>JASUAD010000019.1:0-5000000 GCA_037013555.1 Sextonia rubra | reverse complement strand
TTGTTAGTGTGTTGACAAGGCATTTGGCAGCATACCCACAACTGGAATCAGCAAAAATAAGGGCAACTCATAATCTTTTGACCGAGATTAAGAGACAATCTGAAAGTCATGTTCAGGACCTGGTCCAGACGGAGAAGATCGCAGATTCGAACCCAGAATACATGAAGAATTAGGCCAGTTTAATGGCACGAAGAGATTGCTTAATGGAAATCATACGAGATGCTTGGAAACCCACTCTTATTAAATTCAAAGGTTTTGGTGAAGTCCAAGTTGGTCATTTGAGGCAGAAGTCGTCAATGGTTGAGCAAGCTTTCGACATAAAAATGAGTGCAACTGTTAATTGGAAGATTGTGATAATGAGTTTGGTTGACAGTTTTACCATGCATCTACTCTTCAGCCTGCAGAACCTTGTCAATAATGATATGCTGGGTGAAATTGTGGATGAGTTGTTGAGGCGGTGGTATTGAGAGGATGCTGGAAGAATCACCCTCCTTGGCGGGCAAGCGGGAAGGGCTGAATAGAAGTATCAAGTTGCTGAAGCAGTCTAAAGATGTGGTTGCTAATATCATGGATCAAATCCCTGCTGATGGACAATCGGAATAGTTTTAGTTTGTTTAAAAAAGGTTGAGTTTGTTTGGTTTGTGTTTTGGTCTTTTTGCTGAATGTTGTCTTTGTGGGGTGACTATCGGTGTGTGTTCTCTAGTTTCTGTCTGCAGCGTGGCTTTATGTGATTAGTGTTATTGCTCATGTGATGTGTCTGTCTCCCCTGTTTTGTGAAATATTTACAACAGGAAGCTTATGGCTATTTATTGGCTCTATTGTAGTTGATTAAACTAAGTTTCTTTCCTGGGCTTTTATTCTTTTATACATTAGTTTTTGTTCACTATGACATATCAGCTGATTCGGTTTTTGCTTTCCACCAATTTCAGTGCATTCAGGAAGGTCCACATGACTATAAATTGAAATTTGAGCTAGCCAACTACATGTAGTCTGTCTTTGTCATAGCTTTTTAAATTTGGTGAAACTCGATGATGCTGTAGGTATGTAATTGTTAGAGATATGGATGTTATAGAATATTAGTGGGTTGGAATATTTGTTAAGATGTTATGAGTTTTAGTAGATTATTCTTATCCTCTTGATAAGGTTAGGTTACTTAATATATTTGTTATTTATATGTTCATCCCGTCGTGAATAAGCTCTACGGTGGTTTATAATTTCAATGAAATATTCTTAAATTTCTATATGGTATTAGAGCCAGGCCCGGTGATAATTTTGCAATCGAGCTGGGCATAGTCTTATCTTCTGCGCCATCATAGTCAATCTCCCCTTATTCGTATATTTAATTTCAAACCTCACGATCTTGTCATCTTGAGCAAATTGTACTATTGTATGATCGAAGCTTCTAGATGAAATCGCGACAAATCTGATCTAGAGGGTCACCGGCACCGACAAACTAAAAATGAAGCGGGTTGCGATAATGGTGGATTCACGGATAAACGGTGATTACCAAGAAGACATGAAAATCAGTTTGAAAATTTTTTTTATTGATTTAATTTTTAGAGATCAAATGTTTTTTTTAATATTCACAATCACATATCTTATTCAGGACAGTGTAATTGATGGAGGATGTTAGAGACATGAATGTTAGAAAACATTAGTGGGTTAGAATATTTGTTAGGATGTTATGAATTTTAGGAGTTATCCTTATCCTCTTGATAAGGTAAGATTAGTTCATATATTTGTTATTTATATGTTCATCCCGTCACGAATAAACTCTATGGGGGTTTATCTTTCAATGAAGTATTCTTAAATTTCTATAGTAATTACATCTATAACATTCCAAAAAGTCAATTAAAAGGTTGAACTATCTAGCTCTCTTCCTTTCAACCGCCTGTCAATTAAGATTGTCTACATTGATGAAAATGACTGCCAAATTAGATTCTTACTGTGATATTCTTGCCTGTGGGTGAAGTAACTCCTTCTTTTATTTGTAGACTTTAAATCAGTTTCCTCATTGTCCAACCAATTTAGTAATTTTCATTTTGGAAGCTCTAGAAAACATTGTTTTCCATGTTTTTCTTACAATAGGAAATACTTATAGTTGAGTGCGTGACACTTGGTAGACTGTCAGTCTGTGTCCACTTTCTTATGAAATTTTTTTATTAGTTAGTTATACAAGATCAGTCAGTAATGGACTTTTTTATGTTTTAATTGGAAGTAAATATATTTTTTTTCTTAATGAGGGATGGAATTATTTTGTGCAGGATCAAAATAGAGAATATGAAGAAAAGTAGAGTTCAAATTTAAAGGACCTCATAAAATGAAGTCAAAGGACGCAAACTGGAGTCAAATCATCAAGCCCACTAAAACGCACACCCCTGATCAGCCCGGAAGACGAAACTGCATTGAAATGATGAAGGCTATGACCACAGAGGAATAGTCTTGTCGAGTTATGTACCAAGGGTTAATCCTTGTAAAAAACAATCTCTTTAAATATTATTTACTTTTTTTTAGGGTTTGTTTGTTTACAAGCTTTTAAGATTTATTTGGTTGTAAGCCATCTTAAATTACATATATATTATTATTGTCAGGAATTTTAAACAAAGGAAGTTCTTATCACAGCTGCTTGCAACCAAAGAGGCCTTAACAAATATATTCCTACTTCTGTATCTATCAATTGCTTTCATTTTATTTTCCATCAAACAACTAATTGAAGTTGGTTTTTTGAAGATATGAATCTAATAAATCATCTCACATTGGACCACATCTTTGTGTAACAGGTCTTGTAATCAGTCATTGGGTCTTGTAATCAGTCATTGACTATGGAAAGTTTGGTCTGTATATGAGAAAGACCCTTTATAGTATGAATTTTTTTTATATAAATTTAATAAAAATAAGTCGGTTTCTTAGGCTTCCTATTAGCATATATACACACACATATTAACTTGTTATTTTCCAATGTTATCAAGTTGCTATTATACATGAGAAAGATCCCTAGTTGCAGGTTTGTTGGCAGGAATGAATTTGCTATCCGCAAGATTGCGTGCGTGTTCGAAAAATTGGTCCTATTGGATCAAATACCACAGGAATATTGTCATCATGTAAAAGAAAAAATTATGATTACTATTTTTAATATTAGAGTTTTTCTCAGAAAAATCTCCTTAGAGTCTTTGTGGAACAAAAATGACATTGGAGAATTTTATAGCCCGAAGAGGTCTCCCGAGCCCTTTTAGGTTTTTTTTTTCAATATTATTTATGAGCATAGATATATATGCTTAAGTATAATATACCTAAAATAGAATCATGATTTTTTTTAGACATTGTTTATGAGTAGCGATATCTATGCTCGCTGCAAATATAAATGGGTTCTTTTTCTCCCTTTTCTTCTTATTTTAGTTCCTTCTTTTGCTTTCCTTTCTTTTATGTTTTTCCATCTGTTATGCTTTTTTCTCTTCTTCTTCTACCTTTTATTAAACTCCTCTTATCCTCTTTCTTCTCTTAGCGTTTCTTTTTCTTCTTAGTTCTTCTTCTTCTCTTTTCCTCTTCCTTTCTTCTATTCCTTGTCTTTTCTTTTTCTTTTGTTTCTATGTTCTCTTTTTCTTTTTCTTTTTTTGATTTTTCCCTCCTTGCCCCAAATAGAATCCAAACAGAACCAAGGCTTTTTTCCTTTATTCTTGTTCTTCTTCAGTTTTTCTTCTTTTGTTGTTGTTATCCATCTTCAATCTCCTCTCCTACTTCTTCCCTTCAATCTCCTCTCCTACTTTTTCCATCCTTGTTTCCTTCTTCTCTCCTTTTCTTCTTGCTTTGGACCTCTCCCTTCCCTGTGATTTTTCTCCTCACTCATCTCTATACTAAACTAGGAAAAAGAGATGAGGAAGAGGAAAAAGGAATGGAGAGAGTGTTTGGTGTATCTATGCTCAAGCGTAATATACCAAAAGCGGAATCATAACTTTTTTTTAGATATTGTTGATGAACATTGATATTTATGCTCACTGCAAACATAGATGGGTTCTTTTTCTTCTTTTTCTTTTTATTTTAGTTCTTTCTTTTGCTTCCCTTTTTTATTTCCCATTCGTTCTGCTTCTTTTTCTTCTTAATTTTCTCTCTTCTTTCACCTTTCATTAAACCACTCTCATCCTCTTTATTTTCCTAGCGTTTCTTTTTTTTCATTGTTTTTATTTTTCTTTTCTTCTTTTTTTCTTCCTTCCTCATCTTTCTTGTCTTCTCTTTATGTTTTGTTTTTATTTTATCTTTCTCTTTTTAAATTTTTTTCCCTTCTTCGTTTTCCCTTCCTCACCTTAGGCGGAACATGGGGAAGAGAAAATGGAAGAAGAGATGAAGAAAATTAAAAATGGATAGAAAAAGAGTTCGCTTGAATATAGATCTTGTTGCTCTTAAATAATATTAAAAAAATAAAAATAAAAAGGGCTTAGGGATCACTCAGGCCATAAAAATTGCCGAGGTCCTTAGAGTTTTTTCGATTTAATTACTCCCGTCAAAATTAAGTCCTAAACAACCTTTTATTTTACCTTTTCTTTAAGGAATCCGCTTAATAACCTCAATTATTGGATGTAATGTGATCATCCATCATCTATGAGGCCAACGGTGATGACATGTGCTAATAATAAAAAGGGATGATAGGAGATTGAAGAATCTAACCGTTGATTTTAATGGTGAAAGCGCCGAAGATTATGAAACGCTTTGGTGGCTGGTGATATCTGAAATATCCACTTAATTCTAAATAAAATAAGTTTTGACCTTCCAAGCCGGCGAATATGAGAGAGTGAGAGTATCTCTTTGTTCTTGGCTTGAAGGGGGAAATTTTCTGACTTTACATATCCTAATCTTTGATTCTTCATGAACAGAGATCCGTTTCTGTTTTCGACGACCAATCTGATGCTGACCCAGATGCTTGATTGGGCAAAATAGAATTCCTCTTGTTTCCCATTGCAGGTAACGAGTACCCCTCAATACCAGTCCTTCTATCTGGGTTTGTTTTTCTCTAAAATCCCAGATTCCCATGCTCTAAAATCTTTGCATTTTGTTGGGTTTTGAAGGAAATTTTGATTTGTATGGTGAAGCGGGAAGAAACCCAGAAATCTTTAGCACAAGAGAGATAACAAGATCGAAACTTTAGGGAGATCTGTGCAATTGTGGCGTTGTTTTTTGGCATGTGTTTCATACCAGGTTTTAATTTGGATAGGAGAAAGGGAAGAACCCTTTTGATTTAGCAGAGTGAGCACTTACGGAAGGTTGAAAATTGATAGAAGATAGTAAGATCTCTTCCTTTGTTGGTGAATTTCTTTTACCTTCTTTCCCTCTGGAGAAGTGGGTTTATCTTTTTCTGGGGTTTGATTAGTATGGGAAAGAGGAAAAGAACCCTGAAGATACAACTATCTCATATCCTTCTTTAAGAAGGATGGGTTTTGTATCAGCTTTTGATTTGTTAAGTAAAAGAGTCAAGAAACCCATAAATCTTTAGAAGAGTTAGTGTACAAAGTTTGGACTTGGTGGAATAGAAAGCTGTGGTGTCTTTGACTAGCGGCAGTATTCTAAGTGCTTATGTGTCTTGTTAAATGAAATGGTTGGTGAAATCTAACGTGAAATGAGTCGAACTTCTTCATTCTCTTTGAAGCATGACGCTAATTCTATAGCCGATGTGAATTCTCTGAGGAGATGGGTTGTTGGCTTCTGCATCATTAGGTTTGATCTCGAACAGGGTCAGGTTATCGAAGAGTGCTACCCTGCAGGCTCCTTCACTCAAGATGAAGAGCTTGAGATTGCTTTCAACTCTTTCCCTGATTCTATGTCCCACCACCAGAACCGGTCGAGCATCCACGATTCCATGTTCTTCTTCCGCTTCCCTTGTCGGGGCACTTCACAGTCAAGCAATGTATCTTCTAATGCAACCCAAGGAAGTTTGGAGAACTCTCCAAATAATGGGAAGAAGAATTCTCATCTAAGCCTTAGACCGAAATACATTTATGGTTATGTTTTCAATAGGCAGAGGCAAGATGAAAGGCTTAAGCGAGGTGGGGAGCAGAAGTCAGTTGTTATATTGTCTTACAGTCCTTATTCAAGTGTGTTCAAACCTTTATTACAAATATTAGGTCCTTTGTGTTTTGACATTGGTAAAAAAGCTCTTGAGCATGTTGCTTCTTATGTGTCGATATGGCCGGTCCCCGTTCTTGGTAAGTTGATGGAGCTGCCAATTGGAAATGCAACCATGAAGGTGTATCTTCCGCCCGCACATAGCTTGCTATCTGATTGTGGGATCTCATTAGATGAATTCATCTCCACAATAGCTCCTTTTACTCCCACAAATCAATCAATCCCGCAAGGTCTATTCCATGATGCCGACATATTTGGTATATTTCGGGGCCTTCTCTTGCAGCTTTGGCTGTTGTGGGAACTCTTGATCATTGGTGAGCCTCTTCTTATAATTGCACCAACACCACCTCAGTGCTGTGAAGCCATTGCCAGTCTTGTAAGTCTGGTGGCACCGCTTCCATGTAGTATAGACTTTCGACCTTATTTTACCATTCATGATCCGGATTTTGCCCGTCTCAATGCACTTGGTGAAGGAGATCTGTTCCCCCCAGTGGTTCTTGGTGTGACAAATCTGTTCTTTTTGAAGGCTCTTAGGAATATCCCCCACATTGTTTCAGTAGGTACTCCTGCTCCAAATTCAAGTAGACTTGCTGTTGGTCCTAGGTCTGCCTCTACTGGAAGAAATGTTAGACCGGAGCGTCTGAACCTTCAACAGCTTTCATTGAGGAAGTTTTCTCCAACGAACTTGTTAAATGCTGTGAAAATGAGGAGAGATGGGCCACTTTGCCTGATGACAGAGCACAAGGAAGCTGTTTGGACCACCTATGCAGCAATAACTAAGCCAGACACTGCTGTTCTGAATAGACTTATTGATGCGGGAATGTCTCCACGAGTTGAGGAGTCAATGTCGGTTGTCAATAATGACATACTGCGACGTCATTTCTTGGAGCTTACAACCAACTTTCTTGCTCCCTTTGGCCCATATATGAGAGCTACTACACCTTCAGAAGGAACTTCTCCTTTTGTTGACCCTCCTACTCTACTTCCATTTCATGCTGATGAGTTCCTTGAAAGCTTATCAGCGAGAGGTCCAGGGAAGTTTTTATCTAAAAGGATGAAAGCTAACTGGCTGGACCTATACAGGTAATCCACTTGAACAACTAATGGGTTTCAATCATTATTATATTATTTGTTATTATTTGTTGTTGCTTTCAAAAATTAATTTTTTATGTTCAATTGTGATGATTTATAATGTTTGATCATGCCACCTGCTTCCGCTGCGATCTGTACATAAGTTCATCTTTTGGTAATAAAACCCTTTATATCCACCTTGTTGCTGTTGCAAAATTTCCCAAATATCTCCCCTTTCAGGCGATCCTAAGTTCCAAACCATCTGGTTTTTGCCCTTTCCAAATGGTGGCTGTTTGTTGTAATTGTTCATTTGCAAGCCATTGGATTAAATATGTAGGACAGTCTGATGGGGGATCTATTAGGGCAAGGTTCATGCCATGGGTACTTACTAGTTGAACATTGTAGGTTAAAGAAGGCGGACCTCACCTGTAACATTACCTCTCATAGAGTGTAATACTTCTCTCAGAAAAAGAAGAAGACGGATCCAATGGATTTTACAGCTATCCAAATGGATTGGATCATTGGATCTAATGTGATTTTTTATTTAAATCATTAAATTTGTGGGCCACAGATCAATGGATTAGGATTATTGGATTGACTTGAAACTTCATATCTGGGGTTCTCACTTGGATCTTTTGATCTCCACCTCTCATGGTTTGTGAAGCTCCCGCGGTTGTCTTGCACGGTGTCTCTCATGATAGTGTCTTGCACAAGAGCACTCCCAATTCATATGTAAATATTTATTTGTATCAACTAGTCAGTTCTATTTGGCAATTGGGAATCCAAAGGTTTGCTTACATCCTTCAATTTTTTTTCTTGTTTTTTTTTTTAATATCGATACAAACCAGGCGCTTCTTGAAGGGGCATAATTTTATGCCATGGTTCCAAAGAAGGCGTGTTGTTGCTGAACAAGAACAACATAAATTATGGAGACAAGCACGGATGAAGACTGAAATAAAACCGTTTATATCAAAAATGTCTGAATTGGAGATTGTTGATTCTTTCAATGCTATTGAGCGGCACCTACTTGAAGAAATTCAGGTAATCCTTTTAATACTGACCTTTTCACCCTTATATGCCGCAGGCTTTTTTTTTTCTTCGGTACATAGAATGCACTGTAGACATTTTTTTTTCTTCGGTACATAGAATGCACTGTAGACATTTTTTTTTAATCCTTTCCTGATTACAAGCAATCTCGTTCCATGGCCATGTTGGTAACTGCCCAATGAAGTATAACTCTGATGGTGCCCCTGACATTTCTAGAGCAGGCTGTTTATACATCCAGAACTTGTTCTCTTAGATTTCAGGAAATCTTATTGTTTGGGAGTTTGATTTTCCACAATTGTTATAAATGATTTCTCTCTGGTGGAGTACAAAATATTGAGTGATAGATCGATTGATCGATGGGAGAGAGAGCCTGTACAGCTTCCCATTGCTGGTTTGTGTTCATTTTGATCGTTTTAGAGAAGCCTTCCAGAAGATGAGGATGACATTGGTTTGTGTTCATTTAGATTTTCTTTAAACCTGTTCTAAGAATTTGAGCAGGAGAAAGCAGCAGGGTGGGAGGCAAACCCAGTCATAGAAGAAGTTTCAAATTTTATTTGTGTTCATTTAGATTTTCATTTTAGCTTCACAGTTGACAATCCTAGTGGACATTCTCAGTCAAAAGAAGCCTGCCTCCGAAATTATCATAAATCTTGACTATAGGGTTGAAGGTCTGGGACCCTTCTTGGGCTTCCTATGCTCAGGTCATGATCCTATACATACAGAAGAAGAAAAACTATTGTCCTTATTTGCCCGGGTATAAGAGCAGTATACCCAAATGCTGCAACAAATTAAAGGTACAACCAACACTGATTGTCTGTTAAATCCCCGCTTGGCTGGAACATCAACATACTATTTGCTGATCTACCCACATGACCAACAACCACCTGTATAGATGAAGCCAAAAAATTAATCTTGTTGAAGAAAAAAAAAAAAAAACATGACACATCATTCAGAAAGTCACTTTCCCTGATCAACTTCTCTTGGAATGTGCCGGTGTAAAGATGATGTGCTTTTAAAATGGCTAGCACCTTTGCTTCATTTGAGTCCTTAACACATACATGCTTGGGAGATGAGATGTTTAACTGATGTTCTGTAATTTGTAAAGAGTTGGGATCAGAAATTGGGTCACCACCGTGCTTGCTATATTTGACTTTGAGTTCCATTGGTGTATCTATTGGCTTGAACTAGTCATTTGAAGTACCATTTCAATGAGATCTTTAGTATATTACTTTTGAGAAAGAGACACAAAGTAGTGGGAGTAAGTTCCAAACTAAGAAACTAGGTGAGTACGTGCCCTAGATTTGCTTCAAGGATGAAATGCCCATCATGTTATCCCCGAAAAATCCGAATATCATCAACATATACCAAAAGTAAAGTAATACCTTCTGAGGACTTTCCTAAAAATTATTAGTGATCACAATTGTTTTTTGTTTTTTTTCTTTTTTAGAACTAGCTTTCAAGAATTGTAGTCCAAAAATTTTCAAACTACACTCATGAAGCTTTGTTTGAGAGCATGGAGAGATGGACGAAGCTGACAAACCTATGTAGAATTTGGAGATGTAAAGAATACATAAAGAATGCATGTTTAACATCTAGTTGAAAGATCGGCCCTGATTTGGCAGCAATAATTACCAACATTGTCCTTACAGTTATCATCTTTGCAACTAGAGTGGATATTTCATCATAGTCAATATGTTCCTCTTGTTGGTGGCTCAACACGACAAGGCAATCTTTGTATCTGCCAGGGCTTTCATCTGATTTAATCTTTATTGTATATATCCATTTGCAACCAATGGGTCGGACACTGGAAGGACAAGAGACAAGATCTCATGTGTGATTGTCTTAGAGAGCCTGAAACTTCTCAGTCATAGCAATTACACAGATACCGGAGATTTAAAGAATGGATATGTACAACGGTAGATTAGGAAGAAAAATAATCTACAATAATAGAAATCGTCTACAATAATTATCTACAAGATCACCTTTTTCCCCTTTTTTTCTTTTTTTTTTTTTTGCTACACTAGACTACTAGTAAGGGAATGATACTTTAATGCGAGGACCCTGGGATTGATCCCTAAGTTTGTGTGTGGAAACAAGGTGCCAACACCACTCAACCATGAGTGTGTTGGCAATTATCTACAAAATCACACTAATCTGCAAGCTAAGTATTCCTATCTTGTAGACTTATCCTACTCTGTGGTAATGCTAGAATTGGTACTCTCTTCACACATGGGCTGCAATCAAATCTCACCACTTTTATTGGTTTATATAGGGATCATGTTTCCATAAAAAAAAAGGACATAAAGGAAAAAGAAAAAAGAAGCAAAGATATATATGATTGGCAAGGATTAAAAAAATCTTCTGAGTCCAAGTCAACTTGGCTGAGTTGACTTGGACTCGTCCCTTATCTAGTTGGACCTACTAAGATTCAGAGTTGACTTGATGGGACTTTGTCAAGTCCCATGCAGCTGGGCCAAGTGGGTCAAGTCCACAGAAATGAACTTGGCCAACTATATATGTTCTTATTCCCTTTGAAACCCCCCATTCTTACTTGAGTGAAAAGCTTGGGTAGGGGGTTTTCTGTTGTGGATACTTAAAGCTTTGGTTTTTTGGAGATCAAATCTCTCTATTTGAGAGATCTAGAGAAGTGAAGATCAAAGTAAGTATTCATCTAAAAGTGAGTTATTTATTTATTTAAGAGATTTGAGGTATGCCTTCGTGATTCTACTTCCATACAAGGTTGGAAATAGATGCTATGAAGTAATTTTTCCTTGGAGATTACTTTTTGACTTTAAATTTGTTTTAACTTGTGATTTATGTTGTTATTAATGTTGGTTGTTTCTTGTTAATACTTGATAAGTGATAACTGTTAGCAGAACACTGTACCATATCTAAGGCCCAATGTATCATAGGCCCAAAGGCCCATACTTCATATGTAGTTAGATCTCGTCAACTATGATAGCTTTCCTTCCTTGTATAGATGATTGTAATTGTATGTAATTGATCTTGATTGAGCCTTATCTAAGGCAACTTAGTTTTATAAATGAAAAATAAAAAACGAAACAAAAAATCGAGTTACTGAACACAATCAAATCATTTTAAATATTCTACAATCAAAAGATTCAACAAACCTTTAATAGCTGGGGCCCTTTTTCCATTATTTTAAATTTTTTTGACTTCTTGGAGGTTTTAATATGGGACTCAGCCCAACTCGGCCGAGTCCTATATGACTTGGTTGAGTCAGTTCGATTTGACTCAACTCGGTCCTTGCCGAGTTGCGTCACGAAACTGTTTTTTTTTTTCCCCTTGGCAGTAAGCACTCATAGGTTGAGGCAAGATTTCAATTGATTATTGAATCAAATTGTAGGTCAATGAATTCCCAAGTGCTGCACAACCGGCTCATAATTTTGAGTGTCATGGTGTGGGAAAGAACAGTATAGCTGGCTGCATGCTACTTGTAGCGTCTTGAGCCATTTTGGACCAATCATGGCCATTGGGGCGATTCTGGTTTGCTTATGGTGCTTGGTGCCAATTCTGGTCCCATGTGGCTCTTGGGGCCAGTTTTTACCCTCCAAGCTGTCAAGGACAGTATTGGCCTTTCATGGTGCTGGGGATCAGTTTGGGCCCTCCCAGTTGCCAGTGCGTAGTGGCCATTTTGGCCCTTCATGGCATGGTGGGGCTCATTTTGGCCCTACATGGCGCCAGAGACTAGTTTTGGCACCCCATGGTTCATGGGGCCATTTCAGGCCTATGGTGGCACCCAACCACCTTTCCTTGGTTTTTTCTTCCATCTGCATGGCGCCATATACTACATTTTGCTTATATTGCTATCTTTTTAGACTCGAACATGGGGAGCAAGAGGGTGGTGACTCTTTCATATTTGAAGGATTTTCCAATTGGAAAAAAAAAAAAATTCAAATTCATGTTGGAGGGCCTAACAGTGCTCATAATCAAGCCTACAGAAAGTGTCAAGATTTATTAAATAAAAAGAAATACATTCAGACATTCTTCTCTAAATAGCCAGACCAAGCTTGAATGGATTACAAAGCCTGTCTTAATGCATCTATTGATTGCATTCAGTTTCTTTTACGTCAAGGCTTAGCTTTTCGAGGTTGTGATGAATCTAGAGACTTGAATAATCAGGAAAACTTCTTTGAACTACTACGATTTCTTGCTGATTACAATGAAGATATTAAAAGTGTTGTGCTAAAAAATCCTCTAGAAAACCTTGAGTTGATTGCACCCGATATTCAAAAAGATGTAAATGCGGTTGTGATTGAGACCACTAATGCTATCATCAATGAGCTTGGAGATGCATTATTTGCTATCGTGATTGACGAATCTTGTGATATACCTATCAAGGAGCAAATGACTATTGCATTGCGTTTTGTAGATAAGCGAGGATGTGTAGTTGAACAGTTTTTGGGAATTGTACATGTTAAGGACACCACAACTATATCACTTAAGGCCGCGACCGAAGCACTATTTTTCAAATATGGATTAAGCATAGCGAGATTGTGTGGCCAAGGTTATGATGGGGTCGGTTATATGCAAGGTGAATTCAATGACCTGAAAACACTCATGATGAAAGCGAACAAATCTGCATTTTATGTTCATTGCTTTGCATATCGACTTCAATTGGCCCTTGTCGTTGTTGCGAAAAATGACATAGAAATCGCCTTGCTTTTTAACTTGGTTTTAAATGTTGTTGGCGCCTCATGCAAGCGTTGAGATATTATTTGAGAAATGCAAGTTGCTAAAGTAATTGAAAGTCTTAACAGTGGTGAACTTCCGAGCGAATTGAGCTTAAATCAGGAGCCTAACCTCAAATGCTATGGCGAGATACATTGGGGATCATATTATGGTACACTTCTTAGCTTAACTGCCATGTTCTCCTATGTGAGTGAAGTGCTTGAAATTGTTGTGGAAGATGGCTCAAACTCGGATCAAAGAGCCGAAGCATGTGAACTATTAAACTCAGTGTTGTCTTTTGATTTTTTATTCAACTTACATCTAATGAAAAGGACATTAGAAATTACTAATGAACTATCAAAGGCATTGCAACGCAAAGAATAAGATATTGTAAATGCCATGAATCTAGTCAAAATATTAAAACAATGATTGCAGATAATGAGAGACAATGAATGGGATTATCTTCTTAATGAAGGTATTTCATTCTATACCAAACATAGATTATTCATCCTAACATGAATGATAAACTTGTAGCCGGAGGGTGACCATGTTGCAAAGTTCAAGAAATTACAAGCATTCATCATTATTGGGTTGAATTGTTCTACACTTCTACTCTATCATAGATATGCAACTTCAAGAGTTGAACAACCGCTTCACTGAGGCGAACACTAAATTGCTTCTTTGTGTAGAATGCCTAAATCTAATTGATTCATTCTCCACTTTCAATAAGCAAAAATTGGTCCTCTTTGCTCAATTCTGTCCGGTCGAGTTTTCCACAATAGATCTTATGGCACTTGACAATCAACTCAAGACTTAACATTATGGATATACGCTCCAATAATGAGTTTTCAGGAGTGAATGGGTTTGGCGGTCTTGTCCAAAAGATGGTTTAGATGAAAAAGAATATTGTATATCCATCAGTTTACTTGCTCATAAATGAGTGACTTTCCGTTATTAGGCTATGCTGAAAATGTCAATAGAGGCCCAAGAATCCAGATCCCAGCTCAACAATAATCAACAGAAAAGAGAGAGCATAAATGTGAAGAGACTTTAAAATGGTCAAAGCTTTGGCCTCGTAAGAATCTTAACCCCAACATGTTTCTAAGAACACTGCCAATGCCAGCTGCCCTGTCTTCTTGCGTGCTGCTCCATCTACATTAATTTTAGAACTTTGGACAGGGGAGGATGCCGAGAAACACTTTTCCTCTTTCTTGGGACTCCTATCCCGCCATCAATCAAGCTCCCTAATTTTGCAAAATATTGCCCATCTCACTCGTCCTCATTATAAGATATATACATTTTGATTAAAAGAAAACTATGGAGCCTATTACCCACATAAGCTGGCTTTAAATCTACACTGTAGTGCCCTATGGTCTGGTTACCAGGACTCCTACATAAAACTGCCCACCTAGCAGCTACTTGGGATCGATTTTTTCTTATTGATTAGTAACTCAATTATTTAAGATGCAATAAGACATGGCTTGTATGTTCTCCATATTCTCCTGTGCTGTGCTTTCTTGGTAGCCTAATTTCTACTTTTCTTTGATATTTCAGTCGGTGCAGTCTGGGAAAGGCAATGCTGACTCTGCACTAGCATGCCAGAAACTGAAGGGCGACCTACATACAGTGTTCAATGAGCTTCCCAAGGACATGCAGCAGCTCCTGCTTTTGAACCCTCAGCATGCTGCCCTTCTGCAAAGTGACATGTAACTGACAAAGCTTCCAGTGGGGTCTTCCATACATGTAGAGGTGGTCTTTCAGGCGTATGTTTCCACTAAGTCTTGGTAAAGTCCATCTACCTATGAACTCTAGTCTTGTGGAATCAGGTATGGCCCACAAAAAGATGGAAGTTGTCTGTGGTCATATTGTCTTTCAATCCCCCATTTCAGTAGCATATATATGCCCTTGTGTTTTGGGATGCACTTTATTTTCTTATCAATCTTCATGCTGTAGAACATTGAGATCACCTTAAATTTCAGGGGTTTAACTGATGAACACATTGGATCAGCATGCCTAGGAAATGCACATTGGTCTATTGCTTTTCAATGGATTAGTTTGTTGTATTTGTTTATTTCTTCCCCTTCCCAGGAACCTTCCTTGAAATTGGATTAACTCGTAGAAGTGTGAGCATGGGCGAGGTGAAACATCAATGCACTTTTGATATGATTTTCGTTTTTGATGAGTTCCATTAATTCTCTGTTCTCTGTTTTAAATTGCTTATTTGGAGGAATCAGGATATCCTGAATTATGATGCATAAAAACGTGCAGTGTCATCCAGGCATTTCCTGCAAATGAGTGAATCACAATTTTATGGGCTGCAAGATCCTGGCCACTGAATCTGACCTCTTACAGATTGTTGATGTGTTTGAGCCAAGGATTGGAAGGCAAACTCTGTCAGCAAAAGTGAAATTTCGACACTGGGTGGGTGCCTCCCAAGGTAATGTTAACCTGTGAAAACATGCTCACTCAATGAGATGGTTGCAGCTATGGCAGCTTCTCATTTGGAAAAGGATATGGATATGGATACTTGTTTAGTGAGATATGCTTCTTGGTTGGTGGAGGATAGAGTAACTGATGGCTTTTTGTGCAGAAATGAATAATTTAATTCAAATTCCGTGAAACTCAAATTATTAGTCTGGAAAGCTACAAATTACTTTTGATAAAATTCCTTTTTTTTTTTTAATGATTGAACGATATGAGAAAATTACTCGAACAAGGAAATTTTTTGGGCTAGCAATGCCCACATCATGACATAGTCCGATGAATGTGCCACATACTAGTTACTACCTTTTTATTTACATTAAAATACATAGGAATTCATGGAAATCACTTTTCTATGTATTGAATTACTAGTGTGGTGGTTGCTCAATCATTTTCAATCATCTTTTGATTCTGTTCCCCTAATAAGAAAGAGTCATCTTTAGAAATTTACTTTGATCTTTATTTTTAAATATTTATGGTATGAATTCTATGTATTCAATTAAAAAAAAAAAAAAACACACACACACACACACACACACACACAAAGGCGTACCACTTGTATTTTGTTATGAGGGAACTGAATCTATCATGTAGGATCTGGATGTGTTCTTGCAAGAGCGAACTCAAGACCTTGGCAAGCAAATTCAAGGGTTAAAACTGAGCTACTGCCTTGATAGCTTGAATTTTATTGCCTTGTGAAAGTTTTGAATCACGAATGCTCAGCGGGCAAAACCCATTGATCAGGGTATAGTCATCTGAGCCCCTGCTTCCTGTCTCGGATTCAGAACGTGGTCTCTGATTTATTATTATTATTTTTATTCTTTTTACCCATTCTTGTTCTGGTTTCAAATTTCACTAGACAGGATCTTTTGCACATTCGAAGATCAGGCGATGAACAATTTACAAAGAAAAAAAAGATCCCGAATCTAATCCAGATCCAGAAACACCGATGAAACTAAGGGTGTTCATGGGCCAGGCGAAGATGTATCTAGGCTTGGGCCAACGTTAAAAGCATTGGCCCAGGCTAAGATGTATCCAGGATTTGGCCAACATTAAAAGCATTGGCCCAGGCCTGGACCAAGCCAGAAATGGGCTGTACAAGTCAAGCCCAATTCTACCCATTTAATCAATTGGGCTGGGCCAAATCAGGCTTTTAATCAATTTTGTGGCCATTTCAGTAATTTTTTTTTATAAATTAAACTAAATTCCATGTATTCCTTACCTAAGTGGAGCCGGGCCCGGCTTGGATTTGGGCTTTCCATTACTTAATTCAATCCAGCCCAATTATTAAATGTGCCCTAATTACTTATCCAAACTCAACCCAAGGCAGGCTAGGCCCAGATTGGGCTCGGGCTAGCCTAGCCCATGAGAACCCCTTAGATGAAACCATCCTCTCTTAGTCTTTAACCTGATAGAAATCTTTTAGAGTTAAAAGGGGTGAAACTCCATAGCAGGGCCCACCATTTGAAAGTTAGAGATAAACTTCCTTCAAGTTTGTGGGGTATGTTCAAATTTTAGTCCAATATAACACGAATTGATGCTATTGTAGGATTGATAGTTTGATTAAAAAAAAGAGTGATAACACGATCTTTGTTTTTTTTTTCTTTTATAGCCCAACTAAAGGAGCTGGAACTCAAAAATAGCCTAGCACACTCTATAGGGAAGCTTACCTAAGTGGAAAAATAACTCGTACAAGCGGAAAGAAGGAGGGCTAGCCAAGGTTTGAAGCTTGGATAGCCCAGTAAGAACCGCAACTCCTTACCACCAACGTAAGGAGGCGTTCTTGATAATACAATCTTATAAAAGAAAAAATAGAGAAAAAGGAGAGGATTTTTATTTTGTATGGAGAGGGGCATGAAGAAAAGATTCCTCTCTCCAACCAAAATGATATCGGAAGAATGACCTTTTACTTAGTGGTTGGCTTCAGTTCTTACTTGTTTATCTAGGGTTTGAATTTTGGCAGACACATTTTCCTCACCATTAATTGAGATTCACCTCCCTCATCCGACTAGGGCTCGCTTTCAAGAGGTAGAGGTCCCAGTCCCCAAAAGCTGAGGTACCCAAGAAAAAAAAAAGGCCAAAATGATATTTAGATATTGCGTAATCCCCTCTTTGCATAATAAACATATCTTAGATTCTCTAGTCGATGACTTACCAAAGTTCGGCTGAGAATGTGGCAGGGTTAACTCCGTCATCATTTGCTGTGGATGCCTTGTGCTGAACGGTTTTTATTTAATATAACAATACTGTGAGAAGCTCAGTACCAAAAAAGGAAAAAAAAAAAAAAAGATGGTAACAAGTTGTGGACCAGTGGCCCATACGATGAATTATATTTAGCTAAGAGGTAACTTTTCAGATTTGTGATTGGGACATCCAACGATAAATCCAGCACCCACGTCACTAACCCTCTTAAAATTAGTACTATCTTTAGTTAGCGCTAATTTAAATAATAATTACCATTGGATTAAGTCTCAATGATTTTTACAGTTACATTTTTCATTAAATTTAGTGTGTTTGTAATTATTATTTTGATTAAATGCAAATTAAGATAAGTGTTAATTCACTGGGAGATAATTAGTGTGAGTGGATTTGTTTGGTCATTAGTTGTCTCACACAATGATAAAATGGTATCTTCAGAGGAATATAGCCGTCCATATTATCAGAGCCCCACCCACGTCAGGGGATAAGTTTAAGGAAAGAGGAATCCGAGTCATGAGAGCAAGTGGATTTTGAGTTCCTGTAGTGGTCACGACTTCTATCCAACCTCGAACGTGGATTAAGAATTAAAAAGTCATAATAATGCAATAATTAACAGTAGCAAGTCCACAAATCTTAATTCTTAAATATGGAATCTTGAAATGCTTTTGCCACTAACTAGTTTTCAAAACCAATCATGTGCAACCTCAGCATACCATGGGACAGGGTCGACTCCATGTTCTTAGCTGACTTTGGACTTGGAAGCTTGTTCCCTCCGCTTACGGTCATTTCTTCATAAAAAAAAGTGATCTCTCTCCCTCTCTGCCCCTCTCTTATACATATATATATATATGACAAAATTATTATGCATCTATTTCTCATACCATGATGAGGGACACTTCCTTTTTTAAAAGGCATAAATGTGTAAAAAGATAAAATCATAACACCTTATCACATCTTTTTCATTTTGTTAGGTCCATAAAATAAAGTATCCCTCATTATAATGTGACGAACAGATACATAGTAGTTTTCTATATATCAGAAATTCTTATGAATGTTTCATTTAAAAAAGAGTTTTTTTACCTTCTAATGGGGACATGTTATGTGCAATTTTTTTCTCTTTTTTAAAAATAAAATTAATTGCTTCTCCACAATATTAAATTTTCCTTATCACATATTCATTGTAAAAAAGGGTATTTTCATTTTAAAAAATGCCCAGACGCTATCTAACTCTCCTCTATACATATCGGCCAACTTTTAGAATCCCATGCAAAACTAATGGCCTAGTTTGGTCAAAAGCAAACAACTTTTCTGATTAGGAAATTATGCCACTAAACATATTGTTTTTTAGAGGATATAAAGTGTCCTGATGGACCAATTTCATATCATGCGGCCCATGGGTAGGGATGTGTAGGCAGTTTTCTGAACTACTACTCTCAAATCAATGGATCCAAATCTCTCCTTTGACTGCACAAGAGATATTCCTCTATCAGTTTGGTGGACTCCTCGCGCTCAAGTTAATAGAATCCCAATCTCTAGTTTTGACTGCACCGGAGATACTCCTGTTTTATCTACAGATGAGACAAACAACAATGCCCATTGGGGAGGCTTCAGCTCAATTGAAAGTTCTTGGTTTCTAGCAAAAAACAAAAAAAAAAAAAAAATTGTTTCTTTGCTGCCCTTAAAATGGATAATCATATGAGAAGTTTTTCCCCCGTATTATAAGATATTATTTAATGATTTGAAGTTTTCAAAGGATATTTCTAAATGGACTTCAAACGCTCTGAAGTTTCCTTAGTGTCTACTTGTTACATGTTGTTTGTATAGTGAGTCGTATAGATCCTCAGACAAAAAGTGCCTCAATTGTCTTGACTTGAGGGTAAAAACTTCCTTAAGTAGAATCTCGAGTCTCCTGTATTAAATGCGTTTGGGCTGATAAATATCGTGAGTCTTACTTTATCGAATGAGTTGCATGTGTGAAATGGGTTTAAGTTTTCACATCTAAGATATAGACTTTGAATGAGACTTGAGTTGTGCATTTTTTTTTTTTTTTAATCCTAGCTGGGGAGGCTGGGTCTTATATCGCAAATATATATATATATATATATGAAAAGAGGGATCCACAGATCCAGAGAAATATGGAGAACTCATACATGTGAGAAGAGATGAACTCCCACATGCAAACAGAGTTGTGCAAGGAGAGGAGGGAGGCCAGGTTGAATCCTAAACCTCCGCAAGAGAACTGGCGTGTCTGGCGAGTTACGACGCCATTCTCAACCTGTGCATTGGTTTTATGCCAGTATATTATATATGTTACTTGAATGCTCAACCCTACGCCATTCATTACCTAAACTTTAGCTGACTTGGGAGGCAACAATATCAATTAACCATTTCTCTCGTGATTTTGGCGTAACTTCTAGAACCCCATTAAAAAAAAAAAAAGTAACTTCGGCGAAGGGGTTTTTTTGTTTTATAGAACAAATAACTTATCTTTTAGAGGAAAACAATCCTATGAGAACTAGTTTTTACTACTGTTTTATAAGAAGTTTAGATGATGCCCATCTATCATCCAATCCAAATCTTGCAATACACAAGGACTCCCTTGATAGTCATATGTCTTAAGTTTCGGTGAAATTAGAATTTACTGGACCGTTGAATAGACTGTGCAACAATCCGAATGAATTGAATTTATAGTCACAGATGAAGGGGTTAGGAACATATGATTGGAGCCAAATTTAATATTTATGGTGATCCCACATAGATATTTTCATCCCCTCTGGACCTATCATCAAATGGGTCCCACAAGTAGGCCCCATAAAAAGTTCTCATGGTAGGTATATCAAAATACTTCTTATACAATTAAAGCCCTTATAGAAAACATTATTTTTAACAAAATATTGAGAGTCCTGCTAGACTAATTTCATATCCTGTGGCCCATCTATGTAGACAGTACTCTAGACTCTTTCCTTAAAACAATGGAATCTGAGTCGTATGCTTTGATTGGATAAGAATATTCTTGTTTTATCAACAAAAGGACCTATGTAATGCCTATGTGCTGGGCTTATTCAATATCTACAATATAATTCAATTTTATTAGAAGTTGATGACAAGGGATTGTTTAGTTCGTTGGTAACCATATTAACAGATTACCCAGGGATCAAGGGTCATACTAGGATTCTATACCATTCCAAGTGTTATATGGAATTTTTAGAAATTGGAATATCAACGTTGAAGGAGGTTGGCAATGATGTATCAACTTTCTATTTTTTTTTATTTTTTCTCTTGAAATATACATCAAGTGGAATTGTCTTTTCCATCTAAAAATTAAATTGAAATCATAATAAGTACATTTTAGCAACTATGATAAAATAAGTGATTCAAAAATCATAATTTAGCAGGGTTTTTTTCCTTATTATCTAATTCAGTCATCACAGAAATATTCAATTTAGTAGAAATCAAAATACATGATTTGGGCAAAAAAATTATTTGCTCTTCATAATCACATATTTAATGCCAATGGCATCATCATACTAATGGATTTCCATTAAAATGGGCAAAACATGTCAAGTAAATTAAAATGCTAGAATCAAGATTAAATCAACATATTGCTGGAAATTTATACTAAACGCATATTTGTATGTATTTGTCTTTGACTGATTTATTTATTAGTAAAGTTTATTTTTTCATCTGAGCAAATTGTTGCATTATTATTTATTATACATGTGTGTATTTTTTATTCTATAAAATAGACAAGTTGGTGTATAGAGTTCAGCTTATATACGGAAGACTTATTTGTCGGTTCTTATAGAATATAAGTTGTTGTTCATAATCTAGATGGAGTTGGACACATTATCGGTACGATTGTAACATGATGTTTTAGCAGACTTGTCTTGGCTGTGGGAAACGGAATAGTTTTGACTCGTTATGTTAGTAAGCTTTTTGTATATTAAACTAGACCGTTTTTAGGTTTATTGTCTTTATACTGATTATATAAAATGACAAACATTTAAATGGTTATTATGAGTGCTTGTATTTTTAATCCTAATATAAATAATAGACATATACATTTAGTGTTTGGCATTTTGATTTACAAAGGAGTGAGACCTTTGATGGGTCAATAATCTCAGTAAATTGGATGACTACATTACGTGTATGGTTCATATTAGTTTGATTTACAAAGGAGTGAGACTGGGTCAATAATCTCAGTAAATTGGATGACTACACTATATGTATGGTGCATATTAGTTTGTTGACGGAATCCACGTCCTGTAATAGGAATTGATGATATCCCCTTGATGAAGCTTATAAGTTTTGATTATATCAAACTCTGTAGGTGGATTTTTTCTCCGACATATAAAATAAGTTAAGTGTAAAGTCTTAAGGAATTATACAGATATCGATTAAATATAAGTATCAGTAATTATTTAATCGATGGATATCTAAAATCTTAATCTAGGAAGATTAACAAGTATATAATAATAAGAAACTCGAAATATTTTTTTGAGAACAAGGACATGAGTGCAATTATAATTATTTAATGAACTGAATTGTAATTTATGGAACTAGGATTTTAATTTGGGTCGAAATAGAGTTTTTTGTTTCCATAAGAAGTTTATTTTTTATTTCCTTCTTAAGGTTCCTATTGTAACCTATAAATATGCATTGTTGCTTTTTAGGAAAAATACACAAGAGAAATCTTATTTTTTTTAGGCAAATAGAATTCATAGAAGAAATTCATATCTCGGTGCGAGTTCGAACATAAATGAGTACAGTAGAAGGTCTTGAGATTTTCGGGCTGCTATAAGACCGAGATCAAATCAGAAAGATTTTGCAAGTATGATTCTTGAATCATCATCGTCTAAAATTATTTCTGCAGTAATCTGTACACAACATCTAGAGATTTTAGCAGCTGCCTCCCAATAATTAACAATATAAATGCAATTCACTTGCCTTACAATGAGAGAAAACGAAAATAAGGAGAAGCCCTAGCTCAAGACATACCAAACCCACGATGCTCAAATGGAGAGAAAATACGAAGCTGAGCCAAACCCACCTATAAAATAGAAGGGTAGACTCTAAGGAACACCTCTAAATCATTATTAATCTAAAAACCTAAAAGACCTAACTATGAAGAAGTTAAGAGTTTACCTAGAGGTCAAGAAAGAGGGTGAATGTCCATGGGATAAGGGCGACACATGGAAGAAGCTGCCGAGGAAAGACCGGTGATTGGTGGCTTGGGGGGTGGTTGGCCATGAGGTGGAAGGAGAAGGGAGAAGAGAGAGGAAGGAATGAGGAAATGAATGAAAAACAAGAAAGAAAATGAGACGGGTTAGGGGGGGGGCACGTTTGTGCTCGGTTGACTAAATTAAAAAAGGGGGTGGGCTGCCTTAGGGCCCTAATTTAGGCCAATATATATATATATATATATATATTTGTTAAAGTTGTGGAGTAGCCCCTTCCCGCCCGATACTAGTTCCACCCTTGTTAGAGACTGATCCCTCGGTATACCAAATTTTCAACTTGTGCAGGTGATACCTCCCACTCTTCTCACTTAAGGCCTCTTTTGGGTCCTAGCTCTCTAATCTCTGCTAGAGTAACAACACTATTGGAAGTTTCTAGCCATCCTATATAAGAACTTGAAATCGATAATTATTTTAAAAAGCCTTAATATGGATGAACTTAAAGCGAGAAGTTTTCCTGCTCATTTAATAGTTCGAAATTTTCAATGAAGCTGAAATCTTAGTGTCTATCGAACTTAGAGACCTTTTATCTCCTGGAGTCGATCAAATTTGGAATGGGTACGCGCAGTCAAAATCGAGCGTCTAAATTTTACAAATTGTGAAACCAACCCATTCATTTTGGTACATAATAGCTAGGATCAGGAAGCTAGCTTGCTCCATTGTAATCTTGTATCATGCCTAAATACACATTGTTGTAATTCTCGAATGACAAAAACTCAACCAAAATGCATGTATTCTCGTCTCTAAGTATAGAGTTATTATGACTATTGGCATCCAACAAAACACATAAAAAATAAAAACTTTAACTTGCTCATTCCAACAGCTGATAGTCACACTTTATTGCATAACAAGATTCACACATAATTCTACATCACATCATTATTTTTTATTGCTAATGGGTAACTCAAACCCAAAGTAGCATTATTAGTGAGCACTTTCTACTGTGCCACGAGCTCTTGCCCTTTAATTCTACATCATGGATACAAAAGCACTCGCTGAGCAGAACCCTTTGGCCCCAACGCCTTGTTTTTGGGATCAACAGGAAAGAAGAAAGGATAAATCTCATATCGAGCACGGCAACTGCTATAGTTCACTTGACAGCCCTTACTATTCTTGCAGTACTTAGGGAAATTGCCAATGGCGATTGCCAGACACTGCGCACAAGATATCCGAGAAAGGTCTCTAGTGCATTGCGCCAAACCATAGATGGTCACAAATGGTGGGAACTCAGTCTTATCCTTACCCAACCCTCGGCTCATTGGCAGTGCTATCGCCTGTTTCTCCACTCTATTCATCAGATTACCTACCTTTTTCTCGAAGGCTTCTGCATCTCCGGTGATATTCTCTACATTGTAGTAGATCACTCCATACCCGGTGTCCAATTTTCCGATAAAATCATCAGTGTCATAACGTAAGAAGCAGTAGTCATACCATATCCGGGCATCGACGTGATCCGGGCAACGTTTTTGGATTTCGTTGGCCGCATCGCGGGTGCATGTGGAGCAGTCTTCAGTGCTCACATCTTGCCTGCATTGAACAAGGCCGTAGACAAGGTTGGCGCCGCTCCCAGAAGAGGCAGTCGAGAAGCCGTCTACGGGAGCTTTTGCCACCAGTTGGGCCAGCACCTCATTGACATTGGATTTTTGGGCACTGGTTAGGGGCTTGTTGCAATAGTCTCCTATGGGATCGGCCCCATGCAAGGGAAGGACTAGGGAGAAGAGAAGTAGAAGATGATAGAAATGCAACTTTGCCATGGGTTTTGATTCTTTGGACTTGATCACAGCTTCCTTCTCTTTGAGCTATATAAGGGCAACGGCTGAGAATCAAACGGCCGATTTTGTTGACTGTTTGGCTTCTTCTGGTACATTTAGCTGTAGGTTTTGAACATGATGACTTTTTATAATAGACTTTTCTCTATCCAGTGACCAACGAAATTTTGAACCCTAGTGCTGGATGTCAACTTCTTTTCTAGAAGAATTTTTATGAATCTCATGAACTAGGTCTGCCAGGTTTCGGGCCTGGTCCACATTTGTGGACAACCTGTGAGTCGGGTTAGGTTGGGCTTTGTAGGGATTGGTAAAGATGAAGATGTTTCATTGCATGGCTGAGATTACTTCATTATAAAGAATAAAGAATCCTCTTTTATATGAAGTAATCTCAGCCCTTTGATAAAACAGTATCTTTATCTCTATCAGGAATAGGATTGTGGAACGAACTGATTTTCTACTTTATCATTTTCTCTACATTCAAATGACGCCGGGGGAAATTTATACATAACCGCCTGCACTTTCTAGTGTTTACAAACAAGTGCCTACTCCTCCTCCTCCTCCTCCTCCTCCTCCTTCTTCTTGTTATTATTTATTATTGTTATTACTATTTTTGTATTAACTGAAATACTTATATCCTTGTGATAGTATCATTTGACTACCTTAACTTGAGAGAAAACCTACTTGTCGGTCATTTCAATTAAACTTAGTTGAATGTTTCTTAGAAAGATTAAATACTCTACGTTAACCTTTCCGAAAAAAAAAAAGAAGAAAAACTCTACGTTACACCTGTACGTACTAGAGTTTATGTTTCATCCTAATTAGACTAACTTACATAAAAATATCAAATTACTCTCTTGCCCTTAAATTTACTTGTTGTGTCTTTTAACCTACCTTGATTTATTTTCAAAGGTAAACTTAACCAAGAGTAACCCATATATATAAAAGGGCATTTTCATCCATATAAATATTGTGTATATGTCTTGTATTCCGCTTTAGCTGGATGGGTCCACTGGGTTAGCCAGTGATCGGTTTAAGGTCAAAGGTGTTTTGGTAATTATACCGGGGCTTTTTTGGTGGCCAAGAAAATAGAGATTATATATGTGTATAGTTTGTAACCCTAGATCCTGCGTTGAAGAGAGGTAAGAGCTCTCTTGCCAGTGGTGTTCCTACACCACGTAGGAGAGACGATATGAGAGAATGAGAGTCTCTGTATGCTTTACTTGTCATAGTGAAGATGATCGTCTCTGTGCCTGTGGATGTAGCCCTGTTTAGGCGAACAACGTAAATCTCTATGTCTCTTCTTGTGTGTAGTTGGTTCTTTGTTGATCATGTGATTCATGTATGTGCACAACGGGTGATATTAAAATCACAACAAGTGGTATCAGAGTTGAGGATGTGTTCCTCGGGTCTCTGAACGAGGTGAAGATCGCTCGGCGATCATCGTTCAGAGCCTGGCTAGGGTTTCCTAGGGCTTGGAGGTTGTGCGTGGAAGATCGACGGATTGAATCCTGGTCGAAGGGTTCGAAGACCTGTGCTTTTTGGAAATAGAGAAGAACAAAGGGCTGCGGGCTCTCTGTTTGGCCACACACAATTGCTGAAGAAGAAGAGAAAAAGATTGGGTTTTCGGTTCTTGGTTTTGGTTGGACAAATCGGAGATCTTCGCTGGAGAAGATCAAAAGGGGTCTCAATTCTTTGATTGCTGCAGAAATCAGAGATGAATGATAACCAATTGGGGCGTGGCTGCCATCGAGGAGAAGGGATCCAAATTTGTTTCAATTGCTGCTGGGCCACACGGTTGTTAGTTTGAAGGAAAAGACAAATCCGAAGAGGATTGTGGTTCTTGTTGCAGGCTGAGTTTGATTCTATTTATCAATTGTCCTTTGCAAATCGAAATCGGAGAAAACAGGGCTATCCTATAGATCAGAGGATCCGGAGTCCAGATTCTGACAGGTTTTTGTTGCAGTCGTCGGAGTGCATGCATGCCGTCGTTCTCGCCATGCAATCGCTGCCGCTGTGATCGCCGCCACTGCGATCACCTCCCACCCGTCGTAGTCGGTTATCATAGCTACAATCGTCTTCGGCAGCCACTCATTGTCGTCGCCGAAGTAGCTGCTTAGCCGGTCCCTGTCGTCACCGATAACGAGATTTTTATTGTCCCTGTTGCAGAACAAGGAAAGTGGGAGGAAGAAGACTCCTGGGAAGTCCAGGCTGGTTGCAAGTCGGTTGCATGTTGGGTTGGGTCGTTTATACTTGACCTGTGGAATAGAAGCCCAGAGGAAAACTTGCAAAGCAGGTTGGGTTCAGGTTGGGTCGTTCTGACTTGACCCGTCGTGGAGAAAGCAGCCCAGTTTTAGAACAGGTTGGGTTGGTTCTAGGTTGGATGCATCCGACTCCTCTGCAGTCTAGTCCGAAGCAGCAGAGCGCTGATGTCAACAGACGTCAGCGGAGGTATGGTCAAAGGCCATATGTGACTGAATCGATGGCAGAATTTTATTTCTGCGATATCTTCATCATCTGATGTCCAATCGGAGATCCGTTTGCACTTACGGACTCATTTCGAGTAGATTTACGTGCTTATTGAAGAAGATTGGCTGTTTGATAGTCAACAAGGAGTTTGACCAATTAGGATTGCAGAAAACCGTTTTTACGATATTTGAGTCATCCGGGGTTAGATTTCAGATCTGTTTCTTCCAATATGCTCATTGTGATGAGATCTACAGCTTGGTGAGGAAATATTGAAAAGAGAAGATTGTAGCTCCCCACTCACCTAAACCAGAGAGATCTGAATCTGCATACCTTGCCAAAAGACATCATGTCTTGATTACAGAAGGAAAAGGGAGTTTTAAGCAGCATTAACTTTTCTTGTGGAGAAGATTTGAACAAATGTGGGTTCAGGTCAGAACCGGGTTAACTCGACCTGGTTGTTATTGCAAACCCAATAGTAGGAGTCGTCGGCCTAGTTGCAAAGGGTTTGCTGATTCAAACGAAGTTGTTCGTTTGGGATTCACATGTTTTCCGAATTACATGTGATGCCATTTATCTTGCCAACGCCAAGCTAATGAAAAAGCAACAAGGAGGAGCTGATGGAGCAACAGTTGTCAAACATGTGTTTAATTAATCGGAGGCCAGGTCAAATAAAGTTTTTGACCGCTCGGAGGCAGAGGTTGTTCTGCAATTGTGAAGTCATCTGAACTTCTATTCCCAATCTATTTTGCTTGCATGCTTGTGGTGATTGGATCTTCATAGTGATGTTGAAGATGGGGCAGGATGGTGAGTGATTCAGATATCAATATCACTTAAATTCGTCAATAGATTCGAGCTTTAAGTTCGAGGTGGAGTTTGACAAGAAGATGAACTTTGTTCAAAGTTCATGTGCTGGTTCAACATGTCAAAGTGTTGAAGGAAAAAGACTGTACCGTTGGTGTAGTGACGTATCATTCAGTAAGGTACGTGAAGACATTGCCGATTTTATCTCCTGATGGCTCAAGTTGTGTGGAATCCAAGCCAAGGTGGAGATTGTTGGGTTTATGTCTTGTATTCCACTTTAGCTGGATGGGTCCACTGGGTTAGCCAGTAATTGGTTTAAGGTCAAGGGTGTTTTGGTAATTGTACTGGGGCTTTCTTGGTGGCCAAGAAAGCGGAAATTATATATGTGTATAGTCTATAGCCCTAAATCTTGCACTGAAGAGATGTAAGAGCTCCCTTGCCATTGGTGTTCCCATACCATATAAGAGAGACGATGTAAGATAATGAGAGTCTCTATATGTTTTACTTGTCATAGTGAAGATGATCGTCTCTATGCCTGTGGATGTAGCTCTGTTTGGATGAACCACATAAATCTCTATGTCTTTTCTTGGGTGTGATTGATTCTTTATTAATCTTATGATTTATGTATGTGCACAATAGGTGATGTCAAAATCACAACAATAAACACCTTAAATCTCCCAAATAATGACACAAAACAACGGTCTGAAAACAAGGCAGGGGCAACTCCACTGTCCTATACTGAAAAACAATACTGCAAGGAGCTTTGGGCCCAGTCCATCCCATTATAATATAAGTACAACTACCTTTGGGCATTCTATACGAAGTGGATTAGTGCATGGAAAGAGGAATCCGAGTCATAAGATCAAGTGGGCTAGTGGAAGATAGAGGGACCTGAGTCATGATTTTGATACTTTAGAAGGTCATTTTGATTGGTTCTACCCAAACACATAGTGGAATCTGGATTAAGAGTAAAACTATTCATACTAAAAAAATATATAATAATGATGAAGTCTATGGGTCTTAAATACACAGCGTTGAAATGCTTTTGCCACTGCCTAGTTTTCAAATTCAAACCAATCATGTGCAACCCACTCTCCCATGGCACACGGACGACTCCATGTTCTTAGCTGGCTTCTGAACTTATCCACTGGGCCAACAGTCACATCACTTGTATTGTGACCATGCAAAACTAATGCCGGCCTATAGTTTAGTCAAATACACATAGCTTTTGTAATAATTAGGTAAAACCACTACAAATATTTTTTTGAAACAGGATATATAGATTCCTGATGGACCATTTTCATATAATCAGGCAGATGGATGGGGATGTGCAGGAAATCTTCTGGACTACTTGGGCCCTCAAATCAATGAATCCCGATATACCGTTTGACTGCACATGAGATACTTCTGTATTAGACTTTCTAGTTCGTGGAATCCGCCACATGTCCAGCTTTGACTGCTGGATATCAACACATGGGACTTCTACGATGCCAATGGGGTAGGCCGTAGGCCTATGCAGCACCTCCATCATACTCTGCAAGCATCGCTATTGGAAGTTCTTGCCAACTCAATGTAGGGTAGGGTTGGAAATAGGTCCCATTCGTTTGCCCAAAGGTTTTGATTCATAAATAATCAGTTTTAGATTCTTACAGAAATCAATAAATAAATGGATTTGGATTTGGATTCCAGTTTTGAACCCATGACCTAAATAGTTTCGCATCTAGTTCCATCTTAATTTTGGTCCATGGATTCTAAATTCAACATATTATTCCAATTTTAAAATTTTTTTTAAAAGTTAGCTTTTCTCTAAAGTATTTTGCATAAACCCCGACTCAAACCCAAATCTGCCCCATTCATTATTCCGATTTCAATTCCAGGTCCATCCACTCCTTAACCGTTTTGATTTTGGATCCAAAAAACTGATTTTGAACCGATTCCAATTCTGAGTCCATTCTCTCCCTAACGGCTGTGGTTCTGGGCCCTTCATAGACCCGAATCAGGACCGACCCGCTTCCATCCCTAATGTAGGGCCTTAAAATGGGTAATAGTTGGAGAAGGCCTTTTGTTATGGTTGCATATTCAGTATAATTGCATATGCATTAACAGTTACGTCATTCACGTATCCAAATTAATTTCTTTTTTATAACAATTTCTATCAATCTCATGTAATAGGTCTGCCAAAGGGATCAAGTTTGAGGCTGGTATAGATTATTGGAAACCTGTAACTCAGGTTAGGTTGGGCTCTGTGGGGAGGGTAGAAATGGGTAACCAGCTACAGCCTACAGCTCAATGACTCAGTCTGATATATAATTAATATCTAATAATACACACCTTGTTTTTTAAATAGTTTTTTTTTTTCTTAAAATGACTAATAGAAAAGAAAAGTGGTGATCTTTCACTTCCTAGTATTTTCCTCATTTCTTTACCTAATTAATAATAAGAATTCACCACTTTTCATTTTCTCTACATTCATTTGGCTTATAGGAAAATTTATATATAGCGCATCGCACTTACCGCTGGGCGAACCCACAATGTCAATAGAGTCCAGGGGTAGAAGTGCTGGGTGCATCATGTATATATTTTTTATTCTTAAATTGGCTTCTTTAAGAATTCTATTTTTGGTAACATTAAAAAATAGAGAAAAGTCCCCTTAAAGTCTTTGTAGAACAAATAGACCTTAAAGATTTTTATGGCTTATAGTAATCCCCTGGGCCCTTTTTGGTTTTTTTTTTAAATATTATTCACAAGCAGCAATATTTATTATCAAGCGAACCCTTTCCTATTTCTTTCTTTCTCTTCCTCATTCCTTTTTCCCCTTCCTCTTCCCCTTGTCCGTTTGGCTTCTGTCTAGGATGAAGAGGGGAAAACAAAGAAGAAAAAAAAAAGAGAAAATAGAAACAAATGAAATAGAGAAGATAAGGAAGAGGAGGAAGGAATAAGACAAGAGAAGAAGAAGAACAAGGAAAAAGAAGAAGAAATGCTAGGATGAGAATGGTTTAATGAAAGGTGAAAGAAGAAGAAAAGGAAGTAGAATAAATGGGAAAGAGAAAAGAAAGGAAACCGGAACAAGGAATTGAAACAAGAAGGAAATGGAGAAGAAGAACCCATCTTTGTTTGCAGTATGCTTTGCTCAAGTGTAATATATTAAAACTAGAATCATGGTTTTTTTTTAGACATTGTTGATGAGCACCGATATCTATACTCACCATAAACAAAAGAAAGAAAAGAAGAGATGATGAAGAGGAAGAAGGGATGAGAAAAAGGTTCGCTTGAGTATAAATATCACTGCTTATGAATAATATTAAAAAAATTTGGAAAGGCCCACGACCACTTCAGATCATAAAAAATCTTCGAGTCTTTTTTATTCTACGAAGACTCTAAAGGGCTGTTCTTTACCAGAATTCAGAGAATTCGTGCTTGGGGAATTCTAAAATTCTCAAATATAGTAGAATTCATAGATGCTCCCTTGTACTTGAACATTCAAGAATTCCGGCAAAAGGTGAAGCAAGTGGAATTATGAAATTCTGAAGGCTATTTGAGACCTTTTAAGTAGGTGGAATTAAAAAATGCTTGTAAAGAAATAAGGAATTTAAAACTCTTAAGAGACAAAATGTCACATCATATCCCAAAAGCTCCAATCACCCAAATTCCTGGTAGGAATTCTTGTAAATGAATAGGCCCAAGGGATTTTTCTTTCAGCCCCCTCTCTCGCAGCCCTAAAAGAAACCTTTTTAGACATTGTGGCTCTACGAAGATTTCCTAATTGTACCACTGATAGGGCATGGGTACTATGCCTGGAGGTGGGGGTGGGTTTGGTTTTATTGGGGACTCCACTTTTCAGCTAGAGAGTAATACAATGATTGATCTTCTGTGGTGGGTTGTGCTCCACCAACCGCACAACATTTACAATAACTAAACTGAGTCTGGATCCTCTAAGTAAAAACTGCACGGTGACCATGAGGGGACCATCAGGCTACTTGAAGGGTCTTAGTGGGTCTTCTAAAATGGATTAACACAATCACTCTCAATATTATGTGTGCAAACAATTAACTACGCAGCAAAAGTAAATCAAACAAAAGCACACACCACAAGAAGACACAATTTTTACGTGGAAACCCAATTTGGAAAAAAACTACAACCGAATATCAAATACAATGAATCATACCATAGTTATTAGAGATATACTCACAACCTTTATCTGATATCACACAACTTAAAGACTTGTGATTCTTATTGCATAGCGCCCTGCTGCAATGACTCTCTGCCGTCCTCTGTTACAGATCCAAGCACTGAACACATTCTAGATGTTGTATTTGACTCCATGGAACAATCTTCTACACTCAGAGAAGTAGAAGATAAATGATCTTTAGAATAAAGCTTCAACCCTTCAACTTTTCAATGAAAAATTTTAGAGAAGATGTTCTCTAACAAGTAATCTCTACTTAGAACAATGAGATATGTATTCCATACTTAGGGTTGAGAAAGAGCTCCAATATATAGCCCCAAATTCGTGCCTCTTAAGTATGTTTCAATTAGGAAAAAAGTTGGCACGAAACAAGCAAGTTTTGCCTAAAATTGGATTAAAAATTGGCAAGTCGGTGGAATTTTCGCACAAGTCCAATCGATCAGGAAGTGGTCTAAACGATCGAATTTGGGCGCTGCTTGAATCCAATGGATCGGACCGATGCTCGATTGATCAAGCAGCCCAGTCTTGATTTTTCCAGATTTTCTTCTTTTTAGCTTCTGTGTGATTCTATTGCCTCTTCAAACTCCTAATTTAAAAATAAAGAGAAATACATCTTCGATTAGGACTTGAGTTTTGTCCAATTAATAAATTAGCCAACATATATAATTCCTTTCACTGTCCACTGGTGATGTGGGGGGACCTAGATGATCCCCTCATGGTGACCTGAGGGTTTTCCATACCTAGTGTCAATTCTAACTAAACCTCTTCACACAAACCAAAAATAATAATAAAAAAACTCTCCACCGAGAGGTCCCTCTTGTTGACCCACTTGTGGTGCCGTTGTGCTCATATTGCAAGACAAGCCTAATCCATATCCAAGCTTATCTCTTCCCTGTCTATATTGTCAGTGATCCAGATAGAGGAAAAACTAAGAAGAAAAGTTCCATACGATTTTCCCCAGTGGAGAAATAGTTCTTACATGGCTGATGGCAGGTCGCCTTTTCTCACGAAGGGCTCTCAACCTAATATGAGGTCTTTTTTACCTAACTGAAGGGCCTCCTTACCTCACCCATGGGCTCCCTCTATGGAGTCCAAGCCGTCCTTATTGGGGCACCCAAAAAAACTAAAAAAATCCAGGCGCTGTGTAGTTGTACTATTATGCTACACCTATTTAAAATGCAATCTTAAGGTGCAGATTGGAACTTTCAAAAAGAAGAAAAAAAAAAAAACATGGAACCACCACAGATTCAAATATGGCTCCAATTACAAGTTCCTAAGCCCTACATCCTTGTTCTTCTGTCCATTCGGATGAGCGTACAGTTGATCCAACAGCCTAGCTCATTCGAATATAAGCCAAACTTGGTGCGTGTAACTATCAAAAGAGTCCCTATCTATTATAAAGTTTAGATTGGGTGATAGATGAGCGCAGCTAGAACATTCCTCACAGAAATATTTTCATTTGTAATGCATCACATCTAACGCCATCAAATGAAAGAATAAATTGGAAACCCCTTTTACCTTGCTAACCGTTTAAATTATGACTTGAAATTGAAAATCTAATTACATCCAATCAAATATCTAAGGTGCTGAATCCAAGGAGAAGATGCCATCTCGGCACCGCACTTTTTGTCCTTTCATTTATTGTTATTTATTATTATCATTTTTTACTTTTATAGGGCTTGGAACTCATACTGTTGCCCGGGACAGATGGGGATCACTGACTGCAATTTGAATAAATGCTGTTAAAAAAAAAAAAACCATTTCCAAACATGAACAATGTAATCAATACATCCAGACCATCAAAGATCAAGGTCTTAGCCAAAGAATGCTCCAGCCCAGAAATTAAAAATGGTGCCTTGCAAATCTAGCTGTTATTGGTTACAACACTACGTATCATCGCCTTTCCATCAGTGCACCCACCAAAATTAATGATCTGAACTTCAGATACTGGAGGATGAAAACCACCCGACAGAAATAACACTTGGTGGCAATAAGAAGGCTACCCAACCCATCTCTTTGCAAACTTTACTACTGCTCGCTGGTGAAAAGTTATAATCAAGCATATTCTAGAGTCAAAACTCAATCATGCAGGCGCAAGATCATTTCATGTAAAACTAAAGCTTGATGACAGAAAGAACAATGGTAACAGTCACTATTAATTCACCTACCAGCTGATAGCTGCTACATTGTTGTAGGTGCCGTCTCCAAAGGGCTGCCAAGGTTTGAAACTTAACTGCAAAAGTGACGATGGAGATGCTATATTTAAGTCAATTTCTATTACATGTAAGGGGCTGCGGTCCTGCCAAAACTGATATGTGAGGTTTGACTCCACACAACCCGATTACATATCAACTCCATATGAGCTAAAAGGAAGAGGCTTAATTAAAAATCTGATGGAAGCAACAGCCAATTTGATACACCTACTTTACAAAACCTGAAGCAACAAATATTCAATCCTTTGGATGAATGCTATATTACAGGGACTCTTATCTCAACAAGCAAGCAACTCGATTCAGCACAATGATGGGCACCTTTCACTTGCTAAGGATTTGCTGGAAACACCTTCTGAATAAACTTCAAGAAGCGCTGAGAATAGAACATGGGATCAACAGCTGAGATGGATAAAGAATCAAACTGGATGGACTTAACGGCATGTTCAATCTTCTTGCTAATGTTGTACTCCTGCAATATATCAATGATCCCCAGATAAAGAACGACATCATAAACTTCATGAAACAACTGGGTTTTGTCTTCGGAAGGGATGTGTTCTGCCCTAGCAGGCATGTTCACTCCAAGCTGGATCTGTAACCTGATGTAAACATCATTTCAGCTAAATTTCTAGAGGAGGCAAAAAGACAAGAAATTAATAATAAAAGATAGGAACATATATCCACAAAGAAAGGATATGCATGGTATCCTCGGCCCTTAGAAAATTGCATGTATTGGGCCAAGGTTCAGTCATCTAGGACTCACTAGTCAGATTGGATGGTTCTAGCAATCCAATAATTGACTTTCCATACACTAAATATGGACAGTCACCAGTTTTCTTCTGGAACCATCCATTTGGGCCAACAAATTTAAGGGTTAGGATTTCTGCCAGAAACATTTTAGGCGTGAGCCATCTAGACTAAGCGTGAGCCATCTAGACTAAGGCCCATCAAATCAACTGTTTCTGTAACTGTCTACTATGCACTTCCTCCTGTTAATTATCATATAATTTTTCAATTATAGGATTTGGTAGATCTAACATACATGGACATAAAACCTTTAAACTTAAGGAAAATTTCCACTTGTTGTTCTGTTTAGAATTAAAAATAATCACTTGAGGATTAAAAAACACATTCCTTTTATTTAGTGACTATCTTTGTTAATCTAAAAATCACAGTCAACAATGGTCAGCTTTTGATCAACAGACAAAATCCACTGCACTTGTCCGGAAAGGATAAACATTACCTTAATCCCACCTTCATTTGGATAAAATCCAGGGTGATGATGTAAAAAGACCATTTAAATTTAGTCAAAATTTCATTAGGATTAATGCCCTTAATTTAATCTTAATCAAGTGCCCTTAGTTTAATCTTAATCAAGTTAGATCTACGAAAAGTCAGAAAAATTTTCATCCTTCACAGTAAAATATGCCAGATTTTATTAACCAGTTACATTAAGTCAAGGTGGTGAGCCAACATTTTTAGATTAATATACATGATTATTTGCAAAAAAAAAAGGAAAAAGAAAAAGAAAAATTCAGGTGGTTAGTTATAATCATTAAAAAATGCAGGTTGTTATATGTAAATTTCCCTTATTACCAAATGATCAAAATGTTGATAAAATAGTGGCCAGTCAGAAGAAATGGGTATCATAACACACCTTGCTGTACCAGGAAGTAGAAGATCCACTTCCTCATCACCAGCAGCTGATGCACGCAGCCGGCTACCTCTAATGTGAGGACCCACAACAACACTATTTTCGTCAGTCCCACGTGGAATCAAAACAAGGCCCTGTGGATAGTTGGATATTTCCTCCTCTTGAGCATCTGGCATTGGATCAATATTGAAAGTAACAGCATTTCATAAGCAAATTGGACTACGCAGTCAACTACCAAAGTTTTTCTTTAAGATCAATACTCTAAAACTACAATACAAATAATACCATTAAACCCGTTAGGAGGTAACATAGCACTGTCAAACATCAAAAGGCCAGGAACAGGTCCAAGAAAATAAGTTCAAAACCCAGCATGGACCATTGCAGACCCAGTAATGGAAAGCCCTTGGCAGCTTAAGGCCAGCAAGTGTGCAAAGTCATGAAGCCTTTGGCAGCTTAAGGCCGCCATACTTTCCACCGAATGGAAAGGATCCAGTGTAGACAGACCATATCTAAGATGGTTGCCACAGTTCTCTATCTTCCTGCATCTGTTGTGCTTCTACAGGATCCATACTCTATCCAAGGCTCTACAACACATTGGAAGTATAATTAATGTTGCGTGGAGCCGTTGAAGCGACTAAGTACCGGTATTGGGCATGTATCCAATGCACTGGAAGTATAATTAATGTTGTGTTTTGTCTTTGAATTGATTATGTAGCTCTTGTTGGGCATGTATCCAATGCACTGGTAGTATAATTAATGTTGTGTAGAGTCCTTGAAATGACTAAGTACCTGTATTGGGCATGTATCCACTGCAACACCATGTTGGACTCTTCATGTGTTCTCCTTGTACTTATAAAGTATTGCTTACAGACTGCAGTGGATAAAAATCTAACTACAATATTGATTTGTTTATTAACTAATTATTTGAAGTAATGTTTGAATATTATTTTTTACCAGTGTGGTGTTATTTTGTATTATACTTCATCAAAAATATTTGTTTAAATTTGAATATTATGCTGATTCAACGAATGTTTAAAAAATTTCCAAATCAGACATCTTGTCTCCCATGTTGTAGCTCGGTTGGTTAGTGACATGTATGAGAGAGAGAGAGAGAGAGAGAGAGAGAGAGAGAATGCTGGCAATGGATTCTGAAACAAGTGCCCATACTCAGGCGAGAGAGATCTCACAGGTAATGGATGCTGAAACAAGTACCCATACTCAGGCAATTTAGTTTCGTTCTTAACAAGAACAAGATAATATTATATGAACCATAACAAGTCAGATTTCATCATACTAAGAGAGGAGCAAATGAAGTAGCAGATTCACTAGCCACATAAGGAGTTGACGATGAATTTATGTACATGCTTGTTGGACATTTCTCATTCCAATTCAACACATCTTTTGCGAGGTGAACATTGTTGTGGATACCTTGGATAAGGAGAGCAATTGCACTTGCTTGTGATATCGCCGAGATAAGCTTTGTTGTGTAATTGTATTTTTCTTTAAGTAATAAAACACATTTTTACCTCTCAAAAAAAGAAGAGAAAAAAGACATGTATGCTATGGTGGATGGAATGGATAGTGTGAAAACATCAGGGATAGAATAAAAGCGAAAATCTAAAGTTGCTAAAATAAGTTAGAAAAATCTAAAGTTGCTAAAATAAGTTAGAAACAAAACTATAAACATCTTTCAAATAGACAGGAGATATTTTGGTAGGATACTTTTGCTGTTTTGTAATACCCACTTTCTGTTTTCACTACTTCATACCTGACTGTGCTTTGTACCAGACTTTGTTTTTTGCATATAATACATCCTCTCTTAGCCAACAAAAAAAAAAACTGTAAACATCTTTCCACCATGTCGTGGAAACATTAATGAGGATGCAAATCTTCTAGCAAAACAAAGATTCAGAAGCAGTATCCTTCCACTGCCTAGCTTCTTGAGGTTTTTCCTTTTTTGTATTTTTCTTTTGGTTAGAGGGGAGGAAGTGTGTTGTCCCTCACCCTTCTGACACTAAGTCAGTATAGTCCTCTTATACTGTACATCTTTTTCTTCTTTGAACAAAAGTTGCCATTCAAAATTAAAAAAAAAGGGATAGAAACCAAGTATTTGAGATTCATACTGATATCAGCCCCAATATAATGAACTAAAGTGCATGGAGATAGAAGGAGCCATTAGGAAAGTACAGCAATTAAATTGTGAACTATGAGAAATTTTAGTTGTATAGAGGGATGGGCGAAGGAGAACTTGCAAATCTGACAACAATAGATAGAATAAAGCGTCGACTAATAGTAATAATCATGTTATTATTATTATTGTTACTTATTGTTGTCATTATTAAAGTAATAATATTCAAATAGCGTATTGTAATCATTATCTTGAATAAAAGGTTCTGTTAATAGCATTCCAATATAAACAAGTAAAACTCACCTTCAGCGACAATGGCCAGTCCATCTGTAGGTATATTTTGGCGACGCAAATGGTGTGGTGCTCGATAATGCACGCCCAACAAAAGGCTGTAATCCATTATGTGCTGTGATTCTAGAAATCTGCTATCGATCTCAATCTGCCTGCATATACATAGGACATGAAACAAATATCAACTACGACTGTTTAAAAGTATCTCTACTCCTCTTTTAATTCTTAAGAAAACTCTTTATAACTTCTATAGTCGACTCCTATCTCTTCAAATTAAATCATTCAGAACACAAGTTTTTTCAACAAAAATAACAGCAGCAGAAGCAGCTCTTGATATACCACACTACCACAGTACTAAAATCTTACATCCCTCTCTCAATCATAGTTATCACTTATCAGGGGGTGACTGCTTCTTGTCTTAGATGCTTCCACGATCAGACTAGTTATGGCAGGAAATTTGCATGCCCTGTTCAAACTCCTATTTCCTTCTGCTAGAAACTTGAAATTTTATTATAATTTTTTTCCCTAGAGACCCTTCGATTCATATTTTTATGTTTCCCTTTATGTATAAAATTCTCATCATATAAAAAAAATTCTCCAAGAAAATCAACCATTGTTTTCTAAATAAGAAAGCCTCAAATATTAATCTACCAAATATTGCAAATCATCCTAATGTTACTATAGTCAGAGCTGTAGGCTGTAACCATAAAGCTCATGTTGATCCTTGAAATACATGTGTGAAGGCTTTGGTTGGACCACCCTTTTCTGCTGTACCTTTTGAATCTATTTTGGCATTCATGTTCAAATTAGCCCCTGTATTTCATCTGGAACTTCCCTAATGTTGCTGCCTGAGTTAAGTCCTTTAGTTTGCATAAATAAGCCTACCATTGATTAGGCTTCCAACGGTGAGAACTTCTTCTAAAAAGGGAGATTTTTTAATAACTCAAGAAGAAAGAGAACAGCCTGCCCATTCTCAGGCCCAGGACCAAGGAATGCCAATTAAAAGAAAGACAACATATGAAAGTGCTATGACTCCTATGGCTCAAAGATGAGGCACCATCCACAACTTGTAAAGAGAAATGAAGGTGCAGGTGATAAAAAGTAAAACTCTGTTACCACTCGATCACATCCACGATCCACCTAAATCTTCAGAATTGAAAGTAATGGTTTTTTTTTTTTTTCCTGCTACACTAAAGGTGTCAAGGGGTGGGAAGGTAAGTGGAATGCTTAATGCCTTAGTGCTGAGGCTTTGAAAGATGATGTTTTTCAAAAAAATCTCTTCTCATATATTAAGGGGTGTTCGACGTTCCCCAAAAAAGACACCTTTACTATGTAGGGTACAGTTTGGAGATAAAGATGAATAAACATTGATACTTCTATATCACATTGCAATAGGAAGTTGGATTAAAACATATGATTACTTAATATTTTATGCGCTACTCTGCTCCTCAGATTATCTAAAACAGGAACATCCAAAACCTAAACATACATAGGATCCATCAGTTTATTATCCTCAAGCTCTTAATGACAAAATACAAAAATTATGAAGTTTTAGTGTACAGTTTTTTATTGGTGACATGGGAATCCCTAACGTGTTTGACACAACACGACTATTTCTTTGACCCAACATGACTATTCCCCAAGGTGGCACCCTCTAAACCCACACAAACTGTTAAATAAGAGTTAACAAGATCGATTTCATACTCTAATAGAGCTTCTCGCCAAGAAGGTTCCAAATAAAAGCAATAGTTCAAATCCAAATCTTTAAGTATTGTATTCTCATCAATTTCAACATTGTCAGTAGAACGACCCAGGGATGATCCTTTCAAATCAAATCTTCGATGAATCCTCAATTCCGTGCAGAACATGTTGCCCATCACTACAAATCGAAACTGCAAAATCAGAGAGTTGACACAGATTACCTATTTAATCCAAAGCTTGCCTCAATTTTCTATGAGAGAGAGAGAGAGAGAGAGAGAGAGAGAGAGAGAGAGAGAGAGAACAATAACTAAGTCTAGATTCAACAGAAAAAAAGGGGGCAAACCCATGGAAAAAATGGTGCTGTCAATTACCTTTTGACCACTAGAAGGTTTAATTCTGTGAAGGCCAAAAAATTTAGTTATCAGAGTGTTTTCATATGTACGGACATGGTGGTGATACTTTGGAAGCATTCTCAAAAGAACCTACACATTTACATTGGTCAGTATATGTTCCACCATGCATAACTGAATGAACATTCAGCACAAAATTTATATTGTATACAAACACACACACACACCCCACACATGTAGCAGAAAGGTAGAATTCAAAATTGCATCCCAAAAGAGAAAAAAATTTCCATAAAAAAAAAGATTTGGGAGAAGTGAGAGTATAGAATGAACTTCAGGCAATATTTTCTTTTAGTACTGATCTCATCTAAATAAACATTAAAATAATGAAGTGCATCAAAATAAATTGCCCTCATTATGTAAAAATGGATGTCACAAATTGTTAGGGCAAGAAACATATACACCATAGAGGTGAATTATACATCATAGGATAGACAAAGTGATGGGAAGCACCTTCACTTCAGATTTTCGTAGTGTCTTAATCATGAACCGATCATCTTGAGACAAAAAGAAAACACTACCACTCTTTCCTGGAGAAGAGAGCTCCCTAAGTGCATCATTTCCACAAATGGACATCATGTAATCTGCAGCATCAATCTTGAAGAGCTCCCGCAAGTTTCTGAAGAAAGAGTTGGAAAAAAAATATTCATAAAGTAACATATCTCAGATATATCAACCTTCATGTTAAGTAAACGTAGGCCCCTAAAATTGGCATATCAACTGAAAAGAGGAATTGAGGATCTTCAGCTTCAAAATGCAAACTGTTTCCTGAAGCGCAATTCTTGTGCATGCAGGACCCATTATGTGGTAATCCATTCTGCTGATGCAACAAGCCCATTGCGGACAGAGAAATCTTCAAAAATCTCCAAGTTGCAAAGATTATAAACCTTTGTTTGTAGGAAACAAGTAGACAGTTTTAAAAGTGCAAGTACAGCTCAGAATTAAGGCAAAAGAGTGGCTGACTGTGTTGAATCCAAGATGTCTTCAGACATTATCACATCCACAGTGTGGACCATCATGACCTCCTAATCACTGAAACAGGGGGCCATCGAAGGAACTGGATCCACCAGGAAACTTTACATTTTTCCAAAGACTCAGGGTCCAATAATCCCAACCAATGCAAATCAATCTAGAAGACTGCTAAAATCCTGAGGAAGCATTAAGCACAAAGCATTAATACAGAAACACAATCTGCAAATCCTCCCTTCGGTAATTTTTGAAACAAATTACCCACCTAAAAACCATTGGACAATAGTCCTTCCATTTGAAATCTTCAGAATGGTGTGGAGGTGTCAATTGGGAGCCATCTTTAGGAAAATTCATCCAAAAACTTGCACGGGGGCCAAAATCTGATGCCCGAACTTCACGCCTTTGTATCGGTGTAATTTTCCCCACTGTATACCTATATATTCATTGATATAGCCTTAATAACACTGCCTATAACATAGAGCAACCATTTGATAAAATACTTATAAGCAACTTTCAAATGACATTCATGAATCAGGATCAAATTTGATGAAGTTGTTGGAGTTCATTAGTATTTTAATTTGCAATCATTTATGGGCTTCTTCAGACCGTTAAGAGTCGAGAACATTTAAAAAAATCTGGTGTATTGATTTGTTTAAATTGTGCTTAAAAAAGGATAACAGAGTCATTAAATTGTATCAGGAAAATAGATTGGGGTATGGAAAGACTCATTTGTATCTATTAATGGAGTCTTTGTAATAAGTTATATAAAAAAATGAAGTCTTTGTAAGAATTGCCAATAGAGTCTTCGTAAGAATTGCTAGTAGGATTTTAGTACCTAAAAAGTTCAACTGTGTTGGAAGTTAGAGCACTAAAAAAGAATAAAGTTCAAAATTTAGAATCAATAAGATAGATTTTGGGAAATTCTGCCTGATATAGTCTTGGGACTTGGGAGTTTCCTCTTTTTTTTTTTTTGGGATAGCTGTAAAAAAAATTTATTGCACCAAACAAGCACAGAAAACAACAAGCGAAGCCAAGCCAGCCCAAAGAAAAACCACATGGCACCTAAACTAACAATACAACAAGAACTAAACATCAAAGGAAAGAGGAGCGAAAAAAACTCCCTCCTTAGCAAGACTATCCATTGAATATGATGAAATTGAGCATCCAGCTTCTGAGAAATATCATGCACCTCCTCCAACCAGTCTGCAATCCACCAAGGATGAGAAGATTTCCTTGAACCCCACTAATGGCTGAAAAGGAATCACCTTCAATAACAGCCTTATAAACATCCAATCTTGACAACTCGCTAAAACCGATTAGAAGAGCAAACACTTCAGCTTCTTTCACATCTGAGCCATCAAAAGGCCCATAAAAGATCCTGACAACATTGTCATTCTAAGCCATCAAAAGGCCCATAAAAGCTCCTGACAACATTGTCATTCCAATCTCTAATGGCACCTCCAATACAAACCTCTACAAATAATGCACAAATAATTTCCATCAAAACTAAAGCTTAAGGAAACATTGAGGAAGGCCACTGTCCAAGATCTATTAAGATCATCCAAAGATCTCCTTCAAACTCCTTTCTCTTGCACACCAATTCTGAAACCGTCCAACCAATGGACCCAACAAGCTCCCCCATTGTCACATGGAAGTACATCGTCATATGGAGGCATTTGACTATAATAAATTTTAAAAAGAAGTACACCATCATATGGAGCTATTGGACACTCAAGTCTTAGAATTAGGAAACTAGAAGGATAATAAGAAGTGGTGTGCTACCAAGTCTAGCAAGTTGAGGTTAAACCAGTCATATAGCGCATGAAGTGAAAGGCAAAATCAGGGAAATGATAAGTACATTGCCTGCATTAATTGAGGCTGACTATTGATATTGCAATCTTTACGTTCGGGCTGTTTTGGTGGTGATGCTGGACCACATTGTTTTGCTACATTATACATCTAACTGCCCACCCCTCATTCTCTTAATTCTTTTCTGTCATGAACTTCAAATTTATCCATTCTAAAGTTCTTTTTCAACATCACTTGTTCAATTCAAACTACCCTCTCTCTGCACAACTCTGTTTTTTTAATATTGTTTGACATTGTGGTGCTAATGTAAACCACAACCAAACCCTTTGATCTAAAGCCCATATGAGAAAACAGGAATGGTTATTTAGAGTAAAAATATCCAACGGACCCACAGCCCTCAAGGCCTCTAGAGAAACCACAAATTATAAATTCACCAAAATCCCAATCAACCTTTCCAACTAAATTGTAGGAAAGTGACCTCTCTTAAAAAATCAACCTAAAAGGGCTTTGGTAACGAATGTAATAAAAAAAGCCAAGACTACATAAACGAAATGCAATCACACTATCAAGTAAGAGCCTCTCCTTTTGAAATGATGCTAAATGGCCCTCTCCTTTTGAAATGATGCTAAAGGGAACGTGAACATAGTCTTTCACCTAGAATCTCACACAGATACTTGAAGAATCCAGATTCCAGCTTTACAAAGAAAAAAGGTGTAAACAAATCTCAAAGTTCAATATCAATCTCCACCACCAACTTCCCCACCCAACCACGAACCCCCTCTCACTCCCACCCCCGGAGTTCTCTTTTACAATGCTTAGATAAACAATAAAGCAAATGAAATCCTATTCCACTTCTCATCCATTGGTTTGATGGCATTTAAGATTTAATATCAGAAACTAAGTTCCTTGTGGGCAATCTCCACTCTATTGCAACAGGTGCCTGCCTTGCCCCTATCAAAATGATGGAAAAGTCTATTCATGAATTAGACGCTGTCCAGAAATAAAATGAACATAGCCATGGATTCTAAGGCCCAAAAGATTAATGATGAGAAAAGGGGTGCATCAATCCAATAATAGAGCGAAACTATGATTGGGACAAAGTAGAATATGAAAATATATTGGGGAGTATTGGGTGGTGGGGGGTGGGGAGGGGAAATAGGTGGGGACATTTGGACCTCACATGCATGTACACAAATGGGTTGTGGAAGTGTGTAGAACGTGTAAAAAGCCAGGTCTAGTTTCAAAAGCCAACCCATTCTATGGGGCCCCTATGGATGGATGTCCACCATGGTGGTCGGGCAGTGGGAAAAGGGCATGCTAAGCAGTAAGGGTTGGCCAAATATCACTCTGATCAGATGATTTTAGAGGTCTTAAAGTATAAAATCTATGACTGCTATTTGTTAAGGTTAGTCAATACAAAAAATGGAAATTTGTAATGTCAGACTAGGGCAAGCGCCAATTCAAGAGGAATAAGGTGAGGATTTACCGATTTAGACTTTAGATCCACCTTGGGAGTTTTCTAGAGCAGCAGTTCCTTCTTTTAAAAAAAAATTTGTGGGGCCCACAGGGGTGCATCCTAACCATGGGGAAGTTGGGGATGGGTAGTGCTACAGAGTATGTATGGAATATGGGTAGACCAAAGTTTATTTAGAGGCCTGAAACTTTTACAGTTACAGGAGGTAAATTGCTTGTGATTCTTTTCGGGGAAAAAAAAAGGGTTCTTACGACTCAATAAAATTGCAGATATAGTCCAATGAGTGTCTAATTGGCGTGAAAACCAACACAGGAAAGGAGAGGTATGAAGACCAGCTGGTGGAAAAAAGAAAATAAAAATGAGGATTTATTATTAATATTACTGTTATTTTAATTTTTTTGTGGGGGCAGTGAAGGGGACATATAAAACAGAAACAGTATGAACACGAGTGTTGCTGAGTGCAACATTCTACAAATTTTAAGATAATAAGAAAAAGTGAGGAATTACCTGATTCCAAGTTGCAAGCTTAACATTAAATCATAACTTCTGTGACCTTTAATGATTGTTTCACCTGGTCTCTTGATTTCCTTCGCAAGTTTCTTTTGTCGCCTTCTAGCCCTTCTAGATGATGAAAAACTATTATTTATTACCAGCTCACTGATCAGAACACCTTGCATATATTCCCGTTCCAGGATTGGGACATTTGTTTCAGCCTCCTTTTGATCACCTTCTAAGAGTGACTCTCCCGAAGTAAGTGCCGATTCATTTCCAAGAACTTTTTCTATAGCTACCTCAAGACTCCATCGTCTTTCTAAAGATACATTTCTGGTCCGTGATTGCTCTAAATTTAGCAAGTTCCCTTTAGGGAGCTTATCAGATGAACCATGACTAGATCTATGGGTCTCACGCACCTTGACATTCCCCATGTCCACTGAAGAAGCATGCCGGATGTGTGACACACGATTTTGTCCTCTCGAATCTGGCAACAGGCCTCGCTTTCGCAGAGCATTGAGGTACAACTCCTGTACAGCAGGAAGCCTGCCACTTTTAGGATAAAAAACTCCTTTTCCATCTTTCAAGCCTCGAGTCCAAGTTCCAACGTAGTAGCCACCATCTTCCCAAGTATATACTCCAAATCCATGCATCATACCATCCAACCAGCTTCCTTCAAAAGTGTCCTCATTTGTCCAAGTAAGCATTCCCTTGCCAGACATTTTCCCTCCTTTCATGTTTCCTATATACATGTTTCCATTAGCCCAGAGATACTTACCGGGTCCTTCTATCACTCCCTGGATCCAGGAACCTTCAAAGACATCTCCATTAGCATATGTCTGAGATCCCAACCCATGTTTGAGATTCAGCCGCCAACGCCCCTTGTAGGTCAAGTTATCAGGTCCTATATACGTTCCAGTTCCATGAATATAACCCCCAGAAAAGTCACCCTCATAAACAGCTCCTGAAGGCCACAAAATCTTTCCATTCCCATGCCTCATCCCCCTTCTCCATTCACCCTCATAGATGCAGCCATCAGACCATACATACTTCCCTGTACACTCTGGCATGTTACCCAACAATGTCCCAGAATATGATTCTGCATCAGGAAGTGCAAGCATCCCAACTCTGAATCCACCAGTTTCAAATGACAAACGACCAATTTGCCCATTGTTCGATGGAAGTGAGTGTTCCTTCTCAATGAAGCACCCATTGTCATGAGATTGTCTGGCTGTTGCGGCACAAGAATGCGCTCCTTCCACATCATCAGCAAGGACCACAGGGCCAGACATGCATAATGTCCCAAGGGATTCAGTCCGTAAGTTGTTGATAAACTTCAGGCATTCTTACAAGTTAAAACACAGTAAAGGATACCATGAGAGCATTTTAAACTGAAATCACCCCTTTAACTCCCCAGACTTAATCTTTGGAGTATGGATCTGAAAAGAAAAGAGAGGAGCAGATTCAGATCATAAGGATTTCCTTTGAAAATCCAAACATTCATGTGATTGGTAACAAGAAACAAAGGGAGTAGCATTAGAAACAGATAAATACCCACCAAGGAAAGCTCTAACAAGAATAAAAGCTCTAGCAAACAAGAGACTAGTAGTATACCACCAAGGAAAGCTCTAACATTAATGCCACACACACAAAAACTGCACTGGTAGACTAGGAGTAGACAAAGAAAGCTCTACTCTTAATGCTACACACAGAGAATTATAGACTGGCATAGTTGTATGCCACCAAGAAGAGCTCTAACATTGGCACAGAATATCAAAGCCACATGAAACAAAGCCACTTCTTCAGGATAAATGAAACAATGCAAAACCAATTAAACGATCATCACTTCAAAAGAATATCAACAAGGTTGTGCACTTCTGTAAGTGTAGACAAAATGCACTCCAATGAAACGAAGCCACACGTCAATAAAACAAACTAATGCATTCAATGTTGTGGCCACTATATACAGTGGGGTAGCAGAAATCTTGGTAGATAAAAACGTTTAGAACCAGGTGTCTGCAATGCTGTCAGAGACTCAGAGAAACTAATGAACTCTTCTGATTATGCTTAGGAGCCCACTGAGGATTGGACATGCATTAGAAATTCAACTACAATGAAAGATACTAATCATCCAACTTATGCCTTCTTTTCAACATTCTTGTTGAGCATTATTGCAAACCATATATATGAACTATAAAGGCTAGCATTAGATAAATAGGGTATTTCTTCCCATCTTGAAGCAAACTGTCTGGATAATCAAGCTATGTATGGGAAGGACATTATCATCCTGAAGCATATAGAGGCTCATAATTCCCCCTCTCCATCAGATTAGTAAATTTCGAGTGGCAAACATAATGGATGCCATTGATCTGACTTCTTAAGAGACCATTTTCTCTAACATTGACATCAACATTTTTTTAGTAATAAAAAAAGTAAAAAAATGAATCAACCATGAGCAACAATAGAATGTAGTAATTCCATAGAGAAATTCCAATTGCACAAGGAAGTTCATGCAATTGGAAGGACCTGAATTTCAGTGATCAGGAATGTTCATCAGGTGGGTGGTCCCACAGTTCACACAAAACATTAAAAAAAAATTAAAAAAATAAAAAAAAGGTCCTGTAGCTCCAAAATTGCTTCCTAACCGTCGTCCATATACAAGCCAATCATCCGGTGCATAGAATTTCCTAGTTGGAGAAGCTTTTCCCAGCATCACCCATCCATGGAAAGCCCCACCAGATAAACAACTTGGATCACTAAAAGGTGGGTCACACAATTAAAGGCCCCCTCCCCTAATTAAAACAGCACCCATCAAACAGGTGGTGCATTTGCATACCACATATCAGATCTCAGGGCAAGCAACAGGATAATACTTTAGAAGAGAGAACCCATCAAACATCAGCACAAATTAAGCTACAATTTGATCCAAAAAACATAAAAAAAATAATAAATAAAAAATAAATAAATAAATAATTGCAGCATCCCAAAATAGAAGATTGGTAGAATAGCAGCTATACTACCACCCCATATAAATACAATCCACAGCTGCTTCTGTTGCATCCAATTCTGACATATCAGTTATACAGTTATATGCATATACAGAATTCCAAACATGAAGTAAGATGAACAGAGGGAGAGAGACATGACAAATTCAGAGAGAGATGAGAGTGATGAAGAAGAAAGAGAGAGAGAGAGAGAGAGAGAGAGAGAGAGAGAGAGAGAGAGAGAGAAGAACCTGAAATTGCATAGGAATCCACAAGTGGTGTATGGACTATGGAGAAGCAGAATAGGATGGTGGGGCGGGCAGAAATTGGGTGTCAATGGATTTTTTTTATTTATTTTTTATTTCTTAAAGATTGGAGGACTTTTCGTTTTCTTTTATATGCACCAAAAAAGTAGTGAAACGGTGCCAGCTCCATTTCCGACAAAAACGAAAATGATGACAACAACAAACCACTACAACAACCACTACAAGTCTACAACAACCGTGCTCTGGTAATTTGCTGCCTGGAAATTGAGCTTGTGAGGATTAAATCCAGTCCTTTGACCAGGGGGCTCGGCCCTTAAAAGCCCGCAAACCTGTAGACTTTCCTGTTTTTGTACTAAAGCCCAAGGTAGAGAAGGGTCTAATTATGAAAAATGAATGGCCTAATTAATTATAAAAAGCCCGTAACCTTAAGAGCCGAAATAGGATTGGTAATTGTCTACTTGAAAATTCAGTGTGTGAGGATGAGTGCGACTCCACCATGGATCTCACTTATTGATAAAGTGAATGGCTCTATGGGATGTCTCAATCTTAATGTTAATGACGCTGGAGGCTTATTAAAAGAATTAAGATTTTTTGGTTTTCATCACACATAATCATTGCTGTGAAGATATTTGTGTGTAAATTTTTTTTATAAAAATAATATTTAAATTTTACTTCAATAGAAATTGATCATATAAAGTTACAACAAAATTAAACACGGCTCGAATAAAATCATGTATTTAAGCGTTTTACTTTTAGGACCAACTCTTACTGAAGTAAAATAAGAGACTCGGAGTGGATGGAAGTCTTCGTGGCGGTGAGGCCCACATGGATGGTCAGAACAATTGCGGTTCAAACTCGAAAAATCTCCATCTTCAAAGTTCAGAGGTAGTCTTACTCGTGGGATCCACTGACGACAAAAAGAAATCTCCACTTTGGGTCAATTCTTAATTCCAACTTTTTTTTACTAAGGCCTGCGTGTATCCTTCTGGTCCATTCAGCTTAATGCCAACTTTTAAAAATTCTGAAAAAACCCTTTGATTTTGTTACTCTTTAAAAGAAACAACATTTGTTAAACTTGTTTGATTGAATTTGATTGCTAGATTATTATATTTCAGACACAAAGATCACAGATCACAATTCTAACTCAAATAAAGTCATTGTCAGTGCTTCAATGCTTACGAAATTCTATTTTAAGATACATTCTTGTAGAGCATTATAGTCGTCATTATCATCATCAAAGTTTTGCTTCAATCATGTTAGGTATTGTAGAGGATTATATGAGGAAAAAACTGTATTAGGGTCAAATTATTCGTATTAGAATAGGATTCTAGATTTGCAATGATGGGCATTTTTGGTATTTAAATTTGGTTAAATGGCGTCAGGAAACAATAGTTTTCATGAATAATTAATCCGGTCAAAGTAATTTTTAAAATAGTTTCAAAGTCAAGGGTGAAAATAGAATGTTTTTTACGATAACAGTGTTTTTGAAATTTGATACACCACAGTGGGTTTCAAGAAAATCCATTATTATATTGATAGAAGGTCTTAAACCATCGTTTTAAATACCACCAAGTACAGATGTGGGGTGGGGTGAGCCTCTTTTTGTTTTGCTCTTGTAATTTGTACATTTCACCTTTTGTTGTTGCCACCGTGTCCCTTTTGCTCTAAAAATATTTATCTTCTTCAGGCCAAACAAAACTGATACAGAAGATTAGTGTGATATCTAATTCACCTTTAAATCGTCCATATGCTCAATACATATAACAAATACTCAATGAGACAAGCTGATATGGATCGACTGATTGAGACAGGAATCTGAACTTTCAAATGCCAGAAACAAATTTAAAATAAAAGCACATCGATGCAATTTTTACGCTAATCGTTATCACCAACTTTGAACCCAAGATGTGCCCAAATTTAGTATATCTTTGTTAGCTTTCCTGAGTTTCTTATTATTCCAGTGTTAAGATCAGCCTAATCAATGATCAATTTAATCTCCTTGCAAATACCCACCACTTTGGTTTGACAATAATTTAGTTTGATAATAATCAGGACACAAGTAGTTGTTGAATTTTATCAAAATAATTTGCACAATATATAACCACTAAAGTTTTAGGAGTTAAAATCATTGCCTAGAACCATTTATTTAGGCTGGTGTGGATGTCACGCCTAATGAGCGTGCTAACCTATTCACCTCTCCTTTTCTTTTGATTGTCATGCATTATGTGGTATTGCAAGAAGTGACAAATGAGTATAAGTACTCTACTATTTGAAGCACTATGTAAGAGATTCATCTTCATGGATTAACTACATTAAAGGCCATTGATGAATTATATTCATAAAAATGAACCAAAGTTTTTTTATTTTACAACATCAAAAGAACAAATCTTTTGAAGCAATTATAGTTTCCTTTATTCCTATCATTTCTTTTATTCTTAGGAGGCAAAATTATGTGGCTCACAATATGGCTGAATCTTTTGATGCTCGTGGACTGGATTGTAGTTTTGTTTTGTCTTGATTGTAGCCAATCCTTCTCTTTTGTTTTTTTTTGCTTCTGGCTTCAATGAAAATTTTCTACTTTTTGCCAAAAAAATCAAAAACAGAACATAATCTATAAAAACAACCCAATAAAAAGATTTACTCTAAAGTTGTAAAAAGCTAATGCAAATTCTAACATTTTATAGTTGCATAAAGATCAATATCCAAGCAAAGAGGGGCTGTCATCTCCAACAAACCATGAATTTGAATTTTTTCCTAAAATTACATTGAGATCCAGAACACTAATTATGCTTACCACCGACATAGCCAATACATATCCAATTTTCCAACAAACAGTAGCAGATATAATTAGGTCTCATGGTTTTTTTTTTAACTAATGGTATCCCTCGCTAGTATAACTTTTGGACCTTTGATCTTTGATTTGGGTGTTACCTAATTTTAATGAGCAAAGACTATTTCTTAGGAGTACATATATGGCCGCACATATAGTATTCAAATAATTCAATGAAGTAAGTCCAAGTCTCAAACCAACTGAACCCTGCCTAAATGACATTCCGTCGCCTATATTTAAAAACAATTGATATGTCACGCATTCGTTGGCAATCGGATACCATGGTGGGGTCTATTTAGTTGAATGGGTTTGATCACGTGGCCACGTACACCGATCAATGGGGCAGTGGTCATTTCAATTTAATATGTGCAAGAGAGTGAAACCCCATAACATTGGATAGGATAGTTCCTGATTATGAGAGAGAGAATTGCAGTGCAATGAATTACTGCGAATATCTACGTGTGTTGCTGTTGCTGTTGCTGTTCTAATTTCTCACATGCTTCTGCCCAATGAGAAAAGCCACGCTGGAGTGGATCTGTCCTGTTGACCATTGGTGAAACCAATGGTCCTACCATCACCAAACTAGCTCAGCATATTGGTCTCCGGATCCTCCGAAGGTATCACCTGGAGAAATTCTGTGTTCCTAGTACTTGTCATGATCACATTTTTCATCAAAAAGAAATTAAGGTTGATGTAAAATCGAGGATGCCCGAAACTGCAGGAGAGTAATTATTTTGGACCGTTGAAATCATCATAGGTGAGCTCCACTGAAATTCCACTACGTTAACCCAGAATTTCTCAAGGTTAAAGCTTCCTAGGATCCAGGTTCATCATATTGTGGTGTGGGACGTTTCCCAATATGATTGTGACCGTTGTTGCATCCACTACCATTCAAATTTCTAACAAATTTCAAACAAAAAGAAAAAGGTCCATCCAAGGGAAATAGTGCATGACGTCAATATCTATGGATGGATACATGGGTTCCATTCATCCTACAAAGGGTGAACCTCGTAATAGGGAAGGATGTGGACAGTTTTGTAGCATGTAATATGGACATGATACTCTATGAGGTCCTACAGAGTATGATCCCATACGCCTACTTGTTCGATGGATGTTTGTTTATGCCTTTATGGGCATCACACATTCGATGGGTTTATGGGCATCACACATTCGATGGGTCCACTGCTGATCGGTGATTTCTCACCGTGTCCCAGTAGGACGATGCAAGCCTAGCAGTCTTGGGAAAAGCGACCAACTTATATCTTGCTAAATTCTCGGGGTTTCCAACGCATGGTCTGATTTATTGATATCCAAGTTTAAATCCCCACTCCAATGCTAGGTGTGATAATAGAGGTTTTTTTCTCAGAACTTTATGGCTCATTTTTTAACTTGAGAAGATAGCTCTGAAGGCTCAAAATATATGATAGTTCTTTTTTTTTTTTTTTTTGGCTGAAAGGGAGGATTATATTAAAGGAAGCGCAAAAGATATAGATAAAAAATACAAAAGGTAACTATCCCAAATAAAATATCAGCTGTTGACATGTTTTTGTGTGCGTGTGGTGAGGGTGGTGGTTTTTGCCTTGTAAGAAGTTAGCTCTTACTTAAATTTGATACTAATTCTGATTTGTGGTCTCCACAATTTATTATGCAAATCTGAAGTCCAACTGACTTTATTTGAATGTGAGATTTCAACAACTTTGAGACGTACAAGAGCCTTACCTTTTACAATTAGAGGAATATCATTTTATCTATAGACCTAGGCCATTCGTCACCGAGAGACTTTTAAAACCCCTGCGTCTATCATGATGATTGCCATGCTTGCGGATAAACTTTACTGCAATGCTTGGATCACTAGATGTTTTTTAAAATGACTTGTCGGCAGTGCAACAGAATAAAATAGATTATTAGAGAGCTTTTTTTTATTCATGAAAAGGACCTTTTGAAAAAAACTATTTACTGAAAAAGGTGTAATGTACTATGTTCCGAAAAACACTTTTATGAAAAGTTCATTCCTAGGGTTACTCATGTTAAGTTTTAAGTTTTAGTGGACCTTACATTTTTAATCCCACTGACTTTGCTAGTTCTATCTCAGTCAATTTCACCTTTTTCTGCATTAAACCATTAACCACAGACCATTAAAGTTGCTTCTATTTCCAAACAATCAACTATCGTTTACCAACAAAGGAATTCCACAACTCTTCCTCTTTCTTTATTCTCCGCAAACAATGTTGTGCATAAAGGCTTTTCACAAGATATATTCCACTGTTTTCCATCCTTTAAATCTTTTGTTATCCATGTGAAGTGTGCGATCAATTGAGGGCCGCTATGTTAAAAAAAAATACTAAGAGGTCAAATGTGAAAATATATATTATTTTAAAAAAATATTGGGTGTGAAGTGTGCTTCTATTATTTCATTGAAAATTAGTATTTATCTTTTCAAAATTTCAGTTTTATATTTCCATTGTTTATTTTATAGCTTTAGATTTGCTGCTGATGTCTCATGTGTTATGATCAATAAAACAAATTTCTTCAACATTCTTTACCTAGAGATCCCTCTTTCATGTAGTGAGGCCAATGGTCTCACCAGCACTCCTGTTTTCAATGAATAGTAAAAAAATAATCAATGAAGAGTCTTAGGTAGCATTTGGTTCGCTAGAATGCAGGTCGGAATGGAATAGTTATTCCTTGGAGTATCCATTCCAACGTTTGGATCGCGAAAAAGTGGTGGAATGACCATTACTTCAAGAATCACCATTCCTTTGCATAAGGGAATCATCATTCCATTGGGGTGTTAGAGGAATGGTCATTCCATTCCTTTAAAATTTTTCCTTGAGACCAAAATACCCCTTTAAACAAAATCAAACACAACTCTACCTCCACCATCGACCTTCCTTGTCACCGGGGTCCTTGGACCAAAGTCCCTTTTGTCTTCGGCACATTTGGTCTCCCCCTCAAGTCCGGTGATGGAGTGGTGGATGGTGGTGAGCAGCATCCTGCAACCGGTGAGGCCTAACAACGACGCAGCGGTGAGCAACAATGGCTCCGGTGGGCGAACTGCGGGGCAGCAACAATGGCACAACAATGGTGACCCTGCACTGTCTTCTTCTTCTATGCCGGTTTGCAACCAGAGAATTGAAACCAAGGGCTGATCTCTAATGCCTCTTGCATGCACCTCTCCGACTCCGTGTCAAGGGCGCTGGTGGCCTTGTCGAGCAACATGAGCTCCGCCCTTCTCACCAACGCCTGGGCGATGGTGATCCTCTGCCTCTGCCCACTCAACAGCTGCACCTCCCTCTCCCTAACAAGCGATGGCGGCGAAGGGCGATTGCAGTTCGGCATGCCCTAGATCTGAATGCCCAAAAAGCACGAGGAACCTCTCTTGGCAGCGACCTGGCCCACCTTAGATCGGATCACATCACATTCCATCTGAAGATCGCTATTGAAATAAAAACTTTTATAGGGGTATTTTGGTCAATTTTATGTAAATTTGATTCCATTCTCGGCATCATTCAAACATACCAAACACAGGAACATGAATGAAAATTCCATTACTGGATTGATTCTTTTGTATAGCCAAATGTCAGAATGGGAATGACTATTCCTGCCTCATTCCATTCTAGACTTATTCCAGCTTCCATTTCATTCCTGCCTAAAATCATTCTAATGAACCAAACGCTACCTTATAATTTGCTTTCAAGGCAATACACTTAAGAACGGCGGGTAGGACATGTAGTTCTTACTAGGTGGTCAGGGTTATAACCTTGGGCTCTCCCTCTCTTGCACATGCAAGTCCATCTCCTTACAAAACCCTACCCTCCCCTCTTCCTTTGACATGTAAGTCCTCCTTATATGTGTGAGTTTGTTTTCTCCTTGCATGCATGTTTGAGTTCACATCTCCTCATATGTGCAAGTCTCTCAGGAGACTAAGCCTATTAGCTGTGCTACCTAATAAAAAATAAAAGAGCGGTAGGCTTGGTCCAAATCGTGGTTTTTGAGCATGGTTCAATATAGAGAGAGAGAGAGAGAGAGAGACTTATTTTAATCTAGCCAAATCAAGAATCAACTATGCTCACTATGCCTCCAAATAATTGGGTGAGCTGAAGTAGTTTTAAGTAGTCTGCCAGTCGATTGAGTAACTGGTTCCTTCTGCTGCATAAAGTAATAAATTTCCTAGTTTTCAAACTAGGGTTTGGATTGACGCGCAATGTTTTGGACTAATATAGAATTCAGATGTTTCTGTGGTATCTGAGCTTTTCTATAAATCAATCGTAGTTACCCAATATGACCAAAACTCCAATGAAATTTTTAGGACACTTCTTATGGGGCCCATGAAAGCTCCCAGTCATCAAGTAAGCACGCGGCACTCATCCTATCTTCACACTCATCTGTTTTATATCCACAGTGAAAATTTCAGATCCTTCTATAATACATATTCAATGGTGCAAGCTGAATTTTGAGGCTTTCCTTATCTACTAATGACGTATATGCCTTTCCCAGTTTCCCTCCCTTCATCCTTAGGAATGATTACCATTGCATGGCCCAGCAGGATGTCGTGAGAAGTTCCCCACAAGCTATGTTGATCTGGTGATCATTTTTGTGTTGACTAGTATCCTCACAAGTGGCAATGGAATCCAGCTGTGTCTTGGTAGTCTTAGGCTAACAATGATACCTAACAATTTGGTTGACCAACCACACTTTCATGTAAAGCAAATGTGGTTGGCTAAAAAGTTACCCCAAAAGTTCTTCCCAGTCCACGTTTTCTCGGAAGATTTACCTAAGTCGTAACCGACAGAAGAAGTAGAATTATTATCATTATTAATGTAGGGTCAAGATTGTCTGATCAAAGACTGTAAGACACAGCAGTTGTGGATCTGGATCCCCTGTTGCAGCTATGACACGGGATGGGTGTAACATCATGGGTCCCACGTATAAATAATATGGAATGTTCATGATGAATCTCGTACCCTTCAGGCATTTATCTTAAATTCTCAGTTAAATAGGAATGGCGATCACCGTCCCACCAAGTGACATGATATCATTGTTGAGGTTACATTAATCACATTTCGGTTGTGTTGCATCGGAACTGTGGTGCCCACTCCTATCGAACTCGAAATTTAGAATCTATCCATGGAGGGTATGTGATTTATTATAAAAGGTCCAGATTATCTATATGTAGAGCCCATGATGACGTTCCCCACATATATTATATGGTTCCCTGTAATAGTTGCGACGGGAGATACAGAGTCGTTTAATGGTTTTGATCACAACCACTAATACTATCTATAGAAGGAAGGGGCAGGTACCACCTTGAACACCCTTCAAACTCCAGATTTTACCTTTTTAAAACTTTATAAAAGACAGCGGGTACCACCATGCAGGTAGTTAGGCTTTTATGATAAGAAAAGATAATGCAAGTCAAGTTCCAAATTCCAAATTCCAATTTAAAAGAGCATATTGACATCATAGATTTCACAAAACATACAATAGATGCTTGCAGTTTTATGCTTGCAGTATTAGTAACATTAAAACTGCCGTCTGTATGCCTTGGCATATCTGTCCAGTTATCCTGAGCTAATTGTAGTACTTGTTTGTACTTTGTACAGTAAGAAGATTCAGTGCTCATTGGATTTTTTTTTTTTTTTTGAAATTCATGGTGTCTTTTTATAAATATCACATAGGGGTGCAGTTGTAAATCTATATTCAAGGACCTCCTTATTCTCTATTCTATGTGAAGTTGGACAGCCCAAGTGGAGTCCAAACAAAAGGGCAAACAGAATAGTCGGTGGGTGTGAACTGGACAGGTGAAGCCTGTTTGGACATGGTTCCTAGCTAGGGTCGGTCTGATATTTGTTGTGGTAATGTTAGAAAATCATATGTTGGGGACCTATTGATTTTTATAAACTTAGTGTATGTTGAGGATACTTGTGTGTATATATATTTTTATATATTTTTTCCCTGGATTGACCTTATTTTGGTGCTGGCCAACACCGACCATTCACCGAAGGCCGTTCCCACACGTTTTATTTTCCATTTAGAATCCAAGAGTACAACAAATAAAGACCTGTCGCTTTATCTCCGACCTTTTTTTACCACCTTTTGTTTTTAAGTTCTCGTGGGGTTGGACTTGAAAGGCACTATCAAAGAAAGGCATGTTAGATTGATAAAACCTTTACATGATGACGCCCACAGTCTGGACAAAACAACAGTGCGGAGATTCCCATCTTTTTATTTTTCCGTCCATTGAATAAAAATAGTAAAAATTAAGAAAACATAACTTTTACAATTGTATCATGGTTAGAGTTTGGTTCGCTTGAATAGGACTAGAATGAAATGACCATTCGTTGGAATGCCTATTCTTGTATTTAGTTCGTCCAAAATGGACAGAATGGTCATTCTAAAAGAAATCCCTATTTCCCTACATTGGGAATAGTCATTCCATTAGGGGCGATAAAGAATGACCATTTTATTTCCCTTTTTTATTGAGACAAAAATGCACCCACTCACCGCCACCGCCACCCACCCACCGCCGCCGCTACCACTACTACTCAACCACCACCGTCACCACCACCACCACCCAACCACCGCCACCACTGTCGCCACCCACCTCCACCACCACAACTGCCACCCACCAACCACCAAAAAATGAAAACGAAAATGAAAATAAGGATATTTTGGTAAAAATACTAAAATTTTCATTTCATTTATGCTTTAATTTATGCATATTAAACATAAGGATTGGAATATGAATTCCATTCCGCCTACCATTTTAAAGATAAATCCAAACATTGGAGTGCAATGACCATTCCAATATCCATTCCATTCTAGCTCAAAATCATTATGCAAACCAAACACTAACTTATATTTGGATTTTAATGTTAATAGAATGAATTTAGTAGCTGGAAATATTTTAAAGAAGCTGAATTTTGATAGATTACTAATATACAATTTTTTTTCATATTTAAGCGAGCTTCTCAGTCCAATCTTCATGTCATGTGTAACATAATTAGGCCAAGTAAGATTTGGTAGTGTAACAAGGCAAAGATAGTTTTGAGGTTTGAAAAGTGTAGATATGAGGTTTTCTTTAGAAATTATGAATATTGCTTTCTTTAGGGGGAAAGGTGAATTCTATAAATTCTAACATAATATAATATATAAAAACACGAAAGGAAAGATTTTGGCTTTTCCAAACACTTAGAAGTATAAATTTATTAAAATCTACAAAAACCGTCAAACGTTCGGCATTATAATATAAAAACAATCTATCAATATTTAAATCTACACATATTTAATTCTGCTTGTACCCAAACACCCATGTCAGTGATATATATATATATATATTAATTGTTCAGTGCATTAGAGGTGTCAAAAGCATCATGCCAGCGTGGCACGCTCTATGAGTTGTGTCATACTGGCCGCTAGCAAGGCTTGGCCCAACATGGCCAGCCGATATAGCACTGGCCAAATGTACCATGCTTCCATATGGCCCTTCCAATGTTCCATGTTTCTATTTTTTTAAGGTTTTATTCTAAAAAAATTAAAAGATATAAACAAAGACAAGTATAACACACAAATTTAAGTGATTTGGTCAAATTTGACTTACTCTACTGAGAAGAGTTCTATTTGGATTTCTTATACTTGAAGGTTTTTCAACATAATTATCTTCAAAATATTTACTAATTTTATAGAAATTAATAAAAAAAAGTAAAAGACTATATTTTTTATATTTATACTAAAGAAAAGAAAAAAATAGACTACATATAAAAATCTAAAAAGGGCCGTTATAAGGTGGAACGGGCCATGCTATGTTGCTCAAGCATGTTGTACCTTGGCCGTGCTGCCCAGGCATGCTGTGCCATACCACCGGCCTGGGAGGGGCAGCCAAGAGCCATGCCATGCCACAGCCGGTTGACTCTCTTTTGTTGGGCGATGCCACCCACGGTGAATTATGTCTAGGAGGCTTGTTTGGCTACATGTCAGGCATAGGCTTGAATTTTATAACCTACATGAAATTCTAGTTCAAGTCTAGGAATGCGGGTACTTAAGTGAAAAAATATGAGTTATGCTATATGTACTCAGGAAATTACTGTCCTTACATAGGCAAAAAAAAAAATCAAAAATTTTCAAAATGCCCCCACACATTCTCCTTACACACCTCCTCTTCCTCTGGCCGGAGGGCTCTTCCTCTCTCTCTCCCCTCCTTCTCTCTCTCTCTCCCTCTCCCTCTCCCTCTCCCTCCCTCTTTCCTCCCTTTCCTCCTTTATCTTGTTCCCCGCGTGGTCTCCACTACGCAGGGAGACCGGGATCTCCCCTACACAAGGAGACCGGGATCTCCCTACGCAGAGAGCAAGGTCTCGACCGAAGAGGCGGAGACTTCGTCTGATCACTTCGCGATCATGATGGATCCGCCGGAGCAGCGCAACTGCAGCCAGAGGTGATTGACCATATCCGGATGCCGTTCCCAATCTCGAACCAGCCGATCCGGTCGAAATCGTGGTGGCGGCCGTTGCGGTTCCCAAGATCACACTTGATTGGGCACTTGCTGGTCCAGCCCGGGGAGAATGTAGAGCGGTTCACACTCTGGCTACCGGACAATGTCCGGAAGGAGATCGTAAGCGCAAGGCTAAACCAGAAGACAAGCCTGGTGGCACTGCTTGCAGAAGGAACGCTGGTGGAAGGTAGCAACAACTGAGGAAAGGGGTGGTTCACTAGCGGCGGAGGAGGTGGGGAGGGAAGCAGCTATTGCAGCTGGGCCGGGTTTTCGTTCTGGAGGTTTGACCGGGTGGCGAAGTCCGACCAGTAGGTTTTCTTAATGACGCCGCCGTTCATGACGAGGACGGGATCCGTTAAATGGCAAAGGAAGGTTGATGGCGAGATGTCGGGAGGTACGAAGGGAGGGTTTGGTTCTGTTAAGTTAGGGAAGAGGGAGAAAGAGGGAAGGAGAGAGAATAGAGGGAGGGAGAGGGAGAGGAAGAGGGAGATGGGGAGCCCGCCGGTCAGAGCTCGTCGCCAGCTGGAGAAAGAGGAGGTGTGTGTATGGAGAGAAGGTATGGGGACATTTTAGAAAATTAAAAAAAAAAATTTTTTATCTGTGTAAGGAAAGTAATTTCCTATGTACATATAGCAGGACTCAAAAATATACCTAACATTTTTTTTTTTGGTGCTAGATGAGGGTATCCCTGTAGCATTTGAGAAATTAGGGACAACTAGGAAATGCTTTTCTCCTTTACACACACTATCTCTCATGAAATGATGTTCAGCTTAAATTTGATTCTTATTTAACTTTTGAGGGCCCCCAATTGATCAGGAGAAGCATGACCCCCATTTAAATCTATCTGAGTAATAGAATTTGGTTAACTTTGAAAACTTCAAGTCAATACCATTAAATTTTTTATTTTTATTTTTATGACCTAGGGTATCTCTCGCCAGTCTAGCCTTCGGACTTTTGGGCTCCGGCCCGGGGGTTACCACATTCTGATAAGTCTAGGGGGTATATACATGACTATACACATAGTACTCGAATAATGCAAAGAGCGGGAATTGAACTTTAGACCTTAAAAAGCAAATCCAAGACTCAAATTAACTGAGCCACTGCTTCACGGTAGGTCAATACCATTAATGATAAGATGGTTTTCATTTTTTTTTAAACACACATCTTAATGGAACTTTTAAGCCTCTCCACTTGTCCCCCTTGATTTACATGCTACTAGATGGGTAATATTGTCAAATACATCCATCATCTTCTAAAACTTGTAAGAATCATCATTTGTCCGTAGAACAATGAACTGAAAGTTCGAACTCATCTAAATTAGCCTTCCACTGCAACACTTAACGCACCCACCTGCAGAGGCACGCATGCACTCAAACACACGCCCCCACACACACCCAACTGCATTCACACACCACACTAGCAGACACATATGCACACAAGAATCACACACACCTACCTAAGTCCCCCGCTATTTGTCTTGTAGAGGAAAGGTGCCTTACCATTAAGCTGTCAGTGGTTTGACTGAAGTAAGTTAATGGCATGAATCTGATTTTTGTATTATTCACTAGTATTTCCCAGCACCATATGGAATTTTCATATAAGAGGTATATCTAATGGTTTCTACGTAAGGTAAGAATATAGGCCAATGCACGCATGGATTGAGCAAAGCTTGATGAAAAAATTTGATTGTAGATTGAATTTTGAGTTTTTAAAAAAAAAACATGATGATTGGGGAATCATAACTTTTGATTTAAGGCCTTCAAGTTTTAACAACTCCTAACTTTAAAGTCTCTTTATGAAATTCAGTCTAATAGTAGACATAATTCAAATAATGTCAAATTAGAATGACTCAACATTTCATAGGAGGTTAGTGTATTAGACGGTTCGATTGATGATAGTTTGGTCCCAAAGGTGCTAATGTTGTTGCTTCAAGCTTGAATGGTGGAAGGTCGCTAACCTTTTCTACAGTGAAATGCACACCACATATACGCTGGCACGCTACACAAGTCCCTGAACACAGGGCAACCCAACCATTGATTGATTCTTGGTCATCTCAGTTAAAGGTACTTCTCATTAGAAAGTTTTTTTTTTATGAAAAATAATTAAATTGCAATTACCCTCGTAAATCAAATCTTAAAAAAGTAGAGGACCAACTACATCACCTTGAGTCATTCTCTCTTCACCTCTTCGATGCTTTTTTGCTATAAACTAATTTCACTATGAATTCCTAAAAATTCAATATGGAGCAAATAGAAAAGGCTCTTTTGTGTTTTCTAAAAACAAGTAATTATCTTACCAAAAAAAAAAAAGAACAAGAAATTATCTAAATGGCATTTTCCACATCTATAACTTTTTTACATCTAAAGCACTCTAAAAGTCCTTCATTTTGTATATCAAAACTCCCTTTTACTCTGAAATAATTTCCAAAATAAAAGAGACCTACTTGAACTGATAGAATGGTTTGGCACTTTTCTATTTTCTTTTCTTTTTGGCACCAAGCTTGGGGGGCCCGAGCCCTAGCCCTCAAGCGAGGGAAGTAGACATCTCGTGATGTTAGGGAAGTAGACCTTCGCTGAGATAAGATGACTCCCAGGTGAAGGCAATTGAACGAGCTAGATGGCGGTTTAGGACTTGAACGTCATGATTCAGGACTGTGTTTAAAGTATGTGTCCTTAGATGTCTGGGAGGCGTATAAGGTCAAGATCTACACCCAACTAGACTAGTAGCAAAAGGGAAAGTTCGTAGTGCAGAATAGGAACATCAAAAAGGAAAATATAATCCTAGTATACAAGCAACTGCTAGTGCAGTCTTATGAACAAAAAAAAATGTTTATTTCTTTTAGTCCTCTCCTTGCCCTAATGGGAAAAAAGAAAGAAAAAAGAAAAATGCAAAAGAAAGGAACTTGTTATCTACCAACGATCATCGGGTTATCGTTGTCTAGAATTTTGTAATAGGCCATTAGGGAGGTAAAACTGTTCAGGCTTGGTCAGGTCTATGGGATACCCTGACCCACATAGTTGCAGACCTGTCAAGAGTTCTTATCTTGGAACCAGACCCGACCATGCCATGGTACCTGGACCAGGCCGAAACCTTCAACCAACTTCAATGGATCCATCACTGAGGTGTTTTAGACTGAATGATTGTTATGGGTGGCACTTCTTCAGAAAAACAAGTACTGATCTCAGAAGAACAAGCTACACCGATAGTTGTCCGAATATGGCATCGGGCAGACTGTCTAGCATACTAAAAATTCCAAATGGGGCCTAGAAGATGTCCCAACCTGAGCGAGTCTCTAGATCAGCTGATGAGTTCGATCTTCATGCTGTGACAGAACAACCTTGAGATGGGTTCAAGATGTCCCAACTTGATTGAGTCCCAGGATCAAACAGCCAGATCAGCTGATGAGTTTGATCTTCATACAGCTACAAAAATAACCTTAAGATTGGGTTCGTGTTTAAGAAAATAATGGACTCCACCTAATGAGCTAGCAGCTAGGATCTTTAAATGTGCGCCCAGAGATTTGCTTGTGAAGGCAGCAAAAATTTCTTCTATGAAGCTCCTGTGTAAAAGCTTTGCATAGTCTAAAACCGAAGCCAATGACAACTTTCTCATGATATTTTGATTTTCTTATTGAATACAATTGTCCTTGAATGGCTTCGATACAGAATTGCACAAAATGCTAATATGGGAGTCCCAGTAGCAGAATTAACCTGTAAAGGAAGAAATTCAAGGTGTCTGGGTGAGAAGGGGCATCTTATCTCACACAGCCACTGAGGGATCCATCCCTGAGTGGGTAGGTTGTCCCACATATATAGCTGCAGTAATGAGTGGATTGGCAGAACTAAGTTACGTGAAGTTGCAGCACACAAAAGTGTTATTATCAGTTTGGCAAGAGTTCAATCATCTGCGCAAGAGCTTGGTTCTTTTATTGCTTATACAGGAGAATACCTGTAACCTTAGAAGCATTTTACTCTGTGCATTGGTCCGGCTCTTAGACCAAAACCAGCAGTTTCAAAAATTAGAAGGCTTTCTCATATCGCCAGACACTAATTTCTGCAAGCTCATACCCAGTAAGAATCTATACAGTTTCAAAAAACAACTGAAATTATGTAAAAGCACAAGCAAGAATCTTGACATTCACAAATGCAAGGTGACCTTTCCTTTGGCAATGTAATGATTTTACTTAAGTGTAATCTATATTATGTATAATTCCTCCTACTGCAACAAAGCATCCGTCATTCTCAAGCTTGAAACAGGAGGGCTGGTGTGAGACAAGCAGTCGGCCATAGAAACTCACCAAACCAAATCTTTTAGTATACTTGGAAGAAAATTACACTTGGCCAATCCTGTTTTGACATAGTAAGAATTACAGATGATATTATAAGCCTCAAACCCTACAAAAGCCAGAAGAAGCCGTGGGGGGTGTTTGTTTAATTTTGCCTTTGACCCATCTTAAAAAGTGCTGTCCAAGTTATCCACATTCAGATACTAAAATACCAAAGCTTCTCGCCAGCAAGGTATCATGATCAACTTTTAAACTTAGGCTGTGTTGGTTCGACATTTTTTGCTAAAGACAATTTTCTCACAGATTTTAAGTTTCTAGTGATTTTCATGCCAATATGATTCCCAACATATAGATAAAATTCTCTCTATATGCTTCACTATTTTCATTCTTGTAAGCAGAGACCCAAGCAGCAGACCCATTGCGCATTTGCAAATGCAACTCAGAAAAAGCATGCGCTTGGGCAATGCAACTCAAAACTCATACCAATTGAATTCCCAAAATCCAGAGAAAAGTCTCTCCAGTCTTTTGACCATTTTCATTCTCCCAAGTTCCAAGCAGAGCTGACAGACCCACTGTGCATCTGCACATACAACCCAGAACAAGCATGCACTTGCTGAAAGTGACTCAAAAAGTCAAAACAGGCACATTTGACCCATTCCTTGACTATGAGGTGCATCTAACTTAAAGGAAAAGACCAAGATCATAGGAAAATTGCACAAATGGGACCAATGAGGTGTTAAGGTCAAAATAATTAACTATTAAGATTGAATTATTAGATATGTGGAAACTTCACAAGAAGCTCAACACTCTTTGGCATTGTTTTACATGTAATAAAATTACACGTGTACATTTGTTTCACACAATTTACATGGGAAAAGGAATAATGTGTAAAAGGGTCCATTTTCATCAAAAAAATTTCACCATCCCTAGTGAAATGATTTAAACATGACAATGATGTATTTTTATTATGCTTTTAAAAAGGCACCATTATAGTGCTTGTTGGCATTTTTGTCAAATTAACAAGAGATTGTAGCACAGGTGAAAAAAGGTGAGCGTGGCACCCACAAGGTTGCAGGTTGCAGACTTGGCAGTCATGTTGCCGTTGAAAAAAGAAGAGCTTTCATCAAACCGGTGAGACAAAAATAGCCAAGTCTTTTTTCCCCCCAAGTAGTATGGCCCCAATTCATGACCCTAACCGTCTAACATTCTGATATAATCAGAGGTGTCAAATTTCACATCTTAAATCCTCACATATTTTTTGAAATATGCGGGAAAACGTAAAAATAGCCCACTCACATTTTTCTAATTTTTCTGTACTCTCATGAGCTTCAATTTATGATCTGAACCATTCATTATCTACGAACCATTATTTCCACTCCACAATAGTTTTGGGATCACATAGCCCACTAAATTGTACATAAAATAAGAGCGAGCTTCTCTTCCTCTTCTTCTTCTCAATACCCCAAATATATTAATTTTTTTATATATCTGCATATTTACACATTTTCTTGAAATAATTGTGTTAAAGTGAATTGTACAAGAAGAAAAAGGAAGACTGGTGCATGAAAATGGTGTTTGCAATCCAACATTGTAATATATTTCACATATATAAAATTTCCTTACGTTAAAAACAAACTACCCCTGGAAAATTGCATCACTGAGGGCCAATGATGCAACAGTTTTGTGAACAAAAGCATGCATTTTTCTTCATTTTGTAAGCAAAAGCAAGCATTTTTTTTCCTCAACATCAACCAAATAAAGAAAAAGGTCAAAGTTGTTCGGTGTGATCAACAGAAGCCATCACAAAATCACCCAAAGGCTTGTTTGTTTGCATAAGAATACATCAGAATTGAATGCTATGCATTTCTAAAAATGAAGATTAAAGGTAATTTTAGAAAATGAGCACCAAATAGCATTTTCTTTTAGGGGAATAGAATCAAGCGAAGATGCTATTCATTTCATGCTCACCTTGGACCTTCATTTTTAACTACCCTATATATGCAATTCCTATGTATTTTAATGCAAACAATCAGAGCCCAAAGGTCCAAAATAATCTTAAACAAGAAATTAATGGGGTGATTGCACAAAAATGGTTTTAGGCAATCACATAACTGCTCTAGTAGAAAGTCATGCACTATACATCATCATCATTACTATAGCCTTATTATCCACTCACTCCTTCACTGCACAAATTTTAATATAACAGAAGCTCACAATTTCCTCTAAGGTGGTTTGAGTTCAACTACACCTAACTACACCTAGCAATTGCACAAGAAAACATGGGATAAGTATGATGGAACTTTAGCAATGAAAGTTTGTTATACAAACACACACAAATATACAGCGAAAGTTCCTTTTTTTTTTTTTATATTAGATGCAGCATTTCTAATTGTTTTGTGTCTAGCTCACCACCCTTTACCCATTCATTTTTTTTTTTAACTAACAAGCATAAAACCACATGTATCGAATTTCAACATCGAATTTAAATTGATCAAGACATCAATTTGAGTTTGGGCATAAGTCGCATATAATATGAAACAATTATGAATGAGAATGACACAGCCCACCAAATAAACAACAATTTCAACAGATAACTATTCTCCATTAAATTGAATACAAAGAGACAAACGCAATGCAGAAGCAATTTGTTCATATAGGCATTTAAACAAAAACCCCCCAGAAACAATAGAATCAAATGAGATGCGAATTCTATGAAACAGATGAACAAGCGAAGAAAGAAAAATCATAATTGTGACGCTCTTTACACAACAAATGCATGAAGACTAAGCCTATTCACGAACGGCATGCTCGAGAACCAACCTCAACCGGCGAGCCAACACATCCAGCTCCGCCACGCGCTGCTCCCTCCACTTATTCGCCAGATCCCTCGCTTTCCCGTTATCACACGCATTGCCGGGACGAAGCAGACCGTGGCGGCCAAGAACCACCCTAACTCCGCTCAGAGACTGATCAAACACGTCCATCACAGTTTTCGCCGCCGCACGCCCGATCCCGCCGCTGCCTCCGCTCTGGAAATCCTCCTCTTCGGCATTATTGAGATCGCCGCCGTCGTTGTGGTTGTAGGGAGGCGGGGGAGTGGGGGAACGGGAAGAGGTCGTCGCGGCAGCGGCGGCGGCGGCGGAGGAGATAGGCGTAACGCCAACCCTAGAGGAGGGAAAAGGCGATTTTTTCTTGGCGGAGGAGGAGGAAGAGGAGGAGGAGGAGAAGGGGGAGGAGGCGGCGAAGGCGGGATGCCAGAGCTGCTTGGAGAGGTGGAGGAGGGAGCGGTCGTGAGGGGTGAGATGGGAGGCGTCGAGGCCGCGGGAGAGGCGGGCGGAGATGACGCGGAACTTCTTCTTGAGGCGGCGGAGCTTCTCGGAGAGCTGGGACTTGGTGTAGGGCTGGGGCATGGATTGGGAGAAGCGATCGAAGAAGAGATTGAGGTCGCGAGGGAAGGAGAGGCCGTCGGCGGAGGAGTCGAGGAGGCCCTGGAGGAGGCGGAGCTCGTCGGATTCCGACCAGATCCGGTGGAATTTGAACGGAGGTGGCTTCAGATCGTCGTCTTCTTCGTCAGGATCGGAGGAGGAAGGAGGAGGAGGCGGAGGAGCAGGAGGAGGAGAAGAGTTTTCTGATTTGGGGATGATTGGGAGATTAGGGTTAGGGTTAGGTTCAGGGGTTTTGCGCTTGACGGGGAGTTTACGAGCAGCGATTTTGATTGGGATTTGATGAGGAGGATGAGGATGATGATGATTAGGAGATGATGATGATGATGATTGAAGAGGAGGAGGGGGTCGAGACATAGCCGATGAGCTTTTTGGGTGAGGCCCCTGGTCCTGGTCTTGGTCTTCAATGTGGGTGGGTGCAGACTGCAGAGAAAGAGGAGGGAGACACAGAGATAAGGAAATGGTTCGACTTGACAGACAATGGTGGTGGGTTTGGTTTGGTTTGGTGGAGATTTGGAAATGGCACAAGATAGGACCAGGGGACTCGGTCCAACTGCTGGGCGGTGGTTTTGCAAATATATATTTTTTAATGAGTTTTGGATTGGGACTGGGCGTTGAAGGAGACAGTAGTAGCTGCGCAGCCTTGGCTGCCTAGGGCACGGGTCCTGGGTTTGGGTGTGGCTGACGCCTTACTTACCTTACCTGCACGCCATCTGGGTTGGGGACCCGGTCAGGAAGTGGGTTTGGTTGGTGGGCTTCTTTCGTTGTGCTTGTAGTTGAGGTCAAACAGTCAAGCCTCTGATCCATTTTTCTAGGATGATCAAACCTGTACTGTAGGTATGGATTGGGCTTAAATATATATATATATATATTAATTTTTTGAAGACTAGTTAAACAATCCAGCCCTTCCTATTGACAGAGACAGCCTATTTAAAGTTTACCAAATAAGGATTTGCAATTATCAAATATGAATTTTGCACCATTAAGTAAAAAGGTGATAATCTTCTTTATGAAGATTGAATTGTCAAACATGACCTAATCCTAAGATAACGATTTGGAAGAAAGTCAGCACTAGCTTTAACACTCACGATTGTCAAATATTTTTTCGTTGAAAGTAAATCATGGAAAGAAAAAATCACCCATCACTTAATTCATTCTTACAAAAGTCAAAGTCACATATACCTTACTTCCTTTTCTTACTTTACCTCCTTAAAAATTTTTTTTAATGAAGCTCATTTGAACATAAATTCAAATATATTCAAGTCTCCTACATTCTAATGGCAAAAAAATTGATCCTAATTGAAATAACCTTGTTCAAAAACGGTCTAATCAATCAACTCTATGTCAAATGGTTCAGAGTATCAAATAGGCCTCCAGTTTGATAGATAGGCAAAACCTGCATGATAATATGGTGCTCCATGATCGTGTCTTCCTTCACTCTCGTGCATCTTTGTTATTTTATGTGGTGGGCATTTTTAACGGAGAAGGGCCCCCTGCTGTCTATCTAGCATGACATATGTATTCGGGTTTCAAAGCTGCCGAGTGCCAACTTCTTTCTGGTGTAGACTACTACTCCCCATTAGTGAAGTTCTATGCCAAAATTTGTTGCTGTATCTTCACATCGACTCGTGGAATCTAGATACTAGAGAAAACACATTGATAGGAATGTGACAAGGTTCTGTGAAAAAACACAATTACAAATCATTGATGCACAAACAATTGTACAGATCACAAGAGGTAGGAAATCAGGAACACTGCCAGAATCAAAATAGCATCAAACAGTTAATTCAGCCAAGTAAGGTAATTTTGAGTAACCAGGCTAAGCAAATTCACATGAGGCCCATCGAGCAGCGTTTGTGCCAATGTGGAAATGTAAGCCTATTCATCTATCAGAGAGGGACCCACTGTAAAATGCCCGGCCTAAAGATTTGGTGGTCCACATTTGTGCCAATGTGAAATCTAAAAGCCTATTCGTCAAGCAAACTGTTGAAGCATATCCAAGAACACTTGCTGCTGATTTAAGAATTGTTGTGGCTCATGTTTGCAAGAAAGATTCTCTCTCTCTCTCATGAAATCAGGGATTGTTGAACGTGCAGAATCTGGACACCACTAGAAGGAGTTCGAATCTTCTAATTAAAAACCCCACAGCCTGCCATGCTCTTGGGCAATGCATGGCACTGGTGATGTGGCGGGACCAATGTAGAGTTTTTTCTCAAAAAGTTTCAATTCCCACTAGAAGTGTGAAACTGTGAAAAAGTACACCCAGAAATGTGTTATTTTCTCCTGATATTGATGAGGGAGGATAGGGATATCAAGCATTGGGTGGGAAGTCTTCACTTGTGAGCTGATTGCTGATTTCTCGTCTAATAATTGCAGCGCCTTTTGAGCAACCCTAGTGCTAGATTCAGGCATCACATTGCAAGTTGGTGGGGGAGTGGTTAAACTCAAATCTCCTATCGACAGGAATCAGACAGGAGAGAATATAAGAAAGTGTAGCAGGAGATTTGAAACAAGAAAGACACAGCACAAGTTGACTGAGAAACATGTGGTTCACACACTTTTAGGCTGTAGCAATCGTGGCTTGATCCTCCACAAGTTGTGTGTGATCAATATATGGACTGGGCCCGGTCTGGTGTCTCTCTATATAACTGGCTTAGAATATATGTGATATGTACAGAGAAATATGTTAGAAGTGGAGGGCTATTTGAAGTTGCTAGAGGATTTCTATGTATAACAGGTTAATTAATTAAAAAAAATCTTGAAAGATGACAGGATGCTTTAAAATCTAAAGACAAAATAATTGAATTGCAACTTAGTGGGAAAGTGGAACAAGTTGAAACTCCCCTGAGAATTAAACCAAAAGCAATACAAAGAGATTCATTCTAATGCCTATGGCTTAATTAGGAAGGCTAAGAGAGATTGCAATGGATGTCAAATGGAAGATAAGAAAGCAATGCTTGAAGTGAAGACTTGCTTTAGGTGTGCTTGAAGTGAAGGAGGTCTTGGGTATTGATTTTGTTTTTCTTAATTAAAATTGGTTTTTGCAATAGTCAAATTATTCGGATCAGAAACATTGACTTGTTTCTGATTTGAGTAATAATTGAGACAAAAGGGTAAATTAATTACATAAATTGGATTTTTAAATAATTTAGTGGATTCTGACTGCACTGATCTATTTCTTATCATTATTATTAATTTGTTTAATTTCTGATTTGCATATCGCACTTCTCTTTTATTATTGTTTTCCTTTTGAAAAAAAATTCAGATTTTTAATTAAAAAGTTCAAAAATGCTCTCTCTGGGATCGACGTGTATTTGCCACTGTCTCAACAAGACAACTGTGTACTTGTAGTTTTAAGTAGATTGATTAAATTCACATCAAGTTTTTGGCGCCGTTGCCGGGGAGCCAATTCTGAATTTTTTTTATTAAAATCTGAATTTTTTTAGTCATATTTAGGTTCATGAGCATACATAGATTGCATTAGTTTGCATCATCCATACAATTGTATTTTACATCATTAGTTTTTTTTTATTTAGTTTTTCTTAAAAAAAACAAGAGAAAAAAGTTTTCTAATTTTTTTAATGATTTTTCTTATTTTTCTTTTCATTTTATTGAATTTTCGATATTTTTATTAAAAAAATCTTTTAATTTAGAATTTCAAAAAAAAACTAAATTTCTAGATTAGATTAGATAGAATTTCAGATTTCTTAGGATTAGACTAGAGTTTCTTGTATTTATCTACTAACTTTTGAATTTTGCATTTGAATTTCCAAAGTTGTTGAGATAAGGTTGAATTTCAAATCTGAAAATTATGATTAGATAAGATTTGATCAATTTGGATAACTTTTCATTTTGAATTCTCATCATATCTTGCAACTTGAGCAGATAAGTTTGAATTTCTAATTTTCTAGATTAGATTAGATAGGATTTTGATTTTGGTTACTAATTTGAATTTGCTTGTAATAGAGTTTGGATTAACTTTGTCATCTTTTGATTTTTTTTTAATCTCTTTTTCTAGATTAGGATAAGATTGCAACTTTTAGATTAGGTTAGAGAGAGTTTTATTTTTCTGCTTATCTTAATTGATAAGATTTACTAATTTTTGAATTTTCTTTGAATAGGTTGCTTGTTTGAGAAGATTTGGATAGGTTGCTTGTGGGAACAAGAAACTGCTGGATTTGCTTTGAAGCAAACAAGATTGCTCTCAAAATTCAAAATTTGAAAATCAAATTTACTTTAAAGATAAGCTTACAAGAAGATAAGATTGCTTGGATTGGTTGTAAGATTCTCTATCTTTAACCCACGAATCTTTATCTGCAAGTGGGCTTGTATGATTTAAATTTCTGCAAATTGTGATTGCTTGCTTGGCACACAAATTAAATTGGACCCACACACTTAGTTAAGGGCAAGCTACCCAAACAAGATAAGGACTGGATTTCATCACCAGATCCTGGCCCATCTAAGTCTAATCATTTCACACTAACACCTAACTTTAATTAAAATCAAGTAGCAACGAGACCATAGGACTCGAGTTTAGTAGGACGAAGACCACTGACGGTTGCACCAGTTGTGTTCTTTGACCAAAGTTGATGTCTAGAAAAGCCTTTGCTCTTGAGAGTGCGACAGCTTGTCTATTCAGGGTACTGGTTCTTAAGCGAGTTCATCTCCACCACTCCCTGGTGGCTCACCTGGTCAACTGAGGTTTCATAAGATCGAATTGGAGGCCCACGTGTTCTTTTCAACCAGTTAGGAGCTGTCTAGTGATCTATGATAACCCTATGAACCTTCTTGTGCTTAATGATTGTGCATGACTGCTTGTGCATCATACTAAGATTATTAGGACCTTGCATGTAGGTTAGACTTAGTTGCCTCCTTTTGCGTAAAAAAAAAATACAAAAACAAAATTGCCTAACCCTTTCCTCTTACTTCATGAACCAATATGAATACATGAACAAGGGGGAACGCAATAATTATGATCATCCATGGAATAGCATGGCTGGATTTTTTGCATATAATAGGCAATCTAGTGGGCAAGAAATTGATAGTGATCAATTGATGAGGGCTCCACATAATTACTCATACCCGACACAATCATTCCCTCCTAGTATGGACATGTGGGGAAATGGGCTTTGTGAAATGGGTAACATGTTTGATTCAAGTTGGCAAAATTACTTTCCTTACAATTGGAACAATGGGCTCATTATGGATCAAGAATATTGTTCTCACAAGTTTACTCCAGGTGGGTTGTATGAGTATCCTTCCCAGGATATACCATATGCACCCCCATCTTCATGGTCATATGCACCACTTAATTTTCCTCCACCAAAATGATCATATGAACCGCCACCACTACCACTGGAGGAATCTTCTGAGGATTTTCTTTATATGATCAGACAAAATACGCAATCCATGGCAACCAACATCAAAGCTATGGAAAGCCTACAAATGCAAGCCCTAGAAAAACTAAACTCAATTAGTCTACTTGGAGAAAAAATCAATGACATCCTTAGAGGTGAAGTAGAATTTCAGAGACATGATCTAACAATTATTACAAATCCTACATATATGGATCACACAAATACAAATTGGATATCTGAAGATAACAATGAGCTTGTGGATGCGGGTATGATGGTTGAGCCGGAATCTGAGCTATATGGGCCTGTGACAATAATAACCCCACAGGTTACCCAAATTAATCAGGATTTTGAGGATTCAATTATTTTGGATTGCCCATACTATGAGATTCCTCATGAGATCCCATTGGATGATCCAATTAGATGCATTCTTGACAAAGAAACACTTGTCTTTGTGGAAAATGATGTGCCAATGACTGTGCAACTAGATGATATCAGTCTTAAGGAAATTACCCATCCAACTCTTGAATTCCATAAATTGCCTGAAGACGAGGAAACCCATTGTTTAGAAAAACATTTAGAACTTGAGGAAATTGACCCGATTCAGACCCCTAAGTCTAAAATTTTCACTACACATGTGGCTTTGTTTATAGTTTCAAATCAAGAGGTTGCCACTAACATTTGTGTACCCTTGCCAGAGGAAACTGGAAAAATTAATTTTATAGAAATATTGGCACAGGAGGACCAACCACCACCCCATTTCTCATTGCCACCTCTTTTCATAAAATTCAAAGATCCATTCTTAGGGGAGGAGGAGACATTCTTTATGGTGGTATTTTCTTCACCAAATCATAGGCAACATGTGGTTCTCATGTTCATTGAGCTCAATATTCTTATTATTACATCCTTTTTAGTACTTCTTGTGCTTTGTGTGCAGGAAAATTTCATTTGGGATCCGGGTGGACCCCAAGCTTTAGATCCAGTAGTGTACCTTTTTATTTTTAGCATTGTTTTCTTCATGTTAGTAGAATAGCTTCTTTTCTTTTCATTAGGTGCTTACTTTCGCATTTCCCAACATCATTTAATTATTCCTCATGTTATTTCATTAATTTCGATGTTGCATTCCATGTATAACATCGAGGACGATGTTTAGTTTAGGTAGCACACTTGTCCATTTTTTTTAAACATTTTTTTCCTCAGTTTTTCTCTGCTTCTCATTTTTTTAGGTAAAATTTTTGAATTTTTTTTCAAATTTTATTTTATTTTGTTTAGTGTAATCCTTAACAGGAAAGAGAATAAGATGCTACTAAAATTGAGAACTGTTGAGTAAGATCAAAGAAATTTGGTTTGAGACGGGTTACATCAGTAGGCAATTAAATGATTTTTTTTGAGGTGACCAATTCGTAAGGAAATTTGACATTAAAAGACCCTCATGTCGGTCCAAGGTGGACTAGCTTTTGTTGCATTTTCTTTTGTGTCTTAGTTTTTTTTAAAAAAAATTCAGGAAAAGGAATTTTTCAAAGGAATTGAAGCAAATTGAAAATATATAAGGAATCTGGAATTTTCATACTTTTGGAAGGAAGTAAAAAGAAAGTCCACTTTTTTTTTAATGAAGAAGCTTATTAGAGAATTACCTAAATTTGTCCCTACTATATACACTTTACATTTCTTGAAGTTTAGATAGGAAGCTAAAATGGTTGCTTTCAGAATTTCTCTGAGGATTCGATGAGAACCTGAGATTTAGTTCACAAATATTTTCTCTCTTGGTTCATCAAAGAGAATTAATTCGGGCAAATTGAAAAAGGCTGCCTTTTGTTTAGGGATCAAAGTGCTTCTCCACGTTTCTTTGCAAAAAAAAAAAGAAACAAAAAGAAATAAAAAAAAGAAAGAGAGAGAAGAATGGAGAAGTTTTCCGACCCTTAACAACAGTGTAGAGCCATCATAGTAGCCTTGAGAGGAGGAATTTATTTTGGCTAGATTTTTGGGGGATCGGACAGTTTAAAGAAAAATTATGTTTAAGTCGCATTGGTGTGGAATATTTAAAACTGATAGTTCTGTATACATTTTTCACCGTGCACACAAGTTTTGGTATGAATTTGACAAAGTTTTTGAAAATAGAATAGTGGACCGGATTTTGAAAAGTCTAGATTCTTGATCATTTTGGATTTCGAAAGTATTCGATAGGAGTGGATTTTCTTTTGAGAAATCTTTTTTTGCTACTTTTGAAAAAAAGAATTTTGTGGGTATATTCACTGCAAATCCTCACGAGGTACAACTTGCCCACTAGGGGGAACTTAGGGGTTTAAGAGCTTGTTGCATATGCTAAATGCAACCGAGAGTACCAGCGAAAGTGGTTTTGTTTTCATTCTTACTTGTTTTTTTAGATTAAGTCAAAGAACTTCAAACTTTTTATTCACAACTTTTGCTAAGGGACTAGCAAAATGCTGGTTAGGGGATATGTTACGTCCATGAATTTGCACAATTTAGGCATCATTTTAGATTGGATTAGGGACTTAATTAGGTTAAATGCATCATTATTCATTCAATTTTCTCATTTCATGCATTTTCACCTAAAAATTGGAATTTGTACAATTTTTGCACCTCTGATGCATTAATGTTTGCAATTTTTCTCCAAAGAATCCCAGTTAGAGTAGAACTCTATCCGGACGGGTCCCACTTCAATATGGGGTCTTCAGTATTTGATGTGTTTAATTAGAATGTGCAGAAAATGAAATTTGTAGGACCCATAGAACCCTGGGATGATTTGGGTCCCACTGCTTGAAGATCCGCATACTTAGAGTTCATCTACTCGTGGATCCCATCTGAAGATCAGCTAAGGCTTCGAGAAGATCTTATCTCATCCTATTGTACCAAGAAATATTCTTAGAGATAGAGTCCATTGGAAATTAAAATACAATCCCGTTTTTTTCAAAATAGCCTATCTTAAAATGACCATAACTCTCAATTCAGACGTCGGATCAGTGCAAATGACCCACTGTTGGAAAGTTCTTTCAGAGTAGATGTCCGTGGAGCCAAAGATTGCACAAATCGGAACTAAAATGAGAAAGTTATAGGCTTAGGAAGTTGTATGTACATTTTAGGCGGGATTGCAATTGCATCTACACCATTGAAGTACAACTGTTGCACATTTCTTTGTGGAGCCCATAAGAAGATCAGATAAGAATGCTTATCTCATCTAAGGAGATAAACCCAATCAACATGCAGCTGATCTTATCTTGCAATCCACCAAAAAGAGGTCTAGATTCAATGAACCTGAGGAGCTAGAAAACTATAAAAGGAGGCCATGGGAGGCTCTTCCTCATTCCTAGCCAGATTTGGAAATCCCAGTTCTCTCTCTCTCTTCTCCACCTCTCCCCTCCATTAATTTCTGTTTTTATTTTAAAGGTATTATGGAACCTTGTTCCAAAAACTAGGATCTAGAAGAGAGAACTCTGAGAGACCATTGCATAAGAAGAAGGAATCAATGAAGTTATTTTTTATCTTCTTTGCAATGGTGGGCTGAGTTTCTGATTAGCGCGAAAGATGAAGCTAAGTATTTTAATGTTCTAGTTTATATTTATTATTTTACTCTTTTCTGATTGTCTCTTGTTAATATGCTTTTAAAATATAATAATAGATCTGTCTTCATGCCAAAGGCAAACCTCTGATTTGTGTTCTTAATGAATAAATTTTGATCATTTATACTTACTTTAATAGATTATGCTTAGATTTATAGTTATCTTTGATAGTCTATGCTTAGTTTGATAGGTGATGCTTAGGATGTTCATTCTTTCATGAGGTGAAGGAGGTCTTAGATATTGATTTTGTTTTTCTTAAGTAAAGTTGGTTTTTGCAATAGTCAAATTATCCGGATTAGAAACATTGACTTGTTTATGATCTGAGTAATAATTGAGACAAAAGGGTAAATTAATTACATAAATTGAATTTTTAAATAATTTAGTGGATTCTGGCTGCACTAATCTATTTCTTATCATTGTTATTAATTTGTTTAATTTATGATTTGCATATCGCACTTCTCTTTTATTATTGTTTTCCTTTTGAAAAAAAATTCAAATTTTTAATTAAAAAGTTCAAAAGTGCTCTCTGTGGGATCGACGTGTATTTGCCACTGTCTCAACAAGACAACTGTGCACTTACAGTTTTAAGTAGATTGATTAAATTCACATCAAGTTCTACTCCAACTGGGGTTCTTTAGAGAAAAATTGCAATTATTCTTAATTAATGCATAAGATGTGCAAAAATTGTACAAATTTCAATAATTAGGTGAAAATGCATGAAATGATGAAATTGAATGAATAATGATACATTTAACCTAATTAAGTCCCTAATCCAATCTAAAATGATGCCTAAATTGTGCAAATTCATGGACGTAACATATCCCCTAACCAGCATTTTGCTAGTCCCTTAGCAAAAGTTGTGAATAAAAAGTTTGAAGTTCTTTGACTTAATCTAAAAAAACAAGTAAGAATGAAAACAAAACCACTTTCGCTGGTACTCTCGGTTGCATTTAGCATATGCAACAAGCTCTTAAACCCCTAAGTTCCCCCTAGTGGACAAGTTGTACCTCGTGAGGATTTGCAGTGAATATACCCACAAAATTCTTTTTTTCAAAAGTAGCAAAAAAAGATTTCTCAAAAGAAAATCCACTCCTATCGAATACTTTCGAAATCCAAAATGATCAAGAATCTAGACTTTTCAAAATCCGGTCCACTATTCTATTTTCAAAAACTTTCTCAAATTCATAACAAAACTTGTGTGCACGGTGAAAAATGTATACAGAACTATCAGTTTTGAATATTCCACACCAATGCCACTTAAACAGAATTTTACTTTAAATCGTCTGATCCCCCAAAAATCTAGTCAAAATAAATTCCTCCTCTCAAGGCTACTATGACGGCTTCACACTGTTGTTAAGGGTCGGAAAACTTCTCCATTCTTCTCTCTCTTTCTTTTTTTTATTTCTTTTTGTTTCTTTTTTTTTTTTGAACACACACTATTTTAATCTCATGTGACTGTGCAATGTCTAGGTTCTTTAAGCTTTCTAATTAACTCATGTAATGAGCGTTAGGCCAATGACTCCCAAACCAGATGGCTTTAGGGCACTAGGTATGGATATACCCCTACAGGCTTACTAGCTTGAGTTAAAAAAGCTACGAACCCAAACTAGTTACAAACATTATTCATCACTTTTCTTTTTTTTTTTTTTGCAAAGAAACGTGGAGAAGCACTTCGATCCCCGAACAAAAGGCAGCCTTTTTCAATTTGCCCGAATTAATTCCCTTTGATGAACCAGGAGAGAAAATATTTGTGAACTAAATCTCAGGTTCTCATCGAATCCTTGGAGAAATTCCAAAAGCAACCATTTTAGCTTCCTATCCAAACTTCAAGAAATGTAAAGTGTATATAGTAGGGACAAGTTTAGGTAATCCTCTAATAAGCTTCTTCATTCAGAAAAAGTGGACTTTCTTTTTACTTCCGTCCAAAAGTATGAAAATTCCAGATTCCTTATATATTTTCAATTTGCTTCAATTCCTTTGAAAAATTCTTTTTCCTGAATTTTTTTATAAAAAAAAACCTAAGGCATAAAAGAAAATGCAACAAAAGCTAGTCCACTTTAGACCAACATGAGGGTCTTTTAACGTCAGATTCCCAGACGAATTGGTCACCTCAAAAAAAAAAAAAATCATTCAATTGCCTACTGATGTAACCCGTCTCAAACCAAATTTCTTTGGTCTTACTCAGCAGTTCTCAATCTTAGTAGCATCCTATTCTCTTTCTTATTGAGGATTACACAAAATAAAATAAAATAAAATTTGAAAAAAAAATTTAGATTTTTTAAAACTTGATGTGAATTTAATTAATCTACTTAAAACTGCAAGTGCACAGTTGTCTTGTTGAGACAATGGCAAATACTGGTCGATCCCACAGAGAGCGCTTTTGAACTTCTTAATTAACAATCTAAATGTTTTTCAAAAGAAAAACAATAATAAAAAAAATGTGATATGCAAATCAGAAACTAAACAAATTAATAATAATGATAAGAAATAGATCAGAGCAGCCAGAATCTTCTAAATTATTTAAAAATTCAATTTATGTAATTAATTTACCCTTTTGTCTCAATTATTACTCAGATCATAAACAAGTTAATGTTTCTGATCCGGATAATTTGACTATTGCAAAAACCAACTTTAATTAAGAAAAACAAAATCAATACCTAAGACCTCTTTCACCTCATAAAAGAATGAATATCATAAGCATCACCTATCAAACTAAGCATAGACTATAAAAAATAACTATAGATCTAAGCATAATCTATCAAAGCAAGTATAAATGATCAAAATTTATTCATTAAGAACACAAATCAGAGTTTGCCTTTGGCATGAAGACAGATCTATTATTATATTTTAAAAGCACATTAACAAGAGACAATCAGAAAAGAGTAAAATAATAAATATAAACTAGAACATTAAAATACTTAGCTTCATCTTTCGTTCTAATCAGAAACTCAGCCCACCATTGCAAAGAACATCAAAAATAACTTCATTGATTCCTTCTTCTTATACAATGGTCTCTCAGAATTCTCTCCTCCAGATTCTAGTTTCTGGAACAAGGCTTCAGAATACCTTTAAAATAAAAACAGAAATTAATGGAGGGGAGAGGTGGAGAAGAGAGAGAGAGAGAGAGAGATCTGGGATTTTCAAATCTGGCTGGGAATGAGGAAGAGCCTCCCATGGCCTCCTTTTATAGTTTTCTAGCTCTTTAGGTTCATTGAATCTGAACCTCTTTTTGGTGGATTGAGAGATAAGATCAGCTGCATGTTGATTGGGTTCATCTCCTTAGATGAGAGAGATTTTAGAGATAAGATGAAGTAAAAGCTTTAAGCATTCTTATCTGATCTTCTTATGAGCTCCACAGAGAAATGTGCAACAGTTATACTTCAATGGTGTAGATGCAATTGTAATCCCATCTAAAAATATACATGCAACTTTCTAGGCACATAACTTTCTCATTTTAGCTCTGAGTTGTGCAATTTGGGCTCCACAGACATCTACTCTAAAAGAGCTTTCCAACGGTGGGTCATTTGCACTGATCCGACATCTGGATTGAGAGTTATGGTCATTTTAAGATAGGCTATTTTGAGAAAAACAATATTGTATTTTAATTTGCAATGGACTCTATCTCTAGGAATATTTCTTGGTACAATAGGGTAAGATAAGATCTTCTAGAAGCCTTAGCTGATCTTCAGATGGGATCCACGGGCAGATGAACTCTAAGTGTGCGGATCTTCAAGCAGTGGGACCTAAATTGTCCCAGGGTTCTGTGGGTCCTACAAATTTCATTTTCTGCACATTCTAATTAAACACATCAAATACTAAAGAGCTCATATTGAAGTGGGACCCGTCCGGACAGAGTTCTACTCCAACTGGGGTTCTTCAGAGAAAAATTGCAAACATTCTTAATTAATGCATAAAATGTGCAAAAATTGTACAAATTCCAATAATTAGGTGAAAATGCATGAAATGATGAAATTGAATGAATAATGATGCATTTAACCTAATTAAGTCACTAATCCAATCTAAAATGATGCCTAAATTGTGCAAATTCATAGACGTAACAGTGCTCTTAACAAGATTTAAGGAAAGAAATTTATAAAATAATAATTAGACCATTTATAACTTATGGAATAGAATGTTTATCAAGAAGATAGCAAGATAAACCAAAATGAGTGTAGTAGAGATCAGAATATTGAGACCAATGCATGGTAAAACAAAGATAGGTGGGATAAAAAAGAGATCAGTCAACAGCATTTAGAGATAACATCAAATTGGTGATAAGTTATGTTTAAGATCCAATACATGCCCGTAGCAACACCCTTGAGAGAAAATTTTCTAAGTGATTGTTTATAAGGAAAAGGGAATAAGCCAAAGAAGACATAGATGGAGGTAGTAATTAAAGATAAATATGACAAAGTGCAAGCAATTAAAGAGTTCACCCAAGATAGATTAGGATGAAGAAATATAATTCTTATAACCGTCCAAAACATAATTGGAATGAGTCTTTATTGGTGATGAGGATGAGTTTGGTTGGAGTTTTTGTAATTGAGAGAGAGAGAGAGAGAGAGAGAGAGAGAGAGAGAGAGAGAGAGAGTCTCAAGGGCTTGGACTAAGCAAGATGAACCCACAGAAAACCCTAAATTTTACCTTTGTTATCTGACCTCATTGCAAATAATCCAGTTCCGTCTTTTTCGTTATCTTTTTTAATGAGTGTTCTTTTCACAAAAGAAAGCAAAATATGGTTGCTCCTTCCACATGCATGACCAATTAAATGTCTTTTTTTTTATTAAAGAAAAATCACCTTTTTTGTCTACTTTTCCAATCCATCCACTCCTATTGACCAAGATTGAGATTGAAGACATTGCAATTTATAATTCAGCTCTCTTAAGACTAAACATTAGTTGTGAATACTGTATCCTAATTCCTAAGCAACCTGTAATATTACTTGTAAAGTGAGATGAGGTGATGACTCATTTTAAGAAATAAAAAATAATAAAAGCACCCAAATGAAAAATTAATGGCATTTTGTCATTTAGTGAAAAGAGAATGTAACTTTTTAATTTTTTTTGTTAAAAGTATATATATATATATATTTTATCATTTAGTGGTACGAAAAAATAGCTCTTTTTTTAAGCGTAAAAAGTAGAAGAATTTTCTGAAATGTAGTACTTTTGATTTAACTATTTTTAGTTTATTGTATCTTGAAATGACATTTTACTTCAATTTATTAGTGACGTGAGTTTACCAAATACAGCAATGGACATTTATGCAACACTATGGAAAGCCATTTTGGTCGAAAATTTTTCATCCTCCATGGAAGACCTTCTCAATCTGCTTCCATTGAAAATGATTTTCTACAAAATCGTGAAAAAGTCAACCGATTTCTTAGGTTTTCCTCAAGGAAAAGCAGTCACTCCAAACATATAATTTTAAAAGTAGCAAAAAAGCATTTCTACTTTTCATACATTTGCCGTGAAAAAACCACTACACAAATGTGCCCTTAGCCGTGATCAATGAGGAAATAATTTTCACTTTCAAACCTAGACGATAGTAGACAAACCTAGGAAGCATAAAAACTAAATATTCTCTGCTCTCTGAATTGGGAAGATAATAGAGAATGATATATAACTAGTTGAAAATGAGACTTTTGATGGGTAAAATGTAAAATTTCTATAGTTATCATGAATAGCTCTTCAAAATGGTCACACTAGATCTTTCAAGATTAAGTCCTGGATCCTTGTAGCTCTATTGGGTAGTGGTGGACTCAAAATTTTCTCTTAGGGTGGGCAAAAAGAAATTTCTCATAATGAGAAATTCAAAAAAGAATAAAAAATATCTTAACAAATATTAAAAATTTAAGATTGTGTGTTCAATCTAATTTTACCAATGAACTGGTTATTAGATTATTCCTCAAAGATGATAAAATTGATGAATTTGTGTCGCTTTCCGCATCCAACAACATTTAATAATGGGTTTGGTCGATTACCAAAGAATTAAAAATTACTTTATTTTAGCACATTGACTTTTGAGCAAATGATTATTCATATAAAAAATCAAATTAATTTATTTTCTTAAACATCATATTATAGGGATGATGTTCACAAAAAAAAGTCTTGATATTTGGTCCATTGTTTAGAGTTCAAATCCTTCACTACTTAAACAAAAATGCTAAGGTTAATGGAACCTTGGGCATGTAATTAATGTACCCTGATTCACCTCCAGTTACAACCACATGAAATGTCTTATTTAAAAATTAAAGTATATCTAATCTAATGCAAAATTTAAATTATATTTTTAAAAATTCATGTTTGACAACAACTTAAATGGAAAAGTATTTAAAATGTACTGTTTATGAGTGCCAAACTACCCTTATGTTTTAATAATTCTATTAATACCAGAAGGTTAAAATAGATTTGATGAGGGGCAAAAGAAAAAATAAGAGAGATGAGGAGGGGCAAAGTGTATAAGAATGAAAAATGCCCATTCCTTTTTCTTTTTTTAAACAAAAATTAAGATTTTGGCCCCGGGGAGGGGGGGGTGTTGAATTGCCCCCTCTCACCAATATGTGGGTCCACCACTGTCTATTGCTCTGTACTCAACTAACCTATAACTCTTATTTATTTTAGAACGGAACTTATGGTTCTATGTATCTATAATTCCAATGGCAGATTTAAAAGTGATGGAACTGGATGTACAAGATCTTGACATGCGACAAAAATCTATATGCATTCCAACGATTGAAAAGCTTCGCAGATCTCTTTACCTCTTGCTCAACCTACGGGATGGAATACAAAACCAACCCTAGGGCTCCCATATGATATATATAGGCTAGTTCCAAAGAGTTACACTTCACTTTTTCACCAAAAACCCACATCTACGTATCCAGCTAGGAGTCTAATTCGTGGGTCCAAGATCACGTCATATATTTATACGGGGATACAAACTCGCCGATGGCAACTGTCGTGCTTGATTTGACATGGGACTGTGACATGCGGAACAAAAAGCTACCGTGAGAGGCAACTCAATTTTATCCCAACATATAAGCCCACATTAGATCCTCTTAATCTAATGAGACAAGTGATTCGGACAGCCGAGATTGCCCTCCACCATATTCATACCCATTGGTTTAAAAATAAAAGTGCATTGCAAATTGCATTTAATGTTTAAAGGTGTCAACCGGTGGAGGCCCTTCCCCTCTAAAATATCAGTTTAGGACCCAGGGCCATGTTGCAAGGTCAGGCACCCACATGACTGGACTAGCCAGTTGTTTATTCCAAAAGCCCTGTCACTGCACTGCTGCTACTGCTCCCTTCTATGAATATTCATTCATTCATCATGTTTTGGAATAGCCAATCCCCAAATGCTAACAATAACAGGAGCCATTGAGCCTTTACTCCTTTGCCAATTTTCATTCATCAATATCTCCAATTGCCAATCTCCATACCTCTTTGTGGTGGCTGACCATTCTTCAATTAATTTCCAGAGTGAAGTGAATATACCTTCACCTTTTTCTCCACCTCTTTCTTGTGAAGAACAATATGAAAAAGCAAGTTTGTAGCAGATATAGGAAAGACTATTCACACTTTTCAGAGGAGATGGCAGAGGAGATGGCACTTTCTATGGATAAGCCTTGTGTTTTAGCCTCCGCTTTTGTAAGTATGACCTGAAAGAATAGAGGACTTGGAAATATCTGTAGTTGTTTATGGCCAACGAAAAAAACAAAGTGGAATCAGAATCTGGGACTGCCAAAACTCCAAAACCAGCTTTTCCATTCGTTTTAAGGTAAAGAATATTAGTTGAACCACTTGCACACTCAATGGACCTATGATCCAGAGGGTTCCAACCCAAAAGCCAGGTATGATGATCACATGGACCCACCTTTTGGAACCATTATAAGCAATTCTAGATCGATTGGGTCCATACCTGAATATCCTGTTGCACAAGTGCTGTGAATAAAGTATTCTAACACTATACAAGATTTACACAATAAATATCATCTTAATATAAATTCCTAGAGTGAATGCTCGATAAAGGAATACCATTAGCGCATAGGTGGCGAAGACTTGACCTTCATAGTTCCAACCACAATTTAATCAGTATTGAGTCTTGAGTTCAATGTATCTCCATTTAATCAGGTCAAAACCTACCTGCTTACATCACAATCATAGGCTTTGATTAATTCGGCTTGAGTAAGTCGTTTGCTTTCACTTAGGAAAACTAGTGGGACCACCAGATCAGTCTAGACGCCGCGCCACTCACTCCATGTATTTATTGGAGAAAAAAAGTTATTGGACATGACTAAGCTGCATGGCACCAAATGGAGATTTGTTATGCCTCGGGATTGACCATAATCTACAAATTCTCGGCCCAAGTCGTGAGACTTTCACTCTTGTTATTCTCTGTTTGAACCCATTTGACCGTGGGTTTTTAGGAATTCAACTCCATGCATACAAATAAGCCCTCGTTGTAATTGGAGGACTCAATTCAAATCACCTAAGTAACCAAAGTGTTTATTCATCTTTTATGAGAGTTTGGAAACAAATATGGATCAATGGGGATAGTTGTGGCATATGTTTTATAAGCAATCAAGCTTACTAAATTTCTTCACCTAAATATTCCTACTAAAATCCCAATGCATTAGTAGAGGCATGGTTAATACCTTTTAATACTCTCCCTCGGGCGGATCTCACTCCTTAATGCTCTCCCTCAAGTGGAACTCAATTGCCGCACTTTTGGCTACATGCACTTTTTAGTATCAAGTTATTCCTCCTGATATTCAAATATGCTACCAATTGGCTCTAATATTAGATTAAATTTTGTCAGCTAACCATTCTACGAAAGCTTCAATGCATTAGTAAATGTACTATAAATACTTTTTAATACTTCCCCTTGGGTGAAGCCTACTTCTCAACATGGCTTACAATTTCTTTGCAATGACAAACAAAAAAGTGGCAACAAAGATTTTTAGAGAAAAACAATCAGGGGTTTGAACTCTCCTCCCTCAAATCTAAAAATTCTCAATTTTGTGAAGGGCTCTTACTACTACGTTTCTGTCCAAAAATGTCCACACTGAACATAAAATTCTTACATATTCACCACACCCTTCTACTTTTTTCAATAATTTCCTTGCACAAACATATAGCCCTTAGATACTCTAAGAAATCATGAGACTAAACACATTCTCCAAAATGCTTACAAACTGATTAATGAAGCTGATGATATTGTTGAAATTAGTGAAGCTGGTCATGTTTTGGCATTGAACAAACTACATAAATAGCTTTGATATGTTCCTCTCCTTTTCAATCAAGGGAACCTCTTTTACCTTCGAATATGGTGGAACTCAATCAGTGCACTTTTTGCCGCACACACTCGAACTCACAACTGCTTGTCATTGATATCATATTAAATTTCCGCATCTAACCACTCCTACCAAAGCCTCAAGGTGTTAGTAAAGGCAAAATAAATACTTTTTAATATTTTTCCTTAAGTGGAACTCACTCCTCAATAGGGCTTCTAATTTCTTTGCAATGACAAAGATAGAAGAAGTGATGATAAAGATTTGTGGGGAAAAACAATCAAGGATTTGAACTTAATCTGAGAATCCCGAAATGAATGGATCATGTCAAGTGCTCTTCTGCAACATTTCCACCCAAAAATGTCCGCACCAAGCATAAAATTCTTACATATTCATCACACCTATTTTTTTGGAAAATTTCCCTGAACAAACATATGGCCCTTAGATACTTCAAAAACTTAGGAGACTAAATACATTCTCCAAAATGTTTTAAGTGGTGCTTACAAACTAAGGATATTCTTGAAATTAGTGAAGCTGGTCATGTTTTGGCATTGGACAACTACAAAAATAGCTTTGATATGTGCCTCTCCTTATCAATCAAATTGATCTATTGAAAAACAAATTAATCTTCTATCTTCTTGAATAAAAAAAACCTATAAAATAATACGGGGAAGTTGTCCAAAAAATTTGCGAATTACTTTAATCTTCCTCTTTGTTGCATTCCACATTTTTATCAATTAGGGTACCTCTTTTATCTTCAATTATGGTCTGAACTCTGAATCATAACTTTTATAACTTTTATTAGACACACTCCATCTGCTAAAGAGACTATGGGGGAGTTTGATTCCTGAAATTCTTAGAATTATCCGGGAGAACTCATAATTTCCCAAATGATATCTTCTCCAAATTCTAGATCCGCTATTACCTAGCATCTGAGATGTTAGAACTTTCGACAATTCTAAAGGCTAAAAGTATCATTTCAAAGGTTGGTCCTTTGGAATTCCACTTAGCAAAGAGGCAGTTTTAAGAATTCCATGGGCATTGCTGCCAGAAATGCCGAATACATAGAATTCTCATCCGAAATTCAAGCAATTATGCGCCACTAATTCATAGTATTCTTCTTGTTACCAAAAACTAAAAAAAAAGGAACAAAAAAAAAGACAAAGCTTATAGTTTTCCTCCATGAAATCTAACTAGAACCCAACAGTTAGTTCAAGTTGGCCCTAATCTAAATAAGCTGACAATGATTCCTAGAATTAAAAGTTCAGCTACTCAAAATAAATGTTTCCTTTAATGAGGAATCATGCCAAATCCATCCAAAAGGAGTGGAAGATGACCTTCTGCGGTATTTTTCACATTACCTTCACTCTCAATGAGGTGTATGTGTTTTGGACATTCCATTGCGTGATGACCCGGTTGGTTACAATGAAATCAAATTATCCTATTATGTCCTTCATTTTTGGCAAAAATCGTTCCTAAAAAACCACTTAGTTTGAGATCTTGCAGTGATAAATTCTTTTGTAAGAGCTCATTTAGATACACTAAATTGTTTAGCAACACCCTTGAGAAAAAAATTTTCTAAGTGTTTGTTTATAAGGAAAAGGGAATAAGTCAAAGAGGACATAGATGGAGGTAGTAAAGATAAATATGAGAAAATGCAACCAAATAAAGAGTTGACTCAAGATAGATTAGAATGAAGAAACATAATTCTTATAACCGTCTAAAACATAATTGGGACGAGTCTTTGCTAGTGATGATGATGAGTTTTGTTGGAGTTTTAGTAATTTAGAGAGAGAGAGAGAGAGAGAGAGAGAGAGAGAGAGAGAGAGAGAGAGTCTCAGACTAAGCAGGATGAACTCACATAAGAACCCTAAAATTTACCTTTGTTATTTGATCTCACTGCAAATAACCTAGTTCCGTCTTTTTCTTTATCTTTCTTAATGAGTGTTCTTTTCACAAAAGAAAGCAAAATATGGTTGCTCCTTCCATGAGCATGACCAATTAAATGTCTTTTTTTTAATAAAAGAAAAATCACCTTTTTTGTTTACTTTTCCAATCCATCCACTCCTATTGACCAAGATTGAGATTCAAGACATTGCAATTTATAATTCAGCTCTCTTAAGACTAAACACTAGTTGTGAATACTGTATCCTAATTTCTAAGCAGACTGTAATTTTACTTGTAAATTGAGGTGAGGTAATGACTCATTTTAAAAAATTAAAAAAATAAAAGGACTCAAATGAAAAATTATTGGCATTTTGTCATTTAGTGAAAAGAAAATGTAACTTATTATTATTTTTTTTGTTAAAAGTATATCTTTTTTTTATTATTTAGTGGTATGAAAAAATAGCTTTTTTGTGTAAAAAGTAGAAAAACTTTTTGAAATATAGTACTTTTGATTTAACTCTTTTTAGTTTATTGTATCTTGAAATAACATTTCACTTCAATTTATTAGTGACGTGAGTTTACCAAACACACCCATGGACATTTATGCAACACTATAGAAAACCATTTTGGTCGAAAATTTTTTTATCCTCCATGGAAGACCCTTCTCAACCTGCGTCCATTGAAAATGATTTTCTACAAAATTGTTAAAAAGTCAAGCGATTTCTTAGTTTTCCTCAAGGAAAAGCAGTCACTCCAAACATAGAATTTAAATGCAGCAGAAAAGCATTTCTACTTTTACATACATTTGCCATGAAAAAGCCACCACACAAATGTGCCCTAAGCCATGATCAGTGAGGAAAGAATTTTCACTTTCAAATCTGGATGATAGTAGACAAACCCAAAAAATATAAAAACTAAATATTCTCCTCTCTCCGAATTAAGAAGACAATAGAGAATGATAACTGGTTGAAAATGAGACTTTTGATAGGTAAAATGTAAAATTTCTACAGTTATCATGAATAGCTCTTCAAAATGGTCACACTAGATCCTTCATAATTAAGTCCTGGATCCTCATAGCTCTATTGGCTAGTGGCAGACTCAGAACTTTCCCTTGGGGAGGCAAAAAGAAATTTCTCATATTGAGAAACTCAAAAAAGAATTAAAAAACATCTTAACAAAATATTAAAAATTTGAGATCGTGTGTTCAATTTAATTTTACCAATAAACGGATTATTAGATTATTCCTCAAAGATGATAAAATTGATGAATTTGTATCGCTCTCCGCATCCAACAACATTTAATAATGGGTTTGGTTGATTAGAAAAGAATTAATAATTACTTTATTTTAGCAAATTGACTTTTGAGCAAATGATTATTCATCTAAGAAATCAAATTAATTTATTTTCTTAAACATCATATTATAGGGATGATATTCACAAAAAAAAAGTCTTGATATTTAGCCCATTGTTTAGAGTTCATATCCTTCACTACTTAAACAAAAATGCTAACGTTAATGGAACCTTGGGCATGTAATTAATGTACCCTGATTCACCTCTAGTCACAGCCACATGAAATGTCTTATTTAAAAATTAAAGTATATCTAATTTAATGGAAAATTTAAATTATATTTTTAAAAATTTATGTTTGACAACAACTTAAATGGAGAAGTATTTAAAATCTACTGATTATGAGTGCCAAACTACCCTTATATTTTAATAATTCTATTAATACCAGAAGGGAAAAAAAGATTTGATGAGAGGCAAAAGGAAAAATAAGAGAGATGAGGAGGGGCAAAGTGTATAAGAATAAAAAATGCCCATTCTTGTTTCTTTTTTTAAACGAAAATTAAGATTTTGGGGGAGGGTGTGGGTGTGTGAATTGCCCCCTCTCACTAATATGTGGGTCCGCCACCTTCTATTGCTATGTACTCAACTAACCTATAACTCTTATTTATTTTAGACCATAACCCATAGTTGTATTTATCTAAAATTTCAACGGCAGATTTAAAAGTTCTGGAACTGGATGTACGAAATCCCAACATGCGACAGAAATCTATATGCATTCCAACAATTGAAAAGCTTCGCAGATCGCTTCACCTCCAGCTCAACCTATGGAATGAAACACAAAACCAACCCTAGGGCTCTCATATGATATATGTAGGCTAGTTCCAAAGAGTCACGCTTCACTTTTTCACCAAAAACCCACATCCTATGTATCGAGCCGGCCGTCTAATTGGTAGGTCCAGATCTAGTCTGCTATTTATACTAGGATACAAATCCACTGATGGCAACTGTTGCGCTTGATTTGACATGGAACCGTGACATGCGGAACAAAAAGCTACCGTGAGAGGCAACTCAATTTTATCCCAACACATGGCCCCACATTAGATCCTCTTAATCGTGAGACAAGTGATTCGGACGGCGGACATTGCCCTCCACCATATTCATACCCATTGGTTGAAAAATAGAAGTGCATTGCAAATTGCATTTAATGTTAAAAGGTGTCAACAAATGGAGGCCCTTTCACTCTAAAATATCAGTTTAGGACCCAGGGCCATGTTGCAAGGTCAGGCACCTACAGACTGGACTAGCCAATCCATGTTGCTAAGTTGTTTATTCCAAAAGCCCTGTCCCTGCACTGCTGCTACTGCCCCGTTCTATGAGTATTCATTCATTCGTCATGTATTGTAATAGCCAATCCCCAAATGCTAAACAATAACAGGAGCCATTGAGCCATTACTCTTTTGCCAATTTTCATTCAACGATATCTCCAAATGCCAACCTCAATACCTCTTTGTGGTGGCTGACCATTCTTCAATTAATTTCCAGAGTGAAGTGATTATACCTTCACCTTTTTCTCCACCTCTTTCTTGTGAAGAAGAACATGAAAAAGCAAGTTTGTAGCAGATATAGGAAAAAGACTATTCACACTTTTCAGAGAAGATGGCACTTTCTATGGATAAGCCTAGTGTCTTAGCCTCTGCTTTAATAAGTAGGACCTGAAAGAATAGATGGACATTGAAATATCTGTAGTTGTTTATGGCCAAGAAAAAACGAAAAAGAGGAATCAGAATCTAAGACTACCAAAACTCCAAAACCAGCTTTTCCATTCGTTTTAAGGTAAAGAATATTAGTTGAACCAGTTGCACACTCAATGGACCTGTGATCCAGAGGGTTCCAAACCCAAAACCAGGTATGATGATCACACGGGCCCACCTTTCGGAACCAATAAAAACAATCCTAGGTCGAGTCGGGTCCATACCTTAATATCCTGTTACACAAGTGCTATGAATAAAGTATTATAACATTAAACAAGACTTACACAACAGATATCATCTTAATATAAATTCCTAGAGTGAATGCTTAATAAAGGAATACCATTACCGCATGGGTGGCGAAGACTTGACCTTCATAGTTCCAACCACAATTTAATCAGCATGAGTCTTGAGTTCAATGTATCTCCATTTAATCAGGTCAACACCGCCCTGTTCACATCACAATCATAGGCTTTGATTAATTCGGCTTGAGTAAGTCGTTTGCTTTCACTTAGGAAAACTAGTGGGACCACCAGATCATTCTAGACGCCGACCCACTCACTGCATGTATTTTTTGGAGAACAAAAGTTACTGGACACTAAGCTGCATGGCACTAAATGGCCCCTACTTTTAAGTAAAATAAAAATAGGCTGTTGACAAGATTAACCTCAGACTCCCAGATCAATCTTGACTTGCCTGAGTCAACACGAATCCTCTAAATTGAACAAATCTGATCAATCAGAAGGGAGTTTGAAAGGCTCAACGCTTTAATTAGTCAAGTTGAATATTTGAGATTTTGCACATGCATTACAACAGCAACATTACAAGAATACAAATATACAACTACAGGAAAGAAGTAAGAGACAGTTGAATAGTTAATCAACCTGAGGGTTTCACTGTCGGGTCACCATTATATAGGCCAAACTCTTTATCCTTATGTCGTCAGGTTATGAAAACCAAATAAGAAAAAAAAAAAAACCGAGTTTCTAACGTGATTGGTGGAGAAGGGAAAGGAGTAGTTACGCCGGGTTAGTGACTAATTATCCTGATAGAGCCATCTCTTCATCAAAAAGCAGATATTGTTAAATAACAAACACTAGTAACATATAAATACATACAGAAACTCAAAAAAGAGGACCCCAACCCTTATACCCAACCCAATCCAACAACCCATGGGTAACTTGTTTAAACAACTCGGATCATGAACTCACTGACTCAGCAATAGGTAATAAACTCAGTAACTCAGCAGCAGCAGCGGCAGCAGCAGCAGCAGCAGCAGCAGCAGTGACTAGTGATGAGAAGTTAGAATGGATGGATGGTGCGAGAGTGGGTTACCTGGGCGAGTGTCGGCGGGGAATTTGCCAAGCCGAGGTGGAGATGAGGGGCCTCGTGTACCATCCCAGTGTCAGGCAACCACCACGCTCCTCCACCCTGTACCCGTCCCCACCACCGAACAGAGCCAGAAGCATGCTCGCCTGCTTGAACGCGTTCGAGCCCAGGTGCACCGGCTCAAACCCGGCTGCGCCCATCCGCGCCCGCCACCGAGCCAATTTCTCGTGCCGCTCCACCCTCTCCTCGCCCTCGCACGCCACCACATTGCAAATCTGCGTCCCCAAATACATCTCCGACATCACCTGATCCGGACCGTCCGTTCCCTCCAGCGAATCGAACATCGTCGAGTAGTAGTGCAGCGCCTCCGTAAACCGGTCCAGGAACACCGGACCGTTGTGGTCCGCCTCCTGCTCCACCACCGTCACAATCACCGGCCCCGCCGCCTTGATACACGACAGCACCCTCTCGATCGCGCCGGGCCGGGACAGCAGCCGGTGGAGCTCGAACACGGAGTTGACCGCCAGCGCCGCCGCGGAATCCACCTCGCTCCGCCGGATCGCGGCCATCTCCGCCTCCAGATCCTCCAAGCTGGTGGCGGCGACGCCTCTGAACTTGAATTTCACGCCGATCGTATCCGCCAGCTGCGCCAGCTTCCACTTGACCTCGTGGAAGGAATCGCCGCCGTCGTGCGGGGGGAGGGCGATGCCGGTGAGGCAGAGCTCGGGCGGGCCGCCAGGGCGCACGGCGAGAGCCTGCATCAGGGCCGGCCACTGCATCCCCTGCTTCATGCTGAAGTCGACGACGTGGACGCGGCTCCTGCCGGAGAACGCCTCGAGGATGGCCTGATTGGCGGTGAAATGCGCGAATTTGAGGTAAGGACAGGAGTCGTAGAAGTGCATCTGGAGGTCGTCGGCGAGAGAATTCGGCGGCTCTGCCGGGGCACAGCGGTAAATTCGGCGAGCCAGGGCCTGGGCGAAGTAGGTGCCGACCTTCCGCATGGCGCCGGGCAGGGAGGTGGCCAAGAGGCCGATCCGCTTCACGAGCGCCTCCGCGGCCTTGGTGTTCTCCGCCTGCACGGCCTCGGCGCAGGCCATGAGCGTGTGGACGAGTCGGATGCCGGTTTCCTGCGACTCGACGAGGACGACCGGGCGAGTCGACTCGGGCAGGTCTTTCCGATCGAGCTTCTTCATCTTCTTCTTGTTGCTGCCGGTTGTTTCGTCTGCGAAGGCGATCTCGCCGGGGATGGCTCTGAGATCGGAGTCGGAGTCGTAGATCTGGAGGGTGGAGGGAAGGGGAGGATGGCGAGGGAAGGGGGGGAGATCGGGGCCGTTGATCTCGACGAGCATGTTGTCGAGCCAGGTGGCGAGATCGGAGGGGTTGTAGTGTACGGCATCGTCGGCGAGGTGGGAGAGGGGGTCGTCGAGGGCGGCGCCGAGGGCTTTCTCGAGCTGCTCGAGCTTGTGGGCGACGCCGGCCATGTCGGAGGCGCGGACTTTGTAGCCGAGGGCGGCGAGGAGCTCGTCCTCCGCGGCGTCCATGAGCTTGGTTTTGCAGGAGCTGGTGCGTTCCTCTGCTGCTTCATACTCTCTCTTCATCTTTCTCTCTGGCTACTACTCTTTCTTTTATACTTATTTCTCTACATTCAATAGATTCAATGGGTCTGAAATTTGGATGGATGGAAAGGAAGACAAGTGCACAGAGAGAGAGAGAGAGGAAGAAGGTATTTGATTTAATGTGGAAGGAAGAGAAGGGGAAAGTGAGTGGAGTGGAGTGGAGTGGACTGGAATGGTGTGGAAGTTTGGAAGTGGGTTGCTGCACCAATTGAAGCCTGGATGGAGCTGGAGATGAGGTTTGTTTACTCTGATTCCTTTTAGCAAAGGGTTTTGAGGAGTCCAGCTGTTGGACTTGGAGGGAGGGTGAGGGCTAGGCGGTTTCAGATTCTGCTCCGTGCGAGAATTGGATTCAGGATAAGAGGGTAGTTGTACGCTGCGTTGCTGGACGTTTGTTTTTGTACTCTGATTTTTGTTTTTGTGGGTATTCTCTCTTTGTTTTTTTATTTTTTTATTTTTTTATGATTGATGTATAATCGGATGTACTACCTTTTACATAAATACGCTATTTATGTTTAGCGTGAGTGGACTTTAGAGTCTTTGTACTTGGATTTCATTATAAATCAGGATGCTGCAGAAGTTCCAATTTAAGAGATGAGTTTCTAAATGTACTCAAATTTAGACTTTTTATATATATTATAAAAATTAAAAAATTTTAAAATAGCCTTACTGCTTTTTCTGAGATGGGGAAGGAGAGGATGGAGGGAGAGAAAATATGTACGAAGAGGAGAGAAGAGGGTGAGGTTGTTTTGAAATTTTTTAATTTTTAGATTGTGTATAAAGAGTTCAAATATGAGCGCATATAGTAGCTCTCAATAATATATAAAGTGGAGATACATTTTAAGTGAAAACAAGTTCTCATCGTACTTTTATAAGAACTAGTGGTGGGCCCATCAAGTAGCACATTCAAATCATGAAAACACATAAGCTCTTTGAAATTTACTAATTTCAAAGTTTGACACTGATCCGAATGGGTTTGGTTGTTGGATGAAGGGTTAAAAGTTTTGTTTAATATGCAGCCATGAAATTTATGAGCCATGGATGAAGTGGTTAAGTGCATGTGATCGAAATTAAACTTAATAATTATAGTAGTCTCATATAAATCTTTCCATACTTTTAATCTTATCCCCAGGTGGAATCCATAAGTGGATCTCATAAAAGTTTTCACGATAGTTTTCACTAGAACAAATTTCTTTATTTTACATTCGAATGCAGGCACATTCACTCACGCACCTATATGCCTATTAGGACTTCCAATCATCCGCATGACTAGTGAAGTCATTTGAGATGGTGATTTTATTTAAGAGGAGCGAGTCTTTGTGGCCAACTAGAGTTTTTTCATATGAGTTTTCGGGTTGGATTTGAAATTGTAATGTAAGTTTTGGAGGTGGACTCAAGATTTTAAATGATTTTTGAATGTGGACCTAAGTCCAACGGGAGAAACTGTCCCCATTGGATATATATTAAGATGTGAGGAATCAATCCTCTTTGTACTTGAAACAGGAAATTCAATTAATTATACTTTATAAGAATCTATATAAATGAAGATTCTTAAATCTTAAGGTGGGGTGTTCTCAAGAAAAGAGAATTCCCTAAGATTTTTACATTTGATTGTCAAATGTGACTTCAAACAACATTAATAATAGACAGAAGGCTGTGTATTTCAGGTTATAAAATACTAATGAAAAAAGGCACATTATGAGCATCTTGTGGATATCTATCATGTGAATTCGGAAGAGCTGGAGAAAGAGAAAGCAGTGGGCTGGGAGTCGGGGCCTGCGGCCTGGGTCCCGGGGGCGGCGAAGGGAAAGGAGAATCTGACAATCCCTGGACCGTCTATGGGCAGCATGTGCTTCTTGATGGTGACACGAAGAGGGTGGGGGCCACTACAACGCGTATGCTTGCCTTCCAGCTGAGAAACGGGCTTTGTTACGCCCGGCACGGTCCATGGTGGCCTCTTCACGAGCCATCATCATCATGTTAGCTGTTTTGGCTAATCGGTGCTACAGTGTTCCTTGATATTTTGCTACCGACCTGGATTCTCTCAATTGCTACTGCTATTATATATATAATAATCCGATAAAAATTACTACTCATCACTATTTTATGAAAAGTATAGGTGGAACTCATCTATCACTCAATCCAAATCTTGCAATACACAGGGACCTATTTGATAGTCACACACCTAAAGTTTTGGTTAAATCCAAATATAGTAGACCATTGAATGTGCACCAATCTTAATAGATTTGATTTGTAAGTCACAAATGAAGGCATTAGGGACATATGATTGGGGTTAAACTTGATATTTATGATAGTTCCACATAAATCTTTTTATCATAAACTTGATATTTATGATGGTTCTCACGATAGGTGTGTAAGAACACTTCTCATAAAATTAAAGTCATATATATAAATTCTTAAAAATGCATCATTTAAAAAGAAGTGTTTGTGCCCTCTTTTCATCCTCGAACGAGGGATAAGTCTCTTTTTCTTGTTTAAAAGTAACATTAGTTGTTTCTCCTTAATGTTAAACTTTCCTTATCTCTTATATATATATATATATGGAAATGGTCCTGTAAGGATAGTCCTTATGGGCTATTTTTTGCCCTTTTTGACAGTTCAGCCCATGTTATGAGTTATCCAAATTGATCATATACATGATCCTTCTAAATTGTACACATTTACTAATTTTAATTTTCATTCAAATAAATTGGACTGTTGGATCTACTGCACATTTATCCAAATAGACTTTATATATATTTATTTACATATACATGAGTGTGCAGTTGATTTGACAGTCCAATCTATTTGGATGAGACCCAGAATTGGTGGACGTATGCAATTCATGAAAGTAATATGTGTGATTTATTTGGATTGCTTGCATAGTTGACTGCATTATCTAAAACGGTAAAAACTAGTATGCAAGAACCGTAAGAACAGTCCTGTTTCTCATTTATATACACACTATGGAAGTAGTAGAACTATAGAACTATAATACAGACGTCCCTAACTAGCTAAGGGGTTAAGATATCAATGTTTCATGATTATACCAATTTCAGACTGCTTATATCAATACGATGGCGTGATATTATAAGTGGGCCGACTAGTGAGGCCATCATATTAAAATTGGGTTGACAAACCCAAAGACATAATCCAAATGAAGCCCATCAATACCCAACCTATCGTCGGCTACCTACAAAACTTCACTAACCAAGAAGTGCCTCTGACTTTGTTGGTAAGATGCGTCACTACTTATGGTTGTAAAATTCGTTTCGTTTTGAACAAAATTTTTGAGAAATTTTTTTTTCAGTTTGCATACTGAAACGAAATAGCCTACATAACTTTTCAAGCAAAAATTAAAAAATTTCGTTCGATTTCTATCAATTTTGAAAATTTTGGCAAATTGTGAAACTTTTGGTGGATTTCAAAAATTTCTTCCAAATTATTTTTAAAAATGGCTTGTTGCATATATGTTTTTCTTCAAACCCCGAACCTATACCATAAGACCTCTTTAAAAAAAAATAAAGGAATGAATAAGAAAAAGAATAAGAGTTCCACTTAAAATAAACTTTCTAATCAAATTCCACTTAAAATAAATCCCTAGTCAAATTTCTACATATATATGTCTGAAAAATTTCACCAAAAATTTTGAATTGGCTGAAAGTTTTCATTTGAAGGTCAAACCGAAATGAAATTCACAACTATGGGTCTGCTTCCTTCACTCGATGGCGGAGCTAGCGCTTTATAACTGGGATACCAAAAAGCAAAAAAACAAAAAAAAGGGCATCTTATTTATGGTGACCAATTGACTATTATAACTGTTCTTCTAGAATTGCATGGCCACCTCTTGTTTGAAAAAGAAAGTGCCGTGAGGTCCACGATCCTTAGTATCTTAGATCTTTCTAATCCAATTCCTTCACATTTGGCAACCAAATCCTTAGAGGGATAAAGTTTGTGAAATGATGTTTTATATTTAAAAGGTTGTAGAAAGCAGATATTGCGTAATTTTAAATTCTCGAGGATTTAAGCTAATGAAAATTCTTATATTTGAGGATTTTCAAGTCCAGCCTCCACCTATAGAATTTGAAAATTCTTTCTTTTTGCAAGATAAATTTTTTCAGCTTTATATATGATATGCACAAATGTTGATGTAATACCCTCGAGTATAAACAAATTCGTAGCAAGGAATTCCCCTTCCACAGGCAGTAAAAATCTTTAAATTTGCGCATTGGTCACCTATCACCGACTGTGCTCAAAGAATCATTTCATAGTATGCTTGAAATGCTTTGCCAAAAAAAAAAAAAAAAAGCGTGCTAGAAATATCTGATTTCATATAGTTGTAGAGAAAATAGCTCTCCATCATGTTACGCAAGGTAGCAGGAGAGAACAAAGGACCAACAAAGCGTTTGAGGCTCTTTTATGGCCACTCATGTGGGCCTGAAGGCCCATAAGAAATCTTGTTGTCAGCTCTCTCGCCCTTTGGTGCTCGTCTTGTTGCACGTTTGTGTAATGTAGAAGGTGGACATGTCATTGTCTTTTTCCCTCTCGTCTCTTAAGGGCAAAATTTGTTACCATTGCATTTGTGTTAGGGAGGGCTTAATGCTCCCAACCGTTTCGTCTAGCCATTTATGGGCTTTCGGGCCCAAGGATAGTTGATTTTTCTTTATGATTTCTTGATTCACACACAGTTGTTGAAGTCATGGATGGTAATAGGTTGGATTATACAGGTGAACAGCCTTGACCTGACCCTGTTGAGGTGAGTTTGTTTGGGCAGACTAGAAGTAGGACTGAATTGCGTACAGTTGGACTTTAGTTCGTTTTCATCAACACCATACTTCAGTTCCCACCGACTTTTGTTGGACGTTCTTCCTTCCTAAATTATTTATCATGTGTCTTGCTTCTTTCATCACTCAAATTCATAGAGGCTTTCAGCAAGGTGCAGTGTTGCCTCGGCCTCTCAGTTGAGCCCCAGTCCCAACTCATTTACAAAATTGGCTAAAGTTTTAGGTTTTTGTGAAGCGCAACAGAATCTATGAACCATTTCAGGCCTGGCCTGCAAAGGTCAGGCAAAATATATTGTTAGGCCTAAAAGTAATACTAGATCTTACACCGGCACTATAAGCACACATGCTGTAAGGGCAAAAAATTGTCGAACTTTAAGACTTAAATGAAGGTCAGTTTGATCACATGAAAGGTCTCAAAAGGAATTTCAAATCTTTTGCACAATAGGGGCTACGTCATATACATGCAAATGTACATTCCAAACTTCACCCCGAATTTGTTGGGTGCATGTTGTCTCTTAATTTTGGGAAGCATTGATCGTGTGATTGGAACCATGTAGCTAAGTACTCTGAACATGATTGTCTGGTCCGACCATGAACATAACCAGGAAAACCAAAACTTCAAATTATAATGGAGGTAGTAGCTGTGCAGCAAATGGAAGGTTTGCATCCGAAAATGTAACCCTATCTATCTTATGAAAAATCATGATTTACAGAAAATTTTTTTTAATTTAAGCTTGATACTGTTCTCTTTCAGTCCAAATGTAACTTTGTTTCACTATTACAGAAAAATGGATTGAAGTATCATGAGAATGGGTTAGAACTTTGCAAGGTTGTCGGAGACGTATGGATTTAATTAGTGACCTCTCTAACTAATGCTAATTAAGGACAATGATGGACTACATTGAGAAATTTAAGATTTGGATAAAGTCACCGTACCTATCACAAGAGGAAACCTTCCAAATTTATACGAGTAAATAATCAAATGATGATACAAATTCAAATCTTCGAATTATCTAACTGAATGTGAGGTAAATCTCCTTTAACACTCTTGTGCAATGCATTGTTCTTTTTAGTAGAAAGGATCGTGCAATTGGTAATAAACAGAATAAACCCTCTCAATCTGAAAACGAATGTTAGATATATGGAAGAAATTATGATTACAATGCTTTGCTGATGATCTCATTTGGCTAGAATAAATCACTGTGATCATGACCCACTCTTTCAAGTCTATCGGTCCCGATGGCCCACTGGATCACATTCATCATTATTCTTCTAGGAGCATTTATCTTTCGGCTTGATGATATCGTGGGTCTAGATGATGCGATGAAGAGGGAGGATGCTTCACTTATATCCAGTAAAAAAATGACAGCAATATTACTTCAGAATCATAAGATTATAAAAAATAAAAGAAAGAGCCATGGCTAGCCAATTCCAACATAACTAGCGAGCCACTGATCCAATACCATAAAGGATTCCAATGGGACCGCATTTTGGATAAAGTCATCATAAATTTCATAAGACAAAACCATCTAAATTTATGCAAGTTAATAATTGAATTGTTATTCAAATTCAACTATCTAATATCTCTAACGCACCTAAAATTCAAACATAGAATCTTTTGTGGTTAGGGCCCCAAGATTTTTTCACTATTTGTGGTTAGGACAAACCAAATCCTGAGGCTCACGAGCCAATACATTCCCCGACCCCAACCTCCTCCTCCAGCATGCAGATCACAAGTCTCGGCATGGGGTTGCTTGAAATTTACAAGATTATAAACCATTGCGCGTTCCCTAATTATAGACAACTAAAAGAAAACAAACAATGGTCCCCACAACAAGAAAAAGAAGAACATTTTTTCGGCTTTCAAATCTTAGTTCCATATCCAATGACGGCTTTCCACCAGTGGGGCCAACAATGGATCTCTCATACCTTGGCTTACATGGGTTCCCATCAAATACATGCATATTCTTGTAACCACAAGGAGATAGTTCAACATGGGTATGAGTGATTCTACAACGACGTCAAAAGGTACTTTAATATCAGATAGGTTGTAAATCCAATAAGGTAGGCTTTGCAAATCCACTAGTAGCTTAGTTGGTGAAGGCCCTCCTTTTAGGATAAATTAATACGTTGATGTAGCGCTGATGGTGAGGAACTTGTGACAAGATGCATGTGTGTGGAGAGGTGTGAGTATTCACCAAGAGGGGAAAAAAAATGAGGTAAGGATCTTGGTGCAAAGCACTTGGAGAGAATCTTATAAATTAACCTCACTAGAAATATACAATTTCCATTAAAAACCAAATGATATTTCCACTCTGCAATTTTAAGTTGATTTATTCTCTAGAAACAAACGAGCAAAGACAGTATCAACATGCTAACTGGGCAATTCCTTGCTAGTAGTGGTAGAAGTTGATCATGCATAATCCAAAACTCATACATATATACATGGAGGGGCCACATAATGAACAAATAACACAATATAAATACCCAGGCAAATGACAAATGCATTATTAGAATTGTGGTTCACATAGGAGAAAAAGAAATGAGTCGCATCCCTTGCAATTGGATTATTTTTTATATATAGCACGTATATCCTGAAAAGTTGTTGGGACCAACTAGATTAGATAAACCATGTACACTGAATAGAGTTCTTCAGCATAGACTTACAGTGAGAGAAACACTTTATATTAATCTTCTTTGTGGGAATCAGAGTTTTACAACCTAACTATTGTAAACTCTCCCGGTACCAGTTTCCTGCTACACTTCAAGGATTCCTTTATTTCTTTTACTTCTTGTCGACTTCTCGTTGGTTTCAGATCTATGATAAATATTTCCAAACTTTGTTTTTATAGCCTTCCTAGCATTCACCAGTCAGGATATCCTGCACTGATCACTATTCAACTCTACCAATCAAATTTCCTGCTACAAAGGCCTGATTTTGATGGGGTTGTAAACTCACGTGAGGGATCGAAAGAGTTCATTTGTACATAAATCTGTTTTAGTTCATATGACAACTGTTACAGAGAATGCCCTTTATCTTACATTAATAATTAATTTTAAGAAACTCAATTTTTAAAAGTGGCTAAATTGAATAAACAAAGTGACGACACAAAAAAACCCACCAAATAGTCTCCTCTTTTGTGGAGAGGAATGAGAGGAGATGGAAAATGAATTACTATCCATCACTATAATAAATCCAATCCTATGAAAAGAAGGGTCAATTCTCATCACCATCTAATATCTGCCACCCGTCCAGTAACACTCTGACTTGTGCTAATTAAGATTAGTGACTAATTAAGCAAGATTAGTAGCTAATCAAGCTAATATTAATATAAATGATTATAATTAGTATAGCTTGAGTTAATATTAAGGTTCTTTCATCTTATTTGAGTCTAATGGGTCCAGTTCAGATTGCGACTAGGTAGTTGGGCCGGCTTTGATCTCAATTAAGTAGTTAAAGCCCTTTTTCGTAATATTGGATTTTGTGATTTTGCGTCAAACTTGCGTCATAGTGACACCATCGCATCCGTCTTATTGAACTCATCAACTTTTGTGTTTAACTGAAACTCATTTGACTTCATTTCAAACAGTTGGACCTCGAATTGACTTAAACTAAAAATACACTAAAACCAATGTACCCTGTTGTAATTTCTAAAAACCTGATAATAAAAAAGAACTCGGCCATTTCATTCGACCCTTTTTCTTTAGTTGGGAATTGCTGAACCTTTTTTTTTTATCCAATCTCAATTCCATGAAAATCTAATGTGATGCATATTGCATGTAAGAAATGAAGTTTTAATGTTCTTTTGCATTATCTCTTTCTTTCTTCTTTGTGTTGAATTTGAGGAAAACTCTAAGTTCTCCTTTTCTACAATTTGTTAAGGTAAGAATCCTTTTTCCATTACAGATTTTTAGGTTTCTAAATGGGTTAGGAGACTATTATTCATGACATCCATCTTACTCTTTCATTTAATGGCATGGTTTCGAATGTTAGGGCTTAGAATTGGGGTTTTTTTCTATTTGAGCCAGAGAAGGATTGAGTTGGTCAAGCAAGTAATCAAGGAAAGTATAATAATTTAAATGTTGAATGCAAGCTGATACGATGTTGATTGAAATAATTATATTCATTTTTTATTACGCATCCAGGTTTAATTCTCAATTGTTTAATTTAAATTAGATTTTTATTGATCTTAATGAATGGAATAAATGAGGAGTCTTGTGGTTATGATTGAAGGAGTAGAATGGAGGTGAATGAAAATGAATATTAAGTGGGGAACTAGTGGTTCCATACAGGTTGAAATGAAAAAGAAGAGAAGCATGCTACAAAATTCCCAATTGGAATTCTGAAGCATATACTCAGTTTTCTCTTACCAGAATTTTTATTGAAACAGAGATGAATGCGCTCAAGTGTGCCTTGTAAATTTGAAGGGTCAATCTTTGACCAAATATAACTTAACCTAGTGGTTCTGTTATAACCCCATTTGACCTTAAAACACTTCATAATTAATCCTAAGGTTAATTCTGATATGAGATTGAACTATAAGACCTTAGAACACAAAAGTTCTCATAGGTCCTTAGCTTTGGAACCTTTAAATCCTGATAATTTTTCAAACAGTAATTAAATTTGCATGAATAATCTTGGCTGGGATTATTCATTTATTATTACTTATATGTCGAGTACCTAACCATGGATGTTGGTTTAGGGGACCTTGATACAGATTTAGATACAATGTAATACCAAACAAAAACAGTAGTGTATCAAATAGCCTAAAACTATATTCAAATGGACTGTCATAGGCTATGGGTAATTAGTTTAAGATTGGATAATAAATTCCTTGATTCTTTGAATAAAATTGCATTGCATATTGTTAATTCCATTAATGATCTCTTAATTGATATTGAATCATTATTTACAATGACATTATATGGATTGTTTATCCTAATTACAACTGATTCATTGTTTAAAATGATATTGAACTGATTGACGTCTTAATTGTCCAATTGTTATCAAGCCTATATTTAATTAAGTAAGAATGACTGAATAAGATGGACTTGATAATGATTGATTTTAACTGGATTTTACTCAATTTATATTGATTGATTTAAATTAGTCAGACACTACTTAGCTCCATCTTTATAAGACTCGACGGGGTCGAATTTAGGTAATATGAAATGTTACCACTGCAATAGGTATTTGGAATTATGGACTTTAGAAACTAAGGTCTCATGTGTGACTGGGCATGGGCACTGAGTACCCAATGATTATGGATCCTTGCCATGAGGATGAGCCATATATAATAGCCAAGTTATTATGTTTTCTTTATTGATTCAAAAAGCATGTTTATTTAATGCTCAATCTGCTTAGTAGACTTAAAGTGCTCTCTTGTAATTATTGGTCAATATTCAGTTAGACCAATTTTTAATATTTTAATTATGCTTAGCGGAATAGTGTTATTCACAACTATCTATTTGTTGTTTACAGGTTGAAATTCAAATACCAGTCTAGCCGAGGCGAGGAGACTCAAGAGCTTCCTTTAGGTCTTGATGAGTGGACATCAGAAGCATTTTGGCTGATCCATAGACCGAACAACGACATGTTGATATCTTAGGAATTTGTATATTGGGATTTTGAGGTTTTATATCATTTTCCAATAGTATTATACATGTTCATAAATGGTTACTTGTATAGCATGACCTAGACCTGTATATCCTTTATTTTCTGTTTATAGTGTTATATCTTTTGTATAGACATATTATAGATGTTCATCCTTGATTTAGATGCATACATGTTCATATCGGGATTGGGATATAAAGGTTATTGATTATAGAAATATTATACATATATTTTGCTTTTGTATGGTTAGGTGTGGGCTAACTCATGCGATGTTGATACTATTGAAATGTTTATGGAAAATTGAAAATTTTAAGTTATATCGATAGGTTTCCACTATTAAATACTTGGACAGATGTTGGTCGAAAGTACCTCACACGTGTTGGTATGTAAATATCCCTTGTGAAATTCAGTTTGGACTTAAGGTACAGGTAAGAAATTTCATGGGAGTACGTGTGTCATACCTCAGGATTGATCATAATCTACAAATTCCCAGGCCCAAGCCCAGGTCGTGACACTTCCACTCTTGTTATTCTATGTTTAAACCCATTTGACCATGGGTTTTTAGGAATTCAACTCCATATATACAAATAGGCCCTTGGTGTAATTGGAGGACTTAATTCAAATCACCTAATTAACCAAAGTGTTATTCATCTTTTATGAGAGTTTAGAAACAAATATGGATCAATGGGGATAGTTGTAGCATGAGTTTTATAAGCAATCGAGTTTATTAAATTTCGTCAGCTAAACATTCCTAATAAAATTTCTATACTTTAGTGGAGGCATGGTTAATACCTTTAATGCTCCCCCTCAGGCGGATCCCACTCCTCAATTCTCTCCCTTAAGTGGAACTCAATTGGCACACTTTTGGTTACACGCACTTTTTAGCATCAAGTTGTGCCTCCTAATATTCAAATTTGCTACCATTGGCTCTAATACCACATTAAATTTTCTCAACTAACCATTCTACGAAAGCTTCAACGCATTAGTAGATGCAGTATAAATACTTTTTAATACTCTCCCTTGGGTGGAGCCTACGTCTCAACATGGCTTACAATTTCTTTGCAATGACAAACAAAGAAGTGACAACAAAGATTTCTAGGAAAAAACGATCAGGGGTTTGAACTCTCCTTCCTAAAATCTAAAAATTCTCAATTTTGTCAAGCGCTCTTACTACTACGTTTCTGTCCAAAAATGTCCACACCGAAAATAAAATTCTTGCATATTCACCACACACTTTTATTTTTCTCAAGAATTTCCTTGCACAAACATATGGCCCTTAGATACTCTAAGAAATTAGGAGACTAAATACAATCTCCAAAATGCTTACAAACTGATTAATAAAGCTAATGATATTGTTGATATTAGTGAAGCTAGTCATGTTTTTGCAGTGAGCAAGTACATAAATAGCTTTGATATGTGCCTCTCCTTTTCAATCAAATTGGTCTATTGAAGAAACAAATTAATCATTGAAGAAACAAATTAATCTCCTAGTATAAAAAATCTATTAAATAATTGGGGGAAGTCCAAAGAGTTTGCTAATTACTCTTATCTTCCTCTTTCTTGTATGCCACATTTTTATCAACTAGGGAGCTCTTTTATCTTAAAATATGGTCTGAATCATAACTTTGATTGGATACACACCTCGATGCTCCCCTTTTGGTGGAATTCAATTAGTGCACTTTTTGCTGCACACATTTTTCTAATGACAAGTTATTCCTCCTAAGACTCTAACTAACAACCACTTGTCACTGATATTATATTAAATTTTCGTATCTAACCACTCCTACCAAAGCCTCAAGGTGTTAGTAAAAGCATTATAAATACTTTTTAATATTTTCCCTTAAGTGGAATTTACTTCTCAATAGGGCATATAATTTCTTTGCAATGACAAGGATAGAAGAATTGATAACAAAGATTTGTGGGGAAAAACAATCAAGGATTTGAACTTAATCCCAAAATCCTGAAGTGAATGAATCTTGTCAAGTGCTCTTCTGCTACATTTCCACCCAAAAATGTCCACACCAAACATAAAATTCTTACATATTCATCACACCTTCTATTTTTCTGAAAAATTTCCCTACACAAACATATGGCCCTTAGATACTCCAAAAACTTAGGAGACTAAAAACATTCTCCAAAATGCTCTAAGTGGTGCTTACAAACTACGGATATTCTTGAAATTAGTGAAGCTGGTCATGTTTTAGCATTGGACAACGACTAAAATAGCTTTGATATGTGCCTCTCCTTATCAATCAAATTGATCTATGGAAGAAACAAATTAATCTTCTATCTTCTTGTATAAACAAACCTATAAAATAATAGGGTGAGGTTGTCCGAAAAATTTGCGAATTACTTTAATCTTCCTCTTTGTTGCATTCCACATTTTTATCAATTAGGGCACCTCTTTTATCTCCAACTATGGTTTGAATCATAACTTTTGTAACTTTTTTTAGACACACTCCATCTGCTAAAGAGACTATAGGGGAGTTTGATTCCTGGAATTTTGAGAATTATCTAAGAGAACTTATAATTTCCCAAATGATATCTTCTCCAAATTCTAGCTTGCCTATTACCTAGCATCTGAGATGTTAGAACTTTCGACAATTCTAAAGGCTAAAAGTGTCATTTCAAAGGTTAGTCCTTTAGAATTCGACTTATCAAAGAAGCAGTTTCAAAAATTCCATGGGCATTGCTGCCAAAAATGCCCAATACATAGAATTCTCATCAGAAATTCAAGCAATCATGCACCACTAACTCATAGTTTTTTTCTTCTCACCAAAAAAAGAAAACAAATAAAAAACAACGAACAAAGCTTATAATTTTCCACCATGAAATCTAACTAGAACCCAACAGTTGAGTTCAAGTTGGCCCTGATCTAAATAAGCTGACTATGATTCCTAGAATTAAAAGTTCAGCCACTCAAAATAAATGTTTCCTCTAATGAGGAATCATGCCAAATCTATCCAGCAGGAGTGGGCCCATTTTTAGATTGATTAAATGGAGAATATAGGAATCAAAATATTACAAGAATCTATATAGCTCAAGGGAATATTATGTGAACATATGTGAACACAAACACAACCACAACAACAAAATGGTGGTGATGATGATGATAGAAACATGCTTAGGTATCTCCTGAAAGGACAAACATTGTGGAAGTAGAAGGATAGCAGCTGAAAACATGGCCCATGGGCATCATATACTACTAGCATACTAGCAAACAAAACCATTCTGAAGAGAAGCAAATGGAAGCAACTGATTCAGTATCCAAAAATAGGGATTCAGATGAGTTCCACTTCTCACGAAAAAGATCCTCCTCCATTTTCTTGGAAACACTCAAGCAACCACACCTACTCTTTTTGGTTTTTTTTTTCCTCTCTCACACACACTCTCTCTCTCTCTTCCCATTCACTTCTTGCATGGGAAAACATACACCCAACAAAACAAATCAGTACCAAGTTTTAGAAGAAGAAGAAGAAGGATAGGCTTAGATGGACCTGTTTTCAAGTATACTGATACTAGTTCGCTGCCTCTTTAAACTCGCCGAAGAAGAATCTTCAGTAGCAGTCCTCTCCATGACTGCTTTCAGTGCTTCTTGAATGGCATTGAGAGAATGCTGTTCAATGCCCTTGCAGTCTTCTTCCCCGGTTATCAGCAGGACGTTCTTCACGCGCCCACCAAGTGTGGTTATCTCGGCCTTAAGCGTTCGCAGTCGCAGCGCTTTCAGGGTCTTGATGAGGTCCGACAAAAGATCAGATCGGTCGTCGCAACAAAGAGACGCTTTGATTACAAACCTGCCATCTTCTTCATCAGCTGGGCCGACGATGAGCTCGTCCACTTCGGTTGGAAGTGGACTGGCGTCTGCAATCTCCGACGTTTGGCGCTTCAGTTCTTTGACGTGTTGGATCACTTCAGCTAGTAAAGATGCTTTATCCGTCTGCAGTGACAGAAATCAATCAAAGAGAATAAGTTGCAATCGTATTACAGATTATGGGTTGGTTATATTGATGTGTGCAAGTGGAAAAGAATGCAAACATTAGCATGCCTTGCATCTTAAATCTCCCAAAAAATTTAACTTTTCATGAACTAGATGTTGCCATTTTACATATAGATTTTCAAGTAGACATTGCACTACATTTGTGTTTGCACGTCCATCCCTTCCAACCCAATCAGATTAAGATCCATCCCACAATCTTAAACCCATCAAATCAGTGGCCTGTTAACATAGCTATCCTAGATCATTTGTAACAAAAACCGGTCTGGTCTGTCCACTCATGAGTGAAACTTTAAATCGTTTATACAACAGTTAAAGAACTCATTCACTTGAAAATCTCATCTTGGTGTCCAAAAAGATGACATTTACTACTAAAAGTGGCCATGATTTGACGGTTAAGATGACTGTTTTGAAACGGTGCGCTTTGAGAAGTTGTGGTGCAACCCAGATTTTAGGATGGTAATCGTACAAGAAATTTCCGAGAGTGAGAGAGAGTCGTGAATAGTTTTGTATATTGTATTTTAAGAGGGAGGAGGGAGTTTTGAGGAGTGCATCTGCTGCATGCACGTTTTCCTAATGAGAAAGGAAAGGAGGTTGAATGGAAAGGGTCGGTTCACTTTCTGACAACGAGCGCTTCATTGTCTTTCTTCCCCCCCTCGGCGCCGGCAAAGACATTCGCGTAGGAAGCTTTTTCAGCAGCGCTGGTTCCTCTTTTCCATGTCAACAAAGCCATCCACTGCCAAACGCCTACCTATCTATCTATTCCCCTCTTTGCTTTTCTATTCCTTCTCCTCGGAACTGCCACAAACCCCTTCTAAACACCACCCAAACCAAAACATGACAAATCAAAACCAACAACAAACTAGTAAAAAAATCCACAAGCAAGAATAAGAACAAGAATAACAAGAAAAAGATTATCCTCTATATCTTATAACCCATTCACTACTAACTACTCTATCTTATTCTAGTCTGATTCACATATAACTACACTATCCATTTGTCTATCTCTATCAAATTAAAATCTTATCCCTTTCATGAAAAAAAATTCCTATGACAGTATTGAAAACTAGGATATATATATATATATATATATATAGTGTCTATTATGTTTTTCTTACTTTGGTGGTGCTGGGGAGCAAGCTGCGCAATCTGGCAAGGTGTTTGTTGATTCTCTCCCTCCTCCTTCTCTCGGCCTCGCTGTGACTTTTGGAGGCGGCTAGAGCCTTAGCATCCATCAACTCCTGAGCAGTCATCCGACCCAACTCGGCCTGGAGCCCAAACGGAACAGACCCAGCTCGACCTGACGCCCCCAGGCTGTCCGAGCCGATGTATAGACTGGCTAACCCAAGAGGGTCCGATGAAGAACCATCATATCCCAACTGCAGTGCAGCTGCTCGTCTGCTATACAGACCCCCATATGAAGTAGAAGAAGAAGACGGTGGTGCAAGAAGATGGTCGTAGTCTCGAACTGGGTTGGTGGGGAAGTGAACCGGGTTGAAGGTTTGAATCGGTGGAAACGACCATGGTAGAATCGGATTAGTTTCTGGAATCAGATGGCCTCCTCCTAGTACCACTCCCGTATAACCATCATTGAATTGTTGATGTTGCTGAAACATCTGATGTTCTTGGTGGGTTTGGAATTCATGAAACCTTTGTGATGCCTCTATCTCATCTTCAACCTTCCCACCCATCTCTCTCCCTCTCTGAATATAACTACAAAATCCTCTTACGAAACCAAGTAAAAGCTCTTTCTCTTTTGGTGGCGATTGGGAAAACAAAGAGAAGAGAATAGAAGGAAAAAGGCTATAAGAGAGAGAAAGAGATCCGGGACTCTATTCTCACTTTGCACTCGCAAGGGTTCTTCAAACTCTCCTCTCCTCTGCCATGCCCTTGTTTCTCTTTTTATCCCTTTCGTGGCTTACTTTTTCTGGTTTCTTTTTTAGTGTTTCCTGTGGCTACCGATGTACTCTATACTCTCCTTTCCTTTCTTCCTACGCCATCCTCTCCATTATTATATACCTTCATCTTTACCCTCTTTACTTTCTACAATCCTACCTCAAAGCGGTTCGTGGTCCACAGACCACAGTCCACACACTATCTTTGAATATTTGAATGAATCTTCAAGTCTTGTAGCCTGGCCCACCGTGGATAGTCCATGATCTTACCTGTCCACTACATCCAGTAACAAGAGTCCGATTCAAATTTTTTTTTTGCGACGGTTAAGATCACTTACACTTTTCATCAGACAAATATATAGACCAAAGTGTGACGGTAGTCGGCAGATAGAGGCCTAACAATCATGTTTAGTAACAGATAGGGAATGGGTGAGGGATGCTCAAACGGATTGACCTAACAATGTCTCGGGGTTTTAATACTATCACTTAGCACACCAGATTTAATATGGGTGTGAGACAACCAATCATGTTCCAATTCCAGGAGGAACTCCTTACTGTTGGCATGTACATGTTACAAAAATGTGACAACTTGGTTCAACTTGAAGAGAAGCATTGAAAAGGATTGTTGCTCTGAATTGGTTAGTGGAGAAAATTTGGCATGTTATTTGCGTGATGGGTTGACATAAAATAAAGTTAAGTAGTTAAATCAAGGGAGAAAAAGACGTTGGAGTTCAAAGTAAATGATAAAATGAGTTACAATTAGAAGATACTAAATGACAAAAATACTACACTTAGGATGTATTTGGAAGTAGGATAAGAGGGATAAATAACTTTTTACATCCTATCCTATTTATCCCTTATTTATTTGCTTGTAATTTTTAGTGTCCGAAATTATATTATTCTATTCTTGATGTTATAGTGAATTAATACTTAATATTCTAGTTTAGATAATCTTACCTGGGAGGTGGAATAATTTAGGTTGACTTTTAGTGATGAGTTAGAGGGGGTGGGAGGAAGGGATTATATTTTTTTAAGTCTTTTTGTCCTTTATTCCCTTTTTTGTCCTTTATCTCTCATTTATACAGACAATCAAACATCATATTAGATTCATCTTTAAAATAAATGGAGTACTATTCTATATAATAATATCATTAAATGAGTTTTGATAGTATTAACTATCCAATCCCACAAAAGATTTATCCTGCTTCCAAGTGCATCCTTAAAGGGCACTTAATGACAAAAACTTAATAAGTAATTTTTTTAATATTTTAAAGCTTTTATTTTCAATGTTCCATTCTTTCTATTACTTTGGATTGAATTCTTAATTTGATTTCATTTAACCTCTTATGCAAACAACCAAGTAAGTATTTATTATTGAGGTTTTATATAGCCAGGAAGTTCACTCAATATCAATGCATATCAATGCATATAGCTAAAAAACATGAGTGTCGGCACATAAATCGATTAAAACAAGGATTTGCAATTCCAATGAGGGGATCTTAGACCTGTAATCCTATATAAAAATTTGGCATTTTTATTGTTCCATTTCTATTGGACTAAAGGTTGCCAAATATTGGTTTTTCACGATTTGTTGAAAAATCAGTGAAGCATATATGAGGATTTGATTGCAAAGCCTGATCTTACTATTGAAGATGGGCTTTGTAAAGTCTGATATATGCTACAAAGACTGTTGAAGCATACAAGAGTAGGAATGGAATCAATGAGAGTGGTCCCGAGGATTACTGGAATAGGACCAAACCGTATGTTTTGTTTGCTGTAGGGAGAGTCAGAGAGAGGGAGTGGAAGAAGTAGGAAAGCCGACCGGGGCTGATGATAAAAGTCTACCTCGGTCAAGCTCCACGTTCTACGCTTGCTAATTCCACGCCTTCCCAAGACCTTGTAATGATTGTGTCTTGGAACACACTCCTCTCTCTCTCCCTCTCTCTCTCCTTCGTCTCTTCTTCACCTCGGTTTCAGTAACTTAATGCGGTTCATTCTTCCCTTTTGCTTAGCTTCCCTTTCTCTTTCTCTTTAAGAAATGGTATAGATTATAACCCACGTGGCACATCACATGCCGGACGCGTGGCATATGCGGAGCCGGAGCCCACCAATACGATGCATACGTTCTCAATGTACCATCCTGTGCGGAGCAGCATGCCAATGTCTCTTTTACCGCCCGCATCATATCGCTCAGCTTTGATAATTTCTGTTTCATCTTGTTTTACAATTGTTCAAAAATCTTGGTCCCTATAAAAATGTTCGACTAATCACATTAAAGCGCAGTGACTCTTTCTATCTTTTTTTTTAAATAATCGCTTGTTTGGAAGGTGGACAAAGTTGCAGTGGGCATAAACCTAATTTGAGCAAAATTTAGACTATAAATAAAACCGATGAAAACCTTATTTTGAGCGGTTTGAATTTCTAAGATGGAATCCATTAATTAATCACTTGGGTTCGATAATGGTCAATTAACGTTTAGCATAACTTCAATGATGGTGAAATTCTCACGAATATAATACACCATGAAATTGTGATTAGTTTGGATTACAAATAAAAAACCCTATTGGCTGATTCCTAATTTGTTGGGGTCGAAAGGAAACTATATGACCTCCGAATATATTGATCATGTGAATTCTTGTAACGGCCAAAACATTACATAATTCAAGTTAAACATATGGATTTATTTGGAAATGGTTTGATCTAAAACCCCATTAAAATGACCGTTTAAATAAGTAGATTTTTTGTGGTAATGGTCTGATCTAAAACCCCAGATAAGTGATGTTGATACTTTGTTTAATATGGATGGTCCAATGCACGTAACCTTAGCACTGATCACGACTTGGGGTGTTCTATTAGAATAGTGTTTTTGTTCTTGATCCTAAATTTCTTTGGCACCCATCTCTCTTTCTTATTATTGTTTCTTTGTTTCTTTGAATTTGTTTTCATTTTTGCTAGTGGGTGGGGTTACGGTGGTCACACACCTGGGTGGCTACGGTCCCCTCCTTTTCAGCTGTCCCTTTTATAATTTTCTACTTCTATATTCAAAGATCGGATGATGCCACCACTACCACTCTCACACTCACGAGGTGGGGACTCCCTCCTCCTCCATTCACGTCACCACCACCCTGTAATGACGCAAGTTATGCCAAAATCCATTTAATGCTTCTTCCCATATTCCCTGATGTGGTTTTCTATCGTGCACTCAACTCCCCTTCTTTCATGCCTCTCTCTCTCTCTCTCTCTCTCTCTCTCTCTCTCTGGCCTGTGGGGCCCACTTTCTATGATGGGTTGTGGCCCAAGACTGGCAGTGACTGGCAGCTCCAACTATACCATCAATGGACGTTTTCCCAATGCATTTTAAGACCATTCGGGAGTTGCTCTTACTTCATTTTGTTCTGATTGATGGATGGGTACTGGGTAACTGGATACCAAGAGATTGGATTGTCCTCTTAAACTGAGATTCGGCCCTGCATGGTGTGTGGCCCACCGCATTGACAGTTTGGATTTACTCATCTATACGCTATTTACGTCTGCATGTGCTGTGTGATACGTCGTACTTGATGAGTGCTTGGGGAGTAGTATCCTTTGCCTTGATACCTGCTGAGAAATGATTGTGCAGGTGACAGAACAAGAAAAATCCGACATATAGCATGCAAGATATAGCTACCTTCTGGGGCCCACTTTGGGTCCAGTGTGCTGTTGGATTACAGTGGGTCAAATATCATTTTGATCTATGCTAGAAGTATGAGGTTTATATATTTATCAGGTCAGGAATAAGTTGAAAAAAGGCTTTTTCTGTAACATATATCCAATCTTTAAGTCATGTGTTGGGCCAACTGCAGTATGGGAAAGGATGGCATTGATCACACTTTCTGCCTTGACGTGAGGTTCACTCCCAAAATATAGATTTCACTTGATTATATAAGTACTTACAGTTGTGACTTGTGAGGCCTGCCTATAATCATTTCCCTATGCTCGGCAAGAGAGTGTCATGTAATTCCTAAATGCAACTGTGTTTGATGTTTCATCGGGCTGCAAAATAATTGTGTCCACCTCTTGTTCTGTGGTTCGATAGATCGACATTAGTGGGGCCCTTTCATTTGGAGTGCTGTGAAAGCGAAGTTAGAGACTTGGGTTCGGATTGAGCCCGTTCTCTCAGTTATGACATCCAATACAACCAAATACTCCATCTAGCAAGCTTCGAGTGGCTCTTGAATTGAAACTAGGGCAATGGGGCAGGGTGGTCGCAAGGGCCTGGTTATTGAGTCCATAAGTGATGTAGAATAAGTTGTAGAAGAATTTCTGAAATAAGAAGATTGTAATAAGTTAAATGGGAAGGCTAAATTTATCGGGGCGATTTTAAATGATTATAACTTTTGATTTAAGTATCGTCACAGGGCTCATAACCATATGTTTCAAAGCTATCAACATGCTCTGTGCCTGGATAACGCCTAGAGGCAATTGGAGTCGTTAGAGGCCAAATTAGGTCATTTCAAGAATCAAAATGCGATTTTCTTGCTAAACTTATTATTTTCATTTAATTTGTTTAGAAGGTTTTTGAATTTTTTTGGGTTGAATCTTTGTGAAAAGTCTTAAAAAGTTATTTTGGAATTTTTAATTTTTTAATATTTTTAGTAAGTTTATTATTTTGGATTATTTAGGGTTTCAAATCTCTATAAAAGTGATGTAATGCTTCTTTTTGATAGATAACATGAATTATAATTTATTTTAGGGTATTCTTCCGATAAAAATGAGCATGTTCTTTTGAAAAATTTTTAGAAATCATTGATTGTAGAGTTTGAAATTCTCTAAATGCTTTCTTTGCAACCCATCGTGCATTTAAGGTGCTTCAATTCTCAAAACTCTAAAAGTTATTGTGACTTTTCAAGTGGATTAATAAAATTCAGAGTTTTTCAGCTGTGAAATATAGAACTCTTTTTTTGGGTAAAAGCTGAAATATAATACTTGAAATGCAAAAAGGGCAACTATCATATTCATGTTAGAAACCTCAAAACCCATAACTCTTACCTCAAAGAAACAAGCAAAATATAATCTCTACTGGTGCTTTTTAGGGTTACAAAAAATCTAGGTTAGGTTTGTCAATCCAGGCCTCTAAGATACATCTGTAGATCTTAAATGTTTATCCACCTTTAAATATTTCATACTGGATGGAAAGTATAGTATTCTTGTAGAGGTCCATAGTTCAAATCATCTTTAGGTGCTTTGGCCGATATAGATTACTTATAGCCATAGGTGGTGTCATATATCCAAAATTTTACCATCAGCTCTATAATATTTGTGACATGAGGTCAAGAGGTTTCACGGCATAAAAAACAAAAAGAAACAAATTGTATATAAGATCTAGTGATATTTTTAGGGTTACAAAAATCTAGGTTACTTCGTCAATCCAGCCTTCTAAGATAGATCTCTAGACACTATTCCCATACATGATACAGGTAACATGCATTTTTCCCACTTGGACTTCAGGGCCTCGTACCATTTTAACAACTATAATATAGAACTGCTTCTACCAAAAAAAAAAAAAAAAAAAGAAACACAAATATAGAACTGCAAGATACACATGGCTTTAACTGGTCCATTTGGGGAAGGGGGCTGCACAATTTAATATTGGTACTCCGACGGTGCACGGGACATTCCCACTTCCAAGTAGTTATTATGCAGGAGGGCTGGTGGAAGAAGAGAGAGAGAGAGAGAGAGAGAGGGAGAGAGAGAAGGGCGCTTGTATTGTAAGTGAAGCGTTTGTTTTTAGGTAGTAGTGTAGAGGGAACACAATCATAGGCAGGTTGGGGTCATTCCTGTCGTCGTGAAGAAAAGAAAAGGCACTTTCACATTATTCCATCCACTCACTCATGTACCCCGTGCCAGTGTTCCACTCCGCTACGCTTTGTCTTCACTCCTCCACCGTACACGTGGCATTTATCTATTGATTCAATTTATAGAGTTGGGCCCACCTACACAATAATCACTGATATTATCCAAATTATTATGATTTTTTAGTGATCGATATTTACTTGACAACCTCTCGATGGTATTCCTGGAGAATCACTTATGATATTAAATAAAAAAACATGGAGACATTTATGAAATGGATTCTGAAAGTATGTTATGATTATCTTGCATTTATTTATCATTGGACTTGTTTAAAAATGAATTAATTTTAAATGAGATATTCTCTGATAATATCAAAGAAAAATCCCCAACTTTGAATATATATACTAACATAATTTTTGAGAAATGACTCACAACCCAATGGCTGGGAAAGAGTGGTATCTGTTGGAAGCAGGTGGGTCTCGTAGATAGATTTTCAAAACTTTTGACCCACTTGACACAGGGATCAACTATCCATAAGACCAAAAACCCAATTCATGATGCATTACCCTCATGCTCGTGACCATGTATAGTAAATATTCTATCTAAAAGATAGAATCGAATAGCACTAAATATCCATAATAATCTACGACATGAAAGAAGTAGATCATACCTTTGAAGATCTGCAGTGCTCTAATGGAGAAGTTGCGACATTACTTGATGATGAGAATCTTTAACACCTCTTAGCCTTCCACGCTATGACCCGAATTGGATTTCTTTTCTCAAAAAGATTGGTGGAATCTTCAGAAGAAATCCCAACTCGAAACTCCAAGGAACTAGAAGAGAGAAGAAGAGAGAAACTCGTGCAACTCTTGCACGAATAGGGTTTTGGGCGTGAGAGAGAGTCTTATTAGACGTCTAAGAGATTTTATAGACTTTCAAATTTCTCCCTTGTCTAATTGAAATAGAAGTCTTACTTCCAAAGCAATTAGCAGCTTTCTCCTTTCCAAACTCTTCTTTCTAGAGTTCAAGTCGGATTAGTATTTTCCAATATCTTGGGCTAGCGTGGGGACCGCTAGGGATTCCTTAGAAAGTTGGCTCCAACTGGAACACCGGACCCTACATCTCATGTGCAATCCTGGCCCACAGTTAATTGCAAATAACACCACTATATAAATGCAATTGCACTCCAGTCTTAGGAATAAATTACAATGAAGACTCTAAACTTCCCAATTACCACAAGTAGGCCCCTCTATCAATATCCGTGGATCAATTAGAATAAATCTGTCTCTTCCAATCTAAGTTCGACATCTTATTATCCTTGAGCCCCAATTAATCACAGTAATCATCAGTACCATCCAATTAACTCTTAATTGAGATGGGTGCGCACTTACTAATGACAAACCCATTAATTAGCACAATGGGATAATAGAGATAGATTCCATCTTGATCATTCAATGTTCCCACAGTTCTACTACCACACACCGAAGACACCGAGGTGTTAACCTATAGTCGGCCTCACTCATTGGTGACTCAAAGCAAATAAATAGATAGAAACTTGAGTTTATCAATGTCTCAGGATTGAGAGCCAGGTTGGGGTCATTCCTGTCGTCATGAAGAAAAGAAAAGGCACTTTCACATTATTCCATCCACTCACTCATGTACCCCGTGCCAGTGTTCCACTCCGCTACGCTTTGTCTTCACTCCTCCACCGTACACGTGGCATTTATCGATTGATTCTATTTACAGAGTTGGGCCCACCTACACAATAATCACTGATATTATCCAAATTATTATGATTTTTTAGTGATCGATATTTACTTGACAACCTCTCGATGGTATTCCTGGAGAATCACTTATGATATTAAATAAAAAAACATGGAGACATTTATGAAATGGATTCTGAAAGTATGTTATGTTTATCTTGCATTTATTTATCATTGGACTTGTTTAAAAATGAATTAATTTTAAATGAGATATTCTCTGATAATATCAAAGAAAAAGCCCCAACTTTGAATATATATACTAACATAATTTTTGAGAAATGACTCACAACCCAATGGCTGGGAAAGAGTGGCATCACCCTGGACAAGTTCTCACTCAGATGTTTGCATTAGTACACCATTGTATTAAAAATTGCATAGCATTGAATAGGATTGATAGGACAAGAACTTACAAAGCCAATCTCATTAGAAAAAGTATAGGACTAATATGATCACAATGATGAAAATGATTTGATAATGCAAGCGCATATGATTAGGGTGTCAATTGGCAATTCATATTCTTTCACAAGCATGCACTAGATTTTGAGCAATGCTATACTTACGCCACCATTTATTCCCCCGTCCCCCATTTACTCCCTAATACTTTTTGTGTAAGTGGGGGTATAAATTTAGCATTTCTCAAAATTTTAACTACAATATGGAAATTAGAGCTCTATGAATATGGCTATCAAAGGGTTTGGATAGAGCCAATCTTTGTGTTGTCTAAGACAAATCCTCAATATATGTAGGCTAGAGTAAACTGAACTAAAGCCCTCAAATGGCAGACACTATGACCCTACATTGGCCCTTACAACCAATGTGCCTAGGGCATGAAGAGAAGAAAATTAATTTCTTAATATTTTTCTACACTAACATTAGGCGCTGAATATAAACTTGACATTAAATCTCTGAGCTTAGGACTCAATGCAATGCAACAATGAACATGACAGTAGAAGGAATTTCACTTTACAATAATATGATTAAAGGTGATGGTTAGGCAAACATTTACCATCCAAGAGAAGAGTATTGATGGATCTTAAATTTCAACTCATCAATTCTAGACCCTCAAAAAAGAAAAAAAAATCTCATGAATTACACCCTCAACTAAGTGCATTTCATTCAATTCCCATGAATTACCAACCAAATGAACAAATGAGTCCTATATAAAAATAATAATAATTGTTATAATTTCCTATGTAGCATGCCATTGGGATTTTGAAGTACACTTCATTTTTCAAGCTATTGCCCATCTAAGAGGTGAGCCCTTTGAGTTGAATCTGAACATGGAGAAAATACTAGACTCAATAGTTAAAGAGAAGTGATCTCATGCTATCAGAACCATATAAGAATTATGAAAGAGTTGTGTTCTGTTTCAAAAAAATAAAAAGAGTAATGTTCAAATAAACCTACATGCAGTATACACATATGTTTTGAAAATAGTAAATAAATCAAAACATACGGTAGTTCTAACTAAAAAAGCCAATGAGAAAAAATACATAATAATCATATATGGCTTATTTACAAAAATAAATACATAAAAATCAAAAGAAAATCGCTTAAGGATCATATAAAAATTAATATAAGAATCACGTAAGAATATTTTGATAAATTCACATATATGCTCAAGTAAATTTCAGATATCAATAAAAGAAACAAGAGGGCTGGTTGGTATTTCTGTTGTCCCTCAAATAGGTAGATCTTCAAAAATTTTGCTTAAGCCTAGCCCTCATGCTTTTGAAGGAAAACGAATAGCTAACCCTAATTTTGCAGACTTTTTAAGTGCCAATATAAGTGTATTACCATAAATGGAGGGCCCAATTGACAAGCCTACCTAGGCAAGGTGAGGCTTCACTCAAAGGAGTAATTATTCATACAAGGAGAACAATATTTTCTGAAGATGAAAGAGCTAGAGTGTCTCATTTTTTTCACCGGGGTCACCTTTATTCAATAAAAGCCACTCATGTTAAAACCCTTCCTTTAAAATGTACATTTTTTCTAGTTTCACTCTACTGAGAGTATTATATATACTGATAAAAGAAATAAGAGCATTATACATGGTTGGATTGATCAATGTTTGCATACGAGTTTGGTTCAATAGTTAATTAAGATATCTTTTTTTTTTATTAATAGTACAAGTTATCTCGCTCTGCTTAACTTAAAACGCAAACAGTTACCCCGTTATAGGAGATGCGTATGATATGAAAACATGTTAAAAGTCAACAATAGAAAGACTCCCACACAGATCAACCACAAAGGTGAAAATATGAAAAATCTCATGCAATCATCAGCATGAGATCACTTGTCTTTCATGGATACCCCAGACAATATTCTAAACCACTACACAAGTAAGCAATTTGGGAACAAAAGGTCGGAATTGTGGGGCCTGGATTGTAGATGTTGGTATCAAGTCCAGAGTTCAATAGTCCCAAGGCCAGGGAGAAGGCTCCACCTGGCTAATGATGAAGATTCTTGACTTCTCATTCCTGTTGCTCACACTGGGAGGAGAAAATGTCAGTGGTGCGAGAGGTTGCGTGAATTTCTAAAGCAAAAAAGAATAGATGATGCTTGGAAGGCTACGTTAGCACGCTTTTGTTTCAGTGCAGAGACATAATAATTCTGAGGTAGGGGTACTTATAAACAGGTTTAGCTTCTTTTCTATTTGTTATGAGACAACTTGCTATGCTTTTTGACTGTTGTGCGTTTGGATGTTGCCCAATTCACATTAGTTTGGATAACGAGGTTGAATTAAGTGTTCCACCATCAGTATCCGGGTTGGGGTGGCCTTTTCCTTCTTTTGAACATCTCACTCCTTATATGAATGGAAGGTGAGCAGGACTTTTGACTGCTTAACAGTCCAAACGGAAATGCATCCATTATTTATATGGATAAGAATTATCCTTCTTCTTTGACTCTTAGAAGAGAAATCTAAGCTGTACAGAAGTATGCTTAATTGGTTTGATATCAATATACTTTATATATAAGTGCATTAATTTTGTTACTGCTGCCTGATATGGTTCGAATGCATGGGATGTTAGGATGGGATGGAATTTTATTTACCAAAAGGAAGATTAATACTAAAAGTCCATTTAATTCTTTGCCAGAATTTCTAACAGGTTTTTTTGCATGTTGGGGGTTTTTTTTGGGACATGATATTTTCCCCTAACATTTTCAAATGTCTTGTTTCTTATCAGGAATTTATGAATTTCAGGCAGCGAAAAGAACTCAAATGACTTTGAAAATCCCAGGATTTTGGCCCCTTTTTCTTTTTTATAGAATTTCTGGATACTAAAGTATAAGGGAATATTTAAAAATTCCACTTTATTTGGAAATTCAAAATTTCCTTAGGCAGACTTTCTTTGAATTTTGGCAAAAAAATATGTACTAACACCCTTTTGTTTGCATTAAGATCACATAAAAATTGAATAGATAAGAGTTTATGCTTATGCGAGCTTTACTAGCTATTAAAGAGATGAGGAAGTATGGTGTGAAGGATATAATTTGAATTACTTGGGTTATGGCTCAGTATTCATTTGTGATCTCTCCTCTATTTAACTTCCATCAACAACAAGGTTATTTGATGGTCTTTTTTATTTACTTACTTTTGGCCTACATATTTAACCACTTATGGCTGGATTTCCTATATCTTGATGTATTTCTATTTATTCTTTTCATTGATGCACAAGAATCTGTGGTGAAGTTAGTTCTACTGTTTACCGATTGATTATTTAAGAGGCAAGTGTTGAAAGTTAGAACATGGAGATGTAGATGTAGATGGACCTTGGCTTTCATAAGTATAGAATTACTATGGTAATAGCTGAAAAGTTATTCCCCATCTTCCCTCAATTCCATTTTGTATCAAATGAGAAGTTTTTTTATGGCCATTTTTAGATATTTACCTTTTTTTCATTTTTAATCAATTCATAAGTACAGTCCTAGGTGTTCAACTACATAAATCAAATAGGCCCTAAACATTGGTGAAGATAAAGATAAGACAATTATATAGTTTATGGTTTTTTTTTTTAAATCTCTTTTGGTGAAACACGAGGGTTATGAATTGGATAGGAGCCAAATTTGACTCACCTTTTGTCCACTACCCTACATATCACACTCACAAAATTCCTCCTCCCCACCCCCCCACCCCAACCACTTGACTTTGGCAAAGTTGAACTCTTTCCGACCATGGGGTCTAAGGATCTCCCCACACCCAACCACTTGACTTTGGCAAAGTTGAACTCTTTCCGACCATGGTGTCTAAGGATCTATGATCTAGACTCTAAACTCTAAACTAAATCTTCAAGGGTTTTTTTCCTTAAAATTTAAAGACATACTTCTTTCATTTACCATAAATTATCTCTACAGTTAAAATTTCTCATTTACTTCTATGAAAATAGTATCTATATCTTTGCTACCACTGTCGGGCTAGTTCCTGGCATTTTTAAAGGCCCAAATCTTTATAACGATTTGAATTTAGTAAAATCTCGAGGTAGCTACCATGTCAAATAGTGGATGATCACTGTTGGGTCCTTGGCATTTTTAAAGGTCACAAATCTTTTAAAGGATTGGGATTTAGTGAAATCTTGATGTAGGTACCATGACAAACAGCAGATGATCAGGTGATCCTTTGGTCCTTCGAGAAATCACATAATGGAAAGCAGAGACAATATTTCATGCCTCCATATCTAATAGTTTGATGATGATTGCCATGATGATATAACCTCATGATTGAATGATGGACCACAATACTGTAGAAGAGGGAATCTTAGACGAAGAGCCCTTATTGGAAAATTTAGGTGGAAGTCTAATTTTTTAAACTTAAGTAGGTAAAAGTTCACCTCCCTTATTCTTAGTTGCAAGAGTTCACTGGTGCTATAGGGTTTAATACTTCAAGTCCATTCTATTCTACTTATTTTGTAATAATGTCCATTCTACTCCTAGGGTTCACTTATTTCTTTTTAGGGTTTATTTTTTTGGTATTATTATTATTTTTTAGTATTCACTTTCAGAACAATGGCAAGTCGACTGCCGGTGACCGATGATTTTTATTTTATTTTATTTTATTTTTTTTGTTGGATGGCCCTCATTTTCCGTCAATCAAACCCGAGACATAAAGGTTGACTCGAATACCAAATTTATGGACTTAACCAATACACCAAAAGTCACAGGAATGATGGAACGTGTCGAATTAAATCTTATTACTATTTAGGATTGGAACATACCAGTGACCAATGGCCGGTGGGGTGTATTGGAAACATGAATATTAAGATTTTTAAATTTTTCAGTGCACAAATTGAAAAATCAGGAACATGAGACACAAGAATTTTAAGAATTTTAAATTTTTAGTGCATAAAATAAAGAAACAATGTATTATTGTACGTGATAAACATGAACATCAATCAAATGTGTCAGAGATAGGAATATATTTAAAACAGGAACATGGGATACAGGAACGTTAAGAATTCTGATTTTCAAAACACAAATTGAAGATCAAGACATGGGACACGGGAACATTACGAATTTTGAATTTTTAGTGTACAAATTGATGAACGAGGGTCAAGCATTAGTGTACATGATAAACAGGAATATCAATCAGTTGTATCAAAAACAGGAACATATTTGAAATAGGAAACATGAGATATAGGAATATTAAGAATTTTCATTTTTCAGTGCACAACTTGAAGAATCGGGAACATGAGACACATGAACAATAAGAATTTTGATTTTTAGTGCACAAATTAAAGAAACAGGATCATAAATTAGTGTACATGATAAACAAGAACATTAATCAGATGTATCAGAAATAAAAACATGTTTGAAATAGGAGTATGAGATACAGGAATAAAAAGAATTCTGATTTTTAGTGCACAAATTTAAGAACCAAGAACATGAGAGACAAGAATATTGATAATTCTGAGTGTACATATAAATAGGAACATTAATCAGATACGTTAGAGGCTGGAACATTTTTGAAATAGAAACATTAAGAATTCTAATTTTTCAGTACACAAATTGAAGAATCAGGAATGAACAAAAGACATAAGAATATTAAGAATTTTGAGTTTTCAGTGCACAAAATGAGTAAACAAGATCATGTATTAGTATATATGATAAACAAGAACATTAATCAGATGTGTCAAAGACAAAAACGTGTTTGAAACAGGAACATGAGATACATGAACATTAAGAATTCTGATTTTTCAATGCACAAATTAAAGAATCAGGAACGTAAGACACATGAACGTTAAGAATTCTGAAATTTCAGTGCACAAATTAAAAAAACAAAATCATATATTAGTGTGCATGATTATCAATTAGATATGTCAGAAACAAAAACATATTTGAAACTAAAACATGAGATATAAGAACATTAAGAGTTCTGATTTTTCAGTGACAAATTGAAGAATCAAGAGCATGAGACACATGAACATTAAAAATTCTGAACTTCCAATGCACAAATTAAAGAAACAGGATTATGAATTAATATACATGATAAATAAGAATATCAATCAAATGTTTCAAAAATAGAAACATGTTTGATATTGGACCAAGAGATACAGGAACATGAAGAATTATAATTTTTTAGTGCACAAATTGAAGAATTAGGAACATGACACACATGAATATTAAGAATTCTGAAATTTTAGTACACAAAATGAAGAAACAAGATCATGTGTTAGTGTACATAAACAAGAACATCAATAAGATATTGTTGTGGCTCTGATACCAATTGTTGTGATTTTCTGACAATCACCCGTTGTGCGCATCCACGGAATCACAAGATCAACAATCAACCACACACAAGAAGAGACACCGAGATTTACGTGGTTCACCCAAACCGGGCTACATCCACGGGCACAGGAGGACGAACATCTTCACTATGACAAGTAAAGCATACAAGAGATTCCCACACTCTCACCTTATCTCTCCTACGTGGTGTGGGAACACCACGGGCAACTAATGCCTCCGCCGCAAGGTCTAGGGTTACAGACTATACAATATATAATCCCCGCTTTCTTGGCCACCAAGAAAGCCCCGGTACAATTACCAAAATACCCTTGACCTTAAACCAGTCCCTGGCTAACCCAGTGGACTCATCCGGCTAAACCGGAATACAAGACATAAACCTAACAATCTCCACCTTGGCTTGAATTCCGTACAACTCCGTACAACTCGAGCTACTAGGAGATAAAACCGGCAATGTCTTCACGTACCCTGCTGAATGGCACGTCACTGCACCAGGGATGCAGTCTTCTTCAACACTGTGACATGTTGAACCAGCACATGAACTTTTTGCAAAGTTCATACCCTCGTCAAACTCCACCTCGAACTAGAAGCTCGCAACCATTGACGAATCTGAGTGATCTCTGAATCACTCACCATCTTGCCCCATCTTCAACATCACTGTGAAGATCCAATCGCCACAAGCATGCAAGCAAACAGATCGGGAATACAAGTCCAGATGACTCCATTGCAGAACAACCTCTGCCTCCGAGCGGTCAAAAAACTCCATTTGACCGGGCCTCCGATCAACTGCTGATACATCAGCTCCTCCTTGCTGCTTTTCCGGCTTGGCTCTGGCAAGATGAATAACATCACATGCGATCATGTGAACCCCAAACGAACAACTTCGTTTGAATCAGCAAACCCTTTGCAACTAGGCCGGCGACTCCTATTATTGAGTTTGCAACAACAACCAGGTCGAGTAGACCCGATTCTAGCCTCAATCTACATCTGTTCAGATCTCCTCCCAATTTCTGCATCAAACCATAGATCTCGTCGACACGAGCACGCTGGAAGAAACGGATCTGAAATCCGACTCAGGATGGCTCCGATAACGTAGAAACAAGTTTCTACGCTCCAATCGATCAAACCTCCTCCTTGACTGTCAAACAGCCAATCAACCTCTTCCACTGCGTAGATCTGCTCGAAACGAGTCCGTAGGCTCAAACGGATCTCCGATCGAACATCGGACGATCAAGATATCGCAGAAACAATTTCAGCCGTTAATATGGTCAAACCTGCCTGTTGACCGTTGCTGACGTCACTGCTGACGTCACTCTGCGCTGTCTGCTGGGCTTCTGGAGCGGACCCGGGTCGGGTTCACCTGACCCGGAAATGAACTGCCCGTTTGCGCTGGGCTGGACCGACTGCAGACAGGTCGGGTCGAACCTGAACTGACCCGGCCTGAACCTCTTCTGCTGGGCTTGTCTCCGCGGGTTGGGTCGGACCCAACCCGAAACCCGAAACCCGAACGATAACCCGGAATCGACCTGTGTTGCTCTGTTGGGCTTATGCTGCACTCCGGGTCGGGACTGGCCCGACCCGAGACCTATAACCGACCTGGGATTTGGCTGCCTGGGCTTGCTCCAAGGCGGGTCAGGTCGGAACGACCTGACCTGGACCCAAAAACAGGGTCGTCCCCTTCAACACGTGCTGCGTCTGCAACCAGTTGCAGACGTTGACGTCAGTCACGCCGCGGTCTTCTGCGGCGTGGGCGAGGTAATCCGGTGACCTGCGGCAACGGGCGGCGACGACCGGCGGGCAGCAGCGACCGGCGACTGGCAACGACTGGGCGACTAGCCGTTGATCTGGTTCTGCAACCCAGGTGCAGACGGCAGAGATGCAGCGGATCTCTGCTGCGGCTCCGGCTGCTTGGTCCGGCGACCAGCGGCAGGCGCGGCGACGGCACGGCAGCCTGGAAGTCCGGCGAACGCGGTGGAGACGGCGATAATCCCGGCGACAATCTCGGTGAGTTCTTTTTTTTTTCTTTTTTTTCTGGTTTTTCTCTGGACCGAGAAATCCTCTGCGAGAGAAATCCTCTGCGAAAATCCCGTGCTGAGATTTTTTTTTTTTTCTTTCACAGATGCTTTTCTTCTCTGGTCTTCTTCTTCACAGATATTCCAGCAAGATCAAGAAACCAAAAGCACCAACAGAACCCACTCTTCCCTGTTTCGAAGCTACAGAAACCAGATCTTCTCTGTCTTCTTCTTCTCCGATGGTGGCCCAACCAGAAATCACGAACCTGATCTCAGTTAATCTTCATGCGCACAACCTCCAAGCCACTGAGCGATCTCCACCTCGCTCAGGAAACCCGAGGAACACCAACCTCGTCTCTGATACCAATTGTTGTGGCTCTGATACCAATTGTTGTGATTTTCTGACAATCACCCGTTGTGCGCATCCACGGAATCACAAGATCAACAATCAACCACACACAAGAAGAGACACCGAGATTTACGTGGTTCACCCAAACCGGGCTACATCCACGGGCACAGGAGGACGAACATCTTCACTATGACAAGTAAAGCATACAAGAGATTCCCACACTCTCACCTCATCTCTCCTACGTGGTGTGGGAACACCACGGGCAACTAATGCCTCCGCCGCAAGGTCTAGGGTTACAGACTATACAATATATAATCCCCGCTTTCTTGGCCACCAAGAAAGCCCCGGTACAATTACCAAAATACCCTTGACCTTAAACCAGTCCCTGGCTAACCTAGTGGACTCATCCGGCTAAACCGGAATACAAGACATAAACCTAACAGATATATCAAAGATAGGAACATGTTTGAAATACAAATATTAAGAATTCTAATTTTTCAGTAGACCAATTGAAAAATCAGGAACATAAGACACATGAACTTTAAGAATTCTAAATTTTTAATGTACAAATTAAAGAAAGAGGATTATGCATTAGTGTATATGATAACTATAAACATCAATCAAATGTGTCGGAAATAGGACCATGAGATATAGGAACATTAAGAATTTTGGTTTTTTAGTGCACAAATTAAAGAATCAGGAACATAAGATACATGAACATTGAGAATTTTAAATTTTCAATGAAAAATTGAAGAAACAGGATCATGTTTTAGTGTATAAGACAAACAGAAACATCAATCAGATGTGTCAAAAATAGGAATATGTTTGAAATTAATGAATCAAATTATAATATTAAAAATAGGCCCATGTGGTTGTGGTGTGTTAAAAAAAAATTGGAAACAATAAATTACCAATGGCCGTTTGAATTTTTAGTGTACAAATTAAAGAAACAGAATCATGTATTAGTATACATAATAAACAAAAATATCAATAAGATGTATCAAAAACAAAAACATATTTGAAATTGATGAAACAATTTACAAGATTAAAAAAGGTACATGTGGTCATGGTGTGCACGAAAAAAAAAACACTGGTTTGGTCATCAGCGTGGGTGGCCGGTGGCCGGACTATAACTTAACTTTTTTGAAATCTGTGTTTTTTTTTTTTAAAAAGAGGGACACAATTATAGTGTTTTAGGCCTTGTTTCTTTATAAGAATTGAAAGAATTCTTGTCTAGGGAATTTTAGAATTCCCAGACATAGAAAAATTACTTGATACTCTCTTGAACTTGAGCATCCAAGAATTCCAGTAAAATGTGAAGGATGTGAAATTCTGAAATTTTACAAAGGTTATTTATGACTTTTCAAGTAGGTGGGATTCCGGAATGCTTCTAATGTAAAGGATGTTGAATACTTCAAACAAAGCATATGTAAATGCCGCGAGATAAGATGTCATATCATGTCCCCAAAACCCCAACCACCCAAGTTCTTGGCAGAAATTCTACTAAAAGAATAGAGCCTTAGTATTTTAAGGGCAAAAATATCCTAGTGAATGTAAAGCTTTAGAATCTTTGGAGGTGGATTTAAAGCTACATGACTTTCAAAAGATGGACTTGGGCCTAAAAGCCCCTTTTAAATTCGATGTGAGCCACTTCTGGTCATGGTTTAAAAAATTGGCCAAGTCCAACTCGACTCGGACTTAGCCCATACTGAATCCGGTTGCATGGACTCTAACTCGAAACATGGGACTCAGCTGAGTCGACTCGGACTCGGTCATGACTGAGTCGGGCCCTAAGTCCGATTTTTTAAACCTTGCCTCTAGCTAACTTTTTTTTTTGTGGTAAAAATTTCTAGCTAAGCAAAGACATTTTAGAATATTGTTTGAAAACATACTCAACACACTCTCAATACATTCAATATTATTAAAAACAAAACAATCGGAATTATGGATGAAATCAAATTAGTTTAACCCAACTTACTAATTAGATAAAGCAAATATTAAATCACATAGTAAATTAAATTGTTAAATATTCAAATGAACAAGCTCATAGTTCTATCCTAGCCAGTATGAACTAAATAATTATGTTCTTACCAGAAACCATATCAATGTAAACTTATTTAAGAGAAGCAAAGAAGAAAGAGTGAATATTTGGGAGGAGTCTTAACTGATATACCTTTTTTTTTTATTGGTAAAAGTCTTAAGTGATATACTTGAGTAGGAATTTGATGGACAAAGACTAGGAGAGCAAAAAGCAAAAATGAAAACAAAAAAGGTATTTTCATTCTCTATGTATTCATAAGGTTAGATTAGATGGTTGTAAGAAACATTAGATAAGAGGAGAGAAAGTGAAGAGTGGCAGCTTGGTATAATATATGTTCCATCAATTTCAGGAGAGAAGGCCTAAAAGTGTTGCATTTATGTCCCGTATTCAGGATTCACTAGATTGGTTCTTTAGTTTAGCTAGGGATCGGGCTTTGGATTAAGGGTATTTTGATCATTATATAGGACTTTCTTAGGGATTAAAAAGAGATAGTTATATATATAATATATATCTATATGAGAAACAACCGGTCTAGCAAGATGGTGCTGTATATGACTAAGTTTTTAGAGCCCACTTGGAGTTGTGCCAACCATAAATGCATGAGGAACTGAAAGATAATGATGAGAACTAGGTGTATGCAAAAAATCAGTGCCATCCAGTCATCCTAGCCCTTTCATCTTAATGGTTCACATTTGCAATAGTTAAAATGACTTTCCTTATTTCACACATCAAACTACATTAGATAGAGCTTATTTTTTGTATACACTTAGTTCTCATCATGATATTTCAATCCCTCATGCCCTTCATGGTTGGCACGATTCCAAGTGGGCCCTAAAAACTTAGCTCATATACCGCACATCTCACTAGACCGTTTATATATATAGGAAAGTGCTAGTATGCATTCATCCCTTATACTATGGTAAAGGACATTTCCTTATTTGGATATATCATTGTGCAAAAGTAAAAAAGCATTCCACATTTTCATATAAATTTTTGCCTTTTGCACATTAATATATCTAAATATTTAAGTATCCTTCACTATAGTGTGAGGGATATATGCATAATAGTATTCTCCATATATATATGACAATATTCATGTGCATATGTCCCTCACCATTATATATATATATATATCATGTAACTTATAACCCTAGATCTAAGAGTAAAAATAACGAGATAATGAGTTCTCTTTGGCTACGAATGTAAGCACATCGCTGAATCATATAAATTTTTCTCATCTATTTTCTCTCTTTTTGTGTATCACAAGTTTCGTATTTCCACACTTACACAACAAAAAATACACTCTAAAAGGTAATTTCCTCTTGTTTATCTATTTGCGGGAGAGAGAAAGAGAGTGAAAGATGTACTTTTCTTTTTTTAATCTCATCTAACTATAGACTGAAAATGGTGTCATCATTTATATGGAATATGTAATCCTAAAGTGTCTATTGGGCATGTGCTGAAAATATGTAAAACCTTATCTTGCATAGTAATTTTTTTTTTTAATTCATGGTCATTTCTCTTATCATGATTAGTTCGTAATTTTGTATGTAACGTATCACACTTGCATTTTTACATTTTAAAATACAATTTGAGCAATGGATGGTGAGAGAGGGAGAGAGAGCGAGAGGTTTTATTAAAGAAAAGAAAGAACAAAAAGTGTTGCAATAACCTCGTTCTCTCATGCTCCAAAAGAGCAAACCACTTAAGAGATCTTGATAAGATCTCTACTTATACTGAGATTTGATCAATACATATTAAGATCCCACCCAGACAAGGCTCTCATGATCTCTCCTATATCTTACTTTCAAGCAAAGCAGAAAGCATCAGGCCCACATGAATTCCACTTACTTTCAACGTCCTCACATCCCCGATTTGGCAGTTCAATTGAGCTACTGTTTGGTCTTTTTGTTTGGCTGAGCCACAGAGAGAAAGGGCCCATTGCTTTTAGGTTGCAAGCATGCGTCCTGCTACACAACAGCTAAAAAGAGAACCCTCCTCAATTTTTCTTTCTTACTTATTTATTTATATATATTTTTTTTACCGTGGGTGGGGTTTAGGCCGGGTCGAATCATCGAAAGAAATAAAAATTAAAATGAGGACCCGGAGGATCAGGATTCATTTGGAATCTAATTCATGTCCAACTTGCATTTTTAGAAGTTTTCAGAATGGTCCCAATCGAATCTAGACCTTTTTCCAGGTCTATTGACAGTCCTACTAATTGATGGGTGAGGCTTCTAACTGTATTACAACTTGCATTAAGACAACTCATTTCTGATATATCAAGCTAGATTAGTTGTTGGCCTCTTGGTTTGAGTTTGAGATATGATTAGATGTGGTTGACCTTCCAGGGCAATCTGCATGGACCCCATATCTAATCCATTTGTTAATCAGGATAAAAAAAAAATCAACCCTAACCCTTAATTTTTTTGCTAGAGTTGACAGGTGAAAGTACAACTGATGGGAAGCGTTCATGGCTATAAAAGCATTTATGAAGGCAACTGGAACTTGACTCACTTATTAATAAGGGTAAAATTCTTTGGGTCCAATTCTGGTCGGTTCAGGAATCATCACCTCTAGATAAATTACTCATCTCACCTTTCACGCGACAACCACTAATGCAGTCAAAGGGCCGGGCTGGCAGCTGCCCTTACCTTGCCCTCCACAAATGTGGGCAGGGCCCAAGGCGGAAAGTGCGTACCTTAACTGCCATTGTGGGGTAGGGCCTGAAGAAAACGGAAATCTAAGTCTCACTGAAGTCTTGAGTTTACCACAATATTTATAGGAGACTCCCTTTTATTCTTACAAAGTCTTTTTTGAGGGGAACATGTCTTAACAAATCTCCAAAGGAAAGCTGGTTCTGCTATAGATATTGAACCTAATTAATGATTCTAAGGCTGCACCGCGTGACTGTGTTTTTGCTATAAATTTTTCAGATGCAACCAAGTTAAATATAGGTTTGATGAGTGACAACTTGGGGCGGGTGCCAATCCATATTGAGTGAGTATACAGAGGTTGGGTTGATCACAGTGGGCCCATTGCATTTAGTAACAATGGGAACCATGAAATTTAGATGAACCCTAACACTAGCTTTAGCCAGACGTACAGAAAGGATCACAGAATATAGAAAATAAGCCAAGGCCCTTATATATTTATTATTATTTGTACCGTCCCTCTGCTAATTATGGACACAAATATCAATAGGAGTGGTTTTGGGCCATATCTTGGTGCAGTGCTATATGCTCCAGGGCAAATACAAATTACCAGAGAAAGGGGGAGAAAAAGTTCTCATAAATTCTTCCTACTACTGAAGTGGTGGATGGATTGTTTAACTCGTTGCTGTTACTGAAGGGGACTGGGGCTGAACTTGGGGTTAGTGGTGTTCCTGTAGTACTGCAGAAAGAGAACCAAGAAATCAAAACATCCATCATGTTGGGTTTTGTCTTGTATTCCGGTTTAACCGGATCGGTCGTCTGGTTTAGCCAGAACTGAAGCTCAGGATTCGAGTTATTTTAATCATTATGTATGGTTTTCTTTTTGGCCAAGAAAGCGGAAACTATATATATTCATGTACTGTAACCCTAGTTCATGAGGGAATTGAGATGGAATCATGATAGATAAGTTCCCTCATCCGTGGACATAGACAAGGTTGCCAAACCACGTAAAATTACTGTGTTTATATGTGTGATTGCTTGATGGTGTGATTGCTGTGTGTTCATCTTAGTTGATCCATTAATCGCTTGTATTTCTGTTGCGCCGCTTTTCCCAACACATCGAAGCAATTATATATATATTATAATAATACCCCCTTTCATAGGAGAACGACATGTGGCGAATCACTTTTCATAAGAGGGCGACATTTGGCACAATCTAAAGATTCTATCCATATTAGCTAGACCCTATCCGACCACCTCTCTAAAATCTCTCTTCAAAGATTTTGTTGAGAATGAAATTCAAATTCCTTAAGATAAGGAGTCCATCATCCAAATCCAAGAGAGAACACACCAACGTGAGTCTAAAATAGTTAGAAATAGTAGAAAAGTAAGATATTATCAAATCTTCATGAATGGAGTGTACAACTGGGCTCCACTTTTTTCGGTGCATTGGCGATTGACGATCTTGGGCTCATATAATCAAATTCCAAACTACCAATGGAATCTACGTCCAATTCTCCCTCATTATAATTTTATAATCCAACTACGGCAACTTTTACAATACATTATGTGGTTCCAAAAACAAATTACACTTCTAGTTCTCGAAATTGCTTTGGTTTTGGAGTAGAGTTTTGCAAGAGTCTGGTAAGTTTAATTGATGTTGGGTTTGAAGTAGTTCACTATTAAGGAACTCGAAAACTTTAAGATTTCAATGACTAGCATGGTGGAATTCTTGATTGTAAAAAGTTGAAAGTTGGAAGTTTTGTTTTATATATATCTTTTTGTTTGTGTGTGTATGTGTTTCTTTTTTTTTTTCATTTTTACTGAATCAACTCAAAAGAGTTATATAGTCTTTAAACAAGGTTTTGATTGATAATAATAAAGATTTACTCAACAGTTGATATATTGGTTCTTGCCTAATATTTTGTTTCACTTCTTCTTCCCCAAAATGGTTTCAATTCTACTGTGTTTTTTTTTAATTAATTTTGGAATTGGACTCAATCCTTAAAAAATTGGGATATGACTCATTCAACGCTAGAATACGTTTCTTAGATTTCGGATTATATCCACTTTGGGGTTCCTTATCATGCATGGTATTAAAACATGGAATTTTCCTTAAATCAAAGAGTCATTTAATATTTCTAATTTATACATTGCACTTTTTTTTTAACTAGCAGTTGCCCAATAAAACCAACCTACATTCGTTTGGCATTTTGTTTTCTATATTTATCAGACGATGAGTTTATTTTTAGAAGATTCCATCTCTCAATTCATTGCACATTTACTTCCCACATGGTTCCTTACAAAATGGAACTAAAGATAGTAGTGGAAGATGACAAACCAACATTCTTTGATGTAGAAGCCAAAGCCTGATAGTTGTTATTTATGCCTGGCAATCACCCTAGCCTATACAAGCTATAAACCATATCTAACCTAAGCCAGGCCATGTTTCAATGTCAAAAGGGTCATGCCTGCCCATTTTGAATTCCTAGAATTTTTTTTTCCACCTCTTCTCCTTCCATTTGTCGCAATTTGGAAAAATCAATAGACCCAAAGTGTTGGCCTAAGATTACTCTGTTGTCATTCCTATGGACAAGAAGACTTATATCATTGAATCATCAGTAGATTGGCCCTTAACCAGAGCAGTTGCCACCGAAAACAAAACTCCACATCATGTATTTCCTGGCATGAAATTTAAGAGGACTCAATAGTAATGAATTCCTAAATGAAAAATGTCACGTCGCATTTTTAATATCTAAACTGTCTGTCCTTTCTCTTAAAATCTCTATATCATCATTCTTTCTTTTTACATGTATCCTATATAATTAAAAAAACACCTAAAATCTCTTACTGTGCTCCTAAAATCTCTCACTACAATTATGTCCTCCAAATGCACAAGTGGTTCCCAACAAAAGGTTTTTATTTTCTTTCTTTTTTTTTTTTGTTTGCATTCCTTTTTCTTTGAAATAAATTTCTCCTTCCTACCCAAAAAAACAAAAAAAGTCCAAGACTATCCTTCTAAGATACCAGACCACCAACCAAGTCTGGCTCAACACATGAGCCAACAGTAGACTTGCTCCTGAACCATCCTTATACATATATACATGTCAATTAAGATTTTTTTAATTCAAAGCACATGAATGCTCTCTTTTCAATGACACGTTATAAAAGGACTAGAATTTTTAATTATCCTTAAAATGGTTCTTTTTGGAGCTTCAGATTGTCGGGACTCTTTGAATTCAAATCTCCTATAAGTTCTAAAAACTATCACAACAAATCTCCTAAATATTAGGATTAATATCATAATTTTCTACAATCTTTTATTTTCATTAAGAAGAGATGGATTCATATCCCACAGTGGGCTGCTTTTAGATCATGGCCATCAATTTACTCCCTTTTCTTTTCTTCTATTGTGGCAAGGATTAATATGAGAGAAGTTAGTTTGAAAAGGATGGCAAATGTGAAAGATGTATATGTAAGGAAGGGTGGGGCCCACTGATGTAGTATGCATTGCATCCATGAGCAAGTGAGGTAGTAGGGGTGTTCATGGGACAGGCTGGGCCAGGTTAATGCATATCCAGTCCCAACCCAACTTTAGAATTATTGGCCCAGGCCTTGGCCAAGTCCAACATTGGTTGTAAGAGTCAGGCCCATGCCTGCAAGGTTGAATTGGGTTTTTTAATCAATTATGTGTCCATTTGAGTAATTATTTGTATTAATTAAATTAAATTATATGCATTCATTACACGGGTCGGGCTGAGCTTTGGGCTTTCTATCACTTAATTCAAAACTAGTCCAATTATTAAAAGAGCTCTAATTATATATCCAAGCCCGCCGGGCTTGGGCTGGCCTAGCCCAGGGTCGCCCCTAAGTGGGGTGGTGTATAGCAAGTGATTTTTCTCATCACAATCTTCTCTTTACTTATTTTTCATGTATTGGAAATATATCATTAATGCAATGTTCAAGTATCTAGGTGAGTTTGATGGGCATTTTTTTTCATCAGTGTGTGTCATATAAGTTGGGGATCACTTCCATTTCATTAGTTACTGTAGCATAGTTGAGGTAATTAGATATTGAAAACCAAAATCAAGTGGCCAGAGTTTATGCCACTAAATTTGTCTCTTTTACCTTTTTTTTTTCATAGTTAAGTAATAGAAAATTTAAGGAAGAATTTTAACTAAATTTATTTTTTTGTTTGGTTTTTACCTCATTCATACACTTAAAACGTACTTAAATTTTATTTATTTTCTCTGACGATTACATAATAATAATAATTATTATTATTATTTAGATATCATTATAATGACTACAATTTTCTTTTCTCTCTCTCTCTCTCTCTCTCTCTCTCATTACCAGCTATAATCATGGCTTAGGTATTTTGCTTTCGTATTGACCATTTATTTCAAATACTTATATCTTTTATTTAAGATTTAAGATTTATCTTAAGTTCATATATTGCTTCATTTTATATTATTTCATTAGTATCCCAAATCAATATAGGGTATAGAGATTTGTTATTGATTTAAGATTTATACTCTTATACATCAACAACTTCAACTAAGAAACTTACATAATTGATTTGTAATTTATGTAAATTCATTACACTTTTTTTTTTCTTTTTCTTTTTTATAGAATTTGACATAGTGAATTTTAAAATGTTAAATAATATATCGATATATTTTATATTTACTTTATTTGTTATATCATCAGGTATTTTGGTTTTTTTGGCCTGTGCACGGGCCCTGTGTTGCTAGTTACATATATTAAAGATCTAAGAATAGATGCCTCTAGAGGGTGCCACATTAACACCTCTTATTTTTTCTTTTTTAAGAGTACCATGTCAGCATCCTATTTCCTCCTATAATCTCCCTCCGTCCCTCTTATCTTTTAAATAATTACTTTTTTTTAAACTTAGATCGCCTAAAATCTCTCATTTCATCCTCTAAAATCTCTTATTTTTCTTGTTTATATTAAACGACTTCCTTCTCATCACTCTTCGTTCTCTCCCTTTCTCTTCCTTTATTTAATCTCTCTTAGACCGATCTTAATCAATAGCATCCCAAGCACTCCTCTTCTTCTACAGGTAACCATCTTCACATGCTTTCTTTTATTTTTATGCTTCTCTTTCTCCTTTGCTATATATTCTATTTTTCTTGTCATCTTTTATTAGACAATAATTGTATGGTTTGAAAGCTTCCACGTGCGCACCACATGTGTAGTAGATCCATGCATATACACCACAATTTGTTTTTGGGTAAACAATCCCTTAATCCAACCAAATACACCCTTAATCTGTTTCATGCAATGGTGATAAGTGTGCACAGATTATAAATTGTAATAGATAGTGCTAACCCAATGGCTGTAATTAGTATGTTTAACGGTGAAAATGCTAACAGCCTCATCACTATGATAGGCCCGACTTGCCTATAGACCTACTCACTAGGGGCTACCCCTATCATCATTACAATGAAATCCAAGGGGATCCCCCTCCATCTAAATCAAGGACTAATGGTGATCCCTATGTATCAACCTACCCATTGGATGATGAATGGCCACCCTGTCTCAATCACAATGCCCCCCAAGGGGATCCCCCTTCATGTAAATCAAGGACAAATGGTGATCCCTATGCGTCGACCCACCCATTGGATGATAAAATTCTAATAAGTGCTCCCTCCTAACCTGTAACAAATGTAGGACTCTCTGAAAATTATTAATCACAGAAGACCCACCCACTGAAATGACAAAATCAAATAAATCCGATACTATTAATCATGGATGGCCCCACCTACCAAAATGGATGAAATATATGAAATCACATATGGGTGATTCTTATTCTCTATTTAATCAAGAGTTCCTAACATAATTCAAAATAAAACTAAAATCACTCATATAAGAGTGATTACATCCCATTTAGATTCGTAAGCATTAATCAAGCACTAATAGGTGTAGGTTGAGGGCAAAACGCTTGGCTAAATAGACTTCCATCTTCCTTTCTTTCTATCTATAAAATTTTCTAATATATTTTTTTTTGCTCCTCAAAAACATCCATTTCATATATATTAACTAGCAACGTGGCCCGTGCTTAGCCTGAGCCTCCGTAAAAAAGTTAAATAGCTTATTAAAAAATTTATAAAATTATAAAATTTCAGATATTTATAAAAGTCTACCTATTAAATGAATAAAATAAAAATTAGAAATGTTTGAAAATGTAAGTAGCTCACTAAATGATTATCATAGTTTAAATGAAAGAAAAAAAATTCAAAAGTCTATTAAATTTTATAAATATCTGAACTTTGATTATTTTGATAAACTTTGAAATAAACTATTTAAATTTTGTATAGAGGTCCGAGCTAAGCACGGGCCTGCAGCGCTAGTAGGAACTTAAATATGAAAGTGCTTATAGGAGTGGCAATTTCTGACCCTACTTGGCAATCCAACTGTAATAGAACTTAATAATTCAAGGTACAAGCAGACCCCTTTCAAGTTAAACATTAGAGTTGAGATTTCTGACCCGATTAATAAAGGAATTAGGTTAGGCACTCAACCCACCTACCAGACCCAACCCATCTTATTGCACTATCACCCAGCAATTAAACCTGAAGCCGACATGTTGAGTAAGGTTTTGAAACGTTGATCATTTTAACTTTTGTACAAGGTTCTTTTTAACTCAATTAATAAATCGGTTGGATTTAGATTCAGCCTATACATGCCAACCCAAGCTAGCAGTCAAACCACAACCCAAACTCAGCTATTGCCATCCGTATGCACACTAGCAGTAAAACACAAAAAGCGTGAGATTGCATAATCCATTTTGTACTGTCTGGAATCTGGATACATGTTGAGCTAAATTAATTAAACCAATTCCATTTTGCAATCTGAGTATAAGGCATCTATCTAACTCATGCAACCTGTTTTAAACGCCACCGGTGCAAAGGCTATCAATGAGACAAGCTTAATTAAGCTTTACTTTGCTTAGGCTTTCCATATAGCTATGGTTGGTAATTCTATAATAAATTAATATACTTTTATAAATTAGAGTTGACAATAAAAGATATGAGGGGCCGGCCCAGATTGCACTTTGGGTATTCTCTGGCTGACCCTCAAATTGGAGGGCCTGTGAAAATTCGGCGTGCACTACTGTATCCTTGGGCCTTTTCAGGGGAAAACCAGCCTACCCCAAGCGTCAAAATTCAATGTTCTAGGCTTTATTGGTAGGCTTAAAAAATGTTTTTATTGGTAGGAACTTGTGTAGTATGTGTGTGTACCATTTAACAACTTAGAAAAGGAGAGAAAATAGGTTTTGCCCTTTTAGTCCAGCTGGGAGCAGCCTTCAATGCAATGTAGACAGTCAATGGTTGGCTCGGGCCTCTTACATGCTAGCTATTTCGCGGTTTTTCAACTCTATTAAATTTCAGACCCTTCGATGGAAGACATGCATAAGGCCCGTTTGCCTACTTTGATCTCTACTTCTAATCATTTATTTGCATCTTCATTTGCACTGTTGATCTCAAAGCTTCACCTGCACCATCGATCTTTAGCTTGATCTACGACATCATGTCTGCCATCCATGCCTTATGCTATTAGTGATATGCATTAATCTTGTTATTCATGTCGAGGCAAGCTCGGACTTAGCTTTGTTCCTTTTAATCATGTCTCACTGGGCTTAATTAGTGCCTTCAGCTTGATTAGTGTCCAAGTTCCCAGGCCAAGTTCAAGCTAGGCAAGGGTCAGTTCGGCTTGGCTTGTTTACAACTTTACTCGTGATGAATACACGATGTCACATGCAGCTAGGGATGCTCATGGGCCAGATCGGACTGGGAAGAAAATGGTCCTATCCAGGTCCAATTAGTTATTGGGACTAATCTTAACCTAAAGCCTTTAAGCATATATAGCTCCATTTCTGTTTTCTTAAATTCTGAGACCAAAAAAACATGAACTGGGCAAGTCCATGGGCTTAAAACACTGCCCAATCTACCTTAACATGGTCTGGCTTTAGGCCAGCCTCAGGTTGACCCCATTATGGGTTAGATGATCAGTACTAGCATGACCAAATGCATGGACACCACTTTCATAAGAAACAATATGATTTGGGAAACTGTTGATCAAGTATTAGACGCCCTGCTATGATGGTATCCGGCCTGGCCCTTAAGAGGCCCACAAATTGAAGGCTTTTTCTTTTTTTCTTAAAAAGCAAATTTGTTTTTGTAGGCCCATCAATTTGAGAGTCAGGCTTTAAACAATACCAAACCCATACTATATATGTTGATTTATTTGAGCATTTATGTAAGATTTATTTGAACATGATTCTTATGTAATTATAAAATGAGTTCTTATGTTATGCTTAAGTTAATTATTTTATATGATTCGTATGTGATTTACATGTGATACCCGATCGATCAAGCAAGCATCCAATCAATCGATTTAGAAGCAGTGGCGATACCCGATCAAATGAATATCTATCCGATCAATTGGATGGTGTACAGAAACTCACCAACCTCATATGGGATTATTTCCTATTTGTGTCAGGATTAGTAAATAAAGTTCTACAATGACTATTTTTATGGGTTCTAAAAAGGAGTTTTCTCTCAACTCTAAGGTATCTATCTTCATAATCTGAGTTGAGATTTCATATTAGAGATTCATTCTTTTCTCTAAAGCCTCCGTTGGAGAGATTCTGCTTAAAGTTTAAGTTATAGGGTTGTTATTTCTAGTTCTTCGTAAAAAAGTATTCATCTTGTAGATTCACGGTAATTAGATCACAGAAAGTAGTGCACGTCGAAAGACTACTATAGTAAGAAATCGTGCAAGAAGTACTATAGTCCTTAAGTCAAGGGAGTGATTGAAAAGAATTGTGAGTATATCTTTTAATTTTTTGAAATTAATGTTTGGTTTTGCTAATCTGGAAGTGCTCGTGGTTTTCTCCGTTGGGGTATTCCACATTAAAAATCTATTTGTCTTTTTATATGATTGATTGCTTTTGTTTGTTAGTAATTGGTTTATTCCTCCGCTGCATAAACATAAATTGAACTACAATTTAAAAATTCGAGGCCCCAAATCTTTTACTTGCCTTAAGCCTTCCCTACATATGTGAAGGGTTAGGCTTGGATAACCCCACCCCAGTCCTTTTACAGCCCTATCCAAAATAAAAATTAGCCCCCACTTGTCACCTTGAATTTAGTGAAAGATCCCAAGATTTTAGCTGATGTTAGAATCAAAACCCAACATATGAGAACCATACAAGCACAATAAACCGAGCCAGGCATGATGTGTTTATCAATAAAATTTGCAATTACATACATAAAAATCAAATAAAAAGAAATTCAAATCCGATAGAATCATCCCAAACATTTACTAACAAAGAACAAAAGAAAAGAGAGTTATGAGAGTACCTCTTTTATTTTTTAATACAAGAACTTGTAGCATAGAAATGGAGTAAAAGAAGTGAGGTGGAAAGGGAAAAAGACGTTAAGTGAAAAGGAAAGAGAATAATATGTAAAGCAATTGCTTACGAGATTCCGGTTGAAAATGAAGTTGTTGAAAACAGTGAAAAGTGGTAAGAAGTTGAGTGGTTGCATGTGAAATTGCGTAAAGACATGAGTAAGTTACAGAGAAGGAATAACTCTTAGTCAAAATTAGCTTTAAAAATCCTGGGCATATAGTATAATTGGTTTTCAACCTCTAAATTGCTCTGCCCTAACATTTGACTACACCCTTGTATACAGCTTGAAAAACTCATTTCCATTAAAGTTATCAACTTGGGAAGCCTTACCGAGCTTCAGTTTAGACTTTAGAATCATCGATGCCTGTTTGGCTAGCTCTCTGATTGAATGATCTATCAACTCAAGTCCACATCGCTCATCTGGGCCAAGTCAAAAAGATTTTAGAACAAATGTACTTGTCTGGTGGGCGCACGTGCATGACTAATTTGTTGAGCATGATTGCACAGTGACCTGACTCTATTATATTATTGTGAGATGTGATAAGACGGGATAGTCGAATTGATTTCTCATGAAAAGAAAATTTATTGGATTAATTGTATATGTGCATATAAAATCAAGAAAAAATTACATTGACACTCTCTATTTTTTAGAAAAAATATTAGATACTCGTACGATTTTTTGAATTTACACTGCACCTGCTTAATGTTCATATGTGAGTTGCATTTACACCCCCTACCGTATACGATAAGTGCAAAAAGTGTTGATGTCAATGAATATTTCACAATTAATATCCAACTTACCCCCACCAAGTTTTTTGTTTTTTAATCCTTTTTCTTCATCTTATTGGGAAAAGCCAGAGTGGGCTTTGGTGGCGGGGTACTGCAAGCAGCACGGCATGAGCAGAGGGCTGGTGCAGTGCCGGAAGAGTTGGAGCAATCTGGCAGGAGATTACAAGAAGATCAGGGAGCGGGAGATGAAGAAACCGGGTGAGTCTAACTCGTTCTGGGTCATGAGCGATGTGAGGAGAGAGAGGAGATTTAGTTTTCCGCGCTCCATTATTCCTCACCATCACCTTTGATCTCTCCACTGGACAGCACCAATTTTCTTGGACCACGACACAACTCGCCTATACTCCCCGAGCAAGAGCCGCCTTTTTAACAGGCTGGGGACCAGGATCTACTTGAAGCAATGGAACGACTTCATGTATCCAGATCGCAAACCCCTCCAAAACCATCAATCTGCACAATGTATCAATCCTAAAGAAGCCTGCTTTATTGTTCATGTAATCTTCTCCATTGCACCGGCATTTGAGGAAGATTATGAGAAAAAAACACCTTCTTTGAATAGCTATTTCAAAACAAAAGTAGCAAGATTTCTACATCAAACCTTCGAATTTCACCGAGTCCGCCAATTGGCACTGCATCAGTGTGTTTGATCGTTCTCGTTCTCGTTGCTGTAGTAGTTTTAGCTGGATTTTTCTCATTCTAAACGCTTTTGTTGCAAAGAAATCCGTCGCAAAGATGAACATGGGCTAAGACCAAATTGATTATCTGATCCATAGATTAGTTAGCTGATCCCTGGGCGAACCTCATGGTTTTGGTCCCATGAGGTTTGACCAATAAGCCCACCCATCTGCTGCCAAACCTAGTAGTCTTATGGGGGGTCTTGATTGTTCATATGGTGGGGACCCACCATTGATGTGAAATGCAATTAGAATCTTATTAGGGAGCTGGATGTGTTGGTAGAATTCAATATAGAAAATAAAAATTTTAATTAGAAAATGACATTCTATCAAAGTTAAGACTGTAAAATGGCTTTTTCCGTTATCTTGGTTAGGTGACAATATCTGATAAGGGGTATGAGTATAAATTTAAAAATTCGAAGGAGTGCCTTGTATTTTCACTAAAATATAAGGGGTAGGATGTAATTTTCCCTAAAAACAATGAGCCGTATAAAATAATTTCCTCTTCATCAATTAGTAACAATTTAATCCATCAAATCAATTTTATTTCTCACATTCAAAACCCATAAACGACCAATCAATTTCACGAAACATGACAAGAGGTTGCTTGGTTGCAAACTCACACCTCACTCAATTTGCCAGGAATCAATGCCCGAAAATGGTTTTTACCTGTGGGCTTCCTCTACTTACTTGTATGAGCTCTCTTGAATCTAGATAACAACAGAAACGAAAAAAGTAAAAAACTTGCGTTCAAGAAACATTATAGTTGTTGGGTTCCTTTCTCACCCACTGTTCACATAGCCAAACATCCAAATGGTGTAAAGCCAAGCCCACGTGGTCATGGACCGTAAGGGACATAACAATGGGCCATAACCGGCACGCGGTCATCAAGCAAGAAGACATTCGCAACAGGCTTATGTGGGACCTCCTCTGACCACATCAACGGTCACAGACATTTGACAGGACATGTCATGGGCCCCACAAGCCAAGTTCATTTAACTAGTTAAGCGAGGAATTTGGAAAAAGCTTGTAGTGGGTACCACGTGCTACCCTTCTTGCAAGCCATATCACATGCCACTCTGCCATGTTCCCAGCCTTTTATGGGTTATCTGCTGCTTTTCAGAAGAAGAAGAAAGAATTGTCAGGCCCATCTGCCCAAAAAGGCCCAACCCACTGCCCATCCCCCACAAAGTTGAGAAGAGGAGAAAAGCATGGAATAAAGTATAGTTGTAGATTGAGGGGTGGGGGGTGGGTGGGACGAGGGACAGGAGAATAGCTGTTGTTGTTAGTCTGTTTTAGGGATCTGCTTCATATCAAACTCTCAATACTTAAAAAAGACAATCAAATTCTCAATGTTTAGTCAGTGGAGCAGTACTGTAGTGGAGGACCCTTCTTTTTTATCATGGGATGCTTATTCAAATTAATCAGAAAAAGGTTACCTTTAATCTTTTACAGAACTCACTTGTAAAGGGCAAACTTTCAAAACCAAAACATACATATACACAGTGTGAATTCCAAACAAGCTTTCCCCCATGTCTTCTCTTTTAACCATCTTTATTACCTTTTACCTACTGGAAGAAAGTGAAACTGTAAAGCTCTAAAAAAGTGTTACATTTACATGCAGTGCTTGTAATCATTACAGTTAAATTGGTGGGGTTAGGCAAGGGTGTCAAGCAAAGGCGATAAAGTAATATATATATATATATATATTGAATGACATGTTTAGTCTACACCCTAGGTCCCAGTGACAAAGAAGCTAAACCCTCTCACACACTGCTAGAGCCCTACTTAAAGGTATTGAGGAGTTGATCTTGTCTTACCGAACTGATGGATTTGGGTTAGTTTTGTGAGGAGTTTCATGGTCCCGGATTATTTTTGGTGGCCAAGGGTTGGTATCATCAATATAGCCAATGAGATTATATCCTCTAAGAATAGGCAGCAGCTGTGACATCCAAAGCAAATAGTTGTTTTGATCGAGCTTGGTCGTGAGGAAGTATTTGACGTTGGGTGATGTGGATGAAGAAGAAGATGATGACGTTCTGAGGGCAACCATTAAGGACCTTTGGACGTGAGTCTTAGAATGTCTCTGATACCATGAAACAGATTGCAAAACGATTATAGTGGTTCGGCTTGTGTTGTCTACTTCCACTCTCAAATTCTTCCCACATGTACAACTGTGAGGTGGCCTTTAAATCAAGGGTTAGGATGATCCATATCTCTCATGCTTTAATCAAGAAGATCCCATACTAGAGCCCATAAATCATTAGTGGGGGACAAAACTTGTAAAATCTGAAATGCTCCAAACAAAAGTTCATTATATATATATAGAGGGGTATTCATGTGCATATATCCCTCACCATTTTGGTGAGGGATACTTCCTTTTTTGGACTTTTCAAACTTAAAAAGGATTGAAGTTTTGTTCTCTTGCATATTAATGCTTTCCAAAAAAGGAGTGTCCCTCACCAAAATGGTGAGGGACGTATGCACATGAATATTCTCCACATATATATATATATATATTTTCTTTCATTTTTCCACTCCACAGAACTTGAACTCGCACACTCTCATCCCCTTCCCAGAGCTGGTTGGTGTCCCTTACTAATTAAGCTATAGCTTGGATATAAAATAAAAGTTCTTTTTTGCACTCACTCTCAGCTCAAATTTCACTTTTAACAAAACTTTGGGCTTATTGTCGAAAATTGATGACCTGTTGTCACTTAAGTTTTATAAGCAAGCCTCATTGCCATCGACATATAGTAGGCTTACACATGAGATTTCTCTAAATAGATGATTTGAAAATGCCCTTCTTTTCGTGACTGTGATTGATATGCATCCAGTAGAGCCTTAAACAAACGGAGTAAGCTTTTATATTTATATAAACAAGAAGCCCAAGCTGAGTTTCTGATGCACTCCTAAGGTTGTCATTAATCGTGTGCAGGTACAAAACCACCATATGGTTAAATGTATAGGTTAAGATTAAAATGTTTGGTGAGCGATTATACGGCCATGATCCATCTAGAGTGATTTTCAGGATACACATCCATGGCAGGACATGTTAATTTACAACAATAATTAAAAGAGAACAAAGGTAGAAGATATCATAACCACTTGAAGAGATAAAATCACCAACACATCATTTTACAATTTCCTCTAATTCCCATTTCGCACCCAGGATACAAACATCCGAAACGGATTCAAATATATGTTCTCTAATCTCTGTGTTTTTGCCTTTTGGGGTTCTGGAGATTGCATGTAGGAGAAGATGATAGCTTGCCATGTCCTTTCACAGCCCCAGTAAAATGTAATAAACGAGTGTTATAGGCAATGCAATCAACATCCCAAAAATAACCCTACAGTAAAAAGTAGAAATATAAAAAAAAATTAGATTGTGTAATTTAATGGTCTTGATGACATGAGAGAAAAGGATGGGAGAGATTTTTACTTACGCCGTGCTGAGAATATCTGGATGTATGTTGTATTCCTTGGCAAATACAAAAGGTACAATGCCTTGTGGCAGAGCCGCCTGTTGGCAACAATGCACCAAATATAAGTTAGAACCACCACTCTCTATCAGCCCATCCCATTTCTGAACCATTTAAGTGATAGATGTTTTGTATAGGTGGGGGACCAAACAATTACACAGAGCCCCAATATATTAGTAATTTTCAAACTAGAGATTCAAAATCTTCATTCTCACTAACTTTCTGTTATAACGAATTAATTAGAATCTCTTGGTCTCTTTGTTTAATTGATATTGAATTCCTAAAATAAGATACACCTACAAGTGATGATCTGAATGTGAAGATGCATTGGGGACCATCGAATTATCTCTCCCTGGGAAGTGACTACCCTCAGATCATCATAGCAAAGCAGATATGAACATAATGATGATCTTGTCTACATCTTCACCTTAGATCGTTAACTATTCACATATCGAATACTCCTACAACAAGAACCCCTTTTCTTTTCTATGAATTCTTAAAAATTCACTAGGAATTAGACATGGTTTTAATACAAAGCCGAAATTCAATTTGAAGTAGTCACAGGTCTATATTTGGTCACCAGCCAGATGGGTTCACCATCTTCAATTATATTTTCTACTTTTATAGTTATTTTCTCTGAATTATTATTGAGTGTCCGTTGACCTTATTTGCAGAGGACCCTGCCAGGAAAACAGGGTATGAGCCTTTGATTTAGAGTTCATCAGATAACTGGTTCAGAATTCAAGTCAAGGATCCCAAATACTTCAGAGAAAAATTCCTTGCTTGAATTCATAAAATGATCAATTCTGGTGAGCATCCTGAATCGGAGACATCTTGGATTCAATGTGCCATTTCAATGTAGCCAAATCCAATTTCCTTCCGGCAGGTCACTCAAGCCTAGGTTCGCGCAAACGTAGTCTCCGCTGAGCTGGATTTGAGCAATATGTTTATACAGAAGGCCTTGTAGGGCTCAATTGCTTACTCAACACTTACATGAGCCAGGCTTAGTCTTTTACATGATTTAACGGTCGAAGCCATTCCAGAAGCAAATGCTTTCCAATTTAGTAGGGTCAGGCCATACCTTCATGCCCATGGGTGAATTTGGAATTTTTTGGGCCCTACAAGTAAATGGACTAGCCTTGGACAAGGTTCATAGAGGGCTAACATTGGCCTTGAATACGCACCTCCCTACACCATTTGCCACATGCCAGGTCCACCCATTTACACATTTTCAATGGTTAGATCATTATTGTAGGAATCAAGGGAAGAAGAAGACATTTGCACATCCATCCAATGACTAGGTCCACCTTCTGAAGTGGGTCTAAAAGACCCACTTACGATTAATTATCATCTCTTTTGAAGGAAAAGTCATTTTTAAAGTTTCTGAGAGCCTGTAAGTTGGATTCTCTGGCCTGTCAGGACCAACAGAAAGGAAGGAAAGAAAAGAAGAAGAGGAGAGTCTGTGAATGACCTGTACAATGGCGACATGTAAGAGAACCCCTCGCAGACCAACAGCAATGGAAGCCGCTGCCATGACAGCTGGTCCTGTAAGGAATCTCACAGCCATTGCAAAAGCTGCTGTCGAATTGCCACATGCTATGATCCTCGGTTGCAATGCCATGAACAATCCTGCCCCATAATCACACCCACAAAACCCCACATCACAACTCACATCCCACAACTCACCAGAGAAGACATTTCATCAGATCATCAGGCCAATTTAAATATATAAATAAAAACTACTATAGAAACAGAACATCAAACATACTGTTTTGAATGCAGATGGAATGCTTTGGCAGAGCATATGATATGAGTATGACTATCCTGTCCACATGGCTGCACCTGCATGGGGAACTACCCCAACTAATTTTATATACAACTTTTTATTTATTTATTTATTTATTTTGCCTGTCCACTTGATGGCCATCAATCAGACGGTTGGAATCAAGCAATTTATTCATGGACACTTTTTCTGCTTTCACACTAGTCCATGTGACTCTTACTTTATCAAGTGATGGTCCCAGTCCTCGTGATAAAGGAGCAGTGACTGGATGTAGATTGAAAAACCCAGTACATATTATGATACATCTCAAGTGATTAAGGCCCCATATAACTTTCTTTTTAAAGAGCAATGTGCTTTGTGGGACTTGGTGTCACATCATATAGCACCGTGATGTCTTTGTATGAGAATTGGCCAAATTTTCATTTCAAAAAAGTTTTATGGATAGGAGAAGAATTGATCAATGTAATGATGCATTTCAAATCAATTGCAGTGAAATATGGTCTAATAACTAATATGATTTTTTTCTTTCTTTCTTTACGTTGCTCTGTTTTTTAAAGTAATTTTTGTTTGGATGGGGATCTTGTTTTGGACAGTTCTGAGTGGGGAAACATACAGTCCAAGTGAAAAAGTGACAGGATGCATGCAAATGGATTAATCTTACTCTACTCTCCTGGAGTTATTAAATGATAGTTGAAAACAGAGGGGTATCTGCCATGCTGCAGACAAAAGAACTCACCCAAACTGAACATGGCCATGCCAAGACCTGCATCCGACAGTATCGAAATGGACTTGGCTATAATGGCAGGCATCTGAACATGCCATCTGCAACAGAACCAAACAAACACAAGCAGAGAAATAATAAAACAACAAAAGTGTTAGGAATGTCTCTGCAGAGCAGAAGAAGATAATGTTAGTTTCAGAGGAGTGCTTGGTTCTGCTCACTTGAATGAAACTAGCGACCATGTGAGACCAATCAAACTCGAATAGGTGTTTGGATTCCGGATAAGCTTCCTCCACACCATAATCAGTATTAGCCTAGTCATGACACTGGTAGGAGGCATAGCTTTCCCCTTCTCTCCACTGCTCTTGTGCCTATGCACTTCTCCTTCTTCCATATCTCTCTTGCCAAAGCTGAAATCCTCTCCCCCCAAGTACTCCTCTTGCTGATCTCCATGAACCTCACCTAAAAATCAAACACCCATTCCAATCAGAACACCTGAGGGCCAAACACCAAATCAAACTGTAAAAACATCAAAACAAAACCAAATGGAATGAAGTGGGAACCTTTTCCTGGAGAAGTGGCCATTTGGACTTCTTTCACAGAAGTCTCTACAGCAGTTCTGTACTCTTGTTGAGTTCCAAACACATCAGACACGGGAGAAGCACTAGAACTCCATACAAACATATGAAGATCTTTCCCCCCTTCTTCCGGTTTTGATTTTGGAGCTTGCCCATTAGGCCTTTTAGCATTTGTAGCAGCAGCAACACTAGTATTAGTGGTAGAGATTGGCTTTGAACCGGTATTGGGTGAGAACATATCCGGATTAGGAGCCGGGTACTGCACCCCACCCGCCATAGAAGAGTAGTGATACCTGCTCTTTGTAACATTCCCCATCTCATCTTCAAAATTCGACGGCCGCGGCGTTGGACCTCTAGACCCAACATCTCCAGGCCCAAAATTAGAGCTCCGGCCACCGGCCACCATCGAATAGAAGTCAGTGTGATTGAAACTAGACCCCCTCGGCGTCGCATTCCTCGACGACTGCAGCGAGTAGATCTCCGCATTCGTAAGGTTCGACGGCCTCGGCGTCGCCCGGCCAAAGATATCAGACCGTGACGCATTCGACCGCCTCACTGTCACATGCAGCTTCCCGTCCTCCTTGATCTCGGCGTCGGCCTGCAACATCTCCCTCCCATCGAGCGATACGACGTCGGAGTCGACGGCTATCGACGCTATCGCTCCTGCAGTATCTGGGAACTGCTCTGTTATCAGCAGCTTGGCGCTTCTATACTCGAACATGAACAGCATCAAAGTATACCAGATGATGCACTGCAAGACTACTATCTGCACCATCAAGCTCCCTGAAAACTCCCCATACATGCCTTTGAGCAGTGGTATTCCCATGACCAAAGTGTTTGGAAGAGTTGAAAGAGAGAATAGAGTGATGACCCACTCCAAACACCCCTTTCTACTGATGTTAGACCAGATAGCTAGGATTGCAAGCATCATCAGCTTCTGCAGTGTATCAGCAGCTATGAACTTGAAGTTCATGGCGTATGGATTGTTGCTGGAAATGAAGTGGAATGAGAGAAGAGGAACTGCAAAGAGAGCCACAAAACGGTTGATACCTGAACACTGATCTGGGGTGAAGATCTTCCACCACTTCACAGACCCATAAGCTAAGATCATGGCGACGTAGAGGGGTACTACAGCAGTCATGACATGGTAGAAATCTGATAGCGCTATCATCTTTGTTATTGCTTGTAAGCTGTGGAGGACTAGTAGGGGAAGTGGGGAGAAGTGGGGGAGGAAGAAGAGGAGGAAGAGGAGATAAAAGAAGGGTTTAAGGCATCGAGGAGCATGTGTTGTTGTGGTTTTAGTTTTGTGGAATGAGCAGAGTACAGCAGTGTATTGTGTATTAGACAATAGAAAAAGGAGGGGAGCTTTGAGAGTTGTGTGTAAGGTCGCAGTCTCCAAAGCTTTATGGGTTCCTTTTCTTGAGAAAATGATCAAGTGCAACCAGTTTGCACTGGTGCAACCCACCTTGTGGGTCCGGGCTGAGAGTTTGTATTTCCTGTTTTTGGATACCATAGGTTTTCCATTAGTAGGTTATCAAGTGCAACTGAAAAATATCTTCATTTGATCATGATAACTATATAAAGATAGAGTTCCACCAACGAAAACCATAAGAGGGCTTCTTCAAACAAGGAAGCTACCCTGTAGCATGTTTATTTGGAGGTTTTGGATCAATGGTTATAATTTTTGGATCAAAATAAGGTTCCACATACAAGCAATCAACATACAATTTCTATTTTCTCCAAAGATTTGGTTTGTGGATTTGGATGAGTGTAGTGGGCTCCACAAGCTGGGTTGGAAAGATTAAAAGAAAAGAAAAAAAGAAAAAACTCTCACTAGTGATTTGCATGGCACATCACTAAGTACTAGTTATTGGATTCTTCTATGTTATAATTATATTTAAAATTCTTATGAAAATGAATATCCATAATCCATTATTTAAATAGGCTCACTTCCAATAGGAGGTAGAGGTCATTCCAAAAGAGGCAAATATATCACTTCAATACTTACAAGTAACAAACTCCTAACACGTGTTAAGGGTTACAAAATTCTTTTTAAAGCTTCATTTGTCGTACTTTTCATGTTACAGTGGGGTGATTTGATCTTCGTTTTAAGGGATGGTATAAAATGAGGAATGATTTAGAGTAGTACAATTACATGTTGGTTTCCATCGTGAATGTTGCGATTATTTGCTCGCAAAGATTATTAATATAACACTATTAAAATCATTTTTCAGCTGCATTATAATCCCCTTCAAGCTTTTTTGTTTTGTTTTTTTTAGACATGAAAATCTCCCGACCCTACCTCACTAATATTGTAGGCTAACATAACTTAAAAATACTTCATATTACCAATGAAATGCTCAATCTTATGTCAACTCATTTTGGAATAAGATTTTGACTACCCCATAAACAAGGAGTACCATCATTTTGAGCAACTTCAATTTTCATTAGGTTATCCAATGGAGTACTACAGGAGCCACTCCTCCTACTCAAGAGAAACGTGTGGGAGACTACTTAGGGATCTGAGTTCTTAAACTGTCCTTTTTACAATCTTAAATTGATCTTAAATTGACCAACAACTAATGAATAGACCTGTATTTATAAATGACTATATCTGAAGTGCTACGAGACAAGTGGTCACCCCAGCTACCAGGTTGGTCTGCCTTTCTCCCCAAGTTTGGTTTGCTGAAATGGTCAGCTTCTTGATTTGAATCATTCTTTGATAGGTTTATTTTGCTTTAATGAGCAGTTTCCTGATTTTGAGCCCTTCTTAGATCGGTTAGTTTTGCTTAGTTTCTCTTAGATGGTCAGCTTCTTGCTTTGGATATTCTTGTGTGCAAATGACTGAAAAGAAAGGCAGGAAACAGGGAAGAGAGAGAGTCATAACTCAAGAGACCGAGATGATTAAACAAGGTTGGGGCCGTGTTGGTTTGTTTACGTTTGCTGTGAAGATGATGCGTCAGTCAATCAGTCGCCAACACCTCTTTCCATGCTAAACTTTCGGAATTTCCTTTTCTTCCACTAACCCATGAGCCCTTTAACTAGGGAGTCTCGCCCCTGGGGACTCGGACTCGGACTCGCACGGGTAACTCTTGCCAAACGTGCAGACCATCTCCACCACTCATTTGGTGGGGTCCACCGTACTATGGTCTAGCCCGGAGATCAGGCTGACTTGGTCTATCTTATCTTGATCGGTGAAAGGCATACATGCACTGAATCTGGCCTAATTCGATTTTTTTCAATCAGTTTCTTTTAACCATGTGTCTGTATGGTCCACCAAGCTGGATTTTAGCACAGTACACATTCAAGTGAGATTCACCTGATGCCTGGCTCTTATGCAAGTTCTCCGGTGCGCCACACCAGAGATAAGCCTGCAGATTTAGCCCTCAATTTGTACTCGTGGTACTTACCACAGGTGATATAGCTAGATAGCCCCATACACATAAAGACAGCCAATAACACACGGCATTCATGTATCTCAATCTAAACTGTTCGATTGGTGGGCCCGCCTTTGCCGGGTTGTACTGTACAAAAAATATGAAGTAATTGAGTACTACAGAGTTGCGAATTCCTATTACTGGCCATGGAGGCCAGGGTGGGGCACTTCATGAGAAATAGGCAACTGTTTATATTTGTAAGCTTATCCTATCATTAGCATTCAAGCCATGAACATCATAAAAAAACAGTGGGGGCCATGCTTTGACCGTTTGGATGACTCCAATAATTGGAGCATTATAACCCTGTGTTTAGATAATAGCCCAATGAGTAAATCCTAACCATTGAATAAATGAGACCTACTTGGACTAATTAGACATTAAGCATACTCCAGACAATTTTTTTTATTTTTTGAAAATTGAATTAATCGCAGTCTTCCCTATATTCAATTAATTTTCTTCTGGTAAAAAAAAGTACAATTTCTCCGGTTGTGATGCTTTTCAACAATGGACTTTACAATTTGGACAGCATGGAGATGGCTAGTTGAGCTGCAAAAAGGGATGAAAAAGGTCCTTTTCAGTGAACCCAACTTTGTATTAATCCATGTCTGAACCTGCTCCCAACCCAAGTCCACGTTAGACAATTTCCACTTAATTTAAATTAAATTGGATGGTATCCAATTTTATTTCTATTGTAGTTGGGACAAGACTTCAATGATGATACTACTTTAATTATTAACCCACTAATTTTTATCTCTACTAGAGATGAGTTTGGATCTTATGAAGTTGGACTCAAGAGAAACTATGAGGTCCACCATATAGGTCACCTATAAAAATATCTAAATCATTCAAAATAAATGCCACATGTTATATGGGATTTAATTAAACATCATTCTAGCATGTTTTTTTCACTCATTCTAATATGACTAAACATCTATAAAAACACATGAATATAATAAAGAAATTATGTATTCAAAACATGACTAGTAGTTGATGGTCGTAATTAATTTGTTCCATCTAATTTTCAGCTGATGTAGTTTGGGACTTGCAACCATAGATAAAAATATCGGCTTATACTAATACATAGCAGTCGATGCATATCGGTATCGATCGATACCGAATTGATATTTGGTTGGGAATCAGTATTGGTACCGCCAGCCAAATTATTCCTAAAATATCAGGATATATAGGCTGATATTTTAAAAATATCGGCCGATATATATTTTGAAAATATCGGTCATATATCTTTAAAACTGTTTATTTATTTTCAAATTTTTTAAAAATTTGATATTAAAATAGGATATTTTGAGGATTTCACCATAATTTTGTTTTTTAAGTAAGCATGATTATTGTACACTTCATGTATGATAACTTCATATTATTTTTTCATGTAATTAGTTTTATATTCTCAAATTTATTTTCAAATTTTTTAATAATCTAATATTTAAATTAGATTTTTGAGGATTTCATCACTAACTTATTTTTTTAAGTAAGCATAGTCATTGTATGCTTCATGTATGATAATTTTTTTTCATTGTTCTTTTATGTAATTAGTTTTATATTTTAAATTTCATTTTCGGATTTTCTCATAATTTAATATTAAACTTTTATATATATAGGTTTTCACTATAAATGTGGTTTCTTAATTTTATATAATCATTGTATAGTTCATATATGCTAATTTTTTACCGTTGTTTTATCATTTTTGTGATTATATCAATATTTTTTGTATTTGTGAATTTATTTTTGGATTATTAAAACATGGCATTAGGAAAAAAAATTAATGTATCATTTAAATGTGCCCTTTTGAGATTCCAAATGCTAAAATGATTTGTCTTAATTTCTATTATTTTTTGGAGCTTGACTAATAGGTAAGACCAAGTGGCAAAGTGTTCTAAAGATAGTTTATAAGTTATAATGATTGTTCTTACAAAAAAAATCATAGTTTTTATCAAGACAACGATACAGGATGTCAAAATTTATGAGGACCGATAATTTGATTTCTACTTGTTACTAATGAAAAAATATTATTTTTTAGCCTTTTTTTATATTTTGAGTTTTTTGAATTTTTTTTTCAAAATTTTTTGGATTAAAATATTCACACCGTGACCACCACAACTAAGTATAGATATTATATTAATTTTTTAGACCGATTAATACCACAATCGCAATTTTCATCAGTGCTTGCAACATAGAACCCCGCATGTGAAAATAACTTCGGGAGAGAGCCTTGCATTGCTGAGTTTAAAAGTAATGGATGGGACTATCGGAGGGAGTGCAACTTGAGAAAAAAGTGATGTCCACGTGAGGATCATCATTTCGGAGATTCTCTTGCTCTTGTAGGAGGGATGGAATGGATTGACCAATATTCCTCCGCCCGTGCGTGTCCATTGATTTTGCCGAAAATGTTGTACGGACAAACGATAAAGGCTTAATGAGTTAAACACCCTGCACATGCTTAAAGTAATTAAATTATTAAAGTTACGATAAACACTTTTGCCATTGCACTAAGCTTGTTCAAATAATAACTTCACCCATCATCTGGACAATCTGCAACAGGTGGCCTTCTAATGTTGCTTTTCAATAAAATTTGTTAACAAAATAACAACACACGTGTTAAAGATTATGAGTCTCGTTTGAATTGCTTTAGCTGTTAGACAGATCCATCAATTTAAAAGATAGGTTCATTTAATATTGCAAAACACCTAATAAATTCATTAGATGAACAATGACATAAAAAGAATAAACTTAGTACATGATTTATTTTATAACCTATATCAGACCAGCGAGGACATTCAATGGAGATGATTTTAAATATGCTAGCTAGCCTCACAAACTATAGCAGACTATATTCTAGCACATCTCGTATAGTTATTGTATTTCATGACACAGTCAATAGAACTATTGGAACTATGGTTTTTCGCCAATCTCCTCCCCAAACAAGAGAATTGGGACTAAGATCAAGCATTTCTACAGTCTCCCAAAATCTTTAAACTCTTTTATGAGTGTGCCTCTCTAAAGTAGCTTTATTGTTCTTAGATTTTTTTTTTCATATGAGTTTGCATCCGCTTGGTGGATGTCTTTCGCCTTGTGGATGGTTTTTTGGCTTTCCTCTTGTAGTTTGGCCGGCGGCCCTCTTTTGTATTTTTTTGTTTTTTTCGTTTAATGGAACTCTAATCTTTTCAAAAAAAAAAAAAAACTATTGGAACTCTGTTTGACCTCATATGTGGGCCACATGATCCAACTGCCAACATATTTTTAAAAAGGCCAAAGCATTTGACCATTGGATCCTTCTTTAACAGCGCCAGTAGAACAGTTTAAGGTTGACGCTCCTGGTAAAGGCATAGAAGCATACTTCATAATGGCACCATCGTAATAGAGAGAAAAAATCAAAATAATTTTACGAAGTACTTACCCATGATAATCTAATGAAAAAGTTCCAATTAATTAGTAGACTAAAAAAAGCTTTGACAATTCGATATTCTTAAGGCTAATTAATATTCCAAGAAGCTCAAACTGTAACATTGTAAAAACTGAACATGAACATGACTTCAAAAAACAATACTAAAGCTCTTATTTTTAGTGATCTCAAGGGGTTATTAGTCATGTCTCAAACATAATAAAATGTGCTAGATTCATTTGATCTGAAACCTACAAAATATCAGTTGTAAGGATTTTTGTATTAGGTAATTCGTAGGCTGGACAAAACTTGAGTCAATTAGTGTTGTATTTTACACATATTTTAGTATGGACTGTGTTATAAGTCGCCGGATGCACTGTAATGAAGAAATTGAAGAAAAATAGACAAATTGAAGTGCTTTTATGAAGATAACATGGTTTAAAATTGTCATATGTCATAAACCAAGCATTGGATAAGGCAAACTATGTACCGTTAGAAAGCTCGTTTCGAGTAGATATTTATAGAGCCCAAGATTGTGTCAATCGGAGCTAAAACGACAAAGTTAAAGCCTCGAAAAGTTTGTAGAAATTTATGATGAATTTCATCCAATCAATCGGGCAAACATTCGACAATCCAACTTGAGATAGTGGTTTAATCCAATTGATCCAACTTTCAACCAATTGATCAGGCGTTATGCAAAAACCCACTGACTTGTACCAAAACCTTTCATATTTCTGTCAAAGTTACCTGTTTTATTCTTACTTTGACTGTAACCCTAAGGCATAAATTGTAGGTTACCTATTTTATTCTTACTTGGAATCAACCCTAAGCCAAAGTTACCATTAAAAAGCTTGTTTCAAGTAGATATTTAAAGAGTCTAAGATTGTATCAATCGAAGATAAAATGACAAAGTTATAGCCTAGAAAAGTTTGTAGAAATTTATGATGAATTTCATCTAATCAATCAGGCAAACATCCAACAATCCGACCTGAGATAGTGGTTTAATGCAATTAATTCAACCTTCAACCGATTGATCATGCGTCATGCAAAAACCCACTAACTTGTACGAAAACCTTTCATGTTTCTGCCAGAGTAACTTGTTTTGTTTTTACTTAGACTCTAACCCTAAGGCATAAATTGTAGGTTATAAAAAGGGGTTTTCTCTTAACCCTAAATATAGATCTCATTGTTTTAAGTAGAGAATACTTATTTAGAAATCATCTTCCATAAAAGCTTTTGTTGAAGAGTTAAAAGGCTGAAGTTTTGCTCAGAGATCCTTGTTTTTTACATCTTTTTGTAGATGATCATTTTATAAGTGTAGAAGATTGTATTTACAAGTTAAATACAACATCTAAAAGGCGTCAAGTTGCTTGGATTTGTAATAGAGGATGGCAGGGAGTCGTTACAGCGGGGTGTCGTGCAATGAGAATCACAAGTTCTTAAGTTGTATGAAAACTGGATAAGAGTTGTAGGTATATCTGAATTATAAATATATCTCTTGTAATTGTGGTATAATTCATTGTGCTTGATTTGACTTGTTTTTTTTTTTTCAATTTAGATTTTCATGACAAAATTGTGTTTTCTTATGGTGTGTGCTTTTGTTTGGTTTATTTTTGCTGCATAGTTAATTGTTTGCACACTATGTATTGAGATTGATTGTGTTTATCCATTATAGAGACATCTCCATAAAACCTTCAACTGTTATCAAAGAGGGCTACACTAATATACTGTGTTTGATCTTAAAAGATGTCTAGAATGGTGCTCAATTTAGAAGGCACGTCCACTTTCAAACCTCCATTGTTTGATGGTTCAAATTATGCTTATTAGAAGCAAATGATGATTGGTTTCTTTAAGCCCGTTAATGATGATATGTTGGATATTGTTGTAAATGGTTATTCAAAATCCATAATTACTATTAATGGGCAAACAATTGATAAACCTAAAGCTCAATGACTAAGAATAAAAAAACATTCCTCCAATTACAATAATAAGGTCATGAATGGTATTTATAATGGAGTGTTTACTTATGGGTTTTTTCAGATTTTCACATGTAAAACTACAAAAGAAGCATGGGATATTTTGCAAACTATGTATGAGGGTATTTATACTGTCAAGAAAGCTAAACTACAAAGGTTAAATAAATCATTTGAAACTGTTGTAATAGAAGAAGATGAGACCTTCAATTAGTTTTATGTTAGGTTGAATGACATCTATTTTCAACTTGGGTGAAGAAATCCATGAAAGTAAAATTATTATGAAGATTCTGAGCTCTCTTCCTTCAAAGTTCAATTCAAAAGTAGATGCTATTGAAGAGAATAAGGATAAACCATCACTGTGAATCAATTGGTTGGAAATCTTTAAATTTTCGAAAAAAACCATATAAGTAAGGAAAAATTAGTGAAGAATAACGATTTAACTTTTAGAGCTTTCAAAGAATCTATGAAGAACCTGAAAAAAAAAATTAAGACTGATTCAGAATCTAACAATAATATGACTAAGTTAATGAATCAGTTTCAAAAACTCATGAAGCTTAAGAAAGCTAAGTGGAAAGGATCAAAGTATGAGAAAAAGGCAACTTTAATAAATATCAAATGTTTTGATTATAAGGTTATGGTAATTTTGCTAATGACTATCGTAAGAGAAAAAAAAATCCAAAGCAAAAAGCTTTAAAAACTTGGGATAATGATTCTTTAGAAGAAAAAAAAATCCTGAGCCTGATCTCTCTGATAATGTGAATGATAAGTTTATTACTCTTATGGCTAGATTTACTATGTCTGATGACTATTCTGATGAAGAAAATGATGCTAATGGAGTCTCAGATGAAAAAGATGATTAGGAAGCAGAATATGGAATTTTGGTTGAAAATTTTATATAAATGAGCAAGTTATTTGCAAAAGATGCTTTGAAGCAAAAAGAAGATATTTTATCTCTTAAAACATAATTAAAGAATGCAAAAACAAAGGTTCATCCCTTAGAAGGACAAAGAATTGCATGGCTAATACGTTGACTACTGAGAGTCACAAGCATGTACAAGAGATTGAGTTTTTGAAGACAAAATTACAGACTATGAAAATTGAAAAAGAAGACTTGGTTAGCAAATTGAAGATTGCATTGTTTGAGCCGGATTCCATAAAAGCTTCTCTAAATGAGATGAATATTAGTTCAAAATATATTGATGACATCTTGTGTGTTTAAAAGCAACCTAATGACAAGTGCGGTTTTCGTTTCTATGATTGCGCATCTACTTCAAAGATTAAAAGTAAAACTATTTTTGTTAGAAGTATTGCACACACTACTCCACATTTAGCACACGTTTATAATGTGATGAGTAGTTAAAAAAAAAAAAAGAATTTGTCACGTCCTACACGCATATCCACTTATCATCACTATGAAGATAAAGGACGGATTAATCCACAGTGTAAAAAGTTACATGTTTATAATCAATTGTGGAAACAATTATCTGAGTCAAAGGTCAATATAAGAGCTATTTGGGTTAGTAAGTCTAATTTGGCTATAGGAGTTGCTCACACTATGCTAAAAAATCAAATTTCACAAGTATGGGTGGCTACATGCGAAAATCCCTGATCAAGATGATCAAACTCCCACCCCCAGTGCTATTATAAAGATACAATTAAGGGGGAGTTGTAATTAAGGGAGAGTTACTGTTGGTCCAAGTTGACAAATTTACTGCATGATAATCATTAGCATCGTCAATTATAGACAAAAAGAGGGAGAATGAGGAATGTTTGGAAAGTCTGAAAATAGATAGAGCTGAACATGGTATCAAATTTTTTTTACAATTGGTGAAGAGTAGATGGTAAATTTTTTTTTCTATTTCAATTTACTCATTGTTTTTTTTTTCATTTTATTTTTGGATAGATTGCTTGTATAGAAAGTTTTTGTTCATGAATTGTTAAAATGGGGAAATTGTAAAAAGTTTTTTATTAGCTAATTCATGGGTTGGATAAAACTTAAGTCCATTAGTATTACATTTTATATATCTTTTAGTATGGACTATGTTATAAGTTGCCAAAATGCATTGAAATGAAAAAATTAAAGAAAAAACGACAAATTGAAGTGTTTTTTTTTAAGGATACTATAGTTTAAAATGGTCATATCTTATAAACCAAGCATTGGATATAACGAACTACCTACCATTGGAAAACTTATTTCGAGTAGATATCCATAGTGCTCAAGATCGTGTTAATCAGAGCTAAAATAACAAAATTATAATCTTAGAAAGTTTGTAAAAATTTATGTTGAACTTCATCTGTTCATTCGGGCAGACATCTAATCGATTCAACCTGAGACAATAGTTTAATCCGATCAAGCCGACCTTCGACCTATCGATCGAGTGTTGTACAAAAACCTACTGACTTGTACAAAAACCTTTTGTTGTTTGTGCTAGAGTTGCCTGTTTTATTCCTACTTGGGCTCTAAATTATGGGTTATTAAAAGGGATTGTCTCTCAACCCTAAATACAAATCTTATTATTCTAAGTAGAGAATACGTATTTGGAGATCATCTTCTCCAAAGCTTTCATTGGAAAGTTAAAAAGTTAAAACTTTGCTCTAAAGATCCTTGTCTTCTACATCTCTTTATAGAAGATCGTCTTCTAAACATAGAAGATTATTTTAAAAAGTTAAATACTACATTTAAAAGGTGTCTAGGTACTTGGATATATAACAAGTCTTTAAGTTGTGCGAGAATTGGATAAAGGTTGTAAGTATATTTCTTGTAACTGTGATATGATTCGTTGTGCTTGATTTAAGTCGTAGTTTTCTTTTTCCACATAAAAATCATGTTTTCTTATGATGTGTATTGTTTAATTTAGTTTTATTGCATAGTTGATTGTTTACACAAACAGAATTGAAATTGATTGCATTAATCTATTCTAGAGGCATCTCCCTAAAACCTTCATCCATGCATACTTGTTCCAACATCCAATGTGGACCCAATAGAGCACTTACCCATGATCTCCATGATCTTGTTTGTGGATTAGACTCCATAATCCTAATACCGTAAGGTTTAGCTAATAATTGTATGAGCCTAGATAATTCCATAATTTGGAGTTTACTAACTATGACCCTTAATCCACTCACATATTACTAGCTGAGCAAGGGATTGAAAGGATGTGTCATTGGGTAGGTGGTTCTATAGTTAGGTAAGGGTTTTGTTCATTCTATAGTTAGGTAAGGGTTTTGTACATTCCTTTTGTACCTTTCCTTCTCCTTCTCTTCTATGCTTTTGATCTTTGTTTGTTCCTTTTAATGAAGCTTGAGTTGCCCATAAAAAAATTAAAAAAAGTTAAAAAAATAAATAAAAAAAAACAGAGCCAGACTTTGATATTGACGTGGAGGTTTGGACTCCTTAAGAAGAGTTTCTTGCCTCTTCATCACCTTGGCTTCTACCTCTTCATGTCTTCTTGCAATGTGGTGTAATGGGTTTTCATCTGAGCCTAAATCCGCTAAACTTCCTCTGTTTAGGCCCAGACCCAGTTTAAGAAAGTCATCAATTTCTTTTACACTTCCTTCCACGTAACATGTGAAAGCTAGTGAGAGGAGGTAACTTGTGATTTTAAGCAGTTGGTATTTGAAAAAAGACTCAAAACTTACACGACTGCAATATATGCTTGTTATTCTGAGATCTCTTAATCACCGCCTTCATTTCTCAAGTGATTGGCGCATATCTTTCGTTGATAAAGTCACATGCCAGATTTATGAGCAAAACTGGGCCGTAATCAGTGGTGTGATTCCGTAGCCCATGTTGAGTTGGGTACATTGAGGTGAATGTTTTTAGAAATCTTGGGGAGGTACTTGTAACTCTTACAATGAGGTGGCCTATAGCAAGGCAAACCTACATACATCCATGTGGGAGCAGATGCATCCATTGGACTTTGTTCCACTTTAAAATCATAGCAAAAGTTTTATTTTTTGTCGACAACTTATATAAATATTTTACATCCATCTCCAAAATTGACATAGACATTCTATATTTGTTTTTAAACAACAATTGAATGTTTGAATATGCACCCATCAAATAAAAACTCTAGGTCTCCACTGGCCCACTGAGAGGCATGTGATGTGAGTGGTTGTGCTCGACGAGTTGGACCACGTATGACCGTCATCATCCACTCAGAGCAGAAAATTCTCTTCTTGTAGCCATACATTATTGTTGCCTTTTACCCTCCTTTGCCATCCGGAGCACCAGCCCACAATGGAAGATGACAGTGCGAAAGGTCATTTAGGTCCATTTTGGGTAATTTGAAATAATCAAAAGGCTGACTTTTGCCCCTTAATAATTGGTCAAAAGAGGTTGATTGATATTTCATGAGAAGATGTGAAAAAAGGCAAATTGGACTTGTCATGGTCTGATGATTGCTTACCCCTTGATTTGCAAATGCCAAGCGTTTTTCACTAAAATTCTAAAATTTCAACCAATTTAAAGGTCTCAAATGGCCTAATGAATTTCTTAGAATTCCACCCCAATCCATTTTTGTCGATTTTCTCGATGAGCATAGACAAAGAGGAGGATTTAAAATTTTTTGTATCTAGGACATTTTAAAATTCTCCAGGTAGAATTTCTCTTAATTCTAATAAAAAAAATGAGCCCATAGAAATAGTCTTCTAACCTAATTATCATATGCACCAAGCTCAGCCTACATGCAATTCAAGGTATAAGTAGTCTAACATATTTGATTTAAAGTGTATGTATTTGGTGAATGGGTGAGCTTGCATCAGTATCTAGATGTATATTTGGCATTTTTATTTCCAGCTTCTACGCTTTTAAATGTCTAAAGTATTTGGCAAATGATTCTATCATCTACCTATTTTAAAAAAGTAGAGACAAATCGTGTTTTGTGTGACACTTTTGTTTTATCACCTTAGTTTGACTAATACTATTTTAATAAAGACTAGAGATACCAAATGGTAGGATTTCATCTGTAACAAGAACCTAATGTCTGACTAGGCCGAGCTTGGCCGAACCAATCTCTTAAGCACCCCTTTTATGCTAACTTTAATCTATTTTGTTCCAAGTTCAAGTAATTGGGGCCCACAATGATTGAAATTAGAAACTGCCATTGAGCGACTCCAAGATAAAATAATCGATGTGACCAACAAAAAAAAAAAAAATCAGCATGGGGTCGATCCAAAAATCGACTGCGATGGTCAGTGTCTTTACGTTGTGCCTTTAAATTCGGCTTATCAAAAATGGCCCATCAAGAACATCAAATTGGGCCATACAGGTTTTGGTCGTTCCTTCACTTGACCCTACAATGTTCACCATTGACAAGTGGCTATTTTGTCTCCTGATTCATGTAATAATAATAACAAATAGGAAGTCAACCTTCCACCAAACTCCATCGACCTATCTCCAAACCGGACGGTTGAGATTGCAATACAGGTGTTCTAAGCCGATTGTTTTCCTGGCCCACCTCCCAAAATCGTTTAAAAAGCTTGGCCTCAGACAAAGACTAAAAATACCGTTCATGGTTGTACGAGCCCCGTGCGTCCCACTCTCCGACCATCATACCCGCTTTCGATGCGGTCAGCCTCCGTGTACCATTTGTTGCATAGGAACCAGACCGTTCCAACGGTCCAGATTCAAAGTTTGTGAAAAGAAGTTAATTTTTTTGAATGATGGGGCGTTGGCCCACGGATGGTTTTCATCACCAGATGGATGTGTGTCGCCTAGTGCCATGTTTGCCTCTCCAACACGACAAGGGTCCACACATTGCAAGACAGCACGTGTGCTATCACGTGACCACATGTCGGAGATCGTGAACAAGCTTATCCTCCTCGGCTCATGCCTTTAAAAAACACGCTCTATCTTCTTTCACCCATTCAGATGCCACGTGGCATTTCCGTGGGCCCACTTCATATTCATTGCACATTCTTTCCGGTGGGACCCACTTGACCACTGCCTCGCTTGGATGGAAATCTTAAGCTGCCTTGGGTGAGGTGGGTGTATGGGTGGGTGGGTAGATGTGGGGTAAAGTTTTTTTTAATGTTTTTACATTGGAGTCAATGCAACCAAAATGAATGGAAGTTGTGTCCATTCACACGTTTTGGACGGTGCACAGCACATGGCACGGCATCTCGTGATCCAAACCGTCCGTGTGGAGTGGGGCTGCTGAGAGGGTTGACATCGACCCAATTCTGGGGTGGGGGTGGGGGTGGTCCAATCGACATGGTTTGGAATTTGGATATGGGGAATAGGGAGAACAAAAATTTTTCTGTGCACATGAGTGCGCCGAATGATTTCCCAATGTACTAGTTCTCGTACACCTGATTTTCGAGTTTCAACTCTCAATTGTAATAGCGATAACCGACCATCATCTCAAATCTCGCCGTGTGTTGTCTTCATTTTTCAAGGACTACTGGGTTGGGCTCACAGTTGATAACTTAGAAACTTGACTTGGATTAGAATGTTACTTAGCTGACTAGATAGGGTGGGGACTTTGCTCAGTTGTTCGACTCATCCAACTCAATGACCTACTGAATAGACTCAACCAAGCTGAATGATCAGGTTGGTCATAACAAGTTCTCTAACATGATATTGAAGCCTTAGTGCATGTTTGTGTACGTGGCTTTCCATAGAAAATGTATTTTGCATGTTACAGCAGAATTTCTTATTTGGTGTGGCTACTTTTTTATGTGAAAGAGTGGAAAAATGAACCGAATTTTATGTGATTTATCAGAGAGCTCCTTTCTTGAAGGGGTAGAACCAATTTTGCATGGGTGCACACAAAAGCACCCTCAGCTGTGCTAGAGTCCAACCCAGCAGCTCAGGAAATAAGCAAGACGGGCCAGCTGTTGTTGCAACTTTATCACACAGGCCCAGGTCCATTTGGATTATGGGAGACGAGAATTAAATTCTTCCCTCAAATCAGGGGAAAGTAGACTAGGCCTAAATGTAGTGGAAAGGTCAAGCTCAATATTTGAAGCTCACCAGAAAATGCAAATTCAAAAGTTTCCTCTTCTATTCTCTCACACAACATTAATTAGTATGAACATAATGACTTCCTCTTCCCTTCCTCCTACAACAATAAGTTTTTTTTTATGATTACCAAACAAGAATATTCCTCCTAATAGTGATTAGAGATGCACAACAACCCGGGCTTTGAGGAAATCTATTCACTAACCAGTAACTGTTGCACGTTGAGTGGCTAACTACTCTCTCATGGTTCTAATGTGAAGAACAAAGTAGTTAACATACAGTAGAGATGGAAGTTTCTTCATCACTTTTTACCAAATAACCGTGCAATTCAAAGTTTGTGCGACTTTCCAACTGATAACAGTCAAACTGTCCTAACCCATTAAGATTTCACGAATCAAAAGGTAATATAAAGCTTCAAAATTAAAATCATTCTTTTCTCAGTGGATCAGACTAAGATCTAAAATAGCCCAGAAAGTCTAACTTAATGTCCTTATTGGGTTGTTGGCCTGATTTCAATGAGCGTTTTACTAGTGCAGGCTGGTAGAGAATCCTTGATTCCTATGGCCTAGAGTTAGAAGATCTTGATTCTACTCCTACACATCCAACTCCCCTATAAAAGCCCAACGTCCCTGGCAAACACTCCACAGGTCTTGCCACTCCTTGAGCTCCTTCCATTTTCTTCTTGCTGTTTGGCTATATCTACTAGTAGGCATACGATGGCTCAGGGAAGAGGCAGTGCACAAAAATGGCTCGTCATTGGGGTCACTCTACTTTTTCTCTGTGATATAGCTCAGGCAGCAACGTATACGGTCGGTGACAAGGGTGGATGGTCCTTTAACCTGGTTAACTGGCCCAAAGGCAAGAGTTTCAAGGCCGGTGATGTGCTTAGTGAGTCCCTAATTCTCCTCTAACATTAATGTTTAGACAATTTACACCAGGGTAGAAATCAGAATATTTTTTCTTCTTTTTTTTTATTTTTAACGTTACTTGAACCTATAACCTCAAGGTTGTAATAGTCATCAATATTTTTTTATTATGCCACGCACTCTTATAAGTAGAAATCAGACTGTTGTAATGCATATTTATTTCTAACCCGGATATAATCATATCACTACTTTCAAAGCATAAATCATATTCATCTATGTCAAGATTTTATGCTCATATCATTAATCTAAACAATAGCCCTCCTCGTGGCTTGGGAATGAACATCGTAACCGTTTAAAATGAAAGGCATGTTATCCTGCTCATGCCTGTTTAGGTCTTAAAGATCTTTTCTTTTTACTTAATTTAAATATGTTATTAGCCAATAACATTGTGCTGGTGTGATTATATGTCCAGTGTTCAAGTACAATCCTACAATCCACAACGTGGTGGCGGTTAACCGCAATGGCTACAATGGTTGCACCACTCCAAGGGGATCCAAGGTCTATCGGACAGGGAATGACAACATCAAGCTGGTCAAAGGACAGAACTACTTCATCTGCAATATAGTGGGTCACTGCCAAGCAGGGATGAAGATTGCTATTAATGCAGTCTAATGAACGTTATCTACTCGACTCATGCAGGAGAGACAAATAATTATTACTGATAGATGAAGATTATAGGGTTTAGCAGATCTAGAAATACAGAGCTTCATGTCTCCATATAAGCTACTAAATAAAGGGAATGAAATGGCTGTTTTGATTTTTAAAGTAGTAGGAACTTGAGGGCTTGCTCTACTATGAACTTTTGAGTTAATGAATGCTGTAGTTTTCTTAACATAAATACCCCTTGCTATGGCAATGGAACATCTTTTCTCCCACTTGATTACTCTGTTGACTCTCTTTTTGTTAGAATAGATTAGATGAGACTCTAAGAAAGGATCAGATTAATCTACCTTCAGGCTTTAAACATAAAGTGCGTTAGGTGGAGTAGACTTGGGAGGAGGAGAAAGTGGTTTGCATGCAATTGCATAGTAATCATAGTTATCGGAACAAAGCCACAAATTAAGGAACTAAAACTTTATGCCATCCAACTTCTACACAACGTGCATGTGGGGCCCACTATTTGATCATCCATCCATGTATTTGAAGATGAACCTTAATTCACTTGATCACGGCCTCATTTAGCCAATATGCGGGCCAAACCTTCCAAATCTCATAACACTTACCCACTCCTTCGTGGGCACCTTTCTCAAATTACACTCTAACAACAATTATAAGTGAGATGACCAGTTATCTACATGCAATAGCTAATGGAGTGAATTATGTGTTTAATATTAAATACTTCGATTGGTGTATCACACTTATTGGAGCAAAATCCGGGACAAATGATATTCTTGCAATAACATGTGAGATGAGCAAGTTGGATTACTCTTTGGAGACATGAAGACTACAATTAGGTCATCAGCAAATAATCCTCTCACACCTGGATACAAGATAATTCTTTCTACATGTATAATGAATGAATTGATTTTACCATGGATCCATTGCTAAGAGTTGGAATGTCCTGATTCCTACATCAGGGGAACCCTATCTCTTTCATTAAGAAAGCAAGCTGACGGCAGGCCGACGTCTTTTTAACCAAGCCCCAGTGAATTAATTTATTTATAATAATATCTCAAAATTGTAAAAATCAAATGTAAAAATACCAAAACTTCTATCACTAAACTTAAGCAAATTTGGTATTCTATTTTGTTTACTTGATTTTTCACAACATCCTAGAATTTTTTGTTCAGCTTATTGTAATGTACCCAGTCTATATAGAAGTAGGGTCTGTGCCCTGTGCCCTGGTTATCTAAAGCATCATCGCATTTTTTAATTGGCCCATCTGGGTAAGGTAGGCTGGGAACAATTTTCATATTAGATCATAACCATCCACTATTTGAGCTTTTCAAACTTTTGATCATCTAAGTCTTTGCAGCTGATCATGAGATCTTTTGATCTGGGATATTCAAGTGGCTCTAAATAAGATTTGAGTGAAAAAAAATATATAGAACTCTCAATGCATCATGGAGACATGGGATGATGCTATTTTGATGATGATCGTCTACAAATGCAGCCTGCTATTAGAAACAAGTGCACTGGGATAAACAAGAAATGAAAAATTATCCCCTAAAACTCGTTAGTATGATCAAGGAATCGAGCAGCAAGTTTAACGTTCATCATTAGCAAAACTCAAACTTCTATCAGTTATTCAGTAATGCATTGCAGCTACAGGAAATTACCCAGCATAGACAAGCATCTCCAATCCAACCAGACAATCCTCTCCCATACTGCTGATGAAGCTGTAAGCCTTCACCAGAGGGACAGAATCATGCCTTGTATCCCGTCACGTGAGATGAAAAGACAACACGCAGGACTGGCTGTAGGTTGGCCCATGTGCAGTACACGCCAAGAGCCAGGAGCTTATTCGGACATTTGCTTTATAGGCAGGTCTGATACTCTCGAGTAGATGAGATTTTAAGCTCGGATGTGTATCAAATGTGTCAGGCTTAAACGGGCTGGGCCATTAATATGGCCTTCAAGATTTTGTAGTCCACACTCATTTAGTTATAATCATACCAAAAGCATATAGCTAAAAATGACAGCACAAATCAGGCTCCACCCAGGCTGGGCCATTGCAAAGGGAAAGACCTATCCATCTCCAAAATTTTAAACAAGGAGGAAAGCAAAGAGCAGACCGAAACGAAGGACCATTATAGGCATTTCCATTTTCTTTTCTTATTGATTAAAAGATGGCATAGTTGGGAATATGGTGATGAGTGATAAATAAAGCAACAGACTAAAGATGAATAAAATTTGCCCCAAAATATCCAAACAATCAGTCACATGGACCATAAACTGACCGCCTCCTGAACTTCTTGGTTCATTCAATGCACGTGCCAACTTTGGCAGTGGCAATGTTAGTAAAAGAGGCCAAGAGAACGCTGCACCTTGTGCTTTGATATGGCGAATGAAGTTGACCATGCGTGGCCGGCTCATGTAATAAGAGATGTAACAGAGATCACGATTCTCCCACTGTTGAAAGGAAGGACTGCATACCAAACACTAAGAAAAGGATTCCACCAGAGAGTGCCACCTGCATTAAAATTTAAGGTTATGCTCCCAAAATGGTTCAAGTAAATAACCTGTAGCAAGTCGGGATGCACAGTGCAATCAAGGATGGCCTCTACAAAGAAAATTTTACAGATATTAGGATATTAGCCATCCATTCTTTAGCCTCTTATCTGTTCAACGCAGATTTGTAGCAGCAGTTTATTAGTCACCTAGTGTCCAGTTGCCATTTGCGGAGTTAAGATTCCCCAAATTTGGAGATATTTTTACACAGGCTAATGGGTGGGCTCATCATATCAAACATTTGGGTATCTGAAACATGGGCCTCACTCAGTAAAAAAATCTGAAACTGTACCCAACATATACAAAAATAAAATTGGAGTGTATTGTATAATTAGAAAAGGAAGAGCAACAATGCAAGACATAAGGAGATGGTACCATTTTCTCAGATATTTGGGATGCCAAGCTCTTTCCACCAAGAACAGCTGCAGTGGTGCACAACGCCTGTCCTCTGCAAAAGGTGGGGAGACAAGACTAATAATTATGAATGATCATGAAAAGACAAGGCCACTGGTTTTGACACCAAAAATATAAGAATGTAGAATCTTTTTTGAAAAAGAAAATAGAAAAATTCATCATCTAATATACTCTGTTCACCAATCCTAAAAGCACAAAAACAATAAATTGAGCACATTGAGACATACATGATTCCACCAAGAACAACACCATATGGGTTTTGATCTGCAGCCAAACCAATTGTAGCTATCTGAAATTCAGGAATGTATGTTAGCTCCAAATTACGAAAAATCAAGATAACAGAAAATATATGCACTACCTGCTGCCTACCTGGCTCTTGTCACCCCATTCCCCAAAGAATGTTATAGAGAATGCCTGCAGAAATCAATAAGCTCTTAGAAAAGTGAAGGCTCATGTCAGAAGTGGCAAAAGGGACATGGAATTTCCTGAGGTTGCTTTATATCAACAGCTCTGGTTTAAGTAGTACCTTAAGAAAGATGGGTGAGAAGAATTGGGTGAGACAGCGTCTTCTCTGTTTTTTCAAATCATCATCAGCCTGTGCACAATTGAACAAGATCAGATCAGTTAAGAACATCATGTTAGTTTCGATGTTCTGGAGTATAAATGAATCCAAGGCTGTCCCAGTGCCAAAGTGAAGGCAACCTATGCAAAATCATGACTTCTAAAACTCTTATGACATGGAAGATTAATGGTGATTTCTACATAGCCACACCACAGCTAACTAACATGTGTTGGTAGAGAGAGATTTCTACACAGCCATACCTCAGCTAAATAACATGTGTAGGGAGGTAAAAAAGGGTGTCATCAGTCATGTAAAATGCAATAAGCAAACCACCGTATTTTCTCAGTCCAAAGAACCAGTCTCTCTTCTTTGTTAACACAAGGGCCAAAAATGCTACAATATCACCCCCCACATATCTAAATTCAAACATTCAAATATCCAACTATACCACATATCCAGCATTTGCTTATCGCACAGCACCAGTTGATCACCAGCAATAATATGATGCCAATTCTGTTGATTTAACAACATCTTCACAAAGAAAATAGAACCATCTCTTCTCGTAACGGTAAATATTTTTAATATTTCATTTATGTGACACATTTTTTTAAACATCACATAATCCATTTCAGTATGAAGTATACTTCCGCTAGATTAGTTTGCTATTCTCTGAGGCAAATATGTAAATAACCCACACTAAATATGAATGCAATATGACAGATACCACTCAATAAAATTGCCAGCATAAAACCTTAGAATGTACTATGTATAGACAATTACAATAGACTATATATTTTAATTGTTCCTTCCTTATTTACCACTAACCAGACTAGCACTTATTAACTTTTTCAAGTGTTATTACCAATGTAATATGCAATGACCATGCAATACAACAACAATTGACCGCAGTTAAAAGAAAAATAAGTAAATAAGTGACTTGGTTAAAGAAGCAAGTTAACATAGATGACCCATCATTGTCTAATGCAGATGCTATGGACATGGAGCCAAACAAATTTCAAACTCAATCAAAATAGCAGGCATGACTTAATGATTTATAATGAATTGGTATGCTGGTAGCAAACAAAAGATGCTTGAAGCCTAGAACGTTGTCAAGCATACCTCTCTTTTTTTTTTTTTTTTTTGGGCAATTGGTAACTACAATTGGAAATAAAGCGTGAGAGTACAGTTAAATACAAAGGATACCAAGAAGATTTTTTTTAAAAATAGAGTCTTCTGTTAGAATTGTTAGGGAAACTTATTACTTAATGAATCAAAAGAAAACCAAGTCCAACACCATTTCAGGAGTCAAAGAGAATATAATGAAATTGACAATAAAAAAACAAGGATTATTATATTCTTGATCTCACCTTGGAAACCGGTCCACCAGTGCTACGCTTAAAATCAGCATTCTAGTAATTTGACAAATGCCAAAAAAATGTCAGACAAATACAAAAAGAACATTTAGAGCATAAGAAAAATCACCAACCAATTTAGCTTCTACTTCAGCCAACTCTTCAGCACCCCTGTTGAAAAAATTAAGAATAACATGTCATCGAGGCCGAGAAGCTTAAAAATAGATCAATAAATTAAAAAATGGAATTACGGGGAAAACATGCCCGCATAAGCAAGAAATGAATTATTAAAAAAAGACATACCCTTCCTCTGTGAATCCTTCCCATAAAGACCAAATCCCAAATCCAAAGAACAACAAGGTAGTTATGTGATGAGTCCAGTTGCGAGGAATCTGTCACTTTTAATCACATTTCAGTGTTGGAAAATAGAGAGAGAGAGAGAGAGAGAGAGAGAGAGAGAGAGAGAGCCTGTGAAAAATAACTTTTATCTCCTGTCACTTCATAAACAACAAATCTTTTCCTTTTTTCCTTTTTTCTACTTTATTGTGCATTTAAGATCATAATTGATTCTATTAAATTATGTACTACTAATAATTTAACTACATGTATATGTATATTTTATAACCAAGTTAACTACATATATAACCATATGAAAAATGAAAACATGGATAGATTATTAATATCCCAAAATTTCACAGTAAAATAATATTAAACTGATTTTTTTCCAAAATTTAAAAAATATAATTACATATATGATATATTAAATAATTAAAACATTGTTTTCGAGAGCTTTAGTATACTTTGACAGCTGCTGGACCACCAATGCCAAAACAGAAACCCACTGCTAGTTTTCATATTGTGCTGCTAAGATTCAGATCCTTTTATTTAAGAACATGATAAGCAATATGGACTTTTTTCCCCTTTTGAGAGAGAGAAATGAAATATATATATATATATATATTTTCATCGGTGAAACTATCCTTAGAACTTAGAAGAGAAGAAATGAAATATGAATACGCTATCCAATTTATCATCTCGCTGTTAAATCCATAATCAGCAGTGCATCATCTTTGATCCCATAATGAAACTCTCTTACCACAAAAATAAATAAATAAATCCAATACTGAAAGTAAACTGGGGCAAATTTAACAAGAACCAACCAATTCAAAAAAGACAGTGCTAAATTGTTTTGCTTAAGAATGGACAAACAACACTAAACCACTCGTACAACGAAAAAAGAAAGAATTTCTCACAAGATTTGGAGCAGCCCAGCCAAGAAGAACAGAGAGAGCAGTCATCACCTACATATTTTCAAGGAAAATGTCGTTTAAAAATAAATCATAATTTAGATTAACAGAACAAGTCAACATCCATCCAGAACGACACATGAGGCACACTTACAATCAAAGCCCCCAAGCAGCCTGACAGGACAAGCCTCCGTGGATGACGCATAGCCAAGATCTAAAGAAATACACCTCAATGTCAGATAACATGTTGGGTCTTTTGTTACGTTTTAAATGACATTTCTAAGCAATAATGACTTCGAAAGATCAATACAAATATTTCACGGTCATTAAGACAACAAGTAACCCATCCCAAAGTATAAATATTGTGGTTAGAAGTATGCAATTTGTACAACCTGTCAATTCTGCTAATTTTCTTTACTCACCGAATTGACAAAATAACATGAGGAAAAACTTTTTGTCAGTACAAGGAAACACATGTCCGACCAAGCCTAAAAAATTATTAGCAATATTAGTTTTGATGCCCATGGGAGCACTTAAATAGGGTGTTAGAAGTACAAGCGGGCCTTGTTCAAAAAGATATATATATTTATATTGTATATATCCATAATTATTTAAAAGAAGAATATGCATGCATATATAAGGGACTGATAATAAAAAGTTAAACTCTTTCGATAAGGTCAAGAAACGGAATCCCCTTTCAAAGATCTAAACTGTAAATATATATGAGCATCGTAAAGAAAACCGAATGTTAGGTGGTAGAATTTTTGAAAAGCATAGGTGGTAGATTTGTGCTAACCAAATTTATTAATAGAATACCAAATGTTATGTGGATAATAACTTTGAGAAAAAAACAAGGTTTTGATAATGTAGGGCAAAGTTAAAAGTCCAAAACAGCCAAGGACTTGTACTGAATCTGCAGTCTGAACACATAAGACAGACCTTGCTTCCCCACCTGTGACCCCCTCTTTTCCCTTCTGCTCTTGCAGAGTCTGAAACCCATGAAAGAATGGGAATCTGGGGAGAGTGTGACAACTGATAAGAGATGTGTAAAGCTCATAGGAAGCTTCCTGATTAATGACCTATCAACTAAGTAAGTTGCCTAATTAACAATCTGAGGCCAAAAAAGGGTGAGAAAGAAGAAAAAAAAGGACAAGAAAACAGGGTGGTTCATCAAGGATTTTTTTTTTCTTGGTTAAGGTGAAGATGTGAATTATTTACTCCTTATTCCTTCCTTCAAAATGTTAAATTTTAGTTTCTATGGTGGTAGCATATAGAACCGTGGCCACAGAATAAGTGCAATTCAGCTTCAAGGCATGTCGTACATTCGTACCCCTTCCTCAAACACAAGCACATTAAGGGTCAAATTTTGAACATGTAAAGAAACATACCACCAAAAAAAAAAAAAAAGAAGAAGAAGAATAGGAGGAGAGCAGAACATGTTCGGGGGACCCATTGCAAGATCCATCACTTGTTCCACCAAATGCCCACCACTCACTTAAAAAGAAGAATAAGCCTACTCGTAAACTCGAGACAAAAAACGAATCCAAGGTAAGTAATTCATTAATTCATATTTTAGGCATGCTTGTCTAATTTGACCCATCTGAATTACACAAACCAAGTGCAAGTAACTCAATTTACATGCAAACGAAGCTTCCTGCAATTAGTAATCCGAATTACCCATAACTTACACAGTTATGTTGATCTCTGTCATTACCAATTACAGTTAACTAGAGTCATGCAAAACACCCTGAATTCCAAAGATCTAAATTGGCACCAATACTAGTGCAAACACAAATTTTTTATTTATATGTTTGGTAGTTTCATAGCATCTCTTAACTAATCAAATCCAACACCATTACTACTCACGGTGATTTTAAATAAAAAACAACAACAACACGAAGACGTGATGAAAACATATGAATTTAAACGTTAAGAAAGTGAGAGAGAGATCGTGGGCTTACAGCAGCTGCGAAGAACGTCTTGTCTCCGATTTCAGAAAGTATCGTCATGGCAAGAGATTTGGTGAAACCCTAATCAAACACCACCAAAACCACAATCACGAACTAATAAAAAAACGGATTTTTAAGAAGAAGAGAAGCATACAAGGAGATTGTAGCGATGGATTCACCTCAAACAGAGAAAAACCCATGCTGGGTTTCAGAGATTTTTGCAAGGAGATCTGCAAACGAAAGAGAGGAGCAAGAGAGCGGTAGATTGACCGGGGTTCTGGTTCGAGTGTCCTGGTTTGATACGCTGACTACGACTGGCGCGTGAAGGAGGAAGAAGAATACGTACGTTCTTATGCTTTTACGCGCGCACATACGTGCATATATCAGCCACTGACTGAGACATGAGAGAAAGGGTGTTTTTGCGGGTATGGGTGTAGATAAGATGCTCATTTCCTTGGTGGGAATGGGGTAAGACGTGTGAGATCTGAGCCTTTGATCTGGTGGGGTATGGGTCAATCTTGTGATAAGCGGTTTACCGCGAGCCTGTGAACCTGCACCTACAAATGCATTGTTGGCTCAATCCTCTTCTTTTGATTAGATTTGGGCCTCACCTTGATATGGGATAATCATGGGGGTACTTTGTAAAAAGAAAAAAAAGAGGGGCTCATATGTAAATAAAATGAAAGTTTTCAAAATAATAATTAATAAATGGGAGGCACCACCCATGCAGCTTCCCACCTCTAAAGACACTTGTATATCTCCTTCCAAGTAGATAAAAGTGTTAGTATATGGACAAGTGGCCTTTTTGACCTTACATTGATGCATGGATCCCACTTTTGAATATCTATCACCGCATAGTGATGCATGGATCCCACTTTTGAATATCTATCTTCTTTATGTTGGTATGTAAAAATTTTATTGGATTTGAAAATTAAGAGTTTGGTTCCTACTCAAATTACTAATAAAAGAGATATTTTCATTGAATTGGGAGTTCGATAATAATAAGAAAACTATCACAAAAATGTAGAAATATATGGGTACCATGTAACTTCCTTTACTACAAAGAAATTATTGTTTTACTCTCTCATTACTTACATGTATTTAGAGGAAGTAAAAGTGAATTGTAAATTCATGCGCAAAAGCTTGTACTTCTTCACCGCTCAATATACAAAGGAGGCAAGTATGTTTGTAATTTATCCGTAAAAGATATCATGTGATAATGGTTAAATCTAACAACGAGGTCCACAATCATTTTTTTATGGCGTTTGTGATAATAAAGTCGTCTCTCTCAATTCTCACATTGAGAGGTTGATGCATAGCTGAAGACCGACAAACAACGCCCTAACTCAGCTTGGAGAGGGCTTTGACTAGTCAATGGCACTAAGAACCCAACAACAATTGAGCCATCCTCCTTACGAAGTACTAGCCACACGGTTCCGAGGTTTAGCCGAGCCATCAAAGTTGAGTTTTACCCAACCACTAGGTGGCTGGCCCTAATATCCAAGCGGCTCCCGACAAACTTTGGTTGAGGTTTAGGATGTGGATTGAGGACCATTGGTGAATCAAGTCCATATATTTGTTAATCACAGATTTTGGGTTAATTGGTTGGCATCTAAAATGGTAAAGATTCCTGGCCTTGCATATATAAAAAAAAAAAATTCACCAAGCCTCTAGTAGCAAGTGCAATCAGAAGCTTTCCAAAACCGTTTACGATCGGACTTTTTATTTAAAATCTGAGCAGCTCGTTACAATTACCATCCACAATCAGTTTTCATTATTCTTTTATTTTTAAAAATTGTTTGCTCTTTAAGTGTCTTATCCGATGAATGGTGCTTGTGGATGGTTTCATGTATATATGGATCCGAAATTTCCATGTCTTCAATAGAAAATTAGTTGACTTAAGCTATAAACAAGAATGACAGACTTTCTATTTTTATTGATAATGTGAGAAGTTTACAAATTACATGTAAGAAATAGGATATTCAGCCAGCTCATTGATGCTTTCTCCCTGGCCATTCGGAATGAGACAAATTTGGTGCCAACTTTATGTTCTTTGAGAGAGTTAAATGTTTCCCTAGATAGTGGATTTCTTCGTCTGTGATAACTCTCTCTATCCACTACGCTTTCGAGTAAACACATTTAGAAATAATCTGTGATAACTCTCTCTATCCACTATGCTTTCGAAGAAACACATTTAGAAAAATACTACTGTCATGTCAAAAAAATTAAGAACTCAAGAATCCTACATTGCTATATCTTATACAGCAGTCGGGGTGCTATGTTGTATGTTCATTGTGAGTGGAAGAATCACATTCCCATATCCATGTCAGTGCCAAATCAACAAAGTCACGAAAACCACTCGATTTTTATTTAAAGGGAAGTAGCTTACCATCTATGCTATCAACTTAAATTCTAAACTAATTTATATTAAGTGCATCATTTGATCTTGTTCACAAAGTAACCTTAGGCCAAAATGGTGCGAATCATTAAATATTGTGACTCAACAAAATCAATACATGATCCAGCTGGTCCTTGTGACTCAAGCCAATAGGGTAGAGTCAATGTCTATGTTTACCAAAATCCAAACCCAATCTGTTTTTATAAGTCCGTTAGTCTCACGCAGGCCCAACATGACCGGGGCCAAGCCTCTACGAGCCCAGCCCGTTTCCACCTAGGATAATGTGCAGCACAGAGGACAGCTACGTAATCTTGACCATTCATTGTTGGGCCCCACCACATGCTAAAAATCGCATGGTCGGCGCGCAGATAAAACCGTAGCTGTAATGCCACGTGTCCTACTCTTTGATTAAAGACGCGGGACATAAACCGAAGACTTTTCCCATTCAAACCTCCGTTCCTTCCTTCCTGTCGATGGGAGCTAAAGTGCGCCTCCTCGCCAGCGCACGTTAGCAGGTACCCCCCCCTCTCTCTCTCTCTCTCCCTTTCTCTCTCTGATCTGGATGGATGCTTCTAGGGTTTTGATCCATTTGCTTTATTCACCAAGATTCTGCTCGAACCATGTGAAAAATCGAATCTTTCTGCTCGATCCATGTTAAAAATCGAATCTTTAGTTTGTTTGGGCGGATGATGAGAAATTGGTTGGGCCTGGTGATGGGAGAAAACGGTTTGAAATGATGAAATCAGGATTTGAAAAAATTGGGTTTTTTTTTTGGTTGGTGTCACTTGCAGTTGGGATTTTCCATTAGAAACTTGTGATTAGGATTTCAGAAGCAGATTAGAGTTAATTGTGGAATTCAAGCAATAATTTTTGGAATTCAATCTTTTTAGTGATGACTGAGTCGGAGAGCAAGAGTAGATCTAGTAGTTTTAAATATTGGACGGCCCCAACAATAATATGACAGTTAGTGGCAATTTAGTCACCAATAGAAAGATGCCGAAGATTATTGTGTAATGGGCAACTAATGTCCCATGTGTTTATGTGTCTTTTCTTTAATTCTTTTTGCTAATCACCTTCTTATATAGATGGAGGGAGCTAATTTCTTGTTCTCATTAATAGACAGGTATTGTGGTTGTAGCTTCATGGGGCCTTAGAAAGAATTCATTTAGCTGAGATTAATTGGACAAGTGTATTGAAAAAAAAAAAAAAAGAGCCTTGTGATGATGTTGTAGCATTTAATGCACCATGTGTTCTTCAGCCCATTAATGGTACCTAGGTAGTTGCTAAAACAAGCTAATAATGTCCTTCTGTTCTTAGTTCTTTCAAGATTTCTTGATAGATGGGTGATTTTAATTTCTTTTATCTACCGGCTAATGCAGTAGAGGGAATCTCTCTCATGCTGCTGCGACTAACACTTTCTAGGAACTTTTAAGATTAACTTTCTTTTAGTTTTTTTTTTCCCCTGAAAATTTGGATTGTTGTTCGTGTTGATGCAGCAATATTTCAGTAGATTGGGTTGCAACTGCACTCCTTTCATTTGATATCTACAAGTGCTTGCTTGCACTCAATCTGCTGGAGTTGGTCGGCAATTTAATTATGGGTCGGTGTACAGAAAGTCCTTCTCATGTACTGGAGGGACTTCGTGGAGTGCATCTGGTCCCGCGTTCGCCATTCACTGTTCATGAAATTTCTCAGAATGGCGACTCAGATTTCTCAACCTGCATAAGTTCAGAGCCTATTGGAGCAGACCATCAGTTATTTATGCAGTGAGTCCTATAGTTTTATGTGACTTTATTAAACAGGCACATGACTCATGTTGTTTCAGATTCTCCTGCTTACTATGTGATTATGAAGTCAGAGGGCATATATTGTATTGAAGACATGCCAGTCCTTAATGTGTTTAGATCCTTCATCTACACAAATTGCCACATTTGTCAATTCAGTGTGAGACTGAAGAGATCCATCTGGCAGCCCATGCCTTGCTCTATCAGTCTCTTGAATGTTCATGTTGGCCTCTGCATCCAAAAGAGATCCATGGTCAAAATAGAGTTGTCCAGTACATTCAACTTGATGCATGTGCTGCCCAATTGGTGAGTGGAAAGCCTAATTGTTGGGATAAACTAGTGTCCCGCCTGATCAATGGGTTGCATCTCATGTGTACAGTTGGCTCATCTAGAAAGGCTTTTTCTTCACATGCACACACGAGAACTTCTTTGCTTATTAATTTCTGTCGTAGTTTATGAAATGGTTATTTGGGAAAAAAAATTTATAGATTGTGTACTGTGTATCCCCTCAGACGAATATGGCAGCAGAGACCAGCATGCCTGAGGCCCATTCATTGCAGCATGCAAGGTACTTTAGCAGTCCTATTATTTTCTTCATGCACACCAAATATATCTTGAAATCTGATATTTCCTGACATACTTATCTGATATTTATCTTTCCCCCCTTTCTGTTTTAGATGAAAGCCTTACTGAAACTGTTGCTAATGTGCTCACATCTCTACCTTTTATTGCTCTAGGCATCCAGGCCCCAAGGCAAGTTTTCTTTTCAAGTGGCTTGAATGATGTCTGTGATATATCGTCCCTGTAGTAGACCTAACACTATTATTTATTGCGGATGCAGGAAGAACTTTAGTAGTACACTGTATGCTAATTCCTTAATTGGAGTTGGAGTTGCATCGAGTTTGTACCACTGTTCAAGAGGGGAGATTAGGAAGTATATGCGATGGGCTGATTATACAATGATAGCCACAGCAACTGTTGTAAGTGTGATTTAATTTGACTACAATGTCCAGAATCAAAGGACAGTTTACTAAGCTTCTTGTTTGAAAAATATTGGTGCTTTCTAAATAAGCTTACAGTCTAATCGTCCTTTTAGAAGCAACAAAGTTGTACTGAAAGGATGAAATATTGTGTGCAAAGTGCAATCTGAAAAACATGTAAGAATATATAATAGCTACAGCATCAATGATGGCAGCACTACAGAAAGTGACACTGATACATCATGCTGACCGCAATTAATACTTTGTTTGATCTCTCTTACTTGTCAAACAAGTAGGCTTCACCTTCGGCTTCTCTTGGTATGTGGGAACCACTTTGAAGCTAGCGACAATTTCATTTACGTTAAATGGAATCTCCATGATTCTTTGTCCTTAAACACAACCCAAGTTAAAGCCTACTCAAAACTCCTTCCACCATGGCAGAGCCTGAAGAACGTAGTTCGGATGGCCTTAAAAGCATTTTTTATGACAAGAATGGAAGCCCTATTCTAGTCAACATCCTTTCTGGCCTTCAGGTAATGTCCCTTCTGGCTCAGAGATTGAAATCAATCCCTAACCAAGTTAATAAGCTAAAAGTGCACTGAGGATATTCTAGAGCCCTTTATTACTGTTGATGGCTTGATGCATGTATGATATGATGCATCCTACGTCAGTTGCTTGTCAGAGTGACTGTTTTATCCCTTTTCATTTAATGTCACCTTCCTTTTTGCAACTTTGATTCTTTTTTGAACTTGTTTATGATATAGAGGATGGCCTTTTCTTGCCCCCTTGCACCCCACACTTCATTTATTTTGATCCTGCTGGCTGAACGTTTTCTGCAGTGTCTTTCGAGGGCTCTCAGGGGTGAGAATTCAAAGTTTCTAATGGCAGCATCTGCGCTCTGTCTTCCAATCCAGCCGTTGGTGGTTACAGCTGTCCACACGGGGATGATGGAGGTTAGTAGTTCCCGGTGACCAGCATCTGCATGACACTAAAATGGGCTCATCATTGATCACAAAACTCCCTAACACCCACTACCCCTACATGAATTGGCCGTAGATCCTTTGAATATCTATCCAGAATGAATCCAGTGTTGGATTTAGTGTTGAAAATATCCAAGTCATTTTTCACCCTTGACCTTTGGCATCTCCAGCATTTGATCTCTAATCAAGTTCATTTTGGGTACACCCCTTCTGCATCAAGAGATCTTTCAATCACACATTCTAGGATCAGCCAGGCGATGGGTCCCACAGGGCTCTCAGCTACTCTCATTCAGGAGACCAGTACCTTATTTATAGAGGCATTTTGAAGAATGACCAGCCCAATCATATGCTTGAAATTGCTTGGCTTGTGGGGCCCACCTGGAGGCATGATGTTCATTTGGTGGATAGTTGGAAGGTTCTCCTTCTGACCTAACTTAGTGAAAATTTAGTGAAAATGGAAACCATCCAATCGAGGGAGATACTATTTTTTTCCCTTAAAAATTGTCCAAATCTTAGATATTAAATAAAGTGGGATGGGTGCCAAAATTGCATGGTTAATTGAAAGACCTACACAACTAGGATGAGTGTCAATTAGGGAGACCATCGCTTTTGACGGTTACTAGTGTCCATCACTATTGGGCATCACCGTCTTTTATGTTGGCTTAATCATTTGCTGACATCACCATTGTCCATATGTCTCACAAAATCAATCAATCCCATCAACTCCCTAACTCTAGTAGGCTCTGGAGTACACAATCCTCTCATGACTCCACTCCCTTCTAGAAAATGGCAGAGAACTTTCATTCACCGCCTTGATGAATGGCAAATGGTGGGGCCATGTGGATTTGTCCCAGCCACATGTTGATTACCATTGCTTATGAATCGAGGTGTGATGCCTCATACACAAGCAAGCACTTGAGTGATGTGAGTGTGGTGTGGTGCGGTGTGGTGTGGTGTGGTGTGGTGAGTACATCACATACAAAAGTCCAGTGTAGGTTATATGAGTGTGTAGTGTGTATAAGTGTAATGAGTGAAGGAATGTGCTACATGTTGTAGTCAGTTGTAGTGTCTATGTGCTAGGTGCATGACCTGTAATGTATACTATGCACTATGTGCATGGGTTTCATTGAAAAGTGTAGTGGAGTGTACACTGTGTAATAGCATGTGCCTCTCTTCTTTGAGAGATAAATAATAGTTGTGAGTTGTTCATTCAGTGTGAGTTCACCTGTGGTGTGCTTCCCTATAAGTGGTATTAGAGAGAGGTCAGGTTAGGGATCGTCTGTCCATTGTGAGTAGCGGCAAGAGATGGCGTGACACTATGAAGTTGATCAGTCAAGGACTGAGCTTCTTGGTGGTAGAGATCGACGAGGATCCCACTAATCACGATGGTGGATCTTGCAAATGCAACTAGAGGGATTGAGAAGCTTAACAACCACAACTATGATTATTGGTGCATGTGTGTGGAATCATATCTTCAAGGCCAAGACTTATGGGAGATTGTTGGCGGCATTGATGTTGTAGCACTGACAAATGACAATGCGGTGATGTTGCGCAAATGGCAAATTAAAGCTAAGAAGGCTATGTTCGTCTTAAGGACAACAGTGCAGAATGAGATGCTATAACATATACGAGATGCTGACACTCTAAAAAAGGCATGGGATACACTGGCTACATTGTTCTCCAAGACAAATGCTGCACAACTTCAACTTTTGGAGAATTAGCTTGCTTCTGTCACCCAAGATACGATGTCTAGTAGTCAATATTTTATGAAAGTGAAGACACTTTGTTGAAAGATTTCTCAACTTGACCTGGATTTGTGGGTCAGTGATGCTAGGATGAGACGGATTATTTCATGGAGATTGAAGTCCGAATATAGTGGGTTCATGACGGCCATCGTGGTTTGGCCGACCCAACTGTCTCTTGTAGAATTAGAAAGTCTATTAGCAAATCAAGAAGCTCTACCCAAACAAATGGCTGGAGTAACGATGAAGGATGAGGAGCAAGCACTCTTCACTTGCAAGGAAAAAATAGCGATGAAGCCAAGAAGGAAGGAGTTCGTTGAATTTGCTCAGCAGAAGGAGCGTTCCAAATTAGAGGGAGCTCCAAAGGGCAACATCGATGATCGACGACAGAGAAATTCTCATCAAAATGTTGAGCGTTATAATTGTGGCAAAAGGGGCCACTATGCTCGCAACTACAGAGCACCAAAAAAAAAAAAGACTGATGAAGGAAATATGGTTACCTCAACGAGTCACCATAGTGAAAGCAAAGAAGAATGGGATAGCCAAGTATTCACAGCAGTTGTGGAAAATATGGCCATCAAAGATGATTACAAGGAGATAATGCTCATTGCAAATTCCTGCCCTGAAGTCATTAATTACGATTGAGACTGGATCATAGACTTAGGATGTTCAAATCATATGATGGGTGACAAATCGAAGTTTTTAAGATTAGTTGAATACAAAGGTGATACAGTGGTGGTCATAGCAAATAATGCATGCCTATCGATTATTCATATAAGAGAAGCCATCTGTGTGCCCAAATTCAACAAAGATGAGGCCCATTTGCAGCAGGTTTACCCTGTACCAGGTGTGAAGTAGAATTTGTTATCTATATCATAGTTGATATCATCTGGTAATTTCGTTGTATTTGGGCCACATGATGTAAATATATATCTCAATGTAAAGCCATGTGAAAACCCGATTATGATTGGGCAAAGACTAAACTCCATCTATGTCATGTCTGCAGAATCGGCATATATAAAGAAGACCCATCAAAATAATACGGCTGATCTATGGTATGCCCGTTTAGGGCATGTAGAATATAATAGGTTGAAAGTAATGATGGATAAGTCCATGGTGAAGGGACTTCCATAGCTAGAAGTCCAAAAAGATGCAGTATGTGAAGGTTGTTAGCATGGAAAAGCTCACCAACTATCACAACCCAAGCCTAAGAATTCGGGGATTAGGATCAATACCTAAGCATAACACACGTACTCCAGTATAATCCACACCTGGACTAGAGTCGAATTATACAAGGGATATTTACATTACATACACATGTGAGGTGTTTTTAACGGATATCTGTTCAAACATTTGTCAAGAGGAAGCCTGTCAATATTACCTAAAAAATTTTCTTTTCTTCATCAATAATTAAGAGTTCCCAAAATATCAATTCATGAAACAGTATATACCCAAAAACCAATAAAAGGAGAACATATCTACATGACATGTATGTGTAAGAGTTTGTACATGAGTATCATAACATATCTATTCAATAGAGATGTGAAGTTTAATGGACAATTACAAAGGATTTATACATTGTCCCAAAATACAAGGGAATCATGAGCTATGCATGTCAAAATAAAAACTGATGCAAACTATCATAAAACCCTAATGACTCCAAGCCTATGACAATCATGTTGTGCTCTGTGGAGGGGATCAGTTAGATCGCATCCGCTCTCCGCTCATCAAGGCCTGAAGGGACCCTATGGGCCTCCTCCTTAGCCTTCTCGATCTTCGTAAGATCGGGACTGGAATCTAAGCCTGTAACACCATGAAACAACTATGAATAAGATTATTTAGCAAAGTATAAGCATAATTAAAGTAACACGCCTTATATCTAAAATAATCATTAACAAGTGATCATGGAGGTTAATTCAGTATACTATGCATGTTGTGTTATTGAATAAAGCATGATATAGGAATCAATAAGAGAGATACATTACTATTTGGCTACTACATTCGTTATATCCTCCATTTAGGATCTTTGTATTGAGAACACCAATGACCCGGCCAAAGGTACGATTGGGTCTCTATATTCATGAAGTCCAGAAGTTTTAAAGGCACACTGCAGCGGCACCATAACAATTTACTACAACAAAGTCAACGCCGCTGGGTATCTTAAGGCTGAAGCTAAGTAGAGCCAGATAATTTCGAATTATATAATTGAAATTGAGTAATCCGTGCAATTCGTTTCATTGTAAAACAATTCATTAGAGATTCAATTCATTCTTAATTCAATACGAATAATTGGAAAACCGTATATCAAGGAACATAAAACTATAATAAATTCATACCGTGATCATTTTATAATCATTCCAATCATACAATAAGCATTTCGATGACAGAAGGAAACCATAAGAATTCAATATGCTATGCAATTCAAATTAACAGAATCAATGTAATTTACGAGCCAATTATGATATAGTCATCCATTGTTTCTAATCGTGCATAATGATGTAGTTTTAAGTTATTCGATATACGGTTGTCTCCTTTTGGTGTTATACTATGTAAGGGTCGTGTATCAAAATCCCTTAAACCAACACCCATGGAGAGGTGCTTATTAAATGGACAACATTACATGAATGAGTCTTAGCCCTCAAGACACTTCATGTTAAGTAATTTTCCATTGGGTCAAATAATCAAGTTAAAGGATTCCAAGGAACTAAGGTCCTACAAGGTCCTGTGATAGTCCTTAATTAACCATAGTTTTCAAGGGTCTTACAGCTTAGCCGTGGGTGACCTATGGCTTAGCCGTGGAATACACGGTGGCTTAGCTGTTGCTCTGCACATTGTTTCCTTGCAATCACTGCTTAGCCGTGAAAGAACCTACGGCTTAGCCGTGCTTGGCCTACGGTTGAGCCATGGCTTGGCTACAGAATAGCCGTAGTTCGGTTCACGGCCTAGCCGTGGGCTCAATCGTAGAAGGAATTATAAATTTTGAGTCTTAGGTTTCCTAGTCGTAGTGCAACCTAGTCTTTGGATTCCCGGCTGTAGTACAATTTACGGCTTAGCCGTAAGCTTCAGTGTTTCTAAAGCTAATTCAGTTCTAGAATTTTTTCTTCTGACTGCATGTATATTAGCTGGACCAAGGTAGTTATTCTTATTTAATTCCACCATTCAACATTCTTAATCACTATTCATTCATTTACGTAAAGAACCTCATTATGCAATTGAGATGGAATTAAAAGGGCTGAAAATCGCATTTTCTTAGATTTATAAAAAAGAATCACAAACTACCAATATGCATTCAACATCAATTAGCTTATACTCGCCTTTGTTTAAGAGTTCTAATTAGGATTCCTTCTCTTGGCTCAATTGAGAAGAAAACCCAATGCTTGACCTAAAATGACATGCATATAAGGAATGATGAAGAAAATGAGTGCATGGTTGATTAAAGAGTCTTCTTAGACGTCATTGAACTACAATTCTGTGAATGAGTGTAAGACTTTACCTTAAAAACTGTTTTAGAAGAGAAGGTGCTTAGATCCTACACTTCAAAGGTGTGAGGAGAGGTATAAGATGTTGAAGATGGAAGATGAGAGCCTCTAGTCACACATGCAACCTACTAATCCCTTGCTTTGATAAAGAAATGGTGATGAAGAGAATAAGGAAGAAGAGCTCTGTAGCAGGGAGAAGAGGAGGGATCGAATGGAGTGGGTTGGTCCTTTATACAACAAAATTTCTAGGGTTTATAAGAAAGTCCTAATTTTCTAATACATTTTCAATTTAAGTCAAATGAGGGTCCAATTAATTTAGATGACGTCAAATGCATTCAAGTCAACTACAAAAGTTGACGATCTTAACAAGACAATTGTGACAATATCAATAGATGGGTATATGAAGTAAAACCATGAAATTTAAAATTACAAAAAAGATCTTTTATCTACCTAGTTAAGGTCAAACCCAACCCAAACTATCTATCTATGACTCAAACTCAACCCATTAGACTCAATGAGACAAAAATAAACTAAATCTAACCTTTTTAAAGATTAAACATCATTATTTAGATTAATTCGATATTAATTAGTATCTTAATTAATTAATTTCTAATCGTGCTTAATTGGGTTCGGTGTGTTACACCGACAAACATCAACCATATACTGAATTTAAGTTTCACGCTAAGAAGCCTTTGGAGATAATCCACTTAGATGTATTTGGTCCAATGAAGCCGTAGTCAATCAGCGGCCTAACATATATGCTCACCTTCTTCAATGACCACTTAAGGTATGTATGGGTGTACTTCATCAAGTTAAAGTCAGAAGTGTTCTACAAGTTCTAGGAGTTCCGGAGCAAAGTCAAAGGTGAGATTGGCCATAAGATTCTGTGCTTGCGCACTCAAAATGAAGGAGAATACACCTCAAATGAGATCTCAACATATTTGAAGAAGGCTGACATCCGACGACAGTTGACATATCCATACACTCTACAACAAAATGGAATAGCTGAGCGAAAGAACCGACATTTGGTAGAAACTGCGAGGAGCATAATTCATGCGAAGAATGTATTGAGCAAGTTCTGAGCCGAGTACTTGAAGACGGCTACACATATAACCAACCGACTACTACAAGTGAGGCTAGGGTTCATTTTACCATATCGGAAGTTGTGGAAGGTGAAACCCACGGTAAGTCATTTTGAGGTATTTGGCTGTGTATGTCATGTGCTTGTCCCAAAAAAACTTCACAGTAAACTGGAGAAGAAGACTATTTGGTGCATATTTATAGGATATGACACCGAACACAAATGTTGGAGGTGTTTAAGCCTTTTCATGGTGGTCGCTAGAAGCTGCAATATTACCAAGTCCAGAAGACTTGGATGACAATAATCAGCCAAAATTAAATACTAAAAATGTCAAACTAGAAGTTGAAATTGATGGGCTTAGTCAAGAATCTTAGACTCCACAAGATAGGCCCGCTAGCCCATGGAAAAGTGGAGTACATGTGACACTAGTGGAAGCCAAGCCAAGTCAACTTGAGGTTGACGACCCACCACAACAACCACGGACATCCACTAGATCAAGGAAGCCAAACCCAAGGTATGTAGATGCTTCTCTTACTAAGATGGATGATGTTTGTGAGCCAGCTCCGTATAAAGAAGCATGCCAAAGTAAGGAGTGGTAGATGGCCATGAATGAAGAAATATCAGTGTTGAAGGCAAACCAGACATGGGATCTGGTTCCTAAGCTAGAAGAAGTAAAACCCATATCATGTAGATGGGTATATGAGTTGAAGACTTGGGCCGATACATAAATCGAAAGTTATAAAGCAAGGTTAGTCACATGGGGATTTTTACAGCAATACAGGATTGATGATGAGACTTTCAGTCCGTAGCAAAAATGACCATCGTGCATATACTAATAGCATTGGCTGTAAACAAATCATGGCGGCTATAGCAAATGGATGTAAATAATGCCTTTCTCCATGGAGAAGCCAATAGAGACATATATATGGAGCAGCCAAAAGGTTTTGGAAATAAGGATTGACAAGATTATGTTTGCAAACTGCAGAAGGCTCGCTATGGTCTAAAGCAAGCTACGAGAGCATGGTACGGTAAAATTGCTGAATTCGTAATCCAAAATGGATATTCAACAACGACTGCAGACTCAAGTCTTCTTATAAAGGCTGAAATTCAATTCCAAATGAAAGAGATTGGGGAACTCAAAAACTTTCTAGGATTCGAGATTGATCGAGTCAAGGAAAGTCTTTTCTTATGTCAACAAAAATATACAAGAGACCTCTTTCAAAAGTATGGGATGGTCGACTACAACCCAATATCAACACCAATCAAGACAAACATAAGGCTAAGTGCATATGAAGGAGATATCCTAAAGGATTCGACTATGTATAGGCAACTAGTCGGAAGCCTGATGTATTTAACATTGACCCGACCTAACATATCATATACAGTTGGAGTGGTTAGTAGGTTATGCAAGAACCAAGGAAGCCTCATCTAGAAGCAGTTCGTAGAATTATGCAGTACATCAAAGGTACTACTGACTATGGCATTCTTTACAGAAAAGGCAAGTGTAAGCTGGTTGGTTATTGTGATGCTGACTTTGTTAGAATCAGAACACTTTCAGATCTACAACAGGGTATTCTTTTAACATCGGATCCACAACAGTCTCCTAGTATAGTAAGAGACAACTAATGGTATCGTTATTAATCATCGAAGCTGAATACAGATCTGTAACTATGGTTACCCAAGAGTTTTCCTGGATGAAACTCCTATTAGAAAATCTAAATCAACTTATTGAAGACCCAGTGCCACACCATTATGACAACTTAGTGGCTATCAAGTTAGCCGAAAATCTTGTCCACGCTAGGACCAAGCATATCGAAGTATACAATCATTTCATCTGGGAAAAGGTTCGAGAAAAATAGATAATGCTTGAACCAATTGGAATAAAAAACCAAGTCGCTGACATGCTTACCAAGGGATTAAATCCTACACTATTTTTCAAGCATAGAAAAGCTCTTGGGATGGTCAAAAGATCAGAGACCAAATAAAGATAGTGCTGAGGGGGAGAAATGTTAGGCATCACCTTTTTTTTATTTTTTATTTTTTATATTGCCTTAATCATATGCTGACGTCACCATTATCCTTATGCCTCACAAAACCAACCAATCCCATTGACTCCTTGACTCTAGTAGGCTCTAGAGTACACAGTCCTCTCATGCCACCACCGCCTTCTAGAAAATGGCAGAGAACTTTCATTCACCGCTTTGATGAATGGCAACTGGTGGGGCCACGTGGATTAGTCCCCGCCACATGCATTTGGGCATGTAGGTTACCATTGCTTATAAATAGAGGTGTGATGCCTCATACACAAGCAAGCACTTGGGTGATGTGAGTGAGGTGAGGTGTGGTGTGGTGAGTACATCACATACCAAAGTCCAATGTAGGTGATATGAGTGTGTATTAAGTGTAATGAGTGAAGGAATGTGCAACGTGTTGTAGTCAGTTGTAGTGTCTATGTGCTAGGTGCATGACCTGTATTGTATACTATGTACTGTATTGTATACTATGTACTATGTGCATGGGTTTCATTGAATAGCGTAGTGGTGTGTACAATGTGTAATAGCGTGTGCCTCTTCTTTGAGAGATAAATAATAGTTGTGAGTTGTTCATTCAATGTGGGTCCATGTGTGGTGTGCTTCCCTACAATCACTTTTGAGGCCCAGCCTATCTCACTGAGTACAACCTGGACCCCACTATTACCTCCAGGCTTAACATGGCGAATCTTTGAGCATACTTCACTTGTGGGAATATAAAAAGGCAGAAAATGTAAAATCCAAATAAAAAAAGCTCATGAAGATGGGATCACGGATTATAGTTGTCTGTTGAGAGGGAGTTCCCTGAAATGTTGATGCATGGAGGGGATTTCTAAGTAACATTACTTTTCCAATTTCTTGTCTCTGTTCATTTAACATGGTACTGTATCTGCTTTCTTCTAGGTAGCTTTTGCGAAAAGAGCATTGACAAAACCAGAGCTAAGGATGGCGCACAGTATGCATACAATGTCTTCACTGTTGGGAGGTGCGCTCTTTATTGCAGATGATATCTTCCCTGGAACACCATACATACATGCTCTATGGCATCTCGCTGCAGCAGTCGGTGTTGGGACCTGTAATAAACTTCTTGAATGATGCTTCATCTGTCCAATGCGCTGTTCTACTACTCGTATGATAGAATCATCCCTATGCATATAATGTATATTTAAATGCAACTATACAAGTCATTCTTTGGATACACAAAATGAAAAAGAAACCCTCTTGTATCAGGCAGTCTGAATGGAAGTTCTTCATCGCAAGCATTGCAACATTTTGTGTAGAGCATTTACTGGGATATTTTTCAATTTAGCAATTTAACTTTGCAGTTAGCACAACATGATTATAGTGATTTGTTGGTGGGCAGATTCTCTTCATTATTACCATTAAAAAAAATGAAAAGAAAAAAAAAAGTTGCTACATTATCCAAGGGCAGGGATAATAGGCCAGGTTGTGTGCCTGGCACTGATACAGGCTAAAACCCACAAACATGGTTGGATCTAGGAGCCATTGATAAATTCAATTCCTTGTTCTTGCTATATCCTATGGGAAGTGCTAATATGCAACCATTCCTCAGGGATACTTTTATATTTGGACATATCAATATGCAAAGTCAAAAGACATTGTACTTTTTCATATAGCTTTTTATCTTTTGCACATTAATATATTTAAATACGAAAGTATCTCTCATCACACTCTTAAGGGATGGATGCATATCGGTATTCTCCACTATTTTTAAGATATCTATCCATGTCATGTCTTTTGAGAGAGAGAGAGAGAGAGAGAGAGAGAGAGAGAGACTTGGAATGTGTAGATCCTACAAAATCGATGGCTAAGATTTTGAACCTTGGTTTTGTTTTGGGCATCCTTGTTTGTCCCAAGGCTGTCCCATCATTTAAATGGTTCCCACTGGAGACCATTTTGACCTTTCAAATTGTGCACCTAGAGAGTTTTATGGCATGTTTGGGAGAAGCATAGCGTAAAGTATGGTAGAGTAAATACAAAATAAAAAAAGAATAATATATAATTGAAATATGATAATTTGTTGTTTTTAGTTGTTTAATGTGAAATCTTTTTGACTTTTTGTATAAAAAGTAAAAATTTTTTTGGTAATTAAATGATGACTTTTTGACGTTTTTTGAAAAATGAGGAAGAAAAATTGAATTTTTTAAAAAAAGGAGGAGAAAATTTTGAATTTTAAAAATTTTATTTTACTCTACTTTATCCTATCCCTCCCCAAACATGCTAGGTGGAGGATAGTGCATTCTAATACATAGGAAATAATTTATTAGTGATAGCAAGAGTAGTGGAAAGGGTGATGTGGTAATTTCCCTGAAAGATAACAATCTCTGTAAATCAAAGATATCAATTGAGTGTCTCAATAATAACACTTGCTGCCACAGGCTCAATTATTACACTCGCTGGCCACAGGCAAACCCCAAGCTCATTTCCTTCCTGCCAAATATGCGACCATCTTACTAGTCCTTTCCATCTGTGAATTGGATCTTTAATACTCAGCAGGTCCTAGTCTTGTACATCCTCCAGTAGACATACAAGATCCGACGAAGATTCCCTGCCCATTTTTTTTTTCTTGAGAACTTGGAAAATTTATATTTAGTAATTGTAAATTTTAGAAGAATTGTGTCCATGGAGGTCCTTATTTTTGACAATTTTCGTGTCTCACTACCTTATGTAAGACTTAAAGATCCTTAGTTTTGCGGATTTATGCAGTGACACTAATTGTTTTTCAGCTATATGATTAATACACATGGATATCAATGTAAAATCTTGTGTGTACAAATTTTTAATGAGGAATCCTCAAATACGCAGCAGTTTAAAGAATTTTCAGATTTGTGGATCTTTACCTGTTATTAGATGTTTTGGGCCTATTTGTTTCTCGCAATTTCAAAAAAATTTGTCTCAAAGAATTTAGAATTCTCAAAATGTTGTTCAGCAACTGAAATTCTTTTTACTTAGGGACAATTCAGCATTTAGAAAAATGAAATTTTGCCAATTCCAAAGGCTAAAGGCAAATTTTCTAGGAACTTCCATTGAATCCCTTTATCAACAATTTCACCTATCATCTTGTGGGGACAGACGGACAGTAGGCTTCACAAATACGCACATGCCCTCTATTCAAAAGAGTTGTATAAAAAGGATCCCAAATTGATTATGAAACAAGGCTATGAATGCTCAACAGCTCATCCTCTCCAAGACTAAAAGAAAGAGAGTGAAGAAAAATCACAGAAGAAAAGAAGAAAGACAAGGAGATCTGAGATGTGACACTAGATTGGAGGAGCATCGAAGCTTCTTTCAACTTTTTTTTGGCGTTGTGATTAGAGGGGCGCTGTAACAAAAACCTAAGTAGGAAGAAGCTTAGATCCTATTCTTGAGAGAGAGAGAGAGAGAGAGAGAGAGAGAGCAAGGCCCAAAGGCTATTTTAGTCTCCTCTTGCAGTTTTTTTTTTTTTTTTTCACTTTTTACGTAGCTTCGACACAATGGGGATCATCTTTAGAAGAAGAAGTGAAAATGGACGTAGAAATGCAGCTTTCAGTATCTGGGTCGTCTTGATTGTTATACAGCCGTGCATGGTCTACATCGCCGCTCGATCATTGACACCCAGAATGCAATCAACGGATGGAGTTCGAGTTCAACTTCCTTTTCTTTCTCCCAGCCATGAACCCAGCATCGACATCAATGGAGCAAACATGAAAACATTGGTAGGAGATGATAAGAGAACTATCCACACCGGCCCAAATCCTCTTCACAACCGATAAGCCCATATAAAAATCGATCGACCATTTCGTTCTGTTTTTTTTTTTTTTTTTTTTGTCCTTTCCCTGCAACTTAGTTCTTCTGTTTTCTTATACATTTCATGTAAGCACTACTGCACTACAGTTGAATGAAATATAACATGGAAGTTCTTTTCTTGCTGTTAATCTTTTCAATGGCATTGGTTGGTGATGAACTGATGATATGGTTTGGGTTTCTAATCTTCTTCTTCACTGTTGGTGGAGAGGTGTGTGGAGTGTGGACAATAATAATAATAATCATGGAGAAGAGGAACAGCTAATGGACTGCTGCATGTGCAGGGGTTCTGTCGAATTCATGAAGGGAGTAAATGAGAGGAGTGGGGCTCTTTCCTTTTTCTCTCTCTTTTCTCTCTCTCTTTTTCTTCATCTGCCTTCCCTTGTCTGTTGTTTCATCGTCTCTAGAAAGATTTTCTTTCTTTCTTCTGAGCCAACTCTAATTTTTTGACTTGGGATGTATCATGAGGTTGTCTTTGGCTGGTTGTTAGTATATACATAGGGGCAAAAAGCGTAGTTATGACTTGTATATTTGTTGGTGTCTTGGTGATAGGCTTTTTGGGTGCCTACTGCTACTACTGTAAGAGGTTTTGTTCTCTTTTTGTTTGTCTGTGTAAGACGACATAGCTTTGGGGTGGCTAGGAAGACATATTAATATGCGAAAATTTTTGGGTTCACTGAAAAACTCCACATAAAAATTATGAGCTATCCTTCAAACCCCACATAAAGTTGTTGGATTTGCCCCAAAAACATAATTGGTACTGCTTGAGTATGCACCCCTTAAAAAAAAGAACTTAGATCCGTGGCTGCTTGGATTTCAAGTTACCCCACAGCCCAACCTAAAAAAAAATTGCGTATGGACCTTCCTTTTGGACCGTATTAATTAGGCTGAATTATGGTGAGCTCCCAGTTGGGGTCCAACCTGAATATCCATTGACCCGATTAATATAGAATTTATAACATACACAAATGAATACATTATAGTAATGGTATTTACTTAAATCATAATGTATAATATATTTAAACTCAAGTCAGGACTATAAGAATGAGGGTTTAGGTTTGAGCCTGTGACCACATCCACCACCGATCCAACCTATTTAGATCTCTGCATCTGCATGGGTTCTGCCACTAACTGCAGGGGGAAATGATGTAGTATAAATCTACCCATACATTGTAATGGGCAGTGCCATATGGCGTCAGGGCATTTTTTAAGAGAAATGGGCCTTGGTGATAATAAAAGTTTATTGAATGGAAAGATCTATGTAAGACCTCCCTTATTCAAAATCTTGAGCCCAAAAGATCATCTAAAACTTTTGATTCATGGCCCTAAAATTTAATGGTTTAGTGGTATCATTTTATTATGATTTCATTCTAATGGAGAAAAAACATTAAGTGTCAAATTTGGATATGAGACCATACATGGGGGGTAGCGTATGAAAATTCTAGATTTACTCAACGTGCGTCCAATGACAAAAAAAAAAGGCGAAAAAAGGGCTTTTTAAATTCGGGCGTTTTATGAGAATTTCCCCGTTGTAATTTGTATGGTAAGGCCACGTTGTTGCACCAATATCAGACCACCACCGTGACAGTTTGATTTGAGAATGAAAGGCCTCACTGTGTGTAAGAAAAGAAATAAATTTCATTCAAGTCAGAGATATGTAACATTAAATAGACAGAGACATGTAACATTAAATTGATTGTATTTGAATAATCAATTCCAATGTTGTATAAACTCTAAATGGAGTAAAATTTGGTAAGTCAACAAATTTGATAAGTTAACTATGCTTGGAAGTCTTTTTTTATTATGAACTGGTTTGATTGAACCATGGTGCTTTCATTGGGATGCACAGAAATTGGATCCAGTTTGAACTGCTCATTATTGTTGTTGCTTTTGGTAAAAATCAATCTTTGATTAGAGGGTCACCATCCATTTTTCTTTGTGTTTTTTTTTCCTTTCTTGTTGCATTGGGGATTCAAACTCCCACACTCTACTCACACACCTATGTCACCCGATCCATTTAGTTAAAGGGTAAGAGGTAGAAATTCAAGGTCCCAGAGACCGCTTGGTGTAAACTAAGCATGATGGAGCACACCGATGAATGACTCTACACTCTGAGTATAGCCTATTGGGTTGGACTCAAGTATATCCAAGCAGACCAAGCCTCCAGAGTCCAATAAGAAATTCTAGACCCAAGTTCAACATGGGCCCTAGAAACCGAATCCAGATCTGTCCAAATAGAAGGTGACAACTGACAAGCCCAAGCCTACCCATGTAAAGCCCGACTCTGTAGCTAGTGGACCCAAAACTGGGCTCTAGGCTTGAATTTGAATGCCTTGAATTCTAATGACTATCGGGAAGAGAAGAGACCTTTGACATTTGGTTGATACATCCAAGACATTTGCTGCAGTCCTTGTAATCACCAGTTTAAACTTCTCACACATTTTGAAGCAATTTATGGAGTTGGAATCATCATATTTAACAATATCAGTGTACGTATGGATTTAATTTTGGGAAAGAGTGTATGATGGGTGGGGCACGTGATATAAATTGGTTGGATCAAAAGAAGGTGATAGAGAAGGGAGAGTAAGATGAAAACTTAGTTGATTGAAAAGGGGGAATTAATTCTGTCTGAAAGTCCTACCAATATGTAGAGTTGGATCGGGGTGTATTAGTACATATTCGAAGGTAAAAACAAAGGATCCAAATAAACATGCACATAGGAGACCTGAACAAGAACTTAAGATTAAAAGGAACTAGTTCCGTTGGACTGTCTTTCCCTGGCTCCGTTTTTAGTCTCTTGAGTGGGCCTGTAACCAAAGCCCATTCTGGCGTTTTAATAATTCCATCCCTAAATATGAGTCGGGTCAAACTGATATGGGCTTTCATTTAAGCCGATGGGACCAGTCCAGGTCTAGTACTACGCCTGATAGCAAGGCTGGCCTTGTTGACCAAATGCCCATACAGCTTATGCCCAGCCAGGCCTTTCCCAAGCAATTCAACAAGAACGACCTAGATCATTTGTGGATGGAGATGGGCTTGAGCCTTTTGAACCCATTAGGTCAAGTGGGCCTCTGAAGCTACATAAAATGGGCTGGGCTTGAACAAGTTTCGGCATGGCGCTTGTCCAACCGCATAAATATTTTTGCAACCAATTTTTTAATGTTGCAAGATTTTATTTTACTTTATTTTTAAATCCTGCATACCCAACTTGGTCGAATAAAACCCATAGAAGGACTCCCCCACACAACCCCCTATGTGAAACTCAACTTTGATGGATCCTACAGTGGGGATGATAATGTGGCTGGAGCTGGATCCTTCATCCGAGATCAATATGGCGGGCTGATATCAACTTTTTAAACCATTAATTTGGCTTCCTATCCCTTGAAGCAGATCTTCAAGTCCTTTTGGAAGGTTTGAGGTTATGTCATAATCTGCATTTATCACACATCATTATAAAAGAAGATTCATATATGAATATTTATTAATTAATTATATTTTAACTAATTGAGATCCATTAGACTCTAAATGAGTCTGAATTAGGGTTAGGATTGTGTGCGCAAAGTCTAATCAGGTTTAGAACTCATTTGAACATTGTAGGGCGATAGTTTGTAGTTTAGGAAGTTAGAAGCCTTTTTTGTAATTTTTTTTATTTGTGAGGTTTTAGGCTCATTGGGTATGTGATCTAATTCTAAGAATGTTATTCTTTTACCCCGACCCAAATTGAGACCACCTTGATAATCAAAAGCGGACCCAACCAAAAGTAAGTCCTTATTTGTAAATACCCTAAACTCCGATTCTTATAAATCCAAACCCCAAAGCCCTAAATTCATTACTTCTCTCTCTCTCTCTCTCTCTCTCTCATGTTCTTCTTTTTCTCCCACACATCCAAGCCTCCGACCACCATCTGAAGTCATCGTTGGATCACCATCTCCACCATTCATCTTCTTCTCCAAGCTCTCCTCTTCGCAAAGATACCTTTATCAAGTTTTCTTCTTCACTGTAAAAACCTAAGTAGTCTTCAAATCTTCCCAATTCTAAGGTTTTGTAGATTTTAACCTTTAGATTTGATTTAAAGGACTCATGAGCCTCCTCTTTAGTTTTATAGATTTGGATTGGATAGGATTCGCATTTAGAGCTTCAATTAGGTTCTTTGGCTTGGTTTTCTTCTTGTTTTCATACCATCATCATCAAAGGCAAGTAGATTACCATGACTTGTTGAGAATATGCATTCATTCTTTTTGATTCTTACATGTAATGATTACATTGATTTATGTTTTGCCCATTGTTAATGAAACTGGAATCACATGCTAGGTTTTAGGATGATTTGGATTAATATAATTGAAGTGGATTTGAGCTGGTTTTATGTGTTGAATGAAGAAGGGCTTGGCCCTAATTTTATGTAGATAAAAAAGGGTTTAAATGATAGGGAACTAATTCCCCAAAGAGGAAGAAATAGGATTTTTTGTTTTGTGAATTATAAGTTTGATTGGTTGGACACATGCTCGATCGATTGGATTTGCATTCTGTCTAAGGCAAAATTGAGACCTAATCGATCAGATCTAGGATCCACTGAATGGTGGTTTTAGGTCTGTGGAGCAATAATGAAGGATGTTTGGGTTCTACGCAATCCATAGTTTATCCACATGTGTTTTAAAAGTCTGTCTCAATTTCAGGACCCCATTTGATTCATTTTTTGATAAACCCACCTTAAACTAGTAAGTAAGAGGCGTATTTGGAAATGCGTTCTTCTTACAAATCGTTTGGTTCGCGTAAGATGTATGGACTATTTTGAACTGGGTTAAGATGGGAATTGAAACTATGCACCGTAGATAATTGTTTTTAAATTTCCTAGCCTCAGCTCATCTTGGTTCAAATAGAATTGTCTGGTGCAAAAATTGAGATCACGAATTTAGGAATTGGTTTGTAATATGTTTCTTGCCTTTCGAGTATGCATCTTTTCATTTACTGATACATTGTACACTTAATGTACATACTTCCATTAGAAGTAAACTAGTTGCATTGACTTTGACCGTATTGAGGCTTGACATTGGTTACGATGGATTGCAAAAGGACTACCTATATTGGATTTAAGTGAACTATAATTTTGAAGTAGTCTTTCTCTTTACTGAACTCGCATGCATGCATAAGGAAACCAACCATTCACTTTGATTTAGGATTCAAAGTCTGAGCACCTCTAAGACGATCTATATGTATATTATGTATTTCAAGGTCATTTTGATGACTGCTGTAAACCGATTTCAATTTTGAACGGTTCATCACTGTTTTAGATGGAATTGCTTGGCATCCTATGATTTGACCGGAATTCTACTAATAATTTGACAAGATTGACCATCTAATTTTGATCAGGATATTTCCCTATGATTTCGATGGGTGGACTGCCATATTATTGACTTATGTGCTCACTTATGTAGATTTGCATAAGGATGACATTTTTTTCTCATTATTAATGTTGTTTATTTTTCATATGATTTACTGTCTTTATTAATCTTTAATATTGTATGTTTATCATGAGGTATGTCTATCTAGTTGCTAACTCGTTGTAGTTTGATGTTGTTGTACCTGATGCATAAATACTAAGCTAAGCTATTTCAAGGATGTGGTGGAGAGTGAAGCATTTCAAGCGCTTGAGCCAACTAATGAGACCGAATAGGATGAAGATGATGGTTTCTAAACCATCTAGTCCTGTATATGAGTAGCTCACATTGAATTTATATTTAGTTTAGACATTATTCATTGGGGCTTTGCAGTTAATTATTTTATTTGATGTTGTTAACTTCAAACCTTAGATTTAATATTCTTTTAATGTCCATTCTCAATTTATTATTTAATATCAATTGATAATTAATGTTTCCACAAAGTTTTGGTATGTTATGAATACTATGGACTTCACTGCAGACCTAAGATCCTATGTGGGATTTGATTAGGAGCTTCGTGTTGTTTTAAATATGAAAAATTTTAATTGGACCAAAATTTCACATTAACCCTAATTTCATTTTGGGAGACGTGATAATTCATACATTATTTTCCACTTTTTAAATCCAGAGCAGCAACCTTTATGGCATCTCTTGGGTCTTTAGAAAAAGAAGTTATTTATTTGCTTCATATCTTTTTCTAGTATAAAGTCTCATTTTGTTATAGAAATTGTAACTAAGCAACAAATAAGATATCCAAGTTAAATCCACCACTTGCTGTTTTATTTACTCATTTTCTTCCTATTTACATCCAACCTCTATATCTATAGGAGAATATGATAATGCGTGAAGCTATGAGCTCTCATACTTCTCTTAGATCATCTTCAAGGATTAACGGACACTAAGTTATGGACTCAACTATTGATCATCAGCTCTAATCCTTTGGCTATATACTTATATTTACGTAAAGCTTGTTTAACAACCTAAGAATTGTTAGATCTAAATCTAGGCTAAGCACACACCACACAAAAAGAAAAACAAGCAATTACACACAGGAGACACAAAGATTTACCTGGTTCGGCCAAATTGCTTACATCCATGGGCACGAAGATTTCACTATGAAAAAATCTCTCTTTCACCCTTTACAATATTCTCTCTGTATTCCCTTCTCCCCATTTCTATCTTGCTTGGTTACAAAGAACAAAACCATTGAAGAGCCTTAATTAACTGGGCCCTAATGTAAACTACTCATGGGCCCAATAAGAACCTTTTGAGCTAAATCCAACAATCTTCACCTTGGCGAAAGAGTCCGACTATTTGAAGAATTGTTGAAATGTGTTTATGACACATATACCTTATGGGAACCCTATCCTACCATGACTACACCACAGTGGAGATGAGGTGCACCTTCAATCTTTAACAAGAGGAGAGATTGAGTAAGTCCAAACAATGCTTGAACTTCTCTGTAGCAACTAACTTGGTAAGCATGTCAGCTGGATTATCATCTTTGTGAATCTTTTGAATGGAGATCTCACCTGTAGCAACCCAATTTTGAATTCTGTGATAGATAATAGCTATGTGTTTTGTCGTTGTATGCTATACCTGATTCTTTGATAAGCATATTGCAATCTGACTGTCATAGTGTAACAAGATTGATTTCTACTTAATACTCTTGTTATTTATCAAAACTCTCAACCAGATAGCTTTCTTAGAAGCCTCTGAAGCTGCCATGTATTCTGCCTCTGTAGTGGATAATGCAGTTGTAGACTGAAGCACCGATCTCCAACTTATCAGTCCGCTAGCAAGCGTGTAAACATATCCTGTAGTGGATCTTCTCTTGTCTAAGTCCCCTGCAAAATCAGAATCTACATATCCAATTACAAACCTTGACCCATATTTTCTTTCAAATAGAATTCCCAAGTCTCTAGTGCCCGTCAAGTGCCTCAGAATCCACTTTACAGCATTCCAATGCTCTTTTCCTAGATTCGCCATATACTTACTCACTACACTCACTGCTTGAGCTATATCTGGTCTTGTGCAAACCATGGCATACATCAAATACCCCACTGCATTTGCATATGATATTCTAGACATTTCTTTAATTTTCTCATCATCATTAGAACATTGTCTGGCACTTCAACTAAAGTGATTTGCAAGTGGAGTAGACACAGGCTTAGCATTTAGCATGTTAAAATTTTCAAATACCTTTGACATGTACTTTTTCTGTAATAATCACAGCTTTCAAGCCTTTCTGTCTCTCCTAATTTCCATGCCCAACATTTTTATGGCTGCCTCAAAGTCTTTCATGTCAAAATTTTTTTTTTCAATTGAGATTTAAGTTCATCCACTTTTGACATGTCATTATATACAATTAGCAAATCATCTACATAAAACAGCAAAATAATAACAGAATTATCATCTAAAATTCTGTAATAAACACAACAATCATACTCACATTGATGATAGTCGATCTTCAACATGTAGGAATCGAAGCGCTTGTACTATTGTCTTGGAGATTGTTTTAGCCCGTACAATGATCTCTTCAATTTACACACATGGTCTTCTCTTCTGATTTCTTTGAACCTTTCAGGTTGCTCCATGTAAATTGTTTCCTCTAAGTCATCGTGAAGAAAAGCTGCCTTTACATTTAATTGTTCGAGCTCCGTGTTGAATTTTGCTACTAATGCCAACAACAACCTTATAGAAGTGTGTTTTACAACTGGAGAAAATATTTCATCATAATCAACCCCTTCCTTTTGTGAGTATCCCATTGCTACTAGACGTGCCTTGAACTTCGGTTCTTCATTTTCTTGCAAAGCTTCTTTTCTCCTAAGCACCTATTTGTAGCCAACTATTGTTCTGTCTTTGAGTTTAGGAACTAACTCCCAAACTAAGTTCTTTTGGAGAGATTCCATCTCATCCATCATAACACCCATCCAACCTTGTTTTTCACTGCTTTCCATAGTTTCTTGAAATGAGGTTAGATCACCACTGCTGGTAATAAGAGTAAAATGTACTTTGTCCTCATCCCATCCAAACCTTTGAGGTGGCTTGATGGTTCTTTTTGCCCTTCCTTGTACTAGACTTGAAGCTTCCAGTTGAACCTCATGTTGTTCCTCACCTTAAGATGTATCAACCTCTGATGAACTTTGAGCTTATTCCTTGGTTTTATTCTTTGCAAGAGGAATAACTTTTGTAACCACCTTTTAATCACTGTGCCCTTTGACTTCACTGTTATGTTCCCTATTTAGCATAAAAGCTTTATCAAATACAACATCTCTACTGCAAATCTTTTTCTTGTTTTTTGGATCCCATAGCTTGTACCCCTTTACACCTTTCTCAAACCTGAGGAATATGCATTTGAGTGACTTAGAGTTTAACTTGGATTGCTCATCATTAGGAATGTGGATGTACGCCGGATAACCGAATACCTTCAATGAAGAATAGTCCACCTCTTTACTTGTCCACACTTCTTTTACAACTTTACAGTTAAGGGGTTTTGATGGTGACCGATTAACCACATAGCATGCGTGATTCACCGCTTCTGCCAAAAAACTTTTAAACAACTCTACATGAAGTCTCATACTCCTTGCTCTTTCTAAAAGTGTCCTGTTTATTCTTTCTGTAACTTCGTTTTATTGAGGATTCTTTGGAACAGCGAAATGCCTTATGGTACTTTTCTCCTTGTAAAATTTTAGAAACCTATCATTTCTGTATTCACCCTCATTATCTGATCTCAGATACTTGACTTTTCTACCTGTTTGATTTTCTACTTCTGCCTTTCACTCTTTGAACTTGGTGAAGACTTCAGATTTCTCTTTCATAAAGTAGACCCAAACTTTTCTTGAAAAATCATCAATAAATGCAACAAAGTCTCCACTTTTTGACATAACCAGGGTTGGTCCCCACACATCAGAGTGAATGTAATTCAGAATACCACTGCTTCTATAACTATTGCCTGCAGTTTTGAAGGATACCTTTTTCTGTTTGCCAAAAACATAGTTATTTACAAAAATCTAGCTTGCATGTTTTCATACCCTTTAACAACTGTCTTTTGTAAAATTTTAACATACTTCTCTCACTTATATGCCCTAGATGCATATGCCACAACTGAGACTCATCATCACTGGTTTTGTCATCTGTAGAGACTGCCACTCCACCTACAACTATGTTTTCCATAAATTTATAAAGGTTGTTCCCCAATTTGGTATCTTTTTTAATACCAAAACACCTTTAGTCACTTTAAGCACACCATCCTTTGCCATAAATGTACACCCTTTGGATTTAAGGAAGCCTAAAGAGATTAGGTTTTTCTTAAGTGTTGGCACATGCATTACATCATCCAGGGTTCTCACAACTCCATTTGTCATTTTAATTTTAATGGTGCCAATTCCAATGGTCTTACAAGGTGCAACATTACCCATTAGAACACTACCACCGTTACATTGCTCATAGGTATCAAACCAATCACGATTAGGGCACATATGATAAGAACAACTAGAATATAAAATCCAAGCATCAGATAAATTGTTACCTTGCGAGACAGATTGGAGTTCTACTTCACTTTCTAAAGCAACACTGGCAGAGTTATTGTTGTCAGCTTTATTTACAGTTTTGTTCTTCCCCTCTTTAGTCGCTTTGTATTCCTAGCAATCTTTCCTCCAGTATCCCTTCTTTTTGCAAAAGTAGCACTCTGAATTTTTCTTTCTTCATGATTTTGATCTGGAGTTGTTTCTTATTGATTCGCCCCTGTCATTGGACCGCCACGTTCACTAGAGCCTTCCTTTACTAGAAGTCCCTTTGCATGTGAACTAATTTTAGTGATTTTCTTCCTTGCAGCATTGGAGATGATGTCTTGCCTAACATCTTCGAAATTGAGTGTGTCCTTTCCATCTAGCAAAGGTAGTCACAAAATAGTTATATGAGTTAGGAAGAGTGTTTAGCAACAGTAAGGACTTATCTTCATTATTGAATTTCACATCGAGCCTTAACAAGTAATTAATCATTCTGTTGAAAGTATTCATGTACTCCAACACATCACAACCTTCCTCCATCTTCAACCTATATAACTGTTTCTTGAGATGCAACTTATTTGTGAGATTCTTTCCCATATAAAAACTCTCGAACTTCTCATATTGACCATTTGCATTCTCCTTTTCCATGATGTTGTAGATGCATTCATTAGAGAGATAAAATTGAATAGAGCTGACTACATTTTCATTAATGTCTGCCCAATCATCATCTTCCATCTTTTTAGGCTTCTTTTCTTTGTCTGATAATGCCACCTTAATACCTTATTGAATCAAGATATTTTTCATCTTTCGCTACTTTAAGTCAAAGTTTATTCTACCATCAAAATTTTCAATTTCAAATTTGATATATCTTGCAGTAGAAGTTCCCTTTATGGCCATTATAAATCTAAAGATACTTCAAAAAAACTCACCCAAATATCTACTTGTCAAATAGCCAATATACTCCGTTCACGTTGTAGATATCATTGTCACGAATCCATTGGAAAAAACAGAGCTCAATTTCGAGTCCAGATGACTCTGGAAAATGCAAATGAATTCTAATCGTCAATCTGGTCAAACTTGTGAAACTACTGATGTCACTGATTTCTACAGACTTCTGTAGGTTGGGTTTCTGAACTGGATCAGGTCAAAATTGGCCTAAAACTGAACCTATAACTTAGACTGTAGGTTGGGTTTCGGGATTGGATCAGGTTGGCGTAAATCGGACCTGTATCCGACCTAAAAATGGGTTGTCTTCTTCCTTGTGTTTTCTGCAACCAGAGATGAAGAACCTCTGTCTTTTTCCTCCTTGTCTCCATCACGATAGACGATGGAGAGCACCAGTAGACTGACAGCGGAGGCGACGGCAACCGCGAGAGACGGTTCTAGCAGACTAACAGTGGTGGCGAGAGTGGCAAGTGGGCACAACTTTCGGTTATTTGTCCAGCGATGGCGTGCGACTAGTGATCAGTATAACAAATGGCGAGATTTGGTGCAGACGGTGACAGCGCAGTGTCAGACAGTCCGGGTCAGTCTTCGTCGGTCATGGCCAAATCAAGAAAATCTCTATGATTTATCTTTGTTTAGGTAAAACCAAAAAACTAGAATCTTCTGCGAATTGCTGCAGCGTCTGGCGTTGATGAACAGGCGGGAAGAGACCAGATCATCTTATTCTTCGACTATGGCCAACCAATTGATGATAAACTAATCTCTCTCTCTTCGACAATCCGTGCAAATCTTCTACCACCAAATCTTTATGATCCCACGATCTCAACAAGCTCTGATACCAATTGTTAGATCTAGATCTAGGCTGAACACACACCACACAAAAAGAAGAACAAGCAATCACACACAATAGACATAAAGATTTACATGGTTCGGCCAGATTGCATACGTCCACGGGTATGAAGATTTCACTGTGAAGAAATCTCTCTCACCCCTTTCAATGTTCTCCCTTTGTTCCCTTCTCTCCGTTGCTATTTTGCTTGGTTACAAAGAAAAAAAACTATCGAAGAGAATATGTAAGAGATTAGCCTTAATTAACTGGGCCTAATGTAAGCTACTCATAGGCCCAATAGGGACCTTTTGAGCCAAACCCAACAAGAATCTTTTGAATCATTTTGTGTCTATATTGTCTATTTATTGCTTTTGTACATGTCTCTATGTTAATATATTTCCTCTTTCAACAAAAACAACAACAACAACAACAATAATAATAATGTAGCAAGTTCAAGAGAGATCTTACCTCTGGTACATATGCCGTGATCATATAAACTTACAGAAAAAACAAATACTACGAACCCATTTGGGACAAGCATTTCAACCTATCATAACTCAGAGAATGTGTAGCCTCAGCCACATTTGTTAGGAGAGGATGATTAATTTAGAGGGAAATAATTTTGATTTATGTTATAAAATAGTATGGATGGATTTGGTTAGGGCTCGATTGAATACATATGGAACAAAATATCTATAAATTTGAATAATTGTCAGATTAAATCCACACACAACATCATATTGATGTACTTGTGGATAAATTTCATGGGCCCTCCACAAGGACTCTCTTGAGGGCCCCAAGTAGGCCACACCAATCAGGAGAGATTTTGAATCAAAAGATCTATATAGGAACTATATGTATGCAAAAACTCAAGAGTTTTTTTGTATATACCCCCTTAAGGTTTATAGGATTTGAAAATAAGCCGTTGTGTTTCTAGTATTTGTAAATAGGCCTATGCCTGTTTCATTTTAATACCTTTTGTGTTCTTAAAATCAGTAAACTATCAACTACCATAAATTTCTAAAGTGAAATAACACTTTTACCCATCTATCCATATATGCATAATTTTAAAAGTATAATATTTTTTTTCTTTTGTGAGATTAAGGGTTATATTTAGTGGGAGAGAATACCCTACATAAATCCAATCCTCTCTATCTATGACCCATTTCATTAAGTCTAAATCTATCGGAATGACAATCAACGCAAGTATTTATGATGAATTCTAGTTTATCCTATCCATATATGGCTTACCATTTGATTGATAAAAATTTTAAAATACATTATCTGACTTTATATGTGTGAGGGAGTTGCTAAGAGAAAGGGCATGGGGACTTAGGATAAAATAAGAATATTTTTACAAATAATTTTATAATCATTTTTTGTTTAATAGGTGTAGGATAAAGCTATCATTTTTGTAAAAATTAAACACAAACTTTAAGATGGTTGCCTATTTTTGTTAGGAAGATTTATTCTAGGGATTTTGGCAGATATTAAAATGAAAAAACAGGGCTTATTTACAAATACTAAAACTACATAGGCATATTTACAAATCCCTTAAACATTAGGGGGTTATTTACAAAATAAAAAACTCAAAACTCAACTATGTTTGATCATCTTATCCTCTAGATCCGGGCTTTCGAATTTAATAAATTAAGAAGTCATCAATTTTTTAGGACTTCAATCCAAAGTGAGTAGCAGTTTAATGTGTCTAATGCGGGCTGTGCGGATTCCATGGGTGTAGTGGCCAGTGAGTGTGAGTGAGATTGATCATAGGATAGTCTCCTGTGCCGCCTAATGTCTCTCGTGACAGACGTCCTTAGGTCAGCCTTTTGAAAGCTAAGGATAAAATGGTGCAAGCAATGCCTTTTGACGGCTAATTATAAGAAACAGATTTTCAGCTTATATTGAATTTAAGTATTTATTCCAACATGATGTGATGAAGATGACAAGCATCTTGTCATGATCGACTCCATGTAATGTAATGTTGTTAATAATTTCAACGGAAATCAGTGGCTACGCCACCTCCATTAGGAACATTAAACCAGAGTGAGAAGTGCAGTCCGGAAGAACCAGCTCCAGGAGTTGTTGGATACTCTTTATTTCACTTTTCCAGCTGCTAGGAGAGGCTAAACCTTTTATGAGGTATGAATCAAAGTGTGTGGGGATTAATGGTTGTAAGCATCCACCTATTCATGTCAAGTTTGTAGTCCATGTTGTCCACATGCATGATGAACCACGTTGCCAAGGAAAAAAACAAAACCTGAAAAGAATAGGCCCCACTAAATGGCCTCCCTAAGCTTTAAAGATTTATAAATAGATTCATATGGCTTTAATATTGGCAAATAAGCCCATGCCATTTCATTTTAATACCTATTATGTTCGAAAACTAGTTTACTTAAGGAGAATGTGCTGTTACGTTTTGAATTTTTTTATAAAAATGATAATTTTGCTCTTATATTCATTAAACAAAAAATAAGTATATTATTAGCTGCAAATACAGAATTATTTAATCTCAAATCTCAATGGCCTCTCTCTCAATAATGCTCTCATGAATATGAAATCTAATAATGTATTTTGAAATTTTCAACAATCGAATTGTTGATTGTACATGGATTGGACCAATTATATTTGTTATAAGTACATGTGTTGATTGTCATTATAAACTATTTGGATTTAATAAAATGGGCCCTACAATGTGAAAATTGGATTTATGTAAAGTTATTCGTTGCCACTAAATGTAATTTTTAATATTAAGCTTTAGAAAAAAAATAAGTCTACATTTTTAAAATTATGAATATATGAATAACATGATAGGCATAAGTGTTATTTCACTCTAAAAATTTACGATGATTTGAAAGTTATTGAATTAGGGGACATGGAAGGCATTAAAATGAAAAGGAAAGAACATATTCACAAATACTAAAACCAGAGGAGCCTATTTACAAATCCTAAACATCTTAGGAGGTAAATACAAAAGCTCAAAAAAATTTTACGTGATTCCCTTTAACCCTAAGAAATTCTAGGGAAAAATAATACTTGGTACAATTCTTATCAAAATAACTCTAAAGACTTGGTGAAGTTCAAATGACTTGTAATAGAAGTCACTATTAAGTGGGCATTTGTTTGAGACTTTTTTTTTTAATGAGAATTGCATCAAAGTCCTTAGACCATTTGAAATTTCTTATTTGATTGCTAGAATATGAGAAGCTCATCCTTTTGAAATGTAAATTTAGCCTTTCAAAATTACCAAGTCTTAGCATAAGGGGGGATGGCATTTGGGTGAATTCAAAAACCTCACAATACGAATTTCCTCAGTTGCAGCAAACAAACCAATCAATAGACCCTAGGGGCTGTTTGTTTTGTGAGGTAGATTAGGATAGAGTAAAATAAAATATTTAAAATTGAAAGTTTCCCTCTTCTTTTTCTTAAAAATTTAAAATCTTCTCATTCTTTTTTTAAAAAATTCAAAAAGCCATCCCTAAATTATAAAAACCTCTCTACTTCTTTTATGAAAAATTTAAAAAATTTCATATCAAGCAATTAAAACATAGAAAGTCATTATAATCTCATAATATATTATTTTCTTAATTTTAAATTTACTTTACTCTCTTTTACTCTAACGCTTAGACAAAGTTAATTCCCAATGACAATATCACGGTGAGTGGAAAATCACAACCGTCCACTCAATTCAATTCCTATCATGACAGCTTTGAGTATTGACATTATTCTTCAGCTGTCCCCCAGTCGAACTGTCACCCTCACTGATTCGGAATAGTAGTAGTGTAGACTATAGGGTACAAGCCTACAAAGGCATATTGCACGGGTCTAATACAGATGGCCCAGAGCCGACCGACATGAACATGTGGTGCTGTGTGAAATCTTCTGAAGGAGTGTGGGCAAAGGACAGCATTCAGATTTCAGACTCCTTTTTGCCTCATTTCTCTCTCTCTCTCCTGGCAGCGCTGAAATCGCTGACTTCGTCTCCATTCCTTGTCTTGCTTTGCCAAACACAGCAAGAAAAACAACAACTGGATTCTGCATGCGACAGGACCCCTTTAGCGATGACGTAGCAGATACAAAAGACATTTCTTGTGGAATGTCATGCGTAAGCGTGGCCTTTGAAGGTGAGATGTCAAGGCCTCTGTTGCAGGGTGGGACTTGGGTGCACTACTATTATTCTAAATGTACGGTCTGAGCAATCATTTTATTTGGGAAATGGGTCATTTGATCATGATTCTAAATTGATCTTAGCCAAGAGGCCGAGGAAGGTATTTCCTTATCCAGTGCTAGTAATTAAATGGTGACACATCTCCATCATTTTAGAAATGACTATGGTTCAATGTCCAGTTATAGTGTTGATGGTGAGGAATTGAAAAGAGTAATATGGATGAGTTTGTGAGTTGTACTGAAAAATTAAAGTGGTGAAAATCTAGGTTTTAATATGGATAAATAGATATGAACTTGACATTATTAGAATTGGATTCCTAGGGTAATGGGATAATGACTAATTGATAATTCCACATAGAAGGAGAGGCCATGTGGTTGCAATTTATATGGATATTCATTTTTTTTATCCTCGAATTTTAGCCACTTTGATTAGAAGATATTTCTTTAAATTCCTAAAAATCAAACCCAAATCAAATAAAGAGGTACTAAAAGGCGAGCATTTTAATCGGCCACCCTATAAATCTCCATTTTTACTATTCACTCTTTACTCTTCAGTCAATTCTTATTATTCACTCTTCACTCAGTTCAAAAGAAGAAGAAGATAAAAAAAAACAAAAAACCCAAAGTTCAATATCTTAGGATAGACAATCCCCATTCTTACTTCGATAAGAATATATTTCCTCAGACGCTCATCTTGCATTTGTACAAGGCAATCATGACGTTCTAACAAGAGTTTCATCAACACAAAACATTCACCTTCCATAATAGTAAAGACACCGTTTCATACTACAGTTTCTACCATCAGTCCTTCAAAGGAACTGAAAAAAATGATAGGGACTTAAGTTCATCATGGGCGGAGTCACGGGTGCCTCCATTTTTTCCTCGCAGATGCTGCTATCGCTATGAACGGGAAAAAGGTCTAGCGTTTGTGATCGTCCCCATTCATCGTCGCCAGCGTTGAAATCTTCATTGATGAGGATCTTTTGAGTTGATAGAGCAGCCATTGCCTTGTTGTATATTTTTGTGTTCACGAGATGGGGAGAAGATAAACTGGCCACATGCCCTCCTGTGGTATGTATTTCTGGCAATTTTTCACTCTGCAGTTCTTGGTTGTGTGGAACCCACTCTTCCCTCGTCCTGCTTTCGGCATGGTACATTGAAGCTTCCTGGAGAGAGAAAGAGAATGAAAAGCACACACACCCCACAACCGGCACACCTAGTTATAACCAGACAGAAAGAAAGGAATGCAGCTTTAGACTTTTTCGTATTTCTCAACTTTTATGATGTAGTATTTCCAATTACATGTTGGTAGGCTGGTAGGCTATGGAGTTTGTAGATTTTAGAAAAGCTCTTGATAGATTTTTTTTATTATTAATATTGATGGTAGATCTTTTAAATATTGGTATATGTGCCTAATTAACAAATCTCTATTCTATAAGGTGAATTCAACTAACAAATTATCTCCTTTTATATAGGTGTTAGTTTATTACAAAAAAAAAACAGCCGTTATCATTTTCTCTATTATGTATCTTCCTAGAAAGTGGTCTTATTATCCACCGCAATGGTATAATTGCAGCGTAGATATACAGTGTAGTTAAGTATAGTCAGGTGAAGCCTCAAATCAAGAGATATTAAAAATATAATATGATCAAATCACAAACTAATGAGTTTTTTAGTGGCTTGAGAAAGAAATTTTTTGACTTTTTTTAAAAATTTTTTGACTCTTTTTTGTTAAAATAAATATATTTTGTCAGTTAATGAGATGAAAAAGTAGTTTTTTAACTTTTTTGTGTAAAAAGGTAGAATTTTTTTTAAATATAGCACTTTAATTTGATGACTCCTAGTTTATTGTATTTGAAATGCCACATCACTTTAACTTTATAGTGAAGTGAATTTACCAAACACAAATGGCTTGTGAATAGTCATTGGTCCCACCAAATACAAGGAGAGTTTAATTTGCAAATTAGACATCCAAATGAATTTACCTTTTTTTGTTCACGGAGAGCGACCAAAATCAAAGAAAGTTAAAATGGATACATTGAAAAAAGCTTTCGAATAAATACCATTGATAGCACACATAGCAACGTTAGATAAGGCTAATTTTTAGCGACATTGGATATTGAGGCTGATTTTATTATACTTTATCTTCTGGTGCAAGCATTGGCAACTGAATATTCAATTGTGTTCATGACTTCTTTTAGGCTGCCACAACTGGTTCATTCGGACGTGGTCCAGGGTGTTCCTTGTAGAACTTAATGTTCATACCAACATTTTAGTTGATACTCGATTTCAAAGCACAAATTCCCATGTACAGTGTCCGTTTGTGTAACATTAATACATGATAGCATGATGTATGAAGAGCAACTCAGAAAAACTTACTTCACACGTCTAAACAAACAGGCTATGAGAGAGAAATATACACCTCCACATTGATATTGTTGATATTGTAGTTTGTAGCAGACAAGCAGCTCTTGCACCCTTCCACTTGAAACTTCCTTGCGGTCCAGCCTGCTCTAACAAAGAAACAAAAAATGATGATGATGATGATGACTATTATACTGATATTTGTACTCCTGTAAATCCAAAAACTTTTTTAAGTGTAGTGGATTTATCAATAAATAACTAAAGATACTAATGTGGGATTTGGGTATGCAACTCCATTCTACGTATTTGATGCTAAACGTATAATAAAAAAAAGTGATTAAGTTGTTCTCTCAAAAATATAATGACGTGCTTTTTATGGAAAGTGATTCTTCTAATGCAATTGTATGGGTGTCTAATAAAAAAATCATTTCTTAAAAATTTCAATTTCTCTTAAATAAAGTTTGGGAGTTATCAGCTAATATGAATGTCACCTTTCATCATGAGATTTGATCCGCTAATTTCATAACGGATATGTCAACAAAGCAAGGGATTGATAGATTAATTCCTTAAGTGAGTGCAACTATATAATTAAGGTTGGGATGATGCATCTCTCTTATACTTTCTTCTACCTTTGCATTTTTGTATGACACTCTTTGTCTCTTTTTTATCTTTAATGATATTTTATTACAGCTTCAAAAAAAAGAAAATTGATTATAGGTCAAAGGGTGATTATAATTAGTACCATAACTCAGTTATTTTATAGGTCAAGTAATATCTAAAATATCTGGATGATTCTTCCTGTAGACCACGCTGTAAAAATCACAGGAAATCTCAGCCATCTGTTGGACGACTCCTCTTATTGAATATTTACTACTTTTGGTTGTTTTCTTATTTCCTATAGTAATCCTCAAAATTACCCCATGTGGTAATTGTCATCTGATGATGATGTATTATAGTAGCAGAGAGTACCCCGAATTGTAAGTTATGGGAAGGACTACTGGTGCCCTCATTGGCATATGTTCACAACAGTTGAGTTGGATGAAACGTGGAGATACAAGAGAAGGCACATTGGGGAGTTAACAAAAGCAATTTTGGAATATTACCTGAATCTTTCCTCTCCAAGACCTCCACATTGCACTCACCCATGACCGAAGCTGCATCAGTTTGACGCCGGCGCTTCTGCCGCTCCCTCGCCTTGTGGTTCTGGAACCAATAGAAAACATTCTTTCCCTCAATTTTGCCGAACCGTCGAAGTTGAGCAGTAATGCCCCGAATCTGCTCGGCGCTCGGGGTGTGAGTCCCTCGTCGATATAGATCTTCAAGGACCTGGAGCTGCTCAGGCGTCGGGCTCCACCGGCTACTCACGTGTTGATCATTGATCAGCTGGCGCTTGCCTGGTTCTGGGGTACCTGTGGTGAAATATATGTTTTGTAAATCATGAAGTGAAATTTTGTTACTCAATCAAAACCATGTGTGTGGCTAGTAACCATAAAAGGTAGATGTAGACATACCCAAATGATCTTGTAAACAGAAGAAATCCCTGCCATGAGTTTCAATAGAGTATGGAGAGGATATTGTTGTACTAGCAGTGGAAGTAGTTGGAGTGATAGCAGACATTGGAATCAGAGGGCGAAGTTTCTTGCTGCAGTTAAATGAATCTACTATGTTTATGTTTGACTCGTTATGATTGCTGAAGCCCATATCTACGTTTGAAGGAAGCTGATGAAGGAGCCTCGGATGAGGATGCAACAGGGAGAGGGAATAACCCTTTGTTCTTTTACTTTTAAATAGAAGACTGGGGCATGTTAGATATTCACAAATCTTATTCTAAATTGTGTGGTTACTCATTTAACGGTACGAATCTTTTATTTTTCAGAAGTACACTTATCTCGGCACATTGAAAGATTAGAACCAATCAATTTTTGTGTGCATTACTTAATAAACCCTTTCCTAATGGGCTGCTTAAGATAAAGTAAGTTTGCTGACGTTGGTTGGATAAGGAAACCAGCTTTACTATAAGCCTCGTGGTTTGAAGTTTCAAAAAAGAGGATTTCATAAAGCTATTTCATGTCGTTAATTATTTTACCTCGTACGTAACAAACCAAGTATTCGTGTGGAGGGAGGAACTGGACATGAAAGATCAAAAACAAATTTACTGTTGGTTGTCATGACCATTCACTGGAGAATGTCTTTGGTTTGGTTATTTCATTTACGATTTGTTTGTGAATGAACACATATTGTTTCATGCGACTTTAGATGTATCTCCAAGTATCAAATTGATTTTTATAATTTTTATAGCAAAACGTTTTCAAAATTTGAAGAGTCCATACCTTCTACAACCCTATTGGATCTGAGTCTAGCCAAACACACACCACAACGAGGAAAAACAACAAGCAATCATACACCTTGAAGACACGAGGATTTACGTGGTTCGGCAAAATTGCCTACATTCACGGGCACAAAGATTTCACTATTTAGAAATCCCTCTCTCACCCCCCTTACAGTGTTTTCACTCTATGTTCCATTTCCCTTGCTGTGTTTCTTTCTTTCCCTATGGTTGTTCTAAAACAGAAACATCAAAGAGAATATATATATATATGATACTAACCCTAATCAACTGGGCCCTCCACTTAAGCGCAATAAGAACCTTTTGAGCCAAACCAACAATCTCCACCTTGGCGAAAAATGTCCGACCCTTTGAAGAATTGTTGAAGTGTTTGGAATACATACCTTCTGGGAACGCAATCCCACTATGACTGCACCCAAAGGGAGATGAGGTGCACCTTCACTCTTTAACAGGAGGAGAGATTGCGCAAGTCCAAACAATGCTTGAACTTCTCTGTAGTCACTGGCTTGGTAAGCATGTCAACTGGATTATCAGTTGTGTGAATCTTCTAAATGAAGATCTCACCTGTCGCAATCCAATCTCGAATTCTGTGATAGATAACAGCTATGTATTTTGTCCTTGCATGATATACCTGATTCTTTGATAGGCATATTGTACTCTGACTGTCATAGTGTAGCAAGATTGATTTCTGTTTGATACCCATGTCATTTACCAAACGTCTCATCCATATTGCTTCCTTAGAAGCCTCTGAAGCTGTCATGTATTCTGCCTCTGTAGTGGATAATGCAATTGTAGACTAAAACACCGATCTCCAACTTATCGGTCCGCTAACAAGAGTGTAGACGTATCCGATAATGGATCTTCTTTTGTCCAAGTCTCCTGCAAAATCAGAATCTATATATCCAACTACAACCTCTGACCTCTGTTTTCTTTCAAACAGAATTCTCAAGTCTTTGGTGCCCTTCAAGTACCTCAGAATCCACTTTATGGCATTCCAATGCTCTTTTCCTGGATTCGCCATGTACTTACTCACTACACCCACTGCTTGAGCTATATTTGGTCTTGTGCAAATTATGGCATACATTAAACATTCTACCGTATTTGCATTTGGTATCCTGGACATTTCTTCAATTTTCTCATCATCACTGGGACATTGTTTGGCACTTAAACTAAAGTGACTTGCAAATGGAGTAGACACAGGCTTAGCGTTTAGTATGTTGAATTTTTCAAGTACCTTTGAGATATACTTTTTCTATGATAACCACAGCTTTTCAGCCTTCCTGTCTCTCCTAATTTCCATGCCCAACATTTTTGTGGCTGCCCCAAGGTCCTTCATGTCAAATTCTTTTCTCAAATGGGATTTGAGTTCATCAACTTTTGACATGTCATTACATGCAATGAGCATGTCATCCACATAAAGCAGCAGAATAATAACAGAATTATTATCTAGAATTTTGTAATAAACACAACAATCATACTCACATCGATGATAGCTGATCTGCAATATGTAGGAGTCGAAACACTTGTACCATTGTCTTGGAGATTGTTTCAACCCGTACAATGATCTCTTCAACTTACACATATGGTGTTCTTTTCCGACTTCCTTGAATCCTTCAAGTTGCTCCATGTAAATTGTTTCCTCCAAGTCACCGTGAAGGAATGCTGTCTTTACATCTAATTGTTTGAGCTCTATGTCGAACTGTGCTACTAATGCCAACAACACCCTAATAGAAGTGTGTTTCACAACTGGGGAAAAGATCTCATCATAATCAACCCCTTCCTTTTGTTAGTATCCCTTTGCTACTAAACGTGCCTTCAACCTTGGTTCTGCATTTTCTTGTGAAGCTTCTTTTCTCCTAAATACCCATTTGCAGCCAACTGTTGTTATGTCTTTAGGTTTAGGAACTAACTCCCAGACTGAATTCTTCTGGAGAGATTCCATCTCATCCATCGTAGCACCCATCCAACCTTGTCTTTCACTGCTTTCCATAACTTCTTGAAATGAGGTCGGATCACCACTGCTAGTAATAAGAGTAAAGTGTACTTCATCCTCATCCCATCCATACCGTTGAGGTGGCTTGATGGTTCTCTTTGCCCTTCTTTGTGCTAGATTTGAGGGTTCCTACTGAACCTCATGTTGTTCCTCACCTCCAGATATACCAACCTCTGATGAACTTTGACCTTTTTCCATGATTGTATTATCTGCAAAAGGAATAACTTCTGTAACCACTTGTTTCAACACTGTGCCCTTTGACTTCACTATTATGTTCTCTATTCAGCATAAAAGCTTCATCAAACACAACATCTCTGTTGCAGATCTTTTTCCTGTTTTCTGGATCTCATAGTTTATACTCCTTTACACCTTTTTCAAAGCCGAGGAATATGCATTTGAGTGACTTGGAGTCTAATTTGGATCTCTCATTACTAGGAATGTGTACATAAGCTGGACAACCGAATACCTTCAATGAAGAATAGTCCACCTCTTTACCTGTCCACACTTCTTCTGCAACTTTACAGTCAATGGGTTTTGATGGTGATCGATTAACCACATAGCATGCGTGGTTAACTGCTTCTGCCCAAAAACTTTCAGGTAACCCTGCATGAAGTCTCATACTCCTTGCTCTTTCTAGAAGTGTCCTATTTATTCTTTCTGTAACTCTAGTTTGCTAAAGATTCTTTGGAATAGTAAAGTGCCTTATGATGCCTTTATCCTTGCAAAACTGTAGAAACTTATCATTTCTGTATTCACCCCCATTATCTGATCTCAAATACTTGATTTTTCTTCCTGTTTGATTTTCCACTTCCGCCTTCCACTCTTTGAACTTAGTGAAGACTTCAGATTTCTTTTTCATAAAGTAGACCCAAACCTTTTTTGAAAAATCTTCAATGAATGTCACAAAGTAATATGCTCCACCTTTTGACATAACCGGGGCTGGTCCCCACACATCGGAGTGAATATAATCCAGAATACCACTGCTTCTACAACTGTTGCCTGCAATTTTGAATGACACCCTTTTCTGCTTGCCAAAAACACAATATTTACAAAAGTCCAGCTTGCATGTTTTCACACATTTCAACAACTATCTTTTGTGTAGTTCTAACATGCCTCTTTCACTCATATGCCTTAGACGCATATGCCATAGCTAAGACTCATCATCATTGGTTTTATCATCTGTAGAGACTGCTACTCCACCTACAACTGTGTTTCCCATAAGCTTATACAGATTGTTTCCAACTCTGGTACCTTTCATTTATACCAGAACACCTTTTGTAACTTTCAGCAAACCATCTTTTGCCGTGAACGTGCACCATTTGGATTCAAGCAAGCTTAACAAGATTATGTTTTTTTTTTAGTGCTGGCACATGCCTCACATCACCCAGGGTTCTCACAACTCCATCTGCCATTTTAATATTAATGGTGCCAATTCCAATAGTCTTACAGGGTGCATCATTGCCCATTAAAACACTACCACCATTACACTCCTCATAGGTCTCAAACCAATCACGATTACGGCACATGTGATAAGAACAACCGGAATCTAAAATCCAAGTATCAGATAAATGGTTACCTTACGAGATAGATAGGAGTTCCACTTCAGTTTCTAAAGCAACGCTGGCGGAGTCACTGTTTGCAGCTTTATTTCCAGCTTTGTTCTTCCCATCTTTAGATGCCTTGTATTCCCTGCAATCTTTCCTCCAGTGTCCCTTCTTTTTGCAAAAGAAGCACTCTGAATTTTTCTTGCTTCGTGATTTTGATCTGGAGTTGTTCCTCTTTGATTTGCCTTTATCGCTAGATCTGCCACGCTCACTAGAACCTCCTTTTACTAGAAATCCCTCTGCATGTGAACTAATTTTTTTGGCCTTCTTCCTTGCATCATTGGAGATGATATCTTGCCTAACATCCTCAAAATTAAGTGTGTACTTTCCATAAGCAGGGTAGTCACGAAATGATCATATGAGTCAGGAAGAAAGTTCAACAATAGCAAAAACTTGTCTTCATCATCGAATTTCACATCGAGCCTAAACAAGTCATTAATCATTCTGTTGAAAATATTCATATGCTCTAACACATTAGAACCTTCTTCCATTTTCAACCCATACAACTGTTTCTTGAGATGCAACTTGTTTGTGAGATTCTTACCCATGTAAAGACTCTCCAGCTTCTCCCATAGACCCTTTGCAGTCTCCTTTTCCATGACATTATGCATAACTTCGTTAGAGAGGTAGAATTAAATAGAGCTGACTGCCTTTTCATCTATGTCTGCCCAATCTTCATCTTTTATCTTTTCAGGTTTCTTTTCTTTGCCTAACAATGCCACCTTGATACCTTGTTGAATCAAGATATTTTTTATCTTCTGCTACCATAAACCAAAGTTTATTCTTCCATCAAAATTTTTAATTTCAAATTTGATACCTCCTGCAGTAGAAGTTCCTGTTATGGCCATGATAAATCTGAAGATGATCCCAAAAAGAACTCACCCAAATATTTGCTTGTCAAACTGCCAATTTACTCCGTTCACGTTGTAGATCTCATCACCAGGAGTCCACTGGAAAAAACGAAACTCAATTCCAAGTCCGGATGACTCAGAAAATTGAGTTTGAATTTTGACAGTTGAATCTAGTCAAATTGTCAACCACTGACGTTGGATGACATCAGCACTGCTGCTGGGCCGGGTTGCTGCAGACGGGTTCGGGTCAAACTAACCCGAACTGAAATCTGTTTTCTTCTGACGGACTAGGCTGCGAAACCGAGTCAGGTTCACCTGACCCGAGCCTGACCTGGATCTGGCGGTGACTAGGCTGGGTTTGTTATGGGTCAGGTCAAGCGGTCCGCTTGACCTGACCTGTGAGCTGATGCACTGGACTGGGCTGTAAAACTGGGTCGGTTCAACCCGACCTGGACCTGAACCGCGAACTGACCCGACTAGGTTCCTTCTTCCTCACAGTTCTGCAATAGGGGATCTCTTCTTCCTCACGTTCCTGCAATGAACTTTGGCGTCATCCTCCTTCGTCTGCGATGGGCGGACGACCAGCTCTGGTCCGGCAATGGGATGCGACGGCGTTGGGCGACCGGCGAAGCAGTGGCTGCGGTGATGGATGCCGGTAGGCACAGAGACAACAACGAGGAGATCCGGTTGTGCGCACGGTGACCGCGGTGGTGCTCAAGCGACAACTCTGACTGGCGATGTACGTAGCGGACGACGTCGGGAGACGGATCCGGCCGACTGGCAGCAGACACGGGGGGTTATGGCAGTTTTTTTTTTCTTTTTCTCCGGCGATGACGTGCGACGATGATCTTTGGTTTCTCTTCACAGTAGTTGTCGATGGCCGTGATTTGGTTTTCTCTTTGCAACCAAAGAATCGAACCCCTTCTTCTTTCCGGCTAACGATCTCTTCCTTCGCAAATCTGATGATACTCTTGAGATTTGATCCCACAAATCTCCATGATCCACGATCTCAATAATCACTCTGATACCACTTGTTGGATCTGGATCTAGCTAAGCACACACCACAATGAAGAAAAACAACAAACAATCACACACCTTGAAGACACGAGGATTTACGTGGTTTGGCAAGATTGCCTACGTCTACGGGCACAAAGATTTCACTATTTAGAAATCCCTTTCTCACCCCCTTATAGTGCTTTCATTATGTGTTCCCTTTCCCTTACTATGTTTCTCTCTTTCCCTGGGGTTGCTCTAGAACAAAAACATTAAAGAGAATATATATATATGATGCTAACCCTAATCAACTGGGCCCTCCACTCAAGCCCAATAAGGACCTTTTAAGCCAAACCCAACAAGCCTAACATTTCACAACCGAGTTTCATTAATTTTCCACCAACAGAAGTAGAAGGGCCCATCATATTGAAGGTACTAGCTAGTGGAGTAGGCCCCCGTGTTATCCTAGCCATAGTAAAAACACACAAGTAGGTACTGTAATGTGTTGGGGGTTTTACCAGTGATCGACCATAAGGAGGCCAACAGGTTTCTTGGTTATTAAAAAAAAACATATAAGTGGTTTATTTAAAATGTGAGCCTCCTCTAGTTGGATACTAACAAGTGCCTTGCTTTAAAAATGCATCTTCGTTTGGCTGCGCCGCCCCGCCCCGCAACCCCCCCCCCCCCCCCCCCCCCAACCCAACGGTCAACCATAAGGGGTCTAACACGTTTCTCATTATTATATATATATAAACGTGTAAGTGGTTCATTTAAAATGTGAGCCTCCTCCAGTTGGGTACTAACAAGCACCTCACTTTAAAAATGTATCTCTTTTTGCACCGTCCCACCTTTTTTTTTTTTTTTTTGTCATGAACATGTTGAGTCAATTTAGTCTTTTTATATATACTATCCTCACCTCCAATAAATAGTTATAAGTCCAAATTTGACACTCATCTAAATTTTATTCACTGTTAGATTGAAATTATGATAAACTGAAGCTTTTAAACCATTAAATTTTAGGGTAATGGATCAAAAGGTTAGAAATATCTTATTGAAACAAGAATTTACATATTAGTAGTCCTCATATAGATCTTTCCATCAAATGGACTTCCATAATCATCGTACATCTCATTGGGCTCCAACCATGTGGGGCATTTTTTGTTTTTGGGGCATTTTTTCTTTAAAAAGAAAAAAGCCCAAAATATTGTCCCTCATGGACTTTTTTGTGAGAACTCTAGGTGGAGCCCACTATATGGTCCATTCCATCCAAATGAACCATACACACGACCCTCTGAATTGCACACGTCTACTAATTTTCGATTAGCTCCGAATTTACTAGACTGTTGGATTAACTGTGCACTAATCCAAATATAATAGATTTATGGGCCATAGATAAACGGGTTACGGGGTCAAACTTGATATTTAAAGTAATCCTGGATGGATCTTTCCATCACCACCGGTCTCATCCCTTAGTGGGGTCCATAGTGGGCCCACAAAAGAGTATGCATAGTGCTTATGTGTGGGACTTATGCATAGTGTCACACTCTGACCCAGCTTGACCTCGTTTAGCGACTAAATAATATTACTTTAGTTGTTAATTGTGTTTTGCTTTTGTTTTGATTTCGTTGCGGGTCATGGATAAGTAGTTGGGTTGAGTTTGACCTGATTTAGGTAGACCAAGCCCTTTTTCGTAATTTTAGATTTTCTAAGACGTTGTCTTTTTTGCATCATCTTAGTGTCAACACATGTCTTTCGTTGAGCTCGTTAACTTCTGTAACTACATCGTTTATAACCGAGGTCGTATGATTCCATTGGACCCGGATTTGACTTAAACTGGAAATAGTTACTTGCATTGGGCTCCATTGCAATTTTGCATTTAATCTTATCCTACAAGAACCTCCACTGACTCACCCTCTTTCATTCTCTTCTCTTCTCTTCTCTCACTTTGACACACTGTCTCTCTCTCTCTCTCGATTTTCCTTTTTCTTTTCTCCCTTAATTCAGTCAAGCTAGAAGGAGATTGAGAGAGCCTCTTGTCCTCTCTCCTTCCTCATGCGATTCACGGTATGTATGTGTCTTGGTTTCTTCTCTCATTTTCTTTTTCTCATTTTCTAGTACTGTGCTCATGAACTCCCTCTCTCTTTCTCATGCATGATAGCTGTGAGTGGTGTTTGAATAAGAATTGAGCCACCAGGACAACAATTGGTGTGGTTGAACTCCCTTAAGGCAAGTATAAGCATAATTTGTATGAACCCATATTGATATATGCTTGATTTTTGGATGATTCTCATGATATTACATGCCTCGTATGGTTACAGCCCAATTTGAGCTCATTCTCCCTTTCTTTGTTGAGATTTTGCACATTTGATGTCGTGATAGGTTTTCCGTAATTGATTCAAAAATCGACCCAGCGCATGCATGGCTAAGCCGTGAAATGTGCTACGGTTACACCGTAAAGTACACTACGGTTAAGCCGTGACCTAACCGTGAACCCAACCGTAGATCAATACAGGGTGACACCTGAAAATAATTGAGAGTATGTAAATCAGCAACTCTTCTACGGCCCAGCCACGGCTAAGCCGTAAAGCTTTCTACGGCTAAGTAGTAAAGTGTCTTCGGCTAAGCCGTAAGGTCACCCACGGCTGAGCCAGAAGACATAACCCCTAAGAAAATTACATGAGACTCGTAGGACCTTTGTTATAGAAGGTAGGCAACATGGACTTGCCCAACGGATTCTGTAAACATACGTGAATGATCTCGAGGGCTGCGAATCATTCATGTTCGTTATCCAGTTGTTAAACACCTCCCCATGGGTGTTGGTTTAAGGGACTTCGGTGCACCAGATGAGACAATGCAACACCATACAACGGTGCAGCGGATAACTTAACACTACATCACATGCACGGTTAGAAACACTGGCTAAGTAAATTATAGTTGGCTAGTAAATGAACGTGATTCGATATGCTAAGATTTGCTTGCATGACATGTTGTATGACGATCATTGATCTCCACTCTTTAGCAGGATTATTTTATATAACATCGAATGTCTGATTATATGTCCAGTTCTTGAGTATGCACGTATGTACGTCTGTTATAAAGCTTGCACGTATAAGATATGTTCTCGCATATGCACGCATGATATGCTTGTCACGATCTACTCAAGGTTTTCATGATTGACTCAGATGGTCAGGCACTACTTAGCCTTAGCTTTAGGATCCCGACGGGGTGACTTTGGTGTAGTTTTCATGGCTTTGCTGCAATAAGGAAACGTCTTGGGAAATCCGGACCCCAAGAACCAGAGACCCATTCGTACCTTGGCCCCGTCAATGGTGTTCTCTGCATGGATATAAGATCCCTCTTTTGGGAGCATATGACAATGTAGTAGCCAACTAGTTATGTACACAGCATGTATACATTGATTCATATGGCTTGTTTTTTTCCTGCACGACAGCTTAGTATACGAATCTGACCTGTTATGATTTACATGATGTTCTTTATTCTATTAAACACAGCATGTGTTAACTTGTTATGGCTTATACATTGCTGAATCGTTGTATTCACGAGTTGTATTTGATATTACAGGCTCAGATACCCAGACCGACCCCTCGTCGATCGACCAGACTCCAAGTGAGGCCCCCAAAGTCCCATCCAGACTAAAGGAGTGGATGTAATCACTCCATCGGAGAGCTCCATGGACATAGTGACATATGAGTCTTCATCATTTTGAGAGTTGTCACGATTGAATCCTATTATGATTTGTACATATTTATTTTGTTTCATTTTGGAAAACCTTTATCTATATATGTCAGCTCTATTTTCGAACTCTCTTCTTATCTTGTTTAATGTGATGTTTTGATATCTACAGCTTCCACGTACATGTTTGTCATGTGTGAACCTTCCCTTGTGCGTGTACATTTAGACCAGGTCTACGTGTATAGGCACGGGAGTACGTGTGTCATCGGTTTAGCTTTTTCTAACCCCCGAACTCTTGGGCTCGGGTTGTGACATCCGTATTGTATGGTATCAGAGCGTCCTTACTCTTAAGCATGTAGGCATGTAGGAACGTGGTGAGGATACGATTATCCTTTTGTGTTTTTCAAGATTTTGGGGAACAGTTATGCGGGAAGGCTTTGTGTTTTTGTATTAACCTCTTCCATTTTACAGGATATAGCGTCCGGTTCAGGTCCTCATCATAATGCCAGAAATAACGAAAGTGGTTCCGCACCTTCACCACAGGCATTGAGCACCGATTAGCGCATTCTCATGCTATTCCAGTCCATACAGGCTCAGTCACAATCCATGTAGAATTTGTAGGCACAGGTAGCGATAATGTTAGACAGGCAAAGCCAAGCACCAGCCCAGTCGCATGTGGACCAGTAGGTGGTTTTTCAGCCTAGAGAGAACGACCCAAATGCCCTCTATGATAAATTTCGCAAGTGAGGAGCTACGGAGTTCTATGGGACGGAAGAGCCACTCAAGGCGGAGCAGTGGCTAGAGTAGACAGAGGACGTATTTGAAACTATCGTGTGCACGAACAAGCAGAGGGTCAGACTAACAGCCTCTATGTTCAGAGATGTCGCGAAGACCTGGTGGAAAAGCGTGAAGGACTCGTACAGAGACATGCCTAGCGCTATTATGTGGGAGACGTTCAAGAAACAATTTCGGAGGAAGTTTATTCCGGCTCATGTGCATAGAGTCAAGGAAGTCGAGTTCTTAGCCCTCCATCAGCAGCAGATGACCGTGGCAAAGTATGTGAATAAGTTTATGCAGTTGTCGCATTTTGCTCCAGATATGGTCAATACCGATGAAAAAAAGGTGAATCGGTTCGTTGAAGGCTTACATCTCCGGTACATGCACCATGTGACTGCTTTCCAGAGACCGACTACGTTTGATGATGCAGTGGACAGGGCCTATTCTGCTGAGGCCATCCACCAAGCAGAAAGAGCCGTTGATCCTAAGCGGTAGCCACCATTCAGTACACGGGGGCAAGTACAGAAAAAGATGAGGGGCCAGCAGAGTACTGCCAGTTTTGCCGGGACGACATGCGAGCACTGTGGCAAAGGCCACAAGTCCGAAGTTTGTTGGAGGAAGACAGGAGCTTGCTTTATCTGCAGTTCAAAGGAGCATATGATGGTTAATTGGCCTCAGTATAAGCCTTCTCAGCCTCTACCAGCCAGTGTTCCAGCTGTTACAGCTTCTGGCAGATCCAGTGTGTCCACAGCTCCAAACAAGTCCTAGTCAGCTCATCCTAGACCAAGACAGCCACGTCAAACGGCTCGTGTTTACGCAGCTACCCACGAGAGTGCCGAGGATCCACAGGTGGTTGAAGGTACTATTCTGATTTCACACGTTGAGGCGTTAGCATTGTTTGATTCGAGGTCTATACGGTTGTATGTAGCACCTCATTTTGCTGAGCGATTACAGTAGCCGTCGAAGCCATTGCCATACGTGTTGGTTGTGTCCACCCTAGTTGGCAAGCGAGTGGAGTGTAGTGTATATTACCCCCATTACGGCGTGCAGATTGCAGGTCATCAGCTGCTCGTTGATTTGATCCTGCTATCGATGCTAGATTTCGAAGTGATCCTTGGAATGGATTGGCTCGCTCAATATCGTGCCTGTGTGAACTATTACAACAGGACGATCTTCTTCGATGTAGGCAAGGGCTTCCGTTTCGAGGGCAGCCAGAAGAGATGTCCAAGACGTGTGATTTCTGTGTGCAAAGTAGATTGCTTGATCCGCAAAGGGTGTGAAGGCTTCATTGCCTTTATCTTGGAGAAGAAAGAGACGAAGCAGCTAGGTGAGATTCAAGTGGTCTGTGATTTCCCAGATGTTTTTCCAAACGATGTGCCAGACCTACCCTCGGTCCAAGACATAGAATTTGCCATTGACCTTGCTCTAGGCACGACACCGATTAGTAAAGCTCCGTATTGCATGGCCCCAGCTGAATTGTTAGAATTGAAGAAGCAAATGTAGGAGCTTTTGGACAAGGGTTTTATTCGTCTGAGCGTCTCACCTTGGGGAGCGCGAGTGTTGTTATGTACACAGCATGTATACATTGATTCACATGACATGTTTCTTTCCTGCATGACAGCTTAGTATACGAATGTGACCTATTATGATTTACATGATGTTCTTTATTCTATTAGACACAGTATGTGTTAACTTGTTATGGCTTATACATTGCTGAATCGTTGTATCACGAGTTGTTTTTGGTGTTGCAAGCTCAGATATCCAAACCGACCCCTCGTTGGTCGACCAGACTCCAAGTGAGGCCCCCGAGGTCCCATTCGGACTAGAGGAGTGGATATAATCACTCCATCGGAGAGCGCCATGGACATATTGACATATGAGTCTTAATCATTTTGAGATTTGTCACGATTGAATCCTATTATGATTTGTACATGTTTATTTTTTTTTCATTTTGGAAAACCTTTATCTATATATGTCAGCTCTATTTTCGGACTCTCTTCTTGTCTTGTTTAGTGTGATGTTTTGATATCTACAACTTCCGCATATATATTTGTCACGTGTGAACCTTCCCTTGTGCGTGTATATTTAGACCAGATCTACGTGTATAGGCATGGAAGTACGTGTGTCATCGGTTTGGCTTTTTCTAACCCTCGAACTCCTGGGCTTGGGTTGTGACACATAGGAAGATTCCTCTCTCTCTCTCTCTATATATATGTGGAGAATATTAATATGCATTCATATTTGGATATACTAATGTGCAAAAGACAAAAAGCTCTATGAAAAAAGAGGATTATTTAAGTACAAATAGGAAAAGCCATTTTAGCATCCCTCACTCTATAGTGAAAGAAATATACATACTAACATTCCTCTTTAAGAGGAATATTAGTATGCATTATTCCCTTACCATAAGATGAGGGATAGTTATATGGCTTTTCCTATTTGTACTAAAGCATTTCTCTTTTTCACATAACTTTTTGTTTTTTGCACATTAATATATCCAAATATGAAACTATCCATCACCCTATAGTAAAGGGTGATGCATACTAATATTCTCCGACGTGGGCCAGTGAGATTTTCATAGCAATCCAAGCTGATCAAAATATACAAAGAAATTGAAAGAAAAATGTTTATATGATTTTCCATGTGTACTTATATCTAAAAGTGTTTTACTCTGTTGTCTATCATCACACACCAGATACAGTTCATTCTACTTCAGAAACCATCAATTTCTTGTCCATTCAATAAATCAGTTGTTATACATGAAAACAAATGAACTAAAGTAGCCACAACTTCAATACACAATGAAAAAAGTTAGTGGGGGGACTGTAAAATTCCAGCTGCAAATTATATCTAATTACATGAACGGTACAATACAAGCCTATACCTTTAAAATTTTAAAGGGAATAAGCATTTTTTGCTTAAAGTGTACAAAACCCAAGACTCCCAATTCGATCTTGCAAAGCAATCAAAATCAGCAACAGAAATCGAGAGGCAGAACAAAATTCTCAAAACCCACTTACAATTATGTCAGGATAATTATGCTATTTCCATTTGGTTTCCAAAATACAGCTAATTAAATTCTTACTTAGATTAGATATCCTTATTTGCTTTAATTTAATCGAGATTAGGAATAAAAATACTCCTTTGGGATTTTTTTTCATTTGCTACAAAGAACTTCATCTCTTAAAAATTGATGCTAGCCTAATTTGGTTTCAAAAACTAGCTAATTAAATTCTTACGTAGATATCATTTGACAAGTCTACTCTTATATTCTAATTGACTCAAAGTTTATTGGAACAGCTTTATTTCAAATAGATTTTAAGCTAGCCCTATTTCAAACAAATCAGACTTTCCAAAGTGGCCCTTAAAATTAAATTAGGTTAGAGGTCAGCATTGCAATTGGGATGATCACAAGTGTAAATGGTCAAAATTTAACCTAATTTGACCCAATCCAAAAAAAATTTACATAACACCATAGATCTATGAAGATGTGATGATGGAACGTGGTTCATAAGTAGTAGTAATAAATAAAAAAAATAATATAAGTTGATGTTTATTCTCTTATTGTTAATATGTAACATATATAGGATGTAACTCATGGACTTCTCTAGATATGTGTTCACGTGACACGGAACTGAACTAGATCCATGGCAAGATGTCATTGGGTTTTCTTCATTATCTAAGGCCACACAAATCATAGATACATACAAATCTTATCCATATCATCCATTTTTATTCCTCATTAATGGTCACCATTTTTAATGGTTTAGATCGAGGCCATGCTCTACCTGAAGTAGAGCCACAGGAGAGGAGGTGAGTATGGAGAATAGAGATGCTCAGATACAGGAGGAGGAGAAGACAAGATAGAGAACCAAGCAAAGGGCCCAAGAAGAGCAGGAGAAGAGAAGAGTGGAATTCTGGGAGTTATGGGGAGTTGCGAAGTTAAAACGACGTGACGATGAAGAGAGTCCTATAATATAAGGAAAGGTCTTAGCACTCTCATTTATTGTCGTTGGCACTTCTGACTCGACTTGTGCCTTTCACGGTCATTCTCCCCCAGCGGCTGAACAATAAGACACAGGTCACAGCCTCCTCCTCCTCCTCCTTCTTCTGTCCACCCTACAATCTACATTCGCTTTGCTTCCAAGCCTATCTACTGCACTGGCCTGTCCTTCTTCTGTCCACCCTACAATCTACATACGCTTTGCTTCCAAGCCTATCTACTGCACTGGCCTGTCTGACACTTTCTTTAATTGTTACTCTTTTGCTCCAAAAATTCTGTGTCCATCATCAACTCATCATCATACTCCCCAAACAAGGAGTTTTAGGGGCTGTTTGTGTTTGGCTCTAAACAGAATAGACATAGCAATTGTTTTAAAGTCAAAGATAGAAAAATATATAAGTCTTTGCTTTGGTTATCATGACCAATCGGAAGACCTCACACCTGCTTTTACCACTATCAATTTGAAATTAATCTAACTTGAAAGTTTAGAATGCATAGGATTTATTCCAGTGTAATTCGGTTACTACTTCTATGTAGTGGAATAGTAAAAGCAGCAATCATATAAAGGAGACAATATAAATTTAATGTGAAAGCCCAAACAGAAAAAAACCACAAATCTAAAGTAGACAAAATTAATTACTAACTTTCGTGGTATAAGATATACTCACAATCCTATAGTCAGTTTCTAGACACAAGGTGTTGTAACTATTTTTGATAGATCTTCACAGCATGCAGTCACTCGTTGTCCCGCTATTAGTGCCTTACTTTCTACAACAAACGATTCTCTTTAACAAGAGAATAATCTTTTATAAAAAGGTAGAAGCCACAAATTTTTCACGAAGAAGTATAAGTATCAACTTTAGAATTTGAAGCATTCAACTCAATCTCTCATAGGAACTCTATATAATCTCTCAAACAATAATTCTAATTTAGAATAAAGCGAGCTCTATATGTTGTATTGTACTTAGGGTTGAAAAGAACCCTCTTTATATAATCCATAATTTGTGCATTAAAAGAATATTCTTTGTATAACAAAAACGGTCAGTTCTTTAGAAGAATACTCATTTTAGAAGAAGAACTATCAGTTTTGGCACAAACAAAAAATAAAGCTCTAACAAAAAAGTTTTGTCCAATCCAATGAATTAACAACGTACTAAAAAAAATATTACAATATCTTACTTTGGCAATTCATGGACAAAACTTTCAATACATTCAATATATCCAAAAATAAAAATAAAATTACATTAAGTAAATTGAAATGCAAATAAAATATTGTACCATTAGCTTTGTACCAATTTGAAGCCATAATTGAAAATCCATCATCTTCAGCTTCTATTGTCTTTGTAACTCTCTCCCTTTTTGTCCATAATTGACAAATTTATAATATCATCATACACCATGATTGACAATTAGCATCTAGCATTAGCTCTCCCTCAATTGTGACTCCACTTCAATGTTGTACTCATATCAGCATTGAGTGTGGGAACTTAATCGTCTAAATCCGGAGCTCTTAAACTTTGGTACCCACACGTGTACATTAAAGAATTTCAACATAGAGTAAACCAAAATAAATAGCAAGTCTTCCTTCTTAACCTAGATTGCACTAGCACTTCGTAGTAAAAATTGAGTTCGATCTCCATTGCTTAGGTTTTGGTAGCTTTTAGCTCGTTGCATTGTAGACGAATGTGTCCTTTTGTACTACAATGGTGACATGTGGGTGCTTGTACAATTTTAGAGCATGACTCACTTTTTTATGCACAATCAACATATTTTCTTTCTGTAGTATGTTATGCAATGAATGCATGTACAAACAAGAATCTGTATTGTGCTTCCCAATCAACATTCTCATAAGACACCTCTTCATCACCATTATTATTATCAGAATCAGCATCAAATAGTGAAGATGTAGCAATAGAAGTAATAAACTTTCCATTCTTTCTTTCAATCGAATCAGGTTCAAGTTCAGGGGATTCTTCCTCATTAGAAGAATTATCAATATCCTAACTAACGTTCAAAGCCTTACGGCTGTTGACTATGGGCTTTTTCTTCTTATTAGCACAATCATTAGTTATTTGCCCATGACCTTGAAATTCAAAGCATTTAACTCCCTTTGAGGAGCTAGTCTTTCATGTTGTAACTAGTTTAAAACCACTATTCTTCTTTGTTATCAGCTTGTTAAACTGTTACATAAACTCAGAAAATAGTTGCACTTCTCCTTCTTTAGAATCATATTCAAATACAACTTCTACTTTTTTTGACCCTTTGGAAAACTTATGATGTTTTGTAGTTTTCAAAGCAAGTTTAGAAGGTTTTAACTGACGATTAATAAATTTAATTTCAAAGGTTTGCAGGTTACTAACTAACTCATCAAGTTTAAAGCTTTTCAGTTTATTGGATTCAGCAATTGCAATAACCTCAAGATTGAAACTAATAGAGAGAGATCTAAGAATCTTTTTCACAATTTTTTCTTCAGGAATAGCTTCTCCTAAGTTGTGACTTGAATTGATAATATTATTCAACTTAGTATAAAAGTCATCAAACTTCTCTTCATCAGTCATTCTTAATAGTTCAAAGGATGATGCTAAGCTTTGCATCTTTGCTTCTTTCACTCTTTTAATACCATCATGAATAGCTCGAAGGATGTCACATGTGTTTTTTGCATTCTTACAAGTAGAGATCCTATGAAATTCAGTCATTGATACTCCATTGTAGATTTCATTCATAGCCTTTTTGTCACAATTATAAGCATAAATTTTCTCTTTAGACCATGAAGCCATATGCTTTTCAATAGTTTGTCCTTCGATAGTAACAATAGGCAAGGAATACTTATTTAACACTATTCGCCAAACCTCGTCATCTACTGACTTAAAAAAAATCATCATGCGTGTTTTTCAATAAGAATAATTAATAACACCTTTCAGTAAATGAGGTTCATAGTAGAAGAACTCCGATTATTGGTGAATTCCATTCTAGAAAACCCTCAAATTAACACACAATAATTTAGTGTGACTTACTCTGATACTAATTGAAAGATTTAGAATGCCAAGATTTATTCTAGATTTTAATTCGATTATTACTTCTATACAGCGAAATAACAAGAGCAATCAATCACACAAAGAAGATAACACAAATTTAACATGGAACAAATGGAAAAAAAAACTACAAGTTAAAAGTGGACAAAATCAATTACTAACTTCTGCGGTACAAGATATACTCATAACTCTATAGTTAGTCGTTCAACACAAGGTATTGTATTTGTTCTTGATATATTTCCACAGCACACCGCATGCTATTAGTGCCTTAACCTCTATAACGAATAATTCTTTTCAATAAGAGAATAATCTTCTACAAGGAAGTAGAAACTACAAATCTTGCACAAAGATGTAGAAGTGTCAACTCTAGAACTTGAAGCATTCAGCCTAATCTCTCATAAAAGCTTTAGATAATCTTTTTAATAGTAATCTTAATTCAGAATAAGGAGAGCTCTATATATTCTATTATACTTAGGGTTGAGATGAACCCTCCTTATATAACCTACAATTTATGCCTTAAAATAATACTCCTTGTAGAAAAAGAATTCCAAGTTCCTTAAAAGAATACTCATTCTAAAATAAAGGCTACCATTTTTTGCACAAACAGGAAACAAACCCTAAATAGGAAATTTTTGTTCAATCTCATGAATTATTCAACTTACTAAAAAAACACTACATAATCGTTATTCTAGATTGGATTAATTAACTGAAATTGCCCAAGTTCTATAACCTAAAGTCAAAGTTGTATTCGGGAACATCATTATTATATGTTAAATATGAGGAGTGCTAGAAAACTCTTAAGGATTTTTTTTATTTTTTTTAAAAACAAACTTCTAATTGAGCCCACTAAGGTGTATGACAACCATAAAATGCTACAACTCATGTGAAAATTCTTAACTCCATTAGATTATTATAACCGCTTAATCTATGGCTAAAAAGTTTAATGGTTGCAGAGATATTACTTTTTTGTGATTTTCAAATGCTGAATAAAAGTTGGATAGTGTCAAATTTGAGCTTTATAATAATTCATGGTGATGGTATGCATGAAATGATTAGATCGGATCTAGGTGGCCTTTCCCCACCTAAAAACATCATGGAGCAAGAATGAGAGTTTATAAAAAGGGGAGTTTTTGAGAATTCTTCATTTAAATATATATATATATATTTAGACAAAACTACTATGCATATGTTCCTCAAACTATGGTAAATGACACTTTCTCTTTTGAAAAGTATTAATGTGTAAGAAGACAAAACCATCATACCTTATGACAACTTTTTAACCTTGTTAGGTCTAAAAAAGGAATTATCCATCACCATAGTGTGAGGGATATATACACACACATACACACTATATAAAATGAGAAAACCCTAAAACTAACATAAACATAATCTCATCTTACACATCAAACACATTTTACAATGAAGTTGCAGTATTAGACGAGTCCTATGTACTGTTCCCTCGTAAAAGAATTAAGAATGTATGGCAAAAGTTATAAAACAGGGCAAAACATGCTTGATAATTTTATTTGTAGAGTGAAGTGGGCGAAAGATCATTTTAAAAGATAAAAAAATAAAAGCAGTCAAATCAAAAAATAATGGCATTTTGTCATTTAGTAAAAAGAGAAAGGTACTTTTTGACCTTTTTTTTAAAGTTAAAGTAGATATTTTTTCTTTAAGTGATATAAAAAATTAGCTTTTTGACTGTTTAGTGTGAAAGGTAGAAATTTTTTTTTGAAATATGATACTTTTGATTTAACTCCGTATTTATTGTGTTGAAATGATATTTCACTTCAATTTACTGGTGAATTGAATTTACCAAGCACATAGGAATTTTCGCATCAGAGATGGGTCTTTTGGGCCTAGATCATTGGTCCATTGAATTGGACCCATCTTAAGATTTTCATCGTCATTGAAAGCTCATTTCCATCCATCTAATGGGGCAGATTTACAGTTTACACAAAACCAGTTTCCTAGGTCAATCATAAAATTTTAAGGGCCCACCCAAATATCAGGGGAAACTTGTATTGCACATATGACATTCCCCAACATCGGTTATCCAGTCTTTTAGGAGTCAGGCCCAACACGATCAGTTAGAATCTAGGCCTCAAGCAACCCACTCCTGCTCCAGCCACTGTTGAAATCCCAACCAAAGCGCCTACAAAATCAACCACAACATACATTGAACTGGGAACGATCATACAAACCGTATACTAAGCCCTCATAGCTGAATAATTTTAGAAGCATGGTGGTCCACTGGCAGATGGTCTTCACAACCAGTAGCCTCATATTTTACAAGGCCCTGATCATCTCCTTATGCAATCCTCTGCAGTGACAGTGGCAGCATTACAAATGCAACAACGTGAATCAATGATCCAAATAACCCAAAATAAAGGGAGCATATTAAAATAAAAAGGGATATTGATCGTACAGCTGACTTTAAATCTGATATTTATTTCAAAATTATTAAAATTTTTATATTTTTTATAAAATCATTCGTAAATAACAGAACAAAATATCACACAAAATGATATACACACTATCGATATTGCACGTGCGATATCACAAAGATGTCATGCCATTTTAAACCACTGCAGTAAGAGCTATGTGGGGCCAATATCACTAAAAGGGATATTGGCACTACAAAAAGTGCATTGTGCCATTTTGTAGTGCCCATCTGCCTCTGTGTGGAAAATTCCAATTGAGGTTATATCAGGGCCGTCCAATTTCAGTTGAGTCTCCACCTATGTTTAATAGGAGAGGCTCATATTTTAACTGGTGGGACCAGATGACCCCACAAACAATCTGGCCCATATGGGTTCCAGCAGGCGGGCAAATGATCCCAATACTAACCACATCTGCGCCCCTCGAGATTGACGGCCCTGATTCAATCAGCCACTTGCACCACTGTTCCTAAATTTGAATAATAACCGTCGCTTTCGTTCCCGCCCTTCCACTTCCCTCCACCAAAACTGAAAGAAACGATGCTCTTCATCTTCTCCATATCCCGCGTCAATCTCTACAATCTCTCTCTAAGACTCGAGTCTCCGACCCACCGAGTCGCCTGCATTCACTCTCGCGTCCGCTCCAACTCACCGCTCTCAGAGAAACAGCAGATTGCCTCTCTCTTGCAGAGCTGTTCTCACCCCAACCAGCTCAAGCAAATCCATGCCTTTCTCCTCGCCACCGGTCCCTCCATCAAAAACAGCCTTTTGACTCATCTTCTGTCCTCTCTGATGCTTTTGGGGGACATGGCCTATGCCCGCCAACTGTTCGATCAAATGCACAAGCCCCGAATTTTCATCTGGAACATCCTCATAAGAGGTTACTTGAAGAATGATCTCTGTGCAGAGGCCTTATGTGTTTACCAGCAGATGCGTAGGCTCGGCATCCGTCCCGATAAGTTCACCTTCCCCTTCGTGCTCAAGGCCTGCGCCCGGCTCGTTGCGGTTTGGATGGGGTTGGTGGCTCACTCCCACGTCGTCAAATTCGGGCTTTCTTTTGATAATATTGTGAGGACTGAGCTGATGGTCATGTACGCGAAGTTTGGTGATCTGGGTTCTGCGGATTATGCATTTGAAAGCATGACGACAAGAGATTTGGTCTCTTGGAATGCTTTGATTGCGGTGTATGCGCAGGATGGGCATGCAGATAAGGCCCTTAAAGTGTTTGATCGGATGGAGGCTGCAGGCGTGGCACCTGATTCAGTGACTCTTGCCAGTGTTCTTTCTGCTTGTGCTTATTTGGGATCGCTGGAATTTGGCATGCGGTTACATCGTCTAATTGTTGAGCAAGGACTAGAAATGAATGCCTTTGTCAAAAATGCGCTCCTGGATATGTATGCAAAATGCGGGAGTATGGAAATGGCGAGCCAGGTATTTCACAATATGCGTGGAAGAAACATTGTTTCGTGGAGCACCATGATTGGGGGTTATGCAATGAATGGTGAGAGCGAGAAGGCATTCGCTCTGTTCTCTCAGATGAAGGATGAAGGGGTGCAACCAAACCATGTCACACTTCTTGCAGTCCTTACTGCATGTAGCCATGCAGGGCTAATCAGCCAGGGCTGGAGTTATTTCGAATATATGTCTCAGGCCAACAATCACTTGATTCCGAGGATAGAACACTATGCCTGCATGGTTGATCTCCTTGGTCGGTCTGGATACCTTCAGGAAGCCTATGATTTCATCAAGCATATGCCCATTGAGCCAGACCCTGGTGTTTGGGGTGCCATGCTGGGTGCTTGCACAATTCATCACAATATTGAATTAGGTCAAATTGTCGCAGATCACCTCTTCAGTTTAGCTCCAGATGCAGCTTCTTACCATGTGCTGTTGTCAAACATCTATGCAGCAGCTGGGAGATGGGGTGATGTTGAGAAAGTAAGGCAGCGAATGAAAGATAAAGGGGTTAAGAAGGTGGCCGCCTATAGCTCTGTTCAAGCAAATGGAAAAGTTCATATGTTTCATGGTGGAGACAGATTGCATCCACAGTCTGCAAGAATATATCAGATGCTGGAGGACTTAATGAAGCAGCTGAGAAGTGTAGGTTATGCACCAAAAACCAATTTAGTGCTGCATGATGTTGACATGGAAGAGAAGGAGGCCATTCTTGGAACTCATAGTGAGAAGCTTGCCATTGCATTTGGCCTCCTTAGTTTAAGTTCTGAGTCTCCCATAAGAGTGATGAAGAACCTTAGGATATGCAGCGACTGCCATACTTTCTCCAAGTATGTTTCCCAAATAACCCAAAGAGAGATTATTGTAAGAGACAAGAACCGTTTCCATCATTTTAAAGCCGGTTTATGTTCGTGCAAGGACTTTTGGTGATCATACTGAGAATTTGTCAATTTGATGACAAGAGCCGGTACATTATTGGAAGGATCTCATGACCAGGAGGTTCTGGCTTCATTTTGTTACCATTCAAAATTAAATTAAAATAAAATGAAATGAGGGTTTGCTCCTCATGAACATGTTTTGATTTGAGATAAATGAGCTCATCAATCGCCTATATTAATTTAAAAGGGAGATGGCAAAAAAGAATGAAAGTCTCCTAGCCAGCACTGCAGCATGAAATTTATGACAAGGCCCCCTGGTGAGATACTGATTATCCTTCTGTTCCCTTCCTAAGAGGAACTGAACCTATTCAAGGAAACAGATCAAAGTCCACTCGACATCCATCTCATGTGAACCTCTCAAGACTCTGATCGTCGGGGGAACTTTAGCATTGAAGGTTTTAGAAGGATCAATTTATATCACAACCTGAACCTACTACTGAAACAGATGATTATCGCGGGCTGGGATCTCACAATCATGACATGGAGAAGTGAAGCTACTCCAATCAGGTGCATATTCATTCTTCTTAACATATTTAGGGTTCATATAGAATTCCTAGAAATATTTATTAAAGTATGCCCTGCTGAAGAAATATTGAAGAACCGTGTGAAGGATTTGACGGGGAGATGTAGAAGGTTGTCTCGCTTTCCTAGGATTTGGTTTACGATGTTGTTGACTAGGTAATCATTCATACCTAAGGGGAGATTATTTGATGACCAAACAAATGGGCATTTATCAGAAAAAGCATGCTAATCATACCACCTTTTACAATTAACGTAATTTAATCAGACCACCTCTTGAATCTATATGTCTGCCTTGTGTAGTTTGATGTGTGTTGGCAATTATGTATTAATTGCTACCTTTTTCAATGACTATCTGATAACCACCTGTCGGTTGGTTTGGATGTGTTGCACATTTGACTAAATGATTTTCTAGGGAAAAAGGCCTTTTTATCAAGCCGTGAAGGTTGAAGGGTTGACGGCCATCAACATTTGGAAAATATTTGTCCACCTTTTACCCAATGAAAATGATTTCCCATCCCGACAAACGAATCCAATTTTATCTGAGAAGTATGATGATTTCTGTAGTTCTCCATACACCAAAGCACTTCTTTGTCAAAAGTGCTTGCTAAGTGCTGTTTGAATCCTCAAGACTCAGTTGCTCAGGATTCAGCCTATAACTCTTGTTACTTGTAATCCAGTAATCTGTGTTGAATACAGTGAAGAGCAAAGCAAATTGTGGCTTACAGGTAACTCAGGTTATCCTCATGCATAAACCTTCATTTATGCTTAAATTAAGTTATCTGCATTGGTTTTATCCTCTGGAAACAATCTTTGAAAATGCCAAATGAACCCTTAAAATTTGTGATGTTTCAGCTGACCTGATCCTTATTAAATGTTAGGATCTATTTGGTGTAAAATATGGATTACTCATTATTATATCTTTATCCTTTTACTGAATTGTTCTTTTTTATCTTTTCTTATTTTTTAGTGGACTTGTTTGTATTTTTCTTGGACATACTTCTCTCACATGAGCACACTGTTGGCAGTTGGCTACCCTGATCCTGTCCTAGCAAGGGCCTCAACCCTGCCCTGTTGGCAAGGCTTCTAAACCCCTTCATATTGTGGCTTCTAAACCCCATGGGCACACTGTTTTGCAGTCCAATACCAAATCACTGAATTGGGCAATCACTTGTCCCTAGAATGGACTATGTATTTTACCTATTAGTTATAGAACAGGCATTTTATCAGAGGTTTCATAGGTTTCTTTTGTATCAGTCAATGTGCAAACAGCATCCTACAATACCATGATTACCATATCTCTTTGGAGTCGTATTTGTAGACTTTCACATGCTAGACATGCATGTTACTCTCATCCAGCCACATCATGGGCCTGTTGTGGAGGGAGCTTGATCCAAAAAAGAGAGAGGTAAGGAAATCTAATTGATCAGGTGCACCCCATTTTGTTGGTTGAAGTTGGATGAGCGGTTTTCAATTTGATGTTATGCTGATTTCCAGGCCCTGAGACTGGTGCTCGATAGGGCCTTAGATTGGACCTTAATATGTCGTTCAATTCTAGGCTTAGAACAAGAAATGGCCCATTCCAGCCACAACTCTAACTCAGTTTGTAGTTGACTTGTGACTTGTGAGTTCTACCTCTCCTCTAATTCCTATTCAGAGCTGGTTCATTGTTTTATTTATATGATTATTATCAGTAAGGAAATATATTTTTCTTAAGCTAAATGAAAGTACAAATAGAATATAGCAATTCGACGACATTAAAAGTCATATATTGTTCTACACCTCTACATTCCCTTTAAGAAAATATCATAACCTTATCAATTGATCACTACATTCATAACAGAACTATGTACTCCCTGATTCGCCAACAAATCAGCCATCTCATTTTCGGACTTGCTTGTGTGCTTGAAGTCTCCACCCATTTTTTTCTTGCAAACTCCGAGTCTCTCTGCTGATGAACAGGAACTGCCAAGGCAGCTCTCCCTTCGTACTCATTCACTTAATTGTGTTCTTGGAACAATTTATATAATCACATCTTCCCGAAAAGTTAAAGACTTAAAAAATTTATATTGCCTCTCTTATCGCTAGCGTAATTGGTTCCGAAATTCCAACCAAACCAGAGAAGGCACAAAGTGTTTCTTTCTTTATGATCTTGTATCATGGGAATTAATGCCAACCCAAGTTTTTCTTTAGCATAGCCATTAATGTTAAATTTGGCACTACCAACTTGTTGCAAAGTGACGTACTGCATGGAGTTGGATTTGTTCTCTTCAACAACCATATATATTACAATGTCTGATCTTGTAAAATTCTGATATTCTCTTTTTCTCTAAGCCCAATGTACAATTCTTGCCTTTATTAACTGTACATTGTAGATCACCTGATGCTCCACCATGTGACACCTTCCTTCATTTTCTAAGTTATATGTAGTTTGTAGCATTTTAGATCTTTTATGATGTGTTTTAACTTTCTCCTTGATTATTAGTTCATGCATGGTATGTGTCCAAGCCCTGACCTGTTTTATTGGGCCAGGTCCTAGTTCAAGCCAACATTCCCAGGCTTGTCTCAGCCTACGTCAAACTCAAGCCAACTTTTGCACTAGGTTTTGGCCTAAGGTCTATAAATGTCATAACGTCTGCGGAGCACCTAAAAACTTGGAACTGATCAGTAATTGAACTGGGCTCAGACAAAAACTCTCTAGGAGTGAGTCTGAGGCCCTCCCCTCCCGGAATAGAACTCCATTAAAGGACTTTAAACTGCAAGTCTGAGAAGACCGCAATGGATCGTCTATGTAGGAATAAGGGTGATTCTACTTAGCTGAAGGACGAGCCTAAAATAGTTGGGTATTTGTTCGTTGCGTGACTTTTAGAGCCCTTTTCCAATTTGGGAGACAGGTTCATTGAATGCTCTATGAGCGTACCTGATGCTACAAATGTATAATATATGTAGTTTTATAGTACAAGTGTGTTACAAGTGATATCTATGCTTCTTAGTCTCGTTCTATTCCTGGCTCTCGTGAGACGGTAATTTGCGTGGGTAACCTCATAAGGCAAGATTAGGTCAAGTAATCCTGTGAGCTAAGAAAGGAAAATCCATAGGGATAAGGGTAGAGTGTTTTGGTTAGCACTAAGAGGCTTTGTCCAAGTTCCCCATTGAAAATATCCAAGTTCTAACCCTAAGCTTATAATTCTAACCTCATTGTAACTCAACATGACGCATTTTAAAGTCATGCAGCTCCTAATTCCATAAGAACTCTAAACTTAAGCATGCTCGAGCTGTTGCATTATTAGGATGGGTGAGTGCCTGTGAAGTCATTGCACATGCACATTGGATAAAGCGGACAATATCATGCTAAATTAGGTGAGGCTATGATAGTTCCACTTCAAGTTCTAGAACTGACCCAAAGCCAATCCATTTTCGTCAAAAACAGTTTGCATGAGACTGAGGATGTTTTCTTTTTTTTCTTTTTTTTTCTTATTGTTGTTGTTGTGTCTTCATCTATAGTAAGAAAATGTTTGTTCCTATCTTTTGTCATTTCTCTTCTTGTTTCTTCTGTTTATTTCTTTTCCTATTCATCTAATAATAATTATTTGTACACATACTAAAATACATACAAAATGCACACAAGTATATTTATCTTATGAGGTGGTGACAAGTGTATTTGTCCCATAAGGTAAGGAATAAAAAGTAAAACACGGTTGTTATTGTGTAGCGCCACATAAGCTATTGTGTATTTTGTGTGTATTTTCGTGTATGTACGTATCACAACTGATCCACCTAACTAGTCAGAGGTCCACATCATTGCATACATGTGGCCCACTCGATGAAGGTTCTAATATGATTATTATTTCACCCGAAATGCAAAGCCGAGGATGTCCTTGATCCCAGCTCTCTGCATGTATAGACCACAACGTACAACTCACCCTGCTCACTTGCCCTCCACCATAGGGCTGCATGGTACCTCTACATGCACATGCACTCATTCTATCATTTTGTATTGCAAGAAACAGAAACTATAGCCTAGGATATCTTATTCTATTCAGATAAGTGCAATGAAAAAGCTCGAGGAGGGTCTTTCTGTCTTTTTTTTTTCCTAACATTCCCAGTATTGCAATAAGTTGGTGTATATCTTGTATCTATTTCTCTAATTGGGCTGAAACTAAACGATGTTTCTTTCTCGCAAAACTTTACCATTAATTGTAAACGAGGAATGAAGGAGTTTCCGTGTGGTTTCAAGGCGAGGCATAACCTACCATATCATGAAGTAAGATAATGTGGGGCATGGGTGGTTGATTTAGAAAAAAACACACACACTAGCGTTCTTGTCAATGCATTCTTGGGTCCTTTCTTGAAATCTTTTCACTCCTTTGTGGAAGACATTTTCAACTATATATATTATTAAATAAACTATTCATTTCTTATAAATATATATATATATATAATTTGAGCCACTCAAAATCATTGTCTGTAAAACTCAAGCTAAGGTTCACTCCAACTAGAGTTGGGCCTACCAACGCACTCATCATGTGTAACCCATGATTTTATTTATTTATTTTTTTTATGTGTTTTTAGAATAGGTTTTATATCTAATCAATCCATAGTACAGTTTCTCACATGCAAAAATCTTGACTCCATCGATGAAGCCATTTGTTTAGGGGTATTTCTTGAATTTCCTTTGTTGGGAATTTCTCACAACAATTCAATTGTTGTGTTTGGAAATTATGAATTCCTTGTTTGAGTGGATAGAATTCACCCAGCTAGGTATCGATTCTTGGCATAATGGGTGGGTTTGTTTCCATGTCTTATGTTCAACATGCCCTAAATTTACCCATGCATGTACGTTGTGGGGTTGTGCATCTGCCTTATGGATTGGTCCTGTCGAATCGAATACGATGAGGATACCCTCATCAAAAATTGAAAAAAAAAATTTGGTAGAATCCACAAATTTGGCTATGTAAAATGCAACTTTCCACTGATAGAATTATCAAAATCTCGGTTTTTTAAATGTTAAATAGCACTCAAGCATTTAGAATTTCACTTAAGTGTAGTATTTGAAGAATTCCAAATTCTCATGAGTAAGAATTCTCAAAATTCTTACCAACAAAACAGGCTCCAACCATCGGTAAAGTACATCTATTTCTATTCAAAATGTAACAGTTAGCGCATTTGAATCTTAAATACAATAGAAAAGGATATGAAACTTTTTAAAATGTTTAAAACTAAAGATGTATATACAAAAAACAGCTAAATAGGAAAGATTTGGTTCAAATTACAGATGAGGGTCCTGCTTCTGCTTTGAACCAACCCCTGTTACCTGTACGTCACAATTTCCTTTTGTAGTCTTTAATATCATTACAAATAACAAGATTTCAGGTAAATGGAGTTTGGGGCAAATGAGATTGAGTTCCAATCATTATCTTAAGTATTGGTGAGCTTATCAATCCTTGCATTACTATGAGATGTTATTTTCAACCAAACTTAGATTCGGTGTAATTTCAACACCCTAGTGTAGATTTTTTACTCGTGCACAATCAGTTTGATATTTGGCTTGTTTGGCTGGTACTGAGTAGGGACTAGCGAGTAAATTCCTTTTTCCTTATACTGCATCTAAACAAATGTAACGAAATCTGAACCATATAAACAAAAGGCTATTGCGCACAGAGATATCCCTGGACGCCCTTAAACATTCGAAATTTAAGTATTTTTCACATAGCTATTCGTGCAATATTTTAGAGTTGTATAATATTGCACATACAATATGCTAAGATCATATGATATTACACATATCACCTTATGTGATATTCTAGGACTGTGCAATATCTTACCACTATTATAGAAACAACTCTACAGGTGTTTTGGGGGAAATGTTAGATTTAAGGTCAATTATGTGGTCTATATCCTTAAACCAAATAAATGACCCAGTTGTATTTTTTATAATGAGGAACCCCTTGACTCCATTACGGTTAGTCATTGGAAAAATCCTTGATGCACAGCATCATGCCCAACATCACCCAATAGCACTTTTGCTATGCATGTATGGAAGTGAATAACTTGCGATCAACAATCAAAGCTACACATAAAAAGAGATAGGCACACACGAGAGATTTACGTGATTTGGCGAGATGGCTACGTCCACAACCAAAAGAAAACTCTACTATTTTGCTATACTATTTTGCTTAGGTTTAGAGTTACAGGTTACATCATATATATACCCCTCTCTTTCTTAGATCCTAAGAAAATTCGGTATAAAAACCAAAATGCCCCTGACCCAAAGCCTAGTCCAAAACTAACACTATGAACCAATCCGATAAACCCGAAATACAAGACATAAACCCAATAATTTCCACCTTAACTTGGATTCCGTAGAACTCGAGCCACTAGAAGAATAACCGACAATATCTTCAGCTCTACATACCTCACCAAAAGGTACGTCCCTATGTCCATTGTCACTGAGCACAGTCTTCACTCTTCAATGATGAGTAATATGGATCAAGCCCAAGCAAGACTTGAACTTGTCCTTAACCAGTGTCATTATGAATGCCCCAAATCGCTTGTATTATTGTCCAGAAACTTACTTTGACCCGTATAATGATTTCTATGCATTGCATGCATGATCAGAAAATTGAAACTTCACTCCATCTGCATGAGAAGTTCTTTCCTTATCCTCATAGACCCGCTTGCATCCAATGGCTTGATTGTCATCATCAAGAGACTCCATCTTTTTATTTATGATTGCTGCCTGTTGACCATTTTTCTGCCCTTTCATTGACTCTGGATACGTAGATGACTCAACCGTCAATACATATGCAATTACATTATATATTACCAACATATCCTCGAAATCGTATTTGACTGGTGGCTTCCTCACTTTCACCGGTCTATTTGTGTGTTGCTTAATCTGACTATCGTCAGTACCCCAGGAGGAGTCGAATGCACTCTCCTTCCAAACTGATATGTTTGACTCTACCTGAACAGTGCCACTACTGCTACTTACTTCTGTATTCTCACTTTATTTCTTGCATCGAACAAAGCATCCTGTTGAAATGTAACATCCCTGCTGATGATAAATTTGGGTGAGTCCCAATCGGTATACCACAACCTATATCCTTTCACCCTATAAGCATATCCAACCAAGATTCACTTCACAGCCTTTGGTTCTAATTTATTCGTTTTCACATGAGCATACGCTAGACAACTGAAAACCCTCAAGTTAGAATAATCAACTGGATTACCTGACCACATTTCTTCCGGCGTCTTGCAACCAATCCCTGAGTGTCAAGACATGTTAACCAAGTAGCCTGCAGTATGTACTACATTAGCCCAAAAGTCTTTTGACAATCTTGCAATAAATAACATACAACGAGCTCTTTCTAAGATCGTTCTATTCATCCTCTTTGGAACTCCATTCTACTGTGGAGTTCATGTGGTGGTGTAATTTCAAACTATGCCTCTATCCTTGCAATAGTTCTCAAACTCATTAGATCTGTACCCCTTGCCATTATCTATCCTCAACTTCCTTACCTTTCTGCCGGTTTGTTTCTCAACTATTGCCTTTTATTGCTTGAATGTTTCAAATGTCTGATTTTTTGTCTTTAGTACATAAATTTAGACTTACCTTGAATAATTATCGATGAAAGTTAACATAAATTGAGACCCACCCTTGGAATAAACCTTAGAAGGATCCCACGCATCTGAATGAACGTAATAAATGATACTTTTCGTGCGATGAATACCCATTTTGAAATTGACCCAACGGTGTTTTTCGAATATGCATTTCTCACAGAAATCCAACTTACTTGTCTTTATGCCATATAGCAGATTTCACTTGCTCAACATTGTTAAGCCTTTCTCACTGATATGACCCATACACAAGTGCCATAAATGCGTTGAAATAGATTCATAGTCATTTGATAAAGACACTAAAACTCCACCTGAAACAGTATTTCGAAATAAAACATACAAGTTTCCAACTCTGTTGCCTTTCTTAAAAATTAAAGCACCCTTCACAACCTTCATGACTCCACCTTCAACTAAGAACTTAAAACTGTCGGAGTCCAAGGCACCCAAAGAAATAAGATTCTTTTTTAGATTAGGGACATGCCGAATCTCTGCCAATGTTCTGACAATTCTATCATATATCTTTATTTAAATTGTTCAAATCCCAACCGTCTTACATATAACATCGTTGCCCATCAAGACACTGCCACTGTTGATCTTGTAATAAGTGGTAAACAAGTCCATATTGTGACATATATGGTAGGAAGATCCAGAATCAAGAATCCATTCATCCTGACAATAAATACCTTTTGTAATCACAGAAAATGCACTATCGACATTAAAAACCTGATCTTTCATCTACAACACTAACTGAATCATAAGATGACGAATCTTATATTTCTTTTGAATATGCCTTTTCTTTTAATAATAATAACATTCAATGTTTTTCTTGTTGGATTTAGACTGGGATCTATGTTTGCCCCTATTATTGGAGTCGTTTGTTCTTCCTCTTGCAACCAAACCCTCACTCGAGTTATCATTATTTTTAAGTACAACCTTTTTCTTCAACTCCTTAGAATTCAAGGCTACCTCTGCATCTTCTTTTGAAAGAGTATATCTATCATACATCATGGTATCAACAAAATGCTCATATAATGGTGGTAAAGAATATAACAGCATAATAGCTTGGTCTTCATCACCAATTGAAACATCAATTTTTCCAGATCCATGATAGTTTTATCAAATGCATCAAGATGGGTATCAAGGGACATACCTTCCTGCATCTGGAGAGTAAACAACCGTTTCTTCATATACAAACGGTTTGTCGGAGACTTGGTCATGTACAGATTCTCTAATTTCAGCCACAACCTAGCAGCAATTTTCTCTTGAGTAACCTTTTGCAACACTCCATTGTTCAAACATAATAAAATCGCTCCATATGTATTCTCCTGCATATTGTCCTTTTCATCTTTTGACATCGTCGCAGGAAAGGCATTCTTTCCCGTCAATGCTTTCTGCAGCCCCTTTTGAACTAACAAAGCATTCATCTTCATGCGCCATAAGCTGAAATTATTCCTACCATTGAATTTTACAACTTCAAAATTTGCTTCCATTCCTGTAAAATTTCTACACCACACTGTAGATCTCGTCACCAAGAGCACGCTAAAAGAAATGGATCTAAAACCCGAGTCTGAATAGCTTCTATATCTCATAAACAAGTTACTATGTTTTGATCAGTCAAACCTCTTTGTTGACCTTCAAACAACCAATTGCCCTCTTTCACTGTGTAAGTTTGCTCAAAACGAGTCCATGGGCCCAAGCAAAGCTTCAATCGGACATCGGATGATCAAGATATTGCGAAGGAAGTTTCTGCCGTCAATTCACTGTCAAATTGCTTTGACTGTACCTACTGAGGTCAACCCTGCACCTGCTGGCTGGCCGAGCTCTGCACACGGATTAGGTCGACTTGACCTAACTGGGCTATTGTTAACAGGTCAGGTCAACCCAACTTGACCTCAAACTGACCTGGTCTAAGACCGGTCTCTTTTCCTTCTTCTCTTCTGGTTCTGCAACTAAATCAATAGAGGGAGAACCCAGAGACCCATTCTCCTCCCTTAGCAACGAAGGACGGTGGGTGCAGTCTGGCGACAAACAACGACAAGTGGCACTGTTCTCCAGTGACAGCAACTCCAGCAGTGGCAAGGGTGGCCTGGCAAACGTTCCGGGGAGTTTTTTTTAACTCAAATCTCTTTTCCTTTTTCTAAGGCAGCAACAACGGCTGGGGTTTCAATTTGGCGACGGCAACAGCGCTGCTTTTTCCCAGGTAACGAGCGAAACCCTTTTGGAAAGCATTCAAAGTCTTTGTTTTAGCCACAGAACCCAAACGAAACTCCTTCCGCAACGTGTGGCCCACCTAGAAATTATGATTGATCTCTGTTTTCCTCTACGACAAACCTTGCAGAAAAACTGGATCCTCTAAGAGAATCCAACTCCGTCAATCGCAATACTACAACCCAAGCTCTGATACCACTTGTTGTGCACGTGTGGAAGCGCGTAACTTGTAATCAACAATCAAAAGCCACACACAAGAAGAGACAAGCATACAAGAGTACACATGAGAAATTTATGTGGTTCGGCGAAATGCCTACGTCCACGACCAAAAGAGAAATCTACTATTTTACTGCACTATTTTGCTTAGGTATATGGTTACATATTACATCATATACATAACTCTTTCTTTATTAACCCCTAAGAAAGCCTGGTACAAAGACTAAAATACACTTAACCCAAAGTTCAGTCCAAAACTAACTCTATTGACCAATCTAGTGAACTTAGAATACAATACATAAACCCAATAACTTTATATTGAGAAGGCTCCAAACAATTTGAAGCGAAAACCTCCAATCCATTAGTGGACTTTCTAACCATTTAAATAGTATGGGTAACAATTTATTTATGGATAACAATTTAATCATTTAACAAATAAATGACCTGAGATCGGCCTCTTACCTCTATAGTGAAAGGCTACAGTTTCTCATCCGAAATCCTCGTCAATCACCTGTTCCTAATCAGTGTGTGTTGTCACCTCTTCGGACTATCCACTTTGCCATGGGAAGAAGGGCTCCAAAACTTCACCCAAGATCTACTACAGTCACCCGGCGGGGGTCCCAACCCCCTCTAGATGGAAAGAATAAATAAATGACCCAGTTGTCCGACCTTTTGTTTCATATTGGTGACAGCTAATAATCTTTTTCACCAGCATGTGACCACCATCATATAGAATATATATCAAAATTTTTGTGTAGGAAACATGACTACATTTTGGGCCCGTGACTACGTTAGGAGGACATAATACCAGCACGTCGTCTCTTACAAAGGCAGGGCCCATTGACGTTAAATCATGTTTTAGCTGCCCCCACCACGTTGATGATGGCAGCAGAAGGTTCTCAATAGAAATCATGCTAATTTAGAGACGAAATATCAGCGAAGTTTTGAGATGAAATATTATGACTGGTAAAACATTAGGATTGGATCCAAATTTAGATATCAGTATTTAGGGATTAGGACTTGGCGTGTGTGTGAATTCCGATCAGATTCAAACTAATAGACAGCAAAACATCCATCAATCTCAATTATCTGCAATAACTATCGATAGTATTTTACACACATTGGGATATTGGATCCTTTAAAACTTTAATGTTTGTGCTTTTGGCGAAACTCATGGCCTATTGAAGGAAAAAGAAGACCACCATTTTATTTCTTGATTTGTGTGTCCACGTTGGGGAGGGGCCATTCAAATATTCTTGTTAAGAGAGCGGCTTCCACAATTTCTCGGGTCAGGTTCCAGTCGGTGCACCACCAATCATTCCATTTCACTGTATAAGAATGTGAGAGACCGGATACCTGATTTTCTCCCCCACAAGCTTTCATAATTGGGATCCCCTACCTCTACAGTAGACCTGCCTATTGATAATTCAGACTACTTAAAATGTAAGACATCCGCTCCCTTGATACATCCTCAGATTTTATCTTAATAGGAGTTCCTCCCATGATAAGATTCATGACATGATGGATAACATGATTAATTCATCTAACTAATAATTATGTCATATTATTAATTTAATAGTGAGACTAAGTTCAATTGGACTAAAATTTATATACACGTCACCTCCACACTAGTTGATGTGCAGCGCTTACAGGATATGGAGGAATGTGAATGTCTCATGTTTAGCCTCGGTACAGTGAGATTCGTTATGGTGGGTGCCTGGATGGTGTTCTTAGTTCTCAGTTCTCGCTCAATGTGGTCCCTGAAACCATCCTCCGCATCTAGCTCACTATGTATGTGTGTGTGTGCCTTTTTTTTTATTCTTTCTCTTCGGGTAAAAGTCCACTGGGTGGGTAGAATCCAAATTCCAAACCAAGGGTAAGCCGAATCCAGATCTACTGTGGCACATAACAAATGGGTTAGGTGTGGTCCTTTTGGCTAGAGAGGTGCGTTTCCTTTTCCACGGCAATGAGCGAATGACTCGCTGGCTTGGCCTGGACAATGGTTATCGGAGAGCCAGAATGATTGGCCTTGGATCCTTAGTACCAGTTTCTTTTGCAAGAATTTCTGATAATAAATTAAGGTATCTGTAAATTTCTAAACTCCAGTAAGAAATCTCATATTTATTTATTGGAATTTCTAGCATTTAAGGCAAGTAGCATTTTAAAATTTTAAAAAAGTGGAACTCTCAAATACTAGCCCTTCCTCTATCATTTTAAAATCCAGGCATTTTGGGAGGATTTGAAAGAATTATGACTCTCTCAACAATAAAAGAGTATCCTCTCCTTCAAGCCATGGTAAGAAAATTAAGCTCGATCATCTTATTCCTAAGCACTCATGTCATCTAATTATCCCTTCTTTTTTTTCTTCTAATCTCTTTAATGCATTATTAGAGTTACATAAAATTTTGAATTCTAGCATAAAAGAAACGGTGAATTCAAAGATGTCATAATTCAATAGTATTTTAAAATTCCAACATCTTAAATTTTACAAATTTCAACAGACAAAAATTTCTCAAAATCTTAGAAATAAACAAGCCCTTAGTATAACTAAACACAGACTTGAATTGAAAAGCTGAATTGGAGCTCGAAAGCTGGCAAGTCCCATACTATTACAATGATAGGAAACCATCAATCAGGGAGAAAAGCTAGGTGTGTGGAAATTTAAAAAAACAAAGCAAAAAGCTATTGCTGTAGCTCTCCATGAAACTTCGCTATTCTCGATAAGACCAAGCATCCCAAGGGAATCTTGGCGGTGCAGAGGCCTGGGTTTGCTCATTAGTGGAAGACAGTCAGGGATATTTATGCATTTTCCTTGCTTTTCCCCACTATTCCTTCGTCGTGTTTTTTTCCAACTTTTAGCTGTATGCACAGTTGCACTTCTGCAGCTGCAGGCGTTTCCCATATTGCAGCTGAGAAGGCACAAAGTTCCGATTCCTCTCCACGTGAGCGTTGATTTTTTTTCTGCAGCAGTTCCAACTCTCTGACACTTTGGGAAGGGCACCATTCATTTGATTGTGGCTGTGGCTATGGCTATGTGACAAACAATCAACTCCCGCTCTTTCTTATGTCATTCATTCGCGATAACTTGGACTTTTTCCCCGCTAACCTGCCCTTCATTTGCTTTTCCTCTCCTGATAACTAATGCGTCCTTCAATTATCTCAAAACCATTGTCATGGCCTGGATCATACGTGGCAGCTGCTTATTGCTTAATATGAACTTCGTCCCCCACATAGAATGTCAATTCCTACATTGATATATCCTTTAAATGTGATTAAATAAAGTAGGTTTCAACATCCGATTGATCACAATGTAATAATGTTATTTATAGTGACAAAACATTGCTATTGATGTGGTGTGAATCACGGTTTTGTTAGCTTAATCGGACTGTGGGTTGACAGGATTAAATTCAAGTTAAAGGTCGGATGATCTCTCTATGTTTACCCCATGATGGATATGTATTGGATGGACGGTTGTACTTATCTTTCATTATTTGTAATCACATTAAACTGTGTGGCCAATTATCTAGCATAGCATCTATGACTTCAGTAATGCTCATATTCTTCCAGATTTACACCCATTGGTTTCTGTTTTACATACGTTCATCCCTGTAAGGTATTGAGCGTTGGTATATTCATTGTATCGGACAGAAGTTGGAAATTTTTGACTTGTATTTTTTTTTTCCTCTTAGATTGAACTGTTGCATATTTCACGTGGTCACTTAAATGAAGGTGTTTGAATTAAAACAGTTATATCTCTAAAATCATAGATTGGATTATGGAAAGTTATCTACCATTGGAAAGCTCATTTCGAGTAGATGTCTGTGAAACCTAAGATTGTATAAATTGGAGGTAAAATGAAAAAGTTATGGCTTTTAGAAGTTTGCGGAATTGTGTTATCTATATTTACGAATATATCATCCGTTCGAACGCACAAACATAGATTCGAGACAATATGCGTTTTTCAGGCTATTTTTTTCTGCATAGAATAATTAGCTGAGAGGAAAATCTTTCGAACATCCTTTTGTACATTCGAACACCTATGACGTTCGCATATTTGTGTATTTAAAGTGAATTTTTTCAAAGGAAAAAGGAGAGATGAACCCTAGAAGAGACCTGCGATCTAAAGGCTTGAAAAAGAGATTCTGTCACTCTACAAATCATCTCTTTCCCTATTCTATTCACAGGAAATCAATAAGAGATATTCTTTAACATCCACAGAACATCCTGAAAGAGATTTGTTCTGAAGTTACTGTTCTTGTTCTCAAATTTACTATCTCCTAGTAGATTCGTCGTAAAGAGGCATTCAAAGTGGTGTGGCTTAAGCATGGTTAAGGTATCTGACGAGTTGCTGGCAAGATTGTTACAATTCATAGGTTGAGTCACCAACTAGGGATGGTTTTGTGAGATTTTTGTTACATTTATTTTATATAGTACTTAATTTGATCTCGGTCTAGGAGAAAGAACCCATTGTTTTTCCCGAGTAAGATTTTTCACTTAAAAAATTGTGCTTCTTCTCTTTGTAATTTGATTTATTATTGCTTGTTAGAATAACTGAATTAATTAGATCTATTAAAATCTAAAAGGGAATCTAATTAAGGGGCATTAACCCAATTAGGAGTTTAAACTCGGTTTTTCAATTCCTATGTGATTGTGATTACCCAACCATGATTCTGCTCTCCTTTGCTACTAATGGTTCCACACACAAGAACGGCTCCTTATTAAGTGGTAAAGGATGGTAGTTCTTGTCTGACCATCAAGGGTGTGGATTTTTTATGTAGAGGCATCTTTTCCTATATGTGTGTGCTCTCTCTTGGCCGGAGCTCCCCTTGTTGGGGTCTAGAAAAAAAAACCTATTAGTAATCATGGATCTAATCAAGGACCTGCATCTCAAAGTATAGAGAATTAAGGCCTCTGTTGTTTGGAAGCATTTTGGAGGAGAATTGTGGGCAATTACTAGATTACGTCTCCTCTTGGAACCCAATGTAGGGAAAGTCCTTTTTAATTCTCAAAATTTTGTCTTTTTCATTATTAACAGTACTTAGCATTTTAAATTTTCCTTGAGAGACATCATTTGATGAACAATTACAAAGTTTGAGCATAAAATTTGACACAGTGCTTGGCAATGAGGGGATACAAGTGTGCAATGAACTACATTGATTAGAAGAGTGGGGCCCACAAAGGAAGACTGTACATTGCTACTTGCATTCAACTTGTGGGAGAAAATTCTCCTTGTTTGTTGATGATAGTAACTTGATGAAATTTTTTTTAGGGGTTGTTTGCTTGCAATCATTTACATAGGTAAAAACATGTTTGGTAGTAACTAAGAAATTCAATACGAATATATAGATTTGAGGATTCCTCATTGCCCTTGGAACAAAGATTCCTCACTAATTTTTTGTATATCGTAGGATTTCATATTAGTACTTGTGCATATTATTGCTCATAGCTAGAAAATAGTATTATATTGTGTAAATCTATAAAAGAATTGAGGATTTTCAAATCCGATGTGACGGGGTTGGACCTAAAAATTCTTAAAATATATGAATTTCTGCTAGCACAAATCTTCAAAAATTTACATTTGAAAAACATGGATTTTCCACGACTGCATCAAAAAACGATGAAGAATCTCAACAATTAGATTGCCAATATTCTCCTAAATGATTCACATGCATGATGATTATGCATCATCATATTTGTCTCCACTCATTTACATGTGTTATTTAATGTTGTACAAATAAAACCTTTACACATTAAAAAAAAATTACAGCAAAATGGGCTTGAAAATTACTTTTCACACCTTTCATGTAAACGGTGCTAGTGCAGCCTCTCACACGTAGTTGCATTCTTATGGCCTCCATCAAGTACCTTTATTTTACTTATCATTCCTATGAACCTCATATTTATAATAAAAATAGTTCAATCTATTAATCAAACTAATGAACCTAAAGACCTTGAAGCTAATTAATCTAAATCTTTATAGATACTGAGTAATTTGTGAAACGTTACAAGTTATAGATATAATTTTCTATAATTATGAGGGGCCTATTTCACCATATGAATGTTCAATATTCTTATATTATTCAAAACATTTAGTTTTTTATTTCAATTTTTATGGGTTTTGGGAAATTTGAGAAAACAATAAAAAAATTTAAGGACATCTAAAACTATTTAATGTACTCATTTACTCAATTTGAAAAACAGTAAATTTGACAAACATAATAATTTGTTTTACATGTATAACATTTGTGTGCACAACACACATATATAAATTCATTTGCCTATCACACGTGTAAAAGCCAAGCATCCCATATTGTTCTAAGAAATTTTTCTCAAAGGCCTAAACAAGGGAGATTAAGAAAAGGACCACTGATGGTGCATTGATGTCCTATTCATGTCAATAAATGTGGTGTAGCCTTTCTATAAACAAATGGAAGGGTTAACAATTCAGTATCAAAAAGGTTCATTTGCCAACACGTTGATGCCTCAGTGGAGTTGGCAACTCACGTTCACCCCACCAATATAAGTTAAAAAATAAAATAAATTACAAAACTTCCATTTAGAAAATTTGAAATTTAGTAGAAATGAATGCATTCACTTAATTAATGATAAGGGGACTTTTATGTGTAAATCAGTCTTAAACCCATAGGGATTTTCTTTTTTTTTTTTCCTAACAGAAGGTGCCCCCACCTCTTGGGCCAGACTAATCCCTTCAGACCCAAGAAAAGACAGGTAAATTCCCCGTGGCCCTTTGATTACGCAACTTAAACCTACAATCTTCTAAAGCAAACTATTGTCATACAACCGCTGAACCATCCCAAATTTCTTAAACCCGTAATTGACAACATAACAAATAAACATTAAATATAGCCCCTAGCCCAGAATGCTTTATACAGTATATTTTTGTAGACAAAAGTTCCATATGTCATGATAACCATCTGTTGTTCCTTTTTTCAAATCATCTACCCCATAATTAGTACTTTTGTGAACTTGAAAATAGGCCGTTTTAAAATAAGCCAAATAGTACCTTTTTTTATTAATTATCTTGCACATCTTTATTCGATAGAACTGTAACTTTCATTATTTCTATCACAACTAGCATGCAACAATCAAAAGTCAGAAGAATTTTCCGTCATATTGATCTTAGGGTGAACCAGACAAAGTAACTCCAGGCCTACAAATTGAGTCCCTTATTCTTCAACTATAAGATAAAGAAAAAGCGTTGTAGGGTGCCATTTTATATAAAATAGTGAGTAGTTTATTGTGGATTTTTGATATTCCGAAATTTTGGGATGTCATGTCTCATGGGCATTTTTTGTCACAGGAATTTAACTGGATAAATGAAGATGATGGGGAGAATATTTAAAAAAAGAATTATTTCACTTATTAGTGTTGACTGGTTATGAATAATTTACAAATAAAAACAACTTTTAAATTGGTAGAAAAATGTTATTATTACAAAATAACAAAATGAGAGTTTGTCCGTACAATATGCCCTTAAATCTAGTATGTATCCCAAAACAGGTGAAATTTAAATATTTTCGGCGTAACTGTTCATACTTCATACAATAATTATGTGACATCGCACTGTCCTAAAATATTGCACTATGCATAAGATGATATGTGTGATATCATATAGTTTAGATATTGCACAGTCTAGTCTCATGTGTATGATATCGCACCACCTTACAATATCGTGCAAATAATTCTACGAAAAATATTTAAATTTCTACAATAAGCAAATAGGACAAAAGGGAACAGAGAGAGATCTTATAAGGGGTGCGAGAGAGATATTCCATCATAGTAAAATTATCATAGTTATGAATGAGGGCATTTCTATCGAACTGCGTAAATCTTCGTCTAGTGTGGATTGCTTTCATTGTATGGTGTATTGTTGTCTGTCCTTGGCCCTAATCACAATCTAACACATTTCATTGCAGTCAAAAGAGTATTTGCACTCATTTGGTTATTCGTACTCATTTGGTGCAGGGTGCAAACGGCAATCGTTTCTTACCACCTTTGGTCAGGCGGAAAGCATTTCTCTTCCATGCGCGAAAAATAAGTAAAAGGGGGAGGACTCCTACCTTTAGGGCATATTTGGCAACCTTCATCGCGGTGGATTTCTCGCTGGTTTTCTTTGAAAACCCACGTTTGGGACACTGTATAACCATATGAGTGGGTTTCCCATTATACCTTCAAATTCTGTTGAAGCACAGAAAACTTGTTCAAATAACAACCCCCCCCCCCCACTCCCAAAACTCAAATCCCTCCTTTTCTGCGCAAGTTGGAATTGTAGGTGAACAGAACGCACAATGAAAATGAAGTTAACATAGGCCATACCTATTTTTCATTTTGAAACCCCATTTTTGGATCCCACAATCACAATCCAAGCCGGTAATCATGTCCAAAAAATAAAGCACGACTATGAGTAAAAATATCAATCGTTGATTCATCATAGATTTTAAGATATTTTCAAACAATTACGTACTATTCGATCAAAAGATTTGAATTTTTTTTGCCCTTTTGTGAAATCTGAATTGTTCAATATGACCGAAAGGTCCAAAACGACTAAGTGGTCAAATTTGGCACCATGATTCATCATGGATTGTGATAAAAAAGCATCAAAACAATCTCTGCGTCCATCCTTTCCAAAAAAAAAAACAAAAATCTTGCACATGAACAGTGTTTGTAGGTGGTAAATGGCTTTAACATTTTGGGCTTTTGGGAACATACCTTATGGGTCACAAAATAAAAATCCGAACGGTTCATCATCTCTAGAAGGCCAACAACGGCCAGAGTGTCAAATTTTAACCGTTGATATTTTATATATTTTGAGATATTTATAAAAATGCCCACAACTTTAATAAATAATTTTTAATTTTTATGGGACCCGCATTGAAAATCCAAACCATCCATCATCTCTAGAAGTCCACAGTTATTAGGGGTTCTAATATTAGGGCTTAATTCATTGTGGATTAAAAAAAATAGCAAAAAACTTATGACCATGGGATGTAATATGGCAATTCCACACTACATCCTTTTTGCCAAACATGATCCTTTTGCTAAGAATCCAATAGTGGATTTCTCACCGTATAAGAAGAATGAAGGAATTCACTTGATATAGAAGAATTCTTTTTATTGTGATGTTTGCCAAACGTGCCCTTAGGTTCTGCACCAAATGGCAGGAGCAGAGAGTTGGATTTTCCGTGCCCCGCTCTTCCTCCTTTTGGCCTAAAGCGAACTAGCACAAATAGCCCCTAAAATTAGTGTTTTATAGGAGATCTTTCTCACATCATTAGTCTTGGAACATTTTTGTTAAGTCTCCTGTTTGAAAGAGTAAAACGACCCAAAATCCCAGGAGCTGATCCAAAATCACCTGCCCGATTGACAGGCATGGCTTTTGTAGCTGCTTTATCTGCCTGAAGTCGCGTGAACAAGAAATGAATTAACAAATATGAAGCAAGACCTACTCCCACCCATCACCAACATTGGCAAAAAAAAGTAGGAATGGACAACTTGTGACTTCAATTCGATTCATCCAATGTATAAAAAAAAATTGATTCAAATGGAGTTAATGCAGGGACTCATGAGCGTTATATTTCTTTAAAAATAATTTTAAAATAGTTAGAAAAACCCTTTACATAAAAATATAAATAAATATTTATTTACATGCATGTATGATAATCAATGCAAATTAGTAAATTTATAATGCAAGAAAAATATTATAACAAGACAAATACAAGAAAGAATACTGCATACTACATAATCTGTTAGTTTAAATATCGAACGTAAAAGAGCAAATATAAACTTTAAATTGCATTCCAATCATACTTACTATACTATATTTATTGCAACATGGTATAAAATTGCATTGAAATATAAAGAAATAACAATGCAGTTTTATGCTATATTGCATAATTAAATTAAACAATTTTGATATCGCGAAAAACTATCAATACGGATAACTACAAGGTGGAGAAAACTTTTGCAATAAGATCTGCTTATCTATTACTAATGGTGGCCTTACTATTAGACTTCAATAAAAAAAATTAAATCCACTCATTTTTATATCGATATTATCACAATTGTTTGCGACATTTTTGCATTTCTGATAAGACTTAAAAATATCATGATACTATTAGGAAATAGGATTTCCATGTAAACTAACCTTGTATTTCAGTTCAATAGGGAGTGGGTCCCACCACCGATTGATCACAAAATGAGATTACGTTGCATCAGCGTCCAAGAACTTTTTTCCATCACATGTTCGATCGTTCGAGTGAGACCTACTTATATGGAATTGAAGTTTGAGGACATTTCATTTAAGAGGATGAGGATTATCTTGATTGCTGAACGCCCCAGATTATCATTATGGGTCCTACATGGTGGGTTAGGATCTCGTATAGTGTACAGTGCACAGTATTTCAAGGACTTCTTTTTTTTTTTTTTTTTACAGTCACCATTAGCCATTGAAACCCACACTTGGTGATGAGAATGAGATAAAAAAACATTTCAGAAGTTCTTTTCCCACTGTTGCATTTTTGCAATATCATAACACTTTTTAGAATATAGCGAAATTTTGAGCGGACTCTGTGATACGACAAAAAATTGCCATTGTTAAAAAGTCAATCCCACCGTCAACTACTTCCTTCATGTGTCTCTCAAGTGTTGTAAATGGAGAACCAGAATGTCTCTTTCACTTTTTAAGAAGATAGGTTTATTCAAAAGAGCTATTTACCCAAATGGTATGTTCTTTTTTTTCTACTAGTATAAGCTTGTTTACTACATGTGTGGACTAGTTTCGTACTTGAGTGTGCTGCCTTCTCGCTTCTATTGGCTTTCCCTTGTCTGAGGTACTAAAAAAAATAAGATAGTTTTATAAGATATCACATAATAGAATTAAGGTTTGCAAATAAAAAATTGCAACATCTAAAATAATAAGAATGTGTGGGAAATTTTGTGAACTTTGGTTGTAAAGTGGGGTTATCATTACTAAAGACGATTGCACAGGGAAACCTTCTTTTTAATTATAGAAGGACGAAGCTCCTAATGACCGTTACTTTGGATACTCAAAAAACTAGTGTGAGAATGGTAGAATTATAACCCAATGCAAGACGCACATGATAGTCCTACCCATTTCCCTCCACTTTAAAGCAGAAGACAACACTGACAAGCTCCAACCATCCCCACTAAACCCATCTCTGCTCAGCACAGGGGAGCAGTGACAGCAACAATGGAGGCCATGCTCACCATTCTCTTCTTCCTCTACATCTCAGGTTTCACTCCTCCTCTTTCCTCAATCCACTCCTTCCAACAATGCAATGTATTTCCACACACCCCAAAATCAAAACTCCTCTCAAACCACTTCAAATCCACCCACCCATTGCATTTTCACCTCACCCACACACACACATTTCATCTACATTCACACACACCAACTCTTTTAACATTTGTTTCACACATTTCATCTACATTCACACACGCCCACTGTTCTAACATTTGTTCTGTGATTTCTTCCCAGCAGCAGCATCTGCAACGACCTTCACTATCCACAACAAGTGCCCCCACACAGTCTGGCCAGCCCTCCAACCTAGTGCCGGCAAACCCATCCTCGCCCGCGGTGGCTTCCGCCTCCTCCCCCGCCAAAGCTACACCCTCCACGTCCCCGCCAGCTGGTCCGGCCGCATCTGGGGCCGTCAGGACTGCGTCTTCGACCGCTCCGGCCGTGGCCGCTGCGCCACCGGCGACTGCGGCGGTGCTCTCTTTTGCAACGGAATGGGCGGCGCCCCACCAGCCACTCTAGCTGAAATAACTCTGGGGCAGCAGGATTTCTACGACGTGAGCCTGGTCGACGGCTACAACCTCGCAGTCTCCATCACGCCGTTCAGGGGGACCGGCAAGTGCAGCTACGCGGGGTGCGTCAGCGACTTGAATGAGATGTGTCCTGGGGCGCTGCAGGTGCGGTCAGGGAGAGATAACAGGGTGGTGGCGTGTAAGAGTGCTTGTTTTGCTTTTAAGTCGCCCAAGTACTGCTGTACTGGCAGCTTTGGGAACCCCCAGACTTGCAGGCCTACGGCTTACTCGAGGGTGTTTAAGGCAGCTTGTCCTAGAGCGTATTCTTATGCTTATGATGACCCTACAAGTATTGCTACTTGTAGTGGTGGGAGTTACATTGTTACCTTCTGTCCTCATCACTAGAGAGGCTTTTACTTACACTGTTGTTAGGTTTTTTTTTTTTTTTAAGATATGGATGATATTATAGTTTGGGTGGGGAGGTCGTTGTGTCTTTATGAAAGTGCTTTGGTTTTGGGTATATTGAAATGTACTGATGTTACTACTAAATATGATTAAGGAATGTGGTTGTTTTTTAGGCAGTGAACATTTTGGTTATGATTATTTCCAGTCTGATGACTGCAAATCAAAGTAAGGGGATGAGAGGGGTTGTGGCTAAATATCACTTGTCCTTAGGAACCAATCTACCTGTGGATAAAGGTTTGCTCATGGTTGCTTTCTGACTCTTTACGAGCAGTGATGTGAACGGGTATTGGAGTGGTTCAGATTTGGTGGGGTGATTGTGAAATGGGTTTGCTTTTCTAAAAGCCTGTTTTTATCTCTTATTTGCACTTTTTTGTACAACAGGAGCAGGGGCTGATTGTTAAATTGAAATTGGATTTATGTCACTATTGAAAAACGTGTGGAGATTAAAGGCGTTATCAAATAAGTAAGCCTTTGACTGGCAATGACACTAATCGTTGTAGAAAGATAAAGCCCTGCAAGCAATTGTACACCCTAGGAGGACTCTACATGAAACCCTCTCAAACTACTGACTTTGTAACATTTAATTGAAAGCTCATTTTCCTCGGAATTCAACAGAAAGTAGCACTTGGGACATTCTTTTATCCGGCACATGGAGGGCTCAGTCCTTTTTTTTTGGGGTAAATGGAGGGCTCGATAGTTAAAGTTGTTTACGTTGGCTTTGAGATTCTCTTTCGAGGGCCGAGTTAAAAACAGTTTGAAACTGCAATGTTTTAAAATAAATACCACCAATGCCAACGAACTAGACATCACTTAACATCGAATTTTAGCGTTTAACTAGTTGCATTTCTTCTAATCACAATTCATTGTAATATTGGTTTTGATGGGTGCATTTGAGTGAGTTCCATATTAGCAGCCAAAGGGTGTGTATGGAAAGAGATAAAAATTGTCGGTTGGCACGAATCTTCTACTTTTTATGTCTATTTGAATTGAATCGTGATCCAACCATTTTCTTCCAACAAACCTGCTTTTTTTTTCATTTTTTGAGACATTAATTTATATAACTTTTCATATATGATAAATATGAGTGTACTCAAGGAAGGACTCCTAAAATTCAAACTGGAGGCTTTATGTAAAAGAAATATTAGCCCTAGGCCGTTGTCCCTTGTCCCCCACTGCATATACATGTACTGATATGACTTTTACTATATCCTAAGTGGTTTTTTTTTAACTGAATTAAACATAGCACACAACATATTTGTATAGTACATTTAATTGAAGTATATCTAGTTTTAAATATATAGCTTGAGTGTAAATTTCCTGGAACTCTTCCATATTGACAAAAACCTAGGGACCATGAGAGAAACCAAAACAGGAGATTTTCATCTTGGGCATTTCATTGTCTTCCGGCATGACTACTTCTATTAGCTACAAAATAGATCACATGGTAGGCATACCACTCTCTCTCTTGCCACCAATGGGTTGCAAGAGCTTCCATCCCAAGGCAGCACATCCTCCCTCTGAAGGCACTGATTTGTTTTTCCTCCATCTTGCTCAAAAATTCATGTCCATATACACTACAAGTGTCGCCTCGTGATTGGGTTCATTTGCCCTACCATACTCAGACGTGAGCTATCCATTAAGGATCCACAAAAAAAAACCTCTCATTCGAGATGTTAATTATTTTAACCGTTTATATTGTTACCTTAAAATCGGATGACTAGAAATATCTTTCTCGTACATTTATTTTTGCGCTGTGGTCTATTGAGATGATCAAGAGGAGCGCGTAAAATTTATGGGGCATCCTGCCTTTGGGGCACAGTCCATATGCGCGCTCTGGCAAACCTCGGTGAAGTCCCACAATCTATGTCCAGTTATTTTGAGGCCCACGTTTCGGACCTCTGGAAGCCCCTCTCCATCAGAAAACAACCCCATGCCTTCCAACAGCATAAACACACGCTTCTCAGCGATATCCGTCTTCTTTTCGATCGAATCTTGGACAAACAGCCATCCATCACGACACTTCAAACGCTCCATTCCCAGATCATCGTCCGCAGTCTTCAATCGAACCCCTCTCTAGGAATCAAACTGATGAGAGCCTATGCTGGTTGTGGACAGCCCAGAATTGCTCGCCTTATATTCGATGAAATTCCCAATAGAAATGTTGTCTTCTTCAATGTCATGATCAGAAGCTATGTCAGTAACCATCTTTATAGTGATGCGCTGCTCATTTTTGCAAACATGTCGTGCCATGGAATACAGCCCGATCATTACACCTTCCCTTGCGTTCTCAAAGCTTGCTCGGGCACGGAGAATTTGCAGGTTGGTTTGCAGATCCACGCTGCTGTTTTGAGACTCGGGCTTGATTCGAACTTGTTTGTGGGCAATGCGCTCATCGCCATGTATGGGAAATGCAACTGTTTATTCGAGGCACGTCGGGTTTTCAGCGAGATGTCTCGTAGAGATGTGGTCACATGGAATTCGGTGGTTGCTAGCTACGCGCAGCAGGGTCAGTTGAATGAGGCGCTCGAGGTCTGCAAGGAAATGGAGCTCCAGAAGATGAGGCCAGATGCAGGTACAATGGCAAGTATCTTGCCTGTTGTTACCAATACAGATTCTGTGAATGTCTTGTTCATTAGGAGGATGTTTGATAACATGCCCCATAAAGGTCTGGTTTCTTGGAATGCAATGATAGCAATTTACGTAAATAATTCGATGGCTGCCGAGGCAGTGCAACTTTTCTCTCAAATGGAAGCTGAGGGTGTGGAACCTGATGCAGTCACTCTTGCCAGTGTCCTTCCTGCTTGTGGTGATCTGTCGGCTCTAGTGCATGGAAAACATATCCATGAATACATGATCAAAAAGAAAATGGGTCCAAATTTGTTCTTGGAGAATGCATTGGTCGACATGTATGCCAAATGTGGGTGTTTACATGCTGCTAGGGAGGTTTTTGATGGTATGGGCGGTCGAGATGTTGTCTCATGGACTTCAATGATATCTGCATATGGTATGCATGGACAGGGTCATGATGCGGTGACCCTCTTCTCAAAAATGCAGGAGTCTGGGCTAAAACCAGATCATATCGCCTTTGTTTCTCTTCTATCTGCTTGTAGCCATGCAGGTTTACTTAAAGAGGGTCAGCGATTGTTTAATCTCATGGTCAATGAGTATCAGATGATTCCAAGGATAGAGCATTTTGCATGCATGGTTGATCTTCTTGGACGAGCAGGGCACATTGACGAGGCATATCATTTCATAAAAAATATGCCAATAGAGCCAAATGAGAGAGTATGGGGTGCACTGTTAGGTGCTTGCCGGGTTCACTCTAACATGACTGTTGGGTTGATCGCTGCTGATCACTTGTTCAAGCTAGTGCCTCAACAGGCTGCTTATTATGTTTTGTTATCAAACATATATGCTAAAGCAGGTAGATGGGATGATGTTGCATCTGTGAGAAGCATTATGAAGAGCAGAGGAATTAAAAAATCTCCTGGATGTAGCAATGTCGAGCTTGAGAGTAGAGTGCATACCTTCCTTGTGGGAGATAGGTCACATCCGCAGTCCAAGGAAATCTATGCGGAGTTGGATGTCTTAGTTGGGAAAATGAAGGAGGCTGGGTATGTCGCTGAGACGGATTCTGCTCTTCATGATTTGGAAGAGGAGGACAAGGAATTTCATCTTTCTGTTCACAGTGAGAAGCTTGCAATTGCTTTTATGCTTATTAATACTGGTCCTGGGGTGCCAATTAGAATTACCAAGAATCTCCGGGTATGCGGGGATTGCCACTCTGCAGCCAAACTGATCTCAAAGATAACTGAGCGTGTGATTACCCTCAGGGATACAAATCGATTTCATCATTTTGAGAATGGCTTGTGCTCGTGTGGGGATTATTGGTAAGGCGATGGGTTCTGAAGCATCATTGTAGATGAGGTGTCATAGTGTGGTTTCTATTCTAATTAACGATTCCATCCAAGTACCTGGTTATCTGCTTGGTTGTTTAAGTGCTACTCGGTTGCTAGCTCTAAACAGTTTAGGAAGACCATTCCACCCCTCTTAAAACTCTAGAAAGAGAAGAGCCCCTCGCTACACAGTGATTAAGACCATTGCTTTGATGGGCCTGTAGTTGTTGATGCACTAAAAGTCTTCTAAACCGGGGTTCTTGCTCATCCATTGTTCATCTGTTTCTTCAGAGAGTTGCTGTTTTTATTATGGGGCCAAATATTGCACAACTGAAATCCTAAAAGGTCCTTCAAGAGCTGGAATTCTAGCCATTTGACCTTGGTGTTTTGGGGGCTGCCGTTGTCCTTTTCTTAACTGTTTATTGTGGGGCAAAATTAATTATTATTATGCAATCTAGAAAGTTTTGGGTCATTTCTCCATTGTTAATGGTCATTTCTCCATTGAATGAAAGGTTTTTGTGTCAATTTTCCAACCTTTCATTTATCCAGCTGTATAAGAGGGGTGGGTTCTAAAAGTTGTCACTAAGAATACTCATCTCAAGCTGCAATAAAGCCTGCATTTTGAGTGAGGAGAGGCTGGATGTCTCTGTTCCATACCTTCCATTTGGCTTTGTCTTATTTGACTTAATTTTGTAACTGCTCCTTTTCAGTTTAGTATTTACCATGCATTACTAAGAGAGTAACTAGACTTGCAACATCAGCCACAGAGAACCATTGTAACTCTTATCTTGAAATATACTTAAACGTCTGTTCCTTCACAATGCATCTATGTTTACTGTATATATAAATTTTTGGCGAAATATTTCTTTGTTTGTGCTGATCATTTTACTCTGCGCTCTTAATCACTCGAGTTCAAGGAAAATCTTTGCATATTGATAAGAAGAGTATTACGGTACTGAATCTTTCTTACTTTACCTAAAGAGAGCCATCTGCATAGAGATTGTTATGGTTGTTAATTCTGTTGCGCTAACAATTTTCTTTTGCAATATGTGGTTCCTTGGGTTGGAGGAACATTAGCCTGGTGCTCGTCATTTATTATCATTTGGTTCCTATTTCATTCCTTGGTTATTGCAGATAGAGTAAAAAAAATTTTTTTAATTAAAGAGAACTTATATTTATAATGAAAAAGAACTCAATAATCTAGTACATGGATTCTTTCATTCAGATAGTTCTTTTCTAAATTTGATGTGTTGATGACCCATGCACGGCACGGGCAACATTGGTACTCAGATGTAATATCTCCATACTCCATGCTATGCAATCCCACCAGAATGTACAAATGTGATATATTTCGAATGAGAATTCAGACTCCACTGGATGGTGGTCCAACTGTATCAGGCTGCAATATTTACTCAGAAGCTCATAAGTAGTGCATTCAGGAATGAATTATGGAATGAGAAGCACACATATACTGTGCAAAGCCCAGGTCCATCACGAGACTGCACGAGGAACAGTTGGTGGAGTAGATAGAATTTCAACTCATTCAAAGACTGTTCTGCACCTGAGGCAGATATCATGGTGCACAGCTCCTAACAGTTACTAGTTTCACTAATAACAAGTGCTTGTGTAACTGAGAACGGCCTCTTATCTCGGTGGTAAATGGCAGCAACCACTTCCCTCACTGTGGGTGTAGGTGGGTAGAGGGGTGTGTGGGGGTGGTGGTTGGAATGGTTGTGGTTTGGTTTGGGGGCTCCTATGGCTGGAAACAGTCGGGGATGGGGATGGTTGTGGTTAGGTTTGGGGAGGCCCTATGGCTGGAAACAGTCGGGGGGTGGCGATGGTTGTGGTTAGGTTTGGGTGGCCCTATTGCTTGGTACTATAAACAAGTGCTTCTGTACTGCATTTATAAAGGCGAGAAATAAACGATGTACTCACGGGTTGTGAGACAGAAAATAACAAAACCACTTAACATTCATATGATAAGTTATTTGTGAATCACGGGTCAGGTTCTGCATTCTTTTCTTCTGATCCACTTTAATGCTAATGGGGATCCTCCATTTTATCTGGATGATGTTCTGTTGATAGAAATTTTTTAAGTATACAGCTGCGAACTGATTTCAGTATAGTGAATGGAAGTTTTGTCTAGGACAGAATTTGGTCTTCCTGTCACACTTTTAAGCCTGCTCACGGCAGGAACTAGGAAGTAAGCCTGCTATGACATTCTCGAGTCCCACATCGATTATATAGAGGAAAGTGAATGAATTTATATATAGAACTTACACCCTTACCTTGCATGAGGCCTTTTGGTGGGTTGAGGCTCACTAGAAGCAAAACCGTGAAGCCCCATAGGTCAAAACGGACAATATCATATATGTGTGAAATGTGAATTGTGACACCTGCAGACAGCAGGAACCCCTCATTCTCGTGTCTTCTCATTAGTTAACAGTAACACCAGTAATAGGATGGCCACCAATCATTTTGATAGACATAACACTTTTCTTGTTGCAATTGAAGATTATCAATTTTGTTATCTTTGCTTTCACTGCTGTGGTTGGGATGATTTTTTTTTTTAATTTGAGTTCCGTGTACTAGTAATCGCGTATTTTACACCACAGAACACATAAACAAAAGGAAACAAAAGGGGGGGAAAAAGTGAAAATCACGTTTTACAATGCATCAATCTAGCTGTCCAAATTAACGTGTCAGTTGTGGCTATGCACCAACGCTCAAGAGGACCTTGCTTTGGAGCAGTTAGAATAACAAGGTCATAATCTGTATGGGTCCCGCCTAAGTAGATCTTGGGAGGGTATAGATTGGAGACATACTTAAACTGCAAATTTACACATAGTGATTGCTCATAGGTCTCAAACGAGCGCTCTTGCCCATGACACCTGGGACTTTTACCATTACACCAAAGCAATGACCTTTTTAGAGAAATTAGAATAATTGTTTGATTACATGCGTGATGAAGAAGAATAAAGTGGGGGTTCGTGGAGGTTCAAATCACGACTAAAGTAAAACTAAATGGAGTTAAAGGAAAAAGCTCTTTTTTTAATATATAAAGTTCACTTGTTTTTAAATTATTCCACTTAGTTGCAGCCAAAAAGGGCTACTAGTGTAATGCCCTAAATTAAAAAAAAAATACATTCGAAAAAGGAGAGAGAAAAAAAAAAGAGCTAATGGTGTCCTATGCAAGCTTTACTTCTCTCCTCCACTGTTTCTATTCCAATACCAATGAAGTAAAAGTGTCACTTCACGACTCTACTTTGTACTTCCTCTTTTCCATCTAAAGAGCAATATAATCTATATCTATACCTATATTTATGCAATAATATAAAATGCACACTTTCTCCTCATGCTCGTCACCTGGTTCCACCTACTTTGGCTCTCTTCGGCTACTTCAGCACTTCCACATGTATCTGCTTCCATGATTCCCACTTATATGCCATGTGGAGGGTACCAATGGTAACAAGGTCTTCCTTAATTTATTCTCTCTCGGTTCTTTTTTTGAAGTGGGTAGGGTGGAGGCTTTTGCTTGGCTTGTAATTTCGAGGAAGATTTCTATAGCAGACATTCTTAGGAGGAAAGGCTTGGCTTCAGAGGTTATTTAAGATATATGTGTAATGTGTGGAAAAAAGAAGGAGATGATTGACCATCTACTTTTGCATTGTGAGTTCTCTCACTCCTTGTGGTGTGGTCTTCTTGTGAGGTGTGGTGTTTGTTGGTGTAGTCCACGATCTTTGGCAAATATGTTTGAAGATCGGAGGTATTCTTCTTTCTCTATATGTGGTTCAATTCTTTGGAAACTTATTCCTTTTACTATTTTATGGTCGGTATTTAAAGGTGTTTCATCTTCTGCAGGGGATTTGTCTCAATTGGTGGTGGTTTGAATTGCTAATTGGGCATCCTTCAAAAGAAATTTTGATAGTCTCAGGGTTGATGGCATGTTGCATGATTGGGAGGCCACGTCATATTGTGCGATGAAGAAAACTGTGAAAAGGTAGTACATTGGGTTCTACCCTCAATGGCTAGGTTAAAGTTTAATGTGAATGGGGCAGCTAAGGGTAAGCCTGGGTTGGCAAGTATCAGTGGGGTATTGCGTAATAGTGAAAGAATTGTGCTAACAATGTTCTGTAAGCATGTGGTGTGTATGGAGTCCAATGAGGCAAAGGTTCTAACTATCTTACATGTAATATGAATTTATCTCTTTCTCTTTCCAGTCCAAGTTAGTGGTAGAGAGTGACTTCATCAATGCCATTTTGTGGATCTCGTCTTCGGCTGTATTCCCTTGGAGATTTTAGTTTTACTTAAATGAGATTAAATTTTTATCATCTTTAATTCAACTATTGTTTCATCACGTTGGGAGGGCGGCTAACGGATTTGCAAACTCACTTGCAAAGCAAGGGTTGGATAGGTCAAAAGGTTTGGTAGCTTTTACCTTGTAATTTGGTTTTGTGTTTTCTCTTGGTATATTGCTTTTGTACTTCTAACCTTTGTTTGTAGGGCTGCTTCTATGTTTCTTTTTTTTTTTAATATAATTCTTCGTTACCGATAAGAAAAAAAAAAAAAAAAGGAAGCCCACAGCACATGAGGTTGGTAAATGGACTTTGGGGTTTCTCACCCAAATCCCTAGCCTGTTATTCCTCTTTAATACACTTCAATATTACTCTTTGCTTCATGTAAAAGGGGCCATGAATTAGGTTGTAGACACTCTGGTAAAATAGGAAAATGGAAGTGGTAGACCTATGAGTAAAAGGTCGAAGAGTAGGTTACAGACGGGACAAGATTTAGGCTTTTGGATGAAGGCTTAGGGTGTAGAGAAATTTTCAAGTAGCACACTTCTTCCCTGTTTTATAAAGGTTTAGATTTGAAATGAGTGATTCTTTAACCTATTTTTATTCTTGTATAAATTGAGCCTCTTCTTAGTGAAATAGTTCTTGTTACCTTTAAAAAAAAAAGATTTATGGATTCTCATAATAAAGTCATCGTGAATTCTTTCACAATGTAGTGACTCAAAATTCCACCGTAATGACAATTATTTTTTGGTGTTTCTTAACTGTAAACTGATTTTTTTTTTTTAAGATTCTTTTTGGGGTTGTACTTGATTAGAGTGGAGTTATGGCTTGCTTAGTTGGGATTTTCCTTCAATGCAAAATAATTTAGCTGTTATGTTTGTCCCTTATCTATAGGTTAATTAGTAAGGTTATATGTACGAGTCAACTGTGTTCATCTCTCCCCCACTTCTATCCAGTAATGTTGCTCCCTCACACACGCTTCTCCCCCATTGCCTAAACTTTGAATCTATGTTGTCATTGTACCATCATTAAGGTACGACTTTTTTCCATTGTTTCTTATGTTATGACATTTGATGATGATGTTTTAGGAATTCCTTCGTCTATATTTCTTCTATTTTAACGTGCATCCTATTTTTGTGGTGTATGAAATGGGTTTATGAGAAAGTTTTACATTCTTACTTGTAAAAAAATGACTTCTTGATATAGAACTTTTGTTAATTTTTTGGTTACCTTCCATTTAATTTGGCATATGCTGGGGTGTATGAATATTTTTGTAGTAGCGTTACAACATTTATTATTCCTTCTAATATTAAATTTGATGCTATTTTTTTTTTTAAAGAATTGGCTCTTCTCTGATTCTTTTGTTATAATTTGATAATGTTTCCAGCGTTTTGAAAATGAGTTTCTGATACGGGTTTTTCTGTTATCCTTACTGATGAAGAAATGAGTTTCTGATATGCGACTTATATTGGTTTTTTATTAACTTCTATGAAGTTTGATGATTTCTGTTGACTTAATTAGGAATCATCATAATCTGGGGCACCTGGAACAATGCAATGAGTCCTCTGGGCCACTTGGACACGTGCTGCTTCAACGTTGGTGCGACTAATATAAGAGCATTTATTGCCCAGATATGGGTTTCATAGAGTAGACATGCAATGGATGTCACATACGCATGTATTTAAAAAAAAAAGTGAAATATCAAAATTTACAAAATTTGCTAATAGATTCCCTCAAGTCCTGAATGCATCATCCTAATTGCAAAAACAGGGCCACTAAAGCCTGGTCATTTTAGTGTAATCTATTTTTATTATCATACTTTTTTTACCAATAAGAAATTATTATTTTCTAACTGTTTAAAAATATAAACTACTATACTGATATTTTTAGTCTACCGATGGATCAACAATAAGTCGAGCAAATCAGAATCTTTAATATGCTGGGCCATATGAAAAAACTTAAATTCAGACTTAAAACTAATGGAATTCTGCCCTTTGACAACCATGCGTGCTTATGAGATACTAAGAAAAAAAAACCTTTTTTCCAAATGTATTTTGTTGATGCTGATGATCTGGATGTAGAAGATTTGGACGACAATAATGATCTCACCTCAATTGAAGGTAGGTCTATTATGTTTCTCTGTTGTTCAGTTGAATGTCATATTAAAAGGATTTTTATTTTCAGTTTGAAAGAGTTCGGTCATGTTTACTAGATAAGGGCAAATGACCAACAGTCCTCTATCATGTGGTACTGAAAAATTTGGTTTCTTGATTCATACATGAAAACTATAGTGTTTTTTTTTTTTTGGGGGGGGGGGGGGGGGGGGGGGGGGGGGGGTGCGTTATTGCAAATAACTAGAAAATGTAGTCATTAGAGAAGGAAAATTGATCAAAAGACACCCCTCTCCCCTCTCCCACAACCCACCGTGGCCAAAATAACAAAAATGTAAAGTCCTGCTTTCTAATCTACACATGAAAGTTAGAAACTTTATTCTACTCGGAAAAGGAAAAAAAAAAACTGATAATCAAGTGATCGTTTGAGGTCAAAGCTATTGGATATTTGAAATAGCAAACTATATAGCTTTCCTAAATAGCACTGGCGAAGCTAGGATTCTATAGTATAGGGGGCCGAAGCCAACAATATATTCGTAAAAAAATTTAGTATGCAGAAATTGTAATGAACATTTTTTTATTTTAAATATGCAAAACAATAAATATAGTTTTCTTAATACACAAAAGTAATCAATCAATTAAAATAATGCTCGACGAGTCTTCAGGTCACGGAAGTCATCTATGATTGACTCCATTGTAAAATTTCCAACAATCTCTCTTTCAATATATACAATCATAGCATTCGCGAAATAATCATCTTCAATCTTGTTTCGAAGTCTTATTTTAATAACATTCATTGCTGAGAATGCACGTTCTGTAGTTGCAGTAGAAGCTGGAAGAGTAAGCACAAGTCTAACCAATCTATAAAGAAGTGATTAAATTTCTGATTTCCTTGTCTTCACCAACCATTGACATAAGTCAGAAACCGTTAATAGTTGTTGTAGATCTGGATTTTGAGATAACTCAACTTCATAATGTCTTAGTTGCCTTTTAAGATCTTCTTTCTCGAACTCTGTGAAGTCTTCTGGATAAAACTTATCAACAAGAGTGCAAACATCATCAATTTTGAATGACTTGTAATTATCCTTGAGATCCAAAGCACAACTAAGAGTAAGCAACTCCATTGCATCATCGCTGAATCTGCTGTGTAGTTCTTGAAATATTTTGTCTATTGTAACATAAAAAAATGTTTCTTCTATAATGCTCCTCAACTGTAATTACATCATACTGATGGCGAGCTCGACCTCTCCTTGCAATATAGCGAGCACTAAAACCTGGGACTTCAATGCCATGTCCCTCACAAAATGATTTTACATTTATCAGAAGTACATCCCGTTCAGAATCTCTCAACTTCTGAATAAGTGTTTTGGTAGTCGAGACAAGGTGCAGGGCATTTAAAATATCTTGAGACTTGTTTTGCAAAGCTTGACATAGTATATTTGTGATCTCCATAATTTCTCTCATAAGATGTAAAATAAAGATAAATTCAAAAGAAGTCAATGTCTGAAGAGCTGAATCTGCATTTCCACGCTGAGAGAGATTTCCTCCATCTATGATGTTGTTCAGAACTATAGTTGTTGCATTGTACATTTTCATCAAGCTTGAGATAGATCTCAAATGAGAACTCCAATGAGTATCTCCTGCTCTTTTTAAAGTGCCAATTTGATTTGGCCCTGTTCTAGTAGCGATTTCATCTTCATCTAAATCAATCATATGAGCAATTTAATTAGCCTGAGCAGCTTGTAATTCGTCATGACGCTTGGAAGATGCACAAATAGTATTGACAATAAGTTATAATTTTTCAAAAAATTGATGAGTGGGAATAACTCTTCTGGCTGCTGCTACTAATGCCAATTGCAATCGATGGGCTAAATAATGAATATAATAAGAATATGGAGAATCATTAGAAATTAAGGCTCGTAATCCATTAAATTCACCTTGCATATTACTAGCACCATCATAACCTTGACCCCGAATATTCTGATAATGAAGATTATGACGAGAGAGAATAGAGAAAATTGTATTCTTTAAAGTTAATGCCATAGTATCTCGAACATGAACAACACAAAAAAAAAAAAGTTCTCGAACAAAGCCATCTTTATCCACAAATCTCAAAACAAGAGCCATTTGTTCTTTATTTGATTCATCACGAGCTTCATCAACAATTATACAAAACTTTGCATCATCAATTTCAGTAAGAATGTCTCTTTTGATTTTCTCTGCTAAAACGACCAAAATCTTTTTCTGCGTATCTGACGAAGTATACGAGACATTTTTTAGAGTATTATCTAACACAACTTATGCAACTTTTTTGTTACAAGAAGCTAAAATTTTTACCATTTCAAGAAAATTGCCTCGATTTCGTGATTCTTTGCTTTCATCATGACCTCTCAAAGCACAGCCTTGAAAGACAAGCATCGGACTACATCAATTGAAGTCTTAAGGCATAATCGATTATTTTCAATTTTTTGAGAGGTATGTTTTTCAAAAACTTGCTCTATATGCTGATATTGATTCTTCAGATCTTGACAAGAACTTTCAGCCATTTTATGAAATGATTTTAGATCTTTTCCTTCATGAATCAAGAAGGCACAATTTTTTCAATCCCTGACTTTCTTCCAACGTGAAAATCCATCAATTGTAAATGCCTTTTGTTGAGCACCTCCTCCTTGTGTGTTAAAAAGAAAGCACAGTAGACAAAATGCTGTATCCTTTGTTGGAGAGTATTCTAACCAAGTATGAAACAACTTAAACCATGATGATTGAAAGCTACGGCGATGAGATGCTGGTCCAGATTTTGGATATTTATTAAGTTGATCTTGATATGGACCAACTTTAATGTAAGCTCGTCTAATTTCATCACGCTGATCAATAGGATATTCCCAAATTTGTTTTTGCACTCCTGGATCACGTTTTAAGGAATTGATATCAACTTTTTCTAATTTGAGCCTTGGGGATTTTAGAGGGAGACTTTCAGTATCAGCCTCATGGACTGAAGTCTCTGCACTAGAGATAAGTGGAGCCAGTGGCGATGACACATTGCCGTCTGAACTAGAGATACTTTTTCTCTTGAAATAAGAATCAATTTTTGATGACTTTTTCATTTATGACTAATGAAAAATACAAAATATCGTATTCCTGCAATCAATGGAATAAGTTCTTAAAATCTAATAATTTCTAAATACTTTTACTAAATTGAGATATTCAGTGGTCTATTCTAAATTGAATATCAAATAAATAAATCAACTAAAATACAAAGGGGGAGAAATAGAGAGAGAAATACCTCTATTGTTTGTTTGTAGGAATTCAATTCCTTCACGCTCTAAGTGTACGTGTTTTTGCAGATAAAAAAAATATGGGTTTTAACTTTCAAGGAGAATGCACAAAGAAAAAAAAATTTATTGGATAATGCTCCAAAAAATGCTAGAATATTAGTAAATATCAGCCGATAATTTTAAGATATCGGCCGGGCCTTTATATCTACCGATATTTCCAAAAAATATCATAAGAGGGAAAGGAATGATCGGAGAGGAAGAAGATGTGATCGTGAGAGGAATGTACTTGTGATTTTGTTCCTACTGCACTCTCCCTCTCCTACCCTTTTCTCCTCTTCCCTCTTCTTCCTCCCTCGTTTTTCCCTTCTTGTTGAGTTTCCAATTTCCCACAAACATTAGGTCTTGTTTCCAGTTTTCATTTGCCTCTTACGTTTCTAGTTTCCCATTGCAAGCAATGACCCAAACATTTGGTTGCCACGACAGTCCCTCTTCTAGTCTTCCCTCTTGCCAGGTGGGTCTTTGGTGGCTCGCGGAATTAGTGCCATGATCATGGATGGTGGCCCTACTAATTAGCAAAGCCTAAGTTCCTGTGTATTAGTTTAATGAGCCTTCCATATAAAGTGGCTGGAATGGTGTGAGTTTAATGGGCCTTCCATATAACGTGTCTGGAATTGTCTTAGTCCAATGGATGGTCAAACAAGGCTGGATGGTGGCCCCTATCAGATTAATCATATTACATTATTAGCGTCCCTAACCATAGGGTCCATGGCCCCCACCAGCCCCCCACAATCCTCGCCACTGCTAAATAGTACGGCCATTATTGATCTAGCTAAGTCCTCGAGTAATGTATTCTTAGGTAGCGTTTGGTTCGCTGGAATGATTGCTGAGAGGAATGGAATGGAGGCTGGAATGAGCCTGGAATGGAATGAGGCAGGAATGGTAATTCTCATTCCAACGTTTGGTTAGACAGAGGAATCATTCCAGTAATAGGACTCTCATTCCGATTCTTGTGTTTGGTATGATGGAATGATATCAGGAATGAAATAAAATTTATATCAAACATTGTATATAATTTTATTCTTAAAATTTTGATATTTTAAATTTAATTTCAACTATGTTTATTTTATGATTTATATAATAATATTTATTTATATTTTATTAAAATATTAAAAAATTAATAAATTTAGCTTTTTAAAATAAAATTTAATTTTTTTATGTGATTCTTAAATTTTTGATATTTTAAATTTAATTTCAACTATGTTTATTGTATGATTTATATAATAATATTTATTTATATTTTATTAAAATATTAAAAAATTAATAAATTTAGCTTTTTAAAATAAAATTTAATTTTTTTATGTGACCAAACATTGTATATAATTTTATTCTTAAAATTTTGATATTTTAAATTTAATTTCAACTATGTTTATTTTATGATTTATATAATAATATTTATTTATATTTTATTAAAATATTAAAAAATTAATAAATTTAGCTTTTTAAAATAAAATTCGTCAAAAATAAAATTGGGAAAGGAATGGAATGGCCATTCCTCTGCCCCCCCGGTGGAATGGTGATTCTCTTGTATAAAGGAATGATGATTCTTGAAGTAATGGTCATTCCGCCGTTTTTTCACGAACCAAATGTGGGAATGGTTACTCTAATGGAATGGCCATTCCATTCCAGCATTCATTACAGCGAACCAAACGCTACCTTAGATGTCAATTTTTAACCCTCTCATTCCTGAGTTGAGATGTCTAAGGTGTTCATCCATCAAGAGGCATCACAAGTATTAGTCAGTGGCCGGTTCATTTGAGTATCCCTTATAATTTATCATACTTTTTCCAAATTTTATAGTTATTTGTTTTCTTTATTAATAGATAAATTATTTACTTGGTTCGCAATTCATCTAATTCAAATTCAAGTTTGCGGTTTGCAGTTCACCTCCTTTGGCATTTGCTAATTCATTACTGTAAGTTCAATTAATAGATAAATTATTTACTTGGTTCGCAATTCATCTAATTCAAATTCAAGTTTGCGGTTTGCAGTTCACCACCTTTGGCATTTGCTAATTCATTGCTGTAAGTTCAATTTGTTCGATGATGTTGGCACCACTGCAACAATTTGTTCGATGATGTTGGCACCACTGCAACACCAAATCTAGGGTATATCTCATGGGAAAAATAGAACTGACTCCTCCTGAGTTTGGCTTATAAGGTTCTGTTTGCACAACTTGTATAGTGTGTCGACTACTGTATGCATTTTTGCAAAAGAGTTTTGCTGTTTCGTTTCCATCTTCAAATACGAAGGACTTGTTTGTTTGCAATAAATTACATGGGATTCATAGTGACACAAACTTTGACAAAAGAGTATGAAATAGGTGGAAAATGATTTTAAAAAAAGGTGTTGGAGAATAAAGCATTTGTAGTGAGGGGTGAAGGATATAAACTAAAGATAGAGATACGACCTATTATGTACGTGTGTAAAATAAATCTATCAACCCATGAAACCGATCTGATTCGATTCAATCCGTGGTTTTTTTATCGATCCGATGGTTAATGAATTAGTAACGGATTAAAAAAATTCTAATTCGTTAGTAACTATTTGGTGATAGATTTTACCTTTAATCAGTATATTTAAACCGATCCTAACCGTTGAAATGAAAAATATTTATTGATTTATTTATTTCTATATAAAAAGTATTAAAAGACAATAATCTCCATTGTAATTTCCTTATTCCAGTGGATAAATTTATAAAATAGTGAGAAAAACTACTAACGGATTGAATAGTTTAAACTGACCCGAACAGTTGATCTACGATTCGGTTCGATTCGAATCAGTTTTAATGGACAACGGATCGGTGACAGATTACAAAGCTATCACTCCGTATGTAATGATTTGGTGACGGATTTAGCTCAATATGATCTAATCCAAACCATGTACACCCCTACTATTATGTATTGAACTACTAGGATGATGGCTGGTTATTCATTTCTAATCTTCTTTTTATTCTATTTCTCCAAAATCAAATGTGACTTAAAGAGAGGGGTACTCTTCAACACCCCAACCCCCTGACGAGGACTAACCACTCGGAAGAATCTGAAAAGGTTTCCAGTAACGTGCAAACCTCTCAAATTCAATCCACCTTGGCTGGCAGAATCCTATAGCTTCTCAAATGCTGGGGCTCTTCAGAAAAGGAGAATCACGTCCACTCACTTTCTCTTCCACCACCCACCCACCCCACCATCTCACACACTCATCCTCTTTCTGTCTATTTCTTTTAACTGCTTTTATTATCACTATGCGGACTGTACTCAAATCACTCCTGTTTTGCCTATAGAAGGAGTGAGGCTAACTTTGTAACTCATCTTTCAGTTTCAATAAATTTTCATTCTAAGCGAAGAAAAAAATGTGACATGGACATGAGAACGAAATCAACAATTGTCATGATTAATTTTTAGATTAATACGAACTAATAATGTCATCAAAAGCCACTTAACTGGGAAAAGAGAAACCCAAGAAGCCACTTGAAATTTATGCAAGAAAAGATATTCCAAAGAAGACATTCCTTGACCACATGATGTTGCTAAACTCTTTCTTTTTTATCCTTTACTGCTAAGGTAAATGTTGGTCATTATTCTTCTTGTTTCATGATGTAAATAGTCTGTAATATCATTCAAGTGCGATAGCAATTACAGTGGCTATTCCAACTGATCTTGTGAAAGTTTGGCTTCAAGCTAAAGGAAAACTGCCACCTGGGGTTCCAACGCATTACTCTGGAGCATTGATTCAACAATTTTTTTTATCGGTAATAAAAACATTCATTAAGCAGAGATACAATAATGAAAGAAGAAAAGGTATAAGGGGAAGAAAATGTACAAGAGTAGTATACCCTTACCCACTCAACACATACAAAAAGAAACCACCGAACACTTAACATTATTATACTTTCCCAAGAAGAAGACCTCTTAACCCTCTGCTTAACTAAAAAAATCAGCCATAGAGTTAGCTAATTTAGAAACATGATGAAAATAACGTTAAAGCAGGTGGACAAGGTTCAAATTTTATTGAATAGGAATTGAAATTTCCAAAGGTTATTGGTCTTCTTTTTAAAAGTCCAAGCAATCGTATTAGAAGAATCGCTTTTCACAATAAAATCACCAAAAATATTTCTCGAAAAGCACTGAAGGGCCTCCAAAATGGCTAACACATCAGCTTCATTGGAATCACAAGCACCCACATGCTTTGAAAACATAAAAAAGTACATCACCCTTGCCATTACAAAGAACACCTCCCATTTTAGTCGGCCCCAGCTTGCTTCTGGCAGCACTATCAACATTGAATTTAAACACTCCAATAGGAGGAGAAGACCAACAAATAGATTTCTTTACCTTAATTAGCCCGCAATCCATACAAGCTCCCCAATTATATAAAATATCATTTAAACTGAGATTAGAGAACTCTTTTCTAATCAAAGCCCACTTTGTTATTTTTATGTTAATTGAAGCAATCAAATATATTAGACGCACATCTGAAAATTCTATCATTTTCTTTTCCTCCAAATGGACCAAAAAATAGCAAAAGGGATCAACCTCTAAAGAGTATAACTACATCCAACAAAAAAGAACTCTCATAAAGACTCAACCACTGTCACAACCCGAGCCCAGGGACCGGGGGTCAGAGAAAATCTAACCAATGACACACGTACTCCCGTGCATGCACACCTGGACCCCGTCCAAGCATACACACACAAGGGATCATTCACACGTGCAAACAACTGTACGCGGAAGCTGTACGTATCAAGGCATACCACAATATATGTCACGACCCGAGCCCAGAATTCGGGGGTTAGCGAAAAGCTAAACCGGTGACACACGTACTCCCGTGCACGTGCACCCAAACCCAGTCCAGATGCACGCACACAAGGGATCTAACACGTGCGAAACAGACGAACGCGGAAGCTGTAGATATCATAGCAAGCAACAAAGAAAATAAAATAGCGGAAGCCAAAGCAAATACGAAACGGAAAGGACAAAGACAAGTACACTGAGATAAAACCGAATACACACCAAAATCAATATATACAAAATATACAGAATACAAGTCCAAAGTCCAAAGTCCAAATACAAGCTCTCAAAAACCAAAACGCAAAATAAAAGCCACTGGTATGCATGCACGCACTAGGCAGAAGTGATCAGGCCCACTCTGCCAGACCGGAGGGTGCCTCTACACTCGCCCCTGCAGCCTCCTCGACCGCCGGGGAGCTGGGCAAGGTATCTGTGCCTGCAACACCACAGACAACACGAATGAATACAACGATCCAGCAAATATAAGTAACAGGAAAGAAACACGCATAGTATCAAAGCGAATGAAATAGGGACAGAAGATTAAATACAGAGTCCATCTTAGTATGCTAAGCAAATCGTGCATAGGAGTAAAACATGATAATGGAATCAAAACATAGAATACTGAACTAGTTGGCTACTACGTTAACCATGTTCTCTCCAATAGAGAGCAGAGCAGAGCAGAGCAGAGGAGAACACCGCTGTCCAGGCCAAAGGTACAAGCGGGTCTCGGTTTCCTGGGTTCCGGGGTCCCAAGACAAAGCAACACTGCAGTTAAAACAGAGATACAGAGATCTACGCCAGAGGTAACCCCGTCGGGTATCCTAGGCTGAGGCTGAGTAGAGCCAGACTAATACCAATCAAATCAAATCCATAGAAAGGGAGATTATCCGCTTTGGACTCACCGATGACAAAGACCGGATCTTATCCTCACGTATTAACCTCTGGGCAGAGCCACCAGGGAATACCCAAAAATCAGAGATATACAAAGCCAGAGAATATACAAAGCATAGCATAGATCAAAACATAGTACAGAGCGAAAAATAATACAGATATACAGAACGAAAGCAAAATGACTGAGGAATGCATAACATAGATTAACAGAACAGAGGGCAAAACCTTAAACAATATGCAATGCATTTCAGATTAATACGGAATCAAGGTTCATTACAAGCCAAGTCTAATCTAGTTGCATCACTGTCACTAACCGTGCATGTTGATGTAGTTTTAAGTTATTCGATGCACCGTTGCCATCCTAGTGTTGCAATATAATCCTCATGTGCACCGAAGTCCCTTAAACCAACACCCATGGGGAGGTGCTTAACAATGAGCAACACTCACATGAATAAGTCACAGCCTAACAGACTATTCATGCGCTCCAAAGAATCCATTGGGCCGGTTTACGGGTATGGTTAACCTGTATTTGAGCCCTACAAGGTCACACCATTAGCCTAAGTTTAACTGATATTTAACAAGTCTTACGGTTTAGCCATGGGTGACCTACGGCTTAGCCGTGGCATCCTACGGCGTAGCCGCACTATGCACTACGGCTTAGCCGTGGTTCCCTTCAGAACACGGCTAAACTGTCATCTTTTCCACCTCTGATCTGATACATCTCACGGCTGAGCTACGGTGGAGTCCACGGCTTAGCCGTAGACCATCACGGCTTAGCCGTAGCCTCACCGTAAGAACACTGATATCAGAAAAGTTTCGACTGATCAGAGATTAAATCCACGGCTTAGATACGGTTTGGTTCACGGCTATCTTACGGCTCAGCCGTAGGACAAATTACGGCTTAGCCGTAACCTAGCCGTAGAACAAACTCGAATTTGTCACTCTCTGGAATCTAAGCCGTACAGGGTTACGGCTTAGCCGTATAATACAGACGCGAATTCGGGAAGATTACAGAAACGAAATTTTTGTACAGAAACTGAATAAAACAAGCTCAACTGATTCTCATAGCTTAGAAAATGGCTGTAACACATTTCTATACAGAGAATGAGAATGAATCCAAGCAATCAAACAACACCCATATGTGTTATCAAAACCTGTACTTATACTTGCCTCAAATCTGACAAATCTTCTGAAATCAAGCTCCAAGCAACTAAAATCAAAACAAATCAAAGCAATCACACATGCATGAGATGAAGACATAGCAACAGAGAATGGGAGATGTAATTGGAGAGGAAATACAAAGAGTTGGGAAAGAACCCACTTACCTAAGGCAAGGACAGAGAGAGGGGAGAAATTCCAACCAAACAGTCCAACCAAACAGAGATTAGCAAAACCCAATCGAAGGAGAGAGAGAGAGAGAGAGAGATGATGGAGGGAGCTTCACCTGGAAATCTCTCTAGCATGCAACGTGGGAGAGAAAAGAGCAGGGAGTTGGACATCTGGAGTAACTCATCTTATATAGGTTTGGAAGTTTTAAAACAAGGTCCAATGGGTTTAAGCAATTTACAGTTTAAGTCACACAAAGGTCCATCTTCCCCAATTGACTCCAAACGGATCTGACACAGTTACGGAAATTGTCGAGCTCAACGAAATACATATGCTGACACCAAGATGATGCAAAGATGATATGAGCAAAGCAAAAGCAAAATTACGAAAAAGGGCTTAGAACTAACTATCTCAGGTCAAAGGTCACTCAACTACCTATCCATGACCCAAAACAAGTCCAAAAGAAATAAACAAAACAAAACACACACTAATGAGCCACTAATCCGGCTCAAAGGGATCGGGGTGTTACATCCTCCCCCACTAGGAATCATTCCGTCCTCGGAATGACTACCTACCTGCGCAAAGAGATGTGGGTACTGGCGCGCTAGCTGCTCCTCTAGCTCCCAAGTAGCCTCATCTGGACCATGATGCTCCCACAACACTTTAACCCATCTGATAGTCCTGGTACGGAGAATCTGCTCTCGTGTCCCAACGATGCGAAGCGGACGCTCAACGTAAGTCGCATTAGGCTGAATCTGAATGTCATCGTAACGAATCACATGGCCCGAATCTGGCACGTACTTACGGAGCATCGACACATGGAACACATCGTGAACACCGGAGAACTCAACTGGAAGTGTCAACCGATAGGCTAAATCTCCAACTCGGCTCTTGACTTCGAACGGTCCTACATATCTCGGAGCTAACTTGCCCTTCTGACCAAATCGAACTGTGCCCTTCATCGGAGAAACTTTAAGGAACACCCAATCTCCGACTTGGAATGCCAAAGGTCTCCTCCGAGTATCAGCATAGCTCTTCTGCCTGGACCGAGCAATCTTCAGATTCTCTATCACTTTCTGCACCTTCTCTGTCGTCTCAGCAATGATTGTCGGACCATGGAAACTTCTAGTTCCAACTTCCTCCCAGCACACTGGAGTCCTGCACTTACGTCCGTAAAGTGCCTCATATGGTGCCATACCAATGCTCTCATGAAAGCTGTTGTTGTAAGCAAACTCACACAATGCTAGATGTGTATCCCATTCCTTCTCAAAGTTCAGCACACTAGCTCTGAGCATATCCTCCAACGTCTGAATGGTACGCTCCGACTGTCCATCAGTCTGGGGGTGGTATGCCGTGCTAAAACTCAACTTCGTGCCCATAGCTTCCTAAAATGCTCTCCAGAATGAAGATACAAAACGACTATCGCGATCTGACACAATCGATACTGGGGTACCATGCAATCTGACTATCTCGTCAACAAACTTCCTGGCCATCTCCGTGAATGTCATCCCTTTCTTGAACGGAAGGAAATGTGCTGACTTAGTCAATCTGTCCACTATGACCCAGATAGCATTATTCTTTCTACTGGTCGGCGGAAAACCGGAAACAAAATCCATAGTAATGTGCTCCCACTTCCACTGCGGAGTGTGCAATGGATGCAATGATCCTGGAGGTCGCTGATGATCAGCTTTTACCCTCTGACAGGTCAAACATCGAGCTACGAACCCTGCGATCTCCCGCTTCATATTGTTCCACCAAAATCTATCCTTCAAGTTCCGGTACATCTTCGTACTCCCGGGATGCATCGCATATCGGGCATCGTGCGCATCTGTCATCAATTTCTCTTTCAACTCATCCACAGCGGGAACACACAATCTGTTCCTGAAGTACAAAACTCCATCCACCAAGCTGAAATCCGGTCGATCTGCAATCCGATCTCTGAACTTCACCAGGAGGGGGTCCTCAAACTGGCGATCCTTGATCTGCTGAATCACCTCAGGCTGAAACACGACGGTAGTAGCTAATGTCACCGAGTCTCCTACCATCTGAACCTCTACAGGCTGATCATGCACAAGCATATAGAATCCTGCTAACACCTGAAGACTGTCTGTCCTCCTGCTGAGTGCATCTGCAACTACATTGCCCTTGCCTGGGTGGTACTTGATCGGAAAGTCGTAATCTTTGATGAACTCCAACCATCTTCGCTGCCTCATATTCAAGTCATGCTGATCAAACAAGTACTGCAGACTGTGATGATCGGAATGGACCTCAAACTTCACACCGTACAGGTAATGTCGCCACAACTTCAGTGCAAATACAATGGCTGCTAACTCCAAGTCATGTGTGGCATAGTTCTTCTCATGCTCCTTCAGCTGTCTGGATCCATAGGCAATCACCTTCTGATTCTGCATCAGTACACAGCCTAATCCAACTCGAGAAGCATCGGAATAAATCACGAATCCCTCACTACCATCCGGGAGAGTCAACACTGGCGCCGTAGTGAGCTTTTCTTTCAACATCTGAAAACTACGCTCACACTTCTCTGTCCACTCATACGGGACCTTCTTCCGAGTCAACTGAGTCAGCGGGGCTGAGATCTTCGAGAAATCCTGCACAAACCTGCGGTAATATCCCGCCAAGCCCAGAAAACTCCGAATCTCTGTCACTGATCTAGGACGGGGCCAATGGACTACTGCTTCAATCTTCGCCGGATCCACCATCAATCCTTCTCGAGAAATCTTATGACCCAAAAATGCAACTTGCTCTAACCAGAAATCACACTTAGACAGCTTTGCATAAAACTTGTGATCTCGAAGCAGCTGCAATGCTTTCCTCAAATGGTCTGTATGTTCCTCAGCAGTCTTCGAATAGACCAATATGTCATCTATAAAAACCACAACGAACTGGTCCAAGAAGGAAGTAAACACCCTGTTCATCAATGCCATGAAAGCTGCGGGTGCATTCGTCAAACCAAATGGCATGACAAGGAACTCGTAGTGTCCATACCGAGTCCTGAAAGCTGTCTTCGGAACATCCTCATCCTTCACCCTGAGCTGGTGATACCCTGACCTCAAGTCAATCTTAGAGAAGTAAGCTGCACCCTGAAGTTGATCGAACAACTCATCAATCCTAGGCAATGGATATTTGTTCTTGATAGTCACTTTGTTCAACTGCCTGTAGTCAATGCACATCCGGAAACTGCCATCCTTCTTCTTGACAAACAATACAGGAGCTCCCCAAGGCGAAACACTTGGGCGTATGAACCCTTTGTCCAACAGATCCTGCAACTGTTTCTTCAATTCCAACAACTCTGCAGGTGCCATACGATATGGAGCTCTACTGATGGGTGCTGTGCCTGGTACCACGTCAATAGCAAATTCTACCTCCCGAACTGGTGGCAACTCTGGCACATCTTCCGGAAAGACATCCGGAAACTCGCTGACTACTGGAATCTCACTGAGCTGTCGCTGATCTTTCTTCTCTGAAATGAATGCAAGAAATCCCTCACATCCCCTACGAAGCATCCTGTCTGCTTTACAAGCAGAGATCACACGTCTTGGGCACTTCATCTGGCTGCCCTCAAATCGGAATCCGCTGCCCAAATCAAAGTAGATAGCCTTGCTGTAGCAATTAATACACGCATGATATCTCGCAAGCCAGTCCATACCAAGGATCACATCAAAATCCAGTGTCGTGAGCAACACAAGGTCTACTGGGAGCTGATGACCAGCTATCCGCACATCACACTGAGGGTAGAAAACACTGCACTCCACCCGTTTACCAACCGGAGTGGATACTAACAACAAGTAGGGAAGTGGTGTGGGTCGCTGTCGAAGCTGCACAGCAAAATGGGGTGCTACGTACGAACGCGTAGACCCGGAGTCAAATAAAGCTAAAGCTTCTGCATCGGAAATTAAAATTTTACCTTCCACTACCGTGGCCTCCTCCGCGCCCTCATGCGTAGCAGCATAGGCTCGGGCTGTCTGGCGGTTCGGCTTCTGACCTGGGCGAGCTGGCTGAGATCTGCCCTGTGATGTAGGTCCTGTCTGTCTCGTCTGTGGAGAGGACTGAAACTTCGGGCATTGGGCCCGCCTGTGGTCCGTAGAGCCACACCCGAAACAAGCCCCACTCTTCCTCCAACATCTGTCTGTGGGGTGATCCTTCCCACAGTGACCGCAAACTATCTGAGAACTGCTCGAACTGCCCTGTTTACCCTTGAACTTCTTCTGGAACTGACTTCTGCCACTGAAACCTGCTGCCCTCTTAGCCTCTGTTCGCTCCTCCTCAAAGATGGCCTCTGCATCATAAGCCCTGTCAATAGCGTCATCCAAGGTAGCCGGCCACATACAAGCAACCACGTGGCGTTTATGTCTCGGATTCAGACCGTTGACGAAGCGAGTCACTTTCTTATGCTCTGTGTTCACCATGTCCTCTGCGAAATGAGACAACTCTGTAAACCTGTGTACATAATCTGCAACTGACATCTGTCTCTGCTGGAGGTTGAAGAATTCCACTTCTTTGGCTCGCTGAATGTGGAGAGGCATGAACTTACGACGGAATTGCTGCTTGAAGGTCTCCCAAACTGTGGCACTGGGCATAGTCTGAAATGAGGTCTTAACACTCCTCCACCATGTCTTGGCTACACTCCGAAGCATAGAGGCTGTGAGAACTACCTTCTGCTTGTTACTGCACACAATCGTATCAAACAACTCTTCAGTCTGCTCCAACCATTGCTCAGCCTGCAATGCATCTTCTATCCCATGAAACTCGGTCGCCCCTCGCTTACGGAACTTGTCGAAAAGAGCATTAGGATCTGATTCCTTGGGCTGGAAAATCACTTGCTGATCTATACGAGGTGATGCTACTGCGGCAGCCTGACTCTGTCTATCTACCATGGATGCCATCTGCGCCTGTAATGATTGCATAGACTGCATCATCATCATCATCCGCTCCTCACTACTGATGTGTGGGGGTACTGATCCACTATCACCGTTATGGCCCTGTTGATTCTCATCCCTAGATCCGGATCCTGATGCCATCCTGCAAAAGGAAAAGAAACACAACACACACAAATATAAAATGCCCTGAGTTAGTCCGATCCCAAATCAACCTATGAGACCTCGAGTCAAATAGTTGATATCGTTATCTCACCACGATCTTAGATGCCTACATGCTTATAACTAGCATGCTCTGATACCATACAATACGTATGTCACGACCCGAGCCCAGAATTCGGGGGTTAGCGAAAAGCTAAACCGGTGACACACGTACTCCCGTGCACGTGCACCCAAACCCAGTCCAGATGCACGCACACAAGGGATCTAACACGTGCGAAACAGACGAACGCGGAAGCTGTAGATATCATAGCAAGCAACAAAGAAAATAAAATAGCGGAAGCCAAAGCAAATACGAAACGGAAAGGACAAAGACAAGTACACTGAGATAAAACCGAATACACACCAAAATCAATATATACAAAATATACAGAATACAAGTCCAAAGTCCAAAGTCCAAATACAAGCTCTCAAAAACCAAAACGCAAAATAAAAGCCACTGGTATGCATGCACGCACTAGGCAGAAGTGATCAGGCCCACTCTGCCAGACCGGAGGGTGCCTCTACACTCGCCCCTGCAGCCTCCTCGACCGCCGGGGAGCTGGGCAAGGTATCTGTGCCTGCAACACCACAGACAACACGAATGAATACAACGATCCAGCAAATATAAGTAACAGGAAAGAAACACGCATAGTATCAAAGCAAATGAAATAGGGACAGAAGATTAAATACAGAGTCCATCTTAGTATGCTAAGCAAATCGTGCATAGGAGTAAAACATGATAATGGAATCAAAACATAGAATACTGAACTAGTTGGCTACTACGTTAACCATGTTCTCTCCAATAGAGAGCAGAGCAGAGCAGAGCAGAGGAGAACACCGCTGTCCAGGCCAAAGGTACAAGCGGGTCTCGGTTTCCTGGGTTCCGGGGTCCCAAGACAAAGCAACACTGCAGTTAAAACAGAGATACAGAGATCTACGCCAGAGGTAACCCCGTCGGGTATCCTAGGCTGAGGCTGAGTAGAGCCAGACTAATACCAATCAAATCAAATCCATAGAAAGGGAGATTATCCGCTTTGGACTCACCGATGACAAAGACCGGATCTTATCCTCACGTATTAACCTCTGGGCAGAGCCACCAGGGAATACCCAAAAATCAGAGATATACAAAGCCAGAGAATATACAAAGCATAGCATAGATCAAAACATAGTACAGAGCGAAAAATAATACAGATATACAGAACGAAAGCAAAATGACTGAGGAATGCATAACATAGATTAACAGAACAGAGGGCAAAACCTTAAACAATATGCAATGCATTTCAGATTAATACGGAATCAAGGTTCATTACAAGCCAAGTCTAATCTAGTTGCATCACTGTCACTAACCGTGCATGTTGATGTAGTTTTAAGTTATTCGATGCACCGTTGCCATCCTAGTGTTGCAATATAATCCTCATGTGCACCGAAGTCCCTTAAACCAACACCCATGGGGAGGTGCTTAACAATGAGCAACACTCACATGAATAAGTCACAGCCTAACAGACTATTCATGCGCTCCAAAGAATCCATTGGGCCGGTTTACGGGTATGGTTAACCTGTATTTGAGCCCTACAAGGTCACACCATTAGCCTAAGTTTAACTGATATTTAACAAGTCTTACGGTTTAGCCATGGGTGACCTACGGCTTAGCCGTGGCATCCTATGGCGTAGCCGCACTATGCACTACGGCTTAGCCGTGGTTCCCTTCAGAACACGGCTAAACTGTCATCTTTTCCACCTCTGATCTGATACATCTCACGGCTGAGCTACGGTGGAGTCCACGGCTTAGCCGTAGACCATCACGGCTTAGCCGTAGCCTCACCGTAAGAACACTGATATCAGAAAAGTTTCGACTGATCAGAGATTAAATCCACGGCTTAGATACGGTTTGGTTCACGGCTATCTTACGGCTCAGCCGTAGGACAAATTACGGCTTAGCCGTAACCTAGCCGTAGAACAAACTCGAATTTGTCACTCTCTGGAATCTAAGCCGTACAGGGTTACGGCTTAGCCGTACAATACAGACGCGAATTCGGGAAGATTACAGAAACGAAATTTTTGTACAGAAACTGAATAAAACAAGCTCAACTGATTCTCATAGCTTAGAAAATGGCTGTAACACATTTCTATACAGAGAATGAGAATGAATCCAAGCAATCAAACAACACCCATATGTGTTATCAAAACCTGTACTTATACTTGCCTCAAATCTGACAAATCTTCTGAAATCAAGCTCCAAGCAACTAAAATCAAAACAAATCAAAGCAATCACACATGCATGAGATGAAGACATAGCAACAGAGAATGGGAGATGTAATTGGAGAGGAAATACAAAGAGTTGGGAAAGAACCCACTTACCTAAGGCAAGGACAGAGAGAGGGGAGAAATTCCAACCAAACAGTCCAACCAAACAGAGATTAGCAAAACCCAATCGAAGGAGAGAGAGAGAGAGAGAGAGATGATGGAGGGAGCTTCACCTGGAAATCTCTCTAGCATGCAACGTGGGAGAGAAAAGAGCAGGGAGTTGGACATCTAGAGTAACTCATCTTATATAGGTTTGGAAGTTTTAAAACAAGGTCCAATGGGTTTAAGCAATTTACAGTTTAAGTCACACAAAGGTCCATCTTCCCCAATTGACTCCAAACGGATCTGACACAGTTACGGAAATTGTCGAGCTCAACGAAATACATATGCTGACACCAAGATGATGCAAAGATGATATGAGCAAAGCAAAAGCAAAATTACGAAAAAGGGCTTAGAACTAACTATCTCAGGTCAAAGGTCACTCAACTACCTATCCATGACCCAAAACAAGTCCAAAAGAAATAAACAAAACAAAACACACACTAATGAGCCACTAATCCGGCTCAAAGGGATCGGGGTGTTACAGTACGGGTATGGTTAACCTGTATTTGAGCCCTACAAGGTCACACCATTAGCCTAAGTTTAACTGATATTTAACAGGTCTTACGGTTTAGCCATGGGTGACCTACGGCTTAGCCGTGGCATCCTACGGCGTAGCCGCAATATGCACTACGGCTTAGCCGTGGTTCCCTTCAGAACACGGCTAAACTGTCATCTTTTCCACCTCTGATCTGATACATCTCACGGCTGAGCTACGGTGGAGTCCACGGCTTAGCCGTAGACCATCACGGCTTAGCCGTAGCCTCACCGTAAGAACACTGATATCAGAAAAGTTTCGACTGATCAGAGATTAAATCCACGGCTTAGATACGGTTTGGTTCACGGCTATCTTACGGCTCAGCCGTAGGACAAATTACGGCTTAGCCGTAGTCTAGCCGTAGAACAAACTCGAATTTGTCACTCTCTGGAATCTAAGCCGTACAGGGTTACGGCTTAGCCGTACAATACAGACGCGAATTCGGGAAGATTACAGAAACGAAATTTTTGTACAGAAACTGAATAAAACAAGCTCAACTGATTCTCATAGCTTAGAAAATGGCTGTAAAACATTTCTCTAAAGAGAATGAGAATGAATCCAAGCAATCAAACAATACCCATATGTGTTATCAAAACCTGTACTTATACTTGCCTCAAATCTGACAAATCTTCTGAAATCAAGCTCCAAGCAACTAAAATCAAAACAAATCAAAGCAATCACACATGCATGAGATGAAGACATAGCAACAGAGAATGGGAGATGTAATTGGAGAGGAAATACAAAGAGTTGGGAAAGAACCCACTTACCTAAGGCAAGGACAGAGAGAGGGGAGAAATTCCAACCAAACAGTCCAACCAAACAGAGATTAGCAAAACCCAATCGAAGGAGAGAGAGAGAGAGAGAGAGAGAGATGATGGAGGGAGCTTCACCTGGAATTCTCTCTAGCATGCAACGTGGGAGAGAAAAGAGCAGGGAGTTGGACATCTGGAGTAACTCATCTTATATAGGTTTGGAAGTTTTAAAACAAGGTCCAATGGGTTTAGACTAATTACAGTTCAAGTCATACGAAGGTCTAACTTCTCCAATTGACTCCAAACGGATCTGACACAGTTATGGAAATTGTCGATCTCAACGAAATACGCGTGCTGACACCAAGATGATGCAAAGATGATATGAGCCAAACAAAAGCAAAATTACGAAAAAAGGCTTAGAACTACCTATTCCAGGTCAAAGGTCACTCAACTACCTATCCATGACCCAAAACAAGTCCAAAAGAAATAAACAAAACAAAACACACACTAATGAGCCACTAATCCGGCTCAAAGGGGATCGGAGTGTTACATCCTCCCCCACTAGGAATCATTCCGTCCTCGGAATGACTACCTACCTGCGCAAAGAGCTGGGGGTACTGGCGCGCTAGCTGCTCCTCTAGCTCCCAAGTAGCCTCATCCGGACCGTGATGCTCCCACAACACTTTAACCCATCTGATAGTCCTGGTACGGAGAATCTGCTCTCGTGTCCCAACGATGCGAAGCGGACGCTCAACGTAAGTCGCATTAGGCTGAATCTGAATGTCATCATAGCGAATCACATGGCTCGGATCTGGCACATACTTACGGAGCATCGACACATGGAACACATCGTGAACACCGGAGAACTCAACTGGAAGTGTCAACCGATAGGCTAAATCTCCAACTCGACTCTTGACTTCAACGGTCCTACATATCTCGGAGCTAACTTGCCCTTCTGACCAAATCGAACTGTGCCCTTCATCGGAGAAACTTTAAGGAACACCCAATCTCCGACTTGGAATGCCAAAGGTCTCCTCCGAGTATCAGCATAGCTCTTCTGCCTGGACCGAGCAATCTTCAGATTCTCTATCACTTTCTGCACCTTCTCTGTCGTCTCAGCAATGATTGTCGGACCATGGAAACTTCTAGTTCCAACTTCTTCCCAGCACACTGGGGTCCTGCACTTGCGTCCGTATAGAGCCTCATAAGGTGCCATACCAATACTCTCATGGAAGCTGTTGTTGTAAGCAAACTCACACAATGCTAGATGCGTATCACATTCCTTCTCAAAGTTCAGCACGCTAGCTCGGAGCATGTCCTCCAACGTCTGAATGGTACGCTCCGACTGTCCATCAGTCTGGGGGTGGTATGCCGTACTAAAACTCAACTTCGTGCCCATAGCTTCCTGAAATGCTCTCCAGAATGAAGATACAAAACGACTATCGCGATCTGACACAATCGATACTGGGGTACCATGCAATCTGACTATCTCGTCAACAAACTTCCTGGCCATCTCCGTGAATGTCATCCCTTTCTTGAACGGAAGGAAATGTGCTGACTTGGTCAATCTGTCCACTATGACCCAGATAGCATTGTTCTTTCTACTGGTCGGCGGAAAACCGGAGACGAAATCCATAGTAATGTGCTCCCACTTCCACTGCGGAGTGTGCAATGGATGCAATGATCCTGGAGGTCGCTGATGATCAGCTTTTACCCTCTGACAGGTCAAACATCGAGCTACGAACCCTGCGATCTCCCGCTTCATATTGTTCCACCAAAATCTATCCTTCAAGTTCCGGTACATCTTCGTACTCCCGGGATGCATCGCATATCGGGCATCGTACGCATCTGTCATCAACTTATCCCTCAGCTCATCCACAGCGGGAACACACAACCTATTCCTGAAGTACAAAACTCCATCCACCAAGCTGAAATCCGGTCGATCTGCAATCCGATCTCTGAACTTCACCAGGAGGGGGTCCTCAAACTGGCGATCCTTGATCTGCTGAATCACCTCAGGCTGAAACACGACAGTAGTAGCTAATGTCACCGAGTCTCCTACCATCTGAACCTCTACAGGCTGATCATGCACAAGCATATAGAATCCTGCTAACACCTGAAGACTGTCTGTCCTCCTGCTGAGTGCATCTGCAACTACATTCCCCTTGCCTGGGTGGTACTTGATCGGAAAGTCGTAGTCTTTGATGAACTCCAACCATCTTCGCTGCCTCATATTCAAGTCATGCTGATCAAACAAGTACTGCAGACTGTGATGATCGGAATGGACCTCAAACTTCACACCGTACAAGTAATGTCGCCACAACTTCAGTGCAAATACAATAGCTGCTAGCTCCAAGTCATGTGTGGCATAGTTCTTCTCATGCTCTTTCAGCTGTCTGGATCCATAGGCAATCACCTTCTGATTCTGCATCAGTACACAGCCTAATCCAACTCTAGAGGCATCGGAATAAATCACGAATCCCTCACTACCATCCGGGAGAGTCAACACTGGCGCCGTAGTGAGCTTTTCTTTCAACATCTGAAAACTACGCTCACACTTCTCTGTCCACTCATACGGAACCTTCTTCCGAGTCAACTGAGTCAGCGGGGCTGAGATCTTCGAGAAATCCTGCACAAACCTGCGGTAGTATCCCGCCAAACCCAGAAAACTCCGAATCTCTGTCACTGATCTAGGACGGGGCCAATGGACTACTACCTCAATCTTAGCTGGATCCACCATCAATCCATCTCTAGAAATCACATGTCCCAAAAATGCAACTTGCTCTAGCCAGAAATCACATTTAGCCAACTTTGCATACAACTTGTGATCTCGAAGCAGCTGCAATGCCTTCCTCAGATGGTCTGTATGTTCCTCAGCAGTCTTCGAATAGACCAATATGTCATCTATGAAGACCACAACAAACTGGTCCAAGAAGGAAGTAAACACCCTATTCATCAATGCCATGAAAGCTGCGGGTGCATTCGTCAAACCAAATGGCATGACAAGGAACTCGTAGTGTCCATACCGAGTCCTGAAAGCTGTCTTCGGAACATCCTCATCCTTCACCCTGAGCTGGTGATATCCTGACCTCAAGTCAATCTTAGAGAAGTAAGCTGCACCCTGAAGTTGATCGAACAACTCATCAATCCTAGGCAATGGATATTTGTTCTTGATAGTCACTTTGTTCAATTGCCTGTAGTCAATGCACATCCGGAAACTGCCATCCTTCTTCTTGACGAACAAAACAGGTGCTCCCCAAGGTGAAACACTCGGGCGTATAAACCCCTTATCCAACAAATCCTGCAACTGTTTCTTCAATTCCAACAACTCTGCAGGTGCCATACGATATGGAGCTCTACTGATAGGTGCTGTACCTGGGACCACGTCAATAGCAAATTCTACCTCCCGAACTGGTGGCAACTCTGGCACATCCTCCGGAAAGACATCCGGGAACTCGCTGACTACTGGGATCTCACTGAGCTGTCGCTGATCTTTCTTCTCTGAAATGAATGCAAGAAATCCCTCACATCCCCTACGAAGCATCCTGTCTGCTTTACAAGCAGAGATCACACGTCTTGGGCACTTCATCTGGCTGCCCTCAAATCGGAATCCGCTGCCCAAATCAAAGTAGATAGCCTTACTGTAGCAATTGATACACGCATGATATCTCGCAAGCCAGTCCATACCAAGGATCACATCAAAATCCAGTGTCGTGAGCAACACGAGGTCTACTGGGAGCTGATGACCAGCTATCCGCACATCACACTGAGGGTAAAACACACTGCACTCCACCCGCTTACCAACCGGAGTGGATACTAACAACAAGTAGGGAAGTGGTGTAGGTCGCTGTCGAAGCTGCACAGCAAAATGGGGTGCTACGTACGAACGCGTAGACCCTGAGTCAAATAAAGCTAAAGCTTCTGCATCGGAAATTAAAATTTTACCTTCCACTACCGTGGCCTCCTCCGCGCCCTCATGCGTAGCAGCATAGGCTCGGGCTGTCTGGCGGTTCTGCTTCTGGCCTGGGCGAGCTGGCTGGGATCTGCCCTGTGAGGTAGGTCCTGTCTGTCTCGTCTGTGGAGAGGACTGAAACTTCGGGCATTGGGCCCGCCTGTGGTCCGTAGAGCCACACCCGAAACAAGCCCCACTCTTCCTCCAACATCTGTCTGTGGGGTGATCCTTCCCACAGTGACCGCAAACTATCTAAGAACTGCTCGAACTGCCCTGTTTACCCTTGAACTTCTTCTGGAACTGACTTCTGCCACTGAAACCTGCTGCCCTCTTAGCCTCTGTTCGCTCCTCCTCAAAGATGGCCTCTGCATCATAAGCCCTGTCAATAGCGTCATCCAAGGTAGCCGGCCACATACAAGCAACCACGTGGCGCTTATGTCTCGGATTCAGGCCGTTGACGAAGCGAGTCACTTTCTTATGCTCTGTGTTCACCATGTCCTCTGCGAAATGGGACAACTCTGTAAACCTGTGTACATAATCTGCAACTGACATCTGTCTCTGCTGAAGGTTGAAGAATTCCACTTCCTTGGCTCGCTGAATATGGAGAGGCATGAACTTACGACGGAATTGCTGCTTGAAGGTCTCCCAAACTGTGGCACTGGGCATAGTCTGAAATGAGGTCTTAACACTCCTCCACCATGTCTTGGCTACACTCCGAAGCATAGAGGCTGTGAGAACTACCTTCTGCTTGTTACTGCACACGATCGTATCAAAAAGCTCTTCAGTCTGCTCCAACCATTGCTCAGCCTGCAATGCATCTTCTATCCCATGAAACTCGGTCGCCCCTCGCTTACGGAACTTGTCGAAAAGAGCATTAGGATCTGATTCCTTGGGCTGGAAAATCACTTGCTGATCTATACGAGGTGATGCTACTGCGGCAGCCTGACTCTGTCTATCTACCATGGATGCCATCTGCGCCTGTAATGATTGCATAGACTGCATCATCATCATCATCCGCTCCTCACTACTGATGTGTGGGGGTACTGATCCACTATCACCGTTATGGCCCTGTTGATTCTCATCTCGAGATCCTGATCCTGATGCCATCCTGCAAAAAGGAAAAGAAACACAACACACAATATAAAAGGCCCTGAGTTAGTCAAACCCCAAATCAACATATGAGACCTCGAGTCAAATAGTTGATATCGTCATCTCACCACGATCTTAGATGCCTACATGCTTATAACTAGCAGGCTCTGATACCATACAATACGTATGTCACGACCCGAGCCCAGAATTCGGGGGTTAGCGAAAAGCTAAACCGGTGACACACGTACTCCCGTGCACGTGCACCCAAACCCAGTCCAGATGCACGCACACAAGGGATCTAACACGTGCGAACTAAGCGTACGCGGAAGCTGTACATATCATAGCAAGCAACAAAGGAAAATAAAATAGCGGAAGCCAAAGCAAATACGAAACGGAAAAGACAAAGACAAATACACTGAGATAAAACCGAATACACACCAAAATCAATATACACAAAATATACAGAATACAAGTCCAAAGTCCAAAGTCCAAATACAAGCTCTCAAAAACCAAAATGCAAAATAAAAGCCACTGGTATGCATGCACGCACTTGGCAGAAGTGATCAGGCCCACTCTGCCAGACCGGAGGGTGCCTCTACACTCGCCCCTGCAGCCTCCTCGACCGCCGGGGAGCTGGGCAAGGTATCTGTGCCTGCAACACCACAGACAACACAAATGAATACAACGATCCAACAATATAAGTAACAGGGGTGAAACACGCATAGTATCAAAGAGGATATAATAATGACAGAAGATTAAATACAGAGTTCCATATTAGGAAACTAAGCAAATCGCGCATAGAAGTAAAACATGATATATGAATCAAAACATAGAATACTGAACTAGTTGGCTACTACGTTAACCATGTTCTCTCCAATAGAGAGCAGAGCAGAGCAGAGCAGAGAACACCGCTGTCCAGGCCAAAGGTACAAGCGGGTCTCGGTTTCCTGGGTTCCGGGGTCCCAAGACAAAGCAACACTGCAGTTAAAACAGAGATACAGAGATCTACGCCAGAGGTAACCCCGTCGGGTATCCTAGGGCTGAGGCTGAGTAGAGCCAGGCTAATACCAATCAAATCAAATCCATAGAAAGGAGATTATCCGCTTTGGACTCACCGATGACAAGGACCGGATCTTATCCTCACGTATTAACCTCTGGGCAGAGCCACCAGGGAATACCCAAAAATCAGAGATATACAAAGCCAGAGAATATACAAAGCATAGCATAGATCAAAACAGAGTACAGAGCGAAGAATAATACAGATATACAGAACGAAAGCAAAATGACTGAGGAATGCATAACATAGATTAACAGAACAGAGGGCAAAACCATAAACAATATGCAATGCATCTCAGATTAATACGGATTCAAGGTTCATTACAAGCCAAGTCTAATCTAGTTGCATCACTGTCACTAACCGTGCATGTTGATGTAGTTTTAAGTTATTCGATGCACCGTTGCCATCCTAGTGTTGCAATATAATCCTTATGTGCATCGAAGTCCCTTAAACCAACACCCATGGGGAGGTGCTTAACAGTGATCAACACTCACATGAATAAGTCACAGCCTAACAGACTATTCATGCGCTCCAAAGAATCCATTTGGGCCGGTGTACGGGTATGGTTAACCTGTATTTGAGCCCTACAAGGTCACACCATTAGCCTAAGTTTAACTGATATTTAACAGGTCTTACGGTTTAGCCATGGGTGACCTACGGCTTAGCCGTGGCATCCTACGGCGTAGCCGCAATATGCACTACGGCTTAGCCGTGGTTCCCTTCAGAACACGGCTAAACTGTCATCTTTTCCACCTCTGATCTGATACATCTCACGGCTGAGCTACGGTGGAGTCCACGGCTTAGCCGTAGACCATCACGGCTTAGCCGTAGCCTCACCGTAAGAACACTGATATCAGAAAAGTTTCGACTGATCAGAGATTAAATCCACGGCTTAGATACGGTTTGGTTCACGGCTATCTTACGGCTCAGCCGTAGGACAAATTACGGCTTAGCCGTAGTCTAGCCGTAGAACAAACTCGAATTTGTCACTCTCTGGAATCTAAGCCGTACAGGGTTACGGCTTAGCCGTACAATACAGACGCGAATTCGGGAAGATTACAGAAACGAAATTTTTGTACAGAAACTGAATAAAACAAGCTCAACTGATTCTCATAGCTTAGAAAATGGCTGTAAAACATTTCTCTAAAGAGAATGAGAATGAATCCAAGCAATCAAACAATACCCATATGTGTTATCAAAACCTGTACTTATACTTGCCTCAAATCTGACAAATCTTCTGAAATCAAGCTCCAAGCAACTAAAATCAAAACAAATCAAAGCAATCACACATGCATGAGATGAAGACATAGCAACAGAGAATGGGAGATGTAATTGGAGAGGAAATACAAAGAGTTGGGAAAGAACCCACTTACCTAAGGCAAGGACAGAGAGAGGGGAGAAATTCCAACCAAACAGTCCAACCAAACAGAGATTAGCAAAACCCAATCGAAGGAGAGAGAGAGAGAGAGAGAGATGATGGAGGGAGCTTCACCTGGAATTCTCTCTAGCATGCAACGTGGGAGAGAAAAGAGCAGGGAGTTGGACATCTGGAGTAACTCATCTTATATAGGTTTGGAAGTTTTAAAACAAGGTCCAATGGGTTTAGACTAATTACAGTTCAAGTCATACGAAGGTCTAACTTCTCTAATTGACTCCAAACGGATCTGACACAGTTATGGAAATTGTCGATCTCAACGAAATACGCGTGCTGACACCAAGATGATGCAAAGATGATATGAGCCAAACAAAAGCAAAATTACGAAAAAAGGCTTAGAACTACCTATTCCAGGTCAAAGGTCACTCAACTACCTATCCATGACCCAAAACAAGTCCAAAAGAAATAAACAAAACAAAACACACACTAATGAGCCACTAATCCGGCTCAAAGGGGATCGGAGTGTTACAATATACCAAAAGACATAGGAGATTACAAACGATCAAAAACTGATAACAATAACAATAACAAAATACAGGAACGTATGTTACGGAAGAGGGCTCCCAAAAATCAAAATACAATATACAGGTATCACTCGAAGCCCTTAGTGCAATTACTGAAAAATCCCCTCAATAGACTCCAACACAAGGAATGGGGAAAACCAAAATGATGCAAACCGTACTCTGGAGGATGGATCAAGTCCACTCCTCTAGGCCGGAGGGGGCCTCGCGAGCCTCTCCTACAGTCGGGTCGACCGACGCAGGATCGGAAGAGGGATCTGAGCCTGCAACACACAAGACAAACGTATAAGTACAACGACTTAGCAAAGTATAAGCCAACAAGAAGATAACACGAATTGTGTCTAAAACTGAAGAATACCGAACAATAGTCATAATGCAATATCCATAGAAATTTTGTCTGTATACTAAACAATTATGCAAATGAATAAGCATGCTATCAGAATCATAAACGGGTAACAATCAAGTGGCTACTACATTGGCCATTTTCTCCCTTACGAGAGCAATCAGGATGAGAACACCAGCGACCGGGCCAGGGTACACATGGGTCTCTAGTTCCCGGGGTCCGGAGTCCCAGGACAATCACACTCTGCAGAAGCAAACACTTAAACTAAACCAAAGTTAACCCCGTCGGGTATCCTAAGGCTGAGGCTCAGTAGTGCCAAGACCAATCACAATCAATCGGATGATGCACCTCAATCAATCAATCAATCACTTATCACTTACAGATCTCACATATCATGCTGAACAACAATAGGAAGTGCATCGCATATACGGACTGAATGTACATAAGCAATTACAAGAAGTGCTGACAATGAATATCAATCACAATCACTGACTCATGACTGATGCAAGTACTCCAATGGAACAATGATAACACTGATACCAATATAACAATAGAATGGTTCCGCCCGGGCTTCGCTCTGGGGTTGCTGCATGTCCCACAGAATCGAGAGGTCCAGCGCAGAACACATAAGAGGGCATAACCGTAATCAATATGCTGTACACATCATGATACCTTTACGAATCAAGGTCAATTACAAGCCAATCCTATACTAATTATCCAGTGTCTCTAACCGTGCATGTTGATGTAGTTTTAAGTTGTCCGATGCACTATTGTCTAGTGTTGCAGTGTCAGGAGTGTGCACCGAAGTCCCTTAAACCAACACCCATGGGGAGGTGCTAAACAGCTGGATACAAGCATGAATGATTCACAGCCCTTGAGATCATTCATGTCATTCAAACATTCCATTGGGCATGTCCAGGTTCGCTATATTCTAACATGAAAGTCATATACGGTCTTTTACTTAAACCTAGTCCCTTTTCATTCAATTCTCAGGGTCTCACGGTGTAGCCGTAGGTAACCTTACGGCTTAGCCGTGGCATCTTACGGCTTAGCCGTAATATGCACTGCGGCTGAGCTGAGGTTCCCCAAATATCCCTTCGGATTTACGGCTTAACCGTATTTTGCTCTACGGCTCAGCCGTATCTTGGTCCACGGCTTAGCCGTAAGACAATGTACGGCTTAGATCAGGCTGGGCCGTAGAAGAATGTCAAATTGCCAACATCCAGTTATTTTCAGCTAACAGTCTGTACTGTTCTACGGTTTGGTTTACGGTTGGGTCTCGGCTTAGCCGTAAGCCATTTTACGGCTTAGCCGTAGCACATTTCACGGCTTAGCCGTGAGTGCACGGACTCATTTTTCTGAACTTGTTACAGTCACACAGAAAGTGCACAAAACAGCTGGAAACCGGAAGAAAACAGCAAAATGAGCTGAATAGAGCTGTCTAATACGGAGAAACACAATGAAACATAAAAACAAGACGATCAAATCACTATCAATCGATGTTCATACAACTTGGGCTTATACTTGCCTCACGGACGAAATCCACACGCTGATTGGCTCAGTCCACCGGGAACACACGCACAAACGAGCTCCTTTCTTCCTCCCTCAAGCACAGAAACAGAAAGGAGAAGGAGAGAAAGAGAGCTGTCGAGAGAGAGAGACAAACAGAGAGCGAGAGAGACGATCGAGAGAGAGAGACAGGGAGTTGGTGGGATTTGTTATACTTAATTTGAGTCTAAATTACATTTAAGGCCAAATAGCTTATACAAATATCAGTTTGAGTCAAATGACAGTCCAACGAGAGCAAACGAACTCATTCGGATTCAAGACAGTTACGACAATCGACAAGCTCGACGAAATACACGCGCTGACGTCAAAATGACGCGAAACTGACAAGGTCAATCAAAAGCCAAAATTACGAAAAAGGGCTCGATCTACTTAGACCAAGTCAAACTCAACCCAACGATCTCTCTACGAGTCAAAACCAAAGGAAAACCAAATCAAAACACTCTTAGCGATAAAACACACGAAATTACGCACTAATCCGGGTCAACTCGGGTCGGAGTGTTACATCCTCCCCCACTTGGACATCATTCCGTCCTCGGAATGAACGCGTACCTGAGCAAACAGATAAGGATACTGTCGTGCCATCTGATCTTCTAGTTCCCACGTGGCTTCATCAGGTCCATGATGTTCCCAAAGTACCTTAACCCATCGAATAGTCCTCGTACGCAAGAGCTGTTCTCTAGTCCCAACAATACGGAGCGGACGCTCAACGTATGACGCATTAGGTTGCATCTGAATATCATCGTAACGAATCACGTGCGTCGGGTCTCGAACATACTTGCGAAGCATAGACACATGAAAAACATCGTGTACTCCAGAAAACTCCACGGGTAGAATCAATCTGTACGCTAGATCACCAATCCGGCTCTTGATCTCAAATGGACCCACATATCTTGGCGCTAACTTGCCTTTTTAACCGAATCGTACCGTGCCCTTCATCGGTGAGACCTTCAAGAATACCCAATCTCCAACCTGAAATGTCAAGGTTCTTCTTCTCGTATCTGCATAGCTCTTCTGTCTCGAGCGGGCAATCTTCAAATTCTCAATAACTTTCTGAACTTTCTCTGTAGTCTCAGCAATGATTGTCGGTCCGTGGAAACTCCTTGTTCCAACTTCTTCCCAGCAAACAGGACTTCTACATTTCCGTCCATACAGAGCTTCATAGGGTGCCATTCCAATACTCTCGTGGAAACTATTGTTATACGCAAACTCGCACAACGAGAGATGCAAATCCCATTCTTTCTCGAAATTCAGCACACTGGCCCGCAACATGTCCTCGAGCGTCTGAATAGTTCGTTCTGACTGTCCATCAGTCTGCGGGTGATACGCCGTACTGAAGCTCAACTTCGTTCCCATGGCTTCCTGGAATGCTCTCCAAAATGAAGAAACAAAGCGGCTATCTCGATCTGACACAATCGACACGGGCGTACCATGTAGTCTCACGATCTCATCAACGAACTTCTTCGCCATCTCGGAAAATGTCATGCCTTTCTTGAATGGAAGAAAATGGGTTGTCTTCGTCAATCTGTCCACGATCACCCAAATGGCACTGTTCTTCTTGCTCGTCAGGGGTAAACCCGAAACAAAGTCCATCGAAATGTGCTCCCATTTCCACTGGGGAATATGCAGTGGATGTAAGGAACCTGGAGGTCTCTGATGGTCAGCTTTCACCTTCTGGCAAGTCAAACATCTGGCAACAAACCCAGCAATTTCTCTCTTCATGTTGTTCCACCAGAATCTGTCCTTGAGAGCTCGGTACATCTTCGTACTTCCAGGATGCATAGAGTAACGTGCATGGTGTGCTTCGGTCATCAAACTTTCCTTTAAAGCATCTACTGCTGGCACACATAATCTGCTCCTGAAATACAAAACATCACCCTCCAAACGAAAGTCTGGTCGATCTGCAATGCTATCCCGAATTCGCTTCAACATCGCATCTTCAAACTGCTGGTCTTTAATACGCTGAATAATATCAGGCTGAAAGCTCACTGTACTGGCAAGTGTCAAACGGTTCTCCACCGATTGCAGTTCCACTGGCTGTGCGTGCCTCACAAAATAAAGGCTGTCCAAAGCCTGAAGAATCTCCGACTTCCTACTCAAGGCATCTGCAACAACATTGCCTTTCCCTGGATGATACTTGATGGGGAAATCAAAATCCTTGATCAACTCAAGCCACCTTCGCTGTCGCATATTCAACTCAGACTGCGTGAAGAGATACTGTAGACTATGATGATCTGAATGCACTTCAAATGTCACGCCATACAAATAGTGTCTCCACATCTTCAACGCAAAAACGATGGCTGCCAACTCTAAATCATGCGTGGCATAGTTCTTCTCGTGCTCCTCTGGGGTCTTCGAATACACCAAAATGTCATCAATAAAGACCACTACAAAACGATCCAGAAAAGGAGCGAAGATCCTGTTCATCAAAGCCATAAAGGCAGCAGGTGCATTGGTTAATCCAAATGGCATCACGAGGAACTCAAAATGTCCGTACCGTGTCCTGAAAGCAGTCTTGGCAATATCGTCTTCCTTCACCCGGAGTTGATGATACCCCGATCTCAGATCAATCTTGGAAAAATAGGTAGCACCTTGAAGTTGGTCAAACAACTCATCAATACGCGGCAATGGATATTTGTTCTTGATCGTGACTTTGTTCAACCGCCGGTAATCTATACACATCCGTAAGGTACCATCCTTCTTCTTCACAAACAGCACTGGAGCTCCCCACGGTGACACACTCGGCCGTATGAAACCCTTCTCCAAAAGATCTTGCAATTGCGTCTTCAATTCGAGTAACTCAGCAGGGGCCATACGATAAGGAGCTAAACTAATGGGTGCGGTACCGGGCACTAGGTCGATCGCAAACTCTACATCTCGGACAGGGGGTAACTCGGGTACTTCCTCCGGAAATACATCCGGGAACTCACGTACTACCGAAATATCGCTCAACTGCTTCACCTCCTTCTTCTCCGAGACAAAAGCAAGAAATCCTGCACCACCTCTGCGTATCAAACGATCCGCCTTGCATGCGGAGATGACACGCCTCGGGCATCTCTCCTGATTGCCCTCGAAACGAAACCCCTTCTCAAAATCGAAGTAAATCGACCTGTTGTAACAGTTAACACAGGCACGATACCGCGCTAGCCAGTCCATTCCAAGGATCACATCGAAATCCAACATGGACAACAAAATCAAATCAACTGGCAGCTGGCGACCCTCAATCACCACGTCGCACTGAGGGTAGTATACACTACACTCCACTCTCTTGCCCACAGGAGTGGACACCACTAGCAAATAGGGTAGCGGTCGAGGGGGTTGCGGTAACTGTTCCGCAAAACGAGGGGCAACATACGAACGCGTAGATCCCGAATCAAAAAGTGTATGTGCTTCAGCTCGGGCAATGAGAACTTTACCTTCCACCACTTTCGCATCTTCTGCATGATCATGGGAGGCTGCATACACACGAGCAGTCTGACGCTGGGGCTTCTGGCTCTGGCGAGACGGATGGGGGCTGTTCGAAGCTGCTGAACTGAGAGATTTGGATGACCCCATAGATCTGGACGACTGGAAAGTCCTGGTCTTCGGGCACTGAGCTATCTTATGCTCCATCGATCCGCAACTCAAACAAGCTCCGGACTTCTTCCAACACTTCTCCGTCGGATGTCCAAATCCACAAAACTCGCATCTGCTCCCGGAGAAACTCGAAGTGCCTTGCTTCCCTTTCCATTTCTTCTGACTCTGTCCCCTGGAACTCACTGGTGCACTCCTCTTAAAATCCATGGCTCTCTCTGCTAGGTGGTTGGCTTCCGCAGCGTGTGCTCTGTCGACCGCATCATCGAAAGTAGCTGGTCTCTGAAAGGCAGTCACAAAATTCGCGTATCTCGGGTGTAGACCAGAAATAAAACGATTCACCTTCTTCTCCTCGGTATTGATCATGTCCTCAGCAAAATGGGACAACTGGGTAAAGCGGTGAATGTACTCTGCAACGGTTAGCTGCTGCTGCTGTAAGGCCAGAAACTCAACCTCCTTCACGCGTCGAACATGAGCAGGAATGAACTTCCTTCTGAACTGTTTCTGGAACGTCTCCCACACTGTTTCACTGGGCAAGGTCAGATAGGCTGCACTAACACTCTTCCACCACGTCTTTGCCACCTCTCGGAACATCGAGGCCGTAAGCATAACCTTCTGCCGGTCGTCACAGACAATGGTCGAGAAGAGATCTCCAGTATGCTCTAGCCACTGATCAGCCTTCAACGCATCTTCATTACCATAGAACTCTGTGGCTCCACGTTTCCTGAATTTGTCGTATAACGCATTTGGATCGCTCTCTCTAGGCTGGAAAACCACTGGCTGCTCTGCAGGCCGAACTGGCGTTTGGCTCTGTCGGTCTACGATCGAAACAACCTGCGCTTACAAGGAATGGATAGCCTGTAGCATAGTCAAGAAGCGCTCGTCAAAAGTCACAAGTGGCTGTGGAGCGGCTGACCCACTCTCGTTATCTCCCTGATCATTGTTGTTGTGTGTTCCAGATCCCGATGCCATAACCTGCAAAACACAAAAGTCAATCTGCTAACACACTAGGGAACGCACACAGACTCACAAGACAAGGGGACCAAACACAACAGTCCAAAACTGGACTACGAAATCTCACCACGTCCTATATGCCTACATGCTTACACACTAAGATAGAGACAATGCCCAGAGAGACAAAGCTCTGAGAGACAATGCTCTGATACCATACAATACGTATGTCACAACCCGAGCCCAGGGACCGGGGGTCAGAGAAAATCTAACCAATGACACACGTACTCCCGTGCATGCACACCTGGACCCCGTCCAAGCATACACACACAAGGGATCATTCACACGTGCAAACAACTGTACGCGGAAGCTGTACGTATCAAGGCATACCACAATATACCAAAAGACATAGGAGATTACAAACGATCAAAAACTGATAACAATAACAATAACAAAATACAGGAACGTATGTTACGGAAGAGGGCTCCCAAAAATCAAAATACAATATACAGGTATCACTCGAAGCCCTTAGTGCAATTACTGAAAAATCCCCTCAATAGACTCCAACACAAGGAATGGGGAAAACCAAAATGATGCAAACCGTACTCTGGAGGATGGATCAAGTCCACTCCTCTAGGCCGGAGGGGGCCTCGCGAGCCTCTCCTACAGTCGGGTCGACCGACGCAGGATCGGAAGAGGGATCTGAGCCTGCAACACACAAGACAAACGTATAAGTACAACGACTTAGCAAAGTATAAGCCAACAAGAAGATAACACGAATTGTGTCTAAAACTGAAGAATACCGAACAATAGTCATAATGCAATATCCATAGAAATTTTGTCTGTATACTAAACAATTATGCAAATGAATAAGCATGCTATCAGAATCATAAACGGGTAACAATCAAGTGGCTACTACATTGGCCATTTTCTCCCTTACGAGAGCAATCAGGATGAGAACACCAGCGACCGGGCCAGGGTACACATGGGTCTCTAGTTCCCGGGGTCCGGAGTCCCAGGACAATCACACTCTGCAGAGGCAAACACTTAAACTAAACCAAAGTTAACCCCGTCGGGTATCCTAAGGCTGAGGCTCAGTAGTGCCAAGACCAATCACAATCAATCGGATGATGCACCTCAATCAATCAATCAATCACTTATCACTTACAGATCTCACATATCATGCTGAACAACAATAGGAAGTGCATCGCATATACGGACTGAATGTACATAAGCAATTACAAGAAGTGCTGACAATGAATATCAATCACAATCACTGACTCATGACTGATGCAAGTACTCCAATGGAACAATGATAACACTGATACCAATATAACAATAGAATGGTTCCGCCCGGGCTTCGCTCTGGGGTTGCTGCATGTCCCACAGAATCGAGAGGTCCAGCGCAGAACACATAAGAGGGCATAACCGTAATCAATATGCTGTACACATCATGATACCTTTACGAATCAAGGTCAATTACAAGCCAATCCTATACTAATTATCCAGTGTCTCTAACCGTGCATGTTGATGTAGTTTTAAGTTGTCCGATGCACTATTGTCTAGTGTTGCAGTGTCAGGAGTGTGCACCGAAGTCCCTTAAACCAACACCCATGGGGAGGTGCTAAACAGCTGGATACAAGCATGAATGATTCACAGCCCTTGAGATCATTCATGTCATTCAAACATTCCATTGGGCATGTCCAGGTTCGCTATATTCTAACATGAAAGTCATATACGGTCTTTTACTTAAACCTAGTCCCTTTTCATTCAATTCTCAGGGTCTCACGGTGTAGCCGTAGGTAACCTTACGGCTTAGCCGTGGCATCTTACGGCTTAGCCGTAATATGCACTGCGGCTGAGCTGAGGTTCCCCAAATATCCCTTCGGATTTACGGCTTAACCGTATTTTGCTCTACGGCTCAGCCGTATCTTGGTCCACGGCTTAGCCGTAAGACAATGTACGGCTTAGATCAGGCTGGGCCGTAGAAGAATGTCAAATTGCCAACATCCAGTTATTTTCAGCTAACAGTCTGTACTGTTCTACGGTTTGGTTTACGGTTGGGTCTCGGCTTAGCCGTAAGCCATTTTACGGCTTAGCCGTAGCACATTTCACGGCTTAGCCGTGAGTGCACGGACTCATTTTTCTGAACTTGTTACAGTCACACAGAAAGTGCACAAAACAGCTGGAAACCGGAAGAAAACAGCAAAATGAGCTGAATAGAGCTGTCTAATACGGAGAAACACAATGAAACATAAAAACAAGACGATCAAATCACTATCAATCGATGTTCATACAACTTGGGCTTATACTTGCCTCACGGACGAAATCCACACGCTGATTGGCTCAGTCCACCGGGAACACACGCACAAACGAGCTCCTTTCTTCCTCCCTCAAGCACAGAAACAGAAAGGAGAAGGAGAGAAAGAGAGCTGTCGAGAGAGAGAGACAAACAGAGAGCGAGAGAGACGATCGAGAGAGAGAGACAGGGAGTTGGTGGGATTTGTTATACTTAATTTGAGTCTAAATTACATTTAAGGCCAAATAGCTTATACAAATATCAGTTTGAGTCAAATGACAGTCCAACGAGAGCAAACGAACTCATTCGGATTCAAGACAGTTACGACAATCGACAAGCTCGACGAAATACACGCGCTGACGTCAAAATGACGCGAAACTGACAAGGTCAATCAAAAGCCAAAATTACGAAAAAGGGCTCGATCTACTTAGACCAAGTCAAACTCAACCCAACGATCTCTCTACGAGTCAAAACCAAAGGAAAACCAAATCAAAACACTCTTAGCGATAAAACACACGAAATTACGCACTAATCCGGGTCAACTCGGGTCGGAGTGTTACATCCACCTCCTTACTCTTCCCAGGAAAACACCAATCAACTCCACATCTACTAATGAAGTGACCCCAAACATTGGTCGCAAAATCGCAATGAAGTAAAAGATGATTAAGTATTTTAGCCTACTTTTGACACATCACACATATGTCTGAAATGGTATTCAAATATGTATGCTACTAATTAATGATTTCCTGTTGTTTTTGGTGAACTGTCCTTGGAAGTTCTACTAAATTTGTCACAAGTTATAGGAAGGACTCAAGGCTTTGTGGATTGGCCGTGGACCTAATATTGCATGCAATGGAATTATAAATGCAGCTGAACTAGCTAGCTATGATCAAGTGAAATAGGTAAAGCTTAAGACCCTGGATCTCTACAACACTGCCGTGGACATGTCTTTGTTATATTCTCATACTTAAAATTTTCGGCTGGCTATAATAATTTGTTTTATATTTTCTTCTGGGTCCAGACATTTTTGAAGATTCAAGGGTTCAAAGATTACGTTTTTACCCATCTCTTGGTTGGTTTAGGTGCAAGTTTTTTCGCAGTCTGTATTGGTTCACCCGTTGATGTGGTAATTTTCTTGATACTTTGTACACAAGTAGTGGTGGATTCCTATATGTTGTGATTTTGATATCACATGTTGTGCATATATATCAATTACAATAAGATCAACAAAGAAACAACCGCAATTAAGAAGAGACAGAGATTTACGTGGTTCACCCAAATATGGCTACATCTAGGCACAGATACGATTATCTTCACTATGAAAAGTATAGCATATAGAGACTCTCATTCTCTCACATCGTCTCTCCTATGTGGTGTGGGAAAACCACGAGCAAAAGAGCTCTCACCTCTTTTCAACTACCAAGATCTAGGGTTATAGATTATACACATATATAATCTTTACTTTCTTGGCCACCAAGAAAGCCCCGATACAATTACTAAAATACCTTTAACCTTAAACCAATCACTAGCTAACCCAGTGGACCTCTTCGGCTAAACTAAAATACAAGACATAAACCCAATAATCTCCACATTGGCTTGGATTCCATCCAACTAGAGCCACCAGGAGATAAAATTGGCAATATCTTCACGTACCTTACTAAATGGTACGTCACTGCACTGACGATGCAGTTTTCTTCTTTCAACATTTTGACATGTTAAACCAGTACATGAACTTTGAACAAAGTTCATTTTCTCATCAAACACCACCTCGAACTTAAAGCTCGAATCCATTGACGAATTTGAGTGATATCAATATCTGAATCACTCACTATCCTGCCCCATCTTCAACATCACTATGTAGATCCAATCACCACAAGCATGCAAGCAAAACAGATCAGAAATACAAGTCCAGATGACTCCACAATTGCAGAACAACCTCTACTTCCGAGCGGTCAAAAAACTCTATTTGAGCTGGCCTCCGATCAATCAAACACATGTTTGAAAACTGCTGATGCATTAGCCCATTCTTGTTGCTTCTTCATTTGTTTAGCTTTGGCAAGATAAACAACATCACATGAGATCCGAAAAACATGTGAATCCCAAATGAACAACTTCGTTTAAATTTGCAAACTTTTGCAACTAGGCCGGCGACTCCTAGTATTGGGTTTGCAACTACAACCAGGTCGAGTTAACCTGATTTTGACCTGAACCCACATCTACTCAGATATTCTCCACAAGAGAAGTTGGTGCTGCTTGAAATTCCTTCTTCCTTTTGTAATAAAGACAGGACGTCTCCTGGTAAGGTATGCAGATCCAGATTTCTCCGATTTAAGCAAGTGGGGAACAACAATCTTCTCTTTTCAAAATTTCTCTACCAAGGTGTAGATCTCGTTACAACGAGTATACTGAAAGTAACGGATCTAAAATCCGAGCCCGGATGGCTCAAATATTGCAGAAATAGTCTTCTACGATTCTAATTAGTCAAACTCCTTGTTGACCATCAAGCAACCAATCTTCTTCAACAAACGCTAGATCTGCTCGAAACGACTCTGTAGGATGTTGGATGATCAAGATATTGCAGAAAGAAGTTTCTGCCATCGATTTTGGTCAATTTGCCTTTGACCATATGATCCTGCTGACGTATGCTGACGTTAGTGCTCTGCTGCTACAGTTGGGTTCTGCAAACCAGTTTAAGTCAACTTGACCCGAACTCAACCTGGGATCTGCTGGGCTGTTATACTACGGGTCAGGTCGAATTAACCCAACCTTGACTTGGAACCGACTTGGGATAAATCCAAGGCATCTTCTTCCGTTGGTGTCCTCCTTCTTCTCATTCTGCAACCAGAGATAGAAAAAAACTTGTTGCCTCCTTTTTGTGGCAGCGGCGGATAGGATTGGCGACTAGTAGCCGTTGCGTGGCTAGTCCGACTACAAAGTGCATGCAGCAGCGACTCCAGGGCGTGTGACCGGCAATTGATGATCGCAGCGGTGACGGTCAGTGAGAGGGCTGCGATGTGCCCTCTTTTTTTTTTTCTTCGATTTTCTTCCTCAAAATTTCAGCAACCAAAAATCCCAAACATCCAAGAATCCCTTGCGATTTTTCTCTGAAGAAGATCTTCAGCAACAGAACCGAACTCTTCGGTCTTCTTCTTCAAATCTGTAACTGAACAAAAAAGAAAAGAGATTTATGTGACTCACTAAAATATGGCTACATCTATAGTACAGAGACAATCATCTTCACTATGACAAGTAAAGCATATAGAAACTCTCACTCTTTCACATCGTCTCTCCTACGAGATGTGGGAATACTACAGGCAAGAGAGCTCTCACCTCTCTTTAACTGCCAAGATCTAGGATTACAGACTATACACATATATAATCTCTGCTTTTTTTGCCACCAAGAAAGCCCTGGTACAATTACCAAAATATCCTTGACCTTAAACCAGTTATTATCTAACTCAGTGGACCTCTCCGGCTAAACTGGAGTACAAGACATAAACCCAACACTATAAACATTTGTTGTAAAGTAGCACTTTGCTACTCTCATGCAGCATTTCCATCAACACTTTTAGGGTGAGGCTCATCTACTTGGTAGGTTTCATTTTGTTTTGTTTGACAATATTGCCTAAAATGGAAACCAAAGGCATGTGGCATGAAGATTAAAATGATAAATGTTTTAGGTGGAGGGGGCTTAAAATGGTTGATGAGAATAGTATTGAAAATGGTTGATGAGAAATGGTCACAGGAAATTCCTACTGTTAATCATGTTCATTTTATTGCTAGGTAGCTACAATAATGGTTCCTTGAAGAATTCATTTAGGGATGTATACTATGTTCAATCAAATGCACTGATTGATCTCGATCAATTGAAAGTCCATTAACGTCCATCTTGGCTTTGCATTTCAACAAAATATAAAAACACACAACATCAAATAAAAACCTTTTGCCCAATAATATGTTAAAAAGTTGGAAGAGTCCCATTGTCTCAATCAGTATGTATAATGTGTAGTTTTAGTTCCAATAAGGTGCAACACACGTCCCCATCACTAGTAATAAAGTAAAAAACACAACATACCATGACCTTTTTTTACTCCTCTCATTCTTCTACTTTCGCTAAACAAGCAGGCCGGGCAGCCCACTGAAGAAATGCTTGGAGTTCGAGAGCTAGGCTATGCTCTAAAGACCTAAAAATCTTGTCCAATGCCTTTAAACAAAAGCCCTTCTAACCAACCAGTCATCTTGAGTCTATGACTAGGTCTGCATTCGATTTGTTCCATCCCTTCTAACATAATAAATGACAAAGAACTATTTTATTTTTCACTTTTTTATTTTTTTTACTAAAAGGGTTTGCAATCCTTTGGGCTGCACTAATTCCTTTGGCTTCAGCAGAGCCGGCTAAATTCCTAGTGGCCTTAACGTAGTAGCGCAGTTTAAACCCACAATCTCCTAGGAGCAAACTGTAATCTTAAGCCAGCTATCGCTTGAGAAGTTTTCCTATTTGCAGATGAGAAATAGGGTAAAACGGACCTGATCAGGGATCACCAGGGTAACCTACTCGCGCCTACGCAGGTATAGCTGCAGCTCTTCATGCGCTTAAAGCCAGGACGTGAGCTCTTCTCAAGGGCCTTCAGGCTTACAAAAGTCTCGACCTCGACTTCCTGCAGATAGAAGGAGACAGTTTGGTGCTTACTTCAACAATTGAATGTGCTGGTGCTATGGCTTGGGATTTAATGCCATTATGGAAAATGATTATGGAAACGTTGGGCAAATTGTGTGTCTGGAAAATCCATCATTGCAAAAGACCAGCTAACTCATTAGCGGATGATCTTGCAAAACTCCCCCCACCTACTCCCCAGACTTTTAGGACTGAGCTTTCCCCGCCAATCCAGCCCAAGCTAGTCAAGGAACAATGGGAAGCTAGAGAGTATAACAAGAGGTATTTTCCCTCGCTGTCTCCTCTGTCAGGGGAGTCATCCTCTATACACCCCTCTCTGATGATGCTGACTCACTCCAGGGACGCAACCAGAGGCCAGAAGCCCCTCAACACAAGGCTGAATTCTCGGATCATCTTGGAAGTTTGGGCCTGGCTCTATGTTCCTCACCATCGGACCTCTCGGCAGCCACCCTCATCATCTGTTTGGTGCCTTAAGGATGTTAGATTGCCCTCCTCTCCCTTCTGGTAAGCAGAGGAATGCAAGTTTCTTTTTCACAACCTCTTCTTTCTTTCCTCTGCTATCTGACACTTTCCTTTATTAATAAATTCCGTCTTCAAGCGAAAAAAAAAAAAAAAACATGGTTGCCATCATCATACACTTGTCATGAATGAGATGGCCCACCATACGTGGATCAGATGGATAAACCTATCAGTGGCATGAAATTAATGAAGTGGCCCGGTTAAACAAAAAAAATGAAGTAAATGCCTAGTAGAAATATTGGACTGCTGAGATCTGACAATGAACATATATCATCCACGATCAGATCAGCTTTGCCATTTGATACACTTTTCATTAGCAGAATGACAAGCCAATCCTCAGTTTTACTTTCCCCTACCTGCCCTGTTCCAAGGCGTCTACACTCAAGCTCAAACTTCTATAGTTTGGGGATGGCACTGGCGGTCAAGTCTTCACAAGGGGCATCTTTGAAGGGCAATATGTACCCGATCAGTTTCTAAAATGGGTCAAGTAGCTTCAACCCACATCCGATGAGGTCAACTTGACCGGACCCAACCCACATGACTCGGATTGAACGAGTGTCAACCTGTTTAACTTGACCTAACCTGTAAAATCAGGACCAAACCCAATTCATTTCAAATATTAAAGCTATATTTGATTTAAATTTCCAGAAAAAGCCTAACATAAGCTTGGCTCATTATATATATAGTAGACTATTTCAAGCACCAAAATGTTAAACCACCAATTTTCTTATATAGGTTTCAAGCAAGTCATTGAAGCCGACCCTAATCCAACTCATTCAAATAGGGTAAGCGGGTTACATGGGCTAAGTAGGTTGACTCTAGCCAGAATTGTTTACATGTGGGTAAGGTTTTCTTGAACCTTAACTGACCTGTGTATATTGCAAGTCGAATGCGGGGTTTTTTTTTTCAAGTCAGGCAAATAGGTTAGGTCAAATTTTGCCACCCACAGTTCTATTGCGAACATCATAGGCAGATTTCCTCTACCATGGAATCTCAATTTGTAAGTGTGAAAGTAACATAACTTTAATCGGATCTTTGATTGAAGATTTACTACACTCTTCAATTACAGCTTAACTATATGATCTCAATGGGCAAATGAAATGGTGCAGAGAGGAATTGTAACCCCTAAACCCTATATATAGGTTTTCATATATAATTTTCTTTCCATCATGAAATCTTACTATAATTCGGATTTAAATTCTTTGTAAGATAGGAACGCTATTAGGTTAGCAATGTTACCTAAACACTAAAACATATGAGTCCTAATGGATAATGGTCTGAAAAGTGAAGAACCCACATGGGCATGTGATCATTGTGTTAAATTTACTATAATTATAGGATCAACTTTAACAGATCAGATTTGAATAATAAAATATATAAACTACACATATACTTGGTTCCATTGTATATTGTTTGTGTAAAGAAGAACAAGTTATTCGAGTGAGGGGTTTACAGCTCACTTCCACTTTTTCTTGATGCATGCAAGTGATGAAAGAGCCAAGCAATAATTTCTTGAAGTGAAGCAAGTTACCCTAGACCTATATATTTATAGATTTATGTGATAGTTCTCTTCTCATAATAGAACTCCTAAATTGATTGGGACTATCTCTCTTGTTAGTAATCTTGAATTGGAAGTAACTATTAGTTTATAAGTTCAATAGGATTTCTAAATATCAAATAGGAAAGGGGTCTTTAATTGCTTTGGACTCCAGAGGTGGGACCCATGTATAGGCATGCGGTCAAGTGGACCACACGTCCAATGCTAACATTCTCCCACTTGGGCCAATTGACCGCAAATCACATCCTCAATTATTATTATTATTATTATTATTATTATTATTATTATTTTATAGAAAATAATTTTTTTAAAAAATGACTCAATTTGGACTTACAAGTTTGAAAAAAAGACTTACGTTGACTGGTGCACCGATAAAAATCCTCCCACTCAAACTTTGATCTAAATCTTTAATCTGTGATTAAACAAATTTATCAATGCAAAGCATAACGGTTATACATCTTTAATGGCGCGCTCCCTTCCATGATCAGAACAAGGACATCGTTGCTTAACCAAGACTTTAATGACAAGAAAATCAGGATTCTTAACATGACATTCCTAATTTGATGGGTATTATAATGTTATAATTGTACATTCTTACTCTTTTCCACAATAACCACGTGTGCAAATAATACAAGAGATAAAAATTACGAAATGGAAAAAAATGCAACTTTAATGATCTCTTTAATAGTATTAATATAGTATAAAGTAATCCTAATTAGGCAAATCTTGTAATCCCATATTTACAACATGTTCCTTATAGACCTTAGGTGTTAACGCCTTCGTTAAGGGATCAACTATCATGAGACTCGTCGGAGCTCCAATAATAGACACTAAACCATTTCGTACTTGTTCTTTAAGTAAAAGGTATTCAACGTTCAAATATTTTAAATTGCTGGAACACTTATCATTATTGGCAAAACACATTACTGTATAATTGTCACAGTAAATCATCAATGGCTTCAAGATACAATCTATAATATGAAGTCTTGAGATGAAATTACGCATCCATAATGCATAACTCGTGGGTTTAAAGCAGGCCACATATTTTGCATGAAACGTAGATGGAGTGGTAAAAATTTGTTTTGCACTCCTCCATGAAACTGCTCTGCTTGCTAGTAGAAAATGTATGCTGAAGTAGATTTCCTAATATCAGAACATCCTGCAAAGTCTGAATTTGAATATCCAATCACCTCCAAATGATCGGATCTTTTATATGTGAGCATATATTTTCGAGTACCACTTAAGTAATGTAATACTTTCTTTACCACTTGCTAGTGAAATATGCCTTGATTACTTTGGTATCTGCTAAGCATTCCTATTGAAAAGCTTATGTCTGGTCTTGTATACGTCTGAGTATACATCAAACTTTCGATAACTACTGCATAAGGACACTTTTCCATTTACTTCTTTTTTATTTCGTTCTTTGGACATTAGTCTTTATTAAATTTATCTCCTTTGATTATAAGAGCATTTTGTGGTTTACAGCCTTCTATATTAAACCTCTTGAGGATTGTTTTGATATACGTTTCCTGAGACAACCCAAGTAATCCTTGAGATTGGTCCTAATATATCTCAGTTCCTATTACAAAGGGTGCTTCGCCCAAATCTTTCATCTCAAAGTTTGCCTCAAGATAATTCTTGGTTTCATGGATCATACGAAGATGGTTACTAACTAATAAGATGTCGTCAACATATAGGACTAATATTATAAACTTGCTCCCACTGATTTTAAGATATATACAATGATCTACAATATTTTCGGTAAAGCCAAAAGATATGAAATTTTATTTGAATTTTAAGTACCATTATCTGGAAGCTTATTTAAGCCCATATATTGACCTCTTTAATTTGCATACTAAATTTTCTTTCCACTGTTTAATGAACCCTTCCGGTTGGACCATGTAAACTTCTTCTTTTAGATTCCCACTTAAAAAGGCCGTTTTGACATCCAGTTGATGTAGCTCTAAATTATAGTATGCTATAAGTGCCTTAATTATTCTGAATGAATTATTCTTTAATACTGGTGAGTAGGTTTCATCGTAATTGATGCCTTCTCTTTGAGTGAAGCCCTTAGGCACAAGTCGGGCTTTAAATCGCTCGATATTCCCTTTAGAGTCCCTTTTGGTTTTAAAGACTTATTTAAAGCCAATAATTTTGGACCCTGCAGGTAATTCGACGAGATCCCAAATTTCAATATTGGCTATGAATTTAATATCATTGTTCATTACATCTAACCATTTATCAGGATTTTCACTATTCATGGTTTCCTTGAATGTCATTGGATCTTCCGTTATTCCAATATCCGTTTCTTCAAGAAACACAACATAATCGTTCGAGATTGCAGGCCTTCTCTCTTGAGCGGACCTTTTCAATTCTTCCGAATCGATTTCATCAATATTCTGTTGTGCATCATTCATGATTGGACCGTTTAAGACAGTCTGTTCTGGGAATATCTCTATGTTAATAGGTTGCTCCTCCTCTAAGTTATCTTTATAAGCAATATCGAGAGGAATTTCAACACCATCATTTGCATTAGGCAACAAAATTTGTTCCCTAATTTCATTTGAAAGTACAGTTTCTAAAATGATGACTCCCAACATTTTCATGATTCTCCATGAATTTAGCATTATTAGATTCTACGATCTTAATACTATGGTTTGGACAGTAAAACCTATATCCTTTAGACCATTGTAGATAAACAATGAAAAATCCGCTAACAGTTCTCGGGTCTAATTTCTTTTCATATGGATTAAAGACTCTTACTTCAAATGGACAACCCCATACTCTGAAATGGTTTAAATTGAGTTTCCTACCAGTTCATAACTCAAATGGGGTTTTAGAGACCACCTTAGTAGGAACAGATTCAAAATATAAATAGTCATCTTCAATGCTTCTCCATATATTGAATCGGGTAAATTGGTATTACTCACCATGGTCCTAACCATATCCATAAGTGTTCTATTTCTCCTCTCAGCAATACTATTCTAGTAAGAGGTTCTTGGCACTGTGTATTAAGCAACAATGCCTTTTTTTTCTAGAAATCTAATGAATAGCCCTGGGCTGCGGCCTGATTCATCATATCAGCCATAGTATTCACCACCTTGATCTGATCTCACGACTTTAATTTTTCTGTTTAGTTGTCTCTTTACCTCCACCTTGAATATTTTAAAGACATTCAAAGTTTCGGATTTATCTTTAATGAGATAGACATATCTATACCGTGAGTAGTCATCTATGAAGGTGATGAAATACTCTTTTTCAGTAAAACAATGTATATGCAATTTTCCATAGATGTCCATATGAATTAATTAGAAAAGTCTTAAGCTCCTTGTGACAGTTTTCTTGATTATCCTTATTTATTTGCCTTTAATACAATCAACACATACACCGAAATCAATAAAATCTAAGTTTGGTAATAACCCATCTTTCACCAATCTCACCATTCTCTTTTTTGAGATGTGTCATCAACATTTATGCTACATCTTATATGAGTTCTCTTTTATCAGTCTTCTCTTTAAGCCTACATTCATGCCATAACTAATGTGCTAGGTATATAGGGTTTGTGCAAAAACTGAGTCTAACTTTAATTTATATAAACCATTACATAAAGATCCACTACTAATTAAAATACCATGTCTAGAAGCATTCATAAATCCATTACTAAAATTAAATGCATAACCATACTAATCTAATTTTGAAATAGGAAGTAAATTCCTAGAAATGGATGGAACGTAAAAAGTATCATGGAGATCCAATTGGAATCCAGTGCCCAGCACACATTCTGTAAGTCCTTATCACTTCGACTATTGATTCTTGTCGGTTTCCTATCATGATGGTTCTTTGGCAATACTTAGACTCCGGCTTGTAAGGAATCTCTGCATACAACTAGAAATATGAACGGTTGCATCAGAGTCAGCCCACCAGGTATTTAATAGTACATCTACTAAATTGGATTTGAAACATACAAAAGATAATTTACTATTATTACCTTTGTTTTTGAACCAATTTTTTCTTTTCAGACATTCCGATTTGAAATGACCTTTCTTACCACAGAAGAAACATTTCTGCGAGGTTTTCTCCCTGTCCTTTTTTTCTAGTTTTGCTTTCACTTTATACACATTATCTTTACATTTTGACTTATATTTTTTCTTAGCTTTTCCACGGTGAACAGAATTAACTGTAATTTAGCCTTCAGTTTTAAGCCACCTTTCTTCTTTATCACATTTTGCAATCAATTCACTAACTGTTCACGGCTGTGAGTTTTGATTGTACGCTACCTTGAATGGTCCAAAGGCCGGCGGTAGGGAATCGAAGATGAATTGAATCAGATACCCATCTGAAATGCTCATATTAACTTTCTTGAACTTAGCTGTAATGTTAGACATATTTAAAATGTGTTTTCTTACGCCTTTGACCCCATCGTGCTTAATATTAGTCAATTGGGACATCAGTGAAGATCCAAGTGCCTTATTAGTCACCTCAAATTGTATCCTAACAACTTTGAGGTAGTCCTTCATATAATCTTTAACGTCGATTGACCTTTGAATAATCTTTTATATTGAATTGGTGATAATTTTCAGGCTTACTTCATTGGACATCATCTCTTTTCATGTTCTGCTTTTCAGCGACATAACTTGATTCAATGAACACAGGAGGTTTTGGTTCTTCTATGGCCATATCTAATTCTAAATAACTTAAAGTAAGAGTCAACATGTCTTTGCAATCAGCATAGTTTGATTCATCTAGAATAGGGATGGATCCCAGATAGAATGGCAATATAATTGAATTCAAAACTGAAAATAAATATATCACAAAATATAAGCTTTGAATTTAACATACAAAACAATAATTCAATTTAAATTTAAAGATATAATAAATTCAAACTGATGAGAAATAAGTATATCATCATGAATTACCTTTGGGTGAATATGACATGTTAATTTATTACTATCTTTACTAATGAGATTATGGTTAATAGCATATGTCATGCATAAATTGACTACACCTTTAGGCATAGATCAAACGTGCTCATGTCATACATATTAATCATATCCCATCCCTTTTTCAAGTGGTCAAGAGATAATTAAACCTTTGGGTCAATCTTCAATCTACATTTTGAAACACAATTTAGGTGCAACTAAACATCACAAAATTATAGTGATCCTTTAACACAAAATACACAATATATCATAATTTTGGGTTACTTTGGCAACATCCAAATTGAACAAATTGTGAATTTTGCTAATGAGAAATTATAATCACACCTTTAACGATCTAATGAGTCCATTTAAAAATATCTCCCCAATTGGATTGGATATTCTCATCTTAATGTCTAAAAAATAAATTACCCACTTTAACTTTAAGTTGGGCTATATTGAGAAAAAAATCCAAGCAGATATTAATTGGCTCATCTGAACTATTCAGATCATTAATACATTAATATAGGTGTCCTTATATGTGATTAATTATCCAAATAAATTTTATTTAAATTAATTACAAATTTAATTTTTCTTAATTAATACTTTACAATTAAGGTATTCTTTAATCCATCCATAGATTTCTCTCAAATTAGGCACAGATGTAAATATACATTCACCCGTAGACTTTTCTTAACTCATGATCAATAAAAATTTGACAAATTAAATGCAGAATTAAGCTTTAATGAGTTAAACATGTACTAATTAATATGCCATTTAATTTAAAATTTCTGGATGGTTAATCCATACTACTAATAGGGCATATCTAACTTCCAGAAACGCACAAAAGAAGACAGATCGAAAATCCAAGTTCGGATCTATCTATAAAGGTCACTTTACTGTTTCAACGGTTCAAACAATAGATCTGTGATTGATTGCTGACATTAGCATCATGGCAGCATCTTCATCATTCGGGAACTCATCCCTGATATTATGGATCACTTGAGTAATGACCCATTTAAATTACCCTATTGAAATCCTTTTACAAAATAAGATATATATATATTTATGATGGTATGGAAATTAAATAAAGGGTTACGAAAGTATACTTAAATAAAAGGGTTATTGCTTTATTTTATTTCTATGCAGTCGTATGATGAACCAATGTTCGACTGCCTTACATTTCTCTCTTGACAACTTATCAAATCATGGGGAGAAAAAGACAAGACTCATGTGCTTTTCAATGACCACACTTGAAAGACATCAATGTGTTTCTCACCACTATATGCAAACGGGAACGAGAAAAGTCAACAATATTTTTTAAAGAAAAGAAGGAAAGGAAAAACACACGGCAAAAAAGGGGCTTTGAGTTTCGATTTCCACCACCGTTGACGATTCCCAGTACCCAATTTGAAATGCATAAAATACAAATAATTTTATAAAAAAAACGCTATAATTGATAATTCAAATTAGATCCAGAAATCTTAATCTGATACCAACTGTTAAATTTGCTATAATCATAGGATCAACTTTAACGGATTAGATTTGAATAATACAATATATAAACTACATGCATTCCTGGCTCAATCGTATGTTGATCGTGTAGAGAAGAACAAGCTATTTGCGTACAGGATTTACAACTTACTTCTACTTCTCTTTGATGCATGCAAGTGATAAGAGAGCCAAGCAGTAATCTCTTCAGGTGAAGCAAATTACTTTAAACCCATATATTTATGGATCTCTGTGATAGTTCTCTTCTCATCATTGAATTCTTAAGTTGATTAAGACTATCCCTTTTATTAGTAATCTTGAGTAGAAAGTAAATATTAGTTTTCAAGTCTAATAGAATTTCTAAATACCAAATAGAAGATGAGTCTTTAATTGCTTTGGACTCCATAGGTGGGACCCATGCATGGGCATGCGGTCAAGTGAGCCACACGTCCAATGCTAACACATTGGCTACGCCAAATGCCCAATAATTCTAATACAATTTTCAAACCAAGATAAATTGTATCTCATTATTTTTCTTTGTTGGAATTTCCTCTGCCTGATTTTTTTCAATCTCAGATATATTGTTCTCAATGTCCTGTATAATAATCTTTTCAATCTCCTCTACCTCCTCTTTCTCTTCATCTCCACTACCTCTTCCATCGTCACCACCACCATCTTCGATGCACCAATCAACGGATATCTTCAACTATCAACTCATCATAGAATAAAGGTACCTCAGGTCTCTTTTGCTGAGTTTAGATTGGATCACGCCGCTTCTCACATAGTTACTGCTTTCGACGTGCAATGGCAGAGTCTGAGGCTTCTTGGAGTGGCCTGAACATTATAAACATCCAAGTGGCGGGAACAAATGGGTGGAAGGATGTTGACAGATGGATTGATATGTTGAATCATTCAGAAGATTATGGAACATTGTCTTAAAGTATATAGAGTTTTTGGGGGTGCCATTATAAATTATGCAACTCTACAGCATTCTAGAAGACTAAGACTGTGGATAAAAGTAAAATTTGGATAGGTCTGGGAAGAAATTCTAGAGTAGCTTGAGGTTTTCTTTTCTTTTAGATGAGTGATACGTGACTTAATCTTGTGCATTTGTTTACCAAAGAAGTAAAAATGGGGTAATGGGTACTCTATTCTTTTCTATGCGTGCTTTGAGTTTAGTAGAGAGCTGGATGCTTGAGACTGACATTTCCGCACGCGTTAGAATCAAATGAATTTGAGACTTTTCTCTTCTTTTAAAACCTTCCTGTTGGGGCCACTGACGGCTTCTTACAGTTTTTTTAATCATTCAATGGGGTCTCTGTTTTTTGAATTTTTAGAATTACTTATTACTCACGAATCCCATAAAAACCGATCCCAATTCTTGGTCTCACCTTTAAAATACATTAACGCCTTCAATTTCAGCCTGCAAACCTATCACATAATATCTTTTTTTATAATCCTATTAAATAATATCTTATCTTCTTATATAAATAGTTATTAGCAAAGGGTGCCCGTGCTAAACTCGGGCAAGCAACCAACAACATTTAAGAGACAAATTTTCTACCAAAAAGAAGATGGGAGAAACATAATATTTTAGTGGCTAGTTTTATTTGGATATTTTCCTATCCCAAATATGCAAAGTATGTTGATAAATGTGATAGCCACATGAAAAATGCATGTGATAACCTATATGGAAGATATTATCACCTGAAAAATGTCACTTGCATTAACCGTAAAAAATTATACTGACAACACATAGCAATTTATATAATTCACATTTGAGCAGAGTTCTAATTTATGATTTCTCTTCTAGGAATTCATACACTTGTTGAACAAAATGAATATTTAAGGAGTACAAAATGGTCCTTCAAAGTTTTTTTATTATACCAAAAACATACTTATATGCTCTCCATAAAATCATAAAAACCAAAGGAAGACTCATGTAATTTTTTTTACTTATCTAAATGCTCTTTCTCTCATCTTTAAACTTCAGGGGAAAAAAAGGATAAAGAAAACTTAATCTATGCATAATATAAGCAAATGCATCAATATATAAACATAAATAAGAAAATCTAAGAAATTAAATAGAGTAAACTTAATGTATTGTAACAATTGAATCATCCAGTTCATGACTGAAGCCAAATATATTGATAACTGAAGCCAAGAACCCAAAAGGTCAAATTTTTTAAGAACAATAAAATGCTAAATCATTTTTAGGAAAAGAAAGTGAATAATCATTTTAAAATAATAACACAAAATTCCTTGAGTGAAAAGAAAAGCAAAACAACATACAATTAGAAAAATAATTATTACTATGTTCATATATCTTGCCTTTTTTTATGACATGGGTATCCCCTTATCATTTTTACCGGACATGACTATTCCCCCGGGTACATGCATGATCTTGTAACACACACACACACACCAAGTCTAGAGTGAGACTCAAACACAATACGTGGGGAGATAAAACTTACCTTATTGCAGTAAATCATCACCCAAATAGGTTATGTATATATATTGATTATGCATGTAAGTTTCTTAATTTTTCTAAAAAAGTAATCGTATTTTTTCAAATCAAAAGAGAGTATACATATTGGTACAAATGTTACAAATACTTCACACCATTTTGCATCATTTTGTAATTCCCTTGAAAAAGTTAGAATCCACCCTAAATTTTTTGATAGTTTTTGAAACACTAAAGCAAAATAAATAAATTAATAAAAGGACCCTTTATCAATGAAAAATCATCTTCTAGCCTCATTAAGTTCTTATAAGTGTATTGCTTGGTTTATAAAACTATAAACATTATCATCAACTAAACCCATCCAATATCAATGTGATTTTATACACCCAAAAAAATTATATGAAAAACTGAAACAAAAAATTTCTATATAATATTAAACATCATAGTATTAGAATCTAATGGCTTTTTTTTTTCTTTCCTTTCTTTTTGAACTGTGACTTTTTTTTCCTTTTAATTTTTTTCCCATTTTTGAAATATGACACCGTATAAGTAAAAATACATCAAAAGGGCAATAGTTTTCCTTTCTAAAAATGAGGGATTTTCCATTATAATATATTAAAGAGAAGGATTTTGGATTCAATTTTAGCCAGATTTCTTTCAATTTTGACAGTTTATTAAGGATTTGTAAAATGCTAAATGATGCATAAAAAAAAAAGGATTTGAACTCATAACCTTTTACTCTTTGAGAGTAGAGTAGTCTTAAGCACTACTCACACATGTACATATGAATATTAAGCAAAAAAAAATGTCAAAACTAATTAGAAAAGTGTGGAACCTTGCCACATTGGTCATGCCTATGCTTTCAAATTATGTGGCAAGCAATATTGATGTGGTTTTTCAAACTTGCACTCTTGGATAATGTTACAAAACATGATGGCCATACACTGTGGCTAAAAATTAAACAAAACCATATGTAAAAGCTGTCACTTTTTATTCAGTTTTAAACAAAAACAGCCTTTTCTCTTTCATTACAGGTTATAATCTAAAATAGAGGACAAATATTTAAAGAGTGAAATAAATTTAAGATTTATTATAAAAAGCTAAAAGACAAAAAGTAATTAGCTACGGATTATACATCACAAACTACAGCCAAGGCATATAGGTTGGTTATCAATTGTACCGAGTCTAAGAGAATATAGAAAAATAAAATTTATGGCATGTGAGATTCTTCGGTCCAAATGTCAATTGACTGGTAGAAAAATCATCTCACTAATTATTATTTCTAGTCACTTACCCAGTAAACATGGTCAAAATGGATAACTATACTGCAATTTGGGTACATCTGTGACCCACACCCATCAAGAAATCCACTTTCAATATATTGGCGGCTTAAAGAAGGTGATGAACTAATAAATGCATACAATTCTAAGCTTTAAGCTTGAAGACACTATTATTGTATGGTTAGTAACTTAGACATCACCCAAGTGATCTTCATCCACAAATGCCTAAGGTGATCAAATTGCACCTTCTTCCCCCTCCATTTTCTGATCCATAACTTTTGAAAATCTAGGAAATAATGTTCATCATGAATTAGTATCCATGATATTAGAAATAATGTTCTTTATCATTTCCATATATGCTGAAAAAATGACTTCCAATTTCTTTTCTGAATTTTTACCTAAAAAAAGTTAACGTAATGTATCCAATATCAAAATTTTCAATTAAAAAAACAAAAACCCAACTTAAAAAAAGATTTAAGACCAAACCCAGCTAGCTAGCAGAAGTGGCTCTTGTAAATCTAAAATTGCCAGATCCTAAAAACTCTTCCACTAACCGAAATTAGTATACCGAAATTGATATACCCACAAACATTATATGTCCTATGTGTAAAGCAACATCATTTCTTTGTCATGTCTCCAAACCCATTACCAACTTGGACTTAAAACAATAGATGCAAAGAGAGAAGAGAGGAAGATGCAAACATTGAAGAAAGGGAAAATTGTATAGAGAGAGAGAGAGAGAGTACCGGAGCAATAGAGGGAGGCCGTAGCAAGAGAGAGACCCTAGCTAGAGAGCGAGTGCAACGAGGGAGAGAGAAGAGAGTCGTTCGTGTTGTGAGAAGGAAGAGAGATATGGAATTTCTTTTGAAGGTTTCCCATGCACAATTGTGAGAAGTTAAGGGCAGTGGAAGAATATGAAAGTTTGCATTTTGAAGTAACACATTCGAAAGTTAAGGTTGGGTTACCCAAGAGAAAACGGTAATGGGAAAGAGGAAAGTGAGTAGAAATTATTGTGACATACATTTCTTGTGGATTTAAGGCGTGGTCATAATGATTTTAATACAGTCAAAATCAATTAGATTCAATTGTTTGATTTTCCAATTAAAATCAATTGACTTAATATATTATAATGGTTGAACTTGGACTATGCTGTGCCCAAGCATAAACAATGTGGAGTGATTTAGAGAGAAAAAGAAAGATTCTGCCTAACCATATAAGCACTTGGTTATTGTGGCCATCATCCAAGCTGTTAAATCATAGTAGGTTATCTTATGTGATCATGTGAATGTATTACCTTACCGGATCACTTCACTAATTTGTTTAAAACTCTTACTCGGTCATTTATTAAAGATGCATGGGGCACCAATTATTTATAATATGATGGATGCAGTTCTGAAACCACTACAATACAATGGGCAGAGTTCGCTTAAATCTCCTCTCTCCATTTACATATTCCACGTTCTTTTTTAAAACTGACTCTTTTGATGAAACCGACTATTGATCTTGAACATGGATTAGATAGAATAAGTAGAAATTTGATGAAACCGACTCTTGATCTTGAACATGGATTAGATAGAATAAGTAGAAATTTGATGAAACCGACTCTTGATCTTGAACATGGATTAGATAGAACAAGTAGAAATTTAAGATAATAAAATGGAAGGTAAAAACGATTTGTCTTACTTAGGCTAGCTGTGGTTGGTTTGAATATATATATATATATATATAGTTTTTGGGTAAAGTATGAGTGGGGCTGATTTCCAGCGTTGCCCACCATCCATCCTTCGGGCTAACAGACAGGACCTCTACATGCCCCTTCACCTCATTTTCGAACGAGGGAGCCCGTCGGATGGAAGTAGTGTAAAAAAAAATCTAGCTCATGTGCCTCAAACAGTATTAACTACAATCATGATAAACCATTTTGCAAGATTGTTGCAATCCATTCCATCCTTAAACAAACATACAGGCTTATTCATCAATTCCATAGATAATTCCTCTATTTTGAGTAATGGCCGCCTGTTTGTCCCCATAAGTTCATGTGCAAAGTACAAATCAAAACAAAAACAAAAAGTTAAAATAAAAATCACTGGAGATTGCATTGGATGAAGAGATATATATTTATAAGTAACTATGAATCAACTTTATCTTGAAGATAAAGCTAAGCTCTCTCTAACATCCTTACAAATAACAAATAATTCTCATTTGAATATAATCTCTAAGTAAATGATAGACTATCATATCAGCGATGCGTTGCTACCGGATCACATGTAGAATCCACTTGATCTCCACATGAACATGTTACCTTCTCATAAACAAACATCAGACTAAACCAAGTCTACCAAAGTCAAAGTCGCCCAATTCAACCACAGTCGACTCAGAACAAACCTCTCATGTCCTCCACCCACACCAAATTGTTGCCCCCACTGTCAATATGCCCACAGCGTATACAATTATAAGCCAAAGTTAGGAGATAAGATAACCTGCACAAGTGGACCTACCAAATGAATGGTAGGAATCTTGTACACGTACGGCGGTGTGGGGGCCATGAGAGATTTTCTTTCCGCAATCAAACCCATAAAGAAGATACTAAAATATACTTATAAAAAAATCCAAATCGACAGCTCTAATCAAACAACAATCATAAAGAAAGAAGAGAGAGAGAATCTTGTCATAAAGCAAGAAAGAGAGAGAAAATCTTGTGCCCAATGTCTTGTTTTTCTTGGTCTTACGCATATGCAAAAGACCAGAAGAAAGATAGATCAAGTGGTTGGCAACGGAAGGTGTTGGAGGGTCACCCAACTAGTCCTATTTTTCATATCTTTTTTAGCTCAAGTGTCTTCTCTGCTCCCATTCTAAGTGCCTCAAACAAACAACCACAGGCGACCATCAATGACTCATCTCCTTCCCTTGCATATATTCCAACCCATGTGCTTCTCTTTTGTCTTCTTAGGCCCCGCATTTGGAATCTTCAACCCCTCCATTTCTTGCCTTTTCTGCTTAAACTATAGAACTTCTCTGATTTCTAGTTTTCTGTCATTGGTAGCAATGCAAATCACCTGCTGCCATTCTAACCCCCATTAATGAAAAACTATTATCATATTTGAAAGCCCACCTCTTCCCCACATACCTTTATAAAAAAAAACCCCTCTTCCTGTCCAAGCAAAGCACCTCTTTTGCAGTTTGCACTTTGCCCTTTGCAGCTTCTTCTTTACCTTGTTTCTTTCCCCAAGCTTCCATCTTTTCTTCCCCACCTTCTTCTGTTTTGAGATCTGGGTCTTGGGCTCTGAAGCTTCCCCTCTAATGGGTTGCGCCCAGAGCTGTAGCATTGATTCCAACGACGGCGACAACTGCGAAAACGATGGGAAAAACCAAACGGGTTCTTTTCGAATTGACGATTCGCCACTTGGGGTGAGATCAGTTTGTAGAAAGATAAAGTGGGGGATTGGTCTGCGAAGAAGCCGTCGAGGGAATGAGCAGGAGAACAACAAGGCATGGCTGCTAGCCGAATCAGGCGCAGTCGCGAACGGTGGAGACCCAAACGAGCCCCAGTCGATGCACTCCTCGTTTCGATTCAGCTTCGGTTCCCAAGTGGAGCTTGAACCACTCGGTTTGAATCCCTCTGCGGCTACAGTTCTTCTAGTGAATCTGGAAAAGGGAGGGACCGACCCTCAATCTCGAGACTTGCGGATGAGAAGAATAGAGTCCTTGGAAAGGAACATCTCTCCTGTTGCAGAATCCTTAGTCAGATTCAGCTATGCTGAGATCTGCTCTGCTACAGGAGATTTCTGCAAAGGTCAGTTATCACTTATCATACAGCAACACATCTGTGACTTTTAATTGTTGAAAGATTATTGAATGGGTGATATCTGATTTGGAATAAAGGGGTATAAGCTGATTTCTGGGTTAACTTTGAAATTGGGTGTTGGGCAGGAAGGGTATTGGGAAGAGGAGCTCTCAGCTATGTATTTAGAGGGAGGCTGCGTTTTGGGAGAGTGGTAGCCATTAAGAAGCTAGACAATGAAGACAAGGAGTCCTACAAGGCCTTCTGCAGGGAATTGATGATTGCCAGCTCTCTCAGCAATAAAAATGTGGTTCCTCTTGTGGGTTTCTGCATAGACCAAGAGGGTCTTTTCCTGGTCTACAAATACGTCTCTGGAGGGAGTCTAGAGCGCCATTTGCACGGTATTTTCATTCTTTCCCTGCTCTTTTTGGGATGGTTTTTCGCGGAAAAAGTGAGGATTGTAGAAATGGTTTTCCACGCTTTTTTAAAATCCATGTTTGAAGTGCAAAAACGGGCTAAAACTTCTACAATTGCTAGGAGAATAAATTCCTGTTTGTTTAGGAGGAATTGCTGAATCCGGATTTTTTTTATTTAATTTATTCAGATAAGAGGAGAGGGGGAAAGGTGGGGTTGCTTTCATGGTCAGGGAGATATAAGGTCGCAATTGGGGTCGCTCAGGCCATAGCATATCTCCATCATGGAACAGAGAAGTGTGTAATTCACAGAGACATCAAGCCTTCAAACATTCTCCTGACTTCCAAGAAAACACCCAAGGTGAGTAATTTGCCTTTTCCATTTTAATCAGACGGTTGTAATTTCCTGTGAGAGTCAACATTTGACAGCTTATTTGTGTTGATTATTTTTTTGGTAAAGATGAGTAGAATGTGGATATTTTTTTTGCAGCTTTGTGATTTTGGGTTGGCTACATGGACTCCTGCACCTTCAGTCCCTTTCCTCTGCAAGACCGTCAAAGGAACATTTGGGCAAGTATTACTTGGAATTCATTTTGCTCCAAACAGTCTCACAGACATAACTCTTATTCCAGACGTCATCAATTCCATGATTCCCATGATTTCAAATGAGCTGAATTTCAGCTGATTCCTGTGTGTAGTGGTCCCTGTGAAATGCGTTGGTTTCATCAAGTTAAGATGGCCCACCACTTCCTTGTTTGTAATTTAAAAAAACAAAAGTTTGGTAGTCCGTCCCTCAAATTTTTTGATTCCCCACACACTGGAACTTTGGCTTTGTGGGACCCACTATGGACATTTAATCAATGAGAGTGAGGGATGAACTACTTTGGTGGTCCAACAGGTCATGTGGCTGCAGCTAGGAGTCAGGGACTGGTTTTGAAATCCGAAATTCGAAAAAGTGTTTTCGTCATGGGTTGGTCCACCTTGGTGGCACCCAATTCTTGAGGCCGCACCTTCTAATTAAAAATCCCACCGCAACTGTGGTGGGATAATGGTGGGACCAATCAGGTCCCGCCATATCACTAGTAGACAACCTACCATGCACACGGGCAATGCATGCCAGGTTGCCCCCTGGTGATGTAGCAAGAGCAATCCGCAAGGGTTTTCCTTACTTAATCTCAGTTTCCAATTCTCATATCTAATCGTATGTGTGGGGTGGGACCATTGAAGATTAGTGTGTGTGGGGTGGGGCCATTGAAGGTTAGTCGGCGACACCAAGCATCACTTTGACCAAATAATTCCCACCTTTAATTTTTAAGCTACAAGGTTAATATTTCTAGAGTACAATTCATTTTATGGTGGAATCTAATTGTGATTAATGATCAAATCGTCTAAAATTGAGATGAGATTATCAATTTGTGGAAGAAAGGTGACTATAAATAACTTGGATTGTTAAAAAAATGTGCTCCACATCTCAATTTTAATTTTGTGGTGTGTGTGAATTTTGTGATAAGCAGATATTTGGCTCCAGAATATTTTCAACATGGGAAGGTGTCGGACAAGACTGATGTGTACGCTTTTGGGGTGGTCTTATTGGAGCTTATTACAGGCAGGAAACCGATTGAGACAAAGAGGTCGCCAGGGGATGAGAACTTGGTGTTGTGGGTAGGTGACTTGTGACTATCCTTTCTATATATATATTTTTATTATTTAGGAGTTACATAATCAGTGCTAGGTCCATGATTTGGTAATGCCGACACTATGATTTGATGGGTCCCTGCTGTGGATTTACTTGTCTCAAAAAACTCTAGCAGTTAATGACTCTTTCATTCATGGTGGGGTGGCAATGATCTGGATTAGTGAATCATTTGTCTGACGTTGGAAAGAATGCAAATGATTTTGACAAATATGACCAAAAGTTACCAATCGAAATAATTCTTTTTTTCTCTTTTCGGAACTCGCTCAATTAAACTCTCTATAAACTAGTGAGTGCAGTAGGGACTTGACTTTGAGTTTAGAGCTGAAAAGAAAATGAAATTAATTATGGGACAAGTGTGTGATTAATTCATGCATGACTTTCTTTTTTCTTTAAGTTATATACATATAGATGAAAAGTATATTATACAATAATTAGCAGGAACAATCTCGTCACAAATGGTTTAGATCTTCTGCAGCCTTTTGCTTTTCTCAATCTCTCTTTTGTTGAAGAAAAATGGACATATGACATGCTTCCTGAGAGGGTATTTAGATTACCATAAACAAAATATTTGATGACTTAGATGTTGTTATATGGATATCAGTGATATTTATTTGGGCCATATTTTAAAGGGAAAAGCAGAAAACATCAAAACCAAAAATTGCACTGTTTTTAGTGTGTACGTTTTAAATGTAAGGTAACCTAATAAAAGGGAAAAAGGAGCGGGTAGGACTGGAGCAAATCAACTCTAAAATGGATAAAGTCTAACACTGGTCAAGCTAAGCTGACAAGCATAGCTTTAATTCAAGCTCATATATTTTATGGCATGCACATATTAAATATACAATAAAATCACTGTCTTGTATGGACCAGTGTGGTCCACCATCAATTAAAGGGAGGACCTAATGGGAATCTAGATACAGTGCATAAGAACACCGAAACCAAGTTGAGGGTGTGACGTGGATGTCTTGAAATTTAAAAAGGATGGATCATGCTTCAAATCAGATGGTTAACTATGTTTCTAATATTTTTGTCTTTAGAATATCATTTGTTGTTCTTATCTCATTTTAATATACCATAATGAGGTACATTCTTTAAAATTTTAAATCAACTTGAGTTTAATGTGATACTTTTAAAATAATTTTGTTATGTAGTTTATTATTATCTTCTTACAACTGTAAATAATGTTGTAATTAAAAGTTTAATGTGCATGTTTTATGTAATATACAAAGTCACGCACCAGCTTTAGCCTGGCCCATTGGCGAGCTTGATTTTGGCTAATCAAGCTGGGGCGAGGTAGCAGGGCTCTCTCTTCACCAGTTAACTGTGTTCCAAATCAGTGTTTTAGTTAGAGGAAGAGCTCCCAATAACTAGAAGAATTGATGAATAAAGAAAAAGTAAACTTGAAAACAAAGCATCATGGTCCACAGTCCAGTTTATTCTTTTCAGAGAGAGCTCTGTCTTCACCTTTTTTTAAAGAAACTTTTTAGACTTTTGTTAGGCAAAGTGGTCAGTTCCTACCCATGGCAGTGAGGAATATATATACTTTTGGTCCCAGGCCCAGTAATTTGGGCCTAACAGGTGTGTTACTTACCTGCAAACCAGGGACAGTTGCAAAGGACTCATCAATTTGAACCCAATGTGTAATGGACCAACAAAATACTTTTCCTCAGCATGTCAATGAAGGCCCACTAATACCAATAACTGTTTCAGCAACTATTGAACATTTTGTCATGATTTCCTCCTTTTAATCAGAAGTAATTGATAGTGATCAAGCATTAATGGCACAATCTTTTAGGTGGCTTTCCTTAAAAAAAATTTGTGGAAATGGTTTTAACTACTACAGTGAGACAAAAAATTAGTGGCATCGCTTTTCCTTGTAGAAAAGCACAATTTTCATAATTCCCTGAAGATAAATTTTGGATGGAGGAGGGGGAGAGGCCATTTTTCGCCTTTCATTTATGGAGGAAGATAATGTCCACAGAACCGATTTTCCCCGGCATGTACACAAATGTGCCTTAAAAGGCAGGCCTGGTGAGCAATGTCATATTTTTTATCAGGGAATCTTTGTTAAAGGGCCTGACCTGAAGATATGTTTTCTCGTGACTAGTCATTCAATGTTGCGAGACCTTGAATGGCTCCCCCATTTAGGTTGCTTTATTAAAGCTGGATTTCTATGACGTATGTGGAAATTAAAGCACTTCATTTCATTGAACTTTCATTATTGCTGCTGGCTGGCTTAGGAATTCATTTGGGATACCCTTCCCCTCAGTTTTCCACACTTCCTAATCTTTCTTTCAGTGCAGTCTTGGATTCTGTGTAATCTGGCCTCTGCCTTTTTATCTGCTTTGTTTTTTGCAAATGGACATGACCGGGTTTAGAAGGCATACAATTTCAGATTGTATGCATGGGTAACTGAAACTTCAGTAACTGCAGAGTGTTTTTAATCAGGTGCAATAATCTAGTTTTTTTCTCTCCATTCATTACAATTTTTGAGTATCCTTTATATGATTACTAATTATAATTCTCCAGTTAGTAGTTTATCCAAGATGTGGGGTACTATTTCTGCTGCCATCACAGGCCTTTTTACTCAATGTTTGAATTGGTTTATCTATCCTACATGAACATGATGAAATGCAAGTCAACAACAGAAAAAGGACATGATTTAGATTGTATCCCATTCTTTGAACTGAGTATTTGTAGTCCTTATAGCTTCATTACTCCACATTAACCAAAAATCAGATCACCAATCTAATCATATAAATTAATCTCTTGAAAATGAAGGATTTGATTGATAATATATTAGATGTAAAAATAATCACATTGTCCTGATTTTGTCAGGCCAAGCCACTCCTACAGCGGGAAGATGCCACTGGAGAGTTGCTCGATCCGCAGCTCAAACCTGGTTCATACAGTTCGAGCCAGGTTACTCGAATGGTGCGAGCTGCTGCTGCTTGTATTAACAGTGAAGAATCGGCAAGGCCAAGCATCAACCAGGTCATCTCAATGTTGCAAGGTGATGAAAATTCAACTACTACAGACACGTCGAATTTTGGAGGGAACAATTGGGTCAGTTGTTGTTCTCAGATGCACAATATACAGAAGAAGCAGGACATGAATAGTCACTTGGCTCTAGCCATGCTAGGAGCGGCAGAGCTCGATGAAGATGATTTTTATCGTGGTTGACGCTCATGCAATGGCTTTGTTGTTGTATCATCATTGTTTTCAATTTTTTATCTTGTTTGATTTGTAGAGGGAAAGAATTAGTGAAATTGTACAGGAAAGTAGCCTGATGAGTGTTTTCATGGGGCATGATGTGATTATCATGCATTCATCTTTCCAGCTTTTGGATAAGGAAAGCGCTTTGCATATCATGACACACATTACATAACTCTTCTTATTCTGTGTTGGGTGATCAGTTTATGCTTTCATGCTCATACTAGAGTCAAGAAATCTTTTCTTTTACCTTTTGTTTTGATTGGATATTCAAACATAATCAGTGTTGAATTAGTAATTCACAGACTAGTTAGTTTCTGTCGCATTTGTATTTGGAGAAATGAGGTGGAGACACCAGTTCTCATCCATACAGGCTCCCATCCTTTTGTTTGTTTACAATGTATAAGGACACCATTTTTAAGTGTTTATATTATTTTGGCTATACACAGCGGATGAGCTGCAAGTTCAGTGGAAATTTGTAGGTTTTAGAGTCTTCCCAGTTTGATTAAAACAATGGTGGAAAGTTTTAAGTGCTTGAAATATGTCAATATACTATCGGCTACTGATGAGGCCAGTTTATTTATTTATTTGTTCAGATGAGTCTATTCTAGTGAGTGGCTCAACTTGACTCGACAGGATGCTTGTTTACTGGGTCTCCGAGTTGGACTGCAGACCTCGCTCAGACTTGGCCAGTTTACAAAACCGTACAAATTGAGTTGATTACCAGTTTTGGGATATAAAATTGTCCCAGACATGACCAATGTCCCTTATAATGAGACCTAGCGTTTGCATTGTGAAGCCCAACTAGGTCTCATATCTCAACCTAGCTATGTTAATGACCTCTGCTTTCCCCGTTAATTGCCCCTGGATCAATATGGCCCATACCCGAATATTCAGTCACATGATTTATAAGCTTAAAACACTATATATAATTTTTATATTGTATACTGATTTTATTTTATACTACAATTGACTACCGAATAAATGAAGCCTCATAGAGGCCTGGCAGTGTGACTAGATACTTTGGAATTGGACCCCTAATCACTGCTCTTTTAGATATTTTATGGGTCCTAGGCAGGGTTGGGTCTGGGTTGAGGCCCACTGATGACTGGTATTGAACTTGAATTGAGAAAGCCCTATCTAACACCAACCCGTATTACAGCCTTAGATGGAGTAACCAAGGATAAAAGAGGATCCGAATCCAACAGTACTCGAAATAAATCTTGAAATTTTGGTGATTGATTTTATTTGTTAAATTTGTGATGATCTTAATAGATCCTACTTGGATCCTGATTTGCTATAATCAAACATCAATAGACAAGGACACTGTTTAACTTTCCCATGGTGTGGGTTGAGCTATCGTAGTCTCTTGGATCCCTGATCCCTAAGCTAGGGTACCAAAAAGACTCCCCAACACACTGAGAAAAAGAAAGCCCATCACATTACAAAAGAGACGCATTTAAGGATGGAAAACATACACTGCGCACTGTGCATCCGGACTGTCCTTGAAAAAATCAAACCGGGGCATGATGTAAGCTTCAGTTGAAATGATCCAAAGTATTTTTGTTCTATTCAATTTTAAGAGCGATTGTTGGTTTCACCTGCCCTGAGTTCAAAATTTTCTTCCAAAAATATGAGAAATCATTGGAAATTAAAACACAGTGATGCATTCTTTTGCATCAATAAAGACTGAAAGTAATGCTCACGTTACTTCCAACACACTCATGGTTTGAGTAGTGTAGGCAATATGGTATTACGTACATACCCAGGGATAGATCCATGTGTCTTCAAATTAGAGTATTACTCCTCCACTAGTAGCCCAACCAAGTAGGAAAACAAAACAAAATAAAACAAAACAAAACAAAAAAAAAAACATCCGCTACAAAATAAGTTAGGGGACTATAGAACAAGAGAAAAAATAGAAAACTCTTGGTTATACCATTATCTCTTTAACAATTTGGAGGACTCTCCAAGTTTACTCTTGACACTCCTGAATCATCTTGTTTTAATGATGGACCGAATCATATAGGGGAGACTCGGGTGAGTCACTTCATTTTCATATGTTTTTGCATTCTGAACTATTTGATAGGTAGATAAGATTTTAAGTAATTAATATTAATTATGGATGAGGTTTGGAGTTTGTAATTTAAAAATGACAACTACAATTAATTTAAAACATATATTTGATCATTTACATTTAATAATTGGACTAACAAATTATGTAATATGCACTATATTAGGGCTACCAAATTATTTAAGAAATTTTGACTCAACTCTATCTGAATCAATTTTTTTGCATTTGGCAAGTCGAGTCCAAGTCATGAGTTTTCCAACCTTGCTTTTTACTAAAAGAGTGAGCAACTTTGCTAATCAATATATTTGCATGAGCAAAACACCCGAAATTTGTTTCATCTGAATTAAAATATATATTTCATTTCTTCCTTTTTTTTTTTTTGCTACATTTGGTTATTGGTCTTAAGTGATACTTACTAATTTGAGTAGCTTGGGATTGATCCGGGTATGTGTGCCAAACTAACAAGCTAACACCATTCAATTAAGAGTGTGCGGTATGAAATATATATTTCTAGTAAAGGAAAGTTTTTTTTTTCTTAAAACATGAAACACTCATTAGAAACAAAGAAAGTACTTAATTAGCATCTTAATCTACCAATGATTTTAGGAGTAAAAGGGTTAAAGAGTCAGTTCTTTTTTCTAATTCAGAAAAATCACCATAACAATATTTATGCAAGTCATGTACAAGCATTTTTATGTGTGTGTAAAACCATAAAAGAAGCACCGGATGAATTCCCTTTATACCTCCTAATACTTCTCTTGTTTTTTGTCTCTCTCTTCCTAATTTAGTTTTAGCAATGTGGATCTTCGATGAAAGCAAAAGGATGCCTTATCTTGAACAATACTTAATGACTTCAAAAAAGCTTTCTTCTGTCATCAATGAAACTTTCAGCAACATTCAATTTCTTATTTGCAAATCTAAAGAGAACTGGAATCTTTTAATTCAACCATTCCTATTTATGCGCCAAGCAATGCTATTATTTTGATGCACCGCCCGGAAACATAGAGAAATGAAAATCTATAAATTCTAATCCCTAAAAGGTGACATCCCACTCAAAATACAACACATGGTGATACCTTGTGTCTGTTTATATCATTTATTTCATGCTCCTACATTGGTGCAGTGAACTCAAATCCTTGGTCCTCTAGCAAACATGTCTATTAATATTTTGTTGGCACAATTATATGTCACGGTAGAATTTGTGTGGTACCTTCCAGCCTCTTGTTTGTGCACATGGGGCCTCTGCCTTAGCAATCCACATCATTGATCTGGTGACCACATGTTAAAATCATTTCTACTCAAATATTTGAAAGTTCATTAAAATTTTAATTAAAGAAAACACAATAATGGGCTCTATTCTACATCTAAAAAAATTCTCTAATATGAGATGAATAGGATCACCCAACTAAGAGAACTTTTTCCTTTTAATTAAAAAACGTCCCTACCCAAGTGTGTATGTGAAGACAATCATTCGGATCACCAACTATGGGCCCAAGCACACAGAACCTAAGATCGACATGAAGATCATATAACTTCCGTTTTCATAGAGCCTAATGGGTCAGAACTTTGAACCATTTGAGGGCACCTAGGTAGACGCAGCTCATATCTGAGTGGGTGGACCATGGACTAAATTTGTGATCCAAAGATTAGCCTAATCCAAGCTTTGGGTTATATAAGTAATCCACTGCACTTTCCACCAGACCTCAACTTAAGCCCATTACTATGAAAACTAAGGGCTAAGTCTGGACCATAATTTAGGGATGTGTTATGATTCAAAGCTCTATTTCAGGCCCAAAGAGATGATCATGCTAGGCATAAACTGAATCAAGTCCCAATTATGAAATAACTATACAATAACTTTATCGGATTTTCAAGGGGAGAAGTCTAATACAAGAAGTTGGTCAGTTCAAGAAGATCTGTACAAGGTTGGAGAAGAGAGATTTGAGTGTCGAGTCACGATCCTAGGTGGGTCCCTTGAGAAGGTTCTCATGTAGCTGAGTAACCGATTCTTTAAGTGAGAATTTCTGAATGTTACTTATTGGGTCATTTTTCTATTGACCCACAACATCATTATCTTGCTTTGTAGAGGGGTTTCCTTTTCAATGATTCGGTAAGGTGGGGGCATGATTAGGTTAAATGAGACTTGGTAAGACACCTACCAATCCAAATGGAAGGAGAAAACCAACATCTCCAATCTAGTTGAAAAAACAGATGTGGACATGTATCAATTGCAGACATCCTACACAATATTAAACTCAAACATAATACTTGTGATGATTTTGAGAGATGGAAACAGACCGATGGTCTGGATCCCTGGACGATGGGGCCCACACAGTTGAAAGAAAATGCATCAATATTCTGATTGGGCTGCTTCCAAGTGGATTGGGAAACTTTGAAGTAAGAAGATCAAAGTCATCCCATTAATAATCAGATCAGGAGACCTCAACCAACAATGATATTTTTTATGTTGACATGGTAATGTCATTGTTTGTTGAAACAGAGGTGATTCAGTTATATTTATACATAGACGTATCATGGTATTGCCTCAAAGTGTGGATGGCTGTTGAAAATTGAGGGTCAACACTAGTTAATTTGTGCAAATCAATCACGAGATACGAGTTTAGATTTAAAAGCTACCATGTAAGTTGCTTTTAATTTGTGCAAATCAATCACAAGCTGCGAGTTTAGATTTAAAAATTACAATGTAAGTTCCTTTGCAAGGTATGTTAACAGTTTATTATTGAGGGTACCTGTTGATAGTAGTAGCGGAAGTAATAAGTGGGCCCAAAGTTAAATAAAGTGGTCTATGTGTTATGATTTCCTAAAGGCCCAAATGTATCGTCTGGCCCAGGTGGCCTTGTTTAACACCAAAAACTTGATATTTTCCAAACATTGTGATATTGTCTGACTGTCAATCTGCAAAATGGAGTGGCACCTGACTAACTAGACAACGTAGTCATGGTCCAGTCCGATTTAAAATAAAATCACTACTGGGGACTTCTCTGAGTTGTCTCCATTGCCATCCGCATAACGTAAAAATGAGCACACACACACCCCAATGAGTAGCTGGGCATATGCAACATTTTTAGTTAAAATAGCAGGGGTTATCATAGGGTGAATTCACTGACAGTTGGGTGGCATTGGCGCCTTGGTCGCACAAGGTATGATGGATGGATTGAGCCTGTAGGTTGCATATGTCTTCCAAACTCAGTTGTCCTTTCTTGGTGGCCAATTCCAGCCCCCCATTACTATTTAGGCATTCCTTCCTAGGTCCATGGTCTGGGCTTGATCTTCTGGCTCGATCATAAGCAGTCTTTGACTCAACCGATATAAAATTAAACTCCCGAACTGGAAGACATATTTAGGGTATGTTTGGATGTAAAGAAGAACACAAGAAAGTAATATTTTGTAAACTATAATCTTTTATTTTTAAAAAAAAAAATGTTACACATTTGGTAACTCGAAAAAAAAATTAAGAATATCTCATTTTCTTGCAAAAAGTTCAATATTTATTCCTATAGTGCCTCCATATATAAAACTATGTAAATATAAAAATCTTTCAAAATGGTGATTATAAAGTGGTAAAGTAAAGTAAAGACTTTACTTCACTAAATCTATTATGATGTATTTGTCTACATATATGGCAAATTAAAGTAAGGTAAATGCATCATAATGGTAAAAATGGGGCAAAGTAAAAGTTGGATAAAATAAATGGCGAAGTGAAGTGGGAGGGAATGGTAAAGTAATTTCTTTTTGTTTGACTTTACTTTATCACATTTTATTATAGTTTTATATGGCAAATAAAAAGTGACTTGTTAACATATTTGGTAAAGTAAAATAAAAGATTAATATCACATCATAGTAATAAGTAAGGTAAAATAAGATAGAGTCAAATAAGTCAAACAAAGTGGTATAGTAAAGTAAAGACTTTACTTGACCAAATCCATCACGATTTATTTGTTTACATATATAGTTAAGTAAAGTAAAGATAAATATCACATAATGGTAAAGAAGAGGTAAAGTAAAAGTTTGATAAAGTATATGCTGAAGTCAATGAGAGTTTGACTTTACTTTATTACATTTTACCATAGTTTTATATGGTAAATAAATAGTGACTATAATAACGTAACTTGTTTACGTATGTGATAAAGTAAAATAAATATTAATATCATATCATGGTAAAAGCTGAGATAAAATATGTCAAATAAAGTAGTAGAGTAAAGTAATGACTTTATTTCATTAAAACTACCATGATATATTTGTTTACACATATGGTAAAGTAAAGGTAAATATCACATAATGGTAAAGATGAGATAAAGTAAAAGTTGAATAAATTATATCGTAAAGTAAAGTGGGAGGGAATAGTAAAGTAGTCTCTTTTTATTTTTCTTTACTTTATCATATTTTACCGTAATTTTATAAGGTGAGATGAAGTATGTGGTGAAGTAAAGTGGAAAAGAGAATTGTAAAGTTGTTGTTTTTCGTATTTACTTTACTTTACTATACTTTACTGTGGTTTTACATGATAAAAGAAAGCAACTTATGGTAAAAAAATATGGCAGTTGAAATTTATTTTATTATACTACTTTTTTAGCCGAACATTATAAATTACATATAAATTAAAGTACTTAATAAAAAATTATTTTAATAATGAGCTTTACTTTAATCCTAGGATCTTTCAAACAACTAAAATTTAAATTTGTATTATTATTTAAAAATTGTTAAACAATAAAAATATTTTAATATTATAAATTATACTATTTGCTTTTATACTATTTTATTCTTATAATATTTAAATTTATAAATATTTTAGGCCCTTAACATATAAACTCCTGGGCATGAGCCTAACTTTTTAGGCAAGCAGTGATAGTTCTGCGCCCGATAGCCAGACATACCCCTCGACCAAGTTTTGGCCCTGCCTAAAATTAGCCCTAGAAAGTGAACCCTTTTGGTCAGGAAATAAAATAATGAAATATAACATAGTCCTAATGCTCATACAAGCACGTGCACATGGAGTCCTGACCTAAAAATCAGATGCTCCCATTCATGAACTGCCATGCGCATGCATGTGGACCCTCTACCCATCTGCAGACACTTTCTTCAAGCCCAGTCATCTTTTAGTGGGGCTCCCCATACTGTTGGTGTTTTGAAATTTAGGGTACTGTTTAAATGTTCTTGACATTGGTTTGCATTAATAACTTTGATATTATTATCGATCGTCATTGGACCCCTAATTCATTTTGGTCGGTGTTGTCTTTCTTCAATGCATTTATTAGGATGTTTTGCCACACCAACTGAATTAATTGAGATAATTATCAAGATTCTCATCACATTGGCCTATAATAATTCATTTGAAAATAATACCTGCAGGATCTTTATATATCCCACATTAATGATCTTGGTTATGTCAAACCCACCAACATTTAAAACTAGGCCTTCCTCACCAAAAATAAAAACTGGCAAACTTCAAAAACAAGAAAAAAAAAAAGACCCTGCGGGGGGTTAACTGTATGACAGTAATGAATAGATCAAGCCAGAAGGGCACTACACCTAACAAATAATGGAAAGAAGATGGTGCTAATAGGATTTGATAAAGTTTCAAAACCCATCATTCACGAAATTCTGATCAATGCTAATCTTTTATCCAATCTTGTTTATTAGAATATTTTCATTATGCCAACTATATTGATTAAGATTGTCAAGATTTAAATGCATTGCCCACGAGTGCTGCATTTTCTAATAATAAATGAAAGTATTGTATTTATTTAAACTCGTTTACATAACCAACTAAATTGGTTGTGATTGTCGATTGTTAGATTATTTTTGTCAAGATCTTGCCTTATGGAGAATATGAAAGGCGTTAGGTATAAATTTTTTTGAAGGCAGATGCTCAATGTTAAAAAGGTTGCATAGAAGAATTAAATTTAGATCCTCCAATGGGGATTATAAGCATGATCAGTGAAATTGTCTATTTAAACCTTGAAAGAGAATTCAGCCATCTTCAGAGGCTTTCCTTCTTCGAAGGTGGTTCCTATTAAAACGAAAAAATTTATATAAAATTGAGGAAAATTAGTTTACAACCATATTTCCACTGGAGTTTAAACTCCCAAAACGTGATCTTCTGTAAAAGAAAGTTCACACTTTTGTGAGTTATGTGGCATCTTCTGTAGAATCTCATTTCCAAATTGTGTTTGAAAGTAGAGGAAATAAAATACAAGGGTTTCCAAGTTAATGTTCTGAGATTGTTTTCTTTGAAACGAAAATATCACCGAAAATGTAACAACCGGTAGGACTTGTGTCATGCCAATTTACAATGATATTGCTAATTTAGTTCTTTTGAATCAACAATGCTATGATATTATCTATAGCAGTCAGTTCATTGAATTGAGCAACCAACACACCACAGACGAGATCACATAATAGAAGAAAACCAACTAATAACTGGGGATAGGTTCATAGTGGGCCCAGTTAAAAATTGGGTCTCAATGGTCCAGTTTAGTTGCAAAATACCAATGTATAAAATAAAATTTATTACGTGCAATTATGCAATATAGTATGATATATTTAATAAGTTTTAAATAATTTTATTATAACATAATATATAGAATAAGTACATGGATTGTGACTCCTTCCAAAAGTTGGGGAAATGTACACCGGTCGGTTTAAGCCACATCCTATAATTGGACCGCACGGCTGCCTGGTTTGGTCTATGACTAGGAATAGATAAGATTGGTTATAAGCCTTGCCCCGCCCGAGCCTCAACTGAGCCAATACCACTGGGGATGATTTGGGCTATCTTTAAGTCCATGGACCTTTCTTACACACACAATAAACGGTTGTGGGCTGTGCCTATGTATGATAGAACTCACAGCCCAGAATAATTTACACCAAGGACTCTATATTTCTTAAATGTGTTGGGTCGGGGTCTGAACTGTAAGGCCCATTGGATGGACCCATTCTGAATAGTAAACCATCTGACTAGGACAAAACCTGCAGCTCAACCTAGCTAGCTTCTGACCACCTCTAGTTTCAGAAACCTTAACTGTGCCCGCACCACGGTCCACTTTGGATGTGTTCATGAACACGCCTAGGTCAAGAAACAATAATTGAGTATGGACCCCGGTCCAACATTAGCTGAGTCCGGACGCGGGTCCACTTTGTACCGGTTCACCAACTCCTCTAGGTTTAGATGGATTAATTGAGTCTGGACCCAGGTTCACTTCAGACTGCTGCAGCCCAACTTAAAATTAAAGGGACTTGAAACAGAAGAATAGTTTTGGTACAACAAACAAAAGGACTTTCAAACCTCCCGTCAAAATAATTGATCCCAAAGGAAACCAAAGTAGTGTGTCGTTTTGTCTCACGGGTCAAACCTCCAATCCGGATAACCATTCCTTTCCCTATTGTTTCAAATTACCAATTAGCTAACTAATCATATCATTAAACTCCATCCCTAAGCAAGGCATCAATGCCCTCTTCCTTCACTCATACAACCCCAACTCCTCTCATTTTTTAAAGTACCCCACAAGATCAAAAGATAAAAGAAGGGCCTTTTGTGTCGTTTTGGTTGTTGTCACTGCATCCAAAGCCCAAACAAAACCCATTTAGCTTGTTCTTCCTCTTGTCCATTTCCTTCCGTGACCCTCTGACCAAACAAAAGCATGTAACAACAACTCCATCTTTTCTCTTTCTTTCCCTCTCCATTCTAATCTCTTTCAAGCATGGCTGCTGATTCGTTTGATGAAGAGTGCGACTATCTGTTTAAGGCAGTGATGATAGGGGACTCAGCCGTGGGGAAGTCGAACCTGCTCTGGAGGTTTGCTAAGGATGAGTTTCGTCTAGATTCCAAGCCTACCATCGGTGTGGAATTCGCCTACAGAAATATTCGTGTGGGGGACAAGCTCATCAAAGCCCAGATATGGGACACTGCTGGCCAAGAAAGGTAAAACCCCATCAAAACCCTAAACTCCTCCTCCTACTTTTATTGTTTTTTCCTCTCTTCCTTGGGATTAGAGATGATTATGGAAGCTTGAGTATAGATTATACACGGAACGTCTGTGTATGTACTATTCCTTCCTTGTTTGATCAGCCGACCTTAGTTGGCTTACTGGTTACTTTGGTCGTAATACGATACGTGAGCCAACACGGATCTAGTTGTGGACGACCCAAAGATGCATACACACGTCATGTTTGCTGTATGCACCAACACTGATATGAAAAGTTTGCTTCTTTATGTTCTCATCTCCAGCTTTTTAGCTCTCTACAACTTTTCCTTCACGTAGGACACGTGGAAATTGTGGGTCCCACTGCTGTAATAATCTGCAGCTGGGTCCACATAGATGACAGGTGTTCTAGTTCCACGGGAACGGATGGCTGGAGATGGACTCTCACATTTGTAGCAAGTCAATATCAGGTTTTTCTTTTTAAAGGAAAGCTATTCGACCGAATGCACAAAGCAAAAAGGAGAAGCCTGCACCGTTCATGACTGTGGCCCACCCGTCATTGACGTAGCCGACATCGGGTGGGTTCCACACAATTGATGGTGAGATGGTACGCTAATACGAGTCCGCCATTGTCCACCATTAACTTTCTTGGGCAGTGCATTTTGTTATAATAACTCAAGAAATTGAAGAGATGTGCCAATACATTGTTACCCTTTTCTTAAGCTAAAAGGACAGTCTCTAATGATATTGGTGTGTCATCTGGGTCCACCACCTTGCCCTTCATGAATTTTTTGTTAGTGAGTACGTTAGCTTGGTATGGTATAGGGATGATATCTAGTATTTTTTTAAATCCTCCAAACATAGAAATAGCAGTAGATCCGGATCCTAGGTTGACCCACCTTTCAAATTTCCCTGAGGCCAGTAAAGAAAACGAAATCCTCGCATGAGCTTCCTTATATAATCTGAAATTTGCTTTGTCCTGTACAATTGATTAATTAGAATGGATGATCCTTGCCGTACATTTACAGACAGTGCGGCCCACTCTTTTTCAGCTATATTGTATGGAACTATGTTATATTGTCTAAGCTAAGTGATGAGGTATTCGTAATACGGTAAGACAGCTAAAAACACAACGCCACCTTGAAGAATAATACGTGATTGACGACCAAAACCATGTAAAACATCTATCAACTAGGTTAAAATCACTTTTAGAATAAAAGATCAATCAAAACACTAGCAAATTCTCTATAGGACCACTATGATTGTATCCCCCCTTGACGCAATTACTAATTTAGGCTGTGAATTGGACTCTTACCTATTTTTGGTTGTATATTCTGTCATCTTATGCCAGGCCACTGGCAGACCCAACTATTTTCACTTGCTTAATTATTTATTAGATTTTGTTTGTTTATGTTTTTGATAGGACCAATAGCCCATGCAAACCCTACCATGTCCACTGCATTAGTGCATTAGAAAGATACAAAGAAACAAAAATATAAAAAAGAAGGGTCACCTGAGGCCCCAAAGGAGGTGAAAAAGGACAAACACCCGTGACCTTCAACAAATTGTGATCGTGGAAATTGTACCACAAACACTTTAATGATCTGCTATCTCGATCTTTTATCATGAAATTCATTGTTCAAGTTGAATGAAAGGACAGAGGTGATGCTTCACCTACTAAAAAGCCTTCAGATCTGTCCATCAACTTCGTACAAAAATAGATAGCAATTGTATAATAAATATAAGTAAAAAACTTGGACTGTTGCACCTCCAACGACCAAGATGCCTCCTCCGGGAAAGTGTTTCAAACTAAATAAAAAAAGCGTTTTGTGGTCAAAATAGACTTCCTGCAACCAAGAAAACACTTTCCTTTTTTTTTTTCTTTTGTTGGAATTCATAGCATTTCCATCTAGAGAATTTTGAAATTCTTCAGCCTAGTGAAATTTCAAATTTCTCCATTGTACCTGAGCATCCAAGAATTCTACAAAAAATTGGTGTAGTGGTTGGAATTCCTAAATTTCAAAAGTCATTTAAGACCTTTCATGTAATTGGAATTATGAAATTCTTGTAAAGAAATATGATATTTTTAAATGCTAAGGGATAAAATGCCACATCATGTCCCATAAACCCGACCTACCCAAATTTTTTAGAGAAATTCTTGTAAAAGAATACACGTACATATTTCTTTATTGGAATTTAGAGAATTCTTGTCCACATAATTTGTGAATGCCCTAACATAGTGAAATTTCAGCAATATCTCTTTTGGGCTTAAGCATCCAGGAATTCCACTATAAAGCAAACATTTTGGAATTTCGAAATTCTTCTTGAGAATTTGAGGCCGGTTAAATAGATGGTATTTTGAAATTCCTATAGAAAAATACGGCATTTACAAATCTCAGGAGACAAGCCAAGACATTATGTCCAAAATACCAAAACACCTCAAATTCTTATCAGAAATTTTACAAAAGAAATAGGCCATCAGCCGAATTGGTTATATGTGAGGAATTCTGTACTCTTCTTGAAATAAGGATTTCATGTCGGTATGAGTGTGTACCTGTACATGTAGCAAGTGGCGCACCCACGGTTTCATTTATGGGGTGCAAATCAAAATAGGCAATCGGATTTTGGATTGCAATCAAGGATTTTCATATGGGTCTTGGGCAGATAGAGGATTTTTATATGAATTTTCAAAGGCAAGGCAAAATTTTCAATATGAATTTAGAAGCAGCCAAGGTCCAAATGGGTGTGACCACCACCTGCATGGATGCACTTGGGTCCACCCCAGCATGTAGCTGGGAAAAATTGCTTTTAACATGCAATCTCCACGACAGAGATTTCGAAATCATATGTGTGAGGTTGAGGTTGGACGTAACAATCCTCGAAAGTGAAGATTCTTTTACCGGAGAATTTGGTTGCCACATGCGACCTTATATATCATGACAAGTACATAAATTTGTTCTATCTTCTAGACTATACAGATTGCTTATGTTTGATTCTACAACAGATTTAGAGCAATCACCAGCTCATACTATCGAGGAGCACTAGGAGCCCTTCTAGTCTACGACATAACTCGCCGATCCACCTTCAACAACTTGCAGAAATGGCTACAAGAACTAAGATCATTAGCCGATTCTCACATGGTGATTGTGCTTATTGGAAACAAATCCGATTTGAGTCATATGAGAGAAGTGGGTGAAGAAGAAGGGAGGAAGCTGGCAGAGCAAGAAGACCTCTATTTCATGGAGACATCAGCCCTCCAGAACGTGAACGTGGAAGATGCCTTCCTGCGCATGATCACTCAAATCCACCGTATAAACACCCAGAGAAATCTAGAGGCCAAGATCAACGACACCAAAACATCGACTACAACACAAGCAACAACAATACCGCGTGGGGGCCAGGTGTTATTGAGTATAGATGAGGTTTCAGCTACGAAAAGTGCTAGTTGTTGTCATTATTAAGGGATGGCATGGACACATAATCCAATCAAGTTTGTTGTTTTTAGTTATTATTGTTGTTGGTTTTTTTTTTTTTCAATCTTTTTGTGGGATCGATCAATCCCAAAAGCTGTGTTTTTTATTATATTTTCCAAATATTTCTTTATGATAATAATGAAAGATTTTTATGAGAGGGGGACGTCTAATTGGATAAGATCCAAGTGATCTTGAACAGAATAAGTCTAGATATGGAATGCAGGGGAATCATACAGTGTTTATGGCCATGTGTTACAGATCCTTCAGTGGAGCCCTAGTGAGTGAAGTCCAAGTTGCTCAAGATGATGGTTTTTTTTTTTTTTAAGAAACAATGATGTATGAAGCTAGGTTAAAAAACCAACAGCAAGCAACACAGCAGAAAAAGAAGGTCTACCTTCTAAAATTCAAACCTAAAACTCAAACGGCTTAAATCAAATCCCAATGTGCCATATTAAGCCAAATTTCACTCCAATGAGATGAGATATAAGCCCAATTTCAAATTTATTTATTTAAAAAAAACATCATTGCAACAATTTCATGCTCTTGGAATTGTATATTTTAGCCTTATATGATACAAACAATCAATCTGATGTGCCTACTTTGACGTTGAGTTGTATCTGCTTTGCATTGAGTAGATTAAAGGAGAGTTGAAAGAGTATATAATGTGATCAACCAAGTTATTTCATGGTGTTTAAATGCTTATAGGGACAAGTAACTTTTTTCTCTGTAAGTGACTTTCTCTCTACCCCATTCTCTTCTTTGCTATGTATTTGAGTCTTTATTATCTTTTTACTTCTCTCACGCAAACAAACATAAGTTCATCCATTGGTAGATTTATGGTCTTGACATGAGGATCATTTTCCCTGGCAAGCATAGAAGGATCCGGACTTGAGTTCAAAACAATAATTTCTTGGTGCAGCATTCATCAAGGTGTCAGTTGGGGCTTAGTGTTCGTAAAAGCATGCTGCCCAAAACAATTGCCTCTTTTTCCAGAGTTAGGCCCACTGGTTTCCCAGGGGCCATAGTGAACTTGGACAAAACGCCCGACTAGGTCGGAGGCCATTGATAAGTGACAAAGGGGCAAGACTACTTTTTCACTTTCGGCTATTATGTGATGTGCTGCTACTCGACCTCCAAACTTTATAAAAGAAAAAGGATTATGATGTTTGACTCTCGGTGCTTGATACAGTTTCCCGAACAGTCTCAAAAGTATGTAGTGCGTTTTTTCACGTTTTCACACTCTGTTGTTTCTTATTTGTAAAGAACTCTTACCTAGCATTTTAGTTCAAACACTAGTGATCGGGAATTTTGCATGTTGGCGTGCCAGGCCTCCAGAGGATGCGCGGATTAGTCATATACAGAAGTCTTTTTCACATGATATGGTAGCCCTTTGATCAAGGGTGACAATTATGAGCTGTTCACAAGACCATCTGTTTCAAACATTGTATGATTGGCAAGGAGTGTTTGACGAGGTTGATCACTTTTGAAAGATAGGTGATCCAAAACCACTCTTCCCTTTTGGGCCAATGACCTGGGTAGCATAGCAAGTTGTGGTAAGGTGAAATCAGCCAACACCATGCATACCAATTCATTCAATTAGTCATGGGATCGACAATTGGGCTATCAGCTCCTCTAGTGGCTGGATCCAAATCATCCATTCATGAATACTGTCATGTTAAGATGTCCTTCCAAGTTTGAACTATATCTTACACGGGGGTGTAGCAGTAGCATATTCAGAATTTTTATTCGGGTGGTGCAGGCAATGGTGAAGTGAAAAAGTCAAATAATAAAATCAATTTTTTTAAGAGCCTATCAGAGGGTTTTCTTGAATTTCATGGATCGCACCCAAGTGTTAACACTTGGTTCACCTCCGGTAGTGTTGTAGGTGTCCTAGTTGTCAGAACTTGGAAGCAAGGACCCATTCCTTACCTGAATTGGGCTGTATTTCAGAGCTTTTAGTTTGGGCTTGCAACTTTTGGCCCAAACAAAAGCACAAAAACAGACAGTCTAATTAACGTATTAGCGGAAAAGTACATAAATCTTGGGTCTTCATTTTGGAGGCTTAATATGGTTCTCGAGTTGAATATTATAACCTAATCAAAATGGATATCAATAGTCTAGAAATCAAGACGTCTGGAAGTAGGAATGATAAACGGTCTCTTCGTTGAATAGGCAAATGTCAGAACAATCTAAGTTGGGAATATCTGACGCCATAGAGAAGCACGAGATGGACCAATTGATGTGCATGTGTGCATATGCAGAGTGATACGCAAGTTTTTTTTTTCCTCCCTCTCCTTGGTGTTGGATTTATCATCAATAAACAAGTATTCCTCGATTTGGAGTTGGGCCTAAGCTCTTTTACTTGAATGCGGGTTCAAGTTCAGACCTTTAATTTGAATTGGGGTATGGGTCCTGTAGCCTGAAATTAGGTATGCGGTGCATCTGGATACGCGCGTGTTTCTCTTACTTTTTTGAGTATGGGCTTTGGTACACAGTGGAGTGTGGACCCGACATTGAATCCAACGCACTTACATCAGTGAGTACCAGATGGTAATCACCTGGTTATTTAAAATGCGCTTGCGTGCAAAATTTTCATTTTGAAGTCGTTGCTTACTCAGCACAGGCACAGAAGGGATTGAGGTGATAGCACTGGTAGCACTGCATAGGATAAATTTTCGTACTAATTTAGATTTTTCTATTGGATTTAAGGTTTTTTCTTTTGTGGTGTGTTTCCTTTTTAGGTAGGATTTTTTGTATTAGGGTTTTCCTATATTTTAGTGGATGTAATTCAATTTACATAAAATGTAATGATTGTGTTCTCAATTCTTCTCTCTTCCTTCTCCCTCAACAAATGATATCAAAGCGGATTTTTTATTATGAGAGACTTTGCATAAAATCAGAGACAGACTGTGTGCGGATCAAATGTATAGGCGCAATCATCTTGATTGGATCAACGAACATCGTCTTGTATGAGTGGGTTCACAGATAAGGGGAGAAAGAGAAGATTCAGATTGAGGTGGTTCGGAATCATCATGCTCGGCCTGAGTGTTTCATGTTTGGGCACTGTTTGGCAGAGATCAAGGGCGGATCCAAACTGTAACGACCTAAGTAGCCCACTGGCCTAATAACTTGGTAAGCCTATCACGTGGCCCAAAATGCTTAAACCCAAGTTATTAGTAGTAACCTACATGGTTCATTATATACTAGACTCATATTTCATTCATAAGCAATGTGGGATATGGTGTTACAGTCTACCCCCCTTAAGGCCACACGTCCCCGTGTGAATCCATCTAACTACATCAGGTAATGTGGGACCGAAGCATTCCACACCCGTGTCCCTTGCGGATTCCCCTATCTTGACTCACAGGCTCGCGCACCCTGCCTCTGTTCTGATCTTGCCTCAAGGGCTTTCCCAACGGGATTGGGAGTCCTACATTTCCAGCTGGTTATAAGCTCAGATACCTCAACCCACCAAAAGGCCTCATGCAAAGTAAGGGTGCAAACTCTACATATAATCCCAATCACTTTCCTCTTTATAATCGATGTGGGACTCCAGGATGTCACACAAACTCCTTGTTGCTGCATGTTACCATAGAATGAGGAGGCCACTGCTCACTGCCTCGTCCGGTGCCGCTACACCATTAGCAACATCGGGTGGGTTCTGCCAGATCCACAAACAAGCAAAGAAGGAAGAAGAAGCCTAGGCTTCTGGGTTAGCTTGACCCATTCTAGACAAGAAACCCAGCTTAGTCCAGGAGTAGGTCCAAGTTATGTTCAGATCAAGTAAACCCAACCTAGCTCTAAAGAGAGGCCCAACAGCAGTCATTGCTGACATCAGCATGATGTCAACATTGGTCAAAGTGGAGGTTTGACCAAATCAAAGCATGGAATTTGTTTTTACGTTATCAAGGCCATTCGGACTCCGATTTTAGATCTGTTTGATTCTACGTAGGGTTGTAAATTGGCCAGTTCTAGTCCAGGTCCACGGTAGACTTGGAATCAAAACTGGTACGGAGCTAGTTTTTTTAATTCGGAACTGAAACCGTTAAGGAGTGGATAGAACCGAAACAGGATCCAAAATCAAAACCATGTATGGGACGGGTTTGGGTCCAAGTTTGTATAAAGAATAGTTTAGAAAAAGGTCAACTTCTAGGAAAATTTCTCAAAAATTTGGATAATATGTCGGGTCTAGAGTCTACTAGCCAGAACCAAGGTGGAACCAGATCTGGATCCATTTAAATCACTGGTCCAAAAATAGGATCCAAACCTAGACCTGTTTACTTCTTGGTTCCTAAATAAAGATCCAAACCCGGTTATTAACGAGTTGAAACGGTCGGATAATCAGAGAGTCGGTGATCCATTTACAACCCTAATCCTGCGCACTCGTGGTGACAAAATCTATATGGTGGTGTAAAGCATTAAGGCAGATTAACACTTATGGATTAAACGGCGAGTTTGTTTCTCTCTTCCCTGTGGTACTTCATGGCAAATCAAATTACAATTCTTGGAGAGATCAAGTGAAGTCCTATTTGGTGAGCAATGTGTTATGGGAGATAACGTTTGGGGTAGAAACCACTCCACCAGAAGAGGCATCAATGAATAAAAAATGAATCACGAACGAAGCAAAGGCTCTATTTGTAATCAAGGTGTCTATGGATTATGACATGCTTAAGTATCTGATGGATCCAATGACTCCATAGAAATCATGAGACTTATATGCCAACAAATTTGCCAAGAAGCCAACATCTATAACGGACAAGGTGTGTTACCAGTGCGGGAAACTAAGACACATTGCAAGGGACTGCAAAGTGAAGATTGTAGTCATTAAAGGAAATTCAGCTGTAGATGACTTCAGGCAAGGGTAGGCCAACAAGTGTGGGGAAGTCAATATTAAGGAGGATGGTTAGAACCTAAAGGCGATTTTCGCGGCATCCGTCAAAATCTGTGAGCATGCACTAACATCAATAATTTATGACATTGATGATGTGGTGTCTTCTGATCCCAAGGAAGATGAATAGACAGTGGAAGATGTAGATCAATTTGAGATTGACTCAAATCTTCAAGGGGTATCAGATTCTGAGGGGCTTGAAGATCATGTACCAGATTGATTCAAGGAGGAGGAATCAGAAGAAGTGCAGGATGATCAGTCCGGGATTAAATCAAATCCATAAGAGATAAAGACTCACGTAGATGTAGAACTGATCACACAAGAGATCAAGGAGTGGCAAATGAAGGGGGGTGATCATATTGCTGCCTTGATTAAGGGTGAGAGATGGGAAATGGTTTTATTTCAAATAGCATGAAAGTTAGTATGGTGGGACTGTAGATCGCTACACAGCATGGTTGGAAGTAAAAGGATTCAACCATCTACGAGTTAGATCTTAAAGAGACCTTTGGCTTGGTTGTGAAGATCAACATCGTATATGTGCAGATTGGATTCGCAGCTGGCATTAAGTGGACATTTAAGTAGATGCAAGTCATTGATGCTTTTCAGCTTGGGGGAGTTGATACGAGGATCTAGTAGAAGCAACTAGATGATTCGCAAGCATGGAAGCTTTTCACGAGTTTTGATGGAAACTTAGTGCAATAATGCCGGGAGTTAGCGCTGAGGGAGAGTGTTGAAGTCATCACTGACTCAGCACATGTATTGGAAGGTTGTGCCATTGACTCTATATAGGGTAGATTTCCTTACTAGTTTAGGAATCCCTATTGGGTTTAGGGTTTTCTCTTTTATGGTGTGTTTTCTTTTTTTGGTACGATTTTTTGTTACCAATTTAGGTCAGGGTTTTCTTATATATTGGTGGATGTAATTCAATTTACATAGATTACAATAAGCAGTGATTTGGTTTTGTTCTCAATTCTTCTTTCTCCCTTCTCCCGCAACACTCTCTCTACGATCCTATTTGTGCAACTCCCGTAGAAGTTCCATGGCACCACAGTTCCTCTCTCCCCCCACATAGGAACTACATTAGATTGTACAAAGGTTTGATTTTCATATCAAGGTTTGATTTTCATATCAATAGTAACATATTTATTTATTACCATAGATAGGTGTTACCATGGTAACAAAGGTTTGATTGCAATCTCTTGCTATAAAAATGGTCATATGTACAACTAGGCAAAAATAGAAATACAATGCAGCATTGTTGTGTCGTAGAAGTGCAGCGTCCTCAGATGTTTCATGGGGCCCACCATAACAAATTTTAGATAGTTTATCAAGCTTAGGAACCTTTGTATTTAAATTTGAGATTCTATGAGGGCTTGACCTTCAGTGACTATGGGTGGAACTATCACAGTCCGCCACGTCACCATAGGCCAACCTTGCCTTGGCGCACAATCTAAAAAAAATTTGGGAGGGGCACATATTAAAAAATAAATACAGTTTTCAAAATATATAATGGTTTAAAATTTTTGGGGGTCCATATGTAAAAAAAGTTACAAAAATATTGAAAGCTCAAAGTGGGGTTTTTTTAATTCTGGGAGGGCCATGGCCGTTGCTGGCCCCCTCTTGTTTCGCCCATGGTTGGAGATTGTCGCTTTAGCATTGTTTGGCGCCTTATTCAATACACAGTGTTAGTGGGTGATATTCTATATCTGAAGTTTTATCAAAGATCAACCGTAAAAAGAGTTGGCGGGTTCCTTGTCATAAAAATTAAAAAAAAAGAAAACCCTAGAGTTTACATATTCCTACTTCAAATGCATTCATTGAAAGTAGCAAAAAATGCTGACGCTTAACACTGACAATATATAAATTATATTAAAATAATTAAAATCTTAACTAATATTTAGTCTAAATTACATTATGGTAGTAAAACTTACAATCAAAATTAAAACCTATAATAATAAAGAATTTAATAGCTTGTAAATTCCAAAATGGAAGCACCTCAAACATTCTTTTGACATAAAAAAAATTACCCAATAAAAAATAAAAATTGATAAAATACAATGAAAATACAGCATGAAAACAAAAGCCCATAGCTAATGCAATAGTAAAAAGAACTTAGAAGAAACAAAAAAAAACCCATGAAAACCCAATGCCTAAAAATCAAAAATTTGATGTAAAAAAATAAAAGGAAAAAACATAAATTCATGAAAATATATCACCACAGAAACCAAAAAAACCCATCAAAATTGAAAAAGATAATAAAATAGAACCACAATTAAAAAATTAATATTAAAACACCAAAAAATATATAAAAATAAAAAAAACTAAGAAAGGGAAGAGATATGACACGATCATGTAACAAAAATCATTAAAAATGCAACTATGAGAATCCTTGCCCTACTCACTCTCATTAATTTAAATTACATGATTGAAAGGAGATTAAGAGTGTAGATCTAATTAAACCCTATCTAAAATCTAAAACTATGTTCGGATTGCATGAAATAAGAGATAAAAAGTTCATATGATTGATTCATTAACATAGCATCATATACGATTTGCTTGCCCACAACATTAGATAATATGGGTATTCATGAGCCCAACTAAGGAATGTCTAGACTCAGTTCGACTTCTGAGCTCTTGGACTAAGCTTGACCCAAGCCTCCTAGATTGAGGCATAACTAGCTAGCCCAAGCCCGACCCGCCTAATGTGCATTAAGTCCGAGCCAAGCCAAAGTTAACATTTTAACAAAAATTCTTGTTTTCATATATTCTTGCCCTTATTTGAACTGATTTGGATACTTGTGCCTTAACAATATGTCATGCATTCTATATCTACCGCTCCCTCTTTTTCCTACTATTAATTTTACAGTTGGATTGGGATGGATTTGGTCTCTCTACCATTCAATCTAAGCCCCGCTCGTCTATTCAATGGGCCTAGCTAAATAATCCAAGTTCAGCAAGTACTCAAATTTAACGTTCAAGACCGAGTTAAAGCAAACTTAGTCAGATATGGGCTCAAACTGACCTGATTCAGAAAAACGCTTTGATAAAACAACCTAAATATAAATTGATTAGTTAGAAACCACAAAAGATTGGACTTTTTAAAAAAAAATACCTTTTAGATTGGCTCCTATCCACATCTACCATCGATTTGATTAAGAGATTATTTCGATGTAAGAAGATTCTAGTCAATTTTCACTGCAGTCTGCACCCAATATTATTAATGGCTTTCTAATCAAGGTCCAATTGGATTGATTTGATTTGTTTCAAGGCTGTATTTAAAAAAAAAAAAGTTCATCTTAGATGCATTTTTAAGGGATGTTTAAAAACAAGGGATTTTCTCTTTGCAAAAAAGGTGAACTGACTCATGCCGCGTTCTTCGAAATTGTACACGGAAGACTTGAGCTCATCTGGTACTTTATTGTCCCTCTTCAACCAATTATCTGTGCTTCACCTTCAGATATGACAGAATCTATTGTTAAGAGTGGATCCTGATCACAGAGGTCTCCAAACTTCAGGAAAACTGATTTTCCCTTCTTTTCTCTGGCATATTTGGAGAGAAAGGAATAACAAGATTTCTAAGTTCCCATCATTGACTAGCATCAAGTATTGCTTGGTAGTTTCTTTCAATTATCGTGTTTATAGCAGAGCATTTTTTTTTTATGGGAGTTGATATCCCTGGTTCCAATTTCCAGTCACTGGAATCACCCGCCATCCTCTTCTCAAATTCGAGGTGGTGTATCGGGCATGCAAGCAATACAGGGCTTGAGATTCTTGATCTTTGTTTTATCAGCATGCTTTGGTTGGAATTCTGTGGGGTGACTGAGATTTCCTGTTTTGGATGGTACAGAACATGATGGGCAGTTCTTTTTGTGAAATAATGAGCATTATTATATATTCCTATTCGCACCCAAAACTTGTCATGGATTTTAGCATTCAGGCCTCCTGATATTCAGATTTCAGAACCAGATTCATATATGTGTATTGATTATTGAGTTCAAATTGCTTGTTGAATTAATAAAGGAAAACCGCGTGCCCCGGATAAAGACGAGTGGTCGCATTAACGTTACGCGCTTCACTTGTACAACACGTAGACCATTGCGCGTGAAACGTGGTTGCAGCGGCACGTCAGGAATCATGAGTCATGACGCACCTCCACTAACTTACGCTCACGTACAATGCCGTGCTTCATATGGTTTTTTATATAACACTTTCAAAAGCATGTCTTCCGTTTCCACACTTACCAATTCCGGACAAAACCTTATTTATTTCTTTCTCTCTCACCTCTACTTTTGGTTGGGTTACCTAATGGTGCTCTCAAAAGTTTTATAGAGTAGAACTTAGGTGAGGTTGCGAGGGAATCCTCCCATCTAACTGGAAGTATTAATTAATGGAATTCAATTTATATTGTGATTTGGACTTTCTCATTTGCCTTGGGTATTTATTTTATAATAAAGGCTTTTAAATTTGACCCAACCATATATGATATATTTTTTTAAAATTGAGACTATATGAGGGAAACTCTACGATCAGGTCCCCCTACATCACCAGTGGACAGCCTGCTCATACTGCTTGTGTGCATGACAGGCTGCTCACTAGTGACATGGGAAGACTTGATTGATATCCCAAGAGTCACTATGGGATTTCACTCAAAGGATCCGAACTCATTGTTTTTAAGCAAGCCTTAGGAGCCTAGGAATCCTAATCCTTTGATAAGGGAGCCCTTAAGTGAGAGTAGACACTCTGGGTGAGGTTGGGGAACCCTCTAGTGAGGGAGAGAAGTAAGGTTTTATATCCTTTAGTGAGAAAAGGTGCATGGTCAAATTTGAACCCTAATTAGATAGGTAAGAGCCAACACTTCTTGCCATTAGGGTAAGAGGCGATCTTCACCATATATGGTATTAACTAGGAGGTCCCTTCCAAAAGTTCAAATTATCAATAATTTTCCAAGCTCAATGAATGATTTATGCATCACTCATAATTGATACTGATTTGGGCCAGTTACTACAACAATCTAATCTGACCCCACCCATTCTACAAATGTGATTTTAGTTAATTAGGACAGCTTCCTCAACAACTAAATCCGAAATTTAAAATCTATGCACATGCCGAAACCAAATTCTTCATGATGTAGCGGAAGCACACTAAAAAAAAATCAAAGAAGAAGATCACAGCCTTCAACCCGATGTCAACACCATGAATCCGCAAGGAAGAAATGGGGGAAATCCTAAAACTGTAATTTGTATTATTTCTTGAAAAGAATTATACAACTTTTATAGAGTCCCAAAACTTTAAATTACCCAAAATAGTAAACTTACTAAAAATAGTAAAAAATAAAAAATTACATTAAAACCCTTAGATTTTTCCTAAATAACTCTTTAAGACTTTCCATAAAGACTCAACTCAAAATGGACTCAAAAGTCTCCTAAATAGGCAAAATGAAAACTTACTAGAAATAGTAAATATTGAATGAAAATTGCATTTTGACTCTAAAAAATGGCCTAATTTGGCCTCTGACAATTTTGACTATTATAGGCATAGAGCTCATCCATAGCTTTGAAACGCATGATTATGGGACTTGTGACGATACCGAGATCAAAAGTTATGGTTCTTACAAGTTGGTGTTATAGATTTAACCTTTTGATTCAACTTCTTGCCATTTTTCCACTCAAGAAATTCTTTTGAAACTTGTTCTACATCACTTCAAACTCATATTAAATGAAGACCTTTTAAATATGAGTAGGTATCTCTTAATTGAATAAGTGAAAATATACAATGGGTTCTATTTATTGAAAATGCATGCAGTTATCGCATATACAATGATATCAAATTTTACTCTAATAAGGCATGATCTCATAGAAAGTTATCAAGTGTACAAGAATTGAAATTGTATGAGGAAAAACACTACGGTGACGGTGGTAAAACCAATTAGGTCTCACGATGTCGCCGGCAAACAATCTGCTACACACTACCCCCCTAGTGCATGCTAAGTTGTCCATTAGTGATGTGGATACTTACCGTGGGGTTTTAATCAAAGAATCCAGACTGCTGAGTTCAAATCATTTGACATTTCACCCCACGGTGACTATGGTGGAACCTATCATGGTCCGCCACATCACCAAGGGCCAGCCTACTGTTCACGCAAGCATTGCTTCATGCAAGGCAAAGCTACATCATGGTGATGTGACAATATAATAAAGTTCCAAAAGTACTTCGGTCTTTCCAAGCCATAGAGGAAGATAGAGTCCGGATCGTCTAAGGATTTTCTCACCAAAACCCAATTCGAAGAGGAAAGGACTCTTCCAAGCTGCTTCTTTCTGCGAAGGTACGTTTATATCAATATGGATATTTATGAGAGACTATTAACCGCCCCCAACTCTATAAAACATCATTCATACTTCCTTCCTTGCAATTGCTTGGACGATTTTCCAAGAACGAAGCTTTCCGTTTTGTGCTTTCGTCCTTGTTTCTAGTTTCTCCATTCGTTTCCAAACAAAATCATGGGAATCTCAATCAACTGCTTCAGCATCGACAAGAGGAAGAAATCCCCAAAGAAAAAACTAGACCGCTCATCCGAGCCATCCACTCCCGGCAAATCCACAGAGCCCCAAATCCCACCGTCCATCACCCCACGCAGCATCCAAGACGAGAACGATCTTCGCCAGGTATTCGACCGATACGACACCAACCGAGATGGTAAGATATCGTCCTCGGAGCTGGAATCGATGCTTCGGTCTCTTGGCAATTCGGGGTCCACCGAGGAGGTCGAGTCGATGATGAAGGAGGCTGATACTGATGGAGATGGTTACATCAGTCTGGAGGAGTTTATTTCAATCAACAGGACTGGGGTCGATTCGTCAAGCTGTGTAGAGGATCTGTGGAATGCTTTTAGCATATTTGATCTTGATGGGAATGGGCTGATCTCTGCTACGGAGCTGCAGCAGGTTCTGAGAGGGATGGGAGAGAGGATGTCGTTGGATGATTGTGAGAAGATGGTAAAGGGTGTTGATCAGAATGGGGATGGGGCTGTTAATTTTGAGGAATTTATACAGATGATGACTCGGTCATTGAATTGATCATGTATTTTTTTTTTTTTAATGTCAATCTTCTGATTTTTTATTATTTTTTCTTTGATGAGTTTCCATTGGTGGATGCATGGTTTGTTGTAATGGGTATTTCATTAATTAGAAACTCCTAAAAATGAAATTTAACTAAGCAAGGTTTTGGTGGTGTTTGAAAAAAACACTAAGAATTTTTTTTATTTTTTATTTTTTCTAAATTATTTGCTGATTGGTGATGCTATCATGGTTGTGATGCACTTGGAGTTAGGTTCTTAACTAAAAGTTATGATGTCTTTAGTTGCTTAACTTAAAAGTTTCGATGTATCGTTTCTTGTTGTGTAGTGGGTTTCAATTCATGGGAGCATTAAAAGGTATTTATGCCGGATTTTACTCTTGACTCTCCTGTGACAAAAGGTCCAGTAAAAAGTAGGAGAGACTCGGTTGAGTCATCATATTTTATTAAGTTAGTTTGTATTCCAAGCCAATAGGCAGATTTAATGTTAAACAATTAAATTTTATTTATAATTGATTATGTATGAGATTTGGTGCCAGTAATTCAAACTTGATGATTTGAATGTAATTTGAAACTTACATTTGATTCTTCACATTTGAAATGTGGACTTACAAATTATGTAATATGCAATTTTTTTTTTCATTGGGGGTGTTTAGTGATAAAATATTTTAAAAGATTATATGATATTATATGTTACATTATGATAGAATCTACCTACTGAAAAATTAAGTGCTTGGCTAACTTAGAATGCATTCTACAATATATGACTTTCTATAAAAAGAAATTGTAAATTTTTTTCTCCAAATTACTGTAGGAACAAATGTCTAAGAAACAAATCTTTTAGAATACTACCAAACATCATCACTTATAATATAATACTATTTTGTTCTATAATAATGAAATCTTGTAATATTCAATTTTATTAATATCATATGATATGTTTATCTAAACACCCCCTTATTATAGTAATTTTCTTGCATATATATATATTTATTAATTTGAACTAATTATCATAAATGCATTTAAACAAATATCTTTTTATATTTATAAGCAATGGATTCAGTTTAAAAGTATTTTTAAAATTATTTTTAAAAAAATGACTTTTCCAAATCTCCTGATTAACTCTATAGTATCTGATTCAATTATTTTGCTTTGAACAAGGTGAGTTCGAGTCATGAGTTTTCCAAGATTGTTAATGGTTTGATGATTTAAGATTTAAGCATAAGGCATATTGGGTGAGCAGTAAAATCCTAAGCCCTTCATGGAGAGAGGAGATATAGTGTGATGGCAAGGTCTCACTATGATTTGATTTTCGGCAAGAATTATGTTGATTGAGTCATCACAACCATTGAGTTAGAGGGCGTTTTAAGTTAAATTAGTACCAAGGAGCCATTATAGATTAGCCTTCTACAACAAGAATTTCATACACCATTTCTAGTTGTCCAATCTAACTCGATGATTGTTAGTCCTTGATTTTTGTTTTGTTTAATTTTCACCAATAAGCAGAATAAACCATATGGGAAAAAATTTGATAAAATAATTTTAGTTGTTTTTGAATATTTACCTATGATGCCCATGAACTCGAACAGTCCAATTTGAATTATACTTGTGCCCATAGATTGGAACTTAAACGGGCTAAATTAAAAATCCATACAGATTTAGATCTGCCCTGACGTTCTCAAGTTCCATCCTTGAGCGACCAACCCGAACTAGGGATGAACCTTATTATCATTAGCTCACAATCATATTGAGTGGGTGCACTACCTAATCTAAAAGTGAGTCAAGAGTCAAGTTGAAAAATAAAGATGGAGAATATTCATGTGCATATGTCCCTCACCATTTTGGTGAAAGACACTCCTTTTTTGGAAAGCATTAATATGCAAGAGGACAAAACTTCACACCTTTTTAAACTTGAAAAGTCCAAAAGAGAAAGTGTTCCTCACCAAAATGGTGAGGGACATATGTACATGAAGACTCCTCAATAAAGATAATGCCTACTATTACAAAAGCATGACAACTATGGCCAGCCTAAAGTATGAGAAATCTTCAGACACTGTATTTCACAAAATTATGTAGAAGATAACTAGATAACCTAATATTTGTTTTTAGGGAATATTCATTGGTCCCTGTGATTTCACATTCCCCTGAAATTTGTTTCTGAATTGAAATCTCCATCAAGAGAAAGTAGTATTCAGTTGAGATTTTATCGATAGACCACTCAAATCCGAGTCCAAAGGAGAACCAACGTCCCTTTCCATTCCTCTATTCATTAATAAGAGGCCTCCTCCTACTCCTCCTCCCTGTCTTCCTCCCTCCAATAATTCCATTCCACTCCTCCCTCTCATCTCATAACCAAAACCCAACAACAACAAACACATCACCTGAACATGGACACTGATGCACAGGCAAAGGCTGAGATAGAGAGGATCTTTAAGCGCTTCGACACCAACGGTGACGGCAAGATCTCCCTATCGGAGCTGGGCGAGGCCTTGCACACCCTCGGCTCCAACTCTCCGGACGACATCCAACGAATGATGGCTGAGATCGACACCGACCACGATGGATTCATTGACTTCAAGGAGCTCACAGCCTTCTACCATGCTAACACCGGCCTCATGAAGGACGTTGCAAAGATCTTCTAGCTTAATTCTCATTTAAACTTATTATCTCTCGCTGTCTATCTCTCTTTCTTTCTCTTGGCGGTCATGGTGACGACAAAGGAGAAGAAGTCTTCTGGGTCTTTGGAGACTGGGGTGTGTAATTCGATATGATGGTTGTTTTAGGCCGGGTCATTCTTGCATGAGAGTTTTGAGGAATCACGATGTGCCAAGCAAATCTTGTACGTTAGAACTTGTGAGATTGAAATTGAAAATCAAACTAAAGATTAATATTCTTGCATGATAGTTTTGAGGAATCACGATGTGCCAAGCAAATCTTGTACGTTAGAACTAGTGAGATTGAAATTGAAAATCAAACTAAAGATTAATTTCTTGCACTATTTTTTTTTTTTTTTGGCTGTTGCCGAATTATTGAATCGACTAGCTTATGCTAGTCGATTTTATGACTTTAAACTTGTGGGGAGGTTGGCTGTAAGAGGCATCTGATTTATCCCAAATTTGACATCTGCGGCCTACCCTCATGGATCTTTCCAACCTTCTTAACCTGGGATTGGTGGAGCACTATCCAAATCCAATCATCTCTTATGTTATTCACCCTTGAACATACACACACTCAATACAGTAGAAATAAGAGAGGGTCCTCATCCATTTTATAAGAAAAACGTTAAGGCTTATTTGTAAATCCCTAGGAGTTCAAGGTGAAATGGGTTTAGGACTACTAAAATGGACAGCGTGAAGGATATGAGGTGAAAATTTAGATTTAACTTAGCCTTCACCTTATTTTCCATTAAAGCAAGTTTTTTACCCTTTGCTTTACAAGAGATTTGAACTCACAGACACTACATTTGCCCTTAACCCATTAAGCAATAGTGGATGACCGCTAAATTTGTGGAGATTATCTAATGGCCATTTGTGCATCTTCACTTTTAATCTAATTTAACGACTTATAGAAATAAATTTCTTACCTGTTTAGGAATTTAAACATAAAAGGAGGCCCTAAATTATATAACCAGTTTCAACTAAGTAACATCAAAATTTCATGTATGAACCTAGTTATACTTCTTTTAATTTAAGTTATCTGCACTCAATTTTTTTTAAATCCAAGTTAGCTAGAAAAAAAAAAGCACACACACACACACAAAGGAGTTACAAGCAACTAATGTTTGTTCAAATTCATGAATGTATACATTTATACATAAGATGAGTTAAGGTCAAGTCATAGAAACATTTCTTTTAATATGCTTTATTTTAGATTTGAATGACAATGAGAGCTAGACAACTACAATTATAAGTAGGTTATAGTAATTTATTTACAAACTTATAGAAAATTTAGAAGGACACCTCTATTTCTTATATACACTGCAAAAGACACCCCTCTATAACAAATACATGCATCCATTGACCTCCGAACAAATCACCTAGTGCGGATTTTTTAATAGATTGACAAAACTACCCTTTAGTCCTATTGTGATAATTGGGCACTATTGACCTAGGAACAATATAGGGTTGGGGTAGTGGATGAAGAACCCGTTCTCATAACGCCAACCAACGATCGACCTTTCTTTTCAACTTTTAGCTACTAGGCCAATCAACAAAATTAAAACTCTAGTGAATTTTAAATAACCCTTTACACATGAGTCTGAATGCCATAATGGGAACCACCAAAATTAGGAACTAAGGTGAACGCCCAAATGAGAACTTAAGGTGAGCCCACCTAAATAACATAATTTTTGGATCATGTCATCTAATAATATAATGAACCCATTTGCCTAGCCATGCAGCACCCTTGACCATAAAACATATTAGATAGGGATGTAAATGGATTGGTTTTGAATTGGAATTATATTCGATGCTGCGCTGAATCTATTTTGTAAAGGTGGCTTTTGTTTCAAATCCGGTTCTGAGAAGGAACCTATTTCCAGGTTTTCGACCCAACTCGGATAAGAAGACTAGAATCCAGTTTCAAACCAAATCCAAAGTCAATCCACCTTTTTTGTTTTTTGTTTTATTGTTTTACTTAAAATAGAGATATCAATCAATCCAAAAATCCAAATGAATTTATCATTCAACCCAATAATAATGCATCAAGTTTACTTTCCACGACTGATAAATCCCAATATCTTCGAAACTAATATATACGCTAATACTTGCAGTCTTTTATAATAGTTTATACAAAATCAAGAACTATGCCCTAAAACCGCACATCATTGATTGCAATTTGTATGGATCCAAAACTGGACCCATTTAGCAATCACAATCTAAATTAGGTTCTGAATCTAGGCCTGCTTTTGAATTAAACCTAAAACAAATTACAAATCTATTTTTCACAGGTCAAAACCTTTTGATAATTAGATAATCGTATATCTATTTACATCCCTATCTACAGACCAATTAATCTATACATCTACACACGATCTACTAGATGAAATATTTCACCAACTATCAATTTATTGGGTCATATATGGAAGTATGGACCGTTGGATGTGGTCGGTCCCATGTAGAAGATTTTAATCATTTAGAATGTTAACATGTAAATTTTTAACTTCACTTTCACTCTTCTTTGCTCCTTCAAAAACCTATCAACGCCGTCTACCTCCTTCTCAGAGGTGGAACCAAGTGTCCACACGCAGGTGGGACTGACCTACAAGATTTGGAAAACTCTTTAGATAATACCTAAAAAAATTATCTATTGTTGTTTAACCTTTTTAATTGAACATTGTCCGCAACACTCAAATGAAAATTTTGGGTCCATCATTGCTCTTTCTCCTTGACAATACACATGTAACCCACAGTGATTAGCAATGACCCATCTGAAAATTTTCATTGTGCACTGTCTTTGGTGATCCTCTTGCAACCGACCATTCCATCCTCTTCTTCTCCTTCACAAACAAGTAGCAGTGACTAAAAGAGAAGTAGGTGTTGGTGGATTTAGTGAGGAGAAAAGGGTAGAGGCCAAAAGAAATTAAAACCCATGTATTTAAATTTTTCATAAGTTATCTCACATAAAAATTATCCGAACCATTCAAGATGAATCTCATCCCATCCAACCACATATCTTTAACCTCAAAAGGAGTTTGTTTTTTTACTAAGCACCATGATGACTAGGCACCACGACGATAGTGAGGTGCCATGTAGCGTCTAGTCACATGTATGTTAGTAGATTAATCATACGGTATGACCCACTCTTTTCAAAATGGCACTTAAGGATATGCGGTTGGATATGATGGGACTCATCTTGAAAGGGTCCCAATTTTCTCAACATGGGATCCACAAAAGAACTGTATAAGAGTGTTGCAAGCAGTGCGGGCCCCCCCATCCCCTTGGGTGGGAAAAAAAAATATTAAAAATAATAATAATAATAATAACAACCTGCCATGTGAGGAAATAAAGAGCATAAGGCAACTCAGTTTTATGCAGGTTTCCTCTTTGGGTTCCTTCCTTCCTTAGAAAGTGCAGTTTTCTATTTTTGAAGGAGATGGATCCGATTCAATAGGAAGAAGATTAGAAGAACCCTTTCTTACTCTTGCTTCCCTTCCAATGCAAACCACCACGTGACCGTATCCGATCCCTATGCATACTCTTTCTTTCCCACCAAGTAAATAAAATCCCCCCAAACAAACAAACAAACATACCAACCAAGAGAGAGAAGAAGAGAAGAGAAGAAAAAGAAGAAGTCTCGGTCGATAACATGGATCAGGTGGAGAAGGTCTTCAACCGCTTCGACGCCAACGGAGACGGCAAGATCTCTGCCACGGAGCTCGGCGACGTCATGCGCGCCCTCGGCTCCTCCCCCACCGACGACGAGATCGGCCGCATGATGGCTGAGCTGGACACCGACGGCGACGGGTTCATCGACCTTAAGGAGTTTTCCGAGTTCTACCTCGGAGGGTCCGGCGCCGGAGACGGGAGGGACCTCCGGGACGCCTTCGACACATACGATCAGGACAAGGACGGGCTGATATCGGTGAGCGAGCTGCACCGGGTGCTCAAGAGCCTGGGAGACAGCTGCACGATCGAGGACTGCTCGAGGATGATAAAGTACGTTGACTCGGACGGGGATGGGAGCGTCAACTTCGAAGAATTTAAGGAGATGATGGGCTGCGGCAAAAGAGCTTCTTCTTCTACGCAGTAGTACTTGTTTCATATAGTTTATTTATAGTCAAATGGAAGAACGTATCAGAGAGTTTGGTGTTTCTAATTTGACCCGTGTGGATGTATCTTCCATTCTTCCTTACTGATTTTCTCTCACTTTTAGGAGGTATGTCTGTGTCGGATGATCTAGCAATCTTTCTCTAATACTCTAGCAGTGGTTCTTCTGGACTTCTTCCTAAAGATAGTTGCTAATTTGAAGTTGCGAAATAATGAAAGTATTCTGCCATCTAGCTTCTTTCTCTGTTTTATAATTTAAGGATATGATTTGTATAGAGGATTTTATGTGAAAAATCCCATTAGAGTCTTTGTAGACAAAAAAGGACCTCGTTTATTAATTTTTATCATTATTATTTTTCATCTTGATGATATCACCCGCTCATCTAGTTTTTTTCTTCTTTCTCCTTTTTTGTCTCTATCAACTAATTTCCTCTTTGTCCAATATTTTTCTTCATGATATAGTGATGTCAATAAATTTGGGCTTGGGTGAAAATGGGAGCTTGTCACCCAAGGCACACTATTCTCACGTATATAACCTCTCTACACTATACTCTGTTCTATGTTAAAATCTTTCATTGGTTTCAATTTATGCTTTGATTTTTTCCATAATAGATACCATCATCCCCTTTTGTTGGAAGAGATTTTCTGTATCTTTCGAATAAAAAGGCCCAAAACTACCTAAAATTAGATTATTTATGATTAGCCATGGAAAAAACCATAAACAATATTAGAAATGTGTTCAAGCTTTTCGGTTTATGGTTGGGTTTTTGTTGAATTAATGCTTCAAGTTTTATGGTTCTGGTGCATTCATACGTGCATTTTGTTGAAGGAAGTCTTTCTTTCTTTTAACATCTGAATTAGCACTGTAAATTTTTCTTTTTTATTCATTTCTTTTCAAAAGGGTAATTTATAGGTGTGTTTGGATGTGAGGTAGATAGAGTAAAGTAAAATAAAAATTTTAAAATTCAAATTTCTTTCATTCTTTTTTAAAAAAAATTTTAATTTCTCTCATTCTTTTTCAAAAAAAGTGAAAGAGTCATCACTAAATTACAAAAAAAAATCTTTACTTTTTATAAAAAAAAAGTAAAAAAGATTTTATATCAAGCAACTTAAAACAAAAAGCCATCATAACTTCATCATATATTATTCTTTTTTTATGTTAGATTTACTCTATTCAATTTTACTCTACCACACATCTAAATACACCCTATATGTTACCCTCACATCTTAGCTCCTACCAAATAGTTATTTGGGCTTCTTTTTGTGTAATGCTACAGGATTTCTTCTGCCATATAAATGAAAACCCAATGGGGAAGTCGAACTTCATTCCATTCTTGCAGGAAAAATTACAAGAGAATTTTTTTTATATAGAGTATTTTGCACCAAACAATTTTTGTTTAATATAAAGTATTTTGCACCAAACAACTAAGCACCCCTCATGAACGGCTCTTTAGCCTAGCAGTAAGAAGCAGTATTTCTCATTGGAAGGTGAAGGTTCTGAACCGCGTCTTCCCACTCCTTGCATAATCTCACATATGTAAGTTGTATCTCCTCATATGTACGAGTTCTCATCACCTCAAATGCAATATCTTTTTGTATGTGCGAGTCCTGATCACCTCGCATGTGTGAGTCTTTAAGAGTTTCAACCTGTTGGTTAGGTTAACAAAAAAAAGTTTAGAAAAAACCTAAGTACCACTAGAAGTAGAAATAAGAATCCCACTTTTGCAGTAAATACCTTGTACAAATGTGCTTTCCGTGTCTCCTACATTTCTCATTCTTAATTATAAAAGAAAAACTTTAAAAAAAAATCTATTCCTCTTGTATTGTTGAGCTTAGATTCAAAGCTTTTATCCCAAATTAAGCGTCAGACATGGGCATGATCTTTGGATCAGATATGCATGTATTTTGCTGACCTAAAGTTGAAAAGTATTAAAAAGGATATCAACAGGGCTGAACTTTGAGGTCTATGCACATGTGAGGCTCACACCTAATATAGAATTATTTGGTTGATGTCTTGTGTTTCAGGTTAATTAAAGAGATTTATCTATGAGGTCTTCAGGAACCATGTCCCAGGACAGAAAAGTTAACTATTATTTTTATTGTTGTTTTTGTTGATGTTGCTACTGTTGCTACTACCACTATCATCGTTGTTGAGCTTGTTTTTGAGCAGATGTAACGTCTTTGATCATGATATTAGGGTTTGATAGATCCTCAATTCTTGTCTTGCACTCAGCACATGAAGTCTAAACTTGAACCTTGACAAGTTAATTAATGATTCTAGGGTTAGACAACGCTGCATATTTAAACCTTTTGTTAAATTGGAAGAGAGATCTACAATAAAAGAAATCCGTGATTTCAATAGCCTCAAATTCATCATTATCTCTAGCACCGTGGCCGGGTGCATCATAAAGGAAAAAACTACCATCTTTCTGGAATTGTAAAATGCATAATTCTCGCTAAGAAGATAAAAGAGTAAACCTCATAAGATAAAATAGATTAATAGTACTGAAGTTTTGCATGCAATTAAAATTAGATATTCATAGTTCCACATGGCCGTAACTAACTAAATGTAGTTAAAATACTATAGAGACTTCCAACTACAAAAGAACACATAAAAGAAGTTCTAGAATGAGTCAAATAATCAATAAATTTCAATTGAACTCAAAAGAATCCAAAATCCCCAACCTTATTAAACTTAAATTGAAATTTGACCGCTTAAATGAGAAGTTTTCGTGATGAAACCAACCTAGAACTGCTTTTTAGGATCTTACCACGTTTATCTCCTCACTTATAGCTTTCTATTGATACATGATAACTAAAATTCTTGACACACATTTAATAATACATGAACAATATGTGGCAAATATTAGCCACTAGAATAAGGATTCTTCTTTATGGATTTGTCGTTAGGATTTCACATTGATATTAGTATGTATCAATACATACAATTTAAAGAAATTGAAATCAATGTATAAGTGTGAAAAATAAGATTTTTTAAATCCTATGGAGAAGGGTTGAATATGAAAATTCTCAAAAAAGAAAAAAAGAAGAAGAGAGGATTTCCAACAGCCAAAATCCTTTAGGATTTATTATTTGCTAAAATGATGTTTTCTACAACTTAAAGAAAACTCAATGAAAAATTTTCTAGGGCTTGATTGCCAAACATAATCTTAGATTGGGATAAAAAAATTATCTACTTGTAGCTAGAGTTTGCGCTGAGCTCATCACTTTAATTTCTTTCATTATAGACACTTTAATTAATCACTTGCAACCTAATTCTGCATCAATCATCATGATCGGGGCATTATCCTATGTTATATCCTCCAATATACATCACACATCAAAGAAAATCCTAATCTTCGTCAATGTGAGAAGTGTCATCAATGGCATCATGTCATGGTAGGTAATTTTTTAAACCACAATGATTCCTGTGGATTTTGATTCCCTCACTGTTGGCATTTGGTGCATGAATTTGTTCTCTTGCATTCTTTAGACCATGTATATGCATCATGACAACTTTTTTGGGGCATTTATTTCTACAGTGGATCCAAAGAAAATGGATTCACTGTAGAAATAAATAAAATGTACAAATAAATTTATAAATTTCTCTTTGTATGTGTTTGTTTGTAGTGAGTAGGAGTGTAAAAAATTTTAATAAAAAGAAAGTTGGGGGAGTTAGAAGAAAGATCTCGAAATAATAATTTTAGTTGCATAAAATTATAAAAAATGCTCTTTAAAATCAAAAAATTAGAAAAAAAATATTAAATGACAACAAAATTGCAAAAACATATATTGTTTCCTTCAAGTAAACAGGATCATGAAAGAAGGTGAAAAATTGGGACAGATACGACTACACAAGCAAAGAAATTAAAAACAAACCATAATGGACCACGAAGAGAGTATCACACGTACAAAAACTAAAATTTTAATCATATGGTCAACTATGGAAAGAAGTGGCCTAACACCTACGTTCTGCGTAGCCAACTAGACAAACCAACATCAACTGAGACATGACAACGGGCTCCATCATCTGACACCAGACTGACTCAACTTGACTTCTTTTAAAATTCCTTATTTGTACTTTCCATTGACAACAAAACCGATTGCAGACTCTGGTGTCCTGTATTTGCAGCTATCACACGGAAACGGTGTTAACACATGCGGAAACTTCACTGTGTGGCATTAGTCCCATTTCCATTTGGGTATTCAATCTGACCACTTTTATTGAATAAAGTTTATAACTATGTAGAGGATGAGTTTCATTTTGAGAGGTCTATATTATCAATGTGGCCTATGATTTAGATCTCTATATAAGCCTTGTTTAATAAAAATCTAAATGACATAAAAGTACTTGTCCCACAAAAATAATTGTCCCTCTTTATAAAGCATTGGCCAAATTTTCTTTCAATATGAGTTGGATTGATTGATTACTTATAAAATTTGCAGACTTTATAGAGTATTTTATTTTCTTGCTTAATATACTAATCCGTGGGCCTAACTTCTACTAAAGTGATGTTTGTCCAACCCATACAAAGGGGAGATTTTGTAGAGTCAATGTAATCGAACGTGTATCATAGATTTGTATTAAAGTTACATTTATAGTACGCAGATGAGGTGTAGATAGGTCAGGATCCCTACACGATAGGGATGCGTACACAGTGACCTTTTCAAGAGGAACATAAACATAGGAAGAGATTCAAAGAGATGGAGACATGCGATTTATCATTATCTATCGTGATTTGTACCGACCACAGTTAATTTGAGAGTTGGGTTGGCTAATAGATTTACATTTGTTCACCATCAATTTTTATTGGCTGGTTTCATTGAGAGATTTGGTGAGCACGTCACTTTGGGTTTATATAGCAAGTAAAAGAGTTAGGCCTAAAATAGATTTATGGAAAACAGTTCCATGTAGAATAGATCTATGTAGAATAGATAATTTATTTTACGGCAGTTTCGTAACCCCAATTCACACTTTGAAATAAACATTTAAAGTCCTACTGTTCAAAATTTTTTGGTAATTTCTCAACATCCATGTGGAATGAAGGGCTCAAATTTGACCTGATAGATATTCTTGGGACTAAGAAGAGAATCAATGATTCAGATCTTAAAATTCAAGCCCACAAAGTTTAGAAATTTTGATTTTATAAAACACATTTTTTCACAATACCTCAAGATTGATGAAGAATCATCGATTCAAATTTCATACAATGATCATGGTTTATCTTGTAAAGAGGATCAATGGTTTTGAAAAAAGTTTAGAGCCCAACAATTACACAGAAAAGCAAAATACCTCGGCTGGATTTCATCATGTTAAAGCCAATCACTTTAAACATTAGAGGATCAATGTTCTACAGTTTTTCTTTGTTTTATTGACATCCACAATGGACCGAGGGCTGAAACTGAGAGTCTTGACCATTTTTGAGCCAAAGATGACCAATGGCTCTGATCTTGAAAACAGGCCCAAAAAGCCCAAAATTTTTTGATCCAATGGTTGACGGTTTTTTTACAAATATCTCAAGATTGGTGGGTCATCCACCGTTCAAATTTAATATCATGGCCGTTCTTAAGTCTATGGAGAATATAAATGGTTCTGATTGAAGTTTGAAACTCTACGACTAAACACACAAGCAAAAAAGTGACTGGGTTTCATCACGTGTATACCCAGATACTACAAACATTATATCATCAACGGTCCAAAGTTTCCCTTCATTTTCTTAAGATCCACTATGAATCAGAGGCTGGAATTTCATATCCTAGCCATACTGGGGCTTTTGAAGTGTATCAACAGTCCTGATCTTGATAAAGGGGCCGGGCCCACAAAAGTCTTGAAATGTTTATCTAATCGTTCACAGTTTTTGACAATTACCTTGAGATTCGTGTGTCATCAACGGTTCAAATTTGATTCCAAATACATTTTTAGTGTTATTAAGACTTCCAACGGTTTGGATCATTTTTTAGGGCTCCAGATTTTAAAAAAAAAAATGAAGGCGTTGTGACTACTGTAGCAAATGTGTCTTTCCACTTTTAAACAAGGATGATTCTGCTGATTTTTGGGGCTGGGGATAACAGTTGTTGGATGTCTTTTTGAGATTTGAAATGGAGGTGGATGGAGTTAGTATCAAACGCAATTAATGCGTTTTCAAACCTCTTTAAGATAATAAGAGGTGGCAAATGGACTTCCCAAACAGCCACTTAGAATTATATCATCTGCCGAAAGCAAGCCCACTGCCCATTGGTTATTGCCATGTCTGATAAGGAAATGAAATAAACAGCTGGTGTCATACTTAGATGTTTATTATATTCAGAAGGTCTTAATTAAGCTTTTGTTAGAACTTATATTATTTGGCAGTAGTTATAAAAGGACTTGGGATACTAAATATTTGAGCTTCAACAAAGAAAGGTAAGTTATTGTTTTCAGATAGAAAGAGACTTTTACCGAAATGGAATATGGAAAGGGATTGCACAACTCCGTCCAGTGTAAAGGTTTTCATTTGAAAGCTTTTGCGTATTCTCACTTAAGTAAAATTTTATCGATGGAAAAACTTTGGTTAGCAAGATTTTATTGAATACCTTCTTCTTGGATTCATAATCAATTATCTTTCTCTCTCTTCATACAGAGGAACTGTCAATCCACTTTCCGTGGTTACACACATCCGTCTTCATAAAATCAATAAGAGATTAATCACCAGTTGTACTTGTCAGTATGCATGGGTGCTTGAGTATTTATTTGAGCACAAAAAAATAAAATAAATTAATAAATAATTTTTAAAAAAAAGAACAAAACAAAAACTGAAAGTAGCAAACTTGTAGAACACTCATGTCTTGCATGTATTTATGGAGTCTTTAGTTGTAAAGTACACCAAACTACCTATTTCTTCATATATTATTTTCTAGAATTTTGTTTTTTTTTCCTTTGGGGTGTTTGGCTAAATACATAACACAAGATCAATAGATTTAAATATTTTAAGATTTTATTATCATAGAATAAAAAGTGTCATATTATTATATTGTATTACTTATGGTGTTAAATAATTTTCACAAATTTTTTTATACCTTTGAAGTATTTGGCAATATATAATAATAATAATAATAAAACAAACTCACAACATGATATACCAAGCAATAAATATAAAGAAAGTAATCAATTAACTCAATGCAAGACTCACTAACTAGCAATCATAGGTGTTAATAATTATAGTAAGAGTCATCTATTATTAAAAAAAATCAAAGAATTAAATGTTAAAACTGTGAAATCCAAGCAATAGTGTTTAATTAAGGTTGGTTCACCAAAGGTAGGTACCCTCTGGCCCCCACTTTCCTTGGAAGAAGCTATGACAAATCCTCCCCTCCAAACAAAATGATCTTCTTCCTATAGAGATGCCTCCATGGCAAACTCCCTACCCAACGGAAGCTTACTGCTTTCGATTCGAACATTAACCCCCATTGTCCCCTCTGCCACTCCTCCCAGGAGACTATTGACCATCTTATCTGTCAGTGTCCTTTCACCAAATCAGTATGGGACTTGCTCCCACATTCAGCAAATAACCCCACATCCTTCTCCTCCATTATGAACTGGTTCACCAAGATCTAAGTCTCCAAAAGTTTCGCGTCAAAACAATTGTAAGCTAGTATGTGTGGAAAACAAGAAATAATCTATCGTTTAATGGAATTTAACTCACATGTTTACAAGTCCTGGCTTCAGTGTTGGCACTCAACTAGACAAATGGCTTCCACTACCTCTAAGATGGTTCAAATTGAATTTTCATGGTTCCTTCATCCACTCTACTAGGAAGGCTGGTATAGGAGGCATCGTGAAGGATTGCTTTGGTCACATGTCCATTGCCTTTGCAGTTAAAACCATTGCCTCACATCTCTCGAAACAGAGTTTCTTGCCTTCTACAAAGGCCTCAAAATATGCAAATCAACACAACTGTCTGGTCTCCAGATTGAGAGCGACTACCTCACCATGGTCAAAGAACTTTAACTGGACCCTTTTGCCAGTTTGGAAGAAGATTGAAGATATGTTGCACCACTTCCATGCTTGGTCTATCAACTACTGCAAGAGATCGGCCAATGAGCTCACAGATGCGCTCTCTAAGCATGACTCTCCACTTGTCTAGACAGTTCGAGATTCCTGCCTCTTCCACTTTGGCACCAACTGCCAAAAAAAAAAAAAAAAAAACAACAACAACAACATTAGGCAACGTTCTACTCCAAAACCTTCTTCCACCACATGGATTCTACTCCGGCGATGTCTTCAACCTCTCAAGTTCATTATGAGACAAATCACAGAGACTGTCACCACTAAGGATGCCCCGGATAGTCCTCTTGTCCCAGAACTGGCTTCTCATCTCCACCACTATTGCTATGAAGTTTTTTATTTGAGGTTCCTTTTTTTTTTTCTTATGTAAGTCTCTTTTGTTTTCTCCCCACCTCCCTATGCCTATGTACACCGGTATAGTTCTTCGCAACCTCTTTTGTAGGTACCCTCTATTTTCTTTTTTTCTTTTTTTTTTTTGTTTAGCTATCAGGAGATCTAATTTAGCAACCCCTATGTTCCTCCCATTATCTTTTCGTCTGTTGTTGCCTTTTGAGCCTTCTAATAATATTTTCCCTTTCTCACGAAAAAAAAGAGTAGGTGCCTATAGTGTATTATATATAATGGTGATTATCACACATGGTCCTATCTAGTTTTTTAATTTATTTTTGGTAAAACCTTCTTTAATGTCATCCATTTATGAGAAATCATTGTAAAACCTATTTGATGTTGGTAGTGTGACGTCCTGGAGTCCTATATCGACTATAAAGAGGAAAGTGACTGAGCTTATATGTAGAGCTTATACTTTTAACTTGCATGAGGACTTTTTGTGGGTTGAACACCACCAGAAGCAAAATCATAAGGCCCATGGGCCAAAGCAAAAAATATCATACATGTGTGTGGGGGTGGGGAGTTACAAATGTCATTAGAGCCGACTCTCAACTAGTTCAAATGTGGATCGCTACCGTGGTTTGGTGCAAATAAGTGGGTTTCTATGGTAGGTTATTTGCACAGGAACGTGCAACCTTAAGGGAGGTGGATTAAGATATCCTTGAGTCTTACATCAACTATAGAGAAGAAAGTGACTTGGCTTATATGTAGAGTTTGTACTCTTATCTTGCATGAGGCCTTTTGGTGGGTTAAATACCACAAGAAGAAAAACCATGAGGTCCATGGGTCAAATCGAACAAGATCATGCATATGTTGTTTGGGGGGGGGGGGGGGGGTGTGGTTTATAGGTAGTCATATTAACACTAGGGGAACAATCAAATAGTGGGACTCATTTAGTGATGTCAAACCGATAATCACAATCACATAATTCAATCTTGGTAATTGGTATGGACTTGGCCAATTTTGGTAGTATGAGACCCATTTAATGTCAATAATCATGAAGAAAGCACCCTAGTATGACATTTGTAGGACCCACCCAATCGTCAAAATTAACAAGGGTTATATAATCCAGATGGGGCTATAGGACCCTACATTAAATTTGTAAGTACTATGGGGCCAATTTACTATTAGAATCTTGGAGCCATAATTGCACTCTTATGAAATTTACTGATGTTAAAACTTATAGTGGGCTACTATAATTAGTGGTTGCATACAACCTTTCTAATGGCTTTTACTAAAATTCTCCTTTTCTATTTTGAAAAGATTTTTTAATAAAATATTATTTTATATTGCACATCCTTGAATAATATAATATGAAGGTTTTTCAAAAAAAAAAATTGAGATACTGCATGATACATTGATACCTTTTAAGTTATCCAAACACCTCAAAAGAATATATAAATTAGTAAATAGTATACCAAAATCTCTTGAAATATGTCATTTCCAAATACCCTGTTGATTTATATTTAAAATCTGCATTAAAGCCAGCTACGGTAGTCACCTTATTGGATTCTAACCACAACCCTGAATAAAGGGGCCGCCCAGCAGTAGAGAGTCCATGCTCGCTCAACTGCCGAGGTCTTATCTCTGGGTCCTCTTCCCCAGGTGTGCACTGTTCTTCACCTCAGCGTGTGCGAGGTTCACCGAGTCCAGATATTCGTGCATCAGTTAGATCTCTGTAAGGGTCCTACCAGCTTGGCCGGTAAAAAATGAAAACTACACTCTTGAGGGCCTCAAATGGAAGAAATGTGAAGTGAACAAGGTCCTAAGTTTGACTCCACCCCTTGTGTTATCCGGGTATTATCAGTATAGCCTTATATGCACTACCTAGAGAATTGTCTTCGCTCGTCTCGTCAGATTCGGATGAGCTGAAGACTAAAGGTCCCAAAGTCCCAAAGCTCAACTAGCAAAAAATAGCTAAACCACAAAAAATTTTTAAGGAAAAAAGGACGGGTGTTGTTTCAAACCATTCAATGGATAGTGGGCACCCAAATTTGCAAAGTGCTTATTTTTTTAATAGGAATCCAATAATAGACTGGGCAGAAAATTCAAGTCTTCAACCACCAAAACCGATTTTCAACCATGTTGACAGTAGTACACAGAATTTTCTAATGGTTTTAGGTTTTGACTTCTGTCATCAAAACCCGATAGTGATAATCGCGAGGTATTTGGGGTCTACAGACGAGAAAATTTGCACATCTCCACTCTTTCCTCACCCACTGTTACAGATAAGAGAATCTTAGGTTTGAATTTAAATGGGTTGACTTTCAATTTGAATAACCTTGACGTTAAATAGGTTCGTTATTAGCTTCTAGACATTGAACTCCAATCAGGTGGCACACATGCAAAACACACACACGAGGCATCATTTCAATCACTCTATTTGGACGTTTGGATCTTCATATCAGTTGCAGATAATTCAACTTATGCGTAGATGACAGTTCATGCGTTTGGATAACCCAGGGAAAATTCATCCAGGAAGCACCCAACGTTTCAAATTTGCTGCCTCCTATGTGCGGCCCAGCTCAATGCATTCTAATCACGGATCTAAGGGCCCATGAAGGTAAAAGTTTTCACACTACAACCTGCCCTGCCAGTTTGAAACTTGTGGCCTATTCATAACCCTACTTATTCATAACCCTACTTATTTTTCTCTAGGTCAAATAATCGTACACTAACAAGTGTTCCCCTTTTTTTTTCTTTTTACCTTTTAAATTCTTTCACGACCGACACAAAGTACTGAGAATTAACAGGCAACTGGAGTTATATACACATCAGTAACTTAATTATGAATAGGCCCTCTGGGCATATTTGTTTTTGTTTAAGGGGTAGAGTAAAATAGAATAAAATAAATCTAAAAAGGATTAATATCTGATGAAGTTATGATAACTTAATGCTTTTAATCGCATATGAAATTTTTTTAACTTTTTGTATAAAAAGTAAAGAGTTTTTTGTAATTTAATAATAACTTTTTGACTTTTTTTAAAAAAGAAGGAAGGAAATTTGAATTTTTTTAAAACAACGAGGAAAAATTTAAATTTTAAAAACTTTATTTTACTCTACCTCACAATCAAACAGGCCTCCCGTTTGGGCCTCATAGCTTTTTTATTTTTTTTAGATGGGTTGGGGGGTTTTTTTTGTTTTGGGGGGTGGGTTTTTTTTTTTTTTTTTTCGTTTTTGGGTGGTTTGGTTGCTATTCTGTTTATGCCTTTTTCCCTGCTTCTTGGTTGCTTAGTTTCGGTATTGTTCCCTTTTGCTCCCATAATGGATTCTCCTTCGGTGGTGGTGGGTTTTTTTTTTTTTTTTTTTAGTTTTTGGGTGGTTTGGTTGCTATCCTGTTTATGCCTTTTTCCCTGCTTCTTGGTTGCTTAGTTTCGGTATTGTTTCCTTTTGCTCCCATAATGGATTCTCCTTCTTTACCAGGAAAAAAAATATATAGAAAGAAACAAAGAAAGAAAAAAACCAATTTGCAAAGACCCCAACATAATCAAAGATAAAATAGATGATGCCAAATTATGATGGATATTAATCAGAAATCCAGGAGAGGCTGGTACAGAGAATATGCCACAAAATCCGTTCTGCTAATTTCAATAGGAGGATTGGTTTTTAGAGCAGTTGATCGGATAGCTCATTGGCCTTTCCTCCTGCATGTAGCTAGGTTCTTGAAGCAGTTTTGGGTTGGGAAGAAAATCCCTTGGCGTGGAGGGTGTTCAATCCCTTACAGGACAACATGGGCAGGACAATTCTCTCGGTGTGTCTCTATAGAAAGCTGATAAGAGTGGCTGTACGTGCAGCTGACATGATACATTTTACATTTTACTAGCCAAGATAAAGACAACCCAAATCAGAAAATAAAACCAATTTACAAGCCTTCCAGTAATCAGTAGAACTCTAAAGGGTATATCACAACATTGCATATCAGGAAAAAATAACAAAAAGATAAAGAACAAAGGGATAGATATCCTACAAACCCACTGAAACCTTTTCTTTTCAGGAGCGATCAGCAGAAAGAGAGTTGACCCATCTTCAATCACTTGCCACCTTATCTCCCTTTCTATACCTTGCAACAAAGATAATGCCTTGTAATCAATGCATTCAATAAAACTAGAGTCTGAACTGTCATCTCCCGTGTGACATAAAGTGTGGTAGCTTTAAAATGTGTGTGTGTGTGTGAGAGAGAGAGAGAGATGCAAGGGTACCAGAATCTTACCAGTATGATCTTTGTTCCTGAGGAAACTTTCGACTGTAGAGAGGAAGTTCGAAAAGGAAAGCTGCTTTGAACCATGCAGGCAACTTCCCATACACAATTGGCGGCAAGGGAATGAGCGGGCTGGAAGACAAAATTCTAAATCAGATACTCAACTTTTCTTACAACACAAATTTAAAAATTTTAAAAGAAATTAACCTCGTGGTTTTTTTGTAGTGCTGGTATTCTGCTACACTGCCATACTTCTTATCTGCCGATTCCTGTTTTCAGGCATGAGTTACAACTGTTGGAGTGTCTCTTTTAGCGGATATTTACGGTTGTAACTTAACTGAAGGTGAGAAGCAATGCAAACCTCAAGCAGCGGGATGCCACTGACAAAAAGAAGCAACAGAGTCAGGAAGACCGGCCCTAAGACAACCAGCCATTCAGCACCTTTTAGAATGGAAGTAGAAGCCACAAAGATACCCCACCAGAGGAAAATCTGCATTCATCAAATAAATGAACATAATATCATTGGCATATGAGGTCTGAAACTGAAACGATTCCAACCATTGAAGTCTCATGAACATTCCAATCAACAAGTTACTAATGGGGATGGATAGTGATGAATGCATGTCAGCATCGGCAAGAGCAATAGAAGAGATAAATTACAAGCAAAGATCAACAGAACACTTACGAAGGGCATGACAGCTGCCCCGCAAAACAGCAAATATCAAAACAGCACATATCAAGCAATAGATATCAGTTGCAGGTACAAGTATCAGCTATTGGCATAAATTTTTGTCTGAGGTAAAAAAAAAGGATAAAAATCAAATCTGAAAGATATAAAGAACATTAGAAAAGTTGGATTTTGATGTTTATAACCATTACCAACTAAATGAAATGCATCTGACCATCACTAGTTCAGAGTCATCTAGGTCCTGTATCACTACATGATTTTAAAAGAACAATGACGGATACCCATGTGCATGTCACTTAAGTATTTTGAAGTTCTAATAAAATGTTAATGATCAAAAAATTGTTATCAGCTTTAGATTTACTATGTAGATAGTATCGTAAATCATGTACTATGTAGATAGCATATAGTACTAGATAGGACTTTCTATTTAGTAGTAGTCTGTGCTCCAATAACTTACAACTGGATAGTTAATGAGGAAAGAATAATTATTAACTAGAGAATACCATTAACAAAATTTATATAAATGATTGATCTATAGAGCACATAAATCTTGTCTAAAGAAACCCTAATGAAATGATCCATGTGAAGAAGTTTTAACGAATTTCATATCTTTTTGGGAGTCTGAAAATCCATAGATATTTATGAGAAAACCTCAATAAAATCCTTGCAAATGGTCCAAATAATGTATGTATGAGCAAATCTACACCCCAAACTTGCATTATGAATGATCAAGAACTTGTTCCTACCCAAAACAAAACTAAAAAATAAAATAAAATAAACTAAAAAACATAGAAAAAAACTAAAAATTCACCTCATATTCAGTTTTTCTCACCTTAAAGGTAACCCCGTAGCCCTCAAGCTACGGGTTGTGCACCAACATTATTCTTTTTTCCTTTCTTTTTTTACTTTTTTGGATTGTATAGGCACAAACCCTTCAAAAGACTTCCCCTTGAAAAAAGAAAGAGAACAGCATAGGTTTTTGGGCTTAAAAAGGAGTCACTTGATACACATGTCCAAAACATAGATATTAGAATTTATTGATTGGTCTTAAGGCAATATGACTGATGTATGAGTTAAAAAAAAACAATTCTAATTCTTGATTACCAAACCTAATAGCATTAAAGTTAGGAAGTGCAAATGTGAGCAGCCACAAGTCACACAACATCATGACAAAGAGGAACTATTGGCTCATGAGTGCCACAAAGAAGTGTTAATATGAATGGACCCATACTGGATGTGGAACCATAGATCTCCTAGAATGGAATATCATAGCCATCCAATATTATGTCTTTTATCTAGAACAAGTAAAGTTAGTCTTCATGGAGGGGTGGCATCAAGCAGGCAGCTGGAAATATAAACTCGCTAAACCAAACGAAGTCTATTTCTGTAAAAGCCGCAGTAATCAACTTACCTACCATTGCTAGGGATTAATATTAGCAGATTTATAACAAGGACCAATTCATTTCCACCTCTCTTTGTAAGCCACCATTCTAAGGGTTACGATCTCCTAGTCTAATAAGAAAATTTTGTACCATCCTTCAAACAAAATTGGGCCCATTATACAAATGGTAGGCATTGCCAAAACATAGGCCCTACAGGCATGAATTTGTAATATAGTAAAATGTACGTTTGATGAAGCTTAAGTGTTAAAGGCTTAAGACCCCATAGTTCATCCAAATATCCAATCATGATTCTGTCAGTCACATTCCAGTTTGCAACGCCCGAACATGTAGAGGATAACAGTATGCAGTGAAATCAGACATCTAAAGTGGCATGCCATGGCATCTAAACCAGATACCCCACTTCACCAAGATAACCAAGATACTCATAATGATAAATAACAGGAATTTGAGTCAACACCTGAACAGCTTGTTCTTTATCCAGCAGATTTCCCATCATACCAACTTGAGCATATATGGATGATATTTATGAGGAAGGGCAGATCAACTAACCTCACCAAAATAATTTGGATGGCGAGAAAATTTCCAGAGCCCAACATTGCACCACTTCCCTCTACTAGCAGGGGAGTTCTTGAATTGTAGCTTCTGCTGATCTGCTGTTGCTTCAATACTCATCCCCACGGACCACATAACCCATCCAATAATGTCTTCAGGCTGAATGGATGGATCTCTATCACGGGAATTAACAACTGTTATGGGCAAACTCACAGTCCACACCCAGACAGCCTGTCATAAACAAAGAAGGAAGCATAACAAACACCAAATTACAATTTTGGGAATTTTGGTAAAATAAGGTGCATTCCATCACTGCCCATACTCTTCAGATTAAGTAGAAACCAATTAAAATAATCCACTAGTACATGTAGAAAGATATCAGAGTACCTGGAATGTCCAAAAAATAGCTAATTTTCCCAAATTATTTCGCATTTCATCAAAACGATGGTCCTCCCCCCACTGCAAAATTCTGTTGAAAGAAATTTAAATAATATACACATATATGAAAGAAATTTAAATTAACATAAACAGAATCACGCCATCCTACAGTAGATTCTACATTTTAAAATTATCAACTTTCATGTCCAAAAGCCACCCCCAATTTCCACTTTTCTCCCTAGATATAATCAGAAAAGTGTTTTAAAAAAAAAAGGCAGCCAACCAAATGAATTTATAGAAAGGATTGAAAAACTAGTTTTGATTTTGGCCTTAAAAATGCTGTAAGTTGCCACCACTACTGCGATTGAATAGAAATATGTCTTAGCCTAGGCATCAGGGCTGAGAGAAAGACGGAGAGAGGGAGAGAGAGAACCCAATCCATACTCTCTTTTATTGGAAGAGTAGCCCTAATATTTACATGTTTTAAGCCTTCAATGCGATCTTCATTTTTCTATTTTCTAGGGTGTGGGGTCAGAGATGTGGGAGGGAGGGGGGCACAGGACGCTCCTATTCAAAGACCTTATCTACTCACTTTCCGGGCTTCATTCAAGGGTACAATGGAGGAAAATTCCAAAATAGTACCAGTTATACTGAAACAAGTCTGTTTTTGCTGAGAAAGGCATGTGAAAGGCATGTTCATCAAAACACACTACCTTGGTTTGGACAGGCAAAACTACTGAATTAAAAATAAAAAAACACCCTATATATAACACATTATGGACAAGAAACTGAAATGGAATGTTTCAGCTATTTCAGCCAAAATGAAACCAAATTGAAACAATGACTCAAACAGGACTTTGGTAAGAAATTCCACGAATAACAACTGGAAAATCAATAGGAGCTATAATAAAAGAAAAGGTGGGATCTTTAAAACCATTGATCAGTTGTCATGAGATGGACTTCCAAATCATTGGACAACTCATAACACAATCTCTTCTAACCAAAAACCATCATGGCAACATAGATTACTAAATGGTAACATCAATTACATAAAAATATCATGAATGAAAGCAAAATGCTGGCAAATGATGTTCCTTCACTAAAAGAAATAGACATAATTCAATTAAATAAAAAAGAATGCACACCAATATGCTGACACCTTTTCTGATAAAAGAAATGTCATCTCATATAATGAACAGAAATAAATATGAAATAACTACTTTGAGAAGGAAAACAACACACAATTCAAAAATAATAATAATAACACACATTTCTAAGGTCTTTCAATGGGCATACCTCATCAGCAAAAATAGTCCCAGGCGAAGACCCCATATTACGACCAATAAAGTCAAAACTACCTGGAAAATGGAACAGTATGCTCAGATATCATAAAAAGAAACGTGTGCATCAATTAGAAAGTGTTGAGGGGTTACTGGAAGGGAATTAAGCACATCATACGAAAGTTCTTGTCTATTTCTCACTAATTGATTTGTTGACTTCATAGTTTATAGCCACCCAGTTCCCAACATGGATATTATAAGCAACAACTTAAGGTTGCCTGTAGTGAATGCAACGCAAAAAGGTAACCTGGACTGATTAAATCTATACACGTGAAACTCACCTTTTCAATGATCTGAATCGCTCAGATCATGAGGTATGTACTCACTTTACCCACAATGAAACAATCAGGTTCCACTGTAATCAAAGCCCCCAACCCCCAACAAAACCTTACATTCAGCATATGTTAGGAACTAGATCAAATTTCACTCAAATAGGAATGACGTACATCATTCGATCGACATGTGTGAAGTAACATAGCTACGTGTTTTAATCATATCGAAGCACCATAAAATCATGAATGCTTCATATCACTCTAACATAGCAAATGGAATTTCAATTCAAACAAGGAGACAACTGTCTCGGAAACTTCCTTAAAATAAAAAACATGGAGAACGATGCAATAAAAACATTGAAGGCATGATCTTACATTCTTTGGGCTCAGACACAGTAGTTCGATAAATATGTACATAGAAAAAGTGGTTATTATAAAGTTCTATCAAATAACCATTACAACTAGACAAAAAATGGAAAACCATATTCCTCCAGTTCCATGCATCTTCAATCTTCAAGATGCTAGTGGTCCACATGATCAGGCAATAAGGATTTCATGGAAATGATATTTAGATATAACTAAGGAGCAGGAGTACCTGTCTGAAATGCCATGATCCCTTCAAAATCAGAGTTAAAACAGCAATTAAAATGAAGTTTGTGCTTCCTGCAAAGAATAATAAAAATCTTGGTGTAGAACCAACATTTTGAAAAATGAATTAACCAAAACTGCCTCAAACTCTAAAAGCCAAACTTGAACTACACTATGTTTGATCACAAGAACCTAATCTGAGGAGTCAACACTTTCTTCCCAATTTTTTTATTTTTGAAATGCTATTTAAAAATAGAATTCTTTTCTTTTCTTTTATTTGATAAATACAAACACGCACATGCATACGCACCCTAACCAAAGTCCCTCAACTATCAATGATACAACCAAGGATCAATCCTTGGTTGTTTCTGCAGAGAGCGGAGAGGGAGGTGCCTCACCAGTGAGGTACCAGCGGATTGGCTGCTTAAGAATGGATATTCCATTCATAGATAAGAATTTATAACTCAATTTGAGGTACTCACACCCAAGATGAGATCTGCTGCCTACCTTCAGGGGTATTGGCAAGGAAACTCTTATCTTGCATCTTATCCTCAATTTGAGGGACCCACCCATAATTCATCATTATTATCATTTTATCATTCATCCATCCCTTCAAAGGTGATTCTATGGCTATCAAATGCGGGACAGATGGCGATAAACTGATAAATCAGTTGCGGGGCAGGCTCCACTGTGTTTCGATTATCTCTTAAAGCACTGTTAACAGCTTCCACATGGTTTGGATCATTTGGGTAGCCCCACCATAGTTCCACCGCGATTTTGGTCATTTGGGAAGCGACAACCAAATTTATACATGCACTAAAAGCACAAGCAAAAGAAATCACCCCAGAAATTAGGGTTAGATAGCAACAAAACGAAGCGAGAGGCCTCGAATTCATTCAAACAAGTCTCAATTAGAAAGAAGTTAAGGAAAACAGACATTGGACAAAGAGGACGACCAACAAGAAGAAGAAGAAGAAGCAATTGGAGAGAAAGCAATCATACCAGCAAAATCGGTGACCTTGTCGAATCTGAAAAGCGCCGTGATGACGAAGAACAGAAACTGATAGCCAATCTGCCATTAAAAACAAACAATGACAAAATGCAACTCCCAAAGAGAACATAAACGAGAAGAAGAAGAAGAAGAAGAAGAAGAAAAAGAAGAAGAAGAAAGAGATTTTTACAGTTACGATAGCCGTGATGGCTAAGTAGTAGGAGTCCAGAACATTTGCCATTAACCCTCTCTCTCTCTCTCTCTCTCTCTCTCTCTGCAACTTCTCTGTTTTGCCGCTTTGGAAGAAAAGTCTGTTTTGGATAGGAAAGAGCAAATGAGAATTAAAATAGTAGCTAGAGTTGGTTGGTCCGTTGAAAATGAAATCAGCATTTTGACTTTAAAAGGTTTGTGGTCAGGATTTGGACAACATGCAAAGGAATCTACCCTCTATGTATTGTGATCCATATATGTTCATTGAAATAAAGGAGACCATTTCCTACCCTTTTTTTGGGTCTTCGAGAATAAAATAAAATAAAATAAAGATAGAAAGAGTGAAATAAAATTTAATAATTTTTTCCTTTTAAAATTTTATTTGTAAAGATTGCAAACGAAAGGTAACGATTGCTTGAAAATGTACCTTCAAATATTTAAGAACAGACCCATGTTTCAATTGTTAGATGGGCGCCGGCATTCTCACTAAGATAGTTATAGTGAAATTTAGGAATATTTGTCGTAACTTTTTAGCTCGGCTGATTAGGAATACCCCAAATGCCACCATTAAAATGGTTCATTTGGTTAGAGGAATGTCGATGATTTTTGTCGGAGAGAATTACTATTTCTCCGAATGCTGCCCCAGAGATTTTTCAAAATTCCTAACGATAGTCCAACATTGAAAAGACTATAATTATGCTAATTTCGAATGTTGAAAGTGATTTTTTTACTTTCAAAACTTCAACATTCAAATGAAGAATTTCAAATGCCTTGCAGGAATTCCCAACACTTGCAATTCTCCTCAATAAATCGCTTGAAATAAACAGACACCAGTGTTTGACAGTTCAAGTCCTCGGGCACACGAAATGAACTAATATTCTCAACATTTGTAGCACTTTCCCATTTTTAATATAAGAGGACACTCTGTGAGTGATACGAGCTCCTTGGGCAATCCAGTTTTACAGCCATAAATTGAATGTGGATGGTGGTCTAAAATAAATATTTTCAGAACTCCAAAAGAGAACATGCAATGTGAACGTGTCCCGCTTTCAGAAGCATGAGCACGAGGTCGAGAAGAACTTTCCACTGGGCATGTACAGATACAAAACACTGTGCATACACTTTCCACATATCCGAGGAAGACATGGAGAGTACCAAAGTGGATTGGGGCATGCAACACAAACTAAATTCTTTGATGGTCACACAGGCCATGAAATGGGTTTTTACAAACCAATAGAGAACCCAGTGATCAGCTTCATTATTAATATTAGTGCCAAAAAGGGTTCTACAAATCAGTGGTTGGAATATTTCATTCGGGCATCAGATGTGCCTATCCATGTGCCACACAGGGATGGATTTCAAGGGTGGCTAAGAATCACGTCTCTTGCTTTTTTTCCTTCATTCTCGCAGTGACTTCTTTTAAAGGATTCCAACTTTCGTCAAAAAGTTTACCAACTCCACTGAGAGTACACAAGTCTTAGCCTCATAGTCGTTTGCATGGCATCAATTATCATGTACCTTGTTTCCCATGGATATACTAAAAAACAGGGGAGACTCTAAAAAATTATTCTATAGAATCCTCATTTGTCGTAAAGTAGATAACCTCTCTACCAGAAGAAAACAGATGTGATAACCTGGATTCCATGGTGACCACCATTTCGTGCAAACGAACAAAGCCATTTGTAGTGAAAGCAGAAACTTGACTTTGTATGATGAGAGCTCAATGACATAAGTAAACATAAATATCCAAAGACATGCACCAATTTCCGCCATATTCCAAGCATGGAGCTGTCCAATTTCATTAGTCAATTTCATTGTATTATTGAAATTTCTGTGCAGATTGGGGTCAACATATGGATATTAAAGAACATGGTGCCCATTAAAATGTAACAGATGTGGGTTGCAATGGCATGGTTTATTGCTGAATCTTATTAATGTGCCCGATTCAATGTGCCTGGTTAGATGGGACAGATGAAGGAAGAAGCTAAAAAAGAACAACAGATTTGAAAGTTTTACCCGGCCAATTGTGCCTTTCCTGGGCTATTGCTGAATTCTATTTGTGACCATCTATTCATACAACACCTTCCTGTCTATAGATGCTATAACAAGTTAAAAAGTTTGACAACATACCTGTGGGCTGCAGCACATTCCGAGTTGGTATATGGTCTACTTGCTACCAGCACACCAATACAAACATGGGCAGACCGATGATGTGCGGGCAGTTGCACCCTTTGACTCCGGTTCGCTTTGAAAATTATAATGAAAATTTTGTCTTTTCTTTGAAAATCTACATAAAAATCACATGTTCGCACCCCAAACTCACATGAAAATCATAGGTTTATTCCTAAAACCCAATTACTTAACTTGGGTCCGCACCCCTCAACTGAAATTCCTGGGTCCGCTGCCAAATACAAATATACAATCCGTTGAACTACAAAAGTGGACATTAAATTCAAATCGCTCACGCCACACCATGTACCACATGCACCCCTTTCTTTCTGGGCTTTTAGTCTCTTCTTTTATTTCTTTTGGGCAACACCAACACATGTTCACGCCATTTTACAGTTACAGCCTTTTCTTTCCCCACAAACTGGTTAGGTTGCTAACGAAGCAGCTGCTTTCATGCCTTGGAAATTGCCATAGTGAGAAAAACAATAATTTCAATTTCATCACCAATAGTAGCCCTCTATAGGATGAAAGTCTTTCAGCATCCACAGAACAACATCAGCTACCAACCCCAACAGTCTGGGTTCAAGGTTCCAAGCACAATGTGTCTGCCTCACCAAAGCCATATCTAAGAAACTCGAAAAGGAGAAGCACGAGTGTCTAACCTTTACAACTTTTTTCACATATTTTCAAATAGTTGTCACAGCTTCTCTAAATCAGTTGTAAACTGAACTCCTCAAGACACCATCCCTAATGTTGTCAATTCGACCTAAATGAATGCCAGCAGCAATGGACAGGCATTTTAGGAAAATCACCAGCCACACTGATGGACTTTCTCGACCAAACAATTTCAACTATTGCAAAATGCAACGACAATTTATGACCTTCCATTTGGTCTCCTCCTTCCATTGGATCAGATAGTACAGGATGGACCACTTTTTGGCACTTATCTTTCATGACTCATCCGTTCCTTCTGCAGTCTGGTTTGCACTGGCCAGTCTCCCAACTGGTTCTGGTGCGCACCGAGATGATCCCCTCTCTGAGCTGCTGCGAATTGGTAGCCTGGGTCTGGGAACTTGTGCACTTGTTATTGGCTTCTGCAATGGCTTTAAGGCTGCCATGATATCAGCAAATGAAGGTCGCCCCTTTGGTTCTCTACAATGCCCAAGTAAGCAATGAAATAAGATGCCAGTCATTTCTCTTTTTCTTTTTTTCCTTTCTTTTTCTCTAATACATACTTAGACACACACTCACACTCACACTATGCAAGTCCCTATCCAACAAACCCAGGGGGTCCCTATTTGAATCTTTGGATGGGGAGATGCCTCACCACTTGGGCTGCAAGTGGAATAATGGTCATTTCTTTTGATATGCATTATGTAGATTTGGTCGGACAGTTTGAAAAAAAAGAACTCAGCCTCAGGGTGCTATGTGAGGTTCTATTTGTTTACATGAAAGGAATAGTAAAAAGAAAGTGAGGGTCAAATCATAAATGAAGTCAAAGAGTAGAGAGTTAAAGCAAAAGGCACAAGAAGACAAAAGTTTACTTCTCCCCAAGTTATCACACTTGGTTGAAGTGTTAAAAAAAAAAGAGCCAAAAGTGGAGTAAAAGGTACTAGTGGTGTCACATCAAAGTTTACTTCTCCTCTTCCTCCATCCAAATAGTAATGAAATAAAAGAGTCACATCACCGCTTTACTCTTCACTTTTACTTCTTTCATCCGAACAACTTAAGGTTAAAAAAAAAAACATCATATCCGTTTTTTACTCCTCCTTTACTCTCCTTTCTGCTTAACAAACAGTTGAGGGATAATGCAGCAGATGTTTCTACAACCGTCAAATCAGTGTTGGCAGATGCTAACTCAATATCAATGCAACTCAAGGTGGGACAGGAAAAACCATTTTCTAGAAAAATTGATGAGCTTCTATTCTTGTGTTTGGCAGTATTGTTGCAGTTACAACACATTTACAGTTCTTAAAACATATTCACTGAAAGAGAAAAAATCAGTCAAGAAACCAGTCAACCCAGCAGGTCAGGTCAACCAAATGGGTCAAGATAACCCAATGGATCCTAAAACAATTGGTAAAAGGAAATCTAAAGTACAATCAATTTGCAATACAACAGATTTCCTTTGGCCCATGGTTTTAGGATCCATTGGGTTATCCTGACTGATTCAGTCAACCTAACCCATTGGGTTGACCTGTATCTTGATATTTACTATGTTATATTGTTTTCATTAAGTTAAAATTATGTGATAAGTGTCAATTTTATTAAGTTAAAATTATGTGATAAGTAGCAATCATTTCCTCCCACTCATAAAAGTGTGAGAATGATACCGTCTACAGAACCCAAATGGTAAGGTCACCATTCATGAATCAAACCCTCTCTATTACCCTATTCCCACCCCACCCCCAAGCCCTGTCCATCATCATTCCAGTTTTCACTCCTACAAGAGGGGGCCCACCAAAGCACTGATCACATGTAAAATATATAATTGACTCCCCACAACTAAATGGAGTAAATTACATTTTATGTGTGATAAATCCAACAATGGCCCCCAGTCCAACTAGACTAAGCTCTATGCAGTTCCAATTCATTAGGTGTTAGGGTATTTGAGCAGATTGGATTCATGGATGGTGGCCCGACTGTAAATGATCTAAACAGTAGCATGCTCAACTCAGTATGGGCAGCTAGTCATTACTCTACATGTTTTTAAGATTATTATATATCCATATGGGTCTATCACAAGCATGTCAAGTTCCAGGGTCCCATGTGTCTTAACACCCCATCTCCATGTTCAGCACCTTGATATATGTCCAATCCCATATCACATAGAGCATCAGGATTACCATGCTGCTACTACTGATTCTTCCAAAATATTACTTCCACCCACAATTTTGCGTACATCCAAATGCAAATGAGTTTAGCTCTTTCCTTATTTGGAAGAAAATTCACTCCTCAGTTCTGAGGGTTTTCTTTTTTTAACCTTCTACTGCTATTATTCCAACCAGGAGATAGTTTTCCTCCTCCCTAAGTGACGAGGAGCTTAAAATTATTGCTAGGTGTGGTAGAGGTGATATTCCTTTCTGTTCATTAGGACAAATGACACTATATGCTTCCTTTTTTACTACTAAATAATGATTTGAATTCATCCAAATCTTAGAATAAAAACATTAATAAATGAAGAAAGGGAAAGATATACTCACGTTTGCCAGCACTTCTGTATGATATCTGCAATAACAGGATCCATATCATCTGGAATGTCAAGACGGCGTTCCTGGAATCCAACAGCGCCTACAACTTGCATTGGGTTCATCCCTCCCCATGGCTGTTGCAAGGTAGCAAGCTCCCATAGTATGACACCAAAGCTAAATACATCAGACCTGATAGACGCAACTACAAACCTTTAATTTAAGATTTACATGTAATCTAAGGAGGCAAAGGAATAGCGATTTTTTAAGTCCATATAGGGGAAACAGCATACTTCTCATCCGAAGGTTCATTTCGTAACACTTCAGGAGCCATCCACTCAGCCTGAAGAACAGAAGAAGTCATGAGGATTTTTACAGCCTCATCTTAGTGCAGATATTTCACTTTGAGCGAATTCAAGATCTTCCGAAAATGAGTGAAAAAAAACCAATTAAAAGGAATAAATACACTAATAACATACAACACAAATTCCAAAAGAAAGTTACAATTTTTGAAATTTTTATATTGCAAACAAAGTCCTGAAACAAAATCAATTACAAGCCAACTGGACTGCAGAGAGGGCTTACAGAATGGCATCTGCCATTGTTAGCTTGCATATCCACCAATCCACCAACAGAAGCCCATAATTAACTTCCTTAATTTTCCATTAAAGGTTTTTTATTGACCGTTTTACTAAAAATGAAAATTTGAACAAGACATGGGAATCTTTCATTAAAAAGGGCGGCTTGGCCTAACGGTAAAGGCTTACCGGTAACGTCCTGAAGGATACGAGTTCAACTCACGGAAACAGCCTTTTCAAAATGAAGGTAAGGCTGCGTATATCTTGCCCTCCCCAGACCCCGCTATGCGGGAGCCTCGTGCACTGGGCCGCCCTTTTTTTTTTTACATGTGAATCTTTCATTACCTCCCTTATAATTACAATAAGGAAATTAGTTTGTTGTATAGATTTCGGTAACCTTATAATGCACCTGACAGGATGTTTATTAATTGCCTCAGTTAAGGTGTTGTATGAATCATTCATACATCTATAGCACTTTTTTTCTGTCCATCCTCTCCCTTGCCTTACCCCATTTCAAGATCTCATCTATATGACACAATTACTAGCCTCTCCCTTTCTTAACATGCTCATTCCATATTTTATTTTAATAGGGTTATTAATGCCAACAATTGCATGGCATGTTTTCTCAAAACAAGAAGACCATGAAGGCTGATCAATTTCTCTGGGCCTTCCTTTCAAGAGTGAAATCTGTAAAAAACATGGACAGAATCAGAAGAAAACTGCAGAGGTCTGAAACTACAACAAGAGTAGAATATTGTAATGAAGCGGCAAAGTTGAACATAGGGAAAGGGAAAATCACTAAAACATAAGGAAATCCACTAAAATGTATAACAGCATAAATCAAACTAAAGCATATGAAACAATAGGCTTGAATCGATAAAAATTGGCTTACCGTCCCTGCAGTTGACCTGGAAGAAAGAAATGTATTGTGCTTCATCCGAGACAACCCAAAGTCACAGACCTACATGAAAGGTAAATATTTTAACTCAAACTAGCTGACTGGCACAGAATAGTAAACATAGATCCCAACAGGATTAAAAAAAAATCCTACCTTCACAACCCAGTTCTTATCAACAAGAAGATTTGGAGATTTCAAATCACGGTGGACTATTACAGGAGTACAATTGTGCAAATAGTTCATTCCACGAGCCTGGAAAGGTTTAAAAGGGGAAACACATTGTGTTAGTCCTGCTAGCAGGTTCAACCTGGTAAACCAAATAACCAACAACAGATAAGAGGAAAGCAAATAGAGTCATACAACATCTAGTGCCATCCTTAAACGCCTCCTTGCATCTAATTGGTTGTTGGGACGATGAATTAACCTATACAAACTACCTCTGCAAGATAAAAACAACATTTCAACTTTATAGTCACATGAATACAGCCAGTCCTGATCCAAATAACCAGAACCAGAAGCCACAAGAAACACCTTGTATGAACACAGGGACACCAAAACATAAACATGGTTACACAACCAGAAGTTCACTATCTGGCACAACACGAAATTTCAACAGTGTATCCAGCTAAAAGAACATGAATAAAGTAATTATAGATACGTTTTAGACCTTCCATCTCTCTATATATGGAAAAACGGTACTTATGCTTCTTTTTTCCATGTGATATTGAGCACTCATCCATCCATTTTCACATTGTCTGCAGCATCAGTTTATGGATCTTCAGAAAGCAATCCATTAATGTGACATTTATGCCAGCTTTATAATTGCATTAGTCATTTTCCTTGATAAACCTGCACTTCGTTAATTTGTTCTTTTATAGGCATCATAGTAATTTGCTATGAGGCTTGCCTTCTTCAAACTTCATACATGGATAATATAGAACCCCAAGGACATGAGCTAAACAATCGGTCATGATGAACAAAGGAGTTGCAATTTGATAATTTATTCAGCCAAAAGAATGTTAATAAAACCAATCACATACAAACATCTGGAATGCCACTCAAACATGTGTTTGACACATCCATGCTAGCAATAAGAGACAGCAAAAAAATCCATGTCCTTTTGCCAATGGGTAAAGTAGCTCGATTTCACCTAACTCTCAGCTACCAAAATCTGAGAGAGAACAATAAGTGCACCAACTTCCACTAATAACTTATTCTTCCAAGATAATGTCAATGAAGCCCAACACATGCAATTATTTAGAATTACATTTAAACATGTGTTTTTTTGAGAAAAAATAAATTCTATTTCCTATTCTAGGTGGATAATATAATTCTAGGTCTGGGCTATCAACATTTGGGATAGAACAATAAGCGTGCACCAACTTCTACTTTACCACATAACGGACTGATAAGACAATCTATATTTTCATTAATCATAAGACAAGTGCCAGCATACCTAGGAAGAAATTCTGTAACAATGGAAAGATTTGGGGGACGAGTTACTGCTCCCATGAAGAGAACAACATTTGGATGGCGTACTCTTTTCATAATCCGAACCTTGGAACAGAAAAATCAATTAGATTATAAACAAAAAATTAATTGCACACCAAAAGGCACATGATCTTATATGTTGACAAGACAAACCATTTCTACTAATGATTACGCATGCCACAAACTATCTACACTTGAAAAATTCAAGTTGTAATTACTATTTTTCCATCAAAACAGTGTGGCATATTTGAGAGAGAGAGAGAGAGAGAGAGAGAGAGGTCAAATACCTCACTTTTAAACTCAGCTAATGCATCACCAGAAATATCTTGGTCCAAAAATTTCTTAACAGCCACTTCCTGGAAAAATTACAGAACCCACCAGGTTAAATAATTCGATTATCTATGGAAGAAAGTAGCACAAGCATTAACAAATGGAGTTATTTATAGTATTGAATTGGATCAACAGGTTAGAAGTAGATTGAAATTTCCAAGTGACAAATAAGGGGACAAATGTTACAGTAAAATAATATTGGATAATTAAGAGAAAACGTTTATTAAAATGATTAATGAAAGTGAAACTAATAGCCAAAAGCATGTTACTACCCAGGCTGCACTGGCAGTGCCAGTGGTCAATCCCTGGCATGCCAGGTGAGAAGCAATGCCTCTTACCACTGAGGCATCTTACACTACTCGTCAATCGATACCAATCTTTGAAAGAATCATACATGTAATTTTCATATTTAACAAGACCTTGTAGCGCAGCTGGAAGGTTCTCATTGTTACAATCACAAGGTCATTGGTTTGAGTAATGTTCCTAATAAAAAGAAGTAAAAATAAAAAATAAAGAAGACAGATGAACACAGTATAGTTCAAAGATAGATCTTGAGGATTCACCGTTCCATGCCACTCTCCACGGTACACCTCCCCATAAGAACCTGCAACAACAACAACAAAAAAAAAAGCAGATGATAATAGGGAACTCATGGGAAAACTTCCGAGGGGGTTATACAGCTGTGCACTGAAGGACATGCATCAATCTTCACATGCAGGGCCCATGATTTACAATCCAGACAAAAAATTTGACGGACCCTACCATGGATAGACCTTGTCTCATAACTTGGCCCTTGGCCTGTTCCCCTTGTATGTGGACCATCTCTGCATTCCTTTCTTAACTTTCTTATGTGAAAACCGTTGACTGCAGAGTTGGAATTGTCCCAAGAGAGATTTTTGGGAACACTATCCATAAACAATGACCCACCAGATCAACTGATGGGGTCACGGCACTACAGCTGTATTTTAAATGGGTGAAGAGGGTCGCATTTATAATCACATTAACATCAATTCTTTCAATTTGAGAAACATATGCCATGACTAAAAATGCTTCGGAATAATATCCACCGAGACAACAAAGAAGTCAAAGAATCATACCTAATCCGATTCGCTCACCCAAGGTGATTTCTTCCCATGGGATTTCCAATTCTGAAGCATCATCAAGTGCATCAGATTTCGTAGTATCATTTCCTATTGACCTCCCCAAAATTCTCTCGCCTGATGGATTTGCCACACAAGCATCCTGTCTGCATTCAACTCCACCATCTTGCCCCTGAGCACCTTCCCCTGGCTCATTCCCCTTGCCTTTTGCTTCCAATTGTTCATATTGCTTCGTTACAACTGCAGTGGTTGCCACTACTGCTGCAGCAGTAACAGTGGCTGCAGCTGCTACTGGAACTTCAAGATTTGAATCAGTAGTAGATTTAGCTGCAGCAACTACCATTGAAGATGCAACAACTGCCGCTGTTGCAGCGGCAGCGGCGGCAGGCATGCGTTTTACACGCATACCTGGAGAAGGGCCCTGCACCTCTGTTGCTGGTACTTCATTTTGAGATGAACAGGGAAGAACATTCGTCACTTTTGGACACAGTGGCTGATGAATACCAAGGCCCTCTGGAGGCTTCAAGTTTTCTGCATGTGTACTGGAAGGATTTGTTTTGAGTAGCACACCCTCTTTCAATGGAGGCAAAAGGTGACCAGGACCCATATCTGGTTTACCTCTACGTTGGGGACCATGTTTCCTCACACTCTTTTCATCTGGGTCTCCTATATGTTCAGAATAAACTTCAGTAAACAAGTTCGGGGGTGCATTAACACCGCTTTCCAGCAACACATCATGAAGCTTCTGAGCTAATTGGGGGTTTTCTTTTGCAGCATCAATCATGTACTGAGAAACATCTTTTACTTTCATTCTATGCACAGCAGGGGAACTGACACCTTCAGTCCAGGACGGTGATCTTGCATGGGCATAAGGATAACTAGAACTGCCAGAAGTTTCGCGAGTTGGTGCCTTCTCAGCCTTCACCAGACATTCAAGATCATCAGACAGGTTAGATTCTTCAGTTTTACACGCTGTGGATGAAGATTCATTTGGTGAAAACCTTGATCTTGGATTCTCATGACCAGTGAAGTCACTCAGATGACTTCTATCACAGCATCCACTCTCTGCAATAGCCGGATTCACTGACCTGGATCTCTTGTCCTGTTGCCCATACTCTGAGTCCCCACCAGTTGAACTTGGAAGGCAGATGCTGCTAGAGGAGCTTACATGGGAGCTATCAACATCTCTGAGAAAGGAACTGACTGGATCGGAAGATTCTTCAATCTGCAGCCCTGCTGTGTCAGATGGAATAAGAGTTCCAGGATCTGCCATCAGATCTACGATGTACTCCCTGTAATGCATTGCATGCTCTATTCATTAGTATTTTTAAATTTTCTATAAACATGTATGCCTTCCAGTTTATAGGTTATAAAATAGTAACTCCTTCCCAAATCATAGACCGCTCAAAGACAAGTTTGGAAAGAATGCAACAAGTCATGCTTGTTGATTAATTGTGATTGGTGATTGTAATAAAAGACGTTAGTAGAACAGAGATTTTAAATTTTCTCTAGCTCTGTAGAACAGATATATTGATCATTATGTATCATGTTGTAATAGGAGCCATGGAGAACAGAAAGTGCATTATATAGGGTTACTATATTTCTGGATATGCATAGTTTCATGAAAGATTAAGGTGAAGGCAGTGACATTACAGATATAGATTTTGAAGGAAAAGCATTCAGTCTTGCCAACTCTTTCAATGCATCCAAAGCTTAGCCTAAATGAGTATTCCAGTCTGCAGATATAATGGAATGTAGCTTTACAACTAGCAATATGTATATATTTATAGATAGATAGATAGACAGACAGACAGACAGATATATATATATAGAGAGAGAGAGAGATTACCTTCCATCATCAATCTTCACAATGTTCATCGCCACATCATCAGAACCTGTATATCGCCGCCCTTTCACCAACTGGCATGGAATACCCACACTATCAGCCAAGACCTGAATAACCATTTAAAACAGATTAAAATGGAATCATAAATAGGACTTCATATAAATGGATGACCCATTAAAAAGAATTTATAATTGAAAAAAAAAAACAAAAGAACCAATCCAGACAGTGATTGGCAGTTGGCACTCAAACTAAACAAAGCCATGCATATGATTTGAGGGTTCTGATCCGCATAGTGGCCTTGCTCCAAAACATTAAAAAAGACAACTAATGAGGAGCAGTCATCAATGGATGTAGAACATATAAAGAATAGAAGCAGCGAAAGACTGATGACAGTGGAATTCTCAGAGTTAACCACACTCGAATGATATGATAATTGTGTAAGCAGATCAAGAGTGCCATAGCAAGTCACATTGAACTTGTTCATGCAGTAAGAAATGCTCCACCAATATTTAGTGGTTTCAGAAACACTAAAAAGAGGAGTTACCAACCTTGAACAATAATGCACGATGGCGAGCCAAACCAATCTTCAATTGGCCAAGAGGCAAGACCATGTTGTGAAGTGATTCACATAAGCGGTTACTTAGATCCCTCCATGTTAGCAACATGTTGTCGGGATCCACAACAGGGCCACCCATATAGCAAGCTACCAAAACAGCAAGTTTTTGCACCAAATCACTTTCATCAAAACCTGTTGATCCTGATTTTGATTCCACAGCAATCATCAGAGCCCTCTGTTCAAGTTCTGACAGGTCAGTATCAGCTACCCTGTTGACCAGTACAGCCTCCCAGCTGATACTGTCAGAGACTGGTATACTTTGCAAATCAACAAGAGAAGGCATCTTTTTCGACTTTGACTCAGCTAAAATGCCGTACAAATCATAGAAACCATCCAGGATCTTGTCATCATAGCCAAGAACATTATAGTTCTGTGAAGCATGGACAAACGTCTAATTCAAGTTAGAAAGGAGAAGAAACATGCAAATGCATACATACATATATACACATACATAAATCTTGAAAACGGAAAAAAAAAAAAAAAAGAAACAAACAAGGCTTAGTTTAAGAAAAAAGGCTTTACCTCAATGTATACAGACAAATAAAAGTCCAAGATAACTCTATGAAGGTAACACTCCCCTTCCATTCACACATTGTTTGCAAGTGTATCCACCAAGAGATGGAAGGTCCATCACTTCACCATGAGAAGGTTGATATTATTGGGAACTCTCTATCTTCCAATTCTAGGAATTATGCAACACTTGCAAACCAGTCAAGAAATTCTTCCAAAACTAGTCTACTCAATGCCACAATCACAATCCTGATATACCTCCAGGAGTTCCTACTCTGAATTCTACCTCTCTCCATGTATCAAATTAAAAGAGAAACAAAATCACAATTTGCATCCCTTAAATAGACAGAAAAGAAAAGGAATATATGATAATATTGATTGTGTGGGACTTCATTTATTTAGAGGTGAGAGAGTAGAGTATTGATATAAATTGTTATGTTGTTCACTAACAGCTTGAGCTTTTGGTATTTTTTGTTATTAACATGGTATCAGTGGCACAGGTCATGTGTTTGAATCCTTGGGGATGTGTTTTGTCCACGTCGTCTTTTGGAATGTTCTTGTCCAAGTGCGAAGGCCAACACTTGAGGGCGCTCTTAGGACCCTTGGATATACATTGTTCTATTGTTCACTAATAGCTCAAACTTTTAGTGTCTCCGGTTATTAACATGGTATCAGAGCTAGAGGTCACAAGTTTGAAACCCCTGGGAGGCATGTCACCCTCATTTGTATGTCCAATCTATCTGTTGGGTTTCGAATTTGAATTGCTTCTCATTCAAGGGGAGGTGTTTCCTCCATCTATCTGTATGGTTTGTCTGTTTCATCTATATGTTGGGTTTCAAGTTTGAATAGCTTCATATTCGAGGCTGTGCTAATATAAATTGTTATGTCGTTCGATAACAACTTGAGCTTTTGGTATTTTCGGTTCATTAGGGACATGTTTTTGTTCACGTTGGTCATTTGGCGTATTTCTTTCCACATGAGGGGCCCCACGCGTGAGGGGGACTGTCAAGGCCCTTTGATATGTATATTGTTATGTCGCTCACTAATAGCTAGAGCTTTTGGCATTTCTGGTTATTAGCATAGAGGGTTTCTACAGCTTTAGATTACAAAGCACATTATAAGTACCTCTCATGCCTCAAGGATCTCCCCCAAAACAACTTTCCTTTGGTGATGCCGCGAAAGCAGCTTGGATTACTAATCACTACGTAATCAAAAGGAATGTCAAGCTCTATATGACTCAATCATAATGGATGTTAAGAACCTTTTGTAGACGGACCCTACAATTAACCACAAGAAGACTGCCAAATGCATTAGGTAGAACATTAAAGACATGGGATGTCACCACTCACCACAATTCAAAACAAAATAAATAAATTATAGAAAAACGGGAAGTTGTCCACACCAAACCTTAGAAGTACTAAAAGTATCCAATAACCTCATAAAAATCAGTCAAATGTACAGCCAGAAACTACAGCTTAGCACTTGTGGAAAGAACAACCAACAAGAATGCAAGTGCTGCTTCCACTAACTAAGTAACAAGAGCACATACTTTCTGAAATTACAGTTCACTTAGTAGGTGAATTTAAAAGTAACAACCTTACACAAAAAAGAAAAAAAAAATAGAAGCGACTACTCAAATCTAAAAGCAATAAGATGCATCATAAGTACAATTCAAACAAGAAAGAGAGAGAAAGAGAGAGACTAACCCAATATTGATAAGCCAGAACCTCGGCCGGGGTATTCTGTGAAGGGCAAGCGCACAAGCTAATTTGCTTTACTGCCTCAATCTGAACAGCCTCAGGATCTTCCTTTGCACTCAACTCCAATGCCAGTTGTATTTGGCACTCCTCATCCATCTCTGTGTTCTGCAAATTGCTCGATTCGGAGTCCATCCCCAAGAAACTTGACCCCATATCCAAAAGACCCAAATCATCACTTGAATCCATTCCCTCTCTCCCCACATTTGATGTTGAAGGAGGGCTATTACTATGCTTGGTAGTAACCGAATTAAACCATCCAGAGAGACTAGACATGGGTCTCTGGTCAGTTTGGCGAATTGGGGATGATCGAGAGGAGTATAATTCCGGGCTAAAGCATTCATTTGATCGACCGCCCTTCGACGGCGACGGCCCCTCGGGGCACTCCGATTGGTTGGGCATGATATGGAGCTTCTTGAGAAGGTTTCTCATGCTGTCTTTGTCTATATATTCTTACAGTTAAAGACATACACACACTCATTCTTTCTCAACAAGCATGAAAATCCAAGCCAAACAAACAACAACAAAGAAAAAAAAGCAACAAAAGAAAACAAAAAATCGAACCCAAGAAGAACAGATAAAGATAATTACTCAGAACCCAGTTGGCTTAAGACCCAATAAAGCTCAGAAACCCAGAAAGAAAGAATCTTTTCATCAGCAGAAGAAAACCCAAGCTCTCAAAATCATTTCAAAGATCTAGACCATTAAAGACAAGCACAAGGATAAGTCAAGCAGCAGTATGAGATCAGCTTCTGTGCTTTTACCAAGAAGAATACATACCCTTTATGAGAATTCGTGGAATGGGTTGTACTGAATTGAGAGAAACAGATCGATGGAGGCCTTCTTCTCTCTGTTTTTTGGAGGATTTTTTTCCTTTCCAGCTCCCCACCCTCGAGTGTGGAAAGAGACGGGACGAGTTGCAGAGAGTGAAGGCAACAAAAGACATACACAAGTTGAAGTGGGTCCAAAAGACGTCCACTTCGAACCCATAAACGAAATTCACGGACGAGAGAAAGTTGGCGGAAGAAACGTCAAATCCAGGAAGGGGCCCTTTTTTGTAAATACATGCATGTGCTGCTCTGTAATAAAAATGGAGGAGGAGGAAGAGATGGATAACATTCTCCGTGAAGAATAGATTTCATGAAATTAAATTCTGTGTTTTCAGTTTCCAGACGGTTTTTTTTCACTCTTATCAACCGTTTGAATATTGTCTCAATCTTATTGGATTGCCCACCACCAAGTGACAACTTCCTACTCGCATACTCGCTATCACCTCCGGCTTTGTTACCATTTAGCATAGATGAAAAATAAATACCCACCCATTAAGAAAGGTGGATATTTCAAAATTATCATCTAATTACATTATTTTTTATGAAATTTGATCAAAAGGAAAACAAAAAAATGAATGTCCATCCATTACCCTATTAATTTAGTAAGTCAAATCCTACTAAAGTCAATACCCATTTAATTATGAATTTTTACGTGTACAATTCTTATGTGTTCTAAGAAAACAAATAGATCCTTAAAACACGTATAAAATGATGCATAGGGTGAAAGAAAAGAAAAAAAAAGGTATCCTTAATCTTTCCTTAAAGCATGCATAAAATGATGCATGCTGAGTAAAAGAAAAGAAAAGAAAAGGTATCCTTGATCTTCCCATGAAGGGTACACATGAAATGATACTCCATTAGTTTTTAGAACTGTACGAATAAATTGGATGGGCAATTGTGGTGTCCCTCACACTCTCCAATGGTGGTCACATTTATCAATGGAGCTTACATCACTTTGGCATCTCAGACTGCAATTAAAGCATTTTAGACTCATGCATCTTCTCCCCCACAATTCAGCTAAAATTTTCAGGGGCCGCCGCCTGAGCGGGGAAGGCAACAGGAAATGAATTATTTAGTTAAGGACCTTGAGACTGATGTGTTTAGAGATATGATGCAGAGGTCACTGTAAGAACCAAGATTTAGAAAATCTTCTTAGTTTCAGATTGCAGCTTCAGGCTCATGGCATAGACATGTTTGGGAAATTTCATAAGCGATGCCTTTAATTGGTAAAATATTCATGACATCATACACACATTTGACAAGAATGATTCATTCATGTCATTATGTCTGGGAGAGAGAAAAATAATCATGATAGTTATAGTCAAAATTTAGTGATGGAGTTACTCATTTTAAATGCATCAATGAAAAACAAACCACAAAAGGTGGGAACAAAGGAAAAAAAAACACACACAAACAAACAAATTGGGAATCAGGGAAAGGGGGAAAAAATATCATCCTTGTAAGCCAGAACAACCTCTTTAATGTGGTTGAAAATGATTTATACCATCCACATGAATGCATGTAGTCATTTGTTATTCCTTTACTTAATTGTCAATGTCATCCTTCCACTTTGCGACTAAAAAATTTAAAACCTTATCTGCATTGGCTGTAAAGGCAAAAGAAAATTGCATATTAATAATCAGTGACGAAGTGTTGTCCCCTTATTATTTGAGGACCAACATCAATGAGACAAAATATTAGTAATATACAAATTTAGGATAAAATGCTGAAATGACAATAGATAAACAACAACGAAATTTTGAAAACAGTATTCATACAGCCTAATATATAAATATATATATATATATAAAAAGAAGCGGACAATAAATTGCTAGTCTCAAGAAGGTCCTTTAAGTATCTGGGGCTACTTTGCCAACCAAAAAAATTTTATGAGTATCCTGTAAAACAGGTCTTATCATTAACTGACACCGACGCCACTTGCAAATGATGTTAGGTAAACCGGTGAAATGACTGCAATATCTCTTTCTTCATCTCCCATAATAGTTGAAAACATTTCTACACCAACATTGTGATTTATATTTTATTTTCCTCTACAGCCATTTGATTGCATGAAATTGAATGCACAAGAATTCATGGTCAAATAGGCTCCAACAGTGGGTTAGTAAAAGAGAGAGGGGTTGATGGATATAAGGTTGAGATGAAGATTTGACCATAGCTTTTGCAGAATTTGAATTACAAACGTGGTGATCAATCATATTCATTTCTCATCTCTCCTTAATCTAATTTTAGGATTTGAATTACAAGGGTGGTGCTTGATCATATTTATTTCTCATCTCTCATTAATTCAATTTCCATTAGAGTGGAGATTGTTTGATACCCATCAATGAGTCTTTCACCTTTGTTTCCTCAAATTTAGCCACTTTATTAGATTCTCGGGCCTTTATTGTTTTATTATCACAACTCTAATCTAATCTATAAAATAAATAAATAAATAAATAAAAACATTTTAGAAGTGGTACCACCACTAGCTCTGTGTGTAACAGGCTGTGGACCTCTTTGATGATAAATTGTGACATGGAATGTGGGGTGGGTTGGTGCAGTGGGAGTTCAAAAGAATACTGTAATGGAAAATTGAGGACAAAAGGACAATCAAGGTTTTTCTGAGGCGTCTTTGGGTTTACTGAATGGAAGGAAATGTTGAATTTATGTGATTACCATTGAAAAGCCCGGGAAAAAGGAAGGAATGAAACCAACTTCCACTTGCCCCAGCTAATGCCAAGACAACAAGGAAATTAAATAGGTCTTTACCACCCTGAAATGAGTCCCAACTGTCAACCTAGTGCAGGAAACAAAGATACTAAGCTCTTGGAGATGCAGCTGATTGCCTAGAATTTCTATCCATTTCCAGCAAACCCATATCCATGGTCAGGTTATAAATAAGAGCCTCAAATATTTAAAACTGCAGCAGCTCAGATTGGGCTTGAAGAACACATGTACAGTGGGTAAGAATGGATAGATTACCAATAAAAAAAGCCTGACCTTCTAGAAGATCACTGCGTTAATGATCTTTCCTGGCCAATTTGGATAGTCCTCTTGCCAATAAGGGTTTGGAGAGGGCACACCATACATCCTGGTTCCTATATGTGAGGACCCATTCAAAAGGAATAGAAACAGAGTGATCAAACAACTTACTAGCGAGTTGCAGATACTAGCATATAAATCATGCCTCTAAACGTTAGCTTTCTTCTGGTTAAGAAAACTCAGCTTGTAATAATAGCGGAGATAAAATACTAGTGTAAATTGTTCACAAATATCTTATTTAAAGCCATGAAATAGATAGATTATGGAAACAAAAAAAATAAAAAAATTGTGCCTTTCATAGAAATAAAAGAGGCCATCCCATAGGTACAAGGAGCTTGAGCATGATAGGCTAGATGGTCCTGATGAGGTCCATACTAAACTTGTGTTCCATCATGTGGTTAGATCTAGCAATTCTATAGCTGATGTTTTAGCTAAATAGAGGGTTAAGAGGCCGTCTCTTTGAATAGGTATAGTTATATAAGGGTTAGGGGTGGGTCCACTGCTCTTGCACCCTTTTTTTTTACTTTGTGTAATCGTTTTTCCTTTTAATGAGTTTTTCGTTATAAATAAAAAAATAAAAAAGAGAGAAGGAAAATGTATGTCATGGGTTGGGCACCAAATGTCACAGTGGATTGGACTTCATTTTGGAAATTCAAGGACATTTAAATTCCTGATCAAGTAGGTATAAATTAACATCAAAGACCTACTTGAAAAGCGGTCACATTTTAGCAATTAATTGACCACTTTTTTATATTATTAACAATTAGAGATTATTTTGAAACTTTTTCAAAATAAATAAAAAAACCTTGAGGCCATGTTTGTAAAGCGTCTAGGGCATGTTTGTTTATGAGGTAAAGTAGTGTAGAGTAAAATAAAATATTTGAAATTCAAATTTTTTTTATTATTTTTTTAAAAATTCAAATTTTGTTCCTTCTTTTTCAAAAAAAAAGTGAAAAAGTCATCACTAAATTACAAAAAAAATTCTCTATTTTTTATACAGAAAGTCAAAAAAATTTCAAATCAAATAACTAAAAATAAAAAATCATCATAACTCAATCATATATATATATTTTAATTTTAGATTTACTCCACTTTACTTTATACTACCCCAAACAAACAGCCCCTAAGACTTAGATCTTTGTGGACTCCAGATAAGGACATGGGTTAACCACATTATATCTATTTATATTATATCCTTTCATTGTCTCAAGTCGGTCTCCTGCACGTGGGTCCAACCATCCACCTCCTGCCATTCATATGTGCTTCTTCCGTCCTTTCAAACATTAGCAGGAAATATTATCATAATTAATTCTAAGAAACTTATCAAACTCTTCTGCTTCATGCCTTCCAAGTACTTGATTAAGTAGAGAAAAAGAAAATAATCACATAATTAGTATCTTTTTTGAGCCGTTGTTAATCCCTAAAAAAAATTAATCACCTGATTAGTATCTTTTATGAACCATTGTTAATCCCTGGCTGAGGCCCACTGGGTGGACGGTCCTAATCGTCCCTCCCTAAACCTGTACAAGAGCTGGTTGCAGAAAATGTCGTCACCATGCAATCTCACATTTCAATCAATTTGATAATTTGTTTCCCCTTGTAGAAGAGACCAAACAGTCAAAGGCAAGGGACCAAGGACATGGTTTGATAACTCGAAAACTCTATTAATTTGCAAAATTCATCAAGTAACTCGGGAGAGTCTGATTGGGCACTCAGTTAGATTAGATTAGACTCGTTCGAGTCACCTAATTGTTGGGTTATGTCTTGTATTCCGGTTTAGCCGGATCGGTCGTCTAGGTTAGCCAGAATCGAGGCTCAGGGTTAGGGGTATTTTAGTCATTGTGTATGGGTTTTCTTGGTGGCCAAGAAAGCGGGAACTATATATATTGATGTATTGTAACCCTAGATCCTGAAGGGGATTGAGATGGGATCATAGTAGATGAGTTCTCTTCTCCCGTGGACGTAGGCATGGTTGCCGAACCACGTAAAACTGCTGTGTCATGTGTGTGATTGCTTGATGGTGTGATTGCTTGCGTAGATCGTGGTTGATCCGTTGATCGCGGGTTGTTTTCGTTGCGCCGTTTTTCCCAACAAGTGGTATCAGACCCGTGAGGAGAAGCCCAGCGCAGCAGAGCAGGTCGGTTCCAGGTCCGTTCGGTCAGTTCGACCTGACCCGCGGTAGAGAAGCCCAGTGACAGAAGAGCAGGTCGGTTCCGGGTCAGGTCGGACCCGAACCCGGTTCGCCAGAGAAGCCTAGCAGAGCAGCGCAGTTCAGTTCAGTTCCGGGTCAGGTGAACCCGACCCGGATCCGTTTCAGAAGCCCAGTTTGCCAGCAAGCCGTGACGTCAGCAGTGACGTCAGCACGGTCAACAGCAGGTTTGACCAGATTCAACGGCTGAAATTGTTTCTGCGATATCTTGATCGTCCGATGTCCGATCGGAGATCCGTCTGAACCTACGGACTCGTTTTGAGCAGATCTATGCGTATATGGAAGAAGATGGGCTGGTCAACGGTCAACATGGATGTTTGACCAATTGGAGTGTAGAGAATTAATTCTGCGATATCGAAGCCATCCGGAGTCGGATTTCAGATCCGTTTCTTCCAGCGTGCTCACGGTGACGAGATCTACGAGGTAGATAAAAGATATTGGCAGTTTGATGGGCAGAAAATTGGGGGGACTGAAGAAACTGACAGATTCGCGATGATAGCAATGGATTCAAGCATCACAGGCCAGATTGAAGTGTTTGATGGAGAAACGATTTCAGAGATTGGCAGGATAGAGTGTTAGACTCCATGACACAGCAATGATTGAAAAGTGTTACTTGATGTCGTCAATGGTAGATTGCTCCAAGTACTTTGCTGAAAAGCTCAGATCCGCGTCGAAGGGATCGGGTAGGAGTGACATGCCAAAGTGGAAGAAAAAGCAAAAGGAATCAGAATCAGAAGGAGGTAGTGTGCAACAAAGCTCGGATTCGGTGGACAGGGAATCAGTTTTGGTCGCTACAGGTATGCAACTGATGAGCATTTGAGATAAGAACGGTAGAAATCCAGATGTATGATGATGTTATTCAAACCCTAACGGTTGTGATATATGTTCCGGGATTACGAAGAATTGGATTTCTTTGGGTGCCTTAGACTTCAAAGGCTGCAAGTGCATTGTAGCGGGTGGAGTTACGAAGGTGAAAAAAGGGAACATTGGTCATCATGGAGGGTGAGATGGTCAGAAATCTCTACAGGTTGATAGGGTATGCTTTTTCCGGTGGAGCAGTGAAGGAGACATCAAATAACAGGAGAGGAAATCTATGGTTCAGGTGGAGTTAGATGCGACGGATCATTGGAAGATGGATTGATGGATCTTCAATGATATCATCTAGTGGAAATCCAGAAAGCCCTGAACGGAGATGATTTTCTCGGGGAAGAAAAGGTAGTTTTGTTCAGGTCGGAGTAAGCCGGTTTAAGCATCGGGTCATTCTTAACCCGCATGTACTGTGCCCAACCCACCAGAACAAGCTAGAACAGGACAGTTACAGTTTTGACGGAAAGAACACCGAGATGGAGACAGAAGGAAGGATTCACAAGGTACCAGTGAGATCCGGATTCGGGGAGGTCTTCAGTTTTGTCTTGACGGATGGAAGTTAGGTTCATTGTGTTGCACGGAAGCATGCATGTGGCAACAAATGGAGAGCGCTTCGAAGGTTCAAGATGGTGGTGTTAAGGTCAAAGGAGGCAACTGTGGCCACGCTAGGTCGTAGCGTGTGCGGAGACGTACCTTTCAGCAAGGTGCGTGAAGACATTACCGGGTATCTCAAGGTGGCTCTGAGGATTTGCGGAATCCAAGCCAAGGTGGAGATTGTTGGGTTATGTCTTGTATTCCGGTTTAGCCGGATCGGTCGTCTGGGTTAGCCAGAACCGAGGCTCAGGGTTAGGGGTATTTTAGTCATTGTGTATGGGTTTTCTTGGTGGCCAAAAAAGCGGGAACTATATATATATTGATGTATTGTAACCCTAGATCCTGAAGGGGATTGAGATGGGATCATAGTAGATGAGTTCTCTCCTCCCGTGGACGTAGGCATGGTTGCCGAACCACGTAAAACTGCTGTGTCATGTGTGTGATTGCTTGATGGTGTGATTGCTTGCGTAGATCGTGGTTGATCCGTTGATCGCGGGTTGTTTTCGTTGCGCCGTTTTTCCCAACACTAATTGGGTGATCTATTGGGTGGAATCAACTAATTTCTCAACCCAGATAAGTTTTTAAACTATGATCAAGCACTACAGAGCTGTCAATTCCAAACAGATGGACTTACGGTGTGACTGTGTGACCTGCTTATGGAGATTACTAGGATAGGAAGGTTACAATGATCACACCACAGTAGATAAGAAGTGGCCAAAAGATTTCATGTGGAATAAACGAATAGAGAAAGTATAAGTTTGACATATTTGAGCCAATGTTGTACTATTGTCTAACCAATGACCATGTTACATGGAGACCCACGTCCTGTTCCGGCGTGTACTTTTTTCACTTGATACATTTGAAAGATCCTGGGCGTGTTTGTGTACACCGTTTTCTATTAAAATGAAATGTGGAAAGTATAAAAGTTTTCCGCACTATAGAAAATTTCATATTTGGTTGGCTCTCTAGGAATAAAAGAAAATGAACTAAATTTTCTACAATTCCATCAAAAAAAGCCTTTTCCATTGGAGTTTGGGGTGTCAAAAAAAGATTTTCTATGGAAGAGAATAAGTTTTAGAACCAGTTTTCTATGGGTGTACACAAACGTGCTCTAAAACTGTTGGGTATATAAGTGGTATCATAGTTTAGACAACAGGAGAACTTAAATTGGCACTGCTTCTCGAGGAATTGATCTTGGCTTGAATTATACCATCCATATATAGTGTATTAGTCTACAGCCCTATACTCTATTGGAAAACCCTTTTTTCCTTTTTTAAATTGGTAATTTGACAAGAACCTGAAACCTTTTGGTTGAATAGGCAGCATCTAATTGGAGTTTGGATCTCTTAAGGCTTTTCCCTGCACTACCCTAAGTAGATAATCCACCACATCAACAGGGGAAGCTGCCATTTACATGTGCAAATGGCTACCTCATTAAGGCAGCCCATTACATGGTAATGTAGCGAATCATGATTGGTTCACTTATCATCATCATGGGTAAAAAAACTTAAAGAATCCCAACTATTATTTATTAAGTTAGTAAATGAGTACTTTCAATGGTTTTAGATATATTTGAGTCTTTTAACTGTTTCTCCACAAATTTATCAAAATTCATGAAGAATTGGCTATAAAATTATATTCCTTAATGTTTCTTATACAAGAATAAGAAGATTGTTAATTCACAATTTCAAGTGCATAAATAATTCACAATTTCAAGTGCATAAATAGGATCAGGGTTGGAAATACAAATTAATCCAATGTTATCAAGTTTTCATCAAAATTCCATCATTCTCAAATCAAATAACAAATCACTAATAATAATACACAAATCAATTTAATTTATAATAAGATGATGTCAACGGAAACAATATCAAGTCTAGTAAATATCAAACAAATCAAAGGTAGCACTAATCATTGAAAATCCTATAGTTATTTCAGTAAAACACAAAATTACGATTTAAAGCAAAATGGAGACACAGAATAGGAAACTCAATACTAAGGTAACATAGTAAAACTACTCGTCTGGATTAACGATGATCAATGAATCTGATTTGCCCTGATCTGGATGTCTAAGTATCTTGAAGTGAGTTCTTGATAATGTAGTTAATTAACAATTAGGATTCGGGTTCATGCACTAATTGTTTGACTTGGGTCAGTCTTGGGTACGGGTCATGCTTATATGTGGTCTAAATGAGTCGGAATTGAGTCAATTGGTTAACAACTGATGAGTGGTCCATTTAATCTTACTCATGCTTGAAAATGAATTGATCGAGTCATAGCTGCAGTAATGAGCCAAGGAACAAGCTGAGTGGACTATAGTAGTAAAGGAAACAGGACTAGAGTGTTCATGAGCATGGGTTGAGATGACCTGTGGGCTATGGGTTGAAGATCCAAAGGATGGCACAAGTGGGGCCCAAGGGTTGGTGATCCTGAGGTAGACATGAATTTGGCATGGATTCATGAGACATGAATGTGAATGTGATCAGAAAGGAAATCATATCAAACAAGGGTTGGACTAAGTCATGACAAAATTGTAGAATTAGTGTGGGAGCCCAAATACGATTGAGGCATGCATTAGATGACCTAAGGAGCAGTGGGTCTAACGGGTCTATTAGCAGGAAAGAAGATGAATAGACATGTATGAAATTAAAATGAGAAGAGGGAGGAGATATTACTTTGTCCGCTATGCTTAGAACCCCTAAGTTGGAAGGTATTGTGCATCTGGGCTTTGGTTCAGTTAGTTAACAGGAGATGCTCAGTTGTCATATTCCAAGGAGGAGGAAAGAAGAGTTTTGCAGTGGCATGGTGCAGAGGCAGAGACGTGGAGGCACTGAGCACATGTGTCTGGTTGATGGGTTAGTGGTTCTGGTAAAAAAGGATAGGTCTCGGCCATTGCTCAGGATGGAAGTGAGAAGTGCACTCAATGGGTCGGGTTGCTAAAAACAAGAAATGGGTTCTAGCATGCATGATCGACTAGGTTTGATGCAAGGTGGAGCAAGCAGGGGTGATGGGTTGGCTAATGGTGATGATGATGATTGAGGATCGTGGCCACCAAGGCCGGCTTGAAATAAGTTGAAGCCTAAAGCAATAATTTTAAATGAGGCTTTTTTAATATTTTAAATATTATTATAAATATTTTATTCAAAATTTATTATTTTTTCTTTTTTGTAATCCAATATTGCTAATTAAGTCTTTATATTCAGGTTTTGCTAACATATCCTTTTCAATTGATAGTATGACTAATCCACTTAATCTTTTATGTGACTCTGTTGATCTAAATTAGGATTTTATCAATTTTAATTTTAAAAAACTTCTTTATGTAAAAGCAACAATTATAAGTATTATCAATATTTTCTAGTAGACATATCTAATATTTATAAATTATAACTAATAATATTTACAAATAAAACAAACACTAACTATAATTAACATATAATATTGGCTTGGAATTAAAAATAAATTTAAGAGCATATAATATGATCTAATTTTGTGATTTATAGATATAGATTATATTTGAATTTGATGCAACTTCTTCAATATAAAAAAATTATATTTGAAGTTATCTTCTATGAATTTTTTTAAAATAGAAAATAATTTTTTACTTGTTGTGATTTTTGGATTTCTTGTTTTTCTTTTAATGGCAACATTCTCTTAATGGTCAAAATGAACTTTAATTTTTTTTTTAAATATAAAAAGATAGTAGTTGTTTTTTCTGAAATGTAATTCTCTCAATGGTAGTTGCTTTAATTATTTTGATGAGGCCTTATTCTTTATGAGAAACAAAATGATGACAATTGCTTTTTTTGAAATTTAAAAAGATTTAAGTCGCTTCAATTATTTTTACGAGGCTTTATTTTGTTGGGATTGAAAAAAAAGAGAGATATGAATTACTTTTTTGGAGGCCTTATTTATTTATTTATTTTGAGGGGCCTAAAGCAAAGGCTTTTGTTGCCCAATGGTCAAGCCACCCATGGTGGCCACAGAGGTGCACGTGGTCAGCCCAGGGTAATAACTTGAGTCATGGAGCAATCTATCATGATAAAAGGGTCATGCAAAAGAAACATAGCAACCATGCTATCATGTGGAAATTATAAAGTAAATCAACTATAATAATAACATGCAAAAGAAAGGGGAAAGGAAATAGAAAACTTATTTTGCCACAAGAGAACTTTACAATGGGAAGGCACAAGGAAATTACGACCCTTATGAGAGAGTAGTGGCGAGGGTATTCTATTGATAGATATAGGAACTAGAAGTAAGAGTCCTAAAATAAACTTTTTCTCAAACTAGATTTAGCCAAGCAAAAACCATTTCTACTTGAACTCCAATATCAAACTAAAGATGGACCCTAATCTTTAAGGTAGAGTTGAGATAGGAAAGCATAACAACAAGAAGCCCAATCAATTTAAATATTTTGGTTTAGTTTTGGTTGAGTTAAAATCCCTAAATCCAAAATTCTAGAAAAACATGGTCCCACAAATAATTTCAAATTTAAAATATAATAATACAAATCCATCACAAATCAAATCAAAGGTCAAGATTGATTTTAATTAAAAATCAAAATTTGGGTCGTAACACCTCATGATTTTACCACACCCAAACAAGTGGCTAATAATATAGCTTCACCTTAAATATAATTTTATGAGTAGATAAGCGAAATTCACTTGGGATCATTTACCTCTTACACATAGGATAGAAAATGAGTTATATATATGTAAATGTTATATATGCAGTTTTGACTACCATGTTGTTAAAATCTCCATTCTCATGTGAGTAAATAAGTACATTCAATGGTTTTAGATATATTTGAATCTTTTAAATGTTTATTCACAAAATTCTCAAAATTCATGAAGAATTAGATGTAAAATTATATGCCTTAATGTTTCTCATACAAGAATAAGAATATTGAAGAGTTTGGATCATCAATTGGGGATACAAAGTGTAGAAAATCAATCTATTTCTTTAGATTTTATCATAAAAACTTTAGAAACTTTAGAAGGTTTTACTAAACAAAGCCTCTTAGAGTCACCCTATACTAAAAAGGACTCCATAGATATGATTTTACAACAGTAGTCGCTGGGGCCCTTTTTGTTTAAGTTTTTAAAATTTGAGTTGGGTGGGTACATCCACACTTACTCATGTACACGAAGAGAAATATCCTCACTCATTTTCTTCTTCTTATTCTTCATATTTTTTTCTCCTTCGTTCTGATCATTTTTTCTTTTTCATCCTTCTTCCTCCTTCCTCTTCCTTGTTTCATAAACCTTTAGCTCCAAGACGAAAACCCTATATTAACTCAGCCCATCCAATTCAATCTCCACCCTACATTAGTTTTTCACACCACAACCACAATCACTACCCCTTACCCCACCACTTTTTGTGTTGGACTCATTTCAGTAAGCATCCACATCATCCACACTGAAGGTATCCTCACTCTCTTCTTCGGTGTTTCTTTTCCCATGGGGCCAAAAAAGGCTCAAAATAAATTGGTTTTCTTGCCTTGATTTGGGTCTAAAACGGATCTAAAAAATGATATTTTTTCCTTTGGAATATTGCTTACAAAAATGAGTTGTTTTAAGAAGATTTTAAAATTAAGTTTTAAAAGATGCTTTTTTCTTTTTCTAAAGATAGGATGAAAGTGTGTTTATTGTTAAAAAAAGGAAAAAAAAAAGCAAAAGAGGATTTTTAGGAAGATGAGGAAGAAGGAAAAAATATGAGCAGATATATCTCTGCTCGTGTACTTGGCTAAGAGGGAATGTCCATGCCCAATTCAGATTCAAAAAGATTAAATAAAAAAGGATTCCTATGACCATTATAGTAGAATCATATTTTTATGGGCCTTTTTAGTATACAATCTAAGAGGATTTTTTCAGTAAAATTCTCTAACTTTATAAAAATTTAAAATAATATATAATTTGGCAGCTTAAATTATATATAGGGTCCGCATGAATAAAAAATTAAAGGTAATTGATGGCCAACAAGTAAAAATACCATGCATCTTATTGTACTATCACCATCTCGGTTGCCGGGGTGTGAACCACTCAACCAACTACCCGGGTTTGAAAGATGGTGTGTAACCTTATTTAATGCGAATCATTGATATGGTCAAATTGGGTACAGCCCATACAAGGCATCTATGAAGACTAGCTACCAAGATAGCAGACAAACCTTACAAAACTTGTTATGGTCAAATTTGGTACAACCCATAGAAGGCATCTATGGAGACTACCTACCAAGATAGCAGACAAACCTTACAAAACTAGGTGGACTGGGGATTCATGCGTCTTTCCCTAGTTGCTTAAACTTTTTATAAAATGAAGTGATTGCGTTCACTTCTTTTTAAAGTGGGGCATTCATACACATTCTGAAGTAATTGTTCAATGTTCATCATCAAAAAACCTCGTCTCCTTATCAGCACTCATACCAAGAGGCCTTTATTCTCAGAAAAGGCAGGCCCAATCAGACGTACTGGGCTGGCTAATCCCAATATGGAATTCCATATGCCCTCGTTTTGCATCCTTTCAAAATAGGGACACAAAAAGCACAAATCATGCTTCTGTAGATTGCTCTCAAAATGGGTGGCCCAGCAATCACCATGCAACAGTGGCTATCAAATCAAAGGTCAAGAAATGAAAGAAAACATTGGTCCAAAACGAAAGGGTCATTCTTTCAGATTCGAGATAGTTTTAAATCCATTAATAAGAGTTTACAGGAACTGGATTATATCACAATGTTCTCATATCTTTCACACATAATATTTTCAAAATACCACTGGTATTTGTCACACTGGTTCAAAGTCCAAACCCATCATGACTCTGGGGACTGGGCAGGTTATAGTATGATAGAAATATTAGGTGGTAAAGACTACTGTCCCATCAATCAGTTTAATATGATGTTCCATTAGTGGAGGGCCCCACAATGGGACAATTATTAGTTTGATTAGGAATGCATGTGTTGAATGAAAAGAGAAAATTGGAAAAAAAAACAACAACAGCAGTGATTTTGAAGGATTATGTATGAGAAAGGTGAAGGTACCGTGTGTATATCACCGTCATATACGTGTGTGTGAGGTGGTAGGCTCTCAGGTCGGCCCCACCCACGCATAAAAGTAATTTAGTGTAGATAATAACCTGTAGGTATCCAGCAAAAAAAAGAAAATAACGTGCACAAATGTATCAAGATCCTTGGAAAGGAAAAAAAAGAAAAAAAACGATGGTGAACCTATCAGGATCCTCCACGTTATCATCTGCAGAGGGACTTTGGATGGGCAGCAGGCCTACATGCTTGGCAAGCTACCCGCAAACATGGCGGAGCCTGATAGTTTCATTCACAGTCACCTTAGGATTTTGCTTCATAGGATCAGAACTCCTCGCACATGATGATTGGTGACATGGGAAGTCCGTTATTAGTTATTGAAAGTTGTTTGTCGTCAAAAAATTGTAAAAAACTCCACATTTGATAATGACAAATCCTTAAGGGCGTGTTTGGGAGGGGGTAAGATAAAATAAAGTAGAGTAAACAAAAAATAAGAAAGAATAAAATATAATTATGTTATGATGATTGTTTGTTTTTAATTGTTTAATATGGAATCTTTTTTACTTTTTGTATAAAAAATAAAAATTTTTTGTATAAAAATATGAGAAAATTTTAAATATAAGAAGAGAAAATTTTTGAATTTTTAAAATTTAATTTTACTCTATTTTGCTCTACCCCTTTGCCAAACATACCCCAAAAGATTTAGGCTAGTGGAAATCTCCATTTCTGGGGAGACGGCCTCTCAAGTCTCATGGGATCTTAAAACCCAGATTTTCTAGATTTACTCAATCATTTTTTTTTTCGGTTATACACAAATATACGCATTTCTTACATATTTCTTACATATCATTAAACGTGCACAGATGCACTTACTATCAATAAACTTGGGTTCATCCTGAATCCACTTGAGCCACCAACCAATAGATTCAGATTGTCCAATAGGGCTAGCTGGCCGAGCTCAGACCCCAGCTTAGGGCCTATTTGGCACTGCGCCACTGGGACGGTCCTGTGCTCTAGTCGGATGAGAAGGTGGGGCATGAGTCTCGTAGAGTTGTTTCAGATTTGGATTATGCAGAGAACGATCTCTAGAATTCTTTTATGATGATGATGATCATCATCGTCTTAGGGGAAGGTCTCATTCGTCTAAGGAAGAGCCTCATTAAGTGTTACATATGGTTTTGGATTTTATGTCTTGTAGGTTTTAATGTTATCAAAAGAGTATTGCATGGTATATTCTTAGCGGGACAATTTGATATATTATTGCCACCCAAATTCTATTAAGCACACTTTGAGCACAATCAAAATCAAACAGGAACACCACGAAAACAATGCTAAAAGGAGTCTAAATCCCTTCTCATCACCAAGCTACATTTGGGCTTTGAGATTCAGGTGCATCGGATATCTATCAGACCTTGATTGATATTATATAGTACCCATACTTATTCAAAATGCACAGAAATGTAGACTATATATTTTTTAAGTTTTTCATTTTGCTTGTTATTTGAATGAGGAATAGAATCATAACAACGCTAATGCCCAGGATCCCATCAGAAAAAGAAAGCTATTCAAATGGCAGCGAGCCCTTACAGTTATCGGCCCAGGCGTCTCATATTTGGACTACGTCCATCAATCCTTCTTGGGCCCGGCAGGGATCCTCACTGTGCTCTCTGTTAACACTTGGGATGTAAGCAGTTTGGATTGATATGAAATGAGCGTAATCCATCACCAAACCCTAATTAGGTTTTTCAATTTTGGAATCCATAACCAAACCATTGACTATTCAAAACCAAACCAAACCGAACTGTAAATAAATGGATTTGATCAATTAAAAACCTAATAATCCTCATTTTGTTTGGAAAAATAATTAAAAGTTTTTCACTTAAAATCATTGCAAAAGTCTATATAAAAAACCAGCACAATAAAGCCCAAATGCAAAGCTCATTGCAAGGAGGTGATTGGCTTTATAGAAGATGAGAAAAATATATTTTATATTATCAATCGATGTGGGATGGGTCCTTTCGTCTTTATAATTTAACAACATGTCAAGTATTTCATTAGTCCCACATGGAGTGTAAAAACTTCTCTCAACCTCCTTTGTCATCTATAATTATATTTCACCATACTATATCAAATACAAAAATTACATTATATGTAATATTTAACTAATTAATAATATATGTCTATTTAAATATGGAGAATCTTCATACACATCCATCCCTTACCATTTTTTTGTGAGAACTCTAGATGAGGCTCATTTATCACTTAATCCAAACCTTACAACACACATGGGGCCTTATGATAGTAACTCGTCCCAACTTTCGGTTGGATCCGAATTTATTGGACCGTTGGATCGACTATACACTAATCCGAATGGAATAAATTTATAAGTCATGGATGAAGGGGTTAGGGATATGCGATTGGGACCAAATTTGATATGTAGGGTGCTTTCACATAGATCTTTTCAACCCCCTAGTCTCATCCCTTGGTGGGGTCCACAGTGGGCCCTACCAAATAGTGTGCACAAAAATTTAATGAGGGACGTATGCACAGAAAAAGGCCCCTTGAAATATATTCTATGTCAACTGTCTGTTCAGGTTTAACTCCATAAATGGAAGACAAAATTCATCACTCAACCAATACTAATGGATTAGAATTTTCTCAATTCATAACCAAATCTTTAACAATCGATTAGGTTAAAAATTCGCGAATTGAATCAGTTCGGTTTGGCTTGAATTTATAGATTGACCGATTTTTTTACACCCCTAATTAATACCCTTCTTACATTTTCACAAAAACAACAAATATCAAGCCCAGAACGGTGGGCCCAAACATGGCCCACCGGCAACTGTTGGTCATATATGCTCAACCGTAAAAACCTCCAGCTCCTCAAAAAAACATTTCTAGGGTTTCAAACCGAATTCGCAGCCTCTCAGCTGGTAAGCCCTAGATTCTCGCATCCCTTTTTCTTCTTCTTCAATCATCAATCTCCAAATTCAACACACTTCTCTACAGAAATCAGTCATTTGATCATCATACACGACGTTTCGTCTGCATTTGCTTCGCCTTTTTCTTGGAATCTTGGGTTTCTCAATTTCATGTTCTTCCACCCTAATCAACATCAATCGCGTGAAAACCCTAAGTCATAATGCAAAAAAGGAGAATCTTGACCGATATATCGGCATATATATCGATTTGTGAGGGTTTTGATGCTTGAAACCTTGGTTAGTCATTCCAGTAATCATGTTTGCCAAACAAGTCTCTGAAAAAGATGATCTTTATTGCTGTGATAGATTTACCAAGTAAAGTATATCCCAACCAGATCTGAATTGTCCAAGTATTATCCAGTAGAGAGAGGAGAGAAAGGTTTAACTATAACACAGTATTAAACTTACTTTTAGTAGCGAGAGATTAATGGGTTGCTCTTAATCCTTATATTGCAGAAGAATTGTGAGGGGCATATGTGAGAAAAAAAAAAAAAACCCGTTGTCGACATTTGCGTCTGCATGATCAACTTGTTGTGTTGTTGTATAAGGGGCTGTATTGTAGCTTTCCAATCTAATGGGTTGATTGGTTAGAATCGAATCCACGCGATCGCATAATGGGTGACTGGGTTTGGTTCAAGAGTAGAGATTTTTGGTTGGAACCAACTCAACAAGTGGTCCGACTTGTGACTTGGCTTCACTTTTCTTGGCCTGGCCATGTTGGCCGAATCCAATTAAGCATTCACATTGTAGCTTCTTTTTTTTTTTTTTAATTGAAAAAGAAAAGAAGACAACAAATGGAACTGTATGTATGCCGTATATTAGTAGATGGTAGCAGTTAATTATTACTTGATGAATGTCGGCTGTTGAAACCATAATATGAAATTTTGTTTAGTTTTTGAGAAAAATATTTTTTTTGTTTAAAATGTAATTTTTAGTTATTATAAATGTTCGTTTCTTTTATTATAACATGAATTTAATGACCTGCCTAATTGGTGCACTGAGTTTCCAGGTTAAATCAACCTGGTAAAAGGCCTAATCTGGTCAACCATGAGGTGGTAAACTATGATTTGTATAATATATATGTCACTTGTTATGAATGACTCAAGCTGCTACATATTGTTAGATTAGAGAATTTGGAAGATGCTAGTAGTAGTAACTTTTCATGCACTAAGTCAATAACCAATTAACCATTGTACATTTGTGCTGTTGAATATGTTGTGCTTGTACTGAAAAGTTATTGATGAATTCTTGTTCTCATTTATTATGGTGAAGGTAATTCTAAGTCTTGTTAAGTTCAACATTTAACCTATTTCAGGAAAGAAGTTGATGTTTATTGAAGATAAATTTGAAAGAAGTGACTATGGTCAATCTCATCCATACACTTAAGCGTGGCAATCAGATATGGTGTCCTTTTAAGGAGGTTTTGCTTTGTCGGTCCCATGCTCTTGTGGCTGGAATTTTTGGTGTGGGAATGGGACTTGCTGGTTTGATCTTGGCATGGAATGATGGGAGTGCTGGATATCCTCATTCATTACTATGGACATTCAACAGAAGGGATTCATCAGAACACTCATGCTGGGTATCTGGGCTGAAAAATCTAGGCAATAATTGCTTCCTAAATGTAGTTTTACAGGTATGTTCTGTTGAATAGTTGGATGCTATTTCTTGTTTATTGATTAAAATGTTGACCTTTTATTTATTTTGAAATTACGTAGACCTCATTTCCAAAAGGGGACACGGCTATCTTTATAACCATGAACCTAAAGAACGAACTCCCCATTTGAAATTATCATAAATTAATCAGTAACTAGGTGTCAGTTTCACTCATCAGTTGAACTGGACAATGGAACAGGGAAAACTATATAGTAAAAGAGGTGCGTACTATGTACAAACAAAAACTTCCTCCTCTTGGTAAGTAAACAAAGAAAAATGTTTCCCAGCAATCTACACGTGCAAAGTATCTATTCTAAGTCATACGAACAAAAGAAAATTATTATTATGATCAAGCATCACTTTCTACTCCATGTTTTGTTTTCCAAAACATTGGCCTTTCATTTGCACTATGTTACTGTGTATAGAAGCGACTGTCACCATCAAACTTATTTCCCCATCTTTCTTTAAAATTAAAGCCGATCTTCATGGTGGGTCTCCCCTTTCTTAACCCACGTTATTATATTTTTTTAAATCTCCCTCTGTTATTAGATAACTAAAGAACCTTTATTTATTTGATTATCTTCAATGCTTCTCAAACCGATATTGCCTCTACCTCGTTTGAAATTGTAAATACTTACTAAATGTAGATGCACAAATATTTATGAGCCATGAAATATGTAATTTTTGAGATTGTCTTATCACACATCTTTTGTGCTTTTAATTTTTATGTGTCTGTAAATCACCATCAACACCAAAGTCATAAAGACTTGTCTTAAGGCTATGATATTATGGTCTCATAGGAATAACTTCCTTTGATGACTAAAAGGCCCTGTATTAAGCTTTGGACTGTCGGTTTTCTAAGAAATATTTTCTTGTGATGTGTTGCGTGCTGCTTCTTGCATGAGTTTTGCTGCTTTCTTTTATACATTCTGGTCCTTACATAGTAATTTTGCTTTGCTGCATTTTATTTTTTTTGCTGAAAAGGATAATTCATTAATAAAAGGGATAAATACAGGATAGAAACATAGGATACTTCTCATGGTCCCATGGAAACAAAAGAGGGGACCCTGAGGATAATAGCAAGAAGACCAAGGAGATGGTAACTACCTGGGAAGCTAAAGGAACTACTACCCACCAACCAGAGGAGAGAGAGAATCTCCCCGAGGGATTTAAGGCTTCCCCAAAGCACAACACAGTTGTAGTTTAAACAGAGACGTAAACATCCAGAAAACACAGAAACAACAAAAAACCACCCTAAACCCCATGACCCCCATAGACCAATGGGGGCCATTGAACTCCCTTGGAAACAGCTATACATGGAGGAAAGGTGCCCTGGTCACACACCAGGGGCTGAGCTCTCTCCAAGCCACTGGCAGGATCGCCAGCATTTTGAAATTATAATCTACATGATATATGTAATCTACCTATCATTGCCACTACTACTACTACTAATAATAATAATAATAATAATACATTTGTGGGTCCTGCTGAAGCAGGGTCATTTTTGCCAACAATAAGTAAATAAATAAATAATCCATTCTAATTTTCTAACTTTAAGCAGGCACTTTCTAGTTGTTGCTGTTTCCATCCTTTTCTCCAATCTTTAATTGAGGCAAATGATTCAACGGCTATGGGAGAAGGTGAAGACTTGCCCCTCACAGTTGCTTTGGCTGCTTTATTGAGAGGTAAAATTATTTTGAATTTGTTAAAATTATTTTGTTGGATCGGGTGGCCTCCAATGTGAACCTGATCCAGTGCCCAGGTTATGTAGCACATTTGCAAGTTGCAACATCCCTGCATGAGAGGAATTGTGCACAGGATATTTTGGATGTGGTAGTAGCATAGAGTGCATAGTTCACCTTGTTTTTTCTGCATTTTGGGAATGTTTAGTATGAAAATTGAATCAGACTGGAAACCATTCACTTTGGGTATTTGCACTGAGAGTTCTACAACTTGGTCTCTAATGTGTATAATATCCTATCTTGTTTTACAATCCTGCATTTTCCCAAGATTATAGATATTATCATTTTTGCCAAATGTATATGGTTAGGTGCATCCAAATTCACTCATTTTAGCAACCTAATTCTAAGAACTAAAAAGTTTTTCGCTTCTACAGAATTATGCGTTCTTCGAGATGAACGACTTGTAGCAAGTCCACGAGGAGTAATGTCAGCCCTGGGCATTTATGTTTCTAACTTTAATTTGACAAGGCAGCAGGTTGAGTTTCAAAGGATTCTTTTTCCAAAACGTAGTTTTTTTTTTTTTTTCTACAGTAGCCTGAATGCCATTTTATTTCACTTGTAGGATGCTGCAGAAGCACTCACTCACCTTTTGTCTTCTTTAAAAGAGGAAGTTTCAGAACATTACATTCCTCATTATGGTTCACTAGCAGATATCTCTTCTCCTGGTGGAAGGGTTCCCCATCCAAAGAGAGAAAGTGAGACTGAGTGGGGACGATGGCGACAGCAGTTTTTTGGGCCATTTGATGGAACCCTTGGCAGCATTTTAAGCTGTAAAAGTTGTTCATTTCAGGTTAGATGACCTTCTTAAGAATATTGTTGCTTATCTATGCATCATGCTTGTAATGATGTTAATAAACAAGCAGACGACTTTGGGCACATTGAGATGCATGAATTTGGCAGAGTGGACGGTTATTTATTCTGCTACGAATTTGGGGCTGCCTTCATACTGGTAATCATAATAGATGGGAACTGTTTCCCTCCCTCTTCTGGGCTTTCTACGTAATTAGTATATAAGTGATTGGACCAGTTGAATTCAACAGCTAAAAAACTAAAAAATGGTGCCTACCTATTGTGTTTTCTGATTGAAGCACTGCTCCAAACACATGGATAATCATCTATTCTGGCAGAGATACTCATATGGATTTTGACCCAAGATACATCTTAACACACCTTAAAATACCCAGGAAGCTTGTCCATAGCATATCCTCTTATTTTATTTTACTAATTGCCTGGGTTATCTTTTCCTTTGAAATGGGAACTGTTCATATGTTTCACTGTTGGATGAATGATGTGATGGTTACTGTGAATATTTTCAGCTTTCGATGGACTTTGAGTTATTCCACTGCTTGCCTCTGTCACCTGTTATGGATGGGAGTGGCTCCATTGTACGTCAATTAAGGGGCTCATCCTTTAATTTGTTTTGTATGTTTAAGTTTTTATCTCAGCTTTCTGTTGTATTTGTGATAACAGTTTCCCCCTAATTATTCATTTTTCTTTTTGTTCCCCTCCTATTGTTTTTTTTTTTTTTTTACTGTAGATTGATGGATGTAGTGTGGAGGATTGCCTGAAACAGTTCACAGCTTCTGAGCATATTGAAAACTACCGTTGTAGTCATTGTTTGCATGTGGCTGCAGCAAAATATTTATCTCTTAATGTAGAAGAAAATGAGGTATTATTTTTCTTTTTAATTTTGATGAGGTATTGTTTTGTCCAGTGAATGAAATATTTCTCTTTTAATGTAGAAAAAATGCGGCTTGCTTCTCCTTCTTCAATGTCCAATGGAATCAATTGTTAACTCTCAGGATATATTTTGTACCTGACCTGTTTATTCTGCCATTGTTTTCCAGACAAAGATAAAAAAACTTCAAAACTGTATTAAGCATGATTCTTGTGATTGCAAAAATCTCTTGCTTTCAGAAGGAATGCCATGGCCAACTGGTTATTCTTGCGCTTTTAAGCAGTTAAGTATAGGTCGTTGCCCAAAGGTATGGCTACTCTTTTGTACCTCTCTTAGTTTCTTTAACTTGGAATTGTTTTAGTTTCTGACATAAATTCCTGTGATTTAAACTCAATTCATATCCACCAGTTTGACAGTCTGCCTACAGATATTTTGCATTCATCTACAACGTGCTTCAGTGAGTGACAGTGGAGAGTTGATAAAACTTCCAGTAGGTGAACTATGGTACTGTATGTACAGCATGAATTCTGAGAATTCTTGAATGCATCCACATTTGTAAACACCATTATTGGTTGCAGGGACATATTTCTTTTCCACTGGTCCTGGATTTCTTCCCATTCACAGCGGCTGCAATCGGAGTGGGAGTGGAAATTCCAGAGAACACGCGCATGCAAGTAAAGCAGAGACAATTATTGTCCTCCCATCTGATTAATTTTCAAATGAAAATGCTACCACATGTTTATGAACTGGTGGGAAAGCAAATACCTTCTGAATATAAGCTGGGGTCCACTATCCACATATCATCACATGACTCAGTTGTTCAGACTCCTGAAGAAGAAAATGGAGAGTTGGGTTACAAGGCACAGATACCTGATTTGGCCCACAATCGACCATGCTTCAAGTCTACATACACAGACACACCTCTACAATATTATGATGAGGTCAGTTGACCCCCTTGAAAGATAACTGCAAATCATTTATTATTATTTTTATTACTGTTATTATTACTCTCATTTTTATTGGTAAAGTAACTGTGAAACTTTTGTGAATGGTAAGTTGATTGTAGACCTTATTAAAAGGAAAAGAGGAGATAACAAAAGGCGTGGGAATGACAAGAATGCAGCACAGTTGAGAGGTGCTTATTGCAACAATTGTTAGGTTGGATTTTATTCCTAGTCACCTATTTGAAGGAAGGTGTGGAACAATGGGATGTCAGCTCCCTGCAGCCTTCGCTGCAAGAAAGAAATCCAATTTCTTAAAACATCACCGACACAAACACCCCAGCATTCCTCTGAAAATCATGCGCAATTTGTCTTCTCCTCTTTTTATTGATTCAGTTAGAGAAGCAAGAGAGCTGTAGGTATGATCTAAGGTCGTAGACTTCTCTCCTCAAAATGCAACCAGAATTCCAATAGGGAGAATAACACCATGTGATTTTGCCATGTAGAAAGAAAGATCCTCTTCTCCAACTATTGATTAATGACTATGTTGTCACCCAACTTGTTGATCGGGTAGATCCATGTACGGCCCAAGAGAAATGGAACAACCATATAACATATTGCCAAACTAATAAGCCAGGCTGCAAAAAGGAATTACTGGTAGCCAGGTTCCACTCTGCTTATGCAAATCCGACACATGTTAGGAGGTTTATGCTTTCTTGTCTTAAGATTATCCAAAGTAGCTATTTTGTTTGAGAGGGCTGCTAAAGTGAGGCCATGCCCCATCTTCCAAAGTGAAGAATGCTTGATTTTAACTCTTCACTATTGTCCAGTAGGTTGCTTGTCATGCTTTACCTGTATGTGTGCCACAAACTTGTATGTTATCGGACATGGATCAGAACTTAGCTACCTCTTTTCTTTTTCTGAGTGCTACTTGCACCCCTTATTATGTGTTTGACTATTTCCATCCTTCTCATATGTGGTCATGATTTAAAAGTCTTGGTGAACTTAGCAGTCATATGGTGAAGCATTGGGGGAGGATTATATAGTAATGCCTATAACAAGAGTCTGCTATTATGTGAATTTTTTGGGTATATGTGAGTTAGATCCATAGCAGATCACTTTCCTATTGAAACAACTTCTGAAAAAGTTTTTTTTTAATATAATAATTTACACTTTTTTATTGATTAAGGACCCCTCTAGCTATCCTGAAATCTACTAAAATTAACCACAGTTTGCTAAAATTAAAAAACACAAACATGTAAGACAATAGAATTAGGGAATAGTGGGCAAAGTGGAGACAGGATGGAGTTGTGTGGTCGTCAGGTTTTCACTTTTGATGAATGAAACATTTATAAATGACAGAGGTTACACATGCATTCTTATGTTGTCTGAATGGTGATGAGCAATGTAGAAATGTAGTGAGTAGTAATGATGTAGGCCTTAGGGTTAGGGCTTGCGGGGAAGTGCCGAAGCACAATACCAGTGTTGAAGCACGTTTTTGTAGACACTAAATGCCTTTGCAGATATCATAAATGAGGACGCACATCAAGGGAAAATCCAATTCTATTTATCTAACTCTCTAAATATTCCATACAGACGATGCCATATAAATAAGAAAACAAATCTTAGGGTTTAAGAGACTTAAACAAACTGGCTAAGAGACCAAAACAAACTAGGAAACTAATGCAAATTAGAAACTATCCTAAATACAACTTATTAAACAAAATTGGAAAGCTAACCTACAACTTAATAATTAAATAATAAACTGAATTGGATTTGCATCACTTTGTTCCCACACGTGATGCCCTGCATCAAGTATATGTGGTTGAGATGAATGTTCTAAGCTGGCTATGTGGAAAAACAAGAGGATAGAATTACAAATTAGCTCATGTGAAATCTTGGATGGCTCACATAGAAGAAACCAAGAATTCCTTTGGCATGGTGCACATGGTACATATTAAAGACCAAAAACAACCCCTGCATGAAAAATGATCTAGGAAGCCTAATAAATATTGGGACAAATAGTCAAAAAGATGTGTTTGATTTCAAACTACAAAACACACTGAGGTGATTATTCTATAACTGTTGACAAGAGACGTCTTAACAAGCATCCTCCTTTTGGTGTGATGGTTCTACAACTGTTCACAAGAGGGTTGTCAACATGCATCCTTCTTTTTTAGATATGAGGCTTTTACAACCCTTCACAAGAGGGGTGTCAACAAGCATCTTTTTTCTTTTGGTGTGAGGGTTTACAAGGGGTTTCAAGAAGCATCCTTCTTGGTGTGATTTTGGTCCAAGTTTCACTAGGCTCTCTTTTCAGTGGTTCTGATCTAATCTTCATTGAGCCAAACAATTCTTTTTATTTGTTCTCTCATGTTTGGTAATGTCCTACATTTGCCTTATACCCAAGCATGTGGAATGTGGATTAGCTTGCCTGAAATCAAGTAGGTGTGGCTTAGCCATCTAGAAGTCAAGTGAGGTTGACTCATGAGGTGCGCTGTGCATTTGCATTAGAAGTGAGTCCAAAGTTCCAGTTATACACTGTGCATTTGCATTAGAAGTGAGTCCTTTTAAGTTCCTGTTATCTTGTGCGTTTTGTGTACTCAATAAATGGGACAAATGCAGCATGGGCTGAGCCCATCTCTCACTCACGTGCCACTGGCATGTATGTGTGGTCTTGCATGCATGGGCTGGATACACATGCAGGTGGAGTTCAACCAATCTCTTGTTGTTGCCTGCCTAGTATTATAGTTGGTAACAGACATAATAAGTCCTCTTGACAAAGGGGTGGCAAGTAGTGAGCCCCAGTTAGAATAGGGAGAAGTTGGCCATTTGTGCTTTTAAGGTAGAAGAACTGGTGTACCCAAAAAAAAAAAAATCTCTTGATGCCACTCTTTACTACTGTCTGTTTTTTGGTATGTTAGAGACCATCTCCTATTACTCAATCATTATAGTGGGCCGGCGATGTTCTGCAATATGAGGCATGACTTTTGTTCCAGGTTAAGTACCCTGTATAGTAGTTACATTCAGCCCAGCAGTATTTCCTTGTGCTATGATTTATGGTTATGAATGGGTTTTTGGATGCTGTGGATGGTTGGGACCTTATCTAATATTTTTCTCTTTCTCTCTTCAGACACAATTCAGGAGTCCTCAATCAAGATGTTCAAAGAACTACACTTACCGCCTTGTTTCTGTTGTGGAACACTATGGAAAAGTTGGAAGTGGCCATTATGCTGTTTATAGGAGAGCAAAGGCCCTGACAGATGCTGATGACTCAGATGGACAAACCGATACTGCTGATGTGCAGTGGTTTTATGTTTCAGATGCTGAAGTTTCGAGCGTCTCGGAAGAAGCTGTTCTTGCTGCAGAAGCAAGTTTGCTTTTCTACGAAAGATTTGAGGTGACGGTATAGATAGACATACCTTTCCTCATATATTGTAGCATGGTATTTTATCATATTTGATATTCTGAAAAGCATCCTTGCCATGCCAGCAACCATATTTGCAATAGACACTTTGTATAGGATTTTAATTTTGTCCCTGATTTTTGATTGGGACAGACTTGAGGACTTTATCTGGAACATAATTAAGACAAAGACTTTGATGATGATGATAATAGAGGCTCCATAAAAAATAAGGAAAATTTCCCAAATAGCCCAACCTTTCAGTTTTCATACAACGGCTTACCTCTGTTTAATCCAAACCCTTCAATCACACACCATTCTCAAACGGTATCAGTTCTTGACATGATTCATTAACCTGAGACACATTTGCAAGTGTGCATTTGATGCAAGATGACGAATTCATGAATAATAATCCACAAATTTAAAAGTTCCTCTTTCCCATGGAAGAGAGATTTCTCATCTAAGGAGATTGATTTATATAGTTGAGAATCTCACACCGATGCCTGTTTATGCAGATGCATATAGCTGGAAAAAAATAATATACATATGTAAATTTGTAAAAACAAAATCACAAATCCAATAAAGAGCTATCAGAGCTAGGAATCCCAGAAGTAAGGATTTTCACAAACACAAATCCTTATAAATTGACAAAATATTGAACGTGAATTTTTCATGACTGTATGAAAAGACAGTGAGGAATATCCCCACCATTTGATTGCCAAATGTGATGTAATCAAAGGCCTGGATCATTTTATCAAAGCAATGCTAGGCCAAAATCTAACCCAGCAACAAATCAATCCATCCATTTCTATCTCTTTTGCTTGTCATGCACCAAGTGTGACCATGCCACTTTGATGACTCAACAAAGAAGCCCTGTGACCCACATGGGCTCCACATTATGAGCAAGGAATCGAGATTGAGTTCATAAGGGCCCCACTTTAATGAACAGAAGTAAAAAGGTAACGAGTACAACACATTAAATCCGAGTCATTCATGCTACAGACCTGAAATTTGAGTAACAATTGATGATCCCAGTTACAGGTTACAGAACAGTGAACAAAAACTACAACATTAAAGACCAAGTAGAGTAGACACCACACCAAAAGAGCGGAAGAAACCTTAACCCACTAACCTCATCAGAACGAACCCACTAAATCGCAACCGTTCATTGGGGGGCAGGAGCCTTCTTGGGCCTGCCACGTGGCCTGCCTGGGGACTTCGCCACATCCGCACCCTCGACCTTCACCTTCTTGGGCCTGCCACGTGGCTTCCCACTCGACGTGGCGCCATCCGGACCCACTACGGCCTTCTTCGGCCTGCCACGTGGCCTACCAGTGGACGTGACCCCATCCGGACCCACCGCCTTCTCCTTCTTCGGCCTGCCGCGTGGCCTCCCAGTCGACGGCGTCCCATCCGCGCCCTCCACTCTGGCCTTCTTTGGCCTGCCACGCGGCCTCCCACTCGACATGGCCCCGGCCGGACCCACCACCTTCGCCTTCTTTGGCACGCCACGTGGCGTCCTAGATGGCCTGCCTCGCTTCTTGGGCCCCACGGAAAACAAATCCGCGCCGACCACCACCAAGCCCTCTATCTTCCTCGGTCGTCCACGCGCCCTCTTCAACAACGCGACAGCAGACGCAGCGGGACCCACCAGCACCGGCTTCGGCTTCGGCTTCGGGGGCCGCCCTCGGCCTCTTCGCGGAAGCCCATCAGCCAGCGCGGCTACCGGCTTCGGCTTCGGCGGTCTCCCCCGCCCTAATTTCGCAGGAGCGTGTCCGGGATTAGGGTTAGTGGGCTGCTGCTTGGGGAGCTTGTAGGACTTCTTGACCATGAGGAGGCGGCCTTTCTTCTGCAGGCGGCGGAGGTGGAGCCTTAGCAGAGCCGAGTGCGACGGCGGCAGCTTCACGTACTTGGACTCGATGAACTTCTTGATGGCCGTGCTGCTCGACCCTTTCTTCTCGTTGAGGCTCGCGACTGCCGTCAAAATCATCTGAATCCATCCAAACAGGGGTCAGAAGGGAATCCTACGTTAAAAAGATTGGATTTTTACACATTTCTCTGCGCTAGGGTTTCAAGATTCAAGATTTCCCATACCTCGGCGTACGTGGGGTGGTCGTAGTTGGAGACGGGTTTCGAAGGAGCAGGAGCGCGGGCCATGGCGGCTTCTGTGGTCTCGTTCTCAGCCATCGGAGCAGCAGCGGTCCGGTCAGGTCCAGATCAGATCAGGTTAGATCGGACACGAAACTTGTGTTGTGTGAGACAGAGCGAAAAACAGAGATGATGATGAATTGATGATGATGATGGTTTTTGCTTCTTTTTTGCAAAAATAAATGAAAAGTGGATTTTTTTTTTGAAAGGGCTATTTTTCATCCAACGGCTGAGAATGGAGTATTAGGTATTCATCCAAGTGACGAGGAAAGTTCACAAGTCCCTGCACACGGATTGATGACGTGGAATCTGGAGCGTGGGTGTTATCCCTCCTGTGAAAAGTTACCTCGTCACATGGTAAGGAGTCCTCAGGACTTGCCTTTGACTTTAACCAATGCTTTGGTTAGCTTACTTAAATTTTGACAGTGCATCTCCTCCCAAATAATTACTGGGTTGGTCTTGTTGTAAGATTAACTATTAATTAAAAACGCAATCAATATAGCTTATAATTGATTCATCAATTAAATCTTATAGAGATTCCGATCCCTATTGAACTAAAATTTGGAACATCCCATGTATTAAGAATGTGTTCATCTTATAAGTGGCTTAGATTTTTAGCAAGTAAATCAACCCCTTACGCTCTATATTTTTGTAAGTCGGACGTTGAGAGGACACATGGGACCTTCTTGCTTGAACTTGGCCGATTCCTTGGGGTGCACAGCTTTTTAATCTATTGTTATTTTAGGGTACATCTTTGGTGATCCAAAACGATAAAATGAGATTAATTATTAGGTTGGAGTCTCACTTTTAACATATAGATAAACAAAATGGTGTCCATGCCGGGATTGATAAAACATGCCAAGTTCATTCTTTAATCTTTTTATTCTTTATTAATCTTTACTCTATCAAAAGAGCATAACTCCTTAACCTGGTGGGAAGGAGCAATAGTTATTATGTAAGTCTTTTGGATTGGAATCTCTGAGAAACTGCTTTTTCTGGACTTGTTTTTAATATCTATGGGCTTATGTTCCTGAATGTGCGTGCAGTCTATTTGATGGACCCGGCTCCATTTCCTAGGGTATAAAAAAAAAATTTCTTTACTCTGCCGCGCCATCATGGTTGGTTGGTTTTGACTTTGGATCTATAACTTTGCCTTAACTCCCTAAGTTGACTCATTAGTAAACCAAGTGAACTTAGTTCGGCAGCCTGATCGAGTCATAGTGATGAATGATAACTACATTTGGACCACGGACCGGAAAAGCTCTTTTTTATCTAATCACCAATCAGCATTCAACACTCTTATTGCTGAGATTTGAACAGGAGAACGACGAAGGCATGCCCCAATTCCCCCAAGTAGCTGGGGCAGAGCTATGGATGTTTCCAAGGGGAACACAAAGTCAGGTCTACCTAAATCTCTACCTTACATTCTTTGGCCTCACCTTTTCCATAATTTTTTATTGCAACTAATTTTACTTTGAATTCCTAGGAAGTTAATTTCATGCTAACATATGGGCCTTAAGTATGGCCAAGTCAATTTCCTTCTAATCTCAACCAAAACTCTCTATTTGTAGCGTGCATGGTCAACTCGATCACCCTCATCGTTGGTGGAGTCTGTATTTGCAATTTTGTATTGGGAAAAACAGTGCGGTGAAAATTATCGGCAATCGATGAATCAACCATGATGAACAAATATAATCACACAATCAAACAATCATACACATGAACACAGCAACTTTATGTAGTTTGGCAAACATACCTACATTCATAAATGAGAAAAACATCTATCATTGTCCAATCTCAATCCTCTGGGATTTAAGATTACAATACATCAATATATATAGTTTCTGCTTTATTGGCTAATAAGAAAATTCATATATAATGAATAAAATACCCAAAAACGTAAACATCGATTTCAGCTAACCAGACAACCGATCTGGCTAAACTGATATACAAGACAATATCCCAATAATTTCTACCTTTGCTTGAATTCCCTAAATCCTCAGAGCCACCTTAAGAGACACAGTAATGTCTTCACGTACCTTACTAAATGATACGCCACTACACCGATGGTGCAGTCTTCTTTCTTTAATACTCTAACTACAGTTGTAAATGAGTCCCTGATTCTCTAATTACCAGAAGGTTCAAATCCGTTAATAACCAGGTCTCAGTCCTTATTTAGGTCCTAATAAATAAACAGATCTGAGTTTGAATCCTATTTTTTGGACTCATAACCTAAATAGTTTCGAGTTTGGTTCCACTTTGGTTCCAACCAGTGGACCCGAGACCTGACATATTATCCCAATTTTCAAAATTTTCTTAAAAGCTAGCTTTCTTTAAAGCATTCTCTATATAGAACCGGAGTCGAACTCGCCCTTCGATATGGGTCCATCATCTCCTTAACAGTTCTGACTTCAAATCTAGGAAACTGGTTTTGAACCAATTCCGGGTTCATCCTCTCACTAATGGTTCCAGTTCTGCGACAGGGTCCACCATGGACTTGGACCGGAACCGATCCGTTTACAACCCTAATTCTAATAGGTTGAACCAGCACTTCACATATATCGCTAAAAGGTATACCTCTCACACGCTACAACTAAGCGCGGCTCTTGCACCCCTTGGCCCAGGTGCACTAACAATCTCAATACTATCAGATATCGATTAAGTCTAAACCGACTTGAGATTTCTCACAGTTACTTCTTTCGACCTTAACACCCCCCGTCTTGAACTTCCAAAGTACCCTCCATTTATTGTCATATCTGCATGCATCCTTGCAATACAATGGACATAACTTTCATCCGTCAAGACAAATATGAAGACCTCCCGAATTCGAATCTCACTGGTACCTTGCAAATTCTTTCTTCTGTCCCTATCCAATTTTTCATCTCGTCAAACTTGCAACTATCATATTCTAGCATGTTCTAGCGGGGTGGGCACTACCCATGTGGTTTATATATGACCCGATACTAAACTGGCTTACTCCGATCTGAATTGGACTGCCTTTTTCAAGAAAATCATCTTCGTTTAGGTCTTCCTGGATTTCCACTAGATGATATCATCAAAGACCCATCAATCCATCTTCAGATGATCTCGTCACATCTAACTCCACATGAACAATGTATTTCCTTCCCATGTTGTTTGATGTCTGCTTCACTGCTCACCTGAAAATGCATCTCCTATCAACCTGTAGAGATTTTTGACCATCTCACCCTTCATGATGACCAATGCTCTGTTTTCCACCTTCACAACTCCACTTGCTACAATGCACTTACAGCCTTTTAAGTCTAAGGCACCCAAATAAATCAAATTCTTTTGCAAAATTAAAACATGTATCACATCTGTTAGGGTCCAAACAATATCATCATACACCCAGATCTTTATCACTCTTATCTCAAATGTTCATTAATTTGCATTCTCTTCCATAAGAACAAATCCACCAACAATGAGAGTTATTTGTATCAAACCAATTTATACTCAAATACATGATAGAAAATATTAAAATCCAAACACCATGAATCACTAATCTAACTCACACCTATAGCAACCGAAAGTGATTCCTAATTGTTTGAATCTTAACTTTCTAGTATACTATCTCCTTTCGATTCTAATTCTTTCGCTTTTTCATCTACTTTGGCATGTTGCTCTTTCTTAATCCCTTTGACTCAGATCTAAGTGCTCTATCAAAGTACCTGGAACAATCTTCTATTCATGACATCCGGTAACACTTTTCAATCTTTGCTGTGTCACATGAGTCTAGGACTCTTTCTTGCCAATCCCTGAAGTTGTTTATTCGTCAAACACTTTAATTTGGCCAATGATACTTGAATCCATTCCTATCATCGTGAATTATTAGGTTTCTGAATTTCCCAATTTCTCTATTTTTCAAATTGTCAATCTTTTCTGTCTGTATCATAAATGTTGTTACCATGAGCACCTTAGAAGAAGCGGATCTAAAATCTGACTCCAGATGGCTTTAATATTGCAGAAACAATTTTTCGTACTCCGATGGATCAAACATCCCTGTTGACCGTTGAACTTCCCATCTTCTTCCAAAAATACGTAGATCTGCTCGCAACAAATCCTTAGGCACAAAAGCATCTCCGATTGGACACTAGACCATAAAGATATCACAAAAAACAAATTCAGTCGTTGATCTGGTCAAAAACTACTTTTGACCTACTTTGCTGATGTAGCAATGTTGTTGGTGGCGAACAAGGTTACCTCATGGGTCAGGTCAACTTGACCAGACCCGACTTGACCTACACCTACTTGAACTTCAACCTGACTCGACCCGACTTGACCTACACCTACTTGAACTGCCCTGGGCTTCACAAATTAGGCCAACACGACCCGACCTGGACCTTACTTTGCATGAGAAGACCAGGCGTCTCCTCCTTTGCTAGTCCTGAAACCAGAACCGAAACCCCAGATGGATATGGCTTCTTTGCAATGGTCACCAAAAAACTACCCCGAGGTTGCATAGTAGGTGTGAACGGAGGCCGTCAACTCTGGCGTTGGCAACAAAGAGGCAAGCACGGCGGCAACAGAATTAGCGGTGCAGCAGGTGACCCCCTTCTTCTCAGGCCAAAACCGAAATAGGTAACCTGTTTCTTCTCTTCTTCTTCAAGCTCGAAATAAACAAACCAAATCTGGTTTCCCTCTACGAGCAACAGCAAGAGGCTAGAAACCCCAGCCCCTTTTGATCTTCTTCCTTGGCAAGATCTGCAACCTGAGAACACCTCTGCCCTTTTTCGCTTTCGACTACGGCGACAGTAAAAAGCACTAGCAAACTAGGAGTCCAAATCGTCTTTGTTCTTCTCCGATCAGGCCACTACAATCCTCTGTGCACAACCGAGAACCCAAAAAAATAGAAAACCCTTGTTTCTTCTTTTCTTGGGTGATAACAGTACCAGCTGCCTTTTTAATGTAAAATTGAGATCCCAGCTTAAGTAGATCTGAAAAATAGAGAGATCTCTTGCAAATCTCTCCTTTTTGAGATTTTGGCCAAGAACCGTGAACCCTTTTTTGTGAAGACCAGTATTCTTCTTCAGGTGAGATGGCTGTGCAGGGGAGAGAGATTAGATCCTTTTTTTTTTTTTTTTTGTCATGATCTACAACTTTTGCCTATTTTCTTTAAATGGCTGTGCAGGTGAGAGATGTTAGATCCTCTTCTCTAGCACCTTCTACGACTTCTACCTATCTTCTCTACCTATGGCGTTCAACCCATAAAGAGATCAAACCGATCTCTTTCCATCGAGAGATCAAACTGATCTCTTTCTTCTTTGCAGCAACTTGCAAAGCTCTAAATCCTCCAAGAAGATCTGATCTGTCAATCGCAAACTCGAGCAATCTCCACTTCTCTCTGATACCACTAGTTGGGAAAAGCAGCGCAGCGAAGACTATCGGCGATCAGCGAATCGACCATGATGAACACACGCAATTATTCCATCAAGCAATCACACATTGAACACAATAATTTTATGTGGTTCAATATACTTGCCTACATCCACGGAGGATAAAAATATTTATAATTGTCTCATCTCAATCTCTTAGGATTTAAGGTTACAATACATCAATATATATAGTTTATGCTTTCTTAATCAACAAGAAAATCTATATATAATAGCTAAAATACTACTAATTCTAAACCTCAGTTCTGGCTAACCCAGATGACCAATCCAACTAAACCGAAATACAAAACAATAACCCAACATTTTAAATGCATTGTTGTGTAGAATGTGGATTGTAGATGCTTTCCTTGATATACTCTAATGCATCTTCTTATGAGCGATAGGAAAATTGAAGCAAGTGGTTCTTGTTGAGGTTGAGAAGGGAAATTCTTCTTCTTAATTTCTTGTTACAGGAAATTGACCAACTAGAACCTCCACTTTGCCCATTAAAGACAAGCTAATTGTGGTAGGCTACCTCATCTTGTACTCTGGCCCTCACTCATGATACCTTTTTCTCGCTGGGAACTTTGATGGCAGACCAAAGGACTCTGCCATCATAAATGCCTTTGGAAGAGGTATACCGTATGAAATGGCCTTAGTAAAAAGTGAGGGGATATAGGGTTGCCCTTTACATAAGGCACCCGCGCCCTAGTTCTCACCAGGTTTAAATCCTGGTGTACACCATTTCCTTTGTAAAAAATAAATAAATAAATAAATAAGGATAGTAATAATCTACTATTGCCTCGAGTTGTACCTTAGATAGTATGGAACATGAGTATGTGACTTGAGTGCATGTGCTCGAGTTTCCAATGTTGCAAAAATATAAAAACTAGAAACAAAAATGAGTCACTATTTGATTGGTTGATAATGAATGCTAAAAACTTGCAGTATTGTTGTGATGGCGTAATGAACATTTTATTTTAGCTTCTCCATTTCAATCTTTAACCTTTAGGCTAATGCTTATTGGAGTACAATTTCGTGATATCCCATAAAGATTTTAAAGGAATCTAAAATAGATTAAGATAATCATTAATTTATGAGCCTCAATGTTTAATGGTTTTTAAATTATATTTTTATGAAATTTAATTCAAAAGTAAGTACAACCCAGATTAGTGCTCAGTCAGAGTGAGTGCTAATTTACAAGCGGTTAATGTTCACAGGAGGATTGGTAATGTCACATGGATCCCATGCCATGGCAAAAAAAACCAACTCTCACACAATTTGTGAGAGGCGCCTTAGCCTTAGCAAAAACTTCACTTCTTTCATGTTGAAGCTCAACTTTGCTTGCAAAGCTTGCATGATAGATCTGTTGGTGTACCCATGGAACTAAAGAACAAATGGCATAGGGCACATAACAATGTCTTGTTTGATTATTTATTCATGTAAAGGAATCAATCTAATAAAGTTCTGTTGTTCGATTTATCAAATGAAGCGATAGGAAATGATAAACTAAAAACAGAAAATAGTTCAAAATCATTGTGTTTGATAAAATAGCTAATAAACTGTTTCAAAGAGATCGAGTCTAATATTTAGGCTCAAACCGGTGTACTTGACTGAAACTCCAACTAAACGGACAGCCGGCCCATTTGCAAAATGTGTATGTTGAGGCCGGGGAGAATGATGAGACAATCAAGTGGAAGGAGTGTCTGGCCCCCACGCAGCTGCCTAGAGATCAATCATGCACAAGTAGAGATGAAAATGGGGGCCTCAACCTGCCAGGCTCTAATCAAGGGCGAATTTGAAAGTGGTATTATTGGTTTAGGGCAGATTTGAAATTTGACATTTTACCCCGCCCCACATGTATAATGTATATTTATTTATTATTAAAGCATTGGTATTAACTAACCCAAACCCACCCGGTTGCCCTCATATGCACAAGTACACTATACATTTAATTGTATCACTGACCCAATGTATAAAAAAATTTGAGATCAGGCTAGTCCGTTAGCATATATAGGGCCCATAAAATAATCAAATTAAAAAAAATTATCCTATTTGTTTGTGGAGTAAAGTAAAATAGAGTAGAGTAAACCCAAAATTAAAAAAGAATAAAATATGTTGGGTTATGATGACTTTTTTTATTTTTAGTTATTTGATGAGGAATCTTTTTGACTTTCTATATAAAAAGTAGATTTTTTTTTGTAATTTACCGGTTATTTTTTTACTTTTCTTTTAAGAGGGTGGGGGGGGGGGGGGGGGTGGAATTTAAATTTTTATGAAAACGAAGGGAAAAAGTTTGAAATTCAAATATTTAACTTTATTCTAATTTATTGTACCTCATATCTAAACACACCCCAAATCTACTCAGTATGGATTGCGTTCTCCATTGGCGGACCCACATTGTGGTGAGAGGGGGCCAATTGCAAACCCACCCCCACCCACGCCCACAACCCCCCAACCTCAACATTTACTTTCCTTTAAGATAAAAAGAAGGATATAAAATTTTCAAATGGATATTTTTCATTCTTATGCATTTTGCCACTCCTCAGGTCTCTTATTTATCTATTTTCCCCCTCATCAAACTTTTTTTTTCCCTTATGGTAATAACACACCTAGTAAAATAAAAGGGTAGTTATTTCTTTTACTTTTGTCAAGAAGACAACTCATCCAATGACTTTAAGTACTTATTTTTATCACTCTTCTTCTTTTGTTATTCTCTAATAAAACATCTACTTTTTGTATAGAAAGTAAATGTTTTGTGTAATTTAGTGGTCACTTTTTCTACTTTTTTTTTTAAAGAAAGGAAAGGGGGGGGGGGGGGGGGGGGATTTAAATTTTTATGAAAAAGAAGGAGAAGATTTTGAAATTCAAATATTTTACTTTACTCTAATTTATTATACCTCATATCCAAACACACCCCAAATTTACTCAACATGGATTGTACTCCCCATTGGCGGACCAACGTTGTGGTGAGAGGGGGACAATTGCATTCCACCAACCCCACCCCAGCAACATCCTTAACCTCTATTTTCCTTTAAACCCATCATCGACCTCTATTTTCCTTTAAAATAAAAAAAAGGATATAAAAATTTCAAATGAACATTTTTTTTCATTCTTATGAGTTATGCATTTTGCCCCTCCTCGTCTCTCTTATTTTTCCATTTTGCCCTCATCAAACTTTTTCCCGCCTCATCGTAATAACAAAATTATTAAAATATAAGGGTAGTTATGTCTTTTACTTTTATCAAGAAGACAACTCATCAAAATGACTTCAATTACTTATTTTTATCACCTAATAAAATATGTGTGCATTCCTTCTCCTTCTTTTCTTGTTTTTTTTAATTTTTTTTATTGAGTGTGTTATCTTGATCCACTCAAGTTTGGTACTCATAATTAGTACATTTTAAATACTTGTCCATTTAAATTGTCAAACCTGAATTTTTTAAATTTTAATTTAAAATTTGAATTAAATTAAATCTACTCTAATTCTTAAATAATACATTTCATGTGACTATAACTAGAGGTGCATCATGGTTCTCTACACTAGTTACAAGCCCAAGGTTCCATCAACCTTAGCATTTTTGTCTACGTAGTGAAAGATTTGAACTCTAAATAATGGGCCAAATATAAAAACTTTCGTTTTTTGTAAACTTCATCCCCATAATATAATTTCAAGAAAATAAACTAATTTGATTTTTTATATCAATAATAATTTGCTCATAAGTCAATATGAAAAATAAATCAATTTTTAATTATTCTCTAAGCTTCCAAACCCATTATCAAATGTTGTTGGATGTGGAGAGCGACACGAATTCATCACTTTTATCATCTTTGAGGAATAATCTAATAACTAGCTTATTGGTAAAATTAAATTGAACACACGATTTCAAATTTTCAATATTATGTCAAGATATTTAACATATCTTTTATTGCAACCACTCCCCTCACCACCTTAAAAAAAAAAAAATGAAAAACCTCGAATCCACCGTTGCACTCTGGTAAAGCTTCCTTAATATCCTAGGCCAGTATGCCCCGCCCGGCCTCTATGTTAGTTTCTCATGGTGTTGCTGAGAGTCTCTCTCTCCTTTCCCCTCAAGACGGAAAATTTATGTATATATTAAGACACAAGGAGTAAAGTACAATCTTACAAGTCACAAAGAAAGTACAACACTAAGCTAAGCTACTATTATCTATGGTTACTATCTGTATCCTTCATTATTGGCCAGCGTTGAATGGTTTTTTTTACCTTTCTTAGGTCATGTTTGGTAATTAAATCCTCGAGAAATTTCATTGATTTTTTGTTAAGTTGTAAAAATATCAACATTTAAAGTTATAAATCCCTAGAGATCTACGGCAAAGGAAATCCTAGAAATTTTTTAGGTTTGACCCTAATTCATTAAATTTGAAAATCCTCAATTTTCTTACAAATTTATACACCAATACCAATCTTTCTTTCCTAACTATAGCCATCAGCATACATGGGTCTCAATGGAATGGAAAATCCTAGACTAAATATACCTCGAGTTAGCAATCCCTGTTTCAATGGTAGCTAGGAATCCTCAAATTATAATATATTAAGCTAAGAGGTTTTGAAATCAATTGACTAAAATTGTTTCAATTTTGACTTTTTTCTTGAGCCTCGGTAAAGGAAAAAAAAATGTGAGGACTCCAACTATGTGGGTCATGCCCGTGCTTAGGACGGGTTATTGTGCTAGTTGTAATATATTAAACTTAAAGACTTTGAATTTAATTTTGATCAAATTACTTTCGAATTTGAATTTCTTCTTTTCCAGCAGAGATGCAAATCACTTTTGAATTTAATCTTGATACAATTTCATTCAATTTTGACTTTTTTTATTCAGCAAAAATGGTAAAAAAAAAACTAAGAATGCACCTAAATTAAAAAACTTAAACTCATGATCTCTTGCCTTTTTAAATAACCAATGTAATTACTACACCACATAATAATTATATATAATTACTTGTCAAAAAAACCTTAAAAGTAGCTAAATGGAACGGGGACCCTAGCACCCACAAGTTAATTGTGCTAGTACATTATTATTAGGGTTAATATTATCAGGAATTTGAGGACCGAAAGGGCCTCGGATTCAATTTGTAGGGCCCATTTCAGTCCCATCCACTGGAATCTAGATCCGCACGCATGAGGCCCCTGGGTAAGTAACGTGGTCCGTTACAACACCGTCACATATCGGATAACTCCAACAACAGCCGAAAATGACGTAACTGACCCTACCCACCCCTTCCTCAGGCTCAACCTGACGACAAGCGGACGTGGATTCCAAAATCCAACTTCCTCTCCTTGTCTCTCTCTCTCTCTTTTTCGCGGATTCCTCTCTCGCTCTCTTTCTCCAAATCCAAATCTGTTGGGTCTTCGTAACGATCGAACGATGGACGACGACGTCCTCCAGCGCGTCTTCCAAGAGGGAGGCCGCCGCGACTACTTCAGCCCGACCGCCCTCCATCAGCCGCCCACCACCTCCTCCTCCTCCTCCATCCTCCAGTCCCTCCCTCTCCACGTCGTCAGTTCTCCCATTCCCCTCCCGGCTTTCCAATTCCCATTCGGATTCATCGCCCCTTGCAGCGAAGTCCCTTCATGCGCATGGCTGCATGGGATTGCCGATGATGTGTTTGTCATAATCTCTTTCATTTGTTTTTGGTGCTTCTTCTAACCATAATTGGTTTGCTTGCAGAGCTTTGATCATGGGTATTATCTGCTGGTGAAAGCCATTCAGGAACTCAGAGAAAAGAAAGAGGGCCTTGTGATGGTTGGCATTGGCGGACCCAGTGGCTCTGGTAAAACAAGGTAGGTTTTGCACATGGGTAAGTGTTGTGCTGTTATTCACCCCTGTAAATCTCATTTCTATCGATGTGATGCTTCTATGCTTGTTTGCCTCTGAAGCTTAGCAGAGAAGGTGGCTTCCGTCCTTGGTTGTGTTGTTGTATCCATGGAGAACTATCGTGATGGTGTTGATGATGGGAATGACTTGGGGTCCCTAGACTTTGATACTTTAGTCTGCAACCTTGAGGTTTGCTTTTAAAATGCATGCCTTCTGAACCTGTGACTTAACCTTGGCTTGAAGCTATGAATTCAACTCAACCCATCAAGATTTTTATCAGGATTTGATGAAGGGTAAGGACACATTGATGCCAACTTTTGATTTTAGAGAGAAAAGACGTGTTGTGTCGAAGACGGTAAAGAGTTCTTCATCTGCGGTGGTGGGTATTCCCATTTCAAGTTGTTTCCACAAGTGGTGACCATAATGCACTATTTCTACAAGTTCTTATGTTTTCTGTAGGTAGTTGTTGATGGTACTTATGCTCTGCACTCAAAATTGCGCTCCCTGCTCGATATTCGGGTGGCTGTGGTAACTCTTTAGTTCCATCATTCCATGCCTTTTTAGGAAAATGTTTGATTAGAGTTAGATTGCATGAGAAGAGCTAAAGGTTTGTTGGCATAGGTTGGCGGTGTCCATTTCAGTCTTCTTTCCAAAGTGCGGCATGATATCGGAGAGTCTTGTTCGTTGGATTACCTCATTGACAGTATTTTTCCTTTGTTCAGAAAGCACATTGAGCCCGACCTCCACCATGCTCAAGTTTGTTTCCTCCTGTTGGTGCTTTGCTTCCTTTGTATCTTTCTTTTGTTCGAGTGGTGATTTGCTTGTGTCTGCTGGGGTTTTTGGCAGATCAGAATCAACAACAGCTTTGTTTCATCTTTTAGAGAGCCGTACTACAAGCTAAAATGTAGAAGTGAGGTGTGTTAAACCTTTTACCCTACTCAACGGAACTCTAGTGTCGGTAGTGTTATATTTTCAACCATTTATTTTGGGATTAGGTCCTATATTGGGCTATTCTGGATTTGTAATAATTAGCATGTTCATGTTCCTGAAAAAACTTGGGGGAAGCTGTGAAAATCTGCTCAAGGTATGACAATTGGTTCGCATAATCTTTTAACTTATCCCCAAAAAATTGACATACAACTCATTTCATCAGGATCTGAAGAAACTCCTGATTCTTCTACAGGCAAAATGGACCTTAATTTTGAAATTTAATAGAAACCGGCACAATAACTCATTTCATGTTTTCCAGCATCAAATCTTGCTTTTACTTTTTATACACATTTTTTGGAGTCTCTCTCTGGGACTACTAATAAAATATAACACACCTGAAATGCACAGCATCAACTTGAAATCAAAACTTAAAGCAATATACTAATATAGTGTGCGGACAAGAGCCTGTAGCACAATTGGAAGGTTCAAAACGTCGTAGTAACCACATGGCTGCTGGTTTGAGTTATGTTATCATTCACAAATATGTACATAAATAAACACAAGTTGCACCGGGTTACAGTTAACAATGAAACCTTGAAAATTTTAGGGTGCTTGTATATTAAATTTATGTTCTGATTCTCTTTCTTTTAGATGATGATAATTCTTCTTGACTTTGAGTTCATATTTGATCTCTTAAGTTTAAAAACCATATCCAACTCTTTCTTATAAATTTGGTTAGAGTACAAATTTTACTTGCAGTGACACTTATGTTCATTTGGGTTAATATTTCATGATCAATTTCCTCTTGTAATTAGGATGTTTGGCTTTTGAACAGTCACCGAATGGACATGCAGCTTATGCATTTCATGGAGAGTCACAAACAGAGAAGTGAGTGAGACAGTGTGACTTTTAGTTGTATTTTCTATATGCATGATGTCATCATTTTAATTTTTTAATTTTCTGTTTACATATTTATGTATCAATTCGTATGTCATTTTCATGAGTATTAAATGTGATATCTGAGTCGCACTTAACATGCCTATGCTATCAAGAACTTCTAGAAATTTTTTGACTTTACTTATTTACCAGTTTTATTGAGATGTACCTTCGGCCACCATCTGCACGTGAAGAAGCAAGGATTAATGATTGGATAAAGGTGCGGCAGTCTGGTATCAGGTACTATTTATCACTAGGTGATCAGAGGATTGTTGATAAGAACTACATCATCAGACCAAAAGCTGAGTTTGAGGTTAGTCACATCGTGGAATCTTTATCAGATTTCTCTGCTACTACTTAGTCGCCAACTGCTCTAAAGACTGATTGCTTTAGATTTTTAGACATGACCTAACCTCTTGCAGGCATGAGTTTGGCATTCATGAGATCATTAGATGCCATTTGCATGATGCTGTTTGCTTGCCTTAGAGATCATCCTAACATGTTTTTGACTTGACTTTTTTTCCAATATGCTGAGAGAGCTTGTTATTTCTTACTTCCCAACTGTCCTATTTGTTGTCTTGAAGGTTGTTTTCACTCTTTTTGTTTATTGCTACAGGTTGGGCGGATGACTCTTGGCGGGTTGCTTGCTTTGGGCTACATTGTTGTAGTCAGTTATAAGCGTGCATCTACATCAGTTAGTAATGGCCAACTGTCATTGTCATTTGAATACATTGATACTCTTGACAAGACTTTCATGGTGTTGAAGGGCACAGATAGGAAAGTATGCATGACAACTAATGTTGAGCTATGCAGTTATATGTTGTAGATTTCTTTTGGTTGGTCATGTCATATTTTGAATACCATCTTTTGGGTCAATAAAAACTGGCTCATAAAGTAGCTGCTCTTCCCTTTTTCAACTAAATGAAGTTGTTTCTTTTGCTCAACTTAATAGTTTGGTTGTTTCTTTTGCTCGACTTAATAGTTTGGCTTACTGCTAAGTTCTCTGATGGGGGGCCAAGCTCTGGTATTGGTGTTTTTTATGTTATACTAGATCATCTGGGCAATGAATTGAATCTTGCAAGTGCTATTTCACTTTCTATATATAAAAGAAGTAATCTAATATTATTCTTTTATATGTATGTTCTGTGAGGAAACTTTTTTTTAAAAGTAATTTATGGAACTAGCAGCAACATAACTAATAAAACTTGATAAGACAATTAAGCTTAAACATTAATCATACTAGAGTCTAGGAACCTTCACTAGTTTTCACCGCTAGTCTCGAGCCCGGATAAGTTAGGGTTGCATTGGGTTGGTTGACAGCCATCGTAAAACTGCTTGGTCACAAACCAAAACATGAACTCTGAGTGAAGAAACAAAATTGATGTAGGCAAGCCTTATATAGTTGGGATTAGGTTTTAATGATGAAGATGATGATTAAACATAATAGAGTCTAGGAATATCCCTTTTTAGTGATGTTTATTCTGAAATTGAAATCTTATCCCAAATCGTTCAAGGGGATGAATTGAATATTATGAATCGTTGGATTTTTTTTATTGGAGACATAAAAATAATTTAAAAGATTAAAAAGGAAACCTTTGAAAAAAATGCTAATAAAAAAAGGAAAGAAAGAAAGAAAAAAGCAAAAGACTGCTAGGATTAACCTCTACTCACTTGGTCGAATTGCTTGAATCGTAAGATTTGATAAAAACATGTATCAAACCATAAGATTCACACCTGAATCTTAAGATTCACCAGGAAATGGAATTAATGGCATAGATATGAATCATTTTACTTAGGATTCGTAATGAATCGTAGGATTCGGGATAAGAATCATAGGATTCTGGCAACAGTGGACTTCTACCTACCAAATTTTGACAACAATCCTAGGATATGTCCGTTTACAATTTATTGTTCTTCTAACTTTTCAAACCTTTACGATGCAACTTTCTAGATATCTACCTATTGTGCTGTCTTATGATCTGTATATTTACTAAGTTTATCATTTAAACATGTGTTACATATGTTTCATTCCTTGTATTGATAAAGAATCAAGATGTAAATAATTGGATCTTCATCTTGTTCACAATGTAGGTGATTGGAGTAGAAGCTTCAAGGTTGGGCATAAAGGGGCCATGGATTACAAAGTCATACCTTGAAATGATACTAGAAAACAAAGGTATGGTAAAAAAATCTTCCCTACGATAAATTTTCTCTTCACTCCTAGTTATTGCACATTGTGTATTTAATTTGTTGCTTCTAAATATTCTGCTCTAAGAAATACTTATGGCTGCAGGTGTACCACGTCTTAATACACCACCACCTGTATCTAGTGCATCTCCCACTGGTAGTCAAGAAAGGGTGATCGTGGCCCCAAAGCCAATTCGCGTAACCTCAAACCTTGTTAGGCTTGATGATCTAGCTCAGCCCTGGACTCGGTCCCCAACAAAGTCTGAAATGGACCCTGTAGTGGCAAAATGGCGTTTCATCTCCTGTGGCCCATCACTTGACAGTCCTGTCACAGGTAGAATTTCTTCTTCTTATTTTTAAGATGCCTCTTTTTTAAATAAAAGAATTGAAAATGATTATTTTGCATGGTACATTATGGCAATTAGTGATTTTAGGCCTTTCTCATGAAGCAACTGCAGATTCTTCTGCTTTCAGGGATGACATCCAGCTTGTTCCAATGCCTGACTCATTTGACCTTGATAGGGGCTTGCTTCTTTCTGTTCAAGCAATTCAGGTAAACAATGTTGGGTAAACTATTAGAAAGGATCCACGGTACATTTTACTTTATTAATCATGGCAAAACATGTTCTCCTAATGAAACATGTCATTTTGTTTGATTATATGTCACATTAAGACTCTTTCCTTTTCTCCTTTTCTCAGGCATTGTTGGAGAATAAAGGCCCCCCACTTATTGTGGGAATTGGTAATTGACTTTCTGTTTGCCATTGACTTTAGTTCATTCTTTAAGTTTCCACATACCTACACATACACATATTCACGTCTGTACATCTCAATGTTAAGTGATAACAGCAACTTCTGGATGAGGAAAAAATGGGGAGAAAACTCCCCACAGTTCAACTCTCTGCCTGTGACAATTTTCTCCACTTTCAAATTATCCCTTAGAAACTTTGGATCTGTGACTGAATGATTGATCTTACAATTTCATTCTTTTTTCTAGTTATTCATTTAGTTAAGCAAGATCATTGTAGTCAATGCAGGTTTAGGCTAATATTTTCCATTTAAGAAATATTGTTGTAGTAAATTAGTGATACAGGTTTAAATTAACATTTCTTATATCCAATATATTTTATTTTGGTAAACTTCCCTTCAGTACATTTCGTATCAGCTTAGAGCTCAAACTTTGACTAAAATAACCGAAGCCTGCTCATAGCTTTATGTTGTTTTATTATGACAAGAGATCACGTAAGGTGGGTTGACAACCAACATAAAATTTAGTCACAGCCCAAACATGAGCAACCCCAACATAGTTGGGACAAGGCTTTCATGATGATTATAATGATATTGACCAGGTAGCATTGGACTTTTTTTTTTATAATTGTTGCAGGTGGACCAAGTGGATCTGGGAAAACAAGTTTGGCTCACAAAATGGCTAATATTGTTGGTTGTGAAGTCATTTCTCTAGAAAGTTATTACAAATCTGAACAAGTGAAGGACTTCAAGTATGATGACTTCAACTCTTTGGATTTATCTTTGCTGTCAAAGGTATGGTGTTGGATGGTACATTTGCCTTGCCCTTTTTTATTCTCTATCTTGATATGTTGTCATCAATACTAATTTATATGCTTTTGATACTTTGATAATGTTAGTATTTGTCAGGTTATCACATACATACAATGACTGCCTTATCCCATCTATTTGTGTTTGCTTTATGAATTCTACTAATGTACTTAGTACTGTCGAATGTTAATGACGTTGTTTTCAACTCCACAATCCATCAAAGACACTCCTTAGTTGCAAAACACTCAATAATGACGCAACACCAAGAAGAAGAATAGCCAACTGGCTATTCTCCAAGCCAAAAGACTTAGGATAATCTGTCTAGGTCTCACACCAAAGATAGGAATGCAACCCATAGGGAGAAGAAAACTGAAATCTCGATTCAATAATAATGTAGTCTATCCCATGAGAAGGGATTATATCTATTTATAACTAAACTACTCTCCAAATAAAGAAACAAACTAGTTCAATCCAAATAAGTAGTCCTTATTAAAATATAAAAAAAATTTCTAAAACTTAAGAAAGCAACTATTACTAATAAAGCAAACTATTAATTAGACTTGGGCCTGCGGGTATAAACTTTCAAACGTGGCCCATTGGTCTGGCCTGCATCAGCTTGCCCCGACTTGAAAAAACTCGACTCCGGCGAGTTGTTAGCTTGGTGCTTTTCATATAAATCTGGATTGATTCATTGAAAGTCGGAAGCCGTAATCCATGTCGCTTTGGAGAATGGTTTTTCTTTCCACTTAACTAAGAACTTCTGTAATCTGCCATTCTTCGTAGAAACAAGTTGATCATAAAAAACATATTCAATTTCTTCCAGAGGATACGGATTGATGGGAAGTCAGAGAGCTTGTTCTTCAAAAGATTCATCTGCATGATGGCCATGATAAATTATCAAATCTTCAACATTAAATGTGGAGCTGATATGCATGTTCGAAGGAAGGTCTAGAACATATACATTGGAACTGATTTTCTTCAGAATCTTGAATGGTCTTGCACTTCTTGGGTGTAACTTATTGTATTTTCCTGCGAGAAATCGTTCTGGCTTCAAACAAATGATGACTATGTCTCCTTCATCAAATTCAATATGACGTCGCTGTGAATCTGCATGCTGGTTGCAAGTCTCGGTACACATAAGAATCTGTTGTTGAACTTCATCATGGATTTGCTTCATGTGTTATGCAAATTGTTCAACTTTTTGACTTGAACTGGCATCAATTGGTAATGGGCTTAAGTTAATAGAAATACATGGCTTGATATTAGTAACAACTTCAAATGGCGATCATCCAGTAGTTTTGTTGACGGAATTATTGTAAGCGAACTCTGCTATGGGTAAAATAAGATCCCACGAAGTAATACGATCTTGGATAAAACATCGAAAAAGATTTCCCAAACTCTTGTTGATAACCTCTGTTTGGCCATCAATTTGTGAATGGTATGCATTGGAATATTGGAGCTTTGTGTGCATCATGTGCCATAAAGTTTTCCAAAAGAAACTCATGAATTTTTGTATATCTGTCAGACACAATTGTTTTGGGAAGACGATGTAGATGAACTACCTCTTTAAAGAAAACAGTAGCAATTTTCTTCGCATATGACGTGTGAGAACATGGAATAAAATGTGCCATTTTGGAAAAACGATCAACAACAACAAATATTGAGTCTACCTTCCTTGCTGTTTTGGGTAAACCCAAGACAAAATCCATACTTAGATCTTGTCATGGTGCATGTGGAATAGGAAGGGGCTGATATAAACCGGTGTTTTTCTTTTGCCCTTTTGCAAGCTGGCATACTCTACATAAGTCATAAATTCGAGCAACATCTGTTTTCAAACGTGGCCAAAAGAAGTGATTTTCCACAATAGCCAATGTTTTATCATGTCCGAAATGTCCACTACATCTGCCACCATATAATTTACGTAGGACAAATTCTTGAATAAATGTAGCTGGCAAACATAATTGATTTCCATGAAATAGATAACCATTATGAAGAGAAAATTTTGAATGTGTAGAACATTCATTGTTTAGAAGATCTGTGTAAATTCGACCAAAGTCATGATCAGCAACATATTCTCGGCGTATTTCTTCAAAGCTTCGAACTGTAACAGAAATGGTTGTGAGAATGTGAGATCGACAACTTAATGCATCAGCAACTTTATTTTCTGTTCCAAATTTATGGCCCAGAACAAATGAGAACTCTTGAAAATATGAACTCCATTTGACACTATTGGCGCTTATCTTCTTTTGAGAATTTAGTTGTTGCAAAGCTTCGTGATCAGAATACAAGACAAACTCTCGTCTAATCAAATAATGGCGCCAATAACGTAGAGCTTGGACAACTGCATAATATTCTAGATCATGGGGCGAGTATTTTTTGTAAGAATCATTTAATTTCTCCCTAAAGTAGGCAACTGGATGACCGTCTTGACTCAAAATTCCACCAACACCTACTTGTGAAGCATCACAACTGACTTCGAAGGCTTTATCAAAGTCGAGAAGTTTTAAAACAGGTGCTGCGGTCATTTTCTTCTTAATCTGTTCAAAAGCCCGAGAGGCTGCCTTTGTCCAAGTGAAATCTCCTTTCTTCATGCAATCTGTGATAGGGGCCATGATTGAACTAAAATTACGAATAAATCTCCTATAGAAAGTGGCCAATCCATGAAAGCTCCAAACTTCTTGAATACTTTTAGGAAGGGGCCAATCAATGATTGCTTTGATTTTCTCTAGATCAGCTTCGACCCCTTGGGCCGATACAAAAAAAGCCCAAAAATAGAACTTTGAAACTTAAAATGTACACTTCTTCAAATTAATGTAAAATCTTTCTTTTCGAAGTGTACGCATGACATACCACAGATGGTCGAGATGAGCTTGTTTGGATTTGCTGAAGATCAAGATATCATCGAAATATACCACAACAAATTTACCGAGAAAATGTTGTAAAAGCTGAGTCATCACTCTCATAAAGTGCTGGGATCATTGGATAAACCAAACGGCATAACTTGACTGTGATACCAATTGACACAGCACCAAGAAAAGGAATAGCTAACGGGTTATTCTCCAAGCCAAAGGCTTAGGATAATCTGGCTAGGTCTCATACAAAAGATAGGAATTCAATCCAAATAAGGAGTCCTAATTAAAATTTAGCAGTAATTTCTAAAACTTAAGAAAGCAAGTATTACTAATAAAGCAAACTATTAATTAGACTTGGGCCTGCAGGTATAAACTTTTAAACGTGGCCCATTAGTCTGGCCTCTCTTGTCTCCACTTTGGTTGCCCTATTTCTAATCCTATTTGCTATGTGTCCAACTCAAATGCTCTATTTTTCATCTTAGTTGCCCTCAACTTCAAACTCTATCACATTGTGGCACTCAATTATTTTCAGTTTTTACCAACTTGTTTTCAATGCTCCCAAATCATCTAAACTTTAACTAGGGATGGCAATGGGGCATCCAAACCCAACCCCCCATGACTGGTTGCTCGTATGTGACTATCAAACCTGCAAATTGATGATTATGGGTTGTGTTTATTCCTTGTTGAAAAATGTAAGAATCACTATGCGACAAGGTCGGAGTTGAATGCAATACACCAGCTAAGCTACAATGCTTTCTCTTTATGAGATTGGTGACCATTACTATAACAGCAATGTTCTGCAAGGTGGAGCAGGGAAAGCCTCCAAAACCTGGATTAACCCTGTATTCGACTTGGGTATGAGTCCATAAAATTATTTATTGTTTTGTATATGCAGTTCTTAGTGGTAATCTTTAGGTTTTACTATGTTATGACATTCATTCTATACTTGACAAAAATTGTTAAGTTTTTGGAAGATAAATTGATCTTTCTCTGCTAGATCAACAAATGTGCAGCCTGTATTGGTAGAAGCTGGTGTGGATATCTTAATTCATAGTCAATGTTGCCGTGTAATAACATAGTAAGTTCAAAATTTGAATGATTTAAACAGTGGTTTTGATTCACTGTTTGATAGGGATGGCAATGAGTACGGTTGAATCAGGTGACCATCCCCAATCCACTCTTATTAGTGGGAGTTTCGTGGTGGAATGGTTGGGTCCAGGGTGGGTTTGGCTTTCCTGTCCAGATTCTGAGCTGAGTCAAGTTTGGGTTTTGGTTGCCTTCTGCCTGCTCTTCTCCTTGAGTGATTATTTTACAATTTACCTAGTAATATTTTATAGTCAACATATTTGTAGCAAAAGTAGTAGTGTGCACTGTAATATTTTATGGTCAAAATATTTGTTGCAAAAGTAGTAGTCTCCATTGCTTATGAAATCCAATAATACTGGAAACCAGGTTTGATTCCTCAACTAAGCAAGAAATGTTTATTAATATCTTTTTGTTCTTTATATGGTAAAATGAAAATAATAACCAGTACCAATCTTATCCGACCCTTACCCCTCATGGGGTGACTTTGGTAATATGAACAATGAACCAATCATGGTTGGGCTCAGTAGCAGAACCAAAATTTTTTTTTTTCTGAAATTCAGGAGAGGCCATGACCACCCCATGCACACCCTACTTCCACCCTTGGTTGGGTGGGTACAGGGCAGGGTGTGTGTCAATTGGGTTGGGTTGGGTTCGACCTATATCAAACCTTCCCTGTTGCCATCCCTACTATTTGGTGTATGTGATATGTTATTGCACATGTTTTTAAAATGGCAACTTTGATATGTTATTGTATATATATTTTAAAATGGCAACTGAAAATTTATTTCTTAAAATCCGAAATCAACGTTAAGGACAAAAATGAAAGCTCAGTGAATATATATATATATCAAATGTTAAACAATAAAATAGCACAATCCATTTACTTCTATTGACTTTATTATGTGCTTGATTATCGGGGGAATGCAATTGAAGAACTTTGGCCTCTGTAACATGTATTTCCTCAATCCCACCACGCTGCTTCACGGATGATCCAATTCCAAGCCATGAATCCTAGATATGGATGGGCCACGCTGTGAGTATGGAAGCAGGACCCAGATTTTACACTTTAAAAAATGATGTATCTGATATGACGGATATTAATACATTGCCTTCCTTCAAAGTATCTAGGCATTCACAGATTGCGTGGCGGGGGAGGCTCACTGAATAGAGAAAAAAACACTCTACAATAGAACCATATGAATGAAACTTGGAAAGTTCTAATCATAGCTGAAGGAGAACGCTTGTTAGGCCAAAATAACATTAGTTACCATTTAAAAAAAAATTACATGCATTTCTTAATCCAGTCATGCTAGTCTATGGACAATTGCTAGCTGAGGAGGCCCATGGAACCGCCTTCCATAAGAGAAACCATATGCACTGGGCTTAAAAAGTTCTCTACGTCCAAGCAACATAGCCAGAACCTCTGCCTTGATGGAACTACCCTCCATAAGACAACCCAATATATCTGTTAGAATAAGCATGTTCAAACTTAAATGTGTGGTTCCTGCACTCTTAGAACTCTGAAAACATTTCTTTTGCTTTGTTCACGATGGTTTCAGAGTGAGGATAGCTTCAAATGTATAAAACAGGCACCTGCCTCTCTGAGAATCTGTCGTCTTTTAAACCTTTTCCGATAACTGTTTCCTGTATCTGCATGTACATTGGTATCCAGTAATGGTTTCAATTTTGTAATCCCTTTTTTTTTTTTGCAGAATATTGATGACATAAGGAATCGGCGGAGAACAAAAGTTCCATTTTTTGATTTTGAGAATTGTACTCGGAGTGGCTTCAAGGAACTTCAAATCTCTGAAGATTGTGGGGTGGTATGCCTTTTTAATGCATGTTACATTAGTTGCTTCTTGCAGCACTTTTTTATGGTGCTTCTATGATGATAGAACATGCTTGGAGTAAAACATTTGTTTTATTATCCTGGTATGAAGTTTGATAGTTGGTGGAAAATTATTTTTAAACCCTTTTAGTACTTAAGATCTTTTAAACTATATTACAAATGGATTTAGAGAGAGAGAGAGAGATCTAACTCCCTCATGTAGAAACTAGCCCAAAACTCATTCAAGTTTTATGACAAATGATCAATCTAGTAGTGCACATCACTGTAATTGGTGCAAAACTTGTCAGTTTGGCCAATGATTTTTGAAGACTTAGGAGGAAAATGGTTTCCATAGTGGACCTACCTGGCATAAATCCAAAATGGTTTTCTATAGTGGACCTACCTTCATTTTGTTTTGGTAGGCGGTATTCTATTATTCTCTCTCAGATCTTCATTGTAGGCTCATGAGTTTAGTGGCTCTATACTTGGTACAATTCTGAAAACATAATTGTGTTAGTGCATGCAACACGCATGAAGATTCTCCTATATATATGTATGAATTTATGTATGTATATATGTATAGATAGATAGATAAATAGATTCTACTTTTAGAGTGGAGTATGATCCACATTTTTTCAGAACCGAGCATCTCGTCCACCAATTATGAATCTAAGCTGCTCATACCGCATGCCCATTATTGATAGATGCCGTAAAAAGTTTCCAATTCATTATGAGTGGAAGCCACCATTGGACTAATCGCATGTAAAACACAAATCATTGTTGTTTTTACTTGTGATCAATCCAATTGTGAGGTGCACTTCATTGGAGTGAAATTTGTTTGACTACAGTTCTTAAGGAGGGGGTGAGGATGCTTGTGGTATATGCATTGGATAATTGTGAGTTTTATTTCTCATGTTTGAAAGAGGTGGTAATTAAACTGTTTAGAAACCATTCTAATTTGTGAGATCAACTTTCTATATCCACTTTGGTGTGCAAAGGTTTCCGTGTTTTTATGTAAATTATTTTAACCTATGAACCATTTCTCTACTATTTGTGGCCAGGTAATTTTTGAAGGGGTATATGCTTTGCATCCTGAAATTCGAAAATCACTTGATTTATGGATAGCTGTTGTAAGGCTTAAAACTACTGCACAATTTCTCTTTATTGCAGCTTTTAATTTTTCTTAAAAGCTATCTGGTTCTTAACTGTTTTGTCATACAACAGGTTGGGGGTCTGCATTCACATTTGATTGCAAGAGTTCAGAGGGACAAGAACCGTATTGGGTGTACTATTTCTCAAAATGAAATCATGACAACACTATTTCCAATGTTCCAGCAGCATATTGAACCCCATCTTGTTCATGCACATGTTAGTAAACAATAGATTATTTGGTCTTGTTTGTGATTTCCATGGTCGTTTCCAGAGTGTGTGTCATTTATCTTTGCAGTTTGTTCTTCGTTGATGACATGATTATTAAAAAAAAAAAAAACTATCGTGAAGGGCAACTTTTCCTTGATACTGTTTTCTTGTTGCAGCTTAAAATTCGGAACGACTTTGATCCTGTGCTTTCTCCTGAAAGTTCACTATTTGTTTTGAAAAGTAATAAACAGGTAACAGTATCTAGTAGTGCATTTCTCCCCAACTCTTAGTATACTGTTCATTCATACCCCACTGCTTTTTTACTTTGAGCCATGCATCAGGTGGCATATCAAGACATAATGAACGTGCTTGACCCTGGGAAAGTCTGTAGTTCTGTCCAGAACTTTACTGATATATATTTGCGTCTTCCTGGAACACCTTCTAATGGACAGCTGGCTGATAGTGAGTGCATACGTGTTAGAATCTGTGATGGCAGGTTTGCATTGCTAATACGGGAGGTTGGTATTGTCATTCAAAAAGTCTTTTATTTTCAATCTTTTCTTTTGGGCTTAGTTTCGGGATGGTTTATGGTGTATGCCACTCTGACTTTTGAACTCTCTTTATCTAGCCTATACGGGAAGGAAACTTTATTGTACAGCCGAAAGTGGATTTTGATATCAGTGTTAGCACAGTAGCTGGCCTTTTGAACCTTGGGTAAGCAAGTTTGTGGGGTTACTTGCTTTTGACTACTTGGATCCACTGGTACAAATATCACTGCCATGTTGAAATACATTGTCTTAGTCTTATCCCATAGGTCTCAGGTTGTCTTCATGCATTCTACTGAAAAATCTTTTCTTTCTACTTTTTTGTGATCTCTCTCTCTCTCTCTCTCTCTCTCTCTCTCTCTCTCTCTCTCTCTCTGTGAGTACACATGCGTGACTGAGTTTGCGGGTGGAAGAGCACTCTTTCCAGGATAAATATAATGCTAAAAATAGTTCAATAATGACATCTTATTTTCCCTGTACTTTTCTATTAATGTCAAAGGAAAACCTGAATTTTGAGAATTCCTTATTAGAATGCCTTCTTAATTAACTGAAAAAACATTATGTACGACAATACTGCATGTCATTACATTAATGTTAGGTGATATCTATTGTCTTGGATGTTTTATTTCAGGTATCAAGCTGTAGCATACATTGAAGCAAGTGCATTAATTTATCAAGACGGCAAGGTTTTTTGTTTTCTTCTGTTATTCTTTCGTTTAAGATGCCATACATGGGAAGCCTGTCTTCTAATGTGCTTAAAAGCGCACATTATTTTAAATAAGCTTTCTGCATATAAGCACCTTTTCAAGTGGGTGTCTAATTTGCAGCATGCATATGCATCCAGTTGCAACCCATTTTTAATCTGTTTGTGAACATCTGAAGGAACCCTCGACTATCATGAGACATGGTTCATACTTATGAAAGTGATTTCTGCAGCCACCCCTTGAGACTATGACCTTCTGGGTTGCTTGTGACTCTCTCTATAGTTCTCTTTTACTTTTTTTTTTATATTGATTGATAGCATGTGTTTCTAAAGGGTTGTTTGGATGCATGAAAAAAATATTATCAACTAATTTAAATGTGGTTAGATTTTCATCAGTATAGAAACTACTTCCATATTGTTATTCTGTGCTAGTTGTGATGTTTGACAATTTCTACAAAATTCAACAGACCCAGACCCTAAGCATTTGACAAATTTTGAGGATTTCACTGATATTATTCCTAAACCAACAATTGGAGAGAGAGAGAGAGAGAGAGAGAGAGAGAGAGAGAGAGAGAGAGAGAGAGAGAGAGAGAGAAATGAACGACATTGTAGAACCCACCGATTAGTAATCATGGTAGAATATGCTGTGGTAGTCTATGAAGCAAGGATACGGACACGGGACACGGATACAACACGACACGGACACGGCGATACGGCAAATCTTAAAAAAGTAGGACACGGATACGGCTAGGACACGGCAAATAATTAATATATATATTTATATATAATCATAAAGTTAAAGAATAGTTATATTTTTAGCCAAATTAAAAAGTATAATGTCACAATTAATAAAGAAAAAAACATAACTGATACTGGAAAAATAAAAAATAAAATCTATAATGCATAATGTAATGTAATAGTAGGCCATAAGCCCATAGTACATCAATCATCATCAGTATTACATGTCACAATTACATCATAATCGAATCAATTTCCTATCACATTGAAAAACAAACTATCACATTGAAAAATAAACTTGGAAAAAAAATGCAGCAATTCTGGAAAAAAAAAGCAGCAGTAGTATGGAAATATAGCAGCAGTAGTTCTGAAAAAAAAAAAAAACAAACAAAAGAAAGAAAACAACAGCAACAGCACGGCAATCCCATGGAAAAAAAAAACAACAGCACTGAAAAAATGAAAAAAACAGCAGCAGTAGTAGTTCGAAAAAAAAAGAAGAAAGAAAACAACAGCCAAAATAAATAAAAAAAAAACAGCACTAAAAAAAACATAGCAGCAGCAGCAATTCAAAAAAAAAAAAAAAAGAAAATAGCACCAGCAGTAGCACAATAGTAACAGCAAAGCAGTCCCGTGGAAGAAAAAAAAATAGTAGCACTGAAAGATAAAAAAGAAAAAAAGAAAACAGCAACAGCAACAGAACAGCAACAGCTCAGGAATCCCATGGAAAAAAAAAACAGCAGTAAAAAAAAAACAGCAGCAGCAGCGGCGCAACAGTCAGATGGAAGAAAAAACAGCAACAGCACAGCAGTAGTTCAAAAAAAGAAAGAAAGAAAACAATAGCAGCACAGCAGCACTACAGAGGAAAAAAAAACAGTAGCAAAAAAAAAAAAAAAAACAGCAATACCTGTTCTTCCTCCTCCTCCTCCTTCTTCTTCCATGCGCAGTTGCAGATCTTCCTCACGCATCTTCCACGCAGATCTTCCTCATGCTCAGATCTTCCATGCGCAAGCGTAGATCTTCCTCACGCTGTCTTCTTCTTTTTCTTCTTTTTCGTTTCACTGATGGCGGCGATTCCCCCTTTTCATCTTCTATTTCTCCGTCTCCCAGATGCGGCCGTTTCCCCCCTTTTGATTTCACAAACGAAGAGTGAATATAACATTAGGGTTATAAGTTTTAAAAAATTACATTTACCCCCATCCTCTTTTTTTTTTCTAATTTTAACCCAAGTTGAGCCGGTTTTAATTATATTTTAGTCTCGCCGTGTCTACAACGTGTTTGAGCCGTGTCCTGCCGTGTCCTGCCATGTCCACCCCGTGTCCGTGCCATGTCCACCCCGTGTCCGAGCCGAGTCCGAAATTTAAAAAATAAAAAAAAATTCCAAGACACGTTTTTGGCATGTCGGACACGTGTCCCGGCGTGTCCAACACGTGTCTAACACGGACACGGGAGCCATCTTGAAGTGTCCGTGCTTCATAGGTGGTAGTTAATGTGGGCTCATTGAATATTGAAAAATTGTGAGATCCATGGTGATTTAACAGAGCCTGTCCAATATTGGTAATTACAGCAAGACCCATCTGATGTTTGTCATCATTGTTTCTCTTATTAAAGAAGAATGATATGATCCATTTGATGATGGCAATCATGGTGGGACCTTTCTAATATTATAAATCAGTATGACCTTCTGATACTAGAAATCACACCAAGATCCATTTGATGTTGCTAATCATGATGGTTGGCAGAGCATTGCTCAGCATAGTGTTATACGTCTAATGGTAGCATCAGATGGGTCCTATGATGCAGGCCATATCAATGAGCCCGTCTGAAAGTCCATAGCCGCATAGAGCCCAGTAGATTAGATGGATTATATTATTAGTAGTTGATTTAGTTTTTTTATTAATATTTGGCAAGTCCAGTCATATTTGGTTTATGACTTATTTGTTTAGAATTAGTTGTTTCCTTTCTTAGATGATGTCTTAGTTATAAATAAGGATGTAATCTCTTCATGGGATAAGACATTGATATTGAATAAAGAGTTTGAGTTTGGTTTTCAGTTGAGAGAGTTTGTCTTTAGTGAGGCACCTAGATATTCTATCCCTAAGCTTTTTGGCTTGGAGATTAACCCGTTGATTAATCTTCTTTCCCTGCGCTGCTTTAATTGGTATCAGAGATGAAGATCTACTTGTGAATCACTGTACGTCTGTCGCCGATTCGAGGTAACCGTCTCCCTTTTTCCGGTCACTTGATCTCTGCTAATCCTCGTTCACCATCTTCTTCTCCTCTCGTCAGTCCCCATCCCATCATCTTCCCATCATCTTCATTCAAAACCCCAACCCATCACTGGTCCTGTAATTTGAAACCGCCCCGACAACCCCACAGTCATCGATACCCAATACCCCTTATCCCATCTCCATTGCAACCCCATCCGCTCATAAAACAACCTAGACACCCTCTGTTGCAGAACCCTAACCCACAGAAACCCTAAGCCCACTATTCGCGGACTCAATTCCAGCCAAACGCCATCCCCAACACTGCTGTAACCAACCCACCGCCATCTAGATCAACCGAAGCCCTAGCCCTCGCCCCCATCACCACAGAACACTATAACCGTCCACCGACCCTCTTCCACAACCCACTTCCAAAACCCTAAGCTTCAAACCATCGATCCCCTTGGTTGCTGTCAGCCATCCCCAAACCCAGAAAAAAAAGGGGGAGGGGAGTAGACGAGAATGAGAAAGAGACAAATAGAATGCGGAAAAAGACGTACCGTACACCGACGACATCCGGCCACTCGCAGTCGGTCGCCAAACTCTAGCACCACTGGTCCAGCCCTCCGCCTCCTGCTTTCACCGTTGCTAGACGTTGCAGCCGCCGCACAGCCTCTTCAGCCTTTTCGTCGCACAAATAAGCTCCAGACCCCTTCCTCTCTTTCCTTTCATTTCTAAAGCAAAAAAGAAGAAGTTTCTTTTTTATTTCTTGTCATTACTTGGGCCGAAAGCAATTTGGGCCGAAACTGCTGACCCGACTCTTACTTGAGATCAAACCAGTATTGGGTTCGGTCTGGGTCTGACCTGACCCAGCCCAGGCCCACAACAGCATTAAAAAAAAAAACAAGTCTTTTGTTTACTTTGCTTCCTACAAGCAATGTCAACTCGAAGCGGTCAATCATATCGGGGCAGATTTTCTGATCAACATGATGCCATGTTAATGGAGTCATCTGAAAGAGTACATGCGTTGGAAGAACTGTCCCGCAGTTCACAGAGGCCTCCTGCTGCAGAAGCATCCTCTAGCGCTGGAATTCAACAAAATACTGGCTGGCAAGTAGAAACAGGTCCACAAGAATCTATTCATGATTTCATTCAGCGTCTTTTCACTGAAAAAGATCCTTCAGACGTATCTGTCCCCCAAAAAATTGATGATATCACAAAGCGAGTCAAAATTGATATCTCTGATTTCTCCGGTCATCTCAATCCAAAGGCTTTCATTGACTGGCTCAATTCTCTTGAAGATTATTTTTCTTGGTATCATATGGATGATGCACAATGTATTGCTTTTGTCAAAGTCAAACTCAAAGGTTCAACACTTATTTGGTGGCACAGCGTTGAGCACAACAATCTTGTCATGGGACGCCCTGCTATTACCAAGTGGGATAATATGTGTGAAAAGTTTGAAGGTAAATACTTGCCCTCCAATTATTTAAGTCTCCTTCAGCAATAATATTTTGTTTTCAAGCAAGGCACTTTATCACTGGATAAGTACACAGAGAAATTCAATGATGATGTTATTCGGTGTAAAATTTAAGATGATGATTTTACGCTAGTCAACCGGTACAGAACTGGTTTGCAAGTTGAAATGAGACGTGAGGTCCTTATGCATGATTTTGAAACTGTTGATGATATTTATAATAAGGTAAAACGGGTTGAGCTAGAATTGCGGTCATCCACTTTGAGACGATTTGGCTCTCAAGCCGGGGAGTCAATGACTTGTCGAGCCTTTCATAATAATAATCGTGCTCTACTAAATCAGCATAATTCTCAATATATCCGTGCTCCACCAGCGAGTTATCCACCAAATCAGAATAATTCTCAATATAACCGTGCCCCACTAGCGGGTTATCATCCACCTCCGAAACATCAGCACAATCACCCCAATCAGCGTCTTTTTGCTCAAAATCAAAGGGGGATAGTGGTGCGCACAAAGTTCATGAGCTTCTTTTGGAAGACTTTATGGCACATGATGCGCACAAAGCTCCAATACTCCAATGCCTATCATCCACAAATTGATGGCCAAACAGAAGTTGTTAATCGCAGTTTGGGAAATCTTCTTCGATGCCTAATTGGAGAACATGTTGCTTCATGGGATCTTCTTTTACCCATGGCGGAGTTCGCCTATAATAATTCTGTCAACAGAATAACAGGGAGATCACCATTTGAAGTTGTCACTGGTGTCAAGCCACGTATTCCTATTGATTTAAGTCCATTACTAGTTGACTCTAGATCAAGTCCGGATGCTGAACAGTTTGCACAACATATGAAGGATGTTCATGATGAACTTCGCCCGCAAATCGCTACACGTAATGAAGCATATAAAAGGCACACGGATTCTCGCAAACGCCATGTTGAGTTTGCCGCAGGTGATATGGTAATAATTCGTTTGAAGCCCAAACGATTTCCTGCAGGTAAATACAAGAAATTACATCCACGAAGTGCAGGTCTTTTCAAGATTCTGAAGAAAATCAGTTCCAATGCATATGTTCTCGATTTTCCTTCAGACATGAATATCAGTTACATCTTTAATGTTGAAGATTTGACATTATATCATGGGCATCACGATGATGAATCCTTTGAGGAACAAGCTCTTCGCATCCCTCTCCATCAATTTCCTCCAGACGAAATTGAAGATGTTTTTTATGATCAGATAATTTCAACTAAGAATGGAGGATTCACAAGTTCCTTGTCAAGTGGAAAGGCAAACCATTCTCTGAAGCTACCTAGATTACGGCTACAGATTTTCAATGGATCAATCCAGATTTATATGAGCAGTACCAAGCTAGCAACTCGCCGGAGTCGAGTTTTTCTAAGTCGGGGAGAGCTGATGCAGGCCTTATTAATGGGCCCCATCTGAAAGTCTATAGCCGCAGGCCCAAGATCAATTCAACCCAGTAGATTAGAATAGATTATATTATTAGTAGTTGATTTAGTTGCTTTATTAATATTTGGCAAGTCAGTCATGTTTGATTTAAGACTTCTTATTTGTTTAGAATTAGTTGTTTCCTTTCTTAGATGATGTCTTAATTATAAATAAGGATGTAATCTCTTCATGGGATAAGACATTGATATTGAATAAAGAGTTTGAGTTTGGTTCTCAGTTGAGGGAGTTTGTTTGTCTTTGGTGAGGCACCTAGACATTCTATCCCTAAGCCTTTTGGCTTGGAGATTAGCCCGTTGGCTAATCTTCTTCCCTTGTGCTACTTCATCCTATCTATTGTTAGACATCATGGAGGGATCCATTTAATGTTGATGGTGGCAATCATGGTGAGACCCACCTAATTATGGTAATATCCAAGGATCCATCTAATTTTGGTACATTGTGGAATCCATCAAATGTTGATTCTCAATGAACACACCTCTTGTTCTTAATCACCATCTAACCTGCCTGCTGTTGCAATTGTTGGACCATCTAATGTTGGTAATCATGATGGGGCTTATCAAATGTTTGTATTCATGATAAGACCCACTTAACGTTGGTAATCAAGTTGGGACCAACTTATATGTTGGCAGTCATAATGGGACCCATTTATTTGTTGGTAAGCACCATTGAAATCATCCAATGTTGGAATTGGTAGTGGGACCATTATGACACATGGTTGGCATTAACTCGTAGAGATTTTATGCTATAGAATTGCAACTCTTGTTATTATATACTTATTATGGAAGATTATTTTCTACATCCTATCCTTAAATCATGTAAAATTAAGGTTCTTAAATGAAATTGGTGTATTGTATAATACATTCTAAGTAAGCTTAACACATATTTTGATCGGAGGGAATTCGAGGAATCAAATCATGGTTTTGCTGACCGAATCATGACCAAGTTCAATGACTCAACTGAGTCACACTGAGACCTGATTGAATTGCATGATGACAGGGTCGATTTGCATAATGACTCAAACAGGTGGTTCTAGTTGAATGTGTTCATAGTTGTCAATTTCGTATTGGATCCCATTTCAATTTGACTCCAAACTGAAATATTTCTGCCATTTGAAAGTTTGATGATACATGTCGGAGTTTTGTTTTGCAGAAACATTAAAAAAAGTGTAAAAAGTATAAAAATTAAAATTTAAAATATCATATAAATTATATGTAAAAAAATATGCACTATATTAATTTTATAAAAATGTCATATAAATTATGTTCATTTAACTTATTCTACTCAATCAATGTTGCAATATGTTCTTTCTACACACCAAGTTAATAATTTATAATCTATATGTCCGTGACAATGTGAAGTTAGACATGCATTCTCTAATCTCAACTCATAATATGGGATGCAATTATTTTGTAGTTTACATAAAGTTGGGGGCTTTGCATGTATTTTATAAGAAAAAATTACAAAAAGACCCTGCTCTCTAGCTTTTATTTTATTTTATTTTATTTTATTATAGTACATAAAAGTCTTGGCTGAAATGCTGAAACTGACCAAAACCAACTGAAATGGAACAACAGCTGAGATAAATTTTTTTACATGTGTAGTTTGGTTTGGGCCAAGACCAAAATTAATTGGGTATTTTGGCCAAAAGGAACCAAAATTGAGTATGAATAACTTGATGGGGACTAAGTCCCGAGTTTTGATTTCTCGCCAAATGAAATTACCCATATGTCAAAAGCACAGCAAGAGAAACTGGTCAAATGCTTGTGAATTTAAAAAGAAATACAGAAAACATAAAGTATTTAAATCAATGTCTGTGAATTGATGAATTCTGGAACAATTGTATCTATGCTACAAAGTGAACTCATTACTGCTGGCTTTGGGTACAATGCTTATCAATTTTTATATGCTCTGAGAACCCATGCCTGTATCAACTCAAATGGATTGAACTCTCACAATGTTTTGCTCTCTTTTGCTTTAGATTCTTATAGAGGTCGATCATCTCCAAGATGTTCCTAGCCCTTACCTCCAAATTAAAGGAACAAATAAAGAAATAGTGGCAGCTGCTGGTTCCACTCTCAGCCTAGATGGTTCATATACCACAAAGGTTTGCCTATAAATGTTTTTATGTTTATGTTACTTGGATATATGAGTCTATTCTCTGAACTACATCTCATGATTTTTTTCCCTTTTGGCATTTGTTGTATTGCATTCCCATTGAGAGTCAATTTCTGACCTTTTTGTGCCCAATCTTACAGACATATCTTCAGATTATTCTGGAAAGCTTGCCAGCATTTGAAAGAAGATCCACAGGAATTCATGGTCAACAAGTTACAAGATTGCAAGAGCTTGTAGAATTTATTCAATCTCAAGTATGTTCCTTGCGGAGATATATTATGTTAAGAATTGAATATACATGCATGCTAAATAAATGCCATAGAGAATGTGATTTGAAACTTAATGACTGTATAATCTTAGCAGGGATTTTTGCAAGTATAGATAAACACTTCCATGCACAAGCAAACGAAAGAATGGTTGTTCATTTGTGCACATAATGTGTCATACTGATATTGTGCCTGTATAGCTCTGAATTGTTGCTACCTTATTGAATTATGTAGTTACTGTGGATTAGCTAAGATGCATGTGCATGCCACTAAGTAAAGCTGTGTTAGGACTCAGTTGTGTTTCAATTTTATGATCTGGTGAAGACTCTTGGGGCCATCTCTTTTTATTTCAGTTACTCTCTTTGTAGAGGATATCACTTCTGTCACCCACTCATCCTTGAATCAAAATTTTCACATGTTTTGATTTGATGGGGAGTTGGGCGCTTTGAAATGGGCTCACAGAAGTGGTCCCTTATCTATGGAGGCTTTCCCTGTGTATGTCCAGATAAGGGATGCAACCTCTTGGCAGCTTGACCCTTGTGTTGCACCTTGCAATCACTTAATAAAGCTCGCCTCTCACATATCTAAAGAAAGGTAAAATAATACAGACCACGGAAAATAACACCCTAGTACTAGTGTCTCAATAAATTAGTAGCCAGCAAATGTCTGATGTATAAATTCATCTATCCAATCCTGGTGTTGTACCTGAAGGAAAATTAACAATACCTTGAAACAGGACCCTAAAGTATCTGATCATATGAAGGAACTGTTTCAAATGATCTTAAATGAGGTCCAGTTTCCCAGATGCATCATGGCTGCCCCAGAAATAATAGATGCATCCAAATGGCAACATTACAATAGGATCTGTTAATTTGGTACCTTAATGGATAGATACCAATCAGCGGTATCAGTGTTAAAAATGCAATGGGTGTATCTACTCATTTGTATGTACAATTGACTTGGTACATTATAGTTTTATTTTAGATGCTTCAGAATATTTGCATCTGAGCAATAATGGATGGATCATGTGCTCGATTTGTGGACATTTGGTGTGGGAAACAGGGTGGAAGCTCAGGTTCTGAATCTTCACCAAGCAGGGAGGCTTTGCCAATGGAGGGCGTTATTGAAGATATACAATCCCGCATCAAGAGGCTAGAACGGTGGCATACAATCAATACAGTATGAGTTTGCCTTTCTTGCTTTACTTAAGCCTCGTTTATTCCAAGCCTCTTTTTTCTGGTAACCCACTGAGAAATTGAATTAGGTAAGATAGAAGTGATCGAGATTTAGAGAGAGAGAGAGAGAGAGAGAGAGAGAGAGAGAGAGAGAGAGAGAGAGAGAGAGAGAACACATTAGGACAGTGCTACTTTTTAGAAATTGGCTGTTGAAGATATTCACAAGATTTTTTTTTCTTAGTTAGAAAAACATCTGTTTCAATGCACCAGCCGTGTCATTTGCTTCTCTAGTTACAACGTCAAAATATACCAAAACTAGGCAGAAGGCTTTTAATTTTCAGCTTGATAATTTTTTTAGCAATGTTATCCCAATCTATCAAGAATTTGGATGGTAATTTTATTTTCTGGTATCTTTTCAGGTATTGTGGACATTTTTGATGTCTGCTCTTGTTGGTTATTCTCTCTACCAAAGAAAGCGCCAATGATGCTGTTGACTGACCCCAAGAATTTTGTTAACATTCCAAGTGTTCATGTAATGATTCTTTGTTCAATTAACCCTTTTCACTCTCTTTTATCAATATCTACAGCTCCAATTACCAATTGGTGCCAGAAATTCGGAGCCTAAAGTCAAAGTTGTGGATCCATGTATGTCTCAACATATTCTTTTTCATATTTATATTCATATTCAAGAAATATCTTGTAGCAATGTGGATCTTTTTACTGGCTATGCGGTGCAAGCGTGCATCTACTTCATGACATCTTATTGGGTGGTTAGCATCTGATCTCAGCGATTTCCTTCCTGTAACGAAGGGAGCATAACTCTCTTTGCCAAATGAACAAATGAGTGAAAGTCTATATTTTTAACATTAATACAATTTATGGGTGGCTCCTATAGAGGATAATGTCTCTTAAAGCTCTAATACTTGTACAAAATAGTCTAATATTTTAAAATATTTTTTTGCAGGAACAGGCCATTGCTAGATCCGTTTAAGTATGTATGGGGTCAGATTCAACCTGGTTGGCCTTGGGACCTAAAGTAGCCTAGGCCTACAAAGGTCAAACACAAAATGCCCAGATGCATCCAATACCTTGATATGCCAAGAGCAGCTTGGGCACCAAGTAAAGGGAAGACAACGGTCAAACTTAAAGCCCCTAGACTAAGGAGGAAAACTTATAAAAAAAGGGTTGAGTAGTCTGAATGACTAGATGGAATCTGATGAATGAATTTTAATAATTTGGATCACAATTTAAGTGGAACAGTTTTCAAGCCTTTGGGAACTAAGTTATGAATCAAAATAATGCAAATCGTTGGATATTATAACAATATTACCCATGGAATAGTGAACGCTGTCACACACAGCAAGGTGGTGCAGCATCTAGGTTACTTTGTGCTCTTATTTATTTAGTAATCATTTTGACCGAGGCTGCCGTTTGAAATAATGCACCTACTAAAAATAACTTGCATCCCAAGAAACTGAAAGATGAGAAATACAAGCTATTTGTGATATTACCATATTCTCCAACTTGGTCCCGCAATGCACATTTTGTGTTATACGATGAGAATTTACAGGGTGATGTTTGGTAATCTAATGTTGCACCAAATCATGTAGCTCTTTTCCTTCATTGTTTTTTGGCCCGACTAGTGATCAGCATAGATTGGGTTGGATTGACTCCCTTGTTTTTAGGCCTTTGGGTTGGTCCGAACATGAGCCTGAGCCTATTTTATTCTCAGCAGGCCTAGAGTGTCATATTAGCTAATACATCGTCTTAAAACATATAAATAAATAATCAGTGGGCTACTTCTAATTATTGCCTTGGATTAGATTAGATGGCTACAAATGCCATATGAAACTAATTTACTTTATTTAGCTTACATTGAGATATATAGTATTCTAAACTCGTGGATTTGGAAGAACTTGAGGCTTATTTAGATATCTAAAACAAGCCCAATGCACCATTACTGGGACTATATTTTTAACCAATGGCTGTACACCGGGTTGGCCACTAGGGCCTCTGGCATGTCCAGCTCATAAATACGGGCGGACCTGGACCTGGACCTGGACCTGCAACTGCAAGTGTAGACCAGTTTCTGCGCGAGTGAGTAGATAACTTGGTATCAGTGCAAACTACCATACTTTAACTGCAGCAGCACCGAATCAGGGGTAATTTGGTAAAATCAAGAAATTTCGCTCAACCCCATTGTCCCATAAAGCGGAGTGGCTCCTGTCCTCCACTTCTCCAAATCCTAATCTTCTGTTTCTACACCAGTTGTTATTCTAAGGACCTGTAAGTAACCCAAAAGAGCAAGCTCTGATCTCCCCTTCTCATTTCCCATGACCATCTCATCTTGTTATAGATAGGATGGGAAGAGTCATCTATAGTTAATTTGTATGTGGGTACTTTTGCACTGTTACATATTCCCTATATAATATATAGTTCTTATAGTAAATTCTCTTTCTTTCTACTTCTTCATGTCAAATGTGTGAGCCTTGCAGTTGTCTTTTACATTCAAATCAATGGGGGGTTGTAGGGTTTTAAAAGGGGCACCTCAAGACCAACCTCTGTAAAAAATTTTGGAACCCAAAATCAAATTCTAGGCAGATGGGTTCAAATCTCACATGATCCATCAAGAGTCCCCAAACTTCTGCTGAGTCAGGAAATCCTTCATAAGTGGTGCATAGCATTGGATTACTTTGCTACCATGTTTGTGCTTTTGCAGAATTGCTTATTCTCAGCAGCTTTTTGGTTTTGTAGGAGTTGCTAGTTGCTACCATCATGGTGTCACTGAAGCTGCAAAAGCGGCTAGCCGCTAGTGTTTTGAAGTGTGGCAAGGGAAAAGTTTGGCTTGATCCTAATGAAACAAGCGAGATTTCAATGGCAAATTCCAGTGAGTCTTTTGTTTCTTCTTCTTCTTCTTCTTCTTTGATACAAAATACTGTTAAAATGAGTCAATACCAGACTGGATAATGAAGAAACTATATTGTTATCATGAATCTAGCCCATCAATACCAAACAAACTAAATGAAAGGAATAAATGTGTCCTTTATAAAGTAGAAGATTTTATGTCTGGGACAGCTTCCAAGGTTGGGGGTATCTGTTATAGATACTAGTCATTGTTCTGTGGATTCTTCACTCTTCATTAAGTGTGGGAAGATTTTATATTTGCCACACTGGCTTTAGTGCCTTTAATTTTACTCTGTCTTCTTGGCATGAGTGGGAATCTTTTCAAAAGACTGTTATTTGTAGCATGGTGGTTTACTCTTTTGCATCTATTTATCTCCTTTATTAATGTTATGCAGGACAAAACATAAGAAAGCTTGTGAAAGATGGATTTGTTATCAGGAAGCCAATGAAGATCCATTCTCGTTCACGCGCACGTCGGGCTATGGAAGCGAAGAGGAAGGGTCGACACACGGGTTATGGTAAGCGTAAGGGTACGAGGGAGGCGAGGCTGCCAACCAAGGTGTTGTGGATGAGGAGGATGAGGGTGCTAAGACGGTTGTTGAGGAAATACAGGGAGTCTAAAAAGATTGACAAGCACATGTACCATGATATGTACATGAAGGTTAAGGGTAATGTATTTAAGAACAAGCGTGTGCTGATGGAGAGCATCCACAAATCAAAGGCTGAGAAGGCTAGAGAGAAGACTCTTTCTGATCAATTTGAGGCCAAGAGAGCCAAGAGCAAGGCCAGCAGGGAAAGGAAGATTGCACGGAGGGAAGAGCGATTAGCCCAGGTTAGTTGACAAGCTAGTATCCACTACTAATTCTGCCTGACAATGCTAGTTCAAAATAATAATAATAATAATAATAATAATAACACACAACACACACACACACACAAAATAAGTGGGTTCACTCTAATGCATGTATGCATTTTGTTGCCTGATGAGATTTGATCGACAAAAGATTTAACATATGTTGGATGGCTGCAGGGACCCAGAGAGCGCACCGCCGCGATGACCCCATCTCAGCCTTCAGAGTAATCAAAAGACCTCTATTGTGGCTCCATAGGTTTTTTCTTTAAAATATTTTCTTGAACGGTTTGAGCTTTCTCAGCTTTTAATAATGGAGTCAAGTCATTTATCAGTGGAATTTGTGATGTTTTGCAGGGGTGGAGCCAAGAAAGTGAAGAACTAAATAAGGCCAAGTTTCCCACGACTTTTGTGTTTCATAGTTTGTTATGTATGGCCAAGTTTCTGACCACTTTGTTTTTTGTAGTTTAGTAATGTATGTGGAAATGTCTGTCATAAAACCAGAGTGTCGATGTCAAAAAGTTTTTTTTTTTCCATATTTTTGTAATTTGCAGTATATAAATGTTAAAAAATTCAGCTGTCTTTTGACATCTAAACTGATGTGCTTAATGTGGATGACAGTATCAATTTCAATCTGGGGTAATCGTGTGTAGCCCAGATAAATAACAAGATGGATCACATGCGGTTGAAGCACAAATGATATTTCCAAAGGTTTGGGTGATTGATACGATACACTTAGAAAAGAGATTCGGTTATGCCTGAATCCACTTGAGGATTATTCACCCAACATTAGGTTTTGAACAAAAATGCGCATCCTGGTGATCTGATGGGAATAAAATTCAGTCTGAGTACTGAACCTTACACTCAAAGCAGTACAGTGGGGCCTCAACAAGAATGTGGCCGACTAAAAACAACCATTATCAAAACTCAAAAGATGCTCCAGGGGATGGCTATATTGCAAGTGAATGAAGTAGAAAGTCTAAACACGTCCCGCAAAATTATATTACCGCGCCGTAATGAATGTTGTTCAACAAATCTAATGGGCCTCATTCTATTCCAACAGTCTACCGCATTTTCTTATTAAAAATAAAAACACAGGGGTACTGCATTGAAATATCATATAATTTTATTTCATTTTCCAATATTTTCCCGTAGTTTTGCAACATCTATTCCATGAAGAGTGCATCGCCTAGCAGGTATTCATTTGTGATGGAATTCAGTTGAACCACACCATGCGTACAACCAGAACAGAGAAGGGCCCCACCCTTTTTTTTCCACAGGTTATTTAGAAATGTTTTCCAGATTCATCAGGTCTGGGAAAATTAGTGGGGAGTCTGGCATGAGTTGCATGACACCTAGATCAAGAATGGTAACATATTTGAATAAATTCCCAGTCAAAATTTGAGTGTTCATGAAAGAACTACAATCCCGAAATACAAATAGCAAGCACCATTTTTACATCAACAAACTCTCTTCTACCATCACCAACAGCACTAACTGGATTTGCACTTGAATCAAGTTAACAGATGAATCTTCACCGGAGAGTTGATCTCAAATGGCTTCCCCCATCTAGACAGTTGCAACTTACAACTGTGCAGGGAAGAAGTTTGCAATATGGAATTTAGTAGGGTGTCATTTCTTTGCTGTCATTCTTCTTCCTCGGCTTCTTTCAGCCACTGCACTCAATTTCAGTAGAAAGCATTAATTTTTTAACTAATTATGGTAAGATACAATAACAATGTTTACTGTGCCAAGAATCTGAAAAACCGTTTCATAAGCTGCAAAAAGTATGCATGCATCGTCACCAAACATTTGAGGATGGAAAGATCATTTAACAGTACAACAGACTGTCCTAGGACGAGCGCACCACATGTATGGGCTTAAACCATCCTAACATGGTTGATTTGGACTTGCCTCCAAATTACTAAGAGCTGAGCTCCCTCTAGCATTTGATCTCTCCACATTTTGATTTTGTGCTTCAGTTTTCCGCTTTCATCTCATAACATGCATTTCTCAATATTTAAAAGTACTAATAACTGTGTGAAGTTGGATATTAATGCGAACTTCATTCCTCTGTATTATGATTTAAAAAGACTATATTACATATAAAAGTAACACTAGGATCTGTTAAGCCATGTAGCTCATCCATATTGAGTGAGATTCCTTTGAGTCAGATAGGGAGCATGGCAATTATTGGGGACTGACGGCTGGAAAGCTCCAAACTCGGACAAGGGGTGGACCAAAAATCAGCCTCATTAGCCATGATATGGTGTAGATATGAAGGCCTAAAGATTGAAAAAGGATAAATATTTATAAACTATAAAATCAAAAAATGAATATAATCTGGACAATTGTCAAATTCGGGTTTGGTGCCAATTCACAACAGTAGTGGATGGATGTTAGGAGGGAGATGAAATCGTAGAGAGCCCACATGGTTTGTAGCCTGAGATAAGACTATGAGCAACTAGCCCATTAAATAGAAGAATATGCATACTTCCTACCAAAAATGGAAACATGCAATCATTCTAAGTTCGGTGACCTGAATGGTAGACATGCGCATTGAATTTAATACTGTTTTGCTGCCTCGTGAATTCTCCAACAGAACAAAAAGACGTACTGCCAAAAAGTCTTAAAACAGTTTCCTTAGTGAATTTAAAACTGTCTAGAACTGCTAATTGTGTGTAAGTTAAGGAAACAAAAGGGAATGACTGGCACAATCTAAGTTATTAGAGAGCACAAAAACATCCCAGGTGCGTACCTTGATCAAGGCTTCACACTGCCTAACAAATACTCTGTCAGATTCATCAGCACTTTCTTTCTCGGATGCCCATTGGAGAATAGCATCTTCAGTCACTATTTCTTTGTCATAAAGTTCATGCAAGATCTATCATACAGCAAAATTCCAAAGCCCACTCAGTATAAAACGCATTCTTCGAAGTTCAAAACAAGCAAGCTGAATGAGATGAATATATAAAGACTTCAGGATTTAAATATGCTCCAGAATTTGCTCAAAATATGTGGCCTTTTCTTATAGGCGACTTAACTTGCAACCTTGTGGATATAATAACAATAAGATTGACTGAGTACATTTTTGGAAGATCATAAAAACATATGCTGGCAGATCTAACACTTCATAATGTCAGCTGGAGGATATTGAAATAAAAGTGAAACAAATGTGTAAGTCGGGCTCATTCAAATTTTATTTATTTATCAATACTTATTTTTCATATCCTTGTAAGGGCAAGAAAATGAATGTTTCAATTAGTTAAATAATTTCCTATCAGTTCAATGAAAAAAATTATGAGCTAAACTCTACATTCCTAGTGCTTTTAAGGACCTGTGAGCAGAACAAGAGAAAAGTCAAAGGAATGATCAGTCTAAAATATCATATCACTCTTCCCTCCATCAATCTGAGTTATAGTAGAATTCTGTGTGTATTGTGAGGTGGGCATAGGTGCATTGGGGCCCTGGAGGAATTAGCTTTAGTTGACAAATTGAAGATACTCAGATGGGAGAGAAGGTGTCTGTTTCCCATGTGGTAAGCAGCAAACTCTTACATGTGGGGATGAAGTTTGATGTGTAATTGTATGATTATTATGGTGTCTCCGTGATTCTATTTCTTGTTACTTGAAGGTCATCTCATTGCAGGAATCATCCCTCTTCTTTCTATTGTTTTGACTCTCTATCCTTTTTCTTATTTCTCGTTCTTTTTAACACAATATATGTCACCGTTTGTTATAGAAAAATGAAAGAGAAAAAAGGGATTTTCCAATTAATGAAATTATATTGTGTCAGTTCAATTAGAAAAATGATTAGCTTAACTGTTCAGAAACATTCCCTTTTTTTTCCTTGACAATGTTATACGCTATAAATGAAGATTAGATATTAAAATCTTTTTTATTTTTTTAAAATTTAAATTGACAAAAACAGTTGGGTGACACAACAAAGTCATTCTATCATAACTTCGTAAGTATAATCCCACTTGTGTTGCTCGGCTGTGTTGTTACCCCAGTCAGTGTAAGTTATTCCTATTACTAGGGTGTTATTTATGGAGAAATGATGCAGTACAAACCCGGCCCAAGAAGGTAGTTGGCCCAAACATTGACCCACGGCTCAACCCGGTCCATTGGGTTCAGCCATAGGCCCAATTGGTTGAGAACTACTGTGGCATCTTCTAAATTTATCCTACTTCTAATATTATTTCTTGCTTAATTAGGATTAGGAAGTTTATTGTTTTAATTAGTAAGTCTTGGTTGCCAAGAATTAAGTATATTACTCTATAAATAAGAGAGACCTTATTGTAGTTGCTTATGCTTATTAGATAAATAAAAATTCTCGTTGGTTTTCCCTCCAAGTATGGGTTGATTCATGGTTATGATTGTCCCTTAGAGCTGGAATCATTTTGGATTCGATCAATCCTTCAGGAGATTGGTCTATTTTTTCTCAATCGTGGGTCGTGCCTGCAGCAATTGGTATCAAAGACGAAGAATGATCTCTGGAGAGACACATGTGTCTTCCCCGTAAAGTTTTCCCTTGTCAATCATCCCTATTCCCAACCATCCTCGACATATCCCAACCCATCCCAGCCACCGTTCCCCAATCGCAACCCACCATAGCCAATACCTGAAAGTGCCACAACTAGATCTCACCAAGTTCGAGAGAAGAGGGGGGGGGGGGGGGGGGGGTGTGGTTGAATAGGGACTATTTAAAATTCTTTCCAGATATAGGACTACTTTGAGTACAATCTAAAGATTTAATCAATATTATAGATCTACAAGTATGGTCAAGGAGGATGCCCAGAGTTGTGTGCGCTTACAGTATGTAGATATACTATTAGAACAAGGATGATATAGCACAAAGAAGATAATCAACACGAGGGAATAAGATTATAAAACATCCATCACAAAATTAAGGGCAGACACAAAATTATATAGTGGTTCGGTCCCAGACCTATATCTACTCTCAAGAGCAATCTCTCTTGGTTCCACTGAAGATAAGGTAGCTACACAAGGACACCTCTTGCAACAATTTTTTGATCCGGTGGTTTGTCTTCCACCAACAAGATTTTTTGATCAGGTGGTTGATCCTAGATCTACGCCACCAACTACAACACTTTTTTATGTGGTGGTTTATCTTCCACCATATACAACATAGAAATGAAATTAGAGAGAATACACAGACAAATAACTAAATACCTTAGCTTTGAATGGTGTTCTTGAAACCTGAAAGAAGGTCTCCAAGCTTTGATCTCTTGAGCTTGCTCCTTGGTGATGAAGATCTTCAAATGAATGCTCAGCCAAGAGGAGGTTTTTATTGGGTTTAGGAAAGCTAGGATTTTCTTGATTTTAAGGCTTTCCTCCTTTCTTACCTATTCTTCTCAAAACAATAATGTCACTTTAAATTTGATAGAGAAGATGGTAGTTGGAGCATGGTACAGGTTTTACTGAAAGTGCAAGGGCTTAGATGCTGTAAGATTATTTTCCTCAGGAAGTTTGTGTGTCTGGAGGAAAAGAGTGCTTCTCTTAAATAGAGAGAAATTCCAACGGTCGGATCTACAGCTAAGAAAAAGTTGGTCTACGGCTTAGCCGTATGTCCAGTTAAAATGCAACGGCTAGTTTGACCCAGTTTCACTATTTTTCCTTTTTACGGTTAGACCTACAACTTAGCCATAAATCCTTTTACGGCTTAGCAGTGAGGACATTACAGCTTAGCTGTAGGTTAGCCGTAAGCTAAAGTTTGCCAAATATTGCTCTCTGGAAGTGGCCTGTAGATGTTACGGCTTGGCAGTAAATTATTCTATGGCTTGGTCAGGAAGGTCTTACGGCTTAGCCGCAAGATCAACCGTAGGCAGCAGATGGCCAAAATCTCTCTCTGGAAGATGGCCCGTATACTCTACAACTTAGCCGTAAATCATACTATGGCTTAACCGTAGGCATCTTACGGTGCAGCCGTAAGTCAAAAACTCAAAAATATGTTCTTTGGATTGTGAGCCGTGAGTTCTTCGGCTTAGCCGTGATCCAACCCAGGGATATGTACAAAATCAAATAGAAAAGCTTTTTCCATCCTATTTCTAAAGACTATAAGGGTCATTATTACCTTAGCATTTAGCACTCATTGAAGATCTTCTAGATGATGGACTGGTTAATCTTGATCTTCCTTGATCTTGCTTGAGCTTCATTAATGATACTTGATTTTCCTTGATCTAAACTAGACTCGGGACATGGAATTGACAACACACTTATACTATGACACTAACAATACCCATCCCCACAATTCTCCCAAACCCCTCCAACCCAATTAGACCCCAATCGAAACACCCCTTTGCGCATTCCTCATATCCTGAAACCCTAAAACAACCTGAAATCACCCAAACCAAGCCTCTTCCAACCTAAAAAACCATGCACTTAGCAACCGAAGCACCCACTCCCCAAAACCCGATGCACCAGTTGAATCCCTCTGCTCCCCGACCCATTCCGACACTGCCGATCACCATCTCGACACCACCCTACACCCATCAACTCCATCGACAACCCCAAGACCTTCGTCCAAAACCCAAAAGCCCCTCCCATCTCCACGCCAATTTCAAAACCCACTAAGACGTCAACCCTCACCACTGACCCTCACAGAACCCTAATCCAAGATTTCCCTTTCAAAATCCCCAAATCCCGAAACCCTAACACAACCCAAACTCCATCTCCTTCATCGACACCACCTACAACAGACCCCAAAACCACCCCTGACCCTTACGAACCCATCCAACCCAGATCCAGCACCCTAGATCCCCTCAAATCCCTAAATCCCACCTTTGACGAAACCCACAACAGCACACCCAACTTCGATCGACCTTCCCACACATCTCTGCCTTCTCCCAACCTCATCAAAACCCAACCCATTAAAAATAAATAAATAAATAAATAAATAAAAAGGAGAAGAACAAGAAGAATAAGTAGAAGAGACGGGGAGGTGAAAACGAACCTGGTGCTCCTTGCAATTGTCGCACCTCCACCACTATCACCTTGCCCTCACCATAGCTGCACTCGTGCAGTCAAGCATTCCGTCAGCAGCAAGCTTCCCCCCTCCTTCTCACTCATTGCAGTTGAGCCAAATAAGTCTCTCTCTTTTCTTCTTTCAATAGTTGTCGAAAAAGGGAGAAAGGAGCTAGCACGTGACCTTCTGCCCCTTTCTTTCTTTGAGCAGATGGGCCTAAACTTTGGCGCTGGTCTAACCCGAGTTTGACTTGACCCAATCAAACTTAAGCTAAGTTTAGTTAGACCAACTGATGTAGGACAGACCTATGGTCCCCCGTGAGTCGACCTATCTTTGGGCCTAGTCCACCTATCCTAGTTTATTTAGAGTGTTTGCTTTAAGTTGTTTTAATAAGATGTTTAAATGATGTTTTAATCTCAGCCATCAATGTGATTGGATGGTCTAGATTAGTCTTAGGGTTAGTCTTTTATTTATTTAAGCATTGTAAAGTCTCTTTGGCTCAGTAGTTATGAATGATTAATGAAAAAGTTTTGGGAGCTTCTCCAAATTTCTTTGAGTTCTCCTCGAAATTTTCTAATGCCTTGTGTGACTGGAGTTTGGTGAAAGCCCAATTTTCTTGGATCTCCATCTTTTACTTTACCTGCCTCGCGTCTCCATTCCGTTCTGCATTATTTGGTATCAGGGCCGAAGAGCGATCCATCCCGGGTTTAAATTTCAGCAATCTCCACGCCCTCGGATATTCACTGGCATTCATCGTCATTGCCAAAAGCCCCAACATCTCTAAACCCCAACGACCCCAGATCCAATCACTCCCACCCAATCAAATACTGCCAAACCCAACCCTTACCAACATCACCCAAAGACAACTCAAGAACCCATTTGCCCCAATCCCGACACCCAAACCCCATCGCATCCTTTCCCAATCAAAGCCCTCATACCAAATCCCCTTTGACAAACCCATCTAACACATCCACTACGAACCTAGACGAATCCCATCCTTTCTTCCTACAACCCTCGAAACCCCTCCCAAGTCCGACGGCGCCAAAACCCCTATCCCCATTGCCTTTTGAAAACCCCCATCCATGGAAAAGCCCCATAACAGCACCGATGCCCAGATCTGTTAGATCTAAAGCCCCAAAGACCCACCGATTGCCAAAACCCCACCACCTTTATCACCAAAAAAAAAAAAAAAAAAAACAAATCTGCCAAAATCCTTAGCCTCTCTAAACCCCAACCCCATCATCATGTTCCCCAAATCACCCAATCCCTAACAGTTGTGGCCGATCAGCACCAATATCCCCACCATCGTCAGTTGACATCATCCCCACAAATCCCACAACACCCATTGGAAACCTAAAAAAAAACAAAAATCAGCAAAAGCAAGGTAGAGGGCTGCCATTTTTTCTTTTCCTCCCACTGGCACTGGACCACTGCTTGCTATTGCCGACATTGCCGTCTCATCGGTCATTGCGTTGCCGCCGATCCGCCGTGGCTGGACCCTAGTTCCTGGTCTACCACCATCCCCCACCAGAGAAGGAAGAAAAGGACAAGGGGCTGCTGGTTTCGTTTTTGTTTATAGGCCAGAGTCGAAGAAGGAATCAATTTGAAGGCTTTGGTATATGGTGCTCCGAAGCACCACAAAAAAATTTGTGGTCCCTAGTCCACTTCAGGCAACATTCAACAAAAAATAGTTTGGGCCTAGTTTAACCTGACTTGTTTGCAGCAAGCCTAGCATTTCAGCAATGCACTGCTGATGTCAACAGAGTACAGTCACAGCAGTTTGACAAAAATTAACAGTAGATCTTATTTGCACGATATCGAGACCATCCAAACACCGATTTCAGATCCGTTTGATCCTGCATGATCGTGGTGACAAAATCTGCACAATAGTGAAGGTATTGCAGCAGATCTCATCAATCAAGGACCTGTCGTGAATTCAATTTCAGCCATCCATCTTCAAATCACAAGATCTCCTCCATCCGACTTCGATTTCAGATATGTTTGATCCTGTGCGCTTGTTTTGAAGAGATCTACACAACAAGTCAGATTGATTTATTTTTTTTAAAAGAAAAAAAAAGTGTATTATTCTAGAAAGTTTTCCATATGGAATCGGAAGAAGAGCTAATGTTGATAATTCACCGTGCTGTACTTAGAGTGACATATTCATTTAAGTATGGACAATGGTATGCTGATAATGAAGCCTACTTCGATCAATTCCTAAATTTAAAACAAGGTAAGAAGCTATCAATTCTTGAATACGGTGATGAATTTTTAAGACTACAAGCATCATGTGGACTATATGAGAGTGATAAACATTATGTTACAATCTTTGTTGAAGGTTTGAGACCAAGCGTATGGAAAAATATGCAAAAGGAGTGTAAAAATATGTATGAAGCATTTTGGGAAACGATTCGTGTTGAACATTTGATAAAACGCTATCGCCTCCAGAAAGCTAAGTTACAAGAGGAAAAATCCAATGTTGTGGAACCACCTGTGGAGAATATTCAAGTTGATATTGAGAAACAAAACTAGGAAAGAAATGCTTCCATGATCAATTCAGACAGTGTTGATCAAGCAGTGCAGGAGGAACAAGAAGAAATACGCAGTGAAGAAAACAACAAGGAGTCTCATCATCTCGTGGATCTGATCATAAGTCCACCTCCTGAAGAGCGAAATACATCATCACTCAAACAGGTTGTTGTTTTGAAGGTTGAAAATGATGATCAACAATGCCAGCAATAAGTACATTTGAAGATTTGAAAATGGTTAGCAATCAACCTGAAGATCCAACAGATATGAATGTAAAATCACATTCAGAAAAGCCTATCTCCACCGAAGAGAAGGCCAGTGTTGAAAAAGTTGTGCAACTCATTGATATCCCTCACATTGATTTCATTTTTGGGGATAGACTGTTGACAATAGAAGACTATGATCTACTACTTCAACACCAACAATTACTACATCTAACGGTTACATCACACATCAATGTTGAAGTCAAACATCAGCAGAAACCATACCTCCAGTCCCTTTCTATCTGGATGAAAAGATTGATGACAGCTTTCAAAGCAGGCTAAGAGGTTGAAGATCAAGAAGCACATCGAAGCTTTGTACACTTGATATTTAACCCTGGAGGACTTCTACTAAAACTCAAGGTCGAGTTTTCTCCAAGCAGAGGAGAATTGATGTAGGACAGACCCATGGTCCCCCGTGGGTCGACTTGTCTTTGGGCCTAGCCCACCTATCCTAGTTTATTTAAGGTGTTTGCTTTAAGTTGTTTTAATAAGATGCTTAAATGATGTTTTAATCTCAGCCATCAATGTGATTGGATGGTCTAGATTAGTCTTAGGGTTAGTTTTTTATTTATTTAAGCATTATAAAGCCTCTTTGGCTCAGTAGTTATGAATAATTAATGAAAAAGTTTTGGGAGATTCTCCAAGTTTCTTTGAGTTCTCCTCGAAATTTTCTAATGCCTCCTGTGACTGGAGTTTGGTGAGAGCCCAATTTTTATGAATCTCCATCTTCTACCTTACCTGCCCCACGTCTCTATTCCGTTCCACATTACCAACATTCAGACCTGACCTGAATTTGACCTGAACCCAATAACAGTTGAGTTTGATTCTTATGTGGGCCTGTATTAGGTCCAACCCAACCCAAAACCCAAATCCAGACCCAAAAATATATATATATATATCTTTTTTCACATGGCTACCCACACCGGTCAAATTTTTCGTGGTAAATTCATCGATAATCAGCGCGACAATTGCATCAAAGATTTATATGTGCTGGTGGATGCTTTAGTAGACACAGTTAAAGAACTCACAAAAGCTTCCACCAACACTAATAGTGAATTTTCCAGCACTACTGTCCCACAACCTTAAAGACTTCAATTAGAGGTTGTCCCCACGAATCAGTCCAAGAGTTTCTTCAACATCTGTTTGATGAAAAGGATAATAATGAACCTCCATGGCAAGATGACCTCTCAAGAAGGGGTCAAATTGGAGGTTCCTAATTTTATCGGGGTATCTAATGCTCTAGGCTTCCTTGACTGGCTGACCTCAATTGAGGATTTTTCCACTTGGTATTATATCGAAGATCCTCAACGAGTTATTTTTATTGAGATGAAGCTCAAAGGTCTTGCTAGAATTTGGTGAAAAAATATTAATGACCATAATGATCAGATGGGACGTCCTCCTATCAACCAATGGGAAGTTATAAAAGAAAGGTTGGAACACAAATTTCTACCATCTAATTATCTTAATTCCTTCCAACGAGAACTCATCCATCTTCAACAAGGCTCCATGACTATTGACGAATATACTCAAAAATTTCATGAACTTTGCATCCATTGCAGAGCTAGTGAAACGGATAGCATGATGGTCACCCGTTATCGAGAAAGATTGCACCCAAACATAAAGAGCGCAATAGCAATCTCTGATTTTACTAGTATTGATAATATCTTTCGCTAGGCGCGGAAAATTGAAAATGAATTGCATCAAAAACGCTTTGATAATCAAGCTCGGGAGCCTATGCCAGGGTTCTTACCTCCTCCTGGCCAACCACAACTTCAGTTTCCAAGGCAGCCATAGACTCCCCGGGACAAATAAATCCTCAACAGAATCAAAGCTGGCAATCAAATCAGAATAATCTTAGAGGGCCGGCCTAAATAGATAAGCGGGACATAGTGTGTCATTCTTGCAAGCAAAGAGGACATTATGTTAAGGAATGTCCACACAGAAATTTACATTGTGAAGGTGATACAGATGATGACAAGCAATACGATGAGCACATTGAGATAGAATCACCTGATATGGTTCCACAACCTAAGTTTGAAGAGCCATTTGAAGTTTCAGATCCTACTGAACACAGTCCCCTATTCCCTCATCGGCGCCGTCTAGTTGCAGATAATGTAGAGGATGATGATGATGAGAATCTAGCTCTTTTTTTCGAACACGAGTTTCTTGCAAAGATAGACGATGCAATGTCATTATTGATGGTGACAATGCTAGGAATGTTAAATCCAAATAAGCAGTCGATAAGTTGCAATGGCCGACTACAAAGCACCCGAAGCCTTATCGAGTTACAAGCGTAGATGATTCTGCTATTCCCGTCAGGTATCAATGTACTGTTCCTGTCAAGCTTGGTTCTTATGAAAACAATGTTAAGTGTGATGTTATCTCGATGACTGTTGCTCACATCTTACTTGGTCGTCCATGGCTCCGTCTTCTTAAGGTCCTCACCGACCATGAGAATAATACTTACACTTTTAAATGGAATGGAATACGAATTCAATGGTGGCCTCTAGACACTCCATTCTCACCACCACAAGCCACTCCTCCCGCATCATCTCCTTCCACTAAAGAATCAAAGGAAAAGCCAAAAAAAGAAATTGACATCATGATTGCACCAAAGGAGATGCCAACCACGATAGTTGACATTCAAGATGCAACAACTATGCAAGGTCAAGGCAAAGCTGATCTCATGGAAAATTCAAAACATGATAGTGATAATCAAGAGCCACAAAAAGTTGAGGAAGAACACGAACAAGCACACATTGAAGGTTATGCTCAGGCTCGCCAGGGCATTGTATATCCCAGTGGTTTCATTCCAACACCACTTTCAAGAAATCGAATTGGGTCATTGGAAATCAAATCAATTGTTCCAATGGTTTCACATGGAGATCCAGTTGTTGAAGTCCCCCACATTGACTTCTTCTTTGGGGATCAAACATGGATATCTGAAAGCCAACAATTAAAGTATCTATTGGTCCATGCACACATCCAAGCTACATTCATACATCCGAAGATGAGACACATCCAACATACTTTTGTGTGGAGGAAAAGCCTGCAACAAGTTTTCATATCATGTCTTGCAAATGTAGATCAAAAGCCAAGGTAAAAGTTTGTGTGTCTGATTTTTTACCAAAGAGGAAGTTTCCCTCACCTTGCAGTCAATTCTTCTCGGCATTCTCAAGTTAGCAAACTCGTTGGAGTCGAGCTTTTCCAAGCCGAGGAGAGTTGATGCACTACGGATTTGGCCCAAGAAGGCAGCTCAGCCGAAAGATTGACCCACGGGTCAATCCAATCCATTGGGTTCAGCCATAGGCCCAATTAGCTGAGAACTACTATGGCATCTTCTATATCTATCCTACTTCTAATATTATTTCTTACTTAATTAGGATTATGAAGTTTCTTGTTTTAATTAGTAAGCCTTGGTTGCCAAGAATAAGGTTTATTACTCTATAAATAAGAGAGACCTCATTGTAGTTGCTTATGCTTATTTGATTAATGAAAACTATGGTTAGTTTTTCCTCCAAGTACGGGTTGTTTCATGGTTATAATTGTGCCTTACGGCTAGAATCCTTTTGGATTCAATCAATCTTTCAGGAGATTAGTCTATTTTTTCTTGATCGTGGATCATGGTTGTGCCAAGAAGCCACCTGTATGATCTATTGAAGATATTGCTTCTATAACATTGGAATATAACTCAAATTAACAACCCTTGAACTCACTCTAGGTTCAGCTATTCGGTAAAAAAAAAAAATGCAAACATGCCAATTGCTAGGACATTAATACAGTTTTCCAAGAATATGTTCACACATACCTTTGCAAATAATGGAGAAAATTCTTTGGTAGATTCCAAGCACATCTCTTCAAACTTCTGGATCACTTCAAACTGAAATGCCACCAATCTTAAGGGTTTCAATATAATTTACCAAAAAACTTTTAAACAACTTATTGTACGATATAAATTAAATTGACTTATAAAATCATAACAAATAAAACTGTTATTTCAACTAAAGCAAGTAAAACGTTAAGAGATGTCTGAGATTTTCTTGTAGTCCAAGAGAGATCATCATCAACAACAAAGCCTTGCCCCAACTATGTTAGGGTTGGCGACATGAATTTGTTTCTCTATTCTGAGCTATCATGAGCCAAATCCTTAAATAGGTTACATGTCTTCATATATATTGTTCATACTTCAATCAACATCCTCTTTGTCCTACCCCTTTCCCATGGCTTGTTTTATCAACTATTGATGCTACCCCCAAGTGATCCCAAAAGTGCTAATTTCTAATTCTATCCTTTTAGTTTTACCATATATCCACCCCTTTCCCATCTTTGTTACACTCATTTATGCATGTGTTGCTTCTTTATTGGCCAACATTCTACCCCGCATGTTATAGCTGGTCTAAAGTTTCATGGAACATACAAAATCCCTAAATGCTCCGACTGGGGTGTTTCAGGACATGCCTAATCCAGCTAACCTATGTTTCTAGCTGCATCACGTAGGTGCTAGTGTGTAATGCTGATAAATGATTTCTTTTCTTTCATGCTACCAATAAGAGAGTCAAAATTTGAAAAAAAAATATTAAGATCAAATGGGCAACTTTTCTGCGGTCAAAATTATAGGAATATTTAAAGATGGCAGTCTAATCCACTAAAAAAGATTATACATATCTCTGATTTTCCTTTCAAGCCTCTCATTTTATTGCTTCTCTTCATTTAATTTTCCTAAGGTCTCAAGATGAAGCTCTTGTTATATAAATTTTTAAAGATAACTTCATTTCTGCTAGAAAAAGAAAGAAAAAATAGAGATAAAAGTCGTGGGAAGATAAGCTATGTAACCCAGTCACACACAATGCAATTGAATCTAGTCCACTCAAGCAGGTTTGTAGTCGAGCCTATGGGTTGAGAAACTATGATTTTCTTTCACCTGTCAGTATGTATCTCTTGCGCTGATTAGTGATTTTTATTAATACAAGTTACAGTTTTTGAGAGAGAGAGAGAGAGAGAGAGAGAGAGAGAGAGAGAGAGAGAGAGAGAGAGAGAGAGAGAGACCATGATTTAAATAAGCAAATGCAATTTTCTTTTGAATGGATCATTTCTAACCAACTGCATCATGATGTAGCTTTTTAATCTCTCCCAAGTATGGATCAATGGATCAACTTACAGGGTAACACAGCCCAAGCAAACCCTATTTTGGATGGGTTTGGCACTGGTTCAGTGGGGTTGGCTTGAGTTTGCATTTTGACGATCCCCTCTACTTTAGAACCCACTATGTTTTATTAATAAAACTACTATATAAAGGATTAAAAATTAACATGTCTCTTGATATGTTTAATCTCCCTCACATCAAGGGGACAACTAGATCAAACCCGACTCAACCACCACCCATACTTGTCATGGGTTAGGTTTGGTATCACATATCCTAAAAGCAGATCTGGTAGGGTTGGGTATAGATACACCCAAATCCATACCAAATCAACCAACTGCTATCCCTAGGCTGAAGAATTTGATCAGTAGATAATTCTGCATGTAAAAAGGAGATCTAGAATCACCCCAACCATACCAAGCACAAAACCACTGCTACCCTTATGCTAAAAAATTTGATCAATAGATCATTTTGCAAAATAAAAAATGGAAAATCATCGTTTTAGTATAATTATTGAACATCTATTAGTAGCAAAAACATACAAGAGAAAATAAAGCAATCACGAGACAAGTTTAACAAGGAAACACATATTGAGACAGCAGACTAAGAAAAAAGAATACTTGAACATCATCATCATCATCAAAGCCTTATCCCAACCATGTTAGGGTCAGCTACATGAATTCTGTTTCTCCATTCTGTTCTATTTTGAACAAAATCCTTAGATAAGTTAAACTTCTTCAAATCTGATTTAATGACTTCCATCAATATTTTCTTCGGTCTACCCCTACCTCTTGATGGGCCATCTACCTGGATAGCCAAACTTTTCCTCACTGGTGCCATAACCGGCCTATGCTTAACATGCCCAAACCATCTTAAATGGGTTTCTCTAATCTTATCCCCTATTGGTGCTACCCCTAAATGCTCTCGAAAGTGCTCATTTCTAATATATTAATAAAAAAACGGCATAACAAGTGTATTGTTGAAGCGCTTATCAGTTCGAAGGTGTCAAGTTGAAATTGACATTTAAAAATAAAACTGGATAATTCAGAAATAAAATAAGGGTTCAATCAAATATTTTTAGTGCAGAGTTGACATAATAAACGAATCATACAACTGTTGAACAGAATGTTAATACCACATACCTCCTCATCTACAGAATGAAGGTAATGCTTCAATAAATCTTTCCATTGAGCAATGACTTTCTCAACATTGGTAAATAGTTCTCCTGAAACATAAGTTCACAAGGAAATTAAGAAAATCACTAGTCTTGATCTACATCTGACAAGAGAAAGAATACAACATTACAGGCACGCACACATATTCTTCAGCTAATAAATAAAGAGTCACCACCATCATCATCAACAGAGCCTCAGCTCGTGAATTTGGGATTGGAAAAAAGACTTTTAAACACAAGGCACAATACATCTGGCCAAAACAATTTGAAAAGTATAGTGCATAGCAATACGAGGGGGATGGGCACGCAGGGCTTGCAAAAGGTGGTTATGCAATGCATTTCAACCAGGTTCTTTGAGGGTGATGTGGTTGAAATTTAAATGATAGCAGCTGCCTGCGTGAGAGCGAGCGAGGGATGGAGAGAGATTACGAAAGGCAACTTGGTCACAGATCAGGTCTGAGGAAGGACTGAACGAATTGGGTTTGGATCAGGCCAGTTCCAAAACAATGCGCATATAGTATTCCACTGCCCACCAGGCCCATTTACAGTAGAAGTCTTGTTAAGGAGTTGACTTGTTAGGAGTTTCTATGTTGTTACAAGTCAAAAATAAGAGCATCAGTTGTATTGGCTACCAAATATAAAATCCAAATCCAAATCCAAACCGAAGAAGAGTTCTTTGCATACAAATGGTTTGAGCAAATCTACAGAAAAGGAGTTACAAATAAATCAATTCATTAAACATGCTCCCAAGTTCTTTTGCAATTTTAATTTTTTTAAAAAATCCCATTTATTAATGGAGAAACGAGAAGAAATGAAAAGAACTGAATTGCATCTAATTGACAAGCTTCCACAGTCCCTTTTTTATGGACTTCCAGATCTATATTTTGGTAACCATATCCAGTCAAATGCTATCACAGTCAGGCCAGCTCCCAAATAGGCTCATCACATATTCAAGCAAAATAATCCATTCATTAGATAAAAAATAGCCCATCAAGAAATCTGATAATTGACTAGCTTGATAAACATTCATTTAAAAAAAAAACCCCATAAATATGGGGTTTATGTTTGCTCCAGTTTCTATTGTTAAAGTCATGAATAGCAAGTTTCAGCAAATAATAATACACATAAGATCCACAAGTAAAATATCATTCAGATCGACATATGTACATGAACTCACAGGTTTGGAATTTGACATCATGTTCCATTGTCTGTGTGCACGCACATGCATCTAACAACATGGTGATCCATCACATGGAATACAGAAGCCATAACAAAGGAAACACATTCCACACAACTAAGCCTATGTTTGTTCAGCCAGGCAGAAGGGAATTTGAATCCTGAAAGGAAGACTTACCATTTGTACTATATGGAGCTTCTAAAGCCAATTTCATCACTGAATAAAATATTGCCGAAGCACAATCAGAAAACTGCAGATTGTATGACAACCTGAATTTATAAAAGTTAGTAGTAATAGAAACCAATGTTGCATTGAGACACTGAACTAGTTAAAAGCAGGACTAAGTACAAAATATTGGCACCATCTCAGGTAGCTCCAAGAAAAATTTTCAGGTCATGGAGAAAAAGGGTTTGGAAGTGTCAAAAATCCCAATATGTAAAACAATATCTCACAGCTTCACCACCTCAAGTAGCTCCAAGAAAAATTTTCAGGTCATGGAAAAGAAAGGGTTATGGAAGTGTCAAAAATCCCAATATGTAAAACACCATATCACAGCCCAATCCGTGAAGAGCACTAGGTTAGTCCAGCCACTATTTTTTTGTTCCAATCTAGGTTGATTGGGCTGTATCAATTGGTATTAGAGACAATGTTTCCACCAGCTAGAGCGCAAAGATTTCCTCATTTGGATTGATGTGGTTAACAAGGTCTATTATTTCAAGAACATTTCGAAAAAATATATATAAAAACATTTCCCTTCCATGATTGGAAACTTTCCATCTCCCTGGTGATTGCTGCTTGAATTAGCATATTTAAGTTTCAAACATGGATGCACAATTTGTTGCTGACTGATGGAATATTGTTGGGGTCTGTCTTTCGCAGAGATTCGTAGTCATGGTAGCCTAAATCAGAAAAAGTTGTGTATAATACTAAAAACAATGCATTAAGTTTCAATTTAATATTTGCAAGTTCCACTCGTTATACTAAAGTTACAAAAAATAAATATACCTCAATAGCTAGATAAATATATCGAAACAATAGTCATAGAATAAGCAAGATATACCTAAGTGAATTCACTTCTAGGATCACGTTGTTTTGGTCTACACCTGGAACTTCATGAATGGCCCTTAGAAAAGTTGCTTCCACCTGATAAATTTAAAAGAGAAAAATTTATTAGAAGCATTGGAAAACAGATAGAGAGAAAACCAATATGCCCATCCTTTACAATCACCTCTTTCTCAAAAGAAGTATATTCACCCTTAAAAACTTCATCGACATCATTATCTGAAACAACACTGCCCGTGTCTGCAGGAGGTGGAAGAATGCTGCCATTCTGGTTTGGTAAATCAAGTACAGCATGAACATTTAGAGAAAACTCAGCAAGTTTATCAGCGGGGATGGGTGCAACTGATTGCCTCCACTCTTCTTCAAGGCCTCCCTCACAAACTGACCAAATGTAACCAGCTCCTGAAACACCAACCTGGGGGGAGTTTAATATTGACAATTGGATAATATCCAATATTTACAAAATTTCATATTTAACAACTATATCTACCTCCAAACTTCCAAAGCCTAGAATGTACTTGGAGCATTAGAGTCATGGGGTATAAACAAAATCATAATCAGAAACACATAGATAAGTGAACAATAAAAGTCCTTGGCTGAAGTGCCGCTGATTAGGGTCATCACGCAGTGGGTGAGGCTGTAATGGTGTGGGAGTACGAGTCCCCCACCCCAAAAAAAAAAAAAAAAAAAAAAAAAAAGAAATCTCAACCACATCCAGTCCAGATTGTATACAAATAAAAAGGAAAGGAAATGAAAAGAAAACGTTAATAAAAAGCCCGTTTGGCACACGATCAGCATGGTGAACAGCCAAGCTCAAAAGATGAGGTAATGTGCTGTTCGTTGGAGTTCCCCAATAATTGATGAAATACACCTAAATGTGGTTTATCAGTAGGAAAGCACAGCACACTCTTATGGTGGGCCACACTTCTCCAAGAATAAAAGTGATATTCCATTAAACCTGACCTAAAGTGAAATTATACTGGATGGATCAATCCAAGCAGGATTGACTGGATTGGAACCAATGCTTTCTTGATCAGTTTAAATTTAATATTTGGGTTGTAGAAAATCATCAGATTGGATCAAACCAGCTGAACTAAAAATCCAGTTTAGGCTGACATTCAGTGCTGAGCATCAGGAAAAGCAAAATTGGAGAATCATCAAAGCTGCTAAATGCATTTCCTAGATAGAGCTACAGAAGGTGATCCAATGCACAAGGAAGAACAAGATACCAAGTTGGAAGGGATTCCACCTCTTTCCTAGAGTAGCTACTCCCCTTTTATATCCACTTCACTGGAAATGGTTTGAGATTGACTTTAGCGAGAACATTGAAAATGTGATTAGGAAGACACCACATTAAGTGCTTTCAGTGGTAACACGCCTCGGTGGTTTAGATGATACTCTTTAAGTTCCAATACCGGCAAATCTATACCTAAATGGGTCATGTTCTACACAAAGGTGCCTCTTATGGATTTGCAAGAGATGTAACTTTTTTTTACCACCACATGGGACACCCCATGAGTTATTCAACCCCCTCACACTCACGAACCCCAAATGCCAATTCACTTACCCTAATTTGGCACCATCTGAATCACCGTCAAAATAAACTTCATGAAAAATGTAACAAAAGAGACCGTTGGAATATAATCCGACGATGATCATTATCTAATTAGTGCCAAATTAGGGTAAGTGAATTAGCATTAGGGGTTAGTGAGTGTGAGGGGGTTTGATTTGTCACGCTATGGTAAAAAGGTTATCATGCAAATCCATGAAAGGTACCTCTTAGTAGAACATAATATACATATGTATGGGCTACCCTCTCATGACTCGTGAGCACCCCCTTGTAGGGCCCACCTGGGGTCATGTTAGTCATGGCCATGGGGGAGGCAGAGCATCAAAATCTCTCAATAAGACCTAGGGACATACAAAAAAGCCAACCCCATTAGATCATCCAAAACCTTTTAGTTTATGGGGATCAAGTTTAATGTTTTAGAAGGCATCTTCCTTTTTTTTTTAATTTTAACCCAATGGTGAGTAACAGTTGGATGACTGTTAAATTTGGGTTTGTGCCAACTCATGGGGCAATTGTGAGTGTGAAGGGGTTGGACTAATCATAGGGGGTCCCACGTGCTCGTAAGAATAGGTGCTAAGAGATGGTGCTACAAGATAATGCTCATTTGAGGTTTTCCTATTTACATATTTATTTACTTATTTTATGGACCTGATCTGTTGAAAGGCATTGCCCCTGGGTTTCATGGGTGAGAGCACATTGGGGCCTACTTTGGTAGGGTGGGGTGGTTTGGAAAGGGCCATTCTTGGCCACCAAATATTAGATTCAAAGGATAGTCCTCATCAGGGTCAAATTGGGTCTGGTGGCTTCTTTTTTGTGTGTATGTGTGTGGGTGTTTGTTGTTGGGGGTATGTGTGTGTTGATGGGATAGAACATGGGCTCCAAATGGGACCTAACACGAAGGCTACATGGGTGGTGTCACTCAGGTGACCAAATTTGTGTGTATGGATATGAAAAACAAAAAGGCTGTTAATATCTTTTTTCTATAAGATCCACAGTTCTTTCTCTCAATGGGTAAGATCAAGGATTCAGGGAGTTTAAAGAAAGTTACCATGAAGATGAAGATTGATAACATTAAATAACTACGGTGTAGTCTGTCAAGTGTCAAGTGTCAACCATATTTTATTTAGTCTTGACATCACAACATCATCATCATCATCATCATCAAAGCCTTATCCTAACTATGTTGGGGTCGGCTACATAAATTATGTTTCTTCATTCCGTTCTATTTTGAGCTAAATCCTTTGATAAGTTAAACTTCTTCAAATCTGAATTAATGACTTCCATCAATGTTTTTTTCGGCCTACCCTACCTCTTGATGGACCATCCACCTGTATAGCCAAACTTTTTCTCACCGGTGCCATTACTGGCCTACGCTTAACATGCCCAAATCATCTTAAACGGGTTTCTCTAATCTTATCCCCTATTGGTGCTACCCCTAAATGCTCTCGAAAGCGCTCATTTCTAATTTTATCTTTCCTAATTTTACCACACATCCACCTAAGCATTTCATTTCCGTTACATCCATCTTGTGAATATGTGTCTTCTTAATTGGCCAACATTCTGCTCCATATGTCATAGCTGGTCTAAGCACTGTCTTGTAAAATTTGCCCTTCAATTTTATTGGCATTTTTCTGTCACAAAGCACTCCAGAAGCTAGTTTCCACTTCAGCCATCTAGCTTTTATCCTATGCTCCACATCTTCGTCAATCTCTCCATCCTTACTAATCATCGAGCCTAGGTACCGAAAAGAATCTCTACGTAGTATCTCATTGGTTTCAAGTTTGACAGTGGTTTCAACACTTTGTATATGTCCACTGAAGTTGCAATCCATATATTCTGTCTTTGTACGACTTGTTTTAAAGCCTCTAGATTCTAATGCCCCCTGCCATCTCTCAAGTTTTGCATTTACACCATCTCTTGATTCATCCACCAATACTATATCATCTGCAAACAACATATACTATGGTACTTCTTGAATATGTACAGTTAACTCATCCATAATTAATGCAAAGAGATAAGGACTTAACGTTGATCCCTGATGTAAACCTAAAGTCACGGGGAATCCACCTGTTTCTCCACATGTGGTTCTCACATTTGTTACTGCTCCTTCATACATATCCTTAAAATTTTCAATATAACCTCCGGGGATATTCATTTTCTTCAAAACCCACCAAATTAAATTTCTTGGTACCCTATTATAGGCTTTTTCTAGATCGATAAAGACCAAATGTAGATTTTTCCTCTTTGCTCGATATTTTTCCATTAATTGCCTAAGTGAAAAGATAGCTTCCATAGTTGATCTCCCTAGCATAAAACCAAATTGATTTTCAGAAATCTTGGTCTTCCATCTCAGACTTTGCTCCATTATTCTCACCCATGACTTCATAGTATAACTCGTAAGTTTAATCCCTCGATAGTTAGTACAATTTTGTATATCTCTAGTACAATTTTATATATTTCCCTTATTCTTATATATAGGTACTACAATGCGTCTTCTCCATTCATCCAGCATTTTCTTTGTCACAAGTATCTTATTGAATAGTCTACATAACCAACTTACCCCAACCTCTCATAAGCATTTCCATACCTTTATCGGAATACCATCTAGGCCTGTAGCCTTTTCTATCTTCATTTACTTCAATGCTTCCTTCATTTTCACCCCTCTAATTCTACGGAGAAAAGTATGCTCTAGTGATGAAGTATCCTCCTTAACTCTTGTATCCCCTAAATGTTCTTCATTTAAAAGTTTGCTAAAATATTCCTTCCACCTTTCCTTAATATCGTTGTCCTTCACCAAAACATTTTCCCCATTGTCCTTGATACATTTGACATGATCTAAGTCCATACTTTTCTTTTCTCTTATTTTTGGGAGATTAAAAATATCATTTTCTCCTTCTCTTGTTCCCCATCTATTATAGAAGTTATCGTATGCTTTGAACTTTGCACTACTTACTACTTTCTTAGCTTCTTTCTTTGCCTTCTTATACAGCTCAAAATTTTCCATATTCTTAGTTCTCTGCCAATTCTCTCGAATAACTTCCTGAACTTCCACACTCCACCACCATGTTTCTTTATTAATATGTCTCTTTCCTTTTGATTCTCCAAGTACCTCCTTTGCAACATTCCTAATGCAATTAGCCATTTGATTCCACATGATTGTAGTTTCTCCTTCAAGATTTCATTCTCCCTTCTCAATCATTTTGTCCTTAAATATATTTGCTCTTTCCCCCTTCAAATCTCTCCACCTTATTTTAAGGTCCATTTTGTTTACTACCGCTCTCTTTTTACTTCTGATGCAAATAACTAAAACTCCAAGCCTATGTTGCGTGGTCAAACTCTCTTCTGGGATAACCATGCAATCTTTACAAGTCAATCGGTTCTGTTTTCTAACTAGAAAAAAGTCTATCTGACTTCTATTACTCCCACTTTTATAGGTAATTAAATGTTCATCTCTTTTTTTAAAGTACTTGGTACTACAAGATCAAATACCACTGTAAAGTCCAATATAGCGTTTCAGAATTCATTCTTTTCTCCAAATCCTTGCCCTCCATGCACTCTCTCATATCCTCTATTATCTCTTCCTATATGCCGGTTTAAATCCCCTCCAAGGAAAATCTTATCACTACTTGGAATTTCTCGCATTAAATCATCTATTTCCTTCCAAAATTGTCTTTTCACACTTTCCTCTAGTCCTACTTGGGAGCATATGCACTGATGATATGAATTATATCTTCTTCTAGTACTAGTTTAATTGCTATAATTATATCACCGAACCTCTTTATCCCTACAATTTTTTCTTTCAAATCCTTATCTACAACTATACCTACTCTATTTCTTATATTACCCTTTTCTGCATAGAAAAGCTTATACCTATCCGTGAGCTCCTTAACTTTATTCCCTTTCCACCTTGTCTCATGTATACAAGCTACACTAATTCTTCTTCTTTTCATTACCTTAGCCAACTCCATGCTCTTGCCTGTCAAGGTTCCTATATTCCAAGTAGCAAATCTTATTTTCTTATCCCTCTTCTTTTTATGGACTAGCTTCTTTAACAGCACTAGCCCAGAGTCATGCAGTAGCCCTTGCACACTTTTCACAGCAGCCGGACGACGCTGCAATGCGTCGCTTAAAGCGGAAAACGTCCTAGCCTTATCGCGAAATATTGTTATTTCAGAATTCATGTTTAGGTTGTGACAAAGTTTTACGTTGGCTGTCAACCTACCTAACGCAACCCTCCTCCTTTACTCGGACTTGGGACCGGCAGAAAAAACTGGCGGAGTTCTTGACATCACAACATATTCATTAAAATGTTTTGTTCTTTAGATCATGAGAATTGTAATAGTTAATTGGAAAGCATGGATGTAAATATCGGCCGCTACGCCGATATATCGGCCGTAGCGCTCATGGGCGCTACGCTATTTTGAAAATAGCGGGGCTCACAAATTTAGCGGCCGCTACATAGCGGGTGGGTTTAAAAACCCCACCAGTCGACCTTTTTCACTCACTTTTTTCATCTTTACTCTTTCTCTTCTCTACTTTTTACTGCTCCAAACCCCTTTCTTTGCCTCCATTTTTCAAATCCTCTAAAAAAAATACACTAGAATCATAACAAAAAACATCAAGAACATCAAAACATCAAGGTGGTATTCAAGATTCAAGCATCAAACTCAAAAAAAGGTGAGTTTTGAGGCTTATTTTTTTCTACTTTGAGTTTATTTCTCTCTTTTCTTCCATGAATCACTTGAAAATGAGTTGTTATTGTTAAATCCATGTTCTGCTTTGATCAGCCCCCTCTTTTTTTTTTATCACTTTCTTAATTTTTTTTATTTTGAATTTTATTTTCGGATTATTTTATTATTTGAGAAAAGAAATCTATTTTATTCATGGAAAACCAATAAAATGAGTTGAAAATGATTCCTAAATGTTAGATCTATGTTTCCCATAGATCAATTCCACATAGTTTGGTGTTCTTCTAATTTTTTCATATTTTTTATTTTCGGATTTTTTATTTTTTTAAAAAAATATTTTTTTATAAAAGTAAACTCAATCAAATGGGTTGAAAATGGTTCCAAAATGTTAGATCTATGTTTCTCATAAATCAATCCCACATATTTTTGTGTTCTTCTAATTTTTTCATATTTTTTATTTTCAAATGTCTCTATTTTTTTAAAAAAATATATTTTTTATAAGAGTAAACTCAATCAAATGGGTTAAAAATGGCCCCCTAAATGTTAAATCTATTTTTCCCATAGATCAATCCCTTTGGTATTAGAGCTATCAGCAAGGTATTCCTCCATTACAAAGTCTTTGCTCTTTAAGTAGATTAGTATATTGTTTTTCTATGAAGTTTGAACATAGTTTATCTTTCATTCTTGAATGAATCTTGATGAAATTTGTTTATAAGATTTTTTTTTATAAGCTTTAAGTTAGTATTTAAATTAACATAACTAAACAACATGAATCCATATGAAAAACATTGATTGTTCCTATTCTTTTCTATTGATACAGCGATACAGGATCTCATGCAATGAGGGGACCGCTATATACTCATATACTAGTTACTTTTGCAAAACAAATATATATTCCATCATTTTCCAATATTCTGGATTTTCTGGAATTTTTTCTGATTTTTTTGAAGACTTTTTCAAATCACACCGCTACGCCACTATATATTGCCGCTACCGCTACGTATTGTTTCGGCGGCGGGCATAGCCGCTATTTTCATCTTTGCTGGCAAGTACCATCCATTAAAAGAGAGAAAATGAACATAATTGACATCTAAAAAATGCAAACTACAGACTTCTACCAACCACTATTCAGAAATGAATGATGTATTCATCAATAAGATGTTGAGGATCAACATTATAATGGTATGAGAACAGAAGCAAAGATACACCAATGAGATAGAGGACCACCGATAAAGAGAAGTTTTTCATAGGCTTCCTAGCTGTGAAGGTGCACTTAAAATCCTTCTTCGCCTTTCTTGTTAGAACTCATATTTCATGAGAGAAACAAAGCAAAATCTACTGTATATTTAAAGAAGAAAAGAACTAATTTAACAAATGACCACTGGACATTTTTGAAAGTACTACTGGACATAGACTATGGCATATCAGAAACATAGCTCACAAGCATACCTCAGATGTACCCCAACGTTCTGAATTCGATGATTTTGAATTGAACTCTTCATTTGCTATATCCAATGCACTAGTGATTGCTACAATAAAAGATATTTACTCAGACATGAAAGCAATAAGGATACTGAAGATCTATCTCCATTCCATGCAACAATTCACGAGACTGAAACTAAAATTTCTGCCTAGTGTAACTATCAAACAGAAAATTAAACATAAATATAATATTTTCAGGAGGGTAAATTAGATGACATCGAGTCAAATTGAACAAATGTGAATATGTTAATTGCATAGGTCTTCTTCCTAATGGTACTGATCAAAAAGGGAGAGGGATGGCATTTAAAGCTACTGCATAGATATTTTCTTTCGGTAGATGACGGTGACCATTATGGAGTTAAAATACCAAGAAATGATGAAGTTAAGCATCCTGATATCAAGAATCAATCTCCCTTGAAATATCTTTTGCATATTGATGTTTCCTGATTAAAATGTGTAGCCTTCCTCAACAAAAGTATACAATGGACTCACTCCACAAAACAGGGAACAATGGTTGTAAACCAATGGATTCTTCAAAATCAATTTATAGGCTTCATTCAAAAGATAGAGATCCACTAATCATCCTAAATCCCATCAAAAGATTGGCAGGAAGTTCATCTACTTGACCATTTAAAAACAAAACAAAAAACACTGCAAAGGCTGTAGGCTAGTTAGCTAATTTATGCATGCACCACGGACACATCTTGATGCAGTTAGATGATGTATAAAAGGAATGCCCGCGCAGCTGTGTTTCTTACATGCCCCTTGTCACAAGGGACTACATGTTTTGATGCTGAGTGGCTTGATTCCCAGATGATCCGATCTATGAAAATTTGGCGCATGGAAATGTTTGCAGCTAGAAGTTGAATGTTAAGCCATGGTTCATACCAAATGAGAATAAATGAGGTAGAAGGAGGGAAAAAATGGATGATAGAACTAGAAATGGTTGGTGAACCCATGGACATTGGCTGTGATAATCAAGCAACCACAGACATTTCAATGGATCCTGTCTTCTCAAAAGGACTAACACATCAAACACATCGGAAGCTGTCCCAACAAATCAACTGGACTACATTATCGACAAGCTAGATCATAATCCATGCTCCGGTTTGAGGGAAACTGCTACGAGTACACTAGTACTAGCATTCCTGGAGGATACCAAAATATTCTACAATCTTATTTCCTTTTTGTACACATATATATGCCAGAGGAAGATACACATATATCTATATTAGATAAGGAAAAGGAAAGTAATATTACAAAAGAGGGCCCAACCAAACAGATAACCCCAAACAAATATATCCCTGGCTGCCTACGAAACATCTGGCAGCCCCAAAAGACCAAACTGAACAGATCAATAACAAAACTAAAAAAACGAAACATAAAACACCAATGAACCAAAAACATCTTTAAGGGCCCTTGTTAATGTGGTTCCCTGCTTCGCCTTCCCTATGAGGGTCTCCTTGATTTCCAGCCTGGGCAATCCCAGAGCTCTTGGCATAAGATTCCTGAAAATAGAAGGTGCAAGTATGACCTTCAGTTCCTCTGCTCCTGCATGTAGACCTCCACGATATGGGAGGAGGGTATGACCAGACCTTGAAACAATGTAATTGCTGCACTCTTAAAAATCTATTTATATAAGGTGCTATCTCACATTGACATATAGACATTTATCCCAACAATCACATCCTTTTTAGCTCTCTCCTATTCCCAAATCCTTGATTGTAGAGCAAACTAGACCACCATCACAATAAACTTTGTCCAGTTAGTCTTCCCTACAAACTAACACTTGAAGAATTTTGATGGGTTCATGATGTAGGCCAGACTAGAAGTCGGCCAACCCATTGGGCATAAGCCCAATAGGATATCCAATTATTTAGGAATATTATTAAGTAGTTTACTTTTATTAGAATTAATATTATTGATTTTCCTTTTATATTTAGGATTATTCTAATATTAGGAGTTCACTTAATTTGGATTGTTTAGTGATTTAGGTTCCTTTATTGCTTAGGAGAGTCTTGGTGTCTAAGTAATCTTCTCCTATATAAGGATGATTATACTTTATTGTAAAGATAGACACTGATTATCAATAATATTTGAGTTATGAGGGTTGTCTCCCGGTTATGGTGTTTTCTCCTCTTGTGAGGGTGCCCTGGGAGCTGAATCCATCTTTGGGTTCGATCAATCCTTCGAGAGATTGATCTATTTTTCGATCGTGGATTCGTGGCTGTGCCAATTGGTATCAGAGATGAAGAGCAATCGCCAAGGAGACATCTGTCCTTACTGGATTTTTAAATCATCCATTATTCACCATCCCTCATTGTCACCACACCATCCACAGTCCCTCTATCTCACCATCTTTTTCATCGAATCCCCCAACACAAACACCCCTTGTTCCCTAGCCAAAACAGCCATCCCCCCTTCCGAAACCTTCCCAAACCGTAACGCCCAAACCCATCCTCGCTTCCCAGAGCTGTAGCCCTAACCCAATCCAAACCCATCACCCTCCTCCATCCGCTGGTACCAAATCTCCAAATGACCCAACCCAACCATCCAACTATCATCACTTCTCGACACCACCACCCACACTGCAGAACCCCGCAAACCCATCTAACCCAGATCACACAATCCTTACCTACTCAGAACCCAAACTTCCCCACCCAACGAACCCATCTCCTGTCAATTCCCTTCCATTAGTCACCCAACACAAATGAACCCCTCCCAAAACTCACGCAACATCCCGTGACCCATACCCACACTTGACCATTCCTATTCATCAAAGCCCAGCCCATCCCCAAACCCTAATCCCTCCAACCGAAACCCTAAATCCCATCACTATTCCCCAAACATAAATCCCAATGCCGACCCAACAGAATCCTCCCCGCCTTCCATAAATCCCGCAACCCATCTTCGTGGAGACCCTTTGTCAAAAAAGAAAAAAAAAAAAGCGAGTAGCAGAAGAAGGAGACCAGGGTGTCGAGCAACATACCTGGCACTAGCATCATCGGCCTCCAACATTAGCACTACCGTACCATCGCCTCCGGCAGTAGGACTCTCCTTCTCCCCTCTCCCTCGTCGCACTCGGAAAAAAACTCAAGTAAGAGCCCTTTTTCCTTTAGTCGAAGAAAAAAGAACACCACCCCCCAACCCCCCCCCCCCCCCCCAAAAAAAAAAAAAAAAAAACCAAATGCAAGCCCTCCACTGCTGATCATGTCTTCTAATTTAAGCAATGGGCCTACACTGTTGACCCAAGCCTAACCTAAGATCAAACCCAGTTGGACCACCAGTTTGGCCCTAACCTACCCAATACTTGTTTAAGCCCAAATCCAGCTGGGTCATAGATTCATGTTGGCCTATCCCAAGTCTACTTTGATCTCAAATCCAGTTAGGTTTAGTTCGGGTCTGACCTAACCCAAGTCCTAGCTCGCAGCAACAAAAAAAAGAGAAAATTCAAGACTAAGTGGGCCTACTTCCAATTGAAACTCAAGCCTTCAGGCCAGCCTATTTATCATAATTTGTACAAATTTAAGCTGCAATATTTCTACCATCCGAGTGAGTCGATTCTTCAAGGGCAATTTAATTTTTCATATCCTTGCATCCAATTCAACATGAGACACATTGAAAGTGTTATGTATTAGTTCTGATATGGGAATCAATATTTTGAAAAAGAGTCTAACTTTGAGCAGCACATTAATTTCAAGCAATCTCATTTGACTAGTGATGAATATATCCGCCAATATCAAGAGTTGGAAAGCTTATGTGGTTTATAGGAGTGTGATATGAATGATGGAGAATGTTATATCAGAGGTCTAAGGCCGGAAATTCGTGCAAAAGTAAAATTTTATGACACCATTCACGAGGCCTACTCAAAAGCTATTCATGTTGAGCGTATGTTTAGGCAGTCTCATATGCGACAATGTGCATCTCAACAAAGACCAAGAGCTCATATTGGGGAAAAACTTTTCGTCGGAAAAGATAATCCCATGATTGCCATCCGCCGCCTCTTCAATACAAATGAGATGAAAGAAGAAAAATGGAGACATTCCACAAAGTTTCATATGCAGGTACGCGTCAAAGGCAAAGTCACCAATCAAATTATTGAAAATTGCAATGCTTTTAGTTTTGTCGCGCAAAAGGTCATTGATAAGCTTCAATTGACCATTAAACCCCTTTGCAAGTCCTATCAAGTTACATGGTCAAATGGTTATGTAATTTCAGTCACTCACAGATGCTTGGTATCATTCAAGATTGGCAATTATGAAGACAAAATTTGGTGTCATGTGATCCATATGAATATTGCTCATATTATTTTTGAAAAACCATAGCTTTTTTTATCGGAAAGTGCACAATGATAAAGAGATAAACACCTATACAATTGTGTGGGAAGGAAAATGAATTACGCTTGTTCTATTGCCATCAACAACTCCATCGTCCTCTACATCCTCACCTCCAATTGAAACTCCAACTGAAGAACCACAAAAAGAGCACACAGAAGAACCAATAAAAGAGCACAAAGAAGAAATACAAGACATGATTGCACCGAAAGCACTGTCAAAAGACATCAAGGATGCAACAACTAAGCAAGGTCAAGGCAAAGCTGATCTCATGGAAAATTACAAACACGAAAGTGACAATTAAGAGCCACAAAGAGTTAAGGAAGAACAAGAACAAGCAGCCATTAACGAATTTGATCAGGTTAGGAAAGACATTGAACATCCGAGAGATCTAATTGTAACTCCACTTCCAGCAACTCGCATTAGGTCACCGGAAATCAAATCAATTGCTCCAGTGGTTTCGTAAGATCAAGTTGTTGAAGTCCCCCACATTGACTTCATCTTCGAAGATTAAACATGGATATCTGAAAGACAACAATTGCAATATTTAATGGTTCAATGCCACATCCGAGCCCCATGTAGAGATCAACAATCGAGAAAATTTCGATCTACTTTTACATGGAGGAAAAGAATGCAGTCAATTTCTAAGCCATGTCATGCAACTGTGGATCAAAAGAAAAAGCAAAAGTTTGTGCAAATGATTTTCGACCCAGGACATTTCCACAAACTTGGCAGTCAAACTCCTCCCAGCATTCCGCAAAATGGCAAACTCGTCAGTGTCGAGTTTTTCCAAGATAGGGCGAGATGATATAGGCCAGACTATAGGTCGGCCAACCCATTGGGCCTAGTTCATAAGCCTAATAGGACATCCAATTATTTAGGAATATTATTAAGTAGTTTTCTTTTATTAGAATTAATATTATTGAGTTTCCTTTTAATTTTGGATTACTCTAATATTAGGAGTTTCATAAATTTGGATTGTTTCGTGATTTAGTTTCCTTTATTCTTTAGGAGAGTCTTGGTATCTAAGTAATCTTATCTATATATGGATTATTATACTTCATTGTAAAGACAGACATTGATTATCAATAATATTTGAGTTATGAGAGTTTTCTCTTGGTTATGGTATTTTCACCTTTGTGAGGGTGCCTTAGGGGCTGAATCCATCTTTGGGTTTAATCAATCTTTCAGGAGATTGATCTATTTTTCGATCGTTGATTCGTTGCTACGCTAGTTCATTTAGTGAATTTAACACTACTATCGTTCTATATTTACACCACAATCAACAAAAACCTCTTTTGAACATTACAATCAAGTGTCAGTTTAAACCCCTCCTCCTATACTCCGCCGTTCCAACAGTATTTGTCCGTCAATCTAGGAGAATGTTCGCCAAAGAGTAGTATGCAGTCCATTCTGTGGGGCCCACTTAATTGCATGTCTATCAATTGGAGAGGGGGGCATATGGAAAGGTCTCCTAATGGACAAGGGCAAGGCCATGCACAAGACACGGGAGAGCCAAAACCAACCCCACCAGATTATCCTTGCCCTTAATTTAACAGCCTTAAAAGTGTAATGGTTCCTCAACCATAGATCTCTGAGATTCAACAGTGAGTGGATCTCTTTGAGATTCAACGGTGAGTGAAGTTTCATTGATAGTAAAACTAAGCCTGATGCAAACCATAGGATGACCAGAGTATCAAAGGAGTTGCACTAATCAAAGGTTTGCCCAAGTGGGCTCCATAGACGTGGGGAATGAACATGCAGTCTGCTCATAGGACAACTTTCTCCATCAATTCATTAGAAAAGCAAGCAGCCAATAATGGTCAAAGAGAGACTGACATCAGTTCAAAACCATGATTCAAAGAACATAGGTCTTCTATGCACAGATGTACTCATCTTTTAGCAACTACATCTCATACAGCTAGATTATGGCTAAGCAATGAAAAATTGAGATTTTTCAATAAAAGTATTTACCAGTACTTTCTACAAAACCACTACTACTATCAGCATACTCGAGTTCCTCATCACTATCTTGCTTGACTGGCTGTGGAAGTAACGAGACTTTTGAGTAAGCAGGAACAGTAAACTGCTGCCCAACAACAACCTGCAAAGCATAAAACATTTATAGGGAGAAAAAGGCAGTCTCCAAGGGCAGTACAAAATTGTGTAGTACCAAAAGTAGTAGGGGGCAGTACAAAGACTAGAATAGAATAAAAATATATTATAAATATATTGCTTCAAGGAGGGAACATGACTTGTATCATTTGATAAGATAGAAGAGCATTAGTGAAAATATAGCTTATTGCATAGCTCCCTATCTTTTCTTTGGTTGAAGGATACAATAATATCTCCTGGTAATGGATCAAAGCATTATCAGAACACAAGTATTTTGGGATAAATATGGGAACACTCTAGAATTTCCAAGAAGCAATGGATTAATAAAGTGGTTCTATAAATTCGTGTCACGCTTCACACATTGATGATGCTTTTGAGTGAGAAATATCTTTATCCTTTCTTTTTCCCTTATTTTTACAATCAACAAAATTTTGTTGCAGCAGTATTATTATTTTGTTAGGAGATCAGGGTTTGTTGGATTTGTTCTCCTACATCAATCAGTATCAGAAGGGTCTTTTCTTGAAACCCCTTTCCAAGGTTTATATTTGGAATTAATTTGCGGATCCCTAAGGGGCCTGCTTGAGGGTTGGGTTACAACAGTTGCATCATCTTTCCCCTCTTTCTTTGATACAATCCAGTTAGCTTCCAAAAAAAGTTAAGACTAGCCAAGCTACTTGATGCAGGCTAGATCCAAGATCCAGCCTAGATCACGGGCCTGTAGATATTGATGCTGTCCAAGATCAGGGATCCCTATCCTTAATTAGATAGTTCCTAATTAATAGGTTTATTTCTTATTTTATGTTGGATTAATATTTAGTAATTGCTTAATAGGATTTAGTACTTGCTAAATTTAATTTAGTGAGTTTTGGTTATTTAGAACATTCACTCCTATATATATATAGGAGCTCTCATTGTAATTAGAATGCTTATTTTCAATCAATTAAAGTTCTCTTTTGAGATTTATCTATGTAATGGTGCTTTTCCTCTTGTATGGATGCTCTAGGGGTTGGAATCCATCTCTAGATTCGATCAATTCTTCGGGAAATTAATCTACACTCAATCGGAGATCCGAGGCTGCACCAGTTTAATATCAGAGCCGAGATCCGGTCGCCGGGAAAACGTCTGTCGATTTCGGAGTTCATCATCCTTCCATCCAAACCATATCATCAAATCCCATCTCTCCAAAACCCACCTTCGTACCTTCCCCAAAACCTCCCATCACCAGCAGCCCCAAACCCTCAACAATGCACCCTATCCGTCAACCCCAGAAGCCGAACCCATCCAACCCATCTCACGTCCCTGCCACAGAAAACCCAACACTTCTTCTAATCGACACCCTAGAACCCTAAAACCAAAATCCGCTTTCAGTAACCCCAACCTAGCACAAACCCCATCTCCCCTTTCCATTAGCACCATCAAAGCCAGCAGACCCACATCACCCCGAGACACAAATCCCAGTAGCCCAATCAATACCCCCAAGCACACAAACCCATCTTCATCCAGAATCAGCATCATCCAAAACCCCTAGCCCTACACTCACTGCTCCCACAAACCCTAAGCCTGATTGACCCCACCATCTCCAACCACCTCCACCGAGACCACCAACATCATCCCAAAACCCTAGTCCCGTCAACCACAGCCAATCCGACACCCCACCATCATCCTAACCCCACATCTAGCCGCAACCAAGCCCAACCCAGCTATCCCTTTGATTTATGTCGCCAACGCTCCAAACCCATAATATATATATAGATATATAGAAGGAGAAGAAAAGGAAGAAGATCAAAAGAGACATGAAGAGGACATACTTGGCACCAGCTTCGTTGTCACCCTCCACCAATTTGTCACGCCACAACCATCGCTACAACCTCCCCATGCCACCTCACCACCAATCGTCGCAACCGCTAGAGCCCCATCGGCTATCTTCTACTTCGCCTGGAAACTCAAGAACGAGTAAGCCCCTACTTGCCTTTCTTGTTTTTGCACAGCCCCTTCATTGAGAAGGAGAACATAGCCTCCCAGTCACGTGTTTCCATCACACGTGTCACCCAACTTTAAGTTAGGGCCTCCAATGTAGGTCTGACCCACACCCATTAAACCCATTTGGCCTGAAGTTGGGTCCAATCTGACCTAAACCCATCAAACAGAAAAAAGCCCATCTAGCCTATTGGGCCTGCAGCAAGTCTGACCCAACCCAAGTCCATTTCTTTCAACTATAAAATAATTAGAAAAAAAAAAAACCAAAGTGAGAGAGCAAGAAAATTGAAGATCAAGAAAACTGCAAATCAAGCGGGCTTGCTTCCAATCCAACCTTTTCACAAGCCATCAGTCCAACCCATTTATCTTAACAATTTGTGCAAAATTCAAATAGCAATATTTCTATCATTCGGGTGGTGAGTCCATTCTTCAAAGGCAATTAAATTTTGTTCTCCTTGCATCCAAATCATCATGAGAACTTTTGGACATTCAATTGAAGTTCAATTATTTATGTATAAATACAAATATAGAGATTGGTCTTTTGCGAATGAATTCTACTTTCAATAATCTCTGAATTTGAAGCAAGAAGAATTAATAGTTGATGAATATACCCGCTACTTTTGAGAGTTGCAAGATATCTGTGAACTAGAGGTGACTGAAACACATTATTTGGGTCGCTATATCAAAGGCTTGAGACAAGACATCTTGGAGAATATGAATTGTTGTGACACTAGTCAAGAGGCATACTTAGAAGCCTTTCATGTTGAACATATGCTTAGACAATCTCGCATGCGACAATGTGCATCTCAACAAAAACAAAGAGCACATGTTGTAGAAAGACTTTTCGCCGAAAAAGATAATCCAACACACGTCATTCACTGCATACTCACACAAATGAGAAGGAAGAAGAAAAATGGAGACAGGCAAAGAAATTCCACGCGCGGGTAAGAGTAAAAGAGAGAGCCGTTAATTTGATTATTGACAATGGTAGTGCAATCAATTTTATCGCACAAGAGGTTATTAACAAGCTTCATTTGCCGATTGAGAAACTTCTTAAGCCCAACCAAGTCACATGGTCTAATGGATATCTCATCCCTGTCACTCATAGATACTTGGTATCATTGAAGATTGGTAATTAACCGCAAAGCGAGTCATGATAACGAGATGAACACATACTTTTTAATGGAACAGGAAATGGTTTAGACTCACTCCATTGCCATCAACAGCCTAGTCTTCACCTGCATCATCTCCTTCCTCTAAAGAACCAACGGTAGAGCAAAAAGAAGAAATTCAGAGCCATGACATCATGATTATACCGAAGATGTCAACCATGACAGATAACACTAAGGATACAACAAATGCGTAGGGTCAAGGCAAAGCTGATCTCATGAATGAAAAATTCAGAGCAAGGAGAATCTAATCAAGACAATGCCACCCATGAGCCGCAAAGAGTTGAGGAAGAAAAAGGACAAGCAGATATTCAAGACTTTGAATGGGTTAACAAGAATGTTAAACATCCGAAAGATCTAATTATAACTCCGCTTCCAACCAACATAATTGGATCATCAAAAATCAAATCAGTTGCTCCAGTGATTTCGCAAGCAAATCAACTTGTTGAAGTCCCCCACATTGATTTCATCTTTGGGAATCACAAATGGATCTCTACGAATTGTGACTTATTTGCATGGCTACATTCAAGGCATCCAATGGTGAGATTATACATCCAAGTTACAAGTAGACATCAGAAGATATCACACCTCCAATCTACTTCTACATGGAGGAAATGGATGCATCAAGCTTCTACAGCGTGTACACAAAATGAAGATCAAAAGATACATTAGAAGTTTGTGCGAATGATTTTTGACCCAAGAGGGCCTTTCCCTCACCTTGCAGTCAAATTCTTCCCGTCATTTTCAAGTTAGCAAACTCGTTGGAGTCAAGTTTTTTCCAAACTAGGGAGAGCTGACGCAGGCCAAATCCAAGATCCGGCCCAGATCAAGGGCCTGCAAATATTGGTGGACCCCACTTGATCCATAATCTGTCCATGATCAAGTATCCCTATCCTTAATTAGATAATTCCTAATTAATAGGATTTAGTAGTTGCTTAATTTAATTTAGTAAGTTATGGTTATTTAGAACATTCACTTCTATATATAAAGGAGCTCTCATTGTAATTAGAATGCATATTTTCAATCAATTAAAATTCTCTTTTGAGATTTATCTCCATCACAGTTTTTTCCCATAGTTATCAAATTCAGTTCGGTTCAGCCGAAATTCCTAATTTACTTCGGTACGGTAACCATACCGTACCAAATGCACTACCTGAAGGTATTCGGTTAAATATTTATTCAATCTCAGACGAAATCATGTTGTACGGTCCCAAATCCCTAATTTCAAACGAATAGTAATCGAGACCCCCAATTTGTCCAAATAGAGGCTCGATCAGAGGAAAAAAAAAAACAGAATTTAGGGTTAGAGACCGATTGTGGTGGAAAGCTCCATCGCTGAAGCTTCCTTGTCGCTGTTGAAGCACAATTTGGTCACCAGATCTTAGGCTGAAGCTCCAGGTATGGTCGGTTCTCCCCTTCGTCTCTCTCTCTCTCTCTCTCTCTTTGTTTGGTTATGGGTTAATATATATAAGATATAAGTCTTGATGAGATTCATATGGGACCTCTTATTTGAGTCGTTGATGAGAAACTTACCATTGTGAGGCCCACTTAATTTTGAGAGATGAATTCTAGAAGTTTTCACTTCCAGAAGAGGCAAGCACTATTACTATAGGATTAGGCCCACCATTTATAATTTGCATCATCGTTTTGATTTTATTAAAAATTCTAATAAACTATTTTATAAATTAACGATATGAGGTGGCCCATTTAAATTAAGTAGAGTACTGAAAAGAAATGTCAAATGAGAATGAGTATTGTTTTATTTTGATTTTTCATAATTGGGCCAACTAAGAAATTTGATGCTTACTAGAATATAATTTTCTATATTTATTAATATATATATAAGTTTTTATATTTTCCAAAATAAATTTCCAAATTGAAAAGCGAAATGCCCGAATCAGCCGAAATGTTTCATTTTTTAGCCAAGCCGAAATGGGGTCTGAAACGAATTTGACAACTATAGTTTTTCCTCTTGTGAGGGTGCCCTAGCAGCTCGAATCCATCTCTGGATGCAATCAATCCTTCGAGAGATTGATTTACACTCGATCGACGGTCCGGGGCTGTCACGCAAGCCCAAGTCCATTAGGCTCATTTAATGTCAAGCAAGCCCAAGTCCATTAGGCTCATTTATTGTACCTTTTTTGTTACTTAATTTGTGGCTTTAGTTTAGGATCTAAGATTTGTAATTGATTGTAATTAGGGACTTAATTTGTGGCTTCAGTTTAGGATCTAAGATTTGTAATTGATTGTAATTAGGGAATTAAACCCTTATATAAGAACAGTCGATCCTCAAAGGAGGCACGACATTCATCTCTCTTATGTTCTGTATTTCATCTCTCTCTAAATATCATGGTATCAGAGCTCGATCATCTGTGATCTTCTCCTACATCATCTTCCAAACATTGGAAGCCAGTATATGATCATCTGTGATCATTCTCTTCAGCCAGATCATCCTGATCATCTCAGATCCGACGTGGCCCACCTGTGATTCTCACCAACTCATTAGCGGCATCCTACCATCTTGGTCGCCTGAAGCTTCCAGGATTTATGAAGAATTTGTTTCTGATTTATTGATCATCAGAGTCATCTTCCAAGATCTGGAAGCCTTGATCATCCCTGTTCATCTCAGATCTGAAGTGGCCCACCTGCGATCATCATCGCCATTCAGCTGGACCAGCCCATCTTGGTCGTCTGGATTTCTACATTTTTTTGAAGATTTTCTCACCATTTATGGATCATCTGAGGTAGGCCATCTACCCTTTATTGTAGAAATTCTGTTTTGTCCATTTCTTTTCATCTCGGCCATCCAAAAGATATTGTTTTGCCAATATCCTTTCCGGACTGCTTTGTGCGGGTTTCTTCCTTCTCTTTAGTCATGGACAAACATGAGATTGCCCTGATTCGCTTTGATGGTACAAATTATACCTCCTGGGCCTTCCAATTTCAAATTTATTTGGAAGGAAAAGAACTCTGTGGACACATTGATGGATCTGAACCTCAACCTGCAGAAGATGATAAGAAAATTTTAGCTTGGAAAACAAAGGATGCTAAAATCAAGACCTGGTTGCTGGGCTCTGTTGAGTCACATTTTATTCTCAACCTCAAACCCTGCCACACTGCCCGTGCAATGTGGGAGTATCTTCAGAAAATTTACCAACAGGGCAATGCTGCTCGCCAGTTTCAATTAGAGCTTGAAATCTCGCAATTCACTCAAGGCACCCAGTCTATTCAGGAGTATTATAATGGCTTCCGCAGACTGTGGTCCGAATATGATGCGATTAAGTTTGCCTCGGTATCTGCAGCTCTTCTCCAGGAATTACTTCCATTACAGCAATGTAGTCATCGGGATCAGTTTCTTATGAAACTTCGTCTCGAGTTTGAGATAGTTCGATCTAACTTAATGAGCAGGGCTTCTCTTCCTAGCTTGGATGATTGTCTTCAGGAACTTCTACGGGAAGAACAACGTCGGGTCACTCAAACTACACTGGAACAACAGAGATCTGTTGAGACTCCCCTTGCATATGTTGCTACAACTAGACCACCTTCTAGGGACATCAGTAAAGTTCAGTGCCATACCTGCAAGAAATATGGTCACTATGCAAATCAATGTAAGGCAAAAATCTACCGATATTGTAAGGGCACTGGTCATGTTCTTGAAGAGTGCCGGAAGAAGAATCGCACTTCTCTTTCCCGCAACTATGTGCAGCCAGCCCCTGGTACTTACAGCGTGCAGTCAGCTCCTAGTGCTTACACTGTGACTACTCCACCATATGCTTCACCTGACTTCAGTGGTTCTCTGCAGTCTGATTCTTCATCCCAACCTGGTTCCTCCCAATCTACGTCACCAACTCCTCTCACCCCTGAGATGGTAAACCAAATGATCATCAATGCCTTAGCTTCCATGCACATCACAGGTACTGCTTCCTCTCTTTCCAATACCTGGTACTTAGATTCTGGTGCAAGTAACCATATGACCACTTCAGCCCTAAAATTACACAATGTTGTTCCTTACACTGGTCCTCTTACTGTCCAAGCTGCCAATGGAGATCATCTTCCTATCACCTCTGTTGGTGATATCCCTAGCCCCTTACCATTAACCAATGTTTTAGTTTCTCCTCATCTTGCTACCAATTTGGTTTCTATGGGTCAACTTGTTGAAAATAACTGCAATGTTTTGTTTTCTCCTTCTGGTTGTGTTGTGCAGGACCGGGAGTCGGGGGAAGTGATCGCGAGGGGGCCTAAGCGTGGAAGACTTTTTTCCTTACCAGTGTCTTCATTTATTCCTGATAAAACTTTACATCAGTTATTTTGTTTTTTTCTTAAGAATAATTCTCGGTTGTGGCATAATAGACTAGGTCATCCGACTGCTTCTACAATGTCTACTTTATTTCAATCTGGATTAATAAATAAACCTGTTGATTCTGCTTCTTTTGACTGTGATGCTTGTAAATTAGGGAAGAGTCACACTTTACCCTTTCCAACTTCTAACACACGGAGCACTACATGTTTTGACTTAATTCACAGTGATGTTTGGGCCATTGCTCCGACCATTTCACATAGTCATTTCAAGTACTTTGTAACATTCATTGATGACTACAGCAGATTTACTTGGATTTATTTATTACATTCAAAGTCTGATGTTCTTAATGCGTTTAAATTTTTTGTTCAATATGTTAAAAACCAATTCTCTAAATGCATTAAAACTTTGCGCTCAGACTCAGGGGGGGAGTATGTTTCCAAGGATTTTCAATCATTTTTAAACAATAATGGAATCATTTCCCAACGTACCTGTCCATATACTCCACAACAAAATGGAGTCGCGGAACGGAAAAACAGACATCTTCTTGCTGTCACTAGAACTCTTCTGATTGAAGCATCCGTTCCCCCTCGTTTTTGGACTGAAGCTCTCACCACAGCTGTCTATCTCATAAACCGCCTTCCATCACATACCATCGCTCATTTAACGCCTCATTTTAAATTGTTTGGTCATCATCCTGTGTTTGATCACTTACATACCTTTGGCTGTGTTTGCTTTGTTCATTTACCTCCCACAGAAAGAACGAAACTAACAGCACAATCTCGCAGGTGTGCTTTTTTGGGTTATGCCACTAATCAAAAAGGTTTTGTTTGTTATGATCCCATTGGTCGTCGTATCAGGGTTTCTCGGAATGTTATTTTCTTTGAAAATCAATATTTCTTCCCCACTCACATGGACAGTCCTCATCCCTCTTCCCCAGCTCTCTTACCCGGTTTTTCGGATCAAACCTCTGTTACTCGGTTTCATCCTGCTTTTGTATACCACCGTCAGGAGAAACCTCCCACTGCGGATGGTCCTCCCCCTGATCCTCCACCGACACATGGTTCCACACCTACTCCTCCCTTACGTCGCTCCTCCAGAACTTCTAGACCGCCTGATAGGTATGGATTTACCCATACTTCCTTGATGACCACTCTCTCTTCTATCTCTATCCCAAGTTCTTATTTGCAGGCTGTCCAACAAGATTGCTGGAACCAGGCTATGAAGGAGGAATTGGATGCATTGGATCAGAATCACACTTGGGATATTGTGGATTGTCCTTCCGGAGTTAAACCCATCGGTTGCAAATGGATCTACTCGATCAAGCTTAAATCTGATGGGTCATTGGATAGACACAAAGCTAGACTTGTAGCACTCGGAAACAGACAAGAGTATGGCATTGACTATGAGGAAACGTTTGCACCTGTGGCAAAAATGACATCTGTTCGGTTACTTCTCGCCATTGCTGCCTCTAAATCCTGGCCTTTATACCAAATGGATGTCAAAAATGCATTTCTCCATGGGGACCTGCACGAAGAAGTCTATATGCGGATACCACAAGGCGTCTCCTCTCCCTTCAAGAGGTCTGTCTGTCGCCTGCGCAAATCGCTTTATGGTTTAAAGCAAGCTCCTCGCGCTTGGTTTGAAACCTTCAAGGCTCGCTTATGCGAGAGTGGCTTTACCCAGAGTCCTTCTGATCCATCTCTCTTTTTATGCCGCACATCTACTGGTGTTACTGTGCTTCTCGTCTATGTTGACGATATTATTATCACTGGCACGGATGATCGTATGATCAAATCTCTCCAAGCTTCTCTCAGGGATTCCTTCCGTATGAAGGATTTGGGTCCTTTGCATTATTTCTTGGGCCTCGAGGTGCATCAATCTCCAAAAGGTTTATTTGTTAATCAGCACAAATACACATCAGATCTTATCAAGTTGGCTGACCTCAATGATTCTTCACCTGTTGATACGCCTGTAGAGGTCAATCTCAAGTTGAGTAAAGATGATGGCGATCTTCTTCCTGATCCTCATACCTACCGGCGTCTGGTGGGAAGTCTTGTCTATCTCACCATCACTAGACCTGACATCTCATATGCTGTTCATCTTGTGAGCCAATTCATGACAGCTCCTCGACACCTTCATTTGACAGCTGTGAAGCGCATTATCCGTTATCTGCTCAAAACTGTCCCTCGTGGTTTATATTATCCAAAGGATAATCCTCTTCATCTGACCGCTTATGCAGATGCTGACTGGGCTGGCTGTCAAGACACACGCCGTTCTACTACTGGGTGGTGCATGTACCTTGGAACATCTCTCGTTTCTTGGAAATGCAAGAAACAAGAACGGGTGTCCCGCTCTTCCACGGAAGCTGAATATAGGGCTATGTCTTCTGCTTGTTCTGAGATCTTATGGTTACGGGGACTTCTTTCGGAACTCGGGTTTTCTCAAACCTCTCCTACTCCATTGCATGCCGATAATACTGGGGCTATCCGAATCACTGAAAATCCTGTCTTCCATGAACGCACCAAACATATCGAAGTTGACTGCCACTTTATTCGCGATGAATATAAGCGTGGTGTCATTACTCTTCCTCATGTTCCTATAGCATTTCAGTTTGCCGATATCTTCACAAAGGGACTTCCTCGTCCTCGACATCAATTTCTTGTTTCCAAATTGCTGCTTTATGACTCCCCAGCATCAATTTGAGGGGGGGTGTCACGCAAGCCCAAGTCCATTAGGCTCATTTAATGTCAAGCAAGCCCAAGTCCATTAGGCTCATTTATTGTACCTTTTTTGTTACTTAATTTGTGGCTTTAGTTTAGGATCTAAGATTTGTAATTGATTGTAATTAGGGACTTAATTTGTGGCTTCAGTTTAGGATCTAAGATTTGTAATTGATTGTAATTAGGGAATTAAACCCTTATATAAGAACAGTCGATCCTCAAAGGAGGCACGACATTCATCTCTCTTATGTTCTGTATTTCATCTCTCTCTAAATATCAGGGGCTGCACTAATAGTTCCTCAAAAAATACAGTGAATCTCCAATATACCATATATAGCCACTGTCACTAGGCTACAACAACCATCAAGAATATATAAACAAATCTTAGCAGATTTAGTATAAATCTCAAAAATTAAGATATGGCACTGCAATTTCAATTGTATGCTATCCAACAATTTCCAGAACAAGAAGCACAAACTTCACAAGTACATAAAAAAGAACGTTGGAAGCATTCTGTATAGCAATTTCAGAATGCAATAAAATATCTTTTCAGAGACATAAGTAGGATACGGGAATTGACAGTCATAGATGGGCATCGACAACTGATAACATTTCAGCACACCCTAGTTCCTACCAAAACTAACCCAAAATCCACCAAAAACAATCATCTCATTCTTCCTATCAATAATAAAAATCACAAAAACAAAAACAACAACAACAACAACAACAACAACAACAACAACAACAATAATAATGGTGTTTTATATTCAATTATTGTTAGCATGATATCCTTCGCATAAGCATAGCAAAGACAGTATACTGCAAAGGAACAAGTAGAAGCTCCTTCAGAAGTCACTCACCTTTCCTTCTCTTTACCTTCAAGAATATTTTAATCTCCCTTTGTTAATAAAGTTATAAAAAAAACAGTGAGAATATTCTTCCTCACATGTAAATTGTTTTATGAGCATGTTCATTGACATGCAATAAACCAAATTCATTTCCACCCCAAATAGAACTTCAAGAGAAGATACCAAGAGAGTGCCATGTAATTAAATGAGGACATGAAATTAATCAAGCACAATATCGCATACCTTAAATGATAGAATAACACCAGGCTCCAGAACCGATCCTGTCTTTATAACCACGCCATCACAGACTATTGCATGACTAAGTTTACAGTCGTCTTGAATGGTGACATTATTCCATATATAGGAACCGTCAATTGAGACATTGCACCCAATCGTGCATCCCTCACGGATAATCGAATTCGTAATAGTAGTGTTATCACCAATAGTGGTGCCATTTCCAAGCAGCGTAAAAGGACCAACTTGTGCAGATCGTGACAGCGTTACATCTGAAGAAGAATGGAATAAGTTTCTCACTCAGTAAAACAAAATCAGCAATCAAAATTTAAAGAGGACAAACCCAACAGTCAGTCAAAGCATAATAATTAACTAAAATCTAGAAAATCTACTAATATAAATATATATAGGAAAGATTACTAATAAAAAGACAACATTACATGCATTTGTAAATTTAAATTCTTCACCACTCGTAAGCGTTTAAAGCCTTCCTAATCATTTCACTATTTATAATACATCCAACCCAGTATCTTCATCACATGCACACATTCAGTGCATGCATGCACACGGAGTACACACAGCAGTCAGCCACAGATTCATCCCCGACCACAATCAATTATACAGACGTTAGCCAAACAAAAATATAAATCAAATCATTTCCAGCAATTATATTATCCATTGCAGCTTTTTTGCTATCCTTCAATTACTAACCCCTTTTTTTCAAAGGAAGTGGTAGAATAAACTTTATTAACTAAAAAACTAAAAATAAATAAATAAAACCCTTGAATCGTTGTTATGAAAATCAAAATCATATTGCAAATTATTCAAGGGGTTGAATAGTGCAGAAAATAATAGTTTATTTTATATTTTTTTCACCCTCTTTAGGACTTTTATGTAATATTGGGAAACTAAAGGTACTCTTTAGTGATATTGTATTGTTTCCAACTCATGTTGAAATAAGATGGTATGGTCGAATAACCCTAGCATCAAACCATACCGCTTTCTGACTTCTCCTCTTCTATTCTTCCTTTCTTCTTCTTTTTCCTTTTTCTGTCCATCTAACCCTAAGCACTAATAGCCATGAACACAACTAATAGAACCATATCATGAAGCATGGTTTTCTAGTAAAATATTTAAAAAACATAATAAAAAGTTCAGAAAAAGAAAGAAAGAGAGAAAAGCAGTAATTCATATATTTTTCAACTATAGTAGCACCAGTACATTGCTGAATAAAACTATGATACATTCTTATCCTAAACATAATTGATATGTATTGAATATCATAAAAGGTATATGTGTGAATAAGTTAAATATGCTCAATATATCAATGCTACAACAAAAAAATAAAATGAGTTAAAATATTAATTTTCTGCTTAATCAACTTATAGCCCAAGTGGCTTTGGTAGGGACTTGGGTCCATTGGGTAGGGACTTTGGTAGTGTGAGTATGTGTACCAAAGGTGCGTGTTCATACACACAACTAAAAAAGAAAAAACAAAAACCGAAGACAGAAATTAGATCCAAATCCTCTGATCCGTGTCTCAATAAGTCATGATCTATTCTAGAACTGTTAACAATGATCCATTGACTATTTTCTTATAGAGTTTGGATTGTCATCATTAACCTATTTGATGTGAATCTTGGATCATGCCAAAGATTGTGGAAGATCTTTTTCTTCAATGGTGTTTAGGTTGAAAATTTGTTCGTGGCAAGAATTTATGGAAACTAGCACTTTATGCTACTTGTCGGAAGATTTGGTTAGAAAGGAATAACAGAGTTTTCAGGAATCAAAGTAAATCAGTGATGGAGATTGCCCTATCTATTGTTTGGGCGGTGTTTGAATGGGCTAGCAAGAGAAAGGAATTTGTTGGTGTTTCTCTGGATGATCTCAATAGATCTTGGGCTTCTTTCTTTAAGAGGATAGAGTCATTTGCAAAGTTTCTCTGGATGGAGTTGTTTGCAAAGTTTATAGACTTGGCATGATAGAGTTGTTCACAAAGTTTCACCAGACAAACCCACCTTCTAGAATTCTTAAATTGAATTTTGATTGTAGGTATATTCATGCTATTCGTAGAGGCAGTATTGATGGAGTAATTCGGGATTGTGATGGTACGTTGGTTTAAGCTACTCTGGGCCTATGGATTCTTTGAATGATAATGAAACTAAGGTCTTTGCTCTTCTGATTGGATGTCATTAGCTGCTTAGATTGGGTGGTTATAATGCAATTCTTGATTCTTTTTCAGCGATTCAGTGGGGCTCTAAGAAGGCTTGTCATCCTCGGAGGTTTGCACAATCGGTGGAGGAACTGCAGGATATTTCTCATCAGCTTGGAGGCTTTTTTTCACCGTGTTCGTAGGAAAGCTAATGTCATGGCAGATGCTCTTGCTAAGAAGTTTTTCGCACTTCTATTACTTTTGATGTCTAGTGTTTTAATTCTGTAACCCCTGTTTTGGTTTTGCTGATTTCCAGGTTGTTCTAAGCAGATTCTCCGCATAACCTTTTTTGTTGTATTTTTTCTGTTGAAATAGAATTTTACTGTAATAAAAATAATAATGTACTCTAGAACATGGACAAATGAGGCCGCTAAATCACAAAGTACATCTCTTAGGTCATCTATGAAACAGGTTTCACTTCCAGAGAGACCCAGGTCTACCCAATCCCTAGCCAACCACACACAAAGATACACCTGATAGGTTGGCACAAGTTCAATTCACAACCTCATCTATTATTTAATAATGTAATTATTACCATATACCATGTACTCTAGCTAGATTTCTTTTCAAAAAAAAAAAAGTCTAGCCAGATTTCAAATTTAACTTCATTTATACTCCTTAAGATGGCCATTGATGCAGCCTAGAGACAGTTCCCAAATGGTTGTAAATCCAATACCCCAAAACCTCTAATCAACAAGAACTTACTATGCCACAACAAGAAGGAAACAACAGTAGATAGCTTGCCTTAATCGCTAACCACACTCTGAATAATATTAAATTCTTAATAGAATCCTCAAAACCAAAAAGAAGCGCAAACAATATAACTTTCACTCAAAATATCCAAGACCTCATAAAACTGTATGAAACTAATAAGAGAGGGGTTTTTTTTTTTTTTGGGTGTTGTGCGGTGGACACTAAAAATTTAGCCTAAATTTCAGTCATCCAGCAAAAGTGTATAATACGAAACCCCTAATATGAAGAATTCTAATTACACTCAAATAAACGAGTCATAACCAAAAAGAACCAAAGCTTAAAAGATCTGTGCAGAGTCATCCTTCTGCGAGCAGTTATTTTAGAAGCAGTGGAGCCATTGGTGGCCTGGACGGACTGTCTGATGAACTGAAGAGGGTCGCTAGTTCTGGGTTAGAGGTGGCAAATGGTTCTGATCGGGTCAAAAAGGGTTGGGTTATAGATGGGCACATGATTTAGACCCTGAATTATGTCCGATGAGTTTTTAAATGGGTCATATTTCCATGAACTACACCCAAGTGAGGGTCAACCCAGCCCGATCCTTCCTGACCTGTTTGCTGTCGTGTGAAAAAACAGAGGACGGAAAGTTCCTGCCCATGTGTTACCCATGCACACTCACCAAGAAGAATAAGGTAGGAATTCATTAAGTGCGGCTGTGACTTAGAGAATTCCTTGGTCAGTTGGTCCCATTGCAAGATTCGTAATTTGATAATTAAAAAAAAAAGTGATATAGACAATCTTATGTAAATTCATTATCATGTTTAATGGAGTGAAGTGAAACTCTACCTCAGGGCCCCACCTATCTAAAATCCAAGCTGCTCAAATTAGCATCATGTCATCGTAAAACATATCCTAAATTTACTTCCATAGGAGTCGGTTTCACCATAAGATTTATTTATCAAATATTTTTATCAAACGGTCAATAACAACGACAACAATAATAACAATAATAGCTCCCATAAAAGACATATCTGCTTAACCAAACATGATTTCAGGTATCGGAATCAGAACCATATTGTTAACCGAGTATAAAGCATGTCACATAGATCACCCCTAAATCTGTATTGATTCAAAATTCTTTTATGCCATACCAAGCTGCAGAAGTGCATGTTTTTTTAATCTAATGTAAAAGCTTGAGTTCTTCTTTGTTCATCCTACTGTAGACACATGTATCATATCAACAAGGGTGTATATCATTGACAATAAACAGTGAAATATTAGAGCAGAGACCAAAGGAACCAACATACAATATATACTTAAAAGAGCAACTATGACTTCATCATCAGCTACTGAACAATATCATATGAAAGTGCATTTGAAAAAAAAAACACACATACGTAAAATTGATTCTGGTTAATACCTGGTGCTTTGTACATTCCCCGTCTATCAAGCTTAATTATCGTGCAATTTCCAGAAAATTGAACATCTGGCACGAAAGGGTAAGTCCACCTATGTAATATATCCTTACTTACAGTGTCATAACTCCTGAAATTATCTATTCGAGCAGCATAGCTTGAGTGGATTTCATGAGTGAAAATTTTGTATCCCATAACCTGAACAACAAAGACAATAGCCAACCAGTATCATGAATATGATAAAAATGAAACACAAGCTGATTGCAGAGGAAGTACAAGCAGCTAGAAAAGAAAATAGGAAGGTTCTTCACAGTTCTTTAAGGTGAATGGATTTTATTGCACCAATTGAAACCCAAAACAAACAACAAAGCAACAAGAAAAGCCAATCAAAAGATGAATGTCATGTTAAGCTTTCCCCTGTAGTAGATTGTAAACTTTTTTGGGAAACAAGGGACGGCACTGATTGATTAGATAGGTATCAATTATACAGCCTTGGGCCAATTATGGGAGCAACTTGCAACTTATGAAACTATATGTTAAGCCATCCTGTTTGTAGTACAGAAGAGGATGGAATTTAGTTAGAAGAATAAACAAATGCATTAATATCTAGTGTCACTACATGGTGGTCACACACTTATTGCTTTACCACTGAAACTAGAAATTAATACGAAGAATAATGCATGAACCTTTGCCTCATAGCTGGGATAAAGACGACAACCTCACAGTCAGGACCTAGGGGTATCAAGCACCATTTCCAGTCTTAATCTGTAAAATAAATTTAAATAAGCGTGGGCAAGAAAGAACAAACCCTACATCATCAACAAGCAAACCCTTGACAAAATGACGACGAAGATGTTGATAGTCAAAGTTATCTGTGAAAAGACTAAGAACTTCTGGAGAACAAATATCAATGTAGCAATCCTGCATAAAGGATTACAATTAATCAGTAAGATAATCTGCTCAAATATTTGGACCAATAACCTAATCCATCAAGCAGTAAGTTTTAAGAATTAAAAAAAGAAAAAAAAAGAATATGCATGTAACAAACAAAAACTAGACATAACATGGATGAATCTAATGGCAAACGATGAGAGTTTTCAACATTTGCAAGTCAATTACAACATCTGCATTGACCAGTTTAATGTACTTGCATTGGATACCATGTTATAACATTTTGACAATTTGATAAAAGATGGCAAGTTTTCTCATAAGAATAAACATAGAAAGTGCAAAACTGAGAAGAGAGAACCACAGGAAATGATACACTGAGATATATAACAGAGAAAGATAAATTACATTTATCATTGGTCAGGAAGAGAAACTACATCAACACAAACATAGAGATTCCAATTCTTCGTCAGACATATTGATTCCAGAAGAAAATTCCAAATTATCACCCAATTTGATTTCATTTTATAGCCACCATCACATCTCAACATCTGTTTTCCTTTTTTTCATCAGATCACACATTTTAATCCAAGAAAATTGTTAATAATTGCCTGATTTAATTGCATTTTGTAGCCTCCACCACTTCCTCAATCATTTTTTGATTTGTGTATTTCAAGGTGATCTACACTAATGAAAGGAGAAAAAACAGACACGGAAGTAACTAACCATGCAGCCAGGATTCAACAAAACAATTATGCATCTAAGGCTGTCAAGACAGACCAGTTGGGCCAAGAAGTTCAACTAATTGACGAAGAAGAGAGTTTCTATTAATCTTTCAAATGCATCTAATCATTCAACCATATAGATAGAAGGAAGCTTGGAAAGAGTTTGATCTAATTGGGCCAGGCCAACAAAATTCTGGTTCTTATAGCAAACATTGACAACCCCATATACAACCTAGTGTTCCAAAGTGCCACTACAAAAGGCAAAGGTATCCTAGTCTGGTGTTATGACTTATGAGATCCTAAATGTGATCTGGCCCACCTGGGAGGTTCTCCGACCATATTGGATAATACAGGGCAGTCCATCAATTAGTTTATCTTTTTCTTCAAAGATCCCTTTCTTCCTATGCACAGCAATATTTCTTGGGTACTGAAGTGGCTCAGTCTACGAGTAGTATTGTTATATCTCAGAGGAAGTGCATCATGTATTTATTCCATAATACTGGACATCTAGCTGTTGCGAATCACTACCTCTTATCAAATTGTGGTTAATCCTAGGAAGCACGGACACATGTATAGGGTCCCCGTGTACGTGTCGGACACGGCCGGACACATATCCGACACGCAAAAAACATGTCCTTTTTTTTCAATTTTTTAATTGCGGACACTGCTCAAACATGCAGTGGACACATCGAGGACACAACGGGACTAAAAGTATAATAAAAATGTTTAATGGGGTCAACTAATGTCCTTGGGTTAAAATTAGAACAGAAAAAGACACAAAGGTCTAAAAGTAAATTTTGTTAACTTAAAACTCAAAACGAAATGGTGCCCTAACCCTTTCATCTGCTGCCCAAACCCTTTCACTCTCCAACATCTAAATAAAAAAAAACGTGCGTCTGCGTATGGAAGAATAAGTAAGAAGAAGAGACATTGGGCACCATGCAAGCTGCGTCTGGAAGAAGAAGAAGAAAAGGAAGATGTGTGTCTACTTGTCTGCACATCGCTGCTTGTCTACACATCTGCTACAAGAAGAAGAGGAATTTGCTGCCAAGGAACAATTTGTAGCAACTAACACCGCCACGCTACGGAGGTGTTAGCACTGTAGCGGGGCGTAGCAACCACTATGTCCTCGTAATGGCCGCTACATAGGGGCCACGTTATTAAAAGCCCAAAATTGACCCAAACAGCCTCCTTTTCTTTTATTCCTCACAAAACCCAGCTGTCTCTTTCTTTCACTTTTCTTTTCTGCTGTTTTTTGGTCGTACCTCCCTTCTTCTTCATCTCAATAGGCAAAAGAGTCCAAAAACACATCAAAATCTACAAATCTACGTTGTTCATCTTCTTTGGAGTGAAAGGCATTTCTCAAAAGGTAAATTTTTATATGATTGTTTTCACATCTATGGCTCTATTTCTCTTTTTTCCTTCATGAATCTCTTGGAAATAGCTTGTAAGTGATAGGTCTATGTTTCGCATAGATCAAGCCCCCATTTTGTATGGTTTATTTATTTATTTATTATTTATTATTCTCAGATTTTTTTAGTTTTTGAAAAAAATTATTTTTCTTTAAGAAACACTAACCAAATCACTTAAAAATTACTCCCAAGTGTTAAATCTATGAATCCCATGGATGAATCACACTTTCTTTCTTATATTTTTGAATTCATTTAATTTTTTATGCTCATATTAATAGTATTTTTTGAAAAAAAATAATTTCTATTTAAATTTGACCAACTAAATCACATAAAATCACTCCCACGTAGCTAGATATGTCATTCTCATCGATCAAACCCCATTTTTATGGGTATTTTATTTATTTTTTATTTGCTATTCTCGGAGTTTTTAATTTTTTGAAAAAAAACATATTTTTCTTAAAGAACACCAACCAAATAACTTGAAAATCACTCCCAAGCGTTAGATCTATGAATCCCATGGATGAATCACACTTTCTTTCTTGTTTTTTTTTTAATTTATTTAGTTTTTTATATTCATAGTTCATACTTCATATAAATAGGATTTTTTGAAAAAAATAATTTTTATTTAAATGTGGTCACCTAAATCATATATTCAGGTATTTATTAGTGTGCCTCAAAGTTCAACTTCTTTCATCATTTGTGCTTTGCTAAGATGGTGTGATGTAGATCTTGCATGAGCACACAGTGTGGCAGTTGATGGAAATAGATCAAGAATACGATGTAATTCCAGGTAATGTGGCAGGATATACAAATGCACCAAAAGAGCTCAGAGAAGAGATGAAAAAGTTTCCGAATAAAGGAAAAGAAAGAAAAGTAGAGATCAAAGAAGAAAAAATTCAAGAAGTTGATGATGCTCACTTTGAGGTCTTTGGGGAGGAAATTCTTTCTGATTTTGATGATAAGGGTGATGACCCAGAAATGAAAGTTGCAAGAAGAGAATTACTTATGACGGCACAAATGGATGAAATGCGAAAAGGTACTAGAAGACACTTTGAGTCGCGGGGGCTCATCTAGGGGGAAAGGTATGGCTGGAGCAATGCATTAAGCATTCAGCACTCGACAACGGGAGGATGATGTTGAGATTATTTCTTCTCATAAAGCATCACGGACTCCTAGTAGTGCTATACCGAGTCCAATTGATCTTCTAGCACATAGAAATGAATCGGTTAAACAACCTAAAATATCAAAGCCATTCAAGGGGGCCTTGAAAAGTGCAAGAGACAAATTAGCCTTAGCCACAACAAAGAGGCTAATTCACCAGAATATACCCCCTCAAGCTATAGATTCTCCTTACTTCCAAACTATACTAGATGTTGCAGTTGCCGCTGGTCCCGGTATAACAGCGCCTTCTGGCTATAATGTGGGGACCAAGTATTTAAAAATTGAGTATGAAGACCTAAAGAGTTGGGTAGCTATTGTTAAACGTATATGGGACGAGAGGGGAGTCACAATTATGTGTGATGGATGGACAAGGGGCACACAAACACAGTTAATTTTTTTAGTATATAATGCTGTTGGGACCATCTTTGTTAAGTCTGTTGATACATCTGAAAAGTCACGGACTGCAAAATATATTTACCGCCTTATGGATAAAGTTGTTGAAAGTGCTAGTATAGAAAATATTGTACAAATTGTTCCCATTTCAAGAAAGCCAAGAAGTTGTTAATGGAAAAGAGAAAGAACTTGTTTTGGACCCCATGTGAGGCACATTGTATAGATTTAATGTTGGAGGACATAAGAAAGAGGAAAAATGTAAAAGCTGTCATCATATCTTGTAGAAGCATCACGAGATTTATTTATGATCACTCGTGGTTGTTCGCATTAATGAAGACATTCACAAATGGAAGATCCTTGGTGCGTACAGCTACAACAAGGTTTGCCACTCACTTGATTTCCATGGATAGCCTTATGCAACATAGAAATGAGTTGATTCAGATGTTTGCATCGGAACAATGGCTTAATTCAAAATGGAGAACAACAATGAGTGATCCTGGCTTTGATGTCCCCAATCTTGTTAAAGATAATAAATTTGGTCCAAAGTTAAAAATATTTTGAAGGTCTTCGAGCCCTTAGTAAAAGTACTACAGCTTGTACATAATAATGATAAGCCGACAATGGGCTATATTTATGAGGCAATGGACCGAGCAAAGCTAGCAACATGAGAAAATTGCAAGCATTATCAAGAATTCCTACAAATAATTGATGCCCAATAAAATGATCAACTGCACCATCCATTGCATGCTACAGGTAAAATAAATTTTTATTATTGGTTTATGATTTTACAAAAGTTTCACTTTTATTCTACATTGTATAGAGATGTACTTATGCAAATTTGACATTTGAATCGTAGGATATTTTTTAAACCCTCAATTCTACTATGTCAATAAGCAACAACATACAAAAGCAGTTGATACCAAATTGCGAGTAGGATTGAAGGAGGTATTGAAGAAAGTAATTCCTAATCACAATGAACAAGTTTTAGCTTTAAAAGAAGTAAGTGACATGTCATATATGATCATGGGTGGGCCTACAAACATGCATGTGGGGGGTGGATGCACCCATTGGACCCCGGTCTGCATCTAAAGCAATAGTGAAAACCCTGTTTTGCTTCGAAAATTTAAATGGACATGCTACGTTCGCCTCCAAAACCCATATGAAAATTTTATATTTGTTGCCAAAACACTATTGCCTATTTGGGTTTGCACCCCTCAAACCGAAAACTCTAAGTCCGCCATTGTATATGATATAAAGTTTATTATGTTTTAAATGTATTGTGATTTGTACCTAAGTTGTCAGTTATGAGTTGTGACAAATTTAAAATGATTTGAACTTTGGATATTGTAGATTTCTATATATACAATGAGACAAGAGAGTTTTGCAAACCGTTGGCAATTAGAGCAATAACCAAATTATATCCTAGTATAAATAGTTTTAACCTTGTCACATACTAGTTTTAAGTGGATCTATGTTATATGCTGTGGAATGGGGATTGGGGATGACTAATTTTTAATGTTCATTTTTGTTTCCAATTTCAGCTCAGCGGTGGATCAATTTTGGAAAAAGTGCTCCACACTTGAGAACTGCTATCATTCGGGTCCTTAGCCAAATAGTGTCTTCATCAAATTGTGAAAGAAACTGGAGTACTTTCTCATTGATTTACACAAAATTAAGAAATCGGATAGCAATACAAAAGCTCAACAAGTTAGTGTACTGTCACTACAATTTGAAGTTAAGAGTCAGAAATAGACAAAGGAGGCAAAGGGATGATCCGAATTATTGCCCCATAAATTTGGATAATATCTTTCACAAAGATGATCCCTTACTCCATGATTAGCTGACATAGATGATCCATTGTTAGATGGAGATGAGAATTTACACCAAGATATACGAGGAATAATGGAAGAAGAGAAAAAAGAAAGGAGAAAGTGGGCCACCAACAGAAACTGGAAGTGGAACATCAAGAGGCATTAAACCTAAGCCCTCTCTTGTAGTATCTACAGTGAGCTCTGATAGCTCGAGTGCATCGCTCCGAGCAGTGACTCTTCATTTGGAGGTGGTAGCGGGGCCGAGCCAAGTGGTTCTTACCATGACGACAAAGTACATGCTTCCATCCAGACTCATCATCATCATCATCATCATCAAAGCCTTATCCTAACTATGTTGGGGTCGGCTACATAAATTATGTTTCTTCATTCCGTTCTATTTTGAGCTAAATCCTTTGATAAGTTAAACTTCTTCAAATCTGAATTAATGACTTCCATCAATGTTTTTTTCGGCCTACCCTACCTCTTGATGGACCATCCACCTGTATAGCCAAACTTTTTCTCACCGGTGCCATTACTGGCCTACGCTTAACATGCCCAAATCATCTTAAACGGGTTTCTCTAATCTTATCCCCTATTGGTGCTACCCCTAAATGCTCTCGAAAGCGCTCATTTCTAATTTTATCTTTCCTAATTTTACCACACATCCACCTAAGCATTTCATTTCCGTTACATCCATCTTATGAATATGTGTCTTCTTAATTGGCCAACATTCTACTCCATATGTCATAGCTGGTCTAACCACTGTCCTGTAAGATTTGCCCTTCAATTTCGTTGGCATTCATCTATCATAAAACACTCCAGAAGCTAATCTCTACTTCAGCCATCCAGCTTTTATCCTATGCTCCACATCTTCGTCAAGCTCCCCATCCTTACTAATCATTGAGCCTAGGTACCGAAAAGAATCTCTACGTGGTATCTCATGGGTTTCAATCTTGACAGTGGTTTCAACACTTTGTATATGTCCACTGAAATTGCAATTCATATATTCATATATTCTAGATGAATTTCCAGATCCTTCACGTATGAGCCCAGGTCATGTTTATGTATGCCAAATACCCCATGATGGACAAGAAAATGATGGTGGAGTGTTGGATGGCAACAAATAGCAAACTGGTACCCTATTTTCCATGACCCATATTTTGGGAACCGACCATATGCCCCATCAGACTACACACATGATCAAGCAGAATCATCCTCACAACAATATTCAGAATTAGGGTTGTTTGATCAATATGCTCATCCAAATCTAGGTCCATCCCATTTTTTGGTGTTTGAAGATCCCAATGCCCACCAATATATAGGGGAGTTGCAGTATGTTGGTACCAGTAGGAGTGGTGCCAATGACAGCAACTGTGGCGATGGAGACAGCGATGCCAGTGCCACATATCCAGTTCCTGCCAAACATTCGTTTTGGTGGTAGAGGTATTCCTTTAATCATTTCTCAAATCTCAACTTTATGGTAACTCTCAAATTTCAACTCATTAAGTACAATGTTATTTATGAAGTTATTATTTATTATGTCATTCATTGCGTTGAATGTTTATTGTTGAGTCACTCACTCTAGTGACTAGTCTCTAAGTCTTAAATTCTTGAGTCTGGATTTTATGTGAAAAATAAGATTAATACTATTATTTTTTATTTATAAAGCGATACAAGACATAATGCATTGAGAGGGCCACTACGCCCCCTTATTTTAGGTATTTTTACAAAACAAACGCATATTCTAGCTCTTTACAATTTTTTTTATTTTCTGGGATTTAAAAAAAAATTGATAATTTTTTAAAATCACGCCACTACACCACTACGTAGCCCCGCTATCTCTACGTAGCGTTGTGGCGACCAGCCGCGACGCTAGCTTCTACAGTTGTTTTGATCCATGCTTGCTGCTACCATTTGTTTTTATTTTTTCCTTGCTGCTGTTTGTTTTTTTCCCCACTTTGTTGCTGTTTTTTTTTTTTTTTTACCTTGCTGCTGCTGTTTGTTTGTTTCTGTTTTTTTATATTAGAACTGCTGTTTTTTTTTTTTCATAACTGCTGCTGTCCCTTGATTTGAATTGTTGCATGTTCATAGTTTATTTTTCAATGTTTTTTTTTCCTTGCCACTGTTTTTTTTTTTCATCTGATATGAATTGTCCCTGCTATCCCATGATTTAAATATTCTTTAATTTTATAATTATATAAAAAATATATATTTATTATTTGCCGTGTCCGTATCCTACTTTTTTAGAATTTGCCATATCACCGTGTCTATGCCGTGTCGTATCCATATCCTGTACTCGTGCTTCTTAGATGGTTATCCATTGCCTGAACCATGTGTTTCTGCACCACTGGTTGCTACACTATTATATTTGACAATCATTATGGCTAATATTTCTTATGCAACTGGTGTGGCCAGTCACGTCATACAATCTCAAACTGGACATTTAGAATACAAAGGCACCTGATGAAATCCTAGGGTGTGATATGGTGTATAAAAACCATGCTCATATTGACAATGGGATCTCCAGAAATGTTGACTAGGCATATGATGATTCCATGGAAGAGTAAAATGCAGCATGTGATAGCCTGTTCAAGTGGTCAGACTGATTACACAAAGCAATGGTTCATCAAAATCGTGTGCTTACAAAACTATGTTGAAACATACTTGAGATAGTTGACAACATGATAGTTAACAACATTAAAACACTTAGTTAACAACATTAAAACACTTAGATCAAACATTGCTGTAGAAATGTAGATACCATGATAAAATAGGGAATGCATATTTCCAGCAAGAAGAATATGCTTTTCTATAGAAAAAATAAAAAAAGAACCTGCTATTGGATATATGAAAATATGGCATGCCAGCAATCTCGTCCAAAACTTTCTTACCTGATTAAATTCCTTAATAGGAACTTTGCAACTAAAGAAGACAATATTGTGAACAGAACTTACTAAACACTACTTCCATCATATGCCAACATGTTCACTAAAAATCTAACAACATAAATGGTAGAAAAGGAAAAACAAAGGAGAGTTAAATTGAACAAGTTACCTGCATATCATTGTGCAGATACACAGCTGGATTTTCAGCTAATAACATCTTATCAAAAGAAATTAACCCTTTTGAATGATCAGCCTTTTCCTCATAATACAGAACTTGCTTAGTCACAGGATCAATTGCCATTAGCAATTCATCATTTCCAAGTCGTGTTTGATGTGTCAGGGAAGAAGGCTTAGATTGTTTGATGACCATGGTCATTACAGCAAGCATGTCTTTTTTCCTTCTCTCCTTATGCTCTTGAAGTGCCTGTGTTAGGCACATGTTGCTCACAGTATCACCACTTATAAGGATAAAATCTCCTCGTATCTTCAAAGGCAAAACAAGAAAACTAAGATATCTTCTGTAGTACAATAAATATATAAAATGCTAAAGCAAGTCATAGCAGTATAAAAATTTAATGAACTATCAACTACAAAAAAACAGAAAGATAAAAGAATATCAAGAAGTGTCCAAACATGATTGAACAATGGTAGATGTCCTTAATTAAGTTGAATGTCTTTTGGATTCCTGTCAATTGCATCACCCAAGCTAATGCAGACAAAGACAAATATCAGGAACTTAAGACCATGCATGGGCCAATTATCCCCATGCTTCAGCCCTTGGCAGCTCATCCCCACAAATTTTCTAGGATTTGTTCTTCTGCTTAGAGATCTATCCTTCCTCTTCTCTCTGTGGTGTGCAAATTTTCTCATATAAGATAAACAGTAATGAAGTGTACATGGAAGACCCACCTACAAATGATCTTAGAATGAATTGAACAGAGTGAAATATACAGTATCACAGCCCTGCCCAACTCAGCATGATATTGTCCGCTTTGGCCCACATATGTGCGCAAAAACTTCTCAGGCGGTCACCCATCCTAGTATTGCTCCTGCTTGAGAATACTTAACTTCAGAGCTTTTATGGGATCGGGCACCGCGTGGCTTCAAAACGCATTATGTTGACTTAACACAGGGTTTGACGTATAAGCCCAGGGTCAGGACTTGGCTATTTCCGATGTGGGACTTGTGGAGTCCCCTGTATCCTGAGTGTTCTTAGGTGGGTGATGGGCACACCAGATTATAACTAGATCTGGCACCTTGGGCTAGGCCCACCAGATCTCACATACAGTTACAGAGATGCATCCTGTACCATCTAAATCTAAAAGATGCGGAGGAAATATCAACCATACAATCTAAAGCTCCACTATAGAGTTCATGAAAAGCAAAAGAAAGAAAGAAAGAAAGAAAGAAGCACATTGCGAGACAAGAGCCACATACCACATTTAGGTCATAAATTCTACGCAAAGCATCTCCCGCACTTGTAGAGTCATGTGACTCAATCTTATGCACCAAAAATGACGGCAGGCGCGCCCATTGAGAATTATCCAAATAATCTACTACTAGGTTTGAATGAGCACAGCAAAAGATGAAAACCTCCTCCACCCCAACAGATTCAAGCCAAGCTAATGTGTAATCGATCATCGGGACATTAACTAGTGGCAAAAGTACCTTGAACAATAACAAAATGCGACAGACACTATGTTAGCAAATGACATAAAAACAGACCCCCCATTTTCAATACACCCGAAGTCTGCTTAAATTAAATAACACGCAATGTCCAAACCACCAAAAGTACTGATAACCCAAAACCTAGAATGCAACCTAGAAACCAATTCCAACGTAGTTATCAAACTAAACAGACTAATTCTATGGAATTCAAGACTTCGGAGAGAGATTCTAAGAAAAAGATTGAATCTTTATCTTCTCAAGGCAAGTTCAAAGGGCACCAAACAGAGATTATTGTGGCAGCAAACGATTCTACCCCAGTTTGGGAATTGTTGCAACTTGAGAAGGAATTGAAAATGGGAGAAAGATTGATGAGATTTCCTTACTTTGGGGCGTTCGAGAGTGATGGGGCGGAACTTCTGGGCGAAGCTATCGGCCAACAGGACGGCCTGTAGTGGAGCTTGAGGAAGCTCCTCGGCGTCTTCGGAAACCCTAGATCCTTTCTTCTGAGCCATTCCAGTCCAAAGAGATCCAGTGAAGAAGAAGAAGGAAGACGACGACGAAGAAGAAGAAGGGAAGAGGATGAATTGAAGAAGCAGAGTGAGATGGAAGAGCGAGCGCGCGAAGATCCCGTACGACGTGAACTTACAGCAAGAAAGAGTGTCAAGTAAAGTAAAGTAAACCGCTTGTGAGATTTTTTATAAAAAACGGCAGCCTTGCAAAAGAAAAGAGGTGTTCGTAGTAAAACGCTTTTTTTTATTGGAAACTTCAAGCAGACGCTCCGGGTTATGAAATTTTACCGCAGCCTCTGTTATGTTTTATACAATTCTGAAAATCCCCCATTTAATGGCCGCATTGCAAGTTGCAACTGGCTGCCCTTGGCTGAAAAAAAACAACGAACGCCTGTTTCTTCATCCTCTGTTTTTACTGCAAGAGGCTTGACCCGAAACTTATAATTGGTTTAAAATAGAATGAAATAAAGAAATAAAATTTATATAGTAGATTTCGACATAATTAAGATAAGGTTTTGATCATAATGAAGAGGCTGGACTCAAGCAAACTTGCATAAGTTGGGACAATAAACATATATTATGAAAAAGGAAGTCCACATAAATGAAAAGAAGTAGCCCACAAATTAGTAAGAGCAGGCATACTACCTAGGGGTCGATTTTTTTTATAATTGGGTGACAATTGAGATTGCTAACCAAATGAACAATTCTTTGTTTTTGAGTAATCATCATCCTATATTATGTTGTTTCAAAACAACCCTAATTCATGTTTGTCCTTTGGATAACATATGATCTCTAATGTTGGATTTAACCTATTTGTACACTCTTGCTGGCACATTCTGCATCCGAGGACCCCAACCTTGCACTCTACAAATGGGGAATATTCGCTTATGGGCAAATTGCATCTAGTTCAGGGGCCCACTCAGTTGCCTTCTTACCAGTGGAGGGGTGGGGATACATGAAAACATCTCCTTATGGATAATAGTCAACAAGAAAATCAGACATATTAGATCATCTTAGCTTTAGTATTTTTAATTATAGATTTCTTTGAGATTTAATTCAAAGTGGAAAAAGGTTTTATGAGAATGAAATTGAGCCTGATTCCAAATGACAAGGGGAGGACAACGTGAAAAGGCTTGCACTAATCAAATGTTGGCCCTAGTGGGCCTTTGAAGGTTGACTGCATGTTTACTTGCAGGATAACATTGCTTCTCCTAGTGACTGGTGGTAACTTGTAAAGTGAGGATGGGCAATAGTCAGTTGTAACTTGTAAAGTGGCGATGGGCAGTAATAAGTCGGATTTCAGAGACATCTTATATTTAGTAGAGTAGCATGCTCCCCAGCACATAAAAACAAAAATGTAGTTAGTTTGAATCATAACTTCACTAGTAAAGTGAAGTGCGGTTAAAGGTGAAATTAAGGGACAATAAAAGAAGATGGGTCAAATAAAAAAGTGATGGCCTTTTGTCATTTAACAAAAAGGGAATGCAAGTTTTTTAATTTTTTTTTTTAAGAAAATGACATTTAGTGACATGGAAAAGTAATTTATTGACTCTTTTTTATTTTAAGGAGAGGCGTTTTTTGAAATATAATACTTTTTAATTTAACCCATTCTCTTTTATTGCCTTTTGAAATAATCATTCACCTCACTTCACTAGTAAAACAAAGTAAATTTACCAAACAAGAGCAAATATTGTGTCTTTAACCATTTAAGGGGAAAAAACATGAACTATATGTATGGGGTGATTTTTTCTTAGTGAATTGCTCTCATGGGCAGTTCGTGCGAACTCTTCTGTGGGGCCCACTGTGGACCTCATCAAGGGATAAGATTAGGGGGAGGAAAGGATCTATGCAGGATCATCATAGATATCAAGTTTGGCCATAATCATATGTCCCTAAGCCCTTCATCCGTGGCCCACAAGTTCAATTCATTCGAATGAGTTAACAATTGATCAAACGGTCTAGTCCATTCTAATGCATGCCAAACCTTGGGGCATGTAACTATTAGGGGGTTCCTGTCTATTGTAACACTTGGATTAAGTGATAGATGAGCCCCATCTACGATTCTTATAGAAAAAAAAATGGTGAGGGCAATTTTCACTGAAATATTTTCCATATATATGGATTGTATCTTAAATCATGGTTTGCTTAGAATAGACATTTTATACATTTTTTATTTTTACAAACATGTAAAAAGAAGAGGGAATATGAAGCTGTCAGAATAGGAGTTTGAAAATTTTTCATATATTAAAGGGGCTTCAAGTAATTTTCATAGTTTATGCGTAGAAACCAGACCACTAGGTGCCTCGGGTTCGAGCCCATTTGTCATTGTGAGTCGACGTTTCAGCCAGGCCAAACTTGAACCCCACATGACCTAACCAAACCAGAGAAAGAAAATTTCACTTTGGAACCCCCATGGACTCAGCAAACTAGAAAAGGTTTCATGTTTGGCCTGTTTGGGTTCAGGCCAATCTTGGGTCTACGTTGCTGCACGTTATCATCATCATCTAAATGATCCAGGTTTCACCTACAGGCCACAAATTTTAAGCAAGATTCACCCCTATCTGGGTTAATAAAAAAGGAATAAGACGAGTGAGAACGGCTTAGTCATTGGCCTAGTTTTGGAAAGACTCAAGTTCCCAATGTATTTAATCTACTCAGCCAAGAGCCCGCCAAAATTGGGCCATCTCTTAGTTAACTCTGCCAGGTAACTTCACAAGCGAGTTACCTAGTTTATGAACAATGAGATAAATGGAATGGATATTAGCGATTTGTTGAAGTGTAACATACACCTAAACTTCAAACAACATTTGATTAATTGAGACAGTATAATGTTCGGATATTCAGTCCACGCTCCAATTCTTTCAAATGAAAGACAACTTATCTGAACACCTCCTGAAACAAAACTGCCCTTGTTTCATCATCAGTTTCCCTCCAATTACCATTGGAACACAATGAAAAACAATTAGCATTGCAAGGGTCAATGTCATAACATTCTATTAGAGCACGCGCAACAAAAAAAGGCAATATTCTTTCTTTAAAACAAGTTAATAATATAGACCAAGCGTCCAATACCCTCCATAACTTGAATCAAAATCGGAGTGGTATAATGAGAAAACTGGTAAATACCATTTTGGTAACACCTACATACACTGCCCACTTTACATCACCTCCTTCCCTCTCTTTCATCAGAGAGAAAGACTGAGAATTTGGAATAGCAGATCCAAAATAAAGGCAACCATGCTGCATGAGGCTTAACCAATCATTGGTCTAAGTGAGATTCCCTGGTGTAATGATGGCTCCTCTGTGCAGTGTGCCTATGATTTCTTTTTCTTTGACTTCAAGAAACTGCCATCATTCCCTCTTTTCTTGTTACCCTTTTGCATGTCTCTGTGCTTTTCATGTTTCTTGTCACCTTTGATCCTGTTAGACTTAACACTGATAAGGCCACTAGAAGAAATCTTCCCCAACCCATTTTGAAGAGCGCTCTCAAAATCTGCATCTCTATCCACAATGGCATACTGTTGAAGGAACTCTGGAGTCAGCATGCCTTCAGTGTGCGCTTTCATTTTCTCCTATAAATACAGCCTCAGAGTAAGTATATCATTGAATGACTCTGAAAAACCAAAAGACTAGGAACCATGACACTCACCTTGACTTTCTTCGCCGCCTCATTAAGATCATCATCCACAGAAACACTGTGAGGCTCCATCACAACCTATTTACAAACTTGAGATCTTTTAAGCAAGAAATTTTGAAGATGATCATTCACCAGTACAGCAAAGAACAATAAAAGTTGAAAAGGCACAGTTAATTACAATGTAAAACAATGGCATAAGTCCCAAGTTGCCCACTAGCGTGGAACTTCCATAGCAATTAGCATGTACAATTGGTTTGGTGATCCAGGCCATTGATCCAACATGTCCACCAAGAATAGAAAATGGCCCAAACATCTCTTTGGAAGAAAAATTACAAACCATTTACCATTTGTATTGAAATACAGTAATGATCCACATCAGGGAGGCCAAATGTTGTCACAGTAAGAACTCCCATCAGTAAGATTTTGGGCATCCCCCTCCAGTGAACCACATTGAGATCCATCAGGTCATCAATTTGGATTCCCAACCATGGATCCCACTTTTTCAAACTTGTGTGCAGTAGGGAACGTCCCAAGTTAAATTGCAAAAGAGTTTTAAATTGAAATAATCATTTTTAAATTTTCTGAAATATCCTTTGCATTGGTTATTCAAAAAAAAACAAAAAGGATTTCTTTGGTGCCATCTGTTTACTTCTCTAAGACGCGGCAGAGTTGATTCAATCTCCTTGGATGCAGCACTATATAGGTACTTGTAGAACTTTCTCATAACTTTTATGAACAACGATAGTATCTGCTGCCCTTCTAGCTTCATCTGTCCCTGTAAAACCCATAAACCAAAAATGTTTTGAGCCCCAGAAGTATTTCAACTGAAGGACACACATTATCAAGCCATCCACCATTCTGCATATAATACATGCATTTTTCTTTACAACAAAGATCTAAGGTAAATCATGGCCATTTTTGACATGTTATATTTTAACCACCATTAACTGAATAAAGTATAATGATCTAACCTCAACATAAGTGACATCTCGGTTCTGCAAGCCCATGCATAGTAATACAGAAGCCTGGACAGAGGACAATGTAACTGGAAGCTTCTCCTGGAAATACAGTTGAGCAAGGACCGGTACAAGGTCTAAGATCTACAATAGGCAGAAACTTGATTACATCTAACTGTGTACAAGGATCTACCGTACAGAATAAAGTAATAGAAAAAATGTTAAGATGTTTTCATAGAGCAAAAATTTATTCAAATATACAGAGAGTTAGCAAAGATATCCCAAAAGATAAATATTCCTTTGTAACAGGATCTCCAGTAGAAGCAAATTAATATATATATATATGGAAGTACTTTTTTGGTTACATATTCCTATAAATATTAAGAAACTGTTTTTCTTCTTCTTTTATTTTAAGCATGACAGTATATTAGACTACAATCTGTTGGTTTTATCAGTTGTCATATTAACTTTGGGAAACATTATGCCCAAGTTCACTTCTATAGCCTAATTGTGGCTGCCGTCAACACACTTGTGGACTGGAACTATGCCAGCCTGCAAAAGCACATGGAGTCCATGGTGTTGCAAACATCATAGCCTTAAAGACTTTGCACTTGTTCAGCAAACAAGGTGGCAGCTTCTTTCGCAGCCTTTGGATGATTGGGGCATCAAATTGTATGGCATATGGAAGACTTCCCCATCAGGCCCAGCTTCAAGATCACCAGTCACCACAGAAGCTCGTCAGCACCTTCCCATAGAGCATAGATCTGTAGAGCTGGCAAACCATAACCCAACCCGCAGAACCGACCTGACCTGACCCACATAACCTGACCCACATGATAAATGGGTCAATCACAGGTCAAGAAATTCTAACCCGCAATTAAACGGATCGAGTTAGGTTTGACCCACTTAATCCGCATTAATTCTTATTTTTACTGAAACCTATTTAAGAACATAAGCAGAAAGTGTTCCTTATGGTTATCTCCACTTCCATCCTCTCACATTCCTTGGTTTCCTCACTTTCTTCCTCGTTTTCAACTCCTATTTACATGAGCCATACTTGGTGTGGTTAAAATTTTAATTTAACAAGTGCAATCGACACGGGTTATGTGACCCAACCTAACCCGCACAACCCGCATAGGCTATGTGGGTTAAAGTGGGTCGGGTTGGGTTGACCCATGGTGAGTGCGGGTTAGTGGTTTCTAACCCATTTAATAAATGGGTCGGATGCGGGTTAAGCTATTCTAATCCGTTTATTAAAGGGGTACAACCCGTTTAGATCAACCCAACCCAATTGCCACCTCTAGGTCTACGTGTGCAATTAGTAAGGCAGTCCAGCAGCCTGGGTTTTTCATTTTCAATATATTTTTTCTGTTAACCATCTCGGAAGACTTCTTATGCCCTCTACTTGGGGCTAGCATCATGAGTTCTAACCTCTCCACCTGCCCCTTTTCCACAGGCACCCATTCCCCCAAAATCTTAGGAGTCGTTTGTTAATTTTACATGTGATGTGAAAATGCTTTACATATGCAAATGACTTACATGTGAAATATATTTTTTGTTTGTTATTTTCGCACCCATTCAAATGTGAATCTAATTCCACTTAATAGTTGATATGTATTTTTGATATATCTCAAGATCCATGTTGAATCAACACCTGAAATTTGACCTCTAGGCTGAAAGTGACCTTTTGAACAAGATTAACGGTTCAGATCATGAAAATGGGGCCACAAAATCCCAGAAATTAAGATCAATGGCATGAATTGTTTCATAAATATCTCACAACGTAAGATGATGCAACAGTTGAAATTTTGTACCATGGCCATTTTCATCATTTCAAATTTTTTGGACGGTTCAGATCATGCATTTGGACAACACAAGATGCATAAATTTAAAAAAAGCGGACTGGGTATGCACCATAGTCGTTGAAATGTTCTTTTTAAGATATCTCAAGATCTATAATGAATAAACATCTAAATTTTAACATCTTAGCTAAAAATGGCATTTTGAATGAGATGAACGGTTCGAATTGTCATAACAAGGCCCACAAAATCCCAGAAATGAAGATCAACGGTCAGATTTGTGTCATCAATATCTCACAACGTAAGATGATCCAACGGCTAATTTTTTGCACCATAGCCGTTTTTGGCATTCCAAATATAATGGACGGTTCTGAGCATGATTGGGGGGCCCAAAAAGTTAAAAAATAAAAAAATAAAAAATGTGTTGGGCGTGATGCACTATTCACTGGTGTACTGGCGCCTTTTGTGATAACAGGTGTGAAACAGTTTCACACCTGTTGAGGTGTGAAAACTGGAAGCCCCTTTTGCATGTTAGTTACACACCAAAATCACAGCCAATTTACACACCACATGTGTAAAATGTAAAAACAAACATGAATGTGTGAAACCATTTTACATGTGTAATGTTTACCTATGTAAATGGCAAAAAACAGACGACCCCTTAACATCTATCAATAAAATTTTCAAATGTGGTATTTTCCCCAACAGTTGGAAAATATTCTTGTCAAATATAGAAGGTAGCTTGAAACCATGAATTGAAAACTAGCCATCTGTAAGATTGACCACTGAGAAAATCAGGCTGACAGCACCCAAATTATCTTACCAGATGATAATCTGCAAGATTGTTGGTATATGATTCCAGTCGTTTCATATCATATGGCATTAAAACCTCCCCGGGTGACTCTTGGATTCCATTTGTGGTGGATTCTGCAGATAGCTCAGTGAAGTTGATCCGTGGGTCCAAAACACTAGAATAAAGAGATATTAAAATGAGCTTACCAAGTAAAATAGTTGTATGTGAAGATGGGTGACATATAAAAACTACCTCATAGAAAGCTTATAATCCATTGCTCGGAAGCTTGAACCCAAAAGTCGAGTGAACCTTCTTTTGAAATCTGGAAATTGACAATAGAAAGAATCTCACAAAGTTTGGTTGAATAAGCTATTGGCCTTCTCAAGAATACCATATATAAACTATAAAGCATTAATGCCGCCAACACCACAGTCACCTTGAAAAAATGGACTGAGAAAGCCCCATTGCTCTCTCCCATTGGCTTCTATCTCATCATTATTCAATGGCTTTAGAACCATGCAAGTATGCTCACCAGTCACAGTACTCTGATGCATCAGAAGAAAAAGGCATACAAATTAATCCTTAAAATGTTTTAAGAAACATCATCATAACTTAATAAAAAAAAGGCTACGATATCATTACTGGAATCTGTCCAATGTAGAAAGGAGCAAATTTGTGTTTTCTCCAGAACCGAAAAAGATCCTGAGTAAGTCCAAAAGAGACACCAATGTAATGAAGCTTTTCAGGCTGCCGCTCACGAAGATGAACAAGCAGAGGAGGCAGATTCATCCTTGGCACTACATTTTCTTCTAGCAAGGAAACCTGGGTGCAATGTAATATAGAATGAGAAAGACAAACAAAAATCTAAGGAGTAAAAATGTAAAATGGCTGCAGACAATGTAGAGCATTAAAAACTTGATAAATACTTTCTAAAATAACACAGAAACATACCTTCTCCGCGGCTTCTGTAACTTTCAATTGAGGCTTCTCAACTTTTTCAGTATCCATCTCAGTGATATGAGTCAATTGTCCTTCAAAATACCTAAAGATGATTGTGCAACAAATTTTTTACATGGTGTAGGCAAGAAATGAGGAAAAATATAAGGGCTGGTTTGTGCCATGTAGTCCCAAAAAGTTGACTGATGATAACTATCCAAAAGGACAAATGAAGGACTGTGTGGGTTGATAAGACAGACTCCCATAAGCAGGTAAAAACTGTACCAAATAATTAGAAAGAGATACCATAAGAAACAGAAGCAGACCTTGTAAGAAGCTCCACTGCAATTGAGCCATATCCAAGCTACATCGAATTGAAATCAGAACACTTGTAACAGAACCAACATGAAGAAACGTTATAGAGTACCTAAGATAGAAAGTTACCCTCATGGCACTTGGGTGGACAGCAATGCGCACAATTCGTGCACCCGATAGGCTTGGAAAAACTGTGTCTTGAAACTGCTCACAAAATTTCCAAGGTATCTGATCCCCATAGGGTTGATGCCCTTCACTTAAACTTTTCATGGCAGATTCACGAGAAATCTGTCCTTCAAGGCAGACCTGCAAATAAGATGATATTATATACCATAAGAACATGGCACACTGTGTAAAAAACTACACAGAAAATCATAGTCAGTGGCTAGGGATCTTTAGGAAATTGAGATGGCAAAGAGAGATTGCCCCATGTAAAGAAGAAGGTAATGTTTTTCAGCATATCTAATCGCATTTTCCTTATAAAGAGAAGAATGTGACCTTGGCTGTTGTTGAATTGTTTTAAATAAGCCATTTCATTATGTCTTAAGAAATTATGAATTAGGAGCTAAACACCCATTTAGGATTTCTTATATAATACTTTTCTTTATCAAAATAATGACAATTTTTACTGACAAAAAATAAAAACACATGGTTGAATGGTGTGGCACCTAAGTCTCACACACAAGCCCAGTGATTGATCTGGGTCTTCAAGTGAAAGTATCAATCCTAGACCAGTAGCCCAATAAAGCAAAAAGCAAAAATAAACAACTAAAATCAACAACAGATAGGAGGAATCAAGTTGTCCACAATCAAATGGAGCCTTGCCAGCCACTCCCTAGGAAAAGCAGCAGCAAATGCTCCTAAAACATCTCTAATTTGACATTGAATTTAGTCGAAGGAATCCTCCAGAACCCCAATCCTGTACTTCAAACCAATGTAGAGTGGCGAGTTAACCATCAATCATCCTTCATGAACATGTCAAGGTACCAAATAATAGCAAGTACTACTGACATCCCCACCACATCTGATACAATCGCTTCATGGTTCAAAATCGCAGTATCGATCGTGGTATCGGTCAGCTCTAAAAACTGATACGGTATCGGTATCGGTCACGGTTCATCGACGTCGTCACGGTGTGAATTTATTTTTTAGTTCAAAAAATTTAAAAAAAATATCCAAAAATTTAAGAATATTATAAAATGCTGGAAAACATTGTTTCTTTCCATTAGTAACAATTATAAATCAAATTATCGGTCCCCAAAAGTCCTTGCATCCTGTGTCGCTATTTAACATATTTGCTATTAAATGTGCTAACTTTTTAGTGTTTAGTTTTTTTGCTAGCTTTATAATGTATAAATCCATCCATATAGCCTTTATGAAAATCATAACCACTCATAATAATGATAAAAATAAATGCCCTCTTCTAGTATGGTCTTCCTAAATTTTCATTTTTATAAGACTTAGGCAATTGTCAAATTAAGTATTTCAAACACTAGGATTTTTTTCTCAGTACTTTATTAGCATATAGAAAAATAAAGTTAATAGTAGGTCCAAGCCTTATTGTAGAAAATTTATTAATGGCCCACTCAATTATGGAACACTTATTTTAGTGGTTATCTTTATAGGTGAAATGCATTAGAGGGTTACAATTAAAAAAGGGAAAAGAAAAAAGAAAGTTCACCGAATGAAGCCCACCAATTAAAAATTTTAACCACTCTAAATAAACACCCTTATCTTATATAGGTCTCAACCTAATTTTATTATAATTGGAGATTGGCCCACTGTTACATTGATCAAATTTTATTTAATTAAAAATCTAACCAATCAGAAAGTGGACCAATTTCCAATTTGAATGGAATTTATCCAATTTGAAGGGAATTTCTCTAGGACCCACAAGAGATAATGGCAACTATAGTGTGAGTCTAAGATTTTTTAACTGGTGTGGCCCACTGTGCCCCCACATGTTTGCACCATGTATGAAGAAAAAAAAATAAGAAAGGGGCTTGATTTGGCCCTTCAAGAAAGGCCAAATCCCATTTGGGTTTTCACTATTCTCAAAAGCATGACGGAACAGAGGGAGGGAAAGGGAAAAATAGGAGGGAAAGAGAGAAAGAGCGGAAGGGGAGAAGGAAAGGAAGAAGAAGAGGAAAGGAGGGAAAGAGAAGAAAAAGATGGAAACATAAAAAAGAGAATAGCAGAAGAAGAAGAGGGAAAGGGAGAAAAAGAATAAGAGAAGAAGAAGAGGGTTGGAGTGGTTAATGGTGGTGGATGGTGTAGGAGGGCGACGGCGGAGGCATTAGCAACCAGTGGTGACGGTGGCGCTGACAGCAGATGATGGAGGAGGCGGCACCATCAGATCTGCAAATAGTGGCAGAGGCGACAGTAAGAGCCCTTCTAGGGTTCCAGCCTCCAGGTACCAAATCTTTCTTTCTCATTTGCTTTTTTTTTTTTATTGGGTGATATTCTTAGAGAATAAGAGGGTTTACACTTTAAAGTTTTTTTTTTTTAATCCAAGAGGAAGAAGAGGGTTTATAGTTTTCTTCTGTTTTTTTTTTTTTTCCTCCTTTCTAGGAGGAAGAGGAGGGCTTAGTTTCGTTTCAACCGATATATCAGTCTTAACCGATATTTTCAATATAACGCCTTAAGTTGGCCAAAATTTTGCGATATTCCACTGATTTGAGACCGATACCGATCACATTAATAAATTGGTTTGGTCATGGCCGATACTGGTACGTATTGGCCTATACGAACCAGTATCGGCCGATATTTTAAACCATGGATACAGCCAATTAATTCAATCAAACTGTCAAGGACCAAAACTGATAAATCAGAATTTATAGGATAATTGTAGAAGAAATGCAAAAAACACAACTGACCTTAGATGCAGAAATCTCAATCCAAAGTAGAACTTCAGTCCATCCAAAGGAGAGAAAACACTCTTCTATTCACTGCTTATGAAGTTCATAAAATGAAATTCTGAACTACCTAGATACATTCGACCAGTCCATTTTATAAAGGTTACTGAACTTCCTAGAATTCTTGGGATACAACTCTTTCTTTTCCTCTACTAGTCAAAGACCTACTTTCTTAATACATATATGCCAATTTTAAAAAACTTAAAGAAGAAGAAAAAAAACACCAAAGAACAGGTGGTCAAGCGATTTGGAACATCCATAACAGCCTGCACAAATCAGGCTGTGAACCCCCTATTGTCCACCTCCTTAGGGAAGAAACTGTATTTCCTTTTCAGGGACCTTTTGGTAGACCCAGCGGAATTGGGTTTCTATGGGCCTGGGTCCAAAAGATACAATTACTTCAGGCCCAAATTATGGCACTGCTGCTGGAATTTCTTCGATCTCAACTGCTCAAGTTTAAATCTAGGCTTTGTGGGCCACAAAATAATTCTTCATCATCATCCCTTCCAAACCAATATAATAGGTTGGGAACAAGAGAAGGAGAAAAGGGTATTTTTAAGCTCGCAAAAATAAGAGAAAAAAAGTAGGGACTTAGATCATGTCAAATGTATCAAGGACAATGAGGAAAATATTCTGGTGAAGGACAATGATATTAAAGAAAAGTGAAAGGAATATTTTAGCAAACTTCTAAATGAAGAATATTTGGATGATACAGGAGTTAAGGAGGATACTTCATCACTAGAGCATACTTTTCTCCATAGAATTAGAGGGGTGAAAGTAAATGAAGCATTGAAGTGAATGAAGACAGGAAAGGCAACAGGCTCAGATGGTATTCCGATAAAGGTATGAAAATGCTTAGGCAAGGTTGGGGTGAATTAGTTATGTAGACTATTCAATAAGATACTTGTAATAAAGAAAATGCCGGATGAATGGAGAAGAAGCATTGTAGTACATATATATATATAAGAATAAAAGAGATATACAAAATTGTACCAACTATCGAGGGATTACACTTATAAGTCATACTATGAAGTTATAAGAGAGAATAATGGAGCAAAGACTGAAAAAGAAGACCAAGATCTCCAAAAATCAATTTGGTTTTATACCAGGGAGATTAACTATGGAAGCTATCTTTTCACTTAGGCAATTAATGAAAAAATATCGAGCAAAGAGGAAAAATCTACATATGGTCTTTATCGATTTGGAAAAAGCCTATGATAGGGTACCGGGGAATTTAATTTGGTGGGTTTTAAAGAAAAGGAATGTCCCCAGAGGTTATATTGAAAATTTCAAGGATATGTATAAAGGAGCAGTAACAAATGTGAGAACCACATGTGGAGAAACAGGTGGATTCCCCATGACTATAGGTTTACATCAGCGATCAACCTTAAGCCCTTATCTCTTTACATTAATTATGGATGAGTTAACTGTACATATTTAAGAAGAAGTACCATGGTGTATGTTGTTTGCAGATGATATAGTATTTGTGGATGAACCAAGAGATGGTATAAATGCAAAGCTTGAGAGATAGCGGGGGGTATTAGAATATAGAGGCTTTAAAATAAGTCGTACAAAAACAGAATATATAGATTGCAACTTCAATGGACATATACAAAGTGTTGAAACCACTGTCAAAATTGAAACCCATACGAAACCATGTAAAAATTCTTTTCAGTACTTAGGCTCGATGATTAGTAAGGATGGAGAGATTAAGAAAGATGTGGAGCATATGATAAAAGCTGGATAGCTGAAGTGGAGACTAACTTTTAGAGTACTTTGTGACAGACAAATGCCAACGAAATTGAAGGGCAAATTTTACAGGACAGTGGTTAGACCAGCTATGACATATGGAGCAGAATGTTGGCTAATTAAAAAGATGCATATTCATAAGATGGATGTAGCAAAAATGAGAATGCTTAAGTGGATGTGTGGTAAAGCTAGGAAAGAAAAAATTAGAAATGAGGGCTTTCGAGAGCATTTAGGGATAGCACCAATAGGAGATAAGATTAGATAAACCCGTTTAAGATTGTTTGGGCATGTTGAGCGTAGGCCAGTAATGACACCAGTGAGAAAAAGTTTGGCTATACAAGTAGATGGCCCATCAAGAGGTAGGGGTAAGGCGAAGAAAATATTGATGGAAGTCATTAATTCAGATTTAAAGAAGTTTAACTTATCGAAGAATTTCGTTCAAAATAGAACGAAATGGAAAAACAAAATTCATGTAGCCGACCCTAACATGGTTGGGATAAGGCTTTGATGATGATGATGATGATGATGCCTTCCAAACCAATCCAAAATAATTAGTTGCAAGACTGTTACATCTGTTTTTTTTAGTTCATGAGCATTGCAGTGTACTGATTCATTGAAACTAATCTTCCAGATATTATTAATTTTTTGTATGAAATTTTCTTACAATCATGAGTCATAACTCATGTTTGATGCAATCCTATGGTTAGGATTTGCAATCGTAGGTGTCATAGCACAATGAAAGGTTTCAGCAAAAACAATCACACAACGAAGACAACTCTCCAATGAAAAATCCGACTGGGAAAATTATATTGACTCAAAACTTTGTGATTATAATCTCTACAATGCCATAAAAATAATAAAAGAAACTTAGGGACTAAGACTCTTACTTCTAATCAAATTAAAAAACTAGATAGGAATCCTACAGGAATTAGGAAAACTCCCTAATTACAATTCTTAAATAAAAATTAGAAACAAATAAAATAAGAAAATCTCTAGACTTTCTTGGGTCCACATGTGGCCCATGATGATGTTTCCCATGGAATATTAGCGCTCTTGCATCAAAGTTGGACCTAATGTATTATCATAACTTGTCGTCATCATCATCATCATCATCAAAGCCTTATTCCAACCATGTTAAGGTCAGCTACATGAATTCTGTTTCTCCATTCCGTTCAATTTTGAGCCAAGTCCTTAGATAAATTAAATTTCTTTAAATCTGATTCAATAACCTCCATCAATATTTTTCTCGGCCTACCCCTACCTCTTGATGCGCCGTCCACCTGTATAGCCAAACATTTTCTTGATGTATTATCGTAACTCATAAATTTTAATTTTACTTTTTTGGTAAACAAAACATTTGAACTCTTTTGACACTTGATAGTTCCAATTTTTTTAAGTTGTGTTACTTTATTTTAATTCTTAAACCAGCAACTAATATCTGGCACACTTCATTACAATATTTTATGAGGGCAGCCACACTATGCTAATGCTTTATGAAAACGAGGCCTCTTACAAGGATATTCTTTTCCTACTCAGAATTAAAGTTTGAACTTCCAGGAAGATCTAAAATTCACTAGTGGGAATGCAATCATGCATTCTCAACAAGGATGTTCTTTGCCTACTACAGCATGATGTCTCAGATCCAAAGTGTACAAAGAAGGAAACTAACCATGCAAACTGGATTGCCCACACCATTCATCGTACCAAAACCTGAAATGACTTCCATCATGAATCCTATAACGAATCCACATATCAAAATCTTTCTTAATAGGAAGAATGGACTTCCATATAGCAGAAGCATTATAACAGAAAGAATAGACTTCCAAGTTCTTTGCCTACTCAGAATCTAAGTCAGAAAGATCTAAATCTCTGGTGGGAATGTATGTTATGTGCAACTTTCTGATGAAGTCTATGATAACCGGATACTTCAAAATCGGAAAAGTACCGCGTTGTACAGTAGCTGATACTTCATCATTTATTTGTAAAATCCATGTCCCTGCCATATACATGGCATGTCCCTGCTGTATCCATGCCTTGTCTAGGCATCATACGATGGGGTAGGAATGGAGTAGTTAACTTCTCTGACAGCAGAAGTATAACATTAAATGAATTCTCAGCCGAAAAAAGGAAAGAAAGAAAGAAAAATTGAAATGAATGAAAAGAACAATACACAAGAAAATATAAACATGAAAGTGGAGAAAACTGATAAAAACCTGAAGGACACATAAAATATCAGGCAGACGATTCTTTGACTCATCAACGGGACCTGAAACAACATACATGTGGATGTTCATTTAAGATGAACGTGACTGATAACAAATCAGGTTCAACGTAAGGGAAATACGATACCAAGCAAAACAAACAGGTGATGTGCTGGAGCATCAGCCATTAATTGCAAGTCGTTTGGAGAGTTTTTGTAGTGAGAAGCTACATAAAGGGCCATCATCCGCTGCAAGGGATTGCAACAATAACAACAATAGAAAAATAAAGGGAAAGAATAAAGGCAACAAGCATTAGTTATATCTCAGCTATTACGAAAATATATAAGAGAGAAACAACAAAAAATCCACCTTATTTCTGTTAAAATGACAAGGTACCTGTAAAAATATCTCACTATCTTTGTGATAAGAGAAAAGTGTATCACGGTTAACATAATAGAGATCACACTCATTTGGATGAGGTAACCTGGCACATTACAGCTGGCAACATCAATAAAGATGAAATATGATAGAGATAATGCTATACAGATAAGTACCCCAACGCTATGATGCTAACCTACTAATATTAGGGATGGCACTTGTAGCATCCAAGCAAAGTAAACCATGAAGCCAAGACTCAATAGGATCGCCAGAGGCATATCTGATGGATTCATTCAATTCCACCTTCTTGAAAAGCCTACCTATAACCAAAAGAAGAAACTGTAAAGTGATCTTCCCACTTCACAAGTGAGGAAACACGAAAAATCAAATGTTCGCTGGTAGTAGAAGCATGTGGTGTGGGGGCAATCAGAAGATTCAAAAGCAATTCAGAAGAAATAAACAACCATGTATCTACAAGGCTTGAAAATGTTGTCACGTGCCAATATCATAAGACTACATTCCTAATATGAAATAATCTTTAGTTACTTCCACATATAGTTTGAAAACCTAATTGTTCAACTAGTTACTTGCCCAAGTGAGCTCGACACAGTCACATTTGGTGACTATATCATGGAAAAACCAGGTATATCCAGGTTTATAGTGACACAAGACCTGATTTTCCAGGCCAAGTATGATTTAAAATAAAACATCCATGTTTTTCCAAGTTTGACTTGGTTCACTCCTAGTCAACCCTAGTTACAGGAAAAGGAGATGATAACAACTACGACAGCAACAATGAATTCTATATTTATAACATAACTAAGAAAAACTAATTAAGCCACCTGCAAGAATCATCAAGTTGACTTTACAGGACTCAATCACTAACTGAGCCCAATCCTATTCCTTGTTTTCAAACTATTCCTCCATTGATTTTCTTAAATATGTAAAGGCCAACCATGCGAAAGTTGTCCCGGTTGGATCTCCATCAAGCCAAATCAGTGTGGTTGTTCCAACTTCCAAGCACTTTGTTCAAAGTTCAAGTTTTGATAGAATCAGCAGGTTTTGTTGACTGGGCCATTTCCAAAGAAATAGCTGTTCTTAGTTACATCTCAACTATCAACTATATCGTCATGACATATAACATGTACCAGACAGATGGGTTTAACCACTGTTTGTATATCAACCACCAACACGACCTTCTTAAGTACAGAAAGGTTAATTCAGATTTACTAAATTGGGATCAAGTCAGAGTAAGAAAAAATAGGAAGTGTAGCCTTCACAACCACAATGTAGCAGGCAATACCATTATGTGCATAGCTCCCACACACAAAAGCCAAGGATTATGCTTCTTAATCGTTGTTCTCTCGAGAAAGCTAAATTTTCTAACCTGAAGCATATGATTACTAGACCGTTAGACTAGATCAAAGAACAGAAATTAAGGAAATCTCTCTCTCTCTCTCTCTCTCTCTCTCTCTCTCTCTCTCTCTCTCTCTCTCTCTCTCTCTCTCTCTCTCTCTCTTCTTTTTTGAAAGCTAGGCTGATGGCAACGGGCAGTGTCCAACTGTGGTATTGATCTCATTTTGAGACACTTAATGAGAACTGAACACGAAAATTGGTAATTGAAGCACTTCTACTGAGAATACCATACAGCAGGGTTTACACATCTTATAACATAAAATTAGGAAAAAATTACAAATCTGGCTAAAGACTAAAAATAGCATATACCAGAGGCAGCACCATCTGCATTCTTTGGTGTGATTTGACTCTGTTCCTCCAATTGCTGCAAAAGCTTTAAAGATAAAGAGCGACCAGTTCCTTCATAGCTTCGAACAAGAAATTTATTCTATGTTAAGATCCATCCCAATCAACAAGTCTGATCATAACAGCCAGCCAACAAGCCATAACAGAATATAGTAGCCGTGTTGGTTTAGTATAAGAATTCCAAGCTTTGATGTGAATACAGGCATTTTTTCAATTAAAAACACAACTTCATTCTGATGTACAACTTAAGTAAAAAAAACTAGCACAAGAAAATAGAAGAATTCATACCCATTTACAGTAGATGAGAGGAAAACTAGATATGGACCCAGCAAAGCCTTCACAACTGGCAATGGAATAGCAGCTGCTTCATCAACAACCAAAAGCTCAACTTGGGAAAGCTTGTCGTGGTCTTGTGGTTGTATATACTGCAAGAAGAAGGTTTTAAAAGGAAAAGTTCAATAATTGTATGTGACATCCAGCATTTCAGTAGTTATAAAAATAAAAAAAATAAAATAGCAGACCACAAAAGGTCCTACTTCCTTTGGTTCGGTAGAGAATATCCAGGCCTCACTTATAATTTGGTTTCCTTGTCTTCCCTTCCACATGCCAGATTGTTAATGGGACTCATTAAGCGACAGATGGATAAACAATGCAACATATTCATTATCTCACAAGAAGAAATGCACTCGGAGCAAGGTAATGATGCAGTTAAAATTTGTGTGTGGGGACTGGGGAGTACATGAAGACTGGAGTAAATGATGCAGTTCTAAAGATAACATCTTCTGAATATGTAGTAGGCATCTAGGATATCAGTCTTCACACGGTTGATCTCTGACAGGATATTGAATGGTGGGTTCTATCATATTTTACGGGAAGGAAATTTTGAGGCTGATCGGCTAGCAATGCAGGGATGTTTCAGACCTTTTTTCTTATGTTTGATATTTTTTGTCACCTTATAAAAAATTGGAAGCAAAATCCACTACCTGAATTGTCTGCCTATGCTGCTTGTAGACATTTATACGCACAGTAGCCTTCTTGAAGTCGGGATTAGTACTCTTCACCACATCATAATGTAAATGCTCCTGCAAGCAACACAATCTTAATATATAATTTTCAAAAAATAAGGGGAAAATAAATGGTGAACCAGCTTTAACAATCTGAGGCCATTAAAGGTATGGAAGACACAAATACAAGGAAATCAAACAAATAAAGTAGCACTGAATAATACTGAAAAAGATGATTCGGTAAACAGATATATCTGCATGCCACTAATTTAAAAAAGAAGAAGAAGAAGAAGAAGAAGAAGAAGAAGGTTCATGTTACCATTGTCCAGTCATGTGCTATTATAATTGATAGATAAACATTCTCTGATATTAAAGAAAAACCAGTCAATAACAGAGATTAAATCAATGCATTGTAATGGTATCAGATACTAATAGCAGTTTTTATCAAACTGGAACCACAAACCCACATGATGAAAACCAAACTATAGAATATTTGTCGGCACAATACAAGAAGCATATCACACATGCATGTAAACAGATGCTGGAAATTGCATCACTCACTGCTTAATGATTAATATGTGCCCCACAACTTGTGAAACATTACAATGAATGGGCAAATCAATGCATGTGTTATCGCTGCTGATTCCTAACATGACACGACACATCTATACCCTCCTTATTCACTGCATCTACAACCAACTTACACATATACTTAAACAACCGCATAAATTTCAACATGACACGAAACTGACGGAGTACAATCGCTTTGTAAAGGAATTTGACTTGTGTTCAAACCAAGAGAATGCTAAAGATAATATCAACTAATCCTCTCACAAAAAGACTAATAAGCAATGAAAAAAAGAAAAAAAAAGTGCTTAGCCACTTGAAGAAATTACAATTTGGAGGGAGCATAGAAAACAAAGCCAAAAGTGACAGACCTTGTACTCCAGTACATTGAATCCCTTGCAAACAAACTCAAACAAAGTCTTCAAGTTCTCTGGACTAGGTGCAGTTACAAAAATATTTGAATACCTAAATGAACAAGAACGATTGTTAGATTCTTCATGAAAATAACAGAGATAAAAAAAGGAACACAGAAACCGCATTCAGATAAGAAGAGACCCTGCAGCAATAGCCCCTGCAATTGCCAGGCCAAGAGCAGCCGATTTTCCACGTCCACGACCAGCAATCAAAGCAACAGTACTTCGAAGCGTCTTATCCAGAATCGCATCAAGGAATGATATGACAGCTTTTCCCTATTCAACAATTCATATAATAATTATTGGCTTAGTCTCCAAATAGATCCTCCAACTCTGACATCTAGGAGGCAAGGCAAGAAGTGATGGTGAACGTAAAAGGAGAAGAAAATGATCAGCAGTCCTCACAGATAGTGGTTGTCGAGGACAATGACCTGCAACCGGCACCTGCATTGTTAAGGCAAAGGGCCCCTACCGTGGAGGTGATTGTCCCTCAGTCCTGAACAACTCATTGTTCACCAGCCCATATGAGGTCATGGTCAGTGACGTACAATTTGCAAGGAGTACTGAACGGGGTGGCAAAACAGAAAGATCAAATAAGCGGGAATATGAGGAGTATACCTGGTCCAATGTACAACACTTCCCAATCAAAGGACCAACAGGAAAGTCATCATGAAGTTCATCCTTCAGATTCTTCAAGTCTCGTTCTGGTTCTGTTAGCCCTTCAGAGTCCTTCACAAGTGCAGAAGTAATTATTGGAACACTTGCACCCACAAACTAATACTTTAGTGGTCAATTCCTCTTAAGATCAGAATACTAAATTAACACCTTCTACAATAACAAATAATCTAGCAGCCAATTCATCGAAAAACAATAATACTTGGCTAACAACTTTACAACTCTTTTGTCAATGATTAAGTATACCAAAGTCACAATACTTTTTCCCTATAGTTACTATAACTTGTAAGTGAATGGCACAACAGCAAAAATAACACCAACAAAAACTGAGAAGCTATGAAAAACAAAACTTGCCTCAGCCACTGACACAGGTGTAATGGACCTTATATGTGATGAAATTGGTAAGACATTTAGCTCATCATCCATGACCACACATGCCTTACATGAAGCAATAGACAACAGGAAACGTTCATTAAAACGTGAAGCCGACTCAGAATGCGATTCTGTGCGAAACCTCTCATGAACGTCCTGAAAAAAGCAACAATTGTTTTGATAAAAGTGATTGAACTGATGCAGAATAAGAAACGTGGCTTGCTAAAGGTGCTCATTTTTTAAATCAATACTACATAAGTCCTACTTATCTCTAGAAACTCTCCTAACAAGTGAAAAACAAGTAATTAGCAAATATCAACAAATTATCCAGACCAGCTTTATATAATTTTTGACAGAAACATCCACTATTTACAAATTGCAACACCTATAATATGAAGGAAGGCAACAATATATACTGTTAGTTACCATAAGGTATTAAATGAACAGTAGTCCAAAAGAAACTATTCCTATGCCTAAATGAAATATCTGCAATTTCTAGAAACATCAGGCTAGAAAAAATACATGGTTCAAAGTTGTCTAAGGCTAAACATAGAGAACTTCTTTAGAAATAGAACTTTCCTCTGATCAGGAAATAAAAAGTAACATCAGGGATATGGAAACCAACCATAACCATGGTGTAGAGACTGGTAAGTGAGGATAGAGAACGAAGCAGCAATACCACCAGCCCACCACCTTCTACTGTCTCAATGGTCCTTGCAAGAAGATTTGGTGTCAATGCCTCAAAGTCCTAAGGAAACAGTGAAGGTTGCAGGTTACTATGAGAAAAGTTCATCATAATATCAACAGACTGCAGATTAAAGGAAAGGTCCGCAAAAGTTTACAGAAAACATTTCAGGCAAGAGTGAACCTGTAGAATGCACATGCCAAATGTATTCCCGAGGATCCTTTCTGAATCTCTATACAAGCAATATGTTAACCCTCCACTTTCAACAAAAAGTTGGAAAGGATCCACCTTCTCAGGATCCAATAGACCCCTCTGCATGGCCTTTTTTATCTGCTTTGCACGTTTTTTCTTGTGACTGGAACAAGAAAACCACACTTATTGGAACATACAAAAGAATAAAACCCCTTGGAAGTTGAGTTAAAAAGATAATTACAAGAAAAGAAATAATAAGTCACATTGAATAAATCAATAGATTCTTTTAAGAGAGAGAGAGAGAGAATGATCCACTGAGTTGGAAGAAAAGTGGGAGAGAAAAGTTTATACGTGTCGTCAAAACTCAAACGTTTTGTTTCCAGCATATAGAAGAACACAGGGTAGAAAAAAAGGAAGCACTACATTGGTAAAGGTTTCCAGACAAGAAATTTAATGTTTGTGTATATTCTTACAATAGCAAAACTTATTAAAAAAATTTGGAACATGTATTTGTAAGAGAAAGCCAATTCACAATTCTCTTTCAATTGATTAAGATTCATGCCGAGGCATAATTCACTTTCAATCGATTAAGATTCCAAAGAACTCACAAATTGATTAAGAATTTAAGATTCCAAAGAACTTGCAAATTGTAAAAATTTATTGCATCTTGCAAGTGCACAGAACTGTACAACTTGCCACTTGACAGCTACACGGTGTATGTGTAAGTTTTATGTTTAACTATTAGTTGTGTAGAAACTGTAAGTCTCTAGTTAGTAAGTTCTGCTAACCACTTTTAGTTAGTTATTTCTAGATAACTCTAGCTGTTATTTTCTTATGGGTAGTAGTTCATTAATGAAAACAATCATGCTGCCCTTCCTATAGTTTGTGTATGTGAATTTAAGTGTGAGGTTTCACAAGTCCAATATATTCGTGCACTTGGCTCGGATATAACATTTCCTATTTCATTTATACATAATTCTCTACAGTTAATTTCATTATTCACACAAGTTCCAATCTACCCCTCCAAAATCACCAGGCATTAAATAGAATGTATGGGTGTGTGTTATTATCATCACGCGATAAAACATCTGCACAGGAAATGGGTATTGGGTTCCAGGTAAAATATACTGAGCAACTGCATTTTAAAGGCACTGAATAAGTAAAATACAGAGAATTGAACAGAAAAAAGCATATGAGCAGAGACATAGAAACGCTGTATAGAATACAAAACCTGCTCAGCTCAAGCTTATCCTTGTAGCACCACAAAACGGTCGGGCGCGATTTAACAACCGCCTTACTCAGCATGTAATGAAGATTGACAATCTGCAATTTGGGATTCGAACCAAATCAAATTAAAATAAGCAAAATTAACCCCACCCCACCACAACAAAAAAGAGTGGGGTAAGATGGGTTGACGAGAATGGATTGGAAGAACACAAAGAAGAGGAAAGAGGGTCAGACCTGATCGCGAGACTTGTCGCCGATGATGAAGAACATGGACCGATGCCTTGTTTTGACACCATTTTCAATCAGAGTTCGGATGCGGTCATCGACCTTCTTCCTCATCGTAAGACTTGTCTATTTGACTCCAAGTGCTTTGGGGAGATGAGCTTCTGCCGAGATTTTCAGGCTAGCTTCTTCAAAATCACAAAACAACTCAGCAGAGGAAGCTTTGAAAAGCTCCTTCTTCAGAAACAAGTATCAGAGGGCAAAAGAAGAAGACTAAATCATGAAACAAAGAGAAGAAGAAGAAGAAGAAGAAGAAGCAAAAATACCTTTGTAGGCAGTGAAGAAATGTGAACAGAAGAGTCTTTGGGCGAATAACGGCTCTGCAGAAACAATGGCGGGGAAGGTTTCAGGTTTTGGAGTGGGAGAATGGAGAATTCAGTAGGGTTTAGAGAGAGCAAAATTTACAATATAACCCCCTTTTGTTTTGAGAAAATAATAATGGGACCAAATTGGAAATCTATAAAAGAACCCACGTTGTTTTGTAAACAATGTATTTACAAATAAAGTCTTTTTATTCCTCTTATGTTTACCAACATACTCCAGATTGGATAATGCTAGGTTGCTAGGGTTGCAATTTGCAAATGACTATCAGAGTATCCGAAGATTCCCCGTGCCATCCCCAATACAGTGAGTTGGGGAACCTAGTTTTAGATATGTGAGATATTCAAAATATTGGTATTAAGGACTTCACATAATTTGAGTTATAGTAGTATTTGAGATTCTGCTTAACTTGTAATCACATACTACCTATTAGTTTTACTTTTATTTTTATATTTTTTATCCTATTATATTAATGCATTATACATCTTATTTAGATTCAAATTTGGAATTGGATTTGCATTTTTAAGTTGAAGTTAGAACCGAAAACAAAATAATATGTTCGGTGATGAAACTGTCCGAATATGGATCCAAATTATAAAGATAGATCCTAGTCCAACGCCACCATGATGCCACCCTAGATTGAATCTATTTGCATCCCAAAACACCACAATGGGATTGGGGTAGCTGCCATTGGCGAACCCATGATTTTTGTCAACATAGTGAAAACCTAATAAGTAGTTAGGTTTTATGAGCAAATCCATGATTTTCATCTAAATTTTGAGGGTGGATCATGCCCCTAACTTTTATTGAATTTACTAAAGTAGACTCAAAATTTCATATAGTATTTAAAACTACCTTGTAATTTAAGAATGCACCTGCGCCCGTGTGCCATGATCCTAGTCCACTCTTAATAGTTGCCATGTGATAAATCACATGAGGTCTTCTTTTCTTTTGTTTCCTTTCAAGGATAGACGTAGGAATTTTTCCTGGAAGACCACTATTTAGAAATATTTTTAAACAGTGTCCAATAAAAAAATTAATATAGTTTTTAAAATAGATAGAGGCTTTTCTAAAACATTTGGAGGGCCATATGTAAAAAAGTATAAAAATATTGAAAATCTAAAGGGGATTTTTTAAATTTTGGAGTGGTGGTGGGGGCATGGCCTTGCCGGGGGCTCTAGTTCCACCCATGTTCTTTTAGTAGAGAAAATAAGCTGCTCAAATTAAAAGACATCCCACTATATGCAACAGCCCCATATTTTACCCAATTGAAGTTAGTTCTCCAAAAGGTTGACCTTTTTGTGAGAAACAAAAAATTAGAACATGGAAATGAAGAATGCATCAGATTTTCTTAATCATATTATTTAATATCAAATAGTAAATATATTGGCACTAACTATATTTAGATAAAATTTAGCAACAACCCTAGAAAATATTTTATTTTCGGCTATTTAGATTTTGAATAGGGAGTCCCAAGTTACACTCCTTCAACTCAAATATTTTGTTTTGAGTCCTTATATGTGTGAAACCAACTCAGTTGATCCTAGTATTCTAACCATCTAGTTGGCATCCACAGTCCACTGCATGCATGAAAGATCTGGCTATCCACTCATCTTCTGAGACACATATGGAGAGATCCGGACTCGATGTGATGGATGTTATGGGTCCCATATAGCCCAGGAAGATGAGGAAAATAGGTGGATGGGCTGGAAGTGGTCTATACAGGTGAGATAAGATGGGTAAGATATAGTGGGTCCAACATATATAAATGAATACGATCGATGGGTACTGTGTTTCATCTAGTGGTCCAATAATAGGATGGGTAGATGGACAAATATTTGCCTGAGCATAGATGAGTTGGAGTCATATTTTTCATTAGGAGATCCCAGGTGGACATCCAGATGGACTTGTTTATTGGTCACATTGATCTTCGTCTCATACGGATGGATGGGTGGATGCTGAGGATCTAATCGTTTCCCATGTAGAAGGGCGCAATTATTGAAGCATCAATTCAAACACTGTTATTAAATTTATCGTCAGAGACCACGGACAAACTTCAACATAAGATCTAGGATTGCAAATTACATTAGTATAAAATATACACTTTCTTAGCTCCAAAAAAGCTCCAATACAATTACTACAATACCCTAATATTAATCCAATCATTAACTAACCCAACGAACCATCCAGTCAAACCAAAATACAAGACATAAATTCAATAATTAGGTTAATCATTCTTAATATAAAACAAGAGCAAATTCAAAGCTAGTTCTCCATAATGCCATGCTCTTTATTTTTCAAATACATGGGATCCACTAATGATAAAATTCAATCCCTTATAAACATCCGCTTCTCTTTTTTAAAGAAAACATCGACTTCGTTTGACTGCACAACCATCTTAATTTGACAATAATCCATACTCATGATCACCTACAAGGCTACAACAAATTCAAACCCTTGGTAGACACCAAACATTTTGTGAATGGGTAATTAAACTAGATTTGCACTTTTCCAAATATCAGTCCCCAATAGATCTCATTACAATAAATTTGCATGATATGCATCTATCATACTTTGAGGCCTAGCGTTAGGTCTATGATGATTTATTTAGGCTGAAATAGAGGACATCCCTAACCCACGCTTTCAATTAGCTTTCTTTTGAACTGTCATGCACCGAATTATAGAGAAATTTTCTGGTGTTGATGTCTACCGCAGACTTGGTGTGCAAAATCTAATAGAGGAGATAATGCATTGTGCCCTTCTAGCAGCATGCGCAGAAAGTCATCTTCACACTTGAAATTTGATGTGAACGTCTCCTGGTGAAGGTAACTTTACTTGCATAGTGAAGTGAGTTGAATTATTATCAATTTAAAAGATAATAAAAAAATAAGAGGGGTCAAATAAAAAAACTATGGCATTTTATCATTTAATAAAAAGAGAATAAAATTTTTTGACTTTTTTTTGTTAAAATTAAATATTTTATGTCATTTAGTGGCATGAAAAAATAGCTTTTATTTTTTTAATGAAAAAGATAGGAGAATTTTTCAAATATGATACTTTTGATTTGATTATTTTTAATTTATTGTATCTTAAAATGATATTTAATTTCAATTTACTAGTGAAGTGAATTTACCAAATACGGCCTAATTGAACAGCCTTGATACATTGCCAAAGTGGACTAAACTGCTCCTACAACTCCACATTGATATGCCACTCAGCATAATATTTATGAGTGTTTGATTCGAGGTATAAGTGGCATTGCACACTGTGGGAACATTCCGCTTAAATTTAATTAAGTCTATTCAATGGGAAGACATCATAGAATTTCTAAGGATTCAATGTCGTGCAAAAACAAACAGGCCCAAGTGCCTAACCTTTTTGCAACAAAATGGAATCAGCAGAGTGAAAATAACAACTATATTTTTTTAGGTCCTCCTTCCAAAGTTTTAAATGGGCGAGGCTGTCTTAACTAGTGGAAGCCCAAATACTTTGGTTATCGAGCTTAATATTCATAAACTCAGGCCAAGGGCAAGACCATTTAGCTGTCAAAATGAGAGCCTGAGAGTTGCAATGAAAGCCGGCCTATGGGCCTGCCAAGTACCTCATATTTGTTTAAAATGAACTGAGCTCAAGTGTGGCCCTGTCGGAAATACAGGGCTCTTTTGGTGGATGCGGCACTCACTCCTATAGCTCCAACAAGGTATCAATCTTTAGTTTACGCTCTTTTGTCTCCAACTCTTGGCCACTGGGCCAACCAGCAAAAAAGGAAAAAAGTATGGCCCAGTCAAAAGTCAGCCCTTTGATTCCGGGATGATAGGCAGATAGATTTCTGTTACTCTTTTCCATTCTAAATACCACACAGATAGATTTCTGTTACTCTTTTCCATTCTAAATACCACACAGAAAAACAATCTTCATTTATTCATAAACAAAGTACAGAACAGATGAAATCTCCACTACAACAGCCAAACCAAAAAATAAGAAATGCACAGACACACACACACAGAGACTCGAAAAGCATCTAACGGTTCATGCCTTGTGCAACAGCTGGGGGGACGGTTGATCCATAGTTACCCCTTTCCACATTGGCTTGCCAACCTACGACCATTACAAGTAAAATGTAAAGGGAAAGTAAGTACAAATAGAAAAGAAATGCATCCATCTTATAGGATCATATGTGCTGTATGAGTGCTGCTGTATACAGTCAAATTCACAGGGAGTTGAGGGACATGAGGGAGCTGCCAACCCACATTGAATGGTGAAAATCGCCCTCGCAGACACTCTGTGCGAACTTTTTTTGTGGGGCCCACGGTGGGTCCCATCTAACGATGAGACTGGTGAGATGAAAAATTCCATACAAGACCACTTTAGATTTTAAATTTGGCCCCAATCACATCTCCCTAATCCGTTCATCCGTAGAAGTCTAGTCCATTCAGATAGGTACGTAGTCGATCCAATGATCTAGTCCTTTTAAATGTGTGCCAAACCTCAAGGTGTGTAACTATAAGGGAAATCTCTATCGATGGCAACATTTGGATTGAGAGATAGAGGGGTCCCACTCATAGTTCTCACAAAAAGAACGCTGAGAAAAGGCAGTTCTCACTTAAATATTTTCCCATATAAAAATCTATATATTTTTTGCATTTGTATAGATATATCATATACTATCAAACATTTTTACATATACACATATGTTAAATGGTTGTGGGTATGGTCCACTGTAGACCTGGACTTCAACCCAATAAATAGCAGTGACTATAAGAACGGACCACAGCCAAATGGTCTCAGTCAGGTTCATGTGGTGACCGGTCCATGTTACATCCTTTGCTGGCATATTTATATTCAACTGGACTCTGTGCATCCAAATTGAAAGGAAATGGAGTAGGAAGTGAACCTATGGAGGGATCAGTGCCACGGCTCTTGAGCTCCCTGTACTCCTGGCAAAGAGCACAGCTCATACAGCAGCAATGGACGAGGAGATCAGCACATGGGCTTTCCTCAAGCGAATAGAGCCCCCTCAATCTACTTCGATACTTAAAGGTGTACAGACAAGCACAACCCGCTGATGCTAGAGCATAATACAGGACTCCGGCCAATGCGCAAGCTGCACCATAAAGAGCATGAAACAAACATCAGAAATAACACAAATCCTACATATGTATCAAGGAACTATAAATTTGAATGCGAATATACACTTGAGAGGTAAACTCAAAGTCCCTTTTAAGACCCACTTGGATGCATGCAAATTATTAAATGATAATCTAATGAAAAGGTCTCACTATGAAGATAATTTTGGACAAAAATCATCTTAACCATCTTCACAACCATTGATTTATGGCCTGTTAAGTTTAACCGTTTCCGTTATGAAATTTAATCAGATCATCATTTGGGTGCATTCAAATCAGGCAAAGAACAAATTGACTGTAATATGAGATTATCCTGTGCAAAGGTTGATTAATAAGCCGTAATTGTTGATATTGGCTCTACTTACATGTAGCTCCTCTATCAATGATCTCCGCAATTTGTCCGAAGGTGACACAAGGGCAGCAACATGTCAATAGACCTACATCACAGCATTTGAAGGTTAGGCATTGAGAACTAAGTTTCCAAACAAGAGAAGAGAATTCAGTTTCAGACATGGACTGCAACATTTTCAAGGCCGTCTTTGATCATTAGTCTGACAATTGATGGCATTGATCCACAGCTAAATTCTTACAATTTGCATCTTGCACCACATAAAAGACTGATGAAAAGGAGAACAAAGAATGGGGGTGATCATTTGCATGAAAAATGGCACGTACAGTTTGAGGGATCATTGCAACAATCGCACAGACCACTGGACCACTGCCCAGGAATGGCACCACTGGGAGGAGTCTGGTGTGGTCCAGTTGGAGTCTGGTATTTCTCGTACGTCTGCGGATTGTTTGGATACATTGCTACAGGAAAAACAGAAAAAGGCTAGATAGCTCTCTGGTTGAGAGAAGGAATGGAAGACTGACGGTAATGACAAATGGAAGTGGCGTAAAGGCCTTATATATATAGCACAACCCCATGGCCGTTGATTCAACCCATATAATGGAAGGGTTAGATTTTTCTAATCTATGATTTTTAGAAGAAGCCGCATCAAAGGGGCTCACCATATCAACGGAGTGGATCATCAGCTGAGAATCATGCACACCTACAAAATCCTGTTCCCTTTACATTGATGGCCATTGACCTACTTTGTTCTCAAATCACGTTCAAGAAACTGATTTTTATATTAGACTTTGACCTTGCACATCACTCATCTCCCACAATCACAAATGATTAAGCAAAGGGTAAAACGAAAACGGAACATGCTCTTAACATGGGCATCGCCTTAAATTAGGGATTATAATAGGGGAAAATGCCTTTGAAACTTATATACCCCAACCTGTGTGCAGCCCATCGAGTGCATGCTAATCACAGGGGTAGGAGATGAGTATAATTTGGATTAGGAGTCCGCCAAATACTAGTCCAACAATGTTACGTAATTTAATGGCATTAAAGTGCGTTCTTTATGATGATTCAATCTTGGATTTTGTATCACCATCAAATTAGGATGATGGACGGTTCAGAATCATTGACTCTCACGAGTCTGGTCAGTCATATGATAGAATGCAAGTCGTTGGTGCGTAGTCTTAAGAACACATTCTGTATTGAGCCAACTGTCTTAACTTTTCAAACAGATTGTTGACAAGCTTCGTATTTCTCATGAATATTCAACGTTTGCTTGTGAGGAAGTGATCTGCATGAACATGAGACATGGGACGACAATAAGGGAGAGCTACCAACTTGCCTGACTTTATAGTTTCGTAGATTTTGCGGGTCAACCGAACTCCTTGTTATGAACTCAGTTCATAGTTTTTGCCAGTCAACCTGACTCCATAGGTCATGAAATAGTTCATAGAGGGATGAGTACAAGTCACTCGACTCAATGGCACTTTATTGAACTAAAGTCTACAACTCTCATTAATCATTGTTAAAATTTTCATTTATTCAATCCAAGCCGCTAAAAATGAGTTCAACAATTGATAGAACGGCATTGCAAGGAATTAAGTACACAAATGAATTCATGATAAAATAAAGAATTATTAAAAAAGTGAGGGCCGAAGATGTAAGATAAAAATGTTGATGATGCCTTCACATTTAAATTTCTTTTCTTTGTTCCTCTTTTGGGCCATTCTAGCAACACAAGCTTTAGAGGTTTTTGACTGGGATTGCCACCATCACTACAAGAAAAGTCCCTTTAGCGGCCTATTTGGAGAAACTTGACAAGAACGACACAATTGGTAGGAGTTTGTTGCGGCCCAGTGGGGGGAATCTGACCTTGAATGCCACCTTATGATGGGTTGGAGGAGTCTGTATGGCCCAATTGGAGGAAGTAATTGAGCAGGAATGCTACCATTGCGATGACTCTGTGTGGTCCAGTGAAGGAGATTCGAGTTGTAGGTACTGGGGGGGATTTCTCATCCATTTCGGCGTTGGGTGGATACATAATAACTAGAGATAAACAACAAATCTACATGGAGCTGCTACTAGGAGAATGAAGGAAGCAAAAGAAAACAACTCGTCCAACAAGTCGCACACTGGCAGGGAAAAGCAAATTGATTTCTATAAAAGAGGCTTTTCTGCTGAATTGACGAGAATTAGTTAAAAATTTTCTTCCTTTCTAATGACGTTGCATTATCAAAGAAATCCAAGGATTTCCTCATCATTATGGAACATCTAGATCTAAAAACAATAAGGGGTCACTTGTTTTCATGTCGGAATCATTTAACTACTAGCAAAAATGGCCCATTCTAGGAACTTTGAACGGATTAGATTTGCACTCCAATAGCATGATTAAAAGTAAATAGATCTCCAAAATTTTAGGGCATACCTGAATCCATCGCTAAAGGGGACGGAACGGCTACCAAACTGGGAATTACAACTCCCTCGGTCCTCTCTTGATGCCAGTAACGTGATGGTAATACTAAGCTCTGTACTTTTGAATCAGTATGCGAGAAGATGAGGGAGTTCCCTGGCTTTTATAGCCGTCCAACCATCAATGGACGACTGCAACGTTCCTCTTCATTATGGAACGTTGCAACGTTGCATTCATGGAGAATAATCACTATGTAACTGAAAATTAGATTGAATGGAAGTTAATGGCATTGAGGGAGGAGGGAGACGATCGTTACAGAAATGGGCGATGGTCATTTGGACCACCACCCTCGGCTTCCAACAATCTCCCACTTAGTCCAGATGATCACCATACATTTACTTAGTTTATATATATATAGTATCTAGAAAATACTTTATTTTACAAACGAATTTTAAAAACGACTCTAACTGATGCGCATCATTTGCAAACAGCGATCATCCATGGAAAACTGTAATGCTAAGGTCTTTAATCTATGATTAGGTTAGTTTACTAATGCGAACTGTAACGGTTACACATCTTGACGATATATTTCCTTCCACAATTACAAACAAGTATCATTTCCTAATCAAGAACTTAACTTTAATATGACTACTTTAATGGGAACTATAATGCCATAACACTTTTATATTCTCACTTCATTGCACAATTATCACATGTGAATATAAAACAAAATAAGAATTGCAAAATTGTTTCTTTAATTGATTAATGAATAGTGTCATACATCATTGATTCCTACAAGGCATATCATTCAAGCCCATACTCATTACATGGTTTTTAAAATCATTTGGCACCAATGCCTTTGTCAACGGATCAGCAACCATGAGTTTCGATGGAGCTCCAACAATTGACACTAAACGATCTCGCACATCTCGCACTTTTTCTTTCAAAACAAAGTACTTTACTTCCAAAAACTTTGATTTACTTGAACACTTGTCATTCTGCACAAAAAGTCAAGCAACATTGTTATCGCAGTAAATCTTTAGCAGTTCAAAAACACTACCCATAATTGTAAGTCCCTTAATGAAGTTACGCATCCATAATGCGTGACCCGTGGCTTCAAAGCACGCCATATACTCTGCATCAAATATGGATGGAGTGACTAGTGATTACTTTGCACTCCTCCACGACATTGCCCCACCAGCCAACAGAAAAATGTAACCAGATATTGACCTTCTAGTATCGAGACAACCCGCAAAGTCAGAATCTGAATATCCAATGACCTCCAGTGAATTGGATTTCCGATATGTGAGCATATATCTTCTAGTGCCGTTGAGATAATGCATCATTTTCTTGACAGCAACCCAGTGAAGCATACCTGGATTACTTTGATATCTGCTTAACATCCCAACTGCAAAATTAATATCTGGCCTCGTGCATGTCTGTAGGTACATTAGACTTCCTACTGCTGCCGCATAAGGATATTTATTCATTTCTAACTTTTCTATGTCAGTCATGGGGCATTGATCTTTACTAAACCTATCTCCCTTAGACATTGGGGCATTTTGAGGTTTACTCATTTCCATTCGAGAACGTTTGAAAATACTTTTCACATAGGCTTATTGACACAATCCGAGTAATCCTCGAGATCGATCTCTAAATATCTCGATTCCTATTACAAAAGTTGCTTCACCCATATCTTTCATATCAAAATTACTGTCAAGGTATACTTTAGTTTCGCGGATCATACTAAGGTCATTGCTAGCTACTAAATGTCATCTACATAGAGGACTAAAATGATGAACTTGCTCCCACTGATCTTAAGGTAAATACAATGGTCAACTAGATTTTCGGTAAAACCGAAAGATGTAATAATATGACTGAACTTTAAGTACCATTATTTGGAAGCTTGTTTCAACCCGTATATCAACTTCTTTAATTTACAAACCAGTCGTCGATCATTACCTAGTTAAGCAAACCCTTCAGGTTGTTTCATATACACTTCTTCATCAAGATTCTCATTCAAGAAAACTGTTTTAACATCCATTTGATATAGCTCTAAGTCAAGATGAGATCCTAGGGCCATTACAATTCTGAATGAGTCATTCTTAAATACCGGAGAGTAGGTTTCGTGATAATCGAGTCCTTCTCTCTGAGTGAATCCTTTAGCCACTAGTCGGGCTTTAAATCGTTCAACTTTACCTTTAGAGTCCTTTTTAGTCTTAAAGACCCATTTACAACCGACGATCTCAGACCCTTCAGGTAGTTCAACGAGATTCCAAACATTATTTACAGCCATGGATTATAATTCTTCTTTCATAGCATCTAACCATTTATCATAATTTTCACTGTCTACAGCTCCGTTAAAAGTTTTCGGATTTTCTTTAATTCCAATATCCGATTCTTCTAGATACACAACATAATCATCCGAAATAGCAGGTCTTCTCATACTAGTCGACCTTCTAAATACTTCCGGATTTTCATCAGGAATGTTTGGTTGTATTGGAGGAGTTGGTTGTGTATCTTGAGGAAGTGGATCAACAGTTCATTCTGGGAATGCCTCCATATCAAGTGGAATTATTAATCCACCTTGAGTAGAGGATTGAGACTCATCTCTAATCTCCTTGTATATAATGTTTCTAGCCTCGCTACTCCCACTATTGTCATGATTCTCCAAAAACTTAGCATTATGGGACTCGACTATTCTTGGTGAATAATTAGGACAGTAAAATCGATACCCTTTAGACCTCTCTAGATAACCAATAAAATATCCGCTCACGGTTCTAGGGTCTAACTTCTTTTCTTGTGGATTATAAATTCGCACTTCAGATGGATATACCCAAACTCGAAAATGGTTTAAGCTGGGTTTCCTACCAGTCCACAACTCGAAAGGAGTTTTGGGAACTGCTTTACTAGGAACCCTATTTCAAATATACATGGCCATCTTCAGTGCTTCACCCCACATAGACTCGGGTAACGAAGTATTACTAACCATACTTCTAACCATATCTAAAAGAGTCTTATTCCTTCTTTCAGCAACTCTATTCTACTGAGGAGTTCCAGGCATTGTGTATTGGGCAACAATACCTTCGGATTCTAGGAATCTTGCAAACGGACCAGGGTTACGGCTCGCTTCAGTGTACCTACCATAGTATTCACCACCACGATCCGATCTCACAATTTTGATCTTCCTATCTAATTGCTTTTCTACTTCTGCCTTGAATATTTTGAACATAGTCAAAGCATCAAACTTTTCTTTAATGAGATAGACAAAAGTAAAACATGAGAAGTCATCTATAAATGTGATGAAATATTGTTCTCATGTAAGACAATGTATATCTAATTTTCCACAAACATCCGTATGGATTAACTGCAGGGTTCAGAACTTCGTGTGGCAGTTTTCTTGACTGTTTGTGTCTGTTTTCCTTTAATACAGTCAACACAGACACCGAAATTAGTGAAATCAAGATTTGGTAATAACCCATCCTTCACTAATCTCAACATTCTCTCATTCGAGATGTGTCCTAGCCATTTATGCCACAACATAGAGGAGTTCTCTTTTACTAGTCCTCTTTTCATGCCAACATTCATCCCACAAGAAACATGGTGTATAGTCAGTGATTGTGTGTATAAAGTATCTAACTGTAACTTATATAAACCATCACACAATAAACCACTACCAATCATTATATTATTGTAAAACAATTTCAAAGATCCTTTATCAAAGTTAAAGACATAGAAACCAAATTTCGGGAAATCTCCGGAACATAAAAGGTATTCGACAGATCTAGAACAAATCCGGTATCTAGCACCGGTTTATATGTGCCTACTGTCTCGACTCTTGACTCCTTCCGGTTCCCCATAACGATGGTTCGTTCCCCATCACTTGACCTCCGGATTGAAAGGAATCCCTGCATACAACCAAAAATGTGAATGGTTGCACCAGAGTCTACCCACCATGTATTAGATGGGACATTAATAATATTGGTTTCACATACAAGAGATAAATTTCTCTGCTTACCTCTTTTCTCAAACCAATTTTTCCTTTTGAGACAGTCATTCTTGAAATGTCCTTTCTTGCCACAAAAGTGACATTTTTCGGACCCTTTTTTCCATTTTCTCTTCATCGGTTTCTGACCTTTTGGATCTACCTTGGCCGTGTTGACATTATTCTTGAGGTTTCTAAGACCTTTCTTGCCCTTAGCATGGGAGACTAAGTTTACCTGAAGTTGCCCCTCAGCCTTAAGCCTCCTCTCTTCTTGATCACATCTTGTGATCAACTTAATTATGGTCCACCGACCAGAGCTCTGATTGTATGTTACCTTAAACGGGCTAAATGCAGGGGGAAGGGAATCCAAAATAAATTGGATCAAATATCCATCAGAGATGCTCATGTTTACCTCCTTTAACTTGGATGCTAAGTTGGACATGAGTAGGATATGTTCCCTAACTCCCTTTGTCCCATCGTATTGCATGTTAGTTAATTTGTTCGTTAATGTGGCACCTAATGCATTGTTAGTCACTTCAAATTGTGACTTAATTTGTTCTAAGAGTTCCTTGGCATGTCTTATTTGATCAAGTGATCCCCTAACACTCTTAAAAACTGAAGTCATTATAATCTTTTGGCATTTCGTGTCACATTTGTGCCACTGTTCATATTTGGCCTTTTTAGGTGCAGAACTCTGTTCGGTGAAGGCATGAGGCATGGGCTCATCTAAGGCCATTTCTAAGTCAAGAAAAGTTATGGTCAACGCTAACATGTCTAACCATTCAGGATGATTTGATCAATCTAACAAAGGAATAGTTCATAAGCACGAGGGAAGAGTCATTGATCTGGAGGAAGATGCTATAAAAGGAAAGAATATATAAACTATTACTCTCACAATTCTATAATGCTTTGAATTTAAAAGGAATCTTATAACAGAAATAATAATTTTACATCATTACAAATAATCTTTGGGTCAAATGCAACATGTTAATTTTATTATTCTCGTTTATTTGATAAAACCATAACTTATTAAGTGAATAAGTGAGATCTCACATTTGGGCATAGATCAGCACGAATTCACAAAACATCTTTAATGTGTTTTATCACAATATTCAAATAATCGAAAGATAAACTCCTTTGGGTCGATTATCTATCCTTTAAATGAAGTTGTAATTTAAGTGTCATTTATGATATCTCTAATTCAATATTTGAGATATGAGTGTCATCATAATTGGGCCACTTTGGTGACAACCTAATTAACTCATAATTTCAAATTAAAATCTATGACACTAATTTAATCATCAAACATTCATACATGTAATAAATTATAATTCAAACAACATTAATCATGTAAACAATAAGCGGAAAACATGAATTTAAATGAGTTAAACATGCATAAAACCTTATGATATCAATATTAAACCATTGGATTAGGAATTAAATTCACTAATATGGTATATCTCATCATAAGGAACACAACAAAAGAAACGGATCGAAAATCCAATATCATATATATGTGTCCGAAATGATCAAAATACGATTTGGTCATCCATTTTTCCATGATCTGGCCTTGATCTGATCATATTTAAATGATCTAGTCCTATCAGAATGATTACAGTATTTAAATACATCAATTGGACGGTTCTAATCGGAACGGATCAATTTCATAATGACCCAATTATTCATAAACATATAATTATCAAAATTAATAATACTTTATTCAAATCAGGCCAGGCCAGTGGGTCGGGTCAAACCCAGGTCATAAATTGACCTGTTCAGTCTAGTCGGGCTGACAGCTTGGGCCAGGTCGGGTCGGACCTGACCTGCAAACAGAACTTATCCTGCTGGTCCGCTTTGGGTCGGATCCAAATCAGGCTTGCAATATCCGGCTCAGTCCAGTTCATTAATAGCTGGTCGGGTCAGGTCAGCGGGTCAGGCCTGCATTGAGTTGACCCATCTTAAAACCCAGACCCATACAATAATTCGGGTTAGTTTCCAGGTCATCAGCCTGACCCGAAACTGACCTGGGACTATTCATCGTCTCCTTCAACAGAGATGATGAAACCCGGTGTCGCCCGTCATGCCGACAGCGGCGCGGACGGCACGCGGACGGAAGAGGTAGACCGGCGCAAGGCCGGTGACGGCTGCGGCAAAAACTGCCGGCCCATTCCCGTCGTCGGTTGGCTATAAAAAAAAATTTTTTAATGGTTTTGCTGCTGCCGCCTGGGCGTAGTGGCTACGCCGGCGCGCAGCAACTGCTGCCGGACACGGGGCGACGATCAACCAAAAAAAAATTTTTTTTTTTGTTTTCTGTTCTCTGCTTACTGTTATGAAACGGAAAAAACAGAGCTTCCGTTTCTTTGTAATTCTAATCCATCCAATGCATAAACCATGTGCTCTGAAACCAATTGTTAGCCAAAATGGCCCATTTTAGGAACTTTGAATGGATTAGATTCGCACTCCAATGGCATGATTAAACGTAAATAGATTTCTAAGATTTTAGGGCATATTTGAATCCATTGCTAAAGGGGACGGAACGGCTGCCAAACTAGGAATTACAACTCCCTCGGTCTTCTCTTGATGCCAGCAACGTGATGGTAATGCTAAGCTCTGTACTTTTGAATCAGTATGTGTGAAGATGAGGGAGTTCTCCGCCTTTTATAGCTGTCCAACCATCAATGGACGACTGCAACATTTCTTTTCATTATGGAACGTTGCAACGTTGCATTCATGGAAAATAATCACTATGTAACTGAAAATTAGATTGAATGGAAGTTAATGGCATTGAGGGAGGAGGGAGACGATCGTTACAGAAATGGGCGGTGGTCATTTGGACCACCACCCTCGGCTTCCAACATTAACTTCTATTTTTCTTTTAAATGGCTGAAATTGAAACAACAAATGTGAATATTAAAAAAATGACTATCAATTTATCTTCCTTCTAATTAAAAGTAAATCAAGAAAATGTGGCAAAAACATACCCAATTATCATTATAGCAATTCAAATTCTAAAAAAAGTGATGGTTGCATCTTTCGTTGAGTTTTATGCTTTATCCTTTAACTCATGTCCTTTACCCCCCTCCCTTTGATTTTTTTCAAAAACTTAAATGTGATGTAAGACATGATGTTTTTTTTCTTTTTTTTTTTACACTAGCCTCCCAAGAACTCTTTTTTACACTGTGCATGGCTTCACCATTTTGAATTTCATTGTCCTGCCATGCCTTTTCTAGTCTTTGGGAATCGTTTGGTAGAGCTGATCCAACCGTGAATACTACGAAAATAATGATGCCCCAGACGAAAATGGCAATGAAAGGGTCAAAGTCAAATGACCATCGACCATTACCGACTGTAAAGTCGATAGCTGGGAATAAAAAAAAACCATTTCGTTTGTTTTCGTAAGAGCAAGTCGATGGCATTGGGATGATGGAATAAGATTAACAATGAATACCAGATCGATCTAGAATCATAAAATTAATAGTTCAGATTTACATAAAATTATATATATTCATAGATCTAAGTTAATGGTGTACCCGGCCGATGCCAGGATCTTGATCAGATGCTCTAATCAACTATGCTATTGGACCATAGCACTTTCGCCTCTATTCCTCTTATAACCGGTAATGAAAACCTCTTTTATTAGGCACTAAATGTGAGGACCATATGTAGCTTTATAATACCGAATGATATTTTTTTCATTGACTAGTGAGAGAAGGTTATTCTCAAATAACCAAAATATTCAAAATATGGGGCTTGTTAAAACTAAACGAACGATAAAGTTTCTTTATATTTCAAAACAAAGGTGGTTGTTGGGACCATATTTGGTAATTTCCAACATTTTTCCACTTGGTCCAAACAATACTTTTCTACATATTAAAAAAGTTTAAATTTTATAACTTGATGAGTGCACTCTAATTTTGTAAAATATTTCCCATATTTCAATTTTAGTTACACTTTATACTCATCATTGAGTTACCTCTAGGCTAGAGGACAAATGTCAAAAAATTGAGCTACGGAGAGATACTTTTAAAAACTAGAGATTTTCTTAAAAGTCAATCCATCAATGAATAAAAGCATCCTAAGTGTAAGTATCCTAAGGTAAAATAGGATCTACTGCCAAATTACCAAAGCAGTTGCATTAATGAAAGGAGGGCCTAAGAGGGCTCCACAGTACTCGACTGCATTTGCAGTCGTTTGTCGGAGAACATTTTCCTATAAATATATAATAATCTTATTCCATTAATTTTCAAATAATGTTAGTATTAACAACAATAAAAAGCTGATATACCCTTAAATAGACCATGGCTATTCATCTTGCCATGCTGTGTGTATGTGTTTATCTCCATTCCACTGTCTTTCGTGACCCTACCTTTGCGCGTTGTGGGGTAAACGTGTGTGCAACCAAAAGCATCTCTTCCCGCTGAATCCTCTCCCATGGAATTTTGCCAGTGAAAGTAAGCTGTTATCAAAAGTCTCAACCGCCCATTCAAAGCGAGAAAATCAGTCAACATTTTCAGCTACATATGGCTCTTCTGTAGTAGGCCCACCGAATGAGTCGTCCATATCTTTTTAGCATTGATCGGCGATCGCAGTGTTCACATATTTGAGACTGCAGGCCAATGCCACGCCACCCGAATTGCAGCATCTGGATTGTCAGTCAGACATTCCTAACCTATTCTTATTTTCCACTGAATCCAAACAACGGCTACGATGGTTAAATGACATAAAACATTTTTAATATTTAGTGGGCCCGCTCAAACAACTTGTTTCTTATGAACAAGTCAGTAAAAACTCATCAGTAAATGTTGGCTTCTTCCAAAGGAGAGACTCCATCCACAAGCTACAGTTATAACATCACCAGTAAAATAAATATTCTAGATTATGAGACTTTGGCACCTCTGATGCAGGTAATTTTTTACGTTTTATGAAAGCTTATAAATCCATCCGTAATGAAAACCATGAAGAACATCGTGAACGAATTAAAGCCTTCAAATGGCATTGATAGTGGGGTAGTTCATCGCCGAACCCCCAACGTTTTATCAGTTCATATGATTCAAATCAAGGCCATATGAGAATTTTGATGCTGACTGAAGTCTTTACTTTATGTTTGTGTTGAGATTGTTATTTCCTTCCTGCTCCCACTATTTTCTTTATCTTCTCTTTATTTCCCTTAGAAGCTCTTATTGTTCTGAGTTTGCCTTGGCTCATGTTTTTGCAATTGTTTGTTAATTTTAGCTTTTCACGAAGCTATTCCTTAGAGAAAAAAAAAAAGTCCAAGCACGTATAAAAAGTTAACACAGCCCAAAAGAATGTCTGCCCTGTATTGGCTACGGGGCATGTTTAACTCTGTCAAGAAAAAGGCCCACCGTCAAAATAATCAAATGTAAATGATGTGGTAAAACATGACAACAAATGTTTTACAAAAAATTAATCTAATGGTGGGAATCAAGATAACTTTTGGATTGCTTTTGAGTTAAAAATAGTTTGGACAATCGAATGCAAGGCAAGGATGGTATCATTGAAGTAAGACTCTTTTACGCAAATTGATGCCCCACACTTAAAAAAGGGTAGACCCAAGATGCCATTGATGAAAATAGTAAGGAAGATTTGAAGAATGGCATCTATCCGGGACCCAGGGATTGGGCTAAAGATATGATGGAAAGAAAAAACATGATTTTATAGTCTATCTCAATCTAATTGGCTAAGGATTTGATGAAGATGATAAGTGATCCACTTTTTTTATTGTGTTTGGATTAATTATGGATTAATAAATGTGTCAATTCTAGCTCACTCCATACTTACGTTCCGTGCAGCAACCCAACACATTCTAATAATACCATGGCTCCTCCTATTGACCCTTCCGACTTGAAACCCTACTAACAAAAAGGTTGGATTGTCTTCTTGGTGTGCAGTACTTTTCGATTCCTGGATCTTCTCCCTTGCATGTATAGGTGATATTCTTCCCAATGTGTGCTAGGGTGTACTCTGGCATGAGTCAGAACTGGGATCTCTCAGGGTTCGAGTCACCTTCATTGGTACCAAAAGGTCGAGAAAAAAAAACAGAAGTTTGGTTAGGGTTAATCAGCCTACTTAATTACTACTATAATCAGAATCTGTTGTCTGCAAAGTCGTACGAGGACACAGCTAGCTCAAAACCGAATACGGCTTGCGCACATTATTTCTCCGCCCACTAGAAGAACCATCATTTCATCAAGTATTTCAACAAGGCAAGTCAACCCACTTCATTCAATAACTCTCGACTCAACTATCTCTTCATCTCTCTCTCTCTCTCTCTCTCTCTCTCTGAAACACTACTTTTTTCAACTATATATAGCACGTTTGTAAGGCCTCTAAATTCCCATCTCATTCTTTCTTTCTCTCTCTATATACAGAGGAGAGAGAATGGGTCGTCCTCAGGAAGAGGCACCTTCTTCTTACCCGCCGGAATCTCACCCACAACCACAAAACATCCCATTAACGCCGGAAAGCGGCCGCCCTTACAACGCACAAGAGATCTCTCCTCCGGCTTATGAAGCCTCGCCTTCGTATCCGCCAGCTAACCACACCGCTCCACAGCCACCTCCTCCTCCACAACCACAAGCCCCCAACCCGTCTCCATACCCGCCACCAAACCAGCCAAGCAATGCAGCTTACCCTCCTCAACCCGCCTCATACCCGCCACAAAACCCGCCAAACAATGCAGCGTACCCTCCCCAACCCGCCTCATACCCGCCAAACAATGCACCGTACCCACCACAACCCGCCCCATACCCGCCTAACAGTCCGAGACCCGAGTTTCAGACTCCGACGGGTTATGGCCCTCAGCCAGTGAGCTATCCACCTCCCAATCCCTCCACCGCCGTCCCGCAGCAGCATCCTCCGCCACCGGCGTCTCCCTACAAGCCGCCACGGCAAAATGGGGCTGCGCAAGGAATTCCGGTGCAGCCGCAGTTTCAGCCGGCACCGGTGCCACATCCGTATCGTCCCACGGGCACAGTGCCTTGGTCGACTGGGATCTTTGATTGCATGGACGACCCCATGAACGGTACAGATTGTTTGTAGCGCAGATGAATGGTTGTTGTTGGTTTCTAAATTTCGGTTGTTGTTTCGTTGCAGCTCTTGTAACGGCTTGCGTCCCTTGCTTGACTTTCGGTCAGATTGCAGAGATTGTCGATGGTGGCAATACGTGTAAGTGGTGTTGTGGTTTTGGTCATTCACATGTAGGGCTGTTCAAGGACCGGGTTGGGGCTTATTTAGGCTGCTTAAGAGAGAAACAGGCTTATATTCAGACCAACCCCAACATAGGCTCTCAACGTAGGCCCAAGCCCACCCATTTATTTGATCGAGCGGGGCTGGACTGGACCATTTATCAAGTGTTTGGATAAATTTATTAACATCTAGTATAAAACCACTTACTCTAAAAACTTAAGCTGATAGAGAATATTGAAACGATACAATCAAGAGTATAACAAAATTATTATGAAACTAAGCTTTAGGCTATGGATCACTTTAATCCAAGTCCTAGCCCATGAGAACCCCTATTTACATCCTCCCGCATGTGTACTTACGGTGGTTTTTTTTGTGTGTATGTGTATGCAGCATGTGGCACCAGTGCATGCATATATGGTGCAATAGCATTCGTCCTTTGCGTGCCATGCCTCTTATCATGCACTTATCGGACGAAGCTGAGAAGCAAGTATGGTCTGGTGGAGACCCCTGCTCCAGATTGGATCACCCACTTCCTTTGTGAATGGTGCGCCCTGTGTCAGGAGTATAGAGAACTCAGAGCAAGAGGCCTTGACCCTGAGTTAGGTAAACACTTTTCTTTCTTTCCTAGCTCTTCCTCCTATATATCAATATCAATTATGGAATCGTAATTCAAAATTTTGACTCACCATGACTCGGAGGCCACCCGAAAGATGCCAAGTCCACCGCATGTAACTGCATCTGCAAAAATCTTCTTCTTACCTCACGAATTTAGTCAACTCAATGTTCATCGATCTGGGTGATTTACTAGGGTGATGGTTTAGCGTTCATTTCTCATATCAACTTAATTAATCTGTCATTAAACATGAAATTATTTGATGGCCATTTTTTGTCTTCACCGTTCTCTCTTCAAGTTATGCCATTGTTAGGAATATGTACATCTCTAATGGCTTTTAGGAATTCGATTCCATAAAAAAACAGAAGGCTCCCTAATGGATGTGTATACTAGATGAGCTCGGTTCACTGATGACTGATGCGTTGCATTTTTATAGATGGACACAAATTTTCATAAGAACCGGTATCAACAGATTCTAATTAACAGGAGCCCATAACAGTTTAAATGACATAAAAACGATGCTGTTTTACCTATTACTGGATTTAGGTTTCAATCATGTTCATCATCTTAGTAATCGTCCTCACTGGGGCCTACTCCATGATCCTGGGCTCAAGCAATTGGGAACAAATATAGAGCCAAAAACCTGATATTTTTTGGACAGGGTCGACAGTCCACGTCTTTTGGGCCTGTTCTTCACTAATATAGATTACATGGGAATATATATGAAATCTTCCCAGCTCTACCATTTTACTGACCAGCTGATTGGGTTTCTAGATCTTGAACAATTTGCATTGACCTAGACGACTTAACCCCATACAGAGATAACAATGGCAATCTTTTTACCAACACATGTAGCAATCACCGAATTAAATTTATTGGGATAGCCAGAATATTAAATCTATTAAAGGGGCAGTAGACCTTCAATCAGGAACTACTATATCATCATCAAATTGTGCAAAGAATCATATCTTTGACTAAGGTGCAGTATGCTCTATTGGCCACTTTTAGAAGATGTTTATCTTATTTTACTTGAGCTCCTGTTGTGTAGGGTGGCATGGAAACATGGCGAGGAACCAGCAGCCTCAAGTTGGAATGGTGCCTCCCACGCATCAAACCATGATGGGTTGAGAAAAGCTTGCCCTGCTGCTTTCCTTCCTTTTGCAAGTGTGCATTTTGCTACTTCCATTTTCTCCAGTTTCAGTCATTGCCTTTGGATATCTTTTTTTTCCTGCCCTGTTTTTTTATATGTTTCTGAGTGAGGAAAGTGGTATGTAGAAGCTCTATTCTACAATGTATCATTTATATGTATTTGGCTTGCTCACTGGTGAGCAAGTACCATGTCAGCGAGTCAAGTGAATATAACTGTGCTGTACTTATCCTACTCGGAGAACTTCCAAGTCAAGTTGATTTTCCGGTTTTTAATCTCTACACAATGTGTTCAAGTGCCCGCGGGGCCTTTTGTTGCTGTTGAATGTGGAATGTTGGTACAATTTCCTTTCCTCTTAGCCTGTCAACATAAATCCATCATTGGAGGCCACCTACCAAATCCAAACATAAAATTTTCCTTTCTTTCTTTCTTTTACTATATGCCTCCAATTTTACTTCAATTGGATTATGCCTACTGTTTGATTGATCATATTGTAAAATACATGATTATGCCTACTAATTTGTGCCTAATTGATAATTTGTTCTGGGTTTGGGTATACAGTTATCCTGTTGGATTTAGGTTCGAGCTCAATTCTACGAACATAATGTGATCTAGTATACAAATTTGGGCTCTCCAAGCCAAGCCCATTTGTATTTTTGGCTAAACTTCGGGCCAAGGTCCACACATGAGCCTTCCCATTTGCAGAACATATAGGCCTTGGCCCGTAAGCACATATGTGACCAAGCCAAGCCATTTAATAAAGGGCTAGAAAGTTAGCGTTGGTCAAGGCCACCGGCCTAGAAAAGAGCCCAAATCCAGCCAGGCGGCTGCTCTCTGGTTGGGTATGGATTCTTGATTCTGTTGCTGCTGAACGTAAAAACAAAAAAAAAAAAAAACACTTTTTGTTTTTTTGAATAGTTTTTTTAGGGTGAGTTTAAAGCTTTATGGGAGAACCAAAGAAGCAAATTTGGATCTTTAAAACTTGTTTACCCTGCATTATCAGTATATCTGAAAGCTGTAATTGCATTCCTGATCACCTGCGAGATATATATATATATATATTTTCTTCTTTTGCGGCTACAAAGAGTAATTGAATGAACTGCTCTTACACTTATGCCTATATCCCTGTCCAGCTGAGCTAGAATCAGATACTAATCTAATCATCTGCTAATTTAGAATGCTGTTGATTTACAGGTACGCCATCCAAGTGTATTATGCCTATTACCTAAATTCAACGCAGGACAATCCAAACGGTTCCAAAGAAATATTCTACTTTCCACAAACGGGAAGAGAAAAAAAAACAAAAAAAAAAAAAAAAACAGATAAAACAGATGGTGCATTGTTGCAAAAAAGTGTGGCCCACGGTTGGAAAGGGAGTGTTTGGTGGAGGACCATCCCTGGCATTATTGGATGGTTGGTTTTTACAGAAACAGTAACAGTAAACCAACCACGGGCTGAGATTGCCCCTAATATGGCTTTCTAATGAGAAATAATATTACATTGAGATATGATCACATGTAGATTGAAATCTAAAGCGTGGCCCAATGTCAGCACTCCGCAGCTGCCTGAAAACTGGCTGATATAAACCAGCTCCTCTAAATAGGAAATAAATCGAATTTCACTTCAAACATTACGCTGTTGGCCATTCGATTATCAAGTCAAGTAAAATAAAATCCAATTACAATTACAACCCAAACCATGTACATGAATGGAATAAGTGAGAAAAAATATATCACTGACGCCCAAACCGAACAGCCACTTGCAATTACAACTAAATGACTGAAATACAACAGATTTCAGGGAAAAAAAAATTTAAATAAACATATAAAAGAAATCAGCAAGTCCTACTGCTCCAGAGGCAACCATTCCAATTCTATTTCTAGTTCTCCAGATTCAACATTCTGAAGTTTGAGAGATACCTCCTGCTTCACCGTCCCATCAATAATGTTTATTATGCTGTCCCTGATGAGTGCGTTGTCACTCGTTTTCAACCACTTCCCAATTTGCATGTTTCCAATCATGCTTACATCAACAAATGCTGTGGCTGCTGTCACCAGTGGCTGGATATCAACCTCAGCTTCTCCCATTATGTCATCAGCAGAGAATGTATCATGATCGAACACTTGCTGAGAGAGAGAAAGAGAGAGAGAGAGTCATTTGGGGAAGATAATCATGGAGTTCACTGAAAATTTTTGTTCCTTTCATAGAAGTTAACAAGAGTCGCGAGGACTCACCAGTTTAAGGGCCCCAAAATTCAGAGGTACTGAAAGCATAAGCTCCTCCTTCCAAACAGGGTTTAAATTACTTTTCATTACTGTTGTTTGAGCCTTCTACTTGGGAAAAGAACATTAGCATTAAGAGATTCTTGTCAGGAAAGCATCTTTAATTCTTTATAGTCTAATTTATGATCTATACAAATGAAATTTAAGAAGATCTGCTGACCTGCTGCCCAATGGACACAACAACATAAGGATCACTGCTTAGAATATCTCTAACAGCCAAACTTCTTCCTTCTATCACTTTGACTTTCAGTAATCCGATGAATTCTACCATACCCACCTGTTCACTCCAATATCACATGGTTAGGGGAATTTTCATAGTAGGCTCGTTGGCAAAATCCATCAAGCAGAATTTGCAACTGACAACCATCAACAAAAATATGCTTTTAAGGTGCCCAGGGTCTTCAGACTGAGCTCAACTCATTCATTTGGCACACACAAAATTCAGGCTCGTGCCCATGCCAAGGGCCAAAGGGTCAGGCCTAAGACTGGACTTTGACTGCAGCTCCAGGTTCTGTATAAAATGTTTTCAGCTTGGGCATGTGCCACTCCTCTATTTGTTTAGCCTGAAAATCCATCTCTAACCTAAGCCTAGACAACCAAACTCAGGCTCAGATAGACCTCTAGAGGCTAGGCTCAGCTAAGAAGCATAGACACGGACATGAATCACAGATACGACACGATACGGACACTCCGACACGGCATTTCTCAAAAATGTAGGACACGGACACGTCGAGGACACATTAATAATATAAATTAATTTATATATATAATCATCTACTAAAAAAATATATCATTTTAACTTTTTTAATCAATTTAGCAATCAAAAAATAAAAATTCAAGTACCAACTAACAAACATATCAAATTATCAAATATCAATACAATACTAAAACATAATTCATAATCATTAAGCATAAAATATCCATAGTTTCATAAAATCCATATAAAGAAAAGGACGGATCATTTCTTGCTGCTCCCTAATTAAAAAAAAAACAAAAAGCGAAAAAGAAGCCAATCTTGAGGCCTATTCTTTAGTGAAATATTTATTTGTCTTTTGCTTGTGATATGATTGATATTTACAATCATATATTTTTTCATGATATAAAATTATCATATATCAAGTTTACAAGTTTTAATAACCACATGTTAACAAAGTGTCCAAGAGATATTAGCCACATGTTTATTTTTTAGTTATAGATACGAGTTAGGAATTGCGGGATACGTTGCAAAAAGAGTGTCAAACAAGTGTCCGAAATTAAGATTTTTAGTTCTTAATTATGGACACAGTTAAATAGTATCGGACACGTGTCCGAGAGTGTCCGACGAGTGTCGGTGTCCGACACGTGTCCGACACGGACACGTCACTTTCTTAGAAGTGTCCGTGCTTCTTAGAGGCTCAGAAGCCCAAAAGGCCGTCCCAATCCATTGACAGCCCTGCCAACATAATGCAAGTGAAAACGCTAATGACGTTGACACATCCAACACTTTCTTATTTTTCCAACTAACAGGCATGAGCAAAGATTTGAGTATTGGGGAGAGAGAGAGAGAGAGAGAGAGAGAGAGAGAGAGAGAGAGAGAGAGAGAGAGAGAGAGAGAGAGAGAGAACCTTTGATTTGTTTGAGTGACGGAAGCTATTTAAATTATTTCCAGAATCACTGGAATGGATAGAGTTGCTTGCAGAAGATAATGAAACAATCCGCAAGCTTGGTTTCACAAATTCTTGCAGCTCATACTTGGACCTATAGGCACACAGACATGAGCAACCATCCCTTTTACATATCATTCACAAGCAAGTCCAAGTTTCATGGAGAAACTATATACCTGATGAAATGCGTGCGTTCTTCATGACTTGAATCTGGGCTGGGCTTCACAAATCCCTCAGGAAGATAAGCCTCATAAATTGCATTTGCAGAAGAATTTCCACCAACTTCAATCATATTGTCAATTTCTTCATCAGACCAATCATCTAATGTCACAGACAAAACCTGAACAAAAATGGTTAGAATTTTTTGTTTTATTTTAATAACTGCAATTTTGATAAAACTAAAGAAAACTTCTCGAAAACAAAATCATATTCTTGATTCCAACTCCACTAAATCTGGCATTTTCAGCAATCCAGATTGTGAGCCAAACTCTGCCAGCTTGTTACAATTAACATCCAAATTACATTGATCACGGCCTAGATTGGCAGTAAGTCATTATCTGGGCAATAATGGACCATGATTCAAATTTTCTTAAATCATGATCAAAATATTTGGATCATGACGCATGATCCATGTTTTTAAATCAACTGAAAATCATTGAGCAAAACATAACTCTCATTTGGAAGCCTTTGCTCTTTTCCCTTCAATTTGTTCACGCGGGTTCAGTGTTTAGTCATCCAACATGTTAGTGAGAAGGGCTCAACGGAGGATAGCACAGATGCAGAAAATCTTCTAGATGGAAGAATTGTTTTCCTAATTACCCTTTCAGTTTGGCTGGAGAAAATAGATGGTTATTAGGACAATAGTACTACCACAAACTCCATCCAAGGGGAAAAAAAATGCCATACATTGGATGGCAGGATCTGATATTGGGAGATTTTCCGTGCATGGACCATCCACAGTAGGGTAGGGCCTATAATAACATCAAAGTGGACCACTAAAAAATAAGCCCTACTTTACAAACTAATTACACAACCAAACAACATTATTCAGAATAAAAAAGAAACCTATGAAATATTTCCTGTTGTAGCTCAGTTAGTTAGGGACATGAGGGGTTGGTTAGGAACAAATTAATTCATCCTACTAGGGTCAGCATCTTGGAAGAAACTTGATCTCTTTGGATATTACGTACTATGGTATCCGGTGCACTACTATTCTCATCCCTCACAGCTAGGGATGGCAATGAGTTGGGTTTAAAAGAGTCGGGCAGCCCTCCCCAACTCATAATTGTCTTGCTCTGTGATGGGTATGGGTTGAGTTGGTTTGATACCAGATGGTAGGATGAACACGGTGAAGTAATAATGTAGCAAAATTAATATTTAAAAAAGTCCGCAAAAGTTACCTTGGAGATATGAGTACCAAGACTTCTATGCACACCACAACATTTTAAACATATAAATACTCCTATATTTGCAGACCTGAGAAGCCACCAGCAGAAAGATCATTTAAATGCATCCATCACAAAGTTGTGTCTTTCCAACAAAAAGATCCATAATATGGAAAATGTAATGGGAGTTTTTTAAATAAAAAAATAAGTATCCTGGATTAATGAATGCATCTCCTCAGTTTCATTTTTGGCATTAGTCAATGGCTCTCCGTCAAGTTCAATTAGAAGCTACAAAGGGTTAATACAAGATTATGTTCTTTCTCTGATTATGTTCAGCATAATAGAGGATGGTTTCCAGCATCTTAAGGAGAGAGCACAGAAGGAATGATTGGTGCAAAGGTTCAAGATGGAAAATGAAGAAGTGGAAATCATTCATTTGTGTGGATGGTGCTATTCTTTCTTTATGATGTATCAAAGCCAGAAGTTAAAAGATTGAATGCATTCTTCGCTATTTCAAAGTAGTTTCAAGCTTGATAATTAGCATTGGTAACAGCACAGTGGAAGGAATTGGAACATCTTCATATAAGGTCTTCAAGTGGTAAGGAATTGGAACATCTTCGTATAAGGTCTTCAAGTGGGTATATATTCTTAGTGTAGAGAAGGTAATCAGGTTAAATATTTGGGGCTTCCACTGAACCTATATGGAATTTTTTTAATGGTCACATGGGACTCTTTCTCTCTCTCACAATAGGTATTATGACCTGAACTTGCAACTTTGTAGTTGCAAAATGATCACCTTCCATCTTCAGAAATTATTGTATGCAAACTCAGGTATCACTAAGATCCCATGATGTAAAATGCTAACCAAGCATTAAACAAAGTCCACAACTAGAATTTACTACCCGCACTCAATTTTCTTCCTTCTACAAGAAAACATGCAATCTGTTGCTACATGCCTCGTGCAACATATGTTTTCAGTTTAGGACAAAAGAATTTGTCTTCTGCTAATGCAGTTAATTTTTCTCTCACAAAGCATCAGCCAATGCACAAAGGAAAGTGGCGGGTGGAAATGCTGAATTCCACATGCAACAAATCCGTCATGGATACTATAGGGTGGAAGTGCCGCTTACTGTCTGACTTGGATTGCATTAAAGATTGTAACCAAGAAACTTGAAAGGATTAGTTAACAAATTTAAAAACTACTAACGCATCACATTCTTGTAATTATAAATATAACCTCTTTTAATGATCTGAATAAAATTCATAGGTCACATACATATCATCAAAGCCTTATACCATCTTAATAGAGGGAGTTGAGTATCACCTTTCTCAAAGTCAAAGTAGAACTTGATATATGGTTTAGAAAGTTTTAATAGGCACCTGTAGGAGTGACAAAACTCAAAAAAAGAAAAGGGTAATTTAGGTGGAAGTCCAATTCTTCAAACTTAATGAGTCCCTTATTCTTAGTTGCAAGAGTCCACTAGTGCTATAAGGCCTAATGCTTCAAGGCCATTCTATTCCACTTATTTTGTGATAATAACCATTTTAACCCTAGCATTCACTTATTTCTTTTTAGGGTTTATTTTTTGGGAGTTTATTTATTTATTTTAGGGTTCACTTTCGAAACGGTGGCCGGACAACTAACAGTCAATGACCGGTGGCCAGCCAGGCGTGTTGGATACAGAAACATTAAGAATTTTGAATTTTCAGTGTACAAATTGAAGAAACAGGATAATGTATTAGTGTACATGATAAATATGAACAGCAATTAGATGTGTTGGAAATAGAAACATGAGACACAGGAACATTAAGAATTTGAATTTTCAGTATATCAATTGAAGAAATAGGCTAATATATTTGTGTATATGATAAACATGAACATCAATCAGATGTGTAATTAGATGTGTCATAAACAGGAACATGAGACACAGGAACATTAAGAATTTTGATTTTTTAGTGCACAAATTGAAGAATCAAGAACATAGACACATGAACATTAAAAATTTTGAATTTTCAGTGCACAAATTGAAGAAACAAGATCATGGATACATGATAAATAGGAATATCAATTAGATGTGTCAGAAACAAGAACATGTTTGAAATTGATGAAACAAAAACAGGAACATGTGGTCATGGTGTGTACACAAAAAAAAAAAAAAAAAAAATGGAAACAAGAAACTGCTGGCGGCCGAATTGTAACATGACTTTTTTTTTAAATCTGTGTTTTTTATTTTAAATAAAAATGGACACAATGGTAGTTTTTTAGTATTCCAAGGGCAAAAATGTCCTAGTGGACAAAAGATCTAAAATCTTTGAAGGTGGACTTAAAGCTACATGACTTTTAATGAATGGACTTGCGCCTAAGAGCCTCAAAAGAAAACTGAGTGGTACAACAACCCTTCATGTGTCAAACTATCAAAGAATTAAAACATACATGTCAGCCGACCTAGCGTAGTTGGCAATGGCCAGCCAAAGCACTCTTACAGAGAAAAAATAAAAGGTTAGCTAAGGGTGGATTAGGGGGGTATCCAATAATAGGTGTAACTAGAGGTGTAAAACCGGCCATGCCGGCCACGGCACGGCATGACTCATGGCACGAGGCACGGCCCATTTCACCCGTAATCACCGTTTCATATTTTTATGTAATCTATATTTTCTCGTTTCTTTAGTGTATATATAAAAAATATAGTCTTTTACCTTTTATTTTTTATTGTCTATAAAAATTCCAAAAGTTTTGACTGTAATTCTATTGAAAAACCTTCAAGTAGAAGAAATTCAAACGGATCTTTTTCCAATGGAGTAGGTCAAGTTTGACCAAACCACTTAAATTTGCTAGGCCTTGTTGGCTTTGGGCCCAATAGCTGGCCAATCATGGATCTGGCCTGCATCAATCCTTTAAATTTTTTAACCTACGACCCTAAATAAATGGAAGAATAGAACATCAGAAGGGGCGGCATGGAGGCAGGGCATGTTTGGCACAGCCCACGTCTTGTGCCATGCCAACGGGCTGTGCTAGGCCGAGCCCCTCCGGCAGCCAGCACGGCACAGCCCTAGGTGTAACTGTGTTAAATTATGGATAAAAAGGATCAATTGCTTTATTATATTATAAGGTAAAGGGAATTCCCAGCACTGAGATTTGTCCTGACAAAACTGTATGTGCATACATTTTTCATGAGAACTAAAAGAAAGTACAAAGAGATCTATTAGCCATTGCAAGCCTATACAGAAAGCAAAAACAAATTCTGGGCGCTAGGGAAATAGAAGAACTGGCAAAACAGCACTTACGCCCATTTAGGATCAGAAGCACCACAGTCTGCACAAGTGCGATTATCACTTTTATACAAGAGTTCTTTTAATCTCCTTAAATTCCCTGTCAAGAGGATGGTGCAAAGTAATCACTAAAATGAAAACAGACTTCCAATTTCAGATAAAAAAGCATTCTCCAAAGTTTAAAGAGTTCTGCATATTCTGTAAACTATTTGTTCGCCGTGATAAGAGAATAGATGACACTTAAGACACTTTTCAGACTTCAGAGGTAACCTGAATATGGTTAAGGCCTAAGGGTATCAAGTACAGTGTGAATTGCAGATAAGTGGAGGATCCTTTAAAGCCCTTTTTTTAGAACACAGGCTCATCCAGAATTGGTTATAAAGCGAAAGTAATCAGTATGGTTCTGAAATGCATCTTTTTAGTTGTTCCTATCTTATTCAGCTGAAGATTTCTGGAACGTGGACTATTTATTTCTTAAAATTTGGCCTTTTCAGTGCTATAATTATTTCAATAGGCACGGTAGCTCCAAAGTGAAAAAATAAAACAAGTAAATATTTGAGACCGTATTCCTTTATTGACCTTTCATTATGATTGATTTGTCACTCAGCGTAGATCATGTGTTACTCACCCCTTCCAAAGTAAAGATACCGACCCAAAAAGTAAGCAACGGTCGAAACTTTGATGCATTTCCATGTGAGAAATCTTACAGGAGTAAGCCTTAACACCTTTACTTACCCGTATACCATCAGATGACTTTCATTGTTTCGACAACCTTTTTTGATGTTTTCAACTACTTCGTTCTCACTTCCATTATAAGTAACATCATACATGGCTCTCAACTCTCACCAGCTTAAATGTATATTGAATTATTATTTTCTCACCTTTCCCTTCATTAAGAATCTTCTTTGAAAAAATAAATCATAGATTGGTTGTTTGCATTTGACTGGTATAGATATCTTCTTTTTTTTTCACTGAGAAAAGGAAAAACAAACACAAGATATCCATACAAGTCAAGTACAAACAACCAATCTATGCCGGTTCCATGTTACTCTGAGGGTCTAACAAGATACCTGTACAAGGCTTTGTAAATTCATACTGACGGTTACTCATCCTTTTGCTCACTCACAGACAATTGCATCCAATAGAACGTATCTCTATCTGCATCATGAAAATGTCACATGGAAACCTACTTCATTCATGTGAATGACAGGAAAGTAAAGTTTACACATAAAGTTACTCAACAAAAGGAAATCAAGCAGAAGAACCCAGAATCATGTAAACACAACCTGAATACTTACGTCAAGAATAAAGTTGGGACCCGTTTGCCTGATTTGCATTGAATTCATAGTAAAGGGGGGTTTTAATGAAAGAGTATTAAAGAGGTGAGTAGTCAAAGGTATAAGATAGAGATCTAGATAGGACCATCATTTTCCTAGGATTTAATTCACTATGATAATCACCATCTAACAAAAGGGAGATGAATTGATAACCCGTCGTTGTGCATCTTCACCTTTAACGCTTCACTTTTTGCCCTTTTGGTAGAAAGGCATTACAAATAAATCCTAGGAAGTCAACACCAAGAGGCCCTTACTGAAAGAAAAACGCATCGATCAAATGCAGATAATTTGCAATTGGCCTGGCATTCAAATTCAAACTATCCAATAGCAGGATTTTCAAGCAAGGAAGAAATCTAACCTAATCATTCATATTAGAAATCACCCTATAGAAATTCAAACTACCTAATCACCTCTTTCTCAAAAAAAAAAAAAAAAAATCACACTACTAACAATGATTCAAGAAACCCACTCAACACAATCAATTAACAATTCAAGAAAAACTTATATGAGACAAGTACCAAACAAGGAACCACCCAATCAGCTTAGTTAGAGAAAGAGAGAGAGAGAGATGATTTAGACCACCTAATCAGTTTAGTTCGATGTAAAAATCGGATCTTTGAAGAATAGTCGACCATGAAATTACCTAGAACAGATGCTTAGTTATGATAAAAATCCTTTCTTTAATCGAGCAGATGATATCGGAAAGAAGAAGCTAAAAATCGGAGCTTGGAAGAAGAAGAAGATATGCTTATATATATTTTTCTCGCAGAAGCGTCAAAAACAGTACTCAAAACGCCAAGAGGAAGGTTTGGTAAATGTCGGTAGTAATTTTCGGGTTGGATAGATTCGCTACCAGAGTGATGGCAGCCTGGACCGTTGATAAGGTGGGTCCACCACATTCCCCCGTAAGAGATGAAATTTGATCCTTCGTATGTGAATTCTGAAATTTGATATTTAGGGTACGTTTGCTTTGGATTAGATTGTATTGGAGTTCATTATCAGGATTCGTAAAGAGACGGAACCTTGATTTTTCTGTGTGTTGAATTTGCAGGTGATGATATGGATGTGTGATCATTTTCTATATTTTTTTATTCAATTTTCATTAAAAATGAGTTATTTATTATTTTTTTATGTTGGACTTTGCTTTTTCATTTTTTTTAATGCTTGAAAGACATTGATGGGGATATTATTTGACCCCACATTTGTCACACCTTGAGAATTCCCACAGTCCATCGGTGCTTCCAAGGACCTGTGTTGTGTCTTTTTTTTTTTTAACGTTTAGAATTTATTGCAATGGAGGCACACATATCTCGGATGGGTTCGGACTTGGGACGGTGGACTTCACGCTCTACAAAATTAATTAGGTTCGTTGTACATCCAACTAGACTTGTTGGGGCCACTCATGGCCACAGCATACACATCTAACAAATTGGGTTCTCTCTTTCTGTTTTATTATACTAATACATGCGCAACCCTGACTCAAAGGTCATCAGGACATGGTTACCACTTTTGTACGCCTCTGTTGTTTTTGTACACGTGCGAGCATTTTTTTTTTTTTATCATATGTGTGGGCTGCTGTTCATACTTGTGCTCCCTCTTAGGACCCAAATCTCCTTGACTTGGATGCCAGAAAAACCAAAAAAAAAAAAAAGCGATTAATTCTTGATTTTCTTATTGCATTTGTTAGTGCTCCATAGCATCCCATTGTCTGACACTAACACTAATCTCATTGCCATCGAATCTTTATCCACCGTTGGATCAACCCTAAAAAAAAACTCTATGGCTAAAAAACCACTACACTTATAGTTATCCAATCAAGGGCTAAGATGATTCGATGGGTTTATTTATTATTTAGAAGATTTTTGGGGAAAGATCCGCTTAAATAGCACTAGCACAAAAAAAGCTCTTTAGTTTATAGTGCACAAAATAGGTCTTGGTGTCCTTTTTCATGCAAAAAAAAAAAAAATTCATTTGGGTAGCAACGATGCGGCAACACTTATACCTCATCAATCTTTTTCTCCTACTAAATCAAAACACAAGAAAATGGAAAACTTTCGCTCCTTTGTTTCTTCAAAACAAGGCCAATCTCTTCATCTTCTGATCAGGCACAAAACTCAGAGCCATCTGCGTTTTTTTAAAATTGGCACACAATCTTCAGAAGCTCTAGCCCAAATTACAGACAATTTGAAAAGTTGTTAAAACGTCCTAATTGTATGTCATTGATTCAGGCATTCTTGTTTGGTAATCTTTGACAAAATTTGCTGGAGGATCAATTTTGGATTGGGTCTGCCAGAGTGAGTAAGCGTTGCGCCCCAACTCCTTAGATAATTTCTTTAATATGATCATCTCTATGCACTCGATTAAAATAATCAATTATAGTATAACCCAACCATCCTCATCTCTTTATCCATTAGATCACTAAATACTGCCCCAAGCACCCTCCACTCTTTATCCATTAGATCACTAAATACTGCCCCAACCACCCTCCACTCTTTTATCCATCAGATCACTAAATGCAGATGGCAAGTGGCCATCAACATGGAAGAGCACATAGAACCCAAGTGCCAGAGAGTAGAGGCAGATGGCAAGTGGCCATCAACCTCAAGCATCAACTACCATGTAGTAGGTAATATGCTCATTGATTAACGACGACGATAGCGTCGTTCCCCATAACGTTGAGGACACTATAGTCTTCAAAAAAATTTTTAACCATATATGAAAATAATCCTATAAAAAATAGTTCTCACCATTTTTTTTTTTGTGATAACTCTAGGTAGGCTTGTTTATCACATAATTCAAATCTTGCAATACACAGGGACCACTCTGATAATCACACGCTCCAAATTTCGATTAAATCAGAATTTATCGGACTATTAGATCGACTGTACACCAATCTACATTGATTGGATTTGTAAGCCACAGATGAAGAGCTTAGAAACATGTGCTTGAGGTCAAACTTGATATTTAGGGTGGTTTCATGCAGATTTTTTCATCTCTCCTGATCTTATCCCCATATGAGATCTACTAGTAAGTCCCATAAAAAAAAAAAATTTTTTTGGCGGGTGGTCCTATTTTGTGCACAACAAACTTTGTAGACCCTTTTCGTACAGGTGCATCTATGGAAATTTTTCCCATAAAAACCTCGTTTATTTTACCCTTGCCCACGAGGTGAGCTTTATTGCACCTTAAAAATGGTGTTTAATGTGCCCCGTAGGTTAATAGAAAGTCGAAAACCAAACTCCCACCTTCTTTTCTACCTGTCCTCGGCCGAGCAACGCTGAAAACCCTAAATCGTTCCCAGCATTCTCTTCGCACACCTGCTTTCCAGGTATGCTCTGACTCACTCATTCTCTTCGTCTCTCTTCCGTAGATTAATCTGACGTATGCCCTTGTTTCTGGATCACCTGCATAAATTAAATCACAGTTCCATCATGGATTAAATACTAGCATTGATGAATCACCAAACAGAGTGTTCTAATTCCAACTTTCAATAGCCTGTTTCTATGTTGTCCTTCTGATTCTATCTTCAGTCTATTGATTTGCCCTACCAAAGCCATATGCATGGTTCATGATTAATCAGTTTTGTTTGACAACCACAATGCTTTCTGAGGATTCAGCCCTTCATATGAAATGGGTGATTTACTGAATCCTAGACTTAATATTTGCCACTAATTTACTTCCCAAATTTTCACAAATCTTTTTGGGTGACTCCCAAAAGAAACTTTTCACAGCCCAATTGTAGTTTATAGGGTAGAGAACTATGATGCATTCTAGATTCAGCGTTCATAGAGTTGTCAACTAGGAATCTGCAGGCTCAAGGCAGCTGCATATGAATTAGGGTAATTTAGGTGGAAATCTGATTTTTCAAACTTAATTAGGTTGAAGTTCACCCCTTTTGAGTTCTTAGTGGCAAGAGTCCACTAGTGCTATAGGATTTAATGCTTCAAATCTATTCTATTTTACATATTTTATGATAATGGCAATTCTACCCAGAAGTAAAGTAAGAAACAGAAAGGGATGAAAAACAGAGAGAAGAAAAGAAAGGCATGTGATGCTCTCTGACTGTAGTCACCTTTTCACTGGTGTGTTGGTGATCTCATTTGCCTCTCTAGTCTTTAAGAATAAGATGGCAATTCCAGTTCTCAACAATCACACACACACACACACACACACACACACACACACACACACACACAGAGACAGGTAGGATGCCAAAATAATAATAGTAATCCAAACATTTTGGTTCATTCTTTAATGTCCATGAAAGTATACCAATCTTTAGTTTGGTGACATCTCTCTCTGCTTCAGCAGTGAAAAAGGCTGTGTAACTCCCATAAGCTCCTGTCACAGCAGCAGTAAACAGATTGATGCTGTTGTACCCATTGATCTGAGTCACTCAACAAACTGCATCTTAGGTTTCATATTCTCCAACATTTTGCCAATTCTAGAGGTCGCATTTTCTGCACAGATTGCAGGCACTCAAGCTCCATACTCATGGAGTTGCCAGCAGAAGCATCCTCGGTTCCTCAACATCAGAGTCCACACCAGTCCAGCCAACCTGCAATGCCTGGCAGGTCAGAGCCAACCAGCTCTCCATTTGTCAGCCAGGCTCGGAAGCTGCTGTTCCGGCGAATTTTGGTGGGCGTAAATGATGGTCGCTTCTTTGTGGGTGCATTCCATTGCATTGACAAGCAAGGAAACATCATTCTCCAGGATGCAATGGAGTACCGTAGCACCCGTCGCTCCTTGCCTTCTCCCATGGAGCAGCGGTGTCTCGGCCTCATTCTTATCCCAGCCTCTTGCCGCTCATCGTGTCATGTGGACTGCTCCCTTGAAGAACAGCTCTCTCTGTTATCACTTGAGAAATAAGTGGTGATAGAATAGTTAGCATTTTCTTGCTCAAGTAGTATGCTGCTGGTGGTATTCGAAGGAAGATGGGGGACGTGTGACAACTATCTTAGTAAATTAAGAAAGAGAAATTGAAACTTCTTTGTATGGATTGACTTTTGATGGTATCACCTCCACATGTTGGTCCATTCATACTTAAGCTTTGAGATATACATACATACTATGAGACTTATTTTTTTGTGTTTGCATGCTTGGGTGCGCATACGTCTGGAGCATTGGGCCAGCATAGTTTCGTGTTCAGTGGGCCATTTCTACTGTTGTCATGCGGATTAACCTTTTATCTTGCTATCCCTTTCATATCTTTTACTTCCATCACAGGCTTTTATGCTGGAGATGATTCCGATTTTTGCCAAGACAGGAAGTTTCTCGCCATTTTTTTGCATGTTTGGAAAAGGGATCGTTTCTTTGTTTTGGTGGCTACAAGAAATTGGAAATGGCATTTAAGGCATTAATTCCCAATGTGCCTTTCCCAACTTTTGAAACATGACAAATCCAAATGACTAGTTGGAGCAACACTTGGGCCAGTGTCTGTACAGGCTAGAGGTGATGTGAATTGGTTGCATAAGCCAAAGGTGGCCGGCGTGGGCGATCTTTTTTCACAACCACTCACTCGACGGATGTGATCATTTATCTATAATATACAACCTAACCTTTCTGTCTATATTTACGAAACCCTGAAACCATAAGTCATTTTTTCCAAACTGTTTTTTTTATATACAATTTTCATTCTATGAGCCTTCCTTCATAAGCAGCAGTTTCAGGCTTACCAAAGGGGTCAAAAGTAGAGATAAAAATGTTTCAGAACCATCACTCAGATTCATAGGCATGCATGCCATAATCCTAATGCCGGCACCCACTCATCCTTGATCTGTACTTCCTGGATCAAAGCTTTCTCTAGTCAGAGTGATAATCATATTTAAATTCCCCTGGCAAATAGAATTTAATAGCATATCCTGCATTGTTTCAATCCAACGGTGATCATTGCTGATGGAGATATTTCAGCTAGCCACGCATTCTGAACAAGAACCACACTTTCATAGATTTTGGACAAACCAAGAAACAGCGAGGGCAAGTTCCCACTCATCCATTAATGATGTGAATTAAACACGAAGGGAAAAACCAGCAAAGACTGAAATCAACGCCCATGGCTTGCAGCTAAATAATTGTTAAAGGGATACATGGACATATGGAGTGGAATGAGTTTACCCCTTCCCCAGGCTAGAGCAGTGTCACTCAGTTTCTCATTTTTTTTTAGCAGTGCCAACCATGAACAGAGAAAGAATATTAAACTCCAGACAACAAGCACTTCTTAAAAATGTACAGAACTCTACAATTACACTTACCAACCGACTAGTCGTGTCTCTCCCCTCAGTTTGCTGTTGCCATTCCCTCAGTTCTAGCAGTGAGCCAACATAAACGGCAGAGCCTGTCACTTGGCTTCATTGTTTTCGATTGCTTCTGCCTGTCCTTCAGTCTCTGTTATGCTCTCCACGCAACAACTCCAAACTTCATAAGGTGACAATGGGTCAGAAAACTATTTACCATCACTCAGATTCGGCATGCTGGGAACTTGGGCTTTCTTTGGCTCCATTTGCTACCACATCACCTGCTAAAGGAAGTGGTTCAGCCAAATCTGTGTTGGCTTCTCCATGAGCCCAATCTTCTCCTTCTTTAAGCTCACCGTTGCATATAGCTGGAGATTGGTTCACCTCAGATGAGTCACTGGAATCCAATATCTCTCTCCATTCAACCCACTCAGAGGTTTTACCACCTTCACTAAGATTTGACATTCTGGAGTGCTCTTTCAACACTCAAACCAAACCATGATCAGAAACTTCAGTTCCAAGCTCCCCTCGGTAAGATCCAGGCTGCTCAGCACTTCGGGAGATGTGGCAGTGTCAACTAAGTCATCATCTTCACCAACAATAACCCCATCATCGCTGCTCCTACCAATTGTACCAGTTTCCTCTGCATTAGGTGATGGCGAAGCAAGTGAGCCTGGTGATCGGTCATTAACAAGTCGGTCATCCTCAAAAGCAAACCAGTAGGAGTTTGTAAAGAGAGAGCCACTGCAAACTTCATGGGTTCAGTCAACAGGGCAGAGATGAGGGAGAACCTGACCAAAGTCAATATTGAAATATCCATGTGGTAGCAACATTTAAGTGATCCAAATTATTCATATTTTAGGCCCTAACTTGGATGGAAGAAAACTCTCACATTGGATGATCCTAGCCATACCCAATTTTTCCATAGATAAATAGTTGGGTTCCATTTACAAGCAACTAATCAAGCATGTAGCTGGAATCAACCAATCGGAAGCACTAGGTCTAGTCCACATGATGGACAGCTTAGATTATCAAAATGACATACCCTCACAATACCACCCTATGATACACGGACATCCTAAAACCATAACACACCCACACCCAACACATACACACCCGTACCTAATACTCGTACCGATACTTCATTTCTAAGGTATTTGACATTTTTTTAAGGCGCACCCGCACCCAATATGCACATGCATCTGATACTAATGCTGAGTCCATGTAACATAGGTACCACTAGTGGAAAAACCAAAAGGGCCATCTTTATCAATCGAGTATCATAGACCACCAAGACTGATTTTTTAATCACTATAACATCATATTCGGATTGACAAAGAAAAAAAAACTGAAAAAAGAAGCTTTCACAATCAGGTCATTAACTACCTGTCCTGGTCATCACCCAGGAGCAGCGAAGATATGACAACTTCAGCAGATTCATCATTGAAGTACACATCCTGCCAAATATCAGACCACTGAGTAAAATTCACTATCATTATTATTTTTAAACAAAAAGTTGTATTATTGTTATCTCACTCTCCCACTTAAGAGGCAAAATGGTTAAGGTAAACTACAAAAGATTTCATTGTAACTAAAAATCCCAGAATTGTTCTATTTTAAAACCCTAAAATATTTAAGTTTTCTATTTTAAAACTGAACATCAATTAGTCTAAAACCCTAAAATATTTAAGTTTTCTATTTTAAAACTGAACATCAATTAGTCTAAAACCCTAAAATATTCAAGTTATCTATTTTAAACAGCTTTCATAAATTGTTGCCTTTTCCTTTTTTTAAATAAATTGCTCTGGATTTTTTTCTGAATATATCCTTCAAAAAATTCCAGAATTCAGAAACTTCACAACAATGAACTGACAATAATAATTAGTTACAATGAAGTCATTTTTTTATGAATAAGAGTAAAAATAAGCTAGGCCTGGGTTGTGTTGAGCCCAAGTGGGCACATTATTATCATTTCTTTTATTGGTAAACTGGCCTCATTATCCTGTTTGAGAAAAAACTAGGCCAAGAAAGAACTTAGATCAAATGATGACAGCTAACTAAATGTATAATATCAAGGGTAGGCATTACTCATTTATCTGTAGCTTAACAATCTTGCAAAAACCAGATTTGCAGCCCTTATGGGACCTAGACGCCCACGAATAAAAGGTTGAATTCCAAGTTCTGAAACAATTTGCTTCTCAATGATTGGAACTTAAAGTTACCATTAAAAAAAATGTTTGGAACTCAAGTTTACTCTAGCCCAAAACTTACAACCAACAACAGGAGAACAAATGGATCTTGTATGACTTGCATGAAGTTTCAATGAAAGCATTAACTTTATAGAAGCTTTAGTTTACCCTTCTTCAAAATTTAGGTAGTGAGACTTAGGTACTGTGAACCTAAGTTCCAATAATTGAGTGGTGAAAGGTCTTGGAACTTGGAATTCCACATTCTCACATGGGAGCTAAGCCACAAGGGCAAATGCTTTTATAAGGATTCTCTTGGTGTAGAAGATCATATTGCGTTAAAAAAATGGATTTGAATGGCCTAGCAAACTCAGTGTTGAGCTCTGAAACTAGTCTGAGTACAAGATCTACGATACCTAGATACCTATATATGCCCTAGCTTATCTGTGTTGTACCAATACAATACACGTATTGGTACTTGATTCTGCATCAACACTTCTCTAGGGTACAAGTTCACCGTATCCTGATATACTGAATCTACACTCTCAGTTTTTAACATAAATTGATATTAGAAGGGAATGTAAATGATGAAATTTCATTAATTTAAAAATATTTCTAAAAAGAAAACTAATACTTCATTAAGAAAAAACTGATATAAAAAATGAAATTTTATGATATTGATAGGACAGCCATATCCATATCCATGTCCTATATTTCCATAATAGCATAATTGTATCATCAATCCTATATATGTATCCATATCTGGCATCATAGTACTTCATTGTGTATGGGGTCTTGTCTCTTTATTGAAGATATGTGGGATGCCATTGGTGGAGATAAAAAGGAGGTTCCTAGAGACAACCATAGAATGTGAATGTCTTCATAAACTACAGTATTAGAAATCGTCATCATCAAAGCCTTGTCCCAACTATGTGGGAATTAGCTACATAAAATTTGTTTCTCCATTCCGATCTATCCTAAGCCAAATCCCTAGATAAGTTCAACTTCTTCAAAACGGATTTTACTACCTCCATCCACATCTTCTTCGGCCCACCCCTTCCCTTTGGTACACCATCAACCTACATAGCCAAGCATTTCCTTACTGGTGTCATTGCTGGCCTGCGTTTGACAAGCCCCAGCCATCTTAAACGGGTTATTCTAATCTTATCCTCTTATTTGTGCTATCCCTAAATGCTCTCAAAAGCTCTCATTTCTAATTTTATCTTTCATAGTTTTACGGCACAAATGGTCTTAAAGAAATCTATCTTTCATGAATTGTTGGACACATCATGTGTTGTAGATCTGTGAAACAATGAAAAACAAGAATAATAGCAGAGATCTTTAACAATGAATTGCATACTTTGTCGATCCCCTTGCATGCCTTTAAATATACAGAGATTTCCTAAGAATGAGCTAATTTACAACTGTGCTGAAAAAATGAAAGGAAACTACAGCAATCTACAGCAATCAGAATCATCTTATACATAGTAACGTACAGTAGTCTACAGATCATAATTACAGATTTCCTAATCTGTAATTATCATACCAAACGGGTCGGCCCATTACAGGCCAGGCCAATGGGCCGGCCCAATGGGTCATTCAGTTGACCCAGTCTTTTTACACCCCTCCTCAAGCTCATGGTGAGGCAACAGCAGGAGTTTGTTCAAGGAAGACGAGAAACGAGCAAAGGTCTGAGCTTTGGTAAAGAGATCAACAGCATTGTCAACTGAACTGACGGAGTGGAGTGACAAAGTACCCGATTTATAGTGCTGGCGAACAAGATGGCAATCAATTTCAATATGCTTAGTTCGTTCATGAAAAACTTCATTTTGAGTGATTCGAACATCACTCTGATTGTCACAATATAATGGTGTAGGAGCTTGAAGAGGAACACCTAGGTCATGCAGTAACCACCGAAGTCAGACAATTTCAGAGGTAGTATCTGCAAGAGCACGATATTCGGCTTCTGCAGAAAACTTGGAGACAGATGTCTACTTCTTGCTCCTCCAGGAGACCAAGGAATGACCCAAGAACAGGCAATAACCAGTGATTGAACGCCGATCATCCACATCCCCTGCCCAATCAGAGTTAGAAAAGGCTCGAAGATGAAGCGGACTATCGGAAGAGAGAAGCAAGGCATATGATTGGGTACCCTGTAAATAACGAAGAATCCGCAAGACAGCACCCCAATGAACCGAGGTGGGCTGAGCCATAAATTGACTCACAATGTGAACAGCATAAGCAATGTCAGATCTAGTAATAGTCAGGTAAACAAGACTCCCAACAACTTCCCGGTAGCGAGTAGGATGAGCTAAAGGCACACCATCGTTTTTATGCAGTCGTGCATTGATTTCCAAGGGAGTAGAAATTGGAGCGAGATCTGTAAGACCCGCACGCTGGATGATGTCCGAGCAATACTTCATTTGAGAGAGGATGTATCCCCGTTTGGAATATCCCACTTCAAGCCCAAGAAAGTAGCGAAGATGACCGAGATCCTTCATCTCAAATTGGTTCTGAAGGAAGAGTTTGAGCTCAGAAATACCTGAATGATCACTGCCAGTAATGATCATATCATCCACATATAGAAGTAGAATGACGATACCATTGCTTGAAGTACGAGTAAATAGAGCACTATTATGTTGACTCTGTCGAAGGCCACTAGAAAGAACTGATTCAGTAAAACGTTCAAACCAGGCACGAGGAGCTTGTTTAAGTCCATACAGGGCTTTCTTCAGATGACACACTTGATTGGAGTGGGGAACCCCAGGAGGAGGTACCATAAAAATTTCTTCATGAAGATGCCCATGAAGAAAGGCATTTTTGACATCAAGTTGATACAATGGCCATTGATGAACTGCAGCAACAGATATCAATGTTCATACAGTGATCAGTTTGGCCACAGGTGCGAATGTTTCCTCATAATCAATTCCATAATCTTGTGTGTATCCTTTGGCAACTAGGCGAGCTTTATATCGTTCAATGGTGCCATCAGAATTTGTCTTCACTTTAAAAATCCATTTGCAACCAATAGCTTTCTTTCCTGGAGGAAGAGAGACAAGCTCCCAAGTGTGATTTTGCTGAAGTGCAGCTAATTCTTCTTCCATGGCTTTTTGCCACTCAGGGTACTGAGAAGCTTTGGTATAAGACCTGGGTTCAAAATGTGAATGGACTAAAGCAAGATAGTTGCGATATTGAGGGGAAAACAAGTTTGTAGAAACAAATCCATAACACTGCACAGGTGTGCGAGTACGCAGTGGATATCTCCGTGGTGGAACAGAATCCTGGGCTTCAGGAATAGTGGGGACTTCAGCCACATCAGAAGGGATGGAGTCAGGTTTGGGCCTCCGTTGATAGACAAAAAGTGGCGGAGGATCAACAAAAGTTTCTGAAGTAGGTAAAGGATAGGTCTCAGAGGGAAACAAATCCGGAAAAGGATCAAAGGGGTGTACAGAGGAGACAGTCTGTGAGGATGGCAAGGAGTAATAAGGTATATGTTCCATGAAGGTAACATTACGAGAAATGCGTAACTTGTTCAAGTGCGGATCATAACAGCGATATCCCTTTTGTTCTATACCATATCCAAGAAAAACACAAATAGCAAACTTGGGAGAGAGCTTATGTCATTCACTAGGGGGGAGCAAGACAAAACAAGTACATCAAAAAACTCTTAGATGAGAGTAAGTGGGTTTTGTACCATAAAGTTTCTCAAAAGGAGTGGCCCCAGATAAAACAAAAGATGGCATTCTGTTGATGAGATAAACGGAAGTGAGAACAATTTCTCCCCAAAATGTAATGGGCACGGAAGAGGATTGTAGCATAGATCTAACCGTTTTACTGATATGTCTATGTTTTCTTTCAGCTACCCCACTTTGTTGTGGAGTACCTGGGCAGGAGAGTTGAGCTATTGTACCATGACTGGCAAGCAAGGTTTGAAATTGTTGTGACCGATATTCCTCCCCCCCGGCCCGCGCATCGGAGCGAAAAACTTTGATCTTAGCAGAAAATTGGGTGGCGATCATGGTGGTAAAGTTCAAGTATGTACTGAGAAAATCAAATTTGTGTTTTAACAGGTATAGCCAAGTAAATCGGGTGTAATCATCCACAAAGATAACATAATAACGTGAGCCACCTTTGGTGGGTTGAACAGCAGGACCCCATAGATCAGAGTGAACAAGTGCAAAAGGTGCACTGGAAAGTGACATACTTTTATTAAAAGGCAAAATAGGTTGCTTTGACAACTTGCAACCAATACAACCAGTAGATTCAGACAAAGTGACTTTTCCAAGACATTTATTCGCAAGTAAAAAATCTAATTTTCCTTTGGACAAATGACCTAACCGAAGATGCCATAAGCTAGAGGAGGAAGTGGATGTAGACGCTGCCAGAATTGGTGAGGAAGGAACATGAAGAGAGGTCAAGTGATATAAATTCCCTTCTTTATGGCCAGTCCCAATCTGCTTCCCGGAGCGAGGATCCTGCACAACACAACCAGTGGAGTTAAACGAGACAAGATAACCCAGATTAGTAAGTTGACTGATGGAAATGAGGTTAATAGCAATTCCTGGAACACACAAAACATTCGGTAAAGATAGTCGTCCAGAGGAAGACTAAGATGTGATGGTACCAATGGTGAAAACAGGCATAGTGGTGCCACAAGCAGTATGAATGTTTAGAATAGTAGAGGGCTTTCGACTGAGACTCAATAATGATGAATCAGAAACCATGTGAGATGAGGCACCTGAGTCAAATATCCATGATGGAGTTTTACCAGAGAATGAGGCCATGGCAGAATTAACCAGTTCAGCTGGAGTAGTACTGGGATCACTGGAGGAAGCGAGGAGGAGCTGCTGCAGGCGTTCATCAATCATAGTCTGGATCTGAGTAGAGAAGTCAGGAGTGGCTCTTTCTGATTCTGTTTCTTTTTCAACTGAGGACAGTCTCTCTTCCAGTGTCTGGGTTCTTTGCAATAATTACAGATGTTGTTAGAACCGACAGGTTTAGCCAAAGAGGATGACTTGGCAGCAACGAGGACGTGATCGGACTCAACGGCTTTGCGCTTTGATAAGGTCTGTTGAGTTTGTTCCTCTGCTAGAAGTTCAGACAAAGCCACATCCACATATGGCAATGGAGATCGATGTAATAGGAGACCCCTAATGTGTTCATACTTAGGGCGAAGAGCCATAAGAAACTGAACTAGTCAAGTTTCCTGCCGATATTTTTCAAAAGTTGTTGAGTCGGCAGAGCAGGTAAACTGGGGTTCCATTAGAGCTAATTGATCCCATAATGCTGTCATTTTGACATAAAATTCATGAATGGACTGCCAACCTTGTTCCGCAGTTTTAATTTCCCATTCAAGTTGATAACGGCGGGCGGAATTGGATTGAACATATAACCAAGCCAAAAAATCCCAGGTATCCTTAGGATGAGAAAATTTAGACAATTGATGTCCAATGGAGGGAGTGACTGAATTTGCAATCCAAGAATTAATTTTACCCACAGATGCTTCCCAATCCTCATAAGTAGGATCCTTGGTGTCAGGGCCTGGCTTCTTTTCTATCACAAATTTCCAAAGTTTCTGTCCCTTCAAAAAATTCATCATGAAATGTGACCAGTAAGCATAATTGGTCCCATCAAGAATAACACTAATGCCAGTCACCTTCTCAGCCATTACAGACGACAGCAGAAGATGGAGATGCAAGAAAAACAAAAAATGAGCTCTAGGCGTCCCTGCTGACCGGGTGTAGAATGGCTATTGGACCACCAAAACTCAATTAGTGCACAAATCAGCTTACAGAAAGCAAAGACTAACCAATTTTCGCACCCAACAAGCCTTGGTCAAGTTTGATCCAATGCCAGATTCCAAAACTGGACGGTCTTGATGAAAACAGTCCGGTAAAAATTGCTGAATAGAGATGGCCAAAAAACAATACCTTAATGCAGCCCAAAAAATTTGAAAAAATCACAGAATATCTCCAATAAGTGGTCGACCACTTTGAGCTGGTGCGCCTCCTCTCTGATCAAGTGTGGACCCCACTTCTGTAACCCAGCCAATGTCTGGAGACGTCCAGACCAACGATCTGCCCTATTGCTCACAACAGTAGCTTTGATACCATGTGAAAAAATGAAAAACAAGAATAATAGCAGAGATCTTTAACAATGAATTGCATACTTTGTCGATCCCCTTGCATGCCTTTAAATATACAGAGATTTCCTAAGAATGAGCTAATTTACAACTGTGCTGAAAAAATGAAAGGAAACTACAGCAATCTACAGCAATCAGAATAATCTTATACATAGTAACATACAGTAGTCTACAGATCATAATTACAGATTTCCTAATCTGTAATTATCATACCAAACGGGTCGGCCCCAACAGGCCAGCCCAATGGGCCGGCCCAATGGGTCATTCAGTTGACCCAGTCTTTTACAAGATCGACCAATGCTATTTGGACAACCGTTGAAGGGTTTGTTCAACAACAAAAACTGTGGCATGCTTACAATAATTGGAGATTGAGTTGGCCAATAGAACTTGTCAGAAACTCTCCACTTCTCAATTCCCGAAGAAGAATCTATTTTCGTAGACTTTAATCTTATCAAAAGGTAACTCCGCCAATTTTTACTGCTGGTCTCAAGTATGAGTAAAGGAGGAAGGTTGCATTAGGTAGGTTGACAGCTAGCATAAGATTTTGTCATAACCAAAACATGAATTTTGAGATACCTTGACGACAAGAGCATGGAGTTGGTTAAGGTAACAAAATAAAGAAGAATTAGTATAGCTTGTTTACAGGAGAAAAAGCGCAAAGGGAATAAAGCTAAGGAGCTCACTGATGGTTATAAGCTTTTTATGCAAGAAAGAATAATATAAGAACTAGAGTGGGTATAATTGCGGATAGGGATTTGAAAGAAAAAATTGTGACAGTAAAGAGGTTGGGTGATGGAATTATAGCAATTAAATGAATGTTAGAGAAAGACAAAATTCATATTGTTAGTGCATATGTTTCCCAAGAAGGATTAGATGAAAGTGTGAAGAGATAATTTTTTAGAGGAGATGAATGGTTTACTACAAGAAATCCCAACTAGTAATAAAATTTTCCTAGGAGGGGAATTAGAGGTACAAATGTAACATCATATCATTAGTGGATTGAATGAAGATTACATCCCAAATATTTCATGAATTCAAGGTTGGGCCATACAATCTCTTCACTTGTTTTTAAGAATCTTGTCTTGACAATGACATGATATTGGGCAAGGGTGATGGCGATATTCTTTTCTTCTACATAAAGAAAAAATCCACGAAAGGGAAAAAGATATTTACAAATACTACAAACCTTTGACCCAAAAAAAGAACTATAAATGCTACAAAATTTTCAAGTAACTAAAACACATCACTCATGATATTAAGAGTGAGCATGTTGATGCAAAAAGAAAGTTCTTCCCATCTGTAAAATTGTATTTGGCTCATTTTTGTAATAATAGATGCCGAGCAAGGATCAAAATAGTGGTTGCGGTGGGTGTAACGGCCAATGGCCAAAACACTAAGTAGCAATTGCGGAGATACGTAGTGGTGAGGTGTGAATTTTTAAGTGGTTAAATTTTTTTTTAATATTGTGTAATAGCCAATCTTGTGTTTTTTTAGGAAACCATATAAGGTTAGAGACAACTTTAGGAAAGGCTATTGAGAACAAGAAATAGGAAAAATTAAGTTTAAAATTAAAATTTCTAGGCTCTATTAGGTTTTAGACTATAGCGCCACTATTTTCAAAATAGCGTAGCGGTCTCAACCGCTACAGCCGATAACACAGCTGCTATGCTATGTAGCGGCCACTATTTTGAACCATGACGAGTGCATTCACACTTTCAGAAGGGAATTTTCTGTAGTCCCAAATGTTTGAGCTAAATGCAGTCCTAAAAATACAGACACAAAACAGAATATGCAAATGGACATATCTATTATAAATGGCAGGGTGATTGATAACAAAAAAAAAAATTATTACTCAATCAAACCTCATCATCTCGCTAAAGCGATCCATGAACCTGCAATCACAGTGGAAGTACACAATATTAATGGAATATTAGGCTTCTAAAGGAAAATGCTAACCTGAATATAGTGCTGGTCATGTTATCCAGCACACAGCACTCAGAATATCAGTCAAATTGGACAAGAATGGCTCATGGATGGAGCTTCCATTGGGAACGTCTATCTAATTGGATGGACCGTTGGCTGCATATCATTGGAAAATTCTGCAGTTCAATTTTAGACTGTTTTACTTTTTTCCTTATTCTGCAGTTAAATTTGTGGAATTCATGTTATCCAAATATTACGAACAGTCTTTTGCTGCGACCTTATTTTTGTTGTCTGTTTATAGGTCAACCATCAGATGCCTAAGATTCTGAAACCCACCTGAGGAATGGTCTGGATGATGAAACATCTTGGGCACATCTATGAATGTTGTGCACCAAATAAGATATGACTGGAGCATTCAGTTCAGGTTACATTTCCGTAAAATCAAATTGAAACAAAATATTATTATGAGTCTGTTGTCTTCAAAAGATGCTAAGATGGTTAAGCCATAAACCTGCACTCTATTAATTTTAGTTGGCATCACTTACAACTTTTATTATTATTATTATTATTATTATTATTATTATTATTATCAATATTATTCTAATTCCTGGATAAGGTCCAAAGAGACAAGTCATAAAACTCGACCTCACTAGTCACTATCCATAGGCCATAGGTGGCAAAGCTGCACCATCGCTTCTCAAACCCTTCTCAACCTGTACCACAGTTGTTTGTTTGGGCAGTCAGTGCTTTTTTTTTTGGTGGGGTATGTGTGTGGGTTTGTGGGTTACTACTAAACACCCCTCTAGGCAAGGCCCAGTTGGATGCATGATGGCCTAGAATGCAAAATATCAGCCTGATCAAATGATCCCTAATCCTAACCCTTAGTTTTAAGTTCCTAACGTCTAGTGGCTATGCACCCCTCTTTTTTTTTTTTTTTTCTGTTATGTTGATAAGTCCGACATATGGAGCATGAAAATTTTGGGTTTGTGGCAATTTCATGGGGGTGTGTTCGGGTGTCAGCAGCATATATGAAAAGACTGGATTGACTGAAGGTGAAAAAAAAGGCATTCCAAAAAGGGATAAGGGCGAAGGGGATTTTGCAGTATCTCACACACGCTTAACAGAAAAAGAGGACAAAAAACTTAGTTAAGACATCTCTAAATTTACCTCTTTGATGTCATCATTATTGTAACGGCCATAACAGAATGCCTCACTCAAGTTAGTCACTAGTGCAGCTACATCATAGTCTCTATCTCGAATATTTTCCCCATCGCTATCCCTAGTTCGGTCATGTAGTCCAGTTGGCCGCCTGCAACAGTCGAAGTAGATAAAATGACTACATGGTTGTCTCAGACACAGAACAATTCTGACTTCCAGAACATATACTTCGTTCATATTGATAGATTTTGTTATGATACAACAAAGCAGTACTTTATAGGCCTACCTAGAGTATAAGCATAATCCTTTCTTGCAAAAAGGATATCTAACACCTTGCTAGTTGTAAATTTGGGTAAATACTTCATCAAAGATACATATGTATAGGGAGACACAGCACACCCATTAATACACAATTAGAGGGCAATACTAAAACTGTGGCTGGTCCAACTGTCCAAGTAACCAGTGATTGTGTTTCTTTGACAGAATCAAATTTGTCCATTTAGTGCATTAGTCAATGTGTTCTCCCAGCAGAGAAGAATCCAGAATATTATCAACCAGATCCTCATGAAGTCCAGTAGTCAGGAAGGCCTTAATTATATGACCATGACGATAAACTTGATCGCAAAGTTTCTGAAGGGAAAACCACAAGTGGCCTAGATAGAAGAAATGAGCAACTACAATAATCATGTCTCAGTGTCTCACAATTGAGGATGCATTGATGTCACAGTCACGAGCAACGCTTCAAAATTTATAGTAAATGCCTCTTAACACTAAGGTCCAATATTATTTGATATCTCCATCACAAGAGCCCTCAGCATGGTCGAAGGTGTTTTTTTCTGATTTGTGTGTGTGTGTGTGTGTGTGAGAGAGAGAGAGAGAGAGAGAGAGAGAGAGAGAGTACTGGGTGGCCCACCTTGATACAAAACAATCACAGGTTAGAGGTGATTGGAAACTCTAATGACCATCTATTTACCTAAAGTTCAATGGTTATATAGGCACTCATAAATCATTAAACTTTAGGACACTTTGACAATTACGAAAAATCAAATCGTATGGGAATTTGCCCCATTTAATGCATATGAAGAGTTTCCATCTGAGCCTCAATCCCTTCATTGACACACATCAAGGTAGGCCCCAAATTCGATGACCATAAATAAGCCTGATTGGAATTCAACTGATTCAATGACTTCAAAATCAAAAGTAGGAGCATAGTTTGTGCATATGTGTACATATGGTAGTTACAACAACCAGCATAAGACTTTAGTCACAACCCCGGCATGAATTCTGAGAAAATAATATTTCATAACCATGAGCATTCATGCAACACAGTGGTGCCCAATTGCGGTGAAAAGTAGGTGAGTTCTTTCACCAATTTGGAAAAGTGCGGGTAAAGAAGTTAAATCCGATAAAAGAAGAGAATTCGACTTGCTACCAAGAATATAGGAGCTTTAACATGCAAGCATACAGACGTGGTCAACAAAATGGAAGAAAAAGAAGAAGAAGAAGAGTTAATGTAGTATTTCAACAGAAAACGCAGTGGAAGGGGGATAAAGAAAAGCAACAAGAGTTAATGTAGCATGTCTATAGAATACAAAATGGAAGGGGGATAAAGATAAGGAGCTCATTGATGGTTGCTATAAACTCTACAGCCCAAGAAAGAAAGATGTCAAAAATGGGGTACAAATACTAGCATATAAGGGGCTTCAACGAAAAGGCTGTGAGATAAAGAGACTGGATGATAGAATTATAGCAACGAAACTGGTGTTACAAAGACAAAATTCATAATATCAGTGCCGACACACCCCAAGGCAGAATAGATAAAGTGTTAATAGACAATTTTGGGAAGGTGGATTCTTTAATATGAGAAGTTCTAATTAGTGAAAATATTTTCCTACGAGTGCACTCAAATGGGCATGGACAGGACAGGATATAAGAGTACATGAAGGACATGGGTCTGGAGAAATGAATGAGTTAGGAGACATTATCTTAGAATTTGTTTAGGAATTTGATCTTATAATAGCAAACACCAACTTTGAAAAAAGAGGGCACCACTAAGGCACCACTAAGGCCTGTGCACACTGGATGCATAGGAAGACTTGCCTATATAATATATAATAAAACCCCTAAAGAGAAAGGAATTTGTCAAATTGGAGGGAGTCAGCCTGGTCAATTTTAAACACCATGCTCAGGTGCCACCAATTTATGGAAGCGAGGGGGAGTGTTGGTGGGAGGGAATTAGGTAGGATTCTATCTGGGTACCACATGGGTGGGCTTATCATAATTCGATGTTCACGGGGACAAAGTTGTGCTTGGGGTTGGCGGGAGGGAGGGATTACAAGTGGGGCCCACGTGGGCCATCACCCATGTTAGTCCATCACTCGCAGGGCCAAAATCTGACATGTGCATGTTTTTGTGTAGATAGCCCGGTACTCTTATGAGTGGGGGACTGCATACTATACACATGTGGTCCAACTTCGAAGGGCCCACCTGGAACATGCCAATCATGGGGGGAGAGGATTTTATTCCATCATGGATTAAGGATAAGTAAAAGATTATCCTCATCAATACTTCATATCCCTTCATTTGATAGCCCAAAAATAAATTAACAATTTTTTTTACAACAATTTTCTGAGACTCAATTCAACAGTGAATGTAGGTTGGAATTTGGATGAGAGAGTCAAATTAGCTGCGGTGCTAAGTGGGCCCCTTAGAGCTGGACCCCATGTAAATATTTGTTGCCCTACATGCTTCTTCCTAAAATCCATAGCATTTATCCTCACTAACTTCCTCTTTGAAGAACAATCAATCACATAATTTGGAGATTGTTAAAAACTTCGTAGAGGCACAAGAGCGATACTAACAGATGATATTGCATAATCATAATCAAATGTGACAAAAGACCTACCCAGAGGCCCATTGATAAACATTTTCCAATGCATTGCGCTTGACTAGGACATTTTTATGCCATTCAAGCCTTTCATTATTTTCCTGAGAAATGACAACAAGACCAAATTAAAACAACTCATTTGCATGTGTGCACACATAAGTTTAAGAAATACTACCAAAAAAAAACAACAACAACAACAACAACAATAGAAGCATATTATATACATGAACTTGACATGTCATATCTTTGGCTTCCTATCTTGGCCTTCCATTGTGCCTTGGTGATGTTTCTAAATCCCGTTGGGCCTCCATGATTGAAAGAATGGAAAGCAAGATGGTGACGTGGAAGGCTAGATGTATATCACTTGGAGGTCCCATCACCCTATTCAAAAAACTCTCTCAAATCTCTCAAAATACTTCATGTCTAGTGTCAGTGACCAACCTCACAGAAAAGCTGCTAAGGGATTTTCTTTGGCAAGGGCAATATTTGACAAAGATGTATCACTTGGGCCTTCAGCCTTTGAACAGGTAAATGCTTCAATGGTTAAATGGTTGGGAGGGATTGGAAGAATAAAATAGCCTTTGGAAGAATGTTCTAGAAGCTAAGTATGGCATCTATAGAGGTGGTGGGGACTGGGGATATTCAAGAGGCTGACTACCATTATTTGGCCATGTGGAGTGGTATCATTTCAATGAAAGATGTGTTCTGAAAAAATATTAGATTTCATATTGGTCCCTGCAAGAGGATGCTGTTTTGGCTGGATACTTGGTTGGGAGAGAGTTCCTTGGCAGACCAGAGCTATCCAATTGCACCCAGGACCATCACATTAAAGTATTACATGGACAGTGTGAGTAGCCAAATCCTTTCAGCAATGTTTGTTTTACAAGATACCTTTAAAAAAAAATGTTTGTTTTACAAGAGGTAAAGTAACCTTAGCAATCAGAAATTGATGACAATGATTTAACAGGGTGACAGAATTGGACCACTGGCTGTCCAATTCCTCTGACATGGTACACATCTTCTTCTCCAATTTATACTACAATGGCTCAGCCAGCCAACAAAGATACAAATAAACAGCATTTATCCAATTAAATATTTACCCAAAATGTCGGTGAGAGCAAAAGGTCATCAAGCAAAGGGAATGAAGACGTGTCAATAATTAAACTGCAGATATGCTTGTATTTGGTCATTGTTACTCCCTAGTTGAATGAATTTATTTGATAAACGTGTCAGGTGTCCAATATTCCGTATCCTCGGTTGTGATCTTCCTATTGCGGGCACTGTTGGCTGCAAAGTAAATACCCAACAATCTTAGTATTTACAATAAGTTTAAGGCCAGCAACCCGGGAAGGTCACAAGAACAAAAGATTTGAGCGACATACAACTGGAATGGATGCAAAGAAATTACATAAACCAAAACCTCAAATCTACCAAATTGATGGTGTAAGGAAGGCTGTGGCAATCATGATCAGGACTACAAATTAATATTTAACAACATCATATAAGTAGAACAACAGTACCTTGTCTGAATCCATTGACAAAGCAAAGTTCTTTTCCGCATCAGGGATTTTCCCAACAATATCACAATTTTGGAGAAGATGATCAATAAGGATAGTCTTCTTGCTCTCCAAGCATGATACTATAATGTTTTACACATGGTGGTGCAAAAAGTAATTGAACGGATACCTACAGTCATTTCAGAAGTTAACTGGCTTATCAGAATTAAAAAGTAGAGCTCACAAAACATAAGCCCAAATAGATGGGATAGAGCCAATCACATGGTGATGAACTATTCATGTCCAAAATATATATATATATAGAATGCAGTATTTTATCGCAACATTTAAAAATATTGAAAACCCATGGCTTACTCAAAAAATAACTGCAGGATACATTGTATGGCCCCTTGCTGAATCAGTTCCTTTTCAGAAGTCTCATTACCAGCCAGAACTAAAACAGAAATGAACTCCACAATCTGGAAATTTTCGATTTTAAATGATAATCAGCATTGGCATTTCACTAAATAAACTTCCATAGAGATAATCAATATCTCAGCAAGCAAAGTGTTGACCAGACCATCACGGGGACATAATGTTGGAGTTGTGACAATAGTTCTGTGCTGGCAAACTGGAAGAAGAAGAAGAAGAAAACCTTCAGATGATGCTTCCCAAGACCAGGCTGCAGCTTGCCATATGTGGTGGATAAGACCATCTCAGAAGGAGAATCCAGAAGCTTAAGCAAATTGCCTGCAGCAGAACTTAGTGATCATGATTTCAGCTTGTTACATAAGTGGAATTTTCATACATTAGCCAATCGAAATTTGAAGGGTCTATAGAGATGGTCTTGATTTGGAAGTGAAGCTCTGGAAAAATAGAAATTGGAAATTCAAATCTTAAAGTCAGTATTGCAATCCTAGTGAATGTGAGAGTTTTAAAGAATTTTCGAACACACCCACTCTCCTAAGAGGAATAGGCTACAACATCAAAGATTGAATGATCTAAGTCTTCGTGCATTATAATATGAAGCTTCATGAAAGGTATGTTTAATGTATTTAATATCTTCGGATAGTAATGAAGAACAATTATTGGCACTCAATATCTTGAGAAATATTTAAATCCTTGACTTCTTCGGTTCAACTGGACTTTTGAACAAGTGGGCCAGAAAGCGAATGGCAAGGTGGACTTGTTGGCAGGGGGTTTATAGAGTTCCCCTTCGCATGCTCCTGCCTTGTCATCTTTGATTGTGGTTAGCATTGGTTATAATGATTTTATACGCATGCATCTGTCTTTTGTCTTCGTTATTTCCCTATGCACTTTCTGCTCTTACAATAATTCTTGTTACCTATGACAAAAACAAGAACATAATGTTGGTTGCCAGCACACTCATGGTTGAGTGGTGTTGGCACTTTAATATCACACACATGCCTAGAGATTAGATCCTTGGGTCTTCAAGTTAAAGTATTACACCTGAATAATAATAATAATAATAATAATAATAATAATAATAATATTGGTCACTATCCTCAGATAACTTGTGTAAATTGCACATGTGATAAAAGGGATTGGAAAACCAAAACGCCCTAGACCCCATAATTTTGGAGAACATTGATATCTTGATGGTGGCTGGGTAGTGGTTTGTTAAAGAACCACCTCTCTTTACCAAAGAGGATCTGCAATTGGACATCTGAGACATCTGTGGAGCAACCAGCCCCATTATAAGGTCATATACATAATTTTGATGGAGTTAAAGTAGGTGAAGGTTCTACAAGAGAGGAACTAATATAATGCAAAGCAGGGTACCAGATGCGAAGCAGGCAGAGGTAGAGAGATCAGAGATGAAAGATGGACGGGATAAATCAGGAAAATCCCTAAAGATCTTGACCACACGCCAAAATCCCCATCACACGCAAGGAAGAAGTCAACTCCGGGAAACCCAAAAGCACTTTTAAAATTTTTCTTCTTTTCATTAATCAATAACTAATGAGCCAAAAGGCTTTACAATGCTTAAATAGAGAAAGCAAACTACCTTAGAACTAATCAGTACCATTGAAAAAAATTGGAGGCTAGGATTAAGACATCCCACTAAAATAACTAAAAACATAATTAAAATCCTAAATAAACTAAGATAGGTGGGATAGGCCGAAAAATGGGTCGACCCATGAGGGACCACGAGTCTATCCTGCATCAACTCTCCCCTTGTTGGAGAGAACTCAACCTCGAGTTCTATAGATATCCTCCAAGATCGAAAATCCAATGTATGAACTTCCGATTTGTAGGTTGATTTCTGTCATTTATGAATGGCATGGAGGTTTCACATGATCTCTTCCTCCAACTGGAAGTAGACTTGAAACGTAGCGTCTTTTGATGGTTGAATTTTGTTGGGATACACCATCGGTCCTCTGGGAAGTGCAAATGTAGAATCTGTCAGAGTAAAATGCAATCTTCAAATTTCCACTGTTAATCCTTGAATATAAAGTCAATGTGATGGATTTCAACGATCGGATCTTTTTGTGGACTCGCTTCAATAATGGACATGTCATCTGATGATTTAACTAACTTCTCTAGTAGTGGTATTAACCTAGGATCCATGGGTTGTCCAGTTGACTTATTGAATATCTCTAATTCTTCAATCCTCTTGTCTTCCTCTTTTACGTCACCTGCTTACAGCTCTTGATCAACATTGCCAGAAGGATGGGACTCAGGTTCATTTTCTTCCAATTCATCTGAATTTAACGTGGGATCAATTGTTCCTTGCTTTTCTTCCTCATTTTCCAAATTTGTTCCACAACATGGGCTTCTAGGGTTTGCACAAACTTTTATTTTTGCATCTTGGCTTGTCTAAGATGATAGCATTTTATCAAATGCTCAACATGAATCGCTTCCCAAAATGCTTCATACATATCTTCACATTCCCTTTTCATATTTTTTCCGAATACTTGGTCTCAAATCTCATATAAACATAATGACATATTGTTCATCACTTTCATCTAATCCACACAAGTATTGTAGCCTTGAAAATTCATCACTATATTCATCAACTGTTCACTTGCCTTGGTTCATATTAAGAAATTGATCAAAGTAGGCTTTATTATCAGCATACCATTGTCTATACTTAATAGAATATATTATTCCGAGCATATCATTGCAAATTTTCCTTGGCAGTTCCTCTTCCGATGCCATATTAAAGACTTATAAAAAACACTTATCCCAAAGCTTGACTGACCTATTGCGTTCACTAATTGGATTCTGCAAGTGAAGAAAAATTGCTGATCAGAGTTCAAATGGCTTCAAAATCTTGCAAGATAAATTTGATTGTTGGATTAGCCCAATCTGGCATGCTTTCTTATGTGGGCTTCAAATCAGACGGGGTAGGTCAACTCCTGAACTCAAGTTGAGCAGGTCGTGCTCTCCAATTGGGTCAACACCAGCCCACAGTTAGGCCTGAGCCAGCAACATCATCATCATCATCGTCAAAGCCTTATCCCAACCATGTTGGGGTCGGCTATATGAATTTTCCGTTCTATTTTGAGCTAAATCTTTCGATAAGTGAAACTTCTTCAAATCTGAATTAATGACTTCCATCCATGTTTTCTTCGGTCTGCCCCTACCTCTTGATGGGCCCTCCACCTGTATATCCAAACTTTTTCTCACCGGTGCCATTACTGGCCTATGCTCAACATGCCCAAAACATTTTAAACGGGTTTCTCTAATCTTATCCTCTATTAGTGTTACCCCTAAATGTTCTCGAAAACAGTCATTTTTAATTTTATCTTTCCTAGTTTTATCACACATCCACCTAAGCATTCTCATTTCCGCTACATCCATCTTTTGAATATGCGTCTTCTTAATTAGCCAACATTTTGCTCCAGATGTCATAACTGGTCAAACCACAGTCTTGTAAAATTTGCCCTTCAACAATAAGAAAAAAAAATCAACTTGAGCTGAGCCCAGCCCAACCTAAACATAATTGACATCTTGATGGTGGCTAGGTAGTGGGTTGTTAAAGAACTACCTCTCTTGACCAAAGAGGATCTGCAAGTGGACATCTGAGACATCTGTGGAGCAACCAGCCCCATGATAAGGTCATATACATAATTTTGATGGAGTTAAATAGGTGAAGGTTCTAAAAAAGAGGAACTAAGAAGCATAGCAAGCAAGTTAGGTTGGTTCGGATCAAAACAGATTGGATTGAGGGGGCATATCTATGGGTTGAGGTCCACCCTATATCCAACACATTTTAAATGAGTCAAATAACTTCAACCCACACCCGTTACAGGTCAAATTGACCCGACCTGCATTACCCATATTCAATGGAGGCCAACACACCTAACCCATCCCGATCTGTAGAAGTGTGACCCAAACCCAATCCAAAATTTTTAAATGATTTTATTTATGTGGGGCAACCCAAAACCAACCCAAATTTAGGTGGGTTGATGCAGAATATATTGCGGGTCAGGTTATGCAGGTCAAATACGGGCCAGGTTGGTCGGGCAAGTTTTGCCATCCTAGGAATTAGGAGCTAATGAATATGATGCTAGTTAATTGAATTTCATTCTATTCTTGTGATTATGAGGGGAATCTATTTTACAGGCGTGAACAAAAACAATATACATTATTGTTGTTTCAGTTGGGAGGGGCAATTTCCAGAAATCAGATCCAATAAATCAACTGTTACACCAAGGTTATTATCAGGGCTGGCTTTGCTGTGTTTGGGCTTTTTGGTGCAATAAATTTTTTACCATTATTTTAAAAATATAAAAAATAAAAAATAAATAACACTGTTACTCCAGTCTCCAAGGTCGACATTGCCCGAGAGATTACTACCATGTGTGGACACAATCTTCAAATGAAGGAGCTCTCTCTCTCTCTCTCTCTCTCTCTCTCTCTCTCTCTCCCCTACCCACAGCAGACTGTTGTACAGACCTACATGTCACCCATCCAACTGTTCCTGGATGAGTGGTTCTTCAGGAGAAACTGCATAGGTGGTTAACTTACCAAGGTTTTACAGCATGCCTTCAACTGTCTCTGGACTAGCAGTTGCAGATGATCCATGGATCTGCTGGCCTTCAAATGCTTGAGAGGGAGTTGTCATTGACCTCTTAAGGTCTAACAAGGATATGCACACTGACAGTGAGTGGACTAAAACAGACTTAGGCCTGGAACCTTCAAGTGCATGATGAAATAGTCTCCCAACAAAGCTGCAGATAAATCACAGTAAAGCACAAGCTGCAGTTTGAGTAACTGAGTTGCTATAGGGGGAAAAATAAGAGAGAAAAAAATGAGATGAACCAAGATTAAGAAAATGATTACCTTGGGCTCGAAATTTTAGCAGCAAGCCCTGGAGGAGCACAACGAGTTATAGCACACAGGGTTTCTGCAGCATTAGCATGTACTTCAGGAGAATCCTGTTCCAAACATATCCAACAAGAAAAAATTGTGTATTGAAGGTTTACATATTTAATCAATCTGGCGCCACGACTGGATGCAAATATCATAGAAGGAAAAAAAAATTGAGAGAGAGAGAGAGATGTGCGTCAAAAAAAAATTCATGTTCTCTCAACAAACAAAAATAATCAGAACAAAAAATGACACCGCGGGGAAGAACTGAACTTATCCACAATCATCTCAAGGAGATTCATATCTTCTAACCATTTCATCGAATCCATGTAGTTGGTATACATATGTTCATCAGCACCAAATCAATCGGATTAAAAGCTGCTTGACAAAGGGCAATATCATGACAAAAATTCCTGAGAAATGAAAAAAGAATAAATGCACAGGAAGAGGATTCAAACAATTAATACGTTGTTAAAAAACCAGAGTATCACAATTAAGGACAGCAACCAAAAAGAAAGAGAAACTTCCTTAATGTGTAATCAGATGATAGTAGCTGAGGGTCCAAAATTTTGCTGCTGCTGCATCTACAGATTAATACAATATCCTAAAAATTTGCCTTTTCTACTCATAGAAGTGGGGAAAAAAGAAGGAACACTTCAGAAAATGGTATGACAGCAGCATATACAAAATATTTTTAAATCAGAGGCAACAATAGGACAGAAACTACCAACCTCCATAATAGATGTATTGCCAATCAGATCAATCAGCTGCTGAAAAATTTCCGGATGACCCTAGGTGAGCACAATACTAAAGGATCAGTACTGTGCAGCAACATAGAGGCATGTAGACAAAGTAATTAACTGCAACGTAATCTCCATAGACATCATATCAACAATTTAACACAAAAGCACAACAAAAGGATATCAATTTGAAGCATCAACTAGCAGAGAAAATGAACACATACAAGGTAAATAACAACTAAGCCAAAATATAATATTGCAACTTGCTAGCATGATAATGTAAAAGAGAAATGCAAATTTACTCCATCCAAGTACCTCCAGATTCATACCCAATAGTTCAGCATGTTGATGCGGTATAGAAAAAGAATACTGTCACATGTGCTGCTGGTGGCAAGTTCATCAGGATTGGCCGAACTGATGTTTCAGGTCAGAAATGACCATTCTTTAATAGCTCCAACTTCATAGACTATAGTTGAAGTAATTACTTCTTATTCATATATTTTTTATTAAAGAGGCAACAGAAAAGCAGAAACCCCTATTCCTCCAATGAAGGAATAGTAAGGAGACCACACATTTTCACACCCTACCAGAAAAATGAAAGCCATGATGTTTGCAACTGTTTTACTGAAAATCACATCTAGTTACACTGAGCAAACATAAAAAAAAAAAAAACCACCAGTAAAGGAGGGAAAGAGTGCCTTCTAAATGAAATCACATCCATTTCAGGTTTTCTTAAGCAAAAGCAAGAAAAAAAAATTCTAACCGATCAACTTTTAAACCTCCCCAAGACATAAAATGTAGTCATTTAACCAGTAAGAGAACTAAAGGCTGCCACTTACTTGAACATAATTCATAAAAGGCACCGTTTTATGCAAAATTAAAAATATGACAACCTACAAGAAAGGAAACAGGACATACATAGTCATCGCACCAACTACAAGTGAAGCAAACAACTCATTAAGGCAATTAAGAAGTTGAACGGTATTACAGCATAACTTCTTCAGAGCCATGCAACTTTCACATGAAATATGGAGAATTGGCACTAGGTACATAGCCTTGAGTGAAGAATTGCAATGTCATATACCTTGCTGAAGTACCCAGCCAGCATTGTACTGTGCGAGTGATCAGGTTGCAAGAAGGAGAAAAGCAGATGCATCAACTGTGAAAAGAAACACCAAATAACAGATGAACATTATAATATCTAGCTAAGGCCACAATTAACAAAAATATGACAAGAAGAAAATCAAATTAATCGTACCTCCCTCTCCTCCAACAAAGTTTTGAGTATAATATCAACTTCGCAAGTAAATATTTCACAGGCAACAGAAGGAAATTTGTGCAATCACACCATAACAAAGCAAGCATATAACACATCAAGTTACAAATAATAAAAGGAGTATTTCTGGGCAACAGATATATCCTCAAAATCCACAGGTAATTTACTTAAACGCGCGTCTCTTTTCACCATCATCAGGAGCTTCATCCACAAGATATCGAAGCAATTGCTCCACCTGAGCTCTTTCCCATAAACGGTAAGTAATTAGAGGTAAAAAAAAAGACAAAAATGAAAAAGTGAACAACATGACCACTCAGAGAAAAAATATGGAAGATACTGATTTTTTCAACATGGTTTCGAAAACATAGTTGCAGTGGAATATTCACTTATCAATAAAAAAAAATTATAGTGTAAGCAAAACAGTTGTGGGTATTGCATAACTGTTCTCATATATAACCATGGTTTGAAATCAGGGTCAAGGATCACACCACAAAAGCAATAGATCATTGGCAATACACTGAATATATAAAAATTGTTAGAATCTAAAGCTCTTTTTCATTATGGCGCAATATAAGGGTATGAAGCGGATGCCCAAAGTTTAGTGATTAAAGCCAAAAAAAATTTAAGGAATTTCATGATAGCACATGTGCACAAGCTTTTCAGGTGGATCTTTGGAATTTTAATTTATTGTCTCCAAATGCTCTTCCTTTCATCTATGATCACCCCTTTCCATTCCACTTCATACTGTAATTGGTGCTAGTCCCAACTAGGCCCCACAAAGTAAACATCACAAAAGAATGACACTATAATTGGAACAATATTTCACTAAGAGCTAGTATGCTTATTTGGTAATAAATTCCTAAGAATTCAGGGTAAAGGGGATATTCATCAAATCATGAGTTGACCCAACCAAAGGAAGTGGGAAGATTGACTGCCTCCAAAACTGAAGCCTTAATATCGCACAAGCATGACCACTGGTCTTCCAACATCAAACAGCAGAAAAATCACTCAAATCATCATTTCAATATCATTCATCATTTCTACAACTAGAAAATTACAGAATATATAGACTCTGGTGAACATTCCCATCTAGCATGCAAATTTATCGCTTAACTGGATAGATTATTTTCACTTAAAGTTTGGGAATCGGCCATACTTGACAAATTTGTCTTGGAACCTGTTTTGGTTTTGGCTCCAAACCAAACTGTTTCAGGCAATTCAGAATTTCAGCAAATAATAATAATAATAAAACCTGAGAAAGCCAATCCCATTGGTAAAATTTAAGAAATTTCCTAAAAGACAGAACCAGAAAAAGTTATTTAAGCGCAATAACCCCGCCAAGTGCTATTTTTACCCAAGGCTTTGCCACTTTAGGTCTTTCAACTGAAATGCATTAATCTGCAATATTAGTACTTGTTCTACAATCCCAGTGGTTAATGATGCACATAAGTATGATGTAACTGAGCTAAAATCCAAACATATTGGAAAATGTTAGAATTTATTTATTTATTTTTATTATCAAATAAAATAAGTAGCCATATTGAATCCCTCATTATCATGCTTGTATCGTTGTATGATTATAAATTAATAGTATTGGTCTATTTGTACACATATTTATGTCCACTATTATGCATTTATAAATTCATATATGCAATTTATCAAGCACATGGTATAAATGCATAATTATAAATTATTTGCAGAGCTTAGAGATATCATGTACAGGGTCTTCGATAGGTAAATTGATCATACTAGGTTGTTGTGTTTCTATCATGGATGAAAATCACAACCCGCAGTTGACCCTAAAAAATGATACAAACATTGCGTCGCAGTCAGGCCCGGCCCTGGGGGGATGCAGCCCAAGCAGTGGTTTTGGGCCCCCCATTTCTTGTTTTTATTTTTTTGGAACCCCAGCCTAGGGCCTAATTTTTAGAGAGCCTGGTATACCTAGGAAGAAGGCCCACCTAGGTGGGAAGGAAGCCTGGCACCATAGTAGTGAAATTCGTTTCGGGCTACATACAGAAATGAAACAACCTTGCATAACTTTTCAGTTAAAATTTAGGTCAATTTCGGCCAATTTCAATCAATTTCGAAAATTTCGGCGGATTTTAGAAATTTCAGCTGATTTCAGAAATCTCATCCAAATTATTAAAAAAAGGGCTCGATGCAAATTTTTTTCTTAAAAGCCCCAACCCCTACCCTAAGCTCTCTTTTAAGTAGAAATAAACGAATAAATAAGTAGAAGAAGAAGAGTTCCACTTATAATAAATTTCATAATCAAATTCCACTTAAAATAAATCCCTAATCAAACTTCTACACGTGTATATATATAAATATAAACATATATATTTTCTGAAACATAAATCCAAAAACTTTCATTGAAATCTCTGAATCGGCTGAAATTATTCATTTGGAGGCCAAACCGAAACAGCATCTGTAACGAAATTTATAGCTATGCTTGGCACACCCAGGAAGGAAGCCCCATTTTTTTGTTGCTTAAAAGAGATTACACAACCTCAGAAAATTGATGACATTTTCAACCTTAGAAAGTTGATGACATTACACAACCTTAGAAAATAGATGGCATAAAATTTATCTATAGAAATTTCATATGTATACTCGCTTATGACATTAGACTAAATTTTATAGTCTTATGATCTAAATTTATCTATAGCAATTTTCATGGTCTGACATTAGATTATAGCATATGACTAATGTCAGACCATATGATAAAAGAGGTAATTGACATTAGACTCAATTATGACATGCATATAGATGGAAGGCTTATTATTGTCCCCTCACTTACTTTTTTTCATATGATTAATAAAATTTCCTGGTAGTGTCGAGGTCTACCAAAAAATATAAAACTACATTTTAACGAAAATTTCACTCAAATGTTTGAAGGGCCCCATTTTAAGAGTTCACTTGGGGTCTCGAAAATCTCAGGGCCAGCCCATGTTTCAGTGCAGTGTGAATTTTTCTACACTAAAAAAATTTGGAAAAATATCCAAAAAATCCTACATTGGAAAATAATAAAAAAACAACTTTTTTGCTATTAGTACACACTATGAACCAAAACATTAGTCCCCCTAAGTTATAACATCTTGTATCGCTATTTAATCTTTGACTGTTAAATTACTTAAATATGTAATGTTATTGTGTTTAATATTGAGCACCACCTTTGTACTCTATAAAGGTGGTGCTCAATATTAAAGGCTTGGCCCAACGGTAAAGGTTTACCGATAGATCCAGAAGACGCGGGTTCAAGTTACGGAAACAGCCTCTTCAAAATAAAGGTAAGGCTGTGTACATCTTGCCTTTCCCAGACCCCGCTATGCGGGAGCCTCTTGCACTGAGCCGCACTTTATACTCTATAAATCCATCATTGTAGTCCATATCTAAATTTCAATTCACTCATAATAATTGTTACCTTTCATATTAACATTGAAAAAAAAATATTCATTTATTTCAAAGTTAGGCCCATCATCAAATTAATCATGGCATTGATCAAACGCATTGGCCTATCAGATGCACTTTGCTAATTATGCATTTAATGACTTTTGATAGAAAATTAGCAAGACCCAATGTTAGGTTCACTGCAAGATTGACCAATATAAGCCACTTCAAAATTTTCTAATATTTTAATGATCAATTTCAAATGGGCCCAATTCCCATTTGATTAAAATTGTCGAAGTCTCTTTGAAGAGGAAACATTTATTTTGAGTGATTTCATTTTTCACAAATGGGTTATTTTAGAAATTGCAATAAAAACATTTGAAATTTTTTGTAGGCTCCGCATGGAGCCCCTGTGTTAAAAATTTAAGCAATTCAAATTGTCCCCTACTTATGGGGGTTGGCTAAATTTAACTTTAAGAGATAATTAAATGGTTCCCATATTTGTCTTACATTTGGATAGAGGAAGTTTTTTTTTTCTTTTTTTCTTGGTAAGCTTAGATTTAAGAAGTGTGCCCATCGATGCTTCTTTGTTTATAAGCTTATTCACAAACTTTACTGGTGAAGATAACAATAATACAGTAAACAATCAAAGCATTGCTTTGCAATTAACGCATGCATTATAATATTTTTAAAAAATTAACACATGCATTACAGCACAATAATATGCTTACACACATGCCAGATTTACAGAGGTTACAAGGTCATTAGTTTTGAGATTTAATGCATCTAAAAAAATATTCAAGACAGACACATAAAGCAATCAATCATTTAAAAATAGTGTCAAAGTGAAAATAACAGATGGGATTTCAAATTGATAAGATGCCCATTAAGTGCTTTGCATTCTTGAAATATTTCATAATCATTGAGAAGCTTTGCCAAAGTAAATTTATCTTTAACCAAAATGGAATCCACCTAAAATAAACAAATGAATAACCATGGTTATTTAAACCGTAAAGGTAAATTTGCTTGTTCAGAGTTCAGACCACCACAACATTTGGTTGTCCACATCAAAAATATGCTCCACAACTACATACATTGTATTTTCACAAAAAAATATATATGCAATTATGCAAAAATAGAAATAGTGTCACCAAAAAAATAAAGATTCGAAAACACACCATAAAGGAAAAATTAAATAACTTTATCAAATAAGCCAATAGGCGCTTATGAAAATTCTATTCAGAACTCATTTGTTAAAAAACTAAGACAATGTTATTGCCAATACACTATATGCTTGTTAAAACTATAAATACTAAGAAAAGTTGAAAGTGAAAGTTAAAACTTTTTTTCTTTTTAGAAGAAAAAATGGTATTTTACATTTTCATCCTTCTGGAAGAATTAAATTTTGAAATGGAGAAAAAAAAAGGATTTTAGGGAGGTTTAGAGGTGAAAATTGGCAAGTATCAAAAGGAAAATATGTCAAAATCTGAAAAAAAAAAAGCACACAGTTACTTATGTGCAATGGCAAATATTAGGAGAAAGAATAAAATGACAAGAGAATATTTAACCAGTCATCGGTGAGTTTCTTCTGATAAAGAATATGGATAAAATTTTGTGGAAATTCACCGACAATCTGTACAATGGCAATTTTGGTTGGAGATCAAAAGTGTATCTAAGTTTTTTTTTTAACAAAAATAATTTTATTACTTCAGAAAACAGAACACCAAGAAAAGACTAAAGCATAATACAGCCAAGCCAAACCCAGGAAATACATCAATTCAACACCTGTTCTAGACTCTAGAGAAAGAAACCAATCCATCCAAAGAATGCTATACATCAAAAGAAACAGTAGATGGTGAAGAGTGGTTTGAATGGCACTGTAATCAAGACATGGGACTAGATAGACTTACAATGGTTCTCTAGAAATTCGGGAATTCATAAAGTCAATATCACAACGGTGATGTCTGAAGTTGTCCCAGCTAGGCCACACAAAACTCTGGAACTAAAATGTGGGTTTCTAATTTGACATAAGTGAAATTGGATATACATAATGGTATTACAATAACAACCAGGCTCACATTGGATCTAACCACCACATCAAAATGTATCCCATTGCCCAATATCTATTGAAGGAAGGATGAGCCATTGATAACGTTGAGTTAATATTTTACACCAAAAAAAAAAAAAAAAGACCAGACTGAGTCAATATGCTAACAGTTGTAAATTTCAAGGCAAAAAGGAAGAATTTCATGGTACACGACGTTGAGAAATGTGTTCCGAATCAAATCATTAAAAACATTGCCAGTACCCTTATTTTTCCTTTATGACAAGAAACGAAAGCAAATTCCCAAGACTACGAGAGTACCGTGGAAAGCAATGTCGAAGAAATGCATGCCCACTGTAGTAAAATATGCATAACACAACATGGGTTTGATAACGAAAAGGAATACGAAAGGAAAAAAGTTTTGGAAAAGCCTCATTTCTGAAGGTAGATAAAGCTCAACATGAAACTATATAAAAATAAAATTCAAAACAAAAAATCTACTCTGTAAAGAGTCACGACAGTAGACAACTGGAATGACCCAAAAATCCTTACTAGAAAGATACAAATATTGACCACCAAAAAAAGTAATTTGCTTTATAAGAGTAAATTTTAGATGACACTAAATTAATTTGCTTTATAACAGTAAATTTTAGATGACACTAAATTAAGGAGGCAGACATTAGTTATAAAAAAAAAATTGGAAGACATGATTGCAATTGGATTCTTCTGCTTCTTAAACTGTTAAGAGATAAACGTAAACGCACGTCCAATTTTTGCTTTTCTTTTTTTTTTAATAAGAAAGCTTACAATTCTAATCAAAATGCTTAAAATAAAAAGAACATCAATCATATCTAGCATTCGACATACCATGCCAAAGATGTGCCCACGCACTAGAATTTATGAATAATCACTAATTGGCCACTGTGAGCATTCTTCTACACCTAGGTGTGAAATGTGAGGATCTAGTTACCATCTCACTAACACTCTAGTGTAATGTGACAACATTAGCTACACCAACTCATTATGTTGACTTTGGTTTGAATCACTCCAACTGATTACCATTGAAATCGGAATAAAATCCAAAAACTCAAAACACAAAGCAAAAGCCATAGATACCTAAAAAATCTGCGTATCTGATTTTTTTCAAACTGACCAGCGAAGCGGCGGATAGTCCAGCCATAGACCAGAGCATTACGATCGAAAGAATCGAACTAGCCCTAGAACCTCAGTTCTGCAAACTCGAACGCCCGCTAAATCTTCAGAAACCAATATAGAAAACCCTAGAATCGATAGGAAACCCGAGAATTGGAGACAGATAGATGGATAGATAGAAACAGAGAGAGATCAACGGTCGATAAGGGAAGTTGGAGATGAGATTTGAAGAATCAAAGAGAGATAGATGCGAGGGATTTGGGAGAAATTGGGTCAAAAGGCGGGGATTGGAGATGGAAGGAGAAAGATAGAGTGATTGACTGATGATGAGGATCTCTGCACGAGCTGAGAGAAATGAAATGAAACGAAACAGAGCTTTTTGGAAAGCCTCTCTGTAGCCTTTGGTGTACACACTTCTTTTAAAAACAGTCCGTTAACCTCTCGTGCGTAGGCGTAGTAGGCTCACTTACTACCCATTCCAATTCCCATCCCAGCAACGAGGTTGGTAATGGCAGAATGTACAAACATCTAATATCACAATAATGAATGAATGATAGAAATCCCATTTCCTTTTCCTACCTTTTTCGGGCTTGTTTGGATGTGGTGTAAAGTAAAATAGAGTTGAGTAAATTTAAAATATATAAATAATATATGATGGGATTATGATGAGTTTTTATTTTTAGTTGTTTGATAAGGAATTTTTTCGACTTTTTGTATAAAAAGTAGATGGTTTTTATAATTTAGTGGTTGCTTTTTAGATTTTTTTTTTGAAAAAAGGGAAGAAAATTTAAAATTCAAATATTTAACTTTACTCTAATTTACTTTACCTCATATCCAAACACACCCTTAAAGTTTGTGATTCATTCAATTTATCGGACAAGTAACAGTAAGATGAATGTGAAATTAAAATAGATAAATTTTTTAGAATGTGTAGGCGATTATGAACTGATTGAATTATTTATGCTAAGGTCTTGTTTATTTGTGGAGTAAAGTAAAATAAAATAAAGTAAATTTAAAATCAAGAATCTTTTTGATTTTTTGTATAAAAAAATAGATGCTTTTCATAATTTATTAGTTGTTTTTTTTTTACTTTTTTAGAAAATGAATGGGCAGTTTTGAATTTTTATGAAAAAAAGGGAAAGATTTGAAATTCAAATATTTAACTTTATTTTAATGTATTATACCTCGTATCCAAACACACCATAAAGCAGATTCTTAAAATGATGTGGGCATGCATGCATTCATGTAACTATGTTGGAAACTAAATTTAGAGAATTGTCAAGATGGTCACTAAATTAGGGTTGAATATGAAAAAAAATATTTAGCTCAATTAATTGCCAGAATAATTTCAAACATATAATTGTAGTTTAATTAAATTGGTACAGTATTATCCATATTACACTGGCCCTGTGAGTCTGTGTAACATGTGTTAGGAATTCCATCCCGGAGCCTGAAAAGAATGATATCGACCATTCAAGATAAACATTTTTCCTACAATGGCATATCCTCACATCTCACTTTAATAATAATGGATCCCACCACTAGATTGGACAAGAAAATTTTAACTCCTGAAATCTATCAACGCATGTTGAACACATCATTGGGTTCTGAGACATCAGTAAGAAGGGAAGTGGAAACATGCAACACATGCCATAAGCTCCATTCTGGTAATAAGAGTGTGTCCAATGGTAGGATTGAAAATGTGGAATAATATAGACCATTCAAGATTAATCTCTTCCTCTCACTTTAATAAAATAGTGTGCCCCATCTTATTAACGAATATGTGAATTGATGATAGTCGAGGCTATAAAAATTTGAAAGTAATTAGTTACGTCCCGGTTTTAACTTTAATAAGAGCGTATCCTACATTAAGATTGAAGACATGGATGAAAATGGGAAAGATTGATTGCCCCTAGCATAAATATTGAAAACTGATTAGTTATCCTCGAATTTAACTTTAATAACAGTGGATCCCGCTCTAAGACTCAGCACATGATTGGAAAGATCAAATAATGGTTGTCGGACAATAAGAGTTGGAATTAATTAGTTGGGTCATAATATTCTTAAACGTACCTTTTATATGGTTCTAAGTTGGGCCATCTTTTATGAGAATCCATTTAGTGGCAAACGTGACTCTTCTGGAATGGGTCTGTATTGAACTTGGATCCGTTTCTAAATGACAATTTAGGTTTAGAAATCGATTCTAATTTGGAGCTTATTTTGTTGGTTTTGGAACTTGTTTTAATAAAAGGACCTAGATTCGGTTTCGGAATTGAGTCTAACTAGAGAATTGTAATATAGTTTCAAATTTGGCTTCAACTTTTTTTTAATTAAGGATATTATTTAACTTATAATAATGCATTAAGTGTACTATATTTAAGATTAAATATAAACACCTCAAACTAAAGTTTATTTTGAGCTACAATATGCAAGATTAAAGACTCTTGTGCTGGGTGCAGGTCCATAGGTTAGGACCCATATAGACCTAAAACTAAACTTGTTTCCTAATTAGAACTTAGAGCCGTTTATGAATCGGAACTTAAAACATGTCCTAAATTCAATTTTTTACTGGTTGAAACATTCAGATAATTGGATAATTGGCTATCTGTTTGCAACCCTAGTGTTAACTGATCAATTAGAAGAGTTAAATGCTTGTTATTTTGGAAAAGGGTTCACAAAATGCTAAAGGAAAAAGCATGATCTATAATCTATGGGTCACCTCCCAATGGACCTTCATTTATGTGTTTTTTTTTATTTTATCATAACTCGTGATTTACTAATAGTTATAATAACTATATTTGTATTAAAGCAAACTTTTCAATGTAAGTGGACAACTTATTGATGATATGATGATGATGTTATCGAAAGAATGGTGTTGTTTAAGGAAACGGTGGGAACTGCCATGTGCTTGTGAGGCTCGCTTTTATCATAGAAGTGAAAGCAAAACCAACGTTTGAAGAATAAATTAAATATGGCTTTTTCAACATAGGAAATATCATAATGTTCATGAAATTCTTATAGTTCTAAGGTTTGTAAACTTTAATTCAAGCTAGAAAATATCATTATAGTTTTTTTAACTTTTTTTTAGAAAGTTCTCATACTTTTTATTTTTTATTATAAATTTTATAAAGTCAGAATTATCATCAAATTTGTAAATTCTATTCGAAGTTGAAATTTTTCATAAAAGTTATTATAAACTTCATTTGAATATAAATTAAATCATATTACTTCTCATTTGTAAATTAACATCAGTATTTATGTAGTTATTTTAATAAATTTAATTTCATTTGTAGTAAAAAACCCTAAAAAAGTTCCTTTAATTTGCTTTAAAAAATAAAAAATAAGAATAAAACAGCATGCCGTGGGCGACATGGCCCAACCCAAGTAGGGCACGGCCCAATACAGCACCAATGAAACCGTGTTGCGGGTCGTGCCGTCAGGATGGCCACTTACACGAGTGGGCCAGAGGCATTGTTTGTCACTCTTTATGATAAGTCTAGTTCCTCTTATTAAAAATTCCAACAATCATTGGAAGGGATTGCCTCTTATAATCTCAATTTATTTATGATAAATGGTACATCATGGGGAGACGCAACATTTGCATGGGAAGTTGCTACAGGTGAGGTTGAGTCACCAGCAGGATTTACTCATATAATCTCAGTTCCTTTATGATATATGATGCATCATGGACAGACGCAACATTTGCATACAATGGATTTATAAATCAAATAAAAGACAACCAAACAAAACAAAATTTCAATCCATTGCAAATTGTCCACATTGAAAAAAACATAGACAGAAGTGGGCCCCACGAGATCTCTCGCGTTGACTATCATCACCATTGATAAGGTTGTTGCTTTACTCTACTCAAAGATAAGAAAAAACAACAAAAACACATGAGATTGCTTCATCCCCCACATTGTTGTGGGGCCCAGACTTCCAATCCTCGGTACTTTGTACCGCTACAATTTTGATCACAGTCCCAATCATAATCACAATCGGATCTTTTAAGGCGGGACCATGCTCAAGGTCTCATTTTCCTTTCCCTTGCGTGCCTTCCAAGCAAAAATGTTGCCACCACTCCCTCCATGAAATGATCTCATCACTGATCCGCTCTGCGTCTCTTTCTTCGAGACCCAGGCACGCAGATACCGAAATTCCAGCTGCAGTGCAGTAGATATAGAGACATTAAAGACACTTGCTTTTTTGAAATGCCACATTAACATACCAGAAGCAAAAGCACACGGCAGAGGAAAGAGAGAAAAAACCGTGCCTTTCGATGCAATTTTCATTAGTTACGCAGAGTCCCAGACGAGAGAGTTTAATTTTGCCGTACCCAAGTAGTTGCAGCAGAGAATGCAGAGCTTTTCTTCTACCTCCGTTTCATCCGCAATGTATTGTTTGCTTTTTTTGCTTTTGTGTCTTGGTCCTTTGGTGATTTATTCTTTGTTTCTGATGTTGTAATGGTTTAGATGGGATTGGGGTGGTATCAGCTTTTTGCATGAGTTGATCTGGAAGATTCTTCTTTTTGCTGCATGTTGTTCTTGTTTCATTTCCTTTTTTGTGTGTGTGGGTGTGCTTTTCTAAATAGAAGTGGTGAGGGTAGCGGAGGTCATTCTTGGATATCTCATCTGTCGGACCTCAAACAGTCCAAGGGATTTCGACTCGAGGATGCTTTGAACCGGAGTACGCTTCTTCTTCTTCTTTTATTTCATGAAAATGAGAGATTAGAATTCTTCTTCATTAGTCTCATTTTGGATCGCAGATGATATCTTCAGATCCAAGACGGGAAGCCTGCTTGATGATACTTCTTCTCTACAGTTTGGGTGCTCAAACACTGTAATACTTCTACTACTACTCTCTAAATGTATGATAGTAACCATCCTGGTGCCTGTAAAAGTGGGAACCTGAGGAAATACAGGCCATTGATAATGAGTGTCGGTTGGCCATCGTAAGTGGGGCGCTTTTGTTTTTGTATTCTATGATGGGTGCCCTTAGAGAAATAAAGCAGAAGATCAAATCCACAGGACTGAGTCTGCAACGGATGAGGCATATGTACATTCTTTCTTAATTCATACAATGAGACCCACACCAATTCGCCGATATTGCACTCTGTCATTTGTTTGACTGGCCATCATCCCCGTTGGATTGAATCACAGTAGATAAGTAATTATTCATGAACTCTGAGGGCCTAAAGTTGATCATTATGATGGTCGGATTAGAGTAAATTATTTGGGCCATTGGTAGTGCCAGTTTGCACCTAGACAGGTCAGTTTTTCGGGTGGGTCGGGATGTCCTGACCCATATCGTGTTCCCCTGCAAATCAAAAGAGGCGGGAGATTTCCCGCCCAAAAACATGTGTTTAAGTGGGGGTAGTAAAGCCCCCCTCACTTCCCACTTATTTTTTTACTTACCGGTGGTGGGGTTGTAAAGACCCCCACACTACACACTTACTTTTTCACTTACCGGTGGTGGGGTAGTAAAGACCCACCAACGTTTTTACCTACCGGTGGTAAATCATCTATTTAAACGGCCTTCTTCGGTTCTTCCTCAAACTGGTATTCCCTTGGTGCTCACTTTCTCTCTATCATCATGTTTCTATAATTACTTTTGAATCGGATGGAGATTGATAGTAGTGGGTCCTCAGCGTTGCACGGTATGCTCCCCCTTCTTTAGATTTTGCAGATTTTGGTTTTGGGTCAATGGAAATAGCGCTGTATTTCAGTTTTTTGGGGATCTTGGAGATGATTGAAAGAGACACGATGGATTAAAAACCAAAAAGTTGCAAGAAGAACTTCTTCCAACTTTTTTTGCAAATCTTTTCGTTTTCTCTTCTCCTTGTTCCTTGTTTTTCCTAATTTCTCCGTCTCATCCACTATCACCACCAATAACAGGAAAGGGCTCCGCCCATTCCTTTCTCGTCCTCATCTATCTCACCACCACAGCTTCTTCAGGCAAGAAATTAATCAGCCCATTTGCATTCATTTTGTTCAACATCTGGGTTCATGGTTATTTGTAAATTTCATTCGTAGCTTTTTGTTTTTTGGATGTACATGTGTATTTTCTTTCCATTGGATTTGGTGTAACAGTAGGACATGCATTAAGATATGGGTCACGTAAATATTTCTTTTTCTTCTGTGTTTTTCCCCTCTTATTCTGTGCTCAAGAGTTTTATTGGATATGTTAAGAGGTTTAATCATTACAAAACATCTTTCTTTTCCTATGTTTATTTACAGTTTATTTTTACTTTTGGGAATGAAAACGGGATATTTGTGTAATTGTCTGGCATCCTTTTAATTACATTTTATTTTTCATATTGTACATTTGAATACCCTCTCTGCTTATGTAATTGTGTGTCATTCTTTTAATTGCAGTGATGAAGTCATTATTAAGGATTAAGTGGTATAGGAAAAGGTACGTAATTGCAATCTTATCTTTTTTTTAATATATTAATTATATTTTATAATTTACAGTAGATGTCTGTTTTCTTTTATTTATCAAGCATTTGGAAACAAGTGACTTACAAATATATCAGCTGTCTAATCTTTTACAGTAATTGCTTTAATCTTTTCAGCAGAAAGAGAGAGGGGTTGGATAGTAGTTTTTCATCAGAGGGAGGGGGTGACCGGAATTGATGCAGTCTAGGGCTCAAAAGCATTCATTCTTCAACTTAGATTAGGATTATATTATTTTTATTAATAGATTTCTAATTACATTATTATTTGGGAAGGTTCTATTAATAGCTTAGGGTTTTCTTAGACATTAAGTTTGCTTTTCCTATATATATGGTATTGTAGAGAAGAGATTCTCAGACTTGTTTGATTAATAAAATTGGTTTTTATCTTCGAGAGGTGCGCATTTGTGTATGTTGAAGTCTTATTGATGATTTGAAATGTCCTTGAACACGTGCTTAGGCACTCCTATGTAAGCCCTAACCTTAGGGCTTGCATCAGGAATAAATCAAATGGACCTTACCGACCTAGTGAATTGGCGAAGGCGGTATTCAGATGATTTGGATGAAAATGTTGATGTCAAGCTACTTTCCAACTTCGTCATTAATGACAGAAACTGTCCCATTTGTCTTAATGGATTCACTCCAGAGCAGTGGGTAATGATATGACTTCCATGTAAGCACGTGATGCACGAGAAATGCTTTGGGGATTTCGATGAGGGGGGCCATATCTGATGTCCTGATTGTTGGGATGACCTGCCTAACTGGGGTCACATTGCTCGCTGTCAAATTCCAGTTGACGTTGCAGTGCCAGTGAAGGTTGACAAATCTATGCAGGTTGTGCTACCCTTCCGACCCCAGACCAGCTAGAAACTCCCACTTGTAGTTTTGTGTGGTGTAAAAATATATTAGCTATCTAATCTTTTACAATAATTGCTTTAATCTTTTCATTTTTCAAAGAGGTTTTTTGTTACAAATTACAAGTTTTGTTGTATGTGTCTGTTGTATGCATTTTTGCTTATTATATGTTTGTTCACTGTTGAAATTCTTTTTATGTTACTTCACTGTAATGGTCTTGTCACTGAACAAATATTTTTGTATGCCTCTGAATAATATGTTAGTACAATGGGGAACAATGCCATTGCGTTAACTACATAGTGTAGTCTACCTCTAGAAGACTTTTCATATAGATGTCTTTATTTACATTGTTTTGTATTATAGAATTGTACAACTTCTACAGCGTGTCGGTCAAATTTGTAAGTTTCATATTAGTGTCGCCAAGATGTTTAATCAAATTTTATACAGTAATGAGCGGACCTCATCATGTATGTAGTTTTGCATGCACGGAGGAAAACTCCTTCCATTTCCTTCTCTCATTTTAGCTATTTTTACAGGAATAGCAAGAGTGGATATGAACAATTTAAGTTTCCTTATTGAATGCTGGGGGGAAATAGAAATCTTACCTATTTCGTTTTTTCTTTTGAGAATCTTAGGCGATCTACTTGCGAAAGGTTTGAGGTTATACTCCCTATAAAAGGAAAATTGAACTAGAAGAGTGATATGAGTGATGTTGAGCAAAAAAAAAAAAGTAGAAATGGTGAAAATCTCACAATATGGGGGTGATGTTTAGTCTTCTTTGAATCTTTGCATGTGATGTGGGAGGACCGGATGAAGTATGTGTCCACTGTTGATCAGTGGCGGACCCAGGATTTTCTTTTCGGTGGTGACAAACTTTTGTTAGACGTTCCTAGAGAGAAAAAATATTGCATTTGAATAGACAAAACATGTAAACTACATCAACTCACACATATTTCTCCCATCAAAAGGAGTCGGAGGTGGATAGAAACTCACATTGAATATATCACACAAATTAAATAAAAAAATAAAGATACTTACACCTTGTTGTCGGAGAGAGATTAGGCCTATCAATATAAATTGTAGAACCGTCAGAAGATCACCTCTAGATCAAGAGGCAATGGCAGAACCACTCCCCTATGTACATGGCTGCCTCAAGATTACCAGCCTCTTACACTCTCGGTTGAAATAACATAGAGAAAGAGGGGGAAACTATCTTTAGATTTCTTCTTTTATTGAGATGAAAAATGCATGTCAAAGATAGGGAAACAGAGTTGGTTGGGGGATGGAAAACAGGAAAAGAACATGTAAACTGGTCAAATCTCTCGCTGCCATCCTTTGATTCACCAGTATCTGTTTATCCCATCTCCCTATCCCTGTGCCGGTGTCTACTCATATTGGCATATGGCTTGGGTTACTTGAATATTAATTGGGGGGTTTCTTATATACTTTCCATGATAGAATACTTTGGTCCTTTTTGAGAAAAATTTCTAGTAACAATGAACAGGTAGTATTTGACTCAGGTTGAGCAGTGATGAGTGGGTAAAGGAAAGCAAAGTAGGAATGAAAGGTTAGGTTGTGTTTTTAGGTCTCTGGTAGTAGATTGTAACAGTAGCAGTGAGTCACTATGGCTTGCTCTTTAGAGAGAAAATGTAACGGTTATTTTGTTGCTTGTTGATCTGTCTATCATCTACTTGTTTAGTTTTCACTATGATTTAAAAGAAAAAGGTAAAAACCAATAAATTGAATATATGATTGAAGATCGATTTTTAATTTACAATTTTGGGTGAGAGAAACTATGCCTGCTGATCCAAGGAGGATATGCCTGCTGATCCAAGGAGGATATATCATTGTTGAAACACAAAAAAGAACTTGAATAAAGGTAACAAAAATAACTTCAAATGTTTTCATTTGTTTCTACAAGCATACAGTGTTTCCATTGTGTTATTAAGACGTTTTTGTTTTCTTGGTTATTGAGACAGGCATCCGAAATGAAAATTTGAACATTGCATGGTTCTTTGTTTTTGGGTTCAATTGTAGTGTTTTGGGCTTTGTTGCAGTTTGCTTTGTTCCATCTTGTTGCTAATTTGTACGAAGTTGCTTATTTTTAGCTGTTATTGTGGAGTCTTTTGTAATTATTGAGATCTTGCATTGAATAGACCATCAGAAGTTATCCATCAATTGATTGGTAGCTTGCCTAACATTGGAAGTCTTGGTTTCCTTGGAAGCAAACCAGATTATTCACTCTCACTACTCAGATTCTGCAGCATTTGTTTTTATACCTTTTCCTATAAAAAAAGGTGGGAGACACAAGAAAACTCCTCACCTAAACAGCCTATCTAAGGCTATTCGACTCACTACGTGCCACTTTATTCAATCTTTACTTAGTGTATTTTGCATGTTTTCAGTGGGGTTGCAGGAAGCTCCATTGGTAATGCCCTCTTAGATGACCTAGACAATGACATTGCAACTCTTGTTGGCGCCGGTGAGGGTGACTACATCGACAACCTCGAGAACGATATGGAGGTAATATTTCATATAGTGCTTATCTTCTTTACTTAAACCAACCTCCTTTCTTTTAGTAGCATTACATGCATTGGATTTATGAGTGAGGTTTAGTCTATCTTGTTTATATTCAAAGACATGATAGTGAGGTGAACAATTGGCATGCACTAGAGACATGGCAATTCATCCATTTTCCTATATCTTATGGATAGTGGCTTGATAAGGACATTATATAACTACCAGCACAATGCGAAGTGACTGCCTTCATGAAAAGGCAACTATAACTCCTCAAGCATAGGCCAAAAGGTCTAATAAACCTGAATTGATGATCTTAGTTAGTTAAATTGCTGTGCTTATCTGAAATTTCTACTAACAATGACATAGATAGGAACATAATAGAATTGGTAGTATTATATAATGGAATTAACAGTATTACACATGCCACATCATCTGTTCTTCAACTTATTGGGAGGGCTGGGGGGTTGGGGTCTGGGGTGTTGAGCTCTTCATAAAAGAAGGACGTACTGGTTGCAAACCTAATTGTAACTTCTTAAATTGTATGTAGTTCTCATATCTGTTTTGTTTTGTAGCAATGACAGGCAAATCCTCCTATATGGGCGATTGCTTATAGTCGCCTATTTGTTTCCTGTTGTTTCCATACAGATATTTTCTTTGGAAGAAAATGCTTATTGCTCCAAGAAAGTGAGTGGAATTAGGAATCAGATAATGTATCTTGTTGTTTCAAGATTTATGAACTGTAAAACCTAATAGACAGATTTGTGGTCTCCCTAAATTTCTCCCACATTCTCTCTCTCTCTCTCTCTTGCTCTCTCTCTCTCTCTCTCAAATTGACCTAGTCTATGAGCTTTTCATATGTCGTTCCCACTAAAGGGTGGGCAGGCATCCATTTCTATGTTTGTATCTGGTTCATTTGATCCAGTTGTACTCAAATATCATATGTTAGGTGAAGACTAGATATAGGCTTAACCATTGGCATGCACGAAGTGGGTAATCTTATTAAGTACTTGTTCACATGCATAAAGGTCCACATTTGACAATCTAAGCATTTTACAATTACACCAAGCATGTTAACCTTCTTTGGTAATGTAAAATAGTTTTTGAGAAACGAAACTAATCAAGGCCTTGCAACTTGTTTTTCTCTTTTGTTTGAACCATCAAAAGGCCATAGGAAACCTATTGCAATTTCAATTTTTACACCTTTTTATTATGATGTTATTTATTCATATAAATATATAACACATCTTTTCCATGTTTTGCTACAGTGGTAATCTCAAGACTCTCAAAGAAGTACTAACACGTATAGCTAATGTCATGATTTTGGACGAAGGGCTTCTATCCTCTAAGATTAATCCCATTTCTTGAGTATTTGGAGGAAATGGGGCCATAGTAGCTTGTATGGACTTTGTTTTCCTATTGTAAGATGGTCATTCCAACTTATGATTGATTCTCCAAGCTCCACTCTTTTGTCGTATTCCTTCTCCCAAATTTGCTTCGAGCTCTTCTTGAAAAATGGACATATTGTTCGCAAACCTAATGGTAACTTCTTAAATTGTATGTAGTTCTCATATTTGTTTTGTTTTGTTGCAATGCCAAGCAAATCCTCCTAGATGGGTGATTGCTTATAGTAGCCTGGTTGTTTCCTGTTGTTTCCATATAGATATTTTCTTTGGATGAAAATGCCTATCACTCCAAGAAAGTGAGTGGAATTAGGAATTGGATAATTTATCTTGTTGTTTCAAGATATATAAATTGTTAAACCTAATAGACATAATGGTGGTCTCCCTAAACTTCCCCCACATTCTCTCTCTCCTCCTTGCGGTCAAACCATCCAAAAAAGCAGCATTTGATACTGTCTATGAGCTTTTCATATGTCGTTCCCACTAAAGGGGGGGCAGGCATCCATTTCTATGTTTGTATCTGGTTCATTTGATCTAGTTGTACTCAAATATCATATGTTTGGTGAAGACTGGATATAGGCTTAACCATTGGCATGCACGAAGTGGGTAATCTTATTAAATACTTGTTCACATGAATAAAAGTAGACATTTGACAGTCTAAGCATTTTACAATTACACCAAGCATGTTAACCTTCTTTGGTAACGGAAAATAGTTTTTGAGAAACGAAACTAATCAAGGCCTTGAAACTTGTTTTTCTCTTTTTTTTTTTTTTAACCATCAAAAGGCCATAGGAAACCTACTGCAATTTCAATTGTTACACCTTTTTTTATTATAATGTTATTTATTCATATAAATATATAACACATCTTTTCCATGTTTTGCTGCAGTGGTAATCTTGAGACTCTCAAAGAAGTACTAACACGTATGGCTAACATCATGATTTTGGATGAAGGGCTTCTATCCTTCAAAATTAATCCCATTTCTTGAGTATTTGGAGGAAATGGGGCCATAATAGCTTGTATGGACTTTGTTTTCCTATTGTAAGCTGGTCACTACAACTTATGATTGATTCTCCAAGCTCCACTCTTTTGTGGTATTCCTTCTCCCAAATTTGCTTCGAGCTCTTCTTGAAAGATGGACGTATTGGTCGCAAACCTAATGGTAACTTCTTAAATTGTATGTAGTTCTCATATTTGTTTTGTTTTTCCTATTGTTTCCATACCTATATTTTCTTTGGATGGAAATGCCTATCGCTCCAAGAAAGTGAGTGGAATTAGGAATTAGATAATTTATCTTGTTGTTTCAAGATATATAAAGTGTTAAACCTAATAGACAGATTTGTGGTCTCCCTAAACTTCCCCCACATTATCTCTCTCTCCCTTGCGGTCAAACCATCCAAAAAAACAGCATTTGATATTGTCTATGAGCTTTTCATATGTCGTTCCCACTAAAGGGTGGGCAGGCATCCATTTCTATGTTTGTATCTGGTTCATTTGATCCAGTTGTACTCAAATATCATATGTTTGGTGAAGACTGGATATAGGCTTAACCATTGGCATGCACGAAGTGGGTAATCTTATTAAATACTTGTTCACATGCATAAAAGTCCACGTTTGACAGTCTAAGCATTTTACAATTACACCAAGCATGTAAACCTTCTTTGGTAATGTAAAATAGTTTTTGAAAAATGAAACTAATCAAGGCCTTGCAACTTGTTTTTCTCTTTTTTTTGAACCATCAAAAGGCCATAGGAAACCTATTGCAATTCCAATTGTTACACCTTTTTTATTATGATGTTATTTATTATATAAATATATAACACATCTTTTCCATGTTTTGCTGTAGTGGTAATCTCAAGACTCTCAAAGAAGTACTAACATACATAACTAACGTCATGATTTTGGATGAAGCACTTTTACCCTTCAAGATTAATCCCATCTCTTGAGTTTTTGGAAGAGATGGGGCCATAGTAGTTTGTATAGACTTTGTTTTTCTATTGTAAGCTGGTCACTACAACTTATGATTGATTCTCCAAGCTCCACTCTTTTGTGATGAATTTTTTAGGGCCTTGGGTGAAGAACCAAAGGAAATATTTTGAAGTACATATTCTCTTATGCTGAAAGAAAATGAGGATTGATATATGCTATTAGCTTCCCCTTTTCAATTTTCTTTAATTTTTTTATTTCTTTGTTTTGAGTGGGCACATTGTTTTGAAGCGGAGCAACTGAGCATTTTGGGATATGTTGTATTGAGGTTTAGCTAGATAAGGTCCGTTGTTATCCATTATAAAGTTATGGAACATGTCTTTTCCGATGGCGACATGCACTGCTGATAGGCTTGAAACTTAGCTTAGAGGGCTGATTACGATCTTAAGGATCAAATTACCCTAAGTTCTGAGTTTGCCAGTATATGACAGCTGAAGTCTCTCGATGTCCACAGACAGTTAACGAAAATTGATACATTCTGTCTTTCAGAATAAAATGAAAATAAAGCTCCAGGATGAGGATCTGAATCTGTCTGGAGGGATTAATTGAGTGCTTTAGGAGGCCCGCATATCTTCTTCTTTGGGAAAAAGTGAACAAATAAAATATGCCTGTGTTTGTGGAACAATTTTAGTATAGTATCATGAATTTGGTTCTTCATCCGCTTGACATCTTCACTCAGTCTGAAATGTGTGTTTTTACATGTGATAATTATTGGCCAGGGAGTTGTTTTCTGCTCTGGTTCCTAAATTGAGCCTGATGAGGTTGTTATTTGGCGGAGTTGCAATGCAGTTGTGACAGACGCGGCTGCTTATGCTTGGTGGCTGTGTTAAATACAGTTAGCAATTGCGGTGTTCATTTGCATTGTGCCTCACATATGCACTTCAGAAATAACTCCTTCAGCTATATATGAGATGCCTAGTAGAGACGTTTTGAGCCGCTTATGGCTCAATGCTACTCTTATGAAACTCTTCCAAGATTTAGGCCAAAACATGCTTGTTCAGCACCACCACGTTGCAAAGGTCTGTAGCTGGTCTATCCTTTCTTTTCTTTTCTTTTCTTTTGTTTTTAATTTTTGCTAGGGTTAGCTTTTTTGCTTATTTCCTATGCATTACTAATTAAGCCCGTATATGTGATTATTTTGGTTTCTGCACTCCTCATGGGTAAGTAGGTCGCAAGTCCATTGACTGGTGTAACTGCGCCGTGGCTTCAGCGATCATCAAAGCCATCACTTGAGGACATCAAAGCAAGATTGGCTGAGCATATCTGAAACAAACATGCTAAATGGCTATCTGCACTGCCTTGTTGAGGCCCAGGCCTGCTAAAAGGGCGGCTTGCCACTTTGGAGTGTTTCTTCTGTGGTTATCGCGATGGTCAGTTGGAGCTTGCAGAGACTCTTGCTGAACAGCTTTTTGACTAAAAAGACCTCCTCATAAGATTCAACTTGTCACAATATGCTGACTCAGATTCCCTATAATGTCTTATTGGCTCTCAGTTGAGGTAAGTGCAACTCCTTTGTCGTTGCTCAAAGTATTGTTATACTTTCTTTTCTAATCATCTTGTTTTATTAGGATGGGTGATGAAGGTGTGGAGGGACAGCTCACAGAGGCAGTGAAGAAGAGGCCTTTCAGTGTTCTCTTTTTTGGCAACTTTGACTTGGCACACAGTTCTGTTATTGATGTCTTTATTGACATCTTTAAAGCTGGTGTGCTAACTGATTCCCGAGGAAAACCCGTTTACTTCACCAATACATTAATTATCCTGATTGTATCCAATAAGAAGCTTCTGCAGTCTTGCTGCTGCCTTGTGAATGCCAATAGATTCCCTCTTCTTAAAGAACTTTTGAATTGTAAGCCACGGAAATGCCGCTGGGAATTCTCCTATGTTGATGTTATGAAAGAGGTTAGATCAGACCCACTAGGATGAATGTTTGAAATTCCTAGGTTCACGGGAAGATTCAGGGAGCTTGCACATTGTCTACTTCAAATCGTATTGTTCCCGACTGTTTCTCCTCCTGTTTTGATAGGCACAAAGCCAATTCAGACCTGAGGTGTTCCAACTGCTAGATGAAGTTGTTTCTATTTGGCTTACCCTTGAGGAGCTCATAGCTGTCACTAGGGTTCATCTGAGGGAAATAGCCAGTGGAAAGATTGGAAGAGGTCTTGTGTTGTGCGCATCTCAAGCTGCAGTGCTGGCTATTTTGGACAAGGTTTCTTGGCGAGAGGTGAGTTCTTTGTGACCTTTCATCGAGGTTTATCTCATGGATAAAATGGAGAAATGGACAGCTTTAGATTACTTGCGTCAATTTATACAAATGTGCTTTTGCCTTGCAGCCTAATCTGGTTAATATTACGGTAGACTTGCTGGTTCAGTTTGATGGATTTTGGCAACAGTAACACGTATATGGTTGACATACCTTGATAGACTTTTAGGCCGTATGGATGACCGTAATGAGTGATGTGGAAGGAAATCATTACCGGGATTAAAATAAACTGATCAAATTCCTCATGTCATTTCATTCAAGGTTTTGGTACAGATTCAGCTGATTGTAATGTAGGGATCCTTTATAGTAAAATGGAAAAAAGGATGATTAAGATTGAGATTTGGGTTCTCTTTTTTCTTGATAGACTATTTGGCTTCCCAATTTGCTATTGACAATTCAAGTTATGTTGTGTTCAAAAGTAATATTTACTTATAATTACTTATAAAATTGTTTAATTACTGAAGGATATTTTTAGTATGGTAAAGAAATTAATATTATCTGTGTATGTAAAAATGTATTAAGTCGTCCAACCAATTGGTAGATATTATATCATGTTCTCTCCTCACCGAATGACCCAATGTCTATTTCCAGGTACTTGTAACGTGCTCTAATACCAAAAGTGGTTCACAAAAGAAGAAGCAGAAGAGAAAAACAGGAAATAAAACACTAGGGGATTGAAATAAAATGGGTTGTTCTCCCAAAACTCAAGTAGTAATAGCAAGGAATAAGAGAAAGCCAGACGGCAGGCTGCCTTTAAGGAAATCTTTAGAAGATACAACAGCAATGCAAAAATTTGTCACTTTATAGCCTTTAGCTAACAATATTACGGAAATTTCCAAAACACTATTCTAGGTGGTGCAAAATACGACCTGGCTACCTAGGTCTGAATCCCCCTCCCAACGTTCTACATCAAAAAGGTGGTGTAAAATACGACCTGACAACCTAGGTTTGAATTCCCCTCCCAATGTTCTACATCAAAAAGTTGGTGCAAAATAACTCCTAGACTCCCCCAACAGATTAGAAATATTTTGCCTGACAACGTCCCCCAAGCCCAAGGAATTTGAAAAAGAAAACATAGTTCTTTATGCATTAAAAAACTAATTTCTGACTCCATAAAATTCTTCGAACTCTAGTCTTAGCATTCTAGATTCTGACAGGGAGTGTATCTAGGCTGCATCTCTCTCTCTCTCTCTCTCTTTCTCTCTCTCTCTCTCTTGCAGGCGCTCACTTATCGGCTCTCATGGATGGGTGTGTGGCTGAGAGGATGGCAATTTTCAGTTTGAGGCCTCTTGGCCCATATGTACTAGACATAGTTATACATAGCTATTTCTGCACTCTTTCTGTTATATATGATAGTTAACCCTAAATTTTCTAAGATGTTTGATCTGGTTGATAAGAATCATTTGCACCTTCTATCGTAATAGGTCGGTGGAAAAGCTGTAAGGATTGGGCTGGAAGGGAATGTGGTCCCTGAGCTACTTAATATTTGTGCCTTGTCTATTGTTGATAATCCCACCATTTACATTGATACACTAGTGGGAACATTGTTGTTGTCATATAGATTGGTGAATAGTGGTGTTGTGGAAGATCAGTTTTTTGAGCAGTTCAAGATTTGCAAAGGATGTGAGGATCATTTACAGGACGGAAAAAGAAAGATTCAGTGATTGCTGTGCATTGAGAAAAAAACATGTTGACTTGAATACTAATCTATTGCATGCAAAGGCAGATTTGGTGTTCATTGCCAAGCTGATTCCTGAGTTACTTAGCATGAAAGATGGTCTAATTACTGGTGCAGTCAATGTAGACTTAGTGGACAATGAAGATAAGGTGATACTTTTCATGTTGCTTGCCTGCATTTTATAGGTTTGTGCGTGCCTACAAATTTGCTTCTCTGTTTCTCATTGATTTTTTTAATGGCTTTCAGCAGGTAGCAGAGACTGACTTAGATGGAAAGGCAGATGTTCGTCGAGGAGAGAGGGCCAGGAAGAGGGCTAAGAAAGGGGTTGAGGGTCTTAGAGCAAGATTGCGCAATAAATTGGTGGGAGAAAGTCAAGCATTTGGTGTTGTGGCAGAGGCTTCATTGAGAAGTATTGATAACCCAAGCCATTTGCCTTGCACCTGTTTGGGTACTGCTGATGCAGCGGACAATTTGTCTCCCCCTGTGTCATCACCTTGTCACTGTTGATGGAGCAGACTCGCTGATTCAAGTCAACTTGTCAGAATACTCTGACCCAGTTTACCTTCCAGGGATGATGGATGGATTTATGAGGTATCTCTTGGTTTTCTTTTGCTAGTTTTATTTCTGCCTTTCTTTGAAAAAACATGATACTACAAGTTAAATTTAAGACATCAAATTTGTACATTCCATTTTGTAACGTTTTTTCATGAGGAAATTTGTGATCGGAACTTTTGCGTTGGGTGTAGGTTTGCCAGCCCGTGACCACAGTGATTTGCCCCTGCATGACAATGTCAACATGAGGCCATACAATGTACTATTTTTTGATCAGGTTGAGAAGGCCGACATGCATGACAGCACCTTGCTTTTGGTGCTTGATCACGGTAAATTGAGTGACAGTTGAGGAAGAACTATTGACTTGAGAAACTCTGTTATCATCATCAAAGCACTGGAACTGTAGAACTGGATTGGACTGTACTGATGTTTTACAGTTTGGTTCAGTTTGGCTTTAGTGGTTCAATGATTTGGTCTTGGTTCCATTTTTTCTGCAACCACAGGGACCGGTTTGGTCCTTGGTTTACCTTAGAACTGGACCAGGCCAGAGCATGCTCACCCCTAATAGTAAGAAGAGACGAATCCCTATGTTCATGTACGCTAAGGGGAGGAGGGCTAGGATCTGGGGGAATATGCTCCCATCTCTCCCAAAGTTTTTGAAGTGAGAATGTCCCAACGCACAAAATTGAATTACTCTTGCAAAACATTTGTGTGTCGCCACACAACAGACAAAAGTCGTGCGCTGGAGTGTCAAATTTTGCTTGTGTTAGGACTTGTTCTTTTGAAATGGCATTTTGATTGTTTAATTATTTGTGGTAAGTTTCAGGATGTTATTAAACATATACACCTTAAAGCATCATTGTGGTTCCTCTTGATCCCAAACGATATTTTCTTCTTGGATAATACTATGCCAACCATTTTGTTCTTTGCCCCCTAGATTTGAATTTCTGCCTTCGCCTATGAGTGGTTTAATCTCCATTTTGTAGTCCAAGAGATGCGGCTGAGCAGAAATTGATAAGCAAAAAACAAGTAGTATGGATATGTTATAGGGTTAATTTTACCCGTATCCCCTGAGGTCTGTCACTTAATCATCTAGACCCCTTCTTGCTCAGTGAACATCATCTAAACCCCCTGAGATTTCTCATTTAATCAGCTAGATCCCTTGAGATTTGTCGCTTAATCAACTAGACCCCTTGAGGTTTGTCACTTAACCACTAGAGGCTTGTGTGATGTTTTCCAAACAGAAGGGGAGACAGGTGGTTAAGTGACAAACCTTAAGGGGTCTAGGTAAAATTAACCCTATTTTATAAAATGAAAGATGAATTCATAAAAGAAGACGTGAGAAGCATAGGAAAAGAGGTTCACGGGCAATGTTGAGAAAGGTGTTAAAAAATGGAAGTCATTGAGCTCTTCAATACCGAGGGAATTGGGACCCTAGAGGGCCCTGATAGACCACAGGAAAGGTCTATCATGGGCCAGACATATAGCATATAGACAAAAGGAAACTCCTCAAATTGAAAATCATGAAAACAGCTTAGCCACGAAAACTTTCTTTTTATCTACAAATGAAATTTTAATAGTCTAGTAAGATTAAAGCCATCATTTTCCACTCATCCGTATAGAAGCTAAGGGTATGTTTGGCATTGTGCCATGGGTATGTTTTTATGTTCTCCCGAAAAAATATGGAGAAAACATGTAACAAGCATGTTTGTGTAATCATTTTTTGGAGAAACGAAAATGATTGTTTTCGGAAAATCTAATTTTAATGTGTTTGGTGCATCACAATTCTTCGAAATGACTTTTCTGTTACGTTACTGTCACATCAGACTTTGAGAAGATTGAAAATGAAATTTCCATGAGGGGCTATTCGACTTTCATTTCTACGGAAAAGTTGACGCCCCTTTATAATTTTGTTTCCACACACACACAAAAAAAAAAAGGTTTCCATAAGAAATCTATAGCCGCACCAAATATTTGCATCATTTCATTAAAGAAAAAAAAATTTGCACCAAGCATGAGTTTCATATTTCTGCAGACCTCCTTTTCTGAGGTTTTCAATTACTATAGAATTTGTTGACATGGCGATTTCCTCTTTCCGCGGAAATGGTGTGTGCCCAAATGTTATATGCAAATTATTGTTTTGAATTTTGATCTCACGGGAAGGATTTTCAAAATCTTAACCCGTTAGAATAAGAAACTTTAAAAAAAGCTTTTTTAAAGAACAACTAGCATATTAATTCCTACTTATGTCAAAGTAATTCTACTGATTAATTCTTAAAGTATGTCATATATTAACAATCACAAAATATGGGTCCATATTATGATTTCTAATTTCTTATAATGGTTTCTATCCAAATTTTTTTTTATAATGGTGAGACCACATTATAAATTCTTTGAGGGTGGGCCCCATGTTTTAAATGTGAGTTATATGGAAAAAAAAGTATCTTTAAAAAAATATTTAATTTTTCAAAAGAATAATCTTTCAAGAAAAAATACTTAAATTTCAAAAAATAATTAATCTTTCAAAAAATATTTAGTTTCTCAAAAAATATTTAATCTTTCAAAAAAACATTTAATATTTTAAAAAATATTTAATCTTTCAAAGAATATTCAATATTTCAAAAAAAATATTTTATTTTTCAAAAAACATATTTAATATTCCAGAAAAAGTATTATTTTAAAAAAATATTTAATATTTCAAAAAAATTTTTAAATCACAAAAGGGTGGAGCCATATTGTCATTCCTTTGAATGTAGGTCTACATTGTGAATCCTATGAATGTAGTCGCATATTCTAAATTTTAAAGGTGGGTACCACATAATTTTTAAAGTGGGACTCTTGTTTATAATTAACAAACAGAATAATCTCACAGTACAATCTCTTATAATTTCTAAGGGTGGGCATCACATTGTAATTTCTAAATGTGGTTCCTATGTACAAAATCACAAAAAATGTGGCTCCACTTTGTAATTTTTACATGTGGGTTGCGTAGTCAAGATCACAAATCGTGGTCCTACACTATAAGTGTACAATGTTGTAATTTATAAAAATGAGTCCCACATTTATATTAAAAAAGGTTGCCCCACGTTATAAACTCTTTTAATTTCCAATGGTGGGCACACATTATAATTCTTATAAAGGAAGGCCCACTTTATAAATCCTATGAATAAGGCCCCATGTTCTAATTTTTAAATGTGGATATTACGATATAACTTCTACAAGTGGGTCCCATGTATGCTATTAATAAAGTGACGCAAATATTAAAAGGTGAGTCCACATTTTAGATTTTATGATTCTCTTGTTTTCGTTTATTGGAGAAAATTTTTTATATTGTTAATAAACAAGTTCTGTATGATATATTCTAAACAGAATATTTTAATATAATGTTTACAAACAAGTTTTGCAGAGTTTTATCTTGACGCAATCAATCTCAGCACGACTAAATTTAAGTACAAAATTGAAAATAACATGCGAATAATGCCAAATAGGCCTAAGCCAGTACAATAATATCTTCTCTCTTACACTCATCCACATATATTATCTTCTTTCCTTCTTTTTTTTTTCCTTAAAAAAGGGGTAGGAAAGAGCGGCCATTCGTGGACGATCCTACTTCGGCGTTACACAGCAGCGTTCTACCTGCTGGGGAGCCAAGGACAGGAAGGACGTAGATGGGCCCACTACATGGCGGATCCGCAGGAGCTTCTTCGGGCCGGGTTGAGCCCTAGCCTAACCCGAACCCACCGATAGCTAGTAGCAATAGCGCTGGAGTAGGATTTGTCATATCCAAATTCTTGTTATGCAATTGTGCTGATGATTCAAACCCAAGATGCCTGCGTCATGAGTCCTGAGGAGACTTGCCACCACTAGACCACCATCCGTCGTGATATAATCTCTTCTTTGTTGCTCTCAGCCAGATACAAAGATTCATTCCATGTCAAAAATTTGCCCCTCTAGTGATTAAACGTCAACTTCTTTGCCAATCCTTTTTGTGCTCTTCGGGGGCTGGAAATCTTTGGTTGGTTACTCCAACTTACTTGATCTATTTGAGAGCTAAAATTACTCCAATAATTACCCCTCTAGTGATTACTCAAAAATTACTTGATCTAGTTACTCCAATAATAATATCTTCTCTCTTGCTCTCTCATTTAGTGAAAATCTCATGGGGTCTAGGTGTAATTGATTTACCTATAAAAATTTCTAGTAATATTTTCTCAGTAATTTTTACATACTAGGAAAGACTACACATCCACGAGATTTTGACTAATTTTCAAGGATTTAAGGTCCTGCAAAGTCCAAATCACTAAAAGACGGGATTCACGTTTTGTTTTTGATACGCATTGAAGATTGAGGGGAATTTGAGCCCTATACCTTTGACACCTTTTAGGGTGAAAATTGTTTTGCATCTCACAGTTTGTTAAGTTGTAATAATTTACACCCTACATATTTGCAACCCACAATTTATTAATTTGTAACAATTTGCATTCTATGCCTTTGACACATGAGGGTGCAAATTGTTCAAATAAAGGTGCAAATTGTTACAAATAATAAGCTATGAGGTGCAAATTGGACAATGTGATATTGAAGGAGCTAAATTGAGGATCTCACTAAATTTCAAGGGCAGAGTATCAAAAAGCCTTTCTAGTCTGCAAGAAAAGAAAACTTTGAGCATCATGTCATGCTCCACAAAAGGTGTCTCAACGGACTACACTACTATGTGAAGTTTAATATGAAAGGGATTGAATCATTTATAACTTGGAGAAGAACTAGTGGTGAACACAACAAACCAAGCTATACCTTCGGGGTCAATAGAGGTAGCCATCATGTTTAAGTCAATTGAGGCAGCCGCCGTGTTTAAGGTAGAGCCAAATGCTTTTGCTAAGCATGTGGTGAAGGTTAAATCTCCCTTGCCCACAGAATCCTTGGATTCCATTTGGTCATGTAAACAACTAGTTCGAACAATTGGCTACTTTTTGGCTGATTCTAAATTGTCGATAAAAATTTTGATTATTGCCTTGTAAGAATTTATAAGAGTTGAGATTTGAATGATGACATATCTCCTTAAATATTGGATCTAAGAGTTATAATGGGATTGTGAACCCTAGACATGTCTCTAAAAATCAACTCCTCTAACTAATTATCCTTTTGATTTAGGGTTAGACATGTCGTTGCAAAGGTAGAGCAAAGGTAAGTTACTAAAGCTTTGGTGATATAAGTGATTTTGAGGATTTAAAGGAAAATGGACAAAAGAGACTTTTTGGTTTCCCAAAATACAAGTTTCCTCTTATGTGTCAATTAATTTTTAATATAGAGATCTGAAAACTATTTCAATGTTATAAGATGTATTATCATAGGTGGATGCCCACATTGGGACCCACATGAGATAAATGAATTACTAAGGATTAGGGTTTTTCCTTATTGGGTTGCTTGAGGAGGAAGCAATCTTATTCTATAAATAAGATTCTCCTCCCCCCATTATGTACACAGAAATCTCATCGATAAGAGCTCTCTCTCTCCCTCCCTCTACTCTTCAGTTTTTCTATTCTAACACGTTATCAGGCTCTCTGCCTTCTTCCTTTCTTCTGACTTCTCCCCCTCCCAAACCCTTCCATGGCGTCTTAAACATCGACGCAGCGACATCCTTCTAGGATTTCGTTCTTGCTGCTGTGAGATCTCAGATTCCTGTTACAGAGCTCGATGCGCGGGCCTAAAGCGCGGACATGCAGTCTCGGGAGCCTGCGATCAAACCAGTTGCAGAGATTTGGCAGAAAGGCCACGTCGCGATCCGTCTTGTAGGGTTGATGCTCTTCGCGTTGGGCCTAATCTCGATCTTCACTGGCCATGTCGCCTCAGACTTCGAGTGGTACACGCAGCCCCTGATCAGTCGACGGGAGTCGTCGGATCCTGATCCGACGGCCGATAACATGCGCAGCCAGATCGTCATCCGCAAGCAATCGATGCGGCTTCAGAGCCGGAGGGACATGATGAAGGAGGAGAACTCAACGGCATTGATTCCATCGACGCCGTCGAGGAAGGCGCGGTGCACAGAGATGGCTGGCTGCACGGCGGCGGAGTGCGCCGCCGTTTGCAGCTGCTGCCCGTGCTGCCTCCTCAGCGTCATCGTCCTCGCCGTCGTCCGACTGCCAACGGGACTCCGCCGGAAAGCGATCCAGAAGCATCGGGCTTCGTCTGCACCAGCAGCGGCGCCGAAGGCGGAGACGGTGACGACAGCGCCGCCGAGTGGATCTCCTCCCTTGGCTCGATCTCCATCTCCGCCAATGGTTTCACCGACTCCATCCCCGCCGGATCTACGGAGGAGATCACGTCTTCCGAGAACGCGAACTCGACGCGGATCGCGACGCAGAGTTTGGCGCGGGACTTGGTCCGTATGGATCTCCCGGCTATGCTGGTTGCGAAACGGCAGCAGCGGGAGGAGGTGAGGGAGATGGAGGAGGCGATGGAGGGAGAGGGAGCGGTCGAGGAGGCGATGGAGGAGAGAGAAGAACAAGGGACTGGATCGGTACTGTGTGCTGCGTGTGCATTGTAAGGCAGCAGGGAGCAGTGTTTATACCATGTGCAGGGTGTGCTCGCACGATCCGGCGCGATGGAACAGAGATGGAAGAGAAGAGATCATAGTGTCACGTGGGTGTGTCACCCACTTTGGGCATGGTGCACCGAGGCACCACAATCAATTGTGATCCCTCGGGCCTGGATTTTGGGCAAGTCAATCCACGTTCGGGTCAGCCCAACCCAAGTGAGGCCCATAATCAGTGTGACATCACTGATGATGTCAGCAAATCATACGGTCAAAGGCAGATTTGACTGGATCGATGGTAGAAAATTGTTTCTGCAATATCTTGACGATCCGAAGTCCGATTTGAGATCCGTTTGTACCTATGGAAAGCTCGTGAGCAGATCTACACATTGGCGCCAAAACGAGGACAATTTAAAGGTTAAGTAATTTCTCCTTATTTTATGACCATTTATTCGTTTGATAATCTGCATTTAACTTTATTCCTTTTAGATCTATAAGTATTTATCATTTTAATTCGAGTGATGAATTGTAATTTCTTATTAAAAGGAGATCATGATAAAATTGAAAATCATGGATCATAAATAGAACCAGAAGTTCTATACAAGAAATTGGAACCCGAAGTTCCATACGATATTTAGAACCAGAAGTTCTATATGGAATCAATAATTCGGACTTGAAGTTCCGTAAATTATTTTAATCTATGAACCAGAAGTTCTTTCGAATTCGGACAAGAAGATCCGTTGGTTATTTTACTCTGAAACCAAAAGTTTTCAGATCTACAATACATACTCGAAGTTTCATATGATACTTAGAATTAGAAGTTCTATATCGAATAAATAACCTAAACCTGCAGTTCTGTATGTTATTCTTATTTAGAACCAGAAGTTCTAACCCGGACCTGAAGATATATGAATTATCCTAATATAGAACCTGAAGTTCTAATTTGTACTAAAAGATCCATGAACTACTTTAATTCAGAACCAGAAGTTCTGATTCTTAAGTTGAGAACCCAATGTTCCAAACTTCAATTTCTAAATTCTTCATCACATTATTATTATTTTTTTTGATTGGATGTTAAGAACCTGAAGTTCTACATTTTATTTCTGTTTCTCATATACATTTATTTTTATATTCTATAACATTATACTGCATGCTTGATATAATTACTTCGGTATAATTATCACTAATGATTATCTGAAACTTTAGTTTTGTTGAATGTTAGGACTTATTTTTAATCCCCCGTATATTATGTTATATTTGCTTTGAATGCTGAATTGTTTAGTTGTTCTTACTTTTATTTTTGCAATGCGATTACCTAGTTATGTGAGTTTATTATTACTTGCTCTATGGATTATGGAATGCATGATATTGAGGATAATATCTGTCCAGTAGAAAGTGCAATAAAACACACTACATTGAAAAAAACCAGAAGTTTTTCTCTGAGTTAGTGTTTCATTCGTGCACGGCATCGATCATAGCTGTATCCATACAAATATTTAAGTGCTCCTGAAGAGTCTACCCAATGGTATTTGTACATCATTACTAGTATTGACAGCCAGAAGCTGATACTAGAAAAGCTAAGTGCATTCTCCTTATATTTCAAGGCTATATTACAAGACAATCTTTAAAAATCGAATCATATTCGATTATGCGCAAAACGACAAAGTTAAGCCAGAAGCTTGTTATTCTAGGGGTCCTATACTCTGGTAAATTATTGATACTTCTGTTACGTACTCCTTAGAGTACCATCTATTGACCATCCTTTTCGCAAAGGATATTGACCATCCTTAAGCATGTTATTAAATTTATAAGGCTTGATATCATAGGTTTGTGACTTGCATGAGCCTACAACGTAGACTCTATGTTGGTTATACTTCACCCTAATTAATGGATATCTAGACCCAATGACAGGAGATATATTCATTGTTCGTTTTTGCTAATTGTCAGCTTGATGAGCCAGTCTTCTCGTCGTTAGGGGGAGATAAGAGAGTTCCTGAAGAACACCTTGTTCCTGAAGAACGGCGAGAATTAATGTGGAATACTTCCACTCAATCTCATCTAGATTTATGTATTTCACAATGTGAGAATGAAGTACGGAGAATTGTGCACTTAATTACAAATGAATTCCCTAATGCTTTTAATGATGCAGCAAAAGTGACTAGGTCACATGTATCGGCTATGAACACACAAGCACGAATTAATGTCCCTGTAGGACAAGTACGAATTAATGTTCCTGAAGAACAAAGTCCAAATATGGCAACAAATGAATCTATACACGCCATAAGCGTGGTAGAACTATAGGTTTCAAGGACTCAGCTCCCCAGAAGAGGAGAAATGAGCAATTATATCCCAATCATACTCCATAAGAGGTATACTCCCGAAGAGTTTATGATAAAATCCACTCTCTCCAAATTTCCTGAAGAAATTAATGTCCCGGAAGAGATATGAGTCCCAGAAGAGACTCTGGAAGCCCCTGAATAGGCAATGAGTACCCAATAAATAAAGAGATCTCTATACTTTATAATTATTCAAGAGAGAGATGTGATAGAAATGAAATTATCATCAATGACGCATTTGCATATGCGGTAGCTACTCAAATATTAATGGAAATTAAGAATGTTGTTTGGGATATAAAACCACGTTCTATAAATGAATGTCGACAAAGAATATATTGGCCAAAATAAAGAGATATCATTAAGGAATTACAATCTCTAAATAGACGTGGTATATATGAACCTATAGTACAAACCCCAAACGGTGTTAACCCTGTAGGTTACAAATGGGTGTTTGTAAGGAAAATGAATGAAAGGCAAACTTGTGATACAAGGTTTCCTGCAGAAACTTGGGATTGAAAACATCCACAGACATATATATATATGAAAATCCCAGAAGGATTTGCTTTGCCTGAAGCAAAGTCAGAGAGTACGTACTCAATATAAGTAAGACGTTTATTGTACAGCCTGAACATTCCAGAAGAATATGGTACAATCGTCTTAGTAAATGTCTATATAAGGAAGAGTATGAAAACAATCTCATTTGCCTATTTGTCTTTATACAATCCTTAAATGGATTTATAATAGTAGAAGTTTATGTTATTTACATAAATAACATAATCGAGACTCCAGAAGAGCTCGAGAAAACTATTGATTATTTTATCTCGACCTGCAGATCGAGAGAAGTTCTCATGAGATTTTTATTCTTTATAAATATGCTTCCTATATATAGTTTTGCACAAAAGCTTTGGATTGGTATTAAATAAATGCTATGATATCTATGTCTGTTTTATGGTTGAAACCAAATTTTGTAGGATATACAGATTCAGGATATATCCTTGATCCTCATAAGGATCGATCATAGACATGTTATATATTTCTTCATGTCAATATCATTATTTTTGATATTCTACTAAATTGACTATTGATAGCTACTTATTCTAACCATGCTGAGATTTTAAGCTAGTGGGGAATGTATATGGCAAAAATATTTAACTCAGCATAGATGTAGTTCTTGTCAATTACCTCTTAGTACAGGTACTCCGAGCATTATTTGCAAAGACAATGGGGCATGTATTCAACAGATTCAAGAATGATACATTAAAGATGACAAGACGAAACACATTACACCAAAGTTCCTCTTCACTTATGAGCTTCAAAAGAATAACAAGATTGAAGTCAAACAAGTTCGTTCAAGCAACAACCTGGCTGATCAGTTTACGAAGTTCTTGTCAAAACTCAGTATTTTAGAAATTGTATACGAGATTGACATGCTTAATTATGTACAAAGATGTTATCATCAGGGGGAGTAGTAATCAGGGGGAGGCATCCTGAAGTATGCTACCCATGATATATGTGCGCTGTACTCTTTTTCCTTCTCTAGGTTTTGTCCCACTGGGTTTTCCTAGTTAAGGTTTTAACGAGGCAGCATTATGCACGTCCAACACCAAGTTAATGATCCTGTAGAACGTTGTACTCTTTTTCCTTCGCTTTGGTTTTTATCCCACTGGGTTTTTCCTTTGCAAGGTTTTAATGAGGCAACTGTCATTGAATGGTGGTCATCCAAGGGGGAGTGTTATAAGATGTACTATCATAGGTGGATGCCCACATTGGGACCCACATGAGATAAAGGAATTACTAAGGGTTATGGTTTTTCCTTATTGGGTTGCTTGAGGAGGAAGCAATCTTATTCTATAAATAAGATCCTCCTCCCCCCATTATGTACACAGAAATCTCATCAATAAGAGCTTTCTCTCTCCCTCCCTCTACTCTTCAGTTTTTCTATTATAACATTCAAACTTTTATTGACTTATTAATTATGAATAAGTGGTTAACTATTCCATTGGCTGTAATAATCTCACCATCATTTTACATCCCATTCAGCTGTAATAATCCTACCATCATTTTGCATCCCATTCATACTTTCCACATGATAAATCCATATTTGATTTCTCTAATCACTCCCGTCATATTTTCCCACAGCAATTAATCATTTTACATCCCATTCATACTTTTCACATGATAAATTCATTTGGTTCCTTTAATCACTCCCATCATATTCTCTCACAAAATCACCAAAAATGCTCAAGTAATTTCCAAGAAAAGAGATATTGAGCATCTCCAACAGTTGGCTCTATTTCTACCCCAATTTGGGGTGAAAAAGTGGTTTCCCTATTTTAGGGACTCACTTTTTCAAGTACCTTCTCCAACTATGTTCCCTATTCTTTTCCTATCCTATTTAAATATCGAAAATAATTATATGAGAATTAGTTCTTACCACTTTTTTGTGAAAAGTCTAGGTAGGGCCTATCTATCACACAATCTAAATATTGCAATGCATAAGGACCCCCTAATAGTCATACACCCCAAGTTGATGGCAGGGTGAACATTGATGGTAAAAAAGTAATTTGGATACTTAATTGTCAAAATAAAATTTTAGGTTTTAGTTGATATTGAGTTGAAAGTTGATGCCTTTTTTTCTCTTAATTATTCCTTTTGGCAAAAAACTGTTATTTGGGGGGAAAAATGTCAATGGTAGTTATTTATTGGGTACATTGCACCACTGGTCCTTTAAATTTGGGTCATGCGACGCTTAAATCATTCGTGATTTAATTTGGACAGTTGAGTCCTTCATATATAATTCATTATTTGGAGCAATTAACGTGAATGGCTTATATATATAGGAGAATCTTTATACGCATCCGTCCCTCATCATTTTTTTCGTGAGAACTTTAGGTGGAGCCTATCTATCAGTCAATCCAAACCTTGTAACATACATGGGGCTTTATGATATTAACTCGCCCCAAGTTTTGGTCGGATCCAAATTTATTAGACTGTTGGATTGATTGTACACCAATCCGAACGGAATGGATTTGCGAGCCATGGATGAAGGAGTTAGAGATATGTGATTGAGGCCAAATTTGATATATGAGGTGCTTTCACATAGATCTTTTCAACCCCTAGTCTCATTCCTTGGTGGGGTCCATAGTGGGTCCCACCAAAGAATGTGCATGAAAAGTCCACGAAGGACATATGCACAAGAAAAGGCCCCATAGATATATATACACGTGAAGGACTTAATTATGAACGTAGATTTTATACACGAAGGACTCAATTGTTCAAAATGTCCCAAACTTAATTACAGGACTATGTAATACACCATTATTTTGTGCAGGCGCACTTTCAGCGCAAAACATCTCTCGAGATCTCCGGCGCCTGGCAAAGGAAAGAGTCGGTTTCCGTCATTTTTACCTTACATCTTTCTGCGCAAGATGGGATCCGGAGATCCGACCGCCCTCGGAAACAACTGCCGCGGAGTTTTTCTCCTCCACGGCTTTATCCAAACGCACCCTAGATTCGGGGCAGAGAGAGAAGAGAGAAGAGAGAAGAGCGAAGAGAAAGGGTTTCTTCGACGAGACGAGACGAGAGGAGACGAGAGTGAGATTGTAATGTAGAGAAACTCACAGGGAGAGAGCGGGAGATAGTTTAGCTTGTGCGTGCTTTGGATTGTGATTGACGGTGACGATGGGCGACGTTAAGGCGATAATGATGGAGGTTTTCAGGAAGTTAGAAGAAGAGGAGAAGCCCCGGCTGGAGATTGCTCATGGCCTTGTAATTCACCGCCACGCTCTCATTCTTACGATTAAGATTGTCAGGAGAAACTTTTTCGGTATGTCCCCTAACCCTCTCTTTCTTCTTCTTCTTCTTCTAGGTTTTCATTGCTGTTTCTTCATTTTATGATTATATAATTGGTGATTCATGTATTGAGGGCGTGCAAAATCATTTTCTTTGAGGATGTGGTTGATACATATACCCACGCAAACATGTATGTATAGATATTTTTATTTCCTGCTTGTTTATTTTATCAATGGACGAACTTCATGGTTACTGAAGTAGGAGAAGGAGGGGATGGGATTGAAGAGAAGGTGCCAGTTGGGCCGCTGAAGCAAGCGGTTAGGCTGCTTGAGCAAGCGTGTGTGAAATTGAGACAAGAACTTGATACGAATTCGGAAGAATGGGAGAGAGAGTTAAATCTGCATGAATATATGCTACGCCGCACTCTGGTCGAACTCAATGAGATCAAGAAAGAGAAGGATCGTTTCCGCCATCTTTGGCATAGTATTGTAAGTCTGTCAGTTGACTGCCTTATGCTACTAGTATATGCTATCCAATTTCCTTCTTTGAATGGTTAACTCAATAGAGATTTGGGCACTGAATTGCATTGCATTGCGTTGTTTTCCTCTGCTACAGTTGAAAAAAGAAATGGGATACTTGGAGGCTAGGTTTAAGGTCCTTATGAGCAAATGGAAGACCTCCACCAGAATGGCGAAGGTGACTCATGGGGTGTGCCAGCAGTTGCTTTGTAGTTTCCAGGAGGTACAAGCTTCAGATAGCGCACATTCCTTCCTAGGGGCGCTCCAACGGCTCGGTGTTGCTCTTACCAAACTCTTCCAAGCTTTAGGCCAAAACATGCTTCTTCAGCCCCACCACATTGCAAAGGTCTGTAGCTGGTCTATTCTTTCTTTTCTTTTGTCTTTTATTTTTATTTTTAATTTTTGCTAGGGTTAGCTTTGCTTATTTCCTATGTATTACTAATTGAGCCTTCATATGTGATTATTTTGGTTTCTGCACTCGCTGGTGGCTAAGTAGGTCGCAAGTCCATTGACTGGTGTTCCTGCGTCGTGGCTCCTGAGATCTTCAAAGTCCCCCCTTGAGGACATCAAAGCAAGATTGGCTCAGCATATTGGACAGAAACATGCTATAATGGCTATCTGCACTGCCCTGTCGAGGCCCAGGCCTGCTAAAAGGGCGGCTTGCCCCCTTGGAGTGTTTCTTTTCTGTGGTCATCGTGATGGTCAGTTGGAGCTTGCGGAAACTCTTGCTGAACAGCTTTTTGACAACAAAGACCTCCTCATAAGATTCGACTTGTCAGAATATGCAGACTCAGATTCCCTGTCACGTCTCATTGGCTCTCAGCTGAGGTAAGTGCAACTCCTTTGTCCTTGCCTAAGAAGCATGGACACGGACACGGGACACGGATAAGATACAACACGGATACGCCGACACGGCATTTCTCAAAAAAGTAGAACACGGACATGTCGGGGACACGTTAATAATATATATTATTTATATATATAATCATCTACTAATAAACTAATATCATTTTAACTTTTTTAATCAATTTAGCAATCAACAAATAAAAATTCAACTACCAACTAACAAACATATCAAATTATTAAATATCAATACAACACTAAAACATAATTCATAATCATTAAACATGAAATATCCATAGTTCCATAAAATCCATATAAAGAAAAAGGCGGATCATCTCTTTCCCCTCCCTAAAAAAAAATCAAAAACAAAAACAAAAAGTAAAAGAGAAGCCAATCTTGAGGCCTATTCTTTAGTGAAATATTTATTTGTCTTTTGCTTGTGATATGATTGATATTTACAATCATATATTTTCCATGGTATAAAATTGTTATATATCAAGTTTACAAGTTTTAATAACCACATATTAACAAAGTGTCCAAGAGATATTAGCCACATGTTTATTTTTTAGTCATAGACACGAGCTAGAAATTGTGTGACACGTTACAAAAAGAGTGTCAAACAAGTGTTCGAAATTAAGATTTTTAGTTTTTAATTATGGACACGCCTAAATAGTATCGGACACGTGTCCGAGAGTGTCCGAGGAGTGTCGATGTCGGACACGTGTCCGACATGGACACGTCACTTTCTTAGAAGTGTCCGTGCTTCTTAGGTCCTTGCTCTAAGTATTGTTATACTTTTTTTTTCCTAATCATCTTGTATTATTAGGATGGGTGACGAAGGTGTGGAGGGACAGCTCACGGACGCCGTGAAGAAGAGGCCTTTCAGTGTTCTCTTTTTGGACAACTTTGACCTGGCACACCCTTCTGTTATTGATATCTTTATTGACATCTTTAAAGCTGGTGTGCTAACTGATTCCCAAGAAAAACCTGTTTACTTCACCAATACATTGATTATCCTGACTGGATCCAATAAGAAGCTTCTGCGGCCTTGCCACTGCTTTGTGAATGTCAATAGATTCCCTCTTCTTCAAGAACTGTTGAATTGTAAGCCACGGAAATGCCGTTGTGAATACTCCTATGTTGATGTTATGAAAGAGGTTAGATCAGACCCAACAGGATGAATGTTTGAAATTCCTAGGTTCATTGGAAGATTCAGGCAGCTTGCACTTTGTCTACTCCGAATCATATTTTTCCTGACTGTTTCTCCTTCTGTTTTGATAGGCACAAAGCCAATTCAGACCTGAGGTGTTCCAACTTCTGGATGAAGTTGTTTTTTCTATGTGGCTTACCCTTGGGGAGTTCGTAGCTGTCACTAGGGTTCATCTGAGGGAAATAGCTAGTGGAAAGATTGGAAGAGGTCTTGTGTTGTGCGCATCTCAAGCTGCAGTGCTGGCTATTTTGGACAAGGTTTCTTGGCGAGAGGTGAGTTCTTTGTGACCTTTCATCGATGGTTATCTCATGGATAAAATGGAGGAATGGACAGCTTTAGATTACTTGTGGCAATTTCTACAAATGTGCTTTTGCCTTGCGGCCTAATCTGGTTAATATTAGGGTAGACTTGCTGGTTCAGTTTGATGAATTTTGGCAACATTAACATGGATATGGTTGACAGACCTCAATAGACTTTTAGGCCGTATGGATGACAGAAATGAGTGATGTGGAAGGAAGTCATTACCCATAATAAAATAACCTGATCAAATTCCTCGTGTCATGTCATTCAAGGTTTTGGTACAGATTCAGCTCATTTTAATATAGGGATCATTTGTAGTAAAAAAAGAAAAAAAGAAAGATTAAGATTATTTGGCTTCCCATTTTTCTTGATAGACTATTTGGATTCACAATTCGCTATTGAAAATTCAAGTTATGTAGTGTTCAAAAGTAATATTTACTTGTAAAATTGTTTAACTACGAGAGGATAGTTTTAGTATTGATGCAGGCCAGATTACAGGTCGGCTAACCTATTGGGCCTATTCCATAAGCCCAAGAGGACATCCAATTATTTAGGAATATTATTAGTAGTGAGTTTCTTATTTTATTTAGGCTTATTTTAATATTAGGAAGTTCTTATTCAAAAGCATTAGTAAGTTCTTGTTGTAATTAGTAAGTCTTGTTTGTCAAGAATTATGTTTATTATCCTGTAAATAAGAGTCACCTCAATGTAGTTGATGATGCTTTGATAATTAATAAAATTCAGATTGGGTTTTCCCTTCAGTTATGGGTTGTTGCTTGGCTATGTTTGTTCCCTAGGGCAGGAATCCATTGTGGATTTGATCAATCCTTCGAGAGATTGATCTATTCTTTTCGATTGTAGATCGTGGTTGCTTCAAATTGGTATCAAGGACCATGAGAATAATACTTATAGTTTTAAATGGAATGGAAGACGAATTCAATGGTGGCCTCTAGAAACTCTATTCGCATCCTCACAAGCTTCTCCTTCTTTATCTCCATCATCACCTTCAATTGAAGACACCCGGCCTGATCAAAATGAAGAAATACAAGACACGACTGCTCCAAAAGTGCATACAGAAGACATCAAGGATGACATTGAAGAGGAAGTTCATGGCAACACTAATTTCATGGGTACAAACAGTATTGAACAAGGCAATGTCAACCAAGCGCAACAAAATGTTGAAGAAGAACAAATGTAAGAAGAATTTAAAGACATTGATTGGTTTAGTGATAATATTGAACATCTGAGAGATTTGATTGTCCCGACACTTTTGGAAAATTCTATTGAGTCATCAATAACTGAATTAATTGTTCCATTCATTTTGCGTTGGGATCAAGTTTTTGCAATTCCCCACATTGACTTTATCTTTGGGGATCACACATGGATATCTGAAATTCAACAATTGAAGCAATGACTTGTCGGTTCACACATCCAAACTCCATGCAGAGATCAACAGTCGAGAAAAGTCCGATCTACTTTTACATGGAGAAAAAGAATGCAACAAGCTTTTAGGTCATGTTATGAAAATGCGGATCTGAAGAAAAGGCAAAAGTTTATGCATTAATTTTCGACCTAGGTAGAAGTTTACGCCACCTTATGGTTGATCTCCTCCCGGCATTTCTCAAGTTGGTAAACTCGTTGGAATCGAGTTTTTTCAAGCTTAGGAGAATTGATGCAGGCCAACCTATAGGTTGGCCAACCTGTAGGCCTATCCCATAAGCCCAAGAGGACATCCAATTATTTAGGAATATTATTAGTAGTAAGTTTCTTATTTTACTTAGGCTTATTTTAATATTAGGAAGTTCTTATTTGAAAGCATTTGTAAGTTCTTGTTGTAATTAGTAAGTCTTGTTTATCAATAATTATGTTTATCATCCTATGAATTAGAGACACTTAAATGTAGTTGATGATGCTTTGATAATTAATAAAATTCAGATTGGGTATTCCCTTCAGTTATGTATTTTTTCTTGGCTATGTTTGTGCCTTAGGGCAGGAATCCATTGTGGATTTGATCAATCTTTCAAGAGATTGATCTAGTCGAGAGATTGATCTATTCTTTTTGATTGTTGATCGTGGTTGTGTCAAGTATGGTAAAGAAATTAATATTATTTGTGTATGTAAAAATGTATTAAGTTGTCCAACCAATTGGTAGATATTACGTCATGTTCTATCCTCACCTAATGACCCGATGGCTATTTCTAGGTACTTGTAATGTGCTCTAATAGCAAAAGTGGTTCAGAAAGGATGAAGCAGAAGAGAAAAACAACAAATAAAACAATAGGGGATTGAAATAAAATGGATTGATTCACCCAAAACTCAAGTAGTAATAGCAATGAACAAGAGTAATGCGGAACGGAATAGAGATGCAGGGCGGGCAAGGTGGAAGATGGAGATTGAAAGGAATATTGGGCTCTCACCAAAGTCCAATCTAGGAGTTTCTAGGGATTTCGATGAGAACTCAAAGAAACTTGGTGAAGATCCTAAAACTTTTCACTAATCATCAATCATTAACTAAGTTAAAGAGGATTTACAATGCTTAAATAGATAAAAGACATAACTCCAGGACTAATCTAGATGATAACACTTTGATGGTCAAGATTAAAACATCTGATTAAAACAACTTAAAAATATAAGCAAAAAAAACCTCAAATCAACTAGGATAGGTGGGCTGGGCCCAAAGGCGGGTTGACCTATGGGGACCATGGGTCTATCCTGCATCAATTTTCCTCTTCTTGGAAAAAATTCGACTTCGATTTTTAGTAAAAGTCATCCAGGGTCAAATATCAAGTGTACAAATCCTTGATGTGCTTTTTGGGCTTCAACCTGTTGGCATGATTTGGAAACTGGAATCAATGTTTTCAACCAAATAGAAGGGAAATGGTGGCATGGCTTCTTCTAATATTTGACTTCAGCATTGATTTGTAATATGATCGCTAGATGCATCAGTGGTTGGCTTTGAAGTAGTATATCACAATTTTCTATTATCTATAGTCATCCCCAAAGATGAAATCAATGTGAGGGACATCAATGAGTGGCACAACTTTTTCAACACTGGCCTTTCCTTCGGTGGGGACAGGCTTTTTTGAATGTGGTTCTACATTCATATCCATTGGATCTTCAGGTTGATTGCTAACTTTATTGAAGTCTTCAATTTTACTCATGTTAGTTATGTATTGATGTGCAAGGATCATTTGTTTCTCTTGTTGTAGTAACAAGGACTCTTTTTCTCTCATGGGCAAGGATTACTTGTTTCTCTCTCTCTCTCTCTCTCTCTCTCTCTCTCTCTCTCTCTCTCTTTCTCTCTGATGCACGCACTTGCTTATCAGCTCTCATGCATGGGCGTGTGGTTAAGAGGATGGCAATTTTTAGTTTGAGGCCTCTTGGCCCATATGTACTAAACAACTCATTAGTGATATGGTTTCTCGATAGACGATTAAATCCAAATCTGATTTGTAAGAAGAGGAATGATGAGACTCATGAAAAGCAACAGGTGTGGATCAAGGAAGAGGGACATTTAAAAGTAGTTAAGATTGCATATTCTCTATCTACGGCATTGAAGCAGGATGTGTGTGATTAGTTTGTAGCAACAGTAAGTTGAATTGATGTCAATGCTTTTGATATTCAAGGGCGGCTGTTGTCTGAGGAGGGTATTCAAACGGAGGTGAAAAAGTTAAATTGTTTTTCATTTTGGATTAAGCCTCTTGGGCAGGAGAATTTTTCCAAAATGACTAGGTTGGAAACTAGTGTGTCTAATTAGAAGGTTAGATCAGTGGACTGAAGTTTTAGGGCCCATGTTACACCCTGTTTGGGTTTGATTTGAAGGTATTCCTCTGCATGCATGACATGGAAAGGTTTTTCATCATATCGGGGAATGTTTGGGGGTGGTGATGGAAGTGGATGGAGAAGGAAACAGTAAAAATAGAATCAATCAGGCTCATGTACTTATCTTGAAGGATCCTCTGCGAAATCTTCTTGATACGGTTGTTGTGGAGTTTGCTGGCATTAGATTCTCGGTGGCTAATAGTGAAGAAGATATTGGAGAGGCTCCGAAGTTATGCAATTGCCGGATTTGCGGCATTGGAAAACTAATTTCCCAATAAATCTCATCGCGCCACAAACGGTAAAAACCCCGATAATCTCTTTCTAAAATCTTGGACCAATTGATTTTCAAATTCCTAGGGAGCTTGTCGCTGCAGGATTGATTAACCATCTAAGATCAGACAAGATTATGAGAAATCATAAGTTGACTGAGCCATCTGTGGAGAGGAATCAGGCGGGGGGAAGCACAATATTAGGGATTGAAGAGAATCAATGCCGAAGTCAAGCAAGTTGAGGCAATAACGAGATGTTTTCGGTAGATGGGGCCTCTCGTCGCAAGCCTCAGAAGAAGGGGGAGAGCATGATCTGGCCCAGTATTAAAGGAATTTTCAATAAGTTGCAAAAAGACCTTAATGCCCCCATTATTAAGCAGGCCCCATTTTTTATAGATCCATTGGCGCAGCCCCGGATCTTTGATCAAATGTAGAACAATCTCTCGAAAGATTGTTCGAATCCAACGATGGATTTCAGCCTGAGGGCTCAATAATACCCACCGTAAAGACCACAATGAGAGAAAACACTGATAATTTTAATTGAATTAAGCATCTCTATTACAATGAAAATCTCCTCCTCATATAGGAGGGGTTGTTGCTAAACTAGGAAAAACTTGTTCTAAACAATCATGGCTTACTAAATTAAATTAAGTCCTAATCTCACTCAACAAAAATAGGAAATAAATAAATAATTACTATCTAACTATGGGTAGGGATCCTTGATCTTGGGGTGGGGATCCTTGATCTTGAGAAGATCATGGATCACGTGGGGCCCATCACTGTCTACGGGCCGGTGATCCGGGCTATATCTGGGATCGGCCTACATAAGCTCTCTACGGCATGAAAAACTCGACTCGGGTGAGTTAGCGCTTGATATCTCTCATAAAGATCAGGATTGATGTGCTAGAAATTTGTAGTTGTGATTCACGTAACGTCGGAGAGAGGACGATTCTACCGGTAAACATAAAACTTCTGGTAACCTTCTTGATGTGTAGAGACAATTTGGTCATCAAGAACGTCAACTATCTCATCAGTAGTGGGAGATTAATTGGTAGGGAAATAATTTACTCTTCGCTATCTCTCTCATTATCATGGCCATGGTAGAGAGTAAGATCCTCTACATTGGATGAAGAATTGATGCCTAAATCAGAAGGAATGTCATGAACATAGACATTGGGGCTAATCTTTTACAGAATTTTGAATGGACCGGAGTTTCGAGGGTGTAACTTCTTATTTGCTCTAGGAGGTAACCTCTTAGGTCGAATATGCACCATAACCATATCTCCTACATTGTATTCAATAAATTGACGATGTCTGTCAACTTATTTTTTGTAAACATCATTGCTGCTAGATATTTGGCGATGTACTTCATTATGCATTTGTTGCATGTGTTGAAAGAAATGTTCAGCATTAGCACTAACTCTTGCATCGACTAACAAAGGCATGAGATCAACAAGGATTCGTGGATGAACTCTTGTAACAGCTTCAAATGGTGAAGTGCTAGTTGACCGATTAATTGAGTTATTGTACGCAAATTCTGCCATGGGTAGCACTTGATCCTAGTTTGTAATACGGTCGTGCACAAGACAGCGTAACAATTATTCAAGACTTCTGTTTACCACTTTTATTTGTCCATCAGATTGAGGAGGATAAGCAATGGAAAAGTTAAGCTTGGTATTGGACAACATCCACAAGGTCTTCCAAAAATAGCTCATAAACTTCGTGTCCCAATCAGAAACAATAGTCTTTGGAAGACCATATAGCTAAACAACTTCTTTGAAGAATAACTTAGCCACCTTGTAAGCATCAATAGTTACAGTACATAGAATAAAGTGTGCCATTTTGAAAAAGGTCAACAACGACGAAGATAGAATCAACCTCTCTAGCAGTCGTGGGTAAACCTAACACAATGTCCATGATCATGTTTTCCCAAGGAGTGTGAGGAACAGGCAAAGGCTGATACAATCCAGTGTTCTTGTTTCCTTTAGTGAGCTGACATGTTCTACATCCGTTGCAAATATGAATTACACTGGTCTTTATGCAAGGCCAATAATATTTGTTGCCGACAAGAGCAAGCATTTTGTCACGACCGAAATGTCTGCTACATCCTCCGGCATGCAACTCTTGCACAACATAGTTATGAATAGAAGTAGCTGAGAGACAGAGTTGTGTACCTTTGAATAAAAACACATCATGAAGACTATAATGAGGATGCTAAATATGATCACTATTGATGAGATCTGCATAAATAGAATCAAAGTCCTTGTCAATTGCATAATCCTGTTTAATTTGCTCAAAACCTGGCACATTAACAGACATGGCGGTCAAAAGATAATTACGCTGGCTTAATGCATCTACTATCATGTCATGATTTCCTGCCTTTTGCCAAATGCTAAATTTGAACTCTTATATATATGTACTCCATTTAGCATGATTAGCGCTGATCTTCTATTGGGAGTGTAGATGTTGCAAACTATCATTGTCTAAATAGAGTACAAATTCATTGGCAATCAAATAATGCCTGCAATGACTAAGTCTTTGGACAAGAGTATAGAATTCCAAATCATAAGCAGAATACTTTTATTTGACATCAAAAAGTTTCTCACTGAAGAATTCATCCAGATATTCTTCTTGGCTAAGAACACCTTCAATGCCTACATTTGAGGCATTACAAGCAATTTTAAAGAGCTTGTTAAAATCAGGAACCGGTAGAACTAGTGCTTTAGTAATCTTTTACTTGATCTTTTTGAAAGCTCTGGTGGCTACGCTTATCCACTTGGATTCACCTTTTCTTATGTAGTCCGTAATAGGAGTCATAATAGTACTGAAGTTTCTGATAAACCTTTTGTAGAAATTGGCAAGACTATGAAAACTGTGAACTTTAGTAAGGGTAGTAGGAATAGGCCAATCAAGAATTGCCCTCACCTTTTCAAGATCCATTTTGATACCTTGTGCAGAAACAGCGTATCTCAAGAAAATAACAGAATCACTCTTAAGGGTGCATTTCTTGAGATTAATGTAGTAACGCTCCCGGCGAAGAAGTTGGCAGACTTGATCTAAATGCTGAAGGTGATTTTCTTTTGATTTACTGCAAATTAGAATATCGTCAAAGTAAACAATGACAAATTTCCCAATGTAAGGCTGTAGCAATTGCGTTATGACCCGCATAAAAGTACTATGAGCATTGGTTAAGCCGAATGGCATAACTATCCATTTAAAGAGATCATCCTTAATTTTAAAGGCAGTTTTTCATTCATCACTTGGTCTTCTGCAGATTTGATGATATCCGCTTCGCATGTCAATTTTTGAAAAAAATGCTTGCACCAGTCATCATATCTAGCGTATCATCCAACCGAGGGTTAGGAAAACGATATTTTATTGTGATTTTGTTGATGGCACGATTGTCTACACACATTCGCCAGCTTTCGTCTTTCTTTGGAATGAACTGTCGGGATGCCACAGGGACTGAGATTTTCCCTAATATCGTCTTAAATAAGCAGATCATCAACTTGTTGTTTTAATTCAACATGTTCCACTGGATTCATCTGATAGGCAGGTAAGTTTGATAATGAAGCTCTTGGAACAGGATCAATGGCATCCTGAATGTCTCTTAATGGGGGTAGTTCCTTTGGTAATTCATTAGGAACTAAATCAACAAGCTTCTTCAATAGTGGCTTCACTTCCTGTGGAATGGAAGTGGCAGGAGAATTATCTACAACTTGCTTGGCATACATGACACCTTGCTCTTTGCTTTCATTTTCAAATCTTCGCATAGTTAAAATATGAGATGTAGGAGAAGAGGCTCCAGGAGAAGATGTAGGTGATGACGGTGGAGTTTGCAAAGGACGCAACATGATTCTTCCACCTTTTCATTTGAAAGTATAGGTCTTGTGTTCATGGTCTGTGATGACTTTAAGTTTTTGTAGCTAGAGTCGTCCAAAAGGGATATGTGTAATGTTCATTGGGATGACATCACATAGAATAGTATCCTCATATTTGCCAATCTTAAAAGGAACAAAGCATTGTTGTCGAATAAGAATAGAATAATTTTCAACCCATGCAACTTTATAAGGTCGTGGATGTTTTACTGTGGGTAGTACAAGCTTTTCGACCACTTCTTGAGAAATGACATTCACTGCATTACCACTATCAATAATCATATTGAATGAGTTGCCCATACCATTGACTCGGGATTGAAAAATAGAAGCATGATTCCAATATTCTTCTTCCTCTACATCCGCTACTAGCGGACGACGATCAAGAAAAAGTAGTGGAGTGCCATCATCAGTGTTTGCATAATCTAACTGATATGTTAAATTTTCATAAGGAGGAATTGTGTCAACTTGCTTCGTTTCTATGTGCTTATCATACTGGACATCACCATCAAGCGCATTGGAAGTGTATAAATTTCTATGCGAGCACTCATTTGCATAATGTCCCCGTTGCTTGCAGGCATGACAAACAATATTCCTTCTATCCTGTTCTTCCACGAGCACGGTTATCATTCTAATTCTATGGAAACCGTTGATTTTGTTGTGGGATAATCTGTCTTTCCTAAACGCTTGGCTAAGGATTCTGAGGTGCTTGCTGGGCTGGTCGCTGAGGAGGAGGCCTATAACCTTGCAGTTGATTGCAATTATAGGGAGGGTCCGGGCCTTGTTTTGTGGAAGACTCCTCGGCTTGAAAAGCATTGTGCTTCTGCAACTGAATCTCATGCTGTGCTTCTCGGGCTTCATTAAAGATTTCATCAATTGTGGTATAGTCAAACATCGTTACCTCTCGTCTGATATTGGCACGCAGCTTATCTCTGTATCTAGTGATAGTTAGATGGTCATCTCTCTTTAAGTTATAGCAAACTATGTATTCACGGAACTTATTTTTGTATTCTTCCACTATCAAAGAACTTTGCTGGAGACTTAGATACTCTTGGTGGAGCGTATCCATATAATCAGAAGGTAAAAGATTGCTTTTGAGCCTATCTTTCATGTTATTCCACCGAATAATAGGCTAGCCCACTGCAAGTTCACTATCTTCAACGCCATACCACCAAATTTGAGCAAGACCATTGAGTTTAACTTTGGAGGAGGCTATCCGTTGTTCATCATTCATACCATACCAAGCAAAATAGTCTTCTAGAGAACTAAGCCAATCAACAAAAATTTTTAGGGTGGCACTACCACTAAAGTCAGCAATATCAATTTTGACTTTCCTTATGATGCCATCTGGTGAGGGTGCAGCAGGGGGACCCTGGGGGTCTCGTTCAGCAAGAAGGCCCTACATAAAGTCATGAAAGGATTCTTGATTTGCAGGTCTCTCTGGTTGGACGGGTGTGCATACCAGAGCCACAGAAGAGGAACCTTCTTGACCGCCGAACTACTCGTTTTGCAATTTTGCAATGGCGGTCTCTGCTATTTACAAATGTGTCATGACAGCTTCCAAATCTTGGCATAATTTATATATGGTATCATCTCTAACCTTATTAGTCACCTCTTTTGGACATGGTTGCTTCCTCTTTTCTTCTTTTTTTTTTTTTTTGGGAGGGGAGTTTGGGTCAGGTCGGGCCAGGCCTACCCTTGGGCCCAAATAGTTGACAGGTTCAGTCAGACCTACTACAGGCCCAATAGAGGAGGCCTTGAAATAAGGTGGGTTGGGAGAGACACGTGTGAACAAAAAAAAGTGGGGGGGGGGGGGGGGGGGGGGGGTAGGTTCTTCCTTGCTGCCTTGAACTGTGTGTAGAAAAGAATATAGAAAGAAAGAAGTCTCTCTTGTTATTTTGCGATGGAAGAGAGGAGAGCTTGCCTAAGATCGAGAAGGACTCCAGTGACCTTCGGCGAGGGAGCTGGTTGGCTGGGAGTGTGCAAGTGGCAGCGACAGAGTAGCAGGAGCGTCTTTGGTGAACGGTACTACTCTTCCCCTTCATCTTCCTCCTCTCTTCTTTCTTCTTTTGTTTCATTCTTCCTCCTCTCTCTTTTCTGCTATATATATATATATATTCTTTGGGCTTGGGGTTCTGGCGACAGAGTTCGAAGGGGCAGGTAGGGTTTGGGAGCGGCTATGGCTGGAAATGAGATCGGGATGGTTGGTGATGAGTTTGTAGAAATGGTGGGTGTGGGGATGCGGTGGAAAGAGACGAAGGGGCTGCTGGGTTTGTTGGGTTTTTTTTTTTCTCCACTTGGTATGGGGAACTGGCACAACGAGTAGGAGGGTTGTGTTGGGTGTAGGTGGGGTTAGGAATGGGCTTTTGGGGTTTTCAACGGGTGATTTGTGGCGTCAATGGAGATTTGGGTGCTCTGGGTTTTAGTAAAGGGGTTCGCTTGGTCGGAGTGGGATTTTGGGTTTTGTGGTAGAGAGTAGGGTTCGGCTAAAAGGTGGTCGGCAGGGATGGTTAGCGGTATATGTGGAAAGGGTGTTTTTGGTGTGGGTTTTGGCGATGGGTTTGGTGTCCAATGGGTCTAGCCTGATCATTGGTGGGAGGCACAGATAACTGATGGGCTTTGGGGGTATGTTTGGTGGTTTTGGGGCTACTAGGATCTTCGGTGATGGTGGAGAGGATTAATGGTGAACAGTGGGTGGGGAGACGAATTCTGGGAAAGATGATCTTTAATCGGCGACTAGATCTGATCTCTGATACCAATCTGGCGTTGCCCCCGATCTCCGAACGAATGTAGAACAATCTCCTGAAGGATTATTCGAATCCAAAAATGGATTCCAGCCCTAGGGCCTAATAATACTCATAGTAAACACCACAATGGTACAAAACTCTGATAATTTTAATTGAATTCAGCATGTCTATTACAATGAAAAGCTCCTTATACAGGAGGGGCTGTTGCGAAACCAGGAAAGACTTATTCTAAACAATCATGGCTTATTAAATTAAATTAAGTCCTAATCTCACTCAACATAAAATAGGAAATAAATAAATAATTACTATTTAACTAAGGATAGGGAGCTTTGATCTTGAGAAGATTATGGATCAAGTGGGGCCCATCACTGTTTGTGGGCCTGTGATTTGGGCCGGATCTGGGATCAGCCTACATCATCCACCATCTAAATCTGTTACACAACCTCTCCAAGTTGACGTGGGAGTTGGACAATTGAATGCAACTAATGGTAACCTACCACATGAATATTCTGTTATGGGACCATGGAATGATGATAATTTGCATCAACATCATTTTGAGGTGGGACCATTGAATGCATGCAATGACAATCTGCATCATCATCATCCTCGTATGGGTCCCTTGAATTAAGTTGTTGGGGATTTTCATTTGTGTGGTGATAATCAGTATTGGAGGCCAATTTCTACTCATATGCTTGAAGTGCTTCCATTTCAAGCTTTGTCAAACCAGGGTAAGAAATGGGGAGATGCTGATTCAGATGATGATATTTGTTTTAGGGAAGATGGATGTACTGTTGGGCAAACTGAAATCCAAGAAGCTACTTTGGCTTTGGTGGGTGCTGCTGAAGATCTTAAGGTTGGGTGCTGCTGAAGATCTTAAGGTTGTGGCTGTGGATAAATCTGGATGTGCAGATGAGGATCATGTAGCAAGTGTGTTGATTGAAGAAAATTTGATAGAAATAGCTAACATTTTGGGAATTTCTTTGGCGGGTAAATTTGGGGATCTGCAAGCTTTTATTCGAGACATGCTGGCTGAGGAGAAGGGTGGAAGTAAAGTGAGTAATCAGAGTAAAAAAAAATCAAGAACCCAAAGGGAGTTAGATAAATTGGCGTTCTCTATAAATTTTGATCAGCAGGGAATTGATAAGCAGCGGGTGTGAATCTATTGGGATTATGAAACTGTTGCTGGAATATACGGGGTATGAACTCGGTAGCTAAGCGAGTTGTGCTAAAAGGAATAGTTCAGTTTTGTAAAGGGGAATTCTTGTTTATTCAAGAAAGGGGAATTCTTGTTTATTCAAGAAACAAAAATGGAGATTATTGACATTGATACTGTGATTTCTTTGTGCCCATGGGCAAATAGGCAGTTTGTTTTTTTGCCTCAGGTTGGTGCTTGAGGGGGGATTTTGTTAGTGTGGGATGCTAAAGGTGGGAGAATTTTGTTAATGTGGAATGCTAAAGGTGGACGAATTTGTGGGTGAATTTTCTACTTCTGTTCTATTGAAGGATGTTCGAAATAATGTAGAATGGGTGGCGATGTCCTTTTATGGGCCCACTAACAATAGTGATAGAGCATGTTTTTGGGGGGAGCTGTCTCAGGTGTCAGGTATGAGGCATCGCCCGTGGCTGTTGGGAGGAGATTTTAATACTGTAAGGTTTCCTAGTGAGAAGAAAGGAGGTTGCTTTACTACTTCAGCGATGCGGAATTTTAGTGATTGGATTAGTTTTCATGATTTTTTATATTTACCATTGAGAGAGGTTTGATTTTACATGGTCAAATATTCAGGATGATCCAGTGAAGAGTAGATTGGATCAGTTTCTTCTGTCTACACAGTGGATGGATTTGTTTCCAGATTGTTCTTAAAGAGCTTTGCTGAGGCTTATCTCAGATCATTGCCCTTTGTTGTTTGAAATGGGGTTGGTATATTGGGGTCCGCATCCTTATCGATTTGAAACTGCGTGGATGGTTGAAAAGGGTTTCGATGAGTCTGTTAAAGATTGCTGGACTCTTTTTCGATAGATGGTTGGAAGGGTTATCAGTTAGCCCAAAAGTTGAAATTTCGTAAGATAAAGATGAAATCTTGGAGGAAAGAAGTTTTTGGCATTTTGGCGGAAAGAAAGATTTAGGTTTTAGCTGAAATTCAAAGCATAGATGAAAAGGAAATCTATGAGATTTTGGAAGAGGACAAAAAGTCTAGGAGGAATGAGCTTAAGGAGCAATATCGTCGGCTGCTCTTTTAGGAGGAACTCAAATGGAAGCAACGATCCAGGTTATTTCCGTTGGAGGTATAGTTTGGACTAAGAAAGAAGATATTGAAAGAGAAATTCTTACTTTCTTTAAGAAGTTGTATGACAGTGATGCTAGGGCAAGGCCTAACATGGATTGGGTTTAGTTCAGAAAGCTATCTATTGTAAAGGCCTCCTCTTTGGAATCGCGTTTTGGTAAAGAAGAGATAAGGCAAGCCGTGTTTTCTCTAGGAGGGGATTGAGCTCCGGGTCCAGATGATTTTCCTATAGTCTTTTTTCAACAATATTGAGAGCTGATGGAATATGACTTTTAAGTGCTTCTTGGTGAATTTCATGAGAGTGGTCTTATTACAGGAGAACTGGGTACTTCTTTCATTGTTTTGGTACCTAAGAAGGCTGGTGCGATTTCCATTAAGGATTTTTGACCTTTCAGTTTGATCGGATGCATATACAAAATTTTACCGAAGGTCTTGGCTAATCAATTAAGAAAGGTGCTACTAGACATAATTTTAGAAAATCAGGGTGCTTTTGTTGGTGGCTGTCAGATTCTTGATAGTGTGCTAGTCGCTCATGAATGTATTGATTCCAAGATATCATCAGAAGCTGCCTGGTTTAATTTGCAAACTGGATTTTGAAAAAGCATATGATATGGTTGATTGGGGTTTCCTCCAGTATGTGAAGTCAAAAATGGGTTTCGGCAAGAAGTGGTGTCAGTGGATTTCTAGTTGTGTTTCCTCTGTTCAATTTTCAGTTTTGGTAAATGGGTCCCCTAAAGGCTATTTCAAAAGCTCTAGAGGTCTTTGGCGAGGTGATTCACTATCTCCTATGCTTTTTTTAATTGTTGCAGAAGCTTTGAATCCATTAATGGAGAAGGCTGCTCAAAGGGCTTTGATTAAAGCATTTGATTTTGGTAATGGTGATGTTTGAGTTACTCATTTACAATTTGCAGATGACACTATTATATTTTGTGAAGCTTCATTGGCTTAGGTGGATGGTTTGAAAATGATTCTGAAATGGTTTGAATGCCCTTCGAGGTTGGAAATTAATTTTGGTAAAAGTGAGCTCATTGGTGTGTGGTTGGAAGAGCACCATGTTGCTTCCCTAGCGAATGCTTTTGGGTCCAAAGCAGAAATTTACCTTCGAAGTACTTGTGCATCTTGTTATATTTGGGGTTTCCTAAATTTTAGTTGTTAGAAGGAATGTTGGAAAGGATTTAGAAAAAAATTGAGTTTGTGGAAAGGCAAGTATTTATCAATGGGTGGTCGAATAACTCTAATCAAGTCAGTTCTTTCAAATCTCCTGGTTTATAATCTTGTTTTAAATGCCTAAAGGGCATCATGAGAAAGGTTTGAGAAGTGTCAATGCGATTTCCTTTGGAATGATTGTATTGAGAATCACAAATATCGTTTGGTTAGGTGGGACTTGGTTTTTAAATTGACTTGGTTTTTAAACCTTTATTTCAAGGTGGTTTGGGTATTCGTTCCATTGAGGATGGGGGAACTAGGTCATGGGTTGTGCAAAAGGATCTTAATTTGTAAATATAAGGTAGCTAGTGGGGTGGAATGTGTCTCTTCGAACACTACAAAGCTTCGGGATTTGGAAGTTTGTTCTTTCTGTGTGAAGGGTGCTTTTCATCCGTGGATTCATTATTAGGTTAATGATGGGAGGCTAGTAAGGTTTTGGCATGATGAGTGGTGTAGGTAGATGAGGTTGCTTGATCAATTTCCATCTTTGTATTCATTGGATCAGAGGCAACATGCTTGTGTTGTGGAAAATTTGTATTATGTGGGAAGTAATGTTGTCTAGGATTTCTCTTTCTGAAGAAACTTAAGGGATAGCGAAGTGTCAGACTTTACTAGATTGCTCGGTCTGCTAGAAAAGGTATATCTATCCATTAATAAATCAAATGTGTGGCTATGGAAGCTAGAAGCTAAAGGTCAAGTTTCTGTGAAATCTTTTTATAATGCCTTGGTGGATTCGGGTTCTTCAATGGAGGATTGGAAGCGTTTTTCGTTTTCTGTGGTGCCTCCAAGAGTTTTGACTTTCTGTTGGGTAGTGAAATAACATAAAATTCTAACCGTTGATAACCTTTGACGAAGAAATCTTGTTCTTATAATGGTTGTCCTATGTGTTTAAAAGATGAAGAAACAGTGCCGCATTTGTTGATTCATTGTCAATTCGCTTATAAAGTTTGGTTGGCTATTATTTATTTGTTTGGAATAGAGTGGGTTATGCCAAGCACAATTGAAGACCTTTTTCGTCAATGGCGTCTAAGATGTAAGCTTTTACGGGCAAGAATTCTATGGAGATCTATCTTGTATGCTACTTTATGGAAGCTATGGTTGGAAAGGAATAATAGCGTTTTCAGAAATCAAAGTTAAAATGTTGGGGAGGTTATTCAATCGGTTGTTTGGACGCAAATGAAGCTGAAGTTTATGCTTTGTTTATGGGTTGTAGGGAGTTGTTGAGAGTGGACAGTTATGAGGCCATTATTGAAGGTGATTCTTTTCGGCAATTCAATGGGGATCTGGAGAGTCTTCTTATCCTTGGAGGATTGCTGATTTGGTGGAGGAGTTGCAAGACATTTCTTAGAAGCTAGATGTTCAATTTGTTCATATTTAGGGAGAGGCAAATGTCCTTGTGGATAGGCTTGCAAAGGAGGGAGTATCTCGCTCTTGTCTTTCCTTTGATGTTTAGTTGCTAGCTCTTTGTTATTTGTTTAGCTTCTTTGTTGTTTCTGTTTTCGGGCTGTTTTAGCTTTGTTTGTTTCTCTTTTCTTGAGCAATAAAATTTTTACTGTTATAAAAAGATATATATATATATAAAGCTATATCTGCACTTTTTCTGTTATATATGATAGTTGACCCTAAATTTTCTAAGATGTTTGATCTGATTGATAAGAATCATTTGCACCTTCTATTGTTACAGGTCGGTCGAAAAACTGTAAGGACTTGGCTGGAAGAGAATTTGCTCCCTGAGCTACTTAATATTTGTGCCTCTGCTATTGTTGATAATCCCACCATTTACATTGATACATTAGTGGGAACATCAGAGTTGTCATATAGATTGGTGAAAAGTGGTGTTGTGGAAGATCATTTTTTTAAGCAGTTCAAGAAATTTGCAAAGGATGTGAGGATCGTTTACAGGAAGGAGAAAGAAAGATTCAGTAATAGCTGGGCATTGAGAAAAAAAGTATTTGACTTGAATACTAATCTATTGAATGCAAAGGCAGATTTGGTTTTCATTGCCCAGGTGATTCCTGAGTTGCTTAGCATGAAAGATGGTCTAATTACTGGTGCAGTCGGTTTAGACTTGGTGGACAATGAAGATAAGGTGATAGTTTTCCTGCTGCTCGCCTGCATTTTATAGGTGTGTGCTTGCCTATGAATTTGCTTCTCTCTTTCTCATTGAATATTTTTTAATGGCTTTCAGCAGGTAGCAGAAACTGACTTAGATGGAAAGGCAGATGTTAGTCGAGGACAGTGGGCCAGAAAGGGGGCTAAGAAAGGGGTTGAGGGTCTTAGAGCAAGATTGCGCAATAAATTGGTGGGAGAAAGTCAAGCATTTGGTGTTGTGGCAGAGGCTTTATTGAGGAGTATTGATACCCCAAGTGATTTGCCTTGCACCGCTTTGAGTACTGCTGATGCACCAGGCAATTTGTCTCCCCCAGTGTCATCATTTCTCTTCTTGGGTCTGACAGATGTTAGTAAAGCAGATTTTGTGAAGGGTCTTGCTGAGCACCTTGTCACTGATGATGGTGCAGACCTGCTGATTCCAGTCAACTTGTCAGAATACTCTGACCCAGATTCCCTTCCACGGATGATGGATGGACTTATGAGGTCTCTCTTGGTTTTCTTTTACTAGTTTTATTTCTGCCTTTCTTTAAAAAAAAATGATACTACAAACTAGTGCATCCCATTTTATAACCTTTTTTCATGAGGAAATTTGTGATCGGAACTTTTGTGTTGGGTGTAGGTTTGCCAGCTATGACCACAGTGATTTGCCCCTGCTTGACAATGTCAACATGAGGCCATACAACGTTCTATTTTTTGATCAGGTAGAGAAGGCCGACATGTATGTTTTCAGCGCTCTGCTTTCGGTGCTTGATCACGGTAAATTGAGTGACAGTCGAGGAAGAACTATTGACTTGAGAAACTCCGTTATCATCATTGCTTCAGACCTGGGGAATAGAGAAATTATTGCCCAACTTTTTGGACGAACTTTGCAAGGCAGTGTTTATGACGGAGACAACGAAGAGGTAAACTAAATATTGAAAAGCTGAAATAGCTCTGTTAGATGAATGGGAGTAACCTTTATCTTAATTAGAGTGATTTTTTGGTCATATGCAATACATATCAATAACAATGAAAAGGTTGTTCCTCCCTAGGAGGCCTTTGGACCCGTTTGCCATCACTTAAAAAGCTGGCCTTTTGGATTATCACTTTTTGGTTTTTTTGCTTTTGTAGCTGTCAATAAGCTGTGACCCAGTTTGGTGGGGCTTTGAAAAAGTAGCAATGGAAAATAGTGTTTGGTGTAGCTTATAGACTTCTAGGGCTTAAAAATAGTTGATGTGACATAAAGCATAAAAAAAAAACTGATGTGATAAAGCAAAAGGTTAAGCAACTTACAATCCGAAAAGGCATAAAAAACCCAGCTTCAAATAAGTTGGCTTTTTTGCTTCAAATGAGCTGGAAAAGCCACTTAAGCTAGATGCCATCAGCACTACCAAACACCGGGCATTAGCTTTTCTTTAGCTAGAAATTGAATAAGTTGGCAAATGAGTAGTGTCAAACGGGGCCTTTTTTGTGTGTATATAGAGAGACTCTTGAATGTTAAAATTGGGGGGTGAATGAAGTGTGAAATAACAAATGGTTGTTAGAAGTCATTTCAGGATGGCAATTCCAAATGTTCCTTGAATTTCTGCCTACCTTTCACCTCTCCTTGTGGGTGTGTTGCTATTGGTTTTTATGATTTATGGTACTATCTTGATTGCGTTTCTTCCTCTTCATTTGTGCTCTTGACATACTCTAAAATGTGGTGCTTTTTATATGGTGAATTTGGTAGGGAGGAGCTCGCTTCAGGTCTGAGTTTTTAAATCGAGTGGATGAGATTGTTTTTTTCAATCCTTGTGTTCGTGAGCAACTGAGGGAAGTTGCTAGGTTATCAGTGAGGGCTGGCGGACATCCGAGATGGACTGAAAGTCTTTCCGTACTATTGCCATACCTGTTTAAAGCTACTAATGAACCTGTGAGTATCCTCTTTTGATTTTGTTGGTTTTCGATTATGAACATGTGAAATATCTTGATAACTCTCACTGCTTCTGGTTTTTTTTTTTTTCCCTGTAGCTTTTTCAAAGGAACCCATCTTTAATCCACTTTGCAGTCGTCCGGTTCTTTGAAGAGTTGCGTATTGGTGAGAACTGCGTAACTATAAAATAGAGTAGTTGCTTATGGTATGGGTGTCAAATGTGGCAGTTAATCTACCTATATACAGTTATTGTGGTTAGTAGATTGTTGAACATATCTTCTTTTTCTTCGACCTATGTGGCAGTCATATATACGTGTACGTATTTTTATTGGGTATAAATTCAACGTTTTCAGTGCTGCTTGTTTGCCCGTGAAACTTTATTTTGGTTTGACTATGTTCAGGTTAATAATTCCAGAATAACCGAATAGATAAATTTGTGGGTTTTTCCCACTTCATTGTGATTTGTAGATTTTAGCACTCCCTTCATCCCATTCTGACTATTGTTTTTTTGGCCGTTATGGCGGTGGCTCAGGTGGTTTGACCTTTGGGTTTATTCCCCAAAGTCTCAAGTTCAACTCTTGCCCTTTGCGTTATCCGAGTACTATGTATATGACTATGTATCTACTCCTTATAGAATAGTTTTTGCTCGTTAGAGTTAAATAGCCCTCTTGCTAGAGGCCAAAAGTACGAAGGCTAGGCTGACGAGAAATATCCTAAGTCATAAAAAAAATTTAATATTTTTTGATTATGGTGCCTCTTAATCAGGTCAATAAATAATGTGTTTTCGTGAAACTTCTTAAAGCTTTTTCCTCCAATTGAAAGATCTCAATTAGTTCTTCTACAAAATGTCTTCAATAGCATCTAAAAATAAATAATTTGGAAGATATAATTGATTATTTAATGTCTGGAATAGTGAAACAGGACAATAAACATAGGATGAGCGAGTAGTATTTTATAATAGCCACTTCGGTGGTTCCCTTTCACGGGATGTGCCGTTTTTGCCCTCATAAGAGCTACTTTGTGATTTCTCCCTTTTTATGTGATGTTGTTTTTGCCCTCCGTTATATCCATGCAAATACTAATTGGAACCCTGATCTTTTCCAAAAGACTACTAATACGTGGCCTATATCTTTTGCGTTTGACGCTTTGGGTCCAGATAACATGACACGAAATTAGAGAATTTGGGTGTAGTCTTAACAGTTTTGGGTTGCTAACAGGTTATCCGTTAAACACAATTAACAAATGGGGTGGGTTGGGTTGAGCCAAACGGTAGAAATACACGACACGACTCATTTATATATAGAGTTTGGATGCCCACACGAATCGAGTATGGTCCGACATGACTTGGATGATTTAATAAGTGCGTCGGGTAAAGGTGGTGCTGTTATTGAGAAGAACCCGTCAGTCTGTGACATGAAACCGCTAAACGCGACACGATTACCAACCCCACCATAGATACTCGTTATCAAATGCTACACAAGATAGTCACAACTGACAGGAGACCAAGAAAAAGTAGACAAACGTTGAAAATTACGAAGCCAAAAATGAAAAATTAACGACACAAGGCAATTAGATTTCTACCCGAGCTCACACGTGAATCATAATGGTTTACGAAAATAAGGAGACCCAACTCCAATCATCTAACAGATGGACTATTTGAATCTACACATTTTTTAGGGGTGAGCTAAAAAATAATGGAACTGGTAAACCGGATCGGACTGGACCAAACCGAAGGAATCGGTTCGGTCCGATCCTGAAATCTGCTGAACCGTAGGGATCGGTTCAGTCCCAGTGAACAGGTTCGGATTTTGAACGGAACCAAACCATATATATATATATACATATTTTATTTATAATATATGGAAAAGTATATAACAGAGGTCAAGAAGACTGCAACCATGGCTGGACAGACTTAGTCTAGAACAAACCACTAAGCTATTACACAATTATGAGTTCTGGTGCTCCTATTATATATACCTCAAAAATCATTATAAATAACAAATGCCAAGTAGAATCAGCTCTTTTAGCCACTTCTAAACACTGGAACCGTAGAACCGGGCCGAACCAATGTTTTACGGTTTGGTTTAGTTAGGCTTTAGTGGTTCAATGGGTCAATCCAGGTTCCAATTTTTCTGAAACCATAGGGACCGGTTTTGTCTTTGGTTTACCTTGTGATGCAAGCCTTACTAATGGGCTCCGTCTGAAAGTCTACACCTGCAAGCCCAAGACCAATAAGGTCCAGCAGAGTAAAGTAGATTTTATTATTAGTAGTTGCTTTCTTAATTATTAAAAAGTTTAATCATGTTTAGTTTAGAACTTCTTATTTGGTTTAAATTAGTTGTTTCCTTAATTTGATAATATCTTAGTTATAAATAAAAATGTAAACCTTTCATATGATACAGACATTGATATTGAATAAAGAATATCAGTTCAGTCTCCATTGAGAGTGTTGATTGTTTGTCTTTAGTGATGCACCTAGATATCTTATCTTTAAGCCTTTTGGCTTGGAGATTAGTCCGTTTGCTATTCTTTTTTCCTGCGCTGTTTCAATTGGTATCAAAGTCAGGTTTCGATCTCGGATCGCCATCCATTTTGATCGCTGATCCAAGGTAACGTAACTCATCTTGTTTCACCATTTTATCATCATCGTCATAACCATCTCCCCATCTTCATCATCTGCGTTCATCTTCACCCTGTTCTCCACAAACCTTCCATCGCTGGAACCCTCTCATCCTTGCACCCTTCTCCATACCCCCTCTAGAACTCTGAAAACCCTAATCCCTATTCCTACCACCAACACGCCTTAGCCCTAAACACCAGAAACCGGTGACACCCTTTCGCCGAACCCACATCTCAACTCCCTCCCATTGAGACACCACCACCCTCACCTCGATCGACACTTCTCCCAACACCATTGCACTCCTTCTCCACATCTCAAAACCCATATAAACTCCAAGACCCTAAAACCTTTCCCAATGTCAAATCCCTTTTCCTTTGCTAGACCTATCTCTCGTTCTCAACCCACTTCCAAAACCCTAAGATTCAAGACCCTTGCCTCCATCCTTGACCCCTTCGCCGAACCCTAATCCCGACAACCGAAACCCAAGCCACAACTCTCCAACAGACCCCAAACCCATACCTCTCGACCGAACCTTGTGATCCCCTTTCGACCATCATTTGCATTCCAAAATCGATTGCTGTCAAACATCCCCAAACCCAAAAAAAAAAGCAGAAGACGACAAGAAGGAGCAATAGAAGAAGCGGTACGACGAGGAGCAATGAAAGAGAAGGGAACCTGGCACCAAGGAACAAAAGCGAGAACGCAGCTCCTCGTCGCACGCCAGTTGCCCATGGCTCATCGCCATCAATAAGGCCCCCTCGCTCTACTTCTACAGCAACAACAACATCAAGCCCTCTCCTCTCCTCTCCACCCTTGTCGTCGAGCAGATAAGCATCACATCCTTTTTCTCTCTTTCTTTCGTTTCATTACTGTAGTAAGAGAGAAGACTATTAAGCAGTCGGGCCTCAATTGTTGACCTGAGTCTCACCAGAGATCAAATCCAAATTGGGTTCAGTCCGGGTTTGATCTGAGCCCAACCCAGCCCACAGCAGTAAAAAAAAAAAAAAACCTAGTAGTCTTGTTTTGTTTCCTTTCATTCTTGCAAGCAATGTCAACCCAAAGTAGTTAATCATATCAGGGCAAATTCTCTGATCACCAATGTGATGCCATGATAATGGGGCTATCTGAAGTACTACATGCATTGGAAGTCATGTCCTGAAGTTCACAAAGGCCTCCTGCTATAAAAGCCTCATCTAGCTTTGGAAACCAATAAAATCCCGCCCGACAAGCAGAAACAGGCCCTCAAGAATCTATCCATGATTTTATTCAGCGTCTTTTTATTGAAAAAGATCCTGCAGACACACTTGTTGCACCCAAGTTTGATGATATCATAAAGCGAGTCAAAATTGATATCGCCAATTTCTCCGATCGTCTCAATCCAAAGGCTTTTATTGACTGGCTCAACTCTCTTGAAGATTATTTCTCTTGGTATCATATGGATGACGCACATCGTGTTGCTTTTGTCAAAGTCAAACTTAAAGGTTCAGCACGCATTTAGTGGCACAGTAGTGAGCACAACAATCTTGTTATGGGACGCCCTGCTATTATTCAGTGGGCTGATATGCATGAAAAGCTTGAATGCAAATATCTGCTATCCAATTATTTGAGTCTCCTTTAGCAAAAATATTTTGTTTTCAAGCAAGGCACATTATCACTGGATGAGTATACAGAGAAATTCAATGATTATTTTATTTGGTGTAAAGTTCAAGATGATGACTTCACACTAATCAACCGGTGCAGAACTAGTTTACTGGAAGAAATTAGACGCATGGTCCTTATGCATGACTTCGAAACTGTTGATGACATTTACAACAAGGCAAAAGGGGTTGAACTATAACTGCGGTCATTTACTTTGAGATGCTTTGGCACTCGAGCCGAGGATTCAATGATTCGTCTTGTCCCCGCCTTTTAGAATAATAATTGTGCTCCACCAAGTCAGAATAATTTTCAATATACCTATGCTGCACCAGTAGGTTATCGTCCACCTCCGAAATAACAGCATAACCAACCTAACTGGTGTCCTTTTGCTCAAAATCAAAGGGGCATAGTGCCATAGGAATAAAATATGCGGAGTCATGAACCTCCTAGACAAGATCGACGGACTGATGGTTGTTACCAATGTGGTCAATAAGGATACTTTGCTATTGAATGCCCTAATTAGGTTCGCAATCTTTATTATTGTGATGACGATTCATATTCGCCAGACGAATATGACGAGCATATTGAGATGGAGCTTCCTCCTGACCACGTCCAATTAGAAGTTTAGTTGGACCCACAGCAAGAGGCTCAATCTGATCTTTCTCCTAATGCCGCCACCACTGCAGAAGAAGGTGGTCATGTCCTTATTGTACTCAGACTTTTCATCACCAATGAGCAAGAAGAGGAAGATTGGCGATGTACTTCAATCTTCAGGACACGCATGAGATGCAAAGGTAAGTTTTGCAATTTAATTGTTGATGGTGGAAGTGCAATGAATGTCGTTTCACAGGAAGTGATTACTAACCTCAATTTGTCTACTTAAAAACACCCAAAGCCTTACAAGGTCGCTGAGGTAGGCTATCATTCAATCCTTATGACCCATTGTTGCTTGGTTCACTTTAAAATTGGCATATATGAAGATGATATATGGTGTGATATCATTCCTATGAATTTTGCTCATATTCTCCTTGGCCGGCCCTGGCTATATGACCGAGAAGTGCATATTGATCAGAAAAGGCACATACATTCTTTTAAGTGGAAGGGACAAGTGGTGGATCTCCTTCTATTGCTTCCATTAGTATCCTCTGTGGCCAGTTCTACCACCTTATCAAACCCTCATGTTCTTTCCATGAGGAAGTTTGAAATGGAAAGCAAAGACCGAGGAGTTGTTTATGCTCTTGTTCCCAAAGAAACTCAAGAGGCAAATGATAAACAACACGTTTTTACACCACCAGAAATCAAGTCCTTGCTCACTGATTTTCAAAACTTGATTCCAATAAAGCTTCCTGATGAACTACCTCCTATGTGGGACATACAGCATCTCATTGATTTAGTCCCCAGGTCTACCTTTTCTAATTTACCCGCTTATCGCATGAGCCCCGCTGAGCATGCCGAATTGCAAAGATAGGTTGAAGACTTACTCAATAAGGGATATATCTGAGAAAGCATGAGTCCTTACGCAATTCTTGCCTTCTTAACACCAAAGAAAGATGATTCTTGGTGATTCTTGGCGAATATGCGTTGATAGCTGAGCCATTAACAAGATCATCATCAAATATCGGTTTCCGATTTCCTAAATGGACGACATGCTTGATACGATGTCTAGATCATCGGTCTTTTTTAAGATTAATCTCAGGAGCGGATATCATCAACTATGTATTCAGCCTGGAGATGAATGCAAGACGACATTCAAGACCAAAGATGGATTATGCGAATAGTTGACCATGCTGTTCGATTTATCTAATGCCCCCAGCACTTTTATGAGAGTAATGACTCAGTTTCTACGACTTTTTCTTGGCAAATTTGTTGTGGTATATTTTGATGACATCTTGATCTTCAGCAAATCAAATGAAGCTCATCTCGACCATCTGAGGTATGTCATTCGTGCACTTCGTAAAGAAAAGTTTTATATTAATTTGAAGAAGTGTACATTTTTTAATTCCAAAGTCATATTTTTGAGCTTTGTTGTTTCGGCCCAAGGAGTTGATGTTGATCTAAATAAAATCAAAGCAATTATTGATTGGCCCATTCCCATTTCTAAACATGAGGTATATAGCTTTCATGGATTTGTTACCCTTTATAGAAGGTCGTTATTTCAGTACCATCATAGCTCCTATAACTGATTACATGAAAAATGAAGAGTTCACTAGGACAAATGCAGCCTCTCGAGCATTTGAATAGGTTAAGCAGAAAATGATCGAGTCACTGGTTTTAAAACTTCCAAACTTTGAAAAGGTCTTTGAAGTTAGTTCTGATGCTTCCCACATCGGTATTGGCGGCGTCTTGAGTAAAGATGGTCATCTAGTTGTTTATTTCAGCGAGAAGTTAAATGACTCCCACAAGAACTATATGATTTATGATTTGGAATATTATGTAGCGGTTCAAACTCTTTGTTATTGGCGTCTTTATCTAATTGGGAAAGAATTTGTCTTATACTTTGACCATGAAGCCCTGCAAAATATGAATTCTCAAAAGAAAATGAGCGCCAATCGTGTCAAATGGAGCGTATACTTATAGGAGTTCACTTTTGTTCTACATCATAAATCTAGCACGGAAAATAAAATCATCGATGCTTTGAGTCGTCGAACTCACATTCTTACAACAATTTCCGTCAACATTCCCAGCTTTGAAGAAATATGCAGAGAATATGCTGCTGATCATGACTTGAGTCGCATTTATACAGATCTTCTAAATAGTGAGTTTTATAAACCTCCAAAGTTTTTCCTTCATGATAGATACCTCTTTCGTGGAAATCAGTTATGCTTGCCAGCTACATCTATCTATGAGTTTGTGATACGTTAATTTCATGATGGCAGATATAGTAGACATTTTGGGCATGATAAAACATTGGCTATTATGGAAGATCGTTTCTTTTGGCCACGCTTAAAAACAAATGTTACTCTAATTTGTAAATTATGTAGAGTATGCCAACTTGTAAAAGGTCAAAAGAAAAATACATTTTTGTATTAACCCCTTTCCATTCCATGTGCACCTTGGCAAGATTTGAGCATGGATTTTATCTCGGGCTCACCCAAAACAGTGAGAAAGGTAGATTCTGTATTTGTTGTTGTGGATCGTTTCTAAAAAATGACACATTTTATCTTTTGTTTTCACACAGCAGATGCCAATAAGATTGCTATTCTTTTCTTTAAAGAAGTTGTTTGTCTGCATGGCCTTCCCAAGACAATAGTGTCTGACATAGATATGAAGTTCATGAGTTTCTTCTGAAAGACTTTATGGCACATGACGCGTGTAAAACTCCAATACTCAAGTGCAGATCATTCACAAATTAATGGTCAGATAGAGGTCATCAATCGTAGTTTAGGAAACCCTCTTTGATGTCTTATCGGAGAACATGTTAATACTCAAGTGCATATCATTCACAAATTAATGGTCAGACAGAGGTCATCAATCGTAGTTTAGGAAACCCGTTTTCATGTCTTATCGGAGAACATGTTAATACTCAAGTGCATATCATTCACAAATTAATGATCAGACAGAGGTCATCAATCGTAGTTTAGGAAACCCTCTTTCATGTCTTATTGTAGAACATGTTGCATCATGGGATCTTCTTTTACCCATGGCAGAGTTCACTTTGCAATAATTCCGTCAACAGATCAATAGGAAGATCACCATTTGAAGTTGTCATTGGTTTCAAACAATGTCTTCCTTTTGACTTAAGCCCGTTACTTTTTGACTCTAGATCAAGTCAGGAAGCTGAACAGTTTGCACAACATATGAAAGATGTTCACGATGATTTCACCGGTAAATTGTTGCAAGTAATGAAGCATATAAGAGGCACGCGGATTCGCGTAGACACCATGTTGAGTTTGCCGAAGGCAATATGGTAATGATTCGTTTGAAGCCCGAATGATTTCTTGCAGGTAAATACAAGAAGTTATATTCACGATGTGCAGGTCCCTTCAAAATTGTGAAGAAAATTAATTCCAATGCATATATACTCGACCTTCCTTCAGACATAAATATCAATTCCACCTTTAATATTGAAGATTTAGCATTTTATCATGGGCATCACTCAGATGAATCATTTGAAGAACAGGCTCTTTGCCTCCCTCTCTATCACTTTCCTCAAGATGAAATTGAAGATGTATTTGATGATCAGCTCATTTCAACTACGAATGGCGGCTTTCACAAGTTCCTTGTCAAATGGAAAGGAAAATCATTCTCCGAAGCTACATGGATTACGGCTACAGATTTTCAACAGATCAATTTTGATTTATATGTGCAGTACCAAGTTGATAATACGCCGGAGTCGAGTTTTTCCAAGCTGGGGAGAGCTGATGCAGGCTATACTAATGGGCCCTGTCTGAATGTCTATACTCGCAGGCCCAAGACCAATAAGGCCCAGTAGAGTAGAGTAGATCCTATTATTAGTAGTTATTGTAGTTGCTTTCTTAATTATTAGAAAGTCCAATCATGTTTGGTTTAGGACTTCTTATTTGATTTGAGTTTGTTGTTTCCTTAATTTGATAATATCTTAGTTATAAATAAAGATGTAAACCCTTCATGGGACCTTCATGGGATACAGACATTAATATTGAATAAAGAATCTGAGTTCAGTCTCTATCGAGAGTGTTGATTGTTTGTCTTTGGTGAGGTACTTAGATATTCTATCCTTAAGCTTTTTGGTTTGGAGATTAACCCGTTGGCTATTCTTCTTTTCTGCGCTGCTTCACCTTGGAATTGGACTGGTTCGGACCATGCTAACCCCTAACATTTTTTGTAACAAGAAGAGCCGAATCCCTATGTTCATGTATGGGTAAGGGAGGGAGGGCTAGGATATGGGGTATATGCTCCCATCTCCCCCAAAGTTTTTGAAGTGAGTTTTTGATTTGAAAATGTCCTGACACAAAATTTAACAATTCTGTTAAATTTTGTTTGTGTTGGGACTTGTTCTTTTGAAATTACATTTTGATTGTTTATTTATTTGTGGTGAGTTTCAGGATGTTATTAAACTTATACACCTTAAAGCATCATTGTGGTTCGTCTTGATCCCATACGATATTTTCTTCTTGGATAATACTGTTGTAACCATTTTGTTCTTTGCCCCCTACATTTGAATTTCTGCGTTCGCCCATGAATGGTTTACTCTCCATTTTGTAGTCCAAGAGACACGGCTGACGAGAAATTGATAACCGGAAAAAACAAAAAAAGTATGGATATGTTATAGGGTTAATTTCACCCATATCCCCTGACGTCCGTCACTTAATCCTCTAGACCCCTTCTTGTTCAGTAAACGTCATCTAAACCCCCTGATATTTGTCACTTAATCAGCTAAACCCCTGAGATTTGTCACTTAATCAGCTAGACCCCTGAGGTTTGTCACTTAATCATCTAGAAACTTATTAAAATTAACCACTAGGGGCTTGGGTGTTGTTTTCCAAACAGAATGTTTGTCACTTAATCATCTAGAAACATATTAAAATTATCCACTAAGCGCTTGGGTGATGTTTTCCAAACAGATAGGGAGACAGGTGATTTAAGTGACAAACATGAAGGCGTCTAGGTGAAATAACCCTATTTTATAAAATAAAAGATGAATTCATAAAAGAAGAGGTGAGAAGGATAGAAAAAGAGGTTCACGGGCAAACTTATGTTGAGAAAGGTGTTAAAAAATGGGAGGCATTGAGCTCTTCAATAAATACTGAGGGAATTGGGACCCTAGAGGGCCCTGATAGACAAGAGGAAAGGTATATCACGGGCCATACATATAGCATATAAACAAAAGGAAACTCCTCAAATTGAAAACCATGAAAAAAGCTTAGCCACGAAAACTTGATTTTATTTTTTTTAATCTATAAATGAAAATTTGATGGTCTAGGAAGATCGCAACCATCATTTTCCCTATGATTTCACTTATCCGTATAAAAGCTAAGGGTGCGTTTGGCATCGTGCCATTGGGATGTTTCTATGTTCTCATGAGATAAGCCCATAGAAAACATGTAACAAGCATGTTTGTGCAATCATTTTTTGTGGAAAAGGAAATAGTTTTCTTCTTAAACCTATTTTTAATGTATTTGTTGTAGCACAATTTCTTGGAACCACTTTTCTACAACGTCATTACCATATCAGACTTTTCTTTGAGAAGATTAGAAACGAAATTCCCATGAGGGGCCATAAGACTTCCATTTTTACTGAAAAGTTTATAATTTTGTTTCCTAATTCATTTCCACACCAAACCAAAAAAAAAAACCAAGTTTTTCATAAAAAATCCATAGTTGCACCAAACAACATTTGCATCATTTCATTAAGGAAAACCAATTCGCCCCAAACATGAATTTCATACTTTCGTGAAACTCTTTTTCTAAAATTTTCAATTACCATGGAAATTGCTGACATGACAATTTTCTCTTTTCTTGGAAATGGTGTATACACAAACTTTATGCGCAAATCATTATTTCGAATTTTAGTCTTACGGAAGAAATCTCAAAATCTTAAACAGCTTGTATAAGAAACTCGAAATAAAAAAACTTATTTTTTTTAAAGAACAACTTGCTAGCACATTAATTCCTATTTATCTCAAAGAGATTCTACTACTTAATTCCTAAAGTGGGTCATATGTTAACAGTCATAAAAGGTGGGCCGTATTATGATTTCTAATTTTTTATAATGGTGGGACCACATTATAAATCATTTGAGTGTGGTCCCCATGTTCTACTTTCTAATTGTGAGTTATACGGTCAAAAAAAATATCTTTCAAAAAAAATATTTAATCCTTGAAAAAAATATTTAATATTTCAAAAAATATTTAATATTTCTAAAAAATTGATTTTTCAAATAAAATATTTAATATTTTAAAAAATTTAATTTTTCAAAAAAAAGTATTCTTTTAAAAAAATTTAATCTTTCAAAAAATATTTAATTTTTTTAAAAAAACCACAAAAAAAGTGGAGCCACATTATAATTTCTTTAAATGTGGGCCCACATTATGAATTATATGAATGTAGTCTCATGTTCTAATTTATAAAGGAGGGTACTACACAATTTTTAAAGTGGGACTCTTATTTATAATTAACAAATAGAATGGTCTCACGTTATAATCTCTTATAATTTCAAAGGTGGGCACCACATTATAATTTTTAAATATGGGTCCTATGTACAAAATTACAAAAAATGTAGCTCCACTTTATAATTTCTAAATGTGGATCACATTATCACAATCACAAATGGTGGTCCTACATTATAAGTGTACTATGTTATAGATGGGTCCTACATTTACATTAAAAAAGGTCACCCCACATTGTAATCTCTTAGAATTTCCAATGGTTGTCATATATTATAATTCTTATAAAGGTAGCCCACTTTATAAATCCTATGAATATGGGTTCCATGTTCTACTTTTTAATGGCGGATATAATGTTGTAACTTCTATAGGTGAGTTCCATGTACGCTAATAATAAAGTGATGCAACATTAAAAGATGGGTCCTCATTTTAGATTTTATGATTCTTTTGCTTTTGTTTGTTGGAGAAGATTTTTTACATCGTTAACAAATAGGTTATGAATGATATATTCTCAGCAATGTTGCTAAACAAGTTCTGCAGAGTTATGTCACGGCAAAACCGAATCTCAACACAATTAGAACTGAGCACAAAATTGGAAATCATATGAGAATGATCATGAGTTCCAAGTGCAGAACCGTGATGTAGTAATAAAAATTGGTGAGATCAGGTCAATCCTCAAGGTGCAATGTGATTAAGTTCCTTTTCAACTTATACCTGCCTTAAATATAATCTAAAACTGGCCTAATTTAAAAACTAACAAATACAAACACTCTTATTATTTAAAATTAAATTAATTACAAACCAATTAAAAAATTCCTAAAACTAAAGATCCTAACTAAAGTTATTAAAGTTGCTGCAAATAAGACACATATTAGAACTTCCAAAAATAAAAAGTTACTACAATTAAAAAGAAGAAACTATGATTAGAAACTAAACTAAACTAAATTAGAAGCAAATCAAGATTAGTAACAGCCCATTAAGAAAAGTTAGTATCATACAATCAAAGTTAGAAAAACAAATCTACTTTCTAAAATTAAAATCCTAAAGTTAAAATTCCAAAACTCTTAAGTAACTTTCCAATTTCTTAAATCCTCAATTAAAATAAGTTAAGAAAGATCTTTAATTCTGAAAATTATCTAAAACAATAAAAAACATAAAACTAGAAATAAATTTAAAATCAGAAAGTTAGTAAAGTTAGTAATGCAATGCATATTATGAGATGCTAAAAAATTCTAAATTTGAAAAACTAGTATGCTGATGCAAACTATATGCATGATTTTTTTTGTTTTAATGCATCCTAAACCTAAGTTTAATGGCTAGAATTCAGACTAGACTAATGTATGAAACTAAAAAAGAAAAATGGAAGTGAAAAAGAATTTAAACTGAAAAAGTTATGAATGAATGCACATGACAAATTGACAAAATTTTGTGCAAAAATTCTGCACACAGGTGGTCTGAGGTGCTAAGTTTAAGCCATTGGATTACCAACATTTGAAAATTATTTTAACCTAAAATTCTGGGACGTGAAAGAATACATCCTAAACTTTTATTTTCCCACGTTTCAAAGAAAAATGTTATAGTTTGACTGGTATACCTACTTCGAACTTTTTGTTAAAAATTGTTTCTGCAATTTAATGAAACTGTGTAGAAATTGGGATGTTTGTATCCCGAGTCCGAATTTCAGCAATATTTTTTGTTTCAAATTTGATTTTATTTTCTTCTCTTTCACTTTTGTAAATTAGATTTTCCAGCAACTTAATCATGTAAAACAATCCACCATATGATAATGCATGCAATGATTACTAATCCAATCATCAAACTATGTAAAAAGATAACATGAAATCAATATAAAAACAATAAGAACATGATAAGTAAAATAAAAGTGTAGATATTTAAATGTAATATGCAAGGAAATTAAATGTAGTAAAGACAAGAATTCAAATGTAGTAAGTGTATTCTTTTTCTTCAAAATTCTTTTCTAAGCGGGTTCATAATTTGAATCATGCTCTTAGGGCCTTTGGGTCGTCAATCCAAATACCAACAAGTAAAAGGACACGTACATAAATCAAGCACCAATCTCCTAAGTACAAGAAATAAAAATTGAAAAAAAGAAATAAACACTTTTACTTATATGTGATGTTCTTATATAAAAGAAATAATGAATTTAACACAATAAACAATCAACATACTAGGATGAGAAGCCTCTGCTAGATGAAAAACCCAATGGTGTAATGTGATTTTCAATCCAAATCTCCTTGAGGACTTCAATGGAGAGGGAGAGAATTAAAGAAGATGAAGGCCTTGTTTAGTATCTCTATTCTTTTTCCCACAGATACATCCAAAATAGAGCCATTAAAAAAAGAGCTATAGAAAAAAGAGACTAGAATAAAAAATTGTGTTTGGTAATACATAGATCTATTTTAAATAAACCGTTTGGTATACTTTCTATTTGACTTATTTTAGAGGGCTTGTCTCTTATTTATAATGGTAGTGTATGTCATTATAGAAAAATAAAATAAACTGTATACTTGTATTTCACCCTCTATATATATTTCAAGAACACATAAAATATGAACTATAAAAATTACATTCAACATATCATTCAAGAACACATCTATTATCTATATATATATAGCATCATATCATAATACCCTGTCATTTGGAAAATAAAACAATTGTCCATCCTTCCGTCATCACACATCATTACACACCACCACACACTATCACTTCAATTCATTCAACATCACAACCCATTTAGAAAATGTAGCATCACATAAGATGAAGAAGCACATGCTTAAGAAGATACATCTTGTCAAATGGCATTTGCAATTGAATTCCTCTTGGCATCCATCTCTATCCTATCTGTGATATCAAAACTATAAGATCTCATATCTTCTTGAACGTCAGTGTTATGCTTTACTTGGACATCTTTACTAGAGAATTGTGAAAATAATTGATCCTCCATATCCTCTTTCCAAATGAAATTATGCATCGCCATTGCAGCAATTACAAAGGTTTGTTGAACAAGAAATGGGTAAGGACCCATCCGCTTAACGATAGGAAATCGAGCTTTCAATGCTCCAAAGCTTCGCTTGATCACATTCTTCAATGATGAATGTAATCTATTAAAATGTTCTTCCCTAGTACGAGGAATGGTAGAACCTTAAAAATCTGGAAGCCAGTATCGAACATTTCGAAATAGAGAAAGAAACCCTCTCATGTTTGTGTAACCAGCATAAACCAAGTAGTATTTACCTATAGAGAATTAAATACAAATGTTTAAAAGTAACACTTGAGTAAAATGTTGTAGCATACATTTGATGAGATTTAAAGTAATCTAAATGCTTTCTTACCAGGTGGAGCATGTGGAAACTTTAGCCTTTCATCAGAGATGGTGTCCAATTGAATCCGTTGATCATGAGCTGTACCTTCCCATTCGCATACTACATAAGTAAAGAGCATGTCAAATGAGCATACTGCCATAATTTGTTGGATGCAATCCCCCTTTCTACCTCTATAAGGGATTTGTTTTTCTGGTTGGATAATGGCATATACAAGGGTTTCATCTAGAGCACCAATACAATCCTATAAAAAAGTGAATAAGAAAAAAATTATAATCCATAGAAAAAAGAAAAAAGAGCTGCTAATAATATGGAAAGAGATTAATACCTTAAAATATGGCTCAAAATTTGGATTCAAAAGAATTTCCTTCGGCATTATATTCAATGGAAGCAGCTTTATCATGTCTTTCACAAATAGCATCATTGCTTTTAATACTTGACAAAAGTGTCTATGAACAATTTCTCCCGAGTGTTGAAATCTATCTTGTATTATTTCGTTTGTATGGGCATGTGTAATGACCATCATGAACATGGCCAACTGCTCCTCCACAAGTATATATTTGCTGTCTATCAAGAACATCTTTTCTCTAAAATACATGCATGGACGCCAAAATACATGTTGTTCCATACGTAGTAACTGATGATAGATAATGGGGTAATCATTCAAAATATTTAGACATGACCATGTTCGGTTAAAATTGAGTTCCTACATGGTTCCTTAATCAAGTATTGTTGCCACTTCTTGTACAACAATATGATAAAAAGTATAATATTTTGCCGTAAAATTGAATCCATGTGCCATGTATATGTCAGACAAAATATAACCAATCATTCATTCATAATGAGTTTGACAAATAAACATTCAACTAAAACATTGATAAAATATTATTCATATATAGCGCAACATAACATCCATGTTTCAACAAAAAAAAAAAACCTATTTCAACCCAAAATAATAATATGAAATAGCCATATTTCCAAAAAATGAAAGTTTAATGATAATTTAACCCAAAATAATATTAAGCCATATCAACTAGAGACCACTAGGACTTTTAGACTTATTCACATTCTATTGTTCCATTTGAACTTTAAGCCTATCATCCTTCCGTCATCTGACCTGAGTTTCATCCATATAATTCTTTTTTCCTTAACCATAAAAGAATTAAGACCAACCACATATAGTGGGCTATTGTCACTCAAACAAGGCATGGCATGCAATAAGTTAATGCATTCACCAATAGTATCTCGTTTAGGTTGAATAGGAGTAGCAGCTAACTGATTTGATGCCTTCACTGATGTTGCGATCTCTATTATGCATTTATCTATTGCATCACTACTCGTCATTGATTGCTTTCTAGAAGGCCTTGGTCTCTTTCACCTAATATTTGCCATCAGGGCATCTGTACCAACTTCAGTAGCACTTGACTCTTTTAGCATGATGGACTAGGGGGTTGTTTGGTTTAGGGATGGAGTGTCTTCATAACAACTTAAGTTAAAAGAAATTTGAATTCATATCCACTGAAATATCTTTTGGCAGACCATCCATTGTTGGAGCCCATTTATCATCCCCTTTAGCTGAAGTACCATTAAACAAAGTAACCATCTCTTTAAGAAAATGAAGGGGCTTAGACTTAAATATTTTGCATCTTTATGTGTCTACAATAAAGTTCAATGATAATTGTCAAACGCTAGAATCCTATTATGTTAACACTAAAACAACTACAACTTTTATATACCTTAACGTATTCCACGTATTCCGTCCATCAGTCCTGTGCCATCTCTACACAACCTGTATGCGGATTGAATCTTATGCCAGTTTGACTAATCAAGTCTAACCAAGCATTGTATAGTTTCTTCAGATAATCCAACTGATTCTTGAACTGCTTTTGGTTGAAACTATGTCCAGTCCTGTTATTAAAATTTTCAATTTTCAACTTCCAAGCTTTTGTGCTAAATTGAAACCTAGGGCGACCACGAGACTTCACTTGTTCCAAACATATGTCAATGAGGCATTTTCTCATACAATTTGATCAGTGTGCATGATCAACGTCATCAATTTCTTTTGTCTTTCCCTTATCCACCATAATAACTATACCATTAGATTGATTTAGGCCTAACAAGGACCTCAAAACAATATCATGAACCACCATTAAAGAATCAATTATGCCAATTTCTTTTGTCTTTCTCTTATCCGCCATGATAACTATACCATAAGATTGATTTAGGCCTAACAAGGAACTCAAAACAATACCATGAACCACCATTAAAAGAATCAATTATGCCTAACAAAAAACTCAAAACAATACCATGAACCACCATTAAAAAAATCAATTATGCCTAACAAGGAACTCAAAACAATATATGCATCCACCAATTTCTTAAAATGTTTTCCCTATGACTCCAACATTTTAAGGGAGTTAGGAGTGCAAGAGTCATAACAAATTTATATAAGTTTCACTGAATCAATTAATTTGACAGATTTGAACTACTTGTGGTCTACAATACATCCAAGTGGAGCAACACTGATGGTGACTATGCACTTAGAGAGGATCCATTGATTGATTGTAGCCAGTCAACATTCCCTTTTACCTAAGCTCCAAATAAATAAATAAATAACTTTCAAAAACTCATGTAAGAGGATATAAAGAAGCAAATTTTACTTAAATTCTATAACTCTATATAAGACTTCACATCTCACACACTAGTGTATTTAACTCCTAGCATAGCTTGAAAAAGGCGCATTCTAACAGAACTAAAAATCTAGCTCTACTAAAACCCAAAACATATTGGTGATTTACATCAAGACTCCTATAACATTAAGCAACACAACAACAGGAATGACAATGACTCAACAGATGCTTCACTATGAAATCATAGAGATCAAGTCCCACATATTGTAAAACCAATGCAAATCTAATGACCACTCAAACAACCACAAGATGTCTTTTGGACTGTCAATATTGTAGAAATATTTAGGTACTGCTAAATATTGCAATGTTAAGCTTTCACAAATGCATTGTTGTTTAGGAATCTGTCATGACTATAAATATTCAAATATCAAGATAATGGAAGAATGGTTCAAATTGGCTCTGAAATACTAATTAGCTAATGCATTTTTGCAAGTTTGGAGTAATGAAAAGTATGAAAGCATTGAGCACAGGGTTGTGGTAAACTCAATAAAAGAGAGGTTCTCGATCATATTTTTCTCAATCCTACTCACTCTATGATAGTAAAGCCTCTGGAGGAATTGCTACAGGAGAATGATCCCCACAAATACAATGAAGACAACAGGGGTAGGTTCTTTAAGTCAAGGAAAGACAGCAATTTCAATAAGTGAGCCCTTTAAACCTCTGATTACTAAAACCCAGACACTATACAGTTCATGAGATCAGGGAATCCAGCGGAAAATGCAATGCCTCCAAACGATCTGAGAAACCTCCTTCGTTTTGGGGGTTATTGTGGTTAGGGTTTTGATTTAGAAATGGGAGGATTCTGTCTATTTGGGTTTGGATGTTCTTCATTGTTGATGCTTCCTCCTTGCTCTCTGATTAGGAATTAAAAAATAAAAGAAAAATAGAGTAAAAAAGAAAGAGAAACATACCTACACCTAAGATCTGGAATTGTATCTCCTTTTCTTCTATGTTTTTTCTTCCATGTTCAAGCTCTAAGGTTTTTTCTCCTTTCTGCAACATCTCAAACAAGGTTTTAAAAGATAGGAGTTTCGGTGCCAATTTAATTTCCGTCGAGGGTATTTTGGTCAAAAAAATGCCCTCCGCCTCTTATTTTTAAGACCCAAAAGGTCCATTTTTGATGTAGCCTGAATTGGAGCATGTAGATTTTAGAGGTTTTGCCTCTAAATGCCTAAAGTGGGTAGAAGAAAAAGTTTTGTGCCAAACGCTCTATTTTTTGAAACTTTTGCCCATTTAGACATTTAGAAAAATAGAGGCAAAATTTAGACCTGCCAAACATGGGCGAAGTATAGTAGTAATTCTAGATAAAGGTAATCTATCTTCCCACGAACCTTAGGAACATCCAATGTACTCCTTAAATAAGGCTTGGGCTACCCTTGTTTCTCTCCTTATATCCAATTTTCTCTCATTGGATCCAATCTTGTAAGATTAGATCTTACTTTGTAGCAAAAAAATCCCTATGTTTGGTAAGTCTCCTTCTTGCTTTTCTCTCTTTTATCTTCATGCACTTATCATGTTTCTTTCCTTAGCAAATTCTCTTTTCACTTCATTTGGGAGATCCTTTTGAAGATGCAATTTCCACAAATCAATTTGGCTAATGTGCTAGTCTTTCCACTTTTGTCTTTTTACAAAGACACTTTCCATTTTGCAAAAGTCTTCTTTCTTGATTTGGCCCTTAAGGGGTCGTTTGTTTGCTACACTTTGCATATGTAAATGGCCATGATGCGTAACGGTTACACACCATCACGTTTGTTTAACTTGATTTATGCATGAGATATGTAAAATGGATGTGAAAATAGTGTGAAAAAGGCCTGTTTTTTTGTCAAAAATTTTCACACTCATATGGTGTGAAAGTGTTACACATGCAACTGTTACAAGGCGCTGCTACAGTACACCTAAATAGCAGTCCGCCTTTTTATTTTTTTTTATTACTGTGTTTTCCATTTTTATAATCAGAACCGTTCATTGTCTTCAGAAGGTAAAAAAACGGCTACCATACCAATTTTCAACCGTTGATGTTGCCTGGACGTTGAGATATGATCAAACAATTCTAGTCGTTGGATTAATCTATTATACATAATAATACCAGTCCACCTTTTATGATTTTTCCGTTTCTGTGGGAGCCATGCATAAAATCAAAGCCGATCATCTTCTTGACAATATGAAACACGACCATGTATCCAATTTTCAACCGTTGATGTTGCTTGGATGTTGAGATATCATTAAAACAATATAGCTATTAATCTATTGTAGATGGCAATCCCAGTCCGGCTTTTTATTAGTTTTTTATTACTGTGGGTCCCCTTTTTATAATCATAACCGTTCATTGTCTTCATAAGGTAAAAAATAGCCAACATATCAATTTTCAACCGTTGATGTTGCTCCAATGTCCAGATTCATCAAAAAAATGTACAACCTATTACATTAACCCCTTGTAACTGACATTTTCAACCCTTTTTTTCAAGTTTTTAAATTATGTGGGGCCCAAAATCCTGATCTGAACCATGTATCCTCTTTATAAGATCAAAAACGTCCATGAGGCCAAATTCTATCCGTTGATATTCCTTGGATTGTTGAGATATTTACAAAAAGATTCAAGTTATTTAAATATGTGCACCTAGATTCACATGTAAAGAGGTGTGCAAAAAACAAACAAAGAATTATGTTTCACATGTGAGTCATTTGAATATGTAAATGACTCACATGTGAGTCATTTACATATGTAAAGCATTTTCACATTATGTGTGAAATTAACAAATGACTCCCAATGGATTGTCTTTGATTTTCTTCAAAATGATCTTGAGATTTTGTGCAAAGAAAGTGGACCCCATCATCTTTGGATGTCCAACACATGTGTGAGTGTATACATGTACATGTGTGGAACCCACTTCACCAAGTTCCTACAAAAAAAAAGTGAATAATCATTTATAATAATAATTTTAATCAAAATCTATAATCTCACCAATGTAGGCCCATGCCTCATGAATGACATCATTGTGCATGATTTTTACTGAATTAACAAATGATGATAAAAAATTGAGTCATTTCATAAGAAAACTAATTTTACCAAAACTTTTCAAAAAATAAAATCCTAAATATGGTAGGTTTCATGAATATAAGAAACAATGATAATTTTTTAGCAAATTATACATGAATGCACAACAATGATCTATAAATGCACAAAACCTTGATTTCAAACTAAATAAAGCTCTTTTGATTTAATCAGTCCTTAAAATGATCGAAAATATATATAAAAATATGCAATTTTTAAGGACTTATCAAGGAACAATTCTAAACAAGCCCTAAGCCAATACAATAATATCTTCTCTCTTGCTCTCATCCACATATATTATCTTCTTTCTTTTTTTCTCCTTTCTTTTTCTTTTTTTTTTTTTTGCTGAAAAAAGGGGTAGGAAAGAATGACCAATTGTGGACGGGATTGGCCAAATCCTGCAAAGTCCAAATCAGTAAAAGATGAGATTCACATTTCTATTTTTGATATGCATTGAAGAGTGAGGGGAATTTGAACCTTTCGCCTTTGCCACCTTTTAGGTGTAAATTGTTTTACATCTCACAGTTTATTAAGTTTTAACAATTTACACCCTGCATCTTTGCACCCCACAATTTATTAATTTGTCACAATTTGCATCCTATGCCTTCGACACCTTAGGGTGTAAATTGTTTAAATAAGGTGCAAATTATTACAAATAACAAGCTATGAGGTGCAAATTGGACAATGTGATATTGTAGGAGCTAAATTGAGAATCTCACTAAATTTAAGGGGCAAAGTATCAAAAAAATCTTTTAATCAATGAGAAAAGGAAACTTTGAGTATCATGTCCACAAAATGCTCCACAAAAAGGCGTCTCGACGGACTACACTACTATGTGAAGTTAAATATGAAAGGGATTGAATCATCTATAACTTAGAGATGAACTGGCAGTGAACACAACAAATGAAACTATACCTTCAAAGTCAATAGAGGTAGCCGCCATGTTTAAGGTAGATCCAAATGCTTTTGCTAAGCATGTGCCAAAGATAAATCTCCTTTGCCCACATAATCTTTGGATTCCATTTGGTCATGGGGTTGCTTTTGTAGGAAGAAACCAAATCTCTCAATTAGGCAATACAACCCAAATAGCAGATGCTTTTGCTAAGCATGTTCCTTCATTATTTGAAGCAATTAACATGAAGGGCTTAGTTATATATATATATATATATATATAAACATGAAGGACTTAATTATGAACGTAGATTATAAACATGAAGGACTCAATTGTCCAAAATGTCCCAAACTTAATTACGAGACTATGTAATACGCCATTATTTTGTGCAGAACTCCTCTCGAGATTTCCGGTGCCTTGCGAAGGAAAGAGTCGGTTTCCCTCAGTTTTTGCCTTAACGTCTTTCTGCGCAAGATGGGATCTGGAGATCGAACCCCCCTTGGAAGTAACTGCCGTGGAGTCTTCCTCTTCCACGGCTTTATCCAAACGCACCCTAGATTGGGGGTAAGAGAGAGAAGAGAGAAAGAGAACGTGGTTCTTCGACGGGACGAGACGAGACGAGACGAGAGTGGGATCCTAATGTAGAGAAATTCACAGGGAGAGAGCGGGAGATAGGTGAGGTTTTGCCTGCTTTGGATTGTGATTGACGGTGACGATGAGCGACGTTAAGGCGATAATGATGGAGGTTTTCAGGAAGCTAGAAGAAGAGGAGAAGGCCCGGCTGGAGATTGCTCATGGCCTTGTAATTCACCGCGACGCTCTCATTCTTACGATTAAGATTGTCAGGAGATACTTTTTCGGTATGTCCCCTAACCCTCTTTTTCTTCTTCTTCTTCTTCTTCTAGGTTTTCATTGCTGTTTCTTCATTTTATGATTATATAATTGGTTGATTCATGTATTGAGGGCGTGCGAAATCATTTTCTTTGTGGATGTGGTTGATACATATACCCACACACACATGTATATATATATATATTTCTTGCTTGTTTATTTTATCAATGGACGAACTTCACGGTTACTGAAGTAGGAGAAGGAGGGGATGGGATTGAAGAGAAGGTGCCAGTTGGGCCGCTGAAGCAAGCGGTTAGGCTGCTCGAGCAAGCGTGTGCGAACTTGAGACAAGAACTTGATACGAATTCGGAAGAATGGGAGAGAGAGTTAAATCTGCATGAATATATGCTTACGGCGCACACTGGCCGAACTCAATGAGATCAAGAAAGAGAAGGATCTTTTCCGCCATCTTTGGCATAGTATTGTAAGTCTATCAGTTGGCTGCCTTATGCTACTAGTATATGCTATCCAATTTCCTTCTTAGACTGGTTAACTCAATAGAGATTTGGGCACTGAATTGAATTGCGTTGCATTGTTTTCCTCTGCTACAGTTGGAAAAAGAAATGGAATACTTGGAGGCTAAGTTTAAGGAATACTTGGAGGCTAAGTTTAAGGCCCCTACGAGGGAATGGAAGACCTCCACCAGAATGGCGAAGGCCACTCATGGGGTGTGCCAGCAGCTGCTTTGTAGTTTCCAGGAGGTAGAAGCTTCAGATAGCGCACATTCCTTCCCAGGGGCGCTCCAATGGCGCGGTGCTGCTCTTACCAAACTCTTTCAAGATTTAGGCCAAAACATGCTTGTTCAGCCCCACCACATTGCAAAGGTCTGTAGGTGGTCTATTCTTCTTCTTTTTTCTTTTTTTCTTTTTTTTTTATTATTAATTTTTGCTAGGGTTAGCTTCGCTTATTTCCTATGTATTCCTAATTAAGCCTGCATATGTGGTTTTTTTGGTTTCTGCACTCGCTGGTGGCTAAGTAGGTCGCAAGTCCATTGACTGGTGTTCCTGCGTCCTGGCTCCTGAGATCTTCAAAGCCCCCACTTGAGGACATCAAAGCAAGATTGGCTGAGCATATTGGAGAGAAACATGCTATAATGGCTATCTGCACTGCCCTGTCGAGGCCCAGGCCTGCTAAAAGGGCGGCTTGCCCCCTTGGAGTGTTTCTTTTCTGTGGTTATCGCGATGGTCAGTTGGAGCTTGCCGAAACTCTTGCTGAACAGCTTTTTGACGACAAAGACCTCCTCATAAGATTCGACTTGTCACAATATGCAGACTCAGATTCCCTTTCATGTCTCATTGGCTCTCAGTTGAGGTAAGTGCAACTCCTTTGTCCTTGCTCAAAGTACTGTTTCACTACTTTTTTTCTTTCTAATCATCCTTTATTTTTAGGACGGGTGACGAAGGTGTGGGGGGACAGCTCACAGAGGCAGTGAAGAAGAGGCCTTTTAGTGTTCTCTTTTTGGACAACTTTGACTTGGCACATGGTTCTGTTATTGATGTCTTTATTGACATCTTTAGAGCTGGTGTGCTAACTGATTCCCAAGGAAAACCTGTTTACTTCACCAATACATTGATTATCCTGACTGGATCCAATAAAAAGCTTCTGCAGTCTTGCCACTGCCTTGTGAATGTCTGTAGGTTCCCTCTTCTTAAAGAACTGTTGAATCGTAAGCCACGGAAATGCCGTTGTGGATACTCCTATGTCGATAATATGAAAGAGGTTAGATCAGACCGAACAGGTTGAATGTTTTAAATTGCTTTAGGTTCACGGAAAGATTCTGGGAGCTTGTGCACTGTCTACTCCAAATCGTATTTTTCCTGACTGTTGCTCCTCCTGTTTTGATAGGCACGAAGCCAATTCAGACCTGAGGTGTTCCAACTGCTAGATGAAGTTGTTTTTTCTATTAGGCTTAACCTTGAGGAGTTCGTAGCTGTCGCTAGGGTTCATCTGAGGGAAATAGCCAGTGGAAAGATTGGAAGAGGTCTTGTGTTGTGCGCATCTCAAGCTGCAGTGCTGGCTTTTTTGAAAAAGCTTTCTTGGCGAGAGGTGAGTTCTTTGTGACCTTTTATCGATGATTATCGTATGGATAAAATGGAGAAATGTACAGCTTTAGATTACTTGTGTCAATTTATGCAAATGTGCTTTTGCCTTGCTGCCTAAGCTGATTAATATTAGGGTAGACTTGCTGGTTCAGTTTGATGGATTTTGGCAACATTAACACGGATATGGTTGACAAACCTCAATAGGCTTTTAGGCCGTATGGATGACAGAAATGAGTGATGTGGAAGGAAATCATTACCCGCAATTAAATAACCTGATCAAATATCTCGTGTCATTTCAGTCAAGGTTTTGGTACAAATTCAACTCATTTTAATATAGGGATCCTTTATAGTACAAAAAGAAAAAGGAAGATAAAGATTATTTGGCTTCTCGTTTTTCTTGATAGACTATTTGGCTTCACAATTCACTATTGAAAATTCAAGTTATGTAGTGTTCAAATGTAATATTTACTTGTAAAATTGTTTTACTCTAGGAAGCACGGACACCTCTCCGAGGCCGGCGTGTGAGTGTCGGACACGTTTGGGACACGGACATGCCCCGGACACGACCGGGACACGCAAAAAGTGTCCTGTTTTTTTGAATTTTATTTTTTTAATTACGTACACGGGTGGTACGAGGCTCCGACACGGCGGGATACGGCTCCAACACGGCTTGGGACACGGCGGAAAAAAAAAATGAACTGCGGTTTTTTTGCATTAAAATTAAAAATGTAAATCTAGGAGGGGATAAATGAAATTTTAAATATTATAACAATAGCTCTTCGATCCCAAACTCATTTCGTTCTTTCCCTCCTGAAACTGCAAAAAACCTTTCTCCCTCTCGCCAAGCCCATTCTCCCTCTCGAATTTCATCTGCACCAAAACCCATCATCGGCGCGAAACTCCATCCCGGCAGTGAGATCCCATCTTGGCGGCGAAACCCCAGAGCCCGTCGAAGCCCCATCCCGTCTGCGAAAGCCGAGAATCCAACGAAACCCTCGGAACTCATCAGCGTAGCCCCATCAGGCCATCATCGTCTGAGAAGAAGGAGGAGTATGAGGAAAAGAAGAAGGGGGAGAAAAAATGAAGAAGAAGCAGCAGCAGCAGCAAAGAGGGAAAGAGAAAAAAACAAGTCTGCTGGCAGTCCATCACCGTCTGTGAGAAGGAGGAAAAGAAAAAGGAGGAGGAGAAGAAGAGAGGGAAACAAAAAAAAAAAAAGAATCACCGTCTGCCGTTAGCTGGGCCATCACCGTCTACCGTTCGCCATCTGAGAAGAAGATTAACAAGAAGGAGAAGAATCACTGTCTGCTGGTACTCCTGCTCCTACTGTGATGTCTCTTTTCCATTTTTTTTTTCAAGGTGGTGGTCTGTGATGTCTCTTTTTTTTTTCTTTTTTTTTTTTAATCCCTCTTCTGCTAGGCCTTTTTTATAAAATGATGTGCTGCTGTGCTGCTGTTCATTTTTTTTTCTTTTTTTTTTATTGATGTGCTGTTGTGCTGCTGTGATGCTTGCCGTCTGCTGTTTATTTTTTCTTATCTTTTATTTTTTTTAATGATGTGCTGCTATGATACTTGCCTGCCATCTGCCATTCAATTTTTTTTCCTTTTTTCTATTTGCTGCTGTGCCTTTTTTTTTTATTCTTTTTCTTTTTGATTTATCGTTTGCCTTTGCCTTTGCCTTTTTATGAAATGATGTGCCGGGGCTTGTTTGCTGTGTGCAATATCTTAGTACTTGCCTGCCTTTTTTTATGAAATGATGTTGAAAGGCGTGACCACTTTTACCTTTGCCTTGCCTGCCTTTGCCTATATGTGACTTTTTTCTTTCTGCTGTGCACTTCACTTTTTTTTTATTTTATTAATGTTGGAAGCTTTCTTCCTGCCTTTGCCTTTTTTTTAATTGCTGTTGTTTGTTGTTAATTTGATGCTATGTCCTGTTAATTTGTTGTTAATGCTGGTGCTAATTTGTTATTATATTATATAGATTTGGAATTTGGCAATATGAGTTCCATTGGTTACTCTAGCTCTAGCTCTATTGGCAATATTTATTTTTTGATTGATTATATGCATATATAAATAAATATATATTATTAACGTGTCCCCGACGTGTCCATGTCCTACTTTTTTGAGAAATGCTGTGTCGGCGTGTCCGTGTCGTGTCGTATCCGTGTCCCGTGTTCGTGTCCGTGTCCGTGTCCGTGCTTCATAGGTTTAACTACTGGAGGATAGTTTTAGTATGGTAAAGAAATTAATATTATTTGTGTATGTAAAATTGTATTAAGTTGTCCAACCAATTGGTAGATATTGCATCATGTTCTCTCTTAACCTAATGACCCGATGGCTATTTCCAGGAACTTGTAATGTGCTCTAATACCAAAAGTGGTTCACAAAAGATGAACCAGAAAAGAAAAACAACAAATGAAACAATAGGGGATTGAAATACAGTGGATTGATTCGCCCAAAATTCAAGTAGTAATCGCGAGGAATAAGGGTAACGCCAAACGGGATGGAGATGCGGCGTGGGCAAGGTGGAAGATGGAGACAGAAGAGAAAATTAGGCTCTCACCAAACTCCAGTCCGATAGGCGTTAGAAAATTGGGCTCTCGCGAAATTCCAATCCTGGAGGCGCTAGGGATTTCGAGAAGAGCTTGAAGAAATTTGGGGAATATCTCAAAAATTTTCATTAATCATCAATCATTAACTAAGCCAAAAAGGCTTTACAATGCTTAAATACATAAAAGACGTAACCCTAGGACTAACCTAGACTATCCAAACGCTTTGACGGCCAAGATTAAAAACATCTTTTTAAAATAACTTTAAAAAAAAGAAAATAAAACCCTAAATGAACTAAGATGTGTGGGCTGGGGCCAAAGGCGGGTCGGCCCATGGGAACCATAGGTCTGTCCTGCATTAACTTTCCTTGTCTTGGAGAAAACTTTACCTCGAGCTTTAGTAGCAGTCCCCCATGACCAAATATCAAGCGTACAAATCCTCGATGAGCTTTGTGGGCGTCAACCTCTTGGCATGACTTGGAAATTGGAATCAATCTTTTCGACCAAGTAGAAGGGAAATGTTGGCATGGCTTCTTCTGATATTTGACTTCAGCATTGATTTGTAATATGACCAATAGATGCATCAGTGGTCGGCTTTGAAGCAGTTGATCACAATTTTCTGTTGTCAATGGTCTATCCCCAAAGATGAAATCAATGTGAGGGACATCAATAAGTGGCACAACTTTTTCAAGATTGGCCTTTCCTTCGGTGGGGGCAAGCTTTTCTGAATGTGGTCCTACATTCATATCCATTGGATCTTCAGGTTGATTGCTAACCATATTCAAGTCTTCAATTTTACTTATTGTTGACATCTGTTGATCATCATTTTCAACCTTCAAAACCACTTGCTCTGCTGATGATGTATTTTTCTCTTAAGGAAGTGGACTTATGTTAGATCAACGAGATGATTAAATGCTTTGTTGTCTTCTTCATTGTGTATTTCTTCTTGTTCCTTCTGCACTGCTTGATCAACACTGTCTGAATTGATCGTGGAATCATTTCTTTCCTATTTTTGTTTCTCAATATCAGCCTGAATATTCTCCACAAGTGGTTCTACAGCATTGGATTTTTCCTCTTGTAACTTAGCTTTCCGAAGGCGATAGCGTTTTATCAAACATTCAATACGAATCGCTTCCCAAAATGCTTCATACATATCTTTACACTCCTTTTGCATATTTCTCCATATGCTTGGTCTCAAACCTTCAACAAAGATAGTAACATAATGTTCATCACTCTCAAGTGGTCCACATATTTCTTGTAGCCTTGAAAATTCATCAGCGTATTCAAGAACTGATAGATTCTTGCCTTGTCTCAAATTTAGAAATTGATCGAAGTAGGCTTTATTATCAGCATACCATTGTCCATACTTTAGTGAATATGTCACCCCAAGCACAGCACGGTGAATTATCAACATTAGCTCTTCTTCCGATTACAACGGTTTTTTACTGTAAAAAAATAAATCTATATGACCTGTTGTGTAGATCTTTTCAAAACAAGCGCACATGATCAAACATATCTAAAATCGGAGTCTGGTTGGAGGAGATCTTGCGATTTGAAGATGGATGGTTGAAATTGAATTGACGTCGGGCCCTTGATTGATGAGATCTGCCTCAATTCCTTCACCACCGTGTAGATCTTCTCACCATGAGCACGCAGGATCAAACGGAGCTGAAATCGAAGTCCGAATGGCTCCGATATCGCAAAAACAAGTTTTGCCCGTTGATTTGGTCAACTTGATTTGACCGTATTCTATTGATGTGATGTTGATTTCAACACTGTGCAGGGCTGGGCTTTTGCTACAGATGGGAATCGCTTTTGCTGCAGACGAGTTGGATTCACGTGACATGAAACTGAACGGACCCGGCCTAAAACCAAATCTTGTGGCTAAGGACCACAAGATATTGTGGTGCTTGGGAGCACCATAATCCAAAGGCCCTTTACGATTTCTATTTCGTGACAGATCCCTTCTCTATGAGTTACCGACAGAAGAGCAAGAAGGAATGTTGCCCCACGAGGCACAGTAACAACCGGCGGTGATCAGCAATGACACTTCCTTCTCCGGTAGCGTACGGCGACGGCGATGGCGATAGGACCAAGCGACGACCAGCAAATCCCCTTAGGTCGTCTCCTTCTGCAAAAACGGCAACCTCCTCCTTCAAGCTCGACGACACGCTATGTAAGATGGCGAGGCTGACAATGATACAGATGGCGAGGCGGTCTTTTGATGGTGAACAGTATGCTCTCGTTCTCAAACTCTCTTCTTCTCTAATCTGTTTCTCTTCTTTTCTCCTTTTTTTTCCCCCTTGTTCTCTGATTCTTTCCTTTTTTTTTCTTCTTTTTTTCTTCGATGGGTTGGGGAACGAAGGCTAGGCTAGTGGGGAGGGGATGGGCTTCGGGTGTGCAGAAAGATGTTGGGAGTGGGTGTGGCATTGGTTAGTGGTGTTCGGATTTGGATCTGGATTTCGATGGCTCTGGGGTTGTAGGAGGAAAGGGTAGGATTCGTATGGGGATTTGGTGGTGGGTTTTGGGTTTGCAGTGATGAGAAAAAAGGGCTTTGGTATAGTGGTTTTGGTCTCTGCTTGGAACACGGTTGCAGCAGTGATGGCGGAGCAGTGACGGTAGATAGATGAAGGTGGTGGGGGCATAAAGGCTTTATCTGCGGTTTGGGCAGAGATCTGAAGTATGTAGGTTTAGGGTCGGGGGTGATGGGATCTGCCGCCTATGGTGATCGGCCACTGTGGATTTGCTATTAAACATATGCTGATGTCATCGATTTTGATGATGGCATACGACGTTGGCAGGAAGGATGGATAGTCGAATATCGAATCCGGGTTGGATCGCACTTCGTCTCTGATACCAAATAATGCGGAATGGGATGGAGATGCGGGGCAGGCAAGGTGGAAGATGGACATAGAGGGCAAAATTGAGCTCTCGCCAAACTCCAATTTAGGAGGCGTTAGAAAATTAGCCTCTCACAAAACTTTAATCCGGGAGGCATTATAAAATAAGGGTCTCACCAAACTCCAATCTAGGAGACACTAAGGATTTCGAGGAGAACTCGAAAAAACTTTGGGAAGATCCCAAAACTTTTCATTAATCATCAATCATTAACCAAGCCAAAGAGGCTTTACAATGCTTAATAGATAAATGACATAACCTTTGGACTAATCTAGACCATCTAAACACTTTGACGATCAAGATTAAAACTTCATAAAAACATAAGCAAATAAATCCAAATGACCTAGGATAGGTACGTTGGGCCCAAAGGCAGGTCGACCCGTGGGGACTACAAGTCTGTCCTGCATAAAAGAGAAAGCCAAACGGCAGGCTGCCTTTATGGTAATCTTTAGAAACTAAATGGCTATACAAAAAATTGTCACTTTCTAGGCTTTAGCTAACAATATTATAGAAATTTCCGAAACACCATTCTAGTTGGTGTAATATTCGACCTGATAACGTAGGTTAAAATCCCCCTCCCAACGTTCTTCATCAAAAAGTTGGTGCAAAGTAACTCCTAGATGCCCCCAACAAATTAGAAATATTTTGCCCAACGACGTCCCCCATGCCCAAGAATTCGAAAAGGAAACCATAGTTCTTTACGCATTAAAAACATAATTTCTGACTCCATAAAATTCTTCGAACTCTAGTCCTAGCATTCTAGATTTTGATAGGGAGTGCGTCTAGGCTGCATCTCTCTCTCTCTCTCTCTCTCTCTCTCTCTCGCGCGCGCGCGTCTGTGTTTGAGAGGATGAAAATGTGTAATATGAGTCCTCTTAGTTCGTGTCCCCTAGATATCTCATTGGTAACATAAGGGCTTGCAGTGCATGACAATTCCACTGATTAGTTATGTATCGATGTGCAAAGATCACTTGCTTCTCTTGTTGGAGTAACAATGACTCTTTTCTCTCATGGGCAAGGATTACTTGTTTCTCTTGTAGTACACGGACTCTCTCTCTCTCTCTTTCTCTCTCTTGCTTGCTTATTCGCTTTCTCATGCATGGGTGTGTGGCTGAGAGGATGGCAATTTTTATTTTGAGGCCTCTTGGCCCATATGTACTAAACAACACGTTAGTGACATAGTTTCTCGATAGACGATCAAATCCAAATCTGATTTGTAAGAAGAGGAATGATAAGACTCAAAAAAGCAACAGGTGTGGATCAAGGAAGAGGGACATTTAAAGTGGTTAAGATTGCATATTCTTTATCTTCAACGTTGAAGTAGGATGTGTGTGATTCGTTTGTAGCAACAGTAAGTCGAATTGATGTCAATGCTTTTGATATTCAAGGGTGGCTGTCGTCTTAGGAGGGTATCCAAGCGGAGGTGAAAAAGTTTAATTGTTTTTCACTTTGGATTAAGCCTCTTGGGCAAGAGAATTTTTCCAAAATGTCTAGGTTGGAAACCGGTGTATCTGATGGCGTGATTAGGAGGTAAGATCGGTGGACTGAAGTTTTAAGGCCTGTGTTGCACCCTGTTTGGGTTCGACTTGAAGGTATTCCTCAGCATGCGTGGCATGGAAAGGTGTTTCATCATATCGTGGAATGTTTGGGGGTGGTGCTGGAAGCAGATGGCGAAGCAAACAGTAAAAATAGAATCGATCAGGCTCGTGTACTTATCTTGAAGGATCCTCTGCAAAATCTTCCTGATACAGTCGCTGTGGAGGTTGCAGGCATCAAATTCTTGATGGCTATTAGTGAAGAAGACTATTGGAGAGGCTCTGGAGTTATGCAATCGCCAGAGTTACAGTGTCGGAAAACTGATTTCCCAACAAATCTGGTCGTGCCACGAACGAAAGAAGCCCCAATAACCTCGTGCGAAAATTTGGGACCAATTGATTTTCAAATTCCTAGAGAGCTTGTCACTGTAGGATTGATTAACGATCCAAGATCAGATGAGATCATGGGGAAATCATAAGTTGACCGAGCCATTTATGGAGGGGAATCAGGCGGGGGGAAGCACGATATTAGTGATTGACGAGGATCAATGCCCAAGTCAAGTAGGTCGAGGCAATCGTGAGATGTTTTGGATGTATGGGGTCTCTAATCGCAAGCCTCAGAAGAAGAGGGAGAGCGTGAGTTGTCCTAGTATGAAAGGAATTTTCAATAAGTTGCGAAAAGACCTTAATGCCAAGCAGGCCCCATTTCCGACGGATCCACCATCTGAATCTGCTATGCAACCTCTCCAAGTTGATGTGGGAGTCAGACAATTGAATGCAACTAATGGAAACCTACCACATGAATTTTCTCTTATGGGACCAGTGAATGATGATAATTTGCTTCAACATCGTTTTGAGGTGGGACCATTGAATGCACGCAATGACAGTCTGCATCATCACCATCCTCGTATGGGACCCTTGAATGAAGTTGTCGGTGATTTTCATTTGTGTGGTGATAATAAGAATTAGAGACCAATTTCTACTCATACACTTGAAGTGCTTCCGTTTCAAGCTTCAACAAACCAGGGTAAGAAATGGGGAGATGCTGATTCAGGTGATGATTTTTGTTTTAGGGAAGATGGATGTATTGTTGGGCAATCCGAAAAGCAAGAAGCTACTTTGGCTTTGGTGGATGCTGTTGAAGATCTTGAGGCTGTAGCTGTGGATAAATCTGGATGTGCAGATGGGGATCATGTAGCTAGTGTGTTGATTGAAGGAAAATTGATAAAAATAGCTAACATTCTGGGAATTTCTTTGGCGGGTAAATTTGGGGATCTGTAAGCTTTTATTCGAGACATGCTGGTGGAGGAGAATGGTGGAAGTAAAGTGAGTAATCAGAGTTTAAAAAGATCAAGAACCCAAAGGGAGTTAGATAAATTGGCGTGCTCTGTTAATTATGATCGACAGGGAATTGATAAGAATACGGGTGTGAAACTATTGGGATGATAAAGCTATGTTGCTGGAATATTCGGGGTATGAATTCAGTAGCTAAGCGAGTTGTGCTTAAAGGAATAGTTCGGTTTTGTACAGGGGAATTCTTGTTTATTCAAGAAACTAAAATGGAGATTATTGACACTCCTATTGTTAGTTCCTTGTACCCATGGGCGTATTGGCAGTTTGTTTTTTTGCCCTCGGTTGGTGCTTCAAGGGGAATTTTGTTAGTGTGGAATGCAAATCTTTGGCTTAAGGTGGACAAATTTGTGGGTGAATTTTTTGCTTGTGTTCTATTGAAAGACGTTCGACATAATGTTGAATGGGTGGCTACGTCTATTTATGGGCCTACTGATAATAATGATAGAGCATGTTTTTGGGGGAAGCTGTCTTAAGTGTCAAGTATGTGGCATCGCCCGTGGCTATTGGTAGGACATTTTAATACTATAAGGTTTCCTAGTGAGAAGAAAGGAGGTTGCTCTACTACTCCAGCGATGCAGGATTTCAATGATTGGTTAAGTTTTCATGATCTTATAGATTTACCATTGAGAGGGGTTTCATTTTACATGGTCAAATATGCAGAACGATCCAGTGAAGAGTAGATTGGTTCGGTTTCTTCTGTTTACCGAGTGGATGGATTTTTTTCCAGATTGTTCTTGAAGAGCTTTGCCGAGGCTTGTCTCGGATCATTGCCCTTTGTTACTTAGAAACAGGTGTGGTATATTGGGGTCTGCATCCTTTTCGATTTGAAACTATGTGGATGGTTGAAAAGGGTTTCGATGAGTTTGTTAAAGATTGGTGGACACTTTTTCGATAGATGGTTGGAAGGGTTATCAGTTAGCCCCGAAGTTGAAATTTCTTAACATCAAGATGAAATCTTGGAGGAAACAAATTTTTGGCATTTTGGCGGAAAGAAAGGTTCAGGTTTTAGCTGAAATTCAAGGCATAGATGAAGAGGAAATCTATGGGATTTTGGAAGAGGATGAAAAATCTAGGAGGAATGAGCTTAAGGAGCAATATTGTCGGTTGCTCTTTTAGGAGGAACTCAAATGGAAGCAACGATTTGGAAATAAATGGTGGGAAGCAGGGGATAGAAATACCAATTTTTTTCATGCAATAACGTTGGGCCGAAGACAATCTCATCATATCCATGTTATTTCCGCTGGAGGTATAGTTTGGGATAAGAAATAAGATATTGAAAGAGAAATTGTTACTTTCTTTAAGAAGTTGTACGACGGTGATGCTAGGCAAGGCCTAAGATGGATGGGTTTTTGTTCAGAAAGCTAGCTACTGTAAAGGCCTCCTCTTTAGAAGCACGTTTTGGTAAAGAGGAGATAAGGTAAGCTGTGTTTTCTCTATGAGGGGATTGAGCCCCGAGTCCAGATGATTTTCCTATTGTCTCTTTTCAACAATACTTAGAGCTGATGGAAGATGATTTTCAAGTGCTTCTTGATGAATTTCATGAGAATGGTCTTATTACAGGAGAATTGGGTGCTTCATTGTTTTGATTCCAAAGAACGTTGGTGCAATTTCCATTAAGGACTGTCGTCCTTTCAGTTTTGATTGGATGCATATACAAAATTTTAGCAAAAGTTTTGGCTAATCGATTAATAAAGGTTCTACCACACATAATTTCAGAAAATGAAGGTGCTTTTGTTAGTGGACGTCAGATTCTTGATAGTGTGCTAGTCGCTCATGAATGTATTGATTCAAGATATCGTTAGAAGCGGCCTGGTTTAATTTGCAAATGGGATTCTAAAAAAAGGATATGATATGGTTGACTGGGGTTTCTTCCAATATTTGAAGTCAAGAATGGGTTTCGGCTAGAAATGGTGTCGGTGGATTTCTAGTTGTGTTTCTTCTGTTTAATCTTTAGTTTTGGTAAATGGGTCCCGTAAAGGCTATTTCAAAAGCTCTAGAGGCCCTTGGCAAGGTGGTCCACTATCTCCTATGCTTTTTTTAATTGTTGCAGAAGCATTGAATGCATTAGTGGAGAAGGCTGCTCAAAGGGCTTTGATTAAAGCGTTTGATTTCGGTAATGGTGATGTTGAAGTTACTCATTTACAATTTGCGGATGAAACTATTATATTTTGTGAAGCTTCATTGTTTTAAGTGGATGGTTTGAAAATGATTCTGAAATGGTTTGAATGGCCTTTGGGGTTGAAAATTAATTTTGGTAAGTGTGAGCTCGTTGGTGTGTGGTTGGAAGGGCACCATGTTATTTCCTTTGCGAATGCTTTTGGGTGCAAAGCAGGAAATTTACCTTCGAAGTATCTGGGCATCTCGTTATGTTTGGGGCTACCTAAATTTCAGTTGTGGGAAGGAATGCTGGATAGGATTCAAAAAAAATGAGTTTGTGGAAAGGCAAGTATTTATCGATGGGTGGTCGAATAACTCTAATCGAGTCGGTTCTTTCAAATCTCCCTGTTTATCGTCTGGTTTTAAATGCCTCATAAGCATCATGAGAAAGGTTGAGAAGTTTCATCGCGATTTCGTTTGGAATGATTGTATTGAGAATCGCAAATATCATTTGGTCAGGTGGGACTCAGTTTGTAAACCTTTATCTCAAGGTGGTTTGGTTATTTGTTCCATTGAAAAGGTAAATCAAGCTTTGCTTGGAAAATGGTTAGGGAGGATGGGGGAACCGGGTCATGGGTTGTGGAAAAGGATCTTAATTTGTAATTATGAGGTAGCGAGGGGTGGAATGTGTCTCTTCAAACGCTACAAGGCTTCGAGATTTGGAAGTCTGTTCTTTCTATGTGCGAAGGGTGCTTTTAATCCGTGGATTCGTTTTCGGGTTAATGATGGGAGGCGTGTGAGGTTTTGGCATGATGAGTGGTATAGGCAGATGAGGTTGCTTGATCAATTTCCATCTTTGTATTCATTGGATCATAGGCAACATGCTTTTGTTGTGGAAAATTTTTATTTTGTGGGAAGTAATGTGGTCTGGGGTTTCTCTTTCCGAAGAAACTTAAGAAATAGCGAAGTGTAAGACTTTACCAGGTTGCTTGGTCTGCTAGGAAAGGTGTATCTATCCATTAATAAATCAGATGTGCGGCTATGGAAGCTAGAAGCTAAAGGTCAGTTTTCTATAAAGTCTTTTTATAATGCCTTGGTGGATTCGGGTTCTTCAATGGAGGATTGGAAGCATTTCTGGGTTTCTATGGTGCTTCTAAGAGTTTTGGCTTTCTATTGGGTAGCGAAACAACATAAAATCCTCACTATTGATAACCTTCGACGAAGAAATCATGTTCTTGTTAATGGTAGCCCTATGTGTTTAAAGGGTGAAGAAACAGTGCGGCATTTGTTGATTCATTGTCAATTTGCTTGTAAAGTGTGGTTGGCTATTATTAATTTGTTTGGAATAGAGTGGGTCATACCAAGCACAATTGAAGACCTTTTTGGTCAGTGGAGTCTAAGATGTAAGCTTACACCGGCAAGAATTCTATGGAGATCTGTCTTGTATGGTACTTGGCGGAAGCTATCGTTTGGAACGAATAATAAAATTTTCGGAAATCAAAGTTAAAATGTGGGGAAGGTTTTTCAATCCATTGTTTGGACGGCATTGGATTGGGTGTCTAGGAGTAAGGAGTTTAAAGGGGTCTCTTTGGTTGATCTCAATAGGTCTTGAAAAGCTTCTATGGAGGCGGGTTACTGTGTCAAGATTAGATATACTGAGTCTTGGAAGAATCCAGCACAAGGTCGCTTTAAGCTAAATTTTGATGTTAGTTATTTTTGTCGTATTCGTCGAGGTGGTGTTAGAGGCACCATTTGAGATTGGAATGGCTATGTCGTCAAAAGCTATTTTGGTCCTTTTGATGGATCGGACACAGTTGAAGCTGAAGTTTATGCTTTGCTTATTGGTTGTAAGGAGTTGTTGAGAGTGGATGGTTATAAGGCCATTATTGAAGGTGATTCTTTTTCGGCAATTCAATGGGGATCCGGAAAGTCTTCTTATCCTTGGAGGATTGCCGATTCGGTGGAGGAGGTGCAAGCCATTTCTCAGAAGCTAGATGTTCAATTTGTTCATATTTAGAGAGAGGCAAATGCCGTTGTGGATAGGCTTGTGAAGGAGGGAGTATCTCGCTCTTCTCTTTCCTTTGATGTCTAGTTGCTAGCTCTCTGTTATTTGCTTAGCTTCTTTGTTGTTTCTGTTTTTGGGCTGTCTTAGCTTGCTTTGTTTTTCTTTTCTTGAGCAACAAAATTTTTACTGTTATAAAAACTATTTATGTATAGCTACATCTGCACACTTTCTGTTAGATATGATAGTTGACCCTAAATTTCTAAGATGTTTGATATGATTGATAAGAATCATTTGCTCCTTCTATTGTAACAGGTCGGTCGAAAAGCTGTAAGGACTTGGCTGGAAGAGAATTTGGTCCCTGAGCTTTTTAATATTTGTGCGTCGTCTATTGTTGATAATGCCACCATTTACATTGATACACTAGTGGGAACATCGGAGTTGTCATATAGACTGGTGAAAAGTGGTGTCGTGGAAGATCAGTTTTTTGAGCAGTTCAAGAAATTTGCAAAGGCTGTGAGGATCATTTACAGGAAGGAGAAAGAAAGATTCAGTGACAGCTGGGCATTGAGAAAAAGACTATTTGACTTGAATACTAATCTATTGAATGCAAAGGCAGCTTTGGTTTTCATTGCCCAGGGGATTCCTGAGTTACTTAGGATGAAAGATGCTTTCATTGCTGGTGCAGTCGATATAGACTTAGCGGACAATGAAGATAAGGTGATACTTTTCCTGTTGCTTGCCTGCATTTTATAGTTGCGTGCTTGCCTACGAATTTGCTTCTCTGTTTCTCATTGTTTTTTTAATGGCTTTCCTCAGGTAGCAGAGACTGACTTAGATGGAAAGGCAGATGTTCGTCGAGGAGAGCGGGCCAGAAAGAGGGCTAAGAAAGGGGTTGAGGGTCTTAGGGCAAGATTGCGCAATAAATTGGTGGGAGAAAGTCAAGCATTTGGTGTTGTGGCAGAGGCTTTATTGAGGAGTATTGATACCCCAAGCGATTTGCCTTGCACCGCTCTGGGTACTGCTGATGCCGCAGGCAATTTGTCTCCCCCTGTGTCATCATTTCTCTTCTTGGGCCTGACAGGTGTTGGTAAAGCAGATTTTGTGAAGGGTCTTGCTGAGCACCTTGTCACTGATGATGGAGCAAACCTGCTGATTCAAGTCAACTTGTCAGAATACTCTGACCCAGATTCCTTTCCGCAGATGATGGATGGATTTATGAGGTCTGTCTTGGTTTTTTTCTACTAGTTTTATTTCTGCCTTCCTTTACGAAAACATTATACTACAAGTTAAATTTAAGACATCACACTTGTGCCTTCCATTTTGTAACTTTTTTTCATGAGGAAATTTGTGATCCGAACTTTTGTGTTGGGTGTAGGTTTGCCAGCTGTGACCACAGTGATTTGCCCCTGCTTGACAGTGTCAACATGATGCCATACAATGTAGTATTTTTTGATCAGGTTGAGAAGGCCGACATGTATGTTTTCAGTGCTCTGCTTTCAGTGCTTGATCACGGTAAAGTGAGTGACTGTCGAGGAAGAACTATTGACTTGAGAAACTCTGTTATCATCATTGCTTCAGACCTGGGCAATAGGGAAACTATTGCCCAACTTTTTGGGCGAACTCTGCAAGGTAGTGTCTATGATGGGGACAACAGAGAGGTAAACTAACAATTATTGAAAAGCTGAAATAGCTCTGTTTGATGAATGGGAGTAACCTTTATCTTAATTAGAGTGATTTTTTGGACATATGCAATACATATCAATAACAATGACAATAAAAAGGTTGTTCCTCCTAGGAGGCCTTTGGGCCTGTTTGGCAACACTTAAAAGCTGGCCTTTTGGATTATCACTTTTTTGGTTTTTGGGCTTTTGCAGCTGTCAATAAGCTGTGACCCTGTTTGGTGGAGCTTTGAAAAAGTAGCAATGGAAGAATAGTGATTGGTGTAGCTTAGGGACTTTCAGGGCTTAAAAAAATAGTTGATGTGACCAAAAGCATAAAAAAAAACTGGTGTGACATAAAGCAAAAGGTAATACAACTTGTAATGGGAAAAAGCATAAAAAACCCAGCTTCAAATAAGTTGGCTTTTTTGGCTCAAATATGCTGGAAAAGCCACTTAAGGTAGAAGCCATAAGCGCTACCAAACGCCAATCATTAGCGTTTCTTTAGCTAGAAATTGAATAAGTCGCACAGAAGTATTGTCAAACGGGGCCTTTTTTGTGTGCATAAAGAGAGACTCTTGAATGTTAAAATTGGGGGTGAATGAAGTGTGAAATAAGAAATGGTTGTTAGAAGTCATTTCAGGATGGCCATTCCAAATGTTCCTCGAATTTCTGCCTACCTTTCGCTTCTCCTTGTGGGTGTTGCTATTGGTTTTTATGATTTGTGGTACTATCTTGGTTGCGTTTCTTCCTCTTCATTTGTGCTTTTGTCATACTCTAAAATGTGGTTCTTTTTATATGGTGAATTTGGCAGAGGGGAGCTCGCTTCAGGTCTGAGTTGTTAAATCGAGTGGATGAGATTGTTTTTTTCAATCCTTGTGTTCGTGAGCAACTGAGGGAAGTTGCTAGGTTACCAGTGAGGGCTGGCAGACATCCGAGTTGGACTGAAAATCTTTACTCACTATTGCCCTACCTGTTTACAGCTACTAATGAACCCGTGAGTATCCTCTTTTGATTTTGCTGGTTTTCAATTATGAGCATGTGAAATATCTTGATAAATCTCACTGCTTCTGTATTTTTTTTTTTTTTACTATGTCCCTCTGTTCTTTAGCTTTTTCCATGGAACCCGTCTTTCATCCACTTTGCAGTCGTCCGGTTCTTTGAAGAGTTGCGTATTGGTGAGAACTGCGTGACTATAAAATAGACCAGTTGCTTATGGTGTGGGTGTCAAATGTGGCAGTTAATCTACCTATATGCAGTTACAGTGGTTAGTAGATTGTTGATCATATCTTCTTTTTCTTGTAAACCAAACCCCCCATGGGCAACCGTTGCTACGAATATGTATTCTCCCGTTCCTTCCCTCGGGAGGTCATCTTTTCTCAGGGGTTGGTGGATTGTTGATCATATCTTCTTTTTCAAAAGACTACTAATACGTGGCCTATGTCTTTTGGATTTGATTCTTAGGATCAGATAGGATGACACAAAATTTGAGAATTTGGGCGTAGCCTTAACAGGTTATTCATTGATTTATTTATTTATAGCCAAGCTAAAGGGCTGAGATCCAAGATAGCCCATCCGGTACATTGAGGAAGGAAGCCCACCAAGTGGAAAGTGGGGGCTGCCAAGGTTTAAACCCTTGACCTCCCCAATAAAAACATGACTCCTTAACAGGAGGGTAAAGCGATGTTAACGAATGGATCCATTGAACACAATAAACAAACAGGTTGGGTTTGGGTTGAGCCAAGCTATAGAAATATACAACAGGACTCGTTTGTACATGCTTGATATATGGTTTAGATATGAGACCAATCCAATATGACGTGACATGACTTGGACAGTTTAATAAGTGCGTCGGGTTTGCGGTAAGCATTTTTTGATATGAACTGGTCAATCTGGGAAGCCAATGACAGGAAGGACCTAGATGGCCCACTGCATGGGGGATCTGTCGGCGCTTCCTCAAGCAAGGTTGAGCCAAAGCCTGACCCCCAACCCCACCGAAGGCTAGTAGGAACAACGCTGGAGCAGGACTTGTCGAGGGCCGAATTCTTGTTAATCGATCGCCTCCAAGATTTGAAGCCAGACCCCTAACTCCTAAGGAGACTTACCGCCACTAGACCACCAACCCCGGTGTTAATAATATTTTCTTCCTTTCTCTCAGCCACATAAAAAGATTCATTCTATGTCAAAATTTTGCCCCTCTAGTGATTAAACATAATTTCCTTGACAATCCCTGTTGTGTTCTTCGAGGGATGAAAATTTTGGTTGGTTACTCCAACTTAATCTATTTGAGAGCTAAAATTGCTCCAATAATTGCCCCTCTAGTGATCACTCATAAATTACTTTATCTAGTTGCTCCAATAATAGTATCTTCTCTCTTGCTCTCATTTAGTGACAAATCTCATGGGGTCTACGTGTAATTGATTTAACTAACAAAATTTCAAGATGCCAAGAAAGGCATGCAAATGCTTGAGAAGATAAAAAATAAAAAAAAACCTAATACCAAGCGAATATCCATCAATAAATATCAGAGCAAAACATCATTACAACTGTGGTACCGCGTCATTGCTCACACATGGTATCATAATAAAAAGCCACCAAATGAGCATGTTTAAGCTCAGAAATGCCCATGTGTGATAATTATTGAATTATGGATGTGTAAGTTATTGGATTACGTGCGGTTCACCATATCCATGTGGTGATTCTTTAGTGGATGGTGATACCACTTGTGGAAGATAACGTGGTATTACTATTGTAATGAAGTTTTTCTCAGTAATTGTCACAGACTAGGGAAAATTGCACGTCCACGAAATTTTGATTAATTTTCAAGGATTTAAGGTCTTCCAAATCACTAAAAGACGGGATTTGCATTTGTGTTTTTGATATGCATTGAACAGTGAGGGGATTTTGAACGTGGATTGATAAGGTCGTCGAACCGCAAGCAGTGACACCTGTGTTCTACTGAAAAACGGCTTTTACTTAAGAAAATTACCATAGAAAATTAAGAGATTGATGTACCGTGTCAAATGAACAATGCATTTCTCCATGACAAATTACAGACAGTATATGGCAAGAACAACTGCACGTGAACCATTCAATGAGTACTTCAGGGACCTAAATGTCATTGCAGTACTCGATCATTTCCAGCCACTTATTGTCACACACTTTTGAACTGTGGAGAAAGCCATGGATCAAGGAAAGGCTTTTTGACACTTTCCCCGAAATGTTCAATGAGATTCTCCAGTTAGCCTCTGGGATTTTACTTGCCTAATTTATACCTCGCAATTTGTTAGTTTGCAACAATTTACACCCTGCGCTGTTAATTTGCACCCCCACGGTTTATTAATTTGTAACAATTTTCACCCTATGCCTTTGACAACTGAGGGTGCAAATCGTTCGAATATGGTGCAAATTGTAACAAATAACAAGCTATGAGGTGCATTGTACCATTGGAGGGGCTAAATTGAGAATCTCACTAAATTTCAAAGGGCAAAGTATAAAAAAACTTTTCTTCTAATCAGTGAGAAATGAAAACTTTGAGTGTCATGTCCACAAAATGCTCCACAAAAGGTGTCTCGACGCACTGCACTACCACGTGAAGTGTAATATGAAAGGGATTTAATCTTCTGTAAGCCGGAGAAGAACCGGTAGTGAACTCAACAAAATAAGCTATACCTTCAGAGTCAACAGAGGTACTGACGTGAAATTAATTCAATCTCCTAATACTGTGAGTGCACAGTTGTCTTGTTGAGACAATCGCAAGTACAGGTCGAGGAGCACTTTTGAAATTTCTTTTTGACTAGGAGCTGATTTTTTTTATAAACAATAAAAAAATGAAAGAGATAAAAATAACTTAAAAAATCTAATTGTAAAGTGCAAGAAAATCAATAATGAAACGTAGATCAGAATGTGATGAATGCATTAAGCAATCACTCTACCATTCAATGAAACCAATAAAATAGATTTGTCTTCAAAAATCCTTCAGATCAATGTTTCTATTCCGGATAATTTGTTTATCACAAAGCACAATTTTTTCTTTCACAATTTATTTAAAGCAAAAATCTCATTCACCTAATAAAATTATGAACTATCTAAATATCATATATTAATCAAAGAATGACTATAAAAAAACTTAATCTAAGCATAACCTATTAAGAAAATATATATGAATAAAGCATTGGTTAGTAAAAATTAAATAGCATAGGTTGTCTAAACAAAAGGCAGATTTATTATTCTAATTAAGCATGCTAGGACACAAATATTTTAATTAAATGACGTAAAAGAATGGTGAGATGTATTTAACTTTGTCCGACACTCTAATAAAGAGATCTATTCATCCAATGAAAAAGATGTAAACTCCATTGAATCTTCAAGATGAATACATGCTCTCAATACTCTCTTCTAGCCTTGCCTCAGGAATTGGGCTCCAGAATACCCAAAATATTATCTTTTTCCAACTGTAGAGGGAGGGGAAAGTACAGAGATGGGAGAGATGCTTCTCAATGGAAAGAGAGGTTGTCTCACGTGGGGGAGAAAGATGGGATGGTTGTCAGATGGAGAATGAAAGGTCCCCTCAACATCCAACACAAGACTTTAAATAATTTTTCTTAGCCTCCAGTTCTTTCTTTGCTAGCCTTTATAAAATCTTTAAATTGATCGAATTTGAAGAGGTGGAGCCCAGTTGATTGGACTTGGTTGTGAACGTGCAGTACATATGTTAATTCCTTTCCTTGTTTTCGTCTTGCACAAATTTTCTTTCTTGGAATAATTCAAGAGAAATTGTTGAAAAGTCAACTTGACGCAATCAATGCAACACTTATAAGAGAAAGAGTCTTAGCTGATTGGGACGTTCCAACGATGTACTTGAAGACAGCCCTTCTATTTTCTCCAATTTCATGTATCCTTCTTGCCTTGTTTCCATTTTGGGAAAGATCTCCTTTGACTGACTTTCTTTTCTACATCTCTTAGCAATATCTTGGAAATTTCCTTGGATTATATCAAAAGATACTATTGATTTGAACTTGCCAAAGTGATGGACCCCACCTTGGACTATCACATGTGTGCACTCACACATGTGCGTGTGGGGTTCATGTGATGATCGTTTTCGCAGTTTTCTTTAAAATTCTTCTTCCCGTCTTTTCCCGCCAAAAATGCGTTCCTTGCCTCAAACATTCTTTTTGAGACCCATATCTTCAATAACATGCGAATGTGTGGGACCCTCTCACTTCTAGACTTTCATGTGGTTCTGCGGGTCCTACATATTCCTGCACATTCTCATTAAAATCATCAAATGAAGAAGAGCCCATTTGAAGTGGGACCCTTTCGAATAGAGTTCTACTCCAATGGGACTCTTCGAAAAAAAATTGCATAAAATGCTAAAATTGTAGAAAATATGTAAAATTTGTGAGACTTCCAATGCACGGGTGAAAATACTTAAAGTGATGAAAATAACTGAAAAGTCATGCAAATCAACTTATAAAGCTCCTAATTCTCACTAATTTATGCTAAAATTATGCAATCTCATGACCTCAATAGGTGGCCACCATGTTTAGTGCAGGTCCAAATGCTTTTGCTAAGCGTGTGGCAAAGGAGAAATCTCCCATGCCCATAGAATCTTTGGATTCCATTCGGTCATGTAAACAACTAGTTAGAACAATTGGCTACTTTTAGGCTGATTCTAGTTTGTGGATAAAAATTTGATTGTTGCGTTGTACGAATTTACAAGAGTTGAGATTTGAATGATGACATATCTCCTTAACGGTTGGATCTAAGAATTATAATGGGATTGTGAGCCCCAGACATGTCTCTGAAAATCTGCTCCTCTAATTAATTATCCCTCTGAGTTAGGGTTAGGCATGCCGTTGCAAAGGTAAAGCAAAGGTAAGTTACTCAAGCTTTGGTGATATATGTGATTTTGAGGATTTAAAGGAAAATGGACAAAAGAGACTTTTTGGTTACTTAAAATACAAGTTTCCCCTTATGTGTAAATTAATTTTTAATATAGAGATCTTAAAACAATTTTAGATTTTTGTTGACTTAATTATAAATAAGTGGTTAATTATTCCCTTAAATGTAATAATCCCACCATCATTTTACATCCCATTCATATTTTCCACATGATAAATCCATATTTGATTTCTCTAATCACTCTCATCATATTTTCCTCAGCAATTAATCATTCTAAATCCCATTCGTAATTAATCATTCTACATCCCATTCATACTTTCCACATGATAAAATTCATATGATTCTTTAATCACTCCCTTCATATTCTCCCACAAAATCTCCAAAAATGCTCAAGTAATTTCCAAGCAAAGAGATATTGAGCATCTCAAACGGTTGGCTCTATTTCCACCCCAATTTGGGGTGAAAAAGTGGTTTCCCTATTTTAGGGACTCACTCTTTCTACTACCTTCTCCAACGGTGTTCCCCATTCTTTCCCTATCCTACTTAAATATAGGAAATAATCTTATGAGAACTAGTTCTCACGACTTTTTGTGTGAAGTGTAGATGGGCCCCATCTATCACCGAATATAAATCCTGCAATACACAGAGATGCCCTGATAGTCACACGCCGCAAGTTTCGGTCACATCTAAATTTATTGGACCGTTGGATCGACTGTGCACAAATTCAAATGGACTGGATTCGTAAGCCACGGATGAAGAGGTTAAAGACATGTGATTGGGCCAAACTTGTTATTTGAGGTGATCCCACGTAGCTCTTTTCATCCTCTGATCTCATCCCCAAATGGGACGCACAATTGTATTCCATAAAAAATTCTCACAGCGGGTGCGTGATAGCATTTCTCACAGGATTAAAGCCTTTTAAATGTTTCTTTTAAAATTGGGTGAGAGGAGAGAGGAGAGAGAATGAATTAGGAATATGAGAGTGGAGAGAGAAAATTTTTTTTTTTAATGTTTGGTGCGATTCTATCTACAACCCAAATGTAGGGTGATTTCTTTACAACCTTATAATAAGGTGAGGTCTAGGGTTATTGCTGGAGATGCTCCTATGGAGGTGGCAGACATTTAAAATTTTACACTTCGCAAGCTGATTTGTCAATTTAATAAAAGGCAACACAATGCTCATTTCATTCCAGAGCAAACTGTATCATTCAAACATAAAATATGTGCCAGTAATAATATCAATAGCCTCATTTTATTGTAAATTGAAACTAATGGGGCTTTGCAATGGATTTACATAAACAGAGGAACTCCTATATTCCACAAGCAAGAGCTTTTTGTGGACTTCAATGATATTTTCCCTCAAACCAATTTGGGCACCAACACGCACAAATATTTAAGACACCTTCCGATAAATCAAGCGACTAAATGCTGCGCCAGTTCAAGGTTCACATTGGACCTATCTTCTACAAGTAAGAGCTTTTTGGGGACTTCAACGGTGTTTTTCCTCAAACCAATTTTGGAAACCAACACACACAAATACATAAGACACCCTCTGATAAATTTAGGGACTAAGTAAATGTTGTGCCACTTCAAGGTTCACATTCGAGCCACCTGCTTTAAGAAACCAAACTAGTGCTCATGAAGAATTGGGGAACAACCTGACCAACAACACTACTTCAGATTCCACCACAAATTTTCCCAGGGACCCACTTAAATACCTTCAGCCCCCTTAAATTTTCATCTCTATCATTAATGCACATGATTTTTTTTTATGGGTTTATACAAGTGCTGCCTATTCAGATGAGCTACATTAATACTGTAAATATTGCCGGAACCAATATCTGGGGTTTTATCCATACCTGTACGAAGCCCTTTATGTTTGCAAGCCTGAAGTTTTAATTGATGCCCCACCTGGAGCCTAAAAGTAAAACAATTGGCTATTGGTATGACCATAATGAATTTGTATTTCTCTTGCTCAAATGCCGGTAATTTACAAGTGAGAGTATCATATACATGATGCATAATGTCAGCAACAGCTCAATGCAACGATTTCGATGCATGGAATACTGGCCGATGCCCAAAAAGATTTATCCATCAGCAATTCAGCACTTAAAAAAAAAAAAGATTCACAAAGGTCAAGTTTGCTAAATGTTAAATTCAACAAGAAGCAGGACTACCCGTTCAGCCGATATAGCTTTCATGATTTCATGAATTTAACATGGATTTCATGTTAAATTCATGATTTCGGTACCAACTTTTGGTGGACCCACTTTAATTAAAAAACATTGCACTAATTTCATGATTTTTAACATTTATTTTTGTGATTTTTTAGTGATAGATGGGTTATAGGATGACTTTTTATACATATAATTACTAATTAGTGAATTCTGCGTTGTGTTAATTGATTACTTTCTCTCCATAAGTTTTTGAAAGTTACAATTGAACCTTCCGGTTTTTACCAGCTTCTCTTTTGGACTAGTAATTTATTTCCACTCATTTAATTTCACCCAATCGTTTTAATTTAATAATTTTTTATAATATACTATTTCAAATAGCTAAAAAATCCTGGGTCTTATATTCTTCATCCATTTCATCTTCTTTTCCTTTATTATTTTTTTTACCTCTCTTCTTCCTCTTCTGTTCCCCATGTTTGATGCTATGCTTGTGTAGTAGGAGAATGGCTTTAGGATGGAAGGTGAGAATTTTAATGGGAACCATGTGCCACTCACGTGTTAGGGTGGTTGGTTTAGGCGGGGTGATGCCCCCCACTACACATTACCAAATTTCGTCTGATTTTAGACGACAGTTGACAAGTTGACGGTCGGGTGAACATTGATGGAAAAAATGTAGTTTGGATACTTAATTGTAAAATTAAAATACTGGTCCTTTAAATTTGGGTCATTTGACACTTAAATCCTTCATGATTTAATTTGGACAATTGAGTCCTTCATATATAATTCACCATTTGGAGCAATTAACATGAAGGGCTTAATTATATATATATTTATTGACAAAACTACTATGCATGTCTCTCGCACTATAGTGAGGGACACTTTTATTTTTGAAAAGTATTAATGTGTAAAAGAACAAAATCATCACACCCCATCATACCTTTTTTACCTTGATAGGTCTTAGAAAAAAAAAATATCTCTCACGATACTGTGAGAGACAGATGCATAGTAATCTTTCCCAATATCTATATCACGAAGGACTTAATTATGAACATAGATTATAAACATGTCCGACTCAATTGTCCAAAATGTCCCAAACTTAAAAGAGACCAGTGCTGTAATATACCAAACATGAACGACTCAATTGTGCAACATGTCCTAAACTTAGAGAGACTAGTACTCTAATATCCCCTTTTCTGTTTACTGCTCAAATCCTTCGATTAGGTACCAGCACAAAATTTGGGGAGAGGGAGAAAGGGCTTCTTCGACGAAACGAGAATGGAATTGTATAGAAATTCGCAGGGAGAGAGCGGGAGTCAGTTCGTGCGTGATTTGGATTGTGATTAGGGTTTTGATTGACGGTGACGATGGGCGGCGTTAAGGCGATAATGATGGAAGTTTTCAAGAAGCTCGAAGAAGAAGAGAAGCCCCGGTTAGAGATTGCTCATGGCCTTGTAATTCACCGCCACGCTCTCATTCTTACGATTAAGATTGTCAGGAGATACTTTTTCGGTATGTCCCCTAACCCTTTTTTTCTTCTTCTTCTTCTTCTTCTTCTTCTTTTAGGTTTTCAGTGCTGTTTCTTTATTTAATGATCACCGGTATTCATAATAAATTAACAATTAATCAGTTAATTTGGTCTCATAGTTTTTGGGAATTTAGAGAAATGAAATAATTTCATTTTCCGAGGGACACGTGGTTAATACATACACCCTATTAACTTATTAACAATTAATAAGTTAATATGGTCTCATAGTTTCTGGGAATTTAGAGAAATGAAAGGATTTCATCTTCTAAGGGATACCCAAATTGCTGTTTCTTCATCTTATGATTACTGAAGTAGGAGGAGGAGGGGATGGGATTGAAGAGAAGGTGCCAGTTGGGCCGCTGAAGCAAGCGGTTAGGCTGCTCGAGCAAGCGTGTGTGAAATTGAGACAAGAACTTGATACGAATTCGGAAGAATGGGAGAGAGAGTTAAATCTGCATGAATATATGCTACGGCGCACACTGGCCGAACTCAATGAGATCAAGAAAGAGAAGGATCTTTTCCGCCATCTTTGGCATAGTATTGTAAGTCTATCAGTTGGCTGCCTTATGCTACTAGTATATGCTATCCAATTTCCTTCTTAGACTGGTTAACTCAATAGAGATTTGGGCACTGAATTGAATTGCGTTGCATTGTTTTCCCCTGCTACAGTTGGAAAAAGAAATGGAATACTTGGAGGCTAAGTTTAAGGTCCTTATGAGCGAATGGAAGACCTCCACCAGAATGGCGAAGGTGACTCATGGGGTGTGCCAGCAGCTGCTTTGTAGTTTCCAGGAGGTAGAAGCTTCAGATAGCACACATTCCTTACTAGGGGCGCTCCAACGGCTCGGTGTTGCTCTTACCAAACTCTTCCAAGATTAAGGCCGAAACATGATTCTTCAGCCCCACCACATTGCAAAGGTCTGTAGCTGGTCTATTCTTTCTTTTCTTTTGTCTTTTATTTTTATTTTTAATTTTTGCTAGGGTTAGCTTTGCTTATTTCCCATGTATTAGTAATTGAGCCTGCATATGTGATTATTTTGGTTTCTGCACTCGCTGGTGGCTAAGTAGGTCGCAAGTCCATTGACCGGCGTTCCTGTGTCGTGGCTCCTGCGATCTTCAAAGCCCCCACTTAAGGACATCAAAGCAAGATTGGCTGAGAATATTGGCCAGAAACATCCTATAGTGGCTATCTGCTTTGCCCTGTCAAGGCCCAGGCCTGCTAAAAGGGTGGCTTGCCCCCTTGGAGTGTTTCTTTTCTGTGGTTATCGAGATGGTCAGTTGGAGCTTGCGGAAACTCTTGCTGAACAGCTTTTTGACAACAAAGATCTCCTCATAAGATTTGACTTGTCACAATATGCAGACTCAGATTCCCTGTCACGTCTCATTGGCTCTCAGTTGAGGTAAGTGCAACTCCTTTGTCCTTGCTCAAAGTGTTGTCATACTTTTTTTTTTTTGTTCTAATCAACTTGTATTATTAGGACGGGTGATGAAGGTGTGGAGGGACAGCTCACGGAGGCAGTGAAGAAGAGGCCTTTCAGTGTTCTCTTTTTGGACAACTTTGACTTGGCACACGGTTCTGTTATTGATGTCTTTATTGACATCTTTAAAGCTGGTGTGCTAAGTGATTCCCGAGGAAAACCCGTTTACTTCACCAATACATTTATTATCCTGACTGGATCTAATAAAAAGCTTCTGCAGTCTTGCCGCTGCCTTGTGAATGTCAATAGATTCCCTCTTCTTAAAGAACTGTTAAATCGTAAGCCATGGAAATGCCATTGTGGATACTCGTATGTCGATAATATGAAAGAGTTTAGATCTGACCCAACAGGACGAATGTTTTAAATTCCTTAAGGTTCACGGGAAGATTCGGGCAGCTTGTGCATTGTGCACTCCAAATTGTATTTTTCCTGACTGTTTCTCCTCCTGTTTTGACAGGCACAAAGCCAATTCAGACCTGAGGTGTTCCAACTGCTAGACGAAGTTGTTTTTTCTGTTCAACTTACTCTTGAGGAGTTCGTAGCGGTCACTAGGGTTCATCTGAGGGAGATAGCCAGTGGAAAGATTGGAAGAGGTCTTGTGTTGTGTGCATCTCAAGCTGCAGTGCTGGCTATTTTGGGCAAGGTTTCTTGGCGAGAAGTGAGTTCTTTGTGACCCTTCATTGGTGGTTATATTATTGATAAAATGAAGAAATGCATAGCTTTATATTACTTGTGTCAATTGATACAAATGTGCTTTTTGCCTTGCAGCCTAAGCTGGTTAATATTAGGGTAGACTTGCTGGTTCAGTTTGATAGATTTTGGCAACATTAACACGGATATGGTTGACAGACCTCAATAGACTTTTAGGCCGTATGGATGACAGAAATGAGTGATGTGGAAGGAAATCATTACCCGTAATAAAATAACCTGATCAAATTCCTCGTGTCATTTCATTCAAGGTTTTGGTACAGATTCTGCTCATTTTAATATAGGGATCCCTTATAGTAAAAAAATAAAAAAAGGAAGATTAATATTGGGTTCTCATTTTTCTTGATAGACTATTTGGTTTCACAATTTGCTATTGAAAATTCAAGTTATGTAGTGTTCAAAAGTAATATTTACTTGTAAAATTGTTTTAACTACTGGAGGATAGTTTTAGCATGGTAAAGAAATTAATATTAGTTGTGTATGTAAAAATGTATTAAGTTGTCCAACCAATTGGTAGATATTACATCATGTTCTCTCTTCACCTAATGACCCGATGGCTATTTCCAGGTACTTGTAACGTGCTCTGATACCAAAAGTGGTTCACAAAAGATGAACCAGAAGAGAAAAACGACAAATAAAACAATAGGGGATTGAAATAAAATGGATTGATTCACCCAAAACTCAAGTAGTAATAGCAATGAATAAGAGTAATGCGGAACGGGATGGAGATGGGGGGCGGGCAAGCTGGAAGATGGAGATAGAGGGGAAAAGTGGGCTGTCACCAAACTCTTATCCAAGAGGCGTTAGAAAATTGGGCTCTCGCCAAACTCCAATCTAGGAAGTGCTAGGAAATTTGAAATTTCTTAAGATAAAGATGAAATCGTGGAGGAAAGAAGTTTTTGGCATTTTGGTGGAAAGAAAGATCCAGGTTTAGTTTGAAATTCAAAGCATAGATGCAAAGGAAATCTATGGGATTTTGGAAGAGGACAAAAACTCTAGGAGGAATGAGCTGAAGGAGCAATATCGTCGGTTTTTCTTTTAGGAGGAACTCAAATGGAAGCAACGATCTCGAAATAAATGGTTGGAAGCAGGGGATAGAAATACTAGTTTTTTTTTCATGTAATAGCTTCGGGCCGAAGACGTTCTAGTCATATCCATGTTATTTTTGCTGGAGCTATAGTTTGGGACTAGAAAGAAGATATTGAAAGAGAAATTGTTACTTTCTTTACGAAGTTGTATGACGGTGATTCTAGGGCAAGGCCTAAGATGGATGGGGTCTCGTTCAAAAAGCTATCAATTGTAAAGGCCTCCTCTTTGGAAGCCCATTTTGGTAAAGAAGAGATAAGGCAAGCTGTGTTTTCTCTAGGAGGTGATTGAGCTCCGGGTCCAGATGATTTTCCTATAGTCTTTTTTCAATAATATTGAGAGCTGATGAAGATGACTTTCAAGTGCTTCTTGATGAATTTCATGAGAATGGTCTTATTACATGAGAATTGGGTGCTGCTTTTATTGTTTTGATTCTAAAGAAAGATGGTGCGATTTCCATTGAGGACTTTCGACCTTTCAGTTTGATTGGATGCATATACAAAACTTTAGCGAAAGTCTTGGCTAATTGATTAAGAAAGGTGCTATCAGACATAATTTCAGAAAATCAAGGTGCTTTTGTTGGTGGCTGTCAGATTCTTGATAGTGTGCTAGTCGCTCATGAATGTATTGATTCAAGATTTCGTCAGAAGCGACTTGGTTTAATTTGCAAATTGGATTTTGAAAAAGCATATGATATGGTTGATTGGGGCTTCCTCCAATATGTGAAGTCACGAATGGGTTTTGGCAAGAAGTGGTGTCAGTGGATTTCTACTTGTGTTTCCTCTGTTCAATTTTTAGTTTTGGTAAACGGGTCCTCCCCTAAAGGCTATGTCAAAAGCTCTAGAAGTCTTCGGTAAGGTGATCCACTATCTCCTATGCTTTTTTTAATTGTTGCAAAAGCTTTGAATGCATTAATGGAGAAGGCTGCTCAAAGGGCTTTCATTATATGGGTTTGATTTCGGTAATGGTGATGTTGAAGTTACTCATTTACAATTTGCAGATGACACTATTATATTTTGTGAAGCTTCATTGGCTTAGGTGGATGGTTTGAAAATGATTCTGAATTGGTTTGAATGGTTTTCGGGGTTGAAAATTAATTTTGGTACATGTGAGCTCGTTCGTGTGTGGTTAGAAGAGCACCATGTTGCTTCCCTAGTGAAAGCTTTTGGGTGCAAAGCAGGAAATTTACATTCAAAGTATCTGAGCATCCCATTATGTTTGGGTTTACCTAAATTTCAGTTGAGGGAAGGAATGTTGGAAAGGATTTAAGAAAAAAATTGAGTTTGTGGAAAGGCAAGTATTTATCGATGGGTGGTCAAATAACTCTAATCAAGTCAGTTCTTTCAAATCTCCCCAAACCTTTATCTCAAGATGGTTTGGGTATTCGTTCCATTGAAAAGGTAAATCAGGCTTTGCTTGGAAAATGGTTATGGAGGATGGGCAAACCAGGTCATGGGTTGTGGAAAAGGATCTTAATTTGTAAATATAAGGCAGCTACTGAGGGGTGGAATGTCTCTTCGAACACTACAAAGCCTCGGGATTTGGAAGTCTGTTCTTTCGATGTGTGAAGGGTGCTTTTGATCCATGGATTCGTTATCGGCTTAATGATGGGAGGTGAGTGAGGTTTTGGCATGAGGCGTCGTGCAGGCAGATGAGGTTGCTTGATCAATTTCCATTTTTGTATTTGTTGGATCAGAGGCAACATGCTTGTGTTGTGGAAAGTTTTTATTATGTGGGAAGTAATGTTGTTTGAGATTTCTCTTTCTGAAGAAATTTAAGGGATAACGAAGTGTCAGACTTTACTAGGTTGCTTGGTCTGCTAGAAAAGGTGTAGCTATCCATTAATAAATCAAATGTGTAGCTATGGAAGCTAAAAGCTACAAGGTCAGTTTTCTATGAAGTCTTTTTATAATGCCTTGATGGATTTGGGTTCTTCAATGGAGGATTGGAAGCTTTTTTGGTTTTCTGTGGTGTCTCAAGAGTTTTGGCTTTTTATTGGGTTGTGAAACAACATAAAATTCTAACCATTGATAACCTTCGATGAAGAAATCATGTTCTTGTTAATGGTTGTCCTATGTGTTTAAGAGATGAAGAAATAGTGCCGCATTTGTTTTTTGTTGATTCATTGTCATCACTTATAAAGTTTGGTTGGCTATTATTAATTTGTTTGGAATAGAGTGGGTGGCGCAACCACAATCTATGATCGAGAAGAATAGATCAATCTCCCGAATGATTGATCAAATCCACATGGATTCCTACCCTAAGGTTCAAGCATAACCTAGAAATAGCCCATAATTGGAGGAAAAACCAACCAGAAATTGTTTTAATCAAATAAGCATACTCAACTACATTGAGGTCTCTCTTATTTATAGGATAATAAACCTAATTCTTGATAAACAAGACTTACTAACTAAAACAAGTACTTTCTAATCCTATTCAGTAATAAATAATATTAGAAGTAGGATAAATATAGAAGAAGCCACAGCAGCTCTCAGCCAATTGGGCCTATGGTCGAACCCAATGGACCGGGTTGACCCGTGGGTGAATGTTTGGGCCCAACTGCCTTCTTGGGCTGGGTCCCTACTGCATCAACTCTTCTCATCTTGAAAAAACTTGACTCCGATGAGTTAATTGCTTGATAATGTTCATAAAGATATGGATTCAGGTGCTGGAAGTCGAATATAGTAATCAAAGTAGGATCAGACATGGGGCGGTTTTGCCATCGGACAAGAAATTTCTCATATCCTCCTTGACGTGTGAAAACAACTTGATCATCGAGAACATCAATACTTTTATCTTCAGGTGGAGGAGTTGGCAAAAACAATTGCATGTTCTTCAGAATCTTCATCATTTTCATGGCCACGGTAGAGAGTGAGATCTGCAACATTGGATGTTGGGCTGATGCCATGATCTGGTGGTGTTTCCAACGTGTAGGCATTAGAATTGAGCTTCTTCAAAACTTTGAATGTACCAGCATTTCGGGGATGCAACTTCAGATTCGCTCCAGGCGATAACTGCTCTAGATGGATACGAACCATAACCATGTCGCTTTCAAATCGCATGAACTTTGTAACTCCTCATTGCTAACAGCAATATGACGTTGAACTTCATTATGTATTTGCTGCATGTGTTTGATGAAGTTATCTATTTCAACACTTGGGCGTGCTTCAAGAGGTAATGGAACAAGATCAATAGGTAAGGGCGGATGAACACCTATAACTGCTTCAAATGGAGAAATGCCTGTGGAACGGTTAATTGAATTATTGTAAGCAAACTCAGCCATGGGTAAAACTTGATCCCAAGTAGAAGTATTGTCGTGAACAAGACATTGTAACAACTGTCCAAGACTTCAATTGACAACCTCTATCTATCCATCCATCTGAGGATGCTAAGCAGTAGAGAATGGAGTTTTCTCTTCCTTGTCATTCACAAAGTCTTCCAAAAATAATTCATGAATTTGGCGTCGTGATTTGAAACAATTTTCTTCGGAAGTCCATGAAGACGAACAATTTCCATGAAGAATAATTCAGCTACTTTGTAAGCATCGGCTGTTGTGTTGCAAGGGATAAAATGAGCTATCTTGGAGAAGTGATCCACAACAATGAAGATTGAATCCACTTTGCCAGTAGTCTTGGGCAAGCCTAAAACAAAATCCATGTTGATATCTTCCCAAGGAACATTTGGAATTGGTAATGGCTGATATAACTCTGTATTCTTTTTGTTCCCCTTGGACAACTAACAGGTGCGACATTTTTCATAGATACCAATCACATTAAGCTTCATGCGTGGCCAATAATAACGGTCATCCACAAGAGCAAGTGTTTTTTCACGTCCCAAGTGACCACTAGAACCTCCTGAATGCAATTCATGAACAACATGTTCTCTAATAAATGTAGCAGGAAGGCAAAGTTTTGTACCTTTGAATAAGAAACCATCATGTATGCTGTAATGTGGATGTTTGTCCAGTTCGCCATTGAGAAGTTCTGAATAAACAACACTAAAATCTTTGTTTGTAGCACACTGATAAGTCCTGAAAATTGCATCATTTCATGGTTATTTTAGGAAATTTTAAGGACTTATTCATTAGAAATCTCTTCATTTAGTTAAAAATCATGCTTTCATAGTTTTGAGCATCATTGCATAGTTCTCATGCAAAAATCATTGAAAATCATTAATTTTTCATAAAATCATAAAAATTTTCATTTTTGGATATCCATTTTCAGAAGGTTTTTCAAATTCATAATTTTCACATAAAAATGATAAAGGTTTTTATCAGGGCCCACATTAATGCATTTGTGACTTTTGGTCAAAATCATTACTTTTAATAAAGTGTCAGTTTTCTTTGTAGGAAAATTGAAAAAAATGGATCTACATACATGTGCACATTTGCATGCATGCTTGGATGTCAAAGGAGGGTCTCACTTTTCATTTGTTATATGAATCTAGATTTGGATTTCAAGAACTCTAATTGGAATGAAGAAAGGAAAGCCATGATGGAGAAAATTTAAGAAAAGGAAAGTCAAAGAAGAGACAAAAAATGAAAAGTTAATCCTGCTTTTATTTGGACAGCATGGATTAAAACAGTCATAACTCTCAAACCAAGTGTTGGATTGGGGTAATCTAGGTACTGTTGGAAAGCTCTTTTCGAGTAGATATTTGTAGAAGCCAAGATGACACCAATCGGAGCTAAAACGATAAAGTTATGGCCTCGGAAAGTTAGCTGTGTATTTTTAGGCGGGATTGCATAAAATTGAAGTCTTGTTTTGATTTTAGAAAGTGGGTGTAAAGAGAAATTTGCACAAGAAAAGGAACCAAGAATCTTTTTACTTACTATTTATTTGCTAACTTTTGGCCAAAGAATGAGATCAAACACTATAAAAAGGATTCAAGGAGGGAGTTGTCCAACACACCACAAGCTCTCCTCTCTCCATCTCTCCTCTACCCCAAGCTGGGTTAGGCCAGCCCTCTTAGGTCCCATCCACTCCATCCATTCCATTCCATCATCCTTCTCTTGTCCAATTATTCTCTCGTGGTGTGAAGCATGAAGACTAGATCCCGGATTTCGTGCGAAGTCCCGTCTCTTTCTTAATGTCTTGATCTAGGGTGAGGATAGTTTTTTTTTAGTTGTAATTATTTTTGGGTATTATTTGTTGTATTGGTCTGTTTTAATTTAAAAGACACAATTAGTGAGGTCAAGGTGTCTCGCCTTGGATCGGCATTGTATATTTGTGTGTGATGATAGCACGCACTTGGTGCGGTGTTTTTGTGGACTTTTATTAATTCTGCCAATATGATGTTTTAATTTCCATAATAAAAGAAACTAGAATTCTTTTTATTTTATTTTTTATCCATTATATTTGAATGATTTTATTTCTGATTTTATTTGCATGGTTTGTCTATTTACATTGGTGGTTTGATCTAGTTTATTGTTTTGCAATTTAGTAGTTTAGGTTATTTTTTAGTTTAAGATTTTTAGATTAGGTTTACTTTGTGATTTGTTATTTAATTTTCAGATTTGGGATTGTAATTTAAATTCAATTTTTAGATTTATTAGTTGTGTGTTTGTAGAGATTTTTTTAGGCTAGTAGTAGTTTTTCAATTAGGATAGGTTTTCTGCGAAAATTAGCTTTCTGTGGATTCGATCCAACTTACCGAGTAAAACTATAATTGAGGCCTTGCACTTGGGGTCACGATCACATACTCTTGTTTCACTTGCTCAAACCCTAGAGCTATGACCGCCGTTGTAGTAAGAAGGTGTTTCCGACGACTTAATGCATCAACCACAAGATTTTCTTAGCCCGCTTTATGTCGGAGGCTAAAGGTAAACTATTGAAGGAAAGTACTCCACTTAACGTGACGATCAGTCATATGTTGTTGGGAATTAATATGTTTTAAGGCTTCATGATTCGAATAAAGGACAAAATCGTTTCCCACTAAGTAAGGTCGCTAATGTCGCAATACTTGCACTACTGCGTAAAATTCCAAGTCATATGTAGAACATTTGCATTTGTCATCGGGAAGCTTTTCACTTAAAAATGCCACGGGATGACCATCTTGGCTAAGAACTCCGTCAATGCCAACATTAGAAACATCACAAGCAACTTAAAAAACTTTGTCAAAATCTAGATGGCGCAAAACAGGTGCTTCTGTGATCTTTTGCTTAATGTTTTCAAATGCTTGTGTAGTTGCAGATGTCCATTTAAAGTTGCCCTTTTTCATACAGTCAATGAGTGGGCCCATAATGCTGTTGAAGTCACGAATGAATGTCCTATAGAAAGTAGCAAGTCTATGAAAGCTACGAACTTCAGTTAAAGTAGTCGGAAGAGGCCAATCAAGAATAGCTTGCACTTTAAAAGGATCAATCGCGATGCACTTTGAAGAAATAACGAAGCCCAGAAAAATCACAGAGTTGCTTATGAAAGTGCATTTCTTCAAATTGATAAAGAACCATTCTTTGTGAAGATGTTGAAATATACTCAGTAAATGATCAAGATGCTCCTCACGTGATTTGCTATAAATCAAGATATCATCAAAGTAGACAACCACGAACTTTCCATTGAAAGGTTTCGGCAATTGGTTCATCACATGCATGAAAGTACTAGGAATATTAGACAATCCAAAAGGCATGACTAACCATTCATAAAGGCCATCGGTAGTCTTGAAAGCTATTTTCCACTCGTTACCTGGCCTATGATGGTACCCACTGCGAAGATCAATCTTTGAAAATATAGAAGCACCAGGCATAAGTTCAAGCATATCATCAAGCCTAGGGATGGAGAAGCGATATTTTATAGTGATTTTGTTGATGGCATGACTATCCAAGCACATACGCTAGCTTCCATCTTTTTTTGGGGTAAGGAGTGGATACTGCACATGGACTCGGGCTTGCCTGATATATCCCCGTTGAAACAAATCATCCACTTACCTTTTGAGTTCAGCATGTTCAGATGGGCTCATCCGATAAGCATGCAGCTTAGGAAGAGATGCTCTAGGAAGCAAATCAACGGGATGTTGAATATCGCGCATTGGTGGCAATTTCTGTGGAAGCTCATTAGGAATTAAATCAGAAAAATCATTAAGTAATGGAGTTACCTCTTGGGGAATAGATGGCTTTGAATCTTCATTGGAATCTGGTACTTGTTTAGTAACTAAAACATACATCACGCCTTGTTCTTCGCATTCATCCTCAAATTTGTGCATTGTAAGGATGTAGGGCGATGCTTGAGGAGTTGCCTTCGGTGCTGAAAATGGGATTGTGAGAGGCCGCCATTACATACGTATGCCATTCTAGTTAAAAGAATAAGTCTTATTCTCATGATCGGTGATGACTTTAAGTCGACGAAGCCAATGGCGGCTAAGAAAAATGTAGGCAACATTCATGGGAATAACCTCGCACTTGATATTGTCTTCATAAGAACCAAGCTTGAGTGGAACAATGCACTATTGCCGAACTGGAGGAGCATAATCATCAACCCATGTGACTGATAAGGCTTTGGATTGTAGTTGTTAAGTGCAACTTATCAACTGCTTCTTTGGACATAACATTCATGGCACTACCACCGTTTATAATGACGTTACATCGGCTACCTTTGCAAATAACTCGAGTTCGAAAGATAGGAGCTAGATTCTCATCATCATCATCCTCTGCATTATCTGCAACTAAAAGGCGGCGATGGAGGAAAATCAAGGGACCATGTTCAACAGGGTTTGAAACTTCAACTAGCTGTTTAGACTCAGACTGTGGAACCCAATCAGGCGATTCCATCTCAATGTGCTCATCATCATCTGTACCACCTTCACAATGTAAATTTTTGTGAGGACATTCCTTAGCATAATGTCCGCGTTGTTTGCAAGTATGACATAATATATCGCTTTTCTATTCGGGCTAGTGCTCGAAGATTATTCTAATTTGGTTGTCATTTTTGAATTTGAGTAGTTACCTGTCTTGGGGTAGCTTGTGGCTGTTTTTCAAGCTAATTTTGTGGTTGACGAGGGGGAAGTTGGAACCCTGGCTGTGTGGTCCGATTGAAATTTGGATCAGGACCCCTTTTATAGGTGAACTCCCCAGCCTGATTTCCAAACCGTCGTTGATGCAACTCTTTTTCAACTCTCCGTGCTTTGTGAGAGATATCATCGATACTGGTGAAATCAAAGATTGCTATTGCACCTTTTATGTCTGGATGCAAGCTCTCTCGATAACGGGTGACCATCATGTTATCTGTTTCACTTGCTCTGCAACAATGAATGCAAAGCTCATGCAATTTGTAAGTATATTCATCAATGGTCATAAAGCCTTGTTAAAGATGGATAAGCTCTCGTTGGAAGATATTATTATAATCATATGGTAAAAATTTGTCTTCCAACCTTTTTTTCATAATTTCCCATCGAATGATAGGAGGGCGTCCTATTTGTTCGTTATGATCATCAATATTTTTCCACCAGATTCTAGCAGGACCCTTGAGCTTCATCTTGACAGATGTAACTCATTGAGGATCTTCGATATCATACCCAGTGAAATAATCCTCGCTTGAAGTCTGCCAGTCAAGGAAGCCACGAGCATCAAATTGCTCGGAAAAATCAAGAACCTCCAATTTGACCTTTTTTGAAAGGTCATTTTGCCATGGAGCTTCGTTATTGTCTCTTTCATCAAAAAGACGTTGAAGAAACTCCTAGACTGATTCGCGGGGACCAACCTTTAATCGAAGCTTGTGGTTGTGGGGCTGAAGTGCTAAAAGATTTACCGTTAGTATTGGTGGAAGCCTTTATGAGCTTTTTGACTGTGTCTTCTAAAGCATCCACCCACGCATATAAATCTTTGATGCAATTATTACACTGATTATCGGTGAATTTACCGCGAAAAACTTGACCAGTGAGGGTAGCCATGTGTTTTTTTTTTTTTTTTACTGTGGATGGGTTTGAACTCAGGTTCAGGTTAGACCCGAACTAGGCCCAGCTATAATTTATTAGGCTCTAGCACGTGTGAAGGAAGGAGGGACTTCTTTTTCCCTTTGTCATTTACAATGGAAAAGAATGAAGAAACAAAAATGAAAGGAGGAGAGATGCTTAGCTGGGAGGCTCATTGCTGCTGTTTGCGACCTAGGAAGCGAGAAACACTAGAGGCAGTCATAGCGAGAAGCAGGGATGACTAGCTGCTGTGCGACGGCAAATGTGGTGCGATCGTGTTGTTGCAGTCTAGGTACGCCTGATGCATAGATCTCTTCTTCTTCTTTGCTGCACTTTTTTTTTTATTTGTCCTTTGGGCTTTTGGGGGGATTAATGAACAGGAAGGGTTAGAGCTATTTCGAAGGCTGGGATGGTGGTGGGTTGGTTACAACAATGTTGGGGATGGCATTTGGCTGGATTTGGGTCTGCGAGGCGCGGGCGTAGGATTTCTGTGGATAGGAATGGGGTCGGGAAGGGTTTTGTTGGGACAGGGGGTTTGGTGAGAAGGTTGAGGGTTGGTGGAGGGTTTCCGATGGATGGGGTTAGGGATTAAGGGGGTTGGGGTTGTGGGTTAGGATTGTGGGTTATGGGATTAGGTGGAATAGGGGCTATTGTGGTCTCAAGGGTGGGATTTACAGGGGATGGGATTGGAGTTTTTGGGATGATGGCAGCAGTGAGGTGATGATGGTTTATGATGGTGGAAGATGGATGGAATATGTGTCGAGGATAGGTGGAATGGGGATGACTGAGGAGGGAAAGTATGTGGGGAGGACACGCATCTCTTCAGCGATCACTCTTCAGCTTTGATACCAATTGGCCAGCCATGATCCGCGATTGAGAAGAATAGATCTATCTCCTGAATAATTGATCGAATCCGCAATAGATTCCTGCCTTAAGGCTCAAGCATAACTAAAAAATAACCCATAATTGGAGAAAAAATGATGCAGGCCATGTCAATGGGCCCCTTCTGAAAGTCTATAGCCGCAGGCCCAAGATCAATACAGCCCAGTAGACTAGAGTAGATTATATTATTAGTAGTTGTTTTAGTTGCTTTATTAATATTTGGCAAGTCCAGTCATGTTTGATTTAGGACTTCTTATTTGTTTAGAATTAGTTGTTTCCTTTCTTAGATGATGTCTTAGTTATAAATAAGGATGTAATCTCTTCATGAGATATAGACTTTAATATTGAATAAAGATTTTGAATTGGTTCTTAGTTGAGAGAGTTTGTTTGTCTTTGGTGAAGCACCTAGACATTTTATCCTTAAGCCTTTTGGTTTGGAGATTAGCCCGTTGGCTAATTTTCTTCCTCTGTGCTGCTTTAATTGGTATCAAAGATGAAGATCTACTCGTGGATCACTGTACGCCTGTTGCCGATTCGAGGTACCCGTCTCTCTTTTTCCGTTGTTTGATCTCTGCCAGTCCTCCTTCATCGTCTTCCTCTCATCTCATCAGTCCCCATCCCATCATCTTCATCCGAAACCCCATCTCACCGGCCCATCCACAACCCATTACCGACCCTAGCATCATTGCCGATCTATCCCCAACTCTTCTCGGACTACCACCACGCCACTAACCCCACCTTTTTATAAACCCTAATCCACCATCTGAGAACCCAAATCCTCCAACCCTAAAGATACCCCCCCGTCACCCAAATCCATTCCCACAGCCACCGGAACTCCTCTAACCTTCAACCCTTTCACCAGAACCTCTGTCCCAACGAAACCAACCACCATCCAGACCAACCGAAACCCTAGCCCTCTTCCCCATCACCACCGAACACCATCACTGTCCAGTGACCCTCTTCCACAGCCCACTTCCAAAACCTTAAGCTTCAAAACCCTCGACCCCCTCGGTTGCCGTCACCCATACCCAAACCCAGAAAAAAAAATAAAGAGAGACAAAGCTGAAGCGAAAGAAGAAAATCAACAGAAAAGAGAGCAGAGAAGTAGAGACATCGGGCATACCTGGATCTCGTCGCTCCACTGCAACGCGGACCGCACTTGGTCATCATCGTCGGCATCGTCGTCGTCCACCTCCTCTGCTCCTGTGTTGTTTGAAGCCTTGCAGCAGTTAACGAAGCAAGGGTTTCGAAAACCCCTATTTTTCTCCTCTCGTTATAGCAATAGCAGCCATAAAGCCCCTCCACTTTTCCCACGATCTCTCTAGATAAGTCCCACCTCCTCTGCGTTCCTCTTTTTTTCTTTCGTTTCGTTATTGTAACAAGAAAGGAAGAGAGCCGTCCTTTCTTATTGGTTGTTGGGCCTTCACTGTTGATTGCACTTGACCTGACCTTGATCTGCCTGGGTCTTGTTTAAACCCACACCCATATTGGGTCCAGTCCGGGTCTGACCTGACCCAGCCTAGGCCCACATAGCAAAAAAAAAAAAAAAAAAAAACCAACAGTCTTTTGTTTCCTTGGCTTCCTACAAGCAATGTTAACTCGAAGTGGGCATTCATATTGGGGTAGATTTTCTGATTACCAACGTGATGCCATGATAATGGAGCTATCTGAAAGAGTACATGCATTAGAAGAACTGTCCCGTAGTTCACAGAGGCCTCTTGCTGCTGAAGCATCCTCTAGCGCTGGAAATCAACAAAATACTGGCCGGCAAGCATAAACAGGCCCACAAGAATCTATTCATGATTTCATTCTGCGTCTTTTTATTGAAAAAGATCCTGCAGACGCACCTGCTGCACCAAAAATAGATGATATCACAAAGCGAGTCAAAATTGATATCTTTGGTTTCTCCGGTCATCTCAATCCAAAGGCTTTCATTGACTGGCTCAATTCTCTTGAAGATTATTTCTCTTGGTATCATATGTATAATGCACAGCGTGTTGTTTTTGTCAAAGTCAAACTTAAAGGTTCAGCACGAATTTGGTGGCACAGCGTTGAGCACAACAATCTTGTTATGGGACGCCCTGCTATTACCAAGTAGGATGATATGTGTGAAAAGCTTGAAGGTAATTACTTGCTCTCCAATTATTTAAGTTTCCTTCAGCAAGAATATTTTGTTTTCAAGCAAGGTACATTATCACTGGATGAGTACACAGAGAGATTCAATGATTATGTTATTCGGTGTAAAATTCAAGATGATGACTTCACGCTAGTCAACCGGTACAGAATTGGTTTGCGAGATGAAATAAGACGTGAAATCCTTATGCATGATTTTGAAACTGTTGATGATATTTATAACAAGGTAAAATGGGTTGAGCTAGAATTGTGGTCATCCACTTTGAGACGATTTGGCACTCAAGCCGGGGAGTCAACGACTCATCGAGCACCCGCCTTTCAGAATAATAACCGTGTTCCACCAAATCAGAGTCCTCAATATAACCATGCTCCACCAGCGGGTTATCCATCCAATCACAATAATTCTCAATCTAACCGTGCTCCACTAGCGGGTTATCGCCCACCTCCAAAACAGGAGCACAATCACCCCAATCAGCGTCCTTTTGCTCAAAATTAGGGGGGGGGGGGCCGCACAGGAGCAAGATATGCGGGATCGTGGACCTCCTCCTCAGGATCGACGAACCGATGGTTGTTATCAGTGTAGTCAACCAGGACACTTTGCTAATGCATGCCCTCAGGTTCATAATCTTTATTATTGTGATGAAGATCCTTATTCGTCAGAAGAATATGACGAACATCTTGAGATGGAGCCTCCTCCTGACCACGTCCAATCCGAAGCTCAGCCGGATCCATAGCAAGAGGATCAATCTGATCCTCCCTCTCACGCCACCACCGGTGTAGAGGAAGGTGGTTCTATCCTTATTATACATCGACTTCTCCTCATCAATGAACAAAAAGAAGCTGATTGGCGACGTACTTTAATCTTCAGGACACACGTGAGATGCAAAGGTAAGTTATGCAATTTAATTGTTGATGGAGGAAGTGCTATGAATGTTGTTTCACCGGAAGTGATCACTAAGCTCAATTTGCCTATTGAAAAGCACCCAAAGCCTTACAAGGTCACTTGGGTAGATGATCATTCAATCCCTGTGACCTATCGTTGCTTGGTTTATTTTAAAATTAGCATATATGAAGATGACATGTGGTGCGATATTATTTCCATGAATATTGCTCATATTCTACTTGGCCGACCTTGGTTATATGATCGAGCGGTACATACTGATCAGAAAAGGCACATTCATTCTTTTAACTGGAAGGGACAAGTGGTGGATCTCCTTCCATTACCTCCATTAACATCATCTTCAACTGTTTCTACCACCCCATCAAACCCTCATGTTCTCTCTATGAGGAAGTTTAAAATGGAAAGCAAAGACCAAGGAGTTGTTTATGCTCTTGTTCCTAAAGAAACCCAAGAAGCAGATGATAAACAACATGATTCTACACCACCAAAAATTAAGTCATTGCTCCATGATTTTTAAGATTTGATTCCAGCAAAGCTTCCTAATAAGCTACCTCCTATGCGAGACATACAATATGCCATTGATTTAGTCCCTGAATCTACTTTTCCTAGTTTACCTGCTTATCGCATGAGCCCCGCTGAGCATGCTGAATTGCAACGACAGGTTGAAGAATTACTCAAGAAGGGTTATTTCGAGAAAGCATGAGTCCTTGTGCAGTTCCAGCCCTCTTAACACCGAAGAAAGATGGTTCTTGGCGAATGTGTGTTGATAGCTGAGCAATTAACAAAATTACCATCAAATATCGGTTTCCGATTCCCCGAGTGAACGACATGCTTGATATGATGTCTAGATTTTCTGTCTTTTCCAAGATTGATCTCAAGAGTGGATATCACCAACTCCGTATTTGGCCCAGAGATGAATGGAAAACAGCATTTAAGACCAAAGATGGATTATACGAATGGTTGGTCATGCCGTTCGGTCTAACGAATGCTCCCAGTACTTTTATGAGAGTGATGACTCAGCTTCTACGACCTTTTCTTGGCAAATTTGTTGTGGTATATTTTGATAATATTTTAATCTTCAACAAATCAAAAAAAGCTTATCTCGATCATCTGAGGTATGTCATGCGTGCACTTCGAAAAGAAAAGTTTTACATTAATTTGAAGAAGAGTACACTTTTGAATTCCAAAGTCGTATTTTTGGGCTTTGTTGTCTCGGCCCAAGGAGTTGAACCTGATCTAGATAAAGTCAAAGCAATTCTTAATTGGCCCATTCCCACTTCTATACATGAGGTACGCAGTTTTCATGGTTTGGCTACATTTTATCGGAGGTTCATTTGTAATTTCAGTACCATCATGGCCCCTATAACTAACTGCATGAAAAAAGGAGCGTTCACTTGGACCAATGCCGCCTCTCGAGCATTTGAGCAGATTAAGCAAAAAATGACTGAGGCACCAGTTTTAAAACTTCTGGACTTTGACAAGGTCTTCGAAGTTAGTTGTGATGCTTCCCATGTCGGTATTGGTGGAGTTTTAAGTCAAGACGGTCATCCAGTTGCTTATTTCAGTAAAAAATTAAATGACTCGCGTAAGAAGTATACTGTTTATGATATGAAATATTATGCAGTGGTTCAAGCTCTTTGTTATTGGCGTTATTATCTCATTGGAAAAGAGTTTGTCTTATACTCTAACTATGAAGCCTTGCAACACCTGAATTCTCAAAAAAAGATGAGCGCTAATCGTGCCAAATGGAGTGCATACCTATAGGAGTTTACTTTTGTTCTGCGTCATAAATCTGGCACTGAAAATAAAGTCGCAGATGCTTTGAGTCGTCGAACTCATATTCTTACGACAATTTACGTCAATGTTCCTGGCTTTGAAGAAATACGTAGAGAATATACAGCTGATCATGACTTTGGTCACATTTATACAGATCTTCTAAATGGTGAAGTTTCAAAACTTCCAAAATTTTCTCTTCATGATGGATATCTCTTTCGTGGAAATCAGTTATGTCTGCCTGCTACATCTATCCGTGAATTTATGATACGTGAGTTACATGGTGGCGGATGTAGTGGACATTTTGGGCGTGATAAAACATTGGCTATTGTGGAAGATCGTTTCTTTTGGCCACGCTTAAAAACAGATGTTGCCCAAATTTGTGAATTATGCAGAGTATGCCAACTTGCAAAAGGTCAAAAGAAGAATACAGGTTTGTATTAGCCCCTTCCTATTCCACATGCACCTTGGCAAGATTTGAGCATGGACTTTGTCTTGGGCTTTCCAAAAACAGCAAGAGAGGTAGATTTTGTATTTGTTGTTGTGGATCGTTTCTCAAAAATGACACATTTTATCCCTTGTTCTCACACAGCAGATGCCAAGAAGATTGCAATTCTTTTCTTTAAAGAAGTTATTCGTCTGCATGGCCTTCCCAAGACAATAATATCTTACAGAGATACAAAGTTCATGAGTTTCTTTTGGAAGACTTTATGGCACATGATGCGCACTAAGCTCCAATACTCAAGTGCCTATCATCCACAAACTGATGGCCAAACAGAAGTTGTCAATCGTAGTTTGGGAAATTTTCATCGATGCCTTATTGGAGAACATGTTGCTTCATGGGATCTTATTTTACCCATGGCGGAGTTTGCCTATAATAATTCTATTAACAGAACAACAGGAAGATCACCATTTAAAGTTGTCACTGATGTCAAGCCACGTCTTCCTATTGATTTAAGTCCATTACCAGTTGACTCTAGATCAAGTCCGGATGCTGAACAGTTTGCACAACATATGAAAGATGTTCATGATGAAGTTCGCCCGCAAATCGCTACAAGTAATGAAGCATATAAAAGGCACGCGGACTTCCATAAATGCCATGTTGAGTTTGCCGAAAGTGATATGGTAATGGTTCGTTTGAAGCCCGAACGATTTCCTGTAGGTAAATACAAGAAATTACATCCACGAAGTGCAGGTCCTTTCAAGATTCTGAAGAAAATCAGTTCCAATGCATATGTTCTCAACCTTCTTTTAGACATGAATGTCAGCTCCACCTTTAATGTTGAAGATTTGATATTTTATCACGGGCATCACAATGATGAATCCTTTGAAAAACAAGCTCTTCGCATCCCTCTCCATCAATTTCCTTCAGACGAAATTGAAGATGTTTTTGATGATCAGATCATTTCAACCAAGAATGGAGGATTTCACAAGTTCCTTGTCAAGTGGAAAGGCAAATCATTCTCTGAAGCTACCTGGATTACTACCACAAATTTTCAACAAATCAATCTAGATTTATATGAGCAGTACCAAGCTAGCAACTCCCCGGAGTCAAGTTTTTCCAAGCCGGGGAGAGCTGATGTAGGCCATGTCAATGGGCCCCGTCTGAAAGTCTATAGCCGCAGGCCCAAGATCAATACAACCCAATAGACTAGAGTAGATTATATTATTAGTAGTTGTTTTAGTTACTTTATTAATATTTGGTAAGTCCAGCCATGTTTGATTTAGGACTTCTTATTTGTTTAGAATTAATTGTTTCCTTTCTTAGATGATGTCTTAATTATAAATAAGGATGTAATCTCTTCATGAGATATAGACTTTAATATTGAATAAAGATTTTGAGTTGGTTCTCAGTTAAGAGAGTTTGTTTGTCTTTGGTGAGGCACCTAGACATTCTATCCCTAAGCTTTTTGGCTTGGAGATTAGCCCGTTGGCTAATCTTCTTCCTCTGCGCTGCTTCAAAAAACCAACCAGAAATTTTATTAATCAAATAAGCATACTCAACTACATTGAGGTCTCTCTTATTTATAGGATAATAAGCCTAATTCTTGATAAACAAGACTTTCTAATTAAAACAAGTACTTCCTAATCCTATTAAGCAATAAATAATATTAGAAGTAGGATAAATATAGAAAATGCCACAGTAGCTCTTGGCCAATTGGGCCTATGGCTGAACCCAATCGACTGGGTTGACCAGTGGGTCAATGTTTGGGTCTAGCTGCCTTCTTAGGCCGGGTCTGTACTGCATCAGTGGGTCATGCCAAGCACAATTGAAGATGTTTTTCGTCAATGTCGTCTAAGATTTAAGCTTACATGGGCAAGAATTCTATGGAGATCTGTATTGTATGTTATTTGTGGAAGCCATGGTTGGAAAGTAATAATAGAGTTTTCAGAAATCAAAGTTAAAATGTGGGGGAGTTTATGCAATCCATTTTTGGGATGGTGTTCGAGTAGGTGTCTAGGAGTATGGAGTTTAAAGGGGCCTCTTTGGATGATCTCAATAGATCTTGAAAAGCTTCTATGGAGGGAGATTATTGTGTCAAGTTTAGATATACCGAGTTGATGTAGGATAAATATAGAAAATGCCATAGTAGCTCTTGGCCAATTGGGCCTATGGCTGAACCCAATCGACTGGGTTGACCAGTGGGTCAATGTTTGGGTCTAGCTGCCTTCTTAGGCCGGGTCTGTACTGCATCAGTGGGTCATGCCAAGCACAATTGAAGATGTTTTTCGTCAATGTCGTCTAAGATTTAAGCTTACATGGGCAAGAATTCTATGGAGATCTGTATTGTATGTTATTTGTGGAAGCCATGGTTGGAAAGTAATAATAGAGTTTTCAGAAATCAAAGTTAAAATGTGGGGGAGTTTATGCAATCCATTTTTGGGATGGTGTTCGAGTAGGTGTCTAGGAGTATGGAGTTTAAAGGGGCCTCTTTGGATGATCTCAATAGGTCTTGAAAAGCTTCTATGGAGGGAGATTATTGTGTCAAGTTTAGATATACCGAGTTGATGTAGGCCGATCCCAAGTCCGGCCCAAATCACAGGCCCGCAGGCCATCCAATTGATCTTTGATCTCTTCAAAGATCCCTATCCTTAATTATTTAATTTCTATTTTATTTTTAGTAGGCTATGTTTGTTTAAAATTAGTCCTTCTATTTTAGAAACAATCACTCCTATATAAGGAAGAGTTATTCATTGTAATAGGCATGCTTTTTATCAATAATAAACCAGTTTTTCTAGATTTTTTCCCTTCCCAGTTTTGATCGTGAGTTTCATTGAGTCTTCGGATTCGAACAATCCTTCAGGAGATTGTTCTATACCCGATCTACAATCCGGGGCTGCGCCATGAGCCTTGGAAGGATCCACGACAAGGTCTTTTTAAGCTAAATTTTGATGGTAGTAATTTACGTTTTATTCGTCGAGGTGGTGTTGGAGGCGCCATTAGAGATTGGAACGGCTATGTTGTCAAAAGCTATTTTGGTCCTTTCGATTGATTGGACGCAAATGAAGCTAAAGTTTATTCTTTGCTTATTGGTTGTAGGGAGTTGTTGAGAATGGACGGTTATGAGGCCATTATTGAAGGTGATTCTTTTTCGGCAATTGAATGGGGATCCAGAAAGTCTTCTTATCCTTGAGGATAGCCAATTCAGTGGAGGAGGTGCAAGACATTTCTTAGAAGCTAGATGTTCAATTTGTTCATATTCAGAGAGAGGCGAATGTCCTTGCTGATAGGCTTCCGAACAAGGGACTATCTCATTCTTCTCTTTCCTTTGATGTTTAGTTGCTAGCTCTTTGTTATTTGTTTAGCTTCTTTGTTGTTTTTGTTTTCGGACTGCCTTAGCTTTGTTTCTTTTTCTTTTCCTGAGCAATTAAATTTTTACTGTTATAAAATATATATATATATATGAAAATATTAGTATGCATCCATCCCTCACCATAGGGTGAGGGGACACTTCCTTTTTTGAAAAGTATTAATATGCAAAAAGACAAAACCATCCACCTCATCACACTTTTTTGACCTTGTTCAGTCCAAAAAAGGAAGTGTCCCTCGCACTTTAGTGAGGGATGGATGTATAGAAATATTTCTCATATATATATATATAAAGCTATATCTGCACTCTTTCTATTATATGTGATAGTTGACCCTAAATTTACTAAGATGTTTGATCTGATTGATAAGAATCATTTGCACCTTCTATTGTAACAGGTTGGTCGAAAAGCTGTAAGGACTTGGCTGGGAGAGAATTTGGTCCCTGAGCTACTTAATATTTGTGCCTCGTCTATTATTGATAATCCCACCATTTACATTGATACACTGGTGGGAACATCGGAGTTATCTTATAGATTGGTGAAAAGTGGTGTCGTGGAAGATCAGTTTTTTGAGCAGTTCAAGAAATTTGCAGAGGATGTGAGGATCATTTACCGGAAGGAGAAAGAACGATTCAATGATAGCTGGGCATTGAGAAAAAAACTATTTGACTTGAATACTAATCTATTGAATGCAAATGCAGATTTCATTTTCAATGCCCAGTGGATTCCTGAGTTACTTAGTATGAAAGATGGTCTAATTACCGGTGCAGTCGATATAGATTTAGTGGACAATGAAGATAAGGTGATACTTTTCCTGTTGCTTGCCTGCACTTTATAGGTGCATGCTTGCCTACGAATTTGCTTCTCTGTTTCTCATTGATTTTTGTAATGGCTTTCAGCAGGTAGCAGAGACTGACTTAGATGGAAAGGCAGATGTTAGTCGAGGAGAGCAGGCCAGAAAGAGGGCTAAGAAAGGGGTTGAGGGTCTGAGAGCAAGATTGCGCAATAAATTGGTAGGAGGTAGTCAAGCATTTGGTGTTGTGGCAGAGGCTTTATTGAGGAGTATTGATACCCCAAGCGATTTGCCTTGCACCGCTTTGGTACTGCTGATGCCGCAGGCAATTTGTCTCCCCCTGTGTCATCATTTCTCTTCTTGGGTCTGACAGGTATTAGTAAAGCAGATTTTGTGAAGGGTCTTGCTGAGCACCTTGTCACTGATGATGGAGCAGACCTGCTGATTCAAGTCAATTTGTCAGAATACTCTGACGCAGATTCCCTTCCACGGATGATGGATGGATTTATGAGGTCTCTCTTGGTTTGCCCTTACTAGTTTTATTTCTGCCTTTCTTTAAAAAAACATGATACTACAAGTTAAATTTAAGACATCAAACTTGTGCATTCCATTTTGTAACTTTTTTTCATGAGGAAATTTGTGATCGGAACTTTTGTGTTGGGTGTAGGTTTGCCAGCTGTGACCACAGTGATTTGCCCCTGCTTGACAATGTCAACATGAGGCCATACAATGTACTATTTTTTGATCAGGTTGAGAAGGCCGACATGTATGTTTTCAGCTCTCTCCTTTCGGTGCTTGATCACGGTAAATTGAGTGACTGTCGAGGAAGAACTATTGACTTGAGAAACTCTGTTATCATCATTGCTTCAGACCTGGGTAATGGGGAAATTATTGCCCAGCTTTTTGGACGAACTCTGCAAGGCAGTGTCTATGACGGAGACAACGGAGAGGTAAACTAATTATTGAAAAGCTGAAATAGCTCTGTTTGATGAATGGGAGTAACCTTTATCTTAATTAGAGTGATTTTTTGGTCATATGCAATACATATCAATAACAATGACAATAAAAAGGTTGTTCCTCCTTAGGAGGCCTTTGTGCCCGTTTGGCAACACTTAAAAGCTGGCCTTTGGGATTTTCACTTTCTAGTTTTTTGGCTCTTGTAGCTGTCACTAAGCTGTGACCCTATTTGGTGGAGCTTTGAAAAAGTAGCAATGGAAAAATAGTGTTTGGTATAGCTTATGGACTTTTAGGGCTTAAAAATAGTTGATGTGACATAAATCAAAAGGTAAAACAACTTATAATCCAAAAAAGCATAAAAAACCCAGCTTCAAATAAGTTGGCCTTTTTGCCTCAAATAAGCTGGAAAACCCACCTAAGCTAGATGCCATAAGCGCTACCAAACACCAATCATTTGCTTTTCTTTAGCTAGAAATTGAGTCAGTTGGCAAATAAGTATTGTTAAATGGGGCCTTTTTTGTTTGTATATAGAGAGACTCTTGAATGTTAAAATTGGGGGTGAATGAAGTATGAAATAACAAATGGTTGTTAGAAGTCATTTCAGAATGGCCATTCCAAATGGTCCTTGAATTTCGGCCTACCTTTCACCTCTCCTTGTGCGTGTTGCTATTGGTTTTTATGATTTATGGTACTATCTTGATTGCATTTCTTCCTCTTCATTTGTGCTCTTAACATACTCTAAAATGTGGTGCTTTTTATATGGTGATTTTGGTAGAGAGGAGCTCGCTTCAGGTCTGAGTTGTTAAATCGAGTGGATGAGATTGTTTTTTTCAATCCTTGTGTTCATGAGCAACTGAGGGAAGTTGCTAGGTTATCAGTGAGGGCTGGCGGACATCCGAGTTGGACTGAAAATCTTTACACACTATTGCCCTACCTGTTTAAAGCTACTAATGAACCTGTGAGTATCCTCTTTTGCTTTTGTTGGTTTTCAATTATGAACATGTGAAATATCTTGATAAATCTCACTGTTTCTTTTTGTTTTTTGGTCTATTTCCCTCTGTTCTGTAGCTTTTTCCATGGAACCCTTCTTTTATCCACTTTGCAGTCGTCCGGTTCTTTGAAGAGTTGCGTATTGGTGAGAACTGCGTAACTATAAAATAGAGTAGCTGGTTATAGTATGGGTGTCAAATGTGGCAGTTAAATCTACCTATATACAGTTATAGTGGTGTCGAATATCTACTCTCCCACCCCTTCCCGGCGGGCGGGGGGTTGTTTCATCTTTTCCCCGCTAAAGTATGATCAAGTCATATATGTGTGTATGTACTTTTATTGGGTATAAATGCAACGTTTTTAGTGCTGCTTGTTTGCCCGTGAAACTTTATTTTGGTTTGACTATGTTCAGGTTAATAATTCCAGAATAGTCGAATTGATAATTTTGTGGGTGTTTCCCTCTTCCTTGTGATTGTTAGATATTATCACTCCCTTCGTCCCATCTTGACTATCGTTTTTCGAGCAGTCAAGGCGGTGGCTTAGGTGGTTTGAGCCATGGGTTTACTTTTTAAAGTCTCAAGTTCGACTCCTGCCTCTTATGTTATTTGGGCACTATGTGCGCCGTCATTTATCTACCCTCGTAAGGAATAGTCATTGCTTGGCAAATTCGGGTAACCGCTGGGGTAGAGGCCTAAGGCTCGAAAGTTGTGCTGGCGAACGATACCTTAGGTCATTAAAAAAAGAAAAGAAAAGAAGAAGAAAAAAATTATTATTATTTTTATTATCGTGCCGCTTAATCTGGTCAATAATTAATGTGTTTTTGTGAAAATTTTCGAAGTTTTTTTCCACCAATTGAAAGATCTCAATTAGTTCTTTTAGACGATGTCTTCAATATCATTTAAAAATAAATAATTTAGAAGATATAATCGATTATTTAATGTCCGGAATAGTGTAACAGGGCAATAAAAATATGACGGAGGGAGTAGTATTTTGTAAGAGCCACTTCGGTGTTTCCCTTTCACATGATGTGCCGTTTTTGCCCTAATAGGAGCTACTTCGTGATTTCTCCCTTTTTATGTGGTGTTGTTTTTGCCCTCCGTTATGTCCATTCAAATACTAATTCATACTAATTGGTTATGTCCATTCAAACACTAGTTCATACTAATTGGGACCCTAATCTTTTCCAAAACGTGGCCTGTATCTTTTGCATTTGATGCTTTGGGTCCAGATAACGTGACACGAAATTAGAGAATTTGGGTGTAGTCTTAACCAGTTCTTTTATTTATTTATTTATTTATAACTTAGCTAAGGAGCTGGGACCCAAGATAGCCTCTCCGGTACACTCAGAAAGAAAGTCCACCAATTGGAAGGGGGAGCTATGAAGGTTTAAACCCTTGACCTCCCCAATGAGAACATGACTCCTTACTACTAAGGTAACATGTTGTTAATAGGTGGATCCGTTGAACACGATTAACAAATGGGTTGTGTTTGGGTTGAGCCAAATAATAGAAATATACGACACGACTCGTTTATACATGGTTGATATATGGTTTAGATACGAGACGAATCCAACATCATGCGACATGACTTAGGCGATTTAATAAGTGAGTTGGGTTTGAGTGGAGGTGTTTTTGTATGAACCCATCAACCTAGGGAACCAATGACGGAAAGGACCTAGACGGGCCTACTATATGGGGGATCTGGAGGTGCTTCCTCAAGCCAGGTTGAGCCAAAGCCTGACCCAACCCCACCGAAGGCTTGTGGCAACAGCGCTGGAGTGGGACTAGGCAAGGGCTAAATTATTGTTACGCGATCGCCCCCAAGATTAAAGCAAAACATCATTACAACTGTGGTGCCACGTCATTGATCACACATGGTATCATAATAAAAAAAACCACCATATGAGTATGTTTAAGCTAAGAAATGCCCATGTGTGATTATTATTGAATTATGGATGTGTAAGTTATTGGATTACGTGTGGGTCACCATATGCATGTGGTGATTCCTTATTGGATGGTGATACCACTTGTCGAAGATAACGTGGTATTACTATTGTAATGAAGTTTTTCTCAGTAATTTTCACAGACTAGGGAAAACTGCACGTCCATGAGATTTTGACTAATTTTCAAGGATTGAAGGTCCTCCAAATCACTAAAAGACGGATTCGCGTTTGTGTTTGTGATATGCATCGAAGAGTGAGGGGAATTTGACCCTGGATTGATAAGGTCGTCGCAAGTCGCAACGCAAGCAGTGGCACCTGGGTTCTACTGAAAATGGCTTTTACTTAAGAAAATTACCATAGAAAATTAAGAGATTGATGTATCATGTCAAATGAACAATGCAATTCTCCATGACAAATTACAGATAGTATATGGCAAGAACAACTGCACGTGAACCATTCAATTAGTACTTCAGGGACCTAAATGTCATTGCAGTACTTGATCACTTCCAGCCACTTATTGTCACACACTTTCGAATTGTGTACAAAGCTATGGATTAAGGAAAGGCTTTTTCACACATTTTCCCTACCGTTTTAGTGAGATTTTTCATTTACCGCCTGCAATTTTACTTTGTCTAATTTACACCTCACAATTTGTTAATTTGCAACACTTTACGCCCTGCGTTGTTAATTTGCATCCCCACAGCTTATGAATTTATAATAATTTGCACCCAATGCCTTTGACACCTTAGGGCGCAAATTGTTCAAATAAAGTGCAAATTGTTACAAATAACAAGCTATGAGGTGCATTGCACTATTGTAGGGGCTAAATTGAGAGTCTCACTAAATTTTAGGGGCGAAGTATAAAAAAACTTTTCTTCTAATCAATGAGAAAAGAAAACTTTGAGTATCATGTCCACAGAATGCTCCACAAAAGGTGTCTTGGCGCACTACATGACTACTTATTAAGTGTAATATGAAAGGGATTGAATCATCTATAACCCAGAGAAGAACCAGTAGTGAACACAACAAGACAAGCTATACCTTCAGAGTCAACAGAGGTAGTGATGTGAAATTAGTTTAATCTTTTAATACTACAAGTGCACAGTTGTTTTGTTGAGGCAAAGGCAAGTATAGGTTGGGGAGCATTTTTGAAATTTCTTTTTAATTAAGATCTAAGTTTTTTAGAAACAATAAAAAAAATGAAAGAGATCAAAATAACTTGAAAAATCTAATTGTGAAGTGCAAAAAAATCAATAATGAAACGCATATCAGAATGTCATAAATCCATTAAGTAATTACATCAGCATTTTATTCAACCAATAAAATAGATCTATCTTCAAAAATCATTCAGATGAGAAACAAATCAATGTTTTCAATCCATATAATTTATCTATTATAAAGCACAATTTTTTTTCACAATTTATTTAAGGAAAAAATCTCATTCACTTAATAAAATCATAAACTATCTAAATATCATATATTAATCAAAGAATGATTATCAAAGAAGTTAATCTAAACATAACCTATTAAGAAAATATATATGAATAAAGTATTGTTCAATAAAAATTAAATGGCATAGGTTGTCTAAAATAGAAAACAGATTTATTATTCTAATTAAGAATGGAAGAAACATAAATATTTTAATTAAATCACATAAAAGAATGGTGAGATGTACTTAACTTCATCCGACGCTCTAATCAAGAGATCTACTCCTCCATTGAAAAAGATGTGAACTTCATTGAATTTTCAAGATGATTACAAGCTCTCAATAGTAACTTCTAGCGTAGATTTTGAAACAGAGCTCTAGAATACCCAAAATATTATTATCTGTTTCCTATTCTAGAGAGAAGAAAGTACAAAGATGGGAGAGATGCTTCTCAATGGAGAGAGTGGTTGTCTCATGTGAGGGAGAGAGATGGGACGGTCGTCAGATCGAGAATGAAAGGTCCCCACAACGTCCAACACAAGACTTTAAATAAGTTTTCTTTGCCTCTAGTTTCCTTCTTTATTAGCCTTTATAAAATCTTTTAATTGATTGAATTTGAGAGAGGTGGGGCCCACTTGATTAGACTTGACTGTGAATGTGCAAAATATAAGTTGATTCCTTTCCTTGTCTCCATCTTGCACAAATTTTCTTTCTTAGAATAGTTCAAGAGAAATTGTTCAAAAGTCAACTTGAGGCAATCAATGCAACACTTTTAAAGAAAGAGCCTTAGTTGATTGGGATGTTCCAGCCATGTACTTGGAGATTGCCCCTTTGTTTTCTCCAATTTCATGTATCCTTCTTGCCTTGTTTCCATTTTGGGAGAGATCTCCTTTGACTGACTTGCTTTTCTATATTTCTTAGCAATATCTTGGAGATTTCCTTGGGTTATATTAAAAGATATTATTGATTTGAACTTGCCAAATTGGTAGACCCCACCTTGGACTATCACAGGTGTGCACTCACACATATGGGTGTGGGGTTCATGTGATGATCATTTTCGTAGTTTTCTTAAAATTTCTTCATCTCACCTTTTCCCTCCAAAAATGTGTTCCTTTCCTCAAACACTCTTTTTGAGACCTATAACTTCAGTAACATGTGAATGTGTGGAACCTTCTCACTTCTAGACTTTCCTATGGTTCCTCATGCGCATTCTCATTAAATATAATCAAATGATGAAGAGCCCATTTGAAGTAGGATCCGTTCAAACAAACTTCTACTCTAATGGAACTCTTCGGAAAAAAAAATATGCATAAACTGCTAAAATTGCAGAAAATATATAAAATTTGTGAGACTTTTAATGCATAGGTGAAATTGCTTAAAATGAAGAAAATAACTGAAAATTCATGCAAATCACCTACTTAAGTCCCTAATTCACACTAAAATGATACAATTTCATGACCTTAACAAGTAGCCACCATGTTTAAGGCAAATCCAAATGCTTTTGCTAAGCATGTGATGAAGGAGAAATCTCCCTTGCCCATATAATCTTTGGATTCCATTTGGTCATGTAAACAACTAGTTAGAACAACTAGCTACTTTTGGGTTGATTCTAATTTACGGATAAAAATTTGATTGTTATGTTGTAAGAATTTATGAGAGTTGAGATTTGAATGATGACATATCTCCTTAAAGGTTGGATCTAAGAGTTATAATGGGACTGTGAACCTTAGACATGTCTCTGAAAATCCACTCCTCTAATTAATTATCCTTCTGATTTAGGTTTAGACATGCCATTGCAAAGGTAAAGCAAAGGTAAGTTACTCAAGCTTTGGTGCAATATGTGATTTTGAAGATTTAAAGGAAAATGGACAAAAGAGACTTTCTGGTTACCCAAAATACAAGTTTCCTCTTATGTGTAAATTAATTTCTAATATAGAGATCTTAAAATGATTTCATACTTTTATTGACTTAATTATAAATAAGTGGTTAATTATTCCCTTAACTTTAATAATCCCACCATCATTTTACGTCCCATTCATACTCTCCACATGATAAATCCATATTTGATTTCTCTAATCACTACCATCATATTTTTCTACAGCAATTAATCATTTTACATCCCATTCATACTTTTCACATTATAAATTCATTTGATTTCTTTAATCACACCTATCATATTCTCTCACAAAATCACCAAAAATGATATAGTAATTTCCAAGAAAAGAGATATTGAGCATCTCCAACAGTTGGCTCTATTTCTACCTACCCAATTTGGGTGCAAAAGTGGTTTCCCTAATTTAGGGACTCACTGTTTCAAGTACTTTCTCCAACAACTTTCCCTATCATATTTAAATATCGGAAATAATTCTATGAGAACTCATTTTCACCACTTTTTTGTGAGAAGTCTAGGTGGGGCTGATCTATCATCCAATTTAAATCTTATAATATATAGAGATCCCCTAATAGTGTCACACATGTCAAGTTTCAGTCAAATCCGAATTTATTGGATCGTTAGATCGACTGTGCAATAATCCGAATGAATTAGATTTGTTAGCCATGGGTTAAGGGATTAGGGACATGTGATTTGTGCCAAATTTGATATTTGGAGTGGTCTCATATAAATCTTTCATTCCTTGGCTCCATCCCCAAATGGGACCTTCAAGTGAGTCCCTTAAAAAGTTCTCATGGAGGGTGCGTGAAAACAATTCTCATAAAATTAAAGCCCTTTAAATATTACTTTTAAAATTGGGGGAGAGGAGAGAGGAGAGAGAATGAATTGAGGAAGATGAGAGAGGAGAGAGAAAAAATTTGTTTTTTAATATTTGGCCTGATTCTCTCTCCACCCCAAATGTAGGGTGCTTTTTTTACACCCTAAAATAGGGTGAGGTTTAGGGTGATTGTTGGACTGGCTTTTTCAAGTTTGGTTACTCAAAATAGGATAGGGAGGGGATTTAGGATGATTGTTGGAGATACTCTTAAGGAGGTGGTAGACATTGAAAATCTTACACCTCTCAAGCTGATTTGTCAATTTCATAAAACGCAACATAATGCTCATTTCCTTCAAGAGCAAACTACATCATTCAAATATAGAGCATGTGCCAGTAATAATATCAATAGCCTCATTTTATTGTAAATTGATACTAATGGGGGTTTGCAATGGATTTACATAAATAGAGGAACTCCTATTTTCTCTAAGGAAGAGCTTTTTGAGGACTTCAACGGTATTTTTCCTCAAACGGTGAAACCAATTTGGGCAGCAACACACACAAATACTTAAGACACCCTCCGATGAATCAAGCGACTAAATGCTGAGCCACTTCAAGGTTCACATTGGACCTATTTTCTACAAGCAAGAGCTTTTTGAGGACTTCAACTGTATTTTTCCTTAAACAAATTTTGGGCACCAACACACACAAATGCTCAAGAAACCCTCCGATAAATCAAGACTAACACACAGTGAAGAAAACATCTGGCTATTGGTATGAACATCATGAATTTGCATTTCTCTTCCTCAGATGCCGGTAATTTACAAGTGAGAGTTATCATATACAGGATGCATAATGTCAGCAACAGCTCAATGCAACGATTTCGATGCTTGGAGTACTGGCCGATGCCCAAAAAGATATATCCATCAGCAGTTTAGTACTAGAAAAACATAATTAGCATCAGCAAATGTCAAGTTTGCGAAGGAAAGAGTCGGTTTCCGTCATTTTTACCTTACATCTTTCTGCGCAAGATGGGATCCGGAGATCCGACCGCCCTCGGAAACAACTGCCGCGGAGTTTTTCTCCTCCACGGCTTTATCCAAACGCACCCTAGATTGGGGGCAGAGAGAGAAGAGAGAAGAGAGAAGAGAAAAGGTTTCTTCGATGAGATGAGAGGAGAGTGGGATTGTAATGTAGAGACATTCACAGGGAGAGAGCGGGAGATAGTATAGTTTGTGCGTGCTTTGGATTGTGATTGACGGTGACGATGGGCGACGTTAATGCGATAATGATGGAGGTTTTTAGGAAGCTAGAAGAAGAGGAGAACCCCGGCTGGAGATTGCTCATGGCCTTGTAATTCACCGCGACGTTCTCATTCTTACGATTAAGATTGTCAGGAGATAACTTTTTCGGTATGTCCCCTAACCCTCTTTTTCTTCTCCTTCTTCTTCTACTAGGTTTTCATTGCTGCTTCTTCATTTTATGATTATATAATTGGTTGATTCATGTATTGAGGGTGTGCGAAATCATTTTCTTGGCGGATGTGGTTGATACATATGCCCACACACACATCATCATCATCATCATCATCATCATCAAAGCTTTATCCCAATCATGTTGGGGTCGGCTACATGAATCCTATTTTTCCATTCCGTTCTATTTTGAGCTAAATCCTTTGATAAATTAAACTTCTTCAAATCTGAATTAATGATCTTCATCAATGTTTTCTGCGGCCTACCCCTACCTCTTGATGGGCCATCTACCTATATAGCCAAACTTTTTCTCTATGCTCAACATGCCCAAACTATCTTAAACGGGTTTCTCTAATCTTATCCCTTATTGGTGCTACCCCTAAATGCTCTCGCAAGCGCTCATTTCTAATTTTATCTTTCCTAGTTTTAAGACACATCTACCTAAACATTCTCAGTTTCGCTACATCCATCTCTTGAATATGTGTCTTCTTAATTAGCTAACATTCTGCTCTATATGTCATAGCTGGTCTAACCACTGTCTTGTAAAATTTACCTTTCAATTTTATTGGCATTAATCTATTACAAAGCACTCCAGAAGCTAGTCTTCACTTTAACCATCCAGCTTTTATCCTATAGTCCACATCTTCGTCAATCTCCCCATCCTTACTAATCATCGAATCTAAGTACCGAAAAGAATCTCTACGTGGTATCTCATGGATTTTAATTTTGACAGTGGTTTCAACACTTTGTATATGTCCATTGAAGTTGCGATCTATATATTCTGTCTTTGTACGACTTATTTTAAAGTTTTTATATTCTAATGCCCCTCCGCCATTGCTCAAATTTTGCATTTACACTATCTCTTGATTCATTCACCAATACTATATCATCTGCAAATAACATACACCATGGTACTTTTTCTTGAATATGTACAGTTAACTCATCTATAATTAATGCAAAGAGATAAGGGCTTAAGGTTGATCCCTGACGTAAACCTATAGTCACGGAAAATCCACCTGTTTCTCCACATGTGGTTCTCACATTTGGTACTACTTCTTCGTACATATCCTTAAAATTTTCAATGTAACCCCTGGGGACATTTCTTTTCTTAAAACCTACAAAATTAAATTTCTCGATACCATATCATAGGCTTTTTTCAAATCGATAAAGATCATGTATAGATTTTTCCTCTTTACTCGATATTTTTCCATTAATTGCCTAAGTGAAAAGATAGCTTCCATAGTTGATCTCCCTGGCATAAAACCAAATTGATTTTCAAACATATACCCACACACGCATGTATATATATATTTCCTGCTTGTTTATTTTATCAATGGACAAACTTCACGTTTACTGAAGTAGGAGAAGGAGGGGATGGGATTGAAGAGAAGGTGCCAATTGGGCTGCTGAAGCAAGCGGTTAGGCTGCTAGAGCAAGCATGTGTGAACTTGAGACAAGAACTTGATACGAATTCGGAAGAATGGGAGAGAGAGTTAAATCTGCATGAATATACGCTACACCGCACACTGGTCGAACTCAATGAGATCAAGAAAGAGAAGGATCGTTTCCGCCGTCTTTGGCATACCATTGTAAGGCTGTCAGTTGACTGCCTTATGCTACTACTTACTAGTATATGCTATCCAATTTCCTTCTTAGAGTGGTTATAACTCAATAGAGATTTGGGCACTGAATTGCATTGCATTGCATTTTTTTCCTCTGTTACAGTTGAACAAGGAAATGGAATACTTGGAGGCTAAGTTTAAAGTCCTTACGAGCAAATGGAAGACCTCTGCCAGAATGGCCATGGAGACTCATGGGGTGTGCCAGCAGCTGCTTTGTAGTTTATGGGAGGTAGAAGCTTCAGATAGCACACATTCCTTCGTAGGGGCGCTCCAGCGGCTCAGTGCTGCTCTTACCAAACTCTTCCAAGATTTAGGCCAAAACATGCTTGTTCAGTCCCACCACATTGCAAAGGTCTGTACCTGGTCTATTCTTCTTTTTTTTTTCTTTTTAATTTTTGCTAGGGTTAGCTTTGCTTATTTCCTATGGATTACTAATTAAGCCTTCATATGTGATTATTTTGGTTTCTGCACTCGCTGGTGGCTAAGTGGGTCGCAACTCCATTGACTGGTGTTTCTGCGTCGTGGCCCCTGCGATCTTCAAAGCCACCACTTGAGGACATCAAAGCAAGATTGGCTGAGAATATCGGCCAGAGCTGAACAGCTTTTTGACGACAAAGACCTCCTCATAAGATTCGACTTGTCACAATATGCAGACTCGGATTCCCTGTCACGTCTCATTGGCTTTCAGTTGAGGTAAGTGCAACTCCTTTGTCCTTGCTCAAAGTGTTGTCATACTTTTTTTTCCCTTCTAATCAACATGTATTATTAGGACAGGTGATGAAGGTGTGGAGGGACAGCTCACGGAGGCAGTGAAGAAGAGGCCTTTCAGTGTTCTCTTTTTGGACAACTTTGACTTGGCACACGGTTCTGTTATTGATGTCTTTATTGACATCATTAAAGCTGGTGTGCTAACTGATTCCCTAGGAAAACCTGTTTACTTCACCAATACATTGATTATCCTTACTGGAGCCAATAAGAAGCTTCTGCAGTCTTGTCGCTGCCTCGTGAATGTTAATCGATCCCTCTTCTTAAAGAACTGTTGAATCGTAAGCCACGGAAATGCCGTTGTGGATACTCGTATGTCGATAATATGAAAGAGGTTAGATCTGACCCAACAGGACGAATGTTTTAAATTCCTTTAGGTTCACAGGAAGATTTGGGGAGCTTGTGCATTGTGCACTCCAAATTGTATTTTTCCTGACTGTTTCTCCTCCTGTTTTGGTAGGCACAAAGCCAATTCAGACCTGAGGTGTTCCAACCGCTAGATGAAGTTGTTTTTTCTGTTCGACTTACTCTTGAGGAGTTTGTAGCTGTCACTGGGGTTCATCTGAGGGAGATAGCCAGTGGAAAGATTGGAAGAGGTCTTGTGTTGTGTGCATCTCAAGCTGCAGTGCTGGCTATTTTGCACAAGGTTTCTTGGCAAGAGGTGAGTTCCCTTCATCGATGGTTATCTTATTGATAAAATGAAGAAATGCACAGCTTTATAGTACTTGTGTCGATTGATACAAACGTGCTTTTTGCCTTGCAGCCTAAACTGGTTAATATTAGGGTAGACTTGCTGGTTCAGTTTGATGGATTTTGGCAACATTAACATGGATATGGTTGACAGACCTCAATAGACTTTTAGGCCATGTGGATGATAGAAATAAGTGATATGGAAGGAAATCATTACCGGGAATAAAATAACCTGATCAAATTCCTAGTGTCATTTCATTCAAGGTTTTGGTACAGATTCAGCCCATTTTAATATAGGGATCTTTTATAGTAAAAAAGAAAAAAGGAAGATTAAGATTATTTGGGTTCTAATTTTTCTTAATAGACTATTTGGCTTCACAATTCGCTATTGGAAATTCAAGTTATGCAGTGCTCAAAAGTAATATTTACTTGTAAAATTGTTTAACTACTAGAGGAAATTTTTAGTATGGTACAGAAATTGATATTATTTGTGTATGCAAAAATGTATTAAGTTGTCCAACCAATTGGTAGATATTACATCATGTTCTCTCCTCACCTAATGACCCGATGGCTATTTCCAGGTACTTGTAACATGCTCTAATACCAAAAGCTAAGGAGCACGGACACTTCTAAGAAAGTGACGTGTCTGTGTCGAACACGTGTCGGACACCGACACTCTTCGGACACTCTCGGACACGTGTCCGATACTATTTAGCCGTGTCCATAATTAAGAACTAAAAATCTTAATTTCAAACACTTGTTTGACACTCTTTTTGCAACGTGTCCCTCAATTCCTAGCCCGTATCTATGACTAAAACATAAACATGTGGCTAATATCTCTTGGACACTTTGTTAACATGTGATTATTAAAACTTGTAAACTTGATATATGACAATTTTATACCATGAAAAAATATATGATTGTAAATATCAATCATATCACAAACAAAAGACAAATAAAGAATAGGCCTCAAGATTGGCTTCTTTTTTGCTCTTTTTTTTTTTAGGGAAAAAGAGATGATCCGCCCTTTTCTTTAGATAGATTTTATGGAACTATGGATATTTCATGTTTAATGATTATAAATTATGTTTTAGTGTTTTATTGATATTTGATAATTTGATATGTTTGTTAGTTGGTACTTGAATTTTTATTTTTTGATTGCTAAATTGATTAAAAAAGTTAAAATGCTATTATTTTTTTAGTAGATGATTATATATATAAATTAATATATATTATTAGTTGGTCCCCAACGTGTCCGTGTCTTACTTTTTTGAGAAATGCCGTGTCGGCGTGTCCGTGTCGTGTCATATCTGTGTCTCGTGTCCGTGTCCATGCTTCTTAGACCAAAAGTAGTTCACAAAAGATGAACCAGAGGAGAAAAATGGCAAATAAAACAATAGGGGATTGAAATAAAATGGATTGATTCACCCAAAACTCAAGTAGTAATAGCAAGGAATATGAGAAAGCCAAACGGCAGTTTGCCTTTAAGGAAATCTTTAGAAACTAAACGGCAATACAAAAATTTGTCACTTTATAGCCTTTAGCTAACAATATTACAGAAATTCGCAGAACACCATTCTAGTTGGTGGAAAATACGACCTGACAACCTTGGTTCGAATCTCCCTCCGAACGTTCTACATCAAAAAGGTGGTGCAAACTACGACCTGACAACCTAGGTTCGAATCCCCCTCCCAACGTTCTACATCAAAAAGTTGGTGCAAAATAACTCCTAGATGCCCCTAACAAATTAGAAATATTTTTCCCAACGATGTCCCCTGAGCCCAAGGAATTCGAAAGCATAGTTCTTTAAGCATTAAAAAACTAATTTCTAAATAGATAAAATTCTTTGAAATCTAGTCCTAGCATTCTAGATTTTGATGGGGAGTGTATCTAGGCTCTCTCTCTCTCTCTGTGATGTCCTTGTCTGTGTGTTTGAGATGATGAAAATGTGTAATATGAGTCCTCTTAGTTTGTGTCACCTAGATATCTTGTTACTAACACAAGGGCATGCAATGCATTACAATCTATGATGCCCAGATATGGACACGGATACAGATACCGGCACGGGAAACGGGAATTCGACACGGCCACTTAAGAAATTAAGAACACGGATATGGATACAGTATCACTTAAAATGTGACACGGACACGGGATACGATACAAATACCAGCATGAATATTACATTTTGATAGTATGTGATATATCATATGTGACTAACTAATAGAAGTGACTCTCTGAAATCTCTGTCTAAAGTGGGGTGATGTAGTCAAATTTATAATCCTAAAAAATGACAACTATCAAAATTAAAATGGAGGGAGGGAAAGAAGTCTCAACTTTTCAAGGAGAGAGAAATATAATTTAAATTGAGAAAAGAAAGACATTGAATGACATGATAAGAAAGGCTACTTCCTCATTCAGTAAAAAAATATAAATAAAATGACAAAACTTTAAATATGAGAGTGAACGGGGGAAAACAATCATCGAATATACAATGGGTTTTGAGTTTTGCAATATTAAAATAAAACAAGGGGGCTAAATGTAAAAATTAAATTATTCTTTTTAAGTTATAACCAAAGATTTCACACGATATTCGTTGTTTAGCTCAATATTGGATTAATTTTTCCAATTTTGCCTTTTTCTTTTCGTAAAATACAAAAGGGCCGTATCCTAAAATTATGTGCTGTATCTTGCCATATTCCGTGCCTGTATCCATATCGGTACGGATTCCTCAGGTCAAATGAGGTGTCCAGGTATCATAGATTACAACTACACTCATGTTAGTTATGTATCGATGTGCAAGGATCACCTGCTTCTCTTGCTGTAGTGACAATGACTCTCTCATGGGCAATGATTACTTGTTTCTATTGTAGTACGGACTCTCTCTCTCTCTCTCTCTCTCTCTCTCTCGCAGACGCTTGCTTATTAGCTCTCTCATGCATTGGTGTGGCTGAGAGGATGGCAATTTTTAGTTAAAGGCCTCTTGGCCCAAATTTACTAAACAACTCATTAGTGACATAGTTTCTCAATAGACAATCAAATCCAAATCTGATTTGTAAGAAGAGGAATGATGAGACTCATGAAAAGCAACAGGTGTGGATCGAGGAAGAGGGAAATTTAAAAGTGGTTAAGATTGCATATTCTCTATCTTTAGCGTTGAAGAAGGATGTGAGATTTGTTTGTAGCAGTAGTAAGTTGAATTGATGTCAATGCTTGTGATATTCAAGGGTAGCTGTTGTCGATGGAGGGCATCCAAGCGGAGATGAAAAAGTTAAAATTGTTTTCATTTTGGATTAAGCCTCTTGGGCAGGAGAATTTTCCAAAATGACTAGGTTGGAAACTGGTGTGTCTGATGGCGTGTTTAGAAGGTTAGATTAGTGGACTGAAGTTTTAGGCCTGTGTTACACCCTGTTTGGGTTCGACTTCACGGTATTTTTCTGCATGTGTGGCATGGAAAGATTTTTCATCATATCAGGGAGTGTTTGGGGGTGGTGATGGAAGTGGATGGAGAAGCAAACAGTGAAAATAGAATCCATTAGGCTTTTGTACTTATCTTGATGGATCCTCTGTGAAATCTTCCTGATACGGTCACTGTGGTGATTGCAGGCATCGGATTCTCAGTGGCTATTAGTGAAGAAGACGATTGCAGAGGCTCCAAAGTTATGCAATCACCGGAGTAGCAGTGTCAAAAAGGTGATTTCCAGGCAGATCTCGTCACGCCGAACCTTGATAATCTTGTGTGAAAATCTGGGACCAATTGATTTTCAAATTCCTAGAGAGCTTGTCACTGCAGGATTGATTAACGATCCAAGATCAGATGAGATTACAAGAAATCATAAGTTGACCGAGACATTTGTGGAGGGGAGTCAGGTAGGGGGAAGCACGATATTAGGGATTGAAGAGAATCAACACCCAAGTAGGTTGAGGCAATCACTAGATGTTTTCGGCAGATGGGGTCTCTTGTCGCAAGCCTCAGAAGAAGAGGGAGAGCGTGAATTGTCCCAGTATTAAAGGAATTTTTAGGAAGTTGCGAAAAGACCTTAATGCCCCCATTATTAAGCAGGCCCCAATTCCGACGGATCCACCATCTGAATCTGCTGCGCAACTGTCACACCCCACCTTACACGCATGCATGATATTGTCCGCTTTGGCCCATGGGCCTCATGGTTTTGTTTTTGGTGGGCCTCAACCCACCAAAAGGCCTCATGCAGTATCTCATCCTTAATTTCCCGATCATTTGGAACACACAACCTATTCTTGTAATACAAGGTACCATTAGTAAGTGAAAAATCCGGCTTATCTCCCAATTTGTTGAAGATTTGTACTAGTGTCCCATCATTCTTTTGGCGGTCCCAAGTAAATTGCACATCTTTCCTAGTGAGACGAGTTAGAGGTCCTGTAAGGGAAGAAAACCTTTGCACAAATCTCCTATAATACCCTGCGAGTCCTAAGAAACTTCGGACCTCTGACACTGTTGTTGGCCGTTTCCAACTAGTGATAGCTTCCACCTTGGCAGGGTCCACAGACAATCCTTCACCTGAAATGATGTGACCTAGGAAATTCACCTGAGTTAGCCAAAAGTCACATTTGCTCAACTTAGCATATAGCTGATTGTCTTCTAACAACTTCAATGCAGTGCGCAGATGATCTCCATGCTCCAATTCTGTCTTAGAGTAAATTAGTATATCATCAATGAATACAACAACAAACTAGTCCAAGCCTGAATTATTAAATGGGCTAAATGGGCTTAGAGAGGCCCAGTTTCGATCAGTCCAATTCATGACTGGATTGGGCTATTGGGTCAAATTTTTCAGGTCCATAAATGATCCAAACTCACTTAATTGTGACTCTATAGCTTCCCAAAATTATGACTGTGAAACTCCCACACTTAAATTCCCCAAACTTAAATTTTCCAAAATTATAACTGTGTAACTCCCAAAATAATGACCTTAAATTGTGACTTTTAGTCTTCTTAGGTGACCTTTCAAGGGAAATCCTTTAGGATTCCAGCTCTATATAAGGAGAGGTCTCCTCTCATCTTTGGTCACTTTCTCATGGTTCTCATGGAAGAAGAGTAGGAGTCCAATAGAGTGATATTTGAAAATAAAAGCAAGGAGATTCCAAGGAATACCTAACATAGTGGATGTCTGATTTGAAGTCACTTATTACTTATACCAGGTGAGTAGATTTTCCTTTGGGATTGTATGAACTGGAATTTTCTTTAATCAACAATCACTGAAACTCCATACAGTGTAAATCTGTGTTATTTTATGAAATTTTAGTTGATATTTACATAAGGAAATCATGTGACAGAAACTGAATTTACTGCTGATATGATAAAACAAGAGGTTTTTATTTAATTTGGTTTATTGATGGTCCACTATCCATCATCGGAACTGAACAGCTGAAATACTTGAACTGTTGATCTCATTTGAATAAGTATTTGGTGATCTAAACATAATTTCAAGTACAAGAAAATTGGTGAATTAGTTTCTGTGATTAGTATACCTCTAAATCAGTGTTTTAGACAACAAACATGATGGATTATTGGAGTTTCAAATCAGATATGGGATTGTTCCAATTTCAAGCCGTCAAAAACAGCTATGACTGATTTGAACTGTGGACCCACATGGCCCACCTGATCTAGAATCAAGTCCCCACATCTGAAAGAGGATTGGTGGGCAACCATGTGGATGGTAGACTCATGATGATTTAACCATTCGGCCCCTCCAACCTAAGTATCAAAAAGGGGATTAGGCATGAGATCCTTTCCCAGTCATTGTTGCTCTTTTGAATCATGATACTATTATATATTTTCCTACCCAATCACAGTTATTCTTTGAATCATGTTACTGTTACTCCATCCATGTTACTGGTACTCGATCATAGTTTTTCTTTGAATCATGTTCCAGTTACCCTATTACAGTTGTTCTTTGAATCATGTTACTGGTACACATTTTCATACCCAATCACAGTTACTCTTGAACCATGTTACTGTTATACATTATCATATCAAAGAAATTTCAGGAATTTGTATAAAAGACTCTGGGTTCCAAGGAATGTTAATCCCTAAGATTTATCCATATTATGAGTAAAAGGGGGTTAACAAGTACTGATGTATAATTTCTTAAGCATAGTAGTGACTGCTTTTCCTTTCTAATGATATTCAACTGTGAAATATTCTGTCAATGTGTTAACAAGATTTAACTCTGTTATAAGGTGGTTGTTAAGAAGCCCTCTCATTTAATAAATTTTGTGATTAAGATGAGCTACCATAATATAACTAGTTCCAAATTAAGTAGTAGGTACTTCCATCGCTACAGTCTCATTTTTATTTTTACTATACAAATGACGACTTGTAAATTCTGAATCTCAATCTAGATTTAATACTGTCCTTAGTCGCTATGTATGGAATGAATAATTAATATGAGACTCTATGATACTTGCTCAAAGTGATTAATTCTAATTATATGAGTATAGTATTCTCTCTATAACTAAAAAGAATTTCAAAAAAAAATAGGGCCAATGCCACATATTTGGAGCACCAGTTATGAATTAGAGTGGGGCGAGATTTTGACTCAAGTATGTGGGACTGGCCAACGGAAGACATAATGATACTTATTATGAAATCAGTGAGCGGAGATATTTTTTTTAGAATTGTTTGGAAGTGTCTGTTTCCATTGGTATTGGATTCGACTTATGAATTAAGAATGGTGACAATCTTGTCACGACATGAACATGAATCCCCTTACAATGAATGGTGACGGTCATGTCACGACATGAATCCCTTTACAACTAAGAATGGTGACAGTTTTGTCACGACATGAATATGAATCCCCTTACAATTAAGAATGGTGACAATCTTGTCACGACATGAATATGAATCCCCTTCACAATTAAGAATGGTGACGGTATGTCACGACATGAATATAAATCCCTTTACAACTAAGAATGGTGACAATCTTGTCACGACACGAATATGAATCCCTTGTTCATGCTGCTAATATAAACAGGTATGGTGGTAGTTTAGTCAATCAACCTATGAACTTCTATTGATATCATGATAATTACTATTGCTCTCTTGATTTTAGAAATTCTACTCACCAGTGTTACTGACTAGTGGTTTGCCCCACTACAGGTAATGTTTTTGTAGCGGGTTCTGGGAGCGGCGGAGATCAGCATATAGATTTTGGCATGCAACGCTGATAGAGAGTTCGAAAACCATCTAGACCATTAGATGGAGTTAGCCCCATTTTGGAATATTTTAGATCTATTGTCATTTCTTAGCTATAATTGTAAAGACTTTGTTAAGATATTAATATTATGAATTTACCTTCATTTTCCTTAGACTTGCTCTTGAATTTATTTTATGAATTTGTAATTATGATCAAGTTAACGACTTAAGAATCTGAAGAGCTCCAGAATCTTGGGTCGTTACAGCAACCTCTCCAAGTTGACATTGGAGTCGGCCAATTGAATGCAACTAATGGTAACCTACCACATGAATATTCTCTTATGGGACCAGGAATGATGATAATTTGCATCAACATCTTTTTGAGGTGGGACCATTGAATGCGCGCAATGACAATTTGCATCATCATCATCCTCGTATGGGACCCTTGAATGAAGTTGTTGGAGATTTTCATCTGCGTGGTGATAATCAGAATTGGAGGCCAATTTTTGCTCATATACCTGAAGTGCTTCCATTTCAAGCTTTGTCATACTAGGGTAAGAAATGGGGAGATGCTGATTGAGATGATGATATTTGTTTTAGGGGAAATGGATGTCCTGTTGGGCAATCCGAAATCCAAGAAGATACTTTGGCTTTTGTGGATGCTGCTGAAGATCTTGAGGCTGTGGCTGTGGATAAATCTGGATGTGCAAATGGGGATCATGTAGCAAGTGTTGATTGAAGAAAAATTGATAGAAATAGCTAACATTTTGGGAATTTCTTTGGAGGGTAAATTTGGGGATCTACAAGCTTTTATTCGAGACATGCTGGCTAAGGAGAAGGGTGGAAGTAAAATGAGTAATCAAAGTACAAAAAAATCAGTACAAAAAAATCAAGAACCCAAAGGGAGTTAGATAAATTGGCATGCTCTATAAATTATGATCGACAGGGAATTGCTAAGCATACAGGTGTGAAACTATTGGGATTCTGAAGCTATGTGGCTGGGATTTTCGGGGCATGAACTCGGTAGCTAAGCGAGTTGTGCTAAAAGGAATAGTTTAGTTTTGTAAAGGGGAATTCTTGTTTATTCAAGAAACTAAAATGGAGATTATTGACACTCATATTGTTAGTTCTTTGTGCCCATGGGCAAATAGTTAGTTTTTTTTTTTGTCTTTGATTGGTGCTTCAGGGGGAATTTTGTTAGTGTGGAATGCTAATCTTTGGCTTAAGGTGGACGAATTTGTGGGTGAAATTTCTACTTTATTCTATTGAAGGACGTTCGACATAATGTAGAATGGGTGGCTACGTCTATTTATGGGCCTACTAATAATAATGATAGAGCACGTTTTTGGGGGGAGCTATCTCAGGTGTCAGGTATGTGGCATTGCCTGTGGCTGTTGGGAGGAACTTTTAATACTATAAGGTTTCTTCATGAGAAGAAAGGGGGTTGCTCTACTACTCTAGCGATGCGGGATTTCAATGATTGGATAAGTTTTCATGACACCTCTCTGGGGCCGGCGCATCAGTGTCCGATACGTCTGGGACACAGACATGCGCCGAACACGTGAAAAAGTGTCCTGCATTTATTTTATTTTTAAATTTCGAACATGGCTCAAACACGCTTCGGATACAGCTCGGACACATGCCGAACACGGACATGCTTTAGACACGTGCCGGACACAACTCGAACATGTGAAAAAAGTGTCATGTATTTTTTTTTGAAAGTGTCCTTTGTTTCTTTGATATGTTTGTTTGTTGCTACTTCAGTTTTTTTCTTGTTGCTATATTGATTAAAAAGTTAAAATGATATTATTTTTAGTATATAATTATATATAAATAAATATATATTATTAATGTGTCCCCGATATGTTCGTGTCCTACTTTTTTGAGAAATCCCGCGTCAGAGTATACGTGTCATGTTGTATATGTGTCCTATGACTGTATCTGTGCCTCTTAGCCCATGTTTGGTAATTCCACCTCAAAGTAAAGTTAAAGTCATCCTTCATTTCAAGACTCAACAAACTAAAAAAGTCAAATCAAAATACCACATTAAAAAAAAATTCTTCTACCTTTTTACACCAAAAAGTCAAAAAGCTACTTTCTCATTCCACTAACTGACAAAAGATATCAACTTTTAATACACAAAGTCAAAAAATTAAATTCTCTTTTCATTAAAAGACAAATTCTCATTATTGGATTATTTGATCCTTCTCATTTGTTATCTTTTGAAATGACCATTAACCTCACTTCACTCACCCAATTAAATTAACAAACAACCCCTTAGGATTTACCATTGAGTGGGGTTGATTTTACATGTGGTCAAATATGCGAGATGATCTAGTGATGAGTATATTGGATTGGTTTCTTTTGTCTACAGAGTGGATGGATTTGTTTCCAGATTGTTCTCAAACAACTTTGCTGAGGCCTGTCTCAGATCATTGCCCTTTGTTGCTTGAAACGAGGCTGGTAGATCGTGGTCCACATCCTTTTCGATTTGAAATTGCGTGGATACTTGAAAAGGGTTTTGATGAGTCTGTTAAAGATTGATGGACATCTTTTTCGATAGACAATTGGAAGGGTTATCAATTAGCCCATAAGTTGAAATTTCTTAAGATAACGATGAAATCTTGAAGGAAGGAAGTTCTTGGCAATTTGGTGAAAAGAAAGATTTAGGTTTTAGCTGAAATTCAAAACATAGATGAAAAGGAAATCTATGGGATTCTGGACAACGACAAAAAATCTAGGAGGAATGAGCTTAAGGAGCAATATTGTCGGCTACTCTTTTAGGAGGAACTCAAATGGAAGCAGCGACCTCAAAATAAATGGATGGAAGCAGGAGAGAGAAATACTAGATTTTTTCATGCAATAGCTTCGGGCTGAAGACGTTCTAACCATATCCATGCTATTTCTGTTGGAGGTATAGTTTGGGATAAAAAAGAAGGTATTAAAAGAGAAATTGTTTCTTTAAGAAGTTGTACGATGGTGATGCTAGGCCAAGGCCGAAGATGGATGGGGTTTTGTTCAAAAAGCTATCTACTATAAATGCGTCCTCTTTGGAAGCATGTTTTGGTAAAGAAAAGATAAGGCAAGTTGTGTTTTCTTTAGGAGGGGAACGAGCTATGGGTCCATATGGTTTTCCTATATCTTTTTTCAACAATATTGAGAGCTAATGGAAGATGACGTTCAAGTGCTTCTTGATGAATTTCATGAGAATGGTCTTATTACAGGAGAATTGGGTGCATCTTTCATTATTTTGATTCCAAAAAAGGATGGTGCGATTTCCATTAAGGACTTTCGACCTATCAGTTTGATTGGATGCATATACAAAATTTTAGCAAAAGTCTTGGCCAATCGATTAAGAAAGGTGCTACCAAACATAATTTTAGAAAATCAAGGTGATTTTGTTGATGGTAGTCAAATTCTTGATAGTGTGCTAGTCACTCATGAATGTATTGATTCAAGATATCGTCAGAAGTGGCCTGGTTTAATTTGCAAACTAGATTTTGAAAAAGCATATGATATGGTTGATTGGGGTTTCCTCCAATATGTGATGTCAAGAATGGGTTTCGGCAGGAAGTGGTGTCAGTGGATTTCTAGTTGTGTTTTCTCTGCTCAATTTTCAGTTTTGGTAAATGGGTCCCCTAAGGGCTATTTCAAAAGCTCTAGAGGTCTTCAGTGAGGTGATCCACTCTCCTATGCCTTTTCTAATTGTTACAGAAGCTTTGAATGCATTAATGGAGAAGGCTACTGAAAGGGCTTTGATTAAAGGGTTTGATCTCGGTAATGGTGATGTTGAAGTTACTCATTTACAAATGTAGATGACACTATTATATTTTGTGAAGCTTCATTGGTTCAGGTGGATGGTTTGAATATGATTTCGAAATGGTTTGAATGGCTTTCAGGGTTGAAAATTAATTTTGGTAAATGTGAGCTCTTTGGTGTGTGGTTGGAAGAGCACCATGTTGCTTCCCTAGCGAATGCTTTTGGGTGCAAAGTAGGAAATTTACCTTTGAAGTATCTGGGCATCCCGTTATGTTTGGGTTTACCTAGATTTCAATTGGAAGGAGTGCTGGAAAGCATTCAGAAATAAACTGAGTTTGTGGAAAGGCAATTATTTATCGATGGGTGCTCGAATAACTCTAATCAAGTCGGTCCTTTCAGATGATATAGTGTATGTTGCTTGCAGATGATATAGTATTGATGGATGAATCAAGAGAGGGTGTAAATGCAAAGCTTGAGAGATAGCGAGGGGCATTAGATTCTAGAGGCTTTAAAATAAGTCGTACACAGACAGAATATATGGATTGCAACTTCAGGGGACATATACAAAGTGTTGAAACCACTGTCAAAATTGAAACCTATGAGATATCTCGTAAAGATTCTTTTCGGTACCTAGGCTCGATGATTAGTAAGGATGGGGAGATTGACGAAGATGTGGAGCATAGGATAAAAGCTGGATGGCTGAAGTGGAGACTAGCTTCGGGAGTGCTTTGTGATAGACGAATGCCAACGAAATTAAATGGCAAATTTTACAGGCCAGTGGTTAGACCAGCTATAACATATGGAGCAGAATGTTGGCCAATTAAGAAGATGTATATTCATAAGATGGATGTAGCGGAAATGAGAATGCTTAGGTGGATGTGTGGTAAAACTAGGAAAGGTAAAATTAGAAATGAACGCTTTCGAGAACATTTAGGGGTAGCACCAATAGGGGATGAGATTAGAGAAATCTGTTTAAGATGGTTTGGGCATATTGAGCGTAGGCCAGTAATAGCACCGGTGAGAAAAAGTTTGGATATATAGGTGGAGAGCCCATCAAGAGGTAGGGGCAGGCCAAAGAAAATATGGATGGAAATCATTAATTTAGATTTGAAGAAGTTTCACTTATCGAAAGATTTAGCTCAAAATAGAATAGAATGGAGAAACAGAATTCATGTAATCGACCCCAATATGGTTGGGATAAGGCTTTGATGATGATGATGATGAAGTCGGTCCTTTCAAATCTCCCTATTTATTGTCTTGTTTTAAATGCCCCAAAAGTATCATGAGAAAGACTTAGAAGCGTCAACGCGATTTCCTTTGGAATGATTGTATTGAGAATCGCAAATATCATTTGGTCAGGTGGGACTTGGTTTGTAAACCTTTATCTCAAGGTGGTTTGGGTATTCGTTGTAAATCAAGCTTTGCTTGGAAAATGGTTATGGAGGATGGGGGAACCAGGTCATGTGTTGTGGAAAAGGATTATAATTTGTAAATATAAGGTAGTTAATGAGCAGGTCTTCAACACTACAAAGCTTCTAGGATTTGGAAGTTTGTTCTTTTTGTGAAGGGTGCTTTTGATCTGCGGATTTGTTATCAAGTTAATGTGAGATTTTGGCATGATGAGTGGTGTGGCCAGATGAGGTTGCTTAATCAATTTCCATTTTTGTATTCGTTGGATCAGAGGCAACATGCTTTTGTTGTGGAAAATTTTTATTATGTGGGAAGCAATGTTGTCTGGGATTTCTCTTTCCAAAGAAATTTAAGGGATAGCAAAGTGTCAGACTTTACCAGGTTGCTTGGTTTGCTAGAAAAGGTGTATCTATCCATTAATAAATGTGATGTGTAGCTATGGAAGCTGGAAGCTAAAGGTCAGTTTTATGTGAAGTCTTTTTATAATGCCTTGGTGGATTCAGGTTCTACAATGGAGGATTGGAAGTATTTTTGGTTTTCTATGGTGCCTCCAAGAGTTTTGGTGTTCTGTTGGGTAGCGAAACAACATAAAATTCTAACCATTGATAACCTTCGTCAAAGAAATCATATTCTTGTTAACAGCTGTCCTATGTTATGATGCCCAGATATGAACACGAATACGGATACCAGTAAGGGGAACGGGGATTCGACACGGCAACTCCAGAAATTTAGGACACAGATAAAGATATGGTATCACTTAAAAGACGATACGGACATGGGAGAAGACACGGATACTGGTACGAATATCACATTTTAATATTATGTGATACATCATACGTGATTAACTACTAGAAGTGGGTCCCTAGAAATCTCAGTATAAAGTGGGGTGATATGGTTCAACTTATAATCTTAAAAAATTACAGCTATCAAAATTAAAATGGAGGAAGGGAGAGAAATTTCAACGTTTCAAGAAGAAAATATAATTTAAATTGAGAAAAGAAGAACATTGAATAGCATGACAAGAAAGGCCACTTCCCCATCCATTAAAAAAATATAAATAAAATGGTAGAACGTTAAATATGAGAGTGAAAGGGGGATAACAGTCATCAAATATATAGTGGGTTTTGAGTTTTGCAATATTAAAATAAAATGAAGGGGGCTAAATGTAAACATGAAAGTCCTTTTTTGAAGTTATAACCAAAAATTTCATACGAGATTAGTTGTCTGGCTCAATTTTAGATAAATTCCTCCAATTTTGCCTTTTTCATCACCATCATCAAAGCCTTATCCCAACCATGTTGGGGTCGGTTACATGAATTCTATTTCTCCATTCCGTTCTATTTTGAGCTAGAATTCATGTTTGGGTTGTGACAAAGTTTTACGTTGGCTGTCACCTACCTAACGCAACCCTCCTCCTTTACCCGGGCTTGGGACCGGCAGCAAAACTGGCGGAGTTCCAATTTTGCCTTTTTCTTTTCATAAAATACAAGACAGCTGTATTATAAAATAGTGAGCCGTATTCTAGCTGTATCTTGCCGTATCCCATATCCGTATCCGTATCGGTCCATATACCTCAGGTCAAATGAGGTATCTGGGTACCATAGGTCCTATGTGTTTAAAAGATGAACAAACAGTGCTGTATTTGTCGATTCATTTTCAATTTGCTTATAACATTTGGTTGCCTATTATTAATTTGTTTGGAGCTAAGTGGGTCATGCCAAGCACAGTTGAAGACCTTCTTCAATGGTGTCTAAGATGTAAGCTTACTTGGGCAAGAATTCTATGGAGGTCTCTCTTGTATGCTACTTTGTGGAAGCTATGGTTGAAAATGAATAATAGAGTTTTCAGCAATCAAAGTAAAGATGTGGGAAGGTTATTCAATCCATCGATTGGACGGTATCGTAGTTGTTGTCTAGGAGTAAGGAGTTTAAAGGGGTCTCTTTGGATGATCTTAATAGGACTTGAAAAGCTTCTATGGAGGGGGGTTACTGTGTCAAGTTTAGATATATTGAGAGTCTTAGGAAGAATAGTCCTCAAGGTTTTTTAAAGCTAAATTTTGGTGGTAGTTTTATGCATTCTATTTGTCAAGGTGGTGTTGGAGGCCCCATTAAAGATTGGAACGGCTATGGCATCAAAAGATATTTTAGTCCTTTCGATGGATTGGACGCAGATGAAGCTGAAGTTATGCTTTGCTTATTGGTTGTAGGGAGTTGTTGAGAGTGGACGGTTATAAGGTCATTATTGAAGGTGATTCTTGTTCGGCAATTCAATGGGGATCTGGAAAGTCTTATTATCCTTGGAGGGTTGCCGATTGGGTGGAGGAGGTGCAAGACATTTCTCAGACGCTAGATGTTCAATTTGTTCATATTCAGAGAAAGGCAAATGTCCTTGTGGATAGGCTTGCGAAGGAGGGAGTATCTCGCTCTTATCTTTCCTTTGATGTTTAGTTGCTAGCTCTTTGCTCTTTGTTTAGCTTCTTTGTTGTTTCTGTTTTCGGGCTGTCTTGGCTTTGGTTGTTTTTCTTTTCTTGAGCAATAAAAGTTTTACTCTTATAAATATATCTATATATGTATAGCTAAATCTGCACTCTTTCTGTCATATATGATAGTTGACCCCTAAATCTAAGATGTTTGATCTGATTGATAAGAATCATTTGCACCTTCTATTGTAATAGGTCGGTGGAAAAGATGTAAGGACTTGGCTGGAAGAGAATTTAGTCCCTGAGCTACTTAACATTTGTGCCTCGTCTATTGTTGATAATCCCACCATTTACATTGATACACTAGTGGGAACATCGGAGTTGTCATATAGATTGGTTGAAAAGTGGTGTCGTGGAATATCAGTTTTTTGAGCAGTTCAAGAAATTTGCAAAGGATGTGAGGATCATTTACAGGAAGGAGAAAGAAAGATTCAGTGGTAGCTGCGCATTGAGAAAAAAACTATTTGACTTGAATACCAAGCTATTGAATGCAAAGGCAGATTCGGATTTCGTTGCCAAGGTGGTTCCAGAGTTACTTAGCATGAAAGATGGTCTAATTACTGGTGCAGTCGATATAGACTTAGTGGACAATGAAGATAAGGTGATACTTTTCCTGTTGCTTGCCTGCATTTTATAGGTGTGCGCTTGCCTGCGAATTTGCTTCTCTGTTTCTCATTGATTATTATTATTTTTTTTATGGCTTTCAGCAGGTAGCAGAGACCGACTTAGATGGAAAGGCAGACCTTAGTCGAGGAGAGCGGGTGAGAAGGAGGGCTAAGAAAGGGTTTGAGGGTCTTATAGCAAGATTGTGCAATAAATTGGTGGGAGACGGTCAAGCATTTGGTGTTGTGGCACAGGCTTTATTGAGGAGTATTGATACCCCAAGCAATTTGCCTTGTGTCGCTTTGGGTACTGTTGATGCATCAGGCAATTTGTCTCCCCTTGTGTCATCATTTCTCTTCTTGGGTCTGACAGACGTTAGTAAAGCAGATTTTGGGAAGGGTCTTGCTGAGCACCTTGTCACTGATGATGGAGAAGACCTGCTGATTCAAGTCTACTTGTCAGAATACTCTGACCCAGATTCCCTTTTATGGATGATGGATGGATTTATGAGGTATCTCATGGTTTTCTGTTTCTAGGTTTATTTCTGCCTTCCTTCGAAAAAACATGATACTACAAGTCAAATTTAAGACATCAAACCTGTGCATTCCATTTTGTAACTTTTTTTCATTAGGAAATTTGTGATCGGAACTTTTGTGTTGGATGTAGGTTTGCTAGCCGTGACCACAGTGATTTGCCCCTGCTTGACAATATCAACATGAGGCCATACAATGTATTATTTTTTTATCAGGTTGAGAAGGCCGACATGTATGTTTTCAGCGCTCTACTTTCAGTGCTTGATCACGGTAAATTGAGTGACAGTCGAGGAAGAACTATTGACTTGAGAAACTCTGTTATCATCATTGCTTCAGACCTGGGGAATAGGGAAATTATTGCCGAACTTTTTGGACGAACTCTGCAAGGCAGTGTCTATGATGGAGACAATGGAGAGGTAACCTAATTATTGAAAGGCTGAAATAGCTCTGTTAGATGAATGGGAATAACCTTTATCTTAATTAGAGTGATTTTTTGGTCATATGCAATACAATATCAATAACAATAATAATGAAAATGTTGTTCTTCCCCAGGAGGCATTTGGAACACCGAACATGGATGTCTTATTCCAATACTTTGGGCCCGTTTGGCAACACTTAAAAGCTGGCTTTTTGGATTATCACTATTTGGTTTTTTTGCTTTTGTAGCTGTCGCTAAGCTGTGACCCTGTTTGGTGGAGCTTTGAAAAAGTAGCAATTTGATGTAGATTTTGGACTTTTAGGGCCTAAAAATAGTTGATGTGACGTAAAGCATAAAAAAATAACTGATGTGATATAAAGAAAAAGGTAAAACAACTTATAATCCAAAAAAGCATAAAAAATCCAGCTTAAAATAAGTTGGCTTTTTTTGCCTCAAATAAGCTGGAAAAGACCAAACACCAATCATTAGCTTTTTTGAGCTATAAATTGAATAAGTTGGTAAATAAGTATTGTCAAACAAGGCCAAATTGTGTGTATATAGACTCTTGAATGTTAAAATTGAGGGCGAATGAAGTGTGAAATTACAAATGGTTGTTAGAAGTCATTTCAGGATGGCCATTCCAAATGTTCCTAGAAGTTCTGCCTACCTTTCACCTCTCCTTGCGGGTGTTGCTATTGGTTTTTATGATTAATGGTACTACCTTGATTGCGTTTCTTCCTCTTCATTTGTGCTCTTGTCATACTCTAAAATGTGGTGCTTTTTATATGGTGAATTTGGTAGAGAGGAGCTTGCTTCAGGTCTGAGTTGTTAAATCGAGTGGATGAGATTGTTTTTTTCAATCCTTGTGTTCTTGAGCAACTTAGGGAAGTTGCTAGTTCATCAGTGAGGGCCGGCGGACATCTGAGATGGACTCGAAGTCTTTTCACAATATTGCCTTACCTATTTAAAGGTACTAATGAACCCGTGAGTATCCTCTTTTGATTTTGTTGGTTTTCAATTTTGAACATGTGAAATATCTTGATAAAGCTCACTGCTTTTGTTTTTCTTTTTTGTTCTATTTGCCTCTGTTCTATAGCTTTTCCCAAGGCACCTGTCACAATCCGAGCCCAGGGTTCGGGGTTTAGCAAAAGCCAAACCTAATGACACACGTACTCCCGTGCATGTACACATAGACCGAGTCTAAATGCACACGCACAAGGGAACATTCACATGTGCCAAACATGTACGCGGAAGCTGTAAATATCAGAAACATCAAACTAACAGTGCAAGAAGAGAATACGAAGAGAGAACTGACGTAATTTCATGTGAAGGTCTTAAAGCTAAAATTACGAAAAAGGGCTTAATCTACTTAATCCAGGTTAAACTCAACCCAACTACCTATCCATGACCCGCAACGAAAACAAAACTCAAACAAAACACGATTAGCAACGAAAACAAGATTAATTAACCGCTAAACGAGGTCAAGCTGGGTCGGCGTGTTACAGCACCCGTCTATAATCCACAACGCAGTCGTCCGGATCTTTGAAGAGTTGCGTATTGGTGAGAACTGCGTAACTGTAAAATAGAGTAGTTGCTTATGGTGTGGGTGTCAAAACCGAGAACTGCGTGACTATAAAATAGAGTAGTTGCTTATGTTATGGGTGTCAAAACCGAACCCCACACAACAACACCCCCACACCCGGGGGGTTTCATCTTTTCCCCGCTAAAGTATGATTAAGTCATATATCAGTGTGTATTTTTGTTGGGTACAAATGCAACGTTTTTAGTGCTGCTTTTTGGCTTGTGAAACTTTATTTTGGTTTGACTATGTTCAGGTTAATAATTCCAGAATAGTCGAATTGATAAATTTGTAGGTTTTTCCCTCTTGTGATTGTTAGATATTATCACAACCTCCTTGTCCCATTTTGACTATTGCTTTTTGAGCAGTCTAAGTTGGTGGCTTAGTTGGTTTGAGCCTTGGGTTTCCTCTCCAAAGTCTCAAGTTTAACTTCTGTCCTTTGTGTTATTTTAGTGCTATGTGTGTGGCTATGTATCTACTCTTGATTAATTCTTGCTCATCAAAATCGGATAACCTCCGGCCAGATGTCAAAGGTCCGAAAGGCTGGATGGCGAAGGATATCTTAAGTCATTAAAAAAAATCATTTTTGAAAGATCTCAATTAGTTCTTCTAGGCAATGTCTTCAATATCATCTCAAAATAAATAATATAGAAGATATAATCGATTCTTTAATGTCTGGAATAGCGAAACAGGACAATAAAAATAGGACGGAGGGAGTAGTATTTTATAAGAGCTACTTCGGTGGTTTCCTTTCACATGATGTGCTGTTTTTGCCCTCATAAGAGCTGCTTCGTGATTTCTCTCTTTTTATGTGATTTTTTTTTCGCCCTCTGTTATATCCATGCAAATACCAATTGGACACTAATCTTTTCCAAAAGACTACAGATACGTGGCCTATATCTTTTGCATTTGATTCTTTGGATCCAGATAACATGACACCAAATTAGAGAATTTGGGTGTACTCTTAACCAGATCAGGTGGTTTTTTTTTCTTGGATAGCCAAGCTAAGGGGGTGGGACCCAAGATAGCTGGGCCCTGCACACCTGGGAAGGAATCTCATCAAGGGGGAAGAGGGTGGTTCGCCAAGGTTTTAAGCCTTGACCTCTCTAGTGAGAACATGACTTCTTGTCACTAGGGTGAGGAGCTGTTAACAGGTGGATCTGTTAAACATGATTAATAAATGGGTTGGGTTTCTGTTGGGCCAACAATAGAAATACACAGCACGACTCATTTATACATGGTTGATATACAGTTTAGATATGACACGAATCCAGTGTGACGTGACATGACTTAGACGATTTAATAAGTGAGTGGGGTTTCGGTGGAGGTGTCTCTTTTATGAACCCGTCAATCTGGGGATCTAGACAGGCCCAAAACATGGGGGATCTGCTAGCGCTTCCTCAAGCTGGGTTGAGCCAAAGTTTGACCCCAACACCATCGAAGGCTAGTAGCAACAGCGTTGGAGTTGGAGTAGGACTTGTCAAGGGTCGAATTCTTATTATGCGATAGCCCTCAAGATTCGAACCCAAGATTCATACCTGCTGAGGAGACTTGCCGCCACTAGACCACCACCGGATGTAATATCTTCTTTCTTTTTTCTCAGCCGCATATAAAGATTCATTCCATGTCAAAATTTTGCCCCTCTAGTGATCAAATGTTGACTTCTTTGACAATCCATGTTGTGTTCTTCGAGGGTTGGAAATTTTTGTTTGGTTACTCCAACTTAATCTATTTGAGAGATAAAATGACTCCAATAAATCCCCTCCAGTGATTACTCAAAAATTACTTGACCTAGTTACTCCAATCTCTTGCTCTCATTTAGTGACAAATCTCATGGGGTCTAGGTATAATTGATTTACCCAACAAAAATTTCCGGATGCCAAGAAGCCATGCAAATGCTTGAGAAGATAAAAATGAAAAATAAAAACTAATACCAAGCGAATATCCATCATTAAATTAAATGTCAATACAAGTAATTTCGAGCAAAACATCATTACGACTGTGGTACCACGCCATTGCTCACACATGGTATCATAATAAAAAACCATCATATGAATATGTTTAACCCAAGAAATGCCCATGTGTGATAATTATTGAAGGGAATTGCTATGTATACACCTCTTTTTTCTCTTCTTACGCAGCCAAAAAAACACAAAAAAAAAAAAAAAAGAAAACCAAAACTTTCTAAAATGACCCCCACCCATTCTCTTCCTACACACTTTTCCTTCCTCCCATTTCCCACCTCTCTTCCAGCCGGGGATGGGCTCTGGCCGATAGAGGGGCTCTCCCTCTCCCTCTCCCTCTCCCTCTTCCTCTTCCTCTTCCTTCTCCTCCCTCTATTATTTCTCTCCTTCTCTCTCCTTCCCTCTTTCCTCCTTTTCCCTGTCTCCCCATCCTGCATCCGGCCTCCCTGCAGCAGGGAGGCCAATCTCCCTACAAGCATCTCCCCGTTGTAGGGAGATCGGCCTCCCTGTAGCACAGACCGGGATCTCCCCGTTGCAGGGATAGACTGCTGCAGCAGGGAGATCGGACTCCCCGTAGCCTGCAATAGAGAGTTCAATCTCCCTACAAGAAAGAAAATAAGACATGCATAGTCATCGCACCAACTACCAGTGAAGCAAATAACTCACTGAGGCAATTAAGACGTTATTACAGGCCCAGTGGCGAAGCCAGGATTTTATAGTAGAGGGGGCCGAAGCCAACAATATCTTTGTAAAAAAATAGATTATATGGAAATTGTAATGAACATCTTTTTTATTTTAAATCCCCAAAAAAACAAATATAATTTTTTTAATATACAAGAAGCAATCAATCAATTAAAACAGTGCTCGACAAGTCTTCAGGTCAAGGAAGTCATCTATGATTGACTCCGTTGTATTATAATATTATTTAATGGAATTTCGTTTTTTGTCTTTTAAATTAGAATGACCATGTCAGATGATAGTAGGGTTATAATTCCATACCATCTATTATTTTAAGATATTATTCATAAATCCCAGGTAAACTTTTGAGGGGTGGATAGCTCCTTACTCAGCCCACTATTATGTTCTTTTCTTGCAAGATACATGTATGGGAGATTTTTCTAATTCCACCTTGTGATTTGAGTTATTTTTAAAATACGTCCAACCTTCTGAGTTTCTAAACCTCCTTGATTTATGTAACATTTCTTTTTTTAAAAACACTTTCAAACAGTGGTTTTCAAATTTCATCATCTTCTATTGCCATTAGGCAAAATAAAATATTAAAACATCTTTAATTTAAGCTCAAAATTAAAAGTAGTTTTTCAAAAATGACCATAGTTCCTCTCTTAGTTTTGAGAAAGGCCCCAAAAAAGCAATTATTAAGAATCACTTAAATTTAAAAATAATTTTAAATGCTTCCTTACTGTTAGGTTAGACAAGTGAAAAGTTTTTCTTAATTAAAAAATGTCAGAATAAAAATCTATGAAAATAAGAAAAAGTTTTTCAAAATAAAATGTAGTGGTTATTTTGTCCGTTTACTACAATAACTTAATACATTTAAAGTTAGTTAAGAAAAACTCACACATTAGACATTGTAAGCTTTTTCATTTAATGCTATAAAATAAAAACTGAAGAAAGAAACTTCTTTTTTCATTTGCTGATAATAGTCCACCTCATATTCTAAAATAAGAAAATCAATAACATCCAATAAACTGTTCTTTTATTATAAATTTCTACCAAAAGTTTATTTCCTTGGGCAATGGCACATATATATTGGTTATTCATTCATGGCCGTAGGGGCCATGGCCCCCCCCAGTCCCCTCCGTCGCCTCGCCAATGATTACAGCTTAATTTCTTCATAGCCATGCAACTTTGACATGAAATATGGAGAATTGGCCTTAGGTACATAGCCCTGAGTGAAGAATTGCAATGTCATATACCTTGCTGAAGTACCCAGCCAGCATTGTACTGTGCGAGTGATCACGTTGCAAGGAGAAAAGCAAATGCATCAACTGCAAAAAAAGAAACACCAAATAACAGATGGAAGATTAGAATATCTAGCTAAAGCTACATTTAACAAAACTATGACTGGAAGAAAATCAAATTAATCGTACCTCCTCATCCTCCACCTAAGTTTTGAGTATAATATCAACTTCGCAAGTAAATATTTCACAGGCAACAAATGGAAATCTGTGCAATGATGCCATAACAAAGCAAGCACATTGCACATCAAGTTACAAATAATGAAAGCAGTATTTCTGGGCAACAGAAGTATGCTCAGAATCCACATGTAATTTACTTAAAAGTGTGTCTCTTTTCACCATCATCAGGAGCTTCATCCAGAATATATTGAAGCAATTGCTCCACCTAAGCTCTTTCCCGTAAACTGTAAGTAATTAGAGGTTCAAAAAAAAAAAAAAGAAAAAAAAAGAAAAAGTAAACAACATGACCAGTCAAAGACAAATATAGAAGATATTGATTTTTTCAACATGGTTTCGAAAACATAGTTGCAGTGGAATATTCACTAATCAATAAAAAAAATTATAGTGTAAGCAAAAAGGTTGTGGGTATTGTATAACTGTTCTCATATACAACCATGGTTTGAAATCAGTGTCATGGATCGCACCACAAAAGCAATAGATCATGACAATACACAGAATATATAAAAATTGTTAGAATTTAATGCTCTTTCTCACTATGGCGCAATATAAGGGTATGAAGCGGCCACCTAAAGTTTAGTGATTAAAGCCAAAAAAAATTCAAGGAATTTCATGATCGCCACATGTGCACAAGCTTTTTAGGTAGATCTTTGGATCTTTAATTGATTATCTCCAAATGCTCTTCCTTTCATCTATGATCACCCCTTTCCATTCCACTTCATACTATAATTGGTGCTAGTCCCAAGTAGGCTCCACAAAGTAAACCTCACAAAAGAATGACACTATAATTTGAACAATATTTCATTGAGAGCTAGTTTGCTTATTTGGTAATAAATTCCTAAGAATTCAGGGTAATAGAAATTTTTATCAAATCATTAAAGAGGGAGTTGACCCAGCCAGGGGAAGTGGCAAGTTGACCGCCTCCAAAACTGAAGCCTTAATATCGCACAAGCATGAGCACTGGTCTTCCAACATCAAACCAAAGAAAAATCACTCAAATCATCATTTCAATATCATTCATCATTTCTACAACTGGGAAATTATAGAATATATAGACTCTGGTGGACATTCCTATCTAGCATGCAAATTTATCGCTGAGCTGGATAGATTATTTTCGCTTAAAGTTTGGGAATCGGCCATACTCGAGAAATTTGCCTTGAAACCTGTTTTGGTTTTGCCTCCAAACCAAACCGTTTCAAACGAATCGGAATTTCAGCAAAAAAAAAAAAAAAAGAGAACACCTAAGAAAGCCAAGCCCATTGGTAAAATTTAAGAAATTTCTTAAAAGAAAGAATTAGAAAAAGTTATTTAAGTGCAATAACCCCGCCAAGTGCTATTTTTACCCAAGGCTTTGCCACTTTTGGTCTTTCAACTGAAATGCATCAATCTACAATATTAGTACTTGTTCTACAATCCCAGTAGTTAATGATGCACGTAAGTATAATGTAATTAAGCTAAAATCCAAAAATATTGGAAAATGTTAGAATTTATTTATTTATTTTTATTAGCAAATAAGATAGGTGGCCATATTGAATCCCTCATTATCATGCTTGTATCATTGTATAATTATAAATTAATAGTATTGGTCTATTTGTGCACATATTTATGTTGGTTAGCTATATTAAGTTGGAAAGGAAAAAAAGAGAAAATAATTTCAAAAAAATTTTACCACTATTATGCATTTATAATTTCATATAAGCAATTTATCCAGCACATGGTATAAATGCATAATTATAAATTATTTGCAAAGCTTAGAGATATCATGTACAGGGTCTTGGATAGGCAAATTGATCATATTGGGTTGTTGCGTTTTTATCATGGATGAAAATCACAGCTCGCAGTTGACCCTGAAAAATGATACAAACATTGTGTCGCAGTCAAGCCCGGCCCCGAGGGGATGAAGCCCAAGCAGTGGTTTGGGGCCCCCCATTTCTTATTTTTATTTATTTTTATTTTTTTAGAACCCCAGCTTAGGACCCAATTTTTTAGAGAGCCTGGTACACCTGGGAAGAAGGCCCACCTAGGTGGGAAGGAAGCCTAGCACCATAGTGGTGAAATTCATTTCGGTCTACATACCGAAACGAAGCAACCTTGTACAACTTTTCGGTTAAAATTTTGGTCAATTTAAGCCAATTTCAATCAATTTTGGAAATTTCGGTGGATTTTAGAAATTTCAGCTAATTTCGAAAATCTCATCCAAATTATTAAAAAAAGTGCTTGATGCAAATTTTTTTTAAAAGCCCCAACCCCTACCCTAAACTCTCTTTTGAATAGAAATAAATGAATAAATAAATAGAAGAAAAAGAGTTCCACTTAAAATAAAATTCATAATCAAATTCCACTTAAAATAAATCCCTAATCAAACTTCTACATGTGTATATATATATATATATATATTCTGAAACATAAATCTAAAAACTTTCACCGAAATTTCCGAATCGACCAAAATTATTCATTAGGAGGTCAAACCAAAACAACATCTGAAACGAAATTCACAACTATGCCTGGAATACCCAGGAAGGAAGCCTCATTTTTTTATTGCTTAACAGAGATTACATAACCTTAGAAAATTGATGACATTTTTAACCTTAGAAAATTGATGAAATTACATAACCTTAAAAAATTGATGGAATAAAATTTATCTATAGAAATTTCATATGTATACTCACTTATGACATTAGATTAATTTTTATAGTCTTATGATCTAGGTTTTATCTATAGCAATTTTCATACTCCGACATTAGATTATAGCATATGAGTAATCTCAAACAATATAATAAAAGAGGTAATTGACATTAGACTCAATTATGACATGCATATAGATGGAAGGTATATTATTGTCCCCTCGCTTACTTTTTTTCATATGATGAATAAAATTCTCTCGTACCGTCGAGGTCAACCAAAAAATTTAAGACTACATTTTAATGAAAATTTCACTCTAATGTTTGAAGGGCCCCATTTTGAGGGTTCGCTTGGGGTCCCAAAAATCTCAGGGCCAACCCTTGTTGCGGTGCAGTGTGAATTTTTCTACGCTAAAAAATTTTGAGAAAATATCCAAAAACCCTAAATTGGAAAAAAATAGAGAAAACTTTTTTTTTCTATTAGTACACACTATGAACCAAAACATTAGTCCCCCTAAGTTATAACATCTTGTATCGCTATTTAATCTTTGACTGTTAAATTACTTAAATATGTAAAGTTATTGTGTTTAATATTGAGCACCACCTTTATACTCCATAAATCCATCATTGTAGTCCCTGTCTAAATTTCAATTCACTCAGAATAATTGTTACCTTTCATATTAACATTGTAAAAAAAAATTCATTTATTTCAAAGTTAGGTCCATCATCAAATTAATCATGGCACTGATCAAACGCATTGGCCTATCAGATGCACTTTGCTAATTATGCATTTAATGACTTGTGATAGACAATTAGCAAGACCCACTGCAAGATTGACCAATATAAACCACTTCAAAATTTCTAATATTTTAATGATCAATTTCAAATGGGCCCAATTCCTATTTGATTAAAATTGTCGAAGTCTCTTTGAAGAGGAAACATTTATTTTGAGTGGTTTCATTTTTCACAAGTGGGTTATATTAGAAAGGTGCAATAAAAACATTTGAAATTTTTTGTAGGCTCCGCATGGGGCCCCTATGTTAAAAATCTAAGCAGTTCAAATTGTCCCCTACTTATGGGGGTTGGCTAAATTTAACTTTAAGAGATAATTAAATGGTTCCCATATTTGTCTTACATTTGGAGAGAGGAAGTTCTTTTTTTTTTTTTCTCGGTAAGCGTAGATTTAAGAAGTGTGCCCATCGATGCTTCTTCGTTTATAAGCTTATACACAAACTTTACTGGTGAAGATAACAGAATACAGCAAACAATCAAAGCATTGCTTAGCAATTAACGCATGCATTATAATATTTTTAAAAGATTAACACATGCATTACAGCACAATAATATGCTTGCACACATGCCAGATTTACAGAAGTAACAAGGTCACTAGTTTTGAGATTTAATGCATCTAGAAAATGTTCAAGACAAACATATAAAGCAATCGATCATTTAAAAATAGTATCAAAGTGAAAATAAGAGATAGGATTACCAATTGATCAGGCGCCCATTAAGTGCTTTGCATTCTTGAAAAATTTCATCCTCATTGAGAAGCTCTTCCAAAGTAAATTTATCTTTATCCAAAATGGGATCCAACTAAAATAATCAAATGAATAAGCATGGTTATTTAAAGTGAAAAAGTAAATTTACTTGTTCAGAGTTCAGACCACCACAACATTTTGGTTGTCCACATCAGAAATATGCTTCACAACTAGATACATTGTATTTTCACAAATATAGATATATGTAGTTGTGTAAAAATAGAAATAGTGTTACCAAAAAAAAAAATAAAGATTCGAAAACACACCATAAGGGAAAAATTAAAAAACTTTATCAAATAAGCCAATCGGCGCTTGCTAAAATTCTATTCAGAATTTATTGGTTAATAAACAAAGACAATGGTATTGCCAAGACACTATATGCTTGTTAAAACTAGAGATACTAAGAAAAGTTGAAAGTGAAAATTTAGATTTTTTTTCTTTTTAGAAGAAAAAACGGTGTTTTACGTTTTCATCCTTTGGGAAGAATTAAAATTTGAAATGGAGAAAAAACAATTAGGGAGGTTTAGAGGTGAAAATTGGCAAGTATCAAAAAGAAAATATGTCAAAACACTGAAAAAAGAAAAAAAAACATGGTTACTTATGTGCAATTGCAAATATTAGGAGAAAGATTAAAATGATAAAAGAATAAGATTAAAATGATAAAAGAATATTTAACCAGTCATCAGTGAGTTTATTCTGATAAAGAATATGGATAAATTTTGCGGAAATTCACTGACAATCTGTACAATGGCAATTTTGGTTGGAAATCAAACGTGTATATAATTTGTTTTAAACAAAAAAAAAATTATTACTTCAGAGAACAGAACACCAAGAAAAGACTAAAACATAATACAGCCCAGCCAAACCCAGGAAAGACATCAATCAAACACCTATTCCAGACTCTAGAGAAAGAAACCAATCCATCCAAAGAATGCTATACATCAAAAGAAACAGTAGATGGTGAAGAGTGGTTTGAATGGCACTGTAATCAAGACATGGGACTAGATAGACTTACAATGTCGCTCTAGGAATTTGGGAATTCACAAAGTCAAAATCATGACGGTGATGTCTGAAGCTGTCCCAGCTAGGCCACACAGACACAACTCTGGAACTAAAATGTGGGTTTCTAATTTGACATGAGTGAAATTGGAGATAACATAATGCTATTACAATAACAACCAGGCTGACATCGCATCTAACTACATCAAAATGTATCCCATTGCCCAATATCTATTGAAGGAAGGATGACCCATTGATGACGTTGAGTTAATATTTTACAACCCCCCCCCCCCCCCCCCCCCCCCCACACACACACACACACAACCAAAAAAAAAAAAAAAAAAGAAAAGACAAACTGTGAGTTAATATGATAACAGTTGGAAATTTCAAGGCACAAGCGAAGAATTTCATGGTACACGACATTGAGAAATGTTTTCCTAATCAAATCATTAAAAACATGTATATGTCTATGTATACCAATGGTGTTGCACGAATTGTGGCCTGATCCTACGTGGCCCTGAGAATTCTTTAAATCCGCACGTGTCTAGCGTTTTGTGCTTCTACTTAAAATTTTACCATTCCCACTTATTTTTGAATTTGGCCAGCCAAGATGAGATGAAAATGGGCAAACAAAAAACAAACAGAGTCTTCTCCCTCATGCAAGAAGACATCCCAGCAACATCATCAACCTCATTTTTCTTTCTTGATTTTAAATTTACTCTACTTTACTTTATCCTATGGCCTCTTCCAAACATACCGTAAGTGATTATAAACAGATTAGATTATTTATATTGAAAGATTCTTAAAATGATGTGGGCATGCATGCATTCATGTAATTACGTTGGAAACTAAATTTAGAGAATTGTCAAGATGGTCACTAGATGAGGGTTGAATATGAAAAAAATTTTTAGCTCAATTAACTGCAGGTATAATTTCAAGCCTATAATTGCAGCTCAATTGATTCAATACAAGATTATCACTATTACAAAGGCCTATAAGTCTGTAACATATGTTAGGAATTCCATCCCGGAGGCTGCAAAGAATGATCTGGACCATTCAAGCTAAGCATCTTCCCTACCAATGGCATATCTTGACATTTCACTTTAATAATAATGGATCCCACCACTAGATTGGACGGCAAAATTTTAACACCGGAAAATCTATCGACGGAAATTTAGCAGATCACTGGGTTCTGACATCTGAGATATCAGCAAGAACGGAAGTCGGAGACATGCAACACATGCCGCCAAAAGCTCCATCCTAGGGCCCACAAAGAATAATTCAGACCATGAACCTCTTCCTTTCCCTTTAATAGAACTGTGTCCAAACCTAGGCTTGAAAGCACGATTCTATCCTTTCACTTTAATAAACAGAAAGTGTGCCCCATCGTATGAATGAAAATGTGAAATGATGGTGGTCGAGGCTATAAAATTTTGATAGTAATTAGTTACCTCCCGTTTTAACTTTAATAAGAGTGTATCCTACATTAATATTGAAGACATGGTTGAAAATGGGAAAAATTGATTGCCCGTAGCATAAAATATTGAAAACTGATTAGTTATCCTCAAATGTAACTTCAACAACAGTGGGTCCATAAAAGGTCAAATAGTGATTGTCGGACCATAAAAGTTGATATTAATATTAATTAGTTGGGTCATATTATTCTTAAACGTACCTTTATATAGTTCTAAGTTGGGCCATCTTTTATATGAATATGTTAACTTGGGGTTGTAAATGGATATCTTCTGAAATGGGTCCGTATTAGACCTGGACCCACTTCTAAATAACTGTTCCGATTTCGAATTCAATTTTGACTTTCAATCAGCTTTGTTGGTTCCGGTCCCTGTTCCGATAAAAGGACCCGCTTTGGATTTGGAATCAAGTCTAACTAGAGAATTGGAATTTAGTTTCAAAATTGGTTTTGATTTTCTTTCACTTTCTTAATTTTTTTTCTTTAAATTAATGATATTGTTCAACTTATAACAATGCACAAGTCTAATATATTTAAAATCAAATAGAAAAATGTCAAACTAAAGTTGATTTTGATCTACAATTAACGATATTAAAGGATCTTGTACTGGCTCTCAGGTCCACATATTGGGACCCATATGAACTTAGAATTGAACTCGGTTATTAATAGGAACCTAATTTAGGTTCCGAACCTAGACCTATTTATGCATCGGAACTTAGCATAGGTTCCAAATCCGATTTTTCATAGGTCAAAACATTCAGATAATTGAATAATCAAATATCCATTTGCAACCCTAATGTTAACTAATTAATTATAATAGTTAAATGCTTGTTATTTTAGGTGAAGGGTACACAAAATGAAAAGGAAAAGCATGATCTATAATATGCGGGTCACCTCCTAAAGGGCCTTCATTTATGCGTTTTTCCTTACAACTCATGACTTACTAGCAGTTCAAATGCCTATGTTTGTATCAAAGCAAACTTTTCAATGTAGGTGAACAACTTATTTACAATATGATGATGATGTCATCGAAAGAATGATGTCAACAGAAGAAATGGTGGGAACTTTCACGTGCTTGTGAGACTACCTCTTAGCATAGAAACGAAAGCAAAGTTGGAATAATAAATTAAAAATAGCCCTTCAGCATTGGAAATATCATAATATTCACGAAATTCTCATAGTTGTAAGGTTTGTAAACTTTAATTCAAGTTAGAAATTATCATTATAGTTGTTGTAACTTTTTTTTAGAAAATTTTTATAATTTTATTTTTTATTGTATATTTCACAAAGTCGGAATTACCATCAAAATTGTAATTTTTATTTGAATTTGAAAATTGTCATAAAACTTATTATAAATGTCATTTGAATATAAATTAAATCATATTTTTTCTCATTTGTAAATTAACATCAATATTTTATGCATTTATTTTAGTAAATTTAATTTCATTTGCAGTTAAAAACCGTGAAAAAGTTCCTTCAATTTGTTTTATATATATATATATAAATAGCATGCCCCGGGCAGCATAGCCCAACCCAACTAGGGCAAAGCCCAATACAGCACCAACGAAACCATGTTGTCGGTCATGCTAGGCTGACCCGCACGGCAGGTCCCATGCTAACTCTGTGTGGCCACGTACACAAGTGTAGTGGCATTGTTCATCACTTTTTATGATATATGGTATATCATATATCACAGGGTATTTCTCGCAAGTGTAATTTTTAGACTTTTGATCTCTTGCGTAGGGATAAGGAAATAATTCGTATTCATTAGAATTGGATAACCTCATATGAGGGTAAGGGGCTAAAAGCCTAAATGCTGGTTCCCAAGTTATAGAAGTTAAAATAAAAATACTAGATGATATATGATGGGAAGACACAACATTTGCGTACAATGGATGGTTTCCTGATTCAAAAATCAAATGAATGACAACCTACAAAATGAAATTTTCAAGCCATTGCAAATTGTCCACATAAAAAAAAAAAAAAAAAAGGACGGAAGTGCGGCCCAAGTGATCTATCCGGTTGACTATGATCACCATTGATAAGGTTGCTTTATTCTACCAACAAATAAGAAAAAAAGATAAGGTTGCTTAATCCCCCACATCATTGTGGGGCCCAGACTTCAGTACTCAGAACCGCCACAATTTTGATCACAGTCTCAATCACAATCACAATCGGATCTTTTTAGGCGGGGAAGATGCTCAAGGTCTATTCTTCCTTTGCCTTGCGTGTCTGACACGTCATCATCTGTACCCACCCTCGCATACGTACGGCACCAATGAAATAAGACAATTAATGCATGTGGGCCCGGTGCCTGAGCCTGGGAACTGGTAACCAGGAAGAGGTGCCTTCCAAGCAGAAGTGTTGCCATCACCTCCTCCATGAAATGATCTCCTGACGGATCCGCTCTGCGTCTGTTTCTTCGGGACCCCCGACACGCAGATACTGAAATCCCAGCTGCAGTGCAGCAGATACAGAGAGATTAAAGACACTAGCTTTTTTGAAATGCCAGATTAACGTATCAGAAGCAGCAGCAGGAAAAAAAGCACATAGCAGACTAGAAGAGAGAAAAAACGTGCCTTTCGGTGCGATTTTCTTTCCTCATGCACACAGTCACAGTCACAGAGCAGAGAGTTTGATTATGCAGTGGCCAAGTAGTTGCACCACAGAATGCAGAGCTTTTCTTCTTCCTCCGTTTCATTCGCAATGTGTGATTCATTTTTGTTTCTTTTTCTTCTTGTCTGTTGTTTTCTTTCGTGTGTTTTGGTCCATTGGTGATTTCCGCTTTCTTTCTGAGGTTGTAATGGTTTAGATGGGATTGGGGTGGTATCTTTTTGCATGAGTTGATCTGGACGATTCTTATTTTTAAAGTTTGTTGTTGATCTTGTTTCATTTTGTGTGGGTGTGTTTTTCTAATAGAAGTGGTGAGGGTAGCGGAGGTCATTCTCGGATTTCTCATCTGTCGGAGCTCGAACAGACACAGACCACGGGATTTGATCAACTCGAGGATGCTTTGAACCCGAGTACGTTTCTTCTTCCTCCTCCTCCTCCTCCTTTTATAATTTCATGAAAATGAGAGATTAGAATTCTTCTTCATTACTCTCATTTTGGATTGCAGATGATATTTTCAGATCCAAGACGGAAATCCTGCTTGATGATACTTCTTCTCTAGAGTTTGGGTGGTCAAACACTGTAATACTTCTACTACTACTCTCTCTAAGTGTATGATAGTAACCATCTTGGAGCCTGAAAGAGTGGGCACCTGAGGAAATCCAGGCCATCCATAACGAGTGTCGGTTGGCCATCGTAAGCGGGGCCCTTTTTTTTTTAGTCCTATCATGGGCGCCCTTTATTGTATATATTAAAATCATAAGAATCGAGTCCACCTGAGGGTGCACATCAGCACTCTTTATTATTATTATTTTTTTAAAGCACCACGTCATCTTTAAAAAATAGGTTAGAAATTCCTAAAATCTCTCCCTCTGTCCTGCTCTCTGTCGTCTTATCTCAATAAAAAGCTGTTTCAAATATATAACTAGGTTATTGAACAATATACACTGATATATGTATGGGCCAAATTGACTCCTTTAGGAATATTGTATATTTCGTGATCAATAATTTCAATATGTTCGATGCCCGCTAAATTTGATAAGTCCCTACATGGATAATAATTTGGTAAACTTATGATGCAATGTCATCTTGGTGGGACCTGGCCAATTGTCAATCTTTTTTGCCATTAAAATAAGGACCTAAATAGACAATTAATGTTTTAACTTTTCTTATTTCACTTATTATTGATTTTAATTTACTTTTCTCTATAATCTTTTAATATTTTTATTATGTAACCTCATTTTATTTACTAAAATAAGATCTTAAGTCTTTCTCCCAAAATTCTTTTTATTTATAAAATGGGCCATGCACCCCTTTTTTTTCATTAAATCTTGAAAAATAATATCAAATATCTTATTTTTGAAGTTGTTTATTTTTACACTTATTTTATATTTTTCATTTGTTTGAATATCTTCTTTTTACTAATATTTTATTTACTTTCTTTACCATTCTCATTCACTAAAGAATCTTTACATTGCATTTCTAAAATAATATTTTCTTTAAATAGTTTCTCAGGCCATTCTTAATTAATATCTTGATGATATAGAATTTGAAGTTTTTAAATTGGAGTTCACTTTCATCTTTTTGCTCTTACTTTTTATGATGCAATACTTTTTACTATTTTTATTATTAAAAATATTATTGTTCATTATTAATTTCCTTAATAATATCTTTCTTTTACCATGAAATTACAACCTCGGTTTGTATTTCATTTTCTTCTACAATTTTCTACTATGATAATGGATTTTTTTTCAAATTTTGACTATTAAAGTAATTTAATTTAACTTATTCGTTTGCCCCACGGATTTACTTTTATTTGAAACTAATAACTTCAATAATAATTTTTATCAAGAGATTTTTTTTTCAATGCATTAACATAATATATTAAATAATAAGACGGCATTTAAAATGTTAATTTTAGGACTCGGGCTAAGCACGGGCCTTTTTTGTTAGTATAGAAATAAAGCAGAAGATCAAATCCTTGAGACTGAGTCTGAAATGGATGAGGCATACCTGCATTCTTTCCTAATTCATACAGTGGGACCCACACGTGCTTAACCCACGCCTTCGTACCGACCTACCACCAATTGGCCGATATAGCGCTCTGTCATCTGTTTGAATGGCCATCATCCCCGTTGGATTAAATCACAGCTTATCTCTATCATTCCTCATAAAGTGTGATTTGAAATCATCAAGGTGGCCCCAGTTTCAAATCGGCTTTATATTCCTTGCTTAGTAGAGTGTCTGTTCTTTATTTATCTATACAGAGCGGCATTTCTGCGCAAATAATGCAAATATAAGTGCGCCCATGCAATCAGAATAGGAATGTAACCTTAAGTCATATAATGCAGTCATATCTTAACGTTGATGTCACTGCTATGGTGGTGATATCGAATGGATTGTATCTCCAGGTAATAAAAGTATCTCCCCAGACGTGAGGAAGTTTTCTTTTCAGTCGAACCATGAATATTTGGTGAAAGGGTAATTGATTGAATGGATTGGGCGCATTAGCAGTGAGCATTGCCCACTGCTAGCGGCTAGTGCAGATTTCATAACCATTCAAACTAAACATGCTTATAACAGCAGTATACTTACATATTCAGAAACGATCTCATGTTACTTCAAAATTAGTGTCTTATTGAATCTGAGCCTTAATTTTTATATGTAAATTCCATGTTGATCCCTGCCGTTTCTATGCATCTTGTTGGTGTTTCCATGCAGTCACTAGACATCAAAACTGGCAAACAATGGAGCTGGCCAAAGATTCATGAATCATTAAGTTCCATCAAACACACTAGCAGTGGTTTTCATGTGCCCATGCGCTGGCGCATGTCATTCTAATCACCTATCAAGTTATGGGTGGCGGGTTTGATTGAATAGGGCATAAATAGTGGGCCACATAATGTTACCCATCAAGTTATGGGTTGCCGGTTTGATTAAATAGGTCATGAATAGTGGGCCACATAATGTATTTCAACAGGCATGGTGATGTCATAACTTATAATTCTCTTGTATAAATAGAACTTGGTGGTGACATGATGTAATTCTTTTGTTAGGATTTGGCTTTATTTGTCAAGTTCAACGGTAAGGATGTTATGTTCGGTGTTATCTTTTGCAGAACCTACCTTCTACTGAGATAGTTTCTTCAACAATCAGATCAGTTGATCCCAGCCACTATCATTTACAGGACAGAACAGTAGCTATTGCAATTTCTATGCCCAACGATGATTCTGGCATGCTGGATTCCGGTCCATGCACAGATGCCGGCACGGACGCTGACATAGATGAGAAGAATCAAACGGTGTTTTGTGGTTTGCTTCTTTGTTGTTAATTTGTTTGCACCATTTTCTGTTTTGTTTTTATTCTGTCTTTGTACTAGCATTTTGATTTTCCATATATTTCTTGGTTTCAATTTTTAATTGTTTTCCTTACAAGCATTGTTTCTATCTATTACTATCTAAAATAATGAAGTTATTAATGAATGGTCAAAACCAAGAAATAACTCCTCACGTGCAAAATTATGGAAGATTCACCTTAAGATAAAAAAATTCCATCGAATTGGGTATGATTATATGTGTTCTGTTCTATAGATTCATTATGTTGATTAACAAATTCATCTTGTTATTAAAAACTTTATTTGCACTTTACAAGAAGGCATCAAGACCTTCACATGCCACTCGTTTGTCGCTACCGTTGTCAAACTGTTAAATACTCAAATTATATATTTGACCAATTGCCTTGCTTTCATCCCACTTTTGTATTCTTTTTTTTTTTTTTTTTGGGTTGGTATTGGTGTGATTAGTTCATAAATTAGTGCATGCCCTGGAATACATGGAATTTTCATCCCATCATGTGTTGGGTTGTGTATTGTATTTCGGTTTAGCCGGGTCGGTTTGTCTGGGTTAACCAAGACTGAAGTTCAAGATTAGGAGGATTTTAGTCATTATGTATAAATTTTCTTGGGGGTCAAAAAAGCGGTAACTATAAATTAATGTGATCATGTGTAACTTTAAATCCTGCGAAGCTACATGGAACACAGCAAGGAGAGAAAGGAATTGACATGAGCTTTCTCCGTGAGCATAGGCGGTCTTGCGGAACCACATAATTGTTCTGTTGTCATGTTCTTCGTGGTTGATTGCTTGATGATTGTGTAATTTGTGCATGTGTGATTGATCATTGATCTTAGGCATATTTTCCCAACATCAGGTTCGTTGGCCTTTTGTACTATCTATAATACTATAATGTCATGAGCTCACAATGAACATCATCATATAGGCACATCTCTCTCTCTCTCTCTCTTTCTCTCATGGGCCGCTGGCTTTCTACATTAATGGAGATAACTTGAGGAGATAAGACCATATTTCACTGTCATATAACTTGAGGAGATAAGACCATATTTCACTGTCATATAATGTAGAGTTAAAAACAGCTAGGTTATTGATTTAGTAGAATTTTAAGTTAGGCTTCTTTATAAGCCATGATTTGAAAAATTTTCCTCCTCTTTGCAAACCCTATAAACGTGCAGTGCTGGAAGTAGGAAATTCCACTATGTTAGAAAGTAAAAAAACCAATATTCTGTCAGGGCTATATGTGAAAATTTGTGGTTTTTTTTTTTTTTTGTGGGGGGGGGGTGGGGGGGACAGTGGACATGGATTTTGTATGTAACTTCCATACTTCACAGTTCTGTGAAATTTCTCTTGCAGATACTCTGGAAATGCCATTAATTCCTGTGTGAGAACAAAGCAAACTTGTTGATTGATTGGTTAATTTAGCAACTCAAGGATTGTGTATTTGACAGTAGACTTGTATGAGCGTATTCCAATTATGTTTTTTGCATAAAAAGGGAAACTTTGTCTCTGAAAATTAACTTGGTTTCACTCATATAGATATACTTGTTCTATCTGGGATCATATACATTGAAGCTCAGAAAATTGGAATTCATGATGATGTTCTCTTATTATAGTTTGGAGCAGGTCAACATGGAACGCTTTCATCTTTGGATTCCATAGATCGATCAAAGTTAAAAAAAGGGGATCAAAAGGTTCCAGCTTTACCTCCTCATGAGTATAACTGTTTCACTTAGTTATATTTAATCTGAAATTTCAGCTATAAATTTTATTTTGAGTTGTTTAAATATTTTTAATGCAGACACTTCGTAGGCTTGCTCAAAATCGTGAAGCAGCGCGAAAGAGTCGCTTAAGGAAGAAGGTGGGATTCTTCTACTACTATACTTTTATTCTTTCCTGGTTATTACATGATTGATGTCAAACACATTCCGTCATTCAAGTCCTTAAATTAGTTGTTTAAATTGGCAGGAGATCAAAATGTTCATTTGTTTGTATTCACTCTTCCTAGAATACTGAAGTCAACCACAGAATAATTCCTACATAATTCATTTCTTAATCCCTACACTTTACCTTCACTTACCAAAAGACAGAGGATGGAAATGGGCCTCTTCCTCTTTATATTGTCTTCATTATAATGAATAAACTGATGTTTATTCTGAATTTACTCTACACTTATTATGTATTCCACCAAGAACTCCGTAGGCATGCTCAGGCATAGCTTAGCCATAATATATATCTCAAACGTAGCCAATCAAAGAAAATTAGTCTGATGCTACCATTTGATTATATACTAGAGGAAAGTTTTGACAACCCATTACTCTATAAAAGCATTAGCTGATAGAGAATGGTCTAATAATGTTTATCAAAGTTACCATTCTTTATTAGCTTAAGCTTAGAGCAAGTGGGTGTCAACATAGTACTGGAGCGGGAGATCAAGTATTCGAATCCCTAGGCTGTTGTGCCTTGTATTCTCCCACGATGCGGAGCCCCTGTATCTTCCCATGGAAGGTGTGATTCCCACGAAGGAGCCCGCACGTGTGGAGGGTGTTGTAACCTTGATATACATTATCACACCGTTCTCCATCAGCTAAAGCTTTTAGGGTAAGTGGTTGTCAATAGTTTAAGTCCATTATTTATTGCTTTCTTTTTCCCCAATACAAGCAGGATCTTGTGGATCTGAATGCATCCATAGTGTGATAGGCACTTAGTTCTTTAACTCCTTTTCTTATGCTTGCCTGAATTGAATATGCTCAATCCTTCTGGTTGGACTACTGACAGACATTTGTACTCATTAGGCTTACGTTCATCAGTTGGAAAGTAGTCGCGTAAAGTTGGCACAACTTGAACAAGAGCTTCAGCGAGTAAGACAACAGGTATGACAACTTGTCTCTTTCTCTGTCATGACCTGGGCTTGAAAATCCATAGATTAGGGTAACTCCCAATGCTTAACATGCGTACTCCGGTGAAATCACCACTTGTACCTAAGTTTAGATGGAATTTCACAAGGGATATTCACATTCTAACACGTGTAAGGTATTTACATAGACATTTGTCTGCATACTCAACACGTGGAATCTTGTCAATATCACCTATAATTTTTCAACTTTTCAATAAATATTTTTATAGTATCATTTCACACATGAAACAGTCCACACCTAAACAATCAAATATACAAAAGATATGTATATCATGAAATCAGTAACCTATACAAACATACTGTATATTCAATCTAAATACAAGAGTGAACACCTATACAGGCCTATGCCAAAAGATGTGTGAAGACTATAGACAGGTAACAAAATAGGTACACATCAAGATCAACTATACAAGTAACAAACTATACGGATGCAGGTATACAAGATGAACAAGTCCAAAAAATCAAAACACAAATTCCTAGCATGTTATCATGTCGCTCTCCGATCAGTGGTGTCACAACCCGAGCCCAGGGACCGGGGGTCAGAGGAAGTCTAACCAATGACACACGTACTCCCGTGCACGTACACTTAGACCCCGTCCAAGTATACACGCACAAGGGATCATTCACACGTGCAATTAACTATACGCGGAAGCTGTACGTATCAAGGCATACCACAATATACTGATAACAAGAACAGTTACAAGAACGTATGACAATCGAGAGGGCTTACAACAATCAAAAATCAAAATACAGATATTACTCAAAGCCCACGGTACAAGTACAGAAAAATCCCCTCAATAGACTCAACTCAAATGAATGGGGAAAACCAAAATGATGCAAACCGTACTCTGGAGGATGGATCAAGTCCACTCCTCTAGGCCGGAGGGGGCCTCGCGAGCCTCTCCTGAAGTCGGGTCGACCGACGCAGGATCGGGAGAGGGATCTGAGCCTGGAACACACAAAGACAACGCATAAGTACAACGACTTAGCAAAATATAAGCCAACAAGAAGATAACACGAATTGTGTCTAATACTGAGCAATGGTCATAATGCACGATCTTAGAAAGCATGTTCGTATACTAAGCAATTATGCAAATAAATAAGCATGCTATCAGAATCATAAACAGATAACAATCAAAGTGGCTACTACATTGGCCATTTTCTCCCTTACGAGAGCAGTCAGAATGAGAACACCAGCGACCGGGCCAGGGCACGCATGGGTCTCTAGTTCCCGGGGTCCGGAGTCCCAGGACAGAACACTCTGCAGAGGCAAACACATAAACTAAACCAAAGTTAACCCCGTCGGGTATCCTAAGGCTGAGGCTCAGTAGTGCCATATACAAATCACAAATCAAGATCGGATGATGCACCTCAATCAATCCATCATATCACATACCACATACAGATCTCTCACATATCATATCAAACGAACAATAGGAAGTGCATCACAGATACTGATACTGATACTGAATGCAATTAAGCAATAACGGAAAATACCGAATACAAGTAAGCAATAACGGAAGATACTGAATGCAATTAAGCAATACTGAATCTCTGACTCAAGTACTCAAGTAATAACAAATACGCATTGATGCAAGTACTCCAGTGGAGCAACAGTAAAACACAAGAATAGAATGGTCCCGCCCGGGCTTCGCTCTGGGGTTGCTGCATTTCCCACAGAATCGAGAGGTCCAGCGCAGAACCGAAATCAATATGCTGTACACTCTAACAAATCAAGTACTCATACGAATCAAGGTCAATTACAAGCCAATCCTACACGAATTATCCAGCGTTTCTAACCGTGCATGTTGATGTAGTTTTAAGTTGTTCGATGCACTATTGTCTAGTGTTGCAGTGTCTGGAATGTGCACCGAAGTCCCTTAAACCAACACCCATGGGGAGGTGCTAAACAACTGGATAACTGTCATGAATGATTCGCAACCCTCGAGATCATTCATGTCCTTCAAACATTCCATTGGGCATGTTCAGGTTCACTACCTTCTAACATGAAAGTCATATACGGTCTTTTGCTTAAACCTAGTCCTTTTCATTCAATTCTCAGGGTCTCACGGTGTAGCCGTAGGTAACCTTACAGCTTAGCCGAGGCATCTTACGGCTTAGCCGTAATATACACTGCGGCTGAGCTGAGGTTCCCCAAAATGTCCATCCGGATTTACGGCTCAACCGTATTTTACTCTACGGCTCAGCCGTATCCTGGTCCACGGCTTAGCCGTAAGACAATGTACGGCTTAGATCAGGCTGGGCCGTAGAAGAATGGCATTTTGCCAACTCTCAGTTATTTTCAGGTATCAGTCTGTACTGTTCTACGGTTAGGGTTACGGCTGGGTCTCGGCTTAGCCGTAGCACATTTCACGGTGTAGCCGTGAGTGCACGGAGTCATTTTTCCTGCAACAGTTACAGTCATACAGAAAGTGAACAAAACGACTGAAAACAGGAAAATAACAGCAAAATGGGTTCAATAGGGCTGTCTGACACTGAGAAACACAATGAAGAATAAAAACATAACAATCAAAGCATTACCAATCGGTGTTCATACTACTTGGGCTTATACTTGCCTCACAGACGAAAATCACACGCACACGACCTTTGCTTGGCTCAGTCCACCGGGAAACACACACAGCTTGCTCCTTTCTTCCTCCCTCAAGCAACAGAAACAGAGAAGGAGAAGGAGAGAAAGAGAGCTGAACAGAGAGAGACGAGCTGAGAGAGAGACAGAGACGATCGAGAGAAGAAACAGGGAGTTGGTAGGATATTTAAACTAAAAATGAGTCCAAATTACAATTAGGTCCAAACAGCTTACACAAATATCAGTTTGAGTCAAATGATGATCCAACAAGAGTAAACGGAATCATTCGGATCCAAGACAGTTACGAAAATCGACAAGCTCAACGAAATACACGCGATGACGTCAGAATGACGCAAAACTGACAAGGTCAATCAAAAACCAAAATTACGAAAAAGGGCTCGAACTACCTAGACCAAGTCAACTCAACCCAAACAATCTCTCCAAGACTCAAAACCTAATAAAAACAAAGCCAAAACACTCTTAACGATAAAACACACGTAATTACTCACTAATCCGGATCAAATTGGGTCGGAGTGTTACAAGTGGGTCAGTCAAAGGGTCTCTGCTGTCCACTTCTCAATACCTAAAGGAAATGTCATGGTCTCATTCTCTGTTTGCTAGGTCTCGGCGAGACCGGTATCGGGATCTAACCTTGTAACAACAATTAGATAGATGTGAATAAAATCTTTTAACAAACATAAGCATGATTAAGGTAATACAAGCCGTGCTTAGTGGAATAATAAACAAAATAATTATTGGAGATCAATTGAAGTCTACTAGGCAGTTTTGTGCATAGAATAAATCATGTTATACAAATCAATAATGAAAACGCATTCAATTTGGCTACTACATGTTGCTAAATCCTCTAAACAGGGATCCTGTAGTTGGGTATACCAGTGCCCATGTCCTCTTACATATGGGTTCCTAGTGTCTGGGTGTGGTATCCCAGATACCTTTTACAGTGGTAAAGAATCAATCTACACCAAATTCAACTCCGTTGAGTCTTATAAAGGTGAAGCTAAGTAGAGCTTGACTAATTCAAATCAATTAATATAAATCGAGTAAGAATTCAATCTTTGTAAGTCAATTTCCATTCCAATCTAGTTCAGTTATTCTTACTCAATTGAAATTCGTACTCAATATCAATGAAGTAATAACATGATCAATCACATTGAGACAGTGATTCAGTATCAATTAAACAGTAATAGAATTGATCAATTTCAGTATTGTTGTAAATAATGATTTAGTACAATTTGAGAGGTCAACACCCATGATTAAGTACTCAACGTACAAGTGATAATACATGAATAAATCTCAGTCAAGACTATTCATGCATATTTAATCACCATTGGGCACATTATTGGGGTTTTCCAAAGCTAAGGACCAAAGAGGTCTTTTAGTGTTTTAAATTCTTAGAGTTCAATTTCATATCACAATTAACCTCAACGTTAATTATGGAGTGTTTAAGAATATTTGGGAATGAGTATTAAACCCTAAGTCAATTTGGAAGAGGTCTAGAATTGACCCTTTAAAATTTGCAAAGTACGTCAAGCATTGCCCCAGGCATGCTCTAGCTCCTTTGTTTTTGTTTTGGCAAAATACTACTGATGCATTTTTGGTCAGGCAATTTTGCACCAGCACTCATGCGCGTGCTCACGGGTGCTCAAGTACGTGCTCTAGAATTTTAATTCAGAAATTTTGTAGCAAGCCTCTCTTCCTCTTTTTCAATACCTTCATGGAACCATCTGTTCCCCCATCTAAATTAATCCATTTATACTTTTATATCATCACCCCATCCTCCATCAATCCATTCTATACCATTCCATACAATTCCATCTTCTCATACATATGAACAAAATAAAAGAAGCTAAAATATCAATCAAATTGGAAATAAATTATAAAATCATGAACTACCAACATGCATTCATCTTTAATATGTTTATACTTGCCTCAGATTCAAGCTTGGTCAGAATTTCCCTTCCTAAAGCTCAATTTGGGAAGAAAACCCCAATTCCTTAACCCTAAGATGTTAAGATACGCGATTAAGAATGGAGATTAGATGCATGCTATGGTTAAGGATCTCCTAAGCCATTAGAAGCCTAAAAATCTGTGATGAAAGAAAGATCTTTACTTTACTAGTTGTAGAGAAGAAGATATTAGGGTTTCTCTTCAATTCAAGACAAAGGAAGAAAGAGTAGATGACGAAGAGATGAAATTTCCTTTTTAATTCAACATGCGAAAAGCTCTTGATGTCTTTGAAGAAAATTCAAGGGGAGAAGAAGAAGATAGCTTCAGTTGGATGAAGAGGAAAGAAGAATTGGGTGAAATGAGGTTTGAGCTATTTTATATCTTCGGATTTTCAGAATTTACAAGAAAATCCAACTTTCTTTATGCATTTTCATTTTAAGTCAAATAAGGGTCTACATGATTCGAATGAAGTCAAATGAGTTTAAGTCAAACATGAAGATTGACGAGCCCGATGAAATGAACACGATGGTATCAATATGATGTATGTATGATGAAAAATCACAAAATCTAAAATTATGATGAAAAATCACAAAATCTAAAATTATGAAAAAGGGCTTTAACTACCTAATCAAGGTCAAATCCAACTCAAATTGCCTATTCACGATCCGAACTCAACCCACAAGACTCAAACAAGAAAAAATACCTTAATCTTAACTTAAATAACACTAAACACAATTAATTAAAATAATACTAAATTAATTAGCTACTAATCATGCTTAATTTGCCACTAATCTTAATTAGCTCGGGTTGGAGTCTCTCTCTCTCCCTCTCTCTCTCTCTCTCTCTCTCTCTCTCTCTCTCTCTCTATATATATATATATATTTATATATATACATGCTTGGTCATCATTTGATACATCCTTCAAAAGCATTGGGTATTCTCTTCCTAGCAATTTAGCCTCTTAAATCTTTTTTGATTCAAATGTCTACACATTATTTTTCTTTATGTGAACAGGGTCTTTTTATTGCTAGTGGATGTTTGGGAGATCAAAACCATTTAGTTAGTGGAAATGGTAAGTATTGTACTAAATTTTTTATTTTATTTGCGCCAGACCTTTTTCTCATAGTGTTTCATGGATAATTTTGCTTGATGTTCCCTGGCATACTACTGGGCACAGTGACAACTGCAGTTTTGTCGGTTTTGTAGTAGAAAATTTGTGTATGTTTACAACCTAGATTGAATCTTAAGTTGCTATTTTAAGGAACTGAGAGAATGTGTATCAGAACCAGGAAGGCTGCTTGAGTTGTAATTGATATTTCCTTTTATGCTCTGAAGGCCCTTCAGTAGCAGTACAGACTTGTCAATCGGTTTTGGTATCGTCAGATTTGACCCTCTAAGTTGTCTTTGTATCATGTCTTGTGGTTACCATTGGGGAACATGATCCTGTTGCATTAAGTTTGCTCTTATCTTGTTATTATCTCTCAAACGAGGTCTTCATTAGTTACTGCTAACTTCTTGGTTCTAGAGGGTGTCAAGGCCCCCTGTCCTAACTTGACCCAATTTTCGTTATTTCTTAAAATCAATTTAATAGTGTCTCTAATAAAAGAATATAAATAGAGATGCTGAGGCTTTTGTTTGAGAATCTAATTCTTTAAAATAATAGCTTCAACTTCAACAAGGAAGATGAAGTTTTTGTTGGATGTGTAGTCAAAGGATTCAATCTAAAAACTTGAAAAGATGAGAATGGTTGATCTTCCGTTATATTCTTTAAAATAATAGGTTCAACTTCAACAATGAAGATGAGTTCATTGTTGGATGTGTAGTCAAAGGATTCAATCTAAAACTTGTAAAGATGAGCAGGGTTGATCTTCCGTTGGGTTTGGCTTGGGACAATGATTCCACAATCGGTAATATTAAGTTCAAAAGCTTGGATGTCTAATTAACTTGTATCAGGTTAATAAGTTAAATATTTAATTGATTTTTAAATCAATACTGGCAGTTATTTACTGTTATCTTTAACCAGAAGCCTACAATTGAATCTTACAACTTCTATAGATCATGATTATGTAATCTTTTGTGGCTTATTGGTTTGATGGCCTGACAACATTTAAATTTTTTAGTGGATATACTATTATACATACTCTACTTGTATGTGATCATTTTATTAACAAACATGCCATGAGAAACTTGCTGAGTTTAGAACCTAATGCAATAGAATGCTGTTATTGTTCTTTTTTGTATCCATGTGGTTAACCAAGGCGACAACATGCTATATTATGCACTTTTGGCATATGCCTATTGCAGAATAGCTAAGTGTAAATTTTTTTAGCTCTACGGATGCATTAGAATTGGACAATATAAATTAAATTACCATTCTAGCACATGAAGCCAAGAGATGTATATAAATATAAACATATATATTCCTTTTATCTGATAAAAAGGGTTTCAGGGGCCTTGGTATTCGATATGGAGTATGCGAGGTGGCTCGATGAACATCAACGTCACATTAATGACCTGAGGGCTGCCGTAAATTCTCAAATGGATGATACTGATCAACTGCGCTTTCTTGTTGATATCTTGATGTCACATTATGATGAGTTGTTTAGGCTCAAAAGTGTTGGTGCAAAGTCCGATGTATTCCACATTCTTTCAGGCATGTGGAATACGCCAGCTGAGAGATGTTTCATGTGGTTGGGTGGGTTCCGTTCCTCGGAACTCCTAAGGGTAATGATTTCTTGGTTTATGTTTACTCTTGATGGATTACTTTGAAGCTTGTATATTACCCAGTGATGAAACTGTGACACTGCAGATACTTGTAAGCCAACTTGGCCCTTTAGCAGATCAGCAGTTGATGGGCATATGTAACCTTCAGCAGTCCTCTCAACAGGCGGAAGATGCTTTGTCCCAAGGGATGGAAGCTTTGCAACAATCCCTGTCAGAGACTGTTGGCTCTGGCTCTCTTGGCCCTTCGGGTTCTGGAGGTGTTGCCGCTTACATGGGTCAGATGGCGCTTGCGATGGACAAGCTTGGAACCCTTGAGAACTTTCTTCGCCAGGTATCACATCCAGGTGTTCACTAATAGCAGCTTGATATACAAGTAAAGAAAGGTTTTATTGATGCATTTGCCATTATAGGCTGATCTTCTACGGCAGCAAACATTGCAACAAATGTATCGGATATTGACTACCCGTCAAGCCGCCCGTGCGTTCTTAGCTATCAGTGAATATTTCTCAAGGCTAAGGGCACTCAGTTCGCTGTGGCTGGCACGTCCAAGGGAATGAGGTTGCCTGCTGCCTGGAAGTTAGGACTCACGAGCAATGCTAACCAAATTTATGATCGAAGTCAAGAAGTAATGGTTTGGACTTTGGAGTAGAGTAGGCTTTGTGAGGTGGCAATGGTGACTTGAGTGGTTGTGTTTTAAGTTCCTATTTCTTCCTGTTGTAATTATTGGAGGGCGCACGGTTTTGTACATTAGCTGATGATGTATTCAGTAAGGCAGACTTGTTTGTCACTATTGCTTAGATATCTTGTAGATTCCTACTATCTGTTGTAATCACCAAGGGGTGACAATTATGTACATCCGCTGATAGTTTATTCAGGAAGAAAAGTTGAATGGTTTTAATTATATGAGACCCCTAGAGCTGGATAAAAAAAAAAGGAGATGGTAGATGAGTTTGTGTTATAATGACGCTTTATTGTTGAATGACTCTACTTACAACTTTTTGAGTAATTTTTTTGGTTGAAAATACCCATTTCGACACTATTTTTGTACTTAATTTAGTATAAAAAAAGGAATATTTATCGTACAACTATGGAATAACCTAACATTTGCCTCAAAATATTCTCAAATTTTAATATTTTTCATAAAGTTATTTGTACAATAATGGTGCAACCTAGGATATGCAACGGAATCATATGCTATATATGCAACCCTAGAATATCACACAATACAATGTATTTGATATTACATGGTTTTAGGATATCGCTCAAACAGTTATATGAGAAAGACTTAAATTTTAATTGCTTAGCTACGACAAACTCTGATTTTTGTGTGGCTAGGGCTGAAATTTTGCTCTACTTTGCTCTTTTTTTAGTTTTTATTTTTTTTACACTAACAACACCAAAGGAGAAAATATATTACATTTAAATATACGCAAAATATTTCACTACACCTGCTAACACACATTTCTCTCATTAGAAGGCATCTAAATTCTAAAACAAACTTATTGCAATTACCCTTTAAGGTTTTTCATGTTTTGAAAGCATTCAATGATTGTCTCATCATCAATTGTATTAAATATGCATTATTTTGATATATGCCCAATGGTGATTTGGTTATCTTTAGGCTTGCAACTATTATCAGATTTGGAGATTTAGGGTGTAAGGTTTGAAATTGGGGTTGGGGATTTAGGGTTTAAAATTAGGATTTGGAGATTAAGTATGGAGTGATTATTTAACGGTTATTTGGTGAGGGAGAGAAACCACGAGAGCACCTGTAATGAGAAGCTCAATCAGTGCGAAGAAGATCTTGGACTCTCAGTTGGAAAAAGATATCAAAGAAAAAGACGATAAGACAATCTGATACCTTGGTGAGAAGAAGATGCTGAAAGAGAAGTGAAGTATTTTGAACAAGATTTTGTGATATAGGTTGATGACGAGGTTCAGATGTGGGGCAACTATTCATTAGATATATGTGGAACAGGTCTAGCTCCATTTGAATATTTGGCAATCTCAAAATTGACATGGGGTTCTTGCGCATGTCATCAATATGTAGGTCCACCCCCTGGTTATGATGATACTTGTCCTACCTCTTTTTTACATTGAGACTTCTCAACCTTCCCCAACTTGCATATCCAGGTGGTCCACATCAATGGCTTTCAACATTTCATTTTTGTGGTAGGCACTTAGCCTGAAACAACATACGAGGTAATTGGCTTCCAATTATTAAATTTGGGGCATGTTTGGTAAAGGGATAAGGTAAAGTAGAATAAAGTTAAATTTTGAAAATTCAAAACTTTCTCCTTGTTTTTTTTTTAATTTAAAATTTTCTCATCTTTTATTAAAAAAAAGTTAAAAAGTCAACACTAAACTATAAAAAAATATCTACTTTTTATATAAAAAGTCAAAAAGATTTCATATCAAATAACTAAAAACAAAAAGTCATTATAATCTAATTATATATTATTCTTTATTAATTTTAGGTTGACTTTACTTTATTTTATCCTACTTCTCTCACAAACATGCCCTTAGTATCTCCAAATTAGCAAATAGTGTTAGTGCAGAAAAAAGCAAATTATTTGGGCCATGGGTAGTGCCAGTTTGCACCTAGACAGGTCAGCTTTTTGGGTGGGTCGGGTCCTGATCGGTCTCCTGCAGATCAAAAGAGGCGGGAGATTTCCCGCCCAAAAACATGTGTTTAATTCGGTAGCAAAGAACCCCACACTACGCACTTATTTATTTACCTACCGGTGGTGGGGTAGTAAAGAACCCCCGGCACTGTTGTTTTGCTTACCGTTGGTTGGGTAGTAAAGACCCCCACACTACGCAGCAACTTCTGTACGCTATTTAAACGGCCTTGTTCCTCAATATCCTGCGTCCTTCGTGCTCGCTTTCTTCCTCAATATCCTGCGTCCTTCGTGCTCGCTTTCTCTCTAACACCAGCTTCCTATAATTAGTTTTGAATCAGATGGAGATTGATAGTGGTGGGTCCTCATCAGCGGTAAACGGTATGCTCCCTTTTCCTTAGATTTTGCTGATTTGGGTTTAGGGTCAATGGAAATAGGTCTGTATTTCAGTGTTTTGAGGATCTTGGAGATGATTGAAAGAGGGACGGTGGATTTTTTTAAAAAAAAAATCGAGATGAGGAGAGAAGGAGAATGTCTTCTTTCAACTTGTTTTTCAAATTTTTTCGTTTTCTCCTCTCCTTCTTCCTAGTTTTTCCTAATTTCTCCTTCTCATCCACCATCACCACCAAGAACAGGAAAAAGCTTCGCCCATTTATTTCTCGTCCTCACTATCTCACCACCACAAGCTTCTTCAGGCAAGAAATTAATGATCCCATTAGCATTCATTTTGATCAAGATCTGGGTTCATGGTTTTTTATAAATTTCATTCGTAGCTTTTTTTCTGGATGTACATCTGTATTTTATTTCCATTGGATTTGGTGTAATAGGAGGACATGCATTAAGATATGGGTCATGTAAATATTTCTGTTTCTTCTGTTTCTGTGTTTTTCCCCTCTTATTCGGTGCTCAAGAGTTTTATTGGATATGTCAAGAGGTTTAATCATTATGAAACATCCTTTTTTTTTCCAATGTTTATCTACAGTTTATTTTTGTTTTTGGGAATGAAAACGGGATGTTTATGTAATTGTCTGCCATCCTTTTAATTACATTTTGGTTTTCATATCGTACATTTGAATATCCTCTCTACTTATGTAATTGTGTGTCATTCTTTTAATTGCAGTGATGAAGACATTTGAATATCCTCTCTACTTATGTAATTGTGTGTCATTCTTTTAATTGCAGTGATGAAGTCATTATTAAGGATTAAGTGGTATAGGAAAAGGTATGTAATTGCAATCTTATCTTTTTTTTAAATTATATTTTATAAATCACTGTAGATGTCTATTTTCTTTCATTTATCAAGCATTTTCGGTCTCAATCTGATCTGGAAATTGGGTTGAGGGTGGTCCCTGGACAATTTAAGGGGCCTTTCTTTCTTTTAATAGATGGTCCACAAATGTGAACCTAAATCAAATTTATATCAACTGAGTGGCAATTTGGGTTTAATTCCATGGGTTAGGTCTACTGGCCTAGATCATGTTAACCCTGTAATTGCTATAAGAGTGGGGCAAGTTTTTGGACCTGTGGTTAGGATCAATTGGGATTGCAGAGCTCAGAGAAATATTCGATTTTTTGTATACGAGAGTGTGGGTGAGCCCTAACCGGCCCCTATTATTAGGTGTGTATATCAAGTAGGATGATGGTAACTATCCTCTCGGTGAAGTATCAATATGAACATGTTCTTAAACTGTGTAGTGCTTGTGTGAGGGATTAGACACATCTACCCTCAATGCCAAAAGCAACACAGGGAAAATGAAAATGCAATAACTGAACTAATGGAGGAGATAGACATATTGTAATTGAAAAGAAGGATAGATGAAGAAAGTCCTTCATGGTACTCATGCGAACAAGCCATGGCAATACAAACTGAAGTGTGAGGTCATAAAACATTTTTACAGCACCCACAACTATAAGTGGGAATTTCTAGCTAGTTTGGGGTTAGAAGGGTACCGCAACCTGCATAGGTTCGTCAACCTTGACAGGTGCCTCAATGTCGACTGGGATTTGACAGCGAGCAACGTGACCCCTATTAGGTGGGTCATCTCGACAATCAGGACATTGGGTATAGCCCCCCTCATCGAAATCCCGAAGCATTTCTCGTGCATCACGTGGTTACATGAAAGTAATATCATTGTCCACTGCTCTAGAGTGAATCTATTAAGATAAACGAGATAGTTTTGGTCAGTAATGACGAAGTTGGGAAGTACCTCGACCTCAACATTTTCATCTAAAATTTCATCTAAAATTTCTTTGCAAAGCAAATTTTAGGGGTGTGTTTAGAATCACTCATAAATTTTATGTGTGCATTTAGAAACACTTCTAGATTATTTGAATGACAAACACGCCCCTCTTGGAGAGGGTAAGAAGCGGGGTTTTTCTTTTTTTAGTTAAAGAGGCGGGAAAATTACGTTCCCTGCTTTTGGGGAATATAGCAAAAAGAGAGGAATTGAGTAGCAGTTTTTCAACACAGGAAAAGGAGTGACCAAAACGAATCAAATGGACCTTGTTGACCTAGTGAATTAGCGAAGGTGTTATTTAGATGAAAATGTTGATGTTGAGGTATTTTCCAACTTTGTCATTAATGATCGAAACTCTCTCGTTTATCTTAATGGATTCACTCTAGAACAGTGGGTAATGATATTACTTCCATGTAACCACGTGATGTACGAGAAATGTTTTGGGGATTTCGATAAGGGGGGCTATACCCAATGTCCTGACTGCCGAGATGACCCACCTAATGGGGGGTCATGTTGCTCGCTGTCAAATTCCAGTCCACATTGAGGCTCCTGTCAAGGTTGACGAACCTATGCAGGTTGTGGTACCCTTCCAACCCCAAACCAACTAGAAATTCCTACTTGTAGTTGTGCGTGCTATAAAAATGTTTTACGACCTCACACTTCAATTTGTATTGCCATGACTTGTTCACATGAGTACCATGAAGGACTTTCTTTGTCTCTCCTTCTTTTCAATTACAATATGTTTATCTTCTCCATTAGTTCAAGTATTGCATTTTCATTTTCCTCATGTTGCTTTTGGCATTGAGGGTAGATGTGCCTAATCCCTCACACAATCACTACACAGCTTAAGAACACGTTCATATTGATACTTCACCGAAAGGATAGTTACCATCATCCTGCCTGATATACATGCCTGGTAAGCTATACCCAATGTCCTGACTGCCGAGATGACCCACCTAATGGGGGGTCATGTTGCTCGCTGTCAAATTCCAGTCCACATTGAGGCTCCTGTCAAGGTTGACGAACCTATGCAGGTTGTGGTACCCTTCCAACCCCAAACCAACTAGAAATTCCTACTTGTAGTTGTGCGTGCTATAAAAATGTTTTACGACCTCACACTTCAATTTGTATTGCCATGACTTGTTCACATGAGTACCATGAAGGACTTTCTTTGTCTCTCCTTCTTTTCAATTACAATATGTTTATCTTCTCCATTAGTTCAAGTATTGCATTTTCATTTTCCTCATGTTGCTTTTGGCATTGAGGGTAGATGTGCCTAATCCCTCACACAATCACTACACAGCTTAAGAACACGTTCATATTGATACTTCACCGAAAGGATAGTTACCATCATCCTGCCTGATATACATGCCTGGTAATAAGAGCTGATTAGGGTTCACCCACACTCTAATACACAGAAAATCAAATATTTCTCCAAGGTCTGCAATCCCAATCAATTCTAACCTCCGGTCCTAACACTTGCCCTGATCTTATAGCAATTACAGGATTAACATGATCTGGGCTAGTAGGCCAAACCCGTGAAATTAAACTCAAATTGCCACTTAGTTGATATAAATTTGATTTAGGTTCATATTTGGGGACCATCTACTAAAAAAAAGGCCCCTTAAAGTGTCCAGGGACCACCCTCAACCCAATTTCCAAATTAGATTAGACCAAAAACTGAAAACATACATATTACAATGCTTACCCATTACTTGACTGTGCTTGCCAGCCTCCAAACACGATTAGTAGCTTCTTGAACTAGGTAAGTAGAAAAAGACCCAACATCCAGTCATATACCCCACCAAGCAACATTGTAATTCATTCTTGCTCCTGCGGGTTTACAACCACTATAGGCCCTCTTCTCCTTGGGGTTTCAGGAAGTGGTGCGGGAGAGAGGCTCCATGCCATTGAACATCGTTGTTCTAATTTATCGCTGCCATCCTTCAATTCACTACTATCCGTCCATCCCATCTCCCTATCCCTGTGCCGGTGTCTACTCATATTGGTATATAGCTTGGGTTACTTGAATATTAACTGGGGTGGGTTTCTTATGTACTTTCCATGATAGAATACTTTGGTCCTTTTTGAGAAAAACTTCTAGCAACAATGAAAGGTAGTATTTGACTTAGGTTGAGAAGTGATGATAGGGTAAAGGAAAGCAAAGTAGGAATGAAAGGTTAGGTTGTGTTTTTAGGTGTCTGGTAGAAGATTGTAACAGTAGTAGTGAGTCACTATGGTTTGCTCTTTAGAGGGAAAATGTAATGTGTATTCTGTTGCTTGTTGATCTGTCTATAATTTGCTTGTTTAGTTTTCACTACGATTTAAAAGAAAAAGGTAAAAGCCAATAAATTGAATATATGATTGAAGATGGATGCTTAATTTACAATTCCGGTTGAGAGAAACTATGCCTGCTGATCCAAGGGGGATATATCATTGTTAAAAAACAAAAAAGAACTTGAATAAAGGTACAGTCCAAATGTTTTCATTCATTTCTACTAACATTCGATGTTTCTATTGTTTTACTAAGATGTTTCTGTTTTTTGGGTAATCAAGACAGGCATCCGAAATGAAATTTTGAACATTGCATGGTTCAATATTTGGGGATCAATTCTAGTGTTTTGAGGCTTTGTTGCAATTTGCTTCAGTCCATCTTGTTGCTAATTTGTAGGAAGTTGCTGATTTTTAGCTGTTATTGTGGAGTCTTTTGTAAATATTGAGATCTTGCAATGAATAAACTATCAGAAGTTATCCCCCAATTGATTGGTAGCTTGCCTAACGTTGGAAGTCTTGGTTTCCCTGGAATCAATCCAGACATTGCAGCTCCATTGGTGATGCACTCTTAGATGAGTTAGACAATGACATTGCAGCTCTTGTCGGCGCTGGTGAGGGTGACTAATCGACAATCTCGAGAGTGATATGGAGGTAAAATCTCATATAATGTTAATATCTTTTTTACTTAAACCAACCTCCTTTCTTTTAGTAGCATAACAACATTACTTGCACTGAATTTATGAGTAAGGTTTAGTCTATCCTGTTTATATTCAAAGACATGATAGTGAGGTGAACAATTGGCATGCACCAGAGACTAGGCAATTCATCTATTTTCCTATTGGAAACGTTGTTTCCTTCTCTATATCTTATGGATAGTGGCTTGATAAGGACAGTATATAACTACAAGCACAATGCCAAGTGACCGCCTTCATGAAAAGGCAACTACGACTCCTCAAGCATAGGCCAAAAGGTCTAATCAGACTGAATTAATGATCTTAGTTAAATTGTTGTGCTTATTTGAAATTTCTACTAGCAATGACATAGATAGGAACATAATAGAATTGTTAGTAATATGTAATGGAATTAATAGTATTCCACATGGCACATCACTTGTCCTTCAACTTGGGGAGGGGTTGGGGGGGGGGGGGTGGTGTTGGTCGGGTCTTCAGTGGTATTCCTTCTCCAAGATTTGCTTCTAGCTCTTCTTGAAAGAGGGATGTAATGGTTGCAAACCTAATAGTAACTTCTTCAATTGTATGTATTTCTTATATCCGTTTTGTTTTGTTACAATGCCAGGCAAATCCTCCTAGATGGGCAATTGCTTATAGTTGCCCGGTTGTTTCCTGTTGTTTCCATACATATATTTTCTTTGGAAGAAAATACCTATGGCTTCAAGAAAGTGAGTGGAATGAGGAATCGGATAATTTATCTTGTTGTCGCAAGATTTATGAAGTGTAAAACCTAATAGACAGATTTGTGGTCTCCCTAAACTTCCCCCACATTCTCTCTCTCTCTCTCTCTCTCTCTCTCTCTCTCTCTCTCTCTCTCAAACCATAAATAAAAACAGCATCTAATCTTGTCTATGAGCTTTTTGTATGTCGTTCCCACTAAAGGGTGGGCAGGCATCCATTTCTATGTCTGTATCTGGTTCATTTGATCTAGTTGTACTCAAATATCTCATGTTAGTGGTAGACTGGATATAGGCTTAACCGTTGGCATGCATGAAGTGGGTAATCTTATTGAATACTTGTTCACACGCATAAAAGTCCACACTTGACAATCAAAGCATTTTACAATTACACCAAGCATTAACCCCTTCTTTGGTAACATAGAACAGTCAGAGCCTTGCAACGTGTTTTTCTCTTTTTTTTGAACTAGAGAAAGGCCATAGGAAACCTACTGCAATTTCAGTTGTTACACCTTTTTTATTATGATGTTATTTATTCATATAAATATATAACACATCTTTTCTATGTTTTGCTGCAGTGGTTGTCTCGAGACTCTCAAAGAAGTACTAACACATATAGTTAATGTCATGATTTTGGATGAAGGGCTTCTACCCTTAAAGATTAATCCCATTTCTTGAGTTTTTGGAGGAGACGGGGCCATAGTAGCTTGGATAGCTTATGACTGATTCTCCAAGCTCCACTCTTTTGTGATGAATTTTTTAGGGCCTTGGTTGAAGAATCAAAGGAAATATTTTGAAGTACATATTCTTATGTTGAAAGAAATGAGGATTGATATATGCTACCTCCTTTCAATTTTTTTAGTTTTTTCGATTTCTTTGTTTTGAGTGGGCATAATGTTTTAAAGCAGAGCAATTGAGCATTCAGGCCAATAGTAAGGCTTTCTTGTTGGCAGATGTGTTGTATTGAGGTTTAGCTAGATAAGATCCGTTGTTGCTTATCCATTATAAAGTTATGGAACATGTCTTTTCCGATGCCAACATGCACTGCTGTTAGGCTTGAAACTAATCTTAGAGGGCTGATTACGATCGTAAGGATCAAATTACCATAAGTTCTGAGTTTGCCAGTATATGACAGCTGAAGTCTTTTGATGTCCACAGATACAAAAATTATTACATTCTGTCTTTCAGAATAAAATGAAAATGAAGTTCCAGGATGAGGATTTGAATCTGTCTAGAGGGATTAATCGAGTGCTCTAGTTGGCCTGCGTAGCTTCTTCTTTGGGAAAAAAAAGTGAACAAATAAAATATGCCTGTGTTTGTGGAACAGTTTAAATAGACAAATTGCCAAGGCTCAAATGTGTCTATGAGATGGTAGACCATTCAGATATGTTATACAATTAAGTAGTATTGTATCATGAATGTGGTTCTTCATCTGCTTGTCATCTTCACTTTGTCTGAAATGTGTGATTTTACATCTGACAATTATTGGCCAGGGAGGTGTTTTCTGGTCTGGTTGCTAAATTGAGCTGATGAGGTTGTTATTTGGGGGAGTTGCACTACAATTGTAACAGGCGCAGCTGCTTATGCTTAGTGGCTGTGTCAAATACAGTTAGCAACTGCGGTGCTAATTTGCATTGTGCCTCACATATGCATTTCAGAAACAACTCCTTCAGCTATATATGAGTAACAGGCGGCTGGTTATATGCTTGCTGGCTTTGTCAAATACAGTTAGCAATTGTGGAGCTAATTTGCATTGTGCCTCACATATGCACTTCAGAAATAACTCCTTCAGCTATATATGAGTAACAGGCGGTTGCTTATGCTTGGTGGCTTTGTCAAATACAGTTAGCAATTGCGGTGCTAATTTGCATTGTGCCTCACATGTGTTTCAGAAATAACTCCTTCGGCTATATATGACATGCCTAGTAGAGACGTTTGTAGCCGCTTATGGTGGATGGATAGTCCAGCGCAATCCAATACTTTGTTTGTTGAGAAAAGGACGAGGGTCGTTAAGGTAATTCGATTAGATAATTCATTTTTGAGTCCAATCCCACAAAATAATCCCAGTTCCAGGCTGGGATGATTATAAATTGACTAAATGATCCCATGAGGGGGGACTATTGTTGTACGGGGGATATACGTATTGAAATAGCCCCCTACACAATCCGGTGCTATTTTTGAAAACAAACATGGGATTAGCCCTTTTTTAGTTTAGTCCCCACTTCAATCCCCAAAACAAACGGACCAGTTCAAGATGGACCAGCTTAAGATGCCCAGATTATACCTCACCAACCAAAACAAAAACGATCCAAGATTATAAATTGTAAGCTCACAAAAATAAAATAAACTTGGTTTAATTATAATCACATCCCCTGAGGTTTTCCGTTTTAACAATCAGACCCCCTACCATTACTGGGGCTAAGAGTTCTGGCAAAATGACAAATATACCCTTTTCTTATCACGGTTATGAAATTAAAGGTCAAAACAAATTGATAATTGAGTTGACTCAACGAGTCATTATAAACTCAACTCAATCTTTTTCTCCCAAATCCTCACCACCAGAAACCGAGGGGCGGACCAATGAAGTTTTTCTTGAGGGGCCCACTATTTAGAGAAAATTTTTGAGAGGTCTTATATGAAAAGATAACTATAGTTTTCAAAATATATATGGGCTTTTTTATTAAAAAAAATTAGAGGGCTATATGTAAAAAAATTATATAAATGTTTTCTAAATATATAGATTGTAAAGAGGGAGAGGGAGGGAGAGAAGAGAGTGGGATTGTAATGTAGAGAAATTCATAGGGACAGAGCGGGAGAGAATTTAGTTAGTGCATGCTTTGGATTGTGATTGACGGTGACGATGGGCGACGTTGAGGCGATAATGATGGAGGTTTTCAGGAAGCTCGAAGAAAAGGAGAAGCCCTGCTTGGTGATTGCTCATGGCCTTGTAATTCACCGCGACGCTCTCATTCTTACCATTAAGATTGTCAGGAGATACTTTTTTGGTATGTATGTCCGTTAGCCCTCTTAAATTATTTGCATAACCAATCATCATACACCTAAAGGATCATTTTACTTAACACTAATATTAAAATTAGCATGTAATACAAAATATTAGAGGAAAAAAAAGAGAAAACAAATCTTAAAACTGAAAGCATTTATACTCTACAATTTTTTAGGGAATCGATTTGTTGCACCTTAATTACTCAATCTCCCAACTCAAGACACCCAATGCAAAACTCATTGCAAAAACAAATTCAAGAACCATAACAGTACAAATCAAAGTCTTTGATCAACATCTTTAATTGCCATCATCGTCAAATGCAAAACTATTCAATTTGCAACATGTGCATCTGTTAGGATCTTTGTATGTTGACTAATTCTTGAGTTAGACAAAATTATATGTCCATTGAGTTGTAATTTTTTATTTCTTTTATGATGGACTGTGGTACGAGTCCTCGGATGCACTAAAGTGAAGATATTGAAAAAAGAATGCAAATTGAAGTGTTTTGAAGTAATTTTCTAAGGATAATATAGATTAAAAAGTTCATATCTCACAAAGCGAGTGTCCAATCGGGGCCTGCTACCTACCATTGGAAAGCTCTTTTCAAATTAATATATATAGGTTTCAAGATTGCTTTAATCGGAGCTAAAATGACAAAGTTATAACTTCGGTAAATTTATAGAAATTGTGCTATCCATAATTATAAAACTACCATTGCGTGAAAATTATTAAACCGTCATTGTGCGGAAACCTTTACTTTTTGTGTTAGCACTGCCTGTTTTGGTTCTACATAGACTCTAATTAGAAGGCACGAATTGGGGGTTATTTAAAGGGTGTTTCTCTCAATCCTAAGGCATTCATCTTCATATTCTAAGTTGAGATTTCACATTGGATATTCTTTTCTTCTCCAAAACATTCATTGGGAGGTTGTACTGAAGTTATTGAGTTCTAGAAAATAATGCTTCTAATCTCTTGTAGAAGATTTTTTTTTCCTCTTTAGTAGTTTTATTTGTCTTGAGGGGTATCAAGATGTATTAGAACAAGCTCGAAGTGAAAGGCACGTGCGTTAGCAAAAATTACTTCAATCCTTTAGGTTGTGTTTAACTGGATAAGGGTAGTAACTAGATTTTGTAACATCTCTTATACAATGCTTGATTTGAGCTTGGACCGGTGTTAGGTCCCATGGTTTTTTTTCCTTTTTCTTTTTTTTGGTTTGAGTTTTTCACATAATAATCGCTTGTCCTTCTATTGTGGTTGATTGTTTGTTAACTAAGGTTAATTTTTCATTTAACTACATAAAAGAAATCTGTGTTGGAACCTTAACCTGTGTCAATGTTAGAATCATTAAGCATCCAAATGCATAAAACCAGAAATGAACCCAAAAAATAGATTGATCAAATCCCAAATAAATAGGGATTGAAAAGAAAATAAAAAATTACATCCTTTGAGAAAGTAGCTTCTAAAATGGGGTAAAGAGATGATAGAAAAAGAGAGAGAGTTGGCCTTTTCAAGAGGTGTTTCCCAATTTGCGAAAGGAGGTGAAGCATTTCTTGCATTTTCTTATTCGATGTATGGATGGAAAACTACGATGGTATAGTGATATGCTGATGTGGCTTAAGGAAGTGGCATATTCCATTGTATTTTTGTCAATATGGATTTAAGTTATAAGAATTAACAACTAATAAGTTATTATGGTCTCAGTTTTTAGGAATTTAGAGAAATGAAATGAGTTCATTTTCTAAGGGACACCCAAATGCCATGTATTGATTGGTTGATACACACACGCACACATTCATATATATATATATATATATGTGGTTATGGGTAATATTTAAGTGAGAACCATTCTTATAAAGTTTTCCATGAAAACTTTAGGTGGGACCCATCTATCATCCAATTCAAACCGTACAATACACAGGGGATCCCTTGATGGTCACACACTCCAAGTTTCAGTCGGATCTGAATTTACTTGACCATTGGATTGACTGTACTCCAATCCAAATGGATTAAATTTGTGGGCCACTGATGAAGGGATTAGATACATGTGATTGAGGTCAAACTTGATATTCGCCTGCATGGATCTTTCCATCCCCCCTACCCCATCCCCATAAAAAGTTTTCATAGTAGGCAGGTGAAAATGCTTCTCACCGAAACACTACTTTATATGTATATATAGGCTTGTTTATTTTAGTAAAAATTTCAAATGTGGCCCTAAGATTTTGCCTTGTTTAAAAAAGGGACACAAGTTTCAAGAATTTTCATTTTAGTCTCTAAGTTTTTCAAAAAATTTTTAATTAAGGATATCCATGCATTTAAAGCTAGTTTTCGGCAACTTTTTCCCTCAGTTTTTTGAAAAATACTCAAATTGTCCTTTATTGTAATAAACTCATCATCCAATTCCTCTATATTCTCTTTATTTTCTTTTCTACTATCCCTACGATGATTAAGGATAACTAGTATCCCTATGATGATAAGTTATATAGTGGTTGCTGAAATCATGTCATGGTATTAAATAATTGGTAATTTAGTATTTTAAGAAAATTGTGAGAAAAAGTCGACAGGAAGTACTTTTAAATTGACAGATGTCCCTAATTGAAAACTTCTTAACAAAACTTAAGAATTAATTTGAAAAGTTTTAAAACTTGTGGTTTTTTTTTAATAAGGCAAAACCTTAAGACCTTATTTGAAGTTTTCCCTTTATTTTATCAATGGATGAACTTCACAGTTTTTGAAGGAAGAAGAGGAGGAGGAATTGAACAGAAGGTGCCAGTTGGGCTTCTGAAGCAAGCGGTTAGGCTACTTGAGGCAAGAACTTGATATGAATTTAGAAGAATGGGAGAGAGAGTTAAATCTGCATGAATATATGGGCAAGAGAATGATCGTTAGCATTGTCTTTGGCATAGTATTGTAAGTCGATCAGTTGACTGCATGCCTTACGCTACTAGTATATGCTATCCAATTTCCTTCTTAGAATGGTTTACTCAATAGAGATTTGGGCACTGAATTGCATTGCATTGCATTGTTTTCCTCTGCTACAGTTGAAAAAAGAAATGGAGTACTTGGAGGGTATGCTTAAGGTCCTCACAAGCGAATGGAAGACCTCCACCAGAATGGCGAAGGAGACTCATGGGTTGTGCCAGCAGCTGCTTTGTAGTTTCCAGGAGGTAGAAGCTTCAGAGAGCGCACATTCCTTCCTAGGGGTGCTCCAACCGCTCGGTGCTGCTTCTTCAGCCCCACCACATTGCAAAGGTCTGTAGCTGGTCTATTCTTTCTTTTTCTTTTTCTTTTTCTTTTTTGTAAATTTTTTGCTAGGGTTAGCTTTGCTTATTTCTTATGTATTACTAATTAAGCCGGTATATGTGATTATTTTGGTTTGTGCACTAGTGGCTAAGTAGGTCCCGAGTCCATTGACTGGTGTTCCTGCGTCGTGGCTCCTGAGATCTTCAAAGCCGCCACTTGAGGACATCAAAGCAAGATTGGCTCAGCATATTGGACAGAAACATGCTATAATGGCTATCTGCACTGCCCTGTCTGAGGCCCAGGCCTGCTAAAAGGGCGGCTTGCCCCGTTGGAGTGTTTCTTTTCTGTGGTTATCACGATGGTCAGTTGGAGCTTGCAGAAACTCTTTCTGAACAGCTTTACCTTCTGAATCCTTGACCTTCTGAATGAGAACATAACTCTTTTCCATAAGGGTAAGGAGCTGTTAACAGGTGGATCCATTAAATACGATTAAAAAACAGGGTGGGTTCGGGATCAGCCAACCAATTGAAATAAAGTACACGATTCGTTTATACAACTTGAGTCAACTCAGTCTTTCTTTCTCAAATCCTCCACCCACCATAAATCTACCACCACCCGACGCCATCATCTTTTTCAATCAATGCCACCACGACCCATCTTCTTCTTCTCTCTATAAGGTCCACGGCCACCATTACCCATCTGAATCCACTGCCACTACACATGCCCTTAATGCATTTTTTCACCTCTTTAACAATAATAGTTCGAAGAAGCGGCTAATTGTCACGTATCGCAAGATAGTCACAACTGACAAGTGACACAAGTCCACAAACGTCCAAAAATACGAAGACGAGACAAAAACAAAATAATAATAAAAAATAAAAAATTAACCACACAATATGGCAATTATTTTTCTACCTGAGCTCACGCTTGAATCAGAATGGTTTACCAAAATAAGAATACCAACTCCAATAATTTAAAATATGAACCATTTGAACCTAGAAATTTTTCGGTGGTAAGCAAAAAAACCGTGGAACCGGTAAACCGGATCGGACCGGACCAAACTGGTGATTTGGTTCGGTTTTTTTTTGTAGGAATCGGTTCGTTCCTAGTCCCAGACTCTGCTGAACCGTAGGGATCGGTTTGGTCCAGTGTGATGGCCACCGTTCAGATTTTGAACTAAACTGAACTATATATATACATATTATTATATATATTATAGCAATATTTTCTTTCACAAAAGAGCGACATGTGGCACAGCTCTTTTCGTGAGAGAGTAACATATAGTGCAATCTAATTCTTCTATCCATATTAGATAAACTCTATCCATACCACCTCTCTAAAATTTCTCGATTTTTCTATAATCTCTTTCAACATCTGAAAGAATACAAGACAGACACAAATCAAACTCTTTTATTTCTTTACCTACATCCAAACCTATAAAATTTAGTTTCAATATGGGGATCCAAGTTGGTAATATCTAAATGCATTATATATCTTCGCTTCTCTCATTCCAAGGTTTAAAGCGATCTTTGATTTTCATTTGAGATTTTTAATTCTTTGCTTATTCTTTTGTATATATTTAAAATAAAACTAATATTGTATTGTTAAAGATCTTTATTTACATTTATAATCAATGTTGGTGTAGATTCTCAATTTGATATTATTATTATATATGTTATGATAATATCTCCTTTCGCGGGAGAGCGACAAGTGGCGTTTCACACTTTATAAGACCGCGACACGTGATGCAATCTAAAAATTTTATCTATATTAGACTGATTTCAAAAGATTTTACTGAGAATGAGATTCCCTATTAAGATAGCATAAATCTAGCAAATCCTTATTAAGGTAACTTAAATCTAACAATTCCTTATTAAAAATTTCCTAATATAACACAAAGTAGAGTTCCTGCTACTGCTACAAAAGAAACTCTTTCATTCACAGTCCCTGTCCTATATATATAGGAGTCCCTACTATAACTCTTACTTTGATTATCTGTGACACCAACTTTGATTGAATGTGACCCCTCTTCCAAATCTTTGCAAGCTCTCAAAGGAGGCTAATCTCTGTTATTTCTTTTTCTTTATATTCTACAATATGATTTGATTTAATGATTTTTTATTATCTATTTTATGGTAATTACTTTTGTTGAAAGAAGTGATCATTCTTAAGTAAGTAGTTAGTTTCTTAGAATTACAAATTCTGTATTAGTGCAGGGTTAGGGTATCTCTCAAATTTCAAACATAAAATTAGAGAATGTTTTAACTATGGGAGCTTTGCTGTGTATGGCCCTAGTTGATAGTCCCTTCAAAATCTTGAGACCGCCACTCATTATATATCCAAGCGTGAGATGGATGTAACTAGGCATTAACATTGAATAAGATACCTAAACTATACCTTTTGTCTTTAGTTGTACACATTAAACTGAACATGAACCAATGGATGAAGGCCAATACGAAAATGAGGATGATGACTATATTGAATGATCCAAGTAGTTTACCATTATTACTTCATAAATTAAAATTAAGTATTATTTAAATATTGAACATTAGGGTAAGGTCCTTACAGTGTGCAATATCACGATAAGAGAAGACATGAATATAATATTAATCTTTAAATAAAGAAATCTTGATTATTTAATCATGAATCATTGCGGTCAACAGTGGTGTTTTCAAGATTTTTAAGATTGTTGAAAAATAGGAGTTTTAGGAATCATATTAATCCCAATCCAGTGGTCCACTGATTGAAACCACACAAGACAAATAATCCTAACCATCCAGTTAACTTGATAATCTTTCTTACTTGATAAGGCATCGAATATGTTGGAACACTTGACGTGTATAACTCATCTATATTAGTTCCTACTATAAAAAAAGAAAGTATAGTCTTGTCTCATGTAGCATGGTAGTTTCCTAATATAACCCAAGGTAAGAGTTCCTGCTACAAAAGAAACTCACTATATCAATTCCTACTATAAAAAGGAAACTACAGTCTAGTGTCATGTAGCATGGTAGTTTCTTAATATAATACAAAGTAGAGTTTCTGCTACAAAAGAAACTCTTTCATTCACGGTCTCTATCCTATATATATAGCAGTTCCTATCATAACTCTTACTTTGATTGTTCGTGACACCAATTTTGATTGTGCGTGACCCCTCTTCCAAATCTTTGCAAACTCTCAAAGAAGGTAAGTCTCTGTTATAATTATTTCTTTTTCTTTATATTCTGCAATATGATTTGATTCAATGATTTTTTTTATTATCTATTTTATGGTGATTACTTTTGTAAAAAGAAGCATATTTTATTTATTAATTTGTTATAAAATTAGGTATTTTGGTTTTACGGGCCCTTTGTTGCTAATATGTATTAAGAGAATTCACCCCTTTGGTGAGAGGGAAGGAGGAAGCGACACGTGACATGCTCTTAATGAAGGCATGATATATTATAAATTATAAATACTATATATATATATATATATATATCTTATCCACTCCCTTTCCTATATATTTGTCACAACCCGAGCCCAGAAAATCGGAGGTTAAGTTTAAATCTAACCAGTGACACACGTACTCCCGTGTATATACACTTAGACCCCGTCTAAGTGCACACGCACAAGGGAATAATCACATGTGCAAACACATTGTACGCGGAAGCAGTAAGTATCATTGCATGAAAAAGGGAAAAAACAAATAGGAAACAACAATTGCAAAAGATTACATTAAGCACAGAATGTACAAAACAAAATGGGGAGACAATTTTTATGAGTCAAAACCCAAAATACAAGAAATTCAACAGTCCAAGAAGCAACACAAGATGCATCCCACTCAGAAGGAACCTATCATGCCATGACGCTCTCCAATGGAGTGATTACATCCACTCTTCTAGCCCCCGACGGGGCTTCTAGGGTTTATCTTGCTGACCGGCGAGGGGTCGGCAAAGGGATCTGAGCCTGCAACACTAAGAACAACTGATCAATACAACGATTCAGTAAAGCATAAGCAAACAATAAAGGAACACGCATTGTATCAATCAGAGTGATTAACAGGTAATTAATAGGTAATAATACAGAGAGTTTCACATTAGTATACTAGGCAAGTCGTGCATATAAATAAAACATGCTATCAGGATCATAAAACAGATATATTTTGAAAGAACTTTAAACCTTGACACAGGTTAAGGTCCCAACAGAGTATGCTATGTAGATTCAAACAAAAACTACTAAAAAACACACCAATCAATCACACAAGAGATGGACACAAGAATTTTTATGTGGAAAACCCAAACGGGAAAAAACCAAGGGACCTAACACCGGTCCACCCAGAATAATCACTATGAAAGAGAAGTTACAAGATTACTTACTACCCTTTTTCACCAGTTGGACACAACCTAAGGGACTAAAGCCTCTTTTTGCCGATGCACACGTCGTACACTCTCTTTGGGATTGCTCTCCACGCCTTGAAGCCACTCAAGACGAATCAGCACAGAATGGAAGAAGTATGGAACTCAAAAGATGAAGTTGCAGTGCATAAACCAGCAGAAGAACTTCTGAGAAGATGGATCTCTCAATGGATATTAGGGTTTTGATCTGGAGAGAGGTCTATTACTTCGTGGGAGAGAGGTTCTTTTTATATGGAGGAACCCTAGAGTCCTTAACGCCTCTAAATCTCGCCGGATTAGGATGGACAGCAAGCAACTCCAAAGCTTTCGCAGTTTCTGAATCGCGTCTGCCGACCTAGCCGACCGATCGGCTGAACTTACCCAACTGATCGGGTGAGGGTCCGACCGGTCTGGTTCACATCTGATCGGTCGGTCTACAGTTCTGTCTGCAGGCGTTCGTGTAAGCATAATCCGACTGATCCGACCCCTTATTCGACCGGTTTGTCAGTGCACCACCTGCATTGCACATTCTACGCAGACGACCAACACATGTTCCTTCCATAGTTACCTCAGTCCGTCTAAAAACATAAAATTACAACTCAATATCCCAAGTTTTGTCCAACTCATGAACTTGCCAATATTACATGCCTTTCATACTTGTTAGGTGGCTACTAAATTTGCCATATTCTCCCTATGAGAGCAGGCGGTGAGAACACCATTGACCGGGCCAGGGCACAAATAGGTCTCTGATTCCTGGGGTCCGGAAGTCCCAAGACAGGAGCACACTGCAGCGGCAACAAACAGACTACGCCAAATTAAACTCCATCAGGTATCCTGAGGCTAAGGCTGAGTAAAGCCAGACCATATTAAGCAAGTCATACAAAACACGTCAATTCAGGTCACATGCAAGCTGTATAGTACGTGTATCACATCATGTCACATTCAGGTCAATACCAGTATCTTTCAAGACAAATACAAATACAGACCAATACAAATACAAGTCGAAACAATAATAATGAATGGAGGGCAATGACCGAAATCAACATGCAATGCAAGTCAAGTTATTTCAGGGAATCATGATCGTTTACTAGCCAACCCTAAGCTAGTTGTCCATTGTTTCTAATCGTGCATAATGATGTGGTTTTAAATTATTCGATACTCAGTTGTTCGTTTTTGTGGGTGTTGCAATATATCGATAAACGTATATCAAGGTCCCTTAAACCAACACCCATAGGGAGGTGTTTAATAATAGGACAACACACATGAATGAGTCACAACCCTCAAGACCATTCATGTGATTAAGGTAGCCCATTGGGCAAGTTAAGAGGTTAAGAAATCCATGTGAAGGCCCTAAAAGGTCTCATCATTAACCCTATCTTTTCCTCCAATTAATGAAAGAGCAGAAATACTTGGGAATGTAATCTAAACAGGGTCCTCTTAGTGTTTGAAAACGGGAGAATGAGAATGAACAAGAAGAGGATTCAGTCGGACACTCAGGGCAGACCGGTCTGTCCTGAAGCCCGATCGGTCGGATTTCAGTTTTGGAAGGGGTCCGATCGGTCGGACACCATACCCGATCGGTCGGGTAACAGAACTCTATTACAAAACGACTGAAATTAAATCATGTGCACCATAGAGACAACAAGTATAAAGAGAAGACAAAAGGGCTGTAAGTCACAACACACTTGTGAGATGAAAGGAGACTAATAAAAATTAGAGTGTACCAACATGTGTTCATCCATAATGTACTTATACTTGCCTTAATTGAGCTTTTTCCGTAAATTAGTTGTCCTTTGGCCCAAATTGACCTTCGATATGCAGTCCTAACACCATGCATGCCAAAAGTGAGAAGAAAAGGGTGTGCATGCAGTGCAATCACATTCTAGACTCATAACGGATACCATGACTCAACTTCTTACCTTCAATGAACCGTGAAGGTGGTGCGAGGATCTTATTAACGATGAAAAGAAGAATAAGTCAAAGAAGAGTGCAGTGAAATGGAGAGACTTCAAGTGAAGAAGAAAAAGAACCCAACTCTACCTTCGAACGCACAAAGAGATGACAAGTTAACTGGGTGCCCAAGAATTTCCCCTCTTCTTGGCTTTGATCGTGAAGAAGAAGAAAAAGGAAATGAAGAAATGAAGAGCAGAGAAGAGAGAAAGAAGAAGATGTTGAAGATGGGGAGGAAATGGAGAGGAGGTCAGTGCATGACTTCTTTATATGAGATAAGGATAGCACCATTTTCAAAGAAGTCCAAAGGTTATCAATAATTACAGTTCGAGTCAAATAACGATCCAATGGAAACAAACAAAGTTGTTTGCCTGCGAGTCAGTTACGGAAGTCAACGAGCTTGACAAGATACACGTGTTGACACCAAGATGATGCATGAATGACGAAAGTTCACAAAATCAAAAATTACAAAAAAGGGCTCATGTCTATCTATTCCAGGTTAAACTCAACCCAGCTACCTATCCATAACCCTAAACGAAACTCAAAAGGACAAAACAACAAGCATAAAACTAATTCGCTAGAAATGTACCCAAAAACACATTAATTAGTCATTAAATCGGATTAAGCTGAGCCGGAGTATTACAATATTTTCCTAAAATCTCTCTCTAAGCAATCTCTTTTATCAAATTAGTCTGGAAACCTTCCATCTACATGAAATTTTAATAGACCACGAGTAGATGATTACAATAATTAAATAAGTTTTAGACCCAAACCCTAATTTGGTGGCCAAAATAAAGGTTCTTACTTTAAGTCTATAGAAAATTAAGAAGGCCAACCTCAATTTGAGGTCCTGAGTCAATGGCCGTGTCAATAGGGCCTAGCCAGTTAATACTTGATGTTACCCAGTCAAAAAATGCACACCCAAGTTCTTTCTGTGGGGCCTAAGCCCATGGATCTAACATGCACTTTGAAGGGATGTATTATCTCAATCATTACTCTTTATTATTACTTTTTTATTTCTGAGCCATCCATGTATTTGGTGTACATAGAAAAAGATGGTTAGTGGTGTACAATGTGGCAATTGTGAGGTGTGATCATGTCTTTACAAAGAAGATTGGGGTAATCATAGTAATACAAGTTGACAATTCTATTAATGTGGGGTCCACTGGGCCATGACTCACTGACCCAAAGAATCAAAATGGTAGGACTCAAACAGGTGGGATGCTCAAACAATTGAGAGAGAGAAACTTGGTGACTCAATCTATAAATTCATCCATGCCGATCATGTTTCTAATTTAAAAGGCTCAAAATATTAGACTTGCCAAACCTTACCAAAACGAAAGTTGAGCACAACATCAAATTGATAGAAAACCACAAATGTGCTTTAATGATTTGTCTGAAATGTACATTAATTATGTTGATCACTATGTCAAGGGAACAAATTACACTTCAAGATACCATGGAGGGCATGGTTTACTCCACATCACAGTTTGAACTACATGTTAGTAGTTTTTTCATTTTTGTGTTTTTTTTTTGTATTCTTTTTCTGCTAATTCCACTGCTTCGTATGAACAATCTCCTCCTTTACTATCATTGTTCTTGCTAAGTGGAATCCCTTTCCACTTGCCATTTGTAAATTAGTAATCCAACTGATCTATCCACTTGCTATGCATGCCTGCCTACTATTTGTAACAATCTCCACACTATTATCTCTTACATTCTCCATAATTTCACATGCTTCTCATTCATTGGTGCTTTTACAATGTACATGAAGAGAAATATAAATTTCCTTCATTAAATCTTTGATTTTTGAAACTCAAATTTAATTGTTTTTGTATTATGATTTATACAATAATATTCATTAATATTTTATTTATAATATTTTTATCATAGCCCGCATTGGGTGTGGGCATTGAAGCACTAATTTTTATATCTATAAAAAGAATTCCTTCCTTCGCAATAGAGCATGAGAGAGAGCGACAAGTAGTGCACTTTGGTTAAAATCCAAATTTCCACTCAAATATGATTCTGTCTCCTAAAATCTCTCTCCTAATCTCCTCCCCTAAAATCTAATTTCCTCTTCAAAAATCTCTCTTTCTTCTCTACACTCTTTTAGATACAACTAGTGAAGGGTACGTGCGTTGCACGTAGTTGTTTGATATTTTGGTATTTGTTTTTGTTTTTATTCCAATCAAAATGTACATATATTTATAAACTTATTGTTGTGATTTCATTGATAGTTTGTATCAATGTTATAGTTGAAATGATGTTCTTAAAAGATTGTTTAATGAGCATAGTGTGAAAGATAACATATGAATATTTCATTATGCAAGCTAATAAAGAGGTTGTAGTTAGATGGTAAGAGTCATTAATTCACCAGAGAAAGATATAGTTAGCAGCATCACTATTTTTCATATTAGAACAGAAATTATTATTTATCAAGACAGGGAAGAAAAGAGCAGTTAATTGTATTATTATTATTTTTTATCTTTCATATTTGGAGAGGGAGGGTGGGTGTGTTGCTTAAAGTGTTCTGAACAAAGTTTTTTTTGCAGGGTGTTATTTTGAACTGATGAAGTTTGAGAAATAGGCTTTTGTGTTTTTTGTAGAGTGTTATTTTGAACTTATGAAGTTTGAGCATTAGTGCCTTGTCTTATTTGTTTTAGGTGTTTTTCTGTTTTTATAAAATCTTTGTATTGTGTGTTCTGAGAGTGTCAATAGATATAGTTATAAGGTAAATCTGCAAATATGATTGAATAGAAGCAGAAGTAATAAGATTTTGGTATCAAGAGTAATATAACGATGTATTTGATAGGTGTTATGGCTGTGTTTGTTTGATTTACCTAATTGATATGAGATAAATTGTTAGACTGTTAATAGTTGACATAAACAAATAATTTTCAATGTATAAACAATCAAGTAATGTAAATTCTTTAGTTGGAGAAAAATTTGGGATGAAATCCATATAGGGTGGGCTATGTGATATGAATTGATTGGATAAAAAAAAACAATGGGTGCAGGTAGCCAAGATTATATTGGCTTATGGATATATTTGTTCTTCTAGCACAAAGTTCCTCAAAATAGTTAAATTCAGTTGAACGTACAAGTATTTGAATGAAAGACTTTGAAGAATTAGAGCTGAATGTTGCAATTTGGGAACAGTATTCTAGGTTCAAAACAGGAGAAATGCTAAGTAAGTTGTAGTTCTTGAAAAATGTTGTATCAATCTATGATTCAACAGAAGAATTTTGGGGAAAAAAACATATGATAGGTGTTGAAATGACAGATGTATCATACTTGTTTCTTTTTGTTCCTTTTCATGTTTACGTCAGAAAATGGATATATGCAAAATATGTGGAATAGAAAAAATGACAGATATGAAAGGGTCAGAAGTAGTTAAAAAGAAAAGGTATTTAAGAAATCTATGAATGTAATGGTATGGTAGTAGATTAGTGGGGATAATCATTTTTAACAATAAGTATAATCATTAAATTTGATATGATATAAAAGTCAAGTGTACATGATCGCTTTTAATTAGATATCCTGTTATATTTACCAGCATCTTAATTTTGAAGTCCATTAGATTATTCTAGAAGTAGCATCACAAATTTTTATGGTTAATTACGTGCCCTATTTAATATTCGATGAGAACTCTTTTATAATTTTATTTCATTTCAAAATTTTGAAATGTTGAAGTCAACAAGAAAGCATCCATCAATAAATTTTTTCTAAAAGTGAATTATGTTGATTAGTTATGAAGAAGAAGAAGAAGAAGAAGAGAATTCTCCATATTAGTTGTTAGAGTTTTTTAATCTTCATATTATCATTCTCTCAAGCAAAAGAAATGAGACGGTTGGTTAAAAAAAATAAATTATGTAATTTGAGAGTTCAACATATCAGCAAGATGAACAGAGAAAAGTTATCACATAAAACTATTAAAAAAATGAAAAATTGCAGTAAACCTATCTTAGGAATGCAAAACCCATATCAAACTGAGTTCGGAACTCAAGAAATTACAACAAACCTAGTTTACGAACTGTAATACTACATGAAATCTAGTTTGCAAATCATGAAATTAAAACAAATTGAGTTCAGGAATTGGAAATGTACGTGAAAGCTAGTGTACAAATCATAAAATTGAAATGGACCTAGTTTAACAATTGTAAGACTATATTAAACCCAGTTCACAAATCATTACATTAAAACAAACTCAGTTTAGTAATTGCTGTTTTTCATCTACAGTAGTATGTAAAAATAAGTAGAAAAAAGAAAAGTGAAATGCTATAAAGATAATGAATGACCTTGAGTTGACAGGTTTTGTGTGGTTTTGTAGGGGTCTGTCTTTTTTTTATTATCTTGCAAGAGTTATGAAGAAGCCATCTATCGCTCGAACTAAGCTTGCACTCGATTAGCTTCACCACGTGAGCAACCTGTTGATTTGAGAAAATGTCAATAATGTTGATGAAGTTTTTCAAAGCTTACAAATGCAGATCATGATTACAAGCACCAATGAGGCACATGTGTATGATGCAAGGAGCTCATTAGGATTCTGGGTTCAAGCAGGCTCCTCCAAGCATTTGCGTAGCGAAAGAAGTTAGGGCAATGAAAGTAGCTCCAGTGCTACAAATGTCAAGCTTGTTACTGGACTCACACATTCATGCTTTTGTACAGCAGCTTTAATTATGTGGTAGTATGGAAAGTGGACATTAAACTGTAAATACTATAGAAAAGAGAACTACAGTATTTATGTGATGGAACAGAGTTTGGGATAGAGCTACTGAAGTGGTGGTATTTGAAGATGTGGTGTTCCCCTGTTGCTCAGCATGCCCACAAGATTCAAACAATGACAAAAAAGGAGCATGAAAAATGATCCAAGTAATAGGAATAACCTTATGTCTGTGAGCTAGAGGATCATCATCTAGAACGAAAATTATGCGATCTCTATTAGCTGAAGTTGTGGGAACTACTCTTTCATTGTGCCAACCCTGTTAAAGCTTAAACAAATATATATATTTCAGAAACAATACAGTAAAGTACATACTTAATTAACAAGAGAACTGCTGGAGCACCTTGAAGTGAATTTTACGGTTGTAATTCATGTGAAATGTCTTGTGAACCTTTTCATCCTCTTCATTTCCATGGGCATACTTCAGTCTACATATAGAGCAAGTGTGTAGTAGAAAATCAGATTGCCGCAATTCCAAATGATACTGGGTGTAACTTCTATTTCTATTCAAAGCTTTGTTTGTGGCTGGTTTTACAAGAGAACTGACCAAATCAGCGTAACATAATTCCTTCTTGTTGAATTTGTCATTAAAACAGTCTGCCTGCTTGTGTTGCCCATTAACCAACTCAGATGGATTGTCATCTTTGCTGTCCAAACTGAAAAGAAGAAGAAAAAGAAGAAGAAAAAGATTAGCAATTATTAGTTATAACTGAATTTACTCACAAAATCTCTATTTCTCTGAAGAGTGGAATAGCGTAATACTAATTTAAAAACAGGTGTTAAAAACCTGTCAAGAAATAAATGGTAACAAACAGAAGTGTTCCAAATAGTCTAGTGCATCACTTTAAAAAAAAGAAAAAAAAGACAAGTACAAAAGTCCAAAAACCTCGTGGGTTTAGAATTTGGGTTTTGATGCTTATAAGTCACGAGAATCTCTTGCTTTGGTGGAGGAGTGTCATTGTAAAAAAGAATGGCAGTTTCAGGGTCATTCTGTACCAAAGGTTTTAAGAAAGCATCGATTTTGGGCTGCATTGTTAAACCAAGAGGGTTTGGTCTGGTCTTTTGATTTCTCTCCTTCAATGGTTTTTCTTACTTTTTTTTAGGTGTAGAAGAGAGAACTATTATTTACCCATTCATTTCAATTTAGTCATCAAAGTGAATAAAGAAAAAAGGCAGTTTTTTGAGAGAATACGAACAATATATGCAGAAAAAAAAAACAACAACGAAAAGATACTTAAGTAGAGATTGTCTTTTTGCAATTGGTTGGTTGAAGAAGCCATTTGTATTTAATTCCACTTCATTTGCTTTTCAGTTTATTTTTGTGAGCATTAGACTTTAGTGATGTTTCAGTATGTTAGTACCTGAAAAAGAATCTTACAAACTCATGTTGAACTCTAGTTGTTGCCTGTGTGACGTGAGAATATCTAGAATTTGATGGTGTAGACAATGTAAGGAAATGTTATTTCTCCGGCCAGTTAAGTATGGTCAGTACACTTCTGTGATAGTGGATAAGATCAATGCAATGGCACTGCTAACATCAACATACGAGGGAGAAGGGGGCATGAACATAAATGTTTAATTCTTGGGTACCAAATGATTTATACAACAGATAGAAGACATTGCGTAAATTCCACCTCTACCAAGTACTTTGATACAGAGTGTTTTTTATTATACATTGAGGACAAAAGAGTCACCAAAAACACATGCCATGTAGTGGGTGAGCAAGAGGTATGTGGAAATCGAACCCAATCAATGCGAGCAAAACATTTCAATGGATAGAAGAAAGAGGAGAAAAACAATAGTCCTTGCAAACAGTACACAGATATATAATGATGTAACAAACAGAGATGACAGGAATACGACAATGGTTGCTCTCAAATTGACTAATTGCACTGCATCAGAGATATCTGGCCAGGCATATTGAGACAAATGAGGTTAACTCGTAAGATCAGACATCTTTTCTTTACTGCCAATTATCATGTAATTGAATTCCTAGGAATTCTAAGACTTCGTATTTCTATAAGGGGTTAAAATACCCAGCCATCACCCTATAGCCAACTGCTAGGAAAGCCAAGATCTCATCTAAATCATTGCCTTATCCTTCACCGCTCATCTCATATCCTTCACTCCTTCCCTCTTTAATAATCCTTCATGGAGCGCATTTGGACAATAATTCTTCTGTATTCTATGCAAACAAACAGGCCCTTGATGTTCATCAGTGTGGATTAAATAATCCAAGGAAACTGCACAATTACCTTAGCCAATCCCTTATTTATGAGGCAAGGTCAGAATCTGCCTAATACTCTCAGTGAGGACTGAGGCAAATACATTGTACCTTATTATTTTCTTCACTATCAAGAATCTTCACAAAAGATATTTTCAGTCAAAGCTCAGCACAGGCATTACTACAGTACACATGTGTTTGTAAGATTCTGTACCAAGATAAGGTCAATCACACATTTTCTTCCCCACCCAGCCACCCCCTGACCCAAGTTTGAGCACCAACATGTTCAATGTTGAATAGAGGTAAAGCCGATATAATTTAATGTTCTTCTAGTAGACCAATATAGGTAATACCTATTAATTTACAACTTCGAACAGGTTTTCAAATGTATAACTTTGTAAACTCACAGTCCTGAATTGAATAGTTTAGATGGTTCAGGAAAGTGGGCACTGCAGGAATAACATACTATGTATCCTAAATAGAAGAAGGAACTGTTTTTTTTTTTTTTTCTGTTCTTCCTATAAACCTACAATGATGAATGTGGAGAGGCGTACCGGAAGAAAGTCACTCACTTCAAAATTATCAGAGGGAATCAATCATGATTTGAGTAGCAAATCAAAATTAACAATTGCACAGTAAGTGATCTTTCATTGCATGAACAGAAGAACATTTCTACAGGATCAAGATGGATATAGAGGCATTGCTTACTCTCTGTAGGAACCATTGTGATCTTTGGACGGACATGTAACAACTTGAAAAAGTATCTCCCTTCAGGACCAAACTTCTCCAAGGCCCACTTAAGTGCAGATTTGCAGTTTCTATTTCCATTGACAGCAACTGCAACAGTTGAAACCAAGGGAGCTATGGACACATGTTCTTCGCCCCCTTCAGGAACTTCCATTTCCTCCCTCCTCACAGGCCCAGTGCTCAATCACTTTGTTTCTTTGTAACAAAACCAAGTAAAACTCCATTATTTAGATCTGGATGGGCCTATCTCTATGTAAGCTTTTAGGCCCATCAGTAATATGTGTAAAACATATTGTTCGTTATGATTTATATATGAAAAAATATGAGTCAGATGAGACTTCAGTTAAAAGTGAAATTTGATCCATTGCTAATATTAAAGATAGCACTACTACAACCGAATTGAATTTAAGAAAGTGCACCTTATTTATTTAAAGGGGTTCAAATGATGATTCAAATTTAAGAGAGTGCAACTTGTTCATTGATTTAAAGGGGTTCATAAAGGAAGATTCAAATTTAAGAAAGTGCAACTTATTCATTGATTTAAGAAAGTGCAACTTATTCATTGATTTAAAGGGGTTCATAAAGGAAAATTCAAAATTAAGAAAGTGCACCTTGTTCATTCATTTAAAGGGGTTCATAGAGGAAGATTCAAATTCTTAACAGGCATCATGACAAAGGAGATGCTTTTAGATGAAAGATATAAAAAAATGGATCTAATTCTAATTAAGGTAGAGAAAAATGCCAACGTCGGGGCATATTGACCATGACATGATTGAAAATAGGACAGTGGTATGGAGGTTTAGATGGAGAGGTTTATTTTTAAGAAGAGAGTTGGTTGAGTTGATCTTTTTAGTTAGCCTTCAGCTGTTTTTATATTATTTTGTTTTAGTCAATTCAGTTGACTATTGTCATTCGAAAAGCAATCAAACCAAAAGAGGATTGAGTTCTGGTCTGCTACACAAGAAATATTTCTCCTCATATTCCTTGTCACACTTCAATTCTTCATACAAAACCTAACAAATCCTGAAGCACCGAAAAAGTATACATATAGAGATCCAAACAAAATGTGAGGGGATTATCTGTGAATGCTTCTTTTTAATTTTTTACACTGTTATGATTGCCAGCTAGACCGAAACCCTAATTGCATCTGCATTATCAATCGGTCTAGCCTTTTCCAGTTGTACCATAGAAAGATCTTCACTTGTATATCCCCTCAAAAATTTATTGCTTTCGGCATAATCAGGTTGACCTCATGTTGTAGTTGTTGTATCACTTCACTAGTTAGAAAATATTACTAACCTCTACAAATTTCATTTCAAGTGTGCCTCAATCTGCCCCTGCCCATATCCTTGTTTGCACACAAACCTTAAAGGCCTGAAAACTTTTAGATTTTAAGTCTATGGCAGTCGAACACCGTTGGACTTTCCAGTCATTAGCCAAAGCACTCAGTTGGACACCATTAACATCAGAGAGAGTTGTCTATGCTTGTGTGTTTAAAAGATATGGAGTGGTGGTCTTGATGTGAGGGTTGATAAAGATTAGGTGCAGGCATTGCAGTGTATGACCAATTTGAAGCTAGATTCCATCAAAAAGTTTTGGAGATAAAATAAAATCTGCAAAACTTCAAGATCAAGGCATGTGTATTCTACTTGTACTCTCCAAGTACTTTAAATGGGAACCAACTGCTCTTTCTCCAATGTGAACAGCTGATTGCTTATTTTTCTCCATTCTGAACAGTTGGTGGCACCTATTAAGACTGGCATTAGAAAGCTTTAAAAGGGACCAACTGTTCTTTCTCCAATCTGAACAGTTGGTCGCAGCTATCAAGACTGGTATTAGAAAGTTGGAAAGGTTAATAGTGTGATCAGATTAATGTAGTGACTTGATATATGGTTTTAGTCCTGTTTTATCAAATAGAGATGATAGAATAGAAAAGGATACAGAAATAATAAAGAGTCTAAAATAGAGAGAAACAGTCATTGGGTGACAATTGATGAACTTGGATAGGTATGTATTCTGAAGCATATGTATATATATATATATCTAAAAGTCCGTTTTGTTGTCTAAGACAATCAGCATTAACACAAGATGCTAAAGAAGTCACTCCCAGTTTCATATTTCAACTCAACTATGCATTCTAATATTGAGATGTGCAGTCTTTGCAAAACAGAGGGCTACAAATTCAGAACGATGGAGAAGGAGCAAAGAAAAGTACATGAATCAAAAGCTTTGCTGCAACAACCGTTTGACATAATAGAAAAGCATTACAATTTCATTTCTATTAGACATTTAATCAAACAGTTCATGCTCAGTCTAATATTTACAAAGAAACAAAAGAAAAGTATAAGTATTTCAGATTGAATTTCTATCACACATTTCATCAAACAGTTGATAATCAACATAATATGTGTACAGGTAGAAAAGAAATAAATATAAGCAGGTGCAAAGAAATCTAAAATTTCATTTTGAATTTAAAAATTTGTGACAAAGAAGAGCAAGATAGGGAATATACCTGAACACCACAGCCTTTTGAAAATAAATATTTTGTAAAGAGATGGAATGAAAATCGATTCACCAGAGCTCCATCACCAGCAAACAGATTTGGTTTTTTTTTCTTTGTGCTCCTAAACGTTTGTGTTTTTGTTTGAAAATTTGCAGATCAAAGAGATGAGCATAGATATATAGGACACAAAGAAAAAACAAGAAATATTGGGATAGCTGTTCAGGACACCTCTATTGATGATCCAGGGTACACGTTGCATAACATAAAAATCGAACAGAATCAGATAAGAATAGATAGAGGAAAGAAAGAGAGATTTCGACACCTGTTAAAATGACATTTTCCTCACCAGCTGTACTGATGATCCATGTAACACGTTGGATAAGTAGGCGATAAGCATGGAATCAGGCAGAAACATCTGGACATCTGTTAAAATAGTATTTTTCTTATCAGCTATATCTCGATGATTAATATAACACGTTACATATGTGGGCCATGACAATGGATCTACAGTGAATCAGGCGAATCCCTACTTTCTGTTCTCTGGGTGTTTGGCTCCATGCTCCCTCGATTCCTCTTGGCATGCACCGCCTTCAAGCAAAAAGAGAAGGACCTATATACTGTTCTTCTTCTTCTTCTCCTTTTTAGATTTACGAAATACAACTAATTTAGGGAACCCTAACAGCCTCTCTTCTCCTTAATGTTGTCTCATCTTCTTCCCTATTCTCTCCCAATGATCGGATCTCCACATCGAAGATGAAAGCCGATCATCTCTGCAACCCTTCAACACATCCATCACCTTTCTAATGATGGTTTCACATATCGTTTGTGGGCATCGGTTGCAGGCTCTCATCTTCTTCCCACTCTCTCCCAATGATCGGATCTCCATACTGAAGTTGACAATCGATCATCTCCTGAACCCTTCAATGCATTTATCTCCCCTTTCCAATCATGGTTTCACATCTTGTTGCTGGGCATCGGTTGTTTCAAACCCTCCCCCATTTCTGTTATTTATTCTCTGATGCAAGATGCGTTTTTGGGCCATCACATGTCAACATGTTAAAATCAGGCCATTCTCTGATTGTTTGATGAAATGGGCCATACGCCTATCTACAGTACCGAGGGTGCCGAAACGGGAGGAGAAACTCAGCTTTTTTAATAAGGGTAATAGAAACATTGTGGGCTTCTGGTAGTGTGAGTATCGTGTTTAGTCCTAAAGAGTCGTAATGATTGATTATGTTTTGGAAACCGTTTGAAACTCTGTACTTGATAGATATGCTTCTAGGCGGCCCTCGGTATATTAAAGTTGACAGTCCAATAGGAATATCCGTTTAGAAATTATATGGTTGGTTTAGATTAGGTTGAGCTAAGCCGCCCAAAGAGGACTGCTCCATTCTACAAGCTTAAGAGGGGTGTTTATATCCTGGGCCTGACAAATGAGCCCAACAAAGATCTTGATTGGGCCATGGATCTGAAGTGATGAAGACCCAATTCCATGTTGACATCTGAAACCTTTTGTAATGCTTTTATGAAAAACGATCCATGGTGCTAGGACTACTTTGATAGACGACGATAATAAGGAGCTAAAAGCAGTAGAAAAAACCAAATGTACCCATGGAGAATATGAGATATCCACAGATCAAATGATTCTAACCCATAGTTATAAATCATCAATTTAATGACTATACATAGTGAAAATGTTCATTATGATAAAACCCAATTACTAATAATGGGAGGAAATGTCAATTGAGACTTGAGAGGAGTCCATCCATGTGAATGTATTGGATCAATTAAAAGTAGATTCCATGGATGAAAAACGGTAAATATATAATAAATTTAAGTGTCTATTTTAATGCTCCGGATTAGTATTATTAATCAGTGATTGGGTTTAGTGGTGAGAAAGGCAGGCAAATTCTGTCCTCCAACATGGGGTTTCTAATTTTCATGTGATCGGAAGCAAATAGATGAAATTATAGTTACAGTATCTATTCAACCATAATATTCAAAAAGCTTGGTGTTTGGAAACATTCCAACAAACTATTGGATTAAACCACTCCATGGTTGGACATCACAAGTCCATGGGTGTACCTACTGATAAATCTGTATAGGTAGGCCCACTTAAAATATAAACCATCGGATTAATTATATCCACTCTTCCTCAAATTATTTCCATGGTACCAAGTGGGCTCCACGCATGCACTATGTGTGGTTTTGCGACCACCGGGTTAGACATACATGCGATAATTTACATTGTGTTTAAATTTTCTCTTAAAATAATTCATTTTCTAAATTTAATTTTACCTATGTTAGTGCTATGAATATTCATTAATATTTTATTAAAACATTACAAAATTTTAACAACATTGATTTATTACATGAAATCTTTTTTTCATGGCCTGCGTTGGGCGCGGTCCTTAAATCGCTAGTATTATTTATAATATATTGAAAAATATATTAAAGAGTTCAAGAAGACTCCAACCCTTGGAGGACAGCCTTAGTCTAGAACCACAAGCCACTAAGGTATTATACCATTTTAAAACAGGATGCTCATATTAATATATATACATACATATATATATATGAGCTTTAATATTATGAAAAGCATTCTTAGTTTCTTACACGTTTATCATGAGAATTTTTTTTGGGGCTCATTTGTGGGTTTTACTTGGGGATGAGACTAGGAGGGATGAAAAAATTCACATAAGACCACTTTAAATATCAAGTTTTGTCTTAATTATATGTTCCTACCATCTTTATCCCTACCAATCAAGTCTATTTGAATTGATGCACACTTTTAACGTTATAATAACAAATGAAGTTTGAATGGTCTAGTAAGATAAACCGATCATTTTCCATGTGATTTTCACTTATGCGTATAAAAGCTAAGCCAGTACAATAATATGTGACACTGACCATAGCTTTTTACTCACTGGGAACCAATGACAGGGAGGACATGGACAGGCCCACTACATGGGGGATCCGCAGGCACTTCCTCAAGCCGGGTTGAGCCCTAGCCAGACCCCATCTCAGCCGAAGGCTAGTAGCAACAGCGTCGGAACAGGACTTGTCAGGGATCGAATTCTTTTTAAGCCATCGCCCCCAAGATTTGAACCCAAGTAAAGATTTGGTTGTTGTTTGTTCAGTTTTATGGACAGTATTTTTTAATTCGGAAATATTACTTCTGCACACCAAGTGCTCGACGAAACGCCTCAAAGAGACATGTATGTCCCAAACACCGCCCACTCTCGCGTGTTTTATCTCCTGAGATGCTCCTTGCGCAAACCGGAACTCATCACCATCAATGCACTCCATTGCCTAGCCATGAAAACTGGAGCTCTTGCCGACATCTCCAAGTCCACCTCTCTTCTCACTGGCTATGCAAGAGCTGGTGATTTGACTTCTTCTTGGTCTGTTTTTGCTGAAATTGTCGCCAAAGATGTGATTTGTTGGAATGCAATGATCAGCACGAATGTTCAATATGGGCGTTTCCAAGCTGCAATAAGGCTATTTGGAGAAATGATGAAAGATGTAGAGGAATTTGATTCCACCACTTTGCTGGTCGTTCTATCAGCTTTATCAAGAACACATAACTTTGAACAAGGTCGAGTTCTGCATGGAATCGGCTTAAAGCTGAAGATGGATTCGAATTCTTTCCTGGGTAATGCTCTCGTGGACATGTATGCAAAATATGGCGATTTGAGTTCAGCAAAATCCTTGTTTGGGAATATGGAATTCAGAGATGCTGCATCTTGGAATTCCATGATGAGTGGATATCTCTATAATGGTTATCCAGAAAAGTCGCTGAGTTACTTCAGAGAAATGGTCTTTTCGGGCGTTCATCCTGACTCAATGAGTCTTTCATGCGTAATATCAGCATGTTCTTGTTTAGGTGAGCTTGGGTTTGGTGAATGTGTTCATGGTTGGGCGACAAAGTTGGGGTATGATGACACATCTCATGTTTCTGTTGCCAATGCACTTATTTCATTCTACTCAAAATGTGATAATGTCAATGCCGCAGAAAAAGTGTTTGTTGGCCTGATTGATAAAGATGTGGTTTCATGGAATGCAATGATTGACTGTCTTGTGGAGAGTGGAAGAGTTTTGGAAGCTGTTGTTCTTCTACGCAAAATGCAGTTACAAAGTGGGGTTCAGCCTGATTCAGTTACCGTAGTTGTCATTCTTCCAGTATGTGCCGAACTCTATTTGCTGCGGGAGGGAAAATCCCTTCATGGGTTTGCACTGCGGAGAGAATTGGAGTACGCATTGTCTGTAACAAACAGCCTGATGGATATGTACATGAAATGTGATGGCTTGAGATATGCAGAGCATTTGTTTAGGGTCATGCCCTGTAGAGACCTGGTTTCATGGAACACAGTGATTGCAGGGTACTCAAGCAATGGTTGCTTAAAAGAAGCACAATCCTTGTTCAGAGAATTGCTTCGCTCAGGCCTGAGATGCAGCTTATCCACTGTTTTAGCCGTCCTCCCATCTTGCAATTGTCATGAAGGACTGCAATTTGGCAATTCAATTCACTGTTGGATGCTAAAATCTGGATTTTCAAATGCTTCAGCTGCAAATGCCCTTTTACTCATGTACATAAACTGCAGAGACATGGTAGCTTCTTTCTCATTATTTTGGAGTATTTCAGAAGCAGCTGATGTGGATTCTTGGAACACTCTTATAGTAGGGTGTGCAAAAAATGGTTATCAACTGGAAGCTCTAGAAGCATTCAACCTAATGCGGAGTTCTTCAAATGTAAATCCAGACTCCATAACACTGGTAAGTGTTCTGTCGGCATCTGGAAGCCTTGATTTGACATTCCATGGGATGTCTGCCCATGGTTTCATAACCAAAATATCGATAGGGTCAGGTCTTCAAGTGAGAAACGCATTGCTAATCATGTACTTCAGGTTCAGAGATACTTTAAGTGCAGAATTAATATTTCATACCAGTCCTTGCAAGAACTTATGCTCATGGAATTGTATGATTTCTGGCTATGCCCAGAATAAGGATGGTGTAAGAGCTTTAGAACTTTTTCACCATATGCAATTTGAACCAAATGAGATAACCATTGTTGGCATTCTAACTGCTTGTACACAATTAGGAGCTCTCATACATGGTAGGGAAGTCAATGGTCATGCATTCCGCTCAGGCCTTCACCAAAATGCTTTCATATCTGCGGCCCTAGTTGATATGTACAGTAAATGTGGAAAGTTGGAAACTGCAACCCAAGTATTCAAAAACTCAATGGAAAAATCTATTGCATCTTGGAACTCAATGATATCAGCATATGGGATTCATGGCTATGGTAAAAAAGCAATTGAAGTATTTCATGAGATGTGTGCATCAGACACCAGGGCAACTAAGAGCACTTTCATCAGTCTGTTATCTGCCTGCAGCTACTCTGGGCTGGTTGATGAGGGCCTATGGCTCTACAGTCAGATGTCGGAGGCATATGGCTTAACACCAACTCCTGAGCATCACGTTTGCATGGTTGATATGCTTGGTCGAGCTGGTAGGCTTGCTCAGGCTTATGAGTTTATCAAACAGATGCCTACAAAACCTGCACCAGGTGTTTGGGGGGCTCTATTAAGTGCCTGCAAAGATCACAACAATCTTGAGATGGGAAAATCCATAGCAGAACATCTATTTCTTTTGGAACCGGAGAATGTCGGGTACTATGTTTCACTATCAAACATGTATGCAGCAGCTGCCAGGTGGAGTGATGCGGTTGAAGTTAGGAGAATGCTTCAAGATAGGGGATTGAAGAAGCCACCAGGCTGTAGCCTACTTGATGTACGTGTGGGGTGAAGAACATTTTCTTTGTTCTTGATGTTATCTGGTGATGTGTGATAAACCTGGTTTCTGAGCAATCCAGGTGTAAAGCCCACACAATACATTCAGGCAAATCCATAAGGATTTGCAATCCACAAATGTAACTGATGTGCATGAATGTGGGCATATTGGAAGTGTGGCATCAAGCAAAAGGTGCATGGTGATGTGGGGGAACACAGAGACACAATGGCTGCGCATTGCTCAAGTATAACCTTTGATGACATTTGGCATGCACAAACAGGTATGTATGCATCATAAAGGTGTGGATTCAATAAAGGGAATCCATGAGAGAAGCATCAAATCCATTCCACATCTCATTTGGAAAGTTCATTAAGAAATTTATCTTGTTATTAGAAAATTTTTGCACTTTACAAGAAGGCATTAAGACCTTCACCTCTCACTCAGTTTCTCATTACTGCTTGCAAACTGTTAAATATCCAATTATATATTTGACCAGTGCCCTTCTTTCATCTTTTTTCTTTGTTGGTATGGGTGTGTTAGTTCATAAATTAGTGCTTGCCTTGAATAAAAGGAATTTTCATCCATCAGGTTCGTTGGCCTTTTGCACTAGCTATAATATACAATGTCGTCTGATGGCCTTTTGCACTAACTATAAATTACAACGTCGTGAGCTCACAATGAACCATCATCGGCCTTTTGCACTAACTATAATATTTCAATGTCATGAGCTCACAATGAACGATCATCATATAGGCACCTCTCTCTCTCTCTCTCTCTCTCTCTCTCTCTCTCTCTCTCTCTCATGGACTGCTGGATTTCTATATCAATAGAGATGACTTGAGGAGATGATACCATATGACACTGATTTAATGTAGAGTTAGAAACTGCTATGTTATTGATTCAATAGAATTATAAGTCATGATTTGAACAATTTCCCTCTTATCTTTGTAAACCCTATATCTAATGTGCCGTGGTGGAGGTTGGAAATTTCACTATGTTAAAAAAATAATAATAACAATATTCTGTCAGGGCTATATGTGAAACAATGTGTTTGTTTGTTTGTTTGTTTGTTTTCGTGGTTTGTGGGGGTGGGGGCTATCTAACTGCAACTCACTAGCAGGGCAACATTTTCCATCAAACCGCCAATAGTTTTTGTTGTCACTTGTTGATTACATTTACAGCACAACTAGGACTGTCTTTGACTGTGGCATGGATTTTGTATATAACTTTCGTACCTCCCATTTCTATGAAATTTCGCATGCAGATGCTCTGGCAATGTGATTAATTCCTATGTGAGTACAAAGCAAGCTTGTTGATTAGTTAATTTAGCTCTCCAAGGATAGTGTATTTGACTGTAGACTTGTACGAGCGTATTCCAATTATTTTTTGCATAAAAACAAAAACTGTTGTCTCTGAAAAATAACTTTGTTTTACTCATAAATATACTTGTTGTATCTGGGATCATATATATATATATATTGAAACTTACTAAATTGAACTTCATGATGATGTTCTCTTATTGCAGTTTGAAGCAGGTCAACATGGAACGCTTTCATCTTTGGATTCCATCAATAGATCAAAGTTAAAAACAGGGAATCAAAAGGTTCTAGCTTTACCTCCTTATGAATATAACTGCATCACTTAGTTATATTTAATCTGAAATTTTAACTAAAATTTTTGTTTTGAGTTGTTTGAATCTGTTTTAATGCAGACACTTCGTAGGCTTGCTCAAAATCGTGAAGCAGCACGAAAGAGTCACTTAAGGAAGAAGGTAGGATTATTCTGCTTCTATAGTTATAGTCTTTCCTGGCTATTGCATGATTGATAACAAACACTTTCTGTCATTCTGGTCTTTAAATTAGTTGTTTAAAATTGGCAGGAATCTGAATGTTCATCTGTTTGTATTCACTCCTAGAATACTGAAGTCAACCACACGATAATTCCTACGTAATTCATTTTCTAATTCCTATGCTTTGCCTTGACCTGCCAAAAGACATAGGACAGAAGTGGGCCTCTTTTTTATTATATTGTCTTCAATATAATGAATCAACTGATGTCGTTTATTTGTATTTTGGTAAGAGTAGCTCTTGGTATTGTTTGTTCTCCTGTGTGTATTTTGAGTTTACTCTGCGCTTATTGCGTATTTTACCAGGAACTCCATAGGCATGCTCAGGCATAGCTTAGCCATAATATATGTCTCAAATGCAGTCAGTCAAAGCAAATTAGTCTGAAGCTACCATTTGATCAGTATACCAGAAGACAGTATGCATGTGGTTTTATGAATTTCATGATTTTCAAGAGGAGAGCAGTTTTTTCCCCTTAATCGATCTAGAGGAGAGCAGTTAGTACCTTATTTAGTTTAGGTTCATTATTTGTTGCTTTCTTTTTACCCATTAAAATGAGGATCTTGGGGGTCTGAAGACATCCATCGTGTGATAGGCACTTAGTTCTCTAACTCCTTTTCTTATGCTTGCCTGAATTGAATAGGCTCAGTGGACTACTAATAGACATTTTACTCATTAGGCTTACGTTCAGCAGTTGGAAGGCGGCCGGGTAAAGTTGGCACAACTTGAGCAGGAGCTTCAGCGAGCACGACGACAGGTATGACAACAGGACTCTCTCTCTCTCTCTCTCTCTCTCTCTCTCTCTATATATATATATATATAAATGCATGCTTGATCATCATTTGATACATCCTTAAAAAGCATTGGTTATTCTCTTCCTGGAAATTTAGCCTCTTCAATCTTATTTGCTTCAAATTTCAACACATTATTGTTCTTTATGCGAACAGGGTATTTTTATTGCTAGTGGATGTTTGGGAGATCAAAGCCATTTAGTGGGTGGAAATGGTAAGTCTTGTACTAAATTTCTGATTTTATTTGTGCCTATCCTTTTTAATAGTGTTTGGTGGATAATTTTACTTTGTGTACCCTGGCATACTACTGGACACAGTGACAACGGAACTCGGTTTAGGAAGAATACCATAGTAGAAGTTTTGTGTATGTTTACAACCTAAATTGAATCATAAGTTGCTATTTTAAGGAACTGAGAGAGTGTGTATCAAAACCTGGAAGGCTGCTTGGGTTGTAATTAATCTTTCCTTTTATGCTCTAAAAGTCCTTGAGTAGCAGTACAGACTGTCAATCAGTTTTGGTATCATCGGATTTGACACTCTAAGTTGTCTTTGTATCAGGTCTTGTGCTTACCATTGTGGAACATGATCCTGTATGCAAATTTTGTTCTTATCTTGTTATTATCTCTCAAACAAGGTCTTCTGTACTTAGTGTTATACTAGTCTCCTTTTTTGTTTTTTTATGGTCTTAGTGCTATATAATCTCTCATATAAGGCGTCAACTTCTTGGTTCTGGAGGGTTTCTACTGTCGAGGCCCTCTGTCCCAACCTGACTTGATTTTTGTTACTTCTTAAAATCAATTTAATCATGTCTCTATTGAAAGAGTCTAAATAGAGATGCTGAGGCTTTTGTTTGAGAATCTAATTCCTTAAAATAATAGGTTCAATCTAATAAAAGAATCTAAATTTTGTTTGAGAATCCAATTCTTTATCATATTAGGTTGAACTTCAACAGTGAAGAAGAAGTTGTTGTTGGATGTGTAGTCAAAGGATTCAATCTAAAACTTGAAAAGATGAGAGTGGTTGATCTTCTGTTAGATTCTTTAAAATAATAGGTTCAACTTCAACAATGAAGATGAAGTTGTTGTTGGATGTGTAGCCAAAAGATTCACTCTAAAACTTGAAAAGATGAGCATTGTTGATCTTCCGTTGGGTCTGGGTTGGGACATGATTCCACAATTGGTAATATTAAGTTCAAAAGCTTGGATCTCTAATTAACTTGTATCAGGTTAATAAGTCAAATATGTAATTGATTTTAAAATCAAAATCGGAATTTATTTACCGTTATATGTAACCAGTAGCCTACAATTGAATCTTGCAACTTCTATGAATCTATAGGTCATGGTTGTTTAACCTTTTGTGGCTTATTGGTTCGATGACGGACAGCATTTCAATTTTTAGGGAATAAACCATTATACGTACTCTACTTGTATGTGATCATTTTATTAGAGAACATACCGTGAGAAACTTGCTGAGTTTAGAATCTAATGCAATAGAATGCTGTTTAAATTGTATCTTTAATTTATCCATGTGGTTAACCAAGGCAACAACATGCTATATTCTGCACCTTCGGCATATGCCTTTTGCAGAATAACTAGCTGTATAGGTGTTTCTTTTTTCCTTTTTTTTTCTATTTTGCACTACAGATGTATTAGAATTGGACAACATATATTAAATTAGCATTCTAGCACATGAAGCCGAGAGATATATATAAATATATGTTGCTTTTATCGGATCAAGAAACTTCAGGGACCTTGGCATTTGATATGGGGTATGCACGGTGGCTCGATGAACATCAACGTCACATTAAGGACCTAAGGGCAGCTGTAAATTCTCGCATGGGTGATACTGAACTGTGCTTTCTTGTTGATGTCGTGAGGTCACATTATGATGAGTTGTTTAGGCTCAAAAGTGTTTGCGCAAAGTCCGACGTATTCCACATTCTTTCAGGCACATGTAATACTCCTGCTGAGAGATGTTTCATGTGGTTGGGTGGGTTTCACTGCAAAGTTGTCAAGTTCGTTTTGGACGCTGTTTCAGTTTGGTTGCAAAATAGAACATTTCAGCTGATTTGGACATTTAGCTTTCCAATTTGGAAATTCGTTTTGGAAAATATAAAAAATTATATATATATATATATAAATTTTCATCCTACCAAGAATCCCAAGTATAATTTGCAAAAGATAAGGTTTAAATACATCCCTTCAAACTAAAAAGAAAAAAATTAAAATTATATAAATATACAACCAGTGTTGAGAAACTATTCGGATTTATGTATTGGGAAAATATAAAAAATATATATCTACTACTCTTATAAAAGAGGATATATTGACATGCTTATCAACTGCTTGCTTATATTTTCCCTACACCACCATGGCCCACTTGATTCTGGGACCACTTCAATGTGAAGTGTTTTTGTTCTTCTTTGGCATCTGTTCATCTCAATGCATGTTTGTCACATGAATGGCAAGTTTGACCAATCCACCTAGCAGTGAGCCAGTGACCCATCACCTCCTCTTCTTGACTTCTTTGAAATCTACTGTTTGTGATACACCATCACTCATTCATGAATTCCAGCTCTCGACCTCAGTTGTGCTCCTGCCTCTTGGCTTCAGGTTATCTTCCTCTTCCTTTCCAATCTCATTACACCCTATCCTTATCCAGGAGAGGGGGATTTCAATCAGTCCACAATGACATCTCTTCCATGCTCTCACTCTCTCATTTCTACACAAAATCTCCTTATCATCATCATGAGAAGAAGATTCTATTACAAAATCCTAAGATTCCTCTCTCCCGAACAAATTCCACGTCTAGGTCTTCAACATTATACAGATATGGGAATTGGGTTTCTCGCAGGAGGAGATTTAATGCAAAATCCGCGAAATCAGAGGCAGCTATCGACCAAAGCAGTCAAGTTACAAGAGAGAAAATCACTGTCACTGAAAATGCTGGGAACCCATCTACCAGTTTCTTATCAGTTCTCTGTCCATTGCTCAAGTTCTTTGGGTTTAGCACTGGCACAGGCCCTTAATATGTCATTACTTCTGTATCAAGTTCTATACATGGTTTTTGGTTGGACACTTAATTGGAATGTCAGATCTTACAATTCATTTTTTATTTTATTTTATTTGTTACAATTTTGCAGATAGTTACCAATTTTCATATATTTTGATCTCGAGTTTACTTCTGAGGTGGTTCAATCTTGTTGTTGCATCTTCTCAGTTAATAGTTGATGTCCATGTTATCTCCTTATAAGAGTTACTTTTATATTTTTTGGAACTCAACTTCTACCTAGCTTTGGGCGGACGTTCTACAATATGGCCTTTTTATTGTACCTAGGTTTTTATTTGGTGTGGTAAAGGTGGCTTGCCAAAGTCTGGGTCCTTTGAAATATGGTGGTTCATTTGTGGGTATTGACCACAGGGCGATGGTTATGGTCCTAGAGTTCAAGTAACAATTTTTTTCTTTATTTAGAAGTATTTTTTCCCATGTATGTTTTAAAGATGAGTTATTTTTCCCTAGTTTTTGTTAGATTTATGCAAAATCATCTGTCACTAATGTAGACATTATGTTGCAATTTATAAAATGTTATTGTAATTTTTTCTCCTTTGAAATCTATTTAAGAAATAAGAATATTAACATTATGTTGCAATTGATAAAAATGTTATTGTAATTTTTTCTCCTTTGAAATTTATTTAAGAAATAAGAATGTGAAACTCTTTATTGCAGTTTTTTAGTGTAATATTTGTTTGCAATTTTTACTCCTGCTAGTATTTTTATTATTAATTTCATTATTGTTATTTGGAAACAAACATTCTCAATTTTAGGGATATGGAAAAGTGAAGGAGAAAAGAATAATTGATAGCCACTGTTGAGTCAATGGTTAAGTTATTGTTAAATAAGCAGCAAGCAGAATTTTGTGCTTTTCAGAATTGCCAAACTCTTTTACGCTGGTGGAAGATTTAAAAATCTTTGGATTTGTGGCAGGATATAATTCAAAAGTAGCATATATTTGTGGAAGGTGATTTTTATGATGATTGTGATTTGGGGAAACGTAAGAAGCCGTGGGAACCTCTGTTTCCATTGGTAATGTGGGTCATTGGTTTCATGGTTTGCTTTCTGTATTTTTATTCATTTAGGGTTAAAGGGGTTTGGTAAAATCATGAATTGGATATGTATCTAATTTTTAATTTCATCTACCCTATAGTTTGAATTAAGAAGCAAATTGATTGTGGCTGATTGCAAGTTGTACCCATTGGATTATAGGATATGGGATCCCCCCATGACAACGAAGGAGTCTTCTCTCCTAAATAAGATGAAAACACTATCTCTCGGCTCTTCTCCAAACCAAGCTACAGGTAAGATGATTTTCCCTTTCTTCTCCCATCTTCTTCATCGTAATTCCATCTTTCTTTTTTTATTTTTTCAAACTGATGGAATCAGCAATGTGGGTTTTTGGATTTCTCTTCCCTTTTTTTATGTGTTTTGAGAAAGAAAAGGGTTTTTTGGTGATTCTTTGATGGCACGGTTGTGGTAGGATGATAGGGTTCTGGTGATCCTTTGAGCTTGCATCAATAGCCTACAAACTCTCATTCTCATATAGAATGCCTGCTGTTGGATGAGATGGATGGGATTGCAGATGGAAAATGCTCTCCTAGCATTTGGTGTGTAGTTGGTTTGGATATAGTGAGAAAGTTAGTTGAAGAAAAAAGGATGTTTCCCATCCCTATAGAAATTAAGTTGTAAAATGTGAAAATGAAGCTAAAGTCGACTTGAGCTTCTTGTTACCTTGAGATTTGAAGTCTGCACAGTAGCTTCCGCACGACTATTCATCAATTGTTAAGAGTAAAACGGCCAATGTTATATGCTTGATTTTTGGACATGAAATTATGGCAGTTTGATATAAAATCCATTCCCATTAATTCAATCTATTTCCTGCATGCATGTCTTCTACAGAAAGTAAATGTCTCATATTTCTGCAGCACCATGGATGTGCATTGTCTCTTGGTTTGTTGGCTTCTCAAAATGGAGCGATTAAGGTTTATTTTCAGCTAATAGAACCCACTTAAATATGCCAATTACCCAATCCTCAATAAGATGACTAAAACATGTCCTGGCAATTCATTACTCACCTTGCCTAAATTCATTTGTATGCTTTTATTCCATTTTATATGTTAGAAAATTCCATGTTCTGGGAGTTGTTTTTCTTATTGGATTAAAGGAGTTTGGTAAAATAATAAATTAGGGATGGTTTTTTTTTTTTTTTAAGTTCCATTCACCCAAAAGGTAGAATTAACAAGCAAATTGACAGAAAGTGGGATGTTTGGTCGGCATTAAATTTATGAAATGAGTTGGTCAAAGGTTGTTTTGTTGGGCGTAATAAGATTTAGCAGTTGATATATCCGTATGGTGTTGTGAAAATTTCTTTTTATTCATATGTCCCGGGGATACAAAGAACCAAAGCTTCTTCCAAAAGATGATGCCGCTGATATGTGGTTGACAGCTAAAATTTGGATTGTATGTTAAGAAATGGAGAGACAAGGCAAAAATAAGAAACTTTTGTAATTCATGTTGTGTAATTAAATCTCAATTTGTATAAAAAAAAACTTGGTTTTTTTATTCTCTTTGTGATTATTTTCATTTATTTTTGTTTTATTTATAATTTTTGGATAGTATTCTTCAACTGGTTTTGTTTTCTTTTAACTAATGGTTTGATTGTAGCTTCTTAACCCCTTTCATGAAATGGGAGTCTCTGTGCATTTTTTCTTTTTTAGTTTTCTCATGGTATATGATTATATGAGGGCATTAACTTTGCCTTTTCACATATGTACATATATATACATGGAGAATATTACTAAGCATCCTTCTCTCACCATGTGGTGAGGAACAATGACGTGGCTTTCCCCCTTTACATATGAAGATTCTTCTTTTTCATAATGCCATAAATGAATTTTCCTCTTTTGTGCAATAATCTTTCCAAATATGCATTTGTCCCTCACCATATGGTGAGGGAAGGATGCATAGTAATATTCCCCTATATACATATATACATATATATTTATTTTCAAAGAATAGTTTTTATTTTACTTCTGTGAATTTGAAGGTCAAATTTTCAAAAAATCAAATGCTTAACATTCCTTTTCTTTTATGCTCTTTTTTTGATAAATTCAAACTTCTCACTTTACATCTGAATGTAATTCCCACATCTTTACATTCTGTTTTTTCTCTTTTTCTTTTGTTAGTGATCTTGTAAACTTTATGCATGTTTCTTAACATCTTATTCAATTGACCCAGTTACGATGCTTTCTATGGGTTTTGTTGGTCTAACATTATCTCCTCATCCCTGCCATGGCCTTGGACTTTCAATCTACATTTCCAAATGGTCAAACTTTCTCAAATGACATTTCTTTTGGAAGAATATAATTAGGCAAAAAAAGAATTCTATATTATTCAGTACCTGATATCTGTAATACACGATATTGGCTTCCATTCTTATTGAAGAATGTTTTTCTTTTAAACATTGCACCATTGAAGCCCCTTCCTTTACTGCTATGCTCCCCGTAAAGTTAGGGATTCAAACAGCCCTCGTCGTTGGAGTCGGCGTTCTGTGAATAGAGAAGGCTAATTGGCAAAAGGGATAATGAAAAGTACAGTTTTGAAGCTTCAAGTCTTGCAAATTTGAAAGGTGAGTCTCTTCTTTTTCTTTTTTTTATTTGGTTTGGATTTTAAATTTTGTTTGGTTAAATCATATGCTGATCATATTTTGATAATAAAATCGAATTTTATATGCTACAGGGATGTCATAATGTGCCTACAAACCATCAAATCTATTCACCCTCCAGGCATGGGTGGACATTTAAAATTTTGAATCAATCCGTGTAAGGTTGACCATTGGATTGGATAATTTTATTAGGTTGGGGCCTTGAACAATTTGGACCTTTTAAAGGAGGACCTCACATGTATGTATTTGTTTGGCTTTGCTTGGCTGCACCATCTGGCCATTCTTATGCAGTCACTCTCGCATTTCACATCAATATGTTTTCATTGGTTTTGATAATATCATGCACCATGAAGCCCCTTGTAATTTCCAAGTACAGTTGCAAGGAAAAATCGAGAAATGGGTATTGGGGTGCTAAAGGAATTGATTGGCAAAGGGTCTTAAGTCTCTGGGTCAAGTAAGAACTTTTTCCCTGTAGTTTGTCTTTTGCTAAATTTTGATATCTAGCATAGAATTTGTATGATGTTGGAAATTGGCTGGTTCTTGTAATTCAACATCCAAAGATTTTTTTTTGTTCTTATGGTGGATTACTAAGTACAGTAATGGCACCGGTGAGAAAAAGTTTGAATATACAGGTGGAGGGTCCATCAAGAAGTAGGGGTAGGCCGAAAAAAATATGGATGGAAGTCATTAATTCAGATTTAAAGAAGTTTCACTTATCGAAAGATTTAGCTCAAAATAGAACGGAATGGAGAAATAGAATTCATGTAGCCGACCCCAACATGGTTGGGATAAGGCTTTGATGATGATGATGATGATGATGAATGATGATGGTGGATTACCTAGATTGTTCTGGGTTAGGCTGTAACATGATCCCACTTACCGTTCCTGACAGACCCAATTTGGGAAATCTGGTTATGCTCCCAATCAGTAATGGGGTCTAAGTCAATGTCTGGAATGGACCATAACCAGATATCCATTTGCTTGATTAATGGTTCAGGCGTGAGCCCCATTTTGGGTTAGATATACCATAGACCCAGCTTGGACCATTTACAGCCTCCAATTCTTTGTTATGAAATTGCTTATGTTCAGTCATTCTTATAATTGTTCGCCACATTTTGTAGATTGTAGTCTTTGGAAAAAAAAAATCTTAACTTCTGAACTTGTTTTTGGTTAGGAATGGTAATGTAAGCTATGAAGCATGGATGCTTCAAGATGGGCAACATACCATGTCATATTGTATCCAATATTTTACTTTTTATGTGTAAAATCCAAATTCCTATAATGTCCATGGCATGTCCCAGTCATATCCATACCATATTTAGGCATCTTAGGATGTAAAACTTCCATCATGCATGTCCTATGTATTTAAGTTTTCCCCTATCTATTAAGTTTTTCAAACCCCATTAACTAGATGTGTTACCAAAAGTTGTCTTGTTTTCACCATTAGTTCCAGGTTTTGTTTGTGCTTGTCTTTTTTTTCCTTTCCTTGGAATGAAGGGTTGCTTTAATGAAACAAAGCAAAATGAGGAGCCAATATCTTCTGAATATTATGTTGAAACGCCAAATGATCTTCAAAGTTCTCTGCTCACTTTGCTTATTGCATAAAACATGACTAGAAACTCATTGCACGAGTCTTTAGTCTTATTCAAGATTGGTCTAGAATTGTTGGGTAAGAAAGCTGGGGACTCATTCAGCCTAAAACATCTTGGCAAAGTTGCAGTTCATAGAGAGAATCTGCAGATCTACCTTTTATATGGTCAAATTGTTCTAAGCTTTTAAAACCACTTTGGTATCAAGCAGAGATTTGTGCTGTGAGTCCGTGAGTTTGCGGGTAAGCAGATGTTCAAATATTCTTGTCACGTCTTGAACAGCCTTTTCAAATTTTGTATGATTAGCATTGATTAGTATTATTTGCAAGTAATTTGCCCTTATTGGTTTTTTTTCCCACTTTTTATCTTTTAAATTGCTTCCATATTATTGATTTTGTTTCTTTAGTTCAGATGTGTGGTTTTATGCATTTACAGCAAAATGATGAGCCACAATGACCTGAACTCGATGTGGAGAGACACAGTGGTCTTTAAAGTTCTCTGATTGCTTTCTTAATTGTTTAACATGGAACGAAGACCTTGATGCACAATTTTGATTTTTTATTGGGAGTATATTTTTGCTTGAGGTTGCCCTTGCTGGTTCCATGGTTCTTTTATTGAACTATGATTTAAGTTTTTTTTTCTCCCTTTAGACCTTTCTTTTGTGCATGTGCATTCAAAGCAATATGATGAGCTCCTTTGATCTGAACTTATGTGGAAACACACATTGGTCTTCAAAGTTCTCTGATTATTTTGTTCATTGTGTGAGAAACAGTTGAGAACTGTGTGCACTATTTTGAATATTTATATTAATATTTCACATGTTCTACTTATGCCCATGTTGGTTCCAAGCAATGAAGCACGGGTACTTCCAAAATGGACACGTACCGGTACCGGGTACGTACCATTACCCATGCTGGGTATGGGCACGACAAAAAATGTACCGGGTACAGTCAAATGTACCCAATACATTTTGACTTTATAGGTACGGAATGGGTACGTTTGTGGATATGGAATGGGTACATTTGTGGATACAGAATGAGTACTTTTGTAGATACAGAATTGGTATGTTCCTAGTACTTTTGTAGAAGTTTTTTTTTTGTAAAAACTTTTGTAAGAGTTTGAAAGAGCTAAAAATGTAAGTTTTAACTTTAGCCCTAACCCTTCTCAACGAACTTGAAAGGGAAAAGACTTTAGCTCTAATCTATCTCCAATCTCCTCGTTTCCAAGGAAAAAAGAAAGAAAATGGAAAGGAGGAAGCAAAAGAAAAAATAAATGTTGGATTATGAAATATAAAAATAATATTGCTGTTGCTTTTTTTTTTTTCATCAGGTTGAATTTGTAATGGTATTAAATAATTGTTGGCTTGCTGCATCTAAGAATTCTAACCTATTTTAATTATTAGCATATTGCATTATTAAAACTTTAAAAAATATAATTCTTTAATGGACATACCCTAACCGTACCCGTATCTTATTTTTTTAGGATTTTGCTGTATCAGCATACCCGTACCGCACCCGTACCGGTACCCGTGCTTCATAGGTTTCAAGTTTTTTTTTTATAATTTTGTTTATTTCTTTACATGCAATATGCTAAGCAAAATGATGAGCTCATGCTTCTAAATTTGATGTCGAAACATATAATGGTGTTCAAAGTTCTCTAATTGCTTTGCTTATTGCTTAAGATGTAGATGAAAAGTTCTTACATATTTATTGATGTTTCCTTGTGATAGTTGTGTTACCCATTGTAATTTTGAGTGTACTCTGTGATTAAAGATTTGTATTATAATTATATAAAAATTATAAACCCAAACAATCCTCAAGTTGAAAAACTCAGAATCCCAAACCAATAATTCCAATTGCAAAAAGCAAATTCCTAATCCCATTCCCTACATCTGAAAGCCCAAAACACCAAAGAAAAAGCCCCTATTTTTTTAACCAAATTCTTGCGGGCTGATTCCACGAGATCTAGGTGAGGAATCCATAAGACCTATTGAAATTTCTGGAACAAAAAAAAAGTTAAGAGTTATGCTATACAGGTTGATGGCCCACCAGGCAAAAGAGCTTATGGATGGAAGAGAAGTGCAACTGATCCGAGGATTTGGCTCAAGATAGATTGTAGGATGGGCTTGATGATGATGTTCATACGGATGATGAAAATAGATTACATATATGTTATGTAAATAAAGGAGAGGACCAATGTTTTCTTTTAAGAGATTAAATGAGAAAAATTAAAGAATGGGTCGAGGAGAATCACTAGGCAACTCTCTTTTCAAGGTTTATCCTGGTTTAAGGTGTTGAGAGTTTGTTGAGAAGAAACTATGTGAAACAATGTAATATTTATGAGAGGAATGGAATGTATCAATGAAATGAAATGTATCAGATGTGGGATAAATTGAACGAATTTGTTTTGTTTAGGTGTTGAATAAATGAATGTAACTTGTTTACTGAGACGATTTGGCATAATCCATAAGAGAGCACGCTTAAAGTCCACAAAGCAGATAATTTTAATTAAAAGAAAAGAGACCAAACACATCTATAAAACACTGCAACATCTATAGCAATACGCTACAACAACTACACTCTATAACAGCACTTTAAATATACCTATAGAAACTACCAACTACTTCTATAACATCCCAAAAGAAACACTTCCAAAATCCCTGGCATCTATAGAGCTGAAGCTCTATTTCCTTTGATGATGATGATGGTCCCTTCTCTTGATTAGGCTTCATTGTGAACCCGTAAATCCCACATATACAAATAATGAGTGATTTTTTAGACAACTTTGTTGGAAGAAGCACGAAGGATGTTTTAATTTCAAGAGAAAACTGGAAGGGCAGTCTGCTTCCCTTTGGCAGATTAAACTTTCCATTTAGTGGTTGCAAAATATTTAATACCTGTTTCCTTAGGTACATATGCTACTGCCAAGTCTCATCTTCTTGAAGTGCTTAGGTTAGAATGAAAGAATTCCTCTATTATAATGTTCTGGAGATGCCGTTCTCTGGAATTTGCAGAGCGATCAAAAGTGCTCTATGCCCACTGCTTCTAAAGGTTGATATGTCAAATTATATTAGTTATATCACATTATATCAATGGAAATATTAAACTATGCAAGGGAAAGCAGTGTACAAGAGAAATAAAACAGAATAATGTCCAGCATATGTTCTCAGATTTTTGCATATTGTTTTTTTGTGACTATGTCAAATTTTTGTTGGTGTTATAATCAATTGCAAGCTTTCAGTTTGCATAACACATATTTCATGTGCAGTCAAGCATCAGACTTCTTAACATTAAAAGTTCTCTTGGGCAATATGATGGCCAATTCTCATCACTGATGAAAGAGAGTAAGTTTATTGCTCTTGTTGATGCTTTTGTGGACCTTGAGAAACTTGAGAATGGGGAGTACATGATAGCATCCGGTTACGATCCAAACTTATCTGCACTGAGGAATGATAGAGATGCAGTGGAGCAACAGATGCACAATTTGCATCAAAAAATTGCAAATGATCTCGATCTTCCTTTTTTTTAAGGCTTTAAAGTTGGACAAAAGTATGCAATTTGGACAAGTGTTTAGAATCACAAAGGAGGTGCCAAAAACTAGAAAGAAGCTCAGCCTTAATTTTATTGTCCTCGAGACTCAGAAGGATGGGGTGAAATTTACCAAAATTAAGATCAAAATGTTGAGCGATCTTTACCTTAAGCTACTTGACAAGTGCACAAATTGCCAAAAAGATAGCTTATTGCTTGAGTAGTTCAGACTGCAGCAACTCTCTGAGGTATATATCACTTTATTGAGTAGGATTTATTTAGGCTAAAAGCTATATGTTGAAAGGGTTGCACATCTTACCATTTGTTGCTTTATTTCAACGTTCTTCCAATAGTTGGATATATTTTTAACCAAATTTGGTTTTTGTAAACATTGGTCCTGAATCTACCAATTTTTTTGTCAATGACTATGGGTAGCTGCTAACATTGTATTGTTGAAATATTGCAACACTAGGCCTATTGATATGCACCCTTAAATCTGTTATTGGCTTGTACGTGAGCATTATTAATTGCAGGTTTCAGTTGTATAGGTTTTTGAGTCTTTAGCTGGAATACTTTCTGAAATGGATGTCTTGCTCAATTTTGCTGATTTGTCTACTGGCTGCCCAACTCCTTATATAAGACCGGATATCACTCTCTCGGTAATGTTTCCATGTCCTATTACCTGCAATATTAACTATAATTGCTATTTCTTGTTGGAGAAAAACACTTGCTGGCAAAATGCTTCATTTTATGTTATTGCTTACAGGATTTTGGGGATGTGTTTGATGCACCAGTCCATTTGAAGTTCATGGAGACAGGACTTCACAGTTCATACTTGATAGTGAAGATTAATATTGGGATGTATATGACCGTCTGCATTTACCTTTTGTTTTGTTTTTTTTTCTAATTAAATTGAGCATGATTAAATTTAGAGTTGGTAGATGCATGTTCAACAATATAAGACACTATGCAGGTTTTAAAGTGCTTACTAATATGGAAATAACTATTATATAGGATTTACTATATAAGTCTGCTTAACCCCAAAATTTTTAGATCAGCAAATGCCTCTTACTCCTTATATGTTATTTAGTATGCATAATAATTTACATGATCTATTGCACAAAGCAATGATTTTTATTTAGATTTTTGTAGGACTAGATTTGTTAATTTAAACCTGCCATTGGCATGGAAATTATACTTTTTATAGTATAATGTCCATATACTATGAAAGGGGATAATGTTCATATACACGCAAACACGTATGTATGCATCATAAAGGTGTGGGTTCAATAAAGGGAATCCATGCGAGAAACATCAAATCCATTCCACATATCTCATGTAGAAAGTGGTTGCTGGTGGTGATAGAGTGGAAATTGTTTCCGGATGGGAGGAGGGCAAGAAGTGGCCAACTTGTTTTAACTTCATATTATAGACCAAGTCATGGACTCCTTGGCTTTTAGACATCTTTTGAGTCGACCACCTGCAAACATTCAAAGCTAACCGGTCACGAGTTTAAATTCTAAGTGGAATGAGTTGATGCATAAAAAAAAAAAAAAGTGTCCATGTCACTAAAAGTGCCCTGATTGGGTTCCACCCAAGGGGGACTGTTGAAGAAAAAAAAAACTGGGTTCTATCTAATTGGGAGTATTGAAAAGTATTTTCGTTACTTCAACTAATGCCTTGTGGTTTTGGTAAGAATGGTTAACTATGAAAACTTAATGCATACTTCATAATTTATTTCCTATGTTCTAAGCTATAAAAGAATGACTTTACTCTGTGGAAAAGTTATATAAGGTCTGGGAAAAATGCACAGCATATACGTAGAGGGCTACTCATTTCCCGCCCTTCACAGTACCATGTAAATTCAAAGTTGATGTATTGGCTGAATTATTTGTGCCCTGTCCCAATACAATGGGATCAAATAAAAATTATTTCAATTTTGTTTCTTGAAAAGTTAATATTTGGAATTGATATTTACATCTCTCATATAAAATTGTCGATATGAGATTATTAAAATGCAAAAAAAAAAAAAAACTAAATTTCTTTCATCCAGTAACATTGCTTTGTAACATTTAATGATAGAACTCAACCCTAGACATGGATGAATGGAGACAGTAAGGATTCTTCGCAGAATCACAGAGTATATCCAAGACATCTAAGCTGAAGTGAGGATTCTTTGCAGTGCCCTTGCATGAATTTGTTATGTCCATCCAAGAGCGGCCCACATTTATATTCAAACCACCAAAATCCAAGGCCTCCCTATGTATTGGTGTTGGCCAAATTCCACTTGCATCAAAATGGGTCCATCTCCCAAGTTAATCATGTGGAAAAACAAAATTATTATCCACTCCAATCAAAGTGAAATTTAGCCCATCGTCAGGATATGGGAAGACCGATAAGCAGAACACTATTGCATCCACATGGAGCTCTATGCTGATGCGCCAAAGTCCAAACTCATTGAGATTATGTTTCAATGATAAATGATGAAGATGATGACATTAGCAAATCACCTTTCCATGTAAAGGCACTTTATTTTAAGTGATTTTGCCATGTATATGGCCCAAAGATCAGCATCACAAAATAGTATACGCTGATCTTTCATTTTCCTTAGCCCTCGGGTAAAAAAAGTGTCATCTTCACTGCAACTCCTAGTCAATTGCTTATGTGATATTTTTCCTAACTGTACCTATCATCTCTATTGACCACAACGTTACTTTGGACTCAAGTTTTAAAAACCATCTAATCCGTGATGCATTTTTTCTTAGGCTGATGGGCTATGTTCAGATGAGCTAATTAGTATGAAAGCCATCCATCATATGGATGTGTTATCAACATATGCAGAAACAGAAAATTTATGATGGACAACTAAACTCGGTTGAAAATCAAGATTTCATTGACAACATGTTTTATGATAATATCAACCCATGTATTACAATTTGAAACAGTTTTTCACTTTAATCTACTAGTGTAGGTTGGCAAAATGTTAACTCCTGTCTTAATCACATAATACCTTTTATACAACAATGGCCTGACAGAATACAATATAGAATACACTCAAATAACTATTTGAATCCGTTTAAACTAAAATAAACATAATTAATATGCATGCCCTTATATTTCGTGGTACTTGTGACCTCTATTGACAATGTCACATGTAAGATGAATAAGCCAGTCAAGTTAGACTAGAGACTTCCATTGAGAGGTACAAAACAGGGCTACCCATGGTGACGTGGCGGACCATAATAGGTCGACCTACAACTACCTATGAATAATCACTCATAGAATCCCCATTCACCTTACCAGTATTCTTGGTAAATGGCAAGTACAACACCTGACAGAAAAAGGGTGTGCTCACATTTCAATTACTTGGTGAAACTTGGACTCTGTTCCCTAGCCTTTCCGGCCTCCTCCAATAACTATTTGAATCCGTTAAAACTAAAATAAACATAATCAATATATATGCCCTTGTATTTCGTGGTACTTGCGAGCTCTATAGACGATGTCACATGTCCGATGAATAAGCCAGTCAAGTTAGACTAGAGACTTCCAATGAGAGGTACAATATAGGGCTACCCATGATAACGTGGTGGACTATGATAGGTCGACCACAACTACCATGGAACAATCACTCATAGAATCCCAATTCAACATACGAATATTCTTGGTAAATTGCAAGTACAATACCTGACAGAAAAAGGGTGTGCTTACGTTTCAATTATTTGGTAAAACTTGGGATTCTGTTTCCTAACCTTTCCGGCCTCCTTCATTTGGCTTACATTCGTCTGGAAAGACAAGCAGGGTTTGTGTTTGTTTTATTTTATTTTTTTTAGATCTTGTCTTTGGCTTTGGCTTCCACCGGCAAGGCAAGGAACCACAACATGAGAAAAAATTTTCGCTGCACATTCATCAATTCACTTTCGTGGTAAGAGGCGTCAGTGTCGGCATGCCATCTTCCTCACCAGATGGCTGGTTCCAACCCTCCTTAAGCTGGATTAAAATAAAAAAAAATAATGATTGATCAGAACCGTCCAATAAGCATGCCATCTAATCATTGAAACAGCAGCAGTAAAAAAAGACAACCATAAGAAGTTCAAAACTACACGACAACATTTACAATTTTTACAGAGTCAAGACCAAAAAAAAAAAAGAAAAAAAAGGAAAATTGAGACTAAACTTTCGTGCAACATTAAAAAACCGATACGGTGGGCCACTACAGTTGCCACGTGGCTTTCCTTTATTGGATACGTTTTAGTGGACCCCGTCAAAGAGATCCAGAACATTGGGAGATTCCGACGCATGCGTCAGAACGAGGGAATTGCCCGGCTTCGATGGTAACAACGCCGAAGTTTCTAAAACCGCTACAAAGTCAGGGCTGTAGTCAGGGCCGCGTTCAGACAGCACAGTCACAGCACTTGGCCCCACACACCAGTCCTAGACCAGGTCGGAGCAAGCAACCGTGTGCGCTTGAATTGGATCCTTAGCCTTGAAGTCATATGGTGCACTGGAGCTGGTTTTCTTATGTTGCTAGTCTTTGACATTTCTGCGACTCAGTAGGAACGAAGCCACCGTACACTTTCGAATAAGTGCGTGGCTGCTCAATATTCTAAGTGATGTTCTAAAAATAATAATAATAATAATAATAATAATAGTCTAAATCATGGGTTACATTTTGAGGGGAGTCCATTTAAGAATTTGTCTCCCTGTGGTCCAGTCGCTTGAAGTTAACTGTTAACCACTCAAAATAATTAGATTTCATCTGATCTAATTCATTGCTGTCGCATGCCACATTCTGTAAAGGCACCTGTCCAAGATATTTCACTTAAAAAAAAGAATTTAGAGGATTTTACCAAAAAGATAATCTTAAATTTTTTGTAGAAAAAAAAGACATAAAATATACATATCCACTGTTGTGGTCTTAAGGGGCACTTTTTTTTTATTGTTTTGCAGAGCAGCGATATCTCCGCTCATTTGCATATATAAGCGGGGATATCCCTACTCTTTTTTCAGTTTTCTTTCTCATCATCCCCTTCCTTCTCCTTTTTTTTAACTCCAACTCCTTTCACCTCTACCAACTCACATTCTACCCACACAACATTTTCCTTCATGATATGGTGACCACATGGTCTTGGACTTGGTGTAAGTAAGAGCTTATTACCAAAACACCCTAGCATCACAAATACTCATTTAAATCTATCATCTTCTCTAATCACTTTTTCTCCCACAAATCAAACAAACTCATCTGAACCTATTCATCTTCTCTAAGCCTACCGAATGGAACTTCACCCTCATCTCACGGAACTGACTTTCTCTCTCCCTCTTTATTTCTTGAACCTACCTTCTCTCTCTTCTTTCTTTCATTTTTTTTTCTTTATTCTCTTTTCATTCTTACTCTCTACAACCCACCTCAAGGTCAATTGTCTTTGTGTAACCAGCAATCAAAGTGTTTTATAAATAAGTGTCCCTCTCAGTCATTTCATCAAACACCCTACAGAAATTGCCCTAGCTTTTACACTTTCCATACATGTCAATAAGGCAATTGGATATAAGGACTACAAGCTTGAACACAGATGCCATGATGCAACATTGACCTCCATGGCCACTTGTATAGTGCCCAATTACATTTAGGATTTTTATTTAGTAATTATATGTCATTAGATTGCTAATTGTATTTAATGAGTTGTAATTAGGATTTAGTTTCCTATATTATATAATTTCCTAGTTTCATTAGATTTCTTAAATCCTAAGTTATTTTACTATTTATATGGCATTGTAATGAAGAATTATTCAGAGACTTAAATTGATTAATAGATTTGTAAATTTTTATCCTAAAGGTGCGTCCTCATGTATATTGAAGTTTTATTAAAGACTATTATGATTGATACGTATCTTTTAGGTCACTTTTTATATATTGTGAATTTAAAAAGATTTTTCCAATAAAATCCTCTAATATAAGTTGATCCAGTCTATATATACGAGGAAGATTAATATGCATCTATCCCTCGTACTATGGTGAGAGATACTTCCATATATATATATATATATAACTTGACAGTCCACGTGGAGTGTTTCTCATATTGGGGCCACCGTGGACATATAATGGGCATATAATGTGAAAGCGTTAGATCTAACAAACACGGACATCACACCTGTAACTTCAAGTAGTTAACATGATTATTGCTTCAAGACCCATCGTTCTAGATGAAATTCATCCAGATGATGGGCCCCACTTGATGATGTGGCATCACAGAAGTCAAACTGATGGGACCCATTCTCATTTTCCAAATTGTGGTGGTACATGGAACAATTAAGAAGAAACTGATCAGCAATTCAATACAATGAGTCTGAAAAATAGAAAAATTATAAATGCTAGAAACATCCTGGCAATTCACTTCTAGGGCTACACCCATGAAACTGGGCCCACCAAGTTCAACGTTGTTGAAGACTAGCATGATAGCCCATTTCCCACTCTTACATCACATTCAAAGTTCAATAGCCCCATGCCGATTAATAAAACCACCAGCCTGCCTTCTCTTCCATCTGACCACTTCTCTCTGCTTCTTCTTCTCCCCTTGCCTTGTGTTGTTTTACGAGGCATGGGAAGAAAGCTCGACGCTCTGTTTAGAAGGACCTTCAAAGCACCGAGATTGAAGACCCTTCTCAACCTCGCCATCTCCCGTTTGGCTGTTCTCAAGAACCAACGTCAAGTTCGCTGCAACCATGCACGAAGCGACGTCACCCAGCTCCTCGAAATGGGTCACCAAGAACGAGCTCTTCTAAGGGTATATATCTCATTCTCCATCCTTTTTCATGAAGGACCCAGATGAGAAAACATGAAATGAAAGACACCCATCTCACCCTTTTCTCTCTTTCTGTTCTGATGATTTTTTTTTTCTTCCTCAGGTGGAGCATGTCATCAAGGAGCAGAACATGTTCGACGCCTTCGTCATCATGGAAGGTTACTGCAATCTTCTCATTGAAAGGGTCGCCCTTGTCGAAAACCAAAAGTTAGTTTTTTGTCTAATTCATTGTTTTTTTTATTGTATTGTGTGACGTAGTCAATACCCATCTTTTTCTAGATACTAACTAGATAGTGATTTTTTTTTCTTTTTTGTGATGATGAATTGGTCTTATAGAGACTGCCCCAGTGAGCTAAAAGAAGCAATATCAGGTCTTATATTTGCGTGTTCTAGATGTGGGGACTTTCCGGAGCTGCAGCAGATTCGTGAGATGTTTGCTAGCAAGTATGGAAAGGGCTTCACTGCTTCTGCAGCTGAATTGTGCAACCATTGCGGTGTTAATCCAAAGGTAGGATTTTGGAGGATTTTATTTTGATTGTTGTTTGTTCAGTTGTCTGTTTTGTATTTTTGAATTCGGAAGTATAACCTTCAGTATGGTGTTTGTAGATCATACAGAAAATGTCGACCAGACAGCCGAGTTTGGAGAGCAGATTGAATGTCGTCAAAGAAATTGCTTCTGAGAAAGGGATAGCACTGGAAATTGAGGAACTTTCTTCTGGAATCACTAAGGTAAACATCAAACCACACTAATTAGTTTTCTTTCCTTGTTTGGAGAGAGAGAGAGAGAGAGAGAGAGAGAGAGAGAGAGAGAGAGAGAGAGAGATTGGGTTTGGAAGTTGAACATAGATGGAACTTGTGGTACATGAGACTTAAGGAAAGCATTAAAGCCCATCTGTAATCACTAGGATAAGGGATTTGGAGATAGAACTAACACTTTGTTTAACTTAATCCGGAAGACAACTAATATTTTTTTTACATTAATCTGTAAAACTGCAGGACTTGAACATAAGCCAGAAGACAGAGGACAAGGCCAAGCCAAATAGATCCAATGCAGGTGCAGAGAATCTTGTTAATAATGGTGTGGAAGATGATGTTCAAAGCATTACTGGAGCAGAACCAGTTGATGAACTCTCTGGATCAATGAAAGCAAGGAAGCAGTATGCAGATGTTGCTAGTGCAGCTCAAGCAGCTTTTGAATCAGCTGCTCAAGCAGCACTAGCAGCAAGAGCTGCCATGGAGCTTTCGAAATCAGAGCCCCATGACAGTGGTTCAGACGATCACGGCAGCCCCAGTACCAGAGGGAGAAAAAGATATGAGGAGAACCGAGAGGACATGCCTTTGAGGAATAGAGCTGGGTTTAGTGGTGGGTCAGAGTTTGAGAAGATCCACCCCATTCAGCACTACAGTTCTGAATCAGAAGACGAAGAACCTCCAATTGAGAGTGGAAACATTATCCAGGAGAAACTTGAAGGCAAACCCAAAGAAAAACTAGAGAGATCCCCATCTGCTTCAAGCTTGGACTCAACTGGGACAACGAATGAGGCAGACAAGATGACAAACTCAGAGAATGTAATACATTTCGACAAGAGTGATGAAGAGACTGAGGATTGGGCAAGGATTCCATCCAAGTTCAGTGATTTTCATTTAGATGAGGAGCCTATTTTGCTCCAGGAGGTGAGTAAATCACCAACAAGCAATAGAGAGTCAACCAGCAGAAGAGCTGGTTATGGATTGGGAAAAAACTATGTAGTCTCAGGTGGTGAGATACTGGATGAGAATGAAGGCATAAAGTTTCATCACTCAAACCGAGACCAAAAGATAAGATCTCAAGCTGCTTCCATTAAGATGCAGCATGAAAAGTATAAGAAAATGGGATCAGGGTCAGGAGAGGATGGAAATACAGTGGCATATTCGGCTGAGAAACAAGTGCATAGGTCTGAGGTGGGGAAGAAGCCAGTTTCTGTGAGGACCAAGCGAGGTTTAAAGTAATGAAAACTTAAAGAGTGTATGGAAGTTGTTGTTTTTTGAATGTGATTATAGTAGAAATGTTTGTTCATCTCTTAGCCTCTGCATAGAGCTGGTATTCGTTATTGTTTTTATTGAGTTTGTGACCATGTAAAGCTTGTTACTACAACGGTATGAACAATTACAAGGTACGGACGGAAGTAATTGAGTAAGCTGGCTACAGCAATTGTAATGAAAATGTTGTTTTAGTGATGTTGCAAATGATGGTGATGATGATGACGATGAAAGAATAAATTTATAGGATTTATAAGAAGTATAATCTATCCAAGGATTTGGCTCATCATGGATCAGAATAGAGAATAGAAAAAAGAAATTCAAGTTAACATTCTATGCTTTGTTTAGAACCACCTTCAATCTACCGAACATGACAATTCCCATTCATCTTTATCACAGTCCTTGCTGAAAAGGGTAACACCTGTGGTTTGGGTAAATAATCCAACAGGAAGCAGCTGGGTTACCAGTCATCACACTACATTTCTTTATGGCATTTTAGAATCTATATGGGCCATTAGATAAATGGCCAGCATACCCTTAAGAAATCATGGAACCCTCTTTCGCTTCCGCCCAGAGGTCATCAATTCACTGCAGGATTGCCAATTCACACCAACATCTTCATCATATTCAATTCTGAGCTCCTCCTACATAATTGGATACCCAGTTACGATATATGGAGAGAGAGAGAGAGAGAGAGAGAGAGAGAGAGAGAGAGAGAACCTTAAAGTCCTTTAGGTCCCTGGGCATGTTCTCAGTTATCATATCCCACAGGTCTTCGAAAATCCTTTTGCGCTTTCTCCACTGACTGATTTTCAGAGAGCACGTGTCTTCAATTGCTTTCCGATCCTCCAGATTCACCAAAGTTGTTCCTTTGCGCAATTTGCTCAGCTTTTCTTCCATCTCTCTAACCTGGTAAAGGATAAATGATTTGAATATTCTCTAATCTTCACAAATTAGGGCCCATTTGTTTCATGGAACTGAAGTCCTGGGAATTCTGAGAAATGTACACCTACAAGTGGCTAGATTTGAATAAACCATTAGTAAATCAAATTCTAGGAAAGTTAGGGTCCAATCTACAGCTGTAGCATTTAGCCTTCATCCCAAACCTCTTTAATGAAACCTTTGTTGGAGCACATTTTACATATGAACTCCTAGGATTTAAATTCCGCAAAAACAAATAAGACCTTAAGTTCATCATCAGTTCTAACCAGATCAAGCCACCCAGTTGGACTGCTTGTGATCGGCGCCTTTGCTGGTCAATCCAAACCAAGCCATTCAACCAGTCAAAAGTAAAACCAGTTGAAAAAATCAATATGAACCTACAATTTTGACTGATTTATGGCAGCTATCCTTTTCTCTAATTTTATTAAATGACAACATGCTTGACCCCAATTACACTAGCAGCTGAATTGTCAAATTGTGGCAATTTGACCTCAGTTTGGTTTTTTTTTAACTTTACCTAAACATTATAGTGCCAAATATGCCCATATAGCTTACCTCTGTTTTCAGTTTAGCTCCTCTTTCTCGTATTTGCTCCAGTGTTAAGTTTGTCTGCAAAGCTCGAATTTCTACGACAAAAATCATTGCCAGTGAAATGTTTAAAGATGCTTTAATTTTTCAGCATTAAGAAAATTTGAGAGACTTGCTCATTACTACCAAGTGGTGTCCTGAACACCCATTGCTAATACATCTGCCTGATTTCAACCATAATGAAATCACATCACAGAAAAGACCATACCTGCCTGTACCTCAGCTATTGCTTTCTTTTGATCTTCGAGCTCTTCTTGTATCTTGCTATTTTCTTTCTTCATTCGATCGAGCTCTTCACTGTTTGGAATATTGAATTGATCTTGCCGAGCAAGGTATATCTTCCGTTTACCATACTCTTTGAACGAGATTTGTCCACTATCGGATAAAGTATCCAATGCTTTTTGAACAGCAGTCTTTTTGAGGTTGTACTTTTGCAAAGCATCAGCAGCATTTTGAGAATTCAGGGGTCTATTTTGCTAGAGAAGGCACAGATGAAACATTGAGTCATATAAAACAAGAAGAAGAACTTTAGAATCAATGCATTGCTGGGTAATATGAGCAGCACTGCTAGTTTGATAAGAGGTTGGGGTGTGGAAAAGCGTAGATCAAAGTCATGTTATGCAATACAACCAGATTGGGACAAAGTTGATTCAACCATTAAGATGCAGACAACAACCAGAAGAACCATGTTTACCAATTATTAGTGAATTTGATCCACAGATTATTGGACAGGGTCAGCATAAAAAAAAATTCAATTACAAGTTACATAGACTAAATTGCAGAGGTCTAGAAACAGGACATGAACATCAGATTGACTGTTTCAGGGGCATACCTCATTCACAAACTTGAGCACAATACCTGCAAAATCAGTAATAGAAACGGGTGCCAATAAGTGGTCTTACCATGGAAATAGAAAGCACCATCTATTTTGTAAAACCACTGTGAATCGTTATGTATGTATGAAATTCAAGATTTCGATATGAACAGCGCACAAAGACCTTAACCCAATGCTTGTTTCTTTGCCCCCAAACCCACCCAACCCAACCCAAAAATAAGAAAAGGTTAGCGATGAAATGAAGTAGGACGTTTCAATGTGGAATTGGGCGAGATTGCTTATTGCAGAATGTGGATTCGGAACGAGAAGAAAGGAGAAAAACCCAAGTAGATTGATTGAATGTGATGGGCAAAATCAAAATAGGAAAACCAGATTTCAAGGGAAATGAAATACGACTGAAAGTGAGAGGAGGTTGGTTGTAGATGGTCGGTTACCTTCGACGCTATCGGATTTGGGCGCCATCTACTGTCCTTTCTCTATGTGAAAGAGAGAGAGAGAGAGGCGGGAAGTGATTGTTGAAGTAAACTTGGGGTGAACGTCTTATGGCGTTGGGTAACCACTTAGGTTCATTCCAATCACTCGGAGGACAATCGAATGGAGAATTCTCATCATATATATAATTTTAGGGAGTGTTTGGATAAATGTAAAATAAAATATCATTAGATTTGAATAATATGAGATTTCATTAACATAGAATAAAATAATTTTATATTATAATATTATGTCACTTTTAGTGTTTGGCAATTTATATAAATTTCAATATACTTTCAAAATTATTTTATACAACATATATTTGAATATTTCAATAAAAAAGTTTTCGTAAAAAAATTAGATATTGTAGGATATCTTCTAAAATACCCAAACACCTAGTTTCTAGGTATCTATATTATATTCTAAAATAGGATCATCATCATCATCATCATCAAAGCCTTATCCCAGCCATGTTGAGGTCAGCTACATGAATTCTATTTCTCCATTTCATTCTATTTTGAGCTAAATCTTTCGATAAGTACAACTTCTTCAAATCTGAATTAATGACTTCCATCCATGTTTTCTTCAGCCTACCCCTACCTCTTGATGGACCCTCCACCTGTATATCTAAACTTTTTCTCACCGGTGCCATTACTGGCCTACGCTCAATATGCCCAAACCATCTTAAACGAGTTTCTCTAATCTTATCTCCTATTGGTGCTACCCCTAAATGTTCTCGAAAGCGCTCATTTCTAATTTTATCTTTCCTAGTTTTACCACACATCCACCTACGCATTCTCATTTTCGCTACATCCATCTTATGAATATGTGTCTTCTTAATTGATCAACATTCTGCTCCATATGTCATAGCTGGTCTAACCACTGTCCTGTAAAATTTTTCCTTCAATTTTGTTGGCATTTGTCTATCACAAAGTACTCCCGAATCTAGTCTCCACTTCAGCCATCCAGCTCTTATCCTATGCTCCACATCTTCATCAATCTCCACATCCTTACTAATCATCGAGCTTAGGTACCGAAAAGAATCTTTACGTGGTATCTCATGGGTTTTAATTTTGACAGTGGTTTTACCACTTTGTATATGTCCACTGAAACTGCAATCCATATATTCTGTCTTTGTACGACTTATTTTAAAGCCTCTAGATTCTAATGCTCTCCGCCATCTCTCAAGCTTTACATTTACACCCTCTCTTGATTCATCCACCAATACTATATCATCTGCGAATAACATACACCATGGTACTTCTTCTTGAATATGCACAGTTAACTCATCCATAATTAATGCAAAGAGATAAGGGCTTAAGGATGATCCCTGATGTAAGCCTATAGTCACGGGAAATTCACCCGTTTCTCCACATGTGGTTTTCACATTTGTTATTGCACCTTCGTACATATCCTTTAAAATTTCAATGTAACCTCTTGGGACATTCCTTTTCTTTAAGACCCACCAAATTAAACTCCTCGGTACCCTATCATAGGCTTTTTCCAAATCGATAAAGACCATATGTAGATTTTTCCTCTTTGCTCGGTATTTTTCCATTAATTACCTAAGTGAAAAGATAGCTTCCATAGTTGATCTCCCTGGCATAAAACCAAATTGATTTTCTGAAGTCTTAGTCTTTTTTCTCAGTCTTCACTCTATTATTCTCTCCCATAACTTCATAGTGTGACTCATAAGTTTAATCCCTCGATAGTTAGTACAATTTTGTATATCTCCTTTATTCTTATATATAGGTACTACAATGCTTCTTCTCCATTCATCCGGCATTTTCTTTGTCACAAGTATCTTATTGAATAGTTTACATAACCAACTTACTCCAACCTCTCCTAAACATTTCCATACCTCCATCGGAATACCATCTGGGCCTGTTACCTTTCCTGTCTTCATTCGTTTCAATGCTTCCTTCACTTCCACCCCTCTAATTCTATGGAGAAAAGTATACTCTTGTAATGAAGTATCATCCTCCACTCTTGTATCGCCCAAATATTCTTCATTTAAAAGTTTACTAAAATATTCTTTCCACTTTTCTATAATATCGTTGTCCTTCACCAAAATATTTTTCTCATTGTCCTTGATACATTTGACATGATCTAAATCCCTACTTTTCTTTTCTCTTATTTTTGCAAGCTTAAAAATATCTTTTTTTCCTTCTCTTGTTCCCAACCTATTATAGAGATAGGATATAATATAATAAAATCTCTAACAATATATGCTTTCCAAACACCCCCTTTAAGCAAAAAAATACCTCAATCAGATCATCGCAACTACGTGAATTAAGGGCTTTAAGTTCAACAATTTCTCATGGTAAGCTTATATGAAATTGAAATTCAATTTTTTTAATATAACTCAAATTAGGATCAAATTTGAATTGTGAGGAGTTTGTACTGATAATGGTAAGCTTCACATGGAAATAAAAAAAATTACCTCTCATACATGCTGCGAAGGTATTGCTTGGCAGAAAGAAATTCTTTTTTTTTCCCTAATTCAATAGAGAAATAAAATTCAGCCAAAGCACTACATATGCTTGCTGTGTTTTGGTGGTTTTATTTTATTTTTTATTTTTGATGACTCAAGGTTTTCCTTGCTCGCCCAACCTTTGGACCTTTTGCCTCCTGCCTGGGAGTTATCCGATTATAACGAACATGTACATAATATTGCAATAGGAAGGACACAATGCAAATGTGACTCAGTATTTTCAAAGTGGTGCCCACTAGCCATGTCTGCGTGGAAGAGAGCTTCAGTGGCCTTCGGGTTTTCCCTTGCGAACAAGAGTCGAGTGCTGCTACGATGACCACCTGTTTTCCTTTTTTTTTTTAATGACCTAGTGTATCCCTCGTCAGCACAACCTTCAAACCTTTGACTTCCAGCCTAAGGGTTACTCGATTCCGACGAGCAAAAACTATTCCCTCAAAAGTATATAGATGATCACATACATAGCACCCGGATAGCACAAGAGGCTAAAGTCAATCTTAAAACCTTGGCGAGCAAACCCAAAGCTCAAACCAACTAAACTACCACCTTGATGGCACGGCGATCACATCATTGGTTCAATTTATTAATGAACTTAAATTATGAAACCTCTCTGAGTTAAATGTAATCAGGATGAAATTAACCCTTAGCAACAGGGAGTTTCCCTGATTAGGGCTCTAATTAATGCATGGGGTAAATATCCAGCCTAGCTTTTTGGTCCGACTATAAAATGGGGCAATGAGTGCAGCCTAACTTGTAACACAATTTTGCATATGGATGAGAAATTGGCCTGCATTTCAGGCACTTAAGCGATGTCCAGATCCAAAACTCTGAGCCCTCAACAAGTGTCCACTGCATTATGACTGAATTTCAACCGTTAGAACCATAGGTAACCCAGATCTGGGAAGCGCACATATTGGCATACCTACTCTTATGTAAAATTAAAATAGTTTTGTTAATTAGGTTACAATCATAATGGTAACTACTGGATAAAAGTTCCATCCTAACAACTAGTTTAACACACTGCCCACTTGTCGCCATAAAAGAGACAAGCTTTGGAACAGGAATGCATTCGAAGCAAACCTGCACAGTGGCAGTAGAAATCAAAAGCTTACATTGACCCAATCAAAAGTTGAAAGCCGCTAAACTGACTAATATTGCTGCCCTGCCACATGTTCCAACAACCCAAGGGAGCTTTGGGAATCATTAGCGTCTGTAGTTCAAAGGGACAAGGAAAAAGCTCAAATTGAACTGCACACCATTAGCATCACTAAGTATGCCAAAACGAAACACCCACCAACTGCCGATTAGGTAAGGTAAATCAATGTAAGCCTCACCAAAAAACATAAAAAAACGCCATCCAAGAACCCAATCTGGGGGAAGTCCGGTAGGCAACACTATTGCATCCAACAAAGTCAAATAAGTTCCAGGAAGGAAAGCCAACCCAAACTCAAACCAAAGCCTAGAGGGTCAACGAAAAACGTCAACAATTGCTACAAGGTTATGGTTGGATTGGCATTCACAACCCATGATACTGATGTGGCCACTAATTCAAGTATTTGACACCCAGCATATCCAAGGGAATAAGTGAATAAAACCAGAATAACAGTAAATATCTAATTTAAGTTAATCTTAGTAAATACACATCACAAGCAAAGAATGCCCTCAGGAAAGTATGCATGACAAGTCTCACGAATCTTGTATTCTAACTGATACATTCAGATTTCAGTCATTGCAATAACCTTACCACCAGTACAGCCACCATCACAACATTTACAGACCCAATCCAAAACCAACCCACTCAATGATCTACTTAAAAACTTCACCCTAACTAATCAGGAAATAGCCCTCAGTAGTCAAGGATTGACACCTCAAGCTTTCATTATTCAAACCACTATTTGAATTAATTGGCTTCACAAGAAGTTTTACTGCTGATAAATGATATACTAGAAGCCACTAGCTGAATTGTCAGATCAGGAAGAACTTCTGTTGACAGGCAATGGACCATCCACAATACCTCCCATAATAGATACACAAGGCTGGTGCTGCACATCAATGGTAAGAGGCTGCATAATGCATTAATAATATTTTTGAAATTACAACGACATTTGTCCATTAAATATACAGGCATGTATCTCTTCACTTTGACTGACCAGATTTCTGTGTTTCATTCTCTGCAATTGATAAAAAGAGGACCACTGCTACAAATGACTAGACAACCACACAAAAATATAGCCATAAGAGAACAGCTCTCTTAACACATGGTATCAAACTGTCGTCCAAGAATTATACATCATTAGGAAGATCCACACATGGATGAGGCATGTAGCCTCGTGAAACCTAAAGATGACACTAGAGTCACTTCCAGTTCCATATTCTGGTAATATCTCCGCTGAGGATGTCAAACTGAGACCCACAAAAATTGGAAGAAGGTATTTGCAAATCCCCGGGAACAAATAACAAAAGAAGCAAACAAGCACAACAACAAAAGCAATCCAACTAAAGTAGGGGAAAATAGGGTGCATAAGTCAGTTGAAACACACACAAACTGTAAAAAGTCTTAAGTCAAAAGAAATGAGATTGTGAGGGAAATGGAGAACTAGCCATATGCACGTAAGGAAAAAGTGTGGGGCACCAGAAAGCAGTGGAACCATTACTGGACACCAAATGTAGACGTACTGATCACTGTGCTCAATTTAAAGCCCTTTAATTAGTCTGATTTCTTCGTATGTTACATCAATACATTCCGTTTAGAGATGCAAATGTGCATTGAGGTCATGGTACGTAAGAGTAACAAGCTCAGTCAACAACTAGACCATACATTAAAGAGCAGCTTGCTGACTCTCCCCCTTTTGAGAGATGTAAAATGGTCACTTGCAATAATGGCTTCCATTATTTGTAAATTTCCTAGAATCCCAAAACAAACGTTTCTTTGACCCCAATCAGCATAAGACATGAAAGCCTTGTATTAAAACCAACCCACTGAAAAAAAAATGGGTAATTTGCTACACAAGGGTTATTCATCCATAGGTGATGGACCAAAATGACCTCCCACCTATTAAAGTAACGGCACAGCGGCACTGGCATTCCTAAAATTATTTTAGAAAAGCAGCCAAAATATGGTCATGTTGTGATCTTTACTACAGAGCATGGATCAAAACAGCAGCTGCTGCATAACGTAACGGCCGCTATATTGGCCGTGGCAGCAAAAGCCGCTACGCTGTGTTAGCGCCGCTACGTAGCCACTAGGTTTTGATGACTTGAAAGGGTCTCCTTTCTCTCTTTTTACTTCTCTTCTAGCATTTTTACCATAATTCTTCTAACAACATTTTGTTTCAATCTAAAGCTAGAAGGCACCCTCAAAAGAAAAAACAAATTACAATAAGGGGACCGCTACGCCCTCTATCTAAATTACTCTTGGGAAGAAAAAAAAAACACATTCTAGCTTTTTACAATAGTTTAGATTTTCAGTAATTTTTTTTCAGATTTTTTGTCAATTTTTTCAAATCACATCGTTGACCGCTACATAGCATTTCAGGCTGCTACACTAACCGCTACCGCTATTTTGATCCTTGAAGCAGAGGAAGCCATCACCAATCTCCTTAGCCTCAAACGTCGTCTTCCGCTGCTTGCAAACTATTCAAAGCACACCAATGCCAGAAAGCAGCCAAATTATCCTGCTGCACTTCAACTGATAACCAAATCTCTGAGCCTCAAAATCTAATTTGGGAACACCATGTGCAGTCAGAAAGCTGTCTACTTCCACATGAAATAGGCAACTAAGCATCAGGAGAGATGACTGATAGATTCAACATCCCTTGCAGGGAAAGGTTACCAACAATACTTTGTTGCTTTCAAAGATTAACCATTCTTAAAACATTGCCCTGAAGGTCCACCCACTTATGCTGCCAAAGGAAGAGAGCCATAATATCCAATCAACTGCCGCTCTCAGGATGCCCCCCTCACCACACAATGTCATAATGAAAATTTTATAGCAAAGTTCTATCAGTATGAACTATCCAAATATCCCTACCCTGCCCAGCATTTGGGATGTAAATAAGCAGATTGGCTGGGCAGATTTTATAAGTGCTTCCAACTGATATGTGTCGATATCATTAAGGCTTTGATGGAAATAGAGGCTCCAACCACACTTTCCATCACTCCACACACACTACAACAACACTCTTAGAAGAGATAAATGGAAGAGGTCCCCAGAGGATGACTTGAAATAAACAATAAAGACCTCAAACACAACCCCCCCCCCCCCCCCCCCCCCCCCACCAAAAAAAAAAAAAAACCCAAACAACAAAAAAACTAAAAACTAAAACAACAACCCAGCAAACCAAATAATAACAACAACAACAGAACTTGAGTACATAGCAGCCCTCCAAATAATCACCAATCCTCAGCTATTTGCTAAGTAACTTGGCACATCTGCTTCAACAGGTGTGACGAGGTGAACTTGTGACCTTGGTTGTAGAGGCTGCCAAGTCCCAAGCCTTCAAAAAATAACACCCGTCTTCTCCAAGCTTGCATTCTTCCATCACCTATATGTTCACCATCTCTTGCAATATTATTCATCCCCAATCCCCCACAGTTACTCGCGTAGCAAACGATATCTCTTCCAAGGCATCAAATGATAATTCTCCATGCCTAGCATTCTTTCAACACCTATACCTCCTCCATCCCCAGCATTCCTTCTTCCCCTCAGAACCAACACCAATCCTCCAAAGTGATTCACTAAGCAACGTGGCCCTATGTCTTCAATTAGCAGGCTCATCTGACACGATATTCTATTTCAGTGTTTCTTTAGCAGTTAACAGTGTTGAATATTAAAATGTCAGAAACTGTCTCTCCAATTTCTAGTTGGCACTTGGTAATCGAGGAAAAAAAAAAACCTTCTTCATCTGTAGACAGTCTGTTTTTGTCAGTTCCACAGACGAAATTTTTTCTTTTTTTTGGCCCATACAGGAACTTGGAATTATCAAACTGCAAAAATAACAGCTGAAATCAAAGTTCGTTTAAATGGGGACAGCAAATGGTTCAATGTGAAATTTCACCTCTAGTACAAAAAGAATATGAAGCTAAATCCAAATATCCATCCTTGAGGCTAACTGAAACGATGAACAACAGTACAAACAGTATCGGAACATCAAAGGCAACAGACGAGTTGGTACTGCCCACTCTGATTTGCATGCAGCCGGTTGTTCAACCCTATTATTCAATCATGAGGATAACTCCTGATCCCACAAGGATCCTGATTCCTGAAATTCTCCATGACTTGTAAATACAAGAAAAACTAACCTAGAAATTAACACATAGATTAAAGCCTTCACGAAAGTATGTGTATAATTTTATATTATTATTGTCTATAGAGATTCTAAATTTTTGCACAAATTTTCTCCCATATATTTGAATTAATCTAAAGTTTGTTGCTAGGTTGAAAAATTATTGGTCTCAAAGACAATGATGTACAGTTGCACAAGACTAGCAACACGTAACTAAAAAAGAATGAACTCATGAGTGAATAGTTGTTATAGATAATCTATATTGTTGACATTTAGTAGACATCGTTATTTTCATACTTTCAATTGTAGTTACTTGGTAGCTGGACCATGGTCTGAATACTCCAAAACAAACAGCCATATACATCTTGAGCCAAAACAGTTCCTCCTCCAGATGTGAGAAATTTGAGCACATTTGATTAAGCATGTACAAAAAAGAGAAGGTTAAAGCAAAATGAAGGAAAAGATCGGTCCTCATGCAATACAACATCACCAAGTTGACATCTAGATATGACCTTTTGAAGTGACCTAGACAAGCACGTCGTTCATAAAGATACAATGGCAAGAATGACCTAAGCAGGTTGAACACCAAGTAGCCAGCAAACCAATGGCCGGGCAACCACTAGCTACAACTATAAAAGTGATTAAGAAAGACAGTCCTACACTTAAGATACTTGGTTCAATTGAGGGGGCATAGAAGAAAGAGACTTAATTAAACTGATGCTAAATTCGTTAGAAACATTATACTAGCTGCTTGGCCTTTTTGATATTAGGATGTTGTTGAGGAGAAATAGAAGAGAGGGACTTGTTAAACTGATGTTAGAGTCTGAAAAACATACACAATGTTTTGCCTCGTTGAGCATGGATAAGTACATGATGGGCACGGACAATGAATGATGCTATGATCGAATAAGCTCCTTGAAATAGAATCTTGATAATTAGGATGTGGAAAAGAAATAATGTTGATTGTTAACTCCTGCAAATTAACAGTGGATACTTAAAAAAGTAGATAAGTTGAAATTAAACTTTAACTGTCAACTGCTTGATATGATTAGGACGCAGAAAAGAATGACCCTTGATAATGTTGACTGTTGACTCTTGACAATTGACAGTTTACACTTAAAAGTTGATATGCTGAAACTTAACTGTTTCTCATCACTGGATTTGATTTTAGTTATTAAATTTTATGGAAATATCAACAATGGCTTTAACACATTAGAATTAAAACATTAGAATGTCTGAGTTTAGATACTTGATATGTTGATTGTTTGATAATTTGATAAAAATGAAGAAAAAAGAGAGGACGGGTGTCTCGGTGTGTGTGTTTACGACATGTTAATGCAATATGACTGATGACTTAATTATGAAGTTGGAGTCCGGAATGACTTTTTTTTTTTTCTTTTTCTCTATTTCATTGTAAATTTTCATGTAATCTTCCTCATAACTTCTATATTTGTCCACTTTTTTTTCTGTTTTTATGTGCTGCTTTTTTTTTCATTTTTCCTGATTATATATAAAGAATACATGTAAAGACAATATCTCATTAAAAATTAAGTTGACTGAGACATGACCCTATGACTTGTTAGACTCCTCAAGTTGACCTAACCTTGTCGCATGTAGATTCAAGCCGGAGCTTTGAGTTTCTAACCACTGCTTCACAACACAAAAGGGACCACTGAAAGAGAAGTGAAATAAACATGGGAAGTCATAAAGGGCTGCCTAACATGAAAGTAATACAATTACAGCTTCTAGATTGACAGTTTTCTTTTGACCCACTGCACTACCGTACCCAATTAAAAAACCTGAAGAACTTCATAGTCAGCTATCCTGTATCAATTTCTTGTAGTTGTAAATTAGTAATGACAAGCATGTCACTGTAAGGTCCTCATTTATACACCAGAGCACGTCCAATTTCAGTAGTTGGCTACCCTCAATCCTAATTGCTAGTTCACTCTCTCGTCAAAAAGTTACACAACAAAGAAACAGAATTTGTATATCCCTTATAAGCCTTCCTCATAAGCAAGGATTTCAACTCCAGACCACCCCACAACCCAACCCACCTGCACGCATAACCCATAAGGGCAGGAAGCTCCAACATCAATCACTATCAATTATACTCAAACATTAACAAACTCAATTCCTCATAAAACTACCGTCAATATTCAACTTAAGCCACCCAATTGGAAGGTACCATCTTCATTCACTATCGGCAACATATTGCTTTTCTAAGGATTCCAACCAACTTCCATCAAGGTCCGAATTGGAATTCCTTCCTCTAAGCCACCCATTAGCACAGTTGGAGGTTGTTATCATGGGTGCAATAATAACCACCCTCAGCTGTGCTACAGGATTCAGTAATTACTCTCCTCCTAAAAACCAAGATACAGTAAGTAGAACCATGTTCTACATATCTTGTTCTGTAGGGCCCTTGAGACCACCAATCCATGAGGCTCTAGAAAAAGGAATGAGAACTCAAGAAATTGAAAAGAGATTAAACAAGTGCCAAAGACACAACAATTTGCAATAAACAACAGATCAAAACCCCCTCTTCCCTACAAAGAAAGCATATGTTAGGAATATAATGTTTCCTTTTTCAGGTAATACTAAGGCAAAATTTAGTGCAAAGACCACAGGGGTTTACAGGAGTATAAAGCTTGACATAAAAAGGTCACAACATAAGAAATACTCTAGTTCTCACATTATAAATACGGGGCTGGTTCCCCTAAGCTCAAGCTTAGGTTTTAGGTAAGCTCAAGTGTGTGGTTCACACAAGTGAGCCCCACCTAGGGGCCCACATGGAGATGGGGATGGGGGCATTTGAAGGACTCCCTAGGATCATCCTTTCTGCAAAAAATCAGCCCCAACTATGATTTCTATCATCCACATCTGGGCCCCAAAAGTTTAATGGTCAACAATCCATTTAGATCGGTGCACAATTGATACAACAGTCCAATAAATTCGAATTTGACCAAAAATTGGACACGTGGAATTTAGGGGCATCATGTGTTAGGTCCATTTGGATGGACCAAGGGTGAGCCCAAGGCACAAGCTTACAGAATTTCTTATATAAGCTCGAGCTTAGGGGAACTTTTCCCTATAAATATATATATGGAACAACCTTAAATGGGCACCAGTGCTAAAATACCCAGTGGGCCCACCTAGTGATCCGTCCAAGTGGACCATAAAACAGGAACACCCCAGATTGTCCCCCGATCAAGGGTTTGGCACCCATCCAAAAGGACTATACCCTTTGATTGATAGGGTACTCGTTTTGGACCCTAAAAAGATGTCAAGTGATAGGGATGATGATCTCCCACAAACAAGCAAAATAAATAAATAAGCAAAATTTCAGCTGAAATTGACCGAAGTTTCTGAAATGTTGGGAGGAACGTGTCCGAACTTTAGTCTTAAGGGTTGTTAACTTTTATTGTTATGAAAATTGTGTTTAAACTTTATTGTGGTCAGGAATGAACTTAAATGTTATACTTTTTACATTATAATATTGTTTTATCATAATGAATTAAATGCATAAATTATATTTTATTTTTATTTTTTCCAGTATATATAAATTGATTTTATTTATTTTTCTGAAATGTGACTCTGAAATGTTTTGCCAAGATTTTGGATCAGCCGAAACATTTCCTTTTGGAGGCCAAATCAAAATGGGTTCCCAGACAAAACTAACAACAATGCTCTACCATCTCAAGCTCATTGTCAAACAAATCACATCTAAACCTTAGGTTCCATCTTCCAAAAGAATGAAGAAAAAACTTAGGCCCGAAACAATTTTCCCCAAAATATTCCATGCAATTTCTTTTTTTCCCTCCAGTAAATCCTCACACCCCCTCACACAAACACCCTTCCCATGCCCCTCGCCATGAGTACTACAACCAAGGATTGATCCCTGGTTTTTTTCTCTAGAGGGGAGGTGCCTCACCATTGAGATAACCAGTGGATTGGCAATATTCCATGCAATTTCTACAAATTTTATTTTTATTTGAATAAGGAATGTAGCTTTCACGTACTTGGAATTGGGATCACAATGACAATTCATCAATCTAAATATCCTCCCAAAACAGACATGAAACTCTTCCTCAACCAAAAAATCTAAACCATTTCTTAAATCCCATTTCCCGCTCAATTGATTGATGCATCCAATTTCAAGATATTTTTCATCCAAATATTAGCCCATACATTGGTGTCTTAACAGAAAAACATTGAGTATAGGAGTTTATGAGAAGAATAAGGCCTCTAGTTCACAAGAGAAAAAAAATTAAAAATAAATAAATAAAAAAGATCAAACTCTATCCTGTCCAACAAAAAGATTGCTCCCACAATCAAACGCATGATGCCATCTCAGTCTTATACTGAAACAAATTCCATCTAAAAGTTAGGATCAAAATGATTTTCCCCAAAATATTGCACACATTCCTAATAGCTTCTTGTTTTTATTTGAATTAGTAGTATGATCTTTTGGAATTGCGATCAAACCGATGACTTGCCAATCCAAATATCCTCCCAAACACGGCATCTTCCAATAAAAATCAGAAACATTCCTTGCTTGTCCTGCTCAAGTTGCTGCTACATCCAGCTTTAAGATATTTTTCATCCAATATATCAGCCTACATTTCCTCCACCCTTTCCTTCCAATCAGATACTTGGCCAAGATAACCATCCAGTACTCTACAGCTCCTCTTCTCGAAGTCCCAAAATCCACCACCATGCGACTAATAACAGTCCCTTTTGTTTCTAAATCAATTTCCTACAAACAACCTCTCTTTCTCAAACCTTACATTTTATTGAGCTACTTCCTCTTACCTTATCATATTTCATAGAACTTAGCAAAGGTACCAAGTTTCCAGAAACCTTCAGAGTTCATAAATAATTTATTTGTCATAGTATCAACTTGATTTTATTTTTATAACAATATAGTATCAACTTGATGATTGTACAAACAACCACATGGTAGAAACAACTCTCAGTTAAAGAACAGATCTGCCACATTCTGTCTCCAGTTTGTTTTGCACAGAAAAATCAACACATAGTCCATCTTTGACAACCTGCCAGACTTGTGAGAGAGCCATTATTGGGCCACCTCATTTCACCTAAATTGGAGGACTGCCAGCATATATATTCAAGGGCTTAGAAAAATCAAAATTCAGTGAAATAACCTCTATTCTTAATCCAAAATGAAACCCTCACATATCATGCAATGTGCATTGCACGATTACTGTGCAAGCCATCTGGGATGGATGATTGCTGACTGCTGCAGCACGATGTGAGCATCTTAATGGATTGAGCAGTCACTCAATCTGTGAGAAAAACTCCAGACTGACTGAAGGAGAAAATATCTTCACCAATAATTTCTACACAGTCTAGCAATGGCAAATGAAACAATCACTCTAGAAAGAGTGATGAGAAGTAGCTAATAGAAATTCGAGTGACAGCCAACTGCAAACATTGTGCAGAGGAGGAGTTATGACATTCCTGGTTGGGCAGGACAATAGTAACTCAAGAGTCTCAGACCAATCCCCAGTGGGAGTAAATTCATGGAACCAGTTGTGAAGTGCATCAGATCCAATGTAACCAACAGTGAACTTCAAGCCAATGAGTTTCATAGGTTTTCTGACACATATATATAGTATCATTCACAATTTATCCACAGCTTCCAAATATTTCATAATCATTGAAGAACAGTTCTAAAATCACATGAATGATGAAAGAATGCCAGAAAACCATAGAAAATTCAAAACTACATCAACTGTTTTAGGAATTAGACCGTATTAGAATTGGTTTCAACTTCCTTCAATTGTATTCTATAATCCATCTCCACCAATCCCACCTACAACAAAGACAAGGCTGCCAAAAAATAACTTTACTACTTTTCCATACATACAAAATTATACACATGCAGCACCATCACAATGTCCACGTCATTCATGCTCCACCTCACTACTGGTACAAATAGGTATACCATAAATACAACCAAAAAAAGGGGAGGTTAGATTAGGATATGGGTTTTTTATCTCAGTAAACAGAATTCACACAAAAGGGCACCACCAACCTCCTTTAATGCCCCAAACCACCTCAACCAAGCATCATACAGTTGTATGGCAAGAGGACAAGTCTACTCACTGACTTGATTTTCACAAAACTGAACAGTTCTGCTACATAATTAATATGCTTGATTTTGGTGCATTTATTGATCAAAATTTCCACTTCTTTTTCCATTTACAAACTGGTGCTATTTGTTCAGCTTATGACAAACTTTCTCTTATCTTGAATGGTATATGCTAACAAAATTAGGTATTTTTAACTTGTGATTTATGCTGGGAAGTTATATGAAGGTCTCAACTGAGACATAAAAGCAACAAAATACTGACAGCTTTCATATTAGATTACCACCACTACTACTGTCAGTTGACAACTTTTCATAGCTTATAATGGTCCCGTGCATATGTTAGCATATGTCTCTGTCATTATTAGTAGTACTAATATCACTACAATATGAAACCAGTTTTTTCCTCTTTTTCACTGTTTCCATCACTTCAAACACTTCTAAAATAAAAATTAACCACATCAGTCAGCAGCACCCACAAGAAGCCTGTGCGAGCCTCAGAAGAATTATATGCAATTTTTTACCAAGCACCAAAACCAGTTGCAATCATTATTATGAACCAATCATCCAGTCCACCCTAGTCAACCAACAATCAACAACATCTAAGCCATGTCCCTTCAAGCTGGGTCAGCTAGCAACCAACAATATTTACAAAATCAATCTATTTTTTGCTGGGACACAGCCTAAACCCTTGACAAAGTGATGTGCAATCAAGCAAATAAGAATGCTAAAATGGAGTGCTCAACTAATCTGACAATCACATGTAAAGGAAGAATTTATGCAAACCTAAGATTACTTGAGAAGAATAGGATCAACTAGATCATTACAACGACTGCATGAGAATTCTAAAAACTAAAGAATGGAGAACACAGGGAATGACTTCAAAATCATGATCGCAAGATCACAAGCTACTAAATAAACTTTAGTGGGAGAAAAACACTTACAGATGTTCATGGAAACTTCACAACTTATGCCCTGAAAAAGCCAACACACCCTGTTTAAAACATGCTAAAGGGAGCTCAGATGGACATTATCCTAATCAAATTCTAGCAGAGGTAAATAAAACAAGTTATATAACTTTTTCTTTGGAATGGTTCTACAAACAGAGTACATAACAAACCATGAAAGTAATCAAAATAAGACAATGCAATACAAAGCAAGGATACAAAAAGACCCCCAAAAGAAAGGGATACTAACCATGAAAACTTCCACTGAAGAGGCCAAGCATCCATCCATCGCCATGCAAAAAGCCTCCAGAATCACCAAAGCATAGATCAGATTTTGTGGGGTTTTAATTTGTACGGTGGCAAAAAATGAAGTTGACTTCTCACATATCATGCAGGGACAATAGGAAAACAGCAAAAGTGTTTCACAGATATGTTTCTCAACGATATTTAACAGTATTCTCTTTTTTTTCTCATAGTGACTTTCATTAAAAGAGAGCAAACAGAATTCATCAAACACATTAACAAGAATGTGCAATTAATTTTTAGTTCTTTCAAAAAGCATTTACAGATTATGCAAAAAAGAAAATTATGAGCTACTTCATTCCAAATGGCTACACTATTCACTGTCATATCATATCTTTAAGTTTCAACACGAGTGGAAAAGCTACAACTTCCAGTTATAGATCGTATAATGAAGTTTATAGGGTGTCAAAGACAGTAAGCTCTGCCAGCAAACAAACCAGGGTACCTTCTTTCGGCTGCCTTCTAGCATCTAAAGCAGTGAATTGGTTGCCTCAAAGCACTGGCAGATACCCTGAATGAAACACGGAATTAGACTCTCCAAGATCCAACTGAATTAGACAAAAGAAAGGAAAAAGTGGGGAGAAGATGAAAGAAAAACATGGCAATGCAAGAGAAACAAACACAAATGCACCATTAAAATAACCAAAACCCCAAATTTTTTTACAAGACCAGATATCTAATATACAGATGCTAGTCTAGACATCTTTTATAAATGCTCAAAAGCATTAATATTTTCAACCGCACAAAAATGTCAGTAACTATCAATTCCATGTAAATCCTGCATCCAAAAGCAGGAATCGGTGTTCAAACAAATGAATTCAAATAAAAGATTTTATAAAATCTTGACAAGGTCCACCATCATTAATGATTTACAAGAGATGAAAACGCCTTTGGCGAAATGTCTTACAATAGAAACAGAACATATCCCACTGATAAGAATCGCCAAGAAGGAAGGTCTCCTGACCCAACATCATCCGGTCATGCTTCATCATCAAGAACTTCGTTCCCAATCCTCTTGACCCAGCTCAAAGAAGATAAAGACAGATAAATGCCCAAGCATTAGATGAACTGAATATAAATTTATATTATAATGCACAGTTATCTAGCTGAACAGCATTTCTTGAGTCAGAAAAATCAGCATCATTAATCACTTGCCCGTGATAAATGGATGACTCAATGCTTGAGAGACTGTCATCCGTTTCTCTGGATCCAAAATGAATACTCTCTCCAAAAGATCTTTGAAATTGGTGAGCATCTTGGGATCCTCGCCAGGGGAGCCCGTAATTATAGAACCAATATCTTTTGGCTTAATATTAAGAATCAACCTCTTTACAGCCTGCAAAACAAACAAATGAACAGATGATTCAACAAAGTTGGCCTCTATCCAATTCTCAGCGCACAATGCATATTGGTGTTATTGAAGCTTAATACCTTTTTTGTAACTGGATCCTCTTCAGTGGCATGAAAATTAAAATCCTGATCAAAATGCTGAGAAGCAAATGCCCCCTGTAATAAGTACAATAAAATATGTTATTAGCAACAGAGATATCAAGATCATTCCAAGCTGAAGATTAGCCGGTTAGGGACACGGGAGTGTGAGCTAGAGCGTGTGTTTAAATCCCCAATGTAGCAATAAAAAAAAGTGATATTGAGATGATGGCACAATATATTGATGATAAGATTGCATGGATGAATGACGTAAAAAAACTAGTTGCTGTGAAAACATATAAAGTCCAACAAACATGCTCAGTTTACCCAAAATTGCAAGGCAATTAAAAAATAAGTACAATAAAATATGTTATTAGAAACAGAGATATCAAGATCATTCCAAGCTGAAGATTAGCCGGTTAGGGACACGGGAGTGTGAGCTAGAGCATGTGTTTAAATCCCCAATGTAGCAATAAAAAAAAAGTGATATTGAGATGATGGCACAATATATTGATGATAAGATTGCATGGATGAATGACGTAAAAAAACTAGTTGCTGTGAAAACATATAAAGTCCAACAAACATGCTCAGTTTACCCAAAATTGCAAGGCAATTAAAAAATAAGTACAATAAAATATGTTATTAGCAACAGAGATATCAAGATCATTCCAAGCTGAAGATTAGCCGGTTAGGGACATGGGAGTGTGAGCTAGAGCGTGCGTTTATATCCCCAATGTAGCAATAAAAAAAAAGTGATATTGAGATGATGGCACAATATATTGATGATAAGATTGCATGGATGAATGACGTAAAAAAACTAGCTGCTGTGAAAACATATAAAGTCCAACAAACATGCTCAGTTTACCCAAAATTGCAAGGCAATTTAAAAATAAGTACAATAAAATATGTTATTAGCAACAGAGATATCAAGATCATTCCAAGCTGAAGATTAGCCGGTTAGGGACACGGCAGTGTGAGCTAGAGCGTGTGTTTAAATCCCCAATGTAGCAAAAAAAAAAAAGTGATATTGAGATGATGGCACAATATATTGATGATAAGATTGCATGGATGAATGACGTAAAAAAACTAGTTGCTGTGAAAACATATAAAGTCCAACAAACATGCTCAGTTCACCCAAAATTGCAAGGCAATTAAAAAAAATTGTAACCAAATAAGACAACTTAAAAAAATAAAAAAATAATAATTATAAGCAGCGGGTAAGCAAGAGAGAAATATTCATTTACTTCTATCAAATGAAACATCTTTTCAATAAATTAAAAAAAAACATTTCTATTACATGAAATAAATTTTTCACTCAATATCTTCAATGCCTCACCTTTTTTAGCATCTTCTTCGGAAAAGGTCCCTTCAACTCCATGTGCAGCCGAAGCATATCATTGTTCGTTGGACCCGGAAAAAGGACCTTCCCTGAATAAAGCTCATACAGACAGCAACCAACTGACCATATATCCAGAGGATGATCATAAGGCAAACCAAGAACTGCATCAGAACAATCTAGATCATTAGTATATGCAGGTAGCTAAACTAACAAAATCATCTTATGACTTTTCAAGCAGTGAGCATCAACATTTCTTTTTCCGAATGGTAACCTGACTCAACCCACAAACTTCTTGTTGCAACACTGAGCACCTTCCAACTGTGCTACGGGCTTTCGTCGGCACCAACAAGATTTTACAAGTACACACGCATGCGAGCACGTGTGTGCACATGTATGTGCGACTGTGTGAGTGACAAAACTATTTTTGAACCACTGCCCACACCAAACTTGTGAAGCAAAAAAGAGCTATTTACAAATACCAACCAGCAGAAAAGGCTAAACGAATGCAGGGCTTACTTATTTCGGGGGCACGATAAAAGCGGCTCACCAAGTAGGGAGTGATATCATTTCTACCAGTAAGCATGGCATTACCAAAGTCACAGAGCTTCAGCACATTTTTTGCTTCATTAACCTGAAAATAATGAAGATGCACACATTGATATAATTAAAGAAATTGGAAAGAAACACATTTGTAACAAAAATGAAGTAAAAAAATAAAGACACAAAACTAGCAGCCAGCCAATAATGGAATGGGTACAGATGGGCCTACCAGCATATTATCCGGCTTTATGTCACAGTGAAGAACACCACAGTTACGAAGATGCTTCAATGCAATAAAAAGCTGCTTGGCATATGCCCTCACAGCAGTCAGTTTAAGCCCAATATTACGACCAAACTTCTTTAGAACCTCACGTAGATTCATATGAAGAGATTCAAAAACTAAACAAAGATGATTCCGGTATTTGAAACTTGAAAGAAACCTAACACAGTGGCGCTTGTCATCTGGGTCTGCACCAGCAAGCTTGTTCAGTATGACCAGCTCATCCTGACCCGCCTTATACCTTTGTCATGAAATCAAATGCAACAATAATATTCAGATGATCCCAGAAGTAAGATTCAAGAAATAGACAACACTTACGCAAAAGGTGAAAAATAACACATCCACACTCACATGGTCTCGTTGTTCCGTATGATTTTAATTGCCACTTCTTCAGGATCGCCTTTCCCAGCTCTCAGATCCTTTGCACGAACAACAGTTGAAAAAACACCCTTCCCATGAGCTGCAGTAATTTCATATCGGCCATCAAGTACTTCTCCAAAACGATAACCTGTAGCAAAGAACTTTGATTACCAAAATAATAAAGCACATTTTGCTGTAAAACAATCATGAAAGTTATCTAGATTGTAGACATGAAATCCAATAGATGCGCACAGAAAGTCTGATGCTTCCCCAAAAAGGAGTTTACTGTTAAATTTGAAACTTACTGTAGTAGCCCTCTGCATCATCCCAGTTGTCGTGCAGACCACTCCTCTCAACTTGTAGACCATCCCCCTTGCCCTGGAATGTGCATAGTCATCTAAGTGAGACTCGAGAAAACAAAATCCAGGGAATAAAAAATATATTGAGAATATTGGAGCTCTATGTATGTATAGATTAGAGTCTGTGTATGTACACTCATTTACAGCTGTCATCTGAATGGGCCATCTTTTTTTATTTATGTTTGTATAGTATGCCTAGGGATCCATCCCTAGGTCTTCAAGTTAAGGTGTCACTACTCACAGTAGCCCAACATGGCAAAATATCATATGTTCATTACCGACCAAAAAAAAAGATGAAAAGTGATCCTGTGCTTTACTTAAAATGTAGGGAGTGCAGGGCGGCAAGCCAGGCTCCATAAGCACTTGGGGAGCTTTATGCAATGAATAATAAAGAAAAAAAGGTGTTTATCTTTTGATGTCCTATCAGTGTAAGCGATTCTAATAAAGTGGAGCTATACGCAGTTAGAGAAGCTATCTGATTTTCCAACATCTTGTTTCAAGGTTAAACAAATAAGTGAATGGTGATTCTCAGGCTCCTTGGAAATTTCAACTTTAAGGTAGACAAAATCTCTGAGATGAGAAAAGCAGTGGATGTGGAGTTCCATCATTTTCTGCGGCACGCCAATGATGCAGCTAATAGTGTGGTCAAGGAAGAGATTGATACAGCTCACTGTATGGTTGTCCTCCACTGTAGTTGGTGTTTTCATGTCCCTGTTCATAGCACTCTTTATTTCTCCTCTTTAGGGTACTATAGCCATGTTGACAGCACCGTTTTCCTTGAAATACTCTCTATGTTTCCACTTGGAAGAAAGGAAAAAGAAAAGAAATAATCAGGTAATAACCACCCAATTTCAAAGGTTAGGATACACACAGCACTTAGCACCTTTTGGACTCCTTTGATTAAGCATCATGGTGATGTAAATCTTCCTCTTCAGCTTCCTTGTCTTAGACGATTTGCTATAGTAGGACAGCTAGCATTGTCGCTATAGTGTCTTTAAAGGTTGTTTATGGACTAGTGGAAGTGAAATACTAACTAGCTTTAATTGACACCAGCTTTTGATTGTCTTCGGCCTTTGAATCACATTCAGTCAGAACTAAGAAGTTCCAATCAAGTAGAACAGTCAGTGGTACCTGCTCTCATTGGCCCAACAAGGGGAAGGTTAGCACAGAATGTACGGCAAGGTCATCAGCACAAGACCATTCCTGCAACTATTTTTTTGGTAGTGGTTAGTTTTTATTATGATATAAACAGTATACAGAGGAACATTCCTTCAAACTATTCACTCACAGAACTCTAATGATGTTAGAATGACAAATTGAGTTGTTTTTTGTTGACAGTATGAAGTGTAAAGCAAAAAATGATTAGTTTTAAAATCACAGCCCATCATTTTTTTAACAGTTTAGAAATTTATTAAACAAAACCACAGGCACTGTCCATCAAATAATTGATAAAAAAGAGGGGAAAAGACTTTAAAAGCAGGGGCAGCAATTGTGTGCTGTGTTTCTTAGTAGCCTTTCACAACTGTTGCATGTTTTACAATTACTGCCATGAACGTACTCTTTTGATCTCGGGACACAGATAACACTTTTTTTGTAGTCCACAGAGGATCTACGATGACTGGAAATATGGCCACTGCAGAACAGGGAATATAACTGAAAAATAAGAAATGAACTGGCATTACCGGTTTACGAACTCCAGCAGGTGATTCTCCAAATATATCATCACAGAACATATCAGCTGACCTCTCACTCTGCAGAAAAAAAAAATACAAGCATACACAGGGCAAAGAATTAGAGTTCAAGCACACAAAGTAAGAAATAACAAACACAATATATCCTCAACAATTTTATAAGAGTAATCAGACAACACAGTTTGAGGAAACAATCTGTAACATGATAAACTTCCAACTTGAATCTGTGGAAGTTGGAATGACAAAGTAATACAATGCTGTGTTCCACATCAATGATTTGATTGTGAGGAATATGAAAAATATTTGCAGCTGCTGGTCACATGCAAGAATGATAACAACATAAACAGTTTAGATGATGATTACGAACCTTTGGTATTCCATCCCCGAGTCCCCCGGCCCCCGGATTCCTTTCAGGAGATGAAGTTCCATTTTGAGGAGGTGATTTCCCAATAGGGAATGATGCATCAGCAACATCGGCATCTGAAAATTCACGCTTATTCACAATCACATCGGGAAGAACCTGACTTACAGCATCAGCAACAGGATTCGGAGACGAAGAGCGCTCTCCTGGCTTTCCATCCACTGAAGATGCCTTCTCTTCTGGTCAAAGGATCAAAATGAGAAACATTGACAAAAATGAACAAAGGTCACACCAAAAAACTTGATAACATCCATGACAAACAATAGCTTCCACCCTTCAAGGCACAGAAAACCCATGATGGGCTTAGTAGCAACTGAGGATTACCTTTCCCAGAATCATCTGAATGTGGTTCGGATTGTAGCTGTGACTGTTGTGGTTTATATTTTTCCAGTATGGCTTGTCTTCTCTTTCTGCTCTCCTCCTTGATTCTGTCTATATCTTCCTCTTCCTGTTCTACAAGCTTCATCATGACTCTCTCTTCGAAGTCTTCTTCTTCATCATCTCTGTCCCACACCCGCAACCAAAAAAAATATATATATACAAAAAAAAAAGAACAAAACATGTCATTAAAAACAAAAGAATAAGAACAAAATTGGGTAAACAAAATATTGAAAATGGTTTCTCCAATACCTTGTGTCTTTGCCTTCTTCCAATACATGTCTTGAGGAACTAGGTTCTTTCTTTGATTCTTTAAGTCTTGATTTGTCCCTATGACGCTCAGATTCATCATATTTTGCATGTCTAGAATCATTATATCTATCTCGACCACCGCGGCTATTTTCTACACCACCATATTTGTGATGCCTGCTAATCCTATCCTCATCCATCTCCCTATCTCTGTCCCTGTATCTTTCCCTATCCCTATTTCTACCCCTATCTTTTTCCTTCTCCCGTATTCTATCACTTTCACTCTCCCTGGTTCTTTGCCTGTCCCTCTCCCTCTCCCTTTCCCTGTTCCGCTCCTTATCCCTGTGCCTATCTGTGTCCCTGTCCCGACTTCCATGCCTGTCCTCTCGGCTATCATGTCGGCTATAACTAAGACTGCGTTCTCTCTCCTTACGTATCACTCTATCAATGTCTGACCGATCTCTTTTGTCATTACGATCATCCCTATCACGTCTAACACCTCTTTCAGAATCAGAATCATTTTTTATATTCTCCAATGAATCAGAACATTTTGCTCGATCATTATCACCTCTATAAGGCTTTGAGCTCTGCTCATGAGAATGAACTGTCAATGTAAATCCCCTTTCATGGATAACATCTCTGGACAAGGAGCTCCTCTCTCTTGTGTGATCACGGGACCTTGAGCGTTTGCGATAACGTGGTTCATCATGGTAATTTTCATGTGATGGAGACCGCCGCAAAGCTTTGTATTTGTCCTTCAAACTTTCTGGTGAGATGGATCTTCTTTTATTTGCTAAGGTGTTTCTGATACCATCCTTGGACTCTGAATGCCTTTTTGACTCGTATCTCTCTGAACTATGTTCTGAGTTATCTTCCATGCCTTTGGAGTGATCATTCTTATTTCTATGTTCATCTTTTTTTCTGTGCTTTGAGTTGGAGCTCTCTCCAGCAACTGGAGAACCATACCGCATGCGCCTTCTCAAGTTGCTTTGCTCAGCATCTCTAAATTTAGTTTCCTCATCAGCACCTTTTAAAGGGGACATGGACCTGGGATCCCCACTGTATGACTTATGTCCATTGTCGCCCTTGACAGCAGTCAGCGTGGTATCCAATTCCAAAGGGGACAACCCTGCCTTCTGCTGCCTGTCCCACTCATCATCTTCTGGAGGTATTTGATCTTTATCCACTCTTGACTTAGACTTGTTAGGTTTAAACTCAGCTCTTGACCCACTAATTTTTTCCTGCAAATGCTCCTCCAACTCTGCATGATGATCCTTGGATGTTTTATGCTGCGGTTGCGATCCGGAAGTTTCAATCACCACAACCTCATCACCAACGTCCTTTGCATTGAGGGATTTATGTGATTGATGGAGAACTTCTTGCATCGTATCATTGGCATCGTACCTACTGTCTCTCATCAGAGTTCCATTCGGTAGAAGGTTATGATGTCGCCCTTCCGCTACTTCAGCTGAAGAGTTATCTCCCTCGCCATATATTTCCTGGAAGAAAAAAAATACTAATCATGTCAAGGCATGACAACATATAACATGTCTGTGTATCAGCAGCATGACAATAAATGCATTCAACTGTAGAAGGCTACTGGAAATAAGTGGTAGTGAGTCTGTGTCTGGATGCACTAACTCAGATAGATAGATCATTAACACTCCCTCAATTGAAATTTTTTCAACACAAATACAAAAACATGTTCTATTATATAAAAAGAGAAGAAGAAAGCCCATCAACCAAAACTCGCTGCGGTATCGATGCCGCCAAATCGAACAGGCATTGAACTTGCCTGAGAGAGTTAAATGATAAATATTCAACTTGGCAACTCACAGTAGTGAGTGACATGAGGATGTGAGATCAAGGGCCCATTTGCCTACTTCATATTGAATCCCTACGATTCTACAGTAAAGGAGCGGTTTATTAAGGCAGTGAAAAGTGAAGCGTTTAAGGTGGAGACATGGATAGGATCATCACTTCCCTGAGATTTAATTTACCATAGTGATGAGTGGATAACTATTTCCTATCAAAGGCGGCATCTTGTGATTCACCCTCATGGATCTTTACCTCCAATCCTTCAATTTTAGCCCTCTAAAAAGAGAACCATTGCTGAGAAACCCTAGAAATTCAAACTAGAATTCGACGTGCCAGAGAAAATCACTAGGTCAAAATTCAACTTAGTAATTCCCAGTGATGAGAAAAACATGCTACGCATTCAATTACAGTATTCCTATGTCAAACAAACGCATCCAATCACAGTAATGTGCAACTTTATCAAACGCGAAGCAAATTGAACGCGAAATCTTGACTGGAATTAAAACCCTAACCATACAGAAGAACCAAATCCCATCGAAAACATCCAAACTGTAATCAAATGGCAAAAGGGAATAGAACACACCTCACGATGAACATCGGATTTGGTGGCGATGGCTTTCAGATCTGATCCCTCGTCCATGCTTTCATCAGGCTTTATCTCCCCGGACTCGACGTCGGAGTCTACATCCTTGGCCAATCTATCTCTTTCTCCGCCATACTCTTCTTCTTCCTCTTCGAGGATTTCTCCCTCTTCCTTGTCATCGTCGGCGGGACGGGAGTTCGAAAACGAGAGAGTGGGAGGCGGCGGAGGAGGAGGGAGTTCATCGCAGTCGAGCTTGGAGTGGTCGTGCTTGCTGCTGCTGCTGCGGTGGCGGTGGCTGCGGTGATGGTGGTGGTGGTGGCGGTGGCTGTGGTGGTGCTTCCGGCGCTTCGAGCCTTCTTCCGCTCCTTCGTCGGGAGACGACCGCCGGTGCTTCCGGCGGGACTCTGGCTCGTCGCCGGACATGGAGGGCGTACGGATCTGCGGTTCGAAAGCTTCGAGAAATAGAAAAGGAAGAAGAAGAAGAAGCTAGGGTTAGGGTTAGGGTTTCTAGGAAGGGGAAGCGAGAGAGATGTTTCGATGGGGAAAAATAGAAAGAGAGCACTCGACAGCCGTCGGGTTGGCTGCTATTTGGGGGCAGTTCATTCCATTCGCGGTAGATATTCTACCCCAGATGCAAGGGCACGCCCGTCATTTCTACATTTCAAGTAACAAAAAGTAACGATTGTGAAATTTTTGTCCAATAAGGTCCCTTTCCAAGTTGGGACCCTTGGGAACTCCTGTAATCTAAAGAACGAGAGTTAATTAGATTTATGTTTAAAATAAAAGTTTTTTTAATTTTTAAGTTCTAGTTTGTAATCAATTTGTTTGGTAATTATTAAAAAATAATTCATCCTATTTTGTCGTATAATTCGGACCCACCTTTAAGATATTTAATAGAAAATCTATCATTATATTCTTTTGTAAATTTTATGAGGTTATGCTTATCTAAAGCCCTTACAAATTATCCATCATCTACCGCCATCTCCATCCGCTTTAGCTAAAAATACTCTTAAAAATGACCCCACTTAATTTTAATTTTTAATAGATAAAAGTTGTAGCTTATAAATAAGCTCTAAAATTAAAATTTTCAATTAGAGGTTTGCCGATCACCCTAATGTGTAAATAATCTTTAAATTATAAAATAATAGTTCATGTTTAGGGTTCTTGAGAGCCTGCACGTTTTTGTATCATTGGGTTAAGATTAATTGAAATCTACAATATTTGAAGTGCTTCAGTGTTTAGAGAAACTTCATATGGTTTTTAAAGCAATTAAGATAGCTTTTTAAAATAGACATGATTGTCTAAAGTAATTGTAACTTTTTTCTTTTTTCCTTCTTTTTTATAAGTTTACCTATTTAGCTTTTTTTGTATAGTAAGTTTTCTATAATTGCTTTTTCTTATTGTATGTCAATTTTACTCATATTATTTTCACTTAGAGGACAACTTTGCCTATGCAATTTTTTATTGTATCACAACTTCCTTTTTTTCCTAATTCAACTAAACACACCAAATGAATAATTTAAAAGGCCTAATTCAAACTGATATTTCTAAATTGACTTTATTTCAAATGGTTAAGACTTTGCCAAATAGTTTGCTAAGTAATTTTAGATTAAATTGAATTCATAAAAAAACCCAAGTAAAAGGAGTTTGAAAAAATGATTGTTATAATGGTGAGGTGAATGATAACAAGTGAAGCTACATGTGGGACCTAAACAACCCCCCCCCCCCCCCCCCCCTCCCACTGCGCTAATTCATTTTTTTATTGTATCCAATTATTAGTTAGTTAGGGGCATGCATTCATCTCAGATTTTGTGAGTTCGAGACCCCATTGGTGAATCTAAAACAAAAAACAATCACGAGGGATTGATAAAGAACTTGAAGGCTTGTGAAAACTATGAAAGACTCTGGGATAGTCTTGAATGTGTTACATTATTTATTAAATTATGTAGAGATTTTATGGAATGTTGTATAATACATTGGATAAATGTATTTTGGTAAATTAGTTTTCTAGAAGTAGGGCTACAGATTTACTAGGCCTGGCTTGGACATTTACTTTTACAGATCCGCTAGGCCAAGACTCAACGCCCTGCCTTAGCCCTATATTCTAATTTTATTTAGAGGATTTTATCAGAAAAAACCCATCAAATGTGCGCTAAACACGACTAAACCCAATTTTTTAATGTGCACTGATTGGGTCCATGGGCCTAATCGTGTACAAAAATTTATTTTTTTCGCATGTGTGGCCATGTGACACAAGCGTCACTAGACTGTACATAGAAAAAAAGACCGCAAAGAATAAGGGAAGGAGAAGAGAGGAAGAAAGAAAGAAAAGGAAAGGAGAAAGAAGAAATAAAGAGGTGAGGAAGAAATGAAGAAAAAGAGAAAAAAGGAAAGAAAAACTTAATCCCTTCATTTTTTTTTCCTTTCTTCTTCTTCCTTTCCTTCTTTTCTTCCTTTCTCTCTCTTTCTTCCTTTCTCCAATTTTCTTCTTTTCTTCTCTGCATTTTTTTTTCCGCAGGGCTGAGTGACACCTATAGAAAAAAAAAAAGGTCACTCAGCCCTGTAGAAAAAAGAAAGAAGTAGAGAAGAAAGGATGAATGGAGGAGAAAAAAGAAAGGAAGAAGAATAGAGGAGAAAGGAAGAAGAAAATAGAAGAAAGAAGAGAAAATAAGAAGAAGAGGAGAGGAAGAAGAAAAGGGATTAAGGGTTTTTTTGTTTTTTTCATTTCTTCTTTTCTTCTTCCTTTCTTCTTTTTCCTCTCTTTTTTCCTCTTTTCTTCATCTTCTTGCTCATCTCCTTATTCCTTTATCCTCTCTCCTTCCGCTCATCTCTACGTTTTTTTTTTCAATGTTCAATGTAGAGTTGAGTGACATGTCACTCGGGCGTACATGCAAAAAAAAATATATATTTGTATACGATTAATCCCAATGAACCCAATCCATGCACATAAAAAAGATTGGACTTAATAGTGTTTAGTGCACATCTATGGAGTTTTTTTTCGATAAAATACTCTTTTATTCATTTACATGTTTAAATTTATCCAAGCAGATGCATGTGTTAATTAATTCGAGCATATGCGTTAATTATTAGAGCATGACTATTGAGTGGATTCTTACTTGGTTAGTATATAAAATCTATAGTTTGATTCTTATGTGATTTTTTTAAAATAAGCCATTAATGCTTCTTATTTTCTATTACTATTATTATTATTATTATTATTATTATTATTATATTGCAATGAGCCAATAACTTTTTTACATATATAGCTACTATAACCCCACACGCAGGTCCTAACTCAACCCATGGATTTAGTGTTTGAATTAACGTTCTTTACTTGGTCCTACAATGTGGGTACTCGGGTCGTAGTGCCTGCATAAAAAGCCTACAAAAAGAGGCTTGAAAAGAAGTTGGGTCAGGTTTAGACAAAACTTTTGTAAAGTCCCTAATTAGAGAGCGGGGTTTGGACAATATTGGATCCACCTGGCTCAACTCTCTTTACACACGTGGATTTGTTCGAGCATATAGATTGAATTATTTGAGTATGATTCTTATATGGATTTTTATATATTTCTTAGATTGTCTTCATTATGTAATTCTCGTGTAACTTTTCTGTACATAAGCCATTCATGATTCTCAACTGTTTTTTTTTTTTTATCGCAATCACTTATCTACGATTTTATATGTGGGTTTGTTTCATCTTAGTGCTTACATGATTCTTATGTGAGCTCTTAATAGCATGAAGTCTCTTCTCTTTTGTTATTGGGTCTAATGTTTAGCCTCTCATTGTAATTAAACTCCAATAGTTCACTTATTGGATGAGCCACGGTTTTGAAAAATAAAGTTTTACAAAATCCCAATGACATGTTTTAGAAAAAAATTTGCATGACAATATATTTTTTTAGAGGATCACCTTGTCTAATAAGCAATTAATTCATTGAAATTCGCAATGTATTACATCAATGATTTAAAATTAACAAGTTAAAAGACAACATCATATAAACTTCTCTCGAATAGTAAATGATTACATAGCCACCCCTCTATAAAACCAATATACAATATAAGACAATGTAATATAAACTTCTCCCGAATAGTAAATGATTAGATAGCCACCCCACTATAAAACCAATTTACAATATAGTGAGAGTTTTATCTAGCCGTGTTGCCTATTGAAATGCATTAATGGTCTCAAGCTTGGATAAATAATATTCGCCTACTTGGTGCCCTAGTTATAGTGAACATAAAATACAAATAAAAATAAAAAGTTTCTATTAGTAGCTTATCTTTAGATATATATTTTTCCTCTATCTTTCCAAAAATTCTAATATTCCCTACAGCTCCTCTATGTAATGAGAAAAGATGAAACTACCCTAATTTGTCTTGATGTATGTTTCTTTTTGCTTAAAGTGTAGTGTGCTAACTCTATTTTGTATCCTATTTCTCATTGTTATTGTTGTTCCCAATTTATCTTTATGCGTGTTGCCCCACTTGTACTGCGAATCCAATGTATAGCTTTTTTTTTCTTCTTCTCCTAAACAATGTCTAGAGTTTTTTTTTCCAAGCTCAATTATTTTTATACTCTTAGAGTTTCTAAACGTGATAAGATGAATTCGATCCATTCTACTTGTGCATTTGAAAGCATATAAACAGCCTACTAATATTGTGGGTTGATTTATCTTTCCTGAATTTGAGAGTTTTGAACATTACAATGGACATGAAATACCTCTGGATAGAAAGTAATAAAAAAAAAAGATAAAAAAGTGGTTGGTGACACCATTGAGCTCTGTCTTTGTAGATGAAAATATGATAAAGTAATCTATGTGGCCATAATAGTTACTTCGGTTACATCTCTCAATAGGGATCGCAATTTGTAGGCCATAAGCATCTATAAATAAGAATTGGTTTTCCATAAAATTTTGTGCATGTTGAGAATTTCATAAAGTAAATGTCATAGTGGCATTTAAAATATTTAGTCGCAAAATTGGATATTTAGTGAAGAAATGGAATACATTTAGGTCATCAATATAGACCATTTTAATGTGGGTCTTGTTGTAGATGGATCACAGGTTGAAAAGGTATAGATTGATTGGTCATAACAATTGTTGGATAAAGAAGAAATTATAATGACACCACTGGTGATGATAACTGTGGTTAAATATTAATTATCCTATACAATAAAGGGGCAAAAAATATCAGTGACTTCTTTCAATATACAAGGCATATCATATTTCAGGACCTTGAATTAGAATATCATATATGGTTAAAAGTTTGCTTGAAGCCCACAAATCTGACAAGACCCGGCAAATCCCTCAAGTATGATTTGGGTGTGATTCCATGTCATGAAGTGGTTACCAATCGGTAATTTGGGAGTAGATCCAATGACTAAATGGATTTAGACCCACTTGATCAAGATTGTTCTTAATTGGGTCCAGGTCAAATATGCTGATAATGATGTGCATTTTTATCTTCCAACAAGTTTGTCATAAAAATAAAATTCTTCATCAAAAACACTTTCGTCATAAAAAAATTTTCATTATAAAAAAAATTTGTCATAAAAAACAAGAAGTATTTCAGTAACTAAAATTTTGAAAATTGTGCTAGGGCTGGTATCTTTAAGTAAGGAAGTGATTATGGAGATGAGTGTAGAAAGTTTTTATAGGAGATCAATTGGTTGCCAGTATTGTTCTTTCTTTTCTACCGAGACTTCTTTTACTTTTACATTTGGTATGATAATACTCAAGCCTTTTTAGTGCCTAAAATAATTTATGAAAATTTTGGATGATTTTCCTAAATTCCTTGCAATGAAATTATTATTTTTTTTAGTGTTTATCATTGAAGTCTTTGTGAATTGATGGGGCATCATAGAAATATAAGCCAAATACATATGTATAGAGTTTTTTTTTTAATTAAAAAAAACATAGAACCTCGTCTTTTGCATGGCTTTACAAAAAAAAAGGGCATTTTCTCCCTAAAATAGTGCAAATACTCAAATTTTGATAAGGTAAAGGGAAAAGATACATATAAAGATAAGCCACCGGTCAAACTTCAAAAAAAAAATTTTTTTTTTCTTCTCTTTGGGCCCAACCCAGGCCTTCTGATAGCTTGGCTTGGGCCCACCCGGCATGCAGAACTTGGGCTCAGCCCAGCCATTTCAGGGTGACATTGCATCCACAAGATATCAACCCGACTAAAATCGACCATTTCGGGTTTCTCCACTCTCAACGCACCAGGAACTCTCCAAACTCTTTCAGCACCGCTTCGGGTGGCTGCGCGACAATATCCTACATGTCAAGCCGCAGTTGGATATCAGACGCGAAACGGCCACAAGCACAGGCCATGCAACCACGTTCATAATTCTCATTGGCTAGAACACTGTAGCATTAAAAACACAACCGATCATCGAAACTAGAACTACATAAATCCTTACAGGATACACCAAACTCTCCCGAGATCAATACACTCAAAAGTTACAAGAAAAAACCTCCAAACAATGGCAATTCCAAGGAAATCAATGTCGGTTATACTTTTCAGTCTCTTCCTCTCTGGTAAACTAAAAGCTTGTCACAGCACTTTCTCTTCTGCTGCAGAATTCTGTTATGAATGTAATAGAAGTCTCTGTATATATGTGTTTCTTGTTCATGGTTATGTTGTGTGTGGGCAGAATTTCTGCTTGGAATGACAGTGATGGCAGTAGAACAGGGCCCAAAGCTTGGGACAGTGATTGGAATTGATCTGGGGACGACTTATTCATGTGTGGGTGTGTATGTATAGGAATGGTCATGTGGAGAAAATCGCTAATGAGCAAGGGAATCGTATATCGCCTTCAATGGTGGCATTCACTGATACAGAGCGTCTGATTGGACAAGCTGCGAAGAATCAAGCAGCTCTCAATCCGGAGCGAACCATATACGGCGTTAAGCGCGTCATTGGAAGAAGGCAGGTTAGCATTATCACAACCACCATCATCATCAAAACATGGGTTCAAATGGATAGCTACAATTGCGTGAACGGCCTTTTCTTTGGTGGAGTAGCTCTAGACCAAACTCATGAACCTGTAATAATGTCTTGTATTACTCGTGATCATGTTATTCTAAATTCTCCATAAAGTAGTAATCCATAGTTCTTAGATTGTGAAATTAACAATTGCTTACTTCTGCACTTTAGTAGTAGGCACACTTTCTAACCATATAAAATTTTCTGTCTTGGATTGATTAGGTTCATAATTACATAGACAAATCAAGTTAACTATATTGTACTTTCTTTGTTCCTCCAAATTCTTTAGTTTGACTGTGTGACATTTTTGTTTGTTGTTTTGATGCTCTTATGCTTCAGGTTTGATGACGAGGAGGTTCAGAGGGATATGAAGTTCCTGCCTTACAAGATTGTGAACAAAGATGGGAAGCCCTATATTGAGGTGAAAATCAGGGATGGAGAAGTTAGGGTCTTCAGCCCTGAAGAAATCAGTGCCATGATATTAGTGAAGATGAAAGAGATAGCGGAATCATACCTTGGAAAGAAAATAAAGGATGCTGTTATTACTGTTCCTGGTAAAATAAGCATCTTTTTTTTTTATTAGTCATCTCTTATGCTTTCCTACTTGTGTGTAACATTGCCGTCATGACTTGAGGTGGTGATTGGAATGATAGTGTTGATGTTGATAGATCATGTACATATTAGAAAGATTTTAATGAAAATAATGATTTGTTCGATATTAGAATTAGGTGTTATATTTCAAAGAAGTTTTGGATTAGAGGTATATATGGTTAGATTAAATTTCTAATTTTTATCTAATCATTAGCTGAAAATTTAGTACCTCAAGTGCCTTCACATTTTTTTACAGCATATTTCAATGACACCCAAAGGCAGGCTACTAAGGACGCAGGTGCGATTGCTGGGCTTAATGTTAGGATGATTAATGAGCCAACAGCTGCAGCCATTGCATATGGTTTGGATAAGAACCGTGGAGACATGAACGTTTTGGTCTATGACCTTGGCGGAGGTACATTTGATGACAGCATCTTGACAATCGACAATGGCGGCTTCCAAGTGTTGGCAACAAGGGGAGACACCCACCTGGGTGGGGAGGACTTTGATCAGAGGGTCATGGACTACTTCATCAAACTGATAAAGAAGAAGTACAATAAGGACATAAGCAAGGACAGGAAGGCTCTTGGAAAGCTTAGAAGGGAATTGGAGCGAGCGAAGAGAGCATTGAGTAGCCAACACCAAGTTCCCGTCGAGATAGAATCCCTTGTTGATGGCATGGACTTCTCGGAGCCACTGACGAGGGCTAAATTTGAAGAGCTGAACATGGATCTGTTCAAGAAGACCTTGGGGCTAGTAAAGAAAGCTTTGGAGGATGCTCATTTGAAGAAGAGTGATATCAATGAGATTGTGCTTGTAGGAGGGAGCACTCAAATCCCGAAAGTGCAGCACTTCTTAAGGAGATGTTTGACGAGAAAGAACCCAACAAGGGCATCAATCCAGATGAAGCTGTCGCTTATGGTGCTGCTGTTCAAGGAGGAATCCTCAGCGACAAAGGCGGAGAAGAAACTGGAGGTAAAACAATAGCAATATGATCAGTAGCATCCAGTGGGTCATGTTGGACTAAAATGCAGTTTTAATGTCTTGGCCTATTTACAATTTCTTCATGTTTGCAGGCATGGTTTTCCTCGATGTTAATCCCTTGAGTTTGGGAATTGAGACTGTTGGCAGGGTCATGACCAAATTGATTCCTACGAATACAGTGATTCCAGCCAAGAAGTCTCAGGTATTTACAACCTCTCAAGATGGGCAAACTACACTGTCAATCAAGGTAAGTAGATAGCGAAATTTCCTTTAATAGTCATTCTTGAAGGTTTCTTAATTTTCTGAAAAAATCGTTCAGGTCTATGAGGGTAAGAAGAGCTTGACTAGAGGTCTATAAGGGTGACAGGAGCTTGACTAGGATTGTCGCGAGCTTGGAAGATTTGATCTATCTGGCATTCCACCAGCTCCAAAGTAAAATGTTATAAGTTGAACTCTATATATAAATAAGAAAAGAAAAGAGAGTATCTAGAGGCAATGGTACAGTTTTATGCAAACTTATTGGTTGCAATGCATTCAACAAAACTCTAAAATGTTAAAATTGGAAATATGCATTTCATCAAGAGATTTAGATGAAGCTTGATGGTGGTACCGTTGGTCGGATTGTTTCAATGGTTTGGATCTATGCAAGTCTCGAGCTATTGTTTTAAACAAAAGGCCTCTTTTCTTTTCTTTCTCCCTTTTCTAGTTTTCTCAATGTTTTAATGGTAATGTTTTATTGAGCCCAAGTTCTATAAAACTGGAAAGGGTGATGATTGAACATACTGGATCACCAAAAGTGTGGTAACAGAGGCCACATTAATGGAAAATGTTCCATAAATGTGGCAACAGTATCATGCAATCATGCCATGCACAAGTTGGAGAGTTGACCAAGCATTTCTAAGAGGCAGAGCCAACAATATTTAGCGACCAAGATTGTCATTTGGTGGGCACCATGAAGTTACCATCAAGTATGCTTTTTTTATTTTCTTCTCCTCTTTTCTTTTCTGGGCATTGATTTCAGTTGTTGGTGCCACAAGATGAATGATTTGAACCGTCAATTGATGTGTTTTTTACTTCTATTCTTTATGTGTACACTGTAGTTTCTATTGGACTGCATATTTCCACAGTAGATGTAGGTTGATTATAATGAAATGGAACTATAAAACTATAAAACTGGCCTTTTCTGTTCCAGGGGGACTCCACAGATTGATGTCACCTTTGATGTTGATGTAAATGGCATACTCAGTGTGAGGGCAGAGGACAAGGCAGTGAAGAAGTCGCGGTCTCTTACGATCACCAATGACAAAGGGCGTCTCAGCCAGGAAGAAATCAAGAGAATGATGAAGGAAGCCGAGGAGTTCGCAGAGGAGGACAAGAAGTTGAAGGAAAGAATCGACGTGAGGAACAAACTTGAGACTCTCATATACAACATGAAGAGTAGTATCAATGGCAAGATTTCTGACAAAATAAATTTGGATGACAAAGAAAAGATCAACTGCGCGCAGAAGGAAGCTTTGGAATTGTTGGATGATAACCCAAATGCAGAGAAAGATGATTATGAAGAGAAGTTGCAGGAACTGGAAGCGGTGTGCAATCCAATGATAAAACAGGTTTATGAGAAGAGTGGAAGTTTTACAGGTTCTTCAGAGTCTGAAGAATCCGATGAAACAAATGACGAATTGTAGGTGTGTGGGATGGAAAGATTGTGGCTGTGGCATGGCAAGTGAAAGAAGTGAGGATGTAACAAGAGACAAGGAAGTAATCTGCAGACAGTTGAAAGAAAAGCTTTTCCTCACATCATTATATACAGCCATTGTTAATTTTGTTTCATTCCCACTTGAGCACACTACGATTTCCATGGAAGAAGCTTTTTGATGCTCTGTGTTGTATGGTTTTTCTTAGCCGTGTTGTTGTCATTGCAAATATTGATTTCTCTAAGTTGTCCACGTTTTTTCTAAATGTGCACCGTATCTGTATGGGAATCTTTGGTCCGAAATGCAGAAAAAGATGAAGGGGCAATATCTTGAATAGTGATTTGGTGAAATATCATTGCATTTGTTGTCAATACTCCAGTGCTTATCATCCACAAATTGGTCGCCAAACAGATGTTCTCAATCATAGTTTGGAAAATCTTCTTCAATGCCTGATTGGAGAACATGTTGCTTCATGGGATCTTATTTTACCCATGGCGGAGTTTGCCTATAATAATTCTGTTAAGAGAACAACTGGGAGATCACCATTTGAAGTTGTCACTTGTGTCAAGCCACGTTTTCCTATTGATTTCAGTCCATTATCAATTGACTCTAGATCAACTCCGGATGCTGAACAATTTGCACAACATATAAAAGATGTTCATGATGAAGTTCGCTGGCATATTGCTACAAGTAATGAAGCATATAAAAGGCACGCAGACTCTCACAAACGCCATGTTGAGTTTGCCGAAGGTGATATGGTCATGGTTCGTTTGAAACCCGAATGATTTCCTGCAGGTAAATACAAGAAGCTACATCCACGAAGTACAGGTCCTTTCAAGATTCTGAAGAAAATCAGTTCTAATGCATGTGTTCTTGACCTTTCTGCAGACATAAATATTAGTTTCGCCTTTAATGTTGAAGATTTGACATTTTATTACGGGCATCATAATGATGAATCGTTGAAGAACAAGCTCTTTGCATCCCTCCCCATCAATTTCCTTTAGACGAAATTGAAGATGTTTTTGATAATCAGATCATTTCAACCAATAATGGAGGATTTCACAAGTTCTTTGTCAAGTGAAAAGGCAAACGATTCTCTGAAGCTACTTGATTACGGCTACAGATTTTCAACGGATCAACCTAGATTTATATAAGCAATACCAAGCTAGCAACTCGCTGGAGTTGAGTTTTTCCAAGCCGGGGAGAGCTGCTGCAGGCCATACTAATGGGCCTCGTTTGAAAGTCTATACCCACAGGCCCAAAGCCCAGTATACTATAGTATATTATATTATTAATAGTTGCTTTAGTTGCTTTATTAATATTTGGCAAGTCCAGTCATGTTTGATTTCGGATTTCTTATTTGTTTAGAATTAGTTGTTTCATTTCTTAGATGATGTCTTAGTTATAAAAAATAATATAATCTCGTCATGAGATATATACTTTAATAGTGAATAAAGATTTTGAGTTGATTTTCAGTTAAGAGAGTTTGTTTGTCTTTGGTGAGGCACTTAGATAATCCATCCCTAAGCCTATTGAGTTTGGAGATTAGCCCGTTGACTAATCTTCTTCTCCTGCGCTGCTCCATAATGTAATGCCAGGATTCATAAGAATGCTCTTGTTCCTCAACTTTTAACTTCTACACAAATTCTATACGTCCCATATGGAAGGTCAATGTGAAACAATGTTCATCCGCATCGGGTGGAACTCACTCTTTACTACCCCCTCATGTGGAATACGATCGGCGCATTTTGATGGCACATTTTTTTTAGCACCGAGTCGTTTCTCCTAATATTTGAACTCATGACTAGTTGGTTCGGATATTATATTAAAAATTTTCAACTAACAATTGCTATTAAAACCTCAAAGGGTTAATAATGGTAGTGAAAATACTTTTAAATATTTTCCATCTCGTGAAGCCCATTCCTCAATAAGGTCCTCATTCATCATTGTTGAACAGTGTGCCGAGGGCCTAATTTGCCAACCAACTGAGCACCCCTAATTGTCCTTTTAATGATCTCTCGTTGGAGTTTATTTGACCATAAATTTCTACTTATACATCTTTTGTATTCCATGAAAATAATTTGACGCTGTTAAGAATGCTCAGAGGTCATGTAGTGGATGGGATTATGTTCAGAAATTGTTGTTGGGATCATGCCTGATTGGGATGGACTTGAACCATTCTTGATTGGACTCCCTAACTTTTATTGGAGTATATAGTCTTCGCCGGCGAAGCATTCTTCCTAATGTCCTCCCTATTTCCTTTTTGGATTTGTCAATGAATATATAGATTGAATCCAATCACAACTGGAAGATTTACCAAAGAAACAAGAGTGTTCATGGGCCAAGTTGGGCAAGGGGATGCATAACCAAGCTTGACCCAACTCTAGAAACACTAGCCTAGCTATATCCAGCTTAAGCTGATCGACACACAAGCAGTAAGTGCCTGAACCAGTCTGACGCAAGCCCAAACCTGCCCATTTAGTCAATAAGTCCAGGCTCGGGCAGGCTTTCTATGACTCATAAACGGTTTTCAGTCACTTATTTGGGCAAATAAGTCACTTACATAAAATCAAAACTTATTTGGGTTGGATCAGTCCAAGTTGGGATTTCCATCACTTAATCCAAGCCAGGTTCAAATTTTATTAGACTTATAAAATTTGGAAATTTGGCCTTGTCTAGTAGGTGTCTGGACACAAAAGCCCTGTATACCCCTAGTGTCTGTAATATGAAATAATTACAAAATTAATTATACATATATTTATATATAATTACATGCAATATACACAGATATATGAACAACATGTTAAATTTAATGTTATTGTACATGATAAAATAAACATAAGACATAACATACTTGGAAGTGAGGTCGTCTCCTTGTCTAGTCAGGTCCATCGAACTCAGGTCCTGGTCCACCAATCAGGCCGACTCAACTCATGGTACAACCCCGCGCAAATTGCTCACATGCTCTTGACCTTACGATGTACATATGCATGTAGGCATATGAGGTCAACAGAGAATTATGGTTTGATAAATTTTGATTGGATTCTCTTAACCGGTTTGTCCGGTCACAAAAGTCCAAGATACTCCAATTTTGAACATAGAAAGAGGCGATGGTTAGGTCAGTGCAGTCCACCTTGGCGGCTTGTTACCAATCCACTTGGCGGCTTGTTACCAATCCAATTCCATGTCCTCTCTCTCTCTCCCCCTACCACTTGGACTTGGACCTCGATTTGTGGGGCGTATTGTTTTGGGTCCGGATATAGCTCATCTCAACCCAGACCTGACCCTTCTAAAAAAAAAAAAAAAAAACCCTAGACATCCAAATAATGCTGTCATTAATGAGATAATTGGCCTGTCCAGGACCGGTTTTGAGTGGGCTTAATTGAATGCTTGGAGCTAATTATATTTCACTTAAGCCATAGATGTTTAATTTTTAGAGGTAGTTCAATTGGCCCAGGATTATATACCTAGAAATTACAGATTCAAATTATGCTGCAACATTAGAGCTACAGGAGATTTGCCTAGCTTTTTTGAAAAGCAAGGAATTTATCCGTCTCAAAGGGATGAGACACCTTATGTTAGAAAAAAATAAAAAAAGTAAGACCAAAGTGGGCAACTAGAAATGAGATTTTTGTTTTAAATACGGATGATCAATGATGCATCCTTATTTATGGAGGATGATCATTGAGGTATTCCGGAAAATTCTGGAGAAGGTGGAAAGGAGCTTGCCTCTTTTGTTATTTTGTTAGAGGAATCTTTTGGATTCTTGTATGGGAGGGTTTAGAATTCTCTTAAGCCCAGTTCAAGTTCAATGAATGCTTTACAGCAAAGTTTTGGAACCTCCCCTTCTACCGCTAAATTTCACGTTACATTGAAAATCTTTACCCTTAGCTGGCCATATTCATATAAAAAAGACGATCTCAGGTGGGCCCGTTTGGAGTATCTCCCCAAATACGCTGTCTGCAACTCATCTTGTTTGAAAAGCCTGGGATGATATTCCCCTTAGGGTTTTCTGTCCCTACTAAAACTGATATTTCCTTTATACCAAAATGGGTTCAATCAATTCAATGTCACGTGCTCATTCTCCGTACTCCGAAATGCAACTTGCCATTTTCCTAATCAGTATGCATCATCGAGACACTGTAATAAGGGACTGTTTTTTCAAAACATTGAGATTAAGTGGGGAAAACATTGGTCTTACGATGATCACTATAGTGTTTTTAATTAGTGGATCTAAACTCCTTTTTTTAGGTGATAAACAGACTATTTATTGAAACGAGATTGATTTCATTTATGTAAAAGAAAGACAATACAAAAGTTTATCTAATGGTCAAGGTTGAAATCACTTGTTAAAAAATTATCTTTACAACATTTTGCAGAATTTTTAAATTTATGAGGGTATCGTCCTCATAGATCCATGCAAATAATCTTTTTTTAGAGATGAAAAATGAATACACACAAATCTTATCCTGATATAATCCCTTTAGCCTCCCAAACAAAAGATATGTTAAGAATATAGATATTAATTTATTAATTTTATTTTCTTGCAATGTCACTCTATTTTTCAAATGGAGCAGAGGTGTGCACTACTTCTACAACCCTTAACCTCTTTTCGCATGCTTTTGAATAGTTTCGATCCTCCATAGCTCACTGGCTGGGCATCCATTTCTATGTTAACAATTAGTAATATTGCAACTTGTTGGTACTAGACTTCGGTAGGATGTTTATAGGTGCTTCAGCATTTTTTTATTTTTCTCAAATAACAGGCATGTGAGGTTGGTGATATCACTTGTGTAATAGCTGTTTACTCTTAGGGATCCATCTTGTTGAAAGTGAGAGAGAGTAAATTCTTTTATATTAGAGAATTCTTTTCATCTTATGCACGTAAATATGTGGTAAAATCTTCTACTCACAAAGCAAATAAAAGTAAAAAATTATTTTAATTTTTAATTTTGAAACAGTTTGCCAATCCATTACTAGTTTAGTGGTAAGACATCTCGTATCCTTAAATATAATAGAGATTAATCCCTAAATTTGTTGGATTTGGAGTTGCATGGTATGAGTGTGCATGTGTTTGAGTATCTACTAGAGAAAATAAAGTGATAAATAAACTTAAATAGTTAATATATGAGATTTTTTCATTCAATTTAAACACATGAGTTGGAGAATAATGGATGAAATTGATAATTGGGGATGTTCTTTTTTCAAAAAAAAGTTTTGATAGATTTTTCTATTTACTTTTGTGACATCCAAGTTGAGGATAATGACTCATTTGAAAATTACCTAAAAACTCAATGTTTATCCTTAAAAAAAAAAGAAATCAATGTTTTTTACATTAATAATTACTAGGTTTTTTCTTTATTTTGGACAAATAGTTGGGACTGTTTTGAAATTATTTTATTTTGGACAAATAATTGCAACTGTTTTGACATTATTCTTAAATTATGGAGGCATTTTGAAGGAATAAACAGCAATCAAGAGCGCACGTGGCACTAAAGTCTAAAATCTTGACTCGGGGCCTGCACGCACGTGATTGCCGGGTGGGTTGTCGGATCGTTCAATCATCAGTGGAAAATTAACGGCCAGGATCGGTTTGAAAAAAGGATAGCCAGTCAAATGCAAAGATTCCTTTCTCCGCAAGTTGTCTCAGGAAGTTGCCGAACTGGGGGCCGGCTTAGCTGGCTCTTGTCCCCTCCGTTTCTCTCTCTTACGTCATCACGCTCCCAATCTGTATCCGAATCCATCTACACTACAAATCTCCCAATCTGGAAAATCACCTTCAGTAGTGCATCCACAATCATTTTACATTCCTACCCCACAAGTCTGACTTCTTAATTGAAAAAATTAAAAATTTCAAAATATTCAAATGTTGGTAATATATTTTGAAAATGAGCCCAAAAATCTATATGTATTTTTAAATATTTTCTATTTTATAAAGTCGAATTGGTGGAGTAGGCAATTGGGTTCAAGCAAGTTTTGACTGTTTAATTTTCATGTAATATGATAAGATGAAAAGATTTTCATAAATAATTTTAAATAGTTAGTGGCAGGTCCAATTTGTGCCAATAATTTGGTGATTTGATCATTAATCATGAGGTTTGATTTTCGAAAACGTGCCAACATTATTAGTCAACACCTTTTTAACCCATGTTACTAATTCAGACCATATGCAAACATTGTTATAGAGAGGAAAGTCTGTTGGGCCTAGGTTAAACATATAGTGTAAGTAGGCCTAAATTATTTTTAGGGCGCCTTTGTACTCGAATTTGACCAGATAACGAACTTATGCAGCATTTTCTAGTATCTTATGAGGCTGGATTGGAAGTTCTTATTCTAAATTGAAATGGCCAAGCTTGACAATGATATAATAATTATCTATCGCAAGTATACTAATGATGCTTCTTAGGATTTGAACCTACAAGCTGTCATTGTTTTAATTACTTTAAGTATAGCCGTTAAAGCAAACATAATTTTAAACTTAATACAATAATCACTGCATTGCATAAAATTTGATAGATAATTCATTGGAAAACAAATGAAAACTGGTTATAAACTAGGGGCACATCATTTGTACATAGGAGGTGAAAGATTCATTTAATGTCACGGCTATTACAAAGAAGGGTTTTTATTTGACTGTACAAGATGAAAATGACTACGATTTTCTCAAAATGGTACCGTTCAAAACTATATTCAAATATTGCTATGCCCCAATTTTTTTCAATTATACCATTTTGTGTGATATGGCACAAACTAAACAGATATAAATTGTTTTCTCTTCTTTTTTTTTTTTCAACATTTTCCATGGTTAGTGCATTACTTGCTTTGTTATGTCTTCAGTTTGTATGATATTTCAAACGTGAAAACAACTTTTGTATACATAGATGGACAACAGATATGCCATTCTTGATTTCATCTTCCCATCACCTAATGATGGTTTCTTAAGAAGCAGTTCTTAACAAGGGTAACCACAAAATTCACAAGGAATTGATATTGTTGATTTTTTCCTTGTCCTTAGATAAAGTTATTCTAAGAGAGCATTGACAAAATGGAGAAGAAGAATGAAAGAAGAGCATTGAAGAAACCTTCAAATTCTTTTAGAAAAAATGGAAGATAAATGGAAAATTCCTCCTAAAAGCCTTCGTAATGATAGAGAAACTTGCCGGAATAGCAATGGATAAATGCTCTTGAAAATCTTACTAAATAGATAAAGTTGGAGAAAAAGGGTGAAAATGGAGAAAAAAAATATAAGAGGAAAAATAATTTTTATGTGTTAACCGTATGTGATATTACACAATTGTTCGATATCGCACAAAAATGTATAATTGAAAAAAAAGTGGGGCATACCTACATTTGCGATGTAGTTTTGATCAATGCCATGTTGAGGAAATAACAATCTTTTATATCTTGTATAGTCAAATTCCCTACAAGGAATGATGCACAATATTATTCACATAAGTTCTTATGCGAGATCTTATTAATATACATGTAGGTTGACCTTTAGACTTTGTAATATTTGAATAATTCATTATATTTAATGCCATTGCATAAAAATCATATTTCAGGTGGCTTGAATTTTATTTTATTTTTTTCTTTTACTTGGTTCAGTGGCGAAGTGGGAGAGAGTTTTTTTTTTTTTTTTTTGTATGGATGTTAATAGATTGCGTTGGAATAGGGACAACCTCAACTTGGGCAGGTTTAACAGTGAGTTTTTTTTTTTTTTTTTTTTTTGGTGGTGTGGGGCGGTGGGGCGGGGGGTTGGTTTGCAACATTTATAAAGTGGGGTTTGAAACATGTATAAAATAAAATTATCCATTAGAAAATTCAAACCAACCAGTATAAGTCATAATAGAACATGTTTGGCAGTGCTAACCATAAACTCATGTCCCGGTCAGATTGAATACAGGATGGATGGAATGCCATTTCAACTCAATTTGGATTGGACTAAACCTTAGTCATCTTGTTGTGACTTTTATTTTTGTCCCGGCTATTATTGAGGCAACTTCTTTTGAGTGACATCGCTCACATTCTCTCATCCACTATTGGCTTATTTGTTTGGAAGCACTTTTAACAATCATTGCAAGTGTTCCGTTAATCCTATATCATCCCCAAACATCTCAGTCTGAATGCTAGGATTTCAAGAACCAACCTCAATCACCTTTGGCCTTTGTAATTCTCAATTTCAACCTTCTACATACTGAAAATCACTTCTCAGACAGCATTGTAAAAGTTGTTAATTTTTTTACAAGAATTATTAAAATTGTACTAAGAAGAACAGAATAAAAAGAAGAAAGAAAACACTATAATGTTTAAAAAGTTGATGCACCCATGTTCCTAGGCACTTGAACGAGTCCTTCAGCAGCCGCGACTAGGAATCCTCTATAGTGCCAGTAACTGTTGGGTTTTTTCTTGAACTCCATCATAGGGCCCACGTAGTATTAATTCAGACTATTAATGATGAGCTTCATCCTTCCTAATTAGTGGGCAACATTGTAGGATTGACCACCAGAAGCAGCATTGTAGGATTGACCATTAGAATGAAAATGTGAGACATTTTCATCATCATCATCAAAGCCTTATCCCAATCATGTATAGGGTCGGCTATATAAATTATGTTTATCCATTTCATTCTATTTTGAGCTATATCCTTAACAAAGGGAGCTTAGTATACGAGGCTCCTACATAGCGGGGTTTAGAGAGGACAAGATGTATACAGCCTTATCTTCATTTTAAAGCGGCTGTTTTCGTGACTTGAAACTGTGTCTTCGAGGATGCTATCAGTAAGCCTTTACTGTTGGACCACTTTTCCCACAAAAATGGCTAGTCAAGTTTTGGTCGATGTGTTCAATCAAATAGTGCGATTACTTATCTTAATTAGAGACTCGAGGGTATAATAAGGATTATCTATTTCTAAGGCCCATGATGGACTTTTGAAGAAAATGTCTTTCAAATATTCAAGAATGGAAACGAGGAAAAAACTAGATGCGGGAAAGCAGGCCATTTAGGACTATTCTTTGGGAGTATATATATCGTGGCATATATATATTACATAGATAATACAAGGGACAGGAGTCGAGCTCGAGGCCTTGGGGGCAAATTCAAAGTTCAAACCAGCTAAGCAATCGCCTTGACGTCATTGGACAGCAATGGAGAATTGACAACCATAATGAAAATGTAATTGATGTGTTCAATCAAACGGTGGGATCACTTATCTTAAACGGAGACTTGATGATACAACAATGCTGCAAATGGGTTCGCCTTCAACTGTCCAGATTATCTATTTATGGGCCCTATGATGGCTTTTCCAAAAAAAGGTCTCTCAAATAAATATTCAAGAGTGGAAACAAGGGAAAAACAGGATGTGGGAAAGGCCAGGCCACTCAGTAATATTTACAACCTCTAGATGGGATTTTCGTAATTTGCCACCTCCCCCTCAAATTCCCCGCTATTTCCAGGCTTCTTCGCTGGCGTTTACGACATCGACAAAATCCCGCCGTTGATTTCCCAACCCCTAACCCTAAAATAAAGACCCCAAACGCGACCGACTCATACTTCCCTCTTTCAAATCCTCTTATCCCTCTCTTTCTCTCTCTCTCTCTCTCTCTCTCTCTCTCTCTCACAACGTTCTCATTTTTTTTTTATTGATTTCCAATCTCTGCTTTCCTCCTCATCTCTCCGTTTGGGTTAGGGTTAGGGTTAGGGTTAGGGTTAGGGTTAGGGTTAGGGTTTTGTTGTTGGTGTTGCAGAAGCGGAATCCGCCATGGAATCGAGGTCCTTCGTGTCGTGGGAAGAGGTGCTGGTCTCGAGCGTGAAAGGGCGGCGAGAGGTGCATTACTACCTGAAGAGATCGGACGGCGGGTCTGATCTGGCCATCGTCGGAAAAGAGAGGAGCCTCAGACACATGTCTTATGCAGCTCCCAGTCCCTTTCTTCGATCTCTCAGGCCTCGTTCTCCTCTCAGATGGCGATCTCGAAGAGAAGTCGTGGATTGGCTTTCTTCTATTGTAACAGGTAATGAGTGATCTTTGTTGTTGTTAGGATTTTTTTTTAATGATTTGATAGCACCCTCTGTTTTTGGGGTGCGTTTGGAGATCTGGAGCTCGTTTGATTTCCTTTTCTCCAAATTCTGGTTGGATTTGAGAGAAAGTTCGCTTTTTCATAGGGTTTTCCTGATTTTGTAGGAGTTTGGTTCTTTGATGGTGTTGGTTTTCTGTGGTTTCGTTCTTGTTTTTCTTATTTGGTGTTCTTTTGATGGTTTGATATCATCCTCTTTTTTGGGCGCGTTTGGAGAGCCGTGGAGCTCGTTTTGATTCGTTTTTCTGGAAATTCTGGTTGGATGTGAGAGAAAGTTCGCTTTTTTTAGAGTTTTCGTGATTTTGAAGGTGTTTGGTTCTTTGGTGGTGTTGGTTTTTTGTGATTTCGTTTTTGCGCTTCCTATTTGGTGTTCTTTTGATGGTTTGATATCATCCTCTTTCTGGGGCGCGTTTGGAGATCCGTGGACCACGTTTTGATATGTTTTTCTCCAAATTCTGGTTGGATCTAAGAGAAAGTTCGCTTTTTTATAGAGTTTTCGTGATTTTGAAGGCGTTTGGTTCTTTGGTGGTGTTGGTTTTCTGTGCTTTCGTTCTTGCCCTTTCTTATTTGGTGTTCTTTTGATGGTTTGATATCATCCTCTTTTTGGGGCGCGTTTGGAGATCCGTGGAGCTGGTTTTGATTTGTTTTTCTCCAAATTCTGGTTGGATCTGAGAGAAAGTTCGCTTTTTTTTTTATAGAGTTTTCGTCATTTTGTATGTGTTTGGTTCTTTGGTGGTGTCGGTTTGTTTGGTTCTTTGGTGGTGTCGGTTTGTTTTGTTCTTTGGTGGTGTTGGTTTTCTATGGTTTTGCTCTTGCGCTTTTTATTTGGTGTTCTTTTGATGGTTTGATATCATCCTCTTTTTGGGGCGCGTTTGGAGATCCTTGGAGGTCGCTTTGATTTGCTTTTCTCCATTTTCTCTGGTTGCATCCGAGAGAAAGTTCATTTTTTTATATAGTTTTCGTATTTTGTAGGTGTTATGTTCTTTGGCGGTGTTGGTTTTCTGTGGTTTCGTTCTTGTGCTTCCTGTTTCGTGTTCTTTTGATGGTTTGATATCATCCTTTGCTTTTAGGGCGCCTTTGAAGATCTGTGTAGCTCGTTTTGATTTGTTTTTCTCCAAATTCTGGTTGGATCTGAGAGAAAGTTTGTTTTTTTTAGAGCATTTGTGATTTTGTAGGTGTTTGGTTTTTTGCCGGAGTTGGTTTTCTGTTGTTTCGTTTTTGTTCTTCCTATTTGTTGTTCTTTTGATGGTTTGATATCATCCTCTTTCTGGGGTGCGTTTGGAGATCTATGGAGCTCGTTCTGATTTGTTTTTCTCCAAATTCTGGTCGGATCTGAGAGAAAGTTCGCTTTTTTATAGAGTATTTGTGATTTTGTAGGTGTTTGGTCTTTTGTGGTTACGTTTTTGTCCTTCCTATTTGGTGTTCTTTTGATGGTTTGATGTCATCCTCTTTTTGGGAGTTGGAGATCTGTGTAGGTGGTTTTGATTTGTTTTTCTCCAAATTCTGATTGGATCTGAGAGAAAGTTCGCTTTTTCATAGAGTATTCTTTGGGGGTTTTGGTTTTTTGTGTTATCGTTTTTGTTCTACCTATCTGGGGTTCTTATTTTTGTTTTTATAGGGTTTTTCTTTTTTCCAAGGAGCTGGAGATTTGCTAGTGGTTACAAGTTTGAAGGGGATTTGTTGGGATTGGATATGGGTTTGGATGCTTAATTTTGTTTCGATGGAGGGGTGATTTACAGCCCAAATCTACACCCGTTTGATGTTTCAGGTTGGGAGTCTGGGTTTCATTTCACCTGCTTTACCTCGATTTCTGTTTGGATCGGGAAAAAAAACGCCTTTTTTTAGTGTATTTGCGATTCCGTACAAGTTCACTCCATTGTGGTTTTGGTTTTTATTATTATGGGTTTCCTTTGTTCTCTCTCTCTCTCTCTCTTGTTATTTTTTCTGTTGGGTTTCAAGGAAACGAATAGAGAAGGGTTGTTGGGGGCCTGAGATTTGCTTGTTGTTACAAGTTAGGGGGGGATTTGTTTGGATTAGGTTTGGGTTTGGGGAGTTGGGTTAGTTTGAATGGAGGGATGATTTTCAGCTTAAATCTACGCCCTTTTGACGTTTCAGGTTGGATTGGACAAGGAGGATTAATGTTACCTTGTTTCCAATTTCCGTGCTGCTCCGAACTCTCAGCAGAACGGATGATTGCTTGGGTATAATCACAAGACCACCATGATGGTACGTCTGGATATCCCTTGCAAAGTTGGGTATTGGGTTGACTTTCTTTCTAAATCCAGTCCTGTTATATATATGGTTGTGCTTGAAATGGAAGCCTCACAAAGAAGGTTTAAGGCATAAGTTTGATATAATAGTGATCTCTCCATTCTAGCAATCTCTGTTGATAAACCTATGCTGTGTTTAGGCTCATATGTTTTATTTTTTATTTTTAACAGCTTAATTTTCTATTTTGGTTATTTCTGTTGTTTTCTTTGGCTAACAATTTAGGAGTAACTAGGAATTTTTCTGGGTTGTCGTTTTTTTCCCTTTGACCTTCAATTTGGATGGTTTGGGACTTGGGATGCTTTAAGAGGTTCAAGTATATGCTGTTCTCTTTTTTGTGTTAATTCCTAGTGTGGTGAGTTTCTACCATTAATTCGTTCAAGCTGTATGGTTTGCTCTTTTCTTGCTGGTTTATTTTTCATGCAACGGGCGGAAGAGATTTGCATAGCCTAGAATCAGATGAAACCATATAAAAACTGTGTGAACAGTTTGATTCTCTGTTAAATCTAAGTCATACATGCTGGTGACTGAGTTGGACACCTGCTCTGGGATTTAGTACCATGTCTTAACTGGGATATATTACCGTTGTTCTCACTTGCTTGTTGCAAGTTATTTTATTCATTATGGAGCGATTCAAATGCCTTATAAGCTAATTCTTTAAGTGCTGATCGCTAGGTGTTGAGACCCTTTTGAGGTGGCTCTCTGTGGGCTAATCCACCAATTTTTCTATTCTGTGGGGCTGTAAACTGTGTGGGCTAATTCTGCAAGTGTTGCATATCATGAAATATGTGTTATTACTTGATTTAATTGTGTATATGCATATACAATATACAATCTTGGCATCGATGGGTGTTTTTACTGATATGGAGTGTCAACAGATTATAATGGTTATTGTTTGACGATGCTGCCTTGTCTTGTAATTAGATAATTCAACTAGATATTCAACTGCACCAATTCTTGCTTTACCAATTTTGCTTTGCTAATGCAATGGCATGATGCCGTCTTTTTGAAAGTGGACTGGTGATTGTTTAAGTAGGGCATACTGTTTGGGATTGATCATTGGTTTTTATTTGACTATTATAAAATTATTTATGCTCACGTGGCTTAGTGTTGTTTGCCCTATGGTCACTCACAATGTTGAATGTCACACGTGGATAACAATTGGTTGGGTTCAGTCCAGGTTATTGAACCTTGCATCTACTGTATTTTTGTGCTTCCATTAACCCTTTCTAAAAAAATTTTAATATCTTTTCTCCATGTCTTTAGTTGAGGTAATTTTTTTATTAGTGTTCTAAAACCCTTACTGTGCAGAGATGTTTAGGCAATTTTTCACCATGTGAAATTTTGTTGTTTCATCTGGTGCTTCTCTTGATTTGTTGTGGTGTCAAGATTTATGTTACTTGTCACTAAAGAAGTGGATACTATGTTGTTTCTGATTCTGCTATGTGATGTAGTTTTGAATACTTATGCTGTTCTTTTACTTTTTCAGATTCTCAATCTCACGAATCATCCCCAGTGGTTGATGGACTCTTGGATGACGAAGATTCCTTCCCCATCGATGATTCATCTTTTAAGGTAGGGAAGAACACTGGACTGTTGAACTGTAACATTCAAGTCCTTTAGCTTTCATGTCACATTATGGGGCATATTGGTTTAATTTCTTCCTGCTTATTGGCTGTTCAGGATTTTTCTTCTGTGAAATTGAAGCCCCAATTGAAAGGATTTTCATGGATAGGTTCTTCAGTGACTTGCCGGAAAAGGAGAAAGCATTACAAGTCTTTTTGCCGGAATGGTATCACAATCTCTGTAAGTGATTCTACTTTAGGGTTCTCATTCATGAATTTTTCTTACAGTGCTAGTTGGAATTTCTATGTTTGAGGCTTGCTATTAAACCGATATTACTGTTTTTTTTGTTCTTGTTGAAAAAATATTTTTGACATTATATTGCTTCATTAGCATCGATATACTGTTACTGGTTCCCTATAATTTAGTTCCTCATCAGATTTTGTTGTGTTTTTTTTTCTTTTCTTTGTTTTGTCAGGTTCATGACTTTGTGCATGTTATGGCTGAAGAGAACAAGAGACTTGTAGCCTATTTGGAAGATTTATATGAGGACTCGAGAGGCAACAATATGGTTATGGTACGGTGGTTTCACAAAATTGATGAGGTTGATATTGTTTTGCCTCCCAATCATAATGACAGAGAGATTTTCTTTTCTCTTTGCCTACAAGATCTCAGAGTGGAATGCATAGATGGATTAGCAACTGTTCTCAATCCCCAGCATTTTGAGAAGTTCCTGAATGAGGTTCCGCACACACTCTGGGATCCATATTTATGCAACAGACAGTTTGATAATGATGATGTCAAACCTTTTGACATCATTCAGCTTGAGGGGTACTGGAAGCAGGAATTGCTTAGATACATGTACATATCTTCTTCAAGTACGAATGGTTTGAAGTCTAGTTTGTCTGATGGTCTTTATCTAGGAGTTGACCATGCAGATGCCACACAAAGACGCAAAAGAAAGCATGAGCTGAGAAGTGCTGAAACAAACCTGCATCACAAGCTTCATCTAAAAGGAATGTCAAAAGTTGTTGGTAATTCTAATGGTTCTGCTGTTCGGTGTGGGGCTGAAAGACTTGTTTCTAGTTCTGCTGGCAGCCCTACTGGTACTAGCACATCTTATCCTAGAAAGTTGGTTTTAAAGCAGAAGCCTCCACAACACTTGTCTGCAGGCTGTTCTGTTGAAGTCCTGTCTCAGGACAGTGGTATGAGGGGATGTTGGTTCCGCTGTGTGGTCATCAAAAGACACAGGGACAAGTTGAAGGTTCGCTACCAAGATGTTCAAGATGCAGATGGAACTGGCTCTCTGGAGGTAAAGCCTATCATCTTTTAGTTAGTTTGTTTAATTTTTTCTTCCCTTTGTTTTTTTTTTCTTGTTTTAAGTGGCTGTTAGGTTCTTTATGAGTGACTGGTTGGTCTTATTCTGCAGGAATGGATCCTTGCATCTAGAGTAGCAGTTCTTGATGAGTTGGGTGTCCGAATGTGTGGAAGGGCAACAATTCGACCCTATCCACCACAAAAAGGCGGACTCTCAATGGGCTTTGATGTTGGTACTGCTGTTGATGCATGGTGCCATGACGGCTGGTGGGAAGGGATTGTTATTAGGAGAGAATCTGGAGATAAATTTCATGTCTTTTTCCCAGGTACATCTTTCAGTAATGCAACTTCATAGGTTGCTAGCTACTATATCATTAAATTATATTATACCGTACGACATTGACTCCCCTTTAAATCATTTGGCTCCTCCTCCCTATCTTGATACATAGTTCTTTTTTTCTTGTGAGCAATATAATTCATTTTCTTGTGGGCAATGTAATTCGTCTTGATTACATTTACATTTCTTAAAGCAAGCATCCTTTCCGATTACTGAACTATAGTTATGCAGGTGAACGACGAACTTCAGTATTCAGTTGCGGTGACTTGAGGGTGTCTCTAGATTGGGTGTGCAATAGATGGAATCATATAAAAGAAAGGCCAGATATTGCAAAATCAATACTATCAGACCAGTTCTTGAAATCCACTGATGGGTCTCTTTCGTCCCAAGTTGGGGTCTCGGAGAAGCATCCTAGAGTGGAAAATATAGTTCACAAGGACATGGCCATGCGCGATACCGGTCCTCGTTGTGAGCCTGTGATTGAGAGACAGGCACACCTTGAAGTGCCTAATCTTGCCCAGGACAATTCACTTGCTCAGTTGAAGTGGAGTTCGTCGAGAAAGAGAAGGCGTTCCAGAGAGGGTACAACAAAAAGGGTTGGTTCGGATGGTAAAAAACTGAGTGATGGTAGCAGTAGCAGCAGTCAAGAGGATGATGGATCATCTGCGTGCAAGAGATTTTTGATTTCTAAGCCGTTGACAGTTGATCATGACAACTGCAAATACGAGGGAAATGACCTCTTTTCTGCTTCCCTTCCTGCCTTTTCCAGTTTGGTCATGTCCCAGTGATATGTGCTGTGATTATCTATTAGCATTAGAATCTTAGAAATGGAGGCGAGGATTGTGCTCTAGTCGGGATCCCCCTTCTACCCTTTGTCCTGTAACGTTTGTCATCCTTCAGCCTTAATGGGTGCCACCTTTTTAGGCCATGCCATCTTCATGTAAATGGGATGCGTGTATGAAATATTTGTACTTGCATGTTTTATATAGAAGCCCACCATGGGATGGAGCAGAGCCCCCCCATCTGGAATGAGTGAGTTTATTGTGGAGAGCAGCTTAGGTTAGGTTAACTGAATTTGTTGAACAAGCCAATGACAGGAAAGATTAATTTCTATTCTTTTCTCAAGGTTGTGTTTCTTTGGATGGTGATCTTTTTGTGGACATGCATGTAGCTGGACTTATCTATCTAATGGTGGTGAGCCACTGATCTTATTCCTTTGTTACTTCTCTCATCATTAAGCAAAAAGCTCCTTTGGTTGTGGACATCATTAATTGTAATAGTGCCCTCATGCAATTATTTGAATATTAGAAATCCCAAAACCCTCAAAAGGATACATAAAAAAACTGATCTTTTATAGATGATTATAGATGACTAATATGCCTAGAATGAACTATTTTCATTCCTAATGTGCAGACTGTCACCAAGAAGTGCAGTGCAGGAGGCTTTAAAACTTGTGTCGGTGGGTGCCTTTTCCATGGTATTATTTGATTGCTGTCTTCCACTAAAAATAGAAAAAGGGGGCCCCTGAGGTTATTGGATGAGCCCGTCGAAATGGGTAATCAATACCCACTGCGAATGCACATGTGAGGTGGACATCATCCACTACCTTTTTAATGGTCTAGCAATGTCAATTTGCACTGCACGTCCACTTTTCATAGCCCCTCAAGATGCTTGAACGATGGGCGATGCCCTTAAATAAATTTTCTGCCGGTTTCAAATTAATTTCGGTAGCGACCATTGCCTTAATTTGTATAAAGCTTTGATACAAACAACTATTATAAAATACAAAGTAACTGTTAATCTGCAATATTTTATATTTCTCATTTAGTTTAGTTATGAAAGAGACTTTGAGAGTAGAGATATTAGAAGCTTTGATATATATTTGGAGGTCCAGGCCATTATGGTTTTATCCCTGATTGTTACAATATCTAAAAATTAATTTATGGGTAAATTCTTTAAATGAATTTCTTTCATCCTTTTTTTGACATTTTATATATAAAGGCCCCACTTTTGATCAATCTAATCCCTTTGCCCAAGCCAACTCCAATAGCATTGGTAAGATCCTAATTTCACACTGCTCTAGATATTTGTCATTATTGATTTTATGCAAAATCTATTACCTTGAACTTGGAAGACTTTTGATCACCTGATATTTAATACATGTTTAAACTTCTTCACTGCCCTACTTCCCTCCGATGTGAGGCATGAAGTGATATGCTCAGATTGCACAGAAACCAAATATTCTCAACATTAACTCTCTTCTAAGGTTTGTTCTAATAAATAAAAAAAACCAACAACTCTCTTTTATGGTTGTTTGGCCCGGGCCAGAGGTCAAAGGATCGAAGGCTGGATTGACAAGGATAACCTAAGTCAAAAAAAGAAAAAAACCACACTTTTTAAAGGTAGTTTGTTGAGATGGCCAAGGTCATGCATGTGGGTTAATTTCTAAGTTCCAGATGATATGATGGACCCCATTGTTCTTAGGAAGTGCAAGATCATAAACCTTCTGTTGGCAACTGTTAACCAATATTCCATGTTTTTTGCTACAGGCTAGATCACAGGTACGTATTCCTTTCTCTTCCCTTTCTCAACACGAGAGATTTTAGAACAAGTTAAAACCAGAGCCAAACAGCCGCTTACTTTCTCCATCAGCTTCAATAGAACAAGATTCCAAAACACAAAAAACAATTCCAAAGAAAACCCACACACCTAGTGATTCTTTCCGAAACCCACTTCATACCTTTATCACACCCTTTCTGGCAGGCACAATTGATTGGCACAAACTCACAAACGTCAGTCAGAAATTCTCCACTCCATGGCACAACAGGCAAGCTCATTATTTGACCTTGTCTGATGTCTTTGTCCATTTTCATGCAATCAAATCAACAACTTTGATATATTTGAGTCATGCATGGTAATTATTGGGGTAACGAGATTTGAAGGGGATACTGATGATGAGGGGCATGTCAAGTTTTACTTCTATCCGATCAAATTTTTTTTCTTGTTACATTCTATCGAATGATTTTAGACTGTGAGTTAAGTACTTTATATCGAGAGGTTAAAACCAAGCGATCGTGGTTTGGGTCCTTAGGTGGGAACCCATATATAGATTTGAAATCAGATCTAATTACTTACTATATTTGTTTTTTTTTTAATATCAAAAATAAGATTAGGTCCTAAATCTGTATTCTTTTTTCCCCTGGGTTAAAGGGTGCAGTATAATAACTTTCGATGTGCACAGGTGCTAAGTTGTAGACCCAAGATTTTCATTTGAAGGGTTCTGACTTAAATAAGTAATTACGTTTTGGAGGCACACCCAAGATTTTCATATGTGTTTTAAAGACAAAACTCAAAAATTTCATGTGGATTTTGCAAGTGAACTCAAAATTTTTATATGGGTTTTGGAAGCGGACCCAAGCCTAATGAATGTGACCACCCCGGTAGCCTGTATGTCCGTTCGCCCTAACTGCCAACCTTATTAGACATAAAGATGGGTTGAAATATGAATCACCCTCTATTCATGTGGTCCCCTTTTTCTTCTCTCCAATCCTCTTCTAGGCCACTTCCACCTTTACCACCACAACTCACATGATAATAGATACTCAATGCATGTTTGGAATTTCTCATTGGATTTTTGCAGTTCTGTTGCATGGTGTTACGGATCAGCATCGACTGCAATGGCTGTTACAGGAGAATAAGAAGAACCCTTCTCAAGATGAAAGGTGAGGCCCTAAAAGACGGCAAAGATGACATTACTTCGTTGGTCTTGACATGGGATTTTAAGCAGGATCACTGATGGGTTTTCTGCCTATTCTATTGTTGAAGAGATTGAGAGCCATTTGATAGAGAAAAAGCACAACAGAGTTTGTGTTTGCGGGGTATTTGATCCAGCAGAGATAGCAATAAAAATAAGGAAGAAGGTCAGACGGCGAGTGGAGATTATGGAAATCCAAGAGCTGAGCAGGAACACTGATGGAGATCCAACAGCTGATCAGCGGGAACACTGATGGTCAAAACCGCCTTGTTGCCTCATCTCAATGAGAGCACTCATGTGGCACATGGGATACTTCACACCAATGTATATAAGAAGCTTTATAAACTATATTTACATTAATATCGTGCAAATATCCAAAATATCATGTGAATTCAAACTATGGACAGGTGAGGAAACCTTGAGATTCATCTGATATATCAAATGATGACTGATGTTGTAAGTTCATTCATGATTCCAGAAGTGAAAGGAATTTTCATCCCCCTTCTTATGTTAAGATGTTTGATGTAAAGGGACTTTTTGTCATCATCATGATTAAAAAAATAAATTAAATGAGCAAATAAATTGAAATAGGTCCACAAAACCTGAAGGGCCTAATGAATTGTGAGTCATCTAATGCTAACAAATTTGATTCTTGGATCTTGAATATTAGAGAGCTTCCATTGCTTTTAAGATCGTAAAAGCTAATGTTATTTTATTTTTATTCTTTTTTCAAAGTTGGAGGTCATTGATTCATATTTGAAGAAGTTTAACTCATCGAAGGATTTGACTCAAAATAGAACGGAATGGAAAAACAGAATTCATCTAGCTAATCCTAACATGATTATGATAAGACTTTGATGATGATGATGATGATGATGATTCCAAAGTTCTGAACATAAACTATAGAAAATGAAAATACAGTACATCCAATATTAGATGAAAATTCTGAATATTATGAATTTGAAGTTTCTTAGCTCCATCTAAGAACTTGTTTGTGCAACAAGATGATTGTGATTCCATGTTTCCACATTGATACATTTCTACTCCTACCACATGAAATCAAACTCCATTTTGTTGAGGAAAATCAAAATCCATTTCTATTCTCTAGAAACTAGACCAATGTAGAGACATTCCAGATGCCAGATAAGAATCCTATTTGGTTAATGTTAATTCAACAGATAACAAGTGACAACCATGTAGGGTTGAGTAGTCCAGACACCTTAGGGTTTTTTTTAACATAAATGACTAGGGTTCAATCCCTAGTCCTCAAGTTAAAGTATCAATACCATGCCCGCAGCCCATCGTAGCCAAAAGAGAGAAACAAAAAAAACATCAAATACACCAAAGTGAACACCCCTTCCTATATACAGAGATTGAGCATTTATTAATAACAAAATTAATCATTAGTAATGGAATCGTATAATCAAATAGGGAGATCATATTGACGTTTTTTTTTTTAACTTAACTTAGGGTTTGGTACTTCAGCCATTTGGAGAGAAAAGTAGACTTGGGTGAAATAGAACAAACCTCTAATAAAGAGGGTGTGCCCCATTTCAAACCTAAAAGTCCTTGAAGAAGGAGAATTTATTCTATTCCCAAATCCTCAACATTTGCTATGTGAATTGTTCAAATCTTCTGGAAAATGCGCAAGGAATCAAACGCTATATTTTCAATAAAGAGGACCCGACTTTAAGATGAGGAAGGGAAAATTTCATGAGTGAAAACTAATTTGGATCCGGATTCCGGACTCTAGAACCTCAAACCGTACTTTCATATCTGCCACACATAAACGGCTACGATCAACTTAGCGTTTCCGCGCGCAAAGTCGTGTTGTGTTCCAACTTCGAACCTTCGTTTCTCTCAAGACGGGCAACAGATAAAAATCCATGGCCTTCCATCTTTCTCTCTCTGCCTTCCAAAGAAGAAGAAGAAGAGAGGCACACGAAGAAAGTCGCGGGAAAACCTACGACCGTTCGATTCCATCCTCTTTCGCGCGCGAAATTGCAGAGAGAGGAGCTTCTTGCTGCCTTTCCTCCGCCAACGATCCGCACCGCAGGGGTTGCGGTCTGGTTTTGCGATGGGTGAGGAAGGGTCGGTCGATTCGAAGCCGCTTTTGCTGGTGGTGGAGGCGTTCGAGGCGCTGTCGAGGATCATCGACGCGGGATCGAAAGATCTAAGACTTGCCCAGTTCTCGGATGCGTGTTCCCACGTATCTGTTCTCTTTGGATGCCTTGGCATGCCTTTCAAGTTTGCAGAATTGGAGTATGTCGCTAAGGTTTGGTTTCATGTGCACCCTGCATGTTTGATGTTTTGTCGCTGTGAAAAATCAGACTTGGGGTTGTAGTTAGTGTTGTTATTTTATACAATGTTTAATGTGTCAGGCAAGTCTGGGCTGCTACCATTCATTAGGGGGTTTAAGGGTGGGGCGCGCGTAAGCCAGCGGTAATAAATCTTTGCTGATGAGAGCTTTTAGGGGGATATTATCATCATCATCAGCAAACGCGATCTTGCTTTTAGATGTTTTAGATGGTAATAAAAGTAAAGAACAGAGCAAAAAGGGGATGATGATGATTTAGTTAGAATGGATTCTAGGTTCTGGAAATAAAACTTGTAGAGAAACGGTACAATTCTTCACTCAAAACTGCATTTATCAGGCGATATGACTGTTTTGGCTGAGTTTTAGAACGATGTTGCTCACTTTAATGATTTCTTGATGATTCTTCATCACCATTATCAGAGCCTTGATACATTACATTCGGGTCAGCTACGTGAATTCATTCTTGCCATCCCCATCTGTCCATGCCACACCACCACAGTGTCTCAGAATTCATATTATAGCTGTTACAAGAAGTTCTACACTGGATATAAACCTACCTCATGATGCAATACTCCTCCTTTATCCGAGCTTTGTTTGGACTGGCAGTTACTACAAATTGGCAAAGTTTTCATTTTCAGCTATCTTCTTTTGAGTACCTTTCACCGTTTCTTTTTCTATTTCTTTTTAATTGAAATTGAATGATGGGGTCATGAGAATTACTGTTTTACAGCTTCAATCATTAAATTCTTCTACTGGGTAAGGCAAAAGGAATTTGGAAGGGATTTTTAAAGAAAAAAACTGAAGTTTTGAATAATTAATAAAATTATTATTATTTTGTTATTCATGGATTGGATTCATGAACAATTCGTGGATTATTCAAAAATCTCAACAGTGAAATGAAATATCAATGGAGGATATGTTGATGTAATTTTTTTCCATTTTTTTAGCCACAATGGGGGACTCAAACTCATGCAATCTCAGACACATGCCTGTGTCCCTAAGTAACTGAGCTACAACTGAGGACCTTTTTTTTTTTCTTTTTTTTCCCTTCTCCTTCTTTTTTTTTTTGTGTGGCTTCCAAATGCAAAATTAGGATCAAAATTAGATTAGTATGTTTCTTTGAATCCAAGTCCCAATCTGGGATAAAATTCTTGGATTAAAGACTAAGTGACCATCTATTTGGATTTGGACAATGAGGCCCACCTTCAACAGAAACAAACCATTAGAGATATGAACCTCATCAATTGATTGATAGTGGGCCCAAAAATCACATTGATATAAGTGATATTAACTGTTGAATAGAATCATTTTGACATTTAATCTCTCTTTAAGAATGCCTCTTAGCAATTTTTCACTCCACTGTTGGACATCACTCTGATCTATTTAGTTTTTAGGCCCATGAATAAAAATAAACTTTTGAGCTCATTGATATTGTGCCATTGATGATACATGCAAATGTGAAATTAGAAATATCATATTGAAGTAGCAATTATGAAATGAACAAGTTTGTTTGTTTGGGTTTTGTCTGCTAAATGCTTCTTTAGTCCAATTTTAAGAGAGGAAGGGCTGTTTTCTCTCTCTGTTGCTTTCTTTTTTCCTTTTTTATCTATATGAATTGCTGTATGTAGCTTTATAGACAAGTAAGCAGATGGATCTAATGTTGTGTGAAATCTAATTAGGTACATGACTTACTGGAAGCATCAAAGACCTACAACACCTTGGAGAATGTACTTGATCATGATATAGACAATGACACTGTCAGGAAGCCAGGAAGCCATTCACGTAATCTACGAAGAGTTCGGCAGGGTCTTGACCTCCTCAGAGTACTATTTGAGCAATTTCTTTCACCGAAGTATGTTTTGTCATTTCTCATCTTGGTATTTATTAGTTATCGCTTTTCATATTTAATGATCATAGCTCTTTGCTTTTTTCTTTATGGTGAATGATCATATCTCTTTGGTAAGCTCCTTATTGGAGAAGTTTTGGTACAGTCAATTTTGTTGACATGTCGTTGGATTCCAAAACCATCGTGCTTGTTTAGGTTTTGTTACACTCAGTTTTTTTTTTTTTTTAAAGTATCTTGGAAGTAAGTAGTCTGGAGTGATATTAAGAGGACTTGGTGCTGAAGAAGGGCTGAGCGAGGGAGAGCTCAGAAAGCAAATTCTAGATATTGATAAGGTTCTAATGATGGTTATGAATTGCTAAATGTGTTTCTACCTGTTCCTCTTTCAGTGGAGGCTCTTTGAAAGAAGCAGCTTCAACAGCTTATTCGCAAGTTTGTGCACCATATCACACATGGGCAATCAGGAAAGCAGTCTCTGTTGGAATGTATGCTCTTCCGACAAGGGAACAACTTCTATTGAAGCTAAATGAAACTGGTTAGTTATTCATCTCTTTCAAAAAATATATATATATATATATATATTTCAGTTTACTTGCTTCAGAGTAACAAATTGATTTATTATTTTCAGCAATTTCTGGGTGTATTTTGAACATTGAAATGAACTTGGGAAAAGATTCAGTTTGTAATTTGGTAAATAAATGCATGGCAAAGCAATACAAAGATTGGGAAAAGATTCAGTTTGTAATTTGGTAAATAAATGCATGGCAAAGCAATACAAAGATTGGAAGTAGTATCAAGCACATGCATGCTTACCTGCCAACACTACTGATAAAAGGAAAATGAAAAAAAAAAAAAAAACTGTGAACTTGAAGCTGTAAAGGATATTCTTTACTGTCAACAAGCCTGCAGCAGGTCAGTTAAGTGTTCCCCTTGGAGGAGGTAGAGGGTTCGGGCCTATCTGTACTCTCTTGATAGCTCTTTAAAGCCCACCCAGCGGTGTAAAAATAGTAGTAGGGCAAAAACATAAAAAAAAAACACACACACACACACACACACACACACACACACACATTGACCTAAAACAAGTTAAATATGTTTCAATGCTCAGCAAATTGAATAATTAAATCATGCTCTCTTTATGCATGCATCTCTTGTGCATGTCAACAATTCAATTCTTTGCCATTTTAATATCATGTATGTATGATCTTGTGAAGGATTTTTATCCAGTTTAATAATGTACTTAGTGCCTGATGATTGGTCATGCAAAGTGTTGTACCCTGAAATAGAGGTGAAAGAAAAGGAAAGGTTCATTTGAAAACATTGGTTGGTAACAAATCCCAATGCATTTTGGTCTCCTTGGCCCTTGTTGGACACCTCTTGATCATGTTGTGATGTTCCTGCCCAAGTCACCACATAACATGGCAGGGCAAAGAAGGAATACATTTCTATTCTCTCTCATCTGGTCTTTCCTAATCCAATTGTTCTCGCTTACCTATTTTGTATTAAATCCCTAGAAATTTATGGTAATGTGGTTTTTATCAAAGGGGTTTTAAAGAGAAGACAAAGGGTCTAAGGTGGAGACGTGAGTAGGACCATCACTTTACTGGGATTTAAAGTAGCAAGGTGATGGGGCAGGGGCAGGTAATCATTTCCTACTAAAAGGATTGATTATTTGATAGGCACTTCTGGATCTTCATCTTCATTTCTTTACATCTACCCTCTTTGACAGAATGACTCGCTCTGATGTCCTAGGAATTCAATACCAGTCGAACATAAACATTCCCTTATGCCGGGGGCTATAAACATATCCACCTGAAGTCTCTTGGTTCTAATGAAATTATGTTTTTCTTTTGCAGATGGCACTGTACAGAAGCGAATGGAAAGGTATATTGCTGCTTGTAGCCCAATTATACAGTACATTGACAACCTTTACTTATCAAAGCATATCACCTTGGACTGGTGACTTCACTCAATGCTACATCAATTACAGAGCTGTAAATACAGAGTTGTGCATTACAGAGTTGTGCTTGGTAGAAACAGAATTTGTTGGACAGAGTAGACTAACAGATACACAGTTTTTCCTGACATTGATCTGAGTCTGGTTGCTGCTTCGTCTCTCCTTAATTTTTCCTTTTATTCTGTAGTAGCCAGTCAACATTGTACTATATTGGATTTTGGTTGCCTTCAGGTTCTGGAGATGCTCAGTTTGTTATGTGAGTTTCTTCAGTGATAATTGACAATTTCACCTGATGTTGGTTGATTGGTGCCTTGGAAGGGAGGGAAAACTAATGATACCAATTACATTGCTTTTCTAGTTGCTACACTTTCGACATCCTTTTTATACTAATTTGAATCATTCAATTACTTGAGATTTAACTAATAACCACATCCATCGTCATCATCAAAGCCTTATCTCAACTATGTTGAGGTCGTCTACATTAATTTTATTTCTTTGTTCCATTATATTTTACTAAATTCTTAGATAAATTTAACTCTTTCAAACTGAAAAAATATATCTGGTTGGGCGCATACATCATGCTAGTTATCATAATCAAATCCAACACTTTGATTTTTGTGTGACCATTTGCAATATTTCATTCAAAACATGTATGAATGACAAAGAAGCCAATAATTAAAAAATTACATACACATCTTCACTAGAGATAGGAAACCCTAAAAACGCCAATATCATCACTTTGCCAAACAGGGTCCAATTCCTCATTACCAATCTTCACCCATCCAAAACCCCACTCTCTCAAAACCCTAAAACACTCGGTGGTCCCCTCCCGCAGCTCGTACGCCATCAGTATCTCGCTCCCGCTATCGCTCACCGCCCGCAGCGTCCGACACAGATTCGGAACGGCCGACACGTTGTACAGCAGATCGGACATCAGAACCAGATCGAACGGCCGATCCTCCCCGACCGCCGACAGATCCTCGGTTCCCCACTGGAGCGGCAGGACGCGAACGTCGGAGGCGGGGAGGGCGGCGGCGTTGGCTTGGACGTTGCGGCGGAGGCCGGGGAGGAGGTGGGGGAGGTCGGTTAGGGTGGTTCGAGCGCCGAGGCTGGCGGCGACGAGGCCGGGGAGGCCGGTGCCGGAGCCGAGCTCGATGGCGCGCTTGCCGGAGAAGGGGTGGGAGCGGGCGTAGATGGGGAGGTAGTGGGCGAGGGTGATGGCGCAGTCCCACAGAGATGCGCCGATCAGATCGGCGCCGTTCGGGGCGTCGATGTCGTGGTCGTAGATGATGAAGTGCTTGTCGCCGACTCGCATCTCTCTGCCGTCACGCATCTCCATCTCCTTCTCCTTGTCTTCTTCCATCGATTGGGTTTTTCTCTTTCCCACTTCTTCCACCTGCACAAAGCTGCTTGAAGTAGAGGTAGCTCTGTTTGAAATAGAGGTACCTCTATTACCCCAATTAGACTTTCTTATCTCATAAATAGGCCATTTGGCATGTCTAATTTTAATAGAAAAGGTAAGTGACTTGCAGTAAAAATGGGATATTCAAATTTATCCCATATAGTTAGAGCAGTACAGAAAGCCACCTTATCATGTTTATAGAATTAGAAGAAAGTAAAAACAATGTCTGATTGATTTAAATATTTATGCCTATTTAGAAAAAAATATTTTTAATTACTTTTTAGAAAAGTGGGCCACGTGACTTTGTCTATAGTCTAAGCATTCAAAAAATCTGTTTTAAATCGATTTTAAGTCGGATAGATTTGAAATAGAGACCCTCGAAATTGGAGGTTCATTAAAGTCTAAATTGTGTTTGGCTTCATTCGATTCTCCTATGAATTAAAATTGTTATATGTGACAATCATTAGAGTTGTAACATGTTTTTATAGGTCCTATGTCCTTTCGTAAATATAACAACTCGTTCCACTGGCATTTGATGTGGTATGAAACATGTGCAACTTTTTAAATGAATCCATTTTTTTAGAAAATAATTGATTTATTTTTAATTAATGACCTTTATCTTAAGCGGTTGGTCCAATGTAAAGAGAGGTATACACTGGGCTCACATTTCCTTAAATGGCTTTGCATGGCCAGAAAGTGATCTTCATTCTCCATGAACAAGAAAAGCCTCGTGTAATCGTGTGTTGCAAAGAGATTTGTTCTCCTTTTATCAGGTTTCTTAGGGCACGTTTTGTGCAGCTAGGTGGAAAATCAATTTTCCAGACGACTGGTTTTTATACTTCATAAAAAATCCATTATGAGTTCATTTATATATATATATATATATGGAGAATCTTCATACGTATTCATCCCTCACCATTTTTTTCTTGAGAACTTTAGGTGGGGCCCATCTATCACTCAATCTAAACTTTGCAACATACATGGGATCCCATGATAGCAACTCGCCCTAACTTTCGGTCAGATCCGAATTTATTGGACCGTTGGATTGACTATATACCAATTCAAATGGAATGAATTTGTGAGCCATTGATGAAGAGGTTAGGGATATGTGATTGAGATCAAATTTGATATGTAAAGTGCTTTTACATAGATCTTTTTAACTCTCCCAGTCTCACCCCTTGGTGGGGTCTATAGTGGGGCCCACCAAAGAGTGTGCACTAAGGTAGCGTTTGGTTTGCTGGAATGATTTTTGGTAGGAATGAAATGGAGATTGGAATGAGTCTGGAATGGAATGAGGCAAAAATAGTAAATCCCATTTCAACGTTTGGTTGGACAAATGAATCAATCAAGTAATAGGATTTTCATTCTAGTTCCTGTGTTTGGCATGCTTGAATGATGCCAGGAATGGAATAAAAATTACATAAAATTGACCAAAATACCCCTATAAAAATTACATAAAATTGACCAAAATACCCCTGGAATGAGAGGTTAGAGACGAAGAGGAAGGAGGCTAGGTCTTATGATTGGACATCTTCGGTCATGCTTGAATGATGCCAGGAATGGAATAAAAATTACATAAAATGGACATCTTCGGTCATGCTTGAATGATGCCAGGAATGGAATAAAAATTACATAAAATTGACCAAAATACCCCTAAAAAATTACATAAAATTGACCAAAATACCCCTAGAATGAGAGGTCAGAGACGAAGAGGAAGGAGGCTAGGTCTTATGATTAGACATCTTATGTTTTGTTTGATGAAAGGGGCATTTTGGACTCAAAGGAAAAATTATAATGGAATGGAATGGCTATTCCTCTACCCCCCAAAGGAATGGTGATTCCCTTGTATAAAGGAATGGTGATTCCTGAAGTAATGGTCATTCCGCCGCTTTTTCACGAACCAAACGTGGGAATGGTCATGCCAACGGAATGACCATTCCATTCCGACCTTCATTCCAGCGAACCAAACGCTACCTAAAAGTCCATGAGGGACGTATGCACAGAAAAAGGCTCCTTATATATATAGTGGACCCCACCAAGGGATGAGACTGGGGGGAATGGAAAGATTCATGCAGGATCACCTTAGTTATCAAGTTTGGCGCCCATTACATGTTCCTAATCCCTTCATCAATGACTCACAAATTTATGCTATTCGAATGGGTGAATAGTCGATCCAACGGTCCAATAAATTTGAATTTGATAAAAAATTAGTAAACATGTTCAATTTAAGGGGGTCGTGTGTGTAGTCTATTTGGATGAACCATACAGTGGATCCCACCTGGAGTTCTCACAAAATAAATGGTGAGAGACATACATATGAATATTCCCCATATATATATAATGACTTTCCAATAAATGATGGAAACACTTGCGCTTTTTTGTTTTCCTTGCAAAAAATGAAGTTGTATCAAGCTTGAGTTCTTTTTTTTTTCTTTTTACTAAGGAAAAGTGATTAAAAAAATTTTTGAAAGAAAAACTACCATGCTGACATGCTCGTGTTAGTTAAAAATGGGAGCTTTAAATGGAACTCTTTATACTTGACTATAAATAAATAAATAAATAAATAAATAAAATTACAAAAACACCTCCACCCCCTCTCTGCCTACACACTCTCTCTCCCTTCTCCCTTTTCCCCTGCCTCACCTCTTCTCTGGCCGGCGACAAGCTCCAGCGGTGGAGGGGAACTCCCTCTCCCTTCTCCTCTCCTCTTTCTCTCCTTTCGGCTTAACATCAGTGTGATGGTCGACTTTATAGGCCTGAATAGGGCAGAGAAGGGGAGAGGGAGAGGAAAGTCTCTTTTCGGCACCGCCGAAGCTCGTTGCCGACCGAAAAGGAGGTGGGAAAGGGGAGGAGAGAGAGAAAGAAAGTGTTAGAGAGAGAAGGGGGTAGGGGAGTTTTGAAAACTTTTATTTTAATTTTTTTTTGCTGTGTATAAAAAGTCCAAAAAAAAAAAATACATTTAGAAGCTCCCTTGAAAATCTAAAACACTAAAATAAATGCCCGCCTCTTTGGGCATCCCACATAATAGAATTTTACTTTAATAGGATTTCGCCCATAGTTAAATAATATGTTATTCGCATGTTTCACAAGTAATTTGTAGTGTTCAAAAACTTCTATTAACGTGAAATTTGGAAAGAGCAATGCAAGAAAATGCATTGATTTAAGTGGCTTTAATTTACCAAAGAAAAAGAAATGGTTTGAATTTTTTTTAAGTGGGCCTCCTGACTCGCCTAGTTGTCACTTTATCTTGGTGCCGAGCCGTTTTCTGTTTGGAGCGCACGTGCACATGATTTGATCAAGTCAAGCAACGAGTGGCAATGGTTGAGCGATAGAAAGAAAGCAGAGAGCAGCTGAAGAGAGTGGAGATGGGGTGGGAGTACGCTGCTTCTTGGTGGCTCTCCACCTGCTCGGCACCCTTTCCCACGGCTTCATCTCCGTCCTGCAAGTTCAAACGCCCCTCCTGCTGCGCCGCTACTACCCCTCCCACCGATTTCCCAAACAGAAGCTTCCGTCATCCCGACCTCCTTCGTCCTTGGATCCAACCCGTCACCCCTTCTCTCTCTTCATCCCTTTCCCCATGTATGTAATACTCTCTCTCTCTCTCTTTCTCTCTCTAAATTTTCAGCGGTTGAAATGTTGATTGGATGGTGCACATGATTTTATTTTAATTTTTGGTACACCCCAGGTAGAGTTTTGGTTGTTTCATATAATATATTGGGTGATGACTATGCTTCAAATCATCATCATCTTTATGCACACATCCAACCTCATTTTATGAAATGGGATAGACGGAAGAGGCTTATATGCCGGGATCTTATAGGATGGGATGCTGATATAGTCTGCTTACAGGCAAGTTTACAAGGCAATCTTCTTCAGTTTCTTTAAGCTTGTTAAGATGAAATTTTGGTTGGGAACCTGTTTGTAGGAGCCCACTTAAATCCATGTCAATTTTTGGGGTTGGAGTGGGATTGGAAGGTCTGGTAATATATAAGAATTGGGTGGGTCTCTCCACATGCGTGTGACCCTGACCCAATGTCCATGATTTTTTTCTAAGGCCCCAGGGTTTAATGGTTTTGTGATTTTTGAGGCGATTGAACTGATTGTTACAATCAGTAGATAGTGCCCCCAACCCCAATCCATAACCAGACCTTCCTATCCGGCTATCCCTCTACCTTAATGAGTGGCAACTTATAGCGTTGGAGCAAGTTTGTAGCCAACTTCTTCTCTGCTTGTTGTATTGCAGATTGAAAACAGCATCTTCTGAGCTTTATATATATATATATATATATCCATGGTGAAATTTTTGTATAAAAATATGGGCCTTATTCTTGCTCTAGTTTCCAGGAGGTTGACAGGTATGATGACATTTTGAGTGATCTGAAGAAAGAAGGCTATATTGGTAATTATAAGGTGAATATCTTTGGCCCTCTCCATCTCTTATTCTCCATAGGTTCATTGTGGACATGGCTTTGCTTTTGAGACTTACTCTGTTTTACCTGGCTATAGCACTGGATACGCACTGCACACATTGTATGTGTTTAAAATTGGAAGTCTTGGATACATTCTTTTTGAACCTGGATTGAACTGGCTTATCTGACTGAAATAAAAAGAACTGGAGTTCATTTGATTTCTGGTTTGGATTGCAGATGACCCCTTTTTAATAGAAGTAGGGGTAATGTGCTTATTTGGTAAAAATGTGTGTGATGGTCCTAGATGGAAGAGTTAAATATAGATAAGCACGAGCAAGGTCCTAAGGGGGATCAGTCACTCCAAAAATCTTGGCAATATACATTGTTATCATATGTGGGCTTCTTTGTGTATGCTATTTGAAAGGCTGCAAATAGCTTTAAGGGAGAGTTTTCATGAAGGGGACATGAACATCCAATTCAAGGAAGATAAGCAAAGAAGTGGCTTGCAGGTTTGAAGAATGATCCTTTCTATTGGAGGACACAAAAAGAACAAAGGATATAACACAATGATAGAGAAGCAAAATGAAGGCAGGCACTTCTATCAAGAGATAAAAGCAGTAACAACTCACCCTCTCAGAAAAAGAAATCCATGGTTGTCGAACTCCAAAAAATCAATGCCAAGACAATCAGAATGAAGTTTAACCTTTTAAAAACGAAAGGAAAAATAAATTCAACATGGTGGGTTTTTTTTTTTTTTGGGTTGTTTTGGTGTGGGGGGGGGGGGGGGGGGGGGTGGGGGGGTTGTTGGTTTACAATATGAAGAAAATTCTATCCCAATCAAGAAATCTCGCCAACTTGGAAATGAGAGCAGTCAAATCAGGACACTTCTCATAATTGTCATCAAAGATTCTAGGAAAACAGAAGTGCTACTAAGATTGCTGCATGTGTTCTCCATATCAAGGTGAGGCTGATTATGAAAAGTTGAAGGCAAGCAAACCTTCCTCAAGTATGGAAAGTTGGCCAATGAGGGTCGAGATTCTGAGGGAGAGCAGGATAAGGATTGGGCAACTCAAACATTGGGCAACGCAAACTTATCACTGTTCATATATGCTACTTGGATATTCCAAAATGTTTAACGTATTGTATTATATTTGATGCTTAATTTTTTGTGTGCAAAATTCATGTCCTTGTGCTATCCATGGTCTGGCCTGTCATGCCATCCTATATTTGGGCATCATATCGATTCATGTGAGGTAAGGGTATGGTGTTGGCTAGTGTCTCGTCATGTGTGGCATAGGGGCGGTGAATCATCAAAGCCTTGTTCCAACTATGTTGGGGTCGGCTATATGAATTTTGTTTCTCTAGTCCAATCTATCTTGAGACAAATCTTTAGACAAGTTGCACGTATTTAGATCCATTTTTACTACCTTCATCCACGTCCCCTTTGGCCTTTCCCTTCCCCTTGGTGGGCCAACTACTTCCATAGCCAAACTTTTCTTTACCTGTGCCGTTTTTGGCCTGTGTTGGAGGCACAAGGGCAGCCAATACACAGCGAAAATAAGGATATGTAATTAAATGGTCAAAGACTTTTTCTATTTAAAAAGTCTAATTAAACCAGAATATAAGAAATATTATAAGGAAAAAGGTTGGTTCTAGCAGTTCAAACCAGTGTACCTAACTGCCAATCTAAACTGTTCGAGGTCCTGCCCAGGTTCAAAACACAGGCTGGAATTGGTTTTGGCACCCCTTTTCCAGTGTCTGGGTAACATGTTCTCTCTATTTTCCACTTTTACCATTTTACTTAAAATGAATTTCATTGTCTTGAGGAAGCATTAAATATCTTATTCTCTTATATAGCGACGCACTGGAGAGGCTGTGGATGGTTGTGCCATATTGTGGAAAGAGAACCTGTGAGGGAACTTACTATTTTTGTTTTGTTATTCCCTTGGCCATCTATTTTTTCTTGAGCACATTGTAGTAGATTTGGTAGCACTTTTGATTTGTGACTTCATTGTCTTAGGGTTCGGCTATTGGAGGGAGAGAGCATTGAGTTCAGGGAGTTTGGTCTTCGTGATAATGTTGCTCAACTCTTTATATTTGAGGTAGCAATGTGTAAATTGACCCCTGCTAATTAAATGTATTTTATGGTCTTGCCTTTTTGTGTTTCCTTATTTTTGGATATGGAGGAAATGAGAAATAGAGATTCAAATTTTATACATGGCTATTCTTTTTTTTTTTTCTGTCTCATGCAGTCATATGTACATGTCCAAACATCCCAAATGGCATTAGTTGGCTGTCTTTTTTGGATGCACTCATAGATTTCCTCTTACATACTCATGTTCAAGTTTCAACCGTGTTACATTTCCATCTTAGCACTCGTTCAGCCACATGTACTGACATTCACACCCCCCTCCTCCTCCTCCTCCTCCTCCTCCTCCTCCTCTTAAATGAACTTCATAATATCTAACTGCCTCCTTATTAGAGGTCCCTTTAATTCAAGTGTCATTAAATGAAGTCACAACACTGGGATGACATGCCTCCATTTCTCCTGTCCTGCACTAAACTCATCTTTGATATCTTTGCTTCTAGATACACTGTAGCAACTACCAATAATATATATATATATTGTAGCAATATCTGGATGTGGTTGGTCCTTTTTTTTTTAATGTGTTTGTTGTGATGGTGGTGTTACGTATAGTCCTTTTATATCATTCTGTATTTGCACTTCTGTTGCTTTTTGTGTAATGTTCTGTTTCTCTCCTTTTTTTTTAGTATAAAATTACCAGTTATTGATAAAAAAAATTTTCTAGATACATAGAATTCCAGAAAAGTTGCTTATTATTAACGTCATGTCCAACAGATAAATTGTGGTTAGAATCTGTAATTTTAACAGCCACATATTTTTTTGGCTTGAAACCTACTCCTTGTTTTCAATTTGTGGTGCAACATTTTTCATTGGAAAAGAGCTGCAACTAATCATTTGGTCATTTTTTAACTTATTTTATTGCATGTGTATCAGTTAATCCAACATTTCATTTTAGTGTCCATTATAATTTTTTATAATTATTTCTTGTTCTTCTTGTAATCAGTAATGCTATTTAGTTGATAGAAAACTATAGTCTATGCATTTTCTGCATTGTTTTTGTTTTGTTACAGGCAGATGCGTAAAGATAATTCAAGGAGACTTCTAGTTGGGAATATCCACGTGCTTTTTAACCCAAATCGTGGTGATATTAAGTTAGGTCAAGTAAGTTCCTCAACAATGCTCATTTTGTTAGTGTCAGTGTATCAGCCCTTAACATTTGTTCTAAGTTCTTTCCCTTTTTTTTTTAAATGCATGAAAATCACTTTAGCTTCCTATCTCACGCCAGTCCATCTAGAGGTCAAATGGGGCGGTTTAAGACATGTTTACTCTGTACTTTTCTGCATGAGCTCTTTTTAAAATGGGAGATGTCTCTGTCTGAAATGCCTTATTTTCCAATATTTAAGACATTAAGGGGCAGCAGTTCCCGATTTTCTTTATGTTGCATAAATTTATTTTAATAATGGTTTTGAGCTCTATGTAAAGGTTGTCATATGAAGAGAAAACATTATATTAATCTTCACTACATGGGTTTTCTTGATCTTATTGACATGATTTTACACATTAGCTTTTGATTTACTTCAGATTGAACACTGTTTCTTTTGGGTGGACCTTTAATATCATCCTTTGTCTTTTCTCTACTTCCATTTTATCCGATAAAGCTCTGTCATAGGCAAATTCGATGAGGTGGTACTTGGAGATACAGAATTCATGTAAAACTGATGTTTGAAACTAAGAAGTATGTCTCCCACTATGTCACCGGATGTGTATTGCAGAGTTTGTAGCATTTCAGTGGAAAGCCTGAACATGTTTGAAACAAGTCAACAACTGCAGGCTGACTAGCATTCTGTGTGCAAATTTACAATGAAATCAAAAAAATTTGTTATCTTGTCTTGTATGCCAAGGTTGTTCAACTGCTACACTTAATAAACATGTCCTCACTATGATGCCATCAAATTTTCATGATAGAATTAGTTGATTTTGTAATTGGTGGATCAAGCTAAACTTTGTTCCTTTTGTTTTAAATGGGGGTCAGGGTGGATTTTTCATTCCTGTTGTACATAAATGATGGTTCTTGCTGTCAGATTTTGATTATTCAAAAGTCTGAAAATCCTGCACACGGGTGCACTAATCTGAAAATATTGACAATCTGCAGCTGTGAATTTAGGTGTCTGAACGTCTCGTTTGATGCATTGATGGTGTTCTAGAGAAGTGTGAGGCAATTATCTCATTTTTCCATAGATAGTATCTTGGGAGTCCTTGATGTTGATGTACGTGTACCAAATATGCTTACAGTTGTGTTCCCTGCTAAGGTCATACAAATAGGGATGAAGGTCTGGCGAAACATTGTTTCTTTCTGTTGTTTATGGGTTTCACTGATTTACATCCGTTTGTGGTCTAATCACTAATGACCATGGTTTAAAAAATTTGCCGAGTATAAGTCGATTTGGGCTCGGCCCAATACTGAGTTGAGTTGCATGGACTCGGACTCGAAACACGGGACTCAGCTGAGTCAACTCAGACTCGGTCATGACTGAGTCGGGTCCCGAGTCCGATTTGTTTAACTTTGCTAATAACCATTAGATGTCAATCGGATGAATGTTGATTCATTAGGAAGGATCTGGGTACCTAACCTTTCAGGCAACTGAGGGCCATTCCTTCACACCGTTGGAGGGGTGGAATTATTGAAAATATTTTCTATGGTTTTCTAACTCAAAAGACCAGTCTTGGGCCTTGTTCTAGGAGAAACAAATTTTGTATTACAATCATGGTACAGTGGTGAACCTGTTGATCTTGTTTATTGCAATTGGTTAAGGTTATCTGTATTCTGACAGTCAAATCCCAAAGAAGATTCAACAAAGGTAAACATAAATTCTTTTATCTAAACGGGCAAAAACATTTCTTCCTTTTGAATATAGAGGAGACCGTAGTGATCCTGTTTATTGCATTTGATTAATTAACATGTTAGTTAACTGTATTCTAAACTCTCAGATCCCAAAGAAGATTCAACAAAAATCAAACAAATACTTATCTAAACAGGCAAAAACATTTTTTCCTCTTGGTTCCCAATTCTTCCCAAAACATTTCTTCCTGTAATATGGATTGCCTATTAATTTCCCATTACAATTATCCTTTAAATACTAGTCAAGCTACAGTAACTTTTGAATTTAGTCCATGTGACCGTTTCTTGTGATAATCAAACTAAATTTCGATGTTCTCTGTTGTTGAATAACCTTTTTATGTTCTCAGATCCGTTTGCTATTACAAAAGGCACATGCTCTTTCAGAAAAATGGGGCAGCATCCCTGTTGTTCTAGCTGGAGATTTCAATAGTACACCTCAGGTAATCCAGTCATTAATATTGTATAATTTCTTGAAGCAATGCAATTTTCACCCCATTTTAACTTAAGAGGTTGACTTTTCCTACTTCTCCGCAGAGTGCAATTTACAAGTTTTTGTCCTCTTCAGAGGTGAATGGTTTATTTAGTTGTTAAATATACATTAATGTTTTACTTATATGTCAATACAAGTATACACCAATCCACTGGTGGCTTTGTGCTGAGCAACTCCCTTCCACATAAAAAACTAGCGATCAATCTTTTTATGATATTTTTATTTTTGAGGTATTATTTATTTATTTTTTTTGGTTGGGGGGGGGGGTTGTGTTTGTTTTGGTTTGACTCCCTACCAAATAAAAATTACAAGCTAATCCTTTCTGGGTATTTACCTCATGATAGCACCATTATAGGGTCTCTCTCTCTACTTGATAATGTCTTTATGTGCAGCTTAATCTCACTACACACGACAAAAGACAGTTATCCGGACAAAATCGTTGCCAGCCTGCTCAATTTCTTGGCATGCCAAGGCTGATGAGGAAGCCGTTTCTTTTTAAGGACAAGTATGTTTTTCTGCAAGACTTTCTGCTATTGCTTGCTTTGTTAATTTTTTTTTATTCATGCCATCTCTCTCTCTCTCTCTCTCTCTCTCTCTCTGATATAAGGCCTCTTCCAGATTTATAAGGTACTGCTGGACTGATGAAGAGCTGATCACTGCGACTGGCAATTCAAAATGCACTACGCTTGAGCATCCTCTAAAGCTTCACAGTTCCTATGCCACTTTGAAGGTTACTGAATTTTCTTTTTTCCCCCTCATTCTCTCATGCCTAGTAAGAAACTGAATGAGTTGTGGGGTGATGTATGATGTATTGGGTTTTCTTCCTCCGGCCAGGGTAATGCAAGGACCAGGGATAGGCGTGGTGAACCACTAGCCACAACCTACCACGCAAAATTCCTAGGAGCTGTTGACTATCTTTGGTAAGCATCCCTTCTTTGGGAAGTGATTTTGCTGCGTCTCTGGCATTTAACCTATTTTCACTTGTAGGTATACGGATGGCCTTACCCCAACAAAGGTTCTTGACACACTTCCTATCGGCATTTTAAGGAGCACTGGTGGCCTGCCAAGCAAGGTATCAACAAGTTATATTTTCAAATGTTTCTCACCCTTATGCCAAAACAAATAAACAAATAAATAAATAAAAGAAAAAAGGGAACAAAACTGTAAGAACCCAAAATTTTTTTTTGGCAAATTTAAACCAAACCATAGGTTTGATCTTTGTGGGCCCCACCCATTTCTTTTAGTTCTACCATGTGACTACTATTATTAATTTTGTGTTTCAATTGAGATTTTAAAATAAAATTTGACCTTTTTTTTAGTTTTAATTATTATGAACCTATCGGACCTCATAATTTGAGGGTCCTAAGGATCTCAGATCTCAATACGTGACAGATTAGTATCAAAGACTAGGTTTTAAAAATAAGATAGAAACCTTAAGATGTGTGAGATCGCTGGGTAAAAAAAACTAGAATGTGATTTTTTTTATAGAAATTGCAATTATATTTCTCAACCTTGTGTGTTTGTTGTTTAAGAATGCATTAATATATATATTTTAAATTTCTTGTTTACCCACTATTTCATCTCGTTTTCGGCATCACTTGATTATGTTTAACATGTATTTCATTAAATTGCTTTGTTTAATATATATATAGATATATGAGAATGCTAAAATGCATCCATCCCTCACCCTATAGTGAGGGACACTTCCATATTTAGAAATATTCTTGTGCAAAAGTAGAAAAATCATGTATGATCTTTTGCAAAAGAGGAATATTCATGTTCAATTAAGAAAATCTATGTAAGTGTCCCTCACCACATATATATATATATAGGAAAATATTAGTATGCATTCATTCCTCTCCATAGGGACACTTTCATGTTTCAAAGTATTGATGTACAAAAGACAAAAAGTTATATGAAAAAGAGAAATGGTCAAGTGCAAATAGGGACATTCATGTAAGCATCCCTTACTCTATGGTGAGGGAATGATGGATATTAACATTCCTCATATATATATATGACCCTTAACTTATCTTTTCCTAGATAAGTTGCATTTGTTTTAGCTATTTTTCTCTGAGGCTTATTAGTTTATTAAAAAAACTATGTGAAAAAAAAAGAACAAAAAAACAATGTAGTTTGGCTTAATGAATTGTTTGACATATTACCTTACTATTTATGAATGTTTATAGTCTTTTTGGCACTTTCAAAAAATAAAAGATTTAGAAAATTTTATTCTTTTGTGTGTATATGTTTTATGTGCAAAAACCCCAATACGAGTTTCAACTATTTTCTCCTTAATTTTAAACAAAAACTGGTGGAACAAATTTCCTTTAGTGGGAAGGATGTAACACCCCGACTAATTGCCCCTCAAATATCTTGTTACCATGTGAGTAAAATTTAGAGGACCTAGGTGGGAAGGATGTAACCTTTTTTTTTTAGCAAATTTAATTCAGACCGTAATTTTGATCTTTGTGGAGCCCACTTGTTTCTTTTATTTCAAACATATTACTACTATTATTAATTTTACATTTCAATTGAGATTTTAAAATAAAGTTTGACCCTTTTTTTTCTAGTTTTAATTATTTTGGGCCTGTGACTTGTGATTTGAGAGTCCAAAAGATCTGGTTTCGGGGTCTCAGAAAAAAACATTCGGACAGACTATATTAGGAACCTATATGAAAAAAAATAATAATAATTCCACAATCTCCCTTGTCTTGGCAATTATAAATCCTACCATAGGTGGTGAAAATCCTCAGCTGAAAGGGAAGAGTATATAAAATCTTCAATTTTGAATATACTTAATAGATTCCTCAGCTATACAAATCCTCATTGAGGAGAGCCCTATTTCAGGGGCGGCTAGAAATCCTTACATCTACAAATTCCTCATGCCTCACCTGTTAGCAAAGGTGAACGCAAGGACTCCGAATAATCCTATTAAGTTCAAAACCATGGGTTGAAACCCAGTACAAGAACTATCATGCTTTAATGGAGGGAATGAAGTTGGTTAGGCCTTATCTACTATACTTATGGGTCTTTAACCTGTTTTGCCTTTCTAAACTTTACCAGAAATATGGAAGCGACCATCTGGCCTTGGTTTCTGAATTTGCATTTGTACAAAGCTCAAGAGACGAAGAGCAAGAACAAGACACATCCGCTGAAACTTCAGTCGACACTGCATCAGAAGCAGAGGAAGCAAAGTAGAAAACAAAAGTTAAATCTTTTTTACTTTGGTATAAGATGCAAGACATGAAACTCAACTGGGTATAGGAATTGGTGTGCTGCAGTTTTAATGCATCGACAAGGAAGATTGAAGTTTCAGACTGCCAGAGTGGTCGTTTTTAGACGTAATTGAGCCAACCCCACGTACTCGTAGCTCCTGTAGCTGGGGCCATATCTGCTATTCACAAAGCCAGCATGTAACACCAGCAGATAGATTAGCTGTGTGATTACCAATATTATGATGAATGCTTCCAACGTTCTCTGCATCCAAAACCAAAACCAAACCACAATATATGAATAAAAAAAATCAGTTTCATTTCAGAGAGAATTCCCAGGATTTCCAACTGATGTGTGGAACCCATTTCATTTATCTCAACAGTGCTCTGATCAGAGGACCCCATATCACAATCAGATTTGAAGGCATGGACAACTGAGAAGTGGGCCCGTGTACAAAATTGGGTGTTAATAACTTTTAATATGAGTTTGTAGTTTCGTACCAAACGTCTTCCTCTGTTTCCTATCTCATTCTGCTTGCACGTAACCCTGCAAAAACCACAACCAAAGACTAAAAAGAATTAAGTACACAATAGAGGATCTGGATGCACTTCAGACCCTGATCTCCTTAATGGAGTAGAGAGTCAATCTCTTAAGAGCGAGCAGTGATCCTATTTTCTTTTTCTGATAGAAAGAAACAAATCCCTTCAATGAAACAAATGTCAAATGGAACGAACAGATTTTTGTTCTTGTCTAAAGTCAAAAACTTCCCATGGCATTGATTCTCAAGGTCACCGAAGCTCCAGTTGCAGATATTCTACTGATTGCAACTTAGTACTTCCAAACGGGCACCAGAAACATACCCGAAGGCAAGAGCTGTCACAGCCCAAGACACCAGTGCAATAGAAGCTGCACCCGCCAAGCTACTGGTCCTCCATGCACGTAGATGAATGAACCCAACAATCACAGAACATGCACCGGTCACCCCCGCTACTAACGAGAAGATGACGAGGTAACTTGTCGCTGGATTACCCCTGTGATCTGCTCTAGAGCAAATGCAAAAACTAAGTAGCTAGTGAGAACAATAAGAAGACAATATCAGTGGCCCACCAAAACGACTGGCTGAGACGAACTTACGTGGGTGATTTTGGCCGATGATGTACTTGTCAAGGGACCATCCAGAGAGTCCAAGGACTATCGCGTACATGAAGAAGTTAGCGGTCAGCAAAGGACCCATCATCCTCTTGCCGGCCGATCCAAACGCCATTGTTTAGGTCCTTTTGGTTGAATTGATGGGATTGTGATGATACAAGGGAGCTGTGTGTGTATGACTGTAAGTATTATTTATGGTTGGATGGCAAGGAGGGAAAGGGAAATGTGTTAGGCTGGGATTGTTACTCGTGTCAAGAGGTGGGTCCACGTGGTTTTGCATGGTTTGAAACTGGGTCACGGGTGGTGTGGTATTGTGGTCAGTAGGAGAACGTGCGTGATGGGTACAGACTACAGATACAAGGAAGGGCTTTTGTCATTTTCTTGGGAAGGGAACATACGTGAAAATCTGGGCAGAAATATGTCGCCATTACAGATTTATGGGATATTGTCTTATAGCAGACCTTAGACCTGGTATTGGTATTGGCATGTATGTAATAGAAGTTTCAATATTTTCTCGTATAGCTGTTCGTGTGATGTTTTAGAACCGATTAATCTATACGATATTTTAGAACCCTGTGATATTAATTATGGGGTTTTTTCCTGTGCATACGTTCCTCATGGACTTTTCATACACACTCTTTGGTGAGGCCCACTGTGGACTCCACTAAGGGATGAGACTGGGACGGTTGGAAAGATTGGAAAGATCTATGTGAAAGCACCCTACATATCAAATTTGGTCCCAATCACATATCCCTAACCCCTCCATCAATGACTTACAAATTCATTCTGTTCGGATTGGTGTATAATCGATCCAAAGGTCCAATAAATCCGTATCTAATCAAAAGTTGGGGTGAGTTGCTATCATGGGGTTCCATGTATGTTGCAAGGTTTGGATTGAGTGATAGATGGGCTCCACTTAGACTTCTCACGAAAAAAATGGTAAGGGATGGATGCGTATGAAGATTCTCTATTAATTATTATATTAAATAATTTGTTGTATGGCAAATATTTAAACTTTCATATTTATAGGAATCAGGATCCTTTCAGGGAAAAGGCTATGGGTGGACATATTAGGATTTACTATGTCTCCATAGGGCCAACCCTACCTTGGGAATTGAGATTACATGAGGGTTTGCTCCATGTGACTCTGGGTAGACCTATATTACAGTCTAGCATACCATTGAGAGACAATCTGCATGCACGCAGATAGGTGATCAGCCCACAGTCACCATGGGGTGAATTACTCAGACGATTCAGATTCTGACTCACGTTGGATGTGGCAGCAGGCCCTGTGCACAGGCGGCGTGGCCCTGATAGGTCCGTCCACTCAGTGGGATAACCCCTCAGAAAACGGACTCCTTTTGGTAGGGCGTAAGATCAGAGTACTGGAGGCAAAATTCCAATTTTTACTATGGAACAGGTTAGCCCTCTCACAATGGCAATTGCGAGAGGTCTAGGGTCTACTTTGTGACTCACTGATGACTTAGCAGAAAAGTACTTTCACAGAGTTTCATAGTAATGTAAATAATTTAGATTCTGATTACACATTATTTTTGGCAGCTTTATAAGGCGCTTAATTTTTTTCCCTCGTAAAAATAATGTTCAATCAATACATGGAAACAATGTCTGAAATATCTCCAAGAACTTTTGTTTTTTAATAGGAAAAATTGCCATTTCAACTTCTCATTGAAAAAACTTGCTTGCTGGGTTTATGAAAAATTATACTGCCTTTTATTATACTGCGTTTTTTTCTTTTTTGAAAAAGTGCTCATATTAATGAAAAAGGTTTTTGAGGGAGTGAAACTCGATATCTTGCGGGGCAAATCCAAGGATCGAACCAAGTTAACCACTGCCTTAACAGCTATTATATGTAGTAGCGACTCCAAAAAGTTTCATTAGACTAGTATAAAAGAATAAAGAATGAGTTTAGGGCTTATGACCTTTACTTGAAGTTTTAAAAAAATTACACTTAGCCCCTTAAAGATGTTCATTATTCTTTTTTTAGAGTTGTTGAAACCTATCTTAACAAAAAAATCTTTTTTTTTTTTTGTATTAACTTTTTTCAATTTAGGGTGGTTAGCTGGACTCTATTTATATTACATTATGTAATATGGTATGAACTTCACCATGGAGCTCACATGATGATAATTTCAAATATTCATCTTGAATCCCATCCTACACGGGTATATTTCTTCAAGTTTCAATGTAATAAGAGTTCGTCTCATCATTTGATTGAGTATATGACAGAAATACGATTCATGCCATGTTTTCGAGTTTGTATTCAATCTTATGGTGGGCATTGTTCCTATTAAAATGAAATCTTAGAATATGTCACAAAAGTGGATAAAACTCATCCTCAACGGTCTAGATTATCTCTATTTGAATCCCACAATAGAATTACAAAAATGTGTTATACTTAACAACAAAATGATACCGGATCGATACTCGATTTTAGGACGGGCAAACTGTTCCGAAAAGTTCATGGTTTTCAATTAAGAGCAAATTCAATATCATAAAGATTTTAGGTTGATGAGTTGAGTTTGAGCGACATTGTAACCATGTGATCTTACAGAAAACTCATAGTATTGTAGGAAGCAATCTTTGCTTCTTTTTTTTTATTTTTATAAAAAGATATTCCTCAAAACGGTCTTAATTAGAATTTTGGAGTATACAATATATTGATAGCATATTTATTGTTTTCTTAATGCTTTAAGGAGGTGGGAACTTACACACTGACCCACCCATAATACCACCTAGCGAATCTTACACGCCACACTCATTAAACGAGATGCGTCAGTCGGTGCCAGTACCTTGCTCCTGGACCATCCTTTCTTAGTCATCTACTCATCTGCCTCTGTATTCATGTTCTGACTTGTTCAGACAGAGATTGGGCCAGCCTTTCTGCAGATGAGGCCCGTCTTTCATTGATCGATGTTGTTTACCTAGCTGCTGTAACCCATCACTGAGGATACAGCAAAATAAAGGGTTAAAATGATTTTCCGTTATTCAAGGTAAGACGGATCCATTGCATGTCTACGGCAATGTGGAGTGTGGGGCCGTCTGCTGGATGGCCTAACAGAAGGACTGCTTTCTAAAGTTAATTTGGTAAATTTATTCATCACTTTTTACAGTGATGTGGGCACTCGTTGACCCAAGGCTGAACACCACCCCCTATTAGGTCCCAAATTTTTATTTTGGGTCATATCGGTCTGTCGGGTTTAAGTTGGGTTGAGAGGGGTTAAATGGGCTTAGTAGACACTCTTGGGCTTTGGGCCTGAGTTATTTGACCCTTTTAGGCTAATAGATTTTTTTTTTAATTTTGTAAAACTCACAAGAAAGTAGGGAGCCCTTCTTTGTAATTTAGAAAAACCTTTTCATAATATAATCCCTTAGGGTTTTTCTCATTCTCCCATCTTCTTATTTTCTTCTGCAATCAAGCCCTAGACGTTCTCCGGGGAGGGGGAAACCAAGTTAATCTTCAAAGATTTGATCTTCAGATTTGCTTTTGGCTTCGCAATCCAGGCAAGTTGATAACTGTAAACAATGGCTTTTAGTTACTTACAATATCTTTTTGTTGTACGTTAGATAACATGCTTTCTGTAGAATTTCTAAATTTAGATTTAAACTTTTTGTATGATTTCATCATTTTGATTTAATATCTTGATATGGATTAATAATGGAGATTTGATTTCTCTTCTTTTAAGTAATGTAAAAATTTGTTTTAAACAAAAAAAAATGCATTGTGGCTACTTGTGCTGGGCAACACCGGTTGGCAGCCAGGCAACACGTGCTGCCTGGGCAGCGAGGCCTGGGCCAAGCAGCGCCCGGCCCAGGTTGCTGCAGGGCCCAGCCGCCGTTGGGCTAGGTTTTATGGGGTTAGGCCCATTTCAATTAAAAGATATATACATATATATTAATTAAGGCATATTATATTATTTGTAAATGGTTTGATTTATTACTTATGAATTAGGGGTAGATTAATTATAATAATTAATTTCTAAATTAGGTGATTAGAATTTTGGTTATGATTGTTTATAAATTTAATTAGGGTTTTAATTATTTGTGATTAATATATTATTTAGATTGATTAGAATTTAATTAAGATGTAAATGGGGAGTGATTAAGTCTTAATTAGAAATTATTTGAAATTCTAATTTGATTTTTAGATTGACTTTAAATTAAGAATTTGAATCCGAAAATTCGAACTTTTATTTTATATAAAATAATCAGGTGCTTTTATGCACAATACTGATAATTAAAGACTTAATTGTTCCCTCGCTTGTTTATTATAATTTGATTAAGTTTGGATTTGGAATTAGAATATCTTTTATCCAATTTGTAACACACACTAAATATATATAATTGGATTAGATGATATATGTCTTTTAGAAAAGTTGGTTGAATGTTCACATGAGAATTAGACTGAATTCAAAATGGGAATGTGAGGTTAAGGATGCACCACAGGATAGACACGGAAAGTAGAATATTGGCATCGTGAACTTACATTTTCATTATGAGAGAGGGCTAGTTCTCATGTACATATTTATCTAATTATGATCGTTAGGTGGATTAGTACTTTTCATCGGAGAACTTGAGAAGATACACAATTCATAATACACTTTTAAATTGAGTACTCTAAATATTCAAATTGATATTGGATTGAATATTGGGATTAAGGATTTTATATCATAGTTCATTTTGCATCGGTATACTTATGTATTTGTAAATATGTATATTTGTATATGTATATTTGACTGACTACAATTCGTAGACGTATGCCATCAGGTTAGTGTATACTGTGGATTATAGTACACAACTGTGCCTTTTGTTATATTTGGCGGAAATATTAGTTTCTGTTTATCTATCTACGGAAATAGTCGTTTCTGTATATTTATCTATGGAAATACCTGTTTTTGTTTATTTATCTGCGGGAATACTCGTTTCTATATATTTATCTGCGATAATACCTGTTTCTGTATATTTATCTGCGGGAATACCCGTTTCTATATATTTATATGCTGGAATACCCGTTTTTGCTTATTTGTCTACGGGAATACTCGTTTTTGGTGTATAGTATTTGCAGGGATACTCATTTTTGTGCATTCATGCCATTGGAGTTTGCATCTGATATATTTTGGGTCATAATGAATATTATGTTTAATTCAGTTGATTAATCCATTGCTTGCAGTTCACCCTCTTGCCAGATTATATCAATTTGACCCACTATTTTTGGTGTATAGGTTCCGTTATCATTGCCGAACCGGAGGGTCAGGCAACGTAGGAAATTCCGTTAGATAGTGGAGTTGTTGAACGGAGCACCGATGACATTGTCTGAGGTATCTTAGTATTTGTGCAGAAATCGAAACTTTAGATTATGTAATAAGGTCATGTTTGGGCCATTAGTTTATTTATTAAATTAATTTGTATTGGAATTATAACTTTAATTACCATGCTTTGAGGCACTTGGCCTTGATTTTATTATTAATGAGATTTGTTATATGATTGTTATATTATATTTGTCTGCGATGAGTATGGGTTTCAGTTCCGCGTGTGATTATGGTTGTTTGATCACCAAGCATAGCCTCACGAAGGACTTTGATCTACTTGAAATTGGGGCACATATTGTTTATGTAAGAAAAAAATTTTAATTGACACCAATTCTCACACCCCTAAAACTGGGTTTGGATCAGGCCTAGTTTTGGAGGATGCCCTCCTACCACACAAAACAAGAACAAAATCCACATTATCGCACGCGAAGCGAAATTGAAACTAAGTAAGAATACACAATATATCGGAAGCGCACTCATATCTTACACAAATCCATAGCTTACACGAGTCCACCAACTTATAGGTAAGCATGTTGAGCTACTTATTGGTTGCCTAGAATCTATTGGTAACAAAAGAGTGTAACCTGTTTCTTTAGTGGTTAACAAAAACGAAAAAAAGGTGTTCCTTTAGTGGAAGACAGTCAAATTAAGATTAAGAAAGTCAAATTAAGATTAAGAAAGACAGACATACATATATGCTTCAAAATGTATGCAGTCTACAAGTTTTTGAATCCAGCTCTTCATATAACTACAATTTGGCCTGCGACATATTCAAACTACGCTACCACGGACCGTGCCCATGAGGACTTGAGGGACTCCAAAGGATTAGTCCCTCTCGAAGAAAATGAGACACCCTACGTCAGGAAACAAAAATGAACCAGGACCTTCGAAATGTGAGCCAAAAGCTAATCCACCGCCAACATCTTCAACATTTTAAATAATATATTCTAAGGTGCAAGTCAAAAGGCAAGATAGTGATGGAAACAACAGAAGCAACAAAAAGAACGGTACCGCTGATAAAAAAATAAAAATTAAAAACCATCGTCGTGGTAGACGTTTAACTAGCGGATTTTATCAACAAAATTTCTTTAGACTTCCTGTAAATAAAAAAAATCTAAAATGTATATCCACTATGGTAGTCTCATGTATCTTTTTTAGTTTATTTTTTTATTATTATTTTACTAAACGATAATATCTCTTCTTACTTGGATATACGAGTTTTTTTCTCTTCATCTTCTTTCCTCCTTGAGCGACCGCCATCCAAAAATAAAGTTTTTTTTTTCTGAATCTGACGTGAACGGCAATGTCACCGCTTAACTATAAAGAAGAAGAAAAAATACTCACATGAGCATAAATATTACTGCTGGCCAAGCTCAGGATTTTACGTGATTTTACATACTGGCTAGTAGTGATATCCCCACTCACCTGCTCATTTTTTCTTTTTCTTCATAGTTAAGCGAGGATATAGCCGCCTATATCAGATTAAAAAAATATATATTTTTGGATGGTGGTCGCCCAGGTGACGGTGGTTGAATGGTGATGATAGGTGAATTTGAATATAGTGGTAAAAGAAAATTATTAGAGATTGAGGTTAGTTTAGATGTTATGAACTGGAATAGTTTATGAACTGGAATGGTAGAAAAATGGGAAACATAGGAAATAAGATGAGATGATAATAGGTTAGAATACTTGGGCAATGTGCTTAAGGTGTTTGGTGAAATGATGAAAAGGGATGCCTGTTTATAGAGGAGCACTTGGACGATATATATATATATAGAGTGTGACAGCTTGTAACATACCTATAGGGTGTTTGGTGAAATGACTGAGAGGGACACCTGATTGTAGAATATTATTGTAGAACACTTTGATTGCTAGCTATAGAAATAAATGTAACTTAAAGTCGGTTACAAAAATTAAGATTGAAAAGAGAACAAAAAATGAAAGAAATAAAAGAGGGATGTGAAAGATGATGTATTTAAATGGGTATATATGATACCGAGGTGTTTTGGTAATAAGCTGTCACTTGCATCCAAGTCCAAGACAATGAAGTTACCATATCATAAAAGAAAAAGAGGAGGAAAGAGGGGAGGGATGACGGAGGATGAGGAAAAAAAAGCTCGTTTATATAAGTGAGAGGGGACATTGCCATTTGGAAAAGTAAAAAAAAAATCAGAAGGGCTTATGAGACTATTACGGTGGATACATATATTTTAGGTCATTTTTTGTTTACAGGGAGTGTAAAGAGAATTTTTTTGGTAAAATCCTCATTTAACTATTATGAAAAGGAAGAAGAAGAAAATAAAACATAAGGGGGAAAAAAGAAAAGCTAACACCATTATTGCATCTGGTCATAATTTCAGCATTATTATTTAAAATTAATTAGACAAATGGATGACATTACAATTATAATCTTTAAAAGTACAGTCTAAATTAAGAATTCTAAGAAAGTGATGATAATATTCTAAGAAAAAAATGTGAACAAAACAATAGTGAGCAAAACAATGTATAACAGTATGATGTATCTTCAAAATATTTTTACTTAGGAAATCAATTTGTCTTTTGCCAAATTTTCACGGTAATATCTCAAGAACGCCACCATATATGAAAATAACTTAAAATTATCCCCAACAGGTAATTTCCCTGAAAAGATTCTCATGACAATTAACACTTCCACATTCCATGCAAGAAGAAATAATACAACATAATAAGGGATGCACAATTTCCAACCCATAAAAAATGGGCCTTGGAACTTATTTTAAATTTCAATTAATAAATGGATTTAGGTCCACAACCCAATTTAGCTTCTAATTGATAAAGAGGTTAGTCCATCTAGGTTCTTACTAGTGGACTTATGGCTCGGCATATGAGTTTTTAATGTTACAACTTATAACTCAAAAACGAAAAATTATATTTTTCTTTTTAATTTTAAAAGTAAAATGCTATCCTTATTAAAAATACTAAAAAAATAGAAAGAAGTTGAAACAGTAATAAAATTAGTTTTCAATCGACACGATTTTGGAATCAGATTTGCAATTATTTAGAAACGGGTAAGGAAGCGGGTCCACTGAGATGAAACAAATCCGTCCGTCCGTTTTCAGTAAATGGAAGGATAAAAAGGTTTTTTTTTTTCACGGTCAAACCACACGTGTCACCGTCACCGATATGATTCCACCAAAAGCTTCCGTTTTCATACACGTGTCCTTCTCCAATTGGAAACTTGACTGCACGATTTCTGTTTTTCTTCTCCTCCCTGAAAACGAGAGAGAAACCCAAGCATTTGTGTTTTGAGGGCATTTCTCTTCCAAACTCAACCACAGAGATCCAAAGGTACGTAAAGATCTTCTTCTTCTCCTTCTTCTTCTTCTTCTTCTTCTTCTTCTTTCTATTGATCTAAGCAGAAATCCAGTGTATATGCTTGAATTCATCTCCATCACAACGAATTCGAAGGAATCGATTAGGTTTTCTCTCTCGATCTATTCAAGATCTGAGCGTGAAATTCCCTAATCTTTCGTTTGTTTCAGATTTCGATCTGTTTAGATCTCGCGCTTTGATTCGAGAGAGAAGAGAAATTTATGTTCTGATCTTCTCTGATCCGCAGAAAAGCAACGGTAGAACAATGTCGCCTGCCGGATCATCTCGAGAGGAGAATGTGTACATGGCGAAGCTCGCCGAGCAGGCTGAGCGCTACGATGAGATGGTGGAATACATGGGAAATGTGGCGAAAACCGTCGAATCTGAGGGCGCCGAGGAGCTGACGGTGGAGGAGCGCAACCTCTTCTCCGTCGCCTACAAGAACGCGATCGGAGCGCGGCGGGCCTCGTGGCGGATCATCTCCTCGATCGAGCAGAAGGAGGAGGCCCGCGGGAACGAGGATCATGTGGCGATCATCAAGGATTACAGGGGAAAGATCGAGGAGGAGCTCAGCAAGATCTGCGATAGCATTCTCCGCCTGCTCGAATCGAATCTCATTCCTTCGTCGACATCGGCGGAGTCGAAGGTGTTTTATCTGAAGATGAAGGGAGATTACCATAGGTACCTTGCTGAATTCAAGACGAGCGCGGAGAGGAAGGAAGCTGCTGAGAACACGTTGTTGGCTTACAAATCTGCTCAGGTGGAGAAATTTCAAATTGTGCATTGTGATTTCTTAGTTTAGATGAATCTGGAGTGGAGAAAGTGCAGTAGTTAGGGATTTGTAGTGCTGATTCTGCTTAATTGGCATATTGAAAGATCTAACTGATCTTGTGTGTTCCTTTTGCTCTTTTCATGTAGGACATTGCGCTGGCCGACCTGGCTCCTACTCATCCCATAAGGCTTGGGCTTGCACTTAACTTCTCGGTGTTTTATTATGAAATCCTGAACTCACCGGATCGCGCTTGTAGCCTTGCCAAGCAGGTTTATGATGTTTATGTTTTTGGCATGTTAGGTGTTGATGTGTTGATGCTTTTGTATGTTTGTGGATGGGCAGCAGGAGGGCTGGTGCTTCTTGCGCATGTGATATGTGGTGAATGCATTTGATTTCACCTCTCAGATATCCATATTAGTATATCAAAAGGGAGTAATGGACATTGGTTATTGAATGATTTTATGCATCCTGATGTGCCATTCACCTTGTCTATCTATATGATTCTAGTTGCTCCATGGTCTGCCTTGGTTTATAACTAAAAATATTCACATCTGTCTATATCTAACAAAGTTCTCTCTAAATGTATCATGCTTTAGAAAAGGGAGAAATGTTCATGGACAATACCAGATTCTATAGATTTGTTGTCCATGATGTTTGCTTCCATCATCGGCATGGATGTGAAAATGTTGGAAGAGGGTATCTTTAGTTAAGTAGGAGTTAGTTGTAAGTAGGCTTGTTTGTAGATATGTTGTTATTATTATAACACTAAGTTGTTTTGCTCTTTCCCTTTTTTTTTTCTATTCTTTAATGTTACTGCTATAGTTCTATCCTCTTCGCCATTTTAATGTATTCACATCTGTTTGTGTTGATGAATGTTCAAAATGGGTTTTTGAAAAATGAGAAAAATAACATTACGTGATTCAGTTACTTGTTTGACAAATCAGTATTCTCCAAATGGGTATAAGAACTTCAGTTGGTTAGAAATTATTTTATACAGTTGGTGGCATTTGATTATTATGCTCGAGTCGGCATGCATTCTTCCCCTTGCTCTACTATCTTCAGCTATGATGTTCAAATACAGTACGGATACGGCAAGGACATGCCATGGACATGGATTTTACACATAAAAGGTGAAGTATTGGATATGAGAAGACACTATATGTTGCCCATTTTGAAGTGTCCGTGCATCATAGGTCTTCAGCTAGAACATTAGAGATTTCCAATAGAATTTGCAGTGATGGAGAAGAGGATGGAATCTAAAGCAAACCTAGTGTGAGAGAATCACATGAAACCTCATTGAAGTGTATTGAATTTGTCTAGACCGCACACGCACAAATTTGTAATGAAATCGACTACAAATTGCCCTTATGTTCTCTTTTTCCCTTAAAAGTTGCCCAATTTGTGGGGCTACGTGGATGCATGACACCCGGGGGAAGTAGGGGATGATAGATTTTACATATGGATAAAAGACCAGCCCAGCATCAGTTTGCATAAGTAATCCTCGCCTTTATTGCATTGATAGCTTTTTATAGTGAGCAATTTTATAATTGGATCCAATGGTGTTGTGGTCGGATTAGTGTCAAATTTATGAATAATGCTACTCACCAGTCACCACAGGGTAGTGGTGTGTGAAAGGGATTGGTTTGTGTGATTCTTAAGGATAATAGGTGTGACAGGTTTCCATTGTGTTTTTGTGATCCTTAGGCATCATATATCATTATAATTCACTCCATCTTGTCATGTTTCACCAGACTTTGGTTGCTTTTCTATGATTCGGACTCTATCATGTTCACCCCATTCGGACTCTCATCTTCACCCCATGCCCTTTGTAATATCTCTTGTGGTGAGAAACTTGGTTGTGAGCTCTGTAACATGGATCCTTCCTAACTGCTACTAGCTACAGTTTCTCTGATCAGCATACTGCAGTTTTACTGTCTGAATTGATTTTCAACTTGGACATTGCTGGAATGATTTTTATACATCATTAGACGACCCATGGAGCGGTGCTTCGATTTTTGAGCTTTTTTCTTCCAAGCATGTGTGAGTGATTTTTTTTCTTTCCACTAAAAAATGTTCCATGTATGAGGCATTTAGATATTTATTTCTGAGGTATTTTTGGAAAGTAGTTCCCCAGGGGTAGGGATGTAGAAGTGAATCTAGGGAAACGCTTTCAGGAAATTAAAGTTTCTATGAACAGTTATCAGTGGATCGGCTAACTTCCATGCTGCAGTAGCAGCAGCAGCAACAGATCATGGTACCAAATGCTTGGCCACTGTATGTGCACTGATATTTGGTACAATTTGACTTAGTAATCGGTGTCAAATCTTATGTCTGCTGTTCAAATTTTGGCTTTTTGCTTATGGGTGGTCTTATCTGTCTCTCAATGATGTCGCATTATTGGCCATTTGGAATCAAGCATATTTGAATAGCTTGCTTGCATGAGTAGATCTCATTGGGGCTGAATGCCAATTGACATCTATTCCTCGTCATTGTCACTGTAACTTGTTAAAGTTCTCATACAATGAAGCATCTATGGTTCCACTAACATGAAATATTCCCTGACGAGTATTGCAGGCTTTTATAGAGTACTGATGTTTTTTATACTGTATTGCAGGCTTTTGATGAGGCTATATCAGAGCTAGACACTTTGGGTGAGGAATCTTATAAGGACAGTACACTGATCATGCAGCTTCTCCGTGACAATTTGACGCTGTGGACCTCTGATATTAATGTCTCTCTCTCTCTCTCTCTCTCTCTCTCTCTCTCTCTCACACACACACACACACACACTCTCTCTGAAAATGATGGTGTTTATGAGCTTTATTTACTGACTTGTTATATTGTGATCTTGATTTTAGGAGGACGTTGGGGATGAGATTATGGAAGGCTCAAAAGCAGGGGATGGGCAGTGATGAAATAGTTCATGACATGGACAATGGTATTAAATCTTGGGCTTGCCATGCAGATGATGTTTGTAACTGTGTTTTGTCATCTTAGGATAGAAATTTCATTTGGGCTGTTGTACCAAGATTTCATGAACTACTACTACTAGTTGGGACACCTACACGGTAATGTGTACGGGGCAAACTTGCATATTATTTCAACGCTTTAAGCATATATATTAGTATCAAATGAAGCACATGGCCTAGCAATTTATTATTAAGCTATTTGAGTCAGATGCCTCTTATGTAATGGTTTTGATGCTTAGAGATATGTAATCTTGGTTGATTTGCAAATGGTTCCCCCACCCTATAATCACAAGATTTAAAGCATCAAATATTTGTAGATTTCTTGAACCATTGGGGTAGATCAAGAAAACGGTGCTTGCTGATGCCACAGAAGATAAATATTCAAGGACAATCCAAGGGCACATATTCATAAGAAATGTAAGTTCCTATTCATGATATGTGACAGGTTTTACCAAGTAAAAAATGTATAAAGTAATCAGATCTTACTTCCTAGCGAAATGCAAATCAATAATCCTGGCACTAGAACTACTACAGGTTGTATTTAGTTATTTCCATTTCCATGAAGAAGAGGAAATGACTTCCTCAAAAAGTCTAGTTTACCTTTGAGATGAAAATGTAGTGGTCCAATATGATTACAGGAAGGTAGGACCCAGCAAGATTCCTTCATTAGAAAGGTGGACTGACCTAGTTGATGATCATTCTGGCAGATAAGGCTTACTTTGCGGACTCATTGGATCATTTTGGCAGATGGACCACTGTGATTACTTTATTTGGCACGGGGTCCATCACCCTTTTGTCAAGTTAAGGACAATTTATCGAACTACTTGTAGACCTTTTTTTTTTTTTTTGTTTGCTCTAACGGGGGATTGAACTCATACACTCTACTCACACTTACGTCATAACCTGTGATTTTTCAAATCCTGAATTGCAAGCAAATATTTCTGCTCGCCCGTATACAGAGGTTGGTTGCTTTTTGTCAATTTCTTTTCTGCTTTAGTTAAAATATATCTTTTTTTATTTGCACTTCTTGTGCTTTGCACAATTGCCTCATGGATGGTGAAGAAACTCGATTGAGTAGTATTGGCACCTTAGATGCCCATGGATCAATCCGTAGGTCTTTGAGGAGGAGTAATCCAACTTAGCAAGAAAAAAGGGGGAAAAAATGCAAATTGCTGTTGAGATTGAGCAGCACTCCACTAATGTGGGGTCACAGGTAGGGTTGTAAACGGGTCGGTTCCGGTCCGGATCCATAGTGGACCTAGAACTGCAACCGTTAGTGAAAGGATGGACCTGGAACCGGAACCCCACCATTTCGGAACCAATTTCTTGGATTCGAAACCGAAACCGTTAAGGAGTTGATGGACCCGGAACCGAAACTGAAACCATGTATGGGGCAGGTTCAGGTCTATGTAAAGAATGATTTAGAGAAAACGTTAACTTTTAGGAAAAAATTTTAAAAGTTAGCGTAATATGTCGGCTCTCGGGTCCACGGGTCGGAACCAAGGTGGAACCAGACCCGGAACCGTTTAGGTCGCGGGTCCAAAAATAAGATTCAAACCGGGACCCATTTACTTATCAGTTTCTAAATGAGGACCAAAACCTGATTATTAACGGATCGAAACCTTTGGGTAATCGGCGAATCGGAGACCCATTTACAACCCTAGTCACGGGTCTTTTGTAACTGTGCTTCTGCATTGAGAAGCAGTGCAAGGTCATGGGATAAAGCTGGTGACACCCCCACAACAAACAGCTGCAACACAAGAGTGCACGGACAAGAGAGGTAATACGCACCAGTAGGCCTGATACCAGGCCAAGCACCATCACCAGATGTTTTTAATTAAAGTAACAAATCCTTATGGCAAAGATCATTCAAGATATGTAAGTCAATGGTAATTTTCTTATAAACTAACTTTTTTGCTATAAATGCTCCCAAACACAACAAAGAAGCCATATGCTATGTCTCTCAGGTAACACTTAAACGGATACCTGTGGAGGTTAGCCATGGCAGAAAGCACCTACCATTTTGGAGATGCTGTACCCAAAAATAAATATTCACTACGATTCATCAATCCACGAGGCAATTGCCAAAGTATGGCGTCCGCCACAGGCAACGAGTTTAGCACACCATCGTCCATCAGCAGCATCATTGAGAGTCCTTGGTGGTGGTAGTTTTATTGGCACTTCCATTGGATGACCAGTTGTGACTTTCCTCCCATATCCTAGACGCCCATGGTCTCCACGTCCAAACTGCGTATAATCAACCAGTCAGCTGAAGTAATACTCAAAAGATTAGTTCTTGAAAAGAAAGAACACGGTGACAATACCCAACTATTTTGCTAAGCAGATTCAAAATGACTTAAAATGATGGTAAGGAACTATTGCATATAAAGCTCCATGCAGTCTGTTCATAGGTGAAAATTTCCCTTCAATCAGAAGGCACCAATGCTCACCAAATAAATTCTTTTACTTTGAGGCCCTCGCCCTCACTATTGTATGCTGATGTAATTCTGTTTACCTATGTCGTGAGTGGTTTCCTTGGGGACGGTTTTTTTTTTTTTCGAAAAAAGACTAGGTAATAGAAGCTCTCATTATAAGCGGAAGACATTACAAGGATAGAAAGCACAAAAAACAAGAGGGTACACCGTACAAAAGCATTAAATTCCCGCCTAACCCGCAATTACATAATAACACCTCAACCCCTTGTTTGGCTAAAGCATTCATCATTGAGTTGGCCAATCCAACCTTATGAGATAAGGCTAAATTAATTCTAGAAGATTACTCCCAAATTTCATTAAAATAAGACTGAAATTCTCAAGGGTTCTCCTTCCGCTTGGACATTCATACAATCTCATTAGAAGAATCACTTTACACAATACAGCTGCCAATCCTCGTGGCCAGGTTTAACTCGCTATTATGTTTGTATCAACATTGCGGCTTGCTCTGGCCTCTGAGTACCTCTATTGTGTTCTAATTTTACTTTCTTTCTTCCACGATTAAAAACATGGAAAAACACTAGGAGTACTTACTGAAAACATGCGTCCATCACGTGTGCATGCAACTGAGTGTGTGCCTCCACATGACACCTGAAAGAAAAAAGGATGTGGGAATTGATCAACCATGAAGTGGTGTATGATTGCAGCTGGAATAGCGAGAATAAAACAATCTCATTCTCACTGAATCAAATAGAAACTATTTACTATGTTAAAATAGGTCCAATCAGGATTCAGGAACAGCAGAATTTGATAATTGGTGCTGGCGCATGTGTACATGTAAATTCAAATACTAATATAATTAATCAATTGATTACAAGAAGTGCAACCTATCCAAAGATTTGGCTCCGAATACGTCAGAATGGAGAAACAAAATTCATGTAGATAACCCTAATATAGTTGGGGCAAAGCTTTGATGATGATGATGACATGTATGGAATAACTCATGAGAATCAAATTGTAATTCAATTATAGTAGTATGTTAAAATGGATGAGTAGGTTTGTTAGTATTACCTGAACTATCTCCTCTCCCACGAGCAGTTGAACCCTTTGGGGACACATTTTACTGCTCTTATCATCTCCGAATCCAAGCCTCCCATGCTCACCCCTTCCCCAAGCATACACCTGTGATAAAGATCAGCGCATGCTAAAGTATTCAATCATCTGCATAAATATGTACATTTTGTTTCCCAAGAAACAATTTTCAAGTACATTATTCCCGAATCAAGAGTGTGAAAAACCAGCATGACCACATTCTGCTCTTTGTATGATACAATTAGGAAATCTGCATAAATATAGAAAAGTAAAAAAAAAAAAGGGACAGTTTTCTCTAGAGGAGAATGAAAAAAGGTTTTTTTTTTTTTTGAAAAAGAAAAAAGGTCAATACTCCATCAATCTGGGGTTGGTGATGCTGGCCAAACCATGGGTCAGCCAACTAGCCCAGCCCATTGGGCAAGCCCAGGGGCCAGATTTAATAGGAAAGGGAATGTTCAACCCTACTTATAAATATGTAATCCCCTCCATTAGGCGATACAGATCTAGATTATTTAATAAAATTGTTATGGGTTTACCGGTGGTTGTGGGTTTCTCTCTGGTTTGAGAATGCTCAGTTATTGAATCCTCCAGGATTTAGCCAAGCTTCTTTGCGCTTGGTCCCTATCATTGAATCCTTAAGGATTTGGCCAAAACCTACGAGGAATTTTGGTCTATTTTCCATTTGTGGATCTAGGGCTGCACGAGCTGGCATGTTATCTGGTGATATCATAATAAATAATAAAAGAAAATGCAAGGGTGCCTAAGACTCCTAATCAAACTAGGAAACAAAGGAAATTAGAAATATCCTACTTGCAATTCATTAAATAAAATTAGATAACGAATGACAAATAATTGGGAAATAAAAAAAGAAACAAGATATTCCTAAACTCCCTCGGGTCCCACATGTGGGCCATGGGCCTCCTTGCAAAGACTCATCAGCTTTGCATCAGATTGGAAGATCACATTGGCTTTAGATCAGATTGGAAGATCACATTGGGCAATCTTTCAGAGATGAGTGCCCTTTGGTGAAGGGAAATTAACGCGTGATGCATGGTAGCTCCGAAGACAACCTGGGGAAATTGGGGATGGGAGAGTTGTACCAAATAACAAGCGTGACAGGTGCTATCGATCTTTTTCTGGGCAGCTGGTGTTGGGGACTCAAAGCAGAAATTCTGGCAATAAGAGAGAGCTGACACATAGTTTGCTCATTCCAGAAACAACCAGTGATAGCAGAGGGAGGCAAAGGGATGCCTTTTTTTAGCTAACTGGTGAAGCATTAGTGTCTTGATGCATTTCTACATGCTCAAAGAGATATATCAAAGACATCTCAAAGGACACCTTTTAGGTGCAGGGTGATGGGCATAACCTCCATAGCCCAACCATACCTAAAACTACAAAACTGTAAAGATGGCCTAAACTCTACATCGGTGGTGCTTCCTAATAAAAGTGAACCAACAGAAAGGGGCCAACAAACCTCTCCATCGTCTGTCAATGCAGTGGAATGCCATCCTCCAGCAGCAATATCAACCTGGTGATATGCAAAGAATGATTTCCTTTTAAAGAAGATATTAGACAAGATAACACATGTTAAACAGAAAATGAAGTAAGTCCAAAACATTTTTTCGTAGTTAAACAGCAAGCATTGCATATATCACATATCAACAAAAAATAGAAAATACAATAAAAAGAGAGAGATGATTAAGTTACAGAGCACAGTGAAAAAAATGAAGAGCCTACAGAATATAAAGGTGTACTAATTTGTTGATCGACCATGGCTTCCCAGTAGCATTCTGTCTTTGAATTGTCCAAAGCAACTTTTGTTATAAAATCAACGTCAAACCATTTCTTGTGCTTGCACTCTCGTGCATTCCTTTAAGAATTGTTGGTCAATAATAAATCTGAGTGGTATTGAATAAGCTTTTACACCAATTTCACTTTAACCTACATACGAAGATTCAGTACAACTTTTCCAGGAGCACTACTGTGACATTTTAGCAAGGCCATTATAGCAAGTGCTGACAGTTGTGTCCTGTCTGCCACCACTGTTTTGAACTGTCATCCCTCTCCAAGCCAAATCAATCTACATCAAGTTCTCTCTCTCCATATCTCGAAGGATGCAACAGAAAAAAGTAGAGCAATATCAAAGCTTCTCCATATTTCTAAGATGGACTACATCTTACCACAGCTATTCCTATAACTGCAGCCCTATGGGAAGTTTTGTCGCAACTACTTCATTCTCATTGCAGGCAAAGAATCCTAATTGCATCTCTGGATTGTTCACTGTAGTTTCATCATATTTACTAGGCAACAAAATTTCCAAGAATCTTTCAACCACTTCACATTGTAAATTTGAACCAGAAGAAGACTGAAAACACAAATTTATCATGTTTGACATGCACCAGGAAATCCTGGTATAGGAAAGAACCAGATGACTGATATTGACTTCTTTTGAGACTCTTATGATTCAGAACCCATTTTACATTCAGAAGTAGGCATAAATATGCTCAGCTAACAATGGTCAAAAGAAACATTTTAGGATGCATTAGCATTACCCATGTTTATCCTATGTAACATACTGTATTAGGCATAGAAGCAAACTTTCATATTTTGCAATATTTAATCATGCCATGCCAAAGGTGAAGGGTCCCCGTGTGTCTCCATATATTTTGCCAAAAACTCCGCCAGTTTTTGTTGCCGGTCTCGAGCCCGGGTAAAGGTGGAAGGTTGCGTTAGGTAGGTTGACAGCCAGCGTAAAACTTTGTCACAAATCAAACATAAATTATGAGATGGAAAAACAGAATTCATGTAGCTGACCCCAATATTGTTGGGATAAGGTTTTGATGATGATGATGATGATGATGATGAAAAGGGTTAAATTTTATTAAAGAGAACGTTTTATCAGGATTTTGAATAATTCACAGTCCCTCTCTTTGTATCTTTAGGGTGACGAATCCACTTAAAATAAACCTTATTTATTCAAACATTGTTCTCTTTTTTCCCTGACCTACCATCGTTGTAGAGCAGTACTCAATCTTTAAGAGCCATTGATTACACTAGGGAAAAGGTTCACAAACAAGATGAAAATTTTATGATCAGATACCAGTAGACCATTTTCCTTTAGAAATAACTACATTTAATCTCTTCCCCATACCCAAGCTTGTCCCGTTCTTTCAAATAATTTATTTAAAATGAAATGATTCTTCCATAAGTTTCTCACAAGGTGCAAGTTTACCACATCTGTTTTAGCCTGGACACTATCTAGACAACTAGATTTTGTTGTGAATATTTTTCTCTGTAAAGTCTTGCATTTTGGTCATCAAAATTCAAATGAAGTTTACACCAAGAAATGTTGTAGTTTTAACTGTAGCTGTTACTTCCATTTGGAAAATGACATACAGAAAGGTGGAGAGTGGAACAACCAATTCAATAGATTAAAAAGAGGAGGAATGAGTTCATGAAACAAACCAAAGTAAGACCAGACAACCCTTGAACAGGGACAGGCTGTGGTGTTGGTTGAGTATCTCCAGTGCCAAGTTGTCCATATTCATTATTACCCCAAGCCCATAGCGTCCCATCCTCGAGGAGAGCCAAATTATGAAATGCACCAACAGCAATAAGCCTGACCTTTTCAAGACCTAGGACACGTACAGGAGTAGATATCTGTTTTCTAAGAATAAAAAACAATATCATGTATAAGGAAAACCTAATCATATCTTAAACAGGAAGTTCAAAGCTCAGATAAAAGGTTAGGTCACACTAGGAAAGAAACAGAAATATCTATATATATATATGGACAATATTAATGTGCATATGTCCCACACCATTTTTGTGTGTGTGTGTGTGTGTGTGTGTGTGAGAGAGAGAGAGAGAGAGAGAGAGAGAGAGAGAGAGAGAGAGAGAGAATTTCAACAAATAAGCAAAGGCAAGAGACAGACATATCTCCAGGTGGCCAAGGTTGTCCCCATGTCCATACATGCCCATCATGTGTGAGCACCACAGAGTGTGTACCCCCCGCAGCTACCTGACATGCAATCAACAGAAGTACATAAAACAAACAAGCATTTAAAGTGGATATCCCTCTATTTGACAAGAAATATGAGCACAAGCGTGATGATTAGTTGATTGAAATCTACGACCCACTTGCTGAATTCCACAAAGAAACAACATGCAGAAGGCATCTTCTGTAGCAAATAGCAATATCCCATTATAAGTACATAAGTAAAGCCACTGTCCATTACAAAGAATTGCTTAAAATTAAAGCAAAATGAGAAAGTGGCTTTAAATGATATCCCAAGAAAAGAAACTGATCGAACTACTATGTAAAGAAAACCTTCTTGATTCTTTCAGATCGTCTTATTTGCATGCCAGACATTAGAACCTGCCTATCAAATATATTTGATGAATGGAATGCATCCCTTTCCTGTCTTAAGTTATCATTGCAGAGCCCATAAACACAGCCTCCGTTCTAATCAAAGTCAGATGGAAAATTCTTTTATTCTTTTTTTTTTCCTATTTTAATGATGGCAAGTAAAATCTAATACAAGCACTAAAAAAGCCAGACTACAAGAAAAAGATGCAATAATCACACATCAAAGGTCATAAGGGCCCATTAACCCCTCTTTTCAAGAATGTGTACCCTTGGTATACATCAGCCACATACAATTAGAAGGATGATATTCTCAACATTATAATTCATCTAAGCTAACAATCATTACCAAAGACAATAACTATTCAACCTCAAATAATTAAGCCAAACCATGCCATCACAGAGAATAATCGATTGCTAACCTGGCGAACAGAATGCCTCGGCGCACAGCGTTGAGGGATTACAATATCCCTTCTCAAAGGCCTTCCATTGTCATCTTTTCGCTCAGGTTCTTCCCCACACTGCCCATACTCATTCCCACCTGTGCAAGATGTAACCACTTAATTATCCGATGAAACGGAAATTCATGAATTGGGACTTGCAATTTCACAAGAAGGAAGGCTACACTAGTAAGTGATATGACAAGTATGATACCCCATGCATAGGCTCTGCCTTCATCATCTACAGCTAGACAATGCCAACCACCAATAGCTGCCTATAATTGCAGAAGGAAAAGAAATAGGTCCTAAATCAAATAATAAATTGATGAACAACATTCATGAAATCGCACCAATGAGAAATTCATAATTATCTAAACTATCACAACTTGTATCAGTAATCCATCGATCAAACAGCTTATAGGCATCCAACTGTCATAAAATTCTACCTTCTCTAGCATTCTGTCAACAACCCTGAAATTCTTACAGACTGATATCAAATAACCCCCAGCCAAAAACAACCCCAGATAGATGGGATGATGACCATGATGATTATAATGGTATGGGAACTGACCTGAACAATCTTAACATTGGCAAGGGCCTTAACTTGGGAGGGGATGCTCTCGATCTTGGACTCTGGGGGGTGTCCCAAAGTACCCCTTTGGTTCCAACCCCAAGTAAAGAGCTGAAAAACCGATAATCACAACAACCCCAGAAACCATATCAGTGAAATAAGATATAATCACAGAAGAGAAGAGAAAAAGAAGAGACCTTTCCATCTTCACAGATAGCAAGGGAGTTTCTACTTCCTGCAACAACTGCAGAGACTCTGTGGTTCTCTAGAGCCTTGATGCTGCAGACCCAGTCCTTCTCTTCTGTGTTTCCAATGCCCAGCTGCCCATCCTCTCCAGAGCCCCTGTCACAAAACCCACATAAAAATAGACAGAGAGAAGAAGAAGATACACGTATAGAAGTGATTAGAGCTCAGACCATGCTAAGATGATGGGGTTTGTTGATTCAGAAGCCATGAGAGAGGAGGTGTGAAACTAAGTTGGGAAGATAAGAGCAAACAAGCTGAGTATGCTTGGAAGTCTGCAGCTCTATCTTGTTATAATTATTATGTTGTGAGTGGAAAGACACCGAAGAATGAGGTAACTGGTCTGATCTGAGCTCCTTGTAAAAATCAAGAGTACTGATCCCTAGAAAATCTTTTTAAACAAGGGGTAATGCTTGTGGGGTCCACTGATTCAAAGGAGAATTTGCTGAGTGGGATGTCAATTAATTTGGTTGCTGTTGGGTTCGGCGCAATTTCACGAGCCGGAGAATTCGTGAATTAAGGTAATTCACAAAGCGTGATATGCATACTCCTATAAAATGCACAATCAGACTGATATCAAGGTGGGATCCTACAAGGAATATTTATATACTAATACGTGTAAGGAACACTAAAGGACATCCGTATGAGTATCTAACTTGTGGCAGTCTATTAATATTACCTGTAATTTCAAACCTTCCCAAAAGCATTTTATAGTATCAAGCACCACATGTATCTTTTCACGACTAGACATACAATATATAAAAAGAATGTATAGTACATCCATCGGCACCTATATAGAGTTTAATAGAAGTATATGGAGGCTATACAAGCCTATTAGTTTTTCAAGGTTTGATATACATGTCATAACCTGTAAGTACTTAGATACAAAAGACTAAGTTGATATACATGTCATAACCTGTAAGTACTTAGATACAAAAGACTAAGTTGATATACATGTCATAACTTGTAAGTACTTAGATACAAAAGACTAAGTCCTTCGGACTCAAAATGGAGATCCCTAGATATGTTCATTACGCGCTCTACAAACAGTGAGCTAGGCAATCAAAAAGCCTTTACTGTCCACTCATCAAGGCCTGAAGGAACCGCTAGGGTCTCCTTCGCTGCCTCCTTGACCTTTGTATGGTCGGAGTCAGGATCTGAGTCTGTAACACCAAGCAGATATGTGTGAATAAAACTATTCAACAAAGTATAAGCATAAGTAAAGTAATACAAGCTGTATCTAATAGAATTAGAAACCATTATGATTAAAAGAGATCAATTGCAGTCTACTATGCAATATTGTACATAGAATAGTCATATTATATGATTCAATAATGAAAACATAATCAAGTGGCTACTACATATAACTATATCCTCCCGGAAGGGATCCTGTCGCTGGGTATACCAGTGTCCATGCTCGGTACACATGGGTCCTATTTTCTTGGTTTTGGTGTACTAGATACCAACTGCAGTAGCAAATAAACAATTTCTCCTTATTCAACCTCGTCGAGTCTCATAAGTGTGAAGTTAAGTAGAGCCAGACATTTCCAATCAATCAATATTCATAGAGTAAGGTTTCAATTCAATTCAGTCAATTTCCAATTCAGTTTAATTCAATCAATCTTACTCAATTTGGAAAATGAATTCAATATCAATGGAAGAATGGTAAAACAAATCAATTCGATATCATTGAGACAATGATTTATTATCAATTAGGCAATAGTAGAGTTGATCAATTCAGTATCATTATAAAAGAGATCAATGTTCAACGTATAGTATGTGATGCAATATAATTTAGGGAGTCAAGGTAGTTTACCAGCCAACCCTATACTAATCACCAATAGCCTTTAACCATCAATTTCGATGTAGTTTTAAGTTATTTGATACACTTCTATCTTTATTTTGTGTTATAGTGTATAAATGTGTATCAAAGTCCTCTGAACCAGCACCCATGGTTCAGTGCTAGACTTACAAGTAATACAACATAAATAATCTCGGCCAATTATTTATGAACATATAATTTACTATTGGACAATTTGTCAAGGTTAAAGGTTCCAAATTTAAGGATCTATAAAGTCATTCTGTGTTCTAAAGTCCTACGGTTCCAATTTTATATCATAAGTAACCTCAGGTTTAATCATGAAGTGTTTAAGATCAATTGGGGCACAGGTAGAACCTTGATTAAGTTAGAAGAGGTCCCCCAATAGACTCTTCAAGTCATTAGGGGCCCGTTCTAGCACTAGGCTTTTGTTTCATTTAAATTTTGACTAATGAGTTTGTCATCAGTCTACTGTGCAAGCGCTCAAGTGCAGCCCAGGCACTATCAAGTGCACTCTCTTCTATGTCCAATTAAAAACTACTAACACGTTTTTTGTCAAAGTTTTGCAGGCGCACTCATGCCCATACTGATATACACTGGAGCGCATTCTCTAGAATCCCCATTTGGAATTCTAAAGCATACCTTCTTATTCTTCTTACAAAACCTGCATGGAACCATCTGTTCCCCCACTCATCAATGACAATCCCACACTTCTCAAACATTCTTTTTACTATTCTCAAACATCATCCATCATTCACACATTTATCTATAAAACAATCATGCATGCGTGAGAAATAAAGGCTAAAAATCAAGAAGAAGATAAGTGATTCAAAACAATCACAAATTACCAACATGCATTCACACAAAACCAGATTATACTTGCCTTGAGTTGGTGTTTGCTACATAAATTCCTTAGTATTTGGCTCAATGAAGAGAAAACCCTAAATCTATCAATTCTAACGTGCAAAAGAGTAAAACAAGATGGAGAATGAGATGCATGCATATAGGTTAGAGTCATCTTGACTTCACTAATCTATAAATTTTGCAAGAAGGTAAGAGCATTGCCTTAGGTTAGAGTCATCTTGACTCCACTAATCTATAGTTACGAGCACGATGATATCCATATGGTGTATGGTTGATGCAAAATTACAAAATCTAAAATTATGAAAAAGGACTTAATCTACCTAATCGACATCGAACCCAATCCAAACTACCTATCCGCGATCCGAACTTGACCCATAAGACTTGAATGAGACAAAACAACCTTGTCGTGACTTAAGTAATAATAATCTCAATCATTTAGATTAATAATAGTTTGATTATCTACTAATCATACTTCATAAGTTGCTAATCCTAATTAATTTGGGTTGGATTGTTACACAATCAAAAGCATTGAAAATAAAGGTTTCTAATCTTCTTTTATTTCAAATACCCATTTGATATCTTATGGTCTAGTTGGGGTGTATGTTTACTACATCTACTTTTGATAAATAGGAGGAATTTTTTCTATACAGTCACTATTTGTGATGAAAATCCATATCTAAAATTCCTTGGACTTCTTTGATATTGTAACATTTTTTTCAACATTACAAAATTTTAATTGAATTATGTGGCCTTCTTAAAAAGTTAATTGGGCAAATTGTTCTATGTATTTTATGTGATATGACATAATTTAATTAAAATTTCATGATATCACCTAAAAGTATTGCAATAACAAAAACAAAAAAAAGTGCAAAAAACATCAAGGGCACGTTTGGCAAACTTGTTGGTTGTTTGCGGGATTGTGGACTCTCCATGTTTGAAAGCAATGTAGAATGCGGAACGTAGGCGTTCGTGTTCACAAGGATTTCGTAGCAGCGCAAAGCACACTGCTATAGTACCCAAACCGGGTTACCCGGTAGTGAGCTAATCTCACATTTATAGGTCTCATATAGATGATCTGCGCACCATGCAAATTGTTTCCCATCCCACAAATGCCTACAAGGTCAATTTTCAGCTATTAAATCTTCTTATATGCTGAGATATTTTTAAAAAGTAATCAAAGCTAGAGATGCAAATTTGGACTTCTATGGGCCCCTTTTGAAAAATTTAGACCGTTAGATGTGATCTAGAGACCAAGACCAGGTATGGGACAAAATTTTAGAACGTGGAGCCTTGTGGATCATAAGATATTGGCCAAAACATTCCAAGCCGCAATTTCTTTAAAGTCTCTTCTCTGGAAATTATCTATTTTGCCAAGCCTAGAATTTTTTAGAGAGGATGCATTGATTTCAAGCTTAAGGAGGAAATCATCAAATGTGTAGAATCCCCTCATCCCCGTGGATGTTTGCCAAACGTGCTCCCAAGGAATTCTCTCAACTGTCACTAGACATGGATTTCTGTCGTGGTGATCATATTTAAAAAACCTCAATAGCTAGTTCGCAAGCTCTTTTTTCCATTATCAAACATTTAAAATAGCCTCAGCCCATGTGCACCCCTGCGTTTTATCCCTTTAATTGTTTTTTAATTCATCACTTTGTACTTACTTGGTCCTCATCCTCGACAAGATTAAATTTACATACGTAAAGCATTATATGATCAAAACACGAAAGGAAAAGAATGTAAAATAATGTGGTATATACATTATCGCCCAATTAAATGGTGGGATCGACTTTTATTGGAGTGTAACTTAGTAGGTTAACCAGATGAATTTATGAATTAGATCGTTTGTACGGACCCATAGCTTAATATGTGGGTTTGTGAAGTTTAAGTGGATCGGGTTGGTTTGAGTGTTTGAGTTTCCTAATTATATGTATTCAGATCGACTCTTGGAATTTTTCTCATGGGACCCGCAATCCAGGCCAATGAGAGCCCAAACAGAGCCCGGCCAACTTCGGCCGAATCTGGACTGTTTTATGTCCGTGGGCCGTGGCTCATACCTGGGCTAAGTCCCTGAGTCAATAATTAAATGGGTAGGACCTACGCCTGTATACTGCCCAATCAGACAAATTTCACAAAAAAAATGATGTTTAGGGCCTCTTATATTCTGAGTGCATAGGCAGGGCCTAGGCCGATGCCATGCGCTGAATCCTGGAGTTAAATATTGGACTCGAAGGGCTGATGTGGATTAGCGTTGGACCAGACATGGCCATTGAACACGCTTAAGCTGGTAGCTGAGAACTTGCTTTTATGGTCAATCTGAGTGCACTCAACCATATCAAACCAAGTTATCAAACTATGGCTGAACATGGTCTCTGTGGTTATTGTAGTGGGGGCCAAATTTTAAGTCTCCCAAATAGGCCACACCCCTGAGTCACGTGGACTCATTGCCTTTGGCTTGCCAAGCTGACACGCATCCCTTTTACAACAAATCCAATGACACCGAGGGTACACAACTCATGGAGACGATGGCTTATACACATGATTCTTCCCTGCCATTTCCGAAGGAATTTTTCCTTCCTAATTTGCTGAGATCTGCTTTATTATCAAGCAAGTGCATCATGGAAACTTTAATGTCAATATTTGAGCCGATAAAGAAGGAGAATCTTCATACGCATCCGTTCCTCACCATTTTTTTCATGAGAACTCTAGGTGGGACCTATCTATCACTTAATTCAAACCTTACAACACACATGTGACCCATGATAGCAACTCGCCCCAAGTTTTGGTCGGATCCAAATTAATTGGACCGTTAAATCGATTATACACCAATCCAAACGGAATGAATTTGTAAGCCATGGATGAAGGGATTAGGGATATGTGATTGGGGCCAAATTTGATATGTGGGGTGCTTTCACATAGATCTTTTCAAACCCCCCCCCCCCCCGATCTCATCCCTTGGTGGGGTCTAAAGAGTGTGCACGAAAGGTCCATGAGGGACGTATGCACAGAGAAAGGCCTCGATAAAGAAAATATTAGTTGGATTTGTATCTACAGCATGTATAGTGACTCTAAAATCCTCCATATATTATGCCTAGCCCATGCTGGTTCCAAGCCAGAAAAAAGAAGTTCCCTTCACATGACCATAGCAACTCACAACCAGATTTTGTGTCTAATTGCCAACACACTCATGGTTGAGTGGTATTGGCACTTTTGTACCACACCCTGGGCCTTCGGGTTGATAGTATTACTCTTGGCCAGTATCCAACTTAGCAAAAAAGAGAGAAAACACAAAAACTCTCTAATTGTGTATGATAGCAGCACTTGAAAGTTGAAATTACTCAACGCTCGTGAAAAGGTCATAGCTCATAAGATGTATCAGTTTGATCTATATTTAAGGTGCAGCGCTCAAAAATCAAATGATAATAATTTGAATAATTAAATAGGAAATAGTGCTATTCATTTATATTGGACCTTCATATAAACAAGTGTTGAGAAGAGCATTTATTTTATTTTTGCATATTCTAAGTGAGGTGGAAATTATATATCAAATTAGGATAGATATTGTAGTTCCCAAATGAATATGGATTTTTGTACCAGAAATAAGTTAGGACTGAAAGGGAGAAGCATTATCTTAACAATCAAATGATCATTAAGAATAGATACCTAAAAACCCTTCCCAGGAGCTGCCAAGTTGCTAAATATAAAGGAATTCTGCATCATATTCTAAGCATTCTTGTCCCATACTCAAAAAGGAATCACTTTGCTTGCCAGGACCCAGCCTGGTGCCGATACTGGAACTAAATTGGAATGGCTGGGTCAATCTTCTCCAAAAAGAATGGAACATTTCCTTTCTGAGTTATTCTCTAAAACCAAGCCTGTTGACAAGAGTTCCCCCTCTTTCACTTCGTTCTTTTGTATCACCTGTCAACTAGAGTCATTGGCATATTCTTTGCCAGTGTCCCAATCTATATTAAATGAGGTTCAATCATTGAACTTGATAGAATCTCATATCACAGAATCAGTTCCACAGAACTCGATAGAATCTCATATCATGGTCACACGGCTACAGGAAAAAAATAAATTATCCACAATTTTCCCTAGCCAGTACGCACCTGGAGATGTGGATTATTACAGCTATGGCAGTAATCCGTTTTGGGGGTATGGCACAAAGATATTCCATGCCAGATATCATTAAGTAAATGGTAGCAATAGACCAGAACCATCCATCGGTGACCAAACTCTCGCATGAACCAGAGTTTGAAGTGTTGCTGGTTTGCACTTCACAACAATCTGAAACAGAAAAATGAGTTCCAGTCCTTCAGAGCAAAATTCACAAAATCAAGATATAGGATGGTTTGAAGCTGTCTTACTACTAGAATGTTTTAGCATTAACCCATCAATGAGGTATCGAGGTGGTTTATCAATCTATTGGTCTCAATATATCAACAGATGTGTCAATTCCATGAGCACTTTGGTATACCACTCTGATTTGTGCACCACATTCCTCTGCAACTAGTATTAAAACATTCATGCCTCATTTATTTCATGTAACTGAATACACGAGTTGCAACAATACTGGTCAAAATAAAAGAAACAAATGTGAGTTTCCAAAAATGAGCATCAATTAACACCGCTCTAGTGGAAAATTGAATTGAAGGAAGGTGGGAAATAAATACTCACCCTAATGATTAAAATCCTAAGAAGGTGAGGGTTGCTTCTATATTACTACCTCGTATCCTTCACCCCTCACCTCGTTAATCCCACTATATTCAATTCACATGCATTCTATGCAGATAAAGAGGCCCTAAAGAAAAATGTCAGCACGTAGATTCATTCGCCAAAAAAAATCACCCAAGTGCAACTTGCATTTTAAAAGGGAAAAAGGTCCCCATAAAGACATTTGCTGAATTGTCAATTCATGACTTACATTCAGAAGAGCGAATCATACAAGGAAAGAGAGGATGACGGACCGCAATTAAATTACAGGATACAAGTTCCTTTAATACATAAGCTTTGTAGACCCCCCCGTCTCTAGCTACTCACTTGTTCCAGCGATCTTTTTCTTCAATGCTTCAATATCTGTCACCAGCTCTTTTCTGCTCGACTGCAGAAAGCAAAAACTCTGTTAGAAACATAGTATTTTTTTTTCTTTTGTTAATCAACATCCAATCAAAACAACATTAGTAATTTATGTCAGTTGCTTAACCTTGAAGAGAAGGTATCGGTAGACAAACCATCCAGTGTACCCAAGCCCTACTAACTCCATAATCTTTGGAAGCTGATGGGAAAGAAAAACAAAGTTAACCAAAAGAACTTTTTGATGTGGGTAATAGTCAGATCTCAATAAAAATTGGACTCTATTCCATGCCATCATATATTAAAACCAAATAAGTATCTAAAAGCGTCCCAATTGCAAAACAGGTTTAACCTTTTTTAGCATGCAAAACAGAAATCACGCCCGGTGTGTGCATTCTTTCCCCTTTCCAACCAAATAAACAGCAACATCAATTGACAATGTTGATTAGCAGCAAAGAAGTTAGATCAATGGCATCTCAGATAATGTTCTAACCATCCCAGATAATGTGATGTGACATTAGATGGCCCAACAGCACAGAGGGGCAGAACCATCAGAACTAATGAAATATTCTAACCAACTGCAACTGAAGAATATCCAATTACTTCATGACTAAGGCAAGACAAGCTAGAACCAATTGGACTACAAACCAGAGGTACCGAGTTGATGGCACCAACGACAACAGATGATAGCCAAACAGCAACAATCGCACCACCTCCATAGATAATTACTGTGGACTTGTTTTCAAGTGCATCCCACTGTCACAAAAACAGATAGCAAGAAGCTTTAAAATTAAGTGTTGGACACAAATCAATTCTGCTTCAGGACTGAGAGAATGGGATTTCAACCTTCCCCTTTAAATCTGAGAAGATCTCTTCGACTTCAAGAGAACCGGATGTCTCTTCAGAGGAAGAAGCTCTTATCTGAATTGGAGAAAACCGGCGAGACTCTGTTGACAAAGAAACAGGGAAAAAGTTATAAATTCCAACTTCATAATATTCAGTTAGCGCACACAAAGCAAATGCATCTAAGATTAAACAATAACTAACTATAAAAAAAATTGGCAATCGCATTATTTGTGGGAATCGAGAGAGAGCTTTTCTTTGCCTTGATGAAAGTGAATGATCATCACTATCATTTCAGTGGCTGAGAAGTGGTGTGGAAAATGAGTAATGATGTATCTTATGGACCCTAGCTTCTCAGTGTTCCTGTAACCTGGGAAACTTCACTCTCGCTGAACGCTTCTACATATAAAATCATTTAATTACAGTTTTCTGCATAGAATTAGGAAGCAAGGAAACTCTTCCAAAACCCAACCACCACCACCACCACCACCTCCACAAAAAAAAAAAAAAAAAAAAGCAAACCAATTATGGGGAATAGGGATTAATCAAAACACTATTTAGGTCTGCTTGGCGATCTGAAAATAACAGCTGAAAACTGAATAATTCCTGAAATCATGTTGCTATTGCATTTAGATGATGCTAGGGGCTGCTTGGCATCATTATGGAAATGCTTCAATCTGAGAATGAATGAAAAAATTCCCTTTTTGGCAGCCATTTTCACTCCCGTTCTACATATATATAATCACTCCCTCTCAATCTCCCTCCGCTCTCTTATCTCTCTAGATTTTCTCTCTCACAAAATGTCTGTCAAAAAAGTTTCTCTTCATTTATTCTCAAAATGAAACTTTCAGCAAAAACTCAGTATCCACCTAGATTTTCCAAGACTACACAAACTGATGAAAACCTCAGTTTTCAAAAACCCCATAAAACTCTTCTCCCTAATATACCCTAGCTATAATACATATTGTTAGAATTATGTAATTGGTTAATTCATGGGTTGGACAAAACTTGCAGTCCAATTGAGTTGTAGTTTTATGTTTTAGATTAGACTGTTGCGTGCTTCATCAAGTCACATGAATGAAGGTATTTGGAGAATATTAGTCATATCTCTCAAACCAACCATTGGATTGGAATAATCTACGTATCATTGATAAGCTCTTCTTGAATAAATATCCATAAGTTTCAAGATTGTGTTAATCGGAGTTAAAACGATAAAGTTGTGACCTCGGAAAGTTTGCCTGCTCCAATCGGGCATGACATGATTTAAAAAACTTGTCATACAGAAGCTTTACCCGATTGATCAAAAAACGTATAGAAACCCACCGACCTGTGAGGAATTGTTTCCTTGTTGTGCCAAAGTTGCCTATTTTGTTCCTTCATGAACTCTAGGGCAAGAACTGTGGGTTATTTAGATTGGTTTTCTCTAATCCTAAAGCAAGGATCTCATTGTTTTGAATTGAGAATTCATATTGGACATTACCTTACATCTCTATAACTTCCATTGGAGAGATTGTGCTAAAGTTTAATGTTAGAGAATATTACTTGTAAATCTCTTGTAGAAGATTGGGAGCATCATGCATAATCAAGTTGTGGTGTGATCAAGCGGAGAACATTGCACAACAAAAGAGAATCATGCAAGGAGTTGTGCAAAAAAAATTATGGACCTTAGTTGAGAAGTAACTGGATAAGGGTTCTAAGTATGTTTTGTAACTATTTGTGATTAGTGCTTGATAGTTGGTCCTTATTGGACTCATGGTGTTTCCCGATTTAAGCTTTTCACGTTAAAAAATGTGCGTGCAGCGTGACTTCTTCTTTGATTGGTTGATTATTTATTTGCTAGTTCGTACATTTTTCTGGTACATATATACAATGAACTGCAATATAGAAATCACATTCAGATCTAAAACGATTGTTCACACATTAAACACACCATCTTCATGGATTCTGAATTTAGAAGTACTGTACCAACCAAACAGGAATATAGCTTTTTTCACAGAGAGAAAAACACCAATTTTTTAACAAAAAGGAACTGTATCCCTTTCCAAAAATAGAGAATTGTATTCAATCAGCGCATTCTGGTTGACCATTCCAAAATGTAAACTAGTGACTGAACCCAACACGAACGACTCAATGCGACGTGACCCAAAACTGATTAAGCCAAGATAAATAGTTTCCTGATACCCCGAGAGAGAGAGAGAGAGAGAGAGAGAGAGAGAGAGAGAGAGAGAGAGAAGCATTGTACCTGGAAGGGGGTGAGAAGTGATGAAGGAAAGGGTTGTGTGGAGAGGAGAGTTAGGGAGTGGAAGTAGAAATGGGGAGTGAGAGTGAGAACGAGAGAGGGCTGTAGTCGGGAGACTAACGAAAGCCGTTGATGCCATCATCGCAGAAGAAGATGCCATGGCCATCGAGAAACGAGAGCCGTTGATCAGGCGCGTCCTCTTTTCTCCCTCTTTCTCCTCCTTCTACTGGGAGCGACTGTGAGAGGAAATGGATGGCAGCCGCATAATCCTCCATTCCACGGTCCACATTATCCTCTTTAAAGCTGCCACGTGGCTTTATATGTCCTCTGATTGGTGATCCTAATATCCAAAATCCCTGCATGCATGAGCCTCCTTCCACCCCTGGAGTGCCGAGTGTCATCAAGCAACTAATGATTTGATTTCTATTCGTGGGCCCACCTTCATTTGATCCATGAGGTCCTTTCATTCCAACAATGAATAAAATACGAGAAAACACGTGTATGAGAGACCATGCATTCAAAAACACACGAGTCATTTTATTTATTTTGTGTGCCAGGATTTTGGGCGGAGGATAATTAAAAATGACAAAATCAATGCCAACTATCAATAATTTTTACTTATTCCATGATTTAAAGACGTGATTTTTTATTTTTATCTTTTTGGCAAATTAAATATAAAGAATACATATCCTACTACTAGCACTTAATTCCAACATAATTTTTTTAACTACGACAGTTATTTTGTCAAGAAATTAGTCTTTTATTCAAACCAATGGGATAAAAATTAAATTAACAATTACACTACAACAATAATAAAGAAGCTACAGAGAATTCCCCAAAAAAAAAATTCATTATCATATGAAAATAATACCCTTTTGATTATTTCATTAAGCTCCTAAAGTTCCTCTATCATATGAATCCAAATGAGGCAAAATTGAAGGAAAAAACCAATTCAAGAAAATATAATAAGAAAGCAAAAGAAAAGTAGCTAGAATTCAAGACCCAACAATCCAAAACCGGATGTTTGGGAGAAATTTGGCATATTGGGTCATTTTTCTTATCTATAGTTTTGGGTCATTGTCATTGAGGAAAAAAAAAAAGAAAAACAAGAAAAAAAAAAAAAGCAAAACATAAATGACAACAATCAAAAAAGCCAAAACTCAAAAAATATAGAAATCTATATCAATTATATATAAATTGAACCCGATTAAGATAAATACCATATTAGCAAAACTAAAAGAAGAAAAAGACCAATAACATTATACTGACAAAAATACCCTAATAACAAGAATGAGTTTTATAACCAAAATGCAACATTACAATGTATGTGCGAGATTGTATTAGACTGAGACTGCGACTTGTCTCTTCGAAAGAGTGGCATACATTTTCAAGAAGAAACATACAAAATAAAATTTTGATTTATTGAATCAATTTGCTAGAAGGCGTTTTTCTCATATCTATTTGATTCAAAGGTAAAAATTTCATCATTGTCTTAGAGAAAGAAATTCCATCATTGTCTCTTGTATAAAATAAAAATCATAGAACAAAGAAGAGATCGAGAGAGATTGAGAGCTGGCAGACCTTTTGTGTTGTGCTATTGTATAGAAGTAGAATTGCCTAAACCTAAAGTGGAAGAAGAATGATTGAGCAGAGGGCTCCGATGTTTTTTGTTTGGGAGATCTCTGAGACCAGGAATACGATATTATTTTAAGGTTTTTCAAGATCTGAGATGGGGCAACGACTTTACTATAATGGGGCATACATCGGATGGCCCAAAAAAACATTTAGACCTTTCGTATCTAAGCTGAGGCATGTTGGTGTAACCCTGTTAGCTAGGTCATCTTGTATGTTTGATGCATCTCTCATGTACTAATAAGACCATATTATCTCATTAATATCTCAAAATAATGAATTTAATCTTTTGTTTATGTTTGAAGTTTTTTCTATTTCTGGTTACCTCAAAGTTTTGTGCTTACATAACCATGGTGATCACTTTGGTGTTGGGGAGGGAGAAATATGAATGGCTTAAATTAAGAAAAGTAAAGTGTCTACCAGTTTTAACATTTAATCATTCACATAAGGGTTCTCCTCCCGCCATGATAGGGTCAATCCTCATATATGTACATAAGCACATGTGCACCGTTGGAAATGATATATATATATATATATTCACTTTTAAGGCAAATTGAATATAAAGAAGTGAAATTGCTGTACTAATACTTCATTCCTACATAAGGACATAAGGTTAATGAGAGGAGGGTTTCGAGGCTTATTGGAATGAAAATGATTTATTTTTATTTAACTTAAACCCCACAAAGTTATATAGAGATTGAGAGCATGGGGACTAGTGGACCTACACTATCCGGACTTGGGTTGCCCAGGTCGGATCCAAAATTCTCTAAAAAGTTGCATGGCTAGATGGCCCATACCTACTCCAAGAAAGCCATCACCCCACCTGTCTATGAAGACATCAAATTAATCTTCTTCTCCATACCCATTCCAATAATCCTCAAAATCCTCCTCTCACTAACCTTATGTGGAATGAAGTATTAGTACAAAGATCTCATTTCTTTATACATATACTCAATTTGCCTCGAAATTAAAAAAAAAACTAAAAGATAATGTCTTTTAACCATGTAGTCACTGGAGATTATTGATAGTTGGCATTGATTATTAATTCTTAGAAGTAGGTTGTTTTTACACCCCACGTAAATAAAAACACTGGGTCTACCATTAAACATGGGAAAGCCCGAGTGGTCACAAACATCCCTGGCTCACCCACATTAGAGGAAGGTCCCAAGTACACTCGGCAAAGGAAAAGGAAAGAGGTAGAGCATACTCAAGCAGAGTAGGAAGCACTTGAAAGATCTGGGGATGTACCCCTGGATGATAGATTAGAATAGTTTATAATTCCATCTCATACAATGGTAAATTAAAAAAAAAAACTTTAGAGATTGGTGCTTTTAAAAGAGAATTCATTTCCTAAACTTTTCAAATGAACTTTTAAAACTAGAATTAAGAGGCCAGAACGACAATGATAATAAACTGCTTTGAGTTGTTATATGGGCCATTACATGGCCGTTTTGGCCATTGAAGTTGGGCTGCATTTAAGCATGTTTTAATCAAATTTGATACTATGTTTGGTTGTAAGAGAATTTTCGGGATGATCACAGGTTTACATAGGATTGAGTCCATGTTGCATCAGGACGGGAATCTAAAATACTATCAAGGGACTCCACCTAACTCCTATTATGTTGCACGACGTGAACCCATCAAAATAAGGTGCAAAATTGCGTTAAGTTAAATTCATTACATGGTGTGGTGTTCTGGACCAAAATCTGAAGTACTATGCCTCATTGTGGAGTTTCGGTTTGAAGTGGGAGACCTACCTGGTGCAAAGGGCTCATCCATAAATGGAAAATAAAGTCTTACACCGGAACATAAGTAAATAACTAACAACGAGGGTCACTTAGTTGGTTGGAAAGGGCTCATATCACCTGACTACCTAGCATTGGATCCTCATCATACCACTCTTCCCCGCATGTGCGTGTGAGATGTCCTTCTTATTTTTCAGATTTTCTCTTCTTCACTTGCATAGGTTCTCTTGTGCCTACTATCTTTAGCTTTAAAAATGAAAAATCTAACATTTAGTTGGGTCCATGCTATGGGCCTAAATCCATATTTAAAAAGGTCCAAATAATGTGCCCGTACTTTCCGGACCACTTCTATCATTATCATTATTTATATCACCATTAGTAACGGATTCAAAGTTTTCATTTGAGGTGTACGGGTCCAAACAAACAATTATTTTTTAGATTAAATACAAAATTTTTTAATGGGCTTTGGGGGTGGATGTAAAATTTGCATAAAAAATTTTAATGTAAAATCAAAAGTTTCTCTCATATTTTAGATTTTAGAAGCGGACCTATGGTCGACGGGTATAACTTCCCGAAATGAATCCATATAGGTCTGCTGCTTATTACCAACATTATCATTCGAGCTTTATCAATTGGGATGACTATGTAATTTCTATTTCTTAATTCTAATCCATCATGAACCATGGACTCCAAGGACCTCCGAGTATCAAAAACCAAGGCCCAAAATTCGACGGTTCTGATTGACTCGATGACATTCACAATGAACACTTAGTGGGTCCCATCAAACGTTTCGACTGCAGAAGACCGACTCGGCAGAAAAGCAGCGTAACATACACCAAACCAAAACGGGTGAAGTAGCAGCATCAGCGCCTTCCGCTGCCTTCCTTCCTCTATATAAAGGCGCCACCGCCAGAACCCCCTCTCACGATCGTTTCGTCTCACATTCACCAAATGATCGCATTTCATTTCTCAGCGCAAACGCATAGCAGCTGAAAGAATCTGCAGCTTTCGCAGATCCAGACATCCAAACAGTGCCATGGAATCCATCCAAGCCGGATCGGAAAGAGAGAGAGGAAGATCTCCTTCTCCCGTTACAGTCGTCTGCAATTTCTGGAGAGGTACGTATGATTCTAGATCTGAGATTGCACTTTCACGCGATTAGAATCGGATGATCCTGCGATCGTAAATGATCGTGGAAGAGGAACATGCTCGTTGAATTTCCTTGAATTTCAGATCTGATTCTCTCTTTTACCTAATTTGAATCCAAATCTCTCTGCTCGATTGGTTGAGGCTTTGGTTTGGAAACGATTCTCTTCGATATCTAGGTTTTCCACATTCTATTGTTTGTTAGTCCTGTTTCTTGAAATCGCATCGAGAGAAGATAGATTTGATGAGCTAGGACAAAGAATCCATGAATTTGCTTCTTTTGACTGTTTTCAGACTTTGATTTGGAGAAGGAACGGAGTGTGTTGGATGAGCAAGGGCTTAAGATAGCTGAGAATCAGGAGAGCAGCCAGAAAAACAGGAGGAAGCTTGCAGAGAGTACTAGAGGCATGTTATTTGTAACTTATGGCTTAAACAGTTAATGTGCCTGCTAGACTCACGATTCTCTTGCTGACAGATTTCAAGAAAGCTGCCGCGGATGAGAAGTTAAGTTTGTTTAATTCTTTGCTCAAGGGTTATCAAGAAGAAGTTGACAATATTACAAAGCGAGCGAAATTTGGAGAAAATGCATTCCTTAATATATACCAGAAGCTTTATGAGGCGCCAGATCCGTATCCTTCTCTGGCTTCAATTGCTGTAAGTAGCTGCAGGCTGCAGTAGAATCTCCATGTAGAAGGCCAGATTCTGTTTAGTTTTTAATTTCGCGTAATCAGGAGGATCGCACATGTTGCTTCCTCCGTGTAAGTTACGGGATGAAATTGTCTTCCTCGTGTTTGGTCTGATCCATGTTTTTGTGTTATCATGTACAAGCTTCTTTTTATGAGTTTTAACATTTATGATTCTGGTGTTTGTTGTGAAGTTTAGAATTGACCTAGATTGGCTTTCTGCTTTTATGTATATTCCCATAAAATGCTACATTCTCTTCTTGCACGCAACTTGTGTGCCCGCTTTACATACTTGTCACTGAACGTAGGAGCAAGATTTGAAACTATCTGAACTGGAAGCTGAGAACCGAAAGATGAAGGTTGAACTTGAGGAGTTCAGGACAGAAGCTACTCATTTAAAGAATCAACAGGCTACGATAAGAAGACTCGAAGAGCGGAACCGTCAGTTAGAACAACAGGTACGAATGCAGTTGCATTGTGCTCAGGTCTTCTGTTCTGTTTCCTGATATGCATTGAGCCCCCATAACTTTCCTATCAAGAGCTGTACTTTTCTGTTCAGTTAGAACTACATAGTTTTCTGTTCTCATTTAGTGGTTAAACGTCTAGACATCTTTTTTTCTGGGATACATTTTTGATTGGTCACATTAATGTGGCTAGATCCCTTACATTTGTGCAGTTCTCTCATATTTGTTGAGATGAAAGCAAACGTTACAGAAATAGGTGTGAATAGTCTTGGTAGACTCTACTAGTTGTAGGAAAACATATTCATATAAATCTAATCCATGTTAAGTTATATTCAAGCAATACATAATAAGGAAAAAAATGGTTTGTTTTATTAGTGTATTCTATGTCCCACAGAAGCTCTTTTTCCCCCTTTAAGGAAAATGAAAACCATAAAAATTGCATGGAAGTGGGTAGCATTTCCAGAAACTACAGTGTCTCTGTTAACAACATGGTTGGGGATCCATGTAAGTATCACCATCTCATTGAACATAGGAATACATGAAAAGGAGTCAAAAAGGTCCCTGATATGCCACAAAGTGTTAAGACAGCTTGTTTATAGTGTCCCTTTGGCTGGCCCTGAATAGTAGGTACATCTTTTTTTTTTTTAATGTAAAGATTCAGATATTACAAATTTTATTGCTTAATTGTAGTGATCCTAGTTCATTGTGCTTTATTTCTATACTTCTCCTTTCATTTCTTGTTTGTCTAATAAAGAGCTTCAGATATTTCTTTGGTTTCATAAATTAGTAATTCTTTAAGTTGTTGAGGGAAGCTTATACTTAGTTCTAGGCCTTTATAATTTTGGTTATGCTTTTCCAAATCTCTCTCTCTCTCTCTCTCTCTCTCTCTCTCTCTCCCTCTCTCTCTCATTTATTTTAGATGGAGGAAAAAGTTAGGGAGCTTGTGGAAGTCAAGCAGCGCAGTTTAGCGGAAGAGAATCAAAAAACACTGGAGGTCTTAAAAGAAAGGTATTCCTCTTCAACAATAGTTTTAGGTCTTTTTTTTTTCCTTTTATCTCATATTTGTTCAAGTAGCAATTGACAGAACAATTAGTATCTGTAATTCAAGTGCTTATCTGCCATACTTTCTCATGTCATACATGAAGAATCCACCTTGTCTCAGGCATTTGACGTGTGTATGTTGCCCTGGTGGCAGGGAGGGCTTATTACAAGATCAATTACGACATGCTCAGGAAAGTGTTGCAAATATTCATAAACTACATGAAATAGCTCAGAGCAAGTTGTTTGAACTCCGTGCTCAGTCAGGTAGTGCGAAGGCATTTATACTTTTATTCTTATCATCAGCCATCATGCTATAATAGTCACTAATTGGAGTCTGCATGCTTTTATCTTCTTTGGTAAGTTTTGAATTGTACAAAGTTGTTCCTTATAGTCTTTATACCATTTAATTATTTCAGACGAAGAAAGTGCAGCAAAACATTCAGAAGTGAGCCTCCTTATGGATGAATTTGACAGAGCAAATGCAAGGCTTCAGAGTCTAGAAAGGGAAAAGGTGATTCTTTGAAACCAAACCACAACCCTCCCACCCCTTCCCTGCTACAAGCAGCTGCCATATATTTTTCTTTTGGATTCTATGACATGCCAAATCCATGATCGGCCAGCCCTTAGGCCCAAGCCCACTAAAAGGCCATTAGAGAAGATTGTCATCCCACTTCTAGTCTATATTTCCTATTTTCTGGTAGTAACTGAATTTTAGGGAAAGTTATGAGAGTAATTAGAAAGTTTTATCTTATTTGATTTAGAATTTATTTTAATTAGAATTGTTTCCAAATTAGAATCTGGGTATGAGCTATATATAAAGGATTTTAATCTCTCCTTAGGGATAAGTTGATTGATTAGTTAATTTTTTTCTTATTTAGATTTTCTCTGTGTGGTTTGTCTGTGGTATGTGAGACCAAGAGGTTTTGGATCCTATGGATCCTTATCTCTAAGCCTTAAGCCTTTGGCTTGTTGAATAGTCCATTGGCTATTCTTCCATGACCATGTTGCATCAACATTGTGTTGTCTTTTTGGACAAATTACCTCTGGCCATATGATTTCTCAGGAAAAGGTGTTTTTTCACATATTTGAAAGGGTGTTTTTCTTTATATACTTGTAGTATTTTGGGTGTAGATGTGTTGTTTTCTTAAGACTCTTACTGTCTTCCTGATTTTTTACTTCTCATTTATTTATTTGGCTAGTCATTAGAATGGCTTGTCACTTTCAGAAACTCATTTGAGTTCCTTGAAAGAGACATCTGACCAGATGTCTAAATCAGGAATCGGGACTCTTTTGCCATAACATTTTATGTATCCAACATATATGATAATTTTGTTCATCATTTCCATGCTAAATAAGCTCATTTGGCACATGATTACTGCTGCTGATGTTCTAATATCTTAGGGAAATAGGAAGAAGATGCAAGAGATTTTGGTCAGCTCTTTTCTTTCCTTAGCTGTACGGACATTGTACCAAGTTGCTGTAACAGCTCCTACTCCTGCTTGAATTTGTCCCTCCTTCCACTAGTTAAACGCTGTCACTTTGAGAAAAATTGTTTCACTGCCTCTACTACTAAACTTGCCCCTGCTCTTGCTTACATTTTCTTGCAGTAAGTTCTAGGCTTCCAGCTGGGAACAAGAGAAGTAGGTTTTGTCACAATCTATAAAACAAACATCGTGAAAATTGCAGTTTTCGGTGAGAGTATTTGATGCAGCCCAAGGGTGAGGGCTGCGTGGGGATGCCTAAGCACGTGTCCAAGGACACTTCGAATCGTCACGAAGACTTCAACACACACGAGGACGCACCTCTATGGAAAACCCAAATCTATTAATCAATCAAATCTGAAAAATTCTTCTCTCAAAGTCATATATATAGTAAAACAATCTTAATAAGCAAGAAAACCCTAGGCTAAAAATAGAAACTTTACTAATAATAATAATCCTAATCTAATTTGAAGAGGAGCTGAGAGGCGGCTGGGCCCTAGATTGCATCATCCTCCCCGGGTTGAAAGAAGAGTTCGTCCTCGAACTCGATGCTGCTTCGGATTGCCAGTGTAAATGTGTTGAACATGAAGGACATCCTTTGTGGCAACTTTCCAGGAATTCTTCTTTGGCGGTTGTGGTTTCTTAGGATGAAGAGTAACTGGCTGTCCACCATGCATGAATGTATAGGTGTTGTCGCGCATACCATGAGTTCCATTCTTGTCATACATCCAAGGACGGCCCAATAAGATATCACCGCTATCCATAGGTAGCACATCACACTGGATTGTATCTGTGTAAGTCTCACCAATAGCAAAAGTAACTTTGCAAGTATGTCGAACATGCGCTCGATCACCATTCATTAGCCACTTGACAAAATAAGGACGGTTATGCTTATAAACTTTCAATTGGAGGCGATCAACAAGAGCCTGGGAGATGAGATTTTCACAACTTCCACTGTCAATAACAACTGTGCAGTTTTGTCCCTGAATCATTCCTGTGGAACGGAAAATATTTTTGCGCAACCACTTATGCTCAACAGTTGGTGAAGCATCCTTGAGGACAATAAGAGCGTCATCTGGGGGGCTCTGCATCGGTGAAATCAATGTCCGCAGTGTCAATATCCTTAGGATCAGTGTCAATATCATTTTGGATATTGTTATCAGCACCTTCAATCTCAATTAGATGTATTCGCTTTGGACAATCTGCGGCGCGATGCGCGTGCTGGTGACAATGGAAACAAACCATCTTATTTTGACCTTCAGTCCTAGCAAAAATCTGTCCATTGGATTTAGCTTCTTGTAGAGGGGAATTCTTTGGCTGAGCCCATTTGGATTTTTGTACTTGATGATTTGCAATTCCCTCAGCCTTGATAGCATATTGGATGAGTTCATCGACATTATCGAAATGTTGGAAGGCAAGGATATGCTGAATGTCTAGTCTCAATCCATTGAAAAATCTATCAACTACCACATCATCATCTTCATTCAAGCCACAACGAGCTTGCAGAGTAAAAAATTCCTCAGAATATTCAACAACTGTCTTGGACCGTTGTTTCAAATTTTGAAAACTGGAACGGAGATCTCTTGCATAGTTGACAGGGAGGAATTTTTGTTTCAAAATATTTTTCATCTCTGTCCATGTATCAACAGGGTCCATGTTCTGATTCCTCCGTTTTCTTTGCAATTCAGCCCATCAAGTTGCAGCATAATTACGAAATCTAGTAGCAATCAGTGTGACTTTATTGTGCTCAGATATTGGCTTATGTGCGAAAATATTTTCCACGCACACTAACCAATCCATAAATTCAGCGGGCTGTAATTTTCCATCATATTCGGGAATCACAATTTTAATTCCTAAATCTCGATCAGGATTATGGACCGTTGGATCTCGTTGATTCCGAATATTTGCACCATCATCACGGTGGTGATGCACACGCTGAGTATTTTCCAGATTTATCACTCTAATGTCCAATTGTTGCAGAGTGGTGTGCATGCCATCAACTTTGGCAGATAATTCCTTAATGGCACTGGCCAAATCTTCAAGTGAAGAAGACGAAGATTCAGCATCCACTTGTTTCTTTGGAGGCATTTTTTTTTTATGCAAAATTGAAATGTGACTGACCTGATGTGCAGATCTATTCTTCAAAAGGACTGATTGGAAATAGGAACACTTGTGCAGCCACCCACCTAAAAACAGCTGAAACGTACCCGGATTGAACTTGGGCCCAATACAGATTTTCCCGTCTCGTTCTGATGTGCAGGAAGATGGCCCAATCCTGATATTCCGTCTCGTTCTGCGTGACAGGAAGATGAGGATAATAAAACTTCGATCGCCCTAGGTGCTTCAAACAAAGGCTGCAACGGTGAAAGCGCTGGCGACATGATGGAGATGGCGACGACAGTTGATCGCCCTGCAACGATGAGAGCGCTGGCGAGATGATGGAGATGGCGACGACGGACGATGGTGACGATGGTGCTGCGAAGGCGGTGATGATGGTGGTGGTGATCGTCGAGCGCTACCTGCGGGCGACAGAGATGGCGGCGAACGATGGTTTCCACAGAGACGGCAGCGAGCTGCAGAGAAGGTACACTGCTTTCTCTCTCTCTCGCTCTGCGTTCTCACTCTCTCGCGCTCTGCTTTTTTTTTTTTTTTTCACTCTGGTTTGGGGAGGAGAAGGGTTGGCCGAAAAGTGGGTTTGAGGAAAAGAGCAGGGTGTGGGGTGTGGCCGGAAAGTGGGAATCCGCAGGGTCTGGGGTTTTGGTGGTGGACTTGGGCCGGCGATAATGGTTGGGTGCTCAGGAGGATTCGGGAGAAGATTTAGAGGATAGGGTTGTGCTCCACTGACGGCCGAAAGGATAACAGTCAGGAAGGGTTTTCGAAAAGGGCCGGCGTCTGGATTTTGTGGATTGGAAAGGGGGTTGTCTGGGATTGTAACAGAAGCGTGGTCGTAGGGTTTGAGGATGGCGGGAGTAGATTGGTTGTCGTCTGGAATGGCAGCGGAGAGGATGGGTAGTCGGGGAAGATGGGGTGACGGTTTTAGGGTTCTAAAGGGGAGTCGGTTAGGAAAAGGGTGACGGCTGGAATGGTAGCGGAGAGGATGAGATGATGAACAGTGGATGGGGTGACAAATTCCGGGACAACCAGAGGGCTCCCGGTGACTGGATCGGAGTCTCTGATACCAATCTGATGCAGCTCAAGGGTGAGGGCTGTGTGGGGGTGCCTAAGCACGTGTCCAAGGACACTTCGAATCGTCACGAAGACTTCAACACACATGAGGACGCACCTCTATGGAAAACCCAAATCTATTAATCAACCAAATCTGAAAAGTTCTTCTCTCAAAGCCATATATATAGTAAAACAATCTTAATAAGCAAGAAAACCTTAGTAAAAATAGAAACTTTCCTAATAATAATAATCCTAATCTAATTTGAAGAGGGGCTGAGAGGCGGCTGGGCCCTAGATTGCATCAGTATTCTTCTTGTAAAACACCTATTTCTTTCAAATAAAATATAATTTTTTAAAGAATCAGTGTGCCTTTTTCTGGCTTACCTCTGGTTGGAATCGGTGGCTTCTCTTGTAATAATTTTCTTAATTGGTATAAAATTAAAGTCTATTATTAACATCAGAAGCTACCAGTGGTGTTCAAAACTACTGTACACATTTGTAATCAAAACAACAAAAGAGCTAACCAAAGATAGAAATGAGTTCAGATTTGGCATTTTGATAATGTATTCGTTGTCCACATCAATTCTCGATCACCTTTTTATGTGCTCCATATATGCATCACGGTGGCATTTCTTGTGTCGTGTTATGCATATAATTGTATAGGCTTCAAGGATGAAAATAGCGGTTGTAGTGGTCGTAGTGGCCCGCCGCCGAATCGCTACGTAGCAACATAGCGGTGTGATTAGAAAAAGTCTTCAAAAAAATTTGAAAAAATTCCAGAAAATCCAGAATATTGGAAAATGATGGAATATATGTTTGTTTTGCAAAAGTAACTAGTATATGGGTATGTAGCGGTCCCCTCATTGTATGAGGTTCTGTGTCGCTGTATCAATAAAAAAGAATATGAATGATCAATATTTTTCATATGGATTCATGTGGTTTAGTTATGTCAGCTTAAATACTAACTTAAGGCTTTAAAAAAAATGTTGTAAACAAATTTCATCAAGATTCATTCAAGAATGAAAGATAAACTATATGCAAATTTCATAGAAAAACAACCTACTAATCTACTTAAAGAGCAAAATTTGTAATGGAGAAATACCTTGCTAATTGGCTCTAATACCAAAGGGAATGTCTTCCAAGAATCACATTGTTGTTAGTGTCATCATCTCCATCTTCATTTGTTGTGTCACTACGATATTGCACATTCCCACCAAATTGAATTTGATATTGGTGGGCATTGGTGATGCAGCCCTAGGGTTAGGACTGCGTGGAGGTGCCTAAGCACGTGTCCAACGACACTTCGAACGGTCACAAAGACTTCAACACACATGAGGACGCGCCTCTCTGGGGAAAACCCAATTCTATTAATGAACCAAATCTGAGAATTTCTTCTCTACAATGCCATATATATAGTTAAAGCAAACTTAATGTGTAAGAAAACCCTAGGCTAAAAATGGAAACTTTCCTAATAACAATTTAATTAAAATTCTACTAATAATAATTCTAATCTAAGTTGAAGAGGGGCTGCTGGGGCTTAGACTGCATCACCATGGAAGTAAGGGATAATCGTCTCTGAATATGTGATCCAAATTAATTGGACAATAAGTAGGATCATCCCTTGCCTTTGTCTCTCTATTTCTGTTTTTCAACTTGAGATTGTAATGGCAGTATACCACTTTGTTGAGTTTTCTCATGGTTATCCAATTCTTGGGCTTCGTATGGATCATGGAGAAAGTGCTCCAATTTTTTTCAGAATTTGATGTTGTTGTTGTTTGACCAGGGATGCGAATGGCTGCTCTCCTTAGATGTGGAGTACTCTCTTCAAAACTCTCCCACCAATCAGCTGAAATGCAAAATTAAAAAAAAAATTAGACATCTTTAAATCGTAGAAAGTCCCTCTTCTATGTGTTGTCAGTTGTGTATAACTACCGGGTGGACATCTTTCAATCGTTCGCTGTACAAGAGGGTCAGTGAAAGTCCTTTTTTTAATGTGTATAAGTAGAAATTTACAATGCGAAAACTTAGAAATAAATAAGTACACCATATCAATACAATTATCTCAAATTTATTTAAAAGATTGAACAAATTTCTTAACTAACTCACCTCTTATATAGCTTTGATGTGATTATCTTCACTCAAAATTCTTTTCAACACTGTCCTCAATCATACTCGCAATTCCATATCTATTACTTAAGTGTGGTGTGGGGGCATTGTGATAGTAGAATTTAGGATTTAAAAAATAACCTATATTGAAAAAAATAGAACGTACAATGAGTTAAAGTTAATGAGTCAAAAAATTTTTAAAAAATTAAGAATTTAAAGAATTATGTTAAATTGTTAACTATCTGCAGCATGCAATGGATGGTGCAGCTGATCGTTCCACCGGGCATCAATAATTCTTATGTATTCATCATGATATCGGCAATTTTCTATAATGGCTTGCTTTGCCTGATGAATTGCTTCATAAATGTTCCCCATTGTCGGCTTTTTATCACCATCTACAGTCCGCAACACATTCACTAAAGGTTCATATACTTTTAATATATTCTCTACTTTTACCCAAAATTTATTATCCCTCATTAGAATTGGGATATCCTCTGGACCACTTGTTGCTTTGCCCCATCTCGAATGAAGGCATTCTTCTGATGCAAACTTCTGAATTGCTTCCGTTCTCCATCTTACTAAGTTTTTCATAGCAATGAAATGGGCAGCAAATCTAGTAGATGCCGGACGCACCAAGACATGATTTTTTGTGAATCTTTTCATCAAGCTTAAGAGCTATGAATGGTTGTATATGAACTTTGTAATGCCTCTACATGCCTTGATCACAGCGGCCACATGTTTCTTCTTTCCAATATCTTCCATTATAAGGTTAATGCAATGTGCTGCACATGGGGTCCAAAATAAATGCGTCCTTTTTTCCATTAACAGTTTACCGGCCTTCTTAAAATTGGCTCTATTGTCTGTCACAATTTGGACAATGTTCTCCTCTCCAACACTTTCTACAATTTTATCCATAAGCCTATAAGTATAATCTGCTGTCCGTTTCTCTTTAGATGCATCAACGGACTTTATAAAGACCATCCCAGCGACATTATACACCAAAAATTTAATTAATTGTGTTTGGGTGCCGCTTGTCCACCCGTTATACATAATAGTGACCCCATTCTACCCCACATGGGCCTAAACGACTCCACCCAAGCCTTTATTTCTTTACACTCTTCTTCAAGGTACTTGGTGCCCACATCATACATAGATGGTGCTGTGATACCCCGCCTTTCTTGAGGCCCAACATCAAAAATTGTCTGAAAATAAGGAGAATCAATTGCGATAGAGGGTATATTCTTATGAATTAGCCATTTTGCTGTAGCTTTGGCTAATCAATCTCTTGCAGCCTTCATAACACCCTTAACAACATTAGAGATTTTTGGTTGCTTAGCTGCCTCTGATCTATGTGCCAGAGGATCAACAAAACCAACCCCTCTTCCAGTTTGTGTAGGTGCAGCCCTTCAAGTAGAAATAATCTCTATATCATCATCCCATTGTCGGGTGCTAAATGCTTTATGTATTTTTCCCGCAATGCCCTTGCCCTTCCTTATTGCACCAGATAAGCCATCTGCATCATAGTTTTTACGTTGACTATATGCTCAACTCTCTACTTTTTCTTGGCACGACATGAGGGATTTTCGGCATGCAGCCATCATTTGTGGGTCTTCATCCTCATCATCAGAAGTAGCACCAAGACCTTCATCCTCAAATACATCATAGCGTGATGAATGAACACCTTGCTACCTCTTCTCTTTAAGTTGTACTTTTTTCTGTTTTGTTTGATTCAATAAATTTCTCATTTACTCTCTAAGGGGTCGTTTTTTAATTTCATATGTGATGTGAAAATGATTTACATATGTAAATGACTTATATGTGAAATACAATTTTTGTTTGTTATTTTCATACTCTTCAAATGTGAATCTAATTACACCAATGGCTGATATGTATTTTAAAAATATCTCAAGATCCAAGTTGAATCAACACTTGAAATTTGACCTTCTAGTTGAAAGTGACCTTTTGAACAAGATTAACGGTTCGGATCATGAAAATGGGGCCCACAAAATCCCAAAAATTAAGGTCAACGTCCTGAATTGTTTCATAAATATCTCACAACGTTAGATGATCCAACGGTTGAAATTTTGTATTTTGGCCGTTGTCATCATTTCAAACATTTTGGACGGTTCAGATCTTGCATTTGAAGCATACAAGATGCAAAAATTAAAAAAAGGGGACTGGCAGTATGCATCTAGTGGCTGAAACGTTCTTTTTAAGAAATCTCAAGATCTATGATGAGTGAAGATTTGAAATTTGATTTCTTAGTTGAAAATGGCATTTTGAATGAGATTAACTGTTCGGATTGTCATAACAGGGCCCACAGAATCCGAGAATTGAAGATTAGCGACCTGATTTGTGTCATAAAGATCTCATAATGTAAGATGATCCAATGGCTAATTTTTTGCACCATAGCCATTTTTGGCATTCCAAATAAGTTGGACAGTTTTGATCATGATTTTGGTGACCAAAAAATTAAAAAAAAAAAAAAGCGTGCTGGGCGTGAAGCACTGTTCATGCCTTGTACCAGCGCCATATGTGTGCTGGGTGGGAAACCTTTTCACACCTATTAAGGTGTGAAAAGTTTCAACTCCTTTTGTATTCAATTTACATACCAAAATCATATGGCATTTATGCACCACATGTGTAAAATGTAAAAACAAACATGAATGTGTGAAACCATTTCACATGAGTAATGGTTACATATGTAAATGGCAAAAAACAAACGACCCTTAACTTCTTTGGCCACTTCAGGACACCTTGCAACATTGCCTTGCACATGGGCCAAATGTTGCTTAAATCTTGTAATGCCCCCATTAGTCACCTTGTGACAAAACTTGCACTTAATCTTCAACCGATTGTTTTCAATTGCCTCATCATAACTCTATACAAGATCTATCTCATGTGGCATTTTCTCACGTTACAACACCAAAAAAATATTCAAAAGTAATAAGTTAAAATTTAAATAAATTTAAAAAACATGAAAAATTAGAAGAACTCAAAAATACATGGGATTGATCTATGGGAAACATAGATCTAACATTTACAAACCATTTTCAACCATTTGATTGAGTTTACTTTTATAAAAAATATTTTTTTAAAAAAATACAAAAATCTGAAAATAAAAAATATGAAAAAATTAGAAGAACACAAAAATATGTAGGATTGATCTATGGGAAATATGGATCTAACATTTATGAACCATTTTTAACCCATTTGACTGAGCTTACTTTTATAAAAAAAAATACAAAAATTCAAAAATAAAAAATATGAAAAAATTAGAAGAACACAAAAATATGTGGAATTGATCTTTGGGAAACATAGATCTAACAATAAAGGACCATTTTCAACCCATTTGATTGAGTTATCTGTTATAAAAAAAAATTTTAGAAAAAACAAAAATCCAAAAAAAAAAAAAAATAGATGACCACAAAAATATGTGGGATTGATCTATGTTTCCCATAGATCTAACATTTAGGGACTATTCTCAACCCATTTGATTGGGTTTACTTTTGTTAAATTTTTTTCAAAAAATACACAAATCTGAATATAAAAAACAAAAAAAAATTAGAAAAACACAAAAATATGTGGGATTGATCTATGGGAAACATAGATCTAATATTTAGGAACCATTTTCAACTCATTTTATTAGTTTTCCATGAATTAAATAGATTTCTTTTTTCAAATACTAAAATAATCCGAAAATAAAATTCAAAATAAAAAAAATTAAGAAAGTGAAACAAAAAGAGGTGCTTGATCAAAGGGGAACATGGATCTAATAATAACAACTCATTTTCAAGTGATTTATAGAAGAACAGAGAGAAATAAACTCAAAGTAGAAAAAAAAAAAGCTCAAAAACCTGACCTTTTTTGAGCTTGATGCTTGAATCTTGAATACTACTTGATGTTTTTGTTTATGATTCTAGTGTTTTTTTTTTAGAGGATTTGAAAAATAGAGGCAAGAAAGGGGTTCGGAGCAATGAAAAGTGGATAAGACAAAGTTATAGAAAGTAAAGACGAAAATGTAAGGAGGGAAAGCCGAGGGGTGGGGCACGTAGTGGTTGCTACACTTTTTAGAGCGGCTATTTTTGGCAAAAAACGTAGCGTCCATGGGCGCTATGAGCAATATATAAGCGTAGTAGCCGATATTTACATCCATGACAGGCATTCTACATTGCATGGCAGTCTTCTTCTGCTGCCATTTTTACGTATCCTTTCATATGTAATTTATAACTAACCCCAACATAATTGGGACAAGACTTTGATGACGATGATGATGTAATTTATAACTAAGGTTGTGGTAGAATAAGATTATTTCGTTATATTTTATGATGCAAGAACAGTTTGGGATTTTGGTGATGAATAAATAAAAATATGTTCAAAATATATTTATTATGCTTTTTATGGATTTACCGTTAAAAAAATATTTTGATGGATATTAGAAGAAGTGAACTAGAATATGAGAACACAATACAATATTTCTGAAGTATCTACTTTTTTTTTTTCTTATTCCAAGCAACTCCATCAATTTTTTGATTTGGTCTGTTTCAGGGTCTGCAATTGTGTCCTTTTCATATCGTATGTGGAAAAATGATGTTTTTGTTTAAACCCAATTGATGCTGATTTTGTTTGCCCTACTTATTTTCCTTTGCAATTAATAATGGCATGGTTGATGAAATTCTGATTCCTTACATTCAATTTCACATGTAGGAACTCCTGCGTTCTCAATTGCAGTCAACAACCGAAGAAAACAATAATAAGAAAAGGTGAGTTTTTCCATCTTTGTACTGTATATGCCTTTGGGTCCATGAAGTGTCTTCTATCATTTGGCATTATTATCTTATGAGTAAGTTCTAAATGTTTAATGATTTCCATGTTCTGATTAGAAGAATCAACTGACCTACATGATGGTGACAACATGTGGTCATATTTAGTTTCGAGTATTACCAATGCTTCTTTCTATTTTGTGAAGCTATGAGTCTTCATAAACAACTTTGTGGACTCTGGTCTCTGTTCTCTTGCGAAAACACATCAAATATGCTTTTACAGAAGTACAAATGGGTTTATGTGATATTGGTACAGCCCCGGATCTTTAATCGGGTGTAGAACAATCTCCCGGAGGATTGTTCAAATCCAAAAATGGATTCAAGCCTTAGGGCACAAAGGAACTCGTGATCAACACCATCAAAAGAGAGAAATCAGATTGAAAATTGAATATAATTGAATAAAGCATGTCTACTACAATGGGATGCTCCTTCTTATATAGGAAGGGCTAATTCTAAATTAGGAAATACCTATCCTAAACAATCATGACTTACTAATTTAAATTAAAGAAGTTTTAATCTCAACTCAACATAAAAATAGAAATAAATAACTAATTACTAATTTAACTAAGGATAGGGATCCCTGGTCTTGAGAAGATCATGGATCAAGTGGGGCTCATAAATGTGGCACATCAATGCTGGGCCGGATCTTCGATCTGGTCGACATCAGCTCTCTCCGGCTTGGAAAAACTCGACTTTGACGAGTTTGCCAACTTAAGAAATGCTGGGAAGAGTTCGACCGCAAGCTGAGGAAAACGTTTGGGGTCCAAAATTAATCGCACAAACTTCTGCCTTTTCTGTTGATTCTCATTTGGATGATATGGCATGAAAACTTGCTGTATTCTTTTCCTCCATGTAAAAGTAAATCTGAATGTTCACGACTGTTGATCTCTAAATGGAGTTCGGATGTGTGAACGGATTAGTAGATGCTTCAGTTGTTGATTGTTAGATATCCATATGTGATCTCTGAAGATGAAGTCAATGTAAGGAACTTCAACAACTTGAACTATTTGTGAGACAATTGGAACAATGGATTTCACCGTTGACGACCTAATTGGAATTTCTGGAAGTGGAGGGACAATCAATTCTCTTGAATTTTTAATAATACCGCTAAACCGATCAATGTCTTAAATATCTGCTTCTCCGTGCTCTTCTTTTGAAGCCTCTTGATCAAATTCTTCAATGTGCACTTGTTTTTGTTCTTCCTCTACTACTTGTGGCCTTGGATTAGCACTATCTTGATCGGATTCTACTTGTTCTGAATTTTGCACGAGATTAGCTTTGGCATCCTCTACAATGGCTTCAACAACATGAGCTTTAGTAATTTGTTGAGAATTTTCTTTTTCAGTTTTGCTGTTCGAAGACGATAGCGATTTATCAAATGCTTGACAAGATTCGCTTCTCGAAATGCTTCATATATGTTCATTTTGACTCTCATATTCTTCCGTATGCTTGGGTTCAAACCTTCAACAGAGATAGTGCCATCATGTTCATCACTTTCATCTAGTCCACATGATACACATAGCCGTTCAAATTCAGCATCATAATTAAGAACTGATAAATTGCCTTGTCTCAAATTTAGAAATTGATCAAATAGACTTTATTATCGACTAACCATTGTCCATATGTAATTAAGTATGTCTCACCAAGCATAGCACAATGAAAATGCAATGATTGCTCTTCTTCGGAGTTCATATGGAAGATTGCTAAAATAATGCACCTCTCTCTCTCTCTCTCTCTGCATGTGTACTGCTGGTGGATTGGACTAGGTTAGGTTAAACCTACAGCAGGTTCAACTGGATTGAGCTCAAAAGCTTGGTTCAAGTCAGGTTTGGTCAGGTCAAGGCCAATCAGATCTAACTCGGGTCAGCAGTTTAGCTCCAATTGCTGAATTAAATAAAAGGTCACACGTGCAAGAGGGGGTTTCCTCCTTTCTTGCTACAGTAACAAAACAAAAAGAAAGAGAGAAAAAGGGGAGGTGGGGCTTATATGGGTGTGCAACGAGAGAGTGAGGGAGAAGTGGAGGCCTGCTGGATGATGATGACAAGTCTGGGGGACTTGCTGCGCTGCGATGGCGAAGGCAGTGCTTGGGTTTCGTGACTGCCAGGTACTTTCGCTTCCTTTCACTGCTTTTTTTTCTTCTCCTTCTTCTTTCTTTTTTTTTCCTTTTTTTTTTTTTCTGGTTGTGGGGCTTTGCGACAACAGTTGAAGGTTACAGAGGGGATTGGGATCGTCTTAAGGCAAGGATGGGGCTTTGATACCAATCTGGCGAAGCCTCAGATCTCCAATTGGGTGTAGAACAATCTCCCGGATGATTGTTCGAGTTTAAAGATGGATTCATGCGTTAGGCCACAAAGGAACTTACGATCAACACCATCAAAAGAGAAAAATCTTATTGAAAACTGAATGTAATTGAATAAAGTATGTCTACTATAATGGGATGCTCCTTCTTATATAGGAAGGGCTAATTCTAAATTAGGAAATACCTATTCTAAGCAATCATGACTTACTAATTTAAATTAAGGAAGTCTTAATCTCAACTCAACATAAAAATAGAAATAATAACTAATTACCAATTTAACTAAGGACAGGGATCCCTAGCCTTGAGGAGATCATGGATCAAATGGGGCCATAAATGTGGCCCATCAATGCTGGGCCAGATCTTGAATCTGGCCTACATCAGATATGCAGTGCTGCTTGGCTTTGGAGTTTAACTTTCTTGTTGCAAATGTTTTGCAAAGCTGCACAGAACTCCATGGCTGCAGAATTTTCAAGAGAGTGAAGATGTCTTGGCTTGACCATGCTCCACTGATGCCTTTGTACCCTAGAAAGCCGGCCATGCCTTCAATTACCGCCAGCTTTTGCACATTAACTTTTGCAGGCATTTGGTACCCAGGCTTTAGTCTCCTCTAGTGCTTTCAATTCTGTGTGTGTTCTTTCATTAATATCTACCATATTTACCAATAAAACTCATCCGAAGCCCAATATGAATTTCAATGGAAAAAGAAACATGTTTACTAAACAGGAATTTCTTGTTCGCTGTTAAGAGACTAGCCATAGGGTAGATCTTGTCTCATGGAAATACTTGTTTAGACATGATAATTTTATTTAGCCTGAAATAATCTTAAGATAGTTGTAGCTTAGTTTTGACTTTCTATGAATTTTTCTTTATTTTTACTCTTCATAAGCGCAAAAGATTTATTGAGTTTTGTGGAGGACACAAAAAAATTCTATCTACTAACAGGAGAATGTTTGAGGGGAAATGCGCAAAATTTCAGAGGCATCCTCAATCAAGTCTGTGATCATAAATTGGGATAAATGCCAAGGGTTCAAGGGCATTTCCTTTTCCACCGTAGAGATTGGGTGGCTTTCATTGATGGCATACCTTATGAGGAAAATTTTAATAGGCTTTAGACTCACCACCAGCAGAATTGATGAAGGTGAACTCTGATGGATGATCCTTGGGTAATCTGGGCCTTTAGGACTCTGGTAGACACATTGTAAAGGAAGGTCAGTTACAGTTTTTGGTTTGTGGAACAATCAGGTGGGTGATCCAGATAGAATGGAGTCCTATCATTTAGGGAGTAGCTAGGTGTTAAAAAGTGTTTTTGGGTCTACTAAAACTTTTTGGGTCTAGTTCCAGCCTTTTGGTTATTGGGCTGCTCCCCATGGCTCCAATATTGTAGCAATTCTTCGATCCATCAGATCTTGATCTTAATCGGGGTGGTCTGGGACTGGAAAGGTGACCCTTATTAGACTATCTTGAAGTCTAGTCCTTGGGAACATCCTATTGAACATGGACAGTTTCATCGTTTCTTCTAACCATCCACTGGGAGTGGGACCATTGATCAGCTGGTTCACGTAGTCCATTCCAGTCATGAAAATCTAAATGCTAGTTAATTGTATCTGACAATCACACTCAAATAATATGTGTCTTTTCCTTTGCTTCATGGAGCTCCATTAACTGTATTACTTATACTGACATAGTTCTATTTCATATTTTATTTTTCTTCTTTTTGCAGACATGGGAACTGTTACTGCCGTCATTGCCGTCATCATTGTTATTTTTGTTGTTGCTGTTGTTTTTGTTATTTGAACTAAATATAAATTTTATATTATACTTTGAGCTTATTTTGGTTTGTTGGCATGCAGTGATAACTTGGATTCAAGTAGTCTCCTTGAGAACTCACTTAGTGCAAAAGAGAAAATTATCTCTGAGTTGAACATTGAGCTTCACAATTTGGAAACCACATTGTCAAATGAGAGAGAGCTACACCTGAATGAGATCAAGAAGTTGAATATGTTGCTCAATGAAAAGGTATCATCCTACTTGCCTCATTGCATGTCTGGTGCTTCAATATATATCATATTGGGTCAAGATGACACTCCATTCTCTTATTATGTGAAGTGGAGTTGTCTTTCAAAGTTATTGCCTATATTAAATTATTCATTCATTTGCTTGATGGGGTAAGGTGGCATAGTTGCTATCCTCCTCCTCTTCACAGTTATCTTTTCTGATATCAATTGATATGCGTACATATGAATTTTTCAATATGCGTACGTATACAAATGAATTTGTCATTTTGGAAACATGTCAACACGAATCCTTATCCCACTCATCAGAGGTACTGTTCATTGGTCTGAGTGAAAATCAAATGCGACCACCTACCACTAAAGCTTATTCTAAAATCTAAATAGTTAATACACTTGTGCTTTAAATTTCTGATAATATGCGTCCATTTCCATTTTTAATATATTATTTAATAGTTCTCACTATTATTATTATTTTTATTTTTTGGCTTTTTGAGACTCCAAGGTGCAATTACCTGACTCTACCAAGTCCCATGCCACTTAGGCAAGTCAACTCAACCTGGGGAGGACCAAATTGTCCTCTGAGTTCAAGTTCCAAAACCTTGTTCCTATTAAACATGCTGACATTGGTGGAAATGGCACTGGTGAACTTTAGAGTAAGTTGTAATGTAGTTAAAATCAGAAACTTAAGATGCAGCTAGAAGATGGAGCAACAAGATGGTCCCAAAGGAAATCCCCATGGAATTCCCAATTCCCTGGTTTTACTCACATAAGGATCAATACGCCACAAGATAGATAACTGATAAGAAACACAATTTCATTCATCGCCCTGGATGACTGATTTGGGGTACAATAGACTTCTTTGCTTTCACAACAAGCTTATATTAAGTTTTTCTTTTACTATTACTCTTTTTAATTATTAAGATAAATTGATTGCTAAGAGTTCTCTTTTCTAAGTACAAAGAGTTGTCAATTAGTAAATTAAAGATGGAAAAGAAGGAAAATGAACGGATGGGCCAATTAGGGTTGGGACGGCGTATGTCAATTTAGAGGCTTTAGTCTCTAGTTTCAGCTTTTTGTACAACAATTATCATATATTCATATTCATCCATAAGCAATGTTTTCTTTTTATCGGTACTTCTATTTTAGTGCAGAAGTAAACTTGTCGTATTCATTGTCGCGCAGTGGTGCAGATCCTGGATGGTTCTTATGAGACTGATGATTTTGTTGATGAGATGTTATCGGTGGTGGATGTAATTTGTGAATATTTTCAAGGGAGTTGTGTATTGGAATTTATACCATTAATTTGTGAAATATCAAATTTATGGTTGGAAGTTTGATACAGTATGCCCCTTCCATATAGCCCACTTATGATCAATCCTACCCTCTCACGCTAACACCCCAACCCACATGCACACAATGAATTGACACTTACTCCAACGTGAAACTCATTCAACCTATTTCCTTTCTAAGATTCAAAAATAAATATTTGATTCCATAAATCCATTAAAATCTGAGTCCATAAATCGAGGTGTTAGGTTGGTGGTGGATTGATTTCTTGCCGTACCCTAATCCACAATGACTTACTGAGACCTTTCCATCCCTCCTAGATGCTTTTGTTGTCAATTTGCCATGCATCCATGTGGAACCCAAGCATGTAAACAAGCCCAACCAGGCCGAGCCTAGCTTTGCCTAGCTTGAGCTTCACTTGGACATTTTTTGACCCTAAAGCAACAAGGGATACCTATACAAATAGCACCTTGTGCAGTTGTGCTGATGGCTTGGATTTCAGAAGGTAGGCCCCACATGTCAAACTGGGTGCTTAAGAATGTTAGTTCCATTTCTCATGCCAGTGAACTGATGCAGGCCCCAGTAGATCTGGAAGGGCTGGAACTCTAATTATTAGAGCTGGCTGACTGCAGAAAAGAGCATCTAGGATCTTCTAACATGGCACAAAAAGTGCAAGAATGAGAAGACACAAAAAAATAAACATTCCAAGCCAGTATAAAACTGAATTGTAGTCTTACATCAGAAAAAATCCAAATAAAGAAACAGAAGAGGGCTGAAATTTCACAATGAATGAAGAGGTCCAGTCATTTAAGCAGATATCTCAATAAACAGATTTCTGTTTAAATGACTGGTCCATTGAAGAAGATATCTCCGACACACTCTCATCTTTTAGGGAACAGGTATGTGAAGATATCTCATATCTCAACAGAACCTAGTCAGAACCTTCTTCCCAACCAACCTACATATCTATAGTGAACTGACAAAATGCAAGTTTTCACATGAAGGAGTGAGTGCAGATGGCATTATGAAGAGTAACTGAATTATGATACAAGAATAATGACTGGTCTAAAAAGAAAAATGAACAGTGCAAGATTTTTCTTATTTTTTTCTGATGCAGTCCTGTTTGGGACTCTTCTACCTAGTTGCCTTTTATTGATGTAAATGAAAGTACTGACTACTTTTGGTTCAATGGTCCCCGGCAGTTAGGGACATGTTGTGTGGGTGGGGTGTATGAGTTCCAAGTCCCTTGTTTATATAAGTAAAAAAAGGAGGAAACACTATTTTGAGTTCCAAGTCCCTTGTTTATGTAAGTAAAAAAAGGGAGGAAACACTACTACTTAGGCGCAATGATTCATGCTCCTCTCTAATGTTTCTTCATTTTTTATTTGCAGGATACTGCTCTTGAGGAGATCAAGAAAGAGCTTCAGGAAAGGCCAACAAACAAATTAGTTGAGGATCTTCGCAAAAAAGTCAAAATTTTGCAGGTGCCAACTATTTTGTTTGTTAACTCGTGTACTAGCTTCCCATATATGTCTTTCATGCTTCTGTGCATCAAATGTGTTTCTAAAAGCTGTAGATATCATCACAACTTCTTTTTAAGTCATAAGGAAAGAGTCCAATTAGGACTCTTCATATAGGCTAGATGTCGCACCCCCTTTCAAAGGAGCTCTTATGTATTTTCTTTACACGTTCAATTGAATTTTCTGTGATTTGCACAAAAAGCCTCCTTTCAATGACAACTCCAAATGGCGGGGACCTTGAAGAAGATCATACAATGACTCCATTCTCTTTCAACCTCTGCATCAAGTCCACAATTTTTAGAGGAATATTCATATTCCATTGTTTGATATTATGATCTTATGGAGAAGCGTGCTTTGGCAATTGTTTAATGTGAGGAATTTTTTCCCCCTCCTTGGGATGGGTTTGTGGTTGGGCTTTTTTTTTGGAGGATTGTGTGACTTTTGTGGTGGATGGGAGTCTCTTTTCTGTTTTCAGAAAATTGTCCATGTGTTAAGTGTGTTTTTTGAAATAAAATCGTGTGTGTTTGCATTTCAAAATATAAAATTCCACTTTTTGTTGGGGCTCCATGGCTGCTTGACATCCTTGGCACCTGGATGTCTAGGGTGATGAAATTCATATATATTATATGTATGTATATATGTATGGATATATGTTTGTTGTTTATTTTATGTTTCAATGTAATTTGGGAAGCCAACTCTTTGGGTGGATCCCTTGGTTTAAAGTTGGTGTGAGAAACACTCTAGCTTAAAGATGGTGTATCTGGCACCATCCATTTTGTATGATGCATGATCTCTATGTGTTTCTAGTGGCCTCATGCGACGATAGAAATTTCCATTTACCATTAAAAAAAACACTGATCACTGTTTCTAAAAATTCTAAATCTAGCAGAACTGATTAACTTATGCAGCAAGGTTATATTTCTTAATACATATATATATATATATATATCCTATTGTATGGGCAGACGGCTTTCCCCTGCGCACCCATGCATTGTGCATCGGTGCCATTCGTCATGTGGGAACCCAATGAGATTCAGGAAAAGTGTTTTGGGGTTGTTTCTGTGTGTGCGTGTGTGTATTTTGTTTTTTTGTTTTTTTTTTTTCTGTTGTGGGCGTTTGTTTTTTGGTTGTTGGGGGGGGGGGGGGGGGGGGGGGGGGGGTGTGGTTGGGCTGGCTTTCATGACGATCTGGTTGTGTGCTGGCTTTCACGACGATCTGGTTGTGCATTGCCACAGGAAAAGAATTTCTTACAAATGACATGATTTTAAATGCACTTAACCTACTACAGTTAACCTTTTGTACTATATCCTTTGGTCAATATGACTAGATTCACTATAATTTTGTGGTGTTAATATCTGTAGGCAGTGGGTTATAATTCAATTGAGGCAGAAGATTGGGAAGTAGCTACAAGTGGGGAAGAAATGAGCAAGTTGGAATCCTTGCTCCTTGATAAGAACAGGAAAATGGAACATGAGCTTACACAACTGAAGGTATGTAGTGCAGTAGCACATTAGTTCTTTTGGCTTTTGTTCTCTTTTATTTTATGCTACATTTTGCATAATTTGGATTCCATAGAGATACATCTATGAGGAATCCAATGCTCTCTATATCATCATCATCATCATATCCATGAGGAATCAAATGCTCTCTCTATCATCACCACCAAAGCCTTGTCCCAACTATGTTGGCGTCATCTACATGAACTCTATTTCTCCATTCTGATTGATCCTAAGGCAAATGCTCTCTATATCATGCCATCTTTTAGAAACAACTTCTCCATCCAAACGCTTTTAAAGGTCCTTTTGCTGTTGTATTGTGCTGGTCCTAATGTGTCATTCCTCTACTCCAATTTAAAAGGTCAAACTTTCCGAGAAGACAAGTTTGTTAGAAGCTGCTGAAGCAAAGGAAGCGGAACTGATTGCAAAAGTCAATGAGCAACAAAGGCTAATCACAAAGCTCGAGGATGATATATTGAAGGTCTGCATGTGCACGTATTTTTAGTCTGTTGACTTACTGGATATTCCAAAGTAATCATTTATTAGTTACTTAGACTATGAAGCTGAGATTAATTAAATATAATCGAGTACATGCTGGCTAGTTTAACATATGTTATTTGCAATGAAGATTCTAGCTTTTCACTTGGTTTTAAAATTTAGTTCTATTCACATCTCACATATGTACACAAGAAACGTTTTCCCTTCTTTTTTTTTTTTTTTTTTAAGGTTTAGTAGTTAAAACAGATATTCAGACATTTGTTTACATCTCAATTGGTTGTTGTTCCGATACAGGGCTACGGTTCATTAGATCGAAAAGGCACTTTATTTGATGATTGGGATCTTAAAGAAGTGGGGGTATCAGAAATGTCTGAGGTATGTTTCTTTTTCCTCCTTTTCTGGATTTTTACCTGTTCATAAGTTCTCAATTTTTGTCACCTCATCTCTAAATGATGCTGTTGGACAGGGCCGTCAAAACTATGAGATGGGCTTTGCTTTGATTCTACTACACCCGAAATATTTATTCGATTCAGTTACAAAAAATAAAAAACTTATTTATACTAGTTTCAATATATCTGCAATCAGTTTTCTTTGTGCTAAGTAAGCAAATGTACGATGGTAAGTAGAAGTGTGCTACATTGCAGCATGACATTGTATGTGACCATAAACTTACAAATCCTGTCAGAAATAAATCGAACTAAGAAGTTATTCTCCTTCCAAGATCATTCTCCCTCAGACAATCAAATCATTTGACAGTCATGTATTTCTTCACCATCGAAATAAACTTAACTCATATATAATGTATCATCATCATCAAATTTTTGGCCCAACCATGTCGGGGTTAGCTACATGAATTTTATTTTGCCAAATCCTCGGATAGATTGCACTTCTTCAAATCTATCCTTGTTGCTTTCATCCATGTCCTCTTTGGCATACCCCTTATTCTTGAGGGGCCATCAACCTGCACACAACTTTTGTTTTTCACTGGTGGCATTGTTGTTGCATTGCACTGAACATGTCCAAACCCATCTAAAATGAGTCTCTCTTAATATATCAACTTCTAATTCTACTTCTAAATACTCCTTAATGTGCTTATTTCTGATCCTATCTTTCCAGTTTTATACACATCCATCTCAACTTTTTTTTTAATTTCTGCTGTGCTTACTTTTTTGCTTGTATTGTTTCTTAATTGGCCAATGTTCTGCTCTATAGGTCATATTTGGTCTAATTGTTGTCTTGTAGAATTTTTCCTTAAATCTATTTGGTATTAAAGGTTTTTTAAAATAAGGTTAATCATCCTACATTATGTGACTTAAGACAATTGTTAATAATGCTACTTCACATATTTCTGAAATACTTTGGTGATTATGCTATTTTCATGATTCATCATGGTAAGAAAGAATTACTTTGGTGTTCCTTCAAATTTATACACAATCTATCCTGTCGACATGTCAGAATGCAGATCAGAAACATGCATCTTCAGATCAAGATCAAAGTTCAATGCTTAAGGTGATTTGCAATCAAAGGGATCGGTTTAGGACACGCTTACGAGAAACTGAAGAGGTACTACCCAAAAAGTGTTATGTCTCTTCTGCTTTTTCCCCACTTTCTCCTTTTGGTTTTGTTTTTCCTTGTGACATCCTTCTCAAATAAGCTCTGAAACTTGTTCCGGATCTCTCAATCATTCATTTATCCAATTATGCTAGGAATTGAGACAATTGAAAGAGAAGAATGGGGTACTAATGGTAGAGTTGGAAAAGACTAAAGCTGACAATGTGAAGCTTTATGGAAAGATTCGTTATGTCCAAGACTACAGTTTGGAGAAGCTAGTATCTAGAGGATCAAAGAAGGTATCTTCTTTCAAACTTTTGTGAGTGGATTCTCCCTTTATGTGTGTTGTATGTTTCCCATGCTCTACTTATTTGTGATTGTTTCAGCCTTTGGAAGATATTGAAAGTGGATTCAGCTCAGATGTTGAATCAAAGTACAAGAAGATATATGAAGAAGATATAAATCCTTTTGCTGCATTCTCGAAGAAGGTATTCATTCTACTGAACTGTTAGTTTGAACTGTTAGTTTTCCTTTTAACATTTGAAAAGAATGATCCCATTTAATAATCTTGAGAGGTATCTCCTCATGTAAACGTCTCTTCCCCCACCAGCTTGTGCCTTGAAGAATACATTAATAAATATAAAAGAGGTATCTTAATCATCAGTACTATAAGTCTATAACCACTGCTTGTCATGATCAAAATCGTTTTATGTATGGAATATTGGAGAAATGTTTTTTTTTTTTTTTTTTTTGGGTTATCACATGGGATCAAAAACTTCTTTACTTTTGCTGAATTTCATGTGCACGTCATAAACTAATCTTGCAAGTGCTTCTTTTTTTTTACAGATCTTTGACATATTCATAGAACACAGTTTAGTGAATATATTATTTTAGATTTATATGTCCTCTTCTTTTAATTTTCTTTTTTTCACATTGGCATGTTTGTTCAAATTCAACTATGATATTTTGAGGTGGTGTATGAATTTCCAGATGATGATGATACCAAAGAAGAGTAATGAAACTGAAAATAAAATATTATTTACTCATTCAAAACAATGATGGAATTGCAAACCAATGGGAATGTTATGTCATTGATACAAAATGATTGTCTTCATGTGTTTTTGCACACTTGTTTTTACACATTAAAGGCATGTTTGCATTTTTCGAGTGATTTCCAGTTTCCTCATAAAGGGGTGGTGTGAGATTTTGATCAGCGAAATGGAGCAATGGTCAGTCCCTTCATGAGTAGACAGTCAATTTTACCTGGAAGATAGTTCTCCACATTCCCACCATGGAAACAAATGGAAAAAAAATTCAAAAAAAAAAAAAAAAACAAAACAAAACAAAAATGATGGTCCTTGTATGTCTTCACCTGTGACACTTCTCCTTTCTGCTCTCCGGTTGAAGTGAACGACTTTCCTATAAAACCATCAGGAAAATGCAAAATGTGCCCTATGTTACTCTTTTTATCCCAAAATAATGAAGTTACCTTATAACTTCCAAGAGTCTAATGCTTTTTCATAGTAAATTTTACATATTTGTTGTTAATAGTACTTAATATCATATATATTTTTTTCAATACACAAACCACAAACTTGTTTTTGCAGTTGCCCTCTTTTGTGTGGTCCATGCGTATTCATTCTCCTTGTAGTTGCAGTTCCTCCCCCATCTCTCCCTCCCTCCCCCCCAAACTCCTCTCTTAAAGCAGGGCTTATCATGCTGTAATAGGCTGGAAATTTTGAACTTGACATAATTGCAATGAGCAGGAAAGGGATCAGAGGTATAAGGAGCTAGGGATCAGGGATAAAATTACACTCAGCAGTGGCCGTTTCCTTCTTGGCAACAAGTATGTTTATGTTTTATAATTTAATGTGAACAGAATAGTGCATAATTCATATCAGCAATTCTCATATACTTGTTTACAGTTTGCAAGAGAGCTCTTATCTTTTAGTTTACAGTTTGCAAGAGAGCTCTTATCTTTTAATGTGGACCCCTATGTAGGTCCTACAATATGTTCGATCTGAATTTTTCATAACACTTAATCCCTCCCTCTCCCCCATGTACGTCATTGCATTTTTCACGCATAAAATGAATTCCTTTTAGCTAAACACAAATGCATGAGTAGAAAGGGGCATCCCATCTTGCACCGGCACCCAGGGATCGGTCCCTGGGTGAGTAGGTAGCTTTCACAAGGTCTTCAACCATCCCAATTTAGCTATAAAATTTTGGAAAAAAAAAACACTATCTAATTGAACCCTAAAACTATGGTCATCATGGAAGAGGAGGTTAGGTGATTTCTATGTTTTGTGACCCACTTCAGGCCAGTGATGGTAGCAGGGAGGTATTGGAAGTGTTTGATATGAATTGGATATGGGCCCAAAATCAATCCTTTCTATCTACTAAAAAGAAATAAGAGTCGCTCCTTCTAAATTTGATCCTGTCATCTGATTTTAGATATTAAGAAAATTGACATCTAAGCATATAGATTGTCATAGATGGGCAATATTGTACTGAACAAAAAAAATGGGTGTATCCAGACCTTGGGTTGCTTATGCAGTCTAGTATATTGTGTCCCATGGACCATTTGTAAAAAGTAAAAGCTTAAAATCCCAGAGTGATTTTGCAAATTACTATGCGAATGCCTCTTCATGTTTGGTGTGTGGGGACCCAATTAAAACTATCACCAAGCCCACCCCAATGCCAGCAAGTGGGTGGTGGGTTCCTTGTTTGACTGAATCTGTTGCCTTCCCTAATCCATAATGCCCCTTTCACATCACCCTAACCAAGTAATTGGCCTGGATCCTTGTGGTAGTAGAAGACAACTTAATGAGCACCATTTATTGGGTTATTCCTTACCTGTTACAGAAATCAAAAGGTTTCACTGAGGAACAAATGAACAATTCTATTTCTATCACATTCCATGTGAGGCAAAGTTAGAAGTGGACTAGCCTGCCAAAGCCAGAGCTTCAGAATCTTCTTACGTTGCAAATGCTTTTCCAACATAGGATCATATCACATTCTTGTTATGTCTGTTCTTGGCTTTATTTGTTCTGCATTTATATTTCCAATGATGTTATTACTTTTCGAGAGAGAAGAATTTAAAAAAAAAAAAGATCACTAGTATTTAAGTACTGAGGTTTTAGTTTCTGGAGAACACAAAAAGCTTTTAGAAAACTCCAAATGATCAGGTGAAGCAATTCAAATTTTACAAGTGATCTATTGCAGCACATGGCATGAAATGAAATGAAATAAGACAAGAAATAGACGGCTTTTGTTCTAATTTCTGCATTTCACCACCTACTTTGATGCTCTCATCAATCTGTTTACTATGGAACTTATTACAGAATATAGTTGTTCTTTCTCTTCTTTTCCACCAGTTTTCCTCCAATAGCAGGATTAACACCATCTTATTTCAGATATGCCCGGACGTTTATTTTCTTCTACTCCATCGGGTTACATTTACTCGTTTTCACCTGTCTATACAAAATGTCTGCCCTGTCCTATATCAGGTAAGGAATACGAGACCATCTTTTAGAGTGCTATTTGGCAAGCTTAATAACAAATATTCAACGGGAACTGGCAGAATGCTATTTACAGTCTCCATGTTTGCTGCATACACCCTTTATCAACTCATGACTGAGGGTGCATGTGTGAAACAATCTGAACTTTGGATCCCATTTCAGCATTATATATTGATGGCTATCACAACACTGATGACTGATATACTCAATGTACAAGCTTAAACGGTGCAAAACCCTAGTGTACTATAGTTGATTCATCAATTTATTTATTTATTTTTGTTATTTTCATTGATTTTCTCCACGATTAAATCTAATCAATATTTTCTACTGCTGTACAGTAGCACAAATGGCCATGAGGAACCCATACTCAAAGCTGTAAAATTGTCTCGTTCATTTGGTCATTAAATAAGTCATTCATGTTAGAGCTACTGAAATACGTCAAAATCCAGGTGACAGAAATGGTTGTTTTTTTTTAATTATATTTTTTTTATCTGAACTAAAGATTGATTAATCATGTAAATAGCAGACTTTTACAAGTTTGTTCTTCTTTTCATGCAAAGTGTCACAGAGAGAATAGTATCTGTACTTTTTGTGCAACAGTGCAAGATAAAATGTGGAAGGTGCCATGGAACAATGCCATTATTTAAATGGTTGCACAAATAGGGTAGATTTGCCGATCCAGAGATAAAAAGGAATAGAACCCATATGCCTAATTTCTACTCAATTCCTCTGATTTTCTAGGAAATGAACTTCTATTTTGAGTGAAAGTAAAAGTTTTATGTACTTTCATCCTTGGAATTTGATGTTTAGATCTCCACCCTTGCCCTTCTTTCATTCAGCCCTTTGATAGAATCTCCTTTAGTCCTTCGATTTGAGATAATGAATTGGTTGAAAAGTTGCAACTCTTTGATGAGAAAAATTCAGCTCTCACCGATCCAAAAAAATAAAAAAAATTAAAAAAGCACAAAATGCAGCTGCTGCTGAAAAATGTCAATACTGTTCTTACTTATCCTGAAGCCCCAGCCTTTTTCTGACTTCCGTCCAGAGAAATGCATTTGAGTTTTCTCAATCAAAAAGACACTGGCAGGAAATGCAGCCCCTTGATGACACTAAGATAGCATTTGGTTCGCTGGAATGACTTTTGGTAGGAATGGAATGGAGACTGGAATAAGTCTGGAATGAAATGAGACAGGAATAGTAATTCTCATTCCAACGTTTGGTTGGACAAAGGAATCAATCCAGTAATAGGATTTTCATTCTAGTTCCTGTGTTTGGCATGCTTAAATGATGCCAGAAATGGAATAAAAATTACATAAAATTGACCAAAATACTCCTATAAAAATTATATAAAATTAACAAAAATACCCCTGGAATGAGAGGTTAGAGACGAAGAAGAAGGAGGCTAGGTCTTATGATTGGACATCTCAGGTCATGCTTGAATGATGCCAAGAATGGAATAAAAATTACATAAAATTGATCAAAGTACCCCTATAAAAATTATATAAAATTGATCAAAATACCCCTAGAATGAGAGGTCAGAGACGAAGAGGAAGGAGGCTAGGTCTTATGATTGGACATTTCAGGTTTTGTTTGATGAAAGGGGCATTTTGGACTCAAAGGAAATTACAATGGAATGAAATGGCCATTCCTCTACCCCCCCCCCCCCCCCCCCCCCCAAAAGGAATGGTGATTCCCTTGTATAAAGGAATGGTGATTCCTGAAGTAATGGTCATTCCGGCGCTTTTTCACAAACCAAACGTGGGAATGGTCACCATTCCATTCCGACCTTCATTCCAGCAAACCAAACACTACCTAAGAATTCAGCAATCGAGAATGCATTAATAGTTGAAAGAATTTTTTTTTTTTTTAAGTTGACTGTGTATTGAGAATAAAACCTAGTGTATTTTTATGTGGTTGCTCTCCCTGCCTTGAATGCCCATGGGCTGGGCCAGCCTGGGACCTTAGCCCATCTGTGTTTGGTTGGTCAACAGTGTTTTATGTTCAGGCCAGATTTTCTGGCCTGGCAGCCTTTGGTTTATAGGCCCGGCTCAACCCGATATGTTTCCATCTAGTTTGCTATCTGCTGTTCTTGGCTGTGGATGATCCATTCTTACCTTCTCTACCATGGTTCTTCAAAAAGGCTGGCTGGAATAACATCTGAGTTGATACATGCAGGGCATCCTTATTAGTTCCATGGGGTTAGGCCTTCAGGATGAGTGGCATGAAGGGGTTGGATTTATTATTGGGGCGCTCATTAGATAATATAAAGCAGGAATAATCGGATACATGTGAGCTTCTACTTTGGAACTGACTTGCGTAGTAAGGATGCAAAGAGGTCAGATCTACTGTGGAACCATGGTGTATCTGAATTTGGATCCGCTTTGTGTGTGATGGCTAGATCCGACAAGTTTGCATGTGTTGGATCTAGATCAGCATCGACTAAAAAACTGGAGACGTGCTTCCAGAAGCTGGACCCAATGCGAGTAGAGCGTTGATAAATGAGCCATAAAATTAAATCTGTTAAGCAAACAGGCTGTGCTTTTAAAGCAGTATTATGAATCAATCTCTTCATTTTGAAAAAAAAAAAAAAACTGTGCTAACAAGGTAGTGGCTCACTTTGTTTGCGACTTGAGTTTGCTCTCCAAGATGTCAAGTTCAACTCCCACCGTTTCCGTTATCAGAGTACAATGTGTATGGCTGTGCATGCACCTCATCGGGAATAGTATTTGCTTGTCAGAATCGGGTAACCGCAGGACCGGAGGCAAGAGATAAAAGACAGGCCATGGTGCACAAATTCCATGTGGGCTGGATTTGGGGTGAGTTTTCAGCCCATAATCTAGGGCAAAATTTTCCAGCCCAACGGTTAAGCAGGACCGGCCAGGGCTTATGCTAAAGATCAAAACCAGCCTAGACAATAATATTTAATATTTAGCAAACGTGGTGTGTTGATGGTCAGCGCATATATTGGATTCACTAATAAGGGGACGGATTTGGATAGGCTTTTCCCCAGCCAATGAGGCCCCATCCCCGAACTAAATGACTTGACCCCTGAAACTAAAACTTCTCTCTCTCTCTCTCTCTCTCTCAAATTATAGAACTGGGAACAGTTGAAAACTTACAAACTCTGTTCTTAAAAAGGGAGAAAGTGTTTCTTTTCTCCTCTTTGAACAATGATGATCGTTTCTAGAGTATTTGGATTTTGGGCGCACCCAGAAGAGTCCAAACCATGATTGTTTATTTATTGAGCCAAATTGTGCTCACCCACAGAATTAAAAAATTAATTAAAAAAACCTCTAGCCATCGGGAACCATAAAACTCACAGCACGAGGGGGCGCCACCTTTAAAAGCCCTAAACTGATCTGGCTTGGATCTCGTGGGCTAACACAGCCGGGCCCATCAACAACCTATCACCATGCATTGCCCTTGTTTTAAATTAAAATTCTAGATCAGCCAATCGCTATCTTGCTTAGTAACATGGGTCTGACCCAACCTAAATGACTACTCAGTTCCCTCACACCCAAGTAACTTGGCTGGATGAGTTTTAAACTAACATAGTGCTCCTAAGTCGTAAACAACAATACATAACCATATATACAAGAGGGAGAGAGAAAAAAGAAAGGACAAAGAAAGAATTCAAAGAAGAAAAAAAAATCTCCATCAATCAGAAAAGCAAACCATGCATTTTTGGATGAGATCTCCTCACAAGATGGGGTTTAGAGGAAGACGAGAGAGAGCAAGAAAAATATGAAAAGCTTATTTAGATCCATGGCTCGATCTGTTTGCTGTGTGTGAAATATGAGAATGATCATGTGTTGGTTTATATTTATTCATCTCTTGGGGTGTTTTTAAAGGATGTCTTGTAGTAATTCCCATAGAAAGTGTCTGTTCATAGGAATAAAATCTTTAAAAAGTGTTTGTTCATAGGAACAAAATCTGTTTAGGGCATTTGTTAATTTCCACTCATTGTAAAGTTAAAGCCATCTCTCATTTCACCATCCAACAACTCAAAAAAGTTAAATTAAAATACCACATTTCAAAAAAATTCTTTTACCTTTTTACATAAAAAGTCAAAAAATTACTTTTTCATCTCGCTAACTAACAAAAAATATTTACTTTTAATACAAAAAGTCAAAAAGTTACATTCTCTTTTCACTAAAAAACAAAATTATTAGAATAGAAAAACTGAAAAGTAGAGGGAGGGAGAGAGAGAGCTTTTATTGATGAGATCTCTGTGTGTACATAATGGGGGGAGGAGGATCTTATTTATAGAATAAGATTGCTTCCTCCTCAAGCAACCCAATAAGGAAAAACCCTAACCCTTGTAATCTATTTATCTCATGTGGGTCCCAATGTGGGCATCCACCTATGATAATACATCTTATAACACTCCCCCTTGGATGACCACCATTCAATGACAGTTGCCTCATTAAAACCTTGCAAAGGAAAAACCCAGTGGGATAAAAACCAAAGCGAAGGAAAAAGAGTACAACGTTCTACAGGATCATTGACTTGGTGTTGGACGTGCATAATGCTGCCTCGTTAAAACCTTAACTAGGAAAACCCAGTGGGACAAAACCTAGAGAAGGAAAAAGAGTACAGCGCACATATGTCCTGGGTAGCATACTTCAGGATGCCTCCCCCTGATTGACTACTCCCCCTGATGATAACATCTTTGTACATAATTCAGCATGTCAATCTCGTATACAATTTCTAAAATACTGAATTTTTGGCAAAACTTCGTAAACTGATCAGCCAAGTTGTTGCTTGAACGAACTTGCTTAACTTCAATCTTGTTACCCTTCTGAAGCTCATGAGTGAAAAAGAACTTTGGTATAATATGTTTCATCTTGTCATCTTTAATGTATCATTCTTGAATCTGTTGAATACATGCCCCATTGTCTTTGCAAATAATGCTCGGAGTACCTGTACTAAGAAGTAATTGACAAGAACTACATCTATGCTAAGTTAAATATTTTTGCCATACACATTCCCCACTGGCTTAAAAATCTCAGCATGGTTAGAATAAGTAGCTATCAATAGTCAATTTAGTAGAATATCAAAAATAATGATATTGACATGAAGAAACATATAACATGTCTATGATCGATCCTTATGAGGATCAGGGATATATCCTGAATCTGTATATCCTACAAAATTTGGTTTCAACCATGAAACAGACATAAATATCATAACACTTGTTTAATACCAATCCAAAGCCTTGGTGCAAAACTATATATGGGAAGCATATCTATAAAGAATAAAAATCTCATTAGAACTTCTCTCGATCTGCGGGTCGAGATAAAGTAGCCCATAGTTTTCTCGAACTCTTCTGGAGTTTCGATTAGATATATAAACTTCTATTATTATAAATCCATTTAAGGATTGTATAAACAGGAACAGGCAAATGAGATTGTTTTCATGCTCTTCCTTATATAAACATTCACTAAGACGATTGTACCATATTCTTCTGGAATGCTTCAGGCTGTACAATAAACGTCTTACTTATACTGAGTACGTACTCTCTGACTTTGCTTCAGGCAAAGCAAATCCTTCTGGGATTTTCATATATATAACTGTGTATGTTTTCAATCCCAAGTTTCTACAGGAAACCTTATATCACAAGTTTGCCTTTCGTTCATTTTCCTTACAAACACCCATTTGTAACCTGCAGGGTTAACACCATTTGGGGTTTGTACTATAGGTTCATATATACCACGTCTATTTAGAGATTGTAATTCCTTAATGGTATCTCTTTATTTTGGCCAATATGTTCTTTGTCGACATTCATTTATAGAACGTGGTTTTGTATCCCAATCATCATTCGCATTTTCCCTTGATATTTGAGTAGCTACCGCATATACAAATGCGTCATCGATGATAATTTCATTTCTATCCCATCTCTCTCTTGAATAATTATAAAGTATAGAGATCTCTTTATTTATTGGGTACCCATTGCCTCTTCAGGGGCTTCTAGAGTCTCTTCTGGGACTCATGTCTCTTCCTGGACATTAATTTCTTCAGGAAATTTGGAGAGAGTGGATTTTGTCATAAACTCTTCTGGAGTATACCTCTTCTGGAGTATGATTGGGATATGATTGCTCATTTCTCCTCTTCTGGGGAGCTGAGTCCTTGAAACCTATAAGTCTACCATGCTTCTGGCATGTGTAGATTCATTTGCTGCCATATTTGGACTTTGTTCTTCAGGAACATTAATTCGTACTTGTCCTACAGGGACATTAATTCGTGCTTGTGTGTTCATAGCCGATACATGTGACCTAGTCACTTTTGCTGCATCATTAAAAGCATCAGGGAATTCATTTGTAATTAAGTGCACAATTCTCCGTACTTCATTCTCACATTGTGAAGTACATAAATCTAGATGAGATTGAGTGGAAGTATTCCACATTAATTCTCGCCGTTCTTCAGGAACGGATTGTTCTTCAGGAACTCTCTTATCTCCCCCTAACGGCGAGAAGACTGTCTCATCAAGATGACAAGCAGCAAAAACGAACAATCAATATATCTCCTGTCATTGGGTCTAGATATCCATTAATTAGGGTGAAGTATAACCAACATAGAGGCTACGTTCTGAGTTCATGCAGGTCACAAACCTACGCTATCAAGCCTTATAAAATTTAATAACATGCTTAAGGATGTGTATCCTAGGTTTAATAATATGTGCTAATGGGCGGGATTAGATAGGTTTACAAATGTCACACAATATCCTTTGCGAAAAGGATGGTCAATAGATGGTACTCTAAGGAGTACGTAACAGAAGTACCAATAATTTACCAGAGCATAAGACCCCTAGAATAACAAGCTGCTGGCTTAACTTTGTCGTTTTGCTCATAATCGAATATGATTCGATTTTAGAGATTGTCTTGTAATATAGCCTTGAAATATAAGGAGAATGCACTTAGTTTTTCTAGTATCAGCTTCTGGCTGTCAATACTAGTAATGATGTACAAATACCATTATGTAGACTTTTCCGGAGCATTCAAGTATTTGTACGGATACAGCTATGATCGATGCCGTGCACGAATGAAACACTAATTCAGAGAAAAACTTCTGGTTTTTTTCAATGTAGTGTGTTTTGTTGCACTGTCTACTGGACAGATATTATCCTCAGCTTCATGCATTTCATGAGCCATAGAGCAAGTAATAATAAACTCACATAACTAGGTAATCGCATTGCAAAAATAAAAGTAAGAACAACTAAACAATTCAGCATTCAAAGCAAATATAACATAATATACGGGGGATTAAAAATAAGTCCTAGCATTCAACAAAATATCTAAGAACTGAACTCAATGTTCAAACTCATAAAAGTAGTTGTAGGTCTTCCAGACCATGCTTGGTGGTTCGCCCAATTTCCAAACAAAATGCCTTTTCAATCACCTCTCCTGGGGTGGTTTGTTTCATCTCTACGGGAGAACATATTATATCTACCTCTTCTGGAGGGATTTTAATTGACTAATCTGGCATTTATTTCAAGCATTGGGTGTATGACCATTTGCTGGTGATCATCCCTGTCTAATGGGGATATAATGGCGCGGAAAATAAGAGCGTATGCCATATCCTTCAGGGATATTTTATTTCCGACTTTGATAGTATTACCAAGTCTTTTAGAGTGTGTTAAAGATCGATTTACCAATAACAATCAAACAAAAATAGAACTTCGGGTTCTCAATATCCGATGAATCAGAACTTCTAGTTCTGTCAATACTTCAGGCTAGTGATAGAACTTCAGGTTCTTAGAACTACTGGTTCTATCAAAACTTCAGGTTTGAATCACAACTTCTGATTCTATCAAAACTTCAGGTTTGATTTCATGGCCGTTGTATCGATCTACACTACTTTGAATCTTTAGAAATCAAAGCTCCAAGTTTGATTATGAATATGAATCTTCAGGTTCATATTCTAAATCTTAGAACTTCTGGTTCTAGATAATGTATGGATCGTCAGGTCCAGATTATTCATTGGATATAGAACTTCAGGTTCTATTATTTGGAACTACTGCTTCTGGCAATAATAAATTCAGCAAAACTAAAGTTTCAGATAATCAGTAGTGATAATTATACCGAAGGAATTATATCAAACATGCAGTACAATGTTATAGAATATAAAAATAAATGTATATGAGAAACAGAAATAAAATGTAAAACTTCAGATTCTTAACATCCAATCAAAGATAATAATAAAAATGTGATGAAGAATTTAGAAATTGAAGTTTATAACATTGGGTTCTCAACTTAAGAATCAGAACTTCTGGTTCTGAATTAAAGTAGTTCATGGATCTTTCAGTACAAATTAGAACTTCAGGTTCTATATTAGGATAATTCATGGATCTTCAGGTTCGGGTTAGAACTTCTGGTTCATAGGCTAAAAGAATTTATGGAATCTCGAGTCCGAGTTATTGATTCCATGTAGAACTTCTGGTTCTAAATATCGTATGGAACTTCGGGTTCCAATTTCTTGCATAGAACTTCTGGTTCTATTTATGATCCATGATTTTCAATTCTATCATGATCTCTTTTCGATAAAAGAAAATGAATAATCATCACAAAAATTAAATGATAAATATTTGCAGATCTAAAAGAATAAGGATAAATGCAAACTAATAAGAGATCATAAAATAAGGAGAAATTACTTAACCTTTAAATTGTCCTCGTTTTGGCGCCAATGTGTAGATCTGCTCGCGAGCTTTCCTTAGGCGCAAACTGATCACAAATCAGACTCCGGATCGTCAAGATATCGCAGAAACAAGTTTCTGCCATCAATCTGGTCAAATCTGCCTTTGACCGTATGATTTGCTGACATAGTGCTTCTGTCAGCGGCTGGCATCATCAGTGATGTCACACTAATTATGGGCCTCACTCGGGTTGGGCTGACCCAAACGTAGATTGACTTGCCCAAAATCCATACTCGAGGGATTACAATTGATTGTGGTGCCTCGGTGCACCATACCCAAAGTGGGGAACAAACCCACGTGACACAGTCATCTCAGGAAGACAAATCTGAGAATGTGACCCTTTTTTTTATTATATTAAATTACATGACCTACGTTTTCTTCTCTGTTTCAGTTTCTGTAACGAGACCTTGTGCGAGCCTCTTCTTCATCGTCTCTGCCTCCCCGAAGAACAGCAGGTCCGGCACGAACACGTTGATCCGGAAGAGCAGTGGGGCTGGGCCTGGCGACCACCGGCGATCGTGACGGCGAAGCAGGAGAACCCTCTTTCTGTTCCTGTCTGATTAGATCTGATTCGGCACGAAGATCTGATTGGCGATAGCTCCGGCTGCTGGCGACGACTGCTGTGATTCTCCTTGGTCACAGCACTGGCCACGGAGTAACCACTATCGAAAAAAGCTGATCTAGATTAGCCGTTGCAGAAATAGAGACCGGAACGAGAGATTCGTATTGGATCTCTGAGGATGCTGTAGAATCAGCAGAGAGATCAGATTTTTTTTCATCTTCGGAGGGCTGACGGTTGTAGAACAACTCTATTTGCTAGAGAACGATTTCAATCTCTGATATGAGAGCGGAGGTGGACCATTGTGGTGGCTGATAGAGATCGCTTGACAGATCGCTTGACGGATTGGCATGGGGAAGAAGAAGAGCGATCGATTCAGATCTCAGGAGCACCTCGTGGGGAGGCATGGATTTACGGCAACAGATCCGATTTTCGGCCAAGGAGATGTGCAAATCTCTGGTTGCTTGAGACCCTGGACCGATCACTGCTGTGCCCGAATAAGAGAGAAGCAGAACATCCAGACTCCTCTGCAATGGTTGCAGCACAAACATAGGCTCGTGCCTTTCGTTTTCCGCCGTCGCTTTCGAAAGAAGAGGAAAAAAGAAAGAAGGTGAAGAAAAAGAGAGCTTCGTGCTGATAACGTGTTAGAATAGAAAAACTGAAAAGTAGAGGGAGGGAGAGAGAGAGCTTTTATTGATGAGATCTCTGTGTGTACATAATGGGGGGAGGAGGATCTTATTTATAGAATAAGATTGCTTCCTCCTCAAGCAACCCAATAAGGAAAAACCCTAACCCTTGTAATCTATTTATCTCATGTGGGTCCCAATGTGGGCATCCACCTATGATAATACATCTTATAACAAAAATCTAATTTTTGGATTGATTTATCCCTCTTATTTTTTTTATCTTTTAAAATTACCATTCATCTCACTTCACTCTACCAGTTAAATTAACAAACGGGCCCTTAAAGATTTTGTTGTGGTGGTTTTCTAGATTATTAGGATATAATTGGAATGTCTGGCCACCTAAATTATGGGCTTTTTATTTATTTATGATGGGTTTATATTTTAGAAACCGAGCTGGCAAGGTTTTCCTTGTAACATTTAATCAGAATGTTCCCATTAATTCCTCATGTAAACTTCTCTTCCCCCACCAGGTTGTGCCTTGAACAGTAATTTAATCAGTACAAAAAGAGATATCTGCATCATCACTGCTGTAAACACTGCTTATCATGATCGAACTTTTTTTCAGAGTGGCGTGTATTATTCGAATTCAACTATGATATTATGAGGTCACTTCCATTAGAGATGAAATTCCAGATGATGATACTAGATCGCAGAGTTATTAAACTAAGAATAAACTATTATGCACTCATTCAAAATAGTGATTGCACTGTTATACCAATTGGAATGTAATGTCATTGATACAAATTAAAATGATTTACAGTTTGCTCAGAAAGGGGAGGTGTGACTGTGAGACATTGTGATCAGAGAAATTGAGCAATGGTCGCTCCCATCATGACAGCAACTGTCAATTTGACCTAGAAGATTAATTGAATTCAGGTTTGGGTCTGGACAGCTTGAATTTTGAGGCCTATGCTATTAGTTGGTGGATATTTTTTTTCTTTTTCGTAAAAAAAAAGACATGATTAATTGAGTTCATTAAGTAGCTGATGAATTGAATCACACAAAGAGACATGATTAACTCTAATAAATGATCATGTGGACTAATCACACCCCATGCATGGTTCAATTCATGGAATAAGGTTGGGATTCAATGGCTTGTCTCATGTGCAAGGTTTGACTAACTTTATAAATAATTCAGTCATGTAATTAAATAGGAAAAATGATCCATGTAGATGACTGCATGGAAGGCATTTTGTATGATCCAAGCCATTTATATATATACTTTCATATGTACAAAAATTTAGTCTAAAGTTAATTACATCTGAAATTATGTACACAATGAAAATGATTATAAAGTTCAGAAATAATATAACACATAGTTGATCTCAATTGGCATTTCATCATCAATCCAACATATTTGGATACTGTAATTATTATAATGAAATTTAAGTGCAGTCAATGGAATTGGATTAGATAAATGACTTGGGTCAAGCAAAAGTGATCGAGCCTACAATGCATCCAATATTATCGACAATAAATGAAAAGATTTGTATATTTATTTTGATGTTTTTTTCAAAAATGTTGCCAGCAGCCTTTCTGTTTCCTTCTTCTTCTTCTTCTTTTTTCTATTTTTTTACCATTTAGAGAGAGAAAAAAAAAACTTTCCCTTTCTCCTAGGAATTGGCCTCCAAAATTAATCTTCTCCCTCTCAAATTATAGAACCGGGAACAGTTGAAAAACCGCAGCCTCTTTTCAAATAGATCACCCATTCGCTCTCTTGCTGAGTCAAATGGGTCTGACCCAACCTATATGACGACTCAGCCCCTCCCACCCAATTTTCCTCGCCCAATCAGTCCAACTCGAGCCAACTTTCTAAGACACTGGATTTGAACCAACAGAATGCTCGTAGGCAGTAATAACAATATAGAACTACAGAAGACAAGGAAAGACAAATGACCAAAAAAACAAAGAAAGAACACTCTCCATCAGCAATCTGCAAACCAAGACATGCATATTTCTATATAAACTTAGATACGAAACAACCCAAAGCATAAGAACACCATATAACAGAATCCATGTTTATAAACGCAATACATAAAAATCATGCAATCTTATTTATGATCTGCAAAATAATGGCAGTCAACTGGATCAAATAGCCATCCTCTCTACTTAAAGGAGACTCATTGCCTTCATTCTTCTTGGACCCATCTGCTGTACTTAAAGGAGAATTATAGTCCCCCCTCTCCTTGAAACCATCTTCGCAGGTGACCGCCGCATCCATCACAGAACTCACCCATATGTTGGCATCTCGGTACCTCTTATCCTTCAACGCTCTGAGCGAGTCTGTGAGAGAAGATTTTGCACTTGTGTAGAGTTCCAAACACACATCCAAGCAGTCCTTGTCATAAGCATCGAACTTGTCTGATGTCTTCAGCCTTTCTATGTGGGCCGCTGTTTTGTTGACCAGGGCCATGGTCAGTTGCATTGAGATGACCCCAAGTCCTTCAAGATCTGCACTACTGCTTCTGGGGTCTGCTTGGAAGGCTATCGTGCAGAAGTCATAGTTGATATTTGTGTTTACTGATGAGAATGTCTTGCATATGTCTTTGATGATATTTGCCTCACAGTGTGAGGTTTGAAGGAAGAGGAGAGAAAGGAAGAGAAAGATGAAAAGCTTATTCATTTCCATGGTTTGGAACGGTTGCAATGAAGTGTTGGTTTCTTTATTTATATATACTTATATCTTGGGGTGATTCCAAACAGGGCATGTGTAATTTATGGAGAGAGTTCATAGGAACATAATCTTTTTGAGGATTTGGTTGCGTTAGTTTCTCTAGATTTGGATGTGGTTGTGATCTGGCCACCTAAACTATTGGTTTTTTTCACTGGCTTATGACGGGGCAATGCAGAGTCAGGCTGGCTATAGAAAGAACATAAAACAGTCCATAACAATCTATTTTGACATACAAATTTTATGGTCAAGAACATTAAAAAAAAAAATCAGTTACAACGGTCAAAATGGCCACTACGACAATCTTCAAGATTCGGATGATTTTGATCGTTGGAAGGTTCGAAGTTTCTATATTAATGCAAATGGTTGCGTGTCAACCCTATCCCCTATATGATTGAATATGGCTGGGGGGCAAACCATACACTAGGTGGGTCCCACGATGTCGATACTCTACGCCTCAGAACGACCAGGGTATTTATTCGTCAAGTGGGCCCCACAATCCAATGAACAAATCAACGGTTGAAAGCGATTGGCCATCATCGGCATTGAGACAGCGCGCAGAGCACACACCTATCTAATTAGTCCCTCTTCATGCTTGTAGTTAGATTTGATTAGCTGCCGAGTCCCACTTGATGATTAGCCTAGATTTGGAGAAAATGCGGCAGAGGGAGAAGGTTCACTGGGTTCAATCCCATACTAATTGGAATGGAGAAAAGGCATGCAAAATCACCACTAGATGGGGAATTGAGAGTGAGTTGGAAAATCCTATTATGGAAATCTGCCATTTTTTTCCTTCTTTGATGTGACTTTCCATTGCATTTTATTTTATGGAAGAAAGCTATGCTAACAATTATAAATCAGAAATCCAGTTTTTCTGCTTTTTTGGTAAGTGATCAATCACATGAGCATATCCAAGTACAGTACAGGGACTAGTCAAAGTCAATACGCTAAAGAAACGGTGTTTTTCCACCTCTCTTATACTCTCCTACGCAAAATGTTGGTAAAAAAAGATAACTTTCTTCATGCTAACAGATAACCTAACCAGTCATGGCCCTATTTTGAGACAGACTTTGATCAATAATACAATAGAAACCAACAACCCATTGCTAGTACCGGGAGTGGGGAACAATAAAAGAACCAATGGCCCATTTTTGGATCAAGACAAACTGACTAGTAGAAAATCACTGCTAAATGAAGCAACTTGGAGGTGAAGACTCCCTTTGGGAAGAATCACCACTTTTTCCTAGTTATTCTTCACTATGTTTGGACTCAAATAGAGAAAGCCATAATGGAGAGAAGCATTTGGAAACATTTTTTAAAATAAAATTAATTATTAAATGGTTAAAACTCAAGTTCAATAGAGAATCTCCACCCATGAGGAGAAATACTTCTGCTCTAAGAAATTCAAACAGGTGAAAAAAGGATTCTGTAAATTTTCTCCTTGCCACTTCTCTGATCCAAATGAGCCCTGAGTGCTTCAAACTTGTACCATCACCATTTAAATTTATACCAAAATAAAACTTAATTTCTCTTACAGTAAATTGAGCACCTTCTTAAATATTTGCAAAAGAACTATCAACAAAAATAAAAACTGCCACAAAAAAAATTTTCAAGCCAAAAAAAGAGAAGAAAGAGAAAGAACTAAGACCTCTGTCCAATGATCTGAAGATACAGCTGCACCTTCTCTCAGATTCTAACCACCAAAAGTAACTTTCCCCAAAACAGGTGCACAACTCTAATGTATAGACCATGTTCAAAACCAATCAACCATCGGAGAGGTCAATGATATCTATGTCCCCACCCATGATGCTTGTACTTCTACAATCGCTCGATGCATCCGCCAAAACTAGGGAAGTCACAGACTGATTGATGGTTTTGCATGTATGTGCATCTTTCTGGCAGTAGTCGATAGAGTCATTACAATCAGCTGTGTGCGCTTCTTCATTGTCATCAACCCCAATGTTTGATTGCTTCATGGTGTTCACATGGCCTGTAGATGGTCCATCTTCACCTTCTCTGCCATGATTGGTTTTAAGAAGGGATGCCTGAACATCATCAGAGTTGCTTCTCACAAAAGAGGCATCCTCCGGAGGTTCAGCCTTCAGGACAGCATTTGTAGGATTCTTCAGAAGCTTCTGCTTTGATCGTCTATCTGTTCTTTTATTGCGTAGAGGTTCCATATCATCCTCTTCCTCTTCATTGGCATACCAATTTTTCCATTTAATAATCACAGTGCAGTTCTCAAGTTTCCTAATCTTATTCTTACCTCCTACACGAGTGCATTTGCGCTTCTTCCTCCCCATGTGATTTCCTTGAAGCTTGGACTTCTGTTCAGGCGCCACATGATTCCATGTTTCATCTTCACTATCCCCCTCACTAAAATTAAGACTGTTCTGAAGGTCATAATCAGATGAAGAGGCACCATCCAAAGTTCGATTCGCTTCGCTTGTATCTGGGTTGAAGTTTCTTGCAGTATTTGACTTGAGGACATCTCGTTTATCCTTATTTCTCCCTTCATTGTGAGCAATCCGTGCACTCTTTCTTGCTGATCGGGTTGAAACCATAGAATCTGGTTCATGGAAGTCATCAACAAAATCAAGGTTGTTTTGAAGATCATCACTCAACCGGGAAGTGCTGCCCAAATTCTTATTCGCTTCACTCTTGGTTAGGTAAAAATTTTCAAGCGTATTCAACTTGTGGACCTCTGATTCTTTCTTAACTTTCACTCCTTTACAACGTTTCTGCGCACTTGCCCCATCACAATCAAGATTACCTGAAAACCATAAGTAAATCATGAGCAAACCCGTGCAAACCTAGTCCAGATAATAACTTTATTAGTCATTATGCTTATTATAACTTCAAAGATGAAATTAACTTCATATGCTTTCACAATTCCTATCCTTCAAACACTATTTTCACTTAAATAATCAAATATGACAGATATCTATTAGGGCCCAGCTTTATATTAAGTAGAAATCCTATCAAAGGGCTCCTGAGCAACTCATCAACCCACGTCCATGTCATAAACCAAAAGGCTCTTCTTCTTTGCCAAAATCATAAAAAGGGAGCAATGACTCAAGTCTTCTTGGGCATAGACCATCTTTACTGGGTTTCCCATATGGCAAAGGAGCAAACCTACACAGATCAAACAGACCAACCTGAACTGTGGAACTTCATTATTAATTCATCATCATCATTTTTGCGCATGAATGTTGAATCTATCCAATTCTTAAAAAGGGGAAAGAGGGAGGGGGGAAGCACGAAGTGCAGGAGGGAGGTACTCTGAACAAACAAGATCTGTATTGCAATCTTGTTTGCATCCCTCCCAATCATAGAGTAGACAGAAATCCATGAAACTGTCCAAGGAGCCAGTTTGTTTACACATCCGGAGGAGCAAAGGGGAAATGGAATCATAGATGTCAAATCATGGAAAAAGTAATGATATATTAAAGTAAAAGGTAGAGTTATGGTAAAATCCCTCTTTAGATAGTAAAGGTATTAGGTATCAATGAGAGAGTGTAGATTAAAAGCACTTTGTCATAAAATTTACTACACCATAATTTATCACATTTTTTGTGCTAAAAAAAAAAAAAAAAACAAAAGTGGAGTAAAAGGTTAGTGGTGTCACATCAAAAGTTTACTTCTCCGATTTGCCTTTTTTCTCATCCAAACAAGGTGAAATAGAAAATAATACCTCACATGCCTACTTTTACTCCACCTTTTACTACTACTTGTGCTAAACATACAGGCCAAGTTTCAATTTTACTTCAATGATATCAAATCTACTATGTTGAAGGGAAAGTTTTGCAGGACAATATGGAACAGAATGTTGGTTAATCAAGAAGCAACAAGCGCACAAAATGACTATAGAAGAGATGCCAATGTCAAGGTGGATGTGTGCTAAAACTAAGATGGATAAACTAAGAAATGAGTGCTTTCAAAAGCATTTAAGGGTAAGACCAATAGAAAAAATAAGAAACTCATTTGAGATAGTTTGCACGCGTACAACGCAGGCCGACAACAGCGCTAGTGGGAAAAAATTATTGTTATTCAATTTGATGGCCCACAAGGGAAAGGGGTAGCCGAAGAGGACATGGATGAAAGTCGTAACAATAGATCTAAAGAAGTGCAACCTATCCAAAGATTTGGCTTAAGATAGATTGAAATAAAGAAACAAAATTTATTAATAACCAGAATCACCAAAAGCTCAAGCTATTAATGAACGACAAAACAATGAATATCAAAGGGTCCTGATAGCCCCCCTCACATGTGGGGCTCCATACGTGGGCAGAAATATGCCAAATGAACAAGATGGATAGAAACACATCCCGAGAGATTCGAACACATGACTCCCTCAACTCTAATACCATATTAATAACCAGAATCACCAAAAGCTCGAGCTATTAGTGAACGACAGAACAATGAATATGAAAGGGTCCTGATAGAATTCACATAACCGATCCCAAGATAGTTATATATATATATATATATATCAATAACGATAACTTATATTAAAAGAAGAAAGCCAGATATAAAAAGCCCATCAAAAAACCTAAAAGGGCATGATGGTTTAAAAGAATTATATCACTAAAAAGGAACATCACACAGTCAAAGCTACCAAGAAAGAAGTCCTATTCACCCTTAGCTTAGCTAATGAATCTACAAAACCATTTGCCGACCTCCCAACATGTTGAAATTTCTCCCGACATAGTTGTGACAAGGCATCAATGATGATCATCATGATATCAAGTCTATTATGTCTTCAATCAGCGTTTAAATGTCAGCATGTTGGGAGGACAGCTAATAGTTTTGTGGACGCTCTGGTGAATCAAAGTGTGGAAGTGTTTCTGATTTGGTTGCTTAATTAAGTTTTTTTTTTTTTTTGGTATATATCTTTTATACCTCTGTCTGCTCATATCTTCATGATAGGGAGTGATTTCTTTGTTGCAATCATTTTCATCTCAATATAATTCACCATTACTGATTGAAAAAATATATGAAACTCCATCCTTGCCAATAGACGGCTCTGGCATTTTCACATGGACCTTGGGGGCTCAAATAAATAGAAGCCCCCTTTAATGGCAAGGATATCAGCCTCATGCAATCATCGATCCCAATGCTAAATGTGCAAAAAAAAAAAAATGCATCAACTTCAAATGAACAGATGAATTAAAAAAAATGTCAATTTAAAGGATTCCTTGTATGAGGTCAAATATGCTCATAACATTTAATGAAGATCTTAAGAAAATAGATCTTTCAGTCCCTAAAAGCCTACCGCTGGATGTTCCCAAAAACTTAACCAGCCAGCTCAACTCTAGACAGGTATTGATAGGTAAAACTGTAAAAGGATCTCAAAAGAACTTGCATCTTCAATGGTGGAGTATGCAATCAACCAAGCAAATCAATCACATCTTAGGTAATATAGCCATGTATACCAGGCTAAGCATCAGAATTCCAAGACTCACTCAAATCATTGCGACTCAGCTTTATAACTCTGTCTGGGAAACGAGTCCACGATCATTCATTCAGAGTTGGATTCTGGGAACTCAAATAATGGACATGTCATGTTTCTACAATACTTGAGCTCTAATTCTACCAAGGTTAGGAACACCATACCAGCATAATAGTTGAGCTAAAATCTCAGTGGTCAATGTTGGTGAAAAAAATGTTTCAACTTAATTACCGGTTCACTAGAGATTTTGATAACAGCTCCATTTGTACTAACTACTCAATCACTGTTGTACTTGACATTTCCAAATAGAAAAATAGCAATGCATTGAGGGTTATACCTCATGCTTTGGGCAATTGGAAGTTGGAACACAATGCTTTACAGTTTACACACTCCTCAGTGTTTTAAGAGAAGTAAAATGATATAAAGTGAATAAAATAATAGAAATTGAATAAATAAAGTGATATAAAGAGAAGTAAAATGATATAAAGTGAACAAATAATATAACAGAAAAAATAAAAAAATCATTGCCTATTTAGAAGAGAGAACTCAAGCAAGGAAAAGAAGAGCTGCAAGAAAGAACTTAAATAACTGGAATAATACACATTAAAAGAACAGAAGGAACTTAAATAACTGGAATAATACACATTAAAAGAAGGAAGAGGAATTGTAGAGTCCCAAAGGCCAAAGCACAAGGTTGTGAAGAATGTCCTGACATGTCCATCAATACAAGTGGTTTCCTTCATCTGGTGATTGGAACCATTGATGCAAAGGCCCCAATGTGGGCATGCAATAACCCAAAACACTCCCACTTTACAAAATCCTAGACATGCAACTTGGGGCTCTGTTCCATGTTGTTGCCATAGTTTCTTCTTAACCACCTGATATCAATGATTGGATTATCTAAATTTGCAGACTATTCACAAAATGGTCAGCCTGATAAGTAGTCTGGACCACCCAATAATGGTATCCACTTGTAAGAAATGGCACATCAGAATAATTTAGACATAGTGATGCACTGGGAGTAAGGGCCCAATGACTCCTCTTCAAAGATTTCTTACCTTTTGAACGCTTCCTGTTGTCCTTGTATCCAGGTGGTTCTGCTATCTTCTTGTACTCACCACCACATGACATCTTGTGGCTGAAATTGAACAAAGTGCAGAAGCATCAAACTTGATGGCCAAAGTATACAGCATAATTAACTAAATAAGGGATGTTTTTCTCTGAGGCTCTTCGAAAAGGGTGGGTCAAGACTAAATGTAGATAAACATTACAAATTTTTAGTTTCTCACATGTGCCAATGACAGGTGTCGTAGCCACAAAATTCACTACGTGCAGCTTTTACAATACAGTCATTAGGTGAAGGTTCTCTGTTCATAGCCCTCTTGATTAAATCTCCACAAGATTGGCACTGGAAGAAAATTACATGCAAGAGTACTGTTAATTACACTCATAAAACTCCAAATTTACATATTATCAATAGTTCAAAAGTGATAAAGTCTGTGGTTTGTCAGCTTAGGAAAAAGAATGCCATATTACCGCCCAATGGTGAACACGGTAGCTGTCAACTTCATCACGAAATGAATGGTAGATAGTAATATTGTAGCCACCATCAGGTCTCTACATAGAGACAAGAATATTATCAGTCAATTCAAACATGCAAACCTTTGACTATGCGCGTGTATCACTAACTCAAACACACACACACACACACACACAATAGGAAGGTCTCATCATGGATATTTATGGCCACAAGATTATATATACATTTCTTTTTATAAGGATGATAGCAAAAAAGATTAACCATAAAAAATTAGGGTGATTCTGATCTAGTCGTTAATATAACTCCAATTGGGATCAAATTTGGGCATATAAACATAATATATGAGGACCCATTATATACAATTCATCATATGATATAATCACTATCTCCACAACTTAAACAAGGTATGAATGATTCCTCTACCTTCGTTTTCCTTCTACATTCAACCCCTTCTTGCTTTTCTTCATTCCATCCTTGGCCAAAGATCAGACCTCATCTGGTTCCAGGCCTAAATGGGGCCCAGAACAGCCAGAACAATTTCAGATCCAATCCAACATCAGGTCCAACCAGTCCAGGCCCATTATTGGGCTCGAATTTATTCAGCAAGTGTGTGTCAGGCCTTGTAGGTTATTTTACAGTCAGGACCCGGGTCCTATCTTCGACCAAAAGATCACAAGGGACTATCGATGAGCAATTCTTTCAGTTTCCTTTTCTCTGTTTTTACTTTCAAGATATCATTAGCAATTATTAATCCTTCGCTCTAATCGCTAAGGATCTCTAGAACTTCTATTTTCTAGGAGTTGTAATTAGAAAGAATTTCTTTCTAGAAGTAAGGTTTTCTTTACATAAACAGAAAACCAGTTGGTGGGAATTGAAACTATATTATGTGGTTTGATTGAATCTACCCAGGTGCTGTCTGCTGAAATTCTGCAGATAGCACTTCTGTTCATTCCAATTGAGAGCGCTATGTGTGAATTAAAGTTGCTGAGTTCCAACTTCCAAGGGTACATACAATAATCAGAGTTTGGTGTGGTTGTTGCTTCAGATTTTGGTATTAGAGCAAGGGCATACATCAAATTGGTATCAGATCAAGTACATCTTGTGGCTTAACCCTTCCAGTGATCTTCCTCCTACTCCTACCTTTACTTTCTTCTTTTTTACAGAAGTTCAAAGTCAAGAAAGGGCCTACATCAAATTGGTATCAGATCAAGTAGGTCTTGTGGCTTAACCCTTCCAGTGATCTTCCTCCTACTCCTACCTTTTCTTTCTTCTTTTTTTACAGAAGCTCAAAGTCCCAATTACTGCTGAAACTTTCTTTTTTTTTTTTTTTTTTTTGCAGAATTTCAACAGTTACAATTTTGTCAAAAAAAAACAATCAAATTATCTTTCTTTTAATAACGGCTCACGCTCCTTTAATGATCTTTTTTATGGTTATGCTAGCTATGATAAGTCTATCTGGTAATTGGTCTGTTCTGGTTCTGGTAGATGCGCCTGAGATGGCATATCCACGATCAAATAATATTTCATTCTGGTTGTAGAAGTAAGTAGGGGCCACTAGGCAGCAGCACTGGGTGGATGGTTTATCTGCCCTTAAGTGGTATTACCAACCATTCTGGAGGAGCAGTTGATTCAGCAATTTCTAGTCTTCATCTATTAGGTGTTTCATCCATTTAGGTTCTAGTCCCAAAATCTAAAGCATATAAATAGCCAATGAGTTCCTTAAAAATACCTCTCTCAGCCATATATTGTCAACAACTCAACATAACTCAACTCAAATTACTGAGTAGCAAGTAAATGTATCAGTATGCCTCCAAAGCACCAACACAGGATGGGTTGAAACAATTTCAAAAAGTGGCCCAAGTATTGACCAAAAGTGTAACACAGTTGTCTCAAAATGTCTAGACTCCAGACTCTCACACACAATAATAACCATTCTATGCAAAACAAAGATTTATTTATTCAAAATGCGAAAAGACAGACACATGGCATAGAGGCTTTCTATGTTCGGGTTGTGGACCATGGATTAAATCAACTCATGCAACAGATTGTAGAGCATAACCACAGACTCGGAAACAGACTTGATAGCAGACAGGAGATGGCACAGGTTCAATGGCTTGAGATGATGCACAGAGAAGCTACTGTGCAGCTATGCCTTCTTCAGAAAAATAATAGAAAGACATGTAAAATCTACCATAAGTAGATACAATCGTTGCTCTATAGCAAAATATGCCAGACGAAGATCCAACCATAGATATTGAAATTGCCATTCTATCGATAACAGATTTAAGTAACTGTAAATACAGCAGAATTCAGGATAGAGGATTATCAGGAAAGCAGTTCTGACATTGATTTTAATAACGTACATATAGTAAAATATGGATCTGAGAATCAGCCATCGCACCAATTGGATTCGAGTTTCGATATACGATCAAAATCATTAGGAGATGGAGAAATAACTGGTTTTATGATTTGTGATTGGGATAAAAAATATAATGGTGTGCAAACAATTGGAACATTGTTGATTACAGATCTTGAAAATGGATTACAACAGCTAAAATCAGTGGGTCGAAGAAATTTTATTTCAAATTTGGAAACTCAATGGCACTGGGAATGAGATTCCACAGTTCAACAGAAATGACAACTCGATTAAGTCAAGAATGAAGGTCTTGCATCAACTATGTGCATAGTAGCTGATCTGAGAGGACAAAATATTAGGGATCTTTGTCATGGTCGATTTAATAATTGATCAAGGAGGACACCAGAGCAAATGGCATCTGGCGGTTCAGCACAGCTCAAGAAGTCTGCAGATTTAGTACCAGAAGAATTCCCACTTGTCGTACCTCTTATGCAGCAAATTCAACATTACATTACCTTTGTGCCAAGAACTACATTACCGAACTTGCCATATTACAGGATGATATATATGCGCATAGAAAGGTTTGAAACCTATGATCAATTCAAGGCAAAAAATTTTGTGACATACAAAATCTTGCGAAAACTTGGATATAATGCCTTATGAAATTGAGCTTCTTCCAGGGTTGGATGTATATCTTACATTCAATATTCAGATTTATTTGATTATCATGAAGAGGGATCTGATGTGGATGTACGCATGCTAATATCTATCAAAAAGCCAGCAACTGTAGAGAGAAGATTTGAAAGGCAGGGGGGAATGTTAATCAAGGAAAATCTTGATGAAGTGGAAAGTGGAAAGGAAAAGCAGATATGGGAAGGCCTTGGATCATAGAGGAAGAATCAATGAAGATGGATGCTAACAAGCTTTGAGCCTAAAAGTTGAGCAAATCCCTGAAGCTGAGTTATTCTCAACCCGGGGTGAATGATGCAACTCAACCAATTCATGTTTATTGGCGTAGGCCCAAGATCAGACCTCATCCAGTTTCAGGCCCAAATAGGGCACAGAAGATCGAGCACAATTTCAGATCCAATCTAACATCAGGTTCAAACAGTCCAGGCCTGAAACTGGGGCTGAATTTATCCAGTGAGAGTGTCAGCGCTGTGGATTATTTTACAGGTCAAGAGTCAAGTCCTGTCTCGGCCCACCAAACCACAAGAGTCTGACAATGAGCAAGTTTTCAATTTTCCTTTTCTGTATTATTTTTTCAAGATATTAAGACTTACTAATCCTGGTTCCCTAATAGCCAAGTATATCTAGGAACTCTAATTAGAAAAGGTATCTTTCTTGAAGTAGTTATATATATATAAACTGAAAATCAATCGATTGGATCCTTTTTTTAGTTTTGATTGGATGTTTAGGCTGGTTTGCTTGAAGAATGAGTGCCATTGCATGAAATTCTCATTGAATGCATTGTAACTACAATACTACATTCTCTAGTTTGATTGAAGCTATCCAGGTGTTGTCTACTAGAATTCCTCACATTGCAGGTCTGTTCATTCCACCTGGGAATCTATTCGATGGATAAATGATACAGGCTTTGGCCAACCCATTAGGCTCAGGCCCAATGAAAAGCTCCAATGATAGTTAGTGTTGGTTTTTAGGATTTCAATCTTATTAGGATTCTTTTATTTTAAGAAGTTAATATTAATTAGGACTCTTAATTAGTTTCCTATTTGCTTTAGGAATTTGATTCTTAGTAGAAAATAATTCTTTATTTTCTATAAATATATAAATCCCCCTTCTAGGATAGACACCTTTGATTTGATTAATAAATTGAGACTTCAATGATTTGCGTTTTTATGATTGTGGTTGTGATTGCTCTTGAATCCTTTGGATTCGGCCAAATCCATGCTGTGGGTTTGGTCCTCTTTCATCTTGATCTCCAGGCTGCTTCAATAATTCGAGTCCTCACTGGCAGGTAGGTTTTGTACGAATCAAAGTTGTAGAGTTGAGAAGAGACATACAAGTAATTAGAATTTGGTGTGGTCGTAGCATCAGATTTTGGCAATAGATCAAGCCCTTTTCACTTTTAATGGCCTGCATCTCTATACCTCTCCATTTGGATGTTTCTTGGTTATATAAGAGAAGCCATGAACAACTCCTTGAGGAAGCTACAAGAATATTCTTTCCACAATCCCTTTCATTCTCTCACTTTCGACCTTTCCTCTTCTCTTTTCTCTTCTAGAAGTGAACACAATATCATATGGTCAAATCCTATATGATCAGCCCAACAGATGTATTTGTATTTATATATCTTCTTCCACAACTCAAGAAGACTAACCTGATGATCCATCACTGAGCTCGAGTTAATTTTATTCATCAATTTTTGGAAGCTCGGCCCATGATCACTGTTTAATCACAACACAGCATAAACATCAAACATAAAAACAAGTTTTCGAATATGTTCAAATAAGTTGCATATATATGTGTGTGCATGTATGTATACTGAGTAAATAGTGTATGCTATTTCAAGTCAACCTGTGGTCCTTGTTCTTATTTGTAATCCACAAGTACGCATGAATCATCTCATGTAATAAGGTATTCTTCACATCTGCACTGGATCGAAATTTCAACAAAGGCTCGGAAAGCCGAATTTCACAACCACCACCATTTTCATAATGACAAACACCTGCACACCTGGAAATTAGTATTTATTATTACAGAGCCACATAATTTTTTTGAGTTGATGCCACCAACATTTGAGCACGCACTTAGAAACACTAAGAAAGCGATAGACAATGAGTACAACATGGAAGTAGAGAGATGCAATCCTATATAATAAAAAATATAGGGTAATGTTTTGCTATGAGGTACCTCTCACGGACTTGCATTAGAGGTGACCTTTTTACCACTGCATCGACACCCCATTACAAATCCAACCCCCTCACACTTACCAACCCCCATGAAACACGCACCAAGGTGGTACAAGCCTCAAGTACCCAAGGTATGTTTTACCTAGACACCACATAAGGCATGCGCCTAGCCACACCTAGGGGCTTCAGTGCATTGCGCCTCCAGGCGCACCTTACCACTGCACAACTTCTATATACATTATACAGTATAACACACCTGAATCATGCATAATATATCTTTACAGTTGTTGGGGTGCCTCTAAAATCCCATCAAGTACAAGACCCTGAATGAATCCACAAATTAAAGGGGCAGTTTCTTCCATCTCACAGAACAAGAAAGAGTGGGTGTCACCGCAAAATGACTATTGTTGACTGCAATTACACGTATTCGAGTGTAGATATCAAGAAAGATTCGATCTTTCTACACTATGAGCGCGAGAAATAGCAGAAAGAAACCGAGAAATGACGAAAGAGAGGGGAAAAGTTCGAATTTGCAATTGCATTCGTATTTGCTTACAGGGTCATGCGCTTGGAACTCCAAGCAAGGACACAAGGTCCGAGAGCGTCTTCGAAGTAGAGAGCGCTGTAATGGCGGAAGAGGTCATGGATGTCTGGATGGGGATCGCGAGCGTCTGCCTCCTCTGCGATCGAATCCATCGCCCCAAGCTCTCGATTCGATCAATGCTCGCGAAATTTTAGGAAATCTGCTCGCCCTACCGTCCTCTTCAGTTTGCTCTCTCTCTCTCTCTCTCTCTCTCTCTCTCTGTCAGCCTTTCCAATTTTCGCCTCTGCCTTTGCTTTCTTTTCAGTAGTGTACTTACTAGTTTCTTCTATTTCTATTCGAACGGGGAGATCTATCGAGTCCTTCACTGCATAAAAGTCAGGCTTTCTCTCTCGTACACGGTTACTATTGAGAGGTGGTGATGAAAAATATTGAAAAGTATTTTATATATCCTCACTGCGGAGGAACAGCAAAGCTCTAACGGAAACAAAATTTATGCTTAATTAGAAACAGTGAAAAGCATTTTTATTCTATCTACATACACCTTTGTGTGTTTTATAATTCCACTTCATTTCAAAGTACAATAAGCTAAAAAAGTCAAATCAAAATATTACATTTTAAAAGAATTCTTTTTCTTTTTACATCAAAAAGTTAAAAGCTACTTTTGCATCCCGCTAATTAATAAAAATATATACTTTTAACACAAAAACATCAATAAATTATATTATCTCTTCACTAAAAGATAAAATTCATCATTGGATTAATTTAACCTCTCCTATTTTTTTAATCTTTTGAAATAATCATTTACCTCACTTCACTCACTTAAGTAAACTAACAAACAACGCCTTAAGATTTTGATAGCAATTATTAGTTGAGAAAATTTAATAGTTATCTAGACTCAGCTAGTGTCCCAAAAGATTAAGACTTAAGACCGTCATAGTCCCAAGAGGAGAACAAACAATTACAAATTTTAATTCAAATTTTATTTTATGGTAAACGCACTCATGCCTATAATATGCTCTCCGAGTCCCTCACCATTGCATCATAACCAAGCAATGCAAAAGCAACTGAGCTACCAATAAATTAGCTAAACAAGAAATCTACATATTTGGAATCTCTTTTTCATAAAATTGTACTCCCATTTGATGAGCGGAGCACAAAATGTTAAATTGGAAAATTGTCAAAATAACTGTCAATGGCCGATAATCGCCACTCATTACATTATTTAATCACTTGAAATGTATTTTGTTTTATTTGTTCACAGATTAAGTATTTATAACTCACATTCTACTATTAAAACCTAGTTCTTACATAAACTTTTGATATACAACGGCTAATTCATCGAGAAATTAGGCTTTATTCAAATTAGTGGATGAGAATGAGAACTCAAAAGAAGTAAGAATCATTATTATACAAAAATAATACGTCTTGTTTCCTTAAAGCTCCTAAAGAATTCCTAATAATGCATCTTTAATCTTTCACCTTCTATTTTTGTCACGTCCTAGGTCCCTCCCCACAAATATTTCAAAATTCAAAGCACTATTACATTATCCGTTAAATCTATGCTTCAAAGATCAAACCAACTTTTAAGAGTTGGTGGGGGCCAACAACTCTTCTGAGAAATCACAACTATTAACCATCTCAAAGCTTATACTAACAGAAGAGGCACATGCCATGTGTTGTACACTTTCAACCTTACCATCTCCTTCCTATCTATAAAAAATTGTTGCATTGCCATGTGTCGTACACTTTCAACCTTACCATCTCCTTCCTCTCCCATAAAAAATTATCACAAATGCAACTAACAAAAGAATTGTGGGGGGGGGGGGGGGGGGTTGGGGCTGATCTTGCAACTGAAGGTGCAAATAACTTGGGTTAGCCCCTTCCAATATGGAGAGAGATTGGTGCACAAAAATTACAAATTTTCACATAGAGCACTGCTGCAAAAATAGAGGTATAATAAAAAAATAGAAAAAAAAACCATCTAACCGACTGAATCGATGATTAATAACTGTGTTTTTACGGTTTGATTATGATATCGAAAAATCATACTTCACAGTTTGGTTTTAGTTTTTAGTTTCGATTCAAGGTTATTAATTGAACTAAATTGTAACATATGGTTCGGTTAACTGAACTATAATATAAAATTTGATTAACCATGTGCAGTTAAGTGAATTGTTATTCTTTAAGTCATATTTTAGATCAATTTCAATTATTTATCTCTTAGCACAAAACTTCTACAGCTGTCAGCTATTCAAATCCTTTCTTAATATGAATAACCGTAATCAAATTGTGCAATATAGTTAACCGCGGTTTGGTTTTTAACAGTTTTATAAAATATAGCTACGGTTAAGGTTTTTAAAAACTGAAAATTGTATAATAGAGTTTGGTTAATGGTTTTTTCAAAACCTACGATTAATTGAACCGTTACACCCCCAGCAAAGAACAACAATTAACATAGCAACAGAAGCTTCACTTCCATAGAAAACACCATTGCACAAACATGTCCTACAGTTTGGCTAACATTGAGCACCTGGTTCATTGAATGTAAGTGAATATCTAGCTCCAAGGCTTTTAAAAGGACTACTTTGGGTGGTTTTCAATTTAATTCCAACTCCTTTTTTATGATACGACACTCAAGTCCCAATTTTAAAGTGCATAATTTTCTTCCTTTACGTTGCTATCATACAAATATCGCATCTCCTCATATTTCAATCACTAGTGCAAGTGTCATCCAACAATAATAAGAATCCTTTCTCCTCAAAGTTGAAAATGGTTACATGAAAAACCCAATGTCTCTTTCCTTGAAGCCACATCAATTCACTGGGCCTCTTTTATTACTCCAAAAGACATGTTTATGATGTATCTCTTGTGAATTGTTCCATATCTTAAAAAAGGAAACAACCTTTTCATATCTTGTAAGCCATTTCTTTATCCATTACATCACCCATGTCATTTCAAAGCCCCACCTCTATCTTTAACTTTCCCTTTGACATACCTTTCAATCTCTAGCATCAGGAAAAGCTTAAAACTATATATATATATTTTTTATTTAGATAGGAAGAAAGAGGCCTACAGTAATAAGTGAAGTTAGAGCTTCTTCTTCTCCTCAATAGAATTTTCCATTTATCTATCTGATAGATGGTGTTATAGAACATCAAATGCATGGTTTGCATGGGCTTATTGGGCTGCTTGGATGGTGAGGCTCATAGCTAATATTCACTGGAGGCGTTTATTGGAGTAATTTGTAAGGTGTGTCACACCTCAATGAATAAATCAATTTTTACGGGAATTAACTGTGCATATCCCACTGGTAAAAAAAAATATATATATCCAAAATGCGTGTGGGACCCGCTGGCCTAACGAAAATAGAGTGCTATCATGATGGACCATGATCCATCGGTTTAATCGAACATATCTAACTCACACAGAAAAGATTTGCCAAACAGGGCCTGAAAGTTTGATAACCTATGCTGATTTATATTTCGATCCCGCGCCATCTTCTACTGCAGTAAGCACTTCCCGCCTCTCTCCCTCTCTCAGAGAAAGCACAGTAGATGGCGCCCAGATCCGATAGCGTCGAAGGTAACCGACCATCTCTACCCAACCTCCTATCACTTTCAGTGGTATTTCATTTCCCTTGAAATCTGGTTTTCCTATTTTGACTTTCCCCATCACATTCAATCAATCTACTTGGGTTTCTCTCGTTTCTTCTCGTCCCAAATCCACATTCTGTAATAATATTGTCATTTGAACAAGTAATCTCGCCCAATTCCACATTGAAACGTCCTACTTCATTTCATCGCTGACCTTTTCTTTTCTTTTTTTTTTTTTTTTGGGTGCGTGGGGTGGGTTTGGGGGCAAAGAAACAAGCATTGGGTTAAGGTCTTTGTACACTATTCATATCGAAATCTTGAATTTCATACATACATAACGATTCACAGTGGTTTTACAAAATAGATGGTGCTTTCTATTTCCATGGTAAGCCCAGTTATTGACACCCGTTTCTATTACTGATGTTGCAGGTATTGTGCTCAAGTTTGTGAATGAGGTATGCCCCTGAAACAGTCAATCTGATGTTGATGTGCTATTTCTAGTCCTCTGCAATTTAGTCTATGCAACTTGTAATTGATTTTTTTTTTTAATGCTGACCCTGTCCAATATTCTGTGGATCAAATTCACTAATAATCGGTAAACATGGTTCTTCTGGTTGTTGTCTGCATCTTAATGGCTCAAATCAATTTGTCCTAATCTGGTTGTTTAGCAGAACATGACTTTGATCTACACGTTTCGACACTCCAACCTCTTATCAAACTAGCAGTGCTGCTCATATTACCCAGCAATGCATTGATTCTAAAGTTCTTCTTCTTGTTTTATATGACTCAATGTTTCATCTGTGCCTTCTTTAGCAAAATAGACCCCTGAATTCTCAAAATGCTGCTGATGCTTTGCAAAAGTACAACCTCAAAAAGACTGCGGTTCAAAAAGCATTGGATACTTTATCCGATAGTGGACAAATCTCATTCAAAGAGTACGGTAAACAGAAGATATACCTTGCTCGGCAAGATCAATTCAATATTCCAAACAGTGAAGAGCTTGATCGGATGAAGAAGGAAAATAGCAAGATACAGGAAGAGCTCGAAGATCAACAGAAAGCAATAGCTGAGGTACAGGCAGGTATGGTCTTTTCTGTGATGTGATTCCATTATGGTTGAAATCAGGCAGATGTATTAGCAATGGGTGTTCAGGACACCAGTTGGTAGTAATGGGCAAGTCTCTCAAATTTTCTTAATGCTGAAAAATTAAAGCATCTTTAAACATTTGACTGGCAATGATTTTTGTTGTAGAAATTCGAGCTTTGCAGACAAACTTAACACTGGAGCAAATACGAGAGAGAGGAGCTAAACTGAAAACAGAGGTAAGCTATATGGGCATATTTGGTACTATAATGTTTAGGTAAAGTTTAAAATAACCAAACTGGAGGTCAAATTGCCACAAATTTGACAACTCAACTACTAGTGTAATTGGGGTGGTCATTTAAATAAAATTAGAAAATAAGGATAGCTACCATAAATCAGTCAAAATTGTTGGGTCATATTGATTTTTCCAACTGGTGTTACTTTTGATTGGTTGAATGGCTTGGTTTGGACTGACCGGCAAAGGCACCGATCACAAGCAGTCCAACTGGGTGGCCTGATGTGGTTAGAACTGATGATGAACTTAAGGTCTTACTTGCTTTTGCAGAATTTAAGTCCTAGGAGTTCATATGTAAAATGTGCTCCAACAAAGGTTTCGTTAAAGAGGTTTGGGATGAAGGCTATATGCTACAGCTGTAGATTGGACCCTAACTTTCCTAGAATTTGATTTACTAATGGTTTATTCAAATCTAGCCACTTGTAGGCGTACATTTCTCAGAATTCCCAGGACTTCAATTCCATGAAACAAATGGGCCCTAATTTGTGAAGATGAGAAAATATTCAAATCATTTATCCCTTACCAGGTTAGAGAGATGGAAGAAAAGCTGAGCAAATTGCGCCAAGGGACAACTTTGGTGAATCCGGAGGATCGGAAAGCAGTTGAAGACACGTGCTCTCTGAAAATCAGTCAGTGGAGAAAGCGCAAAAGGATTTTCAAAGACCTGTGGGATATGATAACTGAGAACATGCCCAGGGACCTAAAGGACTTTAAGGTTCTCTCTCTCTCTCTCTCTCTCACCCAAAGGACTTTAAGTTTCTCTCTCTCTCTCTCTCTCTCCATATATCTTAACTGGGTATTGAATTATGCAGGAGGAGCTTGGAATTGAATATGATGAAGACGTTGGTGTGAATTTGCAATCCTGCAGTGAATTGATGACCTCTGGGCGGAAGCGAAAGAGGGTTCCATGATTTCTTCAGGGTATGCTGGCCATTTATCTAATGGCTCATACAGATTCTAAAATGCCATAAAGAAATGTAGTGTGATGACTGGTAACCCAGCTGCTTCCTGTTGGATTATTTACCAAAACCACAGGTGTTACCCTTTTCAGCAAGGATTGTGATAAAGATGAATGGGCATTGTCATGTTTGGTAGATTGAAGGTGGTTCTAAACAAAGCATAGAATGTCAATGGTGGTCAAGTCAACTGGAAATAGCCTTGTAAATATTTTCAAATTTGTTCATCATCGGGTGGGCTACTTGAATTTCTTTTCTCTATTTTCTCTATTCCAATCTATCGTAAGCCAAATCCTCTTATAGATTATACTTCTAATAAATCCCTATAAATTTATTCTTTCGTCGTCGTCATCATCATCATAGCATTATAAATTTGTCATCTCATAATTTTGCTACATCATTAAAAGAATATTTTCATTGCAATTGCTGTAGCCATCTTATGCAATTACTTCCATCTGTACCTTGTAATTGTTCATACCGTTGTAGTAACTAGCTTTACATGATCATAAACTCAATAAAAACAATAAAGAATACCAGCTATATCCAGAAGCTAAGAGATAAATAAACATTTCTACCATAATCACTTTCAAGAAACAACTCCTTCCACACACTCTTTAAGTTTTCACTACTTTAAACCTCGCTTGGTCCTCACAGAAACTGGCTTCTTCCCCACCTTAGACCTTTGCACTTGTTTCTCAGCAGAGCATGCCACTGTATTTCCATCCTTTCCTGACGCTGATCCCATTTTCTTATACTCTTCATGCTGCATGTTAATGGAATCAGCTTGAGATATTAACTTTTGGTCTTGGTTTGAGTGATGAAACTTTATGCCTTCATTCTCATCCAATATCTCACCACCTGAGACTACATAGTTTTTACCCAATCCATAACCAGCTCTTCTGCTAGTTGACTCTCTATTGGTTGTTGGTGATTTACTCTCCTCCTTGAGTAAGATAGGTACCTCATCTAAATGAAAATCACTAAGCTTGGATGGAATCCTCGCCCAATCCTCAGTCTCTTCATCACTCTTGTTGAAATGTGTTACCTTCCCTGAGGATGTCATCCTGCTTGCTTCATTCGTTGTCCCAGTTGAGTCCAAGCTTGAAGCAGATGGGGATCTCTCTAGTTTTTCTTTGGGTTTGCATTCAAGTTTCTCCTGGAGAATGTTTCCACTCTCAAGTGGAGGTTCTTTGTCTTCTGATTCAGAACTGTAGTGCTGAATGCGGTGGATCTTCTCAAACTCTGACCCACCACTAAACCCAGTTCTATTCCTCAAAGGCACGTCCTCTCGGTTTGTCTGTTTCTCCCTCTGGTCCCAGGGCTGCTGTGATCGTCTGAACCGCTGTCATGGGGTTCTGATTTCAAAAGCTCCATGGCAGCTCATGCTACTAGTGTTGCCTGGGCAGCTGATTCAAAAGCTGCTTGAGCTGCATTAGCAACATCTGCATACTTCTTCCTTGCTTTCGTTGATCCAGAGAGTTCATCAATTGGTTCTTAATGCTTTGAACATCATCTTCCGTACCATCATTAACAAGATTCTCTGCACTTGCATTGGATCTATTAGGCTTGGCCTTGTCCTCTGTCTTCTAGCTTATGTTCAAGTCCTGCAGTTTTACAGATTAATGTAAACAAATGTTAGTTCTGTCTTCCAGATTAAGTTAAACAAAGTGTTAGTTCTGTCTTCCAGATTAAGTTAAACAAGTGTTCTATCTCCAAATCCCTTCTAGTGATTACTATGGACCTGTTTGTTTGCATGAAATTGAATTCATCATGATTCTAAGAAATTTATTTCTGTTAAAGTGGCTAATTGAAGAAATAAAATTGAAAATCTTGTGCCCGAAAAATAATGTTCAGTTGGACAATAATTACTCAGCCATCATCCTAGTAAATAAAATTCTAGAGAAGTTAGTCTCATTTACATTTCTCCCTTATAGGCTGCACCTACACCTCTTTAATATTTCTCCTCAAACCCATTTTACCATGAATTTCTAGGAAGTAAGTTCACGCATACAAAAAAGGCCGTAATGCTTTTCTCAAGTGCCACCTGCCACAAGCCTCATCTATGCTCTATCAAATCATAGGGTCATGTCTCAGTCAACTTAATTTTTAATGAGATTTTGTTTTTACATGTATTCTTTATACATAAATAAAGTGTGATGGCATGATGCATATAACAAGTCACTCCATGTGACAATCCCATTGTGACCCAAAAGAAATTCCCCCGTGATGCTTAGAAAACATCGCCCGTAGTCCACTCATCTATAACTTGAGGAGCTGAAAAAGAAGTTGGGGGGTAGGTCTTTACACCCGAAACACCAAGAGCAACACTATAAATACGACAATTTTGCAAGAATAAGCAAATATAAACATAAATTACATGTATTCTTTATACATAAATAAAGTGTGATGGCATGATGCATATAACAAGTCACTCCATGTGACAATCCTATTGTGACCCAAAAGAAATTCTCCCATGATGCTTAGAAAACATTGCCCGTAGTCCACTCATCTATAACTTGAGGAGTTAAAAATGGGGGGGGGGGGGGGGGGGGGGGTGGGGTGGGGTGTTCTACACCCGGAACACCAAGAGCAACATTGTAAATACGACGATTTTGCAAGAATAAGCAAATATAAACATAGCATGTTTTATTTTTTTGTGCTTGAATGCAGAAGACATGATGATTATAAGAGGGCAATAAATGGTTTCTAGGCATGTTGTGCATCTAAGAATAAGCATGAAGTATATAGAATCATAAATAATAGGTACAATACAATCTAGTTGGCAACCACATTCGCTATATTCTCTCAACCGTCGGTTGCATTAGGTGTGACCTAATTGCATCGAGGTGACCTACTAAGAAGAGAGCAATAAATCAATAATCAATCATCTTGTGATGTCACAAGGAAGTGTGGCCGGATGCTCACCTTACTACCTATGGGAGTCCCAGCAATTCCACTAGTGCCTACTGGAGTAGGAAAACAATAAAGTTAAACTCAGCCCTGTCGAGCATCACAGGGCATATGCTTAGTGTTGCCCACTAATACGAGTAAATAACTATCAATAATTACTCTTTACTTTCATTCTTTCTCATTTGAGATCATTTGGTAGAACTATCATTGGTAACAAGTTACCTCTACAGTCTTGAAGCCATATCAATATCAATTTTGGAGTATATACAATGTACAACTGGAACAATATCAGTTCAATGTATACAAATCATATGAACAATGGGTTGAGATTGATCAATGCATAATTATATAAATGAACATGATTGAAATCATGTGAATGCATGGGTTTATTTTTCAATATGCATGCAATATAAATCAGTAAGGGAATCAAGGATAATTACTAACTAATCATAATCTAAGATAACACATTGTTCCTAGCCATCCAACCTAGCACAATCATAAGGTGTTCATATGTCAATGTGCTACTTTAATCTTGGTACTACATTGTGTAAGAAACTGACATCGGACTCTTTATACCAACACCTAAGGCGTAGCATCAGAATAATTCGAGAAATTCATGGGTTGAGTGCTAGTTGAACACGTTTCCTTTATTTATATTTTTATTTTCCATTGGACTGTGTAAAATGGCTTGTGGTTCCATCACTAAGATCCCTACATGGTCTTCTAATCCCTTAAATCCTAGAGGCCTAGGATAACCTCATCGTCAACCATGAGAAGGCTGGTCAACCACATTCCATCACAATTGACCCCTAAACTTCCCAAAGAAAGTTGTTAGTAGAAGGGTCACTCGCTCGAGCAGGGGTCCACCTCAGCAGACCCAATCAATTCGCTCCCAGAGACCTCGCTTGCTAAGGCGGGCCTAGGCGGAATTTATTTTCAAAACCGGTTTTGTTTTTGCTTCAATTCAACTAGGTTCCGAACCCAACTTAAAACCTGCATTGATGGTGCATATAGGACATTTTAAATACCTCTAAAACCAACCAATAACATTCAATTCCATCATTCTATATTATAAGGCATGATTTATAAGAAATGAGCTGAATTGAGGAACATTCATGAAATTAAACTTGGAATCAATCATTATAACCACACATGCATTGAATATAAATGCTTATACTTGCTTTGATCACATTGCTTAGCCTCAAGTTTCTTTGCTTAGCTCAAATGGGGAAGAATAAAAACAAGAAAATCTCCACTTATGCAAACCCTAACATGAAAAGGGAAGATGAGTGCATACCATGCAAATGAGCTTCCTTTAACTCAAATGGAAGCAATGGGTTGGAAGAAGATGGAAGTTCTTACCTACACAATTGATGGGAAAGAAAGAAGATGGGTATCACCAATTCCATACTATGAGAAGATGAAGAAAAAGATAAGGAAAAGGAATCTGTTCTCTAATTAGACATGTATGGCTGAAGGTTTGAGAATCACCAAGATTCAAGGCCCTAATAGGATTTCTAGATTGCATTTCAATTAACTATTGCAGAGAAATAAAAGAACTAGTAAGACAATCAACCACGCAAAGACAAGGCATGCAGATTTTTTACGTGGAAACTCTCATCGAAAAAAACCACAAGCCCTCATCGGACCAACAGAAACCAAGTACTAATAATGAGTAATTACAAGATATACTCACAATTTCTATTCCAGTCTCCTCAACCCAAGGATTGAAATTGTTCTTACATAACTCCCTACCATTCACTGCTCTCCATGCTTAATCCAACCAATTTTTTATGAAGGAAGATAATCTTCTATAAGAGAGTAGAAGCAATATTATTTAGTACTCAGCAACTCAGCACAGTCTCTTCAATGGACGCTCTAGAGAAATAGTGGTATCTCCAATGTATATTTTCAATTTATAATAGGAGAAGTGGTGTCCTAGGGTTAAGAAAGCACCCTTTTACAAAACCTACCACTTGTGTCTTAGAGTTGCGGTTTGTGTAGAATACAAAATAGCAATCTTAGTACAAAAAGAAAATAATTTGCAAATAGAAAAGTGGATTCTATTATTCATCTGCTTGAATGCATATGAGCATCCGCTCGAGCGTGTGAAGAAAACATCTTGTTATTTTGAATTCTACACAATTTATGTTAGGCCCGCTTAAGTGCATAAAGCTTTATCTTGAGCAGGGAAGCTTCTGTCTGGAAGTTTTTCAATCTGGATCCATTTGCTAGAGCGTGTGTGAGTATCTGCTAAAGCGCATTTCTTCTGATTTTTTGCATATTTTCACTTTAACTCTTCTGGCGATACGAACAACAACCCATTTTAAAAGAAATATAAAATTACAATTCAATGGGCTTATAGTTTTGTCAAATTCATGAATTAGCTAATTACAAATAATTGCTTCCTTTGGCTTAGATGTGAAAGAAGAAAGTGAAAAGGAAAAGGAAGAAGAAGACCCCCCAGCTGAAAACAAGAGAAGAGGGTCAATTGAAATGAGCTGAAACTGTTTTATGTAAACAGTTTTGGTAAATTGCAACTGGTCCACTTCTTATGCATAATTGCAATTTGAATAAAATGGGCTCTAAGTAAGTCCAATTAGAGTCAAATGAAGTTGAGCCAAGAATAAAAGATGATGCACAAGATGAGATGAATATGTTGCATTCAAAATGATATGAAAATGATGCGAAATGATAAAATTGAAAATTGTGAAAAAGCCCTTAAACCCTACCTAGGCTTCGTCAAATCCAACTCAAACTACTCACCTATCATCAAATTTAACTAAAACAAACTTAAGTGCCATAAATCAAATTAATTAACACAAGAACACAATTAAATTTGGTCAGGACCTTATAAGTGCATAGTAGGGGTGGACCTACATATATTTTTGGGGGGCAGTGGCCTCAGTCGGATCTCCATGAGCCATGTCCGATTTCAAAATTTGTAAGAAAATCTTGGTTTTATCCCAAAACCCAACTTCCTATTTGGGTTTGCCCCCTTGAAACTTCTGGCTCCGCGGCTGATGCATAGCCAACCAACTGATATCCATTCCACATAAACGACCAGGAAGTGTACAGGGTTAGCTGGGGATTTGATGTGTCTGTGGGTCGGTGCATAAAACTCGAATTGTTCATGTCAATTGTCAACTAGCAGCATAGGTCACGTTTAGTCATCTCGATCGATTGTGCGTAGTCACACTGGTCGAGTCATTATGCTGTCACCCGTGATTGTCAAAATTTGATGCAAATCCACTGCCATGGCCCACATCCTTCTTCACCCCACCAAACAAAATATTATGATTAATCCAACCTCCACTGTATGTGTTCATCTGGACATTAACTACCATCGGATCTTACCACAGTAAATTTGCCTCATGTATGGCAATTAAGAAAGCCTTGGCAACCTGAACATAAAGGCTATATTTATTTGATCAATCACATGTTGTTGGTACATTCAATCCATGTTCAAACCCTTCTCCTATTGATTTTCATGCATCCAAGTGACCCCATAAGGAATTGACATTAAAAAACAAAAAGGAAAATTTGCCGGTCGCAAAGTATGCAGGCCCTTTTATTGGACTGGTAGAGCTGGACTTTTGACCTATAACAATGGTTACGTCCACCCCCAGGTAGGGCTGTCAAAGGGCCATGCCCAGGCCGGGCTTAGGTAAGCCCTTATCCTACCCTCACATGTGCGGGCCGGGCCTAACTGAGCAAATGCCCTCGATTTTTAGGGCGGGCCTATAATTTTTAAACCCTTACCCAACCCTCAAGGGCTAGGGCCGGGCCGAGCCAGTGCCAAAAGAAAAGGAAAATTTTTTTGATACTAATAATTCTATAAATTATAATAAATATATAACAAATAACAATAATTCTTTATTTAATTATTTAATCTACTTTTAGAATATCCAAAAGATCATCAAATGTATTATTATCATTGTGTTGCTGCGTACGTATCCAATCTTGTGTGCAAATTAAGACTTCTACAGTCTCATATTTTAAACAACTCCTATATTAATCAAATACTCTTCCTCCCGTACTAAATTCTGATTCAGAAGCAATAGTAGAAACAGGAATTGCTAAAATGTCACAAGTCATTCTGGAGATAATTGGATATTTTGTTGAATTAACTTTCCACCAATCCAATATATTGAAATTTTCAGATTTATCCCTTGGCTCCTCCAAATAACAATCTAATTTTGATTTTTCCTTTACAACTGTCTGAGTCATTTGTTCCTCAAAAGCTAAAAAACTATTTTCAAACTCATTAGATTTCTTTACCAAATCAACTTTATCCACATTTGACAATGTTTTGGTAGGTGCATCATATACCAATTCATCTTCAAACTCATTGTGTATATTAGATATTTTATATTAAAATTTAATAAACAGTGGGCTGGGCTGAGCTCCCTCGGGCCTGATTAGTCAAGCCTAAGCTCAGCCCTCTAGATGCGGGCTTTTAAAAATAGAACCCTACCATACCTTCGTGCTTTAGATGAAAAAAATAAGCCCTCGTTTTGAGGGCTTTTGCGGGCGGGCCTGGGCGGGCCCCCTCTTTAAAGGGCCAGATTGACAGCCCTACCCCCAGGGCGTAGATATGGAAGCCTGGTGACAACTTACAAATAGTTGGAATGGGGTTAAGCATCACTGTCAGAGAGGACCAATGGTCCAACATGCATTGGGATTTGGGTGCACTGTGTCAGCAGTGCGCATCAATAAATTAAATATATTGATGTGGATTGTTATGAATCTAAAAACATTGAAAATATACTTAGAGTTTTGTAGAATATTTGAAAGGCTCATAAATTTGTGTTTACCATGCATGAATATTGATATGTACAATTGAATCCACACACATATATATATAGCCTAACCGTCGATTGACTCAATTCAAACCCAGATGTATGTACAACTGGATGCATATATCTACAAATTTGAAAATAGAAAGGACTGTGCTTGATTATTTATTGAGTTGTTGGCATGCATATGTGTCCTAATTGCCATTTAACACAGTTTTGAAAAGCAACAATATTCTGGCTGGACTTTAACTTTTTTAAGAAAAGAGGATGGGGAAGAGATCTTCTTTTGGAACTAGGGAAGATATTTTCTTTAGGAACTTTGAATCTTGTAGGAGACGTGGAAAAACAATTTAATGAAAGACCTACATCTTGTAGGAAGATTATTTTGTATACCTAGGGTAAGATCTGCTTTTTTTTTTTTTTTCTAATGTTTGTTTTGGTTGGGGGGGGGGGGGGGGGGTGTGGTGTTTGAAAGGAGCAAAATTCCTAAGAAAAAAGAATAAATAATGCGTTATATCAACTATATCAACAATATATTTTCATCTATCAACCAATACAACCGAAATGCACATATAACCTTGTCACTCTAGATTGATCAGTTTAAAGACAAACATACATCAGAGCAAAGATGCCGCATTGGGACCACTATTGCTCTAACAATATTTCTAATTCTCCACTTATCCTATATTTAGATTGTATTAGTTGGTCATTAATTCAATAGTATATTTCTCACTACATTGTCAATAAGTTCTTATTTACCCCTATTTGTCGGTCTTTAACACTTGTTAAAAAAACCGCTCTTTTATCCAAGTGATAATGAGTGGTAGGTCTTACTTGATTAGTCAAGATCGTAGCCCTAACTTTTCACCTCTGCATAACTTTCTTTCCACGTCTGCGATTTACTTTTTCCATTTGAGTGAGTTACATGTCCAAATAATTCATTATAAGTTCAAATATATAAATAATCAAGCAATCCATCTTACCACACACATGCCCAACTATGGCCCATAGGCCATGTACATATTCATTTTATATCAGTAGCCATATGTCTGGTTGATGAGCAGATAAAATTCTTCTCGTGTCAAATGCAGGGGCGGATCCATCAAATTATCTCTAGAGATGCCACTTGGAAAAATATGACAAACTTGACAAGACGACAAGGAGCTTTATGAAATTTGGGTTGAGGGGCATATAGATGACAGAGCCAAGAGAATATCCTCCTAAATTTCACTATTTTTCTCCACCTTATTTTCTCAAAATTTCCTTTTTCAATGGAGTTTCATCATCCTTTAAAGCCTATATTTTATTTTTCTTAAAAATTTTCACCAAACCCACAATTCACAATAGGCCTACAACGCAGCCAATGCACCCCACAAGATGCCACGTGTCTCACCATCCAAAAGAAGCACAAGTAACTCTCACTGTCCAAGCCCTTTCTAATTATATATATATGTGGATTAAATTTGTGAGCCATGAATGAAGAAATTCGAAATTTATGATTGAAATAAAAAATATGCATATTCATAAGATGGATGTAGCGGAAATGAGAATGTTTAGGTAGATGTGTGGTAAAAATAGGAAAGATAAAATTAGAAATGAATATTTGCGAGAGCGTATAAGGGTAATATCAATAGTGAATAAGATTAGAAAAACTCGTTAAATGTGGTTTGGACATGTTGAGCGTAGGCCAGTAATAGCACTGGTAAGAAAAATTTTGGTTATATAAGAGGTAGTGATAGGCCGAAAAAAAAATATTAATGGAAATTATTAATTCAGATTAGCAGAAGTTTAACGAAATGAAGAAACAGAATTCATATATTCGACCCTAATATGATTGGGATAAGGCTTTGATGATGATAATAATCTGGGTTGGTCTCAAATAAATTTTTTCATCGCCTTAGTTCCATCTCCAAATGGGACCTACAACTGGGACCATTAAAAAATTTTATAATAGGTGTGTGAAAATATTTTTTATAGGATTAAAGTAATTATGTGTGTATATATATATTTAATATTTTAATGTGCACATGTAAATCCAACTACGATAAATAGGAAAGTTGGGCCACCGCTCTCTCTTTCTCTCCCATGTGAATCCCGTTTCTTTCTTTCCTCGCCCCTCTTTTTTCTCTCCTCTGCTCCTTCTCCTCTCCTCTCAAGCGATTGGGATTCCTCCATCGCCCCGGACGCACCACCATCTTTCTACGGACGCGATCTCTTCGATCCTGACATGAAGATCTTCGTCAAGACACTCAAAGGAACCCACTTCGATATCGAAGCGGAACCCAAAGACACTGTAAAAATCTCCACCTCTTCCTCTTCCTCTATCTCTCTCTCTCTCCTTTCCACTCTCAGTCGCAGCCATGTACTAGTGAGAAAGATTAGGGTTTCTGTTTCTCATTCCATGTTTCTTCTTTTGCTCTGTTTATGTTTGTCTTCTTCCGTAGAATTGCAAAGCCTAATTGCGTGTTTGGATGTACTTGTTCCCTTTGCGACCTACGTTTTTTTGTTGAGGATTGGTAGAGATGTTTTGCTTTCTTGTCAAGTTTTTCGCTTTTTGGTGTCGTTTCTTGTCGAAGAAGAAATCGGTAGCATCGGGTCTATTTGATCGATTTTGGGCGGTTGATACTACTGCAGATGCCTTTCTTGCCCAATTGGGATTGTGTGGAGGGCCTATTGTTGCTATTGCTGTTGTTACATGATTTAAGTTTGGAATCTACGGTTGTTATGTTCTGCTGTAGTAGTTTTTATGCAAGTGGTTCTAGGGCTTGTACGAATGCGCTGGTAGATACTCCTTTAATCTTGGGGGTTGCTCTTTTTGTGTTTCAAAGATGGGTTTGTTTGGTTTCTTTTGTTTATTTATTTTGATTAGTATATGGGGTCCATGTCTGATGCATTAACTGATTGATATGATTTTGGTTACATTTGATTGGTTATTGGAATGTGTATTTCCGACGGCTCCTAGACATTGCAGTGCGGATAATAGGAGGAAGCTGCAGACCATGACTGGGTATTACGAAGATATACAAGTTAGGGGTTTTAGGTGGTTTATGTATGTTTTAGTTTTTATTGACTATTATCCTTTGAGATTGTAGAAAGTTTGTTTTGCGTAGGAGTTCTACACCAATAAGAAGTTTGTTTCGGGCATGTCAGGTTTTAGAAAAGTCTGGCCTTTATAGTTTAGAGACTCGTGTTTTTTAGTTTTTTCTAAAAATAAGCTGAGCTACAAGTGAGAGCAAGTTGGTTTTGTAGTTGTTTTGTTGCTTATGAGAATGGGAATTCCATACATATTCATAAAAAAAAATGACTGTTCTAGCTAAATCTATAATGATTGTATTTTCTCAGGTTTTTAATTCTACATCTTGCTTATTCTTTATCTTAATTTTTAGTTATTATGTTTATATGTATAGATAGAGAGACACAGAGAGCTAAAAATTGCATCAAGAGTTAAAAGAATGTACAAGGATGGGCTCCTCATCAAGATGATGACCTCCATTAACAAAGGCATATTGCTCCGCCATTTAATCAGTTAGGACTCAATTCAATAGTCAAACTCTCCCTCCTTATCCCTGACTTTGCCTAGGCATTTGCTTCTTCACTTCCTTTTATTGGGTTACCGTGTAATGATGCATTTGTGGAGCAAGTTAGCTCTTCTCATTTAAGATATTGAAAGATCTCCATGGACCCTCCACCTTGCCGCTAGCCCACAAGACATCTTCCACTAAGATTGGATTATGGAAATTAGAGAATTAATTTGGAGGCCTTTCTAAATATGGCAAGGACTTCTACATTGCTTGGGGTGCCTCACTCCCACTGGGCTTGAGAGGGACACCACAATTCCTTTGGGACGATTCTTAATTTGAACCTCCACAATATGTCTAGTTATATAAACCCCAAGTGGATGGCTTCCCACTTGAAGGAAGCTATGGATGGTGGACAGGTTGAGGCAGCCCAATCGTTGAGGCTAACCAATCCCAATGCAAATTGAATGTTATGTTTTTTGGGAACTCTTTGGCTTGAACATCCACTCAGTGACTTGAGCCTTTAGCTGAAAAATATTTCCATCCGTTCTAAAGCCCTCATGAAATATCAAGTGGCGCAATTTTCTATAAAAATCGACCTTCCTTCTAAGAGGACCCAATACCTACTTTTTGTGAGGAACCTAAAGGACTTTGGCAAAACACAAGATATGGAGGATAGATTAAGGATTGCTATCAAATTAAGGCTGATAGTGACAAAGGGGGCAGTGGAGAAGGACGTGGCTAACAAATACTTCATTAGACTGACATGGGAAGCATATATTGAGCATGATGGAATTACAACACTTGGGCTTGTTTAAATGATCAAAACCAAAAAAAAAAAAAAAAGGAAACTTAAGAATACAATCTTTCATTTTCTAAACTTAAAAAAATCGATTGTTTGGCAATCTATGAGAAGTAAGAAGAAAATATTATTTTCTTCAAAAAAAGTTTAGTAGTTTTTCCTACAACTCTCTCTATAGAAAAATTTCTATAATATAAAATTCTCTTAAAACCTGGTCTTCTACCTCTTGCCTTTCCTAGAGGAGAGGGCAGGGGCACTATTTAGGACACTGATGAAAATGATGGCGGCAGCATCAGCGGTGGTGATGGTTCCTGTGGTGATGGCGATGGCGATGGTGATGGTGATGGTGATGGTGGTGGTGGTGGTGGTGGTGGTGGTGGTGATGATGACAGTAGTGGCGATCATTGTGGTGATAATGATTGGTGATGGCAATGACGATGGTGCTTGTGAAAATGACGATGGTGACGACGACGACGATGGTGACAATGATGATGATTACGGTTATGATGGATGATGACGATTTGATGGTTATGGTGGTGCTTGCGGTAATGGTGATCATTACTGTGATGATTGTGGTGATGTGATTATGAGAATTGTGTTGAAGATGATAATTGTGCTGATAATGATGATGGTGGTGGTGGTGACGATAATGATGATGGTGATTTTGTGGTGGTGGTGTTTTCAACTTTTATTACAATCTGGAGCAGCTGCCGGACAACCTGGTTTAAAATCCGTTGCATTCTTCAAAAAACTGCCAAATAGCAAAAATATTATAAGATTTTAATGCTACATTATTGTATTTTATATTATATTATTTTGACAATATTTAATCTAAAAATATTAAGGTTTGCCAATTTTTAGGATTTTATCCACAGTGACAAACCAACAAAATTATATGAGGAGCCAATAATTTGCTACCCACTATGGATGACAAAGGAGAACTACATATCCTTTACAGGAAGGGAAAGAAAAACCAGCTCTAGGATGAGTAGCCAAGACATTAGATTTACAAGAGATGATTGTAGAAGCTTCCTCGGCTCACCCCTTCTCATTTTCTACCATTCCCAACACGATCACATCTGCCAGTAGATTCAGTAGGTCATATCGAGCTATGAAATTTCATGACCTGTGAGATCTCTTAGAACTAAAAAAAACTCCACGCCTATTTTAGTACTTCATCTTATTATCCTATTAGATACTGCACTTGCAATTCACATATCTACTTTCTTCTACTTCTCTTCCTAGCTATTATGTGCTGTTCTTTTTTAAGAACTCAATAGCTATTTAAAATTTTGTAACATCTAGATTGACTGAGATTTTATTAGTGGAATTTTGCTATTATTTACTCCTAGGTTGCCTTTTGCAATCTAATGGTATGATCTGCAGTACCTTTGATGTGGAATTTTCTATCTTCTCTTGTAGAAGTGGTGTCAATGGAATCAGTAGACTTTAGGGATGCCAACGATGATTAGAGCTATCTGGGCATATCAACTGGGCTCAGGCTTGAGCTTGTCTCATGTGCTAATCAAGAGATTGAGCTAGCTTGAATATCTCACAGGATGAGTTTTAAAGTCCTTCCTAGTTTCTCTGACTTGTGGCTGCTTGAGTGTTTTTTGGTGGAGATATGAATATTCTTGGTATCCAAATTTTCAGTTGTCGTGGTCTGGCTAATTCAGGAACATGTGGAATGCATCACCTATTCATGGTCAAGCTATAATCTTTTCATTTCTGTATACTATCTGTAAATATGTATGTTTGCACGTGTATGATTGCATGTATGTATGGCTAGCAACTAATTGAAAAAGTTGAATGTTACAAGATAAAATTTGTTTCTAATCTATCAGGGTGTTTGAGCTTTTTCTTTATTCCATTGAATGACATGTTTTGCCAATATGTGATGGTGGATACCATTCCAATTTCTGTTTGGCTTTTCATACATTCCATCTTGTCATTTTAAATTTTGTATATGTTCTTTGCAGATTGCTGATGTAAAAGTGCATATAGAGAAGTCCCAGGGCAAAGATGTTTACCCAAGTGTACAACAAATGCTTATACATCAAGGAAAAGTACTTAAAGATGTTACTACCTTGGAAGAAAATGGTGTAACCGAAAATAGTTTTCTTGTTATCATGTTGTCCAAGGTAAGAATTGGCTTTATTCCAGGGAGCACTTAGTAGGTGCTTGTTCTTTTTGTGTCTACAAGTGCAGGTAGAATAAAACCATAATAGCATTGCTTTACTTGCTTCTTTTCTTCTATTTTTTGATTGCATTTCTTTTGGTTCTAACTCGCAACACTTCGTATTTAGATGCAGTTTACTGCTTTGTTTATTAATTTAACATAAAGAAGTGTGCATACATTGCACATCTTCCATCAACATAAAAACAAATTTGCGTTCATTGGGAAGTAATGTCAACTAAAGTAAACTAAAATGGTCCCTATCAACTATATCCCTGGACCTATACCATAATGGGAGTGTGTATTATCCTAATTTGGTGTTGCTGATTGAACTGCAATCCTGAATACTGAAAATTTATGGTTTTTTTTTGGTGAATAAAAAATTTATGTTTAGGACTCGAACTAACCTTTTTTCATCAAAACTGTGGTCGATGCTTATTAAGCTAATATATGTTATCATAGTTACCAGAATCCTATGAATCGCATCCCAAGTCTTAAGGAAAATGATTCGTATCTACGCCATGAATCCCATTTATAGATGAATCATAGGATTCAGGTGTGAATTTTACAATTCGATATTCTTTTCATCAAATCTTAAGATACACTCGATTCAGTTGAGTGAGAATAAGTACAATTAATAAGTTTATATAAATAATATTTTACCCCTTTCTTCTTTCTTTTACTGTTTTTATTTTTAAAAAGGTTGGTAATAGTTAACGAAGGCTCTTAAGAATTTTTGCAGCTTTAGGGATGTTTTAGAGATGGATACAGAACATGCATTTGACTTTATTTATGTGACTTGTCTATATCTTCTTTTTAAAATATTTTTCTGTTTATTTCTTTATGAACACTGTTTTAACTTCAATAGATATCCTACTATGTAAGATTGATGGTTTGAATTTTATTTTTACTTTTATATTTTAATTTGAATATAAATAATAAACATATATTGATACCTTAAACTTATTTAACTATTTGCCAAGTTTTATATTATATATTAATGTCGTGATGGCCTTGATATGATTGTATGATACACTCTTTGTCATTGTATTTATACTTCTATGAATGGTAAAAATAGATGGATTTTGAATACCTACTTTTTTCCTTTTCTTTTTAAATTCTTAATTTTATTTCATTTTTATTAAAAATAAAAAAAATTCTGTGATTCACGATTTGATTCGATTCATGGGTATTAACGATTTGCGATACTATTCCGATTTTTAGAACAATGTATGTTATCAACAAATGACTAGTTGACCACCACATTGCAATGCTAATATCGAATGCAGCTTAGTATATGTATATGGGGATTCAGGTCTCTTATATGGGGGTTGCATGGATATACTCGATTACTCTATCAAGTTTATCTTGAGATAGTGCTCACACCTGGTGTTCTCATTCCATGTTACAACAAACCAAAACAAGTACTGAAAAGATGCTTAATGCCCCTCACCCTTCCAAAACTGCAACTGCAGCTTCGTTGCAACTTACTGAACATGATAGTTCGTATAAAGTTAATAAGCATTAGTTTCCTTGTCTACTCCCAAAAACATCCATAGCACTAATTGCTTATGCAACCTTTCTGTGGATAAAGTAGTTCTACTTTGTGGAACGTGGCTGCATTAGTGTGGGTATCAAATGTTTAGAGTATTGACTATGTAAGTGATCAATATTGGTCAACCCTCCAGGCTTTTCATTAGCATGGGTAGTCATGACCTCTGATACTTGGATAATTGGATCTTTAGAAAATAGTGGAGGATCCGAGTTGGGCACTTAGACAAGGGAAAGGATGAAGGACCCCCTGCCTTAATTGAAAATGGAAATGGAACCCTAATTTACTTGAGTTGGAAGTTCATGTTGATAACAAGAATTGACTAGAACCTTGTTCCAAATAGGTATGTGAATGGGTCAGGTCTGGGTCTGGCCTTGGATGACCCAGATGAGGACTTGATTCACTTTATTTACCAAGAGCTGAGACCCTCCTCTGAACCGGGCTTAAACATCTTAAACAGTTATGTAATGATCACCCGGTATTTTGACTCAAATATTAGACCTTTTGCTTGCAAGGATGAGTATCAACAACCTGTGCTGCTAGCTCTTCTGAGGTTCAAGTCATACATAATAATATTAGATGAGTAGTCTTCTTTAAGTGAAGATGTATTGCACTGTGTGAGACAAAGCCCCCGCCCCTGCTGATCAATCCAACCCCATTACTATCACCCCTATTGAATGTCTCAGATCCCACATGTTTACACGATATGATTGGGGCCTAATCGTGGTATTGAAATAAAAACAAAATGATGCATTATAAAATCATTTAACTTGAGGCCACAGAGCAACTGTTTTGACGATCAAATGGACTTGAAATTTTGCACATGGGTGGGTCACATCCAGATCTTTTGACCCCCCCTCATTGGTGGGGCCCCACAAACCAGTCCACATAGTATTCCTTGATACACCCACACACGTGCACAGGTACATGGGTATTCAGGTATGGACCGACAGAAACCATACTCATAGCTGGACCCAAACCTGATTTTCAATCAGGGTCCAAAAAGAGGGTCCATACCCACATTTTTTCAGAACCTGTCATTTGGATGACTGGTTAATCAGAAGTCCATGACATCCCTAGTTCTAAGTATTGTTGCAAATATTTCTGTGTTCCTATTCAGCAAGTACTAGTAGACTTGGTAGTTAATGATATTTAATTTTTCTTATCATTTCAAAAATATTGATTCTTGTATTTATTTATTTATTTTATTTTCTAATATTATTAGGCTAAGAGCTCGTCAAGTGAAGCTTCAACCACATCGGCTGCTCCTATTAGTAAGGTACTAGGTCGATGCTTCTATTTAATTCATTTTGAATTTTGATTCTTTGACTCTGTACTCATTGACTTTGATTATTTACCATTTTTTCGTTAACTTTTTCTTGGATTTACTTATTTATATAGAAGTTATTTCATATTTTCAGAAGTTTTCTATGCTCTATTTTTTTTTTTTTTGAATTGTGGACGGTAACAGTAGTGACTTTTCACTTTAAGTTGGGGAGATCAATTGTTGTTCTAGGTTTGTATTTCTGTCCACGGGTGGCCCTATCACTACTGTAAGATACAGAAGGTGCTCTTTGCCTAGAGACACTTTTGTCAAGGGGCTGCCTAGTGTGCCCATCCATTAGATTGGCCTTCCAATGAGTGGCCCCACGACAACCCCCCTGCCAAAAAAAAAAAAAAAAATCAGTGGTTTTGATGATTTGATTGCGATGATCTTTGTCCAAAATCTTATTCACAATGAGACCTTTCTTATTCACAATGAGACCTTTCTGTTGCACTATCCTCCCATGATTGGCATGCATTCTAATGGGTCCCACACGGGCTTAGACTTCTTTCTCTCTAATGCAAGTGGTGTGAGGTACCTCTTAGCAAAACATAATCCATACACACACACAAGCACCACGGGTGAAAATCACATTAGTACTGCCAAAATTCAAAATCACATTGATTGGATAATAGATCACCATATGTGAAAATCACCGTAGCACTCCTGTCAAAAATCAAATCACATTGATTAGATATCCACCATGTTTGGTGGACATACATAGGAAATTGCTAGCAAAGATTACACATCAAGACTTTTTGATACTCTTGGCTTTTCTTCGCTTTTTTCTAATAAAATGCTTGATATTGACAAAAAATGTATTAATACCTGCAAGACATGTTGGAGATTATTGTGCTACTAAAACTACAACCTTTTCTATTAACTGTTTATAATCAGGAAAGATCATCCTGTTCTCAATTTTCTTAATTAGTTAATCAATTCTATGATCTGAATTCATCAAGAGTAAAGATAGGCAAGATTGTGAACTTTTGGTCCTTTTGTTCAACATAATTTCTACCAGGAGTTTGGTTTCACTATGAATCAACAAAGTTTAGAACGGGATAAACTACTAGCCTTATTGAATTACAGTAAGTTTGATTGGCGTGGCATGACTGCGATGAGTGTATTTGCAAATCCCACCAAACAACTGAGATCAAGTTGCCAAAATTTCACGTGCATGATTGCATCGGGAAATTCCAATTCATTTCAATTTGTCACTTTGGTAGGAAAGCCAATTTATTGCTTGATGGGTTTATCAACAAGTGATGTGTCTTGCTTCTTTGCTTTGGAAGCTATGATGCCGAGGTACTACATGACACAGCAGGGGATGCCCCCATCTGTAAGGATATAAGACATGAATACATTGCCTTTTTTGAAGTATCCAGGTATAGCTGAAAATAATAATAATAATAATAATAATAATAATAATAATAATAAAAAATGTATATGGGTATCACAGCTTAGAAGCTTCAAGTCCTTCATTTGGACCACCTTGGGCCCTCCCTCTTGGTCCCAACGAATATGGGTTGTGGGCCTTGCTCTTGGCAACACTTGCCTGCATCGTCCTATATGGATGCCTGTCACTCTTCAAGAATCAATTGCTCTTGATAGTATGAAATGTATCAATTTTGGAAATTACCTAAGGTGAAAGCAGATATCGTCGATCAACAACATAAGATGAATCATTCATTGAAATGTTGACAAGGTTTCTGTTTTCATCTGTAGGCCCCAGCAACAGGTTCCTCACCTCCCATTGTTTCACCTTCACCGGTGACATCATCAACACCTCGTGCTCCTGCGGTTAGTGGTACTCCGTAAGTTTCTGGAATACTTTCAAACTCCACTGCCATGCCACATATATATATTTTTTTGTTCAGAAGTTCTATACATGCTATTTTTGTATTTTATGTAAAGTATTTGTTTTCCTTGTATGTTACGCAGGCCTCCAGTGGCTGCACCTGCACCGGCAGCGGCACCAGTGCCAGCACCAGCACCAGCACCAGCACCTGCACCTGCTCCACTAGCTTCCACTGCTGCACCAGCTTCTACTACTGTTCCTTCATCGTAAGCAGTTGTTGATACTCAAATTCTTAAATATTTTCATGGTTTGAATATGGAAGGGGGATGGGGGAAGTGCACTTGTTAAAGAGCCACCTCAAATTAAGTTGTGACGTCTTACTATCCTTGCTATCAGTGGCATTTGCAGCTTGATTGCTGTGTAGCTGGTTGTTGTTCCCTTGGTGACATTAGTATGGATGCATCAGTTGCACACTCTATGTGATGAGCACATTGTCAAACATTTATTTGTCTGTTTTGCCTTTTGCCAGGAATCATGAGATACAATGGGTTTCAGGATTTTAGATTGTACTTATTATTAATTTTCCAATTTAAATGCATTCTTTAGATTGTTTTCGATACTAATTTTTTTATTCTCTTTTCACTGTCTTAGGTTTTATTTTATCATTTTTGTTGTCAAATTAACTCCATGCTTTAGGTTATTTTAAATATTGCTTTAATATCAAAAGTTAGTGGATGCTTTATTTACTTACTTACAAAACGTTTAACATTGATCTATTTCATAAAAAAGTAACAGAATGGGGCAATTGAGGAAATATGATACAAAGTCCTTCTGTACCAGACCCAAAATGCTCACCTTTTCCCCAAAAAAAGTAGCTTACATTATACAACTGCTAGACTTCCATTGTTCTTAATCTCAACAGACCGTCAACAATTAATTGAACTTAGAATTTTTTTTTAACTCATGCATCTCTTTCCCTTTAGATTTTCTCTTTGAATTTCCTAATCTTGATTTTTGCATAAGAACTCCTCAACGAGGAAAAACATATCCTCATCACTGTTACCACAAGCAACTATTATAGCTTTAAAAGCTAATATCATGCGCACTTATGATGCCTCATTATGAGCAAAGCTAATGTCATGCGCTCTTCTGATGCCTCATTATGAGCATCTTTATCTAGAGTAGACAACCATTGTCACTTTCTTATTCTTCAATTCATCATTTACAGTGATTCGTTCATCTTCTTCATCAAACCCTTATTCCATCAATTTTGGGGCTGGTTTAGTGGTTCTACTTTTGGATAAGATTGAAGTGGAGACTAGCTTTTGGAGTGCTTTATGACAGATGAATGCCAACGAAATTGAAGGGCAAATTTTACATGACAGTGGTTAGACCGGTTATGACATATGGAGTAGAATGTTGGCCAATTAAGAAGACGCATATTTATAAGATGGATGTAATAGAAATGAGAATGCTTAGGTGGATGTATGGTAAAACTAGGAAAGATAAAATTAGAAATGAGCGCTTTCGAGATCATTTAGGGGTAGCACCAACAAGAGATAAGATTAGAGAAACCCATTTAAGATGATTTGGGCATGTTGAGCGTAGGCAGGTAATGGCACCGGTGACAAAAAGTTTAGCTATACAGGTGGATGGCCCATCAAGAGGTAGGGGTAGGCCGAAGAAAACATTGATGGAGGTCATTGATTCAGATTTGAAGAAGTTTAACTTATCGAAGGATTTAGCTTAAAATAGAACGGAATGGAGAAACAGAATTCATGTAGCCAACCCCAACATGGTTGGGATAAGGCTTTGATGATGATGATTTTGTGGTTCTACTTTTCCACTCAACCCTATTTGCAGTCATGCCTTCAGCACCTTCAGAGTCTGCTGTAGCTTTTCTCTCTTCATATAAGTTTTTGCTGATGGTGACTCCACATGATGGAATGAAATATTTGTAGGCTGTAGATGCTAGTTGAAGGGCTAGAGGTTGCCATGTGGACCAAGTTTACCTTTAATTGTACATTGCTGTGATTTTTGTAGCATTTTTTTCCCTCTTTTTTAATTACATCAGGGATTCAAACTCATACACACTCCCATGTTCCTAACCAGCTAAGCTATAGCTGAGGGACAATATTTATAGCTGTTCTAGATACTTGTGAAACCTTGCATTGGAGCTAGCCAAAATTAGATTGAGCTGCCCTTCACTATTTTAAGTTTGACTCTTCAACTGCACGTTACATCCTTGAACCAACTCTTTAGTGTACCTAAACCTTCCTATCTGTGTTCATTTTTGGAAACAATCCTGTTAATTTAATCTGCTACTCAACTTATGTATAGGGAATCTGAGATTTTCTTCGTAATATTTTTCTCCATTTTAAGCTATCTTGCTTCAAGTGGAGCTTTTCTTGTTCCCAATTCTGCACCATGTTGGTTCTTATGTCTTCTTTTTGATTTCCCATGGAGCAAAGGCAATGTGGATAAGCACATTTTGGAATGACAATTGAAGTATTATTAGAAAGATATGATATGATGCACCAATAAAGGGCACCTAAACAAGCATAAGAACCAAAGGGAAAGGTCAGGAAGGGCACATATTAAGTAAAATAAAAGTCAACACCAAACACCACATATTACACAAAGAGACACCATAATGTTATAAGATATACACTACCCTTGGACCACATTGATGAATCCCATGGTTTGACGCACAACACATGTTTGCCAAGGCTGATGAGTAACATTGCTAGTTCCTGACTTAAGGAGATTGAGATTGTTAGCCACATCTGCCTGATTCCACCCGCTGGATGCAGGCAAATGGCCACCTCATGTTACTGTCTTGAAAGTTACACAAATAAGGGGCCCATATCCTAATGTGGAATCAAATGGGTTTGCAGGGTGGGCAAGGTAGTAGATGAAGATAAAGGGGAAAAATTGGGTTAATGGATTTTGGGGTTGTAAAATGGTTATGGGCATGGATCTGTAGATTGGGGTGGTGTAGCTCTAAGATCTAAATATGGGTTGGGTGGTTGTCGTTGTGAGAGGTTAAGGTTTGAAGAAAAGGGTAAGCCCAAGAAAACAAATATGAAGAAGAAAGACAATACCTTTGATTGGGCTCTCACTAAACTTCGATTCGGAGGTGTTAGAGAAATTGGGCTGTCAACAAAACTCCAATCCAGGAGGCGTTGGAGATTTCGAGGAGAACTCGAAGAAACGTGAGAAGATTCCAAAACTTTTCATTAATCTTTCATAACTTACTCAGCCAAAGAGGCTTTATAATGTTTAAATAGATAAAAGACTTGACCCTAGGACTAATCTGGACCATCCAAACATTTTGACAGTCAAGATTAAAACATCCTATTAAAACAACTTAAAGCAAATAAAACCTAAATAAACTAGGATAGGTGGGCTAAGTCGAAAGATGGGTTGACCCATTGGAGACCATGGGTCTGTCATGTATCAATTCTCCTCTTCTTGGAGAAAACTCAAGTGTGAGTTTTAGTAGGTCCTCCAGAATCAAATATCAAACGTAGAAATCCTTAATGTACTTCTTAGTCTTCAATCTCTTGGCATGACTTGAAAGCTGATTTCAATTTTCTCGAGTTAGATGTGGTCTTCCATGTCGAAGTAAAAGGGCTACATTGCTTCTTCTGATGTTTGACTTCAGCATTGATGCGTGATTTGACCGTTAGATGTGTCAGTCGTTGGTTTTAAAGTAGTAAATCACAATTTTCTATTGTCAATAGTCTATCCCCAAAGATGAAATCAATGCAAGGGACATCAATGAGTTCCACAACTTTTTCAGCGCTGGCTTTTTCTTCGGTAGAGACGGGCTTATCTGAATATGGTTTTACATTCATATCCATTGGATCTTCAAATTGATTGTTAACCATATTAAAGCCGTCAATTGAATTTATTGCTGGCATTTGTTGATCATCATTTTAAACTTTCAAAACAACAACCTGTTCTGCAAATGATGTATTTTGCTCTTCATAAAGTGGACTTTTGATTAGATCCACGAGATTAGACTTCTTGTTGTTTTCTTCAGTGTGTATTTCTTCTTGTTCCACCTGCATTGGATTGATGGTGGAATAATTTATTTCTTGCTTTTCTCCCTTTAGATCAACTTTGACATCCTCCACAATGGCTGTAACAACATGTGCTTCAGTTGTTTCTGGAGATTTTTCTCTCTGCATTTTTGCTATTCGAAGACGATAGCGATTTATTAAATGTTCGACATGGATTGCTTCCTGAAATGCTTTATGTATGGTCATGTAGGCTCTCATATTTTTCCGAGTGCTTGGTTTTAAACCTCCAACAAAGATAGTGCAATAATATTCATCACTTTTATCTAGTCTACATAATACTTATAGCCTTTCAAATTCAGCATCGTAATTAAGAACTGACACCTTGTCTCGTCTCAAATTTAGAAATTGATCAAAATAGACTTTATTATTAGCATACCATTGTCCATACTTAAGTGAATATGTCACTCCAAGCACAACACGGTGCAATTTCAATGATAGCTCTTCTAGCTCTTCTTTAGAGTCCATATGAAAGGCTTATAAAATAATGTGCTTTTTTTTTCTCTCTCTTTTTTTTTCTGTAAAAAAATACATCAAACTGACCTGTTGTGTAGATTTTTGCAAGACAAGTACATAGGATCAAACGGATCTGAAATTGGAATCCGGATGGAGGAGATCTTGCGATTTGAAGATGGATGGTTGAAATTGAATTGATGACGGGCCCTTGATTGACGAGATCTGCTGCAATACCTTCACCATCGTGTAAATCTTGTCACATGAGCGTGCAAGATCAAACGGATCTCAGATTTAGGATGGCCATGGAATGGGCATTAGATCTGGGGATTTTGGGGTTAGGGTTTCAGATCTAGCAGATCTGGGTTCTAAGGGCTGTTATGGGGTTTCTTGGGATGAGATTTGAGGCCTGTGGTGATGATCAGTCATTATGAGTTGGTCTTTGGCGATGGCGATGAAGACGATGAATGTGGTTGGCTACGCAGACGATGAATGCTAGCAAAGATCTGGGGGCGTGGAGATTGCTAAACCTCAAATCCTGGGTGGATTGCTCTGTATCTCTGATGCCAAATAATGCGGAACGGAATGGGTTCGCGAGGCGGGCAAGGTAGTAGATGAAGATAGAGAGGAAACTTGGGTTAATGGATTTGGGGTTGCAAAATGGTTATGGGCATGGATTTGTAGATTGGGGTGGTGTAGATCTAAGATTCAAATTTGGGTTGGGTGGTTGTTGTTGTCAGAGGTTAAGGTTTGAAGAAAAAGGGTAAGCCCAATAAAACAAATATGAAGAAGAAAGATAATACCTTTGATTGGGCTCTCATCAAACTCTTATCCGGAGGCGTTAAAGAAATTGGGCTCTCACCAAACTCCAATCTAGCAGGCGTTAGAGATTTTGAGGAGAACTTGAAGAAACTTGGGAAGATCCCAAAACTTTTCATTAATCATTTATAATTTATTGAGCCAAAGAGGCTTTACAATGTTTAAATAGATAAAATTCTTAACCCTAGGACTAATCTAGACTATCCAAACATTTTGACGGTCAAGATTAAAACATTTTATTAAAACAACTTAAAGCAAATAAAACCTAAATAAACTAGGGTAGGTGGGCTGAGTCCAAAGATGGGTTGACCCACGGGGGACCATGGGTCTGTGCTGCATCATATCCACTCATCAAGTGTCCCACATGCAGTTACAGGATAAAATATTTTAGATAAAAATTTTTTTTTTTGGAGATAAACAACTGCTGCAATGATTATTTTCATCAGAGCTACATTCAGTCAATTTTTGCATTTAGAGACAGGCATACCTCATTTATTAAATGATGTCCAGTTGACATAATATTTAGACACTCTTGATGGGTTATTCAATTTCCTATCAAACAAGCTCCGAATTGTGCAATTATGAGCGTCAAACAGTCTTTTAACTTCTTGGATTAGGATTGGACATTCTTGTTCTATTGGACTCATCTTGAAAGCTGAATTGTCTTATATTGAACTTCAAACTGGCTTCTGGTGAAGTAAAGAATGGTTGCTCATCATAGAATCAGTGGGGCAATTGAGTAGAACTAGTATTGCAGTTGGGGAAAACTTGGATGGGAATCAGTGTAGGATTATAGGACTATAGTTTGTGTGGCTTTAGATGTTGAAATTTGTGTTGTTTCTGGGAGGAACTCTGGCTGGTTAAGGACTTGAATCAGCTTAGGGTCTCAGGCAAATAGGGTCATTGACTGGTCCTGCGGGCTGTATTTGGGTGGAACTTCTTTTAGGAGTTAAATTGGAGGTTTTGAGTAGGGGTCATGATGCAACTGTCTGGAGTTGGATTGTGTAGTTTTTGTGTGCTGATTCAGGTATATTTTGGTGGATGAATGGGGTTTTAAGTGGGATGGGCTTAAAGGTAGAATTTGGCATTGTTAAGGTGTTGATTTGAGGGAAATTAGTTACATTTCTTAATGGGTTTGGTTAAGGAACTGGTTCAAGTAAGGCAAGGACAGATTGGCCTAGACTATGGACATAACCAGGAAGAATTTATTTTTCTGGATGGGAGATATTCGGACAGCAGAATTGAAAGTGGATTTGGGTATGATTTGGGGCTCTAATTGAAGGGAATAAGGGAAAGGTATAGGGTTTTGTTAAGGGTTCTCATTGAGGTCAATTTGGGTTGGAACTGGACTTTGGGGGTTGGATTCCTTAAGTTAAGAAAATTGTTGAGAATCCGGGGAAAAAAGTACTGTAAGCAAATCGAAAGACTAAAAGAAAGAGAATATAACTGAATTAAAGATAAACAAACTGGCAGATCTTGTTATAATAAAAAAAAAAGAAAAAAAAAACAAACAAACTGGAAGATCTTACTTGCTCTGACCCTAAATTGATCTACGAGAGGGGAAGAGCAGAATAGACTTCAATTCTCAAGCTGAAGCTTGCAACGCCTTTGGTTTTTCCAAATTCATATGAGAAGAAGCATTGAGTTCTGAATAATTTTGTTGGAAAAGAGAGAGTAAACAGCACATTATAAAGAGCCGGTCATCTACTTCCTAGTAAATGGGCCATAAGATATAAAAGAGGCCCATGATTGAGCCCATGGATCCACTGGCCTCAAGCATATGTGGCCCATGTCCCAGTTGAGCCAAAGATCTCCAGAAGTAAGGGTCCTATGAGCTGGGCATGAGCATCTAGTGAGGCCTAGGTTTTTAATATCTGTCTTATGCACAAGACACTGGATGTGTGGCCCCCTCAATGCAATCTTAGTAGATTAGTGTCAAGAGTATTTAATTTTTGCTTGGTATTATATTAGGGAATTGTTAAAGAATTTTACTTTTGGTCAAATATAGTCGTCGTTTGGGAAATGTTTGTTCTATAGGAGGCTAGAAAGTCAAAGAATCTAAATACATGTTTGGTAATGAGTTAATAACTTTCCAAGAGGAGACTTAGAAAGTCCAAGAATCCAAATAGAGTTTGAACAAGGGGATGGGTGTCCTAGGGTCAGTTCCTACCTATACCATCCATAAATTCCCATTGCATGCTCTCTTTCTTTGCATGTCGCATCATTTTCTGGATTACTAATGGCAGGTTATACTGAATTTTGATCCAGTCTAGATCATCATTTCAATTACTGTTGTTATTTATACCCAAAAAATGAAAAATAAATAAAAAGAGGGAGCACTGTTATGGATGTTATGATCATAATTCATCTCTCTTACCATAGTGGTTACTTTTTTTTTTTTTTTACCATGATTGGTCATCCCTGTTTGGGAACCGAGTTTCCATCATAGTTGTGGAAACCATTTTTTTTTTTTTAGGAAAAATAGTTTTTATGCAGGGGACATCATGTTTGGGCATTTAGGAGTAGTACCAATGGGGGATAATATTAGAGAAACCCGTTTAAGATGGTTGGGACATGTCGAACGTAGGCCGGCAACGGTGCCGGTAACAAAGAGTTTGTTTATGTAGGTTGATAGCTCACCAAGTGAAATGCGCAGGCTGCAGATGACAATTTATTATGTATCAAACCATGGGTATTTCATTGGTTGATAATAAGAAATGTCAAACTAATGGAAGATACGAAGAAAAAAGATATATTGATGAGATTTTTTTCAATGGATCCATTGCACAACATAAAAAAAGATGCTTGTGAATAGAGACAAAAATTATTATGAGATCACCCCCCCCCCCCCCCCCCGAAAAAAAAAAGATGTTGTAGAGAATTGAGAATTCTAATTTGTTTCAATTCTGGAAATAGGAATGTTGTGGATAGGAACCCTGTATTTTTTTATGACAAGAATGTAAGGAACTGTGGGCAATTTTTTGATGAGGACAAGCATATTGATACAGATATAAATAAATTCATGCAATTCAATTTGTTTCTTTGGTCCAATTATCGATTAGAGGATTTAGCTCTTTATGAACCGCTACTAGTTTGGATGGAGGTAGTAAAATTAGATCTGAGGAAGTTCAACTTATATAAGGATTTGGCTCAAGATATATAGGAATGGAGAAACAAAATTCATGTAGCCAACCCCAACATAGTTGACATAAGGCTTTGATGATGATGATGATGATGATGATGATGATGATGCTGGGGACATTATTTTATATTTCAAACGTCTTAAACTAAAATTGTGATCTTGGTTATTCAACATTATAAGATTATATCATACCGTACTGTCGTATTTAGGTTTAGTTTCTCATCTTTGTACAAATAACCTTGTGAAACTTTCCAATTATACATAAAAGATTCTAGAGGAAACATAAAAGTGAATAAGCTGGCAAGTTACCATATATTTGAGTATTAACAATTGTTCCACACATTATTTGGTTTGTTATACTTAACTGCTATGGCGTACAGTGATAGGCTTAATAGTTCCTATTGTGGTGCACTTTTTCAGTCCAGTATTAATACTTCTATATTGTAAGCATGTTGGTTCCTAACTTACTCCTGTCATCTCCTGAATATTAACATTGAAGCAGCACAGAAAGGGATGTCTATGATCAGGCAGCATCAAATCTTGTCGCAGGAAGCAACTTTGAGGCTACCATCCAACAGATTCTTGACATTGGAGGAGGAAGTTGGGACAGGGACACTGTTGTCCGTGCTCTACGTGCTGCATTCAACAACCCAGAGAGAGCTATTGAATACTTATATTCTGTAAGTTTGTTTTTCTGTTTTACTATTTCTTTTTTCGCTCATCTTCTTTAAGCTTGTTTCTGCTTGTTCAGTTTCTTCCTCCAGGGAATTGCTTCAAGCGCATCACAACCTTATCCATGGCAAGATTGTTTATACGTCATCTATGAATGATTGCTTGTGCACCACTAACAAGTCAAGCTATACATGCTATTTTAGATTGTTTTGTCCAAACAAAGCTAAAAGATCGAAATGGAAGAAAATTGACTCGAGCAGGGACTGGAACACTTAAATTACCTTAACCATGCAGATCATTCCTGCTGTTTCACTACAGAGTTGACAATTATGAATAAGGCTATTTGTGGGTTGGCGTTGTACAGCTGGAAACCTAAATTTTGATTGGGCCATACCCAATTAGATCAAAATTGACCTCCAGAAATCCATTGACAGCACTCTTGCCTGGTTGTTCATCATCAATATCGTTATCTTCATCATCAATGAAGCATTATCCCATTTATCAGTGGCCAGCAGCTGGCTCCAAGGCGGAACATAGCCTACAAGAAGTTCTGTATTTATGGTTCTGCCCTTGTCTGGTGTGGTTTATAGCTGGGAAGCAAGATAGCCTTTTACTTTTGGCCAATACAATTAAGTTTGGAAAGGAATTGGCAGAGTATACATCAGAGATAGGTGAATCATAATGGTGACTAAATAACACAGCTGTTAATTTTCTAGTGTGTCCATGAAGAAATCCTGAGCCCTTGAACCAAGTGATACAGTTTTCTCTGTATCTTTTTCATCCCCATCTTTATGATGGTTATATGCATTTTATTGACGCTAAAATGATTTTGTCTCATGAGTTAGTGTAACTGCCTTAAAATCTTTTGGAAAGCCTGCCTCACATTTAAACGTGGCATATTTATCAAAATTAAATGTTTCACTTATTAAAATACACACAAACTGCACAATAGCTTATGTGGTATCACACAATAACAACTGCGTTCCACTTTTTATTCCTCTCTTTCGCACACACCAACACCATCTCATGGGATAAATACACTTGCGTGCATTTTGTGTGCACAAATAATTATTAGTTTTCAGACAACAATGTAAGTGAGCGGACACAGAAAATTGGCAATTTAAAATGCATTCAATTGAATTTATTATAGCCAACAAGAAATTTAAAATGCATTCAATTGAATTTATTATAGCCAACAAGAAATTTCTCTCTCTCTCTCTCTCTCCACACACGCATGCGGTGTGTGAATGACAATTTATTTGGCAACAATTTTTGAGGAATCTTGTTCCAGAAAAAAGAGGATCCTTTCGGTATTGTGATCTTATCCATTTTGTACTTTGTTTACTGTATTTGGAAATCGGATAGATTCCAAAACAATATCTGCTATTGACTGTTTTTCATTGAGTTTACCATTGTAATATTATGTTCTATTACATCAGGGTATTCCAGAGCAAGCGGAAGTCCCACCTGTTGCTCAGGCACCTTCAAGTGGGCAAGCTGTTAACCCTCCCGCTCAGGCTCCTCAACCAGCACAGCCAGCTGTTCCTTCTAGTGGACCCAATGCAAATCCGTTAGACCTTTTCCCTCAGGTTGGTGTTGTGCTTATGCTACTGATATTGATTTTGATTTGAGAATACCGTGGTAGTAATAAGCTTTTTTGTTAACAGGGCCTTCCTAACATGGGTTCTAATGTGGGTGCGGGCAGCCTGGATTTTCTACGTAACAGTCCACAGGTACAGATTATGCTAAGATATTTGAGTAGTTTATTATGGTTGGAAATTACAATATCACATCCATTTCTTTCTGTGCAGTTCCAAGCTTTGCGGGCCATGGTGCAGGCAAACCCTCAAATTCTGCAGGTTCTTCTTTCTCTCTCTCTGTCTCTCTCTCTCTCACACACACACACACACACACACACACACACACACATATCCTGCTAATAATTTGTCATTTACAGCCAATGCTTCAAGAACTAGGGAAACAAAATCCTCACCTTGTGCGACTCATTCAAGACCATCAGGCTGACTTCCTTCGTCTGATCAATGAGCCTGCTGAGGGAGCAGAGAGGTGAGGCACTTTTTTTTACAGTAAGACTGCATGTTGCTACTGGCTATCTATATTGCTAATATCAGTTTATCACTGTGAAGCAGCAATCTTCTGGCGCAGCTGGCTTCAGCAATGCCGCAGGCAGTTACAGTTACTCCTGAAGAGCGTGAGGCCATCGAGCGTGTAAGTTTTTTACTGAGGTCTAGCTTTGGTACTTTCTCCTTTTGATGCAGTATATTCTTCTAGGTTTTGGTGTGTTTCGGTGCATCAAAATTTCTTTAATACAAAATGATCTGGTGCTGAGTGCTTTGTGTGTCCCTTTTTTACAATGTCTGATCGATGGGGGCCTTAACATATCCTAGAAGGCGGTGATATAAAATTGCAAGTTAATAGTAGATCACCTCTCTCTTAGTATATGGTGTGCCCAAGCTAAACATCTTTTGTTTGTATTCAATGGTTCTGGGCTTGCAGAATGTAATGTAATTTACTCATTTCTAATCAAATTAGTCAATGGATATCTTTATTGTGATGTACTTTGGCAGCTTGAGGCGATGGGGTTTGATAGAGCAATTGTTCTGGAGGTCTTCTTTGCTTGCAACAAAAATGAGGAGCTTGCGGCCAATTATCTTCTGGACCATATGCATGAATTTGAGGAATGATGAGAGATGGGTGCCGCCCAAACGGTTTTACATGACCCCTCAGTTCATAGTGTTCTCTAATGTGGACAATAGACAGTATGTTAAGAATTTTTTTCTCTTTCATTTTGCATTTTTTTTTTTTTGGGTTCATTGGTGCGCTTTATTTTGAACATTATAATGAATAATATGGATTTGGATCAGAAAAATTGTGTATAATGTTTAATCGATGATGACGGCCGAGGCTGTTAACTCCTACTTTGTCTTGCAAGTATTTGAGCTCACATTCAACAGAAACCGAATACCTGTTTGAATATCTTGCTATGCTTTACTTACAGTGTGGGCTTCTTGTGGGATTCAGCGAATCCCCTCACCCTTGAGTAGTGGCAAAAGGGGTGGTGCTTTCTGAGGGTAAGTGCGGCTGAGTTGGGTTTTGAATCGAGGGCTGAAGTTGTTCAGAGGCCTGGAGCTGATATTATTAATGCTGGTTGGTTGTTTGGAGATGGACCAGCTTCTAGAATTTTCCGGGGAATGAGATGAGATGGAGAGATGATTAGTGAGAGCAGTCACATCTCTCTCTCTCTCTCTCTCTCTCCCTCTCTCTCGAGTAGGAAGTTAATTTGAAAGAAGGGAGAGATTTTAACAGAGGAAGGGGCTTTGGATGATGTGGGTCAGTCTCTTGGCTGATTCATATTGTTGAGGCGCAGCAATCTTTCCTCATTTTGTTTGGTTCATTTGGACGTGTTGGGTGCTCAACAAAGAGTCTAACCCAACCCAAAATGAAGGTTGTTTGGAGGATTAATGAATGAGCTGTGTTTAACTTACAAAATGTATATTTAGTTGATATGTATTAACGATTTTATATCTATACATTTTTTTGGATCTAGATGAATGGCGCACTTGTCATAGTTGTCTGCCTCACGGTCATCATTTTCACATGTTTAATGAGGTAATGGCGAGAATTTTTTGAATCTAGATGAATGGCGCACTAGTCATAGTTTTCTGCCTCACGGTCATCATTTTCACATGTTTAATGAGGTGATGGCTCTCGCCATTACCATAATACTGTAGGCAGCACGGTTTTGTTGTGGGAAGATGGTATACAGAGGGTCTAGTCCAGCCCTGTGGAGTCTGCTTGGGCTCTCCTTTGACCAGTGCCATTTGATACTCTGGTCCTTATCAGGCTTAACCAAGGAGTTACACAAATTTATTGCCAGTTTTGAGTCTTGAAAGGATCCAATATTTACAGTATGGTGTTTTCTGTCTATCCAACACATCATTAATGCTGAAACATAGGCATTATTGGAGGAAAATACAGATGCGTTAGCTGAAGAATTTGAAAATCTTTTCTTGGTAATTTTAATCAAATTGGGTGCTCTGTGATCCCTTGATATGGATCATAAAATCATGGGCCTGCCCAAGAAATGTGAAAATCATGGGCCAAATCTTGCTCTAATGAAAGTTTGGCCTTTGTTAGATTGATCATGTATAAGAATAATGTGATTACTCTTTATCTATTAGGCTGATCTTATTAGGTTGGTCTTTCTTTGAAAAAGGCTTAAGCCAGAGATGAAGCGTAATATATATGGGGATTATGAGAACATGTTGCATTGTTATTTATTATGCATGTGTGCATCTTTTATTCTATAAAGTGGACAAGTTTGTGTAGAGTTCAGCTTACACATGGAAAATTTGTTTGTCGGTTTTTATAGAATACAAGTTGTTGTTTATAATCTAGATGAAGTTGGATACACTATCGATACTATTAGAGCATGATGTTTTAGTAGGCTTGTCTTGGCTGCGGGAAACAATATAATTTCGACTCATTATGTTAGTATGTTTTTTGTGTATTAAACAGGACCGCTTTTGGGTTTATTGTCTTTATACTGATTATAGAAGACGATTAACATCCATATAGTTATTATGAGTGCTTGTACTCTTAATCCTGATATAAATAATGGATAAATACATTTAGTGTTTGAAATTTTGATATACAAAGGAGTGAACCTTTTATGGGTCAGTAATATCAATAAATTAGATGACTACACTATGTAAATAATAGATATTAGTTTATTAACGAAATCCACGTCCCGTAATAGGGATTGATGAAATCCTCTTGATGAAACTTATAAGTTTTGATTATGTCAAACCATGCAGGTAGATTTTATGTCCGGCATATCAAATAAGTTAAGTGTAAGGTCTCAAGAAATTATAAAGATATCGATTAAATATAGATGTCAGTAAATGTTTTATCGATGGATGTCTAAAATCTTAACGTAGATAGATTAATAAGCATTTAATAATAAGAAGTTCGAAATATTATATTGATAATAAGGACAAGAGTGCAATTATAATTCTTTAGTGGATTGAATTATAATTTATGAAACTGGGATTCTAATTTGGGTCGAATTAGGATTTTCTATTTTTATAAGAAGCCTACTCATTGTTTCTTTTTTATGTCTCTTCTTGTAGTGTATAAATATGTGCTATTGTTCTTTAGAAAACATAACAAGAGAAATTTTGTTTTTAAGTGCAAAGAGAATTTGCAGAAGAAGTCCACACTTCGGTGCTAGTTCAAGCATAGAGGAACATAGTAGAGGGTTTTGAAATTTTCGAGTTGCTGTAAGATCGAGATCAAATCAGAGAGATCATATATGTATGGTTTTTGAATTATCATCGTCTAAAGTTATTTTGGCAGTAATCTGTACGTAATATCTAAGAATCTTGGTGGCTGCTTCCCAACAGTTGGTTTATGTGTGAAAACCAGTATGGATTCTAAATTGGACTCATTTTTTAAATCGGAATTTAAATTAGGTTTCTAATCCAGGCCCATTCACGAATAAGAACTTAAAATAGATTTCAAATTTGATGTTTTATTTATTTTTTTTTTTTAAAAATTTTTTTTGATGACCCAAGATATCTTTTGGACCTTGACTCTGGCCTAGAGGTTACTTGATTTTGACCTAAAATAGATTCCAAATATGATGTTTTATATATATGAACTTCCAGATAATCACAAAATAAATATTCAATCCCTTATACTTTTTAATCCAATATGGTTGAAACAAGACTTTAACAACAAAGATGATGATGGATCATCTATTTTTGAAATATGATATGATGAGTCCCATGGTGGGCCTAAGCCGCCTAACTATATGGTTGGAGTAAAACTTGATCAAGACTTCTAGCGGCTTGGAGGTGGACAAGAGAAGGAACAGAACAATGTTTTCTGAACATCAATAAACTCTTGATTACGATGGCCACGTGTGGTTACCATTAAAAACGAAAACACATGGACATGTTGGCCCACTACGTAGACGGATAAGACATCCTATCTACGTCAACTTAATGGACATCCAATCCAGCATGATGGATTAGATGGTCTGCAGAAATAGAAGTGGCTATCACTATGAAACGAGTTTTCGAAAGCCACAACCTTGCAGTGGGGCCAGTAGCCCCCACCAAGCATGCCACTTCTCACAATACCCTTTTCCAACGAAATAGAGCAATACATGCAGTGGCTTGACTTTTCCTTGTGGTGATGATCAATAATGTGTTGGGTTTTAAGGGTTTTAAAATTGAGTTTTCCTAGTCTTTCTTTACAAAGAAAGCTTTGCGGTTTTTCAAGAGTCGCACAGTAAAAAAGTGTAAAACCTTTCAACACTATATAAGTATCTCCTTCTCCTTTATACTTCAAGCTCTTTTAGACTTTTTTACTAAGGCCCTATGAGTGCGCACGAGCCGGGCTTGGCCCGAGGATTTCGATTCGGAAAACATTTAATCGGGTGCATGTCCGCCAATGATTTTTTATTATAAATTGGACACCTGGGTTTAAACGAAAAACAATTTTTTTTTCTTCTTCTTCTCCTGTTTTCCCTTGTTTTTCTTTCCCTGTGAGCACTCTCTGCTGGAGTCCGGCTGATCTGAACTTAGGGTGCGATCAAGAGAGATCGTATTGTGGAAGCCGTTGTATTTTGGGGGCGATTCCGGCTGAGAACCTCTTCGTATCTGTGTTTATCCCAAGGGGCGGAACTCGTCTTAAAGAAAGCGTCCGTTGACATGCCTTGGCCAACAACTGCTGTTCATGCCTTCCACATATTTCTGCCATAACAACATCCCTCCATAGTACTGCAGATTATTCAATTATATTGTTTCAGTTTAATTCTATTGCGACAACAATTTATAGCTTTCATCTCTACAACATAATGCCCACCTAATGGGCCCCACGTTGGACATCTCACATGAAAGGAACTTCATTTGGACTGTCCTCATCGACCATCTAAGTTTGTATGAAACTGTGATGATAACAGGCGGAATTGCAAGATTGCTATGCTTTATTGATGAGTAGCAAAGATTCTCTAGATCTCATGGTGGAACCTACTAAAGAAGTGCACTACAACAAGGAATTATATTTAAGAAGGAAAATTTCTAAGTGAAATTCAAAATATTTGGCATTGCCTTTGGAATGATTCAAAAACTGAAATTATAAAAAGTTTTTTAGAGTTGCTACAAGTATATTTAATTTGCATAGTTTCAGACTGGAATTTGAATGATTTATTGGTATAAAAATTGTTCAAAATTCATACAATAAAAGAACACTAGATATTAGTATATTTATTTGCATAAAATATAAACGCGAGCATCGCTGAAGCATTATTAAATAGTTCATGTGTGAATAATAGGAGGTGAAAAGTAGCAATGTATACAAATGAGGCCTTTACTTTTTTAGGATTTCAATTACTAGGATATTCATTCCAATCATTTCCATGACATAATTTCTATTGAAGGTATTAGGACCCTTTGATATACAATATTTTGTCGTTCACTTACAGCGTTTGCTTCAGGTGTTTCTAATCAGTCAAATCTTTGGAGATATGTTTCTGTCTACATTCATCTTATTCCTATAATAAACTTATTATAAGAAGACAAAATTGTCCTAACCATTGGGACACAATTCTAAAATCAAATTTCAAGAAAACCAGTTATTGATGCATGGCATAGGCATAGGCATGGGCATGGCCAACCTGAAGCTTCCTTTCCTTTTCTCTGCGTCAGTAGGATGGTGGCCTCTCATTCAAAACACTCAGAAGAGTCGGTCACCGGACTGCAAGTTGGAATAATCTACAACAAGACGACGCACATTAAATACGCGTGCCTCTGTCTTTCTTGTATAATTATTCAATGGTTGGAGTCTAGCTAGATCCTTGTCCTTCTGTTTCTTTTTATCTCTCCCTCTCTTTCTCTCTAAGTGCTAGTAATGTACTGGTAAAATTGCCAATGGTATGTATGCTCTGCGAAAACTAGCTAAGGCTAGATTACTAGAAAGAGTCAGCTTTTTCTACAGTGACGGGAAATAGATTAATCATGGTTTGTCACATTAATAAAACTGCATGTCATTTACCTATTTTTATAATAGTGTCGCGGATTGTGATTGTTCCACTTACAAACACCAACAATAAAAAGCTTTAGTGGAAAATAACTCACAGGCATGCAAAGGACTCATGCTTTCGTAAACCATGACGTCTCGTGAAGAAAAACCATCTCACTTCCTTTCTGTTTGTTTCTTCTTGTCCCAGCCAGCCCAGCCCGGATTCTCTGAGGCTAGGTAGTGAAGTGGTGCCGTCATTTTGAGCTAGGCCCACTTTTTAAAAGTTTCAACTGCGCAAAATCATTGTCGCCTGTGGCATCTTTTACCTGCTTTCAAATGTGTATGGTGTTTGAAACTTTGCCATATGGCCCACAGCTAATGATGATAAATCGAAACCATTTAAGATGATGATCATCTTCTATAGTTGCATATCCTCAAATATCGCAGTAGGTGATGACCTGGCTTTCATTTTGATCTGAATTATCATTAGGTGGGCCCTATGGTGATGGCGGGGCCATTGGGTTTTTTGACGGAAGATCCACTTAAAGAGGTGTCATACCAGCTGACAAGAAGCGTGCAAGATGCGGATAGGGGATCCAGACTCTTAAAACGCTGTTCGTGTTCTGTTGAGTTGTACACCTTAGTGGTGTGGCCCGCTTTCTGCATGTGCAGAAGAGATATGGGATGATTGACGGTCCTTTGCATTCTTCTTGCGTCTGATTTTGGAATTCAGATGTTTGCGTGTTATACTTATGCACGTTGGAGAAGTGGGAGTGTAGAACTCTAAGCTGAAATTAATGTTCAAAATAAATGCTCTTTTCTTACGTAATGTCCCAAAAATTTGTATAGGTGGTTCATTGTCAAGGTTGGGCACTATTATGTATGGAAGATTTTCACTTCTCAAAATGTATACACTCCTCTTTAATAGGACAATTTTGAAATTCGCTTTAACATGAGTTTATTAACCTGTATGCTCAATTTTATACTGGAACAAACTCTTATTAAAATAGAATTTGAGAAAACCTATATATATATAATGGAGATATCAACAATTAGTTTTAGCATGAATGTGAAAAGACTTGTTTTAACATCCGAACGAGCAATATTTGAATCAGATAATCTAAATTTTTTTATTAAGTTAAAATTAATTTATCCATATTTGTATTAAGGGAGTTAGTAAAAAGAAAATCAATGAAAAACAAAGGGGGCAAAGTGATTAAAACAAAAAAAAAAAACTCTTTCATTCATCTAGGTACACTTTATCTTTGTGAATTCACACGTATCTTGACTGTCTTAAGTTTAAAGAAAGATGAAATTCAAATGTTTAATTATGTTTAGCTCTAAACTCGATGGAACCTGTCATATCTTAACCAAATCCTCTTGATATGTTTGTCGAGCATTTGTATGGTCTAATAAAGCCTACTTGATAATTTTGAACAGTAGGGAGTTTCAAAAATAAGTCACATTGAAGAGTTTCACTTTAATTCTCTCACTCAGAATAACGGGTCTAGATTCTAACAAGTTTTTGTAGGAATATTGATTTTTTGAGTATGCTTAGGGCGTGTTATGGATATAGGGTAGAGTAAAATAGTGTAGACTAAACTAAAAATTAAAAAAGAATAATATATGATAGGGTTATGATGCCTTTTGTTTTTAGTTGCTTCATATGAAATTTTTTTGACTTTTTATATAAAAAATATACATTTTATTGTATTTTAGTAACGACTTTTTGATTGTTTTAAAAAGAAAGAAAAATTTAAAATTTTTCAGAAAAAAGGGAAGAAATTTGAATTTTAAAAATTTTATTTGATTCTAGTCTAATCTACTTTACATCTAAATGCACCTTTAAGTCCATGTCTTAATCTTTACCAGACTGTAGTGGGCCCACCTCTGGGAGAGTCACATGCCCATTTCCAAGGGACCATAGAGAAGTGGAGACTAATGCTACAGGTGTAGAGAGAGAGAGAGAGAGAGAGAGAGAGAGAGAGAGAGTGTTTTGTGTAGCTACCTTCACCATGTGCATTGAGATGGCTCCATTCATCTAATGGAGGTCCCCGATGATTTTTTTTCAATTTGTTGATCCAGCGGTACAACCCACAATCTGCAAAATGACAATTCAAAACAACAATTTGTACCAACAATCCCACGTTCAAAATGACAGAACTCTTGACTCAAGAAGTTGGCCTGCCCTAAGCACTGAAACCCAGCCACGTGGTTTGCCTTTTGATGGACGGCGAGATTCCTAGTTATCCTTTCCTAAGACAGCAGTACGGGATAGTGAAGGCGCGGTGGGTTCTCTGTTTTTCAATGGACGGCCTCAGAAAGAAGAAGGTTCGAGAGGAGCCATCCATGGCCGACCACACCACCCTCTTTGAGCCAATTCGTGCAAGCCAATTTGCACTTTACATGTGTAATGGGCTCCATTTTGGCACTCCTTTTGAGACAAGCACCAGATCCTCTGATGCAAGTGAGTCTACAAATTCATCAACGGGGATAAGTGAAATAAGTCCATAAACTTTTTTGGGGTAATCCAAATTTCTCTATAGTGAAATAAATAAGTGATATTTTGAACTCTTATTAGTGGATTTTAATCATTTGTTTTATACATAATCGATATGGTGCTCGCTAAACTTCAAGTTTAAGTATTTAAATTTACGTGTTGAGAGTTACATTAGTGATTCAACACCTATTTTGCATTCTCCACAACTTCAATTTTGGACTTATTTGTACAACAAAAGGATTTTGAGTTCAAAAGAATTGTTTGGCATTTTATGTTGGATGGGGTGTTTGATAGGGCCTCGCATGACCACCCAAGCACAGATGGATCTATTGAAGTTATCATAACTCAACAAAATGCACCGAAAGTGTTAGATGTAGCACTATGTAGATTACCTTTTTTTATTACGATAGGTTTGCCCATCTAGTTTGGTTTAGGGTTTTTTAATCTAAGTTGGATAAGTTTATTGTATAACAAGTTAGTGGTTTTTCTATTTATATTAATGAATGTAATAGGATTTAGTAGGATACAATTAAGTGGCTCTCCAAGCTTCTTTCTCCCTCCTCGATCATTAGAGTCCTACCACATCACTTTGCCACCTGCGAATTTTAAATTGTTGCCATTTATTACTAAGGACAGTATTCAAGAGAAATCTCTAAATCCCATTCTTTGATGGAAAGAAAGGATTATGACAAATCTGAGTCAATAAATAGGACTCTTAATTATTTTGAGTTGGTGTGACCCACATGAATACATCAAAACACCGGTCCAACATTTTCATCTATATTATAGAAATCGATATTCTCTCTACAAAAAAGGAATTATTGTATTTCTTTTCTTTTCAAAAGAAGAAAGTGTGGGAAATGTGTACAAAAAAAAAATCAAAATGATTTTCCTCTCATTACCCATCGAAAGGAAAAAAAAAAAAAGAAAAATCCTTCCATTAATTAAAAAGCACCCTTTCATCAGCGTTTAGATTTACTAAATGGGAGGGGGATTGATTTGCACATGGAAAGATAGATGTGAGGTCGAGGTTGTCAAGAGGTTGTCAATTCTTACTTCATTGTCATTGCTTGCTTTTGTCTTGCTTAAATCAAATCCAAGGCTCTTCCAGGAATTCGATGTGGACAACACATTCCTCTGCTAATCTTGCTTTTGTTACCTTCCAAATTAAAAGCTACGAACCACATTGTTGCATCAAAGACCGGTCTATAAAAATTCCCTTTCTCTGTGTTGCAATGAATCACAAGGGAATGAGGATACGCGAGATTTAGAATGTAAGCAGAGGGACAAAAAATCTCTTCTGCTCAATTTCTAATATCCGAATTGCTAAATATTACTGTCCTCAATTTTTCATTTTTTTTATCATAATATTATTTGACTCTAGCTGGAATTACATCTATTGTCAGTTGAATAAAACTACATGTTCTAAATGCGATCAGTATGATAATTGGCATAAATTCATCTGATGAAATTGTGATTTTGAAGGATTTTGATTCAGTTATGGTTCTCATTAATGAATTTATAAAGACCGGATCTAGATCTGAAGTTTTAGATTGGACTTTGGCATCTTCGAATCTAGTTTATTAGAGAGATGGAAAGGCTATCATTTTAGAATCACCTTTAATCCTTTGCTCTACACTAAGGGATCATTTTTATTTTATGTATGAGGTATGAAAATGAAATTTACATATGTAAACTTTGCATTTCTTCATTTTACATGTGTAAAATTCGTCCATATAAAACACATTCTCATATTAATTTGGAAGCACTGTTTTTACATGAATAAATGTTCAAATTACATAATAAAACTTTCATTATCTCAAAATCGGTGAAGATTTAATAAGAAATGAAGGGTCATGAATAAAAAATTTTGAAATAAAAGATGATGACAAGTTTTAACTTTGTGACCTATCAAACACATTACTTGTACAAGCAGTATACTCTTCTAACCTAAGGGTGTGTAACACTTTTACAGCTCTTCTAGGTACATAAATTCTCAAGGGAAAATAGCATCATCTAAACACCGTAGAACTTTTTATTGAGTAGACGGATGTATAAGAGAGGATGTTGAATTTTTTGTCGAAATAGAAAAGTTGATGGTGATAATTGCGGAAGTGGGATCGTACCTGGCTTGATCGTAAGATCATTGATGGGTCCTATCTCTGATACCATGTGGAACTTATAGAAATTCAAATGAATGAATCCATTGAAATAGAACCACTGTAACCTTTATTGAACCCAACTCTCCAATTTATAAGAGAGGAGAATAAGAAAGAGATAATTTAAAATAAAAAACTTAATTCTATCCCTAAAATATCTAACATCTAACTAACTATTGGGTTGTTTAACACCCATATCTCTAGCATACCTCCCTCAATCACATGGTCTTGAATAGGAAATGTGATTGTGAATATAAAAAACAAAAACAAAACTTTTGATCTAGGCAAAACCAAATCAATGAATTTTTTTTAATAGTAAAAACGATCTTTATGTCTTCTCCGTGATTATCGTTTGTCCGTGGATCTATTACTGTTGCAACATGCTCCTTTTTAGTCTGTCGGTGCCGGTGGCCCATTAGATTAGATCTGTCGTGATTTCTTCTAGAAGTGTCGATTGTGGAATTTGATGAAGATGGTGAGATTGTGAGGCATTTGGATGAACTAACGAGGGGAGATGCTAGTTGGTTTTATTGAAATAAAAGAAAATTGACAGTGATCATCATGGAAGACAGGACCGTGCCTTACTTGATCGCAAGATCATCACCAGGCCCCGACTCCGATACCATATAGAAATTCAAATAACTGAATTCATTGAAGTAAAACCACCGTAACCTTTATTGAATCCAACTCTCCAATTTATAAGAGAGGAGAATAACAAAGAGATAATTTAAAATTAAAAACTTAATTCTATCCCTAAAACATCTGACATCTAACAAACACACTATTTTCACATGTCTAAATGAGCACATCATGCATAAGTGGTACACACTTACATCATTTTACAAATGTAAATGTGTGTAAACAAACAACCCCCACAGATCTTCTGATCCCATCTGACCCCTTTTATTGGCATGCAGCTAATTGCACTTCCCAATGGATTCTCAGTTTTGCATTTGAGGCCTTTCTCACTGAATTTGACCTCGGCTTAGTGCTGGGAGGTTCTCATGATATTTTACCTAAATTACGTTATTTTCTAAATATTTATATCCGCAGCAATTTCAGTGAAAGGCAGTGACCTTTACATTCTGGGGGGTCTCAGTACAGGATCATTCCTGACCTCAAAAAAAAAAAAAAAAAAAAAACACCTCTTATCTTTGCACTGAATCAGATAGATTTCCACCATTCATCTGCTGTGCTCCTGTAGGTTGGGGGTGGGGTGGCTTGGCCAAGTGGGGGACCAGGTTAGGTTAGGCTACCATTAGACAGTTCCACTTACTGAAAAGGATTGGGCCATGGCCACATAAATAATACAAGTCAGTCCGAAGCCCGCTCACTTAGCAATTACACTGAGGGCTTGTTTGGTAGGTCTAGTCTTATTTTTATAGACCATCCAAAATAGAGCCATTAAAAAAAGAGCTATAAAAAAAGAGGCTAGAATTAAAATATGCGTTTGGCAATGAAAGCATCTATTTTAAATAGACCATTTTAAATCAATAGTTGAAAGTTTTTCACAAATATATTGAGATCTACTAGGTATCAAGCCTTGAAATTTTACTCCATAACTATGTTTGGCCTCCCAAAGATATCTAACGGTTTGGATCTTGTGTTTGGGGCCCCTAATTTTTTTTTAAAATATTTAATAATTCATGTTTTTACAAAAATATCTCAAGTTTGGTGATGATCCAACGGCTGAAATTTGGTCTCACAATGGTCATTGACCTTCTACACATTTTCAATGGTTTGGATTGTTATTTATTGTCCAAGAAATAATAATAAAAAATAAAAAAGGGACTGCCTGTGGACTAGTTTAAAATTGAGCATATTAAATCAATGGTTGAAAATTTTTTACAAATTCCTCGAGATCCACAAGGAATCAATCCTTGAAAATTAACCCCATAGCCGTTTTTAATCTTCCCAACATTTCTAATGGTTTGGATCTTGTGTTTGGGCCCCACAAAATTCAAAAACTAATATCTAATGGCTCACGCTTTGTTGCACATATCTCGAGATTCATGATGATCCAACGGCTGAAATTTGGATGCATGGCCGTGTTTGATCATTTGAAATTTTCAACGGTTTGGATCTAAATTTATCCTCTCGGATTTCGAGAAAAATTGAAAAAACCGAACTAGGCGTGATCTTCCTAAAACACTATTGCAGCGCCTCTTATTTTCTTCTTCTAATTTGGAAATGCGTCATAAGGAGGGCTGTGGGAAATAGAGGTAAAGCCTCTATATATCTAAATTGGATAGAGTACAAACGCACATGCCAAATGCTCTTATTTTTACAAACTCTATTAGATTTAGACATTTAGACAAATAGAATCTAAAATTAGTAATGCCAAACATGCACTGAATTCAGGTTGGTAGACCTAATCTAGGCCTATTTTCATCGACAGTGTTCAAAACCTATGACCAACGGACTAACCCATGTACTAGGCTGGGCCAAAAATCCCGAGGACCACATCCCGGCCAACTCTCATTGTCATGGTAGCCACGTTTGTATGTGGACCTGAAAGTGGCATTGCAGGTATGTGACCACGGATAGTGAAATTCCTACAAAAAGCTGGGCATAAATAGCGGGTTTGTGGGAAAGTAGAATTCATACATCGGCATTGAATTGAGAGAAAGATGGAGGAAAAGAAAGAAAATGGCCATACCAAAAGAACAAAAGGAGGGCTTAGAACGATGCCCTTCATATTCGGTAACCTTTGATTCTTCTTCATCTTCTTCTTCTTCTTCCTACTGTTACTTGTGTTACTAATGTTGGGTGTTTGTAGATTGCTATCTCTGCTCTTTCTTGATGCATTTTGGTCTATGTTCTAATGAGTTTTCAATGTTAACTGTGCAGCTAATGAAGTCTCTGAGAAGTTGGCAGTTGTTGGGTTCTCAGCTAACATGGTTAGCTACTTGACCCAGCAACTGCATATGCCCTTGACCAAGGCAGCAACCACCCTCACCAACTTTGGCGGGACTGCATCTTTGACGCCTTTGCTTGGAGCCTTCATTGCCGATGCTTTTGCAGGGCGGTTCTGGACAATTACTGTGGCTTCCATCATCTATGAGATGGTTGAGATTGCACCACCAAACCCACTCATCTTTCTCTTGTTTTTCTTCTTCCAATTTAATACCACATGACTAAAGAGAAACTGTAAAGGAAAAGGCCGACTTTAGACTAACTAAAATTTACAAGTGCTCCTTACACAGATCAAAACACCAATATTTTAGGAGGCTACGCTTTGGTGAACTTTTCCACATATCTTTTTTTCGAATGCCCTCTGGGGCTTTTGTTGGAGAAGAAGCATTAGAGGATCTTGACCATTGAATAAAAGTTTCTTGCAAAAGCAATATTGATCTATGGTTTGTGACTATGGTTTTAAAACTGCTATTGGACTCCGAGTGGTCTTGGCCGAGACTTTTATCTCTTGGCCTATATGTCAGTACTTTATTGATATATTAATTTTTTCTTGGACCTTTTACGAATTAAGAAACTTTTAATATAGAAATTATACTGATATTCTTCTGTTAAATATCGGTATTTCTTTGATACATCACTTTAATCTTGGCTATTTTGTAAAAATATATATTTTTTTATCAATAAATAAATGGAAACTCTAAATGAATAATTCATTTGTTTTACATCCTTTTAGAGTAATTTTAGATGTAAGCAAAAATAATCAAATCGAGCTTAAAGGTGGTGAGAATAATGTTTTAATAAATTTTAAGTTTTGGATTAAACAAAGAAGATTTGTGTCGGCTGTGGCCAAAACATTTTGCATATAGAATGATGCAGCTAGGTTTTAGCCGAGCTTTTAAAACCATATTTCATGTGGTAGAGATTACACACGTTTTGTTGTATCAGCGTTGACAAAATGACATTTGAACATATTTTCATTCTAAAGATGGAGGGATTTATCTTACTTTTGGATTTATTAAGATCATGTTTGTGTGCTTCTTTCCATGAAAAGTGAAAAGATTGTTAGAATTATGAAAGTTGGCAAATTCATGGGTTAGATAAAATTGGGGGTCCAATTGAGTTGTAATTTTATTGAAATTGGACCGTAGTGTATTTTATTGGGTCATTTGAATGAAGATATTTAGAGAAAAATGGTCATATATCCTAAACCACCTGTTCGATCATGGTAACCTACATACCATTGGAAAGTTTTTTTTTGAGTAGATATCCGTAAGTCTCAAGATTGTGTCAATTGGAGTTAGTTATGACTTCGAGAAATTTTCAAAAATTATAGAAATGCATTTCGATCGATCAGGCATCCATTCGATTGATCAGGCACTGCAGAGTCTTGATCCAAATTTTGACTAAAGACATAATTGATACCCGATCAATATGACCTTTGCCTGATCAATTAGATGACATACAAAAACCCACTGACTTACGCAAAATTATTTCCTTTTTGTGCTAGAGATGTCTATTTTAGTTCCTTGTTGATTCTAACCCTGGGGCATGAATTATGGGTTATTTAAAAGAATTTTCTCCCAACCCTAAAGCGAAAATCTCATTGTTCTGAGTTCAAAAGACCTGTTAGAGTTTTATTTTCTTCTCTAAAGCATCCATTGGAGAGATAGTGCTGAAGCTTTTGTTCTAGAGGTTATTACTTCTACATCCTTGTAGAAGATTTTCTTCTCTCATAAAAGGTGTGTTCATCTTGAGTGGTTTTAAAGTATGTTGGATCAAGTATGAAGCAAGTTAATAATGTATGCGTTGACAAGAAGAACTACAGTCCTTAAGTTATATGCAACCGGACAAGGATAGTAAGTAGATTTTATAACCTTTGATTTCATAGTTCTTGATTTATATTGCATCGGTGTTAGGTCTTGTGGTTTTTTTTGTTTTTTTTTTTAGTTTTTCACGTAAAAATTGCGTATTCATCTATTATGATTGATTGTTGTTGACTTAGATTAATTGTTGAGTAATCAAAATGAATATAGAAATTTGTGCGGGGATCTTCAACCACATAAGGGTTAGAATCCTTCAAAGACTTTTCTGTAGCAAAAAAGGTTCTGCATTTGATGTGGTTGCTTTTCTATGAGGAAAGGCAGAAAAATAAACTAATTATTTTTTTATTTAATTTTGCAAAAGAGAATTTCTTTTATAAGTGATCCAAATTGGTTTTCGCTAGAATGCCAAAAAGTATTATCTACGGAGCCAGTTTTCTGCGGTGCCCCCACAAACATAATGTAAGCCCACTGAAAATCTATTGGAGAAACCACGCCAAAAGTTTTGAGCTATCATGTTTACATGCATCAGGATCTGTGTAGTAATAAATGCACTTGGTGGAGTACATAAACCGGCAACATGCTACAAGGATAGGGATTGGGGAGTTGGCACCCAAATATTCAAAGCAGAGGATAAAAAACTTATAATGGATAGTTAATGGATTGTTACTATTACAATTACAATAAATTTAGGAAAGTGATCAAATCTTAGATGGGCATGATCCAGTGACTTTTAGTAGAGTTCAGATGGGTTCATGAACCTTGGGCTTCACTGAAAGAAAAGGTTCAGGGACTCTAAGACATCAGCAGCAGTTCCTTGCGAATCAATACAAGAGCATGATTCAAAAGTTTATCCTGACACGCCCAACACAACTTTGGCTCGGCAAGTGGGGAATAATCAAACAAGATCAATCATGTATTCTTGTTATTGGTCAGACTCACACAAATTATTTGGTTGAGTGAGTCAACTCTTGAGTTTTTTTTTCCAGAAAACTATATATATTCAAGTTCCAATAGTTTTTTCTTTACAAAAACGAAAAGTCCCAATAGCTGCATAACATCAACAGTTGATTGATATGAACAATATTATAGTCCAATTTGACATACCACCTTTTACGAGCGTTGGAAGGTGCACATTTTTGCAACCACAAGGCCATAAATTTCAGCAATGACACCTCTTAATAATAAAAAAGGAAGAAAATAGTGATGAGAGCCTTTTTAATGCCTTTCATTATCTATTACTATTTCGTTAATCTAGTTTGCTACTTACTACAGGGGATGATATCCTTAACAATTTCAGCAGTGCTACCCCAGCTTAGGCCACCCCCATGCAAAGGCAATGAGGTGTGCAAGGAGGCCACGCAAGGGCAGCTTGCTGTCCTCTACGGCTCGCTCCTCTTGACGGCCATCGGAGCAGGGGGCATCCGGCCAAATGTGGTTGCCTTTGGCGCCGACCAGTTCGATGAGACGGACCCCAATGAGAAGACTAGGATCTGGAACTTCTTCAACTGGTACTACTTCTGCATGGGCGTGTCGATCCTTATCGCAGTCACTGTCATTGTCTACATACAAGAGAATGTAGGATGGGGTTGGGGCCTTGGCATCCCTGCAGTTGCTATGGCCATTTCTATAGTTGCATTTGTTCTGGGCTTGTCTTTATATAGACATTTCGAGCCATCTGGGAGCCCGTTTACTCGCCTAGCACAGGTCATCGTGGCCTCTTGCCGGAAGAGGAATGTAGCCATGGTTGCGGAACCCAGCTTGCTCTATCAGAATGAGGAGCTTGATGCAGCCATCTCTGCTAATGGGATGCTTCTTCACACTAACCAGTTGACGTAAGTTCTCTTCCTCGTGCTTCTTTCTTAGGTTTTAACTGGAAGACAATGGATATGGACTTGACTGTGTAAAGATTGAGGTCCATAGGCCATTGCAGTTGAATCACACCCTAATTGTATAGGCCCCATACGATTGGACCCAACTGAATGTTCTGATGACCCGCTCATCATGTCATCAGTCAGCTCACCTATTTAGATTCATTTTGCGGGTTCTACTTAGTCACTTGCTGAGGTTTGGCCACCATGCATATTTCCAATTTGTTTTCATAGGAGACGAAGAAATTGAATATATATTAATTCATGGTTTAATGGGGTTGATCTAAAGATTAATAGAGAGGAAGGATATTGTTGTGATTTTGACTTCATCCGTTGTGCACATACATCAATCCAAGATCAACAAGAAGCAACCACACACAAGAAGAAATACAGAGATTTACATGGTTCACCTAAATGGGGTTATATCAACGGGCACAGAGACGATTATCTTCACTATAACAAGTAAAGCATACAGACACTATCACTTTCTCATATCATCTCTCCTACGTAATGTGGGAACACCACAGGCAAAAGCGCTCTCACCTCTCTTCAGCTGCAAGATTTAGGTTTACAGACTATACACATATATAATCTCCGCTTTCTTGGCCACCAAGAAAGCTCTGGTACAATTACTAAAATACCCTTGACCTAAAATCGGTCCTTGGCTAACCCAGTGGACTCATCCGGCTAAACCGGGATACAAGGCATAAACCTAACAGATATGAGGTTTTCAAAACAATGAGGGACCTTGGCTTTCCTATGAATTGACTTACTAAGACAATGGCTAGTATTAATTTTCCATCTTCCGGTATTTAATTTTTATAAAGGGAGGCTCTCTGATGACCCTTTTTGGATACTTACCTCTCCTTGATTTCTAACCACTTCTATAGAAATATGATCCTAGAAATTCAATTACATGAACCAAAGAGGCCCTTAGTCTGAGACTCTGATGATGACAGGGCCTGGGAATCTGAGTGATTCTATGCCCAGGGCTAAAAGTCCATCAGTACGGGTAGGGGTGGTCATGGTCTGGGTCGCCCCAAGCTCCTGAGCCTGCCTAACATTGGGTTGGATTGTTGAACCATGGGCTGAACCTTACAGAAACTTTATGGCCCAATTGTTGTCCAGATCGGGCATGGACCTCTGTTCGCTTAAAGGCTTGGCACAACATGTATAGCATGAAGGGCATATACATAGTTTTTGAAAATGGGCTAGGTCTGGGCTTGCTTTGGGGCCCAAGGCTGAACTGAGCCTGAAGTATTAAGCCTGGTAATTGACTTGTCTGAACTAGGACGAGCTTCAATCTGTCATAACCGGGCCCATGAACACAGAGGCATCTAAACTTCTGAAGGTCTACTTTGTCTTTTTCCGTCAGCCGTATGATACCCCTGGTTGGGCCCATTTCCTTTTTAGAATTTTAAGAATTCATGTCTCGAGAAATTTTAAGTCCTCCAAAAAGTTGTTTTCTTGGGGTAGAATTTCAAATTCCTCCTCTTAATAAAGTATTTGAAATTCCAACCAAATGCATCTAAAATGGAATTCTATAAATTCTATAAGGTTAAAAACCTTTTACATGATTGGAATTTAAAATTTTAGTAAAAGAAATATTGTATTTCAAATTCCAAGAGAACAAGATATCACATTATATCTAAGAAACCTCGACATCCTAAATTCCTCTCAGAAATTCTAGTAAAGAAACAAGAGTCCACTATTAATGGAATCTGAATTCTGTGGGGATGATACTATCCCAAACTCAGAAGAGGCCATCTGGGAGGCGGGTTGGCTTTGCTGGCCCCACCCAATTAGATGTGTCGGATGAGATAAAAAAAAAGTGTTCCCACCCAATGAGTCATTTGGGTTACACAGAATTGGAGCAGAAAAAAGTTAATGTAAAAGTATCTTGTGTTGGCAACTATGTTAATTGTGTTCCTGGCAAGTAAGTGGGAACTCTAGCCGATTAATCAGGTCCCAATCTGACACAGCTTAGGTAAATTGGCCCAAGAAAAATCTGCCTCTCTATTTTACAATAATAGGCCTTTATGGGCCTGAAACTTAATCAACATGGAGGTGGGCCCTTGCACCAATTTAATTTCGAAATATAAATGGATTGTCCCGAGGATGACCCATTTATGATCTTTTATCCCATCCCCTAAATGCAGATTCTTTGATAAGGCTGCGATCGTTACAGAGGAAGATCGAGTAAGGTGGCCATCATCATCATCGTCGGACAAGCCTCCCAATCTCTGGAGGCTGAGCACCGTACATCGAGTAGAAGAGCTGAAATCCATAATAAGAATGGGCCCAATATGGGCTTCTGGAATCCTACTGATAACCGCTTCGGCCCAACAAGGCACCTTCTCTCTACAACAAGCCAGGACCATGGACAGGCATCTCAGCCCTAAGTTCCAAATCCCTCCGGGCTCAATGTCCGTCTTCACCATTGTGTCAATGCTCGCCACTATCTCCATCTACGATCGCCTCCTCATCCCTGTGGCCCGCCGCTTCACGGGCCTGGATCGTGGCATTTCCTTCCTACACCGGATGGGTGTGGGCTTTGCCATCTCGGTCCTGGCCACCTTCGTTGCGGGCTTCGTCGAGGTCAAACGTAAGCATGCCGCTGAGGCCCATGGGCTCCTAGACAGCCCATCCACCACCATTCCCATCTCTGTCTTCTGGCTCATTCCTCAGTATTCACTGCATGGAATCGCGGAGGCATTCATGTCGATTGGGCACCTTGAATTCTTCTATGACCAGGCACCGGAGAGCATGAGGAGCACAGCGACTGCGCTCTTTTGGACCGCCATCTCTGCTGGGAGCTATGTGAGCACCTTGCTTGTGACCATCACTCACCATGTCTCGGACTGGCTGCCTGACACCAATATCAATAGGGGGAAGTTGGAGTACTTCTACTGGCTTATCACCTTGTTGCAGATCTTCAATCTTGGTTTCTATGCGGTGTGTGTAAGGTTCTATACTTTCAAGCCCATACAGGTTAGGCCCAAGGATACCGGTGTCGAACTATCTACCACCGCTACTACTACTATAGTGTAAATGTTGTAACTAGCGCCTATAAAGCTAATTGTAGACAGTCTTAGCAGAGCAGTCTCATGTATCGTGTGGCTACGGAGGTTGTATATATTGTTGTATGAACTAGTCAATACATGGGGTTGAAAAGGAGCATGCATTCATGAGTGTTAGCTAATTCATGGGTTATGAATAAAACTTGGGTTTAAATTGAGTTGCAATTTTCAAATTTTAGATGTAGACTGTAGTGTCTGTTAATGGATGTGTCGATGTGAAGACATTGAAGAAAAAGAAAAAAACTCGTGACAAAAATTAATAGGAGACTGAACTACTCTCCGCTCAAGCAAATCTAGAGCCCACTTAAGCGCACTTGGATGAGAAGCCCAGACAAAATCATTGCCTGCTCGAGCGAGCACTTCATCCGCTCGAGTAGACAGCGCAAAGTTCTAAACCGATCTATTGAGAAGGCCTTCCTGTTTCAATCAAATTTTCCTATTTCACTCCTATTGAAACCCTAAGTGCTACCAATGAACCATGGCCTACTTAAACATAAAATCTCTTTGCCCTAAGCATGCCATCTCCTAGTTTTAAACCTAGAATTTCATTGGAGATCATCTTTCTCTCTAAAGCATCCATTAAATAGTTGTGCTAAAATTAAAGAGTTTCTAAAAATTTGTGGCTTCTACTTTGGTAGGAGATTGTTCATCTTGTGGCATTAAAGTGTGTTGCGTCAAGAACGAGTAACGGTGAATGACACGGTCGTAAAAAAGAACTACAGTTCTTTTTTCTTTTTTATTATTTTATGAAAGAACTACAGTCTTTTAGTTGAGATCAGTTAGGGAAAAGGGTTGTGAGGGTTGTGAGTATCTCTTGTCGCTATTTAATTTTCTAGTGCTTAGTTTTTTTTGAGTCGAGCAGATTGGTCTCGCGGTTTTTCCTGTATTCAAATTTTCTATATAAAAAATTTGGTATCTTCATGCAGTGATTGTTTTGCTTTAATCATTTTATATTTTTGTTTTAATTAATTAGACTATATACTAGAAATTGGATTGAAACCTTAAACCTCATCTCCGAGGGTTCTAAAATCCTCAATCTGAGAATGTTAATGTAGAGCAGAGTTTTAAACTAATACTAGAGTATACCTTTGATGTCTTTCTCTGGTGTATTATTGTATTGATTGGGTAAGAAGGAAATATATGAACATCCCAAGTCTAACTGTTGGGAAGATGCCTACTATGTTTACAATTGAATGGAATTTCTCATGTTAGAATAAATTCTAAAGAAGTTGCATCACTTTACGGTCTATATCAATTAGCTTGTAATCAAAATTTGGAGAATGAAGGTATGGCATATGCGCATGTTTAACCTAGGGGACTTGGTCACTTGAATGGTGGGATTTTTCAATCTATGTAGTCCACGAAAGGGCCCCCCTGAGTCCTAGAGGTGAAAATGGCCCATGACATATATGTGTGTCATGTTCTTCTAGTTGTCAAATATGTTGCTAGTTTTTATTTTAGACACTCCACAGAATCTCTATGCAACTGTATAAACATACTTTATAAACTAACTACACTGATATTTGGATGGAAATATACAGTAAGACAGAGTTCTCCGCATATGCATCTTGCTGCTCTACGCAGTCCAAGCAAGAAAAGAACATATAGCTGAAGAAATTTAAAATTCAAATAACTTCCATAGCATTATAACATTGTGGATTCCATTCAAGAAGAAGGATTACATTTATAATCAAACCCAACCTAATCTTTGTTGGACATATGTGGTCCTCATAACCACATGTCTAATGTTTTTGGGGCCCACAGTTTGAGCCCACTAATTTAAGATGCTTTCCCCTTTTGTTTTTAGTTTTACTATATATAACTTGGATTCAATTTAAGTAAGCCCAATCAATTAAGATATCTTGGTTGACTAATCTTTGAGGAATTAAGGAAACTTATCTTTACTGATTTCTTTGATGGGAAGAAATATCTCTAGGGTTTATCTATAAAATGGGTTTTCCGGTCCTCTCTCTTAACCCACGAGATCTGAAAAGTACCCATCAACTCTCACGCATCTTGGAGTGGGTGATAAGGGAGATAGGAGAAAACCCGATTTGAGAATCAAGTTCCACTCATCATCAAGATCATGGCACAAGGTACGCATTTATTTTCTTGAGATCATATATTATTTAATGCATAAATCTAGATCCTGAGGTTTGATGTTTTATTGCAAACCCTATTAGATCTAACAATGGTATCAGAGCTTTCTGATTTATGTATTTCACAGTAATTATGATTCAAATAATGATGGATCTGAGATTTAAGTTTTTTTTCATTATTCTCTGCTGTCAGTGGTTATGATCACATGTTAAATGATCCCTGTCCATATTCTCGCATGTCCAATTTAGTTCAATATTTTCCAACATATCACGTGAAAAGATTGGCTTATCTTAGATTGATTTGACATAGCCGAACATGTTGGAGTCAAAATTTTCAATCCCATATTGCCAAGTTGTTTCACGTTTTTCCTATGCAAGTGTACTCCATGTAAGGAAGGCCAGAATATAAATCTGGACTGGGCATTGGTTTGCTGGATTCATGATATTTCTATTTCTATGTATGATGATGAACTGGTTGTAGTATATTACTAATAAAGGCCAAAAGGTCAAAAGGGGCTACTGTATTCCAAAATTAATTTCTTTCCCTGTAAGTCTTTGTTTCTGTGCCAGTCAGGCACTGACGCTCCAACCCATGCATTGTTATTTACAAAATTTTGACACTTTGATATGGACAGTTAATGCTTTTTTACCACACATGTGGGACCCACATCTTGATGGAGGGATTTCTATCAGTGTAAAAGGATGGGCCTCACTGTGTTTTGGTGTGCCCACTCTCATACAGACGTATCATATCATATGGTCTTAATTTTGTCCATGGCAGCATAAGTGCCTCTCCATTTAAGATAATTTCCAATTCAAATAAGATAACTACACATAGCAACTGTTATGTTATGTTATTATTTATTTATTTATGATGAGAATTTTGATCATATTTTTGTTATACTTGTTTCTTTTGGAAAATTGAAGCATATATTAGTTTTCCCTTTAGTAACAAAATGCTGAATTTTATTATCATGTGGCTGTTAAATCATTTTTTTAATTGCTATTATTTTAAGGTGATATATATAATGTGATTTTATCCTTTCAATATATATTTTTTAAGGGTCTTGATTATTTATTAACTAGATTGGATTTTATTTTATGTCACATTTATAAGGTTTTACATTTTTTTTTTGGGCCATTTTATTTCAATACATGAAAAGTGCCCATGCATATTCGGGATCCATAGATATTCCATAATTGTATATTTAATTCATGGACCTATTAAACTATCACAACATTTGATAATATGGATCAGTTTTTGGAGAGATCATGGCCCAATATTTTAGTATTCACCACTAGTGACATTATAACCAATCTAGATTAGACTCCTTCATTTCATTTATAAATGCTATTAAATTCAATTGATACCTATAGTTTTAAGTAGTGCGGTAGTCACCAAAGTGGCCCTATTATGAAAGACTTATAGGTATCACTTGAAAGTTTAGACCTCTAACACTATTTATTGTGTAAGGATAATAGCATTAGACTTGCGATCTTAAATTAGGAGAGTGAGAATTGGCCCAAAGGTTCGATTGCCACTCAAATAATTGTAAGACGGAATAAGGTAACTTGATATATGTACCTAATTGGGAATGGTTCCTATACCCAAAGATATAAAGCCTAGCGAATTACGTTCATATTATCACGTTAGCCTTATAGATGAATAGTTTTCATTCACGAGTAATCCTATTTGCATGTTGTAGTCTCGACCCAAAGGAGTGACTTTGATGATGTACTGGATCACTCACCAGATTTGTTTCATTTATGTAAAGAATCATTCTGGATTTCTGTTTTAGCGTGAACTCAAAGCATTTAAGTAAATTGAGCATTTTTTCCCCCTTTATGTTTTCAGCATTGACCCCTGCTGCCTTGAATGGACATCTCTCGAACATACCAATGTTGAATGGATCCAACTTTACTGATTGGAAAGAAGAGCTTTTAATAACCTTGGGTTGCCTTAACTTGGACACTGCATTATTAGAATCCAAGCCCACTGATCTTACAGAAGATAGCTCTCAAACTCAGAGAGCATACTGTGAAAAATGGACCAAGGCCAATCGATTGAGTCTTATGATGATTAAAAGGTCCATTGCGAAAAATATTCGTGGGTCAATTCCTGATAATGAAAATGCTAAGGCCTATCTTGAATCAGTGGAGCAACAATTTCAAGCATCAGATAAGGCTTTGGCAGCTACTTTGATTGCCAAATTATCTTCTATGAAATATGATGGATTTAGCGGGATCAGGGAACATATTATGCATATGAGGGATATAGCGGCCCAACTCAATTCTATTGAAATGACCATTTCTGAGAATTATATAGTCCAATTTATTTTGAATTCCTTGCCCCCTTTATTTGGTCCTTTCAAAATTTCATATAACACCCAAAAGGACAAATGGACTATGAATGAGTTGGTATCTATGTGTGTTCAAGAAGAAGGCAGACTTAGACAGGAAGGGCAGCTACAGAAAGTAAATCTTGTCACTTACAACCCTTCAAATAAGAAAAAGTTTTTTCATGGTAAGAAACACTTGAAGAAAAAAGACAAGAAATCTGCTTCGAGCGACCAAATCGGGAAGAAAGGCAGTGAACCAAGGTGCTTCTTTTGCCGTAAAAAGGGACATCTCAAGAAAGACTGCTTGAAGAGACAAAAATGGTTTGAATCTAGAGGTACATATAAGTCCTTTGTTTGTTATGAAACAAATCTTTTAAATGTTCCTTCAAATACTTGGTGGATTGATTCTGGTGCCATTGTTCATGTGACAAATTTCTATGCAGGGCTTTCACTCAAGCCGGAGTCCAAGTAATGAACAAAGAAATATTTTTATGGGAAACCTGTCACAACCCGAGCCCAGGGAACGAGGGTCAGAGGAACTCTAACCAATGACACACGTACTCCCGTGCATGTACACCTAGACCCCATCCAGGAATACACACACAAGGGATCAATCACACGTGCAAACCACTGTACGCGGAAGCTGTACGTATCAAGGCATACCACAAAATATCAAAAGACAATGGGAGATCACAAACTATCATGAACTGATAACAATAACAATTACAGGAACGTATGACAAATAAAGCGGGCTTACAACAATCCAAAAATCAAAATACAGGTATCACTCAATGCCCACTTTACAAGTACAGAAAATCCCCTCAAGAGACTCCAACACAAAGAATGGGGAAAACAAAATGATGCAAACCGTACTCTGGAGGATGGATCAAGTCCACTCCTCTAGGCCGGAGGGGGCCTCGCAAGCCTCTCCTGGAGTCGGGTCGACCGACGCAGGATCGGAAGAGGGATCTGAGCCTGCAACACACAAAGACAACTAATAAGTACAACGACTTAGCAAAGTATAAGCAACAAGACGATAACACGAATTGCATCTAAAGTGAGCAATAGTCATGATGCAGGATCTACAGAAATCATGTTCGTATACGAAACAAATATGCAAATGAATAAGCATGCTGTAAGAATCATAAACAGATAACATTCAAAGTGGCTACTACATTGGCCATTTTCTCCCTTACGAGAGCGGACGGAATGAGAACACCAGCGACCGGGCCAGGGCACGCGTGGGTCTCTAGTTCCCGGGGTCCGGAGTCCCAGGACGGAAACACTCTGCAGAGGCAAACACATAACTAAACCAAAGTTAACCCCGTCGGGTATCCTAAGGCTGAGGCTCAGTAGTGCCAATACCAATCACAATCAAGCGGATGATGCACCTCGATCACTTATCACTTATCACTTATCACTTATCATGTCACTTATCATACTGAACGAACAATAGGAAGTGCATCACATAAACTGATACTGAATGCAAATACTGAATGCATAATACGGATACTGATACGGATACGAAATGCAATACAGATACTGAATGTACATAAACTGATACTGATACTGATACTGATACTGATACTGATACTCCAGTGGAGCAACGGTAAACACAATACACAATAATAGAATGGTTCCGCCCGGGCTTCGCTCTGGGGTTGCTGCATTTCCCACAGAATCGAGAGGTCCAGCGCAGAACACATAAGAGGGCATAACCGAAATCAATATGCTGTACAAATCAGAATGCTTATGCGAATCAAGGTCCATTACAAACCAATCCTACACTAGTTATCCAGTGTCTCTAACCGTGCATGTTGATGTAGTTTTAAGTTGTCCGATGCACCATTGTCTAGTGTTGCAGTGTCTGGAGTGTGCACCGAAGTCCCTTAAACCAACACCCATGGGGAGGTGCTAAACAACTGGATAACAAGCATGAATGATTCACAGCCCTTGAGATCATTCATGTCATTCAGACATTCCATTGGGCATATTCAGGTTCGCTACATTCTAATGTGAAAGTCATATACGGTCTTTTGCTTAAACCTAATCCTTTTCATTCACTTCTCAGGGTTCACGGTGTAGCCGTAGGTGACCTTACGGCTTAGCCGAGGCATATTACGGCTTAGCCGTAATATACACTGCGGCTGAGCTGAGGTTTCCCAAATATCCACCCGGATTTACGGCTCAACCGTATTTTGCTCTACGGCTCAGCCGTATCCTGGTCCACGGCTTAGCCGTAAGACAATGTACGGCTTAGATCAGGCTGGGCCGTAGAAGAATGTCAAATTGCCAACATCCAGTTATTTTCAGCTAACAGTCTGTACTGTTCTACGGTTTGGGTTACGGTTGGGTCTCGGCTTAGCCGTAAGCCATTTTACGGCTTAGCCGTAGCACATTTCACGGCTTAGCCGTGAGTGCGCGGACTCATTTTCCTGAAATTGTCACAGTCATACAGAAAGTGTGCAAAACAGCGGGAAACAGAAACAAAACAGCAAAATGAGCTGAATAGAGCTGTTTAATGCTGAGAAACACAATGAAGCATAAAAACACAACAATCAAATCACTATCAATCGGTGTTCACACATCTTGGGCTTATACTTGCCTCACGGACGAAATCCACACGCTGATTGGTTCAGTCCACCGGAATCACACACACTGACGAGCTCCTTTCTTCCTCCCTCAAGCAGAGAAACAGAAATGGAGAAGGAGAGAAAGAGAGCTGACGAGAGAGAGACGAGCTGGAGCGTGAGAGAGAGAGTGAGCTGAGAGACGATCGAGAGAAACAAAGGGTAGGTGGGATATTTATACATAATTTGAGTCCAAATTACATTTAAGGCCACATAGCTTATACAAATATCAGTTTGAGTCAAATGACGGTCCAACAAAAGCAAACGAACTCATTCGGATCCAAGATAGTTACGACAATCGACAAGCTCGACGAAATACACGCGCTGACGTCAAAACGACGCGAAACTGACAAGGTCAATCAAAGGCCAAATTTACGAAAAAGGGCTCGATCTACTTAGACCAAGTCAAACTCACCCCAAACACTCTCTCTAAGGCTCAAAACTACATAAAACAAAAGCCAAAACACTCTTAGCGATAAAAACACACGCAATACGCACTAATCCGGATCAACTCGGGTCGGAGCGTTACAAAACCGGCTGGAGGCAGAAGTGAAAGCGGTGGGGACTTGCAGACTGATTCTTGATTCTGGATTCCAGTTGGACCTAAATACCACGTTTTATGTTCCTACAATAAGTAGAAATTTAATTTCTTTATCTAGACTTGATTTAGAAGGTTATACCTTCTCTTTTGGACAAAGTACTTTGAGTATTTATAAAAATCAAGTTTTAGTTGGTGGTGGTATTTTATGTGATGGTCTATATAAGTTGAATCTGGATTCACATTTTGCTAGTTCTTTACTTACCATGCATGAGAATAATTTTATGAATGTTGGTATTAAGAGAGGAATTTTTGCTGAAAACTCCTCGAGCTTGTGGCATAAAAGACTTGGACACATCTCCCTTGAGAGATTAAAAAGATTGGTAAATGACGGGGTATTGAGAGCTCTAGATTTTACTGATTTTGGTATTTGTATAAACTGCATTAAAGGCAAGCAGACAAACACTATCAATAAAAACAAGGCCACAAGACGTTTAGAGCCACTTGAATTAATCCATACAGATATTTGTGGTTACTTTCCCACACCATGTTATAGTGGTCAAAAATACTTTATCACCTTTATTGATGATTTCACTAGATATGGTTATGTCTACCTGTTATATGAGAAATCTGAATCTCTGAAAGCCTTTAAAACTTATAAGGCTGAAGTGGAAAATCAATTAGACAGGAAAATAAAGGTTGTGAAATCTGATAGAGGCGGAGAGTATTATGGGAGGTATGATGAAACGGGTCAAAATCCTGGCCCATTTGCTAAATTTCTTGAAAATCATGGTATTCGTGCTGAATATACGTTGCCTGGATCTCCGCATCAGAATGGTGTGGCTGAAAGACGTAATAGAACGCTCATGGAAATGGTACGGAGTATGTTAAGTAATTCTACTTTGCCTGACTCTATGTGGGGAGAAGCCCTAAAAACAGCTGCATATATCCTAAATCGTGTACCCACTAAGGCTGTTCCCAAAACTCCTTATGAGTTATGGACAGGTAAGAAGCCAAGTTTAGGACATTTGCATGTTTGGGGTTGTCCAGCGGAAGCTAGAGTTTATAACCCACAAGAGAAGAAATTGGACCCTAAGACTATCAGTGGGTATTTTATTGGATACCCAGAAAGGTCCAAAGGCTTTAGATTTTATTGCCCTACTCATACCACAAAAGTTGTTGAAACTGGAAATGCCAGATTCATAGAAAGTGATGACATTAGTGGGAGCACTGCACCACGAAACGTGGTATTTGAAGAACATCGGATACCTGTACATGCACCGATGGAAACGGTTAGAGTTGTTATTCCAAATGACTTCGTTCAGAATGATACGATGGAAATACAACCTACAATATCAGAAGCGCCACTAGATGAGAATGTCATTCACAATGATGTGATTGAAGATATCAATCATCCGAATCAAGATTTAGCAGAGGCACAACCTTTAAGAAGATCCCAAAGATCTAAGAGGTCTGCTATATCGGATGATTATATTGTTTATCTTCAAGAATCTGATTTCGATATAGGTGTCCAAGAAGATCCGGTAACATATTCACAAGCCATTAAAAGTGATGATTCGAATAAATGGATCGATGCCATGCAGGAGGAGTTAAAATCCATGTATGTAAATAAAGTCTGGGATCTCGTCGAATTGCCTCAAGGGTCTGTAGCTATTGGATGCAAATGGATCTTTAAGACCAAACGAGACCAAAAGGGCAAAATCGAACGATTTAAGGCCAGACTTGTAGCTAAGGGATTTACTCAAAGGGAAAATATTGATTATAAAGAGACCTTTTCACCAGTTTCTTCAAAGGACTCTTTTCGAATCATAATGGCATTTGTAGCTCATTTTAATCTAGAGTTACATCAAATGGATGTGAAAACAGCATTCTTAAATGGAAATTTAGCTGAAGAGGTATATATGAAACAACCAGAAGGCTTTCAGGAAAAAGGCAGAGAGAATCTAGTTTGTAGATTAAAGAAATCTATATATGGGCTTAAACAAGCTTCAAGGCAATGGTATATAAAGTTCAATGATATCATTACTTCCTTTGAGTTTAAGGAAAACATTGTTGATCAATGTATATACCTGAAGATCAGTGGGAGCAAGTTTATTATTTTAGTTCTGTATGTAGATGACATTCTACTTGCTAGTAGTCATCTAGGCCTATTGTGTGCAACAAAGGAATACCTCACAAAGAATTTTGAAATGAAAGATATGGGCGAAGCATCCTTTGTACTTGGAATCGAGATTTTCAGAGATAGGTCTCGAGGTGTACTAGGATTATCACAGAAAGCCTATATTAATAGAATTCTTGAAAGATTCAATATGCAGAACTGTTCTGGAGGTAAAGCACCTATATCAAGAGGTGATCGATTCTCCAAAGATCAATGTCCCAAAAATGACCTCGAGAGGAATCAGATGCGGGACATCCCATTTGCTTCAATCGTGGGAAGTCTCCTGTATGCTCAGACTTGTACACGTTCAGATATCAGTTTTGCAGTTAGCATGCTAGGTAGATATCAGTCTAACCCTGGCATGACTCATTGGAAGGCAGCAAAGAAAGTCATGCGATATTTACAAGGGACTAAAGAACATATGCTCACTTATAGCAAATCTGATCACTTGGAAGTGATTGGATATTCAGATTCAGATTTTGCTGGGTGCCTTGACACAAGGAGATCTACATCAGGATACATTTTTCTCCTTGCTGGTGGGGCTGTCTCGTGGAAAAGCATTAAACAAACTACAACTGCTTCTTCTACATTTCAAGCTGAATTTGTGGCATGCTTTGAGGCCACTAATCAAGCTGTATGGATACGAAATTTCATTTCAGGGCTTCAGATTATGGACTCCATTTCTAAGCCGCTGAAAATTTATTGTGATAACACATCAGCTGTTCGTTTCTCTAATAACGACAAGAGTTCAAGCGCTGCAAAGCACTTTCAGATAAAATATCTTGCCGTTAAAGAGAAGGTTCGGGATAATATTGTGTCTATAGAGCAAATTAGTACAAAGCTCATGATTGCAGATCCTATGACTAAAGCATTACCGGCAGAGGCCTACAATGATCATGTTAGAGAAATGGGTCTCATTGTGTTACCTTAATGTATGTGGTTAAAAGGATTTCTGTTTATTTATTTGACACTTTAACTGATAAATTTTCATTAATGATACATTTGTTCTCTTGCTTATTTTGTGTGCACCATTTATTAATTATTGAAGAGCAAGATAAATTTCATTTGGACCATAAATAGGAATTTGTGTATACTCCTATTATTTTCCTCGATTTATGACTTAATTAAATGATATTACTAATGTTGTGGTACATGGAAGGAATTATGTCGTCTATTTGATGTTTGACCGCCATGATCCGCATTATTGATTTCATTTAATTACAGTATATCAGAATTAGCATAAACAAGATTGACTGGGATAATTTTTCAAATGAGTGGCCACTCGTCGGGATTTTAAAATTTAGTCGAATCCAAGTTTAGTCATAAACAATATATATATATTTTTTTTAAAAACAAAATTTTTTTTTTAAAATTTATATATATTATAATACAAGGAGGATTGTTTTATATGGTCATCATGACCAAGTGGGAGATCACATATGTGTGGTCATTCGGCCCAAGTGGGAGACTGTTGGACATATGTGGTCCTCATAACCACATGTCTAATGTTTTTGGGGCCCACAGTTTGAGCCCACTAATTTAAGATGCTTTCCCCTTTTGTTTTTAGTTTTACTATATATAACTTGGATTCAATTTAAGTAAGCCCAATCAATTAAGATATCTTGGTTGACTAATCTTTGAGGAATTAAGGAAACTTATCTTTACTGATTTCTTTGATGGGAAGAAATCTCTCTAGGGTTTATCTATAAAAGGGGTTTTCCGGTCCTCTCTCTTAACCCACGAGATCTGAAAAGTACCCATCAACTCTCACGCATCTTGGAGTGGGTGATAAGGGAGATAGGAGAAAACCCGATTTGAGAATCAAGTTCCACTCATCATCAAGATCATGGCACAAGGTACGCATTTATTTTCTTGAGATCATATATTATTTAATGCATAAATCTAGATCCTGAGGTTTGATGTTTTATTGCAAACCCTATTAGATCTAACAATCTTCTCAAGAGGATAAGGACAAACAACTCATAAAATCAAAACTTCTAACAGCCCATGATATTCTCTAACATTTCCTCTCAATTAGATGGTCCTTTTGAAGAAAGGATCTCTAATTGTTAATAAAAATAAAATCAAACCATCAGATTTTTGAAACATAAATTATAGTTTTTTATAAATAAAAAATGATCTGAGGTCTTCTTCATAATTGCCGTCTGTCCATCTATCTATCACTGTTGCAACCCACTTTTTTTTTTAAGTCTGTTGGTGCTGGTGGCCTATTGGATTAGATCTGTCGCAATTTTTTCCTGAAGCTTTCGGTCGTGAAATAGTGCAATTTGATGAAGATATCAAAATTATGAGGTTTAAGTATTTTTGATGGACAAATGAGGGAGAAATGGTTGATTTTATTGAAATAAAAGAAAAATGAAAGAAAACTCATGGTGATCATCGTGAAAGATAAGACCATGCCTGGCTTGATAGCAAGATCATCACCAGGCCTAGCTCTCTAATACCACGAAGAAATTCAAAATTCAAATAACTTTTATAACAGCGTGGATTTCATTCAAGAAGAAGGATTACATTTATAATTAAACTAACCTAATCTTATCAAGAGGATAAGGATAAATCACTCATAAAATCAAAACTTCTATTAACCCGTGATATTCTCTAACAATAGCATAGATGGAAATACCATAAAATATTGCAATGAAAGATGAGGTGTCATGCAACTATAAACCATGGGTAGATTTTGTCATGAATTTGTTGTCTTCAAAACCTAAAACATTTCTTAGCAAATAAAAATGGAAAAAAAAACTCTAAAGCATCTATGATGCATGATGTCCGAAGGGTCAAAATCTAACCCTTTAAAATGAATAGAAGCATTTGGATCAATAACTTCAAATTTCTTTCAATTTCATCTAAATAAACAGGCTCATTCCATTAATGAATTCCCATTTATTTGAATTCTATGAAAACATTTAAGCCCATAGTTTCATCCAGACAAACAAGCTTATTTGACTATAAATTCTTTTATTTTCTATTTCATGCACACTAATAGGTCCATTGACAATAATCCTAAGTATACCGATTCCATGCAAACAAACAAGCTCATTTGATAATGAATTCTCATTTATCTCATTCCATGTAAATAGAGGGCCTCATTTGAATAAATAGGTTCCAATTCCATATAAATGAATGAGCATTTGATGAGGCCCATTTGAATGCACAGATAAAAATGGAAAAGAGACTAAAGAGCTCTACACCACTTAAACGTCCAAAGCGATGTGGATCATTTGTTGGATGTCATGGGTGGTGGCCCACATGACCACCACTCACTTTGATATATTCAAAGTGTACGTCTTTCCATTAAGGCCACGTTCCTGGAAACTCTCAGGTCGTGCGATAATGGAAGGCTTTCCGTTGATGGGGAGGAAAGCATTAACGAAGTCTATAAAAGGCTTGGGAACTCTCTCATCTTCATACATACAATCACTGCTTGGCATACCCATCAATCAGCAGGCATTACGAGAAGACTGAGAGAGTTAAAGTTGCGGATCTCCTCTTCGTTTCGCGATGGATTCAGGTATGCCCAATATTGGTTGTTTTTCATAATACAAATCAATCCGTCAGAATGCAAATCTAATCCGTTAAAGTTTTTCCTAAGGGGCCATCGTTTCTTACAATTGGTATCAAAGCTATAGATTTCCATTGATAGGGTTGGATTTGCATCAAGGGGGTTTACAGTTTATATATATAAAAAAAAATTTTCCGCCGGCGACAGAACTTTCAGGCAGGGCAAACTGTAGAGCCGGACTGGGCGCGGCGCGCCGGCTGCGCAGTCCGGCGCGGCTGCGAGCGGCGCAGTCGGGTGTTGCTGCGCAGCCGCGCCCAGTTCTGCAGAAACAGAGCAAGACCATAAAAAAAAAATTTCAGTTGGATAGCAGCGCCCAGTGCGGCGCTGCCTGCAGCGGCGCAGCAGAGCGCTGCTGCTGTTCCAGCGGCAGCGCCCGAGAGGATAAAAAAAAAAAATTTCTGTTTGCCGCCGGGAACCAGCCGGCGACATTTTCGGCCGGCGCCGTGGGAGCGCCGGCAGTCCGCTGCGGCCGAGACTGTCGGCGTCGGAGGTGGATTGATCTGGTAATAGGGCAATCGGTTTTAACCGATTGCCCCTGTTTTCGGGAAGAAGATGAAGTTGTGTCACGTCAGGTCTCAGGTCGTTTGGACCTGACCCGACCCGACCCGGTTAAGTTTATTAAAGAAAATGAACTGGGTTAACGGATCCGATCCGACCCTACCCGACTGATCCGGCCTGTGTTCTGTGTGGTCAGGTCAGTTCGACCAGACCTGACCAGACCCGAATTAGACCCGGTCCATTTCTATAAGGACAGGTCAGTTTGACCTGACCCGATCCGACCCGAACGGACCCGGTTCATTTATATAACGTCAGGTCAATTTGACCTGACCCGATCCGACCCGAACCGACCCGGTTCATTTCTATAACGTCAGGTCAGTTCGACCTGGCCTGATCCGACCCGGTTCAGTTAATAAATGGACTGGGCTTTTACCTGTACCCGAATTGACTGGACTGAACTGTCCAAATTACTGACCTGGGTCTAACCCGACCCTCTGGCCTGGCCTGGTTTGAATAAATTATTATATTTATGTGTTTTTTGAATAATTAGGTCATTATGAAAGTGATCTACTCCGATCAGAACCGTCCAATTGGTGCATTTAAATGCACCAATCATTCTGATAGGACTGAGTAATTTAAATATCATCAGATCAAGGCCAGATCAAGGAAAAATGAACGATCGAAATCGTATTTTGATCATTTCGGACACATATGATATCGGATTTTCGATCCGTTTCTTTCGTTGTGTCCCTTATAATGAGATCTATCATATTACTTAATTTAACTCCTAATTAAATGTTTCAATATTGATGTCATGCATGTTTTCACTCATTCAAATTCATATTTCCGCTTATCGTTTATATGATCCATGTTATTTTTGAGTTATATTTGTCACATGCATGCATGTTTGATGACTAAATTAGTATAAAATTCCAAACTTATGATAGATTGATTAAAGAAAAATTATTATTGTGATATCAATGGTCCGATCAATGTTCATCTGGACAACTAATTTAGGGAATCTGATTTTCACAATAATATAATAATTGTTAAAGTTAGGTTTTCCCTAAATGTTTAGATTTAACAATATTAAATGCTCAATTAAATTAGAAATAGAGCATCAGAATCATTTAAATCATAAGAAGACTAAAAATTAGTGTCATAGGTTTCAATTATGAGTTAACTAGGCAGTCACCAAAGTGGCCCAGTTATGATGAAACTCATGTTTCAATTATTGAATTAGAGATACCATAAATGACACTAAAATTGCAACTTCACTTAAAAGATAGATAATCGACCCAAAGGAGTTTATCTTTCGATTATTTGGAGATTGGGATAAAACATATTAAAGATGTTTTGTGAATTCGTGTTGATCTATGCCCAAAGGTGGGATCTCACTTATTCACTTAATAAATTGTGGTTTTATCAAATAAACGAGAATAATAAATTTAACATGTTACATTTGACCCAAAGGTTATTTTTAATGATGTAAAACTATTATTTCTGTTGCAAGTTTCCCTTTAAATTCAAAACATTATAGAATTGTGAGAATAATAGTTTATCTCTTCTTTTACAGCATCTTCCTCCAGATCCTTGTCTCTTCCCTCATGCTTAGGAATTATTCCTTCATTAGACGGATCAAACTACCCTGACTGGTGAGACATGCTGTCATTAACCATAACTTTTCTAGACTTAGAGATGGCTTTAGATGAACCCATGCCTCCTGCGCCTACCGAACAGAGCTCTGAATATGAAAAGGCAAAATATAATCAGTGGCACAAATGTGATAAAAAATGCCAAAAGATTATTATGACTTCAGTCTCTAAGAGTATTAGGGGATCGCTTGATCAAGGAAAACATGCCAAGGAACTCTTAAATGAAATTAAGTCACAATTTGAAGTGACAGACAAGGCATTAGGTGCCACCTTAATGAATAAATTGACTAACATGCAGTACGATGGGATAAAGGGAGTTAGGGAACATATCCTACTCATGTCCAACCTAGCATCAAAATTAAAGGACGTTGACATGAGTATTTCCGATGGATATTTGATCTAATTCATTCTGGACTCCCTTCCCCCTGCATTTGGCCCATTTAAAGTAACATACAATCAGAGCTCTACTCGGTGGACCATTACTGAATTGATCGCACGATGTGATCAAGAAGAGAGGAGGCTTAAAGCCGAGTGGCAACTTCAGGTAAACTTTGTCTCCCATGCTAAGGGCAGGAAAGGTCCTAGAAAATTCAAAACTAATGCCAACATGCCCAAGGTAGATCCGAAAGGTAAGAAACCGGTGAAGAGTAAGGGAAAGAAGGGATCCGAAAAATGTCACTTTTGTGGCAAGAAAGGACATTTCAAGAAGGACTGCCTCAAAAGGAAGAATTGGTTTGAGAAAAGAGGTAAGCAAAGAAAATTATCTCTTTTATGTGAAACCAATATTATTGATGTCCCATCCAATACATGGTGGGTCGACTCTGGTGCAACCGTTCACATTTCTGGTTGTATGCAGGGATTCCTTTCAACCCGGAGGCCAAGTGATGGAGAAAAAGCCATCGTTATGGGAAACCGGAAGGAGTCAAGAGTCGAGGCAGTAGGCACGTATAGGCTGGTGCTAGATACAGGATTTGTTCTGGATCTGCCGAACACCTTTTATGTTCCGGATATTTCCCGAAATCTGGTTTCTATTTCAAAGTTGGATGTAAAGGGATTTGTGTTTAACTTTAAGCAAGGATCTTTGAAACTTTTCCACAATAATATAATGATTGGTAGTGGTTTATTATGTGATGGCTTGTATAAGTTAAGGTTAGATACTTTATACACACAATCACCAACTGCACACCATGTTGCTTGTGGGATGAATGTTGGCATGAAGAGAGGACTAATAAAAGAGAACTCCCCTAAGTTGTGGCATAAACGGTTAGGACACATCTCGAAAGAGAGGATATTGAGATTGGTGAAAGACGGGTTATTACCAACCCTTGATTTCACTAATTTCAGTGTCTGTGTTGACTGTATTAAAGGAAAATAGACACAAACAGTCAAGAAAACTGCCACACGAAGTTCTGAAGTCCTGCAGTTAATTCATACGGATGTTTGTGGAAAAATAGATATACCTTGTTTTACAGGAGAACATTATTTCATCACATTTATAGATGATTACTCACGTTTTGGTTTTGTCTATCTCATTAAAGAAAAGTCTGATTCTTTGTCTATGTTCAAAATATTCAAAGCAGAAGTGGAAAAACAATTAGATAGAAAGATCAAAATTGTGAGATCAGATCGAGGTGGTGAGTATTATGGTAGGTACACTGAAACAGGTCGTAATCCAAGCCCGTTTTCTAGATTCCTAGAATCCGAAGGTATTGTTGCCCAATATACAATGCCTGGAACACCTCAGCAGAATGGAGTGGCTGAAAGAAGGAATAGGACTCTTTTAGATATGGTTAGGAGTATGGTTAGCAATACATCATTACCTGCATTTATGTGGGGTGACGCATTAAAGATGGCCATGTATATTTTAAACAGAGTTCCTACTAAAGCAGTTCCTAAAACTCCTTTTGAGTTATGGATTGGGAGGAAACCCAGCTTAAACCATTTTCGAGTTTGGGGATGCCCATCTGAAGTGTGGGTTTATAACCCACAAGAAAAGAAGTTAGACCCTAGAATAGTAAGCGAATATTTTATTGGATATCCAGAGAGGTCTAAAGGGTATCGATTTTACTGTCCTAATCATTCAATAAGAATAGTTGAGTCCAATAATGCTAAGTTTTTGGAGAATCATGAAAACAGTGGGAGTTCTGAGGCTAGAAATATTGAATATAAGGAGATTAGAAATGAGCCTCAATCCTCTTCTCAAGGTGGATTAATGATTCCACTTGATATAGAAGTTTTTCCAGAACGATCTGTTATTCCGATTCCTCAAGATACACAACCAACTTTTGAAATACAGTCACCTGTTATTGAAGAACATCCAGAGGAATTGAGAAGGTCAACTCGTACGAGAAGACCAGCTATTTCAGATGATTATTTGTGTATCTCGAAGAATCAGATATTGGAATTAAAGAAGATCTAAAGACTTTTAGAGAGGCAGTAGAAAGTAAAGATTCTGATAAGTGGTTAGACGCTATGAATGAAGAGTTAGAATCCATGTTTATAAACGAAGTTTGGGATCTCGTTGAACTACCTGAAGGGTCCAAAACAGTTGGTTGTAAATGGGTCTTTAAGACCAAAAGGGACTCTAAAGGGAAAGTTGAACGATTTAAGGCCCGACTTGTAGCTAAAGGATTCACTCAGAAATAAGGTATCGATTATCATGAAACCTACTCTCCGGTGTCTAAGAAAGATTCATTTAGAATTGTTATGGCACTTGTAGCTCATTATGACCTAGAGCTATATCAGATGGATGTAAAAACTGCTTTCTTAAATGGGAATCTAGATGAAGAAGTGTATATGGAACAACCGGAAGGGTTTGTTCAACGAGGTAATGAAAGGAAACTGGTTTGTAAATTAAAGAAATCGATATACGGACTAAAACAAGCTTCTAGACAATGGTACTTAAAATTTAATCATGTTATTACATCTTTCGGTTTTACCGAAAATCCAGTAGACCATTGTATATATCTCAAGGTCAGTGGGAGCAAATTTCTTATTTTAGTCTTGTATGTAGATGATATTTTACTAGCCAGTAATGACCTAAGTATGATTCGAGAAACTAAAATATATCTTGAGAATAATTTTGATATGAAAGCAACCTTTGTATTAGGAATCGAGATATTTAGAGATCGATCTCGAGGATTACTTGGGTTGTGTCAAGAAGCCTATGTCAAAACTATTCTCAAACGTTTCCGAATGAAAAGTAGCAGACCACAAAATGCACCCATTACTAAGGGAGACAAGTTTAGTAAGGATCAATGCCCCATGACTGACTTAGAAAAGTTAGAAATGAATAAATATCCCTATGCAGCAGCAGTAGGATGTCTAATGTACCTACAGACTTGCACGAGGTCAGACATTAGCTTTGCAGTCGGAATGCTCAGTAGATATCAAAGTAATCCCGGTTTGCCTCATTGGGTAGCTGTCAAGAAAGTGATACGTTACCTCAATGGAACAAGAAGATATATGCTCACATATCAAAGATCCAATCAACTGGAGGTCATTGGATATTCAGATTCAGACTTTGCAGGATGTCTCGATACAAAGAGGTCAACATCAGGTTACATTTTTCTGTTGGTCGGCGGGGCAGTATCGTGGAGGAGTGCAAAGCAGACGCTAATCACTCCATCTACATTTGATGCAGAGTATGTGGCATGTTTTGAAGCCACATGTTACGCATTATGGATGCGTAACTACATCATGGGACTTGAAATTATGGGCAGTATGTCTGAACCGATAAAGATTTACTGCGACAACGACGCTGCTAGGCGTTTCGCTCAAAATGACAAGTCTTCCAGTAAATCAAAGTATCTGGAAGTAAAGTATCTTGTACTCAAAGAGAAACTGCGAGATCGTTTAGTGTCAGTTGTTGGAGCTCCATCGAAGCTCATGATTGCTGATCCATTGACAAAGGCATTGGCGCCAAAGGATTTTAAAGACCATGTAATAAATATGGGCTTGAATGAAATGCCTTGTAAAAGTCAATGATGTATGACACTTAATATATTGATCAAATAAAGAAACGATTTTGCAATTCTTACTTTGTTATGGGCTCACATGTGGTAATTGTAAAATAAAGTAAGAATATAAAAGCATTATGACATTACAGTTCCCATTAAAGTAAGTCATATTAAAGATACTTATTAAGTGCTGGATTAGGAGAGAATATTAATGTTGTAATTGTGGAAGGAAGCATATCACTTAAGATGTGTAACCGCTACAGTTCGCATTAATAGACTAATCTTATCACAGATTAAAGGATCTTAACATTAAAGTTACATGAAAAACCGGTATTTTCAAATGATGCGCATCAGTTAGAGTTATTTCTTTCAAAGTTTTTTCTTATATTTGCAACAGTTTTATAAAATAAACAGGAATTAATGGTGGTCATATGGACCAAGTGGGAGATTGTTGGATATCATGGGTGGTGGCCCACATGACCACCACTCACTTTGATATATTCAAAGTGTACGTCTTCCAATTAAGGCCACGTTCCTGGAAACTCTCAGGTCGTGCGATAATGGAAGGCTTTCCGTTGATGGGGAGGAAAGCATTAACGAAGTCTATAAAAGGCTTAGGAACTCTCTCATCTTTATACATACAATCACTGCTTGGCATACCCATCAATCAGCAGGCATTACGAGAAGACTGAGAGAGTTAAAGTTGCGGATCTCCTCTTCGTTTCGCGATGGATTCAGGTATGCCCAATATTCGTTGTCTTTCATAATGCAAATCAATCCGTCAGAATGCAAATCTAATCCGTTAAAGTTTTTCCTAAGGGGCCATTTTAGCTTACATCATTTACATATGTATTATTTAACACTTCAACGTTCAAAGCGATGTAAATCATTTACATATATATTATTTACCATGCAGATTTTTTTCCCCTTTTAGCTGTATTTGAGACTTAAACATATGGACCTAGCTAGTGTAGGCCTCCCGAGAGGGCTCTAATTTGGCCTAAGCTTAACCCACGCATGTGAGGGTAGAGTAAGGGCCAACCCTGGCCTAGACCCACCCTTTGATAACCTAGTTATAACTTTCACTTCTCAAGCTCTCACCTCTCAACTCTTTAATAGTCTTATTGCAACCCTTGTCACCAACAATTCAGGAATTCAATAATTCCATGCAAATGAAAGGGCCCTTGATATTTAATTTAATGTGTTCGGATTAACAGTATGTAATTGCATTCAAATGTCAACCAGTTATGTGATTGCATAGGCATGGCCAATCTCGAGCTTCCTTTTTCTCTGTGTCAGTTGGAGGGCGGCCTCATGTTACAAGACACTAGAGACACTAAGAAGAGTCAGTTCCCAGATGGCGACTTGGAATCATCAAGAACAAGACGACTAATGTTAAATGACGTGTAGGTTTGTCTTTGTTGCAGTGTCACTTATAATTGGCATAACTTCAACCACTGAGAGTGATTTTTAGGAACTTGATTTAAACATAGTTCTCATTGATGAATTTATTATAAGGATTCATCATCAAGATCATCTTGGTAATCTTTTCTCATAGATCTGTTATGATAATTGGCATAACTTCAACCACTGATAGTGATTTTTAGGAACTTAGTTTAAACATAGTTCTCATTGATGAATTTATTATAAGGATTCATCATCAAGATCATCTTGGTAATCTTTTCTCATAGATCTCTTGATATATTTTGATAACCTTCAACAGATGGATAACTTCCAAAGTCAACTCTAATCTAAACTAAGATCTTCTGATTCCATCTTAGTCCCTTTAATTTTCATGCATCAACCCCTTTTGAACTTACTGCAGGGAATAAGATAATTAGAAAAAAGAACAAAATTTAGGGAAATAATATGAAAGACAGCAGTCCAGGATTATTCCTTTCCTTAAAAAATATCCCCTTATCCTTGCACATATATATATCATTCATTTGAGTCTTGACTCAGATCAGGCCATGGCCGCTGAAATAATAAAAGCCTATCTGAGGCCCACCCATCCGTCAATCACACTGAATTCAGATTGACAGGCCTGGTCCAGGCCCAATTCATCAATGGTGTTCTGAAGCCTATGACCCCATGACTCATACAAAACTAGTCCATGTGTTCAACCACGCCCAAAGGCCAAAAAACACAGCCTGACGCACTCTCATTGACATGATGGACCTCGCTTGTATGTGGACCCTAAAGGGCATTGCAGGTACGTGACACAAGGATAGTGAAAAAATACTTGTTAAAGCTAGGTATAAAGAGCGGGTTTGTGGGAGAGTAGTGTTCATACGTGGGCATTGAGTAGAGAGCAAAATGGAGGAAAAGAAGGAAAATGGCCATACCAAAAGAACTAAAGGAGGGCTTAGAACAAGGCCCTTTATTTTTGGTAATCGTCGCTTCTTCTTGTTCTTTCTTCCGTTAATTCTCCAACTTATATTTTGTGTTACTCATGTTGGGTGTTGCTAGATTGCAATTTCTTCTCTTTCTTGATGCATTTTGGTCCCTATTCTAAGGAGTTTTCAATGTTGTTGTGCAGCTAGTGAAATCTGTGATAGGTTGGCAGTCGTTGGGCTCGCAGTTAATATGGTTAGCTACTTGACCCTCCAGCTGCATATGCCCTTGACCAAGGCAGCCAACACCCTCACCAACTTTGGAGGGACTGCTGCTTTGATGACTTGGATTGGAGCATTCATTGCAGATTCCTTTGCAGGACGCTTCTGGACAACAACTGTGGCTTCCATCATCTATCAAATGGTTGAGATTGCACAACCAAAACCCACTTAATATCTTTTTCTTGTTGTTCTTCTTCCAATTTAAGATGCACGTTCTCCTAAGAGCAACACTATATGCAGTCCAGCTATGTGGGGCTCACATGGGCCCACCTTTAATCAGTCAAGGCACTGTTACACTCTCATCCTCACCATGAATTAATTTAGGTCTAATGTCACTCTCATCAAACTTTTAAAATCTTTGCTTAAAAGATCATTGAACTTTATGACTATGAAATCAAGGACGAGGATGATTTAGCTTGGTCACTTTTTTTTATTTTTTATTTTTCTATATGAATCTTTATTCATAAAAAGATTTTTCCATGTTACTCCACCCCTCTAATAAATAGACATTTATGTAGGCCCTAGGAGCTAGAATATGAGAAGCGTGTAGTCTTCTTGTAGGAGAACATTCCCAAATGATCATATAGTGGAAAAAAATATGAACAGACAAGATTATGAGTGCAACCTGTCTAAAGAAAAGATCAGATCTTGGATGAGTATGGTTCAATGATTTGTTAGAATTTAGAGTACAGATGGGTCCCAGAACCATGGGCCCCACCTGCAAAAATTGGTTCAGCAGGTTCCTGCGAATCAATCCAAAGAACATGATCTCCCGTCAGAGTTTAGACGCACCTTTGGCCCGGCAACTGAGTGGGCAGTAACAAAACCATCTTTGGATCAATCATGAACTCATGTACTTTGTCAGACTCACCTGAGTTATTTGGCCCAGTGAGTCAACTCTGCGGTTTCTAAACCATATTCAAAAAGGCCCAGTAGCTTCATAACATCAAAGACTTGATTTGTATAACCAATTATATCATTGATTCATACCATTAAAGGCTTCATTTATAAAACCAATTTTGTTATTGTTTAGTATCATCAAAGATTAGAATTTAGACGTGACATGAGCCGGCCAGAAATGTGCTCATTGTTGCAACCAAATGGCCAAGAATTCCAGCAATGACACCTCTTAAAAAAGGAGGACAAAATAGAGATTCGAGCCTTTTAACTCTCAGCTAACTCTATGCTCATTACTACAGGGATTGATATGCTTTACACTGTCAGCAGTGCTACCCCAGCTAAGACCACCACCATGCACAGGCAATGAAGTGTGCAAGGAGGCCACACAAGGGCAGCTCTCCATCCTCTACGACGCGCTTCTCTTGATTTCCATTGGAGTGGGGGGCATCCGGCCAAATGTGCTCTCTTATGGCGCCGACCAGTTTGATGAGACGGACCCTAATCAGAAGACAAAGATGTGGAACTTCTTCAATTGGTACTACTTCTCCCTTGGCTTATCGAACCTCATCTCGCTCACTGTCATCATCTACATACAGGAGAATGTGGGCTGGGGTTGGGGCTTTGGCATCCCTACAATTTGTTTTGCCATTTCTCTAGCTGCTTTTGTTCTGGGCTTCCCTCTGTATAGACACTACCAGCCATCTGGGAGCCCATTTACCCGCCTTGCTCAGGTCATCGTGGCCGCTTGCCGGAAGAGGAAACTGACCATGGTTTCAGACCCTAGCTTGCTCTATGAAAATGAGGAGCTTGATGCAGCCATCTCTGCTAATGGGGTGCTTCTTCACACTAACCAGTTGACGTGAGTTCTCTTAAGCATCTTTTGCAATTTTGATTGTAGATAGCTTTTGAACTTTGTGAGTTTGTAATGGTGGGCTCTATTACATTTGCATCTACACCCTTGATTTTGTGGATCTTCTTGGACTGGACCCATAAAAATGTTGTCATGACCCCATCATTGATGTCTGTTTACAACCTTGGCTATTGACGAAACATATGGGAGAAATCGTTGATGTTGTTGATCTAAGACAATAAGATGGATAGCATATTCTCAAAGTCCCCATACTATATCACTAAGCATAAATTTTATGTACTAATTCAATTGGATGCGTTGGATGAGAGAAAAAGACTGTCCCACCCAATTAGACTTAGGTTATACAAGATCGAAGCAATAAAAAAGGTAGGCTAATTTTACTCTAGAAAGCATTTGTGTAGGTAGCTGTGCGAAGTAAATTGAATTCTTGGGAGACGTATGGGTGTACTATTAGGGGGGGTATAGTTGTCCCAATCCGACAAATCATAGGTGAATTGCATGAAAAATCTGCTACTCAATTTTAGCCTTTAATCTCCTTTTTTTGAGCACCTATGCTCTCTTCCTTGTAGTAATGTTGATAGCTTTTTTTGCTGCTCATGGTGGTTATTCTTTTCTTTTCTTTTTTTTTTTTTGCTCTACTTGAGCTTGTATTCTTAGCCTCTGGCTTTTTGGGAGTCTTTTTGCTCTTTGTCTTCTTTCAATAGAAAATCTTCCCTTTTAGTAAATTTTTTTTTAACTCTTATTGGCCTCTATGGGCCTAAAATTTAATCAATATGGAGTTAAGTCTAAACTCAAATTCAGATAAAAAAAAATAATGGATGGTCGCAAGGATGACCCATTTGTGATTTACATCGCATCAACTACATGCAGATTCTTTGACAAGGCTGCGATCGTGATGGATGAAGATCAAGTAAGGTGGCCATCTTCATCATCATCGGAAAACCCCCCCAATCTGTGGAGGCTGAGCACTGTACATCGGGTTGAAGAGCTGAAATCACTTTTAAGGATGGGCCCAATATGGGCCACTGGGATTATAATCACAACTGCATCAAGCAACCAGGGCACCTTCGCTCTACAACAAGCAAGGTCCATGGACAGGCATCTCTCCCCTTCCTTCCAAATTCCCCCAGGCTCCATGTCACTCTTCGCAATGCTTTCCATGCTCACCGCCATCACCATATACGATCGCCTCCTCATTCCTGTGGCCCGTCGCTTCACGGGCCTAGACCGTGGCATCACCTTCCTACACCGCATGGGAGTGGGCCTCGCCATGTCGGTCATGGCCACCTTCGTCGCAGGCTTTGTTGAGGTCAAACGCAAGCGGGCTGCTGCAGCCCACGGGCTCCTCGATATCCCAAACACCACCATTCCCATCTCTGTCTTCTGGCTCGTCCCACAGCATGCGCTCTATGGCATTGCGGAGGCGTTCATGTCCATCGGGCACCTTGAATTCTTCTATGACCAGTCACCGGAGAGCATGAGGAGCACAGCTTCCGCGCTCTTTTGGACAGCCAACTTGGCTGGTAACTATCTGAGCACCTTGCTTGTGACGGGCATTCACAATTCCACAGATTGGATACCAGACTACAATATCAACAGGGGGAGGTTGGAGTACTTCTATTGGATCATAGCCTCGCTAGAGTTCTTCAATCTTGGGTTCTATGTGTTGTGTGCAAGGTTCTACACTTTTAAGCCAATACAGGTGAGGCCCAAGGAGAGCAGGGCTGAGCTAACTACTACTACTACTACTATTTTTACTGGAGTGTAAATGGAGAAGTAAGCCCTATAAAGCTTGACTTGTTATAAGATGTATTATCATATGTGGATGCCCACATTGGGACCCACATGAGATAAAGGGATTACTAAGAATTAGGGTTTTTCCTTATTAGGTTGCTTCGGGAGGAAGCAATCTTATTCTATAAATAAGATCCTCCTCCCCCCATTATGTACACACAGATCTAATGAATAAGAGCTCTCTCTCTCTCCCTCCCTATTCTAACACGTTATCAGCACGAAGTGCTTTGAGTCTCGATCGTGGAAAATCAAGATCGTCATTTCATCTCTTGCTATTTTATTAGCACGGCTCACGATGAAGAAGAAGAAGAAGACGACTCGTCCTTGTGGTCTCGATGGTCGGCTCGTGTTTTAGCCTTGTCTCCATCTATCGATCCTACCTTCGCCATCAATACTACTCCGCCGGACTCCACCCCAAAACCATCCAAATCGATGCCCAAACCACCATCCACTGCTGGATCCCCCAAGCGGCCCCCACTCCTCCGAAACCGCCCTTAGTCCTCATCCATCTGGCAGTGGCGCTGCCAGATCCGATCCCTCTCCCCCTACTTCGACATCTACGTCCCCGACCTCGTCTTCTTCGGCAGCTCCACCACCACGTCCCTCGACAGGTCGGAGCTCTTCCAGACCATTTATCGCCGATCTCATGCTGCCGAATACGGCCAAGCACTTACGGACGTTAATCGGCCTCTCCATGTACAGGCCTCCCTCCGTCATGCCGGACTGTCTACTTAACGACGTTATCAATTGGCTTTCCCTATCCGCTCTCTGCACCGTGCACGAAGGCCGGAGCTCAGAGAGACGACAAGCGCTTCTCGATCTTCACCGGGACGAAGCGGCTCCACCTCCGGGCGGATTCGCGGGAGGATCGAGCGGCGTGGATGGAGGCGTTGCAGGCGGTGAAGGACATGTTCCCTCGGATGTCCAACAGCGAGCTCATGGCTCCGATCGAGAACTTCCTCGTCTCGACGGAGAAGCTGAGGCAGCGGCTGGTGGAGGAGGGAGTGAGCGAGGCGGCGATCCAGGACAGCGAGCAGATCATGAGACTCAGCTGCTGATTCTAAAGCAGAAGCAGTCCCTGCTCATTAACACTCTGCGTCAACTCGAGACAGAAAAAGTTGACTTGGAAAATACTGTTGTTGATGAGAGTCAAAGACTGTTGAAGGAAAATGGGGATGCTTCGAGACCAAAGAATGAAAAATCTAGTGTAAGTGAGACTGAATCTGATGAAGAAAATGAAAGGCATGATGTTGCAAGATCGTGCAAGTCTGATTGAAGCCATCCAGTAAGTTGACGTCGTGATCTGCACCGTGTCTTCAAATCAAGTTCCTCATCAGAAGCTCCTCGTTCAAGCAATCAAACAAGTTGGATGCACCAAGAAGGTTTGGCAGAGAATCAAATCTGTTGTTGCACATCTTGAAAATCAAATCTGATTTTGCAAATCCAAGCCTCACCACGCGGTTCTCGTTACAGAACTGAAAAAAAAAAGGGAAAACAGGAAGACGATGGTCTCCTGTGACTTAATAAAAAAAAAAATTTTTTTTTGTCATGATGTGAGATGTATCACATGGCTGTGCCCCCCCTTTTGGGTTTGGTGCACCGAGGCACCACAATCAATTGTGATCCCTCGGGCCTGGCTTTTGGGCAAATCAGTCCACGTTCGGGTCAGCCCAACCCAAGAAGGTCCATACTCAATGTGACATCACTGATGATGTCATCAGATGCATATCAGATTCAAAAGACTGTTTTACAAGATCAAAGGGCTGCGATTTGAAACTGCGATATCTTAACGACCCGAAGTTCGATTTGAGATCCGTTTACGCCTACGGAAAGCTCCCGAGCAGATCTACACATTGGCACCAAAAGGTAAACGATTCAAAAGTTAAGTACTTTCTCCTTATTTTATGATCTCTTATTAGTTTGCATTTATCTTTATTCTTTTAGATCTACAAATATTTATCATTTGATCCTTGTGATGATTATTCGTTTTTCTTTTATCGAAAAGAGATCATGATAAAATTGAAAATCATGGATCATAAATAGAACCAAAAGTTCTATGCAAGAAATTAGAACCCGAAGTTCCATATGATATTTAGAACCAGAAGTTCTATATGGAATCAATAATTCGGACTTGAAGTTCTGTACATTACTTTAGCCTATGAACCAGAAGTTCATTTGAATCCGGACCAGAAGATCCGTCGATTCCGGACCAGAAGATCCGTTGTTTATTTTACTCTGAAACCAGAAGTTTTCAGATCTACAATATGTATTCGAAGTTTCATATGATACTTAGAACTAGAAGTTCTATATCGAATAAATAATCTGAACATGCAGTTCTGTATGTTATTTTAATTTAGAACCAGAAGTTCTAACTCGGACCTGAAGATCCATGAATTATTCTAATTTAGAACCAGAAGTTCTAACTTGGACCTGCAGATCCATGAATTATCCTAATCTAGAACCAGAAGTTCTAACTTGGACCTGAAGATCCATGAATTATCCTAATCTAGAACCAGAAGTTCTAACTTGGACCTGCAGATCCATGAATTATCCTAATCTAGAACCTGAAGTTCTAACTCGTACTGAAAGATCCATGAACTATTTTAATTTAGAACCAGAAGTTCTGATTCTTAGGTTGAGAACTCGATGTTAGTTCTGATTCTTAGGTTGAGAACTCGATGTTCTAAACTCTCAATTATTCATCACATTTATGTTTATTATTTTCTTTGATTGGATGTTAAGAACCTGAAGTTCTACCTTTTATTTCTGTTTCTCACACATATTTATTTATATATATTTTATAACATTATCCTACATGCTTGATATAATTACTTCGGTATAATTATCATTAATGATTATCTGAAAGTTTAGTTTTGTTGAATTTATTATTGCCAGAAGCAGTAGTTCCAAATAATAGAACCTGAAGTTCTATATCCAATGAATAATCTGGACCTGAAGATCCATACATTATCTAGAACCAGAAGTTCTAAGATTTAGAATATGAACCCGAAGATTCATATTCATAATCAAACTTGGAGCTTTGATTTCTAAAGATTCAAAGTAGTGTAGATCGATACGAAGGCCATGAAATCAAACCTGAAGTTTTGATAGAACCAGAAGTTGTGATTCAAACCTGAAGCTTTGATAGAACCAGTAGTTCTAAGAACCTGAAGTTCTATCACTAGCCTGAAGTATTGACAGAACTAGAAGTTCTGATTCATCAGTTAAGAACCCGAAGTTCTAACTTTCTGATTGGCCAATTCTTCATTATATTTTGTCATCAGATATTGAGAACCCGAAGTTCTATTTTTGTTTGATTGCTATCGATCTTTACACACTCTAAAAGGCTTGGTGATACTATCGAAGTCGGAAATATAATATCCCTGAAGGATATGGCATACGCTCTTATTTTCCGCACCATTATATCCCCATTAGACAGGGATGATCACCAGCAGATGGTCATACACCTAATGCTTAAAATAAATGCCAGATTAGTCAATTAAAATCCCTCCAGAAGAGGTAGATATAATATGTTCTCCAGTAGAGATGCAAACAACCACCCCAGGAGAGGTGCTTGACAAGGCATTTTGTTTGGAAATTGGGCGAACCACCAAGCATGGTCTGGAAGACCTACAACTACTTTTATGAGTTTGAACATTGAGTTCAGTTTTTAGATATTTTGTTGAATGCTATGACTTATTTTTAATCCCCCGTATATTATGTTATATTTGCTTTGAATGCTGAATTGTTTAGTTGTTCTTACTTTTATTTTTGCAATGCGATTACCTAGTTATGTGAATTTATTATTACTTGCTCTATGGCTCATGGAATGCATGATACTGAGGATAATATCTGTCCAGTAGACAGTGCAACAAAACACACTACATTGAAAAAAAACCAGAAGTTTTCTCTGAGTTAGTGTTTTATTCGTGCACGGCATCGATCATAGCTGTATCCATACAAATACTTGAATACTCCGGAAGAGTCCACACGAAATATTTGTACATCATTACTAGTATTGACAGCCAGAAGCTGATACTAGAAAAGCTACGTGCATTCTCATCAGGCCGTAGGGCTATATTACAAGACACTCTTTAAAAATCGAACCATATTCGATTATGAGCAAAACGACAAAGTTAAGCCAGAAGCTTACAGCGAGCCCTCAACTTAGTGACCATCAAGTTTTAATGTTTTGGCATGATAGGTTAGGTTAATCTAGGGGTACTTTGCTAAGGCAAACTATTGATAATTCTGTTAAGTACTCCTTATAGTACCATCTATTGACCATCCTTTCCACAAAGGATATAGTGTGACATTTGTCAACCCATCAAACCCGGCCTGTTAACACAAATTATTAAAACCTAGGGTACACTCCGTGACCCAATTATAAAGCTTGATATCATAGGTTTGTGACCTGCGTGACCCACAACGTAACCTCTATATTGGTTATATTTCACCTCCATTATTGAATATCTAGACCCAATGACGGGAGATATATTTATTGCTCGTTTTGCTGATTGTCATCTTGATGAGATAGTCTTCTCGCCGTTAGGGGGAGATAAGAGAGTTCCTGAAGAACACCTTGTTCCTGAAGAACAACCCGTTCCTGAAGAACGGCGAGAATTAATATGGAATACTTCCACTCAATCTCATCTAGATTTATGTACTTCACAATGTGAGAATGAAGTACGGAGAATTGTGCACTTAATTACAAATGAATTCCCTGATGCTTTTAATGATGCAGCAAAAGTGACTAGGTCACATGTATCGGCTATGAACACACAAGCACGAATTAATGTCCCTGTAGGACAAGTACGAATTAGTGTTCCTGAAGAACAAAGTCCAAATATGGCAACAAATGAATCTATACACGCCAGAAGCGTGGTAGAACTATAGGTTTCAAGGACTCAGCTCCCCAGAAGAGGAAAAATGAGCAATCATATCCCAATCATACTCCAGAAGAGGTATACTCCCGAAGAGTTTATGATAAAATCCACTCTCTCCAAATTTCCTGAAGAAATTAATGTCCCGGAAGAGACATGAGTCTCAGAAGAGACTCTGGAAGCCCCTGAAGAGGCAATGGGTACCCAAATAAATAAAGAGATCTCTATACTTTATAATTATTCAAGAGAGAGATGGGATAGAAATGAAATTATCATCGATGACGCATTTGTATATGCGGTAGCTACTCAAATATCAATGGAAATTAAGAATGTTGTTTGGGATATAAAACCACGTTCTATAAATGAATGTCGACAAAGAATATATTGGCCAAAATAGAGAGATGCCATTGAGGAATTGCAGTCTCTCAATAGACGTGGTATGTATGAACTTATAGTACAAACCCCAAACGGTGTTAACCCTGTAGGTTACAAATGGGTGTTTGTAAGGAAAATGAACGTAAGGCAAACTTGTGATACAAGGTTTCCTGTAGAAACTTGGGATTGAAAACATACACAGTTATATATATGAAAATCCCAGAAGGATTTGCTTTGCCTGAAGCAAAGTCAGAGAGTACGTACTCAATATAAGTAAGACGTTCATTGTACAGCCTGAAGCATTCCAGAAGAATATGGTACAATTGTCTTAGTGAATGTTTATATAAGGAAGAGCATGAAAACAATCCCATTTGCCTGTTCCTGTTTATACAATCCTTAAATGGATTTATAATAGTAGAAGTTTATGTTATTTACATAAATAACATAAATCTAATCGAGACTCCAGAAGAGCTCGAGAAAACTATTGACTATTTTATCTCGGCCTGCAGATCGAGAGAAGTTCTAATGAGATTTTTATTCTTTATAGATATGCTTCTCATAAATAGTTTTGCACCAAAGCTTTGGATTGGTATTATACAAATGTTATGACATGTTGTATGTTTCTTAATGGTTGCCATCATTGTTTTTGGTATTCTACTAAATTGACTTTGGTCGCTACTTATTCTAACCATGCTGAGATTTTTAAGCCAGTGGAGAATATGTATGGCAAAAATATTTAACTCAGCATATATGTAGTTCTTGTCAATTACCTCTTAGTACAGGTACTCCGAGCATTATTTGCAAAGACAATGGGGCATGTATTCAACAGATTAAAGAATGACACATTAAAGATGACAAGACGAAACACATTACACCAAAGTTCTTCTTCACTCATGAGCTTCAGAAGAATAACACGATTGAAGTCAAGCAAGTTCGTTCAAGCAACAACCTGGCTGATCAGTTTACGAAGTTCTTGTCAAAATCAATATTCTAAAGATTTGTATATGAGATGGACATGCCTAACCGTGTACAAGGTTGTTATCATCAGGGGGAGTAGTCAATCAGGGGGAGGCATCCTGAAGTATGCTACCCAGGACATATGTGCGCTGTACTCTTTTTCCTTCTCTAGGTTTTGTCCCACTGGGTTTTCCTAGTTAAGGTTTTAACGAGGCAGCATTATGCACGTCCAACACCAATTCAATGATCCTGTAGAACGTTGTACTCTTTTTCCTTCGCTTTGGTTTTTATCCCACTGGGTTTTTCCTTTGCAAGGTTTTAATGAGGCAACTGTCATTGAATGGTGGTCATCCAAGGGGGAGTGTTATAAGATGTATTATCATATGTGGATGCCCACATTGGGACCCACATGAGATAAAGGGATTACTAAGAATTAGGGTTTTTCCTTATTAGGTTGCTTCGGGAGGAAGCAATCTTATTCTATAAATAAGATCCTCCTCCCCCCATTATGTACACACAGATCTAATGAATAAGAGCTCTCTCTCTCTCCCTCCCTATTCTAACATGACTATAGTAGTAGCAGTTCTTCTAAATCAAAGTAACTAAGGAGGTGGAAAATAATGTTCTATGAACTAGTAAGTAAATGGGGTAGAAAAGGAGACTACGAATGTATATTTAGAGCAGGGTTTTAAACTAAAATTAGTGGTTTGATGTTTTATTCTGGTTTATTGATTGGGCCAGAATAACATTTATGAACATCTCCAGTCTCAATTGTTGGGAGGGTGCCTATTATGTTTGATATTGAGTGAAAATTTGTCAGGTTAGAATAAAAAATTTGTCAGGTTAGAATAAACCCTATGGAAGTTGCACAGTTCAGAGCTTATCATTTGCAATTAAAATTTGGCGTTTTAGCAATGATCAACTGAAGGTTGGACGTTTTCTCTTTTTAAAAATAAAATGAAATAAAATAAAATTTGGAGAATAAAGATATGACCAGGCACATTTTTCCATGTTGCGGGATTTTCATCTATGTTGCTAACAAAAGCAAGCCCCAAGTCCCACACGTTAAAATGGCCCCATGACATGAGTGCGCTATGTCTTCCGACTTCTCAAATGTATTGCTGTCTCTTTATATTCATTTATGTAAGCAAATCGTCTGGCCATGAAGAAAATCTAAAGAAGGTTGTCAGCAATTTTTTTTTGTCGTATTTGTTATCCACGTTTTGGCCACTAATTAACCCTGGTCCCTATTGATTTTTGAACGACCACATTCTAAGTCTTCATTAGGGCTGTCCGACCCGGGGTGGGCAATATCTAGGACCATCCAGACTTCTTAATCCATTGGCCCAAGCGTGACTTAGGCCAAAAGAGATCTTGGCCCGAGCCTGGCCCATTTGGAAAAGGAAAGGCTTGAGTTCGGTCTGAGTCGGATTTTATAAAACAAATGGCATTTGTTAAACTGTATTTGATTGTAGCCAAGCTACTTGGATCGCAGGTGTGCATGTGAAACTCTATACATTTGAGTCGCTACTAGCTGTTGCAGCTAGAAAAAAAGCTTCAAGAGTCCAAATTGTCTGAGGTTGTCCCCATGCTGAGCGAGAGTGAGCTAATCACAGCCCGCTACATTATCTTGGGAGCTTGCTATTCACGTGGGCTGTGGGAATTCTATTCAAAGCAGGCTCCCCCAACTGACATGGCTAGCGGTGATTGGTCCACTTATTCTCAACTCGGAGAAAAACCTCATATAATCCTATTCTTGCTTCAAATTGTATCTCTCATTCAGCTGAACTGGGCTTGGAGCTCTTAATTGGCCTGAGCCCAGCCTGAAATTAAATGGGCCTAATTTAAGGTCCAAGCGCGAATCATGTACCAAAAACATGATCATCCCCATGCTTAAGGCTGGCTTGGAGTAGGCAAGGCCTCGTCAGGCCCATGAGCACCCCTAGTCTTCATTTATCACCTGGCCCTAGCACTACAAATCCAACATACCTCACAAAAGATAAGAAACAGTTGTTCCAACTAAGTTTTCTATATTTCGAAAATGAAATATTGTGTTCTCTCATCCAAGGCCGGCCATGCCTTAACTAGCCTCCTTGTTGTCACCTTAGCATGATGTGTGGTTGCAACCGTGTCATGTATTCGACACCCTAATATTAACGTGATAATGTGTCTGGCGGGGACCGAGGTGTCACGCCCCGATCCCAGGAATTGAGGATTAGAATGGGCTCCCAAGTTGTGAATATGTAATCCCATAGTAATCTGTACCATATAAAAATACACACGAATCTCTACAAGGGAGATTTCACAGGCACGTATGAGGTAAGACCAACAACACATAAATTTAATTTCAAAACATCAAGCGAAAACCTGAGAGATACATCTGTAATAATCATAAGCAATGCATAGAAAAGAGTATCATACCATCATATAATAGGCTTAAGTCTTTTATTTGAATATTCTTAACACATAAACCACATACTATCCACAATCTACTTAACCATGTTCATTTATACAAAACCAGTCCCAACAAGGCTAAACCTTTCAACCTAGTGAACAACCCCTTTTCGACTCTCTTTGTAACGACTAGTAGAAAATATTGTCGTCTTTCCATTCATCTATATCCCGAGGTATCGTTGGGGCAACCTCCGAGGACACATCGACATTCGGGTTGGGGGTCTGAAGCTGTACACGTAACACCAAGGGTAACACTGTTAACACGACGGTTAAACAAATATAGAGATACATAAGACCGGTATGCTATATTAAATGAATTAAGAAACACATCGATTAAAAGAAGGCAATAACATAAACTAGGCATGTTATGTATGAGTAAACATCAGTAATGAATCATAAACAGGATATTATACATAATAGTTGGCAACCATGAGGCTATATTCTCCCAAAAAAGAGTATATCATATAGAGAGGGCATGCATATAGGACGCTAAGGGATCAGACTAGCTTCCCGAGGAGCGCTGACAACTCCCTCGTGGACTACTGCAGTAGTGACATAAAGATACCCAAACCGGTCTTGTCGAACCTAATAAGGGCACAAGCTAAGTGGCACCGACTAAATGTTTCAAGACCGACTCAAATTCATATCTTTTATACATTCAATCATATTTATCATATCATATATAAGGGAGTTTAGTCTTGAAATCACAATCATTCATAGAAATTGGAATTAGCAAAGTAACTAATAACTAAACATTGCATACTTAAATGAGCTAGAGAGCTCGAACTTTCTCAATCTTGGCTACACACATTTTGGCTAACAGGTACGCACTCAGTAGAAGCTCCTACTCAATTCGTCTCAAGGTTTGCCAGGAAGAATGGGTACATGACTAGATCTTATTGAAAGCAAGGTTTTGTACAATATGAATGCACTAAAATTAAGAAGGTATCAAGGAAATTTACTAGCCAACCCTATACTAGATAATTCGTAATCCCGAAGGCATTCAACACGATGTATTCATAAAACGTCCGATGTCACTGTGTTACCAAATCTTGACATTACTTTGTGTATGCAAGGATACCTTTTCTTATGCCAACATCCATGATGTGACATCGAAAATTCTTCTGAAAAATCGAAGGGAATAAGTGACAACTCTATACTCGTCCTCTCATCATTCGATCATCGTTAAGCATTTTGTAACACTCCGATCCCTTTTGAGCCAGATTAGTGGCTCATTAGTGTGTGTTTCTGTTGTTTTCTTCTTTCGGACTTGGTTTTGGGCCTTGGATAGGTAGTTGAGTAACCTTTGACCTGAGATAGGTAGTTCTAAGCCCTTTTTCGTAATTTTGCTTTTGCTTTGCTTGCATCATATTTGCATCATCTTGGTGTCAGCACGTGTATTTTGTTGAGCTCGTATATTTCATAACTGTGTCAGACCCATTTGGAGTCAATTGGAGAAGTTGGACCTTCGTGTGACTTGAACTGTAATTAGTTTAAACTTACCGGACTTTGACTTAAACTTCCAAAAACCTATATATATGAGTCAGCTCCAGATGTCTCTCTCCCTGCCCATTTGTCTCCAACGTTGCATGCAAGAAGAACTCCAGGAGAGCCACGTTCTCTCTCTCTCTTCTCTTCACTTCTCTTCTCGGTCTCCAGTGGTTGTGGGAGTGGATTCGATTGGGTTCTCTGTGCTTATTCTCTATCTTTGCTTTGGGTAAGTGGGTTTGATTTCCTTTTCCCAATTGGATTCCCTCTCCAAGCTCTGTATGTCTTCATTCATCTCATGCATGGTTTATTTCTTTGATTTGTTTTGATTTTAGTTGATTTGGAGCTTGATTCATTGGATTGACAGAGTTTGAGGCAAGTATAAGTACAGGATTTGATAACACATATGGGTGTTTTATTTGATGGCTTTGATTCATTCTTATTCTTTGGATAGAATGTTTTACAGCCAAATTTTGTGCATTTGGAACCTCTGTAACTTGTTTTATTAAGCTTCTGTACCAAATTTCAGTTTCTGTAACTATCCCGAATTCGTGTTCTGTATTGTACGGCTAAGCCGTAAGTTTTTACGGCTTACATTCCAGAGACTTGAAATTTTACTTTTGCTCTACGGCTAGGGTACGGCTGAGCCGTAACTTGTCCTACGGCTGAGCCGTAAGCTAGCCGTGACCCAACCGTAACCCAGCCGTGAATTTCAGTCGAAACTTTTCCAATACAGTACTCCTACGGTGTGGCTACGGCTAAGCCGTGAAATACTACGGCCAAGCCGTAGATTGGTCTACGGCTAAGCCGTATACTGACTGTAGCCCAGCCGAAAAAGGTATCAGATCAGAGGTGGAAGATGACCAGTTTAGCTGTGTTTTGAATGGAACCAAGGTGAAGCCGTAGTGCATATTACGACGAGCGCGTAAAATGTCTTCGGCTCAACCATAGGTCCCTCATGGCTAAACCGTTAGGCATGGCAATTCTGAAATATAACTTAGGATAATGGTGAGACTTGTAGGGCTCAAATACAGGTTAACCACCCATGTAAACCGGCCCAAGGGATTCTTTGGATCGCATGAAGAGTCTGTTAGGCTGTGACTTATTCATGTGAGCGTTGATCACTGTTAAGCACCTCCCCATGGGTGTTGGTTTAAGGGACGTCGGTGCACGCAAAGATTACATTGCAACACTTTGATGGCAACGGTGCATTGACTAACTTAAAACTACATCAACATGCACGGTTAGTGACAGTGAATAACTATATTAGGGCTGGCTTGTAATGAACCTTGACTCCGTATTAATCTGAGATGCATTGCATATTGTTTATAGTTTTGCCCTCTGTTCTGCCAATCTATGTATATGCATTCCGCAGTCATTTTTGCTTTCGTTCTGTATCTCTGTTTTATTCTTCGTTCTGCACTAAGCTTTGATCTATGCTGTGCTTTGACTTAATCTATGTTCTGATCTGTATTTTGGCTATGCTTTGTATATTTCTGGCTTTGTATATTTTGGGTATTCCCTGGTGGCTCTGCCCAGAGATTAACACGTGAGGATACGATCCGGTCTTTGCCATCGGTGAGTCCAAAGCGGATAATCTCCCTTATTTTAGATTTGATTTGATTGGTATTAGTCTGGCTCTACTCAGCCTCAGCCCTAGGATGCCCGACGGGGTTACCTCTGGCTTAGATCTCCGTATCTCTGTATCACTGCAGTGTCGCTTTGTCTTGGGACCCCGGAACCCAGGAAACCGAGACCCACTTGTACCCTTGGCCCGGTCAGTGGTGTTCTCATCTGCTTTGCTCTGCTCTCTATTGGAGAGAATATGGTTAACGTAGTAGCCACTTAGTTCAGTATTTCTATGCTTTGATTCAAATATCATGCTTTACTTCTACGCACGATTTGCTTAGTATACGAAGATGAAACTCTGAAATTACTATTCTGTCCTTATTCTATTTGATACTATGAGTGTTTCATCCTTGTTACTTGTATTTGCTGGATCGTTGTATTCATTTGTGTTGTCTGTGGTGTTGCAGGCACAGATCCCTTGCCCAGCTCCCCGGCGGTCGAGGAGGCTGCAGGGCCGAGTGTAGAGGCACCCTCCGGTTTGGCAGAGTGGGCCTGATCACCTCTGCCGAGTGCGTGCATGCATATCAGTGGCCTAGTTGTTTGGTTTTGGTTTTTGAGATTTTGTAATTTCGTACTGTGGACTTTGGACTTTGTACTCTGTATATTTGTACATCTTTATTTTGTCGTGTACTCAGACTTGTATTTGGTTTTCCAGTATTGTATTTATCTTTGTCTTTCCGTTCCGCATTTGTTTTGGCTTCCGTTATTTTCCTTTGTTGCTTGCTATGATATATACAGCTTCCCCGTACGCTTTGTTCGCACGTGTTAGATCCCTTGTGTGCGTGCATCGGGACTGGGTTTGGATGCACGTGCACGGGAGTACGTGTGTCACCGGTTTAGCTTTTCGCTAACCCCCGATTTCTGGGCTCGGGTCGTGACACATTTAATTGTGGACAAAGATGCCATATCTAAAGCCCCACAAGGTCATTTGAATTCCTTAATATTCTAAGTTCCCAGTGTTATTACAGCTTAGCCATGCATCTGTTACGGCTTTGCCGAGTGGTTTAGTATTTCCCTCAAGTTCCTGCGCATTTATGACTCAACCGTAAATTATCCTATGGCTTAGCCGTACTAAGCTTATGGCTAGAATATGACTGGAATACGGCTTAGCCGTGGGTTAGCCGTAGAAAGAAAGTTGGGTTTCATGCTTTTGGGAAAGCTTGTTGTAACACTCCGATTCCCTTTGAGCCGGATTAGTGGCTCATTAGTGTGCTTTTCTGTTGTTTAATCCTTTTGGACTTGGTTTCGGGTTTTGGATAGGTAGTTGAGTAGCTTTTGACCTAGGATAGGTAGTTCTAAGCCCTTTTTCGTAATTTTACTTTTTCTTTGAGTGCATCATATGTGCATCATCTTAGTGTCAGCACGTGTATTTTGTTGAGCTCGTTATTTTCCGTAATTGTCTCAGACCCATTCGGAGTCAATTGGAGAAGTTGGACCCTCGTGTGACTTGATTTGTAAATAGATGAAACTCATTGGTTGTTGATTTAAACTTCAGAAACTATATATTGAGTCATGAGCCCAAGTGTCTTCTCCTTGCTCATTTCATTGATCGGTTGCATGCAAGAAAACTCCAGGGAGAGCTCCACGTCCATTCTCTCCTCCTCTGTTCTCTTCCTCTTCTGTTTGGTGTTGGGGTTTTCCATCTATTCCAATTTGGGTTCTCTCTCTCATCTCTGTCTTTGCTTTGGGTAAGTGGGTTCTTCACTTCTTCTTCTTCTCCGACTGGATCTCTCTTTCTTTCTTGCTGTGTTCTCATCTCATGCATGGGTTGTTTCTTTGATTTGCTTGGGTTGTAGTTGGATTTGAGCTTGGCTTCAGTGATTGACAAAACTTTGAGGCAAGTATAAGTACAGGATTGGATAACACATATGGGTATATTATTTGATTGTTTAGATTTCTTGCATCTTGCATGTTTAGGATGTTTTACAGCCAAATTTTGTGGTGTTGGAACCTATGGAGCTTGTTTTGCTAAGTTTCTGTACCAAATTTCAGTTTCTGTACTCACTTCATTTTCGTGTTCTGTATTGTACGGTTAAGCCGTAACTTTGTACGGCTCAGATTCCAGAGACTTGAATTTTTGTATTTTGTTCTACGGTTAGGCAACGGCTGAACTGTAAATTGTTCTACGGCTGAGCCGTAAGCTAACTGTGACCCAGCCGTGAATTATCCCCCTGATCAGTCGAAACTTTCTGATTTTAGTATTCTTACGGTGAAACTACGGCTAAGCCGTGGATTGGTCTACGGCTAAGCCGTGGACTCCACCGTAGCTCAGCCGTGAAATGTATCAGATCAAAGGTGGAAGATGACAGGATTAGCCGTGTTTTGAAGGGAACCACGGTTAAGCCGTAGTGCATGTTACGGCTAGGCCATAAGATGTATACGGCTAAGCCGTAGGTCACCCATGGCTAAACCGTAAGATTGGAAATTTCTGCAATTGAACTTAGGTTAATGGTGTGACCTTGTAGGGTTAAAATACAGGTTAACCGCTCATGTAAACTGGCCCAATGGATTCTTTGAATCGCGTGAATAGTCTATTAGGCTGTGACTTATTCATGTGAGCGTTGATTTACTGTTAAGCACCTCCCCATGGGTGTTGGTTTAAGGGACTTCGGTGCACGTGAGGATTACATTGCAACACTTGGATGGCAACGGTGCATCAAATAACTTAGAACTACATCATCATGCACGGTTAGTGACAGTGGACAACTAAATTAGTGTTTGCTTGTAATTAACCTTGATTCCGTATTAATCTGAGATGCATTGCATATTGCTTACAGTTTTGCCCTCTGTTCTGCTAATCTATGTTTATGCATACGAGGTCATTTTGCTTTCATCCCATATATCTGTTTATTCTTCGATCTGTACTATGCTTTGATCTATGCTGTGCTTTGACTTAATTTATGCTATGCTCTGTATATCTCTGTCTTTGTGTATCTCTGATTCACTGGGTATTCTCAAGTGGCTCTGCCCAGAGATTAATACGTGAAGATAAGATCCGGTCCTTGTCATCGGTGAGTCCAAAGCGGATAATCTCCCTTCTTTTGGATTTAATTTGATTGGTATTAGTCTAGCTCTACTCAACCTCAGCTCTAGGATGCCCGACGGGGTTACCTCTAGTTTGGATCTCTGTATCTCTGTATCACTGCAGTGTCGCTTTGTCTTGGGACCCTGGAACCCAGGAAACCGAAACCCACTTGTACCCTTGGCCAGGTCAGTGGTGTTCTCATCTGTCTGCTCTGCTCTACTCTCTATGGAAGAGAATATGGTTAACGTAGTAGCCACCTAGTTCAGTATTTCTATGCTTTGATTCACTTATCATACTTTACTTCTATGTACGATTTGCTTAGCATACTAATATGAAACTCAGTAATTAATATTCTGTCATTATTCAATTTGATACTATGAGTGTTTCGTCCCTGTTACTTATATTTGCTGGATCGTTGTATTCATTGGTGTTGTCTGTGGTGTTGCAGGCACAGATCCCTTGCCCAGCTCCCCGGCGGTCGAGGAGGCTGCAGGGCAAAGCTTAGAGACACCCTCCGGTTTGGCAGAGTGGGCTTGATCATTTCTGCCAAGTGCGTACATGCATTTCATCTTCAGTGGCTATCTGTTTTGGATTTTGATTGGAGATTTTGTATTTGGCACTTGAGACTTTGATACTTTGTAGCATTTTGTATATCACTATTTTGGTGTGTACTCAGTCTTGTATCTGGGTTTATAGTTTTGTATCTATCTTTGTCTTTTCCGTTCCGCATTTTTCGGCTTCCGCTATTTCTTTGTTGCTTGCTATGATATCTACAGCTTTCGCGTTCACTTGTTTCGCACGTGTTAGATCCCTTGTGTGTGTGCATCTGGACTGGGTTTGGATGCACGTGCACAGGAGTATGTGTGTCACTGGTTTGGCTTTTCACTAACCCCGATTTCTGGGCTCGGGTTGTGACACTCGCCATAAAATGGCTTACAGCTTGGTCACGGGATAGTTACGGCTTACCCGGGGGTTAGACGTAGTACAAAATGGGTTTTGGTACTCTCGGAACTTTGAGCCCTACACACTTACGGCTTAACCGTGGTTTCACCGTAAGCTTCAGAAATTCTGAAGGTTATTCTGAAGCTCAAACTCAATCCAGAGTTTTGAATGAAGGGGGTTACAGGGAGCTTCCTATGGCCTCAAACTATCACTAAGGTTATCCAATACTCACACAACACCCACATTTCCTATTCATGCTTTACTTCATTTAATTAAACATTTATATACTTAAATCAAAGAGAAAGGAGCTATAATTTGGAATTTGAGTATTCAATCAAAGAATCAACAATTTAAACAGACATACAGCATCATATGTACTCTTAACACTTGCCTTTTTCACAGTACTTGACCTCACTAACTCTTCCTTGGTGTGTAGTTAGGAAAAACCTCAACAATGGATGGATTCTCTATAGGAAAGACATGCAAAAGGTGAATCTAGTGTAGAATACATGCATGTTGCATGATTGAGTCTCCTTGACTCTATTAAACCCAAAAAATTGAAATAGAGGTAGAGTTCTCACCTTAAGGAGTTATAACTTGAAGAAGAAGGTGCCTCCAAGGAGAAAGATGCACAAGGGAAGAAGAAGATGAAGAATAGAGGCTCTTATTAATGCATGCAAGGCTTCAAATCCTTATTTGTAGCTTCAAATTGAGATGGAGGTGAAGAAGAGTGGAGATGAGCAATGGTTCCAATGAACACAAAGTAAGAATGAGGAGAAATGTTGGGTTCCTCCTTTTAATCAATTTATTCGGCAGCTTTACTTGCAAGCCCATCATTTGTGAAAAATTACAATTTAAGTCAAATGGATCTCATTTGAGCCAAGATGAGTTTGAATCAAGTTGAGTCCAACATGAAAGATGATTTACACGGAGAATTATACAAGATGCAACTAATGAGGTGTCAATATGATGTAAGAACAAATTATAAAAGGGTCATTAACTACCTAGCTAAGGTTTGAACCCGACCAAATAACCTATCCATGACCTAAGCCCTAAGGGTTTAAGTTAAATTAGCCTAAACATATTTTAATTAATGTAAAATAAGATTAATTAATATAAATCGAGGTTAGTTCGGATCAGGATCTTACACGGGGTCTTATTTGCACTAGATTAGTCTTGTCGGGTCAAACATCAAATGGGGATAACCTCATCCAAAAAAAAAACGTAATCAATGCCTCGTACTGAGTGATATGAGAATGGATTAACCAATCTGGGTAAATTATAAAACATAAAGTAATTGAATCAAGCATATTTGTTTAACAAGTGGTATACTAAAGGTGAAGGTAAGGTTGACCCAAATGTGGCATATTCTCCATTTATAATATTTGGATTGGAAAATAAGTCAGGTTCAACAAAGTGAGTAACCATATTTTCTAAAAATTTTCACGAAATAATTATGGCTAAGGTCTAATTAAATGATTTGGTCAAAATAAATACGAAAACTTCTACTTAGTGGTTCATACATTTTTTTTTAAACCAAAACACCCAAGTTGATGTCAATAAGAACTGATGATATCGTCAACATCCCTTTCCTAAAATAACAAAAAAAACTTTTTAGTTGAAGCACTAGTCATCTTTGTCTATTTGTTGCCGCTTCTGCGACTCAGTTCCTTTCCTATGGATGTGCATGTAGTCAAGTTTTGTGTCTCATATTTGACATTTTCCAATGATTTCATCTCCTTCGACTCAATCCCTTCCCCGCATTTAATTTTGGTTATTCGGGCGATGGCTATGTTTCAAGCTGCAAGTTTTTAAGCTTCTAAAGCCAAGGGCGAAGTTGAAAAAAAGGGGAAAGAGATGAAGATGGTGCACATGAAAAAGTGATGAAGATGGTGCACGTGAAAAAGTTATCTTAATTATTGTAGAGAATAGTTTGGTGTATATCTATTGTTTGATGAAATGTCCTAAAGATTTTTTTTTATTGGGTTGAACTTTTATTTTATGGCGTTTTTGTGAACAAGTGTTTCTTTTTATAGTGCCTTTATATATGGTATGGAGATTGCTACAATTGAATTTGAGGGACATTGTAACCATCAAGACCTAATAAATTGATGAAATCAGTGTAATGCATTAACAATGATGCTGGAAAGAGGCAATTTGTATTGGATTTTTAATACAGGCAATTGATGATATTGTCAATTGAGTTGATGATATCGTCAATTAGAGTATTTTTGTAAAAAAAAAAAAGTGTACGAACAAGTAACCTATAGCTTTGTGGTTTTTCTTCATGAAGTTGTTTAATTAGACTATAAGCTTAATTATTTCATAAAAATTCCTATTTTTTACTATAAACTTTACTAGAAGCCACTTTTCTTTACAATATTAAATCATGGTAAAGTATCGTAATGTTAGGTTAATACAAAAGCAATTGCTCTCTCTCTCTCTCTCTCTCTCTCTCTCTCTCTCTCTCTCTCTCGCGCTCTCTCTCCTTTTTTACTTCATGGCATACTTTGTCTCACACTTCCCTTCCATCACCTTTAATCTGTGATATGTACCTTAACTTTATCACACATGTAGACAAACATGAAACAACATCAGAAAATAAGGCCTTACTCATTCCCACTAGCTACTACTTTTTTTTTTACCCCAAGGCTAAGACCCTAGTCCTCTAGTGAGGGGAGATACCTTGGGTGAGGTTGGAGAACCCTCCGGTGAGGGGAAAAAGACCTCTAATGAGATGAGGAAAGGTGCATACCTAGATTTAAACCCTAGGCAAAAAAAGTAAGAAGAGGCATGTCTTACCAATAAAGTAAGAGGCCATTGTTAGTTGTGAAAATCATGTGCAGTTGTAGCCTTTTAATGTCGGCTATTATACCTCCTATATATATACTCCACGGAATCTCCATGCAACTGTAGAAACATACTAACTACACTGAGATTTGGATTTAAATATACTGCAATACATATACATCTGGGCGCAGTCCAAACCACAAGAGAACATATAGCATAGATCGAAATGCAATAAAATATTGCATTGAAACTGGATGACGTGTCATGCAACTGTAAGTGATGGGTAGATTTTGTCATGAATTTGTTGTCTTCAAAACCTAAAACATCTGTTACCAATACAAAAGAGAAACCTTTAACACATCAATGATGAATGATATCGGAAGGGCCCGAATCTCATATTTATAAACTTAAAAAACAAACAGACCCGTTTGAAGAACTTACTTTCTGTTTATTTAAATTCCATGTGAATGAAGAGGCCCATGTCATCAGCGAATTTCTACATATTCCAATTTCATTAATAAAAACACATCTATAATTTCATTCAAACAAACAAGCCCATTTGACAATAAATTTCATGCAAATTTTGGGGTGGGGGTAAGCCCAACAATAAGCCTGTTTGATGTGTGGATGAAAAGGAAACAAAAAATAATGTTGTGAACCTGTCTACATTAGAGACTGAGGTGTTCTAAACCACTGTGCCACCCCAAGAAATGTGATTTTTTTTTGAACGGTAACATATTACTTAATTAATAAAAAGAAAATACAAAAATTAGAGAAACAAAAGAAAAGAAAAAGAGGTAAACACTAAAAAGAAAAAAGAAACGAGGTACATGAGCATTGTACCACAGTAGAAATAAGTTACGAGATAATTCCCTTTCAATGAGATATTCTCTCAACCCCTTGTTTAGCTAAATCATTGATGAAGTAGTTGGCTGATCTAAATTCATGACCAAAGTGCACATTGATAGAGAAAGACAACACTTGAATTTCATTAAAAAAGAAATAAAATGTGAATCATTTACCTATGTCAATGAATTTTGGGTGTGAATTGTTTACATGTGTAAATGGCCATTGACTATAGGGCAATAACCATGGATTTGGCTTGGCCTTGAACTGATCACTTGCAAACGTTTGGGTGGAATAAGGGCCAGGCCCGGGCTAGATCCTCCTTTGACGGCCTAGCTATAACTTTCACCTCTCAGTCTCTCGTGTGGGCATGGCCGACCTTTCTTTTTCTCGGTGTCAGTTCGATGGCGGCCTCTGATTACAAAACATTAAGAGTCTGTTGCCGGACCGTGACTTCGAACAATCAAGAACAAGACGACGAATGTATAATGGCGCGTGGGCTGTGGCTTTGTCTTTGTCGAAGGATAATTACTAAACGGATGCAGCCTGCCTAGATCCTTTAAGTTCCATATTGACCTTCCTTATGGTGGTGCTGGGAATGGTATGACGGCATGCTGAAAAAACCGTAAGACCGGATAACAAAATATGATGATTGGCATAACATTATCGACAGATAAGAGAGTTATTTTGAGCAACTTATATAGATATGGTTCTCATAGATGAATTCACAACGCATCCATTTTCTAATAATATAAAAAAAAATGAGATTAGTTGGAGTCTATCACTGCATCTTTGCCTTTAATCGTTCACTATCAACTTTATTAATAACCATTAAAATTGAAATGATTCGTACCAAATAAACAAACAGGGCCACAGGTTCAAGGGGGTCAAGTCTATAATTCTGTAAAGCGATGAAAAAGCTTTTTACGACCATCAAAGTCTATTGCGCGCTTTGCATTTACCAAACAAAAAAATTCTAATAGCTATCCCACCCATAAGAAAAAGTTCTCTTGATGAGCTGTCAATACTGGTGTTTTAAAACTATGCATTCAGAAAAGCTATGGGAATGAGACCTCATACTTAAGAAGCCCCCTTCAGAGTTAAAGTAAAGAAAAAGGTTACCAACACACAAATATCATAATCCTGTTAATGTACACATGTCCAAATTAGAATTGTTTTCATATTTCAGCTTTGAGAACCAAATCCTACTGAAATACGTGCAAAGGTGGGTATAAATAGCAGGTTCTTGGAAGATTAGAATGCATACATTGAGTTGAGAGCAAAATGGAGATAAAGAAGGAAAATGTTAATACCAAAAGAATAAAAGGAGGGCTTAGAACGATGCCCTTTATATTCGGTAACCTTTGCTGCTGCTGCTTCTTGTAATTATTGCTAGGCTCCAGATCTTTTAATTTTGGGTCGGGTCGTTGTTGGACTCGGTGTCGAGTTTAAAAGGTTAGATGGATGTTTGTTATGCTCTTAAGATGTTTGGGTCATTGCACTTAGGACATTTTGTGAGTGGGGCCCATCGGTGATGGGTTGCTCAGACCTCTTTGAGCCTGGGGCTAAAACCATTTAGACCTGTGTGGGTCAAAAGCCCTTCTTTAGAAATGTATAAAACCTTTTATAAGAGGCCCTTTTCTGTAATTAGAAGAAACCCCTCTAACCCTAAGCCACCATAACCCTTCGATCATTTCATTCTTCTTCATTGTCGTTCTTTTCCTCTTGTGCAACCAACCTTAGTCATCCTCAGAGAGCCAGTATTCAAGGATAAGAGGCTCCCTTATAGCATCATCTCCTCATCAATCGTCTTCCTCTCCCTCCATCTTGATAGTGCCTTCCACAAAGGTAAGCATCAGTCTTCCAACCATCGTTAGATTTTTTGTTTCATTTAGAGTATACATTGATAGGTTAGAATGGTCGTTTTGAATGTGAGTTTGTAGGAGGTTTTGTTTAAGTAGTCAGTTAGGACTAGAAAGGGGATTTGTGCTCTAAACATCCTTTGCATCTTCCGATTTGAGTTTGACTGTGGACAACCAAAGGCAAGTGGATAACTGCAACTAAGGTTTTAATAATTATTAGTATTGTTAGGAATGAAGATTGTGGGACTAATGTATTTGGAAATCTGTAGATTGGCCGTAGATTACAGAGATTGTTGTTGTTTGGATGAAATGCCAAGGGGCGAGTCTGTACGCAGATACAGCTGAGCCATAAGCTAAACCACGGCCAGGCTACGGCTTATTGTCCAAAAAACCTCTTTTTGCGATTTGTGTTATGGGGAGCCCTTCGGCTAGCCATAAATGCTCTTACGGCTAAGCCATAAGGGTATCTATGGCTAAGCCGTATCCGCAGCTAGCTAAGCTGTGCATCCACTATGGCTCAACTGTAAAATGAGTTACAGGTTAGCCGTGCACGCCCAGTAACTTCCACTTAAATTGGTAGTGAAATAGGTTAAGCTAGCCGACCTCGATTGAAGAATCCAACCACCTGGATTGCACAACAGGTAAAGTGACCCCAGGTAAGTGACCTTTAGTTGTAGATCACTTAACATGATATCATGTCCGACGGTTAATTTATAAATATATCAGCATGAGATCTGGACTGAGAACATGATGTGTTTTGTTCTTAAGGGAGAGTTAGTTAAGTATTCACTTAGAATTGAATTGGACACGGGGTGGGAATATGAATTATGGGATGCACCACATGATAAATACTGGTAGTGGATCATCAGCATCATGGGCTTATATTGTCATTCTGAGGGAAGGTTTTGTCACAACCCGAGCCCAGAAATCGGGGGTTAGAGAAAACCTAACCAATGACACACGTACTCCCGTGTATGTATACCTAGACCTTGTCCAAGTGTACACACACAAGGGATCAATCACACGTGCAAACAAGTGTACGCGGAAGCTGTAAGTATCATAGCATACCACAAGATAAATAAAAGATACGCTGATGACAAAAGATTCGACTGATTACAGCAATGTACAACAAAATAGAGGGACTAGTCAACAAAATCAAAATACAGGTATAAACCAAAACCCAAAATACAATCCATAGAAAATCCTCCAGATAAGCTTAGACACAAATGGAGGGGAAAACAAAATGATGCAAACCGCTCTCAGAAGAATGGATCAAGTCCACTCCTCTAGGCTGGAGGGGGCCTCACGTGCCTCCCCTGGAGTCGGGTCGACCGACGCAGGATCGGGAAAGGGATTTGAGTCTGCAACACCAAAACAACTCATAAGTACAACGACTTAGCAAAATATAAGCCACAAGAAAATAACACGAATTGTATCTATTAATGAGCAAAAGTAGTAATTCAAAGATCCATAGTGATCATATCCGTATACTAAGCAAATAGTGCATATGAATAAGTATACTATCAGAATCATACACAAATGACCTGTCAAAGTGGCTACTACATTTGTCATATTCTCCCTTTCGAGAGTAATTGATATGAGAACACCATCGACCGGGCCAGGGTACGAATGAGTCTCGGTTCCCGGGGTCCGGAATCCCCGGACAAAAGCACTCTGCAGAGGCGGTCACACACACTATGCCAAAGTCAACCCCGTCGGATCTCCTAAGGCTGAGGCTAAGTAGTGCCATATATAGACAATCTCGATTAAATCAAATCATATGATACACATCAATCAATAGCACATCACGTATCACAATCTATCACAACAAGCGAAACAATAGTAAATGCATCACATACTGATATTTAATACGAGTCACGAATACAAATAAGCACTGACGAATGGATACAAATAACGAATAAGCACTGAGGCAATACCTAAGTAATCCACATAAGCAATGATGAACACACAGTAGTGGCTTGTTCCTGCCCGGGCTTCATTCTGGGGCTGCTGCTATATCTCCCACAGATTCGAGAGGTCCAGTACAGAACACTTAAGAGGGCAAAACCGAAATCAATATGCAGTGCAATCCAGATTTACCTTGGAGAATCAAGGTGAATTACAAGCCAACCCTAACCTAGTTGTCCAGTATTTCTAACCATGCATGCTGATGTAGTTTTAAGGTATTCGTTACACCGTTGTTCCATCAAGGAGTGTTGTACCTTATCACAAAAGTGTACCGAAGTCCCTTAACCCAACACCCATGGGAAGGTGCTAAACAATTGGATTAACATATATGAATGAGACGCAGCCCTCAAGATCATTCATGTCATTCGTACATTCCATTGGGCACGTTCGGTTGTCTACATTCTAGTATGAGGGTCATATCGGTCTCTTCCTTAATCCTAAACTTTGTTTTTCATTATTTCTCAGGGTGGTACGGTTTAGCCGTAGGTGAACATACGGCTTAGCCGTAGGCATCTTACGGCGTAGCCGTAATATGCACTGCGGCGCGGCCGAGGTTCCCCGAACTATTCATCCGCATTTACGGCTCATCCGTAATTTGTTCTACAGCTCAGCCGTATCTTGTTCTACTGCTTCGCCGTAGCATAATGTACGGCTTAGATCTGGCTTGGCGGTAGAAGAGCAGCAGATTTGCCAACTCTCAGTTGTTTCAAGTGTTACCCTGTATTGATCTATGGTGCAGGTCACGGCTGGGTCATGGCTTAGCCGTAAAAACATTTCACGGCTCAGCCATAGCACAATTCACGGTTTAGTCGTGCGTGTGCTGGGTTGATTTCCCTGAAACAGTTACAGAAGTACAAAATGGCTAAATCTCAACTGAATTAAGGAACCTAAGAACAACCCTTACTCGATAGGGCTGTACATCATTAAACCATACAAGAAGAGTAAAAATACACACAATCAAAGCATTACCAATACGTGTTCAAGCTACTTGTGCTTATACTTGCCTCAATTGGAAAGCACACACATGAGTTGTTGTCTTGGGCTCAATCCGCTGTCCAAACACAGGTCTACTCGTCAAACACTCAAAAACTCAAAGGCACGTTACATACATGTACTAACTGACATAGAAGGAAGACCAAGAGGAAAAACACAACGAAACACAAGACATACAATCGAATTCACGCGAAGTTGACAATGCACTGCTCCCTTTCCCACTTAAACAAGGAGGAAATGAAAGCAAGAGAAAGAGAGAAGAACAGAGAGAGAGAGCGTTGAAGATGAGAGAAAGACGGTGGTTGGGTCCTTTTATAAGATAAGGATGAGTCACTTTTTTTTTTGCAAGCAAGTCTACAAGTGTCCATAATTTACAGTTCGAGTCAAGTAGCGCTCTAACGGGAGTAAACGAGGTCGTTTGCGTTCGAATCAATTATGAAGATTGACAAGCTCAACGAAATACACGCTTTGATATCAAGATGATGCAACACTGACAATGATCGACAAAAGCAAAAATTACGAAAAAGGGCTCAAAACTACCTAAACCAGGTCAAACTCAACCTAACTACCTATCCATTACTCAAAACCAAAAAAAAGCAAAACCAAAACACACTTAACAACAATTGAGCTACTAATCCGGATTAAGTTGGGTTGGAGTGTTACATCCTCCCCCACTTAAGAATCATTCCGTCCTCGGAATGAACGCATACCTAAGCGAAAAGATATGGGTCCTGACGTGCCATCTGCTCCTCCAATTCCCACGTGGCTTCATCAGGTCCATGGTGTTCCCAGAGTACCTTAACCCATTGTATCGTTTGAGTGCGCATGATCTGTTCTCTGGTCCTAACAATACGGAGCGGACGCTCAACGTATGACGCATTCGGTTGCATCTGTACATCATCGTAGCGAATAACATACGTCGGGTCTCAAACGTACTTGCGAAGCATTAACACATGGAATACGTCGTGTACTCCAGAAAACTCCACTGGAAGAGCTAATCTGTATGCCAAGTCTCCAATTCTGCTTTTGATCTCAAACGGACCCACATACCTTGGAGCTAATTTGCCTTTTTGACCGAAACGTATCGTACCCTTCATCGGTGAGACCTTCAGAAAAACCCAATCGCCTACCTGAAATTCTAATGTTCTTCTTCGCTTATCTGTATAACTTTTCTGTCTCGACCGGGCAATTTTCAAATTATCAATGGCCTTCTGTACCTTCTCTGTCGTTTCAGCAATGATCGTCGGTCCGTGCCAACTTCTTGTCCCAACTTCTTCCCAACAAACGGGGCTTCTACACTTACGCCAATACAGAGCCTCATATGGTGCCATGCCAATACTCTCGTGGAAGCTGTTATTATACACGAACCATACAATGAGAGATGTAGATCCCATTCTTTCTCAAAATTAAGTACACTGGCCCGTAGCATATCTTCGAGCGTTTGGATGGTTCGCTCTGACTGTCCATCAGTCTACGGGTGAAACGCCGTACTGAAGCTCAACTTTGTTCCCATGGCCTCTTGAAATGCCTTCCAGAAAGAGGAAACAAAACAGTTATCCTGATCAGACACAATTGATACGGTGTACAATGCAATCTAACAATCTCATCAACGGACTTTTTCGCCATTTCAGAAAATGTCATGCCCTTCTTGAATGGAAGAAAATGGGCTGTCTTCGTCAATCTGTCTACGATCACCCAAATGGCGTTATGCTTCTTGCTCGTCAGGGGTAAGCCTGAAACAAAATCCATCGTGATATGCTCCCATTTCCATTGAGGGATATGCAAGGGATGCAAGGAACCTGGAGGTCTTTGATGGTCAGCTTTCACCTTCTGGCAAGTCAGACATCTGGCGACGAACCCGGCGATTTCTCTCTTCATATTGTTCCACCAAAATCTGTCCTTTAGAGCTTGATACATTTTCATGCTTCCCGGGTGCATCGTATAACTGGAGTAGTGTGCTTCTGTCATCAAATTCTCCTTCAGATCATCTATAGCCGGTACACATAACCTGTTCCGGAAGTACAAGACCTCATCTTCTAATCGAAAGTCTGGTCGTTCACCGACACTATCCCGAATTCGCCTCAACATCGGATCTTCCAATTGCTAGTCTTTAATGCAATGAATGATGTCAGGTTGAAAACTCATGGTACTAGCAAGTGTCAAACAGTTTTCCACCCGTTTCACTTCAACCAGCTGCTCATGTATCACAAAATAAAGGCTGTCTAAAACCTGAAGAATCTCCGACTTCCTACTCAATGCATCTGCAACAACGTTGCCTTTCCTTGGGTGTTATTTGATAGGAAAATCATAATCTTTGATAAACTCAAGTTACCTGCGCTATCTCATGTTTAACTCATGCTGCGTGAAGAGATACTGTAAACTGTGGTGATCTGAGTGCACTTCAAATTTCACGCCATACAAATAGTGTCTCCACAGTTTCAAGGCAAAAACGATGGCTGCTAACTCCAAATCATGAGTGGCATAATTAACATCATTACTTACAGTTTACCTTCTTGCCAGATTATGCCAATCTAATTCATTACTTTTGATGTCTAAGTTCCATTACTAGTGTCGAATCGGAGGGTCAGGCAATGCAGGAGGTTCTGCCAAATGGCGGAATTATTGAGTAAAACGCTGATGACATCATCTAAAATGTCTCAATATTGAAGAAAAAATCGAAACATTAGCTTTTGTAATAAGGCCATATTGGGGGACTCTAGCTAACTATTAAATTTATTTATTTTGGAAATTCAACTTTAATTATTATACTTCGAAGGACTTGACTTTGATTTTAATATTATTGAGATTTGTTATATAGTTGGTATATGATACTCGTTTACACAGATTATGGATTTCAGTTCCACGTGCAATTATGGTTGCTTGATCACCAAGCTGAACCTCATGAAGGACTTCAATCAATCTGGAATTGAGGCCCGTATTGTTTATGTAAGGAAAATTTTAATTAGCCTTAATTCTCACACCCCTAGGACCAGGTTTGGATCCAGCCCCAGTTTTGGGGGCATGACAATTATTATTATTCTTTTTTGCGTATTCTTCAACTTTTGTTTTGTGTCACTAATATTGTTGGGTTAGATTGCCATCTCTAAACTTTTTTGATCTATTTTGGTCCCTGTTCTAAGGAGTTCTCAATGTTTGCTATGCAGCTAATGAGAACTGTGAGAAGTTGGGAGCTGCTGGGTTCGCAGTTAACATGTTTAGCTACTTGATCCAGCAACTGCACATGCCCTTGACCAAGGCAGCCAACACCCTCACCAACTTCAGTGGGACTGCTTCTTTAACGACTTTGCTTGGAGCCTTCATTGCCGATGCCTTTGCAGGGTGCTTTTGGACAATAACTATGGCTTCCATCATCTATCAGATGGTGGAGATTCCACCACCAAACCCATTCATCTTTTATCCTTTTTTTATTCTACTTCCAATTTCATACCACATGCATGACTGAGGGACTGTTTGCATTAGAATACAAAGGGGTTGAATTCATAGGAACCCCGAAATAATTTATGTCCTCAGTGGCTAAAAATGAAAACTGTAGTTGAATATCCAAAAATGCCCATAAAAAAAACTCCCCTTGAAAGGAAATTGAATCAACCGAGAATGGAAAATGAATTCCAGTGGTCACATGCATAACCTTTAGTCCTCACCTCTTTAAAAGTATTTCATGGGGCTCATTTAACCTTGAATTCCCATGTAATCTAGTGAAATTAGAGTATTATGTGAGAGAAATTTCAAAGGAAAAGGGGACTTTAGACAACCTAAAATTCACAAGTGTGTCTTGCACAAACTAACACACTAATATTAGGTGTGGCTAGCTAGATTTTCATTAGCTCCTTCCTCATACTAGTAACTAGTTTGCTTATTACTAACAGGGGATGATATGCTTAACATTGTCAGCAGTGCTACCCTTGCTGAGGCCACCCCCATGCAGTGGCAATGAGGTGTGCAAGGAGGCCATACAGGGGCAGCTCTCCATCCTTTACGCCTCACTCCTCTTGATGGCCATTGGATCGGGAGGCATCCGGCCAAATGTGGTGTGAGGACCTGATCCCAACATTTTTATTGATTTTATTGTTGTTGTTGTTGTTGTTATTTTTATTAGCATTGATGTTATTATTATTATTATTAATTTTGATCATAAATTGGACTATGCTTGGACTCCACCCATTCATTGAATTAAATTAGTAACATCATCATATTTTGGGTGGGACCCAACATTGAATGATGGGGATTTATATTTTAAAATGTTTGACTTTACAAGGGGAACCATGCCTCAGTTAAATTTAAATTTTATGAGAAGAACCCACGTGTCCCACTAGATTTATCTCTCTTCATGCAAAGAGTTTATCTTACAACATCTCCCCCACTTACCTCAACTGAACTAGAGGGGGCAACTATGTTTTTACTTGCACGACCCTCTTCCTTACAACACTTTCTAAGTTTCAATCTCTCTCTCTCTCTATCATATTAGTCTATACTACCTCTCAAGCTCTGTCTTTCTTCTTCTAGATATCTCTCTCCCATCCCTTGTCAAGTTATTTATTTTTCAATGGTTTAATTCTTTTTATGGTTAAGCAAATTTATTGTTTCTTTCCTCTAGTACTTTTTGTTTTTATGTTTGGGTTGTAGTATGCCGTATCACCCAAATGCATCTACAACCTTGGACCCATCATCGTCATCCATCTTAGGACACAAACCTACACAACCATCCGATCCCAGTGCCTCTGTTTTAATCTAGCTTTAATCCTAACACCCATTGCAGAAATCTAAATCAATGGACCTAATAAGTGCCAGCCCACTTGTAACACTCCGACCCGAGTTGATCCGGATTAGTGGGTAATTACGTGCGCTTTTATTGTTAAGAGTGTTTTGATTTTGTTTTTCTTTGGTTTTGAGTCTTGGAGAGCTTGTTTGGGTTGCGTTTGACTTGGCCTAGGTAGTTCGAGCCCTTTTTCGTAATTTTGGCTTTTGATTGACCTTGTCAGTTTTGCGTCATTTTGACGTCAGCGCGTGTATCTCGTTGAGCTTGTCGATTTTCGTAACTGTCTTGGATCCAAATGATTTCGTTTGCTCTCGTTGGACAGTCATTTGACTCAAACTGACATTTGTGTAAGTGACTTGGACTTATCCGTAATTCTGGACTCATTTTAGTATAAATATCCCACCTACCCCCTTTGTTTCTCCCGATCGTCTCTCAGCTCACTCTCTCACTCTCTCCAGCCCGTCTCTCTTTCTCGTCAGCTCTCTTTCTCTCTTCTCCATCTCTGTTTCGATTGCTTGAGGGAGGAAGAAAGGAGCTCATTCGTGTGTGTTTCCGGAGGACTGAGCCAAGCAACGAAGTGATTTCCATCCGTGAGGCAAGTATAAGCTCAAGTTGTATGAACACCGATTGCTATGGATTTGATTGTTGTGTTTTGATTCTTCATTGTGTTTCTCAGTATTAGACAGCCCTATTAAGCTCCTTTTGCTGTTCTGTTTCTGTTTCCAGCCGTTTTGCACACTTTCTGTATGACTGTGACAGTTTCAGGAAAATGACTCCGTGCACTCACGGCTAAGCCGTGAAATGTGCCACGGCTAAGCCGTAAGATGGCTTACGGTTAAGCCGAGACCCAGCCGTAACCCTAACCGTAGAACAGTACAGACTGTTATCTGAACTTAATTGAGAGTTGGCAAATTGCCATTCTTCTACGGCCCAGCCTGATCTAAGCCGTACATTGTCTTACGGCTAAGCCGTGGACCAGGATACGGCTGAGCCATAGAGCAAAATACGGTTGAGCCGTAAATCCGGATGGATATTTGGGGGAACTTCGGCTCAGCCGCAGTGCATAGTACGGCTAAGCCGTAAGATGCCTCGGCTAAGCCGTAAGGTCACCTACGGCTACACCGTGTAACCCTGAGAATTGAATGAAAAGGATTAGGTTAAGCAAAAGACCGTATATGACTTTCATGTTAGAATGTATCTAACCTGAACATGCCCAATGGAATGTTTGCATGACATGAATGATCTCATGGGCTGTGAATCATTCATGATTGTTATTCAGTTGTTTAGCACCTCCCCATGGGTGTTGGTTTAAGGGACTTCGGTGCACACTCGAGACACTGCAACACTAGACAATGGTGCATCGGATAACTTAAAACTACATCAACATGCACGGTTAGAAACACTGGATAATTAGTGTAGGATTGGCTTGTAATTGATCCTTGATTCGTATAAGTACTCGATTGGTTTGATTTGTACAGCATATTGATTTCGGTTATGCCCTCTTATGTGTTCTGCGCTGGACCTCTCGATTCTGTGGGAAATGCAGCAACCCCAGAGCGAAGCCCGGGCGGGACCATTCTATTATTGTGTTTTACTGTTGCTCCATTGGAGTATTTGCATCAGTGCTTATTGTTATTGGTACTTGAGTTTATCAGTGCCTCTTTTCCGGCTTAATTGCATTCAGTACCGTCAGTATCAGTATCAGCTTATTGTATTCAGTATTCAGTATCAGTATATGCGATGCACTTCCTATGGTTTGTTCAGCATGATATGTGATCTGTATGTGATATGACATGATTGATTGATTGAGGTGCATCATCTGATTTGATTGTGATTGGTATTGGCACTACTGAGCCTCAGCCTTAGGATACCCGACGGGGTTAACTTTGGTTTAGTTTATGTGTTTGCCTCTGCAGAGTGTTCTGTCCTGGGACTCCGGACCCCGGGAACTAGAGACCCATGCGTACCCTGGCCCGGTCGCTGGTGTTCTCATTCCGACTGCTCTCGTAAGGGAGAAAATGGCCAATGTAGTTGCCACTTTGACTGTTATCTGTTTATGATTCCGATAGCATGCTTATTCATTTGCATAATTGCTTAGTATACGAACATGATTTCTATGGATCTTGCACTGTGACTATTACTCATGATTAGACACAATTCGTGTTATCGTCTTGTTGCTTATACTTTGCTAAGTCGTTGTACTTATTAGTTGTCTTTGTGTGTTGCAGGCTCAGATCCCTCTCCCGATCCTGCGTCGGTCGACCCGACTCCAGGAGAGGCTCGCGAGGCCCCCTCCGGCCTAGAGGAGTGGACTTGATCCATCCTCCAGAGTACGGTTTGCATCATTTTTTGTGTTCCCCATTCATTGAGTCCGAGTCTAATGAGGGGATTTCTCTGTATTTGTACCGTGGGCTTGAGTGATATCTGTATTTTGGTTTTTGATTATTGTAAGCCCGCTATATTGTCATACGTTCTTGTAAATTGTTCTTGTTATCAGTTCATGATCTTTTGTAATCCATTGTATCTTTTGGTATGTTGTTATATGCCTTGATACGTACAGCTTCCGCGTACAGTTGTTTGCACGTGTGATTGATCCCTTGTGTGTGTATGCTTGGACGGGGTCTAGGTGTGCATGCACGGGAGTACGTGTGTCATTGGTTAGACTTTCTCTGACCCCCGGTCCCTGGGCTCGGGTTGTGACACCACTTTACAGAATCCATCATCATCTCATACTCCCTTTCATCTCTGCAACCAGCCTACTTATACGAGTCTACTACTCAAGTACCAAATAAATTGCATTGATACAAGTCTAAGGACCATTCCATCTTTATGAGAAAGACATGCTCAAACTACCTAAACTGTTGTCATATTCTTCACTAGATTACGCACTTTTCCCCGCACTTCCTTCATGTGCAGTCCCTACCAAATAGAACTTTGTTTCTCTGTTGCTTTCATGATAATCCCATCGCCATCTTAAGGTATCTGCATTCTAGCTGATAATTTCCAACACCTCACAAGTTTTATCTTTAAATGTTTTTCTCACCACCAGCTCTAATCTTGTCAACCAAACAGCCCCTATTCATCATCCCCACCATTACTTTCTTCACCAAACACAATCCACTCCAAATACATGTAGGACGCATCTTAACGAGCACCATTTATCCACCCGAGTCCCTCCAATCAAGCATCTCAAATCCAATTCTGTTTATAATTATACCTCTTTTCCATCTCTCTCTAGCCCACTTTCTGATTAGTATTCAAGTTGTTTATTTAAAATCCAACCCAATTAAACTTATGTGGCCACTAACCTAGGTCCAACCTACTTAACCTATATGCATGCAAAATGCCCATTTTTTTTATCTCACCACTGTTCCTGGATACATATTGCTATATCCTCAGAAATTGGCCCAGCCCATTCAACTTATAGGTAAGCATGAACAACATTATTTGAGCTCACTCATTAGTTGCTAACCGACTGATCCAAGTCCATCTTATGTGCATGCATGGGTAACTCTAAAGCCCATTTGCATCACTTGGTAATCCAGGCCCAGACCATATGTCAGAACCCATCGTACCTAACCCGTATCCGAACCAAACCCATTAATTACACGTGAACCCAAATTCGGATCCTAATTATTGGTTACCTATAATGACCAGGACCTCCGCTGAGATTACAGAACATCTAGATTAGGACAAGTTTGATCAGGTGATCACTGTAAATCTAGACAAGTAACCTTACTATGGTCCTCTAGTATTAGAGTTTTCTAACATTGGCTTCCAATATGTTTGTTTGATATAAAATCCTTCTGTTTATACTGGGCCCAATCCTAGCGTCTTAAATTATATAGGATTATTGATTTTATTGATATGATTTTCCCTTTTTGAATTAATTTGTATACTTATCAATGATCCGACTTTTCAGTATCGAACTCATTCTATGTTCGTTTAATGCTATCATGAGATTTATACATTTTTATATGATCTCTTGTTGAATATATTTGTATCATGTCCTATTTTATGGTAACTTCACTGATATATTGTGTTTTCATTGGTGATATAAAAATGTTCAACACCATATTATGCTATGGGAATTAAATTATGAGATAATTCCCCTTGAATGTAATCCTTGACTTCTGAGGCATTATCCAATACATGGGCAACGCAAGATAGGGATACCCACATGCGAACTCTATCCCTTTTTTGTGAGTATGATATTGGGGCCTGGGAACTTATGACATTGGGGCCTGGGAACTCTTTTGTGCATGATAATTAGATTGCAACTAATCCCTTATGGCTTCGGGTCCTTGTATGTGTGATTATGGCTTCAGGCCCTTATATGTGTGGTTGAAGATATACCTTTCTTAAACTAAATCAAATAATCTATAATTATTTTCAATATTCAAAAATCATTGCAAGAATTGACCTTGTTACTAATGTTCAAGTTATCATGTTAATATTTCTGTGCATCTCTTTTTTTCTTGTGAAAATATTTTTGAATTAACAGAATTCATATATCATACCTAAATCACTACCATTTGATAAAATAATCATTTGCTATAGCTCTATAGCTTATTTACTTGTGGAGCTTTATACTCATATGCATATTATAGCTCTTTTTGTCAAATTCTGGTTGACTCCAATAATGAAAAACCTTAGCTTATTTATGGGAATGAGTGAATCTTGAGAAGCAAGTCACTATTTAGATATTTAGTATTTATTTGGTTTAATTATGTAATTGGATTATGTCATATTTATTTGAATATTTCATTATTTTGAGAGCATTAATATTAGATATTATTGTTTATCTTTTATTAGTGGCTTAATTATTGATGTTTTCTCTTAATTTAATTGACACTGAATCCTTGGAAGTAATGACTTAATTAAATGAATGATTTATATTATAAAACGGTGGACTGTTATGCCAGGAACTCTTAAGGTCCCAAGGAGGCAAGGACCTTGGAATTAGAGTATGACATGTGGTTGCATATGGCGCCGACCAGTTCGATGAGACGGACCCTAATGTGAAACTTCTTCAATTGGTACTACTTCTCCATGGGCTTGCGGTCCTCCTTGCGGTCACAGTCATCGTCTGCATATTAGAGCATCCGGGGGTGGGGGTGGGGCCTTGGCATCCCTACAGTGGCTTTTGCCATCTCTATAATTTCTTTTCCTCTTGGCTTCCCTCTGTATAGAAACTTCGAGCCATCTAGGAGCCCGTTTACCCGCCTCATGCTGGACATAGTGGACTCTTGCCGGAAGAGGAATCTGGACATGGTTTCAGACCCCAGCTTGCTCTATGAAAATGAGGAGCTTGATGCAGCCATTACAGCTAATGGGATTCTTATTCACACTGACCAGTTTAAGTAAGTTCTCTTTCTCTAGGCTTCTTTTGTAACTTCGTTGCTGGGGACGCTTGGTTTTTTACTGAATGACCATGGGTTTTGGAGTTTGTAACAATGGGTCAATTACATTTTCATCTGCACCCTTAATTTAATGGGCCCTATAGGGTTGGACCCGAATAAATATATATAGGGTTGATCATCAACTAAGTCTTAGCTCATCTATTTAGATTTCAATATATTTCGATGTATTATACCTCACTGAAAGGTTCGGTATATTCTACTGCTACGTTCTTAATTTTTTTTTTTAATCTTTTAGTCTTGATTTCCGATACCAAGGCCTGAGAATCAACGTAATTCTATGGCGAGCATATACATCCATCAGCCGGAAGGGATATTGTTGAGCGTGCCTGTTGTTGATTCCACATTAATAGGGTTTGGTCTGTGTAAGCTTGATCTGAGCCTAATTCACGTTGGGCTGGATATCACTGTAGCTTTCGCACATGGGCTCAACCTGAGCCAAAGTTTCTGGCGGCTATTGACTATTGACCAGGTCCGGCACGGGCCTATGTGCGTTTCAAGACTTGGCCCCACATAATTGTGGACTTAACCATGTTAAGTTATTGAGTTCCTGTAAAATGTATCTGTAGACTATTCCAGTAATCAGGAAAATTTTAGTTTAATTGGCCCATGAGAAATCTGTCACTCCATTTTAATCTAATTGGCCTTTATGGGCCTAAAATTAAATCTCTATGGAGAGAGGCCCATACAAATTCAGATCCAAGATTTAAATGGACGGGTCCAGAGGAAGACCTTAGGAAGACCAATTTATGATTTAGATTGAATCCCCCACATATACAGATTCTTTGATAAGGCTGCGATCGTCACGGAGGAAGATCGAATAAGGTGGCCATCTTCATCTTCGTTAGACAAGCCCCACAATCTGTGGAGGCTGAGCACCGTACATCGGGTTGAAGAGCTGAAATCAATTATATGGATGATCCCAATATGGGGCCACGGGGATTATAATCATTACTCCAGCAGTCCAACATCACTACTGTCGCCATCTATGATCGCCTCCTCATCAAAGTAGCCCGCTGCTTCACGGGCCTGGACCGTGGCATCTCCTTCCTACCCTTCATGGGAGTGGGCCTTGCCATATCAGTCCTGGCCACCTTCGTTGCGGGCTTTGTTGAAGTCAAACGCAAGCAGGCCACCAGAACCCATGGGCTCCTTGACAGCCCAAATGCCACCATCCCCATCTCCGTCTTCAGGCTCAAACCGCAGCAACGATCTATGGGATCCCAGAGGCGTTCATGTCGATTGGGAACCTTGAATTCTTCTATGTCCAGTCACCGGAATGCATGAGGAGCACTGCAACAGCGCTCTTTTGGACCTTGATCTCGGCTGGTAGCTATGTGAGCACCTTGCTTGTGTGACCATCATCCTCCATTCCACAGACGGGCTACCAGACGACAATCTCAATAGGGGGAGGTTGGAGTACTTCTACTGGCTCATCGCATTGTGGGAGATCTTCAATCTTGGCTTCTATGTGTTGCGTGCAAGGTTCCATACTTTCAAGCCCATACAGGTTTGGCCCAAGGAGACCAATGTTGAGATATCAGCTACTTCTGCTAGAGTGTAAATGGAGTGGCTAAGGCCTATAGATCAAGAAAGAATAATATAATGGAGTTATAAAAACTTTTTGTTTTTAGTTATTTGATATGGATTTTTTTTTACTTTCTTTTTTTTATAAAAAGTATAGATTCTTTTGTAATTTAGTGATGATTTTTTTACTTTTTTTTTTTTAAATGAGGAGCATTTGAGTTTTTTTTTTAAAAAGAAGAGAAGAAATTTAAATTTCAAAATTTTCATTTTACTTTATTTTAATCTACCTTGCATCCAAACACACCCTAATACTAGTCCTTTGATGCTCTACTTTGGTTTATTGGTGAATTGACTGGACGAGAAGGAAACATATTCGTCTCAAAGTCTTAACTGTTGAAAAGATGACTACTATGTTTAAGTTTGAGTGGAATTTCTCAAATAAAAATAAATTTCTAAAGAAGTTCCAGTCTATCATTTTAGTTCACAATTAAAATTTGGAGAATGAAGGTGTGATTTTTGCACCTGAATGGTGTGGGATTCTCAATTCACATAGTCCACAAAAGCGATCCCATCTATTAAAATTGCCCACGGCACAGCTATGGTCTTCAAGTACTCAAATGTATTGTCATATCTTTGTATTCTATTTTATGTAACCAAATCCTCTGGCCCTGAAGAAAATCACAAAGAATTTCAAGAAATTTAGGATCCAGAGCAAAAGAGAAAAGAAAAAGTTCAATTAAATTATATCAATTATCATCTAACCCCATGAAACATATGACGCACAAATTGGCTATATAGACTGTCTTAACTCATAGCCCCCAATCAGATGACTTACATCTAGATTCTAGAGAACCTCCTTTTTTTTCTCTTAGTTTTGAACTGGGAATTCCTATAACACCTGCTGGGGTTCATGTTTTGGTTCATTTGAGTGGACTATAAAATGGTGGCCCCCAATAGCCGTAGGTCCTTGGTTTTGATATTCATCCAAATGAATTAGACCATTAGATCAAGTTTCCACTCATTTTGAACAACAAAAATTTGTTGACTGTGAATCAAGAGGTGCCAATGATAACCATAGCCTTTAGCCGTGGACATGGCCGTGCTAGGAGAGATCCCTTTGATCCTCCTAGTACCATGCCCAAGTGGGGCCGGAGGCCGGCCCATGACCGCCAGCGCTCAAAGAGTTGTCTTTTGTAAATGTTTAGAATTCAAAGCTCTCTAATACATTAAATGGTTAGATAAGGGGCCTCATGAACAATATCATATTCATATTTCTTTAACCATACAGCAAACACATATGGTTGCTGTCCAGACTGAGTTTTTTGTGGGTCCACACATGTCCCACCCTGACCCTCCTATCCAATGGATGAGATATGTAACACGTGCCACAACACTGTCACGTACGAAGCACAAGCGTACCGATATGGTTTATAAGCGACTGCAGTCATGGACTTATCCATTTGGACTCGTATCCTTCCTCTTGCCTTTGGCCCGACATGGCCGCTTCCCTCGCCTTCTCTCGTTTACCCTTCTCACATTTCAAGGTACTTTCTTCTTCTTCTTCTTCTTCTTCTTCTTCTTCTGCATTTTCATGGAAATGGGTGGACAAACAGGGGAATGCAGGAGCTCTTCGAACGATAATCTCTCCGTTTCCGTCATCAGCAGTGGGTTCCTTTCACCTTACCAGAAGGGAAGGAGAGAAAGCCCTTGGTGTAGTCGTCTGCAAAGCTGCTTCTGCTGTGATGGCTCCTTCTTCTGAAAGGTTTCGCCTTCACAATCTGAGCCCTCAGCCAGGATCTCGGAAGCGAGCGAAGAGAAAGGGGAGAGGAATTGCTGCGGGCCAAGGAAACAGCTGTGGGTTTGGTATGAAAGGGCAGAAATCGCGGTCTGGGCCTGGAGTTCGCAGAGGGTTTGAGGGGGGTACGACGCCCCTTTACAGACGAATTCCCAAGCTGAGAGGAATTGCTGGAGGTAAGACTGGAAACCCAAATCGTGATTCGTCGTTTTGTCTGTGTTTGAGCTGTTTCCTATTTCGTCGAACACTTGGTCTGCATTTTGGCTGGTGGCTGTTCAATGCGGGAGGGCGTGTTTTTGTGTTGAAGGGCTTAAAAATGATCATATGGGAGGGCAGGTGGTCCCCATATGAACTAGTGGGCAAACTCATCTCAATTGGATCATTACAACCATTGAAATTTTTTTTTTTTAGAGCCAAATTCCCAATAATTGATTTTGGGGGAGTTCACCCATTTCTTAAAGTACGATTTTTAATGAGATTCAATCCAATGATTAGTATAATTTAGTGATTCAATCCAATGATGAGTATAATTTAGTTAAGTGTCAAATTAGGGTTAATGACAAGTCATGGTGAGTGGGTTAGTGTGAGAGGGTTGGATTGATCATGACTTCTAGCATTAGCAAATGATTGTTTCTGTTCTCCCCCTTCCACAATGGAAGAGAAAAAAAATCTTTGATTTATTTTCAAACTAAGATTTTTAGTCTGTCTGATTTAGTGCATCACATGCATTTGCGCTCTATGATTGCAATCAAGGCATTAGATGCTCTTAGTCTAGATGTGAACATTTGTTTCTTTCCATATTGCTAGCCAATCTGAACAGATATTTGCTACTTGTTTGTTATTAGGTATGCGTAAAGGGCTACCTAAGTTTGTCATTGTAAACTTGCAAAAAATAGAAGAAGCTGGATTTGAAGAAGGGGATGAAGTTTCTTTGGAAACCTTGAAGGAGAAACGTTTGATAAACCCATCTGGAAGAGAAAGAAGACTTCCTTTGAAGGTATGTTTTATTTTTCAAGGTATGGCGTTTAATTCATGTAATAGGTTTTTGTTGATCTATTCTCAATATGCATGTTATTTCCTAGAAGGTCCCATGCTAAAGTTAATGTTTCAGTATTGATAGGTTGGATATTGCATTCTACCTTAAAAATTAATATAGTTATCCTCCTTGGTTGATGGTTTTTTCCTTTCCTTTCCTAAAGAGTTCACTCTTTAAAAAAAGGTATAAGCAAGTTTCATTATGAATCAGCATTCTATAAGAGTGCAAATAGTTGTGTCTTGGTCAAGTTCTTGGGATAAAAATCTCTTAGTAATTGTTAATTTTTATGTTTAATTAGCAGAGTACTAGTTTTATGCGATGCTTAGTTATCATTCAGCTTCAAAGTTCAGACCCTCCAAACATCATTTCTCATAGTCCAACTTCTTCATCCCTCACAGAGGATATTGCTTTCCATAATTGTAATAGAACAGGTAGCCACACATGTCATGTTTAGCTTAATAGTGAATCCTTCCCTTGCTAAATGAAACTTCTCATCAGCTCCATAAACCATAGTTTTCAATTCCTCTTCATTCCCCGTTCTGGTTGGCCTTGTACTGGAATGTTCTGCTGTTTTGACTAATTTTGGTGTTCCATTTTGAAAAAGACACTATTGAAAAATGGAAATAATAATAATAGAACGATACAAAAAAAGAAAGAGTGCTAAAGTAACACTAAAAATGCCCGAAACTCTCAAAAAAAGGGAACAATTGGAATTGACCATAATGGGCAAAAATTGTGCTTGAAAACATTCTTGGGGGGCACTCCGTTCTGCCCCCTTGCTGAAACAGAACAGAATTGAGCTGGCCATCCTTCAAACATTGCTTTGCTAAGCCGCCCTTACCCTAGGAATAGGAATTATCTAGTGCAGTGCTTACGTTACAGCCCTTCACCATCATTCCTAAAGCAGTAAAACCAGTCTGAACTCCCTAACAAAATACTCATTTAAAGCCTTCTTTGCCTCAGTTTTACAGCCTTCCCAGCTGCAAACCTGTAGTGATCCTCTTTTCAGTTTAACCCAATCAACCTCTATTGCCTTCTCCATCTAATTATCACATGAAATATTGTAAGTTAGTTGAATTGGCATAGCCCTGCACTGTACGACAATATCCTCTCCTAAGACACCAATCAACATTGGGTTCTTTGATAGCTTTGTCTTGCTTTTGGTCAGCAACTGCTCTTGTTGAACCTAGTATTTCTACTATGCAATCCAAAACCTTGCATGAGTTCAATGTTCGGCTTGTAAGGTGATTGACAGTACATCTAGAGGGTCATATTCATGTGTCTTAAGGGACCCTTAAGACTATGTACTGTGCTATCGTGGCTCATATAGCGAAATTCACTGCAACCTCATGTGCTGCTCCCGCCAGCTCAGATGGATTGTTTGGGTTACAGCATCAGCATTGACCCCGGGCGGTTGTCATATCGGAGAACGAGTTGTTTCAAGGATTCTTTGATAAGCTGTCTTAGCTGCTCCGGGTTGTTAGGAGCAGTGGTGGTGTCTTCTGGCCTGCTGTTGCCGCCTTGCTGGCTGCCAGTGCTATGAACAGTACAATCTAGGAATGCTTCTGATTAGTTGTATATTTGTGACCTGGCGGTTTAGAAAATAATCTTTGTTAGACCTAGTGTCAATGTGAGGCATATATTTACTTAGTACAAACAAACCATTTCACTTGCAAGTCGATTCACTTGAAAACTTTGTCATTACAGATGTGGGTAATGGTTGTTTTTCTTTTGTGAAGATCCACATTGATTCATTGGCGATGCATATTTCTAGTAAGGTTTTAACCATGGGCGGACCCAAGTATCTCCACTGTCTGATTCTAGAACTTGTAGAAATCAAACCTTAAAATTTTTTATTTAGCATTTAACTTCTTTACCCCGCCATTGCCCGCACCACCCAAACGAAAATCTTGGGCCAGCCATTGGTTTTAAGCCATGTTCATGGAGGAGAAAAAGCATAATGGAGTTTGTTGTCATTTTGTATGAGAGATGGTTGAAAACAAAATCCGTGGTTGAAAACAAAATCCAACTCCAATATAAACTTGGATAATTGTCTAAATGCTTTTTTTGAACCAAGAACGTGGAAAAAAAATTTTTTTTTTCCTTCAAGATGTTGTCAACCTCCCAGGAAAAAAGGTATACCATTTGGCATCACCTATTCAAGGGAGCGTCGTTGCCATCTTCATCTTCATCACAATGTTATCTCATCAATTTGGGCCAGCTTAACATTCTACTTTCCTTTTTGATGAAATGATGAGGAGTCTAACAAGATGGGAGTTAGGCAAGAAGTTGAAATCTGGTCAATAACTAGTTCATGCTTCGTGACCCCTCTGAGTTGGCCATAAAATGGACAAATCACCCTATGCTATATTCAAATAACGGTCTCTATCAATATATATATGTATATATATATATATAAATGGGGAATTTTAGTATGCATCCTTCCCTTACCATAGGGTGAGGGACACTTACATGTATTTCTTTATTTGAACATGAATATTCCTCTTTTGCTAAAGACCATATATGGCTTTTCTACTTTTGCACATGAATATCTCTGAATATGGAAGTGTATGCGTATTTGGAAAGATTTATGCACAAAAGAGGAAAAGAAAATCTTCATGTATAAAGAGGGAAAGCCAGGTTATTATCCCTCGCCACATGGTGAGGGAAGGATGCATAGTAATATTCTCCTATATGTATATGTATATATATTTAGAGAGAGAGAGAGAGAGAGAGAGAGAGAGAGAGAGAGAGAGAGCTAACTTTAGTGCTTCAACCCATCGGGATGGTATACCCAATAGCTCAACTATGTTGTCTTTTTTATTATATAGCTTTTCAATAAAAGCTTCCTTGATCTAGATAAGATCGAGCAAGATAATTGATTGACGGACAATCAATTAAGATAATTAAATGACTTGAGGAATAAATCGCATCAAGTATAAAGAGATTGGTACCTAATCAATTTCCTGAAAGAGAAAGGAAATCCTATCTAGGTCCCTAATAAGTACGTTTGACCTCCCCTCTGTAAAATAACCTGTAACCTCTCATTGTAATTTAATGAAAGGTCTCTCTTTTCATCTCACTATTACGAAGCAAGTGCTTTCTCTTGTGTGATGACTCCTTGGGTTGCTAATGGTGATTACTCTTAAAAAGGCCTGGCATCCATGGTGAATATGTGAAGACTCCCCCATCTATCATTGGGTCCGTCATTCCTTCAACTAGTAACAACATGTCAGTACTAGAGCTAATTTAAGCTATTGCTCTCTCTCTCTCTCTCTCTCTCTCTCTCTCTCTCTCTCTCTCTCTCTCTCTCACACACACACAAATAAAACAAAATCAAATAAAAAAAGAAAAATGTTGGTATGCAAGCTTTGATAATTTCATTCATTTGCAGATTTTAGGAGATGGTGAATTGACCGTCAAACTGAATATAAAGGCGCATGCCTTTTCTGCATCTGCAAAGGAGAAGCTTGAGGCTGCTGGATCCGCTGTTACCGTACTGCCTGGTAAAAAGAAGTGGCTGAAGCCAGCAGTTTTGAAAAACCTTGCTCGTGCTGATGAGTACTTTGCTAAGAAAAGAGCTGCTGCCGCCGCAAATGCTGATTCACTTTCTGCTTGAGTCATGTTCATTCTGTCAGGTTGTTTCTGAGATGAATGAGGCACCGAATATATTTATGCCATAGTAATTTCCAGGTTTTATTCTGTGAGTTCTCTCTAGTATATTTGGTTCTAAATCACCTCTTTGCAATCCATTTAAGATTTAGAGAATGAATTTTATTTGATTCATGCTCGCTTTTGTACTGTGTCATTGTACTCCGCTCATCTTGTACAATTTCTTCTTCTTTCTGAAATAATGGCATGGGATCTTGAATATTGTGGACCACCTAGGTGATGATGGTTTACTAGCATAAGGCATGGGTTTACTCTTCATATTGTGTATTCAGCACCCACCTTAGATTTATCCAGTGCTTGTGTTGCAGTTCAATGCTTGCAGCACGGGGGAGTAGTCTTGTTGGGAAAAATAGCAAAAGGATACCCTTGTTGGCAAAATAAATAAATAATAATAATTGTGTGGACTGGCACTTTTTATACAGTTACAGTGTTGCTACTTGCTGGCTCCTTTTTGTTTGAATATTTATTTTAATTTTTAAAGCATGAAGATTTGTCTGGATTTGCATTGCTTCTAGTATCTAGTGGATTTAGGTACTCTTAAAAGGAATTATTGGACTTATGCAGCCTTCAGGGGTCGTTTGTTTGCGGCCATTTACGTATGTAAATGGTTAAAGATTTGTAATGATTATGCATCATCACGTTTGTTTGGCTTGATTTATGCATGAGATATGTAAAATGGATGTGAAAATGCTGTGAAAAGATCTATTTTTTTTCCCAAAATTTTCACACTCATTTGGTGTGAAAAAGTTACACAGGTTATTGTCATGGGGTGCTGCTACAGTGTATAGAAGAGTAATGTGCCTTTTTTATTTTTTTGATTACCGTGGATCCCATTTTTATAATCAAAATCGTTCATTGTCTCCGGAAGGTAAAAAATGGCCAAGGTATCAATTTTCAACTGTTGATTCATCACGGGTTTTGAGATATTTACAAAAAGGTTCAGAAGAAGCGATGCTCCAATCTGGGCTGTTGTGGGGCCAATCATCATGATCCAAACTGTTGAATCTATTTAAAATGGCAATTATGGTTAAGAGCTCAAACTTTACACTTTAACTCATTTTGGATGTAGAGATATCTTATAAAAAAAAAAACGTGTAGCTATTGGATCAATGCTATACAGTTCGGTTGTTTTGAATTTTTACTCCTATGGGCCCCGAAGTCTTGATCAAAACCGTTTATCCATTTATTAAGGTCAAATAAAATCGTGATGCTAAATCTCATCCGTTGATGTTTCTCAGATTTTGAGATATTTGTAAAACTAACCATACCCACAATCTACCATTTCGCACTTTTGTAGGCACCATTTTTATGATCTAGACCATTGGTCCCCCTTAGAAATTTAAAAATGAACATAAAATAAAATTTCAGCTCTTAACTCACCATAGATTTTGAAGATTTTGGTAAAAAAAACATCAAACTATTGGATTGGTCATCAATTCGCATGTGAAATCATGTGAAAAAACAAACAGTGGAAAGTGAGTCATATATATGCAAATGACTCGTATGTGAATTGTTTAAACATGCGAGTCATTTTCACTGCCAACAAATGACCCCTTAATAAACACGGGTTTTGACTAGTTAAAAATATTAGCTCCAAACTTTTAGAGAAGGTGATTCCGATGAAATTTGCGCCGGAATTTTGTGTTGCTTGACAAAAGCAGATGGTTAAATACTACCAGCACAAAAACCCTTGTTGGGCATAGGCAGGTCCAAGCATAGCAAATTAAATATTTATATATAAATTAGTAAACAGTTGTAAAGAAAATCAAATTAACATAAAAAGAGATATGAAAAGAGAAAAAATGTAACTCATGAATTCATTACCTTCTAACGAAAACCTCCAAGTAATCACCGCCTGCTAATCTTTAGAAATTGAAAAAAAAGGTCAATATGGATGTTAGAAAGATAATAGAAGAGTTTGGATAGAAAGAGAGATTTTTAAAAAAGAAGTGATTGAAAAGTGGAGACAGAGTTTTTGGAAAATGAAAGAGTGAACCTTGAAAAGTGGAGAGTGGACGTGAGTGGTTGCTGGATTTCCGTGGATGCAAATTATTGATAATAACTGTAAAATAATAAAATTGAGAAAAATGTTAAACATCACCAAAACAATTGATAGCTGTCTTATCTTAGAGCAGACGTCTTATCTGTGTGTGGATTTTGTGCTTTGATGCACACCAGATCCATCAATGATTTCATTAGATAAGTCGTGAGGGGAGAATGTGTAGTATTTAAAAAAAAAACTTCAGGTCAAAATTGCAACTGACATTCAAAATCTAAGCTACAACCTTTTGCTTTAATTTAGTATAATTGATGGGTGCCACACGATTAGGTGTGATTTGAGCCAAGTCATATCAGCAATTTGAATTCTTGTGATATTGTTCAATAAATCTAGAAGAAAGACTGCCGTTCCCTGGGTTTGTGTCTTTCTGAATCGGGATGCACCACTTCCTGATTGGGTTGGGCTCTGTTTATAGAGCCTAATTAGATAGTCTGTTGGGTTCAGGCCTCAGACTGCAACCTGTCCTGGCCATGGTATCATGTATTGGTTATAAAAGTACCATACATACAAGTGTCTATGATATATTACAATTAACAAATTAGTAGTAATGAAAGAATAGAAGATAAATTATTTGGGTATTATATGTGTGGCCACATACCTTAAAAGATTGGGCCGGCAAGTGATACCTTCAATAGATTAAAAGAAAAGCGTCTAAGCTAACCAGGTGGTGGAGGGATTACCACTCTATCCGTTGGGTTCGAGCCCTGCTCAACCCGTTGCTGCACGATAGTCTCAGCGAGTCACTACCGGATAAAATTGCCTGGAAAATTCTGTCCAAGTGATAAAAATCACCACTTTAATTATGCATTACTTTTGATCATGGCCCACTTGGGTCCACCTTCCTTTGAATTGGCAGCAACCTGTTTTCATGATCATGTCCTTTTTCAACCATTGGATTATCCATCTTTCATTAGTCATCTCCTTCACATTAAGAACTCATATTTTGGCACCGGGTCAATTTGACACTGATCAAATCTTTGTTTAGCATTAGATTGAATCTTAAAACTGTACTGGTGAAGAGAATGATAAATGTTAGACTATTAAATCTAAGGTTGGGATAATTTGTTGAGGCTGAAATCTCTTATTTTTTTCGCCTAACCATTTAGATCGTTTTATCCCTCTGCATCCTAGTCCTAGATGGGCATCCATCGAGGACGGCGTCAGCACGCCATTCATGGCATATCCCCACAAATCACTTGACGGATCAAATGCATGAAAATGAGACTAATTCAATTCAATAGTGGTAATATCAATAAAATTAATCAATTAAACAGTCTTTATTACTCCAAACAAAGTTTTTTTTTTTTTTTTTGTAAGAGGCGCATAATAGCAACGGTTTGGATGAAGAAAAATGTTTTCAGTCTCAAATTCCACTCTAAAATAATTAATACATGTCTAATTTCTTTGCATGTAGAAAACAAAATCATGCTTTTACATGTAGTCAATCCAATAAGTGTAAAATATATGCAACGATGGATGGAAGATGAGAAAAGGATGATGGCCAATAATACAAGAATGCTGATAATGGGAAGATGGCCTACATATTAAAAATTTATATTATGAGGATTTCCCCATCATGATCGTGAGTGGACTATTCACGGTTTGCCACATCATCATATGACAAAACCTCATAAAATTTGGACTCACATATTAAATCAGTTTTTTTTCTATGGACGTCCGTATTGAACCCCTTGTGCGTGTCTACATCTCGGCATTCAATGATAGCCAACGGTCAGATTTGATATCAAAATGTCACGAGATATTTTTAAGGATTTTTCTTGAATGTTGATAGAGAGAGAGAGAGAGAGACATGGAAAAAAGTAGCGGTACTCGAGGACCTGGCCAGCATGAGCCTCACACAGGATTGCAGGGGCTGGGCTTGGATCTAAATTCTTGGCCCTTTAATGGATGATTTGAGCTTGAATTAAGTGATAAAAAGCCCAAAGCTTGGCCTGACCTAGACTGAATAAGTAATAAATGTAGTTAACAACTGCTTTGCCCAAATGAGTGTTAAAAAACTAGAAAAAAAAGGGTAAAAAAACCTGGTCCAATCCTATTGACTGAACGGATGGGCTCTGGCCGGCACTTAAGGCCCATGTGGAGCTTGGGCCACATATAGGCCTTTGTTTCCAAAGGCGGGCCATACCTATATATGCCTCAGTCTTAGCCTCGTTTATCAATGAACTCTCCCAGAAAGAAGAAAGATGAGTCATACTACCCCCATTTTTTTCTATACCATGCGTCCAAAAAGAAAATGCAACCTTCAAACCTTTGGCCCCAGGCCTTCTTCTATTTTGAAACTGAATTTAGCCTTTGGCTAGCATTAAGGCTGAGATGTATGATTGACAGAAAATTAAATACTATATCCGTCCGCAGGTGAAAATCGTCATTTACAATGTAGAATCATTTTCATGATCTTCACCCATGACTCAACGACAACACATAATTCTCAAGTGTAGAAGAATCAACAAATATTAATTATCTCCGACTTTCCATCAAGTGGTATGAACCAGCCTTCCTTGTTGACAAATTGCATATCAGATCAAATCAGACCGGATAATGATGTTGCCACATGCCGGATAATGATAAATTAAGGGTTTCATTGCATTTTAACGTTATGGGAAAATTCTATCCGAAATTTCAAATCAGTCCCCATCAACACCACTGCACAGCGACCGGATCCGCTACATACCATGATGGGGACTGTGCCTGTGTGCCCTCAGAATAAGAATATTTAAATGCCCAGATCAAATGAGGTGAGAGGGGTACATTGAGGCGTCCACTTACTACAGATTCTGCTTAAAATAAATTCCTCCTTAAATATGTTTTGAAAAAAAAATGATCTCATTCTAAATGAAAACACAATATTTTAGATGCACTGAATTATGATGATATAAACACAACTGTTTTTTGGAGTGAAATATGGTGGTAGCCGCACTATATGGATATGAAGTTTTTAATAAGATAACTAGTAAAGTATGAAGTAGACACTAAGATGGAAAGGTAGATAAGTTGTTTTTCATCATATACTCAGGTATGCCAACTCTATAGCTGGTACTTTAACAAAATTAGGAGTTGAGAAAAGTGTTTCTTGGGTAAGTATTGTTTATTTAATTTCTTGTGAGTGGTTACATTACTTTTTGTATTTTTTCTCTTTACAATCCCCCCCCCCCCCCCCCCCCCCCCCCCCCCCCCCCACAACAACCAAATAGTAGCTTTATGAGGAAACATGATAAAATTAGTTAGTTCATTTTTTAAAAAAAAGTACCCTTACTAAAATTGAATTTTTCATAGCAAATGAACAACGTTTAGGGAAAGTTTGTATACACACTATTTCTACAGAAATAGAAATTTAGCTACATCAACAATTTCCATGGTAATTGAAATCTTAGAAAAGAAGTTTCGTGGAATTATGAAATTCATGTTTGGTGCAGATTTGTTTTCCTTAATGAAATGATACAAATATTGTTTAGTGCAGCTGTAGATTTCTTATGAAAAATTAGTTTTTTTGTATGGAAATAAATTAAGAAATGAAATTACAAAGGAGCATCAACTTTTTCATAAAAATAGTAGTTTGATCATAGATAAAAATCGCGGTATCGGTCGCGGTATCGGTCGGTCTAAAAAACCGATACGGTATCGCTATCGATCGCGGTTCGCGGTCCGTCGCGGTCATCGCGTTGTGAATTTTTTTTTAATCCGAAAAAAATTGAAAAAATATCCAAAAAATCCAAAATATTAGAAAATATTAGAAAACAATATTTTTTTTCATTAGTAACACATATAAATCAAAATATCGGTCCCCCTAACTTATGGTATCCTGTATCGCTGTCTTGTCCGAAATTGTGATTTTTTTTATAAAAACCATAATTATGACTTATAAAATATGAACTATCTATTAGTATGAAATTTTAGAGAATACAATTTATTTTTAATTTATATATAGTGGTTGTAGACTTGTAGTGTTGTACACTTGTAAGTTATACTTGTATCTTATATAGTATATAAATCATTATTTATCAGTCATCAATTATCATTCATCATTCATCAACCATCAATTTATCACTCAATTATCAAGCAAGTTGTAAAAATTCAAGAACATGAATATTAACATAGCATATGACATAATGACAGTAAAATAAATCATAAAGCAATTGGAGAGAATCAATACATACTCTAATTCCAAGTGGAGTGTCTTCTAGGCTCGATATCATCATCATCAGCATTTCTTCTTCTTTGGTATGAGTTATAATAATATGATCCAAACTCTTGCATTGCACTCCCATGCCCTTGGCCATATTGATATTGTTGCTGAGGAACGAAGATCCCTTCATAATATGATGAGCTATCCTTAGTAGATTGAGATGACTGGGGGCCCAAATTTAAATTAAAAAATTCATAAGGACGAAAAATAGCTTGTTGGGGTTCACGTTGGATCATTCCTTGTCCATGCTCATACCACGGTTGTAACGGTGAAGCTAAAGGCAGTTGAGTTGGCCAATGAGGATTGTATCCATACGGTTCATACATAGCCTGCTGTTGTCCAACATTGCCTGCAGAAGTACCTTCCCCTCCTCCTTAACCGATGCTACTACCAATCCATGTCTCAGTTTGTGAGACATATCTTACATAACCACGTTGGGGATCTAAGTCTGTAGCACTAGGAAAATGCTCAACTGTCTCATACATTGGTGGCTCATTATCTCCATAGTGACCGCCAGTCCCAGGAGAATCAGGAGGAATTCCTGCTGATGAGGAAGATGAAGAGATACTTGACTCACTCTCCTCACCCACCTCCTTTCCTCTTGCTTTTGTAGGATCAACCGTAGTACCCCTCTGTTGTTGTGTCAAATTAATCTCTTGTAATCTTTCAGAGGCTTTCATTGGCTCAAGTTACTTCCCAGTCAAGTCGTCAACCAGTTCTACTAGCTCTGGATCTCCATCTAATAATGGCTCTTCTGCCTCCTCTAGCCACTCACCTAACAAATCATCTTCTGCTGAAAATATATAGTCTAAATTAATTGGGCAGAAGTAATCTTGTTGATCCTCAAATGCTCTTCTTCTTCGATTTCGACTGCGGAGCTTGAGGTTATAGTGAATGTAGACCAGTTTGTTCAAATTATCCATCGTGATTTTATTCCTTACTTTTGTGTGGATAAAAGCAAAGGTGCTCCAATTTCTTTCGCAATTTGACGAAGATGTAGTTTGACTGAGAACTTTAATTGCGATCGTCCTTAATGCTGGAGCACTCTCTCCATAATTTAACCACCATTCAGCTGAAAATAAAAGAAAATAATATTAAACATTCAATTTTTGAATTTTCAAATAATGAAAATATAATTTACTATTTATATTATACAATCCTTACCAGGATATGTTTTTGTGACAGCTCTTCGAGCAATGGTGGTACCAAAACTTCCCATTCCTTCATTATATACATCGATCTAATAGCATTAAAGAATAAAGAAGCAAAAGAATTATCAATATCAACTATTATGACTTATGAATGAATAATGATATAAATTAAATTGAAGAAAATAACATACATTATATAAGATCTTTACTTTTTAATTTACTTACTTGGTTTGTTGCCCTAATAGCCTCATCAGCGTCATTTGCTAGTCTTTCAATAACATTTTTCATGCCCACTCAAATTTCATCAGTTATATTTCGATCTAAAGATTCATATCGAAATTGTGGATTGAGAAAGTAACCTATTAAATGAAAAAATTTACATGAGTAATGTATTAAAAAGAATTTAATATAATAATGAAAATCAATAAGAAATCAGTCTCCACTTACCAGCAGTATGTAAGTCATGATGCAATTGACGCTCCCAACGGCTATCGATGATTTGCTAATGTTTAGTATAATATCTACAGTTTGCTTTAATGGCCATCTTTGCTCTCTCCATGGCCTCATGTAAAAAGCTCATAGTTGGCTTATCATCACCATCAACCAATCGAAGAACTTTTATTAGAGGCTCAAAAACATTTAAGCAATTTTTAACATGAGGCCAAATCTTATTGGACTCAATGGTCTTGCATACTTCTTCTGCTAGGGGAGTTGGCCGCTTTCCCCACTTAGAATTCAGCCATTCATCTGATTTGATGAGTTGGAGAAGCCCTCCTCTATACTTGTAAATACTCTCAATGGCTATGAAGTGGGTGGCAAATCGAGTAATGCCAGGCCGTAGTAGTTCATGATTGTTTGTAAATTTCTTCATCATCGAAACAAGTCTATAAGACTGGTAGAAAAAATTAGTGATTTTCTTCATCTTTTCAATCACTAGTTTCATTACTTTTCTTTTGGAAATTTCTTCAAGCATTAAATCTATGCAATGTGCTGCACATGGTGACCAAAAAATATTTGGCCTCTGCTGCATAAGCATTAGTCCTGCTTTCTTCATGTTTGCAGCGTTATCGGTGACAACTTGAACTACACAATCTGCCCCAATATCATTAATCACTTCATTAAACAACTTATTGATGTATCTAGCATCCTGAACATAATCAGTTGCATCAACTGATTTGATAAAAACTGTCCCCAAAGGGCAATAAACTAGAAAATTCAAAAGATGACGTTTTGTGAGGGTCGTCCACCCATCACACATTAGTGTGCAGCCCTTTTCTTTCCAAATCTTCTTAAAAGTTTCAACCCAGAGCTGTAACTCCTCATATTCTTTTTTAACACAGAGATGACCAATCTCATATGGGGTGGGTGCTTTTATACCGGGACCATGTTCCGCTGCTGCATCTAACATAGTGGTAAAATAAGGAGAGTTTGCCTTATGTGGTGGAATAGCTGCATCTAAAAAGAACTTTCCAATAGCTCTTATCAAATTATCTCTTGCTTTATTAAATTTTCCCTTTAGTGCTTTTACAATACTTGGTTGCTTGGCTGTTGGTTTTCTATATGCAAATGGATCCATTGGACCCACCACACTTGGCCTACGAGGTGCCTGTGTAGGAGGTTCATCATCATCCTCAATATCTGCTGGGCGGGGTTGTCTTTGACTAAATGCTCGACGCAAACCCCCTCTCTTAGATTCAGATGAGCCACCCTCATCATATTGGCCACCTCTCATAGCTGCCTCATACTGCATTCTTCTTCTTTCTTCTTCCTCCTGAAGTGACCTCAAACTTTCTTTTCTAGCCCTGCTTAAATTTGGATCCTCATCATCATCGGAGGAAATAATATCTCCCTCCCGAGACCCAAAAACTTCTTCCATATATGCTTCAAATTCCTCCTCTTTTCTTTTCTCTCTGACAACCTTTTTCTGTTTTCCTGCATCCAACAATTCTTGCATTTCTTTTTTCACATTAGGTGGTACATGAGGACACTTTGCTACTTGGCCTTGCCTATGAGCCAAGTGTTGCTTCAATCTAGTTATTCCTCCATTTATGATTTTTTGGCAATAATTACATTTAATCTTGTGTTTGCTTCCAACTTCTTCACAATGGTTCCATGCTGGATCAATGTCACGCACCATTTTAATCTCACTTCTTCAAAACAAAAGAACACATTGGCACAATTTATAACATTTAAACTAAGATCCAGAATATAATAAAAACAAAGAAATTAATACATTCATATAAAAGTAATTGGAATCTCAAAAGGGTACATTTTAAATGATACATTAATTATTTAATTTTTCTAATTCCATGTTCTAACAATCCAAAAATAAATTTAGAAATATAAAAATTGTTGACATGTTATATATTCACATAAATGATGAGGCAACTATAAAAAAAATAGCATATGTGAAGTATACAATGATTATATAAAATTAGGAAATCAATGATTATATAAAATTAGGAAATCATACTTATAATGAAAATCTAAATATATAATAGTTTAATATAAAATTAAAAAAAATCCGAAAATAAATTAAAAAATATAAAACTAATTACATTAAAGAACAATTAAAAAAAGTAATCCTACATGAAGTTTACAAAGATTATGCTTACTTTAAAAAAATTATAGTGAAATCCTCAAAATATTAGTTTTAAATATTAAATTATTTTTCATTATCATTCAAGAAAATAAAATTTGAAAATATAAAACTATTTAGTATTTACATAATGTTTTGAAAAAAAATGAAAACTTACCATATTCATATCATATATGAAGTATACAATAAAATAACAAATTTGTGATTAAATCCTCAAAAAATCTTATTTTAATATTAAAATATTTAAAAATCCGAAAATAAATAAACATAAAATATCCACATCTTGTAGATCTATGTCTTCTACTACTAAATCTATCAAACTTGCTTCATAAAATCATGTTTTTACATACTAATAAAATTAAAAATAATACTTAACATTAAAAGACTCTAAATCTTAATAAATGTTAAAATCGTAATATTTTAAAAAACCAAATAATAGATCCACACTCATAAATCACAACATGTAAATCTATAACAGAAAACAAGTGGAATCATTATCATGGATCACATCTAAGCTCCTACTTAACAAATATTTAAAAAAAAAAAGAAATTTAATATACTTACCTTATAAATGCATTTCCTTTACTTTTATAAGCCAAATCCACCAAAAAAAAATAATTTTGTAATGCTCTTGGAGGCTAATGGAGGAGGAGCAGCAAGAGGGCCGACTTTAGGTAGAGGAGGATGAGTAGAGGGGGAGAAAGAAGGAAAAATTAGGGTTTGAATGATATATATATATTATCGGCCGATATTTTGAAAATATCGGCCGATATATCGGTTCTGCCGATAAATTGGAAAAGCAACCGATATATCGCGATAAATTGGCGATATTATACCGATACCGATAAATTGAAAAATATCGGACCGGTATCGACCGATACCGGTTCGTATCGGCCAATACGGACCGGTATCGGCCGATATTTTTAACAATGAGTTTGATGCCCCGCCATGGGGATTTTATTTTTAATCTTTTCAAAAAAAAAGTCTAACATAGCAGTGATGTAGCAAAAAAGTGATTCCAAGGAATAGTGTCAAACCAAATATATTAAAAATGAGTTTTTAAAAAAATCATTTTATTTTCTGCAGAAAAACTGTTACACAAATATGCCCTTATGCTTTGTATGCCTTTTTTGCAGCAAAGCAGTTCTTCCTCTTCACGGCATTATACAACCATGCCCCTGATGAAATCCCATCCCAAGCCTCAATTCATCCCAAGACGGTTAGGCACTGTTCTTGAATTTTTGTCCCGGCAATGACAATAAATCGGCCTTGGTTAGTCTAATTTTTGAGAAAAAATTAAAAAAAAAAAATTTTTTTTGGGGCCACCCTTCTTAGCAAAGATGTGGTGGGATTCGCATTCACCGTAGATATGACCCCCGAAGCCAATACAAAGCATCTATATCAAGGGCCCCATTGTGCTTGCAAAATGACTTGATAACCATGCTTATCAGTCAGCACAATTGAAAGCTGACTAATGGACAATGAAGGAAAAAATGCTGAGTGGTCCAAATTCTAAATGAACGTTCCGATGGTTTTACAATGTCTAATGACGCGGGCCTCTCATCTGGGACCCACAGAATGGGCTCGGTCTGATGAGGTTCACAAAATTATGAACACGTCACACACAAAACATACGAGTCTATGCCACCAGGGCAAAGAGCCAAAAAGTCCATTAAAGGGAAAGGAACTCCGCTTGGCTCATGGCACCGGGCACCACAAAAAGCATAACTTTTCAAATATGCGTGGGGGCGCGTCCACTGCCTTGGTCCGTGGGACCACCCAAAAATATGTTCTCCACAAACATCACAATCTGTGCCAGACAATGCCAAGATCCTTTGACTAACTTCTAAGGAAGCTGTTCCATTGGCTGAATGATCAGTGACGTCCATCAAAAGCATCATCAGCATGAGCAACTGATAATTACCGTCCAATTAATGTCTTACGGATAAGGAATTTAAATGTTTTCCTTGGGACTGTGATCTTGATTATCGTCATCAAAGCTTTATTCTAACTATGAAGGTCTTTTTTATTGTGATCTATCATCCTCAGTGAAATTCTAAAATAGGTTGCTCTACTGGTTAGGATGGCATTGAAATGATCATGGAGGGTGCCAGAGAGAAGAGAGAATACTTTTTCTCCGTGGCCCTCAGGGTGTTCACCGGACTGTCGCGTTCTAACTCTCTCGATATAGACAGTTATGTAGGCTTCTCTCTGCTACTAGAAGGTGGGCCACACCAGAAATCTCCGATTGGGACGCAGAAGCCAATGAGAATGCAAAACTAAAGATCGATATAAAAGGCCCAGCCAATGAAAAAGAGGATAAGGCACAAAGTGGGCCCAAAAGCGCAATCCCAATCGACAAAAGCTCAATTGATAGTACGAACGAGGAATTGGAAAAAGCGCACGGTGGGTCCCACACACCGCAATTATTTGTACCCACGGGCCTGTTAAATAATCCCCACCCCGCTCTCCTCCGCACCGTTTCCGGCCCGCCGCCCCCTCCGACACCCGACCCGACATGACCTCCGAAAAGCGATCCGCCAACGCCCTCGGCGGCAAGACGGCTCGACCCTGCGACAGCTGCCTCTGCAAGCGCGCGCGCTGGTACTGCGCCGCCGACGACGCCTTCCTCTGCCAGGCCTGCGACGCCTCAGTCCACTCCGCCAACCAGCTCGCTCGCCGCCACGAGCGGCTCAGCTTAAAAACCTCAGCCGGATCCCCTCTCCCCCCTGAGCCTCTCCCTCCATGGCTCAGTGGCTTCCGCCGCAAGGCTCGCACCCCGCGCAACTCCAAACCCAAATCCGCCGCCGCCGCCGACGCCGTGGGAGCTGAGCCGCCACAGATCCCGCTCCTCGTCCCCGATCTAAGCAGCGGAGACGACTCCTCGCCGCCAGAAGACGAGCAGCTCCTCTACCGCGTCCCGATCTTCGATCCGTTAGCCGATTCAGCCCTCCCCGCCGCCGATTCGCTCGCCGTATCAAACCGCGACGAATCCAAGCCGTCGATCGCAGCCTCCGTGCCCGACGCCCGTCAGGATTTCGACACTTGCGATGCTGACCTGGCAGCTGACATGGAGAGCTTGCTGGGGAAGGATCTGGACTCGGAGTCGTTCTGCATGGACGCGCTCGGTCTGGTGGACGCCTGCGAAGGAGAGATGGCGTGGAGAGTTAAAATGGAGGAGGTGGCTGATGACATGGCGCTCGACACTACTCGCCACGTGGAGTCCGAGCTGGATCTCTCGTGTGACACGTTGGATCTGAAGCTCGGGTGCGAGTCTCCCACCACGGCGATGGAAGATGAGGAGGTGGTAGAGAAGAAGAAGATTTGCCTCAGGCTTGATTATGAGGCTGTTATCACGGCATGGGCCACGCAGGGGTCTCCGTGGATGAATGGCGACCGTCCGAATTTCAATCCTGATGACTGCTGGCCCGATTGGACGGTACTGATCACTACTTTTCTTTTTTTTTTTTTTTTTAATATTTGTATCAATATCATTTTTTCATATTTATTTAAATTATGTTGAGTTCGAATATATAAATTTTATTACGAGTACATAAATTTTATCACTCCATTGAGACCTATCAAAATACTCTGTTGAATTATTTCAAATTTATTGTTCTTATTTTTAAAGGAACAATAAATTATAAAAATAAAAATATTTTTCTTATCTGACATTATTGTTAGTAGCATTGGACATGTTTAAACCATTTGAAACGAAATTTTTTTATTATATAATATATTGTTGCTAACCCTAATATTTTTTGAAAGCACTCAATTCTGAATTGAATTTGTAAATTCATGAATGACGTTAGTTTTCTTATCTTATTTGTCTGTACGTATAGGGTTTAGAGGCTCAGCAACTATATCGAGTGGGAGGCGTAGGGGGTCATATGATGGTGGACAGAGGGAGAGAGGCAAGGGTTTCAAGGTACCGAGAGAAGAGGAGGAGTCGACTCTTCTCGAAGAAGATCAGGTATGAGGTTCGAAAGCTGAATGCAGAGAAGAGACCAAGGATGAAAGGTAGGTTCGTCAAGAGGGCTTCTTTGGCCGGACCCGCCGCTGCCAGTGGTTCTGGTTTTGGTTTCTGATGTCTAACGACTTTAACTGATGCCATGAATAAGAACGACAGTTGTAAATACCTTTGTATTTTTGTAAAACAAGGGTTTTATCTGTATTCTGTTTTTGTTGATCAATCAGGGATTGATCAATTTCTGTGTTACATGGCAATCCTAACTGTCGATTTTTGTGACTATTGAATAGTAGAACAAGTTATTATGATATTTCATGGGTAATATAACTTGATTAAAGACCTGTGGTTTAGGGAGTTATTTGTTCACGTATGATGGGGGTCAATGAAAAAAGGTACTTCTAGTAAAGTTTGAGGATGCTTTTATGGAAAGGTTCTTTCTTTCTTGGTAGCAGGTATCAAACGACACGTGGTTTGCAACTTAGACCAATTCGCTGGTATCAAAGTGCACATTGTTCGTAGCATGGACCAATTCTATAGTGTGTGGGTTCCATCTCATGGCCTCCTTCGTTGCCAAAAAGTCATCAAGGTCCTCTGATAATTGGGGGGAGCTTATGTCGCAGAGTCCAGCTGCGCCGAAGTCAATCCAGACCATTTGGTTATTCTCCTGAGCAGAAAAGTTAGTCCTTCCATTAAAAAAAGGAGTAAATTAGTCAAACATTTCAGTTAAAATAGTTCTATAAGGTCCAATTCACCCTTAAATTTATTTCAGGGAGAGGTTTCTAATTGGCCATCGCATTTTTTTTCATGACTAATTCTTCAACAATACTTTTGTGCTTTGAGTTTCAAAACTTTGAAATTTCATAATTTTGTTCAGAATATCTATGTTAAAAAATTGATGTTTTTGGAATCTACCTATCGAGACGTTTCAAACAACATCCATGATGCATATAAAATTTAAAAAAAAATTATCAAAATTAACCCAAATTTTACCTAAGAGTAAAACTCATATAAATTTTATATGAACTAATACAAAATTTTTCAAAACTCAGATAACTTTCTACAAAATTCATAAAAAAAAAAACTAAATAGTTTTTGGCAAAAAGTTTGAAATGGGCAAACCAGTCTAATCATTTTAATTTTCAGTAAAATTTGGAAAATTTAAAATTTAACATGTATTCTTTCATATTCCAAAATTTCATGTCAAAACAATTTTGGGAAATGGGTGAACTAGAGCTTAAACACGCTAAATTTTATCTCAAAGCAAAACTAAATAATTTTTGACGAAAAGTTTGAAATGGGAAGACCAACCTAATCATCTCATTTTCAGTGAAATTTGGGGAATTTAAAATTTAGCATATAGTCTTTCATATCACAGAATTTCAAATTAAAAATTTTTCAAAAAGTAGCTGAATCAGTGGCTTGAACATGGGTCGTCAGTCAAACTATGCACATAAATTTTACACAACAACTCATAAATTCTGTTCAAACTCATAAATTTTGTTAGGGACTAATTGATTTAGTTATTAGTGATTTCCCATCAAATTAGCCTAGTTAATGATTTTTTGTCTTAATGAGTCGCGTTTCGAGTCATGGATAGATAGTTGGGTTAAGTTTAACCTGGATTAGGTAGATACGAGCCTTTTTTCGCGAGTTTTGACTTCGTAAGATTACGTCATTCAGACATCATATTGGCGTCAGCACATGTATTTTGTCAAGCCTGTTAACTTCCGTAATTGGCTCGAATGCAAATGAAGTCGTTTGAAATAATTGGTCATCCATTTGACTTAAACTGCAATTGTCTCAAGAAATAAGGACTTTCTCATAAACCTCAGAAAATATAAATCATATAAAACAAGTTCACCTACCTAGTCGTTCTTATCTTCCTGCATGCTGTTCTTTTCTCCTTTTTCCAAGTCGTTGTCGTCGTCTTCTTCTTCTTCTTCTTCTCTTTTCCATCATCCTTAAGTAATCCTCTACATCTCTTTCTTCTTAATCCATCTTTACGGTAAGAGTTTTGTTTTCCATTACAGCTTCCTTGAGTTTAGCGGATTCTTAGTTCACTACATGCAATCATTTGTTTCCTCAATTCTTGCATGCATGACAAGTAGGTCTAAAACTACCCAAATTGAGCCAAAGGAAGGAGTGATAGTTTGAAAAGCTTAATTGAGGCAAGTATAAGCAAATTTTAGTCGAATACATGTTGGTATATCTTGATTTTTATTATTCCTACAATTTCTCAATTTTAATGTGTTTTATAGCCCTTCTTTTATCCTTATATCTTTTTCATTTGAATTTGGATATACTTCCCAAGTTCTGTAATGAAATCAAATTGCTCTAGAAAATCTAAAGCTTACGGCTAAGCCATAGGTCTTCACTGCTCAAACTCCAAATAGCATCAAATTTGAAATTTATACTATAGCTACGCCGTAACCTAGCCGTGGTCCAGCCGTAAGACATTTTGTAGTTTAAAAACCCGAGAGTATGAAAAATTGAAATCCTTCTACAACTAAACTACAGTCAAACCGTAACCCAACTGTGACTCACCCGTAGAGCAAATACAGCTAAGCCGTAAGATAAATCGCAGGTCAACTGTAAATGCAGGAGAACCTGGGTAACTATGGCTAAGCCATAGTGCATATTACAGCTAAGCCGTAAGATGCCTACAGCTAAGCCGTAAGTCACTCACGACTAAGCCGTAAGGCCCCTAAAAACTAAGGTTAAACTAGGTATTGTTAAGAAGCCTTGTAGGGTCTTAGTTTTGGATCCCTCTACCTCATAAACTGATCCCATGGAAACATTGAATAGTATGAATGGTCTTTAGGGCTGAGACTCAGTCATATGTGTTATCCATTTGTTAAGCACCTCCCATATGGGTGTTGGTTTAAGGGACTTCGATATACATCTCTGATACAATGTAACACCAAAAGAAAGACAACTGTGTATCGGATAACTTAAAACTACATCAACATACACGGTTAGAAACGGTGGATGACTAGACTAAGGTTGGCTAGTAAACCACCTTGATCCCATGAAACTGAATTGAATTGCATAGCATATTGAATTACGATTATTGTCCTCTATTCTTCCAATAATGATTTGAATTGAATGATCATGTCTTAATTGATTCTATTGTGTTATTCTTGATATACGTTTCCTATTAACTTTGATATTGGATTGAATACGAATCAGTTGAGCATGAACGTATTGTACGCATGATATGAATATATACACTGTATGCCATTATCCTCCTCAACAAAGGAATTGTGTGATTTACTCAAGTTCACATATATGAATAAATCGAAATGTTATGGCTCTACTCAACCTCAGCCTTATGATACTTTGTGGGGTTGACTTTGGTGTAGAATGTTTGTTGCCGCTGCAATGTGCTTTTTTTCGGGCTTCCGGACTCCAACAACTAGAGACCTATTCTTACCCTAGCTTGGTCGATGATGTTCTCAACGCATAGATCCGTAGAGGGAGGATATAGCAAATGTAGTAGTCACATGGTAAAGTATTTCTATTATTTGAATCTTATAACATGCGCTATTCAAATGCACAACATGCCTAGTATATTAAATTGCAATTCTATCTATCACTTGTTAGTGATTTTTATAGATATTATATGTGTTACCTTAATTTTGCTTAGGCTTTACTGAATAGTCCTATTCACTTGTTGTCTATTAGTGTTACAGGCTCATGTCTCTCTTCCGATCTCTCGAAGGTCAATGAGACTTCAGAGGAGATCCCCGAGGCCCTATCGGGTTTAGATGAGTGGACAGCAGTTCATATTTGATCGATCTACCACGGAGTGCGGCTTAGATTAGTATAGGTCTTACATTAGGTTGTGGTTGCATTATGTTCATGGTTGTTAAGAGACCATGACTCCATGTACTTTTGTCTACTGTACAAATGACCTGTCTTTTTGTAAAGACCCGTTCCCTATTTACTCTGCAAATATAGATGTGTTTTAGTTATTGTATTGTGTGTATATTCTCTTGTTCTTTTATGATACTGATAGCTTCCGCGTATGAATGTTTGGATAAAAGTCCACTAATAGCGATCATACGTGTGTCTTTCCCTTGTGTGTGCACTTAGACTTAGATTTAAGTGTGTATACACGAGAGTATATGTGTCACTATTTTAGGTTTAATCTTAATACCCGAATTCTTGAGCTCAGGATGTGACATAAATTTTGATCATTCTTATATAAATTCAGTTTAAACTCTGATAAATTCTGATCAAACTAGTACTATAATCATACTCATGCACTAGTCTGCACTTTGGGTCGAATTTAAGACCATACTCATATGTTAAATGGAGTGAACTTAGATGGTAAATGGTGAAGTAACAAATGAAGGAATTCAGATAGAGTGGGTTTTGCACATGTAGCTTGATGTAATGAGCTGGACCTTGATCAGTTGACCAACTGGGTTCAACCAAGTTTGATTTTGTGTTGATAACCTATGTACTAGTTAAAGAAGTGGGGCACATGAATTGTTGAACTATCCTGATGTGTACATACATATATAAGGTTGATTAGGGGTTAAATGACTTGGAATAGAAAAGAAAATAAGAAAGAGAATATAGGGGGGAGAAGAAAATGAGATGGCAAGAGACTGGTATCATAGATGTGGTAAAGTAACTAATGAATGAGCCCAAGTAATTTGGATTACATTGGTATATCAGTTGGGTCAGGATTATATTTGGATGGGTGAACCATTGACTTGAATATGTTATGGAAAAAGAAAATAGGAAATAGAAAGAAAGATTGAGGGAAAGGAAAGAAACAGAGAAGAAATTTCAAAACTTTGAAGTTCTATAACTCATTTAAATTTCTACAGAACTCGTAAATTTTCTCAAAACTCATATAAAAACTAAATAGTTTTTGGGCAAAAAGTTTGAAATGGGTAAACCAGTTTGATCATCTTATTTTTTAGTAAGAGTTGGAGAATTTAAAGCTTAGCATATAGTATTTCATATTAGAAAATTTCAGGTCAAAATAAATTCGATAAGTGGGTGAACTAGAGGCTTAAACTTAGGCAGATAATCAAACTATACATAGAAATTCCCCATAAAAACTCATATAAATTCTGTTTAAAGTCATATAAATTATGTTCAAACTCATATAAATTCTGTTAAAACTCATATAAACTCAAATAAATTTTAACAAGATAAAACTTCTAACCCATAATTTAAATTCAAACTATATGTAACTTTCCTTTGCTATTCCCTTATTCATCTTTGAAGGGTCCCAATGTCAATGGTAGGAGAAAAAAAAGAATCAGCTAAGGATATTCAAGAAACAAATATGTCCTAAACATGAAAAAGACAAAGTCATTCATTACCTTCCAGTGAGTTTGTGACAACCATGAAATTTAGTACCACTAGAATATGCCGTTCCTCACCTGCTCAGATGAGATAAATGCATATATTTAGAACCAAAGAAACAATAGCACCAAGTGATATGAGCAAGAATCTAGTCACTACCATATGGATAAATTCCCTCGTCTTATAACAAGAGACCATTATGATGGAGTATGTCACCAAGAAAATTTGGAACCCATATTCATATGGCTTCATTGTTAGGTAAAATTTTATGAAGGTTACACAAAAACTTAAAAACACAATATGAAGAAAGACTCAATGGTAAAAGGAAAAACGTTGGAGTCAGGCTTTCATTTGGATCGCTGCCGTGCCTGCATTGCTGGTTTCTTGGAGGCTAGAATTGTCGTTGATTGCTGGTGTCGTCGCCACTGCCGGTCGCTATCACTGTCATTGCCCACGACCTCCTCACCATAGGTTGCAGAAACATCGATAAAAGGAAACCTTGGTGCTGTGTATGCAGGGAGGGTGTTTTGGACTTTTTAAGTGCTTAAATTTGAAAAATGGACTTCTACTTCTATGACAAAATATCATGAACTTCTTGCCATAAAATGAAATATTGAAGAACCTGTCGCCGAATACCCCTTTAAAAAATGGAGCGTGCTCTCTTGGGGATGTCCTGCATGAGAGATTGTGTGTGACAAATTGTAGGGATCACCTAAGGCCCCACCAATTATTAGTGATGTCGGGGGATGAATACATACATATGGAATGGCCTAATATATAAAATTTCAAGTCTGTACCATCATCAACCCTCTAATATATAAGATTTAAGTCAATCCCATCATCATTATAACTCTTTGATTTGTAGCCCTCAAGTTTAATAATGTTAAAATGCATGTATATATATATATATTATTTCAATCTAATGCACCATCCCATTTCAGATTGTGTAAAACCCAAGGGATCCATGCTATATTGGTGAAAATTTCCATACTCATTTGTGTGCTAGGCACCAAGCACTTGAAAACTACTCATTATATTGTGGGGATGGGTAAGATAATGGGATTGGATTGATCATGTGGGACCCTAGGTTGGCTTCATGGTTGTCTTGCACCTTGTGAGACATCTACAATGAAGCCTACCCAAGACTTGAACCTGGGAAGCCAGTTGAGAAACATTGTTGCTAACCAGCAGAGCAACTGCACATTCTCTTTTATTACACTTTGATGATATGTTTAATTATTACGCTTTCCTATGATGAAAACTCAACGACCCGACCTCCTCCTATTAGGAACGGGCTTGGTAATGGTCCTATTGTGTTGGAGGCAAGCATGGTTGTTCTAACTTAGACCGGAGTGAGGTTTAGGGGTGTTCATTGGCCGAGCCAGCTCGAGCCCAATCCAGGCCTAGCTCCCTTTGGGCCGGACTTAGATATATAGTTTAGGCCTGTTTAATAAACTAGGTCAGGCTTGGATTAAGTGATGGAAAGCCTAAAGCCCGGCTTGGATTCGCCTATGTGAGAAATGTATGTATTTTAATTCAATTAGTCTAAACAATTGCTTGCATGCCCCTTGATAAAAAGCCTATTTTGGCCTAGCCCACTTAATTAAATGAGTAGGCTCGGTCCTAACTTTTATGGCTTGTGTCAGGCCTGAACCAGTACTTCCAAAGTTAGTTTGAGCCCATATACCATGAACATCCCTAGTGAGGTTTGAGATAGGTTCCAAGTTTTGGGTGTGCTTGATCTAGCCCATCCATTTATATATTTTGTATAGGTTTATGGCCTACCATGGGAAAAAAGTAGGCTAAAAAGGATGTGGATGAAGATGGTAAAAATAAATTTAAAGAAGTGCAACTTATTTAAAGATTCGTCTTAGGATATATCAGAATAGAAAAACATAATTAATGTAGCTAACCCTAACATAGTTGGGACGAAGATTTAATGATAATAATGATGATTTTATAAATAAAAAAATTATTATAGAAAAATTGGCATTAGGCTCTCTACCAAGTTACATGTTTAAGACCCTCCCTAAAAACATAAAAGGAAATATTATTTTAATTTTTAAAACAAAACGTGAGTATATTATCTAAACCCAACCCGACTCATACCCTATCAGACCCATTGCCACCACTATATACTCTATAGTGGAAGAGAGTGACTTGAAACTTGTTTTTCAGGTAATAGTAAAGTAATTAAGATGGAAGGCCTCCTCTGTAGGTTTGATGGGCAACATAATAACCACATGGTTACGGGTCGTAGCTGCAGTGACGTGTCATCAACTGCTATTTCAAATCATTAAAGTTGGCTATCAATTTTTTGCTTTGTCATGGTATCAGGATTTGATCGTACACTTTTCAAGTAACTGTCAACATTTAAAAAGATAAAGATGAAGGAAAATGGGATATGGTTTCACAGAATGAGGCGATGCTTAGGAAATTTGAGTCTCTGTTAATTAAAGTTCAAGAATGTGGTCCGTCCGTAAACTGTTTTAATTTAACGGGTGGACTCGCCGTATCTGTGACTTGGATTTCAGAGTGATTGTTGAGAGAGATCAAGGAATAAAATTTGGTGTGACCATCAAGAATGGGAATTTGACAATAATGTGGTCTACTACTCTACTTGGTAATTAAGTCCCATATCATATATGGATTTGACGACACCAGAAATCTGGTCATGAGATTAAAATGGGCAAGAACCCATGTGGGGCTCACCTATGATCACAGTACACTCCTCCCAAGACCAAAAAATGGGTAAATAATTGGCACCATGCACTCTTTGATGGTCACCCGGCGAAATCCACTCTTGAATTTGGCTTTGAAATTTTTTTTTTAATCTTTTACACCCTTGATCTTTATACCTTGATATCTCCACTTGATCTCCAATCAGGCTTACCTTTGGATTATCCCATAGATCTTCCTCTGTCTCATAGTTTCATATGCCATTTCGTATTATTTTAAATAAATGTCTGTTGTTAAAGTATGCATGGATAGAAACTGTATCACTCGAATAAAAAGGCTATAACAAAAACTAAAATAATATCCAATGACATAAATAATAAAAAAATATAAAAAAAAAACCGAGCATAAGATTCTTCTTAAGATTTTAAGGCAATGTGTGGCATCACATGGGCTGAAGTAAAGAACTTCTCTAAGGAACCTGCAAATCTTGGAACATCTGCTACTAAATCCCATCTGGTTGCCTACCTCCTATGACCAATCTAAATCCTTCTGACTTAATACATCAAAACAATACCTTTTGATCAGGTTTCCAATTTTTGCATGGAGGCCTTCAAGCTCTTATTCTCACCCATAGTGTCATGCGTTCAAGTGGACTATAGGAAGGCGCTAAGGGGTTGGGCTTAGCCAATAGCCATGGCCTTCCCCGAAGTTTTAGAAATCCCTTTAACTTTTATTTTTCAAAAACATTTATGCTCTTTTACATGATGCCCCTGCCAACAAAACAGTCCCATTTCTAAGTTAGGGACAGTCTAACCTCCCCAAAAATCTCATAATATACCATCCAAATATAGCACTTTGATATGAAATGATTGCTGATTCCTTATTTTAATAAAGTACATCCTAACAAACTATTTTTCACACTAATGAAGTGAAAGAAAAGTGGAAGGCCTTAATCAGGGGCGAACCCACACTATAGGAAGTAGTTGCTGTAATGCTCCACCTCACACATATGTATGATATTGTCCGCTTTGACCTTGGGGTTTCACGATTTTGCTTCTAGTGGCACTCAACCGATCAAAAGGCCTCATGCAAGGTAAAGGTGTAAGCTTCATATATAAGCGCAGTCACTTTTCTCTTTATAGTTGATGTGTGACTCAAGGACGTCACAATCCACCCCCATTGGGACTGCACATATCTGTACAGTAGCGTGTCAGTCCCGATAGCATGCTAGCCCTCTTGGTCAGCCCATATAAAAACCGAGCAACTTGTACCAAACCACGGCAGGAACCCACACTTGAATTAGTCAAGAGTCAGCTCTGATACCATTTGTAACGCTCCACTCCACAAACATGCATGATACTGTCCGTTTTGTCCTATAGGCCTTACGACTTTACTTCTGGTGGTACTCAACCCACCAAAAGTCCTCATTCAAGGTAAAAGTTTAAGTTCTATATATAAGCCTGGTCACTTTCCTCTTTATAGCCGATGTGAAACTTGATAGCGTCACAAATGTAGTTGCCCCAAGTAGAATTTTGAGAGCCCTTAAAAGGCTACAGCCCACTTGGGCTACGCACTGATTAGGGCTTAATGTCGCACCTCCCCATGACCAAGGTAGCCCCATTAGAATATCAACAACTCCTTCAATTTCATTCAAACGCCATCCTCAGATTAGCGAAACATCTTCGTACCAAAATCCTATCTTGTCGTCCCACCCTACATTGTCGTCCCCTCCAACATGGATTTCGGCCGCCAGTAGCTTCAACTCTCTTTCGTAGTGGCAACAATAGCGTCAACTCTCATTTGCCATCCGTACGGTGATCTCTTTGTCTACTTATTGCTCTCTCCGTGGTAAAAATCCCAAATTGTTGCAATGCAAAAAAAAAAAAAAAAAAAAAAACCAAATCATAGTAGAGCTGTCGTCAACTCCCTCTCTCCGTTCAGCCATTTTTCTCGTGCACTCTTTCTCTCTAGCTAAAAAAAAAACCCCCAACATCTGTTTGACTCTCTTCAGCAGAGAAGAGGTAGTTTTGCTCACTTTTTTTATTATTTTTTTAAATCTTCAGCTAAATGTTATTTTTGTTTTTTGAGATGAGCGGGTTGGTTGTTTTTTCTTTAATTAGATATACATTTGATGGAGACTTGAGTGCATTTTTATATCATTCTACACAATTGGATTGATTGCTCATAACAGTAATCATTTTTTTTTCCTCCTCAAAATCTGTTTCTCTTGTAATTAAGAATAACTTGTTTCTATTGAAAAATAATACAAAAAAATTATTAAAAAGGCTTTTATGTTTGTGGGTAGAGTTTATTCATTTCTATAGTGCACTAAACAAGAAAATTATAAAGAAAATCAAGGATCAGTACTCATAGATTATAAAATATTCACAATTGAGCACTTGATAAATAGGAGCTTCCTTCAAAACATATCTTTGTCACTAAAAAGATCATTCAATGAAGTGGTATGCATTTAGGGCTAGCCTGAACCTAGATGGTCGAACAGAAACCAATAGGTAGACTTTTAGTTGGACAAGTCAAGATTTTGAAGGTTTATTACTGAATTTTTATTCGGCTAATCAGAAATATTGCCTTAATTTTGTGCCCTAGCAAAAAGTAAATAAAAAATTAAAAGACCTAAAATGAGTACAGTATTAATTAACCCATTACACTCAGGTAAGGAATGCTCGTTTGGGTTGAAATTGACTATGCTTGATTTCCATTGGTTTGGGTTTGGTTTTATCCACAAACGATATGTGCCATGAACTTTATTGTGCCATTTGTATGAGATGAATTTAGCTTACTCTAGTGAACAATAAACCAGGAAATTACCTGCGAAATATTTAAATTTCTCATAAACAATAAGTCTGAATGGTAAGAATTTTAAGGGACAAAATCTACAAAAAAGAAATTATTTTACTTTTTTTTTGTTATTAAGATATAGTAGAATATTTTGTTTTACTTTGTTGGTGATTAGTCCTTAGTAGAGATACTTTTTACAACCAATTACTAGGTAGGTCATTGAACTCAAGGGCAACTTAATCAAGTTTGACAAATTATTGTTTTTTCTTTAAAGCAAATGTAATGTATTAGAGAATAAGATGACAAAATGATTATTCAATTTTTCGCCCCACTCAAACAAAAATTCTAGTTCCGCCACTGGCCCAAATGAGTTTGAATGGCCCTACGGAGATCGGAAGAGCAAACATATTTGTTTATGTGGATTCTCTTTTTTATTTATTATTTATCTTCACTTTTTAAAGAGTTACTCCTACAATATTTAATAATGTGCCTTTTACTCCATCTGTCTTACTCAAAACTTTTTATTTTACTTTTTACTTTACACCAACCATTAAAACACATGGACAAAACACTACTAGCCATTTTATATTAACCCCCAACTTTTTAAGTCTATATATAATGTGACACTTCACTGTTAACTCTGTCCTGACTCTTGGAAACATCAGACTGAGTGCATGTTTGGCATTACTAATTTTAGGCTTTATTTGTCTAAATGTCTAAATCTAATAGAGTTTGTAAAAATAAGAGCGTTTGGCATGTATATTTGTGCTCCATCCAATTTAGATATATAGACGCTTTACCTCTATTCCCCACAACCCTCCTCATAATGCATTTCCAAATTAGAGGAAGAAAATAAGAGGCGCTGCTACAGTTTTTTAGGAAGATCACGCCCAGTTCGGTTTTTTCAATTTTCTCGAAATCCGAGATGATGAATCTAGATCCAAACCGTTGAAAATGTTCAAATGATCAAACACGACTATGCCTCCAAATTTCAGCCGTTGGATCATCATGAATCTTGAGATATGTGCAAGAAAGCGTGAGCCATTGGATATTAGTTTTTGAATTCTGTGGGGCCCAAACAGAAGATCCAAACCATTGGAAATGTTGGGAAGACTAAAAACGGCTATGGGGTCAATTTTCAAGGATTGATTCCTTGTGGATTTCGAGAAATTTGTGAAAAACTTTCAACCATTGATTTAATATGCTCAATTTTAAACTAGTCCATAGGAAGTCCTTTTTTTTATTTATTTTTATTATTTATGGGACAATAAATAACAATCCAAACCATTGAAAATGTGTAGAATGTCAATGAACATTGTGAGACCAAATTTCAGCCGTTAGATCATCACCAAACTTGAGATATTTTTGTAAAAACGTGAATTATTAAATTTTTTAAAAAAAATTAGGAGCCCCAAACACAAGATCCAAACCGTTAGATATCTTTGGGAGGCCAAACATAGTTATGAAGTAAAATTTAAAGGCTTGATACCTAGTAGATCTCAATATATTTATGAAAAACTTTCAACTATTGATTTAAAATGGTCTATTTAAAATAGATGCTTTCATTGCCAAACACATATTTTAATTCTAGCATCTTTTTTTTTAGCTCTTTTTTTAACGGCTCTATTTTGGATGGTCTATAAAAATAAGACTAGACCTACCAAACAAGCCCTGAGTTCAAAATAGGATACCGCAAATATTAAATCCATTTTCATTCATGGATGTAATTAAGCATTGTCTTTCTATTGAAGCCGCTAAAATTAAGAAATGTGAAAAAAAATGAATAAAATATAAACAAATAATTTTCATAGCTAAATAATCCTTTCAACATGTTCCATTGAATTTCAAAAATATATTCTATGAATGAGTCAAATTCAGAGATTGTTTGTGACCATGTTCAACTTTTAATCTGTTTGTTTAGAAAATGGAGTTGCCTGAGTCCTTTATACTTAAGGCCAATCGGTATAATTAACTTGAATAGAGGTTATAAACTACAACTGCAATGATAAAAATATATAAGAAAATCATTAAAATCTCTTTTATATTATATAATTATTATACAATGTGCGCTATTTTACTGGTAAGTCTAAATGATAGATCCATAAAAAGTAACAAATAGAAGTAAAACCTTACGGATGAAAATTGTTACAAAGTTTATATGGACTTTGACATCGACTCCGGCACCCCTAATCCGAGTCAACTCAGTTCACCACAACATGATAATATTACCTTTTTAAGAAAAATTAACCAAAAGATGGTCTAGGGTGGGAGACCAATAGGTAAAAATGAGTGAGTGTCTTGATTAAAATGGAAGAGCAATCCATATTTATAAGTTGAAAGTGTAATAGATGATTTTTAAGCATCATTTATTCAATTATTATCAAAAAGAGTTATGGGTTCAAATGTCTGTCATTGAGCTGTCACATAGAAAAAAATAATAACAAGTGCCACAAACAAATGATACTTTAAAGATAGCAAATCATAAATGATTGACAATTGTCATTTATCTAGTTGCTTTAAAAAAAGTGTCAATCTAAATCTCACACATAAAAACTTTCACACTAAAAAGACGATAACTAAGGAAAAAGACAATAACCAAGTGTTGGGGAGAAGCTAAAAGATAGTTTTGGGATTGGATGAGGTCAATCCTACACAAGAATTTGTATGTGCTAAAACTGAAGTTTTTTCATGTATTGAAAAGGTTTGAACTGTCAATATAAATCCACCATTGAAGTCATAAGAGTTAGCCCCATTCTTAATTTATAGGTTATGTTCAAGTTGAGTTAGAGGCCCAAGAAATGAGATGGGTGAAGTTGGATTGGGAAATCAAATAGTATGTATTGACTTGACTCTAATCCATTCCACTATGAATTGGATAAAAATTGTTAGCTCAACAAATTAGAGAGAGAGAGAGAGAGAGAGAGAGAGAGAGAGAGAGAAGGAAATATCGACTCTAACTTTGAACTACCGAGTGGGGCTTGAGTTAAGTTGATGGGTTGAATCAAAATTGCTACTCCTACCAATCTAGTCCAAGACTTTCTCCGAGTAAAAGATTATAATTATTTTATCAATAATTCGATGACAAAGTTCTTATTAATTATCATACTTAAAACAGTCTGTAAACTTGCTTGATTTTAATTCCATTAAAAGGTGGCCACACCTAACCGAAACCTAACTCGTTGCCGTAGATCGCATTTCATTTTATGTTTATAAGCATGCAGCGATATCGTGATAATTGTTTATCGAGACCAGAAGACATTGACCCAGTCCATTGCATTTGACCGATTGTGCTTGAACGTGACCTTTTGTTCAGTGCCCAACACCTTAACTTGTTCGCCAAGCTGGGCTGGGTCAGAACTGCTTCAAGTCGAGGCCATTTACTTTTTGAACGCAATATTTAAGGCAAGATCAAGACCATGGGTCCGAAAGTTATGCCCACGCCTAGTCCATTTCCGAACATAAATACCCTTCATGCTAAATATAGCGGGCCACATGGGCAGTTCATAACCTTCAGGATAAAAATGGGCTAGGCCTCTGCGCATGGGCTTAAAGGCACAACCCCAGTCAAGCCCAATTCCAGTTAAGCTCAGGTTAAGTGTAGGCTTTGAGCCTATGAGTTCCTAATTCCCAATCAATTTAGAGTTAATTGACTTTCTTTATTATCCTGTCTTTAATGTGGAATTATTCCTAAAACGTTGGAGAGTTTAAGGAGAAAATTGAGTAGGATAATAGAGATTCATGAAATGGCAATCTCCTCATAATCCATGGACTGATGATACCGATGGGCCCTTGTCAGATCTGGACACTATCAATAACCTTTATAAAGGACTTTAAGGGTCATCCATTAGTCATGACCGATGATCCCATTCCTCACTCATTTGATGATAATTAGCAAATAAATATATCATCAATCCGGTTCTTAGTATTGTTCCACTTTGATGATATGATTAGGCACAGTTTTGTATGATACTTAAAGGCCCAGGGAATAGAGATGCAACTGTTGAATGAAGTAGGGAATTGGATGATGGATGGTGTCATCAATTTGAAGGTTTTGGATTTAAGATAGTGGAGAGACACCAGTAGAGCTGTCTGATAGGTAGCCTCTTTGGTTATTTATACTTTGGCTAGAAGAGTTGCCAGTAGGATGCCGGAACTTTAGAGAATGGAAATGGGTCGGACAAAAATGGGTGTCCTGGCCCAACCTACTTTTATTAGAGGCAGGCTTGGTAATTGGTCCATTGAGATGTGATTGTTCAGATTCAACTCGGGTTCAGATTTTGGTATAGTTGACCCTCCCCATCAGGTCTATAATTTATATACATGTTATACACAATATATATATGGACAAAACTATCAAGCACATGTCTCTCACACTATAGTGAGGAACACTTTCTCTTTTGAAAAGTATTAATGTAGAAGAAGACAAAACCTTTATATATATATATTATCGTAGCAAATTAGTAATAAGCACTCAACCTAATCATGAGATACCTTTTGGAGACAGGCATTCAAAGGAATATTATTTTTAATTTTGAAAATAAAGGATTGATATTATCAAACGTTTCCCGACCCATCACCATCCCTATATGCTCTACAGTGTTAAAAACTGACTTAAAGCCCCCTACTTTTCAGAGAACAATAAAAATAAGAAGGCCTCCTCTGTAGGTTTGAGAGGAAACATGATCACATGGTTACAGGTTGGAGCTCTAATAAAGTGTCATCAATTGGTTGCTTTGTTATGTTACATGGATTCCTCGTGCACTTGCAAATAATTTTCAACATTAAGAAGGAAGAAGATGAAGGAAATTCGGACTTTGTTTTAGAGAATGAGACATTGTTGGAGAATCTGAGTCTTTCATGATTAAAGTTGAAAAATACAGGTGCCCTCGACTTAACGTGTGGGTGCCAAAAGACATCAACGAATAAGAAATGGATAGTGGTGTGGTCTATTGTCTCTGACTCTGGGCCCTACGAGTGGTCTTGCATACCTTCTCATGAGTGTGATATGTGGAACTCCACCATGGAGCCTTCCTTCTAATAATCGGGAAGTGTAAGAAATTGAATATCATTCCTCAAGTGGCACATTCTCACATTGAACTTTAATAGAAGCCGACTCCACCGTGAGATTGTGCAAATGACTGATTATGTGATTAATACATATAATTAGTGTGCTAATAATGTAGTCAACTATGCTCTTAATCTTAAAGTGAAGTTAATTTTTATTGAAGTAAAATTTAAAAATATATAATTAGAGAAAATAACATGCAATTTTAATGATACTAACTTGTCACAGGTACTAGGTACGCTCCATACAGAACTTCCACGCATCCCGATCACTAGAAGCATGTGGGAAAGTGGAAGATCACAAGGGGATCTGGAGTCTTCTGTAAGGACTAAGGACCAACGCGTGCCACATGTACAACTAAGATTATCTATAGATAGGGAAGATGTTGCTTCTGATTCTTTAATGAAATTCTATCCCATCTAGCCTTCTACTTTATCTTACTCAAGTATCAATAGGAATTGGCCTCTGTGCTTTACAACCGTAAAAGTGTTCAAGGGAGATTATTTAGGGGTGTTAATCGGCTCAGTTGGGCAGGGCTTTGACATATTTGGCCCAAACCAAACAGATGCTATGAGCAACTACCCCGACCACAGCATGCTCAAAACATCTCAGGCTTAGGCTCTAAGCCCACGCATTTAGTCAATTGTACAGGGCTTTCTATCATTTGAGCTGGCTTTCTATCGCTTTTTTTGGATAAATTAGTTCCTGACTACAAGCACTAAACTTGTTTGGGCTGGCCTGGGCTTGTCCGGGATTCAAGCTCTTGTTCTTCATCCCTAAGCTAATTTATTCAATTGTGGCACTTATCTTATGTGATATCGGGCTAAATAAATGGTTTAGATTAAGAAGAACTCATTACCTGGAGAAAACTTTTGAATCTCCATGATTATATTAAAAACTAAAAAAAAAGGGAAGAACCAAATATTTTAGCAAAGTATTGGGCCCTATATGGCTCTCTCGATCTTTTTTTTATAACAAAATGGCCCTCTTGGGAAAAATCTTCTCTTTTTAGAAAACATTTTCTTGAATTAAGTAGGATAGCCTTAAAAAAATGAATTGGGATCCTGTGAGGGTTTTTCCCTACGGTGATCGTGAGTGGATCATGCCGTGGGAAAAATGCTCACAGGATCTGGACTCAAAAAAAAATTGTTGGCATTTAATCTTAACAGTGATTTCGAACTAATTTATTGCTTCTATGTGTATAGTCCAATTTCATTTGATGAGATAAACTCTTTCTACCTACCTAGTCGATTAAGCCCCTTTCATTTTCACTGTAACGCTGATGAGCCACATCTATGTTGTCGTTGTCCTGTATTCAGCCTAGTAACAGCTGATTTCTCTTATGTGGGGCAGCGGCAGTCTTAAATAACGGGCGGGCAATGATGTAATTGCTGAGCACTGGTTGGCAGCAGATTAGGTATGAAAAAGATGCTGTAGACTGTAGTCTTCCTGAACTAATCACCATTGAAAAAATGTAGTTTCGCATTCAATGAACTTTATTATGATAATTACAGTCATTATAGTTTTCTTGTTGCCCAAAACTTGAAACTGATAGCCCATTCATCAAATCTTGCAAAATGGGATAACCGATAACCTAAAGCGACTGCCTACCGTCCATTTTAACACCCACTAAAATGTTTCTGTTTTGGGTTGCAACATACAACTCATTTTTCACATCAGTAACACAAATGACAATTAAATAGTGTTTGGTTTACATGAATGATTCTCTGCTGAAATGAAATGAAAGTTAAAATGAATTTGGAATGGAATGAGATATGAATGGTCATTTCATTTCAATATTTGGATTTGTTTTTGAAATGTTGGGTGGAATGGAATTTCTATTCCTATTGTCATATTTGGTATGTATAAATCAAAGCATGAATAAGATAAAAAATTTAGTATTTTCGCCAAAATATCCCTATTTTCTTCTTCATTTTTTGGTGGTGGTGGTGGTGGTGGTGGTGGTGGTGGGTGGGTAGTGGAGGCAGCGGCGGCGGCGGCGGTGGTTTGGGGGGGGGGGGGGGGTGAGTCGCAGTGGTAGTGGAGGGAAGGTGGAGGGCATTTTTTTCCCAATAAAAAAAGAGTCTATAATGGAATGGTCATTCCTTATCCCCTGATGGAATGACTATTTCTTTATGTAGGAGAATAGTGATTCCTTTTGAAATGAGTATTCTATTTATTTTGGATGAACCAAATGCAAGAATGGGCATTCCGATGGAATGATGATTTCAATTCAACTCCTATTCATGAAAACCAATTGCTACCTAAAGGAATGGATCAATCCCAGTTTGCCTATGGGAAAGTGGAAAGTTTATGTATAACACACAAGACTCCGCCCATTTACTCAATTGGGCTGTGCTAAACTGGGCTGTTATTGTGTTTTGGGCTCTTAATACCTTTTGTGTTTAATTAGTTACTAAACTACACGTATTGCTCATTCTGGTCAAGCCAGCTTTGTGCTTTCTTGCACTTGGTCAAGCCAGCTTTGTGCTTTCTTGCACTTGGTCTTAACTCGGCCCATATTAAATGGGTCGAAAACTCAGATCCAATCCAGTGCCAAAGGTCGAGCTTGGGCTTGCCAGGCTCTTGAGCACCCTTAGTAATTGTTGTGAGGATGAAGGAGTTTAGACTGATGGTAAGACAGGCCTTGCAGCCTTGGCCCTACATTGCTCGAACATATAATATAAAATAATATTTTTTATTTTATAAGTAGAGGAATGATCACATGCATTTTTATCTCTTATTATCATAGGATGATGGAAATGAGCATGAGGGGAATGACTATGGGGTCATTTTCTAGTGTGAACAGTCCTCACAGGCAATTCGGGCGAGCTCTTTTGTAGGGTAACTGCATCTAGGCATGAGATTGGAGGGATAATAAGATCTATGGGGAGAGCGACCACTCTAAACATCAAGTTTTACCCAAATTAAATATCCCTTACCCTTCATCCGTTGGCCTACAATTGTCCATTCAAATCCAAATGTCCACTTGATTTAAATATATGTCACACCTTGGGGTGTATGACTATTAAAGAGGGTCTCTATCAATTGCATCCGTTGGCCCACAATTGTCCATTCAGATCCAAATGTCCACTTGATTTATATGTATGCTACACTTGAGGTGTATAACCATTAAAGAGGGTCTCTGTCTAATGCAAGAATTGAATTAGGTGATAAGTGATAACTGGATGGAATATTTTCACTATGTTGAAATGCAAAATGGGGAGAGGGAATGCACCGTCTTTGACATTACTACAGTTCATTCTCAACCGTCCAATTTGACATTCAAACCGAACACAAAAGTGTCCTTTCTGTTTCAGCTGACCACGTGACAATCATCATCACTAGGCCCCACAACGTCAACGGCAAAGATCAATCCAAAATCCAGCACCGACCCATCTTGGCAACAGCCAACCTGGCCCTACCCCAACCATCAAAGACAGCCAAACCGTGCCAGCGATTCCCAACTCGGGACTCGCCCCCTCGACTCGATCGATCCAGATTCGACCATTCGCGAGAGAGAGAGAGAGAGAGAGAGAGAGAGAGAGAGAGAGAGTAAAGCAAAGCAAAGCACGCCAAAGAAGAAGAAGAAGAAGAAGAAGAAGACTGAAAATAATAGCGAGAGAAGAAAAGGTCGGATCCGAGTCGTGCGTGGGCGAGAGAAGAGCGAGCGCAGCGGCATCAGGAGAGGGAAAGGAGACACATGGGCACCCTCCAGACCTGGAGAAAGGCCTACGGTGCCCTCAAAGACACCACCAAAGTCGGCCTCGCCAACCTCAACAGCGAATTCAAGGTCTTCCTTCTCCTTCTCTCTCTCTCTCTCTACTCTTTCTCTCTCAGTCATTTTGTCGAACAGTTTTGGGGCATGATCGAAACCATGCCCGATTTTTTCCTGTAGGATGTCGATGTTGCCATCGTCAAAGCCACCAATCACGTCGAGTGCCCGCCCAAGGAGAGGCATCTCAGAAGTGAGTCTTTCTTTTTTTTTATTCAATCTGTTGGATCTTGTGTGGTTTTGGGGGGGGGGGGGGGGGGGTGGGTTTGTTTTTGATTGTTGGATTGGGATCTGCAGAAATTCTCATGGCGACCTCCGTGATGCGGCCTCGGGCTGATGTTGCCTACTGCATCCATGCTCTTTCCAGGCGTTTGGCCAAGACCCATAACTGGACCGTACGATTTCTCTCGCTCGCCCTATCTGATTTATTTGATCTTGTTCCTGTTATTGTTGTCGTTCCTTTTAGGTTTTGATCTATCTGATTCAATGGAATATTGGGGTAATAGCGTTTTGGAGTGGGTTTTCTTAATTGGGATTGTTGGTGCGGAGCAAAATCTGATGCCTTTCTGCTTGTTTCTGACATTTGATGTATAGGCTATGAGTATTGGTTGCATTAAGTAATCAGATGGATCTATCTTTCCTTGAACTGTATATGTCTATCTTGCAAGGTGTTTAGTGAAGTGTGTGAATCTGTTGAAAAGGAGATTGCTTGATCAGGTACTGGGGTACTTGGACAAGGGACAAGGATGTGATGTACCCCTTTTTTAGACTTGGTATTATAGATCTATTTGGATGTTGAACTTTGTACTTCCTAATTACTTAGATTAAGGACATGAAACAAAAGGTTCTACTTCTGCAAACATCTCATCCACTGTGCACTTTAAGAACCCTTGACAACTGAGTATCAGATAGTTGAATCATCTCGGAATTATGTGGTGAAGGAGGTGGGATGTGACTACTTGTTGATGATATCCTTTTTTAGAATTAGGAGTGTATGCAAATTGGGTCTAACCAATTTGAGAATCACCATCGTCATAGTCTTATCTCATCAATTCAGGATTGGCTTAGTGAATTTTACTGTCATTTTAATGTATAGTTATAGGAACCCAAGAAAGAAGGAGGAGGAAAAAAAACTAATTGTGCCCATTGACTGGTTCCTTGATGAATCTATTATAGTTACCAGGTTTTTTGGAAGTTACATTTATCGATTGTTGCCTATCCTTGCTTTGCCCATTATATGTTGGAATTTAGGGGAGCTTTAGTGCTGCTTTGCTGTGGTACTTCATTAGACCCACTTTTGCACTCAAGTAACATAGATTAAACATTCCAATGATCAGTGTCCATTCCCTAGATACTTGATACTCCCTTCTATTCTCATCTTAACAACGCCATGTAACATTCAGCAACAATAGATATAATTTTGAACTTATTAGCCTCAGTTTTCTAATTTGAGCTTTCATTTGAGACCTTGTGTATGTTATGTGAACTGCACTTATGCTCTTTTATGTCTCTACAGGTTGCTTTGAAAACACTCATAGTCATTCATAGGTCCCTGAGGGAGGGGGATCCAACTTTTAGAGAGGAGCTTCAGAATTTCTCGCAGAGGGGACGGATACTCCAGTTGTCTAATTTCAAGGATGACTCAAGTCCAATAGGTTGTTTTTGCTGTCAACTCTCTCTCTCTCTCTCTCATATTTCTGTAACTCTTCTCATCAGATAAGTGATTCTATGCTTGTAGTACCATTCTAAGTCTACAAATGTTTCTTTTCTGTTATTCTTCTCATCACATAAGTGATTCTATCCTTGTAGTACCATTCTAAGTCTACAAATGTTTGTTGTTGTTTTGTGTTTTTTCAGCTTGGGACTGCTCTGCATGGGTTCGTACATATGGATTGTTCTTGGAAGAAAGATTGGAGTGCTTTAGGATTTTGAAGTATGACGTTGAAGCTGAGCGCCTGACAAGACCTCCTGAAGGGCAAGAGAAGGTGAGATATTGAAATGCCTTTCAGATTGTAAATATAGTTTATTTATTGTTTCTAGTCTACCAATGTGATGTGGTAAACTCTTTTGTCATTGTTTCCTTTTAATCATCAGGGCTTAAGTAAAACGAGGGATCTGAGCAGTGAAGAACTGTTAGAACAGTTGCCTGCCTTACAGCAACTCTTATACCGTCTCATTGGTTGTCGGGTAATTTCGATGCAACTTTTGGATCTTTATTGCTGACAAGAGAATTAATTGCAGAGAATAGTTTTTTCCCCCTCAGTTTTGTAATGACAATGTGATTGCTGACTTTACAGCCAGAAGGTGCAGCTGTTAGCAATTATGTCGTGCAGTATGCCCTGGCTTTGGTACGCCAATTGTCTTTCTGCTTTTTAACTAAAATAAAATAATGGATATTGATTTCTGTTTTAAATTTTCTGGACACCATAAATAAATTCATGTTCTTTTAGTAATTTTCATCTCATGGATTTCTCTATTTGTGCTTGTACTTTTAAAGACGCCAGATGCATTCAGTTAAACTTAGTGATGGCATAAAGATATGGCAACATAATGGTGTATCAATTGTGCAGAAGCACATCATAAGGATGCAATAATTGAGAATTTTTACTGTACCTTTTTTTTTTTTGTAAGAAAGAATTGTTTTAGTAAGGACTAAACGATTGATTTTTCTTACTCTTTTTCATTGAAAGGTACCTTTACATATGAAAACACAGATGATCCTTTTTTGAAATGGCTACAAAAATTCCAACAAGTAGTTGTTTGACCGACTGTTTTTGAATGTCATATTTCATTTCCTTATGGTTTCTGAGAGGTGACTAAGTCCTATCATGTGGGTGCATTTGGGGAACTTCATGATCAAGACTGGTTGACGAGGGCTCATTGCTAACTTTTAACTCATTGATTCTTTTGTAATGGTTGACAAATAATAGTGCAACCAAGACTGTAATTTGTAGTGCATATATTCTAAAGGATTGTGGCTAAAATGCTCTCAATGACAAATTGGGTGCATATCCCTCCCTTCCCCAACCAGAGAGAGAGGTATTTAAATCATTGTCAAAAGAGCATATAATCAGCTAGGAAATCTTTAGTCTCTTTGCAACTCCATATCATATTCTCTTCAATTCGAAAATTGCATGATACGCAGAATAACTTAGACCACCACACTTGTAGCAACACCACCACCATCATCATTGAGGCCTGACCAATCTGAAACTTCACTTGTAGATTTTATTGTTTTTCTTTGTTTTTGTTGTTTTTTTAAGCAACAATAAGATATTCCATTACTTAAAATAAAACTATACAGGAACAACTAGAAGGCTATCGAGATAGCAGGCTGATTGCAAATGAAAGACTGTCAAATTATAGGGTTATTAAATTTCCAATCATGAATTCTAGTCTATTCACCCAGCTTTTGCCTAAGCATCTGCCTCCTATTTCTATTCTCTTAGATTATGTATAAAGCCCACAAAAATTTTTTTTTTTAAACAGTAAATATTATTACTTCAAGAAGAGAACACCAAAAAAAGACTAAGCATGACAGAGCCAAGCAGAGCCCAAGAAAAATGTCAAACACCAATTATAGAAACTCAAACTAACATAAAAAATAAAATAAATAAATAAAAATCACACACACACTACATCAAAAGTAACAGTAGAAAGGAAAACTCCTCCCTATGCAAGACAATTAGCAATAACTTTAGTCTCTCTTAATATATATGATGAAATAAGGCACCCAGCTGCCTCAAAATATCTTGCACCTCCCCCACCCAATTAGCTAGTTTCCAAGGAGAAGATGTCTTCTCCGATCCTTATCGAATGACTGAGAAGGAATCACCTTCAGGAATAGTATTATATCCTCCCTTCTAATGCAACTCACAGTGTCCTACCAAAAGAGCATACACTCCAGCTTTAATGGCATCTTGGAAACCAATGGCCATGAAAAACTCCGAACAACATGGTGACTACAATCTCTTATGGAACCTCCAACACCTCCGATACAAATGGATTGAAAATAGCTTCCTTCAAATTCAGCTTTCGGACTCCAATTGGGGTGCTCTTCCATGAAATTCAGTTAATAGGTTTTGCGCACCAGTCCCCTTTGAAAAGTGGTGCCCACTGCCCATGATCTATTGAGGTCTTCCAAGGGGACTCCCTCAAACTCCTTTTTCTTAATCTCCCAAGCTCTCTAGACAATGGACTCTGTCTAGCATCCCCTCTATTGTTTTACTATTTTCCTGAAAATTCTATTTTATTTTTTTCTCTAATCACATTTTCCATAGAGTAGCATAAAACACGAACTTCCATAGATTCTTACCACGCACAAACTTGCATCTCAATTGCCATCGTAAAAAAAGATCTTCCCTAAGGATGAAAATAGTGTTTGTAGTAGGCGTAGTGGTCAAAATGTTGCGTAGCAAGCAATATATAGTGGTTGCAACGATACATAGCAGATAGTGGTGTGAATTTTTAAGTGGTTAAAAAAAAAACCTGAATCTTATGTAGCAACCAATCTAGTGTTTTTTTAGGTGATTTGGAACTATGTAAGGATAGTGACAACTTTAGGATAGGTTGTTGAGGAAGAGAAATAGTAAAAATAATGTTTTAAATTGGAATTTCTTAGCTTTACTAGGTTTAAGACCACATCACTGCTATTTTCAAAATAGCACAGTGACCTCAATAGCTATGGCCGATAATGCGGCCGCTATGTCTATTGTGAACCATGATCTTCCCTTCGTGTGACCCACTGCATGTCAAACATAGTAATGATTGCGACCCAAACTCTATGAGCAAAGTGACATTGGATCATCAAATGATGCACCATTGTCTTTTCTTTTAAGCACTTAGGACACCAATTTTTTTTACTATAAAATGATTTATTCTTTTCAAGTTTGTCTATAGTCAGAATTTCATTCCACCTCAGTGGCTCACAGAAAACCAAAACTGTTAGCCTGGCTGCAGGATCCTTGAAGCATTGCCAACTTTTACTCTACTAGATATGCTTTTTAGAACACTAAAAAAGACTTAACTGAGAACGAACCTTTGACATCAGTTTTCCATAGCATGTCATCTCTTCTTCCCACTCACTGGCATAAACCTTGTCTGGCATATCAAGCATACATGTAATGTAAGAAACTTTGTTTTCCATTATATCCCTATAATCCCACATTATACTTTCGCCCATTGAATGAAAAATTACAGGAATAAATGCTTGCTGAGTCCAATCCAATGAGTAGAGATTTGGAAATTGGTGGTTCAGCACCATTGACCATCATTCATCATGCCAAAATCTAATTTGCTGCCCATCATGAACCCTATATCGAATCTGGCGATCAAAATCATCTCCATAGACCTGAATCCTTATAGCCCTAACCTAGCATGCGCCAACCATCAGGCCCATCTTTTTTTTTTTTTTTAAAGGTGATTGTATTAATGCTCAAAAGGACTTTACAGTATAAAAGGGCTATACTGAGCCAAAAAAACCCCCAAACCTGGGGGGGAAGAAGCGAGTAAACAAAAAGGATAGCAACCCACAACTCCTAAAAGTTGGGCAGGAATCCCTGAACAGAGAAATTGATGGGGGACACAAAATAGGATGGCGTGGAAACTGCTTCTTTAGCAAGACCATCCGGGCCCATCTTATATTTATGAATTAATAGTTGCCTCCACAAACTCAACATTCAAATTGTTTTGGGCTTCATAATTGGCATTATACCTTTCTTAGCATCACTTTTGCTGTCTTGCTTGTCTAAACCATCATGGCCCATCTTATATTTACGAATTAATAGTTTCCTCCACAAACTCAACATTCAAATTGTTTTGGGCTTCATAATTGGCATTATACCTTCTTAGCATCACTTTTGCTGTCTTGCTTGTCTAAACCATCATGGCCCAGCTTATATTTACAAATTAATAGTTGCCTCCACAAACTGAACATTCAAATTGTTTTAGGCTTCATAATTGGCATTATACCTCTCTTAGCATCACTTTTACTGTCTTCCTTGTATATTTTAAAGTATTTTGAACTTTTTATTTATTGCCATTTATTGTATAAGTTTTTTTTGTTAATAACCATTTGGAATTTTGCATTCTACCATCGAGTTCTGTTATGTGTATAACTATTCTTCCCCTTGGACTTTCCAACTACATCATTGGTGACCTGTTCAATGCAATTGGCCATTTGATCCCACTAATGAGACCTCTAGACTCTTCACACAAAATATAATTGTTAATTTGCAACAGAAGGTACTTTTCTTGGCTAGTCTATGATGGATCAAGGCATTTTGACCCTGCAGGTTTTGAAAGAGAGCTTTAAAATTTATTGTGCTATTAATGATGGCATAATCAATCTTGTTGATAAGGTACGGTAATTGTATTTGTTTTCTTTTTCCCCCTGGACCTTCCTCTGTGTAAGTGATATTTGTGTGAGTCTTCACTTCTCTTCTGATAACACTTTTGTTTCATTACAGTTTTTTGAGATGCCAAGACATGAAGCTGTTAAAGCTCTTGAAATCTACAAAAGGGCTGGCCAGCAGGTAGTAATACCTGCTATAACTTATTGATGATTTTGGAGTAACTGATAGAGGCTTTTCTTCTTCCTTCTTTGTTTTTCCCCACGGATGACATGAAAGTTTGAAATACACAGATTTATTTTCTGTGAAGGCGATTGCTGAAGGAATTTGGTTTTGAATTTCCAGGCTGGAGGCCTTTCTGATTTTTATGAGACTTGCAGAGGGCTGGAACTTGCTAGGAATTTCCAGTTTCCAGTCTTAAGAGAGGTGATAATACTTATTTGCATAAAAGTTATTCTGCCTTCTTTCCATGAATGGTATAGTTTGAACTGATGTATTTATAATATCCTTGTCCAGCCTCCTCAATCATTTCTAACAACTATGGAAGAATACATTAGAGAGGCACCACGGATGGTTTCTGTTTCAAGGGAGCCACTGGTTTGTATTATTGTTCAGTTCCTTATTCTTATCCAAGCCATATGCACTTGAACTAGAGGACAATGTTCTGGATGAACTCTGCCTTTTCAGTTCATTCTCAGTATTGTAGTCTTTATGTCAAAGCTGTGAATTTTCTTTTGTAACTCTACTTGTTGGTCATTGCTGTTTTGAAATCGCTGTTGGCAATTCTTGAGCACTTACTTTACTACCTACAGGATGACATGTGCAGTGTTGGCGTTTACAAAAGCCAAAGGATATTTTTAGAATTTTAACCAGTAGAGAACCTCTTCTTGTTGTGTGGATCAAAATTGTGTGGATCAAAATTGATTTTCAGAATGTCAAGTGGAACTGACTGTTACCCTCTTTATTCCTCCTAAGGGTTGAGGGTGGATGGTTTTTGTGGAGGGGGAAGGTTGCCATATTATAGACCAGACCAGCTACACGCATGCTGTTTGTCAAGTGAAAACTTTGATATATATGCACACCCACATACATTTCCCCTCTCATATTCCCAGTTTCAAATTTTGTGTGTGTTATTTGAGATTATGAAACAAGGTTGCGTTTCAATATATATAAATATATATGTTATATAAAAAGGAGGAGCATTAAAAAAAAAAGAAAAAAAAAGGTTATGTAGGGTTAGGCAGTTGCAACCTTTGATGCCCAGATACGGCATGGATATGGCAGGGACACGCCGTGGACAAGGCAAGGACATGGATTTTACAAATAAAAAGTGAAGTATCGGATGCGATACGACAAGATACGTTGCCCATTTTGAATTATCGGTGCATCATAGGTTGCAACGGAACAAGGTAGTCATTTGTTTAATTATTTATTTGTAGAATTGGAAGTTGATATGTGTAGATGATTATTAAAAATATACTACTGCTGTGGTTAGTGGTTCATGTTCATAAGGTCTAAGGTCTTGCATCTGTTCATACGACCAATATGTGTGCCATGCATGTAGAAGAAGTGTCATGGATATCTGAACTTATTCTTTTTTTTTTTTCCTGTTATAGAGAGGGTTTTTCTCGTAATAATTGAAAGCCCCATTTAATTTAAATTCTACAAAAAATTACTTGTGGGTTATAGCATGGATCTCTGTTCTTCTCAAAATAGATTTGCAGCATAGTAATCAACCTGTTTCAGTTTCATGTTGTATAGAACCATTTTGGTCAAATTGGCATTTAAAAGTTTCATTTTGTAGCTCCATTTCCGTTTCGTTTTGTAGCCCCATTTAATTTAAGTTCTACAAGAAATTACTTGAGGGTTATAGCATGGATCTCCATTCTTCTCAAAAAGATTTGTAGCATAGTCATCGATCTTGTTTTGAACCTGTTTAAGTTTCATGCCATTTGGACAAATTGGCACTTCAATGTTTCATTTTGTAGCTTGGTTTCGGTAAAATTTAGAGATATATAATTGAAAAATATGAATATATCTATTCTCAGCTTTCATCTGCAATCATTGATGTTATCATGGAACAAACGTAGCGGCCGATATATTGCTTGGAGCAGCTGACACTGCTACGCTACAAGGGTGTTAGTGCCACTTACACCCGTAGAGGGTTGTTTGTTTGGTGTTCCTTTGTGTGTGTGTGTGTGTGTGTGTGTGTGTGTGTGTGTGTGTGTGTGTGTGTGTGTGAAGCTCTTTTTTTCCTTTATGTCCCTTTCTTGTGAGTGTGAGTGTGAGTGTGAAGCTCTTTTTCTCCTTTATGTCCCTTTCTTTCCCCTTCTTGGTGTCTCTACCTCCATTTTCTTGAAATCAAAGTCAACTAAATCACATTATATTATTTGTCAACTTTATATTAACCCTTAAGTCTCAACTCTTTTAAGTACAATGTTATTTATGACATTATTTATTATGCCATTTATTCTCAAAATAGAATGGAATGGAGAAACAGAATTCATATAGCAGACCCCACCATGGTTGGGATAAGGCTTTGATGATGATGATGATGATTTATTATGCCATTTATTGTGTTGGATGTTGATTATTGAGTCACTCTTAAGTCTTAAACTCTTGATACATTATTCAATTTGATGATTTCTTCATGGCATACATAGGTTTTTATTTGCATTTCATTAGTTTATAAGTTACTAGAAGTAATCAACATGAATACATTTGGAAAATAAGATTAATACTATTATTTTCTAATTATACTATAATAATAATATAATTACTGTATAATATAGTGATAAGATTTTCCTCGGAGGGGATTTAAACGTGCATATAGGAAAAGATAATCGAGAATATAAGAGAGTGCATGGAGGGCAAGAATTTGGAGAAAAGAATGAATTCGGAAACATTATATTAGACTTTGCAGTAGCATTTGATCTTATAGTAGCAAACACTTACTTTGAAAAGAGAGATGAGCATTTAATTACCTATAAAAGTGAGAGTAATAGGAGTTAGATTTTTTTCTAGTTAGAAAACAGGACTGATTAGCTTGTAAAGATTGTAAGGTTATCCCAGGAGAGAGTTTGACCACACAACATAGGCTCGTAGTTTTAGATATTTGCATTAGAAGTAGAAAGATAGCGGTAGTAAACAAAATGGGCCCTAAAACAAGGTGGAGAGATTTAAAGGGGAAAAGAGCAAATATATTTAAGGACAAAATGATTGAGCTGGGAGAATGGAATCTTGAAGGAGAAACTACAGTAATGTGAAAGCAAATAGCTAATTGCATTAAGAGGGTTGCAAAGAAGGTACTTAAAGAATCAAAAGGAAACAGACATGTTAATAAAGAAACATGATGGTGGAGTGTGGAGGTTCAGGAAGTTATTCTAGAAAAAAGACAATGCTACAAAGTTTGGCAGGGGATTAAGAGTATGAAAAATTTTGAGTTGTATAAAAAGACGAAGAAAGAAGCTAAGAAAGTAATAAGTAGTGCAAAGTTCAAAGCATACGATGACCTCTATAATAGGTTGGGAATCAAAGAAGGAGAAAAGAATATTTTTAAGCTTGTAAAAATAAGAAAAAAGAAAAGTAGAGACTTCGATCATGTTAAATGTATCAAGGACAATGAGGAAAATATTTTGGTGAAGGGTAACAATATTAAAGAAAGGTGAAAGGAATATTTTAGCAAACTTTTAAATGAAGAACATATGGGGGATATAAGATTTAGGGAGGATACTTCATTAGTAGAGCATATTTTTCTCCATAGAATTAGAGGGGTGGAAGTGAATGAATCATTGAAGTAAATGAAGATAGAAAAGGCTACGGGCCCAGATGATATTCCGATAGAGGTATAGAAATGTTTAGGAGAGGTTAGGGTGAGTTTGTTATGTAGACTCTTCAATAAGATACTTGTGATAAAGAAAATGGCGGATGAATGGAGAAGAAGCATTGTAGTACTTATATATAAGAATAAGGGAGATATAAAAAATTGTACCAACTATCGAGGGATTAAACTGATGAGTCATATTATGAAATTATAGGAGAGAATAATGGAGCAAAGACATAGAGAGAGGACTAAGATGGCTGAAAATCAGTATAGTTTTATGCCAAAGAGGTCCACTATGGAAGCTATTTTTTCACTTAGGCATTTAATGGAAAAATATCAAGTAAAAAGGAAAAATCTACACGTGGCCTTTATTGATTTAGAAAACGTTTATGATAGGGTACCGAGGGATTTAATTTGGTGGATTTTGAAAAAAAAAAATGTCTCCAGATGTTACATTGAAAATTTTAAGGATATGTATGAAGGAGCAGCAACAAATATAAGAACCACATGTGGAGAAACAGGTGGATTCCCCGTGACTATAGGTTTGTATCAGGGATCAACTTTAAGCCTTTATATCTTTGCATTTATTAGACATGAGTTAACTGCGCATATTCAAGAAGAAGTACTATGGTGTATGTTGGTTGCAGATGATATAGTATTGGTGGATGAATTAAGAGAAGATGTAAATGCAAAATTCAAGAGATGGTTGGGAGCATTAGAATATAGAGGCTTTAAAATAAGCCATACAAAGACAGAATATATGGATTGCAATTTCAGTGGACATATACAAAGTGTTAAAACCATTGTCAAAACTGAAACTCATGAGATATCACGTAGAGATTTTTTTAGGTATCTTAGCTCAATGATTAGTAAGGATGGGGAGATTGACGAAGATGTTGAACATAAGATAAAAGCCGAATGGCTGAAATGGAAACTAGCTTCTAGAGTACTTTTTTATAAACGAATGCCAACGAAATTGAAGAGTAAATTTTACAGGATAGTGGTTAGATCATCTATGACATATAGAGCAGAATATTGGCCAATTAAGAAGACGCATATACATAAAATAGATTTGGCAGAGATGAAAATGCTTAGGTGAATGTGTGGGAAAACTAGAAAAGATAAAATTAGAAATGAGCGCTTTCGTGAGCATTTAAGGATAGTACCAATAGGGGATAAGATTGGAGAAATACTTTTAAAATGGTTTGGGCATGTTGAGCGTATGTCGGTAATGGCACGAGTGAGAAAAAGTTTGGCCATCCTCAAGAGGTAGGGGTAGGCTGAAGAAAACATTAATGGAAGTCATTAAATCAGATTTGAAGAAGTTTAACTTATCTAAGGATTTGGCTCAAAATAGGACAGAATGGAGAAACAGAATTCATGTAGCCTATCCCAACATAGTTGGGATAAGGCTTTGATGATGATGATGATGATTTTCTAATTATATACAGTGATATAGGACAAAATGCATTGAGAGGATTGCTACGCCCCCTTATTTTAATTATTTTTGTAAAATAAACACATGCTAGCTCTTTACAATTTTCTGAATTTTTTGTAATTTTTTGACAACTTTTTCGGATCACGCCACTACATAGCGCTCTGGAGATCGGCCGCGACACCATCTACTACCGCTATTTTGATCCTTGGATGTTATAGGATAATATAACATAAAATAAATAGATCTGCTTAATCCCTACACTACAATGGGAAAATTGGTTCCTAAATCAAAATTAAGAGCTTTTAAAAAAATTTTTTGAAGACTTTTTTTTTTCTTTTGGAACTATTTTCCCTGTTTTACTGAAATCTGGCCATTTTGGCCTATTCAGCTACATAGGCAGAAATGACCAAGCAGGCTTGAAGTTTGGACTGAATTTTAGATGGCCTTGAAATTGGGACTAAATTTTAGACGGCCTACCGGTTTTAGCCTATTTAGCTTGAATGAACTCATAGACCTTGAAATTTGGATTAAGTTTTAGAAAGGGCCTAACAGTTTTAGCCTTTTTAGGCAGAATGAACCGAAACTGACTATTATCATTTGTAGACCTGCCCATCTCTTGGAACTAACCCATTATGTTGCATGGATTCTTTGAAATGAGCCACATGCTCTTGTCCAAGATGTGATATACACAAGACTGTCAAATTCCTTACAGATTCTTCTAGTGCTAATTTAAATGTTGTTTTGCATTTGTTAAAGTTCCATCACAGCTTCTCTTCTTTTGGCACCCTGAATAAGATGTTGATGTGAGTATTACTTGCTTAGAGTAAGATTTGTATATTATCTTTACTCAAAAGTAAATATTCGTTAATTCATTTAAATTCTATGCTGAATTCGCTAATCTTACATTCTGAATTTGCTGCGGTATTGGATCTAATTCACGTAAGTGTACTCATGCACCTTATACTATTCTGCCATGCTGAACTTTGACCCACGATGTTTCTAAAGGAAACAGCTATGAATTGGCTGCAACTTTTAAAGTTGCAAGGCAGTTACATTCATGCCAAATTGCCAATCACATGCAAGAATGTGATTGGGAGGCTTTATCATGAATGAAGGGTGTGTACAAAATTGGCTAGATCCAGTGACCGTGGCCATTTAACATCAAAGTTTAACCGTTTTATGTGTGCACGTATCACCATCAAATTTTGAGGCATTTAAATAGAAAGTTAATATTGTCAGATTGTACAGATACTTGGCCCACCTTTAATCCACATTTGGACCTTCCAATCCTGTCTTTTTGTGTGATGGCAAACATCAATGTGGGCCCAGTAGAACTGGTTTGCAACTTAAAAGGTTGCAGCCACTGCTAGTTCGGAGTGGAGTTTTCCTTGACCTTGTCATACTTAAGCTGTTCCCAGTTCCCAGTTTTGTTGTTCACTTCATTTAAATTGGTAGTTCTGATTCTGTTCTTTAATGTCAGCTTGAAATCTTGACCATATTGGAATATGCTGCATGTACTTTTCCATTAATATTTTTGGCCATGTATTCATCGTATGTGCGCACATAAGTTGCATTCATCCTTTACAATTGTCACCCCAAACATCCTTTCTATACCAGGATTTTCCAGAGAGGCTCCTTTTGACATACAAGCCTGAGGAAGAGCCTTCTCCTCCTGAGGATACAAAACCATCAGTTGATGTGGAGCCTGAGGAGCCCAAGCCAGTACCTTATAGTTCTACCAAGGAGGTTGCAGCTCCTCCTTCAAACCTTGACACTGGAGACTTATTGGTAAGTCCCTTGCTATAAATATTGTGGTCTGCTGGCTGTACACTATTTCCTTCTTACTCTTCATTGTGGAATGATATATTACATACTTTCTTTGATGTGTTGTTCAGGGATTAAATGCGGTTGCTCCTGATGCATCTGCTATTGAGGAAAGTAATGCATTGGCTCTGGCCATAGTTCCGACTAGTAAGTTATATAGATCAGCAACGTCTTTGTTTCAGTAATTTTCTTTTTTACTATTGTGGCCATTTGCATCAATATGTTCATTTATTATTTCAATTGAAATTTGGAAATGCCTTGTAGGTTCCAGTGACACTGCCACTGCATCCTATCCCTCTCAAGCAAATGGATTTGATCCTACGGGATGGGAACTTGCCCTGGTTACTACCCCTAGCAGTGGTACTTCTTTTAATGATAGGCAATTGGTTAGTCCTCGACTTTCTTTTTCATGTTTCATTCCTGTTTTTCAACTTCAGAAAATGTCAACTCAAGAAAATGGAAATCGGCTATAATGTTGCTTTTGAAGTTGGGATGCAAGTTCATCAGTGTTGGTTTTTGGTTAGGAAATTTTCATTAATGTGGTTCATGTGTTTTTTTTTTTTGGGTAAAAATTAATGTAATTTAGTTGGAGCTGTTCGTTCATGCATTTTCTTGCGTTATGTTTCTTCCTCATTTCAAATGTGCTGTGAACATTGGTCTTTTTGCTTGGATAATTTGGAAAACCGTATGTACTTCAGTTGACAGTTAAACATAAAGTTCAACAGTTGCTTGGATAATTTGCATTTTTTGTTTCTCAGTGTTTAAAAATCCTTCCTTTTTTTTTTCTCTCTTTTCTTATTGATACAATCCATTTGTCTTCCCTCCCCTCGCCCATTTTAAGTAACAAAATTCAGAGGAAGAGTGAAAAATCCAGAAAATATCGTATAGATAAAAGTTGCATATAATGAACTACTTTCTTCATAAAAAATGTAAAAAAATGTATCATTGAAATTTTGTTTGATTTAAATCATATGAACAAAGATGAGTGGAAATGCAACTTATCAGTATATTTGGCACTTCAGACTGCTCTTTATGAATTATGATAATGGTTTTGATGGACAAGTGGGCTGAAACCCTTGCCTTGTTGGTCAGCTCAGTTCAAACTGAACATTCTGAGTTTAAAAAAGGTAAAATAAAATAAAATAATAAACCAATTTAAACTTTTAAAAAATGGTATGAACTGGTGTTTTAACATGTTGTTTTATCGACCCATCCCTTCCTGTGGTTTGCCCTATATTCTTCTCTCATATCCCTCGGTGATCACTCATTGATTTTATTAATAGATGACGATATGATACAAAAAACATTAGACTTTATAATGCTGGTGTATGACTTTTGCTGCGATTATAGGATAATGGCACTTCTTTTTTGTGCAGGCTGGTGGGTTGGACAGCCTCACACTTAACAGCTTATATGATGATGCGGCCTACAGACAAAGCCAGCCAGCCTATGGAGTTGCATCCCCAAATCCATTTGAGATGCAGGATCCATTTGCTGTATCGAACAACATACCGGCCCCTCCATCAGTTCAAATGGCAGCAATGGCCCAGCAACAGCAACAACAGCATATGTCGATGATGCCATCAAATCCCTTTCTTCAACCGAACATTAATTTGCAGCAGCAACAGAATTTGATGATGATGGGACCGCCAAACCCTTTTGGTGATGCAGGCATGATGCCCTTTACAGCGAATCCTCCACCTCATCATCAGAACAATCCGTTTGGACCCACTGGCTTGATTTAATATATGGGTCTGTTTTAAACGATTGGCTTTCTTCAAGATACGGGTTTCTTTGTTGCCTACATAACATTGAGTTGCTGTGGAAGCATGTTATCCAGAGCTGAGGGTATATTTGTGTATTGTGTTCACATTAGATGCTATAATTTCTTATTATTTGGTTTTGTAAAAACAAACACTACTAGATTTTGTGTTTTTTTTTAGTTTTATTTTTTATGACTGATGAGTTCAGGTGGGAAGCTGTAGTACAGAAACAATCTTGGTAGAAATTTCTTGTTCTTGTGGAGAATGAATTTTGTGCCTTGCTTAGAAAAATCGTTTGTCTTTTATTCAGAGTAATCTTTTGTCTTGACATTGGCATTGGTCATTCCGATACTTGTAATAATTGGAGATTTTTATTTTTACTTTTTTTTATTTTTTTGGTTTTTTACTTGTTCTTAAAAGGCCTATTACTATTTTGTAGACAATGCGTTAGCTTGAATCTGTGCTGAAAGCAGTTGCGACTAGGAATGAGCAGGTGATTTTGACTTACTGGGATTTATAGATGAAGATTGTGAAGGTTGAGGGGCTTTCAGATAGATCCAGTAGTATGTGTTCTGCAATCCAAAATCTTGAATCCTCCTAGACATGATTCAAAACAAACCTATGGAAAACTGAAAGAGAGATGGGATTCATTAGCTTTCAAGCAAGGTATAGAAGTTTGTAATAAAACAAAGAGGTAATGCATTACAATACTGACAATAACCCAATTGTAGATATTTTAATTGCAAATCTTATCCTGAAACATAGATTTTCCAAGTGGGTTTTGTGTTTTATGGGGTGTCGTAAAATGGGTCCTGTATGAAGGGTATAAGGGAGCTTCTAAATGTACTTTAATTTGGTCTTTTTATACACAGCACAAAAATTAGAAGAAAGAAATTTAAATTTTCAAAACACCCCCACCCCTTCTCTCCTTGCATACTCTCTCTCCCCTCCTCCCCTTCCCCACCTCCCCTTTGGCCGGTGAAGAGCTTTGGCGGCAAAGGGAAACTCCCCTCTCCCTCTTCCTCTCCCTCCTTCTTTCTCTCTCCTCTCCTCTCCCTCCTTCCTCCCCTCTCCCTTTTCCTCTCCTCCCTCTTTCTCTCTATTCCTTTTCCTCTTCCCCACCTCTCCTCTTCCTCTCCCTCCCCAGAGGGGGAGAGGAAGAGTGAGGAGTGGAGGAGGAAGAGGGAGAGGAAGGGAAAAGGAAGAGAGAGAGGAAGAAGGAGGAAGAGGAAGAGGAAGAGGGAGGGGAAGAGGAAGAGGAAGAGGAAGAGAGAGAGGAAGGGGGAGGAGAGGAAAAGGGAGAGGAGAGGAAGAAGGAGGGAGAGGGAGAGGGAGGGGGGAGTTCCCCTCCGCCGCTGGCTGTAGGGGAGGTGCGGAAGGAGAGGAGGGAGTAGACATGTTTTGGAAAATTTTAATTTTTTTTATTTTTATTTTTATTTTTGGGCTGTACATGAAGAGACCAAATTGAAGTACAGTTAAAAGCTCCTAGGATTTAAATATGGTGAGAATCTATGAAGGTTTGACGTTTGAGTAGATCTTAATCCAACATAACATCAATGTAGAAATCGAGCCAAATGGAAACGCTTGAATAAAAGAAAAAAAAAGAGCCACTAAGTGACATCCAGTAGTGGGTTACTTGTTAAGAGTGAGGCATTTGAGAAGATGAGAATGTAATTGATAACTGAGAATGCTTCTTATTTTATTTTTCTTTTTGAGCAAACAGCACGTGATCAATTCAAAATTTTTATTTCTCCAAGCACGTGGTCAATCGAAGAGAGGAGATGGCAGTTTTTGTGGTTGATACATTGTGTGGAGGTGTTGGAGGAAGGAAGAAAACAGATTCCATGCTGTTACCGACATTTCATCGTATGGTGGAATGGGGTAACTTTGTCTGTGTGTTATAAAGTGTTTGGGCCTTCCGCAATTTTTTCTTTTCATTTAAGAGGTTTTTCGTAAAAATTTTTAGAATCTTATAAAAAAAAAACAGATAATGTTATGAGAAAAAAATCTCCTTATAGTATGATAGAATGGTGCCGCGTAGAACCAAACACATCAAAACCTGAGAGAGGGCCTCTCGCCAATTTTTTATTTTCTTTTACTTTGATCACCCAGTTTCCATCATAGTAGGGAATTCCGACACCTTGCCTGCTGTCGTGGAATGCTGTTTTCTTGACTCCATTAAAATACCTATGAACGACCCATGTGGAAAAAAAAAAGCTCCAGAATATTATGGATTAAGTGTTTGATTATGAAAAAGTTATGCGAAAGTTTCTATAATTGCTTCCAAAATGTTTCCATGCAGATAGATCATAGCCATTAAACTATAGCAATCAAGGCAATGGCTCAGTTGATTTTAGCCATGGGCTTGCTTTCCAAGGTCTCAAGTTCGACTCCTACTCTTGCATTAGATGGATATTATGTGTGCAGCCATATATGTACTCTTAAGAAATAGTCCTTGCTTATCAAAATCGGGTAATTCCCGAGCCGAAGGCTTAAAGTCTGAAAGCTGGATTAGCGAGAAATATCTAAAGTATAAATGATGTTTGAGGTTCCCCAACATGGTTGGAATAAGGCTTTGATATTGATGATGATGATGAAAAGTGATGTTTGAGGTTGCTATCATCATTTTTTAACTAAACAAGAAAGCAATAAAAGTTCTCTCTCTTTCAATGTCCTCTTCTTAGCTTGTGTGTGCACTTAAACAGAGATTCTTTATCTAAAAGTTTGATAAGTCCTTAAAAGTTCATCATTTTATGTATACTTTATGAGATTTTAAGGACTTAATCATTAGAAATTTCTTTATTTAGTTGGAAATCAAGCTTTTATAATTTTAGAATTAATTTTAGAGTTTTCCTAAAAAAATCATTGAAAATCATTAATTTTCCATAAAATCATAAAACATTCCATTTTTTATACAATTTTTATAAGGTTTTTCAATTCATGATTTTCACATAAAAATGACAAAGGTTTTTATTAGGACCCACACATTTGTTACTTTTGGTCAAAATCATTATTTTTAATAAAATATCACTTTTCTTTGTAGGAAAATTGAAGAAAATGGACCCACATATATGTGCACATTTGCATACATGCCTGGATGTCAAAGGAGAGTCTCACTCTTCAATTGTTGTATGATTCTAAATTTGGATTTCAAGAACTCAAATTGGAATAAAGAAAGGAAAGCCATGGGGAGAAAATCCGAGAAAAAAAAAGTCAAAGAAGAAGAGATAAAAAATGGAAAGTTAATCCTTTTTTTATTTAAACAAGATTAAAATAGTCATAACTCTCAAACTGATTATCGGATTATGATAAACTAAGTACCATTGAAAAGCTTTTTTTGAGTAGACATCTGTAAAACTTAAGATTGTACCAATCGTAGCTAAAATAATAAAGTTATGACCTTGAAAAGTTAGCTGTATACTTTTAGGTGAGATTACATAAAATTAAAGTCTTATTTTGATTTTAGAAAGTGGGTGTAGAGAAAAATTTTCACAAGAAAAGGAATCAAGAATCTTTCTACTTACAATTTATTTGTTAACTTTTGGCCAAAGAAGAAGAACAGACACTATAAAAAGGATTATGGGGGAAGTTGCTTAACACTACAAGCCCTCCTCTCTCCATCTCTCCTCTACCCCAAGATAGGTTAAGCCAGCCCTTTTAGGTTTCATTCACTCCATCCATTCTATTTCATCATCCTTCTCTTGTCTAATTGTCTTCTCGTGGTGTGAAGCATGAAAATTAGATTACGGATAGCGTGCAAAGTCCCATCTCTTTATTAATGTCTTGATCTAGGGTAATGATAGTTTTTTTTCTAGTTTTAATTGTTTTTGGGGATTATTAGTTATATTGGTTTGTTTTAATTTAAAAGACGCAATTAGTGAGGTTAAGGTGTCTTTCCTTGGATTGGCATTGTGTGTTTGTGTGTGGTGATAGTACACACTTGTTGTGATGTTTTTGTGGTCTTTTATTAATTCTGCTAATATGATGTTCTAATTTCCCATAATAAAAGAAACTATAATTCTTTTTATTTTATTTGAATGTTGAGTTTGTGGAGGCAACTATTAATTCTAATTTCCCATAATAAAAGAAACTATAATTGGTGGTTTTATGAATTTTATGGTTTTGTAGTTTAGTAGTTTAGGTTATTTTTTTTATATTAGGATTTTTAGATTAAGTTTTTTTTTTCTGAATTGTTATTTAATTTTCAGATTTTGGATTGTAATTTAAATTTAATTTTTAGATTTAATGGTTCTGTATTTGTATAGATTTTATTAGGCTAGCACTAATTTTTCAATTACGACATGTTTTCTACAAAAACAAGCTTCCGGTGGATATGATCCCGACTCACCGGATAAAACTACAATTGAGGCTTTGCACGTGGGGCCATTAATCAAAGTTATATCTATTGCACAGTGGGAGTGCTACAAATTGATGGACAGAGTTTCTAGATCCACTTTGCAAATTTTGCAATCATGCCACCATTTGCTGTTATGCACAATGCCATGAAACAATCCCCATCATCAGAGGATGTGCACTATTTTGACTTTAGGGCATACATTCATTGATTAGGAGTTCATTCATCCTACCTCTTGCAATTATGATCATCGATGTGGTTGATATCCAACAATTATGATAATGCATGGGTTTCTTGAATAGGGAGACTCGTCAGTTATGATCCTCAGTAAAGTGGTATTGGGATTAAAAGAAGATAGAACCTCAATTAGCATTGTGGGACCATGCATATTGTGCACCCCCTATCACTGCCTTCATCATGTATGAATTAGTAAAATTTAGGGGTCTGCCTTTAGTGACGGTCCAGATGCACACTCCTGCAGGATGTAGAAATGTGTGACCTTTAAAGATGAATTTAGCTGAAATGTAGGTTGTCTGGGCATCCAATAACCAATCTCATGTAAATGAGATAGGTGAGCATGATCTCCACTAGTTTTATGCGAAATCAATTGCCCTTTCACGTCCCACGTAGGTATCAAAATGGGAAAGTTTATCATCTTTTCAATGATGACAGCTCATAAAGATGGGCTTTTTCTGACATGTAAGGCTGAAAAAGAGAAAGAGATTTGGATATAGAAATGGTCCACCACTGTCTAAGTACACGTGAGAATTATGATTTTTTTTTGTCACTTAAATTGTTTACTCACATTTAAATTATTCAAAATGGCTAGGAAGTCCACTTTAGAGTCTTACTCGACAATGATAGTGGATAGTGTTGTGTATCATGAAAGTTTTAATCAACCATAGGGGGTCGACATGTTTCTTGTCATAAAAACAAAATAGAATATAGGGATTTGTGCATTATAATTTTAAAAAAATCCCTAATATGAAATAGTAGATCCTAAATATGAAATAGTAGATGATCAAGATCAACGCATCTTAATTGCTTGAATTCCGCACCTTTCATTAGATAGCAATCTACATTTGTACAAATCTACCTACCCTAGCTGTGTATAAATGTGGAGGCCATATCCCTCACTTCATATTCATTGTATTCTCACTTTGTTCCCTTCCTCTCAGAGAGTCAAATAAAGTATGTGTGCTAAAGATACTAACTTTTGAAAATGTGTCAAAAGTTTTATACAATTTTCTTTTTGAAAAATCTTCTTTTATTAAAAATAATTTTATCTTGGTTCATCAATGAAATGGCAAAGACTGAAAAGACAACTTACACATACTAGAAGGCAACTCATTCAAGTGGAAAAATAGCTTATGCTCGTGAGAAAAAAGCCCGCACACCTAGAAAAAGCGAGCATATTGATATACCTACGACATCCAAACCTTGAGTAATCAAGTGATAATTCCGCCATCCCCATACCAAATATAACATTTAGAATTTACTTTGTAGAAAACCAAGTCCATGTAGGATTTAATTTCAACTTCTAGCGAAGTTGATGTACAACACATTTAAACATTATGCAAAGGTGGCCCCACGTTATCTTGGAGTGAAATTAACATAGAGTTTTCGTTTTTCAAAACTTGATTGACATAGAGAAAGAAGATGGACGATTTTTACGAATTTCTTTTCCCGGATTTACCTCCGGATCCGGACTCATCCACCTTGCACGACAATGACTCCGCAAACCTCCACGACATGCTCCAAGTTTTTGATGGACCCACCAAATCAACGGTCCCGATCGTTGCAAACTCGACCAAACCCTCTATAAAACCCCCTCATTCGTCCCTCGAGGCAGCAGTACGGTTTTTTCCCTCCTTTCGCTTCCTCTCCGCTCTCTCTTTCTCGCTCAGGAGAAGACGAGAGCGAAAGAGAGCGGAAGAAACCCCAAATACCCCGTTCGATTTTCTTTCGAGCTCTCATGGATGAAAACCCATCTTCCGCGTCCGTCATTCGCGAAGAAGACGGAAAAACCAAAGGCAGCGCCAACAGCGACGAAGGATGGCAGACAGTAACCTACGCCAAGCGCCAGAGAAAATCTCAGCCGTCCAAGCCATCTCCGGATCTCGATCCGGATGAATCCCTCTCGGAAGCCTTCTCCAGCGTTTTCCAATACCTCAACGAGCAGGCGGAGGAGCGGATCCGCCTCCGCAACCTCCAGGAATCTCAACAGGGCGCGGCGGAGGCCGTCTCCAACTCCAAACACTCCGCCGCCGGCGATGATGATGGTGAAGTCGCCGGAGGAGCGGAGAAGAAGGTAAAAGCGAAGAAGCCTAAGAAGTCGAAAATCACTGTCTCCGATGCAGCCGAGGAGACGCCGAAATTCACTATATCCGATGCAGCTGAAGAGATTGACGCCGCTGAACTGGCGGCTTACCTTGAGGCCACAACCGTATGTTCTATGTTCTTCCCCTTCGTTGTTAGATTTGCTTAGATTAATGTGTTGGAACTTGCTTGCGATTTGACGCCTCTTGCAGTTAGTTTTTTCGTAGGCTGATGTGTTGAGGTTCTTCTTTGTATTTTGATGCATTCGGATGTATGCAGTGCTGAAAAAGTTGTGAATTCTTTCTTCTGTTGCTTACTGTATTTCATATGATGCATGAAGTGCTGTATTAGGCAATATCTGTTCCTCTGTTCAAGTCTGAGATAATTTTGTAATGTTGTAGGAGCGTTCCTCTGAACTCAGATGAATGAAAAGATGTTTATGAAGATTTTGTAGCAGGATAAGACCTTGCATTGTTGATTTTCTCACAAGAGTGTTGAAATGTATCTAATTTTTGTTTATTTGACTTATGGTGTACTGCAGGCCGCATATGACGGATTTGATTTTATACAGCTGATGCGATTTGCTGATTATATCGGCCGTGCTTTCTCGAAGATCAGCCCTTCTCAGTTTCGGTGGCCACAGATGTTGAAGGAATCATCTGTTGCAATGAACAGCACAGTGAGCTTTCTTTCTTTGACCTCTTTGATAGTAGCTTCTCTGTCATATTTCCTATGTTTCACATGAAGATTTATTTACTAATATGTATGTTTACTATCTATTTAAGCAATCCTTAATGTTACGTACTAATCTTCTCTCATGGGAGAATATTTGGATTAATTCTTCTAGCTGGCTGTCTTCTATAAGCAAGCCTTATCTTGTACTTTATCAATATGAGGATATCTGAGGTATTTATGTTGTTAATTGTTATTTTGTGTTGTGATGTAGTGGGAGAAGTTTAGGGTTATGTAAGTATAATTTCTGTATGCAATTGTCCTTTTTTTGGATGGGGACGCTAGTAAAATGACACCTAGGACATAGCCAGCTTATCTAATGTATGCCAAGATGACCACCTAGGTTTCAAATATGTGAAGCATGCAATGCCAGGCTCAGGATTTTTGTTTGAGGCGTAAACAATGGCCATAATGCTTTTTTTAAAAAAATAATTATTCATTATTTTGTCATTTGAGTGGGCTAGGGCTTATTTTTGACAGAGATATGGGCTTTTCTCTATGTTTTGGGCTATTTCTAGGTCAACCGAGGTGGGTGCCCCCTAAACAAGATCCCTGCTTCCACCTCGGGAAGCACGAGAAACTGCTCAGATAAAAATAGATGTAGATATCGACACAATTATTGTTTTCTACCAAAAAAAGAAAAAACCACAGTTATTGTGATCATGCATTAAAAAAAAATCCAAGACACGGATATAGTTATCATATTATTTTTATAAAATGAAATTTCAAATTTTCTACTATGGTTTTTGCACTAAGCATTACCTTTTATTTTCAGTACATTTCTGTATTTACGAAACTCTCACTATTTAAAATCCTTTCTAAAATTCTTTTGATCGAGGAATAAGAAAACTAACTTAAGTTTATGAAATAATGGACTAGCAAAGTAGAATATGTTAAACTTTTATCTTTGCGAGTTTTATGCCGCATCCAGCTTAGTACCTGTGTCTTATCATTTGGATACAGGTCTAATAGGCATATTGAAATATCACATCGTCAAAGTTATATCAATAGAAGGGTAAGAGCATCAAGTTACTTTCTATGTAAAGCGAAATATTTAATTTATTTCTTTAACCACACTTATAGCTTTGGTTTTCTCTTTTTGGCACTCATTCACATTTCTTGCTGTTTCTTAGACACCATTGCCACAACTCACAACTATCATACATGGTAGATCATCATTTTGAGAGTGTTGGGATATTTTCAAATTTGAGGTTCTTCATGGGATATTATTGGGAAAATGCTGCATAAACTAAGTTATTTTTTAAATAATAAAAAATGATAAATATGAAACATGGATATATACTATTCGGATAAATACTGTTCGAAACACTTTGACGAATTTTCCTTTTCCCCTTTTTCCATTATGATTTTCTTGTGATATTCTGGTGATTTGTTGGAACTGGCCCAAGATTTATTTTCTTGTCACAGGCCAGTATGCAAATATTGCTTATATCTGATCCACTTAAACCCTTGTCCGAGATTTACATTAGAACCACCACAAGAATTGGCGCAGCATGTGCGTCATAGACCTAAGAGCCATAAAAAGGAGCCCCAAAAGAATGGGCCCACAACCAGCCAACCTATTAGGCCTAATTTATAGTGGGTAACCATTGGCCCTAATCATAGCGGACCAGCCCATTGGGTGATGTCCAGATTATTATCCATTAGGCCAACCCATGGATGGCTAGCCCATTGGCCCAGTAATTCGTACTTTCTTAGTATGTAAAGATCCAATGAAAGTATCATATATCTACATTCTTAGTTTAGAAAATTCCTAATTGAAATATCTTAAATCTAGCAAGGTAGTTGATTGACATGTAATCAATTAATGGTGATTGATGATTGTCATGCAATCTATTAGAGATAATTAATTGACATATAAGAGAGGAAAGAAAATCCAATCAACTATAAGGAGACTAACGTGGAATCAAGTTCATGGAAGGGGAAGAATGACCCGGACGACTTAGATTCTTAGTAAGGTAGTTGAATAACATTAATAATGGTTGATGATTGTCATGTATTCTATTAAGATGATTAACAAGAGTGAGAAAAGCAAATCTCATCAAGGAAAAAGGGAGTGACAAAATTCCATCAAGTATCATGAGACTGATTTTTGAGAAAATTTTGAAATGAGTCAGCATAGATTTTGAGCAAATTTTGAAAAAAAACTCCAAACCAATTAATTTGCTTTTCTGGACTTGTCAGGGCCCCTAAATCACTATCCGAACTGTTGTCCTCTTTGGAAGGCTGAAAACAGCTAAGGAGTCAAATTTGGAGCCTTGATTCATCATGGATCTTTAAAAAATTGCAAAAAAGGGTGAGGTATAAATGTTGTGGTTTCTCTATGTTGGCCAAAAATGGCATGTCATGATTCCTCTCTTCAAAAATCCTCCAATTTGGAGATTCCTCTCCTTTTACCAAACATGCCCTTGGGTTTGATACAAATCACACGATCCAGGTATGAATCCTAGGTTTTTAACAATAGTCTGACACATTGCATATCTTTTATCTCATACCCATTTTATGATTTGAAGCAAAAAGGATGCTGTCATAGATCCTTTTTAGTTTCTCCCATCTTTTAATGCGGGGCTATTATCTTTACAGCTCTAAAACAAAGAGTGCAAGGGAAGGGACTCTAATAGTGCCCCTTCTCACCCTCTACTATTGTTTTTAGCCCATTTGCTTTTCAAGATAAGCTCACAACAAAAGAAACAAAACCATTGTGGTTTAGGATTTTGAAGTGTTTATCAAGAATCAAGATGCACAACTTCATTTTGATTAAAAAATTACGATCTGCGAATTGCAAAACTTCTTTGTTTTCACTTTCTAGATGCAGTACGTGTGTTTAGGGATGTAGCAAATACCTTTGGGTCTAGCTGTTGAAAATTTCTATGCCAAGTAAGGCTTCCAATACTTGAAAATTTCTATGCCAATTAAGGCTTCCAAAACTGGCTTGAGAACTTGGGATGGTGACATCAGTTGTTCACATGGAACATTATCTTTCAAAAGTCATATTTGCTGCAATTTTTCTTCTTAATGATTTCTTTGGAATGCCATGGAAAGTGTAAGGCAAAGAGGACATGGATGGATGCAGTAAGTTCAGATCTGAAAAAATGTGACATATCCGAGGTTTTGGCCCATGATAGATTGGAATGGGGCTTTAATGATGATGAATAATTCCTTTGAAATCTTGGTAGACTTTCATCTATCTTGATATGTTCTTATATGCTGCATGGGTCCTGGAGCATCGTCACGCATGGGGTGCTACTCAAGTCTTCTTTAGCATCTTCCATTCTATTGAAACTATCGACTTCTTTTATTTCTAGGCTCATAATTTGAACTATTTTGTTTTGGAATAGACGCTTTACAGAGTTTTCTGCATCTTTCGTCTTTGTTTTGAACAAGCTTGTTATTTTAGATTTCCAGCCAATGTTGCCCTTACCTTTCATTTACATTTTGGTCATATCTTTGGATGAGATGAGTTGTTAAATTCATGCCTTTTATTATTCTAAAGTACCCAAATGAGCATGCTATTTAAATGGGATGCTTCTTCAACTACCATTGGATGGTAATTGTTGTTGATTTTTTGCAGATGCCTCTGTGCTATATTCCTGAACCTGTTTCTAAGATATCCACTGAGTGGATTAGCAAACGCTCAGCCGTCGCTCTTGGTGAATTTCTTATGTGGTCATTGAATTGTGCCCTTGAGGACTTGGAGTTTCAACAATCTGAATGTATGGGCTGGAGAAAGTTGTTTAAAATTATTCCTCAATCAAAGGCCATAGTAAGATTTCCTCTTCTTTCAACTCCTCGGCATAAACATGCAATTTATTTACCATTAAGTTAAGTGGAACTCTTCTTTTTGAGCTGTTTGCAACAGATATCTGTTGCTAAGAGCTCAAAAAGGTCAACCTAACATCCTCCAACAAAGGCTCACCACCTAAATTGGATGGATTTTTCTTTAGTTCCCATTTGTCCATAGAACATGCAATTTATTTACCATTAAAATGGAAGTGGCATTGTGATTTTTTTTAATCATGTTAGCATACCCAAATACTTGTTCCTCGCCACTTTAATTTGCTAGCTTCATGAAGCATCATTTTCTTTCTTTCCATCTATTTTCTTCTTTTTCTTTCTTTCTTCCTTTCTTTTTCCAATATAATTGTTGCTTGAAAAGTCCACATTTGGCAACTGTAATTCTTCTGGGAAGTTAAAATCCTCATTTTGAGGGTTTTAAAGTCCGATCTCCCCCCATACCTTTTCTCAGCTATGTGCACCCTTATGCATCGATATTAATGTGAAATCCTTATTCAGCTGATGAAGGAACAAGATGTAATTCTTGAAATTTCATTTGCAAGTGGCTCTCTCTCTCTCTCTCTCTCTCTCACACACACACACACATGCACAGTTTGTAGTGAACAGTTTCATCAACAATCTGTTGCAACTACGATTTCTATGTGGTGCCCTTACCATCAATTTAATTTCCATACACATCGTATCTCATCCCTTCATATACGGGCAGGTGCCACTTTGAGACTAAGCCATGTGGTACTAACTGTTGGATTTAATCACAAAATTTCTAAACCATTTAAATTGGAGAGAGTTTGACATCTAGTAAGTCCATTTCGTCCATTTCTTGGGCCATGTCCTTCAGATTTCAGGTATATGGTTAGTGAGGGCCTTGGTATCAGTATGCCTTGTGAATTTGGATATTTTGCACACGTTGTTCTTTTGCTTCCTTACTATGATTGGATGAGCATCTTTTTCTACCACTCAGGAAAAAAAATAATAATGATATTGTTGAGTAAGCATATCTTTTTGTTGCATGACATCGTGTGGCATATTATTGGAACTGCAGGTAGGAATATTTGTGGGTATAGCAATCGTATTGCGTCAGAAACCTGATTTATTGATCAGCCAGCATCCCATGTTGATAGATAATCCTCGTTATCAAGGACAAGATAAAATTCCACTTTATGTTTGGGTGATCTCTCAGGTAAGAGTTGCTAGGTGCCAACAATATTTGTTATTAATCTTCTATTTATGATTTAGTTAATTGATTTTTGCATGTGCAGGCCTGTGTTGGAGATCTAGTTGTTGGTATGCGTTCATGGACACGGCTACTATTGCCTTATGTGAGTGACAAGTCAAGTTGTGATCCACTGTTGAGAGACTTAGTTTTGCAGTTGGTAGAAAGGTTGTCCTCTTTATTATTTGAGATGTGGTGTGTTTGCACCCTTTAGAGTTCTTTTAGATTAAATTTCACTTATTGCTGATTGCAGGATCTTGTCAGATCCTAGGGCTAGACCTGTTTTATTTAATGGCGTGGTTAGAAAGGGGGTAAGGCTGGTGCCACCGCATTCGCTTGACACGTTGATGCGAGTTACTTTGCCTTCTGCACCTGCTTCTCGGACCAAGGTCAGTCTTAAGGACCCTTAATCTAATTTTCTTTCTGTAACATTTGGATGGGTCATAGATTTTTTTGTTAAAGGTGTTTCCTGAGTTTGTAGGTTTTTTTTTCCTTCTACAGGCAAGTGAAAGGTTTGAGGCAATTTACCCCACCCTAAAAGAGCTGGCTCTTGCAGGTTCCCCTGGAACCAGAGCAATGAAACAAGTTTCACAACAACTTTTGCCTCTTGCTTTCAGATCAATTAGTGAAAGTAAGTTGAACCCTAATGCAGAAAACCCTGAATTATCCAAAGAAGCAGCTGCTGTTTTCATATGGTGTTTGGCTCAAAATCCTGATTGTTACAAGCAGTGGGTAAGCAATTTTTTCTCTTACTTTAAATTTTAGAATTCATGAATCCTTATTTCAGCTCTCAATTATGACTACTCTATCAGCTCTGAACCTGTTAAATTTACAATAGGAACAGCTTCATGTGGAGTATATAGAAGCTAGTGTCACTGTCCTGCAAATGCTGGTTGGTCAATGGAAGGAACATGCAATAAGACTTTCTCCTCCTGGCAATATTAAGCGGACACTCAAGAGTTTGAGGCTGAAGGTATTTGACTATAAACCACTTGTTTCTGTTGTTAGTCATGAAAGGCTGAACGTCTGTATTGTCCATTAAGTCACAGGAAAATAAAGGACAATGAAAACGCTAAACGTCCATTCTGTCCATTGAGTCACATGAAAGTAAAGAACCAACAGACTAACAATGACATCTTGAAAGAAGTGCCGAATATTATGAGCAGTGGGGATAGGAGGCCTGTCATAGCTCCATGGTTTTTACTGTCAAAGAAGCCCTTGAAAGTTGGACATTTAAGTCCTAACGATCCATTTTTGCATGCTTTGGATCAACATTTTAGGTTATCCAATCACAGTACCAATGATCCCATCCTGTGATAACAGTGATGGTCCCTCCTATCAGCTCCACTGTCTTGTAAACATCACAGGGTGCCTCTGTTGTCCTGTGCGAAAAGCTAAAATGTCTTTTTTTTAATTACATAATTATATATTATTATAGCGTTTGCATTATGGGGCCTTATTTAACGATGATTTAGAATGAGCAAAGCTTTACTTAAACTATAGATTTTTTTGTTTTTTTGGTTTTGGGAGTTTTAGACTGTGGACCCTGATTTAGTTAGTTGTGATACAGAATAGGCGAATGTTGGCTGAAGGTTCTGGTGCTTATAGGAAGGCTTGCTTTAAAGAAGCAGATAAGTACTGTCAGGTTATCTTGGGAAGATTGACAGGTCGATTCAGCTGCATGAGAAGTGGTGTGGTCATAATGACACTGGCAATTACTACTGGTGCAATCCTCTTGTCTCCAAACATGGATTCGTGGGACTGGAAGAATCTTTACATAATGTTCACCTCAGTTCTGAACATAAACTAGCTTCCTCCTCGGTTTCATGAGAGAATTTAACTCACACATCGCTCCAGATAAAAGCATGTGACACAAATGAGAAGGTGCAGTTCACTAATTCTTGGATGTAGGTTAAGTAATTGAGAGGAGTTGAACCATCTATAATCTTAATTACTGACAGTGGCAATCGTGAGTCTCGCGGATTTCTGTTGTTGGGTTCCGGAAAATAGATGAGCAGGTAAACCTTGTTCCTTTTTTCGTGTTAATATATTTAGTGCTTCAATTTGACATCTTTTCTTTTAAATTTTTGTCATGAATGTTTTGAATTCCTAACATTCTATAGGATTTGGTTTTTCTTATCTATGATTTGTGTGATCTGTTCTCTTGTATAGGGGGGCTTTGGATTAGGAGTTGCAAAAATCAGTCCAAGTTAGGAGATATTTCTATCATATTTAAGATGTGATAAAATCAGCAGTTGATATGATATCAAATTGACCATTCATGTATTGCTACAGTTCAGGTGGATAGAAATGTCTAATTTGGCTGATTTTGGATTGTGTTTCTAGAGAAATATGCACCTATATATTTTGATGGGGCTGTTAATGGATCCCACAAGTGTCTCAGCTGAAAATTGCTTTCTCAAGCGAGCACTTTCGATGGGTGATATTACGCCAATGCTGTTTAAGTGGCAGATCCCATTTTACTTTCACATTTCAAATTTTATTTTTTTATCGGTATTTCTGATTTTATTTTGAAGGCCCTTCCATATAATGATGCATTATACCTGTGTGTTTTGCGTGTTGTGTCTTGGGTCATGCATGCAGTGAGGTGGGCTTTGCTTGCTTGCTTTCGATTTAGTTATGGTTTTGGGATCCCCTCAATTCAACTTCATACAGTGGGGCATATGGAGCTATAATTCAATCCAAACTGACCATACACTAGACAGAATGCCCCTCCAACACTGGTTCTTTCATTGAATGTGTGGTGCCTGCAGTCCATCAGAGGTCTCAATCTGATGTATGGTTTTTTTAACAGAGCCGGCTGGCACAAGATCGTGGGCATCACTATACTTGAGCTCTTGCCCTTTTTTATGTTTTTGAGTAGCAACCCATGGATTTTATTACTCAAGAAGAGTATAAACAAAAACAGAAGCTTGTTATTATTCATAGATCTCATCTCAATAGATCTTGTTTCTACTCGTTGCCATGGGTTGCCATGGGTTAATGAAATTCATTTGAAAGGAGCTTTTTCTGATGCAGTGATGCCCTCCATATCCTATGGTTGATGATATTGATACGAAGAGTGCCATTTCAGCTAACGGATCCCTTTCTGGCGTAGCTATCAACTTGTGAGATGTCAAGTATTTTATCCATACCGCTTGCATGGAGGAACCTGAGAGATTTTAATTAAACATAGCATAGCATTGAGAGATTTTAGTGGTTGGTGCGTTTTTAAGTAGAAAACATAGCTTCTAGGATGGGTGAGTCATACTTATCCATGAGAATTTTGGCCATGGATTGGCAACCGCCAGGAACTGAAGACTGCATGTTTAATGCGATGTTTGGGTTGTGGACGCTCTGTCGAATGTGTATCCAACCATGTTGCCCCCGTTCTTCGTCCCAAACTTTTGCCCTGTTCAGCAGATTGAGATCTTTCATCATGAGTGCTTGTAGCATAAGACATGAGGAAGGAGCATGTATGTATATTTGAAGTTAAGCATCTATTTGAATCAATTCTATGTCAAAGTGGCACAAAAAGTGTACTTGCTAAAAATGCACTCTAAGAAAATTCTAGCAAAACGAGCTAATTATGGTACCCCTCGGGTTCTAGACCAAGTTGGAATAAGGAGATATTAGCTAGTTGCACTGAATTGTAAATAGTTTCGGTAGGCTAAGAATAAGGGCCCGTTGGTTTGCATGAGTTGAACTCCTAAGGATTCTTAGAATTATCAAGTCGCTAAAATTGATGAAACAAAGTGGTGATCACTAGCCATCTCCCTGCATGATCAAATTGTGAGAAAGGTAGGTTCCTCCTACGTCCGCCCGTTATATCTGTCAGCCCTCACCTCTTGTGTTGAAACCCATTTTATTATGATTTTTTTTAATTCCACGGAAATTAATGGGCCCTTAATCAATAATTGAATTGAAGAGAAATGAGTTAAAAATCTGTCTTCCAGTCCGTTACACTATTAGTAGCATCAATGCATGTACCTGTACATGTGGGCGTCAATGGCAGCTGGTGTGTCGTTAGAATCTACGAGGCAGCCCTCGCTTACCCAACAGTTCCCACATGAATCCAACTCCCATCCTTTCAGATGTCCTTCCTACAAACTTGCATTCATCATTAGCCAATACAAATTATGCAGTAGATTAGTCTTTGAAACACTTTCCTCACTATTTAGATTAGTCTCTGAAACACTTTTCTCACCATTTAGTCTTGATTGCTCGCAAACTACTGTCTTAATTGTTATATCTTACCATTTATAGGTAAGCAGAGTTGCAATTACCAGAGTTCAAGTAACCTGAGCCAGTGCCCGAACCTCTTCATGTAGGGTCTCACATGGGTATTTCAGATGGGCCTGAAATGAGGCCATTATACCATAGTAAGGTTTTCTAGCCTGATGGAAAATGGGCCAGACCTTGGCCTATGTTAGGGCAAAGATGGCTCTTTGGTCCCAGTAGCTGTGACACATCTTAGACAAGTGGACAAGATAGTCCCTGAAAAGGAATGCTTGGGTCTAAATTTCTGACCCTGTGCTGGAACTGGCTTGAATGTCGGATGCTAAAACTTAATGGGGCGCCTAAAGACTGGTTTTGGTCCAAGCCTATCTGGTCCAGTGTACCCCGTTAGCTAGGCTAGATGGAATGAACAAATCCAATAAAATTAAGGCACTAACCATTGTCATTATCCTGGTGATTAAGAAGCTTAAAGAGCTTGTTCATGATGTGGCATGTTTAGGCAAATAAAAAAAGAGATTTGCCGGATAAACAATAATTTTATCTCGAGGAAAAAAGATTAAAATCTCTATTTTACCCCTCACACATCTCTCTCCCTCCCTCCTCTCTCCTCCCCTTTTTCTTAGGCCGGCGACTAGCTCCAGCCGGTGAGAGGGGGGCTTTCCCTCCCTCTCTCCCTCTTCGTCTCCTTATTCCTCCTCCTCTTACTCTCTTCTCCCTATTCCTCTTCCTTTCCTCTCCCTCCTTCTTCCTCTCCTCTCCTCCCTCTTCCTCTCTCCTCTCCTCCTCTCATCTCCTCTTCGCCTTGTTTGGCCGTGATGTTCGGCCTCGTAGGGGGCGAACGGGGTGGAGAGGAGATGAGAGGAGGAGAGGAAAAGGGAGAGGAAAAGGGAGGGAGAGGAAGAGGGAGGGAGAGAAGAGGAATAGGAGTTGGAATAAGGAGAGGAGAGGGAGAGAAAAGAAGAAATAAGGAGAGGAAGAGGGAGAGAGGGAGGGATAGCGCCCCCTCCCCCCGGCCGGAAGGAAAGGGGAGGAGAGAGGGGGGAGGGAGAGAGGTCTGGGGGGTAAAATGGGGATTTTAATTTTAATTTTTTTTCTTCTTGTGTGAAGAGTATTTTTTTTTTCAAATAGCAGCTCTCATAAAAAAAAATAAAAAGCGCTAACATACTGAAAATGTAAAAAAGAAAATTGTTGCAACTCCAACTGTGCTGAGTGCTTGGACAGACTTGTTCTGCTCGGCCGACTCGGCAATTCACCAAGCCATGTTGACTAGGCCGAGGCAGGTGAGTCTGAGCCAGCACTAAACCGTGAGGTGGATGGATTTCATGGTTATGCACAAAATAGACACAAGGAAACTAATGGGGCACCTCTATACAGTTTTTCAATGTTTCAACTGCCTCAGCTCCCTTCTGCTTAGCTTGCTGCGGCGGGGTGATGACATTCATCCTCAGCTCTATCGACTCCAATGGATCTTCCAGTTCTTGGATGAGACTTCCAATTCCTTCTTCAGATCCTGCAAGTCTCATACGCACCATCTCAATGATGATCTTCACCACCATGTATGCTCCTACGCAAACCAAAAGTTGCAAATAATAATTAAAAAAACTTGTGAGTACAAAAGAACAAATTAATCCTTGATTTATATTTCTTTAGACTTTGAAGTAATGACTCTTAAACGAGATTACCCTAAAATTCCATATCATATGGTCCCAACATGAAAAAAAAAAGGGATTTGTCTATTCAGGATATAAAATACTTAGTTTTTTCCAAAATGATATTGACCAAAACTTTATACCAAACATGGGTATTTTACATTTGTCATTAAATTTTTTTTCAAATATACCTTTTTGTGCGATATCGCACAGACTGAAGGACAAACTATTTGTATTTCCTCTACGGCCGACCCACGGCTAAGCCGTCAATTGTACTATGCCTAAGCTATAACTCAGCCGTGGCTTAGCCACAGGCTTCATACCGCTAAGCCGTAGACCAGCATATAGTTGAGCCGTAAATGCAAGTGAAAGCATACGGCTGAGCCATAAATGCATGTAAATTTAAACACAACTTATGCTTCACGGCCAAGCCGTGACCTATACACAGCTAAGCCGAAAGATTTATGAATAGAGAATCAGTTCGAATCCGGAATCAAAGGTTTTTATATTGTGAATATTGTGGTGGGTGATCGACTATATAAAGGGTGAACATGTTGACCCACTTTTACTTTCAAAGTAAAGACAAAATATTTGCAAATGCAAGACTTTTAACATGTTTAACAAGAAGATTAAAAAGAAAACTAGGCGAAAAATGCAATGGCCTTAGCTTTCTTATGTTATGACAATGCATCAAGTTGGACATCAGTGGAAGTTAAACACTTTTTTCCAATTGCAATTCAAGGACGACATATCTTTGTGGATAGGCCACGGATAGCCTGGAGTAAGTTGTCAATTTACTGCTTCAGAGGTTAATCTTGAGGAGTCACATGCACCCACAAGTTGAGAGTACATCAAACAGAAGTGTTCTAGGTATCTCAGAAGACGGAAAGAAGAAGTGTGATTTGAGTACGGGTGCTCATGGATCAGGCCAAACCGAGCCCCACCTGCTTTGGGCAAGGTTTTAGCTTAATTTTTGGTACACGGGCAAGGTTTGGACTCAAAACTTAGGAACATTTGATATTTAGACTGGCTTGGATTCAACAGCAGAGATCAAAACCCAACCAAGCTCCGGGCACAATTAGAAATAATTTCAAGAAATAAAAAAATGATGTGAAATTTCAAGCACAACTTCACATGTCTGTGCTTCAGTCTGTCCGATATTGCCTAGTGTGCGATATCGTACAAACGAGTATATTTGGAAAAAAAATTAATGATAAATGTGAAATGCCCACATTTGGTATAAAGTTTTGGTCAACATCATTTTAAGGAAAATTGAGTCTTTTATATCCTGAATGTACAAATTTCCAAAAAAAATTAAATAAAAAATAAGGGTTGGTGAGGGTTAGGAAGTTATGACCCGTTTAAAAAAGGATCCTCTAGTCTACTTCTGAATATAAGTAGCACGCACTACCCTCCATTGCTTAAAAAATTCCTAGCTTTGTGTTTATCTATATCAAGTAGAATGTAATATAATTATTACCATCATCAAGAAAGTGGTTCTCTTTCAATGCTCCATGGCCTGTAGTTTCCATCATTAGGTGGGTCTCTATCCCATCCTTGTTGAGCTGAACACCCTTGTCTATAACGTTCCGGTACCCAACCCGATAGAGGCAATGGTGGCCTCCTCTGCTGGTGACGAATCTGGTGAGGGCCACACTAGTGCGGGCGTCGGTGACTATGGTTGTGCCAGGGAATTCCCTCAGCACAATGGCAGCCATGAGGGCAATGAGCCGGTCACCGTTGATGGTGTTGCCCTTGTCATCAACGACGCCGCTTCTGTCCACGTCAGTGTCGAAGACGATCCCAAGGTGGGCCCCTTGTTCCAAGACAGCAGACCTGGTGAGGGACATGGCCACCTTGTCCTCTGGGTTGGGGATGTGGTTAGGGAACATTCCATCAGGCTCTAGATTTAGGCTGCCCGTTGTATCTGCTCCAAGCTTTTCTAGGACATCCCATGTGAAGAATCCACCTGATCCGTTTCCAGCATTCACCACAATCTGCAAGTGTAATGCAGCAGCAACATATGTTACTTGCTCAGTATGTTACTTGTTCAGTTCTTGTCATTGTGGGCTTAAAACCCAACTAATATGGGTCTGGTCCAGATACCCAGACTTCAAATTTGGGCCAAGATCAGTATTACTGATATCATGATATGAGCGGGAGTGCAAAGGGTCGGGATTTGGGCCTACCCAATTTTTAAAAGGTCCAACTGGTCTAAAATCCATTGTAACTTAACCTGACCTGACCTTATTTTATTCTGCATGGGACAACCCGAACCCGACCTACCATCTAAAATTGACTCGACCAGAATAGATGCCTGGTTTATATGCTTTGGTTGCCCTTCTTAAGGTTATTCTCATGTTACACTAGTGAACCTGGACCAACCTGATCCAAGACAAGTTTAAATTGGGATTTTTTTTGGTGGCCTCAGGCTCACGTGACTCTGCAAGCCATTTGGGTTTTAGTGGGTGGGTCAGCAGTGTCGGCCCAATTCTCACCAATGCATGCATGTGAGAGAGTGAATCATGAGAACCGCCTTGATGAGCATTAACAGTCGCAACTCACAAGCTTAAATTTGACGCTTTTTCAAATTCTACTTATTGCTTGGATTTAAAAAAATTGATGCCTTGCATAATTATTAAACTTGAAGGCCACATATCAAAAGGTTAGATCACAAGGTTGATGTTTTGCATGGTCTCATTGAAATATTTCCATCCTCTATCCGTTGACGTGGCCCCACAACTGAGGTAGCAGTGTTGCATGCACAGAGAGAGAGAGAGAGAGAGAGAGAGAGAGAGAGAGAGAGAGAGAGAGAGAGAGAGAGCACACCTTAAATCCAAGGAGGGGAGTGTCGTAGTGCAAGGGATGGTTGATCCTCTCCTTGATGATATTGCAGAGATGCTGAGCATAACTAGTCATGAAATCTACTCTGGTTGTGGGGACGGGCTTGATGGTGGGCCATCCTCTGCCCACCCTATTAGCATACTTTCGGGCAGCTCGATCACATATCTCTTCCACCTCTGTTGAAGTCAATCCACCCTTTGGTGTGAAGAACTTGAGGCCATTTCGAGTGTATGGAAGGTGTGATGCTGTCATCTGCATTGCAATTTATATCAACATATATCATATGCAATATAGCAAATCCTAACTGTTATCTACACTACACACTGCTGACTTGCTTGGCAACTTATCCACCGTACATGTGGCATGCATGTCCATCTTTTGAAACCAGTGGGACATCATTTGCGGGGCCTCCTTCCTGAGGGGTCCACCAGGTTGGGGTGCATGCAAATGCAAGCCACTCTGTTGGATGAGTTTTCTATTTGTCATGAACATAACCTATGATAACAAATTGCATTTACTTGTGTTTGGAGGGTCTTCGGCCTATCATTTTTTGGAATTTAATTTAGGCCACCAAATGACTCGTTTCTATTTATCTCTTATGTGTTGTCCTTTGGAATGTGCCTGTCTTCGGAATAGAGTCGGCTAAAATAATTTGCAAAACCATCCCTGACAATGAGTTCTACCATGAGAAAGGTACCACTCACAACACCAGCCCTTGTTAGATGTAAAAGGCCTACGACGATGGTGGTGGTGGTGGTGATGTAAGCACTTCTGGCCGAAAGGCCAATAGACTCAGTCCAAATCAAACCCAACGTGGCTAATTGGTTCAAGCAAGCTCTAGCTAGTAGCCCACTTGCGACTAAAATTACCATAAACTTGTCATGGTTGCAGGCCTACCATGATCGACGCATCGTAAGAAAATGAGGGGAGAAGAGTGCTCATGTAACAAGCTGGAGTTGTGGCCAGGCCCATATCAAACACGGAACATCCAGCAAGCCCTAGGCCGGCAAACACTGCCACACTCAGTGTCGGCCCAGATATGCGTGGATCCCTGCCAACTGATATCTTAGCCCGGCCACCACCATGCCTCTCACCAGTGCATCCCAAACCTTCAATCACCCAATCTCCAAAGCTCTCCGCAATCGCATGGACAGCCTGCAGTGTAAGGTCCACAGCACGGCCCTTCTCTCCTTCCAAGGCGACGCCCCGAATATCTGATCCATTTTGAAGCCTCTTGATCTGGTATGCGGCTTCGCCAACACCCGCAAGTCCTTGCTGAGCCTGGGTCTGGGCCTGGGCCTTGGTTGGTGGCTTTGTTCTGAAGAGGATGGGGAGTTGGGTGACTTCAGTGAGAGGTCTGGAAGGTGAAGATGGGAAGCTGCTTGTTTTGAGAGGATTGCAATGCTGAAGAGAAAAGGAAGGGGATGTGGTGACCATGCCCATGACAGTCTCTTAACAGCTATGGTTGTTATGGCTACAACAAGTGAAGAATTAGAACCAAGCAACAAATAGCATGAGGTAGATAAGATTCATATATCTATGGCCATGTTCTTCCAACTCGAAATATCTGTTGTGAGTTCTTTGTTTTCACATGTTACTAGAAAACAAGCACACAGCATGAACGTGTGACAGTTGATAAAAAGACATCCCTTGTGGGGTCCACTAGGTCAACGGTCCGGAATGTGATGATATTATACGAGTCATATAATACCAGTCGAATAGCTACTGGGCCATGCTTTTGAGACGCAAAAAATCTCTCTCTGTATCATCTAATCATCATCGGATATGAAATATCTGTAGCAACTTTTGTTTGTTTTGGATGTTTAGGGGCCAACCCCTCAAAGATCGTGAATATTCTGAAATTTTCTTAAGAATTTTATAAAAGAAGAGATGATCTGGTGTATCTTTAATCTGATATGTTACAAAATTAAGATTTTTATTCGACAATTATCTCTTGAATTATGGTACATAATTTGCAGATGATATAGTAATGGTGGATGAATCAAGAGATTGTGTAGATTCAAAATTCGAGAGATAGCGGGGCTGTTAAAATTTAAAAGCTTTAAAATAAGTCGTTCAAAGACAGAATATATGGATCACAACTTCAGTGGATATATACAAAGTGTTGAAACTACTGTCAAAATTGAAACCCATGAGATACCACATAGAGATTTTTTTCGGTATTTGGACTCGATGATTAGTAAGGATGGGGAGATTGATGAAGATGTTGAGCATAGGATAAAAGTTGGATGGTTGAAGTGGAGACTAACTTATGGAGTGCTTTGGAATAGACAAATGCTAACGAAATTAAAGGACAAATTTTACAGGACAATGGTTAGATCAGTTATAATACATGGAGCAGAATGTTGGCTAATTAAGAAGACGCATATACATAAAATGGATGTGGCGGAGATGAGAATGCTTAGGTGGATGTATAGTAAAACTAGGAAAGATAAAATTAGAAATGAGCGCTTTCGAGGCCATTTAGGGGTAACACCAATAAAAGATAAGATTAGAGAAACCCATTTAAGATGGTTTCGGCATGTTGAGCATAGGCTGATTATGGTACCTGTAATGAAAAGTTTGACTATCCAAGTAGATGGCCAATCAAGAGGTTGAGGTAGGCCGAAGAAAACATTGATGGAAGTCATTAAATCATATTTGAAGAAGTTTAACTTATCTAAAGATTTGGCTTAAAATAGAACGGAATGAAAAAATAAAATTTATGTAGCTGACCCCAACATAGTTGGAATAAGGCTTTGATGATGATGATAATGATGATTCAACAATTATCTCTCTCTCTTCCTCTCTCACATCTCTTTCTCCTCGACCTCCTCCTCATCCTCTCTCTCTCCAACTTATTTTTAGTAGAACTCTCTACAACTGAAAAGAGGACAGAGGAGATCAGGAGATCCTTTGACGAAGGCATACTAAAGTTGTCCCTCTTAAAGCTAATAAATCAATTGTTAAACGATCTAATTAGAGAGAGATTTTCTATGGATTCTATACACAAGGCGAGGTTAGTTTATACACTTGGATTTCATAAACATACCAAATTTACTGCTCTGAACAACAAATCTCTATTGCCTCCTAGTCCCCACAAGGCATCCTGACGTAAATATGTATTATGTGCTCTGCTAGGTACATTTTGTTAGTTGATAGTTAGTCCCTTTTGCCAAATGCCACTACTATTATATAAAGGAAGTGTCCTAAAAGATTCACTCCAATATCGCGGAAATCCATCGTATAGATTATTCATATGACATAGATGCACGATCAATTTGATAGTTTAAATCACTCCAAAGATCATATCAATTTAAATAAATAGTCAGACATGTGTGACGGTTTTACATTTTGTAAATGTGAACATGTCTCTCCAAATCTCACGCTTATCTTTTCACTCTCTATTTATGCAAAACATAACTTATTTTCTCCATAATTTTGAGCTGATTAAAAAAAGGACGAGTGCCATGAAAGTGTGGCCCACTAATTCTATTATTAAAAGAGTGTTTTACATATAACAAAATTTTTTATTTTAACATTTAACATAGATATAGGAAGAATTTGCAAAATATTTGTCTTTCAAAAATTTCTTTACAAAATATTCGAATTCATTAACATTGTCAAACATGATTTTACTTATTATGCTCTTTTGGAAAAATTCTACTAGAACATTACCAATCAAGTTTTGTGCAGTAATTGTCTAAATTCATGTTACTTTAGAAGTCAAGAATAACTTTGGAAATTCTCATAATTGCAACCTTTTTGGCTTTTCTAGATACACTAGTAGTGGGGAGCAGCATATTCAATTTCTACCTTTGAATAATTTATAAACTCTCCAAACAATATGAATTCTTGGAATTCTTTTAAATAAGTAAGTGCTTTCTTCAAAATGTAAAAGTGTCATCCACATCTCCACCGTATATCTTTCACCTCTCACCTTTTCAATTTATCATTGCATCACCTCATTTATGATCAATTTGAAAACAACTGCATTAACACACAAAATCACTAACTTGTCAATTTTTCTTCCATTTCAACAATTTATGCATGGCCTTCTCTTAATTTAACTTCTTACAATATTTAGGTAAAAACCATAGCACTCTATCGAGTCCGTAGCTATTACTCCTTATATTGTAACACCTTTTTGGCCATCGTAGGGCCCATATAGAGATAATCTAAATCACTCAAGGCAAAGGTTATCCCATCCAATGAAATATCCTCAAATTTTACATCAAAAAAAGTGGAATCTACCATCCAATTGAGTAGCACGATGGAAATGTGATTGGGCGATAGTATGCTATCGCTGCTGAAAATCACATTTCTACCGTAGTGATAAATTGCACACTGAGTTCCACCTCTTTTGAGATGAAACTCGAGAATATTTCATTGGTGTAGATCAACTTCACTATGAACGGCCCCAGTGATCCCTATGTGGGCCCCATGATGTAGTAGCTGCGATAGATGATATGCATCAATCTCTCCGCAATCCGACTACACGAAGGTGGGCCACCAAAGGTGGGACCTACTAAATTGAGTAGCCACACCATTTTGCCTGCATTTCGAGTTCCTACTCACAATGCAACAGAATGAGGAGATGATGGAAGATGAAGGACAGCTCGACACTATACAACCTCCTGCGTCTCTCCTCTTCCATTGCCCATCTCAAGCAAATCCACTCTCGCCTCCTCCTTCTCGGCCTTCGCCACCACCAACACCACCATTTCATCGTCGCCCATCTCATCCTTTCTCTCTCCCAACGCTTCTCTTCCTTCGACTATGCTCTCTCTATCTACTCCCATTTCCCAAACCCCACCACTTTCCTCTTCAACGCCATCCTCCAATCACTCGCCACCTCGACACAGCACCAAAACATGGCTTTCTCGCTCTATCTGCTCCAAATGCGAAGCCCCCAATGCCCCTCTTCGAGGCCCAACTGCTTCACCTTCCCTCCTTTGCTCAAATCCTGCGCCGCTGCCTTCTCTTCGATTGAACCCATCAAGGAAATCCACACCCATGTCGTAAAGTTCGGGTCTCGCTCAGATGTCTATGTCGGAACGGCACTGCTCGATTCCTATGTGAAAGGTGGCGACTTGGCGTCGTCCCGCCAAGTGTTCGACGAAATGCGTTTGAGAAATGTCGCCTCCTGGAACTCCATGGTTTCGGGATTGGCCAAGTGGGGTGATGTGGATTCTGCCAGGAAACTGTTTGAGGAGATTCCTGAGAAGAATGTCGTTTCTTGGACGAGCATGATCTCGGGTTATTCGCAAAATGGGCGCTTTTATGAGACGTTGGCGATGTTTGAGGAGATGGGTGATGCTGGGGTGAGGCCGAATGATGTTACCCTGGTGAGTGTTCTGTCTGCGTGCGGAAATTTGGGTGCTCTTGGTCTGGGGAAAAGGATACATGCTTTCTTAGATGAGAATGGTTATGGGTTGAATCAGTTTGTTGGTAGCGCTCTCATAGATATGTACTGTAAATGTGGTATGGTTGGAGATGCTCTCATGTTGTTTGAGAGGACGACTGAGAAGAATGTGGTTGTGTGCAGTGCCATGATTATGGGATTGGCGATGCACGGGAGGGGATTGGAAGCGCTGGCCATCTTCGAGGACATGAGAAGGCGAGGCATGCGACCTAATGAGATCACCTTTATCGGTGTGTTATGTGCTTGTTGTCATGTCGGTTTGGTGAGAAAAGGGCATTACTATTTCCGCTGCATGAGCAAAGAGTATTCCATGGTTCCCAAGCTTCAGCACTATGCTTGTATGGTTGATCTTCTTGGCCGGGCTGGCCTTCTCGGTGAGGCTTATCAATTCATTGCAAAAATGCCAATTAAGCCGGATGTTGTTGTTTGGGGAGCTTTGCTTGGTGCTTGTAGGACTCATGGTGACTTTGCATTTGGTGAATACGTTGCACAGCAGATGTTGGAGTTAGATTCCAAGCATTGTGGGGCTTTTGTATTTCTATGCAATGCATATTCTAGAGCTGCCAATTGGGGTGGTTTGACCAAGATAAAAAAAATGATGGAGATTTCAGGGATGAAGAGAACTCCAGGGAGAAGCTGGATAGAAATAAACAATGTTGTTCACCAGTTCTTTGCGGGAGATAAATCCCATCCCCTGAATGATAAGATTTATGCAAAGTTGGATGAGCTGGCTAAATTGTTGGCACTTGAAGGGTATTCACCTGACACAAAGGCAGTTATATATGATGTGGAGGAGGAAGAGAAGCAACAGTCATTGTTTGTTCACAGCGAGAAAATAGCAATTGCCTTTGGGCTGGTCAGCACTCCATCTGGAACCGATATTAGAGTTGTGAAAAATCTTCGAGTGTGTGATGACTGCCATTCAGCAATAAAGCTCATCTCAAAGATTGTGGCTAGAGTTATAATTTTAAGAGATAGCAACCGTTTTCACCATTTTGTTGGAGGAATGTGTTCTTGCAAAGACTACTGGTAATATGCAGTCTTAATTTACCATACCTGGGATATGGTGGTTTATTTCTTTGGTGGACCAATATCATTAGTCCTCTGACAAGAGAGTACAAAAAGAAGATCAGTATTAAGGGCCTGTCTGTTTGCATGGAATACATGGGAATTGAATACATAGGTATTCATTGTCAAATGAGCCCCACTGCAGGGTTATTGAAGAGGTGAGGGGTGATGGATAAAAGGCGGTGATGTAGATGAAACCCTCAGTTTTTAAGGATTTGAATTACTAAGGTGGAGGCTGGGTATTCATTTCCCTCCTCCACTTCATTCTTTTCCATTAGAGGGGAAATGGCCTAATGGTATTTTTTGAAAATTCACATTCTTTTTTGAGAATTCACATTCTTTCTTTAATTTTAACCATTTTTTAGAAACAGTGAGACTTACAATTCCTATGTATTCAGTGACATAAAACAAACAGGCCCTGAATGCTTTTCAATTGTATGAGCAGATGGTCTTTCGAAACTGTTCTGAATCCTGATTGGCACAGGAAAAGCCAGGATAACCAAAAGATCCACCACTTGTTTTGTTTATATGATGATGTGTGAGAAATCATTATAGTGGAAGTGGTTAGAACCGGCATTCTGCTCGACACAAGATATTCGGCTGTCCAAGACACTGGGTAGATGCAATTTTGAGTGTCCACCAAGTTGATTCACCTTCAATCCAAAGCCGAAAAACCTGCAGTTAGTGTTCTTGCCAGCTCTTTAAGTGGCCCCGTGCATTCCAAACCACAAGCCTGCAGTTGTGGACCCAAACTGCGTTCAGGGGCATGGTTGAAGTTGATCTTTGCCTGCCCATAATGGATTAATGGCATTAAATGACTGTGTTCGATGGCTGGCTAGAAGTGATAGTTGTTTTAAACTCTCATGTTGCAGCATGTCAGAGTAAGTCCTTTAACTCAAAGCTGTTGGAACATTTTGCATATTGATCTGAACTTATGCTACTTGGGAATTGATGGGCCTGCAGTTTCAGTTCTTGATTGTTGATTTCAGCCCCATCATTAGGCAGGCTGCGTTGCCTGGTTCACTGGGCAGTATGACAGGACTAGCAGTGCTTAACAATCTCGTTGCTTTGAGTATGAAGGTAGACTCCAATTATGATACCCAACTAGCCATGATTTTTCTTTTCTCAGGTTGGGCGACTCCTTGTTGGCTCGCCGCCACTGAGGGAATCCTTTTAAGTTTGCAACTTGGCATGCTTGGCATTCTCTGAGTGATGAATTTAGGTGCTTCACTTTGGGAGATTTAAAAGAAATCATGTTCTGCTTTAGGCCTTCAATTACTCAAGCATTTATGAAGAATTGCTTGCAGCTCCACTCTGGAAACTGAAATATCAATGGTTGGCGGCATTGTTTTTCCTTGTAAAATAAGCGAAGGGGCTCGTCTTCATGCGTTAAGAGAGCATTCATGCCAAATCGGAAGTTGAAACATGTAGCAGTCAACTTTACAAGCTGGTTTTGGAACCTGATATAGCTTACATTGTATTGGCAATCATAGTCAACTGGAATTTTTTCCAATCACCCTGGTCCAGTTAGGGCACGTTTTTCATTTGAAACCTGTAGACGATGCAAATTGAAAATTTGAACAAACATATCATAGGATATTGCCAAATCATAGGACCTTTGTGTCTTCAAGATTTGGTTGTTAGTACAAAATGATGGCTTGGATCTTGACCTGAACCACCAATTGTTCCTAAGTTTGGAAGCTAGATTAATCATATTACATTGAAGTTTGATGTTAATGAACACGAACTTGATGTTTTACCACAGAATGGAAGATTTAAGGGACTAACTCATGGAAAACAAGTTTAGTGTGAACAGAAAATTATAGTAAGGCCAAGGATATGGGGTTTTCCTGGGCTGGGACCCTGTTGTCATGGAATTGTGATTTCTTTCTCCAGCATTGTTTTGGCAGAAGAGGATTGCGAAAGAAAAGCATCCCTTTGTTGTCTGGTGCAACATAATTTTCTCAAGAACAAGAAAAGAAGAAGCAAGATGTTTTATATGGTTCTATGAAAAAGGGTGTTTACTTTGGTAGTGTGGGAGGGGGCGTTTAAGAAAGGTTTTCCATTTCCGTGGAATATTGTTTCCTTACCTTTGGGATATCTAAGGCACATGTTTTGTAGCTCCTGTGGAAGAGGAGTGGAAAAGCATAGTATTTTCTGTGACTGCTCTTCCTATGATAAGCAGTTGTTTCTCAAGGAGAATTTGCTAGCCCAAAATAACAGCCATTTGGACCCATAAGGTGCATCTATGATCATCATTAAAAATTTTATTCAGGTGAGAACTACTGTGCGTAAGATGGTGTAGTCTGGGCTTTGGCGGCCCCCAGCCAATTATATAGGGGAGGGAGGGGAGATGGAAAAAATCAAATTAAGACTTTGGGATTTACAATTATTAACCTTTTTGGAAGATCCTAGCCCTTTGATCTACATTCTTCGATTTTAATTATTATAAAAGATTAGTCTTTGTGCTCCAACCCAACAGTGAGAAGGCCGGATGAATGTCAAATTCGTGCTTGCGAGAATTCACAAGTGCAGCGTAAAGTGTGTGTGTGCACCCTTGCATGATGGGAGGGGCTGCAGCTTGGTCATAAGTGGGCTACCAGGCCTAAAAATTTGTATGGGCTGAGTTTAGCACTATGGATGATGCAAAAAATGTTCACCAATGAGCAGTGGCTCAATTGGTTTGGGATGGTGGATCTGCTCTCTAGAGTCTCAAGTTTAACTTACGCCCCTTAAGTTATCCGAGTACTATGTATGTGGCTATGTATGTACTCCCTAGAGAACAACCCTTGCTCGTTAGAATTGGATAGCCCCGGGGCTGGACATCAAAGATCCAAAGGTTGGGACGGCTAGGGATACTCCAGTTCATGAAAAACAAATGTTCACCTTTGAGTAGAATGTGTGTGCACAATATACAGTGTAGCTAGCATCTTAAGCTCACTTGATGCCTTCCTATCAATGGGGATAGGGTGGATGGAAAGACCTCTTTTTGAATAAAAGTCTTGCCAAAAAAAAAAAAAAAAAACAAATAAGCTTCATCAAATCATTTTAGCCCTTTGTTTAACAATTTAATGATATTTTCACTATGAATTTATTTTCTAAGAATCAATCCAATAGTGAGTAGAGGCTTTTGACAAGTATTAAACCAGACATGGTGCCCAATCATGGGGATTGAGACAGAACCCATCCCACTTATTAACTAAGTTGAAACTTTCAAGTTTTAATGAACTAAAAATTAAAAAGGTCAACCAAAACGCTAAACTATCATTTAAACTTCTTCAAACTGTATTCGTGTCCCACAATGCTAAGCACAAATTTGGTCAATTTAAGATCAGATTGGCAGGTCAATTAACAAGCATGGATGCAATCTTAACCCAACTAATTATAATATATTAAAGAGAAGGAATTTGGATCCAAATTTGACCAGATTCCTTTTAATTTTGACTTTTTTTATTGAGTATATTTGTAAAAAGCTAAAAGAAATGTGTAACTCATGACTTCTTACCCTTTATACACATAGCCTAACCACTGCAGCCCCAAATATGCCTACGTTTATTTACCAGAAAAATAGTAAAACTATTTATATAGAGCAAACTGGACGCTAATCAAGTGGGCTGTGCTGGTGCTTAGCAAGGATCATTGTGCTAGTTTATATATTAATCAGGTCACTAATGTTAACTCAGCCTCAAACTAATCCAAAAAAAAAAAACAGCCAATCCAAACCTTTTGACTCCTCCTAGGGTTAAGCAATTGCCACCCTTTAAAACCTAGCCCCAAAGAGAAAGGGCACGCACTCAAAGGCATCTCTCATTGCCTCACTTTTACCAAAGAGGGAAGAACAGGAGGAGGAGGAGGAGGCGGCCGAGGAGGAGGAAAAGAGATATGGCAGTTCCACGCAGGCGTAATGTGTTCATGGAAGACGAGGAGGAAGACGAAGGCCTCTTCGACAACGAAGAAGAAGAAGAAATGGGTTGGGTCGACCTGGAACCTTCTCCCCCTCCCCCCCATCTTCGCGCATTAGCCGAAGCAGCACAGGTCGGAAACCTCGAAGCCCTTCGCATCGCTCTCGGTATCATATCTCATACACCCCCCCACTTCCTTTTTCTTATAATGAAGGTAGATCGTACTGATGAATGATATAATTAAGTATGCTCCTGTATCTGCATGTGAGACTTTAAACTGCAGTGTCGCGATAAGGTCGTGCATACAGGATATGTACTATCTTGGTTGGTTGAATTGTGAGATTCTTAAATTTCGTCTTGCAAGATTCTTTAGGAAACTAGACTATGATCCTGTGCTTTCTGGTGATGTAAAATTACGTGTGAGGCTGATCTTTCTTGTACTTCAAGGTGGGAAAAGTTGGATACATGCTAAGATGCAATTTACAAAGACTTACATGAATTAAGGAATCAAGGGTGTATACCTAAGAGGAAACTTAGGGGTTGCTCCAATATTAGATAACAATAAATGCTATTTAAGATGGGTGTTGGACATTTGATGGAAGACCAAACCCACCCCCACCACCATTTGATGCCTTGAGGAATTACATGGTCAAGGAACGAAGAGAAGGGAAGACCAAAAAAAACCTTGAATAAGTTTAAAAAGAACATGAGAGTATCTCCAACCGAGATCTCAATCTTAGAGATGCCAAGTTGTATTTGAAGGCTTTTAGCATCCAATGGTGCTGCCAAATCGCCATATGGGCTGGGAACGGTAATAACTTCCCCAACGGAGGCATATCTCTTCAACTGTGAAAGTAACTGCCTTACTTTCTTTGAATATTTTATATGTTTGGGCCCCATAAACTTTTAAAAAAATGTTGCTCTCGGAGAATTTATAGGTGTGGGTTCCAAAACCTTTTAAAAAAATGAATAATAATACATTTGGCACCTCGGGTGGAGTTCCTACTTTTGGATTTGCCAAATTTCAAACTTTCAAATTACCACATATGCCTTAAAATAAAATTTGGCATCTCCAAAATTCACGTCCTGGGCATCTCCAACCGAGATGTCGACTGTCACATGGCACTCTCGACAGGAAAAAAAGACATTTGAAGCCTCTACACCCGAAATGCGTAATCTGATGTGCCATTTGGCATGGAAGGTTGGGATGCCAAATTTGGCATTTCCAAAAAGCAGCATGCCATTTTTTTTAAATATTTTATTTTGTGCGGTCCACAAGAATGCTTTTGAAAAAAAGTATAATAAAATAAAGAGGTCAAAAGAGACAAAAGATAAAAATCTACCGAGTGGAGCTCTTACCTTTGGAGATGCCAAATTCCAAACCTTCAAATTACCACAGAAGAGCATCTTTAGTGGCTCTGCCTTTTGAGGCCTATGTCAAATCCTACATGGCACTTGGCATAGCCCTTCTCATGTCAAATTTGACGTTTCAAAAGGCTACTATCTTTCGTTTTATCAATATTTTAATTGCTTGGGCCCTATCAAACTTTGAAAAGATACAGCTGTTGGATATATTTTGAGAAAATGTGGTTTTTGGTGATATTATTTTGAAAAACCGTTGAAGTCTCCTTCTATAAATTTGGAATGTTTGATGTTATTTTTTCCTTATTCACACCATGGATTCAAGGTGCCGGCTTCGGTTGTTTTATAGCCGTTGTTGTGTTCATGTATCTGAAACATTAGTATTCCTTTCAGCCAACCTTCGTATACGGAATACAAGCCTTAGTATTATAGAGTACGAAACCACATTATTTTGTAGTGTAGCACGACCACACACAGAATTCTAGGATTTCATTCAAAATCACCTTTGGATTCGCGACATGAGAACACATTTTCAATTCGAAGCAGATTTGGTTGAGCACTTGTAGCATTTCCAAGGGGCGTTTGAAGTAGCTTTTGATTGACTATAATATTATGTAGTTGAATTTAATTTTTTTAATAAAAAATGTGTATTGGTTACAATTTATAGATTTTTGAATTTTTTTTGAATTACTAATTATTTTAGTTACATTTAAATGAAACCAAATTCTATTAAGTAAAAATAAGATATATTTAATATAATAAAAGAAGTCAAAAGGCAAATAATATTAAAATAATAAATTTGACATCTCCATTGGAGTTGCCGCTTTTGAAGATGCCAAATTTCAAACTTCAAATTGCTACATAAGCCTTCAGATGGAATTGGCAACTCCAATGGCACCTTCAAATTTGGAGATGCGAAAATGGAATTAAAAGTTTATATGGCAAATTTGGCATATGGAATTTGGCATCTTCAACTTGGGCAACTCCAAGGGAGATGTCAATCTCCAATGGTTATATAAAAGTTCAAATGTTGAGAGGATTGGCTATTAATTTATTCACTAAATGCATTTGGTAGTCACAATTTTTTCATGTCAATTTTGACATGCCAGGTGTTATGCCATATGACAACTAAGTATTGGCATAGCCGTTGGAGGAGGCATCAGATGCCTTTTAGACCGTTATATACTGACTTGGTTATTTGAAGGTTTCGTTGGAGTTGCTCTTAGAGCATTTCCAACCATTATGCCAAATGGCATCTCCACCTAGGCAAAAAAGGCATTTGAGAGCAACTCCAACAACACCTTCAAATTTGGTGATGCCAAAATGAATTTGAAGGCTTATGTTGCAAATTTGGCATTTGGAATTTGACATCTTCAACTTGGGCAACTCCAACGGAGATGTCAAATTTATTATTTTATTATTTTTTACCTTTTAACCTCATTTATTATATTACATATATCTTATTTCTTTTAAATGAAATTTGGTACCATTTAAATGTAATTAAAATAAGTACTTATTAAAAAAATTAAAAAATCTATAAATTGTAATTAATACATTTTTTTATGAAAATGGTAAATTTAACTACATAATATTATAGTCAATTAGAAGCTGCTTTAGATGCCCCTTAAAATTGCTACAGGTATTCAATCAGATTGGCTTGGAGTTGAAAATGTGTTCTTCTGTCACGAATGCCCTTGAAAATGCCTCTCATGCATCATTGAGTGGAAGACTTTCATCGCGTTCATCTTTAACAATCAAGTTATGCATTATAATACATGCTTTCGTGATATGTTTAAGTGCTTGACGATTCCAGAAAAGAGTAGGCCCACAAACAATCGCAAAACATGCCTAGAGCACTTCAAACTCTCACTTCACATCCTTCCTTGCAAACTCTTAAGCTGTAGCAAAATTTGTGGCCTTTAGCCCTTGTCCCATCTTTTTTGAGAAAAGTACAGCTGTTGTTCTTCAAACATTTGGGACGTATCTATACTCATAATCTCCATCTCCATTTGAATTTTCTCCAATTGTGCCTTCTTTTTCATCTTTCACAAATTTCTGCTTAAGAAGCTCTCTCTTTTATATATATATATATATATATCTCTTTCCTTTTTATCATGCATCATTTGTGAATCTTTATCCATATAGATGTTCATAAGTTTTTCTTTTTTTTTTTTTTTTGCTTCCGCAATTTGCAAATTAAAATTAAGCTCAAATTAAGAATAAATAAAAATAAACTTCATTCAGCTATTTAATTTTACCTTGTCTTGTTCATTCGTGCCATTTTGATTTCTGGCAATAATTGTGGCAAGACATCCACAAAATTTGTTGACAGACACTTGAATCTTACTCCATCGTTGTGCCAACATTTTGTCAGTTTGAGTATTGGCAAATTGCTTATTGTTGTGATTGTATTCTCCCACTTGTTGCCAAAATGCCCCCAAGTTTTTGCTCGTTTCCATGGAAAATTGTGATTGTTGTATGGAAAATTAGGAATTTGAGAGTATTGGGAATCCATAGTGTGGATGAGAAAAAAATTAACATCAAACATTCCTAATTTGTAGAAGGAGAACTCTAAGAGTTTTTCAATATATATATATTTTAAAATATCACCAAGGAAAATTTTTTATGAATTGATCACCAACAACCATATTCTCTGTTGTAGATATAGCTGTTGAATAGGTACAACAAAAATCTATATCTCCAGTACGTAATGCTAATGTCTCCAATGGCTATATCTAGAGAAAAGTTTACCAGGCGAAAGCAATAAAATAATGAAAAAAATGAAAAAGTTGTTGTCTTTATGAAACGCCAATTTTGGCATGGCAAGGGCTATGCCAAATGCCATTGAACATTTTTTATGAATTGATCACAACAGCCATATTCACTGTTGGAGATATAGCCATTGAACATGTACAACAAAAATCTATATCTCCAGTACGTAATTCTAATGTTTCCAATGTCTATATCTAGACAAAAGTTTACCAGGCCAATGCAATAAAATAATGAAAAAAATGAAAAGGTTGTTGTCTTTATAAAACGCCAATTTTGGCATGGCAAGAGCTCTGCCAAATGCCATGTGACAATTGGCATAACCCTTAGAGCACCAGAGCAACGCCTTTTGTTACTATTTAAACCTTATGTGGTATTTTGATGATGCCGTTGGAGATGCTCTAAGTCTCTCTAAGGGAAATGCCAAATGTGACATGGCATTTGGCATATGGGTTTAGGATGTCAAATTTGACATACCATAAAGTCACATGCCAATTTTACTTTTGAATTATTTATTACATAGCCCCATAAGCATGCAAAGATTTTGTAAATTTTCTTATGATGTGGGTCCCATAAGAATGTATATTTATAATAAAATAAGAATTTGACATATTGGTTGGAGTTCCCAGTTTTCAAGCATACCAAATCTCAAACCTTCAAAATGCCACATAAGCCTTCCAATGAAATTTGGCATTTCCAAAATGACATCTCCCTTGGACGTGCTTTTAGAGCAACTCCAATGGAACCTTCAAATGGCTATGTCAGCATGCAACGGCTATAAAAGATATCTGATGCTCCCTCCAACGACTATGCTAATGTTTAGTTGGCATTTTGGCATAGCACCAGACATATCAAAATTGACATGGGAAAAAGGTGACTACCAAATGCATTTATTGAATAAAATAATAGCTAGCCCTCTCAATATTTGAATTTTCATATAGCCATTGAAGGAAGATTGACATCTCCCTTGGACTTGCCCAAGTTGAAGATGCCAAATTTGTCACATAACCCTTCAATTCCATTTTGGCATTTCCAAATTTGAAGGTGCCGTAGGAGTTGCTCTTATGCTGCAATTTGAAGGTTTGGAATTTGGCATTTCAAAAGTAGCAACTCAAACCGATGTGTCAAATTGATTATTTTTTGTCTTTTGACCTCTTTTATTATATTAAATATATTGTATTTCTACTGAATGGAATCTGATTCCATTTAAAATAATTACTTATTATAAAAAAATTTTCAAAAAATTATAAAGTGTAACTAATATACATTTTTTTATTGAAAAAGTAAAATTCAAGAACATAATATTATTTTCAATCACAAGCTATTTCAATTGCAAACTAAAATTTTAGGAGTAATTCATAAAAAATTCATTTATATTTTTAATTTTACCTTGTATTGTTCATTCATGCGACTTTGGTATTTGGTAATAATTATGGCAAGACATCCACAAAAGTAGTTGATGAACGCTTTAATCTTTTGCCGTCTTTGTGCCAACATTTTATCTATTGAACATTGCCAAATTGCCTATTATGATAGTATTCTCCCCCTCGTTCCCAAAATGCCCCAAGTTTCTACTCATTTCCATGCACAACATCCAAACTGGTGCTCAGCTACAAACTAACAAGAAGATGGTCTTCTTCTATACTAAAGCCAGCACCCCGAACAATAGTCTTTTTCTTTGGGGCCTCATCAATAGGGATTTCGGATGCTTCACCGGAAATTGTGATTGTTGGGTGGAAAATTAAGGAAATTTAGAGTGCTAGGAATCCATGGTGTGAATGCGGAAAAAAATAACTAAAACATTCTTAATTTACTAAAGGCGAGCTCCAAGGGTTTGCATGTATTGTGGGACCCACAAGGTACCTTTTCTTAAGAGAAGAAGTCCTCCAACAGTACAAAATACTCAACAGCCCCATTTATTCAAAATATCACCAACCGCCATATTTATTTCAAAATATCTCCAACAACCATATTTTTTTCAAAATATCTCCAATAGCCATAATTTTTCAAACGTTTAAGGTTCCGAAACATAAAATATGGAAAGAAAATCAACAGCTGTTGCCTTTTTGAACTTTCAAAATTTGACATGATTTGGCATATCCCTTGGAGGAGTCTGGTTCCTAGCCCATGTGGCATTTTGAAGGAGCCGTTGGAGATGCTCTTATGTGGCAATTTGGAAGTTTTGAATTTGGCATCTCCAAAAGTAGAAACTCTACTTGATGTGCCAAATTTATTATTTTATTATTTTTGGTACCCAAACCTATAAAATATTCAAAAGAAGAAAAGGCATTTGCCCTTTTCAAAAGATTTTCAAAAGGTTTTTGGACCCACACCTATAAAATATTTAAAAGAAATAAAAGGCATTGGCCTTTTTCAAATGTCAAATTTGACATGTGAAGAGAGATTTCAAATGCCATGTAGGATTTGGCACTTTGGTTCGGGCTCCTTGTTACCATTTTGAGCCCATGTGGCAGTTTGTCATGTCCATTAGAGATGCTCTGACTTTAAACATGGTCGAGTGAAAAAGTAGGAACACCCAAAGCTAGTGTGAAAGGGGGATAAGGCTATGAGAGAAGCAATGTTGAAGATCCCTTAATATAGAATTGACAAGTTTGAGGGTATCAATATATCTTAAGTAATGCTTAACAAAAACTAGAAAGATATAATATCATTTTGTATTGTAGGAGATGTATGTCTTGGGAGGCAAGAAAATTCATTTTGAAGTGTAAGTATGTCATTTCTTTTACCTACATCCCTCTCTCATGCACATACACAAAGTCAACCATTTTCTTACATTCGGGTTTTATAAACATTGATTATTGGGGTTATGAAGAACAATACACAAAGCCAACCACAGGTGGATGGTTGAGTCTGTGTTAAACAATGCAATAATGTTTTTGTAACTGTGTATTGTGCAAAAATTAGCAAGAGTTTTAGAAAATGGGAGGAACTAAGGAGTTGACAAACCTGGGTGATGATCATGCAATACCCATGTTAGAACTGAGGGCATTTGTTTGGAGAATGTTATTATTTTTTATAAACCTTGCCACATTCAACAGTTTAATTAGCAGTGTCCATTGTTCTGGGCCAAAGCTTATCCAAGCTCGTCCCATCCAGTTATTGGGCCTAATATTGGATACAGATTAAACCCACAGGTCTGAAACTTGGGCTAATGCAGCTCCACTTAGAGAATTATGATTCTTGTTAAATATGTTGAGCTGAGCTCGTATTTAAGCATATTGGGGCCCAAATCTGGCCCATTTAAACTTGGGACAGGAAATTAGGCCTGGGTACATTCCACAGGCCTAAAAAACAGAGCTCTAATCCAGTCCAGTGTGTGCTTGTCTCAGCCTTGCCCAGTCCATGAGAACCCCTAATGTTCATCAATCCAAATTTCACACTTAATGGATCCTCAATGCTGAAATGGGTTGGTTCTGTTTAACATATGAGATTTACTAGGATGAGTTGTGCATATTGTATAGCAAGTTTGTTTTCAGTCTGAGACTTCTAGGCCAGCTTTATCATTTCCTGGTACCGTGGTTTGTGTTTGCAATTTGCATTGCAAGTTTGCTGCTGGTATAAGACAAACATGGTCCCTTCGAAGTCTGCACCAAAATTTATCAATTTTGTTGACTATATGCTGTCTTGAGATCTTTAATTTTGTTTATTTTGTTAAGTAAGATTTCATTGTTCCATGTATGTGCATACCCACTTTCCTAGGTGGTGCATACGGGGAATGTCTGAATGTAGCAGCTCAGTCATCTGTGCCACTTTGTAGATATCCCGGCTCAAAAATCGGGCTGGACTATGTATTAGGCATGACAGTGCATGAATAGGTTGTGAAGCACTTGGTGTTTGCTCCAGTCAGTCCATGAGAAGATCCTACTTTATGTGGTGGCCATCCTCATTTTTGGCCGGGTGATCTTACATAGTTTGTCACAGTGATTCTTGGCTTAGGAATGGCATTCTGCCCTATGTGGGGTCAATGAAAGAAGTATAAGTGATTTTGGCAAGTGCTTTTATCAAATAGCATCTTCTGCTTTTTGTCAAATCATTCGACACATTTGCATTGTTGACTTTCTTTTCTGAACATGAGATTCAGATAATCTTAGAGATGGAAGTCTTAATGATGCGGTTGAAGATGGAGATACTGTGCTTCATCTGTCATGCCTCTATGGCTACAAGTCTTGTGTGCAGGTTGGTAACCTTATTTCCATATGCGGGATGTTTTTTTTTTTTTTTTGAAACGATAACAATTTATTAAGGGAAAGTCAAATTACAAGGAACAAAAATAGGGGAAGAAAATAAGGGGGAAGGTACAAGAGCACTGTGCAACACCCAGTTACATTACCTCATTACCTTTTGTTGTTTGGCTAAAGCATCTGCTATTGAGTTAGTGGATCTAACCTCATATTGAAAGGAAAAACTGATGGTAGCCGATTTTCCTCTGATTTCATTGAAATGGAATTGAAATTTCCAAGGTCTCGACTTCCATTTTAATACCCAAGCTATTGCATTAGAAGAATCACTTTCAACAGGAAGAGCATCTTCATATTTCCTAGAGAACAATCTCAAACATTCCAAAATAGCTAACACCCTAGCTTCATTAGAGTTGCAAACTCCCACATTCTTTGAGAACATGATTAGCACCTCTCCATGACAATTTCTTGGCACTCCCCCAATTCTTGCCGGCCTCGGCTTGCCCCTTGAAGCTCCATCAGCATTGAATTTAAACACCCCAACCACAAGTCATGCAAGCTTCCCAATTGTAAAGGATATCATTTAGGCTGAACATTGAGAACTTCCTACTCTGAGCCCATTTCTCAATCCTTAAAGGCTATCTTGGCAATCACTCAGCTGTGGTAGAAGAAGAGCCTCTAAAGATCCTATCATTTCTTTCCTTCCAAATAGACCATAAAATTGCAAACGAAATCATCCTCCACAAGACACATCCCATACTCGGGATGTTAAGATTCAGGATATTGATTTAGTAAAAAAAAAAACAGAGAGAGAGAGAGAGAGAGAGAGAGAGAGAGAGAGAGAGAGAGAGAGAGAGATGAATCAAAATATTGAGTCCTTACTCCTGACTGAATGTTACACGTCTTCTATAGCTATTACTGGAAAGGGGAGCAAGCTTGGAGGTCAAGGATGAGGAAGGAGCAATTCCTCTTCACGATGCTTGTGCAGGAGGTAGATGCTTTTGCTGAACCAGGATCCCCCACAACACAGACACCCTTTCCTCACCTGTGTTTATTCTACTGATGGTGTCTACTGCAGGATTTACTGAAATTGTTGAGCTTCTACTTGGTGGCACTGATAGTCCCGACTGTGTAAAGCGGATGCTTGATACAGTTGATGTTGAAGGCGATACTGTGAGTGACATGAGACTGCAGGTTCCCTTTCTTCACTCTGATTAGTTAGTTTTGTTTGATTATGTAATTTTCTTTGAATCTAGCCTCTTCATCATGCGGCAAGAGGAGAACACTTGGATGTGGTGCGTTTGTTGCTGACTGCTGGAGCTGATCCAAGAACACCAAATATCTATGGAAAGGTTGGTAGTTGATTTGTGGTTGTTGTTACATGCTTCTTTTTATTGTTACAGCTCGCTGGTAATTTTGTCAATTGATGATGATTTTGAACAGACCCCCGCTGAGCTCTCCGATCTAGAGACAGAAGTAAGAGGTGTTTTAGAAGCTGCTGCCACCACCAATGCTATGGCTTGCCAGTAATTTTACTTGATGTGCACCCGAAATATTTATTTGGGGTGCGTATATAGCTGATCTTGGGTTTTTTTTTTCTTTTTGTTTTTTCCTTCTTGAGAAAGGTTGCATTTTAAAATAACATTAACCACTTTAGCCGAGAATCACTGGAGGGAGGACTGTTATGAACATTTTACCTTTCATGTTTTGTATGAGCTCTGAAAGGGGATTACAATTCTTGAGGGTGTGTTTGCACATTCATGTATTTGATGGTCGTCTGAATTCTGCAGCAAGTTTGTAAATTGTTCTAGTAGTGTTGATTTGTTAGCTAAGTCATTTACACTTTTGGCTTACCCACATGGACACTTCATTCATTCATCTCGTGATTGGTCTAATTTGCTTTAAATGGATGTGCAAACTTGATCACATTGATTTGATGGATAGCCCAAGAAACTGGTGTGCAACATCAGTCATGGTGGTTGTACTTTCTTGGCTTTATATTTTATGGCAGTTTCTTGTTGGGCCCAAGAAGTCTGTGTGTACTTTATTTTTGCAATATTTCAAGTATTTCAAATATTACTTCTATTGAGCTTTTACAATTGTGATCAAACTCAAGTATCTACTATGAGAGAGATGTGGGCTTGAGGATTCACATTTAGTGACACATGCAAGGCTAAGAGGAGAAACAGTTGTAACTTTTTTCACTTCTCTGCTTGCATATTATATTCTTCCTCTCCTGACATGGTGAAGGTCACTGTTCACTGAAGAGTGTTTCTCATCGCTTCCTATATCTCTCCAAGGCTTTTCAGCTGATTTTGAAGGAACTTTTTTTTCATTTTTAACCCAAGGAGTTTTTTTTAAGTTGAACTATTTTAACTTACTTCACGATGAGGAAAACATGCTATATGATCATAACGGCAATGGATGCATCAATCCAATCAGCAATTTGGGTTAGCACATTGGGCAACTTCTATACAGTCGTCCAAGATCCAACTCAAAAATAAAACGGGTCAACCCAAACGTCCACTTAACCAGATCAAGTCCAAGCTGGTGGTGATCATGATACAACTAGTTTGATTGGGAAAGATTTGGTCAGGTTAAATTAGCAGGTTGAATGGCAAGAACATAGCCCAATCTTTGATGACAGGGGCCAACCAAAATCCTCAGTTGGCAGGCGAACTCAGCTCAATTGACCGGTCGAGTTAGAAATTGCCACCCTTACATGTATTCAACAAAATGGGTCATAAAATTTTGCAAACGGGTTCGACCCTGTCTGATTTGTGAGCCTAAGAGCTAAATTTAATGAACGGTCTAAACTCGGAAAATCTAGCCATACCACGGGGACATCTGGATGATGGCATGTGCCCTGAAACCAAACTCATGGTAGCTTGGTTTTGTGCCTGTGTGCCACGTCTTCTTACAAATACATGGCCTGTGAAGGACACGGACATCTACAACTGCATGGTAGATTACCACCCACTCCTGTCGGCTCAAGAGTTAAGACTCTTTCTCTATTTGTAAACGATTATTCGATGCGTGCATCACCACGGCTCTCTCCATCTTTAGAAGCGAATAATTCAGTTTTGTATCTGGCCCCTTACTTTTCACTTCAATTTCATATACCTCTCTGCCCTAAAATATTCTAAAACGGCGACTAGCCATTAGTTCACGTGACGGAAAAGTCAAGAGGTGAGTGCTTGTAACAGGGCTGTACATGGCCTGGACCAGCTCAGGGTGAAGCTGGGCCCAACCCATCTTGACATTGACTGCCAATTAAAAGAGAAAGCGGTCGACCTGGTTCAGTCAGTTTCAGCCACGTCTGTGTTTGGGTCAAACTTCACTTCGCAGTTCTCCGCCCAAAATCCAGCATTGGGCTTTTTATAATTCCTGTCAAGATGGGGAAGGGTTGGATTCTGGTTCTGATGCGTAGTTATCCAGCTAAGATGATTAGGGGAGTGAATTAGCAATAAATAAATAAATAAATGTGATCAGGGCATGTGTACATTCTATATCTTAATTTGCCACTGGTACCCTTCCACGGTTCCACCTTCTTTAGGTTACTGGGGCGAAATTGAGGCTCACTCAAGCTAATGGTGATGATGGGTGGATGTGATGTAGGCATGGGAGTTCATTTGATAAGGAATTAAATGCCAAGTTGGGGGATGGGTGGGCTGACAAAGATAAAATGTACCGACTAGAGGTTTTAGTTTTTATTTTTTCCAAGTTGGGGGATGGGTGGGCTGACAAGGATAAGAAGTACTGACCATAGGTTTTAGTTTTTATTTTTCCAAGTTGGGGGATTGGTGGACTGACAAAGAATAGAGATATTGGAAAAGATGTTAAGTGATGGTGGAGATGGCTGGTAAAAATTAAGAGATATTTGAGATAAGAATAGTGAGATACGGGAAAAGATAACGGGGGAGACGTAAAAAGATATGAAGAGGGAGAGAGAGAGAGAGAGAGTTGTAAAAAACAATGAGAGAGATGCGGAGATTAGAGTTTGAACTGTTTCACTTCTAGTCCTTTCAATAAAGTTGCAGTGGATTTGTTTGGTCTATTTCGAAAGTGACCTTGCAATTAGGCTTGCCATGGCCATGAATCTTGCCATGGTTGACTCTTATCGTTCTACAATAATCTCACCATCCTATGTTGTTTCTTTTATCATTAAGCATGATTCTCTCTCCATACACATTAATCCAAGCCTCTTTTTTTTTCCATCAAGTCAAATGATTTAACCCTTCCGAAAGATCACAGCAGATGTAATGTTTAAATCATTTCAAATGAGCCTACTTTAATTTATCATCTATTGGTACTACCATAAAATGTTCTCAATTTATTCATTTTTATTTTTTTTCTCATAATTTTATCACACATTTATCTTAATATTTTCATTTTTACTATCTCATTTAATACATGTATTATTTTTTAATTGACCAATATTTTACTCCATAAATTATAGTTAATTTAATTTTTTATATAAAAAGTAATTATTACTTATACACACAATAAAATACACACAAATGCATTTATCTCATGAAATAACTACAAATGTATTTATCCTATAAAGAAAGAATTAAAAAGTGAAACACGATAGTTTTCGCATATTGTCCCATAAATTATTGCGTATTTTGTATATGTATCACAACTAAAATTTATTTCCATATTCTTATCATGCCCCAATCATAAAGTACTTCCGAAGTAATAGGTTACATCTAACCCGGAAATTCACACCCCTATTAAAAAGAAGAACGGGGAGCATTTTGAACAACTTTTAACAGCCCAGGTTGTGATTGGATAAAAAAAGCTCAAATAATCACCGTCCAAATCTCTCTCTCTCTCTCTCTCTCTGTGTTCCCCCACCTCACGATCTTTCTTCTGTTTAAATCCTTAAAGCACATGAACCGACAAAGCTGGCTATATATCTCCCCGAATATTACCCAAAACGAGTACCCCCCAAACCCAAAGAACAGCAGAAATAAAGCCACCACCAACATCACCTTCCCCCCACCTCACAATCTTTCTCTCTCTCTCTCTCTCTCTCTCTTTCTTTCTTTCACTTCTTTCTCCTTCATCTCTTCCTTCATTCCCCTTCAAATCGGCCATTGTTGTGAATGGTGGATTCGGTGCGCAATTTCATGCTTCTCTCGTCCTCATCAACACCACCAAAGAGAGCAACCGCGCTGTTGTTCTCCGCCTTCGGATCCTGCTGCCAGGGCTGGTACTACCGCTGCCTCGGCGTCGATCCTTGAAACAAACAAACAGAATCCATCCTCTCCCCTTTGATCTTCTCCTGAATCGGAGGAAATAAAGTTGTTTTCTTAGATCTGAGATCCGTAGATCGATCGAGCGAGCGAGCAAGCGAGCGATCGATCGAACGAACGAGAGGTGTTGATCGATAGGAACCATGTCGATTCACGCATTGCAGAGATCGAAGAAGAGCCACCAGCAGCCGCCGGAGAAGGGCCGCCGCCGCCGGTTCCTCATCACCGTCAATGTTCTCGGCAGCGCCGGCCCGCTCCGGTTTCTGGTCAATGAGGAGGAGCTCGTGGCTGCCGTGATTGATACCACGCTTAGATCTTACGCGCGAGAGGGCCGGCTCCCGGTTCTCGGATCCGATCTCGACAACTTCCTGCTCTACTCTGCAAATGCCGGATCTGATGGTAAGCGAAATGCCTTTTTGTTGATTCGTTTGATTGATAGGCAATACGTAGGAATTGAATGCATAGGTGGGTTTTGGATTGAGTTGGTGGTGGTTTTTGGCAGCGCTGAGTCCTCAGGCGAGGATCGGCTCTCATGGCGGTCGGAATTTCTTGCTGTGTAAGAAGCAGCAGGCGGCGGACGAGGGGAGCTCCCCGGGAAGGAAGGGAGGCGGGAGCTGGAAGGCTTGGCTCAACAAGGCTCTTAATTTGAAGGTGTATTCGCACTGATTTGGAGCTGGAATGACTCTGCGTGTTGTTGCAGAGGAGGTTAGTTTGAATCTCTCTGCTTGTGTTAACGTGGTTGTCTACTTTGTGTTCTTGGACGTCTATGGTTTGTTTGGATTAGGCCTTTTAAGTTTCGGTGATGATTCTGGTTATGTAATGTTGTGAGATTGTTGCTTTTGGCAATCTCATCCCCACTTCTTATGTCCTGGGGTTGTTATTGTAATGGGCTGGCTGACTCTTGAAATCTTGTTATGTGGTGATTTTCTATTGAAGTGCTGTTAGATTTCAATCATGAATGTCTCTTTGATTCTTTTAATGTTGTTGTTGTTGTGATGCTGTTGTTGTTGTTGTTTCTGTCCTTGGGTGGTGGAGAAGAGCGCCATTCATATGGCAGCTCCAATTTGTATAGACCATGGGAGAGATTGTAAGGATTAGCTTGCACATTGATAGCTAAACAAGATTGGATATCTGACTTTTTGGTTTCGAGTGGGAAGAATGAATGTTGAAATTCATTGGCTTCATCTTATTAGCCTTATCTCATGTATCTGGGGTCAGCTTTGCGATCTTTATATTTCTGATCACCATTTAAAACCATATCCTTGGTTTCTCCAAGGTTGAAGGCATCAAAGTCATGCAGCGGCTAAGATGAGTTTTCTACTCATTTTAATTTCCCTGGGAGTAAAACTATATTTGAGCTCGCTTATGAATTACAAGGAGGAGGGCAAAGACACATGGTAAAAGTTTTAAGATATCCCAATCACATGGTTGAATGAGTTCAAAGACACATTTGTGAAACACTAGGGATTCTTCGTTAGCAAGAAAAAGCCTCCGATTTTCATTTTTACCCTTTTTTTTTCTATTTGGTGCAGTGATTGTTACTCAACTCCACGTTAAACCATTTCTTATTGGAAGGAGTAGGAATCGGTTTTCTACAGTCTGCAGTAGTGGCATTGCTGCAACCTGCAGTATTCCACATTGTACTAACCAATCCTAAATGCAGAACTACTTGGCATGGACATTTGTGAAATCATATTTAACTAAAGTTTATGGGTGAAAAATAAATCTCATTCATTTTCCATTTATCTTCATGTCACAAGTTGCTCATTTTATCTTTCTAAATTTGGCAATAATAGACTTTAAGCTGACCTTGGAGATTCTTCTGAACTTCTTTTATCATTTCCATTTCCCCTATTTCTCCTCTCATCTTTGTTTGCCGAATTGTAGTTTGATTCTCAATGGAGTACGGTTTAACATGTCATGGTACTCTGTTGCTGTGAAGAAAGAGTATGTATAGGTAATCAGCTATGAAACTTCATAGAGAACCTCATTGAACTAGCAACTCTTGAAAAGCCTTATAGATCTCATAACCTGGATGATGAGGATGGAGATGGAATAATTTTGTTCTTGGAATGTAAGCGTTCAAATTACTGACAAATGATGTCTTAGTATTCCCCAATGCTGGGATGGCAATTGATAAATCATAAATCCACTAGGGATCTCTATGGAGATGCATTCTTCTGAACGGGGTATTACAAAGTGCAAGCAATAATTCTCTAATGTATCTGATCCAAGTAGACATAACACACTTGTCACTATTAATGAAAAAAGAGGTTCCGTCAAAAAAACAAGGGTGTAGGGAAATAACTCAGGGAAATAATTCAATGAACAGTGTGCCTAATAACTTAACAGCAAATCCAGTTTGTATATTTGGTTGCCCTACTTTCTGATAGGCCAGTTTTTGAAAATTTCATTGATCAGGTAATTTCAACCATCAATGAAAGCCCATACCCCATCCCCTTTTCAATATGTATAGAAAGAAACAAAAAGAAAAATTATTAGCATAATCAAATTGAAGGAGTTATTCAGTCATTAGCAATCCAAGTTGGGTGATCTGTCATTTCCCATTTAAAAATGATTAGTCATCCTATAATTGTTATATTGACTATGACTGGAGTCATATGTTAACTGCAATTTTCTTTAGCTCTTACACCAAATGTGTACTAAATTTTCTTTAACTGGTATATGTGCAAGTGTAATGAAATGGTTTGGACCGCTCCTTTTGGTGATATGTCTGGCCCCATTGTAATATGCAAGTATTTGAAAAGAGTTTTTTTCTTGACTTGATTGGTAAAGAAACGAATATGCCATGGACTATTCTCCATGGCATGGAACACAAGTAATTATCTGCTTAAAGTCTTTTGATGGTGAAAGGAATCCGAATGGAATTGATCCTTCTTGTGGAGAAAGTAACGAGAAAGAAGAAATGAGTTGTTGCCATCCATTAATTAAAAGAAGGGCTGTGAGCTGTTTCCTTGATGCATTGATTCTCATTGGCAGATTGATCTCTCTTCAGAATCTTATAGGATGCTAAAGAAAGTGATACTATAATGTCCCACCACCTGCTTTTGAGAATGAAGGAGTACACGTTATCGAAATTTAGGATACACCCCTGGTACATCTTAACAACCAAACCTCAGAGCCATTTGTAAAATTTAGGGCCCCAAGTCTCAACTGCGCCTTTAAATATGCTAATGTGAATCTGTTCTGCCAATCTAGACCATGTTTTCTAAACATGATTAAGCCTAATTGATTTATCCACCCTCTTGTTTTCTTGGTCTGTTGTTAGCTTTATTTGTTGGAACAGTGTACTGACCAACCTTAGATGGTTGGTTGAGTCCCTCTTACCCTTCCCATGATGAGAATATGCCCTGCCCTACACTGGTATTCTAAGGTTCATATTATCTCTTTCGAGTGTCCCAACCCTAAGGTTGCACCTGTGCCCACTCTATCCAAACGAAAATCCTAGGCCCCTGTTGGTTACAATCATGTTACCGTTAAAAAATTATGTATATATATATATATTATATATTCTCTCCTGCAGTAACAGAGATAGTTCTGAATCATGTTACGATTCAAAAAAAAAAAATATTATGTGTATTCCAATGGTAACAGTAACAGAGATTATCAATGAAAGGCGTGCTCTGGTCCACTGGGAAGGAAAAATATTTTAAAACAAGGCTTATCATATTTTATTTAAAAACACATTAGTGCTTCTTTCCCCATCATGGGAATGGGGGATGAGATGGACCATTTATTGGGCAGTATGGAATAATTTTGGCATTGTAGAGACTCAGACCATTTTTAAAACCATGGTTGTGAGAGTTTTAGACAACAAAAATAAAAAAGTGGGCATGGCTTGGGATTCTGTCCATACCTCAGAAGATCCCAAGAAAGTGTGAATGCACCAGCAGCATATGGTTGGGAATCTGACTTTGGTTAATGCTTCACAAATAAAATCCATGATGATTTTAATATTTATTTTGTGTAAAACATGTTTGTTTAGAGAAGTACGAAACAAGCAGTGTTTTGAGAGATGACTAGTCTATTCCATAGATTCTGGTCTGGTTAAGCCTATCGCAATAAGAAATAGGAATATGGCATCTGCATCACATCCATGCTGGGAGGGTGTGGTTTTCTTTTATCTCTAGATGTATCCAGTGCATCGCCTAACTATCCAGTGCATCGCCCCGAGACCTGTCGTTTTATTGTTCAATGATGAATGGTTCAAGGCATCTGGCTGTGGGGATGGCAAGGGGTCGGATGAGGTTGGAGTCTAATTGATCTCCCGGGTTAAATTGGCCCAGTACAGAGACCGTTGATTTTGTTTCGACGACTCTGATGTAGGACACTAGATTCTCTCTCACGTAGGTTTGTTCGGTTTAGGGAAGCACATGGGCCAGGCTGGCCCGGGTAGGCCGCTTTTGTCCTTGCTTGCGCCCTAGGTAGAAGTCATTGGGTAGGGCCTGGATTAAAATTCTGGGCCCATTTGTTATATGGGTCAGGCTTCGACAAGGTAGCAAGACGAAGCCCGGCCCGAATAAGTGGATTAAGTTGCAACTTCACCCTCTTACATTTTTTATGTTGCATGCAAATCTTTTGTTGTAGAACTTTTAAAAATTATTTATGAAATAATATTATTCAAACGGTAGACAATATTCATTTTAATTGGTTTGTGTCAAACAAAGATATCTTGGTTTCACTCACGCAATTCTGTTTTAATAATGAGTCAATGATTTTATTAAAAAAAAAGACAACATCAACTTAAAGAGCAGAAAAAATAATTTTATATCAAAATTGCAATCACTTTTAATAAAAATTTTTTTGCATTTTAGATGGATTCATTTGGACGTGACCATATGCATATATAGAAATTGGTGTATGGTAACTATGTTAGCCCTAGTAGAGACCAACATAAGGGTGCTTAACAATCAGGCTTGAATATGGTTAGGCCCGATTAATATATGGGCCAGGCTTGGGCTATATATATCTTATATGGGCTGGCCCAAGTCGGGACTGGGCTTAAGGATTTTAATCAAAGATGGGCCCAGGCTTTGATCAGCCCAGCCCATACCGGCCCATGAGCACCCCTAGTTGGGTTGAGTATAACATGTATGGGCTAGATCCAAACCTGACCCATTTAGTTAAGGAGTTGGATATATTCACCCGAGCTGGCATGGTAGTCAGGAATTGGCACGCATGCCTTTTATGCGGTATACATACCGTCACAAATATCAGCAATGACATAATTGTCGCATGGACCAAACAGATTGTGGGGCCCATCAGATTGTCTCAGCCATTGATTTAGCCCATCAGATTCTCTTAGCCATATTGATTTAGCAGTGTTAAAGTTTAAAGGTTTTTTAACAGTAGCGAGTAAACGTTTGATACCCACAAAACTAAGCATAATGCCAGATCATGAGGGAATAAGTAGGTTAGAAGAGCTGCATTGACCAAATGTGGGCCTAAGGCTAAGTGGCCCCGTAGAGCTCTCTGATGGGAAAATTCTCCCTAGAAACAATATTTCATAATATCACAATATTTCAATTACTTATTTTCTCAATATTTTAAGACGGTTATTATAACAATGGTAGGAAGTAAGAATGGATTCATCCCACTCTTATAGTAAGAGGTGTCATCAGTTCCTAGACTGCCATAGTTTGAACGTAAGGAATCATCTTTTCTCACATAAGGGCTATTATACCTCATCGAGGTCTACTTTCCTCACCAAAGGACAACTCATTAGAGGCCTAAGGTCCAAATGCCCTAGGCTGGATTAAAAAACAACAACAACAATCGTAGGGTGTACGAGAGGTTGACATGCTGAAGCTCCCTGTTTATTAGAGCCTGATTTCAGGTCAGGTTCTAGGGCATGAGCTTCATAAGGTTGGTCAGTGTATAAACTCATCATCAGCTACAGCAACTACTTGAATCTAAACTAGACACAGGACCCTCCTATCTGACTACTTCAAGCACCTGAGATGGAAATTTTCAGTATGGGTCCTGTAATCCCCATTACATCAGGGATTTGTACGAGGACCTATAATATATGTATATTGTATTATCCAAGTTCTAAAATCATGGAAGGTTCATCTGGGTTGTTATCTTGTATCAAAAAGGTCTTCTGGTTCAGGTATTGTTCTATCCAATTCCTCGTTGAGTGGATTGAAAAGTGCAGTGATGGGGCTTCATGCCTTCAATAATTGACCATCCGCACGTCAGATCCTTGCATAATGGCATCATGCGCTGTTTCAACTGTGCATCAAAAGCAGCGTTTCATGCTTGTACCAAAAGCAAACAATAGAAAATCTGTCTTTATAGGATGCCCCATAAGTCAAAATGGGCTCTCTCTCTCTCTCTCTCTCTCTCTCTCTCTCTCTCTCTCTCTCACATGGTTTTATGGGATGTGTAATCGTGTAATCAAAGATTATGACCATTCTTAGTGCCTAATTGACAGCTAAAAAAAACAGTAAGTTCTGAAATGAAGAAGAAATATGTAATCATTTCAGATTATGGCGGTTTGAAGTTGACATCACCCGTCAAGCCTTCCGGTTTGATTTCTTGTGACCATACCCCCAAAATTGCTTTGCCACTAGTTCTATATCACTTTTTCGGTTGTTTAGTGCAGCACGTTTTGTGATTCAGCTTCGAGATGCCATATTATAGTAATTGTTTTCCCAACAAATAGAGATAATTACACAGCAAGTAATACACTCTTATTTTACCACATAATGTACAACCAGCAAGGGGAAAGGGGGTCCATAGAACAGACGCTCTACGGTCACTTTTCTGACAATCAAACCACCAATTCAGTCTCTTGTCTGCGGTCCCTAAGCCATGGCCAGCTAAAGTGGACTCAACTTTGATGATCGAGACTTGCCCACATATTTCACTAAGTTGCAGGTGTACGAGTCAATTTGAATTAGTTGTAGATCTTAGCAGATTTTCCTTGTGGTCGGTCTATGACTAGTCTTTTTACCATGTAAAAGCCATGGCCCATGGCCTGCAATGCATAAAAATAGATGACTCCTCTTAAGCCAACATTTGGGGCGCGGCATATATCATTCTTGTCCGCTTGACTTTTTTAACTTGGCTCATACAGAAATGCCATTGTTTTTGCTAAAAGTAACGCTAGCAGAGGAAACTTTTTCTGCGGTTAAGGCATGAGTGAATTGCTTTAGTGAAAAAGTCCCTTTTGTTTTAGTAGCAGGTGCTTGGGCTTGAAAATCAATTTTAGTTTTCGAGGGTTGAACTCAGGCACTGCTAGGGATAAAAAAAAAAACTGATGTAACATAATTTAATTTGGGGAGTCCGTTCCACAGTTAGCTTGGAGGCACCTCTCTTCTAAAGAAACGACCAAAGATAAATCTTTAGCTATAGCGTTAATGATGACAGACTCGGAGCGTATGTAAGTACAAACCTTACAAAAAAATGATTAGTCCCTTAAATACAATTTAATAAAAAGTTCCATGCTGGTTGATAGAACTTTGGTTGTAAAATGTGGGTGTTGCGCCATCAATGTAATTAAGCATATTGAGAAGCACCTCCAATAGAGAAAGCAGGTCTTGTGATTGTCCATGAAGACATCAGAACTTGTTCGTATAAATCTTTTGTCGATGGGAAATCTAGCTGAATAGGAACATAGGAAGTAGGAAAACCGATAGTACTGATTTGTTGGGAAGAAGTTTTGAGTGTCAGGCAAGTTTGTATTTGCTGATCATGTAAGTGATACATATCCTCATCTCAAAGTTCACAATTAGGACCTTGTCAGGATGTATGCCATTGAATAAGATGGATTCCTTTCCATCTTTTCAGTCTTGGAATATTATATGTTCAATTTGCAGTTTAAAATCTAAAACACATTATAGACGGTTAAACAATGAGCATGAGATGGTACGGAAGAGTGACAGATAGAAGTCTGCATTTTCAGTCCTAGTGATTTTTTTTATATGGTCAACTTCTACAGTTTGACCCCTGTTTAATACTTTTAAAATAGAACAGGTTGAAACTTTGGCATGGGCCTTGTTTGGATTCTTGGGAGTTAATGGTTGCACCCCATTACTTGTAAACTTAATTATGTGCTGATCTCTCTTGTTTGGTTATGACAAGTAGCAGCACAACTCTAGGTTATCCAAACACATGAACCGTAGCCTGCAAATTGAATTATTTGTGTTCAATCTATGAAGATTCAAATGGACTAATTGCTTTTCTATAGGACCTAAAGTTAGTTACCTGATGCCCCAACTGCTCACTCGCCCACATGCTTCTCTGTCATGCAAATAATGGAGAGTTGGTCCCTTCTGATTTTTTAACCCCATGAAATAGCAGACTTGGCTTTAGATATGCATTTTTCACCGACGGCCCATTTGATAATGTACTGTGTTCTACACTTGCATAAGCAAGTATATAGGTTGGGGGAGGGGACCAATTCGTCAAACTCTGAAGTTCAGTAGAGTCCTAATAATCATAACTAAAACACCCAAATCCGACTGCCGAGCCCATGGCAGTACGATCCAGTCCAGCCCCAGACACGGTCAGCTCTTCATTCATTCTTGGACCCACATGGGAAAAGATTAAGGAAGGGAGAGAACTTGGCTACTTCAGTCCACACACAAAAAGATCCCCACATCATCACCCCTCCTTACTCTCTCAGTCCCCATCTTTGTGTAACTCCTCTCAGCCCTTTCTTAGCAAGAAAATATGTAATTTTTCACCCACGCCTTCCTTCCTGGAAAGCTAACTTTTTACATGATCTTTCCTTGTTCTTAAATTTTAAAGAGTCCAAGCTTTTATAAATGAAGCCCACTCCTCCAACTTGCAAAAGGAGACGTTTGAAATATCTTTAGAAAATAGTTACAAAATCATCCAAAATAAATAAAATAATTATCATCATCAAAGCCTTGATCCAACTATGTTATGGTCAGCTAAATGCATTATATTTTTTCATTTCGACTTATCTTAAGCTAAATTTTTAAATAAGTTAAACTTCTTCAAATCTAGTTTTAATTAATAAATTAATATTGTTTACTGATTTAAGTTTACCATTTCAAAGGATTTTAAGATTTTCAGTTTGTTTACGTTTATGAGGTTTAACCTTGTGATTTCAATGCCATTAATTCCAATGGAAATATTTTTTGTTATAAAAAGGTCGTCTAGGTTTTTCCAAACACATAAAAAAATGTTCTCCTCTTTCTTCTACCCCTGATATTTCTTGCAACCTCTATTTCTTAGTTTGAGCATATTATGTGTTGGAGTCTAACCTTTGAACTCTTAGAGTGCAACCAAGCAATATAAGAAGAAGGCCACTATCTCCTAGGGGCGGTTCTACATAGAACCTTCATATTTAGGTTTTAACTGTAGGGGCGGAATTCATCTTAAAGAAAACGTCAGTCGACGTGTCTTAACCGTTTGTTGCAGCAGCCGATTCTCTACAATCTCCGTCAATAGTTCCACCTACAGTCAACTATTCTATTCTTCACAGATCGGCAAAACTGTTTGATTTATTTGTTTCACATCTGCCCCAATTTCTGTAACTATATTTCCAACATTGGTCAATGTCATCTTGCTACCAGATTGACTCCAACACGCTATTACACACACCAAATTTCCAATTTATCTCCTAAATCCTTTTGTTTCTTTTCACCTAGGTCCTTATAACGTCATCCGTTTACTAAGTCTCTTACCTAAAATGTTGTTTAGGGTCTCTTTGTTTCATGAAAGTAAATACATAGAAATTAAGCAATTATTTATAGAAATAGTAAAATTAAAGAAACAAATGTTAATTTTAAACAATGGCTATCAAATTATCTCCCTTTTAGTAGAAAATGAATCTAAGGGAGGTGAAAATCAAATACGCATTTACCACCTTAGTAATTTAAAGCCTAGGAAAGTCAGTGTTGCATCTACGACATCAGCTTACATCTTTCATCCTTCAACTCATATTATATCATCTACCACGTATTCAATTCCCATGTATTAGATGCCACCTCAGTCCCAAGGGATGCTATTCAGCTTGATGATCGTCGGTGGAGCTAAGGACATTGAGGCATTCTATTTGAGGTACTGGTTTGTGTTCTAAAACATTGATTTGATGTGCCGTTGTTGGAAGATGTAACTGCGACAAAATCTTGGACAGATTGGATGATCTAACTGCTCTATGAGAACCAGCATGCAAGAAAATCCAGTGAAGATATTTTGTAATCTTCCATTCTTGGTGATTCGAGTAGGAATTTAAGATCAAGCGGGAATGGCTACCCATGCAGCAGAGAAATGAAGATTTCTTCTGTTTGGCATTTAATGGAAAGAAATGTAATTAATGGAAGCCTGTGTAAAACGGTCGTAACTATAATCAATGAAACACGAGACCATTCAAAAGAGATGGAATAACCTATTGTGGACATGGAATAACCTGCAATTGATGCACAAATGCAAGCAAATAATCCATACCAAGAACCTCTTGTTGTCCACTTTGGAGGCATTCCAAAGTTAGGCCAGTAACTATAACTTAATAAGAAATATAAGCACTTTGAGAAATATAAGCATTTTCTTTGTTCTATAATTAAAAGATATTTTTGCTATCCATATTAACATTTTAAGATTTTAGCGGCAATGGTTAGTTGAGAAAATTGTATATAAATGGATAGTTGAGAAAATTGTATATAAATGGTTGTAAGCTCAATTCCTGAATGTCCCACTGCCTTTACTAATATCTTAAGATTTTATTGTAAATGGCAATTTTTTTTCATCGTTCTACTCTTGTTTTTTTTTTCTAACAGTCTACTCTAGTTTATTTCCTGATTGAAACTGCAGCTGAAGATATTTTGATGTGGAAATCAATTACAACAAACCATGAGGCTCTAATGACTAAACCATGTGGCCCACGTACCAAAAAATTGAGTCCATAAAGTAACGAACATGGACCATGTGATGCACATGTAGGCAACTGGGATCTCACGGCCAACAAGGATATTAATTAAACAAAGCAACCATTATTTAAATGTCTCACAACCTAGGTAATTAATTGATCATCATCACATGTTTCAATAATCCTAGCATTTTTTTTTTTTTTGCAATCTACTTAAAAGGAAATTTACAACATAACAATGTGTTATTTATAATGACAAATAACTATTTTGATTTTTTTTATAAAAAAATTATTTTTTTAATATGGAAGATCTCAGTCAAGCATCTAATTTATGGCAGTTTTGTATTTTGTTGCAATAGGATAAAAATTCTTTCTGTTTAGCTTCATTTGAATTCAATTTGAGACGATAATGAAGAAACATCCTTAGATTCAAGTTAATTTACTCAACATTAACAGCTTTAGTTCAATCTCAATGAAGTTAGTCTTAAGAATATTTTCATTTTTATTCAAACTAACATAAAGCCTGTGCAATAGATAATAATCAATTAAAATTACTAAAATCGAATATTAATTTAGTAAAAATTACATGAATTGATTGAATGATAAATCCATTCATGTGAACATTGGAGTATAAATTCGTATGATAAAATAATTAATTAAAGAGAAACTCATATTTAGCACTTCAACAATAAGTGAGTAAATATCTGTGCATTAATTCAAGATTCTTCCGGCATTGCTACTTATATATTTTTGTTATAAATATTTATATAAGCTTGAAGTTTTTTTAACCATTACATGTTCAGCTTCAATCTATTTGTGAGAGAAAATGTCACCTAAATTTTCAAAATGGCTTCTGTTTAAAAATCAAACCAATCTTGAATTGGGCCCACCTATATAAGATAATCATTATGGGATCACCTAAATAGCAAGCAATTGCAGTTAAACGCACACGATATCTGTCAGATCCAACTAATCTATTCTCTAATGGGTTGAGTCTCTGTCATTGTCTTATGTACATGGTAAGTGGATTGATCATGGTGAAACTCAAGAAGGGTAGAATTAATGTATGTGTGATATTCATCGAGTGGATCAGAGACATTTAAGTTGATATTATAATGGGCTTTGAATACCAGTAAAGTGCTCCACAGGAAAGAAGGAACTGTCAAAATTGTAAATTTTCACAAACAAGTTAAAACACTCCCAATCAATCAATCAACCATCCACCAGAGGTCAGGACCATAGTGCATCTTCCTTTTACAGTTGAACATGTATGGTACCGTTCCACTTCCGAACCCATCTCATTCATCGAGGTGCTCAGATCCACCAGAAGGGATAATCAGGATCATCAAAAAATTGGGTCCCACCGAAACACACGCCTGACATGGTAAGACGGGCCCACTACCACACTCAACTTCACTACGTCCCTATCCACCCAAACCGAACCTTCCGTGAATAGTGGCAATTAAGAGCACGAGGCCCTCCCTCTCTCCGTGACTCGACACTAATTCCAGCTCCACCTACAGACATATACACAGACCAGAGTCTTCTCCTTTTCCACATTCTTCTTCTTCTTCTTCTTCTTCTTCTTCAGGTAAGTAAGTGCCCATGGCCCAGATCCCCTCAATCTTCTTCTTCTTCTATTTTCTTCTCCTCATCTCATCACCGTCCGTCAATGTGGCCCAGCACCCCACTTTCAATCTCAGCCCTTCAGATCTCCAAGCCCTGACCCAGATCAAGGCCGACCTCACTGACCTCCCGGGCTCGGACTTCTTCTCCACTTGGGACCTTGCCTCCCCCGACCCCTGCACTTCGTTTGCTGGCGTCTTCTGTGCTCCCGATCCGGACCCAACGGCTCCTGCTCTTCTACGTGTCTCTTCTCTCACTCTCGGAACTGGCCTCGCGGATTCGCCGGGTCTCGGTGGGACCCTCTCGTCTGCCATTGGCAATCTCACTGCCCTGGCCCAGCTGGTCGTCCATCCTGGCCGTATATCTGGGCCCATCCCTCCCCAAATTGGCAATCTCAACCGTCTGATCTTTCTCTCCATAACCAACAATCTCGTCTCGGGTCCAATCCCGGGCTCGCTTTCCTCTCTCCGCTCTCTCCACACTCTCGACCTGGGCCATAATCGGATCTTCGGCCCGATCCCGCCCGATATCGCCTCCTTGCCGAGTCTCAAGGTGCTGATTCTCGCCTCGAATCGGATCTCGGGTTGGGTCCCGCCGATCCGATCCCAGCTCCTCCACCTCGACCTCCGCAGCAACGCCCTCTCCGGCACGCTGCCTCCGCTCCCCTCCTCGCTCCGCTACCTCTCCGCCTCGGACAACGGGATGTGGGGCCCACTCGACAACGTGGGGTCCCTCCTCGACCTGGGGTTCCTCGACCTCGGCATGAACGAGTTCTCCGGCGGGTTGCCCGAGGGTCTGTTTGCCGGACGGCGAGGGACGGTGCTGCTGCTGGAGCGGAACAACCTGTCGGGGGGGATTCCGGCGGGGGGAGGAGGGGTGGGCATGGTGGGGTCGACGGTGGATCTCAGCCACAACAGGCTGTCCGGCGAGCTGCCGGCGGTGCTGGCCGGGGCGGAGAGCCTGTACCTGAACAACAACCGTTTCACCGGAGCGGTGCCGGTGGAGTACGTGCGGAGCGTGTACTTGGGAGGGACGAAGACGCTCTATCTCCAGCACAACTACTTGTCGGGTTTCCCGTTGCCCGTCGGGTCCCCGCTGCCAGCGAGTGGAGCCCTCTGCGTCTCCTATAACTGCATGGTCCCACCCGTGGGGCCCACCTCATGCCCGGCCAGCGCTGGAGATCAGATGTCCAGGCCCGCAAGCCAGTGCTCCTCCTTCAACGGCACCAACTCCAACGGTTGATTCCTAACGTCTCTCTCTCTCTCTCTGACAAGCACTTCATTTGATTTGGTTGGCTTTACTCAGTTACTGTCATTATTTGACTTTGTTCTTTCTCACTTAATTGGATACAACGCCCGAGTCATCAGATCGTTGATCTTGTGGGGGCCACCCAAACAAACGGATGGATTGTTCTTATTCTTATCAATTTTTCTCCCCTTACCAATGGGACCCACAAGATCAACGATCTGGATTGGGCCATTGCTCGTTCAGACCAACTGTAGATTATTTTTCTTTTGTTTTTGATTGATCGATGTATACATACTTGAAGTGGAATAGTTACTGCTTTACTTTTGTGTTTTTTTATTGGTTTTGGGGAAGATGCAATGAAGGCCTATGAATTGGGGGGCCATTTGGGACTGTTGTGCTATTGTAAGTAAGTGATATAAAATGTGATTATTGTTTGTGATTGTGTTTTGTTGGGGAACGTTGTGAGAATTCAAAAGGATGTGTCATGCGTGGTTTTTATATGGAAGGGGACAGGTGGACTGGTTGGGTCATGGCTGGCCTTATTATTATTATTGTTTAACACTGTTTGTTCTGTCTTCTATCTGTCTGTCGTGGGTTTAGGTGGTAAGTAGTTAGTACTGGAAGCCAACTGGTGTATGAATGATTCTGTTTTGGTAAAAATGGGTAAATGTGGCCTTGATTGAGGCTGTTAATGGGGATAAATTTAGGCCCCGGTAAATCTTATTTATATGAAATAGTTTTGTGAATAATAGATTTGTGCAGAATAGATTTGGATAGAATACATGTTTTACTATTAGACCGTTTGGCAAGATCAGTTCATAGTTTGAAATGAACATTTCAAAATCCTACAGTCTAACGTTTTTCATGAATTTTTCAAAATCTACCAAGAATTAAAGTTTAAAATTTGGCCCCGTAATTGTCCTTGGGATTACGAACAGGATTAATGGTTCAGATCTTCATCTAGGAGCCCATAAAATCAAGAATTTCAAATCTGATGGTCCATTTTTTTCACAAATATCTAATGATTCTTGAACAATCAACGGCTGAAAATCCTCTTCACATCCATATTTGACCAAAGATCAATGGTTTGGATTGACATTTTAGGCCCCACAATTAAAAAAAAAAAAAACTGGTCTGGATTTCTCAATGCAAAACCCATCCATTTTAAAAATATTAATCATCAATGGTCCCAAGCTTTTTCTTTTTTTTATTGAGATTCTCAAGTAATCAAAGACTAAAATCTGACCATGAAGTCATTCTTAGGCATTTGAAGAGAATAAATGGTTTTGATCTTGATAGAGGTCCCACAAAAGGTTAAAAATGCCAATTCAATGGTTCACGGCTTTTTGAAAATATCTCCAGATTTATGCAACATTAACGGTTCAAATTTGACCTCATAGCTGTAATTGAGGATATTAAGACATCCAACGGTTTGGATCATCAACCAGATGCTCACATTTTCCAAAAAAAAAAAAAAACGGACTGCTGCGAATGAATACTGTAGCATGCTCATCTACCCGCTTTAGATGATGAGGTCTCTTTGAATTCATCCGTTTTGGGTTGCTTCCTGAAATAGACAAGGTTTGTCTTTATCCGTTTTCAAGTAGAGTTAGGACTTGTTTGGTAGGTCTAGTCTTATTTTTATAGACCATCTAAAATAAAGCTATTAAAAAAAGAGCTATAAAAAAAAGATGCTAAATTTAAAATATGTGTTTGTCAATGAAAGCATCTATTTTAAATAGACCATTTTAAATCAATAGTTGAAAATTTTTCACAAATATATTGAGATCTAGTAGGTATTAAGCCTTGAAATTTTATTTCATAACCACGTTTGGCCTCCCAAAGAGATCTAACGGTTTGGATTTTGTGTTTGAGGCCCCCAATTTTTTTAAAAAAATATTTAATAATTCACGTTTTTACATAAATATCTCAAGTTTGGTGATGATCCAACGGCTAAAATTTGGTCTCATAATGGTCATTGACCTTCTACACGTTTTTAATGGTTTGGATTGTTTTTTAGTGTCCCAGAAATAATAATAAAAAATAAAAAATGGGGCTGCCTATGGACTAGTTACAAATTAAGCATATTAAATTCAATGGTTGAAAGTTTTTCACAAATATCTTGAGATCCACAAGGAATCAATCCTTGAAATTTGACCCCATAACCGTTTTTAGTCTTCCCAACATTTCCAATGGTTTGGATCTTCTGTTTGGGCCTCACAGAATTCAAAAACTAGTATCCAATGGCTGACGCTTTCTTGCACATATCTCGAGATTTAGGATGAATTAACGGCTGAAATTTGGATGGATGGCCGTAATTGATCATGTGAACATTTTCAACGGTTTGGATGTAGATTTAAGGGCTCGGATTTCGAGAAAAATTGAAAAAACAGTACTGGGCGTGATCCATCAAGTTACTGTAGCTGGGCGCCTCTTTTTTTTTCCCTGTGATTTGGAAATGCATCACATGGCCTCCTCTCCAAAATAGAGCTTTTACCTCTTATTGTCTAAATTAAATAGAGCTAAAAATGCATGCCAAACACCTCTATTTTTCCAACTCTATAAATTTTAGACATTTAGACAATAAGAGCCTAAATTTTAGACTTACCAAACATGCACTTAGCATTGTAATTACCAAACACACTATTTGAGTTTTGAAAACTCTTAAAGTGAATAAGAGGCGGAATTAAGACTTACCAAATAGGCACTTAGCCTTGATCTGGGTCAATAGAGATGGGTGGAGAAATAGGCATCGCCGGGTTCGGTCCCACTGGATTTCATATAAGGTTTTTTTTTTTTTTTTTAGTTACTCCAGTGTGGTGGCATAGCTCGAATTTATAATTTTTTGCTACAAAATTTGATGTTAGGCCAGCTGAGCTATCCTTGATAATGTTTGTTTGGATAGATATGAATTCAAGGTCAAATACATTCGCTTCAAAAATAAAGGTCAGAAACTAATATTACTCAGGACGTGAGAATTGAGAGAGGAAGAATCAAAACTATCTAACTTTGTAAATGAGACATTGACTTTATTAGATTCAAATTAATGGTTTGATAGCTGTGATACTATTTCATATCTTTTGTAAATTTAATTTCCATTAAAGAGGAGGATATATTTGGTGGTCATTTTTGGACATATTATTATTATTGAACTTCATTTTCAAACACTCTGGGACATGAATTCAGATGAATTTCTATGCAAATAAACAGGTCCTTAAAGGGCATATAACCATGAACAAAACAGGTCGGGCCATGAGCTTTGAGTATTATTAGTACATGAAACCTAGCTCATTGCCTCTTATTAGGCATGTTAATTAGTATACAGACATGTATGGTATAATTGAAGAAAGATCAAGATTTTTGCAGACATAAAACATTTAAAGAGATTTTTTTTCTTTTTTAATGATAACTTCAGATTCATTATCAAATTGGGCTCAGACCAGGATTTCTGAAAGACAGGCATAATCCAGATCACCATTCATCGAGTGGAGCTAAGCAGGCCTTAACTCGAGCTTTAACTCACAACTTGAGCTCGAATTGGGCCTAATGCAGCAATCTTTGTGCTCGACATGTAGATGGCAATGTCCAAGCAGGCCAGCATAAATCCCATGAAGTGGGGAGCTTCCAACTCCAGTCCAATCAGATTGATAATATTGTTGGGTTGAGCGGGTGCAGATACATGATCAATTTCTATTTAGTATAGATTAGGTTTGGTAACAGATGAGGAATCTAGAAATTCAAAAATCTCTCGTCATCCCTAAAATTGGGATTTTCTGGCTAAAGTTCTATATGCTTGAGAACTCCTTGAAGGGTCATGTTTTGTAACAGGTGGGACATCTGGAAATTTGATTATTTATGTCCTCTCACTTTCGGCAAGGAGTTTTGCATCTTGTGGGAGTTGGACATGAGTGCGGTGCTCATGGGTATGGCCAGCATGAGCATGATCCGGGTCCAACTGGCTATGGCCTTAGGCTGGATATATAGTTAGGGCCTGTTTAATAATTGAGCTGAGCTTGGATTGCGTGATAGAAAGCTCAAAGCCTACCTTGGCCAATGTAGGAATGCATGTAAGTTAATGCAATAAGTCCAAACAACTATTTGAATGCCCACAAAATTAACAAAAAGCTCAGTTCGGTCTGGCCAAATTGATTAAATGGGTAGGCTTGGGGCTAACTGTTACGGCCCGTGTCGGTATTGGGTTGGATTTGGGCCACTGTTTCTACATTCGGTCTGGGCTTGAATATGCTTTACCCCGGCCAAGCCCATGAGCACCCCTAGACATGAGACCAGATATAAAAATATCAAACAATCTGAAACCTTGGAAATTTACAATTGCCAAGCAATGATGCAAAAATCTTCTTAGGTCTATGCATGAAAAATACAAGGAGTTTTGACCTATATAACTTGCGCGATGGGAGGTGCAACCCATTTAATATATGATAGTAAATCCAGCCCATGGGTCTAAAAGTTCTGCTCAGGCCCACATACTCAAATTTAAACCAAATTGTCAGGGGCGGACCTACACAGACTCTATTGGGGGCGGTCACACCATTGGGCTTGGGTCCCCTTTCAAAACCCATATGAAAACTTTGGATCTATGTACAAGATCCACATGAAATTCTTGGCCGATCCTTCAAAATTCACATGAAAAATACTGGATATGCCCCTCAAAATCCAACTACTTATTTAATTATGTACCCCTCGAATAAGAATCTTGAGTCCGCAGATTGTCATCAACAGGAAGTCACTAGGAATAGTCAAACTAGATTGTCCACCACTAGACCCCACCATGGATTGAACAATCTTGACCGTCGGTTTTCTCTGTCGTTTATCATTTGTCGTTTCGTGAGTCTTTATGGCCATCGGGACGGTAGCAATCGAGAGGATATAGCTTCACGAAAACGGCATTTCCTCTGTGCTGCAACATTGATGAATTGTGAGCATTCGTGTGAAGCCAATTTAAAGAGGTTGAGCTGATTACATCACACGCATTGCCATTATGGTCTTTGAGATGGGCCTGATTCTCAATGGCCAGTGATTACGTCATCTAAGATGACTCATTCGGTGGTTCTCATCATGCACGTGGCTAAGATATCAAATAATAATAATAATAATAACAAAAATAAAATAAAATAAAAGCACCACAGGTCCCTGCTTCATCTATTAGTGCCATGACCTGTGGGACTCACCTATGATCGATCTCCCTTCTATATTTTTTGTGGGTCTATCATGCAAAACAAAAATATTCATCCAAGGGATGAAACTTTTCCCAAGTTTGACACCTTCTCAACAGAAGTAACATTCCATCTTTTCCTTGCCTTAGTGGTTAAAAGTAGCAAGCATCGAGTTGTTGTTTACTAGACTATCCAAAGTTCGAATATAAGCTATCCCTCCTCTTTTTGCTTGTACAGACTACCTTTCCACTTATGTAGGCTTCCTTGATATGGCATGCCTATCTTTCACACCCAACCCCCTTAGTTAGGCCATCAAAAACAAAACAAAAAAAAAAAAAAAAAAAGAGAACCCTCCATCTATTTTTTTCCTTTTTTTTTCCTATGATTTGCAAGCATCTAAGTTTGGCTCATAGATGAAGCCAATGTGTTTGCAATATTAGTTAGGTAAGCTTATATTTTGAAATCATTTTGCTTAGAAAAGGCAGTCGGCTAGTTTGGCATGATTGACTCTACATCATCTTAATCATCATCAAAGCTACGTCCCAACTATGTCTAGATGACCAACTCCACACTCTCCAAAAATTTAAACTGTCCATGTAATACCATGAAGTGGCGGACCTTCCAACTCTACCCCAATCAAATTGATCATATTCACTGTCACATGTTATCTCATGCAAAACATGTAATTAGCTCATACTTAGTTTAGAGAATTAATTACGTAGTTTAGAGAATTAATTACGTTTTTGACCCGTGATAGATCCAACAATAGCCACTCATTTGGATCAAAGTGATATTTTAGGAGAGGAATATACCATTTGTATAGATAGGTGGTTTGATTTGAGGGCCAGCTTGGATTTATGCAGCACCCTCATTATCCAATGGGAGGAACAACTCAATTAGTTATGGGGTTTAACATTCAGGACTGGACCCAGACCATGGGCCTAAAAGTTTGTCCCGGGCCCAACACATTGGCAAGAGACCTATTGAGTATTTGCCTATTTACCTCTGTGCCTATGCTGGGCTAATCTGGGCCTCTAGCAATGCAGTCTCTCCTGGCGTAGTTCGAGCTCACTCTGATCTGCAGTCGGGCTTATCTGAACTTACCTGGCCCGTGAGCACCCCACTGCCTCAAGTGCCTGGCCAATTCTAACTCATTCGAATCTGAACTTTTCATGGACTGTAGGGATGGAACACGCAGCTAATCGTCGAACAAGGACTGAGATATAATTTCCCACAACTACTACTTTTCAGTTTCAACTAATACATTATAGTTTCTACCTCATAAAAAACTACAATGCACAAGCCCAATGAAAACTGCAACCATACATGATACTTCCTCATGACATACGAGTTTGAAAGAATAACGTTGGTAATAAAATTTTGTCGAAAGGTGAGAACCAAAAGTGGTTCCGTATATAGGGTGGGTTTGGATCTGGTCTAAGTTTATGTAGAAAATATTTTGGAGAAAAATCGACTTTTAGAAAAATTCTAAAAAACTAAGGTAATATGTACGGAAATATGTCGAGTCTTGAGTCACAAATTGAAACCAAGTTGAAGTCAGACCCGAAGCTGTTTAGGTCATGAGTTCAAAAATAGGATTTAAACTTAGACCCGTTTACTTATCGTGACCTAAATAAGGACCCAAAGCCCGATTATTATCAAGTTGAAATCTCCGTGTAGTTTGAGAATCAAGGACCTATTTACAACCCTATTCTTATATTAGTGGCTAGAGGCACATGTTCTTACATTTTTGCCCAAGGTTCCAACCTTAGCAAGCATCATTCCTCACCTAAGGCCATGGTACCTCACCAGAGGTCATCTCCTCTACCTAGAGAGTTCCGCTACTCACCCAACATGTACTCCCCTTGCTCGAGTGCACTTGCAGTTTAATTTGTGAGTTTTGGGTTTTGGCTCACAAATTTAGTTATATTAGTACTACAAGCCTATGTAATGATGTAACCTCAAAGAGAGAGTAGATTAGCGACTCCATCCACTGTTACGTCTTTAATCCTACTTTGGGAATCACTTACACAAAAGGAGAAGAGAAAAGTACAAAGAGCCACTTTTATTTTATACAAGAAATAGACAGTTCAATGGAAGTACTGCTGTTAATCCTGCTAGTGATTTTTTGATAATTTAGAATGATAAAATCCCAGTTCTTGATTCACGCGTTCTTCTCTTATCCCATTGAAGAACAAACCATTGAAGGGTAGGGACAAAATTTAGGGACAAGCCATTGAAGGGTAGGGTCTTCATTGGTCGATTCATATTTTCAATTGGTGAGCCCTATAGTGGGATTCCACTCCCCTAAATGCATGGTAAGTGAGACACCCCAAAATTGGAGTGGAGGGGGGTGGGCAGGTGTTGGTTGTGCTCCTGTCAGTGGGTTCCACTGACATTCTACATGTCTTCTCGTCCTGACAGGACCATTGTAAAACGTTTAAGCCCTTTGCCATGACATTCTGGGAGGGCTAATTGAGGGCAGCAAAATTTGATCGCAGAATCCGACCGGGTGTCAGTCACTTTTAGTTCTTATAGTTCTGGGCTATGTTTTGAGTCAAATCTTACAGTTATGGTTCTGGGTTAAGTCTGTTGGTCTGTGTCTGCTTGTTGCCTTTTGGCTGTTGTTTCTTGGTTTCAATTCATTCATCATTTTCAGCAAAATAAATAAGAGCAGCAAAATTTGACCTAACCTGCTAAGTAGGCCCAAACTCAGCCCTCATTTGATCCACATAATCCAACCTGCATTTATATGGGTAAGATTGGCCAAACCGCACGACCTATTTAATTGGGTTGGCTCATATATGTAAGTTCGTTTGAATAACTTTTGGTTCTAAGAGTAGTGTACTTTAAATGAAATAAACCAAGGGAGAACTTTAACTCAAATATTAGCCATCAACTTTAACTCAAATATTAGCCATAATATTTGAAATAGATTAGGTTTGCCATCAACTTTAACTCAAATATTAGCCATAATATTTGAAATAGATTAGGTTTGAGTCAAGATTCATCGTTTGGCTCGGCATTAAACGGTTGACTCACATAGGTTTTGTGGGTTTGTTTGAGTTGAAATTTCTTAACTCATTTTAAAAAGGCACATGGATATGGGTTAGACTTCAATCTATAGAAACCCCTTATCAACGAACTCCTTGTAACATGACACCATCCATTTTCCACCCAACCTGTTTGGATATATAGTATAGTGAAGTGTAGCGAGGTAATGTCTCAAATTAAGAGAGAATACAATATGATGGGGGTTATGATGAGTTTTTATTTTTAGTGATGTGAGAATGAATCTTTTTTACTTTTTGTGTAAAAATTCGATAATATTTTGTGATTTAATGGCTAGAGAAATAACCTTTTTCTTTTTAAGAAGGTGGGGTATGTTGAATTTTATACTTTTGATGTGACCCACACTTTTTTTTTTATGAAGACCGCTTCACCCTACTTTACTCTATCAAAATTAGCTCAAGTTGACTATGAGAGTCTACATGTGGAAGCTCATCCTCTAAGGGGTCGTTTGTTTTTCCCATTTACATATGTAAACACTACACATGGGAAATGGTTTCACACATTTTATGTTTGTTTGCAACATTTACACATGTGATGTGTAAATTAGATATGAATTTGATGTGTAAAATGTATGGGAAAAGGGGCTCTCCATTACACACCAAATCAGGTGTGAATCGGTTACACAGCAACACCCAAAAGGCGCTACTACAGTGCTTCAACGCCCAGGACGCCTTTTTTTTTTTTAATTTTCTGGTGGTCACAATCAAGATCTGAACCGTCCAGAGTGTTTAGAAAGGCCAAAACGACTATGAAAAAAATTTTCAGCCGTTGGATCTTCTTAAATTGTGAGATATTTATGCGTAAATTCTGACCGTTAATCGTCAATTCTGGATTTTCCTGGGGCCCATTTTCACGATCCGGACCGTTCATCTTGTTCAAAAGGCCATTTTCAGCTATGCGGTCAAATTTCAGGAGCTGATTCAAAATGGATCTTGAGATATCTTCAAAAAACATATCAGCCATTGGATGCAAACACTATTGTTACATAGTGTTGAACAAGCAGTCCACTTTTTTCAAATTTCTGGATCATCATAGAGTCAAATTCAAGATCTGAACCGTTGAGTCTCTTTAAAAGATCAAACACGAGTAGTAGATCAAATTTCAACCGTTGATCTTGCATATATTGTGAGATATTTACAAAAAATGATAGACCTTTTGATCTTTAATTCTAATTTTTGTAGACCTCTTTTTGCTAATCCAAACCGTTAATCTTCTTCAAAAGGCCAACAATGCTTATAATATTAAATATCATCACTTGATTCATTATGGATTTTTCAAAATTTGCAAAAAACTATAAAAAGACGTATAAACCATTGGTACAATAAAGATTCACATTGAAAGAGGTGTGAAAATAACAAACAATGAATTCTTTTTCACATGTGAGTCATTTACATATGTAAATGACTCACATGTGAATCATTTACATATGTAACGCATTTTCACATCACATGTGAAATTAACAAACGACACCTAAAAGGCAACCCTAACCCCCAAGTGATGTAGGCTGACCTTACTTGCATAACCCTACGTCCAATGTAGGTCAACACATTTAACCTGATCCAACAACCAATAAAAGCTTGTCCCAAGTCCCATCCCAATCCATTTCATGCATTTCCCCAAGGGGCACCAAATCATCTCTCATTAGGTTGGGCATGACAAATGATACTATATGTCAGTGTGAAATTAACTTAACTTTAATTGGATCTTTAATTGGTGATTTACTGCACTCCTTAACTACGGCTTAACTTTGTGATATTTTTGGGCAATCAATATAATAGTGTACAGAGTAGCTGTAACCCCTAAACCATATATATATATATATATATGTTTTATAACTTTATTTTATCGTTGAGTCCTACTTCAAGTAGGATTTAAATTCCTCTTGGTCGGGGTGTACACGATTCGGATTGAATCAGATTGAGCCAAATCCGTTATCAAACCATTACCTATGGATTGGCAGTTTTGTAATCCATAACTAATCTGTTGCACATTAAACCGATCTGATCCGAACTATGGATTAACGGTTCGAATAAATTAAAACATTCAATCCATTGGTAGTGCCAAACAACAAATATCCTACTAGAAGGATCTCTCCAAAAGATTTTATAGAAAACCATCAATAAAAATATAAATGAAGAAAACATCAATAAAAAAAATTCATCACCTAGGCACAACCTATCCAACCAAATTCATCACCCCCAACCCATGCATTTATACCCAACCTCAGTTCTAGTTCATGTATTTGCACCCAACCCCAACACCAGCCCATGTCTTTGTAATCAACTAGTGTGGTGTATTCATTTAGAAATTGTAGTGAAAATGAAAAAAATGTATCGCTTGGGCTTTTAAAAAAAACCTAAAAACAAGGAGGGATTAGGATCGCGGGTGGGAAGGGGGCATTTGGAGGAGGGGGAAGAGGAAGAAAGGAGATGGAGATCATCGAAAGACGAGGAGGCTATTGGAGGTAGCAACTAGGATCCACAGATATTGTGCACAGATTATTGCGGAAATAATTTTAGATGATTGTAATTCAAAAACCATTCCTACGAGATCTCTCTGATTTGATCACGGTCTTACAACAACCCGAAAACCTCAAGACCTACTGTATTCCTCTATGCTCAAACTTGCACTGGGGTGTAGGTCTTTTCTGTGAATTCTCTTTGCTCTAAAAAATGAGATTTCTTTTGTGCATTTTTCCTAGACAGCAATATCGTATATTTATAAGGTACAATAAGGACCTTAAGAAAAAAATAAAGAATAAGCTTCTTATGGAAATATAAAACTTTAATTCGACCTAAATTAGAATCCTAGTTCCATAAGTTACAATTCAATCCACTAAAGAATTATAATTGCACTTCTATTCTTATTCTCAAAATAATATTTCGAATTTTTTGTTATCAAATGCTTATTAATCTCCCCGCGTTAAGATTTCATATGTCCATCGATTATATAATCACTAACATCTATATTTAATCGATTTCTTTATAATTTCTTAAGATCTTACACTTAACTTATTTGATATGTCGGACACAAAGTCCACCTACAAGGTTTGACATAATCAGAACTTATGAGCTTCATCAAGAAGATATCATCAATCCCTATTACAAGACATGGATTCCATCAATAAACTAATATCCACCATACAGACATTGTAGTCATCCAATTTACTGATATTATTGACCCATAAAAGGATTCACCCCTTTGCAAATCAAAATGGCAAACACTAAATGTATATGTCTATTATAATTATCGAAATTAAGAGTACAAGCACTCATAATAATGATTTGGATGTTAATCATCTTATATAGTTAATATAAAGATAATAAATCCAAAAGTGGTCATGTTCAATCACACAAAGCATACTAACATAACGAGCCGAAATTATATCATTTGCCGGAGCTAAGACAAGCCTAGTAAAAACATCATGCTACAATCGTACTAATGGTGTATCCAACTCCATCTAGATTATGAACAACAACTTATATTCTATAAGAACCGACAAACAAGTTTTCTGTATGTAAGTTGAACTTTACAAACCAACTTGTATACTTTATAGAATAAAAGATATACATATATAATAAATAACAATGTAACCATTTGCCCATACAAATTCTTATTAAGATGAAAAGACAAACTTTACTAATAAATAAAGCAATCAAAGACAAATATATAAAAGTATGATTTTAGTATAAATTTCCAATAGAGACGATGTGGAACATGAAGTCCTCCCCCTTCCCCCACCCTAACCTCGGCCCCCCTCCTCCCCCATCACAAGCCCTCCCTCAAACATGGAGGTCGCGGAATCTCTAATCGATACTCTGCAATAGGTGAAATCTCTCTCAGAACTACTGATCGTGAATCTCAGGAAAAAGGCATTTGAAATAAGATAATTGGCGGCTAAGATGGAGAGAGAGCTTCGATGGACTGATGGGGAGGTGCAAATGGACGATTGGATGGTGCTGGAAAGACATAGAGATATCACCAAATCTATGCCATTTGAAGAACCCTAAATTGCAGGCCATCCAAAGAGAAAAGGCAGATGAGAAAGAGAGAGAGAGAGATGGAATGAGGGTTTACCTGGGTAGGTGTCACAACCCAAACTCAGAAAATCGGGGGTTAGTAAAAACCTAACTAATGACATACGTACTCCCGTGCGCGCACACCTAGACCTAGTCCAAGTGTACACACACAAGGGATCTCCACACGTGTAAGCACGAAGTACACAGAATTTGTAAGTATCATTGCATACAAAGCATACACAAAAGAAATATAACAACTGCAAAATATATCACGTATAAACAGAATGTACAACAAAATGGGGGAACAGTCATGTAAAATCAAAATACAAATAGGACCCAAAACCCTGAGTACAAAATCATGCAAACCCCACATATGCAAGCAAGGACTGATGTGATGTCAACCGCTCTCTAAGAAATGGATTAAATCCACTCCTCTAGCCCAGACTAGGCCTCACGTGTCTCTCCTGCAGTCTAGCCAACCGACGAGGGGTCGGGAGAGGGATCTGAGCTTGCAACACCAAGAACAACTGATGAGTTTGATGACTCAGCAAAATATAAATAACACTAAGTTAACACATGTTGTATCTATTAGAATTAAAAGCAATTATCATTGCTTAGAGTTCATGAATCGTATGCTAGGCAGTCGTGTATATGAACAAACATGCTATCAGAATCATGAAACAGATAAACTGGCTAGGTGGCTACTACATTTGCCATATTCTCCCTTTCGAGAACAATCAGTACGCGAACACCATCGACCGGGCTAGGGTACGCATGGGTCTTTGGTTCCTAGGGTTCGGAATCCCAGGACAGTAGCACTCTGCAGAGGCAACAAGCAGTCTACGCCAAAGTCAACCCCGTCGGGTATCCTGAGGCTGCGGCGAAGTAGAGCCAGACTAATAAAATTAGTCATGTGGTATGATGCACGTCAATCAATATCAGTCAATCGGTTAATCAATGTCAGTCAGTGCAGTTCAGTACAGTATAAGTCATGTCACAGTTGGACAATATAATACGTGTATCATGCTGCATCAATACTGTGCAATTACAATTAAACAATTACAAGTTGAACAATGAACAAGACAAAGAACATGAAAGGTAGCTGTTTCCGCTCGGGATTTACCATGGACAGATCCCTCAAGGATTATCCAATCGCTGCTGTCACAACTCTAGCCCAAGAGTTCGGGGGTTAGCAAAAGCCAAACCGATGACACACGTACTTCCGTGCCTATACACGTAGACCTGGTCTAAATGCACACGCACAAGGGAAGATTCACACGTGCCAAACATGTATGCAGAAGCTGTAGATATCAAAACATCACACCAAACAATGCAAGAAGAAAATACGAAAACAGAATTGACATATATAGATAAAGGTTTTACAAAATGAAACAAAATAAACATGTACAAATCATGATAGGATCTAAGCATGACAAATCTCAAAATAAGGAAGACTCCTATGCAATGAATGTCCAGGGCGCTCTCCGGTGGAGTAATTACATCCACTCCTCTAGGCCTAATGGGACCTCGGGGGCCTCACTTGGAGTCTGGCCGACCGACAAGGGGTCGGTAAGGGTATCTGAGCCTACAACACCAAAGACAACTCATGAATACAATAAATTAGCAAAGTATAAGCCATAACAAGTTAACACATGCTGTGTTTAATAAAATAAAGAACATCATGAAAATCATAATAGAGCACATTCGTATACTAAGCTGTCATGCAAGAAAGAAACATGCCATGTGAATCAGTGTATACATGCTGTGTAAATAACTAGCTGGTGACTACATTGCCATATGCTCCCAAAAGAGGGATCTTATATCCGTGTGGAGAACACCATTGTCTGGGCCAGGGTACAAATGGGTCTCAGGTTCTTGGGGTCCGGATTTCCCAAAACGTCTCCTTACTGCATCAAGGCCATGAAAACTACACCAAATTCACCCCATCAGGATCCTAAGGCTGAGGCTAAGTAGTGCCTGACCATACAGAGTCAATCATGAAAACCCTAAGTACATCGTGACAAGCATATCCTGCGTGCATATCCGAGAACGTATCTTATACATGCAAGCTTGATAATATACATACATACTCAAGGTGGACACATAGTACGACTTTCGATGTTACATCCAATGATCCTGATAAAGAGTGGAGATCAATGATCGAAATACAACATGTCATGCAAGCAAATCATAGCATATCGAATCACGTTCATTTACTAGCCAATTCTACTCTAATTATCCAGTGTTTCTAACCGTGCATGATGATGTAGTTTTAAGTTATCCGCTGCACCGTTGTCTAGTGTTGCATTGTGTCAGTTGGTGCACCGAAGTCCCTTAAACCAACACCGATGGGGAGCTGCTTAACAACTGGATAACGTACATGAATGATTCGCAGCCCTCGAGATCATTCACGCATTTTATCATGTTCCGTTGGGCAAGTCGAAGTTGCCTATCTTCTACTTTAAAGGTCCTACAGGTCTCCTTCTTTTCCTACCTTTCTTACTGTTCATGTTAGCCAGCTCAGCTGTAGGTCACCCTACAACTTAACCATAAGCTTCTTACGGCTTAGCCGTAGAAGGCTGCACGGCTTAGTCGTGGCTGAGCCGTAGAGGAGTCGCAGAATTGCATACTCTCAGTTATTTTCATGTGTCACCCTGTATTGTTCTACGGCTGGGTTCATGGTTAGGTCATGGCTTAGCCGTAGTGTGTTTTACGGCATAGCCGTAGCACATTTCACGGCTTAGCCATGAGTGCACTAGGTCGATTTCTGAATCGATTACAGAAAACCTGTATTGACACAAACCTAGTAAAATCTCAACAAAGAAAGAGGGAATGATTTCAAATTGGGCTGTAAACATGTTTTCCCTGCAAACTCATGTGAATTAACCAAAATCAAGCGAATACCAACATGGGTTCATACATATTATACTTATACTTGCCTTAATGGAGTTCAAATACACCAATTGCTTTCCTTGGGGCTCAATTCACATCCAAACACCACTCACAGCTGTCATGCATGCATAAGAAAGAGAGAGAAATTCGTGAGCATAGTCATGGACTCATGGAAACGAAAAGAAGAAGATGAGGGAGATGGAGGAGACCTCGAACTCACCTCAATCTAATCACCAAAGAATGAAAAAGCACAATTCCCTTTTCTAAACGTGATCGAGAAGAAAAGAATCGAGAGGAAGAGAGAAGGGGACTCCAACGTGAGTTGAGAGAGAAGAGTGAAAAGGAAGTGTCGGTGGATGGCTTTATATTGGATAAGAATATAGGCCAAATTGCAAACAAGTCCAATTCATAAACAATTTATAGCTCGAGTCAAATCCGGGTCCCATGGAATCATACGACATCGGTTACAAACGACGTAGTTACGGAAGGTAACGAGCTCAACGAAAGACACGTGTTGACACCAAGATGATGCGAAAATGACCATGTCTTAGAAAAGCTAAAATTACGAAAAATGGCTTGATTTACCTAATCTAGGTCAAACTCAACCAAACTACCTATCCATGACCCGTAACGAAAATTAAAACAAAAGTAAAACACATTTAAGAACTAAAGCAACATTAATTAGTCGCTAAACGAGGTCAAGCTTAGTCGGAGTGTTACAGTTGCCCCAGCGCATAACGCGTACCATGTGAATATGAAAGCAAAACCTAAGTCAACATGTAACACAAATCGGATTATTGTACAGGAATCATGATCTTTTACTAGCCAACCCTATCTTCGTTATCCATTGTTACTAACCCTGCATGATGATGTAGTTTTAAGTTATCTGATACACAATTGTTCGTACGAAGTCTGTTGCATTGTAACAAGGAACGTGTATCGAAGTCCCTTAAACTAACACCCATGGGGAGGTGCTTAACAATTGGACAACACACATGAATGAATCACAACCCTAAAGACCATTCATGCGATATTTACATTCCGTGAGGCAGTTCGGGTTACCTACATTCTAGAGCGAAGGCCCTATCAGGTCTTTTATCAGGCCTATCCTTTTTAGTTCTATCTCATAAGGACTGTATAGCTTAGCGTAGGTGAACGTACGGCTCAGCCGTAATATGCACTGCGGCTCACCCGCGGTTGCCCTTACTATTCATCCGCATTTACAGGTCAATAATATTTTATTCTACGGCTCAGCCCTGTTTGTTCTACGGGTAGGGTATGGCTTAGTTGTACCACATTTTACGGCTTGAGCAGAGCTGGACCATAGAAGGCTTCAGGAAGTGTCGACTCTCAATTAATCTCAGAAAATTCGACCCTATATTGATCTATGGCTAAGTCACTGCTGGGTCACGGCTTAGTCGTAGTACATTATACGGCTTAGCCGTAGCTTGACCGTAGAGCACTTGCCTGTTTTTTAATTCTCTGGAGCTTGAGCTGTAAGCTTTAACGGCTTAGCCGTAAGCTTCAGGCGTCCAGTTTCTGAACCTGTTACAGAACAACTGGAAGCAGCAAACTCTACACTCTAAAAGCACAACCACATCAAATATGATTCAAAAGGGCTGTACATCCATCAAGCATGCAAGAATAAAAAGATTAAACACCATCAAATCATTATCAACAAGTGTTCAATCAAAGTGTGCTTATACTTGCTTCAACTGGAATCTAACACGCGAACAGTTATTTTAAGGCTCCAATCCACTGTCAATATGCGAAACAACTCGTCATGCATGCAAAGAAATGAAAGCAAGAGGGACGATGAGTGCATGCCATGTAAAGGAAAGAACTATCATGAAGATAGATGAGAAGAATCATGGTTTACCCTTACTTTCAACCTCCAAAGTAACAAAAGAAGACTTCCTTCTTGCTTAGCTTGTTGAAAAAGAAAGAAAAGAAAGAAGGAAGAAATGCTGAATAGAGAAAAAGATGAGAAGAAGAGAACATTAAAGGAAATGAGGTGGTGCATGCATCTTATATAAGATAAGTATTAAGACAAATTACTAAAAAGTCTAATAGTTAACACTATATATAGTTCAAGATAAAGCGGAATCAAACGAAGTCTTTTGCGTGCAGGTCAATTACTGAAGTTGACAAGCTCATCGAGATACACGTGTTGACTCCAAAATGATGCATAACTGACAATGTTCGACAAAATCAAAAATTATAAAAAAGGACTCAAGTCTACCTAAACGAGGTCAAATTCAACCCAACTATTTATCCATGACCCGAAACAAAACAAAAACAAAACCAAAACACCATTGACAACTAATTCATCATTAATTAAGCGCTAATCTGGATTAAGTTAGGTCGAAATGTTACAGTAGGTTGGGTGTGGGTGTTGAGTAGATGATAAAGAGAGAAAGATGGGATGAGCCCTAATTTCACCTTTTATATGGTTTAGAAGAGTGAATGACTGAGATTAAAAGCTGAGAAGAATGAATAGAGATTGTTGTCTTTTAATATTTTTTTATACAAAAAATAAGGGATTTTTATCAAAAAATTAAGCATAAAAATGAATTAGTCGAATTGATTATGGAATATATAAAAATAACAAATTAGGGTGTTGTACACGTGGAAAAGATAGTTTTACCCCTTAATGATAGTTTTACCCCTTAATGATATCGTTAGGCATCCTTTTCTCCCACCACTCTCGTTCGTGGGATTTATATTTTGATATTCTTCCACCATTTTTCCATCTTCTTCCACTATTTTCCATCTTATTCCTTGAGTGTTCTTGTTTTTTATTTTTAATCTCTTATTCTATGCATTGGAAGGACATCATTTTTTTAACGTTGCGATATTCTTATCTCTATTGTTCCTCCTCCTCTGTCACCTCTTTAGTAACCTACTTCTTCAACTGTCAAACCCAAATGCCTCGAGCACTTTCCAACTTTATGATTTATTACAATAACAGTTAAAGGTTTGATTTAGGTACCCCATACTGTCAATCCTTTTTGTTTTCATTTCATCTTGCTCTAGGGTTTTGGGTCTGAATTTTATTTTCATACTTCCAAGATGGAATTTATTTTCTTTTTTTTCATGGGTGTTTTGTATTTTGTTATCTTTTTGGCTTTTGATGTGTGCATTGTACTATACCTTTCAACATGGATATCTTGGTTTTGAGAATTGAAGGAAAATTTGGTTCTTTCAGGAATCCTGATATTGGAGATTTTGATTTTTTTTAATTGTTTAAATTCATATTTTCTGTGATGAGTATATAAAAAAATTGGTTCAAACATCTGAAATAGAACCCTTTCCTCGTAATTTTTTTAAACAAGATTTTGCCTTTTCTCATTTCACAACTGATTGTTGCGTGAACTTTCATGTAGGATGTTTGTTGTGGTCAAAGGAGCTCAATTTTATTGCCACCATTATTAGATAGGTATGTTGGTTATCTTGCATGGAGTTGGATGTTTGGTGAGAAGAAATAAGACGACCATTTAGCTGAAATGCGCATTCTAAAATTAATAGCAAAAGTTAGTGAAAATAAAAACAAATCTATATGAATGTTAATTATCAAGGAAACACGTTTTTTACCACGAAGTGAATACATTTTGTTCCAAATGATTTCTGTTAATAAAAAAAATCTACGTAAATTTCAAATTAACAATGAAGCATATTTAATACTAGTAAAGGAATCTCCTATAGCCAGTAGCAGTTGGAAAACACATAAGTATAATCAAAGGCACGAGTATGCCTTAACTTATGCTTAAATACACAATCTCTTTTCACCAAGAGTAACCACTTGATTGAACTTCACCAAGCAATTAACATGTAAAGACAATGACATTTGTGCTGTGATAAATGAACTAATAGTAAGTGAATCTAAGAACTTCACACAACATATTAGAAGAATGTCCAAAAATCCAAGTTACAAATCTAAACAACAACAATTAAGCAGATACTGGTCAAGTAATAATGCATGATATAGTTGGTGTTTTTCTTCAATGGAGAGAAAGAGACATATCCATGGGATTTCATATTTTTTGCCATGTCATTTATAACTTGAGTCCTTATATTTTCGTCTTTTTTCTATAATATTCTCAACAGGATCCACACAAACAATTCCTTGAATTATATAGCACCATAAAGAACTTTTCTATAACATAGAAATTGAGGAAAATTGCATCAAAAGGAAATGAAACTCCACATAAAAGCCTTTGCACAATCGAACAATTAAGAAAAACTTGAAAATACTTGAAATATATCACATTTTTATAGCATATATATATGTATTTCTTACATATCCGGTTGTGCTTACCAATAGGATGTCAGATTATGAAGTACTAGTTATATTCCACATTGTTGGAGATTTTGCTTAGGATAATGGAAATCGAGTCTATAATGGAGGTTACACAAAGATATTGTTCTTGAGAAGGTCCATAACATATTTCCAATTGGTTGAAAGAATTTGTGATATAGTATATTCGGATATGTACGATCAGAACCCTATTATATAATACCTTCATCAAAATGGAAAAGTAAGCACTTTAGTTCGTTTTGCAAGTAATGAAAATGTAGAGATGATGTTTAGAGTATCTCGAGAGGATACCAATTTAGTGTACTTGTACATCCAGATGAAATCAGACAATTAAGTAGATCATTGTCAAAAAATTATAAGGTAGGCTAATTGTGGATTACTTTTTATATCCCAATATCTACATACAATCTAATAATGTTTACTTTTATCTTTTTATAATATTCAAAGCAATAAATATGTTCAATCAAGTAGGCCACAACCAATTCTTGACAAATGGCAAGTACCTACGTAAACAACATTACTATAATAGTATTAATCTTGCGAATTATATTTTAACCCCCTCATATACTCCCTTATATTGTAAGGATGCTATCGGATAGGTTTTAAATCATATTGAACCATCTAACACCAATATCCCTATTAGCGAGGATGTAGTTTTGCCTTCCACAATACCATTTCTTAAGTATGCAGTATTATATTTTTTCTTTCTAATTGTTTAGGTTTCTCTTTCTACATATAATAATTGTAATTTAATGAATAACATTATTTTATAATATAGGGTCAAGCAATGCAAGAGAAGAACTGATTTGGCATCAAATAACTTTGCTCCTATCAATGAATTTATGGTGCCACATTCATTCCCATCAGTAGACCTCGAAGATGATCTGGACAATTCATTCTCTAATGGAAGCTTAATGTCTAATGTAGAAGACAAATCATTCCCAGAAATGGACATTGAATTAGGGATTAATCATGAGAAATTAGATTCTACAGATGTGGTTGATAAAAATGTCAACAAAGAGAATGTTTTCATTCCAGTTGGAATTGCCACTTATGATTCAGTTATTTTTGAGAGAACTCAAATATCAAGCGGTGATATCATCCACCAAGAGATCCCTTCACACGACAGTATTGCTTTTAATTTTACTAAGGATGGCACCATTGATGACATTCATGAATTTGCAGTTGACTTGGTCACCATTTCAGTTGGACCAGCAATGACAAGGAGATTATTTTAGGCAGGCAACCTTTAAAGACTTTGTAAATTTGGCAGCATTACAGATATCCCATCACATGACATCCATGAATTTAGTTCGCGCAAAATGCCAAACATTAATGACACCATGCAAGCAGTGGAGGATTTGATAGGCAAACCTCCAGAGGAAAATACGGCGCATAAAATGTGGAAAGATAGGGTATTCCAAAGTCATGATGCATTCAAAATTACATTGGCCAAATTTGCAATGTATAATGACTTCAGCTTGAAACCAATAAGGACATCTAGATGGGAGGCAACGGCTAAGTGCGGTGACTCTACTTGTCCATAGCACATCCATGCTTCTATGGTGAGGCCGGTCTACAATTTCAAATCAAGATATATAGTCCAGAACATAAATGTTCAGGCTCATTGAATGGATCAAATTATCCTCAAGCCACATCAGTTTTGATGCAGACTTTATCAAGGAAAGACTTAGATTCATCAAGATTATAGGCTAAAAGAAATTATATGCGACTTTCAAAGGGAATTTTGTGTTTAAATATCTTATCGAAATGCCCACATAGCAAACGAAATAGCTATGAAAGATATTTGTGGTTTGTATGAGCAATCATTTAAAGTTCTATGTGATTATCGCATAGAGCTTGAAGGATTAATCCGAGTACATATGACAATTTGTACAAAGAAGATGATGACTCATTTTAAAGATATTTTGTATATTTTGGTGGATGTGCTCAATCTTTCAGGCCATCCATTAGGTCCATAATTGCCCTAGACGAGACACACCTTTGAGATAAATATCTTATATCTTTACTTATATCAGTTTCTCAATATGGTGACCATGATCTATTCCCCCTTGCATTTGTAATTCTGGAGTTTAAGTGCTATACAACATGGTCTTGGTTCTTGGTAAATTTGAAACTATCTTTGGTGGATGTTCAACATCTAACAATAGTGTTTGATTGAATGAAAGAACTATCTCCTGCCATTAAAGATGTTTTCCCAAGTGCAAAACACTGCTATTGTTGTCATCACATTTTGCAAAACATTTAAGGAAAATTTAAAAATAATGGCATAGTCATGAAGTTCTGGTGTGCTGCACGTGCAACTTGCGTCTTTGAGTATGAAAAATACATGATTAAGATTAGGTCAATGGATAAGGGAGCTTATAATTATATCGACACGATCGGCCGTCAACATTGGGTAAATGCATTCATTCAAGGATAACAATATGATATGCTAACTGCTAATATTGCTGAAAGCACCAATAGTTTGTTGAAGGAAGTTAGGGAGCTATCCATCACACAACAAATAGAGTCAATAAGGGCTAAACTAAAGAATTTTCATCAGATCCAACGTGAAAAAGAGTTAAAAATGATGACACGAGTAATTTCTTATGCCGAAAAGATCATTAACATCGAAACAGAAGCATCACACAGACTCCAAGGTGAGCAAGCAAGGGAACATGAGTTCCAAGTAATGTCCTTAGAGTACACAGACATTGTTAACTTAGACCAAAAAACATGTACATGTCGCAAAAGGGACCTACTTGGTCTTTCCTGTTCACATGCCATTTATGCAATTAAACTTAAGAGATATGATCCATATGAATTTTGTGAGACACCCCCATCTCAGACACATGCAACTGGGATATTATTCGTGTCTTCAATTGAATATTCTACTGAAAATGATTAGTCATGTAATTAATCAGCCAAGGGAGAGAAACTTTTGTATGTCAGACATACATGTATTACTACCGCAACGATCAATCATATAAGAACTTTTCTCTTAGGATCTGAAATACGGGTGTTAAGATGTTATTCAACATATTATCAAATTCTAGTTCCCTATAGTTTCTCCATAATTTAGGTATGTTTGAATAAATATATTTATGGACAAAAATGTTGGCAACCAAATTAATAAGATAATACTTAAGGAATAGTAACGGTATCATTACCTAAATAATTTGAATATCATATAATTATGTAATGAATCCAATCTTACCTTGGGACGGTGCATATGTCCTTTACATATTTTAGTTAGCTCAATATAAAGATATTTAAGGAACAAAGTTTGAATACCAAAATAGGAATGTGAAACATTAATAATGGTAATGATATCGTTAACTAAAAATTAGCACACCCTACTTTTCTGTGTCAACTTCTATCCATGTTATATAGCTGATGTATTTCAGGAAAAAAATAATTATAGGATACTTGTTCGGGACCAAAATGTGTAATATTATGCATAAAGAATGCTAACAGTATTGTTACAAGAAAGTGCATAGTACTTCTTGAATCTAATTTCATTATGGGTCAATGCCTAAGCTCTGCACATATATTAGGTATCTCAGTATAAATCTATGTACGGAATGAATGTTGGCCATAAATACCATTAAACTTCAGTAACGATATCGTTACCTTAAAAAGCGCAGAAATGGTAAGATATCATTGCCTGACATAGATGCCAAGCTATTATTGGTCAACTTTTGTGCCTCATACATTATTTTTGTACCTCATTTAAAAGAATTTTAAGGAATCAATTTTACGAACTCAACTAGGCATATAAAGCATTAAGAATGGTAACGATATAATTACCTGAAATCTATACATCCTTCATTCACTAAGATATTTTTGGTCAAGTTCTGTACCCTCTACATATTTTCTTTGTCCCATTCGAAATATTTTGAAGGAATCAATGTTTTGAACAAATTTTGCCATATAAAGAATTAAGAATGGTAACGATATCGTTACTTGACTAGTAACGATTTCGTTACTTGAGATCTAAATGAAATGCCCGAGTTATTATTTGTAAAGTTCTGTGCCCTTTACATAGTTTTTGTACCTCACTCGAAAGAATTTAAGGAATCAATGTTGCCAAAAAATTTTGGCACATAAAGCATTAAGAATGGTAATGATATCATTACCTGAATCTATATGCTCACCCTTTAGTTAGATATTTTTGGTGTATCCTCTGCATAGTTTCTTTTTCTCATTCAAAATATTTTGAAAAAATCAATTTTCTGAACAAAATTTGCCATATAAAGAAATAAGGATGGTAACAATATCGTTACCTGACTGGTAACGATATAATTACCTCAGATCTAAATGCAACACCTGAGTTATTGTTTGTCAAGTTTTGTGGCCTTTTACATAGTTTTTGTACCTCATTCGAAAGAATTTTAAGGAATCAATGTTGCCAACAAATTTTGGCACATAAAGGATTAAGAATGGTAACGATATCATTACCTGAAATCTATATGCTCACCTTTCACTCAGATATTTTTGGTGTGCCCTCTGCATAGTTTCTTTATCTCATTTGAAATATTTTGAAGGAATCAATATTGTGAACAAAATTTATAATCTAAAGAAATAAGAATGGTAATGATATCATTACTGGACTGGTAACGATATCGTTACTTGACATCTAAATGCAATCCCGAGTTATTATTTGTCAAGTTCTGTGGCTCTCTATATAGTTTTTATATCTCATCCGAAAGAATTTTAAAGAATCAATGTTGCCAACAAATTTTGGCACATAAAGCATTAAGAATGGTAATAATATCGTTACTTGAAATCCATACCCCACCCTTCACTAAGATATTTTTGGTGTGCCCTCTGCATAGTTTATTTATCTCATTCAAAATATTTTGAAGGAATCAATATTGTGAACAAAATTTGCCATATAAAGAATTAAGAATGCTAACAATATCGTTACCTGAAATCTAAATACAATGCCCGAGTTATTATTTGTCAAGTTCTGTGCCCTCTACATAGTTTTTTTCCTCAATCAAAAGAATTTTAAGGAATCAATATTTCTAACAAATTTTGGCACATAAAACATTAAGAATGGTAACGATATCATTACTTGCCATTCATAAAAATATTTTGGTCAAGTTCTGTGCCTTTTGCATAGTTTTTTTTATCTCATTTGAAATATTTTGAAGGAATCAATGTTGTGAATAGAATTTGCCATATAAAGAAATAAGAATGGTAATGATATTATTATCTGACTAGTAACGATACCATTACCTAAGATCTAAATGCAACGCCCGAGTTATTATTTGTCAAGTTCTATGCCATCTACATAGTTTTTGTACCTCATTCGTAAGAATTTTAAGAAATCAATTTTATGACTGACTTTATGGCTACACCGTAAGATCTGGACGATTATGCCGAATAGCAATTTACAGCTAAGTTGTACAATCTACAGGCCAAATTTTAGAAAGTATTCTTTTTTCATTTAGCCTACGGATAAGTTTATGGTGACGCTGTAAAAACTTGACGGCTCAATCAAAAAACAATTTACGGCTAAGTCGTTAATCTATGGGCCATAATCCAAAGAGTATTTTGTTCTTGAGCCACAATCCAAAGAGTATTATTTGGGTCTTTTAACATACAGCTAACATACGGCAATGCTGTAAAGACTAGACGGTGCTGCCATAAAATTATTTACAACCAAGCCATATAATATACACAGTAAAAAATATAGGATGAAAAGAAGAATAAGACAATCGCATGGAAATGAATTCAATGCATTATGTATGTATATATTATATCCACATAAACAGAGAAAAGATAATAACAAATGAGATAAGGGATGTTTTCTAGAGAGTGACAAATAAGCAGAGAAAATATTAGAGCATGGCAATAAGTAGAATGTAGTTCAATTAGTAGATGAAACTAACCTTAGTGTGTATGGTTTATCGACTCACATCTAAAATGCTTGTAAACATGTCTGTCATCTTCTATAAAGACAATATAATATCAAAAAAGAGTAGATGTGAAAATCAATCAAACAGAGGAGATGGGGAAGGAATCGCAACATCATCTCAGTGGCAGCTCTTGAAGATCTTGGACAAATATTAAAAAGTCTTCTTCATCAGTTTCTCCATTTTGGTTTGTCTTTGTTCAAGAGTTACTATATGTGCTTCAAAAGAAACAAATAAAGAAGCTGACGGAGGAGACCGGAACCGTGCTAAATGCGTTTGACCTAGTTGTGGAATTTCTTCTTCAAAGTCATCTTCATTCCTAGAATTGGGAATGCTGGGACTAGTTATTTGCTACTTCGAAAACCACATATTTTGAATATTGACTTTACCAAATATAAGAAGATTCACAGGCGCTTCATCAGTGGGCAAGGTAACCCCACATTAAAAAGCAAGACGAGTCATAAGGTATCCAAATGTGCATGCATTAGTGCTTCGACCCGGGAATAACAAAAAATGAATAATCGAAGCACAAATGTGTGAAGGAAGACATTCTGAGACCCATATGCACGCAATATAAAACATTGGTCATAAATAGAGTCAAGTTAGAAAATTTTCCCTTGTGGGGATAGATGTTACAAGTGAAGAGAGAATATCAAATTCTATATTGAGGAAACAAATAGGTGGTAGGAAGGAAACCTTTCTCCTTCCAAAGAATTTCACACCCGCATAAAGCAAGAGTGACAATTCTCTTGACGTCTTCGGACAAAGAGTCCTTGATCACACTATGATGAACAGTTCTTAAAGGTATATTAAGAAGTGTAGATATCATGGAAGGGGTGATGATAGAGGTACCATCATTAAACTCAATCCCAAACACCAATTCATCTAGACTAGCTTCTTTGATACAGGCATATATTGTTCTTAAAATTGAAGAATAAGCATTTCGACCCCATTTTAAAATATTTTCCCACCCAACACTTTGAAGGAGAGTATGATCATTATATTTTTCCACTGTCATAATTTCCATACTCCTTTCAACAGTGATAGACCTTGTTGCAAATGATTTATCTTTAGTAAGTTCCCCTAGAACCAAAATCCTTAGGATGGAGGAAAATCTTGCATAGATCGGGTTTAGAAGTGGAGGCTTTTGGTATCTTCCTATGAGGATAAGCATATTTTGTTCTAGGGGGCATGATGGTACGATGAGATAAGAAATAAAGCTATAAAGGATACAGATCTCAATCACAGAATAGAGCAGTAAAGGATAAACAGATGAACTTGGGCAAGAACATTACTTTAGGCCATATGTTTTCAAGTGATAGGAGAACTAGCAATACCTTAAGATTAACAGAAGAATACTCCTATACTACAGAACAAAAGAACAAGATATAATACATTCTTCAAACCCCACCTCCAATGATGAGCTCAAGATACCCCAAAAGAAAAAGTTGCACACAAATCATCTAAGAAACAATGTCACAGAAAAGGGAAGAGGCACAAATGCAAAGAATGAAGAGAAAATAGCAAGCGAAGCAGCTAAATTACCTTACTTTCAACAGATAGGAAGAAGGCATGAGAAGGAGTACTAGCCCAGACCTGGAAGAGAAAAGAAACCCTAGCTGATAATGTAGAAGACGGACTTCTTTAACGCGCAGATATATCTGGAGCAAAACCCCAAAATTTCAAATGCGCTGGTACGACTTAGCTGATAATTGTGATAGGCTTCGCTGTAAAACAGTCGATGAAAGCCCAACCCAACTACGTGCCATCCGTAAAATAAACCGTTGTGGCACTAGTGAACGATTGGCTGGTATTGCCGCCGTAAGTAAAACTTAATGCTCAAATACGGTGCACCCATAAGGCAATATACGCCTAAACCGGATTGTACGGCTTAGCCGTTAATTGCGATGCAGCCTAGCCGAAGTGGCAATATTAATGGCTGACCATTACTATTGTCGTAACTAAGAATTCATGCGCAATAACGGCGTACCCGGAAAGTGATTTATGGCTATGCTATATTGGTACGGTTTAACTGTTAATTGCAATACGGCTTAGCCTTAGTGGCAATAGTTAACGGCTGACTCATACTACCGCTATAAGTAAAAATCCATGCACAAATACAGCGTACCCATAAGATGATTTAAGGCTAAGCCGTACAACCTTCGGTTCATATTCCAGGGAATATTTTTTGTCTTTTAGCCTACGGCTGACTTTATGGTTATGTCGTAAAATTTGACGGCTACGTCGATTAACGATTTCTTGCTACTCCATACAATCTTCGGTTCACATTCCAAAGAGTAGTGTTTCAGTCCATTATCCTACGGCTTACTTTACAGCTATGCCATAAGCAATTGACGACTATGTTGAAAAACAATTTACGGCTAAGCTGTAAATCTATAGGTAACATTCCAGAGAGTAATGTTTTGGTCTTTTGTCCTATGGCTTACTTTACGGCTACACCGTAATTCATTGACGGCTAAGCCGAAAATTGTTTTTCGGTTAGGCCGTATAATATTCTGGTAACATTTGAGAGAGTATTATTTTGGTCTTTTATCGTACGACTTACTTTACGACTACACTGTCAGATGTGGATAGCGAAGCCAAAAAATATTTTACGGCTAAACCGTGTAATCTACAGGTAACATTCCAGAGAGTATTGTCTCGGTCTTTTATCCTATGGCTTACTTTACGGCTATGCCATCAGATGTTGATGGCTAAGCCGAATAATGTTTTGCGGCTAAGCCGTATAATCCTCCTTTTACATTCCAAAGAGTTTTGATTCAATCTTTTAGCCTATGGCTGACATGACGGCTATGCCGTAAGAACTTGACGGCTGCACCGAAGAATAATTTACTGCAAAGCCGTATAATCTATGGCCAAATTCCAGAGAGTTGTTTTTTACTATTTTGGCTTACGGTTGACCATACGACGAATCCTTGATGACTACACGGCTAAGCCATTTAACAATTTACGGTTACGCCATGTAAATTACGGGACACAATCCAGAGGCTGTGTTTTGAGCATCTTGACTTACGACTGGCAGGACGGCTTAGCCGTAAAAAACTTAGGACTTATCTGTTTACAGTAAGTGAAAATCTATGTGCAAATATGGTCCAGCAGTAAAATCAACTACGATGAAACCATAAAATGAGCAACGGCTTAGCCTTAAAATTGTGATACGGCATAGCTGAAAATGCACTACGGCTCATCTGTGGGGCCATTTGAACTAATTGAAAATTATAGAAGACATTTTGCTTCAGCATTATTTGAAATCATTTGGAACCAATTCGAATATATGCAAAAACAATTCGGCCAAGAGTTCGAAACTCGATGTGCCAAGGTTATTTTATAGTTGAGGTTTTTTAATTGTTGTGGAATTGAATGTTGTATAAAGTTAGAAAACTTAAAGATGATAACTACATGACTCTTGTAAACTAAAGATAAGAACTACTTGACTCTTGAAAACAGATCACATAAGTATTAAACAAATGAAAAAACAAAGGTAATTTCCACTTCAATCCATCTTAGATTTCGATAACTTAGCATGGAATAAATTGATGTCATGGTTTAATAATATCTGAAACTTTAATATCAGAACTCCCTACCTCCTGCATACATATCTATTTGTTTTAGTTTCTAAAGAAATTCAACAGTGAAATATTACTTCTACATTAGAGTTGTCATACCAATTTGTTAGATGTTGCATCAAAAAGCATTAGAACTCAATAGACATTATTGAGTATCAATCAATAGTTCATTAATGATTAGGCAACATCGGCATTAGAAATGCCGAATTAACAAATACAGACCACTCAATACAACAAAAAGAACAAGGAGAGTGACTGGACCATTTGAACAACAGCAAAACAGGATCTATACACTATAATACAGTAAAAAATTGTTACAACAGTTTCAAAGTTGGAATGCAACTTCCATGCTTGTTCAACGGCTCACAGTTGAAAAATGTTTCCATACAAAAGACTCATTAAATTTGGTGTCCCTGCCTCCTGTACATAGCCCTGTGTCCATTCGCAATCATTCATCTCAGCCCATTTATCTCTTACCTTTTTTTTTTCTTGGGATTTTTTTCTGCGGCAAAAACCTGCGCGAAAGATAGCAAAAAAAGACATCAAAATGACTGGTGAAAGCATAGTCACATGGGGAAACAATAGTTTCCTGAAACAAACCATAATTATGGAATACATTTACTTGAAATTCTTCATTTGAAGAACTTTCGTCAAGCATTTTCATGGGATTCCTCAACTACCAATTGCCTAATTGCTTTACGTATATATCATGTACAATCTTGGCCCGGTAATATAGCATATCGCTTTGTGTGAATAACATAGGTAAACCTTAAGCAAGGTGTTGCGCATATGCCATAACAAAAATCTCACAATCTTTGCTATTAAAATAAAAAGTTAAAATGACAGAGACATCAATGTTAAACTTGTTAGATTGGAATCACTACAAATGGCATATATTTTAGTCCCTCAACTTGCGGATTAGTCGGATAGAATATATTACTTGTTTTTTTGCATTGGGCATGCCAAAGGGTAAGTGGACCATATTGCTGGATCATTCCAACCAAGCTGTATGAAGCATTGACTTATCCAATGAACCATCAAACAAATATACATATGTACGTAGTAGTTTGCAATAGAGAAATGGCATTTGGTCATGCCAAATTTAGGTCTAAACTTTCACAAATCTGACTTACATAAATCTGAGCAAATGTATAATCCTCATCCCTTGTCAAGCTATTATAATACTCCCATCTTCTTTTATTGACCCATTCGATGAGAAGGAAGAAGTGGAAGTTGTTCCAAACTGGAAAGAACAATAATGACTTTGCAGTTATGTTGTCCACAAAAGCCGCGTTGAACGACCGTTGAATGTGCTATTCATTCTTATTAGAGTATATGTACCAATCCTACATATGTAACACAGATTACTCTATTAAAATCAAATGTTGAAATAACTATATAATATTGACTTTATTATTTGTGTATACTTACAGATAAGGCAAACTCAAAAAAGAAGGATGAAGGAGCGTGCTATTTCAATATCTCAAACCAAAAGTATATCGTTTATAGAAACATAAGATTATGTTGTTATAAATACATGTCAAGAAAGAATCAAAATCCATGCCATGAGATAAAACTATATAAGGATGTTTATCGCTAACCTAATTGTCTATCCAAACACCCATAAGCAAACCTTTCATGATTTTTGGAGTTATAGGTGTCATCAATTTCCTTAGTTTACTCTTCCTATAATTAAAAAGCATAGTGTAAGTCATTAGTCAACTCTACAGTAATAGTGATGTAGACGTAAATGGGGGTGATTGTATTCAAATACCTTTCATCTCTTCCCCACTCATTTTGAAATATATTGACGACTTCAATCTCTTCTAAATTAAGCCTTTAGAGTGGATTCTTTACTCCTGCTCCACCAATGTCATAATCAGCTATCCGTGATAAGGGTTTCAGATCCCTAAAACATGCATTCACTTTTAAAATCATAGAAGGAATCTCCCTCAAAGGTGATTTACCGAACACCGATTTAGATGGTGCTGGAGATGGTATATTCAAAAGTTCAGTTACTAGATAAGGGTTAGAAGAAAATGGACTCATGGGAGCATTTTCAAAATGGAGATCCCTTAATTTTATGGGAGTGGCTGAACTTTTTTGGGACTACATTAATCTTAGACTTTTGCAAGAGCCAACGCCAATTTCAAATGATGTTTGTTTGGATTTCAACCGGTCTATTGGACTTTTGGATGATTTCGGGAGTTTGGAAACTTTTTGCCTTAATTGTTTGGATTCAACTTGGATTTTGGATTTTTTTAGGTGCTGAGTTTTTGGTGGATTAGGGTCAATGAATCTTCTTTCACTTGCAGTTATTAGTATGTTAAATGAATGAGATACTTCTTTTTTTGCCAAATTCCCTATATTTCTATGTTTAACATATAAAACATTAGTGAGAGAGGTCACAAGTATGAAACTATGCTATTGATTTGATATGGAGGTTACCTTTACAGGGTCTGATAGACACTCCTCTAAGTTGAATCCCTCAAAATCAAATAAGCATGTTGCTCTAAAGTTGGAAACTTTATGTCGGAGTATTTCAACAAACTTTCAAAAAGCAATAGAATTATATTCTATTTTCTCAACTTCGTCACACGATGCTAAGATATACTCAGTGAACCCCAAAATCTACAAGAGATGGAATTAAATCATTTAGAAATGAAAACTAATTAACAAAAACAGAAAATGTCATGAATATAAAATAAAGGATGTACAGAAGAGGAAATGGCATTTGGCCTATCTTTATTGCTAGATATAGGACGCCCAATGCGAAGCCTCTAAATACTTATATACCATTTAAAATATTCTTCATTATGTGGGCCAGAATTATCCTTTTCTCCACAAACAATCCTGTCCATTCTATTATTCCAAGCCTTGCGATACATGGCATGCTTCTTATCCCAGAAAGTTGTCGATATTGGGATCCTCTCAGTGCACACATATGGCCTCAAGAAAGTAGGTGGATCAATTTTGACCAATCTAAATTGTTTCATTACTCGCTTGGGATAGTGTTGCTTTATGTTATAATAGTATATCAATGCTGTCGGAGACCAAAAAAGAGTACCTCAGCATCATCAAAATAATCCGAGATGTCTCCATAGTCTCGGTATGGTAGCCAATTAACTACAAAAAAAAATATTACATAAATAAATTATTTACAAAAAAGAGTAGCTTCAAATAGATGTTTAAGTGCAGCATGATGCAAACAACAAAGTTCCAAATAATAATATAATGTTGATTTTGTAAATATTAAATACTCACCACATCAACTTCTATATTATCAAGTTGTCTTATAGCTTCCTCTATGTTTTTGAGATAATGGTGAAACCATAATCTCTTATACCATGTATAAAATAGAGGAAACTCAAAATCTTTGCTCCAATTTGTAAATTGGCTATGGGCCTACCAATTGTCATACGAGAGTGTGCCCACATCTAACATTTGAAAAAACAGTAATAAATCAAAATCTTATACTTTAAATTGTAAAACAATAATCAAAGAACATGTCTTATTTTATGCCAATTACCTGCAACAGTTTTAAAGGACCCTTTATAGTCTTTACAAATTTTCCATTCTTTGGGCAACTAAATACTTTGCCAAGGCTCCTATAAAGATTGGCAAGGCATGCAGGTCCCCATGCACACATATCGAAGTTTCTAAATAATTCTAAAATGCATGTGGGAGCCTTACACCTAATGAAGTACAAAATATCTAACTTACAACTAGACCAAAAAAAAAAAAAAGCACGAGTACGCCTCTCATCTTGTTCCTTAGGTATGCTCTTGAGGGATTTTGCAAAATTTTCCTTAAATCATGTAAACTTAATCTGCACCCTATAGTAGTCGTAGTATATATCAGGTGCCATCCCTAATAATTCATTACATAAATTGACCATATAAGGTGCAGAGGAGGATATCTTGCCACTGACTAAAAGCCCATCAATGGGGAGGCCATAGATGTAAGTGATATCTTCCAATGTTATAGTAGCCTCTCCACTATTGAGATGGAAGGTATTTGTCTTGGGCCTCCACCTCTTCACCAAGCCCGTAATTAGACCATGATCAAGTTCAATCCTTTTAATTTTTGTTAGGTTCTCTAACCTAGTCTTTCGTATAAGCTCCCACATATGATCATTTATTTCCCAACTTTCATAATTGGAGGTGGGAATACATCTTAGAGGGCATGTCTCCTGCATTTAAATAGTGATACATCAAGTTAACCTTATATATTGCCATAGCATAAGCAAAAAATAACATTACTATACTTGTCATTCAAAAATTATTTATACCTTGTCGCTCCATGTTTGTTAAGATATATGATTTTCTTGATCATATAAAACATCACTATTCAGTGGACCGAGATAGAACTCCATGATACTGTAAATGTCTTGCAACTTCACCCTGCAATATCTACATTATGATATTCATCAATACACATTCAAATCTTGAAATTAATTTATAGCTATAGCTATCAAAAAGTCAAAGAAAGGAAAAAAAAACAATAGAGTCTATAGAAAATGACTCTCACCATACATTGATTGGGGTAGTACCCAGTTTTTAACAATTATCATTTATTAGAGCATATGATGATTGAATTAGTGATACTGACAAGATGAATATGAGTAAGTTATTTGAGCATGGATGATTTAAATCCCAACACAAGAAATTATATAGAATGCTTAATGAAAATGGCTATAAATTATTACACTAGAAGCATTGGTTGTTGTTGTGGAGCAAAGTTTCCCTGAACTGTCTCTAAAAAGGTATTACTTCCAAAAATTACATCTAACTTCTTTTCAACCATTATATTGTAACTAGTGAGTTTGAGTCATGTACCATAAAATAGGAAATGCACATCAAAATCCACCCCCTCACTATCTCAATGGATCCTAATTCCACATCAAACTTCATCTTTACCAAAACAGATTAACCAGTTCATTTTCATGTCATATAAGTTGTTAACTCCTACAATTGACTGGCTCAAACAGTTGAATCCTAATGTGAAAGACTCCATTGTCTCCATTTTCTAATGAAGAGTCTTTCCTAGCTTGTGTTTCCCAATTTTTACTCAAATGTGATAGCCATTGGAGATACTAATGACCCATCAATAAATTAAATCTTTTGTGGACTGTCCAGTCTATATTTTGAATAATGCTTTTAAAGAAGAAGCAATTGTATCTTTAATTCTAGCATTTTCAATGGATTTACATAGCCTTGTGCATTTCAATAATGGTTAGGAATTCATATACTTGCTTTGAAACTTAGAAAACCAAGATTCAATATTTTGCTCCTTTACCCCCGAAAGAAGAAAAAAAATCCAATCTTTTGCTCCTTTATCCCCCCAAAAGCAAAAAAGCCGATAAACCTTTGTTTTCAGCTTCACAAAACTAAAAAAATAAAAATGAAAATGAAAAGAATAAGGAAAGAAAATAAAAAAGAGGACCCTAAGAACGAAGATCCCCATATATTGCAGAAATTATGTTTCAAATGAGAAATGAGAACGGAATGGCATAAATACCTTTAGTATGCAGAGGTTTTCTTTTGGTTGCAGAGACACAGTGTTTTTCAGAAAATGATTGGAATCCAGAGAAAATGCAAACAAACTTCCAAGTGCCACCTTATTCGTTAGATGCCTTCGATGACGAAAATGCGTAAACGTATTCGTTTTAGGGCACTTGTGATGGAGGATGAACTATAGAAATGAGTTTTCAAATGGGTTAGGGGACGGTACTTTCCACGTGGAGGAAGAAGAATAAAACAGGGAAGAAGAAGACAACAATGAAGGATCAGAGGAAGAAGAAGAAGAACATAGGGAAGAAAAAGAGGAACACGGTGAAGGTGTTGGACGGAGGAGTGGAAGAAGAAGAAGAGAAGAGAGGTGCCTAACGATATCATCGGAGATTTGTGAATAGCGTAGCAATATCATCCGAGAGTTCTTTTTAAGCTCTACCGATATCATCGAAGGGTATATTTGTCTTTTGAGGGAGTATGAACTCCAAATTGGATTTTTTAAAATCTGTCTTAAGCAATTGGTATAAAGTAAATTTCGGATTAATTGTTTGGTAAAAATCCCAATAAATAAAGATAAATATTTTATTTCAACGATTTGGATTAGTTTAAATCTGCGGATTGAGAGTAAAATCCATCATAAATTGTTACTAATGGATTATGATTTTTACAATCTGTCACCAAATTATTAACCATCGGATCGATTAAAAAATTGAGGATCGAATCAAATCGAATCGGTTTAACAGATAGATAGATTTTTTTACACCCCTACCTCTTGATATCGGACCAATTCAAGTTCTAATTGTAACCCCTAACCATATATATAAGTTTTATAACTCCCTTTTATTTTACCGAGTACCGCTTCCAGTAGGATTTAGATTCCAGGAACCATTTTCGAAGTTATAAATAGAAGTAGGGCATCGGTTCTGCCCAGCTAGCCATATTTGTCAATGGTGGTAGGATCGTCACATCAGATCCACTGATCCTTGCGCGAAGATCCTGTGCATCGCGCAACGTTTTTAGAACCTAGACGAGTCCGGTGGCACTCATAAGAAGGAAGGAATAAAGAAACGAGACGAAGCCTTCGATTCCAAAAAGGCCCAACAGCAAAACAGCAACTCTCTCCACATCCAGGTCCCAAAAAGCCCTAGCACGCACAAGGAAGAAGGAGGATCTCGATCTCGATCTCGATCTCAAGATCTGGCAATGGCGTGTATAAAGAGAGCCTCCCGATCGGCTCTGGCCGCCTTCTCGCCGGATTCCCCCTACCTGGCGGCCGGAACCATGGCCGGAGCGGTCGATCTCTCTTTCAGCTCCTCGGCCAATCTCGAGATCTTCAAGCTCGATTTCCAATCGGACGATCGCGATCTCCCCGTCGTCGGCGAGTGCGCCAGCGGCGAGCGATTCAACCGCCTCTCCTGGAGCAAGGCCGGATCCGCCGCCGCCGAGGAATTCTCGTTGGGACTAATCGCCGGAGGCCTCGTTGATGGATCCATCAACATCTGGAATCCGCTCAAACTCATTAGGTTTGCGATCTGTGTTGTTGTTTTCCTTCTCTGATTCAAGCTCAGATTACCTGTGAATCCAATTACTGTGCCTTTAGGGTACAGGATCCTTTCTTCACTCAGCTCATCAGCATGCAAACCGGATCCTTGGAATTCGGTTTAGTGTAAAATCTAATTACGTGTGATTCTGGTTACCTGTAATTGGTTTAGGTTATCAAACTGCGTCAGCCAAACTGAGTTGCCTGCACTTGGTTAGGTGTTGTACAATTCAAAAAAAACCTATCTAATTTTTTAGTCATTGCCAGCTAACGCGTATCGTGATGCATCTAAAAAAAATTGACACGGCTGAATCAGGATTGCATTCGTGTTGGTATTTTTCCTTTTCCTGTATTTAAGATGTATTAAGTTCTAGAAATCCTGAAAAAATAAAAAAGGAATTTGATTAAGGTTCATTTGGTTTATTAAATCCATTTTTTTATTAAAAGAAAACGCGCATTTTCAACTTTTCACAAATTACATGAAATTCGGTTGTCAGTTTTGTTTAGTGATCAATAAATAGAAAAAAGATGAAGTTGGAATGTATCACACAGAATTTATTGCGGCACAGTATTATGACAATTAAATCTTTTAAATACTTGTAGTAATGTCTCGAATTATGTTGCTTATACACCTGTTTAGTATTATCCAGAGGACTAAAACTGTTTTCATTTCCAATTTGGCCAAACCTTGTCCATCCTGATTGCTACCAACACTGAGGCTTGCCTTTTGTATTTATTGCTTCCAATCAGCTATCAAGGTCATTATAAAAATATATATATATATATAATTTATCGTGGTCCTATTTTTTTTAGAACTTACCGAGATGCTGATTGGTATGCAAGCGCTGAACTTGTGGGTGTTGGGAGGTGCTGTTGGGCCAAGGGGTCCATTGCACCCTGTGAAATTTGGGACGAGCACATTCACACGAGCACACGCAAAGAACCTCACTTGTGCCACTGTAGGTATGATTGTAAACATGTAGTAATTTTGGATAGAAGAACCTCGATTGTTTGTCCTTTCCAGGAATTCCAAGTGCACTTAAATTTGCTGTAGTGCAATTGTTTTGTTTAATTTTTTTGGGCTTTGCAATTTGTTTCCCATAGTGATTTTGTTATAGAAAAATTGTGTTCCACATCATTTCATCTATCATTTGACATATTCAACCATTAAAACTCATCTGTTTCTACCAGCAATACAGCTTTTTTTCTAATGTGAAACCTCTGCAGCTCAAATGACACTGATGGAGCTCTTGTTGGATGCCTTCTAAAGCATTCAGGGCCTGTAAGTTTTGGTTTGTTTCAAATCTTGAGTGAGCTATGTTGAGTATTGGATGTTTTTGTCTGTATTTTTTTTATATTAATCTCTCTCTCTCTCTCTCTATATATATATATATACATTCAACGCATAGAGACATGCATACATAACACTTGCATCTATTTGAATTGGTTTCTATTCATAGGTTCGTGGTCTGGACTTCAACATTATCTCACCAAATCTACTTGCTTCTGGCGCTGAGGATGGAGAACTCTGCATATGGGATTTGTCAAATCCAGCAGAACCTACACACTTTCCATCTCTGAAGGTCTGTGAAAATTTACTTTCATTTCCAAGCAGTTGTTGGATATGAATTAAAGTCTGTCATTTCTTGTGTGAAATATTGTTCGTGTCAACATTTCTCTGCAATTATTATTTTTCTGGAACGTATCATGTCAGCATTTCTTATTGGTGAGTGTGCACTTCAACCTGCAAATTGCTAAAATTCATAATATGATCTGGTGCATCTAGCTCAGATCCTCTGCATTCAGTGTATTTTAAAGAATTGTTTTCTTTCTATATATTTTAGTTTAATGCTCTTCTATTTTTTTCTATTTTTTCAAGCACTGGAAGTTTCAGATTATTAGTGCAATAGTATTTACCCAGCAGCTGCTGCAGCCTTTCCTTTTGAATGATCACGGTTTTGTATTTAACAATAGTTCAGCTTTCTTTTCTCCTTTCTTTATGAAGAAGAAGTTGATATTCTATGATTAGGATGGCGAGATACACTAATTCAGGAAAGGGAAATTAGATGCTTCTACAGCGAGCAACTATTTGATACTTGATCAAAAGATATGTACCTCAATTCTGTACAACTGGTTTCCATCATTTGGTGATTATATTGTTTACTTGGTAACCAATATATAGTTTATCTGGTCTACACCACAAAAATCTAATAACATTTAATTGCTTCTAAGTAATAGGCCTCACTTTAGATTCTAGAAACTGAAGCCTGGTAAAAGCCTGAGGCCTCGTTTGTGCAACGAGAGGATTATGTGGTCTACGATTTTTTGGTTTTCATAAGACAGAGGAATCTTGCATTCCTACCCCTCCCATGGGAAATTGAAATCTACTATGAAAAATTGGTTCATTTTTGCTTGCCTACAAGGAAAATGCGTTGCACCAAATAACAGAACAATGGATTGCAAGGAAACAGTTTTTCTCTCTATTGTGAAATCCTCGTCACACAAGTGGTGCCTAAGAGAAGAACAGTATCACTGAATGATAGAAAGGAAAATTTGAAACTTGGCAACAAAATAATACCTGGTTACCTTTGAGGCTTTGACTCAACGCAACTTGCTGATCAAGTTGGACTTCCTTGGAAAAAACATATTAGAAAAATTCCAAAAATTTGAGAAATGACTTTTTAGAATTATAAAATTTAGCGAGCTATAGTAGGAGTTAAAAAGAAGGGTGCTAACTATGATCAGACTATGAAGAGTGCTCTAGTAGCTATGTAATTTGATTTCTATGTTGATATAATCCTATGGAATAGTTCTTACTTCTTAGAAAGGTTTGAGGGGTGCCGTAGTTAAGGAAGCCAAATTTGGTCATTTGTGAGCCAAAACCCCAAAATCACAAATCAAACTGCAAGCCCATGTAATGATGTGACCTCCAGGAGAAAAGAATAGATCCGCTTACTGATTAGCGACTCATCCACTGTCATGTCTTTAATCCTTTGGGAATTACTCAAACAAAGGGAGGGGAGAAAAGTACAAAGCGCAATTTTTATTGTATACAAGAAATAGACGGATCAATGGAAGTACTGCTGTTAATCCTGCTAGTGATTTTTTGATAATTTGGAATGTTTAAATCCCAGTTCTTGATTCACGTATTCTTCTCTTGTCCATTTGACTTGTTTTTCTCCTCATTGAATCATTGCAAATTGATTTTTAGTGTTGTGCCGATAATATTGACATCACTGATAAAAATTTATAGGGTACTGGTGCTCAAGGTGAAGTTTCATTCCTGTCATGGAATCAAAAGGTTCAACAAATACTGGCATCTACATCTTACAATGGAACAACAAGTAAGGAAGAAAGAAATACTTTTTATTTTTTCTTTCCACGTTTTTAATTTGTACAATCAAGGTCTATGTGTTTTCCATCTATTTAATCTGAAATTATTTTCTTTTTTTTTAATTTTATTTCTAGTGGTTTGGGACTTGAAGCGGCAGAAACCAGTAATAAGGCAAGTCAATTTAGACATGCTTTAGTGTGCATTGTGGCCTCATCTATATCATGCATATAGGATTTGGAGTTTCTAGGTGAACTATCCTTGTTTGACATGCTTAATAAATTACTAATTTTTCTTTTATTATTACTTCTGCAGTTTTTCAGAGCCAAATACAAAGCGGTGTTCTGTTTTACAATGGAATCCTGATATTGCCACCCAACTCATTGTTGCATCTGATGATGACAGTTCACCTTCTTTAAGAGTAATGTTTTAGCTGTGGATCATATTATTCATTTTATTTTTCTCCTAATTCTTAGAATACATGTAATTAAGTTATTTTGCTGTGATCTCTCCACACAGCTGTGGGATATGAGGAACACAATATCACCTCTTAAAGAGTTTGTGGGCCACACTAAAGGTATAGTTGGATTTCTGCTAGAATATTATTTACGTCAGCTTTAACTTTAGATCGTAATTGTTTTCTGATACTGTCCAAAATATAGCTTCCACATTAACAATTAAATACTTAATAGATTTGCGCAGCTATTGGTCTTTTGTTCTTTTTTATCCTTTTTTGTGTCATTTTGTTCTCACACCTTTTATTTAGAAAAGAAAAGAAAAAAACTAGGCTATTGTCTCTGGTTATTTTGCCTCTAAAGTCTTTGAAGCCTAGCACCATAACTTAAGTGACATCTGGTTCAAATGTTACTTAGGCTAAAGCTTTTACCCACCGATATATCTCCCTATCATTTGTTAAAAGTTGCAAGACTATGCTGTTGTGTCCTTAATCTAGTTGAATTACTTTTTAATCTGGTCTTCCCTCTTTTATAAGAATATATTTTTTTTCCTAATTCTCATCTTATTTTTCCAAGAATTTCTTACCACTCTTGTGCATTGGTTCTAAAGATTCTATTACATCTGAATTGCCTACATTGCTTGTACCAGGTGTTATTGCGATGTCATGGTGTCGTAATGACACCGCCTTCTTGCTCACCTGTGCCAAAGATGACCGAACCATTTGTTGGGACACAGTTACTGGAGAGGTGAGGGTCTTTTCCTATTTCAGTGGTTTCCTTTCGTTTGTGATTCATCTGGAACCCTTCTTTTTCTATTTATCATAGTATTTTCAGTCTCTCACGCTTGGACATAATCTGCGCTGTTGCTTTTCATTTTATATTTTTTGCAGGTAGTCTGTGAATTGCCGTCCAGCAGCTGGAATTTTGATGTTCACTGGTACCCAAGGATACCTGGAGTGATATCAACTTCTTCCTTTGATGGAATTGGTATTTATAATATTGAGGTAAGGCAGTCCAAAATCTTATATTATGGTCATGTCCATTACAATTTTATTTTCCTTGAATTTTCTTTTTCAAAATTCAAAATTCAAAATTCATATGGAAGAGTAAAAAAGGTCTTAATGATCGAAATTAACTATCCTGACATCAGGTTTTGCATGCAGCTTTATTCGACTGACACAAAGTCATTAGCCTTTATGGGTTTGAGAAGGGGTGATGCAGAGTAGGAATAATGATAATGAGATTTTAAAGGGGTTGAGACTTGTGAGTGCTTCTCCAATGTCCAGCCAGTGGCATCATCCTAATCAGCTTCTTGACTAATAAAAAAAAAACCTTTGTTACTAGATCAGCTAGATCAAAACTTTCACCATGTGGCTATCCTATAATTTGAGGCTCTATTTCCTCAATTCTCTCAAGTGGGCACCCTGATGATTGGTGCTTGTTCTTCCATACTTGACTTAGATTTTATGCAAAAAATAAAAATAAAAATAAATAAATAAAAGAAAATAAAAAAATAAAAAACACGACAACAACATAACACAAAATGACCCCTTATATTTAAATGATTCTTCCATTAGCAATTTCGTAATGCTAACCTTCAAAAGATCTGACATCTTTGTAATTGATTTGAATAAAATTAAATAATCATATTTAAACATTATTATTCATTAGCCTTTTCCTTTTTTTTTTTTCTTCTCTTACCTGTTTGGATTTGAAACCCTGCTTGGAGTCAAATGGGTTAAATTTAGAATGTGAAAAACATAATATATGGGGTGCATGTTTAATGGATCTGAGAGTAAAGAAGATGAGCTGCTAAATTGAAAATAACATGTGATTTTCCATGAGATATTTCGATATAGATGAGCAACTATACACCAGAATAAACGGTTTGAGTTGGAGACTGCAAGTAGGATCACTGCAGCCATAGTGTGCTTTGAGATGGGCTATCGGCTGGGTAATGTTTAAGAGGAAATGAAATCTGAAGTGGGCCCACCACTCAAATAGAATCCAAGATTGCTTGGATTAGAGGGGATCAATAGCCTTGGCTCTATTACATGAAACATCTAAAGGACTCAGGAGAAGATGAACTTTAAGAGTTGGTGTTGAGTTGATGCTTCCCAATTTATAGAGCCTCCTATGAGTAGATTGCATGTGTAGTCGAGTTCTATGGGTCCCACTCAGGCCCACCTTTGATCAATGCAACTCCGTTCACACTCTTATCACCCTATGCTACTGCAATCGTTCCCAATTTTATGTTTATCAAACATTTACTTATCGTTGGGTTCAATTTGAAAAACAAAATTCTATTTTTTAACCATCCACTAAAGAAACCTTTCTATCCATCCCACCCCCAATGATAAGAACACATTACAAGTTGGACTGCATATACATAGTACCTACTTTGCTCATAGGTGAAAATCTTCCCTCAATTTATAATGAAGTCTCATGTACAATGCTAGTAATGTGCTTCTCCAATTAATTACTGTGAGGTTTGACAAACTATTAGAGACGAAGAAAATATATGGTATGTGAGGGACTATCTAAAGTGGGATGCACCATATAGAATGGTTCATTGAGAATCATGGGGAAATAAAGTATCTTAACAATTTTCAAAAATGAAAATAGATTAAGAAACAATACATGCAAAAATGAGTGTACAAAGATGAGAATATTTAGATGAAGGTATGGTAAAGCTACGAAAGATATAATTAGAAATGAGTGCATTGAGAGCATTTAAAGGTAGCATTAATGGGTGAAAAATTAAGTGATATTCATTTGAGATGGTTTGTATATGTCTAGCGTAGGCTAACAACAACATTGGTGAGAAAATGTTTCTCCATATAGGTTGATGGCCCATCAAGGAGAGTGGATAGAAGAGGTAGGCTGAAGAGGATATGCATGGAAGTAGTAAGGATATATCCGAAGTGCTGCAACCTGTTTGAGGATTTGGCCTAGGATAGACTTGAATGGAAGCACATAATTCATGTGGCTAGATGGCGACTCAAAATTCAAATCATTATCTTGGAGACATCTGATTTTACTGGCTTACATAATCTGGAGTTTAGATGCTTGATTGGTGGATTAGTTGCTATTTCTTTTCCTATTAATTGTAGGAGTCACATATGTTGACAATAAAAAGTGCAGCCCAATGCATGAGGCTCCCGCCCTTGCGGGGTTTGGGGAGGGTCAGATGCACGCAAGCAGAGAGGTTGTTTTTGCTTTTCGAACCCATGATGCCTAGGTTGCAATGGAGCAACCGTACCGTTACGCCAAGGCCTGCCTTCTCACATATTTTGACAATCTGAAAAGAAAATTCAATTTTCTTGTGCTGTGCGTTTTAGTCCCTCCATGTTGAATCTGCATCATGTATGCATCAGTATAACCTCTGAATTTTTATTGTGGCTTCTTTCTTGGTTTTGTATTCTAGGATAGGAACTACTATGGGTTTTTTTTTTTCATTTTATTTTCGTATTCAATATATTCATCAATAACACATGTTGAGTGCAGGCTTGCAGCAGAGTATCAACTTATGAGAGTGATTTCACCAGCACTTTGTCATCTACAGGTTCTTCAGGTATACTAATATTTCAGCCCTTGTAATTCTCATTATTTGTAACATTCAAATGAAAGTCCATTATTGCATCATCGCCATTGTCAAATTGATGGTTGATGTACCATTCAATAAGGAAAGGCTGGTTGCTCTACAATTGTGGCAACAACATATCCCTTTCTTATTTTTTGGGCAGCCACATGATTTGAATTTTATTTATATTTCAACCTTTCTGGAAAACGTAAAATAAAAGACATAAAAAGGAACCAAACAAAAATTGTGGACTGGATGAAAGTAGTCTCCCCTTCATGCTTCTTTAGTTTGTGAGTAATTCATTTACCTCATGTGCCTGACATAGATGTGTGATGACTAATTGGAGGCCAGAAGCTTTACTGAACTTGGTACGGAATAATATTGGGCATTTGAGTGTCCGGAGTGCTGGATTTGTAATTGATTTCTCTGCCATTACACTTTCTTCATGTCCAATGTTTCTCTTTTGTTCTAATGAATATTGATGAATTCCAATTAAACTAAAAAGCAAGTGTGAAAACTATTGAATACGTTATCATCAGGCCTGCATACTGATCCTGTAGCTTTATCTACCACATTATTGGCCTCTCTGTTCACATGAATGAACTTGATACTAAATGTTGTTGAATTAAGCAGTTTTAGCTTCCACTTCATATGCATTATCATCACACCATTCAACCTAGAGGGATCTTTTCATGCATGACACCAAAGAAATGAGAAAATACATTGTGCTCCGATGTTTGGTTGATCCATGGAATTCCAAAAGCTTCGAGAAGTCTTTGGATGCGTCTGGCATTTATCCTCCAGAATTTCCTGGATATTAAGATTCTACGGTCCAGAAGTGCCATAGTTACCCAATGTCCTTGTTCAACAAGAGCCTGTATAGCAGTTGGAAGGTGGTCATTATTGCAATTGCAAGGTTGTAGTTTTGAGCCATGTCACGGTTAAATGGGTGTCTCGTTCTCTTTTCCTTGAGGGAATTTTCTTTAACCACATTACGATTTATGCAGAAAGACATGTTAACTCCAACTGGACACTTGTCGAGATCCAGAATTCAATGTTTTTCCTTAACAGACAATGGACTTCACCACACCGCTCCAGAACCCAACCATATTTCAATATTGTTGCCTCCGTGTGTTTCTTCCCATAGTCAAGTTCTTGATTATCCTCTCTCAACTTTCTAAATATCCAATTAATGACTGTAAATGCTTTTTTAGTTTAGACTGAACTTTCTGTTTTTTTTAATCGTCTTCTGATGGACTAAATACTGCCTATCAATAAATCTACTTCAAGGAAGTTCCATATTGGGTACGCATTTTAGTAAGATTGCAGTTTCAAAATTGTTTACTTGTACTATGTTCCTTTACCTTTCTGAGTTTTACCTTTCCATTCAACAGTTAAAACTATGTTCCACATTAGATCCATGATCAAGCATGTCTTTTCTCACTATATTTGCACCAGGTTCTTTTCCTCTCCGTCTCTCCCCATTTTGTATAACTTAAATACTTTGTACAGGGTTTCTAATCTTTTGCATATGTGCCCTACTTTCACAAACGGACTCCCTGATTTTATCTTTTGTTAGGGTCATTTTAGATTGCCTCTTATGTATAAAAACTAAACACATTAATTATTTTCTTTCTTGCAACTCCTCTTATTTATCTTATAAATATGTCTCAACCACACATGCTTAAGCTTCGATGCTCTATATTTGGTTGATATGACATGGTGGGTCTAATTGAGCCTTTGAACTTGCCCCTTCATTTAAGGTGGCACTTAACCATAACATGACACTCCATTAGCTTGTCTCCACTTCCTCCACCTTGTACTAATATCATACGTGATATCTAACTCAAACCCTCCATGTATATTATTAATAGTTAAAACCGATCATACTGCACTATGTGATATTCAATTTTAACCTACGTTTCTTCTGTATTCTCTGATCCACCAAAATTATTCATATATCAAAATTTAATTTTAGTGTCCATTCATGAGACATCATACATATTAATGAGAACAATTTGGTATTGCTTTTTAAATTTTTTCGTGTTTCTGGATGTTTCTTGTCCATAAAGAACACTGAAAATTCCGTCTCCATAATGGGACATTGTACTTTTATGTTTTCTCCCTTTTATAAGTTATTTTTAACCTTGACTTATGCAGAAAATTTTCTTCTCTTCTTTCTGCAAGGTTTTTATAATTTTTCTATTTATTTTCCTTAGAGGCCCCAACATGGTTGGGATAAGGCTTTGATGATGATGATGATGATGATGATGATGATGATGATTTCTTTAGAGGGGATTTAAACGAATATATAAGAAGAGATAATAGAGAATATGAGAGGGTGCATAGAGGGCATGGATTTGGAGAAAAGAATGAATTTGGAAACGCCTATATTGGACTTTGCAGTAGCATTTGATCTTATAGTATCAAATTCTTACTTTAAAAAGAGCTATGAGCATTTAATTACCTGTAAAAGTGGGAGTAATAAGAGCGAGATAGACTTTTTCTAGTTAGAAAACATGACCGATTAGCTTGTAAAGATTGCAAGGTTATCCTAGGAAAGAGTTTGACCACGCAACATAGGCTTGGAGTTTTTTTATAGTAGTGTAAAGTTCAAAGCATATGATGACCTCTATAATAGGTTGGGAACAAGAGAAGGAGAGAAAGATATTTTTAAGCTCGCAAAAATAAGAGAAAAGAAAAATAGGGACTTAGTTCATGTCAAATATATCAAGGACAATGAGGAAAATGTTTTAGTGTAGGACAACGATATTAAAGAAGGATGGCAAGAATATTTTAGCAAACTTTTAAATGAAGAATATGTAGGGAATACAAGAGTTAAGGAGGATACTTCATTACTAGAGCATTCTTTTTTCTGTAGAATTAGAGGGGTGGAAGTGAATGAAGCATTGAAGCGAATGAAGACAGGAAAAGATACAGGCCCAGATGATATTCTGATAGAGGTATAGAAATGCTTAGGAGAGGTTGGGGTGAGTTAGTTATGTAGACTATTCAATAACATACTTGTGACAAAGAAAATGTCGGATAAATAGAGAAGAAGCATTGTAGTACCTATATATAAAAAGAAGGGTGATATGCAAAATTGTACCAACTACCGAGGGATTAAACTTATGAGTCATACTGTAAAGTTATGGGAGATAATAATGGAGCAAAGACTTAGACGGAAGACCAAGATCGCTGAAAATCAATTTGGTTTTATGCTAGGGAGGTCAACTATGGAAGTTATCTTTTCACTGAGGCATTTGATGGAACAATATCGAGCAAAGAGGAAAAATCTATATATGGCCTTTATCGATTTAGAAAAAGCCTATCATAGGGTAGTGAGGGATTTAATTTGGTCGGTTTTAAAGAAAAATAATGTCCCTAGAGATTATATTGAAAATTTTAAGGATATGTATGAAAGAGCAATAATAAATGTGAGAATCATATGTGGAGAAACAGGTGGATTCCCCGTGACTATAGGTTTGTATCAGGGATCAACCTTAAACCCTTATCTCTTTTTATTAATTATGGATAAGTGTTAACTGTGCATATTCAAGAAGAATTATCATGGTATATGTTGTTTGCAGATGATATAGTATTGGTGGATGAATCAAGAGATTGTGTAAAAGCAAAACTCGAGAGATGGTGGGGGTATTAGAATCTAGAAGGTTTAAAATAAGTCGTAAAAAGACAGAATATATAGATTGCAACTTCAATGAACATATACAAAGTATTGAAACCATAGTCAAAACTGAAACTCATGAGATACCACGTAGAGATTATTTTCGGTACTTAGGTTCGATGATTAGTAAGGATGGGGAGATTGACGAAGATGTGGAACATAAGATAAAAGCTGGATGGCTGAAGTGGGGACTAGCTTCTGGAGTACTTTGTGACAGACGAATGCCAACGAAATTGAATGGCAAATTTTAGAGGACAGTAGTTAGACCAACCATAATATATGGAGCAGAATATTGGCCAATTAAGAAAACGCATACATAAGATGGATGTAGCGGAGATAAGAATGCTTAGGTGGATGTGTAGTAAAACTAAAAATGATAAAATTAGAAATGAGCGCTTTCAGGAGCATTTAGGGATAGCACCAATAGGAGATAAGATTCGAGAAACCCGTTTAAAATGGTTTGGGCATGTTGAGCGTAGGTTGGTAATGACACCGGTGAGAAAAAATTTGGTTATACTAGTGGATGACCCATTGAGAGGTAGGGGAAGGCTGAAGAAAACATTGATGGAGGTCATTGAATCAGATTTGAAGAAGTTTAACTTATCTAAGGATTTGGTTCAAAATAAAACGAAATTGAGAAATAGAATTCATGTAGCCGACCTCAACATGGTTGGGATAAGGCTTTGATGATGATGATGATGATTTATTTTTTTCATTTCCTTTAACTATATTTTTCTGAAGTTAATAATTCTCTTCTCTCTCTCTCTCTCTCTCTCTCTCTCTCTCTCTCTCTCTTAAAATTTTTGAAGTGCATTTGAGAGCTCCGAAGTGGTTAAAACGTCCGACCGGGGTAAACTTTGGCTTTGGAGGTAGGCTTGTTTCATTTCACCCTAGTTCATCATCATCAGCTGCCTCCGCAAACTCTGAGGTAACCTTATGGTTTCTACAAGGCATTATTTTTTATGCTGTTCCATGGTTCATTATGCTCTTTCTTTTCTCAGGTTTATGTGCATAATTTAGTTACTGAACTCGGTTTGGTGAATCGCTCCACTGAGTTTGAAGCTGCAATTCAAAATGGTGAAAGAGCTTCATTGAGGAGCTTATGTGATAAAAAATCTCAGGAGTCCGAGTAGGTCTTCTGTAAAAAAATAATAATACTTCAGTTACACTGTTTAAATTTCACCAACATGACTTAGATTTTGTTTTAAACTCATTTGTATTGTATTTTCCAGATCTGAAGATGATAGAGAAACATGGGGCTTCTTGAAGGTTATGTTTGAGGACGAGGGGGCAGCGAGAACAAAGCTACTTGTCCATCTTGGATTCAATGTACCGATTGAAGGAAACAAAACTGTACACGATGAACTTGGCCAGGAAATCACCAACTCTTTGAGTATTGGTGAAACAACCACCAGTAAAACAGGGCTGATGGAACATAGTGAACTCAATGAATTCTCCACAGATAATGGAGAAGATTTTTTCAACAATCTTCAGACGCCAAAAGCATATCAATCTCTTTCATCTTCTGTCGATGGCTTTGGAGTTGAAAGTGGAGATATGCCCAATGGGGAACAAGAACGAGAACAAGAATTGGAAGGTTTAGGTGAGCCCTCTGATGCTTCTTTCGATGCAGATATTCAACGTGCATTAGTTGTTGGGGACTATGAGGGAGCAGTTCACCAATGCATCTCTGCAAATAAAATGGCTGATGCTTTGGTTATTGCTCATGTGGGCGGTAACACTTTGTGGCAAAGCACTCGTGACCAGTACCTAAAGAAGACCCATTCATCTTACTTAAAGGTTAGCATTTTTCTTCTTCTTGTCCTATTGAAGTGAAGCTATAAGATTATGTTTTTTGTTAAATTGGAAAATGATCTTTGCATCTATATTCTATTTTAGTTCAGGAATCCACAATATGGATATTTGAAGTTGGAAAATTTAACTTGATCATGTCTCCTGATCTGGTTCCTTCAAAATTTAGGTTGTATCTGCCATTGCAAACAATGATTTTATGAGCTTTGTAGAGACCAGGCCAGTCAGCACTTGGAAAGAAACGCTTGCCCTTCTCTGCACGGTAAGTGGTTCAACTCTAAAGAAAATGAAAATATGACTGAGGTGGTACTATTGTGTGTTCTCTTAGTAATGCTTTCTGTACTGAGGTTTCTGAATTATGGTCTTTGAAGTGTCTGTAAGCCTTGAACACATTTGCAAGTGCAACTGCTTAATGAAAAATTAAGATTAGCATTTTAGGTTGCTTTGGTGCTTGTCCGATTCGGGCTTGATCTCATTATATCCAATCATTTGGGAAACATTCTCATTTCATTTTGTTGTTTCCATGGCTTCAATCGATACAACAATCTCGAAGCTTGGGACTAGCTTGGTATAATCTAGAGTTATAGACGATTGAGTTGGGTTTTTTATATAGTGGTCCAGCCAACAATTACATTTTCATTCCAGTGACTAAGAGATGTCTCAATGAGATACAAATAGATGCCTTGAGGACTTTATATACTTCTACTATCCTTATGGGCAGACTTAACAATAGAGGTAGTGAAAAATGGTTGTACCAGCTCGTAACTTCCCTTCAGTGGAGCTATATGATGACCAAATACAGGATGAATATAGTAAGACACACCATGAGTACGGCAGGACACAATACATTGTCTATATGTGGTATCTGGAAATCATGGCAATGGTCTAACCTACACTCTGTATCCGATGAAGATTCCTCTTATAGTTGAAGAAGCAAGAAGCACTGAAAGAGGCCAAGACCATGCAAATTAAGAGACCATGCAAATTAAGAGATGAAATGAAGGATGAAGGAAAAGAGGAAATTGGATACAAGCTAGAGCCAGAAAAAAAGAATGCTGACCGTCCACAAAATTGCCCCATAGTGGTTCCAGTGGAATAGGTCGACCAACATCATTCATACCAATGACTCAGCAGTTGAGCCGACTTTCAATATGCCTCACATTGACTATCTTCGATTATGGATGATGGATCATCTATTAACTGTAGAGTGGTGCATGTGCTGTGGCAAGAACTTTTGAGCTGGTTTGATTGTTGTTGGACTCTTATGAGTTCCATCATTGGGCTGTTTGAGGCGTGGGGCTAAGCGGCTGGTTCGGATATACAATGGGTTATTTGGAGGACAGCATTCCTAGTTGTCATTTGAATCGTTTGGAAGGAAAGGGACTCGAGATGCTTTGAGGACTTCATCTCTTTGACAAAGGATCTCACTTACAAATTGAAGCTCACTCTTAGTTCATGGGGGTGTGTCCTCCCTCAATTCCAAGGGCTTCCTTTCAATAGTTTCTTAAGGAATTGGATGGAGGTGGTCCTTCCTTTTCTGGGCTAATTGTAGCTTAGTCTTGTGGTCTATGTTTTGTACCCTCCTTTCATTTTCGCCTTTTGGTATACCTTGTACTGTTAAGTCTTTTCATCTATTGAATGTTAATATATATATATATAGAGAGAGAGAGAGAGTAATGATCATGTACTAGCTTCCCTTATGGTCTTATGGTACAAGCTACCATGCGGGGCTCACTTGGGACCCCATAAATCATAGAATTGTGGGGGGATCGAAAGATCCAAGTGGTGCACTTAGATATCAAGTTTGAAGGCAGTCTAATACCTTTAACTTATTCATCCATGGTCCACAAGTTTAGGCCTTTAATATAAAATAAAAAAAAATTGACCTTCGATCCAATAGTCCATTCCATTTGGATTTATCAAAACTTGGTGGGACCTATGTAAATAGGAGGGATGTGTTTGAATGGTTCGCTTGGATGGACTAATAGGGGGGCCTATGTGGTAGCTTGTACTGTAAGACCATAAGGAAAGCTTGTATAGAATCATCATCATCATCGCCTTGTCCCAACTATGTTAGGGTCGACTACATGAATTCTCTTTCTCAGTTTCGATTTATCTTGAGCTAAAACCTCAGATAATTTGCATTTTTTCAGATTTATTTTTATTACCTCCATCCAAGTCCTCTTTGGCCTACCCCTTCCCCTTGGTTGGTCATCAATCTGCGTAGCTTAACTTTTCTTCACCGGTCCGTTGCTGGCCTACGTTGGACATTCTCAATCTATCTCGAAAGGTTTTCTCTAACTTTATCCCCAGTTGATGCTACCCCTAAATGCTCTAAAAAACACACATTTCTAATTTTATCTATCTTAGTTTTGCCACACATCCACCTTAACATTCTCATCTTTCCACCTCAACATTCTCATCTTTGTGACATCTATTTTATGTTTATGCTACTTCTTAATTAACCAACATTATGCGCCATATGTCATAGCTGATCTAATCACTGTTTTATGAAATTCTCCATTCAATCTTGATTGACTGACATCCTTTGTTGCAACTGTTTTCTTAAACTACAATGCTTGAATGAAAAAAACTTCACTCATTAATTTTGGGGGAATACCTTTTCGGTTGTCATTTCCCATCTAATCATGTGTTTAATTCCTCCTCTCTTCACCTTGATCTATTTTCTCCTCTTGCTTCTTTCCCCAGCCAGTAATATAGAAGTAATGGAACTCATACAACTGTTCTCCCATTGAATACACAAGTTATATACTTATATGTGTTTGTATACACGAAAACATTTTATACATATGTGTACGTATGCAAGAAAACATTTTTTTGTTCACTTTGTTTGTTTGCTTTCAAAATTGTTGAAAATAGACTTGCTGTGTGCTCTTTGCTCCTTTTCTCTTCTTCTTCTTCAAGCTGGATCACCAGTTTGCATGGGCCATTTGCACTTCCTCCTTAAACCAGCAGTCTTTCTCATGCCGGCATGGACCCCATTACTACTACTGCCACACCAATTTAATTAATTAAAAAAAATCGTTAGAACATGACAGCTATGATGCACGGATACCTCAAAATGGGCAACGTATCGTATCCGATACTTCACTTTTTATGTGTAAAATTCGTGTCCGTGTTTATGGCGATAGTGATTGTTGCCACCACGCACTAAAGTCGTCTTGAACTCAAGTGATACTAACTATAATACTTGATTTGTCGTCGTTGTTAGCATTTAACTCTGCTGTAGGTCGACTTGAAGTAGTAACACTAGTCGATTTTCTCAATTTTTTTTTAACTTAGATTGTTAAACAGTTTGCAGAGAAGGAGGAATGGTCTGTTCTTTGCGACACTCTGGCTTCAAGGCTACTGGTTGCAGGTAACACACTGGCTGCAACTTTGTGCTATATCTGCGCTGGAAACATTGACAAAACAGTAGAAATTTGGTCTAGAAGTTTGAAGCGTGACCATAGTGGGAGAACCTATGTTGACCTTCTCCAGGTGATTTTCTTATTATTTCTTGGAAACATAATTTACTAGCATAAGTTATCAGATTAACTATTCTCATCCATACGTGTAGGGTTTGATGGAGAAGACTATCATTCTTGCTTTGGCTACTGGACAAAAGCGATTTAGTGCATCTTTGACCAAGCTTGTTGAGAACTATGCTGAACTGTTAGCTAGTCAAGGGCTTCTAACAACTGCTATGGAGTATTTAAAACTGTTGGAGTCAGATGGATCTTCTCATGAGCTTGCTATCCTACGAGAAAGGATAGTACTTGCAGCTGGAGGTGGTAAATGCATCAGATGCATACTCGCATGCGTATAGATGCATTAATCATACCATTCAACAAAATAATAATAATCAGAATAATACTAATAATAATAATATACACTAATCATCGAGCTATTTAATCTTTTAATCCACAACAACAAAATTAGGTAAAAATTTAAAAGATTCAAGAAGAAGAAGATGAGGTTAGAGAAGAAGAAGAATTTCTTGTTATTAAAAAAAATTAAAATGAAGATTCAGCTTTTATAGAAGACGGTACAAGATTTGAAAGAGAACTAGAGGGATTGGTACAACTTTTTAACCATTTTAGACAGTGTATAATGAGTGATCTGGTGTGAAGACATTTTTAGCTGGAAGACTTTTGCACTGGATGCGGGCCTTGCCTTCATTTGAGTTAATTTAAGTCCTACTTTCTGTGGTGTGGGAGGGGCCACACTATAATGTCTGAAGTGTCCACCTGTATTATATTGCTCATTTCACAGTAAAACACCCTACCTTTCATTTTGATGTGATGTTACGGTATCAATTGGGATCCTTCCGACTGGATGGTTAGACAATCATCCATTTTGTAATGTAGCTACTTGGTCAATGTTTAACTTCACCTTTTTGAGGGTGATAGATGGAGGCTAAGAAGCACGGACACTTTTAAGAAAGTGGCGTATCGGTGTCGGACACGTATCGAACACTGATATTCCTCGGACACTCTCAAACACGTGTCTGATACTATTTTAGCTGTGTCCACAATTAAAATCTAAATATCTTAATTTCGAACACTTGTCTAACACTCTTTTTGTGACGTGTCCCACAATTCGTAGCCCATGTCCATGACTAAAAAGAAAACATGTGGCTAATATTTCTTAGACACTTATTAACATTTGGTTACTAATACTTATAAACTTGATGTATGACAATTTTATACCATCGAGAAATGTATGATTGTTAATATTAATCATATACAAGCACAAGACAAATAAATCTTTTGCTAAAGAATAGGCCTCGAGATTAGCTTCTTTTTGCTCTTTTTTTTAAATATTTTTTGAGGGAGGGGAAAGAGATGATTCTCCTTTTTCTTTGTATGGATTTTATGGAACTATGGATATTTCACATTTAATGATTATGAATTATGTTTTAGTGTTGTATTGATATTTGATAATTTGATATGTTTGTTAGTTGGTATTTGATTTTTTATTTTTTGATTGCTAAATTGATTAAAAATTTAAAATTATATATTTTTAGTACATAATTATATATAAATAAATGTATATTGTTAACATGTCTCCTGACGTGTCTGTGTTCTACTTTTTTGAGAAATGCCGTGTTGAGGTGTTCGTGTCGTATCGTTTTTGTATCCTGTGCCCATGTCCGTGCTTCTTTGGATGGAGGCCTTATTCCATTCCTGGTAGGCCATTCTATTCTAAAACGCATGTGCATCAAATGCTGGGCCCATGGTCCAGTTCAACCGACTTCTCCTCCAATTATGATGTGAAGTTTTAGACAGGCTTGCTTCTCTACTAGACTACAGACAGTAGAACATTATTTTTTTTATTAAATTTCATGATTCATACATTCTTGAATTTTGAATTTAACATACTAGACAGTATGCCCCTGTTGTCAAGACTCAAGACATATTTCTAAGTTTGCATTCGTCACTTCGTTTTTTTGGCATGCTAATTCAGTTAGAGTATGCACTTGATTGATTTATCATTTATGCCTATGGTGGAGTTGTTTTTTTTCTTTTCCTTATTTAATATTGGGTACAAAAGCTCTATGACAATGTGCTCCAGTTGTGTCAGTTGGTGATATGTATCGTAGTTTCGTGGTCATTTGAATAATCTTGGTAGAAAGGAGTTTTGAAAAACTCTTGCTAGTGCTGTAACATGTGGCAATGTTAATGGACCCACTGGCCATTAAATATGAGGGGATTTTGGATATACTAAAATCGTGTTCCGTTTGGCGTTGCTAACCATCTGATTCAAGGCAGTGGTTGTGTACTTGTGTGTCATTCACTCATCATTTTGATAATCTTTTTCACGTTCTTGGATCTGTTGTTAAAGAATGCTTAAATGGAACTCTCTCTCTCTCTCTCTCTCTCTCTCTCTGTGTGCAGGGACAACCCATAATCTCTCCTTTTATTTTGCACAGCCAGTGGGCCCCCTAACATGCCATTTGTTGCCTTATTAATCTTGGCTATGGCCCACTTATTCAGCCTTGTGTTTTGGCGTGTCCTCTTTGAGTCGTGACGACTGGGAAAGTTATTCTACATTTGACAATTTCCCATGCATAGACTTAGTTAACTGAAACATGAGCTGCACTAACTAGCATGCATGTGATCATCTTACCTCTCACTGGTGTTTTGTCTAACTTCCTATAGATATACTTACTGTATTGTGCTATTCAATTAACAAGATAACAACATTCCATGCAGTTAAAGGACAGAACATTCAAAAAGTCAACATCCCTATTTTTTCTATTATATTATTATAAAATATCTAGAATAGAATCTTTAAATTATCTAGAATGAAACAATTTCTGTTCCTGCTATTTCAATGAACTATTAGACAATCTTAAGATTGTAATTTGAGAATATGTACGTATAACATTGGCTCAGATATCCTCATCTCACCATATTAATTATTGTAAAATTATTTAAAATAGAATTATAAAATATCTACAATGGAATTAAATCAGATTTGAAGAAGTTTAACTTATCTAAGGATTTGACTAAAAATAGAACGGAATGGAGAAATATAATTCATGTAGCCAACCCCAACATGGTTGGGATAAGGCTTTGACGATAATGATGATGATGATGGAATTATTTTCTTTCCTTCCATTTTGACATACTGTTGGACATTCTTTAGGTCGTAATTATGAGAACCTGCATTGATAACATTGGCTTAGATACCCTCAAATCACCATTCTTTAAACTGGCTGGTTTTTCCTGAAATAGCCTGGTAACTTTCAATTCTAGTCATCTTATGTGTTTCAAAAAAAATTTTAGTGTTTGCCCATTATACATTAAAATAACAGGAGCCTGAAAACCCATGATACTATTTCCTATTCTCATATTTACAGACAGTTACTTATTCAATTTTAAAGTAGTGCTTACAGTAAGGTTTTTTAAAGTAGTGCTTACTGTAAGGTGTTTGATAACTGTAAATTTCACATGCTAATGGAGTCCAGTTATTTAATTATCAACTCCCTGATTCACTTTTGCAGAGAAAGAAGCACCAAAAGAATTGCAGTTGGAGAACTCTCAACTGCAAACAGAGCATATTTATGGTTCTGATGGATCCGGCTTAGGTTTAGTTGATGGACCTCAGCATTATTATCAGGTGCTTTGTTTTTAGCTCATGGCTAAATTTTTATTATGGTTATTCATCCATTTATATGCATGCTTTCTTATTATTTGGTAGTATGGTTTATTTTTATTTTATTTTATCCTAGGACAAATTGCAGCCACAGAGGCAACAGGGTATCACCAGCAATTTCCAGAGTGAAACTTATCAACTAATGAATGCTTCGTATCCGGGAGTTTCAGGGGGCGTATATCAATCCTTTCAGCAGAACCAGCAGTTTCAGGAGTACGCTACTCCTGCACCTTTTCAGCAAACACAATTTCACACCCAGGCCCAGATGTTTGTCCCATCTCAGGCATCTCAAGTGTCTCAGGTAATTTGAATAATGGGCAAGGAAAGTATATAAATTTGAACTGAATGAAAATAACATGGCTCCGGTTGTCATATGAAGTGGGTATGATACTCCACATCTTCCTAACATAAGATTGTTCTCATTTTTCGTCTCCAATTCTATTCCAGGAGGAAAGATATTCCAAGTTTCCTTTGTTGGCGTTCTCACAATTGATCTATGTCCTAAATAATTATTTCTATTGATTAAGTTATGCGTGCATGACACAAAGAGGAATTCACTCAGGGAAACATTTTGGAAAAATTTTATGCTGTTTATTATCATTGGTTTTCATCAGGGCAGGGTTTCTTTAATGTGAGTGTTATCTGAAATTCCTGGATTTCGAGTTTCAGCTGTCATGCTGATAAAATTGTTTGTTTGAATTTCCAAAGGATCTTTCTGGAAGTCAAAGATTTTCTGGAATCAAGTATATCTTTTGTTTAATTATTGACTCTTAATGGAGAATCTTGGGATACAATTATCGCTTTAGGAAACTTGAAATTTTAGTTCTGATATAGATATATATTTATATATTCAGGTGAAAACATGGGTGGGGCTCTACCTTTCATCCATTCCAAACCCTGAAATAAACAGGAACATCCATGTTAGTCACACACACATGCCCTGAGGTTTGGCACCGATGTGAATGGACTAGACTATTGGATCGACTATACACCCATGCAAATGTATTGGCCTCAGATGAAGGGGTTAGGGGCATGAAATTGGGATGAAACTTCATACCTGGGGTGGTCCCACATTGATCTCCCCCGCCCCCTGCCCACGCACCCACCCACCCACCCAAAATTCCCAGATGAGACCCATAGTGGGCCTCACATAAAAGTTGGCACGGTGACTTTTGTCTTCGTGCTAACAGTTTAAGCTTACTATTATTATTCTACCAATGGTATGTTCTCTCATATTATAGTAGATACCAGGTAGATTATATAGTGGTGTTGTGAACTACCTTATCATTTATAAAAGAAAGGAAGTAATATTATCTGCTTTATTTTTAGGACAAGGTTTGGAGTTTTTGATACGTTCTCTGAATTACTTACCCCTAAGAGTTTAGCATTGCCCACAAAATGTTGAAGCATTTTTGGCATTACATGAAGTCATACCTTTCTGCAGATGCCTTAGGTTGGCATGAATCTAAACATTACATTGGCATGAATCTAAACATTAATTTGCCTTTCGTTTTTAATTGGTCTTTTGGCTTTTTCTTTCAGCCAACTATTGCAACAACTCCTGCTATTAACCAACCTGCAGTGAAGACCTTTGTTCCGTCAACACCACCCATTCTAAAAAATGTTGAACAATATCAGCAGCCTACTTTGGGTTCTCAGCTATACCCGGTCAGCAGTAAACTCTAATCCTTCAGATTTATTTTTCTACAGCATTTATCAGTTTTTGTTCATAATTCTATTCCCTTTCTCATTTTTGGGTGCAGGGAGTTGGTAACCCACCTTATCAAGCTGGGCCACCTGGACCTGGTTCACTTGGTGCCATTCCATCTCAATTGGGTGTACATTCAGGCCAAAAATTGCCACAAGTTGTGGCACCTACACCCTCATTTTTGGCCCCGACTGGCCCTGGGTTTCTTCAAAAACCTGGAATGGCTCCCATGCAACCCCCAAGTCCTGTTCAGCCTTCGCAAGCACAATCAGTGGTGGCCCCTCCAGCGCCACCACCTACTGTGCAGACAGCTGATACTTCAAATGTGCCTGGTAATGTCAAGTTCCCTTTGGATGTTAAGTCATGGTTTACCTAGATTCAAAACCTGAAACCGGGAGTGCTGAAATCATTACATAGCATAATCAATATAATGGTCCAAGCCTAGTGCTTTGTTTTGTTTCCTTTTTTTTTTTCTGTTGATTTCTCTGAAAGATCATGAGAAAACATATACATATGAATGAATTCTCTGTAAACGAGTTTGAGGGAGTTCTAGATGCAAGACCTGAAAACATGTTTTGCCAGTACATAATTATATGGTCAAATGTAATTAGGTTTCAGGCTTACAATCATAACACATTTCAATCACTACTAGAACCTTGTACAAAATAAGCAAAACCAATATTAGTATCAAGTATTTAAACCAAGCTTATTGTTCCAAAAGGCCAAATTTATTTAGCCTTTGTGAATCTTGATTTGTATTCATAATTTCCATCCATGAACAGTAGAAGGCATGGTTGAATGGAGAAGTCTGTGTTCCAAACTTGCAATAATTAATCCATATATTTTGCTATTGGCCTATTTACCTATTTCATGCTAAATTCCTATTAATTCATTTTTTTTAATGTTCTTAAGCATTTACTTCAATCATGATTATATTCATGCACCTTTCACAAGAGTTTATACCATTTATCACAAAGACAGACATTTGAGTTTCATATTCGTGATGCAAAATTACAGCTGAACTGAGGCCTGCCGTCACAACATTGACAAGGCTTTACAATGAGACGTCAGAAGCACTTGGAGGTTCACGTGCTATTCCAGCTAAAAAACGTGAGATAGAGGACAATTCGAGGAAAATCGGGTCTCTATTTGCAAAACTCAATAGTGGAGACATATCTCCCAATGCTGCTGCCAAGCTTTGTCAGCTCTGCCAAGCTCTGGATTCGGGGGATTTTGTTAGCGCCCTACAAATCCAGGTGGGTCTTTGAGCATTCCTCTAATCTTTATCATTAGCTGTTTGTACTGCACAATGATTCATGATACAATGAGAACCACCTGTCATCTTTGTTCTGTTCCATGGCAACAGGTGGGCCTGACAACAAGTGATTGGGATGAGTGCAACTTCTGGCTTGCAGCACTCAAACGGATGATCAAGATGAGGCAGAACATGAGATGAATGGAGAGCACATCGATCTGCATCTCACCTTCAGCGGGAATGGCCTTTTCTGGTTTCTATCACTGTAGGCTGGAGCCCCATGTCTTCTGTACACAATTGTCATTCTACAAGCAAGTTACTGGGTTTTTGCTTCTTATCATTTCCATATTTTCCTTGTTTGGGTGTCCCACTCCAAAATTAACTTATCTGCCCCCGCCCCTTTTTTTTTTTTACTTCTCAGAAGTGTCCATGAAGTAGTTTAGCGCCATGAGTTGATGAACCTTTGTGCTAAGGATTTTGATCTTGAGTAGCATACTCTTATAAACGTCATATATTTTTTTAATGGTTGGCACTTCAATCTACCTTTCTGTAATTTTGAAATATTAAGAATTTTCGACCTTGGGTGCTTTTTATGGGGGGTGCAAGTACGATCTTTCAAGATTCTGTGTAAAGTACCTGGCAAACAATTTATGAAGTTGCTTTATAGGAGCTTTGGAGTGCCGTTTATAGGGCTAGGCCACGTGCATAGGACATGAGAATCTATAGTATGGCTGTTAGTTCATCTGACTTCTAGTAGATTTGGGCTTGGCTTTCTTACGATAGGCATAAAATTGTTCCTCAGTAACGGCCAGGCCCATTGACAAGCATAGTTTTGTGGGGATAGTTTCCGAGTCAAACTATTGATGCATGTCTACCACCATTTACAAGATGGGTAGAAACTCCATCTGCATGGTCTTAAATTTGACTTTCCCGTCATTGGTTTTGCTGATTTTGTGTAGTGTGGAGATCTGCAATTTTCGTAGTTACTTGCTTGGAACAGTTAACAACAGTGTGCAGCCATTGTGCCTGTAGAAAGAAAAACGGCAGACTGATCTTTTGGAGATGATCAGTTCCTTTACCATGATTCTTGGAAAAGTACAAAAATTGTTTTCTCGTTTGAATTTGTTCATTTGGTTTCTGGGTTCTACATATTATTTTAGCCGAAGGAAAAGAAAAAGGCCGTTTCAGCTGAAGATCCTCGTCTAATTTTCATATCTTAGCAACGTCTATGAATGGTCCTTGCCAATTAGATCATCTTTGGGCTAGTTGGGCTAGCGGGAGTTTTAGCGTCTTTGATTCATACGGTCGGATCCTGGATGGAACCATAATGGATCCCGACGAGGGTCTGTCTTTGTTGACCCGGCTTCAGATTCAGATCTAGATCCAACATGGAAGAAGGTCGGCTGTGCTTGGATATATAACCTGCGTCCATTTAACACGTGGGCTAGGCTTGAATTAATTGATAGTTAGTCCCAAGCCCAGCCGGCTGGCCCCAATTAGGAATGCTAATAATTTAATGATAGTTGGTCCAAAGAATTACTAGAAACCGGCAGACTTCATAAAAGACCAGTTCAGCCCAACCCAATTGACTACATGGTGTGGCCCAAACATCTAAGGCCCGTGCCAGGCTTGGGACAAATATGGGCTTCTATTTCAAAGCTCGGCTGAGATACATCAAAACTCAGCGTGGCCCATGAACACCCTCCATGGAACCAATTTGTTGTAATCTGATTCTGGCATCAACTTCAAACCCATCCAGGCTCAAATATGAACATAACGCATGCCATGTAGATGTACGTCCCTAAAACCTATATAATTGTTAATAAGTGAATCTTCACAGTCCTCGGTGGTTTGAACTCTCTGGTTGGAACATACACGGATCACGTTTTAGATTTGAATGTTCAAGATCCTTTACGCATTGATCCGGATCAAGATACAAAATTATCCCCGACGCAAAATAGGCTCCAAATTCTCTCCATTGTAACAGATGCCACTGGTGATACTAAATTCTCAAAGCCATATTGATGCCTGGCAAGGTGCCAAAGGCAAAAGCATGAGACATCAGAGATGGAAGGTGAAGGGCTAGGTCAGTTTGAAAATTTTGCCTCACACCGAACTCTTCATCACAGGAGAGGAAGAAGAGCTAACTCTGGAATACCCATAATCACTTGATAAAGGTTTTAATTAATCATTAATTGAATAGCCAAAGAGGCTTTACATCATCATATAGGAAAATAAAAACTGAAAACTAAACCAAACCATTGAAACACATTTACGAACATGATTAAAATATCCTACTAAAATAACTGAAAACATAATTAAAAAAAAAACCTGAATAGAATAAAAGATCTAGGTGGGCTGGGCCAAAAACTGGTTGATATGGATGGGCTGGGCCCCTTAGCAGGTTGACCCATGGGGACAACGGGTCTCCCCTGCATCACACATCTTCTACAAAGATTTAGGCATGGAATTGCTTTCAACTTCAAAGGCCGCTAAATCAAATCTTGCGGACGCACTGGTAAGGTGGCATTTTCACACCTAGGGTAATGCCGCACATGCGGTGTGGGACATCCAGTGTGGTATCCCCACTGGCTGCCAGACCAAAACACCCTTGGTTGAATTTTTGTACACATTTACTTCATTTTCACAAATATGTAACTTTTAGACCATAATTCCTGTTTGTTTCCTTGATTAAATATAAATGGCCAGGCCCACCCTTGCTAAACCACCTTGCCCTTTTGTTGGATTTGATGGAAAGGGGGCTTTGGAACTTTTGCATTGAAGGTGAGGTGTGAAAAAAGGGTACAAGATGAACAACAAAGTAACTTTGGGAAAAACAAGAAACTAAATGGCATAATCAAGACGCTTAATTATTACTTGACGAGATTCCACCTTTTGTTGTGTGCGCACAACACCTTTGCTATACGAATCACTGAATGATTCCAACATAGGTCTCGCTGAATGAAATGGTATGAATTAATTGTTTTAAAGATCATGGCTAGAAGTGGAAGATGTAAACAACTTTCTATCATCTCACTCCAAAGATTCATCCCTCATTTGTCATTTATTCCTCAGCAGCAAAGAAATGCCATTTATCAATATGTTATGATTCTTGATGCATTCCTCTAAATAGGTGCAAATGTGTCTGCAATCTGCATTATTTCTTCTGCTCAGTAGTTATTCTGTTTTGTGTCGCTGCCGAATGATTCTTGAGCTGGTGGTAAATGGTGCATGCATTAATCAGATTTTTCGAGTTTCAACAAATACTGAGGTTGTTCTCGGAGGAACTATGAAGCACCCAGAACGGGATTCATAAGAAGATGTCAGGACGAGCTTATCTGATGACATCAACTGCAAAGGGCCAAAGCTCAATCAGGAGAATCTTTCATTTCCAATGGTTATTCCATATAAACAAATGATGACAGATTTGCAGAGGATGCCATATTTAATGTAGAGACAGAAGTACCTGTACAGGATGCAATTGAAGAGTTCTTTCTCTCAATGCAGGACTCACAAATGAGACTTGAGTTGGGCATGCATTGAAGACGACGACAATATAGGAGCAGCTGATAGGAACAGGAAAAAAAAACAAAAAAGACATTATATAATCATCAATGAGCTGAGTGTGATTCCTTGCTCGGAGAGAGAAAAAGAAAACAAAAAAAGCAAATAAAAAAAAAAGACATTTAATTTATTTTTACCCACATGGTATCCAACTGCGCCAGGCCAGGCATGCCTTCATAACCATCTTCAATGCTCATAACAATGACCCCAGGTACCCATGATGTTCCGGTGTTATGGAAGCGCACCCTTTCCTGCATAGAATTACCTATTTAGAAAGAATTTCCTCAGCAATAAATTTATTTCTCTGGAGAAAGGTCCTAGTCCAGAGAGAACGTATATGTAAGCAGCTCTAGAGAGCAGAGACAACGGCAACAGAAAGGTATTTATTGGAGGAAAATGAATAAAAAGATGATACAATGAAAATAATGATCAGAAAGCACTGTCAGACAGATTGCCAAAACCTAATTTCAACTAATCTAGGAGCATTCTACCAAAAATAATAATAATAATAATAATCTAGGAGTGGATGATGCATCTCAAGCCTTTTAAACATATTTTTAGAATCTGGTTTTGGAATGCTATATTTTGATAGATTGCTCTGAAATTACTCATTATTAGAAAGACTAGTGATGCAGGACAGATCCATGGTCCCCCATGGGTCAATCCGCCTTTGGACTCACCCCACCTATCTTACTTTATTTAGGATTTTATTTTCTTATTTATGTTTTAGGTTATGGATGTTTTAATCCTGGCCATTAGTGTATTTCAATGGTCCAGATTATTATTAGGTTTTATTCTTTTCTATATAATTGATGTAAAGCCATTTGGCTCCTTAGTTATTGAGATAGTGATAGATTAACGAAAGTGTTTGATATCTTCCCCAAATTTTCTTGGAGTTATCCTTGAAATCTTTAACCCCTCTAGATCGGAGTTTGATGAGAGCCCAATTTTTCCCTTCAAACAGCAGCACCCTTTGCCACCCAAAACACTTAGCTTAGCTGACCCATCTTAGTACTTAGCTTAGCTAACCCATCTTAGTCCCTTCCCAACCCACTAGATCCCATCTGAACCAATCCAAACCCCTCTGCCATCATCCCCATAACGGAAACCCCATAATAGCCCTCAGAACCCAATCGAACCACCCAACCCACATCCGAAACCCTAGGCCTCCTTTGAATCCCTAACTCCCATTTCCGAAGGAACCATAGTAGAACCCCAACCCACCCCAGTCCTTTCCTTCTTGAAAGCCTTCCCAAAACCCTAACCCCATTGTTGCTAGTCCCCAGACCTCTATGACCTTCCATCATCACCATCATCAACACCCCCATCAAGAAATATATATATATATATATATAAAAAGACGGAAAGGGAGGAGAAGACAAGCAGAAAAAAAGAAGAAAAGTGAGCGGAAGTGTACCTGGCACCGGACTTGAGCAACCAAGAGGCCATCGTTGCTCATCGTGCTCGCCACTAGTCACCACCATTAGTAACCAGTGCGCACCACCGTCACCATCTCCATTATCTGCATTGCGACAACCCATTTCGTTGTCTTGAGGTGATAAGTCCTTAAAAATGCATTATTTTATATTCATTTTCAGGAATTTTAAGGACTCATGCATAAAAAAATCTCTTCATTTAGTTGAAAATCAAGCTTTTATGATTTTAGAATTCATTTTAGTGTTTTCATTCAAAAATCATTGAAAATCATCAATTTTTAATGAAATCATAAAACTTTCGATTTTTTTATTTTCATTTTTAGAAGGTTTTTCAAATTTATTATTTTTTTACATGAAATGATAAAATTTTCTCATCCTCATTAGTTATTTAAAGATAAATCATGATCAATGATGAGAATTTATTGTGTCATCGGGCTCAAATTAGTATATTTGTGACTTTTGGTCAAATGTCGTTTTTCTTTGTAGGAAAATTGAAGAAAATGGACCCCACACATCACATGTGTGTTCAGACATGCAAGCCATGTGATTTGAGTGACCCACTTCACTATAGTGCAAACAATTAAAGGCCAAATCACGAGTATACATTGAAGATCAAAAATCACATCTCAAGTGGGGGCCAAGTCTATGAAGATGTGCATAAAGAGAGAATATTAAAATGGGCAAGAACTTATCATATATCTTCAAGATGCTAAAGAGAGAAAGTTCTTATCAAATAAGAACTCCCACAAGATGAGATGATAAGATCTCCAAATCCTTCCATGACTGACCTCCCATCTCACCAATACACCCACGTCAGAATTCTTCTCCTCATCATATATAGCATTCAAAGTCAACCCACAAGTCAAATCTCTCTCTTATATATATTATATTCCATACACACCAACTCACCACCAATCTCACGCCAGCACCCATTCACACCAAAGTTTTCTCTCTCCTTTCCATACTCCACAATACCACATCAAACTCTCTCCCTCACATCACCATTCCCATCTCGCCGAAACGCTAAGAATCCCATTCCACCTTTCTTTAACATTTTTTTTCACTCTCCATACATCCCACTATTCCATTCACCCCTCCTCACATGCCCAGCCAAAGTGGGGTTTAGCCAAGCCCACTTTTGGATTCATCTATCCATCATCTTCTCTTGTCCACTACTCCTCCTTGGTGTGAAGATTGAAGATTAGAGCATGGCTTGCGCGCAGAGTCCTCTCTTTTTCTTGGTGTCTTGATTTAGGATAAGGATAGTTTTGTTTTTAGTTTTAATTATTTTTGAGGTATTATTAATTGTATTGGTTCATTTTAATTTAAAAAGACACAATTAATGAGGCCAAGGTGTCCCGCCTTAGATCGGCATCGTGTGTTTGTGTGTGGTGACAGCACGCACTTAATACGGTATTTTTGTAATCTTTTATTTATTCTCCCAATACAGTGCTCTAATTTCCTATAATAAAAGAAACTAAAATTCTTTTATTTATTTATTTATTTATATCTCTAAATAATTTATTTTTGATTTCTAATTTAGTACATGGTTTATTTATTCCTTTACATTGGTTGTTTGATCTAGTTTATTGTCTTACAGTTTCTAGTTCTAGGATTGTTTTAGTTTAGGATTTTAAGGTTAGATTTAATTTGTGATTTTTTTAATATTTGGAATTGTACTTTAAATTTAATTTTTAGAATTAGTAGTGTGTAATTTTGTAGATTTTATTAGGATAGCTGTAATTTTTTCAATTATGACAAGTTTTTTGCGAATATTAATTCCATGTGGATATGATCTTGGACTCACCGGGTAAAACTATATCGAGACCTTGCACTTGGGATCTACGTTGATCATAAGGTTATCGCTTCACTGCTTGTCACCACCATCATCAACCTCGGGCATCGCCATCGTCCTCGCCACATTAACTGGTGAGGTGCATTTAGAAAATATGCACTGCAAGAGATGATTTGGATGATAAAAGGGTGATAAATTGAGAGACTAGTTTGAGATGGTTTGAACGCATTCAAGAAAAGCCAGTCATGGCGCCGTTAAGGAAAAGTTATTCTATGCAGGTTGATGGCCCACCAAGGAAAAAGGATAAGCAAAAGATAACATGGATGGAAGCTATAATGCTGAGATACAGCATGGATATGGCAAGAACACGCCATGAATATGTCTAGGACATAGATTTTACACATGAAGTATTAGATATGATAAGACTGGATACATTGCCTATATGAGGATTAACAAAGGAGGAATAGAGACAGAATTCATGTAGTTGACCCGCAACATGGTTGGGACAAGGCAGAGAGAATTCATGTAGCTGACCCCAATATGATTAGGACAAGGCTTTGATGATGGTGATGATGAAGAATCACAAAATGCACAAGAGTTAGAACTAGTTCAGCATCAATGTTCTCAAGCCTTTAGAATTTCATTTGCTTTCTATCAGACATGCAGTGAATTGCCTAAAATTTCAACTTGTTTTGTGAACTTTATCACATATATATAACTCTCGGGATATGTTGCATGAGTGAAGTTCAGTGTGTTGAAATTCAACTTCATACAGAATGTTAAGACTCAAAAAATGTCAAAGAATTCTAATTTTCAGAAAGGGGAACTGTATTACATTAATTAAAAATAAAAATTTAACAAATAAAAATGAAAAACAAAAACAACACAGTTTAAATGGGCTATTTTCTTAGAAAAGCTGCATTTCTTCTCCCCCCAGATTCATTGATTTCTACGTTGATTAGTTCATGACTGATAGCTGCTACAGTAAGCCATATTGTTTGTTTAATTTAGAATTCAGATATAACTCTATAGGTTGTTCAGTTTGGATAGGGGTTGCATGCTATGAGGGAAGCTGCAGTCAGTATTGTAAGGATTCATAGTTTGTTCAATAGGCCATCAAAAGGCAAAGCTAGGTCTCAAGCTGGTTTTGCTCACTTGGGCTCATGCTTGAGCTCGGTTCATTTTCATGAGCCCAGCTCAAGCTAGTGCTTTCATGACTAGGATCATTCAGGCTTGATCTCACAAGCTTGGCTCAATTTTGTTACGAATCAGGTTCAGGCTTGGTCCTGCTCTGCTCACCTCGAGCTTGACCGAACACTTTCAAGGAGCTCGAGCTGGTTTGATGTTCACAGCCCAAGCTAGTTTAATTTTCAAGCAAGCCCGCTTGTCTCAGATCTCCTTGTTTACACCATAGTTGTACAAAAATTCTTCTAAGACTGAAGAATGCAGCTCAGTCAAGAAAAACCTGACACAAGAGCCTGAACCAACATATGTCAAGACACACCCAACACAAGAACCTACACCAACATATGTCAAGGAACAGTGATTCTAGTTTCAAAGAATCAGTAATAGAGACTATAAGAGAAATAAGAACAGAGGTTCATACTGATTAGAGAAAAGGTAAGTACCACAGTATTTACACTTGCAGTTCATCTCAAGTCTCATACCATAGAGATAACTTTGTACCATTACTTCAAGTCTTGTACTAAACATGTGCTTCTGTACCAGACTTGTCGTGTACTTTTGTTTCCAGTTTTTCCCATTTATTTATTCCCAACTAAGAAACGTGAGCTTTTTCTCAGTAGTGTACATATGGAAAAGCCTTCTATAAGTTATAGCTAAGCTCTCCCATTTGGAGAGAGACAATTCCAGCATCTTTACTAATTTATTCTTTTGATTGGTAACAGAAAATTATAATGCAAAAAGAAAGTCAAATGAAACCAAGCAATCACCTGCACACGGTATAAGAGACTTGTACCATGGTAAAACAACAAGCTACAAATAGAAATGCCAAAAATGAACCAAATTCTTTGTCAGAGAACTTGTCTCTCTTCTAGACTTAGCAACACTAACCCAATGAAAATTTCTTCATTAATACTGTAGTCTGATAAATTACTCTAGTGAAACTGGAAACTGGAAGCTTGCATTTCATTCAGAAACATCTGCTTCTTTCAAGCAATAGAAGAACCATGCATATATTCTTAAATTTTCGTTTTTTTTTGCTTCCTAGCATCCTGACAATGTTGCAAAGATTCAATTATATGGACTGATCATTTAAGTCAAAATTGCCGTTAAGGCCAAGAACTAAACTATTCACCTTTCTTCTGATGGAAACATTCAGCATTTCTATTAGATCACTAAATATGAAAGAGAAATGATGTAAACATTTTTTTTTTTAATTCTCACTTGGATGCTTGCCGCTGTCTTCAAACGGAAAAGTGGTGAAGAGTATCTAATCTTCAACAAGTCTGTGAAATTATCTACTGCAGCGAGAATGTGACTTTTCAGAGGCTTGAAGGATGAATCTGCCAATCGAGGTTTAATCCTGAAACCACAATAAGTTGAAGCCAGACCACATACAAGTAAGAGATAATCCTTTATGGCCTGAGTGTAGATTTGAGAAAAATTGAAACAATATACCCTAATCCTGATAAAAGGAAAAACAAATATGGTGAGAGCATACACTGTTCTCAGAATGCTTCAATAGATATTACTTGACAGAAAATAAGAAACACACAAACTAGGGAACAATACCATAGTTACACTGGGTAAGGAAAAGAAACAATTAAATGCTTACAGAGGCCAGTTCTTTTCATTCTTTTCTTTCGGAGGAAGGCCAACACCCCAGTTGTTTGTCTCGTAGCTGAAATCCAGCCTGAGAAAAATGAAAAGCAAAAGTCAAATCATTACAAATTCCACACTAGAATCTCGCAAAGAAGTTTGTTTGGATAACATTATATCAGGCCCTGAAAAATCATAACTAACGAATGCTATACCCATGACAGCATAATTATGGAGAAGAATGGAGGTGAACCTGTTGAACCAATCACCAGAGTTGTATGAATCACGATCAAGTGACTTTGAGCGAAGCATCTCATCGCCAGCATGGAAAAATGGTATTCCCTACATCAAGAAAAAATAAATTAATACTAACACCTTAAAGAAAAAAGAAACTAACATACATTATAGAATCCCAATGAACACAATTATCAGCTGAAGAGTGTTCACCTCAGCCAGTAAACGTGACAAATCCAGAATTCACATTTGTTAACCATTAACTATTTCTCAATTCTCATTAGAATAGTTTGTTTCAAAAAGGCATTTTGAATGTGTATTGATAGGCTGTTTCCGAGCGGGTGCAGAATGCTGAGATCTTAAGAACATTCATTGGAGCACATACAATAGATGCTTTGCAAGATTGGAGAGATAAGATAGATGGCTTGTCCTATTTCCTCCAAGTGTTTGCTGGCTAACGCAAAACCACTTCTGTGGTTTGGAAGCTAAACATAGATATAGGGATACAAAAGGGTCGGATCTAGAGCGGATTTGATGGTGGACTCAGACCACAGTCCGCCTTTAAAGATCCAGTTTTGGGTCTGGGTCTGGATCCGACACAGAACCTATGTGTTGTACCTGGAACTGGCATCAATTTAAGAAAACAGATACAATTTTGCATCCGAACCTGAAATAAGATGCAAAGCGAATCACTATAATTGAAAAAAAAAAAGTTTTAAAAACTTCTTACATATACTCGTGTAACTATTAAATGGTATATGATTAGAGCTAAGCAGACTCGCAAATATGAATATACCAAGTTTAGTTTCTGACTAGATGGATCATTTTGGTGGGATAGTTGTTTGGGGCCTTGGGCACCAATTTCCTAACCTGTGAGATGAGAGTCTGTTCGGCTGGTAGAGCTTCTTTTGATTGTCCAACCAGTATTTTGTTCTAGATGGTAGAACATATTAAAGGATCTGGTGGAATCAACCCCAAGGAGACACATTCTGTGTCATAGTGTCATATCCTTATATGATCTGCACACATTCTTACATTCTGTGTCATATCCTAAGGTTATCTGCTGAACACCAGTGGGTTTTCTTCTACGGAATTTGTTTTAGAAAATCCTTGCTCCTCCAAATGTGGTAACATTCATCTAGACTGCATCTTTGAATATTATTCTCACTTCAAATCAGCTAAGGGGGCACATGAGGAATTTTTGTTCTTGATGAATGGTTTTGTGCTCATGTGATGCGGAGGATTCCCATCATCTTCTCCTTCATTGCTCATTTGCGTTGGTAGCATGGGGGCATTTCTTTCATCTTTGTGGTATCCAATAGGTGATGCCTTCTGCAGTATGTGCTTTATTAGACTCCTGGGTTTTTTATTTTGGGGATTCTTGGGGTTCGATTTTACAGAGGTTTACTCCAGTCTCTATTTTATTGTTCTTACAGCTTAAGAGGAATGGTTGTATGCCCCATAATAAGACGGATTCTGCAGTTGAATAGGCATTAAAGGCTGAAGTGTAAGTTACCTCTTGGGTTCTTCCCATGAAGCCATTTTAGTATTTTAATTCCTGTGAAAGTTTTTAAAGCTCTTCTACCCAATTATACTAATTGATTCTACTACTTATTTCAGATTCAGATTCAGATTCAGAATCGTATCTGTTTTCTTAATTTAATGCCAGCTCTAGATATTTGTAGGGTATTTTGGTTAAGTATTTTTGTGCCTCTGTCGATTTTGTAAGTTTCTTTAATAAATGAATCAGTTGCCATTTCAATAAATAAGTAAATAATACTAATGTACTATCCCTATGATTACATTGATGTTAATACTTAATAGTGACAGTGGTTTGCTCATCTAGATGCTAAATTGCAAAAAATTCCTCTAACCTGCGTGAAAACAGTACACAAGAATTGTACTCTGTACTCTTTTTAGTTTTTACAATTTGAACAATATGACTGAGGAGTAATAAAATTTCTTCCCCACCATTAGGCCATGATACACATGAAACAAGGAACAATAAGTTAAAGAAACTAATAAATTACTCCTACATGCTATCATAAATGAAACACCAAGTTATCATTAATAAAAGGCATTAAACATAGGTAGAACCTGTGAGAGTGCTACTATACTTGTAGCCAAATGATTTATCCTGCATCTGTCTCCTACAGAAATTTCAAATGGAGCCTGAAAGAAAAAATTGATTAAGGAAAAGATAATTATAACTAATAACAAAACTAAAAAAAATAAAAAAAAATATTGAGTACCTTCAAACTCACAATATCGAATAAAGTCTCATTGTCATGAGCAGACACATAATTTACCTGATAAATAACACCACCACACACCCGCCACCCCACCCCCCCAGCCCCCACAAACCCCCAAAAAAAAAAAAAAGAGTCAAGGGAATGAGTTCGAATATAAACCTGAATTAGAATGCTTTTAACAATAGAGAGAAAACCAAACATGTAAAACAATACCTAGAGAGCAACATGAAACAAAAGTTTCTTCTGCTAAGTATGCAAGTTGGTAAAGACACCATTGTGTCAAGGGCAAACCAGGTATGGAGTCCCAAAGACCGTACTAGAGCCAGTCAAAGTAGGACCCAGCCACCAAATAATTGCAGCAGTAGTAATAGCAATAATAGTAACATTATTAATATTGATAATAAAATAAAATGAAGAAAGAGTACTTCATATAAACTCATATCAGAAAAATAGAATGCTAATCCCAAATACATAAGCATAGAAGAAACATTAAACTTTGGAATATCAATTTATAAATCAATGAGTGAAAAAATAAACTGCTTGAACGAATGTTTGTTGTTATAAGTGGAATAAAGATGACAATTTTGTGATATTGATCCTCACTGTTTCTGTGGGGCATAGTGCATATGCAACTGGCAATCCATCATGTGTCAGAACTTCACATCCTTTCACCTGATAAAAAACATTGAGTAACCTACAAATAAGAAAAATGGAAATAGAAAAGTTGCATTTTAACTACTAATACATGCAAAAACAAATGCATTTCCTACCACACAGAAAAAATTAAAATATAAAATTAACTGTAGGTTGCTAATGTTAGTTGATAAAATAAGGTTGTTAATGCTCTGGGCAAAGAGACAGCGTATTGGTTGAATAATGTGCTTCACTAGGATAACCAAATATACTACCTGGGCCACATTACAGATGTTGCTTTCTTTACATGTGCTGTCATGTCCGCCACGAGCGCCTAGGTGCAAGGCAAGGGTGTATGAGCTTGAAACAACTTAACAGGCCCTTAGGTGGGAGCAGTATGACTAGGTGCATACCTCATCACTTCCGTTAAAAATAGAGCATTGCAGTATTTTTGTTAAAAGAAATTGGTCCATTTTAATGAACTCCTTACTCCCAATAAGCAAAGAAAAAACCTCAATCAGACTTCCTACTCAGAAATGGACCAGAGTGATGTCTTGAGACACTAACAGACCCCTCCCAGTTCTCCTGCCACCGATCTGCTTTATCTTGAAAAACACAGTTATTTGCTAAGATGCCCAGATATGGCAGCGACATGCCATGGACATGGCTGGGATATGAATTTCACGTATAAAAAGTGAAGTATTGGATATGATATGATACGATACATTGCTCATTTTGAAGTATCCATGCATCATACTTATTTCGCTCTCTCCAAGGAACACAAAGTACAGCTACCCAAGTCAAGAGGCATAAAATAATACCACTGCTGGCAATCTCCATCAACACAGAATCAAGTCACCCAATATATATGTGGAGCAATTGTAAGAAATTGACCCAAAACCCTATTGGTAAAAATGCAAAACAAAAAGTAAGAGCTCAAGGAAGATCTTTAATTCTCCAGATGAAAGATGATGTTGATGACAACCTAGGAAGCACGGACACCTCTCCGGGGCCGGCGTGTCCGTGTCCGACACGTCTGGGACACGGACACGCTCCGGACACGCTCGGACACGTCTGGGACACGCAAAAAGTATCCTAATTTTCAAGTTTTATTTTTTTAAATTTCGGACACGACACGGACACGGCCCGGACACGGCCCGACACGGCCCGACACGGGTCGGACACGGCCCGACACGGATCGGACACGGCGGCCCAACAGCAATCCCACGCCTTTTGCATTAAAATTAGAAAAAAAAAATGAAAAGGGGGCTAAATGAAATTTTAAAGTAATTTAACCGATTGCTTTTAGCATTAGAATTAAAAAGAAAGAAATGAAGAGGGCTTAAATGAAATTTCAACCCAATATAACCCCAAGCCTTCGATTGAAAGGCAAAACCCTCTGCGCCTCTGAAGTTTCCCCAAATCCTCTGCCTGCCTCCCGCTCGGCGAAACCCTCGCAGCGACAGCCAGCGGTGAGATCGCAAATCCATCGACGCTCCATCGTGTCTGCGAAAGCCAGGAACCGTGGGCGAAACGCCATCACCGTCCGAGGCTGTCGACGAGCAGAGGGAAGAGATCGTGGCTGTTGACGAGCAGAGGGAATCGATCGTGGCTGTCGACAGTGGATCTGAGCAGGGAAGGAAAAAAAGAAGAAGAAGCAGCAGCGGCAGAAGAGGAAGACCCACAGTCTGCAGAGAAAGAAGCACCGTCTGCAGAGAAAAACTCAACGTCTGCGGGAAAAAGAAGAAGAAGGAGAAGGAGAAGAAGAAGAAGAAGAAGAGAGGGAAAGGAAAACCCACCGTCTGCAAAAAAAACCCACCGTCTGCAAAACCCACCGTCTGCAAAAAAAACCCACCGTCTTGCTCACTGCAGAGAAAACCCACCGGCTCCAGGTATTTATTTTTGCAGGTGTGTGTGTGTGTTTTTTTTTTTTTTTTATATCTCCTGCTCGGTATTGCTTCTGCTGATTTTTTTTTTAATATCTCCTGCTCAGTAGATTTTTTTTTTTACTTCTCCTCGGTGCTCCTGTCTATGAAATCATTTCCTTTCATTTTTTATTTTGCTGCTGCCATCAATTTTTTATTTTGCTGCTGCCATCACTTTTTATTTTGCTGTGCAATACCATTTTATTTTGCTGTGCAATGTCATTCTTGTTTGCTGTGCAATGTCATTTTATTTTGCTGCCATCATTTTTTTTATGAAATGGTGTTGAAAGGCTTGCCTGCCTTTACCTTTGCATTGCCTGCCTTTTGCTTGTACGTGGCTTTTTTCTTCCTGCTGTGCACTACACGTTTTTTTTTTTTTTTTGTTAATGCTAGAAGCTTTCTTCCTACGCTTGCCTTTTTTTTTTTTTTTTTTGCTGTTGTCTGTTGTTAATTGATACTATGGGACATGTCCTATTAATTTGTTAATGCTGGTGCCTGGTGCTAATTTGCTGTTATATTATATAGATTTGGAATTTGGCAATATGAGTTCCATTGGTGGCTCTGGCTCACACCCCCCCAATGAAGAAGATATAAACAAGCCTCTGTGGAGATATGTAACCAAGTTTGATAAACTTAGTGATGGAGGGGGAAATATTACTTGGCAATACAATTTTTGTAATCAAATAAAAAAGAGTTCATACACAAGGGTTAAGGCTCACTTGTTAAAATTGCCTGGTTGTGGGATTGCTGCATGTTCGAAAGTTACATCAAAAGATATTTCTGAAATGCAAAAATTAGAAGAAGAAGTAAAATTGAGGAGGACAGCCAATGCACCAAAAAAAGTACCTTTACATGCGCCTAGTGTTTCATCTAGTTCTGATTCTATGACTATGATGAGTATGATGCAAGGAGGGTTTGACCGAAAGAAAAGAAAGATAAGTGGTGGGAGTGGAAGTGGAAGTGCAAGTCCCATTGAGAAGGCATTTAATTTAGCAGCTCGTGATCAATTACATGCTGAGATTGCTAGGATGTTTTATTCGGCGGGTTTACCATTTCACTTAGCAAGAAACCCATATTTTGTAAATGCCTTCACTTTTGCCGCCAACAATCCACTTGTCGGTTATGTGCCTCCGGGGTACAATTTGTTGAGGACCAGTTTGCTCCAAAGAGAGAAGGCAAATATTGAAAGATTGTTGCAACCTATCAAAAGCACGTGGAAAGAAAAGGGTGTAAGCATTGTGAGTGATGGGTGGAGTGACTCACAAAGGAGGCCATTGATCAATTTCATGGCTGTGTCGGAAGGTGGGCCTATGTTTCTTAAAGCTGTTGATTGTTCAGGTGAAACAAAAGACAAGTATTTCATTGCTAATTTGATAAAGGAGGTCATTAAGGATGTTGGGCATGAGAATGTGGTTCAAATAATTACTGACAATGCTCCAAACTGTAAGGGTGCGGGACATATCATTGAAACAGAATTTCCTAACATTATTTGGACACCATGTGTGGTCCACACCCTCAATCTTGCATTGAAGAACATTTGTGCAGCAAAAAATGTTGAAAACAATCAATTGACATATCATGAATGTAGTTGGATATTGGAGATTGTTGGTGATGTTATGCACATAAAGCATTTTATCATGAATCACTCTATGAGGTTGGCCATGTTCAATGAGTTTGTTCCTTTGAAATTGCTTTCTGTGGCTGACACACGCTTTGCTTCAGCGATTGTCATGCTGAAGAGATTCAAACTTATAAAGCGTGGTCTCCAAAGTATGGTTATAAGTGACAAATGGTCTCATTATCGAGAAGATGATACAGGGACAGCAAAATTTGTAAAGGACAGGTTGTTAGATGACATCTGGTGGGATAAAGTTGATTACATTCTTTCCTTCACAACACCCATTTATGATATGCTTAGACTTTGTGATACGGATAAGCCTTGTCTTCATTTGGTATATGACATGTGGGATACAATGATTGAAAAAGTGAAGACCACAATATATAGGCATGAAGGGAAGCGGACTGATGAGTCATCCTTATTTTATGATGTGGTACACCAAATACTTGTTGATCGTTGGAACAAGAACAATACTCCACTCCATTGCTTGGCACATTCTCTGAATCCTAGGTGAATTCTAGTCCTCAGCTTTTCACTTTTCAGCCATTTCCTCTTAGATAAGTTATAAGTATTTCTTAACATATTACACCTTTTCATCATATAGTAATTTTGAAATCCTTCTCTCTTTTATTGAAGGTATTATAGCGACGAATGGCTTCAAGAGGACCCGAGTCGAGTTCCTCCACATCAAGATGTGGAGGTTTCTAGAGAGAGAAAGAAATGCCTTGTCAAATACTTCCCCACTTCCGAGGAGCGCACAATGGTTAATATGGAGTTTGCCAATTTCTCACTTAGGACGGGGGAATTTGGGGAGTATGATTCTTTACATGATCGATATCATATGGACCCAACAAGTTGGTGGGCCATCCATGGAGCATGTGCACCTATGCTTCAACGCTTGGCTTTCAAGCTACTTATGCAGCCTTCTTCTTCATCTTGTTGCGAGAGGAATTGGAGTATATACTCCTTTGTGCACTCCGTGAGAAGGAACAAGATGACGCCAAAACGTGCCGAAGACTTGGTTTTTATTCATAGCAATTTACGTCTTCTGTCAAGAAGAACCCCACAATATATGCAAGGGGAGACTAAGATGTGGGATATTGCTGGGGATTCATTTGATTCCTTAGAAGATGTTGGGGTGCTTGAGGTTGCTAATCTTTCACTTGATGAGCCAGAGTTGGAGACCATGGTCTTTACAGATGATGTTGATTGTGATGAAGTTGTTGGTGATGATGAGGCAGTTGAAGTTGCATCAAATGACTGAAATTAGCATTGAATTAGCTTCTTTTTTGTTTTTTGTTTTGTTTTGTTTTTTTTTTTTTTGTTTGGAGGAAAAAGGGAAAATCTTCCCCTTTCTTTGTAAGGATTTTATGGTAATATGGATATTTTATGTTTAACGATTATGAATTATGTTTTAGTGTTGTATTCAATGTATTGAATGTTGATTTTTTTTTATTCATTATATATATTAATAAATATATATTATTAATTTATTAACGTGTCCCCGACGTGTCCGTGTCCTACTTTTTTGAGAAATGCCGTGTCGGCGTGTCCGTGTCGTGTCGTATCCGTGTCCCGTGTCCGTGTCCGTGCTTCTTAGATGACAACAACACCACAAGATAAATGATGTTACCCTCGTAAAATGAAAAGCCAAGAAAATTTATCAGATATTACCAAGTAGAACTTCATATCTTACCGCTTCGCCTTTGTGACTCGTGAATACGAAGTCTCTTAAATTTGCAGCCAATCCAACCTGATTTATGTAAATATACACAAGTCAATAGTCACTTTCCTCTTATGTAAAATACAGACACGTCAATAGTCTCTTTCTGTCTCTCTGCTACAATGGTGATGGCATCTTCTTATTAAACATCATACATTAGCAAAACAAGAGATAAAGATTTAAAGATACAGAAGATGACTCATGAAGATGGGAACAATAGTGGTACAGCAGTCGAAGTGACTGAATAAATTCTCCTCTTCATGAATCATCTTCTGTATCTTTACATAAGGTATATCCATCTGATCAAGAAACATTCAGCTGGAGCCCATTCCCCTAGTAGGCTATAGATAAGTGGGTACCATTGATACACACATCCAGTGAAAACATGTTCATTCCATTCAAATAAGCATACATTAAGGAGAATATTCATGATAATAAAGTCATTAGCTTAGCTAAAAATGAAAATCAAATAAAGTTTGTTTTATTAATAAGCATCTACTATGATTTGCATTGTTTATCATGAAACTACAATAATTAAATTCACCAACTTAAGAAACATAAATGTAAGGAACAATGTCGCCAAGTGTATGCAAACTACAAAATATGTAAAACCGTGAAAATATTAGGGTTAAGTGAAGAAGCTGAAACCTGGATGTGATCCTTCAGTGTTGCAAGTGTGTTGTCCATGACAGGCTTACTACCATGGTTGTGTTCATTAGGCTACATAGAAAGCATAGTTCATGGTATTGATGAGTCAGTTATTTGAGATAAACTTAACTCCATGCATTATGTAACCAAATAATCCAGCCACAATCCAGGTCATTCACGTACATTTCACATTGCCTATGAAAATGAAAATGATTTTCTCATATAATTAGTTGTGAAAGATTAAAGAATAGTAATTTATAATTGTAGACACTTTACTGACCCAATATAGGATAGTGCTTCAATGATGACAAAGAATTGTAAGGACATTTTGCTAAAATAATTGTATATTCCACGTCCATCTCTTTGTGGCGCATGCGAGTGTTGCAGCATGTGCCACATCTAAAGCATGCATTAGGTGGGAACTGTCATGACTCATGCAGATCATCTGGCTCAAAATCAAGCTAATATACTCATCAGAAAGGCCCTGAATGCATATTGAATGTTAACAGCCAGGCATTAGCTAACCTTATTTGAGCCTCCGAGAGTCTCATACACTGGTCCATCTGATGGGTGATCAAACCTGATGTTTGTTCTAGGCATCTACATTGTTGGACATGGATAATGGCTCCAACCTCGAGCATAAATACCACATTGGCAAATGCAAGATCTCCATTAGGGATGGCAATAAGTTGGGGTTAGTCAGACCAGTCTACCAAGACCCTAATGACAAAAATAGTGTTGGTTCTAGGTTGGCCAGCTGTCCAGGTCCAAGTATAAAGACCCATGCCCCGGGCCAATAAAGTTATTGGGTTTTGGTCTGGGTTCAGTTCCAATTCAGGTCTCATGAGCTGGAATGCTAATAAAAAGGTAAAAGTGAAAAAGAATTAAAGAAGATTAACCTAGACCCAAACCTTATTTTCATTAGTCGGTTCTGAGCGAATTGCCATCCCTAATCTCCATGCAAGCATGATAATAGCAAGTATTTATAGGAAAATAAGTAATTGGAACGAACCTGCAAAGATAAACATGTTGCAAATCCTTGTTGAAGCGGATGACCAAATGGAGAACCACCTAATACTGCATCTCGCATTCGATCATTAAAGCTGAAAAAACCATAGGACTCCACTTAGTAGGTGATTTTGTTTTTATTTATTCAGGGTGGGGTGGTGGGTGGGTGGGTGGTTGTCGGTGTGGTGGGTGTCGGAGACACCAAGTCCTAGTTGAATTGGACTCAGCCAAATTTAAAACCACAGTGTTAACTCAAATTATAAACATAATTGCTGATGAAGAATCACTTTAGGCAGTGAATTCTGGGACATGGATTAAGAAACTGTCAACAGAAACCCTAGAGGCCACACAAATTCAACAATATTCACAAAAACGAACTCATTGTATCAGCCAAGTAACATGAGAATTGGCACCGAAGAGAGTTGCTCATCTGACTTTTTTCATAATAAACTGAAATTCAAATCTCCTTATAGAATCACTCGTTGGTTTGTTGCGTTAGACTTCTTCTTTTTTTTTTTTGTAGAGGTTTGTTGAGTACTTGAGTTAGCCGTTCGGGGAAAAAAAAAGTACAAAAACTACTCAGAACATTTCACATTCTGAACCTAAATCTAGCTAATGGAGCATAGGGAAACACCTACTTCACAAATCAAAAAATGACCATCACTTTGAAGTGTCTTTGAACTCCATCCCAGAAGTTTGACATGTAAAAGAGCCATGCCAACAGAGCCAAAATGCATTCACCCAAGGTACTGTTAATGATCCTTGATCCATTAGGCCCATTTTGAAACCAAGGATCGATCGCCCCATTTTGAAACCAACCCACTTATATATTAGAGCCCAGCCCATTTGTATAGTCAAAACACTAAAATTGTGTACAGATATTACTGACCATGCTAGGAAGTTGTTGACTGTATTATGACTGAATTGTAGCCCTAATCAAGGCATGTATATGTCAAGAGTTGCTAACCATTGCAACCAAAATGCATAGGCATTAGAGTTACGGCAAACAATATATCTAACACCCCCCGCCCCCACCCCCCACCCCTCTCTCAAGTGGGACACTGCCTTGACTCAAAGCAAGCGCTTGTCATAAAGCGGCATTGGGCCTTCTGCCATGAGCACCTGGGCTTGCAACATAAAACCAAGGATGCGGCTGCGTGGATTCGAACCCAGGACCTATGGTGGCTTTGATACCATGTCAAGAATTGCTAACTATTGCAACCAAAATGCCTAGGTGTTAAAGTTGCGGCCAACAATATACTTAACAGTATAATGCTCTATATTCATGGTTGATTCTAGGACAAGACAGCCCATTCCAATCTATCTCTTTGTATCAGCAGAATTGATAGAATTGACAGGTACCACTTGGAATAACATGTGCAAAGGATAGCTTCTGAGCATTAATATTGACCATAGGCCTGGTTCAGTTAGTTTCCGGTCAATCTAATCTGTGATTAAATGAGTCTGAATGTTGATCTCACTTCACTCAGTTGGGCTTGTTTCTGAACCAGGCCAAACTGGGTTGATCTTAATTTTGGATATGCTTCAACCTGCTTCACATGCCCATTAAGGAAGGGAGGAGAGCCTCACACATCCTTCCTTACCGCTCTCAAATCAAATCCCCTAAAGAGAAAAGAAAATGAAAACTGAGAATAACAAAGCCCTATATAATTCCCTTGGACATGCAATTTTGTTATCTACAATGTTGCACAATTAGGTTGGCATCTATATGAGATCTACAACATCTATGCTCCCTTGAACAGCCAGAAAATAAAACAGAACTAGCAGTTCCCAAGTACTCTCAGTGCCCACAAGTCAAAAGCCAACAAACAACAAGAGACTATCCAAAATAATTCCATAGTCCACAAGGGGAATAAATAACAAGTTAATAAAAACGACTCATTGACCGATAGAAACCTCACAGGAACACCCTTCATAGTAGGGAAGGCACCTGGATGGCCAGCTGTTGTCAAATCACTGATGCATGATGCCTCATGAGTCATGATAAACACCCTCACCAAGATAACCCATCTTCCAAAATCGTGCCCTTCTATTGCTAAAATTGTGGGCTTACTTTTCTTGCCAAAGCAAGATGCCACAAATTCCCTTAGTTCCATGATGCCTCATATCATCCTCTTTGAGAAGCCTCCGTGCATCGAGCACAATGTGCCAATGCATAAATATACATCTCTCAATTAATTTACATTCAGGTGTATGATGTTGATTCAATCATCCATACATGTACACAGAGACCATATGCATTAGTACAATGTGCCTACCGCGAAACTAATGCAATCATCATCCGTATGCCCAATGTACGATAGGTGCTTTGGAAGCAAATTTCCATCACAGAAGAGAACATAAAAATTAAAAATTTTTCTAAATTTAAAGACTTCAATAATGATGGTGATTAGGGGCAGTGCTACTGTGAAGCCAGTGGTCACTTGACACCACTCAAATATGAAAAAACCTTACTATCTAGGTAAAATTTTATTAATTTTGGGGTTCTTTTTTAAATTGACCCCAATGGAATATAATGCGGAACGGGATGGAGACGCGGAGCGGGCAAGGTAGAAAATGGAAATAGAGGAGAAAATTGGGCTCTCACCAAACTCCAGTCGCAAGAGGCATTAGAAATTGGGCTCACACCAAACTCCAGTTGCAGGAGGCGTTAGAGATTTCAAAGAAACTTGGGAAAATCCAAAAATTTTCATTAATCATTCATAACTACTGAGCCAAAATAGCTTTACAATGCTTAAATAGATAAAAGACTAACCCTAAGACTAATCTAGACCATCCAATCACATTGATGGCTGAGATTAAAACATCATTAAAACATCTTATTAAAATAACTTAAAGCAAATAAAACCCTAAATAAACTAGGATAGGTGGGCTAGGCCCAAAGACGGGTCGACCCACAGGGGACCATGGGTCTGTCCTACATCAATTCTCCTCTGCTTGGAGAAAACTCGACCTCGAGTTTTAATAGAAGTCCTCCAGGGTCAAATATCAAGTGGACAAATCTTCGATGTGCTTCTGGATCTTCAACCTCTTGGTATGCTTTGGAAGCTGCAATCAATCTTTTCATCCAGATAGAAAGGGACTGGAGGGATGGTTTCTGCTGATGTTTGACGTCAACATTGATGTCTGATTTGACCATTAGATGTAGCAATTGTTGGTGTTAAAGCAGGAGATCAGAGTTTTCTATTGTCAACAGTCTATCCCCAAAGATGAAATCAATACAAGGGATATCAATGAGTTGCACAAGGTTTTCAACACTGGCCTTCTCTTCGGTGGAGACATGCTTTTCTGAATGTGATTTTACATTCATATCCATTGGATCTTCAAGTTGATTGCTAACCATATTCAAATCTTCAAATGTACTTATTACTGGCATCTGTTGATCATCATTTTCAACCTTCAAAACAACAACCTGTTCAAGTGATGATGTATTTTGCTCTTCAGGAAGTGGACTTATGATCAGATGAGGAGACTCCTTATCGATTACTTCACTGTGTATTTCTTCTTGTTCCACCTGCACTGAATTGATCGTGGAATCATTTGTTTCCTACTGCTGTCCCTCTAAATCAACTTTGACTACTTCCACAACAGGATCAACAACATGAACTTTGGTGGCTTGTGGAGATTTTTTTCTTTGCATTTTTGCTATTCAAAGATGATAACAATTTATCAAACGTTCGACACGGATCGCTTCTTGAAATGATTCATATACAGTCATACGGGCTCTCATATTTTGCTGAATGCTTAGTTTCAAACCTCCAACAAAGATAATGCAATAATGTTCATCACTTTCTTCTAGTCTACATAATATGCGTAGCCTTTTAAATTCAGCATCGTAATCAAGAACTGCTAGCTTGCCTTGTCTCAAATTCAGAAATTGATCAAAGTAGGCTTTATTATCAACATACCATTGTCCATACTTAAGTGCATATGTCACTCCAAGCACAGCACGATGCAATTGCAATGATAGCTCTTCCTCCGATACCATATGGAATACTTTTAAAATAATGCAGTTTTCTTTTTAAAAAAAATAAATTAACCTGACCTGTTGTGTAGATCTCTTCAAAACAAGCGCATAGGATCAAACATATCTGAAATCGGAGTCCGGATGGAGGAGATCTTGTGATTTGAAGATGGATGGTTGAGATTGAATTTATGATGGGCCCTTGACTGATGAGATTTGCCTCAATACCTTCACTGCTGTGTAGATCTTGTCACCACGATCACGCAGGATCAAACGGATTTGAAATCAGTGTCCGGATGGTCTTAATATCATGAAAGTAAGATCTACCGTTGATTTTAGTCAAACTGTACTCTGCTGACATCAACACTGCATTGCTGAAATGCTGGGCTTGCTGCAAACAAGTCAAGTTAAACCAGGCCCAAACTATTTACTGCTGAATGTTACCTGAAGTGGACTATGGACCACATTTTTATTGTGGTGCTTCATATCACTATATACCAAAGCCTTCAACTTGATTCCTCTTTCGACTCTGGCCTATAAACAGAAACAAAACCAGCAAGTCCCTTTCACCTTTCTTCCTTCTTCAGTGGTGGGTGGCTGCAGACCGGGAATTGGGGTTTGGTGCCGGCAGATGGGCAACGATGCCGCGATCGGCGAGACGACAACGTCAGCGACAGAAAGTAGCAATCTGGCGACGGTGAGAGAGAAAAAAAATGGCAACCCTCTGTTAACGGATGGAGCAGAGGTGGAGTGGGTGGGTTCCGGGGCTTGGGAATCTCAACAATGGGCAACGGGTTAGGTTTCGGTGGATTTTGTGGATTTGGATTGGATTGGAATGCTTTTTTTTTTTTTTGGCTTTTGTTTTGGAAAGAATGGGTTGGTTTTGATGGTTCTGGGTGTGGTGGAGAAAGGGATTTTTTGGCTGGGGAACCAGATTTGGGTTTTGGCAGATTTGGGGTCTAGTCGTCAGGTGATTTTGATTTTTATTTCTGTGTTTGGCTGAATGGGTAAAGAAGGTGACTAAGAGAGGGAGGGTTTGGGTGTCGCAGTGGCTAGGTGGGTTGATGGCGATATCGGTGAAAGTGATGCGGTCCTAAGATTGACGATGGAGACTGGGTTTTCGGATCTCAGATTCGGGAAGATGGAATGGGCATTAGATCTGGAGATTTTGGGGTTGAGGCTTTAAATCTGGGATTGACGATAGTGGCGATGGATGAATCGGCAACAATGATGACTTTCAAGATTCGAATCCGGGGATGGATTGATCTTCGGCTCTGATACCAAATAATGCGGAACGAGATGGAGACGCGGGGCGGGCAAGGCGAAAGATGGAGATAGAGGGGAAAATTGGGCTCTCACCAAACTCAAGTCGCAGGAGGCATTAGAAATTGGGCTCACACCAAACTCCAGTTGCAGGAGGCGTTAGAGATTTTGAGGAGAACTCGAAGAAATTTGGAGAAAATCCCAAACTTTTCATTAATTATTCATAACTACTGAGCCAAAATAGCTTTACAATGCTTAAATAGATAAAAGACTAACCCTAAGACTAATCTAGACCATCCAATCACATTGATGGCTGAGATTAAAACATCTTATTAAAATAGCTTAAAGCAAATAAAACCCTAAATAAACTAAGATAGGTGGGCTAGGCCCAAAGACGGGTCGACCCACAAGGGACCATGGGTCTGTCCTGTATCAGAATATTTGAAAAATACTAAAATAGGGGTCATTATGGGAAAAAAAATTTCAGGGGGTAAAAGGTAATTTTATTACTATACATAAAAGACATCTTTCCATCTACCCGAATTCCTAAATTGCCAACAAAAAAACCCTACCAAACGAGAGGAAAAAAAAAAAAAATGAGACTTCCCTTACCCACTTTATCTGTCCACTTTTTTCCCTTCCTCGTGGCCGGTATCCACTCACCCACCAGCCACCGTTTGTCCGTCAAAAAGACTCTCAACGCGCTACTTTGCCTGTGCTGCTTTCACCCCACCAAAGCTGCATTCAGGTCCCTCCTTCTTTTCCTCTTCTTCATTTGTTTGTTTGTTTTGTTTCCTTGTTTTTTTTTTTTTTATGTTTACACTATTGGCCATTGGGTGAATGCTGTGACGTCTTTTTTTTCAATCACAACTAGATAGTGGGTTCTACTTCTCATCTGCTAGCAATGACTAGGTTTTTGCTTGTTTGTTTGTTTTTTTTTTCACTGCTGTTATGCACTCATTTGTTTAGGTCTTTGTTTTTTTTTAAATGGTATTTGAATGATATGAATGGTGTGTGTTGGTCAAGTTGGAATGATATTGTGGTAAGAAAAATACATAATTTATAATTTATAATTTATTTTCTAATGACATTTTCACGCTTGAAATTTGATAAAAAAAAATTTGTACATGTGCATGCTGTTTGGCTATATTTGTATGAATTTTATGGACCATTGAAATCTGAAACGTTACATTAGCTTTAATTTCTAGGTTTAAATTTCATTCAATTATTTGAATCTAATAAATTCATTTGATTGTTATTTTTAATTTAGGATCAGCTAGGCCAATAAAGCCGCTGTGGATAAATTTCCGAAAAGAAAATCTATTGTATCACAAAATTCTTCTCCTATCCAGGAAACTCGTGCTAGTGACCACATGCAACGTTCTCTGAAGCAAAATCAGATTGACTTGAAAACTCTTCCCACGGATCCAGGGTTACAGAAAAAAAATATCAGAGTATCATCTAATGATCAAGATGAAATTAGGAAAGCATCTATGCAAAAAGTTCCTTGCCAACCTCATGGTCACAGATTCCTGCAAAGGGAGATTGGTGGGGCGTTTTGTCAATTTAATCATGCCCGGTTTAAAGAATTCGGAAATTTGTTGGAGTACAAAATAAAAAAGATGCCGCATTTTGTTTGTGCTGTTACTTATGTAGGCTTGATTTTGGAAAGCAAGCGGGAGGTGACTCTTTTGTTACCGGAGGATTCAAATCTTGAAATAAAAAGGAAAGGCTACTAATTCATGTTGGAGACTCCAATAGTGCCCATAACCAAGCTTGGAAGAAGTGTCAAGGTCTAATGAAGCAAAAACAACACATAGAAGTTGTCTTTTTTAAGCAATCAAATAAAGCTAAAAGTGACTCTCGGACTTGCCTAAATGCATCAGTTGATTGTACAAGATTTCTGTTGCACCAAGGGTTAGCTTTTTGAGGTCACAATGAATCGGAGAATTCAACTAACATAGGAAATTTTCTTGAACTTCTACTGTTTCTTGCTAATCCCAATGAGCCTATCAACAATCTCATAAAATATGGTCCTAAAAATTTGAAGTTGGTGACACCTGAGATTCAAAAAGATATAGTAAATGCTGTTGCATTCATTAAAGATCTTGGAGATCAGTTTTTTGCAATTCTAGTCGATGAGGCTCGTGATGTATCAACAAAAGAACAAATGGCAGTTACATTGCAGTATGTGGACAGAAGGGGAATTGTTATGGAATGGTTTCTTGGTATTCTGCATGTCCCTAATACAATTGCTTCATCCTCAAGGCAACAATTGAATCTTTGTTTTCTAAATATGGGTTAACTTTATCAAGAATACGTGGGCAAGGTTATGATGGAGCGAGTAATATGCAAGGTGAATTCAATGGTGACAAGCCTTTAATTATGAAGGAGAATGGATCGGCCTTTTATGTTCATTGCTTTGGTCATCAACTTCAATTAACTCTTGTAGCAGTTGCAAAAAACCATATTGATATTGCTTTGCTTTTCAATTTGGTTGCTATATCTATTGAATGTTGTTGGACCCTCTTGTAAGAGTGGGGATATGCTTAGAGAGACACAAGCAACTAAGTTGTGGAGAGACACAAGCAGCTAAGTTGTGGAATCACTAAGTAATGGTTAGATTCAAAGTGGGCGAGGGATAAATCAAGAAATTGGTCTTACAAGAGCTGGCAACACACGTTGGGATCACACTATGGGACACTTTGAAACTTGATTGTTATGTTTGCTTCAGTGATTGATGTACTTAAAGTTATTGAAGAGGATGGAGCTTGTGCTCTAAGGATTGCATTGGAATCATTGGATTTTGTCTTTAATCTATGCTTGATGAAAAGTGTATTGGGAATCACAAATGAGTTATCTATGGCTTTGCAAAGGAAAGATCAAGACATTGTAAATGCTATGACACTAATTAAAGTGTCCAAGCAAAGATTGCAAATGATGCGAGATGAAGGATGGGAATCTCTATTGACTGAGATTTCCTCATTTTGTGAAAGCCATGATATTCTTAATTCTAATATGGATGATATATTCGTACTTCAAGGGAGACCGCATCGCAGAGCCCCACAAATAACAAATTTACACCATTATTCTGTTGAGCTATTCTATACAGTTATAGACATGAAACTTCAATAGCTTAACAATCGTTTCACTGAGGTAAACACCGAGTTGCTTCTTTGTGTGTCTTGCTTGAGTCCGAGTGATTCATTCAATGCTCTTGATAAAGAGTGGTTAATTCGCCTTGCACAATTTTATCCCTCTGAGCTTTCTAAAGTAGATCGAGCGACACTTGAAAATCAAGTTGAAAACTATATTGTTGATATGCGCTCAGACCAGGAGTTTTTGGAACTAAAAGATATTGGTGACCTTGCAAAAACGTTAGTGTAGACAAAGAGGGCTATTGTGTATCCATTGGTCTATTTGCTTGTGAAAATTGCATTGACTATACTGGTTACAATTGCAAATGTGGAAAGAGCTTTTTCTGCAATGAAGTAGATAAAGAACTGGTTGCGTAACCAAATGGGGGATGAGTGGATGAATGATTGTTTGGTTACATATATTGAAAAAGATGTATTTGATAGCATAGATAATGAGGCTATCATACAACGCTTTCAACATATGAAAGTTCGTCATGGATAATTGTAAAAGTTTATGTCTTTACTTGACTTTTGTTGAAGCAATAGTATTAATACTCCCAAGTCTTGTTTTTACATGTCACTCGACAATGGTATTGAATGACCCCACTGACCTAAATTCCTGGCTACGCCACTGTTGGTGATCAAAAACTTAAAATTTGAACCCATTGCCTCAATCAACATGATCCAAAGTTAAAATTCAAAATAGCTTGATGCTGATTTAATGATTATGAATGTAGCCTGATTCAAAATAGCTCTTATCTACAGGCAATGAACACAGAACAGGGGTTGTAAAATGTCAAGATTTCAATTTTGGCATTGTAAATGCAAATGTGAGAGAGAAGGCAAAATATGGGCAAGTCAAGCTTTTGGAAATTTAAGAGTTAGAACTAGATGTGTTTCCATTCTTGTTTGTTTCTGTGCCTCTGAAAGACTGTACAAGGGTATCAGGGACCTTGGACCTTTGATCCTTGATTTACTGGAAGATTATTGTCATTTGTAGTTTGTACCCATAACTGACATCAATAAAAAGAGAACTTTCTTCCATCTTCTTGTTAACTTAGATAATTTGTTTTGTTTGATACTTCTCTAGCTAACACTCTGGTATATCCCACCAGTGTAAGTAAAGTAAGTAAACTCATCAATAATGTGGATATTAAGTTCAACTGAATGGCATACACTTCAATAATGTTTCACTTCTGTGCGGTGGCAGTGCCCTCTCTAAATAAGCAAATTAAAGAGGGATGAAAATGAGAACTAGAAGAAAGGGTTACCTTCCTATGCCAGTTCCACAAATATTGAACTGGGATGCATTTACCCCGCGTCTATTCTTTGCAACCTCCCCAAAGTCCCACCCTTCACCATATCTAAGTCAACAGGAACATTAGCAAGTCAAAATGGAGTAAAACAACTAGCTAAAGACACAAACAATAAAGATAACCAAATGGATCACAAATAAACAGCATTTTATTTGATGGACAGGGTAAGGCATTGATGATTGTCAATTGATGATTGGTTGGTAGTGATATCAAGAACATAAAAAAAATAGCCGAGGCCACAACCCTTACATGTAGATTTTGGAACCATCAACTCCACTCATTTCCTTTGATAAACTGTGGAGGGCACATTTTGCCTTCACCTGCACTCTTTTCAAAACAAACATAAGATATTCAAGCTAACAGGTACAATCAACTAAGTTTTCATGAATAGCAAACCCAAGATGCCTCTCATGAGTCACAACTCATGAGATCCTTTATATACATTTATCATTGTTTACACCCAACCCAACCCAAAATTTAAAGAATAAATAATAGAATATCTCAAGCCTGTAATAAGGTAGAACATTTTGGGTGGTCCCACACAAGCACATTGGCCCCACTTGATTCACACAATCGGCATGACGAGCTTTTTTACTTTATTTTGTTTTTTTAGTTTCAAGGAAACTTGGATTCCAGGTCTAGTCAATGCTAAACTTAAGCTTGTTTCCTAATAAGGATTAAAAAAAACAAGCAAATAAAAATTCTCATCAACTTTGGTCAACTTAATGGATTAGGGAACCTTACGGGTTTATTATAAAATGAGGTCAACGAGTCCCTTCTACACTCTCAAATCTGCAAAAAGGAAGCCATGATGATTTCTACAATGGGGAGATGCTTAGGAGAAGATCAGGTCATCATCTTAAAGATCCGATCTGCTCAAGATCAAGCATCAACACATGTATGCCTAAACCCTTCTCCAGTTTGGTTTTTCCCATGGTTTTAGGCATCAACCAATAAAATCAAGATCATGGAAAAACATATAGAAACACTATAAGCCATCAATTTGACAATTATTGCCAATGATTTTGACTTCTAAATCTCATCGAGAGGAAGAGAGGCTTTCCTTGGATAAAAGCTGAGGAAGGAAAAAATTGACAATGCAATTGAGCTTGGTTTTCTAATAGAAATGAAAGAAAGTGGGAAAACAAAAGGCATGCTGCATTTGACATACTAGGTAACCAACAAATGCTACAAGAAAGTAGAAAACAGAGTGTTTTTAAATATGGGACTGCTAGAAAACAGAATGTTCTAGAATATGGGACTGCCCTCAAAACTAAAAAGTGGGTGTTTTTAAATTTTTAAAGATAGTGATCAAAATTATATTGAAAAGCGAACATGAAAAGTGGAATTGTTGCCAAAGTGTTTGCACTATAAGGTGCAGGCTCTTGTACCTAAACTTTTTAGGATGGATTTCCTAAAATCCATAGGGAAAAAAATCACTTCACCAGCTTCTAGGCCAGTTCAAAGAACCAGAAAATTCATAAATCATGAAATGCCAAAGGATTAAGTATTAAAGGTTAATGTCATTTCGTAGGTTCTAGCCTAGAAAATTTCAGTGAATCTAATGCAAAATCTCTCGGCATCTCTGAATGCCAAGGTCTAAAATTTGCTTCCAAACTAATTGATAGATTACAACATATTGTCCAACCCACAGGCCCATTAGTCTAGTTGGATCAGGCCTGATGACCCAGGCCTGATATGTCTCTTCAGTACTCTAAGTTATTCTAAAGATTTGATCAAGGATAAACATCACATACTATCAAATGTACCCAACCAAATTGGAAATAAGAAAGATAAATGATCCAAACAAAAAGAAAAACTACATGAATTTAGAAAAAGAAGAGTAGAGTTTACTCCAGGCAGAAATTCATATTCAAGTGCCTGCTTAACACAGCAGATGAATAAAATTAGGACTACATACCATGGTAGATTTCATGATATGTCCCATGAGATCAAACCGGAAACCATCAACCTAGTAAGACAGCAATACAGTACTATATCAGTAAATTCATGTCAATATATGAACTAGTATTTTTGAAGAAATACTTCAATATACTCAAATAAAATCTGAAAAACACAGAAAAAAAAAAAAGCAGTGCTGTTTTACACACACAAAATACAGATATTGATATTCTAGCAAAAAAGGGATGTCTCTATTATGTTAGATGTGCAATCCTTTGTTTGATTGAGAATCCCCATGTTTTTTAGTTGAATAAATTCCATAACATATAAAACAAATTCATGATCATATACTCACGTGCAGATTAATTTTTGAATGAAGACCTATGTATTATTGAATATGATCTTGTCAATGTGTTTTAATAGAACATTAACGGACATTATCAAAGTAATTTGGAGCTTGCGCTCAGAATGGCACATCTCCTTGTGCAGGCCAATCCCAAATCCGGCCCAAATCTTAGGCCCGCAAACAGTGATGGGCCCAATTGATCCTTGATCTCCTCAAGGATCCCTATCCTTAGTTAAATTAGTAATTAGTTATTTATTTCTATTTTTATGTTGAGTTGAGATTAAGACTTCCTTAGTTTAAATTATTAAGTCAGGATTGTTTAGGATAGGTATTTCTTAATTTAGAATTAAGCATCCCATTGTAGTATACATGCTTTATTCAATTATATTCAATTTTCAATAAGATCTCTCTCTCTCTCTCTCTCCTACTCTGGGTTTGGGGATGGGGCCTGATGACAGGAACTGAGAGGGGCTGGGTTGGTTTTGGGCGTGGATGGTTTCGGTGGTTGGCAAGGAGGGTGGAGAATTTAGGGAGAGGGTTTGGTGGAGTCGGTGGTTGGAAGGGAGGGTGAGGATGGTCTGTAGTTAAAGTGGAAAGGGGTTTTAGGGTGAGAGAAAGGTCGTTGTAGGGGATGGGGAGAAATAGGGCTCTCAGTTGGGGCTTAGGTTCGTCTGGGGTTCTCGGTTGGGGTGTGGTTTACAGAAGGTGCTTAGGTGGAGGATTTGGGGTTTCGGTGAGTAAGGTTGGGGTCCTAGGGGTTGCGGCAATGAGGATTTGGGAGTGGGTTTGGGGGAGTGGGGTGATGGATCAAGGCAGCTAGGTCTTCGATGATGGTAGAGAGGATTGATGGTGAACGGTGGATGGACGATGAATTTGGAAAAGATACTATTTCCCCAGCGACTGGATCTGTGCTTTGATACCAATCTGGCGTAGCCCCAAACTTACGATTGGATGTAGAACAATCTCCCGGAAGATTATTCAAATCCAAAGATGGATTCAAGCCTTAAGGCACAAAGGAACTCACAATCAACACCATCAAAGGAAAGAAATCTTCTTGAAAACTGAATATAATTGAACGAAGCACGTCTACTTCAATGGGATACTCCTTCTTATATAGGAAGGGCTAATTCTAAATTAGGAAATACCAATCCTAAACAATCTTGAGTTACTAATTTAAATTAAGGAAGTATTAATCTCAACTCAACATAAAAATAAAAATAAATAACTAATTTCTAATTTAACTAAGGATATGGGATCCTTGAGATCAAGGATCAATTGGGCCCATCACTATCTACAGGCTACAATTTGGGCCAGATCTAGGATTGGCCTGCATCACTCCTCCATAAGAGTATCAGGATCTACAGATCAATCTATTTATTAGGATCTACAGATCCATATATTTACCACAAAGGGAGAGAGAAGAAGGAAGAATTTGAGAAATTCTATGATGATCTTATGAGAGCATTGACAGTCACTTTATAGACAATGTATCCTAATTAAAAGCTATCATGATATCCTAAAGACATGTAATTACAAATGAATAAGGAATCTCTAGATGTGATTACAGATCCTCTAGCTATACAAGATGTTGACCAAGATCTCTAGATATGATTACAAATCCTCTAGCCGTACAAGATGCTGACCAAGATCCCACATGTGCTATACTAGCTGGTTCATGGGCCTAGATCATGAGTAATTTCTGATGGCCCTGGATCATGAGGCATGTTCTGATGGGCCGGCCTATATGTGTCTCTAAAATATTCGCCATAAAAGAGATAGAGAAGAAGAGTTGAGAATTTCTTTGATGTCCCATAAGAGCATCGACAATCACTTTATATAGACACAATATCCTAATTACAAGCTATTATGATATCCTAAAGACATGTAATTACAAACTAATAAGGAATCTTTAGATATGATTACAAATCATATAGTTATAAAGAGGTTGACCAATATCCCAAATGTGGGATATGATACAAGCTGGATAATGGGCCTGGATCATGAGTAATTTTTGACGGACTTAGATCAGGGGGCCTGTTCTGATGGGCCTGCCTGTATGTGTCTCTACAAAGAGTGGATCAAATTCATTCATGATTATTCACATTTAAGATATTCTGGTTGCTAAGTTATACCTTAAGAACCATAATCATAAGAGAACATGAAAAGAAATGCAGATAAAGGCATGAAGGGGAAAATCAGAGGCTTGGAGCACATATAGAGAACTGGTTCATATATGCATATAATAGAATAACAGGATAGTTGACAATACATACTGCATTCACACATGTAGTTAACAACTTCTATTATCTAATTCATCCATTTTTTTGTTGTTTCTAATTGATATAATTAATGATTAAGCAAACCAATATGGCACTATTTCCACCAACCAACTGTTGCAGCAATGGAAAGGCACTGCCCCTGTCATGGGAAAGAATAGAGTTCAAACCATGGTGTCTATGTTAAAAATATATAAAAAGTTGCCAGTGAAGAAAGTGGCACACACAAAAAACAAAATTATAGCCCATTTCCAACAAATATCTCCCATGTACACATTTTTCATTTACCAATCCTTTTGCACCTGAAGGACCATATGTCATGATGCCAATTGATCACATTTATACCTCTCAAAAACACAGTTCACAATTTAATAATTTGATTTATGTGTCAGATACACATTCAAAATCTTAAGAGTTTTGACATCAAGGACTTGGGATTATAGGGAAGTAGTTCAATACTTGATATCACGTTTGCTTGAAGGATAGAGTCAAATATTAAAACCTCCCTTTAACGAGCAGTGGTATTGATGATCAAAGATAAACATATAACAGAACAAAATTAACAGACTAAAACATTGGGCTTGATATCAAGTTAATAACTTAATATAGGACTTGGTGCTGTGTACTGGTAGTGGGCTGATGGAAGAGCTCAAATGACATCCAAGAGCAGGTGCCAGATTGTTGACATCAACCTTTTTTCTTTTTCTTTTTCTTTTTTGGATGGATAAAGTTGAATATATTAAACATAAACAAAGGTGCAAAGAAATGGACATTCTGGAGAAAAAGTTATTTAATTTTTTATTTTCTAGATTCAACTTCCAAATTGTTTTAATCAGTCAATGTATCCATTGGCGTAATGCAATGAATATTAAAGTTTCTTAGAAAGTATTCTTTTTGTTTCCAGTGAGGTAGTCTTTCAAGTTCGTAAGTTTACACTTCAACAGAGCAGTCCTTCCTTCCTTGGCAATTAATTAGGTCTAGTAATCTTCCTAGTCCAATGGAGTGCATTGGTAAAGGGATAAACAACCAAATGTGATTGAGAACCTGGGATAGGATACCTCAAGTGGTCACAAGCATTCCTTCCTAGCCACTGTGCCAGGGATTAACCCCTGGCACTGGCAGAGTATGGTCCTGAGCATACTCAGGCAAAGGACAAAGGTGGAGCGTACATGAGTAAGCACATGGAGGACCCAAGGGCTGAACCCTGGGTTGATAGAGTAGGATAGTGTACAACTCCATCAAAAACAAGATTCAAGTTATCAATCCAACATGGACAAATGTAAAGGCTACAAAGCCATACAATAGTGTCCCATGCATCTTTTGTTGTGTCAAGTGATGAATACAAGGGTTGGGCGTCTATGAGGAAACTTATTATAGAGATTGGATTCTATATATGCTGATGATTTGGGATGGAGATGGCACTCCAAATTTCAAATAAACATTCAACTTTGATAATTTTATGGAGTAACTGTGGTCTGAAGTCTGAACTGCTATAGCACAATGACGTAGCCCACCTCCTACCCATGCAACCATAAGAGGCCTACCATAAACTGGCCACTTCTTTAAGAATTGAGTACCAATCAGACCCCAATTTCCATATTCTGGTCTGCACATATAAGATGGTTCAGTTTATTTCTTTTCTTGGACATTCTGTGGTGGAAGAGTGGAAGTGGTTCTGTACCATTCTATATTGAGATTTGCAATCACAGCAGGTTCATTTGAGAAAAGACAAGCATTACAATCCCATGGAATCAAGAGATTTTCATGCACAAGAAGAGGATATGAAGGAACATGGATCAACAAATGCAAGTAGGAATGAATCACGCTGAAACATGGATTATTGGAAGATAGTGATCAGATGATTTCAAGATAATTGACATTGACTACCAACAAAAAAATCAGGTGTCTTGACGCCAATGCTAGAAGTATCTCTAAGCTGACTAGAAACCTAATACAGTTAAAGCAGAAAAATAAGCAATTAGTGAGACAACTGTCATGTTTTCCCCAAAATTAAAATATGGAAAATTTGTGCCCAGGAATCAATATGGGCCAATTAACTCTTTCTTCCATCAAAGTATCAACTGCAGAAGCCAGATGAAGCATATGTCTCACAATGAAGTTTGAATATCAAATTAATCCTAATCTCATGAGACGAAAAATAGGAATGCGATATGCAGTGTGTTTCTCCAAGAAGACTCTGTTCAGCAAGTAAGAATAAAGGAATTTCAAGTTTGGTTGCATTGTAGATCTGTAGAAAGGAATCGAATTTTTTTATCAAAGGGCAAGAAAATTCTAAAGTGCTTACAACATGAGACACATTCTTTCAAATGCACATCAAGAAAGTTCAGGGGACAAGCAGATAATGATTCAAGTAGATGAAGGAGATTGAAACACAATTCAGACATGAGAACAAAGAAAATTTCTCAGGAAAAGAGCTAAAACCTACCCACTACCCAGATCTAGATATACAGACTCATGAGTGATGAACAATGGAAAATGAGTCCTTGGGAAGAAGTCTAGTTGGTGAGGTACTGATGTCTAATCGGTATTCCCTCTAAGAAGGAAAAAAGATTGGAGCCTATCAAAACAACTATCACTGAAAAGAAGTTGGTCATATGTTTTGTTTAATATAGTGAACATACGTTTTGCTTCAGATTTTAGACTTTTTAGACTTAAATCTTAAAAAAAAACCCAATTAAAGTAAATTTACCCTTAGCAGTTGCTCATATGCTTTGCTTAATATAGTGAACATGTTACCAACTCAAACATAAATTAATAAAAAAGTTTTTCATATGATTGATGAGTATCATTTGTCAATACCTAAAGCAATAATCTGAAACAGTTTTTATTATTTAATTGCTCAACATAAGTTTGTACCTTAGAAATTAACGAAGCAAAATAGTTTCGTTTGAGCAAGCGTCATTCTGACTATTTCTATGTTCTATATACACAATTCAGCAGCAAAAAAAAAAAAAAAATCCTGAGATAAAAAAAAACAAAAAAAAGAGATATACAGATGAAAAAAAAAATTTCTGTTTGCACATGGAAAACAAGTATGTATTGTGCAAATTACCTTATAATCGACAGCCCAACACAGAAGGTCATCAAGAATCAATCGTTCCACCATAAAATGCTCACTGGCTGTGTTATTTGTGCATGTGCTGTGCTCTATACATCCATCGGCATTTCTCCGCAGGTAGTATCCAGGAACCACCTGTCATCTTAAATTATAATTAACATGGAAATATTACAAGATTAAACATGAAAGTATCTATGTGAAATGCGGAAGTTCAACAAGGACCACGGGGAATATGCTGATTGGCAGACTGCAAGATCCAAGCCTTCACCTTGTCAAGTACAGAGTTTCTATCAAGTGGACCACTTCCATGCAAGTGATTGTAGACAACATCCAATACAACACGAAGACCTATGCGGTTGATTGCCTGCATAGGTATAATCATCAGAAAGGTGATGAATTTAATCATTATTGGAACTAAATCCTTAATCCTAATAATTGCAATAAACTGTTGCTTAAATAACTGATCATAAGCAGCACCTGAACCATTTTCCGGAACTCAAGAGTACGACATGGACCGTTCGGGCTGCTTGCGTAGCTTCCTTTTGGAACACCCCAAAGAACAGGGTTGTACCTGAAATACAAAAAGAAAAGCAGTTTGACAAAGCATGAAATACCATTCACTATCTACTTATTATATATTAAGCTGGTTGAGTTCAATTGAGAAATCAACCAATTGATTTTGACTACCTTCTCAAGCTTGACCATTATTTAGAACAACCAAAGGCTTCATGTACCATACACCCATTCTACTCCGTTAACTCCTCTCTAATCGTCATTAATTCCTATTAATTAGGAGATGATTCACTTAAAACCATGTGAACATTTCGTCTTAATAATAATTACCCACATTCATGGTTTCCTCTAAATACTCAGTTTCTTCCTATTCATTATATATTCACGATCCCCTCTTAATATTAGTTTCCTATTAATTAGGTGATGAATCATGAAACCATGTGAACCGTTTCTTTTCAGTAATAGTTCTCCACATTCTTGGTACCTTTTTTTCTTCCTATAAATTAGTTGATGAAACTCAAATTGGTAGAAGGATAAACCTACCCAAACTTTCTCAAATTTTATACTACATATAATTTTGTTGAAAGTCCCTCACTCCTTATGTTCTCTCTCCTTGCAGCACAAGTGAAGAAGACCCATGTGCCCATAGATCGAGTTGTCAATCAGGTGGCCCTCCTCTAGATGTTGGATCCTTCCATATATATTACATAATTAGATTTTGATGGCACGATGAGAGCTTCCATCACCCTCTATTTCTCACCTCTGCAACTCTCTATTTCCTACTTCATGCAATTTTTTTTTTAACAATAGCACAGTTTTCACTATTATTTTATTCTATCATACATACCTTGAGTCAAGATATTAGATGTCATCTTATTGTATGTATATAATTCCTACACACCTATGCAACTCTATTTTTTTCTTGCTTCATATGTATTTTTTTTCTAGCAAGAGCATAGATTTATCAATCATTTTTTACATAAATTCCTACTCGCCTATGCAACTCTCCATTTTTCTTGCGTCATATGTATTTTTTTTCTAGCAATAGTACAGATCTCTCAATCATTTTTTACGTAAATTCCCAAGCTCAGCTATCCAATTCACATCATAAATTTAGAAGTTTAGAAGCAAGTTGAATTAGTAATACAATATCATTCTTGATGGGCTTTACATTTTCAAGCCAAATAAATCTACTAAAAGTTCTTGATTGAAAGGAAGTGAGGGAAACAAATTTACGTGTTTGGATAAAATTAAATACCATGGAAGTCTCTCCTTACAAACGCAATTTATTATTATATTATGTATATATTATCCTTTATTTTTTTTCTTTTAAATTTATAGGTCCGCTCTTACTATTGATCTACAATCTAATGGAATGTTTTTGGACTTCTTTTGTTTTCATTTCTTGCTATTTTTCTTAGATATTATCAATTTCATATAATTGTGACGTTACTTTCTCAATTTAAGTACAGTAATATCTGTTGAATAATTGTATCACCTTTTATTTAGATAACTCTTTCAGACACGTCCAAATGATGAGAGTGAGATTTTTATTTTCTTTGTATGCTTTCGAAGATAGATAGTATTGTAGTTGAGCTCAATTGAAAAATTAACCTCAATTTTTGCAATTGATTTTGACGCTCCAGAATTTATTTTGACCATCCCTTGATATTCCATGGAGAACCATAATTCCTCATTCTTCTTAATTTCTCTCTTTAAATCCTGTAATTCTTCTCCCCCTTCTATTATTACACCTCCAATCAAAGCCAATAATATCCTTTATCAAGGTGGAGATTCTGACTCTTTGTTTTCCTCTCTTTCAAATTCCTAAACTGACAGTGCTTTTTATAAGACTTTTGTAAGGCAGTCTCTTCCTTCTCTATAATGCAACAAGGTTGAGTTTGGAAGTCCATAAAATTCATTGGTTTATGTTTCCACTTCTCTCTTTATTTGGCAATTGAGAGCGATGATGGGTTTTGAGAAGAGCTTTCATGTGATACTTGTGAAATCCATTGCATTCAACGAATGGTCATTTGTGAATCATCACATAGTGGGCAAGTCAATTTGCTTCATTTCTATAAGCCAAACAAGTCCAATATGCACATTTTCGGAGTTGGCGAGTCTTTTGGTGGATTTTAATTTACCCAAATTTGTTTCTCATTTTTTGTATAGTGATTTTTCATCCTGTTTTTATATATCAAAGAGATTGAAAGATTTAGCTCAAAATAGAACAGAATGGAGAAATAGAATTCATGTAGCCGACTCCAACACGATTGGTATAAGGCTTTGATGATGATGATGATGATAATGATTTTATATATCAAAGAGACTGATTCAAATTGGAAATTTACTAATTTGTTTTGACTAGGTGAGCAGTATCAACACAACTCTTCTCCATTAGGAAATGCCCCTATCACCAAGAAATTATTTTTCTAATACTTTATAAGTATTTATCAATTCCAATTAAACCTGATGGTATGCAATTGTCCATTCAGTGCAGCCATCATCAAAACTATTTAAATATTTCCTTCTCTACTAAAAAAAGGCCCATGTTTAGCTGGGCCAATACAAAGATTTATTAATTAATACAATAGTTAAAATTTAAAAAAACATTACTCTTGTTATTTTTCAGAAGTTTTAGAATAGAAAAGGTGAAAAGGAGCTTAAATATTTATGGTAAAAGAATGATATTCATGTGAAAAATATTAATGGGTAATATTGTTATTAATAAGAAGCATTGCACTTAATAAAAAATATTATATTTGAGCAAAAAGCATAAAGTGAATCAAAAAAATCTATATATTCATTTGTCAATGAGAATGGCAAAGAAAGTATATAAAATACTAAGAGAGAACATAGAAAAAGTAAATATTCAAAACAGTGAAGAAAATGAAATAATTAAAAATAAAAATAAAAATAAGTGCCTTTCATTTTTTTTCTAAATTTACCAATTGGAAAGCCATCCAATGTTATTTTAGGCTTTGCTTTGTTAGACCTCATTTGTCTCTTCTTTTTTTTTTTAATTTTACATAGTCACATTAGTAAAGCTTGAGGTGTTTATATTGTTCATGGTAGCATATGGCTAAGCAATCCACAACCCAAAATTGAAGTAGGACCCTATTAAAAAAAATTAGCCAATAAAAAATTAATAATACATCATAAAAATATAGTTGGAGGAAAAAAAAGCCAATAATTCATCCCAAAATACTTCATGATCAATTAAAAGAAAAACATTTAAATTCATCAGATGTAACATTATAAACAATGTTGAAGTAAATCTAATTCTTGATACTACATATATGTAAAAGTTGCAAAAGCTATAAGGTCAAACATCAAGACTTATAACAATCTAATATACAATCAAAACTAAGAATTTATACACAGATATGTGTCCTACCTAACTTGGATCGTAGACAATTAAAGATTCTTGAATTGGGCTTGGTACGTTTTGGGTCAAGTCTGACCCGAAATTTAAAGTCCTTACTCAAACCCGAAATTTAAAGTCCTTACTCAAACATTTTATATGATCATAGATATGCATCATCCTTATAAAAGAGTCAAATTGTGATGAAAAAGAGCCTACGATAATGCAAAATTATTGTCATAACGAAACAAAATATGTTTTTTTATATAGTCTATTTTGATATATACAATTAATAGATGACATATTACGACTTTAGTATATAACAAAACATAGTTGATGCAATAAATCTCCCTTCATTTTAAATTCTTGAAAACCATATAATCATATTTAATCGAACTATTTACAATAGAATGAAAAATTAAATAAATTAGAAATCATAAATTAGAGCTCCATGCAAAAGGAACTATATAAATGTGATATGATCTATATTTTATAATAATATCTTATAAGCTATGTGTTTGAAATGAATATGCTTTGCATTTTTGTAATAATAAAAGAACATAGTTAGGGCAAAAATAGGATGTAGTGCATAATTTATTGTTTCCTAATTTTCCTTTTTAAAAAGACTAATTATATTCCTTTTAATTTTTTTTCTTTAGCTATAAAAGTATTATCGATTTAACTTATCAATTGAATGGTAGTAAGAGCGAATACTAAAAAAAAATATGCAACTCGCATCCTTTTTCTCTTTATAAATTCTGTATCTACAATAATATTGGTCCGTTGTTCACCCGTGCTCAGCACGGGCATCTTTTGCTAGTTCTAAATATTATAGCAAGCAGCCAGTAAAAAAGATGTTTTTGCCAATTGATAGATAAAAATTGGAGGTGCAAAGATCACATAGAACAGTGTCTTCAGGAATGAGATTTTATAGAATCTTAAGAATCCATAACTTGACTATAACGTGGAGGATAGCCTTTTCCGAAATGATCTATATCACCACCAGATTCATGTTTAGGCATCTCACTTGGAAGGCAGTGCCAAAATGAGATGCTTGAAGGTTTGGAGACTTGAGGTGACTCCTAGAGCTGAGCCGTTTCTGTCGGACCATTATAATAGATAATATGCTTAACTCTAAAAAGCCAGCAAATAAATTGTCCAAGTATGTGCTTTATGTGGAAGGAGGAAATGGTAGATCTCCTCCATACATTCCCTTTTAACATACAGGATATGGTCTTTCTTGCTTGAAGGGTACGGCTTTGCATAGTGCTTTTGAACCCAATTGGGGGGAACCTATAATGGAAGAAAGGGTTGGCTCCAAACCTAAAATTATAAGAAACTTGTTGCCTCACACCATCTCTTGGGGGATCTGGAAAGTTTTGGAATAGGAGGATTTTCAAGAATGTAAAATGCCCAAAGATAAGGTTCTTCAGAAGATTTAGGCAGGTGCTTTTCACTGGGCATTCATAAGGAAAGATTCTATTGCAAGGAAACCAGGTGGCCATTTTGAAATATAATGATTCCTCTCTGTTGTCCTTGGTGGTTTCCCTAGAAACATTTTCTTTTCAACTACATTGGAATTGTGTTATTTTCTCTCTTAGTACAGTATTAACAATCAAAAAAGAGATGGTGAGCATATAGCTTTATTATAACAAAAAAAGGCACAAATATCACTGAAGGATACTCGAATGCGTAATATATTACCCCCAGTTATATCCATCCTCATCTTGGATAGCCACGACTTCAGCTTGTTGCTCATCTGAATCAGGAGGCAATGTTGCCAGCCTGTTGTCATCTGTAGAAGATTTCCCATCAAATGCAACAAACAGACCACCAACAAGACAATTCAAGAAAATTGTAATTTTCATTTCAGTTCTGTTCTGGCGACACATCCAGAACATTTTTATATTGGTACAGGCATTGGAATGAACCGCCCTGATTTAAAAAGCTATTTTAAATTAGCATAGCATATAAAATTCTGCCACTAACCTGGATACTTGACTATATTAACTGCAGACTCAATTTCTATGCTTCAGATAAATACATAATTTTCAGCATAATTAGACTAAAAAACAAAATGAAAAGAAAACAATTAAATCTTGACCTGAACATTTCAACATTGTAAGAGGAAATCTGAGATATGGTCTGAGTACGAGCACGGCCAATATGGTTCAGCAAATCCTAAAGTTTGCAATACAAGGAATTGCTCTCACCTTTACAAATAAAGGTAATTCAGGCCAATGCAGGCAAGAGCCAGTGTGCACATTGAATGGGAAGAAAAGAAAATGACAATTCAAGCATTCAAGCAAAACATGTTACGAATATTTGATGATACAAATTTTTGAATAACAGAAGTGAATAATATAGAATCAAGGATAAAAACAGAAAAAACTCTCACCTATGTGCTTCCATTTCTCTTTCTCATCATCAACACCAGCAAAGTGGAAGCTTGGCAGCAAATGCACATGACTTAGACCAGCATTATGCAATTTTCGTAAGTGGCATACGCCAGCCGAGTCCTAGAATAAATGGCTGCTATTAATCAATATTACTCTGATCGACTGTGTATGACATATGAGAACAAACCCGGATAAATATAAAAACATATAAAGGTGCTGGCTTGAATGGCTTCAAGGGCACTTCTCTCTTATTTGAATTTTCTGCCACATGCTCCATTTAAAGACTCCTTCCTATTGCTACCATGGTTTTATGCAATGAAACCTACCGACCAGTGTCTCGTATTTTATTGGTAGGGATTGGCAAGTGACTGTTGTTGTAATCAGTGGATGCGAGGTTCTGAAGAGTAATGTAATTGACGACTGCCAACATGAGAATCAGCATGTGACTGATGTTTAAGCGACTGAGACTTAATAGGCATTGGAAAATATCTCAGCATAAGCCAATTGGATCACCGTTTATCATGTAAAGATTTTATACACGTGGAGCTGAAACTTTTTGGTAAAGAGGAAGTTTGTTTGTCAGTGCTTCTAGATAACATACTGGGAACATGAAGGCTGGGACCAGCAAAGGCTAGGCATTAACAATTTTAGTCCTGGGATCCTGGGTCAAAGAGTCAGAGTAGGAATGGTGAATAATAATGTCATTGCAACAGGGTAAAGTGCATGTCATGCATTTGTCACTTCCTTTTGGGTAGCAGGGACCACATACCAAGAGAGAGAAAACAATTTGACTGGAGTCACTCATAGTTCCAGCGGGAGTGTTTCTACCATGACCAGAATGTTTTGTTCTTTGGGAAAATGCATTAATGAGTCCAGAATCCCACTTTTCCAGATTACATGCAAGATGGTTAAAGTTCAGAATCTCACTTTCCCAGGTCACTCGCCAGAAGGGGCATAATGGTAATTCCACATATATTCAAGAAAAGAGGGTTCATTATCTTTGGGTGTGACTAAAATACAGTATCAAGAACACTACCTCACAGGTAAAGGCAAGATAGCCGCCACGGAATTCAGGATTCACAGTTTTGTCATTGGCACTGCAAAAGAAAGATATTCACATTCAGAAACTTTGATTTTAGTAACTACAAAAAATAGACAATTTAGTTAAGATGACTAATAGCAAAAGGAATATTTCTCAATGAATTGCTGAAAAGGGCTCAACATCACTAGGAAAAATAGATAATGTAGTTAAGAAAACTAATAGCAAAAGGAATACTTCTCAATGAAATATTGAAAATGGCCCATGATGTTAGGTTATATCTTATATTCTAGGTTAACCGGATCGGTCATTTGGGTTAGCCAAGATGTATTTACTAGGGTCTGATGGTATTTGGTTAATTTGTACAAAGGCAATCTTAGGGCTTAATAAAGGATGCATTATTGGGAGACTGGAGAGAAAGAGAGAGCAATTGACAAGTGTTTCTTTCCCATGGACATAGGTACACTGTCAAATCACATATTCTGTTATGTTCTTCATGGTTTTATGCAATTGTTTGATTTGTGCTTGTGCATCGCTGTGTGCCTCGATCATTGGTTTGTTTCCACTGCGCAATTCTGATGAACAGTCTACACTAGGTAGAATTCAATGCCATAATACAAGCTCATGTAGAGGTGAGATAAACTTCTAAAATAACATGAATCCTATGTCAAGGTAGAAACTGTATGCTTTAAGGTAAAATGACAAACACACAACCTGAAGGTAGCAATAGTGGGCACTTTTCACTGTGCCACAGGCTCTTGTGAAAGAAAACTTAATAAATGAAAGCATACAATGGAAATGATTTGAAGCTAATAAAATGGTTTGAGACCAATCATCATTGAGGTCATGCTAAGCCAGTACAATATGAAGCAGAAGATTTTTTTACTACATTTCAAGGGTGGGATAAATGAGATGAGAAAATGGACTCCTGACCTGAAATCTCTGATGTGCAATTCATATAAAGTGATGTCAGAAAAAGAAGGAAGGTCTGGTTTTTCATTTGCCAATTCATCCCATCCCAGTGGTTTTAATGAATCAAAATCAAGATTGACCAACAAAGTCCGCTCCCCATCTGCTGAGAGCCTGCCACAGAAATATCATAGTACAAATATGAAATGTGGCATAAGATTTATCAGATAGAAACAGATAAGCTAGTTGTCAGAAAAAGGGTTCAGCTAATGAAAAAACACCAGCATACCCTCTAGCATAAGGATCATTCACCCTACATGTTTCAATTTGCAAAGTGCTGGGATGGTAGACGGAGACTTCATACACATAATAACAGCCCTCCCAACTTATTGGACCATTAACACTCCAAACACCATTTGCCTCATCAAGCTGGACCATCACCAATGGATCATCGCCAGAGGGATCCCTATAGATGCAAGCATGCACTGCCTGCTTTCCAATAAAAATATGAACCTGGAGAGAGAGAGAGAGAGAGAGAGAGAGGGAGAGAGAGATTATTGGCAAGATGGCATACTTGAGCAGTTGGAGTCCAAAGATAGAGCGACACGGCTTCCCTAGTAAAAACAGCGCCAAGTGGCCCACTGTAGGAGAATAAGTCATCTAGGACACCAGGTAACTGCAGGCCAGTAGCATCACTGCACTTCCCTTTTTCTGTTAAAACAAAACTTAATAAATGTAAGTCACATTGGCATTAGTCTTGAAGCAGGAGATACAAGTTTACATTCACCTAGAGAGGGAACCATTAGAGATGTATATACATAAATGTACAAATTTAATATTCATATAATAAATACAAGGGAACAATTACATGAGGTTTACCACAGCATGTGATCAAGTAACATTGAATCAAATTTAAACAAATGTGGTCCATTTTGTGAATATCTGACCATTCAAAAAATGAACACCCCTTTCCCCAGCCACAATCACTTACCAATAGAGATCTATGTCTAGCGGCAACAGTCACCATTTGATTTGGACATTTTTCTCAAAAAATTGGACTAAATCTTATATAAATTACATCTGCAGTAGAATCAAATTTTTCTATACAAAGGGAACCACTTACTTTCTCCTTGCATCAGTATATCCCAAATTCCAAGTCAATCAGTGTAAGATTGACTGTTGGATTGGAAACTAGTGAAAAAAGTGTATAAATTGTGCCTATCCAATTCGAAATGTGGATCCCACCACCCCACCTGCCCACGCATGTATGTGATGGTGATGCTAATGCAATCAATCCCAATGCCAACCTTCCCCCCACGCCACAAAAAAAAAAAAAAAAAACACACACACACACACACAAACATATTATATATATAGAGAGAGAGAGAAAGAGAGATTAGATAGATAGAGAGACAGGGAGTGAATCTTCTACAAAAGGGTCTCAAATCTCAATTTTATATTCAAACAACCAAGTCAAACCTTGGATCAAAACCTACCCTTATGATAAGTGATGGGCCTGAAAATTGCCCACATGACTGTTGGAAACATATCTAAGAGGCTTGGAGAATGTACCAATAATACTTTGTGATCCCAATTTATACCCTATCCACCAAATGTAAGCTATCACTAAAGACAAGCTTCAATAATCAAAATGCTGATTAGGGGGAACAGGTTCAGCTAACCAAATTTAACAATCGAACTACATGAATCCTGCTACCCAAAACAAAAGCAATCAATCTAGACGACTGTTCCAGCTTCAATGATGTTCAACCCAAGACATATCCTACATTTAGCAATTACCTGGCCCAATTCAGCTTGTTCCCAATGTCTTGTATTACACTTTTTCAATTGGGACTAACAACAAACAACCAGAATTAGGTTTCGCACAACTTTCCTTTTGTGAGAAAAAGAGAAATTAACAATACCTTTTTCTTTTTTTGCTCTGGTAAATACTCACACACCAATTCACCCCAAGCCCCTCATCACCATCACTACAGCAAAGCATTGATCCTGATCGTTTCTGTGGAAGGGAGGTGCCTAACCACAGGGTGACCAGTGGATCAATACACTTACCAATGCTTTAAACATATGATTTACGAGTTCATGGTGTCACCTAATGAATTCAAAAAAAAAATCCTTAAAAAAAATTCCCCATGAAGACAGCAATAATCATACGCACCCAATCATTGGTGCGTACCACAGAAGATGCCCAAGGCAGCCATCTATAGGGTTCTCCAAGTAGAGTGATTAATACTATTTTATATGGGAACTTTCTCGATTTTCAAGATTTACATGTCATCTATTTACATTTCTATAGATTTTTGAAAACCTAGGGTAGTTGTAATATCATCCAAGGAATCTGATCTCTGTGGACTCTATACACAAAAACTTGGTGTAGGCTTATTGTCCATTTTGTACTCCAATAGAGCAAAACATGCTTTCTTACTCTGACATGAATCAGCAACTGAAGCAGAGAAATGGAAATTTGTGAACTCTTACCACTAAAAGAAGCAATTGCCAGCTGGCATTTGAGGAGGCTTTTGATATCAACAGAACATGGGATTTTGAAAGCTTTGTAATCAACAATGTGAGGAAACTTTTCAATAACCTGCAACAGAGAAGTCAGATGAATTGGTTGGTGATTTTTCACTCAGGAACTAATCATCATTCAGAAACCAACATCCCCAATTAAGTCAAACTGCCCTTGGGAACTATCAACTATTAGTGAAGGGAAGAATTGCATAAGTGTGTTGCTGCCAAAAATCCATTGCTCACTTTTAATGGAAGGCCAAAAATGTCTTGCTCAACTTGAATTTTCATATCATGACCTGTTTGCATGGCAAAGAAATTTGATTCAGAAAACAAAGTGCAATTCCATGACAGTGGAGAAATTTTCCACTACTAAATTTCATGCAAAGAAACTCGTTAAAAGGGAATTTCTTCAACAATTGCCAGCGAGGAAAAAAATTTAAAGGGATAAAAACACCAATAGATCTAGGGCAATTGGTCAAGAGCATCTGCAAACTTCACATGTGAAGACCTAAAGACCCCAAATCAAGCATGATTGATTCCCAATTTGCAATGGAAGACAATCTAGAGAATGGCATGATCAAAGGCCTCAAAAAAGATACATCAACTGTTCCACTTCAAGGAGGATTACCCAACAGTTCCACTCTTTCCAAATTATATAACATTGTGTGGAATGGAATGTGCCATAGCCTGCAGGCATCTCATCCTTGGAGAATGACCCATAAGAAAAGGAGTCAGCTAAACTGAAGCTAAATCATGCATTAAAAATACAAAGTGAATGGGGAGAAAAAATATGTCCACTGATCCTTAACATTGACATTATGTGAGGATGTATGAGATCAGTCCTGTAAATAACTAGTCCACATAAGACACATGCACATGAATCCAGAGTACCTTCTTTAGTGGATTTTGTACTCCATGACATGAGAGGGTCACTCTTATCTGTTCTGATCCACCCAAAAAAGAAAAAATTAATAATAAAGCTGCCAATGTTCCCATTTTACATTGATCTTATACATTCGAAAGAAAAAGATCTTGATTTAGAATCAATACTACCCGTTTTCAGTTGATCTGGGAATAGGGTTTTTCCTACTACATTTATATGATAGAAAAGATGGTTCACATAATTCTCAATAAGACCAAACCCAGAGAGAGAGAGAGAGAGAGAGAGAGAGAGAGAGAGAGAGAGAGAGAGAGTTTTCTGTTGACCTATATCACTGATCATATGTTAGACCTCCAGTCAGGATAAGAGTGTCAGCAGGAAAATGAATTGATTGCAAGGACAACAACATCTAAAGCACCCAATTCCACAAACAGAACGAATGTTCACCACAACATAAATGACAATGACGATTGTTAATGAACTTATAGTTAATTGCCATTAGACACATTTAAGACACTGAATTCTAATGAAGTACTACAAGCAGGAGCCAAAAGATTTCAGCAAAAAAAGACACCGATGCAGTAATCAGCAAAAGTCATTACATCGCAAAAGCGAACCACAAAAGTTTTTAACGAGGGCCAAATTTTAACCTTCAATGCCATCCTCTGTAAGAAACAATGAGGCACTTTTACTAGCATATAGATAACAGGTGGTATCCTCTACATTCACATCCCATGCAATAAGAGATCTAGCAACCCAGTGGGCTCTCGCGCACGATAGTTTACCCTGCAAATCCAACATTTAGAAACTAAGAATTTCACTTTGCGCGTATAAAATGTTGTCAAGAAATAATATTTGAACCTTTTTTAAGTAATCAGTATAAGCTTCCAACTATTAATGAACATAAAATATCTATTTAAATTGAACTCTGTGATAGTTATAAATGATTGGAAGGTCTATATTAACAAAAAGCTTGATTCACATCTGATGCAGTTTATAAATTTCAACTAGTCAAATGTGCCATGCTTTACAGTATACACATTCATTCTAAATTGTGGCCATATTTCCTAGGAGATTTACATATGATCACTAATTTTTTGACAATTACAGATAATTACCTTCCTCTTCTTTTTTACTTATACAAATAGTCACCCCTGTTGACCTAAAAATCCCAGTCAACCACCTTGACTCCCAACCCTCATAACTGATTGAGCACAATCACTGCCACTCGTGCAGTCATGCCCAATCCAATGGCACTCGATTCATTAAGACTAAACTAGAGAGAGAGAGAGAGAGAGAGAGAGAGAGAGAGATGGGTCCTGATAGATGGACCTGGTGCTGCAGAGGTATGTCTTCTTCTCTCTGCTCGACAGGCGACATGGAAGAGGAGGAGGAGGAGGAGAAGGAGGAGATTGCTGCTGTGTGGCAGGGGTGTTGGAATGGGTGTCTGCTGTCCGTCCGTTGAGTGGGGATTTCGTGGGTGCGGGCTCGACGGACGGATGGAGAAGATGGCGGGAACCTGCGGTGGAATAGGTTTGAAAAGTAGGAGGGAGATAGCAGGAGAGAATGATGCATGCTTTTAGAAAGACGATTGTTTTGTGAGGAGATGAAAGAATAGAATCTGAAACAGCTGTTGATGTTTGGAAGCCTTTTAGGGGACTCTCGGCAGATAGAGAAGAGGATCTCATCGGTTGTATTGCTATTTCCCCAATGGCATCAACTAAGCTCACACTATACCAGTTCGTCGGCAAAATGTTACATGCCACAAAAGCACTCCCACTATTTTAATAATAATAATAATAATAATAATAATAATAATAATACTACTACTACTACTACTACTAATAATAATAGAGAGATATTCGTATGCATTCACCGCTCAAAAACTAACGTGCGAACCCACTTTGTGACGGTTGGATCAAGATGCTCATCCGACGCTTGGAATAACGAGTACAAAGGAAACCCAGAGGAGAAAAAAACCCAAAACTAAAAACTCTCCTCTCTGTCCTGCTCTTTCTCATTTCTCCCGCCCTTGACCTTCTCTTTCTCCTCTGTCCCAAGCTCTCGAGCCTCTCCTTCTCCTATGTGTCAAGCTCTGGATGATCTCCTTCTCCCCTGGCTCCATCTTTCATTGGTCTCACGAGACATGACCATCCTTTTGTCTCCATGGATCAGAGTTGCAAACTCTTTCTCTCGCTCCAGCAAATAGCTCCAAAAACAGCCATAGTCCCGCACCCAGTTCCTAAAATAGGGATGGCCGGTGCATTTGATAGCTGCTCCAGCCCTGTTTGTGTAAGTATTTGTGTCTACCTCTATCTATTTTAATCTTTATGCTTCCATGTCTGTCATTTTGACGGTTTATATCCTATATCCACCAACCTTAAACCTTCTAAATCCTTAAATCAATGGATCCTAAAATCCATGAACCCATCAATCCCTACCTCCCCAACCCCTAAATCCTCAAATCTGTAAGCCCTAAATACTTCAAACCCCTAAATCTCCTAATTTTTAAACCCATAAACCCCATGTCCCTAAATTTGTGAACACCTAAACCCCATCTCAGATCAATAAAATAAGATGAGGATATGATTAACAACATGCAATAGGAAAATAAAATCCTATGTCAAATGAGTCTTGTGTCATGGTTTTTTCCCCTTTTTCTTTTTTCTATTTTTGCATGTATTGTCAAATATTGAATCTAATTCAATTTATTTTCAAGTTGTTCGTGGTTTGAAATATCTCTAGATAAATTTAGGTGCCTCTTCAACAGTTCAAACATTTATTCCAAACGTCGATGAGAATTTAATTCCAAAGTTAGGGATGTGTTTTGCTAACATAGATGATGCATTCAATTGCCACAATGCTTATGCAAAAGTCGCTAGTTTTAGCATTAGAAGAAGTTCAGAAAAAAAGAAATGGTGTGATAGTTTGGAAAAAATTTGTATGCTCTAAGGAAGGCCACAAAGTAGAGAACGTTGGCTATGAATTTGCTAGTCAAAGGAGTGTTTCAGACACACAAGAGAACTGTGGTGCTCAGTTCCAAGTAAAAAAAAAAACAAAAATGGGAGTGTTTGTGGTTTGCAAATTTGTTGAGGCGCATAGTCATCTTTTAACTACTCCTCCTAAGATGTATTTGTTGCATTCACATCTTGTAGTTCCTGTTGTTAAAAAAAAATTTTTTGATAGATACATATGATGATGCCAATATCAGGAAAGCAAATCAAATGGCAGTTTTTGAATTCCAAGCAGGTGGAATTGAAGTAATAGGTTTCACTGAAGTAGATGTGAGAAATTATACTAGTGACAAAAGGAAGAAAGAAAAAAGGGGAAGAGATGGTATGCTTTTTAAAGAATATCTTGAACATAAAAAAGAAATGAATCCTTACTTTTCTTTTTCATTAGAAAAAGATAATGAGAATCAGATAAAATATGTGTTTTGGGCCTCCGAAGATTTTAAGAAGTCATACAGCGACTTTGGAGATGTCATTACATTTGACACAACATACAAGACTAATATGTATGATTTAATTTTTTGTGTATTCACGGGAATAAATCACCACCGACAATCTATAATTTTTTGTTGTGCTTTAATTTCAAATGAAACTTTTGAGTGGCTATTTAAAAAGTGGCTTGAAGCAATAAATGTTGGTCTACCAAAATTGATAATTACAGACCAAGATCCTGCAATGTCAAAGGCAATTAAATTTGTTATGCCTGATAGTACTCGTCATTACTGTTTGTGGCACATTTTACAAAATTTGCCTGTAAAGCTGGGTGGAGTTGCAATCCATCTTAAAGGATTTTTAGGAAGTCTAAATCGATGTTTGTACAACTCCATCACCATTGAACAATTTGAATATGATTGGCACAAAGTGTTGGCAGATTTTATAATGATTGACAATGAGTGATTAACAGACATTTACAATATTCGTCATATATGGGTGCCAATATTTTTGAAAGGAGTATTCTTTGGAGGGATGTCAACAACACAAATGAGTGAAAGCATGAATGCATTCATCAAACAATATGTGACGCAGAAACATGATTTGTTTGATTTCATCTTTTGATTAGACCAAGGCCTTAGTCGTCAAAAGCATCAAGAACGAAAAGCACAACATGATACTATTTATGGGAGGCCAAAGTTGAAGAGCAATATGCCAGCAGAGAAATAATTATCAGAAATCTATACGAGGAACATATTTTATGTCTTCCAATAACAGGTAATGTTAATGATAAGTTATATTACAAATGTGTAAAAGAAGATGTTGAAGAAAGCATGTATGCCATCTACTCTTTCGAAATTGGAAAAGAAATTGATAGAATGGTTATTTTCAAAAAAGATTGAAATATGCAAATTGTTCAAATCAAATGTTTGAGTTTGAAGGGATTTCATGTTGTCATATTCTCTGTGTGCTAAGGATGGAGCGGGTTTTCACAATGCCGGATCATTTTATATTGAAAGGATGGACTCGAAATGCTTGAGTAGGGTTTATTCATGACAAAAACCACTATTGATCTTATGGTCTCACTTGATGACACATTAATTGCACGACATTCCGATCTGTCATATTGGTCTACATTGATGGTTGATGAGGCATTAATATCAAGGAAAACTTATGAAAATGCAAGAAATGTTATATTGAATCTTAGAAGAGAATGCATAAAGATGAACGAATCTACCATCTTTGGAGAGAAACACTCTTTGAGAGGAGGAAACATAGCTTCTGATACAGGAGATTGCCTTCCCTTGCCACATGTACGAACAAAAAGGTCATGCAAAGAGACTTAAAAACTCTAAGGAGAAAGTGTAAAGAAAGGAACGACATTGCAGTGGGTGTAAGAAACGCAGCGTTTCACACTACAGACACAATTGTCTGGCGCTATTAAAGAAGTACGTAATGTCATTAATTTTATGTTTTAATGAACTCATGTTTTAGTGCTATGAGCATTCTATAATTAACAAAATGTCTCCATTTCAATTGCACACCTCAGAGTTCTACAATTGTGTAACAATCTACTCTGCACCATCGAGGTATTGTCCCCTTTGGACTTCCCAGGAGGTCACCCATCCTAAAATTGCTCTGACTCGAGCATGCTTAACTTTACAGTTTTTATGGAAGTCCTCACGGTTTTGTCCCCGAAAGGTGCCTCGATAGTTTAGAACGGATTATTATTTATATTCTTTCATTCAGATGTACTTTGGGACTGGGTCGTTACAGGTTGGGACTGGGTCATTACAAGCCCACCAGCTTCCGCCGGATATGTCCCCATATCCACATATCTAGACCGTGCTAAGCAATGTCGGTCCAAAGATGGCCTCATCAGTGATGTGGGACTTCGTTTCTCCTCCTTCGTTCCCCCTTATTTGTAGAGGGTAGGATTCGAGAGGGAGGCAGGATTCGAGCGGTCCTCTCCCACCACTCAGAGGAGAGCCATCCCTTTCTCTGATACCATCTGTAACAATCTGCTCCGCACCATCGAGGTATTGTCCACTTTGGACTTCCCAGGAGGTCACCCATCCTAAAATTGCTCTGACTCGAGCACGCTTAACTTTACAGTTTTTGTGAAAGTCCTAACGGTTTTGTCCCCAAAAAGCGCCTCGATAGTTTAGAACGGATTATTACTTATATTCTTTCATTCAAATGTACTTTGGGACTGGGTCATTACAGGTTGGGACTGGGTCGTTACAAATTGCTCCAAGTATATCAGACATAAACTTTGACTTGGAAGATGAAGGGAATAGTTTGGAATGTCTACTTCCAACCATTTATAGTGAGTCTTGGTAGGCAATAAGTAATTATGTGTTTACATCTCCATTAATTAATCAGTCATTTATTTATTCTAATTTCTAACAATAGCTTTCCTTGTGTTTTTATAGGGATTTTACCTTGTAACTGAATGGGCAATGGATTCAAGAAAATTTAATGAAATTGTGTTTTGGATATTAAAATTAGGATGGAAGTGTAGCTGATGTTGCATTGGAGTGGATTTTTTTTTTTTTTGAAGTGGAGTAAGGGGTATTTTTTATGCAGTTGGAACTGGAATTGATATAATTTTCATGTCTTTTTGTAATTGAAATGAGAGATGGAGCTTTGCCCTCAGTTCATATCTTATTTTCATTGTAATTGGAATTGATGTAAATTTCATGTCTATTTTGTAAGTCAAATGGGAGATGGATCTTTTTGCTCTATTATGCATTACAAGAGTTGCCTGAGCTTCAGACCTACTTCCAACTCATATATCAGTTTCAAACTTAGCCCAAATTTTCATATCCATTCATTTCAACATATCTTTACAAGTCTCAGTTCATAGATAAATATGAGCATGAAATATGTAACTAGATTTAGGCATGCTAAGGGTGCAGAGTAATAATGGATATAATTTCATCTTATTCCAAAGTTCATGTTGATCAGCATCTAGAATGTGCATTTAACATACATTATTTTTATTAGTCGTAATTTATTTAAGAGGGATTATACATTTAATGAAGGACAAAATAGGAATACAAGAAGTTCAAACATAAGGGTGACCTCCAGTTAAAAGGCCTGGAAATACAAAATGACAGTGTGCTTCCAAACTTGGACAAGAAAGACATGAATGAGCAACTAGGCATATCTTTCATTGCTAGGTCCCTGTTTACTACTCCAACCCGGGATGGCTTTGTCTAAGGATTCTTAGGCTTTAAGACAACTTGAGATAAAGGATTTTTTTTTTTTTTGTGTAATTGAGATAGAGGACAAAGGTTGTCTCAGATAACTTATTCCCAATATTGTCTTCATTGTAAAACCACTTTTAAATACTACCTTCATTTTTAATATTCAAATATCAACACAAAATTAGTTCAACCTGTAACATTCAATAATAATCATAACAATTTAAAAAACCAGCAACCCAAATTAGGAAAACTATCATTCAACCTATACATTTAAATGGTAACAAATCTAAAACTTCCACTCATACACTTCCATCTGAAGACATTCATTCATACACTTTCAGGACAAGCATTTTACAAAATAAAAAACAAAAAAACAAAATTCTCTTCCAGAGAGATATTTCCAGCCACAAATCCATGTCCATGCCATGTATTTTGAAGACCACCACTCCATGTCCATGAATCAAAATTAAATATAGGGTAGGAAAAGCATTTTGAATTCAGCTTGGGCTTAAGACTCCATGTCCGTGCTTCATTCCTATAAAAAGGTTGGATAATTACATGTTAGCAATGAGATTAAACAAATGATTAACTAAAAATATTGATACACTAACAGAAATGTATACCTGATACATTTTATGGATTCGAGGGTTTGGGAATTTGGGATTTTAGGGCAAAGCATTTGTGTGTTTAGGGTTTATTTTATTGATTTGAGATACATGTTCACAAATTTAGGGACATGGGGTTTATGGGTTTAGAAATTAGGGGATTGAGGGGTTTAGAGTATTTAGGGCTTACAAATTTGAGGGTTTAGGGGTTGGGGAGGTAGGGATTGATGGGTTCATAGATTTTAGGATCCACTGATTTGAGGATTTAGAAACTTCAAGGTTGGTGGATATAGGATACAAACTATCAGGATGACAAACATGGAAGCATAAAGATTAAGATAGATAGAGGTAGACACAAATACTTACACGAACGGGGCTGGAGCATCTATCAAATGCACCGACTATCTCTATTTCAGGAATTGGGTGCTGGGCCATGGCTGTTTTTGGAGCTATTTGCTAGAGTGAGAGAGAGAGAGAGCTGGCAACTCTAATCTATGGAGACAGAAGGATGATCATGACTCGTGAGACCAATGAAAGAAAGAGCCAGGGGAGAAGGAGAGCATCCAGAGCTTGAGGCAGAGGATAACGAGAGGATCAAGGACTTGAGGGAGGGGAGAAATAGAAGGTCGAGGGCGGGAGAAATGAGAAAGAGTGGGACAGAGAGGAGAGTCTTCAAATTTTGGGTTTTTTTCCCCTCTAAGGGGTTCCTTTATACTTGATATCCCAAGCGTTAGATGAGCATCTTGATCCAATGGTCACAAAGTGGGTTCGCATGTAAGGCTATGAGCGGTGAACGCACAGGAATATCTCTCGTAATAACAATAATAAAGAGATATTGTCCACAAAACTGCCCTCTGACATGATCATTGCCTTGAACAATTAAAAGTTTAAGTATTTGCTTGGTCCTAAGGTTATGACTTGTGCAATATTCTTGGCCCGTGTTATTTCTTATTACTATTTTGCGAACAAACTCAAGGAAAATATTAAAATTTTGATAGTTTCGAATAAAATATCAGATTTAAGGTCAGTTGTATAATTAATATTCTATTAAAAATATAAAAATATCATCAAAGAGTTGAGCAGATCCATTGGACTATTAGACCAAGCCATTTCATAGAAATTTTACATTGGCTAAGCCCATTGGATAAGGATATATAAAGAGCCAATTTGGATAAATGAGGAGTGAAGTAAAATGAAATAGATTTTACATGGGAAGTGAAGTGGACGAGAAGTAAGTTGAAGTTAAGATAAATTACTTTACTTTACTTCATTTGAATACTTGATGTGAAGTAAAATTTAATATACTTTGCATGTGTTTTAATACTTAAAAGTAAATTAAAAAAATAGAAAAATTAAAATTAAAATTTAATTTTAGAAAAAACCAGACATGCACCATTTTTCTAATATAAAAAATTTTACTTCTCTAAATTTTATAATAAGCCAAATTTAACTGCTAGGGCAATCACTTCATAAGTTGAATTTGGGCTAGCAAATGCTCCTAATCCCTTTTCAACATAGTTGGCCCCATCGGACAATAATGTCCTAAGCATGCCGACATCATTTGCTGTCTTTTTGTTTATCCGTTTTTAATCATTGCCCTTGTCCTTGCTACCATTTGAAAGTGGAAGAGTCAGGGATTTGACAAGAGGCGTCATCTATCCGACCACGTGGCCAATCCTTCACCGCTGCTGTCTATAGATCTTTCCCAAGTGAAGTCAGATGGATTTTTTTTCCAAATCAAATGAAGAGCCATGGTTCTTGTCTTTGGCTAAAATCCAAAAGGTTGGATAAGGATCCAATCTCGTCCTCTGGTGCAATTGCCATTGAGTGCAAAGGAGATCAGAGATAGCCGGCACAAGGGTTCTCTAGTTCTGACAACTGCTAGGGGAAGAGAGCGACTAGCAACCACTAGCGCAGTCTACCGCCTGTTGCCAGAAAAGACATCATCCTTCGTTACAGAAATCAAAAAAATGTAACACGCATAATCATGCTCGCAGAAGAGAGAGGATCAGATTTCTAGTGTGAAGACGATCTCTACCATCCCCCAGAATGAGGGTATTTTGAGAAAAATAGAGGAATAAGCCGCCGAAGAATTCACATTTTCGCCGAATGTACTTATTTGAAATGTAATTTGAAGAACTCAAGTATTAATTTGAAATGTGATACTTTTTGTCCTAATTTGAAATTTGAGCAAAATTTGAACCGTGTTTTAAACTTTTTCCTCTAAAAAAAGATTCTTAAGGCGTGGTAGGTTCCATGATTCTAGTACGAAACGCGCCCACAAAATAAATGAACCTCACACCAATCCACCTATCCAGAATATCCAGGGCCACATTTGCAAATATCTAAACTGAAGCTGGATTTTAACCACACCACACCATCCTAGGATGGTACCAGTCTGTGATAATAAATTCCCCTAAATGTTTAATCATCATCTAAGCCACCATGACTTCGACGCCTTGTTCTGTAGCATTCTCCGTTGTCCTCTCATCCAAACCCTCAAAACCTCAACCTTCCTTCTACCGTCGAAGCCAAAAGATCTTCTCCTCCAACAACCTCCATTTCGTCCTCCACGATTCCCTCGACGCTTCTGGAATCGACACCAAAGACGCTAGGGTTTGATCTTTCATCTTGTCATCTTCTCTTTTTCATCTTCCTTCGTCATCTTCTGATCATTATCTCGTGCGTGCGTGATTTGTGATGAAGCAGTCGTCGAGGGATGGATTCCGATCGCAGATCCAATGGCTGTCGGAGATCGAGAGGGAGACGAGCATCGCCATCAACCGAGGGGTGGATCTCGGGAAGGCGGCGCTCCACATTGCGGCGGAGGACGATGCGCTGGTGTCGCATTCGTCGGTGCCGCTTCCCGTCGATGCGTTCGTCGACAGGATGGATGATCTCTCCATGGGATTCTGCTCGCTCTACATTCCCCCGGCCGGATCGTCGCCGGAGCTCTATCTTGCGAATCTGGAGAGATACTTCTACGTGCACAAGGTATTTGTGTTCTTTTTCTGTTCTGATGCCTGGATTGAATTGTGCGCTTGGTTTTGTGCAAATTGATTTGAATTCAGTAGTTCAATTACAATGCTTTCGAGTTGAATATGTTTGCGTGCGATAAAGCTAGGAAATATAGAATTGAAATGAGCGCATTTGGGACCATTTAGAGGTAGCATCGATACGTGATTGAATCAAGAGAGGCTTGTGTGAGATGGATGTGGACACACCCAAAGCAGGAAGTAGTAAGGGTAGGCGTGAAGTAGTGCAACCTGTCCGAGCTCATGAGACATGATGATGAAACAGAATTCATTCATGTAGCTGACAACAACATGGCTGAGACAAGGCTTTGATGACGACGACGACGATGATGATGTTGAAGATGTTTGCAAATGGCAATTGTGCCTACATTTGATGCTGGATGGAGAAACGGCTTTTGATGGATCGTTGGGCCCTACCTTTATCGAAGTGTTGAAATGATCGCTGCTGTCTAGTTCAAGCATGTGGGATTAGTGCACAGATGAAAATTGGCTGACCCTTGGCTGACCCATGTAATTAGTCAAGCTGTGAGTGTGTGGCCTTTCTATGTATAATGATCTATCCAATTTAAATTTGGGCCCATTGTCCAGATCGAATGCCTTCTTCACTATCTAATTGTGGGAAGGTTTTAGATTTGATTATTTCTTGTTTATGATGGATTTTGTTTCTATCTTAGCTTTGTTAAAATATGTGGTTGAAATTTGAAGTCTGTTTAGTTTTGTGCAAATTAGTTCATAAGGGATTCAAGCACCAGATTTTTTTACAAATGAAAATTCTATCATTTTGTTGGACATTCTTGGAATTGCGCACCTAGAACTTTTAGCGGGTGCTGACTTCCTTGCTAAAGAGGGGTGGCAGAATCATCTTTGTTTAGTGGGAGGTTCAGAACTGATTTGCCTATGGTGATATCTTGTTTTTTTTATGGTAGAATTAATTATAAAGGAATAAAAATCATTTGTGACTCCTTAGATTCTGGTTTCTTGACTGAATAAAAGAATTCAGTCTGTGCACTGTTTTATACCTCTTTAAGTTTCACACCTTGCAGCAAGGGGCTGCTTGGTTCTTAAAGATGCTATTTCCATATTGTCAGGGTTTTCGGAGAACAACTTCTGGGAACCATTCAAACGGACAAGCATTGTACCTTCACTCGGTACACTTTCCATTGACTCAATTGCTTAAGCTGGATTTTCCAGACTGGAGCTTCTAAATGCTGCATGCTTACATTGTTGTTTCTCAACATTCTGAACAGGTTTTGACTCGTCGATCAGGAACAGCAGTTATGCTTTCACTTATTTATTCAGAAATATTAAAAATGTTAAGGTTGTGCGGGTTTCTGGATTTTGATGCAGAGATTCACTTCCCTCACGACCTTGTTGGTCTTCCCAGAGGTTATCATAAGCAAAAGAGCAAGTTGTCAGATGAACACCACATAATGACAACGCAATCTCTTTTGGTGGAGGTAAGCGTAAATTATATGGATGTTTTGGTTTTTACAGTTTAGGCACACCAAGTTTTCGTGTCACTGTTTGAAATATCATTGGTACTGGATTATCCAAGATACAAAGTTCTCTAATGAATGCAACATCTGGCAGGACTATAGGAACTTAATATGTATTTCTATGCAAAGAATAGCTGATATTTCCACATGAAATATGATGGCCTGCTCATTGTAGTGGTTCTAAAGAGGCTTTCCATCTGTTTGATGAAAACTTCTATTATCCAATTTTTATTTGTTAAATAGCTATATGGAAGCTTTCCCTCTTATCCTAGCATGTCTTGTTAGATGCTTGGTTCTAGCTGGATACAGAAGAAAATTTTTATTTTCCCTGAATGTCCTTGAGATAAATATAAGCAATTTATTGTTTTTGGAGAATTATTGGCCAGTACAAATATCAGTAACTGGTTGTATTCTGTTAGGCCTTACAGGCTGCTGGGTGGCCACACAGTTCATGAGCTCGATACTCCCCTCTATTCAGCCTGTGGGATGCGTGCCTGTGCTCGAGAGATAGCTGTCCATAGACTGATAAGGGATGCATGGATGCTCGAGAAGAGAGGAACCGTGGTGGTCCCCCTCGGACCCCCTGGATCCCACGAGTGAATAGAAAGTTGGATCTATATTGGATCTCACCTAAATCGTCTCGTCTATCCTCCTGAGGTGAAGTTTGGTTTCAAACTTCGCTTCAAAACAGGAGGAGGACACCATGCTAATGTGCCTTGGATGATCCACATCCCGGGACAAGTGCTGATGGGCATGTTGAGCTAGTGATGGGCATGTTAAGCTAGTGGTTGAGAGCCCTCACATCTGGATGCCTTTCCTTTTTGTGAGATCCTCATTTGATCTCACCACCAAGTCGCACATCTCCCTCCTGCTACTTTGATGTTGCTTTCTGCATGAGGGAAGGGCTATCTGCACCTGAATTCTTATGCCTCCCTACTGTCTACCCTGTATCACTGAAGACTGCTTGGTCTGCAGCTGTTTTATTGAAGAGCCTGACTAATGCAAATCCTCTTGATCGTCCATCTGAGTTCTTAGGGATGAAAATACCCTCTAACTGACAAGCTCACCAGAACAAGGCCTGCAGTTTCTCTGTAGAAATGGAGTCAGACAAATTGGAAACATAAGCAGTGATGGATCTCCCCTTGATGCCGTCCAGATGGGACTTCTTTTTGCACTATTCTTCAGACACCAGTAGCAGCTGAGTCCATAGTCTTGTTCTGTGAAAACCTCGCCTCTACTCCCTTTACCACTGTGGCTCTTTTCACTTGAGATAATCCTTAAATGTTAAATTATAATCTCATGTCATGTTATAGCTTAGAGTCTTATGATTATGAGCCAATGACCAATTATAATGCAGATTTTCTTCCTTTGTTTCTGGGCATGCACATATTTTTTGTTAAATCATAATAAAATTTTTTTCTCGAAATCCGGCTGTTGATGTATTTTGCTTCATGTCTTACCCCCTTTTGACCATCATGGACCTTGCTTGCAGATCTTGAAGAATCTGAAGGATGCCTTCTGGCCATTTAAGCATGATCATACCGGGAGTTTGTTCTTGAGGGCAGCTCGTGCTGCAAACTGCATTGGACCTACCATTGTAGAAGGGCCTTTCAAGCCTAGCGACAATGTGAGGTGGACCTTTGCAACACTTCTGTGGATGTGATTTAAATGATTGCCCCCAATTTAGTTCACCTCATATTCTCCCCTTTTTCCTTTTTCTCATTTTGTTCCTTCCACAAGCAGTGGGTTTGACTTTGCATCAGCTAAGGCTGCACAACATAGGCTTGGGCGTGGGGTTTGGACTAGTGTACATTTTGGGGATATGCGGCGTGCATTAGCTGGTATGCTTATACTATGTCATAAGTGCCCTCTTTTTGTCTCATTTCTTTTGCATTTGTCTGCATGAAAAATATCCATTCCATATGTTTTGATTTATCCTTGTGTGGCATTGACTTCAAATTGTGATCACTAGTTATTCATTTCCCCTAACTTTGCCTCTGCTTTGCAGAATGTAAATGAAATGGTAGTTTTAGCATTTACATTCTGAAGTTGTGGAAATAATAGAACTACTCACATTTAATATATACATGCTCCTGCAATAAGAAACCTTGTTGTCTAGTTGAACTTGTATGGTTGGATACTTGAAATGTGCGACCACAGTTTGAAAGAAAGCAATCCAAAGATGGCAATATATTGAGTTTTACTCTGTAGGATTACCATGATTCAAGATTGGATAGCTGGGACAGTAAAATTAAATTTGGCAGTTTATTTTTAATTGACAACCTTTTAGTCTACAACCCTGGACCTGGAAGTTTTTATGGATAACAGCTTCATGTGGATTGTGCGATCTTCAAGAGTCTACCTTTGGTTGGTTTTTTTTTTTTTTTTGCCTTGGGTCTTCTCTAGTGTTTTTGGGCTAAATGAAGAATTATGTTTCCTCGTTTCTGCCTCTTCTACTCATTTCATCCAAGATTGATTAAGGGATCATGCATTTTAGTCCATAGTGTGAATTTCAAAACATATATGGAGTGGGTTTACGTGGCATCCTATGGATCTCTCAGACTGTGTAAATGTTGTCTGCCAAACGTTTACACACTTGCAAGTTGAAACCCAAGTTTATGTGACCAACTTAAATGTACGCGACTAGATCCATGATGCCTATAGGATACAGGTAGTCGTGAATGGTATAATTATACAGGTAGTCGTGAATGATATAATTATGCACTTTCTGGTAAAATCCAATGCATGGATTAGATATGGGTATCTAACTATATGTGGTTTCATGTTTCATATTGAGGCTTTTTTTAAAATATTCATGCCTGAAAAGGAGCTTGGTTGTTTTTTATGAACTGTTACTTCTGTTTTTTAAGCAGTGAACTGTTACTTTTGCTCCTTAGCTATAATGCCCAGATATGGACACGGATACAGATACCGGTACGAGAAACAGGGATTTGACATAGCAACTCCAGAAATTTAGGACACGGATATGGGTACGGTATTACTTAAAATGCAATACGGACATGGGATAAGACACGGATACTAGTACGAATATCACATTTTAGTAGTATATGATACATAATACGTGATTAACTACTAGAAGTGAGTCTCTAGAAATCTCCGTCTAAAGTAGGGTGATATGGTCAAATGTATAATATGAAAAAATTATAGCTATCAAAATTAAAATGGAGGGAGGGAGAGAAGTTTTAACTTTTCAAGGAGAGAAAAATATAATTTAAATTGAGAAAAAAAGGACATTGAATGACATGAAAAGAAAGGCTACTTCCTTATCCAATACAAAAATATAAAAAAAATGGCAGAACTTTAAATATGAGAGTGAAAGGGGGGAAAAAACCATCAAATATACAGTGAGTTTTGAGTTTTGCAATATTAAAATAAAATAAAGGGGGCTGAATGTAAAAATGAAAGTACTCTTTTGAAGTTATAACCAAAGATTTTAGACGAGATTCGTTGTCTAGCTCAATTTTGGATAAATTCCTCTAATTTTGCCTTTTTCTTTTTATAAAATACAAGACAGCCGTATCCTAAAATAGTGAGCTGTATCTTGCCTTATCTCGTACCTGTATCCGTATCGGACTGTATCGGTATGGATACCTCAGGTTAAATGAGGTATCCGGGTATCATAGCTCCTTAGAATTAAAAAAAGGAAAAAAAAAAAACTAATAGAGCCTAATGAAGTATGGAACTAGGACATTGTGATAGCTAGAATGGTATTATAAAATATATCTGTATAGTATCTAGCACCAATTTGTATCATGTGGATATTGGGCACCTCATTCTTAAAATAAAAAAAAAAAAGATATTGGGCACCTCATAGATGTACAAGCTTCTGGGTGTTATAGGATTTTGGGGGAATAGAGAAGCGTAGAAAATTAGTTCTATACGTTGGGAAGTTTTTTTGACCTTTTTTTTTTTTTATTTCTCAAAGTCCTATGAAGATTTAAGATATGAAATTAAACACCTTCAGGTTTATTACACCAATAAAGAAAATGAATGGGTTGAATTACCAATTTGGGGTCCACAAAAGTGCAAAAAAAAGAAAAAGAAAAAAAAAGAATGGTGGGGTGGGGTGGTTAAAGGTTTTTGAACCCACAACCTGACCCCTATTCTAACCTGTACCACCGCTTATCCTTATTTACATATGTAATCATATACCACGTCCTTTGATATGTAAATTAGAGGCTGAAAATGGCCTCATGTAGACATCATTTTCACCTAATTTACACGTCATATGCATACATGAGTTCAAACAATCATGATCATGTGTAACCATTGCACATGTGCATGATTGACATATGTGAGTGTGTGCAACCAAATGATTGCTCATAGTTCGCTTCACCATTGGCATTTCTCAATGCATTCTTGCACAAACAGAGATCTTTTGCAGCATATCATGGATCTCCTCCAAAGGTTTTTCAACCCGCAACCTAACCCCAATTCCAACCTGTAGCACCTCTTATCCTCATTTACATATGTAATGATTTACCACGTCCTTAGATATGTAAATTAGAGGCTGAAATGGCCTCATATACATATCATTTTCACCTCATTTACACATCACATGCATAAATGAATGCAAACAATCATGATCATGTGTAATCGTTGTACATGTGCATCATTGATATATGTGAGTGAGTGCAAACAAACGACTGCTTAAAGATTCGCTTCACCATTCGTGGCGCAGCTCCGGATCTCCAATTGAGCATAGAACAATCTCCGAAGGATTATTCAAATCCAAAGATGGATTCTTGCCCTAAGGCATACCAACACTTATGACAAGCACAAAGATAGAGAAAACTCTGATAATTTTAATTGAATAAAGCATGTCTATTACAATGAATGGCTTCTTCTTATATAGGAAGGGCTATTGTTAAACTAGGAAAGAGTAATTTTAAACAATCATGGCTTACTAAATTAATTTAAGTCCGTCCCAATCTCAACCAACATAAAATAGGAAATAACTAATTAATTACCATCTAACTAAGGATAGGGATCCTTGAGGAGGTCAAGGATCAAGTGGGGCCCATCACTGTCTGCAGGCCTGTGACTTGGGCCGGATTTTGAATCAGCTTGTATCAATTCTTCTCGGCTTTGAAAAACCTGACTGTAGTGAGTGGAACGCTTGATATCTCTCATAAAGATCAGGATTGATGCGTTAGAAGTCTATAGCTCGATCCAAGTAGCGTCGGAGATGACGATTCCGCTAGCGAACATAAAACTTTTGGTAACCTCCTTGATGTGTAGAGACAATTTGATCATCAAGAACATCAATAATCTCATCAGTAGATGGGAGATTAAGTAGTAGTGAAATAAGCTGTGATTTCCCTCAGTATCATGGCCGCTGTAGAGAGTAAGATTCTCTACGTTGAATGAAGAACTGCGCCTAATTCAGGAGGAATGTCAAGAGCATAGGCATTGGGGCTAATCTTTGGCAGAATCTTGAATGGACCGGAGTTACGAAGGTGTAATTTCTTATTAGCTTTAAGAGGCAACCTTTTAGGTCGAATACACTCTATAACCATATCACCTTCATTAAATTCAACAAATTGACGATGTTTGTCAGCTTTCTTTTTATAAACATTGTTGCTGGCAGATATATGGCGGCGTACTTCATTAAGCACTTGTTACACATGTTGGAAGAAATGTTCAGCATCGGCACTAATTTTTGCATCGACTGGCAAAGACACGAGATCAATATGGAGTCGTGGACAAACTCTTGTAGCAGCTTCAAACAGTGAAGTGCCAGTAGACTGATTGATTGAGTTATTGTATGCAAATTCTGCCATAGCGATCACTTGATCCTAGTTTGAAATACGGTCATGCACAAGACAACGTAATAACTGTCTAAGACTTTTATTTACCACTTTTTTTTTGTCCATCAAACTGAGGATGATAAGTAGTGGAAAAGTTATAATTGGTATTGGACAACATCCACAAGGTCTTTCAGAAATAGCTCATAAACTTTGTATCTCGATCAGGAACAATAGTCTTTGGAAGACCATATAGGTGAACAACCTATTCGAAGAATAATTTAGCCACATTGTAAGCATCGGCAGTTGCAGTACAAGGACTAAAGTGTGCCATTTTTTAAAAACGGTCAACAACGACCAAGAGAGAATCAACCTTTCTGGCGGTCGTGGGTAAACCTAGTACAAAGTCCATGCTAATGTCTTCCCAAGGATTGTGGGGAACAGGCAAAGGCTGATATAATCCAGTGTTCTTCTTGTTTCCTTTAGCGAGCTGACATGTTCTACATCTTTTATAAATATGAATCACATTGGTTTCCATGCAAAGCCAATGATATTTGTTGCCGACAAGAGCAAGCATTTTGTTGTGGCCCTAATGTCCGTTACATCCTCCTGCATGCAACTCTCGCACAACATAGTCACGAATAGAAGTAGCTGGAAGACAGAGTTGCATACCTTTGAATAAGAAACCATCATGAAGACGATATTGAGGATGTTGAATATGATCACCATTTGAGGAGATCTACATAAACAGAACCAAAGTCCTTGTTAGCGGCATAATCCTATTTAATTTGCTCAAAACCTGACACATTAACATATATAGCAGTCAAAAGATGTTTCTGCTGGTTTAATGCATATGCAATTATGTTATCCTTTCCTGTTTTATGTCGAATGAGGAATTTGAACTTTTGTATATAGGCACTCCACTTAGCACGGTAGCGTTGATCATTTGTTAGGAGTGTAGATGTTGCAAAGCATCGTTGTCAAAATAGAGCACAAATTCATTAGCAATCAAATAATGTTGCCAGTGACGAAGCGCTTGGACAAGAGCATAGAATTCCAAATCACAGGCAGAATACTTTCGCTTTGCATCAGAAAGTTTCTTATTGAAGAAAGCAGATGGATGTCCTTCCTGGCTAAGAACACCACCAATGCCTATATTTGAGGCATCACAAGCAATTTCAAAGAGCTTGTTAATATCAGGAACCTGTAGGACAGGCGCTTCAGTAATTTTTTGCTTGATTTTTTTTTCAAAAGCCTTGGTGGATGCGCTGGTCTCTTTGAATTCACCTTTCCACATATAGTCAGTAGTAGGAGTCATAATAGTACTGAAGTTTTGGATAAACCTTTTGTAAAAATTGGCAAGACCATGAAAACTGCGAACTTCAGTAAGGGTGGTATGAATAGGCTAATCGAGAATAGCTCTCACCTTTTCAGGATCCATTTTAATTCCTTATGCAGACATAATATATCCCAAGAAAACAACAGAATTACTCATGAATGTACATTTTTTGAGATTTATAAATGGGCCCGGCGAAGAAGTTGACAGACATTATCGAAGTGCTAAAAGTGATCTTCATCTTTTTTTGTTTTGCTATAAATTAGGATATCGTTGAAGTAAACGACGGCAAATTTCCCAATATAAGGCTGCAACAATTGCGTTATAATCCGCATAAAAGTACTAGGAGCATTGGTCAAGCCGAATGGCATAACCCTCCATTTATAAAGACCATCCTTGATTTTGAAGGTAGTTTTCCATTCATCACCATGTCATATGCGGATTTGATGATAATTGTTCCGCAGATCAATTTTTGAGAAAATGCATGCACTAGTCATCATATTTAGCATATCATTTAATCGAGGGATAGGGAAATGATATTTTACCGTGATTTTGTTGATTGCACGACTATCTACACACATTCGCCAGCTTCTGTCTTTCTTTGGAGTGAGAAGTGCTGGAATGCCACAAGGGACTGAGACTTTCCTTAATATAATTTTTTATAAGCAGATTATCAACTTGCCGTTTTAACTCAGCATGCTCCACTAGACTCTCCGATACGTAGGTAAGTTTGGTAACGAAACTCCTGGAACAAGATCTATGGTATGTTGAATGTCTCTTAATGGGGGTAGTTTTTTTGGCAATTCGTTAGGAACTAAATCAGCAAACTTTTTCAATAGTGGCTACATTTCCTGTGGAATGGACGTGGTTTGAGAGTCATCCACAACTTGCTTGGTAACTAATGCATACATGACACCTTGCTCTTTGCTTTCTTCTTCAAATTTTCGCATGGTTAAAAGAGGAGATGTAGGAGGAAAAATATTAGATTTAGGTTAAGAGGGTGGGGTTGGTAAAGGATGTAGCCTGATTTTCTCACATTTCCACTTGAAAGTGTAAGGATTGTGCTCATGATTTGTGATGACCTTAAGTTTTTGTAGCCAAGGTCATCTAAACAGAATATGTGTAATGTCCATTGGAATGATGTCACATCAAAGAGTATCCTCATATGTGCCAATTCTGAAAGGAACTATACGTTGCTGACGAACAGGAATAGAATAATTATCGACCCATGCAACTTTATAATGTTGTAGATGCTTCTTTGTGGGTAACTTGAGCTTCTCAATTGCTTCTTGGGAGATGACGTTCATTGCACTGCCACCATTAATAATCATATTGCATGATTTGCCCCTGCAATTAACTCTGGACCGAAAAATTGAAGCATGATTCCAATCTTCCTCTTCCTCTTTTGAATTGGCTAGTAACAATCGACGCTCAAGAAAAAGCAGTGGAGTATCATCAGTATCCGGATTTGTATCGTTTATTCATTTTTCAAAATTCTCATAAGCAGGATCTGCATCAACTTCCTCTATTTTGACATACTCATCATATTGATCATTACTATCAAGTTCATTGGAGGTGTATAAATTTTTATGTGGACACTCGCTGGTGTAGTGTCCTCGTTGTTTGCAGGCATGACAAACAATATCCCTCTTATCTATTTTGCCACGAGCACGATTATTATTCTGATTCTGTGGAAATCGCTGACTTTGTTGGGAAACAACCTTTTTTGGCTGAATGCCTGGTTGAGGATTTTGAGGTGCTTGGTGGGCTAGTCGCTGAGGAAGAGGTCTATAAACTTGTGCTTGATTGTAATTATTGGTAGGGTCAGGGCCTCTTCTTGTGAAAGACTCCACGGCTTGGATAGCATTGCATTTCGGCTACTGAATTTCTTGTTGGGCCTTTCGGGCTTTGTTGGAGATTTCATCAACTGTGGTATAGTCAAACATCACTACCTCTTGTCTGATATCTACACGCAGGTTATTTCTGTACCTGGTGATAGTCAGATGGTCATTTGTCTTCAAGTTATAGTGAACAATGTATTCGCGAAACCTGTTGGTGTATTCTTCTACTGTCAAGGTGCCTTGCTGGAGACTTAGATACTCTTGGTGGATTGTATCCATATAATCAGAAGGTAGAAAATTGCCTTTGAGCCTATCTTTCTTGTTATTCCACCAAATAATAGGCCGGCCCACTGCGAGCTCACTATTTTCAACGCCATACCACCAAATTCTAGCAAGACCCTTGAGTTTAATCTTGGTAAAGGCTATCCGCTATGCATCATTCATACCATACCGAGCAAAATAATCTTTCAGAGAATTAAGCAAATCAACAAAAATTTTCGTACTCGCATCACCACTAAAGTCAACAATATTAATTTTGACTTTTCTTTTGATGTCATTAGGTGCGGGTGCAACAGGGGGACCCTGGGGGTCTCGTCAGCCAGAAGGTGATGCATAAAATCATGAATGGATTCTTAATTTTCAGGTTTTTCAGGTCAGACGGGTGTGTATACCAAAGACACATTAGAGGACCCTTTTTGACTGGCAAACTGCTTGTTCTGTAATTCAGCAATAGCAGTTTCCGCAAGTTTTAGACATCCTGTAACATCTTCCAATTCTTGATTTATTTTCAGTATGGCTTCATCTCTTTGTCTGTCCGTCATCCAATGTTGGAGATCATCACCCTTTCTGGGCATAGTGGCTCCTTTCTTTTGTGTGTGTGTGTGTGTGTGAAAAGAGGTGGGTCGGGTTGGGTTGGACTTTGTGATGGGTCAAACTAACCTAGGCCCAAGTTCAAATTTGGTCACCGAAGTGGGATCAAGCGAGGCCTATCCTCTTTTTTAGTTGTTCTTTCTCGGGTGTTGTGCAGGAAGGGGAATAAAGAGAAGGGCTGGACCTTACCTGCTGTTGTTCGACTTCGACAAAGGAGGGTGGGAGCCTCACTTGTTTGATGAAGAGTAGATGGCGATGGTGGTGGGGGCGCTTCGACGACGGATACGATAGGGTGAAGAAAGCTCGTGGTCGATGGAAATGTTGAGGGCGTTGACGCGAGCTCGATGACTTGGTGACAAGTACGTCTTCGTCCATTGATCTCCTTTTCTCTCTGTTGCTTTTTTTTTTTTGTTTTGGGTTGGGTTGCGGCCGTAAGTAAAAGGGTGAAGCTTTGTGGGTGCGGTGGTCTCGGTAGTTGGTAGGAAGGGTGTGGTTTGAATGGAAAGAGGTTTTAGGGTTCCGGATGGGTGATTGGGGTTGGAAAAGGGTTCGGTAAGGGTCGTTTGGCTTGTCTGGGGTGATGGTCGTGGTGAGATGGGAGAGGGAGTGGAAGTGGTTAGGATTTTAGGGAAGGGCAGAGGAGGAGAGGGGGATGGACCTGGAGTGGGTTCCGGGCGTTGGAGATGATGGGATTAAGGGTTCATTGATGGAGTTGGTGGGTTGGTGGTGATAGGGAAACGACTGAAGTGATTGGGGTGGTTTTGGTAGGGGATGGGTTTTATGGAGGGTTTAGGGATGGGTTACGTGGGTTTGATTTTAGGCTTTTCGAAAGGGGCTGTTGTTGATGGGCAGTTTTGAGGAAGGATTGAAGGTGGACATGGGAAGTTGATGGTGAACAGCAGATGGAAGATGAATTCCGGGAAAGATACTGTTTCCCCAGCGACCGGATTTGGGCTCTGATGCCAATTTGGTGCAGCCTCGGATTTTCAATCGAGTGTAGAACAATTTCCCGAAGGATTGTTTGAATTTAAAGATGGATTCTTGCCCTAAGGCACACCAATACTCACGACAAGCACAAAGATAGAGAAAACTTTGATAATTTTAATTGAACAAAGCATGTCTATTACAATAAATGGCTCCTTACATAGGAAAGGCTATTGCTAAACTAGGAAAGAGCAACCCTAAACAATCATGACTTATTAAATTAACTTAAGTCTTAATCTCAACCAACATAAAATAGGAAATAACTAATTAATTATTATCTAACTAAGGATAGGGATCCTTGAGGAGGTCAAGGATCAAGTGGGGTCCATCACTGTCTGTGGGCTTGTGATCTGAGCCGGATTTGGAATCGGCCTGCATCAATTGACATTTTTCAATGTGTGCTTGCACAAACAGAGATCTTATGCAGCATATCATGGATCTCCTTCGTTCACATTCTTCTATTGGGAGATGCATGACTTGGATGTGCTATTATTGCACTTCCCGAATAATCCCATACAACTAGTTTCAGAAAATCCAAGATAATATCTTCCTTGATACTCATGTTGATGGTGATAAGTTCTGCCTCATTGATGGACCATTAGGCACTAACACATCTGATTGAGAAACATCGGATGATTAAGGCTGAGTGACTGATTAAACCACTGACACCAGCTGTACCTGCCATGTGCATGATGTCAAAAATGATGAGCTTGAAACACCATAACTCTGCTTGAAACCATCTTGGGACAATGAGTGAGATCCTAATTGTTCCCTCGGTGCCCACCTATGAGCGGCTATCCATTTGGGGCCAGTTGCACCCTATGCATTTATGCCTGTGTAACTGATAAGAGCAAAGGGTAGCAACAACTTATATGAAGTTTGTACTAGTAGCATATGTTTTAGGCAGTGTGCATTTTATTCAACTACCCATGTTACACATCTCATCAAATGAAAAATGAATTGAAGTCAAATACCCAAGTAGAAGATGTTTTTTGGTTGTTAGGGGGGGCAGCGCTGGAAAGTTGAAGATGATTAGTGACGACCTTGTATCTTATTTTGAAGGCACTCATTTTCACAACCACAAGGTCGTGGGTTCTAGTCATGTACTCATGTTGCCACTAAAAATGACAAATTGAAGATTTGTGGTGTATCATGAATCTTGATACCTATCTTAAATGGTGGGACAACAAAATCAAATTCCCTAACAATGTGTGTGGATTTGCTGTTGTATCATTTTGGAATGGTTTCTGCCTCTTCCATTATTAATTGGAGATGAAAATTAGTTGGGTTCAACCTGGCTCCATGATGAACTTGTATTGGCACCTGAATTGAACTTTGCGCACCATACCTGTACTGGTCCTTGTGGTTAAGAGCAATGATACCCGTGCCTGTATTCGGATGTCTAGTGGAGTGCTCATTTCCCTTCACAAGCCTTAATCCCCTCTTCCTTATAGAACGAGGACAGAAATACAGACTCCCTTCCCTCCCCTCGCCTACCCGCCCACACAGACAGCTGCATACACACACCCAACCCAAAAAAAAAAAAAAATCCTTCCCCCTTTCCAAACTAAAAAAATCTTTTGAAAAGGAAAAAGTATGTCATGACTCTCATGTGGTGTAAACCGTCTCATTCCCCTTTTCACACATTCAGCCATATATATATATATAGAGAGAGAGAGAGAGAGAGAGAGAGAGAGAGAGAGAGAGAGAGAGAGAGAGAGAGAGAGAGAGAGAGAGAGAGAGAGAGAGAGAGAGAGAGAGAGAGAGAGATTGTCATTGTGAAATCCATTGTGTTATATATATGCATGTATTATTATTATTATTTGATAACTATATATGTGCATGTATAGTGACTGAAAAAGGTGCAAGGGTTTGTCCTTGTAAAAAAACAGTTACCAAACTAAAAAGAAATAACTGGGACAATAAAAAAAAATGATGGTCCTCTGGTATTTTGCGTTGCAGATCCGGACCAACATAAATATAGGACGCTACCTCTGGAACCGTACTTGTATTCTGAATTTAGAAAGAGTCCAAAATTTGACCCATACCCAATTTTTTTGGGCCAGGTCCTTTCCATATTATTACCATGTAATGTAACTCTGCACCATGCAAGTTTTGCTTAGGCATTCAATTTTTTACATGCTTTATCTACATATTTGCTTGGTTCAAGTGTATCATATTAATTTTGACTAAAAATGCATATTCTAAGGCCATGTTTGGAAGTTTGCTACTTAATTCCAATGAATTTTTAGTAGGAAGCTTTTACAAAGGGGGTGCAGACTGAAGAATGCATGGTTTGTCAATGGTGAAGATCTGTTAGCAACCATCAAAATTATTGGATTCATTTTTATAGGGTTGAGTGTGGGTAATCATTTCCTGTAAAAGAGGCGAAATTTTGATAATTTCTTGTGGACCTGCACCATTGATCTTAAGCCTGTTGATAAAAGCCCATTTTCGAGGAATATTATAGGAAGTTAGCATGTGTGCCCTAAAGATAACTTGATCATTAGCATGTCTTACAATGTTATTAAATCCACATATACCAGGCATTTATTGTTCTGTTCTTCTATTATAGATGTTCTTATATGAAACTTGTGAAATTTTTCCATTTGACAGCCTGTGAACGTCTTATTCTCCTGGGATCTGACTTGTGTGAACTAAGAGATTATAGTGTTCTCCTTTATCACTGTGGGTTTTATGAGGAATCTTTGGAGTACCTTAAATTGTATCAGGACTCAATGGTGAATTTTCTCAACCTGATTCAGATATGAGTAGTGAGTGGAAATATTTGGTCCTGCTAATTATGCCTCCAATTCCAAAAGTGTGGGTTCTATGTATTGGTGATCCATAGGGTTCGTACAGTTGAAAAGCATCCCAGAAGTTATCCACCACCTACGGACCCCCCCACCCTGTGGATCGGCTAATAATTGTCCTAGCTTGTATGGATTTGGGGCATTAGCAGGCTGTTGATTACTGTAGGTGTGAACCTGATAATACCACAGGAAGATGAAAGAGCTTATATTGTTTAACATGTGGTTGCATTTTCACTGATAACAGAAGCAGCAAAGTGGCAAGGAAAAGGAGTTATCTTCTGGTCCACCTGGAGATCTAGAGGAAGATGCTGTAGAGAAACTGGTAGTTCGTCTCAACCTCATACTGACGGAGGAAGGTTGGACTAGGCCCTCGCCATGTAGAAATCTTTGGGGTAACTCCTCTGAACCATGGTGATCTCTCTCATTAATGTTGATAGCCAAGTGATAACTAGCTGAATTTAGGATGCATCATGCAAGCACTGTTTATCAGATTACAGAAGCCAATAAAAGTGATGAGCTGCATGGCGTTGTAGGGCATTGGGGTAAACTCATAATTTAACTGTAGAAGTGGGCCTTCTACCCAAAAAGAAAAAAAAAATCTGAATAAGGGCGCCTTGAAGTTGTAAATGTATGTTACTGAGTATGGTTGCAATGATTCCACGTGCAGTGCAAACCTGCAGATGTAAAGACGTCGATACTGTATATTATGACCATGATTTTTGATGGGTAGCAAACTAATTCATGCGTTTATCATCTTCTGTGTGCTCAAATGTTAATTTGTTTTGTAGTGATTCTTATTTGATTTGTCGAGGGAATTCTATGGGCCAGGACTGAGCTTGTTACTGGGCTGGATATCTATGCCGAGATTCAGCCTACTGGTAAAGTCAGGCACTTAATGCCCCTGTTGGGTTTGGCCTGGATATGGGATTGTGTTTCTAAAGTTGGGTTGGGTTTGGATATCCCTCAGGCTGGCTTGACACAGCCCATGAAAACCCCTCAATGTTAGCAATAATGGAGGCTTTTAGAATTTCCTCCCATTCCTTTCAAGGTAGCTTGATTGTGGACTGATTCTAGCAGTGTGGTTTCTTAGGTGACACACAGTAAGGATTAGTCATGGAGGCCTCATGTCTGTTTTAATAAATCAAGGTATTATGTGTTGGGAGATTCTCAGCTAGGCAAGGTGTCAATAGGTTTTTACCTTGTGAGATGTTATTGTTACGGTCATTTTTCTTATACCCTTTGTTATTGTTATTTTTAATAGTCTGTAGTTCTTTTAGTTTCTGAATAAAATTTACCTACCTATTACTGTTAAAACTAGAACTTGTAAGCATGAATGAATAATAAAGAGTTGCCTCCTCACTTTCCAATTTTCATGAGGAGGTCAACGCTAGATAGACTGCTCTCTGGTTTTAATTTTAATTATACGCTCTCTGGTTGTAATTTTAATTATACAGTTGGCCTTGGATCCACCCAAACAGAATTCGCCGTGTGTCGGTTCCATGTGGACCAACGTGAACCATGGCCCAAGTTACATTCGGACACATTTGTACCAGACAAGATAGGTAAGAGCTTAGTTTTTTAAATACGTCCCATGGGTCCTACAAATGGGCCCCATGGAGTCATAGGAAAGAAATTGGATTTCACACCTATAGACTTCCTTTTAGCCCATATTGAAGCCACTAGTATAAATATCCACAATGAATGGGTACAGATTTTTTTTTCTGGTACCAGCCAAGCGGGGGCTGTATGTAATGACCCAGAACCCGGGGCCCTTCGGATTCCATGTTGCTACTATAAGTGTTCATTTTTCCATACACATAAGTGAAATAAACAAATTTAGTTTCGTGGGCATAATTACTAAATCTTGGAATTATAAAAAAATACATTATGAATATCATTCTTTCATTTCGTGTTGTCTTTCACCCTCACAATGTGCATGCCAAATGCCTATTTCATCTTGAACATCATATGCTCATCCTCAATCATATTACCTGAAGTGGGGCGAATCACTAGTCAATACAATTAGTGAGTAGAATTTCTAATTCAAAGAAAATTATCAAGCATAAAAGGAATTAAATTATATCACACCGGGGTTCAAAGGATTCATAGGCTCTCCTTAAAAGGAAAGTTCATAGGTTCATAATCGTACTTAATAACATGGTTTTGATGAATCACCATGATTATTGTTTTGTTCTCTCATAAGGGAGTTCATATTCTTTTCGTGATAAAATTGTCACCATTCATTAATGGAGATTCATATTCTAGTTGTGACAAAATTGCCACCCATCTTAGTTTATAGAAGTTTTTACGTTTCCACAAGGAAATTCATATTCTTATCGTGACAAGGTTGTCACCCATCTTACTTCATAATAGTTCTTTGGTTTCCACAAGAGAAATTTATATTCTTGTCGTGACAAGGCTGTCACCCATCTTAATTCATAATAGTTCTTAGGTTTCGACAAGGAAATTTCATATTCTTGTCGTGATAAGGCTGTCACCAATCTTAGTTCATAATAGTTCTTAGGTTTACACAAGAGAAATTCATATTCTTGTCGTGACAAGGCTGTCACCCATCTTAATTCATAATAGTTCTTGGGTTTCCATAAGGGAAATTCATATTCTTGTCTTGACAAGGCTGCTACCAATCTTAGTTCATAGTAATTCTTAGGTTTTCACAAGAGAAATTTATATTCTTGTCGTGACAAATCTGCCACAAAGATTCATAATACAAGGTCGAATCCAGTGCCATAGAAATCAACTACTTCATTTCAAATCATAGTTTCAAATTTGTATTGAATCAGAAATTCAATATAATTCATCATAACTTGCAGCATTATCTCATTCTTTTGTCTGGTCAGTCCCACATACATTGGGTTAGTTCTCGCCCCACTTCGAATCAGAATGGTGCTCAGGTATGTGGCATTGCCCATATCTTATTATGGATTCTACTTATTATCACCATCAATAATAAAATTCAGTTATAACCAAATAATTCAAAATTGATCATAATTCGAATATATTGAAATAATCATCATGAGGTCTATAATAGATTCCACATTATATCGTAGAGATGCATAAAATATAATCGTAAGTAAATAACAAAATCTTAAAATCAACAAACAATAAAGTTCAAGTATCATAACTAATCCAGGAATTAATCAATAGTAATTATAGTCATCAAAATCTGAGGTTCTCTTATTTGGGTTAATTACCATTTAACAGATAGATGTAGTTAGAGATTTTAATCAAAACTTTATGCCTGGTTAAAAGAATAATTATAGTAACAATAATTGATTAACTGAGATATTTATTTCTATGACCAGGATCCTTCCTCGCATATTATCAAAGAATAAGTTCAAAAGGGGTTTATTTTAATCATAAGATTAATCATATGTATCCAATCATAATCAACAGTATCTGGATTGGATCGTATTCTTACATATTCAAGTTCCGTATTAATTCCACATCATATTCCAATCACACATATCATATAGTTTATAAGTATAAATCAGAATTTAAAAAAAATTATAAGTTCATACTTGGTAAAAGAATTATATCATCATTGAGAATTGGCCTAATCAAAGGTTAATGTCAATGGTTACAGTCTTACTTTACATTCTAAAGAAATAATCTTAGAAAATGTCTTATTTTAGTCAACCCAAGACCTAGGGGGACTTCGGTCCATAAAGGCTTTCATTCTTTATACATTCTTCATGCCAAGCCCTGTATTCACTAAGGGTTTTAACATTCTTTAATACATGGCATATGCTATTTAAAAATAAATCAGAGTATTCAAAACAGTCACTATGGATATCCAATAATCCATAATTTGAGGGGTTCCTTTCATAAGAATATTTATAGAAAGGGTAAGCTAGGATTTATATAAAACTCTAAGGTCAGTAGATGTGCCTTCTGCCTGTTACTCTAAAAGGAATAGATTGGTGGGCCCAGTAGTCCAATTCACATGGAACCACCCCCATTGGGGATTGCTTTAGTCATCTACAAGATGTAGAAACTAGATCATTCATCATAAATTTGACCACAATGATTAACTCATGAATAATGAAATCATGTTCAACTGTACCCAAGGTTCCTCATGAATTCCATCTCAAGATCTAATGTCTCTTGCTACATGATTGATAAATATAATAGAAGTTCAGGACTTAAAAAAAATAGAGTACTTGGAATTTGGCCCAAACAAAGATTTATAATAATGACTACAATTCTACTTTATATTTACAAACAAGAACGTGTGGAAAAAACTTGTCATTAATTATTCCGAAACCTCAGGGTGGTTTTTCTATAATTTCTAGAAACCAAGCTATATTAATACCAAAACTTTAGGGGGCTGTTCGTTAATTTCAAAACTACTTCATACAAGTCGATGGTAACCAGTTCATCTCTATTTTGTAAAGAAAAAAGTGGTTTCAAGCCTAGGATAGTTGATGCAGTTGGATGGTGGGCTCTAGTGGTCCAATCCACAAAGGAATCATATCCCTAGGGTCGCCTCTAGGCCCAAAACAAGATGTTGGGACCAGAGTACTCATCAGGTGGCCCACCTAGGTCCCATACCCCTGTCGACTAAAATACTTTGTGATAGTATGATTCTGCAAAAATCCTGTTTCATCTAGGATTTGTAATATATCTTTAGCTGGATTGAGTCAATTCCGATCTTTATCATCCCTATGTGAATACACAAATTTTGTAGAGTCCCAATTATTTGAAGAGAGTTTACAGACCCAACAATGGTGTTTCATAATCGACTACAACTTCCACTGCATGGGCAGGGTTTGTATTCTTTTGATGGATGGCCTATTGAGGCCCACTTCTTATGGGTCCCATATCCCTAATTGCCCATGTGTGGTCTATAAGATGATTGGATCAGATCACTTACCATGTGGGTCATATGATCCCACAACCAATGTTGACAAAATAGCATAATGATGTTACGAAAAATGAAAATATGGATACCTGGTTGGTTTCTACCCCATCTTTTACTGATTTGAGTTGGTAACAACAGCTAGACACTTTATCATCCATTCTACAATGAATTTGGAAATCTACAGGGTGTGGGTTGAGGACTCCTAGCCATAGACTGTATTCCAATGGCATCTATTACTGTTGAAATATGCAGAACTTAGAAAATATTAATCTAATCATCATCCCCATTCATAGTCTCATCATCAATCACAGAATTCAAAGAAAAGGAGCATAAGCAAGGAGAATTTCTACTCAACAGAGCATTGTTTGGGTCAACAGTCATTGTGTGGAAGGAAATAGTTCATCAGATGGTATGTTATATCCAGGTTCACCATATAAGAGAAAAAAAAAATTCAAAATTGTAGAGCAATACTTCAACATGTTAGGACCTTACACCAAGAAGTTAAGAATTTCTACTCATCTTATGTGAGGAGGCTTCAAGCATCCATCTCTCTCTTTCTCAATTCCCATGGGACAGATGTGTAGAAAAAAATAAGGGAGATGACCCCTTATATAACAGGTGAGGATACACAACTTTTGGAAACAGGTGAGGAGCTGCAACTTTTGGAATTTCCTATGTGGAAAGTCCCTCTTGGGTAGCCCTACAGTCACATCCCTTGGGTACTCCAACTCTAAGAGTTACATCACTTGGGTACTCCAAGTCCAACAGTCACATTACTTGGCATTCAAGGGTCACTCTAGATGGATTCCAACAGTCACACCTTTTGCTATTCAAAGCTCACTATAGGTGAACTTGGGCCAAGTTCCTAAAGGGTCTTTGGGCCCTAAAAAAATCTAATCCAAACTAGCAATCACTCAATTAATGAGGAAAATGGGCCCAGTTCCAAAATCACGTAACAAAATAGGTGATATAATATTCTCACGAACTACAAATAGCCATACAATATTCAAGAAATCCTAATATTACAAATTAAAATTCAAGAACATCATAAAACAAAATATATGCATTATTCCTAATTATCTTAGCCCTTGTATCAAGGTCTAGGTTGTTACACTGTATCCGTGAGAGACCCCATAGTCGTGGGAGTCAAACTTCACCCATGGCAGAGAACCACTTGCACATGTGGGAAATGAACCTTTGGCAGAGGGATGAGAAACTGGATATCCAAACAGCTGCGGTGTCTCTATGTTCTTGATTTGGTACAGGATTTAACTGGTAAGCTGAACTTCCATTTGAGGACATTGGTTAATTTCAGTGGTCTATGAACCCCCTTTATGATGAATTTCACCCTGTTGTAAAACGTGTGAAATGTAACATAGTCCAATATTTTAATTCATTCAATAAAATTTGGGTCAGTTAGTTTCATCACGGGGACCAACTTTCTGATGTTATGACTGTATTATAATACCCGTGTCATGTGTGTATATATATTTATATGTATGTATGTATGACAAATATCTTATATTAGATTGCAAGTAATTGGGCTTTTGATTTGGTGTGAGATATTCCAGTCGTATCTGGATTTGGACCTTCAATAATTTGAATAGGGGTTTATATAATCATGACAACGATGAAATGTTGGTAACAGTTCCTTGGTGAATAGATCACAGTATCACACACCATAGTCATTATACTTCATCCAACCCCCAAGAGGACAACATAGAAGAACAACAGTAAACACAAAGCTTGTTGAAATTCTGGTTTGCCTGTTCAATTAATACCAGTCATTCCCAAAATCCCAGATCTTCTTCATCTTCTCGAGAGGAAGTACAAAAAGAGTAAATATTGACACTGATACAGGTTTACCTTCAGGTAAGGTTATTTACAATTGCAATGGACATAGCACATTCAAGGTTCACTCACGGTTACGACTTTTGCCTACCTTTATGCGATACATAGAAACATATATAAATCTGTAGAAGAATATGTATCATAAATGGAGGAGGAAGAACCTTGCTGAATTTTCTGGAGTGCAACTATGTCAGCCATAACCACTGGTCCATATTGATGCTTGCACTCGCAACCTTTCAAAAGTAAATGTTATCGATAACACGTAGTCCCTAATAAAGACTCCATACATATATCCAAGGAAGGATTCTGTCCCACCAGATAGTGACAATGCACAACTCTGGATTCTGTTCGCCTTACAGTCAATAGTCTTCTGAAAAAGCTTTGAATATAAAATCACAGAAACGTTTGGCATATAGCTTTGGATCAACTGCTGAAATTGAGGTTGCATCATACTGAAAGGACTTGTATGCATGCTCGAGCTTCTTGCTAATGTCATAGTCTTGGAGTATGTCTATGATACCAAAGAAAAGGACAACATCATAAAACTCCCCCGTCGGTTCTCCAAATAGCTGAGTTTCGCAATCGACTCTTCTTACTGTCTGTTCCACTCTAGATGGCATGCTGACACCAAGTCTCATACCTCCCCTTCTGAAGTATTTATGTTGACATTCAATACAAACAATTGCATTAACGAGATAGGTCAGTTCATTTTGACAACAGGTAATTGCACTCAAAGCGCATTTGGAGATGAGTTGATCATGTTGACGTATCCAGATGCCAGAGATCTAGACTAGGAACCTAACAATGAATATTTACATTAACTAAACCATACCGCATAGTGTCGCTAGGAAGATGATCCATTTCTAGATCGGGTTCACTGTTACCTGAAACATGGGAAACAGCTACTTGTTAAGTTTGGAGTAGGAGTACTAATGCAGAAAAGGATGAGAGAATGTGTTGGAGTTCAAAACCGGATATCCTACCTTCTGTAGCAAGTGAATCCTTTGTGTCTCTGAAATGAAGACCCACTAAAAGGCTGTAGTCCATAATCCTCTCCTGTTCAAGAAACTCACAGTCCCGCTCTACTTGCCTGCGAAAATAATGTTTTAACATTTTGCCCAACTTACAGCTTACTCAGGGAACAAAAATGGTTGGCTGTAAATTTTGAGTAATATTCATTTGGGATGCTATTGATTATTTCTAAGAAGTTCTCAATATTGTTTTGGCTTTGGTTTTGTTTTGATTTTAGTCTCACAGTCACATTGAAATAGCGGGTCATGAGGTCCTTTATTAAAGAATCCCTCATGTAGAAGAATAGGATGAAGGATTGAAGTTTCCCTTGTTTGATTGGATTAGATCACGGGGTGAAGTATTTCCTGTCAAATGGTGGAAATTTTTGTTGTCTATTTCCTCCCGTCACCCATTCATATTGGTGAAGTCGATGGAAATTGATTTACCTCTGGAACTCTTGGAACCAAGCCTTTTGCAATCGAAATATGAAATTAAGGTCAAGGTCCTTGAGAGTTGTGTTTTCATCAATTTCTGCCTCGGGCTTATCTGTTGTGCGACCATGGGAAGATCCTTTCAAGTCGTAGCGTCTGTGAATGACATACTCAGAGCAGAACAGATTCCCCATTATAACAAAGCGGACCTGGTTCATCAGGTTAACAATTGAGATACCAAGAAGTGATTGGGAAGACATTGTAAAACAAGAGTTCAGATTCAAGTAGAACTGTGGAAATGAGACCCGTAGTCTAAATGTCCAATGTTATTATCCTTACTTTCCTTTGCGTAGCCCCAACTAGTTTTACGCAGTGTAAACCAAAAAACTTGGTCACAAGAGTATTCTCAAATGACCGGACATGGTTATAATAAGCTGGAAGCATCCTCAGAAGCACCTATACCATGACATGGAATAGATGAGACAGATCAGTGAGAATCAATTTAAGTATGACAAGATAGAGAGTATAATTAAAAGGAAAGGAAAACTAACTTTCACTTCAGACTTCTTCATTGTTTTTATCATATAGCGGTCATCATTGGTTAAGTAAAAGAAACTTCCACTTTTCCCGGGAGATGAGAGCTCCCGAAGTGCATCGTTACCACATATAGAAATCATATAATCTCCGGGATCAATGTTGAACAACTTGCGGAGAGTCCTGAGCATAAAACATGTCAACCATCATACACTAGTGACAATGACTAGAGAATAGTTTTAGGTAAACAGAGATCAATCGTGGCTACAGGCACAATTGAACAAATGGGAATATTACAGAAAACGGTATCTAAAGGCCTGACCTGAACACCAATGGACAGTAATCTTTCCATCTGAAGTCGCACGATTGGTGTGGTGGAGTATGTTTCGATCCTTCAGGAGGGAATCTCGTCCATACCTTTTCTTTGGGGTCAAAGGCCGATGCTTTCAGATCAAGGGATGTAGATGGAGCAGGTCTTGCTACAGAATGCCTGTACATAAGATAATGCACTGATAGTGAGTGATGAAAGATGATAAGAAGCACAAAACTCCTAAAAAGAAAAATGGAACATGAATGGATTATAAGCTAAGGATCATCTATAGTCGGAGAAAGAAACCATGTGAATTGAATGCCCAAGAAATGGAAGTAGATTATGGGCTAGCTTCTCTTCCGCATTGGTTTCCTTGGCTGCTTCTATGGCTTTGCCTATTACACAGTTTTTCAATCTAGGTGGGCAGACGGAGAAACTGATGTTTCTAAGCTAGCACAATGCAAACACTATTGATTCTTGATCAAATTAAGAAATACAATGAGAAAAATGAATGCATATAAAATACTAGTTCATCCCTACTTCTGAGTTTCGCGTATGCAACAACAGTTAACAGGTGAAGTAATTAAATCAAACCTAAATGTAGTCCAACCTCTGCATTTCTATGCTTGTTAGGAGCCGTATTACCTGCGCCTAAGCTTGTTAGGAGCTGTATTACCTGCTGAATTCCAGGGAATTCCTAGGAAAATACAATTCCTTCATTTCCAAGCTTGTTAGAAGCTATATTGCCTGCTGAATTCCAAGGAGTACTAGGAATGGCGCTGTTATAAAGGGTATTTAGAGTGGACCATGAGTAAAGACCCATCAAAATTTTCCACCAGGTATGATTACCTCACTTTGCTATGCCAAAATGAATCCTAGGATTTTGATGGTCTTTGTGGATCTCCATCCTTGATCTTCACTCGTCACCCCTTTGATAAAGGCTCGTTTCCTAGGAATTACTATTGATTCCTAGGAATTCAATTAAACATAGATAAGTAGAGATTTTTCTTAGACAAAAGTTATTGATTTCAGCCTTAAGATAATTAAAGAGAAGAGTAAATGCCAAGTCAGAGTTAGCAGTAGCAATGACTCTATCCATGCTTGTAAATAATATGGAAATGCTACAACGTTCAACTTCATATTTCAGTTGGGAGAAAGGGAATAATAACTTTCACAATTACGACTAATGTTAGACCCCCAAGTTCAGGACTAATTTTCTATGTTCATGGAATTCAGGTTTTGCTTTCCCTTCAAGTAGAAAACCATAATATGAAGGCCAAGCAGAGTGATAGGAATTATGAGCAATCCCAATGAAACAGTACCTGATTCCAAGTTGCAAATTGAGCATAAGCTCGTAGTTCTTATGGCCTTTTGAGATGGTTTCCCCTTGCTTCTTCATCTCCTTCATCTGCACCTTCAACTGCTGAATCCGGATCCTCATCGCTTCCACATCGGAGGAGTACCGGAGAGGGGCTAAACAATCATCATTGTCCCTGTCACAACCCAACTCCCCATCAGTCTCCCAACCGCCCGCCTTATCAGAACCTTTCTTGCCGCCTTGGCTGCTCTTCCTTGCAAAATCAATTGATTTCCTCCACCTCGGCCTAGTGCTGGAATCAGCACCAACCTTGCCTGGCTGTGACATGCTCAGCCTACGTGAGAAATCCACCTCAATCCCAGTCCAATTAAGTGTCTTCTGAGAAGGGAAAATCGTAATTGCCTCTGCAATACAGATTTTACGGTCCTTCAAGTCCACAGCAAACACCACCTCCGGGCTCCAAACCCGATTCTTTGTGGGGCCACCACCGGAGGCATAGAAAGTGCCCGTCTGCTCGTTCGGGTCAGCACTCCAATTCCCCATATAGAAGCTCCCATCCACCCACAGGAATCGCCCTTCGCCTTTGGGTAATCCATCCTCCCACATGCCGACGTAGCGATTTCCATTAGCCCAAAGGAAAGACCCTTTACCAGAAATTGCCCCATTCTTCCATTGCCCATCATATTCATTCCCATTCCTCCAAATGTACTTCCCCTGTCCATCCTGCACACCACATCTCCAATCTCCCTCATAGTAGTCTCCATTAACATAGTTCTTCCTCCCCTTTCCATGCTTCAAGTTCATGACCCAGTAGCCTTTATAGGTGTCTCCATTGGTGCCAATGTAGGTGCCGTAGCCGTCCATGAAACCGGTCTTGAAGTCGCCTTCATAGGTGGCACCGGAAGGCCAGGAGAACTTCCCTGTCCCCATGGTCTTGCCTCTGCACCAGTCACCTTCGTACATGCACCCGTCGGTCCAGAGGTACTTTCCGCTACCATGTGGAAAATTGTCCAACCACTGGCCAGTGTAGAAATCACCATTGGAGAGTAATCTCTCCACCTCCTCGCAACCTGCTTCTTCTTCCTCCTCCTCCACGTTTGAGACAGACATTGCAGGGGAATCGCTGTTATTCTTCGCGCCTTGTGATCTCTTTACTGTTAGTTCCCAAAGAACTTTCGATCGATGCTCTTGTTGCATTCCCTACTCATTCATCAATATCATCATCGCCATCTCTCTCTCTCTCTCTTTGATTAATTTTTTTTTCTCTTCTCAATCTCTCCTATTGATTTTTCTTAGCTTTGTCTGTGAGATTTTGAGTTGGGTTTCCGTAATGAAATCAAGAGAGGAGATGGGTGTGTTCTTCTTCATCTTTTTCTTCTTGGGTTGTTCTTTTTTTTTCCTTTGGTCTTGCTGGTTGAATTTCCCTGCATGATACAGTTATCTCTTGATCCTATAATGACTGAGAAGCCAAACATTTGGCGGGAAGAGTGCAACGGTAAAAGAAAAGAGGATGGGAATGTTTTAACTGACGGTTGAAGGGTCAGGTCTCTCTTGCACTTGTGGTTGAGGGAGGGAATAGGAGGTTTTGATTTTGACCGAGTCCGAATCCTCTGCTGCTCGTTTTCAGAGTTCCGTATTCCATGAGACTGGGACCCTCCGTACAGGCGTATAATCCACCATTGGAACCCACCTTTGATATAAAACTTTAATCATCATAAGTGAAAATCTATAGTAGGCCCAGCCCATTTTTTTTTATCCTAGTAGGAGGGCTTGGTCTCAAGAGAAATTTCACACGGCAAAAAAAGAAGCCCATAAATATGGAAAGGAATGCTTACACACATGAGAACAAAAGCTCACACATGTGAAAAAAAGAAGCTGGCACATGTCATAAAAATGACATGTTCTAGACTAAAACCCTAGATATCCATGTGAAAGCTGCCGATAAGGAGCCATTCTCAATAGGCCCATCTGTTGGAATTGCTAATGTGTCTACTCTATGGTCCCACCTAATATTCTCCGCACTGTTCTAGTGAGAATTGCACATCTAGGCTGATTGTGTATTCAGACCCGTCTTATGTCACATAGTATGTGTGGATGCACTGCTCTAAAGAACCTCATGGTTGCAACAATGAGTATCTTCCACGAGGCCCAGGCAGGCTCAAATACAAGCTTTTGGGGTTGAAGCCCCACTAAGCCTAAAACAGTTAAAAAATTTATGTAAAAGCCCCAAAGTTTTCTTTACATTTTCCCCCTCTCCTAAGACTTTCTTTACATAAAGCACCCACAAGAAAATCCGCCACTGAGTAGGCCACCACTCTATTCCGTTATTTAAAGAAAAAAATATATCATGTTTGATCAAATTCGCCTGCAGTTCATGAAATCTCATTTGAACAATATAACTGCGTAATCAATTAGTACCGTCCATTTGGTCAAATTTACTCTTCTTTGAACCATTGGTTGTTTTCACTTTTATACACGCTGCTTTCAAATAACCAACTTAGAAGCTTCACCAGATACCTTTCCTATCTAGGCATGAGAGAGCATTGAATCATGTGTGGGGTAAGACTGTAAGAGACCCTTAAAAAAACAAAGGAAGCAGTTTGGGTCTTCACACCAAGCTTTGGTGTAAAGCTGAAAAGACAAAGATTGTTGGCTAATTTTTAAAAATTCCAATATCATAGTGGGCCATCTAATTGTTCATTTAGTCCAACACATTGCTGGACCCAAACGGCTAGCCTTTCTGCCATTAAACCAGAGAAGTTAAGAGGGACACTCTGTGTAGGCTTTAGCAAACAATAAAACCAAGTTCAAACTCAAGCCCAAACGATCCAACTCAAGCATAAAATTCTGACACGAATTCCCCTCTCTGGCATATATGGCTTACTGCAACAAACATACTGCAAGTTCATATAAATCTTATTTATGACTGGCAACGTGAGTGCCTGGTACTATCGGAGGCAGAAGGGAGAACATGGAAAAACACACATGGGCCTATACATTGTGTCGCTTGAGGAGAATGGGAAGTCCTTGAACTGGGCGAGGCATTCCATTATGGATTTCTATCTTCTCTCCAGGGACCTCTGCCTCCCATCTGAACCTCTTCACCACATTATGCATGAACACAAGTATCTGTAGCCGCGCAAACTCCTTTCCCGGGCACATTCTGGGCCCCCCTCCGAACGGAATGAAGGTGTAAGGCGGTGGCCCGTCTCCTTCAAACCTTGAAGGGTCAAATTTCTCCGGCATCGGAAAGTAGTCCGGGTTGTTGTGTGTCACATAGGCGTTCCAATATGCCTGTGAAAATTAAAAGAGAAGAAAGCTTTATTTACATTTTGAGTCATTCTTCACAAAGGATACAGATTAGTGGTTGCTATATTCTGGGGCTGGAACAAATATACACTTGGACCAAGCCCAGTCCATTTATCATAGTTGAAGAAATAGTTTGCGCTCGCCTTTGCTCTAGTAGGTTCAAATTGGAGATGAGGGAGTCCAAGGCATCTCAATAACCTTCCAACTAGAGTTGAGTTTCGGAGTTTTTAATTACTGATCGAAAGGACTAGACCTTGCCTCTTTATTTATGGGCTGAAATTTTGTGAGTATAGTTATAAATGGGCCTTGATTCGGCAAACAACTCTGGGCTGTCAAAACTAGGCCACCAGAATAATTCCAACTCCACTTAGGCCTGAGGAAACCCAATTAAAAATCTGCCAGGTCCTAGTTTTTATCCCCTGACCAAAACAGTTTTTGTTTTCAAGTATTTGAGATTTTATACATAGTGGAAACTCTTTGATTGCATTAGAATAAATAAGAGTTGAATATATAGATGGGGCTTGCTATATGAACTCAAAAAAGCACTCACTACACTCATCCAAAAAATAAAAAATAAAAAAATAAGAATGCCTAAACTACGCCCACCCCCTTCTCTTCCCACTCACCTTCTCCTCTTCTCCTCGCCTTCCCCACCTCCCCCTCCTGGCTACGATCGAAGGCTCCAGCCATTGGATCTCCATCCCTCCCCCTCTTCCTCTTCCTCTCTCCCTCTCCCTCTCCCTCCCCCTTTCTCTCCCTCTCCCCCCTTTTCCCCCACTGCTTGATCTCCCTTGTTGAGGAGATCAGATCTCCTTGCAACAAGGAGATCAAGGTTCCCCCCCTCCGCCTCCCCTTCCCCTTCCCCTTCCATAATGCCCCCCCCCCCCCCCTATTCGGCCAAGATTGTTCGGCCTGGATTGTTCGGCCAGTCTTGGCCGAACCTTCTTTTTTTGTTCGGCTCGGCAAAGCTAAACAAAAGTGTAATGTTCAGCCTCGCAGGGTCAAATAGGTCAGAAATGGAATAATAGGGAGAGGAAAGAAGAGAAAGAGGGGGAGGAGAGAAGAGGAGAGGAAGAGGGAGGGGATGGAGAGAAAGGAGAGAGAGGGAGAAAAAGGAAAATGGAAAGGAGGAGGAGGGAGAGGGAGAGAGAGAAAGGAAAAGGGAGAGGAACAAAAAGGACTCATTACATTGACCTAAAAGAAAAGAATGCCTAAACTACCCCCACCCTCTTGTCTTTCCACTTACCTTTTTCCTCCTCTCCTCCCATTCCTCACCTCCCCCTCCGCTCTCCTACCCTTCCCCACCTCCCCCTTCCGACGACGGTTGCCAACTCCCTCTTCCTCTCCTTCTTCTTGTCTCTCCCTTTCCCTCCTCCTCTCCATTTTCCTTTATCTCTCTCTCCCTCTTCCTTTCTATCCCTCTCCCACCTCCGCCTCTCTATTTTCCTTTCTCTCCCTCTCCCTATTCTTTTCTTTCCGTCCCCTCGCTCTTCCTCTCTTCTTTTGTCCTCCGCTCTCCCTATTCTTCCATTTCCAACCTGTTCGGCCCTACGAGGCTGAACATTACAATTTTGTTTGGTTTTGCAGGGCCGAACAAAAAAAGAAAGTTTGGTTAAGACTAGCTGAACAATCCAGGATTGTTCAGCCAATCTTGGCCGAATATGTGGGTGGTGTTGTGGAAGGGGAGGGGAAGGGGAAGCAGAGGGGGGAAACCTTGATCTCCCTGGCAGAGGGGGAAAAGGTGGGAGAGGGAGAGAAAGAGAGGGAGAGGAAGAGGAAGAGGGAGGGAGAGGAATAGAGGAAAAGTAAGAGGTGGAGGGAGGGAGATTAGGCGGTTAGAGCCGCTGATCATAGCCACGAGGGGGAGGTGGGGAAGGGGAGGAGAATGTGAGTAGGAAGAGAAGAGGGTGGGGGTAGTTTAGGTATTTTTAAAATTTATTTTTGGATGACTGTAGTGAGTCCTTTTTTGAGTTCATATAACAAGCCCCTATATAGATTTCATGTTCTAAGTGCTTAAAAATGAAGATCTAATGTGAATATACAAAAATGCCCATCAAATGATCTCTCCTTTTAATGGAATGTGAATCAAGTGAAGATGAAAAATGAATATCCAACCATCACCATAGTAATTCAAATAATAGGAAAGTCAACATCCATCTACGTTTCTACTTTTATCTTCACCCCTTGCTTCCATCTCATTCACTCTCCACCTTTTTAATAATGTTTCGATGAAGCTCATTTAACCATGAATTCTTATGTATTTTAATCCAAATAAACACATCCATAATATTTTCTTCAGCACCTAGGCCCGACCATTTAGGGCTGGATGTTTTGCTTAGAATATTTATAAGGGATTCATGGTCAAGTGAGCTCGACCAAGGATCATTAAAGAGGTGAGGAGAAAGACATGAGATGAGGATATAGAAAGAACCTTTGATTTTTATAAAGTTTGAATTACTAGAGTGATTGCTGGGTATTTACTTCTCATATTCCCTTGATACAATTTTCATTAATGGGAAGGTTATTTGTTGGATATTCACCTTTTGACTCTTCAATTTTAACCAATTTCCTGGGTATTCAACTACACCAAACAAAGAGGCCCTAGGTGCTGGCCATGCCTAATTGGCCTTTCCTAGCCTAGGATGAGCAGTAGAAGAATGATTGCAGACCTTGACTCATGATATGAATTAAGATCCAACCCACCTAAAAGTCATGACCGCAGGTTCAAGCACACAATAAACTTCTTATTGTGCCTGAGGGGACAATGGGCCCAATGGATTCCATCGCCAGCAGTCTTTAATTATCATAGTTTCAAAAGATCATCCTGACTCATGACCGGAACTCACCTTAGTTGGCTCGGCAAGTCACTGAGTTTGGATGGTTGAACATTTGAACCTCAGTACCCATGAGTTACTGGGTTTCGAGCTGAGCCATGCTTACAAATCTTTTAAAGTATAGAATTGCATATGACTGCTGTTAAAAACATGTTACGGCGAACTGAACATACCTTCCACCCTTTTGGGATGGTAAAACCTTGGTAGGTGATATCAGTTATGACATCTCGAAAGGCCGCTGGGACGGGTGGTGTGAGTCTCATAGTTTCATTTACCACATTCCATGAATACTTCATCTTCTGTATGTCATCCCAATTGAGTAACTCCCCAGCCTTTTTTGACATAGCAATCTCCCGTTGCTCTGCACTCGGAAAGAAATATTCACATGAACATCATAGGGATTGCATTAATTAACAACCTCAATGCCTCTTTTTTAGCTTTAAAACTAATTCTAAAGACCACACTTGTTAACCCAAATTTTCCTGCTCCAGCTTGAGACTGGATGGTCCACTTTGTAAAGGAATTTGGGCTTATTCAGTCTTATGATAGAGCATGGTGGTGCAGAAAAACCTGGGTCAAGTTATTATATATATATCTATATATAGAGAGAGAGAGAGAGAGAGAGGTATTCTCAAAAACTCCCTATTTCAAAGAGGGGACTTTTTGCCCCTTTTTTGATATATCTAATGAAAGTATGCCACCTCAAAAGTGTAAAGCAAAAGAATAAGGAGTGGCGCCTCCAAATGTAATCCAGGGTGGAAAAAGTCAATGACCACCCTGGATTGAAAAAAGTCAACGAAAAAAATTTTGGTTTAGTTATGTTTTGATAACCCTAAAATAAAAAACGGTGACTATCCTGAAAGGGCTAAGCATTTTTTTTTTGGTTAAAGTAAGTTTTGACAACCTTAAAAAACAAATAGTGACCGCCCTTAAGGGGCTAAGCTTATTTTTTTAATAGAACTTATAGAATTTACGTTTTTTGATTTTTGTTTTTGCTTTTGTTTTTAAGTTTTGACTACCCTAATAAAACTTCCAAAAGAAACCATTAAGAATATGGGATAGCTAGTTTTAAGGAGATTAAATGACATATGTTAAAATTTCATAAGCTGAAAAATGAGCATTTTTTTTTTTGTGAAAAATGCTCGGGGAGTTTTGTAGCGTGGCTCATATATATATATATCTATATGAAATTTGACTAAAAGTATGAAAATTATGGCCTTTTAATTGCTTAAGATGGACATAGAATGCTACTCTTTTTTTTTTTTTTAGGAGAATACTTTATTATAGCTTTTAATGATACTAATGCATTGCTTAAATTCATCATGACCAGGGGTGGACCTAGGAATTCTTCATTTACGAAAAAATTAGGAGGGCCACCTTTAAAAAAATGAATGTAGTTTTTAAAATATATAAAGTTTCTTAAATAATTGGGGGGCCATATGTAAAAAATTATAAATTATTGAAAAACTGCCGAGTTGGGGGGCGGGGGTCGGCATGGCCCTTGCTGGGCCTCCTCTCTGACCTATTCCTAATATCTTTAACACCCACCCACAATTATATGTTACTTTTTGGTAAATTGTAACAAATAAGAATAAACCCTTGGTTTCTAAAAAATGAACGATGGATATCTAGTAGAAATGATCTTTCTGAAGTGATCATCGTCTATCTATAGAATCCATCATCTTTGCATCCTGCTATTTTTTAGTTTTTCTATTGCTAGTGACATTAAATATGGTGTTATCTTTTTGATGTTTTTTAATGTTGCTCATGCAACTTGATAAAAACAATAAGATCAAACAGGTTAGATAAATGGATGAATAGAGGAGGATATCTAAGTTTATTGAAGAGGGAAAAAATTAACAGAGAAATTATTATATAAATATAAAACGGGGACCACGGCTGGTCTCATCACAAGATCGCCACTTTTCGAGAAACAAATGATAGCATAAAATCATCATGATTTTTGTTATTGAAAATGAACTCAATTTAAACATAGATGAGATAAGATCACAAACAGTCTAAACCTCATCCTTTCTAGTTTATTCCTAATTGCTGGGACACCATTTTATGTGGTCTGTATGACCATCGAATGGTGTCTCTGTCTCTCCAAGAGAATCTACACATGCATGGAGGAAATGATAATGACTTGTGTCCCTGGATGATCATGGCTTGTGTCCCTTGATGGAAGTGATACATATGAGAAAGCCTTTAAAAGGAGACAATATGGGTGACTTTCTACATCTGAAGTCATTGCAAAAAAACCATCACTCATACTTGCAGAAAGAGAGAAGAAGTAGAGAATTGTAAGTTCCCAATTTTCAAGGGAGAAGAAGCAGAGAATTGTGAGTTCCCAATTTTCAAGAGAAGCTAAACCCCAATCATAGCTTCATATACCTGTGCAGTGCACAAATCTCTTCTTTGCAATTATTTTTCCATTTTTGGCACTTTTGGGTTGTTAGCAAGATTTTGTGCAGATTTGAGTTTTCTGTAATAAAACAGATTCTTTGCCATGAAACAAATGTGTCTATGAGAAAAAAAAAATGGAATGAATGTGCTGTGAGGATCTGCACACAGCAGAATTTTTTTTGTTTCTTCTTCCACAGTAGAGTCAAGAACAAGACAGTCATTTGTACAGAAGTATTATATAAACCTATCAATTGAGACTATTATAGAATTAACCTCACAGATCCGAATCGTTAAAATTTATAATCTAATTTTTTTCAACTTTCTGATGTGGCTGGTCAACACCAGGTTGATCAGATTAGAAAGACTTGAATGATTGAGTTTTAATTTTATCATTATAGACTCATTTGGGCTCAAATCTTTGATCCATCTTCACCTATAATTTCGTTTCAGCAAGATCTTTATGATTAACGGTTCAAATTAGTTATAAAGGGATTCTATTTTTGTGCAAAATCGATATACTTTACTTTAGCACATTAAATTTTTTATTTTCGCACTTAATTTAGTTTGATTATTATGACCAAGGTCAATATTTACTTTTTATTCGATTTTATGCCAAATTAGCGGAGAATCAATGGTTGGGTTACCATCATCATGATAAAATCAATTAAAGATATTAGGTCTTGATAAATGGCCTAATTAAACTTATTTTGGACATTAATCATATAAACTGTACCTATAAAGAAAATGTGATATAGCCAAATAAAATACGTCATATCATCAATTATTTGGATTTCTTTTGTGCCCAGTTAAAGAATTTGTGGGGCATTCAATGATTCATAAATCCATATTATGATGATTTAAAGGGACTTATAAGATCATATAGTGTTGTTGTTAATTCAAAATGCACAGTTTTTTTTTTTTATATTAATTTGGTAGTCACCAAAGTGACCCAGTTATAATAAGATCATGTATTTTGAAATCAAAATTAAATAAACCACCAATCCAATTGTGTGATAAATGATGACACTAAATGGCAATTTCATTTATGAGATTGAGTATCAGCCTAAAGATTTGATACTTTTTTAATAATTTGAAATTAGGATAAGATATGCTTAATAAACATATTGAGGATTAATTGTTCTATGACCCAAAGGAAAAGACCCAAAGGTAAATTCAATTAATTTTAGATATGTTTTATTTAGATTATCTTATTAATTGTAGAAGAGTGATAATTCGCATGTTGTTTTTCAACCCAAAGGTGGAATTATTATGATGTATCATTACTCTTAAAGTTATTGTTCTTATTATTTTTCATAAGTTTAATGTGTGCATATTTATTTTACAACCTCCAAATTTATGACTTTACCTTCCTGCTAAGGAAAAACTCAAATCCTTGATGGATCAAACTTTGTTGACTGGTTAGATATGCTAATGCTAGCATTTGTCTATTTAGGCTTGGACATGGCTATTAATGAACGTACGTCCCCAAAGCCGATGAAAATGAGTTCAGCTACTGATAAGGCAAATTATGATCAATGATAAGATGTAATTAAGTTTGCCTTGAGATTATTTCAAATTCTATTTCTAAAAGTATAACGGGGTCACTTATAATTAAGGATAATGCTAAGATCTTCTTGATTCAATGAAAAAGCAATTTGAGAATACGAACAAGGCCCTAGGTGCGTCTTTGATGTACCCTTAACAAATTTGAAATATGAAGGGACGATGGAAGTAAGAGAGCATATTTTAACCATGATGAATCTTGTTGCAAAATTGAAAGATATTGAAATGAGTGTATCTGATGGATATTTGATCCAATTCATCCTTGATTTTCTTCCTTTATCTTTCGGCCCATTCAAAGTGGCATATAATTAGAACTCAACTCCGTGGACTATAAATGAATTGATTGTTAGATGTGATCAAGAGGAACATAGGCTAAAGGCTGAGTGGCAAATTTCAATCAATAGTATCTCCCAAAAGAAATTAAGGAAAGCAAAATGTTAAGACCGAAGTTCCCAAGGAAGGTGGAAAGTTAGAAAAGACGAAAGGGGCCATAAAGAAATGTTTCTTCTGTGGAAAGAAAGGTCACTTCAAATCCGACTGTTTGAAAACGAAAGCTTGGTTTGAATCAAGAGATAATCATAGTACTTTATCTTTTGTTTTTTTTGGAATAAATTTTGCAGATGTCCCAAGAACTACTTCGTGAGTCTACTCTGGTGCAACCGTTCACATATCTAGTTGTGTATTTGGATTCCTTTCAAGGTGGCATCCAAGTGATGGTCAGCGAACCATCATGATGGGGAACCGAAAGGAATCTAAAGTTGAGGCGATGGGCACTTACCCACTTGTGCTGAACTGGATTATCGTTGGATCTCCATGATAGTTTTTATGTCTCGGCTATATTCAGGAATTTAATTTCAATTTCAAAATTGCATCATGATTGTTCTGTATATAATTTCGAACATGGATTATTGAAAGTTTATAAAAAAATGCCATTTTAGTTGGGAATGAATTTTTATATGATGGATTGTATAGATTAAGGTTAGATCCAATGAATGCACAATCACTTTACACATAGCTCATTAATTATGGGATGAACATCGGCATGACAAGAGGAGTCATAAATGAGAACTCCTTTAACTTGTGGCATAAGAGATTATGACACATCTTGCAAGAGAGAATAGTGAAGGATGGGTCATTATCAAACCTTGACTTCACCGATTTGAATGTCTACATTGATTGTATTTGTGGTAAACAATCCAGGACAATTAAGAAAACTGCCACAAGCAGTTCTGGACTTTTAAAATTAATCCATATAGATATTTGTAATTAAATGCATATACCTTATTTTACAGGTGAAGAATATTTCAACACCTTTATAGATGACTACTCATGTTATGGTTACGTTAATCTAATTAAAAAAAAAATTGAAGTCTTGAACGTTTTCAAAATATTCAAAGCTAAATTAGAAAAGCAATTAGATAAAAGAATTAAAGTTATGAAGTCTAATAAGGGTGGGGAAATTATGGAAGATACACCGAATCAGGTTGTAACCCGTGTCTATTTGCAAGATTCCTTGAATAAGAAAACATTATTATCCAATAAACAATGCCTAGAATGCTTTAGCAGAATGGTGTTGTTAAGAGAATAAATAGGACATTGATAGATATGGTTAGGAATATGGTCAATAATACCTCATTACCCGAATTTATGTGGGATGAAGCATTAAAGATGGCCATGTATATTTTAAACAGTGTAGCTAGCAAAGCAGTTCCAAAAACTCATTTCGAGTTTTGGATTGGTAGAAAACTCAGCTTAAACCATTTTTGAATCGAGGGATGTCCATCTGAAGTGAAAGTATTTAACCTATAAGAAAAGAAATTATATCCGAAAATAGTAAGTGAATATATAATCGGATGTCCAGAAAAGTCGTGTATGCTTTAGTGTCCTACTCATGCCACTAGAACAATAGAATCTAATAATGCTGATTTTTTGGAAAATCACCAAAAAATGGGAGTAGTGACACAAGAAAAATAACTTATGAAGAAGTCGGGGATGTAATATTACTTGATAAAAGTGGCGTAGTTGTCCCACTTAATGCTGGTATTCAAGAAGTATAACTACCATCAAATGAAGGGCTGACTTAGATGTTCCTCTTGATAACATGAACGTCGATAATCTAGAGGAATAACAACCCATTAACAATGAATCACTCCTAGGACATTGAAGGTGATCAAATTCTAAATATTACATAACCAAATGCTAGTGAAATAAATCTAGAAGAATTCAGAAGGTTAACTCGAGTAAGAAGGCTTGAAATTGTAGATAATTATGTTGTGTATTTGGAAGAGAAAGATATTGGAATAAAAGAAGATCCTGGAACGTTCAAAGAAGCCATTAACAATGACAATTCTGATAAATAGATAGAATCTATAAAATATGAATTAAAATTCATTGATGAAAATAAAGTTTGGGATCTTGTTGAACTTCCTAAAAGATCTAAAACTGTTGGATGTAAATGGGTTTTTAAGATAAAAAGGGACTCCAAAGAAAAAGTTAAACTATTCAAAGCTTGATTTGTCACCAAGGGTTTTTCTCAAAGAGAAGGTGTTAATTATAATAAAACTGCTTTTCTATATCAAATAAAGATTTATTCAGGCTCTTATAGCTCATTTTAACTTAGAGTTACATAAAATAAGCGTTAAGACTGCATTTCTAAATAATAGTTTAGGAGAGGAAGTATACATGGAATAACCTGAAGGTTTCATAGAATAGGGTTACAATAAACTAGTCTGTAAATTAAAGAAGTCTATATATGGTCTTAAACAAGCTTCTAGACAATGGTATCTAAAGTTCAACAACATTATCACAGCATTTGGTTCTACAAAAAATGTTATTAACCATTACATCTATTTTAAAATCAGTGGGAGTAAGTTTATGACTTTAGTCCTGTATGTTGACAATATTTTATTGGCTAGTAATGACCTTGGTATGATTCATGAGATTAAATGTTATCGAATAGTTTTGATGTCAAAGATATGGGCAAAACAACCTTTGTAATAAGGATTGAAATATTCCAGGATAGATCTTGAGGGTTACTTAGGTTGTCTCAAGAAGCCTACATCAATATTATTCTTAAGAGATTTCATATGGAAGGTGTAAGCTACAAAATGCAACCATTAGTAAGGGAGAAAAGTTTTGTAACCATCAATGTCCAAAGAGTCACATAGAAAGGGAACAAATGAAATGTCTTTATGCGGCTGTAATAGGAAGTCTAATGTATTTACAAATTTGTACTAGATCAGACATCAGCTTTATAATCAGAGTGTTTAGTAGATACTAAACCGAACTAGGCATGACAAATTGGACATGGGTGAAGAAGGTTCTACGCTATCTACGTGGTACTAGCAAATATATGCTCACATATAAGAGATCCGGTTATTTGGAGGTGATAGGATACTCAGATTCAGACTTTGTTGGATGTTTTGATACTAGGAGATCAACTTTAAGATACATCTTCCTATTATTTGTGGGGTAATTTTGTAAAGAAGTACGAAGTAAATGCTAACTACTCCTTCCACATTTGATGAGGAGTATGTGGCATGCTTTGAAGCCGTGAGTCACCCAATGTGGTTACTTAATTTCATTTTGAAACTTAGGATCATGGATCAAATCTTTAAACCTCTGAAAATTTACTGCAATAATAATACAACAAGGCGTTTTGCCTAAAATGATAAATGTTCCAGTAAATCTAAATCCTTGGAAGTCAAATATATTACCTTAAAAGAGAAAGAACGAGATTGTTTGGTGTCAATTGTTGAGTCTTCGACGAACCTCATGATTGCTGATCTACCAAAGAAGGCATTACTATCGACAGTCTATAATGGGCATGTATTAAATATGGGCTTGTACAAATTACCTTATTAGGATTTATATATTTATGTTTGTTTTGACACTATGTATGTCAATTATTACAGTTGTAATAAAACAATATCAGAATTCTTACTTTCTATTTTATTATCATATGTGATTAATATAGATAAAGTGAGAATGTAAGGTTATGGCATTAAAGTACATGTTAAAATAGGACTGGCATGTTAAGATCATATTTTGGACCTTATTAAAAACTTGATTGGGCTATAATACTGATGTTGTGATTGTGGAAGGAAATATGTCAATAATGATATGTGATCGCTATGATTCACATTAGTGTTTTTTGACTAATACAAATTAAAAAATAACATACAAGTTGAATGAGAATTGTTTTTCAAAGTGATGCATTAGTCAAAGTCATTTTTTTAGGGATATGCATGTGGTCGCATGAACTAAGTGGGAGACTATTGGAACACCATTTAGTGTGGTCTATATGACTACTGAATTGTGTCTCCCTTTCTCTATGTGAATTGACACAGGTCTATTAATTTTGCTTCTTCCTCATTCACTACAATTAGGAAAATAATAATGATTTGTGTCTTTTGATGAAAGGGATGCATATGGAAAAGCCTATAAAAAGAGATACCATGGGTAACTCTTTACACTTGAAGTTATTACAAGGAAACCATTACGCATACTTGCAAAAAGAGAGAAATAGTAGAGAGTTGTAAGTTTCCAATTTTAAAGACAAGCTATGGATCACGGAGGTTTAATTTACTTTCATGATTTAGTTATGATATTGTAATATTCATATTCAGATTAGATCAAGTTATACATTTATCCTGAGGTCTGGGTGGATCAACACTAACATCTCTACCACTTTCAAAGTTAATTTTATTTATTTTTTAATCTTTTAACATCTTCTAAAACTAGCTACAACATCTGATTTTATGAAAACAACAACATATCAGCATAGATTGACAGAGAGATAAATAATAGATACATACCTCTTAGCACCTCATCGTAGATGTGGGGCAGCTCTGCAAGATTCTTCATTACCAATGTCATAGCACAACTAGTAGTGTCATGTCCAGCAAAAAGCAACAACAATATATTATCTATGATCCCCTCCTCCTCCATCATCTGTCCATCTTCGTCTCCTGTCATCAACAGATATGACAAAAGATCTTGCGTTGAAGACACCTTATTCTCCTTCAAATCCACTTTCCTCCTCGTAATCACTGATGCCAAATGCTTCCTTATTGACTTGGCTGCTGTCATGGCCTTGTAGTAACGCGTGCCAGGAAGTTTCACAGGAACCTGCAAAACCCCACTCACAACCACCTCTAACTCTTCTTTAAGCTTTGAAACATGATCTGGGTCATCGATGCTTGCGAAGATTCGACAAGCTAAGGCAAAGGTGTAGCTCTTGACAATGTGAACAGCCTTCAATTGGCTTCTTCCGGCCCACTCGACGTCCATGTAAGACCCAGTGAAGGCGTCCATGGTCCCGATATGTAGCCGGAGATATTCCGGCCGCAGGAACGACGTCAGCAACTTCCGTGAGCTGTAGCCGGTGATGATGGAGAGAGGGAAGATGCTCTGTGTAGAGCGTGGCCACCATGTGAGTACATAGCGGTTTTCGTTGGAGAAAAGGAACTTGTTTCCAACAGGGCCACAGAAGGCAGCCATGCGCTCTCCGAGGATAGATGTTTTGAAGATTGTTGTCTGGTATCTTTCCATTCTCTGCCGCACGAATCCTCCAGGTTTGTTGGAGCCTTTCATGAGTCTCATGGTTTCACCGATTATAGGCCAACCATAACTTCCAGGAGGAAGAGGCAGCTTAGTTGACGCAGTGGGTTGAAAGAAAGAGGATTTAAAAGCTATTGTCAGACACACCCATACTGCCACTGCTAGTAAAAGAGATGGAAGGAACATTCCATAGTGTTGGTCTGGGGAGATATTCAAGAGTGCTTCAATGGTGAGTTTAACTGAGTTGAGGATCCTCAGAAGTGAGTCCATGGCGAATTCGTATGATTCAACACGCCATTAGTCTATGGGCTTTTATTTTCTTTCATAAACACCATAACCATCCTTCTCTTATAGCTGTCAGTGTGTCACACCTTCCATATATTACTCTAGGAAGAAACATGACTCTAACAAAAATAGACTTGAGAGACATCCAGTGAAACAAACCAACACATGGGAAGCACCAAGTTGCTCCAAAACTGATTAGGATGAACGTGCATTTTTTTTATATTATAAAAATCAATTAGTGTGAGAGTGAGACAGATGAGCATGCATTTAAGGAATCCAATCCATTCTTAGGTGTAAGGATAGATATGCATTGAAAAGTACTTAATGTTGCCCCAAAGGAAATTTGATATGGTGTTAGCTAAATTAAGGAAAACCAAACACACCCAACCCCAACCTCCTATCAGGATGGATATGCATTGAGTGATAAAAACCATATAAGTGACGAGAACACATGGAACGGTGCAAGGTGGTGCTTACTATTTTAAACTAGATGTCATGGGTGGAACCACCTATATTTTATAGAGTTTTTATTTTATTTTATTAACATATCTTGCCCATCTCTCCTCTATAGAGAATTTCTTGATTCTGCCCCTCCTTGAGTTTTTGACTTTGAGTCATGTTGCCAATTAATCAAGATCACTTCAATTGGTTTTTTAAAATACTCATGTGTAAAATGAAATGATCATCCCTTTGTTTCATGTTATTGAATTCACAGGAATTTGAAGATTCGTAATTTAAAATGTCATTAAAAATGAAAAAATAATTATCATCATGGGTTAAGAGATAAGTATGTATTATATATATATATCTTTCTCTCTCTTAAAGAGATGCTTTCTAATCTTGCCTTGGGTTAGACTAGACACACATGCGGTGTATAGAACTTATGAATTAAAAAAATATCTTATTGAATCCAATACTATAAGCGCATAAGAGAGGTCTTCTCTAAACTGTTATCCCTCTATTATAATATTGCGCAAATGTAGTTGTTTTTTTTTATCATTTCTTCTCAATTTAGAAATGGTATCATAGCACAAAAGCAATTCTCTTTCTATGGCTCTCTTGAACATACAATGTCGTGTAACTATGCCCATAGTTGTAGAAGTTTTTTTTTTTTTTGGCCTATTAATTATTTCTCTAGAGCTGGTGAAGAGGGTATTGATAATTTTGGGATACTTTCAGAGCATGATATATCAGCAAGATTAAATTAAGTAATGAAAGTATATCTTGACCTATGATCTTATAGATAACCTGTTGGATGTCATATATTCCATTTCTAAGTTGCCCTTGTTCCTAGTGATTTGAGATTTTACTAATTGCTACTATATATTTGATGCACCAATAGATTTTCTGTAGTGAAATATAGGTCGCACAAAAATAGCCATCTTTTTTATAACCCTAAACTCGCTTTCCATAAACACTAGCATTAAAGCCCATGCAATGCACGTATAAAATTCCATGCAAATTGAATAATCAATTAAAATTAATTTTATTTAATATAAAATTTAGAATTACCAAGGTGAGAAGATCATTAGGTAGACTATTGGCCATATGAAACTGTTGTATTGGCATTAAAACCTTTCATCTTTTTTTTTTCCTTGTAACTTTTCTAATATAAATCCTTGCATAGAGATTCATTATGCTAAAATTGTTAACAAAAATCTAATAAAAGGATTATATAGCACTCTATAGAATCAAACATGAGAGAAAAAAAACCCCTTTATTTGAAAACAAAAGATACCTTCATGAGCATAAAATTAAACTTGAGAGTACTGAATCAGACAAACCGAAAGATTTCCCTAAAAGACCAAACTACATCTATAAAAGAAAACAATGTCAGCTGAGATTGTTACTGCGAAGAAAGGTAGGTATTGAGAAAGAGGGAAGATGTGTTTCCTATTATCTGTTGCAATTAGAAGCAGTGAAGAAGAGGGACGTTGCTTCCTTTCTTTCATTACAATAAAGAGAGATGATGAGAGAGTGACACTAATGAAGAGAGGTTGTGCATGTGGTGTCAGTGTGGCCATTTAAGATGTGTTTCTTGGGCAAGAGATGTATTTCTTAGGGGAAGAAGCACCAATTAGATGAGGTAGTTATTTCTCAAACTTAAGATTGTTAAGTTGTTGGGTCTCATTTGATGACGTGGCAGAATGGGAGATAAAAAAAATTCTCAAAACTTTCATTCTTTTAGTAGCTGTTTTTGAAATTTCAGGAGAAAGAGTGGTCAGAAATACTTCCACCTCAAAAGACACAAGCTGTGAAAAATGTTTACATGGAAATGAAGAAAAGCAATTTTGTTTTGCAAACCATTTTAATTTTCCAAAGCAAATGCACTACACATACTCTATGAGAGAGGTGAGGACTACATGAAGTGTGCCATGTTTTGAGGGTGCATTGCATACATGATTATGGGGAAGTAGTAAATCATGTGTGGAGAAAGAGAACCATAAAAAGAAAAATTACAAGATAGGTAACTAGATAGAAGGTATGACCCTATCAAGTTTCAACTAGGCTAATCATTCTGCGTTCATGTTACAATATAGTATAATATAATACATATGAGCGTAATAAGAGTCCATAGGCCTTAAGACTCGGATACAATTTTGGATCATCAATATGGATCCTGGCCTAGCTCTTCAAATGCACCCACACATTCAAGTTCATTCATATGGACTCCTCTGGCACATTACGCCTACACTTTCGAACACCGAAGGCCTGTTTGCCTTCTTGTTGATTTCATAAGTTGTTTGAGTAATTTACTTGCCCATTGTTTTAAAGTGAATGGTCATTCAAGAGAGAAAAGAAAAAGAGGTAGTTAAATCAAAAGGTGCTAATGAGAGAGCAGATTTATTTACTTCTTTTGTAAAAAGAAGAAAGCCTTTTGAAATTTAGTACCTTTTTATTTGTTTTTCTTTTCTTATATATTAAATTGATCCTTCACTTTACTTAACTACTAAAATAAATTTACGAAACAGTAATTCATGTTAAAAGGGTTCCGCCAAAGGAGTTGGGTAGGATCACCATTTCTTAAGGATTTAATTACAGAAGTGATGGGTGGATAATTGAATGGTGGGGTTTCGCCATCTCACTTCCCAAATCTACACAAATTTCGAAAGAGTCTGGGCACATGAGGCTAGGAAACACATAAAAAAAATTAATGTAGCTTCAATTAAAATGCTTTAAATCAGCGAAGTCCACTTTGCAAAAAAGCGAAGTCTGTGAAAGTTAGAAAAAACAAAGGAGCAATTGTGATTAACATCCTGAACTCTGTTGTGACTACAAGCCACTTGTGATTCCCAGCCTTTAGTGACGCAGACCAGACTCTACTGAGTGTCTAATTACACAAATGGTTATAATAGGCCATGCAGAAAGGAGGCACCCTGATCAACGGCCTGAAGCCACCAATGAAAATATGCTGTTGTACCCGAAAACAATAGAAGTGAGATCAAGGCCAGGCCAAAGATCCAACTCAAGTATCAAACTCTCCAACCAAAAAAAGTATCAAATTCTCCAACCTATTTCCCTGTCTGGCATCTCAGGCTTACTGCAGCAAATATACTTCAAGTTTATAGAGATTTTATTTATGACTGGCTACATGAGTGCCATGTATTATAGGATGCAAAAGGGAAAACATTGAGAGCACCAATGGGCCTAGAGATGGTTTGGTCTGAGTTGAATCGGAAGTCCTGCTGAGTGAGGCATTTCATCACCATTTTCTATCTTCTCTCCAGGCACCACTGCTTCCCATATGAACCTCTTCACCAACTTATGCAGAAAAACAAGTATTTGTGGTCGAGCGAATTCCTTCCCGGGGCACATTCTAGGCCTACCTCTTAACGGATCGAGATCAAATTTCTCTGGCATCGGAAAGTATTCAGGATCGTAGTGTGATGAGAAAGCGCTCCAACATGCCTGTGCAAATGAGGAAAATAGAAACTTTCATTGTTTCCTTGTCATACTTCACCTAGATTGAGATCAGTGGTGACTATTGCTGGGTTTCAAACTGATTAATCTTAGCCCAAGCCCAGTCTATATGTTTATTAATCAATGCAATAATTTGTTTTGACTCATTCCTGTCAGGTTAGGGAGACAAGGAATTAAGTAAGTTGTCTGAGTTACACAACGGACCCTCCAACTCGACTCGACTTTACAGTTTCTTAAATAATATCAAAAGGACTAGTCCCAGCCTACTTATTATGGGCCTACAATTAAATCGGAATAGAAAAAAAATGGGTTGGATTCAGGTTGTGGTTGGGAATGTCCACTACCGGGTCGGGGCTGTCACAACTTGTCCGAGTCATAATGACACAAATTCCACAGAGAAGCATAAGAATCTACAAGATCCTACATTGATCCACTGAGACACAAATTTTCTGTGTCACTCATATGTAGGCACTTCAGTTTTCATAGCCCAGCTCCAAAAAATTGGGTGCTTGCAAGGCCCATAGACTTGGGTAGCTTGGGATCATGAATCTCAATTGAAGATGCTGTTAAACCCAATTAATAGCATTAGAATAGGCCCCAATCCGACCAACTTCTTCTTGGGCCAATGAGGTCCATGGCCAGTAGTTTTCAGCATAGTTTTTAAAAAGGATATTTAGAGGCCGGTCCAAATAAATAATTTCATACCACATTAAGTCCAGCTACATTTTGCTTAACTAACCAAGTCTAGCCGAATTAATTTAGTTATATGTTAGGTCATCTTAGTTACTATTTTAGTACAAAAAGTGACGAAAACATTCCTCTTCTGTTGTAATTGTATTGATATTGATGATCAATGACGTTAATTGTACTTTTTCTTTTTGCAAGCTTTAAAATTCTATAACTGTCATTATATTTATTCATTTGTAATAAAATTTATATATTTGGAATCCTTTTTTCAAGATCTACAAAATAAGATTTATGTTGCTTATTTAATTCCGAAAAAAAGATTTTATTTGTTTTGTATATTTCTATTGAAAGCAGCAGGTAAAATTTGTTAAACTCATCATTCAAGAGATTTTTTATCTATTTGATAAGATTTTATCTATTGGAAATAAAAAGAGGGGAAGCGATAGAGAGAGAATGAACTTCAAAGCAAAAAAAAAAAGATAAATATATGTTGGAATCGAAAGAGAGGGGAAACACTAAAAAATAGATTTTATATGTTGGTTTCCTCAAATAGATAAAATATATTTGTTGGCTTCCTCAAACAAACTTTATTTGTTGGCATCCTTACAAATAAAGATTTTATTTGTTGGCTTCTTTAGACAGATAAAATCTATTTGTTGGCTTTTTTAAACAGATTTTATCTCTTAGATTCCTTAAACAAATAAAATCTATCTATTTGCTTCCTCAAACAGATTTTATCTCTTTGGTTACAATAAAGATCTTATCTATTGACTTCTTCAAATAGTTGAAATCTATCTATTAGCTTCTTCAAACAAATTTTATCTATTGCCTTCCTTACAAATAAAGATTTTATCTGTTGGTCTAATATTTTATCTCTCAATAGATAAATTCCCACCATATATAACCTCATAGCTAGGCTTGTTAATTTTGCCCTTTGACAAGGAGCCAGGCCTGGCCCTTAAAAAGCCCTTAAATTGAGGGTTTTCATTTTTTAAAAATGCCCTAGGGTTCGGGTTGATTGGGGTAGGAAAAAATTTTATAGGTCCTCTAATTTTGAAAGCTAGCTAGGACATACCAGGACCGACCTGCCCCTTATTTGTTTTATTTGTTTAAAAAATATAATTATATATATGGTTTGAACTGTCCCTTACAATTATAGATATGGTCTAATTATTTTAGCAAATTATATGCATTAAATGAATATATGAGAATGCATATACATGAAACTTTTAAACTTTTTAGAAATATTTTTGAGGAGTATTGTAGAAGAATAGGTAATAAATTTGGTTTAGAGAATGAATTTGAACCAAGTAACATACTATCATGTGATGATGGTGAAGATGAATTCTTTTGGTATTTAAAAGAAAAGAACAAAAAAATAGTAGTAAAGAACAATTGCATTAAATCATTAGCAGGAAGACCTTAGAGAACAATCTATAATATTAGATATGTCAGATCAGTGGAAAAGAAATTCAAGGAAGAATCCAATTTCATCAAATATGGCTCGTGATATTTTAGCTATTCCTATTTCCACAGTTGCTACTGAGTTTACATTTAATACGAGAGAAATGATAATTAGCCGACATAGGAATTGTTTAAAATCAATGATAACAGAGGCCTTAGTTAGTGTAGAAGACTGGTTATGTGACGATGAACATAGTGACAGTGAATATGATAATAGTAATGCATTAAATGATTTATTAGATATATTGAAAGAGGGCTAAATTATTAAAATTTGAAGATATTATTAAGCATTATTATTTAAATTAGTTTTACATATACAATAGCTTTTGCATATAAAATAAGTATCATTACAAGTATTATTAAGTATAGTTAGAAGTTTTTATTCTATATTATTTAATATATCATTAGAAGCATTATTAAGTATCATTTGATGTGTTATTTTATATCATTAGAAGTAGTTTTAAGTATCATTAGAAGATATTAATCTATAAACTAATTTTTAATTTTTCAGCAATCAATAAAATTTTTGTTAACTCCACCACGATTTCTTTATTACAACTATTGTCGGTTTAAAGCTCAAACAAAGAAAGGTAAATGTTAGATTTATATTCGATGCTTGATGACAATAGTAAAATAATTTACAAATATAATTCTTGTTTTCAGGCTCTGTATTCGACCCTAACTCTTGAGGGTAGGATAAGGGCCTAGGTGAAGCAGACTCTTCAGGGGCTTTGGCCAGCTCAGGCCTGGCACTGCATCTATGGGGGGTAGGGCTAGGACAACCCCTTGCCTTGCCTGGCCTAACCCTTTGACAGGCGTTCTCAACTCAATCTCCAAATAAAATAAATTTAAATGTCAAAATAGAAGATGCTAGTGTTAATAATACTAAAATAGGGTCCTCAATCACTAGGTAGTCTCTTCCAAAGTGCTAATATGCACTTTTAGAAACTGACACAGCGACCATCAGCTCTGGCCACCACAGAACCATAGAGCCCCTCTCTCCTAATTCTGGAAACAGAGAACTGAAACCCTCCTTCTCAGTTCTGATCAGGCTAGACATCTCGTCAGCAAGTTGGTTTAGTCCTTCTTCTCCAGCAATGCCGAAACAGAAGCCGCCTTCTTCTCCCGGTCTTCTTCTTTTTTCTTCCTCTGAGATTGGCAACACGAGCATAGATCCCTGTTTCTCTTCCGGTTTGAAACGCTGCAAACTTCTGCTCCGGCCACTGAAATAGCTAGTTCGAATGCTCTTACCTTCGCCGACCGAACCAAAATAGACCTTCTCCAAGTCCGACGATGGCAAACCACCAGGTCCTTCACGAGTCTCTTCTTCTTCCTTCACTAGTGGAAGGATCCGGACCACTAGATATCACCGCCGTCACCGGCCTCCTGATCTTCTCGACAATGAATTATGAAAAGAGAGTTATTGTTGTCATTTATCGAGGTCTATTTTTATTCGGGTCCTAATATTGTAAAAGAAAAAATTTTGGACCTAACGTGCCGCAGTAAAATATTTAAAGACCTATGGCCCAACTTTTAGAAATTCAACCAAACCCACCAGAACTAGCCTGGGTTACTTTCAGAGTAGTTGAGCAATTCAAACCGAATCCGGATGTGTCATTGGAGCTGGTGACCATTCGACCATGTCTCCAAAAAAATTTTGTATGGTTTCTAGCTGATGATGGTGCTCTTGAAAACATGTTAAAAGGAAATAAAACATACCTTCTACCCCTTTGGGAATAGAAAAACCTGCATAGGTGAAATCAGATATGACGTCTCTAAAGTTTCCCCCAACCGATGGCGTGAGTCTCAGCGTTTCATTCACCACATTCCATGGGTACTTCATCTTCTGAATGTCATCCCAATTCAGCAACTCTCCATCCTTCTTTGACATTGCAATCTCTCTGCTCTATAGACACTGAGGGAGAAAAAACCTCATTAACATTGGAACAACATCCTCTTGCTTTTAATTGTATATTTCTAACGACAAAACATTGAACACTACTGGGTCTTGCATCATTTGACAACCTAGCTAAAACACTCACTTAGCTTAGAAATGATCATTTCTAAAAACCACCCTAAATTTATTGGTTTTTGAAAACATACCTCTTAAGACCTCATTGTAGATGTTGGGCATCTCTGCTAGATTCTTCATCACCGATGTTATGGCAGTACTAGTAGTGACGTACCCACCAGAAAACAATGAAAGGATGTTGTCTATGATCTCATCCTCCATCACCAACCGTCCATCTTCGTCCCCAGTAGTCGGCAGATACGATATAAAATCGTCCGCAGGGGCTGCCATTTTCTCCGGTAGATCCCTCTTCTTCAATCTGATCACTGGTCTCAGCTCTCGCCTCATCCCCTCCGCTGCTCTCGTCGCCTTGCAGTAAAGTGTGCCTGGAAGTTTCAGCGGAATCTGCAAAATTCCAGCTGACAACACCTTCATTTCACCTTGTAGTTTCAAGACTTGATCTTGGTTTTGGATCCCAGTGTAGAGACGGCGAGACAAGGCGAAGACGCATCTCTTGACAAGGGAGGCGCCCTTCAACTGCCTTCTTCCAGCCCAGTCGGCCTCCATGTGGGTTCGAGTGACGGCGTCCATGGTCTTGACGTGTAGCTGGAGATATTCTGGTCGGGGAGACGATGTGACAAGCTTTCGCCGGCCGTGGCCGGTGATGATAGAGTGCGGGTAGACGCGTTGCACCGAGGGTGGCCACCAGGTGAGGACATGGCAGTTCTCGCTGCAGAAGAGTTGCTTGTTTCCGGGGGGGCCGCGGAAAAGGGCAACGCGCTCTCCCATAAGGAATGTTTTAAAGATGGATTTGTTGTATCTTCTCATTCTCTCCTGCTCGAATTCATCAGGTCTCTTCTTGAATTTCTTCCATCTCAGGGTTTCGCCAATGATAGGCCGCCACCCAAAGGTCCCTGGTGGAAGAGGGAGCTGAGTTGACTGAGTGATTCGGAAGAAAGTGGGACTAAAAGGCACTATGAGACATACTGAGAGTAGTAGAGCTAGTAACAGAGAAAGGAGGAGAAGCTTATAGTGTTGGACCGACAGGATATTCAAGCATCCTTTGAGAGTAAGTTCGACTGAGCCTATAACATTTTGAATTGAGTCCATCGAACTCGGCAGTCAACTCGCCACTGGTCTACCAGCTTTTCTTCTCTGAAATAAACACCACAGGTAATAAACACCATCAGGGAGAGAACCTTAATCGCAGAAAAAAGAAGAAGAGGCAGCCGCTGCTCAATAGATTGTTGGAAGGTGGAAGAGGCGGCCCCAGCCACTACTCACAAACTCTCCCCAGCCCCTGCTCACCGAGTCTTTCTCCCACCAAGTCTTTCTCCCTAATCACAGAAGATTCAGCCCCAGCCCTTACTCACCGAGTCTCCCCAATTGCAAAGATCCAGCCCCCCCACTCACCACTGACTTGTCGTTGCCGACTAGGTATTTTCATCTTTGCAGCTTGGATGGAAAGTCGATAGGGATTAAGGTTTGGGTAGGAGATGGCTCTTTCCCTCTTTCTTTTCTTTCTTTCTTCTTCTTCTTCTTCTTCTTTTAAAATTTGGTTGTCATTGTTGTTACTTCACTGGTGGCACCAAACAGAGGTGCCATCGGATATTGTTTCTTTTTTTCTTTTTTCTTTTCTTGTTACTTCACCGGTGACACCAAACAGAAGTGCCACCGAATATTGGGGATGGGATACTGGGCAGCAAACAGAGGTGCCCTTTGGTTCAAAGGAGATGAGAGGGGATGGCCTGAGATCTGTTGAGATTTGCTGGATATTGGGATAGGATGAGTTAATATGGTTTTTTTTTTTTTGTAGTTTTTGTTTTAATTCCACCTTTTTGAGTTTTCTACAAAGTGAGATCTTTTTTTTCTTTTTTTGATTTTTGTAAATTGATAATGTTAGGTGATAATGTGGTTTTTGGGCTGGATATTGGGATGGGATCGGTTAATAGGATTTTTTTTGTTTTAATTCCACCTTTCTGAGTTTTCTGCAATATGAGATGTTTTTTTTTTTTTTTGGTTTTTGTAATTGATAATGTTAGGTGATTGTTTAGTCAAATGCAATGAAATTGGATCTTAGCTCAGGTTGACATGTACTGATGTGTACTGTAGCTCTTAAGATAGTCCCAACATAATTATGGCATGGTGATGGGAACATTGGCTTCCATGATGGGCACTAAGGTTTTCCAATCTACCTTTGTTCAACCCTTTTAAGAAGGTGGCCTACCAAAGTAAATTTAATGTGGGAAACAGCTACTAAATAAATTGAGGTACCAAATGAGTTACAACCACCCCACTTATAAGTTGTAAGGAGAGTGAACACTGATATATATGTGCTTGTATATATTATGTGAATGAAATTCTTCTATCTTAACCTACTAACCCAACATATTTTTTTTTTATCTTTGATTAATATTATGTGAATGGAATGTCACCTATTCTTGTTGCCTTTAAGATGTATATCCACCACAATAGATATTATTTACAAAAAGATCATGGAAGTTGTTTTATTAGTAATTTTGTATTGATTTATAGATATTGTTAGATCATGGATAAAACAAATGTGCAGCTCAATGATGCTATTGACAATGAAATGGATAAACAAAGTAATTTAGAGGAGAATCAAGAAGAATCTAAGGTTGAGATGGCTTTTTATTCTACAGATCATATCATGGAACTTTACAAAAGATATGGGAAGGAAAAAGGTTTTGGTGTGGCTATACGGTCATCTAAAAAAGGATCCAATGGGAAGTTGAAGTATATGGTCATTGCTTGTAGCCATATTGGAAAGCAAAGGTTCACTAGTAATAGCCCCATAAAATTATACCTACAATAAAAAACTGAGTGCAAAGCTAGATCTATGGTACTTCTCTGCCCCGATGGAAAATGTTTGTTAACTCTAGTGGTACTTGATCAAAACTATTAATTGAGTCCAAGTAAATCCCTATTTTATAGATGTCACTGGGCTCTTAATTCAGTTGCAAAAAAGAAGCTTTTATTGAATGATCAATCAGGCATTAGGCTAAACAAGACTTTCGATTCATCTATGGTTGAGGCAGGGGGACACGACAATGAATCATTTCTAGAAAAGGATTGTAGAAATTATCTCAACAATTACAGGCGTTTATGGCTCGATGAAGGAGATGCTACTACAATGCTTAATTACTTTATGAAGATGCATGATGACAATTTTGAATTCTTTTACATGATGGATTTAGATGAAGAGGCTTGACTGAGAGACGTATTCTAGGCACATGCAAGAAGTAGAGTAGCCTTTAAGGAGTTTGGTGATGCAGTTACTTTTGACACAACATACTTGGTTAACAAGTATAACATGCCATTTGCTCCTTCTATGGGGGTAAATCACTATGGGCACCCAGTGTTGTTAGGGTGTACACTGATATTAAATGAAAACACAAATTCATTTATATGGCTATTTCAGTCGTGAATTAAATGCATGCGCTGGTGTTCTCCTAATGCAATAGTGACATATCAAGACAAAGCCATAAAAAAGGCTATAGAAATTGTTTTTTCAAATGAATGATGCCGGTGATACTATAAAAAAACTGCCTAAAAAATTGAGAGGGTATAAACAGTATGAGTTAATCAAGTGTTTTGTGCAAAATGTTGTTTATGATTCATTGCCAAAAGAAGATTTTGAAGCAGGATGTGATAAATTCATTGGGAAGTATGTACTCGAAAATAATAAATAGTTGCTTGGGTTGTATGAAGAGAGATATCGTTGGGTTCCTACCTTTGTGAAAGATATTTTATGGAAAGATATGTCAACAACTTAGTGGAGTGAAAGTATGCATGTCAATTTGAAGACAACTTTGAAACAATTCATCGGCCAATATGAAATACTTTGGCTAAAAAGGTTGAAAATGAAAAATTAGAAGAGTTCAATTCTTTCAAATCATGCATCCCTTGCATTACTCATTATGAGATGGAGAAGCAATTTTAAATTGCTTACACTACTGCAAACTTTAAAGAGTTTTAGAAGGAGATGATAGAAAAGATTTATTGTCACTTTTCTCGATTAAAAGAATATGCTGGCTTTCATGAATATATAGTTGGTGAAGATGAATCATATGGAGACAGTCACCAGCGTGCCTCTTTCAATGTTTGGTTGAATAAGGAGACAAATGAAATTAATTGTTATTGCCGGTTGTTTGAGTATAGAGGAACATTGGGTAGGCATCAAATTGCTGTTTTGATAGAGAGGGAAATTTATCGAGTGCTAGACAAGTTCATCTTAAAGAGATGGAGTAAAATTGTCGAAATGAGGCACAGTAAGATTCACATTAGTTATGACAATTGGCTTGTCAAACTTGAAGCACATAGTATTGATAAGATGTGTAATGCCTTCTATGAGGTTGCCGAGTTAGTATCAAAGTCTGAAGGTAGATGTGTGAAGGTGATGGCATAGATGCAAGATATGCATTCGGAACAAATGGAAGAATATAAAGTTATGGGTACTCACAATCTTTTACTTTCACGTGGGAAAGGAATTGAAATTGCAAAAGAGAATAGAACCATACTTGATCCAATTGCTGTTTGTCAAAGGGGGCAACCACCATGTAATAGAAAGAAGTCTAAAGTTGAATAAGCAGTTGTCTAAAGTTGAATAAGCAGTTAAGAAAAAAATGAAGAGGACAAAGAATAATACCACAACTATTGAGGCAACTATAGAGAAGGTCGATAACATTAATTTTTTTTTTATTTACTTTGATTTATTTTGGGTACTTGCTAACTCTTCTTACTTTATATATGGTAAGATTTTGAGATATCCACTGCCATGGGTTTTGATGTGCTTGGGGCACAATCGAGTATAAACTTTACAGTAAGGATGATTTATTTTGTAGTAGTTTGTAATAGTTTTAATGTTATATTGACTAAAAGTATATCGTGACAATTTAGGAGTTTGAAATGCAACAAGCAAACATGAATGACTACCCAAATATTATTGGCATGAGTTTATATTTTGAGCAACCATACATTGGCATCCAAATGCAACCACAAGTATTAACATTTCATTTTTTTAACAAGCCACGGAAATTACATTTGTTTTTACTAATGAAAGGGTTTTTTCGTGGCAATGTAGGTTTTTATGCGTTATAAATGACACACTATAAATTTTGAATGGGATTGAACTTTAAATCATGAAAAATGTTGTTGATTTAACTTTTAATTTGGGTTTTGTATTTTGAGTACTTCGCGTCGTTACTTTATGCTTTGGGTTCTAGACATTGTTGTTATGCTTGAACAAGCTATTTGATCCCCTAGGTGAGGAAGTGTAAAAACTACACACGTGAGATGCTTGTAGCCTGGGCTGTGGGCAGACCTAAGTTGAAGTTTCAACTTATATTTAAAGTTTTAGTGCTTATTATTGGTTGCATGGAGTATGCCCATGATCATTATCATTGTTACTAAATAAGGAGTATTTTAATAGGACAAGACTAAGGCGTGCATCCCAGCATCTAGCAACTACAAAGAAAATCATCCACCACAAACATGACCCACATGAACATCAGTTCAGCACCCAAATTATAAGGTTATTGGAAGATATGTTCTTCCTACTAAACATCAGTCCATCACGCAGCATTAATGTGCACAAATTGCATCATAGAATCATATAATGTGTATTTTTTAGCTCTACTCCTCCACAATGAGTTTCGTAATTTAGACAGACCAAAAAAGTATGCAAGTATCCCACAAGGGAGATAAGTTTACATCTATCATGGAGTGAGAGATACTGCAAATCTTTCCAATGTGACCAAGAGATACTGTAAATCTTTCCAATACAAGAACGGAAATGTGGGAAAGAGAAGGCATTCCTTGCTTTTCTTGAAGTGGGGCTGAGGTTTTCATTCCACGCAAACGGTTCTCCTTCAAAATTCTTAAAAAACCGTGGGTTCAACTTTTTCTACTGAAGAATCTCAAAGCAATCCACAGAAAGACTGCCTTCCCAAACCTGTCCATTTCCCCTCTATTCTCTTCTCTATGGAAAAAAGACAAAGAAGAGAGATGTGTCAGAGACAACAATACAGACCATCTTACAAAAGACTCTATCAAAGACCTTGAAGCTGATATTCAGCATGCCAATACTCTGTAACTTCTCAGCCTTCCTTTTTTTTCCCTTCTTCCTTGAAATCTGCTTTGTGGGTTCTTTTTTGTCCGTTTGTTTTGCAAGTCCTATGGTCTAAAATTCAATAGTATGGAATACCCATTTGTGATTTTATTGTCAAAGATATAATATATATATATATATATATTAGACATAAACAGTTGTACAAAACATCTATAACAAAGGGTCTAATTGTTGGGTTTTATCTTGTATTCCGGTTTAGTCGGATCGGTTGTCTAATTTAGTCAGAAATGAGGCTCGGGGTTAGGGGTATTTTAGTCATTATATATGGGTTTTCTTGTTGGCCAAGAAAGCGGAAACTATATATATATTGATGTATTGTAACCCTAGATCATGAGGGAATTGAGATGGGATCATAGTAAATGAGTTCTCTCATCTCGTAGACATAGGCAAGGTTGCCGAACCAGGTAAAATTGCTGTATTCATGTGTGTGATTGCTTGATAGTGTGATTGCTGTGCGTTCATCGTGGTTGATCCGTTGATCATGGTTATTTCCATTGCGCCACTTTTCCCAACAAGTGGTATCAGAGCGAGATTGAGATCGATTCCTCGTTTTGCGATTGATGGATTGTGTCTGGGATGTACATGGAAAAAGAGGATCGACACGTCGTGTCCGGATCCATCCTTCATTGGCGATGGTGCTCGAAGTTGTAGGAGACCTGAGATCGGTTTCTAGTTTGTAGAAGTAACAGTGAGGGTTTTCATTGGGTTTCTCGGAGAACAGGGGTGCAGATTGCCTTCACTGGAGAAAGGGGGCGGTTCGTACCTGCCTGCCAAAGTCAAGGAAGAATAAGAAGCTTGCTGGCGGTCACCAGCCTCACTCGCTGCTGCCCACCGAGCCGAGAAGGAAGACTGGCGAAGAAAGGGGCTGAATCTGCAACTTCTGTTGCAGAGAGATCTATAGAAGCACGGCTGCTGCGATCGCCGGGAACCGTGCGCAAGCTGCAGTCGCTGCTGCGCCGTCACCGTCCATTGCAGGGGTGCAGTCGCTGCTACCATGCCTTGCCATTGTCGGATCCGGGGAGTTTCCATCGTTTGGTTTCAGATCCATAGATCAGAAAACAGAGACCGTTGTTGCTGCTGCCGCCATCTCCGACAGTCGTTGCTCTAGAGCACGCTGCGGGCCGCTTGATCCCTTGCTGCCGCAGCCGAGCAAGAAGGCCACAGGCTTCCAACTTCCCTATTACAGGATAGAGGAAGCCGAAAAGGAAGAAGAAGGCGTTACTGGGTTCTGTTTCAAAACCTAGATCAGTTGAGGAAGATGAAGAGTTGGGCTAGGTCGGGTGGGTTAGGTTCAGACCCGACCTGTTCTTACAGAAAGTTCAGCAGCAGCATCTCTGCAGGTCAGGTTCGGGTTGGGTCGTTCAGACCTGACCTGGTTAAAGCGGTAACCCAGAGAGCATCAAAGGTTTAGGTCGGGTTAGGTTCGGACCCGAGCCTGTTTATGCAGCAAGCCCAGCAGCAGCAGTTCCAAGTCGGTTCTGGGTCGGGTCAGACTTGACCTGTGTGTGCAGAGTCCAGCCCAGTTTGCCAGCAAGCCGTGACGTCAGCACGGTCAACAAGCACGTTTGACCAAATTCAACGGCTGAAATTGTTTCTGCAATATCTTGATCGTCCGATCGAAGATCCGTTTGAGCCTACGGACTCGTTGTGAGGAGATCTACGTGTATGTGAAAGAAGATGGGCTATTCAACGGTCAACATGGATGTTTGACCAATTGAAGTGCAGAAAATTGTTTCTGCGATATCGAAGCCATTCGGAGTCGGATTTCAAATCCGTTTCTTCCAGCGTGCTCACGTTGATGAGATCTACGAGGTAGATAAAAGATATTGGCAGTTTGATGGGTAGAAAATTTGGGGGACTGAAGAAACTGACAGATTCACAATGATAGCAATGGATTCAAGCATCACGGGCCGGATTGAAGTGTTTGATGGAAAAACGACTTCAAGGATTAGCACGGAAGAGTGTTAGACTCCGTGACACAATAATGATTGAAAGTGTTATTTGATGTCAAGAAAAGTAGATTGCTCCGAGTACTTCGATGGAAAGCTCATATCCGCGTCGAAGGGATTGGAAATGAGCGACATGCTAAAGTGGAAGGAAAAAGCAAAAGAATCAGAATCGAAAGGAGGTAGTGTGCAAGAAAGCTCAGATTCGGTTGAAAGGAATCAGTTTTGGTCACTACAGGTATGGATCTTGTTGATGATTCATGGTGTTTAGATTCAGATTCTTCCTATCATGTGATTGAGTAGAAATTGGTTTGATGCAAATAACTATCATTGTTGATGGATTTGTTCTTATGGGAGAGAATGCAATTGATGAGCATTTGAATAAGAGCGGTAGAGATCTTGGTGTACGATGATATTCTTCAAACCCTAACGGTTGTGATATATGTTCCGGGTTAACGAAGAAATTGAATTTCTTTGTGTGCCTTAGACTTCAAAAGTTGCAAGTGCACTATAGCGGGTGGAGTTATGAAGGTGGAAAAGGGAACATTGGTCATCATGGAAGGTGCGATGGTCAGAAATCTCTACAGGTTGATAGGGGATGCTTTTTCAGGTGGAGTAGTGAAGAAGACATCAAATAATAGGGGAGGAAATTTGTGGTTCAGGTGGAGTTAGATGCGACGGATCATCGGAAGATGGATTGATGGGTCTTAGATGATATCATCTAGCGGAAATCCAGGAAGCCCTGAACGAAGATGATTTTCTCGAAAAAAATAGTCTTATTCAGGTTGGAGTAAGCCGGTTTAAGCATCGGGTCATACCTAACTTGCATGTACTGTACCCAACCCACCAGAACAAGCTAGAACAGGACAGTTGCAGGTTTGTCGAAAAGAACACCGGGATGGAGACAGAAGGACGGATTCACAAGGTACCAGTGAGATTTAGATTCGGGAAGGTCTTCAGTTTTGTCTTGATGGATGGAAGTTGAGTTCATTGTATTACAATGATGCATACATGTGGCAATAAATGGAGAGCGCGTCGGAAGTTCAAGATGGTGGTGTTGAGGTCAAAAGAGGCAACTGTTGCCACGCTAGGTCGTAGCGTGTGCAGAGGCATACCTTTCAGTGAGGTATGTGCAGTGCTGGTTCAACATGTTGAGTGTTGAAGATAGAAGACTGCGCCATTGGTGTAGTGACATACCCTTCAGCAAGGTGCGTGAAAACATTACCGAGCATCTCAAGGTGGCTCTGAGGATTTACAGAATCCAAGCCAAGGTGGAGATTATTGGGTTTTCTCTTGTATTCCGGTTTAGCCGGATCGGTCGTCTGATTTAGCTAGAACTGAGGCTCAGGGTTAGGAGTATTTTAGTCATTATGTATGGGTTTTCTTGTTGCCTAAAAAAGCGGAAACTATATATATTGATGTATTGTAACCCTAGATCCTGAGGGGATTGAGATGGGATCATAGCAAATGAGTTCTCTCCTCCCGTGGACGTAGGCAAGGTTGCCGAACCACGTAAAATTACTGTGTTCATGTGTGTGATTGCTATGTGTTCATCGTGGTTGATCCGTTGATCGCGGGTATTTCCGTTTCGCCGCTTTTCCCAACACTAATGACCCATATACAAGCCACCTAGGGAATAGCCTAGCTGCCAGGAACTGGACCAAACAAACCCAATATTAAAGGACTCACCTTCCTAGAGGCTCCATCGACTAACAACAGACCCAAAAGACCAAACATTCTCACCATCATTCATCAATTGTAATAAGTTCCAGCAGGACAGAAAGATCATCTCAACTCTGCCCTTAACATCAACATTAATAAATACAATATTAGAACACCTTCATCACCTTGAAATCTTTAAATAGCAGGTTTTTTTAAACATTTTAGCCAATGCTAATAAATACAACAATTTGACAGCCCCTGTACAATTTGGCTTGCAAGGATAAAACCAATAAAGTCACCACATAAAGGGTAAATCAACACTATCTTATTTTACAAAAAGTTCCACTCCATACATATGCAAGAAATAGTAGGAAAATAAATAACAGATAAGCAAGAAAATTTTGAGGTCGTTGCTACATATTTTAAACTTCTATACTTTTTCTCAAAAGTTGAAACTCATGCTTCATCACCTGCTTAAGCTTTTCAAGTTTTGTTTTCATTTCTTCCATTCTAATATCATCTTGTCCACGTCCTGAGCTTGGGTTAGGAATATGTTCAGAGACAACTTCATCTATCCAAATCAACAACCCACAACCTCTTTCTCTCTACAAACAAATTCATATCAAATGCAAAATTGAATATTTGAATGAAAATGAAAAAAATTATAAAAATGAAATGGACAAACACTTACATGTAAATTTGGACATTTCCAAAATTTTCGTCCAAGATAAGATATTGTACAAAAAGTTTTGAGAATCATATATCCATATCCACATGAATACTTTGGCACTTATTCTAAATTCCGTAATAGATATGGTGATAGCTTTCCTACAAATTCTTGACCTAAGAACTCAAACGAAGCTAATAAAATAAATTTTGGATCAAAAAATTTATAGAAATTATATACGAGAAAGCTGAACATTTCATGTGAATCATATATTCGAAGATGACATTAAAAAGCAATAAGTTTTCACATAGAGAGACAACCTCCATATACATATGTTGAAGAAATTAGAATAACTTTTTAGATTACATCAATGAGGAAGATTTCAAACTAGAACTCAAAATGATATTAGAAGTAAACACATGCCTAGATTACTTTTCAAATCCAACACAACCCCACAATCTAAACCATTGAAAATCACATCAAAATCCCACATAATTGAAAAAAAAAACAAACATATTTTTCATAAGAAGAAGAAGAACCCTACTTGAACATATTTTACCTTCTTCTCTAGCAATTGAGTGACAGCGAGACCTAGGTTGAATTAAAACTCATTGTTAACAATTCATTTGTGGTTGAGCACTTCTTGTTTCTACTATTTATCAATCAATTACAATTAATCAATGTTAGTAACTAAACATCCTATTCACTTTTTCCTCTTCAACAAGATCCAGAGAAAGCCTTAACAATCACCTACCATTATCAGTTTACAAAAACCCAAAAAAAAAAAAAGATCTCACATTGCAGAAAGCTCGAAAGGGTCAATATTAAAACTAAAACCACAAAAAAAAAAAAAAACCCTATTAACCCTTCCCATCCCAATATACAACAAAAAAATTACATTATCACCTGGCATTATCAATTTACAAAAAAAAAAAAAAAAGATCTCACTTTGCTAAAAACTCAAAAAGGTGGAATTAAAACAAAAAAGACAAAAAAAAAACCCTATTAACATATCCCATCCCAATATCTAGCAAACAAACTATAACATTATGACCCAGCTTAATCTGGTTTAACGACTAATTACTGATAAATTGGTTGCTAATTGTATTTTGCCTTTGTTTTTATTTTGTCTGGGTTATGGATGGGTAGTTGGGTTGAGTTTGACCTAGTTTAAGTAGGCATGAGCCCTTTTTCATAATTTTAGATTTTGTAAGACGTTATCATTCATGCATTATCTTGGCGTCAACGCGTGTCTTTTGTTATGCTCGTTAATTCTCATAACCACATCGTTCGCTAAAGATGTCATTTGTTTCCGTTAGATCCGCAATTGGCTCAAACTGTAATTAACTGCAACGATTGGACTTTCTTGCAAATTGTCTTAATGCTTAACCTTATAAGCCTCCACCGACTATTTTATTCTTCACTCTCTTCTTTCTTTAACGTTCAGTTTCTTCTTTCTTCTCTCCTTCTAGAGCTAGTCAAGTAAGGGCAAAGAGGATTGTGCACTCACGAGCTGGATTCATTCCTTGTGAGAAGTGAAGGTGAGCTGTGGGTTTTGATTTTCTTCTTCTCCTTTTTCTTCATGTTAGCTACTGTCTCATGCACTCACTTCCTTTTCTTGCTTTTTTCTTTTGCATGCATGGGTGTTGGATCAATGGTTAGTAGTGTTAATTGAGTCCAAGGACAACTCAGAGCTTGTTAGGACTCATTTGAGGTAAGTATAAGCATGATTTGTATGAACCATATGGGTAGATGTTTGATTGTGATTAATTCGTATTATCTTGAATGTGAAGTAAATTTCGGCCCATCTTATGGTAGTTTCCATCTGTTTCGTGTGATTTTGTCATTGTTGTACACATGCAGTTGTCTCTAGAACAGGTTTCGAAAATGAACCCGTGTAGTCTACAGCTAAGCTGTGACTGTACTACGGCTCAGAGTCCAGAATTTGGAAAAAACCCAGATTTTTTCTACGGCCAGGACACGGCTAAGCCGTGTAATGTGTTACGGTTAAGCCGTAGCTCAGCCGTGACCCAGCCATAGATCAGTACAGGGTGAAATTTCTGGATTAGCAGGGAGTTAGCATTTTCACAAGTCTTCTACGGCCTAGCCATGTCTAAGCCGTCAAATGTGCTACGGCTAAGCCGTAAAGCAGAACACAGGTGAGCCGTAGGACAAAATACGGTTGAACCATAAATGCGGATGAACAAAAAAGGGAACCGCAGTTGAACCGCAGTGCATATTACGGCTAAGCTGTAAGATGCCAACGGCTAAGCCGTACCACCGCTGAGAAATGAATAAAAGGATAGGATTAAGGAAGAGACCTGATATGGCTTTCATGCTAGAATGTAGATAACCTGCACTTGCCCAAAGGAATGTACCAATGGCATGAATGATCTCGAACGCTGCAAATCATTCATGTACGTTATCCAGATGTTAAGCACCTCCCCATGGGTGTTGGCTTAAGGGACTTCGGTGCACCTTCAAGATATAATGCAACACTAGACAACGGTGCATCGGATAACTTAAAACTACATCATCATGCACGGTTAATAACTCTGGATAACTATATTAGGGTTGGCTAGTAAAAGATCGTGACTCTCGTAGCGGAATCTGATTTGCTTTGCATCTTGGCTTTGGTCTTTGCCCTCTTATCCGCGTTCTGCGATGGGGCAACGATTGGATATTTCCTGGCTCTGTCCATGGTTAATCCTGGGTGGAACAGTGGTCTTGCATGTTCGATATTACCCGTTTGATTCATGTGAGTTGATAAGCGTTCATCTCTTTTGTTACTTTGCTCACGTATGCTCGGTTAGGCATCCATTATATCTTTTGACCTAGTAAGGCTTGATTTGCTTGTTCTGTTCAATTTGTATGATCAGTCTAACTCGTATGACCACTTGAGTTGTTTGATATATGCCTGACATGATATGATATGCATGTCACGTTCTGATAAGTTATGTACGTTATGATAAGATATGCATGTTCTTATATTTGTTTGACTCCCTATGGTTTGGCACTACTAAGCCTCAGCCTCAAGATACCCGATGGGGTTGAATTTGGCATAGTTTATATGGCCTCGCTGCAATGAGTTATTGTCTTGGGGATTCCAGACCCCAGGAAACCGAGACCCATTTGGCCCATGGTGTTCTCAGCAAGGATATAAGATCCCTTTTCGGGAGCATATGGCATATGTAGTAGCCACTTAGTATGTACATGTTATATATACATTAATCCTGAGAGCATGTTTTAATTTGAATGCACGACTGCCTAGAATACGATCTTTGTAACACTCCAATCCCCTTTGAGGCGGATTAGTGGCTCTCCGCGTATATATATCTTTGTCTTTCGTTTCGTATTTGTTTTAGCTTCTGCTTTTCCTTTGTTGCTTGCTATGATATGTACAGCTTCCGCGTACGCTTAGTTCGCACGTGTTAGATCCCTTGTGCGTGTGCATCTGGACTGGGTTTGGATGCGCGTGCACGGGAGTACGTGTGTCACTGGTTTAGCTTTTCGCTAACCCCCGATTTCTGGGCTCGGGTCGTGACAATCTTGAAATGCTATAATTTATCTAATGATATTTATTCTCTTAGATACCACATGTGTTAACTTGTTATTACTTATACTTTGTTGAATTGTTGTATTCACGAGTTGTCCTTGGTGTTGCAGGCTCAGACCCCTTGACCAAGTCCTCGTCGGTCATTCAGATTGCAAGGGAGACTTCAGCTGTCCCTTCAGGTTCGCGGAGTACGTAATCACTCCATTGGAGTGCGACAGTATCATACATGCATATCGTCTTCTTTCTATGTCATTGATTTTATTCCTGTTCTGTATATTTGTGATTGGATTCAATTTGTATATTCCGCCTTTTATGAAATCATTCATTTGGTTTTCTGGTATTTTAGTGTTATAGTTTGATACCTGTAGCTTCCGCATACATGTATGACATGCGTAAATTTCCCTTGTGCGTGTGCATTGAGACGAGGTCTTGGTGCAATGCACGGGAGTACTTGTGTCACCGGTTAGATTTTCACTAAACCCCCGATCTCCTAGGCTCGGATTGTGACAAAAACCACATTATCACCTAACATTATCAATTTACAAAACCCAAAAAAAAAAAAAAGGATCTCACATTGCAAAAAAACTCAAAAGGTGGAATTAAAACAGAAACCACAAAAAAAAAAAAAAAAACAAAACCCTATTAACCCATCCCATCCCAATATCCAATAAATCTCAATAGATACTAGGCCATCCCCTCCCATCTTTTTCAAGCCAAAGGGCACCTCTGTTTGGTGTCCAATATCTCGTCTCCAATATCTGGTGGCGCCTCTGTTTGGTGCCACCTGTGAAGTAACAAATATATATATATATATATATCTCCAGAGGCATCTCTATTTGGTGCCACCGGTGAAGTAAAAACATACACTCACAAAAAAAAAGAGCAAAATAAAGAAAGAAAAGAAAGAGGGAAAGAGCCACCCCCTACTCGAACCCTAATCCATATTGACTTTCCATCCAAGCTGTGACGATGAAAATACCTCGCGGGTAGCAGCGAGGTAATGCTGAGCAGGGGCTGGTTATTTGTGATTGGAGAGACTTGGTGAGCAGGGGTTGGGGAGAGTTGGTGAGCAGCGGCTAAGGTTGCCTCTTCTGGCTTCCAACGATCTATTGAGCAGTGGTTGCCTCTTCTTCTTCTTTCTGCGATTAAGGTTCCCTCCCTTTTTCATTTTTTCCCCTTTCGTTGCTCATCTCAAACGTTGCAACCCACCTTAATAACGACTGGGCCCCGATCTTTCCACGTTGGCATGCCACCTCAGCGAGTTGTGAATCCGGTTGTAAAACCAGTTGTGCGTCTAGCAAAACTGTGGTATGACAAGGCACCCATTAGGGATTGATCCTAGTGGGTGCTATGTGAATGGATTGCCTATCCACTAAGCTAATCCACACGTTTATTAGTGCGTTGTTATCACTTACACAACAAAGAAGAGTAATGGATGCATGAGTTTCCATCACCGCACATGTGTGAGTTATCCTTTACAATTCCTTTTTAAAACCCAATAAGATTAAAAAGGTGTTATGAGGTGTGATGGTTTTGTTCTCTTGCATATTAATACCTTTCAAAAGAGGAAGTATCCCTCGCCATAGTGTGAGGGACATATGTATAGTAGTTTTGTCCATATATATATGAGTTTTCATTGCCTCACATGTGCAAGTCTGATAGAATCCCAACCACTTAACTAGGATAAGAAAAAAAGTGACGAGCATATGACATATGGGAGTTGCTTATTGTTGCAACCAAGAGGCCATTTGTTTGAGTCACAACTGATATTACCCATCATAAAAGAAAAAAACAAAAAAACCAAACCAACTAAGTCATTCAAGGCTCTAAGAACTATAAGCCATAACCCGAATATTATTCACATTGTAGGAAAAACTCCTTAATACCTATTTGAAAGTATTTTGTTACAGGTCCTTTTGTAACGCCCCTAAATCTGGGCTATCCGAATAAGGCGGAAGTCCGAACTTGAGGCACGATACAAAAAGGATCTTTAATATGTAGTGAGGACCAATTTAAAGACTTTTCCATACATTCAATCTTTATAAGAAGATAAGTGAAACATTTGCACCACTACAAAAGCAATTGATTATTTATGACCTTTATAGTAAATGGTATCTGTCACAATGGTCAAATCAACAAGTACTGGAAGTATAAATCTTATCTACGAAGTTCAAGTAATCCCAAAAATTACTACAATTTATTATAAACTTCTCAAAACTACTCATCTAATAAAACTAGAACAAAACCATCCAGAAGAACAACCTCTCAATTGATGACGATGATCTCCGAGTGCTCACTTAAATTTCTTCACTAACTGCTGTCAAAGTAAATTGGTCTAGTCGAGGTACCTCAAGGGCCTTATCCGACGCCTCTCCCTCCGAAGTAAAAGTAGTGGGCTCACAGTCTACACACCCAAAGCAAATATGGTCAAGTCACGTAGGACTTGGCAAATGCGGCATGTAAATAATATCATATATATTTCAAGATAGAATAAAGGAAACGATATAATTATTGAAGTCAATGTTAACAATATCAAAGGCAATAATATCATGAATTGATAAATAAGAATCAACTAAGTTAAGTAACATATATATATCATTCATCACTTAAACAAGAGGCACATCCAAACATCTATTGCATGGTATGATAAACCAGTTTTATTCATCCCGTAGGACTTTTAGAAAAGAGTTCTGAATCCTCGGTATAGATTTGATACCGTAGTATCCACTGGACCGCGCATCCAGCTATATAAAAACAATCCCGTCGGATCTCAGCTAACCATGGGGCCTATAAAATATGCTTTTAGCAAGGGTTGGCCTACCCAAGGCTAAACTATCAACTGAATGGATATGAGTGCCAATAGAACTGGATCAATAATGCAAGGTCTATGTCTGGCTGGGCTCCTTGCGTGAACAAGATCATTCCTGTATAAGATCTCATCTGCAATAATTATAGTATTCATTTATGCCTTCATATCTCCATCCATGTTATCATTTCTCATGTATACATAGCTATTGAATAGCTGTTCCAGCCATAGACATTACTTTCATTTCCATTTCATATTCCGGGGTCATCTCTAAGTATACCCTAGGTCAAATTACCATTTATGCATTTAAATAATTGAAAGGAAGAACAATAATATCTTATAAACATCTATGAAAAGGAAGGCAAGAATACAATAGCAATGTAAGATCGATATCATTTTATCCATCAATAGAACGTATGATAAAGGTAATCAAACCTAGGTTAAGTTGTACATTTCGAGTTATAGAGAACTTGAGTTACCATATGATGGACATTCCAAACCTATAGGGGTTGTACGCGTTGGGTGTTATAATAGTTGGCCCCATCCAGATCTAAACATCCATCTATTGGTACGCATCTCATTCTCTATACTTTATTATGCTACAACAAGTAGATAAAGGCAAAGCTCACACCCTGAATCCACATGGGCATGTTTTATGGGCTATTGTCAGGGTTAGATATAATTCAAGTGGTGTCCAAGGTCTGGGTTTAGGATATTCACTTTATTCCTAATTACTAAGTTTTATTATAAAGTACACTCAGCAGCGATCTGGGAATTCTTCTCCGAATGGGGAATTATATTTTCATGCTTTCTTCAATTCCTATCCTTTTACCAACTTGCATACAAGTATCTAAGCATGATCAATTATGCCTTCACTTCCTGTGAGTCCCTATCAATCGTACCCATTCATTTCTAGTATAACACAATCATCATTATTCACTCTCCATTCCATTCATCATAAACCATTTATCAATATAGACACTGGTATGCAGTTGCTCATCATTAATACATTTAGGGCAATTAAAAGGGGTTTCCACCTATACATCTAAATATGACGTGAGCTTAGTTAGAGATGGGTTTCTTTCTAAATAATCCATCAATATGTAGAGCACAATCAAGGTAATTACATATATGAAGTTATAAATATGCTACTTGCCTTTGATGAAAAAAAATGAAAAGCCCACCAATAATCCAATCAAGTTCCAAATCGCATAAATCTAAACCCAATCAAATCAAACCTACAATGTAGTAAAGAAAAACTGATGAACATGTTAAATCTATATTAAATCACAACTATAATGGCCTAGCTAATGAGGGAGGAAAACCTTACCCAAGGCTTGTTTGGTTTGGGGGAAAACTTTTAGAGAATGGGTTCCTTCATAAAATGGAGACATGAGGGAGAAGATAGCGGTAGAAGAGAAACCTCCGGCGACGGTCTTCTGCACGGATTTCGGCGACAGCAACAGGGAGGAAGAAAAATGGGGAAAATGGGAAAATAGAAAAGTAAAGAGAAATGAAGAGGAAAAAGGAAGGATGACAGTGTGGTGGCCGTGGTCGTCGGAAGAAGAGAAGTCTGGATCGTTGATGGTGGCTGCCGATTTGGTGAGGGGAGATAGAGATGGAGAGTAGAGAGGAAAGGAAAATAACGAAGTGGGTCGCCGCTGGATGGAGTTAAGGGAGGAGAAAGAGAAAAGAAAAGGAAAGGAAATAAAGAGAGAGAGAGATTATGCCTGGGAGAGGGAAACGAGAGAGAGACTCACACTGAGAGAGAGAAACTCACGCTGGGAGAGAGAAACGAGCGCTGGGAGAGAGAAACTCACGTTGGGAGAGAAAGACGAGCGAGAGACTTACGCTGGGAGAGAGGGAATTGAGGGAAATGAGATTTTGAGTTATTTACAATTTTGCCATTGATTTAATAGTTGGGCTAAAAATTGTTTTGGCCATAACTTGTGAACCAAAGGTCGAATTGAGTCACCGTGAGCTCCATCGTTCATGAAATAAAATAAGCTTCCCAATGAGTATACTTTTGGCATGGTTTTGACGAAGAAAAATTTTGGCCTATTTAAGCGGGTCTTTTAAGTATTTTATGTGGGTTGGGGTTGGAATGATCAAAATAATCCCAAGGACCTCTAATCCTCTAATCCAAGCTTAAACAACACTAAGAAAATAAAATAATATATATAATAAATAAGCGGGGCCTCACACCTTTGTTGCGTAAGTGATGATGATGCAAGACTTTTAGGGTGTGTTTGTTTGGATTAGAGTACAAAAAAATTGAATCTATGATCTTTGTGTCATAATTAGCAGTTAAAAATAAAGACTGAAAGTGAATTTCCAAAAATGAATATCAAATCGTCTTTCCTTACATGGAAATAGTTATAAGGGAGGATAAGAAATGAATACAAACAAGTGAAGGTCTTGTCAAGATCTTCACATTATTTATGCCCTTCACTTTTTTCTGTTTAATAATCTTTCCTTAAGTTCATTTCATCTTGAGTTTCTTGTAGTAAATTGTTATGTATCTTATTGCAAATAAGGACGCCTTACTGATTCATTCAATTATTTCATAACACATGCGAACAAAAAGATATGAAGAGGATATCTAGTTAAAAGAAAAGGTTGGCTATAGTGTAGATTAGATGAAATTTTGAATTATTTCTTATATTTGAAGATTGTTTTTGAAGGTTAAAGATATAAACCTTCCATTATAAACTATATATAGTAGGAATAGATTCCCGCTAATATCAGCTTGGAAAAGAGTTATTGTAAACATTTCTAATCCAGCTGTTAAAAAAAGTTGTGAATTATAAATTTTTCTTGAATCAGTTTGTTATTTTACTAGATTTTTTGACAAGAATTTAGCATGGTTGGATACATGAACATAATGTTGTAGTCTGTTCCCTGGCAATTACAAATGCCATGTTTCTTTATTAGAAGTTCAAAATCCCAATCACCTAAAAAGAAATTAAATAATCTTGAGAATTCTTTGCTTTTGTTGGAATTTGTTATTCTGCTGAAACAATGTTACACAATTCACAAGTGCACCTTTAGTTCCAACAATTCGATAGTGGCACTTTTATTTCTCTTGTGATTTTTTTTAATAAGAGACTATTATCTTCTGTGTTTTTAAATCCTATTTTCTATTTTCTTCAGCACAAAATCATCCCAGGCACAAAAAGGGTGGGGCAAGGGTTGGGGAAACCCCTAATGTTGTAGGAAATTTATGCCTTTTTCTCTTTTCTCCTTGCCAAATCCAAACAAATATATATAAAATACAGAGTATTAAAATTTTTTTGCTAACCATTCATATTAAAACCTCAAGACCTTAGTAGAGGTCAGGTGAAATACGGTCGGTGCAGTTTGGTGTCATATTTTTTTTTCCAAGCACTAAGTCATTTCTCCTGTATTTTAAACTTGCAACCGGTCGACTCTGATGCCATATTAAATTTTCTTTATTAACCATTTAAACCCTTACTAACCATTTAAATCAAAACCTCAAGTGTTACTAAAGGCCACCAAAATACTTTTTAATATTCTCCTCCAATGAGCCCACTCCTCATTAGAGAGAGCTAAAGCCTCAGAAATGAAAAAAGGTCGAGCCTTTTGATTAGAATGCGATACATAAGTCAGCTCCCTTTTATAGAAAAACAGAGTTCATTCCAGTTTGAAAAAGAAAGCCTTTGTTGGCTGATTTGGTGCATTTTAAATCCAACCTTAACTTTCTTATGATGCCTGACCATAGGTGATCCAGACGCCTCCACTGAGTATCCAGTGACACAGTTTTTCAGCTACATATAATGAACCATATAGAACAGAGGTGGCCGGACAATTGCTAATACAGTATTTCTACATTTGGTGAGAGTACTAGATATATAATTAAACACATTTGAGTTAGAAATGGTTTGGTTGGAGGTGAATGGGAAGTCCTTGTACTGGGTGTGGCATTCCATCCTCAATTTCTACCTTCTCTCCGGGAAACACTGCCTCCCATCTGAACCTCTTCACTACATTATGCAGAAATACAAGTATCTCTAGCCGCGCAAATTCCTTCCCCGGGCACATTCTGGGCCCCCCTCCAAATGGAACGAACGTGTAAGGCACCAGCCCATCTCCATCAAACCTTGAAGGGTCAAATTTCTCCGGCATCGGAAAGTAGTCAGGGTTGGTGTGTGTCGTATAAGAGCTCCAAGACAACTGCAAAAAATGATGACAATCATAAATTTCAGTGCCAGTCACTCTTCATTCAGATCAAAGTAGTGGCTCTGTTCCGGGTTTGGAACTGATCAAAATTGGCCCATTTCCAAGTTTCTTAATGAATGGTTTCTAGATGATGGCGATCTTGAAAACATGAAGTGGACATATATACCTTCCACCCTTTGGGGATGGCAAAACCTGCAAAAGTGATATCAGATATGGCTTCTCTAAAGGCTCCTGAAACGGGCGGCGCGAGTCTCAGTGTTTCATTTACCACATTCCATGAATACTTCATCTTCTGTATGTCATCCCAATTCAGCAACTCTCCATCCTTTTTTGACATTGCAATCTCCCTTTGCTCTGCACTTGGAAAACAAATTCACATGAACATCATCTTGTTTATGGCTGCTTTAAAAAAGAAAAAAACACCCACTTACTAATACACCAAAAACTTAAATCGAGCCATTATTCATGGCTTTTGATATAAGCTACTGCAAAATGCATAATGATAGAGTAGTCATGATGGGCTAGATTCTAATTACACTTAAATTTGGTGTGGACTCATGCAATAGTGGGGCATTTATTTTGTGAGATTTAGGACTTATTTGTGCAAAGTCACTGAACAAAAACCTTCATGGCAGGGTTCAGACTCCTATTTCTTAACCAAGCAAAGATGAAAATTCTTTTTTAAATCTCACAATTTCTTTAGCGATTTGATTTACACCAAACAAGATTGTACAATGACTAACAGAAACGGGCATTCTACTTCAGCGAAACCGAATTACACAAACGAGCCTTGAAGGAATCGGACTTACTATAAGGGATCACATCACTATCATGACCAACTCCATAACAATTTGTCTTGCCACAAAGAAACATAAAGTGGTGTCTCCATTTTCTTGTGCGGGTTTTGTTCATGGTCCTTCATGATTCATTAATCCCTTCCATACATGCATAGAAAGATCAGCATTTTACCTGAAGACCATTCATCAGTGGGACCCCACTTGAATGGGTCATTCAATCCTTTTATGGATTTTGAGAAGATTGATTGATAGATCAAGTCCTTGAAAGGGTAAAATTAAAAATCATCAAAATTCTAGAAGCTCTTAAGTGTGGATTTGGGTAATGACCATTTCTATTGATCGATATTTGCACACAAATATATGATGAGGAATTGATTTAGAATAACAATTTATCAGTGGGAATGTTGACGAGTTTCTATACATCTATAAACTTTCTTGTATAGGGACCTATATTGGATATGTGATATCATCATAGATATAGGATATGATGATAGAAACATACCTCTTAAGACCTCATTGTAGATATGGGGCATCTCTGCTAGATTTTTCATCACCAACGTTATGACACAACTAGTGGTGTCATGCCCAGCGAAAAGTAACAGCAGTATGTTGTCTATGATCTCCTCCTCTGTCATCAACCGTCCATCTTCATCCCCTGTCATCAGCAGATATGATAGAAGATCCTGCGCCGGAGACACCGTGTTCTCCAGCAATTCCATCTTTCTCCGGCTGATCACAGGTCTTAGCTCTCTCCTGATCGCCTCCGCCGCTCTGATCGCCTTGTAGTAACGCGTGCCAGGCAGTTTCAGTGGAATTTGCAGAACTCCGCTCACCAACACCTCCAGTTCACCTTGTAGCCTCAAAACATGATCTGGGTCATCGATGCTTGCGAAGAGGCGACAAGCCAAGGCGAAGGTGTAGCTCTTTACGAGGTGGGCGGCCTTCAATTGCCTTCTTCCGGCCCACTGGGACTCCATGTGGGACTGGGTGACGGTGTCCATGGTCCCCACATGTCGCCGGAGATGTTCCAGTCGGAGGAATGACGCCAGCAGCTTTCGGGGACTGTGGCTGGTGATGATGGAGAGAGGGAAGATGCTTTGCACTGAGCGCGGCCACCAGTTGGCCACAAGGCGGTTCTCACTGGAGAAGAGGAGCTTGTTCCCAGCAGGGCCGCAGAAGATGGCCATTCGCTCTCCGAGGAGAGATGTTTTGAAGATGGATTTGTTATATCTTTCCATTCTTTGTTGCACGAATTCTTCAGGTTTCTTCGAGCTGTTCTTCAATCTCATGGTTTCGCCAATCAAAGGCCAGCCATAGGTTCCTGGAGGAAGAGGCAGCTGAGTTGAACCAGTGAGTCGGAAGCAAGAGCGTTTAAAAACTGTTGTGAGGGATACTGAGAGTAGTAGAGCTAGTAGCAGAGAAAGAAGGAGCAGCTCGTATTGCTGGACTGAGAGGAAATTCGACGATATTCCTTTGAGGGTGAGTTTGACTGGCTCGATTATATTCAAAAGCGAGTCCATCGACCTCGGCCGAGTCAACGCGCCACTCTTCTATAGGCTTTTCTTCTCTTTCAAAGGCTTCAAGACCGTCCTCGCTCTCATATATAGTTCTCTCTTCCCTTCTGTGTATTCACCATTCAGTGCAGGAAGCAAAGTTACATCCACCATTCAGTGGGCTTATTCTGGACCCAGTTAAATAAAAACTTTACCTTTGTCTCAAGGGTGAGAGGGGTTTTTGTTTCAGTAAATGTGGTGAGAAGGTGTTGGAATCTTTTGGTCACGGTGAATTTCAATCAGTATCCAACAAAAATGAGTGGGTTCATCTTGACCTTTCCGAAGTTTTTTTTTTTTTGGCTGGAAGAACCTTTCACTTCACCCTGACAGTATAAAAAGTGATTATTTTATCGGATATCATGAATTGGCCTTTTTGTTGTTTGTTTGGTTGAATCTTCACCGTTTGTCGAAGGGATCTCTGGCCGTCCTTAACTTTTTTTTTTTTTTTTTTTGGAATTTGCCCATTCAAGATATAAAAGACTTGCTATTCTTCAAAATAGTGTTGATCCAAAAAATATCTCATATTGTATAGTGTAGTCCCTTTGTTTGTTCCATCTTTGCCTCCTAAGAGTTAAAATCCTTACTTTTAACCTTTTATCATTTTATAAATATGTAGATCAATAGTAGGCTATTTGCAGTATTTATTGAATTTTTTTTTATTAAATAGGAACTCACGTCGTTGATGTTGAGAAGAGATTATAACAGTGTGAGTAGTGAAGCTATACGATGGAGATCTAGATGGGTTTGAAATAATATTACAGTGATGGCTGAAAGCAGTGGTGGACCCAAGAAATTGAGTTTGTGCGGGCTCTATATAAAAGAAATATTAAGCAAGGGGGCTAATTTAAAAAAAAACACTTATTAATTTCTAGAATTTATAGGGGGTTTTTTAAGTTTTAAGCTTATTTGGTATATGGGTGGGGGCTGAAGCCCCCAGCTTGGGGGTACCTGTGTTTGCCCCGGCTGAAAGTTCATTTCCCATTGATTCCCATTAGCAATATGCTCCATGGATATACCGTGCAGCACGAGCTATCGTGCTAGTCTAATTTGAGACTATCAAACTGACATCCACTAATTGGAGAGGATTTTCTACTTCATTTGTTCCTTTATTTGATGACCTCGGTATGAATGTCGCGCTCTTTATGAGAAAATGCTCTTTCTAGTTAAGTCACTGGGATACATGATATCATGTAATCCATTGAATGGAAAAATCAATAGCCTACATATATTCAAAATCCTGACCCTTTAGTCCATAAGATCATCATAACAATTTAATGTATTGCCCTCAATGGTTTGAATGTATCATTTTATTATGATTTTAATTTAATAATGAGGTCAAGTTGGATGAATGTAAAATTTGAACTTGTGACCATATATGGAGGTAGTGTGTGAGAAAAAACTAGATTAACTAAACATGAGTCCCATACAAAATAAAAGAGAGGCAGAAAAAAGGTCTTTTTTTAAGTGGGCCATTTTTAAGTATCTCCCCTAGCAACTTTTACCTCATTTGGAAATGGATTTTAAGTGGTTTATATCTCAAAGTGGGACTCACTAGTTGTTTCAAATGCCTGGCAGCGAAAAAAAAAAAAAAAACCTACAACTTGGCCTCAAAAGATTCAAGGTGGACATAGAGTATTCCAAATCTTTATCCAAGAATACCTGAGCATGGTTCTGAGATAGGGGGAAATACCAAACTACCGATACACAATGATACACATGGGTCAGTATATGATGTAAAAAGAACCAGAAATTAACCTGGAATCATTGTTTTTCAGGTTGGGCAGAGGGACGGGTCAGGAATTGCTACCCCTTTCCGGGAGTAGTACGGGATGTTTATCTATCAATCAAGATTGGTCAGTAGCAGTTTAATTTCATTGTTGGATAAGGTTTCAGCATTGTGGATTGTCGTCCTGTTTTTTCTTTTCTCAGAAACCAAAGGAAGAAAAGAGAAAGCATGGTTTTTAGGGCCTTTTTTGATGCAAAAGAAAATACAAAAAAGTAATCTTTTGTAAAGTATATTTTTTTTTCATTTTTTTAAAAAATGAACCCTTGAAGGAGAAACTTCTAGGTAATATTCTTCAGGACAGGTATATATATGAACTCCCTAGTGCCGTGTATCACAAATAAGTGGCCCACTAGTGATTGTCAAGGGCTTAGATTAATCATAGGGGGCAAGCAGGCTCACTGGCCAGGCCATTACAAGTTCAAAAAGTCATTTAGTTGTTGCTAAAAAAACCTTGTACATAAAAATAATAATAGTATAAAAATTGACATTGTGGATCCACCTAATATTGGTATTGGTAACACGATGAAAGCCCCCTAGTGTGAAATTTGTAAGATCCAACTAATATTGATAATTAACAAGTGCTATGTAATTATAATATCACTATAAGCCCCACATTAAACTTGTGGGCAGTGTAGGGTTACTCTAATAATGAGAGTCATAGTTGCACTTTGGTAAGAATTTTTGATGTTAAAATTTATAGTGGGCTACTATAATTAACGGCCGCTCATGAACTCTCAAATGGTTTTAACTAAAACTCTAGCTTTTTTTAAATAAAATATTATTTTATACAAAATATCATTCAATAATCCTATATGAAAGTTTTTTTTTAAGAAAGTGAGAAATTGTAATAATAGGGGTGTTTATGGGTCAGGCTGGGCTAGGCTGAGGAATATCCAAGCCCAACTCAACTTATTAGCTCTTGGATTGGCTCAGATTGGGCCATAACTACTTAGCTCAAGCATGACTTGCTCAAAGCATATAAAGCTCGAGCCCAGGCCAACTCAACATTATAACAAAAAAGGCACTTTTTTTTTATATTCTTTCCCTTATCTCAACTAGTTTGGGTACTTTTACCTCAATAAGATGTCATGCGTTATGTTTTGTATAAACACCTAAGATTATAAATGAGTCCTCGATTCTTCGATTACCCGAAAGTTTCGACCTGTTAATAACTGAGTTTGGGTTCTTCTTTAGGAACCAATAGGTAAATGGGTTCAGGTTTGGGTCCTATTAAATAGTTCCAGTCTAATTCGACTTTGGTTTTGCCCTTGGATCCAGGACCCTACATATTACCTAATTTTTTAAAATTTGTCCTAAAAGTTGGCTTTTTTTCTAAAGCATTCTCTATATAGACTTGGACTCGGACCCGAACCTGCCCTATACATGGTTCTGATTTTGGGTCCATTCACTCTTTAACGGTTTCGGTTTTGGATCAAGGAAACCGGCTCCGAACAAGTTCTGGTTCCAGATTCGTCTTCTCAATAGCAGTTTTGGTTCCAGGTCCACCATGGACCTGGACTAGAACTGACTCGTTTATAACCTTATGAATACCTTTAGATAAGAAAATCTAAATATAAATTAATTGATTAAAGACTGTGGAATATTGGACTTTTAAAAAGAAAACTCCTTATAAATTGACTTCTTTATTTAGATAGTTAAAATAAAATTTTTTTTCTCAAATTCTACAATTTCTCCCTCAAGTTAAAGGCTGTTCAAAATTCACATCGAAATGAAGATCCAAATTTTCAATTAATTGCAAAATTGGAGCTCAAGTACAAAATCAAATCTTATATCCCGTTCATATTAAATGTAATAGTGGTATATCCAGCATTGTGCACGGTGCTTTTCTTCCGGGTTTATGGGCTCTTGGCCTTGGGTCCCAGCCCTTAGGCTGGGATGCCAAAAAAATAGAATATTGGCTGGACTCAGAGTGATTTCTCTGCAGTGTTCATCGGCTGTACCAGGCCGGGCCGAAGCTTCGCCAAACCTCATCATGTAAGTTATTGGGCTAGAAAGCTAGGCCTGGGTCCATCCGTGGGCCTCTAAGACAGGTCCATGATCAGCCCATTTGCAAAATATAGACCCCCCTGGGCTAAACACAGAGGGATGTAAACAGGTTGGGTTTATACAGTTCTACAGGTAAGCTAGTGCCCAGACCCAGCTTAGTTCAAATTCCTGCTGTTGCCCATTTGTGGTATTCAAGGGATTGTTCAGCCAGATAAAAGCTTATCCAAGGCCAGGCCGTTTTTATTAGCCCTTTCATTCAAGCCTGGATCTAGTCACTTGATCCGACGTAAGGCCCAGGCCCAGAAACTTGCAAGATCTAGAACCTCCTTCTAAACTGGGCCTTTAAATATAGAAAGTCTAACCCATTTAATTATTGGGCCATAACTCAGTCTGTTTTAGCCCATAGGAAAAACTCACTGGCCAAATCTGTCACAACCCTGGTTTGGCCCAGCCATCATTAGCGGCCCTCCACGGTCCAAACCTGAGATCTCTGGTCCCGACTAAACCTAGACCACCATGAGCACCGTACTAGGTCCAAACCTGAAACCTCTGGTCCCGAATAAACGTAGACAGTCATGAGCACCATACTAGGTCCAATTCAGAAATCTCTGGTCCAGAGTAAAACCTTGACCAGATTCAGGCCGCCCATGGAAATCTTGTTTGCATAAGATGTGTCGCATAGTTAAAATCAAACTTGTATCACCTTTTTATCGCTTGGATAATTAGGCATTTGGGGTTCAGGCTCATTTGGACTTGGACTCTGACCCGGACACAATTATCAATCATCAGGTCTGAAAGAGGTTTCTTACCCAGACTTTTAATTCATAATCTAGGGTTTAGAGTTAATAGAAAGAAGTGCTTGGCAGTTCTTTCTTAGTTATCTAGGATTTGAACATTGGGTACGTCACTTTTCTTCCTACGCATGCGGGATGTCCTCTCTGTGCTTTCCTCGATTTCTATGGGCATTTTTTCTACGTGTGTGGGCTCTCTCTTAGGTCCCAACCCCATTGGCGGGCGGTTATAAAAAAAAAAAAAGAATCTAGGGGTAAGCGGGTAATACGAAATTCATAAATACCCTTTAAAATTGGCAAATCAAGATGGGTTTCTAAGCTTCTTAGGTCCGGCCCATTTACTTATAAATAAAAAGGTGGGAAACTGCCAGAAGGATAAGCTATTTGGTTAGGGTATGAGAGAGCCGGAGACAGTGAGAAAGCACAACACCAAGAAGAGGTATGCTTCTCTGTCTTCTCTCTCTGTTTGTTTCTTTTTTTAGTTTTCATTTCTATCATTCATTGCAGTGAGTTCTGAATCAAACAACAAAGAATTTGAACTTGGGTGTGATTCGTCTGATTCTTATTCCTTCTCTGTTATTTTGTCTTCAAGAAATCTCAATTGCCAATTGGTTTGAGTTAGCCCAAAGCATTGATCATATCAAATCTGTATCACAATGAATGCAAAGTAATGAGCTCTATTTATGTAAATTGCGAATTAGTTATGAACTATGTATATATATTTTCATTCTTTCTGTAACTTTTCTACATTTTGGTTGTGAACAAGAAGAGATTATGAGGATGCTGTAGAATTGGTTTCGTTTACCGATTGAATCATGTTGCAAGTTGTGAGAGAGAGACTTCTCACTTGTGGAAAAGATAAGAATGTATAACATGTGGAGTGAAGGAGAGATGATTAGGGAAGAGAGGTTGAATTTAGATTGCTGATGGGCTGAATTTGGGATGGTTGACGTGGGTCCTGATTCGGGTTCTTTCAGATTTGTATGATCCAAATTCAGATCAAGACCAAATCTGGGTTTGCACGCCAGTGCATGTCTGCCCATTTGGTTTTAAGGTTGGGGACTGGGGAGAGAGTAGTGAAGCATGAAGGAAGGAGAAGAATATATGGGGTTTCGTAAACCGGTATGCTTTTATATGAAATGGTTGTTGGAAATTGTAATGTAATTTTGGTTTTGATGGGCCTATTTTGCGTCTGGGGGTACCTAATGCCCATGCTTGGATCGACTTCAACCATTCGATGGGTCATATAGAGATTGGGTTAGGAATATCAGACCTAAATTTGTATGATGTGTGCTGGACTATCAGCATCGGGTTGGATCTAGGGTTATTCATGGAAGCAAACAATATATATGTTTTGTTTTTTGCTTTTTGGTTTTTTGTGTGTGTGCATGCTTCTCCGTGTTGCCATCAGAGCTTTGTTGAATCTAGTAGATTGGGTTCAAATTCTAGAAACCCTGACAATACATACTAGTAATGGAAGGTAAAAAATTTATACGTGGTGGAGTTCATTTGCCCTTGTCTCATTCGTGGTGGTTCCTAGAAGATGAGCTTTTGGATCTTGTATGGTTAACAAGAAGGGGAACAACAATATCGACACAAATTGTAGTGGGATTGTTGAGAGCACCCGGGTTGCCATTCCATAGTTTATTTCCTAAATCATGGTGCCTATCGGAGCCAACCTATGATTGACCACCCCTTTTGCCTCATGAATTGAAACTCTCCCAGATGTGATGCTTATCCTAAAATTTATTCATTGTTCAATTGAACATGCAAAAAAGTACAAAAATATGCTTCATTAAAGGCTGACAATGATCTATCTTCAAGGCCCTTAAATCAACATCGGATGTTCACCTGGTTCCCATTTTTTGTATGCCCTAGGCCATATGTGGCCCTTCCCATCCTTAGCCCATCCAGGTGGGCCCCTTAGGCTAGGGCTTGTATCAACAGATATGTTTTGTCTGAAATGGTGCAGTTATGTGCTTAGAAGACACAGAACAACCCCTGTGCGAAGAACTAAAGTGTCGAAAGTACAAAGAATTAGGTGAAGGAGAGCCAATAAAGATTTGAAAGTAGTTAGAACTTAGAAGTGACATTTTAGGCTGTAGGGTGGCATGACACTTAGCATTAAGAGTTGACACCTAGAGAAGTAGAACTCATGAAGCTATTCCCCATTTGAGTGGTGTTAGGCTTTAATGATGACAATTGTGTTCAGCTATACTTCACTTGGTTTTAGCCAAAAAGGCTGAGAAAGGTATGATGATGATGAAGTTAAGCTAATACGCATGTACATATCTATCATTAGTGTGGGTGTATTGGTTTATTTAGCCATGATTTTCATGTCATCTGGTACCGATGCATGCATTAGGTTTAGGATTTGCGGGAAGTGCCGAAGCACGTGTCCAAGGATGCTTCAAATTGCCTTTATGAAGCCTTAAACACGAGGACACACCTCTCCAGGATAAACCCGCAAATTCTATTCAATTCTCAATTCTGCCCTTGCCCAAATAACCTACTATAATGCAATATATAAGAGAAGCAAACTTAGAGCCTAAGAAAACCTAATCTAATAATGGAAACTACCCTAATCACAATTCAATGAACAAAAATAAAATAATCCTAATCCAGAGGAAGGGGGACCACTTATGGGCCATTCTGTATTAGGTACATTGCTAAAATGTGTAACACATTATCCAATACAAAAATGCTACAGTTGCATATTCACGTCCTTTTCCCTAGTTCCCATTCATGGTGGCAGAGAGTCTTTATGTGTGATTGAAGTGAGTTCTGAGTGTGATTGAAGTGAGTTCTGAATGTAATTTTTGCACGAACAACCTTGAATTTATTGGGATTCTAAGGGCTGACTGGTACAAAAAGGCCCATGGGAGCTGGTTCATAGTTATACGTAACTTTTGTCCTGTGTTCCTATTTAGTAGTTGCATGATTTGAAGAGGTTCAATGGTGCTGACTAGGATTGAATATTATCTTGTAATATTGATGCGCAAGATTTGTATTTAATCATGCATTGGATTTAGATGTCTTTTTGTTCGTGATTGTTGTGTATACTTAGAAGATGCATGACAAGTGTATTGTTCTCTTGACAGGTTATACAACTTGTGAAGGGCAATGTTCCCTTCAGGAAATAACAATGCATATGGGGCTCAGCCTTATGCTGCATATCAGGCATATGGCCAAGTGGTAGGACTTTGTTTAGCAATATCTGTTTGCTCTGCTTTAGATATATTAACATGCTAGCTATGTTTTGAGAGTACATGATTTATTGTTAGTTGTGCTAGAGAGGATGGGTCTGTTGGTTTTTCCATATTGGGCTCCACCTATATGACTTAGTCCCAAGCAAACTTGACATACTGGCACTGTTTTATGTTGAAAATTAAGTTATCATGTGTATGCCACAAAGTTGTTATTTTGTACTACATACAGCAATGTGCTAAAATTAGAATAAACTATTGCACTCATTAAAATATTTGATACCTATCTCTTAAAATCTGCATCAATGTTATAATGTGTATGCCACAAACTTGTACTACTGCTGCTGCTACTATTTTATGTTACTATTATGCTAGTTAGGTCCCATGTGTAATGTTATAATATGAAGTTTAAACAATTTTTCTTGTTAAAATAAAAGTTTCTAAAAGGGCTTTTTTATAGGTTTTTTTTTAAGTCCAAAAATGGTTGTTAATCATTGTAAAAGGTATTTTACTTTGTTTCATGTGGCCGACTGCCACTATTTATATATGTATACAGTATACATGACAATAATAAAACAGTCCCGGCTATAGAGAAGCTGGTTAGGGACATGGGACTAGAGTGTGGGGGTGTGTGAGTTCGAGTCCATGTATTAAAAGGAGGAAAATAAATGAAGTCCAGTTTGCTTACCTTCAAATATATTGAATTTTCCTTTCATGTTAGTGTAAAGTCACGATCATTCTCTTTGAGTGGTTTCATGAGGGTCGCCTGTAGAAGAAGGCCACAATGATTACAGGGGCTGCTACTGCATCAATAATACACATTTTAAAGGACTGTTGATTTTTTAACGTTTCAAAATGCAGGCATATAATAAAATAATTGGCGATATATATATATATACCCTCTGTATGTTTTCATGATGATGTTTCTTGACATGGCCTGTTAAAATAATTTGTGATATATGTTCCCTCTATATGTCTTTGTGGTGATGTTTCCTGAAATGTTATTATTTGCTTGAGTTCACCTTTATTTTAGAAACTCTTAATTTGTTTAGCCAAATGGCAATGCGTAGGTTGGTAACTTTGACAGCAATGAATGCAGGCATCTTTTCTTTTTAATTTTGTATTTTTTTAATTTCTTTTTTAGTTTCAGTGACAGTGTGTTGAAACTAAAGTCGTGAGCTTGTTAGGGATGCTTCTTTTTGTGTGTTTAAATTGGGCATGCTTCAATCTAGTCTTTCTCACTTCTCTCTTAGGCAGGAGCCTCTGGCACTTCCTTGTCTTCCCAGCGCTTGTCTGGCATATATAGCAGTTCTCAACAAACAGAGACAGGTGTATATAGAGGCAACATTCCAAGTGGGCCAGGAGCTTCTACTCCTTCCATTCAGTATGGAGGACAATATGGTGCATATACAATACCCACAACTCATCAGGTGATTATCATGGTTTATTTACTCAGCTATCCCTGGTTTCTCATGCAGTACTCCCCTTTACCTATTGCGTGCTGCTGCTCTTTCTTTCTAATGTTGTGGTTGCTTTCTACATTTCCCATAACCTATTTTCTCACTTTGCTTTTTTGTTTGGTTCTCTTTATGACCTGACCATTTTGGTATGAGATGACTCCATCAGGGTCTCAACAGTGGCTCTTATATGGCATCACCTTCGAGGTATGTTTAGCCTGCTGAGTGAATCCACTTCTCCCCCTCTTTTAAACTTCTTTTGTTTTTCCTGAAGGTTTTGTAGAAATTTGGATTGTTCGAGAAAGGAATAGACTTGGCCTCCATACTGGTTGATTTGAGATTTTAAGCATTTAGTTGCTACTGAATACCTGGTTTTTCATTGTTTGTTGAGCTTGAAGCTTGAAGATTATTTTTTTATTTTTATTTTATATTGATGGATAGGGGACAATATGGGCCAAATCAGGGTGCTCTTAGTGGGAGGGACTTGCTGAGTGAATCAGGCAGGAGGATATATTCTGACCATGTTGGACTTGGCCGTTCGCATCAGGTGTTTTGTCACTAAATTTTGTTTGACTATTAAAAGTTTGCTAATTTGTTTCTTATTTAAAATTGATTGAACTTTTGCTTGCTTTTCTGTTTTAGCCTGAACTTAAGCCTGAGCTGGATGATCAGGTAAAGAAATTATGAAGGTTGTATCCATATGAATTACTGAAAATATTGCTTTAGCTTATCATGTGCCTCTGTACAGCTCTCATTCTTTCGGCAGCAACAGCTGATGCAATCTCAGAAGCAGCCACCTGGTGTGGATATGCGGCAAAGTTTGGTGGACTCTTCTTTTGATGGAAGAATTAGGTGAGTCTTTGACATATGTATTTGAGTTGCGTGTCATTGTCAGACATGGATAGTAGGTCTCAAAGTATGCTATTAAAAAACTCAACATGGTTGTCTATCCATGTGCTTGTCTCTCTGAAGTACAGCGAAAATATGTAAAAGAAACCTGGGTCAGGTATATAAAGAATATATGTGCTAACCTAGGTCAGTTATATAAAGCATATATGTGCTACTATAATGTGGATAGAAGATGATTTAAGGTTTTTCCTTGGTATTATCAATTTTTCCCTTTGTGTTTCATTAGGGTACTATGTTGGACTCAACAACATTTTAGGAGTCTCCTTGTTGCTTGACCATCGTTTAATTTTCATGCATTGATTTCATTGGCACGTTATTTTGAATGCTGAATTTGTAGTTTCAGTTCATCTCCTTTTATAATGTTTTTTTGTAGGGAAGAACGGTTGTTCTTTCTATTTTTTATTTGATACACCACGATTCCGTTTCATTACTGAAGCTAAGTTTGCAAGTACATATCTGGCAGAGCTGCTGATTATCTTGCAGTAAGAGGTGCTGCTATTCGTCATGAATCCCAGGACTATGCAACTCGAGATTCGTTAGTTAGCTCTTATGGAATGAGAACTGATGTAGATCCTGCAACACAAGTTCCTCTTCAGCTTCCGGGTCTTTCTTTGAGACCAGTCTTAGGGAGGAGCATCGAAGGAGATGCTTACATACGGGGATCTTCTGGTACAAGTTATGAGGTCACTTTGCCCCCTGGACGTGATTACAGCACTGGGAAAGTCCTTGGTGGCACTACATCTGATCTTAGTTATCATGGTCCTGCTTTAACTCATAAAGAGGAGCGCAGCGCCGCACATTACAAATTAGATGAGAGGACGGATGAACTTCACAAAGATCGGGAACGTGACAGAGATCGGGAGCGTGAAAGAGATCGAGAACGTGAAAGAGATCGGGAACGCGAAAGAGATCGGGAACGCGACAAAGCTCGGGAACGTGAAAGAGCTCGGGAACGCGACAAAGCTCGGGAACGTGACAAAGAATGGGAACGACTATTGGAGCGCCGAGAGAGGGAAAGAGATCATGAGCTACGTGCACGTGAAATTAGAAGAAGGGATCGTACACCTCCAAGGAGTAGTAGGGATCGTAAAACGTCTCCAAAAATGAGGATAGGTTCCTTACCTGTGAAAAGAAGTCCTCCACATTTACCTAGGTGGATCGTGATTGTCCTGGAGCTTTGAGTTAATTGCTGCTTCTTTATAGAGTGAAATCATTTTAACTAATTGTGCATTGTTTTATCCTGAAGGCATTCCTCACCAGTAAAAGAGAGGAGAAGGGAATATATCTGCAAGGTAAAAAAAGCTTAAGATTTAAGTTATGTTGTAATGAGCTGGATTCTGACCCTTTCCATGGATTTGGCACTTGGAATTTGTTTCCCTTTCATGTTACTTAAATAGAGAAACATGGGGCATTCTTGGACAGTTGGTCTCATGCACGGGTCACCTAAAAGCATGACATCATAAAAATTCCATGCATCATATGACAAGAATCATCTTATTGTGTAACATTACTTCTTAGAATCCCATACTTAAAACTATATTTAGATATAAATGCATTAAAACCATAAAAAGGGTATCCACATTGAACTACTGGCGCAAGAGTTATAATTAAGTTAAAACACAGATTGAGAATTATCTCATTTGAAGATTTTACATTGGTCTCCATTCTCCTATATTGTTTAGATCGAAACACAATAAGGAATCCTGATTTCTTTTTTGCTGAGGCTATTACTAAACCTGCTATTCAACGCTCCCTATTCCTTCAACCCCTAGTAAATATGCCCAGTGACCATAGTTGCCAAAATGCTCGCAGGCAGAATGCCTCATTACCCTGCTAGTAATTGGCCTGCGTTGCCATCTAGCTCAGAAGTCAGAAGATGGTGATGGGTTATTGTTCTCTGACTCTCCTTTTAGGAGGGCTAGTGAGCTGAGGACTTAACCTAGACTCGCAACTTCATGGTTGTGACAATCTGCACTTTTTGATTGTACTATTTGCTCTTGTCAATGTTTTGAAAATCAAAATAGTATTGCAAATCATTCCAAGAGGATGAATCAATTTGTATCCTTAATTGTATCACGAATCCTAGGATTTTTTATTTTTCTTATAAAAATTAAAAAGTAGTTAGTTTTTTAAAAAGCACAAAAGAAAATGTAGTTCTTCATAATCCATCCATTTTCCATCCATAGGAGCATAAATACTATGGTACAATTCTATGAAAAAGACATTGACATATGTGTAAATAGTTAAATATGTTTAAAATATAAATATTATTAGGAAAAATAAAAAAGTTGAAATAGTTTTTTATTTGTTTTTTAAAATAAAAAAATAAAATTCATATCATCAACCTCACACAGTTACGATGTCTTTTGAAGTTAATAAGTGTCCATGATAATAAATTAAAAAATATTAAAAAAGTGAATATTGGACCAAACCCCATATATATAGTCGAATGCTTTAGTCTTATTTTTTTATTTTTTAAATGACAAGTTGGACTCTTTAGTCATATGCTTACTCTTTATGTATCTCTAAAACCTCCCAAAATTGTCGAAATTCTTAAGAGATTTCATTACCCACTAAATTACCTCTCAAAGATAGAAACATTGACACAAAACAAGGGAAAACAATAGAAAAGTAAAGGATTACTAAAATTAACCTTTTGGTAGTTGCTGTTTTTGTATATTCAGAATCGCTTGAATCGCAAGATTCGATGAAACAAGTATCAAGTCGTAAAATTTACACTTGATTGATTAGATTCACTTATAAATGGGGTTCGTTATATAGATAGCTTTTACTTGAGATTTGATGTGAATTATAGGATTCAGGATGCGAATCGTAGGATTCTAACAAGAATGGCTATTGTCCATTTGGGTTTTACACTAAAATGTAAGTGTTGAATATGATATGATACACTTTGAAGTTCTAGTTCCAGGTGGCCATGGAGGGCCTTGGTTGTAGCCTAGGCCCAAGGTTTTATCTTGGCATCAAACCGCTCTTGAAGAGTGTAGGCAGCTAGCTGGCTGTGTCATCAGTGCTAGTTGAAAGTTTGTCCAAGATCCATGTGCTTTAGAGAAAAATTGGAGTACTGACTCTTAAGGCTTTTGGTAATTGCTTTGATTGCCCGATTTTTTTCTTATTGGAAAAGTTAGCTGGCACATTTTTTGTTTATTATCACCCCATGTAAATCTTGCCTTTTGATTTATTAATAATAATTTTGCAGGTTAGTCAATATTGTCTTGTAGAGGTTGAAAGGGATCTGTCTTCCATCAGTAGACGATATCCCAAGCTATCAATATCTCCTGAGTTCTCAAAGGCAGGGATTTCAGTTGAAGTTGCTTTTAGTTTGGAAAATTGATCCTTTTCTTTGGGTTATCCCTCATTTTCGTAGAAAGTAACTTATCTCCTTTTTATTATGTATGAATGCAGCTTATCTTAAGATGGCCAAAGGGTGACTTGGATATTTCATTCTACAAACCAATATCGTATGTACTCCTCCATTTGTTTTCTTTCTAATTTTTGGGAATGGTCCACTTGAAGTCTGCTACACATCTAAGCTTGGGCTTCATGGTGTTAAGTGTGGGCCTGTTGGGCCATAGGGATTTGGGCTTGACCTGATCCAAGATACACACCCAGTTCTAACCCTTGTTTGGCATGCATCACTTGTCCATCCAAGGTTGTATGGGTTAGCATTGCAGCTATACTTGTGAAGAGGAGGTTCTTAGTGGTCATTCAAGTGGTTAGGATGATGCTATCTTGTGCAATATCATTTTGATGGACGTCATGCACTTACTGTTCAGGGGCCATGCCCTTATGGTCACAAAGTGCACTCTTATGAAGAAGCTAATTGTTGACACTATGCTTTCAATAGACCCATTTGATTGGACCCGATTAACCTTTGCTTGGATCCATACCTCCTATTCAAACCACAAGATTTAATGAGCTTGACCTTGCAGTATACCTATTTCTGTGATCAGAAAATGAACTCTAATCATGTTATCACGTTCTCAGATTTTAGATCACTGAATTCCTGCATATGTAGTCCTCTAAAGATCCCACTGAACATGTTTATTGTCATACGGCTAGGTGGGCCCTGCAGTAATAGTTGTTGAAGCTCCCATAGACAAGGTTTTAAAATTTGGGTTTGGTCACCCTCAAGTCGGGTTGACTTCACTGAGCCCACCCAACCCCACACAAAAACAAAAGAACAAAAAGAGAGAGAAAGCCAATAACTTTTATTTAAAAAATTATAAAAAACAGCTGAAGATTTTATAAGATAGAAAAGTATGTTTTATGAATCTTGAATTATAAGACTTGTTATGTTGTACTTAATGAAGAAATTAAGTAGCGATAGGCACCCATGTTTGTATATCACGTGGATGGATGAAATGGTACCCCCTACCTTTGAATGCTTAGATCTTTCAAAACCTGTGATTTTGATCTTGCATAATCAAATTTTAAATGTCTTTGAGAGCCTTGTTGAGCTTTTCCCCACAGAGAGGTGGGAAATATGTTGTGGGTCATGTGACTCAAAAACCATAGGACTCTTCACTCTTGGGTACTCAGAGGGTTAATTGACTCAGTCCCCCACTGAGATCAGGTTGACTTGGGAGCAAATCTGGGGTTTCATTTACTTGGCCCTCACTAAGATCAAGTTAACTTGGAGCAATAGTCACCCTTTTTGTATCTCACTCAATTAGATAGATAACGCCTCGTATCTTTGAATGCTTAGATCTTCCAAAAAATTTGATTTTGATCTTCCAGAATCAATGCAAAATTCCCCTAGGAGCCTCAAAAAGGTTATCCACACAGAAAATTTGGAAATGAAGCAAGTTGGGGCCCAAAAACCATAAGATGGGGACTCATGGTGACTCGGGGGGGATGAATTGACTAGGTCCCCACTGAGTCCGAGTTGACTGATTCCCCGCCAATTTTTAAAACCATGAACGCCACATCCCACCCACACAATGGAAGCTCCCATGGAAGTCCTTGCTCTTATGACTTATGAGTAACATGATTGAATTACAATATCAAAACCCTATGTGTGTGTGCTTGTGTGCTTTCATATTGTTATTTGAAATAAAGCTCCCATAGAAGTTATTGCACCATATCAGATACCCTTTTTGTGGGTTGGAATTGTTGATCCTTAATGTTTTTTTTATTGGTCAATAGCCCTCTGTGTGTGTGCCTGTTTGGGTTCATATTGTTATGTGAAATAAAGCTCCCATAGAAGTAATCAGATACCCTTTGTGTGGGTTGGAATTGTTTATGGAATGTTACATAGTCTTCATCCTTATTTATTATTATTTTTGGGTATTATGTTAGATTTGAGCACGATTTTGTTGAAATAAGTGCTGAAGCTTACTCCAAGGTTGCTCCCACAAAGGCTGCTGATAAGGCAGTGGAAACTGGACCATCTGTGCCTCCACAAACTGTTTGGAATGCCAAGGTAAATTATGAAGACAACTAAAATCACTTTTCTTAAATTCGATTGGTCAACTACTTAATGTCAAATGTTCTGTAAACCAACAAATGCTATTCTCCTAGGAAGCATGGACACGCCAATAGGGTCCCTATTTCCTTGTCGAACACGGATACTGCTCGGACATGGCCGGATACGTGTCCAACACAAAAAAAAACGCATCCTTTTTAAAAAAATTTTAATTTCAGACACGGTAGGGCCGTGTCGGGGCATTAATTTGAATTTTAAAATATTAAGGGTCAAAATATAATAAAAAGGGGGTGAAAGTATAATTATCGATGGCCAATGTTTAGGACTAGCAACAAAATTTTTATAATTATCGATGGCTACCCATAAAATTGGGGTGGATATTTGCGATGCACATGCAGTCAACTTGCCTTCATAATTATTGATGGCCAATTTTTATGGCCGGCAATAAAATTTCTATGGTCCCTTCTTTTTTTAATAATGCCATGTTATTGGCCCAATATTTTTCTTTTTGATTTTTTTTAGTATATGATTATATATATAACTATATGTATATTATTAATGTATCCTCGACGCGTCTGTACCCTACTGATGCAGGCCATACTAATGGACCCCGTTTGAACGTCTATACCTGCAAGCCCAAGACCATGAGGGCCCGGTAGAGTAGAGTAGATCCTATTAGTAGTTGCTTTCTTAATTATATAGGATTCTTTAACATTTAGAAAGTCCTATTATGTTTGGTTTAGGACTTCTTATTTGATTTGAATTGGTTTATCTCCTTAGTTAGAAAATATCTTAGCTATAAATAAAGATATAATCCTTTCATCGGATATAGACATTGATATTGAATAAGAATTTGAGTTCAGTTTTCAATTGAGAGAGTTGTTGTTTGTCTTTGGTGAGGCACCTACACATCTTATCCTTAAGCCTTTTGGTTTGGAGATTAGCCTGTTGATTATTCTTCTTCCCTGCGCTGCTTCAATTGGTATCAAAGTGCAGATTTGATCTTGGATCGCCGTTCCGAGGTAACATATCCCATCATTGTCATTGCCATTACATCGAAACCGCCATTGCACGTTCCGTTTTCTCACAGCACTCAATCCCACCACCGTAATACGTCCCGAGACCCTAACACCCGTTACAGTCCACCCCTAATCATCTTCGACACATCCTAAGCCCATCCCCACTTCCTCTCCCTACCTGCCAACACCCATCCCGCTAACGAACACCCCAGAAACCCATAATCCGAACCCAGATCCCATTCTAGACCCCATTCACCTGGGCAACCCTTCCCCCAACTTGGAAACACTCCCCTACCCGTCCCTAAACCCTTGCTTCCCTAAACGCAACTTCCCCAAGCCCTAAATTCTTTCACAGACATAACCAGTGCTCCGACCAGGCCTCTTTGACCCTCCACCCTCAACCAAACCCATTAGACAAGCACCCTCCATCTCTCGCTATTTCGAACCCCATCCCGTGCCAAAAAAAAAAAAGGAGAACGAAGACAATAGAGCAGCAAAAGAAAAAGAAACAACAAAAGGGAGGAGAGAGATCAAAGACGTACCGTCAACGTTGCCTCTAGCATTGTCGCCGGCCGCAACGCAGCCCACTGTCTCTTGCAGGCTCCCAGCCCCCTCTCACTTCTTCCACTGCAACGAAAAGGGCAAGTCTCCTTTTCTCTTTATTTTCGTGACTTGTGCTGTGATAGGAGTTGTGCCTATATCTTGGGCTTAGTGTAAGTTGGATTCAAGCCATTTCATTATAAGTTCCAAAAAAAAAAAAAAAAAAGAGCACCAGAATTCCTTTTTTACTTTTCCTTTGCAAGCAATGTCTACCCGAAGCGGTCAATCATATCGGGATAAATGTTTTTATCACCAATGTGATGCTATGATAATGGAGCTATTTGAAAGAATACATGCGTTGGAAGTTATGTCCCAGAGTTCACAGAAGCCTATTGTTGCAGAAGCACCGTCTGGCGTTGGAAACCAACAAAATCTCGCCCGACAAACAGAAACAGGCCCTCAAGAATCTATCCATGATTTTATTCAGCGTCTTTTTACTAAAAATGATCCTGTAGACATATCTGTTGCACCCATGTTTGATAATATCACAAAGCGAGTCAAAATTGATATCGCCGATTTCTCCGATCATCTCAATCTAAAGGCTTTTATTGACTGGCTCAGTTTTCTTGGAGATTATTTCTCTTGGTATTATATGGATGATGCACAACGTGTTGCTTTCGTCAAAGTCAAACTTAAAGGTTCAGCATGCATTTGGTGGCACAGCATTGAGCACAACAATTTTGTCATGGGACGCTCTGCTATTGTTAATTGGGATGATATGCGTGAAAAGCTTGTCAACCGGTACAGAACTGGTTTGCGGGAAGAAATTAGACGTGAGGTCTTTATGCATGACTTTAAAACTGTTGATGACATTTATAACAAGGCAAAACGGGTTGAGCTAAAATTGCGGTTATATACTTTGAGACGCTTCAGCACTCAAGTTGGGGAGTCAATGACTCGTCGGGCCCCTGCCTTTTAGAATGATAATCGTGCTCCACCTACTTAGAATAATTTTCAATATAACCGTGCTCCACCAGCGGGTTATTGTCCACCTCCAAAACAGCAGCATAATCAACCCAACCAGCATTCTTTTGCTCAAAATCAACGGGGCACAGCGCCACAGGAACAAGATATGAGAGTCATGGACTTCCTTGACAGAATTGACGGACTGATGGTTGTTACCAATGTGGTCAACAAGGTTACTTTGCTAATGAATGCCTTAAGGTTCACAATCTTTATTATTGTGATGAAGATCCTTATTCGTCGGAAGAATATGACGAGCATCTTGAGATGGAGCTTCCTTCCGACCACATCTAATCAGAAGCTCAGCCGGATCAATAGCAAGAGACTCAATTTGATCCTTCTCCTCGCGCCACCACTACTGCAGAAGAAGGTGGTCTTGTCTTTATTATACGCAGACTTCTCCTCACTAATGAGCAAGAAGAAGCCGATTGGTGACGTACTTTAATTTTCAGGACACGAGTGAGATGCAACAATAAGCTATGCAATTTAATTGTTGATGGTGGAAGTGCAATGAATATAGTTTCATAGGAAATGATTCATAAGCTCAATTTACCTACTGAAAAGCACCCAAAGCCTTACAAGGTCGCTTGGGTAGACGATCATTCAATCCCTATGACCTATTGCTACTTGGTTCATTTTAAAATTGGCTTATATGAAGATGATATATGGTGTGATATTGTTCCCATGAATATTGCTCACATCCTACTTGGCCGACCCTGGCTATATGACCGTGAGGTACATACTGATCAGAAAAAGTACATACATTCTTTTAAGTGGAAAAGACAAGTGGTGGATCTCCTTCCATTGCCTCCATTAACATCCTCATTGGTAGTTTCTACCACCCCCTTAAACCCTCATGTTCTCTTTATGCGGAAATTTCAAATGGAGAGCAAAGATCAAGGAGTTGTTTATGCTCTTGTTCAAAAAGAAGTTGACGAGCAAGATGATAAACAATAGGTTTCTACACCACCAGAAATCAAGTCATTGCTAACTGATTTTCAAGACTTTATTCCAACAGAGCTTCCTAATGAACTACCTCCTATGCGGGACATATAGCATGCGATTGATTTAGTCCCCGGGTCTACTTTTCCTATTTTACCTGCTTATTGCCTGAGCTTCGCTGAGCATGCAGAATTGCGAAGACAGGTTGAAGACTTACTCTAGGAGGGTTATATCCGAAAAAACATGAGTCCTTGCGCAGTTCTAGGCCTCTTGACACCAAAGAAAAATGGTTCTTGGTGAATGTGCATCGATAGCGGAGCAATTAACAAGATCACCATCAAATATCGGATTCCGATTCCTTGAGTGAACGACATGCTTGATATGATGTCCGGATCATTTGTCTTCGCCAAGATTGATCTTAGGAGTGAATATCATCAACTCCGTATTCGGTCCGGAAATGAATGGAAGATGGCATTCAAGACATCTTGATCTTCAGCAAATTAAAAGAAGCTCGTTTCGATCATCTGAGGTATGTCATTCGTGCACTTAGTACAAAAAGTTTTACATTAATTTGAAGAAATGTGCATTTTTGAGTTCCAAAGCCATATTTTTTGGCTTTATTGTTTTGGCCCGAGGAGTTGAAGCTGATCCAGATAAAATCAAAGCAATCATTGATTGGCCCATTCCTACTTCTATACATGAGGTACGTAGCTTTTATGGCTTGGCTACCTTTTGTATGAGGTTCATTCGTAATTTTAGTACTATCATGACCCCTATAATTGATTGCATGAAAAAGAGAGAGCTCACTTGGACAAATGCCGTCTATTGAGCATTTGAACAGATTAAGCAGAAAATGATTGAGGCACCGGTTTTAAAACTTCCACACTTTAAAAAGGTCTTCGAAGTTAATTGTGATGCTTTCCACATCGGTATTGGCAGTGTCTTGAGTCAAGACGGTCATCCAGTTGCTTACTTCAGTAATAAGTTAAATGACTCTTGTAAGAAGTATATGATTTATGGTCTGGAATATTATGTGGCGGTTCAAGCACTTCATTATTGGTGTCATTATCTAATCGGGAAAGAGTTTGTCTTATATTCTGATCATGAAGCTTTGCAACATCTGAATTCTCAAAAGAAGATGAGCGCAAATTGTGTCAAATGGAGTGCATATTTAGAGGAGTTCACTCTATTCTGCGTCATAAATCTAGCACGGAAAATAAAGTCGCCTATACTTTGAGTCGTCGAACTCATATTCTTACGATAATTTCCGTCAATATTCTCGGCTTTGAAGAAATACGCAGAGAATATGCTGCTGATCATGACTTTGGTCGCATTTTTACAGATATTCTAAATGGTGAGTTTTCTGAACATCCAAAGGTTTCCATTCATGATGAATATCTCTTTCATGGAAATCAGTTATGTTTGCCAGCTACATATATCCATGAGTTTGTGATACGTGAATTACATAGTGGCAGATGTAGTGGACATTTTGGGCGTGATAAAACATTGGCTATTGTGGAAGACTATTTCTTTTGGCCACGCTTAAGAACATGTGCTGCTCGTATTTGTGAATTATGTAGAGTATGCCAACTTGCAAAAGGTCAAAAGAAGAATACAGGTTTGTATTAGCCCCTTCTTATTCCATATGCGCCTTGGCAAGATTTGAATATGGATTTTATCTTGGGCTTACCCAAAACAACAAGGAAGGTAGATTCTAGATTTGTTGTTGTGGATCGTTTTTCAAAAATCTTGTTGTCACACAGCAGATGCCAAGAAGACTGCTACACTTTTCTTTAAAGAGGTTGTTCATTTGCATGGCCTTTCCAAGACAATAGTGTCTGACAGAGATACAAAGTTCATGAGTTTCTTCTGGAAGACTTTATGGCACATGATGCGCACAAAACTCCAATATTCAAATGCATATCATCCGCAAATTGATGGCCAAACAGAGGTTGTCAATCGTAGTATGGGAAACCTTCTTCGATGTCTTATCGGAGAACATGTTGCTTCATGTGATTTTCTTTTACCCATGGCAGAGTTCGCTTACAATAATTCCGTCAATAACAGGAAGATTACCATTTGAAATTGTCACTGGTGTCAAGCTACGTTTTCCTCTTGACTTAAGCCCGTTACCAGTTGACTCTAGTCCAAGTCAGGAAGCTGAACAGTTTGCACAACATGTGAAGGATGTTCATGATGAAGTTCGCTGGCAAATTGCTACAAATAATGAAGCATATAAAAGGCACGTGGATTCTCGTAGATGCCATGTTGAGTTTGCCCTAGCGATATGGTAATGGTTTGTTTGAAGCCCGAATAATTTCCTGCAGGTAAATACAAGAAGCTACAGCCACAAAGTGTAGGTCCCTTTAAAATTCTAACAAAATAAGCTCCAATGCATATGTTCTCAACCTTCCTTTAGACATGAATATTAGTTTCACCTTTAATATTGAAATTTGGCATTTTATCATGGGCATCACAAAGATGAATCCTTAGAGGAACAAGCTCTTCGCATCCCTCTCCATCACTTTCCTCCATATGAAATTGAATATGTTTTTGATGATCAGCTCATTTCAACCAAGAATAGCGGCTTTCACAAGTTCCTTGTCAATTGAAAAGGAAAACCATTCTCCGAAGTTACATAGATTGCGGCTACAAATTTTCAATGGATCAATCCCGATTTCTATGAGAAGTACCAAGTTGACAACTCGCCGGAGTCGAGTTTTTCCAAGCCGAGGAGAACTAATGCAGGCCATACTAATGGGCTCCGTCTAAAAGTTTATACCTGCAGGCTCAAGACCATTAAGGCACAATAGAGTAGAGTATATCCTATTAGTAGTTGCTTTTTTAATTATCTAAGATTCTTTAATATTTAAAGTCTATTATGTTTGGTTTAGAACTTTTTATTTGATTTGAATTGGTTTATTTCCTTATTTAGAAAGTATCTTAGTTATAAATAAAGATGTAATCCCTTCATGGGATACAGACATTGATATGAGTAAGAATTTGAGTTCGGTTCTCAATTGAGAGAGTTGTTATTTGTCTTTGGTGAGGCACCTAGACATTCTATCCTTAAGCCTTTTAGCTTGGATATTAGCCCGTTGGCTATTCTTCTTTCCTGCACTGTTTTACCTACATTTTTCAGAAATGCCGTGTTGGGGTGTCTATGTCGTGTCATATCCATGTCCCGTGTCCGTGCTTTTTAGCTATTTTCTTTTATGGAGCCAAAATTTCTAAAGATAAGAAACCTTGAAAAAAGTCCTAGAAGAAAAATATGGATGGGTTTGTAATACAACGTACAAAGCTTGATGCTTGGTTCTTCAAAGTCTAGTTTTAATGTTTTATAATAGATTTGATAAAGTCTTTCTGCTTTATATAACTCAGTTTCATATTTTGTTCAAAATCTTCCTGATTTCTGAATAGAAAAAAGTTATTTCACTTGTGTATTTTGAATTTTACTGTTGCTGTATGATGCTAGTTTCATAACTCAAGGAGGTGTCCTATTGGTGTCTATGAGATATTCCAGTAGTTATTTCCTATTAGTGTCTATGAGATATTTCGCTTGTGTCCTTTTGGTGTCCTTGTGGGATCGTTAATAATTGGACACAGGCTGGCTAGTGATGGCAATGGCGCTGGTGTTGTAACTCTCTGCTAACCTTACCCTCTCTATTTTTAGGTCATTTTGATGAGTGGGATTAGCACTGATGCGCTATCACAGTTGGTTTCTGGAAAGAGTCCTGGACCTCCTGGTGAAAAAGTAGTCCATATCAATAGTATTTTGAGATTTGCAGTCCTTCGTGAAGGTCCTGCATTCAATGCAATTGGCGGGTCATGGGATACTGAGATGGATGGGGGTGATCCTTCAGCTGAGGACTTGGCTTTAATTCACACTGTGACTAGGTCGTATGAAGTATTTTCATTTCGTTATATTGCTATTGTGTTGCCATTTATAAGTGTGTTGGTTACTAAAGAAGTATATTATTCATGCTAGGTCTGCAAAAGAACGTGTACAAATTGATCTGGGAAATTGCTTGAAATGGAATCCATTTCTTGAGGTATGTTTGTTTTCTCCCTTTTTTCTTTTTGGCTAGATTAGGTCAGTGGTTCTGTACTTGTGGGACAAACTACCCACCTAGGGATTGTTCCCTATGTAGCTGTGTGAGATGAGACACCCTTACACTGGACTGGAGTGTCTTGTGTTTGTCGTATGCTTGTTTTTGCAACTTGTTTGTGGTCATATCTGTTCTACGCTGAAGCTTTTGTCTTTGCTCCAAATAGTTTTACTGTTTGGCAGCGGTAAGACATTTAGGTATAACCGGGGCACACTTTACACATAAACAATGTACTATCGGATGCAATATGATACATTGCCTATTTTGAAGGATCCATATATCATAGGTTAAAAACTTCGGTAGCTTTTGCTTTTATTGCCATATGTGGTCATGTTGCCACTACGTTTATATAAAAGAAATGTCTTTGGTCAAAGTTCCTTTACTATTGGAGTTGTGCCACTGCCCACCCTTTCGTCCTCTCTGACCATGTGTGCCAATCATAGGTTTGGTACAGATGGCAAGGTTTGGTTGGAGAAGACATTGAAATATTACTGCTATCAAATAAGCTAAAGTTTCAATAGTTGATGGTTTGACTGGTGCATTAATTTTGTGATTCTATCTGGCGGTGGATTATGTTCAGATTACTAAAAAAAAAGTTCCTTGTCATCTTTGTAACATTATTTTTCCAATATGCACTGTTTAACCTGAGTATTGCAGATGGGATCTTATATTTGGAAGTTAGAGATAATAGATAGTTGTCTTGTTTATTTTGTCATCGTCACCATCATAGCCTTAACCCATCTATCTGGGATCAGCTTTTTTGTGCCTTTGCTTACTTGTCATTGGTGTTCTGTACTTGCAGATACATTATGACAGAGTCGGCAAAGATGGCTTACGCAGCTACAGGGAAGTCACTCTTCTATTTCTTCCAGACCTAGAGAACTGTCTTCCTTCATTAGATGCTTGGCGTAGTCAGTGGATCTCCAGGAGGGAGGCAAGAGTCGAAAGGGAACGGGAAGCAATGTTGAAGAATGAGGTTTGTATTTTAGCATTTTTATATGAATCATTTAGCATATTGCTTATGGTTTATCTATTTTTTCTTTATGTCCTTACAGAAAGTTAAGGGTGGGGAAAAGAAAGTTGATGTCAAAGGTGCGTTCTAGGTGCATAAATTTTCATGTCTCTTTCTTTATCTCATTAGGTGTGCCACTTGCCTTGTTGGCAAGTTTTTTCTTCCTTTTTAAGGCACCCTGGCCTTCCCCATGATGGGGCAGTGCCTTAAAACCGCTCCAAAAGTGGGTGGCTTCATATCTCCTCCTGTATGAGCCCTGTTTTATTGCATTTATTAGTATTATTATTATTGTCATTTATTGGTTTAATTATACTTTCTTCCTGTCTGCAAAGGTGATCCAAATGCTGTTGATTCTGCGAAGAGCTTCCAAGTGTCTGATAAAGTAAAGAATGAGAAGGTTGATAATAAAATTAAAAAGGAAAATGAGGTTGGTTCTGTTAATCCTAAGGAAAAGGAGGTTTGTGTAAAATCTGCAGAGGAAGTGATTAGAAAGGAAGAGGTGGATCAAGTTAAAAAGGAAAAAGATGATGTCTCTGGTGAATCAAAGGCAGATGGTGATGCCATGAGTGAAGAAAATGTAAAGAAGACAGCAAGTGAAGATTTAAAAGGCTCTAAGTCAGAGGAAACTACTGCCTCTGGCACAAACGTAAAGAAGGCTAAAGTTACTGTGAAGGTTAAGAAAGTCAAGGCAGGCAAGAAGCAAGTTTCTGCAGAAAAGTTAGAAACCAGCGCCCCAACAAAACTGGTGAAGAAAGTAACCAAAGTATTGGCAAAAAAATCTGCAGAGGACATTGTGGGGAAGACAGATATTGAGCAGAACCCAAAGGAAATGCAGTCTGAAGAGAAGAAGACCACTATTAGAAAAAAGGTGAAGAAAGTAGTTAAGAAAAAACCTGAAAATGTGACTGCTGCAGGGGACACGGGAGTGGATGCAGCTGACAAGCCAACTGTGAAGAAAGTTATGAAGGAAAGTAAAACAAAGGAAGGTCAACCAAACGAAACAAAGAAAGATGGTAAGGTGGAAGATAAACCCAAAGGAACAAAGAAAGCTAGTAAGGTGGAGAAGGTTTTAGGGAAGGGTAAGGATGTGAAGCAGGAGTCTCTGGAGAAGAATGAGGACCATAAAACAGAAGGCCAGAAAGAGGGGGATGTGAAAATTGTGAAGCTTGACTCTGGAGCAAAGGATGCAAAGGAAAATTTGATGACAGACAGTGCTGGGGCCCCTAAAGGTGAAGACAAACCTGTCAAGGTGAAAAAGAACAAAGGGAAATCAGATGAACCACCTAAGTTCCCAGGCTTATTTTTACGTACAAAAAGAAGCAAAGATTCACATGTAGGTATTTTTATTGACTTCATTTACTTATTATGTCTATTAAGCCATGCTGATGTTGCGGCGTCTTCTTGCAGGTTCGCTCGACGACTCTTACACTGGATGGGCTTCTGGACTACAATGAGAATGATGTAGAAGAATCTACTTTTGAGGTTCGTTTTACTGTACTTCCACCTTTTAGGTCCCCCTACTAGTTTATTGGTTCATGAATTTTTTCAAAAGCACATCTTGGATTTGCCTTTTATTTTTCTATACAGTGGGCCCATTTTGATTAGAGAAGATTAGGGTGGAAATTCTTTTTTCCTGAATGAAATACATTTCCCCTTTTTGGATCTATTTTTATTGAGAAAAGTAATTCTCCTCTGAAGTAACTTCTTCAATTAGTGTAGAAAACACACTTTATTGGAGTTTTTCAGCAACAACCTTGATCTTATTTGCGTCAGATTGTTATTAAAGTAAGTTCTCAAAATGAAAGTGCTAGAAAGGAAAAACCTATAGCCAGTTTGTAGCCAGTGTATTGATGGAACTGCTAGCATGTGTACAGGAAATCTGCACCAATACTTGTAGGGGATAGCAGCTGCACAAAGCCTAATTATGGATAGGATAGTTCTTTTAGTTGCTTACCATTCAACATGAAAATGGTTGAACATGAAAATGGTTAAATGGGCTTCATGAATTTAGAAATATTCTAAATGAATCGTACTTTGTTTGATAATCTTTTTGTGAAAGCATGAATTTTCATGTTGTGAATAGGACAGCTAATCCTCTTTTGTCCTCTATTTAAGAAAGTGCAGAGTCATATCTCCGACTCTCGTGTTTATGCATGTAACTGTTCACCATCACTTAACTTGTTTGTTCATCTTATGAAATATCGTCGTCGTCATCGCTGTCTTCATCATCATCATCATATGTATATTATTTTTTCTTGAGGCTTACATCATTGGTTAGGCAGATTGAAACCTGTACCCCCTAAGTCTACTTACTTCATCTACCTCGACATGGGCATGCCTCGGGATCCTAGGATCCCTTGTGTCCTTCATTGCCCATTTCCTCTCTTACCAACTCCTGCAGTTGAACCTTGCCTAGCTGGAGCAGCGCAGGGGAAGAAGATTAGGCAACGGGCTAATCTCCAAGCCAAAAGGCTTAGGGATAGGTTGTCTAGGTGCCTCACCAAAGACAAACAAACTCTTTCAACTGAGAACCAACTCAAAATCTTTATTCAATATGAAAGTCTATCTCTCATGAAGATATTACATCCTTATTTATAACTAAAACATCATCTAAGAAAGGAAACAACTAATTCTAAACAAATAAGAAGTCCTAAATCAAACATGACTAGACTTGCCAAATATTAATAAAGCAACTACTAATAATATAATCTATTCTAATCTATTAAGCTGTATTGATCTTGGGTCCAATGGCCTGGTCAATTATGGATCTGGCCTGCATCAGTTCTCCCCTGCTTGGAAGAGAACTCGTCCTCGAGTTCTGTAAATATCCACCGGGGTCGAAAGTCACTCGAACAAACTTTTGTCTCATCTTCAGATTCATATTTTCATGACATGAGTTGAAAGTTTGTTGCAGTCTCTTCCTCCATGTAATAGTAGATCGGAATGTTTTCGACTGTTGGTCTTTGCATAGAGCTTGGATGTGTGAACAAACCAGTAGATGCTGCAAGTGTTGACAGTCAGATATCCATATGTGATCTCTGAAGATGAAGTCAATGTGGGGAACTTTTACAACTTGAACTACTTGTGAGATAACTGGAACAATGAATTTCACTGTTGGCATCTTAATTGGATTTTTTGGAAAAGGCAGAACAATCAATTCTCTTGGATGTTCAATGTCTGTTTGTACATCAGCTTGATGTACCTTTTGCTTCTCACATGAAGTTGTAATGAGATTTTCCTTTCCATGAACATCATCATTGGAATTTGTTTCTTCCCTGTATTCATCTCGTGACTCTTTAATTGATGGTGATGAGGTAGATGAAGATGTTGCTGGTTGTAATGGAACAAGGTCAACATATTGTCCTTTCTAATAAAAAGAATAAATATTCTTCTCTTTGTCATATTGCACTTTCCGATTAAGAAGCCATGGTTGTCCCAAAAGAATATGAGTGATATTCATGGGAATTATATCACACCAAATTTTATCTTCATATACACCAATCTTGAAAGATACTAGACATCTGTAAGTTACAGTAATGACAGAAGCATTAGACCATGTAACTTCCTAAGGCATTGGAAGAGTCTCCGTAGGCCAATTGAGTTTGTCAATAACATATTGTGCCACAAAATTGATAGTACTGTCATGATCAATAACTAGATTAGTTAATCGATCTTCACACCTTACTCGCATTCGGAATACTATAGTCTATTTCCACTCTTTGTCTTCCTATTCATTGGTGGTAAAAAGCCTGCGAATGACAAGGGTGTGAGTATCTTCTCCTTCAAATTTTGTTTCCATCAGATGATCTTTCCTCCGTCGTAGAGAATGTTCTTTCCTAAGCTTAACTTGTTGGAGGTGAGACCATTGAAGCATGTGCTTAATCTGAATTGCTTCCTTGTATGCTTCATGAACACTGTGACATGGTTTCATCTTTTCAAGAATGTCTGGCTTCAAACCTCTGATAAAGCGAGTTAAATCATGCAGCTCATTCTGTTCCAAGCCACAAACTTGGTGCAGTCTCGAAAATTGATTTAAATATTCATAAACTATCAAATCTGTTTGTCTGAGATTGAGGAATTGCTTAAAGTAGATCTTATTGGCAAAATACCAATCTCCATATTTATACTCATATAACATACTTTGAAGTTCATCAGGTGGTCCCAAGATTTGCATATTAACTTTGCTACAAGAAATTCAAAATCTTCTGAATGTTCAAAATTGACTGACCTGATGGCTGGATCTTATTGACAAAAATACGCAAGTGAAGATGGATCGTAAATTAGACTAAAATTTCATCTTTTGAGAATTTCAAAAGATGAGGCCGATCCTTCCACTTGACAAGAAATTTCAAAAGACTATTGTTTCTGATAGGGATGTGAAGTTCACTAGCTATTTTTGGAAAACGCTGTGGAAACTCTTAGACACTAAAGTGCAATTTTCTTCTGCCTATCATCCACAGACTGATGGACAAACTGAGGTAGTGAACAGAAGTTTGGGAAATCTTTTGAGGTGTCTTGTGGGTGAACATGTGCGAACATGGGAATCTGTTTTACCAATAGCTGAATTTGCATACAATAGTTTTGTCAATAGATCCATAGGCATGAGTCCATTTGAAGCTGTCACTGGTTACAAACCTAGGATGCTTATCGATCTCATTCCCATATCATCCATTTATCGTCCTTCTGAGTCAGCTGATGCATTCATTCAATGCATACATGCATTACATGATGAAATCAGAAAACGAATTAATTTACATAATGAACAGTACAAATCATCTGCTGATTCACATCGTAGATTCACAGATTGAAGACCTTGTTCCTTTTCATGGCCCCACACCATTCCCCATAATGAACAGTACAAATCATCTGCTGTCATTTTGACTTTAATTTCCTGAAAAGCGGCAGTAGCAGCTGGGCTCCAACGAAACTCACCCTTTTTCATGTAATCTGTGATTGTAGCCATCATGGTACTGAAGCCTTTAATGAATCTACGGTAAAATGTGGCCAGACCATGAAAGCTACTAACCTCATGAATATTGGATGGAATCTTCCATTCAACAATAGCACGAATCTTTTCAGGATCAATAGCCATGCCCGCAGCAGATATTACGAAACCTAAGAAGACCAAATTATCTGTCATGAATGTGCATTTCTTAAGGTTTGTGTATAGTTGTTCCTTCCGCAAAGTACTACAAACTTGCCACAAGTGTTTGATATGTTGTTCTGTGGAAGTGCCATTTGGATCAACAGCCATTCGTCGCCAGGTGAAATACGAATCTGATGGTAGCCACTCTTAAGATCTATCTGGGAAAAGATAGTGGCACCAGCCATCATGTCAAGCATATCATCTAACCGAGGTATCGAAAATCGATACTTAACAGTAATCTTGTTGATAGCTCGACTATCCACGCACATCCTCCACGTTCCATCTTTCTTTGGAGTCAATAGTGCGGGAATAGCACAAGGGCTTAAGCTTTCCCTAAGGAAACCCTTGGCAAGAAGCTCATCTACCTGCCGTTTTAATTCTGCATGTTCTGCAGGATTCAAACGATAATGAGGCAAGTTAGGTAGGGTCGCTCCTGGAACGATATCAATTGCATGCTCAATATCACGCATGGGTGGGAGCTCGTTCGGTAAGTCATCGAGAAAGACATCCCTAAACTCATGAAAAACAGGTTCCACGGCACGTGGAACATCAGCAGCAGACTCCTTGATAATATTCGTAGAAACTACAGCATAAACAATAAGATCCTCCTTGGAGCCCTTATGAGTCCTCTCATCTAATTCAGCCTGGAACTCGCTTGCACTTAAAATGTGTAAACCCTTGGTCGTAGGAGTGGAGGCACTAGTACTAGGTTTTGCACTTTCTTTAGGGTTGTCCTTGCCTTTAAGGGGTAATGGATGTAATTTTATCTTTTTATCTTTGAATTGAAAGGCACAAATGTTTGTGCGCCCAAAGTTGGTAACATTCATATCATAAAGCCAAGGTCTCCCTAAAATGATATGTCCCACGTCCATAGGAACCACGTCACACCATAGCTGGTCCTGATAGGTGGACATGCTAATTGGGACCAAGCACCGTTGGGTCACGGGAATGGATGTAGAATCGACTCAAGAGACGCGGTATGGCTTAGGATGTGGAACTGGGGTCAAGCCTAGTCTAAACAAGACTAGGCTTAGGATGTGGAACCTGGTTCTGATACCAAAATTGATGCAGGACGATGGACAACCTAACCTAATGCAATGTAATTGATGTGTTGAAATCAGAAAATTAATTAATTAATGCAGAAATCTTAGATCTGGTTCCTTACCAATGGTCAGTTAATTCCAAGGGATGGATCAGCCATAGATCTAGACCCTTTACAGATCCCGCAGTAATAGTTCTTCAGATTTGAGAAGTGGATCTTAATGGAAGGCAGAACTTCCAACACTTAGGGCTTGATTTGCGTGTAAAGGGTTTTCATCAAACAAATATGGCCAAAGTGTTCAAGTTCAGATCTGGGGTTACTGATTCCCGTTTATATTCAGCAGATCTATAATCTTGTGGTTGCTAGAAAATGCTCAGGAAGAGAAAAGTAGAAGAGATAGAGGTTACCTTTGTTGGGCTCTCACCAAACTCCAATCACAGGAGGCGTTAGTAGTGGCTGGCAAGAAGGTAGCTTGCAAACCAAGTGGAGAAGAAGAAGAAGAAGAAGCTCCTTTTCTTATTCCAAAATCAAGTTTCTTACATGCATAATAATGGAGAAAAAAAAACTAGATCTAGACTTAAAAGCCTCTCCATCCAAAAAAAGGAAAAGAAATAAGAATAAGACAAGAAAGGAAGAAAGAGAAGAAAAAGGGGGGAGGAATATCTTGCGCAAGAGGGACTTGCGCACATTGGGATTCGTGCGCAAGTCCATCTTGCGCACATTCATTTTTTTTTTTTTTTCCAATTATGATTGTGGTCCCCCTTTTTCTCTCTTACTTATTACATAGACAAGACACGGGTCCCTTTTTACTAATAGACTCTAATAAAAATTAACATGGGACCAAACCAACTAAATAATTAAACTAAGGGACCAATTAAATAGATTATGAGACCAAATAAATTAAATCATGAGACCCAATGACATAAACAAATTAAACCATGGGCCCAAACAAATTAAATCTAAGGACCCCTCCACTTTCTTCAATCCATGTGACACTTCACTGTAATTGTGCACATGGGCCGTCGATGCTCCGCCATCGTGATCAATGGAAATCCAACCGTCGGATCTCCTCCGAAAGACAATCCAACGGTGGATTTGTATTTTCTTCGCGATCAATGTCAAAGTATTGATCATCCAACCAGATTAGAGATTGATCCGCTACCCTGCGTTTTCTTATTTGATAAACTTTGAATGATTTTGGGGAATTTGGTAAATTTGGTATGATGTCCCCATCATTTGATCACATCTGAAAACTATTTTCAAATGGATCAATGGGGGATGGTGTGGGGCCATGAAAAGGAACAAGGTCTTCAATGTTGAAAGTGGAGGGGTCCTTAGATTTAATTTGTTTGGGCCCATGGTTTAATTTGTTTATGTCATTTGGTCTCATGATTTAATTTATTTGGTCTCATAATCTATTTAATTGGTCCCTTAGTTTAATTATTTAGTTGGTTTGGTCCCATGTTAATTTTTATTAGAGTCTATTAGTGAAAAGGGACTCGTGTCTTGTTTATGTAATAAGTAAGAGAGAAAAAGGGGGACCACAATCATAATTGAAAAAAAAAAAATGAATGTGCGCAAGATGGACTTGCGCATGAATCCCAATGTGCGCAAGTCCCTCTTGCGCAAGATATTCCTCCCCCCTTTTTCTTCTCTTTCTTCCTTTCTTGTCTTATTCTTATTTCTTTTCCTTTTTTTGGATGGAGAGGCCTTTAAGTCTAGATCTAGTTTTTTTTTTTCTCCATTATTATGCATGTAAAAAACTTGATTTTGGAATAAGAAAAGGAGCTTCTTCTTCTTCTTCTTCTTCTCCACTTGGTTTGCAAGCCACCTTCTTGCCAGCCACTACTAACGCCTCATGTGATTGGAGTTTGGTGAGAGCCCAACAAAGGTAACCTCTATCTCTTCTACTTTTCTCTTCCTGAGCATTTTCTAGCAACCACAAGATTACAGATCTGCTGAATATAAACTGGAATCAGTAACCCCAGATCTGAACTTGAACACTTTGGCCATGTTTGTTTGATGAAAACCCTTTATACGCAAATCAAGCCCTAAGTGTTGGAAGTTCTGCCTTCCATTAAGATCCACTTCTCAAATCTGAAGAACTATTACTGCGGGATCTGTAAAGGGTCTAGATCTATGGCTGATCCATCCCTTGGAATTAATTGACTATTGGTAAGGAACCAGATCTGAGATTTCTGCATTAATTAATTAATTTTCTGATTTCAGCACATCAATTACATTGCATTAGGATAGGTTGTCCATCGTCTTGCATCAATTTTGGTATCAGAGCCATAGGTTCACTTAGGGTAGTCTAAAACATCATTGCATTCAATCTGAAATTATTTTCATCAATACATCATATCATTACATCACATCTGAAACTTATTTTCAGTTCTGAAAATTATTTTCAGCATTGCATAATAAAATTAGGATAGTCATTTTAGCATCCATCTTGTATGCCCACTAGGAATGGTAGAGATTTCCAACCCGAACACCTTACAATGGATTCATCCCAAATTTCCAAGTTGATGGATGAGGTTTTGGCCAAGAACAATGTCATTATGAATGAGCAGTTGGCTGCCATGCAGGCACAATTTGACAACCGTTTTCATGAGGCCACAGCACGTCTCGAGGCACGCCTCGAACAAATTGAGAGGTCCCAACGCGATGATAACGGGCATCGACATGTTCGGAATCGTCCATAGGGGAGACATAGGGGTAGAGGGCGAGATAATGAAACCGACCTCGAATCTGAGGCGGGTGATGACCGTAGACCCCAAGGCAGGAGACGGAATTCTGCAGAAAAGTGTAAAGGTTGAAGCCCCAACCTTTGATGGTCGCTTTGATCCAAGGGTCTACTCCGATTGGGAATCTGACATGGACCATTATTTTGATTGGTATGACATGTCTGAAGAAAGGAAGGTCCGATTCGCCAAAATGAAATTGGTGAGTCAAGCACGTTTGTAATGGGTTGACCTTGAGCGGGGTTTACAGCATCGCCATGAGGCACCTATTGAGACTTGGGATGAAATGAAGGAACACTTACGGGTCAAGTATCAGCCCCAATCTTACAGGGATAGACTTTTAGATCAAAAGTCTAATCTTAGGCAGGGTAGCATGTCCGTGACCGAATACATCAATAAGTTCTAAGAACTTAATTTAAGATGTAATACCCAAGAAGACCTTCCTGAGCGAATTTCAAAATTTAGAATAGGTCTTCGCCTCGAATTTCAAAGGAAACTAATCACTGTTAAAACGGCTAGCTTGGAAGACATTTACGAGGTGACCCTTAACCTTGAGATAGCCATGAAAAACAAGCAGGCTAAATGCAGTGATTATCGGGGGACAGATTCTAAGCCTTATTCCTCGGGTAACAAATTTAATTCAAATTCCCAATCTACCCGTAATCCCACAAATGGACCGTATCCATTTAGGGATAATAAAGGCAAAGGAATCGTTAGTGGCAGCTCTAAACCTCTTACCTGCCATAAATGTCACGGTTATGGACACTATGCCAGTGAATGTCCTACCCGCAATATCAATCTCTGCGTAGAAGACGTAGAGGATGAGGATGATCCTACAGTAGATATCTATATCCCGGATTTTGTGCCTAGCGATGAGGATTGTGAAAATCCGGAGGATTGGGTATCCTTTCTTCGATTTGCACCCTCCTATCCTCAAAATGGAAATGCACAATCTTTAACAAAAGATAATCCACCGAAATTAATGGTTGTAAGATGTGCATTGACCATTCAAGAAAATGAGGATTGGCGTAGAACTTCCATCTTTCACACCTATGTTAAGTGTAATGAGAAGAGCTGCAAGATCATTATTGATAGCGGGAGCTGTACCAATGTGGTGTTAGCCAATAACTTGTCTAGACTAGGCTTGACCCCGGTTCCACATCCTAAGCCATACCGCGTCTCTTGGGTGGATTCTACATCCATTCCCGTGACCCAACAGTGCTTGGTCCCAATTAGCATGTCCACCTATCAGGACCAGCTATGGTGTGACGTGGTTCCCATGGACGTGGGACATATCATTTTAGGGAGACCTTGGCTTTATGATATGGATGTTACCAACTTTGGGCGCACAAACATTTGTGTCTTTCAATTCAAAGATAAAATTACATCCATTACCCCCAAAAGGCAAGGACAACCCTAAAGAAAGTGTAAAACCCAGCACTAGTGCCCCCACTCCTACGACCAAGGGTTTACACATTTTAAGTGCAAGCGAGTTCCAAGCTGAATTAGATGAGAGGACTTATATGGGCTCCAAGGAGGATCCTATTGTTTATGCTGCAGTTTCTACGAATATTGTCAAGGAGTCCGCTGCTGATGTTCCACGTGCCATGGAACCTGTTTTTCATAAGTTTAGGGATGTCTTTCTTGATGACTTACCGAACGAGCTCCCACCCATGCGTGATATTGAGCATGCAATTGATCTCGTTTCAGGAGCGACCCTACCTAACTTGCCTCATTATCGTTTGAATCCTGCAAAACATGCAAAATTAAAACGGCAAGTAGATGAGCTTCTTGCCAAGGGTTTCCTTAGGGAAAGCTTAAGCCCTGTGCTATTCCCGCACTATTGACTCCAAAGAAAGATGGAACGTGGAGGATGTGCGTGGATAGTCGAGCTATCAACAAGATTACTGTTAAGTATCGATTTCCGATACCTCGGTTAGATGATATGCTTGGCATGATGGCTGGTGCCACTATCTTTTCCAAGATAGATATTAAGAGTGGCTACCATTAGATTCGTATTCGTCCTGGTGACGAATGGAAGACTGCTTTCAAAACAAGGGATGGGCTATATGAATGGCTTGTCATGCCTTTTGGGTTGTCCAACGCACCAAGTACTTTTATGCGGGTCATGACACAAGTGTTGAGGCCATTTATTGGCAAGTTCTTGGTAGTCTATTTTGATGATATTCTTATCTACATCACTTCCACAGAACAACATATCAAACACTTGTGGCAAGTTTGTAGTACTTTGCGGAAGGAACAACTATACGCAAACCTTAAGAAATGCACATTCATGACGGATAATTTGGTCTTCTTAGGTTTCGTAATATCTGCTGCGGGCATGGCTGTTGATCCTGAAAAGATTCGTGCTATTGTTGAATGGAAGATTCCATCCAATATTCATGAGGTTCGTAGCTTTCATGGTCTGGCCACATTTTACCGTAAATTCATTAAAGGCTTCGGTACCATGATGGCTCCAATCACAGATTGCATAAAAAAGGGTGAGTTTCGTTGGAGCCCAGCTGCTACTGCCACTTTTCAGGAAATTAAAGTCAAAATGACAGAGGCCCCTGTCATGCGATTGCCTGATTTTTTTAAAGTTTTTGAAGTGGCTTGTGACGCATCAAAAACACAGAGTCTCCACCAGATACGGGGGCATTCAAAAATTTCTTGTCAAGTGGAAGGATCGGCCTCAGCATGACAGCACATGGATCATGAGGACTGAGTTGCAGTGCATTGATCCAGATCTTTTGGAACGCTATGATAGTTTCATCTCACCAGAGGTGCGATTTTCGCAGCCGAGGGGAAATGATGGGGACATCATACCAAATTTACTAAATTCCCCAAAATCATTCAAAGTTTATCAAATAAGAAAACGTAGGGTAGCGGATCAAGCTCTAATCTGGTTGGATGATCAATACTTTGACATTGATCGCGAAGAAAATACAAATCCACCGCTAGATTGTCTTTCGGAGGAGATCCAACGGTTGGATTTCGATTGATCACGATGGCGGAGCATCGATGGCCCATGTGCACAATTACAGTGAAGTTTTACATGGATTGAAGAAAGTGGAGGGGTCCTTAGATTTAATTTGTTTGGGCCCATGGTTTAATTTGTTTGTGTCATTGGGTCTCATGATTTAATTTATTTGGTCTCATAATCTATTTAATTGGTCCCTTATTTTAATTATTTAGTTGGTTTGGTCCCATGTTAATTTTTATTAGAGTCTATTAGTGAAAAGGGACCCGTGTCTTGTCTATGTAATAAGTAAGAGAGAAAAAGGGGGACCACAATCATAATTGAAAAAAAAAATGAATGTGCGCAAGATGGACTTGCGCACGAATCCCAATGTGCGCAAGTCCCTCTTGCGCAAGATATTCCTCTCCCCTTTTTCTTATCTTTCTTCCTTTCTTGTCTTATTCTTATTTCTTTTCCTTTTTTTGGATGGAGAGGCCTTTAAGTCTAGATCTAGTTTTTTTTTCTCCATTATTATGCATGTAAGAAACTTGATTTTGGAATAAGAAAAGGAGCTTCTTCTTCTTCTTCTTCTCCACTTGGTTTACAAGCCACCTTCTTGCCAGCCACTACTAACGCCTCCTGTGATTGGAGTTTGGTGAGAGCCCAACAAAGGTAACCTCTATCTCTTCTACTTTTCTCTTCCTGAGCATATTCTAGCAACCACAAGATTACGGATTTGCTGAATATAAACTGGAATCAGTAACCCCAGATCTGAACTTGAACACTTTGGCCATGTTTGTTTGATGAAAACCCTTTATACGCAAATCAAGCCCTAAGTGTTGGAAGTTCTGCCTTCCATTAAGATCCACTTCTCAAATCTGAAGAACTATTACTGCGGGATCTGTAAAGGGTCTAGATCTATGGCTGATCCATCCCTTGGAATTAACTGACTATTGGTAAGGAACCAGATCTGAGATTTCTGCATTAATTATTTAATTTTCTGATTTCAACACATCAATTACATTGCATTAGGTTAGGTTGTCCATCGTCCTGCATCACAATGGCTAAGATCAATCAATCCAAAAAGGCTGGATTATTTTTGCTGGGCCCACGTAGATATATTTTGTACTGCTGTGGTTCTGAACTTGGGTCCGGTTAGACCCGGACTGAACCCAATATGGGTGTGGGTGTAAACAAGACTCGGGCATATCAGGGCCAGGTCAAGATCGGGTCAACAGTGGAGACCTAACAACTTATAAGAAAGGACTGCTCTCTTCTTCTCTTGTTACAGTAACGAAACGAAAGAAAAAGAGGAAAACAGGGAGGTGGCGCTTCTCTGGATCTGGAGAGAGCGTGGGAGAAGTGGAGGGGCTTTGTGGCTGACAACGATGGTGATCCGTCAGGGCTCTGGCGACGCAAAGCTGACGACGATTGTGTTGGCGGTGCGGTTGCTGGGTGAACGACGAGGACAACAACAGTGGTCGACGACAAGGTGGCTGACGACAGCGAAGACGCTCGGCGACCGGCACAGGTATGTCGTCAATCTCTCTCCTCCCTTCTGTTACTTCTTTCTCTTCTCTGTTCCCTGTCTTTCTTATCGTCCTTTTTTTTTTTCTGGGTTTGGGGATGGTGGACAGCAACCGAGGGGGCCAATTCTAATTGGTGGGTTCCGGTGAAGAGATGGGTTGGTTTGGTGTGGGTTTTGTTTGGCGGGGAATGCGGGTGAAAGGGTTGAGGGTTGGTGGAGGAGTTTCAGTGGGCTTCGTGAATGGATTGGGGTGGCAGTGGAAGGGGGGTATCGTTAGGGTTGGGGAATTAGGTTATTCGGATGGTGGATTAGGGTTTTAAAAAGGCCGGTTGGTGGCAGTGATGGGTGTATGGGTTCCGGTGGGATTTTAGGAGATGCGAGGGGGTCTGGTTGCTGGTGAGGGTTCCAGAGAGTTGAGAGTGGGGTTTGGGGTCTCAGGGGTGAGGTCGGTGGTGGGGTGGTAGCCCGGGAAAAGGTAGGTCTGGAGTGGCAGTAGTGCGAGGGTCTGTAATGGGTTCTGTGGAGGAGATGTAAATGGTATGGAGTGCGGTGGTGATGCGGGAGAGGATTAGGGTTTTGGTATGGTTTGGGGTGGGTTCTGCCATAAAGGATTTGATAAAGATGACGATGACTGATGATGAGGGATGATGACTGGTAGAGAGCAGACGACCGAGAGAGAGATGTGTCCTCGAATCGGCGGTCAGACGGCTGTCCGAGATTGGATCTTCGTCTCTGATACCAATTGGAGCAACGCAGGGGAAGAAGATTAGCCAACGGGCTAATCTCTAAGCCAAAAGGTTTAGGGATAGGTTGTCTAGGTGCCTCACCAAAGATAAACAAACTCTCTCAACTGAGAACCAACTCAAAATCTTTATTCAATATGAAAGTCAATCTCTCATGAAGAGATTACATCCTTATTTATAACTAAAACATCATCTAAGAAAGGAAATAACTAATTCTAAATAAATAAAAAGTCCTAAATCAAACATGACTAGACTTGCCAAATATTAATGAAGCAACTACTAATAATATAATCTATTCTGCTAAGAAATGAACCCAGGAGCAAGAAAGTAATACAAGAAATTTTGTAATGAATTGCTTGCCTTGGGAGATTGATCTTCATCCCCTTTTATAATCACAACTTGCCTTATTTATAGCTTAAGTTATGTTAATCATAATAATTTACAGCAATCACTATCTAACACAAAAGGCATCTAATCACAACTTGCTTTGTTTACAGCTTAAGTTACGCTAATCATAATAATTTACAGCAATCACTATCTAACACAAAAGGCATCTAATTATGTACAATTGATTCTCTTGACTAAGTCTACCCTCATGTGCTTAAATGTATATTGGGTCATGGCCCATTAGACATTAACATCCCCCTTCAAATTGATGTTGGTCAAACAACAACAATTTGCACATTAAGAAGTCATGACGAGGTCGAGGAAGACCTTTGGTGAAGATATCGGCAAGCTCTAGTTCAGTGGGAACATGGGGAAGAGTAATGACTTTTCGATCATATGCGTAACGAATAAAATGACAGTCAACCTCGATATGCTTTGTGCGTTCATGAAAGACAGGATTGGCAGCGATGCGGATGGCACTGGTATTATCAGCATAAAGGGGAGTAGGAGTTGACTGCATAAAACCGATTTCAGAAAGCAGGCCACGAAGCCAAAGAATCTCAGAGCAGGCAGAAGACATGGCTTGATATTCGGCCTCAGTGGATGATTTTGAGACTTTATCTTGTTTCTTGCATTTCCACGAAATGAGGGATTCGCCCAAATAAACACACCAACCGGTTGTGGAATGACGAGTGTCGGGACAGCCAGCCCAATCTGCATCTGAATAAGCAGTAAGTTGGATAGGAGTGCCAATGGGGTAAAATAGTCCACGAGCAGGAGAACCAAGAAGATAGCGAATAATACGCTTAACAGCCACCAAATGGAGATGTCGCAGAGCCATCATGAATTGACTAAGGACATTAACGGCATAGGCAATATCTGGTCTAGTAATAGTTAAATAAACAAGACTACCGACAAGACGACGATAAAAGGTTGGATCCGGGAGAAGGTCACCATCGTGCTTATTTAACTTGACGTTCACCTCTAAAGGTGTGTCTACTGGAGTAGACTGCTGCAGACCAGCAAGGGCAATGAGATCGGAGACATATTTTTGTTGATGAAGGAAAATGCCCTTTTTAGTTTGCCGGACTTCCAATCCCAAGAAATAGGTCAATGGACCTAGATCTTTCATATGAAAGGCATCTCGGAGGGACATTTGGAGTTTGTGTATCATGGCACTATGTGTCCCTGTGATAATGATGTCATCAACATAGACGAGAAGGATGGTAATGCCTTGAGCTGTCGAACGAGTGAATAGCGAGGGATCATAAGGGCTTTGGGCGAATATGAGCTGCAGCATAGTAGTGCGAAATTTGTCAAACCATGCTCGTGGGGCTTGCTTAAGACCATATAAGGAACGACGTAACTTAGCAACGTCTATAGCCGAAGTAGAAGGGTAGCCAGGAGGAAGCCACATATAAACTTGTTCTTGGAGGTCGCCATGAAGAAAAGCATTCTTAACATCCATCTGATAGAGAGGCCAGGACTGAGATGCGGCAATGGCCAGAATAGTGCGCACAGTGGTCATCTTAGCTACGGGAGCAAATGTTTCTTCATAGTCAATACCATACTCCTGTCGATTCCCCAAAGCCACTAATCGAGCTTTTTAGCGATCCAATGAACCATCCTGCTTCAGTTTAATAGAGTAGACCCATTTGCATCCAATGGGTTTAATAGAAGATGGACAGGGTACAACATCCCAGGTGTGATTAGCTTGTAGTGCATCAAGTTCCTCCTGCATAGCTTGTAACCAACAATCATGTTGCACTGCTTGGGAATAAGAGGTAGGAATGTGAACAGAGGAGAGGGTAGCAAGTAAGGAAGCATGAGTAAAGCCGAGACGATCTGGGGGACGGGAAGGTCTAGTGGACCTCCAAAGAGGAACAGGATCAACTGTGCCGGGATCAACTGTGGAGTCTGTAGTAGGTTGAGGAAGTCTCGATGTGGTGTCTCTATGCGACCTTCGCCATTTATACACAAGAAGAGGTTTAAGGTGGTCGGGTGGAGAAGAAGAAGGACTATCAAAGCCTGGAAGAAAAGAAATAGGAGTAGTATCCATGGATGAAACATGGGTCTAAAAGAAATATTGCTTTTCGAAGAATATGACATGCCCAAAAACCCGTATTCTGTTAACCTTTGGGTCAAAGCAAAGAAAGCCTTTTTGACCATTGGCATAGCCAAGAAAAGCACACCATGAATATTGGGCGGATAGTTTTGTTCTTTCTGTGGGAGGAAGAAGAGGAAAACAAACACATCCAAAGGTGCGCAGGTGAAAGTAGGTGGGCTGGGTTTGAAACAGATGAAAATATGGTGTTTGATTACCAAGGCGAGGAGAAGGCAACCGATTTATCAAGTGGACAGCGGTGGAAAGAGCTTTGGGCCAAAATTTGGCAGGGACAGAGGACTCCAATAAGAGAGAGCGAACTATGTCCAGGAGATGTCTGTTTTTCCGTTCGGACACTCCATTTTGTTGGGGAGTGTAGGGACATGTTCGTTGGGATATAATCCCTTTAGCCTGTAAAAATTGTTGGAATTCTATAGAGGTATATTCGCCTTCGGAGTCCGAGTGAAGGATTTTAATGGAGGTAGAAAAGTGATTTTCAACGTATGCAAGGAAAGTTTGAAAGGTGTGAAAAACTTTAGATTTAGAATGTAAAAAATATACCAAGTAAAGCGACTGTAATCATCAATAAATGTAACAAAATATTTAAATTGAGAATGAGACAATACCGGTGCGATTCCCCAAATATCACTATGAATGATATCAAAACATTTTGAAGCAAGAGCATCATGCAATGGAAAAGGAAGAGCTTTACTTTTACCCATCTTACAACTAGTGCAATCAAACGACACATCAGTAAGTGAAACTTTATTAGATTTGAACAACGGAGAAGTTAACAAAAACATCAAAGTCTTAGAATTGGGATGCCCCAGTCTATTATGTCATAATTGGTGTTTATTGAAACCAGAAGCACACAAAAAAGCAGCCACAAACTTATTCCTATCTTGTGTTGAAAATTGAAGTGGAAAGAGACGTACACACTTAGGTCCCTTCGCTATTACTTTCCCCGACAGTTGATCCTGTATAACACAACCCGAATGAGAAAATGAGATAGAGCAATTATTGTCTACAAGTTGGCCAACGGATAACAGATTTGTGGTTAAGTTGGGAGCAAGGAACACATCTTGCAAAGGTAAAGAATGTGGAACAGGACCAATAGCAGTAATAGGAAGACTTCGCCCATCGGCGGTATTGATTCGGAGGTTTCCATCATAAGGCCTTATGGTAGATAAATTGTTAGAGGAGAAGGTCATATGATTAGAGGCCCCCGAGTCAAGATACTAAGTAGAGGTGGAATGGGTATTACCTGAAACACCGAGAGCAGAAAAGGCATTCACAATCATCTGTTGAACTATTTCAGGAGTTAAGGAGGGAGTAGATGCAGATGCGTTGATCATAGCAGCTGAGGCATTGGAAGAGACGTCGGTGGTAGCAAGGTGAGCCGTCTGAGGCCGATGTTGAGGTCGCTTCCAACATTCTGGAAGAACATGGCCCTTTTTCTTGCAGTAGGTATAAAATTTTGTAGGACATTGAGTAGCAACATGACCATATTTCTGGCAACTATAATACTGCACTTTGCTCATATCCCAACCGGGGAAGTGTCCTCTGGCAACATAAGCAACATTGATGGGCCCTCGAGAGGTATTCTGTCCAAGTGAGATTTGAGTGGCAAGACGCTGCTCTTCCCGGAGAAGTTCACTCAGACATGCTTCGATTGTGGGTAAAGGCACCCGACTCATAAGATTGGATCGAATAGCTTCAAATTCGCCTCGCAATTTCATTAAAAACTGGTCCCGTTGACTCGTCTTGTGGATCCCTTGAATGGTGACTAAAGAGGGCCAGAAAGGTCAGCATAGATAATCTCAGAATAATCTGACCATAAACTAATAAATTGGGAATAGTAATCTTGGACAGTCAGAGTCCCTTGTGTAAATTGGGAGATCTCATGTTCCAAGTGGAATCGGCGTGCGGCGTTTTCTTGCTGATAAATTAGTTTCAGATAATCCCACATTTCCTTGGCTGTTCTGTAGGGTCTGAGATAAAGGATAAATTGGGAATCAACAGATCCCAGAATCCAACTCATAATTTGAGCATCCTTGGTCTCCCATTTGGAATCAGCCTTTGCCTCAGAAGGTATAGCATCGGAGCCATCAATATGACCCCATAACTCTTTACCTTTAAGGTAAAGTTGGAGTTGAAAAGCCCAAGAAGAGTAGTTGTTTCCATTAAATTTAATCAAAGAAATATCACTCTTTTCCATTTCAATAAGGCAAGAAACAGTATTGAAAGATATCAGTGTCTAACACTGAATGGCTAGCAAAACAGTGTGTTATGCACACGAGACACAAAAAAAATGAGCCCAGGCGACCACAAATTTTGTGGAAGAATGGAGATGAGTGACCCACTGATGCAGTAAACTGAGGATCAAGGCGAACAGTGATGCACGTATGCAAAATACCCTTCTAACAAAAGCAGTTTGAGCACAATCTATCCACAATCAAGAAATTCCGACGGCTATGATGAAATCAGAGGCACAAAACTAAAAAACCACAAATCGGAATATCAAAAAAATTCTGAAAAATCACCAAAATACTCAGGAATATCAGGCGACCATACTGGAGTATATACTAAGAATCATCCTGATGATCATAGGTGGGCGACAAGTGATCAGAAGAGGCTGTAACTTTCTGATTTGATCTGGAAGACTGAGAACAGATCCTGGATCTGTTAGACTTCACGAAAGTGCAAGCTACCACTCTAATAAGATCTGAAATCCTTCCCTATCTCTGTTGACAAAGAAGGACTGATGAAGAAATCTTGCCACATGAGAGATGATGAACGTTGGCTCTGATACCATGCTAAGAAATGAACCCAGGAGCAAGAAAGTAATACAAGAAATTTTGTAATGAATTGCTTGCTTTGGGAGATTGATCTTCATCCCCTTTTATAATCACAACTTGCTTTGTTTACAGCTTAATTTATGCTAATCATAATAATTTACAGCAATCACTATCTAACACAAAAGGCATCTAATCACAACTTGCCTTGTTTACAGCTTAAGTTATGCTAATCATAATAATTTACATCAATCACTGTCTAACACAAAAGGCATCTAATTATGTACAATTGATTCTCTTGACTAAGTCTACCCACATGTGCTTAAATGTATATTGGGTCAAGGCCCATTAGACATTAACATATTCTAATCTATTAGGCTGTATTGATCTTGGGTCCAATGGCCTGGTCAATCATTGATCTGGCCTGCATCACCAGCCCTTTGAGTGCATGTGGCTCACTGGCTTGTATGAGATAGATCATTATGAAATCATTATTTACGATGTAGTTGGTTATTTATTTATTCATTTTGGCGAACTGCTTGAAGATGTCAAGTCCATTGAATCTATCTTTGAAGGCTCTAAGGTCCTCTTTCTTGATAAGTGGGATGTTCTACTGACTATACATTACAGTGGAAGGTGTTATTTCCCGTGATTTTTTATTCTTTTTAAAATTCAAAGATCTCAAAAGTGAGGTCTGGGGAATACAGACCCTGAGAAAATGTTTTTATTTATTCATTTACTTTTCTGAGCCATTCTGTGTTTTTATCAATTTTGTTTAGTAAGCAGTTGTGACCCTGGATAGTGAATATTGAAGATCATTGGAGGTGGAAAATGGTTTTATTTTGCAGTTTTTATTTGTTTTAATCTTCTAGCATATCATATTACTAAGCTACAGACTTTGCTACTGCTGCAGCTTTCATTGTTCGCAGAGGTATTATATGAAATGCTCCAATTCAAAATGGGATGCCGCATTCTTTCATTTCTTGAGGTTAGTTTTTTTGAAGGACGTCAAAACTTGTTTTAAAGAACTTATTATAAAAGCAGAATTCAAAAACTCTTACATCATTATATCGGTTCTTGATTCTCTCCGTGGCCTCATTCTGTTTCCATGGCAATGAAGAAACTCGAGCAAAGTTTGTTGCAAAAAAGAACTCTGAAAAAACGTGAAAGGGAAGAAAATCCTGAAAAGGACAAAGAAAAAGAGGGTACTTCAGAGAAGCGCTTGAAACTTTCTAGCACACCAAAGGTGGGGGATGATTCAGCAGAGGCCAAAACATCGGACTCTGATGATTCAAAGTCGAAAGAGGTGGTTGCTAAAGCAGAAAATGTCAAATGCGAGCAAGGTGAAGATGACGAGCCACAAGAGCTAAAAGAGGGAATGGAGGAGTCTGAAGAGGATGACCCTGAGGAAGAAGAGCCTGTTGAAGAGGATGAAGATGAGAATGAAGCAGGTAGTGATGACAATCAAAGGGAAGAGCAATCTGAAGATGAAAAGATGGCTGATGACTTGCCGGATTCTGCCACTGCGAAGGCTTCAAGTCAGGTCAGCATTTTTTGTAATAACTCCATGTTGGTAGAGTTTGGCTGTTTGTTTTCAGAGTAAGTCGCCTTTTCATGAGGGGTGAAATGTAATAAAAGTAAGGGTCAAATTAGAAGTAAGAGAAAGAGGAGGGAGAGTAAAATAACTAACAGATAAAAAATCACTCCTCCCCATTTTTTCATTTTAGTGCTAGTTAAGAATACCTTTTTTTGTCATTTAGTACCTTTTAAGAGTAGCTTTTTATCATTTTGTGCCTTTACTTTCAACCTCTCCCTCTTACTTTTTCTCTTGATTTTACTACGTAATTTTATTTCATTTCACTCATGCAAACGAATAGGCAAGTGACGAAATGTTTCTAAAATCCTTTAGTTAAATTTCTGTACTCTCCTCTTATTGAGATCTTTCTTGAAGATGCTAGAAAATACAGTTTAGTCACACTTCTTTTTGGGTACTGCTCCAAAAGTGTGTTGGTGCCCCACCAAAGTTGTGAAGTTTGTTTCGGATGCGGTTTCAAGTTGGCCTCCAAATGAAGATTTTTGGCCGATTCGGAAATTTTGGTGAAACTTTTCGGACGTATATTTTTGCAAAAAATATAAATATATATATGTATATATGTACATGTAGAAATTTGATTAGGAATTTTTTTAAACTGGAATTTGATTAGGAAATTTACTTTAACTGGAACCTTTCTTCTTTTTCTTATTTATTCCTTTAATTTTGTTCTAAACAGGCCTTAAGGTACAGGTTGGGGGTTTGACGAAAAATTTTTGCAACAAACCCTTTTTAAAAGTAATTTGGACGAAATTTCTAAAATCCACCGAAATTATGAAATTGGCCGAAATCAACCGAAATTTCCAAAATTTTACCCGAAAAGTTTTGTAGCATATTTCGTTTCAGTATGCAAACTCGAACGAAATTTCTCGAAAATTTCGTCCGAAATGAAACGAATTTCACGACTATGTGCCCCACCCCTTCCCCTTCTCCCCCAGAAAAAAAAAATTTTTTTTTTTGAAGGGCTTGAAATTAGTACCCCAAACTTCTTAACGCAATATTCTACTCATGTTCCACTGATGCACGGAGCATATGCTAGAATTATTTTAAAGCTTGACAATCGGAACATAGCGTATTGATGACTTTGTTCCATCTAATTAAGGAAAGAGTTGTAGAGAAGCAAGGCCAAGTGGATGAAAAACCAGAGGCTGTTGTTAAGGAAGAATCATCCAAGCAACTGGTCACAGACAAGGAGCTTCTAGAGGTTGGATCTTCCATCCTCATTAATTTGCATTGATTACCGGAGCATTTGAGTTCTGCTATCTAAGGTATTCATATTTGTGAGTTCACTTTTGCTTACAGGCATTTCGTTTTTTCGATCGAGAATGGGTTGGCTACATCAAGGTAAGAAACATCTAGTTTTGTTTACTTCAGTTGTGCTGTACTTCGGTTTTCTGTTTGTCATTGAAGGAGGTATTATTACCTTCCAGGTCGATGATATGCGCACGATTATACATAACTTGGGGAAGTTCTATTCGAAGAGGGCTGTCAAGGTGGGGTTTCATTTTCTGATTTCTGTTTATTGGGTTTTCTCCCACCCTTAATTGTGGTTAACTCTTTCAGCCCCTTTCATTTTTTGTATCTTTTCTTGAAAGCAGGAGTTGTTGAGGGTTGCAGTACAGGAGAGTAACAAAGATCGTGATGGTCGTATCTATTACATGAAACTGCTGAAGGTGAACCTGTGAGAGTGGGGTATGCAATGCTTGAACTTTGACAAGGTTTTCGTTCAAAGTCAATTGCCTAATAAATTTACAGTTAGTGCCATTGCCCCAGACTCCAATTTCTTTGTAGTGAGCATTGGACATCTTTGTGGATCAATAAGATAAAATCCCTGTTTGCCTTAACAGCTGCAGTGTATCCATGTATTCTTGTTGCATCCATGCACATGAAGGGTAGCAAGGAAGAGATTATGAGGCGGTGTATCACTAAACTAAAGTTTTTCCAAGGGTTAAATATTTGGGTAGCTGCTGCTGAGTGTGAACATCAATTTTCACATGAGAATTTCCGAGGAAATCAACTGGCATAGTAAACTTGCGATCTCTTAGGACCTGATAACAGTGCATACAGCAGTTGCTACTGACTATCAAAAAATGCTTCATGGTTGATCCAACTAATGCTAAAGATCTTAGAAATGGAAGTTTGCAAAAAACTAGCTCCTTCAAATGGATGACAAACAAAGAGTGAAATTTGTAGAATTGACTGATTAAGATTGCTTGACAATGCAATGCATTTTTGGGCCAACTTTTATCCACCTGTCTCTAAGGACTATGTTCCGCTGTGTTAATTGTTGGAGCCTTAATGCACTTTCAGATGGTGTTTCTCGCAGTGAGGCCTCATTTCTGGTGGCTTGCAGTTTTTAAATTTCGGATGTAGTGTTTTGAGTTTTCTTAAGTCATGCTCTGGTCAGCAGGAAGTCTGAAAAATGCACCCTTCTTCCATGTAGTACCCTCTAAAGTCCAAAAAACCTGGAACTTGGCTCATTGATGCAGCCCCATTAGCTAGATCTTTTTTTTTTTTTTTGGTCCTTGTCTTCTTGTGCCTTCAACATCAGGTGTAGGTAGTCTGGTGTAATCAATACAAACATTATGTGTACATGGTGAATTTACAAAGAGCCATGAAGGGAAATCAGTACAATAAAACTAACAGTACTAACATATATTTTTTTTTGTGCCTGTTCGGTTAGGTAAGCATATGTCTGGCATATACCTAATAAATTCATTCCAAGTGAAATTATGACAAACCATTGACCAATGGTGAATACTATAACGTGTGCCGTCGAATTCGGTGAACTTGCGCACGAGGATAGTGACAGTTTGATATTGTCTTTCGGACTTGCTTGCAGATAGATGTTATCCTTAGTTAGACTTTAGATGTAGTCACCCTCAACCACTTGGGTAAAGTCTCTGTATATTATGTGCTGTTTTTGTTTTCTATGATCATATCAACTGTAGCTTCAGCCGCAGATTTTCTAAAAACAGGACATGAGTTAATTAAGAGGAGGATGGTGGGCATTGCATGGTAAAAATTTTATAAATAAACCATTTGATAGTGAGATGGCAGGGGAGCTGATTATATATTTCCAATTTCTGGTAGGTTAGGCTGCATTTTTCTGTGAATTCAAAGTCAAGCCTCCCAAATAAGCTCAGCCATATGAAGGCAACGAACAGATTCAAAGTAGCTGCATGGAAATTGTTCATGTGCACACTGAGAGTAGACTTAATAAACAAAACAAACAAAGCCTGAGTCATGGGTACATGGATACATGAGTTGAAATGAAGTATCCAGCATTATTTCCTCAAATGTGATGACGTATTGGGGTTGGCTCACCTACACCTGTTTTCTGTAGCAAATTTCTGTGCTACAGTTATCCTCTACATCTATTTTTTATCGAAAGTGAAATTGGAAACATTTTTTTTTACGGCGTCTATTTGGTCCAAATCTGCATTTTGCAAAGATTGAAGGCAAAAACAAAAGAATTGAACCTTCGGAAAATGTTAACAGGGGTCTGTTTATTTACTTGGATAGTTACTGTTTTGAAAATACTTTGTTGGGACCCATTTTTCCATGAATTCTTGCAAATTTTGTACCATGCAAGCAAATGGGCTCTAAATTTATTTGGTTGGTAAGCAATGGTTTCCTTTCAAGATGCTGAAGTTTTGCAAATTTAAAGAGATAAGCCATCAAATTATGTCCCCAAAAATCCATACACTCTAAATTCTTGCCTTGCATGTGCAATTTCACATCAATGCATATGTGAGTTGTGTCTCTTTATATGTGCAAGTTTTCATTATCTTGTATGTATGAGTCTCTCGTGTTCAGCCCCTTAGGTGGGTTAAAACAAAAGGCCTTGTGTGTGAAGAATATCCACAGATGTCCCAGCTACCTCTCCAACTTCTATCACTTACCCTTTCCTCTTTGATCTTCCTTTATTCCATTGGACTTTCTACCCAAGAATTCAATATTGAGCAAGGTGGAAAAGGTAAAGAAAATGTATGTTGAAGTAAAAGTAGAGGCATATGGTAAAATCCTTAATTGGATGGTACAAGGCAAAATATGGGTGGGGGAGGGAACGCAGATTAAAAAGCACATTTTGTCATAAAGTTTACAACACCAGGTCATCACACTTTTTTGTGGTAAAAAGAGAGAGACTTATGGAGTAATAGATCGGTGGTGTCACATCCTAAATTTACTCTCCACTCCACTTATCTACTCAAATGCAGTGTAGTTGAAAAACACCGTATCACATGCCTCCGTCAACTTCACCTTTACAACTGGTGCTAAATAACCACCAGTGAAAATCATTCTTCCTTGCAAATCATTTTCATTTCTTTCTTCTTCCTTCTTTTTATTCCTTTGGAAAGTGCTATGCACAAAGAAACCATTTTCAAAGTTGATCACCTAAGTTTGACTGAGTGAGAAGGAAGAACCCCAGAAATTTTCAACTCATTCTGTATGCATGTAACACTAACTTTTACTTTCCTACCCTATTCTATTCCAAGCAACTAGAGGGATTTTCTCAAAGGGATATATATATGGTCATGTATGGAAAAAGGAATTTTGGATAATCATCATGGGTTTTTATGTCGTATTCACATCCGGCTAAGAGGAATTATTCAGTTCTACAAGCCTCATCAGGTGTGCAATTTGCCGATTCAGTAATCCAGACCATATTCGTACGATGGCCCTTTCAGCTGTAGGGGAATGGCCCTCAAATCTCAAAAGTCCTCAAAACTAAAATGCAAGTATTTTAGTTTCTTTGGGGAAGCATCTAGCTTTTGTTCTATATCTCTTGCCTATTTTATCTTGTTCTAGCATTGTCCTTCCAGCTGCATACCTTTATGCCAATAATGAAGGGTCATGAATATGATAGTTCTATTTGGGGCAACCTTATCAGGTCAGCTCCTAGATGACAAAACTAAAAGGTCCGCATCATAACTCTTTTATTCTCCCGAGTCATTGCAAGAGAGCTCGGTGGATCACTGAGTCAGTAAGTATAATGTGTCTGAACAATACTGAACTAAGTGTAATATATGACCGACACTGAACTTAGAAATTAGTTAGACTGGCTTGGGCGACTCTGCCTGATGACTCTCAGTTGAGGTGAGTCGCTGAGTTTTCACCACACTCTCACTTGAAGGTGAAAAGAGTTTTGCATGATTGCACCTTCAGGTCTGTCACGTGGATTGGATGTATAGTAAAAACTAGGAAAGAATAAGAATCGAGCACATTCACGAATATTAAGGGATAGCATCAATAAGTGATAATTATGAGAGATTCCTTAAAGGTGGTTTGGACATGGCCCAAAGTAAGGCAAATGAAGAAAAGTCTCTCTATGTAGGACGAGGACTCTTCATGGAACAAAAAATTAGACCAAAAGGACATACATGGAAGTAATAAAAAATAAATATGAAGAACTGCAATATGTCTTAGAATTTGACCCACAATGGATTTAAGTGGAGAAATAAAATTCATGCACCTGACCCAATATTATCAGATACAACTTTGAAGATAATGACGACGACTTCTGTGAGCATTAAAGCAAGCGACATGTGCTCAACTTAGATATTAATCTATTTAAAAGCATCGGTCTTGCACATAATCATAGCTGAAAGGGTGGGGGCCGTCTTGCTTATCACCCCATTACTCTCTACGAGTCCTTATCAACTTTGTTGGGGTCCCACAGACTGATGTGGCAGGGGGAGTGATCGACTTCTCACCTGCGGTCCTAACAATGTAGAAGTTGAGCTGCTCTAGTATTGATATTTCAGTAGCTTAAGTCAGGCCACGTAGATGTAATAATATGAGGTTTTGGAAACATCAGCCGCATTCACTTTGGACTGTTTTGGATTGAAGCTTCAACTGAAGTTTTGAGAGGAATCTAGTTCGGTTAGAGATTCCAAACAGGTGATATTCCTGATCATCCTTTTTGATAAACTATATAGAAGGGGACTGATATATATCCCACTCTATCATCATCATCATCATAAATTCATAATCATGATTGTCACTATTTGGTTCTGCTTCGTACTTTTAATTATGCAAAAGTACAGATATTTTGTAACTCGAGACCAAAACCAGAAAGAAAGGATACCATCCAATGATATATCTAAAAATTGCATGCATATCATGGAGTGGGGACTCCAGATCCTCCAAGGCTTTGACTGTAACAAAATTTTGAGTTGAAAGAGTAGAACTTTACAATGGGGTTCATTTATTTGAAATTCAAGCCTTTCAAAACAAATTCTCTCTGATCCGGTATATATATATATGTCCTATATATTTTACCTAAAAGGAGTTGATCCTATAATAAGAATGACCATTTGATAATAAAGAGGGATGAATTTATCCTTTAATAAATTGTTGTACTTTTACTGTCAAATTAGAGTGAGTACTGATTAATTTGTGCAAGGTCTGATAGATGTGTGGAGGGTTTAGATCAATTGCAGGCGGACTCCATTGTGTGAAATAGAAATGGAATTTACGTTTTTTACTTAATTTTTGGGTCATATATCATGATTTTATAACATTACCAAAAATTGCAAAAAAAAAAAAAACGTACTGTTTTTGGGCAAGACCCTAACCCAATCTTCTTCTTATCGCTTTGGGAGCCTACAGTTTATTCTCACCACTGTTGTATCATCATTTCAATGGTTTATTTACCCTGAAACATTAAATAATTATTAATAGGCCAATATAACACTCTGGACTTTTGTCCAAGTAAAATATGTAGTAGCTGGGGATCCATCCCATGTGGCTGTAAAACTGCGTTTTCTTACAACTTAGTCAAGCCAACAATATCCAGATAGATAAAAAATTCAGTCCAATGGCTGTAACTGAATGGTGATGATGGTAGGGCATCATTGGACCTTTTTTTTATCTTTTAAACGCACATGCTTGGACTCGCACAAGGAAAATTATCCAGGTCTCAGTCCATTCCATAGCATGCATGCATTTGGTTCTTGATCAGAGTAAAAGTTTTCAAAGATTATGGGCTGGCCATGCGGAAAAAAAGGCTATATTCCTTTTCACAGTCTCTGTAGGAGAAGAGTAGTGCATCACAGAGCATGCGATGTGGACGGCCACGATGGAAAGGCAACACGTGTCTTGAGAAGATTAAACATGATGGCGTGCTCGTTCAATCCTCATCCTTCAATCATACTCTCCTCTTGCCCTAACTAGGAAAAAAACAACAATCACAAAACCAAAACGAGCCATGGCCCACTACTCAATTTATTCCATCATCCATCTCACCTTAATCCCCTCGCGTACTATACGACAAAACCCTCCACCCATAAAACGGGTTCCACCCCTCCATCCCATGAAATTTCATTCTCTCTCTCTCTCTCTCTCTCTCTCTCTCTCTCTCTCTCTCTCTCTCTCTCTCAATTCTTACATCTCTTTCTAACCTCCATCAACCCATCTGTTCTCTCTCTCTCTCTCTCTCTCTCTCTCTCTCTCTCTCTCTCTCTCTCCATTCTTACATCTCTTTCTAACCTCCATCAACCCATCTATTCTATTTCTAGCCATCCATTCATTCTTCATCTCTCTATAATCATCCAAACCATTCATTCATATCTCTAGCTCTCTCTAAAACAAAAAGGACCCATGTCGAATCCCACGTCATCTCTCCCACCAGGCTTCAGATTCCACCCAACAGATGAAGAGCTTATTCTTCACTACCTTAGAAAAAAAGCTGCCTCTACCCCGTGTCCCGTTTCGATCATCGCGGAAGTTGATATCTACAAGTTCAATCCTTGGGACCTTCCAGGTTAGAAGCCTCTATAATTGCCTCAAATTATTGTCTTAGCTTAGTTTTTCTAGTTTAGACTTAAGATTGATGAGATAAGGCTAAGATGATGCATGATGATATATAAATAGATTAAGTAACTTTTGATGTTTGATGGTGGTCTTGTTTACTACTAGCTAAAGCGGCTTTCGGCGAGAAGGAGTGGTATTTCTTTAGCCCCAGAGATCGAAAGTACCCGAACGGGGATCGACCAAATAGAGCGGCTGGACTGGGGTATTGGAAGGCGACTGGGACGGACAAGCAGATCGTAGAGAGCAAGGGGAAGAAGCACATAGGAGTAAAGAAGGCTCTTGTGTTCTACAAGGGTAGACCTCCCAAGGGCCTAAAAACCAATTGGATCATGCATGAATACCGCTTAGCAGCAGCTATCAACAATCACAATACCATAAGCAGCAGTAGGCGCAGGTCAAATGATAGACCAATGAGGGTGAGCATGTTATTCATATCATTTTCATTTTCCTTTTCATTGTCATGGAGAAGATGCCACAAGTAACTTAAGATTTAAGTAAAGAAAACTGAATTTGACTTTCAAATGACACGCTGGTACTCTTTTATCTGAAGTACTTGAGTTTGAACATGTGGGGCCCACTGTTCTGTAATCCAGAATAGTGGGACCCACCTTTCTTCGTGTGAAATCGTAACTCTGTCAGGTGGTATTCACAATATCCGTGTGGACAACGTCAAATCTGATTCAAAGTCCTAAGTTTGCGCTTGATTGGCTGAGGTAATAATGATAATGATAATGATAATGATGATGTTAGTTTTTAGAACTTTACATGTTGGAAGTGGTAATATGAAATCTTGATAAACAATTTCATTTCATTTCTGCTTATGGTGAATTTATTTTTATCTGTTCTGCAGTTAGACGATTGGGTCCTCTGCCGAATCTACATGAAAAGCCACTCTGCCCCAACCATGGTGGCCATGGATACACAGAAAAATGAGCCATTGATCAAAAATGCCTTTGCAGCATCCTTGCCAAACATCACCAACCAGACCACCCTTTTCCAATCTTTCTCCGACCCACTTCCCCACATTGACTACCCATTGCTGACTCGGTTTCTCTCGGACAATCGGTCTGAGTTGTCCCGCTTGGAACTTGGTCCCGTAATCACCAATGACAGTCTTAATAGCAACTGCTACCTACCTTTAGATTTGCCTGAACAAGAGTCCTATGCTGCAAATTCACACCCTTCAAAGAAATTCAATGATCCATGCACCTTCACCACCATCACAAATCAGTTCGATACTCCTCAATACTACTCACTCAACCATACATTCTACAATCAACATGTACCATTGAATTCTCATAATATTGGGTTCCAGTAAATCTACAAATTTCAGAGGCCGAAGACACACACAAAGAAAAAGAAAACCCTGAAAACAAGAGTAAAAAAATGATTGAAGAGTTTCTTAGACTGTGAAGCAGGTCTTTTGTATAGAATTATTAGGAAGTGGGTGTTTAGGTAAAGATGGTTTTGAATTTGTATACATTGAAGTTGGCTGGGTTTGAATAGTGTCAATCAAAAGCAGATGCCATGCAAGATGAGGGACTGATAAGAAAAGAGTACAAAATTCTTTGGAAGAATGTAAGGGGTTGACTTTTGAAACTGGGGTGTGTAAAGATTACTTGTCATATCTGATGTTAGATTCGCTCTTATTTTCATCTTGGACTTTGGAGTTGATGGTACGTATGTTACTTGCACAATGCATTACTCCAACAATGGCTTGAGTCTCCTTCTGCATCTTAGATAGCTTGTACGGTATCTTGTGCATGTCCACACACTTTATTTGTAGATGCATATATAAATTTCATTAAGTTACGCAAAATTAGAAACAAAATGACTTAAGCTGATGTAAGAAATAATATGATCACTTTGAAACAATTAATATATATTTAGAGGGTAACAAAAATGAGAGAAAATTAAGTTGAATACCCCCTGCTATGATATAATAGCATGATTTGAACTAGTGAATCCACTTGAACTTAAGCAGCATAATTATTAAAACATAGGCCATTTTGTTTTAACTCAGCTAAGGAGTTGAGACTCATATATAAATACTAACTCACACATATTGCTATAGTTGAACGAGTCAAACTCCGTTTGACCTCCTAAAACCACGTGTACCACCTATAATGTTATCATATAGGACATGTTTATATGCTTTGGTAGGTTTCTCTCAATAATATGTATGTTTTTTAGCATTATTTTTGTATTGGCTCCTATGACTAGTTCATAGAGGATAGATTGCACTAAATGACAATTTAAAAAGGCCAAAAAAATTTTAAAAAAAATGATGCTATATGTTTTGAACAAATTCGATCAAGATGACCTATGATATGTTGCAAGTTGCGTGCAACCCATGCAATAAAAGAACATAGAACCCGTTTAATAAATAACTTGAATCTAGTTTATTAAAAATTTAGAACCATGGTGCATGATTTAATTTGATAAGTTGTAAAAATCTTACCATATTGCCCCATGCTTTATATTAATTATGAAATATTTATAAAATGAAACATTATATAAAATCCATCTTTCCTTTTTTCTTAGATTCATCAATATTTGTTCATAGATTCTTGAAGTAATGTGATAAAAATAAATCCAAAAAATCAATTGAGAATGATTTAGATGTTGAAATCAAACTAACAAAAAAAAAAAGGGATAAATGTTATATTTGAGAGTGATTGTTTAAGAGTAAAAAACGGATTTATTTGGGTTTTTCCTTTTACATTTTTGCAATTTTATGTGGACATGAGGTTTTATTGGAATCCGTTTCACATCTTGTTTGGGGCTTTGATAGGATTTTGAATTAATTTTATTGTTTTGAAATAAATAAAACTCCAAATTCATGTAGTAGTTTTGAAAGTTGTGTAAATGAGATAATTTGTTTAAGAGTTCATTGGAATTAATTTTCTCTACTAGTTTATCTTTTGGATTTCTTTCTAGTGATTATATAAATCCAAAAACTCCACCAGTTTTTAGTGCCGGTCTCAAACCTCAATAAAGGAGGAGAGTTGTGTTAAATAGATTGACAGCCAGCGTAAAACTTTTTTATAACCCAAACATAAATTCTGAGCTAACAATATTTCGCGATAAGGTTTGGGTGTTCCCCGCTTTAAGCGACGGATTGCAACGTCGCCCAACTACAGTGAAAAGTGTGTAAGGGCTACTGCATAACTGTGGGCTAATGCAGTTAAAGAAGTTAGTCTATTAGGAGAAGGGAAGGAATAAGAAAATTAGACTTACTACTTTGAATATAGGAACCTTGACAGGCAAGAGCATGGAATTGGTTGAGGTAATGAAAAAAAGAAGAATTAGTGTGGCTTATATACATGAGACAAAGTGGAAAGGGAATAAAGCTAAGGAGCTCGGAGATGGGTATAAGCTTTTCTGTGCAAGAAAGAGTAATACAAGAAATGGAGTGGGTATAAGCTTTTTTGTGTAAAAAAGAGTAATACAAGAAATGGAGTGAGTATAGTTGTAGATAAGGATTTGAAATAAAAAATTGTGGGGGTAAAGAGGTTTGGTGATAGAATTATAGCAATTAAACTAGTGCTAGAGGAAGACATAATCCATATCATCAGTGCATATGCGCCCCAAGTAGGACTAAAGAAAAGTGTGAGAAGACAATTTTGGGAAAAGATGAATGATTTAATGAGAGAAATTCCAAATGGTGATAAGATTTTCCTTAGAGAGAATTTAAACGGGCATATAGGAAGAAATAATAGAAGATATAAGAGAGTACATAGAGGGTAAGAATTTGGAGAAAAGAATGAATTCAGAAACACTATATTGGACTTTGCAGTGGCATTTGATCTTGTAGTAACAAATACTTACTTTAAAAAGAGAGATGAGCATTTAATTACCTATAAAAGTGAGAATAATAGGAGTTAAATAAACTTTTTCCTAGTTAGAAAATAGGACCGACTGACTTGTAAAAATTGCAAGGTTATCCTAGGAGAAAGTTTGACCACGCAATAGTTTTATATATTTCCATTAGAAGTAGAAATAGAGCTGTAGTAAACAAAATGGACCCTAAAACAAGGTTGAGAGATTTGAAGGGGGAAAGAGCAAATATATTTAAGAACAAAATGATTGAGAAGAGAAAATGAAATCTTGAAGGAGAAACTACTGTAATGTAGAATCAAATGGCTAATTGCATTAGGAAAATCGCAAATGAGGTATTTGAAAAATCAAAAGGAAAGAGACATATTAATAAAGAAATATGGTAGTGGAGTGGAGGTTCAGAAAGTTATTCGAGAGAAAAGACATTGCTACAAAGTTTGACAGAGGATTAAGAGTATATAAAATTTTGAACTAATTTTGAACTGTATAAGAAAGCAAAAAAAGAAGCTAAAAAAGTAGTAAATAGTGTAAAATTCAAAGCATATAATGACTTCTATAATAGGTTGGAAACAAGAGAATGAGAGAATGATATATTTAAGCTCGCAAAAATAAGAAAAAAGAAAAAGAGGGACTTAGATCATGTCAAATTTATTAAGGACAATGAGGAAATTATTCTGGTGAAGGATAATGATATTAAAGAAAGGTGGAAGGATTATTTTAGCAAACTTTTAAATAAAGAACATATGTGGGGTATAAGAGCTAAGGAAGATACTTCATTACTAGAGTATACTTTTCTTCGTACAATTAGAGGGGTAGAAGTGAAAGAAGCATTGAAGCGAATTAAGACAGGAAAGGCTACAGACCGAGATGATATTCCGATAGAGGTACGGAAATGTTTAGGAAATGTTGGAGTGAGTTAGTTATATAAACTATTCAATATGATACTTGTGACAAAGAAATTGCCGAATGAATGGAGAAGAAGCATTGTAGTACCTATTTATAAGAATAAGGGAGATTTACAAAATTGTACCAACTATCGATGGATTAAACTGATGAGTCATACCATAAAGTTATGGGAGAGAATAACGGAGCAAAGACTAAGACGGAAGACCAAGAAATTATCTTTTCACTTAGGCAACTAATGGAAAAATATTGAGCAAAAAGGAAAAATCTACACATAGTCTTTATCGATATAGAAAAAGCTTATGATAAGGTACCGAAAGATTTAATTTGGTGAGTTTTGAAGAAAAGAAATGTCTTTAAAGGTTACATTGAAAATTTTAAGGATATGTATGAATGAACAGGAATAATTTGAGAACCACATATAGAGAAACAATTTGATTCCCATAATTATAGATTTGCATTAGGGATCAACTTAAGCCCTTATCTCTTTACATTAATTATGGATGAGTTAACTGTGCATATTTAAGAAGTAGTACTATAGTATATGTTGTTTGCAAATGATATAGTTTTGGTGGATGAATCAAGAGATGGTGTAAATGCAAAACTTGAGAGATGGCGGAGGGCATTAGAATATAAAGGCTTTAAAATAAGTTGTACAAAGACAGAATATATGGATTGCAACTTCAGTGGACATATAAAAAGTGTTGAACCACTGTCAAAATTGAAACCCATGAGATATCACGTAGAGATTTTTTCGGTACCTATGTTTGATTATTAATAAAGATGGAGAGAATGATGAAGATGTGGAGCATAGGATAAAAGTTGGATGACTGAGGTGGAGACTAACTTCTACAGTGCTTTGTGACAGATGAATGCCAATGAAATTGAAGGGCAGATTTTACGGGACAATGGTTAGATCAACTATGACATATGGAGTAGAATGTTGGCCAATTAAGAAGACGCATCTGTATAAGATGGATGTAGCAGAGATGAGAATACTTAAGTAGATGTATGGTAAAACTAGAAAATATAAAATTAGAAATGCGTATTTTTAAAAGCATTTAGGGTAGCACCAATAGGAGATAAAGATTAGAAAAACCCGTTTAAAATGGTTTGGGCATGTTGAGCGTATGCCGATAATGGCACCAGTAAGAAAAATTTTGGCTTTAGAATTGGATAGCCCATCAAGAGGTAGGGGTAAGCCGAAGAAAACGTTGATAGAGGTCATTGAATCAGATCTGAAAAAGTTTAACTTATCTAAGAATTTGGCTTAAAATATAATGGAACGAAGAAACAAAATTCATGTAGTCAAACCCAACATGGTTATGATAAGGCTTTGATGATGATGATGATGATTTGGGAGGTTTGAAATTATAAAGATTTTAATTTTTTATCTGAATAGATAGAGTGTGCATTCTTTTTAGTTTTATTTAATGTTGTCTATGTTTGATAATTAGAACATTATTGTTTTTTTATTTTTGTTTCTAAGTACAGAAATATATTATATCACAAGAAGGAGATATAAACTAAGAGTGCATTCTAAAAGATTGATTTGATTTTAATCTTGATGAATAGAAAAGGTATTTCAATTATTATAAATGATTTGTCATCATCATCAAAGCCAAATCCCAATTATGTTGGAGTCGTCTACATAAATTTTGTGTCTCTATTCCGATCCATTCTAGGCCAAATCTATAGATAAGTTGTATTTCTTCAAATCTATGTTTTTTACCTCCATTCATGCCTTCTTTGGCCTATCCCTTTCCTTTGGTAGGCTGTCAATTTGCATAACAAACTTTTTCATACTTGCGCCATTGTTTGCCTTCTTTAGACATCCCCTGACCATCTCAAATGATTTTAAATTATTAAAAAAGTGTAATCTTAAAAGTTTGATGTAGGCTCCACTAAAAGTCAAAATGATCCTTCTGTTATATTACAAAGTCAAGATTTTAGAAGAAGCAGTCAAAATAAGATTGAAGCCTTCCCTATGATGTATAATAAAGGGTTAGTGAGGATCCAAAGAGTCAAAATTAAAAGGCAGTAATCAAATTTAATAAAGACTTTATGCTATAATGTATAATTAACTAGAGAAATGATCAAGTCCAATCAATTGGACTATAATTGCACTCTAATTCACCTTGTGGCTTGTGATGATAATATTCACAATGGATGATTACATAAGAAGATCAAAAAGTGATTATACATGATTCAGAACTTGCTTTGATTCAATGATGATAACCATTTAATCGGGAGTATACTCTAAAATTCACAATGGATGACTAGATAAAAAAAGTGATTATACATGATCAGAACTTACTTTGATTCAACGATGATAACCATTTAATTGAGAGCATAAGAAATTAGTAATTTCTTTTGTAAGCCAACGAAGGGGGTTAAGACCCAATAGAGAACCCGTACACATAGGAAGAAAGCTCACTTATGTGGAAAAGAAGTCTGCACATGTAGAAAAAGGTGGCATGTTCGAGGTTTAAACCTTGGGCAGGCCTGGTAAGAACGCACACCTCTTACCATTGGGGTAAAAAGCTATTCTTATAAGAAATTAATAGTTCATGAACATGAACCATCCGTAGCGAAACATGAGCCGACCGCTCATGCCTGTGGGGCCCACTAGGGGCCCACATGCGGATGGGATTGAGGGGGTTTGAAGGTCTTCCCGGGGCCCTTCTCTCTCCAAAAAATGAACCCTATCCCTCATCTCTATCATCTCCATCTAGCTCCGACAAATTTAATGGTACAGTCGATTTAACGGTCTTAGTTGATTCTGATGGGACCTCAACTTGGTGGACAAGTGCAATTCAAAGGAGTGCTGTGTGTTTCATTTAGATGAACTGAAGATGGGTCCCACATATGCAAGCGAACACTTATTCTCCCGTCAACTTGATCTGAGGAGAGCCCAGGCCATTCTTAATAGATAAGGAAAAACATTCTGGCAACCTTTTTTTTATTGGAAAGAATAAATCTAAGAACTTTGACCCCCTCTGTAAAAGCTGGCAAGATCTTTTCTTGTTCGAGGAGCACTCGAACTACGACGTTACCTCGGCCATACCTATTTATAATATGTCGGTCCTTAAAATATCTAAAAAAGAGGGAACAAAAATAAGAAAAAAAAACAGAGACCATCAATTTGAATGGCTTAGATTAAAGATTCAAATCCGACTGATTCGTTTTAGTACCTGTGAAGAGAGGGCCATGTCGGACTGATTGGTTTAATTATCTGTGCAGAGAGGGTTTCAACTCATAATTCTGACTATGGGTGCAACTCTTTAGATCGGGCCTACTTGCCCGGCTAACCCAACCAAAATTGAAATTTTCGCTAAGGCATGTTTGGGTTCTAGTTGGGCTCCCGTCAGTCTTCTGAAATCCAAGTGAAATTTGGTTCCATGTACCTAAATTTCACCTAGGCATCCCACTTATTTATAAACATGTGCTTACAACAAAATTTTCACCGGGTCTCGTAGAGGACTATGAGGGATTTTCAACCCCCAACATTATGGAAGCCGTGTGGGACTCCTAGAGAAAATTCATCTATGAAAATGTATTGTATAATACTTGGTTAGGTTGAATATATTCCATGACAGGGGTTAGGTTGCAAAGTAGGCCAGGTCCAATCCAAGTGAGGACTAAGTCCACATGTTTCTTTTAATGGTGGTGATGACAACGAACTGAACAACCCTAGTCCGGCCAATCATTTACCCTAAATCCTGTTTACATGGCTCAAATAATCCCAGCATATCTAACGTAATCCCACTTTATGTGTATCACTAAAGAGACAGGCTTGGGCATGGATCTAAGAATTGGCTCATCTGAGCGACTGCTGAGGGCATTGAGTGAAGTAACTTGGGTAATTTTAAATTAAGCTCGACTAGACTCATGTGACTCTCTGCTCATCATTTCCCATTGACTCGCTTGGATTTGGATGAGGCTATTTGAGTCTATAAACCATAGCCCTGGTCTCTACTTGAATCTGTCACGTATTTTTGGTCGAATAAAGAAGGTTCATGTTTGATAGACCACATTCTGGTGATTGGTCCTAGCTAGTCCGTGATTTAAATGGCCCCATCCCATCTTCAGTAACATGTGCTGCACTGAATCCTCCTCTGGCATGGAGTGTTTGACCTTTGAACCAACCCTAGTAGTTGGTGCCAGTGGCTGTGGCAGGGGCATGGCTCGTAAGACCTATTCCTATGGGCCTATTTCTACGCTTAATGAGTCCATCCATAGGCATGACATATGAGACAAAATCCATTATTGTTGTAGGGGCTCGCTGTGAAGAGGCACGGATGGGCTTTCTACTTTTCCTGAGTCCAGCTATTATAATTAACATGGCCACTATGGTGTCAACTGAACACTGGACGTTGTAGAAAGATGGGACCAAAAGGCCCCTTTTTTTTTTGGTTTGGAAAGGGTTCATTAGGTTAGTCATGTAGAATAGGTTAGCTTCATCTAACATGATTATTGATTAGTCATCCGATCAAAGTAAATGCGAGTGGATGATTAATGCAAAAGTACATAACCGTTTTAAACATGATGGAAATGTACTGATGTGGTATACTGGCATTGCAGCTGATGGTCTTAATCATGTTTCTGCATAGTGCTCTATCGTATGATAGGATTCACTTCCTTTTAGCTAAAACTTGAGGGAACTTCTCTAAATGGAGTAGAGGGTAGATTCTTGTGCAAACACTCTAATTTTCAGACCTCTATCTATTTTAAAACATTTAGACAAATATAGCTTGGAAGTAGAGATGCCTACCATGGGCATAATCTAGCAAATTTTCTTTCATGTGATGTGATTAAGGAGGACCGTGGAGCCATGCTGCAAAGATGGATTATTGGAAATTGCATGTCTTTTTTTTTTTTTTTTTTTGGTGTGTGTGTGGATACCTTAGCCATTGGACTTTAGACCCTAAAAAAAAGCCCGCAGACGTGGAATTAGATGTGCTTACAAGTGGAAAATAAAGCTCGCACATGTAGAAAAGGTGGTAAATCCATGGTTGGAACCATATTTAGTCAGGTGAGAACTGCCTCTCCTTACTATTTAGAAATTGCATTTGTCACCTACAAGAACATTCTTTTCCTTCATCTGCAAAACTAGTCAATGCTCGGCACAACAACAGATCCAATGTAAAAGCTCATAGAGAGTTCCTACTGATGAGTCAGCTTTCCAAGCTTGAGCGTGGACTAAATTATTAGTCAGTACCCTCCAAATTAAGCCTAACTAACCCTCCAAATTAAGCCTAAATGAGATGAGAAACTCCTGGTGGGCTACCCATAAAAAAAATTCTAACCAACTGAAAATGAATGCCCATATCTTATAAGAAACATGGCAAAAATTTTGCTCCAATAGAAATTTGTTTCACCTAAAATTAAGCACATATAAAATGTAGGAATAAAATATAAAAAAATTCGTATATTTTATGCATTATTGATCATATACTTAATATTAAAATGAAAGGGGCTCTCACTCCACACCTAATGAAGCAAAATTTGGTCACATTTCATGCAAGAACGGCTACGCCCCTAATAACATCGTTGTATATTAAATGGAGCCCAGGTTTGAAATTTAAACCGCTAAAAATCACTTTATCACTTTAATCAATCACTACGTGGAATGTCCTTGAACCAGAATTATCCTGCCATGAAAAACATGTGATTTGACTGTTTACCATCCACCAGATGAAGAAGCGAATCATCCCCTGCTCCCAAAGGACCAAACATATCTGGATTATTGAGTGACAGGAGAGCAAGGGCCGAGTCTAAATCGTGTTCAGTTGCGGTGGGGAGTCTATTGGTCTAGGATAAGCCATATCCGAATGGGTCGGATTCTCCCTACTCTGCATCAGCCGGGAGCCTACACAACCTAACCCCTTAACTCTATTTAGCTTTTTACCTTATTTTTTTGGTAGAAATCTGTTTGGCTTAGTTGTTGGCATATTCTTTTAAGTAAAAATTTGTTTGCATGGAATTAAATTTGTATAAATTTTAAAAAATATATGTTCTAAAATTAATTAAAATTAAATAGACAAAGTTGAATTTTAAATTTTATTCTTTTTTAGATAATTACTCTTCTTTTTTTTTATCTCGTAGAATGACATTGCACTTTAATTCAATTTAAAGAAAAAATTGAATTAAGGGGATATGAGACTTAAATACCTAGGCTTTACCCTAGTCATTGAAATCTTATAGAAGTACTTTCCCTTCTACTTCTCTACCATCAAGTCATCACTCTCACCTCTTTGATATTTTTTTTTTTGTTTTTCTTGAAAGGGGTTTAACATTAACAAAAAGAAAAAAAAAAGAAAAAAAGAGAGAAAAGTTTATACAAATATTCGACATGGTCTACATACACAAGAAAGATAACTGAGGGAAAAAGCCGGAACAAAAAGAAAATGCAAAAGGTCCCTATTTAATAGGCAGGGATGCTCACAAAACATGCTACAGCTATATTAAAGCTTCCCTCCCTCCAACTTATTTTGAAGATCTTCGGCTAGACTACAGCAGCACAACTAGACTTAGGTCTTCACTCGAAATTCTTGGAAATAAATCATAGGGTGTAATCTAGCAGTGCTTGTTTAAAATATGCAGACACGGTGTTCTTAGTCTAGGTAATTTTAATGTATTTGCCTCCTCATCAACACACAAACACTTGTCCATGATGGAAAAACTCTAATGATCTTAATATGTGAAGGTTTTGGGTGGGCTTCTAGAATGGATCAATACAATTAATCTCAACAATAATATGTGCAAATAGTCAACTACGCAGTGGAATTTAAATTAAACAGAAAAGCATACACCACAAAAGCAATATTTTTATATGGAAATATGAACCGGAAAAAAACCATGAGTCTGAACTGGATAAATAATCAAGCACTATGAATTATCATGCAGTTACAAGCCACTTATAATCATCCACATAACTCTGTAGCGTCAACCTCTTGCAAAGAATCACTCCACAACGACTGCATGCTATTGCATGCACCAAATCAATCAACTAGATGCCTTTTAGTTATTAGTTTGACTCCTCAGATTTTTTACGAAAAAAGATAATCTTCTACAAAAAGATGTAGAAGATAAGAATCTCGAGAGCAAAGTTTCAGCCCTTTAACTACCTAATGAAAGCTCTAAAGAAGATGATCTTCAAGATATAATGTTCACTTTAAATATTAAGATATGTGTTCCATGCTTTGGGTTAAGAGAGAACCCCTTTTTATAGCCCCCAATTTCGTATCTTATAATGGCAATTCAATCAAGAAAGGATTTTGGCCCAAAATAGGAAAGTTCCAGTTAAAAAAGGAAACAAAATCCCGTAAGTTAGTGGAACTCTCATCTAGGCCCAATCGATTGAATTATGCTTCTGCCTCGCATCAAATCGATTGGGAATCAGTCTAATCGACAGAGCAACACAGTTTGAATTTTTTTAGATTTTTTTCAATTTAGCTCTTTTGAAACGCTGCAACCTCTTCAAACTTGTAGTCTAAAATAAATAAAAATACAACTTTAATTAGTATGAGAGCTTTGTCCAATCCATAAATTTATCTAACCCGTATAAATCTTTACACTATGTGTGTCTTAAAATCTTTTCAAGTGTTTAAGGGAGTGTTTTCACATGCTTGAATTGTCTTTAATGATAAGATTAGCATCTTTTTTAGTGGTAAGACACGTCAGTTCTCACCTATAGCTGCATGGGGATTGACCCTTAGGCATGTTACCTTTCCTCACCCAAGGGTTGACTCAACGCACCTGACGTCTCCACTTCCCTTACTCAAGAGCTTCCTTACCTCCACCCAAGGTCTTCTTTTCCCGTACTCGAAAGCTACGATCCCACTAGCGCGGGTTCAGTGGACCCCTTAGTTAGGATACTAGAAAGGCCTTCAATGGTTGATTATTAGTGGGCTACTCACCTTTTTAATATTATTTTATTTGAAAGTACATTTTACAAAAAAAAAATCTTGGGAATTTATTTTCATGCAATCAAGCATGCCTTATATGAGATACTGAATGAGAAAATAAATAATTTATTTGTAATCCTTGATGGATGTCTAACATGAAACAAATATGCTGAGAATGATTTATTACCTAAGCGGTAAGGAGTGGCAATTCTCATCTAAACGTTCAAGATTTGAACTTAGGACATGCCACTTTTTTTGCATGCGCAAACTTTTTTTTCACGTGTGTGGGCTTCTTTTTTCTCGTGTATGAGATTTTTTTTGTTAGAATTATTGGGCATTAAGTGTGGTCTAATGACCACATGCCCATGTGAGTCCCCTACTTTAATAGACCATTATCAATTAGAACTCCAATATTGATAAGTCTCCTTATGGAGATATTTTTAATGTTTAAGTAAAGCTATTAACCTTATAGTATTCCTGTGCTAAGAAAAATTTAAAGCCTAATTGAAGTAAGACTCCACAATGAAAAATAAGTTATTTATGAAACCATATATATAGGGTTTAAGGGTTACAACTTATCTCTACACATTACATTAATTATTCCAGCGATATCACTTTGTTAAAGCCGTAGTTGAGAAAAATTATAAATTCCTAATCAAAGATCTAATTATGCTGATGTTAGTTTCAAACTAACATTTTTTCCACGAGTGTGGAGCTCTGCTCTTGTGTGTGTCAGCTTCCTTTTTCATGTCTACAAGTTCTCTTTTAGGATCAGCCCCCTTGACTAGGGTACTAAAAAAGAACATACAATAAATATGTTTAGTATTTTGTCAATTAAACCATTAAGCACAATGTAGAGTAGTGGCTAGTTTGTGCTTGATTCAAGAAATCAATAAGCTGCACTCAGATCCATTCTAGTCAATTCAACATCGAGAAAAATTCCTTACCAAGTAGTAGATCTTACCTAATTGTCCCGGGTTCAAATTTTGCAGATATCACATTTTTTCTATTTGTGTAGGTTTTCTTTCCGTAATTACAATTTATCTTTTTATATGTGACATGTATGAGCTTTTTTTTTCATTTGAGTGGGCTGTTTTTCACGGAAGGCTTCTTTTCTGGTCTCAGCTCCTTCAGCTCGCGTAAAAAAAAAATTTTCAATTCAACATCAATCAAGCATCTAGGTTTGTTCGCATCCACAGATGCAGTATAATTTTGGAGTTGTATATAAGAAAGGACAGTCTTTCTGTTGAGTGTCCGGTCATATCAAAACTACCCATGAAGTGTCATAATTAATGGCCACATATATGGTCCTTACTGGTGTGACTGGTACCCAGAGTCCTAATGACTCGGAAAAGAGCCCCACATCTTTCTTCACCACCCATAACACATTGCCCCGTACCTAAACACTCCAAGGCCCAAGTCACTATTACATTCCCCTGGCAAATACTATGCTAGAGTTCCCAACATGTATCACCTCCAGTCTGGCCTATAGTGACACAAATATTCCTACTTTTTTATTTCCAGGGTAAATACTCACACTCTGACACACAACCTAGTCGAGTCACTAACCAATGGATCTATAATGAGGGATTCAATGATTTTCGTTTTCAACGACCCATACATCCCTTTTTTGTAAGTTATCCGTACTATTTTCATTAAAGTATCAATTTTACGGTGGAACTAATTTTTATTGGAAAAAATTACGAGGGGTAACTATATTTTGGGAGGAATTTTATTTTGAGCAACTTAAATTTTCGGCAGATAAGCCCTACTAGGGGGGTTCACTTTATTCAAAACCTCAAAGGATCTATACTGGACATTCCCCTCAGCAAATACTATGATGGTGTTCCCAACATACACCAGCTCCAAGCTGGCCTATATAGACACACATACTCCTACTTGATGTAGCTTATATGCCAATTATAACAATGCTGTCTGTTAGAGATAGGGAAGAGGAAAGTCATCTGAATACTTGAATAAGGAATCGACTACAGTTTCCGTTTTTTACAATTAGATCTGAGTACATGGGTTAAAAACAGTAGACTAACATATTATGCTGCACACAAAAGATATCATTAAAGTGAAATTCTCACCCATGAGCGAACTATTAGAAAGCTGAATATTGTTTGTGTAGGTTCAACTCATGTGGCTGCCTTGGATGACAAGGTCTGATCATCATTGTTAATAATGTCCGCTTTACCATAAAGCTTAAAAAACCTTTTCTTTAGGCCCCCACAAAACTAGGGCCCCAAAAAACTAACTACCATCCTTTTCTTTTTTTAATCACAAAAAGAGCCTCATAATAGCAACTAACATTTTTTTCAAGTTCTAAAACAAACTTCTACCAAAATAATAAAAAAAATTCAAAACAAGCGACTGTCATCCTTTTATTTCTTCCCAAAAAATAAAGCCTCATCTTTTCATATTCCAAAAAGAAAAAAAAAATCAGTTATCTTTCACATTTCAAAAAAGCAAATGTCATCATTTTGTTTCTACTCAAAATATGAGGCCTCATCTTTTCACCAAAAAAAAAAAAAAAGAAAAAAATCTTTTCACTTTCCAATAAGCAGCTTCTATCTTTGCTATTATTATTCTTTAAATGATGTGATTGAAGATTGACAGTTTGATTTTAGTCATATTTAATTCCACTTATGGGTTATGAGCGAATTTATGTTCAACCAGTGGGATTATCGTCATATGATGTTCGGCAGTTGGTTTTTTGGTGGATTGGAGTTCAACTATTATATAATATTATTTATAATTATTACTTTATCAATTCACCTAAAAACCTTCAATGTGGAATAGTGTTCATAGTCCGGCATCAAAATTTCAACCCAACCTCTAAATTGATAGGTTGGGTTTGGGTTGAATTGGTAAGAATTTAAAATTAGTCAAGTTGGCAAGTCAAATATCAAGAATGTACTCAACTCAAACCCATTACATTTATAAATGTTAACTCCACCCTCAATTTTTAGTTTAAGTTCAGGTTGGTTTGTGGGTCAAGTCAGAAATAATCACTTCTAATTAAAATTAAATGATTCTTGCCCCCCCCCCCCCCCCCCCCACCCACCAAAAGAATATTTATTGTTGGTTCCATCATTTTTTCCCTTGCATTCAATCATCAGAAGGCACAAAGTGCCAATGATGATGGATAATATTGTCTACAAAGTGCTCCCACTGAGTTCATATCTACTCATTCTAAATATTAACAATAACTTTTTACTAAAATTATTATGAAAAAACCAAGTCTAACATTGACAAAAAAACTGAGTTTTTGGTTTACCAATCTTAGATGGGTTTTTTTTTTTGTTTGGTAAGGGTATCAAGTTTTTCAAAAATAATTTTCCTTAATTAATGTCTCCTTTGGTTTTCACATGTGACTTAAATAAAATATTTATAATATTATTAAAAAATAAAAAATGTCTCATTTAGGATTGTCACTTTATGCCTCAAATTAATTCGAGCCGGCCATGTGGTTAAGGGTCAAGCAAAGATCGGCCCCATCAAATTATTGTAATGATTTAATAAACTTTAATAGTTTTAACTAAAACTTATTTTGAGATTCAATCTAATGGTAAATAAAGGTCAAACTATTATTGAGTTGGTTGTGTATAAAGTCATTTGGAAGCGGCGGCACAATAGGGTTTGTGAGCATGAAGGGGTTAAACTAATCAAACATTCTCCAAAGAGCTTAAGTGCACCAGCAATCTGCTCGTAAGGGAAAATTTCTTATCTCATTAATAAATATGCATTCAAGTGCATCGATCTCAATTTGGATCCGGGCTTCAGATTTAGGCATGCATAAAGTTCAAATCTGTCTACAATATGGACCCTACCCTATCTCACCCCATTTTCATCCTACTAAAACTTAATGGAGTGTTGGTACTGCTTAGTGGCATTAATGATTGTTGATACATCAGAAAACAAAATGGTTGGAGTGTTACACCAATTGGGGTTCAATCAGTTGGGGTGATGTGATATCAACTACTCATTTAATGAAAAAACTTGGTTAGGTAGGTTGGTGTGTGACATTGAAGTCTTCTTGCTTTAATCATGGATTGGAATCTCTTCTATTCAAGGCCCACTTCCAAGTACATCATGCCAGCCCATAGTGGTTGATTTTCTTGAAAAAACTCCAGATTTTATCCCAAAGAAGCCAATGAGGTGCTAGTCTCTCTCCCATCTCCATAATTGCGGTCCCTATTCAACAATAACTAACCCAAATTGCAATGGAGAATGCATTCTATCCACAGTATGTACATCAAAGGACATCTTCCTGCAAGCAAAGGAATTTGCTGATTAGATGGACTTGCAATGTCCAAAATTCAACTACCCAGTTCATCTACCCATCCTTCGCCCATATTCATTCATTCATTTCATGAGGAATCTGAACATGGTGGTGATGGTTACACTTTGATTCCTCTCACTAGAACAAACATCCGGTGCTTTTGATTCACGCGAAGTGGCAAATTGATTGGTCATGCAAAATGGGCCTTTCATTCCTATTTATCCTTTGTCGCGCTCAATCGCCTTCATTCTCTCCTATGATTCGATCTGACTTCACAAAATGAATTGTGTTGTAATGTGCCATGCTGTCCTACGACTAGGAATGATAGGGAAGGTGAGAATAATGAGAGCGCGCTCTAGTCAATAACCTTTATACCCCATCTTCCAACCAACAATGATAGTCTAATAAATAACCATGTGCTCTAGATTCTTGGCGAGGAAAAATAATTGTGTACCTTGAAGTAGTTCACCCCACCCAAGATGAAATAAAATGACAACGAAATTTGAAGTGAATTTTATTATTTGTGTTGTTGGTCTTGTTACAAGAAAGGGAAGCCATGTTTGAATCCAAAAGAGAGCTTGGGTGAGAACTAAGATGATACTCAATTAAGCGTATACAAAACTCTAGAGCCAGAATGAGAAGCATTTTTTTATTATTATTTTTGAATCTTTTTTATGGTTCTTCAGACAAGAGGGTGAGGTATGTCACTTTCTGATTGCGCACACAACAATGACACCATAAAAGCAGGTCTTGTGAAGCATGTCTATGTCAGCTGAGGCCCTCCTCTCGAATCTCTCAAACAGCTGCTCTGAGAGGTTGGGACCCAGGTGGGCCTCCACCATGGGCTTGAGAGTTGCTCGAACCATGTTGGCTTTGGCTCTGCCATAGGAAATAGGATCCTTGATCCACTCCTCCTGTTTTTCCTTGGAATGCTCAACAATTTTCCTGTACTCTAGTGTTTGGATCTCAAATCCAGAACATTGATCAAAAGCCCTCTTAACCTCATCTGGGCTTCTCATGTAAGCAGGAATGTTGAAAGTATCTCTCTTCTCCTCATCAATCAATCCCTGCAAAAAGAAAGAGAGAGAGAGAGAGAGAGAGAGAGAGAGAGAGAGAGAGAGAGAGAGAGAGAGAGAGAGAGAGAGAGAGAGAGAGAAACAATGAAACACATGCATGAAAAAATATTCAAGATGGCTTTTGAGTATTAATAAACAAAGGTTAATGCAGCGCAAGGTCAAAAAGCGAATTGGGATTCTAGAAGAGAAGAAGAGTGATTGAAAATTGATTACTCATGGGAAAAGGGAGTAAGTACACACACCCATCTGGTTAGAGGAAGTGGTGCCACCAATGAGTTGGCAAGAAAAGCTTGTGGTCCTTTCAAGACAATGGACTGAAGAGATTTGAAAAGGAGATATGGCAATACACTAACCCTGAAAGAAACTTCACATAGTGAAGAAAACTCATGTAAAAAATTAAAAAAAAAAACGCATCTGCCTCACAAACCAAAGAGAGAGAGATATGTATGTGCTTTTGATTGAGGGTGGGATGGGGACAATTCACAAGAGAGAGAACGAGAAAAAGGAAAATAGACAAACGTGTATAAGGTTAGTTGGGGTTGGGGTTAGGGTTGGGTTTGTTGTAGAGGTTTTACATTGAGTTTGGAATGCAGACCTCATTTAATAGATCTTGCCATGCTTGGTCCATGTAGCTGGTGAAGGGGTGCTTGGCCCTTGAGTCAGGGTCACCTAACTGGTTCTCTGGCTGTAGCTGCCCTGGCCGACCTGCCATTAATATAAAAAGGACACCTCCCTCCACAATCTCCTCTCTTCTGCACCTCAAGAAGGCCATTAAATCGTCTTCTGATTGGTTTGCATATGCTTCTACAACCTCCTTCTTAGCTCCATCAATCCAGGCCTTCCCTTTGTTCCATGCTAGCGATCTCTTATCCAACACGGACCCTGGTATCTACAAAATTCAATACACTGTCAACATGTAAACATATATATCCTTGTAGTAAATGAAAATAAACTGGACATGAAACCAATCAAAATTCATGTCTCTTACTCCCTTGGAATCCAATCTAATAGGAGAGAGAAAGAGATATGCTAGTTCTGTAACTGGTATTTGTTAGTACTCCCGACATTCTAGCCTACTCACCCAATCTAGTGGAGTGTTTGTTACCAGTTTTCTGGCTTATTTCTCAAAATGAAGAGAACCCAACTGAAAAATTCTAGAGAAGAGCCAACCTAACATGGCGTAATTTAGAGTGAGCAAATGAACCAGTTTGGGTTTTTTGTTATTGAAGTTCCTATTCCATTCCCACCCAGCAAAGAAAAATTGAGGAAAACCTTTCAACTATATTGTTTTTCACAAACTCTCTTTCCAACCCAACAAACAAAACCTAGAAGAAATATAATTAACTAGACTAGTTTAACACACACACGCACACACACACACACACTCAATAGAAGACAATTTCATGGCACCTGGGACAACCAGTGCAAGGCACTGAGGCTAACCGCCACATGAAGCTTCCTCTTTGGGAAGAGTCTATGGTAGAAGGACCCTGGCACACCAGCAGCATAGTAATGTTGCTGCCTCTTCCCATCATACAATGTGGGCAATGACCGAAAAAGAGTATTAAAATCATTTGATGGGAGATCAGAAAAGAAGGCCTCAAATTCAGGCACCTCACTGCATTCCTTGTAATAACGTTGCCTTAAGCTCTCCACCAACAATTCAATGGTGGCCAAGGTGTTGAACCCTGTTGCACAACCCAAGTCTGCTATCCTCAGTGAAGGCTCCCCCTTGAAGAGCTTCATAGATTGGATTGACTGAACGATGAACGGCTTGGATAAGCTGATCGCCAAGGCGGGTGCATCGGAGTTCTTTGCGTAGCTAACGTCGTCATCACCCCCTTGCATACATAGTATCCTATGCAGATCTCCTGCCCATCTCCACGTCTGCAATTCGTTGGTGTTCTTCATGTCCATGGTCTCTTTGATTGGAGAAATGAGTCTTTGCCCTGCAGAGTCCATGTCGGTTGTAGAGCCAGTTTCATGGTGCCAACCTTCAAGTATATATAGTAGTAATGTCGGAGGTGGCAATGGTCCCAGTGAAGACGAAACAAAAGGGAAAACTTACTAAGATAAGAACAACTTTGGGATTAGGAGTATTCATTTTTCTTAGATATTATGATAAGATTTCCCTATTACGATTCTCTTTGATGTGATTGGCCAATAGATTCACATGTGATGCTTTCCCATCTTCCATCCTTTTTATCCTTACAAATTTATTCATTCTTATATCTAGTTATGGCTATGAACAAGCAATTTATAAAGGATTAGATCACTATCCCCAGCTGATAGTGGGTTCCACCCATGATCAATCCGAGCACTCTCCCACTCCTACGCTGTCGAATTAGTGCTTTTGAGATGATCTAACAATTATCCACCATTGAATTGAATCGTGATAATTATAATTTTACTTACATCTTTTTAGGCCCCCTAGATCAGGCATCAGAAGGGCCCCACAAAAACCGGGGAGTGGTGAAGATTCTTTCAATGTTCATATATTAAGTTTTCCCATTTTAGGACAAATGCTGGGGCACTTGACATATGTGTGGTTTGCTGGAAATTACCTTTTTTTTTTTTCCTCTCCGCTCAAAGATTCTTCCCTCGGAGAATACAAGTACACGTCTGCTTTTTTATAAATTTCAAACCCACAGAATCCGGGCCCCTGGGTTTAATGTTCGGACCACTGACCACTGGATCTTCACCCTCTACCGTTAATGGGAAACTTCTTACTTCTTACATATTTCTTAATATATTGTTGTTGTTGTTATTATCATGGCAAGAGAGAATTCTTTAAGAAAGAAACAAAGCACACATAGCAGACACACAAAACATAATATATATATATATATATATACAGCAGAGGAAAATCTCCAGGGAGCCAAGCTGGGAAGTAATCAAACCATTCTTCCTCTCCATCGCTCTCGAGACCAAGCATGGCCATAGCAAAATTTGATAACATGGGTAAAGCTAACCATTTCAAAATGGGAAGATGACATCCAAAATATCCAAAAATTGATTAACATGGACTAATTATTCATCACTTTTATTTATTTATTTATTTATTTGATGACCTAGGGTATTTCCCCTTAACCTGGTCTTTGAACATTTTATCTCCACCTCGAGGGTTACCCGATTCTAATAAGCAAGAACTATTTCCTAGGAAATACACATAGAGTACTTCATTCATTCTATTTGTAACTTTTACCGCATCTAAAATCATTTGAGAAGACTTTTATTCTTCTGTATCCCATAGTTCTAGCTTTAATCATAGCATATCGAATTGTCCCAGATTCCTTAATCATCAAATGCTTTTAGTACAGATGTTGAACTATGGAGAAATTTTTGAAGTTTTTAGAAGGTTGGATTTTTCGAACTCCACTAATTATATACTGAGCATAAGTCGTTTCGATATGTGAATCTTAAGACGAGAAAAGATGTTGTCAATGAAAAGAACGGATCCATGATTAATACATTATGACCTTAGATCAAATGGTTATCAATGTCTAAAATTCCTCCTGCTTGTGTTAATGTGCACCCCAATACCTGTCTAGTGCCTACCGTAGGAAATCTAGATGAATTTCTTGCTGTGAAATCTATATATTTTCCAGATTTTAACTCAGGCATCTTGTTTACCAAAATTGAAACTTAAAAAACTCAGGCATCTTTCCTGATAAGATTTCCATTTTCTTTCTTTTTTCAGGTCTTATATAATATTTTCTTTTACTTTTTTGGTTTCTCGTAATCTACCCTATTTTATGGAACTAATGGTCTATGTCTCTATTTTATCCACTTGAGTAATGGTTCACTAGCATAAGGCATGAGCTTGGCCCCCATGTCTTGTGCTCAATACCCACCCCAAACTTACCTAGTGCAGGGTTGTGGGTGCATCTGGGTAAATGGGCTTTGTTGGCTAAAATATATGCGGGGACCCTTGTAATTAGCAAAAAAAAAAATGTCTCTCTACTCTTCTACTTCTAATTTCAGCTCACGATCTAAGCCATGTCCTAATTAAGAAATTTTTTAAGGTAAGATTATCTTTTCTGAAAGGTAAGATATTTCAACAGCTCTTGAACTTTATATATACAATAATGAATGAGAGACATCTCGCCTTTACAATCACAATCTGTGTTACGATTGAGCTGAATCACACCTAAGACTTACCTTAGTCCAAAGGATTAGATAATAGGTATTGAATCTGATATAACTCAGCCAAATCAATTTAGACTCAATCAAGTTTTAGAACTGTATAATGGGCACCACCCCCAGTGTGTCAGTTAGAGAGTAAGTGTTGTGTGCATTATTTCCGTAGTCTCAATTGGAGAGTATGTGCTGTGCCATGGAAATAATTGGTGCATTTTTTTTGGGTAACTGAACAATTGGTGCATTGTTATAGGGCTCAGTTTGATTTTAAGTTTTGAACACCCCAATTTGTTTTGGTATGAGAAAATGTCTTGCATTGTAGCTCAGCTGATAAAGGAACATCAAAGTCTCATGTTCAAGCCCCAATTTAAGCTGGGACAGGGAAATAGCAGCCACTAGACTCCTAAAAATAAAGCAGATTAGGATATGAGCCAAAATCAAATTGCAGGAAATATGTGCTTTTTTATTAGACGTACATATGAGTTTTGCAGTTTGCTGAAAATAAAGTCATCAATTCCAGATAGTGATTAGCACTTTATGAAAAGATATAACACTGACTTGGGAAAATTCCAAGATGTTTGCAACTTCCGCTTTTTTTTTATTTGATGTATCTAGAGAATTTTGCAAAACACTAAGAGCTAGTTTGCCTCGTTTGTGTTGAATTCCTAAGAGGTCAGGAACATTATGGATTGAGTGGCTTATTTTGATTATCTTACGTTTTGACTAATAAAGAAGAGTTGTAATCCCGAAACCCTATATATAGGTTTTCTTACATAACTCCCTTATCATTATGAAGTCTTAATTTAATTAGGACTTAGCATCCTCTTAGTATAGGAAATTATATTAAGTTAGCAACTTTTTCTAAATACCAAAGATAACTTCATAAAGAGACTTACCAATATACAAGTCTTAATGGATAGTGATCTTAAAAAGAGGGGGACCTACATGGGCATGTAGTCATTGTGCGACACCCAACCCTAATAATTCTAGCAGACTTATCATTTTCCAAATTATTTGTCGGGGAAAAACAAAAGTAAGAGGAAAGTGGGTTCTCACGAGTAGAGATGAGGAGTGGAGGGGCAGACCCTTACAAACATAACCTGTAGCATTTGGCAATGCCAATTTGTGCCAATGTGAACTTTTTTTCATTTTCATTTGTAGTAATACAACACTCTCATGAGTACTACGTCAAACTGAAACCTTGGTTCAGTTCTATCATGTAACTGGGTAGGGGAGCCATTTCTTGTTTAGACTAAAGTACATGATTAAAGTTATGTGGATGATGGCCTCTAAAATTTCTTACAAAAAAGTCATATTACTTCAGCTTATCAGTATAATCCTTTTGTACTGTTAGTTTTTATCCATGAACTTAGCAATTAAAAATAAAACAAGAAAAGGACATTACTTCAGAAGTGGTCGTAGTTTTAAAACTTATGTAAATTAACGTTTGCCCACAATTTATACCGTATCTTTATGTCTAGCATAAAACCTATATTCGAGCTTTAACGTTGCCTCCATATTCCACAATGTTATTTTTATTATATCTAAAATAACAGAGGCTCTTTTCTCGCTCCGATAAATGCTCTCACACAAACACAAAATACCTGAACTAAGTCTATTATTATCGATGGTATAATAAGGGATTAATGCCCAGTTATTTTTGTGGAGGGGAGGTGCCTTCCTCCAAAACTATGAATGGGTCCACCTTATGATCCATCCAATTGAACAAACCACCCCCCCCCCCCCCCCACCCGGCGGGGCAAATTATCACCAAAGAAGTTTGACAACTATCTAAATCATTTGAATCAGTGGATTGACTGTATTTCATTTTGCATGGTGAAGACTTGTCGGCAGTTAATAAAGTAGTTAAGATGATGACTTCAGCTTCCGACACAATACACAAGTAGGTGGGGTTAGATATTTTGATCTTCCTTTTCTTCCCATCGGCAGCTAGGGCCCCACAAGAAAAGGTGCTCACCTTATTGTGAGCCCTGGCAAGGAGCCCATTAAAGAATGATGGTTTGTACATTTTTTCTCAATTATTTACTTGGGTTTTTTTAAACCAAAAAGACCTAAATAGAACAATATGCCAAGGTAATATTCACTATCACAGCCAATCGGTGAAGGTATCGGTCCAAAACCGTGTTCCTAGTAATGATGGGGACCATTGACGTAAATCTGAAGTTGGGAATAGAAGAAATATCTTTTGGGGACATTGCAAGGAGCACAATGCAAGGGGCGATTTTTTGGCATGACCTTTCAATTTTATTAAATCTACCTCATAGGGGAGCGAGTACCACAAGAAATGATTACATTCCCATTTGTCAATGGTTGTAAGTATCCGAACGTCAACTTCTCTCACGGTTTCTGCACTTATCAACTTCTTATTTTATTTTTATAACCAACTTTAGGGGCTGGCCATCTACATGCCGATACTAAGTCACAGACATAAAGTACTAAAGACCCTCACATATGAGGTTATGGACACTAGCTTACTCATTTAAGTTGCTGATCATATATTCTTCTAGTGGTTTTAAACTCAGTTGTAGCCATGGTTTAACCAATGATCAACTAGGTTCCTAGTCATAAAAAGAATTTTGAGCTTGTAGCCATGGCTTTAAACTCTCATTGCTTTTCACACCTATGGAGAAATTTCTAGAGCTAAAGGTCAGCGCATTTAAAGCGTCTTTGGTATCTCTACTATTTTTCTTACAAAATCATCCAAGATAAGGCTATTAAAAAAAGATTCATAAAAAAGATTAGAATCAAATTATGTGTTTGGTAATACAATGATTTATTTTAAGAAGGCTTTTAGATTCAATGGTTAAAATTTTTTTTTTCAAATTTCTCGAGGACAATGGGGTATCTAGCCTTGAAATTTGATTGCGTGGCCATGTTAATCCTTCCAAAGAAATCTAACGGTTTGGATTTTGTGTTTAGGGCCCACATATTTCAAAAAAAAAATAATATCACATAGTCCATGTTTTTTTAGAAAATATCTCAAGATTAGTAATGATCCAACGGCTGAACTCTGGTCTCTTAGTGATCATTTACCTCATAAACATTTTCAACAATTTAGATCGTGACTTATTGTCCCATAAATTAAAATAAAAAAGAGAAAAACAAGATTGCCTATGGACCAATGCAATATTGAGTATGTTACATTAATGGTTGATATTTATTCACAAAATCCTCAAAATCTGCAATGTACCAAGCCTTGAAAACTGACCTCATAATTATGTTGACCCTTTCAAAGAGATTTAACGGTATGGATTTGTGTTTGAGCCACAAGGAGTTTAGAAAAAAATATCTAATAGTTCACATTTTTGCACATATCTCGAGATTGGTGATGATCCAACAGTTGAAATTTGGTGGCATAACCGTGTTTGATCTTGTAAACATTTTCAATGGTTTGAGTCTTTATTTACTCTATTAGATTAAAACATAATAATAATAAACATACTGGGCATTCACATATATACCAGCACCTCTTATTTTTTCCTTCTACCTCTCAAGTGCCTCATAAAAGGGGGCTGTGATAAAAGGAGGCATTGCCTCTACTTTAATAAAGTGGCCAGAGGCTAGAAATAGCTTTTAAATGCTCTATTTTTTCAAACCTTTACCGGCTTTAGAGATTTAGAGAACTAAAGGCGAAAAATAGAGATGTCAAATAAGGGCTTAGTTTAGGATATTTTGTGGTTATATATATATATATAAACAGACCTATCTCCGCATAGTGGCTAAATCAAAATGTTTGCATATAGAGACATTTTTGCTTGAGAAAACTTTGCTTTGGTCTTGCTACAAAAACTAAGGCCTCACAAGTTCCATTAATGGGAGCATGTGCGTGGACATGATTTAGACTCCAATGGACTTGGCTAGCTTGGGACAAACTCTTGGCCCAAATCAAAGCTTAGCAAAGTATTCGATTACATGATTTTATACATATTATACTTTGTAATTAAATTATTTGTATATCAATATGTTATTATTTTAAGGAATCAAATCTCCTAAGGACAGCTGGCATAGATAGTCATATGGGCCATAGATCAAAGGATTAGGATATTTGATAGACTTAGGAATTTGGTATGTAGGTAGATCACATCTAAATTTTTCAATCACCTACCTCCTCCCAATATTAATGGGGCTCCAAATGGGCCTGCAAGACTGTCCGCACAGATGTCCATGGGATCCAGTCTTAACATAGCATAGCGCTTATTTTAAAGTAAATATATTTGTTATGGCCCCCTTTGTTTCATGTAATTAAGTTCTTATGAATTTTAATATTCTATATTTTTAAAAAGTGGTAAAAAAAAGAAAAAAAATAGAAGAAACCAAATTGTATGTCCAAATAAGACTATCAAATACTCTCTCCTTCAAAAAAAAATGAAGAAAGGGAGATGGAAAATGAATATATGGAGATCATCCAAGTAATTTAAATTGTAGAAAGGTCAAAGTGTCATTTGCATCTCTATCATATATCATTCATCTCTCTTCTCTCTACTAATCCCTTGTTTGAACTCATCTAATGACATGATTTTTTTTGGTAAAAATTTGATGATGAATTTTGATGTATTCAATTCCATGCGAATAAACAAGCCTATACATTACATATAGGCATAGTATACACCGGTTTTCACTGCATTCGGACTTTGATTCAACTGAACTCGAACCAGCTAATTAATGAGATCCAAGATGCTACCTCAATTACTGATAATGTCCAGACACGGTCCAGCATATATGCCTGATCTTTTGAAGTGGAGCCTTCGGACCAACCATGTAATATGTGGTCCATTGACAACCTGTGAGGCCTGCATTGACAAGAATAATAGTCTAGATCTATTCTAGCAAAGGAGGATGGCTGACTAACTTAAAAATACAATTCCACTCCACTGTCAAAAACAGCTGACTCTCGTACAAGCATATAGGTGCAGTCACACTCATCAGATCATTTGTACTTTCAAAATTCATACAAAAATTTTGGGTTTGCTTTAAAAAAATTCAATAAAAATTTTGAGTCCATCAATCAAATTCATATGAAAATTTTTTTATTTGCCCTCAAAACCAAACTACCTATTAGAGCTGGCATTTCTCAAATGAAAATCTTAGGTCGCAAAACAGCCTACAACCTTTGGCATGAATGCATATATAAGTTTCCCTCTATTTTCAACCATTTTATCTCTCTCTCTCTCTCTCTCTCTCTCTCTTCTCACAGAGGAGAGGAGAGTTTCAATCCGTATATTTATGGTAGTTTCTTACAAGCGTTGGAATGAGGGAAGAAAGGTGGTAGAACCATAGATGGGTTCCTCAGAGCAGACAGCTATCACCTCACACGCTTCCTCGCAGCTTTTGGTGACCACCCAAATCAACTGAAGCATCCCTTTCTCTTCCCTTCTACCTTTTCACATTCTGTCATATTCCTTTTCACATTCTGTCATCAAGCTCTCGTGACAACTCCTTGCATTTAGGTTCCCACCGCTCACTTCTAAATCCAACTAAATCTTGTACTTCATAGTACCGTCATGTGTTTTTGTTAATTACTGGTAGGGATGGCAATGGATATGGGTAGGGTGAGCGTTAAGGCACTTCCTTTCCTCCATACTTAATCTAACCCATGAATGGATATATGGTTTTTGATGCCAATTTGCTTATATATGGTATGAGATTTGCCTATTATTGGATCCTAATTACTTAGTTGTCCTACTAATTACTTGGAACTTTGTTATTAGTACTTAGAATCAGATACAATAAAGAATAAGCTTAAATACAAGCTTGCTAACAATGCTCAGTTAAAGGAACTACTACGTTTCCTCAACTAATCATTCCTATAAAAACCTCAAGGTGTTAGTGACATATATTTTTTTAGCGCCGAATCGTTCATCTTGAAATTCAAACTCACTACCCATTTGCTTTGATATCATATTAAGTTTTCTCAGCTAATTATTCTTATCAAAACCTCGAGGTATAGTGAAAATACTTTTTAATATTTCCAATTGGGTGGAGCTCACACCTCAATAGGAGCTGAAGTTTTTAAGAGAGCTTTTAGAATTGATTAACGCAATTACTCTCAATACTATATGTACAAATAATTAACTATGCAGCATAAATAATAATCAAATTAACACAAAAGCACACACCCCCAGAAGATATGACTTTTACGAAAAAACGCAAATCGAAAAAAAATCACGATTAAAAATCAAGCACAATGAATCATATCACAGTTACAAGAAATATGCTCATAACCCTTATCCAGTTTTCTCACAACTTAAGGACTTGTGATTTCCCTTGCACAGTACCCCGTTACAACGACTCCCTGCCGTCCTCTGTTGCAGATCTAAGCATTTAGACACCTTTTAAATGTTGTACTTGACTCCTCAGAATAATCCTCTACACTCAGAGATGTAAAAGACAAAGATCTCTAAAGCAAAACTTCAATCTTTCAACTCTTCAATGAAAAACTCTAAAGAAGATGATCTCCAATAAACAATCTCTACTTAGAACAATGATATATATGCTTAAAGTTTAGAAGAAATCCCATTTTTGTAACCCACAATTCATGCTTTAGGATTAGAGTCCAAGTAAGAACAAAACAAATAACTATGACACAAACAAAAAGGGAAAGGTTTCCTTATTAGTCGGTGGATTTTAGTACAACGCTCGATCAATTGGTCGAAGGTTAGATCAATTGGTTTAAGCTACTATCTCGTGTTGAATCGATCGGATGTCTGCTCAATTGATTGAATAAAATTCACACAAATCTCTGCAAACTTCCCGAAGCCATAACTTTATCATTGTAATTTTGATTGATGTAATCTTGGACTCTACGAATATCAATTTGAAACGAGCTTTCCAATGGTAGGTAGCTTACCCATATCCAATACTTGGTTTGTAAGATATAGCTTTTTAAAATCACGTTATCTTTAAAAAACCAATTCAATTTATTGTTCTTTTTTCGATTTCTTTACTTCAGTACATCCGGCGGCTCATACCATGGTCCATACGAAAATATATATAAGATAAAATGCTAATGGACTCAAGTTTTGTCTAACCCATGAATTAACCAATACAAAAATCCTCACATGAACAAACGGAATTATTCCTTTTAATAGATCATTGGTTGGCACATTGTTCCAACCGGTCAAACCGAACCAGACCTAAATGGCACTTCCTTTTCTCTATGCCTGACCGAACCCATGATGTGTTTAAACATTAAAGTTTTCTAAGCCAAATCTGGTCATGTATGGCATGGGATTTGCCTCCAAACTTAGTTTCCCAATTCCCAGCATTAATTACTCAGTAAGTTCATTCACTAATAATCAGATACAACAAATAAGAAAGCCGCTGCTTATTAGCTAACATTGCTCAGTTAACAGAAGATACTAAATTATTCCTTTCCATAGATCATTGGACGGTTGTTTCAACATATGAATCCTGCAACCACACTTGGAATCCATTAGTTACGTTCTAGTCCTTAAAATAGGCTTCTGTGTGTCGGTACGATAAGCCCAACCAAGGGCCCATGCTACAGTGCTGCAGAGAACGGTCACATGAATGAGAGAGAGAGAGAGAGAGAGAGAGAGAGAGAGGGAAAGCTGTGGTCCTAGGCCTGAACCTGATCAATAACTCAGTAACAGCAGGCTGTGAACTGTGAAGCAGTACTGGAATCAATTACATTTCTGTGGCCTCCTCTTCTTCAGTCTTCCAGTAATCTGGTAACTGGTAAGTATAAGCGAAGAGAAGGCTGACCCAATAAAGTCTATGAATTTAGGAGGTTGTTACACGTGCTTTCTCTATTGTTTTCTTTTTTCTGAGGGATGGTTTAATGAGCAGGCCATTGTCATTGATAGGCCTGGGACTCCTCACTGGCTGTCAAACTTGGAGGGTAGATAAGCCGACCATCCAGCTCGCCCATCTGACACACCCTTGGTCCGGTCCCTGTCAAAATGGCTGTGGACCACAAATGCCATTTAACCCAGTGAAAGAGAATGTGAGTTCCTCTCTTTTTATATCATAATATAGCTTTCACGCCCTTCTCTCAACATGGGCTTTCCTTCTTCTTTTGATGAGCAGAAACAGCAGATCATTTCCAGTTTAGGATTGTAAACAGGCTGAGCTCTTTTGGAACTGGAACCATACCTGATCAAGTTAATTTAGTTCATACGTCTGGACCCCATGAGGCGGCCGTCAGATTCATTACTGGATTAATGTGCGGATCTAATTATAGTTTGGGTCAAAAGGAAAGGTCCATATCTAGATTTTTTGGGTCCGTTTCAACAAATAGGGTGGGTAAATTAGACGTTAATGGACCCTGACCCACAATTTTTCAAGAGGACGCCACTGGAAAAAAAATCTGTTTAAATTCATTTTCTTTTCAGGACAGTTGATAATCGGGTATAGATTTAGGTCATCAGGTGTGTACCAAAATAACCATGGAATCCAAGTGTATAATTGACAATACTATGTATTATAAATGACGATATGAATATGTGATTAATGATGAGTATTTTTTAAAATATTTGTCATAGCTTTTTGAGTCAGGCCCCAGTCGGCCAGTCCAACAAGATTCCTTACCATACTTTCCAACAGGGACATTTGTTATATAAACTTCAATTGAAAGACCCCATGGAAGAGGAGGTCCTCCAGCAGAGGACTACTAGTCAGGCTGCCAATGGGCAGTACAGCAGTGTCCATTTTGGGGTCCCAGTCTGCGGTGCACTGGACTGGATTTTGGCCATTGTTTAAAATACTGAGATTTGACTCAGAAATTCACTGAGTTGAGTAACTCGGGTGTGCTAGACTCACTTCTTTAGATATGGTTAAATCTATTTGATTTGCTTGACTATGTGTCCTATTGGACCGGTCAACTGCCACCGACTCAAGCAAGTGAAAAAATGAGTTATAAAAGTTCACATGGATCATTTCTTTTACAGTTGCCAATGCCTCAATGGGCCTGACTCTAACCTATGTCCAACCCAGATGCAGGTTATTTGAGGCAGGCCTGGACGTACTTCTGTTTGGTATGACAAACTGGATTTCTATGTTTTTGGTGTGAAACGTTTAATATGTCATCTGTGGGCCTAGAGCTTGAGGCTGATGGACACTTATTAGCCCTGTTCTATTTTATATCTATATAGATTACATTCCATATACATGTTATGCAAAACGAAATTAACATAGGATACATTAGCAAACATGATATCACTTAGATTTCGTTTTGAGGTTGTATTTGGTCCCAAAGCCCAAATCTGGGTCTGAATATACTAACGGCCTTCAGATGAGTGGACTTGAGAAGCAGGCCGACTTGAATTAAGGCAGTAGAGTACATGTGTGATTCCGACCTGTCTTGGAGTCCTGAATTGTAAATGCCTTTGGGCCTCAACACATTGAACCTGGGCCGTAACTGGCCCATTCACAGCCTCAGTTCCTGTCAAAATGGGTCAAGAAATATTGGCAAAGTCAGTTCAGTCCCGGCAATATTTAGTCAGTAGGTCTGGAAAGGCTCAGGCAACAAATGCCAACTCTAGCCCCCAGTAACATCTAAAATACAGAAATTTACCCACAATAACATATAAAACACAGAATTTAAGAACTTGAAATTTTAACAATGTAAAAACTAGAAGATCCAATTGGATGCACGTCACAACAATTATCCTCAGTCCATCAGTATTCACTTCTTTAAAATTTTAAGATTTTGCAGGGGGCTTCTCGAGTTTCTCGACTTGAGACCCATTTGGATGTGGAGAAAAGTTAGATGAAACAGAAGTGGAAACAATTGCTTGCAATTCAGATTTATACTGTCACTAGTTTTCTCTACCAAAAAATAAATCGATGAGAAGTATGTACCCATTGCTATAAACTCAGTGAATACTCACATACTGAGTCAATGTAAAAGCTTAGGCCATTGCTATAAACCTATATAAATCGAATTGGGATTATACGAGGGTTTGCCCGACAGTGACGTTGCATACATTGAGTAGTCCACCCACGATCAGATCACAGTTGAGTTTTACTCGAAGGATCCGGACTCATGTAAATCGATGAGGAGGTCCCACCTTTGAAGTTCAAAGGCACCAGAGCACGGTTGCATATCTGTCATCAAGGAAAACCTTATCCAATCCGAATCACCCACCACCCAATGAGTGATTAATTTACTGAGAGAGTAACTTTTTTTTGGAATAAGAGTTTTCTTGATGATATAAATAAGTTGCCCATCATTTAGTTCCTTTGTTGTCACTTGTCACTGGTGGAGTATGTGTGTGTGTGTGGGCGAGAAAGAGAGAGAGAGAGAGAGAGAGAGAGATGCCGTATGTGTTCAAGCTTCAAACAATGATTGCGTGTTGCTTGCAATCCCACCATAGTGTTAGGTTTATGTCTTGTATTCCGGTTTAGCCGGATGAGTCCACTGGGTTAGCCAGGGACTGGTTTAAGGTCAAGGGTATTTTGATAATTGTACCGGGGCTTTTTTGGTAGCCAAGAAAGCGGAGATTATATATTGTATAGTCTGTAACCCTAGACCTTGCGGCGGCGGCGGCATTAGTTGCCCGTGGTGCTCCCACACCACGTAGGAGAGATGAGGTGAGAGAGTGGGAATCTCTTGTATGCTTTACTTGTTATAGTGAAGATGTTCGTCCTCCTGTGCCCGTGGATGTAGCCCTGTTTGGGTGAACCACGTAAATCTAAGTGTCTCTTCTTGTGTGTGGTTGATGGTTGATCTTGTGATTCCGTGAATGCGCACAACGGGTGATTGTCAGAAAATCACAACAATTGGTATCAGAGCCGAGGTTGGTATTCCTCGGGTTTCTGAGCGAGGTGGAGATCGCTCAGTGGTTTGGAAGTTGTGCGCATGAAGATTAACTGAGATCAGGTTCGTGATTTCTGGTTGGGCCACCATCGGAGAAGAAGAAGACAAGATTGGGTTCTCCGGTCTCGCTGGATCGGAGGAAAGAAGATTCACATGTTTTCAAATCTCGGAGAAAATCGTGGCTGGTTGGATTTCCGGGCTTTCAGATCTGAGAAGGAGAGAAATTGGTTTTGCTCAGTAGCTTTCAGATCTGAGAAGGAGAGAAACCATATTACAGAAGCCGAAATTGAGGACCAGATTTAAGAAGGAAAAAAAAAAACAAAAAACAAAAAAAAATACCTGTCTGCGTCCCCCTCCCTCCTGCCGCCACCGCTGCCAAGCAGCAGCAGCACCACCGACCTCCACATCGCGCCGCTGCTGCTCCGCCCAGGTTGCCGGAGCCAACGCACGCCGCAGCCGTCGCCGCCCGCCCACTGCATCGCTGCTGCATGAAAATCGCGCGCCCCAAATCATCGCGGTCACCACCGAGATCTTCGCCGGGATCCTCGTCGTCCTTGTAGCCGGAGAAGACGCCATCAACCGCTGCCACCCCCGCTGCCGTCACCGAGGACGAAGACGCGGACGCTGCCGCTGCTGCAGAACCCGTGACAGAGGAAGAAGAAGGAGAAGACAGGGGATTCGGGCCCGGTCAGGTCAAGTTCGACCCGACCCGATTGCAGCGCAGCCCAGAGCAGCAACAACAGGCTACGGGTCAGGTCAGGTCAGGTTAGACCCGACCCGATCGCACAGGAGCCCAGCAGTTCAGAGGCGGTTTGGTTTCGGGTCAGGTCAGGTCCGACCCGACCCGTTAACAAAAGGTCCAGCCCACCCAGCAGGTTCAGGCCGGGTCAGTTCAGGTTCGACCCGACCCAGTTTCAGCAAAGCCCAGCGCACGTGCTTTTCAGTTCCGGGTTAGGTGAACCCGACCCGGGTCCACTCCAGAAGCCCAGCAAACAGCGCAGAGTGACGTCAGCAGTGACGTCAGCAACGGTCAACAGGCAGGTTTGACCAGATTAACGGCTGAAATTGTTTCTGCGATATCTTGATCGTCTAATGTCCGATCGGAGATCCGTTTGAGCCTACGGACTCGTTTCGAGCAGATCTACGCAGTGGAAGAGGTTGATTGGCTGTTTGACAGTCAAGGAGGAGGTTTGATCGATTGGAGCGTAGAAACTTGTTTCTACGTTATCGGGGCCATCCTGAGTCGGATTTCAGATCCGTTTCTTCCAGCGTGCTCGTGTTGACGAGATCTATAGTTAGATGCAGAAATTTGGCGGAGATCTGAACAGATGTGGATTGAGGCTAGAATTAGGTCTACTCGACCTGGTTGTTGTTGCAAACCCAATAATAGGAGTCGCCGACCTAGTTGCAAAGGGTTTGCTGATCACATGATCGCATGTGATGTTATTCATCTTGCCAGATCCAAGCCGGAAAAGCAGCAAGGAGGAGCTGATGTATCAGCAGTTGATCGGAGGCCCAGTCAAATGGAGTTTTTGACTGCTCGGAGGCAGAGGTTGTTCTGCAATGGAGTCATCTGGACTTGTATTCCCGATCTGTTTGCTTGCATGCTTGTGGTGATTGGATCTTCACAGTGATGTTGAAGATGGGGCAGGATGGTGAGTGATTCAGATATCACTCAGATTCGTCAATGGTTTCGAGCTTCTAGTTCGAGGTGGAGTTTGACGAGGGTATGAACTTTGCTCAAAGTTCATGTGCTGGTTCAACATGTCAAAGTGTTGAAGAAGACTGCATCCCTGGTGCAGTGACGTACCATTCAGCAAGGTACGTGAAGACATTGCCGGTTTTATCTCCTAGTAGCTTGAGTTGTACGGAGTTGTACGGAATTCAAGCCAAGGTGGAGATTGTTAGGTTTATGTCTTGTATTCCGGTTTAGCCGGATGAGTCCACTGGGTTAGCCAGGGACTGGTTTAAGGTCAAGGGTATTTTGGTAATTGTACCGGGGCTTTCTTGGTGGCCAAGAAAGCGGAGATTATATATTGTATAGTCTGTAACCCTAGACCTTGCGGCGGCGGCGGCATTAGTTGCCCGTGGTGCTCCCGCACCACGTAGGAGAGATGAGGTGAGAGAGTGAGAATCTCTTGTATGCTTTACTTGTTATAGTGAAGATGTTCGTCCTCCTGTGCCCGTGGATGTAGCCCTGTTTGGGTGAACCACGTAAATCTAAGTGTCTCTTCTTGTGTGTGGTTGATGGTTGATCTTGTGATTCTGTGAATGCGCACAACGGGTGATTGTCAGAAAATCACAACACATAGAGAGTTTAATCAAATTATAATGGAAGGGGACGTTGCAATTGGAGAGAGTAAAATGGTGAAGGCCACTTATAGTCTTTACAAATGGGGTTAAAATGAATTGGTGGATGTTGCTATTCATAACACTCAATTGGGCCTTACTGTACAATCAACTGGTCTCTATTATTAGTGTATATGGCCCATTACTATCTCAGGTCATGGTAAGGATATTTGTAACAAATGAATTAAGAAAAATATTTTAAAAAACGAAAAGTTAACCCAATCTCAAGGTCAATTTAACTCAGATTGTTTAAAAACGAGTATGTTCAAGCTTAAAAAAAAGTTTGTCCAGCCCAGCTCAAACAGGGTTTCTCAAGCTGGACTTGGGATCAAGTTTAACGTACATGATTCCAGCTAGGCCTCAAGCCTGGTCAAGGTCGGATCATTTACATTCCTATAAACAGAATCCAACGGTAGTAAGAGCCCGTTTGGTTATAAGAGTTTCTAACAGAAAATTTCTTTTGTCTGGAAATTCTGACATAATGCAAATTATGCAATGGTTGTCCCTAGGCTTTATAAATTTCCTATTTGACTGGGATTAATGGGTATGAATTGGTTAAGCTAGGCATGTGAGAAGTCAAGTTTGGCCAGCTGAATTCTCCAAATTCTGGAGCTAAGAATGCTGCTTGCTATTAGCATTCCAGAATTCTACTGGTTAAGATCAACGTTTGGAATTTTCTAAAATATTTTCGGCAGGAATTCTCCAAATGCTTGTAACTAAACATTTCCTTAGTTTGACAAGCGTAATAAATCTAAATATGGTATGAATTCAACGGTGGACTTAAGATTTCCATTTAAGGGGTGCGAACGGTAATAGATAAGTTTATTTTGGGGGCAAACTAAAGATTTCCTATAAATTTTGAGATAGACCTATGAATTTTATTGGATTTTTTTTGGAGTGAAGCTATAAGTTTTATATAGCAATTGCAAATGTCCCGTTGCTTGACGGGTGCGATCGATAAATTTTATTGAATCTTTTAGAGTGAACCCATAATTTTTAAAAGGTATTTGCAAGCATCCAGTAGTTTAACAGGTGTGATTGCACCTGCGTCCTTTACCTCGGTCCATCCCTGGGTATGACGTTTACGTAATGCGGGAATTGGAATACGAAAGGGATCAGAAGTGAGGCCTAGTGGTCCCATAGAGCTGGGTGGTCCTAGGATATATATATATATATATATATTTTTTTTTTTACTAGAACATAGAGATGTATGTCTTACACAGGTACCACCTATTCTCTCTGTGGTATACCAAGCTAAGCTGTATACCAACACCTACAAACCGTGACCCATGTGACAACGGTCCAAATCATGTGTGGATTCCCTATGGTTTACAATAATAATCTATATTATCTTGGTTTATCAAAGATTCAAAGGGTTGAAATAATGAGCCCATAAATTGTGACTCAAGTTTTTATTTAATAATCAGTTTACAAATCAGCAAGGATCTAAACCTGATCCGGTGATATCAATGATGGGAAATCTTTATACTAAAACGGGGCCTGTTTGTAAATTACAAAGACTTGATGTGCCCAAGTGAGCTTGCGGCAAAAGGACAAACCCTTCCAAACTTCCTGACAAGACCCTCCCCAAGAAAAGCTAGGAAAATTCTAATGAGAAACTGGCACTACTTATATAAATGTTGTCGATCCTTGTAAATTACTTCAAATTAAAATTTTGAAATTAGGACTTATTCTTAGCTTAATTTTGAAATTAGTATCTATCTTCATTCCTCTTTCTCAGCTTTAAAATTAAAACATACCTTTTTTTTTCTCTCTTTCAAACTTGTTACATTAGCGTGCAAGCTGCCTGTAAGTATGACTTATCTCATCCTACCCCCAGTGAAGGGGTACTATGAACATCAAATGAATGATGGAATGATGACTCGTGATGTTGATCTGTTGATCCAGGTACCGCGGTCTTGCTTTTTCTCTCTCTAACTTTTTAAGCATGTTGATCCTGGTACTGTGTGGTCTCTGTATCTCTCTCTCTCTCCCTAACTTCTTTTAAGCAACCTGAGAAAAAAAAGGGATATTAATTCACTTGAGTTGCCCTTAAATCTGACATTCCCATTCTCAACTTTTTCATGACTATGTTTGTATGATATCTCTGGGTTGTATGATGATGCATACCTTATATTGTGTGATATTTTATAGTCGTGCAATATTGCATATATCATCTTATGCGATATTTTTGAGTTATGCAATATTGCATTATTATTATATGATAGGTTTTATAAAAAATATTTAAACTTTGGCTGTCCTATAGAATTGTCAAATCTAAAAATAGCCATATTAGTCAATATCCAAAAGGAAAAAAAAAACGAACCCCATATTAGCCAACTCAAAAAACCAAAACCATTGGTGATGTGAGTCAGAAATGAGTTGATATCTCCTTCCAATTTTCTATGCAACCTAAAAATAAAAAGCACAAACCCTGCATTGGTCAAGCCAAAAACCCACTGGTGATGTGAACCAGAGAAAAGTTCGTATATTAATTGATCAACAACAATGGTGATATGTACTGGTAAGGACGATGGGTAAAGTTTGGCTTGTGTGGCTAGAAATGTTTCATCAAGAATATAAGAGTCCGGCAAGAAAGTGGAATAAGATCCCAAGGTGGAGCCAAAATATTAGACCAAAAATACAAGTGAATTCTGAACTTTAATCGCTGTGAGTGCTACAAACCTCAAAATAAAATTAGTTCAAACCCAATTTCACATAGTTCGCCTCTAATATAGGAGTGAATAAAAATATGTGTCTTTTTTTAAAGATAAGTACTTATCCACTGGCCCAAATCCGTTACCGTCAAAGTTACAGCTAGTGAATTCATTACTTAAAAGAATCTAATACATATTTGGTCTTTTTATTTTATGTAATTAAATTTTAATATTTTGTGAGTTAGCAAATGGTTAGAAGTGAAGAATCAAATATAAATATTCAAAAATAACTATGAAATAGCATCCCTTATTTCCTCTAGTGTAAAAAAAAAGAATCAAGGAAGGGCTAATGAATACTCATCCACCATTTAGTAATTTAAATTCGAGCCCTCACCTCTTTTCTAACCTTGGAGAGGACTCATTTGACTCCTTTGCATTTAAGTCTTATCAAATTATATAGACAAACGGGCCTATGGATTAGATTTCAAACTCTCTAATTTCATTTTATAAATAGGGACCCAATAACAATGAGGTTGACATGGAAAATGGAGATGCTTATTGTTTAATTAATGAGAGAGAGAGAGAGAGCATTTCCATGCGATCGTCATTAGAATAAGATGCGTTTATAGGGACTTTTATATGACTATTTTGGATGCCAATTGTCCTGAGATTTGACAGCATGATCGTGCTGTCGGTGGAACGGATCCGCGTTTCGTGCATGTGAGGGAATCAAGCTCAGAGGAGTCCTCACTCGGTTGGTTTCTCATCTCTTTTGTTTTTTTTTTTTTTTTTTGTCTGTCTAACCAGGTAACTCAGTGCCGGTGGATAACGCATTCAAGGTGTATGACATAAGCGATTGATAATTTATTTCACTTTGTTGACAGTTATCTGCCTAGTCTTTTGTCTCTGATGGCAGTTTGCCCAGTACTATGATTTGTTTTAAGTGGTCGTGGGTTTCAGTTGTGTATCACAGTGAGACACATGAGATTTATTCAGCTCCCTGCATTGGAAAGCATTTGTCTGTTTCAAAGAGTTGGAACACCTCTGTTGTAAAAAAAAAAACCAATCTACTGGGTGTTTTTTACTCAATTCAACGAGTTGGAACTTTGATTGATAGATGGTTTTTAATAGGAATGATGAGGGTGGTCATGCTGGGTTTTGTCTTATTTTCTTGTTTAGGCATATTGATCTTCTGGGTTATGTAGAACCGAGGAATAGGATTGGAAGTATTTTAATCATTATGGATGATTTAGGGGTATTTAATCATTATGGTTGAGTTTTCTTATTGGCCAAGAAAACAAAAATTATATATATTGATGTATTGACCTGACTCGTTTGCAAAGCCCAGTCTAGTGCAGCAGGTGCAGTGCTAATTTCAGCTAACGTGACGTCAGTAACAATCAAGCAAGAAGTTTGACCAGGATCAAAGACTGAGTTTGTTTCTGCGATATCTTAGTCGTTTGGTGTTTGATCGGAAATCCGTTTGTGCTTGCGGACTCGTTATAAGCAGATCTACGCCTGTGTAAAAGAAAATGAGCAATTCAACAATCAACAAGAAGGTTTGACTCATTGTAGTGCAAAAAACTATTTTTGCATTGTCGAAGCCATCTAGAGTTGGATTTCAAATCCTTTTTCTTCTGACATGCTCGCAGTGAAGAGATCTGCAGGGCAGACAGAAGATATTGGTAGTTTGAAGGGCAGAAACTTGTAAGACTAAAAAAACCGACCGATTTACAATGATAGTAATGGGTTCAAGTATCATGAGCCAAATTAAAGTATTTGATAAAGAAATGACTTTAGGGATTAAGAGGAAAGAATCTTAGACTTCGTGACATGGCAAGAGTTGAAAAGTGTTACTTGATGTTGTGAACGGGCGATTGCTCTAAGACTTTGGGAAAGCGTGAAAGCTTGTACATAATGGTTGATCTGTGATGGAAAGCTTAGATTAGCGTCGGAGGGATCCGAAATGAGTAAATGCATCAATGCGGAAGTAAAAGTGAAAGAATCAAAATCGGAAAGAGATAGTGTGCCAGAAAGCTTGGATTTGGACGATTAGGAATAACTTTTGATCGCTAAGTATTAGTCAAATTGGTGATTCATGGTATTTGGATTCTAATTCTTCTTATTATGTGTTCAAATAGAGGTTGGTTGATGCATATAAAACTCATTATTGTGGATTGTTCTTATGGGAGAGATTGTAAAATTGATGAGCATTGGGATAATAGTAGTAAGATCTGGGTATATATTGATGAGATTGTTCGGACCCTAATGGATGTAATGGGTGTTCCAAGTTTGCAAAAGAATTTGATTTCTATGGGTGCTTTAAGCTCCAGGGGCTGTAAGTGCATTATAGCAGGTGGAGTTATAAAGGTGGAAAAAGGAACATTGGTCATTATCGGGGGTGAGATGGTCAAAAATTTGTACAGGTTAATATGGGGTGCTTTTTTAAGTGGAGTAGTAAAGAAAACATCAAATAACAAGAGGAAGAAATCCATGGTTCAGGTGGAGTTAGATGCTATAGATCATTGGAAGACGGATTGATGGGTCTTTGATGATATCATCTAGTGAAAATCAAGAAGGCCTGAATGGAGATGATTTTCTTAAAAAGACAATTTAGTTCATAATGGAGTAACCTAGTTTAGCATAGGGTCATACCTAACCCACATGTGCAGAGCCTAACTAGCCAAAACAAGAGCATTGCAAATTTTGATGAAATGAACATTGAGCTGGAGACAAAAAGAAAGAATCAAAAGGTATCGTGAGATCTGGATTTAAGAAGGTCTTTAGTTTTGTCTTGACGGATGGAAGTTAGGTTTATTATGTGGCAATGATGCATGTAGAGATGACAACAAATGAAAGACACTTTGGAGGTTCAAGGTGGGGGTGTTCAAGTAAAACAAAGCAACTGTGGAAAATGGCAAGTTAGTTTGGATTTGGTCGACATTTGATAATGTTGAGATTGTCAGTGCACCTACGATAGGAGATGCAGGAGCCATGCTAGGTTGTAGCATTTCTAGAGGCATACCTTTCAGAGAGGTACCGAAAATTTCAACTCGATTTCAACTTGATTGATACTAGACAATGTTGAAATACTTTCTGCATCTGAGCTAAGGAGTGCAGGTGCCGTACTTGGTCGTAGCGTGTGTGGAGAAGTATCTTTTAGTGAGATATGAGAAGTACTGATTCAACATGTTAAAGTGTTAAAGAAAGAAGACTGCGCCATCGGTATAGTGATTACCATTCAGCAAGGTACGTAAAGATATTACCTGGTATCTTAAGGTGGCTCTGGAGATTTACAGAATGTGAGCCAATGTAGAGATTGTTGAGTTTTATCTTGTATTCTGGTTTAGTCGGATCGGTTGTATGGGTTAGTTAGAACTGAGGTTCAAGGTTAGGGATATTTTAGTCATTATGAATGTGTTTTTTGTTGGCCAAGAAAGTAGAAATTATATATATTGATGTATTGTAACCCTAGCTCTTAGGGGATTGAGATGGGACAATGATAAATGTTTTTTCTCCTCTATTGACGTAGACAAGGTTATCGAATCATGTAAAATTACTGTGTTCATGTGTGTAATTGCTTGATAGTACGATTGTATCTGTTTATTGTGGTTGATCAGTTGGTCACGAATATTCCGTCACGCTGCTTTTCCCAATAGGTCATACTATACATTTCTCTTTAGTAAGGATTTTTATTTTTTATTTTTTATTTTTTTGGAGAAGTAGTTGTTTTTGGATTAGAGTTCTACTACGCAAGTGATAAAAAAACATGGGGTGTAGAAAACCAGTTACTTATTTGCTACTATTTTGCATATTTAGCCATGCACAAATGTATCTATTTTACTTATTTGTAAAACATCTATGTAGATGATTTTTATATTTAGCATTAGAAGAGACTTGGACTCATGCACGTGAAATCTTGCACACGCTGGTCAATAGCATCTGCAAGTTGAGCCACAATGGAAGACCCATTAGATGAATTTTGTATGTGTCCAAATCCCCTGAGTGTCCTCCACACGCTTTCAGTTAGTGGGATGTTTGCAATTATACCCTTGACTTGCCTAATTATAATTCAACCACTCAAAATGAATGTCATCCACTCTATTGATATATTTTCATATTTCATTTGAACAGGAGTTGATCTCATTATAATATTTAAGAACATGATTGATACTATGATTAATCTATAGGATTAGTAATACATAAGATTGGGATAATCATGATATCAATCATATACTCAATTTTAGGCTAGGACAAATTCTTATTAAAGTAAAATTTGAGGATATGACATAAGGCGAATGACATTTACTTTGATTGGTTCAAATTATCAAAGGGAGGGCCTTTATAGATCCAATTCATTTTGTATGTGCCAACTCTAGAATTAAGTTTAGAACTCTTTCTTAAAGATATAACCTTCACTTTGTTATATAAAATGAAGTGTCTTTGTCGGGTTTGATTCAAATGGTTCTTATTGAACCTTATTGGGTAGTTATTGAGTCTCACTTTGGTAGGGCAAGTTCTATTTTTTTTCTCTCCAAAGGTTATTCCTTGTAACCAAGAAAATAACCTTGGGAATTGAGAGAGAACGTGTGAGGGGAGTTGTAAAAGGGAGATTGAGACTTGTGAAGAGATAGTAGCTTAAGTTTTAGAAGGTTTGGAATCCTTGCAATAAGTTGCTCTAATTTTTTCATAGTGAAGATATTATAGTTGGTGGATATAGATAATCTGACTGTAGTACAAAAATATCTGTGTCATTGATTGCAAGCTCTCTTCTTCTTCTTTTGTGTGGTATGCCTGTGATAATTTGCCAATGTTGCAAGTGGTATCACAATGAGGTTGGGATCCTGGCGCTCAAAGAGAGGTTGAAGATTCTTGAGTTTCGCGCGGGATGTTGACTGTTCGAATTCGTAGGGCTGTTGTCACTTGTATTATCGCTCATAAGGTGGAATTTCCCTGCGGAGCCCTTGTGTCAATATGGGTGTGGGGTTGTTGCCACGTTCATTACACATTACACAGTTTTCTATCACCATTTTTTTTCTTTTTATTTTTTATTTTTACAGTGGTGATTGTCAATATGGTATTAAAGCTACAACAGTCTTGTCAACAAAATTGTGAGTCTGGCTCCATTGCAATGCTGGAATTATTAGAAAAACAATGGATGAAAAGAAATATATCCATGGTCTCTTTCATTCTAGCCCGTACACCGAGAGTCTGGAATCCAAATCTGGAGTCTTTGACTCTAAAGAAATACAGCAGGTGGCACTCCTGTTGAAAATCTGTTCTAGCAAATAATGATTGCCCTACTTCTATATCGAACATTTAATTATTAATATAATTAATTCAATTAATAGAAGCTAAAACTTTAATTTCTGCGATCAATGGACCCTATTTTGACAAATTTGAAATAAAAGATTTTAGTACATTCATTGTCCACAATAAATCTTCTTCTAAAATAATATCTTTCGTCCCAAAATGTCATTAGCTCCTTTTACCTCATTTTCTATTTTGCTTGTGGCTATGATCTTATTACCTATCTCATTAATAAGAATAGCACCAATACCTTCATGAGTTATGTCAAATAGTATACCATCCACATTAAGCTTGAGTACTCTTTCTGATGGAGGCATCCAACATTAAATTTTCTCTATTTTAGAACAACTATTATAAGTACGGGCACATTTAAAAATTTATATCAATATCATCGCCTCATCAACAACCAGCATGGATCTAAAATCGCACAGCTGTGAATAAAATAATTTCTTCTATTCTACAATCCCACGCTATGGTATAGAAGAGTTTTAAATTAATTTTTGGAACCTTTCCACCTAAATTCCAGGCAAACAACAAAACTTAGTTTAATCTGAAAATGTGTTTAGTTTTGAATGCATGCTTGTCTAACAAATGTTTGAATGGTTTTGCCAATGTTGGTAAAACTGGTGAGTACCGTTTCTTTCATGCTATGGACCGGGAATTATAAAATGGGAAATCACTTCCTGCATCGGTGAAGCAGGAGGAAAAAACAAGAGTCATTGAGTTCTCTCCACTTTTGTGGAAAAGGCAAAAGAAAATTGGGTAAGGAAATTAAGACACCATGACCCTTTTCAGAGGCAGATAAAAACAGCTGGGTATAGTGGTGTCTGTGGTGACAAGATTTTTTTTTTTTCTCGTATGGCTCCTTGGAGAGAGTCGCAGGGCCCAAGTCTTTGCTAGTGAAATCCCGACTTAAAGCAGTAAGGCGCATTTATTAAAACTTGTTAGGACAGCTGTATATTCGTCAAATTTATGGATTGGATAAAATTTTAGTTTTAGTGAAAATTATATTTTTATTTTTTTTAGATTAAGAGTTTGAAGAGGTTAAAAATTTTCAAAAGAGTTGGAATGAGAGTATTTGGATTAAAAAGGTTATATATTACGAATCGAGCGTTAGATTGGAATAAGTTATTTACCGTTGAAAAGCTCTTTTTGAGTAGATGTCCGTAAATTTCAAGATTGTATAAATCGAATTAAAATGATAAAGTTATAGCATCGAAAAATTTGCAGAAATTGTATTATCCCAAATAACAAAACCGCCATTGACCGAATTTCTATTTCTATTTAAAGTGGAAATTTTCTGTTTTGTCCCAATTTCTATTCTAGTTGGATTACCATTATGAAGCACGAAACTGGAGCTATAAAAAAGAGTTTTTTCTAAACCCTAAGGCATCCATCTTCCTATTCTAAATAGAGAATACACATTTGGGACACCCTTCTTCTCTAAAACAGCCATTGGAAATTATACTAACAATTTGAATTTTAGAAATTCGTGATTCTACTTTTTCATAAAAAATTGACTTCTCTTGTAAAAGGTTCATTCACCTTATGAATTAAATGTGGTTATTGTCACAACCCGAGCCCAGGGACCGGGGGTCAGAGAAAGTCTAACCAATGACACACGTACTCCCGTGCACGTACACTTAGACCCCGTCCAAGTATACACGCACAAGGGATCATTCACACGTGTAAATAACTGTACGCGGAAGCTGTACGTATCAAGGCATATCACAACATACCAAAAGACGTAATGGATTTCAAAAACATTAAACTGAGGACAAGAACAATTACAAGAACGTATGATCATAGAGCGGGCTTACAACAATCAAAAACCAAAATACAGATATCAATCAAAGCCCACGGTACAATTACAGAAAAATCCCCTCAATAGACTCAGACTCAATGAATGGGGAAAACAAAATGATGTAAACCGTACTCTGGAGGATGGATCAAGTCCACTCCTCTAGGCCGGAGGGGGCCTCGCGCGCCTCTCCTGGAGTCGGGTCAACCGACGCAGGATCGGGAGAGGGATCTGAGCCTGCAACACACAAAGACAACTCATAAGTACAACGACTTAGCAAAATATAAGCCACAAGAAGATAACACGAATTGTGTCTAATAATGAGTAATAGTCACAGTGCAAGATCCATAGAAATCATGTTCGTATACTAAGCAATTATGTAAATGAATAAACATGCTATCAGAATCACAAACAGATAACAATCAAAGTGGCTACTACATTGGCCATCTTCTCCCTTTCGAGAGCAGTCGGAATGAGAACACCAGCGACCGGGCCAGGGTACGCATGGGTCTCTAGTTCCCGGGGTCCGGAGTCCCAGGACAGAACACTCTGCAGAGGCAAACACATAAACTAAACCAAAGTTAACCCCGTCGGGTATCCTAAGGCTGAGGCTCAGTAGTGCCAATACCAATTACAATCAAATCGGATGATGCACCTCAATCAATCAATCATATCACATACATATCTCACATATCACGCTAAACAAACAATAGATAGTGCATCACATATAATGATACTGAATGCGAATAAGCATATACAGATACTGAATGTACATAAGCAAATGAAAGAAGCACTGACAATGAGTATCAATAACAATCACTGACTCCGAACTCAAGTACTCAAGTAGAGCAACGGTAAAACACAATACACAATAATAGAATGGTCCCGCCCGGGCTTCGCTCTGGGGTTGCTGCATTTCCCACAGAATCGAGAGGTCCAGCGCAGAACACATAAGAGGGCATAACCGAAATCAATATGCTGTACAAATCAGAATACTGTTACGAATCAAGGTCAATTACAAGCCAATCCTCAGCTATTTATCCAGTGTTTCTAACCGTGCATGTTGATGTAGTTTTAAGTTGTCCGATGCACCATTGTCTAGTGTTGCAGTGTCTGGAGTGTGCACCGAAGTCCCTTAAACCAACACCCATGGGAAGGTGCTAAACAACTGGATAAAAGGGCATGAATGATTCACAGCCCTCGAGATCATTCATGTCATTCAAACATTCTATTGGGCATGTCCAGGTTAGCTACATTCTAACATGAAAGTCATAACGGTCTCTTTCTTAAACCTAGCCCTTTTTATTCAATTCTCAGGAGCTCATGGTGTAGCCGTAGGTGACCTTACGGCTTAGCCGAGGCATTTTACGGCTTAGCCGTACTATGCACTGCGGCTGAGCCGAGGCTCCCCAAAATGTTCATTCGTATTTACGGCTCAACCGTATTTTACTCTACGGCGCAGCCGTATCCTGGTCCACGGCTTAGCCGTAGCACAATGCACGGCTTAGATCAGGCTGGGCCGTAGAAGAGTAGCATTTTGCCAACTCTCAGTTATTTTCAGGTGTTAGTCTGTACTGTCCTACGGTTAGGGTTACGGCTGGGTCTCGGCTTAGCCGTAAGCCATTTCACGGCTTAGCCGTAGCACATTTCACGGTGTAGCCGTGAGTGCACGGAGTCATTTTTCTGAAATAGTTACAGGCACACAGAAAACGAGTCTTTCGACCGAAAACAGGAAAATAACAGCAAAAATGGACTCAATAGGGCTGTCTAACACTGATGCATACAACAAGGAGTAAGATACAAACAATCAAAACACTATCAATCGGTGTTCATACTACTTGTGCTTATACTTGCCTCACAGATGGAAATCACGTCGTTGCTTGGCTCAGTCCACTGGAAAACACACACAACTTGGCTCCTCTCTCCCTCACGTGCAACAAACAGGAAGGAAAAGGAGTGAGAGAGAAGAGCTGAACGAGAGAGAGACGACTGAGAGAGACAGAGAACGATCGAGAGAAAGGAGAGAGTTGGTAGGATATTTATAACTTAAAATGAGTCCAAATTACACTTAAGTCCAAACAGCTTACACAAATGTCAGTTTGAGTCAACTGACGTTCCAACGAGAGCAAACGGAAACATTTGGATCCAAGACAGTTACGAAGATCGACAAACTTAACGAAAGACACGCGATGACGTCAGAATGACGCAAAACTGACAAAGTCAATCAAAAGCCAAAATTACGAAAAAGGGCTCGAACTACCGAAACCAAGTCAATTCAACCCAAACGATCTCTCCATGACTCAAAGCCAAAGAAATACAAAATCAAAACACTCTTAACGCTAAAATCACACGCAATTACCCACTAATCCGGATCAACTCGGGTCGGAGTGTTACATCCTCCCCCACTTAGACATCATTCCGTCCTCGGAATGAACGCGTACCTGAGCAAAAAGGTAAGAGTACTGAAGCGCCATCTGATCTTCTAACTCGCACGTGGCTTCATCAGGTCCATGATGCTCCCAGAGTACCTTGACCCATCGAATAGTCCTCGTACTCAAGAGCTGTTCTCTGGTCCCAACAATACGGAGCGGACGCTCAACGTATGACGCATTCGGCTGCATCTGAATATCATCGTAGCGAATCACATGCGTCGGGTCTCGAACATACTTGCGAAGCATTGATATATGGAAGACATCATGTACACCAGAAAACTCCACGGGAAGAATCAATCTATACGCCAAATCGCCAATCCGGCTCTTGATCTCGAATGGACCCACATATCTTGGCGCTAACTTGCCCTTTTGACCGAATCGTATCGTACCTTTCATCGGTGAGACCTTCAAGAATACCCAATCACCAACCTGAAATGCTAATGTTCTTCTTCGCGTATCTGCATAGCTCTTCTGTCTCGATCGGGCAATCTTCAAATTATCAATGACCTTCTGAACTTTCTCGGTAGTCTCAGCAATGATCGTCGGTCCGTGGAAACTCCTTGTTCCAACTTCTTCCTAGCAAACAGGGCTTCTACATTTTCGCCCATACAAGGCTTCATAGGGTGCCATACCAATACTCTCGTGGAAGCTATTGTTATACGCAAACTCGCACAACGAGAGATGCAGATCCCATTCTTTCTCAAAATTCAGTACACTGGCCCGTAACATGTCTTCGAGCGTCTGAATAGTTCGTTCTGACTGTCCATCAGTCTACGGGTGATACGCCGTACTGAAGCTCAACTTCGTTCCCATGGTTTCCTGAAATGCTCTCCAAAATGAAGAAACAAAGCGGCTATCTCGATCAGACACAATCGATACAGGCGTACCATGCAGTCGAACGATCTCATCAACGAACTTCTTCGCCATCTCGGAAAATGTCATGCCTTTCTTGAATGGAAGAAAATGGGCTGTCTTCGTCAGTCTGTCCACGATCACCCAAATGGCACTGTTCTTTTTGCTCGTCAGAGGTAGTCCTGAAACAAAGTCCATCGTAATGTGCTCCCATTTCCACTGGGGAATATGCAATGAATGTAAGGAACCTAGAGGTTTCTGATGGTCAGCTTTCACCTTTTGGCAAGTCAAACATCTGGCAACAAACCCAGCAACTTCTCTCTTCATATTATTCTACCAGAATCTGTCCTTGAGAGCTCGGTACATCTTTGTACTTCCAGGGTGCATAGAATAACGAGCATGGTGTGCTTCTGTCATCAAATTCTCCTTCAAAGCATCTACTGTTGGCACACATAACCTGCTCCTGAAATACAAGACATCACCCTCCAAGCGAAAATCTGGTCGATCTGCAATGTTATCCCGGATTCGCTTCAACATCGCATCTTCAAACTGCTGGTCTTTAATACGCTGAATGATGTCAGGCTGAAAGCTCACTGTGCTGGCAAGTGTCAAACAGTTCTCCACCAATCTCACTTCCACTGGCTGTGCATGTCTCACAAAATAAAGGCTATCCAAAGCCTGGAGAATCTCCGACTTCCTACTCAAGGCATCTGCAACAACGTTGCCTTTCCCTGGATGGTATTTGATGGGGAAATCATAATCTTTGATCAACTCAAGCCACCTTCGTTGCCGCATATTCAACTCAGACTACGTGAAGAGATACTGTAGACTGTGATGATCTGAGTGCACTTCAAATTTCACGCAATACAAATAATGTCTCCACATCTTCAACGCAAAAACGATGGCTGCCAACTCTAAATCATGCGTGGCATAGTTCTTCTTGTGCTCCCGGAGTTGTCTCGAGCCATAGGCAATCACTTTGCCATGTTGCATCAAAACACATCCCAAACCGACTCGAGAAGCATCAGAGTAGATCATAAATCCTGCATGCCCATCCGGTAACGTCAAGACTGGAGCCGAAGTAAGCTTCTCCTTCAACATACGGAAATGGTGCTCACATTCGTCCGTCCACAGAAAAGGAACATTCTTCCTGGTCAATCGAGTCAACGGTGCAGAAATCTTGGCAAAATCTTGAATAAATCGACGATAATAGCCAGCCAATCCAAGAAAACTCCGTATCTCCGTCACAGTCTTCGGGCTGGGCCAATTCATCACTGCCTCAACTTTCGTCTGATCCACTGCCAACCCATCTCGTGAAATGGTATGACCAAGAAAAGCTACCTGCTCGAGCCAAAAATCACACTTCGACAATTTGGCATATAAACGATGCTCTTTCAACAACTGCAAGGCTCGACGTAGATGTTCCACATGCTCCTCTGGGGTCTTTGAATACACTAGAATATCATCAATAAAGACCACCACGAATCGATCCAGGAAAGGAGCAAAGATCCTGTTCATCAAGGCCATAAAGGCAGCAGGTGCATTGGTTAATCCAAATGGCATCACGAGGAACTCAAAATGTCCATACCATGTCCTGAAGGCAGTCTTCGCGATATCTTCTTCCTTCACCCGGAGTTGATGATACCCCGATCTTAGATCAATCTTGGAAAAGTAAGCGGCACCTTGGAGTTGGTCAAACAACTCATCAATACGCGGCAATGGGTATTTATTCTTAATAGTGACTTTGTTCAATCGCCGGTAGTCTATGCACATCCGTAAGGTACCGTCCTTCTTCTTACAAACAGCACTGGAGCTCCCCACGGTGACACACTCGGCCGTATGAAACCCTTCTCCAACAAATCTTGCAATTGCGTCTTCAATTCGAGTAACTCAGTAGGCGCCATACGATACGGAGCTAAACTAATGGGTGCTGTACCGAGCACTAGATCGATCGCGAACTCTACATCTCTGACAGGGGGTAACTCGGGTACTTCCTCCGGAAATACATCCGGGAACTCACGCACTACTGGAATCTCACCCAACTGCTTCACTTCCTTCTTCTCCGAGACGAAAGCAAGAAAACCTGCACAACCTCTGCGTATCAAATGATCCGCCTTGCATGCGGAGATGACACACCTCGGGCATCTCTCCTGATTGCCCTCGAAACGAAACCCCTTCTCAAAATTGAAGTAAATCGTCTTGTTGTAACAGTTAACACAGGCACGATACCGCGCTAGCCAGTCCATTCCAAGGATCACATCGAAATCCAACATGGACAACAAGATTAAATCAATTGGCAGCTGGCGACCTTCAATCACCACGTCGCACTGAGGGTAGTATACACTACACTCCACTCTCTTGCCCACCGGAGTGGACACCACCAACAAATAGGGTAGCGGCTGAAGGGGTTGCGGTAACTGTTCAGCAAAACAAGGTGCAACATACGAACGCGTAGACCCCGAATCAAATAGTGCATGTGCTTCAGCTCGGGCAATGAGAACTTTACCTTCCACCACATTCGCATCCTCTGCATGATCATGGGAGGCTGCATACACGCGAGCAGTCTGACGCTGCGGCTTCTAGCTCTGGCGAGACGGCTGGGGGCTATTCGAAGCTGCAGAACTCAGAGACTTGGATGACCCCATAGACCTAGATGACTGGAAGGTCCTGACTTTCGGGCACTGAGCTATCTTATGCTCCATAGATCCGCAACTCAAACAAGCTCCAGACTTCTTGTCACAACCCGAGCCCAGGGTTCGGGGGTTAGCAAAAGCCAAACCTAATGACACACGTACTCCCGTGCATGCACACGTAGACCGAGTCTAAATGCACATGCACAAGGGAACATTCACACGTGCCAAGCAAGTACGCGGAAGCTGTAAATATCAGAAACATAAAACTAATAATGCAAGAAGAGGATACAAGAAAGGACTGACATAATTACATATAAAGTTTTACAAAACGAACAAAAGAATATATACAATAATGACATGTCATGACATATACAAGTCTGAGAATCCCCAAAACATGACTCCAACATGATGCATGCCATGTACGCTCTCCCGTGGAGTGATCACATCCACTCCTCTAGGCCTGATGGGGCCCCGGGGGTCTCATCTGGAGCCTGGCCGACCGGCGAGGGTTCGGCAGGGGGATCTGGGCCTGCAACACCAAAAACAACTGTGAATACGAAGATTCAGCAAAGTATAAACCATAGCAAGTTAACACACGCTGTGTCTAATAGAATAAAGAACATCATGTTATTAAAGAAGGCATTTTCGTATACTAGGCTATCATGCAAGAAAGAAATATGCTGCGTGAATCAAGGATAACATGCTGTGTACATGACTAGTGGCTACTACATTACCATATGCTCCCAAAAGAGGGATCTTGTAACATGCAAAGAACACCATTGTCCGGGCCAGGGTACAATGGGTCTCGGTTTCCTGGGGTCCGGTTCCCCAAGACAAAATCCATACTGCAGCAGGCCATATAAACTATACCGAATTCACCCCGTCGGGATCCTAAGGCTGAGGCTAAGTAGTGCCTGACCATACGGAGTCAATCATGAAAATCCTGAGTAGATCGTGACAACTTATCATACGTGCAGATCCGTGAATGAACATATCATACATGCATACTCAGGGTAAATAAACCAAAATGTGAAAGTAACGAAACATACATAATCATGTTAGAGAGTTGAGATCAATGATCGAATGCAATATGTTATGCATCAATTCATGTGAAATCGAATCATCTTGCTTTACAAACCAATTCTAATCTAGTTATCCGGTGTTTCTAACCGTGCATGATGATGTAGTTTTAAGTTATTCGGTGCACCGTTGTCTAGTGTTGCCTTGAATCGGGCGGTGCACGAAGTCCCTTAAACCAACACCCATGGGGAGGTGCTTAACATCCGGATAACGAACATGAATGATTCGCAGCCCTCGAGATCATTCACGCGTAGTATCACATTCCGTTGGGCAAGTCTAGGTGCTTTACATTCTATCATGAAGGTCATATAGGTCTTATCTTTACACCTAGCCTTATTCTTCATGTGTGGTTACGGCTTAGCCGTGTGTGTGCTACGGCTTAGCCGAGTGTGGTCTACGGCTTAGCCGTGGCTGAACCGTAGAAGGTCTGTCATTTGCTGACTCTCAGTTATTCCAGAAATTGCACCTTGTATTGTTCTACGGCTGAGCCACGGCTGATCTACGGCTTAGCCGTAGGGCATTCCACGGCTTAGCCGTGCCCTAGCCGTAGAGGAAAACTGGGTTTTTCTCCTCTCTGGACTGTGAGCCGTAGGTGTTATACGGCTTAGCCGTACCTGCACGAATTCAGAAATCTGAAACATGTACAGAATGTCTGGAAATGCATCAGAAATGCAATCTATCAATGGGAATACACAAGTACTGAACCAATAAGTATCAAATGGGCTATAAACACATGTTTTCCACACACATCAATGTGAGCTAGCCAAAATCAAAGCATACCAACATGGGTTCTCAATGTTATGGTTATACTTGCCTCAATTGGAAATTCAAATGCACAATGGTAGCCCTTGGATCCAAACACAACCTAACACAAGCAAAACCACATGCATGCATGAGAGATGGAGAGAAATCCACAACACACAGACACACCATGCAAAAAAAGCAAGAAGGAGAAGAGATAGAGAAAGGAGATGAGAAGAATGGAAGACTTCCACTCACCTCAATTGCACATGCAAGACCCACAAGTTTGATCGATGGAGAGAAATCAAGTGAAGGAGAAGAGAATGCAAGAGAGAAGGGAGAGAGCTCCACGTGCACAGTGAAGAGAAAGAGAGAAAATGAGTGAAGGAAATGTGTTGGTGTCGCTGGATGAGGTTTATATAAGAAATGGGTTGATCAAATTCCAAGAAGGGCCAAGTCATAAGTCTATTTTCAGTTTGAGTCAAATCAAGGTCCAATCGAAACACACGACGTCGGTTGCAAATGACGTAGTTACGAAAGTTAACGAGCTCAACGAAAGACACGTGTTGACCTCAAGATGATGCAAAAATGACCAAGTCTAAGAAAAGCTAAAATTACGAAAAAGGGCTTGGTCTACTTAATCCAGGTCAAACTCAACCCAACTACCTATCCATGACCCGTAACGAAAACCAAAACACAACAAAACACGATTAGCAACAAAAACAAGATTAACTAAACGCTAAACGAGGTCAAGCTGGGTCGGAGTGTTACACTTCTTCCAACACTTCTCCGTCGGATGTCCCAGTCCACAAAACTCGCATCTTCTCCCCGAGAAACTCGAAGTTCCTTGCTTTCCTTTCCATTTCTTCTGGATCTGTCCCTTGGACCCCACTGGTGCACTCCTCTTGAAGTCCATAGCTCTCTCTGCTAGGTGGTTGGCTTCCGCAGCATTGCTCTGTCAACCGCATCGTCAAAAGTAGCTGGTCTCTGAAAGGCGGTCACATAATTCGCATATCGAGGATGCAGACCAGAAATGAAACGATTCACCTTCTTTTCCTCAGTATTGATCATATCCTCAGCAAAATGGGACAACTGGATGAATCGGTGAATATACTCTGAAACGGTCAGCTGCTGCTGCTGTAAGGCCAGAAACTTAACCTCCTTCACACGCCGGACATGAGCAGGGATGAACTTCCTCCGGAACTATTTCTGGAACGTCTCCCACACCGTTTCACTAGGCATAGTCAAATAGGCTGCACTGACACTCTTCCACCACGTCTTTGCCACCTCTCGGAACATCGAGGCCGTAAGCATAACCTTCTGCCGGTCATCACAGACAATGGTAGAGAAGAGATCCCCGGTATGCTCTAGCCACTGGTCAGCCTTCAGCGCATCTTCGTTGCCATAGAATTCCGTGGCTCCACGTTTCCGGAATTTATCATACAACGCATTTGGATCGCTCTCCTTAGGCTGGAAAACCACTTGTTGCTCTACAGGCCGCTGAACTGGCGCTTGACTCTGTCGGTCTACTAACGAAACGACCTGTGCCTGCAAAGAATGGATCGCCTGCAGCATGGTCAAGAAGCGCTCATCAAAATTCACAAGTTGCTGTGGAGCGGCTGATCCACTCTCATTATCTCCTTGATTATTGTTGTCGTGTGTTCCAGATCCCGATGCCATAGCCTGCAAAACACAAAAGTCAATCTGCTATCACACTAGGGAACGCACACAGACTCACAAGAAAGAAGACCACACATAACAGTCCAAAACTGGACTACGGAATCTCACCACGTCCTATATGCCTACATGCTTACAAACTAAGATAGAGACAATGCTCTGATACCATACAATACGTATGTCACAACCCGAGCCCAGGGACCGGGGGTCAGAGAAAGTCTAACCAATGACACACGTACTCCCGTGCACGTACACTTAGACCCCGTCCAAGTATACACGCACAAGGGATCATTCACACGTGTAAATAACTGTACGCGGAAGCTGTACGTATCAAGGCATATCACAACATACCAAAAGACGTAATGGATTTCAAAAACATTAAACTGAGGACAAGAACAATTACAAGAACGTATGATCATAGAGCGGGCTTATAACAATCAAAAACCAAAATACAGATATCAATCAAAGCCCACGGTACAATTACAGAAAAATCCCCTCAATAGACTCAGACTCAATGAATGGGGAAAACAAAATGATGTAAACCGTACTCTGGAGGATGGATCAAGTCCACTCCTCTAGGCCGGAGGGGGCCTCGCGCGCCTCTCCTGGAGTCGGGTCGACCGACGCAGGATCGGGAGAGGGATCTGAGCCTGCAACACACAAAGACAACTCATAAGTACAACGACTTAGCAAAATATAAGCCACAAGAAGATAACACGAATTGTGTCTAATAATGAGTAATAGTCACAGTGCAAGATCCATAGAAATCATGTTCATATACTAAGCAATTATGTAAATGAATAAACATGCTATCAGAATCACAAACAGATAACAATCAAAGTGGCTACTACATTGGCCATCTTCTCCCTTTCGAGAGCAGTCGGAATGAGAACACCAGCGACCGGGCCAAGGTACGCATGGGTCTCTAGTTCCCGGGGTCCGGAGTCCCAGGACAGAACACTCTGCAGAGGCAAACACATAAACTAAACCAAAGTTAACCCCGTCGGGTATCCTAAGGCTGAGGCTCAGTAGTGCCAATACCAATTACAATCAAATCGGATGATGCACCTCAATCAATCAATCATATCACATACATATCTCACATATCACGCTAAACAAACAATAGATAGTGCATCACATATACTGATACTGAATGCGAATAAGCATATACAGATACTGAATGTACCTAAGCAAATGAAAGAAGCACTGACAATGAGTATCAATAACAATCACTGACTCCGAACTCAAGTACTCAAGTAGAGCAACGGTAAAACACAATACACAATAATAGAATGGTCCCGCCCGGGCTTCGCTCTGGGGTTGCTGCATTTCCCACAGAATCGAGAGGTCCAGCGCAGAACACATAAGAGGGCATAACCGAAATCAATATGCTGTACAAATCAGAATACTGTTACGAATCAAGGTCAATTACAAGCCAATCCTCAGCTATTTATCCAGTGTTTCTAACCGTGCATGTTGATGTAGTTTTAAGTTGTCCGATGCACCATTGTCTAGTGTTGCAGTGTCTGGAGTGTGCACCGAAGTCCCTTAAACCAACACCCATGGGAAGGTGCTAAACAACTGGATAAAAGGGCATGAATGATTCACAACCTTCGAGCTCATTCATGTCATTCAAACATTCCATTGGGCATGTCCAGGTTAGCTACATTCTAACATGAAAGTCATAACGGTCTCTTTCTTAAACCTAGCCCTTTTTATTCAATTCTCAGGAGCTCATGGTGTAGCCGTAGGTGACCTTACGGCTTAGCCGAGGCATCTTACGGCTTAGCCGTACTATGTACTGCGGCTGAGCCGAGGCTCCCCAAAATGTTCATTCATATTTACGGCTCAACCGTATTTTACTCTACGGTGCAGCCGTATCCTGGTCCACGGCTTAGCCGTAGCACAATGCACGGCTTAGATCAGGCTGGGCCGTAGAAGAGTAGCATTTTGCCAACTCTCAGTTATTTTCAGGTGTTAGTCTGTACTGTCCTACGGTTATGGTTACGGCTGGGTCTCGGCTTAGCCGTAAGCCATTTCACGGCTTAGCCGTAGCACATTTCACGGTGTAGCCGTGAGTGCACGGAGTCATTTTTCTGAAATAGTTACAGGCACACAGAAAACGAGTCTTTCGACCGAAAACAGGAAAATAACAGCAAAAATGGACTCAATAGGGCTGTCTAACACTGATGCATACAACAAGGAGTAAGATACAAACAATCAAAACACTATCAATCGGTGTTCATACTACTTGTGCTTATACTTGCCTCACAGATGGAAATCACGTCGTTGCTTGGCTCAGTCCACTGGAAAACACACACAACTTGGCTCCTCTCTCCCTCACGTGCAACAAACAGAAAGGAAAAGGAGTGAGAGAGAAGAGCTGAACGAGAGAGAGACGACTGAGAGAGACAGAGAACGATCGAGAGAAAGGAGAGAGTTGGTAGGATATTTATAACTTAAAATGAGTCCAAATTACACTTAAGTCCAAACAGCTTACACAAATGTTAGTTTGAGTCAACTGACGTTCCAACGAGAGCAAACGGAAACATTTGGATCCAAGACAGTTACGAAGATCGACAAACTCAACGAAAGACACGCGATGACGTCAGAATGACGCAAAACTGACAAAGTCAATCAAAAGCCAAAATTACGAAAAAGGGCTCGAACTACCGAAACCAAGTCAATTCAACCCAAACGATCTCTCCATGACTCAAAGCCAAAGAAATACAAAATCAAAACACTCTTAACGCTAAAATCACACGCAATTACCCACTAATCCGGGTCAACTCGGGTCGGAGTGTTACAGTTATTTCAAGTACAGTTAATGGTAAACGGTGAATAGTCGACAAGAAAAATTACAGTGTTTAAGTTTAGTTGCAATTGGGAAAGGTCTATGAATATATCTTGTAATTGCTTATTATTAGTGCTTGATTTTTTCTTGATTCGAGGAAAACTCGTGGGTTTTTTTCTAATAGGGCTTTCCATGTAAAAACCAGAGTATTATCCTTTTGTGGGGCGTGATTAATTTATTTGCTAGTTTTTTTATTTTTTTTGTTGCATATGTTTTGAACTGTAATCTAAAAATCCGAATCTAAAACATTTTTTCAAAAATCCAACTCGCACGAGAGTCTTATACAATTTTACTTCGACAAACAAAAGTTGGTTCCATCAAGGGATTGAAAATAGGATGAATAAGAGGTTAGTAAAATATTGTGTGTTGATAGTAATTACATTATTCATCATGATAATTGTATCATGCACTGTATTGTTGATGTTATGATGGGGCTAACTCCTGTTAAAATGAAAATTAGTAAATTTAGATACTAGGAAAATCCGGACTAATCCTTGGAGGATCCGACCCTTCGGTTACAAAGCAGCAGGCGGCATCCATCCCCTTTCACACCGTCTCCTGCAAATGGTGGACAGTCTCCTTCTCTTCCGCTGCGTATATTCTCAGCGATAGTACACAACACCAACCACCATTTACTCCTCTTTATTATATACTCATCACACTCATAAACTGATCAAAAAGCTGGTTAAAAACACAATCTTTTTCTTCTCTTTCATTTCAATCACTCTCAATTCATCTTCTTCTCCATCATCGTCATCATCAGAAAACCATCAAAACACCATGGACTTCCCATTCGGACATCATCACCATGGACGCCATGAAAGAAGACGCGAGGAAGACGAAGAAGAACAAAGCTACCCACCCCCTGGACATCGCCCTCCAAGCTACCCCTTTCAACAAGGAGAGTGCGGATACACTGAAAGCCCCGAATATGGTCGTCCTCCTCCTCCTCCTCCTCCTCATCATCACCACCACCATCGCCATGAACGCTTCGAGGAAGAAGGGTACGAGAGGCCTCCTCCGCCGCGTCCACCTGCCTACGGTGGCTACTCTGATTACCCGCCGGAACCCCAGCACTATCCTCGGCCTCCTCCTCCGTCTGAGCCCCAGTTGGGCTATTCGTCGGTGCACCATGTGGCTCATGAATCGGGAGGTGGGTTTGAGTCGGAGCCATCTGGGTTTGGTCGGGAAGAGCCTCATGGTCGCCATGGTGCCTTCTCCATCTTCCATCACCATAAGAAGGAGAGTGAAGGGTCGGGGACTGTGAATAAGCCGACTGTGAGGGTTTACTGCAAGGCGGAGACTAATTACTCGCTCAGTATTCTGGATGGGAAGGTCATTCTTGCGCGATCTGATCCGAACGATGAGTTCCAGGTGTGGATTTCTCTCCTTTTCCATCTGGGGTTTCAAAAGATTTGATTTTTAGATATGGGGTTTCCCGTTTTCCCCTTCCAAGGCATGGATTTGGGTCCTTTTCTATCTGGGGTTTTAAAAGATTTGATTTTTAGATATGGGTTGTGTTCTTCTTTTTAATTTTTATCCGGGTTTCTATGTGGATTTTGGGTGTTTTGATAGGGTGTTCTGTTTTTTGGGTTGTGTTTCTTGTTTGGGTTTTGCTTCTGACATCCTACTTTTTTGGTTCTCATCTGAGATCTCTGTAGTTTTTCTGTTATATGTATTTTCCTTTTGATTTTGTTTTCTTTTTATTGATACGGGTTTGCTGTTTGGGCAGCATTGGATCAAAGATGAGAAGTACAGTACTAAGGTGAAGGACGAAGAGGGGTTTCCTAGCTTTGCTCTGGTTAACAAAGCCACTGGTCAGGCCATCAAGCACTCCATTGGAGCCACCCATCCAGTAAGTTCGGCTGAAACTAGTTGCAATTTCATACATAAAGGTTTCATTTTCTAAAATTTTAAACGCTGGAGAAGTTCAGTAGAAAATTGTTAAGTCTCTTGTTTACATTTTTTTGGTTCTCCAAAATGATTCTTGGGGTTGATTTGTTGATTTAGAATAAGAGGAAGATGCGTTTGTTTATGTGCAGTTGTTGGAAGCAATGGTTTTTGCTGTTCTTTGGATACTAGTAATGGGTTTGGAATTTTTATCTGGCAGTTTTTAACTTTGTACAGTTAGCTTGAATTGTGAGATGGTACTAGTGGGCCCTGCATTTTAATGTCGAAATGGTGATTGATCTGTAAGACACTTGTCGTTGCACATGAAAGGAACATCTTCCTCATGTGATGTGAGGATTAGCCTTCTACTTGGTTCCATGAATTTAGCCATTAAGAAAGAAAATACAGCAACCGGTCACATTCAACAGAAAAGAAACACAGATATTATATTTTCACAGGCTATCCACTGTTTGGTATCTTGTTCTCAGTATGGATTTTTGAAACCCAATCCATGTACATCTCAATTGAAACAGGAATCTTGTCTCCTCTATATTCCCATGGAAATGGTTCGAATGGTCTCAAAGTCACAGAGATGTCTTTCCACAATTGCGCTTCCAACCCCCACTCCTACCTATTCCTATTGGTTTCCAACTGTTATTTGCATCTGCATATTTGTCAATATCATTCTCCTTCAAACATGATATCAGTTTTCCCCAAACATTACATTTCTTGGATAATTAAGCCCCGTTGTCTTCAAAGAGTCTTTAATTCAGAAAAGAAAAAAAAAGTCTTTAATTAAAAAAAATCCAATGACCAAGTTCCACAAGGCCTCCTATCCAGGGCTCATGTTGAGTGGAAGACTAACGTTATTGAGAGGGAAAGTAACCGAGTTACATCCTATTGAGGCAGCAAATTGGTCTATAGAGCTTTCTGACATTTTCCATCGCTACTATATGTCTCCTCACTACTCTTAAAATGCCTCAAAACACATTAGAATCATGAAGAGTTGTTTTAATTGTTCTTCATAGCACTCACCGAGCACTACAGTTCCACATTCAAATTGAAGATGAAAAAAAGCAAAAAAAAAAAAAAAAAAAAAGAAACTTCAAGATCCATCTTGGTAGGAACAACACAAAGACCTTGCAAGTTGCAACCACTCTTTCCAACATAATACATCATTCTTGTCCATAGGCTCTTAGAGTGGATCCAGTCATTTTTGGGATCAAGGAGAAGACTGCTATGTGCACCATTTTTAAAAAAATAATTTTAATGAGTGAAAACTATCCGATTTTTTAAGCATGAATATGAGTGGAAATTATAGTTTTATTACCCGTTCTTTTTTTATTCATCTTTTGGCAGAAATAGTTTATTGGCACCATTCCAAAAGAAAAATAATAAAAAAAAGGAACTATGTTGGTAGATGCACATCTATCTCCTTTGCTGTTATCTGTAAAAATTACTGCTTGACCAAGATTCGTTTGGTCAGATGTACAAATGTGTGTGCCTCATAGTTCTTGTTATATTTCTTGAATAAGATCTCCATTTCATCTCATTTGTATTATTAGCCATCACTACTTTAGCTATTTTCTTTTAATTCATTATAGTTTGCATTTTTTTTTTTGCTGTATCTCATTGATTTCATCACTTCATGTCCATCTTCTTAAGCGAGTTTCCCTCACGTGACTGAAAAAAAAAAATGTTGCAGGTTCAGCTGTGTCCTTATAATCCAGACGTTCTTGATGAATCCGTCCTATGGGCTGAGAGCCGGGATGTAGGCGATGGCTATAGAGCAGTGAGGATGGTGAACAACATCCGCTTGAACTTCGATGCTTTCCACGGGGATAAGAATCATGGAGGAGTTCATGATGGCACCACTCTTGTGCTTTGGGAGTGGAAGAAAGGGGACAACCAGAGGTGGAAGATTGTTCCATACTGTAAGTTCTTATGATGCCAGTCTTCAATAGAGATAGTGAAATCAGGAAGTCAAATAAGGAAAATACCGAAAATAAAAGAAACTAACTGTGCTTTCAATTTTCAACTTCATTGAGAGAGTTCAGAAACCATGTTTTTATTGATGAAGATGGACTGTTTATTGTCATTGTTTTTCTTCTTAGAGCCACTCTACAAAGCTTGGCCTGAAGAAATCCCACCCTTTTCATTTGGGCCCAGTATTAGAGATAGGTGAAGCTTTTTTTTTCTCCCAGTAACCTGTGTTTTTCTTCTATAGGACCTACTTTCGATGGGTAAAGGAACACAAATCTCTACATTGAACAACCTTAGTCTTCTGATCACCGAATTTCCTTCTGCATTTGAATATGAACCTAGGCTATTATTCTCTTTATCCATCCTTTTTGTCAGCCATTCATCAGCTGGCTAGGACTGTAAAGTGTTTTTCTTTTTCCTGAACTGCCTCACTCCATATTCATGTTTGTTCTTATTTTATGTTGTTGTTAGCAACTGAAATCTGGTCTTAACCATTTGATGACTGGGGTTTTACGTTTAGCTGGTGAGGATTTGTAAATGTTTCTTTCTTAATCTAAACAATTGGCTATATTTTCTCTTTGCTCCTCCTTTTCTGACATATGATACCCAAATACTTTGAAAAAGGCAACTTATCGTGGCATATCGCATCGAATCCTTTACTTTTTGTGTAAAATCTATGTCCCAACCATTTCCATGGTTTATCATAGATTTGAAGCTCTACCGAGTTCATTGATAAGCTTTTTTTGCTCCTTCATTCATTTGTTCCCAGTCACTGCTCATTTATTCTAAATTCATTGTCCCTTAATAGTTGTTTCCCTTCCACTTCCCTTTTCATCACTACCCCCTTCGACACCAACTTCACTTCCGAACTCTCCAAGCCTTACATCTGCTTCTGGGAGACCAAAAGTCAGAATCTTGTCGTGATGACTTTCAGTTTCTAAAGCCTAAGCCTTCATGCCACCTATAAAATGAATCTTCTTTGTCAGGTTACATAGTTAATGGATTAGAATCTGGTGCGATTGGCTCATTTCTCAAAAACGAAGATTGGTGATTTTCTATTTCTCAGTTAATTTGTAAAGTCCTCCTGAATTAGGCACCTACCCCCTTCCTCCTTACCTCGACCCTTCCCTCTCCTACTCACGTGCATATTGTGGGGGATTTTCCTTTTATATTCTTTATTTTGATGAGAAAGGATATTAACATTGTAGGGGATCTGACATGAATAGCATCTTGCAAGTTCCAGCTACATAGTGATTAAAAAAAAAAAAACCATCCCAGTACCCGACTCGACCCCGGCCTAGTCTGCTTTTTAAAATCACTTTGGTGTATCCTTTCCACATCCATGCCATATTTGAGCATCATAATTTGTTGCCCATTCACCCGCTGGCTAGGATTGTCAGCGGCTTTTCATTTTTTTTATTTGCTTCATTTATTAGTTCAATGACTGAAGTTTGGAAAAAATGGGACATGGATGACATCCAAACCAATTTGTCAACTGGACTACAATTGTCGATTGGTCACAGTGACACAAAATTTGATTAATTAATATGGAACTTTTCCTCCAGCTGGGATCTTCGTTGGAAAAATATGGGTTGCTGATGCAGTCAATGAATACTTGCTTGACCATTCATTTTCTTGTTAGGTTTATGTCTTGCATTCTAAGTTTATCAGATCGGTTCATTGGGTTAGGCTATGATTAGGTTTAGGGTCATGGGTATATTGGTTATCTTTCAATCTTCCGGGTCCCATCCCCAAGTGGGGCACACTAGAAAGTGGTGCTTACCTGTTTCGTAGAGGTGTATATAAATACATATATAAATATATAATCTTCACTTTTTTGGCCTCCAAGAAACACTTTCTTAGCCCTACCAACTCTCTATGGCGATGGAGTCTCAAATTATCATCCTAAGCATTGGATCAATGGCCACCAAATTTTTACCGTCCATAATGAGTGCAAGCTGATCCAATAGTCCAATTGATTTGGATAGGGGTCAAACTTGGTATTGATGCCTATTACGGGGGTGCTTATCTTGTGGTCCACTTGGATGGATTATAAGTTTAGCCGTGTAATCTGTATTCTATAATCCTAAAATTTGAAACAGAGGTGAGAGCTCACCTCTCCTGTTTGTGGGTGTTGGTGATTGCCGAATCATGTGGGGTTGAATTGAGGAAAGTCGAGTTTATTTTCTGTTGATGTATGCAAGATTGCTGAGACACATAAATCCCTGTGTGTGATTTTCTCTCTTCTTGTGTGCTTGTTTGATTGTCAATTGCGGTGTTTACTTCCGTGCCACGCACACGTCTTATTCTTGTGCATTTGTCAAAAGGTTAGGATGAGAAGTTTGTGTAATTTCGAGGTCGTAACATATTCTTTTGTGGATCTACCGGATGAGATTTCATTATTTTGTTGATGTAACATGAAGAAAGATTAGTTACCAGGAAATTAATGCAAAAAACTGCATGCCATTCAATGATGTGGCAAAACAAAGAACAGCAAGTGCCGATAGGGGTGGCAAGTACAGTGATCATCAGACACCCATATTTCTTTAGTTGTGTACCCTTGCATCTTAACACGAGATTCCCTCATCAGTGTAGGGTACATGGCCCCTTTATTATGAAGAACGTGATATAACCCAGTAAGACATTTCTGAAGTATCTCTTCACCTCTTGTACTAAATATATATATATGTGTGTGTGTGTGTGTGTGTGTGTGTGTGCAACCCTCACAGTAAGGTGAGGGACAAACTTGATGGGGCCTACTTAGACCCCAGGTTACTTGGGGGGGATGGAAAGAGACATCTTGGATGGGCTCGTATATCAAGTTTGGGGTCAATCCCAAAGCCTTCATCCATGGCTCTTGACTTTATATTAAAAATTTTTTTTACTGGGATTACAGGGTTCTTTGGAGAATTGAGATTCATACCTTCATCTTAATGAAATAATTGATATTTTGTAATGGCTTTTCTAAGTGTCTTTCATCTGTTTTACTGATTGCAGGATAACTAGGGGTGGGTTATATGGTGAGTGCCCAACAAAATAATTACTACACTATGTGGTGTGCTTTACTTTTGTTCTTGGCAGACAGAAGGTTACTTTTATTGTACTGTGTCGGTGTGTTTCTTTTTGTTTGAAGCTTGAGTGGAGGTTGCGATGTCCGCAGACTGTTGCTGTACTCCATTTACATTATATTCTCATACATGTATGGGTTTTGTAGATGAGCATCACCCTTATATCTTGTTTTCCTGGTTCTGTTTGGTTGCAACTGCTTGTTGAGAAGCCTCCCAGGGCAAAAGTTGGGCTAAGAATCTTGTCAAATGAGTATCTGGAATAGCCTGCCGTGGAGAGGCAATAGAAATGCTTGAGGGGCAGTTTGCCTTAGATGATTGTGATTAGGGGATGTAAATGGGTTCCAAATCCTCCGATTGCCTGGAGGTTCCTATCCATTTGCATCTTTATTTAGGCCCCAATAAGTAGATGGGGTTCGGTTTGGTTCTTTTTTAACCTGTGGCCTAAACGGGTTTGGTTCTAGGTCCGGGTCTGGGTCTGGCTCCAACATGTGGACCTTGGATATGAATATTACCTTGGTTTTTTAGAATTTCTTCCAATAGTTCGTTTCTTTTCAAATCATTCTCTACCCAAACCCAAACTTGGGCCCATCCCATATATGGAACCAGATCAACATGGACCTGAACCAAATCTGACCTGTTTACATCCCCAATTCTGATAGGAAAATGGATTTTACATGTGACATTTACATAGGCAAATGTTGCATATGCAAGTGTTGCACAAGTGAAACATATCAAATGTGCCAGTACACTTTTGGTTGGGTGAAGTTGGCACCGTCGCTTGACATAGATGTGACATGGATGGACATGGATTAAACCTTGGGTGCCTAAGCTGGAGTATCACTCTAGGACCAGTAGCCCAATCTAGCCAAAAAAAGAGAGAAAAAAAAAGAAGTTTTAACAAATTTCAAAAAAAATCTATGTGAAGAAGTATGATAAGAAAATTGACTTCCGAGCTGTTTTTTGGCCATAAAAAGAAGAGCGGTCAGAATCATGAATTGTGGACTCACAGAAGTGCAGATTGAATTTGTTTTGAATATTTTTTTTACTAATTTCTCAAAATGCATGACGAGCTACAATAAAAAAAAAAGTTTTACCCTCTGGCCGTTTTTAACTGCATAAAGAAGATTAATGGCTCAAATTGGACCTTGGATTTTCTGAAAGTTCTTCACAAATTTCTGAAATTCCTTGAAGAATATATAAAAATTTGACTTTTGAGCCCTTTTTAACCATATAAAGAAGAACGGTTCGGATAAAAATTTGTGAGCTCCCAGAAAGGCACAAAAAATATTTTTTTATGCATGAGATTTTTTGAACTTTTCCTTTTACAAATTTTTCAGTATCGATGAAGAGTCAAGAAAAAAAAAAGGGTTAACGATTCATCTTCTTTATATGGTTAAAAATGGTCAGGAGGTAATAGTTTGGGGCCTATACCATTTAAAAAATATATATGCTTGTGGGGTTCAATGATAAGAGTGGGGTTCAATGATGATGCTGACGATATGCTAGTGGGCTTCGAACCCCTACTCGTTTAGCATTATCCATGGTTGATGGTTCTCCTACCTACAGTGAGTTGCCTAACTGGTTTTACTATCTTTCCAAATGTATAAATTTTTATGTAGAAAATGGTGTTATTTATGCACCACTTTCATTCCTCTCACAAGTAAATCAATGCATGCAAATAAAATCTTGTGTACCCATTATACATGTGAATCACAAACATACATAAGTGACTACAAAGAAATGACCCCTTTTGTGACTTTCATTGATACTAATTGCTTGGGTGGCTGCAAATGGGTGATGATCTTCTAAAACATTATAATGAAAAAAGAATCATTAAACATTTGGCAAGGCAAAAAGGTCCTTGTGCTTAGGGTTTTTGTGTCGTCACTAAGATCCTTCTCATATGAGGTATATCTATTTTTTGCCTTTACTGCTCTAAATCTTTAAAGTGGGTAGAGGTTTAGAATAATAGTGTATTTGGCAACTGTTTCTAGCCTTTACCAACTAAAGAGAAGTAGATGCAACTCTTTTTCCACAGCTTGCTTCATGAGGTAGTTGAGAAATAGAGAAAAAAAAAATAGAGGCCGGGACTGGGCATTGTGAATGCCTAGTCCACTTTTTTTTTTTAAATCTGAGAGGATAAATTAAGATCCAAGTCGTTGAAAATGTTCCAACAATGAAACACAGCTATGGGACCAAAGTTTAGTCGTTGGATCATCACAGTCTTGAGATATGTGCAAAAAAGGTGAGCAATTGGATATTATTTTATAAATTTTATGGGGCCCAAATTATTTTTTGAATTTGTGGGCTCCAAACACTAGATCCAAACTGTTAGATTTTTTTTGAAGGTTTAACACGAATGAAATCAATTTTCAAGGCTTGATACCTTGTGGATCTTGAAAAATGTGCGAAAAAACATCAATCATTGTTGTAACATACTCAATTTTGAATTGGTCCATAGGTAGTATCGTATTTCTATTTTTCTTATTATTTCTAGGATAATAAATTACAATTGAAACGGTTGAAAATTTTTATAAGGTCAATGATAACTAGTAGACCAAATTTTTTGCAAAAAAATGTGGACTTTTAGATATTATTTTTAAAAATTTTTGGGTCCCAAACACAAGATTCAAATCGTTAGATCTCTTTGGAAGGATGCACATAGCTATAGAGTCAAACTTCAAGGCCTGATACCTTATAGATCTCAGGAAATTTATGAAAAACTTTCAACCATTAATTTAAAAAAGTCTGTTTAAAATAAATTCTTAGAGCATCTCCAACAATAGTGTCAAATTGACACTTAAGCATTCAACATGAAAATTTGGAAGCTGTGTGAAGCTCCAAGGGCTATGCCAAATTAGACATTGTATGGCCCTTGCATGCCAAATTTGGCAGCTCAAAAAGGCAATAGCCTTTTATTTCTTTTCAATCTTTTATTGTTGGGCAATTCAAACTTGACAAAATATAAGATATAATAATTAAAGTTAAAAGGTTAAAAATAATAAAATAATAAATTTGACTTCTCCATTGGAGTTGCTTAAGTTGAAAATGCCAAATTCCAAATGCCAAAATTGCCACATAAGCCTTCGAGTGCATTTTTGCATCTCCAAATTTGAAGTAGCCATTGGAGATGCTCTTACATTAACAAACACATATTATGATTTTACCCTCTTGTTTATGGTTCTTTTTTAATGGCCCTATTTTGGATGAGTTTGTAAGAAAAAGCATAGTGATATCAAACCAGCCCTAAGTGTATAAAAGAAATTGAAGAACAACAATATTTTAAAGAGGTTTTTGTAAATACCACCCTAAGGTTTATAGGATTTGTAAATAAGCCCTATGGTTTTAGTATTTGTAAATAAGCCGCTGCATTTTCATTTTAATACCCGTTATGTCTCTAAAATTAGTAGACTTTCAGCCACCATAATTTTCTAGAGTGAAATGATATTTTTGCCTATCTCTTTTATCCATATATATATAATTTTAAACGCATAGTATTTATTTGTTTCTCTTGTGAGAATAAGAGTTACATTTAGTGAGAGAGTATACCCTATATAAAAATAATCCACTCAATCTAAAACCCATTTCATTAAGCCTAAAGCCATCATAATGACAATTAATACATGTACTTATAATCAATTCTAATTTATCCTATCCATACATGGCCCACTATTTGATTGATGAAAGTTTCCAAATACATTACTAGACTTTTTATGTATGAGCGAAAGGGCATTGTGACTTGGAATAAAATAATAATATTTTTGCAAATAATAATATAATCATATTTTGTTTATGGGTGTAAGGGTAAAGCTATCATTTTTTATAAAAATTAAATACAAACCTCATAATGCTTGCCCATTATTGTCAGGAATATTTACTTTGAGGACTTGATAGGTATTAAAAGGAAAAAGCAGGGCCTTATTTATACATATTAAAACTACAGGAGCTTATTTACAAATCCTATAGATCTTGTGGTGGTATATAAAAAAAAACTCTATTTTAAAAGGAGTTGGTGATACTCCAGGATACCTACTCCTGGAGGAAATGCTGAAAGCAATCTTCCTGTGATGGTCACGCCACCATATGAACAGGGCCTTCATGCTAAAATAGTTGATATTTTTGTCCCAGATGTTTTTTGTGCTATATGTTCTTTGATGCTGAGGAAAAGCAGCCAAGCCACATAATTATCTTGACAAATCAGCGGTAATTACTCGTTCAGCACCAATATATTTATCTTATAAATTAGTTTGATAGTTCAGTTATTGTCATTAAGTGTGCGATTATTCCTAGTAAGAGATAGGATTCAGATAAAATATGGGTCTCGGATCAATGCCTAATTTAGGGTTTTACGGTAAGCAAACATGAGCTGAACCCCTAGTTACATCAAACTGGGATCGATTCATGTTGGACCTGAATTCTGAGCCACTTAGTGTCACTTACAGTTGGACATAAGTGGGAGCTGTGCCCATCTGGTGAACCATTTTGACCAAATCCGACTAAGCACCTACGCAAGCCAATTTACTCTAAGTTGTTTTAAATGAACAACCTTGACCTGAAAATAGTTCTAAACTCTAATACCCCCGTCTAACCAATGAAAACTCTAATACTCGTGGCCGGTCGATGAATAATGCCTGCAGGGCCCACTATCATATTCGGAGGGAAAAAAGATTTCCTAGGGGAACAAATGTGAAAAAGGTTAAAATTCGCAATAGCTTTAATGGGTCTTCCGAAATTTCTGGGGAGGCCATGGGCATGGCCCTATCTTGCCATTGCTCCTCCCCCCACGAAAAACAAGATTGAATTCTGTGGGCCCCAGTTGAATGTTGATTATCTGATAGTGAAGATTTAGTTTATAATTTGTTCAGTGGGCGTTGACTAGTTCCCTATTCCTTAGGCTATCGATGGAACATATTTTGTTGAATTAGAAGGATATGGCCTCATGATGGGTCTTAGGCCTTTGGTGTTCTTTGTTTTGTTGAAGGTGTATCAGGGGTATGTAGTACTCCTGTCTTTTCTTGTTTTTGGGTTTTAGGTGTTTTGATTGTTGTATAGCCTTTTTGTCCTGCAAGCCTTTTATCGTTAATTTTAATCATTCAAAAAAAAAATTATGTGGGCCCCATCGACGTTAATGTCGATTCATGTGAAAATCATCATCCAGATGATGGAATCATTGTGAGGCCACTCACCCCATATGACAAAATCTTTATTCTACTAGAATGGGTTTATCATTTGTTTGGACACTGAAGTTGTTACGTCAGGTGAAACCAAGCATGTATCCTCTTGTCATAATGCTATCCATGCAATTGCTGTGTGAAGCTTCGGCGTATCATCCATCCAATGCGAATTGAAAAGTTCACAAAAATAGGACTTCAAAGTACAGTCCCACCATTGATAGCCCTAGGGTAAAAATAAAGTAAGGATGGTCCAGATAGCCCATGTCTGGGAACTGGGCCTACTTGGACTCAATGAGCCCACCACATCTTGTCTGGACTGGGGCCATGCTTCGAGGGAGATGGGATGATACCTTACCTAGGACTAGCAATGTTTTTACCCCCAGATAAAACAGTCTAGCCTGGGTATATTTCTTCTTGGCAATCAAAGTAATGCCACCAGCCCACAAGCATGAGTGTTCCTTACCCTAGTCGTCAGCCTAAACCTAGTTTGAGCTGGCAATTCAGGGTTCGGGTTGGGATGCCATTGGCTTAATTTAACCCAATCTGACTCATGTTACCCATGGCTACCAACCAGTCTAATTGTGACCTTAACTTTGACTTAATTAACCATTTTTAAAATTTTAATACATCATATTATTAGAGATAAGAGCATCTTCCATACATGATGCGCTATGCATTTAACCTTCATCCAATCACGTCTAGCTATATGATTTAAGCCCTTACATAGACAGACTTTCATTCTCCACCACTCCCCCAATCATAAATGGGAGTACCAGTTGACTATCCATTATAAAAGGTGCAACAGACATGTAAAGAAATGCTTATGAATCTGGTGAAGACTGCTGAATCCCTGGGCTGGCCCAGAAATCAGGGCACCCACTTGGCAGGTGGGCCACTTGCCCGCATTCTACAATAAAATTTTGATCGTTGAAGATTAGTATAGAACAAAGGACAAAGAGGCCATTTTCAAGTGCACATGTGCGGCTGACCTGATAATAGTGGACTTGGAAATAAAAAAACACTATAAAGAAATACCCAAAATCCCAGTCTCTATTCCGTTAACTAACAGATAGCATAGAAAGCTGAAGGAAATTTCACAGGAGACTGGAAAAGAATCCTTTTGTTTACAGAGTAAACCAATAGGATTAAAAGTTGCAAATGACAGCTTAGCTTACAGATGAGCAACAAACAAACAAACAGACAAGTGTCATTCCTATGAGGTGATATGCAATGGGCTCCTCTGGAAAAGATTTCATTACAATAATCATCTTTAGATCTTCTAAGATCATGGGTCATGTTATTATATTAATCAAATGATAATAAAAAAACAAATTTCCCAATTGGATTGAGAATGAGATGAGCTGCTGTGAACCAATGGCTGATGCATGCTGCTACAGTAGGCTATCAGACCTTCCTCTAAATCAAAGTCTCCATAGTTTATTCAACGCTACTTCACCTAAAAATTCCTATTTATATGATACTAACCCAGAAGTCGGTTTTTGACTTCTAATCATTCAATAATCAAATGAAAGAAAAAGGTTAAAATTATTGGGTGGCATGTGGGTGTGGGGCTCATGGTGTTGATGTTGGGTATCAGGCAACAGTTGGGGGTGAGTACGGTTCAAACTAAAGACAGTTTTCAAATGGGGTTTGCATGTTGTGTGCCGGTTTTGGGGGCCACCTTGCTTTCATTTGAATTTAAGCGTCTGTTTGGTTGATTGTATTGTGATTCAACAGTTTACAAATGAAAGGTCTACTTTTTCCTTGGTGTTCAAATTTTGGCGGAAGTATCAAGCCCATCAAATGATCCTCACTCTTTGGTTTAAGTGCTCAAAAGCTTACATGAAAATATCTGATATAAACATTGCTTTTATAAATACCACACAAGTACATGAGTCTCACCCCATTAGACCCAACATGCATATAAGAGGGTCAACACGTGCATTTTTCAGGTCCAAAGCCTAGATAATTGGGAATTTGGGGTCCATTGATATCCTTACTTTTTTTTTTTTTTTTGAGGCCTGCATTAGAAGTGGTAATGGGCCAGGTTTGGCTAGGCTGAGATTTCCTCAAGCCAGACCTTGAGGGTCTGCTTGGCATCATTCTTGTACTAATATTCTTGATCATGTGCTAAGATTAAGTTCTATTGAGATATGGTTGCGCTAAGAATGGGTTGTGCAGAACTAATTTGGTGATATTATATAATTGTAATGTAAAAATTGTTTGGAGAAATTACATCACCATTGTTCCAAGGAATAGAGAACTATTTTTGACAATATATTGAGCTCAAATCTATTATAAATATTCAAAAATTTACAATTTACAATTTCCATTCTACTGGACTGTAATTTCATGAAATTTTCTCCACTGATAAGGTCAAACTTCATCCAATCACATCCCAAACCATGTTAGCATGTGAGAACACAGAGAAAATGTCAAACAAGCCCCTAGTTATTCGGCCTAGTAGTCGAGCCTAGATCCAGCCCATGGGCCTTCAAGTTAGGCTCATATCCATATTAAAAACTTAAACATAAAATATTCCCTTTATGTTAAATATGCCAAGCCAACCAAATCATTACGCATATTAATTAGGCCTGGTCTTAGCCATTTTCCAATCAAACCCATTAACGAGGCTTAAGCAGAAGCTTTTTTGGACCAATAGGACCTTTTTAGTTTTTGAAAACCAGTCAAGGGAATTAGGACCCATGAGAAACCCTAGCTCAGTAGAGAGAAGTCTATACTCGCAGGAAGAAAGCATGCGCACATAGGAAGGGAATCAATGATTAATTCTTGCATAGTTGGATGAGAAATGAGGTATTATCCAACCAACTGAGCTTACCTCTGTATTCTCAAACCAATTGGACCTTATATAGGTATAGAGAATCTATATCATTTACAAAGGTATCCTTCACTTTTTACATACTAGTTATGACTAAAACAAACTTACAAGATTGGGGATTTCCAATATTTTCATTTTAAGAACCTTTTCTAAATAAAAACATCAAAGTAGTGGGAAGAATTTGATAAAGCGATATGGACTCTTAGGCAATTTTATCAACCTGTTTAAACATGCTGAAGGGTGAGATAATATTCATGAGGAAAACTAGCCAGTAAGTCTCATATTGGTTAAAAACGTAACAATTGGCCCATGACTAATGAAGGACTTGAATAATGATTTTTAAGTCAAAGTCTCATATTATGTTTTGGGCACCTCACTAGAACAAACAAACGAAAAAGAAAGTAATAGTTATAAATATATGTGTTTAAATGTTTTAGATTGTTCTCAATATCAATAAATGGTTATTTTCATTAATGTGATTCTTTTTAGCTTATGAGCGATCTAATTTGTAGGATCCACCTAAAAGTATAACAATATTAGGGATTGAAGGGTTTGAATGGTATGTCTATGAACTGTCATGTGAAAAAACTTAATGTAAAATGCATTGTTTTGAAGGTCTCAAAATTATTCAGTCACTGATACATAAAATGGATGATTCTCGAAGTATTCACAATATAAAGTTAGGTGACCAAAACTTTTTATTAGGAGTCAAGTTGGACTCGCAGTGAGACTAATTTACGAAAATGGTACTTTCCCTGGACATTGTAAAATTTTCACCAATAAGAAGGTCTACATGCAGTTGTTCTCATGGGGCCGTTAATGAGATGGGCAGCCCGTTATCATAGAAGCTTCCCTCTTGAATTAAAGATGGCCGACTGTGACGTCAATGCAGGAACATCTGTGGGAGAAATGGAAGCCTATCAAACGAAAAACAAAATTTCTGGTGGACATTTATGTATTACATTTAAAACCATGGTTTGAATTAGTTCTTAAGTTGAAAAATTACACCCTCGAGGGTTGATCTCCACATTTTCTTACCAATAGCAACACGTGCCCATGTCTTGACATTTGACTGCCATGACCATGTCAGCAAAGGAAGTTTCCTCCATCAAGTGGGTCTAAGATGTCAACACTCTGAAAGTAAGCTAGCCAGCTTGGTTGGCCCAATCCACAAGTGGGCCCCACTCTCTTCTCTTCGTACCATTGACCACAAGATGTAATCCTGACTGTGTGTTTTGTTGCCCCTGTTTTTATTTTTTTCTCGCGCTGAGAGACTCTTCTTGTGCATTTAAATAAATAGAGACATAAATAAACGCCGACCTATTTGGGCCCCACAAGATTTCCTTGGAAAACGGTGAGAGATGAGCGTCTCTGTCTTTTCAGTTGTCTGCCCTAGGAGCTGTCCTTCTCCATATCATTCTAATCCTCTGAGGCCACAGTAGAATTCCAGCCCTCTCTCTCTCTCTCTCTCTCTCTATTTAGATGAATGTCAAAGAAACTGCATCTTCTTCATTGGATCAGTGTCATTTTCTTTCCAAAACGGGTGGCCCATTTGTCGATGTTCGGTCGGTTAAGATGTCATGTCATCGATGGGTCACTATTATTCTATCATGGGGCCCGGGTGCAACGAATTGGGGCCCAAACATTTCATTTTCCATTAAACTTATATAGGATAAAGACAAGGGAGTTCCAAGAGCAATTAATTAATGAATTGGTGTATAGTTAATTATAATTTAAGCTCTAATTTTAACATATAGAAGAATACAGATGTCGTTGTCATGAGGATTACCGTTGTCATCATCGCATTATCACGTTTATCTGGGATTACATGGTGAAAGAAATGATTTGATTCATCAATCAAAGCCAATGATCTAGTGTAAGCGACCTTTAATTCAACATTATGATGCAAAGTAAGTGCCTATATCATTGGATTTGAATTTGTGACTCCCAGTTTGTTGTGGGTTTTAGTTTGCTTTTATGGTAAAGATCCCACTTCACTAGGATTAGAATGTTACAATTCATATTCAAAGGTTTGTGACACCAAACACCCCTATCAGGCTGTTAGTAAGGATGCAAATGGATTTGATTTTGGGATGAAACCACGGTGGTTCCAAACTTGAATTCAGATATAGCACAAAGCCCTTGTGTTGTGCAAGATTCAATAATAACTTTAAAAAAAAAATGATTCGGTTATGAATTTGGAGCGGGGCTACTAAATAATACATGACTAGATCTAACTTGACTTTCAAATATGAATATAACTCAAGCTATGTAGGCCCTTTAAAACTTATTATATATATATTATATGGAAAATATTAGTATGCATCAATTCTTCACCATAGGGAGATGGATGCTTATATGATTTTTCTTTTTTGTTCATGAGCATTCATCCTTCTTATATATCTTTTTGTCTTTTGCACATAAATGTTTTCAATTGTCTATATATATTCAATTTGTGAATGTGATTATCTTGGTTGATATCCCAAGCGGAAAACATTTAGAGATCCAATTCCAAACTCAAACACTCTAAATCCTATACGTATGGTTCTGGATTTTGATATGAACTTTTTGACCCAAAATAGGTTTTATACTCATTTTATTGAGAATATGAGAATTCGGATATTTGAATAATCGGATACACATTTGAAGCACTGTTTATTAGTGGATGAGAATGTGTGAATTTTGAGTTCTTCTAGGCCAAAAGAAGGAAGAGAGAGAGAGAATTATTCCTCATAATTTATAAGAAGGTTGGGCTTTGAATTAACTAAGATCTCAAACCCTTAATAAAATTGTTCATGTTTTGATTATCCACCAGCCTCTTTATTTGCTAGAACTTTAAGAATAATTCATGTTTGAGAGAGGAATGGAAGAGGGCAAGAGTTATAAAATTTCCCAAATACTGTTCCTACTTGTCTCCATAAGTGTTAAAAGTAAATTGTGGCATTTAAAAAACTGAAATTTAAAGAAATTTATAGGTCAAAAGTGACATATTGAAATGTTTATTATTTCACCACTTAAATAAGAAACTAGAAAAGAAGGGCCACGCTAAATTCCGGAAAATAAAACTTTCTTCCTGTATCACTTTAAATGCTAAAAAATAAATAAGTGGCATTGCTGTCAAAATTTTTCAAACACAAATAAGGACGCATACACCTGTTTGCCTGAAAAACAAAATCAATTTTTAATATTTTTTCCCTCGAAATAGAGTACTCAACATGCATGAAAACTCTCACGATTGGATAATTTCTGTCTTTCTGATCTCTGATTTTCCAGGGAATATAGATTGAAAGGGACTGAAATCGATAAATTATCTGAGTAGTGGTTCAATCATCAATGATGTGACTAATAAAATTGTATAGGAGACAAGGCAAATCTTGTGAAATCCACCATGTCCCTTCTGACACTGGGTACAAGCGATCAATGGTGGCGTCCAATGTTTTAGTGCCACAAAGCAATCATATGTGACATTGTTCCACTAGATGATAGGTTCAAAATGTCCGAATCTGACTATTGTTGCTTAGAACCCAAATATATATATATATATATAAATAAGTAAAAAACCTGATATCTACTGTATTGGTGTATGTGAAATTCTTAACATACCATGCATTTTACTGGAAGTCATAAATTTTTTTCTGATTGGGTAGGAAATATGCACTGGCCCCATCTACCTCATTAGGAATGCAATTGTGAGTTGAGACTTGAGAGCCACTATGAAACAGCAGAACTGGTGCAATGGATGTATAGTTAAGGCCATGTAATCTTTTTCTTTTTATAACTCTGGCTTATGCGCACACACCCCCCACGTAATTTGCTCAAGTGGGACAACTAGCAATTGACCCTAATTGCTTCTGTGGAAAAAAGCTATTAAAGAATTGGCAAGATCATTTAGTCTGGGCGCTCCTCTGTGCACTAGTTTTTGTAAAAAGAAAATACATGTTGGATCTTTCATCTCATGGTTATGAAGTACTAGGAAACTAGTCATTTTCATATGATTACCTTGATAAAATGGATAACTAATAACCGTACCTTCCAGATCCACAGATAGATTACTGTCCTATTAAAGTGAAAAATCAAGGTCATGTGGTCTTTCCTTGTGTTTCGACACCAACTATAATTTTGAGCCATTGTAAGAAACAATTTATTGTTTTGGTATAAACCAATCCGATGCCAATCAATTTGATGGTTACATGGTGACATCTATGTGAATATTGGACTAATCTCTACTTACAAAATCCAAAACTTTAAGTACTCATATTATACATTTATTGTGCATACAATACCGATATTGAAATTTGAAATATAGTTGTAGTGTTGGATATTTGGGTCCAACGGTATGAAGCCCATGGACTTGAAAAGCAAATAGTTTCATGCAATGGATCTCAATCTAGAGGCAAATTGTAAATAAGTTTAAAAAAATTAAAGCACTTCCCTATACTTCTCATGTCTGATCCTTTGGGTATTCAGGGGCCTGTTTTCATTTATAGAAGAAACGTATGTATGTGGATCTACCCAAGGAAATGTACATTTGCGTGCTCTACGGTTGCCAATTTAGACATGTGTATGGTCATAGTGACACATAGAGATATGTTACATTTGTAGTTGTTGATATTTAGCTCCTTGTGTATGAAACCCATGAACCCCAAACGATAAATGGTTACATGCAATGGATCTCAATCCAGACCTTGTAAACAAGTAGAAAAGCTAAAGCACTTCCCCTCTCATACTTTTTTTTTAGGCATTTAAGACTTGTTTTCATTCGTAGAAGAAACGTATATATGTGGATTTGCTCTTGAAGATGTGCATTCGCGTGCTCTACGCTTGCTAATTTTGACATATGTATGGTCGAAGTGACCAATAGAGACACATGTTTTTAGTACCCCCAACCAACCCTTGCACGCGTGCTAACACACATGACACGTAGAGTATGCATATCGTGGTACTCAGAGAAATCTGTTGGTGAAGATAAGGTTTGTGCCATTAAAACGTGAGCAAATCTTATATCAACCTAGCTTAATTTTAGCAAATTGAAATGGACTTTCCTTTAAATGAAGAGGCTCTTTTCTTTTAAAAGATGTATAAATAAATATGTACTTACAGTTTTACTTCTATGTGATGTGTCAAATAATGAACCCACCACCATCAAATTTGATAGCAGTGCAACTAGCTATTTTGGCATATTGATGATATGATAATATTGGTAATTAGTCCTTTTCACCTACCAAGGCCGGCCAAAAGTGGGCCATAAAAGGATAAAATGTGCAGAGGATATTGTAGACAATGGCTGGTAAAGTTTACCTCAAATGGCAGTTATTAACCACTGAGATTACATGAGAAGCTCTCTGGCAGCTCCAAACCTTGTAGAGGGTCAATGGTGAGAGTGAATGAAAATGTGAAAGTAAGGATGCCAATAGACACATTATTTGCTTATCCAAATGACCCGACCTGAAAATATATATACAAACTCTTTCAATAGGCCCCATAGAAAATTGGCTCTAGTTCAACAATTTGGCACCGTCTTATATTATATGTATATAAAATAAGCGTGTTGTATGTTAATAATTATACAGCCATACAATTAAGGGGATGGTAGGACCTCCCAATTATCCATATCTTTGATCACTAGCATCTCCAGCTATTTATCACATGGTCTATTGGTTACAGCTGTTCACATGTCAAATCTGAGAGAGAGAGAGAGAGATCATAACAAGGACAATTTCAATGCTTTTGAAAACAGAAGGTAATTTCTTGCATTTGGTTCGTATGTGCATGAGTCTTTTATCACATATACAGCTTTCTACAACTCTTCTGAAATGGAGTAGATAACAAAAGGGAAAAAAAAAAATTTAAAGGCACATGAGAAATGAAAAGATTGGTAGAAAGGGAGAGGAGACCAAGACAACAACATCAACTACAGCAAACATAAAAGAAAACCCAAAAAGACAAATGGACCAAAAGAGGCTTATTTGAGAAGTGCCTTGCAGCACACGTATCCATTCCTCTCAGAAGCCTCTATTTAAGTGGGTATTTTTCCTTCTATTTCTTCTTTCTTAACAGCTCCTCGGAATCTCCTTCAAGAGGCAAACACAATTCATGTATCTTACTGTTCTTTCTCTCTCTCTCTGCCCCCATCTTTTCCCTGCTTTTTTTTTTTTTTTTGTTCTTTGGGTTCTAAAACTGGTTCTTGTATTTCCTCCCTTCATGTATTTGTGTATGTAACTATTGTTTATCACTTTTGGGTTTGAGTTTGTTTCTTATTGTTGTCTTGTTGGGATTGAAGAAATTGGGTTTGTTTCAATATTCTATTTCAGGAATTGGGATTTGGGTCTTAAGGTGCAGGGATGGAAGAAGCTTCAGTGCCAACAGGAGGAAGTGAGTCCTTGGACTTGCCACCTGGTTTTAGATTCCACCCCACAGATGAAGAGATCATAACCCACTACCTCACTGAGAAGGTATTGAACAACAACTTCAGTTCAAGAGCCATAGGGGATGTTGATTTGAACAAGTGTGAGCCATGGGATCTGCCCAGTAAGCTTCTGATTTTCCTTTCCTCTTGATTCTCAATCTTTTTTTTTTTTTTTCTTGTTTTCTTGTTTTGAGTTTTGGGTATTCATTTTTGATGTGAATGAATTTTGTTGCAGAAAAAGCAAAGATGGGAGAGAAGGAATGGTACTTCTTCTGCCAGAGAGATAGGAAGTACCCAACTGGGATGAGAACCAACAGAGCTACAGAAGCTGGGTATTGGAAGGCCACAGGAAAGGACAAGGAGATATACAAAGGAAAAGGTTGTCTTGTTGGGATGAAAAAGACCCTTGTCTTCTACAAGGGCAGGGCACCAAAGGGAGAGAAGAGCAATTGGGTTATGCATGAGTACAGGCTAGAGGGGAAATTCTCTTACTACAATCTCCCAAAAGCTACAAAGGTACCCATGTCTTTTTCCCATCTTTCCATTCGATTCATGAATTTTATCACTTTTTGCCACCATGTGCTGTTGCTAAGGAGATTTGATATGGGACCCTCTTCTCTTTAATTATTTTTATGAAGAATTCCATTTTCTGTTATCATTGCAGGATGAGTGGGTGGTTTGTAGGGTGTTTCACAAGAACGCAGGCGTAAAGAGAAGCCCAGTCTCTGGCTTGTTGAGGATGAACTCTTTTGGAGATGATATGTTGGATTCTCCTTCATTGCCACCTCTCTATGATCCTCCTTTCTTCAACGCGAACAGGCCCGATTCAAGTTTCATTGAAGGCAACAATGATGCTGTCAAAAATGCTATTCCATCTTCAACTGCATCAGATGGTGGTTATATGTCTTATTTCTCCACCGGCATGGAAGATCAACAAGACTACAAGATCTTACTTTCCAACAATCAATCTCAGATCAAAATTCAAGAAAACCAATGCAACCCACCTCCAAATCCTGTTGCGTACCCTCCCAATACCCTTTCAAATCCTCTCTTGTCCATTCCAGGGTCTGATAACTTGGGGTACTTGCACCAGGTCATGAGAAGCAATTCAATCCCAAACTTTCCTATCTCTGGGTATGGAAATCCTCGTATGGTCCTGTTGAGTGCCATCAATGGAGGGGCATCTGGCTCGAAGAGGCAGTGTAAGGTAGAGCAGTTCTCCAATCAGTCAATGGTTTCTCAGGATACCGGTGTGAGTACTGATGTCAACACAGAGATTTCATCAGTCGCTTCAAAGCATGAGATAGGGAGCAGCAGTGGGTGCTATGAAGATCTTGAAGGGCCTTCTTCTGCTGGCCCAGTTGATCTGGATTGCCTCTGGAATTACTAAATAATGTGAGGAGACTGTGAGATAGGTATATATGTGTTTGAATTACATTTCCAAGATCTGGCTTCTAAGGAGCTTCTTGTCATGTCCCATATAAAAGAAGGCCTTGGATTTCAGGAATGGTTGTATAGATTCCGATGTGCAGATGAAAATCTTACAAGAATATACATAAGGAACTCATGAAGATCATGCTTGTATACATGAGTACCATGTATTCTTTTTTTCCCCCCCTTCCCGAACATAATCTCTCTCCTGTTAAGTTATATTCAGTTTTCTACATCTGAATTGTAGTGTAGATGGTATATGTTTCAATGTTACATTGAGAAATGATGGTAAAGTGGTTCTTGTATGATGCATCTGAAGGTGAGAAATGAGTTTTAGAATCTTACGAAATGTTCGTCTCTAATATTCTTAAGAACCCACAGTGTATCTTCTTACATTGGATTTATATATTTACGAAATCTATTGGATTTGAAACGTAACATTCCCACATTGATTCTTTTCTGCTTAGTTCAAGTCTCATAGATTTTAGGGAAACGGTCCTACAATGCTAATAGAACCATGCATACGACAGCCTATTTGAACTATGTACGTCTCTCCGCTGTTGATTTAACCCAATCCTATCACATATCTCCGTATATATAGAAAATTACTTGAATTTCATTCCAATCTGAGCAATATACATTCTTTGGAAAATATTATGCATATTTCATATATCACTCTTAAGTGGAATTTGGATCATTGTATACAAAAAGGGAGGACGGTAATAAAATCTAATTGGATCTAGTAAAGTGGGCTCAACATAAGTTTAATTAGGTGGGTTATTGTTGTCAACGCTATTAACTGTCACAAAGGGTTATTTCTCTAGATTGTCTGCATCTAGATATGGTGTTCTTTTATGAACTTCTCATCTTCTTTCAACAAATTTGTACATGATCTTGTGAGATGTACTTCTCATCTGCTCTACATTTATTTTTTTTCTGTTGAACGTAACCATCTGTTCATTCCTCTTTCAGAAATCTAAAAAAAGTATTTCCTTTTAATTTACATATTGCCATATGTCATTGAATTTTTGTATACTCATGAAAAAACTGTGAAGCATATGCAGTGTTCCTTAAACCCACTAACCTCCTTCCAAAACAGCAATGCAATTATGGTCTTGTTGAATAAGCCGATCTACTTTTTTTCTAATTTCAGATAATTTATATGCTTTCTTTCTTTGGTTCATTAAATGAATGGGTTCTTCACTTCCTCTAAAATTCCATGTTGTAATAAAAATTTTCCATCTCCTAATAAAGTCAAGTTCATGAACCATTTGAAATGTACTTTGAACCTACTAATACCTTCCATAATTGGCATCCACTTATTCTTCTTATGTCCCAGTTACTATCATGTTCATGAATCTCTGCCATCTTCTAAAGTTATAATACATTTATAGGAATATTGAACTTGACTCATGTTTGTTTACATGGTGATTGAATGTACTGATTTCTTTCCCTCGAGGAACAGTGAAGGACCTTCCTCCTCAATATGCATGTGACTTCATGAATTGTTATTCCTTTTGTGAAGAATTTCCAATATGTAACGTGGTTATATTTTATGACTAAAGTCATCGGACTCATATCTAAACAAAATTAGTTACAAAATGAATCATCTGTCAAAAATCAGGTCGAATCGTTAAATTTCTTAAAACATTTGTCAAAAATCAGTTCGATTTTGGTTACAACATCATTTTAGACAATGAAATCCACGGTCAATATAGTTTCGCTTTAGAGTGGGTGCTTCTCATCCATTTATATGTTGTTAAGATGAGTTAATTGGAAATATCAAAAAAAAGGAGCAGCTTTTTGTTAGATGACATAGTTATAACCTAATCTTTTTGGGCAGGTGGGCACAAGGAACCATCCGTATTCCATGTAGAAATTTTATATAGTCATGGGGCTGTGGATGATTGGCTTTTTCGTGGTTGACCGAAAGAAATTTACAATGAATTTCGAATGTCATTGTCTCTCCATATTTCCCGTTAGGTCTAAAGAGTGGAGATGATATAATTAAATAATTTGGTCAAATCACACACTTTCTTTTATGATTCAATTCAATTCAATGGTGCATATCACTTTAATTAATATTTTAATTGAATTGTGAAGCAGTAAATTAATTTTCACCCAGCGACCCAACAGAAAAAAAAAAAAAGAAAACTATTCTTTTATCAAATTAGTTACAAAGTAGGCATGATTTCATGGAAAGGTGTTAGCTAGACCCACAATTCCAATCCCTCCTCTCATAACTAATTTGTAGGATTCTGTTAGTCAAACACCAAACCTTGACTCCAAGCTCTAGAAAGAATCCATTCTCAAATTCTCTCATACAATCCGAAAAGTTCTAAGCCACCGCCTCTTGAAGGATGACTTCAGAAACCAACATGATGAATGGTGGTCATTGATCAACGTGTCCCACTTGGACAACACATGTACCACCGACCATCCTCTCCAAGCAAGTATAAATAGAGCAATAGGGTCATTTGCAACATACAAGTGAAGAAGTGAAGAATTACACACACACACACACACACACACAAAAGAACAAGGGAAGAGTTAAGTGAGGATTGAAGTGTAGTGTGTCTCCTCTTATAACAGGTGTAAGAGCTAAGGTGTCATTGTGTAATTTATTATGTGGCTAATAAGCCTTATAATCGTGTAATTTGTCATTGGGTATTTCTTATAAGCACTATAATAGTGTAATTGTGTAAAATTTATAAGTATGTTCTTCTTATTCTCCTTATAATATGTATTTGTAGAAGTTGTAACTAAGTGGATATTAAAGACATCCTCTAACTAATTGATATCAGAGCTAGGTTCCACCTACAAATAGAGATGGCCTCAAGCATAGTTCAACCTCAGATCTCGAAGCTGATGAAGGAGCACTACGAGAACTGAAATATCCAGATGAAGGCACTATTTGGATCGCAAGATCTATGGAAGATAGTTACTAATGGATATGTAGAACCCACTACAGAGCAAGAAGTTGCCTACACCACAGAGCATAAGACCTTACTCAAGGATCAAAGGAAGAAAGACAAGAAGGCTTTGTTCCTACTCTATCAAGGGGTAGATGAATCAACCTTCGAGAAGATTGCATGAGCGACATCAAGCAAGAAGGTATGGGAGACTCTCAACATGATCTTCAAAGGAGTTAATCAGGTCAAGAGAGTTCATCTGCGAACTCTGCGGGTAGAGTTTGAAACTACTTATATGAAAGAAAGTGATAGTATCTCTGACTATTTCTCTTGATTGCTAGTAATAGCTAATCAATTAAAGAGAAATAGAGAAAAGATAGAAGATATTAGCATAGTAGAAAAGGCCTTGCGATCCCTCACAACCAAGTTTGAACATGTGGTTGTAGTTATTGAGGAGTCAAAAGATTTGAAGACTCTCTCAATTGAAGAATTAATGGAATCACTCCAAGTCCCTGAGCAATATATACAAAAGAATGGCAGCTCTGTGCTCTTGGAACAAGCATTAAAGTCAAAATTAACTCTAAGTGAGAGAAAACCCAGTCGTGGAAATTGGAAGAGAGGAGGTAGCTCAAACAATAACCGTGGACAAGGTAGAGGGGGAGCAAATCTTCAAAGTCAAGTGCAAAATCAATCGAGGGGCACTAGTAATTGTGGAAGAAGAGTTGGCCGGCGAAGATTCTCACACGGTCGTGGTAATTCAAGAATTGTCCAATGTTACAATTGTAACAAGTTTGGATACTATGCATCAAATTGCTGGAGTAGACCCGCAAATCAAGAGGAGCACTCTAACTTTGCATAAGCAAGTGATCAAGAAATAGCAATCTCCACAGTACTTCTAGCACAAGAAGAATGTTATGACGAGGAAAACGTTTGGCACGTAGACTTTGACGCAAACAACCACATGTGTGGAAGGAAACAACTATTTGAAGAGCTTAGGGAAGATGTCAGTGGCAAAGTAAGTCTCGGAGGCTCATCAAAGCTTTCCATACAAGGTAAGGGAGAAATTAAGATTTATCAAAAAGATGAAGTGCTTGCATATATCTCTAATGTGTATTATCTGCCCACCATGAAAAGTAACATCCTCAATATTGGGCAACACCTAGAGAAGGGGTATGTAAGACACACAGAGAATCTCTTTTTTTCATTGAGAGATATGCATGTGAGGTATATAGCTAGGGTCCAAATGGCAAAGAATCGCATGTTCCCACTCTATCTCAACACAAGGCTAAAGAAGTGCTTCCATGAACTTATAAACAATGAATCATGGAAGTGACATTTTCGAAATGACCATCTCCACTTTAATGGGCTTAAGCTATTATCCACTACTAATTTGGTGCATGGCTTGCCAGACATTGAAAAGCCCAAGCATGTGTGTGAGACTTGCACACTTGACAAGCAACAAAGAAACTCATTTCCAACAGGAAAATCATGGAGAGCTAAGGCACCATTGCAGTTGGTTCACATAGATATTTGTGGACCATTGGAGACACCTTCTCTTGGAGGCAACAGATACTTCATCATCTTCATTGATGACTATATTAGAAAGCTTTGGGTGTTTTTTTATCAAAGAGAAGTCTGTTGCTTTCACAACCTTCAAGAATTTTAAAGCTCATGTTGAAGTAAAAAGTGGCTGTAAAATTAAAACACTCAGATCTAAAAAAGTTGGAGAATACACCTCAAAAGAATTTCGAGAATATTGTAGAAACAAGGCATCAAACAACAGTCTATTACTGCTTACACACAGCAATAGAATGATATAGCGAAAAGGAAAAATTGTACCATCCTCGATATGATGAGGACTTTGCTTAAAGAAAAATGTCTACTAAAAGAATCCTAAGGTACATCAAAGGTACTATAAATATGGGTCTATTAAGAAAAACGGCGCAACGGAAATACCCGCAATGAACAGATCAATTACTATGAATATAAGCAATCACATACATGAACACAACAATTTTATGTGGTTCGGCAACTTTGACTACGTCCACGGAGAAGAAAACTCATCTCACCCCTTGGATTTATGGTACAGTACATCACTATATATAATTCTTGCTTTCTTGACCAACAAGAAAACCGATACATAATGACTAAAGTACCTCTAATCATGAACCTCCGTTTTGGCTAAACCAAACAACCGATCCGGCTAAATCGGAATACAAGACAAAACCTAATAATCTCCACCTTAATTTGCATTCCACAAATCCTCAGAGCCACCTTGAGATACCTGATAATGTCTTCACATACCTTGCTGAATGGTACTTTACTACACTGATAGCGCAGTCTTTTCTCTTCAAAACTCTTACATGTTGAACCAGTAGTTCACGCACCTCGCTAAAGGTACGCTTCCGCACAAACTACTACCAAGCGTGGCACCTGCACCCCCTACTACCAAGCGTGGCACTTGCACCCCCTAGCTTAGATGCACAGAGAATCTCAATATTGTTCAGTATCAATCATGTCCAAACTGACTTGAGATTTTTCACAGTTATCTCCTTTGACCTCAACACCCTCTGCCTTGAACCTCCGAAGTGCTCTCCATTTGTTGCCACATGCATGCATCCTTGCAACATAATAAACTTAACTTCCATCTATCAAGACAAACTGAAGACCTCCAGAATCCGGATCTCATAGTACCCTGTGAATCCTTCATTCTATCTCCATTTTAATGTTCCTCTCGTCAAACCTCTTTTCTATAGCTATGGCAATGAAGCAAAATTATATGGCTATTCAGACAGTGACTGGGAAGGCGGTCAAGATTAAAGAAAGAGTACTACAGGATATGTGTTCTATCTTAGATTGACAGCTTTCACTTAGGTATCCAAAAATCAAAGTATTGTGGCCTTATCTACATGTAAAGCTGAGTACGTCGCAGTATCAACAGCAGTCTGCAAAGCAATATAGTTAAGAGACCTCCTTAATGAATTCAATCATCCACAAGATGAATCTACAAATATATTTGTGGATAACAAGCTTGCCATCAAACTTTCCAAGAATCAAATACAGCATGGAAGGAGCAAGTACATTGATATTAGATTTCATTTCATAAGGGATCATGTAAAGCAGAGACAGTGAAACTGAAGTACTATAGTACTACAGAACAAGTGACAGACATTTTCACTAAGGCTTTGCCAACAAACACATTTACAAGACTAAGAGAAAAGCTTGATATGAAGATAGGTTCGGTTTCAAAAGAATAAGGTTAGTGTTGAAGGGGAGTAATATTAGTCAAACACAAAACGTTGACTCCAGGTTCTAGAAAGAACCCATTCTCAAATTCTCTCATACAATCCGGAAAGTTGAAAGCCACCACCTCTTGAAGGATGACTCCAGAAACCGACATGATGAATGGTGGTCATTGATCAACGTGTCCCACTTGGACACCACATGCACCATCGACCATCCTCTCCAAGCAAGTATAAATAGAGCAGTAGGGTCATTTGCAACATACAAGTGAAGAAGTGAAGAATCACACGCACACACACACACAAGAACAAGTGAAGAGTGAAGTGAGGATTGAAATATAGTATGTCTCGTCTTTTAAGAGGTGTGAGAGGTAAGGTGTCATTGTGTAATTTGTTGTGTGGCTAGTAAGCCTTATGGGTCATTTGTTTTTTCCATTTATATATGTAAACACTACACATGGGAAATGGTTTCACACATTTTATGTTTGTTTGTAACTTTTACATATGCAGTATGTAAATTAGATATGATTTTGATGTGTAAAATGTATGGAAAAAGGGACTCTCCATTACACACTTGATAAGGTGTGAATCTATTACACACTAACTCCAAATTGGCGCTACTACAGTAGTTCAACGTCCATGACGCCTTTTTTTTTTTAATTTTCTGGTGGTCACAATCAAGATCTGAACCGTCCAGAGTGTTTAGAATGCCCAAAACAACTATGAAACGAATTTTTAGCAGTTGGATCATCTTAAATTGTGAGATATTAATGCGAAAATTCTGACTATTAATTTTCAATTTTGGAATTTCCTAGGTCAATTTTCACGATCTGGACCGTTCATCTAGTTAAAAAGGCCATTTTCAGCTATGTGGTCAGATTTTAGGAGCTAATTCAAAATGGATCTTGAGAAATCTTCAAAAAACATATCAGCCATTAGATGCAAACACTATTGTTACATAGTGTTGAACAGGCAGTCCACTTTTTTCAAATTTTTGGATCATCATAGAGTCAAATTCAAGATCTGAACCGTTGAGTCTCTTTAAAAGACCAAACACGAGTAGTAGATCAAAAATCAACCGTTAATCTTTCATATATTGTGAGATATTTACAAAAAATGATAGACCTTTTGATCTTCAATTCTAATTTTTGTGGACCTCTTTTTTCTAATTCAAGCCGTTGATCTTCTTCAAAAGGCCAACAATGCTTATTATATTAAATTTCATCACTTGATTCATTATGGATTTTTCAAAATTTGCAAAAAACTATAAAAAGACGTATAAACCATTGGTGCAATAAAAATTCACATTGAAAGAGGTGTGAAAATAACAAACAATGAATTATTTTTCACATGTGAGTCATTTGCATATGTAAATGACTCATATGTAAATCATTTACATATATAAAGCATTTTTACATTACATGTAAAATTAACAAACGACCTTTTATAATGATGTATTAGTGGGTATTGCTTGTAAGCACTACAATTGTGTAATTATGTAAAATTTATAAATTGTGTTCTTCTTATTCTCTTTGTAATATAAATTTGTAGAAGTTGTAACTAAGTGAATATTAAAGCCATCCTCCAACAGATTCTTCATCATCTTGTTTGGACTTTTGTTACCACTTTCTTTAGCAAGAAATTCGAATCACGTAGAAAAGATCAAATCATAGATTCCTCAGCGAAGAAACCCACCACCCAAAATCTACTTTTGGGTGCATTCACACACAGACTCTCTCACTGCCTATATCTCCTTTATTCTCTTCCTCACCCATAAGAGAGAGAGAGAGAGAGAGAGAGAGAGAGAGAGAGAGAGAGAGAGCACGCAATTGAGGAGAAATCGGTTATTGCAAGAGAAGAAAAGTTCATGTGATTTGCTTCAGCCTTTATCCATCTATATCTATATCTAATATAGTCTTTTTCTTTGGTTTCTTCTCCATTGAAAGCCAAGCGTTCCATCCATTACATGCCTTTACACAAGGGAAAACCGGGTTTTGCTGCATGAAAACAGGGGGTGAGGTGAGGTGAGGTGAGGTGAGCTGATGGGAGGGCCGTGGGAATATTCCCCTCTTACCCCTTCTTTCCTTGTCAAGTCACTCACGTGCCAGCAGACCGGCCGGGCATCAGCATCCAACGGCACTGCACGTGCTGCCTATGAGCTATGAGCCTATGACTTACGGCTCTCGGCTCGCTAAGCTCAGACGAGTCTGCTTTCACTTGAGATATCTGCTGCACCCCCCGCAGGAAGTGTAAGGTGAGAAGACATATTGAACGGAAAATTTATATTTAAACCCCGGCCAGTACAGATGTTTACAAATAACCACTTTCACTTTTATTCTTTCTTACAGCCGTGGTCCGAGTAACTCTGACTAGCAATCTACCGTTTGACCTCTTCCAATAAAGTTTCATAGGAAATCACTTTAAAAAAGATTAAATGATGAAAATGCACTATGCTCTAAAGGGGGCATCTGTTTGTAAAAATTGCTGACAGATAGGATTTCTTGCTCTTGAGAATCTCTGAAAAAATGCTAGTGGCTGCACTAGGGCACTTGGCATCCGGACATTCATGTTTAATTGTGAATTTTTAAAAAATTTAACCTTGTGAATTTGTTGTTCTTACTTTTAATCTTTTTTAAAAAATTTTTCAGTTATCCAGCTTTCAAAATAGAAATGAATCCTTTAAAATTTGTGAATTCAATTAATAATAACATATAAGATTCTCAAACATGGGCATTTTGTTTGTGGTGTAGAGAAAAATAGAGTAGAGTGAACCCAAAATCAAGAAAGAATAATATATGATGGGGTTATGTTGACTTTTTATTTTTAATTGTCTGATATGGATTTTTTTTGGCTTTTTGTATAGAAAGTAAAGGTTTTTTTTAATAATTTAGTGATGACATTTTGACTTTTTTTTTAAAGCGAATGAGGAAAATTTAAATTTTTTAAAAAATGAAAGGAAAAATTTTGAATTTCAAAAATTTTATTTTACTCAACTCTACTCCACCTCTCAAACAAAGAAGGCCAAATCTTTCTAAAAGATGTATCTACCGACTGATGCATATGTACACACATGCACATACAGAAAGAGAGAGAGAGAGAGATGATTACTTTTATATGCAAAAAAAGGGAAAATAGCTATATGTAAATATTCCTTACATGGGGAATCTTTATAGATGGTGTTATCTTGCTCTTAGGTTTAGGAAAAAATCAACTGCATGCCTTTTACATTTTATAGTTACTGTACATTTTGTATAGGCTCCCTTTAAGGGTGTGGCTTGTGGGCAAATATCAGTATAGTTAAAATAATCTGAACCTTTCATTTTATATCTTCAAAGTTCACAGTTTATAATTGCATTTGATCATGATTCGATTCAGCAGTGGATAATTGCAGGATCAACATTCATGAGAGTGGATGCTTGTTGGAGGATTTTGATTGATCATAGGTGGGTCATTGATGTGTGATTGGGATTGATAATAGGGTGGGTTCCATTGTACCAAGTATAAGGAGTTTGACTTTTCATTGGTTTGTTTCCTTTATCTTTCTCTTTTACAATAACTGCCTTCATTTATTTAATATTACAGCCCCATCTTGACCAACTATCATAAGCTGCTTTTCAACGAATTTATCATTAAGAATTAATATGATCGCTCCGTTTGATCTAACACAAAACGAGCATTAAACTCTAGTCATAAACAAGGTCAACTCCCTATTTTTAACTAAAACTAGGTTCAATCCATTTGTTATTTTATGCAAAGTACATTATATTTCATGAAAGATCAAGAAAACACTTACTTGTAAAATTGATAGAAAGGCGGCCATCAATATCCGAAATAGGATGGTGAGGAAGGTTCTGTGGGGCATCAGTTGTATGCCTGTCTTCTTGATTAGATCAAATTTTAAGCTCATACATTTTTAACTTTCTACCAAGGCTCAATAAAAATATTGGAAATTAAAAGAGATTTGGTCAAAATTCAATCCAAAACCATCGACTTTAATATAACATAATTGACGACTTAAAAATTTATGGTTTTTTTTATATTTTAATTTTATCTCAATTTTCTTATAATATCTCCATTTCCGAGTAATATTCTTGGAACTATCATTTCAATTTTAGAAACCTCCATTTCAAATCTATATTATAAATACTTTTTAAATGTCTGAAATTTGTGGGAGTAGATAGGACATGTTTCAACCTGATTTTGACCGTTGCTTAATTGTGGACCGTTGACTCCCACGAGGTAAATCGAAATTTGTTAGACCAAACATAAGTTTCAGTGGAGTTAGCTAATCGGGATTAAACCTTTCCAAACTAATTCCTTCGGTATAAATTTTCTTATTGAATGACTTTTAAATCAGATGATGACTAATAACATTTAATCTAGTTAGTTCTTATAAATTGCCAATTTTGAAAACTTTCTTGAATAAAAAATGGTTCACAGCACATGTCCAGTTTTCAAAAATGTTATAGAAAATCTTGGCGTTGTAGAACTGTTTATAGGTGATCCGGTTGAGATCATTCTGGAATCCAAGCTGTCCTTTCAGTTTCAATAAAATTCTATCAGTGCAGTACAGCCTAGCCAATTAATACAATGTTTTAAATTGAATGTTGACTCTCTCACTCTCTCTCTGGGCCATCCATAGAGTTTATCAAACCAATTAAACCAAGTATCAGTGTGAACCGGATCTTTTATAGTAGGACACATGCCAGTACTGCAGTATGTCGGTTTAGTGAACCGGATCTTTTATAGTAGGACACGTGCCAGTACTCTGCAGTTTGTCGGTTTAGCCCAAATAGTTATTTATTTATTTATTTGATGATTAAAGGTATGGCTTGATATATATATATATATATACATGACAGAACATATAATACTTAGATAATATGAGAGGTAAGAGTTGAATTCAAAAGCTTGAGGCAAAAATCCATTGCTCAAACCAATTGAACCACCGCCTTAACGACTAACTTAAATAGTTATAAAATTGCAATGAAGTTTAAACTCCCGTAATGCAGAATCATGTCCCAGCTTGAAGTAAGTGGCATGCTCGTCGGTTTGCCAGTCCATCATGTACAAATAAATTTCAAAGATTAACATTTTCTAAAATTCAATGTGTGAAATATATTGTGCAAACAACCAATTTTATTCTTATGAAATCAGATCCTCTATGCGTCTATGGGCTACGCCCAGACATTTAAGTGTGATATCATGTAAATCAACAACGATACTTGCCTTTATAAATCTAAACTGCTTAAATCTTTCTCTCTTAAGAGCAACTTCTTATGCAATGGTAAGATGCATCAGTTTTTTTCCGAGTGCACAGGGTTTGAACTCTGGGTTATGCCACCTATTGTTATAGATGCGAGCTTCCTTTTCAGCTTTTTTCTTGCATGTGTGGGCATATTTTCTATTTTAGTGGGCTTTTTTACTGTGTATACAGGCTCTATCTTGAGTCCCAACACTATTAGCTTGGGTAACAAAAGCAAAATAAAAAAAAAAGAAAAATCCTTGCTCCCTTACAATGACATTTGGCCACAATTCACTTCAATTGAATTATGGCTGACCCTTCGAATTGGTCATATGTAAAAGAAGTGATTTTCATATTGTTCACTACTTTTTGTTTTTATATTTTAATCTCATTTTTTAAGCCTGCAAAAAAGGCTAGTTCGACTTTTAAGCGGTTTGAATTTAAAAATGTATTGTTTTTAATTTAACGACCACTAATGTCAAAGCAAGATTCCTTCTTAAATTACAAAAAAGAGATCTCAATCAAATATACATGTAGGAATTAATTACACGGGGGGAATCAGGGAGCCAAGGGTGGCCTTGTTCGCCCAATATTTCCTAAAATCCATTTACCTCAAAAATTTTGTTGTTAAACATTTTACATAGTAGCCCCTTCAAGGAAGGTTTTTTGATTTAAACATCAAACAGTAGGGGTTTTTTCATATGGTGGATACCATTAATTAAAAAAGTAAAATCCACACTAGTTAGATCATGTGGAAAAATCATTTATATCTCACAACTCTAGTTATATAAATCAATCCTTGGTAGGGATTTGATGCTAATAGACTTGTGTAAGTTTGTGATTACTTACACTTAGAAAGAACAAAAAAAAAAAAAAAAATAGAACCCTAGGTGTGGACAGTTGGAGGCATAACTTGAAGGGCATCATTGTCATTTCACATTGCAAGCCACAGGCGACAAGCCACAAGCCACTTAGCTCAAGCCTGACATGTGAGAAGCATCCAGCCACAGTAGTGGGTCCCACCTGAGCCCCATCTGGTTCGGCCTGCAGTCAGCTGACGCCATCCTACGTCCCACGTCGTTGCCGCCACGTCAACATCTCCACACACGCGTGGTGGTGACGTGGCGGGACCCATTTCAGTTTTTTCCTCCCTCTCCTTTCCTTCTATTCTATTCATTTGGAAAGCGATTGGATGCAGCATAAGAGGATTAGATGTTAGGAAGGAAAGTGCCCCAAATCTAAAGATCCCAATGGCCGAAAATTAGAATATGGAATTGGAAACGACGTGGATTGAAATGGATAGATGTACTGTCTTATATTATTTATTAAGTATGCCTCCTTTTCCTTCAGATGGAAGGAGAAATCACCCTATGTTTTCTATATCATTTCAAGTAGATGCTTTAGGAGTCATATCATCATTTCATTAAGAGAATGAGAACAAACTTTTCTCAATCTCAACCCAAACAGTGTTTGAAACATAACTTTGATGTATCCTACCATCAACCACCTCTGATTTGTTTCATTAATATGTTCCAAACAATTTGATATTAAGGCCTTGGTTGGATCCTTACTACTCTAATCATATGAAACTCTTGTTTTTCTCTAAGCTGTTATGGCCAGGAACAAATAAAACAATCATATTAGAAGTGATCATGATGCATGAACCTTCATTTGCATGCAACCAAGTTTTGTAGTAATTTCTAATGGATTAATGGACCTCCAGCATTTTGGTCATGTGAGGAAGTTTAGGCCTTGCAGTTGGATGGGTGAATTAGGTATTTTGATTGCTTAATTTGGATCTTGTATTCTGGTTTGTTTCCGGCCCTTGCAATGATATCCCTCGTTTAGAAGCTAAAAATGGACCCATGGCATTGTATAATCTAGGGTGCCCCTTAGCAGGGCCACTATGGGCTCTAACACGCAATGGGCTAAATGTGGACAATGGTGCTGTTTGAAAAGTCTGTTTTTTAAGTCTACTTAACTTTAAAATAACTCAAATAAAGTGGCAAATAAGTTGTGTTAACCTGGATTGTGTACACTTAAAGCCAAACTCATATTTTACATGTTTTCAAAATGGGTCATATAACCCCAACCAGCACCCAATGACCAACCTAGATGACTCTTATCGAACATGGTTCAACTTATTTAACTTGATCCGACCTAACCCAAATTGGAATCATTTAAATGGGTTATGAGGGTTAATCTTAGACTACCCATGTTACCATGGGACCCATGACCAACCTTTATAGGATGTGGGTCGAGTCAAATTTTGTCGCCCATAATTTTAAACATATGTTCGAGTGCTTTAGACAGTTTGGAGAAATTTATATGAATGTTTGGTTGCTTCAACTTTTGCCACTTTTCAAAAAATAACAAAATGATAAAATTTTCTCATCACACATGAAAATTTAAAGCAAACAAACATCAGTACTATTTTTTTTACTTTTTTCCTACGAATTTTGCCTATATAACTTTTATTATATGAGAAGTTAATTTGCATGCACTACTTGATATATGACAACTAATTTGTTCATACGAAGTTAACTATATAACTAGTTTACTTTTTTTAGTTGAAGTAGACATATCGAATAATTTATTTGTAGAAAAGTTTAATTGAACAATTGTTTTTAAAATACTTCATACTTATCCAACTGGCCTTATGCTTTACTTACATGGGTCAGACTCCAAATAATTTTCTAACCTAATTAAGATTAATGTATACCCTGATGGAATAGAGAATTTGCAAGCGAGACGTGTACACGTAAAATTACGTCTAAAGTAGAAAAGGTTTGGCAACTTAAGTACAATTAGGAAAGATTGTGGTTGCAGAACAGATCCTATAACTCTATTGCTCGAAAACTATCCAAAATCCCATCACAATATTTGATTTTTTTCATGTGGCCGGCGAATCGATCAGTATTTGTTTGCAAGCATCACCCTGTGCAGCTCTAATTTTCTTTAGTAGGAAAATTTTAATATAGAAGTGATTTTCTATAAATAATACAATTATTTATTGCTACACTCCCCAAAAGATTGTGATGGGTTTGTGGCCTCATGTAGGACATGGATTGAAGATTGTAGATCAGTTGAGAAGCTTATTAGTCACTAATCTTAATCAGGTTAGTTTGTTGAGCTAAGTTAGGCTTATTTGAAAATCTGATGTAAGAGAGAATTCCATTTGTGTGTGCCAGCATAAAAACTAGACAAACAAATTGATTAAGAAATTCAATTGGGAAATGCTAATCTTCAGTGGTATATGCAGCAGATATGCTGATCATGTGCATGGCCTCATGAAAAATAAGGGCAGGAAAACAAAGTAGATAGTGGGGTTTCATATCTTATTCAGTAGTGTCACTTAGACGCTTTGTGTGACGAGGGTTGATGTAACGGTACTTGTTTTACGGGTGGGGTTTGGTGGTGTGGTGGGTTGGAGTTATCTGCCAACCCATGATACCCGGATGCTGTGCTCAAATCATTCTGTTCTTTCTCAGGTTTTAGTTTTGCTAAGATGATGAATGGGACCTGTCTGGGTCAGGTGCTTTGAGGGGACTGAAGTTGTTCTCTTCCAAAGGTAGAAGCTAGAGCCATCTTGCTAGCTAGCAGTGCCAAGCTAAGGATGAGGAGCTCTCCAATATCCATATTTTGTCTTATGCAAATTGAGTAGTAAAAGCAATTAAAGGAAATATAGATTGTACAATTAGGAATGTCATTTTGGATATTATTGATGCGTCTAGAGACTTTCCTAGAATCTGTTTTAGTAATATTCCGAGGAAGATTAATGTGATGGCCCATTGTTTAGCTAAACCTAATTTTGATTATGGAGCCATTTTTTTGAGTGTTTTGAGCAAGTGGAGTTCTTTTTGTCTTGTTTGGTCTTTAATGTCGTTTGGTTTTGTTTTGTCAAAGAAATTGCTCCATTTTACTAAAAACATATCATGTAATGGTTGTATCTAATACTGTAACTGGTGGCTGCCCACCCAACCAAAACTGAACTACTAATTCTAGGTCTGAGATGATACAATTACCTTCAAATTGACTTCGAGTTGGCATTTCTAACCCATTCAATAAATGAAGCAAGATATGATTGGCTTTATACATGTAGACAAAATACGCAAACCCAACAAAACTTGACTTATTGCACCATATAACCTGTTAATTTGACCCGACCTCTACCGTTATGGTTTGGGCTGACCTTTTTAATTCTCGGATTTGCTTTAAGTTGAAATTTCCACTTACATTAATAGTATAGGTTAGAAATATACATGTTTGATGCTACACGATGCCCAACCCATTGCTACACTTAGGTTTATGAAATTAGAAAAATTATCTCGCTCCCTATGTAACCAGTGGGCTAATTCCTATGCAAAACCGATATATATAACAAACCTTAGAGCATGTCCAATGCATTTTTCAAAAACAAGAAAAATCATCTTCTCCACCATTTGGCATTTGCTGTAGAGATTGTTTTCCAGAAGGAAAAGCATCTTTTCTAGTTTGATTTTTTGTGAATCCACAGAAAAGCCTCTCCTTGGAGGGTATAGAAAAAGCCAAGCATTCTATTAATAACAAAAATCCAGACTTCTGTTTCTGTGGATTCCATGGCACAGTATAATGTTTGTATGTAATGTCTTAGTGTATGTGATTATCTTAATAGGGTTGCTATCTAGTAAGCACATCACAAAATGTAGTGGAGTTAAAACGCTTGTGATGAACTTGCAACTTGTTGTGATGACATTAATAATGGAGAGATTTGACGTACCAAACCCCCCTAATTCTAACAACCAAAGAGGCCCTATCTTGTGTACTTGACATAAGAGGAAAAGAGTTTCTTGTCAATAGCTAGGGGAGTGCTTGACTGAAATTATAGCTAAAGTCAAAGGCATGAAGGCTTGTGATTTGGACCCATCATCCAGGTGGGCCTCACAATGACAAGTGCGTGGGCCTCATAGGGCGGCACTGAGTTTTCTTGGCAATTCTGCATAAAGATATGCAAAATATTAGGCTTACAAATATCTATTATGTTACCCAATCCACTTTCTTCCTGCTTTCTAGGCAGTGGGCCATATAGACTGTGATGGAAATCACATTCTTTAATCATATCCACTTACCTGGAACTCCTTACTACACATCATCCACAACAACCAAAAAAGAAAAAAAAAAAAAAGTGAAACACATCCACCACACAAGTCCCATACATATTCACAATGCCCATCCAAACCACCCAAATGGTGGGCCCCATCGTTTTTTGCCTACAACTCAAAAATATTATGCAATCCTAGCCACTCAATTGTTAGGAGGGCCTGATGGGCGACTTAGGTTGGCACTTCGTAGGTGAATGAGTTGGTGTTTATTGGTGGAAGACACACAAAGGAATGTAGAGCAGTTTGTCCCCAAGAGAAATTTCAAATCTGACGTATCGTCCAAGCAGCGAGGATCGACCGCGGAATGACCGTCAAAGTCAGCTTAACTGTCGCAGCATTTTTACGGTTTTACCCTTTTGGATTGGAAACCAACGTGTTAGTCATAGTTTATCCGTTTTTTCATAATTTTGCACAATGTTATCTTCTATAGTCTTGTATGCACCCAAGGAATGGGTGTATACACTCATGGACCACCGCAACTGTGGGAGCCACTCATTACCATATATTGGGTGGGCCCAATTCAACTATCAAATGATTTCTTGCTTCTCTTAATCGAAATTTGATTTTAAAACCACTTACAGTAATGGTTTGGTTGAGAAGTAAAATTTCTTAGGAGAAATCATTACATTTGAAACTTTGGGTATTGAATTATGAGTTGAATAATACTATGTCACTAATGTTACCCAATTAGTGATAACATGATGTATCAATGTTGGATTTTTGTTAAAAACAAATACCATAACAACTTTTCTAATATTAGTTTGTCGGGAAAAATGAAAACATATGCTTCACTGGTTGTTAAAAAAATCCTGAATTTTGAAGATTGTTAGCCTTGCTAAATGCTCACAACTTGTTATAAATCGAATTTACGCAAAGATTTTATTGATTCCTTCTATGGACTTGTTTTACTACAACAAACTCGATTTGTTGTAATTCTATGAGAGTCAAGTTTGGCCATAAACGAGTTGAGCTGAACCGGCGAGGTGAGTCGACTCATACATACACCTGTTCTTCAGTGTAAATCCTCTATTTTTGGACTTATCCATTCAGTCTTTTTTTTTAATACCTGTTATATCTTTTGTCTTTTATCTGTTTTTATCCTTCCCCTCAACTATCATTTCCTTGAACGGCATGGAAAAACAATTTTTCCGTTTTGGAATTCAACCTGTCCTGTGTGTCTTTTCAACGCTCTCTCAAATTCCAAGGAGAAGCAAAGATTCAAAAACCAAAGGTGAAAAGAAAAGGACCCCTTGGATTGGATCGCTTGAATCCATCCATGGCTGATGTTCTCAGCAAAATCGATCTTTCCCCGCCATGCCCAAATCTCTGCTCACCCGTATCTCCTAAGAAATTCCCAGCTTCTGTTGGGTTTTCTTCTCTTCAATTCCAGACCCTTAAGTCTTCCTCGATTACCCATTTCAATGGCCAGAGAATGGCTTTTGCAGAAGAGCTTATGACACCCAAAAGAGGAAATCTCTATCCTCTCCATGCTCAGGTGTGAAAACCTCCTGCCCATCTCTGTTGTTTATTTATCTCCCACAAATTGATGGTTTTTCTTCTTGGAATCTAATGTTCAATATATGATTATTATGATTTTTAACTTTTTGTTTTGTTTTTGTTATATGCATGTGTTTGCTATTCTACCCTCTGTCAGTGGTTTGAAGAACCTATATTAAAAGATAGATTAGACCCTGTTTTCCCTTGCATCATTTTTTTTTTGTGTAGTTCAAGTTCATGCTTTTTTTTTTCCAAGTTCATCTTCCATTTTTATGGTGTTCTATCATTTTTTAGGGGCTGATGTTCACACCCTCTTTTTGTTGATACATGCACCATCATCCATCATCTTTGAATGACATGCATCAAACCATTGCAATGGTCACGGTCAAAATTTTAATTCAAAGGTGCTAACATCTAGAGCCTGTTTTTGTGGGTTTCGTTATTTACATGGATTCTAATTTATGTTGCCAAATTCAAGGATCTCAAGATCAAACTTTCATGGTCTTGCATGTATTATTTTGGTAGAAATGGATGCTGTTAGCTTTTTCTGCTTATTACCGATGGAATCATCTTTGCATGATCCTGACTTTATTGTTCATTTTCCCCTGCCAATGAATGTTGGGCAAATGAAAAGGAGTGACAAATAGGCTACTAAATGCAGAGGCGCATGCTAAGAATGATAAATGAGCACATAAGGAAAGACATGATTGGTAATGTAGCGATCAAAATCATGGCTATTGTTAGGATCATGGAAAATTAGGACACATTATTCACAAAGTTGACCCCAACTAGATGGGATAAGTTGGCGACTCTATATCTATTTATGAATGCAAACATAATTTGGGATTAGTGAAATAGTATAACCCACAAAAGCCAACCCCAAATAGATGGATTAGAATACATTATTCACAAAGTTAACCCCAAAAAAAGATGGATGGGATAAGGTGGTGACTCTATATCTATCTATGAATGTAACCCCACTTTGGTATTAGTGAAATACTAAAACCTACAATAGCCAACCCCAAATAGATTGGATTACATGCAATGATGATCATGAATATCCTGTGATTGCATTGTAGTTCCACATTATAGTTCCAATCACATCCATGATCCTATTTCTTCTTTCGTTTCCAGATGAATTCTTGTATCAGCAAAGTTCTGAGATGGTGGGAGAAAGGACTTCAATCCAACATGAAAGAAATCCAATCTGCAATGGATCTCATGGATTCATTATTAACTGCAGGGAACAACCTTGTAGTTGTGGATTTCTTCTCTCCTGGTTGCGGAGGCTGCAAAGCCCTCCATCCTAAGGTATTACATGTAGGAAACATCCTCATTTCCATTTGATTTCTTCTCTTGAATCCCTCATTTCCATTTGATTTCTTCTCTTGAAGGTGAAGAGGGTCTTATGCTTCTTTTGTCTTCTTTTTTAATTTTACAGATCTGCCAGCTTGCCGAGCAGAACCCAGAGATTCAGTTCCTTCACGTCAATTATGAGCATCACAAATCCATGTGTTATAGCTTAAACGTTCACGTTCTTCCTTTTTTTCGGTTCTACAGAGGTGCCCGGGGTCGTGTATGTAGCTTCAGCTGCACAAATGCTACTGTAAGTTTATTTCTTTTCCAACATCTCCTTACCCATGCATTTCATGCTGGAAATAATGTGGTTCCTTTCCAATTAAACCAGACTCCAAGTATTCCAAGTATCATTCCAGCAACACTCCAAATGAAATACACATGATGCAACTTTTGTTATGATCATCTGAGCATTATCCCTTCAATATGGGGCAGATAAACATCATGCAATACAATTTTATGAGTAAATAGAAGAGTATCTAAACTACACAAACATGAAGATTTAAAATGTAATAGAATAGCGATTTAGATAACACTAACATTTCATATTTTAGAAACCCATTCGGGAATTAGGCTTTCTTTTCTTTCCTCATTGGGTAATGGTTATGACCCCTTATTTTCAACTTACAGATCAAGAAATTCAAAGATGCACTGGCTAAGCACACCACGGAACGTTGCAGCCTTGGCCCTGCAAAAGGCCTAGAAGAGTGTGAGCTCCTCGCTTTGGCTTCAAACGGGGATCTCTCCTTCAACTACACTAGCAAACAAGCTCATGCCTCTGAACAAGAACCAGCTGAAAAGGCAGCCACAAGCCTAGAACCACCTACTCTTCCTTCCAAAACCACTAACCAAATATTTGAGAAAGCCCTTACAATGACCAGTGGATAGAATACATTTCTATTGTACAGTCATTTTCTATTTATTTTTTTAATTTGCTCTTGCTTCTAAGTGGAATATGTGAGAAATATATTAAAGCTCTCTACTTTGCAAGTGTGTAATATACATATACATGTATCCTATGGTTGTGGGTTATTGGTTATTTTCAATTTAAATTATTAGCCTGATGTTGAGAGGAAAAGAAGAGTGAGGCTTTGCAATCTTGGCATTGAATTCTGATCTCATGTGATTGTAAAAAAGGTCCTTCCAGATCCAATTATGAAGAGCCCCAACCATCCATAGTCCATACTCACCCTTTCCAAATAATTTTCAACCAACATGATCATAGATTTATGCATTCGCACGTAAGTACCAGCCATTCTAAGTGGGTGAGCGTTATATGCCTATACATTTAAGTTCATTTGAAAAGGAGCATCTTCAAAAACTTCCTTTTTTCGTGTCAAGTGCCAGCCAAGAGGTAACTGCCAAGACCCTCGGTGACCAGTTAAGAAATATTAGCCAAGATGTTTTGAAACATCAGTCTTATCTCCAAAAGCTTGACATTCCAACAATCTTTCTTAATACTGTCCATGGCATGAACATCACCAGTGTGGGCTAATCCGCCCCATATTTTAATTTTTTGGGTGGATGACTAATCTTCTTTTATTGTGTATCATATATGGTGAATATTTAAAAATAAAGGACTGATTAGTTTCTAAAGTGCACCCCACAAGTACGGCTTGTAGGACAGTTATTCTACTAGGAATTTAGCTTAGCCACTTCTGCTTTGCCAAACTGACTATATAGGGTTAAATCTGTCAAATCTTGAGGGGTTAAAACTTTCTTACCAAGTGATTCTTGTCCAGCTGTCCGAGACAGAGAATAGAGAGATAAGGTGGCACTTGGCGAGAGTGAGGTAGGATAGTTGTTTTGCACTCACTCTCAAGTGCAGCAGTCTATTCCAAAGGCCAAAGTTGATGATGGTCCTCAGGAAAGTGGTTAACCCAGACCTCGGACCAACCAATGAAACATCAGAAATGCGCTCTATTTAAACCATGTACTTTTTAACTGACAATGATGTGTGATCTCTCTCCTATTGGTTCAAAAATTTTGGCCCCCTGCTTATGGCCAAGGCGATCAAGATAATCAGCAGCTAGATCAGTCTGACATCCAAATAACTCTAGATAATCAGCTCCTACATCAATTTTTTAATATTTGAGGCCTCTCCAAGGTATCCAGAACTCAACTGAGGAAAGAGGGGAGTGAGAAAAGACTATCAAATTTGGAATTTTGCAGTCTTCACTTGGTTTTTTAAGAGGGAAATTGCCTGTTCTGTCCAGGTTTGAATGAAAAGGTCTCCTCAAATAGGAATGGGAAAAAGACCTTCGGCCACCCTCCCCTACATGGGAACAAACGAGTTATATAATGCCTTTTAGGTAAAGGTAGCAAAATATTATAAACTTCACATATTGATGATCTCCAAAATCTGATAATAATATTAAATTAATCTCATTCCAAAATTTTCTCACCTAAGAAGATTGCGGGCGCTTCAAAATATTGGCATGTTCCCCAATGATTTGTTAGCAAATATCAGAACATTCTCTCATTCTAAATTGTTAAAACATCATTAGTTGCCATCACCCAACATCTGGCAGCAATAACCAACACTAATAGCTCATCAAGCAGGACTCTAGCAGAGGAAAGAAAGAAGATGAAAAAGCCACCAAGGAAGATGTTCTCCATATTACGGATTGGCAGCCTACCATATACAAAGACACCCAAGTTGTGTAATGGAATGAATAGCAATATACTCAATGAGACTAATCTTATGTAATTCACAAGTACACTTTCAGTGGCATTCTTTACAGCGACAAATGCAAGAATTCAGTATTTCCAGTATGTTCACCGTTGTGATCTGAGAGGCAAGAAAGCTAGGCACGCAATTCCACTTTCTCCAGCAATAAATCAAGATATGTAATTATTTCTAGTAAACAAAAGAACAAGAAGATAAAATGCCCTGCAACCATCGTACCCTATATCAAACCAATACCTGTAGCTCTAGCAATCATAAAAAGAGAACCCACCATAATCATCTCCGTGCAGACTCAACTGTACGGATATTTGCACCTGTCATTCCTTCAAGCCGATCTTTAGTGATCTCCACAAAGTGACCTACCATTTCATGAAACTGCTTCAGCCCAGACAATGGCAAAATGATGGAAGAGCGATCAGCACCTGCCACCTGAAATACCAAATTGAAAAATCAAATCCAAATTGATGGTTGTTATGATCATGACTAGCCATGTCTAATAGCAACAATAACAGTAATGATCATATAAATGATAGCTAGCAGTCCCATCATGGTTATCTTAATCTATATTTTACTTGAGACTTCAAGAACAATGGGTTTTATGGACTTTGATAAAACAAGTCACTCTAAATCTGCAGAGTCATCAGCAAGTTTATGAAGTAACCCAGTTTTCAATCAATGGCTGCACATTTTAATAATAGCAAGAATGGTAAATAGTGGCCAATGCATACTTCAGAGATCCTTAAGAAATGGCCCCTGTTGTTGCTCCCAAGATCAAAGAAAAACCTCTTTTGATCTGCTCTGATTACTTTGGAAAACCCCATACTTCCAACTTCATCCGGTGAGGGCAACTCAACAGATCTGTCAACATTCAACTCAGATGATGAGGCAGGTTGAGTACTGTGGCCTGATATGAATCCAGCACCAACATTATCCGAAAGACCCGCAAGTTGCTCAGAAGGATCAGGTTCTTGCTGCTTTGACACAAAAAAGACCACAATGGTGAGAATAATGAAGATCTAAAATGGTGAGAATAATGAAGATCTAAAACAAAAATGAACCTCAATATGACAACCCACAAAATCATACACCTGATTTAGTGGTATGTATCGTGAAGCATCATTGATCTCTGCCAAGATGTTCCTGAATGCTGCCCACCCTTCATCATGGCCATTTCCTGCAGGAACAATTATCGTACTACGGTTTCTATTAACAGATGCTTCTGAAATCTGCACGAGATGTAACTTAAAATTATCAATCTTTTGTGATGCTTGGCAAGGCAAAGGTTTGAAATCAGTCATAACAACATGTTTGTTTGTCCAGTTTCCGATATATCAATTTCATACATGTAAGGATGATGTGTTCCGACTGGTCCCATATTTCAGAAAGGGCTTAAAATAATGGCCCTGCATGTTAAAAAAATGCTTGGGAAATGGGAAATTCATTGAGGCTGAGGACGCAATAACTTCTCAAATTTTGGAACTTTCGAAGACTGATAAACAGTGAAAATTTCCAGTGGCGTCAAATTTTCCCAAGAGCTAAAAAATGCTGCATATCATATTAAATGGGTTAACAGCTATGTCCACCGTAAGTGGACACTGAAACTGATTTATATATGTCAGAGAAGCACAATAAAATCATTCTAATGAGTATCCCAAAGCAAGGCAGTTGCCTCAACATCCCACAATTCACTTTCTTTAAAATTCAAGATGCTATAAAGCAAAATGGGCAAACACTGGATATGAAGACAAGAGCTGAAATAATTACCAGAGACCCAAGACCCAGGGCACATGTGGCATCATGAACCAGGGACATTGACTAATGGTGCCCATCATTAGATGACTGGAAAGATTGAAAAATCTTAGGAACTTTCCCATGGCATATTATTATTTAAAAGAATGCCAATTATAGTGCATTGGGATTTGTTCCATGTCCTGGTCAATTCCTACAGTGGAATACAATTCAGAATTCCTCTCCTCCTTAATGAGATTCAAGAGTTTGCTAAAGGCTTTGATATCTTGCCTTTTGTGAGGAAATGACATGGATGAGAAACTCATTAGTCAACAAGGTTGTTAAGCTTGCCATGAGTGGTGGAATATGGGCAGCATTCCCTTTCCATTGGATCATCATACACACTCTTCACCTTTTGCTGAAACAATCTTTTGATTCTTTTCCATATTAACTACATAATGTTAACAGAATGAATGATTAAGAGCAAGTGTCACATAACTAACAAGGAGTTCGTAAAGGTAAGACTAAGTGGAAATTCTTCATCATCATCATCAAATCCTTGTTCCAACTATGCTGGGGTCGGCTACATGAATTATGTTCCTCCATTCCGACCTATTCTAACCCAAATCCTCATATAAGTTAACTTATGCAACCAAGTGGAGATTGTTTCAATTTAATTGTTGATCTTCTGAGGCCTTAGCAAGGTGCATCAGACCCAAACTGAGCATGAACATCATTACACTTGATTGGATAAGAGACGAGGTGGCGGAGCACTATCTCAGCTTCAATAATTTAAAATGATACAGAACATGTTCTAACAACGAAAGGCAACTACAAGTTCTCACATATGTTCTCTTCTCAGGGTAACTCCAATGTTTAATAACTTTTAATCCATTAGTCATAAGAAACAATCAGAAAGGAAAGTAGGTGAGACCTTTCACTAGAAAACAGAGTGTGCAAGTTGCTGAAGCACCTTGGCATAAGCACAATTAAGGAGAAGAAGTGCAGCCTCTGTACTGCATATGCCTGTAATTGCTTCAATTTTAATAAAAATTATGTGGTTGTTGATTTACTTGCAATCTAGTGTGTTGATTCCATTGGTGATGACTTTGTGGATAAGCGAAACGCTTAAGCTTAGGCTTTTTGCTGGGGGTAAAAACAATCTACCCAAATACATCTCCAACTTAATCCATGCACAGATAAAAATCCATACATCCCAAAATAACAATTACAATCACTGCAAACCGAGACAAAAGGAGTGCAAACCAACACACAGATGAGTGTAACTGTAATCACCTTCAAAAAGCGCCCCCTTTTATTCTCACCAATGTCAAAGTAAAACACCTGAAAGAACAATCAGTTCCAACATCAAATCCACATCTGAGACAACCCCAAATTCCCAAATCCAACAAGCAAACAAGAAATCAAAACCCCAGATCAAACAAAACCCAGATAAATCATACCTTGGTGTCCAGCTGCAGTTCCTTACTGAAGAGTTCCTGATCATCGTTGTTGATGTAGTAATCGAAGAGATCGAGGAACCAAACAATCGCGCTGACAGGCAAGATGATCGTCGATCGCGTCGCCGCCGTCTTCTCGGAGATCTTCAGATACCGGCCGCGAGGATTCTCCTTCAAATCGAAGTAGAAGAGCTTGTGCTCCACCTGAAGCGTCTTGGAAACGAGCTCCGCGTCGTTCCCGCCACCCGAACCGCCGCCGCCGCCACCTTCCATTCCACTCCCTTCTCGTCCTCCGACCCAAAACCCTAATTAGGGTTCGATCTTCTTCTCTGCTTGTTTTTGGAGGTTTTGGGTGTGGAATTGGGGATTTAGGGTTAGGGTTTTTGAATCATGACCGTGGTTAGGGTTTTAACGGTTTAGCTCATTTTACGCCGACATAAGTAAGAGTCTAGGGGCTCCGTCTAACGTGCGCTTCGGGTGAGGCTCGATCCGACCCGGATTAGATTCGGATTGTCTACATAGCCCAATGGATCTCTTATCACTCATGGGCCTCTAGCTTTATCTAGATTTTAATAATTGTATTTATGCATCAGTTATACATATGAAATTATTTTTAGATGTTTATTTAAATGCGCAGGGAGATTTTTTCTTTTTAGAAGAAAATGGGACGTTAATGGGCTTCGTCTTAATTCGAATCTCGGGCATTCATTGGGGGTGTGCTTGGACCGTGTAACTAGGATCCATATCAAATGTGGGGTTGTAATGGACCTTTCATCTCCACTGGGCATATACTAGAGCCTAGGTATATCCAACCCAAAATCAGCCCATTGACAGCCCTGAAAAGAGTGCAACTTGGGTAAGGAGTGCATGAGCGCCAATTAGAGGTGCCAATCGAGTCAGGTTGGGCTAAGCAAGTCCAAGTAGTTTAACCTGCATCCGACCCATTTATTAAATGGGTCAAATCCCCTAACTTGCACCTACGATGGGTCAACCCAACCTAGCCCACTTTAACCAGCATAGCCTATGTGGGTTATACGAGTCGGGTTGAGTCACATAACCCGTGTCAATTGCATTTGTTAAATTAAAATTTTAACCACAATACAAGTATGATTCATGTAAATAGGATTTGAAAACAACGAAAAAAGTGAAGAGTAAGCAAGAAATCAAGGAATGTGAAAAGATAAAAGTGGACATAACCATGAGGAACAATTTTTGCTTATGTTCTTAAATAAGTTTTAGTAAAATAAAAATACATGTGAGTTATATGGGTTAAGCCGGTCAACCCTAACCTGACCCGTTTAATTGCGAGTCAGAATTTTCTAACCCGTGATGGACCCGTCTATCATGGGGGTTGGATTATGCAGGTTATATGCAGGTTTGGTCGGGTCATTTTTGTGGATTTGATTACATTTTGCGAGCTCTAGCAGCAATGGCTCGGCTCCCATGAGAACCCAATTTTGTTAGCGCGTGTTCCGGCCTTGGCTTGGGCTCTGCCTCGTGTTCTTGGACAATTGTAAAGTTAATTGCATTTTAGGTGCGATTTGGTCACCTGTTTAATGATTGATTTTATTTACTCCAAGCAAATGTTGTTAGTTTAAAATAATGAAATCCAATTCACGATTCGGTCATAGCTGTTATGACCCACGAGCACATTTTAAAGTTATTATTGGCTCGTGGACTATGAAAAGTTAGAAGGATGAAGTTGATCATTTGGAAGTCATTAGTAGTCTCTCATTTAAAAAACTGTCTTAAAATTCAAGAAATCACCTAAATTTTCATGGTAAGAAAATTTTCACAGTAAGTCCTAAGTTTTATGTTTTTGTGTTGAAATGATAGTATAAAAAAAGAAAGTTGTCTTACACATTTAAGGTGTGTTTGGATAAATGCATAATATAATATTAATAAATTTAAATATTGTAAGATTTTTATTATGATAGAATGAAATAGTATCATTTCATTATATTACATTACTTATGGTGTTTGGCAACTTCTATAAATTTATATAAATCTTTGAAGTGTTTGATAATTTATAAAAATTGACAAGATGATACACCAAATAAAAAATAGAAAAAAGTAAGCAATTGACCAAATGCAAGACTCTATAATTAGTAATTATAGATGTTGATAATCATGGTAGAAGTCATCTATTATTAAAAAAATATAACTAAATGTTAAAACCATGATTTGCAAATAATGTTGTTTAATTAAGATGGGTCCACCAAATGTTAGTGCCCATAGTGTAATATATCTAATAATTATTATCACAATTGACACTATCTAGTTTTATTACAATTGACCCTATCTAGTTTTAAAATTTATTTTTTTGCAAAACCTTTTCTAATGTGACAAGGTCCATTGTGAGAAAGTTATAATTAGCACATAAACCTTAACTTACTATATTGTTCCTATTATTCTCACTGCCCATGCAACAATGATTTATCATTGGAGATTCTATAAATTAGAATTTCACAACAATAATAGTGTTTATAACTAAGAAAAGAATTCTAGGCAGGCTTTTTTTGTTGATGAGATAAAAGTTTTGTTGAAATCTTTTAAGAGTTTCAAAGTTTTATATGTGAGTAGTAATGGTAATGCAGTGTCTCATTTGCTTGCAAGGTATGTTCAATTTGTGGAAGAGATATCGGTTAGATAATTTTTATCTCCAAATCTGATTAAATAATATATAATCATTATTTTTATGTTGATCTTTTGTCAATAATATCTAAATGTTTTCCTGTAACAAGAAAAAAACTAAAAAAAGAATTAGTTTTAGTAAGCAAATTCACACAAAAATCAAGATTTCCAAATCCTATGAAATGAGGTTGGGCTTGAAAATCCTCAAAAATCAGAATATCCATTGGTCTAATCCTCTGGGACATTTACAATTGTTAAAACGTGAAGTTTCCATGAGTGTGGAAAGTAGAAATCTCTTTCCGGAAGACCTGATTCCTAAACTTGACCACGTATAAATCCTAAAAATGTTGGGTTGCAGGTCAACGCGTGTCATCTGCGGGTCTGATGTCACAACTCAGGACCGGCCCAATAATTGTGCGGGTCGGGTTCAGGTTGGTTTTTTATGGGCCTCGTGGTTGTCGGGTAAGCGGGTCGTGACTGCTTTCCCACATATACTAACCAGGCAGAGAAAGAAGCCAGAGAGCCCAACGGCTACATGTAATTCAAATATTTAAATCTTCCCATCTCAAACCGCCAAACCAAGATACAAATGTGTGGATTGCATCAGTCACAAATGCTTTTGCCGAAACCCAATGTCTGAAAAAAGGCGATGGCTTTATGTATTGCGATTCGATCTTTGTCACCCTCTTCCTTCCTCTTCTCCTTCTTTCCATTCTCAGCTTCTTTCAAGCAGAGAATCCATACTACGACAAGCCCACATTTCCTTTCCTTGCTAAATCAATGTTCCACCTTCAAACACTTGAATCAAACCCATGGTTACATGATCTCCAGAGCCTTCGATCAGGACAACATTCTCCTCAGCAAATTCATCTACGCCTGTTCCTTCTTGGGTCTCAAAGATTATGCGTATTCCCTCTTCACCCACAAAACCGAACCCGATATTTATCTCTACAATACCATGATCAAAGCTTTGTCCCAGATGGATGCCGCAAAAGATGCTGTTCTTTTGTACAATAGAATTCAAGTCGTGGGCTTTCGCCCTGATACTTATTCGTTTCCCTTTGTGCTGAAGGCTATTACCCATTTAACTGCTCTTGAAGTGGGGAGGGAAATTCATGGTCAGGTAACTCGAATTGGGTTGGGCTCAGATGTTCATGTTTTAACCGGTCTGATTCAGATGTACTCAGGATGCAGGGCCATTGCAGATGCTCGCCAGCTGTTTGACGGCATGTGTCAGAGAGATGTTGTCTCATGGAATGCAATGGTTGCGGGCTATGCCAAGATAGGGGATGTGGACAATGCTCGAGCTTTGTTTGAAGTGATGCCTGAGAGGAATGTAATCTCTTGGACTACAGTGATAGCGGGTTATGCTCAGATGAACCGGCCAAATGAGGCGATTTCCATCTTTCGAAGAATGCAGCTTACAGATGTTGAGCCAGATGAGATCGCAATGTTGGCTGTGCTTTCTGCTTGTGCTCATTTAGGTGCTCTTGAATTGGGTGAATGGATCCATAACTATATAGATAAATGTGGATTGCATAAGATTGTTCCTCTGAACAATGCGCTTATAGACATGTATGCTAAGGGAGGTAACATTGATAAGGCACTTAAAGTTTTTGAAAGCATGAAGCATAGAAGTGTAATAACTTGGACTACAATGATTGCTGGGCTTGCTTTACATGGGCTTGGTACCGAAGCACTTGAAATGTTCTCTCGAATGGAAAGAGCGAAAGTCAAACCTAATGATGTCACTTTCCTTGCTATCTTATCTGCTTGTAGCCATGTTGGACTGGTTGATTTAGGGTGCAGGTATTTTGATATCATGAGTTTGTGGTATGGAATCACTCCCAAAGTTGAGCACTATGGATGTATGGTTGATCTTCTTGGGCGTGCAGGGCAGCTGCAACAGGCACAGGATCTTGTTAGAAAGATGCCATTTAAACCCAATGGGGCTATATGGGGGGCCCTGCTCGCTTCTTCTAGAATCCATGGCAACATGGAGCTTGGGGAGCTTGCACTGAGGCACCTCATTGAGGTGGAGCCTCATAATAGTGGCAACTACACCCTTCTCTCTAATATATATGCTGCACTAGGGAAGTGGGACAGTGTTGGGAAGATGAGAAAGTTGATGAGAGATAGAGGAGTAAAGAAGATCCCGGGGGGAAGTTCAATTGAAGTTGATGGTACAGTTCATGAGTTTGTTGTTGGTGACAACTCACATCTCCAGTGTAAGCAGATATATGAAGTCCTGTTTGAGATCAATGGACAGCTAATGATAGTTGGATATGTTCCCAAGGTATATGGGGGGATACTTGACCTCAATGAGGGATAAGGAGCTGCTGCCTTCTCAGCATACTATGATTTTAGCCTTCTAACAGATTTCGCCTTGCAGCGGAAGATCTCATATGGCTAATGGGTTAAAAGAGATGACACAGTTTCACAAAGGATGCTGCATCAAGTGGGAAACATTCTTTTATTAGCATTTAACAACTTGGACTTCTTATCCTCATGGAGGAGAATGGTTAGCTTTTATCATTTCAGTACATCCTAATCATTCAGTCAATGGGGTTTCCGTCAGGATGTAATAACATCTGAAAGACAAAAAACTTGTTGAAGTCACAACGACCTTCATTTTGAAGAATTTTCTAACCAAAATATCTGAGAATGCTGGTGTGAAATCTCATTTATTGAAAACCTGCTAACAGGTGTAGGAGAAAACCTACTTCTGAGTGAAAATTTTCTAATGGACTGAAAGGACTCAAGTTCATCCCATCAACAAATAGCGGTTTTAGTATCCACTCAACCTATCTATGTAAACACCGTTATTTTGGCAAAATTATGTTTGATAGAGACCTTGTGGTCTTCATATACTGTTACTGAAAAATTTTGTTACAATCATACAAATTTCCAATGGGAACAACATGAAGGAAACGATGTCCTTTTCCTTCTGGAGCAGCTCGCACCATTGAATTATTGTTCATGTGCCATTCATTAAAAATTGGCGTTTGGGGTTGGGGTGGGGGGTGCAAGGAAAAGGAAAACCATGGTTTCAGGGTGTGGACTTTGGTTCCTTTTCTAATACCCTCTGCCATCAGGTAAGTGTTATCTCTCTCTCTCTCTCTCTCTCTCTCTCTCTCTCTCTCTCTCTCTCTCTCTCTCTCTCTCTGCAGAATGTGATATAAAATGATATTGTACACAGATATATTATTTCTACACTACACACAACAGTGGGGAGAAGAAAAACCATGAGCATTGTGCCCCTGGAGCCCACAAATCTGACACATAGGACTTTGAAATATGCTGGCCTTCGAAACTCTCAGCATGTCATGACTCATGAACATTGCATAATTATCCTGAATTCTGATTCTAACACAAATCATTTTTGTTGAATAAAAAAAAAACCTTGTTTTCTTCTTGTTGTCCAAACGACCATTCAATGGTATAGTTGATGGTGATGATGATGATGACAGTATATAGAGTAGATGGCTTTGTCACAGATATGGATTTTTTATTGGTTGATATGGAAAATAATGTGGAGAAAAAAAATGTTATTTTGCCAATGTTGCCTTCAGTAAAGCTTTTATTACAAATGTTGTTGTCGTTGTCTTATGCTCCCCTTCTATCTTGAGATTAATATGCCTGTGATGATCATAATTTTGATTAAGGAAAATAAATAGAACAAGAGTGGCTTCTCATGGCAAATAGTCCAGTCTTGTAGTTATTGTCATCATGATAACATTTGTAACTATTCTTGCAGTGCATGAGTAGAAAGTGGTTAGAGGACTTATTTGGATTGCATCTTTAAAATGGCTCATCACTCTCTCTCTCTCTCTCTCTCTCTCTCTCTATATATATATATATATTACTATTCATAGCATGTCAAAGACCCTAAGCCATTTTGATTGTGTAATGAATCAGAAGTTTCATGATCTGAGTGGGTTTTCAACCATGTGACAGGTGGCAGGTGGTAGTGCAGCTTATTTTTTCTCTAATATAATGGTTAATGCAATTGGGTCCTTTTAAGTCTAAGCTAATCTAGTAATCTTTATTCAAACCCACACTTTAAATTGACTCAGGTCACCGTAACATTGTCACTTTTTCAAATATGGCATTGGTGCAAGCTCATGTGAGTGGCTGTCAGGAATCATGTTCTTAAGTAATTTTTTGAGCATAAGAATTTCTCATTGGACTTTTCATGTAAAAATGTTAAAATTATTTACTTTAAAAATATCTTCATTCACCTTTTTCTTCTTCGATCTGTAATCACTTGATCCTGAACATGCTAGTATTTGTAAGAAGTGAGAACAGGGTACAAAGAACCTTAGATACCTCGTGTTAGGATATACCAGAATAGTAGTACCAAGTTGGCTCCCTACTTAGCACATTGGCAGCATGCATGCTTTGTGATTCTTCATTTTGGCAGTCATATTGTCATATTGGCTCATTCCATACTCAGCTACTGCCATTGCAGTTTAGGCTCATGGATCAACTTGTAAGCAGCTAACCTAGGAGGCGATACTTTTAATCAGCTTTCGGTGCAGCAGATTTATATATGTATCTTGCATGTAACTTTGCAAGTAATTTGTGAAAATCAATGGATATGCTGTTATGTCAATTCTCTGTCACATGTCAATATTATTATTGTCCTTACTCCTCGCTCCTCAGAATAGTAGTTATCATAGTTGTGATGGTTAATTGATGTTACATGGTTACATGCACCGAGAAAATAGCCTATGTAAAAGTCACATTTAGTATTAGAACGGTGGCAAATTGATGTACACCTAAGAGTAGCACTAAAGGCTAAAGGACCTTTACATTCATCTGCAAATTGCCTTTTCTGGAGATCGGCATAAGTGGACTGTAACATCCATCTGCTTGAGTAACTGAATGCTTTTATTCCTTACACATTGCCACTGGGGAGAGCCTCTGTATGTGTCATCAAAAGATCATCAAGCTGTGGTGACAAAGGCAAGCTAGAGGATCTATGACCCCTGTGGACAGGTTTTTAAGTTGCATTGTCTATTTGTTTGAACATTGCTAGCCTCATGTAGCGGACCCAAGATTTTTGTGTAAGGGGTACAGACCGTAATAGGTTGGTTGGTTTTTGGGGCAAAACGAGGATTTTCATGTGGACTTTGAGGGTGGAATTATGATTTTTATTGGGTTTTTTGAAGTGGACCCTAAATCTTTATATAGGATTTAGAAGCGTCCCATGGTTTGACAGGTGTGATTGCGCCTGTGTGCAACTACTTAAGTCCGTCCCTGCTCATGTTTCACTTAGACTCCACAAGTTGATGCAAGAGAGTAATTTAAAGAGGGATAGAAGCAAACTGCCACATAAATTCTGTAGGACTAAGAAAGTTCTACAAAGAAATAAAAAATGCTTCAAATCTCCTTATTTATGGAGCCCATGTCACCTTAATAACAACATAACCTCTATCCAATCCTGACTCTTATTGGGTGGACCTTAGCCATTAACAAGTGATAAAAGCCCCAATGCCTTGCTCTTGCTTTCTGAAGCACCAAGAAATATGATGAATCTTTACTCTCTTTTGAGTGAGATCTGGGTACTGTATGATAACAGCATTTGCGTCCTCTTGTGTTTCATAACTGTAATCAAGTAATGATCTCACTTTTTTCTTATATGCTAATGTGATGAAGATTCTTAGCCTAAGATCCATTGAGGCAGAATCCGTTCTCCGCAGAAACATGCTTGCTAGTCTCTTGCCATGAATTAATACCAAAGTGCAAAAGCTTTCTTGATGATTACGCAAATGGATGGTGTGATTACGAAATGGTGGGCCACACTGGAGTACGATTACATCTTTGTTACCACCAGCTTGAAATAAACAAACCGTTCAAGCAATGGCGGAAGAAGTAGTTTACCGTTTCTAAATTTAGCTTCTTCATTTAATGCTCCTTTGCCATTTCCCTGTTCTAGGGGTTTTTGCTCTCTTGGGACTATGTAGCTTCATGGATTAATCTTCTTCTGAAATTTTCTTCGTTTCTTTATTGTCAAGGAGCTATTTTTACTGAATTGGGCTGGCTATTTGGAGTTATTCATTTCTCTGTGTTGATGTTAAGTCTGTTCAATTTTCAAATTGACATTTTTGGGTTTTCTTGTTTGAACAAATTCGTTTTGTTGGTTGGGTGATGAACTAGTATCTGTTTAGGCTGGCTCAGATGATTTTATGTTCATTTTTTTATTGCTAAATTCTAAATTTATCTTATTCTAACATGTTGGTCCTCTGGTATCCATAAATCTTTTATGGGTCATGTTTATGTATTTGATTGATATCATCGACATTAGCCTTTTGTTGTAAGCTTTCTTTTTATTGACAATTGCATTTAATTTTGATTCCTATAATACTATGAAGATCACGTTGGTATAGCTGCGCACAACAAAGGCTAGCCAAACGCAAGTTCCCCTGGACTAATTTTGGAGCAGAATCCTCATCTCAAGTGGAAGAGGGTGTATTTAACACATTGTGTTCATGACGGTTTGATGGCTTTGCACTTGCATGTTGAGCTTTACAGGTTCCATGTCAACATTTCATCTGGTCCTACCTTATTCTCATTGCTTTTGTCTTGTTTTTTAATAAAGAAATTAACTTTGGCCTTCAGCATTTGTTTTGAAGGTAGGTCTCCTACTAATTGATGATATAGACATCTGAATCAAAAAAGTATAACGGAGCTGATTATGATTTGAGCTTGCCACTTCCAAGTTTGAGAATTGCTCAGTTGAAGATCATTCTTCTTCTTTATGATACATCTACTATATGGTCAATCTAACATTCAAAATACAAAGTTAGGTGTGCATTTAAAAGAAAAAGAAATTCCTCCTCATATTCATAGTTCTCCCTGTACACTTTTCTGTTTCTATAACTTCTAAAAGGAGTTCTGTTATATTGCCTTCAGGGTGGACTCCTGTGTTTATTTGCTCTTTTTGGTTGATGATTCATTTCTCTCCTTCATTACATGGTTTGAAACATTATTGATTTGTATGTGATTCTATTGCAGAAGCAATATGCTTCAGCTGTTGTATCAATTCCAGACAAACTATTCTATGATACAAGAACTTTATAAATGTAGAGAAAACTTAAAGCATTGATTATCTTTGCTACTAATGCTTATAAGCAAGGATGTTTTATGGTGGTTGAGCCAAATCCTGAATAGGTTCGTGAAAGCAAAATGACATAATTTGTTCAACTGAGTGATGGAAGCTCAGTTGGCTTGCAATATGAAATGGGATAGAGAGAGGGTCTATGGAATACTCTGAAGTCCTGTGGACCTGTGGTTACTGAAATCTATTGCAGGTAATTTGCAATGTTGGATCAATCAAGAAACTCATTTATATAATTATTACAACTGTTAAACAAATCATATGTTTTCTTCTTCCAAACTATGACATTACATGTCCATGGGAAGAAGCTAACAAGAAACCAGTTAATCAATAAAAACTGGAATCAATCACATGGGACACCTTAATTTTTCTTCCGTGATTAAATGCCAACTACAAGTAGGCTCCAAAATGAAGTGCAACGCACTTTATTTCTTAGATCATTGTCATTTTCATTCAGTAAACTATAGGAAAAAAAAAAGAAGTAGTGCTTCTACAAGTTTGGGATTTTGATTTAGGGATACAGATAAGGTTACCCATCAAGGCATGACTTTTTTATTTATATTTTGATATAATTAAATGTAAGATCAACGCAACACATGTCCTGCATGCAATTATATTAAAAAATGTAAATATTAAATTTGAATAATAACAATTATTATTTAAATTCCAGTGCTAGGCATTGGCTTTATTTATCACCATGAATAGCTTTCATTTATTACCATGAATTCATTTGCTGTAGCTTGCAAATGGGCAAAACAGGACATATAATTGCAGAAGTGATGCACAATGAGAGAGATTTATAATGGATTATACAAGGCAACTAATATTTCAAGATACAACAATGTCTAGTAACATAATCCCAAAATGTTAGCGTGGTGAAATGATTGTTTAAATTCATCATGCTGAACCAACCTTAAAAGCCACCTAACATTAATTGGATGGGAGTTGTTCCTCCTAAAAAAATTGCAGTGCTGGTCATTGGCTTTATGGACAATGAAGGTTCCATTGTTTGTCAGTCAGCATTTCTGCATTGGGAGTTTAGAGGCTAACATCGAAGGGTGATGGGAATTAGAAAGATTGCAAAGCAGAAGCTATAATTGCAGAGGTGATGCATGATTTGAAATATGGGCAAAACTTGAGCCTGGTTTTGAAATTTTCCCTTGTTTTAACTGTTCATTTTTTACATATTTGAGGTCCTTTTCATGGTTGACCAACTTAATAAATGGCATAATCCTTTGATATTGGCTTGTGCGTTGTGAAGATTCTCTTCATTCTTATTTTGCAGGAATCTGAACTTGTGCATTGCACAAATTGCAGTAGGCATTGCAAACAACAAAGGAACTTAATAATATTTGATTCCTTTTCTATGATAGACTCATTGTTGCTCTTGCTGTTTGGAATACTATGCCATGGTGATTCCTTTCCTTTCTTTGTATGTGTATTCCATTTTCATGTCCCATTTATTATGCGCTGTTTTATGTTGACATGGTAGAAATTTGATCTTCGTTAGGCTTTGACTTGAAAATTTAGGCATATGATTTGTCATTTGGGTGTCATTTTGATTTTTATGGTTACTGGGAAACTTCTTTTCACGTTTCTTTAATTCATAAAATGGCGAGGAGCCAAATATAGGCAATGCTATGTTTCAAATTGCAATAACAGAGATAATGAACTGCCCAACATTACAGGTTTTGAAAAATCCGCGTTGAGATGTTGGTGTGAGATCTCATTTATTGAAAACCTGCTAACGGGTGTAGTTTAAGAGAAAACCTGCTACTAAGTGAAGACCTTCTAAAGGACTGTAAGGAGTCAAGTTCATCCCATCAACGAATAGAAGTTTTAGTCTCTGCTTAAGCTATCCCTGCAAACAACTTTATTGAGGCCAAATAATGTTATACGGAGACCTTGTGGTCTTAATATGTTGTTACTGAAAAATTTTGTGACAATCATACAAGTTTCCAAAGGAAACAACATGAAGGAAAGGATGTCCTGGTCCTTGTGGAGCAGCTCGCACCATTGAATATTGTTGTGGATAAATCAAATTGCACCTAGTCATCTGTTTTTTACTCTTGTTTTCTCTTCAATTGAGGGCTTATCTTCTACCAAGTTAATGTTGTCACTATGATAATTCAAAGCCATATGTATTTTTTCAGATGACCCAGATCAATGGAAAAAGGCTATTGAAGGTGGTTGTTTTTTTATTAAGTCTCTTTAGAACGTTGATATCATGATGTATGTCTTTTTTTTTTTTAATGATAAATTTTTTTTGAATGCTGTATATCTAATGATTTAAAGATGTCCTTACATTGCAATTTGCAGGCACTTAAGGTTCTTCAAAAGTTTTGCTCCTGCATAGGCGAGCAGGCAGTCTCTCCTTACTTTAGTTTGATTAGTGCCATATAACAACTTGAGTAGACTGCATAGCAGGACACATTCTCCATTCTTCTTAGTGATAGCAGGACACATTCTCCATTCATCTTAGTGGGTGGTGCAGGGAAATGAGAATTGTACGCAGCATGTTGTATCTATCAATGATTCATGTCCTTCAGTTTTCTCAGAACACTTAAGCTTTCTATGAATCCATATCTCTAACCCCAGATGTGTTACCTATTATGGAAAATATAGATTGTGTTATCGTGCAAAGTCAACGACATTCAAGGTCTTGGTGCTTAGGGAAGAGTACAATTTGAAGGTAACTAACCCCAGATGCTACCCTATTATGGAAAATATAGATTGTGTTATGGTGCAAAGTCAACGACATTCAAGTTCTTGGTGCTAGGGAAGAGTACAATTTGGGGGTATTTTAGCCAATTATATTCCAATATCCAATAGAGTTTGCTAATGAGATGCTTATCAAACTATTCAACACGCCTGTGGTTGGTTTTCTTGTCTTCTTTGATGCCTCAAATTTTATTTTATGCATGCATAAGATTGGTTGCATATAATAACAATGTTTTGCTGAAATAGATAGTTGGAGGGAGGGATTCACCTAATGAAACCTCACAACATTAGAGTCACTTTCTAGTCAAACCAGCTATGTGTTACAGAAGCACTGCTGCAACAGTGGGGCTGGGTTCGACAATTTCTTATTTTATACAGTAGCCCCTCCAAGGAAAATTTCTTGGGTCTGCCCCTGTCTGTAAGGGTCGTTACGGCTGCAGCTGATAAGAGAACTCTAGAGGGTTATGACAGCCACTTCAAAAAGGGAGAAAATGGTTGTCCTTGCTTCAAAACAGTATTAGTGGTCCTCTGAAGTCCTTAGGCAAGGAATGATTTTTCTTTAGCATTTTCTCTATCATCTTTAAGGATGTGTTTATTTGCATAGACTTTTCATGGAGTTCATGTCCAGTAAGCTTTATGCAGGATTATTAAAGAGGTGAGAGATAAATAGGGTACTGTAAAAGGGGACCTTGACTTTCCTAGGATTTTAACTAGTAGGGAGATGGCTGGATTTTCATTTCCCATCGCTTTATTTTCATGAAAGGGAAGGCTAATTGATGGTCATTTTCAGATTCTACAATTCATTAGGAATTGAATTACATGAACAAACAGGCTCTAAGATTAGCGCTACTGAATACATGTATACTACTTTTGAAAACAAATAAACAGGTTACTACACTGATAAATTCCAGAGCTTAGCTCTTTGGTCAGTCTGGTGTGTGAAGTCATGACCGGGTTAAGAGAATCTGAATCAAACCTTGCGTGTGTTGTTCCTTTGCTAGGTCAAAGCCGCTGTGTGCCCCCAACCAAGTTGTCTTTTAGAATCCAGACCAGAATCAGAGCCAACCCAGGCCAATGCCATTTGGGTGTCCACAAGACAGATTTGAGCTACACCTTAGAGCCATTACAGGTCCAATAAGGTTTCAAAGGCCCAAATCTGAGTCTAAGTCTGACATGGGCCACAGAATCTAGGTGCGACCCCACCTACAAAGGGTAGTGGGGGGCCTATGACCACCCGATCAAAAGCCTGACAAATAAGAGCTCATACTAGGAACGCTCTGTACCTGGCCCATATTGAGGCTCAGTTACGCTTGCAGTAATATTTCATTCAGTATACTTTTATCCAAACGCATGGCCTCAAGTACGTAGGTTTCAGTAATGAAACCATGGACCTGAATGCGGACCTAAATTTTATTTGTTGTCTACTATGCCGTGGGCTCATGTGTCAAAGTCAAAATAAGAAAAGGGTCCGCATATTTGGATCTATACATGGTTTTTTACATCCTATTACAGGATCGAGGGAGCAAATCCGCAAAATCCTTGATGGGTCTGGGTCTCTCTCTCTCTCTCTCTCTCTTTCTCTCTATTTAGCCAATGGTGGAACCACCGAATCTTTTGATCAGATGTGATGAATCGCTTTCAATGACAGTTGTACCACAAAAATAATGTATCTGAGGTCTTAAAAAATGTGAAAAATAAATGGAAAAAGCATTGCCTCAGACAACCCAAATTAATTTTAGCCACAATCTACATTGATGCTGATTAGATGAACCCAAGTCGAATGTAAAAACAGGAGCAAGGCACTCTTACTCATCACCCACATAGCTAAAAAAAATCTCATTGGTGCTGGGCTTCATGAATTAAGAAAAGGAAGCACTTGTCCACATAAATAACGTGTAAGAGGTTTTCATATTTCCCAATGTTGGGTTTAGCCAGATCGATCATCTGGTTTAGTCAAAACAGAGGTTCAGAGTCAGGGGCACTTTAATCATTATATATGGGTATTTTTGTTGGACAAGAAAGTGTGAATTTTATATATATATATATTAATGTATTATAACCTTACATCCCGAGAGGACTGAGATAGGATCATGATAGATGAGTTCTCTCTTACGTGGACGTAGGCAAAGTTGCCGTAAAGTTGTCGAACCACGTAAAATTGCTATGTTCATATGTGTTTCATGGTATGATTGCTTGTGTTCATCGTAGTTGATCGATCCATCGCGGGTAATTTCCGTTGTGCTGCTTTTCCCAACAAGTGGTATCAAAGCAAGGTTAAGATCACTCGGCCGTTGTGATAAACGGATTCAATCTTGGTGAAGCTTTGGATTTGTGGCAGGCCATGCAAGATCGCAAATCCAGGGCTGTTGAAGAAACCACAGAAAGAGAAAGGTTGGATCTTGCGGTTACGCAGGTTTGAAAATCAGCATTGGTGCCAAGGAAGAAGACTCGAGGAGGGTCTGAGTTCCGTTGTTGTTCTGCCTTACCGGAGAAGAGAAAGAGGGAAGAGGATCTACTTCTAGTTGCAAAACCCAGACTGGAGCTGAAGATACTATATTAGAGCATGTTGAGATTGCTCAGGTTTGTGATCAGCGAATTGTTGGCCGTGACAGGAGAAAAGGACTGGAATAGGGGTTCTTGGTTTTGACAAGAGAATATTAGTTGCAGAAAAGAGATCAGAGGTGATTCTTGTGGAAGGCATAGTCAGAGGAGAGAGAGGTCGGTTTGATCTCGGTGGGGCACTGCATTCACTTCAAATAAAAGGCTTTACAGAAGAAAGAGATTTGCAGCTATCGTCAATTTCGTTCTCTTGGAAGAAGAAGAGTTTTGGTTACAGAACTCGTTGGCTGAATCGTTGCAGACGATAGGAGAACGAGGGACTAGTTTTCATTGTTGCTGCCCTTAGTTTTCATTGTTGCTGCCCTTTTCCATTGCCAATCTGAAACCCCGTCGCTCCTGCTACCTAAGCAGTAAAAGAGGAAAGCAGGAGCAGCGCCACCTGTAGCAGCACCGTAGTCGTCAGAAGACAACCTTTGCCGGAATCTCTCTTTCCGACTCTGCTATCATTGCTGGACTGTAGCCCCCGGTCTCCGCCACCTGCCACTCTCTTCGTTCACCGCTGACAAAGAAGACAGGGCTGCAATTGCAAGTCCCTGTTGCAGAAACAAAAACAGGGAAGATGAAGAGCAGGACACCTGGGCTTGGGCTGTCCAGGCCAAGTTCAAGTCCGCGTCGAGGCAAACCTAACCAAATTACAGCAAACCTAGCAGTGCAAGCCAGGTTATGTCAGGTAGGACCTGACTCGCTGAATAGAGTCCAGCCCAGTCTGCCCGCGGGTACAGTGCTGACGTTAGCAGATTATGGTCATAAGCAGTGATTGAGGATCCAACGGCTGAATTTGTTTCTTCGATATCTTGATCGTCTTATGTCCGATCGGATATCTGCTCGTTGAGAGGAGATCTACGCGCATGTGGAAGAAGATGGGCAGTTCAATAGTCAACAAGAAGGTTTGACTAATTGGAGTGCCGAAAATTGTTTCTACGATATCGAAGCCATCCGGAGTTAGATTTCAAATCCGTTTCTTCTAGCGTGCTGGCGGTGACAACATCTATGAGGCAAATAAAACATATTGGCAGTTTAATGGGCAGAAAATTAGGGACTGAAGAAACTGACAGATTCATGATGATAGCAATGGATTCAAGCATCGTAGGCCAGATTGAAGTGTTTGATGGAGAAATGACTTCAGAGATTGGCAGGAAATAGTGTTATACTCCATGATACAGCGATGATTGAAAAGTGTTGTTTGATGTTATGAATAAGAGATTCCTCCAATTACTTTGATAGAAAGCTTAGATCATCGTCTAAACGATCATGAAGGAGTAACTTGCCAAAGTAGAAGGAAAAGCAAAAGAATCAGAGTCAAAAGGAGGTAGTGTGTAAGAAAGCTCGGATTCAGATGGCGGGGAATCACTTTTGGTCACTACAGGTATGGATCGGGTTGTTGATTCATGGTATTGGGATTTATATTCTTCCTATCATGTGTTTACTTAGAGATTGGTTGATGTAAATAACTCTCATTATTGATGGATCTATTTTTATGGAGGGAATGCAAATTGATAAGCATTTGAGATAAGAGCGGTAGAGATCAAGGTGTATGATGATGTTATTCCAACCCTAACGGATGTGATATATATTCTGGGTTTACAAAGAAATTAGATTTCTTTGAGTACCTTAGACTTCAAAGGCTGCAAGTGCACTGTAGCGGGTGAAGTTACGAAAGTGAAAAAGGGAACATTGGTCACCATGGAGGGTGAGATGGTCAGAAATCTCTATAGGTTGATAGGGAATGCTTTCTCAGGTGGAGCAGTGAATGAGACATCAAATAACATGAAAGGAAATCTGTGGTTCAAGTGGAGTTAGATGTAATGGATAATCAGAAGATGGACTGATGAGTCTTCGATGATATTATTTAGTGGAAATTCAGGAAGACCTGAATAGATATGATTTTCTTAAAAAAGGCAGTCTTATTCAGGTTAGAGTATGCCAGTTTAACATTGGGTTATACCTAACCCCCGTCTACTGTACCCAACCCACCATAACAAGTTAGAATAGGACAGCTGCAGGTTTGACAGGAAGAACACCGGGATAAAGACAGAATGAATGATTCATAGGTACGAGTGAGATCCAGATTCTGGGAGGTCTTCAGTTTGTCTTGACAAGTAGAAGTTAGGTTCATTGTATTGTAAAGATGCATGTATGTGGCAATAAATGAAAGGCACTTCGGAGATTCACAACATTGTGTTGAGGTCAAAGGAGGCAACTGTAGGAAATCTCAAGTCAATTTGGACTTGATTGACACTAGACAATAATGAGATTGTCTGTACATCTAGACTAGGGGGTGTAGGTGCCGCGCTTGGTAGTAGTGTGTACGGAAGCTTACCTTTTAGTGAGTTACATGAAGTGTTGGTTCAATGTGTTACAGTGTTGAAGAGACAAGGCTGCACCATCTGTGTAGTGATGTACCATTCAGCAAGGTGCATGAAGACATTACCGGGTATTTCAAGATGGCTTTAAGGATTTGCGGAATCCAAGCCAAGGTGGAAATTGTTAAATTTTATCTTATATTCCGATTTAGTCGGATCGGTTGTCTAGTTTAGCCAGAACCTATGTCTAGGGTTAAGAGTACTTTAGTCATTATGTATGAGTTTTCTTCTTTGCTAATAAAGCGGGAACTATATATATTAATGTACTATAACCTTAGATCCCGAGGGGATTGACATGAGATTATGATAGATGAGTTCTCTCTTCCATTGACGTATGCAATGTTGCCGAACCACGTAAAGCTGCTGTGTTCATGTGTGTAATTGCTTGATGGTATGATTGCTTGTGTTTATCGTAGTTGATCCGTCGATCGTGGTAGTTTCCGTTGCACTGCTTATTCCAACACCCAATTAGTTTGATGATGGATTTATTGAATACTCAAAGCCTTATCAATTTAAACATTGGAAGCATTAACAGTCTGGTTCAAACAACACCACACAACAACAAGAATACATTTTGGTTGGTTGCAGTTAGCAATGGTGTGATGCCTTTTCTTTTTCTTTTTTCTTTTCTAATTTTTTAACTAATGAAACAAAATGCACTAATTTATCCACTCCAAACTGGCAGAAGGACTTAGATTTTAATCATCTTTGGACTGTTCTAGGGTGTCCTATACTTGGATATGACATTAATGGTGAAAGGTATAAAATTCCAGCTTAAACAGATTCACACAGCCTATATCATGCACTCATAATGTACTATAAGCCGTATATGAGTTGACATTTTTAGTGTTAAAAGAATGTTGAGATTCTATGATCAATGACTTTGGTACTAATATGCAAGATTACAACTTGACTCATTGGGACTAACTGTCTCTGGGTTCAAGTGGAACTGTGAACTCAATGCTATAAGATATGAAGAAATTGTAGTTACTGTGATGTGTACATAGTGTTTATGGTATTATATATTGCTGTTTGGTTCTGTACCATTTCTTTGAATAAAATGGTGTGATACTGTGACCGGTATAAGACCGAATAGATCGATAATCCCAAGTTGAGAATGAGAGATTCTAACAATAATATTGATGAAAGCTATAAATAGTAATCCATGTATGGAAGTTTTAGCAAGTGCTCATTTGATAAAAGAGTTGATCCGTAACGAAAGCTAATTATCATCATCTCTCATAGTCATCTTAGACTTATCTCATCAATTGGTTGGGAAAAATGGTATACTATTAGTCTATAAAATAAGAATGTCATAAATCCTAATTTCTAGACAGGGTGTCAAGTCCTGAATTTTTATATTGGGTCATACCGGTTTGACGGGTTTGAGTTGGGTTGAGAGGGTCAAATAGATCGGTTTAACACATTTGGGCCTGGGTTAATGGACCCTTTTTGGGCCAGAGGACTCTTTTTGTAATTTCTTAAAACCCACTAAAAAGCAGGAGGCCCTTCTTTGTAATTTAGAAAAACCCCCTCTTTCATATAAACTCTATTCTTAGGGTTTTTCCCCATTCTCCAACCCTCTTCTCTTCTTCTTCAACTAAAACCCTAGAGGCTTTCTAAGGGGGAAACCAAGGTGGGCTCTTCCAAGCTTTGATCTTCAGATCTACTTTGGCTTCAAGATCCAGGCAAGTGGATAGTTAAAACAATGGTTTTTGGTGTTTGCAATATGTTTTAGTTTCTTGTTGATTTACATACTTTGTGCATGACTTCCTTTTTGTTGGGTTAATGGCTTTTGGGGGGTAATAGTGTGATTTGGTTTTTCTTCCAAAATTTGTAGATTAATGTTTTTGAAAAAAAAAAAAATCGTGGAGACGGCCGCCCCGGGCAGCAGCCGCTGCCCAGCAGCAGTAGCTGCCGCCCAGGCAGCAGCGCTGCCTGGCAGCAGCTGCCGCCTGGCAGCACTTGCTGCTGGGCGGCATCTGCCGCCTGGCAGCAGGCCAGGCGGGTTGGGCCCGGCCTGGCTGGCCTGGGCCCGGGTGTGGGTCTGGCCCGCTAGCCCATTTCTTTTCAAAAAAATATATATTATTATTATTATATATATTTATACACAATGATGCTTCTTATAAAGAATTAAAAGGTTAAGTTTTTATTAATGGTTTAGCATTTTAATGGAGATTAAGTTTTATTAAGTTAATTTTAATTTGATGTTATTAGAAACGTTTCTTGGATTATTTATAAACTTAATTGAGAATTATGAAATTTTGATTAGTGTTCATTTAGGTTGATTGAAATAAAATTAAAAATATATTTAGTAGCGATTAAACCGTAAATAGAATGTATGTATAATTTTAAATTGGAATCTTAATTGAGTTGAATTTCAAATTGGGATCCGAAATTTGTACCTTCTGTTTTGCATAAAATGATAATGTGAATTTGTACACAACAATGATATTAAGGAATTAATTATTTTCTTTCCCCTTTTTGAACGTAACTTGATTTAACTTTGGATTCAGAAATTGAACATCTTTTACCTAAATTGTAAAACACACTAATCATATATAATTGGATTAGATGAATTATGTCTTTTAGGAATGTTAGTTGAATGTTCACATGAGAATTAGACTAAATGCAGAATGGGAATGGGAGGTTCGGGATGCACTACATGATAGGCACCAAAAGTGGTATATCGGCATCGTGGACTCATATTTCCATTGTGTTAGAGAGTTAGTTCTCATGTGCATATTTATCTAACTTGACCGTTGGTGGATTAGTGCTTACCCTCAATAATTTGAATTGACACACGTTCATAATACACTTTTAAATTTAAGTACTCAAAATGGTATTGATTGAATGTTGTGATTAAGGGTTTCGTATCATGGTTCATTTTGCATCTGTATACGTATGTATTTGTAAATATGTATATTTGTATATATATATCTGACCGACTGCAGTTCGGAGGTGGACGTACGCCATCGGGTCAGCGTGTACTGTGGATAATAGTATGCAGCTGTGCCTTCTGTTATTATCTGCGGGATTACCCGTTTCTGTTATTATTTACGGGATTACCCGTTTCTGTTATTATCCTCGGGATTACCCGCTTCTGTTATTATTTGCGGGATTACCCGTTTCTGTTATTATCTGCGGGACTACCCGTTTCTGTTATCTGTATGCGGGATTTACCCGTTTCTGTATATTTATCTGCGGGAATACCCGTTTCTGTACATTCATGCCATTGGGGTTTGCATCTGATTTATTTTGGTTCATAATGAATATATCATTTAATTCAGTTGATTAATCTATTGTTGCAGCTTACCCTCTTGCCAGATTATGTCAATCTGACCCACTACTTTTGGTGTCTAGGTTCCGTTACCGGTGCCGAACCGGAGGGTCAGGCTACGCAGGAAATTCTGTCAGGTGGCGGAATTGTTGAGTGGCGCACCGATGACATCATCTGAGGTGTCCTAGTGCGGTGCAGAGTTCGAAAATTTTAGATTATGTAATAAGGTCATTTTTGGGCCATTAGTTTATTTAATTAAATTTATTTGTTTTGAAATTATAACTTTAATTATTATGCTTCGAAGCACTTGACCTTGATTTTATTATTAATGAGATTTGTTACATGGTTGTTAAGTAATATCCGTCTGCGATGAGTATGGATTTTAGTTCCGCGTGTGATTATGGTTGCTTGATCACCAAGCATAGCCTCACGAAGGACTTCGATCCACCCGGAATTGGGGCCCGTGCTGATTATGTTTAGAAAAATTTTAATTGGCCCCAATTCTCACACCCCTGGAACCGGGTTTGGATCCGGCCCAGTTTTGGGGGCGTGACACAGGGTTGAAGTGAAATATCTCTCTCAAACTCATGTCACTGCAGGGAAAACAAACATTTATCTTAATTGAGGGGCCTGCACATAGGCACTATAAAAGTATTAACAAACATTTCAATATACTAACTTACAGAAACTATAACAAAAAAACAAAGAATGAGTTGAATACAAAAGAGATTACCATGGTATAAAGTCACCCATTACTTGAACTTTTATGTGGGAAAGCATGACATGTGAAAATGATTCACGTATCACATTTCTGACTATTTTTATCACCACAGGCCTAGCATGAGAAGAAGAAAGAGAAATGTAGCCAAGGACAACTTGCCAACTTTCTCTCAGCAATTCCTCTTAGAGGAAGTAATAATCTGCAAAGAATCGGCAAGTCATCCTTGGCTGCACCAAACTTTCTAACCCTGCATGCAAGGCCATAGATGAGAAGGCTTCTGAAGCTGCAAGAGCTAGTTCTCTCCCAATGTATATAGAAAGATATAGGGAAGGAGAAAGAAATCGCTGAAATAAAGAGGAATACATAGGCAGAAGAAAGGAAGAAGCTTGAGGGCAAGAGGCTGTGAAAGTCTCATGGGCCTTATATAGAATTCATTGGAGGGTTACGAAATTGTGGGGAATTGAAGAAATTCTATATTTCAATGCATTATCTTCAATCAAGGAGATGAGGACTGGTCCTAGAAGGATCTAGTTTTGGCCCAATAGAATAAAGAGTATGTGATAAGGTCACTCTCTATCTGAAACGACTACTACATTTGGACCATGGAATTTGGTACCCCATCTTTCCATAATCAAAGAAGATTAATCTAGCCATATTCATGAGTGGTTAGATTAGGAAGGAATCCAGCAGCATTATCAGACCTCAACAAACTACTTAAATAGTATTTGGTCCACTTTCCACAACTATTTATGTTTTTTTTTTACTCTCAAGTCTCAACTTAGATTAATGTGAGAATAAAAAAAAAATGTTTAAACATGCTTGAAGTCTACATGAAAAGCAGATGTTCTCACAAAAACAATATAATATTAGAGTAATGGATTGGGACATACCCAAAGGAGTGAAAAAAGATTCAAGAAATAGGAAGGGAGAGAGTTCTTTCAAAACTTTCTCTTTAATTATGGCCTGTAAAGCATGAAATGATGAAAACTGTGTCTCTCTTTAATTGTGGCCTGTAAAACATGAAATGATAGGCTAGCAAGGAGTTTGCAAAGGTGGAGTTTTCAATGGTGATGTTGTGGCTAATGGGTGTTGCAGTGCAGGGATAATTCTCTGCCACCCTTTATTGTACCCCATACCTCATCACCAAAGGCCAGCACAGAAGAACGAAGAAAAGATGTTTTTTTCCTGAAAAAATTAGGGTGGGATGTGATGCTTTATATGATATCAAACAAAATGGGTGTTTTGTTTTACTCCCACAAGGGTGGGGAAAACCAGTATTTATTGGAGCAGATAATAAGGGTCTATTTTCAAAAGGATTTCTTGGAGGATGAATAGATTTTGAAGGTGAGAAAGGAAAAGATAGTGGGGACACTGTAAGTGCAAGATATGTTTGTTTAATGTAGGGCGGAGAGGGACTCGTGAATCTGAGCCTGCCATGCCATTGGCTCTTGCTTTTAATACTCACTGAAATATTTGCTTCCGGCCCTTTCACTGAGCGAGACTGCAATCTCTGTTTGGTAGTGTATGCACTTGGAAGCAATTCATGTACACATGCGTGCCTGCAACGATACCGAAATGGGTGTGATTTAATATTTTGCGGATCATTGATGTGACAATGGTAACCATTACTCTGTGAGTCAGATTTCCAAAAGAGAAGCTATAGTTGTTGGAAAAAATGGATTTTAGCGGTGGTACTTAAATAACTTTAGATCATAATAAGTGTGTAATGAATATATTTTTTGAGGTAGATCCACGTAAAAATATGTTTTTCTGCATAAAAGAAATGACACCAAACAATTGATTAGTTAAAAATCATTTGAGGAGTGAATGAAACATTAACTCTAGAAGTTGCTGATTAAAGTTGCTCTGTGTTGGTTACCAAAGATTATATATATTTATATATCTTCAGTTTACTTGTCAGATTTGGGCCTTAAGGGACACCTACATTACACCATAACCAACACGCCTGAACTGGGTTGGATTGGGTTGGGTTAGGTCTTCCTGGAAATGGGCTTTTCAAAATTTTATCTTATTGGAAAATCTTATCTTATTGGAGAAACCAACATTTGTGTCTCCACCATTAACAGTTGGGCAACATAGATTGTAGTGCTAATTCTGTATTGAGTTGATTACAGTGGCACTAGTACGGGGACGAATTGTATCTTAAGAACATGCAACAGTATGCTTAAGGATCATCTCATTTTAGCCATTAAGGTTGTTTTAATGGTTTCGCATATTTTATTCTTGAAAAAAAAAAGGTTTCACATGCTATATTTCCTGCCTCCTCCCCTGTTATCTCATGCTTGTTTAATTGTTTATACTACCACCAAGAGAAAGGAGAGATTGCAGAGAAATTTGCCGAACATAATTTTATTTGACAATAATTTTTGATACAAAGTTTGTAAAGTGAAAGACTAACATGAAGATTAAGAACGAGGGGTGGGTTGGGGGCCTATTTCTCACTCAGATGACCAAATCAATCATTGTGTCTCTCACTGCATTTAGTGGTGCTCTGTCCAATGCACGTGCCATGTCGTCTCCTCACTTGTGCAAGTGCTCTTCCCCATATGTAGGGGTCCTCTGATGGGTCCCAGCCCAGGGGCTGAAGCAGTAAATAAATAAATGATGATGATGGAGGTCTAGTACTATTCTCTTTCATGGGAGCAAGACCCAATACTCTTTTTTCTAGATTTGTAAAAAAGGTATTTGTAAAAACGATAAAACAGGGCACAGCCTCCTTAATTATTTTCAAAAGGGTCTCTTGTTGTCAATAGAAATCACATTTTTGCTAACAGGGACTGCAGATTTACAGTATCTTCTTAGAGCCTTGCCTTAGTGTAATCCTTTTCAACCACGGTTATAAGCTAAGATCCTCATATGCAGCTTATCCATGTGGGTCTCACAGTTTGATAGACTGTCGCGCCACAGAAGCAGGAACCAGAAGAGACAAAGGGGAAAAAACCATGTAATATTTTAGTAGACTAAAAATGGAAATGCAGAATAAAAGCAAACCAAAGTGATAAAGAAGTGGTAAGGACATATGCAACTAGATAGAAAGGAACAAAGAATGGGATAAAAGTTGAAATTATCAAAGTATTGTGGGCCAGATTCAGGTTAAAAAAGGACCCTCTTTGGACTTCTCCGCATGAATTGGTGGGTTTAATTCATAACCATTTCTAGTGATATGTAAAGGTTAAAAAAGTTGCGTTAGACAAAAGCTAGGTGATTCTAAGAGAGAGAGAATGACAGAGAGAGAAAAAGACTACATTTATTAAATTCTTTAAAGAGATTTTGCATTTATTGAATTCCTAAAGAGATTTTCTTCTAAAGCGGACCACAAGTTCCATACAGCTCTATCAGGTCCACTTGGGCTTGTCTGCCTGCCTTTGACATGCTTGCCCAACATTAGATTGAATCACAGAAGAAGAAAGACGTCTATCTGCACTCCTAAATTATGATTTTCATTTGTATAGGTATCGTTGTCATGATAGGACTAGTAAATTTTAGGAGGGTCCTACCCATGGGGACAGCCAGCGTGAGTGCTTCGTAGAACGCAGGTGAAAATTTTCACTCAAAAAGAACGCATAGGAAAAAGACTTTCTAAATTTGAAGTTCTTAAATCAGGAATTAAGATTATTCAATCAAACCACCCTTATTTACAGCGATAAAAACTTTTTATCTCTTCTACTCTTACTGTTAGGCATGGATTAGTGAGCCCCCATAAGTCGAGTCGCATATGAAAATTTTGCAGTGACTTCTAGTGAAAATTCCGATAATTTAAAAACCCTTGACTCTGAGAGGTTGTCTTTAGAAACATTCATTTACAGAACTCATGGTTTTTAGTAGTTTCTACAGTCTCAAGCCATGTAAAGCTGTAAGTTGGATAATATTTTAATTAGAGAAATAATAGTATTTTGAACTCAACATAGGAGTCTCATACCACTTAGTTTTCACAATTAGGTCCCACCTTTATTTAATTTTTTTTATCGATAACAGAAACTTTTAGTAAAAGAATGAGAGAATATAAAGGAAAAAACAAAAAAGAAAGAAAAAAATAAAGAAAAAAGAAAAAAAAATGAAAACTCTAAGGAGAAAGAGTAAAAGAGCAATGTACCCACTCATAATAAACAAATTAAACAACACCCACCCAAGAAAAACTTCTCTCAACCTCTAATTTTCCTAAAACATCAGCTATAGAGTTGGCCGACCTTAGTGACCTTCACTTAATATTCAATGAGGATATCTTATAGTATTTCACTTCCGTTAGAATAATATATATTAGAGATAAGATTATTATGTTAGAAATAAGATTGTTTGTTAGAGAGTTTAGGTTAATTGAAATTTTGAATAATGTTGTTGGTATTCTATATATAAATGAGAGTTCTTCTTCCTAGAAAATTATGAGAATAAAGTGATTTGTGAAATTCTATAATATACACCAGACACTTTCTAAGTAATTTATATCCAAGAGCAGGGAGTTTGATCAATATATAAAATCTTAGTTTATGTATCGTTCAATCTAATGGTGGATATTATTTTGATTGAAGTAAAATTTAGGCCACACCTATTCACCGAGGGCATGTGAGATTTAGTGAATTCATGGCCCGTCAATGATTCGACACATCTCTAGGAACTTTCAATTTGCAGGGTTCTGCAGGGTTCTGTTGCAGTAACAGAACCCAGAACTAGAAACGAAGGAGAAGTGGCTTGGGTTTTCCTATGTACAGTCCAAGTTTGGGTCAGATCAGGGTAGGCCTAACCTATTTCCGGCAAGTCAAGCCAACAGTACAACTCAGTTCAGGTCAAGTTTGGGTCAGTTCTGACCCATGATACAGAGAAAAGCCCAGCCCAGCAGCATAGTCCAGTCCAATTGAGTTTGAAGCCCAGAAACCAGGTTCAGCTCCCGTCCACCTGACCCGAGTGCGGAAGCCCAGTTGCCCAATCCAACAGCAGCAGTGCTGATATCAGCGCCACATCAACATAGGGTCAAAGTAGCTAATTTGACCAAGTCGGACAGAAAAACTTGTTTCTATGTTATCCTGGTCATCTTAAGTCCGATTGGAGACTTGTTTGTGTTTGTGGACTCATAATGAGTAGATCTATAAAGTTGCAGAAAGAGATTGGCAGTTGTATAGTCAACAATGAACTTTGACGAATTAGAGGGCAAAAAGTTGTTTTTACGATATTCGAGCCAATTATAGTCAAATTTTATATTCATTTCTTTCACCGTGCTCGTAGTGATGGGATCTTTATAGTAATGATGAAATTGGAGCAATTTGCAGGTGATTTAGAAATCAACATCACACGGGCTCACAAATAGATTCAAACTTTTGGTTCAAGGTAGAGCTTGATAAGAAAAAAGTTTGCAGCATTGATAGGCGGATATACCTTTCAGCAAGATACGGGAAGATATAGCTGGGTATCTTCAACGTGGTTTAAATATTGACAAAATTCAGGCCAAGGTGAAGGTTGTTAGGTTTTTATCTTGTATTTTGGTTTAGCCGATTTGGTTTATTGGTCTAGTTAATGATCAAGTTTAAGGTCAAAGGTATTTTGTTCTTTGTATCGGGCTTTTTTGGGGGCCAAAAAAGCAGAAGTTATATATTCATGGAATATAATACTAAATTCTATGAAGGAGATGTGGTAGATATTTTTCTCATGATGATCAACCACGTATGGCCATTAGCGTGTGTAAGAGGTGTTGGCTCTCTTTTTCACAGTGTTCAGAGTATTGCCCTCTACGTTTGGTAGGAGGCTGTGAGAACAAAATTAAAACCTATGATTCATACTGAAATTGAGCAAATATTTATAGCTGTGGAGGTAGCCTTTATGCTGAACTACATTATGCATGATAGCCACAACAAAGGTATTAGTGCTTCTGCATTTGCATAATAATAGGAACGTTGATTAATACATTCAAGTGCACGGTTGAATATTATATTCAATGCCAATTACCTGGATCCTAGGAACTCTCAGAGTCTCATTTAGAACAATTGAATTATGCATAATTTTTGTCTCTCAAATCAAGGAGAGGCAATAGATTTGCATTTACATAACGAGAGAAGGCATCTGTGAGCATTACATTTTGAGCAAAGATTAATATTTTAATCTTTAGAAAAGAGGATTCCACTCTGAGCAGAGCAAATGTCAAAATGTTATATCTTTACATATGGAGAGAGAGAGAGAGAGAGAGAGAGAGAGAGAGAGAGAGAGTGATGTGGATGAGATAAGATCGTCCAGATGAAAAGAATTCTGTTTGTCTATGGGCATTCTACATTATCAATCAGAACAATCCAGATGGTTCAATACAAACTTTTCAACAGATCCCCTAATGAAATCATTGGGCTCAATATCATCCACTCATCCACCTGGTTTACTTATTTCTATACTTGGTCTAGTGAAACTGAAGTGGACACCAGAGCGTCCTGATTCATGATGATGTGGGTTGTCTAAATTCCAAGAAAGGAAAATTACAAAACAGGGCTTAAGTTTTTTGGTAGATTTTAAAACTGGATAAAATTAAAACCACATTTCAAAATGAGCCTTAACTTTGCAAATGTGTTTCAATTCAGGACATGGGACAAAAATGGATGTTTTTCAGCTAAAATGCACTATTTATTTTTTAAAATCCCCAAAATGCCCTTAGGGCTTTTAATTTGAAAAAAAAAAAAAACACCGTTTCCGTAATAATAGGTCATTGACACAGCATTGAACGGGTAGAAGAAGGTTCTACATCTCCTTGATTTTAAACACAACAGATTTGAACAAACGGGTCCAACATGATATTTGCCACCTTCCGTTTGTGCCCTTTAAAATAAGGCCCACCTATGATCATCAGAGCCATGCTTCCACCTCTCAGGTCGCCAAGCATATTAGTCACTGCTGCTGGGAATCCCGCACGGCCAGGTGTTGTCAGTCGAAGGTTATAGCAACTCCAGCACTGCTTGAAAGAGCGAGGGCCTCGGATCAACAGAAGATTAGTGGGTTGTTACATCTCACGCACAGAGCCTCTCGGATCTGAAGTAAATCTGGGGTAGTTTGGTTCGGTTCTGTGCAAGAGAACGAGGAGGCAGTCATGCAGAAAGACAGGAATGGAATCTGGTTTCCGTCTTGATTAGGTTGCGGATCAAAGAGAAGAAATTAGTGTTGCATCTGATCTCAAGTGGGCCACTGGTTTGTAGTAAAATCAGAAGATCTGGACCTGGTTCAATGTGTGTCCATCTGATCTCAAGTGGGCCGCTGGTTTCTGTCTTGACCCAGCTTGTCGAACTCCCTCTTCTGCTTCCTCGACCTCGCCGTGACTACCATTGCCAGTACACATGGCGGCACCACCACCGCAACTGCCACCAACACCACCTTGCTCGTGCCGTTCTTCTCCTCCCAGAAGCCGACGCTGCCATTACTGCACAGTTCGTTGCAGCAATACATTGTTTCGCCAGCGGTGGCCCGCAGAGCTCCACATTGCCGGAGAACGAGTCCTCGCCGAAACTCTTCAAATTGGCTGTGATCTCTCCTTCAAAAGCATTATTTGGGACGGTGAACGAGTTCAATGTCGGTAGGCCGATGGACGGAATGGCACCAGAGGAGAAGCCATGGCTTTAAGGAAGCGCTTCTATTAAGTGGGTCAATTTTGCTAGAGATGTCGGAATACGCTACTTTAATGAATTCCCGGACACTCGTAACTTTTGAGATCCTAAGGGAATTTCGGGGATTTTAGAAAATAAAGGGTGCATTTTAGTCGAAAAATACCTCCTTTCATTTTCCCCGGATGTCCTAAATTGAAATATATTTTAGAAACTTAAGGCCTATTTTGAAATGTGGTTATCATTTTGTCTTTTTTTGAAATTTGCCAAAAACTTAAACCCTATTTTATAATTTTTCGTTCCAAGGATGTATTTAAAAATGGCCTTTTACCTTGTTAATAAGAGGTATTAGTCGGTATTAAGTGCCTAAGGTTTGGTCATGGGCAATCACTTTTTTTCAACCGAGAGCTCTACTACCTCATCCCAACTCTCCTCCCTAACCTAAGGACGGTTAATAATAATAATAATAATAATAATAAATAAATTCAAATAGCATCCAACGGTCATGTGACTGGGTCTCATTTTGTTTAGTGGGTTGTTGAATAAGCTAGATGGTTGAAAAAGTCCTGTACACGATGATGTACACGTTGTGTTCAGTTGAAGTAGTGGCACTGTTTTAGCTCCTTGAGTCTAGTGTAAATGGGACACATGTAAGTGTACATGGGACACATGTAAGTGGTTTATGAGTTCGGTAACTCTTTAAATATTGTATTGTACTTATGTTCAAATAGAGAGAAAAAATTATGAATGTGATTGAAAGAAGTATTTTTTAAAAAAATTCATTTTTAAGTGTGAAATCATCTCTGTTCAGAAGATATTATCTCTTCTGCTCATTGCTGTGTCGCCCATAGCATTGAAATCTCAACAAGCTGCCAACAAGGACAACCCCCACTTGACCTAAGGTCGACTCCCTTCTCATAAGGGCCAGGGGATCCAGCTGGGGTTACAAAAGAGAAAAAATACATTTGAATATACTTCACTGGGTCATTCCCTATATATATGCATATTTTTCTTAGTTTTTAAATAATGACACGTTCTTCTTCTTGTGTTTTTTTTTTCTTTTCGCGGAAACATTCTTCTTTTTCTTTGTTTTCCCTATTAATATTCCAAAGATTTACAGTGGTAAAATAAAAAAAGTCAGTCCAACATGTTTTAAGGGGTAGTCCCATAGCTATATTATATAATCAATCTCAACAATCTCATTTTTCTTTAACTCACAAATTATGTGCATATTACCTTCCGACTTAATGAGACGTGGGTCATTCAATAATCCATGATATTGGGCATCTAGAACTCACTCACACATCACCTTGTTAATAACTCTGAAGCCCGTGTTAATGGTCAACAGTCATAGGATTCTGTATGGTTTAGTTTGTTGGGTAACAATTAAAAACAGAAACAGTAGAAGGAAGAGATGACTTGTATGACATTTCCAGTGAAAAATGCAAGGTCCCTCCAACTGCAGTGAAACAAGTTTCTGGCAAACATATGTTGTAGGGTTATCCCTTGCATTTGCGTAAACAGGACTGGCATTGTTTAAAATTGTCTCTTCTTTTCATTAAACATATGTATTATTTTATACCGTCAGTAACCAGAAATATAAGGTGGAAAGGAACAGATGGGGTTACATGGGAACATGTGCACATATTGATATGCCCCTTATGATGGAAGGATCCAGTTTGGTAGGTTTACCTTGGCCTAGATTGAACCTCAAGATGGTATAGGACCTATTTATTTCAGATAATTAAATATGTAGGATTGTATTTCTTAAAGAAGTTGAAGAAGATGAACCAAAAGTGAACAGCCAAGATTGTCCATGAAGTAACCTTGGCTAAAGGAAATTGAATGGAAAAGATGTGAAATGAATACACGGCTATCACTAAGTAATTTAATACTTAAGAAAGTAGGTTTCCATTATATTTTCATCTTATATTCTTCACCCATCACCTTTTTAATAATCGTTTGGTGGATCTTTTGGATATGTGCTTCGTAACTATAAGGGTGGGGTTTTATTTATGTTTTGTAAAAATATAGGTATTTGTGATTCGAATAAAGCAGAATTTTAGCTATTCTGGAAGCTTTAGCCATTTTAATGGCAGCCTTATTATGAAGAGTGATTTCTCTAATGCAATCGCTTAGGTATCCAGGCAAAAAGTATATGTTTAGAAGTTTCAATTATTTTTTAATGAGATTTTGACTTTATCTTCAAGCATTAACGTAATATTTCGTTATGAGCTAAGATCGGCAAATTCTATAGCGGATACTTTAGCTAAACAATCGATTGATAAATTGTTTTCTTGGGAATGGATAATTATGTAGTTTGATGTATGAGGTACAATGCTCTTATATCTCTTGTTACGTTTCTTTCTTCTTATTATATTTGTTCTCTTTTTAATGAAAGTTTTCATTACCGATAAAAATAATAATTTTTTGGTGGAGCTTGTTCAACATGAACTCTTATGTATTCAAATCCTTTGTATTCCATTACTAACGAGTACGGATGTGTCCACTTTTGTATTCCACCACTAATGAGTACGGATGTGTCCACTTTGATGCGAATTATTCTTGTAGAAGATATGAGTTTCTAGCTCTTGCCAGTTCTAGTAAGTATAATATGTTCCTCCCCACAAAATTTTGTTTGACACAATTATTGCAATGTTTAGGGATAGCAACGGGTAGAGTTTGGTATGGGTTGGGATAAACCCAAACCATCCTCATCTTAAATTTATCTCTTCCAAACGCACCTCACCCCATGATAGGTCAATCATTGTAATGTCAAACTTGCCTTGTTTGAGTGAGTCAAATCAAATTTAAAACTTAAAATTTTTAAAATATGTAAAAATAGATGAGTATATGTGTTACAGATTTTGAACATACTACCTTTTCTTCTCATATGCCTTATGCTAAGGCACAAAGCCACCTACACCACATGACTTTTGTCTATTATTTTAGTTATAAACGTATAAATATTATATATTCGGGGTAGGGCAGGACAAAAACAAAACCCGCCCCAGATGAAAAAAAAAAACCCAAGTGGGGCAGGGTGGTTCCCATTTATACCCAACCCATTGCCATCCCTAGCACAACTGGGTCAAGCTAAATAAACTGAAATTTGGGCCAATATTAATACACGGTATTGTATTGGGGATTGTTTAAATTTGTTGTGGTGGGACTGCCTTCATCTGCCATCAGAAAATGAGGACGCAACCCATATTATGTCAGGATTAATAAGATCACTCTAGTTCAATGTTGGTTTCGCAGTGTAGGTAGCAAATGAGTCTGGATCAGGATCATATTAGTCCGTAATCTGTGTTTCTAAATGGTGTAATTAAATCATTTAGTGACTTTGAATGGATCTTCCCATTTGTATGAGTAGACCTCACAGTTAAGTGATCCATGTTTCTGGTAATATGGGACTTATTGACTATTGAAACTAGAATAGAGAGAGATTAAAAAAACAAACAAACAAACAAATAGCAGCCATCCATAAAAAGGACAAAAACTCTATGGCTCAGATCTTATTATGTAACTGTCTTCTTGTCACAGTGAACCATGACCAATGGTTGTGAACCTAACAATCTTAAATCCTTGAAAGCCAAGCTCTACAACAAGCGTTCACCACTAATGATCTTGTCATCCCCAGCAAATCAGGATAATTTGGCATCCGGCTAACTGGACTAACAAAGAGTGCCATGGATTTGATTCGGAGATTTAAGTTAACTTTGTATTATATTGTGCTTTAAGTCATGATTCCAATTAGGATTTCATGGGCTGGGGTCGGTTTGGACCCAAAGTTAGATTTAAAACTAGCCAGTCAGTTATTGGGCCTACATTGGGGGCCAGATCCAGTCATGGGTTTGTGAATATACGCCATTTTTGTGTCAATATGTTGGTCTGGTCTGAACCCTTTTAGCATATATGTGCCCAGGCCCAGGCACATTTGATATAAGGATGGAAAATTGGGCCGGCCACCTTCCGAATAATCCTAATTGTGGGATGGCATGAGCTAAGATTTAAGCCCATAGGTTGAGCAAGAGTCCTGGGTCAAAAACTAATGGAGTGAGCCTAGACCTATTCCCATGCTAAGGCACAACTAGCTGGCCCCCTTTCATCTGACAAATTCTACCCAAATAAGAACAACAATTTTCTAATGGACAGGGCCTAAGCTTGACTTAAGCTTGTGGGCCGGTGAAAGGATAACCTCAAGCAGCCAGACCTATGCTCAGGTTGTTCAATTGTCAAGCCAGTTACCTTTTCAAGAACAAAATAATGCATAAAAAGCAAAAGTAAAAGAAGGGGATATGAATTATTAAGGTGGTGGTTGGGTATTCATTTTCTAAGATGGTAGTTGGGTATTCATTTTCTACCTTCCTTTTAAAGGGGAGATAGTTGGAGGGTCTGTTTTTTTAATTCACATATTATGTTCTAACTATAACGATTTTCAAAAATCTAAGTCTTCTGTGTATTCAATGACAACAAACAAGCAAACCCTAAATGCATTTTTGTAAAAATATCAAAAATAAAAATATAGAATGTAAAAGACCCAAAGCCATTTTGATTGTGTAATGAGATCAGAAGTTTCATGATCTGAGTGGGTTTTCCACCATGTCACAGATGTTGGTGCAACTTATTTCTCCTTTAATACTATGGTTTATGCAATTGAGTCCTTTTAAGTCTAAGCTAATCTAGTAATCTTATTCAAACCCACTCTTAAAATGACTCAGGTCAGCGTAACACTGTCACTGTTTCAAATGTGGCATCGGGACAAGCCCATGTGAGTGGGTGTCTACAATCATGTTTTTAAATAATTTTTTAAGAACTCATTCTCCTCGGACTCCTCATGTAAAAATTTCAATATCTTTTCACTTTAAAAATGTATATTAATTCACCTTTTACTTCTTTGATCTATAATCAGTTGATGCTGAACATGCTCGTATTTGAAGGAAGTGAGCACAGCGTACAAAAAACCTTACATACCCGGTGTTAGGTTATACCAGAATAGTAGTACCAAATTGGCTCCCTGCTTAGCCCATTGGCAGCATGCCTGCTTTGTGATTCTTCATGTTGGCAGTCATATTATCATATGGGCTCATTCCATACTTAGCTACTGCCATTATAGTGTAGGCTCATGGATCAACTTGTAAGCAGCTAAACTAGTGGCTATACTTTTAATCAGTTTTAGGTGAAGCAGATTTATATAAGTGTCTTGCATGTAAATTTGCAAGGAATTTGTGAAAATAAATGGGTATGCTATTATGTTAAATCTCTATCACATGTCATTATTATTATTGTCCTCAGAATAGTAGTAATCATAGTTGTGATGGTTAATTGATGTTACATGGATACAGGCACCAAGATAATAGCATATGTAAAAGTCGCATTTAGTATTAGAAGGGTGACACAGTGGTGTATCCTTGGGAGTAGAATCAAAGGCTTTTAGGACCTTTACATTCATCTGCTTGAGTAACATTCATCAACTTTTCTGGAGAGCAGCATCAGTGGATTGTACCATCCATCTGCTTGAGTAACTGAATGCTTGTGTTCCTTACACACTGCCAATGGGGAGAGTCTCTGTATGAGTCATCAAAGGATCATCAAGCAGTGGCCACAAGGCAAGCTAGAGCATCTGTGACGCCCTGTGGACAGATTTTTAAGTTGCACTGTCTGTTTGTTTGAACATTGCTAGCCTCACTTTTTCACTTAGACTCCACAAGTTGATGCAAGAGAGCAATTTAAAGAGGGATGGAAAGTTCAATGTAGGATCAAACTTCCATATAAATTCTGTAGGACTAGGAAAGTTTACGAAGTAATATAGAATGCTTCAAGGCTCCTTAGATATGGAGCCCATGTCACCTTAACGACAACATAATCTCTATCCAATCCTCACTCTTATTGGCTGGACCTCGGCCATTAACAAGTGATAAAAGCCGCAAAGCGCATTCTGAAGGACCAAGAAATATGATAAATTTTTACTCTCTTCTGAGTGAGATCTACTACTTGTGGGTCTTGTATGATATCAGCACCTGCATCCTCGTGTTGCATAACTGAATCAAAGTAATGATCTAACTTTTTTCTTGGATGCTAATGTGATAACAGATTCTTAGCCTAAGATCCATTGAGGTAGAATCCTTGGCCCGCTACTCTCATGCTATGAATTAAAACCGAAGTGCAGAAACTTTCTTGATGATTCCGCAAATGGACGGTGTTCCGAAGTGGAGAAACTTTCTTGATGATTCCGCAAATGGACGGTGTTCCAAAGTGGAGAAACTTTCTTGATGATTCCGCAAATGGACGGTGTGATGACGAAAATCAAATCTTTGTTACCGCCAGCTTGAAATAAACAAACTGTTCAAGCAATGACGGAAGAAGTAGTTTACCGTTTCTAAATTTAGCTTCTTCATTTAATGCTCCTTTGCCATTTCCCTGTTGTTGGGTTAATGTTTTGTATTCCGGTTTAGCCGGATGAGTCCACTGGGTTAGCCAGGGACTGATTTAAAGTCAAGGGTATTTTAGTAATTGTACTGGGCTTTTTTGGTGGCCAAGAAAGCGGAGACTATATATGTGTGTAGTCTATAACCCTAAATCTTGCGCTGAAGAGAGGTGAGAGCTCTCTTGCCCGTAGTGTTCCCACACCACGTAGGTAAGACGATGTGAGAGAACGAGAGTCTTTGTATGCTTTACTTGTGATAGTGAAGATGATCGTTTCTGTGCCCGTGGATGTAGCCCTGTTTAAGTGAACCACGTAAATCTCGGTGTCTCTTCTTGTGGGTGGCTTGTTCTTGTTTATCTTGTGATACATGGATGTGCACAACGGGTGATGTCAAAATCACAACAATTGGTATTAGAGCTGAGGTTGGTGTTCCTCGGGTTTCTGAGCGAGGTGGAGATCGCTCAGTGGCTTGGAGGTTGTGCGCATGAAGATCGACTGACTGAATCCTTGTTAAAGGGTTCGGATCTCTGTTTTTGAAACAGAGAAGAAGAGAGATCATGTTCGTAATCTCTGGTTGGGTCACCATCGGAGAAGAAGAGGACGAGATTGGGTTCTCTGATTTGGCTAGGATCGGAGGACAAAGGATTCACATTGTTTCAGATCTCTCAGAGCCGATTGCTGCGATTGTGATCTCACGATGGAATAGAAGAAGACTGGATTTCTGATTGTGCCACTGGAAGAAGACGAAACAGAGAGGATCCGGGTTTCTGCATATTCGAAACAGAGTTGGTTTGCGATTTCTGTTTTGTCCGGACTCATCGCCGGGATTCTCGCCGTCTCCGTCGCTTTTGCCGGACTTCCAGCCGCCGCTAGTCGCCTATCCATGTCCACCGCAGCCGAGGAAGAAAAAGGTGCCAGCACAATTCTGCGGTCTATCTGGTTGCAAAACCAGAGCAGTGGAAAGAGGATAAAAAGATGGGCCACAACATCCTCGATTTTCAGGGGCAATGATGGGGATCGGATCCCTATTGTTGCAGATCTTCGTACGATCAGCGCCGGCATCCCAGAAGGGCTCCTGGGCGGAGTTTGGTTATCAAGATTGGTTTTCTTGGAGAATAAGAGGGCATGGGCGCTGCAATCTGCAAACACTGTTAGGCCGTCGCAGGGGAGGACCGCGACTCTTGCCCCATCGTCGCCGGGCTGCCATCCCCATCCGTCGAGCAACAGATTCTGGTTTCTGGATACAGAAACCAGCAACGGAAAGTGAAGAAAAAGAAGTTCAGGGGTGTGGGCCTAGGTTACTCAGGACAGGTGGTTCCGGGTTAGGGTTGGGTCAGTTGGACTTGACCCGCAGTGGAAATAAAGCCCAAGCCAACAGGATCTGGTCTTCGGGTTTTGAGTCGGGTCAGTTTGACCTGACCCGTGATGCAGCCCAATCCATTCAGCAAGAGTGCAGGCCGGGTCAGGTTAGGTCGACCTAGTCCGTATACAAGAAGCCCAACCAAACAGTTCTATCCAGCAGTTCCAAGTCGGTTCCGGGTCGGGTGAGACCTGACCCATGTTCGCAGAGTCCAGCCCAGTGCACTGAAGCAGGTTCAGTGTGTGCTAGGGTCAGGTGGACCTGGACCGGTTGCAGAAGCCCAGTTAGCATCAGCATTGCAGTCTGACGTCAGCCGACGTTAGTGAAGGTTCGGTCAAAATCAAGGTTTGACCAGTTTCAACGGTTGAAATTGTTTCTGCGATATCTTAATCATCCGATGTCCGATCGGAGATCTGTTTGCGCCTACAGACTCGTTTCGAGTAGATCTACACAGTGGAAGAGGATGATTGGCTGTTTGACGGTCAACGTGGAGGTTTGACCAATCAGAGCGTTGAAACTTATTTCTGCGATATCGGAGCCATCTAGACTTGGATTTTAGATTCGTTTCTTCTAGCGTGCTCGTGCTGACGAGATCTACAACTTGATGTAGAAATCTGGAGGAGATCTGAACAGATGTGGATTCATACTAGAATCGGGTCTACTCGACCTGGTTGTTGTTGCAAACCCAATAATAGGAGTCGTCGGCTTAGTTGCAAAGGGTTTGTTGTTTCAAACGAAGTTGTTCGTTTGGGGTTCATATGCTTTCTAGATCGCATGTGATGTTATTCATCTTGCCAAGCAAAGCCTGAAAAGCAGCAAGGAGGAGCTGATGTGTCAGCAGTTGTCAAACATTTGTTTGATTGATCGGAGGCCCGGTTAAATGGAGTTTTTTGACCGCTCGGAGGCAGAGGTTTCTGCAATTGTGAAGTCATCTGGACTTGTATTCCCGATCTGTTTTGCTTGCATGCTTGTGGTGATTGGATCCTCACAGTGATGTTGAAGATGGGGCAGGATGGTGAGTGATTCATGATATCACTTAGAATCGTCAATGATTTCGAGCTTTAAGTTCGAGGTGGAGTTTGACGAGAAGATGAACTTTGCTCAAAGTTCATGTGCTAGTTCAACATGTGGAGTGTTGAAAAAAGAAGCCTGTATCGTCGATGCAGTAACGTACCATTCAGTAAGGTACGTGAAGATATTGCCGGTTTTATCTCCTAGTAGCTCGAGTTGTGCGGAATTTAAGCCAAGGTGGAGATTGTTGGGTTAATGTCTTGTATTCCGGTTTAGCCGGATGAGTCCACTGGGTTAGCCAGGGACTGGTTTAAGGTCAAGGGTATTTTGGTAATTGTACTAGGCTTTCTTGGTGCCAAGAAAGCGGAGACTATATATGTGTGTAGTTTGTAACCCTCGATCTTGCGCTGAAGAGAGATGAGAGCTCTCTTGCCCGTAGTGTTTTCACACCACGTAGGTGAGACGATGTGAGAGAACGAGAGTATCTGTATGATTTACTTGTGATAGTGAAGATGATCGTCTCTGTGCCCGTGGATGTAGCCATGTTTGAGTGAACCACGTAAATCTCGGTGTCTCTTCTTGTGGGTGGCTTGTTTTTGTTGATCTTGTGATACATGGATATGCACAACGGGTGATGTCAAAATCATAACACCTGTTTTAGGAATTTTTGCTCTCCTGGGACCATATAGCTTCATGGATTAATCTTCTTCTGAAAGTTTTCTCCTTTCCTTCATCACCAAGGAGCTATTTTCACCGAATTGGGCTGGCTATTTCAAGTTCTTCTTATCTGTTTCTTTTTTTTTTTTTTCTTTTTTTTTTCTGGTGATATTAAGCATGTTCAATTTTAAAATTGATATTTGTGGGTTTTCTAGTTTTAACAAATTAATTTTGTTGGTTGAGTGATGGACTAATATCTGTTTAGGCTACCTCTGATGGTTTTATTTTCCTTTTTTCATTTCTAAGCTCATAATCTATCTTATTCTAAAATGTAGGTCCTCTGTTATCCATTAATCTTTTATGGGTCATGTTTAGGTATTTGATTGATATCATCAAAGTTAGCCTTTTGTTGTAAGCTTTGTTTCTGTTCACAATTGCGTTTAATTTTGATTCCAATGGTACTATGAAGATCAGGTTGGTATTGCCGTGCACAACAAAAACTAGCCAAACACAAGTTCTCCCGGACTCATAGAGCTGATTATGATTTGGGTTTGCCTTTTCCAAGGTTGAGAATTGCTCTGTTGAAGATCATTTTTCTTCTTTATTGTACGTCAACCATATGGTCAATCTAACATTCGAAATACGAAGTTAGGTGCACATTTAAAAGAAAAAGAAATTCCTCCTCATATTGATATTTTCCCCTGTTCACTTCTCTGTTTCTATAGCTTCTAAAAAGAGTTTTGTTATATTACATTCAGGGTGAACTCTTTCTGCGTTTGTTGGCTCTTTTTGGTTGATGATTCATTTCTCTCCTTTATTACATGATTTTGAAACATCCTTGATTTGTACATGATTCTATTGCAGAAGCAATATGCTTCAGCTGATGTATGAATTTCAGCCAAAATATTGGTCTATGATACAAGAAGTTTATTAATGTAGAGAACTTAAAACATTGAATATCTTCGTTATTAATGTTTATAGGCAAGGATGTTTTCATAGCAGTTGAGCCAAAACCTGAATACGTTGGTGAAAGCAAAATGACATAAGCATCTGTCCCTTTGTAAAATGCTTTTCTTATCCATTCAACATTTTTACCCCTCTTATTGTAGGACTTGAAAGGAAAGACTGTGTGTTCAACTGAATGCTGGAAGCTGAGTTGGCTTGCAAAATGAAATGGGATAGAGAGAGGGCCTGGAATACTCTGAAGTCCCGTGGTTGCCAAAATCTATTGCAAGTAATTTGCAATGTTGGATCAATCAAGAAAATTATTTATATAATTGTCACAAGTGTTGAACAAATCATATGTTTTCTTCTTCCAAACTATGACATTACATGTCCATGGAGAAGAAGTTAACCAAAAACCAGTTAATCAATAAAAACCGGAATCAATCAAATGGAATACCTTAATTTTTCTTCCATGATTAAATGCCAACCACAAGTAGGCTCCAAAATGGGTGCTTTTTCACAATTTGCACTTCATTTCTTAGACCATTGTCTTTTTTATTGTGTAAACTATGGGAAAAAAAAACTAGCGCTTCTAGAAGTTTAGATTTTGATTTAGGGATACAGATAAGGTTTCCTATCAAGGCATGACTTTTTTATTTACATTTTTTTATCGGATTAAATGTAAGATCAATGCAACACATGCCCTGTATTCAATTAAATTAAAAAATTTTAAATATTAAATTTAATTTTAAATTCCAGTGCTAGGCGTTGGCTTTATTTATTACCATGAATAGCTTTCATTTATTACCATGAATTTGTTTGCTGTAGCTTGCAAATGAGCAAAACAGGACATATAATTACAGAAGTGATGCACAATGAGAAAGTGGTTTATAATGGACTTTACAAGGCAACTAATATTTCAAGATACAACCATATCTAGTAACATAATCCCAAAATGTGAGCGTTTTAAAGTTTAATTGCTTCATGCTGAACCAACCTTAAAAGTCATCTAACACTAATTGGATTGGAGAGTTGTTCCTCCTAAATCCTAATAAAATTCGAGTGCTAGTCATTGGCTTTATGGACAATGGAGGTTCCATTGTTCAAGTCAACAATTCTACATAGGGAGTTAAGAGGCGGAAGGGTGATGGGAATTAGAGAGATACTATAATTGCATAAGTGATGCACGATTTGAAATATGGGCAAAAGTTGAGCGCTCTTTTGAATTTTTCCCTTGCTTTAACTATCCATTTTTTACGTTGCTGCGGGCCTTTTCTTGGTTGACCAACCTGATAAAAGGCACAATCCTCTGATATTGGCTTGTGCATTGTGAAGATTCAATTCGATCTTGTTTTGCGGGAATGTGTACTTGTGCATTTCACAAATTGCAGTTGGCATTGCAAACAACAAAAGAACTCAATAATATTTGATTCCTTTTCTATGATAGAATCATTGTTGCTTTTGTTCTTTGTAATACTATTCCTTGACTATCCCTTTCCTTTCTTTTTATGTGTATTCCATTTCATGGCCTGTTTATTATGTGCTGTTTTATGTTGACATGGTAGAAATTTCATCTGCCTCAGTCACTGAACTTGAAAATTTCTGCATAAGATTATCATTTGGGTGTCATTTTTTTATTTTTATGGTTACTAGGAATCTTCTTTTCCTTTTATTTATTTATTTATTTATTCATAATACTGGCAAGGTGCCAAATATAGGGCAATGCTTTGTTTCAAGTTGGAAGACAATGGCTGCCAAACATTACATGTGGTGAAAAATCTGCATTGTTTAGTTATGTCTTCTCAGCCAACCAAAAACTTGAAACTCCAATCCAAGATCAAATGTGAGATCACCATATGAAGGATGTGACTTTAATGTTGAATTCCACTTCAGTTGTGAAACATAAGTGGTTGAGAAATGGGCCACGAGATGCAGATATTAATCATCCAAATCATAACATTCACATAAATCATAAGATGCTTGAGTTATTTCTCCCATTCACTCTTAGAGATGTTACATAATTCTTGGCCTTGAGGAAAGAAAATTTAATTCCTTTTGCTATATGAGTAATTTCAGACTTTCCAAGTTCCAATATATAAGCTGAATGGATTAATTGCAAATGTGACAGCAAATGAGTAATTTCATACCGAATTACATATATGTAGATATACAGGTAGACGGATTGCAGAACAGCTGATAACAGGGCCTTGGGAAGACCTTTACATGGGACACTAGGTCACCTTTGGTTAAAAAGTTTTGTAGGCAGGAAGGTCTTGGATATCTCACATTGGTCAGATGGCCTACTATCACTTTTGCAGGGTCTTGATAGACCACCTAGATTATCTGAGTGCATAATGCATTGGAAACCTCACAATGTGGTACAGTACTTTCAATTTAAATGTAAGCTCACAGGTAAAGTGGAAATGGCTTAGGACCAGATTGTCTGGGAGAATTCCTCGGTATGCTACAGCCAAACTATCAGAATATTGGTGCTAAATGAATCTATTGGAGAAGACTACACATTGATTCCATACAGTCAAGCTTATGAAGTACACTTAGGAGCTTGTCTATCAATGAGATGAGAGCAGATGGGAAGGTGACCCTATGGAGGAATAGGGAGAGTGCATAATGCTTCTTAAGTCTCACCTGTATCAATCAAAGGTTGACTATTCAAGTGGGCTCCATAGTGCTACACTGTACATGTGGTGGGAGAACATTTGCCTAATCCTTAATGGGTCGTTTGTTTTTTGTCATTTACATATGTAACCATTATTCATGTGAAACGATTTCACACATTTACGTTTGTTTTTACATTTTACACATGTGGTGTGTAAATCCCATATGATTTTGGTGTGTAAATCATATGCAAAATGAGTTGCAATTTTTCACACCTCAACAGGTGTGAAAAGGATTCACATGGCACTGTTGAGAGGCGGGTGAACAGTGACTACCACGGGCAGTCCGCCTTTTGCATTTTTTTTATTTTTTGGGCCCCAAAATAGCAATCTGAACCGTCCAAACTCTTCTAAAGGTCAAAAACGGCTCAGAGACCAATTTTCAGCCGTTGGATCATCATATAACTTGAGATATGAGCAAAATAGTTGAGACCGTTGGATGTGTTGAACCGGTGATTGAACCCAGTCCGCCTTTTTTGATTTTTTGACTCCTGTGGGCCCCCTTAATATAAATCAAAACCATTGAAACTCTTGTGAAGACTAAAAACGGCTTGGAGACCAATTTTCAACCGTTGGATCATCATACAACTGGAGATATGATCTAAATAGTGGAGACCATTGGACGTGATTGAACCCGTGATTGAACCTAGTCCGCCTTTTTTGATTTTTTTGACTCCTGTGGGCCCCCTAATATAAATCAAAACCGTTGAAACTCTTGTGAAGACTAAAAACGGCTTGGAGACCAATTTTCAACCGTTGGATCGTAATATAGTTTTAGATATTTATAAAAAGATCTAACAATAAAAATCTAAAATTCTTAATTTTATGGACCCCATCTTAATGATCTGAACCGTCCAAACTCTCTAGAATGCATTTTTTGGCTTAGAGATGTAGTCATTTTCTATATATATTTTAAGATATTTGTGATAAATCATGAAAAGTGATAAAAATATTATGATAAACAGTGATTTACATATGAAGACGTGTGAAAATGACAAACGATTGAATTCATTTCACATGTGAGTCAATTGCATATGCAAATGACTCACATGTGAGTCATTTACCTATGTAAAGCATTTTCACATCACATGTGAAATTAACAAACGACCCCTAAAAGTTTTTGGGAAAATTTCAAAATAAGACTTAACTTTTTAGCACATTTCTGATTAAAACTGAAGTTTTCACATTTCTTCCAGATGAGGACAAACAGCTGGATTGCACATTTTCAGGCATTTTTTTCCTTTAGTTTTTTCAAAAACCCAAAATTAACTTTAGTTTTTTTCAAAAACCCAAAAATAACCTTAGGCATTTTAATCTATCAATGATGCTTTCCTCCCTTCGCCATAACCTCCACCTATGTTGGCGAGTTCTGGTGACCAAGGTCCGCTTTAGAAGGCAAAAATTAAGGTAGCATTTGATTCACTGGAATGATGTTTGACATGAATGGAATGGAAATTGGAATGAACCTAGAATGAAATGAGGCAGGAATAATAATTTCCATTAGAATGTTTGGTTAGACAGAGGAATCAATCCAGTAATAAGATTCTCATTCTAGTTCCTGTTTTGATACGCTGGAATGATGTCAAGAATGGAATAAAATTTATATAAAACTGACGAAAATACCCATGTGTTCTCATCCCTCTCTCCCCCAACACCCTCTCCCTCTCTCGCCCAGCCACCTCGCTCCCCCAGTCCCTTTTCCCTCTCTCTATATCCCGCCCTCTCTCCCTTTCTCTGTTCCTAGCCTTCTCTCCCTCTCTCACTCAGCTCTCCCTCTCTTTCTGTCCTAGCCCTCTCTCCCTCTCTTGCCCAGCTCTCCCTTTCTCTCTATCCCAGCCCCCTCTCCTTCTCTCTCTGTTTTCAGCCCTCTCTTCCTCTTTCTCTCTTTGTTCGTAGCCCTCTCTCCCTTTTTCGCCCAACTCTCCCTCTCTCTGTCTCAACCCTCTCCCTCTCTCGCCTAGCCCCCTCTCTCACCCAGTCCCCTCTCCCTCTCTCTTTGTCCCAGCTGTCTCTCTCGCTCTTTCTCTCTCCCAGCCCCCTCTCCCTCTCTCTATGCCCAGCCCTCTCCCTCTCTCACCCAGTCCCTTCTCCTTCTCTTTCTGTCCCAACATCTCTCCTTCTCTCTCTATCCCAACCCCCTCTCCCTCTCTTGTCTAACCCCTCTCCCTTTCTCTATGTCCTAGCCCTCTCCCTCTTTCGCCCAGCCCCCTCTCCCTCTCTCTGTCCTAGTCCTCTTTTCCTTTCTCGCTCAGCTCTCCCCCTATCTCAGTCCCAGCCCTCTCCCTCTCTCGCCTAGCCCCCTCTCCCTCTCCCTCTCTCTCTGTTCCTAGCAGTCTCTTCCTCTCTTCTCTTTGTTCCCAGCCCTCTCTCCCTCTCTCGCCCAACTCTCCCTCTTTTTCTATCCTAGCTTTCTCTCACTCTCTCTATCCCAGCCCCTTCTCTGTCTCCCAGTCCCCTCTCCCTCTCTCTGTGTCCTAGTCATCTCTCCCTTTCTCTGTCCCAGCCCCCTTTCCCTCTCTCTCTGTGTCCTAGCCCCCTCTCCCTCTCTCTTTGTCCCAGCCCTCTCTCACTCAGCTCTCCCTCTCTCTCTCTCGCTCAGCTCTCCCTCTCTCTCTATCCCAACCATCTCCCTATCTCGCCTAGCCCCCTCTCCCTCTCTCTGTTCCCAGCCCTCTCTTCCTCTCTCTCTGTTCTCAGCCCTCTCCCACCCAACTCTCTCTCTTTCTCTCCCAGTCCTCTCTCCCTCTCTCTATTCCCAGCCCTCTCTTCCTCTCTCGCCCAGCTCTCCCTCTTTCTATCCTAGCCCCCCCTCTCTCTGTCTCAGCTCTCTCCATTTCTCGCCTAGCCACATGCAATGAATTAGAGAAGGAGAAATAGGTCAGAGACGAAGGACGAAGGAGGAATGAGGCTGCAATGAATCAGGCAAAAGGGTTTTGTTTGATTTGTTTAAAGGGGCATTTTGGACTTAAGGAAAAATTATAAATGAATGAAATGGCTATTTCTCAACCCCCAACACCCCCCCCCCCCCTCCCCCAACAATTGGAATGGTGATTCCCTTATATTAATGGAATGAAAATTCTTGAAATAATGGTCATTCTTCCACTTTTTCACAAACCAAATGTGGGAATGGTCACTCCAATGAAATGACCATTCCATTTCGACCTTCATTCCTGTGAACTAAACGCTATCTAAATACATGCAAACTCCCCACCGACATCAGTGGATCATGGTAGTTTCTCTACACCCATCCCCACCTTAACCACCACGTTCCTCTTCTCTCTACCAATAGATGACCACCCAAACAAGCCACTTACACGACTCTATCTATCCATCCAACATATGGGTGCATCACTTACAAGTTACAAGCACCTGTGTATAATCATGCCATGCGTTGTCGATCCGGAGGTTGAGGGAGTCTTAATGGAAGGAAAGGAACTGCTCCACTAAAACATTATCTAAGGCCACGATATCTCCTATATCATCTCTCTCTAATGACAAAAAATTGGACAGGAAACAATGAAACATGAAAAAAGAAATTCTTTACCAAAATTACTTCAAAATCTCCCAATTGTCACATATGATGGAGATATAATACCAATTGAAAGAATATCCCAGATCTAGATTTTTATATTGCAATTCAAAATATATGCAGTGAAAAAATAAAAGAACTAGCAAATAAATCAATCACACACCACAAGAAGAAGATATGCAGATTTTTATGTGGAAAACCTTATTTGGGAAAAACAATGAGTCCTTCTCGGACCAACAAAAATTAAGCACTAATAATAAGCAATTACAAGATATACTCACAGACCTTTTCCCAATTACAACTCAACCGAAGGACTGCAGTTTTTCTTGCTCACTACTCATTGTTCACCGTTACCCGCGCTTGAAACAACAATCTAGAATCTACCAGGTAAACAAACCTTCTACAAGAGAAGTCAATCTTTTATAAGGAAGTAGAAGCATAAATCTCTAGAACTCAAAGCTTCAACACAATCTCTCCAATGGCTGCTCTAGAGAAAAAAAAGTATCTTCACTATGTATTCTCAACTTAAAATAAGGAGATAGATGCCTTAGAATTGAGAGAGAATCCCTTTTTATAATCCCAATTTCGTACCTCATAATAGTAATTTAACTAGAATAGGAATTGGCACAAAACAGGAAATTTTCACTAAAAATAGAAATAAAAATTTGTGCAATAGCAGTTTCGTAATTTTAGATAGCATAATTTTTGCAAACTTCCCAAGGCAATAACTTTATTATTTTAGCTTCGATTTATATAATCTTCAACCTAAAGATATCTACTCGAAAAGAGCTTTCCAATGATAGATAGCTTGCCCCAATCCATAGCTTAGTTTGTCAGATATAACATTTTTAATGAAATTACCTTCATTCTAGCTCTTATGGGACTCTTTAACCTCTTTAAACTCATAGTCTAAAATAAATAGAAATACAACTTGACTAAAACTAGAGTTTTATCCAAGTCATGAATTTAGCAAACATACAATCATCCTAACAGAATCCTAGCATCCCCCTTCAACAAACACTAGGGCCTCATCTTCCATCATCATAAAGTTCCTCTTCCTCTTCTTCTTCTTTCTTCTACACCAAACCCAATCCCATTAATCTTCCCAACAACAACAATATCAACAATGTCAAGGAAAAGAGGAAGAGTGTAATGCCTGTTGGATCCTCCTCCAAAAACTCCCCTCCCATTTCAATCTGGATCTCCTAGGTCGTTGCTCAGACTACCCAATTGACAAAGACTTATGCCCTTGCATCAACAACCATGGGATCGGCCCCAAGACCCACAACCGCTCCCAAAGCTAGGTACCACACTGACCGTCCCCCACATGTTAGAGCTCATTTTCCATTGTCGAATCCTCGAATACCCCTGCACGAGCTGGCCCCAACATCGTAGAAAGACTATTTGGGTTTTTTTGAAGAAAGTAAGGGAAAATATTACCGAAAAATGTGAAATCTAGCCATTTGTCATCATCTAAAATAAATGTGGAAAGTTAAGCCATGATTTGAAATGTAGTTTTGTTTTTTTTTTTTTCATTTGAAATGTCCCAAAAAGTTAGATTCAATTTTGAGATTCAATTTTGAAAATTTTTTTTAATTTTATAAAAATTAAGTATAAAATGTTTCATGATCAAATTTTTTTTCTTCATTTGTAAATTAAGTATAAAAATTCGTATAAAATGCATAATCTCTCCCTCAATTTATATAAACAAGGTTTAAATTTAAAAAAAAATAAGAAAAGGTATGTGGGCCAGCCCAGGGCAGGAGGCTCAGCCCATGTGGGGCACAGCCCAACACGACATGATTGGGACCATGCTGGGCTGGCCCCTTAGGTGTTTGGGTTGACACAGCTAGGCTAACGTTTACATGCTTAACTAAGTTTATATTTTTACACTTGGAGTACGCATATCACAAGGATCCTACATCTAATAAAGTTTGAGTATACTTTAGTTCATACAATCACATTTTTTAGTCTTGAACAACGCATATCACAAGTTAGGATCCGACATTTGACTAGGGGTGTTCATGGGCTAAGTGAATCGGGATTTTTATTAATTTTGTGGCCATTTGGGTAATTGTTTGTACTAATTAAATTAAATTATATGCACTCTTTACACAGGCCAGGTTGGGCCGAGCTTTGGGCTTTTCTATCACTTAATCTATGCCCGGCTCAATTATTTAATGGGCCCTCATTACATATCCAAGCTATGGCTGGCTTAGCCCATGAGCGCCCTTGCATTTGACATATTCAAATTCTGATAGGGTCACTAGTGAGGAATTTTGATAATTATATTCATCTAAAGAACAACATGTAAAAAGGGGGGACAACTTTTTCGTAGAAATAGAATTCCCATGGCCGGATGGCGCCCTATGGGAAGTTTATTTCCAGTCTTATTAAAAAAAAAAAAGCTAATGTGGCAAAAAAGTACCTTCGTGAAAATGTGCTGCATCAAACACACAAAAATTAAGTTTTTCATAAAAAACCTCTTACTTTTATGAGAAAAGTTGGTATACAAACATGCCCTTAATCTCTTTATATTATTAAAATTTTTTCTTTTTTATCCCTTTAAGTCTCTAATTTTGATCAACTTGCCATGTATTTCCGTATCATTCAAATTTATTCATTCTTATCACCTAAATCCTCTTTTATCTTGTTAGAATAGTAAGTTTCATCACTACTGTCATCTATTCATCCCTACACCCTAAAATATCTCATTTATTTACTCAAGAAAGTTTCCATCACGATCATCCCTAGCCCGTAAAATCTCTCCCTTTACTTACTAAAGAAGATTGACAATTTTTATCCTAATCCCAAGTCACATGGGCTCAATTTTGAAATCCATAGCCAAGTCACATGGGCCCAATTTTGAAATCCAAGTCACATGCCAAGGCACATAGCCAAGTCACATGGGCCCAATTTTGAAATCCAAGTCACATGCCAAGGCATACAAACCACAAAATGTAAACTCTAACCCGAAATTTAAATGGTAAAGCAAGAACCCACACGTCTCATCTCTCCATTATTAATTTTACTTAGTAAGAAAAAAATAAATAAATACATAATGGGTTTATCTTTTGCCCATTTCAAACACAAATTCGAAGATCATTGCTTTATGCCTTTTTCAGTTCTTCCTCTATTAGGAGGAAATCTGAATACCTTTGTTGAAGATCTCAAAACCATCATTGGATTAGGTATAACTATAGCTCTTCTTCTAGGACCGCAGATTTATGTTTTTTAATATTTTATATTCTTTATTCTCTAATCAAAGTCAAGCCTCTGGTTTTCACTGTATATGAGGATGCAGATCTAAGGCGATCTAAAAAACAGTCATTAGATTCGGTATATCTATAGATTTGCTTCAAATATCTCAAATCTATATTTTTCTAATCTTATCTCTTATGCATTTTCTTACATCAAAATCCTATCAATAGAAAGAAAGACCTTGATCAGGTATTGCTTCTTTAAATTAGCAATTTTTTCTTATTTTTCTCTTTTAAAAATTTCTTGTATGTTGATTTTTTTTTCTTTTTCCATAATATGATTTTAGTTTTGTTCCTACATACATAGAACTTTAAAGAAAAGGCTATGTGTTAGCAAACATGATTTAAGTCATGCATACTCAACAAACGTAAGAAACATAATCTATAGTGTCATCAGCACAAATTCATCAGCCTGTTTATTTATAAGGTAGAGTAAAATAGAGTAAAGTAAAATATTTAAAATTCAAATTTCCTCCTTTTATTTTCAATTCAAAATTTTCCCCTCATTTTTCAATTCAATTTTTTTCATTTTTTTAAAAAAAGTAAAAAAATCATCACTAAATTATAAAAAACTAAATACTTTTTATACAAAAAGTCAAAAAAAAAACTTCAAATTAAGCAACTAAAAATAATAAATTATCATGACCCAATCATATATTATTATTTTTTTATTTTGGATTTATTCTCTTCTACTGTGCCCTACAAACAAAGAGCCTGGAGATCTATCCATGCTAGCATCTCCATAAAAGAATTATAGGATTCTTTTTGGTGTAAATCTCATTTATTGAGAATTTTTTTTGGATAAAATCCTGCTATTAGTTTTATAGAGGAATATATTTCTCTCATCATATAATTTTTAAGCTCAACTTTCGTCTTATTTTCTTTTAAAAACAACAATTGTAATTTTTCTTCTAATTTTCATTAGAAGCCCGGTAAAGCATAGGACTATGCTGCTGGTCTACTTCTAGGGTAAATGATCTGCATTCAAAATTTTCTGTTCTCTTTTATGGAATAGTCAAAATGCCAGCTAATAAAGCTATCAATTTTGAACGTTGATTTAACATAAGATTCCTGTCTATCCTTATCTCTTTTCAAAAAGTACAGGCGAAGGGTATGGTAAAGAAAATCCATCAGGCACTTATTTAAATCTGTGATGGTGGTCCCCCAGCAGCCAGTCATGTGTACTCCTGATACATGCGCATTCTTCTGCTAATAACGGGTATTCCTGACACCAGTGGCCCTACTCTGTACAAAGCAGCGACTATCAGTAGTGGAGACTCTTATCAGTGATGGAGACTCGCCACCAACCAGCCGTCGTTTTTTCTACACATCAACCTGCACAGCACAATTAACTGCAGTTTTGACTTCTACCAAAAAGGAAGTGCATTTTTTTTACTTTTGACAGTGGACACACAGAGAGTAAAAGGCCATCATCTTGTGAAAACTTTCCCAAGTTGGCCAGAACTAGAAGAGAAATTCAAAATACATAAATAACTAGAAGAGAAATCCATCAGTTATTCATAATTGTAAGTTTTCACAGTGGGCTATCTTATGTTAAATTTAAAGGAAAACATATCATACACCGATTTTAAGGGGTGGAGAGAGCGCGGAGGAGGACGGGGTTGGGCAGTGGTAGATTTAAGATTTTCATTTGAAGAAAGCTAATGATGATCAATTAAAAAAAATTATTTCTTCATACTATAGCAAAAAAGATTACCCATAAATTGAAATGTAAAAAAACCCACAAATACAACTTCAACAAATAAAAACAAAGAAAATAAACATAGAAAAAATAAAATGAAATGATGCATTTAAAAGAAAAAATCTACAAATTCAATATCAAAACTTTTCAATTTGAAATAAGAGTCCTTTCAATTTGAAGTTAGGTGCATCATCATGGACATGCCATAAAAGATACTTGACCGATAACACACAAAAGCCATTAAATCAATGAAACAAAGAACTTCTTTTTTTGTGTTACAGTCCACAAAAAACAAAAAAACCTTAATCAAATCAAGAATTAATATAAATTTATCCAAAAAAATCCAGAAAATGAAAATTCACCTATAATTTGGAGAGAAGACACTCCATATGATAATCAAATGTTTCCAAGCTTTTGAGGAAACAAAAAAAGATCCATCATTAGTTTTTAGGGATCGAGAGAGAGGGGTGGAGGTGTGGGGAGGGGGTGAAGAGAATAGAGAGGAAGAGGGAGAGAGAGAAGATAGAGGGGTGGAGGGGTGGCGAATGGGTGAGGGAGGTGGGGATGGGAGGAGAGAGAGAGAGAGGGTGAGGGCATTTTGATAATTTTATTATCTATATGTTTTCTTTAAAATCATGTGTGGATAAAAAAAGGTTGTATGCCTTTAGCACATGTAAGAAACATATAATTATATAAATCATATAACTTTAGGCCCTAGGGGTGATAGTAAAGAGTGCTGGTCGTGGATGATGTAAATTTTTCTGATGTGCTTTTATCTCTTTTTGTATAGTTTTATTGTTAATGCAAATTTCACTTCCCCATGTGAACTACACGTCCTTCGATTTAGTATTTCCTTTGAAACTCACTTCTCAAATTCATACAGATATTCTTTAAGAATATAAAATCTCTTCTTTGATTTTTTTTTTACCCAATAAGCAACTTTCATTTTCTTATCTCCATTGTTGTCATATCTGCATACTTTATGTAAAGCAATATATGAGATTTGAGAGAAGGAGAATAGTATATCTTTGGTTTTACGAGATGAGCTGGCAGGCATAAAATGTAAAAAATTGGGGCATGTTTGGCAGCTATTCTCATGAAGGGAAAGCAGTTCTTTATTTGAATATTTGCTTGGTTTTCAGAAATGCTACATTCAAGATTTCTCTCATGGCATTCCACGTTGGGCAAAATGAAGTATACTACACCCAACATTGATAGATTTTTCTTGATTTTCTCACAATGTAAAGAGTTAGAGGATTTGCTTGATTTTCAAAAATGCTACATTTGAGGATTTCTCCCATGGCATTCCACCTTTGGCAAACATCATTGAAAGTGTGGATTTACATATACTACATCCAATGTTGAATGATTTTTCTCAATTCTCTCACAATCTAAAGAGTTAGAGGATTTGCTTGATTTTCAGAAATGCTATATTTGAGGATTTCTCCCATGGCATTCCACATTTGGCAAAAATCATTGGAACTGTAGATTTACATATGCTACATCCAATGTTGACAAAATTTTCTCAATTTTCTCACAATCTAAAAAGTCAAGCCATAAAATCTAAACGCTTGTGCATTTGTGTCATTCTATAGTTGCTGGACATCCTCACTAAGGATTTCCCCCAGGGCATTCAACGTTTGGCAAACATCCATGGAGCTATGGATATACATTATGTTACATCCAACTGTGAAAAGCTTTTCTTTAATTTCTCACGATTCAGAATTTAGCCTTTAGGCGTTTTTGACAATCTATAGATGATGTATAGTTCCGATTTTCATTGTAGATCCACAAAAATTAAAAAAATTTTTTTTAGGGCATGAACCTTTCTACAAATATATTGAAATACTTAGGGAATCAACAACTAAAAATTGATTTATTAACCACTGTGGATCTTCTAAACATGATTAATGGTTTGGATTGTGATTATGGGACAGAGCTATAGTTCCAAAGTAAAGAATGACAATCTTTAATTTATCAACCATGGCACTATTCATCTGCAACTTAGTGTCATCTTTACATTGTGGATGATCAATGCTCATCAGTCTTTTGTGATATTCTCATAATTCGTGATAAATTTGGCTATCAAATTTAACCTTAGAGTTGGGTTAGGCCTTTTGAAGAGATTGAGCGGTTCAGATATTGCAAATGGGGCCTGTAAAAATTCATAAATCATGGTCCAAAGGCTTGCATTTTTTTGCTAATATCTCAAAATATACGAGGAATAAATAGATGAAATTTGACTAGGTAATTGTTTTAGACCTTTTAAACATGATTAGTGATTTGAATCTTAATTATGGGACACAACGTAGTGTTCCACGATAAAAATCAATAATCCATAAGTTTCCACCCAAAGTATTGCTCGTCTGCAAATCCTTTAGCACGAGAGCTTGATTTGTGGAATTTGAGATGAGGAGGGCCAACATAGAGATCATCTTGACTGTTCAAGGGTGAATCTCATTCCCTCCATCATCAAGTTTCACTCAAAGGGAATGGGGTCCTACCATTGCGATGCTCAATTGGACAATAGGGCCCTCGCCTTTTAAGCTAAGGATATATGGTTGGAGGGGATGAAATCATCTTAAATCGTATCATTGCTGCAACAAAGGATTCGACTAAATGGAAAAAAAACCTACCACAAAAAAAAAATGGAAAAGAGCTCCTTTGTATTAAGAGAAAATTTTTACAATTTTTTTCATTTAAAAAAAAAGACAGAAGTTTCAAAAATTTTAAATTTGGGATTAAATTTTCTAGTAAGTTTTCAATTAAGGATAACTAGTCATTTAAAGTTATTTTTTTGCCACTTTTTTTCTCTTTTTTCTTAAAAATAATCAAATTATAAAAATTTATTAGAAAACTTAGATCTTAATTTTTAAATTTTTGAAATTTGTGTCTTTTTTGCAATATGAGAACAAATTAAGTCCTTTTTTAAAACTTTCCATTCCGTTTAAAAAACCCTCCGTCTTATCCTTGAGTTGTTTGTTAATTTAACTGGTTGAGTAAAGTGGGGTGAATGGTCATTTTAAAAGATAAAAAATAAGAGAGTTTAAATCAATTCAATGATGAAATTTTGTCTTTTAGTAGAAAAAGAATGTAACTTTTTTACTATTTATATTAAAAGTAGATATTTTTTGTCGAATAGTGATATTTGAATGTAGTTTTTTGAATTTTTTTTGTATAAAAAGGTAGAAGAAATTTTTTTTGAAATGTGGTATTTTAATTTGAATCTTTTAGTTTATTGTGTCCTGGAATGAAAGATAATTTTAATTTTACTTTTACAGCATGTTTGGTAAAATGGTAGGGTGAAGTAAAGTTAAATTTTAAAAATTCAAATTTTCCCCCTTCTTTTTTTAAAAAATTCAAAATTTCTTCATTTTTTTTCAAAAAAAGTTAAAAAGTAATTACTAAACTACAAAACAATCTTTATTTCTTATAGAAAAAGTTAAAAAGATTCAAAATCAAACAATTACAAGTAAAAAAGTCATCATAACTTAATCATTTATTATTTTTTCTTGATTTTGGATTTGCCTCACCTTATTTTATCCTGCCCCTTTTTCAAATATTTCCTTTGGTAAAATTAACGAACATGCCCTAAAAAATAAGAATACAAGTGTCGGTTTATTAGTTTGTTTCTCCGATTGAAATGAGGCAGTGTTCTGTGAAATTCATCTCCACCAAAATGTATCCATTGCTTGTTCATGTATTGACAACGAAAGGTGTGTGGTGGTGCTTGCACTTTTAGTCGTACGGGTGTGAAGTGGTGGTTGCCTGTCTCGCACCAGAGACTGACCGGGCCCTCCTTATCACATGAATTCAAGCCTTTTGAATGAAAATAATCTTGCTTTTTATGACTTTATCAGTGGAACTGTGGAAGACCTGTTTTTATCCTGTGCACTGGCTTCAGATTGGGCGGGACTGAAGGAAAATTAAGAGATAAAAGGGTATTTGCTTTTTTTTTTTTTTTAGGAGGGAACCCGTTTCATCTATAGTCCTGTATATGATTGGTATTGAACCAATCAAAAATATATTACAGAGTGATCGTAGCGAACCAGGTACCTTTGTACATACACGACTTACTTCAGACAGGGTGGAGCTGAAGAAAAGAGACAAAAAAAAAAAAAAAACAAAAAGAGGGGGGTGGGGTGGGGGGTGTGTTGGTTGCAGCATTTACACACTTTTGTACGAGGGAACCCATTTCATCAGTTAGGGAAAGCCAAAAGAGGAAAGGAAAGGAAAGAAAAGAAAAGAAGAGAAGAAGAGAAAGGAGTGCAGTGAAGAAAGAAGAAAGTAGAAGAAGAACTAGGAAAGGATAGGGAAGAGAAGCAGCAGTAGCTCAGGTATTTATCTCTCCCTCTAATTTTTCTTCAATTATCAACTAACACGGCCATACAAATGAGGATGATATGTACTAAAATATGTAAGCCAAGTTGTACTAGAATACGATCTATTATATTAATATTGTCATGTTAGTCATGGCAATCTCGCTTTACCAATATGTCTTGCGTGATAATACGTTGTTAACATCTAGGGAAAAAATGAGTGTTTATAATCGGTATTTCAAACTACTGATGGTATTTCATATTTCAGATCACTTGAGTCCGGCTTTGATGAAAAGAGAGAGAAATGAAGAAAGAAGAGGAAAAAGAAGATTTGAACAATTGCTCTGCTAAAACAAGCAATGATATAGTCGCACAAACAAAAGGAAAGAATTTGCAGGAGCGCCTTTATTGTTATAAAGTCTTTGAGGGCCTCTGTGGTGCACTAGGTATCTAGCTTGATTTTTCAAGTAAGTTTTCCTCAAAGAAAAAAAAGTTTTCCTCGATTATTTAGATTTTGCAACTAATTTCAAAAGTCCACATGCACCGGCATCTAACATAAGTTGCTCTCATTATCTTTATCATATTTCAAACTACTGAGTCCGGCTTTGATGGTATTTCAAACTACTAATGGTATTTCATATTTCAGATCACTTGAGTCCGGCTTTGACAGAAAGAGAGAGAGAGGAAGAAAGAAGAGGAAAAAGAAGATTTGAACGATCGCTCTACTGAAACAAGCAATGATATAGTCACACACACAAAAGGAAAGAATTTGCAGGAGTGCCTTTATTGTTATAAAGTCTGTGAGGGCCTCTGTGGTGCACTAGGTATCTAGCTTGATTTTTCAAGTAAGTTTTCCTCAAAGAAAAAAAAAAGTTTTCCTTGATTATTTAGATTTTGCAACTAATTTCAAAAGTCCACATGCACCGGCATCTAACATAAGTTGCTCTCATTATCTTTATCATATTTCAAACTACTGAGTCAGGCTTTGATGGTATTTCAAACTACTGATGGTATTTCATATTTCAGATCACTTGAGTCCGGCTTTGACAGAAAGAGAGAGAGGAAGAAAGAAGAGGAAAAAGAAGATTTGAACGATCGCTCTACTGAAACAAGCAATGATATAGTCACACACACAAAAGGAAAGAATTTGCAGGAGTGCCTTTATTGTTATAAAGTCTGTGAGGGCCTCTGTGGTGCACTAGGTATCTAGCTTGATTTTTCAAGTAAGTTTTCCTCAAAGAAAAAAAAAAAGTTTTTCTCGATTATTTAGATTTTGCAACTAATTTCAATAGTCCACATGCACCGGCATCTAACATAAGTTGCTTTCATTATCTTTATCAGCATTGTTGTTGTATCAATATGCTTTATATAAATTAAATATCTGAAAATTTAGAGAGAAAGAGAGAGAATGATCCCTTTAGTTTAACCCAGGTGGGCTTGCTTGCATAAACAATCAAAGTCTTCCGAGATTTTAGTGTCAGATGAATTCAAGTGTAATTACGAAACTGGCTTCTATTGGCCTATTCATTCATAAGAATTCCTGCAAAGAATTTAAGTTGTTGGAGATTTTGGGACATGATGTGACATTTGTCCCCTATCATTTACAAATACCTTGTTTTATCGCAAGCATTTTGGAAATGCACTAACCCGAAAGGTTTTAAATAGCCTTTGAAAATTTTAGAATTGCACTTCCTTTGCCTTTTGTAGGAATTCTTAGATGCTTAAATACAAGAGAACATCAATAAATTCCACTGTATCTGTATCTGAGAATTCTGAAATTTCCCAGACAAGAATTCTTGCAAAGAAACAGGGCCTAAGTGTAGTTGTTGACTCATTATTACTGGCTCTAAGTGTCACATGTGAGATGTGACACTTGAAAGATGCAAGTCAATCAAAACAATGAAGGAAGCAAGTAGAAATTAATAAATTGTTTGCTCATTATTTAAAATTGATGTCTATTCAAATCGATAACAAATCAGGCCATTGTGCAAATTGAAGCAAAGCATTGGGAGTTGAACCTCGGGATGTTTGATAATTTCAAAGGAAAGTTAAAGGTATTTGTCCTTTTAAGACACAATAAACTAAAAGAATTAAATCAAAATATCACATTTCAAAAAAAATTTTTATCTTTTTATACTAAAAAGTCAAAAAGCTACTTTGTTATATTACTAACCGATAAAAAAATATTTGCTTTTAACACAAAAAGTTATAAAGTTATATTCTCTTTTCACTAAAAGATAAAATCTCATCATGTGATTGATTTAATTCTTTCCTTTTTCTTATCTTTTAAAATTACTATTTACCTAACTTCACCCTATCAGTTAAATTAACAAATATATATATTAGAAGAAAAGTAAAGTACTAAATATTGAAGACATTATCAAGTGTAATATTCTTAAAAGTTATTATTAAATTAATTTTTAAGTAATAATTATTTCTAACATTTCATCGCCCAATCAAATAATTCTTTTCTTTTCTTTATTGATTCTCAAAATTGACTACAGTGTAAGAAATTAAAATAAAACTTAGATTACTTGTATTTAAGCCCTAGGACGGGTCCTAGACCCAGCAGTTACACCGAGAGATGTCCATACTAACCCGGAACAAATGTACATAGTGCGATATTCCATCCGTTTCAACTTTTACTTGGATGCTGTGATAAAATCATTGGTCGGCAAATGTGTCAATTAGCAGGTCACTTGCCAACTACCATTCAAAGCCTTCCTCTTATCTTTATGAAAAAATTGAACAATGCCAGTTAATGTAATTACGTGAACCAAGCGGCAAGGGTGTGCGGTAGTGCTTTGCATAATTGCACTGCCGGTCATGTTTGTCTCCCACGTTGAAGACAATGAGTAGTAAATAAAAAGAGGGTTTTCCTTTGAATCGAAATCCTCTATAAAAAAAATTACCGCGGCGGACCAATCAGGTCCCTTTGTATATACGACGACTCGGTTCAGACAGGGTGGAGCTGAAGAAAAGAGACAAAACATAGGGGCATTTACACCTTTGTTGTATGAGGGAACCCATTTCATCGATGGGAAAGCCAAAGAGGAAAGGAAAGGGAAGGAAAGAAAAGAAGAGAAGAAAAAGGAGCAGTGAAGAAAGGAGAAAGTAGAAGAAGAACTAGGAGAGGACAGGGAAGAGGAAGAAGCAGTAGCTCAGGTATTTATCTCTCCCTCTCATTTTTTTTCCAATTATCAGCTGACACGGCCATGCAGGTGAGGATGATATGTACTAAAATATGTAAGCTAATTTGTACCAGAATACTCTATTTTATTAATACTCTATTATATTAATCATGTCATGTTAGTCATGTCAATCTCCACTTACCAATATGCTTACGTGATAATACGTAGTTAACATCTAGAGAAAAAAATGAGTGTTTATAATCGGTGTTTCAGGTAATTCTTTATTCAACCAATCAGAGATTTATTATAGCTTTTATTAAAAAAACACATAAAACTCTTTTGTTTCTTTCTGTTTTCTAGTATTTCCTTCAAAATTAAAGAAAATGATCTTTTCTTAAAATAAAAGACTTTTTTTGTTAATTACTTATTTAAGCTATTGGAGTTTTGTGTGCATTAAATCACAAAGTCCCCATTTTAATCCACTTGTTTCCCCTCGTTTATTCTCCTCTTTTTTTCTTAGAGTTCCACATAAGTTATGTGGAATTCTTAATGAGGTGTTTATAATGAATTCATCTTAAGTTTATGGTGTTAAGCATCTAAGTGGATATAGTGGTGTTAACCACATAAGTGCATGCGCACCAACAGTCTTGGGCTTGCTCATCCTTGTTGAGTCGTGCCTTGCAGGTCAGCTCACTCGCTGTGGTAGACTAGGCTTGGTTCTACTCATGGGTTGGGCTTTGACCTCGCATGTGTATTTTTGGACTCTTGGTGGATTTGTAGTTGTTAGTGTAATGGTTTTTGCATTAATATGCATTTACGTCATGTCATGTTCCGAAATTTAAGATTCTTGGGACTTGCAAATCACGAGGCATGACCAGCCCATAATAACTAAAGTAAAAGAAAATTTAATTAATAAATCTCATTAAACAATAATTTCTTGAACAAATAAACTCCTACACATGCTCTTAATGTTTAATGCGAAATTCTCGCAACTCATTCCTCAATCCTGATCCCGCATGCAAGTTAGGTATCCTCTATATCTCAAGTGGAAAATCTGGAACAAAGAAAGGGGGTAAATATAGCTCAGCAAGTAGACCCACTATGAAACTGTAGTAAATGAGTAAAAATCAAGGTATCAAATTTAGGAGCCACTGTTTCGAACAAATCAACAAGGAGAAGAATATAACAATCTCAAAGGTGATAAAGTCGAATAATAAGATCAGATCAAATACAAATTGGCAAAATCGGATTTCAATAAAGTTTACACAAGATAGAGGAAATAAGCAAGATAATCCAACAATTAATCAAAATTATTACAAATTGGGTTACGGAGTATGAATTCAGACATTTTAAATGTATTCTACAATTGTTTAAACCATGGTAACAAGAGAAATAGTTCAAATCAAAATATCAATAGCGAAAATGCTAATCAATACGAATGTGACATAAATCGTGAGCGAAAGTCACTAACTTAGGAGAGTCATATCTTTAGTATAATTAAATACAAATCTATCAAGGATGAAAATATACAATTTCTGAAGCAACAAAGAGAGTTAATCAAAACATTAAAAATTAGGAGCAACATCTTAAAACCAATCTAAAGATAATGCATTTTCGCAGTAAATAAAATATCAAAGTATGCTCACTAGAATTAAGCTTGCGCCAAGCACAAGTACCCGCTAGGTACAACCCATTTTCATATCTAAAGTTGGCACAAGGCTTGAGATACCAGTAATATCCACAAAACAACGTGGGTTTAGCTGCAGATTAGGAATATCGCACAAAGGGGTCCTAATCACAATGTCATACCCAAATGGGCTAGAATCCGCGTATCAGCGTTCCCACGGTACGTTGGCTATACTTTAGAGAATGCCTTGATGTCAAAAATGTATGAGCAACAAAATCCAATAATTCATGAATTTCAATTTATGAACAAAGGTTAGGTTTGAAGCACAAATCGAACCATACATCATTAAATCTTTGAACAAATCCAACCTTCTCAATCAAGTGACAATTAATCTCAAACACTTGCACAAAATAATTCATTTTTATAGAAAAATGGTTTTAATGGGACCAATATCAAGTCTAGCAATGAACAAATCCAAAACAAATCAAATGACAAATTTCTGACAATAATGACAGCATAATGATATCAATCAAATCCAATGATCATCACATCAATGGTAACCATAGTTTAAATTCTCGGTCGATACCGATTCGTATCGACCGATACGAATCAGTATTGGTCCTACTGGTACGATAATTTGAAGTTATCAGTTTTTTGTATTGTCTTGTCAAAAATATCCCAAAAATATTGAATATTTTCGACCAATATTTCAAATTATCGGTCCTAACAGATATATCGGCTGATATTTTATAAATATCGATCAAAATATCGGCCCACCATATTTAAATTTTTTTTTCTTTTCTCCTATTTTCCTTTTTTCTTCCTCCTTCCAAATTTATCATATGCCACATTTTTTCTTCCTCAACACCTATTTCACTTGCAAGGCATCAAAAATACTTTATTTTTTTTATTAATATAGTCTTGAAAATCATATACAACTCTACTGATGTGGGCATTTTGTGTTTTTTAAAAACATTATTTAGATATAGCATAGAAATGATGATTATATGCTCTTATTTATTGTGAGTATCTTTTATTATTTTAAATCAACATATATTGAGGTTAGATCAACTATTTGAGGTTTTAAAAATCAGAATTTTTATTAAAATCTTTTCGATCTTTGCAATATAGTTACTCAAATTTATCATCATTTTAAGTAAATCATAAATATGCAATTGCTTTGTGTTTTACCATACTATCATAATAAAACATGTTATCTTGAAAGTGCAAGGTAGAACTTACTTAATGATTGAGTGATGAGTATAAGCTTTATTTTCTTAAATTTCATACTAATAGATAGCTCATAAGTTATAATTATGGTTGCATTTTATAAAATTTATGATATTTTAACTTGTTTAGTATATGTATCTAAATTAATTGAAATATAAATAAAATTTATATAGCTTTAGATTAGATAGCAATACATGATCATAACTTAAGGGGTCCAATAATTTGATTTATGATTTATTTTACTATTATTATGTCATATGTAACGTTAATGTTCATATTCTTGAATTTTACAACTTACTTGATAATTGAGTGACGAATTGATGGTTGATGAATGATGAATGATGACTGATAAATAATGATAGGAGTATAGTTATATATTATACAAGATACAAGTACAAGTGTACAACCACTATATATAAATTATAAATAAGTTGTATTCTCTAAAATTTCTCACTAATTGATAGTTTATATTTCATAAGTCATAATTATGGTTCTTATAAAAAAATCACAATTTCAGACAAGACAGCGATATAGGATATTATAACTTAGAGGGACTGATATTTTAATTTATATGTGTTTCTAATAAAAAAAGAAACCATTGTTTTCCAGCATTTCTAATATTTTGGATTTTTGGATATTTTTTCAAATTTTTTTGGATTAAAGAAATTCACACCACGATAGACCACGAACCGCGACCAATACTGATACTGTATCGGTTTTTTGGATTAACCGATACCGCGACTGATATTGCGATTGTCATCCATGAAGGTAACAAAATTCCTCGGAGCTTTATGATTATTTCAATAAATTTCAAAATTACAATTTAAAGCATAATCGAGGGAAGGAATTAAAAACTCAAGTACTAGGGTAATATAGTAAGACTACTTGCTTGGATCGACGATAATGAGTGAATCTGACCCAACATGGATGTCCAAGTGTCTCAAAGTGGATTCTTGATAATGATGTTTAATAAATAAATTTAGCAATTGGGCCCAATGATTAGGTTCATGTACTAATTATTAAACCCAGGTCAGGCTTGGATGCGGATCATGAACTTATGTGTATACTTCATGAATAAAACTTATAGGTCAGATTTGAGCACGGTTTTGGGCCGGGTTATTAGATAATGCAAGTGGGCTTGAGTAGTTTGGGTCATGCATGAATCCAAGTGCAGTGGGTTAATGTTGGGCCAAAGGTAGTGGGCCACATATGATGAATTGAGTGGGCTTGGGTTTATAAGTTGAGTAGTAAATTGGTAGCAATCTAAGAACTCAATTTAAAAGAATATAGCAAATGGCCTAAGGTAAGAGGGTAAATGGGTTCGACTGGGTTGGGCTTACGGTAACAACAGTGTAAGACATTAATGTGTGCCCCACCATAGCTTTGCATGAAGAAATACATTAAATGGGCAAGGTGTGATAATAGTAATGATATGAAGAGGGGGTTGTCACCGATTGGTAGAAGGAAAGTAAGGGAGGTTACGATGGGCCTTTGCTGGAACCAGCCATGATCACATAGAGAAGGGAAAGTCTATATAGTTAGGAGGAAAAAGAAAAGAAGAAGAAACATGGGTTGATGGGTTCTCTGCCTGTATTAAGATCAATTGCAGTAATATGGTAAAAAATAGAGGGGAAAGATAGGAAAACAAGAAAACAGTGAGAAAAGATGGTGCATGGATAAACAGGGCACACTAGAAACAGAGAACGGAAACAATGAAGAAGAATAAGAGAAGGGAAAGAGAGCATAATAGAAACACAAACAAGAAGAAAAAGAAAAAGAAAAGGAAAAGGAAACAAGGAAAATAAGGAAAGAAGTCATGTTGTAGATATTCAAAACAGGGAGATGAAAGAGTTCACAAGTGTAACTAGAAGCAGAGAAGAAAAACTGTTATGCCCCCAAAACTAGGCCGGAACTAAACCTATTTCTCGGGGTGTGAGAATTGGGGCCACTTAAAAATTTTCTTATATAAATGATAAGGGCCCCAATTCCAAGGGGATCGAAGTCCTTCGTGAGGCTATGCTTGGTGATCAAGCAACCATAATCACACATTGAACTGAAATCTATAATCGTCACAGATGAATAAAATACCAATCAGGAACAAATCTTATTAATAATAAAACCAAGGTCAAGTACTTCGAAGCATAATAATTAAGGTTATAATTCCAATATCAATAAATTTATTGAATAAACTAATAACTCAAACATGGCCTTATTACATAATCTAAAGCTCCGATCTCAGTGTTAACACTAAGACACTTCAGGCGATGTTATTGGTGCTCCACTCAACAACTCTGCCATCTGGCAAAATCTTCTGCGTCGCCTGACTCTCCTGTTCGGCACTAGTAACTAAACCTAAACACCAAAAGTAGTAGGTCAGATTACCGTAATCTGATAAGAGGGTAAATAGCAAACAATGGTGTTAATCAATTAATTAAAATATATTATTCATTCTGACCTAAAATATACCGAATGTAAACTCAATGGCATGAATGCACAAAAACAGGTATATCTACAGATACAATATACCAAAAACGAGTACTCCCGCAGATATAATATACAAAAGCGGGTACTTTTGCAGACAGATAAACAAAAAAGGGTATTCTCGCAGATTAACATACAAAAATGGGTATTCCAGCATATAAATAGATGGCGCAGCAATGTAGTATATCCCACTGTACACATTGACCTGATGGCATACGTCCACCTCCAAACTACAGTTAGTCAAATATATATAAATGTATGTATATATAAATATATATATCTACTGATGCACCATGAATCATGATATGAATTCCCTTAATTCAAAATATCCAATCCAATCACAATTTAAGTATTTAGATTACGGAATTTAAAAGTGTATTATGATTGTGTATCAATTCAAGTTCTTTGAGGGTAAGTACTAATCCACGTAATGGTCATAGTTAGTTAAATATACACATGAGAACCAACCATCTTTCACAATAGAAATGTAAATCTACGATGCCAATATTCTACTTTCAATATCTATCATGTGGACATCGCGAATCTCACATTCTCATTCTGATTTTAGTCTAATTCTCATGTGAACATTCAACCAGTTATTCTAAAAAGAAAGGAATCCAATTATGTATAGTTCATGTGTTTTACAAATTTAGTAAAAGACGTTTAAATTTCAAATCCAAACTTAAATCAAATTATGATAAAAAAGGGAAAGGAACGATAAAGTCCTTAATTATCATTGTTGTGTATAAAACACCTTATTATTTTATATATAAATAAAAGATCTAAATCTCATATTCCAATTCGAAACCTAAACTCAAATTAAATCCAAATTAGAATTCTAGATATATTCTAATTAATATTTAATCCCCCCCCAAATCACCTCTTATTAAATTCTAATCCATCTAAATATAATATTAATCAAAAATAAATAAAACCCCAATTACTTTTATAAACAATTCTAACCAAAATTCTAATCACACCTATTAAGAATTAATTAATATTATCACATCTCCATTAATCTACTAGACCATTAACCAAATCACAATACTCTAAAATTTTATAGATAATATCCTAAATTTTATATTTATACATATATATTATTTTTTTTATGTAAAGTGGGCCAAACCTGTTAAACTTGGCCCAGCTGTGACCTAAGCCTGCCAGGTAGCTGGGCAGTCGGCCTTGGTAATAGGCAACGCCTGTGCTGCTGCTGCTGAAAATTTTTTTTTTCTTTCATGTGTTTTCTTAATGTTAATTAAAATCAAAAGAAATCAATCTCCATCATTGAAACCTAACAAGTTCAAACCTACCCATTAAATCACCCTTAAAGCATATTAATCAACAAAACAAGCAAAACCACATTGATTACAGTTATCCACTTACATAGATCTCAATGCCAAAAGCGAATCTGAAGATCAAACCTTGGAAGATCCAACTTGGTTTCTCCTCATAGAACTTCTAAGGATTGGTTGCAGAGGAAAGGAAGAAGATAGAAGAATGGGGAAAACCCTTAGGGTTTATATTGTGTAAAGGTTTTCTTAAATTATAAAGAAGGGCTCCCTGCTTTTTAGCGAATTTTATGAAATTTCAGAAAAGGTCTTTTGGCCTAAAAGGGTCAAATAATTCAGACCCAAGGCCTAAGAGTGTTTAATCAGCCTATCTAACCCCTCTCAACCTGACTCAAACCTGACAGATCACTTCGACCCAAAATAAAAATCCGGGGCCTAACAAGAACAAGAAGCATAAGAATGAAATTGGAAGAAGAAAGAGAACAATAGAAAGAGAAGAAGAAGAAAGAAAAGAAAAGAAAATGAAAAAAAGAAGAGAGCAGGAAAGCAAGAGGAAAGAAACAGAGGATGAAAGAGAAGGAAAAGAAACAAAGAAGATTAGGAAGAAATGAACAGAAAGGGGATAGAGAGGAACATAAATGAGTAGAAAAGGAAGAGAGAAGAGAAGATGAGCGGGGAAAAAAGAACCAGCAAGGAAGAAGAAGATGAAGATTGGTCTTGTATCTAGACTAGGATTCTCGGTCAGTAGCAGGGACACAAAAAATTAAAGAGAAAAAAAATACTGTGTAGAGAGGTAACTGTTGGGTGGGATGTTGATTGGGCAAAAACGGAAGGAGGAAAGAGAACATAGAGTAGAATATGGAAAAAGGGAGACCAAGACGTGGGCTCCTGGTTCGTCTGGTAGGAATGAAGAAGAAAAGAAGAGCAGAGGTTATTTTTGGTTGTAGAGAGAGATCAGTAGAAGAGATGATGTGGAGAAGAGGAGTAAGAGAACAAAGACGTCAAGGAAGGATAAAGCAAAGAGAAATAGATGAATGATCGCGCTAGAAAATGGTGAAATCTGTAATGGATTCAAGCCCGACATTTACGCACTTTAAACATTTAAGAAGAATAGGAATTAACTATAGTTCATCATTAATTCTTCTTTTGTTTATATGGGTTCAAATGTTCTGAATGTGGGATGTAGGTTGTTTACATGTTTTTGAAAGTTTACAATCCCTCCCTCAAGTCTCAGATGTGATCCAAATTCGGAAAATACAAGAAAATACATGAAAATTGTGAAAAAAATGCAAAAAAGAAGAAAACAGGGGAAGTGACCATGGGTTACGGTCACTAGCCCCCTGCCAGTGACCGTGACCTGCTGTCACTGGCAAACAATGGCCGAATGGCCACGTTGACTCTCTGTTTTGTTTTGTTTCGCCACTGTGACTTTTTCAGAGTATAGGAGCTTGTTTCCTTTGAATTTGAGTATTGAATAGCCACCACAAATGCTTGATTTGGCTGCGGAATCGACTTAAACCTTTGATAATTATCACTTTTTGGTTTACGGATGGTTTTTATACAAATTCGAATAGCACACTGTATGAAGTCAAAGTTGTGTCATTCTGAAACTATGATTTTCAAGGGTTAGAATGAAGCCTAAAAAGGTTTGTTCACAACTTCTGGTGTGACCCAAGACCCTTCCCAAGTGAGAAAATCAAAAGAAAAAGATGTCATCCGAGTGGCCTTTGCATATGCCTTCCTAAAGTGAAGTGTATGTGTCTTCCTCTCCTGTGCAGTATTTCTCACCTTGAATTCGTGAGAATGGGAAGAAAAGGTATGCTGGAGTAGTGAAAAAATGCCTTGTTGCTTAGAGTTACTTCAAACTTCTGGAATTTAAATCAGGAACTTGCACTTGCTCTTTTCCTTCACTGTCTATCTTTGTATATCCCTCTTTGCGTGTTAAAGCTCCTTTTTTATAGGCTTCAATAGTAGTTTGGAGAATTATAGGGAGTTAAAAGGAGTCACAGAAGTTAAGGTTCGAAATGAAGTAGAGGAACCACCGAAAACCCTAAGAACTGCTCCACAAGTGTCAGTGATTGTAGTTACGGTCACTCCCAAGGCCCATTTTTGAACTTTTGCATATGTAACTCAGTTTTATTTGTTTGGGGCTTGAACGATGTCTAATCTTTACGAAACTTGGAGGGATGCTTCTTGACACTATTTTAAGTGTGTCATAGAGATTTGAGCACATTTTGACCTTCAGAAGTTGGTTAACTCTCCCATTGATTGCGGGCTACGGTCACTCCCAAGGCCCATTTTTGGACTTTTGCATATGTGACCGTTCTCTCCTGTTTGGGGACTGAACAATGTCCAATCTTCACGAAAGTTGGAGAGATACTTTTTGATACTATTTTGAGTGTGTCAAAGAAGTCTCAACCCTTCTAAAGTTGGTCAACTCCCTCAATGACTTTTCATGAAAATGGGCCATTGTTTAATTGTTTAAGGCCCAAATGACCTCAGTTTGGTTTGAAACTTGGAGGGACTGATATCAGGAGTATCTTGAAGTTCCCATCCAAATTTCATATAGATTGAATATGTGAAAGTAGGTGTAACACTCCAGTCCAGCTTAATCTGGTTTAACGACTAATTAATGTGGTTTTGAGTTATTTTCGAGTAAATGTGTTTTATGCTTGTTATTTTGTCCTTTTGAGATTCGTTTCGGGTCATGGATAGGTAGTTGGGTTGAGTTTGACCTGCTTTAGATAGACTTGAGCCATTTTTTGTAATTTTTTATTTTGTATGAGCTCATCATTCATGCATCATCTTGGTGTCAACACATGTATTTTGTCGAGCTCGTTAACTTCTGTAACTGACTTGTATGTAAACGATGTCGTTTGTTTCCGTTGGACCGTTAATTGACTCGAACTGTAATTAACCAAAACTCTTGGACTATTTTGAAAATCCTGTCATCCTTATCTTATTTAAGAAGCAAGCCACTAACTCTCCATGTTTCACCTCTCTCTCTCTTAACACTAGTGTTCTCTGCCTCTTCCTTGTTCTTCATCTCTTTTTCCTTTCCTCCTCCTTCTCACAAGCAAAGAAAAGGGGGAACTTCTTGTGTGCCGATTGCTTTTCATCTCTTTGAGTTTACCGGTAAGAAGCACATTCTTTCTCTTTTCTTCTCTACTCGAAGTCTCTCTCGTGCACTGCTCTCGTCTCCTCTTTTTTCTTCCTTGTCTCTTTGTTGTGGACGAGACCCTCATACTATCTTCCTCGTTCATTTAAGGTGAGAAGTTAAGTTATGGTCTCCGTTAGGCGTTTAGGTTGTGATTGCACTGCATGCACCCTTTGTTTTCCTTTATTTACCCTCGGCATGCATGGTGTTTGGATTTCATCTTTAGGAGCGATTGCACCAAAGAACAACTAAGTTAAGGAAAAAGCTCGTTTAACGCAAGTATAAGCACAGTACGGATGAACACATGTTGGTACACGTTGATTGTGATTGTTTATTCTACTCTTTCTCTCTTAAGTGTGGTTATGGACAACCCTTTTGACTTGTATAAACTTGTTACATGTTGTCTTCGTGCATGCGATGACTTCAGTTTAGTCATTCTGTTAACCGACCGATCGGGCTTGGAATCCGACTGATCGGGCTTTAGAGACGATTGGTCGGCCCTAAAGCACTTTTGTCTTGGAAGGTTCAGTGTCCAACTGAATCCTATGCTTACTCATTTTTCTTTTATTGCTCCTGTAACACCTAGAAGACCTTTTATGCTACCTTCTAGGTTAATGATGAGACCTTATAAGGCCTCCACATGGTTTTTCCACACCTTTTAACTTGCTCAATGGAATAATGGAATAGCATGAATGGTCTTAAAGGCTGTGACACATTCATGTGTGTTGTCCAATTGTTAAGCACCTCCTCATGGGTGTTAGTTTAAGGGGCTTCGATATACGTTTATTAATACAGTGCAACACCTGCAAAATGAACAATTGTGTACCAAATAACTTAAAACTACATCATTATGAACGGTTAGAAATATTGGACAACTAGCTTAGGATTGGCTAGTAAACAATCTTGATTCACATTAATAACTTGACTTGCATTGCATATTGATTTCGATTATCGCCTTCCATGCTCTTATTTTTGTTTGACTTGCAATTGTTCGCTTGTAATGGTATTGCGAGACTTAAGTTAGTGATTGATTCTCGTGTGATGCACGCACTATATTACTTACTTGTGATATGACATGATACATGTACTGTACTGTACTGCACTACCTGATCGACCGACTGCTATTGATTGATGTGCATCATCTGATATGACTGATCTTATCTGTCTGGTTCTACTTAGCCTCAGCCTCAGGATACCCGACGGGGTTGACTTTGGCGTAGCATGTTTGTTGCCTTTGTACAGTGCTCTTATCCTGGGACTTTGGACCCCAGGAACCAGAGACCCATTCGTACACTGGCCTGGTCGATGGTGTTCTCGTCATGCTTGTTCCCGATAGGGAGAATATGGCAATTGTAGTAGCCACCTAGCCAGTTTGTTGTTCTATGATCCTGAAAGCATGCTTATTTTCATGCACAACTTGCCTAGTATACGATCATGAACTCTATGCATTAACAACCATTAACTATTCTGCCAGATACAACGTGTGTTAACTTATTATTGCTTATCCTTTGCTGAGTCGTCGTACTCATCAGTTGTTCTTAGTGTTGCAGGCTTAGATCCCACTCCCGACCCATTGTCGGTCGGCCAGATTTCAGGAGAGACCCGGGAGGCCCAATTAGGGCTAGAGGAGTGGATTTGATCCCTCCCATGGAGAGCGGTTTTGCATGGCATTAGTTTCTCATCTTGTGTGTATGGGGCTTGCATTAACTTCTATGCCAGGGTTTTGGTTATGCTTTGTATTTTCCCCTAAGCAACTGTTTTCCATTTTGTTTGTACATGCTGTAATTAATATGATCTTTTGTAATTATTATTCCTATTTGTACATCTTTTTGTTATGCAATGATGCCTACTGTTTCCGCGTACAATGTAGTTACACGTGTGAATGTCCCTTGTGCGTGTACATTTTGACAGGGTCTAAGTGTGCATGCACGGGAGTACGTGTGTCACTCGTTAGGTTCTTACTAACCCCCGATTTCTGGGCTCGGGTCGTGACATACGTATTGTATGGTATCAGAGCATTGTTTGTTCTAGTCGATAAGCATGTAGGCATATAAGAACGTGGTGAGGTTGCATGTTCAAATATTTGATCTTCTAGTCTGATATTTGACTTGTTTGGGTTATGTCGTGGGGTACCTTTTGTGATTGCATATTAACTCTTGAGTCTTGTAGGACATGGCATCCGGGTCCGGTGCCAACATTAACAACTATGGAAATAATGAAGGCGGGTCAGCACCGCCACCACAGTCCATGAGCATGGACGAGTGCATTCTCATGTTGCTACAAGCTATGTAAGCTCAGTCACAGACAATGTAGTCCTTGCATGCACAAGTTGCGTCAATGGTAGACAGATAGAGTCAAGCATCAATTCCACTGCATGTAGAGCAACAAGTCGTCTTCTAACCGAAGGAGAGTGTCATGACCCGAGCCCAAAAATCGGGGGTTAGTAAAAATCCAACCAGTGACACACGTACTCCCATGCACGCACACCTAGACCTGGTTTAAGTGTACATGCACAAGGGATACTCACACGTGCAAACCAAGTGTACTCGGAAGCTGTACGTATCATTGCATGACAAAAGGGAACACGGATAGAAACAATAACTATAAAACTGAGATTCATTTCTAGAATGTACGAACAAAATGGGAAAACAGTTACTTATGTACATGAGAAACCAAACTCCTGGTACAAAATGGAAGGCAAGAGATTGATGCAATGCTAAGCTGCTCTCCAAGGGAGTGATCAAATCCACTCCTCTAACCCTGACTGAGCCTCCCAGATCTCTCCTGGAGTCTGGCCGACTGACGAGGGGTCGGCAAAGGAATCTGGGCTTGCAACACTAAGAACAACTAATGAGTACAACGACTCAGCAAAGCATAAACAGTAATAAGTTAACACGCGTTGTGTCTATCAGAAGAGTTAACAGTTAACAGTACATAGAGGTCATGTTCGGATACTAGGCAAGTCATGCATATCAATAAACATGGTATCAGAATCATAAAACAATAAACTGGTTAGGTGGCTACTACATGTGCCATATTCTCCCTATCGAGAGTAATCAGTACGAGAACACCATCGACCGGGCCAGGGTACGAATGGGTCTCTGGTTCCTGGGGTCCAGAATCCCAGGACAGGAGCACTCTGCAGAGGTAATAAGCAGGCTACGCCAAAGTCAACTTCGTTGGGTATCCAGAGGCTAAGGCTGAGTAGAGCTAGATAGATAAGATTAGTCATGTCACATGATGCACGTTAATTAATGTCAGTTGGTCGGTCAGGCAGTGTAGTACAAAATAGTACAACTGTCATATACAATCACAAACAAGCAATACAGTGTGTGCATCACACGAGAACCAATCAGGAACTCAAGTCTTACAATATCATTACAAATGAACAATTACAAGTCAATACAAAAATAAGAGTAGGGAAGGCAATCAAAATCAATATGCCATGCAAACCAAGTGATTACTGTGAATTAAGATTATTTACTAGCCAATCCTAATCTAGTTGTCCAATGCCTCTAACCATGCATGATGATGTAGTTTTAAGTTATTCGATACATAGTTGTTTAATTTATGAGTGTTGCACTGTATCGATAAACGTGTATCGACATCGCCTAAACCAACACCCATGGGGAGGTGCTTAACAATTGCACGACGCACATGAATAAGTCACAGCGTTTAAGACCATTCATGTTTTGAAAGGCACTCCGTTGGGCAGGTTATGTGGTTACAAAATCCATGTGAAGGCCCTATGAAGTCTTATCAGTAACTTTATCTTGTCTCCAATTCATTTAAAGAGCAAAGGGACCCAAGGGTAGCATAAAAAAGGTCCTCTGTGTGTTAAGGAAGCAAGGAGAGGAATGAGCAAGATTAGGATTCAGTTGAACATTAAATCTCTCGGAGCAAAAATGCTTCAAGGCCGACTGGTCAGCTCTGAAGCCCGATCTGTCGGATTTCGGTTTTAGGAGTGTCCGATCGGTCAAACTCTAGTCCCGATCGGTTAGATAACAGGGTTCTGTTCAAAACAGAACCGCTGCACTACAGTCTTTCCATTCACAAAACAGCATGTATCACATTTATACAATGCTAAAGGGTTGTCAAAACACAACGCACTTGAGAGAAAGAGTAAAAAAAACTTAACAATCAACGTGTACCAACATGCATTCATCCATACTGTGCTTATACTTACCTTAAACACGCTTTTCCTTAGCTGTTCTTTGGCCTAAATCGATCTCAGAGATGCAATCCTCACACCACGCATGCCAAGAGTAAGCAAGAGAAAAGGTATGCATGCAGTGCAATCACACCCTAAACTCACAATGGAGACTGTGACTCAACTTCTCACCTTAAATGAACTGGGAAGATGACACGAGGCTCTTGTCCATGAAAAAGAGACAAGGAAAACGAGATTGAAGAAGAGTGCAGGAAACGAGAGAGGAACGTTGGTTAGAGAAGCTACCGGCGAACCCAACGAGATAAAAAGCAACCGGCACAGACGAATTTCCCCTTTTCTTTACGTTGATCGCAAGGAATAATAAGAAAAAGAGATAAAGAGCAAAGAGGAGGAGAGAAGAGAACGAGAGAGAGAAAGAGAGAGAGAGAGAGTTGGAGTGAGAAAGATGAAAAAATGAGGGAGAGAGAGTCGGTGGCTACCTCTTATAAGATAAGGATGCACAATTTATATAAAAGTCCAACAGTTCGAGAGAATTACAATTTGAGTTAATTAACGGTCCAACGGAAACAAACGATCTTGTTTGCATACGAGTCAGTTACGGAAGTTGACGAGCTCGACAAAATACACATGTTGACACCAAGATGATGCATGAATGATGAACTCATACAAAATCAAAAATTACGAAAAAGTGCTCATGACTACCTAAACTAGGTTAACTCAACCCAACTACTTATTTATGACCCAAAACAAATCTCAAAAGAATAAAACAACAAGCATAGAATGTGTTTACTCAAAAATAACTTAAAACCACATGAATTAGTCGTTAAATCGGATTAAGCTGGGTCGGAGTGTTACAGAGAGTGATCCCAATGCTTTTCATGACAAATTTTGAAAATGCTGTGCGACAGAATTTTATGGGAACAAAGATGCGTTGAAGGCTGAGCAATGGCTAGAGCATACCAGGGACCTCTTTGACACAGTTGTCTGCACAAACAGACAGAAGGTCGTGCTCACAGCTTCAATGTTCCGGGACATGGCCGAGACTTGGTGGAAAAGTTTGAGCGACTCATATAGGGACATGCCCAATGCAACAATGTGGGAGACATTTAAGAGGCAATTCAGAAGAAAGTTTATTCCGGCCTATAAGCAACGGGCAAAAGAAGTTGAGTTCTTGTCCCTACAGCTGCAGCAAATGACGGTAGTAGAATATGTGCATAAGTTTACTCAGTTGTCCCATTTTTTAGAGGACATGATTAATACAGAAGAAAATAAAGTGAATCATTTCATTAACGACCTGAACCCTAGATACACGAACCATGTCACAGCCTTCCAAATGCTAGCTATCTTTGATGATGCGGTGGACAGAGTGATGTGAATTTAATCAATCTACTTAAAACTGCAAGTGCACAGTTGTTTTGTTGAGACAATAGCAAATACAGGTCGATCCCACAGAAAGCACTGTTGAACTTTTTAATTAAAAATCTGAATTTTTTTTTCAAAAGGAAAACAATAATAAAAGAGAAGTGCGATATGCAAATAAAAAACTAAACAAATTAATAATAATGATAAGAAATAGATCAGAGCAGCCAGAATCCACTAAATTATTTAAAATTCCAATTTATGTTATCAATTACCCTTTTGTCTCAATTATTACTCAGATCAGAAACAAGTCAATGTTTCTGATCCGGATAATTTGACTATTGCAAAAACCAACTTTAATTAAGAAAAACAAAATCAATACCCAAGACCTCCTTCACCTTATAAAAGAATGAACACCCTAAGCATCACCTATCAAGCTAAGCATAGACTATAAAAAATAATTATAGATCTAAGCATAATCTATCAAAGTAAGTATAAATGATCAAAATTTATTCATTAAGAACACAAATCAGAGGTTTGCCTTTGGCATGAAGACAGATCTATTATTATATTTTAAAAGCACATTAACAAGAGACAATAAAAAAAGAGTAAAGTAATAAATATAAACTAAAACATTAAAATACTTAACTTCATCTTTTGCTCTAATTAGAAACTCAGCCCACCATTGCAAAGAACATCAAAAATAACTTCATTGATTCCTTCTTCTTATATAATGGTCTCTCAGAATTCTCTCTTCTAGATCCTAGTTTCTGGAACAAGGCTCCAGAATACCTTTAAAATAAAAACAGAAATTAATAGAGGGGAGAGGTGGAGAAGAGAGAGAAAAAGAGATATGGGACTTTCAAATCTGGCTGGGAATGAGGAAGAGCCTCCCATGGCCTCCTTTTATAGTTTTCTAGCTCCTTAGGTTCATTGAATCTGGACCTCTTTTTGGTGGATTGAAAGATAAGATCAACTGCATGTTGATTGGGTTTATCTCTTTAGATGAGAGAGATTTTAGAGATAAGATGAAGTGAAAGCTTTAAGCATTCTTATCTGATCTTCTTATGGGCTCCACAGAGAAATGTACAACAGTTATACTTTAATGGTGTAGATGCAATTGCAATCCCACCTAAAAATGTACATGAAACTTCTCAGGCCCATAACTTTCTCATTTTAGCTCCGATTTGTGCAATCTTGGGCTCCACGGACATCTGCTCTGAAAGAGCTTTCCAACGGTGGGTCATTTGCACTGATCCGACGTCTGGATTGAGAGTTATGGTCATTTTAATTATGCTATTTTGAGAAAAATAGGATTGAATTTTAATTTACAATGGACTCTATCTCTAAGAATATTTCTTGGTATAATAGGGTAAGACAAGATCTTCTGAAAGCCTTAGCTGATCTTCAGACGGGATCCACAGGCAGATGAACTCTAAGTGTGTGGATCTTCAAGCAATGGGACCCAAATCATCTAGGATTCTGTGGGTCCTACAAATTTCATTTTCTGCACATTCTAATTAAACACATCAAATACTGAACAGCCCACATTGAAGTGGGACCCGTCCGGACAAAGTTCTACTCCAACTGGGGTTTTCGGAGAAAAATTGCAAACATTCTTAATTAATGAATAAAATGTGCAAAAATTGTACAAATTCCAATAATTAGGTGAAAATGCATGAAATGATAAAATTGAATGAATAATCATGCATTTAACCTAATTAAGTCCCTAATCCAATCTAAAATGATGCCTAAATTGTGCAAATTCATGGACATAACACAGAGCTTATGCCACCGAGGCCAACCTTCAAGCAGAAAGAGCTGCTGACTCCAAGAGACATGAGCCCTTTGGTGCAAAAGGACAAATACAGAAGAAACTGAAAGGAAGACAAGGGGCACTAAGTAGTGGGTCTCACTGTTCAAAATTACAGTGGCCGTGAGGTAGGATGATGGTAGAGCTACTGATTATGGACTTGGCCAAACCATAGACTCCATCACTTTACCATAGCTGTGTCTGTGGGAAAGAGGGTGAAGCATCAGTGGCCTTAAGCTTGAGGTAGGCTAAATGATGGGTTCCCCTATTGCAGTGCCCATGAGCTTTGCCTTTAAGCTACAGGTCCCACTATTAGGAGTAGCTGTGGCTGTCACAACCCGAGCCCAGGGTTCGGGGGTTAGCAAAAGCCAAACCTAATGACACACGTACTCCCGTGCATGCACACGTAGACCGAGTCTAAATGCACACGCACAAGGGAACATTCACACGTGCCAAACAAGTACGCGGAAGCTGTAAATATCAGAAACATAAAACTAACAGTGCAAGAAGAGGATACAAAGGACGAACTGACATAATTACATATGAAAGTTTTTACAAAAAGAACAAAAGAATATATACAATGATGACATGTCATGCCAAATACAAGTCTGAAAATCCTCAAAACATGACTCCAATGATATGCATGCCATGAACGCTCTCCCGTGGAGTGATCACATCCACTCCTCTAGGCCTGATGGGGCCCCGGGGGTCTCATCTGGAGCCTGGCCGACCTGCGGGGGTTCGGCAGGGGGATCTGGGCCTGCAACACCAAAAACAACTGTGAATACGAAGATTCAGCAAAGTATAAACCATAGCAAGTTAACACACGCTGTGTCTAACAGAATAAGAACATCACGTGATTAAAGAAGGCATTTCGTATACTAGGCTGTCATGCAAGAAAGAAATATGCTAATGAATCAATGAATACATATGAACCAAATGGGCTGTAAACACATTGTTTCCACATTAATTCATATAAAACCAACCAAATCAAAAGCATACCAACATGGGTTCTCAAAGATATGGTTATACTTGCCTTAATGGAAATTCAATTACACAATGGGAGCCCTTGGATCCAAACACAACCTAACACAATCAAAACCACATGCATGCCTGAGGGATGGAGAGAAATTCAAAACATAGACACACCAAGCAACAATGGAGACAAGAGGGAGGAGAAATAGAGAAAGGAGATGAGAGGGATGAATGGATTTCCAACTCACCTCACATGCAGGAACCCAATTCCTCTCGATCGATGGAGGAGAGAAATTCAAGTGAAGAAGGGAGAGAGCTGAGCTCCACGTGCACAGTGAGGAATTTGAGAGAAAACGAGAGAGAGAGAACTAACTTGTCGATGGGTATAAGTTATATATAAGCTCATGAGTGGTCAAATTACAAGAGGGTCCAAGCCATAAGTCTATTTTCAGTTTGAGTCAAATCCAGGTCCAATCAAATCACACGACCTCGGTTGCAAACAACGTAGTTACGAAAGTTAACGAGCTCAACGAAAGATACGTGTTGACATCAAGATGATGCAAAAATGACCATGTCTAAGAAAAGCTAAAATTACGAAAAAGGGCTTGGTCTACTTAATCCAGGTCAAACTCAACCCAACTACCTATCCATGACCCGTAACGAAAATAAAACACGAACAAAACACGATTAGCAACGAAAACAAAATTAACTAGCCGCTAAACGAGGTCAAGCTGGGTCGGAGTGTTACAGTGGCCGTGAGTAGGAGGGGGTGACTTGAGAAGTTCTTGGACTAGGTCTCATTGCTGCAACTTCTTATTTGACTCTTTTATCTCGATTATTCTGGGTGGCCATGTATGCATTGATTTCATTCTTTGTACTTAAACTTCAAATGAATATCAATGGAAAAAACTTTTCTTTTCCTCCATTTTATCATTAGTTTGGGTGTTTGGTTTGATTTTGTGTGGATGTTTGATGTGGTTTGTATGGATGGTTTGTTTGGTTTAGTTTTCTTAGACTTATATAAGGGTGTGATTTGCAATCTTTTGGATCCACAAATCAAAAATAAGGAGTCATATAGGTGGACGTTATTTAGTGCCTATGTGTGAGGCTTTCTCCAGGGTCCATAACTTGATCTTTTTGGTGTCGAAAGGGGTCAAACAAAGTGGATGTTATACGGTGCCCTGTGTGAGGCTTTCCTCAGGATCTTTGACTTATTCCTTAGGATAAAGATTTGGTTTTTATTTTTGCTTAGATTTTGGTTATACAGTGTCTGCAAAAAGACTTATTCTATATAAGCGAAGGTAGTCATATAGGGTCTACAAAAAGACTTGTTCTATACAACTAAGGATTAGCTATATGGGGTTTGCAAAAAGACTTACTCTGCACAGCTGAGTTTCGTATACAGGGTCTGCAAAAAGACTTAATCTATATAGTAAGAAGTTACAAGGGGTTTTATAAGGATGTTATCCAAGTAATGAAGGTTTGCCTAGGGGGGTCGAAGGGCTTGATCCTCGCAGTCATTTTATACAAGTCTGAGGGATTTTGGTTAGGAGTCATTGGTTGTGAAGCTCGAGATCAAAGGATTTTGATTTTGGTTAGGAGTCATAGGTTGTGAGGCTCAAAATTGGAGGATTTTTAGAGTTAGAATGTACACTGTACATGGTTTGAATATACTAATGACATTCAAATGTAGTATTTTTTGAGAAGTTTTCCATTGATAAGCATCATACATCTATCTCCTTCGAGTGTGAGGAGTGTGTAAGCACCATTAGAGTAGACCTTGACAACAACAAAAGGTCCTTTTCATTTGAATTTAAATTTGCCTTTTGACATGCGTGTGGAGAACATTATTGGCCTTTTGACTGCAAGGACTAAGTTTCCTTCCTTGTAAGCTATGTTTTCATGAAGTTTGGTACTCCAACTCCCTTTGTTGTTAAAGACCATTCTCTTCAAAATTTTGCAAATGGCCTTGTTGAAAGCTTCAACAAGTCCATTAGTTGTCGGGTTATATGCTGTAGAAAGACAGTATTGGATTCCATACTTGTCACAAAATCTGTAGAATTTGTCATTATTGAGCTGAGGACCATTGTCATGATGTAGATATTTAGGCACCCCAAAATGACAAATGATATGAGTCTTCAAGAAGCTGAGGGTTGTATCTGTTTTGACACTTTGATGTCTTAAATTGTGGTGAAATTCGATCAGCACGAATCTCTCCTTGAGTTCACAAGCTTTGTTGAAAAAAGGAAGCATGTTTGGTTTCTTCACTTATATTTGAGATTCATTTGTTAGATTATAAGTTGCGAATCTCCATATACTCCAAGCATATTGATATCGGAATCCAAGGCTAGCTCGAGACCCATAATCAATACCATATATTCTGCCACCTTATCTGGATCAATAGTGGGTTTCCATATTTGGTCAATGAAGAAGATTGGTTTCTTAGGGAGATTATCTATGAATTCAGAATCTTCTGAGAGTGAATGTTCTGCCAGAAATCAGTAAAAGCCTGTCCTTTCACTGTTTTTTCAAGAGTATATCTAATGTCATATTGAAAGAGAATAATAAACCATTTGGCTATATGATCACTCAATGCATCAACCTTTGTTACAGGTGTCTTTAGTGGGTTAGCATTGGAAACTAAGTACATCATATTGGAAATAATATAGTGACATAGTTTCCTCATTGTTCTTTTGAGCTGGCAATGCCCCCAGAGAGTGGTCAAGAGCTCAAATGTAAAGGATAAAAAGTTTGCATAGAATTGGAGCTGAAAGGATTGGTAGGTTTGTGAGACACCATTTGATATCTTGAAAGGCATCTTCACAAGCTTTATCCCATACAAATGCAATTTCTTTCTTCATGAGTCTGGATAATGCTCTGCACTTCCCAGATAAGTTTGAAATGAACCTATAAATGTAGGCAAGTCCGTCCTGTAATCCTTTGAGTTCTTTAAGAGTTCTCGGAGAAGGTATATCCAATATAGCTTTGACTTTGACTAATATCTTTGAGGGTCAGTTCTTTATCAGTGGCAACTTTAACCAATCGGGCTAGAAACTTAGTTTTATGACTAAGTATGATAACCTTGATTTTTGGTCGCAAATTGGTTTTGTACATCTCTATTGTTGTCCTCTAGATGGTTGTTCCAAGTATTTGTAGGATAATGCTCTCCATATATTGATAAAGGCATGTGTAGTTTCATTGTCTCCCTGCCTTATATTACTGAGCATAACAAAGGTGATTGTGTGATCCTCCTCCTGAAAATGGAGTGTCATGCCTCGAACCCGAGAATTGGGGATTTATTATGGATTCTGAGGAATGACACACGTACCCGTGACAAATTCGTGCCATGACCGATCACGTACGAACTGTCACAAGGGTGATCCCACAGGTACGTGTGAGGAGAATCCACAAACACGTATCATCAATATCAAGCATTTAAGCGGAAACCTGGAGATTCCACCTACATATATGTCATGAGCATCCATAAAACATTCCTCTTAATTCATTAAATAGACAGATCTATTAATTGAATCTAACTACATGCATAAGTACGGAAGTACATAATAAAAATACAAATATCGAGATGCCAAAATGATCCCTAAGTCCAATCCCAAAATGATCCCTGTTGCGCTCTGTTGAAGAGAATCACGAAAAGATGTTATCCTCATTTCACTCGTTTACGTCCTGAGGTAACGCTGGGGTTCCCTCCGGGATCGCACTGAATGCCGGATTGGCCTCGGGTTCCGCACCTATAACACCGTGGTAATTTCTAGTTAACACGACGGTCAAGCAAAGATAGGAATACATGAGCTTAACATGATAGATCAATGGAATTAAAATGACATACCGATTAAAAGAGATCAATATCGACGTCTAGGCAATGATGCATGTAAATTAACATGAATAGTGAATCATGAAATAAAGAATATATCATACTAAAATGGCAACCACATCCGCTATCTCCTCTCTAAAAGAGAGTAAACTGATTCTTGTGAAACCACTAGCGGTCGGGCCAGGACCGACTAGCTGCCCACGAGAGCGTTGACTCACTCTCTTGATACTACTGTAGTAGGTAATTGATAAAACACTCCCATGGGGTCCCGTCGAACCTCCTATGGGGTATAAGCTAAGTGGCACCTACTCTGAATATATCAAAAATAATCTGATGTCATTACTGACTATATACTGATCGGTTCTGTTTATACCGATACGAGAAGATAACTCAACCTTGTTGAAGATATCAAGAATGGGTTCATAACTAATAACTGGTCATCATTAATGCAACTGATATAAATACTTGTGTGGAGGTCAAGGTTATTATCAATGTGAATGCAATTAGATTATAGGTTATCAAAGACCAATTACTAGCCAATCCTATACTAGATAATCTAGGTTTCCACGGTCATTCAATACGGTGTATTCATAAGACATTCGGTGTCCCGGTATTACCATTCTCAGTGTTACTTCATGTATATATATATAAAGGACACTTCACCTTATGCCAACACCCATGATGTGACATTGAAAACTAACCGGAGAATCAAGAAGAGAAGAGTGATAGCTCAACACTCCTCCTTCTCCATATTAACCACTGTTGGGCTAGTTTGGGTAGCAAGGATCCACTTCTATTGCCCTACAGGCCTTTGGTTGATCCTACAGCCTATGGTAATGTGTGGGCGGATGTCTCGGTCTCTTTCTAAGGTTCAAGGGAGTAACCCATCATTAGTCTATCCCATAGACTATAGAAAGTCCATAGTCATGCATAGAATTCATTTTTGGAACACATTTCTATAACCTACACGTCAAGCTTACTTGACCGATCGGGTGTTTGTCCGACCGGTCGGACCGCTTCTAAAAGAGTAATTCGACCGGTCGGGCTGAATGGCCGACCGGTCAGACTACTAGGAAGGCAATTCAACCAATCCGGCTTCAGGACCAACCGGTCGGCCTTGAAGCACTCTGCTACGGAAATGCTCAGCTTCTAATGGGTTCCTTCCTCCAATATACCATTCCACCTGCATGAAATCACCCTACAAGCTTCCATTCCACACTCTTGGGTTCCCTAAAGGACCATTATCCATTTATTCATCATTAATCACCACAAAACACAATTTAAAGCCACGGATTTCCATTGAGCTGTAAATGGGGTAAAATCACAAATCTCATCAAGAATTGAGAAATAAAGCGATGCATGTAAAGAAAATGTATCCTTATACTTGCCTTACGCTTGGTGTTTCACCCAAACTGATTTACCCCTTGGTTAGATGGAGAATAGAGCTCTCTAGTGGAGGATCTAACACAAGCATGAAGGGAAACGAGAATGAGATGGAAGCATGTCAATAGATGGGTTCTCTTGACCCTCTTTGAACTCACTAACTCAAAGGAAGATGGGATTCCTTACCTCAAGCTTCCTACAAGCAAGAGGATGAAGACGGTGCCTTAATTCCAACGATTCCAACAAAAAGCAAGGAGAGAATGGAGAGGGAGAAGAAGACTCCAGCTTCTTGCATGCAAGTCTAACCACCCAAGAATGAGAGCTAGGAAGATGAAGAAGATGATGGAAAGAGAAGAAGGGGGAAAAACCGGCTGTAATGTGAGGAAGGGAGGAAAGGAATAGGAGGATCGATGGAGGTTAGGGTTTATAAAGGAATGGAATTTCTAGAATTTACAAGAAAGCTCTGATTGTTTCTTGGACTTCCAAATTGAGTTAATTGGGCTTAGTTAGACTGCAATGAGTTCAAATGGAATTGGGCCAAACATAAAAGATGTTCCACGAAATGAAACTCACCCAATGCAACTAATATAATGCATTAATGATGTAAAACCATGAAAATACTAGAATACAAAGGGTTTTAGACTACCTAATAAGGTTTGAACCCGACCCAACTGCCTATCCATGACCCAAACCTCTTGAGATTTATGCTCAATTAACTTAATTACATATTAATTAAAGTAAAACCAACTTAATTACAATTAATCATAATTATCTAGGGTTGGGACCTTACATCCTCCCCTCTAAAAGAACATTCGGTCCTCCGAATGCAACTTACCTCTGGCAAAAGTCCTGGATACTTCTCACGAACTTGCTCCTCGAGCTCCCACGTAGCTTCTTCGCGCCCATGATACTCCCAAAGAATCTTGACCCACTTGATCGTCCGGGTACGAAGCACTTGGTCCTTGGTGTCGATGACTCGAAGAGGTCGTTCTACATAACTCGCATCTGATTCCACTTGGATGTCATCCATCTCAAGAACATGAGAGGGGTCTGGAAGATATTTCCTAAGCATCGATACGTGAAACATGTTATGAACTCCAGCAAATTAAGGAGGTAGCTCTAACCGATACGCCAAATCTCCCACTCTACCCTAAATCTCGAATGGACCAATAAATCATGGAGCAAGCTTGCCTTTCTAACCGAATCTGATTGTACTTTTCATTGGGGAAACCTTCAGAAAAACTTTATCTCCTACCTGGAACTCGAGAGGTCTTCGATGATTGTCTGCATAGCTTTTCTGACGGGACCTTGCGATTCTCAATCTATCTTAGACCTTTCGCACTTTCTCCGCTGTATCTGCAACAATAGAAGGCCCATGAAAACTCCTAACTCCAACTTCTTCCCAGCACACCGGTGTACGACACTTGCATCCGTACAAAGCTTCGAATGGAGCGATTCCAATGCTCGCGTGGTAACTATTATTTTACGCAAATTCGCACAAAGAGAGATTTTCGTCCCACTCTTTTCCAAAGTCTAGCACGCTGGTACGAAGCATATCCTCCAAGGTCTGTATCGTACGCTCCGACTGTCCATCGGTCTGAGGATGGTACACTATACTGAAGTTGAGCTTGGTACCCATGGATTGCAGAAAAGATCGCCAGAAGGACGAGACAAATCTACTATCCCTGTCTGAGACTATAGACACCGGAGTGCCATGCAATCGCGTGACCTCATCAATGAACATCTTGGCCATCTCATGAAACTTCATCCCCTTCTTAAAAGGAATAAAATGAGCTGATTTTGTCAATCAGTCAACAATCACCCAAATAGCTGTCACAACCCGAGCCCAGAAATCGGGGTTAGCGAAAAGCCAAACCAGTGACATACGTACTCCCGTGCACGTGCATCCAAACCCAGTCCAGATGCACACACACAAGAGATCTAACACGTGCGAAACAAACGAACGCGGAAGCTGTAGATATCATAGCAAGCAACAAAGAAATAGCGGAAGCCAAAACAATTGCGGAACAGAAAAGACAACGATAGATACAAACTCTATAACTAGATACAAATCTGAGTACACGACAAAATAGCGATATACAAAATAATACAAATATAAAAGTCTCAAGTGCCAAATACAAAATCTCCAAAAAACCAAAACCCAAAACAGATAGCCACGGAAGATATGCGTGTACGCACTCGGCAGAGGTGATCAGGCCCACTTTGCCAAACCGGAGGGTGCCTCTAGGCTCAGCCCTGCAACCTCTTCGACCGCCGGGGAGTTGGGCAAGGGATCTGTGCCTGCAACACCACAGACAACACAGTGAATACAACGATCCAGCAAATATAAGTAACAGGGACGAAACACTCATAGTATCAACTTGAATAATGACAGAATATTAATTACAGAGTTTCATCTTAGTAGGCTAAGCAAATCGTGCATAGAAGTAAAGCATGATAAGTGAATCAAAGCATAGAAATATTGAACTAGGTGGCTACTACGTTAACCATATTCTCTCAAATAGAGAGCAGAGCAGAGCAGATGAGAACACCACTGACCGGGCCAAGGGTATAAGTGGGTCTCGGTTTCCTGGGTTCCGGGGTCCCAAGACAAAGCGACACTGCAGTGATACAGAGATACAGAGATTTAAGCCAGAGGTAACCCCGTCGGGCATCTTAGGGCTGAGGCTGAGTAGAGCCAGACTAATACCAATCAAATCAAATCCAAAATAAGGGAGATTATCCGCTTTGGACTCACCGATGGCAAAGACCGGATCTTATCCTCACGTATTAATCTCTGGGCAGAGCCACCAGGGAATACCCAATGAATCAGAGATATACAAAGCCAGAGATATACAGAGCATAGCAGAAATACAGATCATAGCATAGATTAAGTCAAAGCACAGCATAGATCAAAGCATAGTGCGGAACGAAGAATAAAGCAGATATACAGGACGAAAGCAAAATGACCTCGTAATGCATAAATAGAGATCAGCAGAACAAAGGGCAAAACTGTAAGCAATATGCAATGTATCTCAGATTAATACGGAATCACGGGTAATTACAAGCCAGCCCTAATCTAGTTGTTCACTGTCACTAACCGTGCATGTTGATGTAGTTTTAAGTTATTCGATGCACCGTTGTCATCAAAGTGTTGCAATGAAGTCCTCACGTGCACCGAAGTCTCTTAAACCAACACCCATGGGGAGGTGCTTAACAGTAAATCAACGCTCACATGAATAAGTCACAGCCTAACAGACTACTCATGCAGTCCACAGAGTCCATTGGGCAGGTTTACATATGTGGTTAACCTGTATTTTTGCCCTACAAAGTCACCCCATTATCCTAAGTTTTATTTCAGATTTTCCAGGTCTTACGATTTAGCCATGGGTGACCTACGGCTTAGCCGTATACACCTTATGGCCTAGCCGTAACATGCACTACGGCTTAACCGTGGTTCCCTTCAATATACAGCTAAACTGGTCATCTTCCACCTCTGATTTGATACATTTCACGGCTGAGCTACGGTGGAGTCCACGGCTTAGCCGTAGACCAATCCACGGCTTAGCCGTAGACCAATCCACGGCTTAGCCGTAGCTTCACCGTAAGGGTACTGAAATCAGAAAGTTTCGACTGATCAGGGGGATAATTCACCGCTGGGTCACGGCTAGCTTACGGCTTAGCCGTAGAACAATGTACGGTTCAGCCGTAGCCTAGCCGTAGAACAAAATACGAAAATTCAAGTCTCTTGAATCCGAGCCGTACAAAGTTACAGCTTAGCCGTACAATACAGAACACGATACTGAAGTGAGTACAGAAACTGAAATTTGGTATAGAAACTTAGCAAAATAAGTTTCAGAGGTTCCAACATTACAGAATTTGGCTGTAAAACATAACATACATGTATAGGATGTATAAGCTGAAATCAAAGCAGTCAAACAAAATACCCATATGTGTTATACAATCCTGTACTTATACTTGCCTCAAAGCTTAGCCAAATCCACTGAGATCAAGCTCCAAATCAACTAAAACCCAAGCAAAGCAAAGCAAAACACAATCCATGAGCATGCAGAGTGAGAGATAGGAGATCCAATTGGAGAAGAAGAAGGGAAGAACCCACTTACCCAAACCAAAGACAGAGAAAAAGGGGGAAAGAACCCAATCGAAACTGGAACCCAAATCACCAACCGTGCAAGAGAAGAGGAGTGAGGAGAAGAGAACGTGGAGACGTGGAGTGCTCTGGAGTTATTGCATGCAACGTTGAAGAAAAAAAGAGCAGAAATGAAGACATCTGTACAGGTGACTCATATATATAGTTTCTGAAGTTTAGAACAAAGTCTAGTGAATTTTGGTTATTTACAAATCAAATCACACGAGGGTCCAACTTCTCCGATTGACTCCGAATGAGTCTGAGGCAGTTATGGAAAACAACGAGCTCAACAAAATACACGTGCTGACACCAAGATGATGCAAATATGATGCACTCGAAGCAAAAGCAAAATTACGAAAAAGGGCTTAGAACTACCTATCCCAGGTCAAAGGTTACTGAACTACCTATCCAAGACCCGAAACCAAGTCCAAAAGAATTAAACAACAGAAAAGCACACTAATGAGCCACTAATCTGGCTCAAAGGGGATCGGAGTGTTACATCCTCCCCTACTAAGAATCATTCTGTCCTCGGAATGACCACCTACCTGCACAAGGAGCTGTGGGTACTGGCGCGCTAGCTGCTCCTCTAGCTCCCATGTGGCCTCATCTGGACCGTGATGCTCCTACAACACTTTAACCCATCTGATAGTCTTGGTACGGAGAATCTGCTCTAGTGTACCAACGATGCGAAGCGGACGCTCAACGTAAGTTGTATTAGGCTAAATCTGAATGTCATTGTATCGAATCACATGGCTCGAATCTGGCACGTACTTATGGAGCACCGACACATGAAATACATCGTGGACATCGGAGAACTCAACTGGAAGCGTTAAACGATAGGCTAAATCTCCAACTCGGCTCTTGACTTCAAACGGTCCCACATATCTCGGAGCTAACTTGCCCTTCTGACCAAACCGCACAGTGCCCTTCATCGGAGAAACTTTAAGGAACACCCAATCTCCTACTTGGAATGCCAAAGGTCTTTTCCAAGTACCCGCGTAGCTCTTCTGCCTGGACCGAACAATCTTCAGATTCTCTATCACTTTCTGCACTTTGTCTGTCGTCTCAGCAATGATTGTCGGACCATGGAAACTTCTTGTTCCTAACTCTTCCCAGCACACTGGGGTCCTGCACTTGCGTTCGTATAGAGCCTCATAGGGTGCCATACCAATGCTCTCGTAGAAGCTGTTGTTGTAGGCAAACTCACACAATGCCAGATGCATATCCCATTCCTTCTCAAAGTTCAGCACGCTAGCTCTGAGCATATCCTCCAACGTCTGAATGGTACGCTCCGGCTGCCCATCAGTCTGGGGGTAGTATGCCGTACTAAAACTTAACTTCGTGCCTATAGCTTCCTGAAATGCTCTCCAAAATGAAGACACAAAACGACTGTCGCGATCAGACACAATCGATACTGGGGTACCATGCAATCTGACTATTTCATCAACGAACTTCCTAGCCATCTCTATGAATGTCATCCCTTTCTTGAATGGAAGGAAATGTGCTGACTTCGTCCATCTATCCACTATTACCCAGATCGCATTGTTCTTTCTACTGGTCGGTGGAAAATCGGAGACGAAATCCATGGTAATGTGCTCCCACTTCCACTGTGGAATGTGTAATGGGTGCAATGATCCTGGAGGTCGCCGATGATCAGCTTTCACTCTCTGACAGGTCAAACAACGAGCTACGAACCCTACGATCTCCCGCTTCATATTGTTCCACCAAAATCTATCCTTCAAGTTCCGGTACATCTTTGTACTCCCTGGGTGCATCGCATAACGGGCCTCGTGTGCATCTGTCATCAACTTTTCTTTCAACTCATCCACAGTGGGAACACACAATCTGCTCCTGAAATACAAAACCCCATCTACCAAACTGAAATCAGGTCGATCTGCAATCCGATCTCTGAAAGTCACCAGAAGGGGGTCCTCAAACTGGCGATCCTTGATCTGCTGAATCACCTCAGGCTGAAACACGACGGTAGTGGCTAATGTCACCAACTCATCCACCATCCGAACCTCAATAGGTTGATCATGCACAAGCATATAGAATCCTGCCAACACCTGAAGACTTTCTGTTCTCCTGCTGAGTGCATCTGCAACCACATTCCCCTTGGCTGGATGGTACTTGATCGGAAAGTCGTAGTCTTTGATGAACTCCAACCACCTCCGCTACCTCATATTCAAGTCATGCTGATCAAACAAATACTGCAGACTGTGATGATCGGAATGGACCTCGAACTTCACACCGTACAAGCAATGCCGCCACAACTTCAGTGCAAATACAATGGCTGCTAGCTCCAGGTCATGGGTGGCATAGTTCTTCTCGTGTTCTTTCAGCTGTGTGGAACCATAGGCAATCACTCTCTGATTCTGCATCAGTACACAACCTAGTCTAACTCGAGAGGCATCTGAATAAATCACGAATCCCTCACTACCATCAGGGAGAGTCAACACTGGCGCTGTAGTGAGCTTTTCTTTCAACATCTGGAAACTACGCTCACACTTCTCTGTCCACTCATACGGGAGTCAACTGAGTCAGCGGGGCTGAAATCTTCGCGAAGTCCCGCACGAACCTGCGGTAATATCCCGCCAAACCTAGAAAACTCTGAATCTCTGTCATTGATCAAGGACGGGGCCAATGGACTACTGCCTCAATCTTAGCCAGATCCACCATCAATCCATCTCTAGAAATCACATAACCCAGAAATGCAACTTGCTCTAACCAGAAATCACACTTGGCCAACTTTGCATACAACTGGTGATCTCTAAGCAGCTGCAATGCTTTCCACAGATGATCTGTATGCTCCTCAGCAGTCCTCGAATAGACCAATATATCATCTATGAAAACCACAACAAACTGGTCCAAAAAGGAAGTAAACACCCTATTCATCAATGCCATGAAAGTTGCGGGTGCATTCATCAAACCAAAAGGCATGACAAGGAACTCATAGTGTCCATACCGAGTCCTGAAAGCTATCTTAGGAACATCCTCATCCTTCACCCGGAGCTGGTGATACCCTGACCTCAAATCGATCTTCGAGAAGTAAGCTGCACCCTGAAGCTGATCGAACAACTCGTCAATCCTAGGCAATGGATATTTGTTCTTGATGGTCACTTTGTTCAACTGCCTGTAGTCAATGCACATCCGGAAACTGCCATCCTTCTTCCTTACGAACAATACAGGAGCTTCCCAAGGTGAAACACTTGGGCGTATGAACCCTTTATCCAACAAATCCTGCAACTGTTTCTTCAATTCCAACAACTCTGCAGGTGTCATACGATATGGAGCTCTACTGATGGATGTTGTACCTGGCATCAAGTCGATCGAGAACTCTACCTTTTGAACTGGTGGTAACTCTGGTACATCCTCCTGAAAGACATCTGGAAACTCGCTGACTACTGGGATCTCATTGAGCTGTCACTGATCCTTCTTCTCTGAAATGAATGCAAGAAATCCCTCACATCTCCTACGAAGCATCATGTCTGCTTTACAAGCAGATATCACACGCCTTGGGCGCTTCGTCTGGCTGCCCTCGAATCGAAATCCGCTACCCAGATCAAAATAGATAGCCTTGCTGTAACAATTGATACAAGCATGATACCTCGTAAGCCAGTCCATACTAAGAATCACATCGAAATTCAGTGTCGTGAACAACACGAGGTCTACAGGGAGCTGATGACCAACTATCCGCACGTCACACTGAGGGTAGAAAATACTGCACTCCACCCGTTTACCAACCGGAGTGGATACTATCAACAAATATGGGAGCGGTGTGGGTCGCTGTCGAAGCTGCACAACAAAATGTGGTGCTACGTACGAACGCGTAGACCCGGAGTCAAACAAGGCTAAAGTTTCAGCATCAAAAATTAAAATTTTACCTTCCACGACCGTAGCCTCCTCCGCGCCCTCATGCGTAGTAGCATAAGCTCGAGCTGTCTGGCAGTTCTGCTTCTGGGCTGGGCGAGCTGTTTGGGACTTGCCATGCGCTGTAAATCCTGCGTATTTCGCCTGTGGAGAGGACTGAAACTTCGGGCATTGGGCCCGCTTGTGGTCCATAGAGCCACAACTGAAACAGGCCCCACTCTTCCTCCAACATTTGTCTGTTGGGTGATCCTTCCCACAGTGACCACAAACCACCTGAGTACTGCTCGAACTACCCTGCTTACCCTTGAACTTCTTCTGGAACTGACTTCTGCCACTAGAACCTGCTGCCCTCTTATACTCAGTTCGCTCCTCCTCAAATATGGCCTCTGCATCATAGGCCCTATCAATAGCGTCATCCAAGGTAGCCGGCCACATACATGCAACCACGTGGCGTTTATGCCTCGGATTCAGGCCATTGACGAAGCGAGTCACCTTCTTATGCTCAGTGTTCACCATATCTTCTGCGAAGTGAGACAGCTCTGTAAACTTGTGTACATAATCTGCAACCGATGTCTGTTTCTGCTGAAGGTTGAAAAATTCCACTTCCTTGGCTTGCTGAATATGAAGAGGCATGAACTTTCGATGAAACTGTTGCTTGAAAGTTTCCCAAACCGTGGCACTGGGCATAGTCTGGAACGAGCTCTTGACACTCCTCCACCAAGTCTTGGCTACAATCCAAAGCATGGAGGCTGTGAGAACTATTTTCTGTTTATTACTGCACACAATCGTATCAAACAGCTCCTCTGTCTGTTCCAACCATTGCTCGGCCTGCAATGCATCCTCTATCCCGTGGAACTCAGTCGCCCCTCGCTTACGGAACTTATTAAACAGAGCATTTGGATCGGTTTCTTTGGGCTAGAAGATCACTTGCTGTTCTACACGAGGAGAGGCTGATGCCGCAGCCTGACTCTGCCTGTCCACGATAGATGCCATCGGAGCCTGCAAGGATTGCATGGACTGTATCATCATCATCAGACGCTCCTCACTACTCCTGGGTGGGGGTGGCGATCCACTCTCGCCGTTATGACCCTGCTGATTCTCATCTCTAGACCCTGATCCTGATGCCATGGTGTGCTATCCTGCACAAGGAAAATGAGCAAAATACAAATATAAAATGCCCCGAGTTAGCCAATCCCCAAGAATCAACATATTAGACTTGGAGTCAAATAGTTGACATCGTCATCTCACCATGATCTTAGATGTCGACAGGCTTATAACTAGCATGCTCTGATACCATACAATACGTATGTCGCAATCCGAGCCCAGAAATCGGGGTTAACGAAAAGCCAAACCAGTGACATACGTACTCCCGTGCACGTGCATCCAAACCAAGTCCAGATGCACACACACAACGGATCTAACACGTGCGAAACAAACGAACGCGGAAGCTGTAGATATCATAGAAAGCAACAAAGAAATAGCGGAAGCCAAAACAATTGCGGAACGGAAAAGACAACGACAGATACAAACTCTATAACTAGATACAAATCTGAGTACACGACAAAATAGCGATATACAAAATAATACAAATATAAAAGTCTCAAGTGCCAAATACAAAATCTCCAAAAAACCAAAACCCAAAACAGATAGCCACGGAAAATATGCGTGTACGCACTCGGCAGAGGTGATCAGGCCCACTCTGCCAAACCGGAGGGTGCCTCTAGGCTCTGCCCTGCAACCTCTTCGACCGCCGGGGAGCTGGGCAAGGGATTTGTGCCTACAACACCACAGACAACATAGTGAATACAACGATTCAGCAAATATAAGTAACAGGGACGAAACACTCATAGTATCAAATTGAATAATGACAGAATATTAATTACAGAGTTTCATCTTAGTAGGCTAAGCAAATCGTGCATAGAAGTAAAGCATGATAAGTGAATCAAAGCATAGAAATACTGAACTAGGTGGCTACTACGTTAACCATATTCTCTCAAATAGAGAGCAGAGCAGAGAAGATGAGAACACCACTGACCGGGCCAAGGGTACAAGTGGGTCTCGGTTTCCTGGGTTCCGGGGTCCCAAGACAAAGCGACATTGCAGTGATACAGATATACAGAGATCTAAGCCAGAGGTAACCCCGTCGGGCATCTTAGGGCTGAGGCTGAGTAGAGTCAAACTAATACCAATCAAATCAAATCCAAAAGAAGGGAAATTATCTGCTTTGGACTCACCAATGGCAAAGACCGGATCTTATCCTCACGTATTAATCTCTGGGCAGAGCCACCAGGGAATACCCAATGAATCAGAGATATACAAAGCCAGAGATATACAGAGCATGGCAGAAATACAGATCATAGCATAGATTAAGTCAAAGCACAGCATAGATCAAAGCATAGTGCGGAACGAAGAATAAAACAGATATACAGGATGAAAGCAAAATGACCTTGTAATGCATAAACAGAGATCAGCAGAACAGAGGGCAAAACTGTAAGCAATATGCAATGTATCTCAGATTAATACGGAATCAAGGTTAATTACAAGCCAGCCCTAATCTAGTTGTTCACTGTCACTAACCGTGCATGTTGATGTAGTTTTAAGTTATTCGATGCACCGTTGTCATCAAAGTGTTGCAATGAAGTCCTCACGTGCACCGAAGTCTCTTAAACCAACACCCATGGGGAGGTGCTTAACAGTAAATCAACGCTCACATGAATAGTCACAGCCTAACAGACTACTCATGCAGTCCACAGAGTCCATTGGGCAGGTTTACATATGTGGTTAACCTGTATTTTTGCCCTACAAAGTCACCCCATTATCCTAAGTTTTATTTCAGATTTTCCAGGTCTTACGATTTAGCCATGGGTGACCTACGGCTTAGCCGTATACACCTTATGGCCTAGCCGTAATATGCACTACGGCTTAACTGTGGTTCCCTTCAATATACAGCTAAACTGGTCATCTTCCACCTCTGATTTGATACATTTCACGGCTGAGCTACGGTGGAGTCCACGGCTTAGCCGTAGACCAATCCACGGCTTAGCCGTAACTTCACCGTAAGGGTACTGAAATCAGAAAGTTTCGACTGATCAGGGGGATAATTCACGGCTGGGTTACGGCTAGCTTACGGCTTAGCCGTAGAACAATGTACGGTTCAGCCGTAGCCTAGCCGTAGAAAATACGAAAATTCAAGTCTCTGGAATCCGAGCCGTACAAAGTTACGGCTTAGCCGTACAATACAGAACACGATACTGAGGTGAGTACAGAAACTGAAATTTGGTACAGAAACTTAGCAAAACAAGTTTCAGAGGTTCCAACATTACAGAATTTGGCTGTAAAACATAACATACATGTATAGGATGTATAAGCTGAAATCAAAACAGTAAAACAAAATACCCATATGTGTTATACAATCCTGTACTTATACTTGCCTCAAAGCTTAGCCAAATCCACTGAGATCAAGCTCCAAATCAACTAAAACCCAAGCAAAGCAAAGCAAAATACAATCCATGAGCATGCAGAGTGAGAGATGGGAGATCCAATTGGAGAAGAAGAAGGGAAGAACCCACTTACCCAAACCAAAGACAGAGAAAAAGGGGGAAAGAACCCAATCGAAACTGGAACCCAAATCACCAACCGTGCAAGAGAAGAGGAGTGAGGAGAAGAGAACGTGGAGGCGTGGAGTGCTCTGGAGTTGTTGCATGCAACGTTGAAGAAAAGAAGAGCAGAAATGAAGACATCTTTACAGGTGACTCATATATATAGTTTCTGAAGTTTAGAACAAAGTCTAGTGAATTTTGGTTATTTACAAATCAAGTCACACGATGGTCCAACTTCTCCGATTGACTCCGAATGAGTCTGAGGCAGTTATGGAAAACAATGAGCTCAACAAAATACACGTGCTGACACCAAGATGATGCAAATATGATGCACTCGAAGCAAAACCAAAATTACGAAAAAAGGGCTTAGAACTACCTATCCCAGTTCAAAGGTTACTCAACTACCTATCCAAGACCCAAAACCAAGTCCAAAAGAATTAAACAACAGAAAAGCACACTAATGAGCCACTAATCCAGCTCAAAGGGGATCGGAGTGTTACAATAGCATCATGACGTCTACTCGTCCGAAGTAGCCCTAAGATAAAATCCATCGAGATGTTCTCCCATTTCTACTCAGGAATATGTAAGGGATGCAACAAACCGGGAGGTTTCTTATGTTCAGCCTTCACACGCTGCAAGTTAAGACATCTAACCACAAGACCTGCAATGTCTTTCTTCATATTATTTCACCAAAACCTGCCATTCAAATTTCGGTACATCTTAGTATCCCCGGGATGCATAGAATATCTCGAATGATGTGCTCCAGCCATGATCGCTTCTTTTAGATTTTGAACTGCTGGAACACATAATCTATCCCGAAAATACAGCACACCATCAATTATTCTGAAATCTGGCTTTTGAGTTATGTGCTCCCGAATCTTGATGAACTTTGAATCCTCAAACTGTCTCTCCTTAATCTGTTGAATCAGGGTTGGTTCGAAGATAGACATGGCTACTAGCATAACCCTATCATCCACAAGTTCTACTCTTGCATCCAAATCTCGAAATTCTTCCACCAAAGTCCACTCACCAAACAATGCTACCATTTCACCCATCGACTTCCTACTCAAGGCATCAGCCACCACATTGCCTTTCCTTGGAAAGTATTTGATCGGAAAGTCATAATCCTTTATAAGCTCTAGCCAGTGACGCTGTCTCATATTAAGATCATGTTGATAGAACAGGTACTGAAGACTACGATGGTCACTATGAACCTCAAATCTCTCTCCATACAAATAATGTCTCCATAGCTTCAAAGCAAAGCCGACAGCGGCTAGTTCCAAATCGTGGGTGGCATAATTCTTCTCATGCACTCTTAGCTGTCGAGATCCATATGCTATAACATTTCCATTCTGCATCAACACACATCCCAATCCAATCTTGGAAGCATCAGTATAAATAACAAATCCACCACTACCCTCTGGTAAAGATAGAATTGGAACTGAGATCAACTTCTCCTTAAGCAATCGAAAAATTGATTTGCAATCATCCAACCAAACAAATGGTTCATTCTTTCGAGTCAATCTAGTCAATGGGGCTGCAATCTTGGAGAAATCTTTAACAAACCTCCGATATTAACCTGCAAGACCAACAAAACTTCTAACTTCGGCAACTGTCTTTGGGCTTTGCCAATTGGTTATTACCTCAATCTTAGCTGGGTCTACTGCAAGTCCATCCTTCGAAATAATATGCCCTAAGAAAACTACTTGTCTCAGCCAGAAATCGCACTTATCCAACTTGGCATACAATTGATGGTCTCTCAATAACTGAAGTGAAGTCCTCAAATGCCCAGCATGTTTATCTCTGGTCTTGGAGTATACCAATACATCATCAATGAAAATCACCACAAATTGGTCAAGATAAGGAGAGAAGATTCTGTCCATCAAAGCCATGAATGCAGCAAGGGCATTGGTTAACCCAAATGGCATAACTAAGAACTCATAATGCCCATATCGGGTTCTGAAAACTGTCTTAGGTGTATCCTAATCTCTAACTCGCAGTTGATGATATCCAGACCACAAGTCAATCTTAGAGAAATATGTTGCACCTTGCAATTGATTAAACAATTCATCTATGCGAGGCAGTGGATATTTGTTCTTGATTGTCACCTGGTTCAACTGCTTGTAATCAATGCACATCCTAAAGGTGCCATCTTTCTTCTTCACGAATAGAACTGGAGCTCCCCATGGCGATGTACTGGGACGAATAAATCCCTTGTCTAATAGATCCTGCAACTGTACTTTAAGCTCCTGTAGTTCTGCAGGCGCCATTCTATACGGGGCTCTAGAAATCGGGGCTGTACCGGGCACAAGCACGATAGAGAAATCTACTTCACTAACTGGAGGAAGACCAGGAACTTCGTCTGGAAACACATTCGGAAACTTGAGGACTACGGGAATCTCCCCTAACTTCGGAGGTGACTTCTTCTCAACTATGAAAGCAATATATCCCTTACAACCTAAGATTAATTTTAATTGAAAATAAAAATTCAGGTCATTACACGTCAGCTAATTGTTATGTGGCTTACTTGGGAACCCTATATAAAGGGGTTGCGGCTTACTTGAGAACCCCTATATAAAGGGGTAGTGGCTTGCCTAGAAACCCCCATATAAAGGGTTCTAGGGTGAGCTTCTCTTCATAACTGCAAATTCCTTCTGTCAATCAAGTGCAAGATTATAGAGATTCCATACAGAAAAGCTATTTTATTATGGGAAAGATGTCTGTAAGCCCATCTACACCTGTCTCTATTTAAATAAAGCATCTCTAAAGACGTGATTTGACTACCAATTATTTTGATGATTTCTTACATTTTTCTCAGTTTTTTAGGTTTTGAAACTAATTTCAGGAACCTGCATGCACCAAAATCTAACATAATTGTTTTCATTATCTTATCACCATATCAATATGCTTTATATAAATTAAATCTCTGAAAATTTAGAGAGAGAGAGAGAGAGAGAGAGAGAGAGTGATCTTAGGTGGGCTTGCCTGCATAAACAATCAAAATCTTTAGAGATTTTAGTGTCAGATGAATTCAAGTGTAATTAGGAAACTAGCCTATAAGTGTAGCTGCTGGCTCATTATTGCCAGCTCTGTGTCACATGTGAGATGTGACCCTCTCTTTGATAATTTCACCTCTAAGTAAAATTAAAGCCATCTGTCATTTTAAGACACAATAAATTTAAAAAGTTAAATCAAAATACTATATCTCAAAAAAATTATTCTACCTTTTTACACCAAAAGGTCAAAAAATTATTTTTACATCCCACTAACTGACAAAAAAGAATCTATTTTTAACACAAAAGGTAATAAAGTGATATTTCCTTTTTAGTAAAAGACAATCTCATCATGGAATTGATTTAACCATTCTCTTTTTTTAATCTTTTGAAACGATCATTTACTTCACTTCACTCTATCGATTAAACTAACAAAGGGCCCCTACGTGTGCTCATTATTTAAAATTTAAGTCCACACAAATCGATTAGGCCATTGTGCAAATTGAAGCAAAGCATCTGGGAGTTGAACCTTATGAGCCAGCACTTACACTGACAGATGTCCATACTAACCCGGAACAAATGTCCATAATGCGATATTCCATCCGTTTCAACTTTTACTTAGATGCTGTGGTAAAATCATAGGCCTCCAAAATGTGTCGCAGGTCAATTGCCAATTACCATTGAAAGCCTTCATGTCTCTTTCTGAAACAGTTGAACAAATGCCAGTTAATGTAATTATGTGAATCACGCGGCAAGGGTGTGCGGGAGTGCTTTGCAGAATTGCACTGCGAAATTGTCTAAGCGCACCGAACTGCGGTACCAGCTTGAAGACCGATTCGAGCTGTAAGTGATGTGGCAGCACCCACACGTTTTTTATTTTAAGACTTCCCGTTTCAAGTGAAAAAACACATTTGTTTGAAGACTTACAATTAGGGCTAGGTTTTGTTTCTCCAAAACAGGAAAATTTTAAGATAGAAAACGTGTGGGTCCCTCGCCACTTTACTTTACAGCTCAGATGAGACTTCAAGCCGGTAATGTCGGTGCGCATGGACGTTCTGACTGCACTGCTGGTTATGCGTGTCTCTCACGTTAGAGACAATGGGGGCCCAAGGCCACATGATTCAAAGTAGTAAATAAAAACGGGTTTTTCCTTTGGAATCGAAATCTTCTGTAGAAAAAATTTGAGAGTGACCGTGGTGGACCAATATATGATTTGCTTCAGAGTTCAGACAGGGTGGAGCTGAGTCAAAAAGACAAAGAAAGGGGCATTTACACCCTTTTGTACGAGTGTACGAGGGAACGTGCTTCGGAAAGCCAAATGTGAGAAGGAAAGGAAAAGAAAGAAAAAAAAATACAGAAGAAGAAGAAGAAGAGAAGGGAGAGGGGTTAAGATAGAAGTAGTAGAAGAATAACTAGGAGAGAATAGGGAAGAGGAAGCAGCGGTAGCTTAGGTATTTATCTCTCCCTCTCATTTTTCTTCAATTATCAGCTGACACGGCCATACAAATGAGGATGATATGTGTACTAAAATATGTAAGCTAATTTGTAACAGAATACGATCTATTATATTAATAATGTCATGTTAGTTGTGTCAATCCCGCTTTACCAATATGTCTACGTGATAATACGTTGTTAACATCTAGGGAAAAAAATGAGTGTTTATACTCAGTATTTCAAACTACTGATGTATTTTATATTACAGATCACTTGAGTCCTGCTTTGACGAAAAGAGGGAGAGGAAGAAAGGAGAGGAAAAAGAAGGTTGAGCGACGATAGCATCGCTCGGCTGAAATGAGCGATGATATAGTTGCACAAACAAAAGGAAAAAATTTGCAGGAGGGCCTTTATCGTTATAAAGTCTGTGATGGCCTTTGTGGTGCACTAGGCATCTAACTTGATTTTTCAAGTAAGTTTTCCTCAAAGAAGAAAAAAAGGCTAAAATAGATTGTTGTGAGTGGTCTTGTTGAATCAAGTGGCCGATCGCTTAAGAGTTCTTTGACATTCTTGAGAACTGAGATCTTCTTTATTTTAGGAAAAATATATTAGATCCATATTTGCAAGTAAACATGCAGTTTTACTATTCTTTCGTAAAAAGCCCAGAAAGATTTCCAGCTTCCCAAGCTAATAGATGTGCCTATGTCACTCAGGACCAAGTGAAGCAGCTCTGCATATAAAGATCTCTCTGCATATAAGGGTCTCTCTCAGGGTGTGATAGAGAAGAAAGATAGCATGGCAAAAGCACTTGTATCATTTGTTGCGAAAGAGCTCGGTGCCATAGTCAAAGAGGAGGTGGGCTTGTTGTTTAGTGTCAAGAAAGACCTTGAAACGCTTTCCAGCAAATTCAACGCTATTAAAGCAGTGCTGGAGGACGCTGAAAGGCGACAAGTTACAGAGGCGGGGGTACGAGATTGGCTTGGGAAGTTAAAAAAAGTGGCATATGAGATCGAGGACTTAATAGATGAGTGGAGAACAGATGCTTTTACATCCCAGAAAGATGAAGATGATATTGGTAAGATCCAGAAGGTACTCTCTTGCTTACTCTCTCTTTGTCTATGTTTCCAACAAGTTCAATTTCGCCACGATATTGGACATGAGATAAGAGGAATAACAGAGAGACTAAATGAAATTCATGAAGAAAGGAGACATTTCGAATTAAAAGAAATAAAAGAAACTAACAAGAGGGAAGTTATGGCAGGGCTTCACAAGGGACGTGAAACGGGGTCATTAATTGATAAATCAGTGATTTTCGGCAGGGATGATGTTAAAGAGGAGATAATTAGAATGTTAGATATTGAAACTGGTCAAAAGGAGAAGTCAGTTTTCATTGTTTCAATAGTTGGTATGGGTGGATTAGGCAAGACGACTCTTGCTCGACTTGTCTATGATGATGAGACAGTGAAGAAACATTTAAAAAAGAGAATTTGGGTGTGTGTGTCTGTTCCTTTTGATGCGGGTAGGATTGCAAAAGAAATCATTAGAAAGTTGGATGCGAAGTTGGAGCAGCCTAATCCAGAGCATTCGGACTTGGACACATGGCAGCGCAAACTTGGTGAAGCCGTTGGTAAAAAGCCATTTTTGCTTGTGTTGGATGATGTTTGGGGCGACTATGGTGCGCAATGGAAGAACCTGTGGGTTCCACTTGAGTGTGCTGCACCGGGAAGTATGGTTGTGGTTACTACTCGTCTTCATGAAGTTGCTACAGGAATGGATTCGGCTTATATTCATAAATTGGAACTCTTACGTGATTCAGATTGTTGGAAATTGTTTACATCGAAAGCATTCAAAGGAAGAGAAGAGCAAGAGCGCATGGAGCTGACAAAGATGGGCGAGGAAATTGTAAAGAGGTGCAACCGCTTACCACTTGCTCTAGAGGCGGTAGGAGGTCTGTGCGGGAAAAAGAGAAAGCAAGATTGGGTAGACGTCCTACAGAGCGAAATATGGGAATGGAAAACACCTGAAAGCATCTTACCGTCTCTCTTGTTGAGCTATTATGATTTGCCCGTCTACTTAAGACGTTGCTTTTCATTTTGCTCGATATTTCCTAAAGATCATGTGATTGACAAGGATGAGTTGGTGAAGTTATGGATGGCTCATGGTTATATTGAATCTGAGGAAAGTAGCTTTGAAAAAGACGGTAAAAAGTACTTTGATGGTTTGGTGAGCCGCTCATTGATTCAGCCAGTGAAAATTGAAAACGAAGAGAAAATTGACGATGAAGCAACTTTTCAATATAAGATGCATGATCTTGTTCGCGATCTAGCAACTTTTGTTGGGTCTGATGTCTATTGCGCAATGGGGATTGAAAATTTAAAATCAGTTAATTATTATCACCTGTCAATACTTTTGACTGGTCGTGGTAATGTCTCATCCATTCCCTCTCCATTGCGCCAAGTGGAAAGATTGCGCACGCTCCTATTATTTGGATGGTCAAACATTTTTGAAATCCCTGAAGATTTTCTCAACCCTCTGAGATTTCTGAGAGCACTAGATTTAAGTGGAACTTCCATTGATAATTTGCCAAGTTTCATAGGGAAGCTAAAACATCTAAGGTATCTCAATTTAAGTGGGTTAGAGATCCAGGAATTGCCTGGATTTGTGACTGACCTCTATAATTTGCAAACTCTGAAACTGGATTATTGCATAGATCTTCGTACACTACCAAGTGGTATGAGCAAAATGGTGAAATTGCGGCATCTTGAGATTGAAGGTACTGAAGAGCTGATGTTTTAACCGAATGGACTTGGGCGACTGAGTTCCCTTCGAACATTGTGCAAGTTCCCTGTGGGGGATGAGAACAGAGGATGTAAGATTGAAGAACTGAAAAATCTCAACCTTCTTACGGGAGAATTAAAAATACAAAACTTGGAGACGGTAATGAATGTGAATGATGCTAGGGAAGCGGAACTTCATAAGAAGAGTTCTCTTCATGTTTTATCTTTAAGTAGTGAAGAAAAGAGCGATGACGAGTGGAGAACGTTAGAAAAAGATGAGATGGAAAGGATGGAGCAAGTGTTGGAAAACCTTAGACCCCCTCATTCAAACCTAAAAAAGTTGGAAATAGTAAACTACGCGGGTCAAAAGTTCCCCAGTTGGTTGGAGGATTCAGAGTTTTCCAGTTTAGTTCGAGTCGTATTGAAGAACTGCAGGAAGTGTACAGAGCTGCCAGGTCTTGGAAAATTGCATTCACTTAAATACCTGGAAATAATTGGAGCTGTCGAACTGAAAGTCGTGGGTAGCGAGTTTTACGGGAATGTTGATACTAGAGCGAGAGGAACAAAAATATTTCCAAAGCTAGAAGAGCTTCGTTTTGAAGAAATGCTAAATTGGGAAGAATGGAAGTTGGCAGAGGAACATGGAGAGGTGGAGGTGATGCCATCTCTCAAGACGCTGGAAATTTTCGACTGCAACAAGCTGAAGGTGTTGCCCACCTGCCTCCCCAGTAGTTTAATTGAAGTAGAAATTAGAGGTTGCAACCAAGTTATTTGGGCGCAGGAGAATCCACTCCCACACCTTCGATATTTGACTCTCCTCGATGTAAGAGGGATATCATCATCTGAGGCACTACCGTCCCTCCTTGCTCTCGAGGGATTAGGGATTTGGGGATTCTCTTGCGAATCACTACCCTCGGATGGATGGGGACTGCTAGAATCACTCCACACTCTTGTAATATGCAACGGTCCTGAATTGGCATCTCTGCCTGGTGGGTTAGGGCAGCTCAAAGCTCTTCAGACTCTGGAGATCTTCGGTTGCGATGGATTGTCATCTCTGCCCCATGAGTTAGGGCAGCTCAAAACTCTTGAGAAACTGGAGATCTCCTATTGCAACGGATTGTCATCTCTGCCCGATGAGTTGGGGCAGCTCAAAGATCTTCAGACTCTTACAATAAAGAGGTGCGAACGATTGTCATGTCTGCCTGATTGGTTGCAGGAGCTCAAAGCTCTTCAGTGCCTAGAAATCGATGGGTTCGAACAGTTGTCTTCTCTACCTGAGTGGCTGGGGCAGCTTAAAGCTCTCGAAACTCTTAGCATCTGTCGGTGTGATCTATTTTCGGCACTGCCTGATTGTTTAGGGCAGCTAGACGCTCTCCAAGATTTATCCATTACGGATTGCCGTGCATTGATTTCTCTGTTCAATGGCTCGGTACGATTCAAGGCATTGCAGGTTCTCACAGTCAGGAATTGTAATAGATTGACATCTCTATCTAATGGGTTGTTGCAACTCGAAGCGCTACAAAGTCTCAGAGTCTGGGATTGTGAGAGATTGACGTCTCCGTTTTTTGACGGGTTTGAACTGCTCAGATCACTCCGTAGACTTTCCATGGGTAACTGCCCACAGCTGAGGCCCTTACCAAATCTGCAGCGCCTTACCGCACTTGAAGATTTAGAGATCAGAAGATGTCCACTTGTAACGGAGCGGCTCGAGAAAGAAAAGGACTGGTGCAAAATATCCCACATCCCACACATTCGGATTGATGACCAAAGAATTCAATAAGGTATGGAATGACATGAATTCTTATCTTTCTATTTATATTTTCTGTGCAATTTCACTTTTCTCTTACAGCATCCTGATTCGGATTTCTCCATTCTGATCAAGGAGCGCGAGAAATGGAGACATGAACAGCTTCATTCAAAGTTTTGTAAGCTTTAAACCTGATTCCGCTCATTTCTCTCATCTGTTTTTTTTTTCCGGATTCTTACGTCTTAAATGGACATTTATCAAGCTGAACAGGTGTGATTTAATTTTGTCGCAGTCACTTGCATCCAGGTGGCCGTTTATGAGACACTTGTGTGTTGTACAAGCATGACATGTGCTGGTTGACATGCATATGTGCTAAATAATGAAAGTTCCATTTCCACTTCAGTATATAAATATTGGTGGCCACTGTTTTTCAACTTTTTTTTGGTTGACAGATGGAACCAAATTCAAAAATGAAAACAGATGGCCTGGTAGATCGATGGACACCCTCATCCTAATGGATTGAATACTTCAATCCAAGATAAAATGTGAAATATCAGTCACAATATGGAGGAGGTGACTTAGGTTAAATTATAAATACCACTTCAGTGGTGAAACATGAGTAGCTGAGAAAGGGGGCATGAAATGCAGTTTTTAATCACCCAAATACAAGATTCACAACTTACATTGAGTGCATGTTTGCTTATTTATTCCTCTCAATGACACTGTTATAGCCGTTATGTAACCCTATATATATACATGTAATCACGGGTAATCATGGCCTTACAGGAGATAATTAATGATCTCTTGCCATAAGAGTGATTTCAGACATTGCAAGTTTCTATATTCAAGAACAGGTAACTCGATTTGCATGTAAATCAGTGATCATGGGTTTCGACAAACTTAGTTAACTGTAAATATACAAGTTTTCTCTATCATTTCTAATTTCAATTAATTAGATATACAAGTAAACTGATTACAGCCTAGGATGCAAACAGGAGTTGGGGGGACCTTTACAGGGGAAACTGGGGGCCACCTTTGATTCAAATGGCTAGTAGGTTAGGAAGGGCTTCCCTATTTCACCTTGGCCAGATGGCCTTCCATCACTTTTGCTGGGTATTGATAGACCGACCACCAATATCATCTGAGTGCATGATTCATGAGAATCCTTCCCATATGAAACAGGCCGCAGGCGTCAATAATGAAAAGTGGAGATTCAGACAAGATTGCCTGGGAAAATTCCTCTGTCCTCTATCAAACTATTGCTGTCGATTTGGTTGTGCAATTAATCTATCAAAAGTTTTAAATTGCGCAATTACTAAAGTTTAAATTAGTGTTAAATGTAATTTACACTGCAAAGAGCGGTTTCACCAAGTTGGTGCGCTCAAGCGGTTTTCTCTATGGGGGAATGGGTTTCTCCCTCCAGTGAAATTGTGATACCATTAATGCCTTTGTTTTCTTATTCTGCATTTCGGGGTCAGGCACCATTTTATTGTTAGCATTTGGCATCGCAGAAGAACTGATCAGAGAATCGGTGTCCATCATAGAGAACTAGAAGATGAATAGTTTGGACCAACCTAATATGAATAATTTCCTTGGTTTTCAAGTGTTTTTTTTTTCTCTAGTGTTTTTTTTTCTCTCTCTCTTTCTTCTCTCCCGTTTGCCATCACATTCAGTAGATTCATTGGAATGGCTAACCCATCTCAAATGGGAGAATGATTTGTTTCTCAGTTACTTAGCAAGCTATAGAGAGAGAGAGAAAGAGAGAGAGAGAGATTTGGATCTAAACTGATTGGGAAACCAAATAAGCTGATCAATCTTGATTATTCATGTAAATTGAGAGAGAGAGAGAGAGAGAGAGAGAGAGAGAGAGAGAGAGAGAGAGATTTGGATCTAAACTGATTGGGAAACCAAATAAGCTGATCAATCTTGATTATTCATGTAAATTGACACTATCTGTTACTTGGGGCCCATGTTACAGATGTCAGTATCTATAGTATGAAGTTAAGTAGGACTTTGGATTGCTTGTTTAGATTATGATGGTAAGTAGGAGATACAGGCATTTGTTATTGAGTGAGATTGTCCTCTAGTGTTCTTGTTATGAAGTACCAAAGTCTTCCACAGATGATCCATTATGCAAACTTGTGTTGACAGATATTTTTGGTTCAATAACCATTGCCTACATTTATTAAGAAATGCTAGTGAACCTGAGCCTGTGTTTGTTAACCTGCAGTGATTTAGTTCTTTTTTAATCAAGATGGCATCACTATGGCACATTTATGTGTTTATTGACCTAATCTCCACAGGATGTGAGGGTGAGGTCTCAATGGTGAGTGTAACAAAAATGCCTTGGCATGCCAATCGGCCACTGATAACTTGGTGTTGAGGCACCTCTCTAGTTGTAGGGCCGATGGTGAGTGGGCTGTACCCCATCCCACCAAGTATAGAAAAGAATTACAAAAAGAAAATAAAAAAAGAAAAAAAAAGAAAAGAAAAAGCGAAAAGAGAATAAGATATAAGAAATAGAAGGATCTTGCCTTGTATGACATGGAAGGCATTTTCCTTTGTCTGGGACTAGCATCAGACAGCGGCAAAGAAAAAGATAAAGTGGGGAAATTCTACTTCTCTTTCTTTTTCTTTTCTTTCCTGAGAGCAGCGTTCCATCCATGAGGGAAGAATGTTTTCGCGCTCAAAATTGATGGTTTTCATTAAGTATGGTATATGCCAAAAAGTGCAAGGGAACAAGCTGAACAGAGTAATTTGTTGGGCAAATTGACTGTATGCATGTTAGAATTTTATATATTAGCTAATTCATGGCGTGAACAAAACTTTTGGTCTATTGTATTGTATTTGTTAATTTTTTTAAGATAGACTATCGTTTTTGTTGTTAGGTTGAAGTGAGGAAATCGAAGCTGAGACGGACGCTCTCCCTGCTCGAGCGAAGGATCTCACCCCTGAGCAGAAGTGGGAGAAATTCGCCATGTCGACGCTTTACCTGCTCGTGCACCTGACAAACGAAGAATTTTTTTTTTAATTGTTTGGGTATACTAAGCCCACCCTATGATGGGCAAGGTTGTGTTGTGTTTCAATGGTGATAATATATTGGTTTTAAAATCTAAAATATATGGATGCAATTCAATGAAGCTGTGGCCCCTCCTTTGATCCTATCTCGTACATTTTTTAGACGAATGCCTGAGTATGAGGGCAATGGGTCTAGTTGAAACACGTGACCCACGTCAATCCACTCCTCTTGCGGTCATGAGATTTTAGATTTTGGACTGGGTCGGCAGTGGATTTATAAATTTTTTAGCTAGACTCTGCAATCTGTGTGTAGAACCTATATCGCATGGGTAGTAATTGATAAAATAGGGTTTGACATGCTAATCTTTCTTAAACTTTATTTTCCTAATTTCATTACTGAAATTCGAAGAATGTCAACAGAGGTATTAGACTTTGGTTACATTTTTATTTTTTTTACTTTGTTGCCCCATGTCCCATTATATCATGAGAACACAATTTGAAAAAGTGAGTCATTTTCCCTTTTCATCTCTCCTTTTTTCTTGTACTTGCAAAATCATCACCAAGTTGAAACTAGGAGTGCTTGAGTGCAGCGGAACTTACAAGTTGGGAAATCGGGATTGAGTAGAACAAGATCATTCACCTTCCCTTTTCCATAATATAATTTATCATTTTCTTTAATAGCCATTATTCTCATGAGGTCATGAGATTTATTAGTTTCAATAACATAGACTTTCTGGGACCAGCAACCAGACCTATTTTCTACAAAACAAGCAAAATGGTATTGTGTGAAGAGTCACTACACATGTGACCACCATTTCTCAAGTTCTATCATTTGAAAAGTTTTCACTTCAAACTGTTACATAAAAGCCATGATATCATGGAATTGATCAATTTCTATGACATCCATTGTTTCCATGATATCATGGGATTTATTAAATTTTTGTAGCAAACACTTTTTTCCAAAACTAGCAAATTCATTTTTTTTTACGAATTACAAAAGGTGACTTTTGTGAAAAGTAGATGCACATGTAATCATTGTTTCTAATGTTGTATCATTGGAGAAATTCTCACCTTAAGATAATGCATAAAAGTCATAGTATCTTGGGATAATATCATGAATCATGGGATTTATCAATTTTTGTGACATAAAATTTTTCATAATCTTTTAAGGCTACTCACTTCTAATTTGTGTGAAGTCCGATGCACTCAAGCTCTTTTCATTTCACCTTGGTGATGATCTTACTATTAAAAAAGGAAGAAGATGTGAAAGAGGAAAGTGACTAAAAAGAACAAGTAGGAATTTTTACATATTTTTGTACGCTGAGATCTCATGATATCATGAGATATGGCCAAAAAAGTTTTAAAAAAGTTGTTGATGAGAGTCAAACAACTTTGGTGACATTACTTGGATTTAGGCATAAAATTGAAAAAAAATAGAATTTAAGGAGAATTAACATATTAAATCCTCTTGATAAAATGGAAGGCATGAGGGCCCCAATTTGACTCCTCCCTCCTACCATTCCTACTCTCTCTTTATGTTTTAAGACAATATTCGACTTGACCTACACCTATCATGAGGTCGGTTTTTCCTCTCATATCATAATCCTTCACAGGTCAAGTCTAGCATAGAATGGAGCATATGTCAATTCAATTCAGATCCATGTTCAAGCCATCTCAAACCAAATTCAACTAGATGCCACCTCTAATGTCAAAGAGCAGCTGAGAGTTGTGGTCACAATATTAGTAATAAGTATATAATTTAATATATACTTATTACAAACTAAGATCGGAGGATTCAAAATGGGTCAGGTTTTGGCTTTGGTTCTGACCAATGGTTCATCTGGGTCCCGCTAGCATTTTAGTGAATTGAACCTTCAAGTGCAAAGCAAAAATCCTAAACAATGTAAATAAAACCAATGGTTGCAATTCTTGATCCGATTCACCAAATGCGACCACACCCAATCCAGTTATTCTTGGATTGGCTTAACATTTCCACCCAATCAAGGAATTCAGACCTATAGTCTAGCAATTTTTTACCAAGGCATTTGCGTTTATTATTTCAAAATATTTAAAGAAATTAAATTATTTTTTTACATCACAATTCAACAAATTATTATATTATATATATTAAAGCAAGAGGGGGAGAGGGCTCTCAAGGGTGCCACACAAGAGCTCTCTTTTCAAATAAATATATTAGAAAAAAAAAATACAGGCTTTGCAATGGCCCACTATGCCTCTCCAAATCTCCCCTCTCCATTTAAATTCCATATAATGTTGGAGAATTTAATTCCCTGTTTTAGTCTATAAAGAATTCAAATTATCCTAGAAAGTGAAAGTGATGTTCTCCACTGCCTTGGCCTGGCCTTAAAATCGCTCTTTTGAATAAATGGATAACTTCAATTCAATCTTCTATGAATTAGGGATTGAATATCATTAACGCTATTTTCATCAGTTAAAAAATCCATAATTGACAAAATGGATAACATTGAATATCCTTAATACTATTTTCAACGGTTAAAAATTTTCATAACCGACAACATTAATGACATTGAGTTCAAAATTACACTACATTTAGGAAATCATAGTGATTCACTCCTAAGGCTTGTTTGGATAAACGAGGAGTAGACTAGAGTAAAGTAGATCTTACATGAGGGGTGAAGTGGAGGAGAAGTGGGTTGAAATTAAGGTAGATTAATTCACTTCATTCCGTTTGGATGCTTAATGTAAAGTGAAATTTAAAAATATTGTGAAGTAAAATTGACTTTTATTCAAGAAAATTGAAGTAGTTAGGGTTAAAGTAAAATGAAATATACATGAACTGACAACAATACTTCACTCCACTCTATTCTATTCTTTTTTTTTTAAATCTCCAACGACATTTAATCTTTTTTTGTTCTCAAAATCTATTCATTCTATTTCTATCCCCTAAGTCTCTAATTTTGCTCAACTTACCATAAATTTCCTTCTCATTCAAATTTATTCATCCTTATCACCAAAATTCTCTTTTATCTTGTTAGAATATGTAAGTTTTCATCACCACTGTCATCTCGTCATCTCTAGACCCTAAAATCTTTCCATTTATTAGCTAAAGAAAGTTTCCATCAGCGATCATACCTAGCCCAAAAAATATGTCCATGTATTTGTTTGAAGTAGGTGGGTCTCGTGGATAGATTTTCAAAACTTTTGACCCACTTGACACAGAGGTCAACTATCTATAAGACCAAAAACCCAATCCAAGATGCATTACCCTCAATCTCGTGACCATGTACAGTAAATATTCTATCTAAAAGACAGAATCAAACAGCACTAAACATCCATAATAATCTACGACATGCAAGAAGTAGATCATACCTTTGGAGATCCGTAGTGCTTTAATGGAGAAGTTGCGACTCTACTTGATGATGAGAATTTTCAACACCTCTTAGCCTTCTACGCTATGACCCGAATTGAATTTCTTTGCTCAAGAAGATTGGTGGAATCTCCAGGAGAAATCCCAACTCAAAACTCTAAGGAACTAGAAGAGAGAAGAAGAGAGAAACTCATACAACTCTTGCACGAATAGGGTTTTGGGCGTGAGAGTTACTCTTATTGGACGTCCAAGAGATTTTATATATTTTCAAATCTCTTCCTTCCCTAATTGAAATAGAAGTCTTACTTCCAAAGCAATTAGCAACTTTTTCCTTTCTAATCCCTTCTTTCTAGAGTTCAAGTCGGATTAGTATTTTCCAATAACTTGGGCTAGCGTGGGGACCACTAGGGATTCCTTAGAAACCTGGCTCCAACTGGAACACCGCGACCCCACATCTCATGTGCAATCCGGGCCCACAGTTAATTGCAAATAACACCACTATATAAATGCAATTGCACTCCAGTCTTAGGAATAAATTACAATGAAGACCCTAAACTTCCCAATTACCACAAGTAGACCCCTCTATCAATATCCGTAGATCAATTGGAATAAATTTGTCATTTCCAATCTAAGTTCCACATCTTATTATCCTTGAGCCCCAATTAATCACAGTAATCATCAGTACCATCCAATTAACTCTTAATTGAGATGGGTGCGCACTTACTAATGACAAATCTATTAATTGGCACAAGGGGATAATAAAGATAGATTTCATCTTGATCATTCAATGTTCCCACAGTTCTACTACCACATACCCAAGACACCGAGGTGTTAACCTACAGTCGGCCTCACTCATTGGTGACTCAAAGCAAATGAATAAATAAAAACTTGAGTTCATCAATGTCTCAGGATTGAGAGCCTATTGCTAGGGAATTATGAGAGCATACCTTATTATTGAGACAGAATTCCATAAAGTGCATCTCATAGTCCTTCAATACATCCAATGTACCAGCACCGTTGTCACAACCCGAGCCTAGAAATCGGGGTTAGCGAAAAGCCAAACCGGTGACACACGTACTCCCGTGCACGTGCATCCAAACCCAGTCCAGACACACACACAAGGAATCTAACACATGTGAAACAAGCGAACGCGGAAGCTGTAGATATCATAGCAAGCAACAAAGAAATAGCGGAAGCCGAAAAATGCGGAGCGGAAAAGACAAAGATAGATACAAAACTATGAACCCAGATACAAGACTGAGTACACACCAAAATAGCGATATACAAAATACTACAAAGTATCAAAGTCTCAAGTGCCAAATGCAAAATCTCCAATCAAAACCCAAAACAGATAGCCACTGAAGATGAAATGCATGCACGCACTCGGCAGAAGTGATCAGGCCCACTCTGCCAAGCCGGAGGGTGTATCTACGCTCTGCCCTGCAGCCTCCTCGACCGCCGGGGAGCTGGGCAAGGGATCTGTGCCTGCAACACCACAGACAACACCAATGAATACAACGATCTAGCAAATATAAGTGACAGGGACGAAACACTCATAGTATCAAATTGAATAATGACAAAATATTAATTAAAGAGTTTCATCGTAGTAAGCTAAGCAAATCGTGCATAGAAGTAAAGTATGATAAGTGAATCAAAGCGTAGAAATATTGAACTAAGTGGCTACTACGTTAGCCATATTCTCTCCAATAGAGAGCAGAGCATAGCAGATGAGAACACCACTGACCGGGCCAAGGGTACAAGTGGGTCTCGGTTTCCTGGGTTCCGAGGTCCCAAGACAAAGCGACACTGCAGTGATACAGAGATACAGAGATCTAAGCCAGAGGTAACCCCGTCGGACATCTTAGGGCTGAGGCTGAGTGAGCCAGACTAATACCAATCAAATCAAATCCAAAAGAAGGGAGATTATCCGCTTTGGACTTACCGATGACAAGGACCGGATCTTATCCTCACGTATTAATCTCTGGGCAGAGCCACCGGGAATACCCAGTGAATCAGAGATATTCAAAGCCAGAGATATACAGAGCATAGCATAAACGAAGTCAAAGCATAGCATAGATCAAAGCATAGTGCAGAATAAAACAGATATACAGGACGAAAGCAAAATGACCTAGTAATGCATAAATATAGATTAGCAGAACAGAGGACAAAACTGTAAGCAATATGCAATGCATCTCAGATTAATACAGAATCAAGGTTAATTACAAGCCAACACTAATATAGTTGTCTACTGTCACTAACCGTGCATGATAATGTAGTTTTAAGTTATTCGATGCACCGTTGCCATCCAAGTGTTGCAAAGTAATCCTCACGTGCACCGAAGTCCCTTAAACCAACACCCATGGGGAGGTGCTTAACAGTAAAATCAACGCTCACATGAATAAGTCACAGTCTAACAGACTATTCATGTGTCCAAAGAATCCATTGGGCCGGTTTACATGTGTGGTTCCTTGTATATAAGCCCTATAAAGTCACACCATTAGCCTAAGTTTAATTTCTGGAATTTCATGATCTCACGGCTTAGCCGTGGGTGACCGACGGCTTAGCCGTAGACAGCTTACGGCCTAGCCGAAATATGCACTGCGGCTTAGCCGTGGTTCCCTTCAGAACACGGTGACTAGTCATCTTCTACCTCTGATCTGATACATTTCACGGCTGAGCTACGGTGGAGTCCACGGCTTAGTCACGGCTAGCTTACGGCTCAGCCATAGAACAATATACGGTTCAGCCGTAGTCTAGCCATAGAACAAAATTCAAAATTTCAAGTCTCTGGAATCTGAGCCGTACAAAGTTACAGCTTAGCCGTACAATACAGAACACGAAACTGAAGTGAGTACAGGAACTGAAATTGGGTACAGAAACTTAGCAAAACAAACTCCAGAGGTTCCAACACTACAGAATTTGGCTGTAAAACATCCAAAACATGGAAGAAGATGAAATCAAAACAATCAAACAGAATACCCATATGTGTTATACAATCTTGTACTTATACTTGCCTCAAAGCTCTGACAAAACCACTGAGATCAAGCTCCAATCAACTAAACCCAAGCAAAGCAAAGCAAAACACAATCCATGAGCATGCAGAGAGAGAGAGAAATGGGAGATCCAATTGGAGAAGAAGAATTGGAGAACCCACTTACCTAAAGCAAAGACAGAGATGAGAGAGAAAACCCAATCGGAAGAGATGCAACTTCCAACACCAACAAGACTGAAGAAGAGAATGAAGAGAAGTGAAGAATGGACGTGGCTCTCCCAGAGTTGCATGCAACGTGAGGCAATAGAAATGAGCAGGGGAGAGACACGTGGGCTCATGACTCATATATATAGTTTCTGAAGTTTAGAACAAAGTCCAGTGAAATTCGGTTATTTACAAATCAAGTCACACGAGGGTCCAACTTCTCCAATTGACTCCGAATGGGTCTGAAGCAGTTACGGAAAACAATGAGCTCAACAAAATACACGTGCTGACACCAAGATGATGCAAATGTGATGCACTCAAAGCAAAAGAAAAATTACGAAAAAGGGCTTAGAACTACCTATCCCAGGTCAAAGATTACTCAACTACCTATCCAAGACCCGAAACCTACCTATCCAAGACCTGAAACCAAGTCCAAAAGAATAAAACAACAGAAAAGTACACTAATGAGCCACTAATCGGGCTCAAAGGGGATCGGAGTGTTACAACTGTGATATAGAATCTTACATTCTGATGATCGAGACAAATCACACTATCTCATAGTGATCAAAGTGCTGCAACCTTATCAAATGCGATGCCCAGTCTCATTACTGGTTATGAAGCTATTTAAGTATAAGATTTGTGACATATATCTCCAGCGTGTGGATCTCATCCAGGCACATATATCACATCTAATATACTAATGAGATCCTGTTCAACTCATGAACCATTATGTCATATGTATTGGTCATGTGTATGAAGTAGTAAAATAACATTCATCTCATGAAAGTAAAGCATGATTTTATTGATAAATAAAGAAATTAATCAATTTATTACATCAACTGATGGACTGAGTCCACAAAATCTAACAGTATTTACTAAAGAAGATTGACAATTTTCATCCTGATGCCATGTCACATGGGCCCAATTTTGAAACCATAGTAGCCCAAGCCATACAAGGCACAAAATGTAGCCTCTAACCCAAAATTCAAATGGAAAGGCAAGAACCCACGTCCAATCTCTCCATTATTCATTTTCCCCTAAAAAAAATAGAAAATAATGGGTTTTTCTTTCGCCCTTTTCAAAAACAAATTCGAAGATGTCATTGTCTTTGCCTTCTTTCTAGTGATCGCGCTTAAAAATGACGTGGAAATGAATTACGGAATCAAGGTCCGACATTCACGCACTTCAAGCGTTAAGAAGAATGGAAAATAATTACAGTTCATCATTAATTTCCCTTTGTTTACATGGGTTCAAGTGTCCTGACCGCGGGGATGCAGGTTGTTTACATGCATTTTGAAAATTTACAACCTCTCCTTCAAGTCTTAGATGTGATCTTAATTTGGAAATTACAAGAAAATGTACATAAGATGGAAAAAATGTGAAAAAGAGGAAGAAATGGGGGGTGACCGTGACCCGCGGTCACTGCCCCATTTCAGTGACCGTGACTCACCCACGGTCACTGGGGCCTGCCAGTGACCGTGACTCACCTACGGTCATTGGAACCTGCCAGTGACCATGGGTCACAGTCACTGGCAGACAGTGGTCGTGAAGCCACTGTTTGCCTCCGTTTTTTATGTTATTCGCGCTGGTTCTTTCTTGGAACTTCTTTCAAGTGTTGGAACTCCATTTTCATGACTTTAGAGTGGTGGACAACCATCAAGAAGATCACATTTAACCATGGAATCAATCAAAACCTCTGTAACTCATCATTCGTACTTACGGACTGCGTTTTTGTTTCAAGTCCGAAATGGGCAAATATGAAGCCGGAGTTGTGTCATCTTGAACCTATCATTTTCAAGGAACAAAATGAGGCCTAGAGAGACTTCTTTCACAACTCTTGCGATGGCTAAGAGGCCCTACGAATAAGAGAAACAGAGGTGATAATGTCATCCTCTCAGAAATTGCCGACGCATGAACATAACATGAACTTTGGCCATTCCACTTCCTTCTCTTCTTCTGAATTTTCTTCCTCACCTTCAAAATTGAGAAAAGAAGGTGGGAATGGTCGTGGAAGTGCTGCTGGAGTTTGCTCCTTTGTTGCTTTTAAGTGCTTCTTTCTTTGATTTCTTCTCTTTTCTTTTTTGTGTATGTGTTCATCCCCTTTTCCTTCAAAATTTGAAGCTTTTATAGACTCCCAATCAGTTTTGTGCAGTTTTAGGGAGTTAATAGCAGTTGTGGGGAGTTGGATTTCGAAGAGGAGTGGAGGGAAACTACCCAAAATCGTGGGAAACATCTTTTGAAGGTCCGTGACCGCAGGCTGGGTCACGGACGAGGCCCAATTTCGGGTTTTTGTGTATGTGGCCCATTTTCATCTGTTTTGGGCTCAAAAGAAGTCCGATTGCCACGAAACTTGGAGGGATGCTTCTTGACACTATTTTATGCATGTCATAAAAATTTCAGCCCTTTTTGACTTCAGGAAGTTGGTCAACCTTTTCATTAATTGGGCCCCGGTCACGGACAAGGCCACTTTTGGAACATTGCATATGCGCTCTATTTTCCATTGTTTGAGGCCCGAATGATGTCCAATCATCACGAAACTTGGAGAGATGTTTCTTGACACTATTTTAAGTGTTCATAGAAGTTTCAGCTCTGTTTGACCACCTGAACTTGGTCAACTCCTTTTGTTTGTGGGCCCCGGTCACTCCCAAGGCCCATTCTTGAACTTTTGCATATGTGGCTTGTTTCCGTCTGTTCGGGGCCCAAACGGTGTCCAATTGCCAAGAAACTTGGAGGAATGCTTCTTGACACTATTTTGAGTGTTTTACAGAATTTTCAGCTCTGTTTGACCACCTGAACTTGGTCAACTCCTTTTGTTTGTGGGCCCCAGTCACTCCCAAGGCCCATTTTTGAACTTTTGCATATGTGGCTTGTTTCCATCTGTTCGGGGCCCAAACGGTGTTCAATCACCACGAAACTTGGAGGAATGCTTCTTGACACTATTTTGAGTGTGTCACAGAAGTTCCAGCTCTGTTTGACCACCTGAACTTGGTCAACTCTCCAGTTGACTTTTTTTATGATAGTGGGCCCTTGTTTCAGCTGTTTGAAGCCCAAATGACCTCGGTTTGATTTGAAACTTAGAGGGACTGACGTCAAGAACATCTTGGATATTCATCCAAATTTCATGCAGTTTGGATTTGAGGAAGTAGGATTTCGACCAGTGGCCTATTCATTGCATGCGTTAGGTCACTATTCACTCCGCATTGAGATAGTTAGCCTGTTTTCTATCTGAACAGCCTCCACTTGACTCAAAACTTTGGGAGAATAACTTGGGGTATTCTTTGAGCATTCGTTCCAAATTTTATCTGTTTTGGATTTCTGGAAGTAAGATCTTAGCTGGTGACTCCCAAATTCGGGATTACTGTCCTCTAAGCTGACATGTAATGAAATTTAGATCAAACGGAGTCTTTTTGACTTGAAAATCTGCGAAGTATCTTTTGAGCATGACTAAAGCTTCGTGCCCAAATTTCATCAATTTTGGATATCGGGAAGCAGGACTTTGGTCAATGACCCCCTGGCTTGGGGGGGACTGACCTTAAGCTGACATGTTTGTGGCTTTTGAGTTCGATGATGTCTGTTCAACCCGAAATTTGAACTTCCTCTGAGAGTTCCAGCTACCTTGATCTTCATGCGATATCACTCTGCACAGGGATCCACAGAGCATAGCATATCATCACTTCGACATGTAGGAATGCTGGTTCTTACAGTGATTCTCCAGGATCTGCAAATAACCTCTGTAGCCTAAATTAAGCTAAGATGAGGTGTCTTCGCTGCAGTATTTGCAATTTTTATAGGTCAACACCTAGGAAGAAATCTAAATACCTTTGTTGACTATCTCAAAACCATGGATTATGTTATAGAGCTCCTTTGCTAAGACTGCTGATATATATTTCTAATATATTATATTTTTTATTCTCTAATCAAAGTCAAGCCTACATATTTGGTTGTATACAAGGATTCAGATCTAAGGCAATCCCAAAAACAATGATAAGATCAGGTATACCTGTAGGTCCTCTTCAACTATTTAAAATATGTAATTATGTAAACTTATATCTTATGCATTTTCTTACATCAAAATCCCATTAATAGAAAGGAAGATGCTAATCATGTATTGCTTTTTTAAGTAACTATCTTTCTGATTTTTCTCTTTTAAAATTTTCTAAAATGTTTTTTTTCTTTTTGCAAGATATGATATTTAGTTTCTATTACATCAGTGATTACCTGCATCATTGGTGTGGAAGAGTTCCTCAAACAAATAAATGTGTTGTAAGCAGTGATATTGAAGAGAGTGATAGACGGTACCAAAGTGTCCCAGATTCAAGAAAAATGGACGAAGGAGGCATTCTTTTATTCTATTTTCTCATTTTAATTTCTTATTAATAACAATATTACTCATTATTATTTTTATAGAAGAATATATTTCTCCATAATAAAATTTTAAGCTCAATTTTCATTTTATTTCTTCTAAAAGAATTTTAAAATAACAACTGTGATTTTTTTTCTAATTTTAACTATTATATTAATTTATTATGTTTTTACTTTGGCCTGGGTTAAGTATTGGCCTTTGTTTTAATTAAATCGGTAACTTTAGTTGTTCTAGTTTATAATATGTTAGTCCTTCGACTTCTTAATAAAACTGTTGATACTATCGATGGTAGCGGAAAAATGAAAATCCACACTCTTAAATGGAAAGATATCTGTATGTTGATCATGGAAGGAGGGCTTGGAATAAGAGATACTAAAAGAAATAATTCAGCCCTTCTCGCCAAAACCTATTGGTGTTGCCTTAGTGATAATAACCCTCTATGTTCCAAAATTCTTAAAGCAAAATATTGTTCAAAGTCCAACTTATGGGAAGCTGAGTATAGAAAAGGCAACTTGTGGTTTTGGAGGGGCTTCGTGGAGCTCCCTCCATGAAAGAGTGGGCTGGATAATAGGGAATGGTGAAAAAATTTCAATTTAGGACCATAATTGGATACCATTTAAAGAAGGTTTGAGGAAACTTGTTTCTAACATTACCATCTCAAATATTAGCGTTAAAGATCCATGGAAAGGAAATTGGACATGAGATGCAGCAATCATTAGAGAAACTTTCAGTAATGTGAAAGATGTAGAAGATATTTGTAAAATATATACTCAGGTTGGTAATGAGAATGACAAAAAAGTTTAGCCTTTCACAAAGAACGGGCAACTAACAACAAATTCAATTTATAGAGAAATATTGAAAGGAAGAGAGAATTTTCATGTTCCAAGCATCAAATGGAAAGATTTTTGGAGAATTTCTCTTCCTTAAAGGATCCTTTTATTTGGATGAAAATGCTTGAAAAATGCTATTGTTGTTAGAAAGACCATGCATTCAAAAGTTACTCTATGAGCCCCTTGTGCCACTTTGTGAGGGTGAAGAGGAAATGGTTGACCTAATGAAATGTGAATATTCTAGAGCATGTTGGTTTGGTAACCATTTTGGGTTTCTTATTCATAATTTTAATTTTGTGGAGTTATAGGAATGGTGGAAGGAATTATGTGAAATAGCCACTCATTGGCTCCTTTCGGGGATGATAACTCTAGAATGTGGGTTCTAACAATGTGGTGGTGTTTATAGAGAGCAAGAAATGATTTCTTATATAAAGGAAAACAGTTAAGCCCCACAAATATAATTTTCTCAATTAAATCATTGTTTGATTTTATTAGTGACCCTTACTCGATAAGGTGAAAAAAAATGTGGAAAAGCTTCATTTGGTTATATTGCTATGCTTAAAGGGATTATTGTCGATGCAGGATTTTATGTTGGTCCAAAAGTCACCTCCACCAAGGAAGCCGAAGCGAGAGCATTCTAGCAGCTATAAAAAAAGCCATTGAAAATGGATTTACAAGAGTCCATGTGCTATTGAATGTTAAAGAGGTGGTTCAGGTTGTTAAAGGCAATTTTGACCGGTTGATCAACCCAATTATTGCTGATATTAAGAAGTTAGCCTTACATTTTTCTCATGTTGAGTTTTCATATATTACTAGACTTTGTAACTAAATAACTTACTTGTTAACCAAATTTTGTTATTCAATCAATCAGGATTTCTATCTAGAAAGGATGTTCTTATTGTTAGGTGTGAGGGGTTGACTGTTGGCCCCTTTTTTTTTTTTCTGATGTAGTTTTGCTTATCTTCTTTTATTTTATTTTGTTGTGCATGTTGAATGAAAAATTCAATTTTACCAAAAAAAGAAAAAAGTATTAGCCATTGTTGCTAGTCTAATTCTAAAGGCAAGTATGATAAAAAAATTTTAAAACCTCTTGTACATCTTCATGTTCAGCAAATGTTAACAATTTTCCCTTTGAGACCGGCAGGAGAGTATTCAGCAGTTTTATAATTATAACTTTTTAGAAAAAAAAGTTATAATGCCAACTAATAAAGTTGTCAAGTTTGTACCATTGATTTAACATAAGGATTCCGGTCTAACCTTTTTATCTTTTTGAAAAAGTTATAAAATGCCAAGCTAAGGATACGGTAAAGAGAATCCATGGCTAAATTATTTAAGTGTGTGATGGTGCTTCTCCTTCTAGTCATGTGTATTCCTACGCCGAAGGCCCTACTCTAGTCGAAAAACGACTAGTCCAAATAGAGACCCGCCATCTACTTTTTTGTACACATCCACCTATGCCTCCATCAGGCAACATGACAGCAGTTTGGAGAGTAAAAGGTGCATCACCTTGTAAAAGCTTACGAGCCCCTTTTCTAAGTTTCCAAGCCAGGAGAGAAACACATTAGTTTTTCATATCTCATGGCCCACTTGTAAGCTGATGTGAAATTTATCTTCAAATTCAATAATATTTGTAGGTATACAGTTATCTTGTTAAGACAGTAACAAAAATAGCTCTATTCCACAGGGAGCACTTTTGAACTTTTTAATTAAAAATCTAATTAAAAAAACAATAATAAAAGAAAAATGTGGTATGTAAATAAGAAACTAAACAAAATTTCTAAAGTTAATAACAATGTTAAGTAATAGATTAGAGCAGCAAGAATCCACTAAGTTATTCAAAATTTTAATTTATGCAATTAATTTATCCTTTTTGTCTCAATTATTATTTAGATTAGAAACAAATCAATGTTTTTTATCTAGATAATTTGACTATTTCAAAAATTAATTTTTAATTAAGAAAAAAAATCAATACCCAAGACCTCATTCACTTCATAAAAGAATGAACATCCAAAGCATTATCTATCAAACTAAGCATAAACTATCAAAGATAACTACATATACAAGCATGATCTATCAAAGTAAATATAAATAATTAAAATTTATTCATTACGAACATAAATCAGAGGTTTGCCTCTGGCATGAAGGCAGATCTATTATTATCTTTCAAAAGAATATTAAGAAGAAATAATAAGAAAAGAAGAGAATAACAAACATAAATTAGAACATCAAAACACTTAACTTCATCTATATGCTCCAATTAAAAACTTAGCCCACTATTGTAAATAACCTCGAAAATAACTTCATTGATATGTTCTCCCTATGCAATGGTCTTTTAGAAATCTCTCTTCTAAATTGTAATTTTTGGAACAAAGCTCCCGAATACTTTTAAAATAAAATAAAAAATTAATGGAAGGAAGAGAGATGGAGAAGAAAGGGAGAGAAAGATCTAAGACTTCCAAACTTAGCTAAGAATGAGGAGGAGCTTCCCATAATAGCCTCCTTTTATAGTTTTCTAGATCCTCAGGCTCATTGAATCTGGACCTCTTTTTTATAAATTGAGAGATAAGATTTACTGTTTGTTGATTGAGTTTATGTCCTGAGATGAGAAAGATCTTGGAGGCATGATAAGTGTGGAAGTTTTTGGATTTCTTATCTGATCTTCAAGTGAGTTTCATAGTGTAATCTCTCCTAAAAATGTACATGAAAGTTTTTGGGCTCATAAATTTCTAATTTTAACTCCGATTTATGCAATCTTTGGCTCCATGGACATATACTTTAAAAGAATTTTCCAATGGTGGGTCATTTTCATCAATCCAACATTCGAATTGAGAGTTATGGCTATTTTAAGATAAGCTATTCTAAAAAAATACATGATTAAATTTTGAAATCTAATTTGCAAGGAACTCTATTTTCACAGTTGTTTTGACTTGTTAGCCAAGTTAGGGAAATATTCCTTAATACAAATAGGATGGGATAAGAGCTTTTAAATGCCTTAACTGATTTTCAAGTGGGGTCCACAAGCAGGTGAACTTAAGGGTGTAGATCTTTAAGCAGAGGGACTCAAATCATCCCCAGGGTTTGGTGGGTCCTACAAATTTCATTTTCTGCACATTTTAATTCAACTAGTAAAATACTGAAGAGCCCACATTGAAGTAAAACCCGTTCAAATAGAGTTCAACTCCAACTGAAACTCTTTGAAGAAAAACTATGAACATTCTTAATTAATGCATAAAATGTATAAAAATGGTGTAAATTCCAATTTCTAGGTGAAAATGCAAGAAATAATGAAATTGAATGAACAACGATGCAATTCACCTAATAAAATCCCTAATCCACTCCAAAATGATATATAAATATGCAACTTCATGAACTTAACATAAGCTTCCACAGTGGGTCATCTTATTTTAAATTAAAAAAACACCTATCCTTTCACATTTTATGATTAAAAAAATGCCTCGTAAAGTGAGTATAAAAATATAACATATAAAACACTAAAAGTTTAGTAAAGCATATAATTTTATGCATTTCATCACCGTAAACCCACTTTGTCACGGGTCCCCTTTAGGTATGATATAAGAATTTTTAGCTTTTTAGGCCAGGGTTACATAAATACTATTTGATCCATGCATATCTCTTTCGTGTGTTTTTCTCTTTTTATGTGTGCTTTGATTGTCGATCGCAGATTTCGCACTTCTGTACATAGACCATAATTCTTCTCTTTAGTATTTTCTTTGAAATTAACTTCTCAAAGTCAAACCCATATTTTTGAAAAATAGAACACTATTTTATTGGCTTCTTTCCTTGAATAAACAACTTTCATTTTCTTATCATCATTGTGGTCATATCAATTGTCGAATGTCATATCATACAAGTTTTGAAATTTTTTAATCTTAAAATTTTTGAAATATATGTTTTTTTTAAATAAGGTAAAAACTAAGGCCATATTTGTTTAAGAGGTAGAGTAAAATAGAATATAGTAAACTCAAAATCAAGAAAGAACAACATATAATGTGGTTATGATGATATTTGTTTTCAGTTGCTTAATATGAAGTCTTTTTGACTTTTTGTATAAAAAGTAGAGATTTTTTTTGCAATTTAGTGTTGATTTTTTAATTTTTTTTTGAAAAAAAAGTGAAAAAGAAGAAGACAAACTTGAAAAATTTTTTTAAAAGAGAGGTATTTGAATATCAAAAGTTTTATTTTACTCCATTCTATTCAACTCCCCAAACAAACATTGCATAAAATGTCTTGTTTTGAGCATCAGTTTAAAAATCGCTCAAATGGCTTTAAGTTCCAAATCAGTTGTGCAAACACTGTTCCCTTGGAGTTTGGACCCTTTTCTCTTAATAGAAAGCTGAAAATTTCCATTTCGATTTTTAAGTCTTGGGAGGCCACTTGGCCCTCTGTCGCCGCTTGGATTTTTCCTACATTGTGCCGCTTCCCATGCTTCGGGTGGGACCCACTTAGATGATTGGGCAATGCCAGATCTGATTAGGTAGGTATTTGATTCCAAAGTCAAATTTATTTATTTCCATTTTAATCTTTCTATTTTTTTTGCTCTAGTTTTTATTTGCCTAGTACTTTATAGCATGAAGTTGACCTTTCTGAAGCTCCTTTTGATAAATGGATTCAATTATCAGTCGTCACAACCTGTGGACCGACATCTCGACATAAGTGTCTCTAATATTAAACTATAGTTCAAAAAAAACTTTATTTGGATAATTTTAAGTTTTATCTTTGAAATTGTAAGCTTACTATATTATTGTAAGTTGAATGATATTATTATTTAAAAAAAATAAAAAAATAAATATGAAAGAAATTTGAACCAATTTTAAAACAAGATCTTAACCTTTTGGTAAAACCCAATTTTGAAACTAAATCCTAATTTTCTCATCAATGCTGGATTTAAAATCAACAAATTACGTTGTAAGGTGAAGCGATCATTTAAAAACGGATCCAACATGATTCCAGTTCAGAACCAATCCATTTACATTCCTATATCTGAAGTTCTATACTTCCCATGCTTCCGGTGACGCCCACTCAATTTGTTGGCGTGCTGCCAGGTCAGCTTACGTAGGTAAAAGACTCCGAAGTCAAATTTATTTACTTTCTAATCTTTCATCTCTTTTGTTATACTTTTTTTTTTTATTTTAGCCTGGTAATTTATAGCATAAAGTTGACCTTTCTTTACCATTTCTTTTTCTCTTTTTGCAAGCTCAACTGATTCTGGATCCTCTGGGAGGGTTGTGATATGGGGAGCATGAGTGGACGAATAGGAGGATGCCACCTGTTGGTCTGCTGTCCCACAACCCCTCTTCCTTCGTATGCACAAAAAATAGGATTGGGAAGAGGATTTTTTTTCAATTATCAAAATCTCCATCACAAGCAGAGAACCCAATAGCCAAATCCCCGTCATCTTCTGGGGAAGCTCTGGCCAAGGACGAAAATAACTTCACCGGCCATTGCCAGTATAGAAGTCTTCTTTCTTCTTCGAGCTTCCATCTCTTCCATGAATGCTACAAATCAGCATTGGTGTGAAGTTTTCACCGTTTTTCCTACAGTGGCCTAAGACGAATGAGTAGTCAATGCCATCCAAAGTGCCTAGGGGTAAGGAGAGATCATCTGTGGGCTGGCCGCACATGATTGATATGGGCCCAATAGATTCCAAGGCTGGATGAAAAGTGAAGATGTTTCTCTTGATTTGGGATAACTTTCTTTCGTACTAGTCGTGTCGGGTGAATATCCGTTCGTGTCCGGTTGGAGTTCCATCCCGAGAGAGGAGGTAGGGATTTTGGTGTTCTCAGGTTTGAGGATGAAATTATATATATTTGTAAAAAACGGCCCTTATGCATTTTCTTATTATTACTGCAAACCAAATTAGTGATGGACTGCCACTTGACATAATAACGAGTCAGAGGTGACATTCAATGGAGGGAGGGACTACGTGGGCCAATCACATGCTGACATCATCATTTTCTAGAATCCTCAACCGAACTAACAACACCATCATAATTGAATGGATGATGGAGGGACTATGTGGCCCACTCCACAGCCTCAACTGTTTCTCCACCGACCTTTTCTTTAGCCCATACATGGATGATGGAGGGACTATAGGTTGGCATATGCGAGACACAAAAATCGTAGATCCGCCAGTGGGGGCATTTGCTTCCTTTTGTCCGTGGGGAATTCATTTCTTTACATCACTTACCAGGGAAGAGGAACAGGACCAGGAAAGAAAAGAGTGAGCCGAAGGAAGAAGTAGCAGCAGCTTAGGTGCACTCTTTCTCTCTCTTGTTTGTTGATTAAATTTTCTTAGTTATTATTGCTATTAAAATGTTAAGCTGTTATTAGAGGCAGATTAAATATTTTTAATATATATTATCGGATAGAGCCCACTCTTTAATATTGTTATTATTGTTGTTTCTTTCCCTTTGCAATTGAATTTTTTTCAAATGTATTTCTTTGTTGTTATTATTGTCAACTGCTGATGGTATTTGGTATTTGACCATTTGTCTATTCCTGCTCAGACCAAAAGAAATAAAGGAAATAGCTGAAACAGAGTATTGTTGGTGGTTTTATTTATTTATTTTTAATGCGGAGTGATGACTCACATCTCTTAAATTTTATTAATATATTTAGTTTTTTTACTAAAAGGCCCCTGGGTTATTGAAAACCTCAAAAAAACTCTTATATTTTGGATTTTAATAAACTACCTTGACTGATGGTGAAGGAGAGGATAAGAAGTTGACACCGTTTAACCTCGTGACTATGTTTTTTTGACCGTTTTACCCCTGTTATTGTAAAAAGTGTTATCCCTCCCTTCCGATTTGTAAAGGTTAAGGACTCTCTGACATGGGCTTCAAGGCGAGTAAATGAAGAGCGCTTTCCTGTGTTGGGCTGGGGGAGAGGGGTGGCAATGGAGGACGGTGTTGATTTGGAAGCGGACAGGAGACTGAATTAGAGTTGGCGGTCCTTCATGTACTAATAATAAAAGGCTGAGAAGAGGAAGAGGGCGAGGAGGAGGGAGATCTCGTAACTCGTACAAGAATCGGTCTTCCACGAGTCGAGCAGGGGGGTCAATTAAAAAGGTCATGTGCATCATCTTCTCTGTGTGCAGAGAAAGAAGAAGAAGAAGAAGAGATGGATATCAAGAATATAGAAGAGCAGATTCATAAATTCCAGGAAGAAGAGTATAATAACATTTAAATCCTCGGTGGATGATGAAATGTGAAGAGGAGGGATTGGTTGCTTCGCTTGGAAGTTTTTGAAGACGAACAAAGGTTTAATTGAATATGCCCACTTACTCCTCACAGTCTACGAGTGTGCTTCTTCGATTGGAGTTTCAACTTTCCAGTCCATCTGAGAAGCATCCATTTCTTAAGATATGATCGAGTCCTTCTCTTGACGTCACCACTGGTTGACCCCTATTTGTTATCCAACAAGTATCTTTCCTGCTTGTGGGGAAATCACGGCCAATCGTCTACTTCAAGGCCAATTCTCAGACTTTTTTTTTCTTTTCTTTTTCTTTTCTTTAAGTCATATATTCCTCTAGAAACCAGTGGGGTAGGTTTTAAATTTGATAAAGTCTTGAATTGATTGGGCCCCTCCTCTGGATATTGGGGTGTTAAATTTTCATTTAGTATTTGGGTGTTTGTTGAATGGAAACCCGTTTGTAGTAATTGAAACAAGGGTTTCTTCTACTTAGTCTGATCGAGTCGTTGATAGATGCTATATCCCTACAATGGGTGGTGGAGCAGAAATTAGTGCTTGGGTATTTCCTCACCTTATTTCAAAGTTTCATGGGTTTATGAGAATTCTTTCATTTAAATTATATATATATAAAATATTCATATGCATATCCTTCATCACTTTTTTCATGAGAACTCTAGGTAGGACCTATTGTTTGGTCCATCCAAATGGATCACATACACGACTCCATTGAATTGAATACGTTTATCAATTTTTGCTCAAATATAAATTTATTGGACCATTGGATCGACTATTCACTCATTCGAATGAAATGAATATATGGGTCACGGATGAATGGGTTAGGGATATATGATTGAGGCCAAACTTGGCATGTAAGGTGGTTCCGCATGGATATTTCTATCCTCTTAGTCTCATTCCTTGGTGGGATCTATCATAGGCCCCATAAAGAAGTATGCGCGGTCCCCTGATGAGGAACATATGCACATGAATATTCCTTTATATATTTATGGAAAAACTACTATGCATCCATCCATTACCTTGTGGTGAGAAATAATTCCTTTTTAAACCTAATAAGGTCAAAAAGGTGTTATGATGTGTAATGGATTAATGGTTTTACCATTTTACACATTAATACTTTTTAAAAATAGAAGTATCCCTCACCATAGTGTGAGGAACATATGTATAGTAGTTTTGTCTATATATATGTATATTTCTTTAGTCACTAGATGTGTGTTTCTCGTTCGTTACATTTGCAGTGTGTGAATTAACCAAGTTAAGAAAGTGGAAATGCCATTGACATTGATGAGTGCAGGTTTCATCTTGAAAAAATAATAACAAAGATAACAAAAACCATACATTTCATTTACTTCACCTCTGCTATGCTTGCACTTTGGATGCATAAAGAGCTAGGTGAAAACATTCTATTTTCATAGCATGAAATACCCATTTTCACCAGGTAGGTAAAGATGGAGAAAGTCAGTGGTAAAAGTATCTTTTCACTATAAATGAAAAGGATAAAATGGTCAAGAAAATAAAAGTAAAGGGATGAAATGGGAAGAGTTGCTTTTCCCTTGGTTGTTAGTCAAGGGCTATTTTAGTAAAAATCCAAAATATAGGGACTTTTTTGAGATTTCTTAAAAAACATAGGGGATTTTTGTAAAAAATTCAAATATGTATAAGTCAATTGTACACAATGTGATTTTCATACTTATTATATCCCAATAAGCAAAAAAAAAAAAAAAAACACATTTTGAGCCTCTCAAGTTAATAGATGTTCCTTTGCCTTATGAAGCAGCTTTGCACGCAAAAATCTTAAGGTCCAAGTCTAGGATAAAGTGAGATGGGTTGGTTATGGGTTTAGGCTTACCTGATTCATGAGTACTCTTAGATAAGAAAATCTATTTATTCATTTTTATCTAGGCGGCTAAAAGTGAATTTTTTTTTTCAAATCCATGTAATCTCTCCCGCAAGTTAAAATTGATTCAAAATTAACATCGAAATTAGGTTTGGAAATTAGAGCTCAATTGGTGATTAGGAAAGTATGGATCCTACATGGGAAGCCATTTAATGTTCAATCTAGCTATTTGCCCAGTTCTAGTATTCTGGTGAACCAATTGGGTTTCTCCAAACTCGAGCTTTTATAGCCTGACCAAACTAAAATAAGAAAATTAGGTTGGGCTGATTATAGATTTGGGTTGGACAACTAAAGCCTGAATTTCCTAATCCTCATGAAGTTAGTGTCAGATTCAGATTTGGGCCATATGGTAGTCAAGTTCAACTATGATGCTTGACTTATTTATATACTTATTTACTTTGAATTACACGTGTATTGTATAATTTATTTGTAACTTAAAAAAGTTTATAGTTGTTGGATAAAAAAAGGCAAACTCTCGTTTGTCCCTAAACGACATTAGTGAGAGAGTTATTACGTACAATCTGAAACTCAAATGTTTAGGACCCGCTAAATAAATATTCTACACACCATACCTTAAACCACTTTGAACAACTCACATACCTAGTGATATTTAGATTGGACAATATAATATGATATATGAAGCTAATTGAATCCAATTGCGAATTTCAAATTTGATTTTGAACTCTTTCAATTTTTATCTCTATAAATATCTGACCCACTCATATCACCCATTCATTTCATTCTTTGATTTTAACAATTCTGAGTTTACCCCTAAGTAGATTCCGAAGTCTTATGAAACTTCATTGTTTCTTTATCTTCAAAGAAGAAGAAAAAGAAAAACCCGTCTCCGTCCCCTCTCCACGTTACCCTTTGTCTCCATACGTTATCAAAGTCGTCATAACTCCTCTATCATTACTGCAACCAATTTTCTTCTGTGTTACAATAGCTAGCTTCCCATCTCCATCCCACTCAACTCCGCAACCGATTCCTCTCACAGATTCTGCAAAGATTTTGGTGAAGTTGGCAAAGACCGTGTGAACTCGGCTTTGTTTGTAGAGTGGAGATGATGAGAGGAGGAGAAATGGGCAGTGCAATGAGAGGATCCGGTCCTCGATCTCAATTTAATTTGATGAGATGAGGAGGTATTTTTACCTTCCGATCATGCAAGTGGCCAAGGAATTGAGGGTGGGATTAACTCTTTTGAAGAAGAAGTGCAGAGTCCCTGGAATTAAAAGGTGGCCTGGCGAGCAGATGAACAGCTTGAGGTCTTTAATTCCCAGAGTTAAGGCCGTGTATGCATTTATGTAATAGAGGGCAATATGGTTATTACACATGAGATGGGCTTCATTTTTTGCTTCCGTGGATCTCAAATTTATGAAATGGATGCGTCTGTGTAGCACATTAATACGTGATATGAGGCCCACAAGACTATAATTTCTTTTAAAGGTATTTTTGAAAGGTTTTTTTTAAGTTGTTTTTTTTTAATGTTTTTTCTTTTTTGGGAAGGTTCCACTAGACTATAATTAGTAAAACATTGTTGGACCATCCTATGGTTGTCCAGATCATTCATCTTGGTAGCTGACAGTTATGTGTAGGCTTTATAATTAGCTATATCTACCAGTGTCTTGTCCTAGTTTGCTTGATTTTAGAAACGGGTCCAAAATTCTAAAGTAAATATGTTTGAACTATCATGAAAAAAGTAAATTCTAGAATTTGTGATTTTTTAAAATAACTAATACAGTTTTGTGCCAATAAGTCCTTGCACTATTATAAGATGTTGGTTCCAACCAAATATAGAAATTTAGTGAGGCTAATCTTGGGCTTTTGCATAGTCGTCACTCTGCACTTTCTCCACCATTGGAATTGACATCTCCCACAAGCAATGGAGGATTTAGAGTTTTTGTTTAAGAGGTACAAACCCAAACAGATAATTGTATTTTGGAAACAAATACAAAATTTTCATTTGTTTTGGGAGTGGATGAGAAATTTTTATCTAAATTTTTGAAGCAAAATAAAAATTTTTACTATGATTTTAGAAGCAAACCGAGGTCCTATAGGTATGTCCGCCCCTATGTGAATGTATATATGTCCGCCCATGCCCATACATATTGGTCTTGGGAGCCGCTGGGTATGAAATCAATTATGTGAATAATTTTCTTTTAATCTCAGTTTCTAAGAGTTGGGATTTGTCTTATAACATTATCAGCAATATATTTATATAATGGGAACTGGTTTGATCAGTGGACAATCAAGGCCTCTCCTATCACTACAAAGAATCTCATCTGTTTTTTCTTGTCTTCCTTACTTCATTTATTATCTTCAACTAAAAGATCTCATGACATTTTTAACTTGATTGATTTATATAGAAGGGTCTTTTAGTTTATAATATTTTAGTTCGTTTTTAGATCTATATCTCTGTGAATGTGAGGTGTCAGGAATGAGTACTTGCTGTTTCAAGGGGTTGTCTGCGACTTTCCATTGTTTCTTCTAATTTTTGGACGCAAGGTTGTAATTTGTTTAATGGTTTCAATATTTATCCATCCCCTCTTCGTTATATACCTCAAGAGATTTATTCTTATGTATTAGTTACTTTTTAAGCACTTTAACTGTTCATGATTTTCCATGAAGAGGAGCCTGGAGAATGGTGAAAGCTCTTGAGCACCTAACTTTTTATTTGAATAATGGGCTTTTCTTTCTATTGATCTTTCATTTTTGTATATCGTTGCATTTTGAGAATTTTTTTTCCAATTCACCTTTGTTGATGGGTTTCAAAAGGGTGGCTTGGTTCAACAGTAAAGGTTTATCGGTAGCGTCTTAGAGGACACAGGTTCAAATTACGGAAACAACCTTTTCCAAATAAAGGTAATACTACATACATCTTACCTTCTTCAGACCCCGTTATACGGGAGCCTTATGCACTGGGTTGTCCTTTTTTTTTTATGGGTTTCTTTTTGCATTTTGAGATGATAAATAGGTTACCCAATCACTAGAAAACCAAAAAAAAAAAAGTGTATCCTTGACATGCAAAGGCAAACTAGCGCACTCAGGCACCTAAACATCATAGCATACTGGGGGCATGCAAGTGTGTAGATTTATTTAAATGCACATTTCGGTGTTATATATGTAACTAATAATTGCATGCAGATGCAAATGCCTTCCAACCTTTCTCAAATAGCCCAATTTGGACCTTTTGGATATAGTTTATTAATCAGATTTGTATTCCGGAAAGAATATTAGCATGCAGGTCTCTTTGTTTGCCTCTGCAACGATGGTAAGAGCTTGATGTTTGTACAGTTCTTATGTTAATAGTGAGTGTGAAAATATATTTTATTTATTTAGAATTTATTTTCTACCCAATGATATCTAATGTAAAGCCCCAAATTTCACTTTACCAATATTACACCTGAAGGATAGATTTTATTATTTTAGTCAGCTTAATTATTACTTTATTTTAAGGTCGAAGCTTAGGGCGGGCCCTTTTTGTTAGTTGTATGTATGAAACTCTTTATCGTCCATCTCTACAAGGAGTTTTAAATTTGGTTGAAAACCTACAAAGATAAGGTTTTCCATATTGGAGCGAAATTGGACTCTTCAGATCCTTAGTATTCTGTTAGCTATTGTGAAGCATTATGATTTTGCCGTATCCATATCGGACTGTATTGGTACTGATACCATAGGGCAAAGCATGTATCCGGGTACCATAGGATGTTGATGGTAAGCATGGTATAATCCTTCCTGGTTCATGACTCTGCTAATTTAGTGCAGCCGGAGTCTGCTGCCAGTTTTCAAGTTAATGTTAATATGAAGAAAAAAAGAGAGGCAGTGTTCTACAAAGGCATCTCCATCTGATGAAACTTGGATTATGGTTAGAGTCAATTGCTGTGTTGGTTAGAGTCAATTGCTGAGTTATGTTCATTAATAACCTCTTTTCTTAAAAGAGCTCGATTACTCGAGCTTCTGGTCTGGATTTGAAAATTTTTGTAATTTGAAACTGCTTATGAATTGCTAGGAAAAAAAAAAGAAAAGGATTTTGATAGACTATTTGTATTGACTAAAAATTGTTATATCCTTGGGTTGTAACTCCTGCTTAACATTTACAGGATAGAGAGTACATATAGATATGGAAAACAAAGTCGCTTTCTAAGCGAGTGGGATAGTTCATGTAAAGAATGGAAACAGTGGTACTCTTCTATTTTTTTTATTTTTTATTTTTTGTCTGTTGGTTCATATTTCCCTATGACTACTATCCTCCAATTTTTTTTTTTTTCATGTTTTCCTTGTTTTGATTGGATGGTCTTCTTCATGTCATGTGTAGAGTTTTGCATATTACGTCCACGATTCTTGTCCGAGCTCCTTTTCTTAAACCTGAATGTGCAAGTTCTTCTCCAATCAAGTTTCTCAGCTCTGTGAGTCTCTTTTTCATTTGTAGTGTTTTTAGCTGTTGAAGAAAAGCTTTTTCAGATGTAATGGTCCTCATGTTAATTTTTTGGTACCTGTTTTCTGTTATTTGGTCATCATATGAATAATTTTGTTTCATCCAAATGTGGGCCATGCATATACATGTTGTAAATCTAAGAATACTGAATTGGGCGTTTTATCTAATTCAGATTGTTGGAAAATATTTAATTCCAAAGCACTTAACGGAACTGAAGATGAACAGAGCGGTGAGCTGATGAAGATATGAACATAGTAATGAGCATAGCGGTGAGCTGATGAAATATATTCAATCTTCTTTGTATTTCAGTCTATAAATCTAAAGTCTACCAGTGTTCAACGTGTGTGTGAACAGGGAACACCTGGTCTAAAAATATATTCATATTCTTTGCAGTTTTTGAAATTTCTCACTCTTTCAAGGTCAACTCGATCATTAGGTAAGAAAAGCCTTTACTTTAGGCCTCTAAAAAATAAGGCCTAAAAAAAATTCTCATTTTTTATAATCCCAAAAAATAAGGCCTTGTAAAAGTAACTGAAGTAACTTAAATCTTCTCAAATCTCTAAAAACGAAATTGTCATCATTTTGTTTCTCCGAAAGAATAAGGCCTTATAAAAGTAATTAAAGCAACTATCATACTTCTACATTTAAAAAAAAACCACTATCTTTTCATATTTCAAAAAAAAAAGAATAAAACCCATTTCACCATTGAGAAAATATTGCCATTGGAAGAAGAAAAAAACCCAAAAATCACAACAAGCAAGAAATCATTTTCTATTCTGAAAATTCTCCAGTTTGCACATTTATTTACGTATTAAGTCTTAATTGTATCAATCAAAGGTGGACTCAAGTGGCCTCCATAGTGCTCGGGCCGGGCCGGGCTGTGAAAGTGATACGCAAGCCTGCCCTGGGCTTTTCCTAGCAGGCTTTTTTGGGTGGGCCGGGCTTTAAGTAAAATGTCTAAGCCCAAGCCTGCCCATTGGGCTTTTTCTGGCTGGCCAATTAGGCCGGTTTTTTTTAATTTTTTTTTATCTTTTAATAACATCATTTTAAAATGAAAAATTAAACACACACTTTGTTTAACTTGCATTACTACAAAAATTTGAATACATTGTAGACCAAAAATAAATAAATAAATTGAGTCACAACACTTTGTTAATTGAGAAGACAATAATAATATTTTTACTAGTCAAATAATTACTCATAGACCATTGCACAAAAAGTGAAATGAGGGATTGGCATCACTATAGGATATGTACTTCTTAACTAGGTTGGCACCTATACACCTATTAATCATTTGTAGTACACAACCTCAATAATTTGTACTTTACATAATATAAGAAAAGGGAAAAAAATCATTATTTTTTCAGGAGAGCTATCCTCAATCCAAGATGGTCTTGATATTGTTAGACTTGCTAATTGGTCTGCAAGTTCTCGATCTCGGTCAACTTGTTGCATTCTTGAATCCGCCAATTGCCAATCTTTTAAGCAAATTAATGCTTCAATGGTGTCTAGGCTCAAATTGCTCATCTTTTCAAAAATTACTTGACCACCTGCACTAAAAGTAGCTTCAGATGCAACAGTAAAAACTGGAACTGTTAGTATATCATGGGCCATTATAGAAAGTAGAGGATATCTAGGCTCTTATGATTTTCACCATGATAATATATCAAATGAGTCATCATCATCGTCATGTTTAACTATTGGTTGGTCAAGATAACGTGATAATTCAGGCATGAAACCACTTGCAGTAGTATTAGAAGATATTCTTCTACTTTTAAGCAATGACATTGCTCTCCCTTGTGATGATGATAAGGTGGTGCTCATGGTGTACACAAAAGACGTCCCATCTTCACCTATAATGGTTTTATAAAAATCATATAAATTAGTTAATTTAGACCTTGTCAAATCAATTGTAAGTGCAATTTTTTCAATATCTTCTTGACTAGTATGATATACTTTTAACCATTGTTTTGAAGCATCAATTTTTAAACAAGGATTTATAACAATATCAAAACACAAAATAAGTGCTAAAGTCTCAAAATATTTGTCAAATTTTGATCTCATGACAATCAATACATCTATAAAAATATCAAGAAAAGAATAAGTTTGAAAAGTCCTATAAATATTTACTAATTGAATAATAACATGACATACTGTAGGATAATATATACAACAAAAAATTTTGGTTGAGCTATCAAAAACTTCTAAAAAAATCTCTAACAATTTTAGTAATAGTCCAATCATATTCACAAGGTGTTATAATATTGGAATTTGGTGTAGTATTTTGCATTTACACAATATAATAATTTAAAACCTTTTTATATTCAGTAGCATTTTTTAAAAGTTCAAAAGTAGAACTCCACCTAATAGGTATGTCTAAATTAATACTTTTTTTTATTCATACCATGATGCTTACAACACTTTTTGTTCAATTCATACCCATTTACAAAAGGATTAATATTACGTACAATTTTTTTTAATTTTTTCAATTGAATCATCTAATATAGATAAACCATCTTATGCAATCAAATTTAAAATATGAGCACAACACGTACATGAAATATCTCAGTTTGAATTGAATCAAAGGTAAATCAAGCATACTTTTTAAAGTTCGTTCAGCTACATCATTGTTTGTAGCATTATCTAATGTTATTGAAAAAATTATTTTAGAAATATCCCATGCTATCAATTCATCATGAATTACATTTGCAATTGTAAAACTAGTGTGTGTAGAGTTTCAATCATTTTGAAAGATATTATTCTTTTGTTCAAGCTCCATTCTTCATCTACAAAATGTGCAATTAAGGACAAATAACCCATGTGATCAGCTTTTGAAGTCCATAAATCAGAAGTTAAATAGATTTTTCCATTAAAATTTTAAAAATACGTTTTCAAATTTACACGATATTGGTTAAAACCTTTTATAACATCTCTTTTAGCAGTTGAGGCTGAAAATCCAGTATATTGAGGATTTAATCCTCTTTGTACCATACTCATAAAATCATGTTTTTCTACAAAAGTAAAAGGATATTCTGCTCTAACTATATAATCTACAACTTCATTATAAGCACGTGAAGGATCATAACTAAAACATGCCAATTTTCCCTCAAAATCTTTATTTAATTGCATTTGAGTTCTAATGTCTACTTGATTTTCATGTCTTTCAAGACATTGTTTATGGTGTCTACTTAAATGACTAGTTCCATCATTTGAAGAGTCAGCAAACAATTTCCCACATCAATAATGTTTTGCTTTTGTAATTTGAACTCCATCAACAATAGTTCTCATAAAAATTCCAAACAAGTGAAGTAGTTTTTATAGAAGATGATGGTGGTGGGGCTGTTGGAGGACCTATGGATTCAACTATCATAGATTCAATCTCTTCATCATCTATGGTCATTGGATATTCATGACTAGTCATGCTAATTCTAAAAATAAACAAATAATAAAGTAAACTAATAAATTATAAAAATGTAAGCAAATATAAATTTAACAAGAGAGAATGATTTTACTAATATTGAAGAAATAGAATTTGAGTGCCTGAGAGCTTGAGTGCTTAAGGCTTGAGAGCTTGAGACATAAGATATTAAGAAGTTTGAGAAAAATAAATAATGAGAGAAGAGACAAGAGAGCTTGTAAATTGGTGTAGTATTGAGGAAAATGGCTTACCTATTTATAGATTTGATTATGAATAAATTAATTGTTGCATGCCTTGGAAGGAATTAATGTTATATAGACATTGCACTTCAAGGAAATGGAATGAATTAATGTTCAGTTGTTCACTAGCTGTTGCATAGACTAATCACTGATGGATTGCACATTCTAGAATTAACGTCACAGGAATTATGGTCAGGAATTAAAGTCACAGTGCACTTGTTCACTACCCAAAGTCACAGTGTCTCACACTATCACTAGCCTTTCCATGGTGATGGACTGATGGTCACATGAGTAGTTGAGTCGTTGTCATATAAAAGAAAGACAGGTGTCTTGTTGTTTGCATTAAGAATATAGTAACTGTACAAATAGTTGGAAGCCTGCATCTACATAAATGCATTTATGAGTTTGCTAGTTGCTGCAGCCTACATGGATAGCCTACAAATAGCTGGATGCCTCTATATAAATGAAGGGAGTTGCTATATGTACATTGATTTTCTCTTCTTACATAAGAATTTTAATAATTTTTTATTACTATTTTGCCTTTGCATGAAATGACCAAAAAGCCCTTATTTCTTATAAACTTAAATCAATAGTTATTTTCTTACACACCCACACTTTCTCCTTCCCTCTTCCCTCTAAGAGACCATCTTTCAACAACAATTCCATCTCCTTCCCTCTTCCTTCAAAAAAAAGCATCATCTAACCCATTTTCCATCTCTTTTCCGTCTTCCCTCTAAGAGAGCATCATCTTCTAAGAGAGCATCACCATCCTTTTCCTTCCCTCGTCATCCTCTTCATCTTCATTGTCTTCCAAGTAGTGTTCTTCTGATTGTTCCGACTCTTCAACAATTGCTTCTTCAATACGTTGACGATATCTTCTTTCAGATATCATCGGTTGAGCTCTAAAACTACTAGCCATATTTGTAGGTATTAATTTACACCAGAATGAGCACTCTTCAATTCTTTCAGTATACCCAACACTATTGTTCGGCCCTATCTAGCTGAATAACTCTATGTTTAGTCACAGTGGACCAAACAAATTCAATTTGTTCGGCCTCATGAGGCTGAACACATTGCACATGTTTGGTCTATCGTAACTGAACAGTCTTCATCATGTTCGGCTTTGTGTGACCAAATAATGTGAATCCTATTCGGCGTTGCACGGCCGAACATGACGACGGGCATTCCAACGAAATTCACATGAAAGCACCAAATTTAGTCAAAACATTCACACAATAAAAGGGATGATGCACATATATTCTTTTATAAAAATCCAAAAATTCAAGAACCCATTTTAATGAATATTGTGCAGAAAAGGAGAGAAAATACCTTTGACATTGGTGGAGAAGAGAAGAGAAAATACCTTTGACAATGGTGGAGAAGAGAAGCTACCCTTAAGATTAGAGAGGAATGGAGGACGAGATTGGATTCATGGAGGAGGAAGGAGAGAGAAGGAAGATGAGCAAAGGGAAGAGCAAAGGAAGATGAGAATGTGTAACAAGAAAGAGAAAATGGTGTTTGGAGTGGTTGGGGTATCTTTTATAAATGTGGTGACTGTAAAGAGAAAAAAACCATACTTACTCACTTACTTATATGTGTACAAAGAGAAACCATGTAAGAAGAAAAAAAATCAGTATGCATATGGTAGCTCTCTAAATGAATTATGAGTTCGCTAGTTGGTATAGCCTACATGAATAGCCTACAAATAGCTGGAAGCCTACATAAATGAATTATGAATTTGCTAGTTGCTACAGCCTACATGAATAGCTTGTGGGCTTGTGGGCAAGCTAGCGGGCCGGGCGATCGAGTGGGCTGGTAGGCAAGCTGGGCCGTGCTTTAAACCCTAAGCCTAAGCCCAGCCCAAACATTATCCGGGCTGGGGTAACCTGTCCGATGACCGGGCTTGGGCAAGGCTAAAACCGTCGAGTTAGGCAAGCTTTTTGGAAAAATTTTAAAATGGGATTTAACTTTTTAGCACATTTCAAATCAGGACTTTAAGTTTTTTACCTTCCTTTTGGATGAGGGCAAAACGCTAGATTGCACATTTTCAAGTGATTTTTTCCCTTAGGTTTTTCAAAAACCCAAAAATAACCTTTGGCATTTTAATCCATGAACAATGTTCTCCTCCCTTCTCCATGACTTCCACCTATGTCGGTGAGTTCTGGCAGCCAAGGTCCGCGTTGGAAGGCAGAAACCAAATACATGCAAACTGCCCACCAACATTAGTGGATCATGGCAGTTTCTTTGCACCCATTCCCACCTTAACCATCACATTCCTTTTCTCTTTACAAATAGATGGCCACCCCAACCAGCCACTTACACAACTCTATCCATCTATCCAACATATGGGTGCATCACATACAAGTTACAAGCACTTGTGTATAATCATGCCATGTGTTGTCGATCCTAAGGTTGAGGGAGTCTTAATAGAAGGCAAGGAACAGCTCCACTAGAACATGATCTAAGGTCACGATATCTCCTATATCATCTCTCTCTATTGACAAAAAATTGGACAGGCAACAATGAAACATGAAAAAGGAAATTCTTGACGAAAAAAACTCCAAAATCTTCCAATTGTCACACATAATGGAGATATGAGAGTCCTAGCGTCCCCCTTCAACAAACACCAGGGCCACATCTTTCATCATCAACAAATTCCTCTTCTTCTTCTTCTTCTTCTTCTTCTTTCTTCTACGCTAGACCCTATCCCATCAATCTTCCCAACAACAACAGTCTCAACAATATTAAGGAGAAGAGGAAGAGTGTAACGGCCGTTGGATCCTCCTCCGAAAACACCTATCCCGTTTCAATCTGGATCTCCTAGGTCATTGCTCTTACTACCCAATCTACAAAGACTTGTGCCCCTGCATCACCAACCATGGGATCTGCCCGAAGACCCACAACCGCTCCCACAGCTAGGTGCCGCACCGACCGTCACAAGAAAATGTAAAATCTTGCCATTTGTCATCATCTGAAATAAATGTGGAAACTTAAGCCGTGATTTGAAATGTCCTAGATAGGTTCAATTTTGAAAAAATTTTTTATTTTACATCAAGTAAGTATAAAATATTTAATAATTAATTTTTTTTTCTCTTCATTTGTAAATTAGCATCCATATTTATACATTTATTCTACTAGTTTCAATTTTATTTTTAATTGAAAATCCTAAAAGTGCATAATCTCTCCCTCAATTTATATCAAAAAGTTTCAAATTTAAAAAATATTAATAATAATAAGAAAGGGCATGTGGGCCGGCCCATGGGTAGGAGGCTCAGCCCATGTGGGCATGGCCCAAAACGACACAATTGGGACCATGTTGGACTAGCCCTGATAGAGACTCGCGACCGACTCTCTTCCTTCTACGCATCCTCCTGCACGGCAACATTAACTGCAGTTTTCACTTCTGACAAAAAAAAAAAAAAAAAAACTGCAGTTTTTATTTTTGACAGACATAGGAGCGTAACGGGAGCATCATCTTGTGAAAACTTTCCAAGTTTCCCAGAACCAGAAGAGAAACTAATAAAAAATACTAGAAGAGAAATTCATCAGTTTTTTATATCTCATAGCCCACTTGTAAATTTTCACGCTGGGCCATTTTATTTTAAATTTAAAGAAAAACACCTAGCCTTTACGTTGTATGATTAAAAAAAATTCTCGTAAAGTGAGTATTAAAATATGACATATAAAGCACTAAAGTTTAGTAAAGCTTATAATTTTATGCATTTGAATTGATCAGCGTAAAGTTTCTGCTATAAAATTATGATTGATCAATAGATAGAGAGCAACGAAAAACCTGTCACATACCACACACCCACTTTGTGTGTTCCCTTTGCGCGGATGGGATTTAGAGCAAGAGAAAACATTTCACGTGTGGATAAAGAGAAAACAATCAAAGTCCCTTTTTTTTTTCTGATTTGAAGGATGTAATCAATCAAAAAGAATTTTTAGCTTTTTAGGCCAGGGTTACCTAGATACTATTCTACCCAGCAGAAGCTATCTGGGTTAAATCGATCCAGATTGCAGATCTGTTTTTAGTGGGTCGCCATATCAAAGATTCTCTGCATAAATTTATTTTATGTCTCAGATCTTCCATGGGTTAGGATCATGGTCGTCTTCAACTGGGACCCAAATTTTCATCATTCAACATCAGAATTAAAAATCACGTTATATAATAAATATGGCATCCTTTCAACATGACGAAATCATAAATGTGTATTTAACTCAAGCAATCCAAAAATATGACTGAATTGTAATCCTCGTATCTTCATCTTGGAAGAAGGAGGAATCGTTACAATTTTTTTTATTAAAAAAAGATAAAACTCTTTTGTTTTTTTTTTGTTTGGCTTATGTCTTGTATTTTAGGTTCATCAAATTGATCCATTGGATTAGTTAGGGACTCGGCTTTGAGTCAAGGGTATTTTGGTCTTTATATCAAACTTTCTTAAGGTTAAGAAAGGAGTGCCTCTAACGGCGCACACCCTTTTTATATCCAGAGTCGTTGGGTGAAGAAAGGGGCAGAGGAGGTAGGGGTGGGGGAGATAATAGAGAGGGGAGAGAGGGAGGGAGATGGGTTGAGGGGTGGGGAGAGCGCGGAGGAGGGAGGGGTGGGGGCAGTGGCAGATCTAGGATTTTCGTTTGAGGGGAGATGATGATGGTCAATTGAAAAAGTTATTTTATCAACATACTTTCTTCATACTATAGCAAAAAAGATTGCCCACAAATTGAAATGTAAAAAGAAAAAAAATGCCCCCACAAATACAACTTCAACAAATAAAAACAAAGAAAAGAAATATAGAAAAATAAAATGAAATGATCATTTAAAAGAAAAACTTCACAAATTCAATATTAAAACCTTTTAATTTGAAATGAGAGTCTTTTCAATTGGAAATTAGGTGCATCATCATGGACATACCATAAAGATACTTGATCATTAACACATAAAAGCCATAAAATATTAAAAAAACCTAAATCAAAACAAGAATCCATATAAATTTATCCAAAAAAATCCAGAAGATGAAAATTCACCCATAATTCGGAGAGAAGACACTGTGTATAATAATCAAATGTTTCCAAGCTTTTGAGAAAACAGGAAAAGACCCATCATTAGTCCTCATAGATCGAGAGAGGGAGGGGATAGAAAGAGGGATCCAGAGACCGGAAGAGAGATGCACCAATGCTAATGCCAGAGCTGGTCACCAATTTGGGGACTTTTGAGAGAGAGAGAGAGAGAGAGATGGGTTATGGAGTTTGGAAGTGGGGGGCTCGAAGGATATTTTAGTTGAGGGCTTGGCTAGATGGCTGCATAGTCCATATGGTTTCTTACCAGTCTGGGTAGGGGCTAAAGCCCCCACTCCTTTATATGTAGGTCCACCGCTGGGTGGGGGAGAGAGAAAATAGAGAGAGGGGGGGGGGGGGGGGGGGGGTGCATTTTGATAATTTCATTTGTTGTATATATATTTTTTAAAATCATATGTGTGGATTAAAAAGGTTGTGCACCTTTAGCAGCACTCGTAAGAAAGAGATAATTATATAAATCATGTAATTTATAACTTTAGACCTAAGGGTTGATAGTAAAGAGTGTTGGTTGTAGATATAATTATTGCAGAACCACATAAGTCTCTTTCATATGCTTTTCTCTCTTTTTGTATATAGCTTGATTGTTAACCACATGTTTTACACGTCCACATGATTATTATTATTTCCTTTGAAACTACCCTCTCAAATTCATACAGATATTTTTGAAGAATAAATAAAATATCTTTTTTGATTTTTTTACCCCAAAAGTGCCTTTCATTTTCTTATCGCCCTTGTTGTCATATTAGTGTCCTTTATGGCATGTTTGTTTGTGAGGTAGAGTAGTGTGGAGCCAAATAAAATTTTTGAAATTCAAATTCCCCCTTTCTATTTTAAAAAAATTCAAAATTTCCTCATCCTTTAAAAAAAAAGTCAAAAAGTCATTACTAAATTACAGAAAAATCTATATTTTTATGCAAAAAGAGTAAAAGAGAATTCATATCAAACAATTAAAAACAAAAAGTCATAATAACCAAATCATATATTATTCTTTCTTAATTTTTAGTTTACTCTATTTTACTCTACCTCTCAAATAAACAGGCCTTTATGTAAAGCAATCTTTGAGATTTGAGAGAAAGGAAGAAAAGTATATTTATAGTTTTACGAGGTGAGCTTGCAGGCATTAAAAAGTTAAAAATCAAGGCATGTTTGGCTGCTATTCTCGTGAAAGAAGAGCAGTTCTTTTTTTAGAGTATTTTCTTGATTTTCAGAACTGCTACACTTCGGGATTTCTCCTATGGCATTCCACGTTTAGCAAAATGGAGCTATGGATTTACATATACTGCATCCAACATTGACAGATTTTTCTCAATTTCCTCACAATCTAATGAGTTAGAGGATTTGCTTGATTTTCAAAAATGCTACACTTGAGGATTTCTCCCATGGCATTCCACATTTGGCAAACATCGATGGAACATCCAATGTTGACAGATTTTTCTCAATTTTCTCACAACCAAAAGAGTCAAGCCATAAAATCTAAATGCCTGTGCATTTGTGTCATTCCACAGCTGATGGACATCCAATCTCTATCTAGTCAGGATGGTGTAAGCCAATGGTTTACACACCCACATCTACTAATCTAGACATGGCACCACCAACACAGTTGATGGACATCCTCACTAAGGATTTCTCTCAGGGCATTTCACATTTGCCAAACATTTATGGGGCTATGGATATATATTATGTTACATTCAACTGTGACAAGTTTTTCTTTAATTTCTCATGATTCAAAATTTAGCCCCTAGGCGTTTTTGACATTCTTCGGATTTTCATTGTAGGTCCATAGAAATTAAAAAAAATATTTTTTAGGGCATGGACCTTTTTCCAATATGTCGAAATACTTGAGGAATCAACAACTAAAAATTGATCTTGTAACCATTGTGGACCTTGTAAACATAATTAATGGTTTGGATTGTGATTATGGGACAAAGGTATAGTTTCAAAGTAAAGAATGGCAATCTTTAATTTATCACTTATGGTACGATTCATCCGCTTGTCATCTTTAAACTGTGGATGATCAATGCTCATCAGTCTTTTTGTCATATTCTCACAATTCGTGATGAATTTGGCTTTCAAATTTAAACTTGGAGTCGGTTTAGGCCTTTTGAAGAGATTGAGTGGTTCGGATATTGCAAATGGGGCCTGTAGAAATTCATAAATCATGGTCCAAAGGCCTGCATTTTTTGCTAATATCTTAAAATATGTGAGGAATAAATAGATGAGATTTGACTAGGTAATTGTTTTAGACCTTTTAAACATGATTAATGGTTTGAATCTTAATTATGGGACACATGACGTTGCCACAACAAAAATCAATAATCCATAAGTTTCCACCCAAAGTATTGCTTATCTGCAGATCCACAAGCACGAGAACTGGATTTGTGGAATTTGGGATGAGGAGGTTCGACTTTGAGTTCATCCTGACCATTCAAAGATAAATCTTATCCCCTCCGACCAGATATCATCAAATTTCAACTCAAAGGGAATGGGTCCTACCATTGTGGTGCTCGATTGGACGGCGGGACCCTCTCCTTTTGAGCTGAGGATATATCGTTTGAGGGGATGAAATCATCTTAACTGGTATTATGGCTGCAACAAAAGATTTGACTAAATGGAAAAGAGCTCCATTGTATTAAGAGAAAATTTTTGTAGTTATTTTCATATTAAGAAAAAAGGACAGAATTTAAAAAAAATTTAAATTAGGGCTTAAATTTTCTAGTAAGTTTTCAATTAAGGTTAACTGGTCATTTAAAGTTATTTTTTGGCGACTTTTTTCCTTTTTTTTTCTTAAAAACACTCAAATTATAAAAAATTATTAGAAAACTTAGATCTTAATTTTAAAATTTGTGTCATTTTTGAAATATGACAACAAATTAAGTCCTTTAAAAAAAAAATTTTTTCATTCCGTTTAAAAACCCCTCCATCTTATCCTGTAAAAATGAGGATACAAGTGTCGGTTTATCTGTTTGTTTCTCCAACTGAAATGAGGTGGTGTTCTGCTAAAATCACCTCCATCAAATGTATCAATATTATCTCATGTACAGACAACGGAGGGTGTGTGGTGGTGCTTGCATTTTTAGTCGAAGTGGTGGTTGCTTGTCTCGCACGAGACACTGACCAGGCCCACCTTATCACATTAATTCAAACCTTGTGAATGAAAAGAATCTTGCTTTTTATGACTTTACTAGTGGAATACCTGTTTTTCTCCTGTGCAGGGGCTTCAAACTGGCGGGACTAAAGTAAAATTAAGAGATAGACAAGGGTATTTATACTTTTTTTTTTATGAGGGAACCCATTTCATGAGTGAGAGTTGTACATGTAAAGGATCTAAAATTCTGTATATGATTGGTATTGAGCTTCAATGATGAGCAAATGTCAAAATTATCTACCAAATGGAAATTAAAGTTTTATTTTCACTCTATACTTTTTTTTTCCTTAGTTATAGGGGTTGAGACCCCTTCAAAAGAGGGTAGTAGACCTGAGAGAGATTGTAGAGCCTTTCAGCAAAATAAGGCCCCTGTTGAACTTGTATGGCTAGATGAGAGCTGCCTTCTCTAACCATTCAAGTAAAAAGTTGTTCTCTTTCCACTCCACAGTTATGAAAAATTTTTTTTTCTTGTGAGCCTTGTAGGAGGGTATTAAGCTTTATTATTATTGTCACCTTTATAAAAGTTAAAATGCCATCTAACAAAGCTTCTCATTTGGTATGATTGATTTAACATAAAGATTCCTGTCTTTCATCCGTTATCTATTTTGCCAAGCTAAGGTATGGTAAAGAGTCTCTCCATCACGGGCTTTGGTGTGTGATGGTGCTTCCACAGCTAGTCATGCGTGTCTCCCACCATTCTAACGAGTAGCAGTTCTATATTACCTCGTGTGGGGCTTTCTTTTGGCATGTGGGGGTTACTTTTCCATTTGAATGCACTGTCTCAATTTGCATGATCCGATATCAAAACTGAAAACCAATCTGGTTTGAAACATGGCCATCCTTCTAAAAGGATAAAATCTTAAACCTAAGAGCTTCCCCAATTCATAAATTAAAGTGAATTGTGATTTAGGTGACTTTCTATTCAACGAAGCAGAGATTTATTATAACTTTTATAAGAAAAGCCATAAAACTCTGTTGTTTCTTTCTTTTTTCTAGAATTTCCTTCGAAATTAAAGAAAATTATCTTTTCTTAAAATAAAAGACTATTTTGTTAATTAATTTATATAAGCTGTTTGAGTTTTGTGTGCATTAAATCACAAAATTCCCATTTTAATGCGCTTGTTTCCCCTCATTCATTCAATTCTTTATTTCTTAGAGTTCCACATCGGTTATGTGGAATTCATAATGAGGTGTTTATAATGAATTCATCATAGGCTTATGGTGTTAAGCTTCTATAGTGGTGGTAACCACATAAGTGCATGCGCACCAGCCGTCTCAGGCCTGCTCGTCTTTGTTGGGTTGTGTCTTGTTGGACGGCTCACTGGTGGTGGTGGATTGGTGTTGGTCCTCCTTCCAGGTTGGGCCTTGACCTTGCGTGTGTATTTTTGGACTGATGGTGGATCCGTAACCATTAGCGTAATGGTTTTTGCATTAATATGCATTTACGTTACCTAACTGTTGCGCGGTATGCCTGGAAACCCTTATATAAAGGGGTTGCGGCTTACCGGCTTACTCAAGAACTCCTATATAAAGGGTTACGGGGTGAGTTTCTCTTCACAACTGCTAATTCCTCTTGTCAATTGGAGATTCCATGCAGGAAGCGATCTTATTTTGGAAATGTCTGAGAGTTCATCTGCACTTGTATGGGAGCAAAATCTACCTAAATAAAAGGTTTTAAAAGACATTATTCGGCTACCAATTATTTTGGTAATTTTATTAATATTTTCATGGGATTATTTAAATTTTGCAACGAATAATTCTCGTACACAAGAATACAGCACAAATTGTCTTCATTATCTTATCACCATTGCTGTCATATCAGTGTGCTTTATATAAATTAAATCTTTGAAAATTCAGAGAGAGAGAGAGAGAGAGAGAGAGAGAGAGATCTTTAGTTTAACCCAGGTGGGCTTGCCTGCATAAACAATCAAAATCTGCAGAGATTTTAGTGTTAGATTGAATTCAAGTGTAATCAGGAAACTGACCTCTAAGTGTAGCTAGCTGACACTTGAAGGAAGCAAGTCAATCAAAACAATGAAGGAAGCAAGTAGAAATTAAGAAATTGGCCTCTAACTTTAACTGCTAGTGTAATCAGGAAACTGACCTCCAAGTGTAGCTGACACTTGAAGGAAGCAAGTCAATCAAAACAATGACGGTGGCAAGCAGAAATTAAGAAACTGGTCTCTAAGTGTAACTGCTGGCTCATTATTTAAAATTCATATCCATACAAATCGATATCAATCATGCCATTGTGCAAATTGATGCAAAGCACCTGGGAGTCGAACCTTATGAGCCAGCAGTAACACTGGGAGATGTCCATACTAACCCTGAACAAATGTCCATATTGCGATATTCCATCCGTTTCAACTTTTACTTGGATGCTGTGGTAAAATCATGGGTCTGCAAAGGTGTCAATTAGCAGGTCACTTGCCAACTACCAATCAAAGCCTTCCTCTCTCTCTGAAAAAGTTGGACAATGCCTGTTACTGTGATAATGTGAATCACGTGGCAAGGGTGTGCGGTAGTACTTTGCATAATTGCACTGCTGGTCATGCGTGCCTCCCACGTTAGAGACAATAAGGGCCCAAGGGCCACATGAATTCAAACTAGTAAATAAAAAGAGGGTTTTCCTTTGGAACCAAGATCTTAAAACAAATTATACGGTTATTGTGGCGGGTCCAATCAGGACCCTTTATATGTATGACTTGCTTCAGACAGGGTGGAGCTGAAGGAAAGCGAGAAACCATAGGGGCATTTACTAGGAAGCCATTTCATCAGTGAGGAAAAGCCAAAAGAGTAAAGGGGAGAGAAGAAGAAAAAGAGAAATGAGAGCAGTGAAGAAAGAAGAAAGAAGAAAGTAGAAGAAGAACTAGGAGAGGATAGGGGAGAGGAAGCACTAGTGGCTCAGGTATTTATCTCTCCCTCTCATCTTTCTTCAATTATCAGCTGACACGGCCATACAAATGAGAATGATATGTACTAAAATATGTAAGCTAATTTATACAAGAATACTTTATTATATTAATAATGTCATGTTAATCATGCAATCTCACTTTGCCAATATGTCTACGTGATAATAAGTTGTTAACATTTAGGGAAAAAACGAGTGTTTATAATTGGTATTTCAAACAACTGATGGGATTTCATAGATCAGATCACTTGAGTCCTGCTTTGATGGAAAGAGGGAGAGGAAGAAAGGAGGGGAAAAAGAAGATTTGAGCGACAATATCATTGCTCAACTGAAACGAACAACAACGATATAGTTGCACCAACAAGGAATGATTTGCAGGAGGGCCTTTATTGTTATAAAGTCTGTGCTGGCCTTCGTGGTGCACTAGGCATCTAACTTAATTTTTCAAGTGAGTTCCTCAAAGGTAAAAAAAAAAAGCTAAAATAAATTGTTGTGAGTGGTTTTCTTGAATCAAGTGGCCGATGGCTTAAGAGTTCTTTGATATTAGTGAGAACTCACATTTGATCACACCTTAAATCCGAAGGGATTAGGATGGATCCTGAGACGTGACACACATAACCTATAGCAATCTGTGCCATATCAAAACATATATGAACTGCTACAAAGGTGATTCGATAGGTATGCATAAGGAAGATCCATAAACACATATCAATTAATTGAATTATAAAGCAAAAACATGTAATGTACACTTGCAATTGTCATAGACATTAATAAAATATTCATTCATCCATAATTATAAACTAAGTCTGTTAATTAACCATCCACATGCATAAATTAACAAGGTTCAAAAACATGTTCGAAATGCAAAATAACATTTCCATCAAGGCAACCCTAAGCAATATAACAATGATGCATGATCTATCCATGAGCCAAGCCATGGCTGCAACCTAACAAGCCAAAATAAAATCTTGCAACGCACTTCTCTGGATGACTAGTGAAACACGTCATCCTCGTTCTACTTGTCTACACTCCAAGATACCGTTGAGGTTCCTTCTGGAGTCGCGTCGATTGCAACACGAGCATCGGGTTCTGTACTTATAACACTAAGGGTACCACTATTAATAGACAATTAAGCAAATATAAAGTACATAAGACTATCATAATGTATCAATTGAATTAGAATTATATTGATTTAAAAGAAAGCAATGTCGAGAACTAAGCATATTTTGTATGTGAATAAATATGAGTAAGGAATCATTAAAAAAATATATTAACTTATTAGTTGGCATCCACATAGCTATCTTCTCTTAAGAGAGAGCATATCATACGGTGAGAAATCACTAGTGGTTGGGCCATGATCGGTCTAGCTACCTTAAGAGTGCTGACCAACTCTTTATATGACTATTGTCGTTGGTAACAGATAAAATATCCTCATTCGATCCCGTCAAACCTCCTATCTGTACAAGCTAAGTGGTGTTGACTCAATGCCTCTAGTCCGATCAAAATTCATACCTTTATACTTTCTTACGTAGCGATCGACTCATTACTATACGGAACATATACTAGTATTGTGGTTGTATCCAATCATGAGAGAACTCAGAATAAAATTGAATAGCCAATTAACAAACAATGCATTCTCAATTGCATCTAGGAAGGAATTATTCCAACCCAATACTTCCAAAAGACTACTTATAGTCTTAGTACTGCCAATGGGCAGAAACTATTCATTAATTACCAATTAAAAGGCACTTACATATGTAATAATGGCATATGTATGCCTACTCATTTTTATCTTATAAAAAATCTTTCCCAACAAATTATTTTGGGAAGCCCATTTCTTACTTCTATTATGCCAATAGAGCAAATTGATTCTAAAGGATTCAGTGGAAATTTTAATAATCACAAAGTCCAGTTTGAATTTATCATTAAACCAAAAACTAAAATTCTCAACTTTCTTAGAGATACTATTAACTATAAAGAAAAACATATCTATTTCTTATAGCAAGAAATAATGTTTTTAAATATCGAACACCAATTACTTTAGCCACAAATAAAAAATAATATTGAAAAAATTCATCAGCATTTTATCACTGAAATCTATAGTGATACTCCTAATGCTTTCTAGAATAGAAAACAACATAATATTGTTTCTCTTCCCTATGAAAAAGATTTTAATGAAAAATCCATTTCTACAAAGACTCATCCAAGCCAAATGAAAAAAGAATATTTAAATCTGTGTAAAACTGAAATCCAAAATCTTTTGGAGAAAAATTTAATTAGGAAAAGTTATTCTCCTTAGAGTTGCACTGTTTTTTTTTAAGTAAATAAAAATGCAGAAAAGGAAAGATGAGTGCCTCAATTAGTAATCAATTATAAACCTCTGAATAATTGTTTAAAATGGATAAGATATCCAATCCTTAATAAAAAAAAAAGATCTTTTAGACAGACTCCATTCTGCAAAAATATTTTCCAAATTTGATCCAAAATCTGGATATTGGCAAATCCAAATTATTGAAGCAGACAGATAGAAAACTACTTTTACTGTTCCATTTGGATATTACGAATGAAATGTAATGCCATTTGGATTAAAAAAATACCCCTTCCAAATTTCAGAATATTATGGATGAAATATTTAATCCCTATTTAGAATTTTCCATTGTATATCTAGATGACATTTTAATCTTTTCAAAATCTATTGATCAGTATTTCAAACATCTTATAATTTTTAAAGATGTTATTAAAAGAAATGGCTTGGTGATCTCTGCCCCAAAAATAAAACTTTTCCAAACAACTGTCCGATTTCTAGGACATAATATACACCAAGGGAAAATCATCCCTATTGATCAAAGTATTGAATTTGCCTCCAAATTTCCAAATGAGATAATTGACAAGACGCAATTACAAAGATTTTTAGGAAGTCTGAATTATATTTTAGATTATTATCCTAAACTAGCTTAGGATGCAGACATTCTTTATGAAAGACTAAAAAAGCATCCTTCTCTATGGACAGAGGCTGATACTAGAGCTGTTCGTTAGATTAAAAGTTAAACAATTACCCTGTCTTACTGTTGCTGATCCTCAATTGTATAAAATTGTGGAAACTGATGCCTCTAATAAAGGTTATGGAGGCATTCTGCACAGAAAAATCTTACTTCTAATAAAGAAGAATTAGTTAGATTCACTTTAGATATTTGGAAGAATGCTCAAATTAATTATTCTATAATAAAGAAAGAAATTCTTTCTATTGTGAAATGTGTTTCTAAATTTCAAGATGATGTATTAAATCAACGATTTCTAATTAGAATTGATTGTAGTTCTGCTAAACAGATCCTAAAGAAGGATATTAAAAATCTAGCCTCTAAGCAAATTTTTGCTGGATGGCAAGCTAATTTATCTGCCTTTGATCTTGATATTGAATATACTAAGGGAGTAGCAAATTCCCTTCTTGATTTTCTCACTTGTGGATTTTTGCAGAGCCCAATCATGAGCTCCTTTGTCCAAGGCAGAGGCCGCGGCTTAGGCAAAAGAAAAGCCCCTCAGCCTTCTCCAGACGATCCAGAATTCTGGCAAATAGTTCAGTCCAGAGCTAAGGCCAATAAAGGGCCTATTTTTTCAAGAGTTAATCCTACTTCAGTAGAAGCAGCAGCAATGAAATCTGCCAAGGGAGTCCTCCTCCAAGAACCTCAATTTAAGCAAAAACCAATCTGTGAAACTATTTTGGTAATTAGCCAAGAAGATCAGCAATGGATGACTGATCCTTGGAAAATTAAGCAAACATATCTGGGTACTGAGAGCTTTGCTGCACCTGATGGCAAATATCGCTATATCTATGAAGCAATGCTTCAAGAAACAGGCTCTGTGGAAATTAGCCACACTCTTCAAAATTCAAATAAGAAAGAAAGCTCAATTAGCTATAGCAAATGCATTATCAAAAGAATAATTAGACCTACAGAATGGGATTTTGATTTAAACAAATTCCGTAGGCTTTCAACCGGACAATCCTACAATTATTGGGATTACATACAAGCATGGAAAAATACTTTCTATTATCAAAATCCTCAACATAAACACTCATGGTTTATTAAATTATGCCCAGAATTAGCTAAATTTCGTTTTCCCAATTGGTTTTTTGAATGGTGGGAGAAATTTGGCCCTACAATTGATGCTTTTCCTGAATCTATAGGAAAATTATTTCCACAATGGCGATCTAAGCATCCTCAATTAAGAGGAAAAGATACTTATCCTATGGAATTCCCATCCTTATTATTTTTCACTGAATTTGGACTCCCATGGATTTGGAAATGGGATATTCTTACCACTTTCAATCACTGCAAAGTCCCAATTTTACAAAGGACTTTTTGGTTTAGATGGTGGAATAAATTCCCCAACCTTGAAGATAAAGTTCAAGAAATACAAAAAGCCATAGACCAATTCCTTAATCCAATCATTCCGTCTGTTAGCTTAATCGAAAGCTCCTCTTCTAATCCTTTTGATTTATTAAAAAATCAATTAAGAGCTCAATTTCCTCATATTTCGAATCAAGAACTAGTGATTAAATGTATGGAAGTAATAAAAGCTTCCTTTGTTCAATCTTTCTCTCCTCTTGTGAAATATGATGCTTCTATTACATCAACTCACAAGAATGATGATGAGCACAATCCATCCACCCGCCTTGCTGGTGAATCACAAGACCCCATTCAGGATGCTTCTATCGAAGATTATTGGGATTCCCTCACCGAAGTCATGGCTGAAAAGTTTTCAAAGCAATCAAACTAGTGGTAGGACCACCAATTTTGTCTCTTTCCACTATTGACAAAGCATCATTATATAAAGATGCAGCAATAATTCCACTACCAACAGCGCCAGCTCATCCTTCTATACCAGCGCACAATGCACAAGGCCTTATCTGCTAGCACACCATATTCAAGCACCTTCTTCGGACTTAATTTTAGTTGAAGTTCGCGGACTCCAGAGTTGTTAAGTTTGTTGCCTATCTAAGGGAAGATCTCGCCCTTCTTGAGGGCATCAGTTATTATGAACCAAAAAAGTAGTAAATAGCAAGATTGCTCTCTCTTTGTAAATGCTCTCCTATTGTAATAAACATTTGCTCCAAATTAGGTAAGGTTTCTCTTATCTTGTCCATTTTGTTGATTTTGAATTTGTTGATTTTGATTTTCGCATTTGTATCAGAGCCATGATGGCTTAATTGATTGCATGGATACTTATATATATCTAATTATACTTAATCATATTTAATATGTGATTGGTGAGTATTAGCACTCTACCCAAGCATTTGTATACTTTATTATGTTATGTAGGACATTACAACAAGTCGCGTTGGGGTTTTGCCGTATGAGCAGGGATTGCATTAATAGCGTTTTACCCATAAATCATTGACAGACATGCATAATGTAATAGGAGTCTGCAAAAACTTCAACGGAGTGAGTTGCTTAAAATCTAATTAATTATTTTTAAGTATAACTTAGATGTATTTGTATCCATACCGTTCCTACTACCTTGATAAGCAGATTTTTACAGAATTCTAATGTAAAGAATTCAGAATTAATTGAATACAATAATGTCCAAGAACAATTAAATCGTTGGACAATTCCCTCTGTTAAACCAAAAACTATCTATAAGATAGGAATATTTAAATTTAATAGAGCATGGCAATCAGGACCTTAGAACAGACTGTAAGTCTTGAAAATGAAGATGAGACTCTGAGGTTATTAGACCCGGAAGATATTATATGCTATATGCAGCAACATAAGTTCCTACATATTGGCTATATCCAGGTTGCCTTCAAACCTCTAACTCTCTTAGGCATGAATGCCTGTTTGCAAGCTCAATTATGAGATGCTAGATCTCTTGACTGGAGACCCTCCATGATGGGGATTGTAGAAACTGGTTTTTGTCATGTACCAATTTATTTTAATGTTTATCCCAATTGAACTCTGTCCCTTACAAATAGAAATATATGTGAGGCTACAACCTTAATGCTTTAGACTAAGGGATACAATTTTCTCCCTGGATTGGAATCTATTGCAATCATATACAGGATCCATTATAAGGTCATGAATAGTTTGGCCCCTAATGTACACCAGATTAGCCCTCCAAGGAAAATTGTTTTAATTGAGTCCAATCTTATGACTTCTAATATAGCTTCTCCTAGAATGATATCTTATGAAGAAGTTAAATTTCCAGATAATTGGACTGTGCAAAACGCAATTCCTCCAAGGCTTATTTTACATCATGATATTGATGAAATAATTCAAATAGTGGATGGAGACGTTTCAATTAGCTTTCATAGACCTCTTAGGTCCCCATCTTCTAGAATAAGTTCTTCAAGCAGTATCCCTCCTTATCGAGTGTCTCTACCATCCTCTTCCAGACACTCTACATCATCCACGAGACCAGCCTCCGAAGTTGGGTCGATTGATCCTAGTCCAAAGACTACCTCTATCCCTCTCGTGCATACTACAGGTACTGCTCTTGAAGTTCCGAATAATTTAGAAGGACTTCATATATCAAAACAGCAAATTCCTCATGGAATCTATAGCAGGCAATCTAATGAAAGAACTTCTCCTACTGCCAACGAAGCCAACTTTACTCTACCATAATGGAAGAGAAATTAAAATTTTCTAGTTAATAGAAAGAAAATCAATGATGAATTCTATCAACCAACATATGAGGCTTTTAGAAATGGGTACTTTAAAAGTTCAATAAGGACCGCTTATTACAATTTAAAGAAGAATTTTATCATTTATAGATCTGACTCACATTATGTTTCCTTTTGTCACTTGGTTTTATACTGCTAAATATCCTAAACTTGAAAAGGAATGATCAATTTTAATGCTTTCAGAATTTCATAAAGCACGGCAGAAAATGGATGGAGCCCAAATTAAGGCTCTACATCCACCCGTAGAACACTTAAAAGGTTGAATCTGCTAGCACTTTTGACTAAGCCTTAGCTACTTTAGAAGCTGCTGCTTATATTAAAGCAGATGAAAACTCTTCTTTGCGTAAGGTTTACGAGCAGAACAATTATACTAATCTGCACCTCCAAACTATTGACAACAATTGACCAAGATTGAAAACTAAATTTAATCTCTAGATGAGAAAAGTTTCACCAAATTAAGTGCTGAACCTCAAATTGTACAGGAAATTCCTATTAAACCTCCATCCCAATACAGGGATTCAACCTTTCTAATATAAGAGAAAAGCATGATGAGTTGATAACTCAATTGTTAAGTCAAATGAAAGGATTAAGTATTCAAGTCTTAACCCAAGATTCTACTATAGAATCCGATTCTGAAATTTCTCAAAATGAAGTAATTAACATGGAAGCTTCATTACAAGCTTTACAGAATGAAATTAATACTATCAAATATAGTAAGTGTTCCCAAAATATATCGGACATAAATAGTAGGCACTATTATCCTCGACCTACTTCATAGGATCCATTATATGAAGATGATTTCCTTTATTCTCAAAAATCATTTCATGGTAAGACCATTTATGAATGAAATATAAATGGCAAATCTAAATATTAAAATTTTGAAATAATACATCAAATGCTGATGTCTAGTACTATTTGTAAACAAAATAATAATTATGACGGCAATATAGCCAAACTTATGACCACTAAGTTTACTGGTGTGTTAAAAAGCTGGTGGGATAATATTCTGACGGAATTACAATGTCTAGAAATTATCATTGCAAAAAAAAAAAAAATCAAAAATGAAAATACTCAACAGCAAGAAATTCACGAAGATGCTACTTATACATTAGTTCAAACAATCATCCTACACTTTGTAGGCCCTTGGGATAACCAGAGAGAATGAAGTCATGAACTATTATAGAATTTGAGATGTCTATCTTTAACCCATATTAGATGGTATAAAGACGTTTTTCTTGCAAAAGTTATGCAAAGACATAATGCCAATAGTGAGCATTGAAAAGTCAAATTTATTGATGATCTTCCAAATTTATTTACTGAAAGGGTTCGAAAGAAACTTAGAGATAGACATGATGGAATTACTATTCCTTATGTTCAATATACTTATGGATAATTAATTAGTGTTGTCCTCTAAGAAGGATTATCTCTTTGCAATGATTTAAATTGCAAAATCAATTGAAAAAACAAAATCTTACTAGTCGAAGAGAATTAGGAGAATTTTGTGACCAGTTTACTTATGATACTTCTATCAAGTATCCTAAAATTCAGAAGTCGAAGAAGCATAAATTTCTACGCAAACCATATAAAAAGCAGAAAAAATATGTTCCTAAAAATTCGGAGTCTAAGGACTTGTATTCCAAAAGGAAACCTAATCAAGGAAAGAAAGGAATAAATCAGAAATAAAATGTTAGGAAGGGGGGACCTTTGATTCAAATGTTGGGGAGCCCTTTACATGGGAAACTGGGGGCCACCTTTGATTCTAATGGCTAGTAGGTTAGGAAGGGCTTGCCTATTTCGCCTTGGCCAGATGGACTTCCATCACTTTTGCTGGGTCTTGAGAGATACATGGGAATCCTTCTCATCATATGACACAGGCCTCAAGCGTCACTTATGAAAAGTGGAAATTCAAACCAGACTGCCTGGGTAAGTCCTCTGTCCTCTATCAAACTATTGTTGTCAATTTGATTGTGCAATTAATCTATCAAAAGTTTTAAATTGCACATACACTAAAGCTTATATTAGTGTTAAATGTAATTTACACTGCAAAGAGCGGTTTCACTGAGTTGGTGCGGTCAAGCGGTTTTCTCAAATGGGCGTATGGGTTTCTCCCTCCAGTGAAATTGTGATCTCTACCATAGTTACCAAACACACCATTAATGCCTTTGTTTGCTTATTCGGCAGTGGGGCGTCAGGCATCTTTTTAATTGTTAGCATTTGGCATCACAGAAGATTTGATCAGAGAATCGGCGTCCACCATAGAGAACTAGAAGATGAATGGTATGGATCAACCTAAGATGAATAATTTCCTTGGTTTTCAACTGTTTTTTCTCTCTCTCTTTCTTCTCTCCCCCTTTTCATCATTCAGTGGATTCATTAGAATGGCTAACCCATCTCAAATGGGCGAATGATTTGTTTCTCAGTTACTTAGCAAAATATCGAGAGAGAGAGAGAGAGAGAGAGAGAGAGAGAGAGAGAGAGATTTGTATCAAAATTGAGTGGGAAACCAAATAAGCTGATCAATCTTGATTATTCGTGTAAACCGAGACTACTGTTACTTGGAGCCCATGTTACAGATGTCAACATCTATTGCATTAAGTTAAGTAGGAATTTGGATTGCTTGTTTAGAGTAGATTACTAGTGGAGCCCTGCATGTGCAAGGTCCAAGCACAGCTAAGCTTGCTTTTACATTTTTCTTCCCAATCAATCAATGATGTTTTTTTTTCGCCTCACCGTTTTGGATTTCTCCATTATAGTATGAGCAGAGTTCAAAAAATGCCAAAGTTGGGATCCTCTCCTTACAACAATTGGGTAAGAAGAGCTGGATGAACTCCATAAAAATTGACAATAAACATCCATAAAAATTGCCAATACATTCTCAATGAGACTTCACCTTATGATCAAAGCCTCCTTCAATCAAGTGCAGTAAATAGAAATGAAATGATCCTTTTTTATTGTATCTGTATACAGACTCCAGAGTAGGGATGGCACCTAAAGCCTCAATAACAACTGCTAGAAGCAAGCTACTGGCTTTGAGTGTTGAAACTTTCTGGTCGGTGAAGCCTAAAATACATTCAGAGGACTTCATAATTCAATTAATTATTTAATCAATAAAAATGATCAGTTGAACTACTTACATAGTTGCATATAGCCTCCAAAACACTTATAACGAATGCATTATTGTGCTATAACCTTTCTTGGTGATGGAGCACCTGCGGCTTTAACACCCCCCAGAAAGCCCCATCTGTTATTTCTGCATTAGAAAAAAATTATAAGTTTCAGTACTAATTAAGGAATTCTCAAACCTGCCATGACAAAGAGGCTAACGCCTTGCATTCTGCACATGAACAAGAGTGCTTTATTTTTATAATAAGCAAACCAGCTCAATTGGTAGTTTGTTATTTCATTATCGCATTATCTCGTACTGTAAATTCACAGGCTATTATGATAGCTAGCCCAATTAGTAGTTTTCTGCATACAGTAACCTGTAAATGGTTTGCCTCACAAGATGATGCTTCCCAGTGACATTTCCAATTTGTGTGCATTACAAAGCAGTACTCCCAATGCAAGATAAATCCCCTCCAAGAAAGATCATCAAACCAAGGGTTATTGAGAAGCCACTTATTTTAACCACATTTTCTGAGTAGATTCTTGGGTACATTCATCTAGATGTGCATGAGAAGCAAGTTTGAGAAGTGAGAGAAAAGAGGACTGTGAAAAGCCTTATACCCACACTACGAAAAATGATGCAAGAGTTAGCTTCCACTGTGTAGAGCTTCCAGTGCAATTTCAGATTCATTGTAGAAGCAAGATGTTGATGTTCCTCAAATATTCCCTACACATTTCATAAAAGAAAAATTTTGGTTTTTTGAACATTTCTCAACCCTTTCTAAATTGAATAAGAAAGATAAAAATCAATATATTTTGTTTCACAACATCAAATAATACACTTTGTAGAGATAGCCAAAATAAAAGGAACAGAGAGATGCCATTATTGTTTGCATAGGAATGAAAAAAATAAATTTAACACAACAATGAAAGGTTGGATTTAGGAACTCACAACACTTTAGTAATAAAAGTTAGCATCTGTGTCACCACAATAGTGTAGACATTGCTGATAGTGAAATAGTTATAACATAATAAATTGAGGCAGATTAGTTATAGTTGGACATGTAATGAGCCTTGAAAGTGTCTAAATTAAATAAAATGTTAAGCAAAGTACGAGATTGACTGGTTCTATATGCAGAATGGCTGAATAAGAGGAATTCTCAGAGGTACATAAATTCCTTTTAGTAGAAGAGGTACATATAACATCACCAACTCCTGCCAATAACTGGGATATTTAAAAAGCACAACCAATATTATCAACAAAAAAAAAAAAAAAATCTATCCGGAAGAAATATGTTCTGCTGCAAAAGTTGAGGCCCCAACTAACAATTTGATGATTAAGAGAAAACTTCAAAAAAATATGGAAAGAGGCAGTAGAAACCTCCTCGTCTGTGTAACTTTGAATCTATTTATGACGTGCTAGATAGAGATGAGGTTATGTGCAACTATAAAATAGCTGACAGGTTTCTACATCACATTGGATTCTCAAATTCAAATTAAGTCCTATATTGGACATCTATTTATACATACTAAATAGCTAATTTGACCAGCTCAATTTTAATTGACACTGCTAATTTTGACTTTTATCCAATCCAATTAATTCTGACCTAATATTGATTTGAACTATAAGATTGAGAGAAAGCATAATCAAACATATTATATATGTAGAACATGATGGAACCGAAACTTCTTACGAAGTCATTGACTACTGCAGAAAGTATAAAACTCATCTATTTTTTTATACAAAAAGTAATAAATGTTCTAACATCAAATTATGAGATTAAATTCCCCAATGGAAAACTTATTCTTATTGTTGGGTTTATGTCGTGTGTTCCAGGTTCACCGGATTGGTCCATAGGGTTAGTCTTGGATTGGCCTTTGGGTTAGGGGTAGTTTGGTCTTTATACCAGACTTTCTTTGGGGCTAAGAGAGAGAGAGAGAGAGAGAGAGAGAGAGAGAGAGAAAGAGAGAGCTATATATATGATGTAACCTGCAACCCTAAACCTAAGCAAAAGAGTACAATAAAAAAGTAGAATTCTCTTTTGGCTGTGGACGTAGGCATCTCGCCAAACCACGTAAATCTCTCGTATATATGCTCTTGTGTACTTGTCTCTTCTTGTGTGTGGCTTTGATTGTCAGTCGCAGGTTATGCGCTTTCGCACATGCACAACACTTAGACCCATGTAAAACCAAAAATAAAAAAAGAAAAAGAAAAAGAATGAGAGTTCTTGGAAACCTATAAGAGTTCATTTAAATAAAATAAAAAAAAGAAAAATATTGATCTGAACTATAAGATAGAGAGAAAGCATAATCAAACATTTCATGTATGTAGAACATGAGGCCGACTTTAAGATTAAAAACTAACCAAGTGCAGCTAAAATTTCTTACCAAGTTATTGCCTACTCCACAAAGTATGAACGATAAAACATCAATTTATTTTTTAAAACAAAAAACAATAAATGTTCTAACCAAAATGTCTCTACCAGCAAAATATGAAATTGAATTCTCCAATGCAGAACTTATTCCTAAAGGCCCATAAAAAAAAAAAAAAGAATGAGAATTTCTAGAATCAACATCAACCTTAATCAATCAACTCGCAACAAAACACCAACCAAAGCCCTAGCTAATCCCCAATTCCAAGAAAACCCAAACAGGAAAATGAAACCCAAAAAAGTTCATTTAAACAAAAACAACAAATAAGGAAAAAAGAAAAGAGAATCCACCTTTGATTCATGAAAAAGATTGTGTTTCTAACAATAATACATCACCCAAAAGCATAAAAGAAAAGATAAGATGAACATGTATACAAAAATCTATAAAATAAAATAAAATAAAAAACAAGAAAGACGGTTGAAAGAGATTTAGAAAATTACCTTTTGACACTAAAATGGACCGATTTTGGGTCAGAAAGATTTCCATATCATAAGAAAATGGTTCTCAAAAGAGAAAAAATTACTTATCAATTTAGATAACCATGTAACAAATGACATGTCCATTAATGCCACATTATCTATAGGTAGATACCTGGTATAGAAATTACAAAATAAAAAAATGGAGAAAGGATTCATAATTCAATAGAATGAAATTCTTTTAGCACAGATTCTAATCATCTTAGACAAAAAAAAAAAAAAGTTAATTATTGTACCACGTTATTGAAAGACTCTACAGCCTCAAACATGAGTATAAATACATCTGATTTCTGAAAATATATATCTATTTAATGAATGGAAAATCCGAAGATTTTTTTTTTTGAAAAACAAAAGAAAAGATATTACAAAATAATAATAATAATAAGGTCATCAGTTCAAATTCATAAGGCAAAAAAAGTAGAGTTCGCAAGAAACTGAAGAGCAGTTTCATTTTAGCCTATAAAAGACCAAAAAGAAGCATTTTTTGAAATGATCCAAACGTGCCCATACCTCCAATCTCTTCATATCTAGAAAGCCCCCACTGGTTTGATCAAGGACTGTAAAAAATTTTTTTGAAGCCTTGGGACCTGATATTCCAAGCATATATATCAACAAATCATTGCAAATAAAAAAAAATCCCAACATTTTCCTAAAATTTACTTATTTGAGAAAAAAAATATTAAACAGCCTTGTAGGCTAAAAAAGAAATACAAAAAGACATACACATTCATATCATGGTAGACCTTAACTTGTAGAAGAAGACCTTAATGTGTATATGTCTTTTTGTATTTCTTTTTTAGCCTACAAGGCTGTTTAATATTTTTTTTCTCAAGTAAGTAAAATTTTAGGAAAATGTTGGGATTTTTTTTTATTTGAATGGCTTGTTGATATATATGCTTGGAATCAGGTCCCAAGGCTTCAAATATATATATATATATTTACAGTCTTTGATCAAACCAGTAGGAGATTTCTAGATACGAAGAGAATGGAGGTATGGCCACATTTGGATCATTTCAAAAATTGCCTTCTCTTTCTTTGGTTTATTATATCACAAACTATGGCATAGATATAAAGGAAAAGAATACCAACTACATAAATGCTATTTGTAGAAAATGCATTATCGTTGTTGAATCATATGGAAGAAGTATTCTTCAAAGGATATTGAAAGAAGTATCATCAACAACAAAGATAAAAATAACTCAGTATGAAAAGAATAATAACCATCGCTAATGACCTCGCCTATGAGGAATATCTCCACAAATGGTTCTCTCACTACCTGGAATAGTCATGCTTAATTCCTTCATGTTTATATTTTTTTGGGGACTCAGGAATTCAACTTGCTATCAACAACCTGTTTTCTTAGGTTTCTTGCTTTCAGGAGAGGGCTGCTATGTATTTTGTACTTCTCTTAAGCTAATTAAATTTCCTTTCCTTAGCAACTGGTGTAGATATTGGCATCTTTATTCTGCTGGAATGACTGATCACAGCCATAAGGAGGTGACATTGGGGAAGCACTCAGTAGCTTGAAAAAGGAAATGGGGATGGAAAGGATCATGTAGGAACATCATGGAAGTGTACAGTCCAACTGAATGGTGGACCCAAACAATAGGTATGCTATCATACTTATGCTACAAATGAACCACTTACCAAACCATTGTGCCCATTGAGCAATCAGTTGTGACAAAAGATATGTCCATGGACCCAGATGTCCTGATGATGTCCATGAACATTTGACTAAATGTACAATAAAAATAGAAGATAACTAAACATAACTGGATCATCTTGAGTGTCCTTTCATGCCATTCACTAACCATATAAACTGTACAAGTGGAGCTCAAACTTGGCGATCCAAACTATTCATATGATGGGGCCTATCATGAATCTAAAATTATGTGGACAGTTATATGTAACTGTGCATTTTCAAGACAACAACAGTTGAATAGCTGAGGGCATTAGACAAGAATATATCAGGCACGACCATCCTCCGATGGTCCCTCAGGTGAGTGGTTCAGATTATTGAAATGTGCATCCCACCCATTCTCTTTCTGATTGAACAAAATGATGCAATTTCCCTTGATCAATTATCATAAAATAGCATTCTAAAGTCTAAATGTAAATTTTATCTCTTTATTCTACACAAGTGGAAAAAGGAAAAGAGAAAAACCTCTGAGTAGCTTTCGTCATGTCTGTAATTCTCAAGTAGAGGTTCACTTAGAGCATCTGATTCTAATCTGTCTGAACACTCATGGTTAAGACCATTGGCATCCCCATGATGGATTCTCCTCCTCAAAGTAACTGACATCATGATTCAAGTTGCTTTGGGTTTGTGAAGTATGCCTATTAGAATGTAACAAATCACTCCTCAGCATATTATCAAATGGATAAATGGTATTAAATTAGATAACCATCCAAAAATATCATTAATCATTTGTAGAATTTATATCATCTATAAAGGACAAAGTTAACAACCAAAACAGGGATCCATATCCCCTGGATATAAAAAGATCGTTACCATTGTGAAAAAAAAAAGAGTCATGATATTCGTTTTCAGTCAACACATAAACATTTAAAGAACAATGATAAAGTTAGTAGGATATGAACCCTTCAACTGAAAGGTGCATGAATGTCCATAAAGAGAGATTCTCGCATTCCTTCATAGAAATATAAGGCTACAAAGTTGCTCTTAACCCCAACTATATTGAAAATAGAAAAAAGTTTTGAAGCACTTGAAATCTAGTTGTCACTCTACTTGCAGTAGAATCACGCATTGAATTTTTTTTTATATCGGAAACAGTAAAATTTTATTGAAGAGAGAACAAGTACAACTACTCAGATTGAAGCAAACAAACAGCCCTCCAAATTGTGGCGGTACAGGAGACATGTACCAGCTACCAACTACAAGACCAAACCACTTAAATTACATGTTCTAAGCACCTCTTGCTTGGATAAACAATCTGCTATCCCATTTGCATATCTACCAATGTGCTGAAATGGGATTCGCATATCTGAAATTAGATTGATTTCACTGAAGAGGAATTTCATTTTCCATGGTCCCCTCAAAGATTTCACCCAAGAAACAGCATTAGCCGAATCACTCTCTACAATCCAATAATGATGAAAGAAAGTGAGATAAATACGAAGTGCTTCCAAAATTGCCTTAACTTCCACTTCATTAGAATCTTTGACCCAAACATGGTTAGAAAACACATAAATAACTTTCCCCTTATGATTTCCTAGGACGCCTTCAATTCCGGCCAGCCCTGGTATTCCTTTTGCCGATCCATAATATTTTGTAAAAATTATCATAAGGGAAATTTAACCAGGCAGCATTAGAGCTCGATATGGTTGTAGGGTTTGTTAGCGCTTCAAAACAATGACAATCTGCTTAAAAATAAAAATGAAAATTGATTGATATTAACAATTTAGGAGAAAGTTCTGGCCAACATTTGGTCCCATCAATAAACTTGCTTATATAGGATTTCTTGATGGTAGAAGGGTAGCATAATTTGTTTCTTTGAGTAAGAGGAAAACTTAGGTCAAACGAATGTAAAATATGGAAAGCCCATAGAATGCATTTTCTGTCTTCTAAACATCACTGACCCACAGCCAAAAGGAACAAGTTCAATTAAATTAAAATACCTACCTACTACAAATTAGAGATAAAGTGGAATACACCATTGACCATTAAATGTATCAACATAAAGTACGTAAAGAAAAGGGAAATGAAACAGCCATCCCATTTCTGAAATGGATGCCACCTGAATTGTGGTTATCGCTAAGTTTTTCTAGGTTTTGAATCATGCAAGTGGTAAGAAAATCATAAGATGCAATAGCATATTGCAAAGTCACCCATTAAGAACCATTCCCAAATTTACCTAGTTACAAGGGTGGAGAAAGGATATAGATATATCTAATATTCTAATGGATAGTTATAATGAACTCCTTCCAATGATCAATGTTGTTTTTCCAACATCAGTCCTCACAAATATACCAGCCAAGAAACAGTAGCAGCTCATATAGCATCTCTGGTTCACTTATGGGCGTTATTTAAAAGAGAAACCACATCTTGTCCTCATAATGGTGCGCCTATGGTGCATAATGCTGCATATATTTCATCATTTAGTGATTTAAATCTTTGACACAGTCACTGTATAATGGTTTTTGTCAGTTGTTACAAATTACAATTGTTGTGCCCCTCATCATCACACTTTCACAGCCACAAGTTTCCAAACAATATGAAAAGAGTATTATCATCTAAAATACAGCATTGCAACAAACATACACAATCTCCCCTGAGGTTGTCAACTGATAAGACCTCTTATCACATTCTAAAAAAAGAAAAACTGGAAAACAATATTCAATACGGCACAAATTGGGGCAGCAAAAGAACACACCCCCCCATCCTACCGCCGTGAAAAAAAGAAAGCCTAAAATGTCAAATAAGATCATTGTAATTTGCAGTAAAATAAGACCAAACCCTAAAATTGTTTACATTCAAACAAACTAGCAAGCACCCACAAAGCCAATTCCGAGTTTTAACAGCCTACAGACAGACAACAACAAAACCCCGATGCAGGAACATGAAAAACTGCAAAAAGGAAATGAATTTAAACCCCAAAACTTAATTATCTTAAAACCCAAACAGAATTGCAGATACCCAGTAAGCCCATTCCAATAAAAACACCAAACCAGATCTAAAATATAAATTAAACCAAGATAAAAACTTATATCCCTTACAAATTTCCATTCTCTAATCCCAACCCATACTGTTTTTTTTCAATTTCTAATCCCAACTCATACTAAAGTAGTTAATGCAAGAAGATCTTCTTGAATTAGTCTATGGATTTATAATTTTATGGTATGATACCGTTTAAAGATTTAAGTTACAAGATTGTTGAAAGCTCATTTGAAAGGTTAGTGTTTATTGTAAATGTTCAGATACTTTCTTTTTTTGTAGAAGTTCATATACATTTTAGTGGTTCCATTATTAGCCCGTCAATGTAGATAGATTTCAGAGCTGTTCTATGTTGGTCAAGCAAAGGTCATGCCCGGCTATGACAGACTAACCAAACCTGATCCCAACTCAAATGTGCTTGAGTGTTTTTATTTTATTTTATTTTTAATCTGGTAAAGAGCTAATGTGCTTGGGCTGATAGAATCATATATTGGTTTAGTTCGGTTGCCATTAAGACAGATTTCTAATGGCTTAGGAAAGCATGACCCAACTCTTTTACATTGCATTTTTAAATCTGGGCTCATACATAAAAACATAAAAATACTGGCAAGAAAAACATAAAATAGTAGAAAAAAATATAAAAATAAAACAAATATAGAAGACTCCTCCCATGAGAAGCAAGCATAAATTCAAAGTTGAGATTGAAATCCCATCCATGCTGTCCAGATCCAATGTATCATGATCTAAAGATGATAAACGATCTAAAACAATTTGCAATATCTGAAGGAGAAAAATAGGATCAAATCAGTCAAAAGGTGTGTTTGTATGACCACATCTCCAATACTTAAATATCAACATTGTCCACACTCACCAGATGAACATGTATCTCATGAGAAACAGAGGGAAGATCTTCTAACACAAATCCTTTTTTTGTCAATACAATAAACTCCAAAGCACTGAAATAACACTTGTCCAAGTCCAGCTCATTTACTTGTCAGGCCGAATATTTAGGACCGGATTCACGTTGCTGGAAACAGTTTTAGTATTTGGCAATGCCTTAATTGCCAAGGCCTGGAAATCTATTCAGACCTTTCCAGCAAACATTGGCTGAGGCTCAGCCCATTACCTAGCAAACCAAATATTTAGGTGAGGTTCATGGGCTAGGCTCTAGCTCACGTAACCCTTTTATTAATGTCCGAGACAGCCGCAACAATGAGCACCAGCCAGGCTACATAGAATCAATTAAGCCACCTCAAAAGTCCAGCTAACTACAAAGTTTAATGCAGTCAGCAGAAGCTCTCTATATTCAACTGTAGAACCTCTTATCAATTTAAATTTAAAATCATCAAAATCTGCAAAAAGCCAACAATTCAAACTCTAAAGGAGAAACAATAGAAGAAAAAAAAACCCCAAACATCATTATGTTTTTATTCTCTCACTCGCATTTAATCAAACAGTTACTGTACACTGCATATATGTTGCTGGAAAATTAATAAAATTGCGAATTATGTATTTCTTCAAGCTTCAATTTCACCAAGATAATTCAGAAATTCCCACACAAGAAAATAGTATATTGCAAAGAACACCAATGGTCATAAAAATTCCATGTACACCAATTTGTTGCCTGTTAGTCAAATTTCTTCTATTTTCTGTTTGACATCGGCTTGATTAAGGAGCTTCTATTCATGAAATCTCACTTAAATATTACAACATGTCCATTTATGAGTCTAGTAATCCAGCAAAATCAGAGAATAGATAACCCCTTCAGAGAACCCCTACAGATTGCCCCAGTACATATAGTAAAATCTCACGACTTGCAAGTTGCAACGTCAACAAATTTAAATTTTGGGAGATGTTTAACATTGGGTGAGGGTCTACAGCAGTTCAACGCCCCCAACAAAACAAATAAGGAATATCAGAAAGAGAGAGAGAGATTATAACAAATCCACATACAAAGGAACATCATAGACAGAAAGATAATCTGAAATCACAAACCCACATAGAAATACTTTAAGTCATAGAACAAAAGTGATGCAGCTATTCAAATGGTAACATGAAACATACCCAAAGGCCCAAACTTTTTGCGACGCTCCTCTTCTCGTCTTTGGCAGCAAAGTTGTGATTTTCTTCTTCGCAATTTTTGGTTTCTACGACAAGAGACGAGAGAGAGCAGGAACGGAAAGACACACGCCCAACGAACAATAACCCTTACCAGATGAGCGACAAGAGATTCACCCTGCATGCTCCTCACCAGATGAGCGACAGTTCATGCAAGTAGGCCCCACGAGGGGGCTGTGTAGAGAAAAACAGCAGGGGAGATTGCAGGACAGTTCTCCCCTTTTATTATAAGGGTTACAGATGATAGTAAGTTGAAGATACAGGTATTTGTTATTGAGTGTGATTGTCCTCTAGTGTCCTTGGTGCGGAGTACCAGAGTCCTCCGTAGATGATCCATTATGCAAACTTGTATTGACAGATACTTTTTGTTCAATTACCATTGCCTATATTCATTCAGAAATACTAGTGAAGCTGAGCCTGTGTTTGTCAACCTGCAGTGATTTAGGTATTATTTAATCAAGATGGCATCACTATGGTACATTTATGTGTTTATTGGCCTAATTTCCACAGGAAGTGAGGGTGAGGTGTTAATCATGAATATAATAAAAATGCCACTGGTAACTTGGTGTTGTGGCACCTCGCCCAGAGGTCGATCTCTTATTGTAGAGCTAATTTGGTGTTGAGGCACCTCGCCCAGAGGTGGATCTGTTATTGTAGAGCTGCTGGTGAGGGAACTGTCCCCGTTGCCCTCCAAGCAAAAAAAAATAAGAATTACAAAAAGAAAAGAGAAAAGAAAAGGCAAAAAAAAAAGGGAATAAGAAATAAGAAATAGATGGATCTTGCCTTCTATGACATGGGAGGCATTTTCCTTTGTCTAGGACTAGCATAAGGCAGGGAAATTTAATTTGCCTATGAGAGAAGCATTCCATCTGTGAGGGAAGCATGTTTTCGGCACTTGGAATTCACGGTTTTCATTAAGTATGGTATATGCCAAAAAGTGGAAGGGAATGAGCCCAAAAGAGTAATGTGTTGGGTAAGTTGGCTGCATGCATAAGCAGCTAAGCTTAAACAACACACAATGGAAGGAATGCTGTGATCATAAACTGCTTTCTTCGGGGCTAAGAAAGAGAGAGTTATATATATGATATAATCTATAACCCTAGACCTAAGCAGAAGAGTGCAGTAAAAGAGTAGAATTCTTTTTTGGCCGTAGACGTAGGCATCTCGCAGAATCACGTAAATCTCTCTTATGTGCTTGTCTTTTCTCATGTGTAGCTTTGATTGTTGATCGCAAGTTACGTGATTCTACACGTGCACAACATTCCTCTTCTTCTTCTTTTTCTTTCTTCTATACCAGACCCAATCCCATATGTAAGAACCACCCATTTTTAGTTTCTATATATATATATAGAGGGAGAGAAAGACTACCATGCATCTCACCTTGTGGTAATGGACAATTCCTTTTTTAAATCTAACAAGGTCAAAAATGTGTCATGATGAGTAACGATTCTGTCTTTTTGCACATCAATACTTTCCAAAAATAGAAGTGCCCCTCACCATAGTGTGAGGGACATGCATAGTATTTTTGTCTATATATAGGGCTTTAATCCTGTAAGAACTATTCTAATGTACCTACTGTGAGAACTTTTTATGCGGCCCACTTGTGGGTCCCATTTGGGGATGGAACTAGGAAAATGGAAAGATCTATGTGGGACCACCTACATATTAAGTTGGGCCCCAATCACATGTACCTAACCCTTTCATCCATAGCCTACAAATTTAGTCCATTCAAATTAGCGTAAAGTTGATCCAACGGTCCAGTAAATTCAAATCCGACCGAAACTTAAGGCGAGTAACTATCAGGAGGTCCCTCTGTATTGCAAGGTTTGAATTGGATAATAGATGGCCCCTACTTAAAGTTCTCATAAAAAAGGTGAGAACTAAATTTGAGATTATTTCATAGGATTATTTTACAGCTCATATATATAGAGAGAGAAAAATTCTCAGGAATACCCCATTTATAAAGGGGCATTTCTTCACTCTTTCTATCCTTCAATGAAATACAGGTCATGTGGAAACTTTTTTTCTCTTTCAAAAGTAACATTAATTGCTTCTCCCCAATATTAAATTTTCCTTATCTCTTATTTGTTGCCAAAAAGGGTGTCTTCATTTTTTAAAATGCCTATAGCGCTCCTCATATATATATATATATATTATTTTACTTAGTTTAGTGGTGTTAGGCTTTGATTAGAGGATTAGAAGGGTTAGATGTAATTAGCATGTGATAGAAGGTTGTAGAAGAGGACTTGGGTGAGTTTTGAGTTAATTAGAGGTCTTTGGAAGAAAAATCTAAAAGCTACTTTTGCCAAATTCCGTTATATATATTAAAGCTACAAGAATGGAGGCATTTGGAGGGTGCCACATCAGCACCCATTATTATTATTATTATTTTAGAGCGCCACGTCAGCATCTTAAAATGCTAGAATCTTTCCTCCTATAATCTCTCTCCCTCCCTCTTATCTTTTAGGCAATTAGTATTTTTTAAACTTGGATCTCCTAAAATCTCTCTTGTTATCCTCTAAAATTTCTACTTGATTTTCCCTCTTAATATCTAATCATTCCATTCATCATTCCAAAAATATGTTTCTATTGATAGAATTTAAAATCAGGAAGATTCGCATATAGCTACTATTATCAATGTCGACTCCACTGATAAATTGTTTATTATTAAAATGGACCATTATACATTGTATTCTCATTAAATTTAAGGTATTCATAAATAAATTTTTAAAAAATATTAAATTTCAATGTTTTTTAATAAGTGCTTTAATGTATTACTGGTAGTCAGTCCATTGGGATTAGAAAGTTAATTAATTAATTTATTTGATTATTATCAGGTGTTGATGATTATTGCATAATACTATTAAATTAAAACAAAAGGAATAAGCTATTACTATTCAAGTGTTTCTCAAATCAGGTATGATTTACAATTTTGTATTTTTACGCATATAATTTTGTACAAATAAAGATGTACCTATACCATTGTCGCTATGAATATCATTATTTATGCTGAACAATATTAAAACATTTGAGATGTATTTGATTTTCTTGGCCCGGGCTTAGTACGGCTATTGGTGGGCTTTCTCAGGTAAAGATAGGATCAATCTATGGATAAAATAATAAATTTTCTATTTTGCAATAAATATATTTACTCCAAATAATTGTTATCTAATGCTTTGGATGTGATTTTCACGATTCTTTCATATGTAGAACTATTTCAATAAACTCTCAATCAAATTTTCAAATTTAAGAATAAACTAAAATAGCCTATAGGTCAGAAATGTTACTTGTATTTCTATAAGGTTTTTTAATATGTTTTTTATAGTAAATTTCAAAATTTACCATAATTTATTTTTTGGCTTGGGCTTAGCATGGGCCTTGGTTGCTAGTATTATCCTTAAAATATCTTCCCTCTTCTATTCATTGCGCATGGATGTTTTTGTCATTCCAACCTAACCTACTTGAAATACCTAAAAGCCCTTGCAAGATTTCTCTCTCTATTTAACAACTAAGGGTGCATTAGTCCTTTCACTTTTCCCTATCTTATATAACCTAAAGCTACAGCAAGAATCTCACTTCAAACCCTCTTCTCTTAAGCTCTTCTCCTTGTCTCCTTAAGCTGGAGCTAATTTCCAAGCTCCTTTCATGGCTATCAATCTCTGCAAAGCTAGATCTTAAAGAAGTAAGCTACTAATCTTCCAATAAAGCCCATAAATTCATAGACCTCTCTCCCTACATCACATCCAAGTAAGAATTCCTACAATCCTACAAATTTTCCTTTTCTATTTTAATCTCTTACTTTTATTATAGTCTAATGTTCTTGTCTTCCTTGGATTCTTTGGTTTTTGTGGGTTTAGAGTTAAATCTTTGGGTTCCTTGAGTTGGATTACCTTAGAGTGGATTAGAAGTAAGTTTTGGTTTTGGAGGAGGATTATCCCTAATTTAACGCATGTTTCTAACTCCATATATATATTATCTTGATTGCACTCTACATGTTTGATGAATTGCTTAAAAGAAACTCATCTCTAATTAAGCTCATGTCATACCTAGTATTCTAGATGAAACCCTTTCTTAATAGCCCTAAATATTACAAATAATGAGCAATTTCATATTTATGTTTATATTGATAAATGCATGTGGTAACCTTTATATATGTTCTATTGATGATGATAAATGGTAGAATTAATGACATGGATTGAATGAGATGGAAAATGGATGATGTGGATTGTATTAAATTGAATATTGATGGTTATAATTGATGGGGGGCCCACGGGAGGTGGGGACATGTTTATCATGCCTAGATGAATTACAAGAGATGGAAATGAATGTATGATGATACAGGAAATGTAGGAAATCTGCTCATGAAACTATTCAACAGTGAGTATGTTCGTTCGAACATCCTTGCACAGTTTTAAAACAAGCGTCTGTAAGCCAAGTCTAGAGAGTATGTTCGGTCAAACATGCCTCTAGCTCGTTTGAACGCACGGTGAAAAATTCTTGCACTTCATGTAAATCACTTTTAATTTCATAATTAGGTTCTTGTTTCTTACCGTTGGACCTTGGACACCACATGGATCACATTTAGCCCAATCTAATGGACCCCAAATCATGCCATGTGGATTCATGGTGTGAGCTTTACCTCTATCAATCGGCTGTGATGTAGTAAAATATAGAGAGGGAGATCTATACCAATAAATGGATGCTTGGGTCTAGATGGGGCCTAACCATTATAACACTCAATGCGTATTCTACAGATTTGGAATGTCCATCATATGGCAGATCAAAATCCTTTATAGCTTGAAATGTATAGCTCAACCTAGGTTTGGCTCCCTTTATCATACGTTTTACTGATGAATGAGATGATAGCGATCTTATATTGCTATTGTATCCTTGTCCTCTTTCTCATAGATATTTACATGATGTTATTACTCTTTCCCTCTGTCACTTAAAATGCAAAATGGGAACTTGACTTAGGGTATACTTATAGGTGACCCGGAGATATGTAATGGAGATGGATTGTTGTATGTAGCTGTGCCAGATATTCAATATGATAAATGAATTATGAAGTAGATGGATGAACTTGAAATAAGTAATAATATAGAAAAGATACCAAATGGTAGTGGATACTGTTTTATCATTGATAGATGAACTTTATGGATGAATATTGATAGATGAATTTTATGGACTACATGAATGGATATATGGATTCGATGGGATTGACCTTATGAATGAATAGTCTTGCTCGTGCAGGGGCCCAGCTAGACATAGACCTATGATTATTGATTCTGTATAGTCGGCACACTTATCCACTCAGTTGTTAAGTTCGGCTTTGGGTAGGACAACCCTTGGTAGGAATTCATTATCAGTGCCTCCATGGTTGGCAGTTTACAGGAGTTTGACAAAGCAATTTATAGGAGTTGGGTTGTGCACAAATCCAACTGATACTACAGTATCAAATAAGTAGGTCGAATAAACGGAATTACATTACAAGAGTCTTATAGGGCTAATAATAATGGCTTGTCTATTATATCACTTAATTCTTGCTGCAATTAAAGGAGGGTAGCAGCATAATATCCTGCGGTGCCAGCTTGTTTGGTCATGGCATTTTGTTAGAAGTCGGATGATATGGATGATACTTCTTTTATTTGGTTCTCATATATCTATATTGATTCATGGTTATATTGCTTTTGATATTATTATCATTGACCTTCTACACTACATCGTTTCCCTTATTCTATATTAAAATGTATATGGTATTATTTACATGCTATGTTTGCCAAGTCCTATGTGACTTAACCCTATTTGCTTTGGGTGTGTAAATTGTGACCTCGCTTCCCCTACCATGGAGGGAGAGGCGTCGAAGGAGGCTCAGAGATACCAAGACTAGACCATTTTGTGTGGACAACGGTTAGTGCGGATGTTTAGTCGAGCATCCAGCAATAGTCATCGCCAGTTGAGAGGTTGCCATTTTAGGATTGTTTTCTTCATTTTGTTAGTTGAGCGGTTTTGAGAAGTATTGTAATAAATTATAGTAATTTTGGATTACTTAAACTCTATAATTTAGACTTATGCTTTTAATACTTTATGGATTTGCCTGATGTGACAGGTACCATTTATTATATGGATCATGGATCATTAATTGCTTTCATAGTTATATACAAATTCTGCTTATTTCTAATACATCGATTCAATGTTGAAAAAAGTTTTAATTGGTCACCACTGTGGATTAAAGATCATGCATGTATCGCGCTCAAAATTCTGATTTCCACCTTATTTGGAAAGCCCGGGTCTGGGGTTATTACACCATCAATCTTCCTAACAACAACAATATCAAGGAGAAGAGGATGAGTGTAACGGTCGTTGGATCCTCCTTTGAAAACTCGCATCCTATTTCAATCTGGATCTCCTAGGTCATTGCTTTGACTACCCAATCTACAAAGACTTGTGCCCTTGCATCACCAACCATGGGATCGGCGCCAAGACCCACAACCTGTCCCTCAGTTAGGTACTGCACCGATTGACCCCCACATGTTAAAGCTCATTTTCCACCATTGGATCCTCGAGTAACCGTACACAAGCCGGCCCTAACATTGTTGAAAGATTAAAATGACTAAGGGCATTTTGAAGAAAGTAAGGGGAAAAATCACCGGAAAATGTAAAATCAGGCCATTTGTCCTCATCTAAAATAACTATGGAAAACTTAAGTCCTGATTTGAAATGTAGTTTTATTTTTATCTTGATTTGAAATGCCCTGAAAAGTTAGGTCCTACTTTGAAAATTTTCCTTATCTTTATATAAATTAAGTATAAAATGTTAAATAATTAAATTCTTTCTCTTCATTTGTTAATTAGTATCCACATTTGTGCATTTATTCTACTAGTTTCAATTTTATTTCAAGTTGGAAACCTTAAAAGTGCATAATCTCTCACTCAATTTATATAAAAAAGTTTTAAATTTTTTTTTTAAAAAGAAGGGGCATTTGGGCTGGCCCATGATTAGGAGGCCTAGCCCATGTGGGGGCATGGCCCATTACCACATGATTGGGACTGTACTAGGTTGGCCCCTTAGGTGTTTGGGCCGGCACGGCATGGCCCACATTTACATGCTTAACTTAGTTTATATTTTTACACTCGGAGCATACATATCACAAGTAAGGATCCTACATCTAATAAAGTCCAAGTATACTATAGTTTATACAATCACATTTTTTAGTCTTGGATGGCACATATCAGAAGTTAGGATTCAACATTTGACTAGGGGTGTTCATGGCCCAAGCTAAATCGGGCTTTTTATAAATTTTGTGGTCATTTGGGTAATTGTTTACTAATTAAATTAAATTACATGCATTCTTTACAAAGGCTAGGCTGGGCTGGGCTTTGGGCTTTTTTTGTCATTTAATCCATGTCCGGCTCAATTATTAAATGGGCCCTAATTACATATCTAAGCTCGGCCCAAGGCAAGCTAGGCCCAAATTGGGCTATGGCCAGCTTGGCCCATGAGCACCCTTACATTTGACATATTCGAATTTTGATAGGGGCACTAGTGAGGAATTTTGATAAGTATATTCATCCAAAGAATAACTCGTAGAAAGGGGGGACAACTTTTTTGTAGAAAATGGAATTCCTATGGCCCCACATTGGAAGTCTAAGTCAATTTCCCTTACTAATGAAAAAGCTAATGTGGCAAAAAAGTAGTTACATGGAAATGTGCTACACCAAACGCACAAAAATTAAGTTTTTTTTAAAGAAAATCTTCTACTTTTATGAGGAAAAGTGTTACACGAGCACGCCCTTGATTTCTTTATGTTCTCAAAATCTATTCATTTTTATCCCTTAAGTCTCTAGTTTTGCTCAAGTTGCCATATATTTCCGTATAAATCAAATTTATTCATTCTTATCACCTAAATTCTCTTTATCTTGTTAGAATACGTAAGTTCTCATCACCACTCCCATCTATTCATCCCGAGACCCTACAATATCTCCATTTATTTACTAAAGAAAGTTCCCATCACCGTTCATCCCTAGCCAATAAAATCCCTCCATTTACTTACTAAAGAAGATTGACAATTTTCATCCTAATGCCAAGCCACATGGACCCAATTTTGAAAGCCATACCAGGCCAAGCCATACAAAACCATGAAATCTAAACTCCAACCCGAAATTTAAATGGTAAAGCAAGAACCCACGTCTCATCTCTCCATTATTAATATTTCCTGGAAACAAAATAAATAAATAAATAAATAATGGCTTTTTCTTTTTCCCATTCAAAAACAAATTTGAAGATCATTGCTTTTTGCCTTCTTCCTCTATTAGGAGGAAAACTGAATACCTCTGTTGACGATCTTAAAACCATCATTGGATTAGGTTTATCTACAGCTCCTCTTCTTTGACCATATATGTATATTGTCAAATATTTTATATTCTTTATTCTCTAATCACAGTCAAGCCTACGGTTTTTGTTGTATATGAGGATGCAAATCTAAGGTGATCTCAAAAATAGTCATTAGATCAGGTATATCTATAGATCTACTTCAAATATCTCAAATCTATATTTTTCTAATCTTATCTCTTTTGTGTTTTCTTACATCAAAATCTCACCACTAGAAAGAAAGACTTTGATCAAGTATTGCTTCTTTAGATTAACAATATTTCTTAGTTTTCTCTTTTAAAATTTTCTTATATGTTGATTTTTTTTTCTTTTTCAATGATATGATATTTAGTTTTGTTCCTACATAGAGATTTAAAGCCAGGGCCATGCATTAACATACATGATCTAAGCCATCCATACCGAATAGACGACAAGAACATAATCTATTGGGTTTAGCACAAATTTGCCAGCCTATTTGTTTGTGAGGTAGAGTAAAGTAAAATATTTAAAATTAAAAAATTTCTCCTCCTTTTTCAAAAAAATTAAAAATTTCTCATTCTTTTTTAAAAAAAAAGTAAAAAATTGATTAATAAATTGCAAAAAACTAAATATTTTTATACAAGAAGTAAAAAAGATTTCATATATATCAAGCAACTAAACATAAAAAGATATCATAATCCCATTATATATTATTTTTTTATTTTGGATTTACTCTATTCTACTTTACTTTATCCCACAAACAAACAACTTGGAAGTCCAGCCACGCTAACGTCGCCGAAAAAGAATTGTAGGATCCTTTTCAGTGTAGATCTCATTTATTGGGATTTTTTTTGATAAAATCCTCCTATTATTTTTATAGAGGAATATATTTCTCTTATCATAAAATTTTAAGCTCAGCTTTCGTCTTATTTTCTTTTAAAAATAACAATTGTAGTTTTTCTTCTAATTTTAATTATGATATTACTTTGTTATATCTTTCCTTTGTCCCGCCTAAATATAGGACTTTGTTGCTGGTCTACTTCTACGGTAAATGATCTGCATTGAGCTCCAGTGATGAACAAATGTCAAAAATTTTCTGCTCACTTTTCAGGAAAAAGTCAAAATGCAAGCTAACGAAGCTATCAATTTTGTACGTTTGATTTAACGTAAGATTCCTATTTATCCTGTCTCTTTTGATCTACATTTACATGCGGCGACATTACTGCACTTCGGAGGTGAGGGTACGTCATCTTGTAAAAACTTAAGTGTTCCTTTTCCAAGTTTTCCAAATCGGAAGAGAAACCCACCGGTTTTTCATATCTCGTGGCTCACTTGTAAGCTTCTACAGTAGGTCATTTTATTTTAAATTAAAAAAACACCTATCCATCCACATTTTATGATTACAAAAATGCCTCATGAAGTGAATACTAAAATATAACATATAAAGCACTAAAAGTTTAGTAAAGCTTAAAATCTTATGCATTTCATTAACATAAACCCACTTTGTTAGGGGTCCCCTTTGGGAATGGTAGAAGAATTTTTAGCTTTTTAGGCTAGTTTTTGAATATACTATTTGATCCACATATATCTCTATGGTGTTTTTTTTTTTTTTTTTTTTTGGTGCTTTGATTGTTGATTGCAGATTTTGCTCTTATGCATGTGGACTACAATTCTTCTCTTTAGTATTTTCTATGAAATTATCTTCTCAAATTCAAACCGATATTTTTGAAAAATAGAAAACTCTTTTATTGATTTTTCCCCTATAAAGAAAATCCATCGGGCACTTATTTACATGTGTGATGGTGCTTCTCCTTCTAGTCATGTGTGTTCATGACATTGAAGGCCCTACTCTCATCAAAGCTGCAACTAGTCCAAATAAAGACTCGCCATCTACTCTTCTTTTTGCACATCCACCTACACCTCCATTAGGCAACATTACTGCGGGTTGGGGGTGGAGGTGCATGATCTTGTAAAAACTTACGAGTTCCTTTTCCAAGTTTCCTAAACTGGAAGAGAAACTCATCAGTTTTTCATATCTCGTGGCTCACTTGTAAGCTTCCGCAGTAGGCCATTTTATTTTAAATTGAAAAAACACCTATCCATCCATGTTATATGATTAAAAAAATGCCTCGTAAAGTGAATACTAAAATAGAACATATAAAGCACTAAAAGTATAGTAAAGCTTATAATTTTATGCATTTCATCAACATAAACCCACTTTGTCAAGGGTCCCCTTTGGGTTTGGTAGAAGAATTTTTAGCTTTTTTGGCCAGGTGACGAAGTTACTATTTGATTCACATATATCTCTTTGGTGCTTTTTTTCTTTATTTTTGTGTGCTTTGATTGTCGATTGCAGATTTTGCTCTTATGCATGCGGACTACAGTTCTTCTTTTTAGTATTTTCTTTGAAATTAACTTCTCAAATTCAAACCGTTATTTTTGAAAAATAGAAAAATTTTTTATTGGTTTTTTTTCGTATAAAGAAAATCCATCAGGCACTTATTTAAATGTGTGATGGTGCTTCTCCTTCTAGTCATGAGTATTCCTGACACCGAAGGCCCTACTCTCATCAAAGCAACGACTAGTTCAAATAGAGACTCGCCATCTACTCTTCTTTTTACACATCCACCTACACCTCCATCAGGCAACATTATTGCAGTTTGAGGGTGGGGGCCCGTCATCTTGTAAAAACTTACGAGTTCCTTTTCCAAATTTCCTAAACCAAAAGAGAAACCCATCAGTTTTTCATATCTCGTGGCCCACTTGTAAGCTTCCACAGTAGGCCATCTTATTTTAAATTGAAAAAACACCTATCCTTCCAAATTTTATGATTAAAAAAATGCCTCATAAAGTGAATATTAAAATATAACATACAACGCACTAAAAGTTTTGCAAAGCTTATAATTTTATGCATTTCATCAACATATACCCACTTTGTCACAGGTCACCTTTGGGTATGGTAGAAGAATTTTTAGCTTTTTAAGCTAAGCTGCGGAGAAATTATTTGATCCACATATATCTCTTTTGTGTGTTTTTCTCTTTTCGTATGCTTTGATTGTTCTATTCCAAATTTTGAGCTTCTGCACGTGGACTACAGATTTTCTTTTCAATATTTTCTTTGAAATTAACTTCTCATATTCAAACCAATATTTTTGAGAAATAGAAAATTCTTTTATTGGCTTTTTTTCGCATAAAGAAAATCCATCAGGCACTTACGTAAATGTGTGATGGTGCTTCTCCTTCTGCTCGTGTAATCCTGACACCGAAGGCCTTACTTTCATCAAAGCAAAGACTAGTCCTGATAGCGACTCACCATCTACTCTTCTTTTTACACATCCACCTACACCTCCATCTGCAAGTTACAGACAATGGGGGCCGAAGGCCACATGGTTCAAAGTAGTAAATAATAAGAGGGTTTTTCTTTGAAATCGAAATCCTCTATATAAAAAATTTGACAGTGGCTGTAGCGCACCAATCAGGTCCCTTTGCGTTTATGATTTGCTTCAGACAGGTTGGAGCTGAAGAAAAATGACAAAAAACAGGGGGCATTTACATCCTTTTGTAGGACGGAACCCATTTCGGAAAGCCAAAAGAGGAGAGGGGAGGTACGAAAGCAGGAGAGAAAGGAGGAGAGCAGTTAAGAAAGAAGAGACTAGAAGAAGAACTAGGAGAGGATAGGGAAGAGGAAGCAGCAGTAGCTCAAGTACTTATCTCTCCCTCTCATTTTTCTTCAATTATCAGCTGAAATGGCCATACAAATTAGGATGATATGTACTAAAATATGAAAGCTAATTTGTACCATAATACTCTATGATATTAATAATGTCATGTTAGTCATGTCAATCTCGATTTACCAATATGTCTACGTGATAATACGCTGTTAACATCTAGGGAAAAAAATGAGTGTTTATAATCGGTGTTTCAAACTACTGATGGTATTTCACAAATCAGATCACTTGAGTCCTGCTTTGACGGAAAGAGGGAGTGGAAGAAAGGAGGGGAATAAGAATATTTGAGCTGACGATATCATCGCTCAACTGAAACAAGCGATGATATAGTTGCACAAACAAAAAGAAAGAATTTGCAGGAGGGCTTTTATTGTTATGAAGTCTGTGATGGCCTTTGTGGTGCATTAGGCATCTAACTTGATTTTTTAAGTAAGTTCCTCAAATAAAAAAAATGCTAAAATAGGTTGTTGTGAGTGGTTTTCTTGAATCAAGTGGCCGATGGCTTAAGAGTTCTTTGACATTAGTGGGAACTGACATCCCCTTGACTTTTGCAAAAATATGTTAGATAAATATTTGCCAGTACATACAGCAGTTTTACTGCATATTCTTCTTGCAAAAAGCCGAGAAAGATTTCCAGCTTCCCAATCTAATAGATGTGCCTATGTTACTCAGGACCTAGTGAAGCAGCTCTGCATATAAGGATCTCTCTCAGGGTGTGATCGAGAAGTAAGATAGCATGGCAGATGCACTTGTATCATTTGTTATGGAAGAGTTGGGTGCCATGGTCAAAGATGAGGTGGGATTGTTGGTTAGTGTCAAGAAAGAGATTAAAACGCTTTCCAGCACATTCTCAGCTATTCTAGCAGTGCTGGAGGATGCTGAAATGCAACAAGTTACAGAGAAAGGGGTACGAGATTGGCTTGGGAAGATAAAAAAACTGGCGTATGAGATCGAGGACATATTGGATGAGTGGAGAACAAATGATTTTACATCACAGCAAGATGAAGATGATATTGGTAAGATCCAGAAGGTTTGCTCACTCTTTCTTTGTCTATGTTTCAAACAAGTTCGATCACGCCGCGACATTTCCCATAGGATAAGGGAAATAAGAGGGAGACTAGATGAAATTTCAAAAGAAAAGAGTGATTTCAAATTAAAAGAAGCTAACACGAGGGAAGTTATGTCAGGGCTTCACAAGAAACGTGAAACGGGGTCATTAATTGATAAATCAGTGATTTTCGGCAGGGATGATGTTAAAGAGGAGATAATTAGAAAGTTAGATATTGAAACTGGTCAAAAGGAGAAGTCAGTTTTCATTGTTTCAATTGTTGGCATGGGTGGATTAGGCAAGACGACTCTTGCTCAACTTGTCTATGATGATGAGACAGTGAAGAAACATTTAGAAAAGAGAATTTGGGTCTGTGTGTCTGTTCCTTTTGATGTGGACAGGATTGCAAAAGAAATCATTAGAAAGTTGGGTCAGCCTGTTCCAGAGAATTCGGACTTGGACACATGGCAGCGCAAACTTTGTGAAGCCGTTGGTAAAGAGCCATTTTTGCTTGTGTTGGATGATGGTTGGGACGACAATGGTGGGCAATGGCAGAAACTGTGGCTTCCACTTAAGCATGCTGCACCAGGAAGTAGGGTTGTGGTTACTACTCGTCTTCGTCAAGTTGCTGAAGTAATGGATTCATTTATTCATGATTTGGGAAAATTACCTGATTCATATTGTTGGGAATTGTTTACATCGAGAGCATTCGAAGGAAGAGAAGAGCAAGAGTGCAAGGAGCTAACAAAGATGGGCAAGGAAATTGTAAAGAGGTGCGACGGCTTACCTCTTGCTCTACAGGTGGCAGGAAGTTTGTGCAGGAAAAAGAGAAAGCAAAATTGGGTAGATGTCCTAAAGAGCGAAATATGGAAATGGAAAACACCTGAGCATACAAGCATCTTACCATCACCTGAGCATACAAGCATCTTACCAGTTCTCTGGTTGAGCTATTATGATTTGCCCGTCTATTTGAGATGTTGCTTTTCATTTTGCTCGATATTTCCTAAAGATTATCCGATTGACAAGGATGAGTTGGTGAAGTTATGGATGGCTCATGGTTTTATTAAATCTGAGGAAAGGCTCATTGAAGAAGTTGGTAAAGAGTACTTTGATGATTTGGTGAAGTGCTCATTGTTTCAGCCAGAGAAAACTAATGACGAAGAGAAAATTGACGACGAAGCAACTTCTGAATATAAGATGCACGATCTTGTTCATGATCTAGCAACTTTTGTCGGGTCTGATGGCTATTGCGCAGTGGAGATTGAAAATTTAGAATCAGATTCTGTTAATTATTATCACCTGTCAATACTTTTGACTGGTCGGGGTAATGTCTCATCGATTCTCTCTCGATTGTGCGAAGTGGAAAGATTGCGCACGCTCCTATTATTTGGATGGCCAAAAATTTCTGCAATCCCTTATGATTTTCTCAATCCTCTGAGATTTCTGAGAGCACTAGATTTAACTGGAACTTCCATTGATAATTTGCCGAGTTTCATAGGGAAGCTAAAACATTTAAGGTATCTCAATTTAAGTGGGTTGGAGATCCAGGAATTGCCTGGATTTGTGACTGATCTCTATAATTTGCAAACTCTGAAACTGGATTATTGCCAAGATCTTCGTACACTACCAAGTGGTATGAGCAAAATGGTGAAATTGCGGCATCTTGAGATTGAAGGTACTGAAGAGCTGATGTTTTTACCGAATGGACTTGGGAGACTGAGTTCCCTTCGAACATTGTGCAAGTTCCCTGTGGGGGATGAGATCAGAGGATGTAAGATTGAAGAACTGAAAAATCTCAACCTTCTTACAGGAGAACTTAAAATACAAAACTTGGAGAGGGTAATGAATGTGAATGATGCTAGGGAAGCGGAACTTCATAAGAAGAGTTCTCTTCCTGTTTTATCTTTAAGTAGCGAAGAAAAGAGCGATGACGAATGGAGAACGTTAGAAAAAGATGAGATGGAAAGGATGGAGCAAGTGTTGGAAAACCTTAGACCCCCTCATTCAAACCTAAAAAAGTTGGAAATAGTAAACTACGCGGGTCAAAAGTTCCCCAGTTGGTTGGAGGATTCAGAGTTTTCCAGTTTAGTTCGAGTCGTATTGAAGAACTGCAGGAAGTGTACAGAGCTGCCAGGTCTTGGAAAATTGCATTCACTTAAATACCTGGAAATAATTGGAGCTGTCGAAGTGAAAGTCGTGGGTAGCGAGTTTTACGGGAATGTTGATGTTAAAGGAACAATAATATTTCCAAAGCTGGAAAAGCTTCAATTCTGCGAAATGCTAAATTGGGAAGAATGGAAGTTGGCAGAGGAACATGGAGAGGTGAAGGTGATGCCATCTCTCAAGACGCTGGAAATTGAAGACTGCAACAAGCTGAAGGTGTTACCCACCTGCCTCCCCAATAATTTAATCAAAGTAGAAATTAGAAATTGCAAGGAAGTTATTTGGGCTCAGGAGAATCCACTCCCACACGTTCAACATATGACTCTCAAATTTGTAAGAGGGATATCATCATCTAAGCCACTACCATCCCTCCCCGCTCTCGAGACTTTAGATATTTGGGGATATTTTTGTGAATCACTACCCTCGGATGGATGGGGACTGCTTGAATCACTCCACACTCTTAAAATATACAACGGTCCTGAATTGGCATCTCTGCCTGGTGGGTTAGGGCAGCTCAAAGCTCTTCAGACATTGGAGATCTTCTGTTGCGGAGGGTTGTCATCTCTGCCCGAAGAGTTGGGGCAGCTCAAAGCTCTTCAGACTCTTGCAATAAAGTGGTGCGAACAATTGGCATCTCTGCCTAAGGAGCTAGGGCAGCTCAAAGCTCTTCAGACTCTTACAATAGTGGGGTGCGAACGATTGTCATGTCTGCCTGATTGGTTGCGGGAGCTCAAAGCTCTTCAGCACTTAAACATCGGCTGGTTCGAACAGTTGTCTTCTCTACCTGAGGGGCTGGGGCAGCTTAAAACTCTTGAAACTCTTAGCATCTATCGGTGTGATCTATTTTCGGCTCTACCTGATTGGTTAGGGCAGCTAGACGCTCTCCAAGATTTATCCATCACAGATTGCCATGAATTGATTTCTCTGTTCAATGGCTCGGTATGATTCAAGGCATTGCAGGGTCTCACAGTCTGGGATTGTAATAGATTGACATCTCTATCTTTTGGGTTGTTGCAACTTGAAGCGCTACAAAGTCTTAGAGTCTGGGATTGTGAGAGATTGACGTCTCTGTTTTGTGACGGGTTTGAACAGCTCAGATCACTCCGTACACTTTCCATGCGTAACTGCCCACAGCTGAGGCCCTTACCAAATCTGCTACGCCTTACCGCACTTGAAGATTTAGAGATCAAAATGTGTCCACTTGTAACGGAGCGGCTCGAGAAAGACAAAGGAGAGGACTGGTGCAACATATCCCACATCCCATCCATTATGATTGATGGCAAAATAATTCAATAAGGTATGGAATGACATGAAGAACTCTGTATCTTTCTATTTGTATTTTCTGTGCAATTTCACTTTTCTCTTACAGCATCCTGATTTGAATTTCTCCATGATCAAGAAGTAGAAGAAATGGAGATATGAACAACAGCTTCAATCAAAGCTTTGGAGGTCTCTTCTGGAGACTAGTTGTTCCGCTCATATCTCCCATCAGTTTTTTTTTTCCGGATTCTTAAGTCTTAAATGGACATTTTTCAAGCTGAACACGTGTGATTTAATTTTGTCGCAGTCACTTGCATCCAGGTGGCCGTTTATGAGACACTTGTGTGTTGTACAAGCATGACATGTGCTGGTTGACATGCAGATGTGCTAAATAATGAAAGTTCCATTTCGACTTCAATACATAAATATTGGTGGCCACTGTTTTTCAACTTTTTTTGGTTGACAGATGGAACCAAATTCAAAAATGAAAACAGATGGCCTGGTAGATCTATGGACACCCTCATCCTAATGGATTGAATACTTCAATCCAAGATAAAGTGTGAAATATCAGTCACAATATGGAGGAGGTGACTGAGGTTAAATTATAAATTCCACTTCAGTGGTGAAACATGAGTAGCTGAGAAAGGGGGCATGAAATGCAGTTTTTAATCACCCAAATACAAGATTCACAACTTACATTGAGTGCATGTTTGCTTATTTATTCCTCTCAATGACACTGTTATAGCCGTTATGTAACCGTATATATATGTAATCACGGGTAATCATGGCCTTACAGGAGATAATTAATGATCTCTTGCCATAAGAGTGATTTCAGACATTGCAAGTTTCTATATTCAAGAACAGGTAACTCGATTTGCATGTAAATCAGGGATCATGGGTTTCGACAAACTTAGTTAACTGTAAATATTCAAGTTTTCTCTATCATTTCTAATTTCAATTAATTAGATATACAAGTAAACTGATTACAGCCTAGGATGCAAACAGGAGTTGGGGGGACCTTTACAGGGAAAACTAGGGGCCACCTTTGATTCAAATGGCTAGTAGGTTAGGAAGGGCTTCCCTATTTCACCTTGGCCAGATGGCATTCCATCACTTTTGCTGGGTATTGATAGACCGACCACCAATATCATCTGAGTGCATGATTCATGGGAATCCTTCCCATATGAAACAGGCCTTAGGCATCAATAATGAAAAGTGGAAATTCAGACAAGATTGCATGGGAAAATTCCTCCGTCCTCTATCAAACTATTGCTGTCGATTTGGTTGTGCAATTAATCTATCAAAAGTTTTAAATTGCGCAATTACTAGAGTTTAAATTAGTGTTAAATGTAATTTACACTGCAAAGAGCGGTTTCACCAAGTTGGTGCGCTCAAGCGGTTTTCTCAAATGGGCGAATGGGTTTCTCCCTCCAGTGAAATTGTGATACCATTAATGCCTTTGTTTTCTTATTCTGCATTTGGGGTCAGGCATCATTTTATTGTTAGCATTTGGCATCGCAGAAGAATTGATTAGAGAATCGGTGTCCATCATAGAGAACTAGAAGATGAATAGTTTGGACCAACCTAATTGAATAATTTCCTTGGTTTTCAAGTCTTTTTTTTTTCTCTTTCTTCTCTCCCCCTTTCGATCACATTCGGTAGATTCATTGGAATGGCTAACCCATCTAAAATGGGAGAATGATTTGTTTCAGTTACTTAGCAAGCTGGAGAGAGAGAGAGAGAGAGAGAGAGAGAGAGAGATTTGTATCTAAACTGATTGGGAAACCAAATAAGCTGATCAATCTTGATTATTCATGTAAATTGACACTATCTGTTACTTGGGGCTCATGTTACAGATGTCAATATCTATTGTATGAAGTTAAGTAGGACTTTGGATTGCTTGCTTAGACTATGATGGTAAGTAAGAGATACAGGCATTTGTTATTGAGTGAGATTGTCCTCTAGTGTTCTTGTTATGAAGTACCAAAGTCTTTCACAGATGATCCATTATGCAAACTTGTGTTGACAGATATTTTTGGTTCAATAACCATTGCCTACATTTATTAAGAAATGCTAGTGAACCTGAGCCTGTGTTTGTTAACCTGCAGTGATTTAGTTCTTTTTTAATCAAGATGGCATCACTATGGCACATTTATGTGTTTATTGACCTAATCTCCACAGGATGAGGGTGAGGTGTCAATGGTAAGTGTAACAAAAATGCCTTGGCATGCCAATCGGCCACTGGTAACTTGGTGTTGAGGCACCTCTCTAGTTGTAGGGCCGATGGTGAGTGGGCTGTACCCCATCCCACCAAGTAAAGAAAAGAATTACAAAAAGAAAATACAAAAAGAAAAAAAAAAGAAAAGAAAAAGCGGAAAGAGAATAAGATATAAGAAATAGAAGGATCTTGCCTTGTATGACATGGAAGGCATTTTCGTTTGTCTGGGACTAGCATCAGACAGTGGCAAAGAAAAAGATAAAGTGGGGAAATTCTACTTCTCTTTCTTTTTCTTTTCTTTCCTGAGAGAAGCGTTCCATCCATGAGGGAAGAATGTTTTCGCGCTCAAAATTGAAGGTTTTCATGAAGTATGGTATATGCCAAAAAGTACAAGGGAACAAGCTGAACAGAGTAATTTGTTGGGCAAATTGACTGTATGCATGTTAGAATTTTATATATTAGCTAATTCATGGCTTGAACAAAACTTTTGGTCTATTGTATTGTATTTGTTAATTTTTTTTAAGATAGACTATCGTTTTTGTTGTTAGGTTGAAGTGAGGAAATCGAAGCCGAGATGGATGCTCTCCCTGCTCGAGCGAAGGATCTCACCCTTGAGCGGAAGTGGGAGAAATTCGCCATGATGAAGCTTTACCTGCTCGTGCACTTGACAAACGAAGAATTTTTTTTTTTTAATTGTTTGGGTATACTAAGCCCACCCTATGATGGGCAAGGTTGTGTTGTGTTTCAATGGTGATAATATATTGGTTTTAAAATCTAAAATATATGGATGCAATTCAATGAAGCTGTGGCCCCTCCTTTGATCCTATCTCGTACATTTTTAGAAGAATGCCTGAGTATGAGGGCAATGGGTCTAGTTGAAACACGTGACCCACGTCAATCCACTCCTCTTGCGGTCATGAGATTTTAGATTTTGGACTGGGTCGGCAGTGGATTTATAAATTTTTTAGCTAGACTCTGCAATCTGTGTGTAGAACCTATATCGCATGAGTAGTAATTGATAAAATAGGGTTTGACATGCTAATCTTTCTTAAACTTTATTTTCCTAATTTCATTACTGAAATTCGAAGAATGTCAACAGAGTTATTAGACTTTGGTTACATTTTTTTTTTTTTACTTTGTTGCCCCATGTCCCATAATATCATGAGAACACAATTTGAAAAAGTGAGTCATTTTCCTTTTTCATCTCTCCTTTTTTCTTGTACTTGCAAAATCATCACCAAGTTGAAACTAGGAGTGCTTGAGTGCAGCGGAACTTACAAGTTGGGAAATCGGGAGTGATTAGAACAAGATCATTCACCTTCCCTTTTCCATAATATAATTTATCATTTTCTTTAATAGCCATTATTCTCATGAGGTCATGAGATTTATTAGTTTCAATAACATAGACTTTCTGGGACCAGCAACCAGACCTATTTTCTACAAAACAAGCAAAATGGTATTGTGTGAAAAGTAACTACACATGTGACCACCATTTCTCAAGTTCTATCATTTGAAAAGTTTTCACTTCAAACTGTTACATAAAAGCCATGATATCATGGAATTGATCAATTTCTATGACATCCATTTTTTCCATGATATCATGGGATTTATTAAATTTTTGTAGCAAACACTTTTTTGCAAAACTAGCAAATTCATTTTTTTTTCTGAATTACAAAAGGTGACTTTTGTGAAAAGTAGATGCACATGTAATCATTGTTTCTAATGTTGTATCATTGGAGAAATTCTCACCTTAAGATAATGCATAAAAGTCATAGTATCTTGGGATAATATCATGAATCATGGGATTTATCAATTTTTGTGACATAAAATTTTTCATGATCTTTTAAGGCTACTCACTTCTAATTTCTGTGAAGTCCGATGCACTCAAGCTCTTTCCATTTCACCTTGGTGATGATCTTACTATTAAAAAAGGAAGAAGATGTGAAAGAGGAAAGTGACTAAAAAGAACAAGTGGGAATTTTTACTTTTTTTTGTACGCTGAGATCTCATGATATCATGAGATATGGCCAAAAAAGTTTTAAAAAGGTTGTTGATGAGAGTCAAACAACTTTGGTGACATTACTTGGATTTAGGCATAAAATTGAAAAAAAATCGAATTTAAGGAGAATTAACATATTAAATCCCCTTGATAAAATGTAAGGCATGAGGGCCCCAATTTGACTCCTCCCTCCTACCATTCCTACTCTCTCTTTATGTTTTAAGACACACTACACCAAAAATGCAGCTTAGGAACGGATTATGGGCCCGATTTTGGGCCGTTCCTAAAATGAAACGGATTTGATCCGTTCTGCCCGACCCGTTTGATCCGTTTCCACAAAAGGGCACGAGGCTTGTTGTCTTCTCTTTCCTCAGCCGTTCCAAAGCCTTCTCTTCTCTTCTCTTATACTCTTTCCTCAGCCTTTCGCACAGATCGTCTGTTCCCGCTCTTGCATTTCCCGATCAAGCCATTCTTCTTCATGCATTGATGTTCTATTTTCTATTTGTTGCATCCATGTCTTCTTCCAGATCTTCTTCCTCAGCCGTTCCCACAGATCTTCCGTTGCCGCTGCTTCCTCAGCTGTTCTTTTCTCAAAAGGCAAGTTAAGGTTTTGTCTTCTTCGCCATTGATGTTCTAATCGTTCTCTCAACTCTTAGATTCTTGTTGTTCTAATCGATCTGTTGTCTCTCGTTGGTCGCAGGAATAGAGAAGAGACGGCTAGGGTTTTGTTTTCTCCAGTCTTCTTCACATTGGTTGCGGGAGAAGAAAAGAGACGGCTAGGGTTTCGTCTTCTCCAAGTCTTCTTCACATTGGTCGCATCTTCTGCAAATCTTCTTCTTGTCTCTCCATTGGTATAAACCCTAACCGATTATTATAGCAAATCTTCATCTTATTTTCCTCTGTTTTGTCAGATATGTGTTTTTTGGATGTTTTGCTTGTTTTGAGATCAATTTGTGGAGATTCATGTTGTATTTGGACATTTTTTTATCTTGTTGTCTGTTTGTCCTGGTAATCTGGCTGCAATTGCCGACCATTTGGAAAAAAAATGCACGCAACAACACTCATTAATTAATCACTGTATCAGAGAGAGATATTTTTCCTACAAGAGGTCTTCTGCGTGTTCATCAATCTGTGGTATTTTCGATCTAAGCCTTGATGTCAAAACTCTTTATATAATTAAATATAAATGAAAGTAAAATAAGAAGTTGCTGATGTTTTTGAATTGCTGAGATTCAGTAGCAGGTGGATCCTTACCGATTCCCAATATTAGTACTTCATTGCTTTTGCTAAGAAGACATGGATGAAAACAATAAGAATGAAGATGGAGAGAATGGTTTATGAAAGTGGCTTCAACTTCTATGGCTGAAGAGGGGAAGAGAAAAAAAAAAGCTTGAATACTTGAGAATGGTTGAGATGACAGAACCTTAGAATGTAGATTGCATACTAATGCATAGAGAAACAGGTCTTTGTTATTTAACTTACTAGTGAAAAAGATATCCAGATGGAAGTCAGATGTCATATATCCAGATGCAAGTCTCTTTCTCACACTTTTTTTATATGGGTCTTGTATGATTTTTCTCGGGTTTCGAGGTTTTGGCGTTTAGGGTTTGATTTCTATTTGTAAATGAGGAAGAGATAGATATAGATCTCTATCATAGATGGTATTCACCGCACCCCATCTGTAATGGGTGCTATTGACCTGAATAGACCCAATTTGGATTGGAAGGTTGAATTTGCAGAGTTGGGAAAAACCCACCACTTGGATCTCGGGTGTTCATCCAGTGGGACATGTGGATGGCTATATCATGCTCTGCATAAGGCATCTTTGAGGTTGAAGAATGAACAATGTGGGAACAAAACTAAACTGTCCATGTTATACTTAACCGCCATCATCATCGTATTCAAATCCATCTGAGAGTGGCTTTGTGAGTTTTACTTAACCATATTGAAAGCCGCTTTCCCAATAACTCCACCTATCTTTTCTTGTAACACATTTAGGTTCTTTGATGGGCTCCCAACTTTCATACTTCCCTGAACTTGTATCCGTTCAATTCGCTGTGTAGGTGTTGCTTTTGGGTGTGTGCCAGACCATTCAAATGACATTCTTGATTTTTTTTATTGGTTCCACAGGAGCTACCCATAAGTTTATTCTCATGTGCTTATTCCTGATTATGTCTTTTCTTGCCATCAGTCCATCTGAGCATAAGCGTTTATGTGACATGCTCTACTTTTCATTGAGTCATGCATCTCGGTACAAGATGTGATGAGTGGGCTGTTCATTTAGAATTGTTTTACTGAAAGATTGACCTATGATTTTGGGTCACACACTCACAGAGGCTGATTGGGCTGGAACATTGAAAGGTGGCCTGATTGATATAATTCATCCTATGATGAAGGGGTGGATAGCTTGGATTTGGCAAGTGAATGTTCATTGAATGGATGGTTGGTCTCTTCCCTTCCTCATACGTACCTACCAATTTTTTTTTCAACAGGGGACAATGCTATGGTGCCTCTTGATGGTCATTAGTGATCGTGGGCCCATAGAAGGTGGAGGTTCAGAAATATATGTTTGGTAACCCCCCAGTGTATGTTGGTGTATATTTTTCCAAAAAGAGAAGAAAAATCACCCCTCTGGCCTTGTTTGGACGCATTGAACTCCATTCCCCCACTATCACTTAACACGTAAATCTAATTACTTCTATCTCTGTTTACATGTAATTCATTGCAGTAAAGAATAGATCAACTGTCACTTACAGGTACTCTGGTTATCCGAACATATGAACTGTTGTGAAGGTCCAACTTGGTTTACCCTCAGTATATGTTTCCACATGTGCATTGAATTGAACTACTCGATGACTTTCAAGACATCCATTTGTCTTAATTGTCAAAGAGCCAAATACACAATGGCTTAAGTAGACTTTCTTTCTGAAATTTGCAACATAGTTTTGACGTGTGATGTTTCTATGGAAACAACATTGTCTTTTGTTGATAAAAGAAACTCTTTCTATGTTCGTGTGGAATATCTGTCTATTAGTTATGTTGCTGCTAGCGCTGGTCAAAAATCTGTTTCCATTAATTTTACATGCTTTTGCATTCTTACCAACCATGGGATGTAATTTGTCTTCTCTGTTTCTTTTGGGACTTGTTATGTTTGTTTATAGTTATAGCTAGATTCTTTAAAGTGTTACTGATTTGGCTCATTCCTAAGGTTTCTCTTTTCTTATGCATTCAAACCTAATCCTTCATTTATTGTTACTTCCCATTTCACACACCCATCCTTCAAGCGCATTCCTTTATTCTAAGCTGCATCTACTTTACTTTTAGTTGTTTCTTTGTACTGTCATCTATCTTTATTTCAATTGGATTATTGTAACCTTCAATTTGTTTTGCCTTTTCTATTGGAACCTATGGTTATAATGCTTAATATATATTATATGGATATGACTTGTTCACCCATTGGGAATATGCTATATATAGGGAACAGATATTGGAGTACAGGGATGAAAGCCAAAGGCTAGATCAATGCAGCCGTCTTTTTGATTCATCAGTGTCTAATGATGGACTTGAGCTTGATGCTAGTCATATTGTGCAGGTTAATCCTCCCAGCCCTTTAACTTTACGTAGTTTTGATATGCTACAATTGAATACTGGGATTTGGTATGTTGCTTGAATAACTTTTTTTTTTTTTTCGTGGAAGGCTTTTTGGCACTTCTGAAAGGCATAATTTCTGGCTGTTGTATTTTCTAGTTTGAAGTTACATATAAGTGATTGGCAGCTCAGTCTTGGTTCTATACTGATAGTTACTTCTTGTCATCATCATCATCACGGAATCCTTATACCATTTATATATAGTTGGATTTGTAAGTTAAGTTTGTTTACTCATGCATGTTTACAATTTTACATGCCACTTCTCGCTTCATGATTCTAATCATCAATTTTACAATCTTACATGCCACTTCTTACTTCATGATTCTAAGCATTTTTTTCCTTGTAATACTTCAATTCTTTGTACAATCTCTATATCTTGTCTTACATGTGGTCCATGTTTCTTTACCGAGCCAACTATAGATTTCCTCTTGTGGACTCGTTTTTCTATTTATATCCTTTCTTTTTACTTAGCACGTCCATCTTAGCACTGCATCTAACCACATGTATGCTCAGGGGTTGATCCAGGATTTCTTCTCCCTCCCCCCTTTTCTTTCTTATATTGTGCACATATTAGAGTGGTCCTGCATGTCATATTCTCCTCTTGACAAGCGCTTAATTTTGTTTTGTAGTTGCATCCACTTATTGGAACCTATCACACAATGGACTACATGGGTTACAGATTTGACTAGATCATCCTTCCCACTGATAAATTCCCTGTACTTTTGCCCCATGTATTTTGGTTGTGTTCCACTCATTTTGCGACCATTTTACTAAAAAAAAACCTCCCTTGAAAGTTCTTTCTTGACTAATTAGACCACATTGTTTGCTTCTAAGACTGATAGTCCAATGATATTAAGCCTTTTGATATCATTCAAGCATGTAAAATGACAAATGTATTGACATGAAACAATTGTTACCACTTTTCCCCAAATGTGCACTAAACACTATTATTGTTGTCATATGCATAGGAAAATTTTCCTATGCTGTCATTTAGAGAGAGAGAGAGAGAGAGAGAGAGAGAGAGAGAGAGAGAGAGGCCACAGCTGGTTTCACCCTTGATGTGGGATGGGGCAGTGTTGGCATTATTAATGGTTTCCATGTGTTTCTGTGCATTTAATCTTTCCTTTTTTTTTTTTTTTTTTGGTAAAGGCGTGTAATCTTTCTTAAAAGCACTAATTGTAGAGAAACACCCATAAAAGCTTATCTGGATGTGCACCTGTTAGACTAGCAACCTGTCTATCTAGTGTGTATTAAGCACTAGTTATGCTACCTTCAGACCAGGCATATATTCATGAAGGGGTTATCAACTTAAACGTCAATATATCATTATTACAAATATTAAAGGACCTTTGTGTATTCTACCCCTTCACTCGACTCTATTTGAAGTCATGATTCTACTCCTTCACTCGTCTCTATTTGAAGTCATTATCTCTGTAACTCTGCTTTCTAAAAGGCCTTTCTTAATTACTTCATTCAAGGTCTTTCCTGGTCTCCCTTGTCCTTGTCCCTCGAACTTGTAATCTTTTGATACGCTTTACATGCGATATTTTTTGCCTGCCTAAACCATTTCAAATGATATATTTGAATCTTTTCCTTTCATTGAATTTACTTGTAAGCTTCTTCTTATGTACTCATTACTAAAAGCCTATCATTTATAGATCCACACATTTGCACATTCCATACACATGTCCTTTAGCTTGAAGAGTCCACTCGTTTCTTTGTTGTCTATATTTAGACCCATACAACAAATTGGATCTAATTGTTATCTAATAAATGCTCCTTCAATTGAAGTGATGCTCAATAATTACATCACACATCACCAGCTTGTCTGCACTTGTCACCTTGGACAAGTCCTATTTAGTAGGCATTAACTCACATCCACTGATTCGTTCTACAGGTGTTCCTAGACATCAAAATCTACCACTTTGGTAGTGAATCATTTTCAGTTTTGACCAATAGATCTTCTCCACCCTTAAAAACCACTATACTAGCAATTCTGCGTATTTTTTTTTTGGGGTAGAGTCAATCCATGTATTCTGTCTTCAATCTACTGATTTTCAACTCCTTTTACTCTTTTTTTTCTTTCTTGAAGTTCTAGATTATCCGTGAGGAGTACCCATCATCAACTTTTTGATATTATGGCATCAATATATATTGTTGAGCTACTCATACTCAAGGTGAGTAAATAGGTTCTCAATGCAGATCCTTGTTGCAATCCAGTTTTAACTAGAAACTCAATTGTGATGCACACAGTTATTACTCTTGTTGTTACTGCTCTTTCGTATATGTCTTTTATAATACTGATATACCCATTTGGAATGCCTTTTTTTCTTCATCCTTCACCAGATTAACTGCTTCACCACCACATCAAAAGCCTTAAAATTAAATATAAAAAAATTATAAGCCAGTTTTTCCCTCTTTCAACTTTTTCATGAGTTGTCTTTTTAAGAAAATGGCTATTGTAGTACAACTGCATGGCATAAACCCCTGTTAGTTCAATTTTTCCATGACCCTTCTGTCTCATAATGTTGATAGCCGAGTTGTTTGCATAGTTTTGAATTTCACCTTTATTCTTATAGAATGGGGCCAATGTGTTCTGTCTTCATTCATCGAGTAATATTCCTCTATTCAATTTTTTGAACAATTTGGTTAACCAATCTGTCCCAATTTTCGCCCTTCAAGACCAAGTATCTATAGGTATCTGTATGGTTCCAGTGCTTTATTATCATCATTATTGTCATGGTTTCCATCGTCATCATCAATATTACTGCTACTGCTGCTATTATTATTATTATGTTCTCTTTATTTTTTCCTTCCTTGCAAAGGCAGTCTTAACTCTTAAGTCTTAACTTCTATTATGGATATTTTATTGTTCCTTGATTCAGTTGTAAATCGTAATGTACTTCACTTGCATTGCTATGTTAAAAGGCATCAAAAATACGTCCCCATCTATCTTTGACATCATAATGTACTTCACTTACATTGAGGCATAAAAATACATCCCCATCTATCTTTGACATCATAATGTACTTCACTCGCATTGCTATGTTCCAATGATGTCTAAAATATATCCCCATCTATCTTTGACCTCATAAGGTATGGCCTGGCCATTCCTGAAAGCTGCTGATGTAATGGGAATCTGACATGCCTTTTTTTTTTTTTTTTGTTAGCAGTTGGTTCCCTGAAGTCTGAACTGATATCTTTTTTCTGGTTTTTTTTTTTTCATTTCGACCGGTAAAGTGATGTTGTGTGCTTTCTATCTCTCTAAAATAACAAAGATCTTATCATAAAACCATTAAAAAAAAGAAAAGAAAAGGATTTCATTCATAATGTAGAAATGAGAATGTACAAAGAGAGCTTCCTATAATATGCATTTACAATAGCTAACAATCCATCAACAATTATAGAACCTCCGTCTTTGCTATTGATTTCACCAGCTTATCTGCTTCCTTGTTCATTTCCCTTCAAACTGATTGCTCCGTTTATGAAATTTTAGAACATTTTCTGCTATATGCTTTGCAAGTGCCGAACAATTCTGTTGCATGGTTTTTAATCACTTGGTCATCTTTGGATGTTAACTGATGCCTGATACTTGATTTTTTCCCCGAACAGGAACTTGGGGGAATTGGTACTGCTGTGGAAAGGGAGAAAATTTTGTTGCAAGGGTTAATGACTATTGTTAAAGATATGTTGAGGGACACTGAGGTTGCAGTCCGCTCATTTATGATGCTTCGGCCGAGGTTTCTTCATCCAAATGTAGCAACTGCCTCAAATACTACAGCTTCTACTCAGACTTCAGGAACAGCAATTGTTCCTAGCATGAGTACTCAACCAATGTCTAGCTTCATGGTACCAGTTTTTGAATTCTACAGTGGGCTTCCAAGGAGGCCATCTCCTATTTCTAAATTGCTTGAATGAATAACATTGTTTGCATGCATATTGATGTTACCATGTGAGTAATTGAATGCTTGATATGAGTTTTCTTTCTTGCAGTGAAAACATTATATTGGTTAGATCCATCCCAACCTGAACTTCTATCTGGAGAATGACAGGCCTTATTCATATTCATGACCATGGTACACCTATTGACAAAAGCAAGAAGAAAGTAAGTTGCAAGTACTGTTGCAAAGTGGTGAGTGGTTTCCATCATCTTAGGTACCACTTAGGAGTAAGTTGCAAGTACTGTTGCAAAGTGGTGAGTGGTTTCCATCGTCTTAGGTACCACTTAGGAGGTGTGAAAGGAGATGTAGTCGCTTGCCAAAAAGTTCCTGCCGATGTTCAGTCATTAATGAGAGATGGGTTAGTAGAGATGAAGAAGCAGAAGTTGAGCAAGGAAATGGGGCAACTACAATATCCAAATATTGCACTGAAAAGGCATCTTTGTTTTCAATCTACTGAAACCAGGTCTGGCCAACTTGAATCTACCCAACCAACTATACCAGGAAAGGGAAAGAAAGTTTTGGAGTCTATGCCAAAGAATGTGGAAAAACATGATTTTTTCATACCAAGCACAAGGTTAGATGCACAGGAAGCCACTACATGCATAGGATTCTACTGCTTAACCTTGTGATGCACAGACACCTCATGTCCTGAAGCAGCTTAATATCTACTTTAATCCATTAGAAGTCATTTTCATTTCATTGTTTTACAAAATTGTATCTTTCTGCACCACTTGGAGAAATTGGTCGGGCTTTAACTACTTATGTAAATGATACTGTGGTTATTTACTATTTTCAAGTTAAATCTTTTTTTACAACTCAGAAAAAATTTACAGTGTTTTTCCCTTGTTCTCTTGTTCTGTCTGTCCAGATATGGGACACTGCTGGTCAAGAAAGGTTTCAAAGTCTAGGTGTGGCTTTCTACTGCGGCGCAGACTGCTGTGTTCTTGTGTATGATGTTAATGTCATGAAATCTTTTGAGAACCTCAACAATTGGCGGGAGGAATTTCTTCATCAGGTAATGTTGACCAATTTTGGATCCCAGAAACCAGATTCTTGGGTAATCAAGCGCTGAATTTTCTCGATGATGGCTTAATATGTGTAGGCAAGCCCGTCAGACCCTGAAAATTTTCCATTTGTGGTGTTGGGAAACAAGATAGATGTAGATAGCGGCAACAGCCGAGTAGTAAGATATTTTTTTCTTTCATTTTTTGGTTTGGTTGCATAGACTTTTACTTGGGGTGCCACTTCTGCTTCTCTTTTATCTGTGACCTCTAAAATGCTTAAATACCTTTTTTTCTGCCATTTTTGCTTTGTTTGCCTGTTAAAGTTTCCAGCATCCTTTCCCTATTCTCCTGAATTTCTCATGTGCAATCTGCAAAGAAGAAATTAAAAATGACTACCAATATTTTTGTTTGATATATACCCCCTACCTCTATAACTTGTTTGTTTCCACTCCCTGTATGGGTTTTTCAGGTGTCTGAGAAGAAGGCAAAGGCATGGTGTGCTTCCAAGCGGAACATCCCTTACTTTGAGACGTCTGCAAAAGAAGGGTTCTACATTTTGACTGAAGATGATCCAGTTCTTTTTCTGCACACTGTTTTTGTTTTTATTTTATTTTATTTTCTGGATGAGGCTAACTTTTTTGGTTGCTTTAAATTCTATTAAATAAAACAATTGCATCTGCTGTATGTGATTGCAGATACCTGCTCGGACTAGCTCTGCTCCTCCAAATTTGGACGAGCAGAAACGTGACCAGGTTTGTGGCTTTTATCTTATTACTACTACTGTCCTTTATGTCTTCATCATCTATGCTGCCTGGACAATGAGAATACATGACTTGCTTTTTGTTAGTCAATGTTAGCTTCAATGTTATCTGATTTGCATTTAATATGCTGATATTCATCTCGTTGTTCTCTGTGAATATTTTTGCACCTTCGCTTGAAGTGTCCAGTGTTCAGCCCCGCTTGTAGTCTGTTTAAATGGAGTTGGATTAATTCTAGAATTCAGGATGGAACTTTATTTATTGTATTTTGTGCAGGCACGTGATGATTCTTCTAAAGCTATGCCCACATTGCCAATTCCTTCCGCTCGTAAGACACAGCCACTAAAGGATAATTGTGAGTTAGTGTGGAGAAAAAATAGAAGATTTGGATATGATCGTGTGGAGAATACAGTGGAATGAAAATAGAAAATCAGGAGATACCATGCCACAACCAGGGTGCAATCGCATGGTTAGGCATGATCCCATTATCGAGGTGTCCAACTTCATCCACTTGAGCCCCGAGATAGAAACGTGGGACGCTGCCTATTGAGATAGGGTTGGTGAAAAAGACATGAATGCCACAGGGGACAGTAGTTTGCATAGGAAATTCTACATGTAGATTACAATGGGTCTGGTGGAGGCGGTGCTGTGGCTGCGAGCGGTTTTTACAGTGGAGATGGGATGGTGAACATCATCATCTATAACCCTTATATAAAAAAGGCACAAATCAACATGCTTGCTTTCAGCTTGACCCAGATGCATGGGTGCCAAGTGCAGGACATATGTTGATGTGTACAAAACCTAGCCCAAGTCCCTCTTCTGCTGATCATTTGACGTCGCAACTGACATCTAGAAGGGTGAGAAATTCGTTCTGAGGATAGCAGTGCTCAACCATTCCACAGATTCTCAATGGATCGAGATGGTTTCCGACGTTATAATATGGAAGGCATTGCTGAGGTAGTGTTTGCATGACCTTTTCGGATTGGGCATATATGAATTGCTTTAATTTCCAACTATTGCATTAACTACCTCTGATATTAAATTTTTCTGAATGAACCCTAAAGCAGACTTGGTTTGGGACCTGTGTGGCTTGGCACTATGGATGGTGTTCCATTCTGTTGTGTATTTGGCAGTGGTGAAAAAATATTATTCTAGGCTTGCCTGAAAATTGTATGGGAAGCCACCCTTTAAACTCATTTCTGAAGCCTGTTGTTGCTGTGTTTGTGTTTCCATTTCCCTCTTTTAACTGCAAATGTACTCTAGTAGGTTGGTATTTGCTTGGATTGAAATTCATCATTATTTTCATTTTTTCATGAAGGACTGGTTTCCATTGCATATTTCATGACAATATTTTATAGTCACTGATTAAAACCTTTAATATTTAAAGGTCTGTGCCCTTGTTGTTTTGTGTGCGTGTGTTTTCTCAATGGATGTATTATTTGGGGTTACCTTCAAATGTGTTGAAACCCATCAAAGAGCTCATTTCTTGAAGTTGATAACTATATGTTTGCTGTTTGTGTGTTTTTTTTCTTCTTTTCACAACACCAGTAGATTGGTTTTGGCTGGAGATTCACCTTTAAATGTGATTGAAACGAAATATCTTTTCCTATTAAGTTCTGATATTTATTTTCCTTTATTTTCGTCATAGTTATGAAGTGTTGTTGAATTGATGTTATTGAGATATCTTACAAATCATGATAAGCCCCCAAAAAAATTTATTATTTTAAAAGTATAATCAATCCTTTGTTTGTTTTTATTTTCTGTTTGTCTTTGCAGGGTTGGTTTTGATCTGATTCAGTTCCATCTGAAAATGGAGGGAGACACATTATCAGGCCTTGGCAATGGAACTCAAGTAGATAACAAGGTCTTACAGGCATTCCAGAGGAGCTTTGGACAGGTACAAAACATCTTGGACCAGAACAGACTACTGATCAATGAGATTAACTAGAACCATGAGTCAAAGATCCCCGACAATCTTAGTCGCAATGTGGGACTGATCAGAGAGCTCAATAACAACATTAGAAGAGTCGTTGATCTCTATGCTGACCTGTCTAGCTCTTTTACAAAATCAATGGAAGCTTCATCAGAGGGGGATTCTGCTGGAACCTTGAGGTCCGATGGCAAGGCTAGTCAGAAGAGAATAAGACCTGGATAGAGTCTTCAAAACTGCAGTGGTGCCTTACGGCAATGGGGAAAAGAATTATGGTAAGGATGTTAATGTTGCTATCAGAGGTCGTTTTGATCATATGTAACTTTGTATCAGTAGAACCGTACTCTCATTTTGTTAAAGATACCCAGCAGTTGGGAATAATAGGTGATTTCTTGTATTGTAATTCCATTTTTTTTATTCAGTGGTGCGTTTTATAGTGCCCATTGATTTTTTGAGGTTGGTGGGAAGTCAGGTATGAAAGGCGGTTTGAAAATGCAAGTAGGTATCAGGTATGGCCCATGGATTCTTTGATACCTGCATGTATATCAATTTAATTGTCCCCACATTTCCAGATGGAAACATGGTGAATGCTTCAAGGCTTCGGCAATCTCGGAACCAAGACGGAATTGATGGAATAGTGAATACGAACGGCACCGGAGTCTGGAGGAGAACTCCATATATAGAATGTACTACAGAACACACCAATTCGGCATATACATTGTACAGATCAATTATTACTACTCTATCGGTTGGAGCTTTGCATTTGACTCCCACAATAGAAACCTAAAACGGGAATTGGAGGAATAAATAAAAAAAAACTCAACTTTATTTCGGCGAACATAGAAATATACGAAAACTGATGTGGATGTTCACTACCAGCCTAAAGAATGAAAAAGAGAAATTGCTTACTGACTTATCAAAAATAAAGTGGAAAAATGAAATATCATTTTCAATAAGTAGCCAAAATCTCAAATCACAATACAAGAGAAGACACATTTAAAACTTATGATTTAAAAAAATATTATTAAAAATGTTTTAAAGAAGATAAAAAAAAATGGCAAGAAAATCTGGAACGGTTTTGAACCGTTCCAGACTTTCAAAACCGTTCCAAATTTTCTGCGACACCCATTTTTGGAACGGTTTGAAACCGTTCCAGATTCATTCAGGAACAGTTTTAAACCGTTCCAGATGGGCATTTTTGGTGTAGTGACAATATTCGACTTGAACTACACCTATTATGAGGTCGGTTTTTCCTCTCATATCATAATCCTTCACAGGTCAAGTCTAGCATAGAACGGAGCATATGTCAATTCAATTCAGATCCATGTTCAAGCCATCTCAAACCAAATTCAACTAGATGCCACCTCTAATGTCAAAGAGCAGCTGAGAGTTGTGGTTACAATATTAGTAATAAGTATATAATTTAATATATACTTATTACAAACTAAGATCAGAGGATTCAAAATGGGTCAGGTTTTGGCTTTGGTTCTGACCAATGGTTCATCTGGGTCCCGATAGCATTTTAGTGAATTGAACCTTCAAGTGCAAAGCAAAAATCCCAAACAATGTAAATAAAACCAATGGTTGCAATTCCTGATCCGATTCACCAAATGCGACCACACCCAATCCAGTTATTCTTGGATTGGCTTAACATTTCCACCCAATCAAGGAATTCAGACCTATAGTCTAGCAATTTTTTACCAAGGCATTTGCGTTTATTATTTCAAAATATTTAAAGAAATTAAATTATTTTTTTACATCACAATTCAACAAATTATTATATTATATATATTAAAGCAAAAGGGGGAGAGGGCTCTCAAGGGTGCCACACAAGAGCTCCCTTTTCAAATAAATATATTAGAAAAAAAAATACAGGCTTTGCAATGGCCCACTATGCCTCTCCAAATCTCCCCTCTCCATTTAAATTCCATATAATGTTGGAGAATTTAATTCCCTATTTTAGTCTATAAAGAATTCAAATTATCCTAGAAAGTGAAAGTGATGTTCTCCACTACCTTGGCCTGGCCTTAAAATCGCTCTTTTGAATAAATGGATAACTTCAATTCAATCTTCTATGAATTAGGGATTGAATATCATAAACGCTATTTTCATCAGTTAAAAAATCGATAATTGACAAAATGGATAACATTGAATATCCTTAATACTATTTTCAACGGTTAAAAATTTTCATAACCGACAACATTAATGACATTGAGTTCAAAATTACACTACATTTAGGAAATCATAGTGATTCACTCCTAAGGCTTATTTGGATAAATGAGGAGTAGACTAGAGTAAAGTAGATCTTACATGAGGGGTGAAGTGGAGGAGAAGTGGGTTGAAATTAAGGTAGATTAATTCACTTCATTCTGTTTGGATGCTTAATGTGAAGTGAAATTTAAAAATATTGTGAAGTAAAATTGACTTTTATTCAAGATAATTGAAGTAGTTAGGGTTAAAGTAAAATGAAATATACATGAACTGACAACAATACTTCACTCCACTCTATTTTATTCTTTTTTTTAAAATCTCCAACGACATTTAATATTTTTTTGTTCTCAAAATCTATTCATTCTATTTCTATCCCCTAAGTCTCTAATTTTGCTCAACTTACCATAAATTTCCTTCTCATTCAAATTTATTCATCCTTATCACCAAAATTCTCTTTTATCTTGTTAGAATATGTAAGTTTTCATCACCACTGTCATCTCGTCATCTCTAGACCCTAAAATCTTTCCATTTATTTGCTAAAGAAAGTTTCCATCAGCGATCATACCTAGCCCAAAAAATATGTCCATGTATTTGTTTGAAGTAGGTGGGTCTCGTGGATAGATTTTCAAAACTTTTGACCCACTTAACACAGGGGTCAACTATCCATAAGACCAAAAACCCAATCCAGGATGCATTACCCTCAATCTCGTGACCATGTACAGTAAATATTCTATCTAAAAGACAGAATCAAACAGCACTAAACATCCATAATAATCTACGACATGCAAGAAGTAGATCATACCTTTGGAGATCCGTAGTGCTCTAATGGAGAAATTGCGACTCTACTTGATGATGAGAATCTTCAACACCTCTTAGCCTTCCACGCTATGACCCGAATTGAATTTCTTTTCTCAAGAAGATTGGTGGAATCTCCAGGAGAAATCCCAACTCAAAACTCTAAGGAACTAGAAGAGAGAAGGAGAGAGAAACTCGTACAACTCTTGCACGAATAGGGTTTTGGGCGTGAGAGTTACTCTTATTGGACGTCCAAGAGATTTTATATATTTTCAAATCTCTTCCTTGCCTAATTGAAATAGAAGTCTTACTTCCAAAGCAATTAGCAACTTTCTCCTTTCTAATCCCTTCTTTCTAGAGTTCAAATCGGATTAGTATTTTCCAATAACTTGTGCTAGCGTGGGGACCACTAGGGATTCCTTAGAAACTTGGCTCCAACTGGAACACCGCGACCCCACATCTCATGTGCAATCCAGGTCCACAGTTAATTGCAAATAACGCCACTATATAAATGCAATTGCACTCCAGTCTTAGGAATAAATTACAATGAAGACCCTAAACTTCCCAATTACCACAAGTAGGCCCCTCTATCAATATTCGTGGATCAATTGGAATAAATATGTCTTTTCTAATCTAAGTTCCACATCTTATTATCCTTGAGCCCCAATTAATCACAGTAATCATCAGTACCATCCAATTAACTCTTAATTGAAATGGGTGCGCACTTACTAATGACAAATTTATTAATTGGCACAAGGAGATAATAGAGATAGATTTCATCTTGATCATTCAATGTTCCCACAGTTCTACTACCACATACCCAAGACACCGAGGTGTTAACCTACAGTCGGCCTCACTCATTGGTGACTCAAAGCAAATGAATAGATAGAAACTTGAGTTCATCAATGTCTCAGGATTGAGAGCCTATTGCTAGGGAATTATGAGAGCATACCTTATTATTGAGACAGAATTCCATAAAGTGCATCTCATGGTCCTTCAATACATCCAATGTACCAGCACCATGATATAGAATCTTACATTCTGATGATCGAGACAAATCACACTATCTCATAGTGATCAAAGTGCTGTAACCTTATCAAATGCGATGCCCAGTCTCATTACTAGTTGTGAAGCTATTTAAGTATAAGATTTGTGACATATATCTCCCGCGTGTGGATCTCATCCATGCACATATATCACATCTAATATACTAATGGGGTCCTGTTCAACTCATGAACCATTATGTCATATGTATTAGTCATGTACATGAAGTAGTAAAATAACATTCATATCATGAAAGTAAAGCATGATTTTATTGATAAATAAAGAAATTAATCAATTTATTACATCCACTGATGGACTGAGTCCACAAAATCTAACAGTATTTACTAAAGAAGATTGACAATTTTCATCCTGATGCCATGTCACATGGGCCCAATTTTGAAACCATAGCAGCCCAAGCCATACAAGGCACAAAATGTAGCCTCTAACCCAAAATTCAAATGGAAAGGCAAGAACCCACATTCAATCTCTCCATTATTCATTTTCCCCTAAAAAAACAGAAAATAATGGGTTTTTCTTTCGCCCTTTTCAAAAACAAATTCAAAGATATCATTGTCTTTGCCTTCTTCCTAGTGATCGCGCTTAAAAATGACGTGGAAATGAATTACGGAATCAAGGTCCGACATTTACGCACTTCAAGCGTTAAAAAGAATGGAAAATAATTATAGTTCATCATTAATTTCCCTTTGTTTACATGGGTTCAAGTGTCCTGACCGCGGGGATGCAGGTTGTTTACATGCATTTTGAAAATTTACAACCTCTCTCTCAAGTCTTCAATGTGATCTTAATTTGGAAATTACAAGAAAATGCACATAAGATGGAAAAAATGTGAAAAAGAAGAAAAAATGGGGGGTGACCGTGACCCGCGGTCACTGCCCCATTTCAATGACCGTGACTCACCCACGGTCACTGGGGCCTTCCAGTGACCGTGACTCACCCACAGTCACTGGCAGACAGTGATTGTGAAGCCACTGTTTGCCTCCGTTTTTTATGCTGTTCGCGCTGGTTCTTTTTTAGAACTTCTTTCAAGTGTTGGAACTCCATTTTCATGACTTTAGAGTGGTGGACAACCATCAAGAAGATCACATTTAACCATGGAATCAATCGAAACCTTTGTAACTCATCATTCGTGCTTACGGACTGCGTTTTTGTTTCAAGTCCGAAATGGGCAAATATGAAGCCGGAGTTGTGTCATCTTGAACCTATCATTTTCAAGGAACAAAATGAGGCCTAAAGAGACTTCTTTCACAACTCTTGCGATGGCTAAGAGGCCCTACGAATAAGAGAAACAGAGGTGACAATGTCATCCTCTCAGAAATTACCGACGTATGAACATAGCATGAACTTTGGCCATTCCACTTCTTTCTTTTCTTCTGAATTTTCTTCCTCACCTTCAAAATTGAGAAAAGAAGGTGCGAATGGTCGTGGAAGTGCTGCTGGAGTTTGCTTCTTTGTTGCTTTAAGTGCTTCTTTCTTTGATTTCTTCTCTTTTCTTCTTTGTGTATGTGTTCATCCCCTTTTTCCTTCAAAATTTGAAGCTTTTATAGACTCCCAATTAGTTTTGTGCAGTTTTGGGGAGTTAATAGCAGTTGTAGGGAGTTGGATTTCGAAGAGGAGTGGAGGGAAACTGCCCACAATCGTGGGAAACATCTTTTGAAGGTCCGTGACCGCAGGCTGGGTCACGGACGAGGCCCAATTTTGGGATGTCTCGTATTTAGCCCATTTTCATCTATTTTGGGCTCAAACGAAGTCCGATTGCCACAAAACTTGGAGGGATGCTTCTTGATACTATTTTATGCATGTCATAAAAATTTCAGCCCTTTTTGACTTAAGGAAGTTGGTTAACCTTTTCATTAATTGGGCCCCGGTCACGGACAAGGCCCCACTTTTGGAACATTGCATATGCGGTCTATTTTCCATTGTTTGAGGCCCGAATGATGTCCAATCATCACGAAACATGGAGAGATGTTGCTTGACACTATTTTAAGTGTTTCATAGAAGTTTCAGCTCTGTTTGACCACTTGAACATGGTCAACTCCTTTTGTTTGTGGGCCCCAGTCACTCCAAAGGCCCATTCTTGAACTTTTGCATATGTGGCTTGTTTCCATCTGTTCGGGGCCCAAACGGTGTCCAATCGCCATGAAACTTAGAGGAATGCTTCTTGACACTATTTCAAGTGTATCACAGAAGTTTCCTCCCTGGTTGACCACCTGAACTTGGTCAACTCCTTTTGTTTGTGGGCCCCGGTCACTCCCAAGGCCCATTCTTGAACTTTTGCATATGTGGCTTGTTTCCCCTTGTTCGGGGCCCAAACGGTTTCCAATCACCACGAAACTTGGAGGAATGCTTCTTGACACTATTTTGAGTGTGTCACAGATGTTTCAGCTCTGTTTGACCACCTGAACTTGGTCAACTCCTTTTGTTTGTGGGCCTCGGTCACTCCCAAGGCCCATTCTTGAACTTTTGCATATGTGGCTTGTTTCCGCTTGTTCGGGGTGCAAACGGTGTCCAATTGCCATGAAACTTGGAGGAATGCTTCTTGACACTATTTTGAGTGTGTCACAGAAGTTCCAGCTCTGTTTGACCACCTGAACTTGGTCAACTCTCCATTTGACTTTTTTATGACAGTGGGCACTTGTTTCAGCTGTTTGAAGCCCAAATGACCTCGGTTTGATTTGAAACTTCGAGGGACTGATGTCAAGAACATCTTGGAGTATTCATCCAAATTTCATGCAGTTTGGATTTGAGGAAGTAGGATTTCGAATAGTGGCCTATTCATTGCATGCGTTAGGTCACTATTCACTCCGCATTGAGATAGTTAGCCTGTTTTCTATCCGAACAGCCTCCACTTGACTCGAAACTTTGAGAGAATAACTTGGGGCATTCTTTGAGCATTCCTTCCAAATTTTATCTGCTTTGGCTTTCTGGAAGTAAGATCTTAGCTGGTGACCCCCAAATTCGGGATTACTGTCCTCTAAGCTAACATGTAATGAAATTTAGACCAAACGGAGTCTTTTCTACTTGAAAATCTGCAAAGTATCTTCTGAGCATGACTGAAGCTTCGTGCCGAAATTTCATCAATTTTGGACATCGGGAAGCAGGACTTTGGTCAGTGACCCCCTGGCTTGGGGGGGACTGACCTCAGGCTGACATGCTTGTGGTTTTTGAGTTTGATGATGTCTTTTCAACCCGAAATTTGAACTTCCTCTGAGAGTTCCAGCTACCTTGATCTTCATGGGATATCACTCTGCACAGGGATCCACAAAGCATAGCATATTATCACTTCGACATGTAGGAATGCCGATTCTCACAGTGATTCCTCAGGATCTGCAAATAACCTCTGTAGCCTAAATCAAGCTGAGATGAGGTGTCTTCACTGCAGTATTTGCAATTTTTATAGGTCAACACCTAGGAAGAAATCTAAATACCTTTGTTGACTATCTCAAAACCATGGATTATGTTATAGAGCTCCTTTGCTAAGACTGCTGATATATATTTCTAATATATTATATTTTTTATTCTCTAATCAAAGTCAAGCCTACATATTTGGTTGTATACAAGGATTCAGATCTAAGGCGATTCCAAAAACAATGATAAGATCAGGTATACCTGTAGGTCCTCTTCAACTATCTAAAATATGTAATTATGTAAACTTATATCTTATGCATTTTCTTACATCAAAATCCCATTAATAGAAAGGAAGATGCTAATATGTATTGCTTTTTTAAGTAACTATCTTTCTTATTTTTCTCTTTTAAAATTTTCTAAAATGTTTTTTTTTCTTTTTGCAAGATATGATATTTAGTTTCTATTACATCAGTGATTACCTGCATCATTGGTGTGGAAGAGTTCCTCAAACAAATAAATGTGTTGTAAGCAGTGATATTGAAGAGAATGATAGATGGTACCAAAGTGTCCCAGATTCAAGAAAAATGGACGAAGGAGGCATTCTTTTATACTATTTTCTCATTTTAATTTCTTATTAATAACAATATTACTCATTATTATTTTTATAGAAGAATATATTTCTCCTATAATAAAATTTTAAGCTCAATTTTCATTTTATTTCTTCTAAAAGAATTTTAAAATAACAACTGTGATTTTTTTCTAATTTTAACTATTATATTAATTTATTATGTTTTTACTTTGGCCTGGGTTAAGTATTAGCCTTTGTTTTAATTAAATCGGTAACTTTAGTTGTTCTAGTTTATAATATGTTAGTCCTTCGACTTCTTAATAAAACTGTTGATACTATCGATGGTAGCGGAAAAATGAAAATCCACACTCTTAAATGGAAAGATATCTGTATGTTGATCATGGAAGGAGGGCTTGGAATAAGAGATACTAAAAGAAATAATTCAGCCCTTCTCGCCAAAACCTATTGGTGTTGCCTTAGTGATAATAACCCTCTATGTTCCAAAATTCTTAAAGCAAAATATTGTTCAAAGTCCAACTTATGGGAAGCTGAGTATAGAAAAGGCAACTCGTGGTTTTGGAGGGGCTTCGTGGATCTCCCTCCAAGAAAGAGTGGGCTGGATAATAGGGAATGGTGAAAAAATTTCAATTTAGGACCATAATTGGATACCATTTAAAGAAGGTTTGAGGAAACTTGTTTCTAACATTACCATCTCAAATATTAGCGTTAAAGATCCATGGAAAGGAAATTGGACATGAGATGCAGCAATCATTAGAGAAACTGTCAATAATGTGAAAGATGTAGAAGATATTTGTAAAATATATACTCAGGTTGGTAATGAGAATGACAAAAAAGTTTAGCCTTTCACAAAGAATGGGCAACTAACAACAAATTCAATTTATAGAGAAATATTGAAAGGAAGAGAGAATTTTCATGTTCCAAGCATCAAATGGAAGGATTTTTGGAGAATTTCTCTTCCTTAAAGGATCCTTTTGTTTGGATGAAAATGCTTGAAAAATGCTATTGTTGTTAGAAAGACCATGCATTCAAAAGTTACTCTATGAGCCCCTTGTGCCCACTTTGTGAGGGTGAAGAGGAAATGGTTGACCTAATGAAATGTGAATATTCTAGAGCATGTTGGTTTGGTAACCATTTTGGGTTTCTTATTCATAATTTTAATTTTGTGGAGTTATAGGAATGGTGGAAGGAATTATGTGAAATAGCCACTCATTGGCTCCTTTGGGGGATGATAACTCTAGAATGTGGGTTCTAACAATGTGGTGGTGTTTATAGAGAGCAAGAAATGATTTCTTATATAAAGGAAAACAGTTGAGCCCCATAAATATAATTTTCTCAATTAAATCATTGTTTGATTTTATTAGTGACCCTTACTCAATAAGGTGAAAACAAATGTGGAAAAGCTTCATTTGGTTATATTGCTATGCTTAAAGGGATTATTGTCGATGCAGGATTTTATGTTGGTCCAAAAGTCACCTCCACCAAGGAAGCCGAAGCGAGAGCATTCTAGCAGCTATAAAAAAAGCCATTGAAAATGGATTTACAAGAGTCCATGTGCTATTGAATGTTAAAGAGGTGGTTCAGGTTGTTAAAGGCAATTTTGACCGGTTGATCAACCCAATTATTGCTGATATTAAGAAGTTAGCCTTACATTTTTCTCATGTTGAGTTTTCATATATTACTAGACTTTGTAACTAAATAACTTACTTGTTAACCAAATTTTGTTATTCAATCAATCAGGATTTCGATCTAGAAAGGATGTTCTTATTGTTAGGTGTGAGGGGTTGACTGTTGGCCCTTTTTTTTTTCTGATGTAGTTTTGCTTATCTTCTTTTATTTTATTTTGTTGTGCATGTTGAATGAAAAATTCAATTTTACCAAAAAAAGAAAAAAGTATTAGCCATTGTTGCTAGTCTAATTCTAAAGGCAAGTATGATAAAAAAATTTTAAAACCTCTTGTACATCTTCATGTTCAGCAAATGTTAACAATTTTCCCTTTGAGACCAGCAGGAGAGTATTCAGCAGTTTTATAATTATAACTTTTTAGAAAAAAAAGTTAAAATGCCAACTAATAAAGTTGTCAAGTTTGTACCATTGATTTAACATAAGGATTCCGGTCTAACCTTTTTATCTTTTTGAAAAAGTTATAAAATGCCAAGCTAAGGATACGGTAAAGAGAATCCATGGCTAAATTATTTAAGTGTGTGATGGTGCTTCTCCTTCTAGTCATGTGTATTCCTACGCCGAAGGCCCTACTCTAGTCGAAAAACGACTAGTCCAAATAAAGACCCGCCATCTACTTTTTTGTACACATCCACCTATGCCTCCATCAGGCAACATGACATCAGTTTGGAGAGTAAAAGGTGCATCACCTTGTAAAAGCTTACGAGCCCCTTTTCTAAGTTTCCAAGCCAGAAGAGAAACACATTAGTTTTTCATATCTCATGGCCCACTTGTAAGCTGATGTGAAATTTATCTTCAAATTCAATAATATTTGTAGGTATATAGTTATCTTGTTAAGACAGTAACAAAAATAGCTCTATTCCACAGGGAGTACTTTTGAACTTTTTAATTAAAAATCTAATTAAAAAAATAATAATAAAAGAAAAATGTGGTATGTAAATAAGAAACTAAACAAAATTTCTAAAGTTAATAACAATGTTAAGTAATAGATTAGAGCAGCAAGAATCCACTAAGTTATTCAAAAATTTAATTTATGCAATTATTTTATCCTTTTTGTCTCAATTATTATTTAGATTAGAAACAAATCAATGTTTTTTATCCAGATAATTTGACTATTTCAAAAATTAATTTTTAATTAAGAAAAAAAATCAATACCCAAGACCTCATTCACTTCATAAAAGAATGAACATCCAAAGCATTATCTATCAAACTAAGCATAAACTATCAAAGATACCCATAAATGTCTCAGTCTTTCAAGCTTATTTTAGAGGATACTAGCATACATTCAACTTCGAGATACCCTTAGACGAAGAGGAAGTCCTTGGACAGCAACTGGTATCGGCTCGAGTACTATCTTCTCATCACTGGCTATTATCTCCCATTGGAATCTTTTTACAACATTGTGGAGAAAGACTAACATTTGGAATTTGGCGAACTCCTTTCCTGGACATATCCGAGGTCCCCCTCCAAATGGGGTGAAAGTATAAGGAGTCGGCCCCTTCCCTTCAAACCTTGAAGGATCAAATTTTTCTGGCTCCGGGAACCATTCAGAATTCATATGTGTTGAATGTGGACTCCAAAGCAGCTACATAAAAATAACAATAAACAAATGAAATGTTAGTACTAGAAGAAAGTAGTAGAAGAAAAGGTTCAGGGCACGTTTGTTTCAGTCAATTGAGTTTCTAGGATTTGTATATTTATGAGTACGTAATGTAGGATTTGTATATTTATGAGTAGGTAATGAAGTATTAAGTGAATGTCCAAAACTAACCCTTGTAGGCCCCATTAATGGAAAGTGAATTAAGGGAAGATGAAAAAATGAATACTCAGCTCTTATCCTAGTAATTTAAACCCTGGAAAACTCAAGATCCCATCTATATTACTACTTTGTATGATTCTCTCTCTATATATATATATTTAATGTAGGGGGGAAACTCCCCTAAGCTGGAGCTTCTATAAAAAATTCCATAAGCCGAGCCCCTGGAGCCCACCATTGGTCCATACAAATGGACCAAAATTTCACACCCCCCCCCCCCCCCCCCCCCCCGGGAATTCAACATGTCCACCAAGTTTTGGTTAAATTCGAATTTATTGGATCATTGGATCGACTTTGCACCAATCTTAATGGACTGTTGACCAATAAACTTTTGGGGCTTAGATAGAAATAATAGAAATTATAGTTGGAGCTGATTTTTTGCATAGAGAAGGGTCTAAGAAAATCCTTCAAAATTTTCCCATCCCTATCCCCATATGGGTCCCCAGATGAGCTCCACCTATGTGAACCACACACTTGAGCTTACCTTACCCTAAGCTTGAGCTTAGGGAAGCCGGTGCATGATGCGTGCACTGGATCAATGTGCTCACCTTAATGTGGGGCCCCACTTGGGACTAGGACCATGGGGAATGAAAGATCTCCCTGGGCCCCTCATCTTTATCATCTCCATTTGGGCCTCATGAGGTTAACAGTGTACAGTCCATTCGGATGAGTGTATAGGCGATCTAATGGTTCAGTCTATTCAGATGAGAATCAAAATGTGGGGACGGGTGCTATTCAGGGGGTGTAGCTAGGTCCATTGTAATTGGGTCTAGGTACGTAGAGAAATTAACTAGGTAGTGCCCCATTCATTTATCCATATTAGTATTATTAAACGTTTAAATGTTCAATACATGATCAATCATGCGCCAATCCCTCCTAGAGCGTAATCTAACGCTCTGTCTCAACTTTTTTTTTTTCCATTATTTTCTTTTGCAGTAACCGGTGGAAATGAGACTGGGCTCAGGGTGGGTCCAATCTATGTATAGATGAACGCTTGTCAAGGAATGGGGTTCAATAGTGTGCGTGGGGCCACTAGTCAGATTTGATTTATCCGGATATAATTCAGTCCTTTCAGCCTCTAAATTTTGGTGAAGGGTTTAATTTGGGATTATCCGTTTCAGAGGGGGTGATCATGGGCCTGTCTAGCCTGATTTGGTCTGGGATTGGGTGTATACTTTGGGTCCTTTTAGTAATTGGGCCATGCTTGGATTAAAAGACAGAAAGCCCTAACCCTGTCCAGGCTTGGATAATGAGTTATTGTAATTTAGTGTGTATGCATCCAAACAATTGGTAGAAACCGCAGTTCCGCCCAGCCCAGCCCGGCCAATTGACTGAATGGGTGGGCTTGGGCCTGACATTTATGGCCTGTTAAGGGCCACATCTGGCCCCGAGTCTACGTTTCTAAAGTTGGGCCAACCCTAGATGGGCCTTGGCCCTGCCCATGAACACTGCTTGAGTCAAAACTACTGTACAGAAAGTGCAAAGAAAAAAAAATCGTTCTTTCTTCTTTTTTAATTTTCCTAAAAGTATATTGAAAAAACTCAAAAGGCCCTGTCTTCCAAGCCGAGGCCCCTTACACATGGTTAACTGCAATTGCTTCTCCTAGAGAAGACAGTTGTCACTTGCAAGCAACTCACCCAGACATCCACGAACGTTTATTCAAGTGTAACCTGAGATACTAGCTAGCAGGCTAGGATGTCCAAATAGGCCCTAATGTCATTCCTCATTTTTCATATTTCTAATTTCAAATTTGAAGTGAATGAATCATCCTTGATGCATGCCAACAAATCAAAGGTTTGGAAAGTTAAACCGTTTCTTCCCTTGGCATAACCAAAGAAAATTTTATTAGTAATGACCTTATGAAGTTGGGGAGGAACGTCAGCTACTGTCAGCTCAAACTAAATGGCAGTAAATCACCTGGTCAAACTGATACTTGCTCTCCATTGAATTGAATTGCGCAAAGACACATCATTCACAGTGAATCATGCATCTTTGAACAAAAAACTCCCTGGGCAATTCCTCTCTGTTTCATGTAATTGAATATCTTGGATTGTAAATATCCAAAAATATCTATCAAATAAGCTCTTCTTTAATTGAAATTAATTCAAGGGAAGATGGAAAATAAAGTATGCCATCACCAAAGTAACTCAATATCCAGGCCCCATCTACATAATCTACATTATATCCTTCATTTTACTTCTCAGTAATCATTTGGTTAAGGTCATTTCACCATAATTTTGATATATTCTATGCAAACAAGCAAAGCCCAATAAGAAGTTGGTCTGTTAATTTGGATCTATGACGCCTGAATTCGAGCCTGGCACCAAAGTCCACTAGGCTTCGAATTGGGTCGGGCAATGCTGGCTCAGATTTGGTGAAGCCCAATTTGCACCCGTGGCCTTCTTATAGAAAAAACATAATGCTTGGTTCAACTCTTTTAACTCCTACGGTGATTAACTTACTTCTACATAAAACATACCTTGGAGCCTTTTTGAACCTGATAACCCCCGTACATGAAGTCGGCGATTGCTACCTTGAGCGATCCGGCTGCGGGCGGGTTTAGTCGGAGTACTTCCTGCACCACATTCCACGTATATGTCATCTTTTTCATATCCTCAATGTCCAGCAACTCTTCGTCTTTTTTTGACTTTGAAATAGCTTCTTGTTCTGATGAAATGGAAACAAAAGCGTCGATGAGAAACAACCTTAATTAATTAGTAGGATAATGAAACTCAACAAACAAGAGAACAGAGACATTCCATGCATTACCCCTTAAAACCTGACCATATATGTGTGGCAACTGTGCAAGATACTTCATAACCATGGCTATGGTAGAAGTAGCAGACTCATAGCCACCAAGAAGATACATCAGAACGTTATCGAGGACCTCCACGTCCTGCATCCACTCCCCCTTCTTCATGGTTTTTCAAAAGAAGCCATGAAAGAAGGTCCCCCTCCATCTCAGCCGATGAAGCTACCCTCCTCTCTTCCATCATCGATTTTAGCTCTTTTCGAATTGCTTTGGACGCTCGAACGGCCCTGTAAAAGGCCGTGCCAGGGAAATTAAAAGGTATTCCCAATAACCCCTTCAGCAGTACCTGGAATTCGGTCATAAGCTTCATCATCCTATCCGGGTCTTCAACGCCTATCATGATCCTGCAAGATAAACAGAAATTGTAAGCCCTTACAAGTTGGAAGGCCTTCACCTCCCCTTTCCCTTCCCAATGGTCCCGCATATTTCTCTTTGCAACAGCATCCATGATCCCAACATATCGATTCAGATGATCTGGTCTCATGAACTTCATGAGCAGTCTCCGGGTTTGCAGCGCCTCGTCAACTGTGAGGAAGAGAATCGAGTGACCAAACAGCGTCTTGGCAGCATTGGGCCACCAAGCAACGAGCAGCTTGTTCTCATTGGAGAAGACGAACTTGTTCTCCTCAGGACCGCAGAAGATTGTAATGGGATGATTGAGCAATGAGGTCTTGAAAACATGGCTGTTGTATTTGTCGATTCTCTCCTTAATAAACTTCACTGGGTTGTCAAGGAAGGCTGCTGTTTCGCCGATGAAAGGGAATCCATGGCTCCCTGGTGGGGAATTCAAATTGCTGGTTTTGTATTTGTAGCAGTTGAAGAAGAGAGAGAAAAGAAGGAGAGGGCAGAGAGTAAAGAGAAACAAGCAGACAGGATCCCTGTCTTCAAGCTGCAGTGCAGATAGAGGGATGGAGTTCAATTGGAACACGGATAGCTTCGCGCGCCTTTTATAATATGTATAAGGCGGCCGGGAAATGGAGGTTACTTCCATTGCTTTGTAGAGTAGAGGTGGCCCACATTCCACAACTTTACCCACATATATTGAAGGGGACCCTGCCTTGGATGGTCAAGATGGGACATTCACTTGTACAGAGTAAAAGGGTTCGCAACCGATTATTGTGTTGCATGTAGTTTGAGTTGGTCCATTCTGGGGAGGGCCCAATGACTAAGAACTGAGATGCCTCGTAAGTGTTTGAAAATACATCATTTCATTTACGTTTTAGAAATTTTCGAAGACTTAAAACATTAAAAGTCTGAAAAATCATGTTTTTATGGACCTGAGCATCATTTTTGTATTTTCATGCATAAATCATTCAAGATTCACATTTTTTTGCATAAAACCATAGAACTTTTCATTTTTGGATTTTTATTTTTAGAAAGGTTTTCTGATTCATATTTTCACATAAAATGGTCATGGTTTCTATCATCATTGGGTAATGGTTTCTATCATCGTTGGAAACTCAAATTAAGATATTTTCAATGGTGTAAATTTATTATGTCATTTTATGTGAAATGGTCCTGCATTTGCAATTCTGACTTTGGTCAAAAGTATTACTTTTAATGAAAAATCACTGTTATTTATAGGAAATTAAAGAGAAGGGTCCCACATCAAAAAACTGAAGCCAAAAATTATTTGTGATGAAATCCAAGCAAAAAAGGAAGAGGAAATGAAAACTGAAGCAGGGAAATAAATTTCAGAAATTGAAAAGGGAATTTGCCCACTCTTGGATGTCACTTTCTTGACTGGAATGGATCCAAATTGTTGCACCAATTATTTTGGAGACCTCATCGCTAAAGTATCTCTTAAGAGCCGAGGGAAGGAAAAGAGAGAAGTTCAAGAAGGAAGGTGGCTGTGTAAAGGAGATAAAAGTGGAAAATTTATAGCACGACGTTCCCAGCCCATACCCTACATGCATTCCATGCCAACCATGAATTATGAAGTTCCACTTCATCAAAAGCCAAGTGAAGACTATTTGAATGCACATGATGAGGAGTTATAAAACCATCAAAGGTGGGCCAATGCATGAATAATTGCATTTAAAAAGTGGGTTCTCGTGTAACATATATATCAACCCATTCTATATTTAAAAACATTTTAAAAAAGAGGAATTCTTAAAAACTTCCCATTTGATTATTATTATTTTTTATATAAAAAACCTCCCAATTTGAAATGAGGTGTTTACACCCCTTTTAACTTGTCCAATTAAATGATGCCACCTCACATTTTAGTTGTAGAAAAATATTTAGGAGATTGAAGGGAAATAGGAGATTGGAGAGAGAAACAAGAGAAAAGGAATTAGGGAACCACGTTTAGGGGATTGGGAACAGATTTCACTCCAAATTGGGCGCATTGTTTCTTAGTATTCATCAATCTTAGGTTGGGTTGTTTATGTGTGGACCCCACTAAGAACCATCTTCAACTTCTCATCATCGTGAATTATAAATTTTAAGCCTTTTTTAGTGATTATTTAAGAGTGGACCTACTTATGATGCAAACTAATTTGATATGGTAGGCCTGCCTCCTAAATTTCAATGTGATATGGACATTCTGCATGACATGGGACTCATGTAGAAGCCTCTCTAATTTCTCTTTATGTTCTGACCAATATGGTATTACATCAAGAGTTAATTATCCAGATTTTATAGGCCCTTATTTACACAAACAAGAGTTGGGTCCACTGATAGATTGTGAAATTTCAAGTTTTCTAATGGTACGCTAATCCTATTTATTTGAATGAAATTTTGTGGGACCATAAAAGATGATGTCATTTATTTTGATTGAATTATATTTTTTTATAAGTGGGCCCATAACAATTTGTGCAAATCACCATTTTTTTATCATTAATTTTTTTATAAGTGGGTCCATAACAACTTGTGAAAATCACCATTTCTTTTAATCAATTTTCATTTTTAAAAGTGGCCCCACAGAAGAAATGATATACACAAGATAAATGGGCGTTACTTCTCCTTGTTTTAGTAAAAAAAAAAAAATTGGCAACTTCTTCAAGCAAAATTTTAGGAGCATTTAAATATAGTGAGCCCCTACGACATAAGTTTCATCATTATCTCCACCCATAGGTTTCATCATTATCTCCACCTTACCGTAGTTTTAGGCATTCCACATACACAATGTCAGTAAAGTCAGTACGAGAGGGAGAAAAAGTAGAAAATAACTGCATCTCATGCGTTAAATATGGGGCGTTTCTCTCCTAAAGAACCCATAAATCAGAGATTCGGCATGGACAGGATTCCAATCCCAGTCAACTTGTCCATTCTTGGCAAATAAGCCCTGCCTCAATGAAGGCAACATGGACTCACGCCAGGAAGCCATATCCCATCAGTCATTCCACGCCAACCACTCCCCTCTCCCTCTCTCTCCACTCACATCTTAGTGATGAAGGCTTCATCTTGTTCAATTGGGGATTTTGAGGTTGTACGTTGGGAGCCTGACTGTAATTGGTAAAAGCATCGCTATTTGCCCAATCAGTTAACCGGGCAGTAGGAATGAGATTTCATTACTGTGGTGGCCCTACTATGATGGATTGCATAATAATTTGTCAATATTATTCATGTAGATGGGTGTATTCTGGATAAGGATTAACCATTCCTAACAGCCCTTAAATCCGAACTATTCAACTGCAAGAGATTTAAGGAGGCGACACAGTCCATAATGGCTCCTATTGAACCGGGAGTACTTAACCATGAATTCACAAATGTTGGACCCTGAAGTTGACAATCTAGTTTGGGAATACTGACCATGTGGGGCCTACTGGCCAGAAGCTATAATTTCTATTGCAGTGTTTAACAGGTGCCGATAGGGAACTAGCTCGCATATTGTCGCCTGATGTGGCCATGTACGTTACCTGGGTGTAACAAACTTGAAAGTGGAAGTGCTGTGGAGTAACAACTCTATTGGCTGCAAATCTATCATATCTCCGTGGCATTATGTATGTAGCTCTATTGCCTATATTTGTTAATGTTGGTTTTGTGATTCTAGATTAAGTTTTTATTTGGGAATGTAATTCTTAATTTGGATTTGTAATTAAATTTAGTAGTGATATTTTGTATAGATTTTTAATAGACTAGCACTAATTTTTTTCAAATAGGATAGGCTTTCTACAAATGCTAGTGCCCTATGGATTCAACCCTGACTCACTAGGTAAAAGTACAATCGTTGACCTGACACTTAGGGTCCAATTCGATCAAGTTTTTTGTGCCATCGCCGGGGAGTGCCATCATAAAGGTAACATTCCAAACTTGCTTTATTTATTGCTTTGTGGGTGTGATTTAAATCCAGTCATCATACTAACCTAGGGGTAGCATGCATGGAATCAATGACCAGCCCTTGGATATTTAATTTAGGGTTCTTATTTTGATTTTCAATTAAAATTGGGTGGTTTCAGATCTGAAAAATCATATTTACTGAATTTTTTTTAAAACCCACCATTTTTGGAAAGTTGCCTACAAAACTAGTCCTCTTTGATAATTAGTTTAGATAATGTATTTTTGTTGCTAATTAAGACTCTTTCTAATTACTTTAAATTATGTTTTTAATCACTTTTTATTTAGGTTAAAGAAGTTACCAAAAAAGTTCTAAAACTCACCTTCAAAAGGCAACTCAATGTGCGTAGGGTCTAAAAACTTCAGAATTGTCATTCGAAACTTGTTTTTTTAGTTGTTATTAAATTTGGAAATCGCTTCTTTTTAGGAGTCTTTACTTGTCATTAGCTTGCTTTTTATTTGATTTACTTTATTGCTTTTCAAAAAAAAAAATAAAAAATCCAAAATTGGCCACCCTCCCCTCTTAACAGCCATCATGATGAATCAGAGGACTCTGCAGTCAAGAGGCCATCCATCGATTGAAGACTTTTTTGGTAAAATGGCTAAATTTTTACATGGTTACCTATACCCCACACTGAAATTCACTTCTTCCAATATAGATGTGTGAGGGAGTTGTCAAAGAGACACCCAAATCTATGCGAATTCAAATGTGAGATTGGAAACTATTTTAGAGGTTTTACAAAGATAAAATAAGCAAATATCCACAAATCAAAGGTCTTGTTTACTAGAAATCGGTAACATGTGTAGTCCAAATTGGAACAATCACCTCAATTAAGACTGGCATAATGGGCCTGATGAGCATAACGCATACACTGCAGAAGGATCTACTCCGGGTGGGTCATATGGATATTTTTTTCAGAATGATTCTTATAAACCCCTACCATTCCCTTGGTAATATGCACCCTATGAAACTCCTTCACCCGAATAGTCATATGAACACCAACACCATCCCCAAAGAAGCCTTCGAGTGACATGCTTAATGAGTGTTTTCAAAGCCATAATGAAATTCATCAATCCACTATGCATAATTTTAGTAATGGAGTCACCACTCAAGAACTTGCTGGTTGAGTTAAACTTCTTCTAGAACAACAAATGAACAACCTTAGTTACGAAATTGAAATTCCACAAAGTTATTCAACTTCCAATTAATATCATTCATTAATAGATCACATAAACGCATTATTGGAATCTAACAGTGATAATGAGCAGATTGATAGAGGTATGATTGAAGACAATTTTGCCCTTGAACCATATAAACCTGTGGCCCCTTTTCCTCAGAGATTTAGCCAAATCAATAAGGAGCAAGTTGATTTCCTCAATGAAGATGATGAGCTCTTTCTTGATGATACTTCCTCTTAGTCTAATTCTTCTAAGGAATCCAACATTATGGGTTTCCAAGAATTTCAAGTCCCCATGATGGAAGAAACCGGAAATGCACCCCATGACCTCTTAATGCAAGATCAAAATTGGGAGGAGAATCCAATTTTTCAAGTTTTAGAATCCGACACTTTAGAATCTGTGGAAAATGATGTGACAATTGATTTGCAATTACTTGATCCCATTCTTGAAGAAATTGTCGATCCACTTCATGACCTTTTCAAATTGCTGCAAGTGAAAGAAGAAACTTGTATTGATGAATTCTTGGACCTAGAGAAAAATAACCATGATCAAACCCTCAAATCTAACATTTTGGAATCACATGTGGCATTTGTTACACATTTCAATCATGATGTTGCCATAGAGAATTTAGTGCTTGTTCCAAAAGAATTTGGGAAAACACAAGAGTTATGGGCACGGGAGGACCATGTACCACCCTGTTTTCTGATATTTCATCATCATGTTCACTAAACTACGTAGTTTAAAGATACCATCTTTTCAGGTGCTTATTATTATTTGTGAAGAAGGTAGAATAACTTCATTCTACCTAATTTAGAACTGATTAACATTCTTTGATTTTTCTTACCAACCCAACTTCATAAGGAATGATCCCCATTTTAGGAGAAGATCTTATTCTCTGAATGTGTTTAACAAGTTATAATTTTCAAAAACAATTGAGTGTTTTGCATAACGATAAAGCTAATGGTTGCCATTCAAAAAAAGAAGGTAAAAATGGTTCAGGGCATTCAATCCCTTGTTGGCCCACATATAATGGTGGCTTATGGAATTGGTAGGATTAGTTTGCAGACAACGACAGCCATAAAGCTATAGTTTATAAAAACGACAGTCTTAAAGCGGCGGTTAAATGTTAACTACACCTAAGGAGCCATTACCTATTTTAAAAAAACAAAGCGACGGCTCTTTGAGAATATAGGATGGCTAAGCCGTTGTAAAAACAAGACGGACTTCAAGCCGTCGGTAATGTCTTCTTTTTACTATGTCCCTAAGGCTGTCGTTTAACAAAAACAACTATCTTTTTCATGACGGCCATGTCAATCGGTAGGTCGTCATTTATTAATAAAAATAAAGGCTTAGTGCCATCGTTTATAATGCCTTTTGATATAGTGATTCATAGTGCTTGATTGTTGGTCCAATTTGAACTCGTGATTTTTTTTTATTTGGGTTGTCACATAAAAATTATGATTTCTTGTGGTAGTTCTTTGTTTGCTTTATTTTATTGTCTGCTGCATATTTTGTGTTTGTTTGTAATATAGAAAATTAGATACCTGGAAGCACCCCCAAAACTTTCACTCTTGCAATGGTTATGCAAGAGGGTCGTATAATTTTTTTTATTTTTATGAAAAGGCTTCAATAAAATATTAAAAAGAATAGCACATAGAGTCCACAGTTACATTTTGCAGAATCAAGTCAGGTATAGAATGCCACCAAACTTCTATATCTTCAACGGACTTAACATAACTAGCTAAGTTGTGGCTACTACATTGTCATCCCTTTTTACACGAGTAACTTCATAACTATTGAGATGCCTCAAAAGATCTTTGATCTCATAGAACAAGTGGCCTTATTAAGTTAGGACAGAGGAGTTGAGGGCATCTACCGTTCTTAAAGAGTCACTTTTAAGGATAATATCACTTACTTATATTATGAATCATTTGAACTCCACGCAATGCCGCTACCGCCTCAAAATAATTTTGCCTCCGCCACCCATGGTTCTACTTTGCTCATAGCCATAATAACATCTCCCTTCTTATCACGAAGAATTGCTCCAACTTCCAACCTTTTGCACGTCTTCAAATAAGGCTCCATCAACGTTAAGCTTGCAATACCCGTTGGGAGAGCCTGCCAACATAGAGCTTTTTCTTTTTGTATATTCTTTTTTGACATCCAAACTCTTTTATAGGCTTGAACTAAGGTAATTGCTTCATTTGCAACTATTTTTTACGCTGTAAGCTTTCTATTATGGATAAAAAAGAATTCCTTCCATTCCAAATACCCTAGGCCACAATAAAAAATAGTTTTATCTCCACCTTCAGAATTTTATCACACATCTCCCAAGCGAACAGTCCAAAGTTATTCGGAGTGTTGGCAAAGATATCACCCATGGATGAGCATTCTCCCCATACTCGTTGTGCATGAGGGCATAAGAAAAAAGCATGCATATAATCCTCAATCTCCCCTTTACATAATTCACATGTGTCATTATCTATAATTCTTTTTTCTTCAAGATTTCTTCCTGTGGATAATATTTCCTTAGAAGCTTTCTAGGCAAAGGTTTTAATCCTGTTAGCTTCATTTTACTTTAGGAGCCCCTCTCTCTAACTGAGGACATTTCACAGTCATATAATTTCAGTAAATCATTTTAGCTTCATATTACTTTAGGAGCCCCTCTCGGTAACTGAGGACATTTCTAATCAGCCAATTTGCAACTACAAAATTTAAAGAGGAAAGAGCCTGGTTATACAGATGTGTTTCTCTTTCCTTCCTAATGCTGCAAATTTGTAAAATCTGTCAGGTCCAAAAGATCAGTAACTACAAGTTGTCATCCTACATTTTACTATTCCTATCCCTGTTTCATTTAATCCTTTTGCATTGTTCCCTCTTTGAGTCTTTGTTACAGAGCAGGTTAAGAGTTTGACACATTTGAGCTCCTCAAGTCTGAAAGTTTTACATTGCTATGCCAATTCAAATTTCTACTGCCATTTCAAAGTAACTGCCAATGTACATGCACTGTTCAAAATATGTCACACTTTCACTCTGACCCACCCACATTCATTACTCTCTCCCTCTCTAGGGAGCAAGGGCTCGGAGCATACACTTCTGAGCTAGGAGCAGAGAGTGAAGATCACTTGATGAGTTCCCTAGGTAATCACTGAGTCAACTCTGCTGGATTCAGGCAAGTGAAAACATGTTCTAAAACCAAAGAATTTTGTGCTGCATTCAGACCACAGGAGCTTCTGAATCATACCGGCTCTAGGTCTGAGCACTGTGTAACCAATCTGAACCCGACCCAAGTATATCTACATGTAGAGAGAATTTTTTACCTCATTTTTGAGGAAAATGTTGTTGGGTTTTCTACATTCTTATTGATCTATATATTTTTGAAGGCTCTATCCGTCCGTGTGATGATCCAAGTGGAGTGGAGTGGTCATTTTTTGTTCTTTGGTCTTCTTAGTTTTCTTGAACTTATGCTTTATTGAGTCATGATTCCAATCTTTTTTATTCTTTATTTTTACAATTTCAGAGAATTAGGCAACAAAATCTGGAGTTCTTTTGTTCTGTGTGAGATTCACTGTTTTGGTTCCATTTGTGCATCATCTTATCGACTGGCTAGACAATTCTTGCTTGTGTGAACAATGTTTCTAAAACCAGAGCTGTGGGTTGAATCCTGGGCAGTCGGTGTGCCCTGGCCAGATCCTACATCTGAATTAATCGGATGAAAATAAGAACTGAAATATATTGACCTATAAATTAAACTACTCAAATGGGTCAGAATTCAACACTATCCTACATCTGATTTAAATAGTTTTGACAAGTTTTTGACTGAGTAGTACCATTTTGAGGCAAACTTTCCATGGCTAAAATTCGGATCTATCTTGGTCTGATGGGCTATTGGGGTTCAAATTTTCAATGAATTGTCGTTCAAATTGTGAACCATTGTCTCAAATCTCATCGTTATAATAATAATAATAATAATAATAATAATAAACAATAAAAATTAGAATGGAAAAGAAAGATAAGGAAAACGAAAAGAAACATGCTAAAAATGGTAACATTATCCAAACTCAAAACCTCAAATTCGACCACTAAGATATAGGATAGGCTGATTTGGGAAACAACATTTTTCCCAGACAAAAGGCTCTGGTCCGGCCTCTGACAATGTTTGTCACCTTCTTTGATAGTTGATCATTTTGATTGAAAATGCGAAGACAAATGCGAAGAGCACAGCAAACCCGATGACCGCGGCAGACACGACTCCAAGGAAATCATGCCTGAAGCCAAAATACAAACTCACAAAGTTGGCCACCGTTTCACCACTCTCCATGGCCTCCTGTATGTCCCCAAACTGTGAAACTACCAGTCCATACAGTGTCCATGAAACGGGACATGCCCAGTAATACCATCTCCACCACACAGGAATTCTCTGCAACCGATTAAACGACTTTAGTTGTGCACGTGAAATATACATCATGGTCATTGATACAAAGGGAGAGGATCGAATAGGACTTACAGGCCGAGGGACTATAAACCCAGCAAACAGGTTCCATATTGCATAAAATGCAGATGACACAATTGCGGCAATTTCATGATTGGGGGTCAGGCCAACGGCCATCATCCCAGAGAATGTAAAATAGAGCAATGTGAAGAACATGAAAAACAGGTACCAAAAGAACTTCGCAGCAGTCCAATCAAAGGCTACCATGGCATAGACGATAACACCATATATTAATGTTTGAACGAAGATATATGGAATCTCAACTGCAACCTGCAAGTACAAACCAAACAAAGAAAGGCACAATGCAGAGAAAGGTAAGCTAATGCTAGGATTAGTGAAATATAAACTACACAAATGCTTGTATACCTGACCAAAGGCATATGGTAAGGCTGAATACATTCCAGCAGCCCTCTCTCTGTAGAAGACTCTTCATTCTATGGCTACAACTTCTTGCACAGATCCAGCATTATGCATTCCAATGAAAAGAACGGCAGCATACATGGACCCCATTGCATTGAATATATCTTGTTGCTTTATTCTAAGCATTTTAAAATTTTAAAGACTGATTAACTTTAGATCGATTTCAGAATTGAAGAGGAAAAGAAATGAATTGGCCATGTTGTCGCTTACATTTTGGAGCCAAGATTCCAAAATATTGTTCCGAACATCAAAGCAATGAAGATTGTGAAAAGAAACCGCACTGCAGTATATGGTGGATTACGCCAATATGACATGCGCTGTTTCCATAAACAAGCCAAACACTGTGTGATAAAGGACTGCGAGTACTTGGTTGGGAAGTAAAGATCCTTTGACCCAGGAGGAGCTGAACTTAATTCTTTAATTAGAGCTTTGTTTCTCCTGCAAAATGATCCTCAAAGATAAGTAAGGATCACGTAGAAAAGTAATAATAAATTCATAAAAATCAAATGTAAATGACAACATACTGGTAAAGATCTGAATTCTTGTATATATCAACAAAGTTAACACCAAGAATCTCTTCCTGTGAAGTTGTGGTCACCTCCAATATCCATGTTGCGGGGTTATAACCATCTTTTATTTTAGTAACCCCTTCAACTCCCTTAATAATAACATAACAGGACATTATTAGTAGCCGAATTATGAATGAATAAAAAAGGAAGGTAAAGTAAAGGAGACTGACAACAATTCTGGCTTTTCATGTTGCTAACCTCAAAGTAATTGATCAGATTATGAGAATGGTGTCCCAATGGGCCAACATATATTTCTTCTCCACCTCTTTTCATGAGAAGGAGCTTCAATAAGACAGAATAACCCTAAGATAAACTGCATTAAGATATCAAAAACACAAAAGAAATATTATGTTTTGTTTCAGTTGATCCACCTCATCAAAAGCCTCAAATATGTCAATGCTGGGCTGGTGAATTGTGCACACAACAGTTCTTCCAGTGTCCACAGTGTTCCTCACAGTTCTTATCACAATTGCAGCTGCCCTTGCATCTAATCCGGAGGTGGGCTCATCCATGAATATTATGGAGGGATTGGCAACAAGCTCAACAGCAATTGTCAACCGCTTGCGCTGGTCAGTGGATAACCCACTTACACCTGGCAGCCCCACTAGTGATTCCCTTAAAGATTTTAGCTCCACAAGCTCCATGACCTCCTCGATAAACATCTGTCATTGTCAAACTTTACAGTCAATTGATATCAATAAGAAAAAATATGCGAAGAAAGTGACTAGGATTTAGGTCATACAGTTGCCAACCTTTCTTGCTGCTGAATTAACTTCAGAAGGAAGACGAAGCCAAGCAGAGTAAAGAAGAGATTCATAAACAGTTACATGTGGAGAGTGTATGTCGTTCTGTTCACAGTATCCAGATATCCGAGCAAATGTTTCTTGCTTCTTGGGATGGCCTGATATACTAATGTTTCCTTCTATATATCCACCTGTTTTCCTTCCAGCCAGTACATCCATTAGAGTAGTCTTTCCTGCACCACTGACGCCCATCAATGCTGTAAGAACTCCCGGCCTGAATGCTCCGCTTATTCCTTTTAGGAGTACCAAACGATCTCCTTGAATGCCTTGAGCCTTCATCTCCTGAAATTTTAACCCATCACTCTCTGTCTTGTGAAATATGCCAAAACATGAACTGCTCATTCAGTAGAGATAAGAGTTACCGGTGGCATGTCTACAGAGTATTTGATGTTGTCAAAACTAAGAGAAAGAGGTGCAAATGGAAAAACTACGCCTTTTTTCTTATTCTTGCCACTGCCATCTTTACTAGCAAATCCTAGTGAATCATCATTCCCAATTTGATCACCTGGTTAAACAATATGAAAAGGATTAGATGACCTACATGCATCATATGACATGCATCTACGGAACCGACTGTGCTTTGTGCATATTACCACTTGATGTCATGCCTACAGATCTTCTTCCTCCCGATGAATGGTCACGGAGGCCTTCAACCACTCCAGTTCTATCAGTGTTCTTCTTCACTAAGGCCTCTTTGGATAGAACTGGTTGACTTTTCTTATATGCTGCACCCATTTGCGATTCAAAAATCAGAAAAATAAGTTTTGACTGCAAAGGTAAGTACTAAAAACATGTGTTGTACGTAGTTACTCACCATTGAGATATGTAAGCGAAACAGTGAAAAGGCAATTGAATAGGCATATGTAGCCAAGCATTGCACCCACACCAATCCAATACCAGTTCGAGTTGGTAAAGAGTCCGCGTGACTTTAAGATTAGGATTCCTAATGACTGGGTTGAGTTTATAGGAACCTGTATCAAGGAACCAAATTCAGTCAAAATATTCCTGACTCAAATGATCAAACATTTAATGAAGCTTATTGACAAGATTCTTACATGACTCCAACTATGTCCAAGAAATTCATTTGTGGCAACTGAATTCTGTGCATACATCATAGGCGAGATCCAATAGCCCCAAATCCACCATTTCTTCACATTCTCTATTTAAAAACGATATGGTTCAGTTCATCAATTAATACATCAACGAAACACAATCCTCAGTTTTCTATTCAACAATGTGTATTGTTGTGTCATACCTCGTGACAGAATAAATCCTCCAAGAGTCATAACTGCAAGAAGTGCAAAAGATCCAAATGTATTTGCAATTATCATGTTCCTACCCAATCCAGCCATGAGCCGGAATAGCCCTGAGGCCATCTGGTTAATCAACAGTAGTAGTAGGTACTGCTTAAACATCCTACAATTGAAAAACAATCTAGAGTTTAAAGCTGTTTAATCTTGAACCAAAGCTATCAACTTTGGTCATCATACCAGAACTAGTTTGGGGATTTCAAATAATTCAGTCTCACCTTCCTACATTTGGATCAAAGCCAGTGACATAATAAGTCATAGCGACCCAAATGGCAGCTTCCACAAATGATATTGGTATCTTGAGAATCCATGTTGGTAGTGAGTATGCCCAAGATGGGTAGAAAAGGAGGTCTCTCTGCTTATAGAAAACAGGGAGTTTTGCAATTGTCATTGCAAGCTCCGAGTACCCATTAAACATTAGCGTCACCAGCGCAAAAAATAAAGCACCCATATAAATTGTTCCATCGGCTAACGAATCACGAGGCATCTTAGTACGGAGGAAGATAGTCATACCAATGAATGCAAGAACAATAAGCTGGACAAAAAAGGACAATAAAGGGAAAGTTATGAGAAACCAAATTTGGGAATTAGAATATGCAGTTTGAAGTAAACTATTACTCACCTGTATCATTTTGAAAATGTACACAAATGAGTTTCTTCTCATCAACAGCCATTCCCTTGAGACGCAGGCTTTCAACAATTCCATCTTGTTAATGCCAAATTTGGAAGTTGTCAAAGCAGCAGGATGGCACTTGCTTTTGTCAAATGCGATGCTTAGTTCATCTCTGATAGTCCGACAAATGTGAAATGACTGGAATGCATCTGCAAATTCTCTGACAGAAGTGTAACTGTATGGTTCATCATTATGTGCCCAGTATTGCTCTTGATCTTTTATTGATGTTACCTGACAGTGCAGAACAAAACCAATGTTTGTTTTTCTCATCAAGTTTCTAGAGGATACTATCAAGAAACCTGAGTGATCACAAAAAGAAGTTATGAAAACTAATGGACTTACCTCCTGTAAGAAGTCTGCAACTCCTTTCCTCTCGGGACATTTAAAACCCATTGATTCAAAGAACTCAAGCACATGCTCTTGGGGACCTTGATATACAATTTGCCCATCTGATAAAAGAATGATATCATCAAAGAGGTTATACGTCTCAGGTGCTGGCTGAAGCAAAGCTATTAGTGCTGTCCCGCCGAGAATGTGAATAGACTGTTTGAGAGAATTGATAATCTGGAAGGTTGTGGAGCTGTCAAGACCAGTGGATATCTCATCCATGAAAAATGCATTCGCGGGTCCGACGAGCATCTCACCTGTACCGATTGGAGTAGTCCAGAAAACATTAGTCCAACCTCGGTATACACACAGGACTCTTCTTAAAGCTGCTAAGTAATAGCTAATACAAGTCATAGTCACCTAATTCAGTGGTTCAGGTCTCGAACTGCAAATGGTTCTAAGCAAAAGAATTTGCAGTTCGATTCACCATAGTTCGTGTAAAAGAAATGTCTGATTCGAGACAGTGCTCTGCTTTTTTATAGTTTCTGTACCTGTTGTGACACGCTTCTTTTCCCCACCTGAGATGCCTCTCAACATTTGATCCCCCACCATTGTATCGGCACATACTTCAAGTCCTAAGATCTGTTATTGTGATAGGAAGAAATGTATGGAGATAAATTAGAACACAGAGCTTTTAGATTCTCTTTTAAATGACAAACATATAGATATTTATAACAGGTTTCACCTTAAGAATGTAGTCAATTACCACACTTTCCTTTTGGCCTTCCAGTGATGCAGCCTGGTAAGAGTACCAAAATCATGAAAAATAATCACATGTTATCTATGATCTCTGTGCTTCTAAACCGCTTGTCTAATGCATAATGATAAAGAAATGCAGATGACCATCTACTCATGCCAAGGAAACTTGTTCTTAAGCAGAACTTGTTAGTTGGAGAGAATACTTTTGGGGCAAGCTATCACAAGATGATTTTACAAATCACACAAAAACCAACCAAAGAGTCATTTAGCAGTGAGCCAAGCAAGCCCCTGTCTCTTCTTAAGATTAGCTTGATGAAGCTACAGTTTGATCATAATTGTCAACTGGGCTAGTTTTATAGATCATAAAATAATTGAAATGCAGATAAAACTAAGTTCTTCATTTTCACCTTCATGAAGATATCTATATCAGGATCTGGTTTGATGTTTGCTTCTTTCTCCTTTCTTAATAATTCTGTTAAGATATCTGCACATCATTGTCAAAATGGAGTTAACGAATAGAACTCTGCAAGTGACCATCGATTTGTCTTCAGCTGAATAAAACGATTAAATTACCATAGCGGGCGCCAACTCCTTGGCATCGTGCAGAGAAAGACAAAGTTTCTCTCACAGTCATTTCTCCTATATGACAATCATGCTGACTGACGTAAGAAGAGGTCCTCTGAGGGATGAACTCATGCATATCATGGCCATTGTAAGTCACTTTCCCAGAAACCTGATGTTTTAAAAAAGCCCATAGTCATTTGCATTGCATTCTCTAAATGAAATAAATGTCAGAAACTTTGTTTAAATATAAACCAGTAAATTACCTTTAGTTCTTTATCAATCTGTCCTGCTAAAGCCAATAACAAAGTAGTTTTACCAGAGCCTGGAGGGCCTAGAAGCAAGGTCAATCTGCAAAATTTGAAGATATAATACACTGTATTATATGTATATCATTCCAAGTCATGTGAATTCCATGTTATGAATTACTGGAAGCACTTCTCTTACCTGCCAGGTTTGATGATCCCGCTAACATTATGAAGGATTGACATAGGTTTCTTTCGATTTGGAAGAATGCGAAGAATGTTCAAAAAGCCCTTCGAAAATGAAAGATAAATTATTACCACATCAAAAGATTTGAAATAGTGAAAAGAGTAATGGCATAGAATTATATACTGTCTTGGGACTGGATTGTTTATGATTATTACCTCTAGTATATTATACGTGAAGTTGGATATTGTGGGTGAAGCCCTGCTACCAACATGCACTTCAGCTCCGATATTCAAATTCTGGAACCGGACTTCGATGGTGGGAATCTCAATTCCAACTCTGAACATCATCAAAGGGAACAAAAAGAGAACTCATCAATGGTCCATTGATAGAGGGATATGTTACTGTTCGTGAAACATGCATGAATATGAAGAAGTACCATCCATGAGGTCCGTCCTTCCCGATTTACTTGAATTGGCCACGCTTGTCACAAATGCGGACCCACATTGCCAACATATTCATGGTATGAGCACCTTGTCTTAGCACACATGCATAGGGATCGATCTCCTGGTCCTTACGTGAAAGTATCACTACTCCTCAGACTAGTAGCCCAACATAAAAAAAAACCTACATTATAAACATTGGGTGCCATTTGGATTCAAGTAGGCTCAATCTGGAGTCGTATAAGCACCTTGTCTCACACACATGCCCAGTGACCAATCTCTTTGGTCTTCAAGTAAAAGTATTACTCCTTAGATGAGTAGCCCAATGTAAGAAAATAAAAAAAAGAAAAAAAAGACCCACATTATACACATTTGGGGGCCATGCGGATTCAAGTAGGCCCAATTTGGCTCATCTCCCATTCAAGAAAGCCATCGCCCCACTGGCTCCGGCACAATTCACGTCACAAGGGTCAGCCTTCTCTTTTTCTATCTCTTCTTTCCTCACTGATTCTCTCCTCTCTCTCCCAACAACACTTCTCTCTCTCTCTCTCTCTCTCTCTCTCTCTCTCTCTCTCCATCTACATATAAGAAGCAGTGATGAGGTTTCTACAGAAGAATCGACTCCTGCTGTGGGAATTGAGGTGCAAACATGTAGTGCACATTTGTTTTTCCACCTTACCTATGGCAAGAGCATTTCTATTCTAGATGCTATGCTCTCTTACCATCACAATGATGGAAAAAAGTCACATTTCACATTGCCCAAGTAATGAGTTTAATATGGCTTCATATACCTATTTAGGCCTTCCACCTATTAGCTTAACCTTTTGGATTGGTATATGGAATTAGAGCGGATGTCGTTCTTGTATAGCCCACGTGAGAGGGAGTGTTGGAAAAAAGTCACATGTCCCACAGTGCCCAAGTGAGGGATTTGACTGGGTTTCATATACCCTTTTAGGCCTTCCACCTATTAACTTAAGCTTTTAGGTTGGTACATGATATTTTACATACAAGCTCCCAAATCTCCTAAAAGAATAATAAAAAGGTCGTCTATAATCTTATAATTGTCCTCCCAGCTAATTCTTCTAATACTTCAATTTTCTTGAAGAAAATAAGTGGATTCACAACACAAAGAGAAGTAGAATAATTAGAGAACCACATGCAAAGTTAACATGTTAAAAATGCCTCTCACTTTGCTACTAAATTCTAACTATGGTATGAAATCTTTAGTTTGACTTTGTCTTGTATTTGTAAAGTACACTCTTTTATGGTAGACTATACCGTCTAAGTTGTTGTGCATGTGAGGAAACGTGAAACCTGCAGTCAATAGTCAAGCCACACAAACAAAAAGAGACACAGAGGATTTACGTGCTCATGCACTCATCATTTCTTCTACATAGTGTGGGAGCACAACGAGCAAGAGAGAGCACCCTCTTCCACAAGATCTAAAGTTACAGATCATATCATATTTAAAATTTCTGCTTTCGTAGCCCCTAAGAAAGCCCTAATACAATGATCAAAACAGCTAGGACTTTAACACGGTCCTTGGCTAACCTAATGAGCTCATCTAGTTAACCCATAATACAAGACACAAGCCCAACACAAGTTGTATAAAGATAGATCCAAATCTCATATGGCGATGATTGCTCATGGTCTGGGCCATCCCCTAGTCAAAGGTTGCGAAAATGGTGCAATTACCTTGGACACTAAACCAAGGAATTTGGTGGTGTGACCATTTTTGTGGTCCCAAATATATTGGGTCCAGCCCTAGGTGTGGGTCTAATATAGACCATGTCAAAATGCTCATTGCAGGGCATACCTCACTTTTGTAACGATATTGGATTTCATTATTTTTGAAAAACTTGGATTTCTTATTAAGTCAAAACCATCTCTAAGAGAAAGTTTCCCCTCCAAGAGTGAAAGATGCATGATATAAAGAACATAAATACCATTCTTCCCGCATATAGAATAAGCTGCTTTCTCGTACAAATTCACACCACATACATTGAAACCATTCATATGCACTCTATTTTGGTAGTTAAATTGTGTTTTGGTTATATTGCTCATTCTTGTTACTAAGGTATTTGGTTCGTATAATTTTATTGGTCTTTTTCCTTCTTTAATTTTTGCTAATTTGATGTTTATGATAACGGAGTTTGATTTATGATTGATATATTTTTTTGGGATTTTGAATTTTGACTTCTTTGCTTTATGTTGTGTATATATACATATATATATATATATATATGAATTCTCGAAAATTCCCCTCCTTAGAAAGGTGCGTTTCTGCCCCACTTTTAACAACCAACAAATGACAATGTGTCATTGGCGATTGATATCAGCTTTGAGATTTGCTCTCTAAATCCTAAAGCAAATCTCTTTCCAATTTCATTTAACACTCATGAGAAAGCAAATTTCTTTCCAATTTCATTTAACACTCATGAGAAATTGATGGCATTCCTTCAAGTTTAAATAATGAAAATCCAAATTTGTCAAATCAAATAGACCCATCACGTATGCCCTCACTTAATTTCATTACAAGAGCAGTTGGACCCACCATCAGATTATGAATATGTAGTTTTTATACGGTGATAAATCTGACATTAGGCTCGAGGGTCCCATTTATGAAAATCCAAACATGTCATATTTAATGGACCCATGGTATGTTCCCTCTCCAAATTCTGACCCAATGGCCCACCATCAGATTTTGAAAAAAAAACATAAATTTTGTATAGTGAACAATCTCATAGTGACCCATCATCAAATCTTGAAGGAAAAAAGGGTTTTGTATCGTAACAATCTCACAGTGGACCTACATCAAGTTTTGAAAAACGTAAGTTTCAAATAGTGAACCATGTCTCAATTGACCCAAGCACTGTATGATTACAAGTTGGTGAAATTTCGGGCCTTTAATTTTGTTCTGATTAGATATTTCATAATGGACCCACTGATGAACGGTCGGTCCATTATAGAATATCCAATCAGATCAAACTTAAAGGCCCCGGATTTCACCAACTTTCAATCATACAATAGTTGGGTCCATTGTGACATAGTTCACTATTTGAAACTTATTTTTTTTCAAAATCTAATGCAGGTCCACTAAGAGATTGTTCAATATATATATATATATATACATATGTATCGAAACTTTAATCCAACGGTCAAATTCATTCGGATGGAAGCCAAACTTCAGTATTAGTGACTATCAGGCCCCACCAATAGTTCTCACGAAAGTATTGTGAGAACTAGCTTTCACTAGAATATTACCGTAAGTATACATATATATATAATAATCTTATAAGAACTAGTTCTCACCTTTTTTTTTTGTGAAAACTTTAGGTGGGCCCCCTCTATTACCTAATTCAAACCTTGTAATACAAAGAAAGTCTCCTAATAGTTATACACCCTAAGTTTCGATCAAAGTTAAATTTACTGGACTGTTAGATTAACTGTGCACCAATCCGAATGGACTGAAATGATGGGCTACGGATGAAGGGGTTAAGGACATATGATTGGGGCCAAATATAAGATTGAGTTAGTCCCATATAAATCTTTCCATCCCCTTGGTCTCATATCTAAATAGGACCCACAAGTGGGCCTCATACAAAATTCTCACGATAGGTGTATGAGAACAGTTCTCACAATATCAAGCCCTTTATAAATATAAATATCTATATATGTATATATATATGTAGGAAGCCTCTATGCTGATCAACACTTTCTTGTGGGGCCCATCTCCACCCCACCTACCTGTGTATGGTGATGATGTCTCAAATAATCATCATAACCACTTGATTAATGGCCAATCACTATTTAAAAAAAATGAGTGTAAGCCGATCTAACAGTCCAATTCATTTGAATGGGTCTAAAACTTGGGATCGATAACTATGGGGTTGTGGAGAGAGCCTTTGTTTTATGATCCATTTGGATGGATCATAAGTTGGGCCTCACTAGGTGTTTTGGCATGCCGTACTTATTATAATCACATGGTTCTTTGTAAGAAATCAAGTGTCTGCGGAGACTGGATAGGTATCCTAAGATCATAATCCACATGGTTTCCATGCAAGGTTGTCAAATGCCCTCAGAATCCACAAATCCAAACTATCAGTCTCTTTCATATGTCATCTAATAATGTCCCAGTAGCCACCCCCTATAAGATTTAATTCGTGGCCCACCACCTATAAAATGGTCATCAATGCAGTTATTGCAAACGAGCCAAAGATTGTAGCCTTCTGATCTATTCAGTCTATATGAATGGATTACCTTGTAAGCAGATTGATAACTAATTTTTACACCGGACAATATCGCATTGGTCTTGCTTTCACTTGCATCATGGTTGATGTCCTATGAAGTCAACCATTGGGCTTAGTAGGATTCTTGGTAAATTCATATCTCATTTGATGCATACCCACTAGCCCTGTAATTCAGATGGGACAGATCTTGTAAATTCATATCTCATTTAATTAGTACCTAAAAATTTTAATAGAATAATTCAATATTTTATCTCTTTTGTATGCATCAAAAATCATTTTTCATTACTTTAGCTAAGAAATCATTTCCCAATGCAGCAAAGTTGTTGCACACATTGGAATCTGAAGGATTCCATTGTTGCACCAAACATCAAGCAATCTTAAGGAATTCTGGCATTTTCCTTTCTTGCATCAAACACAAAAAATGAAAACCCACCACTATGTTTTTTTTTCTATGGCTTTTAGGTACTATATGATATGAAAAATGGGGCTCCAAGGATTCTCTTGAGGCTAGATTCCTCTCTCCCCAAAAGCTAGAGCTAAAAGAAAATTTCTAGAGAGAATCTTCTCTTACTTGTGGAGAAACAAGCAAATAGTGAGAGGCCATTTATTAGAGCTGTACAACAAATCCATCTAAAAGTAAAATTGAACCGAACCAATTCGATCCATGATTTTTTAACCGAATCGATGGTTAATGATTTAATAATGGATTGAAAAAATTATAATGTGTCAATAACAATTCGGTGACATATTTTACTCTTCATTTATGGATTGGTACCTAACTAAATCGTCAAAATAAAATATAACATATATATGTATGGGTTTTGATTTCTGTGTCTATTCTGTTACCTAACGGATTGAATGATTTTAACGGAAGAGAACTGTTGATCGACGTTCGATTTGACTCGATTTTTAATAGACATCGGATTTACTATGAATTACAAAACTGTTAATCCATAGATAATGAATAGGTTGTGGATTAAACTCAATCCGATCCAATCTAAACCCTGTATACTCCTACCACACTAGCACAATCTTTACTAGGAGCGGAGTCAATTCTGTTGCATGGGACCCATCACATGTGGGACCCGTCAACATATGGTAACAGGATCACATAACATTTGAAAATTGAGACTCAATGTCCGGCCACCTTGAAAACAAGCAAAACATAAAATAGATCGAATACAAGCAAATAATAAAACAGAGAGGACCTTACCTATGGATTCTGTTTTTAAGCTTGAAGAGGAAGCTTTCATTATCCGCTTCTCCATCTTTTATCAACCTTTCCAACAAGTTCTTCCTCTCAAGTGATCCAAGATCCTTAACATTGACTAGGTTTCTGGTGTCCCCACCCAGAATCCCTTTCCTGATTCGATCGTAGGTAGGCAGCCTATCTAGAGAGGCCCATCTCATAGCCTCTTCGTCGTCTTCTTCTTCTGTTGATTGTGAGAAGACGTTCTTAACAGTGGTATTCCTCCTTTGACGTGAGCTTTCAGCCTGTTCGAGATTGGTTTTGTCCATTGAATGATCGCCAATACCCAGACGAGAACTCTTCCACTTCTGCTACTCTTCAAACCAGGAAACTTAAAAAGTCCCAATGCCTCTTCTCTATTTCTCCTCTCTTTTTTACTTGATCGAACAAGGAGTGGAGCCGCCAGGAGGGTCTGTCGTCTTTAATTTTTTGCCAGTCTGAATCTTCTCTCGTTGGAGAGAAAGCAGACTTGCCAACAGGCTGTTTCTATTCACTCAAAACTCCATTAACACCATATTTGCATGACGAATAATTTTCCAACGTATAACAGCAGACACCCAACGCCAATTTGTTGTGAGCTAAACACTTTTAGAATGTTTCTTTAATTATGAGAATTATCTAAAATAATCGAAGACATAAAACTGGAAACTAATCTAAAGTTAGAATGTTGAAAAAGCTAATAATGCAATGTATGCCAAGCTGAAAACTTTCCTGGTATAGAGACTAGCATGTTGTGCATGTTTCACCCTAAGCTAATGCATCCTAAATTTAAGTCTTATGGCTGGAATTCAAACAAGAATGTTGTAGGAGACTAATAAAAAAAGAAGAAGTGAAAATGGTTTTACAACAAAGAAGTTATGCATGAATGAAGATTTTCCATAAATTAAATTCTGTGTAGAATTTCTACACGCATGTTGACTGATGGCCCATGTTTAGGCCCATGATTCACCCATATCCTGAATTGTTTTTTATCTGAAATTCTTAGGTTTGTAAGAGCACATATCAAATTTTAAATCCCCCAAGTTTCACTGAAAAATAATGTAATTTGGTCAGGCTACCCACCGCGAACGTTTTGCAAAAAATCAATTCTGCAGACTTCTGAAACATGCTGAAAGTGTGCTGTTCTGTGCAAAATCCGAATTCCAGCCCTATATACGAGTCCGAATTTCTTCATTCAAATCATAATTTTCAATTATCAAATCTGCACCAATCTTTTCTTTATGGTAATCAAAACTGATTTAATGATCTGATTTCACCATTGATAGTGCCCCAACTTGTCAATTCATCTGGACTGCTGGATTGCCCAACTTTGAACCATTAAATCTGATTTTGTGAACTTGAATTTCAGATCTGAGAGAGTGATTTCCAGCGACTTAAACAAGTAATAAGCTTTATCAAACAACAAGGCATGCCATGAATCCTAATTCCAAGCACAAACTATGCATAAAACAAACTAAAAAATTATCTTATTTTCCTCTCTACTAGGATTTCCTACTCATTTCTTCTTTTGCCAAACATCATCATCATCATCAAATTTTTGTTCCAACTATGCTAGTTGGCTATATAAATTTTGCTTTTTCATTCCAATCTATCTTGATTTTTAAGTTAAATTGCACTTCTTCAATATAGCTGGTCGCAAGTTTGAATACCAAAAAAAATGACTCAGCGCTAAAGTAAATGTATATCACCAAAAGTACGCTGACGGGGTTCCACCTAAGGGGCAAGAGTGGACTTAGAAATTTTTCCTTTGGTGGGGTCACGATTTAGAAAAAAAGTTTTGGGAGGGCCACATATAAAAAATAAATATAATTTTAAAAATATGTAGGGTTTCTATTTTATTTTATTTTGGTGGGGTGGGGGAGAGCGAGATGTACAAAAATTAAAATATATATAAAACATAAAAGGTTTTTTTTTTTTTTGTGGGCAGAGTGGTGGTGGGGGGTGGGGTGGGGTGGAACGGGGAACTATAGCCCTGCTAGCCTCCCTAGTTCCACCTAAGCTAAAGGGTAGTATTGAAGAGTGAGCCTCTATTAACACCTTAAGGATTTGGTAGCAATGGTTAGTAGAGGAAATTTAATATTTACTACCTCCATCCAATGTCCTCTTTGCCCTGTCCCAAATTTGTTTTACCGACGCCATTGGTGGCCTACATTGGACATGCCTAAACTATCTCAAAGTCCAACATGACATCTAGTTAGTTCCATATAATCTAATGCTTTTAGTTCACTTACTTTAATCAAGAGAAACAAATCCTACATGTACTATCTATTTCTTAAGAGTACATTCTCTAGTCTAAGAGCATCTTTACTACATGGATAAGACTCTGGAAATAAAGAAACCTTAGGACTCAAATCCATGAACCACAAAAAGAGAGGCACATGATTTTTTTAATAAAAAACCCAGATACGGGAAAACCACAAGACCTATAACCCTGTCCAATTGAAACCAAGCAGTAAAATAATTTGAGCAGTTACAAGATACTTACAATCCCTTCTCAGTTCACCTCAACTTAAGGACTGCAGTACTATTACTTGCCGACAATCACCCCGTTCACTGCTCCCTGTATTTGAATAAATACACCTTGAATCCTTAAGGTGAACGTATCTTCTACAAAAGTAAGAGCAACAACCTCTAAAAGCTTAGAACTTGAATACACTCTACTCTTCAATGGATGCCTTAGAGAAGAAGGTAATGTCCAATGGATTTAGAGAAGGAGGTAATGTCCAATGGATTTTCTTAACTTAGAACAAGGAGATTGGTTCATGATTGGTGCCCTGGGGTTGAGAGAGGAATCATTGAAGTAACCTCAATTTCGTAGATAGGACTTAGGATTTCGGGTAGAGTGAAACAGGTAAGTCTTATCAAGAAAAGAAACTCAATTCGTGCAAGTCAGTGGGTTTTCTTTATCATCTAATGAAGTAAGCCGAAGGTTCACTCAAGTGGACACAAGTTCTGTCTGGGCTTCTCATCTGGACTGCTTGAACAAGCATTGGGATGACTCAAGTGAACAGCCATTTTTTCTTGGTCTATTTTCTTCACGAATTTTTGCAGCTTTCTTTCATTTTTTTCATTTCAACTTGTTCAGCGACTCATCTTATAGTCAAATCTAAAATGTAGAAAATTACAATTCAATTTTACCCTAGGTTTTGTCCAATCAATGAATTAGCCAACACCCATATATCCTAATAGATATAGAATTAGTGCCAAGGAGAGGCACTTGACCCCAATCCAAAGAACTGCAGGACCTGTCCCAAGTGGGTTGTCGCCCTCCACAAGCCTAAAAGGATGGTTTGGTGCCGGTTACGGGGCAACCCATTTCTGAAAGTGGTACTCCCGTTTTGCAGGCAAGTGGGGTGTCGTTGTATAGAGGTTGACATCAGTGCAAGTGGCACTTCATTCACATGGTTTACAGAGATGCTACAGGCACGTTTTAAGTGATAGGAAGTCTGACACAGCCCAAATAAGTAATACGTGTAATTAAGTGACTAATTTACCACGCAAACGATTAGAAACCCAAAAGATTGATGGAAAGCCAGGCCCAGCTTGATTGACTAAACGTGCAGGCTAGTAAATCTTGTGGTGGCTTGAACCTGATAAGGGCAGTGTTTCTAAAGCCAGGTTGGGCTTGAATATGGCTTAGCCCGGCCCGGTCCAGGCCATGAACACACCTAAGGGTATAAATATGGGCGGGCCACCTAGGCCCAGACCTCTCAACCCGCAAGAATCGGGCCGTGGGCCGGTGCAGGTCTAGAGTTGGGCCTTGGGAAGGCACGGCACGGCCCGAGGAATGGCCTGGCACTGCCCAACACAATGTTTTTATTATATTATATATTTTTTTTTCATAAATCAAGTATATAATGTAATATAATTAAAGTTTTTTTCTTCATTTGTAAATTAACATCTATTTTTCTGTATTTATTGTACTAATTTCAATTTTATTTCAACTTGAAAACCTTAAAAGTGCACAATTTCCCTTAATTTATATAAAAAAATTAAAAAAATAAAATAAGTAGGGGCATCTGGACTGGCCCACAGGCAGCATGGCACGACCGGTGGCCCCTTAGGTTTCTAGGCATGGCGGGGCATGGCCTGTGACTTTACATGTGCAAACACGGCACAGCTTAGGCATTGCTGGGCAAGGTCACGGTGACGGCACGACCCCCATTCACATGCTTAAATATGCCTTCCATCATTTTGTGCTACACTTTTCCATTCACGAAAGGAAGAAAAGAAAAGATCCATGGGCACGTTTGGCAAACAGCCTCAATAGAAGGGAGAATTCTCCATCCAAAGGATTCCTTCAGTCATCTTTTATAGAGGATCCTGACTAGTGGATTTCTCAGCAAAAAGATCTCCTGCAATCCACATTTGGCAAAAAGGATGGAATTGTTAATTTTCACATATTACATCTAATGGTCAGAAGGTTTTTATTATGTTTTTTTGTAATTCGTAATGAATTCTCACCTACAATTTGAACTCATATAATAGTAGTGGGACTTTTAGAAATGATGGACGGTGTGGATTTTTATCGTGGGTCCCACAAAAATAAAAATAAATATTTTTTAAAGTTGTGGACTTCATAGTAAATATCTCAAGATATATGCAAAATCAACAGCTGAAATTTAATGTATTAGCCGTTCTGGGTCTTCCACAGATGATTGATCGTTCGGACTGTGAATGTGGGACCCAAATGGTAGATTTACAAAAGGCCAAACCAGAAAGCTCTATTACTGCCCGGTTTTTACTGTTCACGGCATGCAGGGACCAATACCCCGTTGAGATGATCAACGGTCAGTGTGTTTTTTATATTTTCTCACAAACAATGATGAATCACTTTGTAAATTTTGACCTCTTAACCATTTTGGGCATTTTGATCACATTGAACGGTTCAGATTTCACAACCTGAGCCCACAGAAATGTAAATCTTAGTATCAAAAGGTTTGGACTTATTTGCAAATATCAAAAAATCTATGATGAATCAACGGTTGATATTTGAATCGATAGCTGTATTCCAATTAATTAACATTATTAACGGAAGTGAATGCCAAATGTGATTTTCTCATGATTTTGTGAAAAACTACTAAGGAGTCCATGATATGGATCACATCCAAATGCGCCCTAATTCTTTTCTCAATAAAGAGGATTTGAATTTTCCTATTGCATGGACACGGTTAGGAATACAAGATTTCCCTCTTCCATTAAAATGGAAAAATGCAGATTGCTATATCCTATCACCCCAAAAATACACAAAAAAATAGAATGTTTTCTATTCCACTAGAAAAATCATACCTATTGTATTGCCTTCTCAATGGAATCTTGAAAATGCATGATCAAGCGAACCTAACGATAGTAATGTACAAATTTTTATCAGTGATTAAAAATTAAACAAATGAGAAAAATAAGAAAAAAACAAAGGTATAAGAGCCTTATACTCAAGACCAAATGCACAGTCAAAAGGAAATGAGCAGCAGTCTAAATTCCGAGGACAAATCAGATGGTTAGAATCGTGCCACCGCCTACCAATGCAACCACTGTCCATCCTCAATGAAGCCCATGGTTTAGATTTCATGCATAAATTGCCTATGATAAACAATGAACGAGTTGGCAGTCGCCACAGATTCATGCTCTTTGAAAAATGATTTTTTTACCTTTCAAATAAAAAAATAAAAATAAAAATAAAAAACACTAGGGAAGGAATGTGGCATATATGATATCTTTTGAGTAAAAGTAAACAGCAAGAGGGGTCTATTCACATAGGAAAATACGCTTTCCTTTTCATCGCTTTCTAAGCTTTTCAAGTTGCCATGTGATCCCATGTGCAGCTTCTTATTTACACTCAACTCGATCTTCTTTCATTTGTTCAAAATTTTTAATGATTATCTTTTGAAGTTGAGAGCCTTCTTTCTGTAATTTACCCCCTCTACTGTGTTTTGTCTTTTCTATTGTTAGGCAATGGAAACGTCCATTTCTTTGTAAAATCTAAAATCATAACTATGTTGTAAACTCTAACCTTTTAAACCCATGAATAGAAAATTTGTCTAACAAAATTATCTGATAAAAGAAATCAAAATTAATTACCACCCCAGTTACTATGGTACAAATAAGGTGCAGTGCATAAGCAACAGGTCCACCACCAATGTTCCCATCTTAGATAGTGGGCTGCATATGAATTGTTATGGGTTTTTATCTTATCCACAGCCTTGATCATCTCTGATTGCTTGATCAATTTGAATTTCTTCTGTTGTGAACTACTAAATTCTGGCCCATTGGATGAGTGGTCTAGATTAATAATGTGCCTAATACACTCCCCTCATTTGCTCAGCAACATAATCCAAGATGCTTAGGGAGTGCAATGGGTCATTTCTGTTTAAGAAATGCTGTCTTTCAGATAAAGATCATAGGACTGAATGAATAAAAAGATCATAAAGATATCCATTTATGCCAAATGAGAAGGGACAGCCAAATATCCCAAAGCACTAAAGAACAAAACTAAAAGTACCGAATGAGGACTTCACAGCTTGCCATCCTACTCAACGGTAGTTATAGTTTTCAATAAAAAAATATGTGCCTAAAGAGAAATCTCATCAATGTCCTATATTTTGCAGAAAGAAGAATTTGCCCAATTCCTAAAAGCCATACTTGCATCACAATCTCTACTATAAACATTAGGTCATTGCATAAAGGCATGGGTCCTATAGTTTGTATTATAATGCGGCAGTTGAGATAGGTCATCATCTTTATCCATACATCTTCAGCTTTACTCCGAATGATGAAAATGAATGGAGAGGAACTTCACTTGAATACTTAAATTACTAAATGAAAAGGTTATAGTAGTGGAGAAGAGGTCCACAATCCACATGGCCTCTTAATATCCCACCTTGGGAAAAGGAGTGAGATCGCGCAACATGCAGTTGATTAAAATAGTCAGAGGAGTTGAAAGTTGATGATACATGCCTAATTAAGGCTCCAAGAAACAAAAGTTAAAAAATCCCAAGGCCTAAGCATGAAGCATCTAAATATGCCCATGTTGAAAAAAGATGGATATTTATTGGCCCAAGCACAAAAATTTCCTCGAAGTCCTAATAAACAAAGCATTCCCATTTGTGACAATGCCCATCATTCAAGATGTTGGTTCTGAATTACCTGTAAAGACTACAACTTTGAGGGAGTTGTAACAAGAGAACCATAAGGATTATGAGGTCTGTGCAGCTAAGATTGAAGAAAAAGAAAAGTTAATTTACAAGGAAAGCATAAAAATGGTACAGAAATATAAGATTCTGCATCATGCATGACATTCTTGGGTCTTATGTAGTAGAGGAGCACATTCTTTTGACCATCCAAACCATTAATTTGCTCTGCCCCACCGAGGAGAGATGCTCCAAATCTTCGGACATGGAGAATTCAGTCCTATCTATTTGCAACTGGCAAATAGAAAGTTTAAGACAAAAAGAATAGAGAAACATGTTCTTTTTTCCAAGAGTCAGGTTGCAAGGATTTTCCAGTCTGGGTTATTTCTGGTGCAGTCTATATCACTGAGCCAATGTGCCCCACTTGTATGACAAGCAAGGCCCAGGAATATTGGGCATATCTTTGGGTCCAGGATGATTTCAATGTGTTTGAAAGGTGATTATGATCCTTCCCTTTCAAGCTGTACAGTTGGGCACATGGAATGCACTTTGATCAAAACTTTTAGATCCTGAATTTGAGGTAGAGAGTTTCTCTATTGATTTAAATCTAGATTTTTTAAAACTGTGGGTTCTCATTTCAGTGGCCGTTCAACTTTCAATGGTCAGACATCTGATTCCCAACATGGTTGAACAAAGTACAAGATTGGGAGTTGCTTAAGTCAAAGCGAAAAACCTATCACCCATGTGCCTAGTTTGGACCATCAATAGATATTAAAATTGGGGAAAAAATGAAAAATCAAACACCTAAACAAGAGATTCCTCAGATCACGACTTGACGATGCATAACTTTTGCTAATCTTTATTAGTGAACTGAGCTTCTCTCTAATTAATTTCATCTAAAAGTAAAAGCTTGGTGATTAAAGAGAGAATAGCAATTTTTTTTTTTTTTTGAAGGGGAGCAAGTTGATCTCCCTTCTTATTATAAGAAAGTTGGCCCCTTTAACAAACAAACAATGTCTGAGAGTAAGAGTACTATTAGAACTCACGGCTCTTATCCTCTAAATAAGTATCTTTTCAAATAACAGCCCAAAAAGGCTAACTACTTAACAGTGGCACAAGTTCCATAAAATGGGGATTCTTCATTCTACAGACTCTTGAGAGTTCATATATCATAGGTGGGTGTTTTCCAGCGTTTTATTTGTTAGGATAAGATTCTCAATATTTTGAAAGAATATCAACCAAAAAAACCATTCCTTTGTTTTTAACATTTACAAAACACACTATTTAAAAGGCCTACAATCAGCACATGGGGAGGATATAGGTCAAAGTCTACTCAATAGCAACAGTAAGACTAGCAAAGGCATGAAGGAGAAATAAAGGAACCAGCGAAAACAGTCACCCCATTCCTTTTCCTATTTCTCATTTATTGAGAGTCTTGTGTTTCAGTTAGTTGTTAGGATACTGTTTCTTCTACAATTTATTTACTCTCATTTAATAATTTAATTTATCATTGCCCTCTTTTACCTCCCTCTGCATCTATACATACCCCCTTCATTTCCCAACCATCTTCCTCACATCCTCTCACTCATTTTCTTCCCTGGAGCGGCTGGACTTCTGAGTTTCAGGCCCCTGTAAGCCTTGGCCTCCGTTCCTCTCCTTCCTACTAAAGCTTCTCTCCTTTTCTGTTAACTTTGTAAGTTTTTGTTGATGTTTCTATGTCAGAGACACTGATTTCTCACATGGGTTTTCTTTGTAGGACATGGCTTTTCTTGGGTTTTCTTTTCTAGCCCTTCTAACCATGTTCAGGTCTGTCCATGGGTCTGGGGGTGGATGGTCCAGTGCTCATGCCACCTTCTATGGAGGTGGTGATGCTTCTGGCACAATGGGTAATCTCACAAACCCTGAAAAATATGAAAAAAAGAAAAAACCATCATTTTCTTCTGTCCTCTGGAACATCCCTTTTGTTGAAATGTTTTTTCTTGCTCTGTTTTGTTACAGGAGGGGCTTGTGGGTATGGAAATCTCTATAGTCAGGGGTATGGAACTAACACAGCTGCATTGAGCACTGCTCTCTTCAACAATGGATTAAGTTGTGGTGCTTGCTATGAAATCAAATGTGTAATTGATGCAAAATGGTGTCTTCCTGGATCTGTTGTGGTCACTGCAACCAATTTTTGCCCACCGAACAATGCTCTCCCAAATAATGCAGGGGGGTGGTGCAACCCTCCTCAGCAGCACTTTGATCTTTCTCAGCCAGTTTTCCAACACATAGCTCAGTACAAGGCAGGGATAATCCCTGTTCAGTACAGAAGGTAAAGGAAAACAGCAAACCCATGTACTTTTCTCAATCTCTAGTCCCTTGTTTTGCTCTTCAGTTTAGTTTAGGTAAAAAAACAAACTAGAGCTGTACATTTGCCACAGTAAAAATCCCATACCAAAACAACAGTTTCCTTGATTAAGGCCTTTTAAGTTTAAACTACTGGCAAGATCCAAAACCAAGACTGTTACCTCATCCAAAGCTAAATAAGCTAGATTCTTTTAAGCAATAAGCTTAGTATCTACTTCACATAATTGCACCTAAGTCCCCACTTTCTGCCAAAGTCCAGTTAAATCCAAAGTTTGAGAGTCCAAACTCTTTCCCTCCTCTGCAGCTCTTAAAATCCACAAACACCCTTTTCTCCAAAAAGTTATGACAGTTGTAAATTCTACCAAGTCCCTGACCACAAGCCAGTAGCCCCCATCCAAAGCACCCACAAAACTCAATGCAGTTAAGAATTCGTTAAAGACCCAAGCCACATATTCCTCTGTTCTTTCAAAACTCCAGAAACCCATATATATACCAAAAAATGAAAGCTCTTTTTTCTCCTAACAAAAACTTCTAAACTTAAAATCAACATGTTCCCTCTCTGATCTCAACTCTTTTTCCAATTTTTTCAGGGTCCCATGTATCAAGAAGGGTGGCATCAGATTTACAATCAATGGCCATGCCTACTTCAACCTGGTCCTTATCACAAACGTGGGTGGTGCCGGGGATGTTGTTTCTGTCTCCATCAAAGGGTCTAAGACTGGCTGGCAGCCCATGTCCAGGAACTGGGGCCAGAACTGGCAAAGCAACGGCAACCTCAACGGCCAATCTCTGTCATTTAAGGTCTCTGCATCCGACGGTCGCTATCTCATCTCCACGAATGTGGCCCCTTCCGATTGGGCCTTTGGTCAGACCTACAGTGGAGGGCAGTTCTAACAACGCCAACAGCCAAATCCTCATGACTAACAACAAAACAGAGAGAAAAAGACACCTCCAAATCTTGCTTTTGTCTACCCATTCCCTTTGGTAAAACCTTCTTTTAGTTATAAGAGTCCTCTTAACACCCTTAATAGGATATCTATATATTGTCTTTAATATAGTATGAGGGCCCCTCTTTTTGAAACGGGTCTTGGACGGTTTGTATTGTAGTTGCTGGCATGATGGGATTTACACCATAAGGTTGATGTATAAATCTTGAAAGTTCTATGGTAGTGTTTGTGTGTGTAATGCGGTGAGGTGGGCATGGCTTGTCACCCACTCATAAATGGTGTATTCTCTCTATTTAGTGAGAGACTAGTTATTTGTAAGTGTCTTTGGTTTTTGTTTTGAGAGGAAAGGTCATTGCAATCAGCTTCTTGCTGAATATGTCCTTAAATACAGTAAACTGGAAAAAATGGTTTTGGAGAAGCGTATGAAGTGTTTAAATGAGATAATTGACTAGAATTATATGTGAACCTCTGTTTTTGGTTAACAAAAGAAACTTATAGCTTTTCTTTCTAATTTCTCACTTCATGTTGTCATACCATCTGTTGAGATTATTTTCTTTGATTTTGGACCTTTATATGTTGGCATAAAAAAAAAAAAAGTTAAGACCAAGTGCTTTTGTGAGAGGGCTAGACCGTATACCATAGGTATTAAAACAAATGATATATTCTCTTCTCTTATTGTAAATGCAACTTGTTACTAGGACTTTAGACATGGACTACTATTTACCTGAAGAACTCCACTTGATAATATTTGTCAGCATTCGCTGGGCTTATGCCATGCTTTTGAGTTGATCTCCTGTGTATTTTGTGTTAGCTTGCTTTAGTATTTGTTGAACTGTCATTTGGGTCTACAAATTTGGACACTCAGGGTCCAGTTCGGTTTGTGTAGTTCCAGACACCGCATAGCCTGGGCATGACCCAGATAAAAAGGGCCAGAGTCACTCTGGACTGAATCTAAGTCTAGTAAACTAGACCCAAATTGTAGACTACTATTTCGCATAGTATTTAGCCAAACACAAGTCCTAATAAATTGCTTTGATAGGAAAAAGTCTCTCTATATTTATCTATAAAAGTGATTCTTCGGTCCTCTCTCTTACCTCACAAGATTTGTAAAGTATTCATCAACTCTTACCCTTGTTGGAGTAGGTAATAAGAGAGACAGGAGAAAACCATTTGAGATAGGCGATCTGCCCATCATCAACATCATGGTGCAAGGTACGCTTTTAATCTATTGGATTATCTATTGTTTAAAATGATCAAGTCAATATCCTTAGAGCATATTCAGGAGAGAGATCAATTTTAAAAATGTCAAATGAAATTTAAAGGCCGATGTGTTATTTTGAAGGTTTGGATTTTGTCAACTCCAACAGATGTGTAAAAAATAAGAGCCTTCTTTTTTTTTAATATTCCAACAACTCTATTTTTTCATACTTTTAAAGGCTAAAATATTAAAATGTTAGAGAAAAAAAAGGCAATTATCTTTTTGAACCTTCAAAGTTGGTATAGCAAATTACCATATTACAATTGGCATAGCCCTTAGAGCACGAAAGCAATGCCTTCCCTACATGGCTTTTTGACACCACGGTTGAAGTTGCTCTTAGATTTGATGATTTGTTACAAACAATATTAAATCTTTCATCTACTTTAAAAGCTCTAAAGCTAGAAATTTATCATTTGGTAAGGTTGCCCCAACATCTAATTAGAGGGACACCGAAAGAGGTGTAACAAAAAACTACTGTTGTAGTTATTGGCAGATGAAATGTATTTTGGAGTTTATTAATATTCTCCAAACCAAAATGGTACAATCAATGATCCTGCTGGCACTTCATAATAAAACCATTTAGAAAACACCTATTAACTTATTGGGTAATGTAGTGAGGATTTGAAATAAGGAGATGGAAATCACTGGGGCAATATTTTCAAAGTAGTTGCAAATGGATCCAACCAATAGAGAATGAAAATTTTCAAAAAAAAGAAAAAATCAAACAAACCTTCTTTAAATTTGTATTTTGATTGCATTTTTCATAGAAGAAAAAAGTGTAAATGAATTAAGAACTCCCATAGCTCTAACCTAGAGAAAATCGTTGCTAAAAAGTAAACAGGTGGAACTCCATATAGGAGCCCACCCAGTGAAACTTGAACTCTTCAAAATAAACCCCCTCCATTTTTAAAGCATTTCCTCAATTTGAATTTTTATCAACGGTTGTATTGCATGTTTGATGAAGAGCGCGATTAAGACAATCTAAAGCTATTCATTATTATATTTTTCATAAAATAGTCAAACTAACAGTGATTGTAGTGAAATTTGAAAATATCCAATCTTTTCCGACGAATTATATTTTGAATTTATCTCGATACGGATTGAGAGAGAGAGAGAGAGAGAGAGAGAGAGAGAGAGAGAGAGTATTTATTATTATTTTTTGGGGGGGGGGGGGGGGGGTGTTGATGTGCTTTGATTTGAATTTTCTCTAAAATGGATTTCGTTGAAGGGAACGATACGAGGGTGTGGGTTCTGGAAGACTGTGCACAACAATCATATATAAATGACATGCCATTTCAGGTGCAGGTCCAAGGCCAAAGCCTTTTTTACTACGGATGCTGGATACAGTAACCCATGGACTTGGTAGTTAGTCGGTCTGTCGGTGTCACACCTTCTACTTAATTCAATTCTGGATCATCTTTGATTCAGACTCACGTGAAATCGTGATATGGGTCATTTATGAAATTCTTTACAGTTTGAAATAAATGTATCCTTACCTGAGTCATTATTAATTTATGTTGGGACCAAAGAGCAAACCCAAATCTTAACCAGCACCCAGGTGAGTTGAGAAAGTAATTAATATATATATGTTTAAATTTCAAATGCTCTTTTTTGGTACATCTGAGCTACATTTGATTTTATGCTTGCTGGAGATAATTTTTTCCTTGCACTCTCATGCTCTCCAATCCATTCATATTGGTGCCATAATACTTGGGAGCACTTGAAATTTTAGGGGAGTCCTTCCCTTGGAATTGGATGAGTTGTCCAGCATAGCATTGTGCCCAGGAAAAAACTTTTCCTACTATACATGTTTACAACAAAAAAATTCTAGAACTTAATTTACTGCCTCTCCAAGTAACATGTGATATTTCATGTTTGATTTAACCCAATAATTAAATGGACACAATGAGTAACCATGTGATACAATCCAATTAACTAACAAATTAAAAAGGTATTATATGTAATAATTATATCCGAAATCAATTTGAGATAGTTTGGACATATCCAACGTAGGTCAGCGACAACGCTGATAAGGAAAATTTTGACTATGCATGTTAATAGCCCATCAAGCAAAAGGGCTAAAAGCCTATGAAGACGTAGCTATAAGTAGTAAAAATAAACATGAAGAAGTACAACTTGTCTCAAGATAGATTGAAATGGAAAAATAAAATATATGTAGTTCACTCCAACATAGTTGGGACAAGGCCTTAATGACGATGACAATGATGACGACAATGCTGCAATACTTATGTTAAATCATACCTGTTTTGCAAATAAATGGAATAATGCTAAGGTGATAATGGTGGTGATGGCAATGAAACAATAAAGTTTATACTTTATTGTTTCATTGCAGCTTGACTTATTTTAATCACAAGAAACCAAGCTGAACCAACCAGTAGAACTGGTTAGTCCGATTAAATAGCAAACAGTGAAATGGGCAAAAAATAAGTAAAAGGGGCCAAAATTGGTAAATTTTGGCAGTTGAATGGTGTGACCCAACCGGGTGAAACCTTAAAAATATTATTTGAAATTATTTTATTATTTTAACAACATTTTATATTGCTCTCTTAATTTGTCAGTATCATTGCGTGAAGTTCAACCAAACAACTGGTTAGGCCAAATTAATCAAACGAATCGAACCTTAATGGACCGAATTGTCAATTAATACCCCTCTTCTCCCTCCTTTTCCATTCTTAAAACCTTGGTTGCTACTAGTTTGTTCTCCCGTTCATCTTTTTTTTTTACATTTTTTCTTGGGTGGTAGGACATGGGAAATAAAGGGCTCCCTGAAGTTTGTAACCCGGTGGAAGCTAGCTGAACAGGCGCCTTTCCCCATCATCTTTTGTACACAACTACAATAAATGGTTCAGGGTCAGAGTACCAGCCAAGTTAAAAATAAATGAATGCAATCCAATTTAATGACATGAAACATTGTCGGAAAATACTGGGTGGAAAATATGATCTTTGATTGAAAAAGATGGTATGCTCACTCCAGATGCTTTTAGTTGGCTGGACCCATGGTTCAGTGGGACATTTAGATCATAGGATTTGACATCCCCACAGTAGACAGGCCATGACCCAAAGTTAACCTAGATTAGAAGACTATCACAATCCTTCCGTTGGACAAATGCACCCTAGAATTTCAATAGAATTCCTTAGAAGGAATTCATATGTCCGGAAATTTTGACATCTTGTTTGTTGTTTCTCCTTTGGGATTTCTAGATAAAGTGTTTCTTTAGCAGAATTCTGAAATCCAACCATATGGAAAGTCCCAAATGACTTTTAGAATTCTCTGAATTCCAATATCCTTGGCATCTACAAATTTTCTGGCAGAGAGGATTTAGGAATTCTACCAATAATAGCTTTTTGGAGAATTTTCAGATTCTCTATGCAAGAATTCTATGAATTCTGCTAAAGAAGGGATTCGTAGGGATTTGTTTGTGCAATTAGTGGATTTTGTGCTCCTGGCATCTTCTGTTTCTATGGGAGAGAGTAGTCTTGCATTCCTAATCCTTCATAGGAAATTTAAATCCCTTTGTATCAAGAGTGAATACATCATAACAATTGATATCCTTGTGTCAAGGTTCATAAGAAAGCATTCTCGGTGCCTATTAATATGTAGTTATCTCACTTTGAAACATGATGTGTTCTTTAAATATTTTGAGGACTACCCAACCCCAAATTACCGGCCAGAACAAGATATATGGGCACTCAAAAAGTCAAACATTTTTTCTGAATAAAAATCAATAATTCATTTGATGCACAAAAGACAAGTTGAATGCTTGCCAGCACAAACGCCTGTACACTTTCTGTGTAGAGTTGTAGAGATCAAACCCGAAACAGAAAGAGTTAAGGGACCCTTCTGTAGCAAATTCCCTTGGAATTAGAATTTTTGGAAATTCCAAAATTCTAGAATAATGAGACGTCTCGACTTTAGGGGAATCTCCTGACTGCACTTTATGATCGGTAGCAGCTGGTATTTATGTCTGCAACTGAAAATTGGAAAAGGAATTGTTGCAACAGGAATTCAGAATGCTAAAGAAACAAGTACTTCGAAGCACTTCGAATTTGCAAAATTCTCAGTTGCTCCAACAGTTAGAAGTCATCGGTATATGTTAAAATGGGCTCCTACGGATGCATTTGTAACAAATGGTTTAAATACCTTGCCACATGCCATCATGTAAAGGACCTTAATAAAAGATTGGAGAATGCACTAACAAAAGTCTTGTCACCTTACCAAGTGATGAATCCATAGGACAGACTTTTCAATTTCATAACCGTGTAAATCAGTTGTTATTCCACCATTAGTAGCAACAGAGAAATCAAGGAATCATCTGGCAGCCATCACTAACAAATAACACACAAAATCGCTTACTTGAAGACAAGTAAGTATGATGACAACACCAAGGTTCCAACATGCATGCATAGCAATTCGAGCAAGAAGGTTGCGAGTTTGAGCATATACCAGCCCCAGTACTGTTCCTCCAACACCAACAGCGCCAAAACTTGTGAGAATGAAAGGAATTATGCTAGCGATTTCTACAATCGACCAAACAAACGATTCACACATAAACATGCATGTCCAAACTTGAATCAAGGCTTGCAATGCGCCACATAGACCTGTCTGGCCTTTGGGCTTGCCACCACAATTTAGCTTTAGGCCTTACTTGAAGACCCCATGACACAGCTTGGCCCAGACATTCAAGGTTGCCGAAAATATGAGTTCACCTAGATTTGGTAACATCGTAGCATCTCCTATTGACCCCCAACCTGAGCCCAATCATAAAGCTGTCAATGGCTTGAGGTCAAATAACTGTTAGAAGTCGAGGATCTGGGCTGATCCAAATGGAACACTGCCACCTGATACAACATGGCTGCGAAATGTGTGATGCACTTAATGAGGGAAACACGAAATGCATATATAATCTAACAATTGAAATAGTCTTGATCAAAATAAATAGCATATTGAACAATATCATATTACCAAACATTAGCATGATTTATTATTTGTAAGTGTTATAACCGGCAGAGAGAGAGAGAGAGATAAGGCATAACTCTACCATCCAATTGAAATTTAATACTTCTTTTCCCCTGAAATATAATAGGTTGATACAATGAAATTGAAATGCTTACCAAAAATGAAAATCTCTACAGACTTCCCAGGAGATTGCTGTGCCAGAGTAAAAACAGCAGAACTTACAACCACAGATAAAGGCACAGGAAGCCTGCCAAATTAAGCAAGAGAAGGCAGCAGGAAACTATTATGCAATTGGTTTTGAGGTATTATAAGATCCTGACTTCAGCGCGCTCCAGTTTCAGCCGAGGTGCCTGATTTCATACATGTGGCTCCAATGGATTGTTAATGAAGACTCTTGATCATAGGTGGTGTTAATGCAAGACAAAATACCTCAACCTTTAAATGGTAACCCCGTTCCACTCTTGACAAAATCAGTAGGAAGATGTGATAATACCTATTACCAGATGGTAATCTCTATTTGCTTTGGAAATGATGTGAAGATAAATAATTCAGTAGAGTGGAATGGTAACTTGACAAAATCAGTAGGAAGATGTGAGGTTATTTGATGGTCTTTTTGAATGGTCTGCTTTAATAATTCAGTAGAGAGATGATACTTGGAAATCCTAAGTACTCAATCCCATTTAAGCAAACAAACCCCACATTATCATTTGTCGATCTTTTCTCTTCATCCAACAGACTTATCCACCGTTGGTCCTTCAGTCCTCAGACTTGAATAAGAAATCACATTCCTAAGAAGGGCTACTTACCCAGTGGTAAGGAGCGGCAATCCTTACTTGGTTATCCGGATTTCGAAACCTTGGGTACGTCACCTTCTTTTCGTGTCTGCGGGCTATCATCCTCATTTTATGAGCTTTCTTTCAGCATGTGCGAGCTATCTTCCTACTTTTATGAGCTTTCTTTTAACATGCGTAGGCTCTGCTTAAGTCCCAGCCCCCTTGGCTGGGATACAAAAAACATGCCGCCACTTATGCCAACCTAAGAATTAAGTAGAAGTCAGGCCAACTAGTCCAAGCTGTTACCGTGCTTCCAACATATATATCCGTTTGAGATGATTTCAGGTTGGGACTTTGAGCACACCAAGCTAAGAACATTTTTTTATAATTGTTTGGGTATACTAAACCCACCCTTTGATGGGTAAGGTTGGGTTGTGTTTAATGGTGATAATACATTGGTTTTAAAATCTAAAATATGTGGATGCAAATCAATGAAGCTGGTGCCTGCGAGGACTGGAACACTTAACCTCCTCCTATCTCGTACATTTTTAAGACTGATGTCAATACTCATATTATGAGGGCAATGGGTCTACTTGAAACACGTGACCCACCTCAATCCACTCCTCTTACAGTCATGAGATTTTAGATTGTGGACTGAGTTGGGCTGGGAGTGGATTTATAAGTTGTTTAGCTAAAGTTTGCAATCTGGGTGCTGAACCTATGTTGCATGAGTGGTAATTGATAAAATGGGATTTGACATACTTATCCTTCTTAAACCTTATTTTCCCATTTTCATTATTGAAATTTAAAGAACCAGATTTACTTGACTTTGGTTACATTTTTTTTCACTTTGTTGCCCTAGATCCCATAATATCGTTTTCCCTTTTCACCTCTCCTTCCTGCTTTCAGGTGCAAGACCATCGCGAAGGTGAAAAGCAGCGGAACTTGCACATTGGAAAATTGGGAGTGAGTAGTCCTAGTAGTTCATTGACATCCCTTTTTACATATTGTAACTCATCAATTTTTATAATAGCCATTATTCTCATCAGGTCATGTGAAAAAACGATTTGCACCCTTGATTGGGTTAAGGTCCCTTAATCAGATTTTTCATTTTTATTTCAATGGATCCAATTGATTATGCTATTCTAGCAAGCAATTAATCAAATAAACTACAAAGAACAAGAAGCACAATTTTTTATGTGGAAACCCTGCTTGGAAAAAGGCCCTTTCACCTAAAACAAAGGTTACAAAAACTAATAAAACCATCTCCCGTTGGAATTCAACGTATTGATTGCGATGACCCTGCCAGTACTTCACCATACACTTTAATTACACTTGATCCAAACCCCTTACAGGCTCTTCAAGACCAATCTACTACAAAAGAGTAGATCTAAAATTCTAGAGTTTCAGTACAAATTCTCTTCTGTATGCCCTAGAGAAGATGATAAATCCCTCCTATTGATCTCTTGTGAATAACGTTGGAAGAGTATGATTTTCAAAGAGGTAGAATTTCTTTCTCAAACCTTCATGGCAGGAAGGTGTATTTTTAGTGACATTTTTCGGCTACGTTTTTATAATTCGTCGATAATGGTTATACTTTTGCCGATGTAAAAAATATAATAGTGGCCAATAAGCTTGAGATCGAATCATTTCCCGACGCCATTGATTTTGTTGTACATTTTATATAAAATGTCGGTAAGAGTCATACTTTTATTGACAAAAATTTTATATTTGTCAGTAATGGTTTGGATCTTTTAAACTTATTTTTTTAGAAAACAAATTAAAATGAAATAAAATATAACCAATGGATTGATGACTTTTGACAATGAATTTTATCGTCGGTGAAGGTTTTTAATTGTTTCCGCCCGCGGGAAGCTATTTCACTACCAAATGCCCACTTCTCTCGCTCTGTCCTCAGCCTCTCGCTGTCTCTTTACTTCCCTCCACTCCTTTCTCTCGCTATCTCTTCTCTTCCCTCTCTTGCTCGGATCACCTCTGCTCAGGAGAGCACCTCTCACTCGAAAGCCCTGCTGGGATCACCTCTGCTCAGGAGATCTGGGTGAACCGGCCATGGGGGAGGGGTTGACTGCAGGGCAGGCGTGAGGTGAACCTCCTCCTCGTATTTGGTTGTTTGGGTGACCGGTGTCCCCTCTCCTCGCTCGGATCTCTCCCGTTGCTGCCCACCTCTCTCGGTCGCCTTTACCCACCTCTGCTCAGGAGATCATCTCGGTCGCCCAAATCGTTCTCTGTGAACTCGTCGCTCAAATATCCCAAAGCATTCTCTGCAAATCGCTCAAAGCGCCTCCATTCCTCAGCAAGCTGGATTGGTAACCCTCTCCCTTCTCTCCCCCTCTGCCCTAATTTCTTGTGTATTTTTTTCTGAATGAGCTGATTAGGAGAGATGTGATGAAGATGATGATGGGACACTGTGAACTCGTCCCTAACTTCTTCTTCTTGTTTGTTTTGTTTTAAATGAGATGGTGGGCTGTTTGGATGGGATGATGGAAAGGGTCTATGATGGATGTGGGGTTGGGGTTGGTTCAGTTGTATGAGGCTGGAGGAGGATGAGATAGATGGGTTGTGTGACTTGTAAAAGGAGAGATGATGGGGAGTTGCAGGGGCAGGGGCTGTTTGATTTGGGTGATAAGTTTTGTCGAGATGGTATGGGTTTGGGCTTCCGATAGGCTATGTAGTGTTTTGTTGGTGTAACTGGTTCTGATTTGCTGAAGATGACGATGGGGCTGTTTGGTTGGATGAATCTTCCTTTTTTTTTTCTTAAAGATATGTGAGATGAAAATGAATGAAATGGGTTGTTTGGCAATGTGCAGTGAGGGATGTGAGAGGAAGAGATAATGGGAGAGAATGGTGAGGAAAGTGGTTTGTAGGTGTGTGGTGTGTGATGGAGAAAGTGGGCTCAACCTGTGTTGGATTGGTAAGGCCGAGAGATGATGAGCCAAAGAGGTATTGTCTCAACACCTGAAGGTGTTTGTTGTTTTGGATCGATTTTGGTTTTTGGGAAGTGGTTTGGTTCATTTTTTAATGCAGGTGAATATTTTTTTTTATTTTTGTATATTTTGAATTTTGAGGGCCTCAATCTCTAAAATCTAGGTTTCATGCTTTGAATGTTTATCTTATTCTTTTCATCTAGATTTGTTCTATTTTTGGTGGAATCTTGATTGACTCTTGTTGGTTGATATCTATGAAATTCGTTGAAGATTTCTCTTCTCCTGTTTATAGGATTTTTGTTGTTGGGTTTGATCCTTAGGTTTCTATGCTTCTATAGTTCTATGTTCATAGATTACCCACATTTGGAGTCATTAAACTCCAAATGTTCTCAGACTGAGTGATTCCACTCTGCCTTTTAATGTCATTCACTTATGTTTCCGACCGGGGTGTTGCTGGAATGCTTGATTCATGGAAGAATTTTGCTTCCAGCATATGCAGATTGGTGGCAGTGTGCTCTACAGAGATGCATGAAGAAATGCCATGAGAACATGATCCTTCTGTATCATCCAAGGACCCTGTTGAAGTTGACGCCCTTGTTGAAGCAATGCTGCTCATCGAGCTTCTGCCTACTGATGAAATTCTTCTGTTGCTGTGATGATCTTGCTTTCCTGAAAAAATTCTCTTTAACTTACTCAAAATTTTTTGTTTGTTCGAGTTGCTGGTTCTCTTATTCAATGAATTACTAATGGAATAATCATCAACTTCTCCAGTCTCAGTTAGTACAGATGCTCAGGATGATGAGCAATATCCAGAGTCTACCAGATTAATGTTATTCAGTGTTTTTCCTAGTCACAACTGATTTATTCTGTCTGGAGATTTTTGTTACTAGTCATAATTGGAAAATCTTGCTAAAGTGCTTTATTTGCAGTACAACTAAAGTGCTTTATTTGCAGTACTCCCAGATATCTGATGTATTGAAAAAAAAAAAAAAAAACACCACGAAATCCTTTGGATCATCTTTTTCAGTTTGAGGTCTCACTGCATAGGCCAATACTGCAGGAAAGAATCTTTTAACTTCCTTAATATGTAGAACTTGTTCTTATTTTAATCTCAGGGATTTGAAATATCAACAAAGAAAATTGTAATTTTTACACAATTTGCATTCAATAATGGGTGCTACTTTACATTTTATTTTTTGGGATCATGTCCACAATTGTTGGTTTTCTTCTGTTGGGGCCGTGCTCTGGGGATGGAATTCTTGCTTCTTTTATTTTTGGAGATTCCCTGGTTAATGCAGGAAACAACAACTATATAGCTTCTTTTTCCAAGGCTAATTTCGCACTGAATGGAATTGATTTAATGCCATATCGCTAGCCAACTGGCCAATACACCAATGGAAGAGCAATCGCGGACATACTAGGTGATGCTTATTGTTTGAATTGTTTCATCTCTCTTCTCTTTATCTGTAATTAATATAATTCTTTCCATGTGACTGGAGGATTTGATGTTGGGCAACTTTGATTTGGATTCATCAGGCCAGGAATTGGGTTTGGTAAGCTTAACTCCTCCCTATTTGGCTCCTACGACAGTTGGATCTAAGTTCTCAGTGGGGTCAATTACGCATCTGGTGGTGGGGGGATTCTCAATGAAACTGGCGAGATTTTTGTAAGTCTTCATGTTGCCTTTGTATACTAGATTTCAGAAATCGTTCTTTGCGTTTGATATTTTTAAGTACATTTATGAGGATGAATTTCTTCTTAAGAAGTGTGTTGTTATCTTTCACTGGAGCTTGGAGGTTGATTTGTGGCTAGCAGAGTATTTGGCATGATCTTTTAGTTGCCATGGTTGTGAAGTTCTAGTATTAATGAGTATGAATATTTTCAGGAATCAAACTATCTCATTCACATTGATTTGTTTGAATATGACTTGCATTCTAGTAATAGATGATTTAGACATGCAACAATGAGTCTTAAAAATAAACAAGATTAGTTGTCTAGGATCTGTATATGTAGAGATTTTTGGGGAAACAAAAATATGAGCCTCACTTATACTGAATCAATGCATCAGGTGTAGCACAACACACTGCCTGATCTATCTGGGCACCAAAATTTCTTTGTTTTTTGTATGTGGCTGAATCTACATCTTGCACTCTGTTCCTAAATTCCTGGCTTCCAAATAAAGGGATTGCCTGATGTTTAAGCATCTTTTTGTGTGTTTTTTTTTATTATTTTATTATTTTCATGAATGCTTTGACGAAATAGTTGGGAAAATGCTTTGATGATGGCAATGAAGATTATGAATATACTTAAATGGAACACACTCTTCCATTTTCTGTTGTTGTAGCTGTTTTTGGTTGTGTAAGTGGATATTTTCTGAGCTGCAAGCCATAGATTTGAATGACCACAGGCCATGGGTAAGAATTTGTAGATTTGTGAGTAGCAAATAAAGCCCTATTCAGTTTTTGGTCTTCTTTTTGTTTCCTCAGTAGTAGTTTCAATTCAGATTTATGCATGAGTTGGTATGATTATTCATATGGCAGTGCCTACATTGTTCTTGTAAGGATGAATAATTCATGTACCATTCAGAAAAAAAGAAGGGGTGAATAATTCATGTTCTATGTTGCTTTTGTCTCCCATTTATTTCACCGGTAAATCCGTAAGTGTGGTTTTATATAATCTATTTTTGGCAAACTGAGTGCTTATGTAGATTTGTACATTTATTTGACTTGTTTCCTAAATTCAGAAGGCGGCGGTGTTTTGATCGTTGTTTTCATTTTTAACATATGTTACACTTATTATTTGTAGGGTGGCCGCATCAACTTTGATGCCTAAATTGATGACTTTGAAAACACTAGACAAGATATCATCTCTAGTGTTGGTGAGCTAGCAACTTTTGAACCACGGAGCAAGGCCATCTTCTCTGTAACAATGGGCTCAAATGATTTTATCAACGACTATCTGACTCCTGTATTATCGGTGAGGAAGTTAGTGTCTCCAGAAATGTTTGGAGAAGCCATGATCTCAAGATATAGACTACTACAAATAACAGTAATTTGTCACCTCTCTATGCTCTTCTACTTCATCTTAACCATTGTATATTCTGTTTCGTTTTTATGCCCAGACCAATTGTGCTGAAATTTTTGTTCTATATTTTCAATTTGCAAGTCTGGTTATTTGGCACTGTTTCCAACGTGTATATCAATCTGATGGATTGCACAAAGAAGGAGCTAAAGAAGAAATTGAATAGAAGAAAGCTTTGGTCGGTTAACAAGTAGAATGAGCTGACTGTTTCCAATGTGTTAAATTTTTTTTTAATTAAAAGTAACTTTTGCCGACGTGCGACAAGAGAGCATTAGTCGGTTAATAAGCAGGATGGGCTGACCGTTTCCAATGCATTAATTTTTTTTTTTATTAAAAATAACTTTTCTCAATTTTTTATAAAACGTCGGTGAAAAATTAAATTTTAAATTAGAAATATAAAATTTTTACTGACAAAAAATGACGTCGGTAAAAGTTAAAAATATTTTTTAAAAAAGAAAATAATATCACTGAGGTTTTGTGACATCGGCAAAAGTTAAAAATATTTTTTTAAAAAGAAAAATATTAAAATATTTAAAAATATTTTCTTTTAAAATATAAAACTTTTGCTAATGGAAATAAAACATCGGCAATAGTTAATATAATTTTTAGAAAAGAAAAATCTTTTATCGCCGTCTTATTAACGTTGGTAAAAATTTTAAAATATATAAATTATTTACCAACGTAAATTAAAACGTCAGTAAAACATTTTGCCACAAAGTTTTAGAAATTGACAAAAATCTTTACCGATGTAATGTTTCGTCGGTGAAAGTTTGACATTTGCCGACATAATTGTTTTTCATTGGTAAGTACTTTTGTCCACGGAGATCTGCCGAGGTAAATTATTTCGTCGGTAAATAGTTTCGCCGACGTCTTATACGCCTTTGCCGATGAATTTTTTTGTAGCTAAAAATGTTATTTGTTTTAATGCTGTGGTTCGTGTATTGCCTCTAGGGTTCGTGCCTTAGATTTCATTTGAGAAATTTCGCTTTAAATATTCAAATTTGCGAACATCATGGGTGTTCGAAAGTTTGTTGGAGCATTAGAACCTCTGCACTCCCAGTTAAAAATTTTGTGCAGAAAAAAACAGTCTGAAAAATGCATTCTATCTTGGCCATTCGATGGGCATTTGAACGTGGCATATTTTTAATTATAGACAACACAATTCTACAAACTAAGAAGCACGGACAGTTCTAAGAAAGTGATGTATCCATATCAGATACGTGTCGGACACTGACATTCCACAGACACTCTCGGACACGTGTCAGATACTATTTTAGACGTGTCCATAATTGAGAATTAAAAATCTTAATTTTGGACACTTGTCTAACACTCTTTTTGCGATGTGTCTCACAATTCCTAACCCATGTCTATGATTAAAAAATAAACATGTGCTTGTTATTTCTTGGACACTTTGTTAATATGTAGTTACTAAAACTTGTAGACTTAATATATGACAATTTTATGCAATGGAAAATGTATGATTGTTAATATTAATCATATTACAAGCAAAAGACAAATAAATCTTTCACTAAAGAATAGGCATCGACATTGCCTTCTTTTTTGCTTTTTTTTTTTTTTTTTGGAGGGAGGGGAAAGAGATTATTCTCCATTTTCTTTGTATAGATTTTATGGAACTATAGATATTTCATAATTAATGATTATGAATTATATTTTAGTGTTATTTTGATATTTGATAATTTGATATGTTTGTTAGTTAGTACTTGAATTTTTATTTTTTGATTGTTAAATTAATTAAAAAGTTAAAATGATATTGTTTTAGTATATGATTATATATAAATTAATATATATTATTAATGTGTCCCCGACGTGTCCGTGTCATACTTTTTTGAGAAATGCAGTGTCGGCGTGTTCGTGTCGTGTCTTATCTGTGTTCCGTATCCGTGTCCATGCTTTTTTGTATACAAACTTTTGAAAGCCATAACTTTGTTGTTTTAGCTTAGATTGACACAAGCTTAAGCGCCCGGACATCTACTTAAAACGAGCTTTTTAATGGTAGATAGCTTGTTATGATTCAAAGTATAATTTGAGAGATATGACCTTTTTTTGTTAAAACACCTTCATTTAAGCGACTTATCAAATTAGGCAACTGTCCAATCTAAAAAAATAAAAATTACAACTCAATATTTCACAAGTTTTGTCCAACCCAATGAATATGCCAATAACTCACAATCTTACATCGTGGGATTTATTAGTTTCAATAACATCGACTTTCTGCAACCAGCAAGCAAACTTGTTTTCTACAAAACATACAAAATGGTATTGTGTGAAAAGTGACTACACATGTGACCACCATTTCTCAGGTTCTATAATTCGAAAAGTTTCACTTTAAAATATCACATAGAAGCCATGATATCGTGGGATTTATCAATTTCTTTGACATCCACTGATATCATGGGATTTACCAGTTTCTACACCATATACTTGGTTGCAACCAACAAGCAAACTCGTTTTATTCTTTACAAAATAGAAAAGGTTACTTTTGTAAAAAATATATCCACACATAATCATTGTTTCTAATGTTCAATCATTGGAGAAATTCTCACATAAAGATGATGCATACAAGTTATAGTGTCATGGGACAATACCATGAATCATGGGGTTTATCCAAAGAAGCATGGACACAGATATAAGATACAGATAGGACACGACACGGACACGTTGGGGACATATTATTAATATATATTAATTTATATAATCATTTACTAAAAAATAATATCATTTTAACTTTTTAATTAATTTAGCAATCAAAAAATAAAAATTCAAGTACTAACTAACAAACATATCAAATTATCAAATATCAATACAATACTAAATCATAATTCATAATTATTAAATATGAAATATCCATAGTTCCATAAAATATATACAAAGAAAAGGGAGGATAATCTCTTTCCCCTCCATAAAAAAAAAACAAAACAAAAAACAAAAAGCAAAAAAGAAGCAATCTCAATGCCTATTCCTTAGTGAAGGATTTATTTGTCTTTTGCTTGTGATATGATTAATATTAACAATCATACATTTTTTCATTGCATAAAATTGTCATATATTAAGTTTACAAGTTTTAGTAACTACATGTTAACAGAGTGTTCAAGAAATTTCAGGCACATGTTTATTTTTTAGTTATAGAAGTGGGTTAGGAATTCTGGGACAGATCGCAAAAAGAGTGTTAAACAAGTATCCGAAATTAAGATTTTTAGTTTTCAATTGTGGGCACGTCTAAAATAGTATCGGACATGTGTTCGATAGTGTTTGTGGAGTGTCGGTGTTCGACACGTGTCTGACACGGATACGTCACTTTCTTAGAAGTGTTCGTGCTTCTTAGTTTTGTGATATACAATTTTTCATGATCTTCTAAGACTACTTTCTCCTAATTTATGAAGTCCGATGCACTCAAGCTCTTTCCATTTCACGTTGGTGATGATCTTACAAGGAAAAAACGGAAGAAGATGTGAAAGAGAAAAGTGACTAAAAAGAACGAGTAGGATTTGTCAAATTTTTTTTATTTATTTTTACATTGACATCTCATGATATCATGAGATATGGCCGAAAAAGTTATAAAAAAAGCTGTTAAAGAGAATCAAGTGACTCTAGTGACATTATTTGGATCTTAGTCATAAAATTAGAAAGACCAGATTTAAGGAGAATTAATGTGTCAAATTCCCTTGATAAAATGTAAGACTTGAGGGGCCCTGATTCCTTCCTCCTACAATTCCTAACCTCTCTTTATATTCTGAAATAATATTTAACCTAGCCTATACTTGTCATAAGGTCGGTGTTTCCTCCCATATCATAATCCTTCACAGGTCAAGTCAGGCATAGAACGGAGCATATGCCAATACAATTCAGATCCAAGTTCAGTCCATCTTGTACCAAATTTGACCAGATGCAACCTCTAGGGCCTATTTCTTTGTTGGAATTCAAAGAATTCTTGTCTTTAGAATTTATAAATCCCCCAACATAGTGGAATTTCAAAACTCTCCTTTGAAATTGGCATCCAGGAATTCAACTAAAAAGCAAGTTAATTAGAATTCTAAAATTCCCTGAGGGCATTTGAGTACTTTTAAGTGGGTGCTATTTCTAAACTTTTGGAAAGAAACAGGGTATTTACAGATTCCAGGGGCCAGCCCATCTCATTATGCCCAAAAATTCCTAACACCCCAAATTCCTGTCAAGAATTCTACAAAAGAAACAGGCTCCTAATGTTAAATAACAGCTGAGAGTTTTGGTTACAATATGAGTAATAAGTATATAATTTAATATATGTATTGATCGGATAAGGTAGGCTATCGGGCTTGTTCTTTTACAAGAATTCCTGCCAAGAATTTGGGTGGTTGGGGTTTTTGGGACATGATGTCACATCTCCTGGCATTTGCAAATGGCATGGTTATTCGCTAGAATTTCTGAATTCCACCACTTGAAAGGACTCCATTAACCCTTTGGAATTTCAGAATTCCTCCTCCTTCACCTCTTATTGAAATTCTTGAATGCTTAAGTACAAGGGAGCATTCAGAAATTCCACTATGTCTTGGAATTTCAGAATTCCCCAGACATGAATTATGGGAATTATTGTAAAACAACAGGCGGGTCTATTTGGCTAGAGGCATTTCAGGCGGGAATTGAGCTTGTTGGAAATTTCTAACATTGCTTTCAGCTTTGATCCCTTGAGCATTCCAAATGCACTAATCAATACCAAAAAGTTGAATTTTGGCCCACAAGAAATTTCAGTTTTGGCCTTATGATTTCCTAGAATTCCTGCATCCAAACTGCTAGTGGGTGTTGAGCATTTGGAATTCTATGTTTTTGGGGACAGTGTTTGAAATCATCGAGATGCTCCAAAACAAGAATTTTCACAATTCTTGCAAATAAACAAGGCCTAAACCCCAATCCTTCTCCAAGTCCAGCTCAAGTCTAAGTATGCCCACCCAAAATTAAATAAAATCACTACCAAACCCACCATTAATTAATTGGAAGCAGAGTTGGGCAGGTCAACTATTTATCGTTGGGGTATTATGCCATGTGTAGAGCCTACTAGCAATAATCATTTTTAGAGAGTACTTGGAAATTTGAATGTTTCAAAAAAGCGTAAAAGTTTTTTCACAATTCTCTCAACCCTGTCCTCTCCATATTTTTTTGAGAAATAACAAAAATAGCCTTCCCTCATGACTAATTTTTGTCTTTTCTTAAACTTCTTTCCTCCATAAAACTGACCAATTTAATTTTGATAATCATAACCATTAAATGAAGCTAGTGTTTTAGTCATTTGGAATCTTCCTTTTTTAACCATCCATGTATAAAGGCCAATGAAGTGGGGCCCCACGGGGTCATTTGGGTTGGACTTGATAAATTTCTCTCAGATGATTCATTAAAGGAAATAATTGAAAAATGATATGAGGGTTTTTTTTGTCATTTCTCAAAAAAAAAAAAATTTATGGAGAAGATTGATTGAAAGAATCATGAAAAACTTTATACTTTTTAAAATATTCAAATCATCATTACATTTTTTTTTTAGAATGAATCAAAAGTTCTATGCCTTTTTATGATTTTCCCCTTATATTACAACTCATGTCCATCCATTTTCTTGTTGCAACTAAAAATTACATTGGGATTTCGGCCATGCACTTGCCTTTAGAATTAGATATTCCCTTCAGCTTGTCAAATTTTAAAATTTTTTCCAAAGGTGTGTTGTACTAATTGCATGTAGAAAAAAGACTTAAATGCCTGAGATATTATCATATGGGTCATTTTTTGGCTTTCCTTTTTCTATAGTGACCTTTTCAACATTTCTTTGCTCCTCTTAGCCGACTTTGTTACTATAAGAGATATGGATGTTAAAGATTCTTATTGTAGAGATAAAATTAAATTGTTATAGGCTTGTTAGAGAGTTTAGGTTAGTTTAAATCTTGAATAATACTATTGTTATTCGATGTATAAATGAGAGGATTCCTCTTAGGACAATTACGGTGAAAATTATGGGAATGCAGTTACTATTAAAATTCTATATAGTATCAGAGCCTATTGAATTTCTGTAGTTACAACCATTCCAAGAATTTTTCTTTTATGATCTTCCTAGTCCTTATCAAGGTATTAGAGGTCCTTTTATAATATTCTAGGATGATGGATCCTCCTACCAAATGAAAAAAAGAGATGATGAATCCTATTATTCCTTTTTCTTTTCCTTTTTTTTTTTTTTTGCAATGGTTGAGAAGTTAAGACTTATGAAACGATGATCAGTGATTTTTCTATACAGTTTAGGTTTGATGGCTCCTTTTTGCACACATTTTAATATATTAATGGTGGACGTTGATGTGTTGAGCCATGTTGGGTGATCTGCATCGTTAATCTGATGATGGAAGATGGATTTAGTGGGCCATGTTGGGTGATCGTGGATAGGATTTCTATTTGATAATATATCTATATTTATATCTATATATATATGTATCTATACCCTTATTAAAAAGGCACAGTTTTCTCCTGCTTTCCGTAGTTTCAGCTGCTTCACTATTTGCATCCTCATGGCCCACCTGTTCAACGTGTAACATAGACCATTGATGCTCCGCTGGTGTGGAAAATGGCATTCAACAAGTGTCTGGATATTTCTTTCCTCTATTTTCATCTCATCGATCTGAATGAAAAAAAAAAAAAAACCAAACATTTTGGAGAAAGAAAAAAAACCAGACCTATTTAGTGGTGAAGGATCTTATCAGTTTGGAAAAGAAAAGCAAACGTTTGTGGTGTTTAGGTAAAACTCTCCCATGTTTCTACTGATTTTTTTTGTTTTTCTATTGTTCGAGCAATATATGTATGCACATGATGTCTTCTCTATCTGCCTCTTCCTTTTCACAAATCTTTAGTTGAAAATGAAGTCTTTGATTGGTTTGCAATTGCTTATACTTTTGTTTTGTTCCTTTTTAAATATTATGTTGAGTATCAATTGTTTGATTAAATGTCTGATAGAAATTGAATCTCAATTGCTTATACTTTTCTTTTGTTCCTTTGTAAATATTATGTTGAGCATGAACTATTTGATTAAATGTCTAATAGAAATTAAATCTTAATGCTTTTATTATTTAAAACGGTTTAATTCCTATGAGAGGGTAACATTTTCTCACTTGTGGCTTCCATTGCAAAATTAAATAGGGTTGAATGCATGCTTCACTCAATCTTTTCTATATGTACATCCATCATGTATATGGTAGTGGTTGCATTGCTTGCACAATTATTAGCTAAAGCAGGAACTTTGACACTGTTGGGGTGCATCAGAACCTTTTTGATCAACGGTGCCAATGGATCACAAAGCCAACATGTATTTATTTCTTGCACATTCAGTAACTTGGCACAGTATAGAGGACCACTGGCTTCACTGGTTCTATATGCTTGGGTCTATACAATGATAATCACAGTATGTATTGCCCATTGAACAAGGTATGGCCTACAAATTTTGCCGCATCATGTCCTTGGGCCCAGTACTTATACAATGAGCAGCTCCATGGCTCTTGCAAATTAGTGGTTGGGCCATTAACTGCTCTAGAGTGGCTTCAGCCTAACATCCATGTCAATTTTCCTATGTCAAATATGTATCAACATTTGTTCGAGACACATGCAGTGTGTGGGTGCTTCAATCAAGTCCTAAAGGTATATAAAAAGGAAGCTATGTTTAGCAGGTGTTCTCCTGCTCGCTTTGTTTTTCTCCTCCTGCTTTTTGCTCTTCTCACTTGCTTCCACCTGCCTCGTCCCTTTTGCTGCTTCAGTAGTTTCTCGTTCATGTGTTCTCACGTCTCACTTAAATGCCATGTGGAAGGTACCAGTGGGAACACGACTCATCCTTTCTTCTCTCTCCATTCTCTCTCTTTGAAATGGGTATGCTTGAAAGGAACGGCAAGGTCAGGAAAGGATTGAGAACATCATCAGAGGCCTCCCAACTCCCAATGGAAAATGGATAGAGAGCTTCAATGAGGTTGATTTTGAGCGTAGAAATGGAGAATTCACATGAGGGTTTGGGATTTAATGGAGTCTGAGAACAATGCCCAACCACCAAATAACTAATTTCACTGGTGTTGCTTCTACTGCCAGCTTGGTTTCAATCTATCTATTTCTCATACCTGTTCTTTTTTTTTTTTTTTTTTTGAAAGGTCATGTCTTCATTTTCCTTCTCCTATCCTTGCTTAATTCGCTCTCTCTTTGTTTTGGCTTCTTCAAAAGGTTTTTTTTTTTTTTTTGCCTGTGTTTGTTTTACTTCTCAAGGTTAGTGTTTTTTTCATTCCTTTTCTACAGTTGTAATAGTGCATTGAATGTGTTTGCTAAATTGCTTACCTGACTTAAAATTTTATAGTTGTAAGTGCTTATAACATATTTATTTAATTGGCAAGTGGATTTGGCCATTTGCCTCAATGTGTGATTAGGGTATTTATAAAATTGAGGTGAGATTCAAACATATTTTCTACCTACTTTCTTCCTTCTGGGTTATTGTCTTCATTTTCTGTCTCCCATTCATGGCTGCATGAAGGGAGCCCAAAAGGATGAAAAAACCTTCTTGTTCGGAGACCCTCACATATAAGGACATACACTTAGATTTTTCCATTTGTTTTTTCTTGCAACCACAGTTAGTGAAAAAGCATCTACCAAAATAGAATATCAACTGGAGCACCTTCTTGTTCTCCATGTTATTTTTTCATGCAATGGGAATACATCTACCAAAATAAAATATCAATTGGAGCATCCTTTTTTTTTTTTTTTTTTGGTCCTTACTTTTCCTAATAGTGTAGTGTCCCACAATGTTGTATAGTTATTGGAAATTCCTTGTCTTCTTTTCAGAATTTGGCCTTAATATTGAATTATTGATGACCTTTTTTACATATGTAGCCAAAAGATTGGGATGATAAGGAGTACATTCCTAGTCCTGAAGTTAAGAAGCCAAAGGTACTCTTCTCCGTCTCATGGAAAACAACCAAGCATTCTTTTAGAAAATACTAGCTTGGTAAAATGTTTTAAACTTTTGATCGTAATAAATGTATTTACTACTTGACTATCAATTGGGGACCACTATATCATTATCATCATTCTCATTGCCACCATCATCATCCAAAGCAGTGTGAGATTTATTGTTGTTACAAGAATGACCTAGCATTTGTATAAAATCAAGTAAAGAGGAGTTGTTACACATCCTTGCCTTCTTGTGGTTGCTTCCAAGTAGAACACTTCCAATTTTCTTGTGTGTACTGAAACTTCATATCCTATAATCTTGAATTTCATAAAACATAGTTCTTTGGGAGCAACCTCATTTAACGGCTCAATGACTCCATACTTCTTTCATTTTATCAGCAAGATTTTTGCTCAGTCTAAAAAAATTACTTTTCTTATGTTTTTTATTTTTTAATGATAAATGATAATTTATCAATAGAAATTCTAATGCAAGGAAAGGTGATACTGCTAATTGTATGTTTATGTAATTAATTAGTGACTCTTAGCATCCAATTATTGGGCTTCATGGTGAAATATTGACCTGTTATCTTTCACGCCATACTTATTAGCCAATTATTTCTCATCATAAACCCAAGTGTAAGAATGATATAAAAGTGTGGATGAAATTATGCTAATAAGTTTATTAATATATGCACATTTAGATTCGAATAACGATAAAATAATTATTGGAATATGTAACAAACGTACCCATCACTAGTCTATTTAAAAAATCACACATTACAATATCCCACTGTGAAGGGCATTTTTGTCATTTATTCTATAGGTCGTAAGTACAACACACATATGAAAATTATTAGAAATTTGATAAAGTGGAAGGCATCTAATTTTAAAGGCAAGTGTATGGTAAAAAATCATAAAAATCCCTTGTACATTCAAATGATCTGCATTGAGCCTTCCAGTGATCAGCAAATGTCAAAAATTTCCTCCTGAGCCCCATGGAGAGTATTCAGCAGCTTTCTGATTATCACTTTTAAGAAAAAAGTTAAAATGCTAGCTACTAAAGCTATCAATTTTGTATGATTGATTTAACAAAATAATTCCTCTCTACCCAAATCTCTGTTGAAAAAGTAATAAAATGCCAAGCTAGGGTATGGTAAAGACTCTCCATCCCAGACTTAAGGGTGTGTTTGTTTACAAGCATCCCTGACAAGAATTCAGGCTGTCCGGGATTCCTGAATTCTTATACCCCAATGCTTTGTTTGGTTGGCTTTTAAGGTGGATATATGATACCCTGGAATTCAAGAAGCAGCTTTTGATGGGGTTTTCGAATGCTTGGAGGGGCATGAGCATTTGTGGATTCCAGTTTGGTCATTCATTCCGATGGGAAGCAGGAGATCCTCAGGCAACTGCAAATTCAACTGTATTTTTTTCCTCTTCTGTTTTTTTTTTACTTGGCAAGCATTTCTTCTTTCTTCTTCATTCTCTCTCTCTATTGTTTGAACATTGCAGATTATTTGCGAGGCATGATGATGATATCCTAGGGCAGAGATGATTTCCCAGTTCATATGAGATGGTTTTCAGAGTTTTCTTGCAGATTTATGTTTGATGATGAATCTGGCCAGAAACCCCTGTTTTCCTCATGTTAGGGTTTGTAATGAACCTAGCAGAAATGGACCTTTTTCTTCTTCTTCTTATAGACAATAGTTTTTTCAAAATTCTAGCCTGATCCCTACCCTGTTAGATCACATTTGTTATTACTGAAATGACTCAGAGTAAGCCAGAATTTATAAAACACTTGAGGTAGATTCATACCCAGGTGCCTTGTTTGTATCTTGAATACGGTATTATGCCATTCAAATATAAGATTACTCATAAGCATTTGCAAAGCGCAGGGCAGAGATGTCTTAGTACTGATGATAGCAGTAATTGCAAAGCTCAAAAGCCTCTCGTATTAACCTGGGATGCCAACTGTTGGTCCTCGAGCTCACAGCAGAGTTATAATAGAAAACCCATCTGTTTAAGCTCATAAAACATGGCACAAGCACCATCATCCACCACCTATATCCGACTCTTGGAAGCCCTGATTTCTGCCTAAACAGCACAGCAAAATATAATCTATATAGATTCATCATTGTCATCATGAAATATTTTATTACATTTTTCCCCTAGCCAGAGCAATGATATGGTCTGCAGTTACTCAGACTAGTCTTGTTAGTTCTACCATGCAATAATCATGGATGAACCTTTTGCCTATAAATGGTCATCCTGGCAGTTCTACAATGAGGTCATTATGGGGATGGAATGGTTTATACAAAAATATCCCCCTAAAATTCAACATAATTAGACAATTAATGATATGAGTCTTGAAGACCGAAAGATGAATGGTAAACACGTGAGAAATGAAAGGAAAGCTGCTCTTATAGTTGAGTGTGTGTTAAATTGGTTCTAAATTGGTTGAGCGACAATTCATTGGTGGCTAGTGAGGGCGGTGAATTGATCATAGGTCCATGCAGGCTCCACAAATTGGTTGGCAGAATTGTAAGCATACTCCTCGTTGTAAAATTTTGACACACCACATCGAAAACCTTCTTGCAAAGAGACACCTCTCATTATAACATATTGCACATGTATAAAAGTTGCTTGAGTTGACTTTCTCAAAATGAATGGAAGTATAATGTTTACTGTCCATTTGCAAACATTTGTTTAATGCCTGGTTGGCCACTTGGAAGCTAAGCTGTAATAGTTGTGCACTGCCTATCACACGTGAACATTGAAACTTGAAAGTGATGCTTCTTGACACTGGCACAGAAGGATTATTTAAATTAGATGGATCTCATAGAATGTTAAATTGATGGAACATAAAAATATGATATTAAGGTAGGTCTTACCAAGCCACCAGAGGGCAACGATTGTAAAATTCATGTTTACTGTGATCCATAGTTCTTTTATGGTTGGAAAATTCTTGCTTACTGTGATGCTTTGATGATTGTCTTTGCTGTGCTTGTTATACTTCTCTCTCCATGTACGGAAGCTACTGATGTCTTCCTTGTCTTCTGGCTTATTTAGTATTCTGGCACTGATATTATTGCTGTTCTGAGTGAGTAGTAACAGCTATTTCACAATGCTTGACTTCATTCAGGTGAAGTGTTCTTGACAGGAGTGTTTCATCATGAAGTGGTTCAATCCATGTTGTTCATGCAGGCTAGTACATCATGCGCAGGCACTAGAACAGAATCTTTCCCTTCAAAGCACCCTCACTTGAATGAAATCTTTGCCTTTGAAGTTCCCAGGTCTCTAATTGGCCTTTTATGGTCAAAATATGGAATTTCAATAATCTTATTGAAACTAAATTGTTGAGCTATGCATCCAATGATAGGATTGTCTGGTTACATGCATGGTGGGATATACTAGATGTATGGATAATTGAAAGGTGCCTTTCATCAGTTTACGAGTATGCTAGCCCAAATTTGATTCACAAATTGGATCTCTCTATGTTAGGGGCATTTGATTCACAGAAGGCATAACTTGAACAGGGTTTTAGTGGTTAATGAATGTGGCAGCTCCGACTTGAGGGACAGAAGGTTGGATCTAGTATGCAAATTTGACACTAAAAAAGATTGAGATATGTTACATTGGACGTTCACCATTTAAAAAGAACTCAGGGTAACAAGTAGGACTAGAAATTCGTTGAATCCATTCTTCGAATAATGGGCTTTGGACGGGTTGAGAGACTGGATTAAGACTTGTATTTAGTCTACATTTTGTTTCTTTAACTCTAAATATTCTATAAATTGAGCTTTTTCAATATTTATTATATGGTTGTGGATATCATTTTGTCAAATATCATTTGAATGCCATTTATTGCTATTTAAATATTTTACATAGATAATTCGTTACATTCAATCAGTTTTATCTGTGTAACATGAATTGAATTTAAAGATAAATTGAATTAGACTTGGATATCCTAGCAAGCTACCAAATAATAAAATTCAGGGTGAATTGCATTCTCAGGTATGAAATTTTAAGATGAATCAAACAAAAAATTAAAATTTAGATAAAATTAGCAATATTTTGAATTTTAACATTTTTAATTTTTTAAATTTCATCATACATAAGTTCTCCAAACATTTGCAGCCAAAGGACGCTAAGTCTGTTATGGTTCTTCTCTTGCGAATGGTCGTGTGCTTCCCCGACGAATAGTCTTGTTTGTGATGGTGCTGGCCACCTACTCTGTTCTTTTTCCACATTCACATGCATCTTTTCCACATCCGAGTAGTCCTGTGTATATTATTACTTTTAGAAAAAGGTTAGCATGCCAGCTAACGAAGCTATCAATTTTTTATGATTGATTTAACAAAAAAAGATTCCTATCTATCCTTCTTTCTTTCGAAAAAGTTATAAAATGCCAACCTAGGGTACAGTCAAAAGTCTCCATCCCGGACTTAAGTGGGTGATGGTGCTTCTCCTGCGAATTGTCATGCGTGTGATGGTGCTCGCAACCCACCCTCTTCTTTTTCCACATCCCCACCTGCACTATTCTGCAACAGTTAACTGCACTTCTAAAAAAAGACAGCCTCTTATACGCATGGTAAGGTGCTAGTTCTTATATGTCAAATAAGAATTCAAACGTGGTAAGTTACCTCTTCTCACGCGAAGATATGTCATTTCACTATAGATCTTTTTCCCTCACCTGTTCTTCAACTTTGTCCGAAGTATTTCTCTTCACTTGATGGCTCCGTCACTAGAGGGCTAGGAGTTCCTACATCCTAAAGCTAGGGTGGGGGAACCTGCAGTTCTCACTTTTTAAACATGATCAATAGTTTGAATCTTAATTATGTGACCCATAAGCTTGGGTTCCACAACAAAAATCCATAATCCTTAGTTACCACGCAAAGTACTGTTCATTGGAAATCCTTTAGCATGGGAATTTGATTTGTGTTTGAGATGGGGAGGTCCAACATAGAGATTATCTTGACCATTCAAAGATGAATCTCATCCCTCCAACCATATATCATTAAGTTTTAACTCAAAGGAAATGAGTCCCACTATCGTGGTGTTCAATTAGCTGGTGGGACCTTTCTCTTTTGAGCTAAGGATATATGGTTGGAGAGGATGATAACATCTTACATGATATTATGGCAGTAACAAAGGATTTGACTAAATGGAAATGAGCTCCTTTTTATTAAGAGGAAATTTTTGCAATGTTTTTTCATAATTTAAAAAAAGGACATAAGCTTCAAAAATTTTAAATTAGGGCTTAAATTTTCTAGAAAGTGTTCGATTTAGGGAACCTATCATTTAAAGTTATTTTTGGCTTCTTTTTTTCTTAAAAACACTCAAATTATAAAAAATTATCAAAAAACTTACGCCTTAATTTTAAAAGTTTTAAAACTTGTGCCTTTTTTTGAAATATAACAACTGAATTAAGTCCTTATTTTAATTTTTTCCATTGAATAACCCCCTCCATCTTATCTTGAAAAAGAGGATACAAGCATTGGTTTATTTGTAAAGAGAAGGAATGGTAAAGGCACCCACCAGGACATCCCTAAGTTCCCACAAAGGAACCCATTTCATAAGTGAGAGTTGTACATTTAACTGATCTATATATGATCTACATTGAGCTTCAATGATCAACAAATGTCAAAATTATCTATCAAATGCAAATGAAAGTCTTATCTTTCACGCTATATATATATATATTTTTAATCCCAACTATAGTTGCTTGGACCCCCTTGGGGGAGGATAGTAGACCTCAAAAAGATGGTAGAGCCCTTGGACAAAGGTCGGACCTGAATAGCTAGGTGAGAACGGCCTCCTCTTACCATTGGGGTAAGAGGTTGTTCTCCTTCCACTCTACAGTTATGTAGGAGAAATTTTCTTGTGAGGCCCGTGGGAGAGTATTTAGCTTTACAATTATTACTTTTAGAAAAGTTAAAATGCCAGTTAACAAAGCTTCCAATTTTGTAACATAAAGATTCTTGTCTATTCTTTGTCTCTTTTGCCAAGATATGCCAAGGTAATTAGTGGTAAAGAGTCTTCATCATGATAAATAGAGGACTAGCCTTGTGGATAAGACGTCTACTCCCATAGCTCCCACTAGGTTTTGAACCCTGGTGGAAGCCCTTTACTTCCTATATCCTAACCATTTGGTCAACCAAGCAGGAAAAAAAAAAAAAATTCTCCATTTGAAATGAGGCAGTGTTGTGCTAAAATCATTCTCAGCAAATGTATCAATTACTTTTTCAGTGGAAGACCTTATTTCCTCCTATTTACGTGCTTTAGACAAGGTGAGATTGAAGGAAAAGAAAAAGATAAAGATTAAAGAAGGGTATTTACTCTTTTCTTTTTTCATGAGGGAACCCATTTTTGCTGACTTGGCTTAATGGCCAAGAGAAGGATTGGTAAAAGCACCCACTAGGACATGCCTAAATTCACACAAGGGAACCCATTTCATAAGTGAGAGTTGTGCATTTAAATGATCTATATATGACCTGTATTGAGCTTCAATGACCGGCAAATGTCAAAATTATCTATCAAATGCAAATGAAAGTCTTTATCTTACACGCGATATCTTTTTTATTTTTTTATCCCAGCTATACATGCTAGGACTTCCTCAGGAAAAGGTAGTAGACCTCAAAAAGATGGTTGGGCCCTTGGGCAAAGGTCAAACCTAAATAGCTAGATGAGAATCCTCTTACCCTTGAGGCAAGAGGATGTTCTCCTTCCAATCTACACTTATGTAGGAGAAATTTTCTTGTGAGCCCCGCAGGAGAGTATTTAGCTTTGTGATTATCACTTTTAGAAAAGTTAAATGCCAGCTCACAAAGCTTCCAATGTTGTAACATAAAGATTCTTGTCTATTCCTTTTCTCTTTTGCCAAGATATGCCAAGGTAAGTTGTGGTAAAGAGTCTCCATTATGAGGAATAGAGGGCTAACCTTATGGATAAGGTCCCCACTCTCATAGCTCCCACCAAGTTTTGAACCCTGGTGAGAGCCAGTTACGTTCTGTCTTAGCCATTGGGTCAATAAAAAAAAAAAAAGTCTCCATCATATACTTTCATGTGTGATGGTGCTTCCACTGCTAGTCATGTGTGTCTTCCACTATTCTAACGAGTAGCAGTTCTTTTTCCTACATGTGGGACTATTATCTTGCATGTGGGGGCTACTTTCCCATTCGAACATGTTGTCTCAATTTTCATGATCCCATATCAAAAATGAAAATAAATGTGGATTGAAACATGGCTATCCTTCCAATAGGATGAAATCTTAAACCTAAGAGCTTCCTCAATCTTCACTCATAAATTAAAATGAATGGGATGCATATCTACTCAAGCACTCCAAAAATATGAAAGAGTTGTGATTTAGGTAACTTTCTATTCATCGAAGCAGAGATTTATTATAATTTTTTTTATAAAAAAAACCATATAACTCTTTTGTTTCTTTCTTTTTTCTTGTATTTCCTTTGAAATTCAAGAAAATTATCTTTCCATTAAACTTCTCAAATTCACCGCAATATTCTTAAAAATAAAAAACTCTTTCATTAATTTATTTGTTTAAGCAGTACTCATTAGCTTATCACCATTGCTGTCATATTAATATGCTTTTTAGAAAGCAAATCTCTGAGGATTTAGAGAGAGAGAGAGAGAGAGAGAGAGAGAGAGAGAGAGAGAATGAATTTTTTAGTTTAACCCAAGTGGACCTTGAAGGTTTTAGGAGGATCTCTAGAATGGCTCAATGCAATCAACTCAACAATATGTGCGCAAATAATCAACTACACAGCAAAAATAAAAGCAATCAATGCAAAAGCACACACCATAAGAAGGCATAATTTTAAAATGGAAAACTCCAACCGAGTAAAAAACTACGAATCCCAACAAGGATCAACTATTAAATAAGTTTAAACAATTACAAAATATACTCATACCCTTTTCGACGTAAGGAGCAGCACCTTCTGCTCACGAGCACTCCTTCGCCTTACATTGTTCTCTACTTGATCAACATACACCTTGAACATGCAAGATAGCCTCACAAACTTCTACAAGAGATGTAGAAGAAATTTTTCTTTAGAACAAAGCTTCAACACTTTAACTCTCAATGAAAGCTCTAGATAAGATACTCTCCAATATGTAATCTCACTTAGATTAATGAGATTTATATTCCATGCTTTAAGGTTAAAAGAGAACTCCTTTTTATAGCCCTAATTTTATGCCTCATAATGCTGATCCAACTAGAAAAAGATTTGGCACAAAACAAGAAAGTTCCACTTAAAATTAGAATAGAAATCCAAAAGTTCATGAGGAACTTTACGCCATCCGATCGTTCGACTAGGCACTAGTTGTGCTTCCAATTTGATTGATCTGGCAATCTCTAATTTTCCCAATTTTTTTTCTTCAACTCCTTTGGTGACTCATATCCTAGTCTATCTAAAAGAACCTAAAATACAACTTAATGGATCCAAAGTTTTATCCAATCCATGAATTAATCAACATTTATAAATCCTCACATACCTGCCTACATAAAGAATCAAAATCGTTAGAGATTTTAGGTAAGTGGTTTATGAATGAAATGGGCCAGAATCAAGTTGAAATTAGGAAACTGACCTCAGGTGTAACTGCTGGCTCATAATTTAAAATAGAGGTCCATACAAATTGATATCAAATTAAATCAGGACATTGTGCATATTTAAGCCAAGCACCTAGGAGTTGAAATTGATACTAACCCGGAACAAATATCCAGCGATTTTCCATCCGTTTCAACTTTCACTTGGATGTTGTGGTAAAATCATTAACGGGTCTCCAAATGGAACAAATGTCTAGAGATTTTCCATCCGTTTCAACTTTCACTTGGATGTTGTGGTAAAATCATCCACCGGTCTCCAAATGGATCAATTAGCAGGTCATTTGCCAAATACCAATCAAAGACTCTCTCTCTCTCTCTCTCTCTCTCTCTCTCTGTCTCCCCGAGAAAAAGTTGAAAAATGTCAGTTGAGGTGGGGTACGAACGTGAATCACGCGTGAAGGGTATGTCTCTCATATTTTAAGAAAAGAAGAAGAGAACGGAGAGCAGAAAGTAGAAGAACAACCAGGAGAGGAATAGGGAAGAGGAAGAAACAGTTTCTCAGGTATTCTCTCTCATTTTTATTCAATCCTTAGCTGATAGTGCAACACGATTGGGAAGATATCGATCTTTTTACAATTTTCTATGGTAATGATACCTACAAAACTAGGTAATTTTTTTTTCTTTTTCCTTCTGTGATTCTGTTGGGAAAAGCGGTGCAACGGAACTACCCGCGATCAACGGATCTATCACGATGAATACACAGCAATCACACCATCAAGCAATCACACACATGACACAGCAGTTTTATATGGTTCGGCAACCATGCCTACGTCCACGGGAGGAGAGAACTCATCTACTATGATTTCATCTCGATCCCCTCAGGATCTAGGGTTACAGTACATCAATATATATAGTTCCCGCTTTCATGGCCACCAAGAAAACCCATACATAATGACTAAAATACCCTTAACCCTGAGCCTCGGTTCTGGCTAAACCAGACGACCGATCCGGCTAAACCGGAATACAAGACAAAACCCAACAATCTCCACCTTGGCTTGGATTCCGCAAATCCTCAGAGCCACCTTGAGATACCCGGTAATGTCTTTTACGCACCTTGCTGAAGGGTACGTTACTACACCGATGGCGCAGTCTTCTCTTTTCAACACTCTAACATGTTGAACTAGCACTTCATATACCTCGCTGAAAGGTACGCATCCGCACACGCTACAACCTAGCGTGGCCGCAGTTGCCTCCTTTGACCTCAACACCACAGTCTTGAACCTTCGAAGCGCTCTCCATTTGTTGCCACATGCATGCATCCGTGCAACACAATGAACCTAACTTCCGTCCATCAAGACAAAACTGAATACCTCCCCGAATCCGGATCTCACTGGTACCTTGTGAATCCTTCCTTCTGTCTCCATCCCGGTGTTCTTTCCGTCAAACCTACAACTGTCCTGTTCTAGCTTGTTCTGGTGGGTTGGGCACAGTACATGCGGGTTAGGTATGACCCGATGCTTAAACCGGCTTACTCCGACCTGAACAAGACTACCTTTTTTGAGAAAATCATTTCCGTTCAGGGCTTCCTGGATTTCCGCTAGATGATATCATTGAAGATCCATCAATCCATCTTCCGATGATCCGTCGCATCTAACTCCACCTGAACCACAGATTTCCTCCCCTGTTATTTGATGTCTTCTTCACTGCTCCACCTGAAAAAGCATCCCCTATCAACCTGTAGTGACCAAAGCTGATTCCTTTCAACCGAATCCGAGCTTTCTTGCACACTACCTCCTTCTGATTTTGCTTTTTCCTTCCACTTTGGCATGTCACTCCTACCCAATCCCTTCGACGCGGATCTGAGCTTTCATCAAAGTTCTGGAGCAATCTACCATTCTTAACATCAAGTAACAATTTTCAATCATTGCTGTGTCACGGAGTCTAACACTCTATCTTGCCAAACCCTGAAGTCGTTTCTCCATCAAACACTTCAATCTGGCCAGTGACGCTTGAATCCATTGCTAACATCATGAATCTGTCAGTTTCTTCAATCCTCCAATTTTCAGCCAATCAAACTGCCAATATCTTTTATCTGCCCCATAGATTTCGTCACCGTGAGCATGCTGGAAGAAACGGATTTGAAATTCGACTCCGGATGGGTTCGATATCGCAGAATTAATTCTCTACACTCCATTGGTCAACCATCCATGTTGACCGTTGACGAGCCCATCTTCTTCCATATACACGTAGATCTGCTCACAACGAGTCCGTAGGAGCAAACGGATCTCCGATCGGACATCGGATGATCAAGATATCGCAGAAATAATTTCAGCCGTTGAATTTGGTCAAACCTGTCTGTTGACCGTGCTGACGTCACTGCTGACGTCACGGCTTGCTGGCAAACTGGGCTTCTGAAACGGATCCGGGTCGGGTTCACCTGACCCGAAACTGAATTGAACTGTTCGCTCTGCTGGGCTTCTCTGATGTACCGGGTTTGGGTTCGACCTGACCTGGAACCCGGAACTGCTCTGCTGGGCTTGCTGCATAAACAGGCTCGGGTCCGAACCTGACCCACCTGACCCAGCCCAACTCGTGCGCTTGACTGGTCTACACCGCAGGTCAGGTCAAACTGACCCGACCTGAAACCTGAATCGACAGGAACCTGCTGACCTGGGCTTTTTCTCCACTGCGGGTTAGGTCGAACTGACCCGACCCGAAACCCAAAACCCGGAATCTGCAACTGTGAATCGTCGTCTTCCTCAGTTCAGTTGCAGACAAAAGCAGCAGGCGACCGACTGTGAACGACTCCGACGAGAAGCTGACGACGACCGGCCGAGGACAGCAACCGGCGACAGGCAAGCGGCCGGCGATCGAGACACTGCAGATGGCGACCAGCGTCAGCAAGGAGCGGATCTTCAGCCGCTGACGTCAATCGACTACCGATCTGCTTCGGCTCCGACGAGAAGACGGCGACCGCAATGCTTTCGTCTCCTTTTCTCCGAACGGTGTGGCCCAAGAGAGATCAAAACAGATCTTGATCGCCTCTCTAATACCATCATCAGAACTGCCCTCTTCTTTGTTTCTGCAGCAAACTGACCTGGAACGTCTTCTCCTTCGATCTCTGTTCTGTAACAAAGTCAGGAGAAGGGTCTGCAATTCGAGTACAAGCCCACCTTGTTGATCACAACCTTGATCTTTGACACGAAGATGGATTCGAGCAAAATTACCCAATCAACTGCTGATCCTCTTCTTCCCTTGCGATTCAAGTCTAAGATCCGTCAATCGCAAAATCCGAGCGATCTCAACCTCGCTCTGATACCACTGTCTTGAATCTCCATTTGTCACGCCTCACCCTTCACACATGCATGATATTGTCCGCTTTGGCCCATGGGCCTCACGGTTTTGTTTCTAGTGGGCCTCAACACACCAAAAGGCCTCATGTAAGGTAAGGGTGCAAGCTCTATATATAAACCCATTCACTTTCCTCTTTATAGTCGATGTGGGACTCCAGGATGTCACAATCCACCCCCCTTAGGGCTGCACGTCCCTGTGCAGTAGCCTGCCAGTTCCTGTAGCCTGCCGGCCCTCTTGGCCCGCCCACATATGAACCCGCCCACTTGCACCAGGTCACGGCAGGGACCCACACTCGATCTAATCAAGAACCTGGCTCTGATACCACTTGTTGGGAAAAGCAGTGCAACGGAACTACCCGCGATCAACGGATCTATCACGATGAATACACAGCAATCACACCATCAAGCAATCACACACATGACACAGCAGTTTTACGTGGTTCGGCAACCATGCCTACGTCCACGGGAGGAGAGAACTCATCTACTATGATTCCATCTCGATCCACTCAGGATCTAGGGTTACAGTACATCAATATATATAGTTCCCGCTTTCTTGGCCACCAAGAAAACCCATACATAATGACTAAAATACCTCTAACCCTGAGCCTCGGTTCTGGCTAAACCAGACGACCGATCTGGCTAAATTGGAATACAAGACAAAACCCAACAGATTCTTATCCAATGAAGAGTATAAATTGGATGAGTATCAAATTTGGACTTTACATCGATTGAAGGTTAGAGTTTTTGAGAATTCTTCTGTATTATAAAAACTTGAGGTTCTTTCGTCCTTTCCAAAATTTTCAGAACGTCAAACCCATCAGTTTTTCATATCTTGGAGCCCACTTGTTTTGATAGTTTAGTGGTGCATGAAATTTGATAAATGTTTGGTGAAATAAGCATTGAAATATAACAAATAAAGCACTAAAAGATTGGCAAAGCTTGTCATTTTATAGGATTGATCAACATAAAAGTTTTCACTACAAAAATTATGGTTAATCAACAAAGAACAAAAGAGTGATCCCAGATTTACCCCTCATTTACTTCTCCAGTTACTCTTTAGTGTCAAAAATTACTCTCCACCGCACATAAATTTGTTTTTTAAAAATCCATAATCTACCCTTCCTCCACTTCCCCTCCACCCACCTCCCGCTCTCCCTTCATCTCCCTCCCCGTCCCAGTCGCAGGTAGGGAGGGAGACAAGCGGAGAGGGAGATTGGGCGGCCCTCCCAGCCGGCGAGCCGGCGACGGTGACCAGGAGGGGGAGGGAGAGAGAGGAAGAAAAAATGGAAGGGAGGAAGAGAGAGGGAGGGGCTGCTCCCTCCCCATCGGCAACTGGGAAAGGGAGAGAGAGGGAGGTGGGTGGAGGGGAAGGAGAGGAGGATGGAGGAGGGGTAGTCTAGAAATTTTTTTAAAAAAATTTTGTGCGGTGTGAAGAGTAATATATGCTGTGCAAATAAAAGCTCCTTGATTTATTTAATATAAATATTCATGTATATCCTTATCTCTGTTGAAAAAGTTATAAAATGCTAGATAAGGTACATGGTAAAGAGTCTCTCCATCGGGCACTTTGGTGTGATGAAGCTGTCACTGCTTGTCATGTCTGCCTTCCACCATTTTAGTGATTAGCAGACCCACAAACATGAGTTTCAAAGAGAGTTTTGTATTTGTGGTAAAGATTCTAATATCTATGAGGATGTGAGACCCACTGGTTGTCAATTAAAAAAAAAAAGATATAAAATGCCACGAGGGTATGGCAAAGAGTCTCCATCACAGCCTTATTATTATTATTATTATTATTATTTTGTTTTTTTTCGCTAAAAGGGTAGTTCATCACAACCTTATTATTGTAATCCGGAGAGGCAAATACATGGCTATATATATATATATAACTCAAATAACACAAGAGAGGGTGTCGAACTCAAAATCTTGGGGAGAAAATCCAAAACTCAAACCAAATAAGCTACCGCCTTACGACAAAATTTTATGATAGAGTGTTTTAATGCTTATTTTTGAGAATTGAAGTGATGGCTTGTCTGCTGAAGATGTCAATTGTTTTTTTAGGAATTTCTCAATTCCAACTAGGTAACCTAAGGTGCAGCTCAATTGGCCTAGAATTATAGTTTGCTCTTGAAGGTTGTGGGTTTGAGCTGCACTACTATAGTGGGGTCATGGTGATTTATCATGCTCCCTTTGAATACAAAGGGATTAGTCCGGCCTAGAGGCTGAACACCCTCCCTTTATGAGATAATCCAGCCAGCTAACTTAAGGCGTAGCTCAATTGGCCTAAGATCATGGTTTGCTCCTGGAGGTTGCGGGTTTAAGTTGCGCTACTATACTGGGGTCATGGATTTTTCTGGCTCCTTCTGAATAGAAAAGGATTAATTCAACCCAAAGGGTCAAAACACCTTCCTTTTATGGGATTAAAAAAAAAAACAAAAACAACCCAACCAGCTAAAGTCTCCGGCGTGTGATGTTGCTTCCCCCGGGACTACTAGTGTATTTCTACTCCATCCATTAAAGCAAGACTCGAGGTAGAGACTTGCCACCTACTCTCTTCTTTTTCCACATCCACCAGCACGTCCATTGGGCAACATTAATTGCAGTTCTCACAACAGTGGATGTAGCACGTAGCCTAACAGGGGCATCATCTTGTAAAAACATACAAGTTTCTCTCCCAGGTTTCCCAAACGCGACAGAAACCCATATCTCATGAAGTTTTCAAATCTTGTGGCCCACTTGTAAGTTTCCATAGTGGGCCAGCTAATTTAATATTTAAAAAAAAGAGGATTTTACAAAAAAAAAAAAAATTCATGTGAGTCCACCAAACGATAAACCTCACACCCAAATTGTGGGTGCTCCGGAGCCGGTGTTTTTTTTTTTTTGTCACCCAATTGGGGCCGAGCTCCTATTTCTTTTATAACGTAAAGAAATTGAAGTTTTTTCATCTTCTCCTTCTTTTTCAACCCTCCCCTTCTTACCTAAGATGCTACTTGTCCCCATCTGCTTCAAAAATTTATTGATGTCTCTATTGAGAATAATAAATTATGTTCTGGATGTAGGTGAGGTGGAGACAAGTGGAGGTGAGAGAAGTTACTATTTATTAGTAATTTTTTAAAAAGCTTGGAGAACAGGAAATGATTTCAACTTGGAGAAACAAATAAATATATTCTTGTTCCTCACCCTCTCTTTCGTCAAGTCAAAAGCTAGTGTGGGGAATAATAAGGAACAAAAGAGAAAAAAAATCAATGTCAGTCTTTAAGAAGAAAAAAGGACTATACATGTGGTGGAGAGGAGAACGAGTGATTCTACTTCGACCCCCATCTTATCGACTTTACTGTTAGATATTTGATGAGACAAAGACGATAAGCAACCCATGGCTCTTTAAAATGAATGCCATCACCCTAATGCCCGTTCTTTAATTCGGGGCATGAACAAGATTTCTAAACCGGAACATTTTTGTTTTAGGAGGAAACTTGCCCATTTTTACACGCCCAAATCCCATGGTATTAATGTTGGTTAAAAGAAAGGATGCAGATGACAAAAAGGAAACAAGGAAGAAGGGGAGGGTTGAAGAAATCCCACTATATTCATGTTATAAAGGAAATAGGGGAGCATTGAACTCTCTGCTGGTGTAAAAAACCTGCAGTGAGTTCATTGCTCTTCTACAAGAGACGTAAAGGAAATATTCTCTAACGCAAAACTTCAGCACAATCACTCAAATGGAAGCTCTAAAGAAGTAGGTTGATCTCCAATGTGAATTCTCAATTCAAAACAATGAGACCTTTGCATCAAGGTCGAGAGAAAACCCTTTTTTATAACCCACAATTCGTACCTTAGGGTTAGAGACCTTGTAAAATAGAAACTGGAAGCTTTGGTTCAAACATGAAACAATTCCACGTAGGAATGCGGCTTTCTACGCATCGTGCGCTCAAGTCGAGCTCTATGTCGGCTCAAGCGGATGTCTTTTTTCAGCATAATTTTTGCAAACTTTTTGAGCCATGACTTTCTCATTTTAGCTTTGATTGACAAAATCTTGAAACCAACGGATATTTAGTCGAAAGAGCTTTCCAACATTGGTAGCTTGCCCCATTCCGTGCCTTGGTTTGTGAGATATGATCTTTTTAATCCATATTGTCCTAAAAAAATCACTTAAAAATACTTCAATTTGCGTTTTTTCCTTAATTTCTATACTTTAGTGCATCCGAAGACTCACGACACCACAGTCTATTCTAAAAGAAATGAAAAATTAGAACTCAATGGACCCAAAGTTTTGTTGGACTCAAAGTTTTGTCTAACCCATGAATTAGCCAATACAAAAATATCCTAACAACTTAGCCGCCATTGCAATTTTTTCAAACTTGATTTGATATTGTTGGTGTCAAAATCAAATCCCACTAATGCGAACAAGCAAATTAATGTTGGCTGAGCAATCAGTTTTTATTAGGAATCAGGTACTAATATCTCTTGAGTTGACCTTCTAAAATCATCTAAGATCATTTTTGTTACAAGCTAAAAGGCACTGAAATTGTATAAATGGGGACCGTTTATTAATGGCTAGTACATTGTCGTGTCCTTAAGCCAACACGACATTGTTTTTCTCTTTTCCTTGATCAAGCGAGAGTGCCGATTAGCAAATGATGTCAACATTGTAACCTGCTTGATTTGGGGGTTGTGCTAATAAATTTCAACCTTCTTTTGTAATCAACCTCATGATTGGTTCAATGGTTGAATGCATTGCAATGTTTCTCACTATTTTATCTATAGAATTGTTTTTTTTTCCGTTCTTTCAATATAATTCTGTTTCTAGATTGAACGATGGTTAACTTACGTTGCACATACGTTTTTTTATAAATAATTTTCTGATTCTCACAGAAATATACAGTTTTAGATATTGGATGTTGAATCTTCCTTGAATATCTTGTGAAGAAAGCTTTCTTTCTTTAATTTAGCAATGAGAAGGCCTTTCCTATGAATAGCATTCATGTAGTTATTCTTCTCTTTCTGTTATTGTTTTTCTTTATTGCTATTCTTCTATTTTTTTTGTGTCTCATTATTGCTTAATTTTTGGAGCCATTGGCTATAATCACATTGTTGTATATATGATTGCTATACAAACAGAAAAAAAAACATTGAGTGAAGCATGCATTCAACAATATTTAATTTTACAATGGGAGCAAGCACACATGGAAACCTACATTATACAATTAAGATGTTATTCGTGTTTGAAGATTGAACGTAAAAGGTTTGTTCTCCGTCATATATAAGCTAATGATGTTCCCCAATTGCTTTATGTGATAAAATGACTATCTTCCTTACAAGAACAGAAAGAGAAAAAAAAGAAAAGGAGAAAAAAAAAAAACAACAACAACAACAGCAAACTATTCTTGTACTTGGTTTTTTAATGTACTTGACCATCATCAACCAAAGTAGATGAACATATCCTAAACTTGCCCCATGTGCAATTGTTCACTGCATGTTGTTATAATTAGTGAAAAGTGTACACCTTTTGTTTAGTAGAAAAGAGTGTATAATTTTGAAATTAGTAAGGCATCTTCCTTGTGTCATATATCAAAATGTGCATTAGACTAAGTTGGGCATCCAGGTTTTGTAGCCAAAATTGATATTACAATTAGTGTAATTGTTTTACAAAATGACTTGGATTGCTTGCAAGCAATTTTCATTTCTGGCTTTTGATGTTTTTTTATTATTTTTATTGAAACCTATGGATCTGCTTAGCCTCAATTCATGAAATCTTTGGAATTGAACGTTAGCTAAGTATTCATAGGAAATAATTCTCTAAATATTTAAAATAATGAAACTGTTGTTTGGGAAAGTGGGTGTTTAGAGTGAGATGGGAGTGCAGTGGGCGACATAGGAGATGGTTCTCTCTTAAGTGCGTTTTGTAGTTGTTTAAATTTATTTATTTTCCAAATGATACTTTTATTTTGATACCAATGATAAATGTACAAATGACGGACTCTAGGACCAATTATGTTGGGTGTAAACCTAGGTGCACTTTTACAACAACTGTAATATATACAGGAAGATAGGAGCAGGAGTACTGGAAAATGACCTATTCAGGAAGACGGCAAAACATGAAACATGGTATTGGTCAGCAGCATGCACATCATGGATTGCTTGCATGGAGATAAACATGGGTGGTCGGATATAATTCCATGTTTTATAACATATTCATTCTTTAACATGGTGAAATAGGACCAACTTACTGATGAATTGAAGTTTGTATTCTACGAATATTGAGGTTTGCAGTGGAAATTACTCAGGTTTCGGTTCTGTGAACTAAGGTTGACAGAACAAAATACTGAGGTTACAGTGAAATAGGGATGTCTTCACTAAAATCAAAATAAAGATGGAGATCCAAGAGAAAAAACTTGTTCTCTTGATCTTAAACAACAAAGAAAAAACAACTAGGTATGGGATCTCAATTTTCTCTTATTGAAGCACACATTGTAGAAAAATACAAGACTCTATTTATAGACCAGGATTTGACTGTTCATATCCCTTACACTTCTCTATGAATAATGATAATGCTAAAGGTGTATCTAAAAAGGCATATGAAACTGCAAAGAACTTATGAGGAAGCCCAAAAGACACTATAAGTTACAGTAGAAATATAAACCATATTAAATAGTGGCAGCCTAAAAGACCCATCATGAAATCTAGCTTAATTCTAACAGCCCCCCTTAAGCTAGATTTCTCTCACTCCAAGCAAGGTCTTCATCTTGATGAACAAATCCCTCTTCAAAGGCTTGGTGAACATGTCCGCCACTTGGTCTTGAGATTTACAAAACTTAACTTCAACTTCTTTATCCTTCACTAATTCTCGAATGAAGTGGTACTTGATCTTTATATGCTTGCTTTTACCATGAAACATAGGATTCTTGGACAAAGATATGGCAGATTTGTTGTCACAAAATAGTTTTGTAGATTCTCCTTATTCATGATTCAGTTCCTCCAAAATCCACCTCAACCACCTAGCTTGACAACTAGTGGCAGCAAGAGCAATATATTCGGCTTCGGCTATAGAGAGGGCTACAACAGATTGCTTCTTTGAAGACCATGAAACTGTACTAGAACCAATTTGAAAACATACCCTGAAGTACTCTTGTAATCATCGAAACTTCCAGCCCAATCACTATCACAAAAGCCAACCAAACTTGGATTTGCAGTTTTATAATAATGAAGACCATGATTTTGGGTTCCTTTCACATATCTTAAAATTCTTTTTCCGGCTTCCCAATGAGCATCTCTTAGAGATTCCATAAATCGACTATGCATGCTTGCCGAATATGTGAGATCCGGTCTTGTTGTTGTTAAGTACATTAAACCACCAACAAGACCTCGCTAAACAGTTAGATCCACCACCTTCTTTCCATCATATTTGCTTAATTTCAAGCCAACTTCCATATGAGTACTAATGGGTTTTACATCTTTCATCCTAAACCTTTTCAACAATTCTTTTACATATTTCTTTTGAGAAATGAAAATTCCATCTTCATTTTGATTTACTTCAATTCCAAGAAAGAAACGAAGTAAGCCCATATCAATCATTTCAAATTCATGCATCATGGCCATTTTGAAATCTTCAAACATTTTAACACTACTCCCGGTAAAAATCAAATCATCTACATATAAGCAAGCAATGAGAATCTCACCTTGAGTACTTTTCTTGACATAAAGAGTGTGCTCATGAGGTGACTTGTGAAAACTACTTTCTTCAAAATATGTATCAATCTATTTGTACCATGCCCTTGGTGCTTGCTTTAAACCGTACAAGGCTTTTTTCAGTTTCTATACTTTCATCTCTTCATGCTTCTTCACATAGCCGGGAGGTTGATCAACATAGACCTCTTCTTCTAAGGTGCCATTTAAGAATGCTGGCTTCACATCCATTTGGAATACTTTCCATTAATTTTGAGCTGCAAGAGCCAACACCAAACGAATGGTGTCTAAACGTGCAACGGGGGCAAAGACTTCATCATAGTCAACTCCTTGCTTTTGCTTATAGCCCTTGGCTACTAAGCGAGCTTTGCATTTTTCAACCTCACCTCTTGGATTTAACTTGGTCTTGTACACCCACTTCATTCCAATTGTCTTCTTGCCTTTTGGAAGTTCCACCAACTCCCATGTGTCATTTCTTTTAATGGACTCAATCTCTTGATCCATGGCTTCAATCCACCTTTGATCTTTAGAGGCATCTTCAAAAGTAACAGGATCGGCATCTAGAAACAAAGCAAAACTCGTCCCACCATTAGTAATCATAACATAATCACTAGATGGATACCTTTTGTAACACTCCGACCCGAGTTGATCCGGTTTAGTGTGTAATTGCGTGTGTTTTATCGCTAAGTGTGTTTTGATTTTGTTTGTTTTGGTTTTGCCTCGTAGAGAGATCGTTTGGGTTGAGTTTGACTTGGTCTAAGTAGATCGAGCCCTTTTTCGTAATTTTGGCTTTTGATTGACCTTGTCAGTTTCGCGTCATTTTGACGTTAGCGCGTGTATTTCGTTGAGCTTGTCGATTGTCGTAACTGTCTTGAATCCGAATGAGTTCGTTTGCTCTCGTTGGACTGTTATTTGACTCAAACTGATATTTGCATAAGCTATTTGGCCTTAAATGTAATTTCGACTCAAATTAAGTATAAATATCCCCCAACCACTCCCATTTCTCTCGATCGTCTCTCAGCTCACTCTCTCTCACGCTCCAGTTCGTCTCTCTCTCGTCAGCTCTCTTTCTCTCCTTCTCCTTCTCTGTTCGATTGCTTGAGGGAGGAAGAAAGGAGCTCGTTTGTGCGTGTGATTCCAGCGGACTGAGCCAAACCACGAAGTGATTCCATTTGTGAGGCAAGTATAAGCCCAAGATGTGTGAACACCGATTGATAGTGATTTGATTGTTTTGTTTTTATGCTTCATTGTGTTTCTCAGTGTTAGACAGCCCCATTGAGTTTGTTTTGCTGTTATAGTGCTGTTTTCAGTCGTTTCCCTCAGTTTCCGTGTGACTGTAACAAGTTCAGAAAAATGAGTCCGTGCACTCACGGCTAAGCCGTGAAATGTGCTACGGCTAAGCCGTAAAATGGCTTACGGCTAAGCCGAGACCCAACCGTAAACCAAACCGTAGAACAGTACAGACTGTTAGCTGAAAATAACTGGATGTTGGCAATTTGACATTCTTCTACGGCCCAGCCTGATCTAAGCCGTACATTGTCTTACGGCTAAGCCGTGGACCAGGATACGGCTGAGCCGTAGAACAAAATACGGTTAAGCCGTAAATCCGAAGGGATATTTGGGGAACCTCAGCTCAGCCGCAGTGCATAGTACGGCTAAGCCGTAAGATGCCACGGCTAAGCCGTAAGGTTACCTACGGCTGCACCGTGAGACCCTGAGAATTGAATGAAAAGGATTAGGTTTAAGCAAAAGACCGTATATGACTTTCATGTTAGAATGTAGCTAACCTGGACATGCCCAATGGAATGTTTGTATGACATGAATGACCTCATGGGCTGTGAATCATTCATGCTTGTTATCCAGCTGTTTAGCACCTCCCCATGGGTGTTGGTTTAAGGGACTTCGGTGCACATTCCAGACACTGCAACACTAGACAATGGTGCATCGGACAACTTAAAACTACATCAACATGCACGGTTAGAGACACTGGATAATTAGTGTAGGATTGGCTTGTGATTGTGACCTTGATTCGTAAAGGTATCATGATGTGTACAGCATATTGATTACGGTTATGCCCTCTTATGTGTTCTGCGCTGGACCTCTCGATTCTGTGGGACATGCAGCAACCCCAGAGCGAAGCCCGGGCGGAACCATTCTATTGTTATATTGGTATCAGTGTTATCATTGTTCCATTGGAGTACTTGCATCAGTCATGAGTCAGTGATTGTGATTGACATTCATTGTCAGCACTTCTTGTAATTGCTTATGTACATTCAGTCCGTATATGCGATGCACTTCCTATTGTTGTTCAGCATGATATGTGAGATCTGTAAGTGATAAGTGATTGATTGATTGATTGAGGTGCATCATCCGATTGATTGTGATTGGTCTTGGCACTACTGAGCCTCAGCCTTAGGATACCCGACGGGGTTAACTTTGGTTTAGTTTAAGTGTTTGCCTCTGCAGAGTGTGATTGTCCTGGGACTCCGGACCCCGGGAACTAGAGACCCATGCGTACCCTGGCCCGGTCGCTGGTGTTCTCATCCTGATTGCTCTCGTAAGGGAGAAAATGGCCAATGTAGTAGCCACTTGATTGTTACCTGTTCATGATTCTGACAGCATGCTTATTCATTTGCATAATTGTTTTAGTATACGAACATGCTTTCTATGGATATTGCATTATGCTTATTGTTCAGTATTATTCAGTATTAGACGCAATTCGTGTTATCTTCTTGTTGGCTTATACTTTGCTAAGTCGTCGTACTTATGTGTTTGTCTTGTGTGTTGCAGGCTCAGATCCCTCTTCCGATCCTGCGTCGGTCGACCCGACTGCAGGAGAGGCTCGCGAGGCCCCCTCCGGCCTAGAGGAGTGGACTTGATCCATCCTCCAGAGTACGGTTTGCATCATTTTGTTTTCCCCATTCCTTGTGTTGGAGTCTATTGAGGGGATTTTCTGTAATTGTAAAGTGGGCATTGAGTGATACCTGTATTTTGATTTTGGGATTGTTGTAAGCCCGCTCTATTGTCATACGTTCATGTATTTGGTCTTATCATCAGTGTATATTGTTTTGTAATCTCCTATGTCTTTTGGTATATTTGTGGTATGCATTGATACGTACAGCTTCCGCGTTCAGTCTTTTGCACGTGTGATTGATCCCTTGTGTGTGTATACTCGGACGGGGTCCAGGTGTGCACGCACGGGAGTACGTGTGTCATTGGTTAGACTTTCTCTGACCCCCGGTCCCTGGGCTCGGGTTGTGACACCTTTTGGATGGTTGATGCGGCCGACTAGATCTCCTTGGTATAGGTGTTTCTTCATGATCATTATTTTGATCCAAACTCTCCCTTGATGAAGATGATGATGATGACGGAGAGCTTAGAACTTCATCATTTTGTTCATCAAGCAAAATAGAATTTTGCTTCTTCTCATTTACATTCCACTCCCATGAGTCTTCTTCATTGCATTTCACATCTCTACTAACAATGATTTTGTTAGTCAATGGATTAAATAGCTTGTATGCTTTGGATTTTTCACTATAGCCAATGAAGATGCATTTCTCCAATTTTCTTCTTTTCTCATCTGGTACATGTGAATAGGCAATGCTACCAAATATTCTCAAATGGCTAACACAAGGCTTATGACCACTCCAAGCTTCTTGAGGGGTCATATCTTGAATGCTTTTTGATGAGGCATGATTGAGAAGATAGACCGCACAAGCTACTGCTTTGGCCCAAAATGAATTAAGCATCCTTTTGGCTTTCAACATACTTTTTGCCAAATTCGTAATTGTTCTATTTTTCCTTTCCGCAACCCCATTTTGTTAGGGTGTCAAACAAGTGGTAAGTTGATGCTTAATTCTATTTTCTTTCAAGAATTCTTTAAACTCATTTGATACATACTCACCACCTCGATCGGAACGCAAAGTTTTCAACATAAAACCACTTTGCTTTTCAACCATGGCCTTGAAAGTTTTGAACTAACCAAAGACTTCAGATTTTTCTTTTAAGAAGTACACCTAAGTTTTTCTACTACAATCATCAATAAAAGTGAGAAAATAGCGATTACCTCCATTTGAAATTGTATTCATTGGCTCGCATAAATCTGAATGCACCAATTGAAGTGGACTTGATGCTCTCCATACTTTTCCAATTGGAAAGGATTCTCTATGATGCTTTCCAAGCAAGGATGCAAATAGCGGTTGTGGCGGACGTATCGGCCCGTCGCCAAAACGATACGTAGCGGGCGATACGTAGCGGTAGCAGCGATACGTAGCGGTGTAACTGTGTGATTTAAAAGTCTTTAAAAAATCCGAAAAAATTCTAGAAAATCCAGAATATTGGAAAATGATGGAATATGTGTTTGTTTTGCAAAAGCAACTAGTATATGAGTATGTACCGGTCCCCTCGTTGCATTAGATCCTGTATCGCTGTATCAATAGAAAAGAATATGAATAATCAATGTTTTTCATATGGAATCATGTTGTTTAGTTATGTCAACTTAAATAGTAACTTAAGGCTTATAAAAAAAAATATTATAAACAAATTTCATCAAGATTCATTCAAGAATGAAAGATAAACTATGTTCAAACTTTATAAAAAAACAATATACTAATCTACTTAAAGAGCAAAGACTTTGTAATGGAGGAATACCTTGCTGATTAGCTCTAATCTAATACCAAAGGGAATGTCTTCCAGGAATCACATTGCTATCAGTGTCATCATCTTCATCATCATTTGTTGTGTTTGTGCCCCTATTATATTGCACATTCTCCCCAAATTGGAATTGATATTGGTGAGCATTGGGATCTTGCATTGCAAAGAAGAAATCAAAGGACCTTGTGTAACACTCCGACCCGAGTTGATCCGGTTTAGTGGGTACTTGCGTGTGTTTTTATTGCTAAGTGTGTTTTGATTTTGTTTGTTTTGGTTTTGCCTCGTAGAGAGATCGTTTGGGTTGAGTTTGACTTGGTCTACGTAGATCGAGCCCTTTTTCGTAATTTTGGCTTTTGATTGACCTTGTCAGTTTTGCGTCATTTTGACGTCAGCGCGTGTATTTCGTCGAGCTTGTCGATTGTCGTAACTGTCTTGAATCCGAATGAGTTCGTTTGTTCTCGTTGGACCGTCATTTGACTCGAACTGACATTTGTGTAAACTGCTTGGACCTAAGTGCAATTTGGACTCAAATTAAGTTATAAAAATCCCACCAACTCCCTGTCTCTCTCTCTCGATCGTCTCTCTCGCTCTCTGTTTGTCTTTCTCTCTGTTCAGCTCTCTCTTTCTCTCCTCTCCTTCTCTGTTGCTCGTTGCTTAAGGGAGGAAGAAAGGAGCTCTTTTTCGTGTGTGATTCCGGTGGACTGAGCCAATTAGCGTGTGGATTTCGTCCGTGAGGCAAGTATAAGCCCAAGATGTGTGAACACCGATTGATAGTGATTTGATTGTTTTGTTTTTATGCTTCATTGTGTTTCTCAGTGTTAGACAGCCCCATTGAGTGTGTTTTGCTGTTATATTGCTGTTTTCAGTCGTTTCATTCAGTTTCTGTATGACTGTAACAAGTTCAGGGAAAATGAGTCCGTGCACTCACGGCTAAGCCGTGAAATGTGCTACGGCTAAGCCGTAAAATGGCTTACGGCTAAGCCGAGACCCAACCGTAAACCAAACCGTAGAACAGTACAGACTGTTAGCTGAAAATAACTGGATGTTGGCAATTTGACATTCTTCTACGGCCCAGCCTGATCTAAGCCGTACATTGTCTTACGGCTAAGCCGTGGACCAAGATACGGCTGAGCCGTAGAGCAAAATACGGTTAAGCCGTAAATCCGAAGGGATATTTGGGGAACCTCAGCTCAGCCGCAGTGCATATTACGGCTAAGCCGTAAGATGCCACGGCTAAGCCGTAAGGTTACCTACGGCTACACCGTGAGACCCTGAGAATTGAATGAAAAGGGACTAGGTTTAAGCAAAAGACCGTATATGACTTTCATGTTAGAATGTAGCTAACCTGGACATGCCCAATGGAATGTTTGAATGACATGAATGATCTCAAGGGCTGTGAATCATTCATGCTTGTATCCAGCTGTTTAGCACCTCCCCATGGGTGTTGGTTGAAGGGACTTCGATGCACACTCGAGACACTGCAACACTAGACAACAGTGTATCGGATAACTTAAAACTACATCAACATGCACGGTTAGAGACGCTGGATAATTAGTGTAGGATTGGCTTGTAATGGATCCTTGATTCGTATAAGTACTGGATTGGTTTGAGTTGTACAGCATATTGATTTCGGTTTATGCCCTCTTATGTGTTCTACGCTGGACCTCTCGATTCTGTGGGAAATGCAGCAACCCCAGAGCGAAGCCCGGGTGGAACCATTCTATTATTGTGTATTGTGTTATACCGTTGCTCCATTGGAGAACTTGCATCAGTTATGAGTCCGTGATTGTGATTGATACTCATTGTCAGCACTTCCTGTAATTGCTTATGTACATTCCGTATCCGTATCAGTTTATGTACATTCAGTATCAGTATATGCGATGCACTTCCTATTGTTTGTTCAGCATGATATGTGAGATTTGTAAGTGATATGACATGATTGATTGATTGATTGAGGTGCATCATCCGATTGATTGTGATTGGACTTGGCACTACTGAGCCTCAGCCTTAGGATACCCGACGGGGTTAACTTTGGTTTAGTTTAAGTGTTTGCCTCTGCAGAGTGTGATTGTCCTGGGACTCCGGACCCCGGGAACTAGAGACCCATGCGTACCCTGGCCCGGTCGCTGGTGTTCTCATCCTGATTGCTCTCGTAAGGGAGAAAATGGCCAATGTAGTAGCCACTTGTGATTGTTACCTGTTCATGATTCTGATAGCATGCTTATTCATTGCATAATTGTTTAGTATACAGGCAAAATTTCTATGGATATTGCATTATGACTATTGTTCGGTATTCGTCAGTTTTAGACACAATTCGTGTTATCTTCTTGTTGGCTTATACTTTGCTAAGTCGTTGTACTTATGTGTTTGTCTTGTGTGTTGCAGGCTCAGATCCCTCTTCCGATCCTGCGTCGGTCGACCCGACTGCAGGAGAGGCTCGCGAGGCCCCCTCCGGCCTAGAGGAGTGGACTTGATCCATCCTCCAGAGTACGGTTTGCATCATTTTGGTTTTCCCCATTCCTTGTGTTGGAGTCTATTGAGGGGATTTTCTGTAATTGTAAAGTGGGCATTGAGTGATACCTGTATTTTGATTTTGGGATTGTTGTAAGCCCGCTCTATTTTCATACGTTCTTGTATTTGGTCTTATCATCAGTGTATATTGTTTTGTAATCTCCTATGTCTTTTGGTATATTGTGGTATGCCTTGATACGTACAGCTTCCGCGTTCAGTCTTTTGCACGTGTGATTGATCCCTTGTGTGTGTATACTCGGACGGGGTCCAGGTGTGCACGCACGGGAGTACGTGTGTCATTGGTTAGACTTTCTCTGACCCCCGGTCCCTGGGCTCGGGTTGTGATACCTTGGAGGAGGTGGATATCTATATTAAGGTTGACTATCATCATTATGAGTAAGACCCTGAAGCCGAAGATTGTTCTTCTTGTTGTTGCACATGACCATACTGATAATATTGTGATGGTTCATGAGGATACGACCTATAGTCTGAATGTGGAAGTGGAACATTATAAATAGGGTTCCAAGATGCTGATTGTTCCGCTCCTACATTTCCACTTTCACCCATATTCCCTTGCTCATCTATGTGTGCGGGTGATGACATTTTCCGTCGCCTTTGATAAGCACGTTGTGGAGCCATTCTTGATTGTTCGGGAAACTCCTCTACGGTCTCAACAGGAATGGCATTTTCTTCTTCATCATATTGATAAGACTCAGCAGTGCCACCTGTCCCGCTGTCTCCTCCGTCTCCTCTATCTCCTCTAGGACCTCCACCATGGCTACTGGAAGAGGCAACGGTAGAACTACTATCTTCAGAAGATGACATAATATGAGCTGGTTCCTTTCCTTTAGATGTTACACTTGCACTTCCACTACTTCTTTCTCCCTGAGGTGGCTGTCCCCCTGACATTTGTACATCTTCAACAATTAAACGTTGTACTTCTTGCTGAAAGCCCGGATCTGAATCTAACAATGGATCTTCAGTCTCGGCTATCTATGGAAGTAAGGGATCATCGTCTCTGAATATGTGATCCAAATTAATTGGACAATAAGTAGGATCATCCCTTGCCTTTCTCTCTCTATTTTTGTTCCTCAACTTGAGATTGTAATGGCAGTATACCAATTTGTTGAGTTTTCTCATGGTTTTCCGATTCTTGGGCTTCGTATGGATCATGGAGAAAGTGCTCCAATTCCATTCACAATTTGATGATGTTGTTGTTTGACTAAGGCTGCGAATGGTTGCTCTCCTTAGATGTGGAGTACTCTCTCCAAAACTCTCCACCAATCAGCTGGAATACAAAAAAAAAAAAAAAAAGACATCTTTAAATCGTAGAAAGTTCCTTTTCTATGTATTGTCAGTTGCGTATAACTACCAGGTGAACATTTTCTAATCGCTCGCTGTACAAAAGGGTCAGCGAAAGTTCCTCTTTTATGTGTATAAGTGGAAATCTACAATGCAAAAAATTAAAAATAAATAAGTACACCATATCAATACAATTATCTAAAATATATTTAAAAGATTAAATAAATTTCTTAATTAGCTTACCTCTTGTATAGTTTCGATATGATCATCTTCACTCAAAATTCTTTTCAACACAGTCCTTAATCCTACTCGCAATTCCGTATCTATTGCTTTAGTGTGGTGTAGGGCATTGCGATAGTAGAATTCAGAATTTAAAAAATAACCTGCAGCATGTAATGGATGGTGCAGCTGATCGTTCCACCGGGCATCAATAATTTTTATGTAATCATCATGATATCGGCAATTTTCTATAATGGCTTGCTTTGCCTGATCAATTGCTTCATAAATGTACTCCATTGTTGGCTTTTCATCAGCATCTACAAGCCGTAACACTTTCACTAAAGGTTCATATGCCTTTAATATGTTCTCTACTTTGGCCCAAAATTTATTATCCCTCATTAGAATTGGGATGTCAAACTCCAGACCACGTGTTGCTTTGCCCCATTTCGAACGAAGCCATTCTTCTAATGAAAACATCTGAATTAGCTCCGTTCTCCAACGTACTAGGCTTTCCATAGCAATAAAATGGGTAGCAAATCTAGTGGATGCGGGACGCACTAAGGCATGATTGTTTGGGAATCTCTTCATCAAACTTAAGAGCCATGAATGGTTGTATATGAACCTTGTAATGCCTCTACATGACTTGATTGCAGTGGCCACATTCTTCTTCTTTCCAATATCCTCCATTATAAGGTCAATGCAGTGTGCTGCACGTGGGGTCCAAAATAAATGTGTCCTCTTTTCCATTAAAAGTTGACCAGCCTTCTTAAAATTAGCTCCATTGTCTGTCACAATCTGGACAATGTTCTCCTCTCCAACACTATCTACAACTTTATCCATAAGCCTATAAATATAACCTGCTGTCCGTTTCTCTTCAGATGCATCAGCGGACTTCACAAAGACGGTCTCAGTGACATTATACACTAAAAAGTTAATTAATTATGTTTGGGTGCCCATTGTCTACCCGTCACACATAATAGTGAATCCATTTTGCCCCCACATGGGCCTAAACGTCTTTACCCAAACCTTTATTTCTTTATACTTTTTTTCAAGGTACTTGGTGCCCACATCATACATGGATGGCGACGTAATACCCCGCCTAGCTTGAGCCGCAACATCAAGAACTGTCTGAAAATAAGGAGAATCAATTGCGGTAGGGGGTATATTCTTATGAATTAGCCATTTTGTTGTAGCTTTGGCTAATCTATCTCTTGCAGCCTTCATGACACCCTTGACAACATTAGAGATTTTTGGTTGCTTAGCTGCCTCCGATCTATGTGCGAAAGGATCAACAAAACTAGTCCCTCTTCCAGTTTGTGTAGGTGTAGCCATCCTAGTAGAAATAATCTCTATATCATCATCCCGTTGTCGGGTGTTAAATGCTCTACGCAATTTACCCGCAATGCCTTTGCCCTTGCTTGTTGCACCAGATGAGCCACATTTATCATAGTTTCTACGCTGGCTATAGGCTCGACGCTCTGCTTTTTCTTGGCACGACATAAGGGACTCTCGGTGTGCAGCCATCATTTCTGGGTCATCAAACTCATCATCAGAAGCAGCACCAAGACCTTCATCCCCAAATATATCATGGCGTGCTGCATCAACACCCTGCTGCTTCTTCTCTTTAATTTGTACTTTTCTCTGTTTTGTTTAATTCAATAAATTTTTCATTTGCTCCCTAACTTCTTTGGACACTTCAAGACACCCTGCAACATTGGCTTGCACATGGGCCAAATATTGTTTAAATCTTGTAATGCCCCCATGGGTCACTTTGTGACAAAACTTGCACTTAATCTTCAATCGATTGTTTTCAATTGCCTCACCATAACTCCATGCAAGATCTATCTCACGCGACATTTTTTCACGTCACAATACCTAAACAAGATTTAAAAGTAATAGGTTAAAATTTAAATAAATTTCAAAAACATGAAAAAATTAGAATAACACGCATCTACGTGGGTGGGAATTGGGATTGATATATGGGAAACATAGATATAACATTTGGGGACTATTTTCAACCCATTTGATTCAGTTTACTTTTATACAAAAATATTTTTTTTAAAAAAATACAAAAATCCTAAAATAAAAAATATGAAAAAATTAAAAGAACACAAAAATATGTAGGATTGATCTATGGGGAACATAGATCTAATATTTAGTGACTATTTTCAACCCATTTGACTCAGTTTATTTTTTTTATTTTTTTAAAAAAATACAAAAATCCGAAAATAAAAAATATGAAAGAATTAAAAGAACACAAAAATATGTAGGATTGATCTATGGGAAACATAGATCTAATATTTAGTGACCACTTTCAACCCATTTGATTCAGTTTACTTTTATAAAAAAAATATTTTTTTAAAAAAATACAAAAATCCGAAAATAAAAAATATGAAAAAATTAGATGGACACAAAAATATATGGGATTGAACTATGGGAAGTATAGATCTAACATTTAGGGACCACTTTCAACCCATTTGATTGAGTTTGCTTCTATAAAAAAATATTTTTTAAAAAAAATACAAAAATCCGAAAATAAAAAATATGAAAAAATTAGAAGAACACAAAAATATGTGGGATTGATCTATGGGAAGCATAGATCTAACATTTAGGGACCACTTTCAACCCATTTGATTGGTTTTCCATTAACAAAATAGATTTTTTTTTCAAATAATAAAATAATCCGAAAATAAAATTAAAAAAAAAACTAAGAAAGTGATAAAAAAAGAGGGGCTTGATCAAAGAGGAACATGGATCTAGCAACAACAACTCATTTTCAAGTGATTCATAGAAGAAAAGAGAGAAATAAGCACAAAGTAGAAAAAAAAATGCTTCAAAACTCACCTTTTTTGATGTTAATGCTTGAATCTTAAATGCCACTTAATCTTTAGATGTTTTTGTTGATGATTTTGATGTTTTTTTTGAGATGATTTGAAAAATGGAGGCAAGGAAAGGGGCTTGGAGCTGTGAAAATGGGAGAAAAGAGGGGAAAAGATAACTGTTGAAAGGGTAAGGTGGGTTGAAAAATCGGCTGGGGGGTTTACGTATCGGCCGATACACATGTGTGCGGTGCTTTTTTTAAAAAAGCGTAGCACCTAGTGGCGCTACGCTCGATTTATCGGCGGATAATCCATGTTTCCAAGTACACATCCTTCACAAACTTAGTCTTTTCAGTTTATATTTGGCATGCCTCTCACCATATTCTTTTTGCACATCAAAGATAATGACCTGAAACTTAAATGGCCAAACCGCAGATGCCATAGCCATGAACTATTTTTTATGATTGTACTAAAACATGGCAAAAATTCATATTGGATGTTCAAACCAAACATATTATTTGAAGACATCATTACCTTTGTAATTAGAGAGTTGTTCTTGTCTTTAATCATGCAATGATCACCCTTGAAATGAACATCATGCCCTTTGCGAAGAAGCTGTCCAACACTTAGAAGATTATGATTTAAGCCTGGCACATATAAGACATTTCTCTTTTGGTCTCCTTTCTTTGTGCGAAGGAGGACGTCACCACATCCTTTTGCTTGAAGCCTTCTGTCATCACCAATCTTGACTTTGAAGTGAATCGAATTGTCAAGATTAATAAATACATCTTTGTTGCTAGTCATGTGGTTACTACAACCACTATGAAGATACTAAATATCACTACAAATATTTTCACTAACATTGCAAGCGAGTAGGACAGTTTCATCACCTTCCTTTTCTTGAACATTTTCATGCATAAAGCTTGATTCATTTTGTCCTTCATCGGCCATCTTCTTTCTACAATATGCTTGCATGTGCCCATATTTTTTGCAATAGTGGCATTGTATATGAGAATAGGAAGAGCCATGACCTCTTCCTCTTCCTCGTGCTCTACCTCTCCCTTTTAGAGTATTGTTACTAGAAGAATCATGAGATTCAGATTCTCTTTCATGTTTCTCATGTATGCCACATCTATGGTTGCTTCTTCCTCTTCCACGGTTGTGTCCTCTTCTCCCTCTAGCACCTCCTCTCAAAGAGAATTGAGATTGAAATTCTTGTTCTAGAGGAGAAGAATCAAATTGCTTAATGCGAAGTTCATGAGATTGGAGTGATCCCACTAAACTTTCTAAGGACAATGAGCACAAGTCTTTTGATTCTTCAATTGCAGCCACTACATATTCAAACTTATGGGTCATGCTTCAGAGGATTTTTTCTACAACCCATTGATCTTTAATTTTTTCTTCATTTACTCTTAGTTGATTAACAATGGCGATAACTCGGTTGTAAAAATCTTCGGATTCTTTCATCCGTAGAGAATCAAATTCACTTCTAAGAGTTTGTAATCTTACCATCTTTACCCTTTCTTCTCCTTTGTATGATGTGTAGAGTGTGTCCCATACTTGTTTTGCTGAACTTGCAGAAGAAATTTTTTCAAAGACAGCTTCATCCACTGCTTGAAAAATGAAGAACAATGCCTTCTTGTCCTTTTTGCGGTTCTCCTTCAACTCATTAAATTGTTGTTGAGTAAGAGCACTTGAATCTGCTGTTTCTACAAAACCGGTTTCAACAATATCCCATAAATCTTGAGATCCATACAACATCTTCATCTGGACACTCCATTGGTTATAGTTCTTTTCACTGAATCGAGGAAGCTGTGGTTACCACATATTGTTGGAGGCCATAGAATCACCTTGAACAGCGCTTTGATACCACTTTGATGAATTGAAGTTTGTATTCTACGAATACTGAGGTTCGCAGCGGAAAATACTTAGGTTTCGGTTCTGTGAACTAAGGTTGATAGAACAAAATACTGAGGTTACAGTGAAACAGGGATGTCTTCACTAAAATAAAAATAAAGATGGAGATCTAAGAGAAGAAACTTGTTCTCTTGATCTTAAACAACAAAGAAAGAACAACTAGGTATGGGACCTCAATTTTCTCTTATTAAAGCACACATTGCAGAAAAATAGAAGACTCTATTTATAGACCAGGATTTGACTGTTCATATCCCTTACACTTCTCTATGAATAATGATAATGATAAAGGTGCATCTAAAAAGATATATGAAACTGCAAAGAACTTATGAGGAAGCCCAAAAGACACTATAAGTTACAATAGAGAAATAAACCATATTAAATAGTGGCAACCCAAAAGACCCATCATGAAATCTAGCTTAATTATAACACTTACTTGTGGGTCGGACAGCCATGTGTAAATGATTTAAGGTATCGATGTAGATGTGATTGTGACTTTCCTATGATTTTACTTACTATGGTGATGTCTTTTATTTTTTTTCCATAAAAAGTTGAGATTCATTGATGTTTACCTTTTAGGGTCGACGTTCACCTTTTAGAATCTCTGGGTTACGTTCTTATATATTTCTTGACAAGAAGATCAAATTTTCATGGCAGATCTCTATTTGTAGTCATTTGTTTGTTGGTATTTTTTTTCCTATAGATATCACTATTTGTGAGCTTCCTTTTAAGTGAACTTTTATCTTTACTTTGGGTTAGCCTTCTCCCGTAGGGTCTGAAATCTAGCACTTTGTATCAATGAAAAGAAGATGTAGTTGATTTTTGCAGAGCTATTGCCTCTTTCTACTTGGTAGTAAAGCACATGTTCATCTTTAATTTATTTATGTTTTTTGAAATAGATGTTCCTTATATTTTTTAACAAAATCATTTTTAGAGCTATATTATCAATACAAAAATTGGCCAACAGGTGTTGTGCAAATCTTACCAATTAGAGTTCATATCATAATTCCGCCATTGTTGATCCATGCGGTTTGAGGACATGCTGGATTACTTCATTATTCATGAAGGTCATGAAGGTCAGTGTGAGATGGTATTCTACTTTGTAAGTTATTACTAAAACCACCATATCAATTTTTTTATTCATATGTAGTTAGATAGGATATAATAATTATTTTTTTTTCTTAATAGAGATTAACTTAGAACAGTAACCTCATCTGATTCTTGGTTTTTTTAAAGGAACTACATGTTATTAGTTAACTATGCTTTCGACTTGACTATATTGAAATATCCTCAAGTTGGCAGCAATCCAAGAGCTTAAATAAGAGTTTAAAGTACTTTTTTCTTGGGTGAGATTTCAAAATTTTTTTTTCATGCATATATTTAGCGGTGTAATTAGACCATGTCACGTTCACCAAGAAACTGATAGGTACACCGGGCAGGTTAAAATAAATTAATTATAATTTTTTTTATACACATTCATGATAAAATATCTAGAAATATGTGATTTTTATCCTCAAATGGTTATTCAAATTCCATATCCATTATCTTATGAGTTCTCATTTTTCTTGTTATACATCAATGTTTTTCCCTTTATTATTTTTAAATGTACTAGCCAAAGAGGCCCATGCTCAACTCATACCGAAACAAAAGAATAATGCTAAACTAATGACAAAATATATGAAATTTAGAAAGAGAAAAGGATTAAAAGAATTAATTTTTTTTAAGAAAAACTTAAATTAATTAAAAACTATACATAAAATATTCACTATTGAAAGAAATTAAAACGCTTTAATATCTTTTTTCATCATTTTTTCTAGCAATACACTGCACAGTTATTTACTTTGGTTATTGCTCGCGAAGAGGGCTGTTGGGCATGGGCCAAAAAAGAAAAGATATTAAAATTAATATTTTTGGGAATAATATTAGAAATAAAACAAGTCTAAGTTTACAGATATGTTATTTTATCTTTTAAGATTCTCCATGTCAAGATCAATTAAAAAATATCTCAATGAATTTAAACATTATTATGATGAGAATATGTTTTACATAATTTATTTGATTAGATTATTCAAGCTTCTCTCTAAGGAACAAAATTAAGATAATCAAATGATGTATAATGTGGGACTCAACTTTATTATTTGTGGTACTCTACTATTGTTGCATATGGGACCCGCCTGTAGAAATTACAATGTAGTGCCCTATTTTAAAAATTATGACATGGGACCTAAGATCATAAGCCTTACAATGCGGGCCACTTTTTGTAAATGTAAATATGAGACTCACATTTAGAAATTCCAACATCTTAGAAATTAGAATATGGGGTCTGCATTCATAAATTTTTTTTTTTTTTGTGGACACAAGACCAGTTTTAGAAATTACAATGTGATGCTCTCCCTTAGAAGTAAGAACATGGCAGATTCAAATGTAGGTATAGGAATTATAATGTGGAGCCATCTTTTTTTTATTAATTCTGAATACATAATCCACCTTTAAACTTTTCAACGTGGTACCCACCTTTGGAAATTAGAACATGGGACACCATTCATAGGATTTACAATATAGGCCTACATTCATATAATTTATAATGTGGCTCCACCTTTTGCATATGGACCATATGACCTGTCTTTAGAAATTAAAACATGGGGTCTTATAATGTGGCCGGCTCCACCATTATATAGAAATTATAATATGAGCCCACTTTTTGTGATTGTGACCACGTGGTAACCTTTAGAAAATCTAATGTGGGGCACTTTCTTTGATACATTTTTCAGATCAATCATCTTGGTATCAATGTAAATGAGTCCATACATATATGATCAAATAGATGTTTACGTTAGTGTAAAAATACATAAAATAATATAGTTAATATCTAACATTCTTATTTTAGGATTCACTAATTTAATAATATTATTGTCCCACAATGGGCCAAAACCATTGATACGGCCAAGTTGTATCGTTCCATGGGCCAAGTGGGCTACTTTCAAAGAGAAACGTGGGTACGAGTGAGATGACCTTGTGTATAGGGTGGAGTTTGGAGAGGAGTTAATATTTGCCTGAGAGAGAATAGGAGATGGAGAGATTTTAAGTAGACCTTGTGTATAGGGTGGAGTTTGGAGAGGAGTTAATATTTGGTTGAGAGAGCATAGGTGAGTTAATATTTGGTTGAGAGAGAATAGGAGATGGAGAGATTTTAAGTAGAGAAGATTATAAAAGAAAGGTGGTAGAGATAAACTATAAGAGAGATTTTATATAGAAAAGATGGTATGCAGAACTATGTAATAGAGATTTTATAAAAAGAGATATTTTAGATTTTAAGGATGCTACGTTTCACACTCTCACACCCTATTCCAAGGGGGTCAATTCTTTTAATATATATAATAATACATGATATAAAAAGTTGTTGTATTTAGACATGTGCAGCGCTACATTAGTAACATATAAACCAGTAAAGCTTATAATTTTTTGCCAATGATCAACGTAAAGTTTCCACTGTAAAATCTTGATTGATCAACAGAGAATAACAAAAGACCTATCATATATATATATATATGAAAATTTTAAGGATATATATGAAAGAGCAGTAACAAATGTAAGAATAACATGTGAAGAAACAAGTAGATTCCACATGACTATAGGTTTACATCGGGAATCAGCCTTAAACCCTTACCTCTTTGAATTGATTATGGATGAGTTAACTGCGCATATTCAACAAGAAATACCATGGTATATATTGTTTGCAAAACTCAAGAGATTGCGGGGGGTATTATAATCTATAGGCTTTAAAATAAGTCATATAAAGACAGAATATGTGGATTGCAACTTTAGTGTACATATACAAAGTGTTAAATTCATTGTTAAAATTGAAACTCATGAGATACCATATAGAGATTCTTTTTAGTATCTGTGCTTGATGATCAGTAAGGATGGGGAGATTAACGAAGATGGCAAATTTTACAGGACAGTGGTTAGACCAGTTATGACATATGGAGCAGAATGTTGGCCAATTAATAAGACGCACATACATAAAATGGATGTGATAGAGATGAGAATACTTAGGTGGATGTGTAGTAAAACTAGGAAAGATAAAATTAAAAATGAGCTCTTTCAAGAGTATTTAGGGATAGCACTAATAAGGGATAAGATTAGATAAATCCATTTAAGATGGTTTGCGCATGTTGAACATACGCCGGTTATGGCACCGGTGAGGAAAAGTTTGGCTATTCAGGTAGATAACCTATCAAGAGATATGGGTAGGCTAAAGAAAACATTAATGAAAGTCATTAAATCAGATTTGAAAAAGTTTAACTTATCTAAAGATTTGCTTAAAATAAAACGGAATTGAGAAATAGAATTCATATAACCAACCCCAACATGGTTGGAATAAGGCTTTGATGATGATGATAATGATGATATATATAATATAAAAAAAGCAATTGTATTTAGACATGTGCAACGCTATATTAGTAACATATAAATAGGTAAAGCTTATAATTTTATGCTAATGATCGACGTAAAGTTTCCACTGTAAAATCTTAATTGATTAACAGAGAACAACAAAAGATCTATCACATATTCACACACACCCAATTTGTCATGGCAGGACCCATAAAATTCAGGGGTCTCAACTTTCCTTTGGAATGGTACTGATGGCATTCAGTGCAGGAGAAAAAATTTATCATACAGACGAAGAGAACAATCAAACTCTTTCTTTTCCCTTTTGATTTGAAACATATCATCCAGCAAATATAAAAGAATTTTTGGCTTTTTAGGCCAGGGTTACCTAGATTGCATTCCACCGACCATCAGCTATCTGAGTTATATCAATCAAGATTGTGGATCAGTTTTTAATGGGTCACCATATCAAAGAGTCTCCATAAATTTTGTTTATGTTTTAGTTCTTCCATGGGTTAGAATCTTAGTCGTCTTCAGTTGTGACTAAATTTCAAAATCCGATATCAAAACTGAAAATTAACCTTGATTGATGCTTGGCCTTCCTTTCAGCAGGATGAAGTTTTATGAATGGATGTATATCTACTCAAGCAGCCAAGAGATTACGACTAAATTGTGATCCAGGTAACTTTCTATTTAACGAAGCAAAATTTCCTTTTATGTTTTTTTTAACAAGAAACCATATACTCTTTTGCTTCTTTCTTCTTTCTAATATTTCCCTTGAAATTACATAAAACTATCTTTCCATTAGACTTCTCAAATTCAAAGTGATATTTTCAAAAAAAAAATTTTTTAAGTAGTTTTCATTTTTTTTTTATCAGCATTGCTGCCATATCAGTATACTTTATATGAAGCAAATCTCTGAGAATTTAGAGAGAGAAAAATGATCTCTTTAGTTTAACTCAAGTGGGCTTGCCTGCATAAAAAAATCAAAATCTTAGAGATCTTAGGTAAATATCATAAGAAAACTTACTCATATCATTATAATATTGCATTAATTTAATTTTATCTGTATTTTTAAATTCTCGTATTAATAACACAAGGAACAGCCTCGCCACACCATTGAATGCATGACGAGATTAGGCACCCCACAATTGACTGGGACATGTGACAAGATGATGCATCCCATTGGCCACTGGGATTTGGAAATCCATGGAGGAAAGAATTTGGAGAGTTTTGAAATTCCATCGAAAATAATTTTTTGTGATTGGATAGTTTTTTCTTCTTTTTTTTTTGTGTGTGGATTTACCTTTAAAAAAATCTCAAAATTCTTGCAAAAGATCAAACTTCCAAGAAAGGAACCTACCCTAATAGGAGCTGGTTAGGCCAAGTCACCCATTTATCCTGGCCTATTCCTAACCATCATACCCACGTACAATGCCACTAGCAATAATTTCCTTCAACAAATGCTGGGCATATAGTTTTCATGATCAACATAATTACGTAGAACAATTGCTGTGCATAGAGCTTCCATGGTCAACAAATGTCAAAATTATGCACCAAATGCCGATGAAAGTCCTCCTCTCTAAAGTTTTCCCTTCCAGGAAAGTCTTAAAATGGGGGGCTGCCAAATCAACACCAAGTTTTTCTCAGTTTACACCACATTTAAAAATGATAATAATAAAATTTCAAAATACCCCTACCCCCTTCTCTCCCCACACACCTTCCCTATCCCTCTCTCCTCCCCTTCCCCACTCTCCCCTGGGGCCGACGACGAGCTCTTGTGACAAAGGGGACTCTCCCTCCCCTCCCTCTCCCTTTTGGGAGGGGGGAGAAAAGGGGAGGGAGGGAGAGGGAAGGAAAGAGAGAATAGAGGGAGGGAGAGGACGAGGAGGAGGAGGTAAAAGGGAGAGGGAGGGGAGGGAGAGTCCCCCTTTGTCACAAGAGCTCGTCGTGGGAGGGGGGAGAAAGGGGGAGGGAGGGAGGAGGAAGGAGAGAGAGAATAGAGGGAGGGAGAGGAAGAGGGAGGGGAGGGAGAGAGGGGGAAAGTCCCCTTTTGCCATCGGAGTGCATCGCCGTCCGGAGGGGGAGGTGGGGAAGGAGAGGAGGGAGGAGAGGGTAGGTGTGTGGGGAGAGAAGGAGGTAGGGGTATTTTGGGTATTTTTTATTTTTTTAAAATGTGGTGTAAAGTGAGGAAAACTTAATGTTAATTTAACAACTCCCTCTAAAATGCATGCTAAAGTCAGTAAAAAAATATATTATAAAGTGTAGGCTACAATTTAATATGATTGGAGAATAAAGGGCAGGCCTTGTGGACAAGGTGCTCACTTCTACAGCTCCCACCAGGTTTCGAACTCTGGTGGAAGCCCTTTACTTCCTATGTCTTGGCCACTGGACCAACCAAGCAAAAAAATTTAATATGATTGATTAATATAACAATATTTTATATATACTCCTAAGGTTTTTAGGGCTTTGTAAATAGTCTTCCTCTTTTTACATGTCCCTTCTGTTAATGTAAAAATGGCCGTTAAGGTAAATATATTAAATAAAGTAAACTTTATAATTTTATAGGATTGATTAGCCTAAAGATTACTCTCTATGCTTTTTCCTTTGGTAAAAGTTAAAATTCCAGATAAAATTTGATGAGCTCTCTTCGTCATCATATAAAAAAAATGAAATAAACTATATAAAGGCACAATGTTTAGTAAGGGCAATGTTTAAGGAGACTTTGCATGCTTCTCATTTGTAATCCAGGGCCCATTTAGATATCAGTGAAATTGGGCTGTATGAAAAGGTCCCATTATAAATAAGAGTTAAAAAAATTAGAAGTATCAAAATCATCCTAGCCCTTGATTTAATAACCATACAATTTAGCAGTCTTTTAACAATAGATTTCTTTGACATTCAATCATACGGTGGATAAAAGGTTCGATGAGACTGCAATTGGAGCCGCGGGTAGATCAAGGGGTTAGGTTGTGTAAGGGCTTTTATTGGTCAAAGGTGGACCCTGGTGGGCGCCACCTATCTAGATTGTATATAGAGTTGCCTATGCTTATCCCTTCTAAAAAGTTAAAATGCATGCAAAAGTGTAAAATATACAAGATAAACCACCAACTTTAGTAGGGATAAGCTTATAATTTTATAGAGTTGCCTGTGTTTATCCCTCTCTCAGATGACGACAATGGGGTCACAGTGCAAACCCTCCCTTATTAGGCAATCACACATTGCACACACAACCTATTTGAAAAAATTCTCCTCTCTCTCTATCTCTCTCTCTCTCTCTCACATAAGACCAACACATTCGTAACCTCTCTCTCTCTCTTTCTCTCTCTCTCTCTCTCTCTCTCTCTCTCTCTCTCTCTCATGCACACATAAACACTGACCAACACTTGAGCACTTACTGAAACTTGCTCTCCTACTTCGGTCAATGTGAGCAAGTCCCTAGGAAATTGAAAATTGATAATTCCAAAAAATAAGTGGTGGATTACCTCAAAAGAACTTCATACAGTGATGTAAGGTCCACCAAAATGTTACTGTTGCCGTTGACTATGATGCCAGTGGGCTATTACTGTTACACTTGGCTGTAGTAATGGAGGAGGAAGGAGGGAGACCTGATTAAGGGAAAAAGATTAGAAGAAAAAAGATACAAACTTATGGAATGAAGCTTCTTATGAACTCTCTACCAAAGTGTTTTATTTTATTTTATTTTTTATTTTTTCCCTTTTAATTATCAATCTCCGTTCCATCATTCTAAAAAACCAAGCTGCCTTGAAAATGGAAAGTGGATGATTGTTATGCTATTTATGTGCCACCTCAATTGTCTGAAGGGACCGTTTCCATTTCTTCCTTTCCAGATATTCACTTCTAACACTAGTATCAGAGGCCATCTGTCATTCAATATATCCTTTTAGGTGGCAAGTAAGCTCTTTCAACTTAAGTTTTTAATATATGGCTATTGTACAATTATAAAAACCTGATGCTCCATGGATGCGTGCATGGTATCTTGCCTTGGTGCTGCAGCATTGCATTTGTAAGATTTTTTAAAAAATCTACAAAGCATATAGATAGGTTGTTACAGTGTCAGTTCAAATGTGCTTGTGCTTAGTTGATGTCTGTCATAGCCAATAGGTTCTTTTCTAAACTTGCATCTTTGTTGTGCTAAAGCATGTCTACCTGCCATTGCTATTTTATAGTGGTGTAGACTATATTGATGCTCCTACACCATACATGATGGGTCCCCATTCAGGCGTCGACAATCTGGCAAATCTGGCAAGAGGTACCGTTTGATTGAAAGTCCCATCCATCGGAAGACGGTATAGGATTTCCATCACCCAATCGTGTAAGGGCCAAACCAAGGCCTGCTATGGTTGGTGTAAGTTCTCTACGTTCCGTTTAGTTGTTTTACCATCAATATTTTATTATCTACACTGCTGTGTAAAGACTTTGATTTTCACATTTTTATATCTTTGAAATGGACGGCGCCCAAAATCAAGTCCCGTTGGAAGAGAAGATGAGGGAGGACTGAGAGACACGTCTTCCACATGTCACACATGAATTTTCTTGACGATTGGTTGGTTACAGTAGTTAAAATCACAAGTAGAACGTATCAAATCATGGCATCTGGTTTTATAACGTGAAGTTGATCCCAAGTTGAGAGCATGTTGATTCTTCGCATAACGTAATCAAAATAAAAAAAAACAAAATAAAGAAAACCCTTTACAAAAGAAAAAATAAGAGAAAACGAGAAGTCATACCTTCTTCTGCAGGAGTAGGTATTCTAGGAGGGGAAAAGAGAAGAGGGATAGGAGGAAGATGGGTATAGGAGAAGAAGGAAGAGAAAAGAGAAAAGAAAAGAAATAGTCAAGGGACGTTTCAAGAGGGAGCGCAGTGAATTCTCACAAAATAATCCCGTGAAATCTACGAACATATCCTTGTAAGATTATTTCCTTATGGGATAACGGTGTAGGGAGAAATCTTTGAATATTTCAATTGATAAGGAAATATTCTTTTAATTTCTTAAGTAAACTAAGCAGCCAAGTTTTAAAGGATAAGATAAGTATCTTAATAATATAAAAATCTTGCATAATCTTGTGCATCCAAATAGGCCCTAAGAGAATTTCAAATTCTCCAAAAGCTCTCCCCCTAAAGGGAAATGTTCACACACACACATACACACACGCACGCACGCACGCACGCACAAACCCTCAACCTGGTATTTTGAAATACAAGAGATATTTCATACTTTCAACCACTACTCCCATTGTGCTACTATGAAAAAAAAAGAATAAAGAAAAAAATAAAAAAAGACCAGAAGAGACTATTCGGTTGGTCTTTTTATCAAGTGGACGGCATAGCAAAGAAAATGTTATTCCCTTTTTGTGAGAAGTATATCAGTGCAAAAAAAATAGGTGAGTGGGTAATCACTTTGTATCAAAGGGACTGTTATCTAATGGCCCTTGGAAGGCATTATTTGGAAATTCATTAGAACTCAGTTCTGTTGTGACTATGATGCCAACTTTTAGATTGGGTTTATAGCAGATACATCAACATCTATCACCCACATTCAGAAGAAGATAAATATGCAATGTGACACACAAATTTTACATGGTTTGAAAAAATTGCCTACGCTTACGGGCCATGAGCATCTACTCAGTTTCACTATGAATAAATTGGGCAATTTGCTACGAGGATTCTTGCTCCTCTAACTACCAACCTACTTGCTCTTCATAGGTCTCAATCATGCTTTCATAGCCTCCTTTCCATATGTGGTAGGTCATACTCCGAGCACCAAGAGGGAGAAAGCTCTCTCATCTTTTACACATATATGGCCATACGTGGTTGATCACTATAGGAAAGAGAGTTCTCACCTCTCTTGCCCAGAGTCTAGAGTTAGATTATATCAATATATAATCTTTGCTTTCTTTGCTCTTAAGAAAGCCCAAGTACAATGATCAAAATTCCCATGGCCTTAAACCTAATCATTGGCTAAACCAATGAACTAATCTGACTAAACCAAAATACATGACATAAGCCCAAAAATTCCAATTAAGCCAACAGGACCACACGATTTCCCCACCTTTTACTCTTCATCTAATCAACTTTTGACTGGATAACAAATGGCAATTTGCATATGAAATCATAGGAATCGAGTAGAAATTGCGTGGGAAAACTTGCCTCAAGTGTAACTGCTAGCTCATAATTTAAAATAGATGTTCATTGCAATTGATTTCAAACCAGGCCATTGTGCAAACTTAAGCTAAGCACCTGGGATTTGATACTTACAATAATTATAACCCAGAACGAATTGTCTGTATTGCGATTTTCCAACCGTCTCAAATTTCAATTTTCACTTTGGGTGTTGTGCTAATATAAGCCACATATGCTAGTGGGTCAGCAAATGTGTTAATTACTTGGTTATGTTAATGTAGCAAACGCCAATCATAGACTTCCTCACTGTATCCTTGTGGCATTCAGAAAAGTTAAAAAATTTCAGTCGAGGTACTGTAAGAATGTGAACCACGGAGGAAGGCGCGGTGGTGCTTGCAGAGCTAGTCATGTGTCTCCCACATTAGGGACACTCATGATCACATGAATTCAACGTCGTAAATGCAAAGGATCTTGCTTTGTGTTTTCCTCATGTGTACTCGCTTCAGGTAGGGTGGCACTGAAGGAAAAGATAGAGATGATGGCAGCATTTGCTTTGCTTCCTTTCGTACGGGGGAACCCATTTCATTTCTTCACTGAAAAGTAAGGGAAAGAGGTGGAGGAAAGAAGAATACGTGTAAGAGCAAGTCACTAGAAGAAGGAAAGAGGAAGAAGTAGCTCAGGTATCTCTCTCACTCTCTTTGTTGTTTCTTTCCCTTTGATCATACAATGTTAACGAATAAAAAACAGAGCATTTATAATTGGGTATTTCAAACTGCTGATGGTATTTCGTATTTTATACCACTTGTCCATTCCTGCTTCGACAAAGAAAAAAAAAAACAAGAAATAGCTTAGACAGATTATTATAGGTGGTTTTTTTTTTATTGCGGAGTAAGAACTCATATCTCTTCTAATTTATTAAAATATGTATAGGTCAATTGCAACAAGCCAAAAAAATATTTTCACCTTCTCAAGCTAATAGATGTTTCTTTTCCTGATGTCAGGAGCAAGGGAAGCAGCTTTGCACACAAAGATCTCCGTTAGGGTGTCACACTAAAGAAAGACAGCATGGCAGCAGATGCACTTGTGTCGTGTGTTGTGCAAGACTTGTATTCCATAGCCAAAGATGGGTTGAGCTCGCTATTTGGAGTGGACAAAGAGGTTGATGAACTTTCAAGCACTTTCTCAGCCCTTCAAGCTGTGCTGGAGGATGCTGAGAGGCATCAAGTGAAGAACGAGCAGGTCCGCAATTGGCTGTGGCAGCTCAAACAAGTCACGTATGAGGTAGAGGACATTCTAGATGAGTGGGTGACAGATGTTTCCATATCACAAGAAGAAAAAGATGAGACTGATCAATCTAAGAAGGTGCGCTATTCCATTCACCCTCTCACACAATTTTGGAAGAAAGTCAAATTACACTACGACATTGGCAAGAGGATAAGGGAAGCAACGGAGAGACTGGAGAAAATTTCAAGGAGAAAGAAACATTTCAATTTAAAAGAACTTAATACAAGGGAAGAGATGTTAGTGCCTAATAAGGAAGAACGTCAAACAGGTTCTTTAATTGATGAATCAGAGATTTTTGGCAGAGATGACTTTAAAAAGAGAATAATTGAACAACTGGTTAGTGAGACTTGTCATGAGGAGAAATCGGTCTCCATTGTTGCTATAGTTGGTATGGGTGGATTGGGCAAGACGACTCTCGCTCAACTCGTCTACAATGATCAGACAGTGATGACACATTTTGAAAAGAGAAGTTGGGTCTGTGTGTCGGATCCTTTTGATTTGAAAATGATTGCAGAAAAAATTATTGAATCCATGGGTGGGGACGGGTCTACGTCCAAGAACCCAGACCTGGACACTTTGCAACGCAATCTTCGTCAAGCTACTGATAAAAAGCGGTTTTTGCTTGTGTTGGATGATGTTTGGGATGAAAATGGTATGCTATGGGACAAGCTGAGGATTTCATTTATGGGATGAACAGAAGCCGAAGAGAGTAGGGAGCTGATAGAGGTTGGTGAGAAAATTGTAGAGAGGTGCAAAGGTGTACCTCTTGCTGTCAGAGCACTAGGAAGTCTTTTGCGTCGTAAAAGGATGAAGTCGTACTGGGAACACATCTTAAAAAATGAAATATGGGAATGGCATATACCTAAGAATGATGGCATTTTACCTGCCCTGTTGTTGAGCTATTATAGTTTGCCCCACCATTTGCAGAGATGTTTTTCATTTTGCTCTGTGTTTCTGAAAGATCACTGGCTAATGAAGGATGAATTAGTCAAGTTATGGATGGCTCATGGTATCATCAAATCTGAGAAAGCAGAGAACGATGACATGGAAGTAACTGGTGAAATATATTTTGATGATTTATTGACACGTTCATTGTTTCAAGACGCAGAAAAAGATAATGATGGAAACATTGTTAAATGTAAGATGCACGATCTTGTTCATGATCTAGCAACATTTGTTAGTTCCGGTGACTACTGTAGTATGGAAGTCAATGACTCAAAACGTTCGACTAAATGTCATCATCTGTCATTACTTCTGACTTATGGTGTGTCATCCATTCCATCTCTACTGTGCAATGCAGAAAGATTGCACACGCTTCTGTTGTATGGATCCTCAGATTTGGAGGTAGTCTGTGATAGTCTATTCAATCCTCTGAAGTTTCTTAGAGCACTAGACTTAAATTGGGGAAAATGGAAGTTGACAGAGGAACATGGAGAGGTGAAGGTGATGCCATCTCTCAAGACGCTGGAAATTGAAGACTGCAACAAGCTGGAGGCGTTGCCCACCTGCCTCCCCAATACTTTAATCAAAGTAAAAATTAGAAATTGCAAGGAAGTTATTTGGGCTCAGGAGAATCCACTCCCACACCTTCGATATTTGACTCTCGACAATGTAAGAGGGATATCATCATCTAAGGCACTACCGTCCCTCCCCGCACTCGAGGCATTAGATATTTGGAAATTATCTTGCGAATCACTACCCTCAAATGGATGGGAACTGCTTGAATCACTCCGCTCTCTCACAATTAACTTCTGTTGTGTATTGGCATCTCTGCCTGATGGGTTAGGGCAGCTCAAAGCTCTTCGGACTCTGAGAATCACCTTTTGCTACCAGTTGTCATCTCTGCCCAGGCAGCTAGGGCAGCTCAAAACTCTTGAGAATCTGGAGATCTTCCGTTGCGACAGATTGTCATCTATGCCCGATGAGTTGGGGCAGCTCAAAGCTCTTCAAAGTCTGAAGATCTCCGGACTGCACCAATTGTCATATCTGCCTGATGGGTTAGGGCAGCTCAAAGCTCTTCAGGAACTGCAAATCATCTATTGCGAACAGTTATCTCCACCTACGGAGCTAGTGCAGCTCAAAACTCTTCAGGCTCTGGAGATCGCTTATTGCGAAGCATCATCATCTCTGCTCGATGAGTTGGGGCAGCTCAAAGCTCTTCAGACTTTGAGGATCTCCGGACTAAAGCAATTGTCATATCTGCCTGATGGGTTATGGCAGCTCAAAGCTCTTCGGACTCTGGATATCAGTGATTTGGAACAATTGGCATCTCTGCCTGAGGAGCTAGGGCAGCTCAAAGCTCTTCAGACTCTGAGGATCTCTGGACTAAAGCAATTGTCATATCTGCCTGATGGGTTATGGCAGCTCAAAGCTCTTCGGACTCTGGATATCGGTGATTTGGAACAATTGGCATCTCTGCCTGAGGAGCTAGGGCAGCTCAAAGCTCTTCAGACTTTAGAGCTCTCCAATTGCAAACGATTGTCATCTTTGCCGGAGTCGCTAGGGCTAGGGCTGCTCGATGCGCTCCAATCTATAAGGATCCGTGGATGCAATCGATTGACTTCTCTACTCAAAGGCTCGGGGCGATTCAAGGCTTTGCAAAGCCTCGACATCCAGGATTGCGAAAGATTGATGTTTCTGTCTGATGGGTTGTTGCAACTCGAAGCGCTACAATCTCTTTCTGTAATGGGATGTCCTAATCTGCAGTCTCTGTTTGACGGGTTTGAACAACTCATATCACTCCATAGCCTCTGTTTCGGTGACTGCCCACAGCAGAGGCCTTTACCAAGCCTGCAACACCTGACTGCACTTGAACGTCTATGGATCTACAAATGTCCACGTGTAACAGAGCGGCTGGAGAAAGAGAAAGGAGAGGACTGGTGCAACATATCCCACATCCCAAACATTTGGATTGATAACGAAGTACTTCAATAAGGTATGAAATGACACGAAGAACTCGTTATCTTTCTATTTATATTTTCTTTGCAATTTCACTTTTCTCTTAAAGCATCTTGAATAGGAATGCTCCACTCTGATGCAAGGGAACAGGAAACGCAGACGCAGATCGTTTTTTCGTACCGTCTGATTTTTAGGCCTCTTTTTGTTGAGATTTTCAAATCTTAAATGGACATTTAATTATCAAGTTGAAACAGGTGCGTGTGATTAATTTCGTGTTAGTCACCTGCGTTAGAATTTATTCAACAATTCTCCAGGTGGCCGTTTATCAGACAGCTATGTGTTGTATAAGCACATGACATGTGATGGTTGACGTGCATATGAAAGTTTATGAGACAGGCGTGCCTGCTGTTATACTATTTATTCTTTTGATATGATGGCCCCAAAGGGCATTTCCAGGAAAAATCTCATCTTAGCCATTCACTAGTTCTATAAATCAGCCGACTTCGAGTTTACATGGACCCAGTAGGTGATCAATCGAGATACCATCCAAGTCACTTATCTGCTGGTGTTCAATGGTTTGTACGATCTGAATGCCTTATTTCCTATTTTTCTATTAGAAGATGCTGCCAGAGGCACCTAGAAGTATAGGTAGATCTTCCGATGAGTTCTTATTTATCCAATTTCATAGAAACAAATTGCCCCATTTGAATGCATAGTTTCTAATTCCATGAAATAATTAGGCTCATTTGATAAGGTTGTTCGAAATAAAAGAGAAAAAAAATGCCCCATTTGCATTTTAAATTTTAATGAGATGTGAGTCATTTACATATATAGATTGTTATGTTAAAAAGAAATATTAAGAATGATTTTTTTTTCCCTTTTGTCCCTGGACACAATCGGATCATCCCTGCCATGATTTAAATGCTTCAAAATTTGACCGCGTTCTTAATTTACAACTTCGATGAAACGCTACCCAGCAGTGATTTTAACTCAAACATTAACACACCACCCACCAAAAGAACCTCAAGCTTGGGACAAATCGGCGGAGATAGCGTGTGGTTGGATTGATGATGTCAGTCCCAAGGAGTATTATAAATCTTGTCTCTCGTAAAGCCATGAGAGTTACATACAATACAAGCTTTGGTGCCGTGTCCCTTCTAGGCATCTATAGCCCAACATTGCTGCAGAAAGGATTTTATGCTTCTATAATTATAAAATCAACCAAGGTCCAAAATGGGCCAGAAACTATTTCTATGCAGTTTTTCTCAGGGCCCACCTAGCCCTACATTAATCAGTCTTAACCCTTCATTCACTCTCTTCTAGTGTATCGGAAAACTTATAGGTGATAAGAAGTGTGACAAGAAAAAGAAAACATGTAAAACATTGAAAGAATAGCAACCATAAAAAAACTTAATGGCTTGCATGAGAAAAAATCTTAAAAAAGAAAAGAAAATTACAAAAGCCATTGTTGTGCACACCTACAATTACCAAATGCAACCAACTTGAATTTTCTTTCTATACATTTGCTAGTCAATAATAAGAAATCCCAACTAATTATATTGAATTGGTAAGTAAGCCAAGTAAATTCAGCCTTTTAGAACATGGAAAGACAAGATGGCAGCATTACAAGTATTCACAACTAATAACTATATGATGGACAAATCCTAAAAAACTATAGCTACTATGTCATAACATGGTACAATCCATGGAAGAAGTGCAATTCTTTCACAACAAAGATTAGTTCATAAATGGATATATTTAATTTGGGAAATAACAAACATGGGCTTCAATTTGCCAAAACAGATTGAAAAAATCAACGTTATCAAGGTTGTTCCTTTTTGTCCCTGAATGAAATGTTTCAGCTTTTCGCATTCTATTTTAGAAAGGACGCAATAGAAAAGAGAAAAATATTAAAAAAATAGAAAGCTTACATAAAATTGGAAAAAAATAGAGATAAAAATAATATTGATTGGATGTACCATTTCAATATACCCTTCTGGCAACAACAGGTTAGCCATTTTGGCCGTGGTGCAATAGAATTGACAAGTATATATATTACATTAGTATAGAGAAGCGTATAAACATGGCTATCTTAAAAAAGCTGGCTACAAGAGTCGCACTTTGACAAGCCTAACTAAAATCAGTACAAAAATCTATATTTTTAAATAGGTGAATAATAAAAGCTTGTAGATCATTCTAGAAGCAAATAATATATCCAATATATATATATTTGCATCCAGCATAACTAAAAACATGCGTTGAAAGGAGCACACATTGTTAAATTGAGGAGCGAAAATGGCAAATGGTGCTTTTACTTCAATGAGTTAGATTCATCAGCCCATGTAAAAACCAAATAAATCTAGAATATACAGATTAGTCATAAGTGTATGAATATCAAAATGTTAATCATGCAATCTTATGCCAGTGGTACACCACATGTCAGAGAATTTGGAAACTTTCTTACAAGCAAGCATGCACATACATATTATGATTAAAAGTGGCATAAGAAATCAATGAAAAAGACCACATCAGTGACATGATTCAAATTAAATGAAAGAAAGATGCATTGGCATCTTAGAATTCCAAAAACAAACCTTGCATAAAAAATTATCTGAGAAATGGGTCAAGAATCTAACAATTCCACCTATTAGTGCAGTTACCAAATTCCTTTTTCCTTTTAGCTTGAATAATGTTCTATGACAAACCAAATCGTAATGAAATCCATACCTTAACTCCCCCTGGAAAACAAAACGCAGGTGAACCCTGCACCCGCATGGCTAACCTCTTCTTAATAGGATAGTTGAAAAGAATCTAGGGTAGCAAAATAATCAAAGCATCGGTGGAAATGGAATATTCTACTGAAATCGAAGTTGAATTTCAGATTAAAAAAGAAATAGTCACGACAATAACAAGCTAGCTATCTCTAAAAGACAGAGGATATCTTTGTCAGAAAAATTGAGTTCAAGACCAATTAGGAAAGGGAAATGATGGATGGCATGGTGGTAATATAATTAACAATAAAGACAACGAAATGGTTCACATCAAAATCATCCATAGACAAGTATAACACATGAAGGGAAGGAAAAGGAGGGGCAAGACTATAGGAATCCAGACTAGTGTAAATAACCAAATGTTACAAACTAAAAGCCCAATTGCATAAATGTGGTACTGTTATTTTTTATGGCATATCATAAAATAGCAAAGTTAAACTTTTATATACAAATATTGTTTAATATGATCAACCTAAGGCTCCAATGTAGGAAATGGAAGAATTGAGGGTCCACGATACTGAAGCTTTCTAACATCTAGGATTTTAGATTTCTCCATTTCCAACTCCCACATTTTCCTTTGAGCAAATGCATCTTCAATGGCCTCAAGATTGGCGTTTGAACGAAGATTGACAATAGAGAATTATTCAATTAATGATGCTGTTTACGGCCCTGCAGAAAAAAGCTCCATCTGAGTTGCATAATATAAAAGTAGATATACTATAAAAACTTTCCATGGGTTGAGCGCTATAACATGCATAAAAAAATTTAAAAAAATTAAAGGTTTCTAAAGAGTTTTCATTTCAAGGGCAGCGGCCAAAACTACATAAAAAGTTACAGATCACAAAAACATTGGAAATATCAAGAACAAATAAATAACACTACTGATATCAAATAAAATTTTTTTTTAAAGGGCTAATGTTTTGGAAAAGGTAGTTGTCATGCAGGTTTTAGATGCTAATAAAATAGCACAATAGCGGTTTTAAATTACAGTTTTTAAGTTCAACCATCCTAGAAAACAGAAAACAAGTCAATAGCCATGCAACCATCAAGTCTGAGCATTAAAAAAAACCCCAAAATGAGTTTTCTCAGTCATCATTGTTTAAATCAGAGCATCAATTACTCAAAACTTGAATATTGGGTTTATGAACCCAATTAATTTAATTTATAATGCTGATTTGGATCTCATAATATACCTTGCAAGTTCCAATCTTGATTAGCTTTCTCTATTTCACTACAAAAAAAGACACATTTAGCGGCAGAATAAAACTGCCGCTATTTTTCTACCGCTAAAAGATAAAATTTGCCACTAAAACTTTATTGTGGCAGACATTTGTCTGTCACTATTTTTGTCACTAAAATCCCCTGTTGCTATTTCTCACTGCCTTTTTGCGGTGGATAAGCCTCTGCTGCTAAAAATAAGGAAATAGCAGCAGTTAGTCAACCGCCACTAATAATATAAAAATGTGCCACTAAAAAGTTTTGTTTTTTTATTCGATAGTGCTTTGTTTAGTAGTTTTAGCGGCATTTTTTTTTGCCACTAGAATGGTTTTTATAAAAAAAAATAATCCCTACAAATGGTAAAAAGGGTTTTGAATTTTTTTGAAACATCTACATACAGTTAAAATACTCCACAATCACGATCCACAAATATAGTTAAAAAATGTTGGTAAATTCTAAAATTTTATAAGTTGTCACTAGCCACTCATGAAACTTGCTTGATTGTACCTCTCTTTCCTTCTATGGATGACAAATAAGTCTACAGCATGCATAGAGATTGACCTTTCTTATACTCTTGAACATGGCCAGGCTATTTTTTTTTTTTACAACAACACACCGGTTATGCTTTCTGCAGTGACAAGGTAAAAATGGCCAAAGCTTTATGATATCAAGGTGCACCTAGTGAAGAGCTTATTTGGGGGAGCAATAGAGGAACTTTTCTTGCCAAGAGCTATTCCTGGAGTTCCAAGTTAGATGAACCTTTCTTATTCAACTAGGGAATAGTTAGCACCAAATGGTCCAACCCACTCGAGGGGCAAGTTGTATGGCATTAAAAATAACAGGCCATATGCTGTAGGCAATGCTCATTGTACCAAATGGGTTGAAGCCATCACTTGCTAATTGAAGTCTAACATTACGAGGCTTTGCTGCGAAATCTGGGTATCGATCATCAAGACTTTGCCATGCTTAAAAGTCAGCAGGATGCCTTAAGACCCCGTCATTGGTGCGACCCTCTGCATGCCATCTCATGAATGAAGCCATTTTATCTAACATGAAAAGCCTCTGAAGCCTTGGCTTCAAGGGAAAGTGACGCACAATCTTTGCAGGAATTCTCCATTCATTGGAACAAAAAGGTGATGCACTGTCATCATTGGATTTTCACCTTGAAGTGCCACATACGAAACAAGTAGATTCCTTAGCAATTTGTTTCCAGTACAACATGCAATCATTGGGGCATGCATTAATCTTATTGTAACAAAGGCCCAATTCTCCAATGATCTTTTTGGTTTGATAGAAGGACTTTGGTAAAGTTTCATCTTCAGGAAATGCTACTTTCAACAATTCAAGCAACATAGTAAAAGACTTGTCGCTCCATCCACTCAGACACTTTATGTGGTATAATCGCACAACAAAAACAAGCTTGGTGAAATTCTTGCATCTCGGGTACAACTCTTACTCGGCATCTTCTACCAATTTGTAAAATGTATCTGCTTCTGCATTAGGTCCCTCTTCAAGTCCTTGTGAACTAGATTCGGGATCTTGAATTCCAAATGCCGAACACAACATTCCATGCATATCATCAACTTCATCCGGTACATCTTCATCCAAGGTCACATTACAAGACATTTGATGTGGTGGTGAAAATGTTTCCCCATGGAAAACCCAAGCACCACGAGCGCAACTCTGTTCAAATCCATTGCATATTAGATGTTCATGTACTTTATCCCGAGATCTATAGTATACATTACTGCATTTCTCACATGGACATTTGATCATATCCCTTGATATTGCATTAGCAAATGCAAAGTCAAGGAATCGTTCAACCACTTCTTCATATGCAGCGCTCACTCTCGACTCAAGAGTCCAACTGTTATGTATAATGACTTTTTAGAACAAATGGACCATCAAAATAGAGTAATCTTATTGGAAACTTTAACTTGATTTAGAAACTTGATTGGGTAGGTTTATTTGATTCACTTTCCAGTTCATCTGATTTCCCTACCTAGTGACATAAACAATCAGAAAGATTACTATCATCTATATTTCACTATTAGATGGCATAAAACTTGAGGATAGATGCAAGCTAAAAACTTTGGCAGCCAACAAAAGATGAGCTTCTTAAATTCATGTAGAGTGGCATATTCGGATATGAAAGTTCAAATTCCATGTGAGAAGATGATTAGTAATATCGACAGAGTTGGAACTCAAGTCTAAAGCATGTGAGCAGAAAAAGAGTATGAAAAGAAGATAAAATTTCACATTTTCAAGCGAACACTCATTTTACTGAAAAAACCATGCATTCTGAAAATGACCAATATAATTTTGAATAATGGGAGCTTAGTACAAGTTCTAATAAATTAATATTATGCACATTCGCATTAGTGTATACTCCAGAAACAGAGCAGCTTGTTTGATTTCATTGCCAACTACCTACACATTGAAAGGCATGATAATGTCTAGAATGGGCAAAGGCAAGTTACCTGTTCTTTCAAAGTTGTCAACTGGTGATAATCTTACATTCCAAAACTAAATGTCTCCTAAATCTTACACATCAATTTACTAAATATCATAGATTATATTGTTGGGTGGAACCAAAAAAAAAATCTAAATGGATACAAGTAGTGCTAGTTTCAAATATGTTAGGGAAATGAAATAAAAGGCTATAAATTAGGAAAACAAAAATATGAGTTTTACTTTACAAATTTATATATTTGTGACATCATCTTGTTCAATAGGAGGAACTAGATGATGTCAAAGCTCGTGTGATTGATACTACAAAAATCAATTATTTTGCCTACTTCATCCCGTTACCCAATTTGCTTTGTTCCATAGATTTTGCTATTCATTGACAACAGAGCATGAAGCCTTTGACAAAGACAAATTGTGCACTAGTGTAACCCATTAAACCATCGCCTACCACCATTTTGATAATTTGGGAAGCAAAATTAGAAATGGTTATCAACATTTAGCAAAGGGCTTTGGGATCAAGCAGGATTCATAAAAAGAAAGAAACAGAAAAAGATTAATGTAGATTGAGAATTGCCAGGATTAAATATACAAGCTAGGATCATCACATGGACAACACAATGATTTCAGATCAGTGAACAAGCCAAAATATATCCCACATAGCAAGCCAAAATAACAAGATCGACAGAGAAAATAGTATGATGTAAAGCAAAATTGTTGTCCAATTTCAGAAACGGTGGTCAATTTCACGGTTATCAAAGGTTCTATGGTCGATCCCCTCAGACAGAAATGCATAAATACAATAACAATCACTTGAATCAATTCCTAATGAATTGATATGAGAAGATCTCCAGAAATTTGCTAGATCAGTTTCCTAAATCAATTTAAATATGTACAGATCTTCACAAAGAATCACCTCAAAACAATCTCTAACTCTCTCGAATCACCTAAAAAAAAAGGAAATCCCCAATTCAATAAAACGAAGATAGGGTTTACCAAATCTAGCTGAGGAAATCTATTAATCTTTCGAAACAGAGTTCAACAAACCACTTCTTTCAGCTGCCGGTAACCAAACACAAGGGGATTTCGAAGTAGAATCGCTGCCAAACAATAAATAATCAAGAGCTAAGATGCATACATTAAACCGATCGAGATCACGAGCTCCAAAATCAAAACGCGAGTGATCAGGAGATCCTTCAATGCATCTCAGATTCTTACCAATGGAGAAGGCAGATTTTCGATAGAGGATTAGGATTTTGGGGAATAGATTGAGCAGATTAAGGTTTCGGCAAGAGATTTAGTGGGATTCGTAGAGGTTAGGGTTTCGCAGAGTTTTGAGCATCGCAGAGAGGGCTAGGGTTTCGCAGAGTTTTGAGCATCGTAGAGTTTAGAGCATAGGAGAAATTCAGAGAGGGCTAGGGTTTCGCAGAGTTTTGAGCATTACGGAGAGGGCTAGGATTTCAGGAAGAGATTCAGGAAGTGAGAGTCTCGTTAATGCGGGCTAGGGTTTTATGAAGCAATATTCAGAAGAAGAGGAAGAAGAAATCGTAGAATTTGGCAAGTCAAGGCTTGCCCTGGATGTTGATCACCATCATCGACCGAATCATGAACTCCTTTTCTCTTCTTTTGTCTAAAACTCTTACCGCAACCAAGTTTCCTCAAACCCAAAGTTACCCAAGTCCCCTGAGTCCTGACTGAATCCCAAGACCTGAGTGGGTGCACCGTCCACCTATTAAACCAGGCATTCTCACCTCGCACCGCACCGCACAGCACCTCCATGTGAGGTTCACCTGGCCACTAAAATAAAAATTGGTATGGAAAGATTTGGATGGGTACGAATGAAGGTATGTGGTTACTAACAAATGAGTCTCTACATGTGGGGACCCTCATGTGGGCCCCACTATGAGGTCGATACTGAATTAGAGCCGAGAGGAAGCAAGAGGAACCTGAATACATGAGAGGAATCGAGAGTTTTGTTAATGTGGGGCCATTGTTTAATGGTTTAAAGAAATTGGAGCCGTTGATTTGATAAGGGACATTTGTGCAAAAAACCTAACTAGCGATCCAAGCCAAAACATAAGATCCAAAACCAATCTAGACCCTATCGGAAATCTTGTACATGAGTTTTGGCTTTTTTGTTTTTTTAAATGAAATGATACAAATTTCAAATGCCTCGTAGTGCAAAAAAATAATTCAATAGTGCACTATTCAATTGGCATCCACTAGTTAAAATTCTAACCATAAAATTTTTGCATCTATGTATAATTCTCTAAACCTCTCTTGAGCAGCATATAATATACTATGCTATTATATATAAGCTTTTTCAATTACTACTACAACACCTACTTACCTATTATATACACCTACTTACTTATTACATATCTTTATAGTAGTAAACAACATTACCTACTATTGTATATATTAATTTTCCACTACTATAACAGCATACAATACTGTCTGCTGCTATATACACTAATATTAGGACCAAACAATGTAGTAAAACGAAACTTTAGCAGCAAACATTTTTTTATATTGTAGTAGAGAGCCACCGATGAAGACATTTAGCGGCGGAATTTGAAAATTGCTACTAGAAAAGTGTCGCTAATTGTCATTTTTTCTTGTAGTGAGTTTGAATTAAATTTTTCACAGTCTAAAACCTACCTTTTTATTGCAGCTGCCCTACACTGACTATGCTAAAGGTTTGGAGCCTCGGATTATTTTAGAATGCAGTTCATTCAATTACTACTAATATGGTGCAGAAAATAAAAATAATCAACTACACAAAAAAGGCAACACAATATGTAATGGGAAAAAACTACAAACACTTATTTTTGCAATTATAATATATACTTATAATCTATAGTCAATCTCTCAACACAAGGCATATCCTCTTTTTTATTTCATAGTTGACAAATTTAAAATCTTTTAATGTAGTAGCTCTCCCTCACTAGGATTTGTGGAAGCTTGGATGTCCTATGCCGAACAACTGCGGGTAGAATCGGCAGGGACATTTCAACAAGGGTTTTTTTATTTCTCTCTCTCGCTCTCGTTCTCGTTCTGAATCGGTGAGTACCGAGTCTATCCAAATCAGTCTCGGGATGGTGAGTTAGGTCCGTGTTGGTTCCTGGCCCAGCTCAGATATCTGTTGAAACGGACTCGGGCTTGAATACAGGCGATCCAGCCCGAGTCCACCCGATTGCCATTTTGATGAGTGCAAGACTAGCAGATGGGAAAACGCTTTTTTATTCTCCCAAACGTCTTGAGTGTGTTGGGGTTTTTGAAGGAGAGAGCATTCATTCATAAACCCTGGTTTTTTCTTCAGGCGTCTTTGGAGTGTTGGTCGATGAATGCATAACCGTCCATTGGTATTGGAGTTTCCGAATGCTGCTGGAGAGTATAAGACCCAAAAGCTTCACTCCAAGAAGAACCTTCTTAAGGTTAGCTCTCTCTCCCGTCTAATCTCTCTCTTTTGATATCTTCCATTGCTTGGATTGTTGTTTTATGGAAGAAGATTCCATTTTTCAATCTGGGTTCTCTTTTTTTGGACGGATTTCTTCTGGGGTCTGTGTGGAAATGGGATTTGCACTTTCATTTTCCCACTTTTTTCCCATCCTTAGTTGCTATGAAGAATACTCTAAGATTTCCATCTCTCTTTTTTAATCTGAGTAGTTTCTTGTGTTGGGATTGTGGTGTTCAATTGTGTTTAATTATTGTTTTTTTTTTTTTGTTAATTTTGTTCAGTCACTTCTTGTATTTATCTGAATAATATTGTGTTTTCATGCTGATAGTATTGATTTCAATTCATTTCAAGGAACTTATTCCGATTTGCGTGATACTTGGGATCGGTGGTGGATTGTATTGTATCACTGTTTAAATAAGAACTAAAAGCTTAACTCAATTGGTAATTAGGAATTTGAGAAGATAGTAGCCCCCCTTTTTCTCGTGAATGAATTTCACACTTGGGAGTGTTTTCACGTGTAAAGATTGCTTTTAGTCATGCCTTTGATCTGCCATTTTTTTTTATAGAACTCTTTTGTGTTATCTACTTATCTCTAAGTGTGTCGGTATTCATTACAATTTATTTGGAGGTGTCTACCTAAATCCCTATACTTTGGTTTGATGTTGGATTGTATTGCTACCTACCTAAGAATTAAAAACTAAAATGTGAAGCAAATTAGTATGCAAATTTTAGAGCCGAAGTAGATTGTACTTGGTAGCCTTTTCTTGTCCGAAACACCAAGAAGTAAAGAGAGTCTATAAAGTTCCTGCAATGATCTAAGAGATCCTGAAAATTTTGAAAATGTTGCTTCTAACCTTAGTTAGAAAATCATAGCCCACAAACAGGTGATCAATACTTCTCTGCCTGACTCTGCTAAATGAACAAATAGAGAAACAGCTGATGGCGCTATCCCCCAACACATCATCACACCTAGAAATAGAATTTTTTCCTGACAATGCTCCCCAATAGAAAATTTCAACACTTGGTGGAGATAGATTGCTGTAAACAAGAGCCCAGATGAGGATTCATAAGAGGAAGGCACCATAGATTTAAGAGAGGATTTAGAAATCCTTTTTCTACACCACTTCACCTGCAGCTTCCTTTTTTTCTCTTGGGAATCGAATAATGTTGAAATCTCATTCAATGCTCCATGGCCTGTCTACAAGTTGACTAGATAGATGCAGCTTCCCTTTCTCCCCCCATTCCTTCTTCTCCATATTTCCCCTTGGCATCTTTATCCATCTAAATTCCATTTGAACCAGCTTCCTCCATGTCCCATGTGCATCCTTCCCAGTTCCCACACGCTGATTACAGTATTGCTGTGAAACTTCCTTCATTGGTAACAAATAATCTACTCTTCTTCATGGCCCCATCCTTATTGTTAGAGTATAATGCAGAGCGGAGTACAAAATGTGGGGTGGCAGGGGAAAATGGAAGAAGTTTGGGATAAGTCAAGCTTCGTACTTGAAAAATTGGCCTCACACCAAACTCCCTATAACAGGCGAGAAAAGAAAGCTTGAGAAGATCCTCAAAAAGCTTGAAATTCCATTAATCATAGTCTAAACCTCAAATGAGGCATTACATGTGTTGACATAGGTAGATAAAAACCCTAGAACTAATCATGACCATCTAAACAGTTTTAACAGCCAAGAATAAAAAATCCAAGTTAAAAAAATTGTACATATAAATAAAAACTCTAAACAAGATGAATAGGTGGGCTGGGCCCAAAGGCTTGGTCGACCCGTGGGAACTAGGGGTTTGTCCTACATCAGAGTAGAACCATTGGAGAGATGTGGGCTGATTTTGCTTTTCCTTCACTGACTTGAGCGGTTGAGCCGATGCCAAAGGATCAATCAATTGGTCCTCCACGGAAATCCTTCCCTCTATGTTCTTCTTAGATGAAATATCATCAAAATTCTTACTTGTCCTCGTCATCTCTTTGTGGCTCCGATATAGCTGAATGCCCTCCAATGGAGGGTAGCAATTTGCTGACATGCGAATCAAGGGGGTTTGAGGGAGTTGACTTCCTCATATTCTAACTCGTAGTCCCATGACTCACTACTCGCGAGAAAATGACTGGTAGAAACAATTTCTTGTCATATGATAAGATCTTCCTCAGAATGTTTTGTGCAAACATGTACTGACTGCTGGAAACAAATTATTGTGATATGACAAGATGTTCCTTAGAATGTTTTACAAAAAGATGGCACCTTTTCAACCAGCAAATTGTTATTCTTTGGTACATTGCTCCCTCAAGCTGTGCCCACTACCTACCCCCTTTTCAGCTTGGCCATGTTCTGGTGTCGAACTTAGGCTTTTCTGATATGTCTTTCCACATGTCCTCATCATTTGGAGGGCCAGTTGGATCCACCGTCTGCCACATGAACTTCTTTGCCAGCCTTATCCTCACCCTTGTTTCTCTGAATTTTCTTCTCTGATGAAGCAATCTCCATATTCCTATCATGGAGTGCCTGGAGCATGACCATTTTCTTTATTGCAAGCATTACTGGCCACAAATGAGGTAATTATATATTTTTTTCCCTCCAAGATTCTGACAGAGCTTTTCTGCTCCTAACTTCAGAAGATCTGGGTCTTTGCAGTAATCATATAGATCTGGCGTCTCTGCTGCTCATATCATAAATTTACTTCTTACTTTCACAAGAATGTATTTGGGCCTTCTTTTGCTTGTTGTTGATTTGATTTTTTTCATATTACACCATTCAAAAAAAAAAAAAAAACAATCAGATTACATGTTGTTATTCAGTTGTATTATGAATATTGATTTGGTATTATTTTTTTTCAAATAACACCATTAAAAAATCAGGTAACATGTTGTTGTTTGTTGTACTATGAATAGATTTGGCAACTGAGAATCTGTAGTTTATTTGGTCCTGACAGTGCCAGTGGTCTAAATTATTCATCTCTGCAACTAACCACTGCTGATAGGCGATGGAACAAAACTTTATTCATCAAACAAATTGACACATTTACTTGGTTGACTATTTATTGTTGAACATGGATGGTTGGTTATTTGCCCTTTTCTTTTGAGCATTCATTTGCAGAAAAACTTTTACATTGCTTAGACTGTCTGGTAGGATAGTTCTGCTCAGCACCACTCATGCCTTGTGGCACCCACCTAGTGGATCACGGAATGGTGTACTCCACCTGTATATATGCCAGCAGAAACAAACAGTTGGCTCTGTATGACTGGGCATTACATGTTTCCTTCTTTATTTATTTTGCTTTGCGTCTTAAGTCTGTCCTATAGTGGCTTGTAGCTTAAATCCTACAAAGTAGTTTCATCTCATGTTTATGTCAGCCCGAGTCTATCCAAATCTGTCTCGGGATGGTGAGTTAGGGTCCATGTTGGTTCCTGGCCCAGCTCAGATCCTCGGTTGAAACAGACTCGGGCTGTGACAGGGCCCGAGTCGCCCGATTGCCACTTTGATGAGTGTGAGACTAGCAGATAGAAAACCCTTTTTTCTTCTCCCAAATGTCATTAGTGAGTTGGGGTTTTTGAAAGAGAGAGCATTCATTCATAAATACTAGTTTTTTCTTTCGGAGTGTTGGTTGATGAATGCATAAGTGTCCATTGGTATTGGAGTCCCTGAATGCTGCTGGAGAATATAAGACCCAAAAGCTTCATTTTAAGAACCTGCTTAAGGTTATCTCTCTCCTATCTAATCTCTCTCTCTCTGTTGATCTCTTTCGTTGTTTTGATTGTTGTTTTGTGGGAAAAAATTTCATATTTTCAATCTGGGTTCTCTTTTTTTTCAAAGCACGTCTTCTGGAGTCTGCTTGGAAATGGAGTTTGTACTGTGGACTGTGTTATCCGCTGGTTTTCTCTACTTTTTTTTTCCTCTCTACATCTAAAAGCACATCTTTTGTTGAAATGAAGAAATTGTGCAGTTAACTCTCAGATTTCCATTTCAAACTCTCTTTTTTAATCTAAGTGGTTTCTTGAGTTGGGACTGTGGTGTTCATTTATATGTTTCTATCTGAATAATATTGTGTTTTCATGCTTATGGTATTGATTTCAATTCATTTCAAGGAATTTACTCTGATGCGGCCTGTTACTTTGGATTGTTATTGGATTGTATCACTGTTAAAGAAGAACAAAAAGCTGATTAGGAATTTGAGTAGATAGTAGCCCCTTTTTCCTCTAAATGAATTTGACACTTAGGATTGTTATCAAGTGTACAGATGCCTTTTAGTCATGTCATTGATGTAACATTTTTTTTTAGAACTCTTTTAGTTTCAATGCAGAACATGATGGTGTTAATGTTATCTTCTTATCTCTAAAGTGTTGGTATCCATTACAATTTATATGGAGGTGTCTACCCAAATTCCAATCCTTTGGTTTGATGTTGGATTGTATTGCTACCTACCTAAGAAATAAGAACTAAAATGTGAAGCAGATTTGTATTTATATTTTAGAACCTGAGTAGATTGTACGTTATAACCTTTTCTTGTCTGAAACACCAAGAAATAAAGAGAGTCTATAAAGTTCCTACAATGATCTAGGAGATCCCAAAAATTTTGAAAAGATTGCTTCACGCCTTGGTTACAAAATCATAGCTCACAAACAGATGATCAATACTTTTCTACACTAATCTGCTACATGAATAAATAGAGAAACAACTGATGGCGCTATTCCCTAACACATCATCGCACCCAGAAAGAGAATTTTTTCTGACAATGATGCCCAAAAGAAAACTTCAACACCTGGTGGAGAGAGATTGCTCTAAACAGGAGCCTGGGTGAGGATATATAAGAGGAAGCCACCATAGATCACCATAGATTTAAGAAAGGATTTAGAAATCCTTTTACTATACCACTTCACCCGCCGCTTCATCTTTTCTCAGGCATGTTTAGATATGTGGTGTAGTGAAGTGTGGTGAGGTGAAGCCTCAAATCAAGAGAGAATAAAATATGATGGGGTTTTGATATTTTTTTTGTTTTTGGCAAGGATTAAAAACTCGGCCGAGCCGAGTTGGGTCTGCTCAACTTGGGATCGCCCAAGAGAGACTCGGGCGGGTCCCTAGGGACTCGGCCGACATATATATTGGTGGAGGGAGTCCTAAACACTTATTTTTGATGTTCTAAAAGAGAGGAGAGGCTTGGGGAGGCTGGCAGAAGACTCTTTGTGAAGAGATCTTGGCTCAAATGTGTAGTTTTTGAGAGATTTATGCTTCCAAAAATCAAGATTACTATTCATTTAAAAGAGGGGTTTTGAGATTTTGGTGTTTGAGGTATGTATTTTCATTTTTTTTTTTCTTACATGGGTGAGAGAGGATCATACTATGTTGGTTGTGGTTGAGGTTAAAATTTTTAGTTATAATTGCCATGGAAAATACATTTTTTTGTATTTTTTGGCTCAGATTTAAAAAAAATAGAAAGAATCAATTTATTTTCATGATTTACTTTTTTTTTTTTTTTTGTAGATTCTCACTCTTTTGGGGGGGTATGTACTACATAGATCTATGGTTTTTTTCATAGATCTATGCATGTATGATCTAAAGTTGTAATTTTTATGATATTTCACATAAAATAAATAGAAAATTATATTTATTGATTTATACATGTTTATATAGTTTGGAAAAGATGATGAGGTATGCATGTAGGCTTGTGGGTGGATTTTCCACTCAACTTTTTAGAAACATGTAATTTTTTTAATTTATACTTCAATTTTCACAAATCACAATATGATGTTCGTTGTATAAATAATTGAGGAATTATAAAGGCGCACTCGGAAGTTTTGGAGGGGCATCTAAGGTTATTTTTCAATTTTTTTTACAAATTTTCGGAATTTTTAATCATTTTAATACATTGTTTAAACTAAAAAAAACAAATAAAAAAAAAGGGACTTGGCCAAGTCCCAGCTGACTCGGCCAGGCCCGAGTCGAGCCCTGAGTCCAAGTCTTTGAACCATGGTTTTTGCTGGCTTGAGAAGGAATCCTTTTGACTTTTTTTGTGTAAAAAGTATACGGTTTTTTGCTAATTAGTGAGTGACCTATGAATATTTCTTTTTTGACTTTTTTTAAATGAAAATGAGGAATTTTAAATTTTTATACTTTTGATGTGATCTACACATTTTTTCATGAAAGATCACTTCACTCTACTTTACTCTACTGACCATCCAAATACTAATCGAATAATGTTGAAATCTCATCCAATGCACCTTGGCATGTCTGCAAGTTGAGTAGATCGATGCAGCTTCATTTTCTCCCCCACCCCTTTTTCTCCAAATTTACCCTTGGCATCTTTATCTCTCTCAATTCCATCAACTTCCTTCATGTCCTTTGTGCTTTTTTCCCACACACTGATTGTAGTATTGCTGTAAAACTTCCTTCACTGGTAACAAATAATCTACTCTTCTTCATGTCCCCATCCTTATTGTTCGAGTATAATGCAGAACGGAGTATCAAATGCAAGGTGGCAGGGGAAAATGGAAGAAATTTGGGGTAGGTCAAGCTTCACACTTGAAAGATTGGCCTTTTGCCAAACTCCCTATTACAGGTGAGAAAAAAGAGCTTGAGAAGATCCCCAAAGAGCTTGAAGTTTCATTAATCATAGTCTAAACCTCTAATTAGGCACTACATGTATTTAAATAGTTAGATAAAAAACCTAGAACTAGCCCTGGCCACTAAACAGTTTTAACAGCCAAGATTAAAATGTCCAACTTAAAAAAAAATTTTAAACATAAATAAAACTATGTTAAAATGCTTGCCAAAGTGAGTATAAAAATATGTTGAATAAGGCAAAGCATACAATTCAATATGACTGATTAATGTAAAGATTCCTCTCTAAGCTTATCTCTTCCACAATGTAAAAATGCCTGCTAAAGCAAGTATAAAATGGGGAATAGAGGGCTGGCATTGTGGATAAGGCGCCCACTCCCATAGTTCCCATCAGGTTTCGAACCTTGGTGGGAGCCCTCTATTTCCTATGTCTTGGTCATTGGGCCAACCAAGCAAAAAAAAAAAAGAAAAAAAAAGGCGAGTATAAAATGTATTAAATAAAGTAAAGCTTACAGTTTTATGTGATTGATTAATATAAAGATTCCTCCCTATGCTTATCCCTCCCATATAAGTTAGAATGCTAAAAATGTTCTCCTATCAGCAGACTGGATACTTTTGATTTACAGTCTAGCTTGCAGGATCACTTAGATATCTATTTTATAGTGAGGGTGGAGCATATGGAAAGATCTCCTTATGCATAAGGTCTGCAATAAAAATTTGTTTGTGTCAAATTATTGGCTTTTGATTGAATATCCATAAAATTTTCTCGTCTTTTAACCATAGAAATCTTTGAGCTTCAATTGGACTGTGGATAAAAGTTTGATGATAGTGTAATTGGGGCTGACACCAAAATTATGAGGGATGAGAGTGTTTAGGAGCCTGCACTGGACAAATATGGGCCCATAGAGCTGAAATGCAAATATTGGTGCCAGTATGAGAACATTTCTCATCTAAAGCCACGAGTTTGTCAGTGTACAGCCACGCAAACTGGATGTTCCTACCACGCAGGTCGGAATTCTTGATCCTCACTAACTGCAGAAAAGCAGCCTTCATGAGCCATTTTTTCACCCATTTCCACCCTGCGCCAAACATACCAAAAGAGAAGCCGTGATTTCAGGTGAATTGTCTCCCCATGTTTCTGCGGAAGTTCCTCTTACACAAATGCTCCCACGATTTTAACGGATTACTATTCATGCTTATCTCTTCTAGAAATGCTAAAGTACCGACTTTGGTAAAAGCTTAAAACTTTATATCATTGAGAGTCATAAAGTTTCCACTAAGAATATGATTGATTGACAGAAAGTTTCCACTACAATAATATAATTGATTACCATAAAAATTCAAAAGAGCACAGCAAAAGAGCGGTCACAAATTCACACCCCCATTTCTGCGTGTAGCATGCAAGATGAGGGGCCCATCTAAGTAACTTTGTAATTTATTCCCAAAGCAACAGAAGCAAGAAGATAAACTCATTTGTTTCTTTTTTCTGTATTTCCTACGAAATTACAAAATCTGGTCTTTGCATTAAACCTTTAGAATGCATAGTGATATTAAAAAAAAATGATTTTCCTTGTTCCATACCCTGTTTCATCAGTGGCAGTGACTGAAATTATAAAATAAAAAAAATTAAAAAAAAAACTCTGCGTACAACTTGGGAAAAGACCAGGTAATAGAGAAGCCCTAGATATTGGAATATTATTGGTGCACGCTTTGGAAGGACACTTGGCCCATAATCCAATCAACTGATTGATCTGTCTCAACTAGGTTTGGTCCCTCCACAGTCGCTGCAAGCGATTGTATACTGAAATTGGTGCGCCCCTTACTACGGCAAATGGGAGCTTGTATAGTGTCAAGGAGTATTTAGTAGTGGGGGAACAGTTTGCAGATTTGAGGGCTCCTCACTACCCTAAGAATGGGGATTCTTCAACGTGGATTTAACATATCTGTATATATCAATATACATGATAATCAATTCAAATTAAAAATTTTTTATATGCAAGATAATACTATAATAAGGATAATAGAAGAAAAGTAGGATATTGCATATTACATAATTTGTTACTAAATATCGAGTGTAAAAAATCAAATACAAGTTTAAAATTACATTCTAGAAATCATTTTTTAATTGTTGAGTCTAAGTTTAGGCTTGCCCTCGTCAAAAGAAAATCCTAGGTCCACCGCTTTCTCTATGTATAGGACTCCTTCCTCACTTCTGCAGCTAAGGATCGATCCTTAAGCAAGTATATTTAGATGATTCCCCTTGGCAAGGTGGGGGCAAATGATAGATTTATGGACGGAATATTGGAGTAAAGGCTATAAAGTGGTGATCTAAACATATAACCATTACTTTTTTGAAGATTTTACTTAACTATATCCGTGGGTGAGTAATCATTTTCCATCAAAGGAGAGGTTATTTGATGGTCTTTTTGAATAGTCGGCTTTAATAATTTAGTAGACAGATGATACTTGGAAATCCAAAGTATTCAATCCCATTTAAGCAAACAGACCCCACATGATCATTTGTCAATATTTCCTCTTCATCCAAAAGACTTATCCACCGTTGGTCCTTCACTCCTCAAACTTGAATAAGAAATTACATTCCTAAGAAGGGCTACTTGCCCGGTGGTAAGGAGCTGCAATCCTTAATTGGTTATCTAGATTTCAAAACCTTGGGTACGCCACCTTTTTTTCACATCTGCGGGTTATCATCCCACTTTTATGAGCTTTCTTCCAGCATGTGCAAGCTATCTTTCCACTTTTATGAGCTTTCTTTTAACATGTGCAAGTTCTGCTTAAGTCCCAGCCCCCTTGGCTAGTGTACAAAAAACATGCCGTTCCTTATGCCATCCTAAGAATTAAGTAGAAGCCAGGCCAACTATTCCAAGCTGTTACCCTGCTTTCAACATATGTATCCCTTTGAGATGATTTCAGGTTAGGACTTTGAGCACACCAAGCTAAGAACATTTTTTTATTATTATTTGGGTATACTAAACCCACCCTTTGATGGGTAAGGTTGGGTTGTGTTTAATGGTGAATGCGTGATAATATATTGGTTTTAAAATCTAAAATATATGGATGCAAATCAATGAAGCTAGGGCGTGGGAGGATTGGAACACTTAACCTCCTCCTATCTCGCACATTTTTAAGAACAATGTCATATTATGAGGGTAATGGCTCTACTTGAAACACGTGACCGACCTCAATCCACTCCTCTTACGGTCATGAGATTTTAGATTTTGGACTGAGTTGGGCTAGGAGTGGATTTATAAGTCTTTTAGCTAGAGTTTGCAATCTGCGCACAGAACCTATATCGCTTAAGTGGTAATTGATAAAATGGGATTCGACATACTAATCCTTCTTAAACGTTATTTTCGTAATTTCATTACTGAAATTTAAAGAATCGGAGTTACTTGACTTTGGTTACATTTTCTTTACTTTGTTGCACTAGATCCCATAATATCACTTTCCCTTTTCACCTCTCCTTCCTTTTTTAAGGTGCAAGACCATCACCAAGATGAAAAGCAGTGGAACTTACAAATTGGGAAATCGGGAGTGAGTGGCCCTAGTAGTTCATTCACATCCTCTTTTACATATTGTAATTTATCAATTTCTATAATAGCCATTATTCTCTTTATGTCATGTGAAAAAACGATTTAAACCCTTGATTGGGTTAAGGTCCCTTAATCAGATTTTCCTTTTTTATTTCAATGGATCCAGTTGATTAAGCTATTCAAGCAAGCAATTAATCAAATAAACCACAAAGAACGAGAGGCACAATCTTTTATGTGGAAACCCTTTTAGGAAAAAGCCGTGGGTCCTTTTGCCCAGAACAAAGGTTACAAAATAACAAAACCATCCCCCAGTTGGAACTCAACCAATCGATTACGATGACCCTGCCAGCACTTCGCCGTATACCTTAACCACACTTGATCCAAACCCCCTTGAAGGCTCTTCAAGATGAATCTACCGTAAGAGAGTAGATCTAAAATTCTAGAGTAGCAGCTTCAGCACAAATTCTCTTTTGAATGCTCTAGAGAAGATGATAAATCTCTCCTATTGATCTCTTGTGAATAGCATCGGAAGAGTATGATTTTCAAAGAGCTAGAACTCCTTTTGCAAGCCTTTGGTTCATGTATTCCCTTTAGGGTATGTGCCTAAGATTTTATTTGAGAAATTTGGCTTTAAATATTCAAATTTGCGAACATCATGGGCGTTCGAAAGTTTGCTGGAGCGTTAGAACATCTGCACTCCCAGTTAAAAATTCTGTGCAGAAAAAACAATCTGAAAAATGCATTCCATCTTGGGCATTCAATGGGCGTCTGAACGTGGCATTTTTTTAATTATAAACAATACAATTCTACAAACTTCCGAAAGCGATAACTTTGTTATTTTAACTCTGATTGACACAATCTTGGGCACCCGAACATCTACTCAAAACGAGCTCTCCAATTGTAGATAGCTTGTCATGATCCAAAGTATAATTTGAGAGATATGACCTTTTTTTCTCCAAACACCTTCATTTAAGCGACCTGTTAAATCGTGCAACCATCCAATCTAAAAAAATAAAAATTACAACTCAATATTTCCCAAGTTTTGTCCAACCCATTGAATATGCCAATAACTCACAATCTTACATCATGGTATTTATTAGTTTCAATAACATCAACTTTCTGCAACCAGCAAGCAAACTTGTTTTTTACAAAACATGAAAAATGGTATTGTGTGAAAAGTGACTACACATGTGACCACCATTTCTCAGGTTCTATAGTTCGAGAAGTTTTCACTTTAAAATATCACATAGAAGCCATGATATCATGGGATTTATCAATTTCTTTGACATCCACTGTTCCCATGATATCATGGGATTTATCAGTTTCTACAGCATATACTTGGTTGCAACCAACAAGCAAACTCGTTTTATTCTTTACAAAATACAAAAGGTGACTTTTGTGAAAAATAGATGCACACATAATCATTGTTTCTAATGTTCAATCATTGGAGAAATTCTCACCTAAAGATGATGCATAAAAGTTATAGTATCATGGGACAATGCCATGAATTAGGGGGTTTATCACTTTTTGTGACATACAATTTTTCATGATCTTCTAAGACTACTTTCTCCTAATTTATGAAGTCCAATGCACTCAAGCTTTTTCCATTTCACATTGGTGATGATCTTACAAGTAAAAAACAAAAGAAGATGTGAAAGAGGAAAATGACTAAACAAACGAGTAGGATTTTTCAAATTTTATTTATTTATTTTTAGATTGAGATCTCTTGATATCATGAGGATATGGCCAAAAAAGTTATAAAAAAGCTGTTGACGAGAATTAAGCGACTCTGGTGACACTAGTTATATCTTAGTCATAAAATTGGAGAGACCAAATTTAAGAAGAATTAATGTGTCAAATCCCCTTGATAAAATTTAAGACTTGAGGGCCTTGATTTGACTCCTCCCTCCTACAATTCCTAACCTCTCTTTATATTCTAAAATAATATTTGACCTGATCCATGCCTGTCATAAGGTTGGGGTTTCCTTCCCATATCATAATCCTTCACAACTCAAGTTAGGCATAGGACGGATCATATGCCAATACAATTTGGATCCAAGTTCAGCCATCTCGTACCAAATTTGACAAGATGCAACCTCTAAGGCCTGTTGTTTTGCTGGAATTCAAAGAATTACTGTCTCCAGAATTTATAAATCCCCCAACATAGTGGAATTTCAATACTCTCCTTTGAAATTGGCATCCAGGAATTCCACTAAAAAGCAAGTTAACTGGAATTCTAAAATTCCCTGAGCGCATGTGAGTACTTTTAAGTGGGTGCTATTTCTAAATTTCTGAAAAGAAACAAGCCATTTACAAATCTCAGGGGCCAGCCCATCTTATCATGCCCGAAAATCACCAACACCCCAAATTCCTATCAAGAATTCTACAAAAGAAACAGGCTCCTAATGTTAAATAGCAGCTGAGAGTTTTGGTCACAATATAAGTAATAAGTATATAATTTAATATATGTATCAGTCGGATAAGGTAGGCTATTGGGCCTGTTCTTTTACAAGAATTCTTGCCAAGAATTTGGGTGGTTAGGGTTTTTGGGACATGATGTGACATATTGTCCCCTGGCATTTGCCAATGCCATATTCGTTCGCTAGAATTTTTTATTTCTACCGCTTGAAAGGACTCCATTAACCCTTTGGAATTTCAGAATTCCACCTCCGTCACCTTTTACTAAAATTCCTGAATGCTCAAGTAAAAGGGAGCATTTAGGAATTCCACTATGTTTGAGAATTTCAGAATTCCCCAGACATGAATTATGGGAATTATTGTAAAAGAACAAGCAGGTCTATTTGGCTAGAGGCATTTCGGGCGGGAATTAAGCTTGTTGGAAATTTCTAACATTACTTTCAACTTTGATCCCTTGAGCATTCCAAATGCCCTATTCGATATAAGAATGCTGAAGTTCGGCCCACAAGAAATATCTTTTTTGGCCTTATGAGTTCCTAGAATTCCTGCATTCAAAATGCTAGTAGGTGTTGAGCATTTGGAATTCTACATTTTTGGGGACAGTGTTTGAAATTATCGAGATGCTCCAAGACAAGAATTTTCACAATTCTTGCAAAGAGACAGGCCCTCAACCCCAAACCTTCTCCAAGTCCAGCTCAAGTCTAAGTATGCCCACCCAAAATTAAATAAAACCACTACCAAACCCACCGTTAATTAATTGGAAGTAGAGTCAGGCAGGTCAACTATTTATCGTGGGGGCATTATGACATGTGTAGAGCCTACTAGCAATAATCATTTTTAGAGAGTACTTGAAATTTGTATGTTTCAAAAAAGTGTAAAAGTTTTTTCACGGTTCTCTCAACCCTGTCCTGTCCATAATTTTTTGAGAAATAACAAAAATAGCCTTCCCTCATGACAGATTTTTGTCTTTTCTTAACTTCTTTCGTCTGTAAAACTGACCAATTTAATTTTGATAATCATAACCATTAAATGAAGCTAGTGTTTTAGTCATTTGGAATCTTCCTTTTTTAACCATCCATGTATAAAGTCCAATGAAGTGGGGCCCCATTGGGTCATTTGGGTTGGACTTGATTATTTCTCTCACGTCATTCATTAAAGGAAATAATTGAAAAATGATATAAGGGTCTTGTTGTCATTTCTCAAAAAAAAAATTATGGAGAAGATTGATTGAAAGAATCATGAAAAACTTTATACTTTTAAAAATATTCAAATCATCATTACTTTTTTTTAGAATGAATCAAAAGTTCTATGCCTTTTTGTGATTTTCCCCTTATATTACAACTCATGTCCATCCATTTTCTTGTTGCAACTAAAAATTACTGAGGAGTTGTACATTGGGATTTCGGCCATGTACTTGCCTTTAGAATTAGATATTCCCTTCAACTTGTCAAATTTTAAAATTTTTTCCAAAGGTGTGTTGTACTAATTGTATGTAGAAATATGACTCAAATGCCTCAGATATTATCATATTGGTCGTTTTTTTGCTTTCCTTTTTCTATAGTGTCCTTTCCAACATTTCTTTGCTACTCTTAGCCGACTTTGTTATTGTACAAGATATGTATGTTAAAGATTATTATTTTAGAGATAAAATTAAATTGTTATAGGTTTGTTAGAGAGTTTAGGTTAGTTTAAATCTTGAATAATACTATTGTTCTTCGATGTATAAATGAGAGGATTCCTCTCAGGACAATTATGGTGAAATTTATGGGAATGCAGTTACTATTAAAATTCTATATGGTATCAGAGCCTACTGAATTTCTATAGTTACAACCATTCTAAGCATTTTTCTTTTATGATCTTCCTACTCCTTATAAAGGTATTATAGGTCCTTTTATAATATTCTAGGATGATGGATCCTTCTACCAAACAGAAAAAAAAGATGAATCATATTATTCCTTTTTCTTGTTTTTTCTTTTTTTTTTTTTTTTTGGATGGAGGAAAAGTTAAGACTTATGAAACAAGGATCAGTGATTTCTCTATACAGTTTAGGTTTTTGATGGCTCCTTTTTGCTCACATTCTAATGTATTAATGATGGAGTGTTGATGCGTTGAGCCATGTTGGGTGATCTTCATCATGAATCTGATGATGGAAGATGGATTTAGTGGGCCATGTTGGGTGATGGTGGAGAGGATTTCTATTTCATAATATATCTATATTTATATTTATATCTATATCTATATATCTATACCCTTGTAAAAAGACACATTTTTGTCCTGCTTTCCATAGTTTCAGCTGCTTCACTATTTGCATCCTCATGGCCCACCTGTTCAACATGTAACATGGACCATCGATGCTCCGCTGGTGTGAAAAATGGCGTTCAACAAGTGTCCGGATATTTCTTTCCTCTATTCTCATCTCATCAATTTGGATGAAAAAAAATAAAAAATAAAAACCAAACATTTTGGAGAAAGGAAAAAAACCAGATCTGTTTGATGGTGAAGGATCTTATCAGTTTGGAAAAGAAAAGCAAACGTTTGTGGTGTTTAGGTAAAACTCTCCCATGCTTCTACTGTCTTTTTTTGTTTTTCTACTGTTCGAGCAATATATGTATGCACATGATGTCTTCTTTATCTGCCTCTTCCTTTTGACAAATCTTTAGTTGAAAATGAAGTCTTTGATTGGTTTGCAATTGCTTATACTTTTGTTTTGTTCCTTTTTAAATATTATGTTGAGTATCAATTGTTTGATTAAATGTCTGATAGAAATTGAATCTCAATTGCTCATACTTTTCTTTTGTTCCTATGTAAATATTATGTTGAGCATAAACTGTTTGATTAAATGTCTGATAGAAATTGAATCTTAATGCTTTTATTATTTAAAACGGTTTAATTCCTATGAGAAGGTAACACTTTCTCACTTGTGGCTTCCATTGCAAAATTAAATAGGGTTGAATGCATGCTTCACTCAATCTTTTCTATATATACATCCATCATGTATATAGTAGTGGCTTGGGTCTGTACAATGACAATCACAGTATGTATTGCCCATTGAACAAGGTATGGCCTGCAAATTTGGCTGCATCATATCCTTGGGCCCAGTACTTATAAAATGAGCAGTTCCATGGCTCTTGCAAATTAGTGGTTGGGCCGTTAACTGCTCTAGAGTGGCTTCAGCCTAACAGCCATGTCAATTTTCCTATGTCAAATATGTATCAACATTTGTTAGAGACACATGCAGTGTGTGGGTGCTTGAATCAAGTCCTAAAGGTATATAAAAAGGAAGCTTTGTTTAGCAGGTGTTCTCCTGCTTGCTTTGTTTTTCTCCTCCTGCTTTCTGCTCTTCTCACTTGCTTCCACCTGCCTCATCCCTTCTGCTGCTTCAGTAGTTTCTCGTTCATGTGTTCTCACGTTTCACTTAAATGCCATGTGGAGGGTACCAGTGGGAACACGAGTCATCCTTTCTTCCCTCTCCATTCTCTCTCTTCGAAATGGGTATGCTTGAAAGGAACGGCAAGGTCAGGAAAGGATTGAGAACAACATCAGAGGCCTCCTAAGTCCCAATGGAAAATGGATAGAGAGCTTCGACGAGGTTGATTTTGAGGGTAGAAATGGAGAATTCACAGGAGGGTTTGGGATTTAATGGAGTCTGAGAACAATGCCCAACCACCAAATAACTAATTTCGCTGGTGCTGCTTCTACTGCCAACATGGTTTCAATCTATCTATTTCTCATACCGGTTCTTTTTTTTTTAAAGGTCGTGTCTTCATTTTCCTTCTCCTTTCCTTGCTTAATTCGCTCTCTCTTTGTTTTGGCTTCTTCAAAAGGTTTTTTTTTTTTTTTCCTGTGTTTGTTGTACTTCTCAAGGAAGTGTTTTTTTCATTTCTTTTCTACAGTTGTAATAGTGCATTGAATGTGTTTGCTAAATTGCTTACCTGACTTAAAATTTTATAGTTGTAAGTGCTTATAATGTATTTATTTAATTGGCAAGTGGATTTGGCCATTTGCCTCAATGTGTGATTTGGGTATTTATAAAATTGAGGTGAGATTCAAACATATTTTCTACCTACTTTCTTCTTTCTGGGTTATTGTCTTCATTTTCCGTCTCCCATTCATGGTTGCAAAAAGGGAGCCTAAAAGGATGAAAAAACCTTCTTGTTCGGAGACCCTCACATATGACGACATGCACTTAGATTTTTCCATTTTTTTTTCTTGCAACCACAGTTAGTGAAAAAGCATCTACCAAAATAGAACATCAATTGGAGCACCTTCTTTTTCTCCATGTTATTTTTTCACGCAATGGGAATATAGCTGCCAAAATACAATATCAATTGGAACATCCTTTTTTTTTTATTTTTTGGGTGCTTACTTTTCCTAATAGTGTAGTGTACCCACAATGTTGTGTAGTTATCTGAAATTCCTTGTCTTCTTTTCAGAATTTGTCATTAATATTGAATTATTGATGACCTTTTTTACATATCTAGCCAAAAGATTTGGATGATAAGGAATACATTGCTAGTCCTGAAGTTAAGAAGCCAAAGGTACTCCTCTCCGTACCATGGAAAACAACCAAGCATTCTTTTAGAAAATACTAGCTTGGTAAAATGTTTTAAACTTTTGATCATAATAAATGTATTTACTACTTGACTATCAATCGGGGACCACTATATCATTAACATCATTCTCATTGCCACCATCATCATCCAAAACAGTGTGAGATTTATTGTTGTTACAAGAATGACCTAGCATTTATATAAAATCAAGTAAAGAGGAGTTGTTACTCATCCTTGCCTTCTTGTGGTTGCTTCCAAGTAGAATACTTCCAATTTTCTTATGTGTATTGAAACTTCATATCCTATAATCTTGAATTTCATAAAACATAGTTCTTTGGGAGCAATCTCATTTAATGGCTCAATGACTCCATACTTCTTTCATTTTGTCAGCAAGATTTTTGCTTAGTCTAAAAAAAATACTTTTCTTACGTTTTTTATTTTTTAACTATAAATGATAATTTATCAATAGAAATTCTAATGCAAGGAAAGGTGATACTGCTAATTGTATGTTTATGTGATTAATTAGTCACTCTTAGCATCCAATTATTGGGCTTCTTGGTGAAATATTGACCTGTCATCTTTCACACCATACTTATTAGCCAGTTATTTCTCATCATAAAAATAGGATATTGAGGTAGGTCTTGCCAAGCCACCAGAGGGCAACAGTTGTAAGATTCATGTTTACTGTGATCCATAGTTCTTTTATGGTTGGAAAATTTATGTTTACTGTGATGCTTTGATGATTTTCTTTGCTGTGCTTGTTAGACTTCTCTCTCCATGTACAGAAGTTACTGATGTCTTCTTGTATTCTGGCTTATTTATTATTCTGGAACTGATATTATTGCTGTTCTGAGTGAGCAGTTAGAGCTATTTCACAATGCTTGATTTAATTCAGTTGAAGTGTTCTTGACAGGAGTGTTTCATCATTAAGTGGTCCAATCCATGTTGTTCATGCAGGCTAGTCCATCATGCACAGGCACTAGAACAGAATCTTTTCCTTCAGAGCACCCCTCACTTGGATGAAATCTTTACCTTTGAGGTACCCAGGTCTCTAATTGGCCTTTTATGGTCAAAATATGGAATTTCAATAATCTTATTGAAACTAAATTGTTGAGCTATGTATCAAATGATAGGATTGTCTGGTTATATGCATGGTGGGATATACTAGATGTATGGATAATTGAAAGGTGCCTTTTCATCAGTTTAGGAGTGTGCTAGCCCAAATTTGATTCACAAATTTGATCTCTATATCTTAGGGGGATTTGATTCACAGAAGGCATAACTTAAGCAGGGTTTTAGTGGTTAATGAATGTGGCAGCTCTGACTTGAGGGAAAGAAGGTTGGATCTAGTATGCAAACTTGACACTAAAAAAGATTGAGATATGTTACATTGGACGTTCACCATTTAAAAAGAATTCAGGGTAACAAGTAGGACTAGAAATTCATTGAATCCATTCTTCGAATAATGGCCTTTGGACGGGTTGAGAGACTGGATAAAGACTTGTATTTAGTCTGCATTTTGTTTCTTTAACTCTAAATAATCTATAAATTGAGCTTTTTCAATATTTATTATATGGTTGTGGATGAAGAATGGATTGATGAAGAATGCATTATATGGATGAATGAGTCTATGCTTCAGTAGTCATATGTTTGTGGATGTCATTTTGTCCAATATCATTTGAATGCCATTTATTGCTATTTAAATATTTATATAGATAATTCGATGCATTCAATCAATTTTATTTGTATAACATGAATTGAATTTCAAGGTAAATTGAATTGGACTTGGATATCCTAACAAGCTACCAAACAATGCATTAATAAAATTCAAGGTGAATTGAATTTGCAGGTATGAAATTTCAAGATGAATCAAACAGAAAAACTAAAATTCAAGTAAAATTTAGGAATATTTTGAATTTTAGCATTTTTAATTTTTTAAATTCCGACATAAATTCTCCAAACATTTGCAACCAAAGGACGCTAAGTCTGTTGTGGTGCTTCTCTTGCGAATGGTCATGTGCTTCCCCCAGCGAATAGTCAAAAGTTATAAAATGCTAACCTAAGGGAACAGTCAAAAGTCTCCGTCCCGGACTTTAAGTGGCTGATGGTGCTTCCCCTGGCAATAGTCATGCGTGTGATGGGTGCTCGCCACCTACTGTGGACTTTTTCCACGTCCACATGCTTCTTTTTCCACATCCGAATGGTCCTGTGCATATTTTCACTTTTGGAGAAAGGTTAAAATGCCGGCTAATAAAGCTATCAATTTTGTATGATTGATTTAACAAAAAAGAGTCCTATCTATCCTCGTCTCTTTTGAAAAAGTTATAAAATGCCAACCTAAGGGTACAGTCAAAAGTCTCCATCCCGGACTCAAGTGGGTGATGGTGCTTCTCCTGGGAATAGTCATGCTTGTGATGGTGCTCGCTACCCACTCTCTTCTTTTTCCACATCCCCACCTACACCATTCTGCAATACTAACGGCACTTCTACAAAACAGCCTCTTATCTGTTGTAAGGTGCTAGTTCTAACATGTCAAATTTGGATTCAAACTTGGTGGGTAACCTTTTCTCATGGGAGGGCATGTAATCTCACTATAGATCTTTTTCCCTCAGTGATTCTTTATCTTTGCCCCAAATATCTTTCCTCACTTGATGGCTCCCTCATTAGAGGGCTAGGGGTCCCTACCTCCTAAGGTTGTTGGAAAAAAAAAAAAAACTGCAGTTCTCACTTTCTAAACATGATTAATAGTTTGAATCTTAATTATGTGACCCATAAGCTTGGGTTCCACAACAAAAATCCATAATCCTTAGTTACCACCTAAAGTATTGTTCATTCCAAATCCATTAGCATGAGAATTCTATTTGTGTTTGAGATGGGGAGGTCCTTGACCATTCAAAGATGAGTTTCTTCTCCTCCAACCATATATCATTAAGTTTCAACTCAAGGGGAATGAGTCCCACCATCGTGCTGCTCAATTGGCCAGTGGGACCTTCCCCTTTTGAGCTAAGGATATATGGTTGGAGAGGATGAGATCGTCTTACATGGTATTATGGCTGTGATAAAGGATTTGACTAAATGGAAATGAGCTCCTTTTTATTAAGAGGAAATTTTTGCAATGTTTTTTCATATTTTTAAGAAAAGGGACATAAGCTTCAGAAATTTTAAATTAGGGCTTAAATTTTCTAGTAAGTTTTCAATTTTGGGAACCTATAATTTAAAGTTATTTTTTGGCTTCTTCTTTTCTTAAAAACACTCAAATTATAAAAATTTATCAAAAAACTTAAGCTTTAATTTTAAAAGTTTTGAAACTTGTGCCTTTTTTTTTTTTGAAATATGACAACTGAATCAAGTCCTTATTTTAATTTTTTTCCGTTGAAAAATCCCCTCCATCTTATCTTGAAAAAGAGGATACAAGCATTGGTTTATTTGTAAAGAGAAGGAATGGTAAAGGCACCCAGCAGGATATCCCTAAGTTCCCACAAAGGAACTCATTTCATAAGTGAGAGTTGTACATTTAAATGATCGATATATAATTGTACATTTAAATGATCGATATATAATCTATATTGAGCTTCAATGATCAACAAATGTCAAAATTATCAATCGAATGCAAATGAAAGTCTTATCTTTCATGCTATATCTTTTTTTTTCACGCCATATCTTTTTTTTTTTTATATCCCAGCTATAGTTGCTTGGACCTCCTCGGGAGAGGGTAGTAGACCTCAAAAAGATGGTAGAGCCCTTGGGCAAAGGTCGAACTTGAATAGCTAGGTGAGAACAGCCTCCTCTTACCATTGTGGTAAGAGGTTGTTCTCCTTCCACTCTACAGTTATATAGGAGAAATTTTCTTGTGAGCCCCGTGGGAGAGTATTTAGCTTTATGATTATTACTTTTAGAAAAGTTAAAATGCTAGCTAACAAAGCTCCCAATTTTGTAACATAAAGATTCTTGTCTATTCCTTGTCTCTTTTTCCAAGATATGCCAAGGTCAGGTGTGGTAAAGAGTCTCCATCACAAGGAATAGAGGACTAGCCTTGTGGATAAGACGTCCACTCCCATAGCTCCCACCATGTTTTGAACCCTAGTCCTTTACTTCCTATGTCCTAACCATTGGGTTAACCAAGCAAAAAAAAAAAAAAAAAAAATCTCCATTTTAAATGAGGTAGTGTTGTGCTAAAATCATTCTCAGCAAATGTATCAATTACTTTTTCAATGGAATACCTATTTTCCTCCTATGCACGTGCTTTAGATAAGGTGGGACTGAAGGAAAAGAAAAAGATAAAGAAGGGTATTTACTCTTTTCTTTTTTTATGAGGGAACCCATTTTTGCTGACCTGGATCAATGGCCAAGAGAAGGATTGGTAAAAGCACCAATCAGGACATCCCTAAATTCCCACGAGGGAACCCATTTCATAAGTGAGAGTTGTGCATTTAAATGATCTGTATTGAGCTTGAATGATCAGCAAATGTCAAAAGTATCTATCAAATGCAAATGAAAGTCTTTATCTTTCACTCTATATCTTTTTTATTTTTTTTATCCCATCTATAGTTGCTAGGACTTCCTAGGGAGAGGGTAGTAGACCTAAAAAAGATGGTAAGGCCCTTGGGCAAAGGTCCAACCTGAATAGCTAGATGAGAACAGCCTCCTCTTACCCTTCAGGTAAGAGGCTGTTCTCCTTGTACTCTACACTTATGTAGGAGAAATTTTCTTGTGAGCCCCTCGGGAGAGTATTTAGCTTTGTGATTATCACTTTTAGAAAAGTTAAAATGCCAACTAACAAAGCTTCCAATTTTGTAACATAAAGATTCTTGTCTATTCCTTGTCTCTTTTGCCAAGATATGCTTAGGTAAGGTGTGGTAAAGAGTCTCCATCATGAGGAATAGAGGGCTAATCTTGTGGATAAGATCTCCGCTCCCATAGCTCCCACCAAGTTTTGAACCCTGGTGGGAGCCATTTACTTCCTATGTCTTAGTCACTGGGTCAATCAAAAAAAAAAAAAAAAAAAAAGGTCTCCATCATGCACTTTGGTGTGTGATGGTGCTTCCACTGCTAGGCATGTGTGTCTCCCACTATTCTTATGAGTAGTTGTTCTTTTTTCTAAGTGTGGGACCATTTTCTTGCATGTGGGGGCTACTTTCCCATTCGAACATGTTGTCTTAATTTTCATAATCCCATATCAATACTAAAAATCAATGTGGATTGAAACATGGCTATCCTGCCAATAGGATGAAATCTTAAACCTAAGAGCTTCCTCAATCTTCACTCATCAATTAAAATGAATGGATGTATATCTACTCAAGCACTCCAAAAATATGAAAGAGTTGTGATTTAGGTAACTTTCTATTCATCGAAGTAGAGATTTATTATAATTTTTTTTATAAAAAAACCATAAAAATCTTTTGTTTCTTTCTTTTTTTCTAGTATTGCCTTCGAAATTAAAGAAAATTATCTTTCCATTAAACTTCTCAAATTCACAGCAATCTTCTTAAAAATAAAAATCTCTTTCGTTAATTTATTTGTTTAAGTAGTACTCATTAGCTTATCACCATTACTGTCAATCAGTTTGCTTTTTATAAAACAAATCTCTGAGAATTTAGAGAGAGAGAGAGAGAGAGAGAGAGAGAGAGAGAATGATCTTTTTAGTTTAACCCAAGTGGACCTTGAAGGTTTTAGGAAGATCTCTAGAATGGCTCAATGCAATCAACTCAACAATATTTACGCAAATAATTAACCACACAGCAAAAATAAAAGCAATCAATACAAAAGCACATACCACAAGAAGGAACAATTTTAAGTTGGAAAACTCTAATCGAGTAAAAAACTACGAATCCCAACAAGGATCAATTATCAAGCAAGTTTGAACAATTACAAAATATACGTATGCCCTTTTCAATGTAAGGATTGAGTTCTTCTCACAGCAACTCTTTTTGCTCAAAGACAGTCCTTCACCTTACATTGTTCTCTACTTGATCAACATACATCTTGAACATGCACGAGGGCCTCACAAACTTCTAAGAGAGATGTAGAAGGAATTTTTCTTTAGAATAAAGTTTCAGCACTTTAACTCTCAATGAAAGCTCTAGCGAAGATGCTATCCAATATTTAATCTCACTTAGATTAGTGAGATTTACATGCCATGATTTAAGGTTAAGAGAGAACTCCTTTTTATAACTCTAATTTTATGCCTCATAATGTTGATCCAACTAGAAAAATATTTGGTACAAAATAGGAAAGTTCTACTTAAAATTAGAATAGAAATCCAAAAGTCCATGAGGAACTTTACGCCATCTGATCATTCTATCAGGCACTAGTTCTACCTCCATTTCGATTGATCGGGCAATCCCTATTTTTCCCAAGTTTTTTTCTTTAACTCCTTTGCTAACCAAAACCCTAGTCTATCTAAAAGAATCTGAAATATAATTTAATAGACCCAGAGTTTTGTCCAATCCATAAATTAGTTAACATATATAAATCCTTATATACCTGCCTGCATAAAGAATCAAAATTATTAGAGATTTTAGGTAAGTGGTTTATGAATGAAATGGGCCAGAATCAAGTTGAAATTAGGAAACTATCCTTAAGTGTAACTGCTGGCTCATAATTTAAAATAGAAGTCCATACAAATTGATATCAAATTAAATCAGGCCATTGTGCAAATTTAAGCCAAGCACCTAGGAGTTGAAACCGATTCTAACCCGGAACAAATGTCCATCGATTTTCCATCGGTTTCAACTTTCACTTGGATGTTGCGGTAAAATCATCCACGGGTCTCCAAATGGAACAAATGTCCAGAGATTTTCCATCCATTTCAACTTTCACTTGGATGTTGTAGTAAAATCATCCACCGGTCTCCAAATGGATCAATTAGCAGGTCATTTGCCAAATACTAATCAAAGACTCTCTCTCTCTCTCTCTCTCTCTCTCTCTCTCTCTGAGAAAAAAGTTAAAAACTGCCAGTTGTGGTGGGGTACGAACCTGGATCACGCGTGAAGGTTATGTCCCTCTCATTTTTTAAGAAAAGAAGAAGAGAAAGGAGAGCAGAAAGTAGAAGAACAACCAGGAGAGAAATAAGATGAGGAAGAAACAGTTTCTCAGGTATTCTCTCTCATTTTTATTCAATTCTCAGCCGATAGTGCAACATGATTGGGAAGATATCGATCTTTTTACAATTTTCTATGGTAATGATACCTACAAAACTGTATATATATATATATATATATTTGTGATTCTAATCCAACGATAAGTATAAGTTCGGTGAGTATCAAATTTGGACCTTGCACCAATTGAAGGTTAGAGTTTTTGAGAATTCCTCTTTATTATAAAAACTTGAGGTTCTTTCATCCTTTCCAAAATTTTCAGAACTTAAAACCCATCAGCTTTTCATATCTTCGAGCTCACTTGTTTTGATAGTTTACTGGTGCATGAAATTTGATAAATGTCTGGTGAAGTAAGCATTGAAATATAACAAATAAAGCACTAAAAGTTTAGCAAAGCTTGTAATTTTATAGGATTGATCAACATAAGTTTCCACTACAAAAATTATGGTTAATCAATACACCCCCACAATTTACTTCTCCATTTACTCCCTAGTGTCAAAAATTACTCTCCACCGCACATAAATTTTTTTTAAAAAAAATCCATAATCTACCCCTCCCCCTCTTCCCTTCCACCCACCTCCCGCTCTCCCTTCATCTCCCTCCCCCTCCCAGTAGCAGGTAGGGAGGGAGACAGGCAGGGAGGGAGATTGGGAGGCCCTCCCAGCAGGCGACAGTGACCGAGAGGGGAAGGGAAAGAGAGGAAGAAAAACCAGAGGGAAGGAAGGAAGAGAGAGGGAGGGGCTGCTCCCTCCCCACCGGCAACTGAGCCGGGAGGTGGGTGGAGGGGGTGATGGGAAAGGAGAGGAGGGCGTAGTTTAGAAAATTTTTAAAATATATTGTGTGGGTGTAAAGAGTAATATATGCTATGCAAATAAAAGCTCTTTGATTTATTTAATATAAATATTCATGCATATCTTTATCTCTCCTGGCAAAGTTATCAATCCGAAGATAAGGTACGATGGTAGGGAGTCTCTCCACTGGGGACTCTGGCTTGATGAAGCTGTCCTTGCTAGTCATGTCAGTCTTCCACCATTTTAGTGATTAGCAGACCCACAAACATGATTTTCAAAGAGAGCTTCGTATTTGTGGTAAACTCATAGGATTCTAATATCTGTAAAGATGTGAGACCCACTTGTTGTCAAATTAAAAAAAAAGATATAAAATGCCAAGCGGGTATAGTAAAGAGTCTCCATCCCAGCCTTATTATTATTATTATTATTATTATTGCTAAAAGGGTAGTTCATCACAGCCTGATTATTGTTTCGGGTGATCTGATTCTAACAAGCAAGAATTAGTTTTATGGAGAGGTATATATATGGCTATATATATATTATTCAAATAATGCAAGAGAGGGAGTCAAACTCAAAACCTTGGAGAGTAAATCCAAGGCTCAAATCAATTAAGTCACCGCCTTACGGTAAAAATTTATTATAGATTTTCTTTTAATGTTGATTTTCGAGAATTGATGTGATGGCTTGTTTGTTGGAGATGTCAATTTTTTTTTAGGAATTTCTCAATTCCAACCAGCTAACCTAAGGTGCAGCTCAATTAGCCTAGGATTATAGTTTTCTCCTAAAGGTTGCAAGTTTGAATTGCACTACTATACTAAGGTCATGTGATTGTTCCTGCTCCCTTTGAATATAAAGGGATTAGTCCGGCCCAGAGGGCTGAACACCCTCTCTTTATGGGATAATCCAGCCAACTAACCTAAGGCGTAGCTCAATTGGCCTATGATTACGGTTTACTTTTGGATGTTGTAGGTGTAAGCTGCGCTACTATACTAGCGTCATGGGGATTTATCTAGCTCCTTTTGAATAGAAAGGGATTTGTTCGACCTAAACGGTTAAAACACCCTCCCCTCATGGGATTAAAGAAAATAATAAAAAAAACCCAACCAGTTAAAGGTTCTGGCATGTGATGTTGCTTCCCTTGGGACTATTAGTGTATTTCTACTCCATCCATTAAAGTAGGACCCAGGATCGAGACTTGCCACCGACTCTCTTCTTTTTCCACATCCACCAGCGCGTCCATTCAGCAACATTAATTGTAGTTCTCACAACAGTGGATGTACCACCTAGCCTAAAAGGGGCATCATCTTGTAAAAACATACGAGTCTCTCTCCTAGGTTTCCCAAACGAGTCAAGAAACCCATATCTCGTGAAGTTTTCAAATCTAGTGGCCCACTTGTAAGTTTCCACAGTGGGCCAGATAATTTTAAATTCAAAAAAAGAGGATATTACAAAAAAATAGAAAAATTCATGTGAGTCCACCAAATGATAAACCTCACACCCAAATTATGGGTGCTTCGGAGCCCCCTTTTTTTTTTTTCACCCAATTGGGGCCGCGTTCCTATTTCTTTTATAACGTAAAGAAATTGGAGTTTTTTCATCTTCTCCTTCTTCTTCAACCCCTTCCTTCTTACCTAAGGTGCTACTTGTCCCCATCTACTTCAAAAGTAAATTAGTGAGAATAATAAATTATATGTTGGATGTTGGTGAGGTGGAGATGAGTGGAGGTGAGAGATGCTACTATTTATTAGTAATTTTTTAAAAAGCTTAGAGAATAGAAAATGATTTCAGCTTGGAGAAACAAATAATATATTTTTGTTCCTCCCCCTCTCTTTGGTCAAGTAAAAAGCTGGTGGGGGGAATAATAAGGAACAAAAGAAAAAAAAAATCAATGTCAGTCTTAAGAAGAAAAAAGGACCATACATTTGGTGGAGAGGATAAAGAGTGATTATACTTCGACCCCCATCTTATCGACTTTACTATTAGCTATTTGGACAAGATAAAGACGACGAGCAACCTATGGTTCTTTAAAATGAACGCCACCAACCGAATGCTTGTTCTTTAGTTTGAGGCATGAACAAGATTTCCAAACCGGAATGTTTTTGTTTTAGGACGAAACCTGCCGTTTTACATGCCCAAATCCCATGGTATTAATGTTGGTTAAAAGAAATGATGAAAATGACAAAAAGGAAACAAGGAAGAAGGGGAGGGTTGAAGAAATCTCACTTTCTTCATGTTATAAAGGAAATAAGAGAGCATTGAACTCTCTGCTGGTGTAAAAAACTTGCAGTAAGTTTATTGCTCTTCTACAAGAGACGTAAAAACAATATTCTCTAACACAAAGTTTCAGCACAATCTCTCCAATAGAAGCTCTAAAGAAATAGGTTAATCTCTAATGTGAATTCTCAATTCAAAACAATGAGACCCTTGCATTAGGGTTGAGAGAAAATCCTTTTTTATAACTCACAAGTCGTACCTTAGGGTTAGAGACCTTGTAGAACAAAAACTAAAAGTTTTGGCACAAACAGGAAACAATTCCATGTAGGAATGCGAGTTTCTACGCATCGTGCACTCAAGCCGAACTCCATGTCCGCTTGAGCAGATGTTTTTTTTCAGTATAATTGATGCAAACTTTTCGAGTTATAACTTTGTCGTTTTAGCATTAATTGACACAATCTTGGAACCTATGGATATTTAGTCGAAAAGAGCTTTCTAATGGTAGGTAGCTTGCCCCAATCTGGACCTTGGTTTGTGAGATATGATCTTTTTAATCCATATTGTCCTAAAAAAATTACTTCAAAATATTTCAATTTGTGTTTTCCTTGATTTTTTTACTTTAGTGCATCCGAAGACTCATACCACAGTTCATTCTAAAAGAAATAAAAAATTAGAACTCAATGGATCTAGAGTTTTGTGGGACCCAGAGTTTTGTCTAACCCATGAATTAGCCAACACAAAAATATCCTAACAACTTAGCCGCCATTGAAATTTTTTCAAACTTGATTTGATATTGTTGGTGTCAAAATCAAATCCCACTAATTCGGACAAGCAAATATCGGCTGAACAATCAGTTTTTATTAGGAATCAGGTAACCAATATCTCTTGAGTTGACCTTCTAAAATCATCTAAGATCATTTTTGTTACAAGCTAAAAGGCATTGAAATTGTATAAACGTGGACCGTTTATTAATGGCTAGTACATTGTCGTCTCCTTAAGCCAACACGACATTGTTTTTCTCTTTTCCTTGATCAAGCGAGAGTGCCAATTAGCAAATGATGTCAATATTGTACCTTGCTTGATTTGGGGGCTGTGCTAATAAATTTCAACCTTCTTTTGTAGTCAACCTCATGATTGGTTCAATGGTTGAATGCATTGCAATGGTTCTCATTATTTTATCTATAGAATTGTTCTTTTTTTTTTTTTTCTGTTCTTTCAATATAATTCTGTTTCTAGATTGAATGATGGTTAACTTACCTTGCATATACTTTTTTTATAAATAATTTTCTGATTCTCACATAAATGTACAGTTTAGATATTGGATGTTGAATCTTCCTCGAATATCTTGTGAAGAAAGCTTTCTTTCTTTAATTTAGCAATGAGAAGGCCTTTTCTATAAGTAGCATTCATGTATTTTTTCTTCTCTTTCTATTATTGTTTTTCTTTATTGCTATTCTTCTATTTTTTTTTCTTCTATTTTTTTTTCTGTCTCATTATTGCTTAATTTTTGGAGCCATTCGTTATAATCACATTGTTGTATGTACGATTGCTGTGCAAATAGAAAAAAACATTGGGTGAAGCATGCATTCAACAGTATTTAATTTTGCAATGGAAACCAGCACACATGAAAACCTACATTATACAATTAAGATGTTATTTGACTTTGAAGATTAACGTAAAAGGTTTGTTCTCCGTCATATATAAGCTAATGATGTTCCCCAATTGCTTTATGTTATAAAATGACTATCTTCCTTACACTAACAAAAAGATAAAAAAAAAAAAAGAAAAGAGAAGAAAAGAGAAGAAAACAAAAAAACAACAACAACAACGAACTATTCTTGTACTTGACCATCATCAACCAAAGTAGATGAACATATCCCATGTGCAATTGTTCACTGCATGTTATAATTAGTGAAAAGTGTACACCTTTGTTTTAGTAGAAAAGGGTGTATAATTTTGAAATTAGCAAGGCATCTTCCTTGTGTCATATATCAAAATGTGCATTAGACTAAGTTGGGCATCCAGGTTTTGTAGCCAAAATTGATATTACAATTAGTGTAATTGTTTTACAAAATGACTTGGATTGCTTGTAAGCAATTTTCATTTCTGGCTTTTGATTTTTTTTATTATTTTTATTGAAACCTATGGATCTGCTTAGCCTCAATGCATGAAATCTTTGGAATTGAACGTTAGCTATGTATTCATAGGAAATAATTCTCTAAATATTTAAAATAATGAAACTGTAGATTGGGAAAGTGGGTGTTTAGAGTGAGATGGGAGTGCAGTGGGCGACACATGAGATGGTTCTCTCTTAAGTGCGTTATGTAGTTGTTTAAATTTATTTATTTTCCAAATGATACTTTTATTTTGATACCAATGATAAATGTACAAATGACAGACTCTAGGACCAATTGTGTTAGGTGTAAACCTAGGTGCACTTTTACAACAACTGTGATATATACAAGAAGATAGGAGCAGGAGTACTGTAAAATGACCTATTCAGGAAGAGGGCAAAACATGAAAAATGGTATTGGTCAGCAGCATGCACATCATGGATTGCTTGCACGGAGATAGACATGGATGGTCGGATATAATTCCATGTTTTTTAACATATTCATTCTTTAACATGGTGAAATAGGACCAACTTACTTTTGGGTTGGACAGACATGGGTGAATGATTTAAGGTATCGGTGTAGATGTGACTGCTATAATTTTATTTACTATGGTGATGTCTACTATTTTTTTTCTATAAAAAGTTGAGATTCATTGATGTTCACCTTTTAGGGACATCCACCTTTTAGAATCTCTGGGTTACACTCTTATATATTTCTTGACAAGAAGATCAGATTTTCATGGCAGATCTCTATTTGTAGTCATTTGTTTGTTGGTATTTTTTTCCCTATAGATATCACTCTTTGTGAGCTTCCTTTTAAGTGAACTTTTATCTTTACTTTGGGTTAGCCTTATCCGGTAGGGTCTGAAATCTAGCACTTTGTGTCAATGAAAAGAAGATGTAGTTGATTTTTGCAGAGCTATTTGTTGGCCAAGTGGGTCCAAACCATAATTGGGTTCAGTATCTGGGGTGATTTCCCTAATTATATTAGGAATTTCCTGTTTGGTTAAACAGCAGTTTCTTAATAGGTTAGGACTTTCCTTTTTTTTCTAACTAGAGTTCTTAGGGGATGAGGATGTAATAATTATATATATGTTGTAATCTGTAACCCTGGAGAGAGACTAAGAAAGAGGTTGAGATTCCAAGGCTATGGTTTTACAGATTGGAGGAGAACCTAGTGGAAATTGGTTTCCCGTGGACGTAGGCATCTTTGCCGAACCACGTAAATCTCCTTATCTTCTTGTGTGGTTGATTGTTGATCTGGTTGCTTTTGCACACACGTGCACAACAAGTGGTATCAGAGCGTCAAAGTTGTGCATGAAAGATCAACGGGAAGAGGAGAGATCAACGTTGATCTCTGCCAGGCCACACTCTTCGGGATCTCTGTTTCCTGAAACAGAGAAACGAGAATCGGAGAAGAAGGCAGAAAGTAGGTTCTGCTGTGCTGGCTATCTTAGGTCAGTAGAAGATTAGTGGGCCGCGATCTTCCTTTGGAAACAGTTCTTGGCTGCCGGATCTGAGGAATAAGACCGGAGAATAAATATATAAAAAAAAAACTCATCAGCCGCAGGCCGTTCGATATCGCCGCCGCTAGTTGTTGTTCACCGTCGCCGCTGGTCGCCCCTCCTCGCCGCTGGTCGTCGGACCGCTACGCCGGAGCCGCAACAGACGGCCGCTGCCAATTACAGTTGCAGACCCAGGGTTCGTTGAAGACGACCCAGTTCTGGGTTTTGGGTTCAGGTCGGGTCAGCTTGATTTGACCCGCGTGGAGAAAGCCCAGGCAGTGATCAAAGGTTGGTCCGGGTTTCGGGTCGGGTCCATTTGACCCAACCCGTGGTAAAGCTGAGCCTAGTAAAGCAGTGCAGGTTACGGTTCAAGTTGGGTCGACCTAAACCAGTGAGCAGTCAACGGTCTAGCCCGTCAGCAGCCGTCGTCGTCAGCAGAGTGATGTCATCAGGCTGACGTCAGCCCACGTCATCGGACACGCGGTCAACGGCCAGAGTTGACCAGATTGAACGCAGAAGTTTGTTTATGCGATATCTTGATCGTCCGACGTCCGATCGGAGATCCGTTTGCGCCTACGGACTCGTCTTGAGCAAATCTACGTGATTGTGGAAGAAGATTGGCTGTTTCACGGTCAACGAGGAGTTTGACCAAATTATAAGCGTAGAAAACCATTTTTGCGATATCGGAGCTATCCAGAGTCGAATATCAGATCCGTTTTTTCTAGCGTACTCATGTTGATAAGATTTACAGTTTGGTGCAGGAGTTGAGGTCAGTGTTAATTATTTATTTTTCCTATTGCTTAATTTTATTAAGATGGAGAACAATATTATCAACACTACCATGGTTAAGCTCAACCATTCCAATTAGTTGATCTGGAAACCGAAGATGGAAGATATTCTCTATTGTAAAGACCTCCATGATCCCTTGAGGGGGATAGTGCCCGACCGAAAGATATGCAAGATGCTGAATGGAACAAATTGCATAGAAAAACGATTGGTCACATTAGACAGTGGGTTGATAACAGTATATTTCACCACATGTCTAATGAAATCAATGCGAATACCCTTTGGAAAAAGCTAGAAGCAATGTATGATAAAAAGACCACAGTGAACAAAACCTTCTTGATCAGAAAGCTTGTGAACATGAAATTCAAGGATGGTGGTCAGATTGAAGATCACATCAATGAGTTCCAAAGTGTGGTAGATCAGTTAGCCACTATGAAGATGATCCTTGATGATGAGATGCAAGCTTTGTTGCTTCTGAGTTCTTTGCCGGATTCATGGGAGACATTAGTTGTTTCCTTGAGCAACTCTACTCCAGATTGTGTGTTATCTATGAGTCAGGTTACCAGTAATCTATAGAATGAAGAAACTAGATGAAAATCTACAGGGACAGATAATGCACAGGCCTTTGTTACTGAGAACAGGGAGAGGAGTAAGAGTAGAAGACCAAAGGGGGGTCGTGGCAAGTCTAGAGGTGAATCACAGTCCAAGTCTAGCAGTGAATCACAGAGCAAGAAAAAGTCTGTAAAATGCTTTTTCTGTGGCAAGATGGGCCACATCAGGAAAAATTGCTTTGTCATGAAGGAACAGAAAGGATCTAACAATGAAAAGAAGAATGACAGTGATAACACTACAGCTACTTTGGAACAGTAAGTAGTGGTACTCGCCGGCGATGATGATAAGTGTTTGAGTGTTGCAGATGGTTAGGTTGAGTGGGTTGTTGACACAGCAGCATCCTGCCATGCCACTCCCTGCAGGGAGATGTTCACGAAGTACAAAAGCAGGTGACTTTGGTACTATGAAAATGGGTAACACGAGTCATTCAGAGATTGTTGGTATCGGTGATGTCTGCATTAAAACCGATATTGGTTGCACAATGACGCTGAAAGATGTGCGGCATGTTCCTGATCTGCGGTTGAATCTGATTTCCGGGACTGCATTGGATCGTGAAGGGTATGAGCATTACTTCGGAAATGGTAGATGGAAGCTCACTAAAGGGTTTCTTATTATTGCGAGAGGAAAAGCGGGTAATACGCTTTATAAAACACAAGTAAAGCTGTGCAAAAATGTGTTGAATGCAGTTCAAGACAATTCCTCTTTGAATTTGTGGCATAAGAGGCTTAGTCATATGAGTGAGAAAAGCTTGCAGATGTTGGTAAAGAATGATTTAATTCCTTGCTCCAAAGGTATATCCTTTGACCTTTGTGATTATTGTTTGTATGGCAAACAGGGTGCTTTCTCTTCGACATCAAAATTGAAATCAAATGCGTTGGATTTGGTATATTCTGATGTTTGTGGTCCCGTAGAGGTAGAATCATTGGGTGGCAATAAGTTCTTTGTTACGTTCATCGATGATGCATCCAGGAAGTTTGGGTTTATCCGTTGAAATAAAAGGATCAAGTGTTCTAGATGTTTCAACAGTTTCATGTCAAGGTTGAAAGAGAAACAGGTAAACTCTTGAAGTGTCTCCGCACAGATAATGGGAGAGAGTATACATCCAAGCCGTTCAGAAGCTATTGCTTGAAACATTGCATTCGACATGAAAAGACAGTTTCTGGTACTCCACAGCACAATGGTGTGGCAGAGAGAATGAACCGCACTATTCTTGAGAAGATGAGATGCATGATAAGATTAGCACGGTTGCTGCCTAAGTCATTCTGGGGTGAAGCCGTTCTGACTGCCGTTTATCTGATTAACAGATCTTTCTTAGTTCCTTTGAATTATGATCTTCCAGAGAAAAAATAGACAGGTAAAAATGTTTCTTATTCATATTTGAATGTGTTTGGGTGTAAAGCATTTGTACATGTATCAAAGGAGCAGTGTTCCAAGTTGGACGATAAGATAGTGAGTTGCATCTTTCTTGGCTATGGTGGAGATGAGTTTGGCTACAGGTTATGGGATCCAGCGAAGAGGAAGCTTATCAGAAGTAGGGATGTGGTTTTCCATGAAGACCAGTTCTTTAGAGATGTTGAGAAGATTAATAAGTCTTCTTAGTCAGTTGATGGATTGGTTGATCTTACACCGACTCTTTCTCCGGTGCAGACTACAGGTGGAGAATGTAGACAAAACGATCCGGATCGTGATGAGGCACAGGGGTTGCCTGATGATGAGGGTGTTGAGCAGGGGGAGCTGCAATCTCCTTGGTTGGAAACCACGGAACCTCAAGTTAGGAGGTCTACACGAGAGCGTCAACCATCAACTAGGTATCCTGCATCCGAATATGTTTTGCTTACTGATGAGGGGGAGCCATATAGCTTCCGAGAAGCAATGACTTATGGTGATAAAGATGAGTGGACGAAGGCTATGCAGGATGAGATGAGTTCTTTAAAGAAGAACAAGACATATGAGCTGGTGCAACTTCCTAAAGATAGGAATGTTCTGAAAAACAAATGGGTGTTCGAACTGAAAAAGGATGAGAATGGGAAACTGGTGAAACACAAAGCACGGTTAGTGGTAAAAGACTTCGCACAGACGAAGGGTATCGACTTCAGTGATGTTTTCTCTCCTGTTGTGAAAATGACTTCTGTTAGAATCGTCTTGGGTCTAACCGCCAGCATGGACCTTGAGCTTGAACAGATGGACGTGAAGACCGCGTTTCTTCACGGTGACTTGAAAGAAGAGATCTACATGGCTCAGCCAGACGGGTTTGAGGTAGAAGGAAAAGAACAGATGGTTTGCAAGTTGAAAAAGAGTCTCTACGGGCTGAAGCAAGCACCGAGACAGTGGTATAAGAAGTTTAATTCATTCATGTTGAGTCATGGGTACCGGAGGACAGTTGCAGATCATTGTGTCTATGTTCGTCGATTTATCGATGGCAGGTTCATCATCCTTCTTTTATATATAGATGATATGCTTATAGTTGGACAGGATAGTAAGTTGATTGGCAAGTTAAAAGAGGAGATGTCAAAGTCGTTTGACATGAAAGACTTGAGTCCCGCACGAACGATATTAGGCATGCAAATACGTCGTGATAAGAGTTCCAAGCAGCTGTGATTGTCACAAGAGAAATATGTTGAACGAGTACTCGAGCGGTTCTACATGAAGAATGCCAAGCCAGTTATCATACCTCTAGTCGTCACTTCAAACTAAGCAAGCGCTTGTGTCCTACTACAGATGATGAAAAGGAACGGATGGCATGTGTTCCTTACTCCTCTGCTGTGGGGAGTCTCATGTATGCCATGGTTTGTACACGGCCAGACATTGCTCATGCTATGAGTTTAGTGAGTAGATTTCTCGTAAATCCTGGAAAAGAGCATTGGGAAGCAGTGAAGTGGATCTTTAGATATTTAAGAGGTACTTCTAAGGTGTGCTTGTGTTTCAGAGGCTCAAAACTAGTCATGGAAGGTTATACTGATGCTGATTTTGCAGGCGATCTTGATCGTCGGTTGTCGACTTCTGGTTATTTGTTTACTTTCGTAGGGGAGCTATCTCCTGGCAATCGAAGTTACAGAAGTGTACAACACAGTCTACAACTGATGCGGAATACATAGCTGCTAATGAAGTAGGGAGAGAGATGCTTTGGTTGAAGAGATTCCTTCAAGAATTAGGTTTGAAGCAAGAAGAATATGTAGTTTACTGTGATAGTCAGAGTGCTATGGATTTCAGTGATAATGCTACATATCATGGTCGCATGAAGCACGTTGATATCAAGTACCATTGGATTCGTGAGGTGATCGAGAAGAACTTCATGAAGCTGGAAAAGATTCATTCGGATAAGAATCCCTCGGACATGATGACAAAGGTTGTGTCTAAGGGAAAGTTGGAGCTGTGTTCAGAGTTGGCAAGGCTGAACTCCCAGTAAGGGGTTCAGGGCGCCTTCCCCATGGTCTGAAGGGGGAGATTGTTGGCCAAGTGGGTCCATACCATAATTGGGTTCAGTATCTGGGGTGATTTCCCTAATTATATTAGGAATTTCCTGTTTGGTTAAACAGCAGTTTCTTAATAGGTTAGGACTTTCCTTTTTTTCTAAGATAAAGTTCTTAATGATTATATATATGTTGTAATCTGTAACCCTGGAGAGAGGCTGAAAGAGAGGCTGAGATTCCAAGACTGTGGTTTTACAGATTAGAGGAGAACCTAGTGGAAATTGATTTTCTGTGGACGTAGGTATCTTTGCCGAACCACGTAAATCTCCTTGTCTTCTTGTGTGGTTGATTGTTGATCTGGTTGTTTTTGCACACACGCGCACAACACTATTGCCCCTTTCTACTTCATAGTAAGGCACATGTTCATCTTTTATTTATTTATGTTTTTTGAAATAGATGTTCCTTATATTTTTTAACAAAATCATTTTTAGAGCTATATTATAAATACAGATATTGGCCAACAGTTGTTGTGCAAATCTTACCAATTAGAGTTCATATCATACTTCCGCCATTGTTGATCCTTGCAGTTTGAGGACTTGCCGGATTACTTCATTATTCATGAAGGTCAGTGTGAGATGTTATTCTGCTTTGTTAAGTTATTACTAAAACCACCATCTCAATTTTGTTATTCGTATGTCGTTAGATAGGATATAATAATTATTTTTTTGCTTAATAGAAATTAACTTAGAACAGTAAGCTCATTTGATTCTTGGTTTTTTAAAGGAACTACATGTTATTAGTTAACTATGCTTTCGACTTGACTATATTGAAATATCCTCGGGTTGGCAACAATCCAAGAGCTTAAGTAAGAGTTTAAAGAACCTTTTTCTTGGGTGGGATTTCAATTTTTTTTCATTCATATACTTAGCGGTGTAAGTAGACCATGTCACGTTTACCAAGAAACTGATATAGGTAGACTGGGCAGGTTAAAATAAATTAATTATATTTTTTTATACACATTCATGTTAAAATATATAGAAATATGTGATTTTTATCCTCAAATGGTTATTCAAATTCCATATCCATTATCTTATGAGGTCTCATTTTTCTTGTTATACATCAATGTTTTTCCCTTTATTATTTTTAAATGTACTAGCAAAAGAGGCTCATGCTCAACTCATACCGACACAAAAGAATAATGCTAAACTAATGACAAAATATATGAAATTTAGAAAGATAAAATGATTAAAAGAATTCAATTTTTTTAAAAAAATTAAACTAATTAAAAACTATAAATAAAATATTCACTATTGAAAGAAATTAAAACGCTTTAATATCTTTTTTCATCATCTTTTATAGCAATACACTGCACAGTTATTTACTTTGGTTATTGCTTGTGAAGAAGGCCGTTGGGCATGGGCCAAAAAAAAAAGATATTAAAATTAATATTTTTGGGAATAATATTAGAAATAAAAGAAGTCTAAATTTATAGATATGTTATTTTATCTTTTAAAATTCTCCATGTCAAAATCTATTAAAAAAAATATCTCAATGAATTTAAAAATTATTATGTTGAGAATATGTTTTACATAATTTATTTGATTAGATTATTCAAGCTTCGCTCTAAGGAACAAAATTGAGAAAATCAAATGATGTATAAGGTGTCCAAGTCTACAATGCAATGTATTTGAGTCTGTACATTTATCTGCTACTGCAATGGAATTAGTACTGCTATTAGTCAAGTAAAGAGTACCTTTTTTTTTACCGCGCGCAATAACCATACTCCCTTTTGTCACATTCCATGAGTCACCTCAGAAGATTTTGATATAACTAGAGCTTGCAAGTTGACCAACAGACATAAGGTGTCTTCTTAGGCTCGGTACGTGCCTAGTATCATTCAATTGCGATGTACCGCCATTTGGCAATTTGATCTGAATATCTCCTTTGCCAATTATGTCATAAAGTTCATCATCACCAAGATAAACTTTTCCAAAGTCACCTTTTACATAATTTTTGAGATATTCTCTGTGTGCAGTAGCATGAAAGGACGCACCAGAATTTATAATCCAAGATTCAAATTTATAATCAAAAGAAATAATTAAAACATCTTGAACAATATCACCTGCAACATTTGTGGAAGCATCATTATCATTGTCATTGTTACCCTTCCTTTGCTTGTTTTTCTTTGGTAGAGCTATGCAGTTCTTTTTTTAGTGTCCCTTTTTGCCACAATTCCAACATGTGAACCCTCCTTTTAATGATCTTGACTTGCTTCCTGATTTAGACCTTCCACAATTTTGACTCCTCTTAGTTTTCCTTCCTTTGTTTTTTACATTCAATGCACTTCCTGATAATTCACCTGAAGATTTCCTGCAAAGTTCCTCATCGATGACAATACTCACAACATCATCAAACTTCTGTTTGCTTAATCTCGATGAATTACTTAATGAAGTAACTATATCACCCCAGCTATCTGGTAAAGAAGATAACAGTAATAGTACCTAAATCTCATCATCAAAATGTATTTTTACCGCTAACAATTGGCTCATGACTGTGTTGAACTCATTTATGTGTTCAGCAACAATCCCACTGTCACTCCCCAATCCCGGGAATTTGGGGATTTGAGTGGGCCCCCAGGGCGTGGATACGTAATCCCGTAGAAATCCGTGCCCTGAAGAATTTTGCACGAATTCCTACAAGGGAGATTCCACAGGAACGTGTAAGGTAAGCTGACACACGTACAAACATAAACTATCATAATCGAGAACCTGTGAAATACTCAATAATCATCAAGAGCACATAAAGTTCATAGTCTATTAAAGCATAATTACATACAATAGTGTTATAGTCCTTAAAAATACGTTCCCAAAATCAGTCCTTAAGGTGATACACAAGTCTTCAACATAATATTCCCCGAAGAGACGCTCTCCGTAGAATGGCTAGTAGTAAACGTCGCCATCCATCCATTCACCTACACCCCGAGGTACCGTTGGGGTATCTTCCGGGGCCGCGTCAGTATTCGTGTCGGGAGCGGGTGCTGAATCTGCAATACCGAGGGTAACACTGTTAACACGACGGTTAAGCAAGTACTAAGCATAGGAATTAATATAACAAAATACATTAGCAAGAACAATCACTAAACATGATGCATGAGTGAAACTTAGTGTTATACATACTGATTGGCAACCACGATGCTCTATTCTCCCAAAGGGAGCATACATAACGTATGGGTCGCTAGGGGATCAAGCTAGCTTCCCGAGGAGCGTCGACAACCCCTCCGTAAACCTACTGCAGTGGTGACATATAATACCCAAAGGGCAGAAGCCAAGTGGTGCCGACTCGGAGTCAATCATACAATCATAACATATATAAGAAATAGATAGTCATGAAACAACGAATACTTAAACGAAACACATGCAGGTAGGCTACAAGGCCCGAGCCTCCGCTACACCCTTGGCTAGCAAGCACACACTCAATAGAAGCTCTGGCTTGTCAGACACGCACTCATTAGAAGCTCAGGTCTGAATTGCCTCGGGGTTTGTTAGAGGAAGTGAATGCGATAACAGTCATGTCAAAGGTAGTGTTATGTATCAATATGATATGATTGCATTTAGATGAAGCAGTCTCCTAATTCCCCAAGGACATTCAGTACGAGGTACACATGAGATGTTCGGTGTCGCTGTGTTACCGCGTCTGGGTATTACATTGTGTATACGGAACACCCTTCTCATGCCAACATCCATGACTTACCATTGGGGAATCCTTCATTCATTCCAACGTATAATTACCAATGGCCAAAGGGGGAGGTATAGAGGGTACCATGACTAAAGCCCTACAACATCATCGAGACTCCTAACATCTTACGTTCACTGGGTTCTTACGGCTTAGCCGTATACAGGGTTACGGCTTAGCCGAGAGGGGGTCACAGTCATCCGGATTTTTCCGTGGGGTTACGGTTCAACCGTATATTGGCCTACGGCTTAGCCGTGCTAAGCCTACGGCTGGGTCACGGGGAGGTTACGGCTTAGCCGTAGGGTATTTCACGGTGCAGCCGTATGCAGGCCGTAGAAGGAACTGGGTTCTGTGAGCTCTCTGGAAAGTTCGCCGTAGAAAGACCTACGGCTAGGCTACGGGCTGGGTACGGCTTAGCCGTAGTGGATTTCACGGCGTAGCCGTAAGTAAGCCGTAGTACAAAACCTCATCTTACTGCTCTCTGGACATTGAGCCGTAAGAGCTCACGGCTTAGCCGTATCTTCGCCGTAAGCTTCAGAAAATCTACATACAGTTCTGTAGCTTAATTTTCGGTACGGGATCACTACAGAACTCCCTTATAAGGGAAATGCTGAGGCTCAACTGAAGTTTTCTGGAGAGTATTCCATACTCACACACCTTCTATTCCCCTCCTCCATCATTCCTACTAGATTCATTCATACATATAAGAAAGAAGAATGACAATGAGCACAACTAACTCAACATGCAATGACAATCCCACATGCAATGAATATAAACTTAAGTACTTGCCTCTCCTAACAGCACTAAACCTTCTCCCACTGTAGATTGCCGTGAGGTTAGAAGAACCTTCAAAATGGAAATGGGTTTTGCCACTTAGAGAGGGAGGAATGCCCAAAGGAGTAAGGAGAGGATGAGTGGAGACTACTCCCTACACATGCACACTCCCAAAGATAGCCAAGCACTCCAATGCAAGGAGAAGAAACCCAGAAAACCAGAGCTCCAGCCAAGAGAACGAGAGGAAGAAGAACGAACGTGGGATTCCCTTTTAAACATAATTCCCTGGAGTTACATGCAAACCCATTTGTTTCTAGAATTTCCAGTTTAGTCCGGAAGGGCTCCAATTGGCTTAAGATGAGTCCGGATTAACTTGGACCCAACACAAAAGATGATCTACGCGATAAATCACACGTAAGGAAATAGACGGTGTATCCCAGAGGTGCAAGGACAATTTACGAAAAAGCCCTTAACTACTTAAGTGGGGTCCAAACCCAATAATTCACACTGAATTAACCCTCAACAAGTCTTAATCAATATAAAACAAGATTAATTAACGTAACTAAGATTAGTGGGGGTTCGGGTCCTTACATCCTCCCCCACTTAAGATCATTCGGTCCTCCGAATGCACGTACCTTAGGTAGTAGCTCTGGATATTTAGCCCGGATTTGATCTTCAAGTTCCCAAGTGGCCTCTTCCTGTCCATGGTGATTCCATAACACCTTGACCCATTTGATCGTTCGTGTACGCAGCACCTGTTCCTTAGTGTCAACGATACGAAGGGGTCTCTCTTCGTAGCTCACATTTGGCCGTACCTGTACATCATCCAACTCAAGAACATGTGACGGATCTGGGAGGTATTTCCGGAGCATTGACACATGGAACACATTATGGACTCCTGCAAGCGAGGGTGGCAACTCCAACCGATAAGCTAAGTCTCCCACTCTACTCTGTATCTCAAAAGGCCCGACGAACCGAGGAGCAAGCTTACCCTTCTGGCCAAACCTGATAGTACCCTTCATTGGGGAAACTTTTAGGAAAACTCTGTCCCCCACTTGGAACTCGAGGGGCCGGCGGCGGTTATCTGCATAACTTTTCTGGCGCGATCGTGCAGTTCTCAGTCTATCTTGTACTTTTTGTACTTTCTCTGCTGTATCCGCTACCAGAGTGGGTCCATGGAAACTCCTAACCCCAACTTCTTCCCAGCAAACTGGCGTACGGCACTTTCGTCCATACAAGGCTTCAAATAGGGCCATACCGATGCTCGCATGAAAGCTGTTATTATATGCAAACTCGCACAAGGAGAGGTGCTCATCCCACTCCTTTCCGAAATCCATTACGCTAGCTCGTAGCATATCTTCCAGGGTCTGTATCGTTCGTTCCGATTGCCCATCTGTTTGAGGATGGTAAGCCGTGCTAAAACTGAGTTTGGTGCCTAAAGACGTCTGGAAAGACTGCCAAAAGGAGGACACGAACCTACTATCTCGGTCGGATACAATTGAGACCGGGGTACCATGTAGCCGTACAACCTCATCAATGAAGATCTTGGCCATTTCCTGAAATTTCATCCCTTTCTTGATGGGAATAAAGTGGGCTGATTTTGTTAGTCGGTCAACAATCACCCACACTACATCATGGTGTCTACTTGTTCGAGGTAGTCCGGAAACAAAATCCATCGTCAGATTCTCCCATTTCCATTTAGGAATCTGTAGAGGGTGTAACAAACCGGGAGGCTTCCTGTGCTCAGCCTTCACTCGTTGGCAGGTAAGGCATTTGGCTACAAAGCCCGCTATGTCCCTCTTCATGTTATTCCACCAAAACCTGCCATGTAGATTCCGGTACATTTTTGTACTCCCTGGGTGCATGGAATACCGAGCATGGTGTGCTTCAGTCATAATTGCCCTCTTTAGGTTATGATTTTGAACTCCTGGAACACAAAGCCGATCTCGGAAGTACAACACGCCGTCTACAATCCTGAAGTCCGGTTTCTCAGAAATATGATCACGAATCTTGACAAACTCCGGGTCTTCAAACTGTCTCTCCTTGATCTGCTGAATCAAGGTGGGTTCGAAGACTGACATAGCCACTAACAAGACCTTATCATCTACGAATTCAACTTCCGCGTCCAGATCTCGGAATTCCTCCACTAGGGACCATTCACCACACAAGGCTGCCAACTCGGTGGTGGATTTCCTGCTTAAAGCATCAGCTACTACATTCCCTTTTCCAGGGAAGTATCTAATCGGAAAGTCATAATCCTTTATGAATTCCAACCACCTGCGCTGTCTCATGTTAAGATCATGCTGCGAAAACAGATACTGGAGACTACGGTGATCACTATGGACTTCAAATTTCTCTCCATATAAGTAATGTCTCCACATCTTCAGCGCGAAGATCACTGCAGCCAATTCCAAGTCATGTACGGCATAGTTTTTCTCATGTTCCTTCAATTGGCGAGATCCGTATGCTATTACTTTTCCATTCTGCATGAGTACACACCCTAGCCCAATCCCTGAAGCATCTGTATAGATAACAAATCCGCCACTCCCTTCTGGCAGGGATAAGATCGGGGCTGAGGTTAACTTCTCCTTAAGCAGTTGGAAACTCGACTCACACTCAGCGGACCACACAAATGGTTCGTTCTTTCGTGTCAACTTAGTCAAAGGGGCGACTATTTTGGAAAAGTCCTTCACGAACCTTCTATAATAACCGGCCAAGCCAACAAAACTTCTAATTTCTGCAACGGTTTTGGGACTCTGCCAAGTAGTTATAGCCTCAATCTTAGCCGGATCTACTGCCAGCCCATCCTTAGAAATTATATGCCCTAAAAAGGCAACTTGTTCCAGCCAAAATTCACATTTGTCCAGTTTGGCATACAGTCGGTGGTCCCTTAGCAATTGTAGAGAGGTCCTCAGATGCTCCGCATGCTCGCCTTTGGTCTTGGAGTACACCAAAACATCATCGATGAAAATTACTACGAACTGATCAAGATAGGATGAGAAGATCTTGTTCATTAAGGCCATAAACACTGCGGGGGCATTTGTCAATCCAAAAGGCATAACCAAGAATTCGTAATGCCCATATCTCGTCCTGAAAGCTGTCTTTGATGCATCTTGGTCCCTAACTCGCAGTTGATGATATCCAGACCTAAGATCGATCTTCGAAAAATGTGTTGCACCCTGTAGCTGATCAAACAATTCATCAATTCTAGGCAGTGGATATTTGTTTTTAATTGTCACCTGATTCAACTGCCGGTAATCAATACACATTCTAAGGGTGCCATCCTTCTTCTTCACAAATAAAACTGGGGCTCCCCAAGGAGATGTGCTAGGGCGAATAAACCCTTTATCCAATAATTCTTGTAACTGCAGTTTCAGTTCACGTAGCTCTGCCGGGGCCATTCTATATGGGGCCTTAGATATGGGAGCGGTACCGGGTACCAGCTCTAAAGTAAAATCCACTTCCCTGATTGGTGGAAGGCCGGGTACTTCATCCGGGAATACGTCCGGAAATTCGCAAACCACAGGTATTTCTTCTAACTTCTTAGGTGATTTCTTTTCTACGATGAAGGCAATATAGCCCTCACAACCACTATGTATTAATCGTTCCGCTCGAAGTGCTGAAATCAATCTGGTGTTCGAACTCTTCTTGTCACCTTGGAACACCGCACTTGGACCATCTTCACTCACCTTTACGGTGACGGTCTTACGGTAGCAATCCAAACAGGCCATATATTTGGTCAGCCAGTCCATGCCTAGGATTACATCGAAGTCGTGCATGGGTAGCACAATAAGTTCCGCTGGGAGAAGAACTTCTCCGATGAGAACTCGACAACCAGGGTAATAGTCATCACAGGTTACCCGTTTACCAACCGGAGTGATAACGCTCAGCACATATGGCAACTGTGCTGGCGATTCCTGTATCCTACTAGAGAACCGAGGTGAGATGAAGGAGTGTGAAGATCCCGAATCAAACAACACTTTAGCTTCAATACCACAAACAGAAACCTTACCTACAACCGCATGTTCTGCCGCTTCTGCCTCTCCTTGTGTCAATGCATAAGCGCGGCCTTGCCTTTGGGGTCGGTGTTGCTGTCCTTGTCTCTGTTGTCCCTGGCCTTGTCGTGTCTGCCCTTGGCCTTGTCGTGTCTGCCCTTGGCCTTGTCTCACTTGCTGTTGCTGTCGGTTAGGCGCAGGAGGGGGCTGCTGATACTGCTGCTGTTGATAGCCTTGGCTAAATTCCTTCCTTCTCGGGCACTCGGACAAGCGATGGTCCAGGGAGCCACAGCCAAAACAGGCTCCCATAGCCCTCCAACATTTACTAGTCTCGTGACCCTTCCCACATGCACCACAAACTGGTCGGGACGTGCTGCTAGCAACTCCCTTCTGTTTCTTAGAGTACTGCTGACCTTTCCCCGAAGGTGGAGCACTCTTCTTAGACTCCCCCAAGAATAGGCTCTTCTCAATTTCTTCCACTGCATAAGCCCTGGCTACTGCATCATCATATTGAACGGGACGCTGAAAGGCAGTGGCATGTCCCTTGATAGCAGGCCTTAACCCTTCCAGAAATCTTTCCACCCTCTTTTCCTCAGTATCAATCAAGTCTAGAGCAAACCGAGAAAGCTGGCTGAATACATGCACGTATTCTGCAACGGTCATGAGGTTCTGCTGCAGGGAAAGAAACTCTGCCTTCTTTTTGCGAGTAACATGGTCAGGGATGAACTTCTTCCGAAACTGCCTCTTAAAGGCTTCCCACACAGTAGCATCCGGCATAGTCCTCATGTGGTCCCGGATACTCTTCCACCATGTATCCGCGACGTCTCTAAACATGGATGCTGCGAGGACCACTTGCTGTCTAGATGTGCAAGTCAAGGTATCGAAAACATTTTCCGTGTGGACAAACCATTCATCTGCTTGTAACGGATCCTCATGTCCAGTAAACTCTGTTGCTCCCCTTTTTCGAAACTTCTCATACAAGGAGTTGGGATCTCCTGGCTGATCCTGTCGGTTCAACATGGCGGCCATCTGCAACTGCATGGCGGCCTGATTGGCGTTACTAGCTGCCAATTGATGCATTAACATCATAAACCGTTCCTCTGTATTGTAGGTGGGTTGAGGGGGAGGTTGTGGTGGAGGATCAGCGCCGTCCAACTCAATATTATTACGGTTATTATCACCGGAGCTGTTGTTCGTACCGGATCCAGACGCCATGGTTCTGCAGTCACAATGGTCATTAATCATATATGTTTAATAAATGCACATACATACATACTACAGTCATACCATAGTTATCATTTATAATAGAAACCCACTTAAACGGATCTATCGGAACCTCACCACGCTTCCTAATGTTGCTAAGTCTTTTAAGTGACTTCTTGAAATGTCTCTGATACCATTACTTACGTATGTCACGCCCCAATCCCGGGAATTTGGGGATTTGAGTGGGCCCCCAGGGCGTGGATACGTAATCCCGTAGAAATCCGTGCCCTGAAGAATTTTGCACGAATTCCTACAAGGGAGATTCCACAGGAACGTGTGAGGTAAGCTGACACACGTACAAACATAAACTATCATAATCGAGAACCTGTGAAATACTCAATAATCATCAAGAGCACATAAAGTTCATAGTCTATTAAAGCATAATTACATACAATAGTGTTATAGTCCTTAAAAATACGTTCCCAAAATCAGTCCTTAAGGTGATACACAAGTCTTCAACATAATATTCCCCGAAGAGACGCTCTCCGTAGAATGGCTAGTAGTAAACGTCGCCATCCATCCATTCACCTACACCCCGAGGTACCGTTGGGGTATCTTCCGGGGCCGCGTCAGTATTCGTGTCGGGAGCGGGTGCTGAATCTGCAATACCGAGGGTAACACTGTTAACACGACGGTTAAGCAAGTACTAAGCATAGGAATTAATATAACAAAATACATTAGCAAGAACAATCACTAAACATGATGCATGAGTGAAACTTAGTGTTATACATACTGATTGGCAACCACGATGCTCTATTCTCCCAAAGGGAGCATACATAACGTATGGGTCGCTAGGGGATCAAGCTAGCTTCCCGAGGAGCGTCGACAACCCCTCCGTAAACCTACTGCAGTGGTGACATATAATACCCAAAGGGCAGAAGCCAAGTGGTGCCGACTCGGAGTCAATCATACAATCATAACATATATAAGAAATAGATAGTCATGAAACAACGAATACTTAAACGAAACACATGCAGGTAGGCTACAAGGCCCGAGCCTCCGCTACACCCTTGGCTAGCAAGCACACACTCAATAGAAGCTCTGGCTTGTCAGACACGCACTCATTAGAAGCTCAGGTCTGAATTGCCTCGGGGTTTGTTAGAGGAAGTGAATGCGATAACAGTCATGTCAAAGGTAGTGTTATGTATCAATATGATATGATTGCATTTAGATGAAGCAGTCTCCTAATTCCCCAAGGACATTCAGTACGAGGTACACATGAGATGTTCGGTGTCGCTGTGTTACCGCGTCTGGGTATTACATTGTGTATACGGAACACCCTTCTCATGCCAACATCCATGACTTACCATTGGGGAATCCTTCATTCATTCCAACGTATAATTACCAATGGCCAAAGGGGGAGGTATAGAGGGTACCATGACTAAAGCCCTACAACATCATCGAGACTCCTAACATCTTACGTTCACTGGGTTCTTACGGCTTAGCCGTATACAGGGTTACGGCTTAGCCGAGAGGGGGTCACAGTCATCCGGATTTTTCCGTGGGGTTACGGTTCAACCGTATATTGGCCTACGGCTTAGCCGTGCTAAGCCTACGGCTGGGTCACGGGGAGGTTACGGCTTAGCCGTAGGGTATTTCACGGTGCAGCCGTATGCAGGCCGTAGAAGGAACTGGGTTCTGTGAGCTCTCTGGAAAGTTCGCCGTAGAAAGACCTACGGCTAGGCTACGGGCTGGGTACGGCTTAGCCGTAGTGGATTTCACGGCGTAGCCGTAAGTAAGCCGTAGTACAAAACCTCATCTTACTGCTCTCTGGACATTGAGCCGTAAGAGCTCACGGCTTAGCCGTATCTTCGCCGTAAGCTTCAGAAAATCTACATACAGTTCTGTAGCTTAATTTTCGGTACGGGATCACTACAGAACTCCCTTATAAGGGAAATGCTGAGGCTCAACTGAAGTTTTCTGGAGAGTATTCCATACTCACACACCTTCTATTCCCCTCCTCCATCATTCCTACTAGATTCATTCATACATATAAGAAAGAAGAATGACAATGAGCACAACTAACTCAACATGCAATGACAATCCCACATGCAATGAATATAAACTTAAGTACTTGCCTCTCCTAACAGCACTAAACCTTCTCCCACTGTAGATTGCCGTGAGGTTAGAAGAACCTTCAAAATGGAAATGGGTTTTGCCACTTAGAGAGGGAGGAATGCCCAAAGGAGTAAGGAGAGGATGAGTGGAGACTACTCCCTACACATGCACACTCCCAAAGATAGCCAAGCACTCCAATGCAAGGAGAAGAAACCCAGAAAACCAGAGCTCCAGCCAAGAGAACGAGAGGAAGAAGAACGAACGTGGGATTCCCTTTTAAACATAATTCCCTGGAGTTACATGCAAACCCATTTGTTTCTAGAATTTCCAGTTTAGTCCGAAAGGGCTCCAATTGGCTTAAGATGAGTCCGGATTAACTTGGACCCAACACAAAAGATGATCTACGCGATAAATCACACGTAAGGAAATAGACGGTGTATCCCAGAGGTGCAAGGACAATTTACGAAAAAGCCCTTAACTACTTAAGTGGGGTCCAAACCCAATAATTCACACTGAATTAACCCTCAACAAGTCTTAATCAATATAAAACAAGATTAATTAACGTAACTAAGATTAGTGGGGGTTCGGGTCCTTACACCCACCTTCAGCCATCTTCATATTAAACAATCTTTTCATCAAATAAACTTTATTTAAGAAAATGGTTTTTCATACATTCGTGAAATGACAACCATAACATCTTCAGTGGTTTGCTCTTTTGAAATATTGAATACAACAAATTTTTCTATGAGTACCTCCCATTCTGGATCTGACATAGTCGCAGGCTTTTTGGCTTTTCCTCCAAGTGGCAAGTAGAAATTCTTCTGGTAGAGGAGATCTTCTATCTGCATCTTTCAAAATGCGAAATTTTAGCCATTGAATTTTTCAATCGTCTACTTTGTGTTGTTTGTCATTGCTCCTACTCAAAACAAAGCTTTATTTACTTAATTATTTTTTTGTCAATCAAACAGTAAATCTGTTCTGTCTATCTTATAAATTTCGTTAGTATGAGTACACAGAAAAAAAAACGGACCACAGTTTGAAGTCCAGCTGACCTCAAAAAACACAATTGAATTTTGGCCGTTGAATCTGGTCAAACCTTCTGTTGATCGATGCTGACGTCACTACCTGAGGCTCTGCTAGGCTTCTAAAACAGATCAGGTCAAAACCGACCTGAAACTGAACCTAAACAAAGCGAATCTGCAGACTAGGCTTTATTATGAGTTGGGTCGACCTAAACCTGACCCAAACCTCAATTTGAGTTGCTTCCTGGGCTTCACTGGTTAAGGCTTAACCCAACCCGAAATTGACCCAAACAGATCTTCCTTTTCCTCTTCTAATTCTGCAATAGGGGCGTGCAACCCAAGCCACCCTTCTTATTTGACAGCGATCAACCAACGATGAATGGTCCGATCGACAGGCGGTAACACGAGCGATTGTGGGCGTCGACTTCGGCAGCGGGATTGCGGAAGATGGCAGCAACAGTGGCGGCGACACCCCTTCTCCGGCAATGCTCTTTTCTCTTTAATTGCAAGAGGCTGGGACCCTCTCTCTCTTTTCCAATGAAGGGGATCAATAGCGAAGACTGTCGCGGTCCCTCGTTCAGCAACGATTGCAACAACGAAGAAGTAGTGGGATTCAGTAGCCTTGCCGGCGATCTTTCTCTGACATAACCCTTGCTGCGCTCTACGATCCAATTATCACAGAACCCCTTTGATCTTCTCCAGCAACCCAAATCCTTCTTCTTCTTTAACTGTGGCTCAGATCAGAGATCTGGAAACTCAGATCTCCACCTCTGTTTCACGAGAACAGAGAACTAAACCCTTTACCATAGGATTCAATCCATCGATCCTTTGATCACAACCGCAGCAATCAACTCTGAGATATGAACCTTCTCTCTAATACCAGTTGTTGAGAATGAAAAAGAAAAACAAGATGCACACAATCCACAGAATAAACACGAGATTTACGAGGTTCACCCGATGTGAGCTACGTCCACAAAGATTCAAGCCTATTCACTATTGTTGGAGATCACCACATAAGAAAAATAGTCATCTTCTTATTATTAAACAAGTACAAGACTCTTCATAGGGTTCTTCTCTGCAGAGCAACAACTCTCTCTTTTTCTCACTCCACCACTCAGAATAATACAGAAGCCCTAATTAATAACACTTGGGCATTTACAACTGTCGGATCTAGCCTTATAACAAGGGGTCTAGATTAAACCGTCAGATTACATATTTACCTCAATAAATATTGAATATACCTAGATCAGGCTTCATCAACCCATCACCAAGGGGGGTTGGTCCAATTCATGATGTCATGTAAGAGTGACTGGACATCGCCTTTAAGGATGGCATTATGCAAGCTCTATTATATGCATAGGTTTGTGCCAGCAAGGAGGGCTAGCATTTCTGACTCAATTGGGATAGAATCTTGACGTTGATTTGCATAGGCTATCTGAATAAGCCTGGAGTGTTTATGGAAAGCTACACCTATACCTGCATTGTTAAGATTGTTTTTATCAAAGGATCCATCAAATTTCATCTGGAGCCATCCCTATGGAGGAGGTCGCCACCTTAGATGTGGAAGAAGTCTATTGAAGGTGAGACACTTTAAATCCCCTGCCATCTTCCAGGTGTGGTAAAGTTTTAAACTCTAACGAAGTGTAAGCTCGAGATAAAGGGGTTGATGGGTGAAAATGTATAGGTTTCCATTCCATATGTACAAAGAGACGATCACCTCTAGTTGTCGGGCATCGAAAGAGAAGGACCAAAACCGGCTCGTAAAGGATAGACATTGCATTAGGTTAGGTGAGAGGGGGCTTTAGATGGTGGGATTGGGTCCAGACTTGTTTGGTAAAGAGACATTCTCTGAAGAGATGATCAATGGTTTCATCAACCTTTCCACATAATTGACATAGACTGGACGAGAGGATATTATGTCGGTGAAGGTAGTGGCTAGTTTGTAATTATTATGCAAAACTCGCTACATAAAAAACTTAATTTTGGAGGGTACTGTAGCGGCCAACGCTTATTCCAGGGGAGATTTGGGCCGATAATAGGTGTTGTTTGTGCGTGGTAAAGCCCCTTGATAATGCAAGATCCTGCCTCTTCTTTTTTCTAGCATGGGGTGTCAGGTCCACCAATGGGCAAGGATAATATAGCTTGGGAGATGTGGGGTTCGAAAAGAGTAGATATTTTCCCCTTGTCCCAGACCCTATTATCTAGGGGATCAAGGAGGTCTCGTACTAGAGTTAGAAGGTGGGATTGGGCAATATTCAAATTTAAGTCTGAATGGTCAAGTAGGTGGCCAAATGGGAGCTACTGATCCTAGAAAATTCTGATGTGAGTGCCATCTCCAATCGACTAATGTAGGTCCTGGAGAATAGTATTTTTAAGGGATCGCAGTCGTTTCTATAATGGGGATGCGGACTTTGTGGGTAAACGGGAGCCAAAGTCTGTGTTTGAGATATTTCTAAGAGAGGAGTTGGACCCACCATGCAATGGGTTTAGTGATGACCTGCCAGATTAATTAGCCCATGAAGGCCTTACTCTAAATGTCCAAATTTCGTATACGAAGTCCACCAATGTGTTGAGGTGTTGTTAGGTGATCCCAAGCTATGGAGTGAGATATTTGTGGTGAGCAGTGGTACTGGTCCAAAGAAAAGAGGACATCTTACGTTTGATAAATCCGCTTACTTGTTTGGTGAGATGTTGATGGGGTAGCCAATAGTTTGGGATGACAGAACAAACAGATTTGAGGAGGGTAGTGCACCCAGCAGGGTTAAGTTAGCTACCTCTATTGTGATTTTGAACATCACCCGTTGTGCACATACATAAATCACAAGATTAACACGAAACAACCAACCACACACAAGAAGAAACACGAGATTTACGTGGTTCACCCAAACAGGGCTACATCCACAGGCACAGAGACGATCATCTTTACTATCACAAGTAAAGCATATAGAGACTCGTTCTCTTACATCGTCTCACCTACGTGGTGTGAGAACACCATGGGCATGAGAGCTCTCACCTCTATTCAACTACGCAAGATCTAGGGTTACAGACTAAACATATATATAATCTCCGTTTTCTTGGCCACCAAGAAAGCCCCGGTGCAATTACCAAAACACCCTTGACTTTAAACCAGTCCCTAGCTAACCCAGTGGACTCATCCGGCTAAACCAGAATACAAGACATAAATCCAACAATCTCCACCTTGGCTTGAATTCCGTCAAACTCGAACAACCAGGAGATAAAACCGGCAATGTCTTCACGTACTTTGTTGAATGGTACGTCACTGCATCGACGATGCAGACTTCTTCAACATTTTGATTTGTTGAACCACGACATGGACTTTGAGCAAAGTTCATCTTCTCGTCAAACTCCACTTCGAACTTAAAGCTCGAATCCATTGACGAATCTGAGTGATATTGATGAATCACTCACCATCCTACCCCATCTTCAACATCACTGTGAAGATCAAGTCACTACAAGCATGCAAGCAAAACAGATTTGGAATACAAGTCTAGATGACTTCACAACTGCAGAAACCTCTGCCTCCGAGTGGTCAAAAAACTCCATTTGACCGGGCCTCCGATCAATCAAACACATGTTTGACAACTGCTGACGCATCAGCTCCTCCTTGCTACTTCTTCATTGCTTTGCTCTAGCAAGATGAATAACATCACATGTGATCCAAAAAACATGTGAACCCCAAACGAATAACTTCGTTTGAATTAACAAACCCTTTACAACTAGGCCGGCGACTCCTATTATTGGGTTTGCAACAATAACCAGGTCAAGTAAACCCGATTCTAACATGAATCCACATCTATTTAGATCTCCTTCACAAGACCTCTGCACCAAACTGTAGATCTCAACACCACGAGCACGCTGGAAGAAACGGATCTAAAATCCAAGTCTGGATGGCTCCGATATCGTAGAAACAAGTTTCTACGCTCCGATCGGTCAAACCTTCTTGTTGACCATCAAACAGCCAATCACCCTCTTCCACTGTGTAGATCTGCTCGAAACGAGTTTGTAGGCACAAACGGATCTCCGATCGGACATCGGACGATCAAGATATCGCAGAAACAATTTCAACCGTTGAATTTGGTCAAATCTGCCTGTTGACAGGTGCTGACGTCATTGATGACGTCACTGCCAATTCTGTTGGGCTTCTGAAGCAGACCCGGGTCGGGTTCACATGACCCGGAACTGAACTGAACTGCGCGCTTGCTGGGCTCTGCTGTTAATGGGTCGGGTCAAACGGACTTGACCCGACCTAAACTTGTTGACTCTACTGGATTGAACTATTGGGCTTGTTACCACGGGTTGGTTTTGACCTAACCCGAAACCCGGAACCCAAACCGTAACCTATTCTTCTGGGCTTATATCCACGACGGGTCAAGTCAAACTGACCCAACCCGAACCCTTGAGCCGACCTGAAACTGACCCAGTTTCAGTCGTCTTCCTCACGCCGTCTCTCTTCTGCAACAGAGAAAACGGACGCCTGCGTTTCGTCCTCGGCTACAGTTCGGCGACCAGCGGCGGCGGAAAACTACTAGTCCGGCGACGGGGACGGCGACCGCGATCAGGGGTTGGCAGCGGCGACGGCAGTGAACAGATTGGCGAGAATTTTTTTTTCTTTTTCTTTTTTTCGATCTTCCTTCCCGTTTCTGGTTCCAACGATACAGGCGGAACCCAGGGTCCCTCATATTCTCAGTTGACAATGATGGCGGGCGACGGTGACCGGTGGTTCTCCAGCTGCGGAAGGGCAGTGGCGGATGCGATCGGCGACGCGCAACAGCACCACGCATAGCAGCGGCAACAGGAGGGCAAAGGGCGGCGATGATCTGGTTGTCTGCACAAATTAGAACAGGCGAAAACCTCCCTTTGCAACCACCGACCCTTCGTTGTTTCACTGTTCTTCGATCCGAACCCAGTTCTCTTCTTCTTGGATCCGTGGCCCACCGAAATCAGAGATCTGTTTTTCCGGTTTTCTCCTATCCGATCAGTGTGGCCCTTTGATCATATCACAACTGCAGCAATTGACTCCAAAAGATTTGAAAACATGTGAATCCTTTTTCCTCCGATCTTAGCGAGACCGGAGAACCCAATCTCGTCTTCTTCACCGATGGTGGCCCAACCAGAGATCACGAACTTGATCTCTCTTCTTCTCTGTTTCGAAAACAGAGATCCAAACCCTTCGACAAGGATTCAATCAGTCGATCTTCATGCGCACAACCTCTAAGCCACCGAGCGATCTCCACCTCGCTCAGAAACCCGAGGAACACCAACCTGGGCTCTGATACCACTTGTTGTGATTTTGAACATCACCCGTTGTGCACATACATAAATCACAAGATCAACACGAAGCAACCAACCACACACAAGAAGAGATACGAGATTTATGTGGTTTACCCAAACAGGGCTACATCCACGGGCACAGAGACGATCATCTTCACTATCACAAGTAAAGCATACAGATATACTCGTTCTCTCACATCGTCTCACCTACGTAGTGTGGGAACACCACGGGAAAGAGAGCTTTCACCTCTCTTCAACTGCGCAAGATCTAGGGTTACAGACTATACATATATATAATCTCCGCTTTCTTGGCCACCAAGAAAGCCCCGGTACAATTACCAAAACACCCTTGACCTTAAACCTGTCCCTAGCTAACCCAGTGGACTCATCCGGCTAAACCGGAATACAAGACATAAACCCAACAACCTCTCTAATTGGTGATTTTGCCATGGAATTTGGGGATAATAGTCTCCCAAAGTTTAGATGAGGACTTGTCAATAGTGAGAGATGAGCTAAGATAAACCATCAAAGACTTGTCATTGAGAATGTTTAGATCAATCAGGCATTTTCTTTGAATACTGCGATACATTGATGGAGAATAGAATGTGACTCTTCTGGAAGTTAATGCGTCATCCTCTTTCAACGGAGAATTTGCTCATGATATCCTTGAAGAAGTTACTTCATTTGTCTGATATTTTGGAGAAGAGAAGGATATCATCCACAAATTGGAGGATTGGTATTGGGTGTCCACCTAGTGTAAGTTAGCAAAGGGATTTTTTGGCTCAATCCTATGTTGTATATAGATTTGCTTAGAGCTTCCCTGCAGAGATTATATATGTAAGGGGAGAGAGGGTCGCTTTGTCTAACGCCTTTGGTAGGGTGGATCGTGTTTGTTGGGGTTCCGTTGATCAGGACCTTGTATCGCACAGTCGTAACACATTCCATGATCATGTCTATGAAAGCATTATCAAACCCAAAATGTAGTAGGCAACTTCGGAGGAAGGACCAAGATAAAGAATCATATGCTTTTTCTATGTCCAGTTTGATAGCCATCACATTGGTCTTTCATTTGTTCTGTTTCATGACATGAGGAATTTCTTTGGCAATGATAATATGATCCAACGCTCTTCTGTCTTTCACAAAAGCCCCTTGGTTGCCACTGATTAAAGATGGGAGAAGTTCTCGAAGTCGTGTGACAAAAACTTGCGAAATGATTTTGTAAAGAACATTGCTGAGGCTGATTGGGTGATAGTCCTTGGGTTGTTTTGGTGTAGAAGTTTTCGAGGATAAGCACAATGTTAGTTGTGTTTTATGTTTGGTGGAAGGGTTGACGTGCGGAAGAAATTAGATACAAACATGGTCAGATCATCCTGTAGGATATCCCCAAAAAAAATTGGAAAAAGGAGGCGGGGTAGTCATCAGGTCTTGGTGCTTTATGAGGTGGCATGGAGAATACTGCTCTCCGAAGCGCTCTTTTTTGGTGGGGATAGTCTTTAGCCTCATATTATTTGTCATTGACATGAGGGTGGTGAGGTGTGAGGGTAAGGTTAAGGTGGGATCACTGGTAAGTGTAGAGGGAGGATAGAAGAATTCGGTATTGTATGCATGGCAGAGGACCCGTATCTCATCCAAAGTAGTAAGACTTACACCCGTTGGGGTATAGAGTTGGTGAATATGGTTAGACCGAGATCGCACTTTGGCAGCCTAGTGGAAAAACTTGGTGTTATTGTCTCCTAAGGTTAAGCAGTTGACCCATGACCTTTGAGCCCAAAAACATTCAAGTTGAACCAGTTGGGTAGTATACTCGCTAATTAGATGTTGTTCTAGTTGATGGAGGAAGGTCGAAGTAGGATAGTGAATAGAGTTTTGGATGCCCGCTACTCTGTTTTTTAGCTTTTCTAACTCATAAAGTACATTACCCACATTCTTTTTGTTCTAGTGAAGAAGGTGAGGATGCAAGGCAATGATGGATGCATGGAGATCAGGTCGGGGGGGTTTGAACTGAATGGAGTAGAGTCCATTGTTGTTCGACCCAAGGATTAAAGTTTAGGTCCATGTGCCACATTACCTCATATTGGAAATGTTTCCATTTAGTGAAAGGGGTAGGCAACTGGGATAGTAGAAGACGGTTATGGTCAGAGCGAATCCTTGGGAGGTGAGAGACGGAATGTTGGTCAAAGTGAGCAGTCCAATAGGCATTACTTGGTCGTCTGTCCAACCGTTCAAGCATATGGGCCAAGCCTTTCCTATTGTTTGACTAGGTAATTAGAAAGCCCTTGTAACACAAGTCAGAGAGTTGAGAGAAATTGATGAAATGATGGGAATCTTTGATACGTGAGGATAAGCAAAATGGAGAACCACCTTGTGTTTCTTGGGCTGAAAGGATGCAATTGAAATCGCCCAGAAGTACCCAGGGGGCTATGCCTATATGATTGGCTTTAATGGTAAGGAGATCTTGCCACAACTGTTTTCGATGAATCCAGTTGGTGGAGGCATATACACCAGAGACGAAGAAAGATGGGACCAGAGGTGAGGCATATACACCAGAGACGAAGAAAGATGGGACCAGAGGTGTGTGTGGCAGGCTAGGACAGTAACCTGCTGGTCAGAGTGACCTAGGATGGTAAACCGCTGTGGGTTCCAACAGAACCAGATGCCTCCACCCTTTCCCCAGCCCGAAATAGTTATAGATGGCCTGGGAGGAATGATGTGATAGTCTTTTAAGGGTCGAGAGGTTGATGGTGTAGTCGTCCTGGTTTCTACTAGTATTAGTATGTCGGGTTTGTGAACTTGGAGAAGCATGTTGATATGAGTCTTTATTGGAGCCTTCTGGGAGCCCGAACATTCCACATTAGTATCTTTGGGAGAGCCATATCAAAATAATAATAACAAAGGTGAAACAAACGGAGAGGGTTTAGACAATACCCAATGCTGTGTCTGTGGAAGCAGCCTCCTCAATAGAGCAGATAGTGAGAGGAAGTGGGACTGAGCTGTAGGGTTGTAGAATGACCTCCACCCGTGTCTTGTTTCTGGAGTTTAAGGTGAATAGAGAGGCCCAGGTTGGCCACTTCGGTTTTCGTTGAGCGAGAGGGTATTGTAAAATAGTTCTTCGACTTGGAGTTGTGGGGTGGAGCTGGCTGATGGCATTATCTCTCATCTTGTGGAAGTAAGTTTGGTTTTTGGTATGAAGATGTTCGGGGAGAGGCTCCAGACAAGCGGTCTCTGGGTTCAGCCAGAAATCGAAAGGGGACTGGCGTGTCATAGGGATGGCTAGAAGCAGGTTAAGCGGTAGGTTGACACAAGGCAAGTTGATGGTGGCCGAGTAGAGGACCGAGAGTGGGCTGATGATGCGTCCAGTGGGGGGATTCCTTTAGGTGATGACCCAGTACCAGGCAGGGTTGTCTACTCGTCATCGCTAATGTTTGTAAATCGTATTCCACATTAGTTCCTCAGCTGAGCCAGAACCCTGGGAGAATAAAACTGGCCAGCCTCATGAGAGAACCAAGCCGGAATTCATTCTGGGAGCCAGATCTTATTCACCCAAGTGGTTGATGGAGGTTGAAACATCAGGTTGGAGGGGCTCTATGGAGGGGACGGGCAAGAGTGAAAGTTGCTTCCTTATCCCCATAAATTGCCTCCACCTCCGGCCCGATTGTTGTGACCTGATGAGTGGGGGTTGTTGGGCGAGTGGGACAGGTCCTCCATGGCTGAGGAGGTGGTGGTCGTTGAGGGGAAAAGTTGTTAAGTCTTGAACCTAAGAATTGGGGATTAGAGTGGATCCCGAGGCATGACACACATAACCCATAGCAGTCTATGCCCTGTCAAAACACATACGAAATGCTATAAGGGAGATCCCACAAGTACGTGTAAGGAAAACCCATATACACGTATTATTCATTTTGCACAAATAAGTAGAAAACCTGGAGAATTCATCTTGCAATACTTCATAGGCACTAATAAAACCACATTCATTCATAATTAATCTCAAGTCTATAGATTAACCATACACTTGCACATTAAAACTAAGATACGTAAACAAATCCTTTTTCATGAATGTAAAGTCCCTCAAACAGTAGCTTCAAAATAACATAATATAACCACAAGCCAAAGCATGGCCATATCCTAAAATAAACTCCAAAGCAAAAAAAAAAACTGCAAAACATAACCCCATGACACTTCGGAGAATTATTAGTATAAGACATTATCCTTACTCCAATCATCTACACCTTGAAGTACCATTGGGGTTCCCTTTGGGGCTGCATCGACTGCCGTACTAGCAATGGGTTCGATACCTTTAATACTAAGGGTAGCACTGTTAACACAACGATTAAGCAAATATAATGATATATAAGACTATCGTAATATATCAATCGAATAAAAAGTCATATTGATTAAAAGAAAGCAATAATCAAAAGCTAAGCATATTGTGCATGTAAATAAGCATAAGTCACGAATCATAAATAGAATTACAATAACATACTAGTTGGTATCCATATAGTTATCTTTTCTCTTGAACGAGAGTATATCATACCGTGGAAAATCACTAGTGGTCGGGTTAAAACCATTTAGTTATCCTAAGAGCGCCGACCAACTCTTCATACAACTACTACAGTAGGTAACGCATTAAATACCCTCATTCGGTCCCGTCGAACTTCCTATAGATACAAGCTAAGTGGCGCCGACTCAATGTATAAAGACCAATCGAAATTCATACTTTCACACTTATCATACGGAGTGATTGATTCATTCTTATATAGAAACATATATTGGTCTTGAGATTGTATTCAATCATAAAAATCAGAATTAAACGAAGTAACTGTTGTTCAAACAAAGCATACTTAAATGAGCTATTGGACCTCAAACCCTCTTAACTTTAGTTACTCCTATCTTGGCTCATGGGCTCACGCTCAATAGAAGCTCTGTCTCTGATCTTGCGTCAAGTTTCATCAGGAAAAATGGGTACATAATTAGATCATGTTAAAGGCAATGTTTATTTAAACAATATGAATGCATTTGGATTCGGTGGTTATCAAGGTTATTTACTAGCCAACCCTATGCTAAGATAATCCGTGTTTCCAAGGTCATTCATTACAACGTATTCATAAAACGTCTGGTATCAATGTGTTACCAAATGTCTTGGTATTACATTGTGTAGGCATTACATATATCTTCTTATGCCAACACCCATGACATGATGTTGAAAACCATCCGAAAAATCGAAAAGAAATGAGTGACAGCTGTACACTCTTCCTCCTTCATATTTGATTACCATTGGGCCTATTTTGTTAGGGCAAAGGTACCAATTCTAAGGCCCTAATGGTGTTTGGAAGTCCCTATATTTTTTAAGTTCACTGTGTTCGTACGACTTAGTCGTGTGTAGGTCACGACTTAGCCGTGCCTTACTAAATTTTTTCACAGTTACAGTTCAGCCGTATTTTGTCTTATAGCTTAGCCATGGGTTAGCTTATGGCTTGGCCACGGCTTGGCTACAGTTTAGTAGTAGTGCATTCCACAGCTTAACCGTGGGGTTAGCCGTAGAAGACAGTCAAGTTTTGGTTGTCTGGAAAGCTAGCCATAGAACAGTTACGGCTCAGCCGAAAGCTTCAAAATTTTTGAAGCAGTAGCAAAGTTCAAAACAGAACTTCTCCCAATTGGATCCAATGTAGTTTTCTTTGCTTCAATCTATCATCTTATATTTCACAACTCACATTTTATCATTCATTTATAAACATGTTCATCATTCACTCAAGCCATCATATGTTCTTGAATAAAAAGGGTGAAAGAGCTATAGATTTGCATTTAGGAAGAATCCTTCAAGAATCAACACAAAAAAAAACATACATGCAACAATATACACTCATATACTTGCCTCTAATTCAGTGCTTTACCCAATCAACTTCTCACTTGGTTTGATGGTGGAGAAAGTCTCAATAGAAGATGATCCTACTATATGCAAAGACATGTAATGGGTAAATTGGGTATGAAATGCATGCATGTTACTTCTTTGAATTTCCTTGACTCTTTTGAACTCAAAGAATTGCAAAGATGATGGGGATCTTACCTTAAAGAGCTGTAGAGAAATGAGAGATTAAAATTGGAGGTTTCAAGGAAAGAGATACACAAGAGGGTGAATAAAGAGGAGGATAAAACCTAGTAGAAACACAAGCAAGGTTCCTAGATTCAGTTTCCAACTCCGGGCTTGAATAAGAGATGTCGAAGAGTGAGAATAAGAGGCTCCAGCAACAAGGAGAAAGAGATGCAGAGAGGGAACAATGGAGTTGGTTTTTAAATCTAGTTGTTTTGGAATTTACAAACAAGTCCACTTGGTTTTATGGATTTTACAATTTGAGTCAGTTGAACTTCAATCGGGTTAAGATGAATCCAAATTGAGCTGGGTGAAAAATGAAAGTTGACCTACAGGATAAAATACACATGATGCACTAAATATGGTGCCTAAATGGTGCATCACCATGTAATTTTAATTTACGAGAAGATCCTCGACTACCTAAGGTTTGAACCCAACTCAACTACCCATCCATGACCCACACTCAAGAGGATTTGAGTTGAATTAGTCTAAATATGCATTAATTGAGATAAAATAAAATTAATTATTGTAAATCAATGTTCGGATTTGGACCTTCCAGAAGTAGTGCGTCATCGTTGCTGGAATGGAGCTGTTTTTTTGGCACCGGGATGTTATGGGTTTGATGCAGAATGAGGGTGGGGGCTGTACTGGGTGGGGGTTCTGGTTCTCGGAAATTAAATTTGGGAAGTCTATATCCACTGATGTGCTGTAATGGCGGATAGGTGAGCTACCCAAGCTAGCGCTCGAAGCTCGGATGAGATGACTAAAGCTAAGACTAGAGCGCTAGATTTTTCAGAAGACCATTGGACAACAAGCTGGATGGAGAGGGACAGGATCTCTATAGAATCTTGCCGAGGACAAAATCTATTAGATAGGGCCAGTAACTTGGAGAAGGGGTTAAGGTTGTAGTCCACTGGAAATGGCTGACTGGGCTTGGGCACAGAACCGTGTGGGGGTTAGCTCGAGGTATATGGCGTGGGCAGAGAAGTGGGGTAGATGGTTAGATCTGGGCTGCACTTACCTGGGGCTCGGGTCGGCCTACCTAGAACTGGAGCTGCTGATGAGTCGGTCATGACTCGGAGGGAAAGTGCTGAAGAGAGACAACGGTTTTTGTCCTCCTGGAGCCAGCCCGCTGCTGTCGAATCCTTGTTAAGAGTCATTAGATGAGGGCCTGATGACTTTTCGACTATTGTGAACTTCCGGCGGATTGGTGCGCAGGTCAATGGATTCGTCGCAGAAAAAGCAGGCGATCTCCGGGAAGCATAGGGGACCACAGCCCTTTACACCCAATATCGTTCTTAGGGTAGACATCTGAGATTGGTTTGAGCCCAAGTTAATTTCAACTATAACTCTGGCGAATAGTGCACAACCCGCAGCTCAGCCTTGGGATTCCGTGATGGAATCCAAACGGATGAGTTAGCCAATTGGAGCCATAATCGGTTGAAGGGCATTCGCACTCCAGAACTCAATAGGTAAGCCAAGTAGGTGAATCCCGACCGGGGTAGAGCCAATGAAAGCTTTGTGTGGGTCAAAATTTGGCACCCAATTTGTGACAGCAAGTTTTAGGCCACCCACCTTCCATGGGGAGCAGGTTCGAACGAGATTGATGTCGGCCGCATTGGTGAAGGTGAAGAGATAGAAGCAGTTCGAAGTTCGACAATAACCAGAAATCCCCGCAAGCACCAAACCGTTGGAAGTCGATTTCAGAGGAGTTTGGTGGGGAGTTTCCGTGGGAAAGCTTTCCCGAGAAGAAAGAGGTGCCGACCTTCGATGGCCTGGGATGTAATCACTGGAGGGATGATAATAAGAGGGACGTCGTCGAGAGGAGGAGATGAGTTGGGGTACCAGATGCCAAAGGGGAAAGAGGGTGAGTCTGGGAGCAGTGGAAGCGCTTGTATTATGTCACGGTATGATTTGCGAGGTGAGTGAGATGGGAGTGATTCAACAGAAGATGTGGGGGTGCGAATGTGGGTCGAGTTGCATCAAACCTGGTGGAGAGGGACGAGCCACATAGTGGGAGACCAGACGGGGTGGTTAAGACTTAAGAGGGTGGAGACGAAATCGTCGTGTGGGAAGTCATAGGGTGGGGTGGGAAGCCCTCATCCTTATCCCTTTTGACAAGGTTATAAAATGCGAGGTTGCTATCACGGACTTTGGTGTGACGTTGCTATCACTGCTAGTCCTATGTGTCTTCCACAAATTTAGCGATTATCAAATCCACAAACGGGTTTTTCAAAGAGAGTTTCATATTTGTGTTAAACTGATAGGAATCTAACATACATAGGATGTAAGATACACTGGTTGTCAATTTTCAAAAAAGTTAAAAAATGCCAAGCCGTATGGTAAAGAATCTCCATCACAGCCTTATTATTATTATTATTATTATTATTATTTGCTAAAAGGGTAGTGTAACAGCCCAAAATTTGGATTTTCGAAGAAGTTTGCGTTTTAAGCCTCTTTTTATTTTTTCTGCACATTTACAAGATTAGATCACATAGAATTGCAACGAAAATCTTTATCAATTATCAAATAATGAGGATTTTTAATAGCACAAGTTTGATAATGCTAATTCATTAATTAACATAATTTATCTAATAATTTCAAACTAATTAATGCTTGTAAAGCGTTTTTGTATGTCTCTAGACTACGTCATTCACACTCTTTTTTTATAATGTTGCTGTTCCCAATTAACTATAATAACATTATAAACTTTAATATCTATTTTGTCACGTACAAGCGCCAATCAAAGAGAGTCAAGTTATGAAATAATCTCAACAAGTATACATACTCAACTTTTATATTCTATACCATATTTTGATAAAAATCAAAGACAAATAAATCACATAATTTCCAAAATAGGTTGACAAGATAAAATAATATAAGATATAAGTTCATGCATAAAATCAAGTGAAAATTTTACAAATACCATAGCGTGTTTAAAACAAATTGGCCTCCCACATGGGTTAAGTTATCACAGGTATTAGCAGCCCCATTTAATGTGATGGGAACAAATAACAGAATTTGGTAGCAGAGAGTTAGAATTATGGCATTTGGCTATCAGAATAGAGTAACAGAATTTGGTACCGAAGTAATTGATTGTCACTGACAGAGATGTTAACTAATCCGCAAATAATTTAAAAAATATATCCCCTACACAGTGGTGCCCAACTATACTAAACTTAAATAGCCTAATGGTATCACCTTAATTCTAAATACATATAAATAGACAAATAATCATAAAACAGAATTTATTTACATATAACAAATTCCAAAGTTGACAAAAGCGATGGTCCAAATGCCATAAATCATATAACAGAGAAAAATATGTTTTATCATGTTAGAGTACATATTAGGTATGATTGAAAACATAAACCATATAATCAAATTTCATTATACAAAAATCTAGATTTTACAGGTCATACTACACGCTCAGTCTAAGCTAACTTAACCCTATGAAATCATGGGATTTCAAACACATTATACTTACCCTAAACGTAATTTGGATGACCGTGAGGATCTCCTCTTTAGATTTGAGTAAATTCTTAATTGGCGCTTCTAAAAGCAGTTTGTATTCGAAGAACCCATGACGTCACACCCTTAAGTTTCTTTAACCCCAGTTATACTTCAACTTCAAGGTAATTCGAAGGTGGGTGTCAAGCCATGAAGACGTGTCTTACTATTGGTTCAGATTTAGTTCGGGTACATAATTTTTACATTAAACTAAAAACCTAATCTTAGAGAAAATCCTTAGCTTAATCATAGTTAAGGGCACAGATATTGTCTCATACTCTTATGGTCCACACTAGAGGAAAGGATATCAAAATTAATTAAACACTGGTCATGGTTCAAATCAGTCCTTTAGTGAGGGACTTTAAACATAGAATTATATTCTCAAATTTATGGAAAACCTTCTAATAAAAAAGAGCACAAAGGTTTTATTAGTAATTAATCTAAGGTAGAAGGGCTTCTTTGGAATTTTTAGAAACTCACTTAAGGCTCAAAAGAAATAGCACGTTGCTTTCTTCTCCATTATTTCACTAGGACATATTCCTAAATGGGTTTCACGCCCCAGGTTATCTTGTCAATTGGATGGTCGGTCCTAGTCGGTCCCATCCACAGAGCACTAGATTCCTAAGGTCGTCCATTATTAGGCTTCTAGATGAGGGGTTTGGATTTCCACAACTCAAGTGGGCCATGGGGTTTCACAACTCAATCAATTAAAACTGAACGATGGCAATGGTCTTGGAAGAACATCTGGCATGGATTTCTTCCAACTTTCATGGTTGATTGGTTTACAGGATGCTCTAGTATTCCTACCAGCCATAAGAAACAATCAAATCATGATTTATGGGCTGAGATTGAAGAATTCTAGCCTATACGAGGTTACAGAATTCCAATCTCATACTAAGGATTCACGTGACAGATTTGAGTCCATTAGATGATGGCCCAATGGGACCCATTCCATATGGGTCCAGGTCCTTTATGGTCGCCCATGGATCTATTTACTGATCCACGGTTCAAATCTGGCAGCATGTGGCCCACCTGGGCCCCCACAAATCCCAAACGTAAAAAGCTCCATATGATGACCTGGGTTCTAAATCCTTTGTTTCAAATTGGTTTCCTCACTAATATCAAGTGTGATCCAGTTGATTAGGTTGCCAACCAATTCCATGACCATTACTGCATACGTTTACAAGATTCCTAAGCATAAAGAAAAATGTTATTCAACTTTAGTAGAGCTTTTCCTATCCATATACTATATGCAAAGATCGTTAGAATTTAACAGAATATGATGACAGTGATGCAAAGCTTGATAAAAATCAATTGAAACAGTCCAGTATAGAATACTGACGCCAATATAGTTGGAAACATGAAAGCCGTGTAAATTTTATTTCAAATCGAGTTTATAAAAGAAAATCATATAAATCACTTTCTAAAGAGAAAATAAGGTAGAAACATGATTGGGGTTTGTGTACTTGCTTTAATCGTCGAATTTATTGAAATCTCCAAATCGCAGAGATCTTTAAAATAATTTTTTTGTAGCTTCTTCTCAAATCCTTAAGCCTAAGATTATAAACCTTCTAGTTGAGACTGGGGAGAGAGAGTGAGTTGCTGCTGAGAGAAATTGAGGAGAATTGTATGTAGGAGAGTGGGGTTCTAGTTGTATATATATATATAACTGGACTTATAGTAAAACTAGGAAGCAAAGGTAGTATAGAATTCTTATTTTCTCCATATAAAGTCCTAAGATAGCTCTCTAGTATTGTTGCATCCAAACCAAACTCCTACCGTGGTAAAAAATGAATGCTACTCCTCTTTGAAGATGAGACAGACATGTGGTTCCCACACAATTAGTAGTGGGTTTAACTTAAATCTCTTTCACTTAAGTACTAGATTAACTAGGATGTGTTCGAGCCTTAAGGAAAAGTTTCATAATTAATTATTCTCTATCCAACAAGCCCCATATTGACTATATTTTGAAATTACAAAAATATCTCTCATATTTTCTAAAACTTACAAACATATCTTATAATTCCCAAATCAAGCCCTAAGCACGTTCATGCCCTAATTCTGTCCTAATTATTCAATGTGAGTTGATTTCTCCTGATTGAACTTTGATTGTTTCCTAATTCAAGGTAGTGAATTTTTACTATTTCAATGTTTAATTTTCAAAACTAATTAAAATTATTTTAAAATTAATATTTTGGGATGGGTCCTTATAGGTAGTTCATCACAACCTTATTATTATTATTATTATTATTATTATTATTATTTTGACACAAGGTATCCCTCGCTAGCACAGCCTTTTGACCTTTTACTTCCGCCTTCAAGGTGAACTTGAGACTTTAGGGAGTAAACCCAAAGCTCAAACCAACTGAGCCACTGCCTTGAAGGAAAAAATTTATGATAGATTTTTTTTAATGTTGATTTTTGAGAGATGATGTGATAGCTTGTCTTTTGGAAAATGTCATTTTTTTTTTAGAAATTTCTCAATTCCAGCCATCTAACTTAAGGCGTAGCTCAATTAGCCTAGGATTACAATTTGTTCGTGGAGGTTGTGTGTTTGAGCTGCGTTACTATATTGGGGTCATGGAGATTTGTCCGGCTCCCTCTGAATACGAAGGGATTAATCCAGCCTAGAGCGCTGAAACACCCTCCCTTTATGGGATAATCTAGCCAGCTAACCTAAGGCATAACTCAATTGGCCTAAGATTATGATCTGCTCTAAGAGGTTGCAGGTTTGGGCTGCGCTACTATACTGAGGTCATGGGGATTTATCTGGCTTCCTTTGAATAGGAAGAGATTAGTCTGGCCCTACCCTCCCTTTATGGGATAAAAAAACAACGCAACCACCTAAAGGCCATGGCTTGTGATGATGCTTCCCCCATGACTACTTATGTATTTCTACTCCATCCATTAAAGTAGGACTCGATGCAGAGACTCAACACCTACTCTCTTCTTTTTCCACAACCCCATTCAACAACATTAACTGCAGTATTCACAATAGTGGATCTACAACGGAGCCTAAAAGGGGCGTCATCTTGTAAAAACATACAATTTCCTCTCCCAAGTTTCCCAAACGAGAAGAGAAACCCATAATGTGAAGTTTTCAAATCTCGTGGCCCACTTGTAAGTTTCCACAGTGGGATAACTTATTTTAAATTAAAAAAAAAAGGATTTTACCCAAAAAAATCATGTGAGTCCACCAAACAATAAACCTCACACCCAAGTTGAGGGTGCCCCGAAGCTGGTTTTTTTTTTTTTTTTTTTTTTTTTGGCACCTAATTAGGGCTACTTTCCTATTTCTTTTTTAATAAGAAGAAACTGGGGTTTTTTCATCTTCTCCTTATTCTTGAACCCTCCCTTTCTTACCTAAGATGCTGCTCATCCCCATTTGCTTCAAAAATTTATTGATGTCTCTAATCAGAATAATAATTAGTTATGTTTTGGATGTGAGTGAGGTGGAAACGAGTAGAGGTGAGAGAAGCCACTATTTATTATTAATTTTTTAAAAAGCTTGGAGAACAAGAAGTGATTTAAGCTTGGAGAAACAACTAAATATATTTATGTTCCTCCCCCTCTCTTTCATCAAGTCAAAAGTGGGTGAGCGAATAATAAGGAACAAAAGAAAAAGAAAATCAATGTCGATCTTAAGAAGAAAAAATGACCATACATGTGGTGGAGAGGATAAAGAGAGATTCTACTTCGACCCCCATCTTATCGACTTTACTGTTAGATATGTAGATGAGACAAATATGGCAAGCAACCCAAGCCTCTTAAAAATGGACACCGCCAGCTGAATGCTTGTTCTTTAATTCGAGGCATGAACAAGATTTTCAAACCAGAATGTTTTGTTTTAGGAGGAAACCTGCCTATTTTTATATGCCCAAATCCCATGATATCAACGTTGGTTAAAGAAAGGATGAAGACGACAAAAAGGAAACAAGGAAAAAGGGGAGGGTTGAAGAAATTCCACTTTCTTCACGTTATAAAGGAGCATCAAACTCGCCGCTAGTGGAAAAAACCTATAGCGAGTTCTTTGCTTTTCTACAAGAGATGTAGAAGTAATATTTTTTAGCACAAAGCTTTAGCACAATCTCTCCAATGGAAGCTTTAGAGAAAGAGGTTAAGAAAAAACCTCTTTTTATAACCCACAATTCATGGCTTAGGGTTAGAGACCTTGTAAAACAGAAACTGAAAGTTCTAGCACAAACAGGAAATAATTCTATATAGAAAAGCGGTTTTCTGTGCGTCGGGCACTCAAGCCAGGCTCCATGTCCGCTCAAGCGGATGTCTTTTTTTAGCATAATTTCTGCAAGCTTTATGAAGCCATAACTTTATCATTTTAATTTTAATTGACGCAATCTTGGAACCTACGGATATCTACTCAAAAAAAGCTTTTCAACGGTAGGTAATTTGCCCTGATTCGATGCTTGGTTTGTGAGATATAACCTTTTTAATTCATATTGTCCTCAAAAGATCACTTAAAAACACTTCAATTATCTTTCTTTTTTCAATTTCTTTACTTTAGGGTCGTTTGTTTTTTCCATTTACATATGGAAACACTACACATGGGAAATGGTTTCACACATTTTTTGTTTGTTTGCAACTTTTACACATGTGGTGTGTAAATTAGATATGATTTTGATGTGTAAAATGCATGGAAAAAGGGCTTCTCCATTACACACCTGATGAGGTGTGAATCTGTTACACAGCAACACCAAAATGGCGCTACTACAGTGCTTCAACGCCCAGGATGCCTTTTAATTTTTTTTTAATTCTCTGGTGGTCACAATCAAGATCTGAACCGTCCAGAGTGCTTAGAAAGCCCAAAACGGCTATGAAAAAAATTTTCAGCCGTTGGATCATCTTAAATTGTGAGATATTTATGCGTAAATTCTGACCGTTAATCTTTAATTCTGGAATTTCCTGGGCCTCATTTTCACGATCCGGACCATTCATCTAGTTCAAAAGGCCATTTCCAGCTATGCGGTCAAATTTCAGGAGCTGATTCAAAATGGATCTTGAGATATCTTCAAAAAACATATCAGCCATTGGATGCAAACAGTATTATTACATAGTGTTGAACAGGCAGTCCACTTTTTTCAAATATCTGGATCATCATAGAGTCAAATTCAAGATCTGAACCATTGAGTCTCTTTAAAAGATCAAATACGAGTAGTAGATCAAATTTCAACCGTTGATCTTTCATATATTGTGAGATATTTACAAAAAATGATAGACCTTTTGATCTTCAATTCTAATTTTTATAGACCTCTTTTTTCGAATCCAAACCGTTGATCTTCTTTAAAAGGTCAACAACGCTTATAATATTAAATATCATCACTTGATTCATTATGGATTTTTCAAAATTTGCAAAAAACTATAAAAAGACGTATAAACCATTTGTGCAATAAAGATTCACATTGAAAGATGTGTGAAAATAACAAACAATGAATTATTTTTCACATGTGAGTCATTTACATATGTAAATGACTCATATGTGAATCATTTACATATGTAAAGCATTTTCACACACATGTGAAATTAACAAACGACCCCTAGTGCGTCTAGAGACTCACACCACAGTCCATTATAAAAGAAATGAAAAATTACAACTCAATAAACCCAGAATGTTGTCCAACCTATGAATTAGCCAACACAAAAATATCGTAAAAACTTGGCCGCCATTGCAATTTTTTCAAACTTAATTTGATATAGTTGGTGTCAAGATCATATCCCACTAATGAGGACAAGCAAATGTTGGATAAACAATCAGTTTTAACTAGGAATCAGGAAACTAATATCTCTTGAGTGGACCTTCTAAAATCATCGAAGATCATTTTTGTTACAAGCTAAAAGGTTAATGTGGGAGGAGAAAATATCTTGAAATTGTATAAACTTGGACTGTTTATTAATGGCTAGGACATTGTCGTCTCCTTAAGCCAACACGACATTGCTTTTCTCTTTTCCTTGGTCAAGCGAGAGTGCCAATTCGCAAATGATGTCAACATTGTAACTTGCTTGATTTCGGGGAACCCCATGATTGGTTAAATGGTTGAATGCATTGCAATGCTTCTCATTATTTTATCCATAGAATTGTTTTTTCTGTTTCTAGATTGAATGATGATTAACTGAACTTGCGTATAATTCTTTTGTAAATAATTTTCTGACTCTCACATAAATATACAATTTTAGATATTGGATGTTGAATCTTCCTTGAATATCCTGTGAAGAAAGGTTGCTTTCTTTAATTTAGCAATGAGAAGGCCTTTTCTATGAATAACATTATGTAGTTGCTATTGTTTTTTCTTTATTTCTATTCTTCTTCTTTTTTTTCTGACTCATTATTGCTTAATTTTTGGAGCTATTCGTTATAGTCACATTGTTGTATATACGATGGCTGCACAAACATAAAAACATTGAGTGAAGCATGCATTCAACCGTATTTAATTTTCCAATGAACGCCAGCACAAGTGGGAACCTACATTCTACAATTAAGATGTTATTCGTGTTTGAAGATTGAACGTAAAAGGTTTGTTCTCCGTCATATATAAGCTAATGATGTTCCCCAATTGCTTTATGTGATAAAATTACTATTTGTCACGCCCCCAAAAATGAAATTAGAGTTACGTGAAATTAGTAGCTAATTAAAATTTTCTCAATAATAAACAAAGACGTCATTCGTATTTAATACAGCACATGGCCCCCAATCATGGTCTCACTATGGATCATAGTTCGCGGGTGAGATTCCATATTGGTTAATACACCAATTAATACAGTGGAAACTTCATCATAACAAAGGGTACAATAAACATTTCAGAGTAAACATGTAAATCCATAACTAAAGTTAAAGTGAACAATTAAAAGATATATTAATTAAATGGCCGCAACTAAAAACCTAGGCCAACAATATTAATTAAATGCCCGCAACTAAAAACCTAGGCCAACGGAAGTATATAAACCACCACCTGACAGTTATGAAGTCACTCATGTGTTGGACAAGACGCATCAAAGGATGCCGTCCGCACATCACCCGTACTCAACAACATCAGGTTCAGTCACCTGGAGTATCTCCAGTGTAACCTCTAAGGTAAGCATACTCGGCATAGCCGAACTTGGTATCTATGCACCACTTTAGAAAACAAGGTCAACCACAAAAGTGGTGGCAAATAGAATACACATAACTCATGATAAAATGCACTGTCAATGTGATAATAAAACGATGAAATCATAGGAATATATGAATAATATAGATAAAAGAATGTCATTCATAATAAAAGGAACGGATCCTAAATCTAACTCTACATCAAATGAACAACATCACTTTCGTCGAGCATCGCATCAACGGATGCCCCTACGGGATTTATATAGTCTTCGAATACCTCGCATCTTGTTCAAATTAGTTGTCACGCCCCGATCCTGGGAGTTTGAGGATTCGAGTGGGCTCCCAGGGCGTGAATACGTAATCTCGTAGAAGTCCGTGCCCTGAAGGATTAGGCACGAATTCCTACAAGGGAGATTCCACAGGAACGTGTGAGGAATACCAACACACGTAGGAATATAACGCATCATAAACGGGCTCCTGCAAAATACTCTGTAAGGATCAAGAGCAATAAGAAAACATATCCTTTTTCACGCTTAGATAGATATATATGTATATATCAGTGTTAAAGTCGTTTAATTACATTTCATGCAACCCAACTACTACTTAAGAAGTTAGATACAAAAAGTACAATGAGCGCTTTCCCCAATGGAAGACTAGAATGTGACTGTAACACCTCCTAGATTGACGCACTCCATAGGATGACTAATAAAAGACGTCGCCATCCTTCCATTCATCTATACCCTAAGGTACCGTTGGGGCACTCTCCGGGGGCGTGTCAACACCCGAGTTGGGACTGGGTTTTGTACCTGCAATACCAAGGGTAACACTGTTAACACGACGGTTAAGCAAGTACTGAGTCATATGAAACAAGTATAACATAATATATTAAGGGACTTAACAGTATACACTGATTAAGAAGGGCAATGAATGAGGAAATTTCAATTTAAACGTCGTACATACAAATGGGCAACCACGATGCTCTATTCTCCTAAAAGGGAGCATACATGTAACACCCCAACCTGATTTGATCTGGATTAGCTGCTAATGTCTGATGATTTGGTTGCTAATTGTGTTTATTTCTGTCTTTTATTCTATTAGAGACCATACGTGTTAACTTGTTACTGCTTATATTTTGCTGAATCGTTGTATTCACAGATTGTCTTTGGTGTTGCAGGCTCAGGTACCCTCGACCGTGTTCTTGTCGGTCGTCAGTTTGCTTGGGAGACTCCAGCTGTCTCTTCAGGTTCGCGGAGTGGGTGTTATCACTCCATTAGAGCGCGACTGTTCTCTGCATGCATGCATATTGCTTTCTTTTCATGTCATTGATTGTCCTCATGTTCTATACATTGTGATTGGATCCAATTTGTATGTTCAGACCTTTATGTCAGTCGTTGGAGATCATTTCTTTTATTGCTTGTGTGCCTCGTGTTACATGTTGATATTTGTAGCTTCCGCATACATGCTTGCGCGTGTGTTTTCCTTGTGCGTGTGCATCTAGACCGGGTCTAAGTGCATATGCACGAGAGTGCGTGTGTCGCTGGTTAGGTTTTTGCTAACCCCAAACTCCTGGGCTCGGGTTGTGACAATACATATGGGTCACTAGGGGATCAAGCTAGCTTCCCGAGAAGTGTCGATAACTCCTCCATAAACTACCGCAGTAGTGACATACATATGCCCAAAGGGCACAAGCTAAGTGGTGCCGACTCGGAATCAATCACACTAGTCATAACATACATAAGGAATAGTCAATCATGGAAGCAACGAATAATTAAACGAAACACATGCATATGGGCTACAAAGGCCCGAACCTCGGCTATACCCTTGGCTAGCAATCATACACTCAGCAGAAGCTCTGACTTGTCAGACACGCACTCATTAGAAGCTCAGGTCTGAATTGCCTCAGGGTTTGCTAGAGGAAGTGAATCCGATAACGAATCATGTCAAAGGTAATATATCATAGCAATATGAATGCATTCAGATGGAGTAAGTATCCCAGAATCATTATTCCCCTTATATTATGTAACCCACGATCCCTAAGGATATTCAACACGATGTACTCATAAAACATCTGGTGTCGTTGTGTTACCACATCTTGGTATCACCTCATATGCAGACAAGATATCCCTTCTTATGCCAACATCCATGACTTGTCATTGGGAGATCATCCGGAATCGTTCATTCTCTCCAACATAGGCTACCATTGGGCAAATGTGGTGGTATGGGAGGTGCCAACACTAAGGCCCTACAACTCATTAAGGGTTCCTAATATCCTACATTCACTAGGTTCTTACGGCTTAGCCGTATACAATGCTACAGCTTAGCCGAGTAATTCAGGTTTCCTCCAATAGTACAGACGCATTTACGGCTTAGCCGTATATTAGCCTACGGCTTAGTCGTGTTAAGCCTACGGCTGGGCTACGCTCGAGCCGTAAGGCATTACACGGTGTAGCCGTGTGCAAGCCGTAGAAGAAAATGGGTCTCTTGAGCTCTCTGGAAAGTCCGCCGTAAGAAAGCTTACGGTTTGGGTACGGGCGGGGCATGGCTTAGCCGTAGTGCATTTCACGGTGGAGCCGTGGGTAAGCTGCAGTACAGAAGTCAATTTTGTTGCTCTGGGACTTTGAGCCGTAAGCACTCACGGCTTAGCCGTAGCTTCGCCATAAGCTTCAGAAAGCTGAAGTCAGTTCTATAGCTCAGTTTACTTACGAAATCCATACAAAACTGACTTGTGGGAAATTTCTATGGCTCAACTAGAGAGTCCTTGAGAGTGTTCTATACTCACACACCCTCTTATTTCATTTCTATCACTCCAACTCAATCCATACCCCATTTGTACACCATTATGCAGTGATAGACGACTGAAATTGGAGAATTTAAGGAATTAACTCAAGGTTCAATAACTTAATCACGCATGCAATACATATGAAATCTAATACTTGCCTCTTAACAGTGTTTGCCCTCCTTAAGTCTTCTTGTTGTGCAGTTAGGGGGAAATCTCTAAATTGAAATGGGTTCTCTTATATTGCTGTAGTATTGGAGAAGGTTGTGATTCTAAGAAAGAGGTACCCAAGTGAAGAAGAAGAGGATGGACGAACGCTATTGGTATCACATGCAAGCTCTAGCTCCCTCCTTTTCCAGCTCTAAGGTGAAATGGAGAAAGGGAGAAGGAAGCAGCTCTAGCCCCCAAGAAGAAGAGGAAAAGAGAATAACGAACGTTGGGTCTCTTTTAACTTAAAATTTCCTGCAGTTAACATGCAAGTCCAGGCTTTTTCATGAAATTTCAGTTTAGGCCAGATGGACCTCAATTGGCCCAAAACGAGTTCGGATCTAATCAAGCCCAACACGAAAGATGATCCACTTGAAAAATTACACAAGGAGGGATTGACGAGGTGCCCATAAGATACAAGAACAATTTACAAAAAGGTCCTCAACTACTGAGGTAAAGTCCAAACTCCGCTCAACTCCCTGTCCAAGACCCAAACCCAATCTTTTTTAAACTAGATTAGCCTTAATAGGGTTTACTTAACATAGAACGCAATTAATTAACGTAGATTAAGATTAATGGGATTCGAAACCTTACATTAGTGGATCAAATCCGTCTTCGGATGCTTAGCATCCTGTCCAAAAGATCACGGTGAAACCAACAATGTACGAGCGGTAAGCTCGGCTTTGGCCCTAAGTCGGGTAAAATTATCAAAATGTACATCTGTGTACCGACTGCAGTTGTCCAATAACCAGATCCGCATAATAATCTCACACAGCCCTGCCCCTTCTTGTGTCTAGGTACTCATAAACATGGATTAGTGATTGTTCGACTGACACATCCTATAGTAGTGTGAAGGGCTAGCCAGAATTAGTATCCAAGTACCACATAGTGAGGGGTTATTTTGAAAAAATGATTCACAACACAACATGAATACCCCTCAAGTAAACAACGCACAGTTCGAGCCACGACACAGTCCAAATCATCATAAACACTATCATAATCTCTAACATGGATGCAACAAGGTAAAGAAGCACAAGCTCGATGATCAAGAAATAACTCCACGAACATTCCTAACATTATGACCACAATTCACACATACGAAAACTCCACACGAACCAAGATGATGTAAGGTTGGGAATTTTATTTGAAAACCATAGTGATGCATAACCCAATTCTTACTTCTTTTAAATGCGGGTGGTTTGTACCATCATATGCAAACCATGAAATCTATAAGGATACGACTGCCCAAAAGCATGTTCCTTACTTAGATAGAATGGGAGGAAAAGATGTCAAAAAATTGGTCCCATGAGAATCCACAACATCACAAGAATTCCTCAGACCTTAGCCTATCTCATGGTATGCCACGCACCCCCAAGCACCCTCACTCTCGGGCCCCATAGATAAAGAACCCACCTGCTGGCAATAGCCAACTGCTGCAGTTGCCCTGTTAGAAGGTTCTATGGGGTTTGCTTCCCTTATTTTCTCCGACAATGAAACAGCATAAAATCCATACAAAATCCACTTTGCATCCATCCTCTACCTTCCATTCCATCATCCATTCATCCACACACAATTCATAAGATCCACGTTCATTTAACCTATCATCATCATTTAAAATTTAAATGGACATTGCATAAAACACATCTAATATGATATAACCAATGAAAACAATGTAAACCACTATAAGAGATGAGTATCCACTTGCCTTTGATGAAAATTGGGTGTGATTCCCTAGCCCACTGGCGGGTCCCACGAAGCTCAAACCCACTGAAAACCCAAATCAAACTAAAACGGATATATAAATTAGGAGATAAAAAGCTAAGGGGCTAATCTATAACCACAAATTAAAAATATCTAACTACAGGAAAGAGGGGAGCTTACCTATGATGGATTTGGAGAGGAAAATTTTGAAAGAGAGATCTTTGGGAAGTTTGAAGCAAGAGGAAGAAGATTACCGGAGTGGATGATGAAGTTGAAACTCCGGCGGCTCGAGATCTCGCCTTCAGCAAGCAAGGGAAAAAGAAAGAAAAAAGAAAGGAAAGAAAGAGAGGAAGAGGAGAATAATGGGGTGATGGCAGTCCGAAGGCGGTGGTTGCCGGAGAACATGGTGGCGATCCAGATCCTTTGATAATGGCCGGTTATATGGCTGGAAGGTGAGAGAGAAGAGAAAACCTGAGAACAGAAGAGAAAACCCGAGAACGGAGATGTGAATGGGTCTGGTTCGTCTGTGCTGGCTGGAAGATCGGAAAAAGGGAGAGAAAATGAGAGAATAAAATAGAGGAAAAGAAACTGATAAGGAAGAAGAAAATTAAATAAGGAAAAGAGAGAGAAAAGCGTTTGCTGGGTGAGGAAATATGGAGAGACAAAGAAATTACTAAAATGCCATTAATTTAAAGTTTGGCTAAAAACTTGTTTTGAACATATTTTGCAAACCATAGGTTGGAGAGAGTCACGGCAACTGCCAACGCTCATGAAATTAAACGAGCTTTCCAACGAGTATACTATTGGCATGGTTTTGGGGAATAAAAATTTTGACATTATTTAAGGGGTTTTTGGGGTATTTTTCATAAAAAGGCTTAATTTTGGAAAATAAGATATTTGGTGGATAAGATGGGCCCGATATAGGTAGAGGGATAAGATAATGATCTTAGATTAGGAGAGCTACTCAAAGAACCGAAAACCTCACAATTCAAAAAACTACGAAAAAAGGCTTTTATACTTCCTAAAATTGCAAACTATGCCTTACTAAGTTCAAACGAACTTGAAACCTAACACGACTTCGCACACACGGTTCTAATGCTAATTCGGACCTATCTAGCTTCTAATCTCATTTAATTGGCTAACAAGTAATTAACTAAAATTAACTACTTATTGGGAGTTTGGGATGTTATGCTATCTTCCTTACACTAACAGAAAGGAAAAAAGTAAAAGAAAAGGAAAAAAAAAAAAACAACAACAAAAGATTATTCTTGTACTTGGTTTTTTAATGTACTTGAACATCATCAACCAAAGTAGATGAACATATCCTAAACTTGCCCCATGTGCAATTGTTCACTGCATGTTATTATAATTAGTGAAAAGTGTACACCTTTTTTTTTTAGTAGAAAAGGGTGTATAATTTTGAAATTAGTAAGGCATCTTCCTTGCGTCATATATCAAAATGTGCCTTAGACTAAGTTGGGCATCCAGGTTTTGTAGCCAAAATTGATATTACAATTAGTGTAATTATTTTACAAAATGACTTGGATTGCTTGCAAGCAATTTTCATGTCTGGCTTTTGATGTTTTTTTTATTTATATTGAAACTTATGGATCTGCTTAGGCTCAATTCATGAAATCTTTGAAATTGAACGTTCGCTAAGTATTCATAGGAAATAATTTTCTAAATATTTAAAATAATGAAACTGTAGTTTGGGAAAGTGGGTGTTTAGAGTGAGATGGGAGTGCAGTGGGCAACACATGAGATGTTCTCTCTTAAGTGCGTTTTGTAGTTTTTTGAATTTATTTATTTTCCAAATGATACTTTCATTTTGATACCAATGATAAATGTTTGAATGACAGACTCTAGGACCAATTGTGTTGGGTGTAAACCTAGCTGCACTATTTACAACAACTGTAATACATAAAGGAAGATAGGAACAGGAGTACTGGAAAATGACCTATTCATGAAGAGGGCAGAACATGAAACATGGTATTGGTCGGCAGCATGCACATCATATATTGCTTGCATGGAGATAGACATGGGTGGTAAGATACAATTCCATGTTTTATAACATATTCATACTTTAACATAATGAAATAGGATCAACTTACTTTTGGGTCGGATGGACATGGGTGAATGGTTTAAGGTATTGATGTAAATGTGATTGTGACTTTCCATTGGTTTTATTTACTAGGGTGATGTCTGAGTATGTCTTTCCATAAAAAGTTGAAATTCTGAGTATATTTTTTCATAAAAAGTTGAGATTCATTGATGTTCACCTTTTAGAATCTGTGGCTTATGTTCTTATATATTTCTTGACAAGAAGATCAAATTTTCGTGGCAGATCTAAATTTGGAGTCATTTGTCTGTTGGTATTTTTTTCCCTATGGATATCACTATTTGTGAGCTTCCTTTTAAGTGAACTTCTATCTTTACTTTGCATTAGCCTTCCCCGGTAGGGTCTGAAATCTAGCACTTTGTATGAATGAAAAGAAGATGCAGTTGATTTTTGCAAAGCTATTGCCTCTTACTAGTTGATAGTAAAGCACATGTTCATCTTTTTTTTATTTATGTTTTTTGAAATAGATGTTCCGTATATTTTAGATCAAAATCATTTTTAGAGATATGTTATAAATACAAATATTGGCCAACAGGTGCTGTGCAAATCTTACCAATTAGAGTTCATATCATACTTCTACCATTGTTGATCCTTGCGGTTTGAGGACATTCTGGATTACTTTATTATTCATGAAGGTCTTCTTTGTAAGTTAATACTAAAACCACCATCTCAATTTTGTTATTCTTATGTCGTTAGATAGGATATAATAATTATTTTTTTCTTAATAGAAATTAACTTAGAGCAGTAAGCTCATCTGATTCTTTCTTAGAACAGCAAGCTCATCTGATTCTTGGATTTTTAAAAAAACTACATGTTATTAGTTAACTATGCTTTTGACTTGACTATATTGAAATATCTTCTCGGATTGGCAGCAATCCAAGAGCTTAAATAAGAGTTTAAAGAACTTTTTTCTTGGGTGGGAATTCAATTTTTTTTCATGCAAATACTTAGCGGTATAAGTAGACCATGTCATGTTTACCAAGAAACTAATTGGTAGACCGGGTAGGTTAAAATAAATTAATTATAAAAATTTTTATACACATTCATGACAAAATATCTAGAAATATGTGATTTTTATCCTCAAAAGGTTATACAAATTCCATATCCATTATCTTATGAGGTCTGATTTTTCTTGTTATAAATCAGTGTTTTTTCCTTTATTATTTTTAAATGTACTAGCCAAAGAGGCCCGGGCTTAACTCAGACTGAAACAAAAGAATAATGCTAAAATAACGACAAAATATACAAAATTTAGAAAGAGAAAGTGATTTAAAGAATTTAATTTTTTTAAAGAAAAATTAAATTGATTAAAAACTATAAATAAAATATTCATTATTGAAAGAAACTGAAAAACTTTAATATCTTTTTTCATCATTTTTTCTATCAATACACTGCACAGTTATTTACTTTGCTCGCAATGAGCGCTGTTGGGCATTGGCCAAAAAAGAAAAGATATTAAAATTAATATTTTTGGGAATAATCTTAGAAATAAAACAAGTCTAAATTTATAGATATGTTGTTTTATCTTTTAAAATTCTCCACGTCAAGATCTATTAAAAAATATCTCAATGAACTTAAAAATTATTATGTTGAGAATATGTTGTACATAATTTATTTGGTTAGATTATTAAAGCTTCGCTCTGAGGAACAAAATTAAGATAATCAAATGATGTATAATGTGGGACCACCTTTGTTATTTGTGGCACTCTACTCTTATAAATGGGACCCACTTGTAGAAATTACAATATAGTGCCCTACTGTAGAAATTATGACATGAGGCCGAAGATCATAAGACTTACAATGTGGGCCCACCTTTATATAAATTACATTGTGGGCCTCTTTTTGTAAATGTAAATATGAGACTCACATTTAGAAATTACATCATCTTAGAAGGCTTTATATATTAGAATGTGGGCTTTGCATTCATGAATGGTTTTTTTTTTTTCCAATTGTGGACACAAGACCAACTTTAGAAGTTAGAACGTCATGCTCACCCTTAGAAGTAAGAACATGGCGGATTCAAAGGATTTACAATGTAGGGCCACTTTTATAGAAATTATAATATGGGGTCATCTTTTTTAATTAATTCTGAACACATAATCTACCTTTAAAATTTTCAACGTGGTGCTTACCTTTGGAAATTAGAACATGAGACAACATTCATAAGATTCACAGTATGGGCCTACATTCATATGATTTAAAATGTGGCTTCACGTTTTGCATGTGGACCATATGACCTACCTTGAAAAATTAGAACATGGTATCTTATAATGTGGTTCCACCATTATATAGAAATTATAATATGAGTCCACTTTTTGTGATTGTGACCATATGGTGACCTTTAGAAAATCTAATGTGGGGCACCTTCTTTGATACATTTTTTAGATCAATCATCTTGGTATCAATGTAAATGGGTCCATACATATATGATCACATACATATATGATCAAATAGATGTTTACATTAATATAAAAATACATAAAATAATATAGTTAATGTTTAACATACTTATTTTAGGGTACACTGATTTAATAATATTGTTGTCCCACTATGGTCCAAAACCATTGATACGCCCAAGTTGTATTGTTCCATGGGTCAAGTGGGCCAGATTCAAAGCGAAATGTGGGTATGAGCGAGATGACGTGGGTACAAGCAAGATGACCTTGTGTTTAGGGTGGAGTTTGGAGAGGAGTTAATATTTGGTTGAGAGAGAATAGTGGATGGAGAGATTTTAGGTAGAGAAAATTATATAAGAAAGATGGCAGAAATAAATACGATGGAAAATTTATATAGAAATGATGGTATAGAGAAATATGTAAGAGATTTTATGAAAAGTGATATTTTAATATATATATATATAAAATAACAATATATAATAGAAAAAAAGCAGTTGTATTTAGACATGTGCAGCGCTACATTAGTAACATATAAACCAGTAAAGCTTATAATTTTAAGCCATTGATCAATGTAAAGTTTCCACTGTAAAATCCTAATTGATCAACAGAGAACAACAAAAGACCTATCACATATTCACACACACCACTTCATCATGGCGGGACCCATAAAATTCAGGGGTCTTACCTTTCCTTTGGAATGGTACTGATGGCATTCAGTGCTGGAGAAAAAATTTATCATATGGACGAAGAGAACATTCAAATTAAGTCATTCTTTTTCCTTCTGATTTGAAACATATCATCCATCAATTATAAAAGAATTTTTGGCCTTTTAGCCAGGGTTAACTAGATTGCATTCCACCCCCCCCCCCCCCCCCCCCATTAGTTATCTGAGTTATATCGATCCATATTGCAAATCAGTTTTTAGTGGGTCACCATATCAAACAGTCTCCATAAATTTTGTTTATGTTTCGGTTCTTCCATGGGTTAGAATCTTAGTTGTCTTCAGTTGTGACCAAATTTCAAAATCCTATATCAAAACTGAAAATTAATCTGGATTGAAGCATGGCCATCCTTTCAAAAGGATGGTATTTTGGAATTTTTTTTTTAAAATGTGGTGTAAACTGAGGAAAATTTGGTGTTAACTTAACAACTACTTTTAAAATGCCTGCTAAAGTCAGTATAAAACATATTATAAAGTGTAGGCTACAATTTAATATGATTGGAGAATAAAGGGCTGGCCTTGTGGATAAAGTGCCCACTTTTATAGCTCCCACTAAGTTTCGAACTTTGGTGGGAGCCCTTTACTTTCTATGTCTTGGCCATTGGACCAACTAAGCAAAAAAATTTAATTGTTATAAGATGTTATTATCTTAGGTGGATGCCCACATTGGGACCCACATGAGATAAAGAGATTACAAGGGTTAAGGTTTTTCCCTATTGGGTTGCTTGAGGAGGAAGCAATCTTATTCTATAAATAAGATCCTCCTCCCCCCTATTATGTACACACAGAGATCTCATGAATAAGAACATCTCTCCTCCCTCTACTCTTTAGTTTTTCTATTCTAACAGGTTATCAGCACGAAGAGCTCCCTCCTCTTGGTGGGCCAAAGTCTTCAAGAAGCCGACGCAAAACCCTCTCGATTTCGCACCTAGGGTTTCTCCATCGATCCATGGCCATCAGATCCGGCGGCCGAACCCTCTCCTTCGATCTCCTCACCAGCGACAGCTTCGGCGACGACAAGGCCTTCCTCCACCGCTCCGCCTCCGATCCGATCCATGAGAACGACTCCGGATCCAAGCAGTACCGCCGGAGGCGGCGTCGGCGGAAGAAGGCGTCGAAGAAGAAGCGAGCCCCGCTGTCGCCTCGCATCGACGAGGATCCGATCTCTTCGCATGCGATTGGCGCTGAATCGGACGACAAGGACCGGATCCCTAACGGATTCGAGTCCGATTCGAACAGGTCTGTCGTCTGCAATCCGATTCGAACAAGTCTGTCGTCTGCACGCGAGCCCTGTCTCGGTGGTGGAACTGCGGCAGAGGGCTGTGAACGGAGATCTGCACTTCTCCTCGCCTGAATCGGATTTCTGAACATCCAATCTGTTGCTGAGATCGGAACCGATCTCTTTCTTGCACCAGGGCCGGCTTCATCTGTGTGCGGCGTTGGGTTCCGGTGCCGCTGCTGGACCACGATCTGCTGGACCACAGAGATGGACGGGGTTCCGGAGTCGCACTGCGCAGTCTGCAAGGTGGCATTCGAGCTCGGCTCAAAGGTGGCGAGATGCTGTGGCTAGTTTCAGGTTCTGTTTGCAGAACCGAAACAGAGAGGGAAAACGGTCTGGCACGTTTTGTAATAAAAAATGTACATGGTCTCATGTTTTCTTTAAGAGATTACAATGTCACGTGGGTGTGTCCCCCACTTTAGGCATGGTGCACCGAGGCACCACAATCAATTGTGATCCCTCAGGCCTGGATTTTGGGCAAGTCAATCCACGTTTGGGTCAGCCCAACTTGAGTGAGGCCTATAATCAGTGTGATATCACTGATGGTATCAGCAAATCGTACGGTCAAAGGCAGATTTGACCAGATCGATGGCAGAAACTTGTTTCTGCGATATCTTGACGATCCGAAGTCCAATTTGAGAACCGTTTGCGCCTATGGAAAGCTCGTGAGCAGATCTACACATTGGCGCCAAAACGAGGATGATTTAAAGGTTAAGTAATTTCTCCTTCTTTTATTATCTTTTATTAGTTTGATAATTATACACTTACATTTATTTTATTCCTTTTCGATATGCAAGTATTTATAATTTTAATTCGAGTGATGAATTATAATTTATTATTTCTTATCGAAAGGAGATCATGATAAAATTGAAAACCATGGATCATAAATAGAACCAGAAGTTCTATGCAAGAAATTGGAACCCGAAGTTCCATACGATATTTAGAACCAGAAGTTCTATATGGAATCAATAATTCGGACTCGAGATTCCATAAATTCTTTTAGCCTATGAACCAGAAGTTCATTTGAATCCGGACCAGAAGATCCGTCGATTCTGGACCAGAAGATCCGTTGGTTATTTTACTCTGAAACCAGAAGTTTTCAGATCTACAATACGTACTCAAAGTTTCATCTAATACTTAGAACTAGAAGTTCTATATCGAATAAATAATCTGACCATGTAGTTCTGTATGTTATTTTAATTTAGAACCAGAAGTTCTAACTTGGACTTGAAGATCCATGAATTATCCTAATCTAGAACCAGAAGTTCTAACTCGGACCTGAAGATTCATGAATTATCCTAACCTAGAACCTGAAGTTCTAACTCGTACTGAAAGATCCATGAACTATTTTAGAACCAGAAGTTCTAATTCTTAAGTTGAAAACCTGATGTTCTAAACTTTAATTTCTAAATTCTTCATCACATTTTTATTATTATCTTTCATTGGATGTTAAGAACCTGAAGTTCTACATTTTATTTTCTGTTTCTCATATACATTTATTTTTATATTCTTTAACATTATACTGCATGCTTGATATAATTACTTCGGTATAATTATCACTAATGATTATCTGAAATTTTAGTTTTGATGAATTTATTATTGCCAGAAGCAGTAGTTCCAAATAATAGAACCTGAAGTTCTATATCCAATGAATAATCTGGACCCGAAGATCCATACATTATCTGGAACCAGAAGTTCTAAGATTTAGAATATGAACCCGAAGATTCATATTCATAATCAAACTTGGAGCTTTGATTTCCAAAGATTCAAAGTAGTGTAGATCGATACAACGGCCATGAAATCAAACCTGAAGTTTGATAGAACCAGAAGTTGTGATTCAAATCTGCAGTTTTGATAGAACCAGTAGTTCTAAGAACCTGAAGTTCTATCACTAGCTTGAAGTATTGACAGAACTAGAAGTTCTGATTCATCAGTTGAGAACCCGAAGTTCTAACTTTCTGATTGGCCAATTCTTCATTATATTTTGTCATCGGATATTGAGAACCTGAAGTTCTCTGTTTGTTTGATTGTTATTAGTATATCGATCTTAACACACTATAAAAGGCTTGGTGATACTATCAAAGTCGGAAATAAAATATCCCTGAAGGATATGGCATACGCTCTTATTTTCCGCGCCATTATATCCCCATTAGACAGGGATGATCACCAGCAGATGGTCATACACCCAATGCTTGAAATAAATGCCAGATTAGTCAATTACAATCCCTCCAGAAGAGGTAGATATAATATGTTCTCCAGTAGAGATGAAATAAACCACCCCAGGAGAGGTGATTGAGAAGGCATTTTGTTTGGAAATTGGGCGAACCACCAAGCATGGTCTGGAAGACCTACAACTACTTTTATGAGTTTGAACATTGAGTTCAGTTTTTAGATATTTTGTTGAATGCTAGGACTTATTTTTAATCCCTCGTATATTATGTTATATTTGCTTTGAATGCTGAATTGTTTAGTTGTTCTTACTTTTATTTTTGCAATGCGATTACCTAGTTATGTGAGTTTATTATTACTTGCTCTATGGCTCATGGAATGCATGAAACTGAGGATAATATCTGTCCGGTAGACAGTGTAACAAAACACACTACATTGAAAAAAACCAGAAGTTTTTCTCTGAATTAGTGTTTCATTCGTGCACGGCATCGATCATAGCTGTATCCGTTCAAATACTTGAATGCTTCGGAAGAGTCTACATAATGGTATTTGTACATCATTACTAGTATTGACAGCCAGAAGCTGATACTAGAAAAGCTAAGTGCATTCTCCTTATATTTCAAGGCTATATTACAAGACAATCTTTACAAATCGAATCATATTCGATTATGAGCAAAACGACAAAGTTAAGCCAGAAGCTTGTTATTCTAGGGGTCCTATGCTCTGGTAAATTATTGATACTTCTATTACGTACTCCTTAGAGTACCATCTATTGACCATCCTTTTCGCAAAGGATATTGTGTGACATTTGTGAACCTATCTAATCCCGCCCATTAGCACATATTATTAAACCTAGGATACATATCCTTAAGCATGTTATTAAATTTATAAGGCTTGATATCGTAGGTTTGTGACTTGCATGAGCCTACAACGTAGACTCTATGTTGGTTATACTTCACCCTTATTAATGGATATCTAGACCTAATGACAGGAGATATATTCATTGTTCGTTTTTGCTGATTGTCATCTTGATGAGACAGTCTTCTCGCCGTTAATGGGAGATAAGAGAGTTCCTGAAGAACACCTTGTTCCTGAAGAACAATCCGTTCCTGAAGAACGGCGAGAATTAATATGGAATACTTCCACTCAATCTCATCTAGATCTATGTACTTCACAATGTGAGAATGAAGTACGGAGAATTGTGCACTTAATTACAAATGAATTCCCTGATGCTTTTAATGATGCAGCAAAAGTGACTAGGTCACATGTATCGGCTATGAACACACAAGCACGAATCAATGTCCCTGTAGGACAAGTACGAATTAATGTTCCTGAAGAACAAAGTCCAAATATGGCAGCAAATGAATCTACACATGCAAGAAGCATGGTAGACTTATAGGTTTCAAGGACTCAGCTCCCCAGAAGAGGAGAAATGAGCAATTATATCCCAATTATACTCCAGAAGAGTTATACTCCCGAAGAGTTTATGATAAAATCCACTCTCTCTAAAATTCCTGAAGAAATTAATGTCCCGGAAGAGACATGAGTCCTAGAAGAGACTCTGGAAGCCCCTGAAGAGGCAATGGGTACCCAATAAAAGAGATCTCTATACTTTATAATTATTCAAGAGAGAGATGGGATAGAAATGAAATTATCATCGATGACGCATTTGTATATGCGGTAGCTACTCAAATATCAAGGAAAAATGAGAATGATGATTGGGATACGAACCACGTTCTATAAATGAATGTCGACAAAGAATATATTGGCCAAAATAAAGAGATACCATTAAGGAATTACAATCTCTAAATAGACGTGGTATATATGAACCTATAGTACAAACCCCAAATGGTGTTAACCCTGTAGGTTACAAAGGGTGTTTATAAGGAAAATGAACGAAAGGCAAACTTGTGATATAAGGTTTCCTGTAGAAACTTGGGATTGAAAACATACACAGTTATATATATGAAAATCCCAGAAGGATTTGCTTTGCCTGAAGCAAAGTTAGAGAGTACGTACTCAATATAAGTAAGACGTTCATTGTACAGCCTGAAGCATTCCAGAAGAATATAGTACAATCGTCTTAGTGAATGTTTATATAAGGAAGAGCATGAAAACAATCCCATTTGCCTGTTCCTGTTTATACAATCCTTAAATGGATTTATAATAGTAGAAGTTTATGTTATTTACATAAATAACATAAATCTAATCGAAACTCCAGAAGAGTTCGAGAAAACTATGGGCTACTTTATCTCGACCCGCAGATCGAGAGAAGTTCTAATGAGATTTTTACTCTTTATAAATATGCTTCCCATATATATAGTTTTGCACAAAGGCTTTGGATTGGTATTAAACAAATGCTATGATATTTATGTCTGTTTTATGGTTGAAATCAAATTTTGTAGGATATACAGATTCAGGATATATCCCCGATTCTCATAGGGGTCGATCATAGACATGTTATATGTTTCTTCATGTCAATATCATTATTTTTGATATTCTACTAAATTGACTATTGATAGCTACTTATTCTAACCATGCTGAGATTTTTAAGCCAGTGGGGAATGTGTATGGCAAAAATATTTAACTCAGCATAGATGTAGTTCTTGTCAATTACCTCTTAGTACAGGTACTCCGAGCATTATTTGCAAAGACAATGGGGCATGTATTCAACAGATTAAAGAATGACACATTAAAGATGACAAGATGAAACACATTATACCAAAGTTCTTCTTCACTCATGAGCTTCAGAAGGATAACAAGATTGAAGTCAAGCAAGTTCGTTCAAGCAACAACCTGGCTGATCAGTTTACGACGTTCTTGTCACAACTCAGTATTTTAGAAATTGTATACGAGATTGACATGCTGAATTATGTACAAAGATGTTATCATCAGGGGGAGTAGTCAATCAGGGGGAGGCATCCTGAAGTATGCTACCCAGGACATATGTGCGCTGTACTCTTTTTCCTTCTCTAGGTTTTGTCCCACTGGGTTTTCCTAGTTAAGGTTTTAACGAGGCAGCATTATGCACGTCCAACACCAAGTCAATGATCCTGTGGAATGTTGTACTCTTTTTCCTTCGCTTTGGTTTTTATCCCACTGGGTTTTTCCTTTGCAAGGTTTTAATGAGGCAACTGTCATTGAATGGTGGTCATCCAAAGGGGAGTGTTATAAGATGTTATTATCATAGGTGGATGCCCACATTGGGACCCACATGAGATAAAGAGATTATAAGGGTTAGGGTTTTTCCCTATTGGGTTGCCTGAGGAGGAAGCAATCTTATTCTATAAATAAGATCCTCCTCCCCCCTATTATGTATACACAAATCTCATCAATAAAGCTCTCTCTCTCCCTCCCTCTACTCTTTAGTTTTTCTATTCTAACATTAATATGATTGATTAATATTACAATTTGTTATATATACTCCTAAAGTTTTTAGGACTTTGTAAATAGTCGTCCTTTTTTTACATGTCCCTTCTCATCATCATCATCATTATCATTAAAACCTTATCCTAACCATGTTGGAGTTGGCAACATGAATTCTATTTCTCCATTCTGTTTTTTAACATGTCCCTTCTATTAAAGTAAAAATGGCCATTAGGGTAAGTATATTAAATAAAGTAAACATTATAATTTTATATGATTAATTAGCATAAAGATTACTCTCTATGCTTATTCCTTCGGTAAAAGTTAAAATTCTAGGTAAAATTTGGTGAGCTCTCTTCTTCATCATATAAAAAAAATGAAATAAACCATATAAAGGCACAATGTTTAGTAAGGGAAATGTTTAAGGAGACTTTGCATGCTTCTCATTTGTAATCCATGAAGCACTTAGATACCAGTGAATTTGGGCTACATGAAAAGGTCTCTTTATGAAGAAGACTTAAAAAAATCAACAACATCAAAATCATCTTAGCCCTTGATTTAATAACCATACAATTTAGCAGTTTTTTAACCACAGATTTCTTTGACATTCACTCACATGGTGGATAAAAGGTTTGACGAGAGTACAATTGGACCCGCTGGCAGATCAAGGGGTTAGAGTGTGTAAGGGCCTGCATTGGTCAAAGTTGGACCCTAGTGAGCGCCACCTATCTAGATTGTATAGAGTTGCCTATGCTTATCCCTTCGAAAAATTAAAATGCATGCAAAAGTGTAAAATATACATTATACAAGATAAACCACCAACTTTAGTAAGGGATAAGCTTATAATTTAATAGAGTTGCCTATGCTTATCCCTCCCTTAGATGACGACAATAGGGTTGCAGTGCAAACCCTCCCTTATTAGGCAATCACACACTGCACACACAATCTTTTTGAAAAATTCTCCTCTCTCTCTCTCTCTCTCTCTCTCTCTCTCTCTCTCTCTCTCTCAACACCAACACATTTGTAATCTCTCTCTCTCTCTCTCTCTCTCTCTCTCTCTCTCTCTCTCTCATGGACACATAAACACCGACCACACTTCGCACACTTACTGAAATTTGCTTTCCTACTTCGGTCAATGTAAGCAAGTCCCTAGGACAGTGAAAAATGACAATTCCAAAAAAGAAGTGGTGGACTACCTCAAAAGAACTTCATGCACTGCTGTAAGGTCCACCAGGATGTTACTGTTGCCGTTGACTATGATGCCAGTGGGCTGTTATTGTTACACATGGCTACAGTAATGGAGGAGGGAGGAGGGAGGAGGGAGGAGGGAGGAGGGAGAACTGATTAAGGGCAAAAAGACTGGAAAAAAAGACACAAACTTATGGAGTGAAGCTTCTTATGAACTCTCTGGCAAAGTGTTTTATTATATATTATTTTTTATTTTTTCCCTTTTAATTATCAATCTCCTTTCCATCATTCTAAAAGACCAAACTGCCTTGAAAATGGAAAGTGGACGATTGTTATGCTGTTTATGTGCCACCTCAATCCTTTTCCATTTCTTCCTTTCCAGATATTCACTTCCAACACTGGTTTCAGAGGCCATCTGTCATTTAATATACCCTTTTAGCTGGCAGGTAAGCTCTTTCAACTTAAGTTTTTAATATATGGCTATTGTACAATTATAAAAACCTGATGCTCCATGGATGTGTGCATGGCATCTTGCCTTGGTGCTGCAATATTACATTTGTGTGGTTTTTTAAAAGATCTACAAAGCCTATAGATAGGTCGCTGCAGTGCCAGTTCAAATGTGCTTGTACTTAGTTGATGTCTGTCATAGCCATTAGGTTCTGTTCTAAACTTACATCTATGTTGTGCTGAAGCATGTCCACATCCCACTGCTATTTTTCAATGGTGTAGACTATATTGATGCTCCTACACCGTCCATGATGGGTCCCCATTCAGGCGTTAACAATCTAGCAAATCTGGCAAGAAGGGCCGTTTGATTGAAAGTCCCATCCGTCGGAAGACGGCGTAGGATTTCCATCACCCAATCGTGTAAGGGCCAAACCTGGGCCTGCTATGGATGGTGTAGGTTCTCTACGTCCCATTTAGTTCTTTTACCCTCAATATTTCATTATCTACACTGCTGTGTGAAGACTTTGATTTTCACATTTTTCTCTCTTTGAAATGGATGGCACACAAAATCAAGGCACACAAAATCAAGTCCCGTTGGAAGAGAAGATGAGGGAGGACTGAGAGACACGTCTTCCACATGTCACACATGAATTTTCTTGACGATTGGCTGGTTACAGTAGTTAATATCACAAGTAGAACGTATCAAATTATGGCATCTGGTTTTATAACAAGAAGTTGATCACAAGTTGAGAGCATGTTGAATCTACCCATAATATAATCAAACAAAAAAACAAAATATAAAAAAACCTTTACAGAAGAAAAAATAAAAGAAAAAGAGAAGTCATACCTTCTTCTGCAGGATTAGGTAATCTGGGAGGGGAAAAGAGAAGAGTGATAGGAGGAAGATGGGTATAGGAGAAGGAAGAGAAAAGAGGAGAAATGATGTTGGGTTTCTTCCTCCAATACACCTTTCCACCTGCAGCGAAATCACCCTACAAGCTCCCATTCCACACTTTTGGGTTCCCTAAAGAACCATTATCAATTTATTCTTCATAAATTACCATAAAACACAAATCAATCCATGCATTTCCATTGAGCTGTAAAAAGGGGTAAAATCACAAATCTCGTCAAGAATCAAGAAATGAAGCCTTGCATGTAAAGAAAATGTATCCTTATACTTGCCTTAAGCTTAGTGCTTCACCTGAATAGATTTGCCCCTTGATTAGATAGAGAATAAAGCTCTCTAATGGAGGATCTAACACATGCATGAAGGAAAACGAGAATGAGATGGAATGCATGCCAATAGATGGGTTCCCTTGACCCTTATTGCACTCAAGGACTCAAATAGAGATGGGATTCCTTACCTCAACTCTTCTACAAGCAAATAGGAGGAAGATAGTGCCTTAATCTCAAGAAGAAAGGCAAGAAGACCAAAGAGATGAAGGAAGAAGCTCAAGCTCCAAGCATGCAAGCTTCGATCACCCAGAAATAGAGGCGGTAGGAGGAAGAAGACGATGGAAGAGATGAACGGGGGGACCGACTGCAACGTGAGATGGAGGAAGGAAGAAGAGTGACGGTCGATGGTGGGTTTGGGGGTTTATAAAGGATTGAAGTTTCTGGAAATTGCAAAGAAGCCCTCTTGGTTTTTATATATATATTCGGTTATGAATCAATGGGCTTAAAATGGACTGGAATTAGTCCAAATGGAATTAGGCCAAACATGAAAGATGTCCAACAAGATAAAACTCACCCAACGCAATTAACATGATGCATGATTAATGTAAAACTATGAAAATATAAAATGCAAAAGGTCATGGGCTACCTACTAATGTTCGAACCCGACCCAACTACCTATCTATGACCCAAACCTCTTGAGATTTAGGCTCAATTAACTTAATTACCTATTAATTAGTGTAAAACCAACTTAATTACTATAAATTATATTATCTAAGGTTGGGACCTTACATCGGCCATGGGTCATAGTCACTAGCCCCTTGCCGATGATCGTGACCTGCGGTCACTGGCAAACAGTGGTCGAATGACCACTGTTTGCTCTTTGTTTTGTTTCGTTTCATTGCTGTGACTTCTTCAAAGTATAGGAGCTTGTTTCCTTTGAATTTGTGTGTTCAATGGCCACCACAAGTGCTTGATTTAGTCGTGAAATCGACTTAAACCTTTGATAATCATCATTTTTTGGTTCACGGACTGTTTTTGTACAAATCCAAAAAAGGCACTGTATGAAACCAAAGTTATGTCATTCTGACCCTATGACTTTCAAGGGTTAGAATGAAACCTAAAAAGGCTTGTTCATAACTTTCAGTGTGATCTAAGACCCTTCCCTAGTGAGAAAATCAAGGAAAAAAAATGTCATCCGTGTGGCCTTTGCATATGCCTTCCTTAAGTGAAGTGTATGTGTCTTTCTCTCCTCTGCAATATTTCTCTCCTTGAATTGGTGAGAATGGGAAGAAGAAGTATGCTAGAGTAGTGAAAAAATGCCTTGTGACTTGCTTAGAGTTGCTTCAAACTTCTGGAATTCAATTCAGGAACTTGCACTTGTTCTTTCCCTTCACTGTCTATCTCTGTATATCCCTCTCTATGTGTTAAAACCTCCCTTTTTATAGACTTCAATAGTAGTTTGGGGAGTTAAAAGGAGTTACGGGAAGTTAAGGCTTGAAATGAAGTGGAGGGAACCACTAAAAACAGTAGGAACTGCTCCATAGGTGTTAGTGACTGCAGCCGCGGTCACTCCCAAGGCTCATTTTTGGATTTTTGCATATTTGACTCGTTTTCGTCTGTTTAGAGCCCAAATGAAGTCCAATCTTCACAAAACTTCGAAGGATGCTTCTTGACACTATTTTGAGTGTGGCATAGAGATTTAATCCCATTTTGACCTTTGGAAGTAGGTCAACTCCCCCGTTGATCGTGGGTCATGGTCACTCCTAAGGTCCATTTTGGACTTTTGCATATGTGACTCGTTTTTGCCTGTTTGGCTCCCGAATGATGTCCAATCTTCACAAAACTTTGAGAGATGCTTCTTGACACTATTTTGAGTGTGTCATAGAAGTTTTAATCCTTTTTTACCTTCTAAAGTTGGTTAACTCCCTCAGTAATTTTTCATGAAAATGGGCCCTTATTTTAGCTGTTTGAGGCCCAAATGACCACAGTTTGGTTTGAAACTTGGAGGGACTGATATTAGGTATATCTTGAAGTGTCCATCCAAATTTTATATAGTTTGAATGTGTGGAAGTAGGATTTCAAACAACGACCCATTTGTTGCATATTTAAGTCACTATTCACCCCACACTGTAGGTAGTTAGCTTGTTTTCCACCCGAATAATGTTCAATTGACTTGCAACTTTAGAAAATTTATTTTGAACATATTTTGAATTTCTATTCCGAATTTCATCAGCTTTGGCTCCCTGGAAGTAGGAATTTGGTTAGTGATCTCTATGGCTCGAGGGTCACTATCTTAAAAGCTGACATGCAGTGGAAGTAGGACCAAATGAAGTCTTCTTGACTTAAAAATTTATAGAGTATCTCTTGACAATGACTAAAGCTTTGTGTCCAAATTCAATCAATTTCGGAAGTCGGAAAGTAGGACTTTGGTCAGTAACCCCAGGGGCTTGGGGGTCACTGACCCAAAATTGACATGTTTGAAGACTTTGGGTCAAATTATGTCCATTTGACCTGAAATCTTGTAAAGGTTCCCTTGAGTGTAATTTGAGCTTCCTCCAGGAGTTTTAGCTGATTTGATCTTCATGAGATGTCACTTTGCACAGTGACCCCACAGAATTTAGCAGATAACTATTTGAACTGAGTTTGGATCCAAATGATATTCAAATGTTTTGAATCTTTACAAGATAGTCTTTGAATGTACTTGAAGTCATTCCTCTTAGTTTGAGCTTGCTTTAACGTATATAAGTGTCAATTTCCACAGTGACTCCCAAGGAGCTGAGAAACAGTCACTAAAGCTAGGTTTTGAACTGAGATGAAGTCCAAATGCTTTAAAACTTTGAAACATCATTTTCAAGTTTGCTTTAGAGTTTCCTGGAGAGTTTTAGCCACTTTGGTAACCCAGAAGCTTAAATTTGTTTGGTAACCCTTGGATTTGAGTCATCGAACAACAAACTTGGTGTTTGATGAGTTGAGTAACCAAATGAAGTCCATTAACTCTGAAACTTGAATTGTTGCATTCTGAGCTCATCTGAAGTCTTCTGAGTGGATTGTATCAACTCTGAACGTCTGGATGTAGTACTTAACCTAGCATTCCATAATCTTAAGGTTTATCTGTCCTTTGACTTGGAATTTGCTTGTAATGTCTTCACTGCAACATTTGTGATTTTTTGGGTCAACAATGAAGAAGAAGAAAAAAACTAGTTGTAGACTCGATCAGAAAAGTGGAGAGGAAGGAGGAGGAGAAGATGAAGTGGGTCTTTGGATCAACGGTGAAGGTGACAACAGAATAAGTGTATGTAGAGATGGAAGTCAGGGGGTGAGTTAGTGACTGGTGGACCGGCGGTGATGATCCAGCGGTTGCAGAAAACAAATTGAAGAAGAAGTAAAGAAAGAAAATAGCAGAGAAAAAGAGAAAAAGAAGAAGAAAACGATTAAGAAGAAGGAGCAGTAGCTGGTTCGGGTAAGGAAGAAGGAGTAGCAGTTGGTCTGGGTTAAGCTATATTTAGGTCAGGTCTGTTGAAAGGTGCAAGATGACTAGCTGGTGAATTTCCCTGACATGGTATGAATAAATAAATATGATAAGGACTTAAATAAATCAACTTGCTACATCGAGAATATTAGCGTAACCTATTAGTTTTTACTTGTAAGAGAAAGAGAGAGAAAAAGATGAGAGAAGACATATCAAATATAGAGCACTCTAAGAGGGAGAGGTGAGAGCATTCGAATGTGACTAGAGGAAGAAGGGAGAGTGTCCCTTTATAGAAAAAGAAAAGAGAGTCTTCAAAAGAATAAAAGTCCTATACTAAGTTAGCCAAGAAAATAATTGAGGTTGGACTCTAAAACACAAGTTAAAATTAAACACAAGTTTCAAGGTGGAGTTGAGTTAGGAAATACAACAACAAGATGCCTAATCAATTTGAGTATCTTGGTTGAGATAGATTCTTAAATATACCAAATTCTAGTAAAACATGGTATCACAAATAATTCCAAATTCTAAAATAGAATAACACAATACATGTGGGGTCCATCACAAATCAAATCAAAGGTCAAGATTAATTTTAATTGAAAATAAAAATTTAGGTCATTACACGTCAGCTAATCGTTATGTGGCTTACTTGGGAACCCTATATAAAGGGGTTGCGGCTTACTTGAGAACCCCTATATAAAGGGGTAGTGGCTTGCCTGGAAACCCCCATATAAAGGGTTCTAGGGTGAGCTTCTCTTCATAACTGCGAATTCCTTCTGTCAATCAAGTGCAAGATTGTAGAGATTCCATACAGAAAAGCTATTTTATTATGGGAAAGATGTCTGTAAGCTCATCTACACCTGTCTCTATTTAAATAAAGCATCTCTAAAGACGTGATTTGACTACTAATTATTTTGATGATTTCTTACATTTTTCTCAGTTTTTTAGGTTTTGAAACTAATTTCAGGAATCTGCATGCACCAAAATCTAACATAATTGTTTTCATTATCTTATCACCATATCAATATGCTTTATATAAATTAAATCTCTAAAAATTTAGAGAGAGAGATAGAGAGAGAGAGTGATCTTAGGTGGGCTTGCCTGCATAAACAATCAAAATCTTCAGAGATTTTAGTATCAGATGAATTCAAGTGTAATTAGGAAACTAGCCTATAAGTGTAGCTGCTGGCTCATTTTTGCCAGCTCTGTGTCACATGTGAGATGTGACCCTCTCTTTGATAATTTCACCTCTAAGTAAAATTAAAGCCATCTGTCATTTTAAGACATAATAAATTTAAAAGTTAAATCAAAATACTATATCTCAAAAAAATTATTCTACCTTTTTACACCAAAAGGTCAAAAAATTATTTTTACATTCCACTAACTGACAAAAAAAAATTATTTTTAACACAGAAGGTAATAAAGTGATATTTCCTTTTTAGTAAAAGACAATCTCATCATGGAATTGATTTAACCATTCTCTTTTTTTAATCTTTTGAAATGATCATTTACTTCACTTCACTCTATCGATTAAATTAACAAAGGGCCCCTAAGTGTGCTCATTATTTAAAATTTAAGTCCACACAAATCGATTAGGCCATTGTGCAAATTGAAGCAAAGCTTCTAGTAGTAGAACCTTATGAGCCAGCACTTACACTGAGAGATGTCCATACTAACCCGGAACAAATGTCCATAATGCGATATTCCATCCGTTTCAACTTTTACTTAGATGCTGTGGTAAAATCATAGGCCTCCAAAATGTGTCGCAGGTCAATTCCCAATTACCAATGAAAGCCTTCATGTCTCTTTCTGAAAAAGTTGAACAATGTCAGTTAATGTAATTATGTGAATCACGCGGCAAGGGTGTGCGGTAGTGCTTTGCAGAATTGCACTGCGAAATTGTCTATGCGCACCGAATTGCGGTACCGACTTGAAGACCGATTCGAGCTGTAAGTGATGTGGCAGCACACACACGTTTTTTATTTTAAGACTTCTCGTTTCAAGTGAAAAAAACACATTTGTTTGAAGACTTACAATTAGGACTAGGTTTTGTTTCTCCAAAACAGGAAATTTTTAAAATAGAAAACGTGTGGGTCCCTCTTCACTTTACTTCACAGCTTAGATGAGACTTCAAGCCAGTAATGTCGGTACGCATGGACGTTCTGACTGCACTGCTCGTTGTGCGTGTCTGTCACGTTAGAGACAATGGGGCCCCAAGGCCACATGATTCAAAGTAGTAAATAAAAACAGGTTTTTCATTTGGAATCGAAATCTTCCGTAGAAAAAATTTGAGAGTGGCCGTGGCGGACCAATATATGATTTGCTTCAGACAGGGTGGAGCTGAGTCAAAAAGACAAAAAAAGGGGGCATTTACACCCTTTTGTACGAGGGAACGCGCTACGGAAAGCCAAATGTGAGAAGGAAAGGAAAAGAAAGGAAAAAAAATACAGAAGAAGAAGAAGAAGAAGAGGAGGAGAAAGGAGAGGGGTTAAGAAAGTAGTAGTAGAAGAAGAACTAGGAGAGAATAGGGAAGAGGAAGCAGCAGTAGCTCAGGTATTTATCTCTCCCTCTAATTTTTCTTCAATTATCAGTTGACACGGCCATACAAATGAGGATGATATGTACTAAAATATGTAAGCTAATTTGTACCAGAATACTCTATTATATTAATAATGTCATGTTAGTCATGTCAATCCCGCTTTACCAATATGTCTACGTGATAATACGTTGTTAACATCTAGGGAAAAAAATGAGTGTTTATGCTCAGTATTTCAAACTACTGATAGTATTTCATATTTTAAATCACTTGAGTCCTGCTTTGACGGAAAGAGGGAGAGGAAAAAAAGGAGAGGAAAAAGAAAATTTGAGCGACGACAGCATCGCTCGACTGAAACAGGTGATGATATAGTTGCACAAACAAAAGGAAAAAATTTGCAAGAGGGCCTTTCTCATTATAGAGTCTGTGATGGCCTTTGTGGTGCACTAGGCATCTAACTTGATTTTTCAAAGTAAATTTTCCTCAAAGAAGAAAAAAAAGGCTAAAATAGATTGTTGTGAGTGGTCTTGTTGAATCAAGTGGCCGATCGCTTAAGAGTTCTTTGACATTCTTGAGAACTGAGACCTTCTTTATTTTAGGAAAAATATATTAGATCCATATTTGCAAGTACATAATGCAGTTTTACTATTCTTTCGTAAAAAGCCGAGAAAGATTTCCAGCTTCCCAAGCTAATAGATATGCCTATGTCACTCAGGACCAAGTGAAGCAGCTCTGCATAGAAAGATCTCTCTGCATATGAGGATCTCTCTCAGGGTGTGATAGAGAAGAAAGATATCATGGAAGCACTTGTATCATTTGTTGCGAAAGAGCTCGGTGCCATAGTCAAAGAGGAGGTGGGCTTGTTGGTTAGTGTCAAGGAAGAGATTGAAACGCTTTCCAGCAAATTCTCAGCTATTCAAGCAGTGCTGGAGGATGCTGAAAGGCAACAAGTTACAGAGGCGGGGGTACGAGGTTGGCTTGGGAAGATAAAAAAAGTGGCATATGAGATGGAGGACATATTGGATGAGTGGAGAACAAATGCTTTTACATCCCAGCAAGATGAAGATGATATTGGTAAGATCCAGAAGGTACTCTCTTGCTTACTCTTTCTTTGTCTATGTTTCCAACAAGTTCAATTTCGCCACGATATTGGACAAGAGATAAGAAGAATAACAAAGAGCCTAAATGAAATTGCAAAAGAAAGGATTGATTTCAAATTCATAGAATCAGAAGAAACTAACATGAGGGAAGAAATGTCAAGGCTTCACAAGGGACGTGAAACGGGGTCATTAATGGGTAAATCAGAGATTTTGGGCAGGGATGATGATAAAAAGGAGATAATTAGAAAGTTAGATATTGAAACTGGTCAAAAAGAGAAGTCAGTTTTCATTGTTTCAATAGTTGGTATGGGTGGATTAGGCAAGACGACTCTTGCTCGACTTGTCTATGATGATGAGACAGTGAAGAAACATTTAGAAAAGAGAATTTGGGTCTGTGTGTCTGTTCCTTTTGATGCGGGTAGGATCGCAAAAAAAATCATTGAAAAGTTGGATCAGCCTATTCCAGAGAATTCGGACTTGGACACATGGCAGCGCAAACTTTGTGAAGCCGTTGGTAAAGAGCCATTTTTGCTTGTGTTGGATGATGTTTGGGGCGACTATGGTGCGCAATGGAAGAACCTGTGGGTTCCACTTGAGTGTGCTGCACCGGGAAGTAGGATTGTGGTTACTACTCGTCATCATCAAGTTGCTGAAGTAATGGGTCGGACTCATATTCATGATTTGGAAAAATTACCTAATTCATATTGTTGGGAACTATTTACATCGAAAGCATTCGAAGGAAGAGAAGAGCAAGAGCGCATGGAGCTGACAGAGATGGGCAAGGCAATTGTAAGGAGGTGCGACGGCTTACCTCTTGCTCTAGATTTGGTAGGAAGTCTGTGCAAGGAAAAGAAAAAGCAAGAATGGGTAGGCGTCCTACAGAGCAAAATATGGGAATGGGAAACACCTCAGCATCCAAGCATCTTACCATATCTCTTGTTGAGCTATTTTGATTTGCCCATCCATTTGAGACGTTGCTTTTCATTTTGCTCGATATTTCCTGAAGATCATGAGATTGAAAAGGATGAGTTGGTGAAGTTATGGATGGCTCATGGTTATATTGAATCTGAGGAAAGTAGCTTTGAAGAAGACGGTAAAAAGTACGTTGATGGTTTGGTGAGCCGCTCATTGATTCAGCCAGTGAAAATTGAAAACGAAGAGAAAATTGACGATGAAGCAACTTTTCACTATAAGATGCATGATCTTGTTCGCGATCTAGCAACTTTTGTTGGGTCTGATGTCTATTGCGCAATGGGGATTGAAAATTTAAAATCAGTTAATTATTATCACCTGTCAATACTTTTGACTGGTCGTGGTAATGTCTCATCCATTCCCTCTCCATTGCCCCAAGTGGAAAGATTGCGCACGCTCCTATTATTTGGATGGTCAAACATTTCTGAAATCCCTGAAGATTTTCTCAACCCTCTGAGATTTCTGAGAGCACTAGATTTAAGTGGAACTTCCATTGATAATTTGCCAAGTTTCATAGGGAAGCTAAAACATCTAAGGTATCTCAATTTAAGTGGGTTAGAGATCCAGGAGTTGCCTGGATTTGTGACTGATCTCTATAATTTGCAAACTCTGAAACTGGTTGGTTGCATAGATCTTCGTACACTACCAAGTGGTATGAGCAAAATGGTGAAATTGCGGCATCTTGAGATTGAAGGTACTGAAGAGCTGATGTTTTTACCGAATGGACTTGGGCGACTGAGTTCCCTTCGAACATTGTGCAAGTTCCCTGTGGGGGATGAGAACAGAGGATGTAAGATTGAAGAACTGAAAAATCTCAACCTTCTTACGGGAGAATTAAAAATACAAAACTTGGAGACGGTAATGAATGTGAATGATGCTAGGGAAGCGGAACTTCATAAGAAGAGTTCTCTTCATGTTTTATCTTTAAGTAGTGAAGAAAAGAGCGATGACGAGTGGAGAACGTTAGAAAAAGATGAGATGGAAAGGATGGAGCAAGTGTTGGAAAACCTTAGACCCCCTCATTCAAACCTAAAAAAGTTGGAAATAGTAAACTACGCGGGTCAAAAGTTCCCCAGTTGGTTGGAGGATTCAGAGTTTTCCAGTTTAGTTCGAGTCGTATTGAAGAACTGCAGGAAGTGTACAGAGCTGCCAGGTCTTGGAAAATTGCATTCACTTAAATACCTGGAAATAATTGAAGCTGTCGAACTGAAAGTCGTGGGTAGCGAGTTTTACGGGAATGTTGATACTAGAGCGAGAGGAACAAAAATATTTCCAAAGCTAGAAGAGCTTCGTTTTGAAGAAATGCTAAATTGGGAAGAATGGAAGTTGGCAGAGGAACATGGAGAGGTGGAGGTGATGCCATCTCTCAAGACGCTGGAAATTTTCGACTGCAACAAGCTGAAGGTGTTGCCCACCTGCCTCCCCAGTAGTTTAATTGAAGTAAAAATTAGAAATTGCAAGGAAGTTATTTGGGCTCAGGAGAATCCACTCCCACACCTTCGATATTTGACTCTCCACGATGTAAGAGGGATATGTTCATCAAAGGCACTACCGTCCCTCCCTGCTCTCGAGGCATTAGAGATTTGGGGATTCTCTTACGAATCACTACCCTCGGATGGATGGGGACTGCTTGAATCACTCCACACTCTTAAAATATGCAACGGTCCTGAATTGGCATCTCTGCCTGGTGGGTTAGGGCAACTCAAAGCTCTTCAGACTCTGGAGATCTTCTTGTGCAAAAGATTGTCATCTGTGCCCGATGAGCTGGGGCAGCTCAAAGCTCTTCAGACTCTGACGATCGAAAGATGCCAGCTGTCATCTCTACCTAGGGAGCTAGGGCAGCTCAAAGCTCTTCAGACTCTGACGATCGAAGGATGCCAGCTGTCATCTCTAGCTAGGGAGCTAGGGCAGCTCAAAGCTATTCGGACTCTGAACATCTCCTATGGCCGAGGTTTGTCATCTCTGCCCAAAGAGTTGGGGCAGCTCACAGCTCTTCAGACTCTTACAATAGTGGGGTCCGAACGATTGTCATGTCTGCCTGATTGGTTGCGGAAGCTCAAAGCTTGTCGGCGCCAAAACATCGACTGGTTCAAACGGTTGTCTTCTCTGCCTGAGGGGCTGTGGCAGCTTGAAACTCTTGAAACTCTTAGCATCGATCGGTGTGATCTACTTTCGGCTCTACCTAATTGGTTAGGGCAGCTAGACGCTCTCCAAGATTTATCCATCACGGATTGCCATGAATTGATTTCTCTGTTCAATGGCTCGGTACGATTCAAGGCATTGAAGCGTCTCATAGTCTGGAATTGTAATAGATTAACATCTCTATCTGATGGGTTGTTGCAACTCAAAGAGCTAAGAAGTCTCAGAGTCCAGGATTGTGAGATATTGACGTCTCTGTTTTGTGACGGGTTTGAACAGCTCAGATCAATCCGTACACTTTTCTTGGCTAACTGCCCACAGCTGAGGCCCTTACCAAATCTGCAACGCCTTACCGCACTTGAAGATTTAGAGATCAAAATGTGTCCACTTGTAACAGAGCGGCTCGAGAAAGACAAAGGAGAGGACTGGTGCAACATATCCAACATCCCAAACATTAAAATTGATGGCAAAACAATCCAAAAAGGTATGGAATGACATGAAGAACTCTTTATCTTTCTATTTATATTTTCTATGCAATTTCACTTTTCTCTTACAGCATCCTGATTCGGATTTCTCCATTCTGATCAAGGAGCGCGAGAAATGGAGACATGAACAGCTTCATTCAAAGTTTTGGAAGCTTTAATCCTGATTACGCTCATTTCTCTTATCAGTTTTTTCTTTTTTTCCGGATTCTTAAGTCTTAATTGGACATTTATCAAGCTGAACATGTGTGATTTAATTTTGTCGCAGTCACTTGCATCCAGGTGGCCGTTTATGAGACACTTGTGTTTTGTACAGGCATGACATGTGCTGGCTGACATGCATATGTGCTAAATAATGAAAGTTCCATTTCGACTTCAATACATAAATATTGGTGGCCACTGTTTTTCATTTTTTTTTTTAATTTTTTTTTGGTTGACAGATGGAACCAAATTCAAAAATGGAAACAGATGGCCTGGTAGATCGATGGACACCCTCCTCCTAATGGAGGAGGTAACTTAGGTTAAATTATAAATTCCATATTCAGTGGTGAAACATGAGTAGCTGAGAAAGGGGCATGAAAAGCAGGTTTTAATCACCCAAATGCAAGATTCACAACTTGCATTGAGTGTATGTTTGCTTATTTATTGCTCTCAATGACACTGTTATAGCCGTTATGTAACCCTATATATATGTAATCATGGGTAATCATGGCCTTACAGGAGATAATTAATGATCTCTTGCCATTAGAGTGATTTCAGACATTGCAAGTTTCTATATTCAAGAACAGGTAACTCGATTTGCATGTAAATCAGGGATCATGGGTTTCGACAAACGTAGTTAACTGTAAATATACAAGTTTTCTCTATCATTTCTAATTTCAATTAATTAGATATACAAGTAAACTGATTACAGCCTAGGATGCAAACAGGAGTTGGGGGGACCTTTACAAGGGAAACTGGGGGCCACCTTTGATTTAAATGGCTAGTAGGTTAGGAAGGGCTTCCCTATTTGACCTTGGCCAGATGGCCTTCCATCACTTTTGCTGGGTATTTATAGACCACCAATATCATCTGAGTGCATGATTTATGGGAATCCTTCCCATATGAAACAGGCCTCAAGCGTCAATAATGAAAAGTGGAAATTCAGACAAGATTGCCTGAGAAAATTCCTCTGTCCTCTATCAAACTATTGCTGTCGAGTTGGTTGTGCAATTAATCTATCAAAAGTTTTAAATTGCGCAATTACTAAAGTTTAAATTAGTGTTAAATGTAATTTACACTGCAAAGAGCGGTTTCACCAAGTTGGTGCGCTCAAGCGGTTTTCTCAAATGGGCGAATGGGTTACTCCCTCCAGTGAAATTGTGATACCATTAATGCCTTTGTTTTCTTATTCTGCATTTCGGGGTCAGGCACCATTTTATTGTTAGCATTTGGCATCGCAGAAGAACTGATCAGAGAATCGGTGTCCATCATAGAGAACTAGAAGATGAATAATTTGGACCAACCTAATATGAATAATTTCCTTGGTTTTCAAGTGTTTTCTCTCTCTCTCTCTCTCTCTTCTCTCCCCCTTTCCATCACATTCAGTAGATTCATTGGAATGGCTAACCCATCTCAAATAGGAGAATGATTTGTTTCTCAGTTACTCAGCAAGCTATCGAGAGAGAGAGAGAGAGAGAGAGAGAGAGAGAGAGAGAGAGAGAGAGAGAGAGATTTGGATCTAAACTGATTGGGAAACCAAATAAGCCGATCAATCTTGATTATTCATGTAATTGACACTATCTGTTACTTGGGGCCCATGTTACAGATGTCAATATCTATAGTATGAAGTTAAGTAGGACTTTGGATTGCTTGTTTAGATTATGATGGTAAGTAAGAGATACAGGCATTTGTTATTGAGTGAGATTGTCCTCTAGTGTTCTTGTTATGAAGTACCAAAGTCTTCCACAGATGATCCATTATGCAAACTTGTGTTGACAGATATTTTTGGTTCAATAACCATTGCCTACATTTATTAAGAAATGCTAGTGAACCTGAGCCTGTGTTTGTTAACCTGCAGTGATTTAGTTCTTTTTTAATCAAGATGGCATCACTATGGCACATTTATGTGTTTATTGACCTAATTTCCACAGGACGTGAGGGTGAGGTGTCAATGGTGAGTGTAACAAAAATGCCTTGGCATGCCAATCGGCCACTGGTAACTTGGTGTTGAGGCACCTCTCTAGTTGTAGGGCCGATGGTGAGTGGGCTGTACCCCATCCCACCAAGTAAAGAAAAGAATTACAAAAAGAAAATACAAAAAGAAAAAAAAAAGAAAAGAAAAAGCGAAAAGAGAATAAGATATAAGAAATAGAAGGATCTTGCCTCGTATGACATGGAAGGCATTTTCCTTTGTCTGGGACTAGCATCAGACAGAGGCAAAGAAAAAGATAAAGTGGGGAAATTCTACTTCTCTTTCTTTTTCTTTTCTTTCCTGAGAGAAGCGTTCCATACATGAGGGAAGAATGTTTTCGCGCTCAAAATTGACGGTTTTCATGAAGTATGGTATATGCCAAAAAGTACAAGGGAACAAGCTGAACAGAGTAATTTGTTGGGCAAATTGACTGTATACATGTTAGAATTTTATATATTAACTAATTCATGGCTTGAACAAAACTTTTGGTCTATTGTATTGCATTTGTTAATTTTTTTTAAGATAGACTATCGTTTTTGTTGTTAGGTTGAAGTGAGGAAATCGAAGCCGAGATGGATGCTCTCCCTGCTCGAGCGAAGGATCTCACCCCTGAGCGGAAGTGGGAGAAATTCACCATGCTGAAGCTTTACCTGCTCGTGCACTTGACAAACGAAGAATTTTTTTTTTTTAATTGTTTGGGTATACTAAGCCCACCCTATGATGGGCAAGGTTGTGTTGTGTTTCAATGGTGATAATATATTGGTTTTAAAATCTAAAATATATGGATGCAATTCAATGAAGCTGTGGCCCCTCCTTTGATCCTATCTCGTACATTTTCTAGAAGAATGCCTGAGTATGAGGGCAATGGGTCTAGTTGAAACACGTGACCCACGTCAATCCACTTCTCTTGCGGTCATGAGATTTTAGATTTTGGACTGGGTCGGCAGTGGATTTATAAATTTTTTAGCTAGACTCTGCAATCTGTGTGTAGAACCTATATCGCATGAGTAGTAATTGATAAAATAGGGTTTGACATGCTAATCTTTCTTAAACTTTATTTTCCTAATTTCATTACTGAAATTCGAAGAATGTCAACAGAGGTATTAGACTTTGGTTACATTTTTATTTTTTTACTTTGTTGCCCCATGTCCCATAATATCATGAGAACACAATTTGAAAAAGTGAGTCATTTTCCCTTTTCATCTCTCCTTTTTTCTTGTACTTGCAAAATCATCACCAAGTTGAAACTAGGAGTGCTTGAGTGCAGCGGAACTTACAAGTTGGGAAATCGGGATTGAGTAGAACAAGATCATTCACCTTCCCTTTTCCATAATATAATTTATCATTTTCTTTAATAGCCATTATTCTCATGAGGTCATGAGATTTATTAGTTTCAATAACATAGACTTTCTGGGACCAGCAACCAGACCTATTTTCTACAAAACAAGCAAAATGGTATTGTGTGAAGAGTAACTACACATGTGACCACCATTTCTCAAGTTCTATCATTTGAAAAGTTTTCACTTCAAACTGTTACATAAAAGCCATGATATCATGGAATTGATCAATTTCTATGACATCCATTGTTTCCATGATATCATGGGATTTATTAAATTTTTGTAGCAAACACTTTTTTTCCAAAACTAGCAAATTCATTTTTTTTTTTACGAATTACAAAAGGTGACTTTTGTGAAAAGTAGATGCACATGTAATCATTGTTTCTAATGTTGTATCATTGGAGAAATTCTCACCTTAAGATAATGCATAAAAGTCATAGTATCTTGGGATAATATCATGAATCATGGGATTTATCAATTTTTGTGACATAAAATTTTTCATAATCTTTTAAGGCTACTCACTTCTAATTTGTGTGAAGTCCGATGCAGTCAAGCTCTTTTCATTTCACCTTGGTGATGATCTTACTATTAAAAAAGGAAGAAGATGTGAAAGAGGAAAGTGACTAAAAAGAACAAGTAGGAATTTTTACATTTTTTTGTATGCTGAGATCTCATGATATCATGAGATATGGCCAAAAAAGTTTTAAAAAAGTTGTTGATGAGAGTCAAACAACTTTGGTGACATTATTTGGATTTAGGCATAAAATTGAAAAAAAATAGAATTTAAGGAGAATTAACATATTAAATCCTCTTGATAAAATGGAAGGCATGAGGGCCCCAATTTGACTCCTCCCTCCTACCATTCCTACTCTCTCTTTATGTTTTAAGACAATATTCGACTTGACCTACACCTATCATGAGGTCGGTTTTTCCTCTCATATCATAATCCTTCACAGGTCAAGTCTAGCATAGAATGGAGCATATGTCAATTCAATTCAGATCCATGTTCAAGCCATCTCAAACCAAATTCAACTAGATGCCACCTCTAATGTCAAAGAGCAGCTGAGAGTTGTGGTCACAATATTAGTAATAAGTATATAATTTAATATATACTTATTACAAACTAAGATCGGAGGATTCAAAATGGGTCAGGTTTTGGCTTTGGTTCTGACCAATGGTTCATCTGGGTCCCGCTAGCATTTTAGTGAATTGAACCTTCAAGTGCAAAGCAAAAATCCTAAACAATGTAAATAAAACCAATGGTTGCAATTCCTGATCCGATTCACCAAATGCGACCACACCCAATCCAGTTATTCTTGGATTGGCTTAACATTTCCACCCAATCAAGGAATTCAGACCTATAGTCTAGCAATTTTTTACCAAGGCATTTGCGTTTATTATTTCAAAATATTTAAAGAAATTAAATTATTTTTTTACATCACAATTCAACAAATTATTATATTATATATATTAAAGCAAGACGGGGAGAGGGCTCTCAAGGGTGCCACACAAGAGCTCTCTTTTCAAATAAATATATTAGAAAAAAAAAATACAGGCTTTGCAATGGCCCACTATGCCTCTCCAAATCTCCCCTCTCCATTTAAATTCCATATAATGTTGGAGAATTTAATTCCCTGTTTTAGTCTATAAAGAATTCAAATTATCCTAGAAAGTGAAAGTGATGTTCTCCACTACCTTGGCCTGGCCTTAAAATCGCTCTTTTGAATAAATGGATAACTTCAATTCAATCTTTTATGAATTAGGGATTGAATATCATTAACGCTATTTTCATCAGTTAAAAAATCCATAATTGACAAAATGGATAACATTGAATATCCTTAATACTATTTTCAACGGTTAAAAATTTTCATAACCAACAACATTAATGACATTGAGTTCAAAATTACACTACATTTAGGAAATCATAGTGATTCACTCCTAAGGCTTGTTTGGATAAACGAGGAGTAGACTAGAGTAAAGTAGATCTTACATGAGGGGTGAAGTGGAGGAGAAGTGGGTTGAAATTAAGGTAGATTAATTCACTTCATTCCGTTTGGATGCTTAATGTGAAGTGAAATTTAAAAATATTGTGAAGTAAAATTGACTTTTATTCAAGAAAATTGAAGTAGTTAGGGTTAAAGTAAAATGAAATATACATGAACTGACAACAATACTTCACTCCACTCTATTCTATTCTTTTTTTTTTTAAATCTCCAACGACATTTAATCTTTTTTTGTTCTCAAAATCTATTCATTCTATTTCTATCCCCTAAGTCTCTAATTTTGCTCAACTTACCATAAATTTCCTTCTCATTCAAATTTATTCATCCTTATCACCAAAATTCTCTTTTATCTTGTTAGAATATGTAAGTTTTCATCACCACTGTCATCTCGTCATCTCTAGACCCTAAAATCTTTCCATTTATTAGCTAAAGAAAGTTTCCATCAACGATCATACCTAGCCCAAAAAATATGTCCATGTATTTGTTTGAAGTAGGTGGGTCTCGTGGATAGATTTTCAAAACTTTTGACCCACTTGACACAGGGGTCAACTATCTATAAGACCAAAAACCCAATCCAAGATGCATTACCCTCAATCTCGTGACCATGTACAGTAAATATTCTATCTAAAAGACAGAATCAAACAGCACTAAACATCCATAATAATCTACGACATGCAAGAAGTAGATCATACCTTTGGAGATCCGTAGTGCTTTAATGGAGAAGTTACGACTCTACTTGATGATGAGAATTTTCAACACCTCTTAGCCTTCTACGCTATGACCCGAATTGAATTTCTTTTCTCAAGAAGATTGGTGGAATCTCCAGGAGAAATCCCAACTCAAAACTCTAAGGAACTAGAAGAGAGAAGAAGAGAGAAACTCATACAACTCTTGCACGAATAGGGTTTTGGGCGTGAGAGTTACTCTTATTGGACGTCCAAGAGATTTTATATATTTTCAAATCTCTTCCTTCCCTAATTGAAATAGAAGTCTTACTTCCAAAACAATTAGCAACTTTCTCCTTTCTAATCCCTTCTTTCTAGAGTTCAAGTCGGATTAGTATTTTCCAATAACTTGGGCTAGCGTGGGGACCACTAGGGATTCCTTAGAAACCTGGCTCCAACTGGAACACCGCGACCCCACATCTCATGTGCAATCCGGGCCCACAGTTAATTGCAAATAACACCACTATATAAATGCAATTGCACTCCAGTCTTAGGAATAAATTACAATGAAGACCCTAAACTTCCCAATTACCACAAGTAGACCCCTCTATCAATATCCGTGGATCAATTGGAATAAATTTGTCATTTCCAATCTAAGTTCCACAACTTATTATCCTTGAGCCCCAATTAATCACAGTAATCATCAGTACCATCCAATTAACTCTTAATTGAGATGGGTGCGCACTTACTAATGACAAATCTATTAATTGGCACAAGGGGATAATAAAGATAGATTTCATCTTGATCATTCAATGTTCCCACAGTTCTACTACCACATACCCAAGACACCGAGGTGTTAACCTACAGTCGGCCTCACTCATTGGTGACTCAAAGCAAATGAATAAATAAAAACTTGAGTTCATCAATGTCTCAGAATTGAGAGCCTATTGCTAGGAAATTATGAGAGCATACCTTATTATTGAGACAGAATTCCATAAAGTGCATCTCATAGTCCTTCAATACATCCAATGTACCAGCACCGTTGTCACAACCCGAGCCTAGAAATCGGGGTTAGCGAAAAGCCAAACCGGTGACACACGTACTCCAGTGCACGTGCATCCAAACCCAGTCCAGACACACACACAAGGAATCTAACACATGCGAAACAAGCGAACGCGGAAGCTGTAGATATCATAGCAAGCAACAAAGAAATAGCGGAAGCTGAAAAATGCGGAGCGGAAAAGACAAAGATAGATACAAAACTATGAACCCAGATACAAGACTGAGTAGACACCAAAATAGCGATATACAAAATACTACAAAGTATCAAAGTCTCAAGTGCCAAATGCAAAATCTCCAATCAAAACCCAAAACAGATAGCCACTGAAGATGAAATGCATGCACGCACTCAGCAGAAGTGATCAGGCCCACTCTGCCAAGCCGGAGGGTGTATCTACGCTCTGCCCTGCAGCCTCCTCGACCGCCGGGGAGCTGGGCAAGGGATCTGTGCCTGCAACACCACAGACAACACCAATGAATACAACGATCTAGCAAATATAAGTGACAGGGACGAAACACTCATAGTATCAAATTGAATAATGACAAAATATTAATTAAAGAGTTTCATCGTAGTAAGCTAAGCAAATCGTGCATAGAAGTAAAGTATGATAAGTGAATCAAAGCGTAGAAATACTGAACTAAGTGGCTACTACATTAGCCATATTCTCTCCAATAGAGAGCAGAGCAGAGCAGATGAGAACACCACTGACCGGGCCAAGGGTACAAGTGGGTCTCGGTTTCCTGGGTTCCGAGGTCCCAAGACAAAGCAACACTGCAGTGATACAGAGATACAGAGATCTAAGCCAGAGGTAACCCCGTCGGACATCCTAGGGCTGAGGCTGAGTAGAGCCAGACTAATACCAATCAAATCAAATCCAAAAGAAGGGAGATTATCCGCTTTGGACTCACCGATGACAAGGACCGGATCTTATCCTCACGTATTAATCTCTGGGCAGAGCCACCCGGGAATACCCAGTGAATCAGAGATATTCAAAGCCAGAGATATACAGAGCATAGCATAAACGAAGTCAAAGCATAGCATAGATCAAAGCATAGTGCAGAATAAAACAGATATACAGGACGAAAGTAAAATGACCTAGTAATGCATAAATATAGATTAGCAGAACAGAGGACAAAACTGTAAGCAATATGCAATGCATCTCAGATTAATACAGAATCAAGGTTAATTACAAGCCAACACTAATATAGTTGTCTACTGTCACTAACCGTGCATGATAATGTAGTTTTAAGTTATTCGATGCACCATTGCCATCCAAGTGTTGCAAAGTAATCCTCACGTGCACCGAAGTCCCTTAAACCAACACCCATGGGGAGGTGCTTAACAGTAAAATCAACGCTCACATGAATAAGTCACAGCCTAACAGACTATTCATGTGTCCAAAGAATCCATTGGGCCGGTTTACATGTGTGGTTCCTTGTATATAAGCCCTACAAAGTCACACCATTAGCCTAAGTTTAATTTCTGGAATTTCATGATCTCACGGCTTAGCCGTGGGTGACCGACGGCTTAGCCGTAGACAACTTACGGCCTAGCCGAAATATGCACTGCGGCTTAGCCGTGGTTCCCTTCAGAACACGGTGACTAGTCATCTTCTACCTCTGATCTGATACATTTCACGGCTGAGCTATGGTGGAGTCCACGGCTTAGTCACGGCTAGCTTACGGCTCAGCCATAGAACAATATATGGTTCAGCCGTAGTCTAGCCATAGAACAAAATTCAAAATTTCAAGTCTCTGGAATCTGAGCCGTACAAAGTTACAGCTTAGCCATACAATACAGAACACGAAACTGAAGTGAGTACAGGAACTGAAATTGGGTACAGAAACTTAGCAAAACAAACTCCAGAGGTTCCAACACTACAGAATTTGGTTGTAAAACATCCAAAACATGGAAGAAGATGAAATCAAAGCAATCAAACAGAATACCCATATGTGTTATACAATCCTGTACTTATACTTGCCTCAAAGCTCTGACAAAACCACTGAGATCAAGCTCCAATCAACTAAACCCAAGCAAAGCAAAGCAAAACACAATCCATGAGCATGCAGAGAGAGAGAGAAATGGGAGATCCAATTGGAGAAGAAGAATTGGAGAACCCACTTACCCAAAGCAAAGACAGAGATGAGAGAGAAAACCCAATCGGAAGAGATGCAACTTCCAACACCAACAAGACTGAAGAAGAGAATGAAGAGAAGTGAAGAATGGACGTGGCTCTCCCAGAGTTGCATGCAACGTGAGGCAATAGAAATGAGCAGGGGAGAGACACGTGGGCTCATGACTCATATATATAGTTTCTGAAGTTTAGAACAAAGTCCAGTGAAATTCGGTTATTTACAAATCAAGTCACACGAGGGTCCAACTTCTCCAATTGACTCTGAATGGGTCTGAAGCAGTTACGGAAAACAACGAGCTCAACAAAATACACGTGCTGATACCAAGATGATGCAAATGTGATGCACTCAAAGCAAAAGAAAAATTACGAAAAAGGGCTTAGAACTACCTATCCCAGGTCAAAGGTTACTCAACTACCTATCCAAGACCCGAAACCTACCTATCCAAGACCTGAAACCAAGTTCAAAAGAATAAAACAACAGAAAAGTACACTAATGAGCCACTAATCCGGCTCAAAGGGGATCGGAGTGTTACAACTGTGATATAGAATCTTACATTCTGATGATCGAGACAAATCACACTATCTCATAGTGATCAAAGTGCTGCAATCTTATCAAATGCGATGCCCAGTCTCATTACTGGTTATGAAGCTATTTAAGTATAAGATTTGTGACATATATCTCCCGCATGTGGATCTCATCCAGGCACATATATCACATCTAATATACTAATGAGATCCTGTTCAACTCATGAACCATTATGTCATATGTATTGGTCATGTGTATGAAGTAGTAAAATAACATTCATCTCATGAAAGTAAAGCATGATTTTATTGATAAATAAAGAAATTAATCAATTTATTACATCAACTGATGGACTGAGTCCACAAAATCTAACAGTATTTACTAAAGAAGATTGACAATTTTCATCCTGATGCCATGTCACATGGGCCCAATTTTGAAACCATAGTAGCCCAAGCCATACAAGGCACAAAATGTAGCCTCTAACCCAAAATTCAAATGGAAAGGCAAGAACCCACGTCCAATCTCTGCATTATTCATTTTCCCCTAAAAAAAACAGAAAATAATGGGTTTTTCTTTCGCCCTTTTCAAAAACAAATTCGAAGATGTCATTGTCTTTGCCTTCTTTCTAGTGATCGCGCTTAAAAATGACGTGGAAATGAATTACGGAATCAAGGTCCGACATTCACGCACTTCAAGCGTTAAGAAGAATGGAAAATAATTACAGTTCATCATTAATTTCCCTTTGTTTACATGGGTTCAAGTGTCCTGACCGCGGGGATGCAGGTTGTTTACATGCATTTTGAAAATTTACAACCTCTCCTTCAAGTCTTAGATGTGATCTTAATTTGGAAATTACAAGAAAATGTACATAAGATGGAAAAAATGTGAAAAAGAGGAAAAAATGGGGGGTGACCGTGACCCGCGGTCACTGCCCCATTTCAATGACCGTGACTCACCCACGGTCACTGGGGCCTGCCAGTGACCGTGACTCACCTACGGCCATTGGAACCTGCCAGTGACCATGGGTCACAGTCACTGGCAGACAGTGGTCATGAAGCCACTGTTTGCCTCCGTTTTTTATGTTATTCGCGCTGGTTCTTTCTTGGAACTTCTTTCAAGTGTTGGAACTCCATTTTCATGACTTTAGAGTGGTGGACAACCATCAAGAAGATCACATTTAACCATGGAATCAATCAAAACCTCTGTAACTCATCATTCGTACTTACGGACTGCGTTTTTGTTTCAAGTCCGAAATGGGCAAATATGAAGCCGGAGTTGTGTCATCTTGAACCTATCATTTTCAAGGAACAAAATGAGGCCTAGAGAGACTTCTTTCACAACTCTTGCGATGGCTAAGAGGCCCTACGAATAAGAGAAACAGAGGTGACAATGTCATCCTCTCAGAAATTGCCGACGCATGAACACTTCCTTCTCTTCTTCTGAATTTTCTTCCTCACCTTCAAAATTGAGAAAAGAAGGTGGGAATGGTCGTGGAAGTGCTGCTGGAGTTTGCTTCTTTGTTGCTTTTAAGTGCTTCTTTCTTTGATTTCTTCTCTTTTCTTTTTTGTGTATGTGTTCATCCCCTTTTCCTTCAAAATTTGAAGCTTTTATAGACTCCCAATCAGTTTTGTGCAGTTTTAGGGAGTTAATAGCAGTTGTGGGGAGTTGGATTTCGAAGAGGAGTGGAGGGAAACTACCCAAAATCGTGGGAAACATCTTTTGAAGGTCCGTGACCGCAGGCTGGGTCACGGACGAGGCCCAATTTCGGGTTTTTGTGTATGTGGCCCATTTTCATCTGTTTTGGGCTCAAACGAAATCCGATTGCCACGAAACTTGGAGGGATGCTTCTTGACACTATTTTATGCATGTCATAAAAATTTCAGCCCTTTTTGACTTCAGGAAGTTGGTCAACCTTTTCATTAATTGGGCCCCGGTCACGGACAAGGCCACTTTTGGAACATTGCATATGCGCTCTATTTTCCATTGTTTGAGGCCCGAATGATGTCCAATCATCACGAAACTTGGAGAGATGTTGCTTGACACTATTTTAAGTGTTCATAGAAGTTTCAGCTCTGTTTGACCACCTGAACTTGGTCAACTCCTTTTGTTTGTGGGCCCCGGTCACTCCCAAGGCCCATTCTTGAACTTTTGCATATGTGGCTTGTTTCCGTCTGTTCGAGGCCCAAACGGTGTCCAATTGCCACGAAACTTGGAGGAATGCTTCTTGACACTATTTTGAGTGTTTCACAGAAGTTTCAGCTCTGTTTGACCACCTGAACTTGGTCAACTCCTTTTGTTTGTGGGCCCCAGTCACTCCCAAGGCCCATTCTTGAACTTTTGCATATGTGGCTTGTTTCCATCTGTTCGGGGCCCAAACGGTGTTCAATCACCACGAAACTTGGAGGAATGCTTCTTGACACTATTTTGAGTGTGTCACAAAAGTTCCAGCTCTGTTTGACCACCTGAACTTGGTCAACTCTCTAGTTGACTTTTTTTATGATAGTGGGCCCTTGTTTCAGCTGTTTGAAGCCCAAATGACCTCGGTTTGATTTGGAACTTGGAGGGACTGACGTCAAGAACATCTTGGAGTATTCATCCAAATTTCATGCAGTTTGGATTTGAGGAAGTAGGATTTCGACCAGTGGCCTATTCATTGCATGCGTTAGGTCACTATTCACTCCGCATTGAGATAGTTAGCCTGTTTTCTATCCGAACAGCCTCCACTTGACTCAAAACTTTGGGAGAATAACTTGGGGTATTCTTTGAGCATTCGTTCCAAATTTTATCTGTTTTTGATTTCTAGAAGTAAGATCTTAGCTGGTGACTCCCAAATTCGGGATTACTGTCCTCTAAGTTGACATGTAATGAAATTTAGATCAAACGGAGTCTTTTTGACTTGAAAATCTGCGAAGTATCTTCTGAGCATGACTAAAGCTTCGTAACAAAATTTCATCAATTTTGGATATCGGGAAGCAGGACTTTGGTCAGTGACCCCCTGGCTTGGGGGGGACTGACCTTAGGCTGATATGTTTGTGGCTTTTGAGTTCGATGATGTCTGTTCAACCCGAAATTTGAACTTCCTGTCACAACCCGAGCCCAGGGTTCGGGGGTTAGCAAAAGCCAAACCTAATGACACACGTACTCCCGTGCATGCACACGTAGACCGAGTCTAAATGCACACGCACAAGGGAACAAGCACACGTGCCAAGCAAGTATGCGGAAGCTGCAAATATCAGAAACATAAAACTAATAGTGCAAGAAGAGGATACAAAGAAAGGACTGACATAATTACATATAAAGTTTTACAAAAAGATCCAAATGACATATAAACAATCTGACATGCCATGACAGATACAAGTCTGAGATCCTCAAAAAGAAAACAACAAGAACAGGACTCCGATGCAATGCATGCCAAGAGCGCTCTCCCATGGAGTGATCACATCCACTCCTCTAGGCCTGATGGGGCCCCGGGGGTCTCGACTGGAGCCTGGCCGACCTGCGAGGGTTCGGCAGGGGGATCTGGGCCTGCAACACCAAAAACAACTGTGAATACGAAGATTCAGCGAAGTATAAACCATAGCAAGTTAACACACGCTGTATCTAGCAGAATAAAGAACATCATGTTATTAAAGAAGGCAATTTCGTATGCTAAGCTGTCATGCAAGAAGAAATATGCTTAGTGAATCAATGAATACGTGCTGTGTACATAACTAGTGGCTACTACATTACCATATGCTCCCAAAAGAGGGATCTTGTAACATGCAAAGAACACCATTGTCCGGGCCAGGGTACAATGGGTCTCGGTTTCCTGGGGTCCGGTTCCCCAAGACAAAATCCATACTGTAGCAGGTCCATATAAACTATACCAAATTCACCCCGTCGGGATCCTAAGGCTGAGGCTAAGTAGTGCCTGACTATACAGAGTCAATCATGAAAACCCTGAGTAGATCGTGATAACATATCATGCTAGCATAGTTGTGAGTGAACATATCATACATGCATACTCAAGGTGAAGAACCACAATGTAAATAGAACTGAACACAAGTAAACATGTCGGAGAGTTGAGATCAATGATCGAATGCAATATGTCATGCAACAAGTCATGCGAGATCGAATCATCTTTATTTACAAACCAATTCTAATCTAATTATCCGGTGTTTCTAACCGTGCATGATGATGTAGTTTTAAGGTATCTCTGCACCGTTGTCTAGTGTTGCCTTGAATCGGGCGGTGCACGAAGTTCCTTAAATCAACACCCATGGGGAGGTGCTTAACGTCCGGATAACGAACATGAATGATTCGCAGCCCTCGAGATCATTCACGCGTTGCATCACATTCCGTTGGGCCAGTCTAGGTATCCTACATTCTATCATGAAGGTCATATTGGTCTTTTCTTTACACCTAGCCCTGTTTTTCCTTCATTAGTCTAGTGTGAATACGGCTTAGCCGTGTGTGTGCTACGGCTTAGCCGTGTGTGGTCTACGGCTTAGCCGTAGCTGGGCCGTAGAAGGTCTGTCAAATGCTGACTCTCAGTTATTCCAGAAATTGTACCCTGTATTGTTCTACGGCTGGGCCACGGCTGAGCTACGGCTTAGCCGTAGGGCAATCCACGGCTTAGCCGTGCCCTAGCCGTAGAGGAAAACTGGGTTTTTCTCCTCTCTGGATTGTGAGCCGTAGGTGTTATACGGCTTAGCCGTACCTGCACGAATTCAATTTCCTGAAACCTGTACAGAATGTCTGGGAAAGCATCCAAATTGCAATTTATCAAGGGAGATAGACAAGTAGTAGTCAAATGAATATCAAAGGGGCTGTAGACACATGTTTTCCATACCAATTCATGTCAAACTAAGCAAATCAAAAGCATACCAACATGGGTTCTCACACTATGGTTATACTTGCCTTAGATTGGAAATTCAATGACACACTTGTAGTTCTCAAGCCCAAACACAATCTGACACAAAGCAAAACAACATGCATGCATGAGGAATGGAGGGAAATCCACACATAAACCCATCAATAAGAACAAGAAGGAGAAGAATGGAGAAAGAGATGAGAGAATGGAAGAATTCCACTCACCTAGCAAGCAAGAAACCAACCTCCTCTCTTGATCGATGGAGGAAGAATTCAAGTGAAAGAAGGAGAGAGAGAGAGAAGCTCCACGTGCAGTTGCCAAGAAACAGAGAGAGAACGAGAGAAGGAAATGAGAGTGGGTCGATGGTGAAGCTTATATAATCAAATGGGTTGACCAAATTGCAATGAAAGCCAAGTGAAAAGTGTATTTTCAGTTTGAGTCAAACGCGGGTCCAATCGAATCACACGACCTCGGTTGCAAATGACGTAGTTACGAAAGTTAACGGGCTCAACGAAAGACACGTGTTGACATCAAGATGATGCAAAAATGACCATGTCTTAGAAAAGCTAAAATTACGAAAAAGGGCTTGGTCTACTTAATCCAGGTCAAACTCAACCCAACTACTTATCCATGACCCGTAACGAAAATCAAAACACAACAAAACAAGATTAGCAACGAAAACAAGATTAACTAACCGCTAAACAAGGTCAAGCTGGGTCGGAGTGTCACATCCTCCCCTACTTGGGAAACATTCCGTCCTCGGAATGCACACTAACTCACTCATACCTGGGAAAACAAATCGGGGTACTGACGTGCCATCTGCTCTTCTAACTCCCACGTAGCCTCATCGGGACTGTGATGCTCCCAAAGCACTTTGACCCATCGAATCGTCCTGGTGCGGAGTATCTGCTCTCGGGTTCCCACGATACGGAGCGGTCGCTCAACGTATGCAGCACTCGGCTGAATCTGAACCTCGTCATAACGAATGACATGGGAGGGATCGTGGACATATTTCCGAAGCATCGAAACGTGAAAAACGTTGTGCACTCCTGAAAACATCTCGGGAAGCTCTAATCGATAAACCAAATCACCAATCCGACTCTTGATCTCGAACGGTCCGACATAGCGTGGAGCTAACTTGCCTTTCTGGCCGAAACGGATCGTACCCTTCATCGGTGAGACCTTCAGAAAAACCCACTCGCCAACCTGAAACTCTAAGGGTCGTCTGCGGGTGTCTGCATAACTCTTCTGTCTCGACCGAGCAACTTTCAAGTTCTCAATGGCTTTCTGTACCTTCTCCGTAGTCTCGGCAATGATTGTCGGTCCGTGAAAACTTCGAGTTCCAACTTCTTCCCAACAAACCGGACTCCTGCACTTCTTCCCGTACAGTGCTTCATATGGTGCCATCCCAATGCTCTCGTGGAAACTGTTGTTGTAGGCGAACTCGCACAACGATAGATGTAGATCCCATTCTTTCTCGTAGCTCAACACGCTGGCTCGCAACATATCCTCCAAAGTCTGAATCGTCCGCTCTGATTGCCCATCCGTCTGTGGGTGGTAAGCCGTGCTGAAACTCAACTTCGTGCCCAAAGCCTCTTGGAATGCTCTCCAGAAGGACGAAACAAAACGGCTGTCACGATCGGATACAATCGACACGGGGGTACCATGGAGCCTGACGATCTCATCCACGAACTTCCTAGCCATCTCTGAAAACGTCATACCCTTCCGAAAAGGAATGAAATGGGCTGATTTCGTCAATCGATCTACGATCACCCAAACGGCGTTGTTCTTCCTGCTCGTCGGCGGTAATCCGGAAACGAAGTCCATGGTGATGTGTTCCCACTTCCACTGCGGTATATGCAAGGGATGCAACGAGCCTGGCGGTCTCTGATGATCTGCCTTCACCTTCTGACATGTCAAACAGCGAGTAACAAATCCTGCTACTTCTCTCTTCATGTTGTTCCACCAGAAGCGATCCTTGAGATTCCGAAACATCTTGGTGCTGCCTGGATGCATCGCGTAGCGAGCGTAATGCGCTTCGTTCATCAGCTTTTCCTTGAACTCATCAACTGCTGGCACGCACAACCTACTCCGAAAGTAGAGTACACCATCCTCGAGTCTGAAATCGGGTCTGTCTCCAATGTGGTCTCGAATGCGCTTCAAGGTTAGATCTTCAAACTGCCTGTCCTTAATCTGCTGAATCATCTCAGGCTGAAACACTAGCGTACTAGCCAACGTCACGCACTCATCCACTAGTTTAACCTCAATAGGGAGACCACGAAACTCTAAGAGGAAACTGCTCAAAAGCTGCACTGACTCTGCTTTCCGACTGAGTGCATCTGCCACCACATTCCCCTTGCCTGGCTGATATTTAATCGGAAAGTCATAATCCTTAATAAGCTCAAGCCATCTCCGCTGTCTCATGTTCAGCTCCTGCTGTGTGAATAAATACTGTAAACTGTGGTGGTCAGAACGAACCTCAAACTGCACACCATATAGATAATGTCTCCACAACTTCAACGCAAACACGATGGCTGCCAACTCTAAATCATGGGTGGCGTAATTCTTCTCATGTTCTCGCAACTGTCTCGATCCATATGCAATAACCTTCCCATGCTGCATCAACACACAACCTAGGCCAACTCGAGAAGCGTCTGAATAAACCACGAATCCTTCACTACCATCTGGCAAGGCTAACACTGGGACCGTAGTCAACTTCTCTTTCAAAATCCGGAAACTGGCTTCACACTCCTCAGTCCAATCAAACGGTACGTTCTTCCTGGTCAACTTCGTCAATGGAGAAGAGATCTTAGCAAAGTCCTGGACAAATCGACCACAGTAACCTGCTAGACCAAGGAAACTGCGAATCTCTGTCACTGTCTTGGGGCTAGACCAATTCACTACTGCCTCCACTTTAGATGGATCAACTGCCAATCCCTCTCGTGAAATGATATGACCTAAAAATGCCACCTGCTCAAGCCAAAAATCACACTTAGACAACTTAGCAAACAATCGACGTTCTCTCAACAACGACAAGGCTTTTCTCAAATGCTCCCTATGCTCCTCTGCTGACTTAGAATAGATCAGTATATCATCAATAAACACAACTACGAATTGGTCCAAGAAAGGAGCAAAGATCTGATTCATCAAAGCCATAAAAGCTGCAGGTGCGTTGGTTAGTCCAAAAGGCATCACGAGGAATTCATAATGGCCATAACGAGTCCTGAAGGCAGTCTTAGGAATGTCATCTTCTTTGACTCTCAACTGGTGATATCCAGACCTCAAATCAATCTTCGAAAAATATGCTGCGCCCTGAAGTTGGTCAAACAACTCATCGATCCTGGGTAGGGGGTACTTGTTCTTGATCGTCACTTTGTTCAACTGGCGGTAGTCGATGCACATCCGAAAAGTACCATCCTTCTTCTTGACAAACAAGACTGGTGCTCCCCAAGACGAAACGCTCGGGCGAATGAAACCCTTATCCAAAAGCTCCTGTAGTTGCTTCTTCAACTCAGACAACTCTGCTGGGGCCATGCGATACGGAGCCTTGCTGATCGGTGCCGTGCCGGGAACAAGCTCAATGGCGAACTCCACATCTCGAACCGGGGGTAAGTCTGGCACATCGTCTGGGAAGACATCGGGAAAATCACAGACCACCTGGATCCCACCAAGCTGCTTCGGCTCCTTCTTCGCTGAGATAAAGGCAATGAAGCCTTCGCACCCTCGGCGGATCAAGCGATCTGCCTTACACGCCGAAATCACACGTCTGGGGCATCTCTGCTGACTGTCCTCGAAACGGAAGCCCTTGCCTAAATCGAAGAAGATCGTCCTGTTGTAACAGTTAACACAGGCACGATATCGAGCGAGCCAATCCATACCAAGGATCACGTCGAAGTCCAGCATCGACAACAGGATCAAATCAACAGGTAACTGATGACCTGCAATCTGCACGTCGCAATGAGGGTAGTACATACTACACTCCACTCGCTTGCCAACTGGGGTGGATACAACCAGCACATATGGCAACGGCTTAGACGGCTGAGGTAACCGCTCGGCAAAACGAGGTGCTACATAAGACCGTGTAGACCCCGAATCGAACAAAGCTAAAGCCTCGACGCGCGAAATCAAAACAGTACCTTCAACCACCTGTGGATCCTCGGCACTCTCGTGAGTAGCAGCGTAAGCACGGGCTGTCTGGCGAGGCTGTCTCGAGCCTGGACGAGCTGACTGTGGCTTGCTCGGAGCTGTAGGTGCACTAGGTCTGCTAGGAACTGTGCCGGAAGTAGGACCAGATGAAGCTGCACCGGAGGCTCGATGTCGAGGACAATTGGCGATCATATGCTCCCTCGAACCACAAATGAAACAAGCACCGGCCTTCCTCCAACAAGCTTCAGTCGCGTGGTTCCTGCCACAATGCCCACAAATCACTCCAGAAGAACTAGAAGTACTCTGCTGGCCTTTGGTCTTCTTCTGTACTTGTTCTCGTGCACTGAAGGGCGGCTGTCTCTTGGGCTCAACGGCTCTAGCAGCTTGGTGGATGGCCTCAGCAGAATAGGCCCTGTCCACTGCATCGTCAAACGTAGCCGGACGCTGAAACGCAGTCACGTGATGCATGTACCGGGGGTGCAAACCTTCGACAAATCGGTTCACCTTCCTCTCCTCAGTGCTGATCATGTCCGGAGCAAAATGCGACAACTGCATAAACTTGTTCACATATTCTGCTACTGTCATCTGCTGCTGACGGAGAGCTAGGAACTCAACCTCCTTGGCTCGAAACACATGAGCCGGGATGAACTTCCTCCTGAACTGCTGCTTGAACATCTCCCACACTGTCGCGCTAGGAATATCTCTATAAGAGTCTTTCACGCTCTTCCACCAAGTCTTTGCGACATCTCTAAACATGGAAGTTGCTAGTCCGACCTTCTGTCGGTTCGTGCACACAACGGTCTCAAAAACATCCTCCGTCTGTTCTAACCACTGTTCTGCCTTCAGTGGCTCTTCGGTTCCATAGAACTCAATAGCTCCTCGCTTGCGAAATTTCCCGTAGAGGGCATTCGGGTCATTCTCTCGAGGTTGCAAGATCACCTGCTGATCTACATGTGACTGAGCTGGGACTTGACTTTGTCGATCTAACATGGTCGTCACTTGGGCTTGCAAGTTCTGCATCGATTGCGATTGTGCCTGAAGGGACTGAAATAGCATGAGAATGCGTTCATCGGTATTTGGTGTCTGCGGTGATGGTGCAGATCCGCTTTCATTATTGCCGGCATTCTGTTGAGAACCCGAACCTGATGCCATCCTGTAAAATGGAAAGAATCAGACACAAACACAAAACAATAGCGCCCCACAAACCCCAAAATCTAGAAAGATCAAGAAAGATCACAAAGAAAGTCGTATCCTCACCACGATCCTACATGCCTACATGCTTATCATCTAGAACAAGGAATGAGCAAGGAATGCTCTGATACCATACAATACGTATGTCACAACCCGAGCCCAGGGTTCGGGGGTTAGCAAAAGCCAAACCTAATGACACACGTACTCCCGTGCATGCACACGTAGACCGAGTCTAAATGCACACGCACAAGGGAACAAGCACACGTGCCAAGCAAGTATGCGGAAGCTGCAAATATCAGAAACATAAAACTAATAGTGCAAGAAGAGGATACAAAGAAAGGACTGACATAATTACATATAAAGTTTTACAAAAAGATCCAAATGACATATAAACAATCTGACATGCCATGACAGATACAAGTCTGAGATCCTCAAAAAGAAAACAACAAGAACAGGACTCCGATGCAATGCATGCCAAGAGCGCTCTCCCATGGAGTGATCACATCCACTCCTCTAGGCCTGATGGGGCCCCGGGGGTCTCGACTGGAGCCTGGCCGACCTGCGAGGGTTCGGCAGGGGGATCTGGGCCTGCAACACCAAAAACAACTGTGAATACGAAGATTCAGCGAAGTATAAACCATAGCAAGTTAACACACGCTGTATCTAGCAGAATAAAGAACATCATGTTATTAAAGAAGGCAATTTCGTATGCTAAGCTGTCATGCAAGAAGAAATATGCTTAGTGAATCAATGAATACGTGCTGTGTACATAACTAGTGGCTACTACATTACCATATGCTCCCAAAAGAGGGATCTTGTAACATGCAAAGAACACCATTGTCCGGGCCAGGGTACAATGGGTCTCGGTTTCCTGGGGTCCGGTTCCCCAAGACAAAATCCATACTGCAGCAGGTCCATATAAATTATACCAAATTCACCCCGTCGGGATCCTAAGGCTGAGGCTAAGTAGTGCCTGACTATACAGAGTCAATCATGAAAACCCTGAGTAGATCGTGATAACATATCATGCTAGCATAGTTGTGAGTGAACATATCATACATGCATACTCAAGGTGAAGAACCACAATGTAAATAGAACTGAACACAAGTAAACATGTCGGAGAGTTGAGATCAATGATCGAATGCAATATGTCATGCAACAAGTCATGCGAGATCGAATCATCTTTATTTACAAACCAATTCTAATCTAATTATCCGGTGTTTCTAACCGTGCATGATGATGTAGTTTTAAGGTATCTCTGCACCGTTGTCTAGTGTTGCCTTGAATCGGGCGGTGCACGAAGTTCCTTAAATCAACACCCATGGGGAGGTGCTTAACGTCCGGATAACGAACATGAATGATTCGCAGCCCTCGAGATCATTCACGCGTTGCATCACATTCCGTTGGGCCAGTCTAGGTATCCTACATTCTATCATGAAGGTCATATTGGTCTTTTCTTTACACCTAGCCCTGTTTTTCCTTCATTAGTCTAGTGTGAATACGGCTTAGCCGTGTGTGTGCTACGGCTTAGCCGTGTGTGGTCTACGGCTTAGCCGTAGCTGGGCCGTAGAAGGTCTGTCAAATGCTGACTCTCAGTTATTCCAGAAATTGTACCCTGTATTGTTCTACGGCTGGGCCACGGCTGAGCTACGGCTTAGCCGTAGGGCAATCCACGGCTTAGCCGTGCCCTAGCCGTAGAGGAAAACTGGGTTTTTCTCCTCTCTGGATTGTGAGCCGTAGGTGTTATACGGCTTAGCCGTACCTGCACGAATTCAATTTCCTGAAACCTGTACAGAATGTCTGGGAAAGCATCCAAATTGCAATTTATCAAGGGAGATAGACAAGTAGTAGTCAAATGAATATCAAAGGGGCTGTAAACACATGTTTTCCATACCAATTCATGTCAAACTAAGCAAATCAAAAGCATACCAACATGGGTTCTCACACTATGGTTATACTTGCCTTAGATTGGAAATTCAATGACACACTTGTAGTTCTCAAGCCCAAACACAATCTGACACAAAGCAAAACAACATGCATGCATGAGGAATGGAGGGAAATCCACACATAAACCCATCAATAAGAACAAGAAGGAGAAGAATGGAGAAAGAGATGAGAGAATGGAAGAATTCCACTCACCTAGCAAGCAAGAAACCAACCTCCTCTCTTGATCGATGGAGGAAGAATTCAAGTGAAAGAAGGAGAGAGAGAGAGAAGCTCCACGTGCAGTTGCCAAGAAACAGAGAGAGAACGAGAGAAGGAAATGAGAGTGGGTCGATGGTGAAGCTTATATAATCAAATGGGTTGACCAAATTGCAATGAAAGCCAAGTGAAAAGTGTATTTTCAGTTTGAGTCAAACGCGGGTCCAATCGAATCACACGACCTCGGTTGCAAATGACGTAGTTACGAAAGTTAACGGGCTCAACGAAAGACACGTGTTGACATCAAGATGATGCAAAAATGACCATGTCTTAGAAAAGCTAAAATTACGAAAAAGGGCTTGGTCTACTTAATCCAGGTCAAACTCAACCCAACTACCTATCCATGACCCGTAACGAAAATCAAAACACAACAAAACAAGATTAGCAACGAAAACAAGATTAACTAACCGCTAAACAAGGTCAAGCTGGGTCGGAGTGTTACACTTCCTCTGAGAGTTCCAGCTACCTTTATCTTCATGGGATATCACTCTGCACAGGGATCCACAGAGCATAGCATATCATCACTTCGACATGTAGGAATGCCGGTTCTCACAGTGATTCTCCAGGATCTGCAAATAACCTCTGTAGCCTAAATTAAGCTGAGATGAGGTGTCTTCGCTGCAGTATTTGCAATTTTTATAGGTCAACACCTAGGAAGAAATCTAAATACCTTTGTTGACTATCTCAAAACCATGGATTATGTTATAGAGCTCCTTTGCTAAGACTGCTGATATATATTTCTAATATATTATATTTTTTATTCTCTAATCAAAGTCAAGCCTACATATTTGGTTGTATACAAGGATTCAGATCTAAGGCAATCCCAAAAACAATGATAAGATCAGGTATACCTGTAGGTCCTCTTCAACTATTTAAAATATGTAATTATGTAAACTTATATCTTATGCATTTTCTTACATCAAAATCCCATTAATAGAAAGGAAGATGCTAATCATGTATTGCTTTTTTAAGTAACTATCTTTCTGATTTTTCTCTTTTAAAATGTTCTAAAATGTTTTTTTTCTTTTTGCAAGATATGATATTTAGTTTCTATTACATCAGTAATTACCTGCATTATTGGTGTGGAAGAGTTCCTCAAACAAATAAATGTGTTGTAAGCAGTGATATTGAAGAGAGTGATAGACGGTACCAAAGTGTCCCAGATTCAAGAAAAATGGACGAAGGAGGCATTCTTTTATTCTATTTTCTCATTTTAATTTCTTATTAATAACAATATTACTCATTATTATTTTTATAGAAGAATATATTTCTCCTATAATAAAATTTTAAGCTCAATTTTCATTTTATTTCTTCTAAAAGAATTTTAAAATAACAACTGTGATTTTTTTTCTAATTTTAACTATTATATTAATTTATTATGTTTTTACTTTGGCCTTGGTTAAGTATTGGCCTTTGTTTTAATTAAATCGGTAACTTTAGTTGTTCTAGTTTATAATATGTTAGTCCTTCGACTTCTTAATAAAACTGTTGATACTATCGATGGTAGCGGAAAAATGAAAATCCACACTCTTAAATGGAAAGATATCTGTATGTTGATCATGGAAGGAGGGCTTGGAATAAGAGATACTAAAAGAAATAATTTAGCCCTTCTCGCCAAAACCTATTGGTGTTGCCTTAGTGATAATAACCCTCTATGTTCCAAAATTCTTAAAGCAAAATATTGTTCAAAGTCCAACTTATGGGAAGCTGAGTATAGAAAAGGCAACTTGTGGTTTTGGAGGGGCTTCGTGGAGCTCCCTCCATGAAAGAGTGGGCTGGATAATAGGGAATGGTGAAAAAATTTCAATTTAGGACCATAATTGGATACCATTTAAAGAAGGTTTGAGGAAACTTGTTTCTAACATTACCATCTCAAATATTAGTGTTAAAGATCCATGGAAAGGAAATTGGACATGAGATGAAGCAATCATTAGAGAAACTTTCAGTAATGTGAAAGATGTAGAAGATATTTGTAAAATATATACTCAAGTTGGTAATGAGAATGACAAAAAAGTTTAGCCTTTCACAAAGAACGGGCAACTAACAACAAATTCAATTTATAGAGAAATATTGAAAGGAAGAGAGAATTTTCATGTTCCAAGCATCAAATGGAAAGATTTTTGGAGAATTTCTCTTCCTTAAAGGATCCTTTTATTTGGATGAAAATGCTTGAAAAATGCTATTGTTGTTAGAAAGACCATGCATTCAAAAGTTACTCTATGAGCCCCTTGTGCCACTTTGTGAGGGTGAAGAGGAAATGGTTGACCTAATGAAATGTGAATATTCTAGAGCATGTTGGTTTGGTAACCATTTTGGGTTTCTTATTCATAATTTTAATTTTGTGGAGTTATAGGAATGGTGGAAGGAATTATGTGAAATAGCCACTCATTGGCTCCTTTCGGGGATGATAACTCTAGAATGTGGGTTCTAACAATGTGGTGGTGTTTATAGAGAGCAAGAAATGATTTCTTATATAAAGGAAAACAGTTAAGCCCCACAAATATAATTTTCTCAATTAAATCATTGTTTGATTTTATTAGTGACCCTTACTCGATAAGGTGAAAAAAAATGTGGAAAAGCTTCATTTGGTTATATTGCTATGCTTAAAGGGATTATTGTCGATGCAGGATTTTATGTTGGTCCAAAAGTCACCTCCACCAAGGAAGCCGAAGCGAGAGCATTCTAGCAGCTATAAAAAAAGCCATTGAAAATGGATTTACAAGAGTCCATGTGCTATTGAATGTTAAAGAGGTGGTTCAGGTTGTTAAAGGCAATTTTGACCGGTTGATCAACCCAATTATTGCTGATATTAAGAAGTTAGCCTTACATTTTTCTCATGTTGAGTTTTCATATATTACTAGACTTTGTAACTAAATAACTTACTTGTTAACCAAATTTTGTTATTCAATCAATCAGGATTTCGATCTAGAAAGGATGTTCTTATTGTTAGGTGTGAGGGGTTGACTGTTGGCCCCTTTTTTTTTTTTTTCTGATGTAGTTTTGCTTATCTTCTTTTATTTTATTTTGTTGTGCATGTTGAATGAGAAATTCAATTTTACCAAAAAAAGAAAAAAGTATTAGCCATTGTTGCTAGTCTAATTCTAAAGGCAAGTATGATAAAAAAATTTTAAAACCTCTTGTACATCTTCATGTTCAGCAAATGTTAACAATTTTCCCTTTGAGACCGGCAGGAGAGTATTCAGCAGTTTTATAATTATAACTTTTTAGAAAAAAAAGTTATAATGCCAACTAATAAAGTTGTCAAGTTTGTACCATTGATTTAACATAAGGATTCCGGTCTAACCTTTTTATCTTTTTGAAAAAGTTATAAAATGCCAAGCTAAGGATACGGTAAAGAGAATCCATGGCTAAATTATTTAAGTGTGTGATGGTGCTTCTCCTTCTAGTCATGTGTATTCCTACGCCGAAGGCCCTACTCTAGTCGAAAAACGACTAGTCCAAATAGAGACCCACCATCTACTTTTTTGTACACATCCACCTATGCCTCCATCAGGCAACATGACAGCAGTTTGGAGAGTAAAAGGTGCATCACCTTGTAAAAGCTTACGAGCCCCTTTTCTAAGTTTCCAAGCCAGGAGAGAAACACATTAGTTTTTCATATCTCATGGCCCACTTGTAAGCTGATGTGAAATTTATCTTCAAATTCAATAATATTTGTAGGTATACAGTTATCTTGTTAAGACAGTAACAAAAATAGCTCTATTCCACAGGGAGCACTTTTGAACTTTTTAATTAAAAATCTAATTAAAAACAATAATAAAAGAAAAATGTGTTATGTAAATAAGAAACTAAACAAAATTTCTAAAGTTAATAACAATGTTAAGTAATAGATTAGAGCAGCAAGAATCCACTAAGTTATTCAAAATTTTAATTTATGCAATTAATTTATCCTTTTTGTCTCAATTATTATTTAGATTAGAAACAAATCAATGTTTTTTATCCAGATAATTTGACTATTTCAAAAATTAATTTTTAATTAAGAAAAAAAATCAATACCCAATACCTCATTCACTTCATAAAAGAATGAACATCCAAAGCATTATCTATCAAACTAAGCATAAACTATCAAAGATAACTACATATACAAGCATGATCTATCAAAGTAAATATAAATAATTAAAATTTATTCATTACGAACATAAATCAGAGGTTTGCCTCTGGCATGAAGGCAGATCTATTATTATCTTTCAAAAGAATATTAAGAAGAAATAATAAGAAAAGAAGAGAATAACAAACATAAATTAGAACATCAAAACACTTAACTTCATCTATATGCTCCAATCAAAAACTTAGCCCACTATTGTAAATAACCTCGAAAATAACTTCATTGATATGTTCTCCCTATGCAATGGTCTTTTAGAAATCTCTCTTCTAAATTGTAATTTTTGGAACAAAGCTCCAGAATACTTTTAAAATAAAATAAAAAATTAATGGAAGGAAGAGAGATGGAGAAGAAAGGGAGAGAAAGATCTAAGACTTCCAAACTTAGCTAAGAATGAGGAGGAGCTTCCCATAATAGCCTCCTTTTATAGTTTTCTAGATCCTCAGGCTCATTGAATCTGGACCTCTTCTTTATTAATTGAGAGATAAGATTTACTGTTTGTTGATTGAGTTTATGTCCTGAGATGAGAAAGATCTTGGAGGCATGATAAGTGTGGAAGTTTTTGGATTTCTTATCTGATCTTCAAGTGAGTTTCATAGTGTAATCTCTCCTAAAAATGTACATGAAAGTTTTTGGGCTCATAAATTTCTAATTTTAACTCCGATTTATGCAATCTTTGGCTCCATGGACATATACTTTAAAAGAATTTTCCAATGGTGGGTCATTTTCATCAATCCAACATTCGAATTGAGAGTTATGGCTATTTTAAGATAAGCTATTCTAAAAAAATACATGATTAAATTTTGAAATCTAATTTGCAAGGAACTCTATTTTCGCAGTTGTTTTGACTTGTTAGCCAAGTTAGGGAAATATTCCTTAATACAAATAGGATGGGATAAGAGCTTTTAAATGCCTTAACTGATTTTCAAGTGGGGTCCACAAGCAGGTGAACTTAAGGGTGTAGATCTTTAAGCAGAGGGACTCAAATCATCCCCAGGGTTTGGTGGGTCCTACAAATTTCATTTTCTGCACATTTTAATTCAACTAGTAAAATACTGAAGAGCCCACATTGAAGTAAAACCCGTTCAAATAGAGTTCAACTCCAACTGAAACTCTTTGAAGAAAAACTATGAACATTCTTAATTAATGCATAAAATGTATAAAAATGGTGTAAATTCCAATTTCTAGGTGAAAATGCAAGAAATAATGAAATTGAATGAACAACGATGCAATTCACCTAATAAAATCCCTAATCCACTCCAAAATGATATATAAATATGCAACTTCATGAACTTAACATAAGCTTCCACAGTGGGTCATCTTATTTTAAATTAAAAAAACACCTATCCTTTCACATTTTATGATTAAAAAAATGCCTCGTAAAGTGAGTATAAAAATATAACATATAAAACACTAAAAGTTTAGTAAAGCATATAATTTTATGCATTTCATCACCGTAAACCCACTTTGTCACGGGTCCCCTTTAGGTATGATATAAGAATTTTTAGCTTTTTAGGCCAGGGTTACATAAATACTATTTGATCCATGCATATCTCTTTCGTGTGTTTTTCTCTTTTTATGTGTGCTTTGATTGTCGATCGCAGATTTCGCACTTCTGTACATAGACCATAATTCTTCTCTTTAGTATTTTCTTTGAAATTAACTTCTCAAAGTCAAACCCATATTTTTGAAAAATAGAACACTATTTTATTGGCTTCTTTCCTTGAATAAACAACTTTCATTTTCTTATCATCATTGTGGTCATATCAATTGTCGAATGTCATATCATACAAGTTTTGAAATTTTTTAATCTTAAAATTTTTGAAATATATGTTTTTTTTAAATAAGGTAAAAACTAAGGCCATATTTGTTTAAGAGGTAGAGTAAAATAGAATATAGTAAACTCAAAATCAAGAAAGAACAACATATAATGTGGTTATGATGATGTTTGTTTTCAGTTGCTTAATATGAAGTCTTTTTGACTTTTTGTATAAAAAGTAGAGATTTTTTTTGCAATTTAGTGTTGATTTTTTAATTTTTTTTTGAAAAAAAAGTGAAAAAGAAGAAGACAAACTTGAAAAAGTTTTTTTAAAAGAGAGGTATTTGAATATCAAAAGTTTTATTTTACTCCATTCTATTCAACTCCCCAAACAAACATTGCACAAAATGTCTTGTTTTGAGCATCAGTTTAAAAATCGCTCAAATGGCTTTAAGTTCCAAATCAGTTGTGCAAACATTGTTCCCTTGGAGTTTGGACCCTTTTCTCTTAATAGAAAGCTGAAAATTTCCATTTCGATTTTTAAGTCTTGGGAGGCCACTTGGCCCTCTGTCGCCGCTTGGATTTTTCCTACATTGTGCCGCTTCCCATGCTTCGGGTGGGACCCACTTAGATGATTGGGGCAATGCCAGATCTGATTAGGTAGGTATTTGATTCCAAAGTCAAATTTATTTATTTCCATTTTAATCTTTCTATTTTTTTTTGCTCTAGTTTTTATTTGCCTAGTACTTTATAGCATGAAGTTGACCTTTTTGAAGCTCCTTTTGATAAATGGATTCAATTACCAGTCGTTACAACCTGTGGACCGACATCTCGACATAAGTGTCTCTAATATTATAAACTATTGTTCAAAAAAAACTTTATTTGGATAATTTTAAGTTTAATCTTTGAAATTGTAAGCTTACTATACTTATTGTAAGTTGAATGATATTATTATTTAAAAAAATAAAAAAATAAATATGAAAGAAATTTGAACCAGTTTCAAAACTAGATCTTAACCCTTTGGTAAAACCCAATTTCGAAACTAAATCCTAATTCTCTCGTCAATGCTGGATTTAAAATCAACAAATTACGTTGTAAGGTGAAGCGATCGATTAGAAATGGATCCAACATGATTCCAGTTCAGAACCAATCCATTTACATTCCCACATCTGAAGTTCTATACTTCTTATGCTTCCGGTGACGCCCACTCAAATTGTTGGCGTGATGCCAGGTCAGCTTACGTAGGTAAAAGACTCCGAAGTCAAATTTATTTACTTTCTAATCTTTCATCTCTTTTGTTATACTTTTTTTTATTTTAGCCTGGTAATTTATAGCATAAAGTTGACCTTTCTTTACCATTTCTTTTTCTCTTTTTGCAAGCTAACTGGTTCTGGATCCTCTGGGTGGGTTGTGATACCGGGAGCATGAGTGGACGAATAGGAGGATGCCACCTGTTGGTCTACTGTCCCACAACCCCCCTTCCTTCGTATGCACAAAAAATAGGATTGGGAAGAGGAGTTTTTTGCAATTATCAAAATCTCCATCACCAATAGCCAAATCCCCGTCATCTTCTGGGGAAGCTCTGGCCATGGACGAAAATAACTTCACCGGCCATTGCCAGTATAGAAGTTTTTTTCCTTCTTCGAGCTTCCATCTCTTCCATAAATGCTACAAATCAGCATGGGTGTGAAGTTTTCACCGTTTTTCTTACAGTGGCCTAAGACGAATGAGTAGTGAATGCCATCCAAAGTGTCTAGGGGTAAGGAGAGATCATCAGTGGGCTGGCCGCACATGATTGATATGGGCCCAATAGATTCCAAGGCTGGATGAAAAGTGAAGATGTTTCTCTTGATTTGGGATAACTTTCTTTCGTACTAGTCGTGTCGGGTGAATATCCGTTCGTGTCCGGTTGGAGTTCCATCCCGAGAGAGGAGGGAGGGATTTTGGTGTTCTCAGGTTTGAGGATGAAATTATATATATTTGTAAAAAACGGCCCTTATGCATTTTCTTATTATTACTGCAAACCAAATTAGTGATGGACTGCCACTTGACATAATAACGAGTCACAGGTGACATTCAATGGAGGGAGGGACTACGTGGGCCAATCACATGCTGACATCATCATTTTCTAGAATACTCAACCGAACTAACAACACCATCATAATTGAATGGATGATGGAGGGACTATGTGGCCCACTCCACAGCCTCAACTGTTTCTCCACCGACCTTTTCTTTAGCCCATACATGGATGATGGAGGGACTATAGGTTGGCATATGCGAGACACAAAAATCGTAGATCCGCCAGTGGGGGCATTTGCTTCCTTTTGTCCGTGGGGAATTCATTTCTTTTCATCACTTACCAGGGAAGAGGAACAGGACCAGGAAAGAAAAGAGTGAGCCGAAGGAAGAAGTAGCAGCAGCTTAGGTACACTCTTTCTCTCTCTTGTTTGTTGATTAAATTTTCTTAGTTATTATTGCTATTAAAATGTTAAGCTGTTATTAGAGGCAGATTAAATATTTTTAATATATGTTTTCGGATAGAGCCCACTCTTTAATATTGTTATTATTGTTGTTTCTTTCCCTTTGCAATTGAATTTTTTTCAAATGTATTTCTTTGTTGTTATTATTGTCAACTGCTGATGGTATTTGGTATTTGACCACTTGTCTATTCCTGCTCAGACCAAAAGAAATAAGGGAAATAGCTGAAACAGAGTATTGTTGGTGGTTTTATTTATTTATTTTTAATGCGGAGTGATGACTCACATCTCTTAAATTTTATTAATATATTTAGTTTTTTTACTAAAAGGCCCCTGGGTTATTGAAAACCTCAACAAAAAAACTCTTATATTTTGGATTTTAATAAACTCCCTTGACTGAAGGTGAAGGAGAGGATAAGAAGTTGACACCGTTTAACCTCGTGACTATGTTTTTTTGACCGTTTTACACCTGTTATTGTAAAAAGTGTTATCCCTCCCTTCTGATTTGTAAAGGTTAAGGACTCTCTGAAAATGGGCTTCAAGGCGAGTAAATGAAGAGCGCTTTCCTGTGTTGGGCTGGGGGAGAGGGGTGGCAATGGAGGACGGTGTTGATTTGGAAGCGGACAGGAGACTGAATTAGAGTTGGCGGTCCTTCATGTACTAATAATAAAAGGCTGAGAAGAGGAAGAGGGCGAGGAGGAGGGAGATCCCGTAACTCGTACAAGAATCGGTCTTCCACGAGTCGACCAGGGGGGTCAATTAAAAAGGTCATGTGCATCATCCTCTCTGTGTGCAGAGAAAGAAGAAGGAGAAGAGATGGAGATCAAGAATATAGAGGAGGAGATTCATAAATTCCAGGAAGAAGAGTATAATAACATTTAAATCCTCGGTGGATGATGAAATGTGAAGAGGAGGGATTGGTTGCTTCGCTTGGAAGTTTTTGAAGACGAACAAAGGTTTAATTGAATATGCCGACTTACTCTTCACAGTCTACGAGTGTGCTTCTTCGATTGGAGTTTCAACTTTCCAGTCCATCTGAGAAGCATCCGTTTCTTAAGATATGATCGAGTCCTTCTCTTGATGTCACTACTGGTTGGCCACTATTTGTTATCCAACAAGTATCTTTCCTGCTTGTGGGGAAATCACGGCCAGTCGTCTACTTCAAGGCCAATTCTCAGACTCTTTTCTTTTTCTTTTCTTTTTCTTTTCTTTAAGTCATATATTCCTCCAGAAACCAGTGGGGTAGGTTTTAAATTTGATATAGTCTTGAATTGATTGGGCCCCTCCTCTGGATATTGGGGTGTCAAATTTTCATTTGGTATTTTGGTGTTCGTCGAATGGAAACCCGTTTGTAGTAATTGAAACAAGAGTTTCTTCTACTTAGCTGATCGAGTCGTTGATAGAAGCTATATCCCTGCAATGGGTGGTGGAGTAGAAATTAGTACTTGGGTATTTCCTCACCTTATTTCAAAGTTTCATGGGTTTATGAGAATTCTTTCATTTAAATTATATATATATAATATTCATATGCATATATCCTTCATCACTTTTTTCATGAGAACTCTAAGTAGGACCTATTGTTTGGTCCATCCAAATGGATCACATACACGACTCCATTGAATTGAATACGTTTACCAATTTTTGCTCAAATATAAATTTATTGGACAATTGGATCGACTATTCACTCATTTGAATGAAATGAATATATGGGTCACGGATGAATGAGTTAGGGATATATGATTGAGGCCAAACTTGGCATGTAGGGTGGTTCCACATGGATATTTCTATCCTCTTAGTCTCATTCCTTGGTGGGATCTATCATAGGCCCCATAAAGAAGTATGCACGGTCCCCTGATGAGGAACATATGCACATGAATATTCCTTTATATATTTATGAAAAGACTACTATGCATCCATCCATTATCTTGTGGTGAGAGATAATTCCTTTTTAAACCTAATAAGGTCAAAAAGGTGTTATGATGTGTAATGGATTAATGGTTTTACCATTTTACACATTAATACTTTTTAAAAATAGAAGTGTCCCTCACCATAGTGTGAGGAACATATGTATAGTAGTTTTGTCTATATATATGTATATTTCTTTAGTCACTAGATGTGTGTTTCTTGTTCGTTACATTTGCAGTGTGTGAATTAACCAAGTTAAGAAAGTGGAAATGCCATTGACATTGATGAGTGCAGGTTTCATCTTGAAAAAATAATAACAAAGATAACAAAAACCATACATTTCATTTACTTCACCTCTGCTATGTTTGCACTTTGGATGCATAAAGAGCTAGGTGAAAACATTCTATTTTCATAGCATGAAATACCCATTTTCACAAGGTAGGTAAAGATGGAGAAAGTTAGTGGTAAAAGTATCTTTTTACTATAAATGAAAAGGATAAAATGGTCAAGAAAATAAAAGTAAAGAGATGAAATGGGAAGAGTTGCTTTTCCCTTGGTTGTTAGTCAAGGGCTATTTTAGTAAAAATCCAAAATATAGGGACTTTTTTGAGATTTCTTAAAAAACATAGGGGATTTTTGTAAAAAATTCAAATATGTATAAGTCAATTGTACACAATGTGATTTTCATACTTATTATATCCCAATAAGCAAAAAAAAAAAAAAAAACACACACACACATTTTGAGCCTCTGAATTTATAGATGTTCCTTTGCCTTATGAAGTAGCTTTGCAGGCAAAAATCTTAAGGTCCAAGTCTAGGATAAAGTGAGATGGGTTGGTTATGGGTTTAGGCTTACCTGATTCATGAGTACTCTTAGATAAGAAAATCTATTTATTCATTTTTATCTAGGCGGCTAAAAGTGAATTTTTTTTTTCAAATCCATGTAATCTCTCCCACAAGTTAAAATTGATTCAAAATTAACATCGAAATTAGGTTTGGAAATTAGAGCTCAATTGGTGATTAGGAAAGTATGGATCCTACATGAGAAGCCATTTAAGGTTCAATCTAGCTATTTGCCCAGTTCTAGTATTCTGGTGAACCAATTGGGTTTCTCCAAACTCGAGCTTTTATAGCCTGACCAAACTAAAATAAGAAAATTAGGTTGGGCTGATTATAGATTTGGGTTGGACAACTAAAGCCTGAATTTCCTAATCCTCATGAAGTTAGTGTCAGATTCAGATTTGGGCCATATGGTAGTCAAGTTCAACTATGATGCTTGACTTATTTATATACTTATTTACTTTGAATTACACGTGTATTGTATAATTTATTTGTAACTTAAAAAACTTTATAGTTGTTGGATAAAAAAAGGCAAACTCTCGTTTGTCCCTAAACGACATTAGTGAGAGAGTTATTACGTACAATCTGAAACTCAAATGTTTAGGACCCGCTAAATAAATATTCTACACACCATACCTTAAACCACTTTGAACAACTCACATACCTAGTGATATTTAGATTGGACAATATAATATGATATATGAAGCTAATTGAATCCAATTGCGAATTTCAAATTTGATTTTGAACTCTTTCAATTTTTATCTCTATAAATATCTGACCCACTCATATCACCCATTCATTTCATTCTTTGATTTTAACAATTCTGAGTTTACTCCTAAGTAGATTCCAAAGTCTTATAAAACTTCTCTGTTTCTTTATCTTCAAAGAAGAAGAAAAAGAAACACCCATCTCCGTCCCCTCTCCACGTTACCCTCTGTCTCCACACGTTATCAAAGTCGTCATAACTCCTCTATCATTACTGCAACCAATTTTCTTCTGTGTTACAATAGCTAGCTTCCCATCTCCATCCCACTCAACTCTGCAACCGATTCCTCTCACAGATTCTGCAAAGATTTTGGTGAAGTTGGCAAAGACCGTGTGAACTCAGCTTTGTTTGTAGAGTAGAGATGAAGAGAGGAGGAGAAATGGGCAGTGCAACGAGAGGATCCGGTCCTCGATCTCAATTTAATTTGATGAGATTAGGAGGTATTTTTACCTTCCGATCATGCAAGTGGCCAAGGAATTGAGGGTGGGATTAACTCTTTTGAAGAAGAAGTGCAGAGACCCTGGAATCAAAAGGTGGCCTGGCGAGCAGATGTACAGCTTGAGGTCTTTAATTCCCAGAGTTAAGGTTGTGTATCCATTTATGTAATAGAGGGCAATATGGTTATTACACACGAGATGGGCTTCATTTTTTGCTTCCCTGGATCTCAAATGTATGAAATGGATGCATCTGTGTAGCACATTAATTAGTGATATGAGGCCCACAAGACTATAATTTCTTTTAAAGGTATTTTTGAAAGGTTTTTTTTTTTAAGTTGTTTTTTTTAAAGGTTTTTTCTTTTTTGGGAAAGTTCCACTAGACTATAATTAGTAAAACATTGTTGGACCATCCTATGGTTGTCCAGATCAATCATCTTGGTAGCTGACAGTTATGTGTAGGCTTTATAATTAGTTATATCTACCAGTGTCTTGTCCTAGTTTGCTTGATTTTAGAAACGGGTCAAAAAATTCTAAAGTAAATATGTTTGAACAATCATGAAAAATGTAAATTCTAGAATTTGTGATTTTTTAGAATAACTAATACAGTTTTGTGCCAATAAGTCCTTGCACTATTATAAGATGTTAGTTCCAACCAAATATAGAAATTTAGTGAGGCTAACCTTGGGCTTTCGCGTAGTCGTCACTCTGCACTTTCTCCACCATTGGAATTGACATCTCCCACAAGCAGTGGTGGCCTTAGAGTTTTTGTTTAAGGGGTGTAAACCCAAACATATAATTGTATTTTGGAAATAAATACAAAATTTTCATTTGTTTTGGGAGTGGATGAGAAATTCTTATCTAAATCTTTGAAGCAAAACAAAAATTTTTACTATGATTTTAGAAGCAAACTGAGGTTCTATAGGTGCGTCCGCCCCTATGTGAATATATATATGTCCGCCCATGCCCATACATATTGGTCTTGGGAGCCGCTGGGTATGAAATCAATTATGTGAATAATTTTCTTTTAATCTTAGTTTCTAAGAGTTGGGATTTGTCTTATAACATTATCAGCAATATATTTATATAATGGGAACTGATTTGATCAGTGGACAATCAAGGCCTCTCCTATCACTACAAAGAATCTCATCTGTTTTTTCTTGTCTTCCTTACTTCATTTATTATCTTCAACTAAAAGATCTCATGACATTTTTAACTTGATTGATTTATATAGAAGGGGCTTTTAGTTTATAATATTTTAGTTCGTTTTTAGATCTATATCTCTGTGAATGTGAGGTGTCAGGAATGAGTACTTGCTGTTTCAAGGGGTTGTCTGCGACTTTCCATTGTTTCTTCTAATTTTTGGACGCAAGGTTGTAATTTGTTTAATGGTTTCAATATTTATCCATCCCCTCTTCATTATATACCTCAAGAGATTTATTCTTATTTATTAGTTACTTTTTAAGCACTTTAACTGTTCATGATTTTCCATGAAGAGGAGCCTGGAGAATGGAGAAAGGTCTTGAGCACCTAACTTTTTATTTGAATAATGGGCTTTTCTTTCTATTGATCTTTCATTTTTGTATATAGTTGCATTTTGAGAACTTTTTTTCCAATTCACCTTTGTTAATGGGTTTCAGAAGGGTGGCTTGGCTCAACAGTAAAGGTTTATCGGTAGCGTCCTGGAGGACATGGGTTGAAGTTACGAAAACAATCTCTTCAAAATAAAGGTAAGGCTGTATACATCTTGCCTTCCTCTGACCCCATTATGCGGGAGCCTTGTGCACTGGGCCGTCCTTTTTTTTTATGGGTTTTCTTTTGCATTTTGAGATGATAAATAGGTTACCCAATCACTAGAAAACCAAAAAAAAAAAAAAAATGCATCCTTAACATGCGAAGGCAAACTAGCGCACTTAGGCACCTAAACATCATAGCATACTGGGGGCATGCAAGTGTGTAGATTTATTTAAACGCACATTTCGGTGTCATATATGTAACTAATAATTGCATGCAGATGCAAATGCCTTCCAACCTTTCTCAAATAGCCCTATTTGGACCTTTTGGATATAGTTTATTAATCAGATTTGTATTTCGGAAAAAATAGTAGCATGCAGGTCTCTTTGTTTGCCTCTGCAACAATGGTAAGAGCTTGATGTTTGTACAGTTCTTATGTTAATAGTGAGTGTGAAAATATATTTTATTTATTTAGAATTTATTTTCTACCCAATGATATCTAACGTAAAGCCCCAAATTTCACTTTACCAATATTACATATGAAGGATAGATTTTATTATTTTAGTCAGCTTAATTATTACTTTATTTTAAGGTCGGAGCTTAGGGCGGGCCCTTTTTGTTAGTTGTATGTATGAAACTCTTTATCGTCCATCTCTACAAGGAGTTTTAAATTTGGTTGAAAACCTACAAAGATAAGGTTTTCCATATTGGAGCTAAATTGGACTCTTCAGATCCTTAGTATTCTGTTATCTATTGTGAAGCATTATGATTTTGCCGTATCCATATCAGACTGTATTGGTACTGATTGTAGGAAATCGTGTGGCCCGCATGCCACGGGTCCCACGTCAGATCAAGAAGGGCAGATGCCAACAGAGATGCAATCCCACTTTAGTGTAAGACTTAATCTGGGCCCCATAATAAGACTCCCAATAGGATCAGTGGATGTAGGCTTCTGGTGGAAGATGTCTCTAGTAAGTGTGACTCTTCAGGACTTGTCTATATAAGGATAAGGGAGCCCTAGGGTTTGTGACGATCATTATTCTCTCCACTCCCGTAGGAAAGATAAGAGGCGAAGAGATCCACGGAGCTTCCCATCACCGGAACACACATAGATCTCCGGCCACGTGATGGAGTCTCCTCATCCGGATCCATCAATTGGTATCAGAGCACGGCGTAGTGCATTCTACCGGTTCAGATTTTGCAAAAGCATCGTGGATTAGAGTCGATCTGGATTTCTTCATATCTGTGAGTCTTCGTTTTATTTCGTTTCTGCAATGTGCTAGAGGAGGAAGAAGAAGACTACTTCCAACGCCCTTTTAAGTTGTGCACGCAAATCGAAAATCACAAGAGGTGGTCTTGTGTTGGCGTTTTGGATACTGACGTTGGATTTTTTAAAGCAAAGGTACTGTGCTCACACAGAGTCCAAGGAAAACTTTGTGATAACGTTGTGATAACGTGGTAGTCACGTTCTGGCTTCACTACTTTACTATTGATGTTTCCAGAGAAGACAAATCTTAAGCCAAGCATTATTACTTTTTGTCCTCTTGTGTGATATAAAATACATAAAGACAAAAGAAGGAGAAAGGCAAGCCTAGTTTCTGATTACTCCTGATCAAGCCCAGCGAGAACGAGAGCAACGCATCGGTGACGTCGGCATCAATTCTCTGAAGCCAAGCGTCGTTATTCTTGCTTCGGCGAGCGTGTAAGCCGATTTATCAATTATCTGTTAGGCAGATCAGCTCAGGCAGATCCAACCCGACCTAGATCTGTTCCAGCCAAGAAGTGCTAACGCAGACACGTTGGTACATGCGTGACGACAGTGACGCTAACGCAGAGATCGTACGGCTGACATAGGCAGGGGCGCGGATCACCGTCAAATCTTCCAATTGTGATATCTTGGCTATCCAAAGTCAGATCGACGATCCGTTTGCGCCTACGGAATCCTTGCAAACGGATCTACGCATTAGCATCAAAAGGAAGACGATCCAGTGATTAAGATAAAAGGGTGGTATTTTCCCCTCACACGGTCAGTGGTATCTAACCCATCCTTTAATTAAAAACAAATATAAATCATGTCTTCTAAATCAGCCCTGCATGATCTTGCAAAGGCTGATATTTTTAACGGCAAGAACTTAGTCGTGTGGAAGCGTCGGATGGAAGCGTTGCTGCATTTTGACTGATTAACTTATGTGATTGAATCCGATCCGGTCCCTAAGCCCGCTGATGATGCCTCTAAGGAGGACCATGAATTACATGAGCAATGGGTCTTTGATAACAAATCAGCGAGGCATTTATTGATCGGATTCATATCCAGTGAGTTGGTGAAACAGTTTGAGCACTTCACCACAGCAAAAGAAATCTGGGACTATGCCATGGACAGGTATGATGAAACCTCCAAATCTCATCTGATGGAGGCATTTAGCGCATATGTCAATTATAAGATGCCAGAGGGGTCATCTATAAGGGATCACATTGATAAAATGTCGGTCCGACATAGTAACCTTGCAACCTTGGGAAAAGAAATGGACGAAGATTTTCAGATCATGTACTTGCTGATGAGTCTTCCACCTTCGTGGGAGAATGTATCTCAAACCCTTAGCCTTCAAAAGGGTGTAACCCTTAGTGAGGTTGAAGCAAAATTACTTGCTGAAGGACAAAGGCAGGCTACCCGTGGTATAACACCTACAAATTCTACTATGGTTGCTAAAACTAAGAGTTATAGCGGTGCGTTAATCGCCAATGTGAAAAATAAAAAGAAATTTCAAGGCAATCCAAAATGGAAAGGGCCTAAAAATGGTGTTTGCTTTAATTGTGGGAAGCCTGGACACTTTAGTTCTCAATGCAGAAAGAAAAAGGGTGAGAATAACCAGCAAGGTAAAGTGACCAAAGAACACAGAGATTATGTTGAGATGGTCACCGAGTCCATGATGGTGGATACCAATGACAAGAATTGGTGGATTGACTCTGGAGCCACCAGACACATATCAAGGACCAAGGCTGTATTTATCAAATTCAAAAAGATGAAACCCGGAGAACAAAGTATATACATGGGGAATGAAACATTCTGTGATGTGTTGGGGATAGGGAAAGTCAAAATTCCCTTACCAACCGGCAAATCCCTTTATCTCTCTGATGTTTTCTTTGCTCCCGCAATGAGGAGGAGCATCATCTCTGTGAGCCAGTTGGCAATGAATGGATTCGAAATTAGATTCAAAGATAATGGGGTTACTATTGGAATGCGCGGTAAAGTTTTAGTCCATGGTTTTCTTTCTGAAAATTTGTATTTGCTAGATATTCTTCATAATGAAATAAAGTCCACTTCTGATTATTCTGTGTGTGTGAATATATGAATGAATGGTTTGGCAATGTTATGGCATTTGAGATTGGGCCACATTAATAAAAACAGAATCAGTAGAATGGTTAAAGATAGACTTTTACCAGACCTAGGTAAAATTGAGTATCCTATATGTGAACCATGCATAAGTAGAAAAATGGTCAAGAAACCATTTTCGAAAGGAACTCGAAGTTCTGAAATATTGACCATAATTCATTCAGACATATGTGGACCATTGAATGTACACAATAGAACCGGAGAGGACTATTTCATTACATTCATTGATGATTACAACAGATATGGATATTTGTATCTCATTAACTATAAACATGAGGCATTAAAAATGTTCCAAACATATGCTGCTGAAGTCCAAAATCAAAAGGGCAAGAAAATAAAGAGGATTAGGTCTGATAGAGGGGGTGAATACACTTCCGAACTGTTTAAAGAATATTGTGCACGTGAGGGAATCATTCATGAATATTCAATCCCATATACCCCACAGCAAAATGGCATGGCCGAGAGGAGGAATAGGACCTTAATGGATATGGTAAGGTCAATGATCAGCCATGCGAGTCTTCCGCTGTATTTGTGGGGAGAAGCATTAAATACTGCACAATATATTTTAAACAGAGTACCCTCTAAGAGTGTGCCCAAGACCCCATATGAGTTATGGACTGGTACCAAACCAAAATTAGAACATGTGAGAGTTTGGGGCTGCCCTGTACACGTCCTGCTACTACCCCAGGAAAGGCATAAACTGCAAGCAAAAACGAAGAAAAATTGTTCTTTCGTTGGCTACCCATTACATTCTAAAGGATATCGTGTGTATGATCACGACAATAGGATAATCATGGAATGCCGAGATGTGTTTTTCCTTGAGGATCCGACGGTCAGTCCTAGAGTAAGACCACAGAGTGTGGAATTATATGAAATCTCTATGGGCAAGGGGGTTCAAGCAAGTGGGGGTTTCGACGAAGAGGACGTTGGACCTAAAATTCCTGGCCAGGGCCCACTTGAGGTGATTGAACAACCCGATGAGCCAGTTGGCAGACCGATTCGGGTGAGGAAACAACCGGCATATCTAGATGATTATTGCAGTTTATTAGAAACCGTGCAAGATTTGGATCCAACCTCCTACTCTCAAGCGGTCAAAGCGCAGGATGCACAGTGTTGGCTAGAGGCTATGAGAGAGGAGATGGAATCAATTGAAAAGAACCATGTATGGCAATTGGTAGATCTACCTAAAGATCGGAAAGCCATTGGATGTAAATGGGTTCTTTGAAAGAAATTTAAAAAGGATGGATCCTTGGATAAATATAAAGCACGGTTAGTAGCTAAGGGATTCACACAAGTGAAAGGAATAGATTACGAGGAGACATTTTCTCCAGTTGTAAATTCCAATCCATACGAACCTTAGTAGCATTGGTAGCATGTCATGACCTTGAATTGCACCAGATGGATGTAAAAACAGCATTCTTGAATGGCGAATTAGAAGAAGAAATTTATATAAAACAATCCGAGGGTTTTGTGGTGCAAGGTCATGAGGACAAAGTGTACAAACTTAATAGGGCATTATATGGATTAAAACATGCCTCAAGACAATGGTATAGAAAATTTCATCAGGCCATATGTGAAATTAGATTTGTCCCTAATAGTGCAGACACATGTTTCTATATTAAACGCAGTGGGAGTAGTTATTTATATTTGTCATTATATGTGGATGACATTTTGGTCGCTAGTAATAAATTGGAAGCCATAAGTGAAATCAAACAGTGGTTAAAGTCAAGATTCGAGATGAAAGACATGGGTGAGGCAGAGTATGTCCTTGGCATTTGTCACAACCCGAGCCCAGGGTTCGGGGGTTAGCAAAAGCCAAACCTAATGACACACGTACTCCCGTGCATGCACACATAGACCGAGTCTAAATGCACACGCACAAGGGAACATTCACACGTGCCAAGCAAGTACGCGGAAGCTGTAAATATCAGAAACATAAAACTAACAATGCAAGAAGAGGATACAAGAAAGGACTGACATAATTACATATGAAAGTTTTACAAAAAGGACCAAAAGAATATATACAATCATGACATGTCATGCCAAATACTAGTCTGCAAATCCACACAAAACAAGACTCCAATGATGCATGCCATAAGCGCTCTCCCGTGGAGTGATCACATCCACTCCTCTAGGCCTGATGGGGCCCCGGGGGTCTCATCTGGAGCCTGGCCGACCTGCGGGGGTTCGGCAGGGGGATCTGGGCCTGCAACACCAAAAACAACTGTGAATACGAAGATTCAGCAAAGTATAAACCATAGCAAGTTAACACACGCTGTATCTAACAGAATTAAGAACATCATGTGGTTAAAGAAGGCATTTTCGTATACTAGGCTGTCATGCAAGAAAGAAATATGCTGAGTGAATCAATGAATACATGCTGTATACATAACTAGTGGCAACTACATTACCATATGCTCCCAAAAGAGGGATCTTATAACATGCAAAGAACACCATTGTCCGGGCCAGGGTACAATGGGTCTCGGTTTCCTGGGGTCCGGTTCCCCAAGACAAATCCATACTGCAGCAGGTCCATATAACTATACCAAATTCACCCCGTCGGGATCCTAAGGCTGAGGCTAAGTAGTGCCTGACTATACGGAGTCAATCATGAAAACCCTGAGTAGATCGTGACAACATATCATACGTGCATATCTGTGAGTGAACATATCATACATGCATACTCAAGGTAATTAAACCACGATGTGAAAGTAACGAAACATACGTAATCATGTAGAGCGTTGAGATCAATGATCGAATGCAATATGTTGTGCAACAAACCATGCGAAATCGAATCATATTTAGTTACAAACCAATTCTAATCTAATTATCCGGTGTTTCTAACCGTGCATGATGATGTAGTTTTAAGGTATTGATGCACCGTTGTCTAGTGTTGCCTTGAATCGGGCGGTGCACGAAGTCCCTTAAACCAACACCCATGGGGAGGTGCTTAACATCCGGATAACGAACATGAATGGTTCGCAGCCCTCGAGATCATTCATGCGTTGTATCACATTCCGTTGGGCAAGTCTAGGTGTTCTACATTCCATCATGAAGGCCATATTGGTCTTTTCTTTACACCTATCCTTATTCTCCATTTTTATTCTAGTGTGATTACGGCTTAGCCGTGTGTGTGCTACGGCTTAGCCGTGTGTGGTCTACGGCTTAGCCGTGGCTGAACCGTAGAAGATCTGTCAGCTGCTGACTCTCAGTTATTCCAGAAATTGCACCCTGTATTGATCTACGGCTGGGCCACGGCTGGGCTTCGGCTTAGCCGTAGGGCAATCCACGGCTTAGCCGTGCCCTAGCCGTAGAGGAAAACTGGGTTTTTCTCCTCTCTGGATTGTGAGCCGTAAGAAGCATACGGCTTAGCCGTACCTGTACGAAGTTAAATTCCTGAAACCTGTACAGAATGTCTGGGAAAGCATTCTAGTTGCAATTCATCAAGGGAGATAGACAAAGTAGTAGTCAAATGAGTATCAAATGGCTGTAGACACATGTTTCCATATCAATTCATGTAAGATCAACCAAATTCAATGCATACCAACATGGGTTCTCAATGTTATGGTTATACTTGCCTCAATTTTGGAAATCAATTACACAATGGTAGCCCTTGGATCCAAACACAACCTAAGCCAAATCAAACCACAATGCATGCATGAGAATTGGAAGGAAATCCAAAACACCCAGACACACCATGCAAAGAAACAAGAAGGAGAAGAGATAGAGAATGGAGATGAGAAGAATGGAAGACTTCCACTCACCTCAATTGCACATGCAAGAACCACAAGCTTGATCGATGGAGAGAAATCAAGTGAAGGAGGGAGAACTCCACGTGCAGTTGAAGAAACTTGAGAGAAAACGAGAGAGAACAAGAGAGAGAGCATGAGTTGGTCGATGGATGCACTTATACAAGTCAATGGTTTGTCCAAATCGCAATGAAGGCCAAGTGAAAAGTGTATTTTCAGTTTGAGTCAAACCCGGGTCCAATCGAATCACACGACCTCGGTTGCAAATGACGTAGTTACGAAAGTTAACGAGCTCAACGAAAGACACGTGTTGACATCAAGATGATGCAAAAATGAGCATGTCTAAGAAAAGCTAAAATTACGAAAAAGGGCTTGGTCTACTTAATCCAGGTCAAACTCAACCCAACTACCTATCCATGACCCGTAACAAAAACAAAACACAAACAAAACACGATTAGCAACGAAAACAAGATTAACTAACTGCTAAACGAGGTCAAGCTGGGTCGGAGTGTTACATCCTCCCCTACTTGAGAATCATTCCGTCCTCGGAATGCACACTAACTCACTCATACCTGGGAAAACAAATCGGGATATTGTCGTGCCATCTGCTCTTCTAACTCCCAAGTAGCCTCATCGGGACTGTGATGCTCCCAAAGCACTTTGACCCATCGAATCGTCCTGGTGCGGAGTATCTGCTCTCGGGTTCCCACGATACGGAGCGGTCGCTCAACGTATGCAGCACTCGGCTGAATCTGAATCTCGTCGTAACGAATGACATGGGAGGGATCGTGAACATATTTCCGAAGCATCGAAACGTGGAAAACGTTGTGCACTCCTGAAAACATCTCGGGAAGATCTAATCGATAGGCCAAATCACCAATCCGACTCTTGATCTCGAACGGTCCGACATAGCGTGGAGCTAGCTTGCCTTTCTGGCCGAAACGGATCGTACCCTTCATCGGTGAGACCTTCAGAAAAACCCACTCGCCAACCTGAAACGCTAAAGGTCGTCTGCGGGTGTCTGCATAACTCTTCTGTCTCGACCGAGCAACTTTCAAGTTCTCAATAGCTTTCTGTACCTTCTCCGTAGTCTCGGCAATGATCGTCGGTCCGTGAAACTTCGAGTTCCAACTTCTTCCCAACAAACCGGACTTCTACACTTCTTCCCGTACAATGCTTCATATGGTGCCATCCCAATGCTCTCGTGGAAGCTGTTGTTGTAGGCGAACTCGCACAACGATAGGTGAAGATCCCATTCTTTCTCGTAGTTCAACACACTGGCTCGCAACATGTCCTCCAAAGTCTGAATCGTCCGCTCTGATTGCCCGTCCGTCTGTGGGTGATATGCCGTGCTGAAACTCAACTTCGTACCCAAAGCCTCTTGGAATGCTTTCCAGAAGGACGAAACAAAACGGCTGTCACGATCGGATACAATCGACACGGGGGTACCATGGAGCCTGACGATCTCATCCACGAACTTCCTAGCCATCTCTGAAAATGTCATACCCTTCCGAAAAGGAATGAAATGGGCTGACTTCGTCAATCGATCTACAATCACCCAAATGGCGTTGTTCTTCCTGCTCGTCGGCGGTAATCCGGAAACGAAGTCCATAGTGATGTTTTCCCACTTCCACTGCGGTATATGCAAAGGATGCAATGAGCCTGGCGGTCTCTGATGATCTGCCTTTACCTTCTGGCATGTCAAACAGCGAGCAACAAATCCTGCTACTTCTCTCTTCATGTTGTTCCACCAGAAGCGATCCTTGAGATTCCGAAACATCTTCGTGCTGCCTGGGTGTATCGCATATCGGGCGTAATGCGCTTCGTTCATCAGCTTCTCCTTGAACTCCTCAACTGCTGGCACGCACAACCTATTCCGAAAGTAGAGTACACCATCCTCGAGTCTGAAATCGGGTCTGTCTCCAATGTGGTCTCGAATGCGCTTCAAAGTTAGATCCTCAAACTGCCTGCCCTTAATCTGCTGAATCAACTCAGGCTGAAACACTAGCGTACTAGCCAACGTCACGCACTCATCCACTAGTTTAACTTCAACAGGGAGACCATGGAACTCTAAGAGGAAACTGCTCAAAAGCTGCACTGACTCTGCTTTCCTACTAAGCGCATCTGCCACCACATTCCCTTTGCCTGGCTGATATTTGATCGGGAAGTCATAATCCTTAAAAAGCTCAAGCCATCTCCGCTGTCTCATGTTCAGCTCCTGCTGTGTGAATAAGTACTGTAAACTGTGGTGGTCAGAACGAACCTCAAACTGCACACCATATAGATAATGTCTCCACAGCTTCAACGCAAATACGATGGCTACCAATTCCAAATCATGGGTGGCGTAATTCTTCTCATGTTCTCACAACTGTCTCGATCCATAAGCAATACCCTTCCCATGCTGCATCAACACACAGCCCAGACCAACTCGAGAAGCATCTGAATAACCCACGAATTCTTCACTACCATCTGGCAAGGCTAACACTGGGGCTGTAGTCAACTTCTCTTTCAAAATCCGGAAACTGGCTTCACACTCCTCAGTCCAATCAAATGGTACATTCTTCCTGGTCAACTTCGTCAAAGGAGAAGAGATCTTAGCAAAGTCATGGACAAATTGTCACAACCCGAGCCCAGGGTTCGGGGGTTAGCAAAAGCCAAACCTAATGACACACGTACTCCCGTGCATGCACACATAGACCGAGTCTAAATGCACACGCACAAGGGAACATTCACACGTGCCAAGCAAGTACGCGGAAGCTGTAAATATCAGAAACATAAAACTAACAATGCAAGAAGAGGATACAAGAAAGGACTGACATAATTACATATGAAAGTTTTACAAAAAGGACCAAAAGAATATATACAATCATGACATGTCATGCCAAATACTAGTCTGCAAATCCACACAAAACAAGACTCCAATGATGCATGCCATAAGCGCTCTCCCGTGGAGTGATCACATCCACTCCTCTAGGCCTGATGGGGCCCCGGGGGTCTCATCTGGAGCCTGGCCGACCTGCGGGGGTTCGGCAGGGGGATCTGGGCCTGCAACACCAAAAACAACTGTGAATACGAAGATTCAGCAAAGTATAAACCATAGCAAGTTAACACACGCTGTATCTAACAGAATTAAGAACATCATGTGGTTAAAGAAGGCATTTTCGTATACTAGGCTGTCATGCAAGAAAGAAATATGCTGAGTGAATCAATGAATACATGCTGTATACATAACTAGTGGCAACTACATTACCATATGCTCCCAAAAGAGGGATCTTATAACATGCAAAGAACACCATTGTCCGGGCCAGGGTACAATGGGTCTCGGTTTCCTGGGGTCCGGTTCCCCAAGACAAATCCATACTGCAGCAGGTCCATATAACTATACCAAATTCACCCCGTCGGGATCCTAAGGCTGAGGCTAAGTAGTGCCTGACTATACGGAGTCAATCATGAAAACCCTGAGTAGATCGTGACAACATATCATACGTGCATATCTGTGAGTGAACATATCATACATGCATACTCAAGGTAATTAAACCACGATGTGAAAGTAACGAAACATACGTAATCATGTAGAGCGTTGAGATCAATGATCGAATGCAATATGTTGTGCAACAAACCATGCGAAATCGAATCATATTTAGTTACAAACCAATTCTAATCTAATTATCCGGTGTTTCTAACCGTGCATGATGATGTAGTTTTAAGGTATTGATGCACCGTTGTCTAGTGTTACCTTGAATCGGGCGGTGCACGAAGTCCCTTAAACCAACACCCATGGGGAGGTGCTTAACATCCGGATAACGAACATGAATGGTTCGCAGCCCTCGAGATCATTCATGCATTGTATCACATTCCGTTGGGCAAGTCTAGGTGTTCTACATTCCATCATGAAGGCCATATTGGTCTTTTCTTTACACCTATCCTTATTCTCCATTTTTATTCTAGTGTGATTACGGCTTAGCCGTGTGTGTGCTACGGCTTAGCCGTGTGTGGTCTACGGCTTAGCCGTGGCTGAACCGTAGAAGATCTGTCAGCTGCTGACTCTCAGTTATTCCAGAAATTGCACCCTGTATTGATCTACGGCTGGGCCACGGCTGGGCTTCGGCTTAGCCGTAGGGCAATCCACGGCTTAGCCGTGCCCTAGCCGTAGAGGAAAACTGGGTTTTTCTCCTCTCTGGATTGTGAGCCGTAAGAAGCATACGGCTTAGCCGTACCTGTACGAAGTTAAATTCCTGAAACCTGTACAGAATGTCTGGGAAAGCATTCTAGTTGCAATTCATCAAGGGAGATAGACAAAGTAGTAGTCAAATGAGTATCAAATGGCTGTAGACACATGTTTCCATATCAATTCATGTAAGATCAACCAAATTCAATGCATACCAACATGGGTTCTCAATGTTATGGTTATACTTGCCTCAATTTTGGAAATCAATTACACAATGGTAGCCCTTGGATCCAAACACAACCTAAACCAAATCAAACCACAATGCATGCATGAGAATTGGAAGGAAATCCAAAACACCCAGACACACCATGCAAAGAAACAAGAAGGAGAAGAGATAGAGAATGGAGATGAGAAGAATGGAAGACTTCCACTCACCTCAATTGCACATGCAAGAACCACAAGCTTGATCGATGGAGAGAAATCAAGTGAAGGAGGGAGAACTCCACGTGCAGTTGAAGAAACTTGAGAGAAAACGAGAGAGAACAAGAGAGAGAGCATGAGTTGGTCGATGGATGCACTTATACAAGTCAATGGTTTGTCCAAATCGCAATGAAGGCCAAGTGAAAAGTGTATTTTCAGTTTGAGTCAAACCCGGGTCCAATCGAATCACACGACCTCGGTTGCAAATGACGTAGTTACGAAAGTTAACGAGCTCAACGAAAGACACGTGTTGACATCAAGATGATGCAAAAATGAGCATGTCTAAGAAAAGCTAAAATTACGAAAAAGGGCTTGGTCTACTTAATCCAGGTCAAACTCAACCCAACTACCTATCCATGACCCGTAACAAAAACAAAACACAAACAAAACACGATTAGCAACGAAAACAAGATTAACTAACTGCTAAACGAGGTCAAGCTGGGTCGGAGTGTTACACAAATCGACGATAGTAACCTGCTAGACCAAGGAAACTGCGAACCTCTGTCACGGTCTTGGGGCTGGGCCAATTCACTACTGCCTCCACTTTAGATGGATCAACTGCCAATCCCTCTCGTGAAATGATATGACCTAAAAATGCCACCTGTTCAAGCCAAAAATCACACTTCGACAACTTGGCAAACAATCGGTGTTCTCTCAACAACGACAAGGCTTTTCTCAAATGCTCCCTATGCTCCTCTGCTGACTTCGAGTAGATCAAGATATCATCAATAAACACAACTACGAACTGGTCCAAGAAAGGAGTAAAGATCTGATTCATCAATGCCATAAAAGCTGCAGGTGCGTTGGTTAGTCCAAAAGGCATCACGAGGAATTCATAATGACCATAACGAGTCCTGAAGGCAGTCTTAGGAATGTCCTCTTCTTTGACTCTCAACTGGTGATATCCAGACCTCAAATCAATCTTCGAAAAATATGCTGCGCCCTGAAGTTGATCAAACAGCTCATCAATCCTGGGTAAGGGGTACTTGTTCTTGATAGTCACTTTGTTCAGCTGTCGATAGTCTATGCACATCCGAAAAGTACCATCCTTCTTCTTGACAAACAAGACTGGTGCTCCCCAAGGTGAAACGCTCGGGCGTATGAAGCCCTTATCCAAAAGTTCCTGCAATTGCTTCTTCAACTCTGCCAATTCTGCTGGTGCCATGCGATACGGAGCCTTGCTGATCGGTGCCGTGCCGGGAACAAGCTCAATGGCGAACTCCACATCTCGAACCGGGGGTAAGTCTGGCACATCATCTGGGAAGACATCGGGAAAGTCACAGACCACCTGGATCTCACCTAGCTGCTTCGTCTCTTTCTTCGCTGAGATAAAGGCAATGAAGCCTTCACACCCTCGGCGGATCAAGCGATCTGCCCTACACGCCGAAATCACACGCCTGGGGCATCTCTGCCGACTGCCCTCGAAACGGAAGCCCTTGCCTAAATCGAAGAAGATCGTCCTGTTGTAACAGTTAACACAGGCACGATATCGAGCGAGCCAATCCATACCAAGGATCACGTCGAAGTCCAGCATCGACAACAGGATCAAATCAACAGGTAACTGATGACCTGCAATCTGCACGTCGCAATGGGGGTAGTATATACTACACTCCACTCGCTTGCCAACTGGGGTGGATACAACCAGCACATATGGCAACGGCTTAGACGGCTGAGGTAACCGCTCGGCAAAATGAGGTGCTACATAAGATCGTGTAGACCCCGAATCGAACAAAGCTAATGCCTCGACGCGCGAAATCAAAACAGTACCTTCAACCACCTGTGGATCCTCGGCACTCTCGTGGGTAGCAGCGTAAGCACGGGCTGTCTGGCGAGGCTGTCTCGAGCCTGGACGAGCTGGCTGTGGCTTGCTCGGAGCTGTAGGTGCGCTAGGCCTGCTAGGAACTGCGCCGGAAGTAGGACCAGATGAAGCTGCACCGGAGGCTCTATGTCGAGGACAATTGGCGATCATATGCTCCCTCGAACCACAGATAAAACAAGCACCGGCCTTCCTCCAACACGCGTCAGTCGCGTGGTTCTTACCACAATATCCACAAGTCACTCCAGTAGAACTAGAAGCACTCTGCTGGCCTTTGGTCTTCTTCTGTACTTGTCCTCGTGCACTGAAAGGTGGCTGTCGCTTGGGCTCAACGGCTCTCGCAGCTTGGTGGATGGCCTCGGCAGAATAGGCCCTGTCCACTGCATCGTCGAACGTAGCCGGACGCTGAAACGCAGTCACGTGGTGCATGTACCGGGGATGCAAACCTTCGACAAACCTATTCACCTTCCTTTCTTCAGTACTGATCATGTCCGGAGCAAAATGTGACAACTGCATAAACTTGTTCACGTATTCTGCTACTGTCATCTGCTGCTGACGGAGAGCTAGGAACTCAACCTCCTTGGCTCGAAACACATGAGCCGGAATGAACTTCCTTCTGAACTGCTGCTTGAACATCTCCCAAACTGTCGCGCTAGGAATGTCTCTATATGAGTCTTTCACGCTCTTCCACCAAGTCTTTGCGACATCTCTAAACATAGAAGTTGCTAGTCCGACCTTCTGCCGGTTCGTGCACACGACGGTCTCAAAAACATCCTCCGTCTGTTCCAGCCACTGTTCTGCCTTCAATGGCTCTTCTGTCCCAAAGAACTCAATAGCTCCTCGCTTGCGAAATTTACCGTAGAGGGCATTCGGGTCACCCTCTCGAGGCTGTAAAATCACCTGCTGATCTACATGTGACTGAGCTGGGACTTGGCTTTGTCGATCTAACATGGTTGTCACTTGGGCTTGCAAGTTCTGCATTGATTGCGATTGTGCCTGAAGGGACTGAAATAGCATGAGAATGCGTTCATCTGTATTCTGTGTCTGCGGTGACGGAGCAGATCCGCTCTCGTTATTTCCGGCGTTCTGCTGAGAACCAGAACCTGATGCCATCCTGTAAAATGGAAAGAGTCAGACACAAACACAAAACAATAGCGCCCAACAAGCCCCCAAAATCTAGAAAGATCAAGAAAGATCACAAAGAAAATCGTATCCTCACCACGATCCTACATGCCTACATGCTTATCATCTAAAACAAGGAATGAGCAAGGAATGCTCTGATACCATACAATACGTATGTCACAACCCGAGCCCAGGGTTCGGGGGTTAGCAAAAGCCAAACCTAATGACACACGTACTCCCGTGCATGCACACATAGACCGAGTCTAAATGCACACGCACAAGGGAACATTCACACGTGCCAAGCAAGTACGCGGAAGCTGTAAATATCAGAAACATAAAACTAACAATGCAAGAAGAGGATACAAGAAAGGACTGACATAATTACATATGAAAGTTTTACAAAAAGGACCAAAAGAATATATACAATCATGACATGTCATGCCAAATACTAGTCTGCAAATCCACACAAAACAAGACTCCAATGATGCATGCCATAAGCGCTCTCCCGTGGAGTGATCACATCCACTCCTCTAGGCCTGATGGGGCCCCGGGGGTCTCATCTGGAGCCTGGCCGACCTGCGGGGGTTCGGCAGGGGGATCTGGGCCTGCAACACCAAAAACAACTGTGAATACGAAGATTCAGCAAAGTGTAAACCATAGCAAGTTAACACACGCTGTATCTAACAGAATTAAGAACATCATGTGGTTAAAGAAGGCATTTTCGTATACTAGGCTGTCATGCAAGAAAGAAATATGCTGAGTGAATCAATGAATACATGCTGTATACATAACTAGTGGCAACTACATTACCATATGCTCCCAAAAGAGGGATCTTATAACATGCAAAGAACACCATTGTCCGGGCCAGGGTACAATGGGTCTCGGTTTCCTGGGGTCCGGTTCCCCAAGACAAATCCATACTGCAGCAGGTCCATATAACTATACCAAATTCACCCCGTCGGGATCCTAAGGCTGAGGCTAAGTAGTGCCTAACTATACGGAGTCAATCATGAAAACCCTGAGTAGATCGTGACAACATATCATACGTGCATATCTGTGAGTGAACATATCATACATGCATACTCAAGGTAATTAAACCACGATGTGAAAGTAACGAAACATACGTAATCATGTAGAGCGTTGAGATCAATGATCGAATGCAATATGTTGTGCAACAAACCATGCGAAATCGAATCATATTTAGTTACAAACCAATTCTAATCTAATTATCCGGTGTTTCTAACCGTGCATGATGATGTAGTTTTAAGGTATTGATGCACCGTTGTCTAGTGTTGCCTTGAATCGGGCGGTGCACGAAGTCCCTTAAACCAACACCCATGGGGAGGTGCTTAACATCCGGATAACGAACATGAATGGTTCGCAGCCCTCGAGATCATTCATGCGTTGTATCACATTCCGTTGGGCAAGTCTAGGTGTTCTACATTCCATCATGAAGGCCATATTGGTCTTTTCTTTACACCTATCCTTATTCTCCATTTTTATTCTAGTGTGATTACGGCTTAGCCGTGTGTGTGCTACGGCTTAGCCGTGTGTGGTCTACGGCTTAGCCGTGGCTGAACCGTAGAAGATCTGTCAGCTGCTGACTCTCAGTTATTCCAGAAATTGCACCCTGTATTGATCTACGGCTGGGCCACGGCTGGGCTTCGGCTTAGCCGTAGGGCAATCCACGGCTTAGCCGTGCCCTAGCCGTAGAGGAAAACTGGGTTTTTCTCCTCTCTGGATTGTGAGCCGTAAGAAGCATACGGCTTAGCCGTACCTGTACGAAGTTAAATTCCTGAAACCTGTACAGAATGTCTGGGAAAGCATTCTAGTTGCAATTCATCAAGGGAGATAGACAAAGTAGTAGTCAAATGAGTATCAAATGGCTGTAGACACATGTTTCCATATCAATTCATGTAAGATCAACCAAATTCAATGCATACCAACATGGGTTCTCAATGTTATGGTTATACTTGCCTCAATTTTGGAAATCAATTACACAATGGTAGCCCTTGGATCCAAACACAACCTAAGCCAAATCAAACCACAATGCATGCATGAGAATTGGAAGGAAATCCAAAACACCCAGACACACCATGCAAAGAAACAAGAAGGAGAAGAGATAGAGAATGGAGATGAGAAGAATGGAAGACTTCCACTCACCTCAATTGCACATGCAAGAACCACAAGCTTGATCGATGGAGAGAAATCAAGTGAAGGAGGGAGAACTCCACGTGCAGTTGAAGAAACTTGAGAGAAAACGAGAGAGAACAAGAGAGAGAGCATGAGTTGGTCGATGGATGCACTTATACAAGTCAATGGTTTGTCCAAATCGCAATGAAGGCCAAGTGAAAAGTGTATTTTCAGTTTGAGTCAAACCCGGGTCCAATCGAATCACACGACCTCGGTTGCAAATGACGTAGTTACGAAAGTTAACGAGCTCAACGAAAGACACGTGTTGACATCAAGATGATGCAAAAATGAGCATGTCTAAGAAAAGCTAAAATTACGAAAAAGGGCTTGGTCTACTTAATCCAGGTCAAACTCAACCCAACTACCTATCCATGACCCGTAACAAAAACAAAACACAAACAAAACACGATTAGCAACGAAAACAAGATTAACTAACTGCTAAACGAGGTCAAGCTGGGTCGGAGTGTTACATCCTCCCCTACTTGAGAATCATTCCGTCCTCGGAATGCACACTAACTCACTCATACCTGGGAAAACAAATCGGGATATTGTCGTGCCATCTGCTCTTCTAACTCCCAAGTAGCCTCATCGGGACTGTGATGCTCCCAAAGCACTTTGACCCATCGAATCGTCCTGGTGCGGAGTATCTGCTCTCGGGTTCCCACGATACGGAGCGGTCGCTCAACGTATGCAGCACTCGGCTGAATCTGAATCTCGTCGTAACGAATGACTTGGGAGGGATCGTGAACATATTTCCGAAGCATCGAAACGTGGAAAACGTTGTGCACTCCTGAAAACATCTCGGGAAGATCTAATCGATAGGCCAAATCACCAATCCGACTCTTGATCTCGAACGGTCCGACATAGCGTGGAGCTAGCTTGCCTTTCTGGCCGAAACGGATCGTACCCTTCATCGGTGAGACCTTCAGAAAAACCCACTCGCCAACCTGAAACGCTAAAGGTCGTCTGCAGGTGTCTGCATAACTCTTCTGTCTCGATCGAGCAACTTTCAAGTTCTCAATAGCTTTCTGTACCTTCTCCGTAGTCTCGGCAATGATCGTCGGTCCGTGAAAACTTCGAGTTCCAACTTCTTCCCAACAAACCGGACTTCTACACTTCTTCCCGTACAATGCTTCATATGGTGCCATCCCAATGCTCTCGTGGAAGCTGTTGTTGTAGGCGAACTCGCACAACGATAGGTGAAGATCCCATTCTTTCTCGTAGTTCAACACACTGGCTCGCAACATGTCCTCCAAAGTCTGAATCGTCCGCTCTGATTGCCCGTCCGTCTGTGGGTGATATGCCGTGCTGAGTTATGTTCATTAATAACCTCTTTTCTTAAAAGAGCTCGATTACTCGAGCTTCTGGTTTGGATTTGAAAATTTTTGTAATTTGAAACTGCTTATGAATCGCTAGGAAAAAAAAAGAAAAGGATTTTGTTAGACTATTTGTATTGACTAAAAATTGTTATATCCTTGGGTTGTAACTCCTGCTTAACATTTACTGGATAGACAGTACATATAGATATGGAAAACAGAGTCGCTTTCTAAGCGAGTGAGATAGTTCATGTAAAGAATGGAAACAGTGGTACTCTTCCATTTTTTTCATTTTTTATTTTTTGTCTGTTGGTTCATATTTCCCTATGACTACTATCCTCCAATTTTTTTTTTCATGTTTTCCTTGTTTTGATTGGATGGTCTTCTTCATGTCATGTGTAGAGTTTTGCATATTACATCCACGATTCTCGTCCGAGCTCCTTTTCTTAAACCTGAATATGCAAGTTCTTCTCCAATCAAGTTTCTTAGCTCTGTGAGTCCCTTTTCCATTTGTAGTGTTTTTAGCTGTTGAAGAAAAGCTTTTCCAGATGTAATGGTCCTCATGTTAATTTTTTGGTACCTGTTTTCTGTTATTTAGTCATCATATGAATAATTTTGTTTCATCCAAATGTGGGCCATGCATATACATGTTGTAAATCTAAGAATACTGAATTGGGCGTTTTATCTAATTCAGATTGTTGGAAAATATTTAATTCCAAAGCACTTAACGGAACTGAAGATGAACAGAGCAGTGAGCTGATGAAGATATGAACATAGTGATGAGCATAGCGGTGAGCTGATGAAATATATTCAATCTTCTTTGTATTTCAGTCTATAAATCTAAAGTCTACCAGTGTTCAACGTGTGTGTGAACAGGGAACACCTGGTCTAAAAATATATTCGTATTCTTTGCAGTTTTTGAAATTTCTCACTCTTTCAGGGTCAACTGATCATTAGGCAAGAAAAGCCTTTGCTTTAGGCCTCTAAAAAATAAAGCCTCAAAAAAAATTTCCCATTTTTTATAATCCCAAAAAATAAGGCCTCGTAAAAGTAACTGAAGTAACTTAAATCTTCTCAAATCTCTAAAAACGAAATTGTGGTCATTTTGTCTCTCTGAAAGAATAAGGCTTTATAAAAGTAATTAAAGCAACTATCATACTTCTACATTTCAAAAAAAAAAAACCACTATCTTTTCATATTTCAAAAAAAAAAAAAATAAAACCCATTTCACCATTGAGAAAATATTTCCATTGGAAGAAGAAAAAAACCCTAAAATCACAACAAGCAAGAAATCATTTTTTATTCTGAAAATTCTCCAGTTTGCACATTTATTTACATATTAAGTCTTAATTGTATCAATCAAAGGTGGACTCAAGTGGCCTCCATTGTGCTCGGGCCGGGCCGGGCTGTGAAAGTGATACGCAAGCCCGCCCTGGGCTTTTCCTAGTGGGCTTTTTTGGGTGGGCCGGGCTTTAAGTAAAATGTCTAAGCCTAAGCCTGCCCATCGGGCTTTTTCTGGCTGGCCAATTAGGCCGGTTTTTTTTTATTTTTTTAATCTTTTAATAACATCATTTTAAAATGCAAAAATTAAACACACACTTTATTTAGCTTGCATTAATACAAAAATTTGAATACATTGTAGACCAAAAAGAAATAAATAAATTGAGTCACAACACTTTGTTAATTGAAAAGACAATAATAATATTTTTACTAGTCAAATAATTACTCATAGACCATTGCACAAAAGGTGAGGTGAGGGATTGGCATCACTATAGGATATGTACTTCTTAACTAGGTTGGCACCTATACACCTATTAATCATTTGTAGTACACAACCTCAATAATTTGTACTTTACAGAATATAAGAAAAGAGAAAAAAAATCATTATTTTTCAGGAGAGCTATCCTCAATCCAAGATGGTCTTGATATTGATAGACTTGCTAATTGGTCTGCAAGTTCTCGATCCCCGTCAACTTGTTGCATTCTTGAATCCGCCAATTGCCAATCTTTTAAGCAAATTAATGCTTCAACGGTGTCTAGGCTCAAATTGCTCATCTTTTCAAAAATTACTTGACCACCTGCACTAAAAGTAGCTTCGGATGCAACAATAAAAATTGGAACTGTTAGTATATCATGGGCCATTATAGAAAGTAGAGGATATCTAGGCTCTTATGATTTTCACCATGATAATATATCAAATGAGTCATCATCATCATCATGTTTAACTATTGGTTGGTCAAGATAACGTGATAATTCAGGCATGGAACCACTGGCAGTAGTATTAGAAGATATTCTTCTACTTTTAAGCAATGGCATTGCTCTCCCTTGTGATGATGATAAGGTGGTGCTCATGGTGTACACAAAAGATGTCCCATCTTCACCTATAATGGTTTTATAAAAATCATATAAATTAGTTAATTTAGACCTTGTCAAATCAATTGTAAGTGCAATTTTTTCAATATCTTCTTGACTAGTATGATATACTTTTAACCATTGTTATGAAGCATCAATTTTTAAACAAGGATTTATAACAATATCAAAACACAAAATAAGTGCTAAAGTCTCAAAATATTTGTCAAATTTTGATCTCATGACAATCAATACATCTATAAAAATATCAAGAAAAGAATAATTTTGAAAAGTCCTATAAATATTTACTAATTGAATAATAACATGACATAGTGTAGGATAATGTATACAACAAAAAATTTTGGTTGAGCTATCAAAAACTTCTAAAAAATCTCTAACAATTTCAGTAATAGTCCAATCATATTCACTAGGTGTTATAATATTGGAATTTGGTGTAGTATTTTGCATTTACACAATATAATAATTTAAAACCTTTTTATATTCAGTAGCATTTTTTAAAAGTTCAAAAGTAGAACTCCACCTAATAGGTATGTCTAAATTAATACTTTTTTTTATTCATACCATGATGCTTACAACACTTTTTGTACAATTCATACCCATGTACAAAAGGATTAATATTACGTACAAATTTTTTTAATTTTTTCAATTGAATCATCTAATATAGATAAACCATCTTACGCAATCAAATTTAAAATATAAGCACAACACGTACATGAAATATCTCAGTTTGAATTGAATCAAAAGGTAAATCAAGCATACTTTTTAAAGTTCGTTCAGCTACATCATTGTTTGTAGCATTATCATAATTTTTAAAGTTTGTTCAACTACATCATTGTTTGTAGCATTATCTAATGTTATTGAAAAAATTATTTTAGAAATATCCCATGCTATCAATTCATCATGAATTACATTTGCAATTGTAAAACTAGTGTGTGTAGAGTTTCAATCATTTTGAAAGATATTATTCTTTTGTTCAATCTCCATTCTTCATCTACAAAATGTGCAGTTAAGGACAAATAACCCATGTGATTAGCTTTTGAAGTCCATAAATCAAAAGTTAAATAGATTTTTCCATTAAAATTTTGAAAATACATTTTCAAATTTACACGATATTGGTTAAAACATTTTAAAACATCTCTTTTAGCAGTTGAGGCTGAAAATCCAGCATATTGAGGATTTAATCCTCTTTGTACCGTACTCGTAAAATCATGTTTTTCTACAAAAGTAAAAGGATATTCTGCTCTAACTATATAATCTACAACTTCATTATAAGCATGTGAAGGATCATAACTAAAACATGCCAATTTTCCCTCAAAATCTTTATTTAATTGCATTTGAGTTCTAATGTCTACTTGATTTTCATGTCTTTCAAGACATTATTTATGGTGTCTACTTAAATGGCTAGTTCCATCATTTGAAGAGTCAGCAAACAATTTCCCACATCGATAATGTTTTGCTTTTGTAATTTGAACTCCATCAACAATAGTTCTCATAAAAATTCCAAACAAGTGAAGTAGTTTTTATAGAAGATGATGGTGGTGGGGCTGTTGGAGGACCTATGAATTCAACTCTCATAGATTCAATCTCTTCATCATCTATGGTCATTGGATATTCATGACTAGCCATGCTCATTCTAAAAATAAACAAATAATAAAGTAAACTAATAAATTATAAAATGTAAGCAAATATAAATTTAACAGGAGAGAATGATTTTACTAATATTGAAGAAATAGAATTTGAGTGCCTGAGAGCTTAAGTGCTTGAGGCTTGAAAGCTTGAGACATAAGATATTAAGAAGTTTGAGAAAAATAAATAATGAGAGAAGAGACAAGAGAGCTTGTAAATTGGTGTAGTATTGAGGAAAATGGCTTACCTATTTATAGATTTAATTATGAATAAATTAATTGTTGCATGCCTAGGAAGGAATTAATGTTATATAGCCATTGCACTGCAAGGAAATGGAATGAATTAATGTTCTGTTGTTCACTAGCCGTTGCATAGACTAATCACTGATGGATTGCACATTCTAGAATTAATGTCACAGGAATTATGGTAAGGAATTAAAGTCACAGTGCACTTGTTCACTACCCAAGGTCACAGTGTCTCACACTATCACTAGCCTTTACATGGTGATGGACTGATGGTCACATGAGTAGTTGAGTCGTTGTCACATAAAGGAAAGACAGGTGTCTTCTTGTTTTCACTAAGAATACAGTAACTGTACAAATAGTTGGAAGCCTGCATCTACATAAATGCATTTATGAGTTTGCTCGTTGCTGCAGCCTCCATGAATAGCCTACAAATAGCTGGATGCCTCTATTATAAATGAAGGGAGTTGCTATATGTACATTGATTTTTTCTCTTCTTACACAAGAATTTTAATAATTTTTTATTACTATTTTGCCCTTGCATGAAATGACCAAAAAGCCCTTATTTCTTATAAACTTAAATCAATAGTTGTTTTCTTACACACCCACACCTTCTCCTTCCCTCTTCCGTCCAAGAGACCATCTTTCAACAACAATTCCATCTCCTTCCCTCTTCCTTCAAAAAAAGCATCTTTCAACTCATTTTCCTTCTCTCTTCCGTCTTCCCTCTAAGAGAGCATCATCCTCTAAAAGTGCAAATCACCCTCTAAGAGAGCATCACCATCCTTTTCCTTGCCTCGTCATCCTCTTCATCTTCATTGTCTTCCAAGTAGTGTTCTTTTGATTGTTCCTGCTCTTTAACAATTGCTTCTTCAATACGTTGACGATACCTTTTTTCAGATATCGTTGGTTGAGCTCTAAAACTACTAGCCATATTTGTAGGTATTAATTCACACCAGAATGAGCACTCTTCAATTCTTTCAGTATACCCAACACTATTGTTCGGCCCTGTCTAGCTGAATAACTGACCTATGTTAAGTCACAGTGGACCAAACATATTCAATTTGTTAGGCCACATGAGGCTGAACACATTGCACATGTTTGGTCTATCGTAACTGTACAGTCTTTATCATGTTCGGCTCTGTGTGACCAAATAATGTGAATCCTATTCGGTGTTGCACGGCCGAACATGACGACGGGCATTCCAACGAAATTCACATGAAAGCACCAAATTTAGTCAAAACATTCACACAATAAAAGGGATGATGCACATATATTCTTTTATAAAAATCCAAACATTCAAGAACTCATTTTAATGAATATTGTGAAGAAAAGGAGAGAAAATACCTTTGACATTGGTGGAGAAGAGAAGAGAATATACCTTTGACAATGGTGGAAAAGAGAAGCTACCCTTAAGATTAGAGAGGAATGGAGGACGAGATTGGATTCATGGAGGAGGAAGGAGAGAAAAGGAAGATGAGCAAAGCGAAGAGTGAAGGAAGATGAGAATGTGTAACAAGAAAGAGAAAACGGTGTTTGGAGGGGTTGGGGTATCTTTTATAAATGTGGTGACTGTAAAGAGAAAAAAAACCATACTTACTTACTTACTTATATGTGTACTAAGAGAAACCATGTAAGAAGAAAAAAAATCAGTATGCATATGGTAGCTCTCTAAATGAATTATGAGTTCGCTAGTTGGTATAGCTTACATGAATAGCCTACAAATAGCTGGAAGCCTACATAAATGAATTATGAATTTGCTAGTTGCTACAGCCTACATGAATAGCTTGTGGGCTTGTGGGCAAGCTAGCGGGCCGGGCGAGCGAGTGGGCTGGTAGGCAGGCTGGGCCGTGCTTTAAACCCTAAGCCTAAGCCCAGCCCAAACATTATTCGGGCTGGGGTAACCTGTCCGATGACTGGGCTTGGGCAGGGCTAAAACCCGTCGAGCTGGGCAAGCTTTTTGGAAAAATTTTAAAATGGGATTTAACTTTTTAGCACATTTCAAATCAGGACTTAAGTTTTTCACCTTCTTTTTGGATGAGGGCAAACCGCTAGATTGCACATTTTCAGGTGATTTTTTCCCTTAGGTTTTTCAAAAACCCAAAAATAACCTTTGGCATTTTAATCCATGAACAATGTTCTCCTCCCTTCTCCATGACTTCCACCTGTGTTGGTGAGTTCTGGCAGCCAAGGTCTACGTTGGAAGGCAGAAACTAAATACATGCAAACTGCCCACCAACATTAGTGGATCATGGCAGTTTCTTTGCACCCATTCCCACCTTAACCATCACATTCCTTTTCTCTTTACAAATAGATGGCCACCCTAACCAGCCACTTACACAACTCTATCCATCTATCCAACATATGGGTGCATCACATACAAGTTACAAGCACTTGTGTATAATCATGCCATGTGTTGTCGATCCTAAGGTTGAGGGAGTCTTAATGGAAGGAAAGGAACAGCTCCACTAGAACATGATCTAAGGTCACAATATCTCCTATATCATCTCTCTCTATTGACAAAAAATTGGACAGGAAACAATGAAACATGAAAAAGGAAATTCTTGACGAAAAAAACTCCAAAATCTTCCAATTGTCACAAATAATGGAGATATGAGAGTCCTAGTGTCCCCCTTCAACAAACACTAGGGCCACATCTTTCATCATCAACAAATTCCTCTTCTTCTTCTTCTCCTTCTTTCTTCTATGCCAGACCCTATCCCATCAATCTTCCCAACAACAGCAGTATCAACAATATTAAGGAGAAGAGGAAGAGTGTAATGGCCGTTGGATCCTCCTCCGAAAACACCTATCCCGTTTCAATCTGGATCTCCTAGGTCGTTGCTCTTACTACCCAATCTACAAAGACTTGTGCCCCTGCATCACCAACCATGGGATCGGCCCCAAGACCCACAACCGCTCCCACAACTGGGTGCCGCATCGACCGTCGTAAGAAAATATAAAATCTTGCCATTTGTCATCATCTGAAATAAATGTGGAAACTTAAGCCGTGATTTGAAATGTCCTAGATAGGTTCAATTTTAAAAATTTTTTTTATTTTACATCAAGTAAGTATAAAATATTTAATAATTAATTTTTTTTCTCTTCATTTGTAAATTAGCATCCATATTTATACATTTATTCTACTAGTTTCAATTTTATTTTTAATTGAAAATACTAAAAGTGCATAATCTCTCCCTCAATTTATATAAAAAAGTTTCAAATTAAAAAAAAAGAAAAAGAAAGGGCCTGTGGGCCGGCCTATGGGTAGGAGGCTCAGCCCATGTGGGCACGACCCAAAACGACATGATTGGGACCATGTTGGGCTGGCCCCTTAGGTGTCTAGGCTGACATAGCACGGCCTACATTTGCATGCTTAACTTAGTTTATTTTTCTACAATTGGAGCATGCATATTACAATCAAGGATCCTACATCTAATAAAGTTTGGGTACACTGTAGTTCATACAATCACATTTTTCAGTCTTAGACAGCACATATCACAAGTTAAAATTCGACATTTGACTAGGGGTGTGGCCATTTGAGTAATTGTTTGTAATAATAATTAAATTAAATTAAATTATATGCATTCTTTACACAGATAGGCTGGGCCGGCCTTTGGGCTTTTCTATCACTTAATCCATGCCCGACTCAATCATTAAATGGGCCCTAATTACATATCCAATCCCAACCCAAGGTGGACTGGGCCTAGATCGGCCTATAGTAAGCTTAGCCCATGAGCACCCTTACATTTGACATATTCCAATAGGGGCAATAGTAAAGAATTTTGATAATTATATTCATGCAAAGAATAACTTGTAGAAAGGGGGGACAACTTTTTTGTAAAAATGGAATTCCCATGGCCCCCTATGGGAAGTCTATTTCCAGCCTTACTAAGAAAAAAAGCTGATGCGGCAAAAAAGTAGTTTTGTTGAAATGTGCTGCACCAAATAGACAAAAATTAAATTTTTCGTAGAAAACCTCTTACTTTTATGAGAAAAAATGTTATACAAACATGACCTTAATCTCTTTATGTTATCAAAATCTTTTCATTTTTATCCCTTTAAGTTTCTAATTTTGCTCAACTTGCCATATATTTTCCTATCATTAAAATTCATTCATGCTTATGAGTTAAATTCTCTTTATCTTGTTGTTCTCATCACCACTCTCATCTATTCATCCCTAGACCCTAAAATATCTCCATTTATTTACTTAAGAAAGTTCCCATCACCGATCATCCCTCGTCCATAAAATCTCTCCATTTACTTACTAACTAAAGAAGATTAACAATTTTCATCCCAATGCCAAGTCACATAGGCGCAATTTTGAAATCCATAGCCACATCACATGGGCTCAATTTTGAAATCCAAGTCACATGCCAAGCCATAGAAACCACAAAATGTAAACTCTAAATCGAAATTTAAATGGTAAAGCAAGAACCCATGTCTCATCTCTCCATTGTTAATTTTTCCCAGTAACAAATAAATAAATAAATAATGGGTTTATCTTTTGCCCATTTCAAAACCAAATTTGAAGATCATTGCTTTATGCCTTCTTCAGCTCTTCCTCCATTAGGAGGAAATCTGAATACCTCTGTTTAAGATCTCAAAACCATCATTGGATTAGGTGTAACTATAGCTCCTCTTCTAGGACCGCATATGTATATTTTTTTAATATTTTATATTCTTTATTGTCCAATCAAAGTCAAGCTTATAGTTTCGCTGTATATGAGGATGCACAACTAAGGGGGTGTTTGGAAAGCATATATTTTAAGAAATTTTTTTATATTATATCCTAGTTTAGAATATAACTAGACACCTAGAAACTAGGTGTTTAGGTACCTTAGAAAATATCTATGGCATCTAATTTTCTTGTAAAAGCCTTCATATTGAAATATTCAAGTATATGTTGTATCAAACATATTTAAGTATATGTTGTATAAAACAATCTTGAAGGTATATTGAAATGTATATAAATTGCCAAACACTATAAGTTGCACAATATTATAATATGATACTATTTTATTTTATATTAATAAAATCTTACATTATTCAAATCTAATGATATTTAATTCTGCATTTACCCAAACACCTCCTACGGCGAGCTAAAACACAGTCATTAGATTAGGTATATCTACAAATCTGCTTCAAATATCTCAAATTTATATTTTTCTAATCTTATCTTTTATGCATTTTCTTACATCAAAATCCTATTAATAGAAAGAAAGATTTTGTTCAAGTATTGCTTCTTTAAATTAACAATTTTTTCTTATTTTTCTCTTTTAAAAATTTCTTATATGCTAATTTTTTTTCTTTTTTCATGATATGATATTTAGTTTTGCTCTTACGTACATAGAACTTTAAAGCTAGGGCCATATGTTAGCATAGATCATTTAAGCCATCCATACTGAATAGACGTCGGGAACATAATCTGTAGGGTCATCAGCACAAATTCGCTAGCCTATTTGTTTGTGAGGTAGAGTAAAGTAGAGTAAAGTAAAATATTTAAAATTCAAATTCCCCTCCCCCCCCTCTCTTTTTTAATTCAAATTTTCCTTCTTCCTTTTCAATTCAAATTTTCTTCATTTAAAAAAAAAACCTAAAAAGTCATCAATAAATTATAAAAACACTAAATACTTTTTATATAAAAAGTCAAAAAAATTTCATATCAAGTAACTAAAAACAATAACTCATCATAACTCCATCATATATTATCTTTTCTTGATTTTAAATTTCCTCTATTCTACTTTGTTGTGCCCCACAAACAAATAGCCCGAAAATCCAGCCACGCTAGCGTTGCTAGAAAAGAATTATATGATCCTTTTCTGTGTAGATCTCATTTATTGAGAATTTTTTTCAATAAAATCCTCCTATTGATTTTATGAGGAATATATTTCTCTTATCATTTAATTTTAAGCTCAACTTTTGTCTTATTTTCTTCTAAAAACAACAATTGTAATTTTTCTTCTAATTTTAATTATAAGCCCGATTAAGTATGGAGAATCTTCATACGCATCCGTCTCTCACCATTTTTTTCATGAGAACCCTAGGTGGGGTCCATCTGTCACTCAATTCAAACCTTGCAACACACATGAGACCCCATGATAGCAACTCACCCCAACTTTCGGTTAGATCCGAATTTATTGGACCATTGGATTGACTATACACCAATCCAAACGGAATGAATTTGCGAGTCATGGATGAAGGGATTAGGGATATGTGATTGGGACCAAATTTGATATATAGGCACCTTTCACATAGATCTTTCCAACCCCTCTAGTTTCATCCCTTAGTGGAGTCCATAATGGGCCCACTAAAGAGTGTGCACAAAAAATCTATGAAGGACGTATGCAAAAAAAAAAAAAAAAAAAAAAAAAGCCCTCGTTAAGTAAAGGACATTGTTGCTGATCTACATTGGTAAATGATCTGCATTGAGCTGCAGCGATGAACAAAGGTTAAAAATTTTCACTTCACTTTTTAGGAAAGGTCAAAATGCCAGCTAATAAAGCTATCAATTGTGTACGTTTTGATTTAACATAAGATTCCAGTCTATCCCTTAACTCTTTTCAAAAAGTAATACCATCCCAGGCGAAGGGTACTGTAAGAAAATCCATCAGGGACGTATTTAAATGTGTGATGGTGCGTCTCCATCAGCCAGTCATGTGTATTCCTGACACATGTGCATGCCCCTTCTAGTCATGTGTTTTCGTAACACTGAAGGCGCTACTCTCACCAACGCAGAGAGTAGACTTGATAGAGACTCGCCACCGAGTCTCTTCCTTCTACGCATCTTCCTGCACCGGCAACATTAAATGCAGTTTTCACTTCTGAAAAAAAAAAAAAAAGAAACTGCAGCTTTTATTTTTGACAGACATAAGAGCGTAAAAGTGAGTATTAAAATATAACATATAAAGCACTAAAGTTTAGTAAAGCTTATAATTTTATGCATTTGAATTGATCAACGTAAAGTTTCTGCTATAAAATTATAATTGATCAATGGATGGAGAGCAACGAAAAACCTGTCACATACCACACACCCACTTTGTGTGTTCCCTTTGCGCGGATGGGATTTAGAGCAAGAGAAAACATTTCACGTGTGGATGAAGAGAAAACAATCGAAGTCTTTTTTTTTTTTTTTTTTTCTGATTTGAAGGAAGTAATCAATCGAAGAGAATTTTTAGCTCTATAAGCCAGGGTTACCTAGATACTATTCTACCCAACAGAAGCTATCTGGGTTAAATCGATCCAGATTGCAGATCTGTTTTTAGTGGGTCGCCATATCAAAGATTCTCTGCATAAATTTATTTTATGTCTCAGATCTTCCATGGGTTAGGATCATGGTCGTCTTCAACTGGGACCCAAATTTTCATCATTCAACATCAGAATTAAAAATCACGTTATATAATAAATATGGCATCCTTTCAACATGACGAAATCATAAATGTGTATTTAACTCAAGCAATCCAAAAATATGACTGAATTGTAATCCACGTATCTTCATCTTGGAAGAAGAAGGAATCGTTACAATTTTTTTATTAAAAAAAGATAAAACTCTTTTGTTTTTTTTTTGTTTGGCTTATGTCTTGTATTTTAGGTTCATCGAATTGATCCATTGGATTAGTTAGGGACTCGGCTTTGAGTCAAGGGTATTTTAGTCTTTATATCAAGCTTTCTTAAGGTTAAGAAAGGAGTGCTTCTAATGGCGCACACCCTTTTTATATCCAGAGTTGTCGGGTGAAGAAAGGGGCAGAGGAGGTAGGGGTGGGGGAGATAATAGAGAAGGGAGAGAGGGAGGGAGAGGGAGAGGGTGAGGGAGATGGGTTGAGGGGTGGGGAGAGCGCGGAGGAGGGAGAGGTGGGGGCAGTGGCAGACCCAGGATTTTCGTTTGAGAGGAGATGATGATGGTCAATTGAAAAAGTTATTTTATCAATATACTTTCTTCATACTATAGTAAAAAAGATTGCCCACAAATTGAAATGTAAAAAGAAAAAAAAAAGCCCCCACAAATACAACTTCAACAAATAAAAACAAAGAAAAGAAATATAGAAAAACAAAATGAAATGATGCATTTAAAAGAAAAAATTCACAAATTCAATATTAAAACCTTTTAATTTGAAATGAGAGTCTTTTCAATTGGGAATTAGGTGCATCATCATGGACATACCATAAAGATACTTGATCATTAACACATAAAAGCCATAAAATATTAAAAAAAACCTAAATCAAAATAAGAATCCATATAAATTTATCCAAAAAAAATCCAGAAGATGAAAATTCACCCATAATTCGGAGAGAAGACACTGTGTATAATAAACAAATGTTTCCAAGCTTTTTAAAAAATTTTTGAAATTCAAATTCCCCCTTTTTGTTTTAAAAAAATTCAAAATTTCCTCATCCTTTAAAAAAAAAGTCAAAAAGTCATTACTAAATTATAGAAAAATCTATATTTTTATGCAAAAAGAGTAAAAGAGAATTTATATCAAACAATTAAAAACAAAAAGCCATCATAACCAAATCATATATTATTCTTTCTTAATTTTTTGTTTACTCTATTTTACTCTACCTCTCAAATAAACAATCCCTTATGTAAAGTAATCTTTGAGATTTGAGAGCAAGTGAGAAAAGCATATCTATAGTTTTACGAGGTGAGCTTGCCGGCATTAAAAAGTTAAAAATCGAGGCATGTTTGGCTGCTATTCTCGTGAAAGGAGAGCAGTTCTTTATTTAGAGTATTTGCTTGATTTTTAGAACTGCTACACTTCGGGATTTCTCCCATGGCATTCCACATTTAGCAAAATGGAGCTATGGATTTACATATATTGCATCCAACATTGACAGATTTTTCTCAATTTTCTCACAATCTAATGAGTTAGAGGATTTGCTTGATTTTTAAAAATGATACACTTGAGGATTTCTCCCATGGCATTCCACATTTGGCAAACATCAATGGAACATCTAATGTTGACAGATTTTTCTCAATTTTCTCACAGCCAAAAGAGTCAAGCCATAAAATCTAAATGCCTGTGTCATTCCACAGCTGATGGACATCCAATCTCTATTTGGTCAGGATGGTATAAGCCAATGGTTTACACACCCACATCTACTAATCCAGACATGGCACCACCAACACAGTTGATGGACATCCTTACTAAGGATTTCTCTCAGGGCATCTCACATTTGCCAAATATTTATGGAGCTATGGATATATATTATCTTACATTCAACCGTGACAAGTTTTTCTTCAATTTCTCATAATTCAAAATTTAGCCCCTAGGCATTTTTGACGTTCTTCAGATTTTCATTGTAGATCCATAGACATTTAAAAAAATTATTTTTTAGGGCATGGACCTTTTTCCAATATGTCGAAATACTTGAGGAATCAACAATTACAAATTGATCTTGTAACCATTGTGGACCTTGTAAACATAATTAATGGTTTGGATTGTGATTATGGGACAAAGGTATAGTTTCAAAGTAAAGAATGGCAATCTTTAATTTATCACTTGTGGCACGATTCATCCGCTTGTCATCTTTAAACTGTGGATGCTCAATGCTCATCAGTCTTTTTGTCATATTCTCACAATTCGTGATGAATTTGGCTTTCAAATTTAAATTTGGAGTCGGTTTAGGCCTTTTGAAGAGATTGAGCAGTTCGGATATTGCAAATGGGGCCTGTAGAAATTCATAAATCATGGTCCAAAGGCTTGCATATTTTGCTGATATCTTAAAATATGCGAGGAATAAATAGATGAGATTTGACTAGGTAATTGTTTTAGACCTTTTAAACATGATTAATGGTTTGAATCTTAATTATGGGGCACATGACGTGGCCACAACAAAAATCAATAATCCATAAGGTTCCACCCAAAGTATTGCTCATCTGCATATCCTTAAGCACGAGAACTGGATTTGTGGAATTTGGGTTGAGGAGGTTCGACTTTGAGTTCATCCTAACCATTTAAAGATAAATCTTATCCCCTTCAACCATATATTATCAAGTTTCAACTCAAAGGGAATGGGTCCTACCATTGTGGTGCTCGATTGGACGGCGGGACCCTGTCCTTTTGAGCTGAGGATATATGGTTTGAGGGGATAAAATCATCTTAAATGGTATTATGGCTGCAACAAAAGACTCGGCTAAATGGAAAAGAGCTCCTTTGTATTAAGAGAAAATTTTTGTAGTTATTTTCATATTAAGAAAAAAGGACAGAATTTAAAAAAAATTTAAATTAGGGCTTAAATTTTCTAGTAAGTTTTCAATTAAGGGTAACTGGTCATTTAAAGTTATTTTTTGGCGACTTTTTTCCTTTTTTTTCTTAAAAACACTCAAATTATAAAAAATTATTAGAAAACTTAGATCTTAATTTTAAAATTTTTAAAAGTTGTGTCATTTTTGAAATATGAAAACAAATTAAGTCCTATGACAACAAATTAATTCCTTTTTAAAATTTTTTTTTCATTCCGTTAAAAAACCCCTCCATCTTATCCTGTAAAAATGAGGATACCAGTGTCGGTTTATCCGTTTGTTTCTCCAACTGAAATGAGGTGGTGTTCTGCTAAAATCATCTACATCAAATGTATCAATATTACCTGTTCATGTACAGACAACGGAGGGTGTGTGGTGGTGCTTGCATTTTTAGTCGAAGCGGTGGTTGCTTGTCTCGCACGAGACACTGACCAGGCCCACCTTATCACATGAATTCAAACCTTGTGAATGAAAAGAATCTTGCTTTTTATGACTTTACTAGTGGAATACCTGTTTTTCTCCTGTGCAGGGGCTTCAAACTGGCGGGACTAAAGTAAAATTAAGAGATAGAAAAGGGTATTTATACTTTTTTTTTATTTTATGAGGGAACCCATTTCATGAGTGAGAGTTGTACATGTAAAGGATCTAAAATTCTGTATATGATTGGTATTGAGCTTCAATGATGAGCAAATGTCAAAATCATCTACCAAATGGAAATTAAAGTCTTATTTTCACTCTATACTTTTTTCTCCCTTAGTTATAGGGGTTGAGACCCCTTTAAAAGAGGGTAGTAGACCTGAGAGAGATTGTAGAGCCTTTTGGCAAAATGAGGCCCCTGTCGAACTTGTATAGCTAGATGAGAGCTGCCTTCTCTAACCATTCAAGTAAAAAGTCGTTCTCTTTCCACTCTACAGTAATGAAAAAGAAATTTTCTTGTGAGCCTTGTAGGAGGGTATTAAGCTTTATTATTATCACCTTTATAAAAGTTAAAATGCCATCTAACAAAGCTTCTCATTTGGTATGATTGATTTAACATAAAGATTCCTGTCTATTATCCGTTATCTATTTTGCCAAGATAAGGTATGGTAAAGAGTCTCTCCATCACGGGCTTTGGTGTGTGATGGTGCTTCCACAGCTAGTTATGCATGTCTCCCACCATTCTAACGAGTAGCAGTTCTATATTACGTCGTGTGGGACTTTCTTTTGGCAAGTGGGGGCTACTTTTCCATTTGAATGCACCGTCTCAATTTGCATGATCCGATATCAAAATTGAAAACCAATCTGGATTGAAACATGGCCATCCTTCTAATAGGATAAAATCTTAAACCTAATAGCTTCCCCAATTCATAAATTAAAATGAATTGTGATTTAGGTAACTTTCTATTCAACGAAGTAGAGATTTATTATAACTTTATAAGAAAAGCCATAAAACTCTGTTGTTTCTTTCTTTTTTCTAGCATTTCCTTCGAAATTAAAGAAAATTATCTTTTCTTAAAATAAAAGACTATTTTGTTGATTAATTTATATAAGTTGTTTGAGTTTTGTGTGCATTAAATCACAAAATTCCCATTTTAATGCGCTTGTTTCCCCTCATTTATTCTCTTCTTTATTTCTTAGAGTTCCACATCGGTTATGTGGAATTCATAATGAGGTGTTTATAATGAATTCATCATAGGCTTATGGTGTTAAGCTTCTATAGTGGTGGTAACCACATAAGTGCATACGCACTAGCCGTCTCAGGCTTGCTCGTCCTTGTTGGGTTGTGTCTTGTTGGACGGCTCACTGGTGGTGGTGGATTGGTCTTGGTCCTCCTTGCAGGTTGGGCCTTGACCTTGTGTGTGTATTTTTGAACTGATGGTGGATCCGTAACCATTAGCGTAACAGTTTTTGCATTAATATGCATTTACGTTACCTAACTGTTGTGCGGTATGCCTGGAAACCCTTATATAAAGGGGTTGCGGCTTACCGGCTTACTCAAGAACTCCTATTAAAGGGTTCTAGGGTGAGTTTCTCTTCACAACTGCTAATTCCTCTTGTCAATTGGAGATTCCATGCAGGAAGCGATTTTATTTTGGAAAAGATGTCTGAGAGTTCATCTGCACTTGTATGGGAGCAAAATCTACCTAAATAAAAGGTTTTAAAAGACATTATTTGGCTACCAATTATTTAGGTGATTTTAATATTTTCATGGGATTATTTAAATTTTGCAACTAATAATTCTCGTACACAAGAATGCAGCACAAATTGTTTTCATTTTCTTATCACCATTGCTGTCATATCAGTGTGCTTTATATAAATTAAATCTCTGAAAATTGAGAGAGAGAGAGAGAGAGAGAGAGAGAGAGAGAGAGAGAGAGAGAGAGAGATCTTTAGTTTAACCCAGGTGGGCTTGCCAGCATAAACAATCAAAATCTGCAGAGATTTTAGTGTTAGATTGAATTCAAGTGTAATCAGGAAACTGACCTCTAAGTGTAGCTAGCTGACACTTGAAGGAAGCAAGTCAATCAAAACAATGAAGGAAGCAAGTAGAAATTAAGAAACTGGCCTCTAACTGTAACTGCTAGTGTAATCAGGAAACTGACCTCTAAGTGTAGCTGACACCTGAAGGAAGCAAGTCAATCAAAACAATGACGGTGGCAAGCAGAAATTAAGAAACTGGCCTCTAGGTGTAACTGCTGGCTCATTATTTAAAATTGATATCCATACAAATCGATATCAAATCAGGCCATTGTGCAAATTGATGCAAAGCACCTGGAAGTCGAACCTCATGAGCCAGCAGTAACACTGGGAGATGCCCATACTAACCCTGAACCAATGTCCATATTGCGATATTCCATCCGTTTCAACTTTTACTTGGATGCTGTGGTAAAATCATGGGTCTGCAAAGGTGTCAATTAGCAGGTCACTTGCCAACTACCAACCAAAGCCTTCCTCTCTCTCTGAAAAAGTTGGACAATGCCTGTTACTGTGATAATTGAATCCCGCGGCAAGGGTGTGCGATAGTACTTTGCATAATTGCACTGCTGGTCATGCGTGCCTCCCACGTTAGAGACAATAAGGGCCCAAGGGCCACATGAATTCAGACTAGTAAATAAAAAGAGGGTTTTCCTTTGGAACCAAGATCTTAAAACAAATTATACGGTTATTGTGGCGGGACCAATCAGGACCCTTTATATGCATGACTTGCTTCAGACAGGGTGGAGCTGAAGAAAAGCGAGAAACCATAGGGGCATTTACTTGGAAGCCATTTCATCAGTGAGGAAAAGCCAAAAGAGGAAAGGGAAGAGAAGAAGAAAAAGAGAAATGAGAGCAGTGAAGAAAGAAGAAAGTAGAAGAAGAACTAGGAGAGGATAGGGGAGAGGAAGCAGCAGTGGCTCAGGTATTTATCTCTCCCTCTCATCTTTCTTCAATTATCAGCTGACACGGCCATACAAATGAGTATGATATGTACTAAAATATGTAAGCTAATTTATACAAGAATACTTTATTATATTAATAATGTCATGTTAATCATGCAATCTCACTTTGCCAATATGTCTACGTGATAATTAGTTGTTAACATTTAGGGAAAAAATGAGTGTTTATAATTGGTATTTCAAACAACTGATGGGATTTCATAGATCAAAACACTTGAGTCCTGCTTTGATGGAAAGAGGGAGAGGAAGAAAGGAGGGGAAAAGAAGATTTGAGCGACAATATCATCGCTCAACCGAAATGAACAACAACGATATAGTTGCACCAACAAGGAATGATTTGCAGGAGGGCATTTATTGTTATAAATTCTGTGCTGGCCTTCCTGATGCACTAGGCATCTAACTTAATTTTTCAAGTAAGTTCCTCAAAGGTTAAAAAAAAAGCTAAAATCGATTGTTGTGAGTGGTTTTCTTGAATCAAGTGGCCGATGGCTTAAGAGTTCTTTGATATTAGTGAGAACTCACATTCTATCACACCCCGAATCCGAAAGTCAGGGATTAGGGTGGATCCTGAGACGTGACACACATAATCCATAGCAATCTGTGCCATATCAAAACATGTATGAACTGCTATAAAGGTGATTCGACAGGTACGCATGTGGAAGATCCATAAACACATATCAATTAATTGAATTATTAAGCGAAAACCTGTAATGTACACTTGTAATCGTCATAGACATTAATAAAATATTCATTCATCCATAATTATAAACCAAGTCTGTTAATTAACCATCCACATGCATAAATTAACAAGGTTCATAAACATGTTCGAAATGCAAAATAACATATCCATCAAGGCAAACCTAAGCAATATAACAATGATGCATGATCTATCCATGAGCCAAGCCATGGCTGCAACCTAACAAGCCAAAATAAAATCTTGCAACGCACTTCTCTGGATGACTAATAAAACACGTCATCCTCATTCTACTTGTCTACACTCCAAGATACCGTTGAGGTTCCCTCTGGAGTCGCATCGATTGCAGCATGAGCATCGGGTTCTGTACTTATAACACTAAGGGTACCACTATTAATAGACAATTAAGCAAATATAAAGTACATAAGCTGTCATAATGTATCAATTTAATTAGAATTATATTGATTTAAAAGAAAGCAATGTCGAGAACTAAGCATATTTTGTATGTGAATAAATATGAGTAAGGAATCATAAAAAGAAATATATTAATTTATTAGTTGGCATCCACGTAGCTATTTTCTCTTAAGAAAGACCATAGCATGTGGTGGGAAATCACTAGTGGTTGGGCCATGATTGGTCTAGCTACCTTAAGAGTGCCAACCAACTCTTTATATGACTACTGTCGTTGGTAACAGATAAAATACCCTCATTCGATCCCATCAAACCTCCTATGGGTACAAGCTAAGTGGTGTTGACTCAATGCCTTTAGACCGATCAAAATTCATACCTTTATACTTTCTTATATAGCGATCGACTCATTACTATACGGAACATATACTAGTATTGTGGTTGTATCCAATCATGAGAGAATTCGGAATAAAATTGAATAGCCAATTAACAAACAATGCATTCTCAATTGCATCTAGGAAGGAATTATTCCAACCCAATACTTCCAAAAGACTACTGATAGTCTTACTATTGCCAATGGGCAGAAACTATTCATTAATTACCAATTAAAAGGCACTTACATATGTAATAATGGCATATGTATGCGTACTCATTTTTATCTTATAAAAAATCTTTTCCAACAAATAATGGCATATGTATGCCTACTCATTTTTATCTTATAAAAAATCTTTCCCAACAAGTTATTTTGGGAAGCCCATTTCTTACTTCTATTATGCCAATAGAGCAAATTGATTCTAAAGGATTCAGTGGAAATTTTAATAATCACAAAGTCCAGTTTGAATTTATCACTGAACCAAAAACTAAAATTCTCAACTTTCTTAGAGATACTATTAACTATAAAGAAAAACATATCTATTTCTTATAGCAAGAAATAATGTTTTTAAATATCGAACACCAATTGCTTTATGCACAAATAAATAATAATATTGAAAAAATTCATCAACAATTTATCATGAAATCTACAGTGATACTCCTAATGCTTTCTGGAATAGAAAACAACATAATATTGTTTCTCTTCCCTATGAAAAAGATTTTAATGAAAAATCCATTTCTACAAAGACTCATCTAAGCCAAATTAAAAAAGAATATTTAAATCTGTATAAAACTGAAATCCAAAATCTTTTGGAGAAAAATTTAATTAGGAAAAGTTATTCTCCTTGGAGTTGCACTGTTTTTTTTTATGTAAATAAAAATGCAGAAAAAGGAAAGATGAGTGCCTTTATTAGTAATCAATTATAAACATCTGAATAATTGTTTAAAATGGATAAGATGTCCAATCCTTAATAAAAAAAAAAGATCTTTTAGACAGACTCCATTCTGCAAAAATATTTTCCAAATTTGATCTAAAATCTGGATATTGGCAAATCCAAATTATTGAAGTAGACAAATACAAAACTACTTTTACTGTCCCATTTGGATATTACGAATGAAATGTAATGCCATTTGGATTAAAAAAAATACCCCTTCTAAATTTCAGAATATTATGGATGAAATATTTAATCCCTATTCAGAATTTTCCATTGTATATCTAGATGACATTTTAATCTTTTCAAAATCTATTGATCAGTATTTCAAACATCTTATAATTTTTAAAGATGTTATTAAAAGAAATGGCTTGGTGATCTCTGCCCCAAAAATAAAACTTTTCCAAACAACTGTCCGATTTCTAGGACATAATATACACCAAGGGAAAATCATCCCTATTGATCAAAGTATTGAATTTGCCTCCAAATTTCCAAATGAGATAATTGACAAGACGCAATTACAAAGATTTTTAGGAAGTCTGAATTATATTTCAGATTATTATCCTAAACTGGCCTAGGATGCAGATATTCTTTATGAAAGACTAAAAAAGCATCATTCTCTATAGACAGAGGCTGATACTAGAGCTGTTCGTCAGATTAAAAGTTAAACAATTACCCTGTCTTACTGTTGCTGATCCTCAATCATATAAAATTGTGGAAACTGACGCCTCTAATAAAGGTTATGGAGGCATTCTGCACAGAAAAATCTTACTTCTAATACAGAAGAATTAGTTAGATTCACTTTAGGCATTTGGAAGAATGCTCGAATTAATTATTCTATAATAAAGAAAGAAATTCTTTCTATTGTGAAATGTGTTTCTAAATTTCAAGATGATTTACTAAATCAACGATTTCTAATTAGAATTGATTGTAGTTCTGCTAAACAGATCCTAAAGAAGGAAATTAAAAATCTAGCCTCTAAGCAAATTTTTGCTGGATGGCAAGCTAATTTATCTGCCTTTGATCTTGATATTGAATATACTAAGGGAGTAGCAAATTCCCTTCTTGATTTTCTCACTTGTGGATTTTTGCAGAGCACAATCATGAGCTCCTTTGTCCAAGGCGGAGGCCGCGGCTTAGGCAAAAGAAAAGCCCCTCAGCCTTCTCCAGACGATCCAGAATTCTGGCAAATAGTTCAATCCAGAGCTAAGGCCAATAAAGGGCCTATTTTTTCAGGAGTTAATCCTACTCCAATAGAAGCAGCAGCAATGAAATCTGCCAAGGGGGTCCTCCTCCAAGAACCTCAATTTATGCAAAAACCAATATGTGAAACTATTTTGGTAATTAGCCAAGAAGATCAGCAATGGATGACTGATCCTTGGAAAATTAAACAAACATATCTGGGTACCGAGAGCTTTGCTGCACCCGATGGCAAATATCGCTATATCTATGAAGCAATGCTTCAAGAAACAGGCTCTGTGGAAATTAGCCACACTCTTCAAAATTCAAATAAGAGAGAAAGCCCAATTAGCTATAGCAAATGCATTATCAAAAGAATAATTAGACCTACAGAATGGGATTTTGATTTAAACAAATCCCGTAGGCTTTCAACAGGACAATCCTACAATTATTGGGATTACATACAAGCATGGAAAAATACTTTTTATTATCAAAATCCTCAACATAAACACTCATGGTTTATTAAATTATGCCCAGAATTAGCTAAATTTTGTTTTCCCAATTGGTTTTTTGAATGGTGGGAGAAATTTGGCCCTACAATTGACGCTTTTCCTGAATCTATAAGAAAATTATTTCCACAATGGCGATCTAAGCATCCTCAATTAAGAGGAAAAGATACTTATCCTATGGAATTCCCATCCTTATTATTTTTCACTGAATTTGGACTCCCATGGATTTGGAAATGGGATATTCTTACCACTTTCAATCACTACAAAGTCCCAATTTTACAAAGGACTTTTTGGTTTAGATGGTGGAATAAATTCCCCAACCTTGAAGATAAAGTTCAAGAAATACAAAAAGCCATACACCAATTCCTTAATCCAATCATTCCATCTGTTAGCTTAATCGAAAGCTCCTCTTCTAATCCTTTTGATTTATTAAAAAATCAATTAAGAGCTCAATTTCCTCATATTTCGAATCAAGAACTAGTGATTAAATGTATGGAAGTAATGAAAGCTTCCTTTGTTCAATCTTTCTCTCCTCCTGTGAAATATGATGCTTCTATGACATCAACTCACAAGAATGATGATGAGCACAATCCATCCACCCGCCTTGCTGATGAATCACAAGACCCCATTCAGGATGCTTCTATCGAAGATTATTGGGATTCCCTCACCGAAGTCATGGCTGAAAAGTTTTCAAAGCAATCAAACTAGTGGTAGGACCACCAATTTTGTCTCTTTCCACTATCGACAAAGCATCATTATATAAAGATGCTGCAATAATTCCACTACCAACAGCGCCGGCTCATCCTTCTATACCAGCACACAATGCACAAGGCCTTATCTGCTAGCGCACCATATTCAAGCACCTTCTTTGGACTTAATTTTAGTTGAAGTTTGCGGACTCCAAAGTTGTTAAGTTCGTTGCCTATCTAATGGAAGATCTCGCCCTTCTTGAGGGCATAAGTTTTTATGAACAAAAAAAGTAGTAAATAGCAAGATTGCTCTCCCTTTGTAAATGCTCTCCTATTGTAATAAACATTTGCTCCAAATTAGGTAAGGTTTCTCTTATCTTGTCCATTTTGTTGATTTTGAATTTGTTGATTTTGATTTTCGCATTTGTATCAGAGCCATGATGGCTTAATTGATTGCATGGATACTTATATATATCTAATTATACTTAATCATATTTAATATGTGATTGGTGAGTATTAGCACTCTACCCAAGCATTTGTACACTTTATTATGTTATGTAGGATGTTACAACAAGTTGCGTTGGGGTTTTTCCGTATAAGCAGGGATTGCATTAATAGCGTTTTACCCATAAATCGTTGACAGACGTGCATAATGTAATAGGAGTCTGCAAAAACTTCAACGGAGTGAGTTGCTTAAAATCTAATTAATTATTTTTAAGTATAACTTAGATGTATTTGTATCCATACCTTTCCTACTACCTTGATAAGCAGATTTTTACAGAATTCTAATGTAAAAAATTCAGAATTAATTGAATACAATAATGTCCAAGAACAATTAAATCATTGGACAATTCCCTCTGTTAAACCAAAAACTATCTATAAGATAGGAATATTTAAATTTAACAGAGCATGGCAATCAAGACCTTAGAACAGACTGTAAGTCCTGAAAATGAAGATGAGACTCTGAGGTTATTAGACCCGGAAGATATTATATGCTATATGCAGCAACATAAGTTCCTACATATTGGCTATATCCAAGTTGCCTTCAAACCTCTAAGTCTCTTAGGCATGAATGCCTGTTTGCAAGCTCAATTACGAGATGCTAGATGTCTTGACTGGAGACCCTCTCTAATGGGGATTGTAGAAACTAGTTTTTGTCATGTACCAATTTATTTTAATGTTTATCCCAATTGAACTCTATCCCTTACAAATAGAAATATATGTGAGGCTACAACCGTAATGCTTCAGACTAAGGGATACAATTTTCTCCCTAGATTGGAAACTATTGCAATGATATACAGGATCCATTATAAGGTCATGAATAGTTTGGCCCCTAATGTACACCAGATTAGCCCTCCAAGGAAAATTGTTTTAATTGAGTCCAATCTTATGACTTCTATTATAGCTTCTCCTAGAATGATATCTTATGAAGAAGTTAAATTTCCAGATAATTGGACTGTGCAAAACGCAATTCCTCCAGGGCCTATTTTATATCATGATATTGATGAAATAATTCAAATAGCAGATGGAGACGTTTTAATTAGCTTTCATAGACCTCTTAGGTCCTCATCTTCTACAATAAGTTCTTCAAGTAGTATCCCTCCTTATTGAGTGTCTCTACCATCCTCTTCCAGACACTCTACATCATCCACGAGACCAGCCTCCGAAGTTGGGTCGATTGATCCTAGTCCAAAGACTATCTCTATCCCTCTCATGCATACTACAGGTACTGCTCTTGAAGTTCCTAATAATTTAGAAGGACTTCATATATCAAAACAGCAAATTCCTCATGGAATTTATAGCAGGCAGTCTAATGAAAGAACTTCTCCTACTGCCAGCGAAGCCAACTTTACTCTACCATAATGGAAGAGAAATTTAACTTTACTCTACCATAATGAAAGAGAAATTAAATTTTTCTAGTTGATAGAAAGAAAATCAATGATGAATTCTATCAACCAACATATGAGGCTTTTAAGAATGGATATTTTAAAAGTTCAATAAGGATCGCTTATTACAATTTAAAGAAGAATTTTATCATTTATAGATCTGACTCACATTATGTTTCCTTTTGTCACTTGGTTTTATGCTGCTAAATATCCTAAACTTGAAAAGGAATGATCAATTTTAATGCTTTCAGAATTTCATAAAGCATGGCAGAAAATGGATGGAACCCAAATTAAGGTTCTACATCCACGAGTAGAACACTTAAAAGGTAAAATCTGCTAGCACTTTTGACTAAGCCTTAGCTACTTTAGAAGCTGCTACTTATATTAAAGCAGATGAAAACTCTTCTTTGAGTAAGGTTTACGAGTAGAACAATTATACTAATATGCAACTCCAAACTATTAGACAACAATTGACCAGGATTGAAAACTAAATTCAATCTCTAGATGAGAAAAGTTTTACCAAATTAAGTGTTGAACGTCAAATTGTACAGGAAATTCCTATTAAACCTCTATCCCAATACAGGGATTCAACCTCTCTAATATAAGAGAAAAGCATGATGAGTTTATAACTCAATTGTTAAGTCAAATGAAAGGATTAAGTATTCAAAGTCTTAACCCAAGATTCTAATATAGAATCCGATTCTGAAATTTCTCAAAATGAAGTAATTAACATGGAAGCTTCATTACAAGCTTTACAGAACGAAATTAATACTATCAAATATAGTAAGTGTTCCCCAAATATATCGGACATAAATAGTAGGTACTATTATCCTCGACCTACTTCATAGGATCTATTATATGAAGATGATTTCCTTTATTCTCAAAAATCATTTCATGGTAAGACCATTTATGAATGGAATATAAATGGCAAATCTAAATATTAAAATTTTGAAATAATACATCAAATGCTGATGTATAGTACTATTTGTAAACGGAATAATAATTATGACGCCAATATAGCCAAGCTTATGACCACTAATTTTACTGGTGTGTTAAAAAAGCTGGTGGGATAATATTCTGACGGAATTACAATGTCTAGAAATTATCATTGCAAAAAAAATTATCAAAAATGAAAATACTCAACAGCAAGAAATTCACGAAGATGCTACTTATACATTAGTTCAAACAATCATCCTACACTTTGTAGGCCCTTGGGATAACCAGAGGGAATGAAGTCATGAACTATTATAGAATTTGAGATGTCTATCTTTAACCCATATTAGATGGTATAAAGACGTTTTCTTGGAAAAGTTATGCAAAGACATAATACCAATAGTGAGCATTGAAAAGTCAAATTTATTGATGATCTTCCAAATTTATTTACTGAAAGGGTTCAAAAGAAACTTAGAGATAGACATGATGGAATTACTATTCCTTATGTTCAATATACTTATGGATAATTAATTAGTGTTGTCCTCTAAGAAGGATTATCTCTTTGCAATGATTTAAATTGCAAAATCAATTGAAAAAACAAAATCTTACTGGTCGAAGAGAATTAGGAGAATTCTGTGACCAGTTTACTTATGATACTTCTATCAAGTATCCTAAAATTCAGAAGTCGAAGGAGCATAAATTTCTACGCAAACCATATAAAAAGCAGAAAAAATATGTTCCTAAAAAATCGGAGTCTAAGGACTTGTATTCCAAAAGGAAACCTAATCAAGGAAAGAAAGGAATAAATCAGAAATAAAATGTTAGGAAGGGGAGACCTTTGATTCAAATGTTGGGGAGACCTTTACATGGGAAACTGGGGGCCACCTTTGATTCTAATGGCTAGTAGGTTAGGAACGGCTTGCCTATTTCGCCTTGGCCAGATGGCCTTCCATCGCTTTTGCTGGGTCTTGAGAGATACATGGGAATCCTTCTCATCATATGACACAGGCCTCAAGCGTCACTTATGAAAAGTGGAAATTCAAACCAGACTGCCTGGGTAAGTCCTCTGTCCTCTATCAAACTATTGTTGTCAATTTGATTGTGCAATTAATCTATCAAAAGTTTTAAATTGCACATATACTAAAGCTTATATTAGTGTTAAATGTAATTTACACTGCAAAGAGCGGTTTCACTGAGTTGGTGCGCTCAAGCGGTTTTCTCAAATGGGCGTATGGGTTTCTCCCTCCAGTGAAATTGTGATCTCTACCATAGTTACCAAACACACCATTAATGCCTTTGTTTGCTTATTCGGCAGTGGGGCCTCAGGCATCTTTTCAATTGTTAGCATTTGGCATTGCAGAAGATTTGATCAGAGAATCGGCGTCCACCATAGAGAACTAGAAGATGAATGGTATGGATCAACCTAAGATGTATAATTTCCTTGGTTTTCAAGCGTTTTTTCTCTCTCTCTTTCTTCTCTCCCCTTTCTCATCATTCAGTGGATTCATTAGAATGGCTAACCCATCTCAAATGGGCGAATGATTTGTTTCTCAGTTACTTAGCAAAATGTCGAGAGAGAGAGAGAGAGAGAGAGAGAGAGAGAGAGAGAGAGAGAGAGATTTGTATCAAAATTGAGTGGGAAACCAAATAAGCTGATCAATCTTGATTATTCATGTAAACCGAGACTACTGTTACTTGGAGCCCATGTTACAGATGTCAACATCTATTGCATTAAGTTAAGTAGGAATTTGGATGGCTTGTTTAGATTAGATTACTAGTGGAGCCCTGCACGTGCAAGGTCCAAGCACAGCTAAGCTTGCTTTTACATTTTTCTTCCCAATCAATCAATGATGTTTTTTTTCGCCTCACCGTTTTGGATTTCTCCATTATAGTATGAGCAGAGTTCGAAAAATGCCAAAGTTGGGATCCTCTCCTTACAACAATTGGGTAAGAAGAGCTGGATGAACTCCATAAAAATTGACAATACACATCCATAAAAATTGCCAATACATTCTCAATGAGACTTCCCCTTATGATCAAAGCCTCCTTCAATCAAGTGCAGTAAATAGAAATGAAATGATCCTTTTTTATTGTATCAGTATACAGACTCCAGAGTAGGGATGGCACCTAAAGCCTCAATAACAACTGCTAGAAGCAAGCTACTGGCTTTGAGTGTTGAAACTTTTTGGTCGGTGAAGCCTAAAATACATTCAGAGGAATTCATAATTCAATTAATTATTTAATCAATAAAAATGATCAGTTGAACTACTTACATAGTTGCATATAGCCTCCAAAACACTTATAACGAATGCATTATTGTGCTATAACCTTTCTTGGTGATGGAGCACCTGCGGCTTTAACACCCCCCAGAAAGCCCCATCTATTATTTCTGCATTGGAAAAAAATTATAAGTTTCAGTACTAATTAAGGAATTCTCAAACCTGCCATGACAAAGAGGCTAACGCCTCGCATTCTGCACATGAACAAGAGTGCTTTATTTTTATAATAAGCAAACCAGCTCAATTGGTAGTTTGTTATTTCATATCGAATTATCTCATACTGTAAATTCACAGGCTATTATGACAGCTAGCCCAATTAGTAGTTTTCTGTGTACAGTAACCTGTAAATGTTTTGCCTCACAAGATGATGCTTCCCAGTGACATTTCCAATTTCTGTGCATTACAAAGCAGTACTCCCAATGCAAGATAAATCCCCTCCAAGAAAGATCATCAAACCAAGGGTTATTGAGAAGCCACTTATTTTAACCACATTTTCTGAGTAGATTCTTGGGTACATTCATCTAGATGTGCATGAGAAGCAAGTTGAGAAGTGAGAGACAAGAGGACTGTGAAAAGCCTCATACCCACACTACGAAAAATGATGCAAGAGTTAGCTTCCACTGTGTAGAGCTTCCAGTGCAATTTCAGATTCATTGTAGAAGCAAGATGTTGATGTTCCTCAAATATTCCCTACACATTTCATAAAAGAAGAAAAAATTTGGTTTTTTGAACATTTCTCAACCCTTTCTAAATTGAATAAGAAAGATAAAAATCAATATATTTTGTTTCACAACGTCAAATAATACACTTTGTAGAGATAGCCAAAATAAAAGGAACAGAGAGATGCCATTATTGTTTGCATAGGAATGAAAAAAATAAATTTAACACAACAATGAAAGGTTGGATTTAGGAACTCACAACACTTTAGTAATAAAAGTTAGCATTTGTGTTACCACAATAGTGTAGACATTGCTGATAGTGAAATAGTTATAACATAATAAATTGAGGCAGATTAGTTATAGTTGGACATGTAATGAGCCTTGAAAGTGCCTAAATTAAATAAAATGTTAAGCAAAGTACGAGATTGACTGGTTCTATATGCAGAATGGCTGAATAAGAGGAATTCTCAGAGGTACATAAATTCCTTTTAGTAGAAGAGGTACATATAACATCACCAACTCCTGCCAATAACTGGGATATTTAAATAGCACAACCAATATTATCAACAAAAAAAAAAAAAAAATCTATCCGGAAGAAATATGTTCTGCTGCAAAAGTTGAGGCCCCAACTAACAATTTGATGATTAAGAGAAAACTTCAAAAAAATATGGAAAGAGGCTGTAGAAACCTCCTCGTTTGTGTAACTTTGAATCTATTTATCACGTGCTAGATAGAGATGAGGTTATGTGCAACTATAAAATAGCTGACAGGTTTCTACATCACATTGGATACTCAAATTCAAATTAAGTCCTAGATTGGACATCTATTTATACATACTAAATAGCTAATTTGACCAGCTCAATTCTAATTGACACTACTAATTTTGACTTTTATCCAATCCAATTAATTCTGACCTAATATTGATTTGAACTATAAGATTGAGAGAAAGCATCATCAAACATATTATGTATGTAGAACATGATGGAACCGAAACTTCTTACGAAGTCATTGACTACTCCAGAAAGTATAAAACTCATCTATTTTTTTATACAAAAAGTAATAAATGTTCTAACATCAAATTATGAGATTAAATTCCCCAATGGAAAACTAATTCTTATTGTTGGGTTTATGTCTTGTGTTTCGGGTTCACCGGATTGGTCCATAGGGTTAGTCTTGGATTGGCCTCTGGGTCAGGGGTAGTTTGGTCTTTATACCAGGCTTTCTTTGGGGCTAAGAGAGAGAGAGAGTTATATATATGATGTAACCTGCAACCCTAAACATAAGCAAAAGAGTACAATAAAAAAGTAGAGTTCTCTTTTGGCTGTGGACGTAGGCATCTCGCCAAACCACGTAAATCTCTCGTACATATGCTCTTGTGTGCTTGTCTCTTCTTGTATGTGGCTTTGATTGTCGGTCGCAGGTTATGCACTTTCGCACATGCACAACACTTATAGACCCATCTAAAACCAAAAATAAAAAAAGAAAAAGAAAAAGAATGAGAGTTCTTGGAAACCTATAAGAGTTCATTTAAATAAAAAAAAAAAGAAAAATATTGATCTGAACTATAAGATAGAGAGAAAGCATAATCAAACATTTCATGTATGTAGAACATGAGGCCGACTTTAAGATTAAAAACTAACCAAGTGCAGCTAAAATTTCTTACCAAGTTATTGCCTACTCCACAAAGTATAAACGATAAAACATCAATTTATTTTTTAAAACAAAAAACAATAAATGTTCTAACCAAAATGTCTCTACCAGCAAAATATGAAATTGAATTATCCAATGCAAAACTTATTCCTAAAGGCCCATCTAAAAAAAAAAGAATGAGAATTTCTAGAATCAACATCAACCTTAATCAATCAACTCGCATCAAAACACCAGCCAAAGCCCTAGCTAATCCCCAATTCCAAGAAAACCCAAACAGGAAAATGAAACCCAAAAAAGTTCATTTAAACAAAAACAACAAATAAGGAAAAAAGAAAAGAGAATCCACCTTTGATTCATGAAAAAGATTGTGTTTCTAACAATAATACATCACCCAAAAGCATCAAAGAAAAGATAAGATGAACATGTATATAAAAATCTATAAAATAAAATAAAATAAAAGACAAGAAAGAGGGTTGAAAGAGATTTAGAAAATTACCTTTTGACACTAAAATGGACCGATTTTGGGTCAGAAAGATTTCCATATCATAAGAAAATGGTTCTCAAAGAGAAAAAATTACTTATCAATTTAGATAACCATGTAACAAATGACATGTCCATTAATGCCACATTATCTATAGGTAGATACTGGTTTCAAGACCTTGAAACCTGGTATAGAAATTACAAAATAAAAAAAATGGAGAAAGGATTCAAAATTCAATAGAATGAAATTCTTTTAGCACAGATTCTAATCATCTTAGACAAAAAAAAAAAATTTTTTAATTATTGTACAACATTATTGAAAGACTACAGCCTCAAACATGAGTATAAATACATCTGATTTCTGAAAATATATATCTATTTAATGAATGGAAAATCCAAAGATTTTTTTTTTAAAACAAAAGAAAAGATATTACAAAAAAAAAATGGTCATCAGTTCAAATTCATAAGGCAAAAAAAGTAGAGTTCCCAAGAAACTGAAGAGCAGTTTCATTTTAGCCTGTAAAAGACCAAAAAGAAGCATTTTTTGAAATGATCCAAATGTGCCCATACCTCCAATCTCTTCATATCTAGAAATCCCCTACTGGTTTGATCAAGGACTGTAAAAATTTTTTTGAAGCCTTGGGACCTGAGATTCCAAGCATATATATCAACAAATCATTGCAAATAAAAAAAAAATCCCAACATTTTCCTAAAACTTACTTATTTGAGAAAAAGAATATTAAACAGCCTTGTAGGCTAAAAAAGAAATACACATTCATATAATGGTAGACCTTAACTTGTAGAAGAAGACCTTAATGTGTATATGTCTTTTTGTATTTCTTTTTTAGCCTACAAGGTTGTTTAATATTTTTTTTCTCAAGTAAAATTTTAGGAAAATGTTGGGATTTTTTTATTTGAATGATTTGTTGATATATATGCTTGGAATCAGGTCCCAAGGCTTCAAATATATATATATATATTTACAGTCTTTGATCAAACCAGTAGGAGATTTCTAGATACGAAGAGAATGGAGGTATGGGCACATTTGGATCATTTCAAAAATTGCCTTCTCTTTCCTTGGTTTATTATATCACAAACTATGGCATAGATATAAAGGAAAAGAATACCAACTACGTAAATGCTATTTGTAGAAAATGCATTATCGTTGTTGAATCAAATGGAAGAAGTATTCTTCAAAGGATATTGAAAGAAGTATCATCAACAGCAAAGATTAAAATAACTCAGTATGAAAAGAATAATAACCATCGCTAATGACCTTGCCTATGAGGAATATCTCCACAAATGGTTCTCTCACTACCTGGAATAGTCATGCTTAATTCCTTCATGTTTATATTTTTTGGGTACTCAGGAATTCAACTTGCTATCAACTACCTGTTTTCTTAGGTTTCTTGCTCTCAGGAGAGGGCTGCTATGTATTTTGTACTTCTCTTAAGCTAATTAAATTTCCTTTCCTTAGCAACTGGTGTAGATATTGGCATCTTTATTCTGCTGGAATGATTGATCACAGCCATAAGGAGGTGACACTGGGGAAGCACTCAGTAGCTTGAAAAAGGAAATGAGGATGGAAAGGATCATGTAGGAACATCATGGAAGTGTACAAGTCCAACTGAATGGTGGACCCAAACAATAGGTATGCTATCATACTTATGCTACAAATGAACCACTTACCAAACCATTGTGCCCATTGCGCAATCAGTTGGTACAAAAGATATGTCCAATGGACCCAGATGTCCTGATGATGTCCATGAACATTTGACTACATGTACAATAAAAATAGAAGATAACTAAACATAACTGGATCATCTTGAGTGTCCTTTCATGCCATTCACTAACCATATAAACTGTACAAGTGGAGCTCAAATTTGGCGATCCAAACTATTCATATGATGGGTCCTATCATGAATCTAAAATTATGTGGACAGTTATATGTAACTGTGCCTTTTCAAGACAACAACAGTTGAATAGCTGGGGGCATTAGACAAGAATATATCAGGCACGACCATCCTCTGATGGTCCCTCAGGTGAGTGGTTTGGATTATTGAAATGTGCATCCCACCCATTCTCTTTCTGATTGAACAAAATGATGCAATTTCCCTTGATCAATTATCATAAAATAGCATTCTAAAGTCTAAATGTAAATTTTATCTCTTTATTCTACACAAGTGGAAAAAGGAAAAGAGAAAAACCTCTGAGTAGCTTTCGTCATGTCTGTAATTCTCAAGTAGATGTTCACTTAGAGCATCCGATTCTAATCTGTCTGAACGCTCATGATTAAGACCATTGGCATCACCATGATGGATTCTCCTCCTCAAAGTAACTGATGTCATGATTCAAGTTGCTTTGGGTTTGTGAAGTATGCCTTTTAGAATGTAACAAATCACTCCAAAGCATATTATCAGACGGATAAATGGTATTAAATTAGATAACCATCCAAAAATATCATTAATCATTTGTAGAATTTATATCATCTATAAAGGACAAAGTTAACAACCAAAACAGGGATCCATATCCACTTGATATAAAAAGATTGTTACCATTGTGAAAAAAAAAGAGTCATGATTTTTGTTTTCAGTCAACACATAAACAGTTAAAGAACAATGATAATGTTAGTAGGATATGAAAGGTGCATGAATGTCCATAAAGAGAGATTATCGCATTCCTTCATAGAAATATAAGGCTATAAAGTTGCTATTAACCCCAACTATATTGAAAATAGAAAAAAGTTTTGAAGCACTTGAAATCTAGTTGTCACTCTACTTGCAGTAGAATCACTTATTGAAATTTTTTTTTTTAATATCAGAAACAGTAAAATTTTATTGAAGAGAGAACAAGTACAACTACTCAGATTGAAGCAAACAAAATAGCCCTCCAAATTGTGGCGGTATAGGAGACATGTACCAGCTACGAACTACAAGACCAAACCACTTAAATTACATGTTCTAAGCACCCCTTGCTTGGATAAACAATCTGCTATCCCATTTGCATATCTACTAATGTGCTGAAATGGGATTCAGCATATCTGAAATTAGATTGATTTCGTTGAAGAGGAATTTCATTTTCCATGGTCCCCTCAAAGATTTCACCCAAGAAACAGCATTAGCCGAATCACTCTCTACAATCCGATAATGATGAAAGAAAGTAAGATAAATACGAAGTGCTTCCAAAATTGCCTTAACATCCACTTCATTAGAATCTTTGACCCAAACATGCTTAGAAAACACAAAAGTAACTTTCCCCTTATGATTTCTTAGGATGCCTTCAATTCCAGCCAACCCTGGTATTCCTTTTGCCGCTCCATAATATTTTGTAAAAACTATCATAAGGGAAATTTAACCAGGCAGCATTAGAGCTCGATATGGTTGTAGGGTTTGTTAGCGCTTCAAAACAATGACAATCTGCTTAAAAATAAAAATGAAAATTGATTGATATTAACAATTTAGGAGAAAGTTCTGGCCAACATTTGGTCCCATCAATAAACTTGCTTATATAGAGGATTTCTTGATGGTAGAAGGGTAGCATAATTTGTTTCTTTGAGTAAGAGGAAAACTTAGGTCAAACAAATGTAAAATATGGAAAGCCCATAGAATGCATTTTCTGTCTTCTAACCATCACTGACCCACAGCCAAAAGGAACAAGTTCAATTAAATTAAAATACCCACCTACTACAAATTAGAGATAAAGTGGAATACACCATTGACCATTAAATGTATCAACATAAAGTACGTAAAGAAAAGGGAAATGAAACAGCCATCCCATTTCTGAAATGGATGCCACCTGAATTGTGGTTATGGCTAAGTTTTTCTAGGTTTTGAATCATGCAAGTGGTAAGAAAATCATAAGATGCAATAGCATATTGCAAAGTCACCCATTAAGAACCATTCCCAAATTTACCTAGTTACAAGGGTGGAGAAAGGATATAGATATATCTTATATTCTAATGGATAGTTATAATGAACTCCTTCCAATGATCAATGTTGTTTTTCCAACATCAGTCCTCACAAATATACCAGCCAAGAAACAGTAGCAGCTCATATAGCATCTCTGGTTCACTTATGGGCGTTATTTAAAAGAGAACCACATCTTGTCCTCATAATGGTGTGCCTATGGTGCATAATGCTGCATATATTTCATCATTTAGTGATTTAAATCTTTGACACAGTCACTGTATAATGGTTTTTGTCAGTTGTTACAAATTACAATTGTTGTGCCCCTCATCATCACACTTTCACAGCCACAAGTTTCCAAACAATATGAAAAGAGTATTATCATCTAAAATACAGCATTGCAGCAAACATACACAACCTCCCCTGAGGTTTTCGACTGATAAGAGCTCTTATCACATTCTAAAAAAGGAAAATCTGGAAAACAATATTCAATACGGCATAAATTGGGGTAGCAAAAGAACACACCCCCCCACCCTACCGCTGTGAAAAAAAAAAAGAGCCTAAAATGTCAAATAAGATCATTGTAATTTGCAGTAAAATAAGACCAAACCCTAAAATTGTTTACATTCAAACAAAATAGCAAGCACCCACAAAGCCAATTCCGAGTTTTAACAGCCTACAGACAAACAACAACAAAACCCCAGATGCAGGAACATGAAAATCTGCAAAAAGGAAATGAATTTAAACCCCAAAACTTAATTATCTTAAAACCCAAACAGAATTGCAGATACCCAGTAAGCCCATTCCAATAAAAACACCAAACCAGATCTAAAAAATAAATTAAACCAAGATAAAAACTTATATCCCTTACAAATTTCCATTCTCTAATCCCAACCCATACTGTTTTTTTCAATTTCAAATCCCAACTCATACTAAAGTAGTTAATGCAAGAAGATCATCTTGAATTAGTCTATGGATTTATAATTTTATGGTATGATACCTTTTAAAGATTTAAGTTACAAGATTGTTGAAAGCTTATTTGAAAGGTTAGTGTTTATTGTAAATGTTCAGATACATCTTTTTTGTAGAAGTTCATATACATTTTAGTGGTTCAATTATTAGCCTGTCCATGTAGGATAGATTTCAGAGCTGTTCTATGTTGGTCAAGCATAGGTCATGCCCGGCTATGACAGACTAACCAAACCTGATCCCAACTCAAATGTGCTTGAGTGTTTTTATTTTTTTTATTTTTTATTTAATTTTTTTTAATCTGGTGAAGAGCTAATGTGCTTGGGCTGATAGAATCATATATTGGTTTAGTTCGGTTGCCGTTAAGATAGATTTTGAATGGCTTAGGAAAACGTGACCCAACTCTTTTACATTGCATTTTTAAATCTGGCCTCATACATAAAAACATAAAAATACTGGCAAGAAAAACATAAAATAGTAGAAAAAAATATAAAAATAAAACAAAAATAGAAGACTCCTCCCATGAGAAGCAAGCATAAATTCAAAGTTGAGATTGAAATCCCATCCATGCTGTCCAGATCCATTGTATCATGATCTAAAGATCATAAACGATCTAAAGCAATTTGCAATATCTGAAGGAGAAAAATAGGATCAAATCAGTCAAAAGGTTTGTTTGTATGACCACATCTCCAATACTTAAATATCAACATTGTCCACACTCCTCAGATGAGCATGTATCTCATGAGGAACAGAGGGAAGATCTTCTAACACAAATCCATTTTTTGTCAATACAATATAAATCCAAAGCACTGAAATAACACTTAGTCCAAGTCCAGCTCATTTACTTGTCGGGCCAAATATTTAGGACCGGATTCACGTTGATGGAAACAGTTTTAGTATTTGGCAATGCCATCATTTTAATTAATTGCCGAGGCCTGGAAATGTATTCAGACCTTTCCAGCAAACATTGGCTGAGGCTCAGCCCATTACCTAGCAAACCAAATATTTAGGTGAGGTTCATGGGCTAGGCTCGAGCTCATGTAATCGTTTTATTAATGTCCGAGACAGCAGCAACAAGAGCACCAGCCAGGCTACATAGAATCAATTAAGCCACCTCAAAAGTCCAGCTAACTACGAAGTTTAATGCAGTCAAAAGAAGCTCCTTATATTTAACTGTAGAACCTCTTAGCAATTTGAAGTTAAAATCATCATAATCTGCAAAAAACCAACAATTCAGACTCTAAAGGAGAAACAATAGAAGAAAAAAAAAACCCAAACATCATTATATTTTTATTCTCACTCGCATTTAATCAAACAGTTACCGTACACTGCATATATGTTGCTGGAAAATTAACAAAATTCCGAACTACATATTTCTTCAAACTTCAACTTCACCAAGATAATTCAGAAATTCCCACACTAGAAAATACTATATTGCAGAGAACACCAATGGTCATAAAAATTCCATCCACACCAATTTTTTTCTGTTAGTCAAATTTCTTCTATTTTCTCTTTGACATCGGCTTGATTAAGGAGCTTCTATTCATGAAATCTCACTTAAATATTACAACATATCCATTTATGAGTATAGTAATCCAGCAAAATCAGATAATAGATAACCCCCTCAGATAACCCCTACAGATTGCCCCAGTACACATAGTAAAATCCCAAAAATTGCAAGTTGCAACGTCAACAAATTTAAATTTTGGGAAATGTTTAACATTGGGTAAGGGTCTAGAGCAGTTCAACGCCCCCAACAAAACAATTAAGGAATATCATAGAGAGAGAAAGAGGGAGAGATTATAACAAATCCACATACAAAGGAACCTCATAGACAGAAAGATATACTGAAATCACAAACCCACCAAGAAATACTTTAAGTCATAGAACAAAAGTGATGCAGCTATTCAAATGGTAACATGAAACATACCCAAAGGCCCAAACTTTTTGCGACGCTCCTCTTCTCGTCTTTGGCAGCAAAGTCGTGATTTTCTTCTTCGCAATTTTTGGTTTCTACGACAAAAGACGAGAGAGAGCAGGAACGGAAAGACACAAGCCCAACAAACAATAACCCTTACCAGATGAGCGACAAGAGATTCACCCTGCATGCGCCTCACCAGATGAGCAACACTTCATACAAGTGGGCCCCCTTGTGTAGAGAAAAATTGCAGGGGAGATTGCAGGACAGTTCTTCCATTTTATTATAAGGGTTACAGATGATAGTAAGTTAAAGATACAGGGCATTTGTTATTGAGTGAGATTGTCCTCTAGTGTCCTTGTTGCGGAGTACCAAAGTCCTCCATAGATGATCCATTATGCAAACTTGTGTTGACAGATATTTTTGGTTCAATAACCATTGCCTATATTCATTAAGAAATGCTAGTGAAGCTGAGCCTATGCTTTTTAACCTGCAGTGATTTAGGTATTATTTAATCAAGATGGCATCACTATGGTACATTTATGTGTTTATTGGCCTAATTTCCACAGGAAGTGAGGGTGAGGTGTTTGGTGAGTATAATAAAAATGCCTTGGGATGCCAATCGGCCACTGGTAACTTGGTGTTGAGGCACCTCGCCCAGAGGTGGATCTCTTATTGTAGAGCTAATTTGGTGTTGAGGCACGTGGCCCAGTGGTCGATCTGTTATTGTAGAACTGCTGGTGAGGGATCTGTGAAACAACACACAACGGAAGGAATGCTGTGATCATAAACTGCCGTAGATGAAAATCATGAAATAGCAGTTCAATACTCATGTTCGTTATTATTTCTAGAGAAAAGCGATACCTGAACAGTTGACAGTTAGTGGAAGAAGATATTCTACCCTATGGGCTGTCTTTTCTCTAAGTTCTGTCCTGTAGGTGGTCTGGTTGATTAGGCATCAACTTAATTGGGTCCGCTACGAAATAGAGCCCATTATTTGGCCTTAACTATGCCCGATGTGGATTATTACAACATGAATTTCCTGAGCATCTGTTTGCAAATAGCTCGTTTTCTTATTTAGTGAAGAAAGCAGAGGATTAATTAAATGATTGGTTATATCAAAGATGTGAGATGAAGGATAAGAATTCTCCACACCCAAATGACCTTAGGTAGTTCTCATGGTAAAGGATGGCTTATCAATGAAAATATTGAAATGAGAGGTCTAAAGTGTAACTATGAATTTTCTAAGATTTGTTTCACTGCAGTGGGGGGTGGTTGACCCCCTTCAAAAACTCGTCACCTCTAATCATTTCATAGGAAGGCATTGCTTAAAAACCCTGAACTCAATCCTAGTTAAGCAAATATCACTAGTTTTCCCCACCTTTTCTCTTTGTTATTCACCCTTTGAACTATCATTAATACAAACAATGAACCCTGAATGAGAAAAGCCAAAGTCAACAGGAATGGCCCTGCCAATCTTATGATGGGGCAACTCCTATTCTGAGGTAAAATTAGAGATATGCTCTAAATGGGAGAGCCTTTTTTTGGCGTTAGGCTTGGAGGATTTCTCAGGACAATGCCCTGGTGGATCCATGACTCCTTATCAATCGAGATCAAGTGAATTGGAACTAGTAAATAAGATCTTTCGAATATAGGGATGCCTCGTGGATAGGACGCCAGGGTACAAAGTAAGAAATATAGAAGAGAAAAATAGGAGGATCTTGCTTTATATGCCTTGCAAGGCATATCTTCCTCGTTTGAACTCTTGGCTACAGATAGGGTGGAACTAAACGAACAGGGCAAATGCCACCTTATTTTTTCTGAGGGAATCATTTCATCTGTGAGGAATTGGAAAAAGGAAATAGAAGAACCAGAAGAGGGAAAAGGAGAGGTGTGAGGGAGAAGAAGAGAAGCAAGAGGAAGAGGAAGTAGAAGAAGAAAGCAACAAAAGTGACTCCACGTATGCTGCCTCTCCTTATCCATTTTCTCCCCATGCAACTGAATGCTTTACCCGTCTCTTTCTCTATTATATTTTGCTCTTTTTTAAAGTTTCTTTCAATAATGCTGTAATTTTTTCATTAAGGTGAGATATGTTAGTGAAAGTACAACCATGTCTAATAACATAATCCCAAAATGTTAGTGTAAGTATTTTTGCGTTGGCAAATTCATGGGTTGGACAAAACTTGAGTCCATTAGTATTGTATTTTAAATATCTTTGAATATGGATAATGGTTGAAGTCGCTGGATGCACTGAAGTGAAGAAATAGAAGAAAAAGCGACAAATTGAAGTGGTTTTCTATGGACAATATAGATTAAAAAGGTTATATCTCATAAACCAAGCATCAAATATGGGCATGCAACTTACCGTTGGAAAGTTCGTTTCGAGAAAATTCTGTAGAGCCTAAGATCGCCTCAATCGGAGTTGAAACGAGAAAGTTATAGCCTCCGGAAGTTTGCAGGAAAATGCTAAATTTTTCATCCGGGCAGAATCTTAATATGACCGATTAGGCTACTTATCTGATCGGGCAAGTGAAGAATATGCGTAGACTTGTGATTTTTCACCTTGAATTGAATTGAAAGAAAAATTTCCTATTTGATGCCAACTCCTTTCCTAATCGTATTATACTTATGAGGCACGAATTTGGAGATATAAAAGAGAGTTCTCTCTTAACCCAAAAGGGTAGAACACAGATATCATTGTTCTAAGAAGAAGATTGCTTATTGGAGATCACCTTTTCTAGAGTTCTTTCATTAGAGAGTTGAAGGGATGAAGTTCTGTTCTAAAAATCATTGTTTTCTACTTCTCTGAGTGCAGAAGATTACTTTGGGGAGTCAAGTACAACATCTAGAAGGCATCTAGGTATTTTGGATCTGTTACAAAAAACGACAGAGGGTCGTTGCAGCAAGGAGTTGTGCAAGGGAATCACAAGGTCCTTAGGTTGCTGAGGAACTGGATAAGGGTTATGAGTATTCTCTTATAACTGTAGTATGATTCATAGTGCTTGATTCTTGATCGTGGTTTTCTTCCAGGTTAGGTTTCCACGTAAAATCTGTGTCTTCTTGTGGTGTGTGCTTGTGGTTTGATTTTTATTTCTGCTGCGTGGTTGATTGCTTGCACACATAATATTGAAATTGATTGCATTAATCTATTTTAAAGGCTCTCCCCCAAAAACCTTCAAGTGGTATCAGAGCGGGTTGCACTAATTTGTGGTGTTTGATCCTAAAAGATATCTAGAATGGTGCTCAATCAAGAAGCCACATCCACTGTGAAGCCTCCATTGTTTGATGGTTCAAATTATGCTTATTGGAAGCAAAGGATGATTGGGTTTCTCAAATCCATTGATGATGATGTGTGGGATAGTGTTGAGGAAGGTTATTCAAAACCCATTATTACTGCTAATAGGCAAACAGTTGCTAAACCTAAAGCCCAATGGACTAAGGAAGAAGAGCATGCCTCCAATTGCAATAATAAGGTCATGAATGCTATTTATAATGGAGTGTCTGTTGATGAGTTTCGTCGGATTTCTACTTGTAAAACCGCAAAAGAAGCATGGGATGTTTTGCAAACTGTTTATGAGGGTACTGATGCTGTCAAGCAAGTAAAGCTACAAAGGTTAAATCGGTCATTTGAAACCATTGTAATGGAAGAAGAAGAAACCTTCAATCAGTTTTATGCAAAGCTGAATGACATTGTTAATTCTATTTTCAATTTGGATGAAGTAATCCTTGAAAGTAAAATTTTCAAGAAGATTTTAAGGTCTCTTACTTCAAAATTTGATTTAAAGGTAGATGCTATTGAAGAGAATAAGAATTTAGATACCCTCATAGTGAATCAATTGGTTGGAAATCTTCAAACTTTCGAAGAAAACCGTTTAAATAAAGGAAAGTCGGTAAAGAATAACAGTTTGGCTTTTAAAGCTTTCAAAGAATCTGTGAAGTAATCTGCAAAGAAAATTGAAACTGATTCGGATTTTGATGATGATATTACCGAGTTAATGGTTTAGTTTCAAAAAATCATGAAGGCTAAGAAAGCTAAATGAAAGGGATCGAAATATGAAAAGAAGACGACATTAGCCAAGGTTAAGTGCTTTGATTGTCAAGGTCTTGGTCATTATGCCAATGACTGTTTTAACAAGAAAAAGAATCCCAAGTATAAAGCTCTAAAAACTTGGGATGATGATTCTTCATAAGAAGAGAAAGACCCTGAACTTGATTCGAAGGATATTGTGAATGACAAGTTTGTGGCTTTTATAGCTAGATCCACTGTGTCTGATGACAGTTCTGCTGCAGAGACTGCTGATATTGCACTTTAAGATGAAGAAGATGATTGGGAAGCAGAATATGGGATTTTACTAGACAAGTCTATGTAGATGAGCAAGTTATTTGAAAAAAATACTCTTAAGCGGAAAGTAGAGATTTTGTCTCTTAAGAAAGAGTTAGAGGATGCCAAATCACAAGTTCATCTGTTATAAAGAGAAAAGAATTCCATGGCTGATAAGCTGACTACTAAGAGTCACAAGTATGGTTTACTGAAAGATGAGTTTAAGAAGGTTAAGTAAGAGTTTAAAACCTTGAAAACCGCCTTAAAAACTATTAAAGTTGAAAAAAAAGATCTGGCTGAGAAACTGAAAATTGCATTGTTTGAACTAGATTCTACAAAAGCGTCTCTGAATAAGATGAATATTGGTTCAAAAATACTTGATGACATCTTAAGTACTCAGAAGCTGCCTAATGACAAGCACGGTCTTAGTTTCAATGATGGTGCATCTACTTCAAAATCTAATAGTAACTCTGTTTTTCTTAAAAGTATTGCATACACTACTCCACCTGTTGCACATGTTCATAATGTAATGAGTAGTTTACAAAAGAAGAATATGTTACGTCCTGCACGCACTTCCACTTGTCATCACTGTGGAGTTAAAGGACACATTCGTCCCCATTGCACGAAGCTGCATATTTTGCCAAAGTGTAAGCAATGGTGAAAACAATTGTATGAGCCAAAAGTTAAGACAAGAGCTATTTAGGTTAGGAAATATGATTTACTTTCAGAAATTGCTCACACTCTGTTGAAAGATCATACTACATAAATGTAGGTGGCTAAGTGCAAAAAACCCTAATCAAGATGATCAAGCTCCTATCCCCAATACTGCTACGAAGATACAATTAAAGTGGAGCTATAATCAAGGGAGAGCTACTGTTGGATCCAAGTTGAAAACTTTACTGCATGATGATCATTTGCTTTGTCAATTATGGACAAAAAGGGGGAGATATTGCATTCAGGGAGAGAATAAAATTTTTAGCAATCTGAAGACAGATGGAGCTAAAGATGATTTATTTTGTACCTGATGAAGAGATGATGGTAAAATTTTCTTTGTTATTTCAATCTACTCAATGTTCAATGTATTTTTTTTGTTTTAGTTTTATTTTTGGGTAGATTGAATGTATAGGAACTTTTGTCCATGAATTGCCAAATGGGAGTTTGTAAGTATTTTTGTGTTGACAAATTCATGGGTTGGACAAAACTTGAGTCCATAGGGTTGTATTTTATATAACTTTGAGTATGGACAATGGTTTGAGTTGTTGGATGCACTGAAGTGAAGAAATAGAAGAAAAAGCGACAAATTGAAGTGGTTTTCTACGGATAACATGGATTAAAAAGGTTATATCTCACAAACTGAGCATTAGATATGGGCATGTAACCTACCGTTGGAAAAGTCGTTTCGAGAGGATTCCGTAGAGCTCAAGATCGCCTCAATCAGAGTTGAAATGAAAAAGTTATGGCCTCCGGAAGTTTGCAGGAAAATACTGAAATTTTTACCCAGGCAGAACCTTAGTCCGACCCATCAGGCTATTTATCCGACCGATCGAGTAAATGCAGAATGTGCACCGACTTGTGATTTTTCAGCCTGAATTGAATGGAAACTTCCCTATTTGATGCCAACTCCTTTTCTGATCGTATTTACTTATAAGGCACGAATTTAGAAATATAAAAGAGGGTTTTTTCTCAACCCTAAGGGGTGGAACACATATTTCATTATTCTAAGAAGAAGATTGCTTATTGGAGATCACCTTCTCTAGAGTTCTTTCGGTAGAGAGTTGAAAGGCTAAAGTTCTACTCTTGAAATCATTGTCTTCTACTTCTCTGAGTGTAGAAGATTGCTTTGGAGAGTCAAGTACAATATCTGGAAGGTGTCTAGGTATTTTGGATCTGTTACAGTGAACGGCAGGGGGTCGTTGCAGCAAGGAGCTATGCAAGGGAATCACAAGGTCCTTAGGTTGATGAGCAACTAGATAAGAGTTGTGAGTATTCTCTTGTAACTGTAGTATGATTCATAGTGCTTGATTCTTGATCGTGGTTTTCTCCCAGGTTGGGTTTCCACGTAAAATCTGTGTCTTCTTGTGGTGTATGCTTGTGGTTTGATTTTTATTTCTGCTGCATGGTTGATTGCTCGCACACATAATATTGAGATTGATTGCATTAATCCATTCTAGAGGCTCTCCCCCAAAAACCTTCAGTTAGCATTGCAAAATTTAAATATTTCATGCTGAACCAACCTTAAAAATCATCTGACACTGATTGGATTGGAGAGTTATCCTCCTAATAAAATTCCAGTGCTAGTCATTGGCTTTATGGACAAAGAGGTTCCATTGTTTGTCAATCAGCACTTCTACATACGGAGTTTTTAGAGGCAAACCTGGAAGGGTGATGGGAATTAGAACGATTGCAAAGCAGGAGCTATAATTGCAGAGGTGATGCATGATTTGAAAGATGGGCAAAACTAGAGCCCTGTGTTGAAATTTTCTCTTGTTTTAACTGTTCATTTTTCACGTATCAAGTGCCCTTTCATGGTTGACCAACCTAATAAATGGCACAATCCTTTGATATTGGCTTGTGCAGTGTGAAGATTTTCTTCATTCTTATTTTGCAGGAATGTGTACTTGTGCATTTCACAAATTGCAGTAGGCATTGCAAACAACAAAGGAACTCAATAATATTTGATTCCTTTTCTAAGATAGATTCGTTGTTGCTCTTGTTGTTTGGAATACTATGCCGTGATTATTCCTTTCCTTTCTTTGTATGTGTATTCCATTTCATGTCCTGTTTATGATATGCTGTTTTATGTTAACATGGTAGAAATTTCATCTTCTTCAGGCTTTGAACTTGAAAATTTTTGCATATGAATTGACATTTGGATGTCATTTTGATTTTTATAGTTACTGGGAATCTTCTTTTCCTTTTATTTATTTATTTATTTATTCATAATATGGCAAGGAGCCAAATATAGGGCAATGCTTTGCTTCAAGATGCAAGATAATGAGTTGCCAAACATTTCATGCTGTGAAAAATCCGCATTGTTTAGTTATGTCTTCTCAGCCAACCAAAAACTTGAAACTCCAATCCAAGATCAAATGTGAGATCACCATATGGAGGAGGTGACTTTAATGTTGAATTCCACTTCAGTTGTGAAACATTAGTGGTTGAGAAATGGCCCATGAGATGTAGATATTAATCATCCAAATCATAAGATTCACATAAAACAAAGATTCACATAAAACATAAGATGTTTTACTCATTTCTCTCATTCACTGTTAGAGATGTTACATAATTCTTGGCCTTGAGGAAAGAAAAATTAATTTCTTTTGCTATAAGAGTAATTTCAGACTTTCCAAGTTCCAATATATAAGCTGAATGGATTAATTGTAAATTTGACAGAAAATGACTAATTTAATACCAAATTGCAGATATGTAGATATACAGGTAGACTGATTGCAGAAGAGCCGATAACAGGGCCTTAGGAAGACCTTTACATGCGAAACTAGGTCACTTTTGGTTAAAAAGGGTTGTGAGGCAGGAAGCTCTTGGATATCTCACATTGGTCAGATGGCCTGCTATCACTTTTGAAGGGTCTTGATAGACCACCTAGATTATCTGAGTTCATAATGTATTGGAAACCGTACAATGTGATTCACTACTTTCAGTTTAAAGGTAGGCTCACATGTAAAGTGGAAATGGCTTAGGACCAGATTGTCTGGGAGAAATCCTCTGTATGCTACAGCCAAACTATCAGAATATTGGTGTTGAATGAAACTATTGGAGAATGTTCTACGAGCAGACTACATAGTGCTTATATGTAGTCCAGCTTGTGAAGTATACTAGCTTGTCTAGTAATGAGAATAAGATGCTTGTCTATTAATGAGATGAGAGCAGATGGAAAGGTCATCTTATGGAGGAATTAGGGATACGGAAGAATAACGGGAGTGAAAAATCAATCCCACCAAATTATTCTAACCATTAATTTAACAGTTTATTTACGTCTTAAGCCTTAACTGTATCAATCAAAGGTGGACTCAAGTGGGCTCCATAGTGCTACACTGTACATGCAGTGGGAGAACGTTTGCCCAATCCATCAAAAGTTTCAGGAAAAATATCAAAATAGGATTTAACATTTTAGCACGTTTCAAATCAGGACAAAATAAAATTACATTTCAAATCAAGACTTAAGTTTTCCACATTTCTTTCAAATGAGGACAAATGGCCGGATTTCACATTTTTCAGCGATTTTTTCCCTTACTTTTTCCAAAAATCTAAAAATACCCTTAGGCATTTTAATCTATCAACGATGTTCTCCTCCCTTCTCCATGACCTCCACTTGTGTCTGCGAGTTATGGCGGCCAAGGTCCGTGTTGGAAGGCAGAAACTGAATACAGGCAAACTCCCCAACGACATCAGTGGATCATGGCAGTTTCTCTACACCCATCCCCACCTTAACCACCACATTCCTCCTCTCTACCCATAGATGGCCACCCAAACCAGCCACTTACACAACTCTATCCATCCATCCAATAAATGGTTGCATCACTTACAAGCACTTGTGTATAATCATGCCATGTGTCGTCGATCCTGAGGTTGAGGGAGTCTTAATGGAAGGAAAGGAAATGCTCCACTAAAACATTATCTAAGGCAACGATATCTCCTGTAGACAGGAAATAATGAAACATGAAAAAGGAGAATCTTGACCAAAATAATCCCAAAATCTCCCAATTGTCACATATAATGGAGATATGAGAATCCTAGCCTCCCCCTTCAATAAACACAAGGGCCTCATCTTCCATCATCAACAAATTCCTCCTTGTTGGGTTTATGTCTTGTATTCCGAGTTCACCGTATTGGTCCATAGGGTTAATATTGTATCGGGCTTTGGGTCAGGGGTATTTTGGTCTTTGTACTGGGCTTTCTTAGGGGCTAAAAAAGAGAGAGTTATATACATATAATATAATTTATAACCCTAGACCTAAAAAGAAGAGTGCAGCAAAAGAGTAGAGTTCTCTTTTAGCTGTGATGTAGGCACCTCGCCGAACCACGTAAATCTCTCGTGTATGCTCTTGTGTGTTTATCTTTTCTTGTATGTGGCTTTGATTGTTGATTGCAGGTTACGTGCTTCTGCATGTGTACAACACTCCTCTTCTTCTTTCTTCCACATCAGACCTAATCCTACAAGTAAGAACCACCCATTTTACTTTCTCTATATATATATATGGAAAGATTACTATGCATCTCACATTGTGGTGAGGGATAATTCCTTTTTTAGACCTAACAAGGTAAAAAAGGTGTCATGATGAGTAACAGTTTTGTCTTTTTGTACATCAATGCTTTCCAAAAATAGAAGTGTCCCTCACCATAGTGTGAGGGACATATGCATAGTAGTTTTATCCATATAAATATATAGGGCTTTAATTCTGTGAGAACTATTCTCACGCACCTACCATGAGAACTTTTTATACGGCCCACTTGTGGGTCCCATTTGGAGATGGGACTAGGAAAATGGAAAAATCTATGTACGACCACCTGCATATCTAGTTTGGCCCCAATCACATGTCCCTAACCCTTTCATCCATGGCCCACAAATTTAGTCCATTCGGATTGGTATACAGTTGATCCAACGGTTCAGTAAATTCAGACCTAACCAAAACTTAGGGTGAGTGACTATCAGGGGGGGTCCCCGTGTATTAGAAAATTTGGATTAGATGATAGATGGGCCCCACCTAAAGTTCTCACAAAAAAGGTGAAAACTAGTTCTCATAAAATTATTTCTCAGCCCATATATATATATAGAGAGAGAGAAATTCGCACGAATACCCCATTTATAAAGGGGCATTTCTTTACTCTTTCTATCCTCCAATGAAGTACAAGTTATGTGGAAACTTTTTTTCCTTATTAAAAGCAACATTAATTGATTTTCCCTAATATTAAATTTTCCTTATCTCTTATTTGTTACAAAAAAAGGGCGTTTTCATTTTTTAAAACGCCCATAGCGCTCCTTATATATATTATTTTACTTAGTTTAGTAGTGTTTGGCTTTGATTAGTGGATTAGAGGGCTTAGATGCAATTAGCATGTGATAGAAGGTTGTAGAAGAGGACTTCGGTGAGTTTTCGGTTAACTAGAGGTCTTTGAAAGAAAAATCTAAAAGCTACTTTTGCCAAATTCCACATTATCCTTAAAATATCTTCCCTCTTCTATTCATTGCTCATGGAAGTTTTGGTCATTCCAACCTAACCTACTTGAAATACCTAAAATCCCTTCCAAGATTTCTCTCTATTTAACAAGTAAGGGTGCATTAGTCCTTTCACTTTTCCCCCTCTTATATAACCTAAAGCTACAGCAAGAATCTCACTTCAAGCCCTCCTCTCTAAGCTGTTCTCCTTGTCTCCTTAAGCTAGGGCAAATTTCCAAGCTCCTTCATGGCTATCAATCTCTGTAAAGCTAGATCTTAAAGAAGCAAGCTACTACTCTTCTAATCAAGCTCATAGATTCATAGAACTCTCTCTTTACATCACACCCAAGTAAGAATTCTTATAATCCTACAAATTCTCCTTTTCTATTTTAATCTCTTACTTTAATTATAGTCTACTGTTCTTCTCTTCCTTGGATTCTTTGGTTTTTGTGGGTTTAGAGTTAAATCTTTGGGTTCCTTTACTTGGATTCCCTTAGAGTGGATTAGAAGTAAGTTTCGGTTTTGGAGGAGGATTATCCCTAATTTAAGGCATGTTTCTAACTCCATATATATATTATCTCGATTGCACTCTACATGTTTGATGAATTGCTGAAAAGAAACTAATATCTAATTAAGCTCATGTCATACCTAGTATTCTAGATGGAAATCCTTTCTTAATAGCCCTAAATGTTATAAATAATGATTAATTGCATATTTATGTTTATTTTGATAAATGCATGTGGTAACCTTTATATATGTTCTATTGATGATGAGAAATGGTAGAATTAATGACATGGATTGAATGAGATGGAAAATGGATGATGTGGATTGTATTAAATTGAATATTGATGGTTATGATTGATGGCTTATGATTGATGGAGGGGCCACGGGAAGTGGGGACATATTTGTCATGCCTAGATGAATGACAAGAGATAGAAATGGATGTATGGTGATATAGGAAATGTAGGAAATTTATTCATGAAACTATTCAACAGTGAGCATGTTCGTTCGAACATCCTTGCACAGTTTTAAAATAGGCATCTGTAAGCCAAGTCCAGAGAGTATGTTCAATCAAATGTGCATCTAGCTCGTTTGAACACACAGTGAAAAATTGTTGCACTTGAAGTAAATCACTTTAATTTCAAAATTGGACTCTTGTTTCTTACCTTGGATCTTGGACACCACATGGATCACATTTAGCCCAATCTAATGGATCCCAAATCATGCCATGTGGATTTAGGGTGTGAGCTTTACCTCTATCTACCAGTTGTGACATAGAAAAATATAGAGAGGGAGATTTATATCAATAAATGGATGTTTGGGTCTAGATGGAGCCTAACCATTGTAACACTCATCGCGTATTTTACAGATTTGGAATGTCCATCATATGGTAGATCAAAATTCTCTATACCTCAAAATGTACAACTCAACCTAGGTTTAGCTACTTTTATCATACGTTTTATTGATGAATGAGATGATATCAATCTTATATTGCTATTGTATTGTTGTCCTTTTTCTTATAGATATTTACATGATGTTATTGCTCTTTCCCTCTATGACTTAAAATGCAAAAATGGAACTTGACTTAGGGTGTTCAATAACTTATAGGTGACCCGAAGATATGTAATGGAGATGGATTGTTGTCTGTGGCTGGGCCAGTTATTTAATAGCTATATATATGGGATAAATGAATTATGAAGTAGATGAATGAACTTAAAATAAGTACTGATATAGAAAAGATACCAAATGGTAGTAGATACTATTTTATCATTGATAGATGAACTTTATAGATGAATATTGATGGATGAATTTCATGGACTACATGAATGGATATATGGATTTGATGGGATTGACCTTATGAATGAATAGTCTTGCCTATGCAAGGGGCCCAGCCAGATATAGACCTATGATTATGGATTCTGTATAGTCGGTACACTTATCCACTTAGTTGTTAAGTTTAGCTTTGGGTAGGCCAGCCCTTGGTAGGAATTCATTATTAGTGCCTCCATGGTTGGCAGTTTATAGGAGTTCGATGAAGCTATTTATAGGAGTTGGGTTGTGCACAAATCCAACTAATACTATAATATCAAATAAGTAGGTCGAGTAATTGGAACTACATTACAAGAGTCTTGCGGGGCTAATAATAATGGCCAGTCTATTATACCATGTAATCCCTGCCGCAATTAAGGGAGGGCAACGGCATAATATCCCACGGTGATAACTTGTCTGGTTGTGACATTTGATTAGAAATCGGATGATATGGATGATACTTCTTTTATTTGGTTCTCATATATCTATATTGATTTATGGTTATATTGCTTTTGGTATTGTTATCATTGGCCTTCTAAACTACATCATTTCTCTTATTCTATCTTAAAATATATATGGTGTTATTTATATACTGCGTTTTCCAAGTCCTACGTAACTTGACCCTATTTGCTTTTGGTGTGTAGATTGTGAGCCCACTTCCCCTACCATGGAGGGAGAGACGTCAAAGGAGGCTCAGAGCTACAAAGACTGGACCAGTTTGTTTGGACGACAGTTAGTGAGGAGGTTTAGTCGAGCATCCAGAGATTGTCATCGCTAGTTGAGAGGTTGCCATTTAGGACTATTTTCTCAATTTTGTTAGTTGAGCAGTTTTGAAAAGCATTTTAATAAATTTTAGTAATTTTAGATTCCTTAAACTCTATACTTTAGACTTACGCTTTTAGTACTTTAGTGATTTGACCGATGTGACAGATACATTGACTATATGGATATGGATCATCAATTGCTTTCGCAGTTATATAAATATTCTGCTTATTTCTAATACGTGGATTGAATGTTGAAAAAAGTTTTAATTGGTCATCACTATGGATTAAAGATCATGCATGTATCGAGCTCCAAATTTGGATTTCCACCTTATTTGGATAGCCCACGTTTGGGGGTGTTACACCATCAATCTTCCCAACAACAAAAATATCAAGGAGAAGAGGGTGAGTGTAATGGTCAATGGATCCTTCTCCGAAAACTCCCATCCTGTTTCAATCTAGATCTCCTAGGTCGTTACTCTGACTACCCAATCTAAAAAGACTTGTGCCCTTGCATCACCAGCCATGGGATCGACCCCAAGACCCACAACCTCTCCCTCAGTTGGGTACCGCACCGACAGCCCCCACATGTTAGACCTCATTTTCCACCATTGGATCCTCAAGTACCCGTGCACAAGCCGGCCCCAACATCGTTAAAAGATTAAAATGCCTAAGGGCATTTTTGGGTTTTTGAGGAAAGTAAGGGGAAAAATGGCTGGAAAATGTGAAATCAGGCCACTTGTCTTCATCTGAAATAAATGTGGAAAACTTAAGTCCTGATTTGAAATGTAGTTTTATTTTTGTCCTGATTTGAAATGTCCTGAAAAGTTAGGTCCTACTTTGAAATTTTTCCTTATTTTTATATAAATTAAGTATAAAATGTTAAATAATTAAATTCTTTCTCTTCATTTGTAAATTAGCATCCATATTTGTGCATTTATTCTACTAGTTTCAATTTTATTTCAAGTTGGAAACCTTAAAAGTGCATAATCTCTCTCTCAATTTATATCAAAAAGTTTTGAATTTAAAAAAAAAAAAAAAGAAAGGGCATGTGGGCCTGCCCTTGATCAGGAGACCCAGCCCATGTGTGGGCATGGCCTAGCACCACACGATTGGGACCATGCCAGCCTGGCCCCTTAGGTGTTTGGGCTGGCACGGCACAGCACACATTTACATTCTTAACTTAGTTTATATTTTTATACATGGAGCATGCATATCACAAGTAAGGATGCTACATCTAATAAAGTCTAGGTATACTATAGTTTATATAATCACATTTTTTAGTCTTGGACGACGGCGCATATCACAAGATAGGATTCAACATTTGACTAGGGGTGTTCATGGGCCTGTTGATTGGGCTTTTTATAAATTTTGCGGTCATTTGGGTAATTTTTTATACTAATCAAATCAAATTACATCCATACTTTACACAGGCCAAGCTGGGTCGGGCTTTGGGCTTTTTTATTATTTAATCTATGCCTGGCCCAATTATTAAATGGGCTCTAATTACATATCTAAGCCCACCCCAAAGCAAGCTGGGCCCAAATCGGGCTATGGCTGGCTTAGCCCATGAGTACCCTTACATTTGACATATTCGAATTTTGATAAGGGCATAGTGAGGAATTTTGATAATTATATTCATCCAAAGAATAACTCGTAGAAAGGGGGGACAACTTTTTTGTAAAAATGAGATTCCTATGGCCCCACATAGGAAGTCTATTTCCAGCCTTACTAATGAAAAAGCTAATGTGGCAAAAAGTAGTTACATCGAAATGTCCTACACCAAACGCACAAAAAATGAGTTTTTTCGTAGAAAATCTTCTACTTTTCTGACGAAAAGTGCTACGCAAACATGCCCTTGATCTCTTTATGTTCTCAAAATCTATTCATTTTTATCCTTTAAGTCTCTAGTTTTTCTTAATTTGCCATTTCTTTCTGTATAAATCAAATTTATTCATTCTTATTATAACACCCCGACCCCAAATAAGCAGGTTTAGAGGTTGTATAAGTGTGTGCTTAGCATATGCTTCAAGGCTTCTATTCGGTCATTGCGTTCTATCCTCCTTGGGTTATGTTAGGGCTCTTGGATAGGTAGTTGGGTTGAGCTTAACCTGGATTAGGTAACTGTGAGCCCTTTTTCGTAATTTTTTATTTTGTTCGTGTTTGCATTTGAGCGTTATCTTGATGTCATTGCATGTTTTTTGTCGCACTCGTTAATTTCCGTAACTGACTCGAAAGTGTTTGGAAACCAATTAAAATTATTAGTATTCATTTGACTTGAATTGTAATTTGTATAGCTTTTGGACATGGTTACAAATGGCTAAACTATATATCTATATATATCTTACCTAACCGCCATTTCCTCCTTATCTCTTCCGTTTTTCTCTTTTCATCGTCTACTTCTTCTTTTTCTTCTGTTTTTCTTCTCCTTCGTCGTTCTTGCCCCAGTGCCAAACCTCGATCTTTCATGCCAGTTTTTTTGGAATTCGAGCCTAGAACGAGTGAAAGCTTAGTAACTCAACATTAAAGGCATGTATAAGTAACTATTGGATGAATACATGTTAGTATACCGTGATGGCTATAATTTACTTCACTTATGCTTAGTGCATGCATGGTATAATAGCCTTTTTGTGTTTATGCCTTCATTTGTAATAGAGAACCCATTTCAAACTGCTTCTATTCGTGTCCGCTTGCTTCAGGGCTGACCAGTCGGTCCTGAAGCCCCGACCGGTCGAATTTCGGTTCTGGAAGGTGTCTAACCAGTCGGATACCTCAACGATTGGTCCAGTAAGCAAGTTGCAGGTCTGTATGAACTTCATATAAATGACTTCCTTGACTAACCATAGACTTCTGGGAGACCTAAGAATGGACCACCCTAATGATTGACTATGGGCATATCATGAATAGTCTTGAGTTCTGTGATTTATTCATGAGTGTTATCTATTTGTTAATCACCTCCCCATGAGTGTTGGTTTAAGGGACTTCGGCACTCTTTCTCTTATAATGAGACACCAAAGGAAGAACAACCGAGTATTGGACACCTTAAAACTATATCATCATGCACGGTTAGTAACGGTGGATAACTAGACTAGGGTTGGCTAGTAACTAACCATGTTTCTATTAACTTGAATTGCACAGCATCTTGCAGGATTATACTTACCTTCGCTTCTTAATTAAGGAAATGGGATAAGCATTGGCTTGCTTTGTATTGTATTCTCCCCGAGATCTTAATATAGATTATGGACATTGACTTGTATGTACGTGTGCATTTTCGTCATTGTGTTATACTCCTTATATGTTATCCGCTTTCATTATTCTTATGCAATGTCCTGATATATGCTTGATTGGTTGTGTCTGGCTCTACTCAGCCTCGGTCTTAGGATACCCGACGGGGTTGAATTTGACCTAGCATGCTTGTTGCCACTGCAGTGTGCTCACGTCTTAGGGATTCCGGACCCTAAGAAACCGAGACCCATTAGTACCCTGGCCAGGTCAATGGTGCTCTCTTACGTCTCGCTCTCAAATTTGGGAGAATATGGCATATGTAGTAGCCACCTAGTATAGTATTTCTCTACCTTGAATCTGCTGCATTCATTATTCAATTGCACGATTTACCTAGTATACGAACTTGCACTTCTACTTAATTTACTCGTCATGAATTCTTCTAGACACAACGCGTATTAACTCTATGTTGCCTATGCTTTGCGAAATCGTTGTATTCACACATTGTATCTTAGTGTTTCAAGCTCAGATCCCATTCCCGATTCCTCGAAAGTCGGCCAGACTTCAGAGGAGGTTGTAGAGTCCCCATCTGAGCTAGATGAGTGGACACGATGGATCCACTCCGGAGAGAGTCCTGACATCAACCTATTTGCATCTTGTTGCATGACATTGTAGCATGACATTATAAGATCTCTTTTGTATCTAACGTAGCTTTTGTATGATTACTACTACTTATGTGTTTTGTTTTATTCCCTTGTTTGTTTGTCCATGTTATGGTACTTGCAGCTTCCACGTATTCTGCTTGCATGTGTGAATGCTTCCCTTGTGTATGTGCATCTAGACTAGGTTTAGGTGTATGTGCACAGGAGTACGTGTGTTGCTGATTGGGCATATCCTAATCCTTGATTTCTTGGGCTCTGGTTGTGACACTTATCACCTAAATTCTCTTTATCTTGGTAGAATACGTAAGTTCTCATCACCACTCCTATCTATTCATCCTGAGACCTTAAAATACCTCCATTTATTTACTAAAGAAAGTTCCATCACCATTCATCCCTAGCGAATAAAATCGCTCTGTTTACTTATTAAAGAAGATTGACAATTTTCATCCTAATGCCAAGTCACATGGGCCCAATTTTGAAATCCATAGCAGCCCAAGCCATACAAAGCCACGAAATGTAAACTCCAACCCGAAATTTAAATGGTAAAGCAAGAACCCACATCTCATCTCTCCATTATTAATTTTTCCTAGAAACAAAAATAAATAAATAAATAAATAATTGGTTTTTCTTTTTCCCATTTCAAAAAAAAATTCGAAGATCATTGCTTTTTGCCTTCTTCCTTTACTAGGAGGAAATCTGAATACCTCTGTTGAAGATGTTAAAACCATCATTGGATAAGGTATATCTATAGCTCCTCTTCTGCAACTGTATATGTATATTGTTTAATATTTTTTATTCTTTATTCTCTAATCAAAGTCAAGCCTACGGTTTTCGCTGTATATGAGGATGCAAATCTAAGGTGATCTCAAAAATAGTCATTAGATCAAGTATATCTATAGATCTACTTCAAATATCTCAAATCTATATTTTTCTAATCTTATCTCTTTTGCATTTTCTCACATCAAAATCTCATCAATAGAAGGAAAGACTTTGATCAAGTATTGCTTCTATAAATTAACAATATTTCTTATTTTTCTCTTTTAAAATTTTCTTATATGTTGATTTTTTTTCTTTTTCTATGATATGATACTTAGTTTTGTTCCTACATAGAAATTTAAAGCCAGGGCCATGTGTTAACATACATGATCTAAGCCATCCATACTGAATAGACGACAAGAAAATAATCTCTAGGGTCATTAGTACAAATTTGCTAGCTTGTTTATTTGTGAGGTAGAGTAAAGTAAAATATTTAAAATTCAAAATTTTGTCCTCCTTTTTCAAAAGAATTAAAAATTTTCTCATTCCTTTTCAAAAAGAAAAGAAGTCAAAAAGTCATCACTAAATTGTAAAAAACTAAATATTTTTTTACAAGAAGTAAAAAAAGATTTTATATCAAGCAATTAAAAATAAAAAGTTAGCATAATCCCATCATATATTATTCTTTTTTTATTTTGAATTTACTATATTGTACTTCATTGCACCCCACAAACAAACAACCCGGAAATCCAGCCACGCTAACGTCACTAGAAAAGAATTATAGGATCCTTTTCAGTGTAGATCTTGTTTATTGGGATTTTTTTTGACAAAACCCTTCTATTAATTTTATAGAGGAATATAGTTCTCTTATCATATAATTTTAAGCTCAACTTTCTTCTTATTTTCTTTTATAAATAACAACTGTAATTTTTCTTCTAATTTTAATTCTGATATTACTTTATTATATCTTTACTTTGTCCAGGCTAAATGTAGCACTTTGTTGCTGGTCTACTTCTATGGTAAATGATCTGCATTGAGCTCTAGTGATGAACAAATGTCAAAAATTTTCTGTTCACTTTTTAGGAAAAAGTCAAAATGCAAGCTAATGAAGCTATCAATTTTGTACGTTTGATTTATCCCTTGTCTCTTTTGAAATACATTTCCATGCGGCGACATTACTGCAGTTTGGAGGTGGGGGTGCATCTTGTAAAAACTTACAAGTTCCTGTTCCAAGTTTTCCAAACCGCAAGAGAAATCCATCAGTTTTTCATATCTCGTGGCTCACTTATAAGCTTTCGCGGTAGGTCATTTTACTTTAAATTGAAAAAACACCTATCCATCCACGTTTTTATGAGTAAAAAAATGCCTCGCAAACTTAATACTAAAATATAACATATAAAGCACTAAAAGTTTAGTAAAACTTATAATTTTATGCATTTCATCAACATAAACCCACTTTATCAGGGTCCCCTTTGGGTATGGTAGAAGAATTTTTAGCTTTTTAGGTCAGTTTACAAAGATACTGTTTGATACACATATATCTCTTTGGTGTTTTTTTCTTTATTTTTGTGTGCTTTGATTGTCGATTGCAGATTTTGCTCTAATGCATGTGGACTATAGTCAAAAATTTTCTGTTCACTTTTCAGGAAAAGTCAAAATGCAAGCTAATGAAGCTATCAATTTTGTACGTTTGATTTATCCCTTGTCTCTTTTGAACTACATTTCCATGTGGCGACATTATTGCAGTTTGGAGGTGGGGGTGCATCTTGTAAAAACTTACAAGTTCCTCTTCCAAGTTTTCCAAACCGCAAGAGAAATCCATCAGTTTTTCATATCTCGTAGCTCACTTATAAGCTTTCGCGGTAAGTCATTTTACTTTAAATTGAAAAAACACATATCCATCCACGTTTTTATGAGTAAAAAAATGCCTCGCAAACTTAATACTAAAATAAAACATATAAAGCACTAAAAGTTTAGTAAAGCTTATAATTTTATGCATTTCATCAACATAAACCCACTTTATCAGGGTCCCCTTTGGGTATGGTAGAAGAATTTTTAGCTTTTTAGGTCAGTTTACGAAGATACTGTTTGATCCACATATATCTCTTTGGTGTTTTTTTCTTTATTTTTGTGTGCTTTGATTGTCGATTGCAGATTTTGCTCTAATGCATGTGGACTATAGTTCTTCTCTTTAGTATTTTCTATGAAATTATCTTCTCAAATTCAAACCGATATTTTTGAAAAATAGAAAACTCTTTTACTGGTTTTTTTCGCATGAAGAAAACCCATCAGGCACTTATTTAAATGTGTGATGGTGCTTCTCCTTCTAGTCATATGTATTCATGACAGCCAAGGCCCTACTCTCATCAAAGCAGCAACTAGTCCAAATAGAGACTCGCCATGTACTCTTCTTTTTACACATCCACCTACACCTCCATATGGCAACATTACTGCAATTTGGGGGTGGAGGTGCATCATCTTGTAAAAACTTACGAGCTCCTTTTCCAAGTTTCCTAAACCGGAAGAGAAACCCGTCAGTTTTTCATATCTCGTGGCTCACTTGTAAGCTTCCTCAGTAAGCCATTTTATTTTAAATTAAAAAAACACCTATCCATCCACATTTTATGATTAAAAAAATGCCTCGTAAAGTGAATACTAAAATATAACATATAAAGCACTAAAAGTTTAGTGAAGCTTATAAATTTATGCATTTCATCAACATAAACCCACTTTGTCAGGGGTCCCCTTTGGGTATGGTAGAAGAATTTTTAGCTTTTTAGGCTAGGTGACGAAGACACTATTTGATCCACATATATCTCTTTGGTGTTTTTTTCTTTATTTTTGTGTGCTTTGATTGTCGATTGTAGATTGCTCTTATGCATGTGGGCTACAATTCTTTTTTTTTTTTTAGTACTTTCTTTGAAATTAACTTTTCAAGTTCAAACCGATATTTTTGAAAAATAGAAAACTCTTTCATTTGTTTTTTTCATATAAGAAAATCCATCAAGCACTTATTTAAATGTGTGATGGTGCTTCTCCTTCTAGTCATGTGTATTGCTGACACTGAAGGCCCTACTCTCATCAAAGCAGTGACTAGTCCAAATAGTGACTTGCCATCTACTCTTCTTTTGACACATCCACTTACTCCTCCATCAGGGAACATTACTGTAGTTTGGGGGTGGGGGTGCGTGATCTGGTGAAAACTTACGAGTACCTTTCCCAAGTTTCCTAAACCAAGAGAGAAACCCATCAGTTTTTAATATCTCATGGCCCACTTGTAAGCTTCCACAGTAGCCCATCTTATTTTAAATTAAAAAAACACCTATCCTTTCACATTTTATGATTTAAAAAAAATGCCTTGTAAAGTGAATATTACAATATAACACAAAACGCACTAAAAGTTTAGCAAAGCTTATAATTTTATGCATTTCATCAACATATACCCACTTTGCCATGGGTCCCCTTTGGGTATGGTAGAAGATTTTTTAGCTTTTTAGGCTAAGCTACGGAGAAACTATTTGATCCACATATATCTCTTTCGTGTGTTTTTCTCTTTTTGTGTGCTTTAATTTTTCTATTGCAAATTTTAAGCTTCTGCACGTGGACCATAGTTTTTCTTTTTAATATTTTCTTTAAAATTAACTTCTCAAATTCAAAATGATATTTTTGAGAAATAGAAAACCCATTTATTGGCTTTTTTTCGCATAAAGAAAATCCATCAGGTACTTATTTAAATGTGTGATGGTGCTTCTCCTTCTAGTCATGTCATCGTGACACCGAAGGCCCTACTCTCGTCAAAGCAATGACTAGTCCTAATAGCGACTCGCCATCTACTCTTATTTTTACGCATCCACCTACACCTCCGTCCGACAACATTACTGCAGTTTGGGGGTGTGGTGCATCATCTTGCAAAAACTTACAAGTTCCTTTCCCAAGTTTCCTAAGCCATAAGAGAAATCCATCAGTTTTTCATATCTCGTGGCCCACTTGTAAGCTTTCACAGTAGGCCATCTTATCTTAAATTAAAAAAAACACCTATCCTTTCACATTTTATGATTAAAAAAATGCCTTGTAAGTGAATATTAAAATATAACATACAACGCACTAAAAGTTTAGCAAACCTTATAATTTTATGCATTTCATCCACATAAACCCACTGTGTCAAGGGTCCCCTTTGGGTATGGTAAAAGAATTTCTAGCTTTCCAAGCCAGGTTACGTAGATACTATTTAACCCACATCTATCTCTTTTGTGTGTTTTTTTCTCTTTTTGTGTGCTCTAATTGTTTATTGTAGATTTTATGCCTCTGCATGCGGACCACAGCTCTTCTTTTTAGTATTTTCTTTGAAATTAACTTCTCAAATTCAAATTGGTATTTTTGAAAAATAGAAAACTCTTTTATTGGCTTTTTTTCATATAAAGAAAATCCACAGGCACTTTTTTAAATGAGTGATGGTGCTTCTCCTTTGAGTCATGTGTATTCGTGACACCAAAGGCCCTACCCTTATTAAAGCAGTGACTGGTCTAAATAGAGACTCCCCATCTACTCTTCTTTTTACACATCCACCTACACCTTCATCCGGCAACATTATTGCAGTTTGGATGTGCATCATCTCGTTAAAACTTAAAGAGTTCCTTTCCCAAGTTTCCTAAACTAGAAGAGAAACCCAATAGTTTTTCAAATCTCATGGCCCACAATAGGCCATCTTATTTGAAATTAAAAAAACCCTTATCCTTTCACGTTTTTTGATTAAAAAAAATGTCATGTAAAGTGAATATTAAAATATAATATATAAGCACTAAAATTTTAGTAAAGCTTATAATTTTATGCATTTCATCAACATAAACCCACTTTATCACATGCCCCCTTTGGGTATGGGAGAAGAATTTTTAGCTTCTTAGGCCAAGTTACAAAGATACTATTTGGTCCACATATATTTCTTTGGTGTTTTCTTCTCTATTTTTGTATGATTTGATTGTCATCACAGATTTTGCTCTTCTGCATGTGGACCACAATTCTTCTCTTTAATTTTTTCTTTGAAATTAAATTCTCAAATTCAAATCAATATTTTTGAAAAATAGAAAACTCTTTTCTTGGTTTTTTTTTGTCTAAAGAAAATCTATCATGCACTTATTTAAATGTGTGACGGCGCTTCTCCTTCTAATCATGTGTATTCCTGACACCGAAGGCCCTACTCATCAAAGCAGCAACTAGTCTAGATAGAGACTCGCCATCGACTCTTCTTTTTACACATCCACCTACACCTCCATCCAGCAACATTACTGCAGTTCGAGGGTGCATCATCCTGTAAAAACTAATGATTTCCTTTCCCACGTTTCCATCAGCTTTTTGTCTCGCGTAGCCCACCTGTAAGTTTCCACAGTGGGCCATCTTAGTTTAAATTAAAAAAAAAAACACCTAGCCTTTACGTTTTATGATAAAAAATATGTCTCGTAAAGTGAGTATTAAAATATAACAAATAAAGCACTAAAGTTTCGTGAAGCTCATAATTTATGCATTTGATCAACGTATAGTTTCGGAGGGAGATTGGTTGAGGGGTGGGGGCAGGGGCAAGGGCAGTGGTAGACCTAAGATTTCGTTTGAGGGGGGCCAATGATGGTCAATTGAAAAAAGTTATTTTGTCATCGTACTTTCTTCATACTATAGCAAAAAAGATTACCCACAAATTGAAACGTAAAAAAAAAAAAAAAAGAAAAACACAAATACAGCTTCAACAAATAAAAACAAAGAAAAGAAATATAGAAAAATAAAATAAAATGATGCATTTAAAAGAAAAAAATCCATGAATTCAATATCAAAACTTTTCAATTTGAAATGAGAGTCTTTTCAATTGGAAATTAGGTGCATCATTATGACATACCATAAAAGATACTTGATCAATAACACACAAAAGCCATAAAATCTATAAAAAAAAATTTTTTGTGTGTCCACAAAAAATTAAAAAAAAAACCTGAATCAAAACAAGAATCAATATAAATTTATCCAAAAAAAATCCAAAAAATGAAAATTCACACATAATTCTAAGAGAAGACACTCTGTATAATAATCAAATGTTTCCTGGCTTTTGAGAAAACAAGAAAAGATCCATCACTAGTCTTCATCGATCCAGAGAGGGAAGGGATAGAAAGAGGGATCCAGAGATCGGAGGAGAGATGCACCAATGCTAATGCTAGAGTTAGTCGCAGATTTGGGGACTTTTAAGAGTAAGAGAGAGAGAGAGAGAGAGAGAGAGAGAGAGAGAAATAGATTTAGGGTTTTTGGAGTTGAGAAGTGGGGGCTTGATGGCTATTTTAGCTGAGGGCTTGGCCAAATGGTTGTATAGTCGATATGGAATTTTTTTAGTCTAGGTGGGGGCTAAAGCCCCCACTCCTTTATATGTAGGTCCACCACTAGGTGGGGGAGAGAGAAAACGAAGGGGGGGGGGAGGGGAGAAAGGGGTGGAGTTGTGGGGAGGGGGTGGGGAGAAGAGAATAGAGGGGGAGAGGGAAAGAGAGAGAAGATAAAGGGGTGGGGAGGTGGCGGAGGAGGGAGAGGGTGAGGGAGAAAGATAGGAGGGGGAGAGTCGGGGAAGGGATAAGTGAGGGCATTTTGGTAATTTCATTAGCTGTATATTTTTTAAATCATGTGTAGATAAACAAAGGTTGTGCGCCTTTAGCTGCATTTGTAAGAAAGAGATAATTATATAAATCATGTAACTTATTACTCTAACTCTAAGGATGATAGTAAAGAGTATTGGCTTTGGATGTATTTATTGGAGAATCACGTAAATGTCTCACATGTGCTTTTTTCTTTTTTTATATAGTTTAATTGTTAACAACAGATTTCACCCTTCGCCACGTAAACAACACTTTCTTCGTTTCAGTATTTCCTTTTAAACTAACTTCTCAAATTCATACCGGTATTTTTTAAGTATATAAAATCTCTGTTTTTATTTTTTTACCCAATAAGCACCTTTCATATTCTTTTGTGAGAGAGAGAGAGAGAGAGAGATCTTTAGTTTTACGAGGTGAGCTTGCAGGCATAAAAAGTTAAAAATCGGGGCATGTTTTTTGCAGCTGATTCTTGTGAAAGGAGAGCATTTCTTTATTTGAGTATTTGCTTGATTTTCAGAAATGCAACATTTTATTTCTCCAATGGCATTCCACATTTGGCAAAATGGAGCGGTGGATTTACATTTACTACATCCAACGTTGACAGATTTTTCTCAATTTTCTCACAATCTAAAGAGTTAGAGGATTTGCTTGATATTTAGAAATGCATCAGTTGAGGACTTCTCCCATGGGATTCCACATTTCCCAAACATCAATGGAACTGTAGATCTACATATACTATATCCAACGTTGACGGATTTTTCTCAATTTTCTCACAATCTAAGGAGTCAAGCCATAAAATCTAAACGCCTATGCATTTGTGTCATCCACAGTTGACGGACATCCTCACTAAGGATTTCTCTCAGGGCATTCCACTTTGTCCAAACACCAATGGAGCTATGGATATACATTATGTTGCATCCAAACGTGACAAGTTTTCTTTAATTTCTCACGATTCAAAATTTAGCCCCTTGGCATTTTTCACATTCTATAGATGATGTATAGTTCGGATTTTCATTGTAGATCCATAAAAATTTATAAAAACTAGTTTTTAGGGCATGGACCTTTTTACAAATATGTCAAAATATTTGAGGAGTCAACAACTAAAATTTGATCTTGTTACTATTGTGAACCTTCTAAACATGATGATTTGGATTGTAATTATGAGACGAAGGTATTGTTCAAAAGTAAAGAATGATAATCTTTAATTTTTCACCCATGGCACTATTCATCCACAACTTAGTGTCATCTTTACACTGTAGATGATTAATGCTGATCAGCCGCTTTGTCATATTCTCACAACTCGTGATAATTGGGCTATCTGTAAGGAATGTAATATTGGTAATTTCATTGGATGGACAAAACTTAGGATTAAATGTGTTGTAATTTTATTTTTTAGATGGACTGAAGTTTTTACCAGAGTTACAGATGAAGGTCTTCTATTTTAAAGGTGGAAAGCGCATGTTTTGTCTGTTGGACCAGTCAGATCCCTAGTAGATCAGTCTAATTACTTGAATCCATTAGTAGCAGACAAAATGGAAGATTGACTGTCAACTGTAGTTCGCAATCGGTCGGGCCACATGCCCAACCGGTCGAATAGCCCATCCGATCAGTCAGCTGGGTCGGCTGGGCATGAATCAAAAACTCTGATTTTTTGGATCATTCTCTCATGCACTCAAGTCTGTTCTCATCTTCTTGGAATCCAGGTCAGAAAGGACACCACGGTATTTGTGTATATATGGATTAACTCTTTCTATGAAGGAAGTAAGTCTCTCTAGATTTAATACTCTAGAAATTCTATTGAGAAATATCTTCATCTCTGGAACTCCTCTGTCTTTCTTCTGCTGCAAAATTAGCTTTTGAGATTCGTCTTCTTCCTCCTCTGTGGAGATTCATCTTGAGAGGCATCAAGGCATGAAGATCAAGCCTGCAGAAGGTGAACGGCATGCACGTCGACAAAAAGAGCTTCTAATCCTTTAGGTTGTGTTCAACTGGGAAAAATGGTAGTAAGTAGTTCTTATAACCTATCTTGCATAGTACTTGTTCTTGGTGGACCAGTGGTTGGTCCCATGGTTTGGATTTTCCACATGAAAAATCTTGTCTCTATCTTCATTGTAGTGATTAATAGTTTTCTTAGATTTATTATTTTTTGTTATCTTCATAGTTAAATCTAGTTGGGACCTAAACCTATGTTAAGGTTTAAAGAGTTTTAAGTGGTATTAAAGTAGGTTATTACCAATTTTTTAAGTTCTATTCAGATGTCTGCTATGGAAATTCCCAGAGATGGTACCTCATCTAATAAACCCCCTTATTTGGATGAAACAAACTACACTAATTGGAAAGTCAGAATGATTGCCTTTTTATATTCCATTGATATAGATGTCTGGCAATCCATTCAAACTGCTTATGTTCTACCAACTGCTGTTTCTAATGGGAATATTGTTATTCCTAAGCCAATGGCTCAGTGGACCAAGGAGGAGAAATTGACATTCCTTGCTAACAATAAGGCCATGAATGCATTCTTTAATGGTGTCTTACCTACAGAATTCAAAAGAATCTATAAGTGCAACATTGCTAAAGAAGCATGGAGTATCTTAGAAAAAAGTTCATGAAGGAACTGGAAAGGTCAAACGGTCCAAACTTCAGAAACTAACCACAATTTTTGAAACCTTGATTATGGAAGAAAATGAAATTTTTGATGAGTTTTATGCTGAACGTAATGATGTGGTTAATTTAACCTTTAATTTAGGAGAGATCATTCCTGAGAATAAAATAGTTTAAAAAATCTTACGATCTCTTCCTGAAAGGTTTGATTCTAAGGTTGTGGCAATTGAGGAAACTAATGACTTAGATATTCTTCAGGTTGATGAACTTGTTGGAAACTTACAAACGTTTAAAGCTAATCTCAGGACAACCAGAAAATCTAAGGGCATGACACTAATGTCTTACAAATCAAATATTGATAGTGATGTTTTTGAACCAAACTCTGATGATCTTGAATTTGATGCATTTCTAGTAAGAAAGTTCAAAAATGCTATGAAAAGTTCTGACAAAAAGGATTGGAAAAAGGCTTATAAGAAAAATAAGGCTAAGAACAGGTCTAATTTCACATCAAATGTTAAGTCAAACTCCAATCCCCTGTAAAAGCCTAAAAAGAATTCTTCTAAGATTCCTCCCAAAAACATTCAATATTTCGAATGCAAAGGTTTTGGTCATTATGCATCCCAATGTGTCAATCGGACTTTTAGAAATCTAGGGACTCAAGGCAAAGTATTAAATGTCACTTGGGATGATGATTCAGAAGAAGAAGAGCATACTCCATAACTTGAATCTTTTGAAAATAGTAAATTCATTGCTTTTATGACTAAGTCTAACAGTTTAATTGTCAAGAATTCCTATAGCGCAGGGGTTTACTTCAGATTCTGAAAGTGATGCTTCCTTGGATAATATGCCTCAATCTGAAAAAGAATTGTTGGATGCTTATGATAAATTGTTGAAAGGCTCTAGAATAGTCGCATTGATTAATGATGCACTTGAGTTGAAACTAGAGTCTTTTGCAAAAGTGATCTCGTCACTCAAGAAAGAATTGAAAGAGGCTTATGGTAAGATATCTACCTTAGACTCATAACAAGTTATCTTGTTTAACAAGTTGTCTAATGTAGGTAATAACTGGACCTTATTGCATGATCAATCTCTTAAAACATCCAAAGAACTGGAAATCATAAGAGAAGAGCTCAGATCTAGCAAAGAAGAAAATGTTTCATTGAGTCACAAGCTACACTTAACTACTTTAGAACTTGCTGATGCTAAAGTTGATCTGACAAGGATAAACACTGGATCAAAGAAATTAGATGAAATACTAGGTGTTCAGAAGTCTAGTGCTGACAGACGTGGACCTGGATTCGAACTTGGTTCGACATCACAGAATACAGGTAAATTTGTTAAAGGTACTTCCTTGGTCACTTCGATACCCACCATTCAAGTACCTTCTCAAGTGAATCTTGTACATAAAATAAATTGGAAAATGACACGTCCCACATTCATACCTATATGTCACTTTTGTGGGATCCAGGGACATATAAGACCACACTGTAATAAAATGCAAAACATGCACTAGTATCAACAGAGTCCAAGAATCTTCTCTCCTCAAAAGGTCAAGACTAAGCAAGTTTGGATCCGTAAGTCTGGCCTTTACTGTAATGTGGTTCTTACAGCTCTTCGAGCACAAAATTCACATGTGTGGTATTGGATAATGGGTGTTTTAGACACATATCTGGTGATAGATCATTATTTACTTCTCTTGAGAAGTGTAACAGTGGTAGTGTTCAGTTTGGTGACGGTAATAAGTCCAACGTTATTGATAAGGGCACTGTAAACACTCCTGGTATGTCTTCTATTCATAATGTGTTTCTTGTTGATGGCCTTAAAGTAAATCTTCTAAGTATCAGTCAACTCTGTGAATTTGAGCATGAAGTGCATTTTTCCTTAAATGACTGTATTACTGTGAACAAAGAAGGAAAAATGGTAATACATGGAAAGAAAAACCTAGATAATTGCTATATTGTTGGGACTTCTGATAGTTTTCAATGTCACTTAACCATCATTAGACACTGCTGATTTATGGTATCAACGTTTGGGTCATATGAATTATACTGAACTTAAACTTCTTTCTAAATAAGAGCTAGTTCGAGGGTTGCCCAAAGTTCAGAAAGCCTCTAACATTGTGTGTGGCCAGTGTCAACTTGGTAAGCAAACTCACTTAGCTCATAAAAAAGCTTGACCATATAACTACATCAAGGCCATTGGAATTACTACACATGGATCTTATGAGCCCTTCTCAAATTTAGAGCATCGGAGGAAAGAAATACATCTTTATTACTGTTGATGATTTATCTCGTTACACTTGGGTTAGATTTCTGAGAGAGAAATCAGAAACAATTAATGTCTTTCATTACTTATGGCTTCATTTGATTGCAAACAAAGGTGCACATTTCGGTAGTGTTTCAAGAATTAGAACTGATCATGTAACAAAGTTTGGAAACTTCTTCTTTTAATCTTTTTGTGCTAAAAATGGCATCAAGCATGAATTCTCAGCACCTAAGACTCCTCAACAAAATGGAATTGTTAAACAAAAAAATTGGGTTGTTCAAAAAATGGCCCGTGTTATGCTTCACAATAAAAATATTCCACAAAAATTTTGGTCTGAGACAATACATGCTGCAATTCATGTGATTAATCAGGTTTATCTTAGACCTGAAATTAAGATGACTCCATATGAAATTTGGAGTGGTAGGAAACCTATAGTTAAATATTTTAGAACCTTCGAAAGTAAGTGTTATATTTTTAAACATTGGGAACATCTTGGTAAATTTGACTCCCGAAGTGATGAGGGTGTGTTTCTTGGCTATTCTTTCGATAGCAAAACATATCGAGTATTTAACTTGAGAAATTCTACTGTTAAGGAGTTCTTCAATGTAGATTTCCCGTGATTCAAAGGGAGAATGATTTTCTTTGAGTATTGAGTTTCCCGTGTGAACGATTTTCCCCTCGATCATCACATGAATGGACATATCTCTCATTCTCTGTGTTACCTCGACATCGTTGGCTTATTAACTGATGTAAATCATCGTATTTGAGTATTGACAATTTTCATGTGTTTAGCTTGCTTCTGGTATGTTGCCTTTACATTATGGCTAACTTCTTCATCTTAAGCGTTCATATGTGTATCACTCTATGAGTTTTATTATTAAAAAAAAAAAAGAAAAATCACAGCTGTGTATTCCGATCGGTCGGATTACTCATCAGACCGGTCGCACTAGCCTGGTGGTATTTCACAGAAGTGTAATCCGATCAGTCGGGCAATTCATCAGACCGGTCGGACCATCCAGAGGGATCTTTATAGAAGTGAAATCCGACCGATCGGGATATTCATTCAACCAGTCGGGCATGCTTGGTGTCTTTAAAACCCAGCGTGTGTCAGTTCATTCTATTTCACTGTCTTTCTGTTTGGCTTTTTTCCTTCTCTACTCTCCTTCACTTTCCACCTCTCTTCTAATTTCTTGATCTCCAGTGTTTGTGTGTTACTCCAAGGTAATTCTTTTTCTCCTTATTCTTCCCCATTGATAACATGCCTTTTTTCTTCTTCCTTCTTGGCTTTTCCTCTCCATTGATTGTGTTTTGAGGTTGGATTCTATGTCTCGGTTGCAACGTTTTTCTTTTTATGTTCCTTTTGGCAAATTTATTCACTTAATTGTATATGTTGATTCGTGTGCTTGTTCTTGTATGCTATTTAGGCTTTCTTTCATGAGAGCTTGTATTCATTCAAGCTATCCCTCGCTTGTGCACACTAGTTGTTTGTTGAAATGCTTCAACGAATTTTCCCATGATTTCACTATACTTTGTTAGCATTGGCTTGTGTCTGGTTGTTTTACTCTTCTAGATACACTTCTCCACAACCTACATGGCTCCAAAAAAGGTTGCAGCATCCAAAAGGAAGAATGTTGTAAGTGGGTCCTCTTCTCACTCTTTCAATACCGACTTGTTTCTCTTTAAAGAACATGCTGCACAATATGAAAATGTCTTCAACAAAAGAGTAGTGCTTTTTGAACGTCCAGTAAATCCCCTGGATTTCTAAATTTATCCCTTGGGAGGTTGGCTTGATAGGTGTCCCTGGACTTCCCTTTACTCATTTGATAATGAGGTTTTTCCTAACTTGGTGCTCGAATTCTACAATAACATGTATGACATGTCTGGCGGGCTCATCAAGTCTTTTGTATGATGCAAGCATTTGACTGTCACTCCCTCCTCCCTTTGCCGATTCTTGGGGATAGATCGGACTCCGGATCCCAAATATCCTATGCCTGATCCTGACTCTGCTGATATGGATGAGGGTGCGTTTGCCATTGACTTTGATGAGGTTGGGTCAGTGCTTTGTGGTCATCCTCGTGATTGGCCAACTGGTACGCTGTTAAAAAAAAGTGAACTAACAGACTCCTATCGGATGCTTAATATCTTTGTCAAAAACAACATTGAACCCAGGGGTCATCACTCAGAAATTTACCATGAGGCAGGGTATCTTCTCTATGTTATTGGTAGTGGTCTTTCGATCAATCTTCCTCAAGTCATCTTTGACACTATCTATAGGGCTCATTCTGCTGCTAAGAATGCCTCACTGCCATTTGGTGTGTCTCTCTCCCGGTTTCTCATTACACATTGTGCGTTGCCTGATATGCATGATACTTCAGTTCATATTTTGAACCCTATTACCATGAGCACTTCGATGCAGTCTCGGTCTCAGGTTCGTCGGCCTACTCCTCGAGGGCCTATTCCTACACCTATTGCTGAGGAGGATATACTTGATACTTCTTCCACACATGCCCAGATATCATCATTTGAGGAAACTCTTTCTGACTAGGCAGCTTATATTGATATCTTACATGGAGAAGTTCAGTCTCTACATGGTCAATTTGATGTGCTCGAGTCCAAACTTGACTCCATTCTGGAGCATCTTCATAGGCAATGACTGACCAGTTCTTGTCCTTTGTTTTCTTATGGACTTTTTACCAATTCATGCACAAAAGGGGGAGACATCGTATCATGTTCCTCATTACTAATTGACATGTGTTGATCTTGAATTTGATATGTGTTCATTCTGATATGTGTTCCTTGCAACCTTACTCTGTAATGATCTTGATTTGATTAATGCTTTATCTTGAAGATATTTTGATATGCTGTTTCTTTATTAACCTGATCTTGTGCCTACAAAGATCTTGATTTGATTAATGTTTTATCTTAAAGATATTTTGATATGTTGCTGCTTTATTAACTTGATCTTGTGCCTAGAAAGGTTGTTTTCTTTTCCAAGATCTAAATTGAAGTGACAAGTCTTCAAGTGTTGTTTTGGGTTGATCTGCATAGATTGTTCAGTCTAGGAAGTTTTGTCCATGAATTGCCAAAGGGGGAGATTGTAAGGAATGTAATATTGGCAATTTCATTAGATGGACAAAATTTGGCATTAAATTTGTTGTAATTTTATTTTTTAGATAGACTGAAGTCTCTACCAGAGTTACAAATGAAGGTCTCCTATTTTAAAAGCAGAAAGTGCATGTTTTCTCTGTCGGACCGGTCGAATTCTTGGCAGATCAGTCGAATTACTTGAATCCATCATTAGCAGACAAAATAGAAGACCGACCAGTCAGCTGTGGTGCTCGATTGGTTAGACCCCATGCCCGACCGGTCAGATAGCCCATCCAATCGGTCGGTTGGGTTGGCTGGGCACGAATCAAAAATTCTGACTGTTTGGATCTACTCTCTCATGTGCTCAAGTCTTTCCTTTTCCTCTTGGAATTCAAATCGAAAAGGACACCACGGTATTTGTGTATATATGGATCAACTCTTTCTATGAAGGAAGTAAATCTCTCCAAATTCAATACCCTAGAAATTCTATTGAGAGATATCTTTGTCTCTGGAACTCTTCTGTGTTTCTTGTGCTGCAAAGTTAGCTTCTAAGATTCATCTTCTTCCTCTTTTGTGGATATTCGTCTTGAGAGGCATCAAGGTGTGAAGATCAAGCCTGAAGAAGGTAAACGGTGTGTGCATCGACAAGAAGAGCTTCTAGTCCTTCAGGTTGTGCTTAACTAGGAAAAAGGGTAGTAAGTAGTTCTTGTAACCTATCTTGCATAATGCTTGTTCTTGGTGGACCAGTGAGTAGTCCTGTGGTTTTCCCATTTGGGTTTTCCATGTAAAAAATCCTGTGTTTATCTTCATTGTGGTGATTGATAGTTTTCTTGGATTCATTATTTTTTGTTATCTTCATAGTTAAATCTGGTTGGGACATAGACCTGTGTTAAGATTTAAAAAGTTTCACTATCAAATTTAACCTTGGAGTTGGTTTAGGCCTTTTGAAGAGACTGAGCGGTTCAGGTGTTGCAAATGTGGCCAATAGAAATTCATAAATCATGGTCCAAAGGTTTGCATTTTTTGTTAATATCTCAAAATATATGAGGAATAAATAGATGAGATTTGTCTAGGTAACTGTATTAGACCTTTTAAACATGATTAATGGTTTGAATCTTAACTATGGGACAATGTAGGGTTCCACAACAAAAATCAATAATCCATAAGTTTCCACCCAAAGTATTGCTCATTTGCAAATCCCTTAGCACAAGAATTTGATTTGTGGAATTTGAGATGAGGATGTCCGATATAGAGATCATCCTGACTATTCAAAGATGAATCTCATCTCCTCCATCATCAAGTTTCAACTTAAAGGGAATGGGTCCTACCATTGTGGTGCTTAATTGGATGGCGGGACCCTCTCCTTTTGAGCTGAGAATATATGGTTAGAGGAGATGAAATCATCTTAAATGGTATTATGGATGCAACAAAGGATTCAACTAAATGGAAAAGAGGTCCTTTGTACTAAGAGAAAATTTTCGTAGTTTTTTTCATACTAAAAAAAAGGATAGAAGTTTTAAAAAATTTTAAATTAGGGCTTAAACTTTCTAGTAAGTTTTCAATTAAGGGTAATTGGTCATTTAAAATTATGTTTTGGTGACTTTTTCCTTTTTCTTTCTTAAAAATACTCAAATTATAAAATTTATTAGAAAACTTAGATCTTAACTTTAAAAGTTTTGAAATTTGTGTCTTTTTTGAAATATACAACAAATTAAGTTCTATTTTTTAAAAAAAATTTCATTCCATTTATAAAACCCTCCATCTAATCCTGAAAAGATAGGGGTACAAGTATCAGTTTATTTGTTCATTTCTCCAAGTAAAATGAAATGAAACTTGCTTTTTATGACTTTATGTTAGTGCAAGACTTGTTTTTCTCCTATGCACGGGCTTCAGATTGGGCTAACCTGAAGTAAAATTAAGAGATAAAAAAAGTGTATTTACTCTTCTTTTTTTTTTTTTTTTACAGGGAACCTGTTTCATGAGTGAGAGTTATACATTTAAATGATCTGTAATTCAGTATATGATTGGTATTGAGCTTTAATGATGAGCAAATGTCAAAATTATGTACCAAATGGAAATGAAAGTTTTATTTTCACTCTATAGTTTTTTTTCCTAGCTATAAGGGTTGAGACCCTCTTGAAAGAGGGTAGTAAACCCCAGAGAGATTGTAGAGCCTTTAGGCAAAATAGGGCCTTGGCTGAACCTAGATAGCTAGATGAGAACTACCTCCTTAACCATTGAGGTAAGAAGTTGTTCTCTTTCCATTCTACAGTTATGAAGGAGAAATTTTTTTGTGAGCCCCACAGAAGAATTTGGTATGATTATCACTTTTGGAAAAGTTAAAAATTTCATCTAACAAAGCTTTGAATTTGGTATAATTGATTTAACACAAACATTCCTATCTATTATCCCTTATCTCTTCTGCCAAGATAAGGTATGGTAAAGAGTCTCTCCATCACGTGCTTTGGTGTGTGATGTGCTTCCACTGCTAGTCATGTGTGTCTCCCACCATTCTAACGAGTAGCAGTTCTATTTTCCCTCCTGTGGGACCTTCACTTGGCATGTGGAGGCTACTTTTTCCATTTGAATACGTTGTCTCAATTTGTATAACCCAATATCAAAACTGAAAACTAATCTAGATCGAAACATGACCATCCTTCTAATAGGATAAAATCTTAAACCTAAGAGCTTCCCCCATTCTTAAATTAAAATGAATTGTGATTCAGGTGACTTTTTATTCAACGAATTAGAGATTTATTATAGCTTTTATTAAAAAGCCATAAAACTCTTTTGTTTCTTTCTTTTTTCTAGTATTTCCTTTGAAATTAAAGAAAATTATCTTTTCTTAAAATAAAAGACTTTTTGGTTAATTATTTATTTAAGCTATTGGAGTTCTGTGTGCATTAAATCACAAAGTTCCCACTTTAATGCACTTGTTTCCCCTCATTTATTCTCCTCTTTATTTCTTAGAGTTCCACATAAGTTATGGTGTTAAGCTTCTAAGTGGGTATAGTGGTAGTAACCACATAAATGCATGTGCACCAGCAGTCTCGGGCTTGCTCATCCTTGTTGGGTTGTGCCTTGCAGGCCATCTCACTCGTGGTGGTTGACTGGGCTTGGTCTTCCTCGCGGGTTGGGCCTTGACCTTGCATGTGTATTTTTGGACTATTGGTGGATTCATAGCTGTTAGCATGACGGTTTCTGCATTAGTATGCATTTACGTTAGCTAAACGTTGTGTGGCTTACTTTGGAACCCTATATAAAGGGTTTGCGGCTTACCTAAGAACCCCTATATAAAGGGGTAGTGGCTTACCTAGAAACCCACATATATAGGGTTTTGGGGTGATCTTCTCTTCACAACTGTGAATTTCTCCTATCAATCAAGTGCAGGATTGTGGAGATTCCAGACAGAAAAGCTATTTTATTAGGGGGATGTCTGTGAGTCCATCCACACTTGTGTGGGGGCGAAATCTATTTAATTAAAGCATCTCTAAAGACGTGATTTGACTATCAATTATTTTGATGTTTTCTAGCCTTTTTCTCGGTTTTTTAGATTTTGCAACTAATTTCAGTAATCCGCATGCACTAAAATCTAACATAATTGTTTTCACTATCTTATCACCATATCAATATGCTTTATATAAATTAAATCTCTGCAAATTTAGACACACACACACACATAGAGAGAGAGAGAGAGAGAGAGAGAGAGAGAGAGAGAGAGAGAGATCTCTTTAGTTTAACCCAGGTGGGCTTGCCTGCATAAACAATCAAAATATTCAGAGATTTTATTATTAGATGAATTCAAGTGTAATTAGGAAATTGGTCTCTAAGTGTAGTTGCTAGCTCATTATTGTCGGCTCTGTGAGATGTGATCCTCTCTTTGATGATTTCACCTCTAAGTAAAATTAAAGCCATATGTCATTTCAAGGCACAATAAATTAAAAAAATAAAATTAAAATACCATATATTAAAAAAATTATTCTGCCTTTTCATAGGAAAAAGTCAAAAAAGTACTTTCACATCCCACTAACTAACAAAAAAATATTTATTTTTAACACAAAAGGTAATAAGTGACATTTTAGTTTTACTAAAAGACAATCTCATCATGGGATTGATTTAATCATTCTCTTTTTTTAATTTTTTAAAATGATCATTTACCTTAACTTCACTCTATCAATTAAATTAACAAAGGGCCCCTAAGTGTGATCATTATTTAAAATTTAAGTCCATACAAATCGATATCAAATTAGGTCACTGTGCAAATTGAACCAAAGCATCTGGGAGTTGAACCTTATGAGCCAGCAGTTACACTGAGAGATGTACACACTAACCCGGCACAAATGTCAATTTTGCGATATTCCATCCGTTTCAACTTTTACTCGGGGTCTGCAAATGTGTCGCAGGTCAATTGCCAACTACCATTGAAATCCTTCGTGTCTCTTTCTGAAAGAGTTGAGTAATGCCAGTTAATGTAATTATGCGAATCATGCACAGGGCTGTGCGGTAGTGCTTTGCAGAATTGCACCGCCAAAAAGTCTATGCGTTCCAAGGTACGACTTGAAGACCGATTCGAGTTGTCAATTGATGTGGTGGGGGGCGGGGGCCATACGGTTTTTTATTTTAAGACTTTCCGTTCCAAGTAAAAAAAATACATTTGTTTGAACACTTCCAATTAAGGCTAGGTCTTGTTTCTCAAAAACAGGAAATTTTCAAAATAGAAAACGTGTGGATCCCTCACCACATCACTTGACAGCTTAGATGAGGCCTCAAGTCTATGTGTGTCTCCCACGTTGGAGACAATGGGGGCCCAAGGCCACAGGATTCTAAGTACTAAATAAAAAGAGGGTTTTTCCTTGGAATCGAAGAAATCCTCTGTAGAAAAAATTTGACACTGACGGTGGGGGACCAATGAGGTCTCTTTGTATATATGATTTGCTTCAGATAGGGTGGAGCTGAAGAAAAAAGACAAAAAACAGGGGGCATTTACACCCTTTTGTACTAGGGAAACCATTCCAGAAAGCCGAAAGAGGAGAGGGAAGAAAAGGAAAGGAAAGAAAAGAGGAAGAGAAAGGAGAACAGTTAAGGAAGAGGAACCTAGAAGAACTAGGAGAGGACAGCGAAGAGGAACAGTAGTAGTTCAGGTATTTATCTCTCCCCCTAATTTTTCTTCAATTATCAGCTGACACGGCCATACAAATGAGGATGATATGTACTAAAATATGTAACCTAATTTTTATCAGAATACTCTATTATATTAATAATGTCATGTTAATCATGTCAATCTCGCTTTACCAAAATGTCTACGTGATAGTACGTTGATAGCATCTATGGAAAAAAAATGAGTGTTTATAATTAGTATTTCAAACTACTGATGGTATCTCATATTTCAGATACTGGAGTCCTGCTTTGACGAAAAGAGGGAGAGGAAGAAAGGAGAGGAAAAATAAGATTTGAGCGACGATAGCATTGCTTGGCTGAAACGAGCGATGATATAGTTGATGGATTGAAGTTCGTGTTCTACGAATACTGAGGTTCGCAGTGGAAAATACTTGGGTTTCAGTTCTGGGAACTAAGGTTGACAGAACAAAAATACTGAAGTTACAATGAAACAGGAATGTCTTCACTAAAATCAAAAAACAAAGATGGAGATTTAAGAGAAGAAACTTGTTCTCTTGATATTAAACAACAAAGACAGAACAATTAGGTATGGAACCTCAAATTTTCTTTTATTGAAGCACACATTACAAAGAAATATAGGACTCTATTTATAGACCAGGATTTGACTGTTCATAATCCCTACACTTCGCTAGGAATAATGATAATGATAAAGGTGCATCTGAAAAGATATATAGAAACTACAAAGAACTTATGAGGAAGCCCAAAAGATACTATAAGTTACAATAAAACAATAAACCATATTAGATAGTGGCAGCCCAAAAGACCATCATTAAATTTAGCTTAATTCTAACAACTCCCCTTAAGCTAGATTTCTCTTACTCCAAGTAAGGTCTTCATCTTGATGAACAAATTCCTCTTTAAAGGCTTGGTGAACATGTCCGCCACTTGATCTTGAGATTTACAAAACTTGACTTCAACTTCTTTATCCTTTACTAATTCTCGAATGAAGTGGTACTTGATCTTTATGTGCTTGCTTTTACCATGAAACATAGGATTATTGGACAAAGATAAAGCTGATTTGTTGTCACAAAATAATTTTGTAGATCCTCCTTGTTCATGATTCAATTCTTCCAAAATCCACCTCGACCACCTAGCTTGACAACTACTGGCAGTAAAGGCAATATATTCGGCTTCAGCTGTAGAGAGGGCTACAATAGATTGCTTATTGGAAGATCATGAAACTGCACTAGAACCAATTTTGAAAACATTCCCTAAAGTACTCTTGTAATCATCGAAACTTCCAGCCCAATCACTATCACAAAAGCCAACCAAACTTGGATTTGTAGCTTTATAATAATGAAGACCATGATTTTGGTTTCCTTTCACATATCTTAAATTTCTTTTTCCGGCTTCCCAGTGAGTATCTCTTGGAGATTCTATGAACCGACTAAGCATAATTACCGAATATGTGAGATTCGGTCTTGTTGTTGTTAGGTACATTAAACCACCAACAAGACTTTGATAAAGAGTTGGATCCACTACCTTTTTTTCCATCATATTTGCTTAATTTCAAACCAACTTCCATAGGAGTACTAATGAGTTTTGCATCTTTCATCCTAAACATTTCCAACAATTCTTTTGCATATTTCTTCTGAGAAATGAAAATTCCATCTTTATTTTGTTTTACTTCAATTCCAAGAAAGAAATGAAGTAGGCCCATATCAGTCATTTCAAATTCATGCATCATGGCCATTTTGAAACTTCAAACATTTTAACACTACTCCCGGTAAAAATCAAATCATCCACATATAAGTAAGCAATGAGAATCTAGCCTTGAGGACTTTTCTTGGCATAGAGAGTATGCTAATGAGGTGACTTATGAAAACCACTTTCTTTAAAATATGTGTCAATCTTTTTGTATCATGCCCTCGATGCTTGCTTTTAACTGTACAAGGCTTTTTTCAATTTACATACTTTTATCTCTTCATGTTTCTTCACATAGCTAGGAGGTTGATCAACATAGACCTCTTCTTCTAAGGTGCCATTTAAGAATGCTGACTTCACATCTATTTGAAATACTTTCCATTAATTTTAAGCTGCAAGAGCCAACACTAAACGAATGGTGTCTAAATGTGCAACGAGGGCAAAGACTTCATCATAGTCAACTCCTTGCTTTTGCCTATAGCCCTTGGCTAGTAAGCGAGCTTTGTATTTTTGAACTTCACCTCTTGGATTTAATTTGGTCTTGTATACCCACTTTACTCCAATTGTTTTTTTGCCTTTTCGAAGTTCCACCAACTCTCATGTGTCATTTCTTTCAATAGATTCAATCTCTTGATCCATGGCTTCAATCCACCTTTGATCTTTAGAGGCATTTTCAAAATTAACAGGATCGGCATCTACAAACAAAGCAAAACTCATCCACCATCAGTAATCATAACATAATCACTAGATGGATACCTTTTGGATGGTTGATACGGCCAACTAGATCTCCTTGATATAGGTGTTTTTTCATGATCATCATTTTTATCCAAACTCTCCCTTGATGAGGATGATGATGATGACGGAGAGCTTAGAACTTCATCATTTTATTCATCAAGCAAAATAGAATTTTGCTTCTTTTCATTTTCATTCCACTCCCATGACTCTTCTTCATTGAATTTCACATCTCTACTAACAATGATTTTGTTAGTCAATGGATTAAACAGCTTGTATGCCTTGGATTTTTCACTATAACCAATGAAAATGCATTTCTCCAATTTGTCATCCAATTTTCTTTTTTTCTCATCTGGTACATGTGAATATGCAATGCTACAAAATATTATCAAATGGCTAACACAAGGCTTATGACCACTCCAAGCTTCTTGAAGGGTCATATCTTGAATGCTTTTTTATGAGACACGATTGAGAAGATAGACCACACAAGCTACTACTTCAGCCCAAAATGAATTAGGCATCCTTTTGGCTTTCAACATATTGCTTGCCAAATTCATAATTGTTCTTGTCATACCCCAAACTCGAGAATTGGGAATTAAAAGCAGATCTCAAGGGCAACACACGTAACCTGTGACAATTCGTGCCGCATTAAGACTTACAAGAATTGCTACAAGGGTGATTCCACAGGTACGTATGAGGAAGATCCGTGAACACGTATCAATCATGTTTAATTTAAGCGGAAACCTAAAGAACTCACCTGTACATATCATAGACATTAATAAAACATTCAATAATTCCATTCTTATAACCAAAGTCTTTTAATTTCGCAACCACATGCACGTGATACACAAGGTCCATGAACATAAACAAAATGTAAAATGAAAAGTCCAAGTAAAAGCCAACTATGGCTACACAACAACCCCGAGGAACTTTGTTATGCGCTGTAGAGGATGACTAATAAAATACATCCTCATCGTTCCACTCGTTCACGTCCTGAGATACCGCTGTGGTTTCCTCCAGGGGTGCTTCGACTGCCGTATTAGCACTGGGTTCCGTACCTGTAACACTAAGGGTAGCACTGTTAACACAATGGTTAAGCAAATATAAGAGTATATAAGCCTATCATGCTGTAACAATTGAAATTAAACAACATAAGGATTAAAAGAGAGCAAATTAGGAAACTGGGCAAATTGTGCATGTGAATAAGCATGAATAAAAAATCATAGATAAAAGATAACATCATACTAATTGGCATCCACATGGCTATTTTCTCTCTAAAAGAGAGCATATCGTACTGTGGGAAATCACTAGCGATCAGGCCAAGACCGTCTAGCTACCCTAAGAGCGTCGACCAACTCTTTTTATAACTACTGCAGTAGGTAATATACGAAATACCCTTATTCCATCCCGTCGAACCTCTTATGGGTATAAGCTAAGTGGTGCCGACTCAATGTACCAAGACCGAATCGTATTCGAATTCATTCTTATCATACATAGCGATCGACTGGTACTCATAGAAAACATATATTAGTCTTGGAGATTGTTACCAATCATAGGATCAAAATTAAACGAAGAAACAGATAATCATAATGCATACGTAAAATGAGTTGCTAGAGCTCAAACCCTTTCTACCTTAGCTACACCTATTTTGGCTCACGGGATCACGCTCAATAGAAGCTTCGTCACCGATTAGCCTCAAGGTTCACCAAGAGAAATGGATAAATGATTAAATCATGTTGAGGATAAGATTTAGTCAACAATATGAATGCATATAGCTTGCGAGGTTATCAAAGGAATTTACTAGCCAATCCTATGTTAAGACATTCCGTGTTCCCTTAGTCATTTAATACGGTGTATTCATAAAACGTCCAGTGTCAGTGTATTACTATATTCTTAGTGTTACATTGTATAAGTGATGGACACCACTTCTTATGTCAATGCTCATGACGTGACGTCAGAAAACGATCAAAAGTTAAGAGGGAATGAGTGACAACTCAACACTCTTCCTTCTTAAGATATAATTACCATTGGGCTAATTTGTTTGAGGTATTGATTCCACTTATAAGGCCCTAATGATCTTGAGTTCTTAAGATTCTAAGGTAAGGTTGGTTTAAAGCCCTATAGTTAGCCATTGAACTAAATTCTAAAGTCAATTATCCATTTATAGGATTCTGTTACTCGACCGATCGAACAACTCCCAAAATCACAATTTGACCGATCAGATAGGGTGTCCAACTGATCGAACACATACAAAGCCGCAATCTGACTGATTAGGCTTCAGGATTGACCAGTTAGCCCTGAAGCACTCTGCTCCGGGAGATTCAGTTACAAACTAAATCCTCTTCAGGTTCATTCGACTTCCCTTGTATTCAAACACAATAAGGACCCTTCATACTACATTTTAGGGTCTCCTTACTAATTATTTGTAACATGCATTCAACAACCCAATCATTAACAATTCTAATCAATTTTACACAATCTCATAAAATAATAAAGAGTTGTAATTTAGTATATGCAAGGATCACAACAAGAATCAATGAATCAAGCATGCATGTAGAGAATATGCACCCTTATACTTGCCCTAAGTGCAGTGCTTCACCCAAATCAATTTGCCCTTTGGTTAGATGGTGGAAAAGGCTTTACTAGTAATGAATCTAATACATGCATGGAGGAGAATGAGAATGTGATGCATGCATGCTAATAGATTGAATCTCTTACCCCCATTGAACTCAAGAAATGCAATAGTGATAGGGTTTCCTTACCTCAAGTCTTCTACAAGCAAGAGGAAGGAGATGAGGCTTTAGTTTCCAAAGAAGAGAGCAAAAAGAGCAAAGAAGGAGAAGAAGAACCAAAGATTCGATGCATGCAAACCCTCTACTACCCAAGAAGGGAGACAAGATGAGGAAAAGGATGGGAAAGGAAAGGAACCAGTGCTACTGCAGTAAGAAGGAAGGTGGAAGAAGAGGATCGATGGTGGGTTTGGTTTTTAAATGAATGGGTTTCTGGAAATTACAAACAAGCCCTATTAGTTTCTAGGATTTTCAAGTTAAGTTAGTTAGGCTTAAATGGGCTAATATGAATCCGAATGGAATTAGACCAAACATGAAAGATAACTCTTAAGATGAGATGTACTCAATGCAATTAATATAATGCACTAATAATGCAAAACCATGAAATTCTAAAATTAGAAAGGGCTTTGACTACCTAACTAGGGTTCGAACCCGACTCAATTACCTGTCCATAACCCAAACCCGAGGGATTTGATTTAAATTAACCTATTTACATATTAATTAAAGTAAAACAAAATTAATTACTACAAATTATAATTATCTTGGGTTTGGACCTTACAGTTTTATTTTTCCTTTCCGCAACCCCCTTTTGTTGGGGTGTAAACGAGTGGTAAGTTGATACTTAATTCCATTTTCTTTCAAGAATTCTTCAAACTCATTTAATACACACTTACCACCTCGATCGAAACCCAAAGTTTTTAACATGAAACCACTTTGCTTTTCAACTATGGCCTTGAAAGGTTTGAAATAACTAAAGACTTCAGATTTTTCTTTTAAGAAATACACCCAAGTTTTTCTACTACAATCATCAATGAAAATGAGAAAATAGCGATTACCTCCATTTGAAATTGTATTCATTGTCCCACATAAATTTGAATACACCAATTGAAGTGGACTTGATGCTCTCCATACTTTTCCAATTGGGAAGGACTCTCTATGATGCTTTTCAAGTGCACATCCTTCACAAACTTGGTCTTGTCGGTCAATATTTGGCATGCCTCTCACCATATTCTTTTTGCACATTAAAGATAATGAGTTGAAACTCCAATAGCCAAACCGCATATGCCATAGCCATGGACTGTTTTTGATGATTGCACTAAAACATGGCAAATATTCATATTGGATGTTCAAACCAAACATATTATTTGAAGACATCTGTACCATTGTAATTAGAGAGTTGTTCTTGTCTCTAATCATGCAATGATCACCCTTGAAATCAACATCATGCCCTTTCCGAAGAAGCTATCCAACAATTAGAAGATTATGATTTAAGCCTGGCACATATAAGACATTAGACATTCTCTTTTGGTCTCCTTTCTTTGTGCGAAGGAGGACGTCACCATATCCTTTTGCTTGAAGCCTTCTGCCATCACCAATCTTGACTTCGGAGTGAATAGAATTGTCAAGATTAATAAATACATCTTTAGTGCTAGTCATGTGGTTACTACAACCACTATTAAGATACTAAATATCACCACAAATATTTTCACTAACATTGTAAGCGAGTAGGACAATTTCATTACCTTCCTTTTCTTGAACATTTTTATGTATAGAGCTTGATTCATTTTGTCCTTCATCAGCCATCTTCTTTCTACAATATGCTTGCATGTGCCCATATTTTTTGCAATAGTGGCATTGTATATGGGAATAGGAAAAGCCATGACCTCTTCCTCTTCCTCGTGGTCTACCTCTCCCTCTTGGAGTATTGTTATTGGAAGAATCATGAGATTCAGATTCTTTTTCATGTTTCTCATGTAAGCCATGTCCATGGTTGCTTCTTCCTCTTCCACGATTGTGTCCTCCTCTTCTCCCTCTAGCACCTCCTCTCAAAGAGAGTTGAGATTAGAAATCTTATTCTAGAGGAGAAGAATCAAATTGCTTAATGTGAAGTTCGTGAGATTGGAGTGATCCCACTAAACTTTCTAAGGACAATGAGGACAAATCTTTTGATTCTTCAATTGTAGCCGCTACATATTCAAACTTACGGGTCATGCTTCGGAGGATTTTTTTTACAACCAGTTGATATTCAATTTTTTCTCCATTTACTCTTAGTTGATTAACAATGCAAATAACTCGATTGTAGAAATTTTCAACTGATTCAGATTCTTTCATCCGTAGATAATCAAATTCATTTCTAGGAGTTTGTAATCTTACCATCTTTACCTTGTCCTCTCCTTTGTATGATGTGTAGAGTGTGTCCCATACTTGTTTTGTTGAATTTGCACAAGAGATTCTTTCAAAGACAGCTTCATCCACTGCTTGAAAAATGAAGAACAATGCCTTTTTATCCTTTTTGCGGTTCTCCTTCAACTCATTGAATTGTTGTTGAGTAAGAGCACTTGAATCTACTAGTTCTACAAAACCAGTTTTAACATTATCCTATAAATCTTAAGATCCATACAACACCTTCATCTAGATACTCTATTGGTTGTAGTTCTTTCCACTGAATTGAGGAAGCTGTGGTTGCAGCATGTTGTTGGAGGCTATAAAATCACCTTGAACTGTGCGCTGATACCACTTTGATGAATTGAAGTTCGTGTTCTACGAATACTGAGGTTCGCAGTGGAAAATACTCAGGTTTCAGTTCTGGGAACTAAAGTTGACAGAACAAAAATACTGAGGTTACAGTGAAACAAGGATGTCTTCACTAAAATAAAAAAACAAATATGGAGATTCAAGAGAAAAAACTTGTTCTCTTGATCTTAAACAACAAAGAAAGAACAACTAGGTATGGGACCTCGAATTTTCTCTTATTGAAGCATACATTGCAAAGAAATACAAGACTCTATTTATAGACCAAGATTTAACTGTTAATAATCCCTTACACTTCTCTAGGAATAATGATAATGATAAAGATGTATCTGAAAAGACATATAGAAACTGCAAAGAACTTATGGGGAAGCCCAAAAGATACTATACAATAGAGCAATAAACCATATTAGATAGTAGCAGCTCAAAAGACCCATAATGAAATCTAGCTTAATTCTAACAATAGTTGCACAAATAAAAGGAAAGAATTTATAGGAGGGTCTTTACTGTTATAAAGTCAGCGATGGCCTTTTTGGTGCATTGGGCATCTAACTTGATTTTTCAAGTAAGGTCCTCAAAGAAAAAAATGCTAAAATAGATTGTTGTGAGTGGTTTTCTTGAATCAAGTGGCCGATGGCTTAAGAGTTCTTTGACATTAGTGAGAACTGACATCCCTTTATTTTAGCAAAAATATATTAGATCAATATTTGCCAGTACATAATGCAGTTTTACTACATATTCTTTTGCAAAATGCCGAGAAAGATTTCCAGCTTCCCAATCTAATAGATGTGACTATGTCACTCAGGACCAGGTGAAGCAGCTCTGCATATAAGGATCTCTCTGCATGTGAGGATTTCTCTCAGGGTGTGATAGAGAAGAAAGATAGCATGGAAGCACTTGTATCATTCGTTGCGAAAGAGCTCGGTGCCATAGTCAAAGAGGAGGTGGGCTTGTTGGTTAGTGTCAAGAAAGAGCTTGAAACGCTTTCCAGCACATTCTCAGCTATTCTAGCAGTGCTGGAGGATGCCGAAAGGCAACAATTTACAGAGAAGGGGGTACGAGGTTGGCTTGGGAAGATAAAAAAAGTGGCATATGAGATGGAGGACATATTGGATGAGTGGAGAACAAATGCTTTTACATCCCAGCAAGATGAAGATGATATTGGTGAGATCCAGAAGGTACTCTCTTGCTTACTCTTTCTTTGTCCATGTTTCAAACAAGTTCAATTCCGCCACGATATTGGACATGAGATAAGAGGAATAACAGAGAGACTAAATAAAATTTATGAAGAAAGGAGACAGTATAAATTAAAAGAATCAGAAGAAACTAACATGAGGGAAGATATGTCAAGGCTTCACAAGGAACGTGAAACGGGGTCATTAATTGGTAAATCAGTGATTTTCGGCAGGGATGATGTTAGAGAGGAGATAATTAGAATGTTAGATATTGAAACTGGTCAAAAGGAGAAGTCAGTTTTCATTGTTTCAATAGTTGGTATGGGTGGATTAGGCAAGACGACTCTTGCTCGACTTGTCTATGATGATGAGACAGTGAAGAAACATTTAGAAAAGAGAATTTGGGTGTGTGTGTCTGTTCCTTTTGATGCGGGTAGGATTGCAAAAGAAATCATTAGAAAGTTGGATTCGAAGTTGGAGCAGCCTAATCCAGAGCATTCGGACTTGGACACATGGCAGCACAAACTTTGTGAAGCCTTTGGTAAAGAGCCATTTTTGCTTGTGTTGGATGATGTTTGGGACGACTGTGGTCGGCAATGGGAGAAACTGTGGGTTCCACTTGAGCATGCTGCACCGGGAAGTAGGGTTGTGGTTACTACTCGTCTTCGTCAAGTTGCTGAAGTAATGGATTCGACTCATATTCATGATTTGGGAAAATTACCTGATTCATATTGTTGGGAACTATTTGCGTCGAAAGCATTCGAAGGAAGAGAAGAGCAAGAGTGCATGGAGCTGAGAGAGATGGGCGAGGAAATTGTAAGGAGGTGCGACGGCTTACCTCTTGCTCTAGAGGTGGTAGGAAGTCTGTGCAGGGAAAAGAGAAAGCAAGATTGGGTAGACGTCCTACAGAGCGAAATATGGGAATGGAAAACACCTAAGCATACAAGCATCTTACCATCTCTCTTGTTGAGCTATTATGATTTGCCTGTCTATTTAAGACGTTGCTTTTCATTTTGCTCGATATTTCCTAAAGATCATGCAATTGACAAGGATGAGTTGGTGAAGTTATGGATGGCTCATGGTTTTATTAAATCTGAGGAAAGACGCATTGAAAAAGTTGGTAAAGAGTATTTTGATGATTTGGTGAAGCGCACATTGTTTCAGCAAGAGAAAGTTGACGACGAAGAGAAAATTGACGACGAAGCAACTTTTTATTATAAGATGCATGATCTTGTTCACGATCTAGCAACCTTTGTCGAGTCTGTTGACGATGGTGCAATGGAGATTGAAAATTTAGAATCCGATTCTGTTAATTATTATCACCTGTCAATACTTTTGACTCGTCGTAGTAATTTCTCATCCATTCTCTCTCGATTGCGCAAAGTGAAAAGATTGCGCACGCTCCTATTATATGGATGGTCAAACATTTCTGCAATCCCTTATGATTTTTTCAATCCTCTGAGATTTCTGAGAGCACTAGATTTAAGTGGAACTTCCATTGATAATTTGCCGAGTTTCATAGGGAAGCTAAAACATCTAAGGTATCTCAATTTATGTGAATTAAAGATCCAGGAACTGCCTGGATTTGTGACTGATCTCTATAATTTGCAAACTCTGAAACTGGATTATTGCCAAGATCTTCGTACACTACCAAGTGGTATGAGCAAACTGGTGAAATTGCGGCATCTTGAGATTGAAGGTACTAAAAAGCTCAAGTTTTTACCGAATGGACTTGGGCGACTGAGTTCCCTTCGAACATTGTGCAAGTTCCCTGTGGGGGATGAGAACAGAGGATGTAAGATTGAAGAACTAAAAAATCTCAACCTTCTTATAGGAGAATTTAAAATACAAAACTTGGAGAGGGTAATGAATGTGAATGATGCTAGGGAAGCGGAACTTCATAAGAAGAGTTCTCTTCATGTTTTATCTTTAAGTAGTAAAGAAAAGAGCAATGACGAGTGGAGAACGTCAGAAAAAGATGAGATGGAAAGGATGGAGCAAGTGTTGGAGAACCTTAGACCCCCTCATTCAAACCTAAAAGAGTTGAAAATAATAAACTACGCGGGTCAAAAGTTCCCCAGTTGGTTGGAGGATTCAGAGTTTTCCAGTTTAGTTCGAGTCGTATTGAAGAACTGCAGGAAGTGTACAGAGCTGCCTGGTCTTGGAAAATTGCATTCACTTAAATACCTGGAAATAATTGGAGCTGTCGAAGTGAAAGTCGTGGGTAGCGAGTTTTACGGGAATGTTGATGTTAAAGGAACAATAATATTTCCAAAGCTGGAAAAGCTTCAATTCTGCGAAATGCTAAATTGGGAAGAATGGAAGTTGGCAGAGGAACATGGAGAGGTGAAGGTGATGCCATCTCTCAAGACGCTGGAAATTGAAGACTGCAACAAGCTGAAGGTGTTGCCCACCTGCCTCCCCAATAATTTAATCAAAGTAGAAATTAGAAATTGCAAGGAAGTTATTTGGGCTCAGGAGAATCCACTCCCACACCTTCGATATTTGACTCTCCACGATGTAAGAGGGATATCATCAGTTAAGGCACTACCGTCGCTCCCTGCTGTCGAGGCATTAGAGATTTGGGGATTCTCTTGCGAATCACTACCCTCGGATGGATGGGGACTGCTTGAATCACTCCACACTCTTAAAATATGTAGAGGTCCTGAATTGGCATCTCTGCCTGGTGGGTTAGGGCAGCTCAAAGCGCTTCAAACTCTGGAGATCTCCTATTGCCAAGGTTTGTCATCTCTGCCCGATGAGTTGGGACAGCTCAAAGCTCTTCAGACTCTGACGATCGAAGGATGCCAGCAATTGTCATATCTGCTTGATGGGTTAGGGAAGCTCAAAGCTCTTCAAACTCTGAGAATCACCGGTTGCACACAGTTGTCATCTCTACCTAGGGAGCTAGGGCAGCTCAGAGCTATTCGGACTCTGGAGATCTCCTATTGCCAAGGATTGTCATCTCTGCCCGAAGAGTTGGGGCAGCTCAAAGCTCTTCAAACTCTTAAAATAGAGGGGTGCGAACGATTGTCATGTTTGCCTGATTGGTTGCAGGAGCTCAAAGCTCTTCAGTGCCTAAACATCGGCTCGTTCAAACAGTTGTCTTCTTTACCTGAGTGGCTGGGGCAGCTTAAAGCTCTTGAAACTCTTAGCATCTATCAGTGTGATCTATTTTCGGCTCTGCCTGATTGGTTAGGGCAGCTAGATGCTCTCCAAGTTTTATCCATCAGGGGTTGCCATGAATTGATTTCTCTGTTCAATGGCTCGGTACGATTCAAGGCATTGCAGCGTCTCACAGTCTTGGATTGTAATAGATTGACATCTCTATCTGATGGGTTGTTGCAACTCGAAGCGCTACGAAGTCTCAGTGTCTGGGAGTGTGAGAGATTGACGTCCCTGTTTTTTGACGGGTTTGAACAGCTCAAATCGCTCAGTATACTTTCCATAAGTAACTGCCCACAGCTGAGGCCCTTGCCAAATCTGCAACGCCTTACCGCACTTGACGGTTTGATAATCAAAACATGTCACGCCCCACCCTTCACACATGCATGATATTGTCCGCTTTGGCCCATCAGCCTCACGGTTTTGTTTCTGGTGGGCCTTAACCCACCAAAAGGCCTCATGCATAGTAAGGGTGCAAGCTCTCTATATAAACCCATTCACTTTCCTCTCTATAGTCGATGTGGGACTCCAGGATGTCACAATCCACCCCCCTTAGGGCTGCACGTCCCTGTGCAGTAGCCTGCCAGTTCTTGTAGCCTGCCAGCCCTCTTGGCCCGCCCACATATGAACCCGCCCACTTGCACCAGGCCACGGCAGGGACCCACACTCGAACTAGTCGAGAGTCGGCTCTGATACCATTTGTCACGCCCCACCCTTCACGCATGCATGATATTGTCCGCTTTGGCCCATGGGCCTCACGGTTTTGTTTCTGGTGGGCCTCAACCCACCAAAAGGCCTCATGCAAAGTAAGGGTGCAAGCTCTCTATATAAACCCATTCACTTTCCTCTCTATAGTCGATGTGGGACTCCAGGATGTTACAATCCACCCCCCTTAGGGCTGCACGTCCCTGTGCAGTAGCCTGCTAATATGAACCCGCCCACTTGCACCAGGCCACGGCAGGGACCCACACTCGAACTAGTCGAGAGTCGGCTCTGATACCATTTGTCACGCCCCACCCTTCACACATGCATGATATTGTCCGCTTTGGCCCATCAGCCTCACGGTTTTGTTTCTGGTGGGCCTTAACCCACCAAAAGGCCTCATGCATAGTAAGGGTGCAAGCTCTCTATATAAACCCATTCACTTTCCTCTCTATAGTCGATGTGGGACTCCAGGATGTCACAAAACATGTCCACTTGTAACGGAGCGGCTCGAGAAAGACAAAGGAGAGGACTGGTGCAACATATCCCGCATCCCATACATTCAGATTGATTACAAGATATTCTAAATAAGGTATGGAATGACATGAAGAACTGTTTATCTTTCTATTTATATTTTCTGTGCAATTTCTCTTTTCTCTTACAGCATCTTGAATAGGAATGCTCCACTCTGATGAAGGAGTAGAAGAAATGGAGATATTACAAACAGCTTCAATCAAAGCTTTGGAAGTTTCTTCTGGAGACTAGTTGTTCCACTCGTTTCTCTCTTCAGTTTTATTTATTTATTTATTTATTCGGATTCTTAAGTCTTAAATGGACATTTATCAAGCTGAACATGTGTGATTTAATTTTGTCGCAGTCACTTGCATCCAGGTGGCCGTTTATGAGACACTTGTGTGTTGTACAAGCATGACATGTGCTGGTTGACATGCATATGTGCTAAATAATGAAGGTTCCATTTCCACTTCAATACATAAATATTGGTGGCCACTGTTTTTCAACTTTTTTTTGGCTGACAGATGGAACCAAATTCAAAAATGTAAACAGATGGCCTGGTAGATTGATGGACACCCTCATCCTAATGGATTGAACACTGCAATCCAAGATAGAATGTGAAATATCAATCACTATATGGAGGAGGTAACTTACGTTAAATTATAAATTCCACTTTAGTGGTAAGCCATGAGTGGCTGAGAAAGGGGGCATGAAAAGCAGGTTTTAATCACCCAAATACAAGATTCACAACTTTTTTTTTTTTTTTGAAAGGCTAGATTCACAACTTACATTGAGTATATGTATGCTCATTTATTGCTCTCGATAATACTGTTATAGCGTTATGTAACCCTATATATGTAATCATGGGTAATCATGGCCTTGCGGGAGATAATTAAAGAATCTCTTGCCATAAGAGTAATTTCAGACATTGTTAAGTTTATATATTCAAGAACCGGTAACTTGATTTTCATGTAAATTAGGGATCATGGGTTTGGATAACTTAGTTAACTGTAAATATATAAGTTTTCTCTGTCATTTCTAATTTCAAGTAATTAGATATACAAGTAAGCTGATTGCAGACTAGGATGCAAACAGGAGCTGGGGAGACCTTTACATAGGAATGGTGGAAGGAATTCTGTGAAAATAGCAACTCATTGGCTCCTTTGGGGGATGATAACTCTAGAATGTGGGTTCTAACAATGTGGTGGTGTTTATAGGGAGCAAGAAATGATTTCTTATATAAGGGAGAACAGTTGAACCCCACAAATATAATTTTCTCAATTAAATCATTGTTTGATTATAATAGTGATCCTTGCTTGAGAAGGTGTAAAAAAAATGTGGAAGAAGGACCCCTTAGAGTGATTGGATCCAACAAAGACGTTATAATATTCTTAGTTGCTGCTTATAAGGTAACTGATGGAAAAGTTTCATTTGGTTATATTGCTATGCTTAAAGGGATTATTATGGATGCATGTATTTGTAATGGTCCAAAAGTCGCCTTTGCTAAGGAAGCTGCCTTTGCTAAGGAAGCCGAAGTGAGAGCATTCTCACAGCCTTAAAAAAAAGCCCATTGAAAATATCTTTACAAAAGTCCATGTGCTATTGAATGCTAAAGAGGTGGTTCAGGTTGTTAAAGGCAATTTTGACTGGTTGATCAACCCAATTATTGTTGATATTAAGAAGTTAGCCTTGAGTTTTTCTCATGTTGACTTTTCATATATTCCTAGACTTTTTAACTAAGTAACTCACTTGTTAACCAAATTTTGTTTTTCAATCAGTAGGGATTTAGATCGAGAATGGACGTTGCTGTTGTTAGGTATGAGGGGCTGATTGTTGGTCTTTTTTTTTATGTAGTTTTGCTTATATTCTTTTATTTTATTTTGTTGTGCTTGTTGAATGAAAAGTTCAATTTTACCAAAAAAAAAAAAAGTATTAGCCTTTGTTGCTAGTCTAATTCTAAAGGCAAGACTGATAAAAAAATTTTTAAAATCTTTTGTACATTTATCTTCGTTCAACAAATGTCAACAATTTTCTCTTTGAACCCAGCAGGAGAGCATTCAGTAGTTTTATAATTATCACTTTTTAGGCAAAAAAGTTAAAATGCCAACTAATAAAGATGTCAATTTTGTACCATTGATTTAGGAAGTTTCTATTCATACAACCACTTTTACTCTCCTTACAGAGGCAAAAATAACTAAATAAATAGAATAAAATCAAAAAAATCAAAACTCTCCAAAATACCCCTCACCCCTTCTTTCCTTACACTTCTCCCTCCTTCCTCTCTCCTCCCCTTCCCCACCTCCCCCTTCGGCCAGTGACGAGGACCGGCAAGTGGAGGGCTCTCCCTCTCCTTCCCCTCCCTCTGTCTCTCTCTCTCTCCCTCTTCCTCCTCTTCTTCCTATTCCTCTCCCTCTCTCTATTCTTTTTCTTTCCCTCTCCCCTTTCTTTTCTCTATTGCCCCTTTCTCTCCCTCCTCACTCTCCTCGCTACAGGGAGACCGACGTCTCCTCGCAGCAGTAGAGAGATCGGGTCTCCTGCTACAAGGAGATTAATGCGTCTCCCCATAGCAAGAGACCAGATCTCCTTGTAACAGGGAGATCCCAGTCTCCCTGCAGCGGGAGACGCGATCTCCCTCCTACTGCGGGGAGACGCCGGTCTCCTTGCAATGGGGAGACTGGGGAGGGAGAGAAAGGGGGAAGGGAGGAAATAAGGGGGAGAGGGAAAGAGAGGGAAAGAGAGAGAATAGAGAGAGGGAGAGGAAAGGGAGAGGAATAGGGAGAGGAAGAGGGAGAGAGAGGGAGGGGAGGGATAGGAAAAGCCCTCCGCCAGCCGGTGCTCGTCGCAGGCCGAAGGGGTTGGTGGGGAAGGCGAGGAAAGAGGAGGGAGGGAGAAGTGTAGGGAGAGAAAGGGTGAGGGGTATTTTGGAAAGTTATTATTATTATTATTATTATTATTATTTTGCCTATGCAAGAAGAGTGAAAATGGGTGTTTTGAATAGAAGCTCCCTTGATTTAACAAAAGGATTCTTGTCTATCCCTTTTGTCTTTGAAAAAGTTATAAAATGCCAAGCTAAGAGTACGGTAAAGAGAACCCATCACGGAATTATTTAAGTGTGTGATAGTGCTTCTCCCTCTAGTCATGTGTATTTTTGACACGTGTATACCCTTATTAGTCATATGTACACCGAAGGCCCTACTCTAGTCAAAGCAGTGGCTAGTCCAGATAGAGACTCCCCATCTGTTTTTCTTTTTACACATCCACCTACACCTCCATCTGGCAACATTACTGTAGTCTGGAGCGCAAAAGGTGCATCACCTTGCAAAAGCTTACAAGCTCCTTTCCCAAGTTTCCCAAACCAGAAGAGAAACCCATTAGTTTTTCATATCTCGTGGCCCACTTGTAAGTTGATGTGAAATTTATCTCCAAATTTAATAATAAGCGTGAGTGCACAGTTGTTTTGTTGAGACAGTAGCAAATACAGCTTGATCCCACAGAGAGCACTTTTTAGCTTTTTAATTAAAAATCTATTTTTTTAAAAGAAAAACAATAATAAAAGAAATATGTAGTATGTAAATAAGAAACTAAAGAAACTTTCTAAAGTTAGCTACAAGAATCCACTTAGTTACTTAAAAATCTAATTTATGTAATTAATTAATCCTTTTTGTCTCAATTATTATTCAGTTTAGAAACAAATTAATGTTTTTATCTAGATAATTTGACTATTGCAAAAACTAATTTTTAATTAAGAAAAAAAAATTAATACCTAAGACCTCCTTCACTTCATAAAAGAATGAAAATCCTAAGCATTACCTATCAAACTAAACATAAAATATCAAAAATAACTACAAATATAAGTATAATCTATCAAAGTAAGTATAAATGATCAAAATTTATTCATTACAAATATAAATCAGAGGTTTACCTTTGGCATAAAGGCATATCTATTATTATCTTTTAAAAGAATATTAAAAAGAGATAATCAGAGAAGAATAGAATAACAAACATAAATTAGAATATCAAAATACTTAGTTTCATCTGTATGCTCTAATAAAAAAACTCAGCCCACCATTATAAAGAACTTGAAAATAACTTCATTGATATGTTTTCCTTATACAATGGTTTCTTAGAAATCTCTCTTATAGATCGTAGTTTTTGGAACAAGGCTTCAGAATACCTTTAAAATAAAATCAGAAATTAATGGAAGGAAGAGAGAGAAAGAAAGATTTGAGACTTCCAGATTTGGCTAGGAATGAGGAGGAGCTTCCTATGGTGGCTTCCTTTTATAGTTTTCTAGCTCCTTAGGTTCATTGACTCTGAATCTCTTCTTGGTGGATTGAGAGATAAGATCTGTTGTTTATTGATTGGGTTTATCTCCTAAGATGAGAGAGATCTTGGAGGCTTGATAAGGTGGAAGCTTTTGGATTTCTTATATGATCTTCAAATGAGTTCATAGTATAATCCCACCTAATAATATACATGAAAGTTTTTGGGCCCATAACTTTCTCATTTTAGCTCCGATTTATGTAATCTTTGGCTCTACGGACATATACCCTAAAAGAGTTTTCTAATGGTGGGTCATTTTCATCGATTCAGCATTTGGATTGAGAGTTATGACCAATTTAATATAAACTATCCTGAGAAAAAAATGATTGCATTTTGAGTTCTAATTTGCAATGAACTCTATTTCTGCAACAGTTTTAACTTGTTAGCCAAGTTAGAGAAATATTCTTTAACACAAATAGGATGAAATAAGAGCTTCTGGATGCCTTAACTGATCTTTAAGTGGGTCCACAAGCAGATGAACTTAAAGGTGTAGATATTTATGCAGAGGGACTTAAATCATCCCTAAGACTCTATGGGTCTTACAAATTTCATTTTTTATACATTCTAATTCAACCAGTAAAATACTGAAGAACCCACATTGAGACGGAATCCATTCAGATGGAGTTCTACTCCAACTGAAACTCTTTGGAGAAAAATTACAAACATTCTTAATTAATATATAAAATGTGTAAAAATGATGTAAATTCCAATTTCTAGGTGAAAATACATGAAATAATGGATTAAATGAATAATGGTACAATTCACCTAAGTAAATCCATAATCCACTCCAAAATGATGTATAAATGTACCAATTCATGAACTTTAACATAAGTTTCCACGGTGGGTCATCTTTTTTAAATTAAAAAAACACCTATGCTTTCACGTTTTATGATTAAAAAAATGCCTCATAAAGTGAATATGAATATCTAACATATAAAACACTATAGTTTAGTAAAGCGTATAATTTTATACATTTCATCAATATAAACCCACTTTGTCACAGGTCCCCTTTGGGTATGATATAAGAATTTCTAGCTCTTTAGGCCAAGGTTACATAAATACTATTTGATCCATGTATATCTCTTTTGTATGTTTTTCTCTCTTTATGTGTGTTTTGATTGTAGATTTCCGCACTTCCATACATGGACCATAGTTCTTCTCTTTAGTATTTTCTTTGAAATTAACTTCTCAAAGTCAAACCGATATTTTTGAAAAATAGAAAACTATTTTATTGCCTTTTTCCCTCAAATAAACAACTTTCATTTTCTTATCGTCATTGTGATCATATCACTTGTCAAATGTCTTTAATTGAAAATTTACTGAAAGACTTAAGGTCTAATCATAAAAGTTTTAAAATTTTCTAATCTTAAAAGTTTTGGAATTTATATTCTTTTTTTAAATAAGGTAAAAACTAATTGGGTATGTTTATTTGAGGGTAGAGTAAAATAGAGTAGAGTAAAGTCAAAATAAAAAAAGAATAATATATAATGTGGTTATAATGACATTTTATTTTTAGTTGTTTACTATGAAATCTTTTTGACTTTTTGTATAAAAAGTAGAAATCTTTTTGTAATTTAGTGATGACTTTTTATCTTTTTTTGAAAAAAAAAGAAGACAAATTTGAATTTTTTTAAAACAAAAGATATTTTAATATTAAAAATTTTATTTTACCTCATAAATAATGCATAAAATGTCTTGTTTGGAGCATCAGTTTAAAAATCGCTCAAATTGCTTCAAGTATCAAATCAGATGCAAACACGGTTCCCTTAGAGTTTGGACCGCTGTCTCCAAATAGAAAGCCAAAAATTTCCATTTTGATTTTCAAGTCTTGGGAGGCCACCTGGCCCTCTATCGCCGATTGGATTTTTCCTACGCTGTGCCACTTCCCATGCTTGGGGTGCTACCCACTCAGATTGTTGGTGCGATGCCATATCTGGCTAGGTAGCTATTTGATTCCAAAGTCAAATTTATTTATTTCCATTTTAATCTTTCTATTTTTTTGCTCTAGTTTTTGTCTGCCTAGTGCTTCATAGCATGAAGTAGACCTTTTTGTTCCCTTGGTTATATTAGAGGATACCATTTCTTTTGCTCCTTTTAAGTTCCTTTTGATTCGATTCTTACAACCCGTGGACCTAGAACTCGACATAAGTGCCTCTAATATTGTAAACTGTAGTTCAAAATAAAATTTAGTTGAATAATTTTAAGTTTAATCTTTGAAATTGTAAACTTACTACACTATTATAAGTTGAATGATATTATTATTTAAAAAAATAAAAATACAAATGTGAAAAGAAATTTGAACAAATTTTGAAACTAGATCTTAATCCTTTGGTAAAACCCAATTTCGAAATTAAATCCTAATTCTCTCATCAATGCTGGACTTGAAATCAACAAAATACGTTCCAAGGTGAAGCCACCATTTAGAAACGGATCCAACATAATTTCAGTTCAAAACCAACCCATTTGCATTCCCACATCTGAAGTTCGATACTCTCAATGCTTCGGGTGATGCCCGCTCAGATTGTTGGTGTGATGCCAGGTCAGCTTAGGTAGTTAAAAGACTCTCAAGTCAAATTTATTTCCTTTTTAATCTTCTATCTGTTTTGTTCTACTTTTTTTTTATCCTGGTAATTTATAGCATAAAGTTGACTTTTTTTGTTCCCTTGTTTATATTTGGAGGATACCGTTTCTTTTGCCATGTTTTGCAAGCTCGATTGATGCTGGATCCTCTGAGTGGGTTGTGATACGGGGAGCGTGAGTGGACAAACAGGAGGATGCTACCTATTGGTCTACTGTCCCACACCCACTCTTCCTTCCTATGCACAAAAAATAGGATTGGGCAGGGGAGTTCTTGGCAATTATCAAAATCTCCATCACAAGCAGAGAACCCAATATCCAAATCCCTGTCATCTTCTGGGGAAGCTCTGGCCAAGGACGAAAATAACTTCACCGGCCATTGCCAGTATAGAAGTTTTCTTTCTTCTTCTAACTTCCATCTCTTCCATAAATGCTACAAATCAGTTTGGGTGTGGAGTTTTGACCATTTATCATACAGTGGCCTAAGATGAATGAGTGCTCAACGCCATTCAAAGTGTCTACGGGTAAGGAGAGATCATCAGTGGGCCGGCCACACATGATTGATATGTTGGGTTTTGTCTTGTATTCCGGTTTAGCCGGATCGGTCGTCTGGGTTAGCCAGAACCGAGACTCAGGGTTAGGGGTATTTTAGTCATTATGTATGGGTTTTCTTGGTGGTCAAGAAAGCGGGAACTATATATATTGATGTACTGTAACCCTAGATCCTGAGAGGGGATTGAGATGGGATCATAGTAGATGAGTTCTCTTCTCCCGTGGACGTAGGCAAGTTGCCGAACCACGTAAAACCGCTGTGTCATGTGTGTGATTGCTTGATGGTGTGATTGCTTGCGTAGATCGTGGTAGATCCGTTGATCGCGGGTAGTTTCCGTTGCGCCGCTTTTCCCAACATGTGGTATCAGAGCGAGGTTGAGATCGCTCGTGGTTTGCGATTAACGGATCTGGGATTTCTGGGTGGAGAAGAAGATCAATTAGAGGAGAAGAGATCACAGCCGTGATCTCTGTGGGCCATCATCGCTGGAAGCCGACGTTGAAGAGGATCGAGGTTGTTTGTGCAGGTTGTAGAAGATCATCTGAAGAAGAGATCTGCTGCGATCTCTGTTTGTGCCGCTCGATTAGGGCAAATAGAGGTGGGTTCTTTCCTTGGCTGTCGGTTTTGACGAGGAAGACCGGAAGAAGAAGAAAACAGAAGAAGACCGGAAGAAAACAAAAAAAAAAAAAAAATTCTGTAATCACCGGTCGCCGCCCGTTTGCTGCACATCGTCAAGCCACTGCCGCCGCTGCTACCCCGCTCGGATCACCGGAGAAGACGCACGCAGAAGCCGTCGCCGCCCACTGCACCGTTGCTGCACGCAGCCGCAGCGATCGCCGTTCCGTCCCGGGTTCCGTCGTGTTCCGACCTGTTCTGGAACCGCTGCGATCGCCGTTCCGTTCCGTCCCGGGTTCCGTCGCCGTTCCGTCGCAGCCCGCCGTCCTTGGTCGCTGGAACGTATCCGAGGACGAAGACCCGGCGCGTCCGGCCAGTTGCTCTGTTGCAGTCGCAGTCAGCAGAACAGAGAACAGAGGAAGAAGAAGGGCATTCGGGCCGGGTCAGGTCAGGTTCGACCCGACCCGGTTGCAGCACAGCCCAACCAAGCAGCAACAGGTCGGGTTTGGGTTCCGGGTTTTGAGTTTCGGGTCGGGTCAGTTCGACCTGACCCGCGGTGGAGAAAAAGCCCTGGTCAACAGGTTCCTGTCGGTTCAGGTTTCAGGTCAAGTCGTTTCGACCTAACCCGCGGTGACGGCCCAGTCAAGCAGAGACTGAAAGTCGGGTCGGGTCGGATCGGGTAAGACCTGACCCATGTGCGCAAAGAGTCCAGCAGCAGGAGTGCAGGCCAGGTCGGGTCGGGTAGACCTGGTCCGTGTACTAGAAGCCCAGCAGTTCAGAGACGGTTCAGTTCCGGGTCAGGTCAGGTCGGACCCGAACCCGGTTCGCCAGAGAAGCCCAGCAGAGCAGAGCAGTTCAGTTCAGTTCCGGGTCAGGTGAACCCGACCCGGATCCGTTTCAGAAGCCCAGTTTGCCAGCAGCCGTGACGTCAGCAGTGACGTCAGCACGGTCAACCGGCAGGTTTGACCATATTCAATGGCTGAAATTGTTTCTGCGATATCTTGATCGTCCGATGTCCGATCGGAGATCCGTTTGCGCCTACGGACTCGTTGTGAGGAGATCTACGCGTTTGTGGAAGAAGATGGGCTGGTCAATGGTCAACATGGATGTTTGACCAATTGGAGTGTAGAGAATTAATTCTGCGATATCGAAGCCATCCGGAGTCGGATTTCAGATCCGTTTCTTCCAGCGTGCTCACGGTGACGAGATCTACGAGGTTGATAAAAGATATTGGCAGTTTGATGGGCAGAAAATTGGGGGACTGAAGAAATTGACAGATTCACGATGATAGCAATGGATTCAAGCATCACGGGCCAGATTGAAGTGTTTGATGGAGAAACGACTTCAGGGATTGGCATGATAGGGTGTTAGACTCCGTGATACAGCAATGATTGAAAAGTGTTACTTGATGTCGTCAATGGTAGATTGCTCCAAGTACTTTGATGGAAAACTCAGATCCGCGTCGAAGGGATCGAAAAGGAGCGACATGCCAAAGTGGAAGAAAAAGCAAAAGGAATCAGAATCAGAAGGAGGTAGTGTGCAACAAAGCTCGGATTCGGTTGACAGGGAATCAGTTTTGGTCGCTACAGGTATGGATCCGGTTGTTGATTCATGGTATTGGGATTCAGATTCTTCCTATCATGTGATTGAGTAGAGATTGGTTTGATGCAAATAACTATCATGGTTGATGGATTTGTTCTTATGGGGGGATAATGCAACTGATGAGCATTTGAGATAAGAACGGTAGAGATCCAGGTGTATGATGATAGTTATTCAAACCCTAACGGCTGTGATATATGTTCCGAGTTAACGAAGAAATAGGATTTCTTTGTGTGCCTTAGATTTCAAAGGCTGCAAGTGCACTGTAGCGGGTGGAGTTACGAAGGTGGAAAAGGGAACATTGGTCATCATGGAGGGTGAGATGGTCAGAAATCTCTGCAGGTTGATAGGAGATGCTTTTTCAGGTGGAGCAGTGAAGGAGACATCAAATAACAGGGGAGGAAATCTGTGGTTCAGGTGGAGTTAAATGCGACGGATCATTGGAAGATGGATTGATGGATCTTCAATGATATCATCTAGAGGAAATCCAGGAAGCCCTGAACGGAGATGATTTTCTCGGGAAAAGGTAGTTTTGTTCAGGTCGGAGTAAGCCGGTTTAAGCATGGGGTCATACTTAACCCGCATGTACTGTGCCCAACCCACCAGAACAGACTATAACAGGACAGTTGCAAGTTTGACAGAAAGAACACCGGGATGGAGACAGAAGGAAGGATTCACAAGGTACCAGTGAGATCCGGATTCAGGAAGGTCTTCAGTTTTGTCTTGACGGATGGAAATTAGGTTCATTGTGTTGCACGGTCAAAGGAAGCAACTGTGGCCACGCTAGGTCGTAGCGTGTGCGGAGGCGTACCTTTCAGCGAGGTATGTGAAGTGCTGGTTCAACATGTTAGAGTGTTGAAGAAAGAAGACTGCGCCATTGGTGTAGTGACGTACCTTTCAGTAAGGTACGTGAAGACATTACCAGGTATCTCAAGGTGGCTCTGAGGATTTGCGGAATCCAAGCCAAGGTGGAGATTGTTGGGTTTTGTCTTGTATTCCGGTTTAGCCGGATCGGTCGTCTGGGTTAGCCAGAACCGAGACTCAGGGATAGGGGTATTTTAGTCATTATGTATGGGTTTTCTTGGTGGCCAAGAAAGCGGGAACTATATATATTGATGTACTGTAACCCTAGATCCTGAGAGGGGATTGAGATGGGATCATAGTAGATGAGTTCTCTTCTCCCGTGGACGTAGGCAAGTTGCCGAACCACGTAAAACCGCTGTGTCATGTGTGTGATTGCTTGATGGTGTGATTGCTTGCGTAGATCGTGGTAGATCCGTTGATCGCGGGTAGTTTCCGTTGCGCCACTTTTCCCAACATGATATGGGCCCAATAGATTCCAAGGCCGGATGACAAGTGAAGATGTTTCTCTTGACCTGGGATAACTTTCTTTTGTTCCAGTCATGTCGGGTGAAGACCCATTCGTGTCCGGTTGGAGCTTCATCCCGAGAGAGGAGGAAGGGATTTCTGCGTCCTCAGGTTTGAGGATGAAACTTTTTATATATTTGTAAAAACCCCCCTTATGCATTTTCTTATTATTTCTGCAAACCAAATTAGTGATGGGCTGCCACTTGACATAATAACGAGTCACAGGTGATATTCAATGGATGGAGGGACTAGGTGGGCCAATCACATGCTGACAACATCATTCAATGAATGGATGATGGAGGGACTATGGGCTGGCATATGCGAGACACAAAAATCGTAGATCCGCCGTTGGGGCCATTTGCTCCCTTTTGTACGTCATACATTTCTGTATGCTTTACCTCTGCCATGCTTGGACTTTGGATGCATAAAGAGCTAGGTGAAAACATTTCGTCTTCATAGCATGAAATACCCATTTTCACAAAGTAGGTCGTTCCTCCTTGTAAATAAAGATGGAGGTAGTTAGGGGTAAAAACATCTTTTTACTATAAATGAAAAGGATAAAATGGTCAACCAAACAAAAGTAAAGAGATGAAATGGTAAGGGTTGCTTTTCCCTTGATTGTTACTCAAGGGTTATTTCAGCAAAAATCCAAAATATAGTGACTTTTTTGAGATTTCTTAAAAAACATAGGGGCATTTTTGTAAAAAATTCAGATATGTATAAGTCAATTGTACACAATGTGATTTTCATACTTACATTTTGAGCCTCACAAGTTAATAGATGTTCCTGTGCCTTATGAAGCAGCTTTGCACACAAATCTTAAGGTGCGACTCTAGGGTAAAGCGGGTGAGGCCGGATATGGACTTAGGCTAACCTAATCCATTAATACTCTTAGATAAGAAAAGTTACTCATTGATTTTTATTTAGATGCTAAAATTGAAATTTGTTTTCAAATCCCTATAATCTCTCCCACAAATTAAAACTAATTCAAAATTAACATCGAAATTAGGTTGGGAAATTAGAGCTCATTTGATGATTAGGAAAGTGTGGATCCTACATGAGAAGCCATTTAGGGTTCAATCTAGCTATTTGCCCAGTCCTAGTATTCTGGTACACCAATTGGGTTTCTCCAAACTCGAGCTTTTATGGCCTGACCTAACTAAAATAGAAAAGTTAAGTTGGGCTAATTTTAAATTTGGGTTGGACGACTAAGCCTGAATTTCCTAATCCTCATGAAGTTAGGGTCAGATTCAGATTTGGGCCATACGGTAACCAAGTTCAACTATGATGCTTGACTTATTTATATACTTACTTTGAATTACACGTGTATTGTATAATTTTATTTGTACCTTAAAAAGTTTATAGTTGTTGGATAAAAAAAAAAAGGCCAACTCTCCTTTGTCCCTAAACCACATTAGTGAGAGAGAGTATTACGTACAATCTGAAACTCAAATGTTTAGGACCTGCTAAATAAATATTCTACACAGCTTAACGTAATCCACTTCGAACAACTCACTTACCTAATGATATTTAGATTGGACAATATAATATGATATATGAAGCTAATTGAATCCAATTACCAATTTCAAATTTGATTTTGAACTCTTTCAATTTTTACCTCTACAAATATCTGACCCACTCATATCACCCATGCATTTCATTCTTTGATTTTAACAATCCTGAGTTTACTTCTGAGTGGATTCCGAAGTCTTATGAAAGTTCCCCGTTTCTTTATCTTCAAAGAAGAAGAAAATAAAAAACCCATCTCTGTCCCCTCTCCACATTCCCCTCTGTCTCTACACGTTATCAAAATCGCATTAACTCGATTACAAAAAAAAAAAAAAAAAAAAGTCATCCTTCTCTTTAGATTCCCCCCAACATCCATCTCTCTTCCCATCTCAACTCCTCTATCATTATTGCAACCAACTTTCTTCTTTGGTACAATAGCTTCCCATCTCTATCCCACTCAACTTTGCAACCGATTCCTCTCGCAAATTCTGCAAAGATTTTGGTGAAGTTGGCAAAGACCGTGTGAACTCAGGCTTTGTTTGTAGAGTAGAGATGAAGAGAGGAGGAGAAATGGGCGGTGCAATGAGAGGATCTGGTCCTCAATCTCAATTTAATTTGATGAGATTAGGAGGTATTTTTACCTTCCGATCATGCAAGCGGCCAAGGAATTGAGGGTGGGATTAATTGTTTTGAAGAAGAAGTGCAGAGACCTAGGGACCAAAAGGTGGCTTGGTGGCCAGATGAACAGCTTGAGGTCTTTAATTTACAACGTTTAGGTAGTGTATCCATTTATGTAATGGAGGGCAATATGGTTATTACACACGAAATGGACTTCATTTTTTGCTTCTCTAGATCTCAAATGTGTGAAATGGATGCATCTGTGTAATACACTAATATGTGATATCAGGCCCACAGGACAATAATTTTTTTAAAGGTATTTTTGAAAGTTTTTTTAAGTTATTTTTTTAAAAGGTTTTTTTTTTTTTTTGGGAAAGGTCCACTAGACTATAATTAGTAAAACATGGTTGAACTGTCTTATGGTTGTCTAGATCAATCATCTTGGTAGCTGATAGTTATGTGTAGGCTTTATAATTAGTAATATTTACCAGTGTCTTGACCTATTTTGCTTGATTTTAGAAATGGGTCAAAAGATTCTAAAAGTATATCTGTTTGAACTATCATGATAAAAATAAATTCTAGAATTTGCTATTTTTTAGAATAACTAATACAATTTTGTGCCAATAAGTCCTTGCACTGTTATAAGATGTTGGTTCCAACCAATTATAGAAATTTAGTGAGGCTAACCTAGGGCTTTCGCGTAGTCGTCACTCTACCCTTTCTCCACCATTGGAATTGACATCTCCCACAAGCAGTGCTGGACTTAGAGTTTTTATTTAAGGGGTGCAAACACAAATAGAAAATTGTATTTTGAGAATAAATACAAAATTTTCATATCTGTTTTAGGAGCAGACGGGAAATTTTTATAAAAATTTTTAAAGCAAAACAGAAGTTTTTACTATGATTTTAAAAGCAAACTAAGGTCCTCTGATTAGTCCTTAAAAATGCATTATTTTATATGTATTTTTAGGAATTTTAAGGACTTATTCATTATAAATTTCTTTATTTAGCCGGAATTCATGTTTTTATGATTTTAAAATTCATTTTAGAATTTTCTTGCAAAAATCATTGAAAATCCTCAATTTTTCATTAAAACATGAAACTTTTCATTTTTAGAAGATGTTTTTCAAATTCATGATTTTACATGGAATGATAAAATTTCTCATCATCATTAGTTAATTAAAGCTAAATCAGGATTAATGATGAGAATTTATTGTGTCATTTTATGTAAATTTGGACCCGCATTGGTGCATTTGCAATTTTTATTCAAAATTATTAAATTAATTAAAAATCACTTTTATTTGTAGGAAAATTGGAGAGAAGGTGCTACAATCAAAACTTGAAACCAAGTTATGCCAAGGTGGAAGATCCCTTGCAAGGGAAGAAAGAGGAGAAGATTTCTCAAATTTAGAAAGTGAAAAAAAAAAAGACACAAACCTTTCCAAATTCTCCCCATTCTAGAATTCAGGTCACCAAACAACTCTCTCTCCATTCCATATATATGTACGTCCAAAAATCCAAGTCCAAGAGGATCCACGTTATTATCCATACAATTCTACCCACTGTCAATTTCCTATTCCTACCCACCTCTTCCCCTTGTCATCTATTATATATACATCAAAAAGGGAAGAAAGTACAAGACTCATACCATACCTCACGCCCATCTCTCATCTCTTTTTCTCTCTTTCTTTCCTTCTCCACATCACACGTTGAATCCCATCACCTTTTTCTCTCTCCTTCCTTTTCCATACTCCATCTCTTCCATCCTCTCCATCTCACCACACGCCCAATTCAAGTGGGGTTTGGCCAACTCACTTGAATCCGTCCTATCCATTACATCTTTTCCTTTCATCTAACCCTTCTTGGTGTGAAGATTGAAGACAAGAGTTTGGATTGTGCGCAAAGTCCTCTCTTTTTTATGTCTTGATTTAGGGTAAGGGTAAATTTTCTTTTTCTAGTTATAATTATTTTTGGGAGTTTATTAAGTGTATTGGTTCGTTTAATTATAGATATACAATTAGTGAGATCAAGGTGTTCCACCTTGGGTCAGCACGGTGTGTTTGTGTGTGGTGACATGGTGCGGTGTCTTTGTAGATTTTTTTATTCTGCCAATACAGTGTTTTAATCTTCCAAAAATAAGAGAAACTAGCATTCTTTCCATTATTTTTTATTATATCTGAGTATTTTATTTCTGATTTTTTATTTATTTAATGCATGGTTATTTATTCCTTTATATTGGTGATTTGATCTATTTCATTGTCTTGCAGTTTCTAGTCTTAGGATTGTTTTAGTTTAGGATTTCTAGGATAGATTTAAATTGTAATTTTTTTTCCAAATTTGGATTTGTAATCTAATTTTAATATTCAGAAGTATAAGTGTGTATTTTTATAGATTTTATTAGAGTAGCTTTAGTTTTTCAATTGGGACAGGTTTTCTGCGAATACCAGCTCCCTGTGGATACGATCCTGGACTCACTGGGTAAAACTACATCGAGACCTTACACTTAGAGTCCACTTTGATCATCCTCTAGGTGTGTCTACCCCCATGTGGATGTATGCAGGGTCCGCCCATGCCCACCCGTATTGGTTTTGGGAGCCGCTGGCTATGAAATCAATTATGTGAATAATTTTCTTTTAATCTTAGTTTCTAAGAGTTGGGACTTGTCTTATAACATTATCAGCAATATATTTATATAATGGGAATTGGTTTGATTAGTGAGCAAGCCTCTCCTATCACTACAAAGAATCTCATCTGTTTTTTCTTGTTTTCCTTACTTCATCTATTATCGTCAACTAAAAGATCTCATGCCATTTTTAACTTGATTGATTTATATAGAAGGATCTTTTAGTTTATAATATTTTAGTTCTTTTTTAAATCTATATCTCTGTGAATGTGAGGTGTCAGGTATGAGTACTTGATGTTTCAAGGGGTTGTCTGCGACTTTCCATTGTTTGTTCTAATTTGATTGATTTATATCGAAGGGTCTTTTGGTTTATAATAGTTTAGTTCTTTTTTAGATCTGTATCTCTGTGAATGTGAGGTGTCAGGTATGAGTACTTGATGTTTCAAGGGGTTGTCTGCGACTTTCCACTGTTTCTTCTAATTTTTGGATGCAAGGTTGTAATTTGTTTAATGGTTTCAATGTTTATCCATCCCCTCTTCATTATATACCTCAAGAGATTTATTCTTATTTATTAGTTACTTTTTAAGCACTTTAACTGTTCATGATTTTCCATGAAGAGAAGCCTGGAGAATGGAGAAAGCTCTTGAGCACCTAACTTTTTATTTGAATAATGGGCTTCTCTTTCTATTGATCTTTCATTTTCGTATAAAGTTGCATTTTGAGATTTTTTTTTTTCCAATTCGCCTTTGTTGATGGGTTGCCTTCTGCATTTTGAGATGATAAATAGGTTACCCAATCACTAGAGAACAAAAAAAAAAAAGAAAAAAAGAAAAATGTGCATCCTTAACATGCAAAGGCAAACTAGCGCACTGAGGCACCTAAACATCATATCTGTCACACCCCACCCTATACGCATGGTTTTGCTTCTGGTGGGCCTCAACCCATCAAAAGGCCTCATACAAGGTAAGGGTGCAAGCTTTATATATAAACCCATTCACTTTCCTCTCCTGTGCAGTAGCCTGCCAGTTCCTGTAGCCTGCCAACCCTTTTGGCCCACCCCACCCTATACGCATGCATGATATTGTCCACTTTGGCCCATGGGACTCACGGTTTTGCTTCTGGTGGGCCTCAACCCACCAAAAGGCCTCATGCAAGGTAAGGGTGCAAGCTCTATATATAAACTCATTCACTTTCCTCTCTATAGTCGATGTGGGACTCCAGGATGTTACAATATCATACTAGCGGCATGCAAGTGTGTAGATTTATTTAAACGCACATTTTGGTGTTATATCTGTAACTAATAATTGCATGTAGATGCAAATGCCTTCCAACCTTTCTCAAATAGCCTTGTTTGGATTTTTTGGATATAGTTTATTAATCAGATTTGTATTTTGGAAAGAATAGTAGCATGCAGGTCTCTTTGTTTGCCTCGGCAACAATGATTAGAGCTTGATGTTTGTATAGTTCTTATGTTAATAGTGAGCATAAAAATATATTTTATTTATTTAGAATTTATTTTCTACCCAATAATATCCCACGCAAAGCCCCGAATTCCACTTTACCAATATTACATCAGAAGGATACATTTTATTATTTTAGTTAGCTTAATTATTACTTTATTTTAAGGTCAGAGCTTAGCGCGGGCCCTTTTTGCTAGTTGTATGTATGAAACTCTTTGTCGTCCATCTCTACAAGGAGTTTTATATTTGGTTGAAAACCTACAAAGATAAGGTTTTCCATAATTGGAGCTAAATTGGACTCTTCAGATCCTCTGTATTCTGTTAGCTATCGTGAAGCATAATGATTTTGTCGTATCCATATCAGATTGTATCGGTACGGGTACCACGGGGCAAAGCCTGTATCCGAGCATCATAGGACGTTTATGGTAAGCATGGTAAAATCCTTCCTGGTTCATGACTCTGCTAAAACAGTGGAGCTGGAGTCTGCTGCCAGTTTTCGAGTAAATGTTAATATGAATAAAAAAAGAGAGGCAGTGTTCTACAAAGGCATCTCCATCTGTTGAAACTTGGATTTTGGTTAGAGTCAATTGCTGAGTTATGTGCATTAATAGCCTCTTTCCTTAAAAGAGCTCGATTACTTGAGCTTCTGGTCTGGATTTGAAAAAAATTTATAATTTGAAACTGCTTATGAAATGGTAGGGAAAAATAAAATTTTTTTTGATAGACTATTTGTATTGACTAAAAATTGTGATATCCCTGGGTTGTATCTACTCTTGCTTAACATTTATAGGAAAACAAGTTGCTTTCTAAGCGAGTGAGATAGTTCTTGTAAAGAATGGAAACAGCGGTACTTTTCCTTTTTTTTTTTAAGGTCTGTTGGTTCATATTTCCCTATGACTATTATTCTCCAAAAAAAAATTTTCCTGTTTTCCGTGTATTGATTGGGTGGACTTCTTCATATCATTTGCAGAGTTTTGCATATTATGTCTACAATTCTCGTCCGAGCTCTTTTTCTTAAACCTGAATATACAAGCTCTTCTCCAATCATGTTTCTCAGCTCTGGAGTCTCTTTTCCATCTGCAATGTTTTTAGCTGTTGAAGAAAAGCTTTTTCAAATGTAATGGTCCTAATGTTAATTTTTTGGTACCTGTTTTCTGTTATTTGGTCATCATATTAATAGTTTTGTTTCATCCAAATGTGGGCCATGCATATACATGTTGTAAATCTAAGAATACTGAATTGGGCGTTTTATCTAATTCAGATTGTTGGAAAATATTTAATTCCAAAGCACTTAATGGAACTGAAGATGAACATAGTGGTGAGCTAATGGAGATATGAACATAGTGATGAACATAGCAGTGAGCTGATGAAATATATTCAATCTTCTTTGTATGTAAGTCGATAAATCTATAGTCTACCAGTATTCAACGCGTGTGTGAACATTGAACACCTGGTTTAAAAATATATTCATATTCTCTTGCAGTTTTTGAAATGTCTCAATCTTTCAATCTGTTTTTGTGAGGCCCTGCTTATTTATTATATATATATGTATATGTTATTTTGTTTTCTTAGTGATATTTAGGCTTGGATTAGAGGATTAAAGTATTTTGATCATTCCAACCCCAACCTACTGAAAATACTTAAAAGACCCACTTAAATGGGTCAAAATTTTTCTTCGTAGAAACCATGCCAAAAGTATACTCATTGAAAAGCTTATTTTATTTCATGAACGATGGTGCTTACGGTAACTCAATCCGACCTTTGGTTCTCAAGTTATGGCCAAAACAATTTTTAGCCCAACTATTAAATCAATGGTAAATTTGTAAATACCCCAAAATCCCATTTGGTTTCTCTCTCCCAGGCTCGTTTCTCTCTCCCGGGCGTGATCCTCTCTCTCTTTATTTCCTTCCTTTTCTTTTCTCTTTTTCCTCCCTTAACTCCATCCCAACGATGACCCAGCCTCCCCATCTTCGTTATTTTTTTTTCTCTCGTTTCTCTTCATCTCTCTGTCTCTGTTCTGCACGGTGTTTTCTCCTCTCACCTGCCGGCAGCCATCACAATATCCGGGCTTCTCCAAAATCATCGCAGGTTACCACTCTTTTCATCTTTTCTTTCTCCTCTATTTCTCTCTATTTTTTTTTCTATTTGTTTCCCCCATATTCTTCCTCCCTATTACTGTCGCCAGAATCCGTGCAGAAGACCGTTGCCGGAGATTTCTCTTCTACCTCCATCCTCCTTCGCAATCCTCCATCTTATAAGGGAACCATTCTCTAAATTTTTTCCCAAACCAAACAAGCCTTGGGTAAGTTTTTCCTCCCTCATTAGACAGGCCATTATAGTTTTGATCTAATATAGATTTTGATATGTTCATTAGTTTCTCTTCACTGCATTGTAGGTTTGATTTGAGTGGGTATAAATTTGTGCGATTTAGAGCTTGATTGGGTTTATTGGTGGGCTTTTCATTTTTTTTTTTCATCAAAGGCAAGTAGCATGTTTATAACTTCATATATATAATTACCTTGATTGTGCTCTACATGTTGATGGATTATTTAGAAAGAAACTCATCTCTAACTAAGCTCCTGTCATACTTAGATGTATAGGTGGAAGCCCATTTTAATTGCCCTAAATGTATTAATGATGAGCAACTGCATACCAGTATCTATATTGATAAATGGTTTATAATGAATGGAATGAAGAGTGAATGATGATGATTGTGTTATATTGGAAATGAATGGGTATGAATGATGGGGACCCACATAAGGTAAAGGCATGATTGATCATGCTTAGATACTTGTATGCAAGTTGGTAAAAGGATGGGAATTGAAGAAAGCATGAGAATATAATTCTCCATTCGGAGAAGAATTTCCAGATCGCTGCTAAGTGCACTTTACAACAAAACGTAGTAATTAGGAATGAAATGGATATTATAAACCCAGACCTTGGACACCACTTGAATTATATCTAACCCTGACAATAGACCATAAAACATTCCTATGTGGATTCAGGGTGTGAGCTTTGCCTTTATCCACTTGTTGTAGCATAGTAAAGTATAGAGAATGAGATGCGTACCAATAGATGGATGTTTGGATCTGGATGAGGCCCAACCATTATAACACCCAACACGGACAATCCCTACAGGTTTTGAATGTCCATCATATGATAACTCAAAGTCCTCTATAGCTCGAAATGTACAACTTAACCTAGGTTTGGCTACCTTTATCATACGTTCTAGGTGAATAAAATGATATGGATCTTACATTGCTATTGTGTTCTTGCCCTCCTTTTCATAGATGTTTATAAGATATTATTGTTCTTTTTTTCAATTATTTAAATGCATAAATGGTAATTTGACCTAGGGTATGTAACACTCCGACCCGAGTTGACCCGGATTAGTGAGTAATTGCGTGCGATTTTGCCGCTAAGTGTGTTTTGATTTTTGTTTCTCTTTGGTCTGAGTCTTAGAGAGATCGTTTGGGTTAAGTTGACTTGGTATAGGCAGTTCGAGCCCTTTTTCGTAATTTTGACTTTTGATTGACCTTATCAGTTTTGCGTCATTCTGACGTCATCGCGTGTCTTTCGTTGAGCTTGTCGATCTTCGTAACTGCCTTGGATCCGAATGATTTCATTTGCTCTTGTTGGACCGTCATTTGACTCAAACTGATATTTGTATAAGCGATTTGGACTTATATGTAATTTGGACTCAACTTAAGTATAAATATCCCACCTACCCCCTTTGTTTCTCTCGATCGTCTCTGTCTCTGCTCGTCTCTCTCTCTCTCGGTTCAACTCTCTTTCTCTCCTTCCCCTTCTTTGTTTCTATTGCCTAAGGGAGGAAGAAAGGAGCCAATTCGCGTGTGTTTTCCGGTGGACTGAGCCAAGCAACGAAGTGATTTCCATCTGTGAGGCAAGTATAAGCCCAAGTAGTATGAACATTGATTGATATGGATTTGATTGTTTGTTTCATGTTCTTTACTGTATGTATCAGTGTTAGACAGCCCCCTTGAGTTTGTTTCACTGTTATCCTTCTGTTTTCAGTCGAATTGCTCGATTTCTGTATGACTGTAATGATTCCAGAAAAATGAGTCCGTGCACTCACGGCTACGCCGTGAAATGTGCTACGGCTAAGCCGTAAAATGGCTTACGGCTAAGCCGAGACCCAGCCGTAACCCTAACCGTAGAACAATACAGACTGTTAGCTGAAAATAACTGAGAGTTGGCAAATTGCCATTCTTCTACGGCCCAGCCTGATCTAAGCCGTACATTGTCCTACGGCTAAGCCGTGGACCAGGATACGGTTGAGCCGTAGAGTAAAATACGGTTGAGCCGTAAATCCGGATGGATATTTGGGGAACCTCAGCTCAGCCGCAGTGTATATTACGGCTAAGCCGTAAGATGCCTCGGCTAAGCCGTAAGGTTACCTACGGCTACACCGTGAGACCCTGAGAATTGAATGAAAAGGGACTAGGTTTAAGCAAAAGACCGTATATGACTTTCATGTTAGAATGTAGCTAACCTGAACATGCCCAATGGAATGTTTGCATGACATGAATGATCTCATGGGCTGTGAATCATTCATGCTTGTTATCCAGTTGTTTAGCACCTCCCCATGGGTGTTGGTTTAAGGGACTTCGGTACACACTCCAGACACTGCAACCCTAGACAATGGTGCATCGGACAACTTAAAACTACATCAACATGCACGGTTAGAAACACTGGATAATTAGTGTAGGATTGGCTTGTAATTGATCCTTGATTCGTATAAGTACTTGATTTGTTTGGTTTGTACAGCATATTGATTTCGGTTATGCCCTCTCATGTGTTCTGCGCTGGACCTCTCGATTCTGTGGGAAATGCAGCAACCCTAGAGCGAAGCCCGGGCGGAACCATTCTATTATTGTATATTGTGTTTTACCGTTGCTCCACTGGAGTACTTGCATCAGTTATGAGTCAGTGATTGTGAGTCAGCACTTCTTGTATTTGTTTATGTACATTCAGTATCAGTAGCAGTTTATGTACATTCAGTATCAGTATATGCGATGCACTTCCTATTGTTCGTTCAGTATGATATGTGAGATCTGTATGTGAGATATGTACGTGATATGATTGATTGATTGAGGTGCATCATCCGATTTGACTATGATTAGTCTTGGCACTACTGAGCCTCAGCCTTAGGATACCCGACGGGGTTAACTTTGGTTTAGTTTATGTGTTTGCCTCTGCAGAGTGATCCGTCCTGGGACTCCGGACCCCGGGAACTAGAGACCCATGCGTACCCTGGCCCGGTCGCTGGTGTTCTCATTCTGTCCGCTCTCGTAAGGGAGAAAATGTCCAATGTAGTAGCCACTTTGATTGTTATCTGTTTATGATTCTTACAGCATGCTTATTCATTTGCATAATTGCTTAGTATACGAACATGATTTCTATGGATATTGTATTATGACTATTGCTCAGTATTAGACACAATTCATGTTATCTTCTTGTTGGCTTATACTTTGCTAAGTCGTTGTACTTATGAGTTTGTCTTGTGTGTTGCAGGCTCAGATCCCTCTCCCGATCCTGCGTCGGTCGACCCGACTCCAGGAGAGGCTCACGAGGCCCCTTCCGGCCTAGAGGACTGGACTTGATCCATCCTCCAGAGTACGGTTTGCATCATTTTGTTTTTCCCCATTCTTTGAGTCGAAGTCTATTGAGGGGATTTTTGCTGTGACTTGTATTGTGGGCTTGATAATTGTATTTGGTTAGTGTGAGCCCCTTTTTGTATCATACGTTCTTGTAATCGTTCTTGTTATCAGTTCATGATCTTTTGTAATCCATTGTATCTTTTGGTATGTGTTGTTATATGCCTTGGTACGTACAGCTTCCGCGTTCAGTTGTTTGCACGTGTGAATGATCCCTTGTGTGTGTATGCTTGGACGGGGTCTAGGTGTGCATGCACGGGAGTACGTGTGTCATTGGTTAGACCTTCTTTGACCCCCGGTCCCTGGGCTCGGGTTGTGACAGGGTATACTTAGAGATGACCCGGGAATATGAAATGGAGATGAAAGCAATGTCTGTAGCTGGGACAGTTATTCAATAGTTGTGTGTACATGAGAAATGATAACATGGATGGAGATATGATGGCATAGATGAATACTATATATTGCAGATAAGATCTTATACACAGATATTCTTGCTCACGCAAGGAGCCCAGCCAGACATAGACCCTACATTATTAATTTAGTTCTTTTGGCACTTACATCCATTCAGTCAATGGCTTAGCCTTGGGTAGGCCAACCCTTGGTAAGAGCATATTTTATAGGCCCCATAGTTGGCTGAGATCGGACGGGATTGTTTTTATATAGCTGGATGCGCAGTCCAGTGGATACTACGGTATCAAACATATGCCGAGGATTCAGAACTCTTTTCTAAAAGTCCTACGGGATGGATAAAGCTGGTTTATCATACCATACAATAGACGTTGGATGTGCCTCTTATTTAGGTGATAGATGATATAGATGTTACTTAATTCAGTTGATTCTTATTTATCAATTCATGGTAGTATTGTCCTTGATATTGTTAACATTGACTTCATTAATTATATCGTTTTTCCTTATTCTATATTGAAATATATATAATGTTATTTATATGCCGCGTTTGCCAAGTCCTACGTGACTTGACCATATTTGCTTTGGGTGTGTAGACTGTGAGCCCGCTACCTTTACTTCAGAGGGAGAGGCATCGGAGAAGGCCCTTGAGGTACCTCGACTAGACTAATTTACTTGGACAGCAGTTAGTGAAGAAATTTAGTTGAGCATTTGGAGATCATCGTCATCAATTGAGAGGTTGTTCTTCTGGATGGTTTTCTTCTAATTTTATTAGTTGAGTAGTTTTGAGAAGTTTTATAATAAATTGTAGTAATTTTGGGATTACTTAAACTTCATAAATAAGACTTATACTTCCAGTACTTTGATGATTTGACCAATGTGACAAATACCATTTACTATAAGGGTTATAACTAATCAATTGCTTTTGCAGTTGTGCAAATGTTTCACTTATCCTTTTATAAAGATTGAATGTATGGAAAAGTTTTGAATTGGTCCTCACTACAAATTAAAGATCATGTTTGTATCGTGCCCTAAGTTCGAATTTCCGCCTTATTCGGATAGCCCGGATTTGGGGGCGTTACAGTTTTGCTTATTTTAGTGGTGGCATACTGGCATACATTCAGCTTTGAGATACCCTTAATAACCTTCTACGATTGATGGGGTTGTAGACGAAGAGGAAGTCCTTGGATGGCAACTTGTATGGGCTCGAGTACTATCTTCTCATCACTGGATATTATCTCCCATTGGAATCTTTTTACGACATTGTGGAGAAAGACTAGCATCTGGAATTTGGCGAACTCCTTTCCTAGACCGAGGTCCCCCTCCAAATGGGGTGAAAGTATAAGGAGTCGGCCCCTTCCCTTCAAACCTTGAAGGATCAAATTTTTCTAGCTCTGTGAACCATTCAGAGTTCATTATGTGTTGAATGTGGACTCCAAAGCAGCTACATAAAAATAAAAATAAACAAATGAAATGTAAGTACTAGAAGAAAGTTGAAGAAGAAGAAAAGGTTCAGGGCACGTTTATTTCAGTTGATTGCGTTTCTAGGATTTGTATATTTATGAGTAGGTAATGAATTATTTAGTGAATGTCCAAAACTAACCCTTGCAGGCCCCATTAATGGAAAGTGAATTAAGGGAAGATTAGAAAATGAATACTCAGCTCTTATCTTAGTAATTTAAATCATGGAAAACTCAAGATCCCATTTGTATTACCACTTTGTATCATTCCCCCACGACCCCCCTTCTCTCCCTCTATATATCTATCTATCTTTGTGTGTGTGTGTGGTGTGTGTGTGTGTGTGTGGGGGGGGGGGGGGGGGGGGGGGGGGGGGGGGGGGGGGGGAGAAGCTCCCCTAATGGTCCATCCAAATGGACCTAAACCCCCCCATGGACCTAAACAAACCCACCCCCCCCCCCCCCCCCCCCCCCCCCCCCCCCCCCCCGAATTCAACACGTCCACCAAGGTTTAGTCAAATTCGAAATTATTGGACCATTGGATCGACTTTGCATTAATCTTAATAGGCCGTTGACCAATAAACTTATGGGGCATAGATGGAAATGATAGAAACCACAATTGGGGCTGATTTTTTTTCCATAGAGAAAGGTCCAAGAAAATCCTTCAAAATTTCCCCACCCCTATCCCCAAGTGGGTCCCCAAGTGGGCCCCACCTGTGTGAACCACATACTTGAGCTTTCCTTACCTTAAGCTTGAGCTTAGGGAAGTAGGTGCATAATGCGCACACTTGATCAATGTGCTCACCTTAATGTGGGGCCCCACTTGGGACTAGGACCATGGGGAATGAAAGATCTCCCTCGGCCCCTCACCTCTATCATCTCCATTGGGGCCCCATGAGGTTAACGGTGTACAGTTCATTCGGATGAGTGTGTAGTCGATCCAATTGTTCAGTCTATTCGGATGAGAGCCAAAATGTGGGGATGGATGCAATTCAGGGGGTGGAGCCAGGTCCATTGTAATTGGGTCTAGGTACGAAGAGAAATTAACCACGTAGGCCCCCATTCATTTATCCATATTAGTATTATTAATCGTTTAAATGTTCAATACATGATCAATCATGCGCCAATCCCTCTGAGAGCAAAATCCAAGGCTCTGTCACACCTCTTTTATTATTTCCTTTCTTTTCTTTTGCAGCAACAGGTGGGAAACGAGACTGGGTTCAGGTGGGTCCAATCTGCCTATAGATGAACGTTTATGAAATAATGGGGTTCATTAGTGTGCGTGCGGCCACTAGTCGGAATATTTGCATGATCCTGTTTAATTTTCAGCCTCTAGAGTTTGGTGAAGGGATTAATTTGGGATTATATGTTTCAGAGGGGGTGCTCATGGGCCGGTACAGCCTGATTTGGTCTGGGATTGTGTAATTTAGGTCCGTTTAGTAATTGGGACTTGCTTGAACTAAAAGACAGATAGCCGTAACCCTGTCCAGCTTGGATAATGAGTTCTTGTAATTTACTATATGTATCCAACCAATTGGTAGAAAGCGCGGTTTTGCTCGGCCCAGCCTAGCCAATTGACTAAATGGCCTGGCTTGGGCCTGACAATTATGGCACATTAAGTGCTTCAGCCAGGCCCTAGTATATGTTTCTAAAGTCGGGACAGCCCTAGATTGGCCTTGGCCCTGCCCATGAACACCCCTTGAGTCAAAACTATTGTAGGAAAAGTGCATAGAAAAAAAAAAATCGTTCTTCCTTCTTTTTTAATTTTCCTAAAAGTATATATATAAAAAACCCAGAAGGCCTTGTCTTCCAAACCAAGTCCCCTAACACATGGTTACCTGTAATTGCTTCTCATCACTTGCAAGCAACTCATCCAGACATCGAGGAACCTTTATTCAAGTGTAACCTGAGATACTAGCCAGCAGGCTAGGATGTCCAAATAGGCGCTAATGTTATTCCTCATTTTTCATATTTCTAATTTCAAATTTGAAGTGAATGAATCATCCTTGGTGCATGCCAACAAATCAAAGGTTTGGATAGTTAAACCGTTTCTTCCTCTGGCATAACCAAAGAAAACTTTATTCAGTAATGACCTTATGAAGTTGGGGAGGAACGTCAGCTACTACTGTCAACTCAAACTAAATGGTTCTCAAAAACAGTCGTAAGATCAGGTATATCTATAGATCCTCTTCAACTATCTTAAATATGTAATTATGTAATCTTATATCTTATGCATTTTCTTACATCAAAATCCCATTAATAGAAAGGAAGACGTTGATCATGTCTAATATGTTTTTTTTCTTTTTGCAAGATATGATATTTAGTTTCTATTACATCAGTGATTACCTGCATCATTGGCGTAGAAGAGTTCCTCAAACAAATAAATGTGTTGTAAGTAGTGATATTGAAGAGAGTGATAGACGGTACCAAAGTGACCTGGATTCAAGAAAATTGGATGAAGGAGGCATTCTTTTATACTATTTTCTCATTTTAATTTCTTATTAATAACAATATTACTCATTATTATTTTTATAATATATTTCTCTCATAATAAAATTTTAAGCTCAATTTTCATTTTATTTCTTCTAAAAAAATTTAAAATAACAGTTTTGATTTTTTTTCTAATTTTAACTGTTATATTAATTTATTATGTTTTTACTTTGGCTTGGGTTAAGTATTAGCCTTTGTTTTAATGAAGTCAGTAGCTTTAGCTATTCTAGTTTATAATATTTTGGTCCTTTGACTTCTTAATAAAACTATTGATACTATCAATGGCGGCGGAAAAAAGAAAATCCACACTCTAAAATGGAAGGAGCTCTGTATGTTGATCATGGAAGGAGGGCTTGGAATACTAGATACTAAAAGAAATAATTAGCCCTTTTTGCCAAAACCTGTTGGTGTTGCCTTAGTGATAATAATCTTCTATGTTCCAAAACTCTTAAAGCAAAGAGAAATGCTAGCCACACTCCCCAACTCACAACCCATCTCACAACTGTCTTATGTGGCGGTTTCCCTTTCCCTTATCTCTACAATGTTAAAAGCAAAACAAATTAATTAGGCATACCACATAGGACAGTTGTGAGATGGGTTGTGAGTTGGAGAGTGTGGCTATCATTTCTCTAAAGGAAAATATTGTTCAAAGTCCAACTTATGGAAAGCTAAGTATAGAAAAGGCAACTTGTGGTTTTGGAGAGGCTTCATAGAGGGAGTGAGCTTTATCTATGAAAGAGTGGGTTGGATAATTATTGGGAATGGTGTAAAAATTTTAGTTTAGGACCATAATTGGATAACATTTAAAGAAGGTTTCAGGAAACTTGTTTTTTAACATTACCATCTCGAATATTACTGTTAAAGATCTGTAGAAAGGAAATCAGATATGAGATGAAGCAATCATTAGAAAAACTTTCAGTAATGTAAAAGATGTAGAAGATATTTGTAAAATATATACTCAAGTTGGTAATGAGAATGACAAAAAAGTTTAGCCTTTCACAAAGAAGGGGCAACTAACAACAAATTCAGTTTGTAGAGAAATACTGAAAGGAAGAGAGAACATTCATGTTCCAAGCATCAAATGAAAGGATTTTTAGAGAATCTCTCTTCCTCAAAGGATTCTTTTGTTTGGATGAAAATACTTGAAAAATGCTATTGTTGTTAGAAAGACCATGCATTCAAAAATTAACTCTATAAGCCCCATGTGCCCACTTTGTGAGGGTGAAGAGGAAACGGTTGACCTAATGAAATGTGAATACGCTAGAGCGTGTTGGTTTGGTTTCCATTTTGGGTTTCTTATTCATAATTTTATTTTTGTGGAGTTATAGGAATGGTGGAAGGAATTATGTGAAAATAGCCACTCATTGGCTCCTTTGGGGGATGATAACTCTAGAATGTGGGTTCTAACAATGTGGTGGTGTTTATAGAGAGCAAAAAATGCTTTCTTATATAAGGGAAAACATTTGAACCCCACAAATATAATTTTCTCAATTAAATCGTTGTTTGATTATATTAGTGACCCTTACTTGATAAGGTGTAAAAAAAATGTGGAAGAAGGACCCCTTAGAGTGATTGGATCCAACAAAGACATTATAATATTCTTAGTTGTTGCTTATAAGGCAATCGATGGAAAAGCTTCATTCGATTATATTGCTATGCTTAAAGGGATTATTGTGAATGCAGGTTTTTGTAATGGTCCAAAAGTCGCCTCCGCTAGGGAAGCTAAAGCGAGAGCATTCTTGCAGCCTTAAAAAAAGCCATTGAAAATGGCTTTACAAGAGTCCATGTGCTATTGAATGCTAAAGAAGTGGTTCAGGTTGTTAGAGGCAATTTTGACTGGTTGATCAACCCAATTATTGCTGATATTAAGAAGTTAGCCTTGAGTTTTTCTCATGTTGAGTTTTCATATATTCCTAAACTTTTTAACTAAATAACTCACTTGTTAGCCAAATTTGCTATTCAATCAATTAGGATTTAGATCAAGAATGGATATTGCTGTTGTTAGGTATGAGGGGTTGATTGTTGGTCTTTTTTTTTTGTTTTGTTTTTCCTTTTTTTTTTTGTGTGATGTAGTTTTGCTTATATTCTTTTATTTTATTTTGTTTTGTTTGTTGAATGAAATGTTTGATTTTACCAAAAAAGAAAAAAGTATTGGCCTTTGTTGCTAGTCTAATTCTAAAGGCAAGCATGATAAAAAAAAATTTTAAAATCTCTTGTACATTTATCTTCTTTCAGCAAATGCCAACAATTTTCTCTTTGAGCCCGGCAGGATAGTATTCAGCAGTTTTATAATTATCACTTTTTGGGAAAAAAAAGTTAAAATGCCAACTAATAATGCTGTCAATTTTGTACCATTGATTTAGGGAGCTTCTATTCATACACCTACTTTTACTCTTTTTACACAGGAAAAATAAATAAATTAAAAAAAATGAAAACTTTCCAAAATACCCCTCTTTGTCATTGTCCTGCACTTGCAATGGTTCATTCTGCAACACATGCAAAGGCCCAAGAGTGTTTAATCAACCTATCTAACCCCACTCAACCCGACTCAAATCCGACAAACCAATTCAACCTAAAATTAAAATTTTGGGGCCTGATAGATATGATCGAGTCCTTCTTGATGTCACCAGTAGTTGGCCACTATTTCTTATCCAACAAGTATCTTTCCTGCTTGTGGGGAAATCACGGCCAGTGGTCTACGTTCAGGCCAATTCTGAGATTTTTTTTTTTTACTTTTCTTTTTCTTCTCTTGAAGTCATATATTCCTCCAGAAACACTACGTCAAAGCTGGGAAATAGCGACTGCAAAGTGTGGAGAAGAACGACGAAGTGAGCCGTCGATCGTTCCTCGACGGATTTGAAGCCGTCGTTTCCGGTGGAAAAAATCAACACCGCTCTCGTTAAATGATCGACTACCCAATGACCGTCGTTTAATCTCGACATCCTCAAATACCGATGCCGCATCGCTGAAGTCCTCTTTTCTTGCCCAAACCCTAAATCGATCTCTCTTTGGCATTTCTTATCCGCATGTCGCTGAAAGCCTAAACCCTCGATCTCTGTTTGGCATTTCTTCTCTGCATCTCTAGGGTTTCTTCTTTGCATGTCGCCGAAAGCCTAAACCCTCGATCTCTGTTTGGCGTTTCTTTACTGCATCTCTAGGGTTTCAAGGTTTGATTTCTCTATCTGACTTGGATCTATTTAGGTTTTGATCTTCCTGCAGCATTTATTTCCTTGTTTGATTCTTTTTTCTAATCTGAAGATGCATTGCTGTTTGATCGATTGTAGGGTTTATAATGCTACATTTTGTTCAGTGTTGCAGCAGATTTGTGTATCTAGTGGATTTGTTCAGTGTTGCAGCAGATTTGTGTATCTAGTGGATTTGTTCAGTGTTGCATCAAATCTGTGTATCTAGTGGATCTGTGTATCTAGAGGATTTTTGACTGGGAATGCTGTAGTCGACACGTTTCCGGTAGCATATTTGGATTGAATTTGTAGGTTTTCTGTGGATCTGCATTTGATGTGTTTTTGAATTTGTGGGTTTTCTGTGGCGTTGTGAAGCTATTGAACTCTGTTTGCTGGGAACTCTGTTTTTTTCTTTTTTTTTTCCTGTTGACTATATGGATTCCTTGTAAATGGTATTTTCATGAAGAAGTTGTGACTTCCTATCTCTGAAACTGTATTGGAAGTGAAAACCCATCAATAATTGGTTTATTGGAAAGTCTAGGTTGTGCATAATGCCACTAATCAGCTCTATTGTTCAATTCTCCCATCCGAGGGCAACCAAGAGGATGGTAAAATGCCTTAGATTGGATGTTCACCGTAGCTACCATTTTCATCAAATGGTTAAATTGCATACTATTGAAATGTAGATTTGTAATTAAGAAATGTGAGATCTGAGACTTTTTTTGGCCAATTGGCCTAGTGGCTAAGAGGAGATGTAAAATAAATTGCCCCAAGCAGGGATTGATCCATTGTTGGATCTATGTGAGTAGGCATGACATTGATATAAATACATTTTATCATTGAAAAACGGCCGGTTGAACTGAAGAAATATATATATATGTTCATCTTCATACGATTAACTGCATTAATGGGTTTTTTTTTCTGTTAACTGTATGGATTCCTTGTAAGTGTTGAATTTGTGAGGTAAGCTCATGAATTCAACAAACATTTGGTTCTCAACCTTAAACATGAAAGATGGGTCTGACAATCATTTGTTTAATGTATGGTGGGTGATTCTCTTTATTACCTGATTACATGCATGGATAGTTTGTACAAAAGTTCTACTCCTAATGTAGATTGATTCAACTTGCCATGCCAAAATTTTGAACAAGGCGAGGAAGAATACATTCCTAAAGAGCTAGACAACTGAATTCTTACAATTTAGAAATTAGGCATGCTGCATGTCAATTAAATGATGAATTCATGCATGCTGTGGACCTTTAAATGTTCCATTAGTTTTTGTTGCACAACAGATATATAGAAATTTAACTCATGGAATTTGATTTTAAAATTTAGGTATTGATTATAACTGGGGTTGCCTTTATCATATTTCATTACTTGTCTCTTGTTAAGGCTAGAGAAGGGGTTTAACTTCAAGCCTCTTATGATCTGTCTTTCTCAGTCTCTATCATATTTTATTCATGTAATCTAAATGCTATTCATATCCATATGATATCATGTCAATGTTTTTTTTTTTTTTTTTTGGTAGACAGAAAGTAGGTTAGATAGAAAGTAGTAATGATGAATGGTTGTCTAGAATTGCAAAACTGAGATTAATGAAGTCATTGGAGTTGTTTTCTTTTTCTTCTTTTTGGCTTTGTAACAAAAAAACTCCATTCCAAGTAAAAACAAAAAATACAATGAAAAGAAAATGGCAGAAGAGAGTATACCAACAAAAAGAAAAGGAACTCACAAACCAAATGATTACTATTCAAAGTTCTTTATTAACGAGAGAGAGAGAGAGAGAGAGAGAGAGAGAGAGAGAGAGAGAGAAACCAGCTAAAAAATGATTACTACAAATGGCCCTGAATCTAGAGGATTTGCCCCCTGTAGGAGTTTGAAGCTCAATAGCCAAAGGTTCTCAGCATAGGAGAAAGGGCCAGAAGCCACTGACTGGCTACAGTCTTTGTTAGCAAAGCAACCCCTCCTCACAGCCCACATATTGAGAAGAAGCTAAAAGGTTATCCTATGGGTTGTAGAGAGATATCGAACAGAAAATTAATGAATTTGAAGAATAAGATTAAGGTCTATTTTGGTTTGGATTGGAAACTTTGCGGGTAAGTGGAAACTATTAAAATCAACTCATTTGCAACTTATAACCTAGAAACCAGCTTATGTTATGCATATATTGTTAAACAACCCAAAGTAGAAAAATGTACATAGAGTAAATCACACGTGCAATATAAAATATGATTTCATTTGAGCGATAATAGTTATACAATGAAACATGCTTAATTTTGATGCCAAGAACTGTGAAATCTGTTCTGCATACAACTGCACCTGGCCAGGTACTCATGAGCTGACTTCTCTTGATGTTGTTGAAGCTTCAGATCAGCAAGCTGAAGTTCCAGCATTTTCTGCTTCAACTACAAATTCATGTTGAGTGTACAAGCACACACAAAAATGTCATTAAAGTAAAGATTTGTGTTAAAGTGCAATAATGAAATCCCATATGGATCCTGACACCAAGACTGAAACTACAGAAGTTTCATACAGTATTTACAAAAGCTTCAAACTACCTTCTGTTGAAATTGCTGTTATGAAACGGCATACTGATTAGAAAGATGCTTTAATTTATTTCTTAACCTGAAAATGAATATTAAATAAATTAGTCTTACTAATATTAACAGATCCCTCCACTAGAAACTCTGCCTAACTGCTAAGATGCCAACAGAGTTGCATCCTTGGGAATGTTAAAATTTATGAGGAACAGGTACTCATGGACAATGGTAAATCAAAGCAAGAACCTGCTATAAGAATGGAAAAGTAAATTAAAACCTACGATTTACATCACGAATCCACCACTGCTAAATAGGCATATCAACACTCTTATAATGTATATTAAAAAACAATGTATTATAAAGAGCTCAAGTTAGATCCCTGTTCTTCACTCTCTTGATAAGTACAGTCAATTTTACATTGTAAGTGTTTCACATTACAAATTAATCTACATTAACTTGGTTTTGGATTTTTTCAGGTGAGAATTGATACCAGGAAGGCACCCAAATACTACAGCTGAAGAGGTGGAGAGATACTGGACAATGAAAAAACATCACATGTTAGAGAAGAAGGTCTTTGGACATGAGAGCAAAGCCATCTCTGAAGATGGCTATGATGTCTTAATCAATGGATACATGATGACTTTCTTTTGGGATTAGTGATAATTTCACATTATATTTCACATTTTCTTATCACATTTTTTTTTCTTTTGGGATTTTGTATTTTGGAGTTTGGTTTTGGATGAAGGTGGGCATGGTTTTGAGTTGCTGTATGCTACAGCGCTTTTTGCTCTATGTATTCTCCATCTTCAGTTTCCTTTCTAGTTTATTATTGGTGGGTCATTTTGTTTTACGATTTTAGTGCTACTTAACCTATCAACAGTCTCTCTCTCTCTCTTTCTCATATATAGAAGCATTTTTTTGAAGTTGTATGACGGATAGACAATCAAAGGCTACTGATTATAAAAAAGGGAGAAGCAATTTTTGGCCAAAGGCAGCTGGGTCATTCAAATCTCAACCATCATCACCTGAATCTAGTGACTTGGGAAGTGAAGGTACAAATTATTCAACTATTGTGGTGTTTTAGTGCTGCAAGTTGCACTACAATACAATTTATTGTAGTGCATAATTAGCATGGAGTTTTTGTTCCAAAAACAGTTTTTTTTCTTAAAAATCAGGGCTCTATTAATGGCATGTGAATATGTGATCCTTTACAAACATGGCTGTAGTTTATAATATTAATATTATTTATATTAATATGTATGGACTATGAGTGCGAATTTCAAAGTTAAAAAAGCGTACGTCCAGCACCAACAATGTTAAGATTATACAGAATAAAATGACAACCGCAGTGTATTAAAAACAATGGCCTAAAAGCCGTCGTTGCAGAAAATTACAGCAAGTATTGACATTAGAAATTTTAATAAAAACGACGGCCTTTTTTAATTTACGACGGCTTGGGCCGTCGCACATTACGACAGCCAGTAGACCGTCGGTTATTTTTCCAATTTACGACGGCTTTTGGGCCGTCGTTTAATGAAAACCACTTCGATTTTACGATGGCCCTGTTGGTGGTGTTGGCCGTCGTTTATTAATAAAAACAACGGCTCAGGGCCGTCGTTTATAGCGCCTTTTGTTGTAGTGAAACCAGTGGGGTAGGTTTTAAATTAGATATAGGCTGGAACTGATTGGGCCGCTCCTTTGGATATTGGGGTGTTAAATTTTCATTTGGTATTTGGGTGTTTGTTGAATGCAAACCCGTTTGTAGTAATTGAAACAAGGGTTTCTTCTACTTAGTCTGATCGAGTCTTTAATAGAAGCTATATCCCTGCAATGGGTGGTGGAGCAGAAATTAGTACTGGGGTATTTCCTCGCCATATTTCAAAGTATCATGGGTCTATGAGAATTCTTTCATTCAAATTTTCTTTATATATATATATATATAGATATATTTCTTTAGTCAGTAGATGTGTGTTTCTCTTTCGTTACATTTGCAGTGTGTGACTAAACAAAGTCAAGAAAGTGGAAAATGCGATTGAGAATGATAAGTGCAGGTTCCCATCTTGAAAAGATAATAACAAAGATAACAAAAATCATACAATTCTTCTACTTCACCTTTGCTATGCTTGGACTTTGGATGCAAAAAGAGCTAGGTGAAAACATTTTGTCTTCATAGCATGAAATACCCATTTTCACAAGGTAAGTCGTTCCTCCTTGTAAATAAAGATGGAAGAAGTTAGGGGTAAAAATATATTTTTACTATAAATGAAAAAGATAAAACGGCCAAGAAAACAAAAGTAAAGAGATGAAATGGTAACAGTTGCTTTTCCCTTGATTGTTAGTCAAGGGCTATTTTAGTAAAAATCCAAAATATGGGGACTTTTTTGAGATTTCTTAAAAAACATAGGGGCATTTTTGTAAAAAATTCAAATATGTATAAGTCCATTGTACACAATGTGATTTTCATACTTATTCTAGCCCAATAAAAAAAAAGAACATTTTGAGCCTCTCAAGTTAATAGATGTTCCTTTGCCTTATGAAGCAGCTTTGCACCCAAAAATCTTAAGGTCCTAGTCCAGGTGAAAGCGGGCTGGGCCAAATATGGGTTTAGGTTGACTTGATCCATAAATACTCTTCGATAAGAAAATTTACTTATGCATTTTTATTTAGATTGCTAAAATTGAAATTTTTTTTCAAATCCTTGTAATCTCACCCACAAGTTAAAACTAATTCAAAATTAACATCGAAATTAGGTTGAGAAATTAAAGCTCAATTGGTGATTAGGAAAGTATGGATCCTACATGAAAAGCCATTTAGGGTTCAATCTAGCTATTTGCCCAGTTCTACTATTCTGGTGAACCAATTGGGTTTCTACAGACTCGAGCTTTTATGGCCTAACCTAACTAAAAAAGAAACATGAGGTTGGGCTGATTTTAGATTTGGGTTGGACGACTAAGCCTGAATTTCCTAATCCTCATGAAGTTAGGGTCAGATTCAGATTTGGGCCATACGGTAACCAAGTTCAACTATGATGCCTGACTTATTTATATGCTTATTTACTTTGAATTACACGTGTATTGTATAATTTTATTTGTACCTTAAAAAGTTTATAGTTGTTGGATTAAAAAAAAAGGCCAACTCTCCTTTGTCCCTAAACCACATTAGTGAGAGAGTTATTACATACAATCTGAAACTTAAATGTTTAGGACCTGCTAAATAAATATTCTACACACCTTACCTTAATCCACTTTGAACAACTCACTTACCTAGTGATATTTAGATTGGACAATATAATATGATATATGAAGCTAATTGAATCCAATTGCCAATTTCAAATCTGATTTTGAATTCTTTCAATTTTTACCTCTATAAAAATCTGACACACTCATATCACCCATTCATTTCATTCTTTAATTTTAACACTCCTGAGTTTACTCCTGAGTGGATTCCGAAGTCTTATGAAATTTCTCCATTTCTTTATCTTCAAAGAAGAAGAAAGAGAAAAACCCATCTCCGTCCCCTCTCCATGTTCCCCTCTGTCTCCACATGTTATCAAAATCGTCATAACTCCTCTATCATTACTGCAACCAATTTTCTTCTGTGGTACAATAGCTTCCCATTCTCTATCCCACTCAACTATGCAACTGATTCCTATCACAGATTCTGCAAAGATTTTGGTGAAGTTGGCAAAGGCCGCACGAACTCAGTCTTTGTTTGTAGAGTAGACATGAAAAGAGGAGGAGAAATGGGCAGTGCAATGAGAGGATCCGGTCCTCGATCTCAATTTAATTTGATGAGATTAGGAGGTATGTTTACCTTCTGATCATGCAAGCAGCCAAAGAATTGAGGGTGGGATTAACTTTTTTGAAGAAGAGGTGCAGAGACCTGGGGACCAAAAGGTGGCCTGGCGGGTAGATAAACAGCTTGAGGTCTTTAATTCACAATGTTAAGTTAGTGTATCCATTTATGTAATGGAGGGCAATATGGTTATTACACACGAGATGGGCTTCATTTTTTGCTTCTCTGGATCTCAAATGTATGAAATGGATGCGTCTGTGTAACACACTAATATGTGATATGAGGCCCACAAGACTATAATTTCTTTTAAAGGTATTTTTGAAAGGTTTTTTTAAGTTATTTTTTTAAAAATATCTTTTTTTCCTTGGAAAGGTCCACTAGGCTATAATTAGTAAAACATAGTTGGACCCGTCCTATGGTTGTCCAGATCATTCATCTTGGTAGCTGATAATTATGTGTAGGCTTTATAATTAGTAATATCTACCAGTGTCTTGACCTACTTTGCTTGATTTTAGAAATGGGTGAAAAGATTCTAAAAGTATATATGTTTGAACTATCATGAAATAAATAAATTCTAGAATTTGCAATTTTTTAGAATAACTAATACAGTTTTGTGCCTATAAGTCCTTGCACTATTACAAGATGTTGGTTCCAACCAAATATAGAAATTTAGTGAAGCTAACCTCGGGCTTTCGCGTAGTCGTCACTCTACACTTTCTCCACCATTGGAATTGATGACATCTCCCACAGATAGTAGTGGACCTAGAGTTTTTATTTAAGGGGTGCATATCCAAACAAAAAATTGTATTTTGGGAACCAATACAAAATTTTCATGTGTTTTGGGAGCAGATGTGAAATTTTTATATAAATTTTCGAAGCAAAACAAAAATTTTCACTATAATTTTAAAAGCAAAATGAGGTCCTAAAGGTGCGTCCGCTCCCACGTAAATGTATGTAAGTCCGTCCATACCCACACGTATTGGTCTTGGGAGCCACTTGGTATGAAATCAATTATGTGAATAATTTTCTTTTAATCTAAGTTTCTAAGAATTGGGATTTGTCTTATAACATTATCAGCAATATATTTATATAATGGGAATTGGTTTGATCAGTGGGCAATCAAGGCCTCTCCTATCACTACAAAGAATCTCATCTGTATGTTCTTGTCTTCCTCACTTCATTTATTATCTTCAACTAAAAGATCTCATGCCATTTTTAACTTGATTGATTTATAGAAGGATCTTTTAGTTTATAATATTTTAGTTCTTTTTTAGATCTATATCTCTGTGAATGCATGTGAGGTGTCAGGTATGAGTACTTGATGTTTCAAGGGGTTGTCTGCGACTTTCCATTGTTTCTTCTAATTTTTGGAAGGAAGGTTGTAATTTGTTTAATGGTTTCAATATTTATCCATCCCCTCTTCATTATATACCTCAAGAGATTTATTCTTATTTATTAGTTACTTTTTAAGCACTTTAACTGTTGATGATTTTCCATGAAGAGGAGCCTGGAGATTGGAGAAAGCTTTGAGCACCTAACTTTTTATTTGAATAATGGGCTTCTCTTTCTATTGAGCTTTCATTTTCGTATATAGTTGCATTTTGAGATTTTTTTTTTCCAATTCACTTTTGTTGATGGGTTTCCTTATGCATTTTGAGATGCTAAATAGGTTACCCAATCACTAGAGAACAAAAAAAAAAAAAAAAAAAAAAAAGGTGCTTCCTTAACATGCAAAGGCAAACCAGTGCAATTAGGCACCTAGACATCACATCATACTAGGGGCATGCAAGTGTGTAGATTTATTTAAACGCACATTTTGGTGTTATATCTGTAACTAATAATTGCATGTAGATGCAAATGCCTTCCAACCTTTCTCAAATAGCTCTATTTGGATTTTTTGGATATAGTTTATTAATCAGATTTGTATTTTGGAAAGAATAGTAGCATGCAGGTCTCTTTGTTCGCCTCTGCAACAATGGTAAGAACTTGATGTTTGTATAGTTCTTATGTTAATAGTGAGTTTAAAAATATATTTTATGTATTTAGAATTTATTTTCTACCCAATAATATCTCACATAAAGCCCCAAATTTCACTTTACCAATATTACATCAGAGGAATACATTTTATTATCTTAGTCAGTTTAATTATTACTATATTTTAAGCGAGAGAGATAGTTCATGTAAAGAATGGAAATAGCGGTACTCTTCCTTTTTTTTTTTTTTTTAGGTCTGTTGGTTCATATTTCCCTATGACTATTATTCTTCAAAAAAAATTTTCATGTTTTCCTTGTATTGATTGGATGGACTTCTTCAAGTCATTTGCAGAGTTTTGCATATTATGTGTACAATTCTCATCAAAGCTCTTTTTCTTAAAGGGAGATGATAGCCAGTGATGAGAAGATAGTACTCGAGCCGATACCAGTTGCCGTCCAAGGACTTCCTCTTCGTCTACAACCCCATCAATCCTAGAAGGTTATTAAGGGTATCTCAAAGCTGAATGTATGCCAGTATGCCACCTCTAAAATAAGCAAACATATTGAAAGACTGAGACATTTCAAAAACTGCAGAGAATATGAATATATTTTAAAACCAGGTGTTCCCCGTTCACTTGTTCAAAAACTGCAGAGAATGTGAACGGGGAACACCTGGTTTTAAAATATATTCATATTCTCTGCAGTTTTTGAAATGTCTCAGTCTTTCAATCTGTTTGCTTATTTTAGAGGTGGCATACTGGCATACATTCAGCTTTGAGATACCCTTAATAACCTTCTAGGATTGATGGGGTTGTAGACGAAGAGGAAGTCCTTGGACGGCAACTGGTATCGGCTCGAGTACTATCTTCTCATCACTGGCTATTATCTCCCATTGGAATCTTTTTACAACATTGTGGAGAAAGACTAACATTTGGAATTTGGCGAACTCCTTTCCTGGACATATCCGAGGTCCCCCTCCAATGGGGTGAAAGTATAAGGAGTCGGCCCCTTCCCTTCAAACCTTGAAGGATCAAATTTTTCTGGCTCCGGGAACCATTCAGAATTCATATGTGTTGAATGTGGACTCCAAAGCAGCTACATAAAAATAACAATAAACAAATGAAATGTTAGTACTAGAAGAAAGTAGAAGAAGAAAAGGTTCAGGGCACGTTTGTTTCAGTCAATTGAGTTTCTAGGATTTGTATATTTATGAGTACGTAATGTAGGATTTGTATATTTATGAGTAGGTAATGAAGTATTAAGTGAATGTCCAAAACTAACCCTTGTAGGCCCCATTAATGGAAAGTGAATTAAGGGAAGATGAAAAAATGAATACTCAGCTCTTATCCTAATAATTTAAACCCCGGAAAACTCAAGATCCCATCTATATTACTACTTTGTATGATTCTCTCTCTCTCTCTATATATATTTATATGTAGGGGGGAAACTCCCCTAAGCTGGAGCTTCTATAAGAAATTCCATAAGCCGAGCCCCTGGAGCCCACCATTGGTCCATACAAATGGACCAAAATCTCACCCCCCCCCGAATTCAACATGTCCACCAAGTTTTGGTTAAATTCGAATTTATTGGATCATTGGATCGACTTTGCACCAATCTTAATGGACTGTTGACCAATAAACTTTTGGGGCTTAGATAGAAATAATAGAAACTATAGTTGGAGCTGATTTTTTGCATAAAGAAGGGTCTAAGAAAATCCTTCAAATTTTCCCCATCCCTATCCCCATATGGGTCCCCAGATGGGCCCCACCTATGTGAACACCACACTTGAGCTTACCTTACCCTAAGCTTGAGCTTAGGGAAGCCGGTGCATGATGCGTGCACTGGATCAATGTGCTCACCTTAATGTGGGGCCCCACTTGGGACTAGGACCATGGGGAATGAAAGATCTCCCTGGGCCCCTCATCTTTATCATCTCCATTTGGGCCTCATGAGGTTAACAGTGTACAGTCCATTCGGATGAGTGTATAGGCGATCTAATGGTTCAGTCTATTCGGATGAGAATCAAAATGTGGGGACGGGTGCTATTCAGGGGGTGTAGCTAGGTCCTTTGTAATTGGGTCTCGGTACGTAGAGAAATTAACTAGGTAGTGCCCCATTCATTTATCCATATTAGTATTATTAAACGTTTAAATGTTCAATACATGATCAATCATGCGCCAATCCCTCCTAGAGCGTAATCTAACGCTCTGTCTCAACTTTTTTTTTTTTTCCATTCTTTTCTTTTGCAGTAACCGGTGGAAATGAGACTGGGCTCAGGGTGGGTCCAATCTATGTATAGATGAACGCTTGTCAAGGAATGGGGTTCAATAGTGTGCGTGGGCCCACTAGTCAGATTTGATTTATCCGGATATAATTCAGTCCTTTCAGCCTCTAAAGTTTGGTGAAGGGTTTAATTTGGGATTATCCGTTTCAGAGGGGGTGATCATGGGCCTGTCTAGCCTGATTTGGTCTGGGATTGGGTGTATAACTTGGGTCCTTTTAGTAATTGGGCCATGCTTGAATTAAAAGACAGAAAGCCCTAACCCTGTCCAGGCTTGGATAATGAGTTATTGTAATTTAGTGTGTATGTATCCAAACAATTGGTAGAAACCGCAGTTCAGCCCAGCCCAGCCCGGCCAATTGACTGAATGGGCGGGCTTGGGCCTGACATTTATGGCCTGTTAAGGGCCACATCTGGCCCCGAGTCTACGTTTCTAAAGTTGGGCCAACCCTAGATCGGCCTTGGCCCTGCCCATGAACACTGCTTGAGTCAAAACTACTGTACAGAAAGTGCAAAGAAAAAAAAAATCGTTCTTTCTTCTTTTTTAATTTTCCTAAAAGTATATTGAAAAAACTCAAAAGGCCCTGTCTTCCAAGCCGAGGCCCCTTACACATGGTTAACTGCAATTGCTTCTCCTAGAGAAGACAGTTGTCACTTGCAAGCAACTCACCCAGACATCCACGAACGTTTATTCAAGTGTAACCTGAGATACTAGCTAGCAGGCTAGGATGTCCAAATAGGCCCTAATGTCATTCCTCATTTTTCATATTTCTAATTTCAAATTTGAAGTGAATGAATCATCCTTGATGCATGCCAACAAATCAAAGGTTTGGAAAGTTAAACCGTTTCTTCCTTTGGCATAACCAAAGCAAACTTTATTAGTAATGACCTTATGAAGTTGGGGAGGAACGTCAGCTACTGTCAGCTCAAACTAAATGGCAGTAAATCACCTGGTCAAACTGATACTTGGTCTCCATTGAATTGAATTGCGCAAAGACACATCATTCACAGTGAATCATGCATCTTTGAACAAAAAACTCCCAGGGCAATTCCTCTCTGTTTCATGTAATTGAATATCTTGGATTGTAAATATCCAAAAATATCTATCAAATAAGCTCTTCTTTAATGGAAATTAATTCAAGGGAAGATGGAAAATAAAGTATGCCATCACCAAATAAACTCAATATCCAGGCCCCATCTACATATCTACATTATATCCTTCATTTTACTTCTCAGTAATCATTTGGTTAAGGTCATTTCACCATAATTTTGATATATTCTATGCAAACAAGCAAAGCCCAATAAGAAGTTGGTCTGTTAATTTGGATCTATGACGCCTGAATTCGAGCCTGGCACCAAAGTCCACTAGGCTTCGAATTGGGTCGGGCAATGCTGGCTCAGATTTGGCGAAGACCAATTTGCACCCGTGGCCTTCTTATAGAAAAAACATAATGCCTTGGTTCAACTCTTTTAACTCCTACGATGATTAACTTAACTTCTACATAAAACATACCTTGGAGCCTTTTTGAACGTGATAACCCCCGTACATGAAGTCGGCGATTGCTACCTTGGGCGATCCGGCTGCGGGCGGGTTTAGTCGGAGTACTTCCTGCACCACATTCCACGTATATGTCATCTTTTTCATATCCTCAATGTCCAGCAACTCTTCGTCTTTTTTTGACTTTGAAATAGCTTCTTGTTCTGATGAAATGGAAACAAAAGCGTCGATGAGAAACAACCTTAATTAATTAGTAGGATAATGAAACTCAACAAACAAGAGAACAGAGACATTCCATGCATTACCCCTTAAAACCTGACCATATATGTGTGGCAACTGTGCAAGATACTTCATAACCAGTGCTATGGTAGAGGTAGCAGACAAATAGCCACCAAGAAGATACATTAGAACGTTATCGAGGACCTCCACCTCCTGCATCCACTCCCCTTCTTCATGGTTTTTCAAAAGTAGCCATGAAAGAAGGTCCCCCTCCATCTCAGCCGATGAAGCTACCCTCCTCTCTTCCATCATCGATTTTAGCTCTTTTCGAATTGCTTTGGACGCTCTAACGGCCCTGTAAAAGGCCGTGCCAGGGAAATTAAAAGGTATTCCCAATAACCCCTTCAGCAGTACCTGGAATTCGGTCATGAGCTTCATCATCCTATCCGGGTCTTCAATGCCTATCATGATCCTGCAAGATAAACAGTAAGCCCTTACAAGTTGGAAGGCCTTCACCTCCCCTTTCCCTTCCCAATGGTCCCGCATATTTCTCTTTGCAACATCATCCATGATCCCAACATATCGATTCAGATGATCTGGTCTCATGAACTTCATGAGCAGTCTCCGGGTTTGCAGCGCCTTGTCACCTGTGAGGAAGAGAATCGAGTGACCAAACAGCGTCTTGGCAGCATTGGGCCACCAAGCAACGAGCAGCTTGTTCTCATTGGAGAAGACGAACTTGTTCTCCTCAGGACCGCAGAAGATTGTAATGGGATGATTGAGCAATGAGGTCTTGAAAACATGGCTGTTGTATTTGTCGATTCTCTCCTTAATAAACTTCATTGGGTTGTCAAGGAAGGCTGCTGTTTCGCCGATGAAAGGGAATCCATGGCTCCCTGGTGGGGAATTCAAATTGCTGGTTTTGTATTTGTAGCAGTTGAAGAAGAGAGAGAAAAGAAGGAGAGGACAGAGAGTAAAGAGAAACAAGCAGACAGGATCCATGTCTTCAAGCTGCAGTGCAGATAGAGGGATGGAGTTCAATTGGAACACGGATAGCTTCGCGCGCCTTTTATAATATGTATAAGGCGGCCGGGAAATGGAGGTTACTTCCATTGCTTTGTAGAGTAGAGGTGGCCCACATTCCACAACTTTACCCACATATATTGAAGGGGACCCTGCCTTGGATGGTCAAGATGGGACATTCACTTGTACAGAGTAAAAGGGTTCGCAACCGATTATTGTGTTGCATGTAGTTTGAGTTGGTCCATTCTGGGGAGGGCCCAATGACCGCACGAATCCACTAAGAACTGAGATGCCTCGTAAGTGTTTGAAAATACATCATTTCATTTACGTTTTAGAAAATTTCGAAGACTTAAAACATTAAAAGTCTGAAAAATCATATTTTTATGGACCTGAGCATCATTTTTGTATTTTCATGCATAAATCATTCAAGATTCACATTTTTTGCATAAAACCATAGAACTTTTCATTTTTGGATTTTTATTTTTAGAAAGGTTTTCTGATTTAAATTTTCACATAAAATGGTCATAGTTTCTATCATCATTGGGTAATGGTTTCTATCATCGTTGGAAACTCAAATCAAGATATTTTCATTGGTGTAAATTTATTATGTCATTTTATGTGAAATGGTCCTGCTTTTGCAATTCTAACTTTGGTCAAAAGTATTACTTTTAATGAAAAATCACTTTTATTTATAGGAAATTAAAGAGAAGGGTCCCACATCAAAAAACTGAAGCCAAAAATTATTTGTGATGAAATCCAAGCAAAAAAGGAAGAGGAAATGAAAACTGAAGCAGGGAAATAAATTTCAGAAATTGAAAAGGGAATTTGCCCACTCTTGGATGTCACTTTCTTGACTGGAATGGATCCAAATTGTTGCACCAATTATTTTGGAGACCTCATCGCTAAAGTATCTCTTAAGAGCCGAGGGAAAGAAAAGAGAGAAGTTCAAGGAGGAAGGTGGCTGTGCAAAGGAGATAAAAGTGGAAAATTTATAGCACGACGTTCCCAGCCCATACCCTACATGCATTCCATGCCAACCATGAATTATGAAGTTCCACTTCATCAAAAGCCAAGTGAAGACTATTTGAATGCACATGATGAGGAGTTATAAAACCATCAAAGGTGGGCCAATGCATGAATAATTGCATTTAAAAAGTGGGTTCTCGTGTAACATATATATCAACCCATTCTATATTTAAAAACATTTTAAAAAAGAGGAATTCTTAAAAACTTCCCATTTGATTATTATTATTTTTTATATAAAAAACCTTCCAATTTGAAATGAGGTGTTTACACCCCTTTTAACTTGTCCAATTAAATGATGCCACCTCACATTATAGTTGTAGAAAAATATTTAGGAGATTGAAGGGAAATAGGAGATTGGAGAGAGAAACAAGAGAAAAGGGAATAGGGAACCACGTTTAGGGGATTGGGAACAGATTTCACTCCAAATTGGGCGCATTGTTTCTTAGTATTCACAATCTTAGGTTGGGTTGTTTATGTGTGGACCCCACTAAGAACCATCTTCAACTTCTCATCATCGTGAATTATAAATTTTAAGCCTTTTTTAGTGATTATTTAAGAGTGGACCTACTTATGATGCAAACTAATCTGATATGGTAGGCCTGCCTCCTAAATTTCAATGTGATATGGACATTCTGCATGACATGGGACTCATGTAGAAGCCACTCTAATTTCTCTTTATGTTCTGACCAATATGGTATTACATCAAGAGTTAATTATCCAGATTTTATAGGCCCTTATTTATACAAATAAGAGTTGGGTCCACTGATAGATTGTGAAATTTCAAGTTTTCTACTGGTACGCTAATCCTAATTATTTGAATGAAATTTGTGGGACCATAAAAGATGATGTCATTTATTTTGATTGAATTATATTTTTTTATAAGTGGGCCCATAACAATTTGTGCAAATCACCATTTTTTTTATCATTAATTTTTTTATAAGTGGGTCCATAACAACTTGTGAAAATCACCATTTCTTTTAATCAATTTTCATTTTTAAAAGTGGCCCCACAGAAGAAATGATATACACAAGATAAATGGGCGTTACTTCTCCTTGTTTTAGTAAAAAAAAAATTTGTGCAACTTTTTCAAGCAAAATTTTAGGAGCATTTAAATATAGTGAGCCCCTACGACATAGGTTTCATCATTATCTCCACCCATAGGTTTCATCATTATCTCCACCTTACCCAAGTTTTAGGCTTTCCACATACACAATGTCAGTAAAGTCATTACGAGAGGGAGAAAAAGTAGAAAATAACTGCATCTCATGCGTTAAATATGGGGCGTTCCTCTCCTAAAGAACCCACAAATCAGAGACCCCATGCAAGTTGTGTGAGTGTTGAGGTGAAAAAGGCATGCAAGATGGCGTGTAAGTGACTTCTTTCTCTATGGATGGTAAAAGGGTCGTCAATGTACTCTATAGCCTTGCCCTCTAAAGAAAGTGTACAAACTCGTTTCGGCATGGACAGGATTCCAATCCCAGTCAACTTGTCCATTCTTGGCAAATAAGCCCTGCCTCAATGAAGGCAACATGGACTCACGCCAGGAAGCCATATCCCATCAGTCATTCCACGCCAACCACTCCCCTCTCCCTCTCTCTCCACTCACATCTTAGTGATGAAGGCTTCATCTTGTTCAATTGGGGATTTTGAGGTTGTACGTTGGGAGCCTGACTGTAATTGGTAAAAGCATCGCTATTTGCCCAATCAGTTAACCGGGCAGTAGGAATGAGATTTCATTACTGTGGTGGCCCTACTATGATGGATTGCATAATAATTTGTCAATATTATTCATGTAGATGGGTGTATTCTGGATAAGGATTAACCATTCCTAACGGCCCTTAAATCCGAACTATTCAACTGTAAGAGATTTAAGGAGGCGACACAGTCCATAATGGCTCCTATTGAACCGGGAGTACTTAACCATGAATTCACAAATGTTGGACCCTGAAGTTGACAATCTAGTTTGGGAATACTGACCATGTAGGGCCTACTGGCCAGAAGCTATCATTTCTATTGCAGTGTTTAACAGGTGCCGATAGGGAACTAGCTCGCATATTGTCGCCTGATGTGGCCTTGTACGTTACCTGGGTGTAACAAACTTGAAAGTGGAAGTGCTGTGGAGCAACAACTCTATTGGCTGCAAATCTATCATACCTCCGTGGCATTATGTATTTAGCTCTATTGCCTATATTTGTTAATGTTGGTTTTGTGATTCTAGATTAAGTTTTTATTTGGGAATGTAATTCTTAATTTGGATTTGTAATTAAATTTAGTAGTGATATTTTGTATAGATTTTTAATAGACTAACACTAATTTTTTTCAAATAGGATAGGCTTTCTACATATTCTAGTGCCCTATGGATTCAACCCTGACTCATCAGGTAAAAGTACAATCGTTGACCTGACACTTAGGGTCCAATTCGATCAAGTTTTTTGTGCCATCGCCGGGGAGTGCCATCATAAAGGTAACATTCCAAACTTTCTTTATTTATTGCTTTGTGGGTGTGATTTAAATCCAGTCATCATACTAACCTAGGGGTAGCATGCATGGAATCAATGACCAGCCCTTGGATATTTAATTTAGGGTTCTTATTTTGATTTTTAATTAAAATTGGGTGGTTTCAGATCTGAAAAATCATATTTACTGATTTTTGGAAAGTTGCCTACAAAACTAGTCCTCTTTGATAATTAGTTTAGATAACGTATTTTTGTTGCTAATTAAGACTCTTTCTAATTAGTTTAAATTCTGTTTTTAATCACTTTTTATTTAGGTTAAAAAAGTTACCAAAAAAGTTCTAAAACTCACCTTCAAAAGGCAACTCAATGTGCGTAGGGTCTAAAAACTTCAGGATTGTCATTCGAAACTTGTTTTTTTAGTTGTTATTAAATTTGGAAATCACTTCTTTTTAGGAGTCTTTACTTGTCATTAGCTTGCTTTTTATTTGATTTACTTTATTGCTTTTCAAAAAAAAATAAAAAATCCAAAATTAGCCACTCTCCCCTCTTAACACCCATCATGATGAATCAGTAGGACTCTGCAGTCAAGAGGCCATCCATCGATTGAAGACTTTTTTGGTAAAATGGCTAAATTTTTACATGGTTACCTATACCCCACACTGAAATTCACTTCTTCCAATATAGATGTGTGAGGGAGTTGTCAAAGAGACACCCAAATCTATGCGAATTCAAATGTGAGATTGAAAACTATTTTAGAGGTTTTACAAAGATAAAATAAGCAAATATCCACAAATCAAAGGTCTTGTTTACTAGAAATCAGTAACATGTGTAGTCCAAATTGGAACGATCACCTCAATTATGACTGGCATGATGGGCCTGATGAGCATAACGCATACACTGCAAAAGAATCTACTCCGGGTGGGTCATATGGATATTTTTTTCAGAATGATTCTTATAAACCCCTACCATTCCCTTGGTAATATGCACCCTATGAAACTCCTTCACCTGAATAGTCATATGAACACCAACACCATCCCCAAAGAAGTCTTTGAGTGACATGCTCAATGAGTGTTTTCAAAGCCATAATGAAATTCATCAATCCACTATGCATAATTTTAGTAACGGAGTCACCACTCAAGAACTTGCTGGTTGAGTTAAACTTCTTCTAGAACAACAAATGAACACCCTTAGTTGCGAAATTGAAATGCCACAAAGTTATTCAACTTCCAATTAATATCATTCATTAATAGATCACATAAACGCATTATTGGAATCTGACAGTGATAATGAGCAGATTGATAGAGGTATGATTGAAGACAATTCTGCCCTTGAACCATATAAACCTGTGGCCCCTTTTCCTCAGAGATTTAGCCAAATCAATAAGGAGCAAGTTGATTTCCTCAATGAAGATGATGAGCTCTTTCTTGATGATACTTCCTCTGAGTCTAATTCTTCTAAGGAATCCAACATTATGGGTTTCCAAGAATTTCAAGTCCCCATGATGGAAGAAACCGGAAATGCACCCCATGACCTCTTAATGCAAGATCAAAATTGGGAGGAGAATCCAATTTTTCAAGTTTTAGAATCCGACACTTTAGAATCTGTGGAAAATGATGTGACAATTGATTTGCAATTATATGATCCCATTCTTGAAGAAATTGTCGATCCACTTCATGACCTTTTCAAATTGCTGCAAGTGAAAGAAGAAACTTGTATTGATGAATTCTTGGACCTAGAGAAAGATAACCATGATCAAACCCTCAAATCTAACATTTTGGAATCACATGTGGCATTTGTTACACATTTCAATCATGATGTTGCCATAGAGAATTTAGTGCTTGTTCCAAAAGAATTTGGGAAAACACAAGAGTTATTGGCACGGGAGGACCATGTACCACCCTGTTTTCTGATATTTCATCCTCATGTTCACTAAACTACGTAGTTTAAAGATATCATCTTTTCATGTGCTTATTATTATTTGTGAAGAAGGTAGAATAACTTCATTCTACCTAATTTAGAACTGATTAACATTCTTTGATTTTTCTTACCAACCCAACTTCATAAGGAATGATCCTCATTTTAGGTGAAGATCTTAGTCTCTGAATGTGTTTAACAAGTTATAATTTTCAAAAACAATTGAGTGTTTTGCATAACGATAAAGCTAATGGTTGCCATTCAAAAAAAGAAGGTAAAAATGGTTCAGGGCATTCAATCCCTTGTTGGCCCACATATAATGGTGGCTTATGAAATTGGCAGGACTAGTTTGCAGACAACGACAGCCATAAAGCTATAGTTTATAAAAACGACAGTCTTAAAGCGGTGGTTAAATGTTAACTACACCTAAGGAGCCATTACCTATTTTAAAAAAACAAAGTGACGGCTCTTTGAGAATATAGGATGGCTAAGCCGTTGTAAAAACAAGACGGACTTCAAGCCGTCGGTAATGTCTTCTTTTTACTATGTCGCTAAGGCTGTCGTTTAACAAAAACAACTATCTTTTTCATGACGGCCATGTCAATCGGTAGGTTGTCGTTTATTAATAAAAATAGAGGCTTAGTGCCATCGTTTATAATGCCTTTTGATATAATGATTCATAGTGCTTGATTGTTGGTCCAATTTGAACTTGTGATTTTTTTTATTTGGGTTGTCACGTAAAAATTATAATTTCTTGTGGTAGTTGTTTGTTTGCTTTATTTTATTGTCTGCTGCATATTTTGTGTTTGTTTGCAATATAGAAAATTAGATACCTGGAAGCACCCCCAAAACGTTCACTCTTGCAGTGGTTATGCAAGAGGGTCGTATAATTTTTTTTATTTTTATGAAAAGGCTTCAATAAAATATTAAAAAGAATAGCACATAGAGTCCACAGTTACATTTTGCATAATCAAGTTAGGTATAGAATGCCACCAAACTTCTATATCTTCAACGGACTTAACATAACTAACTAAGTTGTGGCTACTACATTGTCATCCCTTTTTACACGAGTAACTTCATAACTATTGAGATGCCTCAAAAGATCTTTGATCTCATAGAACAAGTGGCCTTATCAAGTTAGGAGCAGAGGAGTTGAGGGCATCTACCGTTCTTAAGGAGTCACTTTTAAGGATAATATCACGTACTTATATTATGAATCATTTGAACTCCACGCAATGTCGCTACCGCCTCAAAATAATTTTGCCTCCGCCACCCATGGTTCTACTTTGCTCATAGCCATAATAACATCTCCCTTCTTATCACGAAGAATTGCTCCAACTTCCAACCTTTTGCACGTCTTCAAATAAGGCTCCATCAACGTTAAGCTTGCAACACCCGTTGGGAGAGCCTGCCAATATAGAGCTTTTTCTTTTTGTAGATTCTTTTTTGACATCCAGACTCTTTTATAGGCTTGAACTAAGGTAATTGCTCCATTTGCAACTATTTTTTACGCTGTAAGCTTTCTATTATGGATAAAAAAGAATTCCTTCCATTCCAAATACCCTAGGCCACAATAAAAAATAGTTTTATCTCCACCTTCAGAATTTTATCACACATCTCCCAAGCGAACAGTCCAAAGTTATTCGGAGTGTTGGCAAAGATATCACCCATGGATGAGCATTCTCTCCATACTCGTTGTGCATGAGGGCATAAGAAAAAAGCATGCATATAATTCTCAATCTCCCCTTTACATAATTCACATGTGTCATTATCTATAATTCTTTTTTCTTCAAGATTTCTTCTTGTGGATAATATTTCCTTAGAAGCTTTCTAGGCAAAGGTTTTAATCCTGTTAGCTTCATTTTACTTTAGGAGCCCCTCTCTCTAACTGGGGACATTTCACAGTCATATAATTCCAGTAAATCATTTTAGCTTCATATTACTTTAGGAGCCCCTCTCGGTAACTGAGGACATTTCTAATCAGCCAATTTGCAACTACAAAATGTAAAGAGGAAAGAGCCTGGTTATACAGATGTGTTTCTCTTTCCTTCCTAACTGCTGCAAATTTGTAAAATCTATCAAGTCCAAAAGATCAGTAACTACAAGTTGTCATCCTACATTTTACTATTCCCATCCCTGTTTCATTTAATCCTTTTGCATTGTTCCCTCTTTGAGTCTTTGTTACAGAGCAGGTTAAGAGTTTGACACATTTGAGCTCCTCAAGTCTGAAAGTTTTACATTGCTATGCCAATTCAAATTTCTACTGCCATTTCAAAGTAACTGCCAATGTACATGCACTGTTCAAAATATGTCACACTTTCACTCTGACCCACCCACATTCATTACTCTCTCCCTCTCTAGGGAGCAAGGGCTCGGAGCATACACTTCTGAGCTAGGAGCAGAGAGTGAAGATCACTTGATGAGTTCCCTAGGTAATCACTGAGTCAACTCTGCTGGATTCAGGCAAGTGAAAACATGTTCTAAAACCAAAGAATTTTGTGCTGCATTCAGACCACAGGAGCTTCTGAATCATACCGGCTCTAGGTCTGAGCACTGTGTAACCAATCTGAACCCGACCCAAGTATATCTACATGTAGAGAGAATTTTTTACCTCATTTTTGAGGAAAATGTTGTTGGGTTTTCTACATTCTTATTGATCTATATATTTTTGAAGGCTCTATCCGTCTGTGTGATGATCCAAGTGGAGTGGTCATTTTTTGTTCTTTGGTCTTCTTAGTTTTCTTGAACTTTTGCTTTATGGAGTCATGATTCCAATCTTTTTTATTCTTTATTTTTACAATTTCAGAGAATTAGGCAACAAAATCTGGAGTTCTTTTGTTCTGTGTGAGATTCACTGTTTTGGTTCCATTTGTGCATCATCTTATCGACTGGCTAGACAATTCTTGCTTGTGTGAACAATGTTTCTAAAACCAGAGCTGTGGGTTGAATCCTGGGCAGTCGGTGTGCCCTGGCCAGATCCTACATCTGAATTAATCGGATGAAAATAAGAACTGAAATATATTGACCTATAAATTAAACTACTCAAATGGGTCAGAATTCAACACTATCCTACATCTTATTTAAATAGTTTTGACAAGTTTTTGACTGAGTAGTACCATTTTGAGGCAAACTTTCCATGGCTAAGATTCGGATCTAACTTGGTCTGATGGGCTGTTGGGGTTCAAATTTTCAATGAATTGTCGTTCAAATTGTGAACCATTGTCTCAAATCTCATCGTTATAATAATAATAATAATAATAATAATAAAACAATAAAAATTAGAAAGGAAAAGAAAGACAAGGAAAACGAAAAGAAACATGTTAAAAATGGTAACATTATCCAAACTCAAAACCTCAAATTCGACCACTAAGATATAGGATAGGCTGATTTGGGAAACAACATTTTTCCCAGACAAAAGGCTCTGGTCCGGCCTCTGACAATGTTTGTCACCTTCTTTGATAGTTGATCATTTTGATTGAAAATGCGAAGACAAATGCGAAGAGCACAGCAAACCCGATGACCGCAGCAGACACGACTCCAAGGAAATCATGCCCGAAGCCAAAATACAAACTCACAAAGTTGGCCACCGTTTCACCACTCTCCATGGCCTCCTGTATGTCCCCAAACTGTGAAACCACCAGTCCATACAGTGTCCATGAAACGGGACATGCCCAGTAATACCATCTCCACCACACAGGAATTCTCTGCAACCGATTAAACGACTTTAGTTGTGCACGTGAAATATACATCATGGTCATTGATACAAAGGGAGAGGATCGAATAGGACTTACAGGCCGAGGGACTATAAACCCAGCAAACGGGTTCCATATTGCATAAAATGCAGATGACACAATTGCGGCAATTTCATGATTGGGGGTCAGGCCAACGGCCATCATCCCAGAGAATGTAAAATAGAGCAATGTGAAGAACATGAAAAACAGGTACCAAAAGAACTTCGCAGCAGTCCAATCAAAGGCTTACCATGGCATAGACGATAACACCATATATTAATGTTTGAACGAAGATACATGGAATCTCAACTGCAACCTGCAAGTACAAACCAAACAAAGAAAGGCACAATGCAGAGAAAGGTAAGCTAATGCTAGGATTAGTGAAATATAAACTACACAAATGCTTGAATACCTGACCAAAGGTGTATGGTAAGGCTGAATACATTCCAGCAGCCCTCTCTCTGTAGAAGACTGTTCGTTCTATGGCTACAACTTCTTGCACAGATCCAGCATTATGCATTCCAGTGAAAAGAACGGCAGCATACATGGACCCCATTGCATTGAATATATCTTGTTGCTTTATTCTAAGCATTTTAAAATTTTAAAGACTGATTAACTTTAGATCGATTTCAGAATTGAAGAGGAAAAGAAATTAATTGGCCATGTTGTCGCTTACATTTTGGAGCCAAGATTCCAAAATATTGTTCCGAACATCAAGGCAATGAAGATTGTGAAAAGAAACCGCACTGCAGTATATGGTGGATTACGCCAATATGACATGCGCTGTTTCCATAAACAAGCCAAACACTGTGTGATAAAGGACTGCGAGTACTTGGTTGGGAAGTAAAGATCCTTTGACCCAGGAGGAGCTGAACTTAATTCTTTAATTAGAGCTTTGTTTCTCCTGCAAAATGATCCTCAAAGATAAGTAAGGATCACGTAGAAAAGTAATAATAAATTCATAAAAATCAAATGTAAATGACAACATACTGGTAAAGATCTGAATTCTTGTATATATCAACAAAGTTAACACCAAGAATCTCTTCCTGTGAAGTTGTGGTCACCTCCAATATCCATGTTGCGGGGTTATAACCATCTTTTATTTTAGTAACCCCTTCAACTCCCTTAATAATAACATAACAAGACATTATTACTAGCCGAATTATGAATGAATAAAAAATGAAGGTAAAGTAAAGGAGACTGACAACAATTCTGGCTTTTCATGTCTCTAACCTCAAAGTAATTGATCAGATTATAAGAATGGTGTCCCAATGGGCCAACATATATTTCTTCTCCACCTCTTTTCATGAGAAGGAGCTGCAATAAGACAGAAGAACCCTAAGATAAACTGCATTAAGATATAAAAAACACAAAAGAAATATTATGTTTTGTTTCAGTTGATCCACCTCATCAAAAGCCTAAAATATGTCAATGCTGGGCTGGTGAATTGTGCACACAACAGTTCTTCCAGTGTCCACAGTGTTCCTCACAGTTCTCATCACAATTGCAGCTGCCCTTGCATCTAATCCGGAGGTGGGCTCATCCATGAATATTATGGAGGGATTGGCAACAAGCTCAACAGCAATTGTCAACCGCTTGCGCTGGTCAGTGGATAACCCACTTACACCTGGCAGCCCGACTAGTGATTCCCTTAAAGATTTTAGCTCCACAAGCTCCATGACCTCCTCGATAAACATCTGTCATTGTCAAACTTTAAAGTCAATTGATATCAATAAGAAAACATATGCGAAGAAAGTGACTAGGATTTAGGTCATAAAGTTGCCAACCTTTCTTGCTGCTGAATTAACTTCAGAAGGAAGACGAAGCCAAGCAGAGTAAAGAAGAGATTCATAAACAGTTACATGTGGAGAGTGTATGTCGTTCTGTTCACAGTATCCAGATATCCGAGCAAATGTTTCTTGCTTCTTGGGATGGCCTGATATACTAATGTTTCCTTCTATATATCCACCTGTTTTCCTTCCAGCCAGTACATCCATTAGAGTAGTCTTTCCTGCACCACTGACGCCCATCAATGCTGTAAGAACTCCCAGCCTGAATGCTCCGCTTATTCCTTTTAGGAGTACCAAACGATCTCCTTGAATGCCTTGAGCCTTCATCTCCTGAAATTTTAACCCATCACTCTCTATCTTGTGAAATATGCCAAAACATGAACTGCTCATTCAGTAGAGATAAGAGTTACCGGTGGCATGTCTACAGAGTATTTGATGTTGTCAAAACTAAGAGAAAGAGGAGCAAATGGAAAAACTACGCCTTTTTTCTTATTCTTGCCACTGCCATCTTTACTAGCAAATCCTAGTGAATCATCATTCCCAATTTGATCACCTGGTTAAACAATATGAAAAGGATTAGATGACCTACATGCATCATATGACATGCATCTACGGAACCGACTGTGCTTTGTGCATATTACCACTTGATGTCATGCCTACAGATCTTCTTCCTCCCGATGAATGGTCACAGAGGCCTTCAACCACTCCAGTTCTATCAGTGTTCTTCTTCACTAAGGCCTCTTTGGATAGAACTGGTTGACTTTTCTTATATGCTGCAACCATTTGCGATTCAAAAATCAGAACAAATAAGTTTTGACTGCAAAGGTAAGTACTAAAAACATGTGTTGTACGTAGTTACTCACCATTGAGATATGTAAGCGAAACAGTGAAAAGGCAATTGAATAGGCATATGTAGCCAAGCATTGCACCCACACCAATCCAATACCAGTTCGAGTTGGTAAAGAGTCCGCGTGACTTTAAGATTAGGATTCCTAATGACTGGGTTGAGTTTATAGGAACCTGTATCAAGGAACCAAATTCAGTCAAAATATTCCTGACTCAAATGATCAAACATTTAATGAAGCTTATTGACAAGATTGTTACATGACTCCAACTATGTCCAAGAAATTCATTTGTGGCAACTGAATTCTGTGCATACATCATAGGCGAGATCCAATAGCCCAAAATCCACCATTTCTTCACATTCTCTATTTAAAAACGATATGGTTCAGTTCATCAATTAATACATCAATGCAACACAATCCTCAGTTTTCTATTCAACAATGTGTATCGTTGTGTCATACCTCGTGACAGAATAAATCCTCCAAGAGTCATAACTGCAAGAAGTGCAAAAGATCCAAATGTATTTGCAATTATCATGTTCCTACCCAATCCAGCCATGAGCCGGAATAGCCCCGAGGCCATCTGGTTAATCAACAATAGTAGTAGGTACTGCTTAAACATCCTACAATCGAAAAACAATCTAGAGTTTAAAGCTGTTTAATCTTGAACCAAAGCTATCAACTTTGGTCATCATACCAGAACTAGTTTGGGAATTTCAAATAATTCAGTCTCACCTTCCTACATTTGGATCAAAGCCAGTGACATAATAAGTCAGAGCAACCCAAATGGCAGCTTCCACAAATGATATTGGTATCTTGAGAATCCATGTTGGTAGTGAGTATGCCCAAGATGGGTAGAAAAGGAGGTCTCTCTGCTTATAGAAAACAGGGAGTTTTGCAATTGTCATTGCAAGCTCCGAGTACCCATTAAACATTAGCGTCACCAGCGCAAAAAATAAAGCACCCATATAAATTGTTCCATCGGCTAACGAATCACGAGGCATCTTAGTATGGAGGAAGATAGTCATACCAATGAATGCAAGAACAATAAGCTGGACAAAAAAGGACAATAAAGGGAAAGTTATGAGAAACCAAATTTGGGAATTAGGATATGCAGTTTGAAGTAAACTATTACTCACTTGTATCATTTTGAAAATGTACACAAATGAGTTTCTCTTCATCAACAACCATTCCCTTGAGACACAGGCTTTCAACAATTCCATCTTGTTAATGCCAAATTTGGAAGTTGTCAAAGCAGCAGGATGGCACTTGCTTTTGTCAAATGCAATGCTTAGTTCATCTCTGATAGTCCGACCAATGTGAAATAACTGGAATGCATCTGCAAATTCTCCGACAGAAGTGTAACTGTATGGTTCATCATTATGTGCCCAGTATTGCTCTTGATCTTTTATTGATGTTACCTGACAGTGCAGAACAAAACCAATGTTTGTTTTTTCTCATCAAGTTTCTAGAGGATACTGTCAAGAAACCTGAGTGATCACATAAAGAAGTTATGAAAACTAATGGACTTACCTCCTGTAAGAAGTCTGCAACTCCTTTCCTCTCGGGACATTTAAAACCCACTGAATCAAAGAACTCAAGCACATGCTCTTGGGGACCTTGATATACAATTTGCCCATCTGATAAAAGAATGATATCATCAAAGAGGTTATACGTCTCAGGCGCTGGCTGAAGCAAAGCTATTAGTGCTGTCCCGCCGAGAATGTGAATAGACTGTTTGAGAGAATTGATAATCTGGAAGGTTGTGGAGCTGTCGAGACCAGTGGATATCTCATCCATGAAAAATGCATTCGCGGGTCCGACGAGCATCTCACCTGTACCGATTGGAGTAGTCCAGAAAACATTAGTCCAACCTCGGTATACACACAGGACTCTTCTTAAAGCTGCTAAGTAATAGCTAATACAAGTCATAGTCACCTAATTCAGTGGTTCAGGTCTCAAACTGCAAATGGTTCTAAGCAAAAGAATTTGCAGTTCGATTCACCATAGTTCATGTAAAAGAAGTGTCTGATTCGAGACAGTACTCTGCTTTTTTATAGTTTCTGTACCTGTTGTGACACGCTTCTTTTCCCCACCTGAGATGCCTCTCAACATTTGATCCCCCACCATTGTATCGGCACATACTTCAAGTCCTAAGATCTGTTATTGTGATAGGAAGAAATGTATGGAGATAAATTAGAACACAGAGCTTTTAGATTCTCTTTTAAATGACAAACATATAGATATTTATAACAGGTTTCACCTTAAGAACGTAGTCAATTACCACACTTTCCTTTCGGCCTTCCAGTGATGCAGCCTGGTAAGAGTACCAAAATCATGAAAAATAATCACATGTTATCTATGATCTCTGTGCTTCTAAACCGCTTGTCTAATGCATAATGATAAAGAAATGCAGATGACCATCTACTCATGCCAAGGAAACTTGCTCTTAAGCAGAACTTGTTAGTTTGAGAGAATACTTTTGGGGCAAGCTATCACAAGATGATTGTACAAATCACACAAAAACCAACCAAAGAGTCATTTAGCAGTGAGCCAAGCAAGCCCCTGTCTCTTCTTAAGATTAGCTTGATGAAGCTACAGTTTGATCATAATTGTCAACTGGGCTAGTTTTATAGATCATGAAATAATTGAAATGCAGATAAAAATAAGTTCTTCATTTACACCTTCATGAAGATATCTATATCAGGATCTGGTTTGATGTTTGCTTCTTTCTCCTTTCTTAATAACTCTGTTAAGATATCTGCACATCATTGTCAAAATGGAGTTAACGAATAGAACTCTGCAAGTGACCATCGATTTGTCTTCAGCTGAATAAAACGATTAAATTACCATAGCGGGCGCCAACTCCTTGGCATCGTGCAGAGAAAGACAAAGTTTCTCTCACAGTCATTTCTCCTATATGACAATCATGCTGACTGACGTAAGAAGAGGTCCTCTGAGGGATGAACTCATGCATATCATGGCCATTGTAAGTCACTTTCCCAGAAACCTGATGTTTTAAAAAAGCCCATATTCATTTGCATTGCATTCTCTAAATGAAATAAATGTCAAAAACTTTGTTTAAATATAAACCAGCAAATTACCTTTAGTTCTTTATCAATCTGTCCTGCTAAAGCCAATAACAAAGTAGTTTTACCAGAGCCTGGAGGGCCTAGAAGCAAAGTCAATCTGCAAAATTTGAAGATATAATACACTGTATTATACATATATCATTCCAAGTCACGTGAATTCCATGTTTTGAATTACTGGAAGCACTTCTCCTACCTGCCAGGTTTGATGATCCCGCTAACATTATGAAGGATTGATATAGGTTTCTTTCGATTTGGAAGAATGCGAAGAATGTTCAAAAAGCCCTTCGAAAATGAAAGATAAATTATTACTGCATCAAAAGATTTGAAACAGTGAAAGAGTAATGGCATAGAAATATGTACTGTCTTGGGACTGGATTGTTTTTGACTATTACCTCTAGTATATTATACGTGAAGTTGGTTATTGTGGGTGAAGCCCTGCTACCAACATGCACTTCAGCTCCGATATTCAAATTCTCAAACCGGACTTCGATGGTGGGCATCTCAATTCGAACTCTGAACATCATCAAAGGAAACGAAAAGAGAACTCATCAATGGTCCATTGATAAAGGGATATGTTACTGTTCGTGAAACATGCATGAATGTGAAGAAGTACCATCCATGAGGTCCGTCCTTCCCGATTTACTTGAATTGGCCACGCTTGTCACAAATGCGGACCCACATTGCCAACATATTCATGGTATGAGCACCTTGTCTTAGCACACATGCATAGGGATCGATCCCTGGTCCTTACGTGAAAGTATCACTCCTTAGACTAGTAGCCCAACATAAGAAAAAAACCTACATTATAAACATTGGGTGCCATTTGGATTCAAGTAGGCTCAATCTGGAGTCGTATAAGCACCTTGTCTCATACACATGCCCAGTGACCAATCTCTTTGGTCTTCAAGTAAAAGTATTACTCCTTAGATGAGTAGCCCAATGTAAGAAACAAAAAAAAAAAAAAAGAACCCACATTACACACATTTGGGGGCCATGCGGTTTCAGGTACTTTGGCTCATCTCCCATTCAAGAAAGCCATCGCCCCACTGGCTCCGGCACAATTCACGTCACAAGGGTCAGCCCTCTCTTTTTCTCTCTCTTCTTTCCTCACTGATTCTCTCCTCTCTCTCCCAACAACACCTCTCTCTCTCTCTCTCTCTCTCTCTCTCTCTCTCTCTCCATCTACATATAAGAAGCAGTGATGAGGTTTCTACAGAAGAATCGACTCCTGCTGTGGGAATTGAGGTGCAAACATGTAGTGCACATTTGTTTTTCCATCTTATCTATGGCAAGAGCATTTCTATTCTAGATGCTATGCTCTCTTACCCTCACAATGACGGAAAAAAGTCACACATTTCACATTGCCCAAGTAATGGGTTTAATATGGCTTCATATATCTATTTAGGCCTTTCATCTATTAGCTTAACATTTTGGATTGGTATATGGAATCAGAGCGGGTGTCGTTCTTGTATAGCCCACGTGAGAAGGAGTGTTGGAAAAAAGTCCCATGTCCCATTGCGCCCAAGTAAGGGATTTGACTGGATTTCATATACCTATTTAAGCCTTGCACCTATTAACTTAAGCTTTTAGGTTGGTACATAATATCTTACATACAAGCTCCCAAATCTCCTAAAAGAATAATAAAAAGGTCGTCTATAATCTTATAATTGTCCTCCCAGCTAATTCTTCTAATACTTCAATTTTCTTGAAGAAAATAAGTGGATTCACAACACAAAGAGAAGTAGAATGATTAGAGAACCACATGCAAAGTTAACATGTTAAAAATGCCTCTCGCTTTGCTACTAAATTCTAACCATGGTATGAAATCTTTAGTTTGACTTTGTCTTGTATTTGTAAAGTACACTCTTTTATGGTAGACTATACCGTCTAAGTTGTTGTGCATGTGAGGAAACGTAAAACCTGCAATCAATAGTCAAGCCACACAAACAAAAAGAGACACAGAGGATTTACGTGCTCATGCACTCATCATTTCTCCTACATAGTGTGGGAGCACAACGAGCAAGAGAGAGCACCCTCTTCCACAAGATCTAGAGTTACAGATCATATCATATTTATAATTTCTGCTTTCGTAGCCCCTAAAAAAGCCCCAATACAATGATCAAAACATTTAGGATTTTAACACGGTCCTTGGCTAACCTAATGGGCTCATCTAGTTAACCTATAATACAAGACACAGGCCCAACACAAGTTGTATAAAGATAGATCCAAATCTCATATGGCGATGATTGCTCATGGTCTGGGCCATCCCCTAGTCAAAGGTTGCGAAAATGGTGCAATTACCTTGGACACTAAGCCAAGGAATTTGGTGGCGTGACCATTTTTGTGGTCCCAAATATATTGGGTCCAGCCCTAGGTGTGGGTCTAATATAGACCATGTCAAAATGCTCATTGCAGGGCATACCTCACTTTTGTAACGATATTGGATTTCATTATTTTTGAAAAACTTGGATTTCTAATTAAGTCAAAACCATCTTTAAGAGAAAGTTTCCCCTCCAAGAGTGAAAGATGCATGATATAAAGAACATGAATACCATTCTTCCTTCATATAGAATAAGCTGCTTTCTCGTACAAATTCGCATCACATACATTGAAACCATTCATATGCACTCTATTTTGGTAGTTAAATTGTGTTTCGGTTATATTGCTCATTCTTGTTACTAAGGTATTTGGTTCATATAATATTATTGGTCTTTTTCCTCCTTTAATTTTTGCTAATTTGATGTTTATGATAACGGAATTTGATTTATGATTGATATATTTTTTTGGGATTTTGAATTTTGACTTCTTTGCTTTATGTTGTGTATATATACATATATATATATATATGAATTCTCGAAAATTCCCCTCCTTAGAAAGGTGTGTTTCTGCCCCACTTTTAACAACCAACAAATGACAATGTGTCATTGGCGATTGATATCAGCTTTGAGATTTGCTCTCTAAATCCTATAGCAAATCTCTTTCCAATTTCATTTAACACTCATGAGAAATTGATGGCATTCCTTTCAAATAATGAAAATCCAAATTTGTCAAATCAAATAGACCCATCACGTATGCCTTCACTTAATTTCATTACAAGAGCAGTTGTAACCACCATCAGAATATGAATATGTAGTTTTTATACGGTGATAAATCTGACATTAGGCTCGAGGGTCCCATTTATGAAAATCCAAACATGTCAGATTTAATGGACTCATGGTATGTTCCCTCTCCAAACTCTGACCCAATGGCCCACCATCAGATTTTGAAAAAAAAACATAAATTCTGTATAGTGAACAATCTCATAGTGACCCATCATCAAATCTTGAAGAAAAAAAGGGTTTTGTATAGTAACAATCTCACAGTGGACCTACATCAAGTTTTGAAAAACGTAAGTTTCAAATAGTGAACCATGTCTCAATTGACCCAAGCACTGTATGATTACAAGTTGGTGAAATTTGGGGCCTTTAATTTTGTTCTGATTGGATATTTCATAATGGACCCACTGATGAACGGTGGGTCCATTATAGAATATCCAATCAGATCAAAATTAAAGGCCCCGGATTTCACCAACTTTCAATCATACAATAGTTGGGCCCATTGTGACATAGTTCACTATTTGAAACTTATTTTTTTTCAAAATCTAATGCAGGTCCACTAAGAGATTGTTCAATATATATATATATATACATATATATCCAAACGTTAATCCAACGGTCAAATTCATTCGGATGGAAGCCAAACCTCAGTATTAGTGACTATCAGGCCCCACCAATAGTTCTCACGAAAGTATTGCGAGAAGTAGCTTTCACAAGAATATTACCGTAAATATACATATATATATAATAATCTTATAAGAACTTGTTCTCACCTTTTTTTTTGTAAAAACTCTAGGTAGAGCCTCTATCACTTAATTCAAACATTGTAATACAAAGAAAGTCTCCTAATAGTTACACTATCCAAGTTTCGATCAAAGCTAAATTTACTGGACTGTTAGATTAACTGTGCACCAATCCGAATGGACTGAAATTATGGGCTATGGATGAAGGGGTTAAGGATATGTGATTGGGGCCAAACATAATATTGGGTTGGTCCCATATAGATCTTTTCATCCCCTTGGTCTCATATCTAAATAGGACCCACAAGTGGGCCTCATACAAAATTCTCACGATAGGTGTATGAGAACAGTTCTCACAATATCAAGCCCTATATAAATAAAAATATCTATATATGTATATATATATATATAGGAAGCCTCTATGCTGATCAACACTTTCTTGTGGGGCCCATCTCCACCCCACCTACCTGTGTATGGTGATGATGTCTCAAATAATCATCATAACCACTTGATTAATGGCCAACAAAGTTTCACTATTTGAAAAAACGAGTGTAAGCCGATCTAACAGCCCAATTCATTTGGATGGATCTAAAACTTGGGATCGATAACTATGGGGTTGTGGAGAGAGTCTTTGTTTTATGATCCATTTGGATGGATCATAAGTTGGGCCTCACTAGGTGTTTTGGCATGCCGTACTTATTATAATCACATATTTCTTTGTAAGAAATCAAGTGTCTGCGGAGACTGGATAGGTATCCTAAGATCATAATCCACATGGTTTCCATGCAAGGTTGTCAAATGCCCTCAGAATCCACAAATCCAAACTATCAGTCTCTTTCATATGTCATCTAATAATGTCCCAGTAGCCACCCCCTATAAGATTTAATTCGTGGCCCACCACCTATAAAATGGTCATCAATGCAGTTATTGCAAACGAGCCAAAGATTGTAGCCTTCTGATCTATTCAGTCTATATGAATGGATAACCTTGTAAGCAGACTGATAACTAATTTTTACACCAGACAATATCGCATTGGTCTTGCTTTCACTTGCATCATGGTTGATGTCCTATGAAGTCAACCATTGGGTTTAGTAGGATTCTTAGTAAATTCATATCTCATTTGATGCATACCCACTAGCCCTGTAATTCAGATGGGACAGATCTTGTAAATTCATATCTCATTTAATTAGTACCTAAAAATTTTAATAGAATAAATTCAATATTTTATCTCTTTTGTAAGCATCAAAAATCATTTTTCACTACTCTAGCTAAGAAATCATTTTCCAATGCAGCAAAGTTGTTGCACACATTGGAATCCGAAGGATTCCATTGTCGCACCAAACATCAAGCAATCTTAAGGAATTCTGGCATTTTCCTTTCTTGCATCAAACACAAAAAATGAAAACCCACCACTATGTTTTTTTTTCTATGGCTTTTAGGTACTATATGATATGAAAAATGGGGCTCCAAGGATTCTCTTGAGGCTAGATTCCTCTCTCCCCAAAAGCTAGAGCTAAAAGAAAATTTCTAGAGAGAATCTTCTCTTACTTGTGGAGAAACAAGCAAGTAGTGAGAGGCCATTTATTAGAGGTGTACAACAAATCCATCTAAAAGTAAAATTGAATCAAACCAATTCGATCCATGGTTTTTTAACCGAATTGATGGTTAATGATTTAATAATGGATTGAAAAAATTATAATGCGTCAATAACAATTCGGTGACATATTTTACTCTTCATTTACGGATTGGTACCTAACTGAACTGTCGAAATAAAATATAACATATATATGTATGGGTTTTGATTTTTGTGTCTATTCTGTTACCTAACGGATTGAATGATTTTAACAGAAGAGAACTGTTGGTCGACGGTTCTATTTGACTCGGTTTTTAATAGACATCGGATTCACTATGAATTACAAAACTGTTAATCCATAGGTAATAAATAGGTTGTGGATTAAACTCAATTCGATCCAATCTAAACCGTGTATACTCCTATCATTTATAATCATTTCCCTGATCAAACACTAGCACAATCTTTACGAGGAGCGGAGTCAATTCTGTTGCATGGGACCCATCACATGTGGGACCCGTCAACATATGGTAACAGGATAACATAACATTTGAAAATTGAGACTTAATGTCCGGCCAACTTGAAAACAAGCAAAACATAAAATAGATCGAATACAAGCAAATAATAGAACAGAGAGGACCTTACCTATGGATTCTGTTTTTAAGCTTGAAGAGGAAGCTTTCATTATCCGCTTCTCCATCTTTTATCAACCTTTCCAACAACTTCTTCCTCTCAAGTGATCAAGATCCTTAACATTGACTAGGTCTCCGGTGTCCCCACCCAGAATCCCTTTCCTGATTCGATCGTAGGTAGGCAGCCTATCTAGAGAGGCCCATCTCATAGCTTCTTCGTCGTCTTCTTCTTCTGTTGATTGTGAGAAGACGTTCTTAATAGTGGTATTCCTCCTTTGACATGAGCTTTCAGCTTGTTCGAGATTGGTTTTGTCCATTGGATGATGACCAATACCGAGACGAGAACTCTTCCACTTCTGCTACTCTTCAAACCAGCAAACCCACCATGCTTTGTGTAACACTCCGACCCAGCTTGACCTCGTTTAGGTGTTAGTTAATCTTGTTTTCGTTGTTAATTGTGTTTTGTTTGGGTTTTGATTTTCGTTACGGGTCATGGATAGGTAGTTGGGTTGAGTTTGACCTGGATTAAGTAGACCAAGCCCTTTTTCGTAATTTTAGCTTTTCTTAGACATGGTCAGTTTTGCATCATCTTGGTGTCAACACGTGTCTTTCGCTGAACTCGTTAACTTTCGTAACTACGTCATTTGCAACCGAGGTCGTGTGATTCGACTGGACCTTGATTTGACTCAAACTGAAATTAGCATTCTAGCTTGGACTTCTTTGTAATATGGACTATACCTTGAGCTTATATAAGCTCTCACCCAATTCACCAACACTCACGTTCTCTCTCTCTCGTTTTCTCTCTTCTTCCTGCACTGCACGTGGAATTCTCTTGCATTCCTCCATCGATCAAGCTCTACTGTGAGGTTCTTGCATGAAAGGTGAGTTGGAAACCTTTCCACTCTCTCATCTCCTTTCTCCATCTCTTCTCCCTCTTGTCTCCATCGTGCTTGGTGTGTCTGTGTTTTGATTTCTCTCCATCCCTCATGCATACATATGGTTTTGTTTGTGTGTTAGGTTGTGTTTGGATCCAAGGGCTACCTTTGTGCAATTGATTTCCAAATTGAGGCAAGTATAACCATAACATTGAGAACCCATGTTGGTATGCTTTGATTTTTGGCTAGCTCACATTGATGTGTGTGGAAAACATGTGTTTACAGCCCATTTGATACTTATTGGTTCAGTACTTGTGTATTCCCATTGATAGATTGCATTTCTGATGCATTTCCAGACATTCTGTACATGTTTCAGATTTCTGAATTCGTGCAGGTACGGCTAAGCCGTATAACACCTACGGCTCACAATCCAGAGAGGAGAAAAACCCAGTTTTCCTCTACGGCTAGGGCACGGCTAAGCCGTGGAATGCCCTACGGCTAAGCCGTAGCTCAGCCGTGGCCCAGCCGTAGAACAATACAGGGTGCAATTTCTGGAATAACTGAGAGTCAGCAAATGACAGACCTTCTACGGTTCAGCCACGGCTAAGCCGTAGACCACACACGGCTAAGCCGTAGCGCACACACGGCTAAGCCGGAACCACACATGAAGAATAAGGCTAGGTGTAAAGATAAGACCTATATGACCTTCATGATAGAATGTAGAGCACCTAGACTTGCCCAACGGATGTGATACTACGCGTGAATGATCTCGAGGGCTGCGAATCGTTCATGTTCGTTATCCGGATGTTAAGCACCTCCCCATGGGTGTTGGTTTAAGGGACTTCGTGCATCACCCGATTCCAGGCAACACTAGACAACGGTGTATCGAATAACTTAAAACTACATCATCATGCACGGTTAGAAACACCGGATAATTAGATTAGAATTGGTTTGTAACTTAAGATGATTCGATTTCGCATGATTTGTTGCATACCATATTGCATTCGATCATTGATCTCACACTCTGACATGATTACTTGTATCCCGTTACTTTACTTTCACATTGCGATTATTTACCCTGAGTATACATGTATGATATGTTCACTTCCAGATATGCACGCATGATATATGATCACGATCTACTCAGGATTTTCTTGATTGACTTTGTATGGTCAGGCTCTACTTAGCCTCAGCCTTAGGATCCCGACGGGGTGAATTTGGTATAGTTATAAGGACCTGCTGCAGTATGGATTTTGTCTTGGGGAACCGGACCCCAGGAAACCGAGACCCATTGTACCCTGGCCCGGACAATGGTGTTCTTTGCATGTTATAAGATCCCTCTTTTGGGAGCATATGGTAATGTAGTAGCCACTAGTCATGTACACAGCATGTTATCCTTGATTCACGCAGCATATTTCTTTCTTGCATGATAGCCTAGTATACGAAAATGCTTTCTTTAATCACATGATGTTCTTATTCTGTTAGATACAGCGTGTGTTAACTTGCTATGGTTTATACTTTGCTGAATCTTCGTATTCACAGTTGTTTTCGGTGTTGCAGGCCCAGATCCCCCTGCCGAACCCTCGCCGGTCGGCCAGGCTCCAGTTGAGACCCCCGGGGCCCCATCAGGCCTAGAGGAGTGGATGTGATCACTCCACGGGAGCGCGTTCATGGCATGCATCATGTTGGAGTCATGTTTTTGGGGATTTTCAGACTTGTATATGTCATGACTTGTCATTATTGTATTTATCCTTTTGTTCTTTTGTAAACGTTCATATGTAATTATGTCAGTCCTTTCCTTGTATCCTCTTCTTGTGCTATTAGTTGTTTATGTTTCTGATATTTACAGCTTCCGCATACTTGCTTGGCACGTGTGCTTGTTCCCTTGTGCGTGTGCATTTAGACTCGGTCTACGTATGCATGCACGGGAGTACGTGTGTCATTAGGTTTGGCTTTTGCTAACCCCCGAACCCTGGGCTCGGGTTGTGACACTTTGAATGGGAACTTAAAAAGTCCCAATGCCTCTTCTCTATTTGTAACGACCCAGTCCCAAAGTACATCTGAATGAAAGAATATAAGTAATAATCCGTTCTAAACTATCGAGGCGCTTTTTGGGGATAAAACCGTAAGGATTTCCATAAAAATTATAAAGTTAAGCGTGCTTGAGTCAGAGCAATGGGTGACCTCCTGGGAAGTCCAAAGCGGACAATACCTCGATGGTGCGGAGCGGATTGTTACAGATGGTATCAGAGCAGGAGATGGCTCTCCTCTAAGTGGTGGAGGGTGAAGCCATTGGGCTGGACCCCTTGGGGACTGCACGAATCCTGCCCCCCACAAATTGGGGGAGGGGGGTGGGAGTGGGAGTGGGAGTGGGAGTCCCACATCGCTTATGAGGCCGTCTTCGGTCCGACAGTCTAGATATAGGGACATATTCGGCGGAAGCTGGTGGGCCTGTAACGACCCAGTCCCAAAGTACATCTGAATGAAAGAATATAAGTAATAATCCGTTCTAAACTATCGATGCGCCTTTTGGGGATAAAACCGTGAGGATTTTTATAAAAATTATAAAGTTAAGCGTGCTTGAGTCAGAGCAATTTTAGGATGGGTGACCTTTGGACCTCGACGGTATGGACCGGATTGTTACACTATTTCTCCTCTCTTTTTTACTGGGTGACCTTTGGACCTCGATGGTATGGACCAGATTGTTACACTATTTCTCCTCTCTTTTTTACTTGATCGAACAAAGAGTGGTGCCGCCAAGGGGGGTCTGTCGTCTTTAATTTTTTAGCAGTCTAAATCTTCTCTCGTAAGAGAGAAAGGAGACTTGCCAACAGGGTTTTTCTATTCACTCAAAACTCCATGACACCATATCTGCATGACGAATAATTTTCCTGCAGACACCCAACGCCAATTTGATGTGAGCTAACACTTTTAGAAAGGTTCTTTAATTATGAGAAATATCTAAAATAATCAAAGACATAAAACTGGAAACTAATCTAAAGTTAGAAAGTTGAAAAAGTTAGTAATGCAAACTTTCCAAGTATAGAGACTAGCATGTCGTGCATGTTTCACCCTAAGCTAATGCATCCTAAATTTAAGTCTTATGGCTGGAATTCAAACAAGAATGTTGTAGGAGACTAATAAAAAAAGAAGATGTGAAAATGGTTTTACAACAAAGTAGTTATGCATGAATGAAGATCGACCATAAACTAAATTCTGTGCAGAATTTCTACACGCATGCTGACTGATGGCCCATGTTTAGGTCCCTGATTCACCCACATTCTGAGTTGTTTTTTTATCTGAAATTCTTAGGTTTGTATGAGCACATATCAAATTTTAAATCCCCCAAGTTTCACTGAAAAATAATGTAATTTGGCCAGGCTACCCATCGCGAACGTTTTGCAAAAAATCAATTCTGCAGTCTTCTGAAAACATGCTGAAAGCGTGCTGTTTTGTGAAAAATCCGAATTCCAGCCCTATATACGATCCGAATTTCTTCATTCAAATCATGATTTTCAATTATCAAATGTGCACCAATCTTTTCTTTATAGTAATCACAACTGATTTAATGATCTGATTTCACCATTGATAGTGCCCCAACTTGTCAATTCATCTGGACTGTTTGGATTGCCCAACTTTGAACCATTAATCTGATTTTGTGACCTTGAATTTCAGATCTGAGAGGGTGATTTCAGCGACTTAAACAAGTAATAAGCTTTATCAAACAACAAGGCATGCCATGAATCCTAATTCCAATCACAAACTATGCAAAAAACGAACTAAAAATTATCTTATTTTCCTCTCTACTAGGATTTCCTACTCATTTCTTCTTTTGCCAAACATCATCATCATCATCAAATTTTTGTTCCACTATGTTAGTTGGCTATATGAATTTTGTTTTTTTCATTCCAATCTTTCTTGATTTTTCAGATAAATTGCACTTCTTCAATCTAGTTGGTTGCAAGTTTGAATCCCAAGAAAAATGACTTAGCGCTAAAATAAATGTATGTCACCAAAAGTACGCCGACGGAGTTCCACCTATGGGGCAAGAGTGGACTTAGAAATTTTTCCTTGGGGGGGGGGCCACGATTTAGAAAAAAAATTTTGAGAGGGCCACATATAAAAAATAAATATAATTTTAAAAATATGTAGGGTTTCTATTTTATTTTATTTTGGTGGGGTGGGGGGGAGTGAGATATACAAAAACTAAAATATATATAAAACATAAAGGGTTTTTTTTTTATTTTTTTTGTGTGTGGGGGGGGGGGGGGGGGGGTAACCATAGCCCCTGCTAGCCTCCCTAGTTCCACCCAAGCTAAGAGGTAGTGTTGAGCAGTAAGCCTCTACTAACACCTTAAGGTTTTGGTAGCAATGGTTAGTAAAAGAAATTTAATATTTACTACCTCCATCCAACGTCCTCTTTGTCTTATCCCAAATTTGTTTTACCAACGCCATTGGTGGCCTACATTGGACATGCCTAAACTATCTCAAAGTCCAACATGACATCTAGTTAGTTCCATATAATCTAATTCTTTTAGTTCACTTATTTTAATCAAGAGAAATAAATCATACATATACTATCTATTTCTTAGAGTACATTCTCTAGCCTAAGAGTGTCTTTACTGCATGGATAAGACTCAAGAAAGAAAGAAACCTTAGGACTCAAATCCATGAACCACAAAAAGAGAGGCACACGATTTTTTAAGTAGAAAACCCAGATACAAGAAAACCATAAGACCTATAACCCTGTCCAATCGAAACTTAGTAAAATAATTTGAGCAGTTACAAGATACTCACAATCCCTTCTCAGTTCACCTCAACCTAAGGACTGCAGTACTATTACTTGCCGACAACCACCTCGTTCACTGCTCCCTGTATTTGAATAAATACACCTTGAATCCTCAAGGCGAACTTATCTTCTACAGAAGTAAAAGCAACAACCTTTAGAAGCTTAGAACTTGAATACACTCTTCAATGGATGCGTTAGAGAAGAAGGTAATGTCCGATGGATTTTCTTAACTTAGAACAAGGAGATTGGTTCGTGATTGGTGCCCTAGGGTTGAGAGAGGAATCCTTGAAAAAATCTCAATTTCGTAGATAGGACTTAGGATTTCAGGTGGAGTGAAACAGGTAAGTCTTATCAAGAAAAGAAACTCAATTCATGCAGGTCAGTGGGTTGTATTTGTCATCTGCTCAAGTAAGTCGAAGGTTCGCTCGAGTGGGCACAAGTTCTATTTGGGCTTCTCATCTGGACCGCTTGAACAAGCCTTGGGTTCACTCAAGTGAACAGCCATTTTGTCTTGTTGGCCTATTTTCTTCACGAATTTTTGCTGTTTTCTTACATTTTTTTCATTTCAACTTGTTCTGTAACTCATACTATAGTCAAATCTAAAATGTATAAAATTACAACTCAATTAAACCCTAAGTTTTGTCCAATCAATAAATTAGCCAACACCCATATATCCTAATAGATATAGAATTAGTGCCATGGCGAGTCACTTGACCCCCAATCCAAAGAACTGCAGGACCTGTCCCAAGTGGGTCGTCGCCCTCCACAAGCCTAAAAGGATGGTTTGGTGCCGGTTACGGGCAACCCATTGCTGAAAGTGGTACTCCCGTTTCGGAGGCAAGTGGGATGTTGCTGTATTGAGGTAGACATCAGTGCAAGTGGCTCTTCATTCACATGGTTTACAGAGATGCTACAGGCACGTTTTAAGTGATAGGAAGTCTGACACAGCCCAAATAAGTAATACGTTTAATTAAGTGACTAATTTACCACGCAAACGATTAGAAACCCAAAAGATTGATGGAAAGCCAGGCCCAGCTTGATTGACTAAACGTGCAGGCTAGTAAATCTTGTGGTGGCTTGAACCTGATAAGGGCAGTGTTTCTAAAGCCAGGTTGGGCTTGAATATGGCTTAGCCAGGCCCGGTCCAGGCCATGAACACACCTAAGGGTATAAATATGGGCGGGCCACCTAGGCCCGGACCTCCCAACCCTCAAGAATCGGGCCGTGGGCCAGTGCAGGTCTAGAGTTGGGCCTTGGCAAGGCACGGCCCGCCCCAAGGAATGGCCTGGCACTGCCCAACACAATGTTTTTATTATATTATATATATTTTTTTCATAAATCAAGTATATAATGTAATATAATTAAAGTTTTTTTCTTCATTTGTAAATTAACATCTATTTTTCTGTATTTATTGTACTAATTTCAATTTTATTTCAACTTGAAAACCTTAAAAGTGCACAATTTCCCTCAATTTATATAAAAAAATTAAAAAAATAAAATAAGTAGGGGCATCTGGACTGGCCCACAGGCAGCATGGCACGACCGGTGGCCCCTTAGGTTTCTAGGCATGGCAGGGCATGGCCTGTGACTTTACATGTGCAAACACGGCACAGCTTAGGCATTGCTGGGCAAGGTCACGGTGACAGCACGACCCCCATTCACATGCTTAAATATGCCTTCCATCATTTTGTGCTACACTTTTCCATTCACGAAAGGAAGAAAAGAAAAGATCCATGGGCATGTTTGGCAAACAGCCTCAATAGAAGGGAGAATTCTCCATCCAAAGGATTCCTTCAGTCATCTTTTATAGAGGATCCTGACTAGTGGATTTCTCAGCAAAAAGATCTCCTGCAATCCACATTTGGCAAAAAGGATGGAATTGTTAATTTTCACATATTACATCTAATGGTCAGAAGGTTTTTATTATGTTTTTTTGTAATTCGTAATGAATTCTCACCTACAATTTGAACTCATATAATAGTAGTGGGACTTTTAGAAATGATGGACGGTGTGGATTTTTATCGTGGGTCCCACAAAAATAAAAATAAATATTTTTTAAAGTTGTGGACTTCATAGTAAATATCTCAAGATATATGCAAAATCAACAGCTGAAATTTAATGTATTAGCCGTTCTGGGTCTTCCACAGATGATTGATCGTTCGGACTGTGAATGTGGGACCCAAATGGTAGATTTACAAAAGGCCAAACCAGAAAGCTCTATTACTGCCCGGTTTTTACTGTTCACGGCATGCAGGGACCAATACCCTGTTGAGATGATCAACGGTCAGTGTGTTTTTTATATTTTCTCACAAACAATGATGAATCACTTTGTAAATTTTGACCTCTTAGCCATTTTGGGCATTTTGATCACATTGAACGGTTCAGATTTCACAGCCTGAGCCCATAGAAATATAAATGTTAGTATCAAAAGGTTTGGACTTATTTGCAAATATCAAAGAATCTATGATGAATCAACGGTTGATATTTGAATCGATAGCTGTATTCCAATTAATTAACATTATTAACGGGAGTGAATGCCAAATGTGATTTTCTCATGATTTTGTGAAAAACTACTAAGGAGTCCATGATATGGATCACATCCAAATGCGCCCTAATTCTTTTCTCAATAAAGAGGATTTGAATTTTCCTATTGCATGGACACGGTTAGGAATACAAGATTTCCCTCCTCCATTAAAATGGAAAAATACGGATTGCTGTATCCTATCACCCCAAAAATACACAAAAAAATAGAATGTTTTCTATTCCACTAGAAAAATCATACCTATTGTATTGCCTTCTCAATGGAATCTTGAAAATGCATGATCAAGCGAACCTAACGATAGTAATGTACAATTTTTTTATCAGTAATTAAAAATTAAACAAATGAGAAAAATAAGAAAAAAAAACAAAGGTATAAGAGCCTTATACTCAAGACCAAATGCACAGTCAAAAGGAAATGAGCAGCAGTCTAAATTCCGAGGACAAATCAGATGGTTAGAATCGTGCCACCGCCTACCAATGCAACCACTGTCCATCCTCAATGAAGCCCATGGTTTAGATTTCATGCATAAATTGCCTATGATAAACAGTGAACGAGTTGGCAGTTGCCACAGATTCATGCTCTTTGAAAAATGATTTTTTTACCGTTCAAATAAAAAAATAAAAATAAAAATAAAAAACACTAGGGAAGGAATGTGGCATATATGATATCTTTTGAGTAAAAGTAAACAGCAAGAGGGGTCTATTCACATAGGAAAATTGGCTTTCCTTTTCATCGCTTTCTAAGCTTTTCAAGTTGCCATGTGATCCCATGTGCAGCTTCTTATTTACACTCAACTCGATCTTCTTTCATTTGTTCAAAATTTTTAATGATTATCTTTTGAAGTTGAGAGCCTTCTTTCTGTAATTTACCCCTTCTACTGTGTTTTGTCTTTTCTATTGTTAGGCAATGGAAACGTCCATTTCTTTGTAAAATCTAAAATCATAACTATGTTGTAAACTCTAACCTTTTAAACCCATGAATAGAAAATTTGTCTAACAAAATTATCTGATAAAAGAAATCAAAATTAATTACCACCCCAGTTACTATGGTCCAAATAAGGTGCAGTGCATAAGCAACAGGTCCACCACCAATGTTCCCATCTTAGATAGTGGGCTGCATATGAATTGTTATGGGTTTTTATCTTATCCACAGCCTTGATCATCTCTGATTGCTTGATCAATTTGAATTTCTTCTGTTGTGAACTACTAAATTCTGGCCCATTGGATGAGTGGTCTAGATTAATAATGTGCCTAATACACCCCCCTCATTTGCTCAGCAACATGATCCAAGATGCTTAGGGAGTGCAATGGGTCATTTCTGTTTAAGAAATGCTGTCTTTCAGATAAAGATCATAGAACTGAATGAATAAAAAGATCATAAAGATATCCATTTATGCCAAATGAGAAGGGACAGCCAAATATCCCAAAGCACTAAAGAACAAAACTAAAAGTACCGAATGAGGACTTCACAGCTTGCCATCCTACTCAACGGTAGTTATAGTTTTCAATAAAAAAATATGTGCCTAAAGAGAAATCTCATCAATGTCCTATATTTTGCAGAAAGAAGAATTTGCCCAATTCCTAAAAGCCATACTTGCATCACAATCTCTACTATAAACATTAGGTCATTGCATAAAGGCATGGGTCCTATGGTTTGTATTATAATGCGGCAGTTGAGATAGGTCATCATCTTTATCCATACATCTTCAGCTTTACTCCGAATGATGAAAATGAATGGAGAGGAACTTCACTTGAATACTTAAATTACTAAATGAAAAGGTTATAGTAGTGGAGAAGAGGTCCACAATCCACATGGCCTCTTAATATCCCACCTTGGGAAAAGGAGTGAGATCGCGCAACATGCAGTTGATTAAAATAGTCAGAGGAGTTGAAAGTTGATGATACATGCCTAATTAAGGCTCCAAGAAACAAAAGTTAAAAAATCCCAAGGCCTAAGCATGAAGCATCTAAATATGCCCATGTTGAAAAAAGATGGATATTTATTGGCCCAAGCACAAAAATTTCCTCGAAGTCCTAATAAACAAAGCATTCCCATTTGTGACAATGCCCATCATTCAAGATGTTGGTTCTGAATTACCTGTAAAGACTACAACTTTGAGGGAGTTGTAACAAGAGAACCATAGGGATTATGAGGTCTGTGCAGCTAAGATTGAAGATAAAGAAAAGTTAATTTACAAGGAAAGCATAAAAATGGTACAGAAATATAAGATTCTGCATCATGCATGACATTCTTGGGTCTTATGTAGTAGAGGAGCACATTCTTTTGACCATCCAAACCATTAATTTGCTCTGCCCCACCGAGGAGAGATGCTCCAAATCTTCGCACATGGAGAATTCAGTCCTATCTATTTGCAACTGGCAAATACAAAGTTTAAGACAAAAAGAATAGAGAAACATGTTCTTTTTTCCAAGAGTCAGGTTGCAAGGATTTTCCAGTCTGGGTTATTTCTGGTGCAGTCTATATCACTGAGCCAATGTGCCCCACTTGTATGACAAGCAAGGCCCAGGAATATTGGGCATATTTTTGGGTCCAGGATCATTTCAATGTGTTTGAAAGGTGATTATGATCCTTCCCTTTCAAGCTGTACAGTTGGGCACATGGAATGCACTTTGATCAAAACTTTTAGATCCTGAATTTGAGGTAGAGAGTTTCTCTATTGATTTAAATCTAGATTTTTTAAAACTGTGGGTTCTCATTTCAGTGGCCGTTCAACTTTCAATGGTCAGACATCTGATTCCCAACATGGTTGAACAAAGTACAAGATTGGGAGTTGCTTAAGTCAAAGCGACAAACCCATCACCCATGTGCCTAGTTTGGACCATCAATAGATATTAAAATTGGGGAAAAAAAGAAAAATCAAACACCTAAACAAGATCTTCCTCAGATCACGACTTGACGATGCATAACTTTTGCTAATCTTTATTAGCGAACTGAGCTTCTCTCTAATTAATTTCGTCTAAAAGTAAAAGCTTGGTGATTAAAGAGAGAATAGCAAATTTTTTTTTTTTTTTTTTGAAAGGGAGCAAGTTGATCTCCCTTCTTATTATAAGAAAGTTGGCCCCTTTAACAAACAAACAATGTCTGAGAGTAAGAGTACTATTAGAACTCACGGCTCTTATCCTCTAAATAAGTATCTTTTCAAATAACAGCCCAAAAAGGCTAACTACTTAACAGTGGCACAAGTTCCATAAAATGGGGATTCTTCATTCTACAGACTCTTGAGAGTTCATGTATCATAGGTGGATGTTTTCCAGCGTTTTATTTGTTAGGATAAGATTCTCAATATTTTGAAAGAATATCAACCAAAAAAACCATTCCTTTATTTTTTACATTTACAATACACAGTATTTAAAAGGCCTACAATCAGCACATGGGGAGGATATAGGTCAAAGTCTACTCAATAGCAACAGTAAGACTAGCAAAGGCATGAAGGAGAAACAAAGGAGCCAGCAAAAACAGTCACCCCATTCCTTTTCCTATTTCTCATTTATTGAGAGTCTTGTGTTTCAGTTAGTTGTTAGGATACTGTTTCTTCTACAATTTATTTACTCTCATTTAATAATTTAATTTATCATTGCCCTCTTTCACCTCCCTCTGCATCTATGCATACCCCCTTCATTTCCCAACCATCTTCCTCACATCTTCTCACTCATTTTCTTCCCTGGAGCGGCTGGACTTCTGAGTTTCAGGCCCCTGTAAGCCTTGGCCTCCCTTCCTCTCCTTCCTACTAAAGCTTCTCTCCTTTTCTGTTAACTTTGTAAGTTTTTGTTGATGTTTCTATGTCAGAAACACTGATTTCTCACATGGGTTTTCTTTGTAGGACATGGCTTTTCTTGGGTTTTCTTTTCTAGCCTTTCTAACCATGTTCAGGTCTGTCCATGGCTCTGGGGGTGGATGGTCCAGTGCTCATGCCACCTTCTATGGAGGTGGTGATGCTTCTGGCACAATGGGTAATCTCGCTAACCCTGAAAAATATGAAAAAAAAAACCATCATTTTCTTGTTGTCCGTCCCTGGAACATCCCTTTTGTTGAAATGTTTTTTCTTGCTCTGTTTTGTTACAGGAGGGGCTTGTGGGTATGGAAATCTCTATAGTCAGGGGTATGGAACTAACACAGCTGCATTGAGCACTGCTCTCTTCAACAATGGATTAAGTTGTGGTGCTTGCTATGAAATCAAATGTGTAATTGATGCAAAATGGTGTCTTCCTGGATCTGTTGTGGTCACTGCAACCAATTTTTGCCCACCGAACAATGCTCTCCCAAATAATGCAGGGGGGTGGTGCAACCCTCCTCAGCAGCACTTTGATCTTTCTCAGCCAGTTTTCCAGCACATAGCTCAGTACAAGGCAGGGATAATCCCTGTTCAGTACAGAAGGTAAAGGAAAACAGCAAACCCATGTACTTTTCTCAATCTCTAGTCCCATGTTTCGCTCTTCAGTTTAGTTTAGGTAAAAAAACAAACTAGAGCTGTACATTTGCCACAGTAAAAATCCCATACCAAAACAACAGTTTCCTTGATTAAGGCCTATTAAGTTTAAACTACTGGCAAGATCCAAAACCAAAACTGTTACCTCATCCAAAGCTAAATAAGCTAGATTCTTTTAAGCAATAAGCTTAGTATCTACTTCACATAATTGCACCTAAGTCCCCACTTTCTGCCAAAGTCCATTTAAATCCAAAGTTCGAGAGTCCAAACTCTTTCCCTCCTCTGCAGCTCTTAAAATCCACAAACACCCTTTTCTCCAAAAAGTTATGACAGTTGTAAATTCTACCAAGTCCCTGACCACAAGCCAGTAGCCCCCATCCAAAGCACCCACAAAACTCAATGCAGTTAAGAATTCGTTAAAGACCCAAGCCACATATTCCTCTGTTCTTTCAAAACTCCAGAAACCCATATATATACCAAAAAATGAAAGCTCTTTTTTCTCCTAACAAAAACTTCTAAACTTAAAATCAACATGTTCCCTCTCTGATCTCAACTCTTTTTTCCAATTTTTTCAGGGTCCCATGTATCAAGAAGGGTGGCATCAGATTTACAATCAATGGCCATACCTACTTCAACCTGGTCCTTATCACAAACGTGGGTGGCGCTGGGGATGTTGTTTCTGTCTCCATCAAAGGGTCTAAGACTGGCTGGCAGCCCATGTCCAGGAACTGGGGCCAGAACTGGCAAAGCAGCGGCTACCTCAACGGCCAATCTCTGTCATTTAAGGTCTCTACATCCGACGGTCGCTGTCTCGTCTCCACGAATGTGGCCCCTTCCAGTTGGGCCTTCGGTCAGACCTACAGTGGAGGGCAGTTCTAACAACGCCAACTGCCAAATCCTCATGACTAACAACAAAACAGAGAGAAAAAGACTCCTCCAAATCTTGCTTTTGTCCACCCCATTCCCTTTAGTAACACCTTCTTTTAGTTATAAGAGTCCTTTAACACCCTTAATAGGATATCTATATATTGTCTTTAATACAGTATGAGGGCCCCTCTTTTTGAAATGGGTCTTGGACAGTTTGTATTGTAGTTGCTGGCATGATGGGATTTACACCATAAGGTTGGTGTATAAATCTTGAAAGTTCTTTGGTAGTGTTTGTGTGTGTAATGCGGTGAGGTGGGCATGGCTTGTCACCCACTCATAAATGGTGTATTCTCTCTATTTAGTGAGAGACTAGTTATTTGTAAGTGTCTTTGTTTTTGTTTTGAGAGGAAAGGTCATTGCAATCAGCTTCTTGCTGAATATGTCCTTAAATAATGTAAACTGGAAAACATGGTGTTTTGGAGGAGCGTATGAAGTGTTTAAATGAGATAATTGACTATAATTATATGTGAACCTCTGTTTTTTGTTAAGAAATGAAACTCATAGCTTTTCTTTCTAATTTCTCACTTCATGTTGTCCTACTATCTGTTGAGATTATTTTCTTTCATTTTGGATCTTAATATGTTGGCATAAAAACAAAAAAAAAAGTTAAGAACAAGTGCTTTTGTGAGAGGGCTAAACCGTATACCATAGGTATTAAAACAAATGATATACTCTCTTCTCTTATTGTAAATGCAACTTGTTTCTAGGACTTTAGACATGGACTACTATTTACCTGAAGAACTCCACTTGATAATATTTGTCAGCATTCGCTGGGCTTATGCCATGCTGTTGGGTTGATCTCCTGTGTATTTTGTGTTAGCTTGCTTTAATATTTGTTGAACTGTCATTTGGGTCTACAAATTTGGACACTCTGGGTCCAGTTGGGTTTTGTAGTTCCAGACACCGCATAGCCTGGGCATGACCCAGACAAAAAGGGTCAGAGTCACTCCGGACTGAATCTAAGTCTAGTAAACTAGACCCAAATTGCAGACTAGTATTTCGCATAGTATTTAGCCAAACACAAGTCCTAATAGATTGCTTTGATAGGAAAAAAATCTCTCTATGTTTGTCTATAAAAGTGATTTTTCGGTCCTCTCTCTTACCCCACAAGATTTGTAAAGTATTCATCGACTCTTACACTTGTCGGAGTGGGTGATAAGAGAGACAGGAGAAAACCATTTGAGACTGGCGATCTGCCTATCATCAACATCATGGTGCAAGGTACGCTTTTAATCTGTTGGATTATCTATTGTTTAAAATACATAAATCAATATCCTTACAGCATCTTCAAGAGAGATATCAATTTTAGATATGTCAAATGAAATTTGAAGGTTGATGTGTTATTTTGAAGGTTTGGATTTTGTCGACTCTAACAGATGTGTTAAAAGTAAGAGCCTTCTTTTTTTTTTTTAATATCTCCAACAACTCTATTTTTCATACTTTTAAAGGCTAAAATATTAAAATGTTAGAAAAAAAAGGCAGTTATCTTTTTGAACCTTCAAATTTGGCATAGCAAATTACCATATCACAATTAGCATAGCCCATGGAGCACAAAAGCAATGCCTTCCCTACATGGCATTTTGACACCATGGTTGGACTTGCTCTTAGGTTTGATGATTTGTTACAAACAATATTAGATCTTTCAAGGTTAAATCAACTTTAAAAGCCCTGAAGCTAGAAATTTATCATTTGGTAAGGTTGCCCCAACACCTAATTAGAGAGACACCGAAAGGGGTATAACAAAAAACTACTGTTGTAGCTATTGGCAGATGAAATGTATTTTGGAGTTTATTAATATTCTCCAAACCAAAATGGTACAATCAATGATCCTGTTGGCACTTCATAATAAAACCATTTAGAAAACACCTATTAACTTATTGGGTAATGTAGTGAGGATTTGAAATAAGGAGATGGAAGTATCATTAGCTCAATATTTTCAAAGTAGTTGCAAATGGATCCAACCAATAGAGAATGAAAATTTTCAAAAAAAAAAAAAGAAAAAGAAAAAATCAAACAAACCTTCTTTAAATTTGCATTTTGATTGCATTTTTCATAGAGGAAAAAAGTGTAAATGAATTAAGAACTCCCATTGCTCTAACCTAGAGAAAATCATTGCTAAAAAGTAAACAGGTGGGACTCCACCTATAGGAGCCCACCCAGTGGAAACTGAACTCTTCAAAATAAACCTCCTCCATTTCTATTGGATATCCTCAATTTGAATTTTTATCAACTGTTGTATTGCATGTTTGGTGAAGAGCGCGATTAAGACAATCTAAAGCTATTCATTATTATATTTTTCATAAAATAGTCAAATTAACAGTGATCGGAGTGAAATTTGAAAATATCCAATCTTTCCCGATGAATTATATTTTGAATTTATCTTGATACGGATTGAGAGAGAGAGAGAGAGAGAGAGAGAGAGAGTATTTATTATTATTTTTTTGGGGGGGTTGATGTGCTTTGATTTGAATTTTCTCTGAAATGGGTTTCGTTGAGGGGAAGGATACAAGGGTGTGGGTTCTGGAAGACTCTGCACAACAATCATAAATAAATGACATGCCATTTCAGGTGCAGGTGCACAGGTTCACAAGGCCAAAGCCTTTTTTACTACGGATGCTGGATACAGGAACGCATGGACTTGGTAGTTAGTCGGTCTGTCAGTGTCACACCTTCTATTTAATTCAATTCTGGATCATCTTTGATTCGGACTCACGTGAAATCGTGATATGGGTCATTTATGAAATTCTTAACAGTTTGAAATAAATGTGTATTTACCTGAGTCGTTATTAATTTATGTTGGGACCAAAGAGCAAACCCAAATCTTAACCAGCACCCAGGTGAGTTGAGAAAGTAATTAATATATATATATATATATATTTAAATTTCAAATGCTCTTTTTTTGTACATCTGAGCTACATTTGATTTTATGCTTGAGATAATTTTTTCCTTGCACTCCCATGCTCTCCAATCCATTCATATTGGTGCCATAGTACTTGGCGAGCACTTGAAATTCTAGGGGAGTCCTTCCCTTGGAATTGGATGAGTTGTCCAGCATAGCATTGTGCCTGGGAAAAAACTTTTCCTACTAATACATGTTTACAACAAAAAAATTCTAGAACTTAATTTACTGCCTCTCCAAGTAACATGTGATATTTCATGTTTGATTTAACCCAATAACTAAATGGACACAATGAGTAACCATGTGATACAATCTAATTAACTGACAAATTAAAAAGGTATTATATGTAATAATTATATTCAAAATCAAATTGAGATGGTTTGGACATATCCAACGTAGGTCAGCAACAACGCCAATAAGGAAAATTTTGACTATGCATATTAATAGCCCATCAAGCAAAAGGGCTAAAAGCCTATAAAGACGTAGCTATAAGTAGTAAAAATAAATATGAAGAAGTACAACTTGTCTCAGAATATATCGAAATGGAAAAATAAAATATATGTAGTTCACTCCAACATAGTTGGGGCAAGACTTTAATGACGATGACAATGATGACGACAATGCTGCAATACTTATGTTAAATCATACCTGTTTTGCAGATAAATGGAATAATGCTAAGGTCATAATGGTGGTGATGGCAATGATAAACTTTATTGTTTCATTGCAGCTTGACTTATTTTAATCATAAGGAACCAAGCTGAACCAACCAGTAGAACTGGTTAGTCCGATTAACTAGCAAACAGTGAAATGGGCAAAAAACAGGTAAAAGGGGCCAAAATTGGTAAATTTTGGCAGTTGAATGGTGTGACCCAGCCGGGTGAAACCTTAAAAATATTATTTGATTATTTTAACAACATTTTATATTGCTCTCTTAATTTGTCAGTATCATTGAGCGAAGTTCAACCAAACAACTGGTTAGGCCAAATTAATCAAACGAATCGAACCTTAATGGACCGAATTGTCCATTAATCCCCCTGTTGTCCCTCCTTTTCCAGTTTTAAAACCTTGGTTGCTATTAGCTTGTTCTCCCGTTCATTTTTTTTTTTCACTTTTTTTCTTGGGTGGCAGGACATCGGAAATAAAGGGCTCCCTGAAGTTCAAAACTGGGTGGAAGCTAGCAGAACGGGTGCCTTTCCCCATCATCTTTTGTGCACAACTACAATAAATGATTCAGGGTCAGAGTACCGGCCAAGTTAAAAATAAATGAATGTAATCCAATTGAATGATATGAAACACTGTCTGAAAATACTGGGTGGAAAATATGATCTTCGATTGAAAAAGATGGTATGATCACTCTAGATGCTTTTAGTTGGCTGGACCCATGGTTCAGTGGGACATTTAGATCATAGGATTTGATGGCCCCACCATAGACAGGCCATGACCCAAAGTTAACCTAGATTAGAAGACTATCACAGAATCCTTTCGTTGGACAAATGCACCCTAGAATTTCAATAGAATTCCTTGGAAGGAATTCATATGTCTGGAAATTTTGACAACTTGTTTATGGTTTCTCCTTTGGGATTTCTGGATGAAGTGTTTCTTTAGCAGAATTCTGAAATCCAACCACATGGCAAGTCGCAAATGACTTTTGGAATTCTCTGAATTCCAATATCCTTGGCATCTACAAATTTTCTGGCAGAGGATTTAGGAATTCTACCAATAATAGCTTTTTGGAGAATTTTCAGATTCTCCATGCAAGAATTCTATGAATTCTGCTAAAGAAGGGGTCCCTAGGGATTTGTTTGTGCAATTAGTGGATTTTATGCTCCTGGAATCTTCTGTTTCTATGGGAGAGAGTAGTCTTGCATTCCTAACCCTTCATAGGAAATTTAGATCCCTTGTATCAGGAGTGAATACATCATAACAATTGATATCCTTGTGTCAAGGTTCATAAGAAAGCATTCTTAGTGCCGATTAATATGTAGTTATCTCACTTTGAAACATGATGTGTTCTTTAAATATTTTGAGGACTACCTAACCCCAAATTACCGGCCAGGACAAGATAAATGGGTACTCAAAAAGTCAAAACATTTTTTCTGAATAAAAATCAATAATTCATTTGATGCACAAAAGACAAGTTGAATGCTCGCCAGAACAAATGCTTGTACACTTTCTGTGTAGAGTTGTAGAGATCATACCCGAAACAGAAAGAGTTAAGGGACCCTTCTGTAGCAAATTCCCTTAGAATTAGAATTTTTGGAAATTCCAAAATTCTAGAATAATGAGATGTCTGGACTTTAGGGGAATCTCCTGACTGCACTTTATGATCGGTTGCAGTTGCTATCAGTCAGAATTGGAAAAGGAATTCAGTTAGAATTGTTGCAACAGGAATTCAGAATGCTAAAGAAACAAGTACTTCGAAGCACTTCGAATTTGCAAAATTCTCAGTTGCTCCAACTGTTAGAAGGCATCGGTATATGTTAAAATGGGCTCCTACGGATTCATTTGTAACAAATGGTTTAAATACCTTGCCACATGCCAGCATGTAAAGGACCTCAATAAAAGATTGGAGAATGCACTAACAAAAGTCGTCACCTTACCAAGTGATTAATCCATAGGACAGACTTTTCAATTTCATACCCCTGCAACTGTAAATCAGTTGTTATTCCACCATTAGTAGCAACAGAGAAATCAAGGAATCATCTGGCAGCCATCACTAACAAACAACACACAAAATCACTTACTTGAAGGTAAGTAAGTATGATGACAACACCAAGGTTCCAACATGCATGCATAGCAATTGGAGCAAGAAGGTTGCGAGTTTGAGCATATACCAGCCCCAGTATTGTTCCTCCAACACCAACACCGCCAAAACTTGTAAGAATGAAAGGAACTATGCTAGCGATTTCAACAATCGACCAAACAAACGATTCACACATAAACATGCATGTCCAAACTTGAATCAAGGCTTGCAATGGGCCAGGTAGACCTGTCTGGCCTTTGGGCTTGCCACCACAATTTAGCTTTAGGCCTTACTTGAAGACCCATGACAGAGCTTGGCCCAGACATTCAGGGTTGCCGAAAATATGAGTTCACCTAGATTTGGTAACATCGTAGCATCTCCTATTGACCCCCAACCTGAGCCCAATCATAAAGCTGTCAATGGCTTGAGGTCAAATAACTGTTAGAAGTCTAGGATCTGGGCTGAACCAAATGGAACACTGCCACCTGATACAACATGGCTGCAAAATGTGTGATGCACTTAATGAGGGAAACACGAAATGCACATATAATCTAACAATTGAAATAGTCTTTATCAAAATAAATAGCATATTGAACAATATCATATTACCAAACATTAGCATGATTTATTATTTTTAAGAGTGTTATAACCGGCAGAGAGAGAGAGAGAGAGAGAGAGAGAGACATAAGCTCAACCATCCAATTGAAATTTAATACTTGTTTTCCCCTGAAATATAATAGGTTGATACAATGAAATTGAAATGCTTACCAAAAATGAAAATCTCTGTACAGAGACTTCCCAGGAGAATGCTGTGCCAGAGTAAAAGCAGCAGAACTTACAACCACAGATAGAGGCACAGGAAGCCTGCCAAATTAAGCAAGAGAAGGCAACAGGCAACTATTATGCAATTGGTTTTGAGGTATTATAAGATCCTGACTTCAGCGAACTCCAATTTCAGCCGAGGTGCCTGATTTCATACATGTGGCTCCAATGGATTGTTAATGAAGACTCTTGATCATAGGTGGTGTTAATGCAAGACAAAATACCTCAACCTTTAAATGGTAACCCCATTCCACTCTTGACAAAATCAGTAGGAAGATGTGATAATACCTACTACCAGATAGTAATCTCTATTTGCTTCGGAAATGATGTGAAGATAAATAATATATAAGAGAAGTAATAAATGTAGAGAAGAATAAGTCATTACTTTGACACAGAGAGAGAGAGAGAGAGATCTGGTTAATGCACCTACAAAAAGGAATTAGACCAGAAAGTGATAACCGAAAGGACTCAAGGCAGTTAATTTGGCAAAACATTGAAAAATGCACACACAATGAACATGCTGGAATTACTCAAGACATTTATGAATAGTTGGTAACAAGTTTATCAAAGGAGAGTATTGGGTTCCTAGTAAGAGTTTGATTACGCCAAGGGTTTTCTATGAGACATAATTTATTTGATTTGCGCAAAAACTAGAGAGTACATTTTGTAGATGATGTGGTGCATAATAGTTATTGCATTAAACCAAGTACATCGTAGGGCAAAAATTTAGACAAAAGGTTTTTATTTGTATAATTAGAAATAACAGTAAGAAGAGAGAGGGGAAAAAGGAGTATAGAGGATCCCACTAGTCGAAACCAAAATTCCTTGGCAAATGATAAGGTGGAATTTTAAAGACAGGCTTTTAAACATAGTTGTCAATTTCATTTCGGACCCCAGTTCGGCTTGGCATCAAAATGAAATATTTCGGCTTGTCTTTTCAATTTGGAATTTCATTTCAGATATATATAAAATTATGAAAACTGAAAATAATTTATAAAGTACTTATAATTAATTCATTGTACTAAACGAGTAATTCAATATTTTATTTTTATGTCAAAACGGCTCACAACTATAATGTCTCAAAAATATTATTTTGAGGGCACTTAGTGGCCCCCTTATGAAAAATCAAAGCCATTGATAAAAATGACCCAGATTATTAATGAAAAACCAAACCATTGAAACATAAAAACCATTGACAGAAAATTCAAAACAATTTGACGATCATATATGTGTGGCCCCTATTTTATTTTTTTAAGTGGGTTCGACAAGAACCTCATGATATTGGCAGAAATGCAAAAGAAATGGGGCACGTGGCCTCTTTTTGTTAGTGGGCCCGCACAAGAGCTTCATGATATTCACATGGGATTTCCTTGTACAGTGAGGACTCTAGAAAAAAGACATCTAAGCGGTGAAGGCTCTGGAAAAGAGGGGAAAAAAATGGAAAGCTGGAGAAGCAGGACGAGGAGGAGTTGGGCAGAAGTACATGGAAATTCTTCGATTGTCTAGGACCTGGACTCCACTCTTCATGATCATATTCAAGCCTGGGCAAGAACAACTTCGGCAATAGGGTAAGAATGGATTTCGCGGTATAAAGCAACCATGTCCAGTGATGTCTCCGCTAAAAGAGGGGATGTGAGGAGTTTTGGGCTCTTTGAGTGAGTCATCAAGTTCTCTTTAAACTAAGTTAAAGATGATAATACCCTATCTGATTTTCATATTTTCCCCTTCACCTTTAGAACTGGGTTCGTCTGAAATAGAGGAATCAGACATATTTAGTCCAAAATACCATGATTTGGTACGAAGCTAGAGATTTTGCCCAAACTGCGATGAAATATTAATTGAAATTTATTGGAAAGGTTGTACGATTCGGTTTCTTGTCCGAACCAAACAACCTCGGCAACTTTGGCCGAATCGAATTCAAAAACTATGCTTTTAAGTCAAACAATTCGAAAACTAGTATGAGAGAGAGAGAGAGAGAGGGGGGGACAAGGACGAGGACGAGGACGAGGATCTTGTCAAAATAAATTACTCAGGTCCATAGTGTGATGAATTCGAACATCTAGAGAAACTATTCAAAAAAAAAAAAAAAACCACACAAGAGGGCATATGCTAACAGACTCATACAAGGTATTAAGTGGCCGCAAGGCAGGGGATGTTATGCAATCTTCCAATACCACTTTAGTTCAATTGATATTTCTAAAGACGACAATTAGACGTACATTGGTATTTGGAGCAAAGTGTTTTTGCAAAAACAATAAAAACACAATACTCAAATGGCAGCTATGTGCATGCTTAAATTTAATGTGTAGAGTAACAAGGTGGGATACATTAGAGAAAAGATCATTATAGAAACATCAATAAAATAAAAGAGAGAAAAACGAATTCTGTTCGGGATGTTTTGGCATTGTAAATAGAAGACCCAAATAGCTTTAGTACAAATAAGTGAACTGTTCTGAATGCAGATTGCAAGCAACTGGGAGAAGCAGCAGTCCAATAAAACCTTTGAATGTTAAATGACATGCTATGATGACCAGATACAGCATGAATACAGCAGTAACAAATTTTATCCATAAAAAATGAAGTACCAGATACAATTTGATGTGATACATTGTTTATTTTTAAGTAACAAAACATCAGAGTTGACATGTTAGATTGTGGGATGATAGAGGGCATATAGCCATAATTAGGGATGAATGGACTCATCATCATCATCATCAAAGCCTTATCTTAACCATTTTGGGGTCGGCTACATGAATTCTGTTTCTCCATTCTGTTCTATTTTGAGCTAAATCTTTTGATAAGTGAAATTTCTTCAAATCTGAATTAATGACTTCTATCCATGTTTTCTTCGGCCTACCCCTACCTCTTGATGGGCCCTCCACTTGTATAGCTAAACTTTTCCTCATTGGTGCCATTACTGGCCTACGCTCAACATGCCCAAACCATCTTAAACGGGTTTCTCTAATCTTATCCCCTATTGGTGCTATCCCTAAATGTTCTCGAAAGCGCTCATTTCTAATTTTATCTTTCCTAATTTTACCTAGGGATGAATGGACTACCAAATCTAAATGGGATCAACGAGACAATGATCAAGCCCTAACAAGTAGAGTGAGGAAGAGAATAGTTTCAACAGTCAAAAAGCAGGCCAAAGAAGTTAGTTTATTTTGGGTCCCAGTTTATTTTGGGTCCCATTTCCGTACAGAGAGCATCTCCACAACAGATGAAACAAAGAAAGAATAAGATTCTTGGGCTGTTTTGATTGACAGAATTAAAAGAAAATAGATGGAAATGAAATAGTGAATTTAAATGAAAACCCCAAAGATTCATTTCTCTACCTATTTAATGAAATTTCAAAAGATGGAACCATGTGGATTTATACCAGACAATAGATGAGAAGACGTGCATCATTTCCAGCTAACCAAGCAGCCCCATAGGATCTTTTGACAAGGGAAGTTTTTGAACATCCATGATCCATAGGATTAGAGATTCAGATTGATGATCTCAATATTAAAAATCCATAGGCCCATATGTAATGAAATGGATGCCTCACAACACCCTATAGTTGCTCCTTTGACGATGTAGCTTGTTGAAGATGGAATGAGGAAGAGGCCACGACATACCATTTTGTAAGGGATATCATCAAAAAGCCTCGGTAGATGGTCTCTTCACAGAGAGGTGCAAGGAGTCCAAGAATGCCAAGTAAATAAATAGTGCTAAACAAAAAGTTTAGGTAAACATTAAAAGTATTGATCCCCTGATGAAACAAACTTCAATATGAGCTAAAAATATCTCCTGAAGTCGGCTAAATAATCTGTAGGGTGTCAGTAGAAAAAAAAACCTTGTGTCTGAGGCCCCAGTATGTGGCAACAAGCGCACCAAAGAATCTGCCTGCAAAAAAGAGCATTATTTAGAATTTGAGGAATTTTTTTTATGTATTAGGCTGCATGTGGTTCCTAGGCCCATAAGAAGAAACTTTCTTGGCTTCCAAAATGGCACACTACCAAACACAGCTTTGATGAATTATGAACCACATTTTTTTAATTATTAGGATTAAAAAATAACTAAAGAAAGGAAGGAAAGGTGAGGCCCACAAGATTTAAGAGATGTCCAAACAAATCTCTGTATAAAACTGGCTCCTAAGTGATCACATCTACATTTTCAGTGAGCACATGAGAGTGAAACAAATATAAAACTAATAACTTCCTCCTTGATTAGATATGCCTATAATAACACAAGTTGTAGTAGTATAATTAGTAAGTTTATAATATTGCAGAAACTAAATATGCACAGTGATGCATTAAGTGTGTCTTATGATGTAGGAAGGTGTTCACAGTCACAACCACAAGTCATGTTACCTAGAGAGAGAGAGAGAGAGAGAGAGATCCAAATGAGAAATAATAAGGATAATGCATGACAATGCAAGTTGAAAAAATAAAAATCATTAACATCTGCATTGAAAAAATAAAAATCATGAACATCAAAAGAGGTGAAGCCTAACAAGTAACAACTTGTCACTCTTGCTATGATGCTAGTAACACCAGAGATTGAAGAAATGGACATACTGGAGACTGAAACAACTACGTATGGACAGCTTACATTGAGAGTGTCATGTGTGAGGGTTCCAGGGGAAAAGTGTCCACCAAACCCGAGTAGACATGGAGAGATGCTATGGATGCTGATAACTTTATGGATGCAAATGTCAAGATCCTCACTGAAGTAAAGGGTCACACAGGGCAGGAACATTACCTTCAAGTAACTAGATTAATGCAATCGGCCAACAGCTTACATAATAGTTGCAAAATCTTTATGTACTCAACTATGAATGATGACTATTTCAAACACAAAATGGCAATATTGGAACAAGTTAAAAAATTTCACCAAAAGAAATCGTGTTCATTTTGTCTAGACATGGCATAAGTTTATATTGCATCCATTGTGTATCTGTTGTCCATTTTAATTTTCACTGAATGAATTTACATTAAAAAAAAAGAAAGAAAAAGGAAAAAGGCCTCTTGGTCAGCTAGTTAGGAACATGTGTAGTGTTAATGGGTACATAAATTTGAGTCTTGCGAAAAGCAAAAAAAAAAAAGGAAGAAAGATTACAGAAGAAAATAAAGTGGAGAGAAAAACATGCACAGAGACAGAGACAGAGAGAGAGATACCGGATTTAGCATCTGGCCAGTGCTTGTGCTAGAAACTAAGGTAGCGTTTGGTTCGCTGGAATGAAAGTCGAAATGGAATGGTCATTCCGTTGGAGTGACCATTCCCACGTTTGGTTCGTGAAAAAGTGGCGGAATGACCATTATTTCAGGAATCACCATTCCTTTATACAGGGGAATCACCATTCCATTAGGGGGGGTAGAGGAATGGCCATTCCATTCCTTTGTAATTTTCTCTTGAGTTCAAAAAGCCCCTTTCATCAAACAAAACCTGAGATGCCCGATCATAATACCCAGCCTCCTTCCTCTTCGTCTCTGACCTCTCTCTCTTTTTGTGATTCATCGCCGACCCTCCTTCGTCGACCATAAGGCATGTTCTGTGACACCCCCTTCTCGCCGTTGGTTGATTGGAACCCGCCGCAGAGAGAGATAGCTGGGACAGAGAGAGAGGGCTGGGTGAGAGAGGGAAATTCTAGCAAAAAGAAAAAAAAACCTTCACAAGGATATTTTGGTTAGTTTTATGTAATTTTTATTCCATTCCTGGTATCATTCAAGCATGCCAAACACAGGAACAGGAATGAGAATCCTATTACTGGATTGATTCATTTGTCTAACCAAATGTTGGAATGGGAATTACTATTCCTGCCTCATTCCATTTCAGACTCATTCCGGTCTCCATTTCATTCCCGCAAAAAATCATTCCAACGAACCAAACGCTACATAAAGACTTAACAAGAAAAACAGCACCCGAGGCAATGATTAAACCTCCACCACCCCAAAGAATCCAACCATGCTGAAGATTGAATGGTTTGCTCAATCCTGAACAAACAATATGAAGATTAAATTAAGAAAACACAATCTACTCATAATCAACACATTACTGCATTATATCTTTAGTTACAAAACATCTTAAAAATCAAACTTTTACTTCACATTTTCAAAGCTTTCAAAATAATTGCTACAGAGAATTTTAAGCTGTGAAAACTTCACAGTCATCAATATATTAGCTAGCATATTCCACACTTATTTATATCTGGTTCAAAGTTTGACCAACCAATTCATGGTTCAACATTCACGTGATTCAGTACCTTTGATAACCTGCCAGTCCTTTAGTTCCTCTTTCTTATTCATTTGCAACTCTTCATGTTTTCTTAATTGATTTTTGAACATTCTAACTCATTTGATGTAAAAAGAGTGTGAAGCAAAATCGGTTGTGGCGCGAATTCAAAAAAGAAGGGGTGGGAGGGTGTAGAATTGTATCATAGGTGGGACCCACATATGTTGTTGCCCAATAGCTGAATGATCTACATGCATGTATGCTAAAGAACAAAATCTCAATGTGAGGGCATATCGGATGAAGTTGTAAAAAAAATCACCTCATCAAGTACGGCATCATGACAATTAACTTTCCAATCCCAGGGAACATCCCATGCTTGGAAAATTTTCCACTGCTCCTTCTTCAATGTCTGCAAAATACTCACAAAAGGCAAATAATAAAAAAAAAAATGTGTCATGATATTAACTCCTAGAAGTACAAACACCATCAAATATGTTTATCTCGTGCCCCACCAAAAGGACAATCCGGACCGTTGAAAAAATGGGCCTTCATGATCAGGAAGAAAATGCACCTTTTCCTTATTGGAAACGCTGTCGTTGGATCTGTCGGAACAAGCAATCCCAGAAATCTCTCTTCCTCTTTGTCCTCTGCAAAAGCTCAAAAAAACCGTTACTGTTGCCGCTACCGCTGCGATTGGGCCGAAAAGGGCGAGATCGAACTAGGGTTTTGGAATATGACGAAGAACTGCAGATGGAATTGCAAGAGACATTTCGACCATTCTCTGTCGCTCTCACTCTCGCTCTCTCTCGCTCGCGTTCTGAATCTGTGAGTACTGCCGAATCTATCCAAATCAGTCTCGAGATCGTTAGTTAGGTCCGTTTTGGTTCTTGGCCCAGCTCAGATCCTCAGTTAAAACGGACTCGGGTTTGAACAGCTGCGATCCTTTACAATTCATTTGGTGGTGTCTACCCAAATTCCAACACTTTGGTTTGATGTTGGATTGTATTGTTTCCAACCTAAGAATTAAGAACTATAATGTTAAACAGATTTGTATTTATATTGTAGAACCTGAGTAGATTGTACTTTATAGCCTTTTCTTGTCTGAAACACCAAGAAATAAACAGAGTCTATAAAGTTTCAACAATGATCTAGGAGATCCCAAAATTTTTGAAGGATTGCTTCACACCTTGGTTACAAAATCATAGCTCACAAACAGATGATCATTACTTTTCTGCACTAATATGCTACATGAATAAATAGAGAAACAACTGATGGCGCTATTCCCCACCACATCATCACAACCACAAAGAGAATTTTTTCTGACAATGATGCCCAAAAGAAAACTACAACACCTGGTGGAGAAAGATTGCTCTAAACAGGAGCACAGGTGAGGATATATAAGAGGAAGTCACCAAAGATTTAAGAAAGGATTTAGAAATCAACTGTGGTTGGTTGTTGGTCTTGGTTGCTTATGCACATGCGTACACAATAAGTGGTATCAGATCGTAGAAGTTGTACGCAAAAGATCATCAGGAAGAAGAGAGATCAGCCGTGATCTCTGCTGGGCCGCACACGATCGGAAAAGAGGACAGAGAAGGGTTCTTAGTTGTGCTGGCTTTTTTCGATCAGTGGAAGATCAATTGACTGCTGGACATCTTTATCGAAGAAGAAATTGCGGGATTTGAGAAGATTGGCGGCCAGTTTTGAGGAAAAAAACCGAAAAAGAAATCCAAAGAAAAAAACCTGCAACTGCTGGTCTTTGTCGTCGCCGTCATCATCGCCGCCGGTGGCCGCGAGCCCGCCGCCGGATGCCGCCGCAATCGCAGGTTCCCCGAACCCTCTGTCGTTGCCGAGGACGAAGCGGTTTTCCCCTGTTGCAGAAACAAAGAAGCCGCGAGTTGAAGACGACTGAGATTTACATCCCAGGTCACTTTGGGTTTCGGGTTGGGTCAGTTTGACCTAACCCGTTGTGGAGAAAGCCCAGCCAAGCATCAAGTGCAGGTCGGTTCGGGTTTCAGGTTGGGTCGACCCAACCCATGGAGCTAGCCCAGCCCGGCATTAGAGGTTACAGGTCGGTTTGGGTCAGATTGACTTGAACCCGGTAGTAGTCAGTCCAGCCCGTCAGCCGCTGCAGACATCAGTAGAGTGACGTCACCAGGCTGACGTTAGCCCATGTCATCCCCAGGTCAAAGGACATAGTTGACCAGATTGACGACAGAATTTTATTTCTGCAATATCTTGATCATCTGACATCCGATCGGAGATCCGTTTGTGCCTACGGACTCGTTTTAAGCAGATTTAAGTGTTTGTAGAAGAAGATTGGCTGTTTGATGTCAACGAGGAGTTGGACCAAATTGGAAGCGCAGAAAACCATTTTTTGCGATATCGGAGCCATCCGGGATCGGATTTCGGATCCGTTTCTTCCAGCGTACTCATGTTGACGAGATCTACAACTTGGTGCAGGAGTTGAGGTCAGTGTTAGTTGTTTATTTTTTCTTGTTGCTTAACTTAATTAAGATAGAGAACAACACTATCAACACTATCATGGTTAAGCTCAACCATTCCAATTGGTTGATCTGGAAAACGAAGATGGAGGATATTCTTTATTGTAAAGACTTTCATGATTCCGTTGAGGGGGATAATGCCTGACCAAAAGATATGCAAGATGCTGAATGGAATAAGTTGTATAGAAAAGCGATTGGTCACATAAGACAGTAGGTTGATAATAGTATATTTCACCATGTGTCTAATGAAACCAATGCGAATACCCTTTGGAAAAAGTTAGAAGCAATGTATGATAAAAAAAACCACAGTGAACAAAACCTTCTTGATCAGAAAGCTTGTGAATATGAAATTCAAGGATGGTGGTCGGATCGCATATCACATCAATGAGTTTTAAAGTGCGGTAAATCAGTTAGCCACTATGAAGATGGTCCTTGATGATGAGATAAAAGCTTTGTTGCTTCTGAGTTCTTTGCCGGATACATGGGAGACATTAGTTGTTTCCGTGAGCAACTCTACTCTAGATGGTGTGTTGTCCATGAGTTAGGTTACCAGTAGTCTACAGAATGAAGAAACTAGAAGGAAATCTGCATGGATAGATAATGCACAGGCCTTTGTTACTGAGAATAAGGGGATGAGTAAGAGTAGAGAACCAAAGGAGGGTCGTAGCAAGTCTAGAGGTGAATCATAGGCCAAGTTTAGCAGTGAATCACAGAGCAAGAAAAAGTCTGTAAAATGCTTTTTCTGTGGCAAGATGGGACACATTAGGAAAAATTGCTTTGTCATGAAGGAACAAAAATGATCCAATAATGAGAAGAAGAATGACAGTAATAACTATAGTTACTTTGGAACAGGAAGTAGTGGTGCTCGCCAACAATGATGATAAGTATTTGAGTGTTGCAGATGATCAAGTTGAGTGGGTTATTGACACAGCATCCTACCATGCTACTCCTTGCAGGGAGATGTTCACGACGTACAAAACATGTGTTTTGGTACTGTGAAGATGGGCAACACGAGTTATTCAGAAATTGTTAGTATCGGTGATGTCTGCATTAAAACCGATATTGGTTACACAATGACGCTGAAAGATGTGCTACATGATCCTGATCTATAGTTGAATCTGATTTTCGGGATTGTATTGGATCGTACAGGTTATGAGAATTACTTCGGAAATGGCAAATGGAAGCTCACTATATGGTCTCTTGTTATTGCGAGAGGAAAAGCAGGTAATACTTTTTATAAAACACAAGTAAAACTGTACAAAGGTGTGTTGAATGCAGTTTAAGACAGTTCCTCTCTGAATCTGTGGCATAAGAGGCTTGGTCATATGAGTGAGAAAGGCTTGTAGATGTTGGCAAAGAATGATTTAATTCCTTGCTCCAAAGGTATATCCCTTGACCCTTGTGATTATTGTTTGTATGGCAAACAACATAGGGTTGCTTTCTCTTCGACGTTAAAATTGAAATCAAATGTATTGGATTTGGTATATTCTGATGTTTATGGTCTCATGGAGGTAAAATCATTGGGTGATAATAAGTTCTTTGTCACGTTCATCGATGATGCATCTAGGAAAGTCTGGGTTTATCCGTTGAAATCAAAGGATCAAGTGTTTCAGATTTTTCAACAATTTCATGTCAATGTTGAAAGAGAAACAAGTATACTCTTGAAGTGTTTTCGCACAGATAATGGGGGTGAGTAAACATCCAACCAGTTCAGAAGCTATTGCTTGAGGCATGGCATACAACATGAAAAGACAGTTCCTGATACTCCATAACACAATGGTGTGGCAGAGAGAATGGACCGCACAATTCTTGAGAAGATAGATGCATGATAAGATTAGCACGGTTGCCTAAGTCATTCTGGGGTGAAGCCGTTCTGACTGCCAGTTATCTGATTAATAGATCTTTCTCAGTTCCTTTGAATTATGATCTTCCACAGAGAAGATGGACAGGTAAAAATGTTTCCTATTCACACTTGAAGGTGTTTGGGTGTAAAGCGTTTACACACGTATCAAAGGAGCAGCGTTCCAAGCTGGACGATAAAGCAGTGAGTTGCATCTTTCTTGGCTATGGTGGAGATGAATTTGGCTACAGGTTATGGGATCCAGAGAAGAGGAAAATTATTAGAAGTAAGGATGTGGTTTTTCATGGAAACCAGTTCTTTGGAGATGCTGAGAAGATTGATAAGTTTTTTGAGATAGTTGATAGAGTGGTTGATCTCACACCGACTCCTACTCCGGTCAAACTATAGGTGGAGAAGGTAGAAAAAACGATCCAGATCATGATGAGGCACAGAGGTTGCCAAATGATGAGGGTGTTGAGCAAGGGGAGCTGCAGTCCCCTCGGTTTGAAACCACAAAACCTCAAGTTAGGAAGTTTACACGAGAGTGTCAACCATCAACTAAGTATTCTGCATCCGAATATATTTTGCTTACTGATGAGGGGGAGCTAGAGAGCTTCCAAGAAGCAATTACTCATGCTGATAAAGATGAGTGGATGAAGGCTATGTAGGATGAGATGAGTTCTTTAAAGAAGAACAAGACATATGAGCTAGTACAACTTCCTAAAGATAGGAATGTTCTGAAAAATAAATGGGTGTTCAAGTTGAAAAAGGATGAGAATGGAAAACTGGTGAAACACAAAGCACAGTTAGTGGTAAAAGGCTTCACACAGACGAAGGGTATCGACTTCAGTAATGTTTTCTCTCCTGTTGTGAAAATGACTTCTGTCAAAGTCGTCTTGGGTCTTGTCGCAGCATGGACCTTGAGCTTGAACAGATGGACGTGAAGACCACATTTCTTCACGGTGACTTGAAAGAAGAGATCTACATGACTCAACCAGAGGGGTTTAAGGTAGAAGGAAAAGAACAGATGGTTTGTAAGTTGAAAAAGAGTCTCTACAGGTTGAAGTAAGCACCGAGACAGTGGTACAAGAAGTTTGATTCGTTTATTTTGTAAGCACCGAGACAGTGGTACAAGAAGTTTGATTCGTTTATTTTGAGTCATGGGTACCAGAGGACAGCTACAGATCATTGTGTCTATGTTCGTCCATGTATCGATGGCAGGTTCATCATCCTTCTTTTATATGTAGATGATTGCTGATAGTTGGATAGGATAACAAGTTGATTGGCAAGTTAAAAGAGGAGACGTTAAAGTAGTTTGACATGAAATACTTGAGTCCAGCACGAACGATATTGGGCATGCAAATATGTCGCGATAGGAGGTCCAAGAAGCTGCGGTTGTCACAGAAAAAATATGTTGAATGAGTGTTTGAGCGGTGCAACATGAAAAATGCTAAGCCAGTTAGAATACCTCTAGCTAGTCACTTCAAACTAAGCAAGCGCTCGTGTCCTATTACAGATAATGAACATGAACGGATGGCATGTGCTCCTTACTCCTCTGCTGTGGGGAGTCTCATGTATGCAATGGTTTGTACACGGCCAGACATTGTTCATGCTGTGAGTTTAGTGAGTAAGTTTCTCTCTAACCCTGGAAAAGAGCATTGAAAAGCAGTGAAGTGGATCTTTAGCTATTTGAGAGGTACTTCCAAGGTGTGCTTATGTTTTGGAGGTTCAAAACCACTGGTGGTACTGATGCTGATTTTACAGGCGATCTTGATCGTCGGTTGTCGACTTCTGGTTATTTGTTTACTTTCGTAGAGGGAGCTATCTCCTGGCAATCGAAGTTGCAGAAGTGTACAGCACAGTCTACAACTGAAGCAGAATACATAGTTGCTAATGAAGCATGGAGAGAGATACTTTGGTTGAAGAGATTCCTTCAAAAACTAGGTTTGAAGCAAGAAGAATATGTAGTCTACTGTGATGGTCAGAGTGCTATGGATTTCAGTGAGAATGCTACATATCATGGTCGCATGAAGCACGTTGATATCAAGTACCATTGGATTTGTGAGGCGATCGAGAAGAACTCCATGAAGTTGGAAAAGATTCACTCGGACAAGAATCCCTTGGGCATGATGACAAAGGTTGTGTCTAAGGGAAAGTTAGAGCTGTGTTCAGAGTTAGCATGGCTGAACTCCCAGTAAGGGGTTTAGGGCATCGTCCCCATGGTCTAGAGGGGGAGATTGTTGACCAAGTGGGTTCAGTATCTGAGGTGGTTTCCTTAATTATATTAGGAATTTCATGTTTGATTAAACAGCAGTTTCTTAATAGGTTAAGACTTTTCTTTTGTCTAAGATAGAGTTCTTGGGAGATAAGGAAGTGTTGATTATATATATAATGTAATCTGTAACTCTAGATAAGAGGCTGAGATTCCAAAGCTGTGGTTTCACAGATTGGAGAAGAATCTAGTTGAAATTGGTTTCCCGTGAACGTAGGCATCTTTGCCGAACCACATAAAACTCTTGTCTTCTTGTGTGGTTGATTGTTGATCTTGGTTGCTTATGCACACACGCACACAACATCATTTTACTATACCACTTCACCGATAGCTTCATCTTTGCTCAGGCATGTTTGGGTATGTGGTGTAGTGAAGTGTGGTGAGGTGAAGCCTCAAATCAAGAGAGAATAAAATATGATGGGGTTATGATAATTTTTTGTTTTTGGTGGCTTGAACAAGAATCCTTTTGACTTTTTTATGCAAAAAGTAGACAATTTTTTGCTAATTAGTGAGTGACTTGAGAATGTTTCTTTTTTTACTTTTTTTAAATGAAAATAACGAATTTTGAATTTTTATACTTTTGATGTGACCCATACATTTTTTCATGAAAGATCACTGTTGACCCATAAAAAATTGCAAATAATGTAGCGAAGGCATTACAAGCTTTGGATTATAAATTTTCAAAGTTTTCAAAGCATTTGGACCTCATCTCAGTTCAAGTCAGGCTTTGGAGGCTGTTTGCCAGCTCCTTGGGAATTACTACGGGACCTGGCACCTCCACATGTTGAAGCAAGCTCCTATTCAACGAAATGCTTTCAAGTACATTTGAAGATTATCCTTTAAGGATTCAGAGCATTTAGACATCATTCGGATCCAAATTCGGTTTAGATGGTTATATACTGTGCTCTGCGGGTCTCAGTACAATGCAACACCTCGCAAAGATCAAACCAGCAGAAACTCTCAAAGGGCCGCATTAATTAAGCCATGCTCAAACAATGTAGCAGAATATACCGCATTGATCATGGGCCTTGAATTAGCTATAGCATCAGGTATCAATATGCTTGGAGTCTATGGAGATTCACAACTTGTGATCAAGCAAATGAATCATGAGTACGAAGTGAAAAAGCCTGATCTGGCTCCTTTCTTCAACAAAGCCTGTGAACTCAAGAAAAGATTCGATCTGACAGAATTTCATCATATTCCAAGACATCAGAACGTCAAGGCAGACGCATTAACAAGTTTGGCGGCTTTGATGTCGATCCCTGAAAATGACAAGATGGCATTAGAAGTAGTTGAAAGAAGACTTCTACCTCCACTTGACACCCATAAGGCAGTAGCTAATAGCTTTACTGTGGTTAATAATCGGATTTCATTTTTTCACAACTCATTCAGAGATTGGAGAGATCCTTTTATTGATTATATTCTTCATAGGGTATTACCAGAGGATACTAAAGACAGGACCAGTATTCAAAGACGAGCTCTAAAATTCCACTTTGATTTGTCTTCAAAGACTCTCTATCGTAAATCATATGATGGAATTCTTCTTCGTTGATTATCACCAAAGGAGGCAAAGCAAGTCCTCAAAGAAGTCTATTCTGGTCTGTGTGGCGCTCATCAAGCTGGGCCAAAGCTTCATGATCAAATTCGAAGGCTAGGATATTATTGGCCTACTATGATATCAGATGCCATCAAGTTTGCTAAAAGATGTAACGAATGCCAAATACATAGCGATTACATTCATCAACCTCCCCAGTATCTACACCCTACGTCCACCTCTTGGCCATTTGAATCTTAGGGAATGAACATAATTGGGAAGATCAGCCCACCATCAGAACGTGGCCATCAGTTCATCCTGGCTGCGACGGATTACTTCTCTAAATGGGCATAAGCAATACCTCTTGCGGAAGTCAAGACAGATACGGTCCTCAATTTCTTGAAGACTCACATCATTTGTCGTTTCGGGGTACCCAGATGTCTATATCATGACAATGGTCCCCAATTCAATAATGATAAATTTTATAGATTCTGTGACAAATATGGAATCCAATGTTGTCCATCTACGGTATATAATCCTGCAGCTAATGGGCTTGTTGAGGCTTTCAACAAGACTATTGCAAAATTTTGAAGAAATGGTCTCCGACAACAAAAAAAGTTGGAGTAGCAAGCTTCCTGAAGCATTATGGGCTTACAGAACTACAGTTCGTGGCCCAACTAAATCAACACCATATTCCTTAGTTTATGGCTACGAGGCTATAATACCCCTGGAAATACAACTTCCTTCTTTTCGGGTAGTTGTGATAAACAAATATACTGAAGAGAAGAATGCTAAACTTCGACTCCAAGAGCTAGAGAGCCTTGATGAGAAAAGGCTTGCCGCTCGACAAAGCATCGAATTGTATCAAGCTCGTATGGCCGGATCCTTTAACAAAAAGGTCAAATACAGAATCTACAAGAAAGGAGCCTTAGTCCTTGCAGCTAAGAGGCCCATGTTTCCACACACTTGTCAAAAGGTAAATTTAAACCTAAATGGGAAGGGCCATTTGTTATTGACAAAGTTTACTCCAACGGCGCCTTTGCACTTCTTACGCTTGAAAGGGATAGATGCATGATGCCTATCAATGGAAAACTTCTCAAGAAATACTATTCTTGAATGTCATTGGTATACCCAAACTATGTACAGTGTACATTCTCACTTCTAAATAAAATCAAAATCTTTTGGTTTTGAGCCTTAAAACCTCTGACTCTTAACCAAAATCCTTTAGATTTGTATGAAATGACTGTGAGGATCAAGTCTTTTGACCCCTCTAGTCAAACTTTCGTTACTTGGGTAACGTCCTTACAAGACCCCTTGTAACATCCTGCTATATAGATTAAGTCTTTTTGTAGACCCTGTATAACAAAACTCAGCTATGTGGAATAAGTCCTTTGGTAGTACCATATAGCTAATCCTTAGTTGTATAGAACAAGTCTTTTTGCAGACCCTATATGACTAACTTCGGTTATATAGAACAAGTCTTTTTGCAGACCCTGTATAACCAAAATCTAAATAAAAATCAAAATCAATCTTTGTCCTAAGGAATAAGTCAAGGATCCCGGAGAAAGTCTCACACATGGGCACCGGATAACATCCACTTTATTTGACCCCTTTCGACACCAAAAGGATCAAGTCATGGACTCTGGAGAAAGCCTCACACATAGGCACCGGATAACGTCCACCTATATGATTCCCTTATTTTCGATTTGTGGATCCAAAAGATCGCAAATCACACTCTCATACAAATATGAGAAAACCAAACCAAACAAACCATCCATACAAACCACTTCAAACATCCACACAAAATCAAACCAAACACCTATACCAATGACAAAATAGAAAGGAAAGTTTTTCCATTGATATCCATTTAAAGTTCAAATACAAGTAGTGAAGTCAATGTACACATGACCCTCAGGGTTAATCAGAATGAAAGAAAGAAACAAGCAAAACATCATATAGGAGTTGTGGCAGAGAATCTCAGTCTAGGAACTTCTCCAGTTGTCCCTTCGCATTTAGTATTTCCTCCATTAGGATGCGCCCTTTGTAGTTTGCATAAGCCGGAATAGCGGTATTAATGTCAATCTCGTCCAGCTTAATATTCAATTCAACCTCCAAGGACTGAACAAAATCATTCAGGGCTGTACGCTTCGCTTCTGTATGCATGAGGAGATCATCTCGGCGATAACTGTTCTTTGAAATAGACTTCTGCAAATTTTCAATGGTATTCTCCACAGAAGATAGCTGGCATTGCATAAGATGATTTGCTGTTGAATATTTTCACGTTCGTCCACACATGTAGCTAGTTCCTGTGTCATCTTAGTCCATTCCTCATTTATTGCCTGTAATTCCTCCTCACCACTTTTAATCTCAGCAGTCAGTTGGATTTTGTGTCTTAGGACTTCATCCTGGAAGGCTTTGGCATGATCAACGTTTTTTTCCTAAGAATATTTTTCTTCGAGTTTGTTGAAGAAGAGGACAAAGGCATCACGAAGGCCACTCAAGTCCATACCAGAGGATATTAACATATCAGTAAAGCCTTGACACCTTGAATCTTCTTCGAAGAAAGCTCCCCTTGGAAAACAGTGGCCAAAATGCTGCGAATCGCTATCTTTGTGGCAAAATTTATAGCAGATTGAGGTTTTGGGGTGTCCCCGAACAAGCTGAGTTCTTTAGGGATAGAAAGGTTTGATTCTCGCTCTTGTGAATTTGACTGGATTTGAGAACTTAAGCGATTATCCCTTTCTCTCTCGACATCTACTGTGCCCTCAGGAATTGCCAATGCTTCTTTATGAACAGATAGTGAATCATGTGACCCTTGTGAAGACAAAGTAGTTGAAGGATCCTTAATTGCATGAGGTGTGACTGTCGCATGTAGTAAGGCTTTCCGGGATCCTCCACCTTCAGCAGCAGGAGCCTCATCTAATATCTTCTGAACAATAAGGTCTTCAATAATTTTTAAAGGCGATGACTGATCCGCCCTAAAGTGGACTCTCGGAGGTGTCACGGCCTTGGGAGGTGTAAAACTACCAGCGACCGGAGGCACACTGCTAGTGACAGGAGTTACAGGAGGATCCTCTACCGGAAGACTTGTCGCTTCTAAAACCAATGCCTGCTGAGCAGAAGAACCTGTTCTGATTACAATAGGATTCGCTACAAGGGCTTCTTCGGCCGGGACCATGACACTGTCCGTTTCTCTTTCTTTGTCGCCGATAGGTTCAGTATGTGGTTCTATCTGAATATCCTCAGCCTCATCAACCCTTGGCTCATTACTAACGGGCAAGGTAGTACTAGCCAGCGACAATCCCTCACCATCATTCATACTTCTGGTTAGCAAATCCGATAATAAACTTTCTACAAAGCGCTGCAGGTCACTCCCCAGGGGGCTGCCTAATGATGTCTCTAAGTATCCACTATAAAGCGAGATATCATCCAGGTCAATCGAAGCTCAATGGGGGATCTGAAAGATCTCCTGGGAACGGTAGGAAGTGTATCAGAAACACCCTTTTCTGCCCGACCACCTAAAAAGCGGGAATGAACAGAATTAGAGCATGAATGTTGAAATGCTAACCAGGCTAATGTGAGGTTTACCTTCAGCAATAACTGGAGTTTTTTCAATATCCCTTAAGACTCTGGCCGCAGATTCCTCGACAATCTCAGAGGGAAGCTTCTGTTGTTCAACCTGAAAAGCAGCATCCGTAATAGCAGCGGTACCAACATCATCGATAGACTTCTCTGCAATGATGGATTCTTTCGGTACATCTGCTGCCACTTCTCTCTCAGATTCAGGCATCTGTGCTTGATCAAATAGATTTTTTTCAAAATCAAACTCGATGTTAATATCACTATCAGTTCGCTCTCCAGTCGTAGGAGTATCAAAACTGCTTTCTCCTCCACTCCTCTCATCAGAGGCATAATCTTCAGCAACTCCGACCACTTGCCTCGCAGACCCTCCAGCAATTGAGGATTGAGCTAATAAAATCGCCAAAATAAATATCAATGTTAAAACAAGAGATACAGGATCAATGAAGAGATGATTATAAACAATTATATATATGTTACCAGTTTTTGGCCTCTGAGAACGACGTGCTAGAGGACTTTCAACTTTTCTCTTCTTGGAAGGTGTCTCTTTGCTAGCTAAGGCTTGGGCTCGAGTTACCAATTTTGAGCGAGTGGCTCTGATTTTCTTATGCAAACCCAAATTTGCCGGAGGGTTCACAGGCATTATGACAGATGGCCTTGCCCTCGTAGCTACTTCAGTAGACTGGATCCTCTCTGCCGGACTTCGACCGACATCTGTCTCTGTCAATACCGGAGCATCAGAAACAATTTTTAATTGCTGAGCAAGACCCGCCTCGGCAGCTGCATGCATAATAGACCGCTTTTCTTCAAACTGTATAGTTTGCTCTCTTACTGAAACCTTGGTTCTGACAGAACGGGAAGCAAATCCAAAATCCAAGGCAGCCCGGCCCATCTGCCTGATCTCAGCAAGGCTAATGCTCTCCTGTAAATTTTCTTCTATGGCTTGCTGCATTCTCGTTGCGGATACATTAGGCGGAGGCATGTAGCTTTCATCTTCCTCACCTCTTAAACCACGGTGAGCTCGATAGATATCGGATCCAGCCGTCAAATCAATTTGCCATTGGTCCCCATCATGAAGCCAACTTTCAAAATTCTCTAGGATGAAACGATCTTTTTCTCCTTTTTCTCCTTTTACCCTCTTTTTAAAAGCAGGCAAAACACAACATTTAACTCGATGATTACTTATGTATGCCTGCACAATGGTGAGGGTGCTTTTGGCAAACCACTAGGCGAAGCCGCTCGTATATCCAGGATTCGGAAGACGAGGATATCCAAAATGAGCCTCAGTGTCAAGCGCCTAGTAGAACTCCCAAGCATTTCGGGCATCTTGCAAGGAACCGATAGTTCCTCGAATCCGGCCCGGTGCTCCCACAACGGCCTGATAAAAATCAAATTGTCTGCAAAATCTGGTAGGTATGTAAGGTTGAATATTGATATATGTATTCTTTCTATACACCAGGTCTGCAGGCCTCAAACTCAAAAGCCAGCTCTTTTCTTCATCTGACAAGCCAATATCCCGGCCACCCTCCCCAACTTTGTCGATTGATGGCTCCACAACATTCCTCATCTCAGTTGGAACTTCAATATTGGGTATAGCGTCACGGGAAGCAACGTAATTGTTAAAGTTGCGCAAATGTTGGCGCAAATCGATTATGGATTAGTTCTTAACTAGGCAACTACCACCAACCCCACCTTCCATGAAAATGTTCCCCGGTGCACCGTTGTATGAATGAAGACCGTTGCAATGATAGGTGAACCAGGTGTACAGTAGATATTCAGCATAAAATCGGTTAAAAGGCTTCCCCTCTCTGACGGTGAATCCTGAAAGCTTCAACTCAATCAGCATATAAGATACAAAAGTGGGACCCAATGCGAGGTTATGTCCGAAGGCCATCCTGAGAGCTGGATATATGCAACTAGGCCTAAGGTCGTTTCCAGAGCTTGGAAAAAGAACCTCCGACAACCATGCTGTCAAGAATGAAGCGAGCCAACATTTCTTTTTCAAATCTGGATACTTAGCAAAAATATAAGGTTGAAAGTCCGTATCTTCATGAAAGACAATTGTCATACCCTTCTTGGGATCTTTGCTCGGGATTACCCTTTTCCATTTGAAGAACCGCCTCCATTAGTGAAGAAAGGATCAGTGATTCTCTTCACTTGACTCATCCATTAAATGACTTTGCCTCGACTCCGGCTAATTGTCTGAATGGAATCTTCAAGCGCAAAAAGGAGGTAATATGCGGCTTGGAATTCGTCATCCATAGTGGCTAATTCTTCATCGAGCAAAACGGTTTCATCATAGATCTCGCCGTAAGGTGTCAAACCAAAAAATTTTCTTTATTTCACATAGAGAAAATCTCAACTCCATGTTCGGAGTAATGAAGGTACCAGTCATTGGGCAAAACAACTCTAGGATGGCCTTGCAGACATTCTTTTTCTCACACGGGACTCTTCGTGTGGTAGCATTTACGGCATCAAAAATCCCGATCACTTTCAAATCTTCTGCATAATGATGTTTGATTACAGTCACCCAGCCCGGCCAATCCCCGATGCAATTAAACCACCCACGAGATTGATGCCTCTCACCGAGCCAAGCACTCCCGTCTCCTGAATGAATACCAAGTCCGACAGTCCTGAGCTATGAAATCACAGTGCCTACTTCTAAATTCAGAGTGCACGGTTCAAGGGTCTCTATTTCAAACCCTGGATGTTCTATGAAGTAGTATGGAGGCGGACGCATAAATTTCCCGGTCTTGAAATGGACATGATGTCTTATCCATGAAAAAGGATCATGCCTTGCTGGGATTGTTGGAGCAACATTATAGTTGGATGCCGTCGAATAGATCGAACAGTGGTTAATTCACACACGATCCCTGCCAGATTTGTGTAACGGTACTGCATATGGTCAATAGGTTGCTTTGCAGTCTCTTTTGTGGCATCTCCAAATATATATCGAGGTTTTGAGAAGACCACCTTGTTGTTATTCTCCCAATTGGTATTGTTTGCCAAGCACCAATACGAGTACCAATTTCTCGTTGATAAAGCTTTAGTTCTCTGGAGCCATAAGTTGACATTAGATGCTTCATTTGGATCTTTTAGATCAGACTCCCTTGTGGTTTTACCTTTGGCATGACTTTTAGGTGCCCTAGCAGTTGCAGTTGTAGGTGCTTTACCCTTTCTATTTGCAAAGCAAATAAAAAAAAAGGGAAAAGATGGATATCAGTAATAATGATATGGAATTGCACCAAAAAAAAAAAGTCGGCAGCATCTCACCTTAATATAAGGCCAAAAGGAGAAGGCAATACTCAGTTCTGAGACCAAGAATTGGCATCAAGGCACACTTAAGTCTTAGAACCAAGGCTCCCGGTCTAAACAGGTGTTCAAACACCTTAAGACCTTTTCAGGGGGCAACAGGTTCGTGTTCAAGAGGTTCGTGTTCAAGCACGAAAATAGCATTTGTGTACATCATATAAAGCATGAACAAATTCAAATATGTATGAAAAAACAATATTTAAAAGTGCATGACATGTTTCCAACAACATCAACAAAGTCTAACATCCATTTCAAGGCTAAAGAATTCTCACATTCCAAATCTTTGCAAACGAGGCCCCGGGTGATGATTTGCTATGATGAGACCATTAGACGTTTTTGTGGGATCTACAGTTACTTTGCAAAGCTACTTTTAATGATCATCAACTGTTGTCAATGATCGGAAGTGTTAGAAGAAAGCAAGGAAGAGCGGATCATCTTTGAAAGTTGTAGTAGAAAAAGACAATGTAAAATGTCTTATTCAAAGCTACATTCAACCATGTGATCGGTGGTTTTTCAAAGCTACATTCAACCGTGCGATCGGTGGCTCTTCATGCTTGGAAGTTGTAGTAGAAAAAGACAATGTAAAGCAATTTATTCAAGACTACATTCAATTTTGTGATCGGTGGGAGGATCTGTCCTATTTTCGTCGGTAATCGTTCATACCCAGGGTGGTTTACGCTTCTCATGCTTATTGAGACTTAAGGGGAGTAACCTTCTCATCAAAGGCAGAGAGAATCCACCATGTGATGACTCAATTATTTCCGTCGGTTTTCTGTTGATCATCTTCATTAACTGCTCATATTCGAGGTGGTCTATACTTCTCATGTTTACGGAGACCTAAGGGGAGTAACCTTTTTATCAAAAGCTAGAAGAATGCCCCTAACGGCTAACCGGTCTGAGAATTCAGGCTACAAATCCTACAAAGAATAATGGTGGTCGAGTTTGTATGGATACATGCTAGTGTCCAAGCAAAAGCAAACCGTAATTCAATTCCCTGTAATTCCCACAGAGGTTATGATGGTCCACTTTGTGCTTACAATGGGCAGACTGCCATCTCGTGTCCTTTTATACTCCTTACAGAAGGCAGCTGCGTGTTCAGTGGTGTGTGTGTTAGTATTCAAACACAGGTGAATGTTCCTTCACTAAGTTCAATAGTGAGGGATAACACTTAAATGAAGTGTTCATGCCAGTCACTATGACTACAGCAACAAGTATCAAACAGTCAGGATTGACAGTGACCATGAAGAAGTTTGGGTACTGTTCAAGACACAAGAATCCCATGAAAATCGTCGCAGGTTGGCAGTGATTACGAACTTCTCGCAGTTATTGTTGGCAGTGACAATGAATTTTCATCAGATAATGGTGGCTGTAAATCCCTTGACTGTACTACTGGCGGCAGGGGAACAGGTACAGACAAGCGATTTGGATATTCAAATTCTGTTAAAATGGTGTTTAAGACATCTCCATGTCAAGCATACAGATTTCCTTAGAAGGGAGAGGAGCAACAGAGATAATGGAATTCCATTTTCTGGGTGTGACCATAGACTTCCTGATTATGAATGAATTACCAGATGATGCCCAAGTTGAGCCATTTGCCAAAAAATTGAGCTCGGGCAAGACCCTCATGATAGACAGCAAACTGAGAGCATGAAACAAAAAAAAAAAAAGAAAAAGAAAAAGAGATAAAGAAGTATGTGCAAGCAGCCGTGAGTGAATGATAATGGGTGCTCTGTAAACATGGAATGGACCAAGACAGTAATGATTGTCATCAAGGATGCATCCACGCTATGCTTAAATCTGAGCAAACAATACAAAAAAAAGGAGGGTAGAAGCAAATCCACTCAAGAGACTGTGACAGTGAAGGTCTCATGGATAGTGATGACCGTGACTATGAGTTGTCAGTTGATACCCAATTTAAAGAACTTGCCAAAAATTGACCTCAAACAGAGCCCTCTTATTAAAAGATAAGCCGAGAAAACAAACAAAAAAAAGAAAGAAAGAAAAAGGCAAAGGTGGCCATGCGCATGGGACTTGTTAGACTGGTTGGTTATGACTGTAAGAGTTGACTAATTTGGGCAAAGTCCTCCACAGTGGAATGCCCAGACATGGATTCATCAGCATGTATGAAAAGAAGAATAAAAAAAAAGAGAGAAAACAAGAATCAGTCAAGCATTCTGTCATACAGGTTGTGACCATGAGGAAGCGCACAACTTGTGACAATGGCACCTGCTCGGCCAATGTTTAAATTGAACATGGTCCTACAGCAGAGCATGGAATCATGGCTCTGATAGCACAACACAAAACAAAAGAAAACGAGAAGAGGAAGACAAATAGCTGAGCCCAATCAAACAAGGCAACCACTATAAATTGGATTGTTGTCTTGATGAGCACCCATTCAGCAAAGGAGATGCATCAGTCGACACATACAAACCCAAGAACAAAAAAAAAATTCTATATTCGGTTATGATAAATAAAAAAAAATTTTCAGAAACTCACCAGCCATGGTGATCGTCCTCAATCAGATGACACTGAAAGATGGCTTCAGGATGGGAGAAACGGAGGAGATGAGTGCCTTTAGATCCTTGGATTCTCGGCTTGTTCCCCTCTTAATTGAGTCGCGGTCCGACCTTTTCTCTACTTGATTGGGTCCCAGTCTCCCTCTCTTCGGTTGAGGAAATCTCAGTCACTCCCTCTCTCAGTTGATTCAAGAGGCAACGGTAGAAAGGAAGAAAAAGAGGAAAGCCCACGGTCTCTCCCTCTTTTGGTCCTTTGCTCATGGTCTTGGTTCCTTGCTCACGGTCATCACATACCTGAGTATTGGGACCCACTGCTTAAAAGGCCAAGTTGTGCCTCTTCAATGGTCAAGTTATGTCTCTTCATCCCCCGTCATGGGATTATCAATGGGGTCCGCGGTCTGGAGATCCACTCTATTTTGGTAATTCACTTCATCTCATATGACATGATGACCGCCATCAGTCATGATTCTTCACCCTTTTTCCCACAAACGTAAAATCAACCCAAATGTCAGAGTTACTTTGGAGTCAAAGCTTGATTTTAAACAACTGATTTTTCAGAATAGGCAAAAGCAAGTCTTCTTCAAAATTCAACTTTAACTCATTTCAAGTTAAGATCAAACCTAAACCTTGAATTTTTGAAAGTGAACTGAAACAACTCATGAAGATCTAAGTCCAAATTCATTTTAAATCATACCTTTGCTTTTCTTAAATTGATTTTCTTAAAACCTTAGGAATTTTTTTTGTGGGTGTTCCTCACGTCCCCACAGAGATACCATTTTGGATATCTGTGATAAATAGGTCAAAAGAAATTCATTTCCAATATCCAAACAAAATCATGAACTTCTGAATTTTCTAAATACCCTAGGGATTTCTTTTGTCAGTGTTTCCCATAGTTCCCATAGAGATGCCACCTTGGATATCTGTGAAATAGAGTGAAGAAATTCGAAATTCTTATGTTTTTTGCCAAATTCCATCATCAAACCCTTCAAGGTTTTCGTCAAAAATTTCAAAATCCCAAGTTTAGGCCTACAACCTACCTTGACAAACTGTCTTTTCATCAAGTTAGCCATCATTCCCACAAATTGGATATTTCGAGGCACAATGATTATTACGCTGTAATCATTGCACCTCGAAGGGGCACTTGTTGACCCATAAAAAATTGCAAATAATGCAACGAAGACATTACAAGCTTTGGATTATAAATTTTCAAAGTTTTTAAAGCATTTGGACCTCATCTCAGTTCAAGTCAGGCTTTGGAGGCTGTTTGTCGGCTCTTTGAGAATCACTGCGGGACCTGGCACCTCCACATGTTGAAGCAAGCTTCTATTCAATGAAATGCTTTCAAGTACATTTGAAGACTATCCTTCAAGGATTTAGAGCATTTGGACATCGTTCGGATCCAAACTCGGTCTAGATGGTTATATACTGTGCTCTGTGGGTCTCAGTACAATGCGACACCTCGCAAAGATCAAACCAGTTAAAACTCTCAAAGGAAGCTCAAATTATGCCCAAAATAGGCTTTACAAAGTTTTAAGATAAACAGACATCATTTGACCCAAAAGTTACAAGCATGTCAACTTGAGGTCAGTCTAGTCCCCCCTTAAGTCATGGCGTTATTGACCAAAGTCCTGCTTCTTGATGACAAAAATTGATGAAATTTGGGCGCGAAGCTTCAGTTATGCTCAGAAAATATCCTGCAAATTTTCAAGTCAAAAGGACTTCGTTTGGTCTGACTTTCACTGCAAGTCAGCTTAGAGGACAGTGACCCTAAGTTATGAAGGTCGCTAACTAAAATTTTATTTCCAGGAGGCCAAGGCTGACGAAAGTTGGAAAAAATTCTCAAAGAATGCTCGGAGTTACCCTTCCAAAGTTTCAAGTCAATTGGACGTAGCTCGAGTAGAAAATAAGCTGACTACCTATTGTGTGGGGTGAATAGTAACTTAACACATGCAATGAATAGGCCGCTATTTGAAATCCTACTTCCTCAAATCTAAAATGCATGAAATTTGGATGAACACTCCAAGATATCCCTGATGTCAACTCCTCCAAGTTTCGCACGAAACTGAAGTCATTTGGGCCTCGAACAGCTGAACCAAGGGCCCACCTTCATAGAAAGTCAACTATAGAGTTGACCAATTTTCAAAAGTCAAAACATGTTGAAACTTCTATGACATACCTAAAATAGTGTCAAGAAGTATCTCTCCAAGTTTCGTGAAGATAGGACTTCGTTCGGACCCCAAACAGGTGAAAACGGATTGCAAATGCAAAAGTCCGAAAATGGGCCTTGTCCGTGACACGGCCTATTCATCAAGGGAGTTGACCAACTTCATATGGTCAAAACGAGTTGAAACTTCTATGACATGCTTAAAATAGTGTTAAGAAGTATCCCTTCAAGTTTCGTGAAGATTGGACTTCGTTCGGACCCCAAACAAGTGAAAATGAGTCGCAAATGCAAAAGTCCGAAAATGGGCCTTGTCCGTAACCATGGCCTATTCATCAAGGGAGTTGACCAACTTCAGATGGTCAAAATGAGTTGAAACTTCTATGATGTGCTCAAAATAGTGTCAAGAAGCATCCCTCCAAGTTTCGTTAAGATTGGACTTCGTTCGGACCCCAAACAGGCGAAAACGAGTTGCAAATGCAAAAGTCCAAAAATGGGCCTTGTCCGTGACCACGGCCTGTTCATCAAGGGAGTTGACCAACTTCAGATGGTCAAAAAAAGTTGAAACTTCTCTGAAGTGGTCAAAATAGTGTCAAAAAGCATCCCTCCAAGTTTTGTGAAGATTGGACTTCGTTCGGACCCCAAACATGTGAAAACGGGTTGCAAATGCAAAAGTCCAAAAATAAGCCTTGTTCGTGACCGCGGCCTGTTCATCAAGGGAGTTGACCAACTTCAGATGGTCAAAAAGAGTTGAAATTTCTATAATGTGCTCAAAATAGTGTCAAAAAGCATCCCTCCAAGTTTCGTAAAAATTAGACTTCGTTCGGACCCCAAACAGGTAAAAACAGGTCACAAATGCAAGAACCCGAAATTGGGCCTTGTCCGTGACCGCGGTTGTGGTCACGGACCCCCAAAGGACCCCTTCCTGCGGTTTTGGGTGGCTTTTCTCCACCTCCTTTCGAAATCTAACTTCCAACAACTCCCCTCAACTCCCTGAAACAGCCAAAAACCACCTTGGGCCTCTATAAAAAGGACAGTGTTTAAAGGAAGAAAAGGGAGACACACAGACGGAGAGAATTCAAAAAGAACAAGAGCATTCAAGCAAGGATAACAGCATCACACGACCTTCGCTTTTTTCTTTTTAGTTACCAAGGTGAGCAAGAAGGTTTAGAGGAGGAGAAGAAGGGAGGGGTGACTAAAAAAACAAACTATGTTCATGCAAGAACGACTATTCGAAAGATGACGTTGTCCATCTTTGTTTTTCTCATTCGGGGGGATTTCTTGGCCATCACAAAGGTTGTGAATAAGCCCCATTGGGCCTCATTTTGTTCCTTGAAGACTATAGGTTCAAAATGACACAATTTTGGCCTCTTATGATGCCTTATTCGGACTTGAACAAAAGACAGTTCGTAAACACGAATGATGAATTACAAAGTTTTCAATCGATTCCATGGTTGAATTCGATCTTCTTAATGGTTATTCAACACTCCAAGATATCATAAAAGGGAGTTTCAATACTTGAAAAAAGTTTGAAAGAAGAACCAGCACGAACAACATGAAAAACAGAGGCAAACAGTGACCACACAGTCACTGTCTACCAGTGACCGTGGCCCACGGTCACTGGCCAGGGGCGGTGACCGTGGGTCACGGTCACCCCCATTTTTTTTCTTTTTTTTTTTTTGCATTTTTCTCTACTTTATGTACATTTTCTGGTATTTTCCAAATTGAGATCACATCTAAGACTTGAGGGAGGAGTTGTAAACTTTGTAAACTCGTGTAAACAACCTGCATCCCCACTGTCAGGGCATTAGAACCCATGTAAACAAAGGAAAATTAATGATTAACTGTAATTAATTTCCATTCTTCTTAACACTTGAAGTGTGTGAATGTTGGACATTGAATCCATTACACATTTCCACGTCACATTTTAAGCGTGATCAATCACTTCACTCTACTTTACTCTACTGACCATCCAAATACTAATCAAATAATGTTGGAATCTCATCCTATGCACCATGGCAGGTCTGCAAGTTAAGTAGATAGATGCAGCTTCCTTTTCTCCCCTACCCCTTCTTCTCCAAATTTACTCTTGGCATCTTTATCTATCTCAATTCCATCAACTTCCTTCATGTCCTTTGTGCATTTTTCCCACACACTGATTGCAGTGTTGCTGTAAAACTTCCTTCACTGGTAACCATGGATGAAAATATCGACTGATACCGGTACGTATCGACCGATACGAACCGGTATCGGCCGATACCGAACCGATATTTTGCTGTGAATCGGTATCGGTATCGTCCTGCCAAAATATCCCCAAAATATCGGATATATCGGCCGACATTTTGAAATATCGGCCGAATTGAAATATCGGCCGATATTTTGAAAATATCGGGCATATGTAATTATTTATTTATTTTTAAAATTTTTAAAATTTTAATATTAAAATAGGATATTTTGAGGATTTCACCACAAATTTGTTTTTTTAAAGTAAGTATGATTATAAGTATGATTATTGCATACTTCATATATGATAACTTCTTATTATTTTTTCATGTAATTATTTTTATATTCTCAAATTTATTTTCAGATTTTTTAATAATCTGATATTAAAATTAGATTTTTGAGGATTTCATCACTAATTTTTTTAAAAAAATAAGCATAATCATTATATGCTTCATGTTTGATAATTTTTTTCATTGTTCGTTTATGTAATTTGTTTTATATTTTAAAATTTATTTTCGTATTTTCTAATAATTTAATATTAAACTATTATATATTTAGGTTTTCACTATAAATGTCATTTCTTAATTTTATATAATCATTGTATAGTTCATATATGGTAATTTTTTATGGTTATTTTATCATTTATGTGATTATGTCAATATTTTTTGTATTTGTGAATTTATTTTTGGATTATTAAGATATGGTATTAGAAAAAAAATTAATGCATCATTTAAATGTGCCTATTTGAGATTTCAAATGCTAAAATGGTTTGTCTTGGTTTCTATTATTTTTTGGAGCTTAGCTTATATGTAAGGCCAACTAGCAAAGTGCCTTAAAGATAATTCATAAGTTATAATTATTGCTCTTACAAAAAAAAAATCACAATTTCAGACAGGACAGCAATGCAGGATATCATAACTTAGGAGGACTGATATTTTGATTTATACTTGTTACTAATGAAAACAAATATTGTTTTCCATCCTTTTCTAATATTTTGGATTTTTTGGATATTTTTTCAAATTTTTTTGGATCAAAAAAAATTCACACCGCGACGACCGCGACCGATACCGATGCTGTATCGGTTTTTTGGACCAACCGATACCGCGACCGATACTGCGATTTTCATCCATGCTGGTAACAAATAATCTACTCTTCTTCATGGCCCCATCCTTATTGTTAAGAGTATAATGCAGAACGGAGTATCAAATGCAAGGTGGCAGGGGAAAATGGAAGAAATTTGGGGTAGGTCAAGCTTCACACTTAAAAGATTGCCCTTATGCCAAACTCCCTATTACAGGTGAGAAAAAAGAGTTTGAGAAAATCCCCAAAGAGCTTGAAGTTTTTATTAATCATAGTCTAAACCTCAAATTAGGCATTACATGTATTTAAATAGGTAGATAAAAAACCTAGAGCTTACCCTGGCCGCTAAACAGTTTTAACGGCCAAGTTTAAAACGTCCAACTTAAAAACAATTGTAAACATAAATACAACTATGTTAAAATGCTTGCCAAAGTGACTACAAAAATATGTTGAATAAAGTAAAGCATACAATTCAATATGACCGATTAATGTAAAGATTCCTCTCTAAGCTTATCTCTTCCACAATGTAAAAATGCCCGCTAAAGCAAGTATAAAACGGGGAATAGAGGGCTGGCATTGTGAATAAGGCACCCGCTCTCATAGTTCCCACCAGGTTTCGAACCTTGGAAGGACCTCTTTACTTTTTATGTCTTGGTCACTGGGCCAACCAAGAAGAAAAAAAAAAGGCAAGTATAAAATGTATTAAATGAAGTAAAGCTTACAGTTTTATATGATTGATTAATATAAAGATTCCTCCCTATGCTTATCCCTCCCATATAAGTTAGAATGCTAAAAATGTTCTCCTATCAGCAGACTGGATACTTTTGATTTACAGTCTAGCTTGCAAGATCACTTAGATATCTAGTTTATAGTGAGGGTGGAGCATATGGAAAGATCTTCTTATGCATAAGGTCTGCAATAAAAATTTGTTGTGTCAAATTATTGGCTTTTGATTGAATATCCATAAAATTTTCTGGTCTTTTAACCATAGAAATCTTTGAGCTTCAATTGGACTGTGGATAAAAGTTTGATGATAGTGTAATGGGGGCTGACACCAAAATCATGAGGGATGAGAGTGTTTAGGAGCCTACACTGGACAAATATGGGCCCATAGAGCTGAAATGCAAATATTGGTGCCAGTATGAGAACATTTCTCATCTAAAGCCACCAGTTTGTCAGTGTACCGCACAGAACGGATGTTCACACCACAGGTCGGAACTCCTGATCCTCACTAACTGCAGAAAAGCAGCCTTCATGAGCTATGTTTTTCACCCGTTTCCACCCTGCACCAAATATACCAAAAGAGAAGCCGTGATTTCAGGTGAATTGTCTCCCCATGTTTCCGCGGAAGTTCCTCTTACACAAATGCTCCCACGATTTTAAAGGGTTACTATTCATGCTTATCACTTCTAGAAATGCTAAAGTACCGACTTTGGTAAAAGCTTAAAACTTTATATCATTGAGAGTCATAAAGTTTCCACTAAGAATATGATTGATCGACAAAAAGTTTCCACTACAAGAATATAATTGATTACCATAAAGATTCAAAAGAGCACAGCAAAAGAGGGGTCACAAATTCACACCCCCACTTCTGCGTGTAGCATGCAAGATGAAGGGCCATCTAAGTAACTTTGTAATTTATTCCCAAAGCAACAGAAGCAAGAAGATAAACTCATTTGTTTCTTTTTCTGTATTTCCTATGAAATTACAAAGAGTTGTCTTTGCATTAAACCTTTAAAATGCATAGTGATAATTAAAAAAAAAAGATTTTCCATGTTCCATACCCTGTTCCATCAGTGGCAGTGACTGAAATTATAAAATAAAAAAAAAATCTGCATACAACTTGGGAAAAGACCAGGTAAAGATATTGGAATATCATTGGTGCATGCTTTGGAAGGGCACTTGGCCCGTAATCCAATCAACTGATTGATCTGTCTCAACTAGGTTTGGTCCCTCGACAGTCCTACGAGCGTGACATGGTTCCGATCTTCTCTTTCTTTCTAGCCATGCATCCATGATTTGAGCTGCAAGCGATTGTATAGTGAAATTGGTGCGCCCCTTACTGGGGCAAATGGGAGCTTGTATAGTGTCAAGGAGTATTTAGTAGTGGGGGAACAGTTTGCAGATTTGAGGGCTTCTCACTACCCTAAGAATAGGGATTCTTCAATGTGGATTTAACATATTCGTATCTATCAATATACATGATAATCAATTCAAATTAATAAATTTTTATATGCAAGATAATACTATAATAAGGTAATACTATAATAAGGATAAAAAAAAAAGAAAAGTAGGATATTGCATATTACATAATTTGTTACTAAATATGGAGTGTAAAAAATCAAATACAAGTTTAAAATTACATTCTAGAAATTATTTTTTAATCGTTGACTCTAAGTTTGGGCTTGCCCTCGTCAAAAGAAAATCCTAAGTCCACCACTATCTCTATGTATAGGACTCCTTCCTCAGTGCTGAAGCTAGGGCTTGATCTTTAAGCAAGTATATTTAAATGATTCCCCTTGGCAAGGTGGGGGCAAATGATAGATTTATGGATGGAATATTGGAGTAAAGGCTATAAAGTGGTGATCTAAGCATAACCGTTACTTTTTGAAGATTTTACTTCACTGTATCCATGGGTGAGTAATCATTTTCCATCAAAGGAGAGGTTATTTTATGGTTTTTTTTTCATAGTCGGCTTTAATAATTCAGTAGAGAGATGATACTTGGAAATCCTAGGTACTCAATCCCATTTAAGCACACAAGATCATTTGTCGATCTTTTCTCCTCATCCAAAAGACTTATCCACCGTTGGTCCTTCACTCCTCAGACTTGAATAAGAAATCACATTCCTAAGAAGGGCTACTTACCCAGTGGTAAGGGCTGCAATCCTTACTTGGTTATCAGGATTTCGAAACCTTGGGTACGCCACCTTCTTTTTCCATCTGTAGGCTAGCATCCCACTTTTATGAGCTTTCTTCCAGCATGTGCAGGCTATCTTCCCACTTTTATGAGCTTTCTTTCAACATGTGCAGGCTCTGCTTAAGTCCCAACCCCCTTGGCTAGTGTACAAAAAACATGTCGTTCCTTATGCCATCCTAAGGATTTAGTAGAAGTCAGGCCAACTAGTCCAAGCTGTTACCCTGCTTCCAACAGATATATCCCTTTGAGATGATTTCAGGTTAGGACTTTGAGCACACCAAGCTAAGAACATTTTTTTATTATTGTTTGTGTATACAAAACCCACCCTTTGATGAGTAAGGTTGGGTTGTGTTTAATGGTGATAATATATTGGTTTTAAAATTAAAATATATGGATGCAAATCAATGAAGCTAGGGCCTGGGAGGACTGGAACACTTAACCTCCTCCTATCTCGCACATTTTTAAGACCAATGTCATATTACAAGGGCAATGGCTCTACTTGAAACACGTGACCAACCTCAATCCACTCCTCTTACGGTCATGAGATTTTAGATTTTGGACCAAGTTGCGCTGGGAGTGGATTTATAAAATTTTTAGCTAGAGTTTGCAATCTACGCGTAGAACCTACATCGCTTAAGTGGCAATTGATAAAATGGGATTTGACATACTAAACCTTCTTAAATCTTATTTTCCTAATTTCATTACTAAAATTTAAAGAATCATAGTTACTTGACTTTGGTTACATTTTCTTTACTTTGTTGCCCTAGATCCCATAATATCACTTTCCCTTTTCACCTCTCCTTCTTATTTTTAGGTACAAGACCATCACCAAGGTGAAAAGCAGTGGAACTTACAAATTGGGAAATCGGGAGTGAGTAGCCCTAGTAGTTCATTCACGTCCCCTTTTACATATTGTAATTTATCAATGTCTATAATAGCCATTATTCTCTTTATGTCATGTGAAAAAACGATTTGAACCCTTGATTGGGTTAAGGTTCCTTAATCAGATTTTCCTTTTTTATTTCAATGGATCCAATTGATTAAGCTATTCAAGCAAGCAATTAATCAAATAAACCACAAAGAATGAGAGGCACAATCTTTTATGTGGAAACCCTGCTAGGAAAAAGCCATGGGTCCTTTTGCCACGAACAAAGGTTACAAAAACTAACAAAACCATCCCCCTGTTGGAACTCAACCTATCGATTGCGATGACCCTGCTAACACTTCACCGTACACCTTAACCACGCTTGATCCAAACCCCCTTGAAGGCTCTTCGAAATGAACCTACCCCAAGAGAGTAGATCTAAAATTCTAAAGCAACAACTTCAGCACAAATTCTCTTATGAATGCCCTAGAGAAGATAATGAATCTCTCCTATTGATCTCTTGTGAATAGCATCAGAAAAGTATGATTTTCAAAGAGGTAGAACTCCTTTTGCAAGCCTTTGGTTCGTGTATGATTGCCTCTAGGGTACGTGCCTAAGATTTCATTTGAGAAATTTTGCTTTAAATATTCAAACTTGCGAACATCATGGGCGTCCAAAAGTTTGCTGGAGCGTTACAACATCTGCACTCCCAGTTAAAAATTCTGTGCAGAAAAAAACAATCTGAAAAACGCATTCCATCTGGGGCATTCGATGGGCGTCCAAACGTGGCATTTTTTTAATTATAGACAATACAATTCTACAAACTTCTGAAAGCCATAACTTTGTCGGTTTAGCTCTGATTGACACAATCTTAGATGCTTGAATAGCTACTCAAATGAGCTTTCCAATGGCAGATAGCTTGTCATGATTCAAAGTATAATTTGAGAGATATGACTTGTTTTTCTCCAAACACCTTTATTTAAGCGACCTATTAAATCATGCAACCATCCAATTTAAAAAAATAAAAATTACAACTCAATATTTCCCAAGTTTTGTCCAACCCAATGAATATGCCAATAACTCACAATCTTACATCGTGGGATTTATTACTTTCAATAACATCAACTTTCTGCAACCAGCAAGCAAACTTGATTTTTACAAAACATGAAAAATGGTATTGTGTGAAAAGTGACTACACATGTGAGCACCATTTCTCATTCTATAATTCGAAAAGTTTTCACTTAAAATATCACATAGAAGCCATGATACCATGGGATTTATCAATTTCTTTGACATCCATTGTTCCCATGATATCATGGGATTTATCAGTTTCTACAGCATATATTGGGTTGCAACCAACAAGCAAACTCATTTTATTCTTTACAAAATACAAAAGGTGACTTTTGTAAAAAGTAGATGCACACATAATCATTGTTTCTAATGTTCAATATGTTGGCTAAGTGGATCCAAACCAATTGGGTTCAGTATCTTGAGTGGTTTCCCTAATTATATTAGGAATTTCCTATTTGTTAAACAGTAATTTCTTAATAGGTTAGGACTTTCCTTTTTCTAAGATAGAGTTCTTGGGGAATAAGGAAATAATGATTATATATATGATGTAATCTGTATAGAGGTTGAGATTCCAATGCTGTGGTTTCACAGATTGGAGGAGAACTAGTAGAAATTGGTTTCTCGTGGATGTAGGCTTCTTTGCCGAACCACGTAAATCTCTTGTCTTCTTGTGTGGTTGATTGTTGATTTTGGTTGCTTACGCACACACGCGCACAACAAGTGGTATCAAAGCCTGGCTAGGATCTCCTAGGGCTTGGAGGTTGTGCGTGGAAGATCAACTGTATGGAGAGCTTTGTTTTTCCAGAAATAGAGAAGAAGAAAGAGATCGGCTGTTGATCTCTGCTGGGCCACAGGAGAAACTCGGATCTCTGTTTGCTATAACAAAGAAATCAGTTTTGTAGAACTTGGAGAAGGAAGAAGACAGAGAGGGTTCTCGGTTGACTGTAGATCTTCGTCGGAGATTTTTTTCGGTATTGGCTGCCGGATTTCTAAGAAGAAAAAAAAATTTTCGCTGGTCGACGCCGCCATCATCGCCAGACACCAATCATTGTCGGTGATCACTGTCGCCGTACGAGACGCCAACGGTCCCCGAAGCTCTCCATCGTAACTGAAGAAAGTGAGGTGCGCCCATTTTCCCTGTTGTAGAATAAAAAAATGAGAGGTTGAAGACGATAAGCCTGGTTTCTTCACCCAGGTCACTTCGTTCGGGTCAGGTCAATTTGACCTGACCCATGGAGTATAAGCCCAGGTCAGCAAGTGCAGGTCGGTTCGGGTTTCGGGTCAGGTTGTTTCGACCCAACCCATGGTGAAAGCCCAGTCAAGCAGTACAGGTTGCAGGTCAGGTCGACCTGAACCTATTGCAGTCTGTCCAGCCTATCAGCCACTTACGATATCAGCAGAGTGACGTCACGAAGCTGACGTCAGCCTACGTCATCGAACTAACGGTCAAAGGCCAGAGTTGACCAGCTGGACGACAGAATTTTGCTTCTGCGATATCTTGATCATCTGACCTCTAATCAGAGATCTGTTTGCGTCTACGGACTCGGTTCGAGCAGATCTACATGTTTGTGGAAGAAATTTGGCTGTTTGACGGTCAACAGGGAGTTTGACCAAATCGGAGCGCAGAAAACCATTTTTGCAATATCGAAGCCATCCGGGGTCGAATTTCAGATCCGTTTTTTCCAGCGTGCTCGTGTTGACGAGATCTACAGCTTGGTACAGGAGTTGAGGTTAGTGTTAATTGTTTATTTTTTCTATTACTTAATTTAATTAAGATGGAGAACAACACCATTAACACTACCATGGGTAAACTTAACCATTCCAATTGGTTGATCTGGAAACCGACGATGAAGGATATTCTTTATTGTAAAGACCTTCATGATCCCGTTGAGGGGGATAGTGCCCGACCAAAAGATATACAAGATGCTAAATGGAACAGTTGCATAGAAAAGCGATTGGTCACATCAGACAGTGGGTTGATAACAGTATATTTTACCACATATCTAATGAAACCAATGCGAATACCCTTTGGAAAAAGCTAGAAGCAATGTATGATAAAAAGACCATAGTGAACCGAACCTTTTTTTTATTAAAAAGTTGTGAATATGAAATTCAAGGATGGTGGTCAGATCGAAGATCACATCAATGACTTCCAAAGTGTGGTAAATCAGCTAGCCACAATGAAAATGGTCTTTGATGATGAGATGCAAGCTTTGTTGCTTCTAAGTTATTTACTGAATACATGGGAGACATTAGTTGTTTCCGTGAGCAACTCTACTCCAGATGATGTGTTATCTATGAGTCAGGTAACCAGTAGTCTACAGAATGAAGAAACTAGAAGGAAATCTGCAGGGACAGATAATGCACAAGCCTTTGTTACTGAGAATAGGGGGAGGAGTAAAAGTAGAGGACCAAAGGGGGTGGTAGCAAGTCTAGAGGTAAATCACAGGCCAAGTCTAGTGGTGAATCACAGACCAAGAAAAAGTCAGTCAAATGCTTTTTCTGTGGCAAGATGGGCCACATCAGAAAAAATTATTTTGCCTTGAAGGAACAGAAAGGATCCAACAATGAAAAGAAGAATGACAGTGGTAACACTACAGCTACTTTAGAAGAGAAAGTAATGGTACTCGCCGGCGATGATGATAAGTGTTTAGGAATAACGGGTAATACACTTTATAAATTACATGTAAAGCTATGCAAAGGTGTGTTGAATGCAGTTCAAAACAGTTCCTCTCTAAACCTGTGGCATAAGAGGCTTGGTCATATGAGTGAGAAAGGCCTGCAGATGTTGGCAAAGAAGGATTTAATTCCTTGCTCCAACGGTATATCCCTTGACCCTTATGATTATTGTTTGTATGGCAAACAGCATAGGGTTGCTTTCTCTTTGACATCAAAATTGAAATCAAATGTGTTGGATTTAGTATATTCTGATATTTGTAGTCCTATGGAGGTAGAATCATTGGGTGGCAATAAGTTCTTTACCACGTTCATCGATGATGCATCCAGGAAAGTCTAGGTTTATCCGTTGAAATCAAAAGATCAAGTGTTCCTGGTTTTTCAATAGTTTCATGCCAAGGTTGAAAGAGAAACAGGTAAGCTCTTGAAGTATCTCCGCATAAATAATAGGGGTGAATATACATCCAACTAGTTCAGAAGCTATTACTTGAAGCATGGCATTCAACATGAAAAGACAGTTTCTTGTACTCCACAGCACAATGGTGTGGCAGAGAGAATGAACCACACTATTCTTGAGAAAATGAGATGCATGATGACATTAGCACGATTGCCTAAATCATTTTGGGGTGAAGCCGTTCTGACTGCCGTTTATCTGATTAACAGATCTTTCACAGTTCCTTTGAATTTTGATTTTCCAGAGAGAAGATGGACAGGTAAAAATGCTTCTTATTCTCACTTGAAAGTGTTTGGGTGTAAGGCGTTTGCATAAGTACCAAAAGAGCAGCGTTCCAAGTTGTATAATAAGACAGTGAGTTGCATCTTTCTTGGCTATGTGGAGATAAATTTAGCTACAGGTTATGGGATCCAAAGAAGAGGAAAATTATCAGAAGTAGGGATGTAGTTTTTCATGAAGGCCAATTCTTTGGAGATATTGAGAAGATTGATAAGTCTTCTGAAATAGTTGATGGAGTAGTTGATCTCACACCGACTCCTTCTCCGGTGCAAACTACAAGTCAGTGTAATACTTCGTCCTAACTTAACATAGTTTAGCGACTAATTAATGTGGTTTTGGGTCATTTTTTCGTAAATTAGTTTTATGTTTGATGTTTTGTTCTTTTGAGTTTCGTTCCGGGTCGTGGATATGTAGTTGAGTTGAGTTTAATCTGGATTAAGTAGACATGAGCCTTTTTTCGTAAGTTTAGATTTTGTAAGACACTGTCATTCATGCATCATCTTGTTGTCATCATGTGTATTTCATCGAGTTTGTCAATTTCCATAGCTACCTTGTATGCTAACGACGTCATTTGTATCCGTTTGACCGTTAATTGACTCAAACTGTAATTCTCTTGAATGTTTGGACTTTTCTCCAATTTCTCTCATCCTTATCTTATACAAACCAATGCATGCACTGGCTCCCTTTTAACGTCAACATCTCCTCTTCCTTCTTCGTTTCTTCCTTTCTGTTTCTTCTCCTTCTCCATGATCAAGGTAAGGAAAAGGAGATTTTTTGTGCACTCATCGTATCCGACATCTTCTTGTGTGTTTTAGGAAAGAGAGTGTTCTTGAGCCTTTCTAAGAGTCTTGAATTATTTTCCCTCTCCATTGAATTCTTTTCCCTCGTTAGTTGGCCAAACTCCAGGAGAGACCCAGGAGGCCCAATCAAGGCTAGAGGAGTGGATTTGATCCCTCCCATGGAGAGCGGTCTTGCATGGCATCAGTTCCTCATTTTGTGTGTGTGGGTCCTGCATTAACTTCTGTACCATGATTTTTGTTTCACCTTTTATTTTGTCCCTAAGCCACTGAATTCCCATTTTGTTTGTACATTTTGTAATTAACGTAACCTGTTGCAGTTATTGTTTCTATTTTTGTATCCTCCTTGCATCAATGATACATACAACTTCCGCGTACACCCATGTTTGCACGTGTGAGTATCCCTTGTGTGTGTACACTTAGATAAGGTCTAAGTGTGCGTGCACGGGAATACGTGTGTCATTGGTTAGGTTTAAACTAACCCCTGATTTTTGGGCTCGGGTTGTGACATGGAGAATGGTGGACAAAACGATTCGGATTGTGGTGAGGCATAGGGGTTACCAAATGATGAGGGTGTTGGGCAGGGGGAGCTGCAGCCTCCTCAGCTGGAAACCACGGAACCTCAAGTTATGAGGTCTAGACTAGATCGTCAACCATCAATTAAGTATCCTGCATCTAAATATGTTTTGCTTATTGATGAGTGGGAGTCAGAGAGCTTCCAAGAAGTAATGACTCATGCTGATAAAGATGAGTGAATGAAGGCTACGCAGGATGAAATGAGTTCTTTAAAGAAGAACAAAACATATGAGCTGGTGCAACTTCCTAAAGATAGGAATGTTTTAAAAAACAAATGGAGGTTCAAGTTGAAAAAGGATGAGAATGGCAAACTGGTGAAGCACAAAGTATGATTAGTGGTAAAAGGCTTCATACAGATGAAGGGTATCGACTTCAGTGATGTTTTCTCTCCGGTTGTGAAAATGACTTCTGTCAGAGTCGTCTTGGGTCTAACCGCTAGCATGGACCTTGAGCTCGAACAGATGGACGTGAAGACCGCATTTCTTCACGGCGACTTGAAAAAAGAGATCTACATGACTCAGCCAGAGGGGTTTGAGGTAGAAGGAAAAGAATAAATGGTTTGCAAGTTGAAAAAGAGTCTCTACAGGTTGAAGCAAGCACCGAGACAGTGGTACAAGAAGTTTGATTCATTCATCTTGAGTCATCGGTACCGGAGAATAGCTACAAATCATTGTGTCTATGTTCGTAGATTTATCGATGGCAGGTTCATTATCCTTCTTTTATATGTAGATGATATGTTGATAGTTGGACATGATAGCAAGTTGATTGGCAAGTTAAAAGAAGAGATGTCAAAGTCATTTGAAATAAAAGACTTGGGTCCTGCACGAAAGATATTGGGCATGCAAATACGTCGTGATAGGAGTTCTAAGCAGCTGTGGTTGTCACAGGAGAAATATGTTGAACGAGTACTCGAGCGGTTCAACATGAAGAATGCTAAGTCAGTTAGCATGCCTCTAGCTAGTCACTTCAAACTAAGCAAGTGCTTGTGTCCTACTACAGATGATGAAAAGGAACGGATGGCATGTGTTCCTTACTCCTTTGCTGCGGAGAGTCTTATGTATGCCATGGTTTATACATGGCCAAACATTGCTCATACTGTGAGTTTAGTGAGTAGATTTCTCTCTAACCCTGGAAAAGAGCATTGGGAAGTAGTGAAGTGGATCTTTAAGTATTTAAGAGGTACTTCCAAGGTGTGCTTGTGTTTTGGAGGCTCAAAACCAGAGGTGAAAAGTTATACTGATGCTGATTTTGCAAGCGATCTTGATTGTCGGTTGTCGACTTTTGGTTATTTGTTTACTTTCGTAGGGGGAGCTATCTCCTAACAATCGAAGTTGCAGAAGTGTACAGCACAGTTTACAACTGAAGCGAAATACATAGTTGCTAATGAAGCAGGGAGAGAGATACCTTGGTTGAAGAGATTCCTTCAAGAACTAGGTTTGAAGCAAGAAGAATATGTAATTTACTATGATAGTCAGAGTGCTATGGATTTCAGTGAGAATGCTACATATCATGGTCGCATGTAGCATGTTGATATCAAGTACCATTGAAATCGTGAGGTGATCGAAAAGAACTTTATGAAGCTGGAAAAGATTCACTCGGACAAGAATCCCTCGGACATAATGATAAAGGTCGTGTCTAAGGGAAAGCTATAGCTGTGTTCAAAATTGGTAGAGCTGAACTCCCAGTAAGGGGTTCAGAGTGTCTTTCTCATGGTCTGGAGAGAGAGATTGTTGGCCAAGTGGGTCCAAACCAATTGGGTTCAGTATCTTGGGTGGTTTCTCTAATTATATTAGGAATTTTCTGTTTGTTAAACAGTAGTTTCTTAATAGGTTATGACTTTCCTTTTTTCTAAGATAGAGTTATTGAGGAATAAGGAAGTGATGATTATATATAATGCAATCTATAACCCTGGATAGAGGCTAAGATTCCAAGGTTGTGGTTTCAAAGATTGGAGGAGAACTAGTAAAAATTGGTTTTCCGTGGACGTAGGCATCTTTGTCAAACCACATAAGTCTCTTGTCTTTTTGTGTAGTTGATTGTTGATCTTGGTTGCTTACGCACACACGCGCACAACACAATCAATGGAGAAATTCTCACCTAAAAATGATGCATAAAAGTTATAGTATCATGGGACAATACCATGAATCATGGGGTTTATCACTTTTTGTGACATACAATTTTTCATGATCTTCTAAGACTACTTTCTCCTAATTTATGAAGTCCGATGCACTCAAGCTTTTTCCATTTCACATTGGTGATGATCTTACAAGTGAAAAACAAAAGAAGATGGGAAAGAGGAAAATGACTAAAAAAATGAGTAGGATTTTTCAAATTTATTTATTTATTTTTAGATTGAGATCTCATGATATCATGAGATAAGGCCAAAAAAGTTATAAAAAAGCTATTGATGAGAATCAAGCGACTCTAGTGACATTATTTGTATCTTAGTTATAAAATTGGAGAGACCAAATTTAAGGAGAATTAATGTGTCAAATCCCCTTGATAAAATGTAGGACCTGAGGGCCCTGATTTGACTCCTCCCTCCTACAATTCCTAACCTCTCTTTATATTCTAAAATAATATTCAAACTTACCCATACCTGTCATAAGGTCAGGGTTTCCTCCCATATCAAAATCCTTCACAGGTCAAGTTAGGCATAGAACAAAGCATATGCCAATACAATTCATATCCAAGTTTAGACATCTCGTACCAAATTCGTCTAGATGCAACCTCTAGGGCTTATTTCTTTGCTAGAATTAAAAGGATTAATGTCTCCAGAATTTATAGATCCCCCAACATAGAGGAGTCTCAAAACTCTCTTTTGAAATTGGCATCCAGAAATTCCACTAAAAAGCAAGTTAACTGGAATTCTGAAATTCCCTGAGAGCATTTGAGTACTTTTAAGTGGGTGCTATTTCTAAATTTCTGGAAAGAAACAAGACATTTACAAATTCCAGGGGCTAGCCCATCTCATCATGCCAATAAATCCCCAACACCCCAAATTCCTGTCAAGAATTCTACAAAAGAAATAGGCTCCTAATATTAAATAGCAGCTGAGAGTTTTGGTTACAATATAAGTAATAAGTATATAATTTAATATATGTATCAGTCGGATAAGGCAGGCCATCGAGCCTATTCTTTTACAAGAATTCCTGCCAAGGATTTGGGTGATTGGGGTTTTTGGGACATGATGTGACATCTTGCCCACTGGAATTTGCAAGTGCCATATTCATTCGCTAGAATTTTTGAATTCTACCACTTGAAAGGACTCCATTAACCCTCTCGAATTTCAGAATTCCACCTCCTTCACCTTTTACTGGAATTCCTAAATGCTCAAGTATAAGGGAGCATTCAAGAATTCCACTATGTCTAAGAATTTCATAATTCCCCAGACATAAAGTATGAGAATTATTGTAAAAGAATAGAACAAGTGGGTCTATTTGGCTAGAGGCATTTCAGGTGGGAATTGAGCTTGTTGGAAATTTCTAAAATTACTTTCAACTTTGATCCCTTGAGCATTCCAAATGCCCTATTTGATACAAGAATGCTGAAGTTTGGCCCACAAGAAATATTAGTTTTGGCCTTATGAGTTCCTAGAATTCCTGCATTCAAAATGATAGTGGGTGTTGAGCATTTGGAATTCTACATTTTTTGGGACAGTGTTTGAAATTATCGACATGCTCCAAAACAAGAATTTTCACAATTCTTGCAAATAAACAGGCCCTAAACCCCAATCCTTCTCCAAGTCCAGCTCAAGTCTAAGTATACCCACCCAAAATTAAATAAAACCACTACCAAACCCACCGTTAATTAATTGGAAGCAGAGTCGGGCAGGTCAACTATTTATCGTGGGGACATTATGCCATGTGTAGAGCCTACTAGCAATAATCATTTTTAAAGAGTACTTGAAATTTGAATGTTTCAAAAAAGCATAAAAGTTTTTTCACAGTTCTCTCAACCCTGTCCTGTCCATAATTTTTTGAGAAATAACAAAAATATCCTTCCCTCATGACGTATTTTTGTCTTTTCTTAACTTCTTTCCTCTGTAAAACTGACCAATTTAATTTTGATAATCATAACCATTAAACGAAGCTAGTGCTTTAGCCATTTGGAATCTTCCTTTTTTAACCATCCATGTATAAAGTCCAATGAAGTGTGGCCCATTGGGTCATTTGGTTTGTACTTGATCATTTCTCTCACATGATTCATTAAAGGAAATAATTGAAAAATGATATAAGGGTTTTTTTTGTCATTTCTCAAAAAAAGTTTATGGAGAAGATTGATTGAAAAAATCATGAAAAGCTTTATACTTTTTAAAATATTCAAATCATCATTACTTTTTTTTTTAGAATGAATCAAAAGTTCTATGCCTTTTTGTGATTTTATCCATATATTACAGCTCACGTCCATCCATTTTCTTGTTGCAACTGAAAATTACTGAGGAGTTGTACATTGGGATTTCGGCCATGCACTTGCCTTTAGAATTAGATATTTCCTTCAGCTTGTCAAATTTTAAAATTTTTTCCAAAGGTGTGTTGTACTAATTGTATGTCAAAATATGACTTAAATGCCTCAAATATTATCATATGGATCATTTTTTTGCTTTCCTTTTTACTGTAGTCTCCTTTTCAACATTTCTTTGCTCCTCCTAGCCGACTTTGTTATTGTAAGAGACATGTATGTTAAAGATTCTTGTCCTATAGATAAAATTAAATTGTTATAGGTTTGTTAGAGAGTTTAGGTTAGTTTAAATCTTAAATAATACTATTGTTATTCGATGTATAAATGAGAGGATTCCTCTCAGGACAATTATGGTGAAATTTATGGGAACGCAGTAACTATTAAAGTTCTATATGCTATCATAGCCTATTGAATTTCTATAGTTACAACCATTCTAAGCATTTCTCTTTTATAATCTTCCTACTCCTCATAAAGGTATTATAGGTCCTTTTATAATATTCTAGGATGATGGATCCTTCTACCAAACGAACAAAAGAGATCATGAATCATATTATTCCTTTTTCTTTTTTTTTTCTTTTTTTTATTTGCAATGGATGAAAAGTTAAGACTTATGAAACAAGGATCAGTGATTTTTCTATACAATTTAGGTTTGATGGCTCCTTTTTGCACACATTTTAATGTATTAATGATGGAACGTTGATGTGTTGAGCCATGTTGGGTGATTCTTCATCATGAATCTGATGATGGAAGATGGATTTAGTGGGCCATGTTGGGTGATGGTGGAGAGGATTTCTATTTTATAATATATCTATATTTATATTTATGTCTATATCTATATCTATAACCTTGTTTAAAAGGCACATTTTTGTCCTGCTTTCCATAGTTTCAACTGCTTCAGTATTTGCATCCTCATGGCCCACCTGTTCAACGTGTAACATAGACCATCGATGCTCTGCTGGTGTGGAAAATGGCGTTCAAAAAGTGTGGGGATATTTCTTTCCTCTATTCTGATATCATCGATTTGGATAAAATAAAAAAAAAGTAAACCAAACATTTTAGAGAAAGAAGAAAAAACTAGATCTGTTTGGTGGTGAAGGATCTTATCAATGTGGAAAAGAGAAGCAAATGTCTATGGTGCTTAGGTAAAACTCTCCCATGCTTCTACTGTTTTTTTTTTTTTTGTTTTTCTACTGTAAGCATAGGGGTGTATACGGTTCGGATAAAATCGGATTGAGCCAAATTCATCACCAAACCATTACCTCCGGATTGACAATTTTATAATCCGTCATCGATCCGTTGCCTTTAAAACCGATCTGAACCCGAACCGTAAATAAACTGTTTGGATCAGTTAAAACCATTCAATCCGTTGATAGAGTCTACGATAAGAATTTTTTTATAATAAAATAAAAAAAATAGAAGTAAAAGTTGTATATAGCCTATTCGTAAAACTTGATCATAGGTGGCCCATCTCTATCCTTCCTACTTGACCATTCCCAAATTATTAGATGAAGTCATTGTTAAGATCAACATGTTGGACACGTTTATTTTATGAAATGTCTTGAAGAGAACATATTTTGAAGAGGTTTAAACATGACACATTTAACCATCCTATGGGCTCTTACAAGGTGATTATGGTATAAGATAAACAAGGTGATCATGGTATAAGATAACTGCCACATCATCAGATATATAATACAGAATACAAGTAATAAAAGAAAGATATTCAAGTAGATACCCCAAATAAAATCTTTAAGCAAAAATCCTAAATTTTAAGTATTTCAAAAGCATAAATGACTTACTAGCATGTATCAAATTAGTTTTTTTAACTAAATCCCGCTTTTCTAATTCAAAGAGAATTGTATTACCAGTTCCGTAAGGTCTTTAAAGGATTCTAACAGAAACTCATAAGAAAAATTTTAACAAAAGGATGAAACAAAACTCACAAAATACTTAAACCTTCTAGAAAGATATATAATGCATAATACAAGTAATAAAAGAAAGATATACAAGTAGATATCTCAAATAAAATCTTTAAACAAAAACACTAAATTTTGAGTATTTCAAAAGCATAAATGACTTGCTAGCATATATTAAATTAGTTTTTTTAACTAAATCCCACTCTTCTAACTCAAAGAGAATTATATTATCAGTTTCATAAGGTCTTTAAAGGATCATAACAGAAACTCACCAGGAAAATTTCAACAAAATGATGAAACAAAACTCACAAAATACTTAAACATTCTGGAAGATATTTTGTAATGGATACCACACAAAACACTTAAACCTTCTAGAAGAAATTATTGTCTTTTAATATTTTTTTTATATAAAAATAAATACATAGATATATATATTTTTTATTTCAACGGATTGGATCGGTTTAAATCCCCGGATTAAGGACAAAATTCGTCACTAATCCATTACTAACGGATTAAGATTTTTCCAATCCATCACCAATCCATTAACAATCGGATCGGTTAAAAAATTGCGGATCGGATCAGTTTAACGGATCGACGGATTTTTTGTACACCCCTATGTATGCACATGATGTCTTCTTTATGTGCCTCTTCCTTTTCACAAATCTTTAGTTGAAAATGAAGTCTTTGATTGGTTTGCAGTTGCTTATACTTTTGTTTTGCTCCTTTATAAATATTATTTTGAGTATCAACTGTTTGATTAAATGTCTGATAGAAATTGAATCTCAATTGCTTATACTTTTCTTTTGTTTCTTTGTAAATATTATGTTGAGCATGAACTGTTTGATTAAATGTATGATAGAAATTGAATTTTAATGCTTTTACTGCCTACTTTATTTTGCTTGCTTTGTTTTTCTCCTCCTGCTTTCCACTTTTCTCACCTGCTTCCACCTACCTCGTCCTTTAGTTGCTTCAGTAGTTTCTCATTCATGTGTTCTCACGTTTCACTTAAATGCCATGTGGAGGGTACCAGTGGGAACAAGTCATCCTGTCATCTCTCTCCATTCTTTCTCTCTTCAAAATGGGTATGCTTGAAAGGAACGACAAGGTCAGGAAAGGATTGAGAACATCATCAAAGGCCTCCCAAGTCCCAATGGAAAATGGATAGAGAGCTTCGACGAGGTTGATTTTGAGGGTAGAAATGGAGAATCCGCATGGGGGTTTGGGATTTAATGGAGTCTGAGGACAATGCCCAACCAACAAATAACTAATTTCGCTGGTACTACTTCTACTGCCAACATGGTTTCAATCTATCTATTTCTCATACTTGTTCTGTTTTTTATTTCTTTTCTTTGAAAGGTCCTGTCTTCATTTTCCTTCTCCTATCCTTGCTTAATTCACTCTCTCTTTGTTTTAGCTTCTTCAAAAGGTTTTTCTTTCCTATGTTTGTTGTACTTCTCAAGGTATGTGTTTTTTTTTCATTTCTTTTCTACAGCTGTATTAGTGCATTGAATGTGTTTGCTAAATTGCTTACTTGACTTAAAATTTTATTGTTGTAAGTGCTTATAATGTATTTATTTAATTAGCAAGTGGATTTGGCCATTTGCCTCAATGTGTGAATTGGGTATTTATAAAATTGAGGTGAGATTCAAACATATTTTCTACCTACTTTCTTCTTTCTGGGTTATTGTGTTCATTTTCCCTCTCCCATTCATAGAGGGAGCCCAAAATGATGAAAAAACGTTCTTGTTTGGAGACCCTCACATATGAGAACATACTCTAAGATTTTTCCATTTTTTTTTCTTGCAACCACAGTTAGTGAAAAAGCATCTACCAAAATAGAATATCAATTGGAGCACCTTGTTGTTCTCCACGTTAGTTTTTCATGCAATGGCAATACATCTACCAAAATACAAAATCAATTGGAGCATCCACTTTTCCTAATAGTGTAGTGTATCTACAATGTTGTATAGTTATCTGAAACATATTTAATGGTTTGAATCTTAATTATGCGACCCAAAAGGTTGGGTTCCACAAATCTATAATCCTTAGTTACCACACAAAGTAATGTTCATCGCAAATCCTTTACCGTAAGAATTTGATTTGTGTTTGAGATGAGGAGGTCCGACATAAAGATTATCCTGACCATTCAAAGATGAATCTCATCCCCTCCAACCATATATCATTAAGTTTCAACTCAAAGGCAATGGGTCCCACCATCGTGGTGCTCAATTAGCATGTGGGACCCTCTCCTTTTGAGCTAAGGATATATGGTTGAAGAGGATGAGATCATCTTACATGGTATTATGGCTGTGACAAAGAATTTGACTAAATGGAACAGAGCTCCTTTTTATTAAGAGGAAATTTTTGCAATTTTTTATATTTAAAAAAAGGACAAAAGTTTTAAAATTCTCAAATTTGGACTTAAATTTTCTAGTAAGTTTTCAATTTAGGGAAACTGATCATCTAAAGTTATTTTTCGGGATCTGTTTTTCTTAAAAATACTCAAATTATAAAAATTTATCAAAAAACTTAAGCCTTAATTTCAAAAGTTTGGAAACTTGTGCATGTTTTAGAAATATGACAACTAAATTAAGTCCTTATTTTATTTTTTTCCATTGAAAAACCCCCCTCCATCTTATCCTAAAAAAGAGGATACAAGCATCGGTTTGTTTGTAAAAAGAAGGAATGGTAAAGGCACCCACCAAGATATCCCTAGGTTTCCACAAGAGAACTCATTTCAAAGGTGAGAGTTGTACATTTAAATGATCTGTATATAATCTGTATTGAGCTTCAATGATCAACAAATGTCAAAATTATCTATCAAATGCAACTAAAAGTGTTATCTTTCATACTATATCTTTTTTTATCCCAACCATAGTTGCTGGGACCCCTCAGGTGAGTGTAGTAGACCTCAAAAAGATGGTAGAGCCCTTGGGCAAAGGTCGAACCTAAATAGCTAGGTGAGAATGGCCTCCTCTTACCATTGAGGTAAGATGTTGTTCTCCTTCCACTCTACTCTTATGTATGAGAAGTTTTCTTTTGAGCCCCGGGGGAGAGTATTTAGCTTTCTAATTATCACTTTTAGAAAAGTTAATGTGCCAACTAACAAAGCTTCCAATTTTGTAACATAAAGATTCTTGTCTATTCCTTGTCTCTTTTGCCAAAATATGCTAAGGTCAGGTGTGGTAAAGAGTCTTCATCATGATGAATAGAGCACTAGCCTTGTGAATAAGGCGCCCGCTCCCATAGCTCCCACTATGTTTTGAAACTTGGTAGGAGCCCTTTACTTCCCATGTCCTACCCACTAGGTCAACCAAGCAAAAAAACATCTCCATTTGAAATGAGGCAATGTTGTGCATCCTCAGCAAATATATCAATTACTTTTTCAATGGAAGATCTATTTTCCTCCTATGCACGTGCTTCAGACAGGGTGGGACTGAAGGAAAAGAAAATGATAAAGAAGGGTATTTACTCTTTTCTCTTTTTACGAGGGAACCCATTTTTGCTGACTTGGGTCAATGGCTAAGAGAAGGAATGGTAAAAGCACCCACTACGACATTCCTAAGTTCCTGTAAGGTAACCCATTTTCATAAGTGAGAGTTGTCCATTTAAATGATTTGCATATGATCTGTATTAAGCTTCAATGATCAACAAATGTCAAAATTATCTATCAAATGCAAATGCAAGTCTTTATCTTTCACTTTGTGTCTTTTTTTTTTTTATCCCAGCTATAGTTGCTGGGACTCCCTCGAGAGAGGGTAGTAGACCTCAAAAGGATAATAGTGCCCTTGGGCAAAGATCAAACTTGAATAGCTAAATGAGAACGGCCTCCTCTTACCATTAAGGTAAGAGGCTGTTCTCCTTCCACTTTACACTTATGTAGGAGAAGTTTTCTTGTGGGCCCCACAGGATAGTATTTAGCCTTATGATTATCAGTTTTAGAAAAGTTAATATTCTAGCGAACAAAACTTCGAATTTTGTAACATAAAGATTCTTGTCTATTCCTTGTCTCTTTTGCCATGATATGCCAAAGTAAGGTGTGGTAAAGGGTCTCCATCATGAGGAATAAAAGGCTAGCCTTGTGGATAAGGCCCTCGCTCCCATAGCTCCTACCAGATTTTGAACCATGGTGGGAGCCCTTTACTTCCTATGTCCTAGCCACTGGGCCAACCAAACCCAAAAAAAAAAAAAAAGTCTCCACTATGCGCTTTGGTGTGTGATGGTGCTTCTAGTACTGCTAGTCATGTGTGCCCCCACTATTTTAACGAGTAGTAGTTTTTCCTACATGCGGGACCATTTTTTTGCATGTGGGGACTACTTTCCTGTTTGAATACATTGTCTCAATTTTCATAATCCCATATCAAAACTAAAAATCAATGTGGCTTGAAACATGGCCATCCTTCCAACAAGATGAATTTTTATACCTAAAAGCTTTCTCAATCCTCACTCATAAATTAAAATGAATGGATGTATATCTACTCAAGCACTCCAAAAATATGATAGAATTTTTATTTAGGTAACTTTTTATTTATCGAAGCAGCGATTTATTATAATTCTTTTTTATAAAAAACCATAAAACTCTTTTGTTTGTTTCTTCTTTTTCTAGTATTTCATTCGAAATTAAAGAAAGTTATCTTTCCATTAAACTTCTCAAATTCATAGCAACATTCTTCAAAATAAAAATCTCTTTTGTTACTTTATTTGTTTAAGTAATACTCATTAGCTTATCACCATTGCCGTCACATCAGTATGCTTTTTATAAAGTATATCTCTAAGAATTTAGAGAAAGAGAGAGAGAGAGAGAGAGAGAGAGAATTTACGAGGATCTCTAGAATGGATCAACGGAATCAACTCAACAATATATGCGCAAACAATCAACCACGCAACGAAAGGAAAAGCAATCAATATAAAAGCACACACTACAAATGGCACGATTTTAACGTGAAAAACTCCAATCAGGTAAGATATCACAAATCCTAATAAGGATCAACTATCAAGCAAGTTTGAACAATTACAAGATATACTCACATCCTTTTCGCAAGTAAGGAATGAGTTCTTCTCGCAGTAGCTTCTTTTGCTCATAGACACTTCTTCACCATACACTGTTCTCTGCTTGATCAACATGCACCTTGAACACGGAAGATGGCCTCACCAACTTTTACAAGAGAGTTTGAAAAAACTTCTCTCTAGAAAAAAGTTTCAACACTTTAACTCTTTATGAAAACTATAGAGAAGATGATCTCTAATATGTAATCTTTACTTAGATTAATGAAATCTATATTCCATGCCTTAGGGTTGGGAGAAAATATCTTTTTATAGCCTCAATTTTGTACCTCATAATGCTAATCCAATTAAAAAAGGATTTGGCACAAAATCAGAAAGCACTACTTAAAATCGGAATAGAAATCCAAAAGTCCATGGAAAACTTTACGCAATCCAATTCTGCCTCCAATTCAATCGATCAAGCACCAATTCTACCTCCAATTCAATCGATCAAGCAATCCCTATTTTTTCTTATTTTTCCTCTTCAACTCCTTTGGTGACTCATACCCTAGTCTATTTAAAAGAATTTAAAATACAACTTAATAGACCCAAAGTTTTGTCAACCCATGAATTAGCTAATATACATAAATCCTTACATACCTGCTTACATAAAAAATCAAAATCATTATAGATTTTAGGTAAGTGGTTTATGAATGAAATGGACCAGAATCAAGTAGAAATTAGGAAACTGAATTTAAAATAGATGTCCATACAAATTGATACCAAATTAAATCAGGCCATTGTGCATAATTAAGCCAAGCACCTAGGAGTTGAAACTGATACTAACCCGAAACAAATGTCAAGCGATTTTCCATCCGTTTCAACGTTCACTTGGACGTTGTGGTAAAATCATCCACGGGTCTCCAAATGGATCAATTAGCAGGTCATTTGCCAAATACCAATCATCCACGGGTCTGCAAATGGATCAATTAGCAGGTCATTCGCCAAATACCAATCAGAGACTCTCTCTCTCTCTCTCTCTCTGTCTCTCTCTCTCTCTCTCTCTTTGAGAAAGAGTCAAAAAATGCCAGTCAAGGTGGTGTAAGAATGCGAATCACGCGTGAAGTTTTTTAAGAAAAGAAGAAGCGTCTCTTTGAGAAAAAGTTAAAAAATGCCAGTCAAGGTGAGGTAAGAATGCGAATCACGCGTGAAGTTTTTTAAGAAAAGAAGAAGCATCTCTTTGAGAAAAAGTTAAAAAATGCCAGTCATGGTGGAGTAAGAATGCGAATCACGCGTGAAGTTTTTTAAGAAAAGAAGAGAAGGGAGAGCAGTGGGGAAAGAAGAAAGTGGGAGAACAACCAGGAGAGGAATGGGGAAGAGGAAGAAACATCAGGTATTCTTTCTCTCATTTTTATTCAATTCTCGGCTGATAGTGCAACACGATTGAGAACAATCGATCCATGGGCATGATAACTACAAAAATGTGTAAATTTTTTTTATTTTTTTTATTTCTGTGATTTCAATTCAAACGATGAGTATAAGTTGGATGAACATCAAATTTAGACTTTAAACTGAAGGTGGGAGATTTTTGAGAATTCCTCTTTATTATAAAAACTTGAAGTTCTTTCATCCTTACCAAATTTTCCGGAACGAGAAACCCATCAGCTTTTCATTTCTTGCGGCCCATGTGTTCTGATAGTTTAGTGGTGCATGAAATTTGTCTGGTGAAGTAAGGATTGAAATATAACAAAAAAAAAAAGCACTAAAAGTTTAGCAAAACTTGTAATTTTATAGGATTGATAAACAAAAGAGTTTCCACTACAAAAGTTATGGTTAATCAAAACACAACAACAAAAAAGCAATCCCAAATTGACAAGCAGTGCTACACTTACACCCCTTATTTAGGTTTTCATTGCCAAAAATTACTTTCCATTGCACAAATTTTTTTTTAATTATAGATGAGTTAACTGTGCATATTCAAGAAGAAGTACCATGGTGTATGTTGTTCGCAAATGATATAGTATTGGTAGATGAATCAAGAGAGTGTGTAAATGCAAAGCTTGAGAGATGGCGGAGGGCATTAGAATCTAAAGGCTTTAAAATAAGTCGTACAAAGACAGAATAAATGGATTGCAATTTCAGTGGACATATACAAAGTGTTGAAACCACTGTCAAAATTGAAACCCATGAGATACCATGTAAAGATTTTTTTCGGTACCTAGGCTCGATGATTAGTAAGGATGGGGAGATTGATGAAGATGTGGAGCATAGGATAAGAGCTAGATGGCTGAAGTGGAGACTAGCTTCGGGAGTACTTTGTGATAGACAAATGCCAACAAAATTGAAGGGAAAATTTTACAGGACAATGGTTAGACTAGCTATGACATATGGAACAGAATGTTGGCCAATTAAGAAGACACATATTCATAAGATGGATGTAGCGGAAATGAGAATGCTTAGGTGGATGTGTGGTAAAACTAAGAAAGATAAAATTAGAAATGAGCGCTTTCGAGAACATTTAGGGGTAGCACCAATATGAGATAAGATTATAAAAACTCGTTTAAGATGGTTTGGTCATGTTGAGCGTAGGCCAATAATGGCACCGGTGAGAAAAAGTTTGGATATACAGGTAGAGGGTCCATCAAGAGGTAGGGGTAGGCTAAAAAAACATGAATGAAAGTCATTAATTCATATTTGAAGAAGTTGCACTTATCGAAAGATTTAGCTCAAAATAGAATGGAATGGAGAAATAGAATTCATGTAGCCGACCCCAATATGGTTGGAATAAGGCTTTGATGATGATGATGATAATGATGCACAAATTTTTTATAAAAAAATTCCTAAACTACCCTTCCTCCCCTTTCCCTCCACCCACCTCCCTTTCTCCCTTCATCTCCCTCCCCCTCCTAGCCGTCAACGGGGAGAAAGATCAGGCAGCCCTCCCAGCTAGCAACAGCGGTTGGGAGGGAGAGGGAGAGAGAGGAAGCGAAAATAGAGGGAGGGAGGGAGGGAGGGAGGGAGGGCGGAGGGGCTGCTCTCTCCCCGCTGGTGACTAGGAGGGGGAGGGCGGGGGAGGTGGGTGGAGGGGATGATGGGGAAGGGGAGGAAAGGTAGTTTAAAAGATTTATATAAAAAAAAAAGTGTAATGTGTGAAGAGTAAGATTTGTTGTGCAAATAGAAGCTCCTTGATTTAATATAAATGTTCATCGTTATCTCTTTTGACAGAGTTATAAAATGCGAAGAAAAGGTATGCCGGCAAAGAGTCTCCATCGCAGTATTTGGTGTGATGGCATGTGTGTCTTCCACCATTTTAGCGATTAGCAGATCCACAAACAGGATTTTCAAAAAGAGTTTCATATTTGTGGTAAACTGATAGGATTCTAACATCGATAGGATGTGAGATCCACTGGCTGTCAATTAAAAAAAAATTTATAAAATGCCACACCGATACGGTAAAGAGTCTCCACCAGGGCCTTATTATTATTATTATTATTTGCTAAAAGGGTAGTACAGCAAAGCCTTATTATTATTTTATTCTTTTTAACTTAAGGTATTCATCACCAACCCAGCCATTTGACCTTTTGCCTCCACCTCGGGGGTGACCCAATTCTAACAGGTAAGAACTATTCATTAGGAGGTATATACATGGCCACACATATATTACTCGAATAATGCAAAGGTGAGATTCAAACACGAGACCTTAGAAAGTGAATTGAAGGCTCAAACTAACTAAGCCACCGCCTTGACGGCAAATGATAGATTTTTTTTAATGTTTATTTTTGAGAGATGATGTGATGGCTTCTCTCTTGGAGAAGTCCTTTTTTTTTTTTTTTTAGAGATTTCTCAGTTTCATCCAGCTAACCTGAGGCATAGCTCAATTGGCCTAAAATTACGATTTGCTCTTAGAGGCTGAGGGTTTGAGCTGCACTACTATACTGGGATCATGGAGATTTATCGGGCTCCCTTTAAATATGAAGGGATTAGTCTGACCCAGAGGGCTGAAACACCCACCCTTTATGGGATAATTTAGTCAATTAACTTAAGGCATTGCTCAGTTAGCTAGGATTACAGTTTGCTCCTAAAAGTTACTGGTTTGAACTGCACTACTATACTAGGGTCATGAGAATTTATTCGGCTCCCTTTGAATAAAAAGGGATTATTTCGGCCCTACCCTCCCTTTATGGGATAAAAAACACCCAACTAGCTACGGCTTGTGATGTTGTTTCCCCGTGACTACTCGTACTCCATCCATTAAAGTAGGACTCGAGGGAGAGACTCGTGACCTACTTTACGTTCATTCGGCAACATGTAATTGCAGTTCTCACAACAGTGGATGTACCATGGAGCGTAGAAGGGGCATTATCTAATAAAAATCTAGAAGTTCCTCTCCCAAGTATCCCAAACAAGAAGGGAAACCCATATCTCGTGAAGTCTTCAAATCTAGTGGCCCACTTGTAAGTTTCCACAGTGGGCCAGCTCATTTTAAATTTAAAAAAAAAAGAGGATTTTACCAAAAAAAAATCATGTGAGTCCACCAAACAATAAACCTCACATCCAAATTGTGGGTGCCCCGGAGCCGGTGGTTTTTTTTTTTTTTTTTTTTTTGCTACACCTAATTGGGGAAGCCCTCCTGTTTCTTTTATAACATAAAGAAACTGGGGTTTCTTTACCATTCCCTTTTTACCTAAGGTGCTGCTCATCCCCATCTGCCTCAAAAATTCATTGATGTCTCTATTGGGAATAATAAGTTATGTTTTGGATGTGAGTGAGGTGGAGACAAGTACAGGTGAGAGAAGCCAATATTTATTTTCAATTTTTTAAAAATCTTGGAGAACAAGGAATGATTTCAGTTTGGAGAAAGAAATAAATATATTTTTGTTCCTCCCCCTCTCTTTCTTCAAGTCAAAATTGGGTGGGGGAAAAATAAGGAACAAAAGAAAAAAAAAATCAATGTTGGTCATAAGAAGAAAAAATGACCATGCATGTGGTGGAGAGGAGAAAGAGTGTTTCTACTTCGACCCTCATCTTATCGACTTTACTGTTAGATATTTGGATGAGACGAAGATGGTGAGCAACCCAAGCCTCTTTAAAATGGACACCGCCATCCAAATGCTTGTTCTTTAATTCAGGGCATGAACAAGATTTCCAAACCAGAGCGTTTTTGTTTTAGGAGGAAACTTGCCCATTTTTACACTCCCAAATCTCATGGTATTAATGTTGGTTAAAAGAAAGGATGAAGAGAACGAAAAGGAAACAAGGAAGAAGGGGAGTGTTGAAGAAATCCCACTTTCTTCGCATCATAAAGGAAATAGGGGAATATAGAACTCGCCGTTAATATAGAAAACCTGCAAATAGTTCACTACTCTTCTACAAAAGATGCAGAAGCAATATTCTTTAGCACAAAACTTCAGCATAATCTCTCCAAAGGAAGCTCTAGAGAAGTAGGTTGATCTCCAATTGTGAATTTTCAATTCAAAACAATGAGATTATTGCATTAAGTTTGAAAGAAGACCCCTTTTTATAATCCACAATTCATATCTTAAGGTTAGAGACCTTATAGAGCAAAAAATAAAAGTTTTGGCACAAATAGGAAATAATCCCGTATAGGAAAGCGGATTTTTGTACATCAAGCACTTAAGCCGGGCTCCATGTCTTCCCGATCAGATGTCTTTTTTCAGCATAATTTCTACAAATGTTCTGAGGCGATGACTTTGTCGTTTTAGCTCCAAATGACACAATTTTGGAACTTACGAATATCTACTTGAAAAGAGCCTTTCAATAATAGGTGGCTTGCTTCGATCTAACGCTTGGTTTGTGAGATATTACCTTTTTTAATTCTTATTATCTTTAGAAAATCACTTCAAAATACTTCAATTTGCGTTCTTTCCTATATTTCTTCACTTTAGTACTTTGGAGACTCATACCACAGTCCATTCTAAAATAAATGAAAAATTACAACTCAATAAACCTAGAGTTTTGTCTATCCTATGAATTAGCCAACATAAAAATATCCTAACAACTTTGCTGCCATTGCAATTTTTCCAAACTTGATTTGATATAGATGGTGTCAAGATCAAATCCCTCTAATGAGGACAATCAAATGTTGGCTAAGAATCAGTTTTTATTAGGAATCAGGTAACCAATATCTCTTGAGTTGACCTTCTAATATCATCTGAGATCATTTTTGTTACAAGCTAAAAGGCTAATGTTGGAGGAGAAAATGTATTGAAATTGTACAAACTTGGACCGTTTATTAATCGCTAGTACATTGTCCCCTCCTTAAGCCGAACCGACGTTGTTTTTATCTTTTCCTTGATCAAGCGAGAGTGCCAAGTAGCAAATGATGTCAACATTGTACCTTGCTTGATTTGGTGGTTGTGCCAATAAATTTCAACCTTCTTTTGTAATCAACCTCATGATTGGTTCAATGGCTGAATGCATTGCAGTGTTTCTCATTGTTTTATCTATAGTATTGTTTTTTCTTTTCTTTTTCTTCAATATAATTCTGTTTCTAGATTGACTGATGGTTAACTTAACTTGCATATGCTTTTTTAATAAATATTTTTTCTGATTCTCACATCAATGTACAGTTTTAGATATTGGATGTTGAATCTTCCTTTCATATCCTGTGAAGAAAGTTGTTTTCTTTAATTTAGCAATGAGAAGGCCTTTTCTATGAATAACATTCATGTAGTTGCTATCGTTTTTCTTTATTGCTATTCTTTTTTTTTTTTCTGACTCATTATTCCTTAATTTTTGGAGCCATTCGTTATAGTCACATTGTTGTATATATGATTGTTGCGCAAACAAAAAAAAAATGAGTGAAGCATGCATTCAACCGTATTAAGTTTTGCAATGGAAGCCAGCACAAGTGGAAAAGACAATTAAGATCTTATTCGTGTTTGAAGATTGAACATAAAAGGTTTGTTCTCCGTCATATATAAGCTAATGATGTTCCCCAACTGCTTTATGCGATAAAATGACTATCTTCCTTACACTTACAGAAGGAGAACAAAAAGGCAAAAAAAGAGAACAACAACAACAATAAACTATTCTTGTACTTTGTTTTTTAATGTATTTGACCATCATCAACCAAAGTAGATGAACATATCCTAAACTTGCCCCATGTGCAATTGTTCACTGCATGTTGTTATAATTAGTGAAAAGTGTACACCTTTTTATTAGTAGAGAAGGGTTTATTATTTTGAAATTAGTAAGGCATCTTCCTTGCGTCATATATCAAAATGTGCCTTAGACTAAGTGGGGCATCCAGGTTTTGTAGCCAAAATTTATATTACAATTAGTGTAATTGTTTTACAAAATGACTTGGATTGCTTGCAAGCAACTTTCATTTCTGGCTTTTGATTTTTTATTTTATTTTATTGAAACCTATGGATCTGCTTAGGCTCAATTCATGAAATCTTTGGAATTGAACGTTAGCTAAGTATTCATAGGAAATAATTTCTAAATATTTAAATTAATGAAACTGTAGTTTGGGAAAGTGTGTGTTTAGAGTGAGACGGGAGTGCAGTGGGCGACACATAAGATGGTTCTCTCTTTAGTGCTTTTTGTAGTTGTTTAAATTTATGTATTTTCCAAATGACACTTTTATTTTGATACCAATGATAAATGTACAAATGACAGACTTTAGGACCAGTTGTACTGTTGGGTGTAAACCTAGGTGCACTATTTACAACAACTGTAATATATACAGGAAGATGGGAACAGGAGTACTGGAAAATGACCTATTCAGGAAGAGGGCAAAACATGAAACATGGTATTGCTCAGCACCATGCACATCATGGATTGCTTGCATGGAGATAGACATGGGTGGTCGGATATAATTCCATATTTTATAACTTATTCATACTTTCACATGGTGAAATAGGACCAACTTACTTTTGGGTGGGATAGAAATGGGTGAATGATTTAAGGTATCTATGTAGATGTATGTCACAGCCCGAGCCCAGGAGATCGGGGGTTAGTAAAAACCTAACGGATGACACACGTACTTCCGTGCCTATACACTTAGACCCGGTCTAAATGCACACGCACAAGGGAAGATTCACACGTGTCATACATGTACGCGGAAGCTGTAGGTATCAAACATAACACAAGAAATACGAGAACAGAGGATATAGACAAGAGATGACATACATAGATTAAAGGTTTTACAAAATGAAGCAAAATATAAATATACAAATCATGAATGGATCCAACGTGACAAATTTTAAAATAAAGAAGACCCATATGCAAATGTGTCTATGACACTCTCTGATAGAGTGACTACATCCACTCCTCTAGTCCGGATGGGACATCGGGGGCCTCCCTAGGAGTCTGGTCGACCGACAAGGGATCGGTCTGGGTATCTAAACCTGCAATACCAAGGACAACTCGTGAATACAACGATTCAGCAAAGTATAAACAATAACAAGTTAACACATATTGTCTCTAATAGAATAAAGAACATAATATAAATCATAGCAGGTCAAGTTCGTCTACTAAGCAGTTGTGCAATAAATACAGCATGCCATTTGAATCAAGGTATACGTGCGGTGTACATAATTAGTTGGCTACTACATTTGCCATATACTCCCAAAATAAGGATCTTTTATCCGTGCTGAGAACACCATCGACCGGGCTAGGGTACGAATGGGTATCGGGTTCCTGAGGTCCGGATTCTCCAAGACGTATCCTTATGCAGCAAGGCCATATAACTACACCAAATTCACCCCATCGAGATCCTAAGGATGAGGCTGAGTAGTGCCGACTATACAGAGTCAATTATGTACTAAACCTTGAGTAGATCGTGCATATCGTGACAAGCATATTATACGTGCATACTCAAGAACATAACTCATACATGCAAGCTCAATAACATACGTCCATACTCAAGGTGCTGGAAACATAGTAAGGAAACTAACAATCAATCATGCTGAAGAGTGGAGATCAATGATCATAATCCGAAATGCCATCCAAGCAATCATTATCAAATCAAGTTTATTTACTATCCAACCCTAATTTAGTTGTCCAGTGTTTCTAACCGTACATAATGATGTAGTTTTAAGTCATCCGATGCACCGTTGTCTAGTGTTGCATTGCATCATCGGGTGCACCGAAGTCCCTTAAACCAACACCCATGGGGAGGTGCTTATCAACTGGATAATGAACATGAATGATTCGCAGCCTTCGAGATCATTCACGCCTGTTTATCATAATCCGTTGGGCAAGTCGAGGTTACCTACATTCTACTTCAAAGGCCCTACAAGGTCTCATTTCTTTCCTGGCTTTCGTACTAGTTCAGGTCTTCCAGCTCAGCCGTGGGTGACCTTACAGCATAGCCAAAGGCACCTTACGGCTTAGCTGTAAAAGGCTTCACGGCTTAACCGTGGCTGGGCCGTAGAAGAGCTGCAGATTGCATACTCTCAGTTATTTTAAGATATACCCTGTATTGATCTACGGTTGGGTTACGGCTGAGATACGGCTTAGCCATTGTATACTTTATGGCTCAGCCGTAGCACATTTTACTGCTTAACCGTGACTGCACTGGGTTGATTTTTGAATCTGTTACAGAATCACTATAAACGCACAACTATGGCAAAATTTACATCAAATCAATGGAAATGAACATAATTGGGGCTGTAACCATATTCCCCATACAAGATCACCAAAGTTAGTAAAAATCAAATATATAACAACATGGGTTTATGCAAATTATGCTTATACTTGCCTCAATGGAGTTCAAATATGGGGATCGTTGTCCTTAGGCTCAAATTCAATGTCCAAACACAAATCTAATCCCCCTGCATGTAAAGAAAGGAAGAAAGAAAGAAACGTGAGTGCAAGTTCGGGAAATTGGCGTGAAGAAGGAGAGAACAAAGATGAAAACCAACCCAAAGCTTACCTTAAACCCACCATAAGAAAGGACTTCCTTGGCTTGCTCGTTGGAGAAGAAGAAAGGAAGAAACGAAAGAGAAGAGAGAAACGAACGTGAGAGGGAGAGATGAGAGAGTAAGTCGGTGGAGGCTTTTATAAAGATAAGCTTAAAGAAAAATTACAAGAAAGTCCAATGCATTAAACAATTTACAATTCGAGTCATTTGACAGTCCAACTGAAACAAACGACATCTTTTGCAAATGATGTAGTTACGGAAGTTAACGAGTTCGACGAAAGACACAGGTTGACACCAAGATAATGCGTGAATGACGATGTCTTATAAAAGCTAAAATTACGAAAAAGGGCTTGGTCTACCAACCCAGGTCAAACTCAACCCAACTACCTATCCATGATCCGCAACAAAACCAAAACCAAAGCAAAACACAATTAATAGCTAAGGCATCATTAATTAGTCGCTAATCGGTAAGTGGGTTCGGAGTGTTATAATGTGATTGTGATTTTTCTGTGATTTTATTTACTAGGGGTACTGTAATCTTTTTTCCATAAAGTTGAGATTCATTGATGTTTACCTTTGAGGGATGTTTAATTATGTGCTCCAAGTGTAGAGGTGCAATGTAGTAATAAAACTGATGAAACCAGGTCGATCCTCAAGGAGCTATTAAAATAAAGTTTCCAACTTGACTTATCACCTGTCCTAGATAAAATCTAAAACTAACTTAAAAACTAGAAAATTACATTCACCATTCCTACTTTTAAATAAAATACATTCCTAAAATAAAGATTTCCTAATCTAAAAAGGAATCTTAAATTAACTGCAAAAGAACACACAAATTAAAACATCAAATTAGAAACATTCTATCATGAAAACCTACCAAAAATAAAGAATTCAAATCAAGTTAACAACTAAATATGGAGACAAATCATCAAACAAATCTAAGTTAGAATCAAATTAATTTAAGAAACAATATAAACTAATCAATTTACTTACTAAAATTAAAATCTTAAATTAGAAATTTTTCTAAATGATCAATTTACTAAATTAAAGTTAGTAATCAGTTTTAAAATTAGAAAGTTAGAAAATAAATTAACAATGCAATGCAATGCATGCCATGTAAACAACTAATGTAGAATTTTTCTATATGTGATGCAAAGTTTGAAAAAAAAATATGAACCTAATCTAAATTTAATGGCTGAAAAAAAAACTTAATGACCACATAAATTCAATAAAAAAACAGCAAGGCAAAAGATTTAAAAACAAAAAAATATGCATGAATGAATGAAGCTAGTTACAAAAATTCTACAGTGCATAATTTTACTGCAGATCTGGTCTGTTCTTGGACTATTTTCACATCTAAAACACCATGATTTCTGGGCATACTTGAGATAAAAATCTCAGTTTTTTAAGGTGTTTCCAGCAACATAACTTGTTCTCAAACTTTTCATATAAAACTATGTAACATTGAATGGGTTTCCAACATGATAAGTTATCAATAAATGCGTTGCAGAAATTTTTTTTTTATTGCTGTAACTTCAATTTCAGACCATATATTTCAAAAGTTCATCTTCCAAATCACAGTTTTTATATCTTTCAAGTGCTCAAATCTGATTCACAAGTTACCTTAAACAAAACCCAACTGAACGCACTCAAATATGAACAAATTGTTGCATCAAAAATTTCTACAAATACGGATTGTTTTGGACAGATTTGGGCACCTTGCTGCACACTCAAATCTGAGTTTTAAACTTAGTCAAAAGACCTTTGAAACTTGATTACCATGGCACCTCACACATGTTAAGGAACTCACCAATAAGTGATGCATGCTATGACAAAACTTTCAGCCATTAAACCATGCATAAAACAAAACATTGAAACATAAAAAAACATCAAAAGAAACAAAAGAATTACAGCAATTTAAATGTGGAGAGAAATTAGAATTTAATGTAGTAATTGCAGGAAAATAAATGTAGTGAACAAGAATTCAAATGTAGTAACTATAGTGAGGTTATCTTCTCAAAGTTTACTCTTAACCAGGTTCATGGTTACTTTAAGTATGATCTTCGTATCTTGGGTCATCAATCCAAACACAAAAGCAAGAAACATCAACAAAGTATCCACACAAACCACAAGAAAATGAAAAAGAAATGAGAAGAATAACATTATACTAGCATATAAAGCATTTACATGAGATAAAAAATAAAATCAAAGAAAAATACATGCTAGGTTGGAAAAGAAAACCTCTTGTAGTAGAAATCTCAAGGGTGCAGTGTGACCGCGGCAGAGTCTCCTTGAGGACTATGATGAGAGGTGAGAGAGAGAGAGGGAGAAGATGAAGTGTATAGAGGCTAAAAGGGGAGTTCTTCCATGAAGAGAAGAGATGTCTCATGTGCTCCTTAAATAGGGCTTGGGCTACCCTTGTTTCTCTCCTTTAATCCTAATTTATAGAGAAGATCTTCTTTAATTTAGTAGGTATCTTCCTTAAACCTTGCAAAATTGTAGGATCTTGTAGAGAAAATCTTGATTTCCTTCTTTGAAATATTGTCTTTCTTGAAATGGCTTTTGGGAAAGATTGTAGAGATATTATTCTCTAATTATTTGAAGAGAATTTAGCTGAATCTTATTCCAAGGTGGACATCCAAGCTTGCACATTTCATCTTCCCAAATTTACATTCCTTACTCCTAACTTGTCTCATGCCAAGAATCTTCCAACAGGGCTTTCCTTCTATTATTAGTCATGCAATATTCCTTGAGTTATCTTGAATAATGTAAAAGATAATTTAGATTTTGTGCCAACAACGATTGTGGGCCCTCTTAGACATCCCACTCGTGTGGGCACATGCACATGTACATGTGAGGTCCACTTGATGATCAATTTTTTATTTTTCTTCAAAAATTCTTCCACTCTTCTTTTCTATCCAAATTTTTGTTTCTTGCCTCAAACCTTAAGAGTGGAACCCATTTCTAAAATTTCCAATAAAAAAATGTGAATTCATATGAAAAGATAATATTAACTATAAGATCACAAATGCATAGATGCAGTCCCATCTCATGTGAAATGATGATATGAATGGACATCATTTTATATGATTTGAGTTAAATAAACTAATGATGATAAAATATCATTTCATTTCATGTGAAAAATAATTTTAGCAAAACTTTTCAAAAATAAACTGCTAGAAATGGCAGGTTTCATGAATTTATGCAAAAAGTGTGATTTTTAAGCAAATTACGCATGAAAATACTAAAATGATTTTAAAATGAATGAAATCATTATATCACACTAAGTAAGGCCCTCTTAGCTTGATAAGTCCTTAAAACTTCTGAAAATAACCTTGAAAAAGTGCATTTTTACGGACTTATTAATGTTCACCTTTAGAATCTCTGGTTTACATTCTTATATATTTCTTGACAAGAAGATCAAATTTTCATGGCAGATCTATATTTGTAGTCATTTGTTTGTTGGTATTTTTTTTACTATATATGGATATCACTATTTGTGAGCTTCCTTTTACGTGAACTTTTATCTTTACTTTGCATTACCTTCCCCGGTAGGGTCTGAAATCTAGCACTTTGTATCAATGAAAAGATGTAGTTGATTGTTGCAGAGCTGTTGCCTCTTTCTACTTGATAGAAAAGCACATGTTCATCTTTTATTTATTTATATTTTTTGAAATAGATGTTCCTTATATTTTAGATCAAAATCATTTTCAGAGCTATATTATAAATACAAATATTGGCCAACAGGTGCTGTGCAAATCTTACCAATTAGAGTTCATATCATACTTCCGCCATTGTTGATCCTTGCGGTATGAGGACATGCTGGTTTACTTCATTATTCATGAAGGTTAGTGTGAGATGTTATTCTTCTTTGTAAGTTAATACTAAAACCACCATCTCAATTTTGTTATTCTTATGTCGTTAGATAGGATATAATAATTATTTTTTTCTTAATAGAAATTAACTTAGACCAGTAATTGCTCATCTGATTCTTGGCTTTTTAAACAAACTACTTGTTCTTAGTTAACTATGCTTTTGACCTGAGTATATTGAAATATCCTCGAATTGGCAGCAATCCACACTACAACAGGGATTGTCTTAGGCGACGAAAACTTTTGTCGCCTAAATTCCAAATTTCGTCGCCTTTAGTAGAGGCGACGAAAAATATTCGTCGCCAATGTCCCCGCCATAGATTCGTCGACAATGCTGTTTGGCAACAAAATCTTAATTGCGTCGCTACTTAGCGACGAAATTTTAATGTCGTCGCCAATTTGGCGACAACGAGATTTTGTCGCTAATTCGTCGCGTAACACCTACCTTTCCGTCGCCAAATTTCTGTACGCTGGGGACTTTTAGCGACGAAAAATCATAACATAGGCGACAAAACATTTCGTCGCCAATCCCAGACGTCAGATGAGTATCAAATTTCTAGCCATAAAAAAAAAATTCAATGGACTTGTTTGATGTTTTAAGAGATTACCATGGATAATTCCCTCGTCATTATTTATGAGGAATTACTTTAAACCAATGCTTGTATGAAGCCCATTTGTGTAAACATTATTTTATGGCTAGAAATTTGTAAGGACATAAATAGTGCTGCAATTTGGGGTGAGAAATTATGCAAATGTACCCAGTTATTGCTTCAGAGCTAATCGCGATTTTAGATGTAAGATCTGTTTTTCTTTTTTTGGTAAAAAGGTGAAGAATTTAAGTTGAACAAAACGCTTATCAAATGATTTTTCCTTTAATAGTTATCCACTCATCATAGAAAATTAAATCTTAAGAAAGTGACAGTCCCATCAATCTCATACCAGATCCTTCTTTCTTGTTATCTTTTAATACTCTTGTAAGAGACCTCTTTTTACTATGGATTTCTAGTGTTCATCAATGTTGTAAATATCACTATCAGAACAATATCTGCAAAAGATAACATTACTATAACTTCAAATTTTAGGTTTTTGTTTGGGATCTTATGGGAAGAATATTGTTAAATGAAAACAAATATCAAGAACTAAAATATAGAAAAAGAATTCTATAAAATTATTTGATTACAGAGAAAACAAAACAAGGAATTTAATAGAAATTAAACCATCAGCATATCCCGGCTCCTACTACCTTTTTCCCTCCAGGCCTGTGGCAAGAAAAATAAGAGTTTAAATAAGAGTTTAAAGAACTTTTTTCTTGGGTGGGGTTTCAATTTTTTTTTATGCATGTACTTAGCGGTGTAAGTAGACCATGTCACGTTTACCAAGAAACCGATAGATAGGTCAGGTTTAAATTAATTCATTAAAAGTTTTTTTTATACACATTCATGATAAAATATCTAGAAATATGTGATTTTATCCTCAAAAGCTTATACAAACTCTATATTCATTATCTTATGAGGTCTCATTCTTCTTGTTCTATATTAGTGTTTTTTCCTTTGTGATTTTTAAACGTACTAGCCAAAGAGGCCCGGGCTCAACTCATACCAAAACAAAAGAATAATGCCAAAATAACAATAAAATACATGAGGTTTAGAAAGAAAAAATGATTAAAACAATTCAAATTTAAAAAAAACTTAAATTAACTAAAAAATATAAATAAAATATTCATTATTGAAAAAATTAAAACACTTTAATATCTTTTTTCATCATTTTTTCTAGCAATACATTGGAGAGTTATTTATTTTGGTTATTGCTCACGAAGAGGGCTGTTGGGCATGGGCCAAAAAAGAAAAGATATTAAAATTAATATTTTTGGGAATAATATTAGAAATAAAACAAGTTTAAATTGATAGATATGTTATTTTATCTTTTAAAATTCTCCATGCCAAGATCTATTAAAAAATATCTCAATGAATTTAAAAACTATTATGTTGAGAATATGTTGTACATAATTTATTTGGTTAGATTATTAAAGCTTCGCTCTAAGGAACCAAATTAAGATAATCAAATGATGTATAATGCGGGACCCACCATTATTATTTGTGGCACTCTACTATTGTTGTATGGGACCCACCTGTAGAAATTACAATGTAGTGCCTTACTTTAAAAATTATGACATTGGGCCGAAGATCATAAGACTTACAATGTGGGCCCACCTTTATATAAATTACAATGTGGGCCACTTTTTGTAAATGTAAATATGAAACTCACATTTAGAAATTATAAAGCATCTTAGAAAGCTTTATAAATTAGAATATGGAGTCTGTATTCATGAAGGCTTTTTATTTTTCTTGTGGACACAAGACCAACTTTAGAAATTACAATGTGGTGCTTACCCTTTACAAGTAAGAACATGGCAGATTCAAAGGATTTACAATGTAGGTCCACCTTGATAAGAATTATAATATGGGGCCATCTGTTTTTGTTAATTCTGAACATATAATCCACCTTTAAATTTTTCAACGTGGTACTTGTCACGCCCCCAAAACTGGGCCGGATCCAAACCCGGTTCCAGGGGTATGAGAATTGGGGTCAATTAAAATTTTTCTAAACATAAACAGCACGGGCCCCAATTCCGGGTGGATCGAAGTCCTTCGTGAGGCTATGCTTGGTGATCAAGCAACCATAATCACACGCGGAACTAAAATCCATGCTCATCGCAGACGGATATTACATCACAATAAGATAATCAATCTCGCGACTCGCCAGTGCTCCACATTTTCAAAGTGGGGTGAGCACTGGCGAGTCGCGAGATTGATTATCTTATTGTGATGTAATATCCGTCTGCGATGAGCATGGATTTTAGTTCCGCGTGTGATTATGGTTGCTTGATCACCAAGCATAGCCTCACGAAGGACTTCAATCCACCCGGAATTGGGGCCCGTGCTGTTTATGTTTAGAAAAATTTTAATTGGCCCCAATTCTCACACCCCTGGAACCGGGTTTGGATCCGGCCCAGTTTTGGGGGCGTGACAGTACCCACATTTGGAAATTAGAACATGGGACAACATTCATAGGATTCACAATATGGACACACATTCATATAATTTATAATGTGGCTCCACCTTTTGCATATGGACCATATGACCTACCTGTAGAAATTAGAACATAGGGTCTTATGATGTGGTTCCACCATTATATAGAAATTATAATGAGTCTACTTTCTGTGATTGTGACCATGTGGTGACTTTTAGAAAATCTAATGTGGGGCACCTTCTTTGATACATTTTTCAGATCAATCATCTTGGTATCAATATTCACACCAAGATATATGAAATAGATCAAATATATGTTTACGTACGTTAGTATAAAAGTACATTAATTAATATAGTTAAATTTAACATACTTATTTTAGGATACACTGATTTAATAATATTGTTGTCCCACTATGAGCCAAAACCATTGATAAGCCCAAGTTGTATCGTTCCATAGACCAAGTGGGCCACATTCAAAGAGAAACATGGGTATGAGCGAGATGACGTGGGTACGAGTGAGATGACCTTTTGTATAGGGTGGACTTTGGAGATGAGTAAATATTTGGTTGAGAGAGAACAGGGGATGGAGAGATTTTAGTTAGAAGAATATATAAGAAAGATGCCAGAGATAAATATGAGGGAAATTTTATATAGAAAAGATGGTAGAGAGAAATATATAAGAGATTTTATGAAAAGAGATATTTTAATATATATATAATAATAATAATATATAATAGAAAAAAAGCAGTTGTATTTAGACTCGTGCAGCGCTACATTAGTAACATATAAACCAGTAAAGCTTATAATTTTAAGCCATTGATCAACATATATGGACGAAGAGAACAATCAAATTAAGTCTTTCTTTTTACTTTTGAATTGAAACATATCATCCATCAACTATAAAAGAATTTTTGGCTTTTTAGGCCAGGGTTACCTAAATTGCATTCCACCCACCATCAGCTATCTGAGTTATATCGATCCAGATTGTGGATCAGTTTTTAGTGGGTCACCATATCAAAGAGTTTCCATAAATTTTGTTTATGTTTCAGTTCTTCCATGGGTTAGAATCTTAGTCGTCTTCAGGTGCGACCAAATTTCAAAATCCGATATCAAAACTAAAAATTAACCTGGATTGAAGCATGGCCATCGTTTCAACAGGATGAAGCTTTAAACACCACACCACCCCCACCCCCCCCCCCCCCCCCCCCCAACCTCCCACCCAACAATATAATTTAAAAATGAATGGATGTATATCTACTCAAGCAACAAAGAGAATAGACTGAATTGTGATCCAGGTAACTTTCTATTTAATGAAGCAAATCTCCCTTTTATATTTTTTTTAACAAGAAACCATAAACTCTTTTGCTTCTTTCTTCTTTCTAATATTTCCCTTGAAATTACATAAAACTATCATTCCATTAGACTTCTCAAATTCAAAGTAATATTTTCAAAAAAAGAAAAAAATTTAAGCAGTTTTCATTTTTTTTTTAGCACCATTGCTGCCATATCAGTATACTTTATATGAAGCAAATCTCTGAGAATTTAGAGATAGAAAAATGATCTCTTTGGTTTAACCCAGGTGGGCCTACCTGCATAAAAAATCAAAATCTTAGAGATTTTAGGTAAATATCATAAGAAAACGTATTCATATCATTATAATATTGCATTAATTTTATTTTATCCGTATGTTTAATTCCTCCTATTAATAATACAAGGAACAGCCTTGCCACACCACTGAATGCATGACGAGATGAGGCACCCCACGATTGACAGGGACATGTGACGAGATGATGCATCCCATCGGCCACTGGGATTTGGAAATCCACGGAGGAAAGAGTTCGGAGAGTTTTAAAATTCCATCGAAAAGAATTTTCTGCAATTGGACAGTTTTTTCATTTTTTTTTTTTTTGGATTCACCTAAAAAAATTCTTGCAAAAGATCAGACTCGTAAGAAAGGAACCTCCCCTAATACAAGCTGGTCAGGCCAAGCCACCCATTTATTGTGACCCATTCCTAGCCATCATACCCACGTACAATGCCACTAGCAATAATTACCTTCAACAAATGTTGGGCATAGATTTTTCATGATCAACAATAATTACCCAGAACAATTGCTGTGCATAGAGCTTCCATGGTCAGCAAATGTCAAAATTATCCACCAAATGCCGATGAAAGTCTTCCTCTCTAAATTTTTTCCTTCCAAGAAAGTTTTAAAATGGGGAGCTGCTGAAAGTTTTAAAATGGGGAGCTGCTAAATCAAACCAAGTTTTTCTCAGTTTATACCACATTTAAAAATAATAAGAAAATTTTTTCAAAATATACCCCCCCTTCTCTCCCCACACACATTCCCTATCCCTGTCTCCTCTCTCCAAACCCTTCCCCACTCCCCGTTACGACCAACAACTAACTCTTGTGACAGAGGGAGACTCTCCGTCCCCTTCCCACCCTCTCGCTCTTCCTCCTCCTCCTCCTTGTCCTCCTCTCTGTCAGAGGGAAATAGAGAGAGAGAATAGAGGGAGGGAGAGGAAGAGGGATGGGAGGAGCGGGAGAGTCCCCTTTCGCAATTGGAGAGCACACAGGCCAGAGGGGGAGGTGGGGAAGGGGAGGAAAGATGAGTGAGGAAGAGGGAAGTTATGTGGGGGAGAGAAGGAGGTGGGGGTATTTTAAAATTTTTTTATTTTTTTTAAATGTGGTGTAAACTGAGGAAAACTTGGTGTTGATTTAACAACTCCATTTAAAATGCATGCTAAAGTCAGTATAAAACATATTATAAAGTGTAGGCTACAATTTAATATGATTGGAGAATAGAGGGCTGGCCTTATGGATAAGATGTCCACCAGGTTTTGAACTCTGGTGAGAGCCCTTTACTTATTATGTCCTGGCCGCTAGACCAACCATGCAAAAAAATTTAATATGATTGATTGATATAACAATATTTTATATATACTCCTAAGGTTTTTAGGACTTCATAAATAGTCTTCCTCTTTTTACATGTCCCTTCTGTTAAATTAAAAATGGCCTATAAGTTAAGTATATTAAATAAAGTAAACTTTATAATTTTTTATGATTAATTAGCGTAAAGATTACTCTCTATGCTTATTCCTTCTATAAAAGGTAAAATTCCTGGTAAAATTTGGTGAGCTCTCTTCTTCATCATATAAAAAAAATGAAATAAAACGTACGAAGGCATAATGTTTAGTAAGGGTAATGTTTAAGGAGACTCTACATGCTTCTCATTTGTAATCCAGGGCCCACTTAGATATCAGTGAAATTAGGCTATATGGAAAGATCTCCTTATGAATAAAAGTTAAAAAATCAGCGGGATCGAAATCATCCTAGCCCTCTGATTTAATAACCATACAATTTAGCAATCTTTTAACCACAGATTTCTTTGACATTCACTCACATGGTGGATAAAAGGTTTGACGAGAGTACAATTGCAGCCGCTGGCGGATCGAGGGGTTAGAATGTGTAAGGGCCTACATTGATCAAAGTTGGACCCTAGTGGGCGCCACCTATCTAGATTGTACATAGAGTTGCCTATGCTTATCCATTCAAAAAAATTAAAATGCATGCAAAAGTGTAAAATATACAAGATAAACCACCAACTTTAGTAAGCGATAAGCTTATAATTTTATATAGTTGCCTATGCTTATCCCTCTCTCGTATGACGACAATAGGGTCGCAGTCAAACCCTCCCTTATTAAGCAATCAAACACTGCACACACAATCTATTTGAAAAAAATTCTCCTCTCTCTCTCTCTCTCTCTCTCTCTCTCTCATACACACACAACACCAACACATTTGTAATCTCTCTCTCTCTCTCTCTCTCTCTCTCTCACATGCACACATAAACACCGACCACACTTGCGCACTTACTGAAATTTGCTCTCCTGCCTCGGTCAATGTGAGAAAGTCCCTAGGAAAGTGAAAAATGATAATTCCAAAAAAGAAGTGGTGGACTACCTCAGAAGAACTTCATGCACTGCCGTAAGGTCCACCAGAATCTTACTGTTGCCGTTTACTATGATGCCAGTGGGCTGTAACTGTTACACTTGGCTGTAGTAATGGAGGAGGAAGGAGGGAGACCTGATTAAGGGAAAAAGATTAGAAGAAAAAAGATACAAACTTATGGAATGAAGCTTCTTATGAACTCTCTAGCAAAGTGTTTTATTTTATTTTATTTTTTATTTTTTCCCTTTTAATTATCAATCTCCTTTCCATCATTCTAAAAAACCAACCTGCCTAGAAAATGGAAAGTGGATGATTGTTATGCTGTTTATGTGCCACCTCAATTGTTTGAAGGGACCGTTTCCATTTCTTCCTTTCCAGATTTTCACTTCCAACATTGGTACCAGAGGACATTTGTCATTTAATATACCCTTTTAGGTGGCAGGTAAGCTCTTTCAACTTAATGTTTTTAATATATGGCTATTGTACAATTATAAAACCCTGATGCTCCATGGATGCGTGTATGGTATCTTGCCTTGGTGCTGTAGTGTTACATTTATATGGTTTTTCAAAGATCTACAAAGCCTATAGATAGGTTGCTGCAGTGTCAGTCCAAATGTGCTTGTGGTTAGTTGATGTCGACGTATGTCATAGCCAATAGGTTCAGTTCTAAACTTCCATCTCTGTTGTGCTGAAGTATGTCCACATCCTACTGCTATTTTTCAATGGTATAGACTATATTGATTTTCCTACACCATACATGATGGGGTCTCCATTCAGGCATCGACAATCTTGCAAATCTGGCAAGAGGGGCCGTTTGATGGAAAGTCCCACCCGTCAGAAGACGGCGTAGGATTTCCATCACGGAATCATGTAAGGGCCAAACCAAGGCCTGCTGTGGATGGTTAAGTTCTCTACGTTCCATTTAGTTGTTTTACCCTCAATATTTCATTTATCTACACTGCTGTGTGAAGACTTTAATTTTCACATTTTTGTTTCTTTGAAATGGATGGCACCCAAAATCAAGTCCCGTTGGAAGAGAAGATGAGGGAGGACTGAGAGACACGTCTTCAACATGTCACACATGAATTTTCTTGACGATTGGTTCGTTACAGTAGTTAAAATCACAAGTAGAACATATCAAATCATGACATGTTGAATCTACCCATAATATACTCAAAATAAAAAAAACAAAATAAAAAAACCCTTTACAAAAGAAAAAATAAAAGAAAAAGAGAAGTCATATCTTCTTCTGTAGAAGTAGGTAATCTAGGAGGGGAAAAGAGGAGGGATAGGAGGAAGATGAGTATAGGAGAATAAGGAAGAGAAAAGAGAAGAGAAAAGAAATAGGCATGGAAGTTTCAAAGAGGGAGTGCCGTGACTTCCTTACAAAATAATTCCGTGAAATCTACTTACATATCCTTGTAAGATTATTTTCTATCGAATGGGGGTGTAGGGAGAAATCTTTGAATATTTCAATAGACAAGAAAATATTCTTTTAATTTCTTAAGTTAACCAAACACCAGGTCTTAAAGGATAAGATAAGTTTCTTAAAAATATAAGAATCTTGCGCAATCTTGTGCATTCAAACACACACACACACACACACAAATTCTCCAAAAGCTCTGCCGACGAGGGGAAATGTCCACACACACACACACACACACACACACACACAGAAAAACCCTCTATAATCTGGTATTTTGAAATACAAGAGATATTTCATACTTTCAACTACTTGTCACATATTGTGCTACTATGAAAAAAAAAGAATAAAGAAAAAAATAAAAAAGGCCAAAAGAGATTATTCAGTTGATCTTTTTATCAAGTGGACGATGCAACAAAGAAAATGGTACTTCCTTTTTTGTAAGATGTATATCAGTACAAAAAAACAAGTGAGTGGGCAATCACTTTGTATCAAAGGGAACAATATCTAATGGCCCTTGGAAGGCATTCTTTGGAAATTCATTAGAACTCAATTCTGTTGTGACTATGATGCCTCCTTTCAGATTGGGTTTACGGCAAATACATCAACATCTATCTCCCACATTCAGAAGAAGATAAACATGCAATTATGACACAAATTTTACATGGTTCGAAAAGATTACCTACATCCACGGGCTATAAGCATCTACTCGGTTTTACTATGAATAAATTGGGCAATTTGCTACAAAGATTCTCACTCCTCTAACACCCAACCTACTCGCTCTTCATAAGTCTCAATCATGCTTAGCCCCCTTGCCATATGTTGTGGGTCATACTCTAAGCACTACGAGGGAGAGAGCTCTCCTCTCTTTCACCTATATGGCCATACGTGGTTGATCACTATAAGGAAGAGAGTTCTCACCTCTCATGCACAAAGTCTAAAATTAGATTACATCAATATTTAATCTCTGCTTTCTTTGCTCTTAAGAAAGCCCCGGTACAATGATCAAAATTCCCATGACCTTAAACCTAATCATTGGCTAGACTAATGAACCAATTTGGCTAAACCAAAATACAAGACATAAGCCCAAAAATTCCAAGTAAGCCAACAGGACCACACGATTTCCCCACTTTTTCTCTTCATCTAATCAACTTTTGACTGGATAACAAATAGCAATTTGCTTATGAAATCATACGAATCGAGCAGGAATCGCGTGGGAAAACTTGCCTCAAGTGTGACTGCTAGCTCATAATTTAAAATAGATGTCCATAGCAATTGATTTCAAAACCAGGCCCTTGTGCAAACTTAAGCTAAGCACCTGGGATTTGAAACTTACATTAATTATAACCCAGAACAAATTGTCTGTATTGTGATTTTCCAACCGTTTCAAATTTCAATTTTCGCTTTGGGTGTTGTGCTAATATAAGCCACATGGGCTAGTGGATCCGCAAATGTGTTGATTACTTGGTCATGTTAATGTAGCAAACGCCAATCAAAGACTTCCCCACTGTATCCTTGTGGCTTTCAGAAAAGTTAAAAATTTTCAGTCAAGTTACTGTAAGGATGTTAATCACGAAGGAAGGCGCGGTGGTGCTTGCAGAGCTAGTCATGTGTCTCCCACATTAGGGACACTCGTGATCACATGAATTCAACGTCGTAAATGTGAAGGATCTTGCTTTGAGTGTTCCTCATGTGTACTAGCTTCAGATAGGGCAGCACTGAAGGAAAAGAAAGAGATGATGGCAGCATTTGCTTTGCTCCCTTTTGTACGGGGGAACCTATTTCATTTCTTCACTGAAGAGTAAGGGAAAGAGGTGGAGGAAAGAAATATACGTGTAAGAGCAAGTCGCTAGAAGAAGGAAAGGGGGAAGAAGTAGCTCAGGTATCTCTCTCACTCTCTTTGTTGTTTCTTTCCCTTTGATCATACAATGTTAACGAATAAAAAACAGAGCATTTATAATTGGGTATTTCAAACTGCTGATGGTATTTAGTTTTTTTTACCACTTGTCCATTCCTGCATCGACAGAGAAAAAAAAACAAGAAATAGCTTAAACAGATTATTATAGGTGTTTTTTTTATTGAGGAGTGAGAACTCATATCTCTTCCAATTTATTAAAATATGTATAGGTCAATTGCCTGTACACAATGTGATTTTACTACTTATACTATCGCAACAAGCCAAAAAAATATTTTCAGCTTCTCAAGCTAATAGATGTTCCTTTGCCTGATGTGCTCAGGACCAAGTGAAGAAGCTTTGCACACAAAGATCTCCATTAGGGTGTCACACTAAAGAAAGATAGCATGGCAACAGATGCACTTGTATCAGGTGTTGTGCAAGACTTGTATTCCATAGTCAGAGATGGGTTGAGCTCGCTATTTGAAGTGGACAAAGAGGTCGACGAACTTTCAAGCACTTTCTCAGACCTTCAAGCTGTGCTGGAGGATGCTGAGAGGCATCAAGTGAAGAACGAGCAGGTCCGCAATTGGCTGTGGCAGCTCAAACAAGTGACGTATGAGGTAGAGGACATTCTAGATGAGTGGGTGACAGATGCTTCCATATCACAAGAAGATAAAGATGAGACTCATCAATCTAAGAAGGTGCGCTATTCCATTCACTCTCTTAAACAATTTTGGAAGAAAGTCAAATTACACTACGACATTGGCAAGAGGATGAGGGAAGCAACGGAGAGACTAGAGAAAATTTCAAGGAGAAAGAAGTATTTCAATTTAAAAGAACTTGACACAAGGGAAGAGATGTTGGTGCCTAATAAGGAAGAACGTCAAACAGGTTCTTTAATTGATGAATCAGAGATTTTTGGCAGAGATGACTTTAAAAAGAGAATAATTCAACAACTGGTTAGTGAGACTAGTCATGAGGAGAAATCGGTATCCATTGTTGCTATGGTTGGTATGGGTGGATTGGGCAAGACGACTCTCGCTCAACTAGTCTACAATGATCAGACAGTGATGGCACATTTTGAAAAGAGAAGTTGGGTCTGTGTATCGGATCCTTTTGATTTGAAAATGATTGCAAAAAAAATTATTGAATCCATGGATGGGGACGAGTCTGGGTCCAAGAACCCAGACCTGGACACTTTGCAACGCAATCTTCATCAAGCTACTGATAAAAAGCGGTTTTTGCTTGTGTTGGATGATGTTTGGGATGAAAATGGTACGCTATGGGAAAAGCTGAGGATTTCATTTATGGGTGCTGCACCAGGAAGCAAGGTTGTGGTTACCACTCGTAGTCGTCAAGTTGCAGAAGCAATGGAAACGACTCTCATTCATGAATTGAGCAATCTATCTTATTCAGATAGTTGGAAACTGTTTAAATTCAAAGCACTAAATGGAACAGAAGCTGAAGAGAGTAGGGAGCTGATAGAGATTGGTGAGAAAATTGTAGAGAGGTGCAAAGGTGTGCCTCTTGCTGTCAGAGCACTAGGAAGTCTTTTGCGTCGTAAAAGGATGAAGTCATATTGGGAACACATCTTAAAAAATGAAATATGGGAATGGCATATACCTAAGAATGATGGCATTTTACCTGTCCTCTTGTTGAGCTATTATAGTTTGCCCCTCCATTTGCAGAGATGTTTTTCATTTTGCTCTGTGTTTCCGAAAGATCACTGGCTAATGAAGGATGAATTAGTCAAGTTATGGATGGCTCATGGTATCATCAAATCTGAGAAAGCAGAGAATGATGACATGGAAGAAACTGGTGAAATATATTTTGATGATTTATTGACACATTCATTGTTTCAAGATGCAGAAAAAGATAATGATGGAAACATAGTAAAATGTAAGATGCACGATCTTGTTCATGATCTAGCGACATTTGTTAGTTGTGGTGACCACTGTAATATGGCAGCCGATGACTCACGACGTTCTATTAAATGTCATCATCTGTCATTACTTGTGACTTACGGTGGGTCATCCATGCCATTATTACTGTGCAATGTAGAAAGATTGCACACGCTTCTATTGTGTGGATCATCAAATATTGCTGTAGTCCCTGACAGTCTATTCAATCCTCTGAGGTTTCTTAGAGCACTAGACTTAAGTAGAACTTACATTGAGAGTTTGCCGAGTTTCATAGGGAAGCTAAAACATCTAAGGTATCTCAGTTTATGTGGGTCAATGATCAAGGAATTGCCTAAATTTGTGACTGATCTCTATAATTTGCAAACTCTAAACCTCAATGACTGCACAGTGCTTAAGACATTACCAAGTGGTATGAGTAAAATGGTTAAGCTGCGGCAGCTTGAAATTGGAAGAACTTTCACGCTCACAGTTCTACCAAACGGACTAGGGAGGCTGAGCACCCTTCGAACATTGTCCAGGTTCCCTGTGGGGATTGAGAAGGAAGGATGTAAGATTGGAGAATTGAAAAATCTCAACCGTCTTAGAGGAGGACTAATGATAGAAAATTTGGAGAGGGTAATGAATGTGAATGATGCTAGAGAAGCGGAACTCCATAAGAAGAGTGACCTTCATGCTTTGTCTTTAAGTTGTAAAGACAAGAGAGATTACTATTGGCTTATGAAAGACAAGAGAGATGACAAGGAGGAAACGGTAGGAAATGATGAGATGGAAAGGATGGAGCAAGTGTTCGAAAGCCTTAGACCCCCTCATTCAAACCTAAAAAGGCTGGAGATAAAAAACTATTTGGGTTCAAAGTTCCCCAACTGGTTAGAGGATTCAGAGTTCTCCAGTCTAGTTCATGTCGAACTGGAGAACTGCAGGAAGTGTCTACTACTGCCAAGTCTTGGAAAGCTGCATTCACTTAAATACCTGAAAATAATGGGAGCTACCGAAGTAAAAGTGGTGGATGGTGAGTTTTACGGGAATGTTGATGCTAGAGTGAGAGGAACAATAATATTTCCAAAGCTGGAAGAGCTTCATTTTGAAGAAATGCTAAATTGGGAAGAATGGAAGTTTGCAGAGGAACATGGAGAGGTGAAGGTGATGCCATCTCTCAAGAAGCTGAAAATTTTCAAGTGTAACAAGCTGAAGGTGTTGCCCACCTGCCTCCCCAATACTTTAATCGAAGTAGAAATTAAAAATTGCAAGGAAGTTATTTGGGCGCAGGAGAATCCACTCCCACACCTTCGACATTTGACTTTCGAATATGTAAGAGGGATATCATCATCTGAGCCACTACCATCCCTCCCCGCTCTCGAGACTTTAGAGATTACGGGATTCTCTTGCCAATCACTACCTTTGAATGGATGGGAACTGCTTGAATCACTCAACACTCTTCAAATCTTCTTATGTCACAGATTGGCATCTCTGCCTGATGGGTTAGGGCAGCTCAAAGCTCTTCCGACTCTGAAAATCAGCTGTTGCAAACAGTTGTCATCTCTACCTAAGGAGCTAGGGCAGCTACAATCTCTTTCTGTAGAATTATGTCCTAAGCTGCAGTCTCTGTTTGACGGGTTTGAACAACTCATATCACTCCATTGCCTCTCTATCTGTGACTGCCCACAGCTAAGGCCTCTACCAAATCTGCAACGCCTTACCGCACTAAAAAATTTAACGATCAGCAGATGTCCACTTGTAACTGAGCGGCTGGAGAAAGAGAAAGGGGAGGACTGGTGCAACATAACCCACATCCCATCCATTATGATTGATGGCAAAATAATTCAATAAGGTATGGAATGACATGAAGAACTCTTAAATCTTTCTATTTATATTTTCTTTGCAATTTCACTTTCCTCTTACAGCATCTTGAATAGGAATGCTCCACTCTGATGAAGAAGTACAAGAAATGGAGCCACAACAGCTGCTTCAAGCCTTACGGATGGTTCCTTCGGGACTAGTTGTTCCACTCAATTCCGTCATCGGTCTGATTGTTAGGCCTCTATTTATTGGGATTCTCAAATCTTAAATGGACATTTAATTATCACGTTGAACCTGTAAGTGTGATTAATTTTGTGTTAAGTCACCTGCGTTAGAATTTATTCAACAATTCTCCAGGTGGCCGTTTATCAGACATCTATGTGTTGTATAAGCATGACATGTGATGGTTGATGTGCATATGAAAGTTTATGAGACAGGCGTGCCCGCTGTTTTACTATTTATTCTTTTGATATGATGGCCCCAAAGGGCATTTCCTGGAAAAATCTCATCTTAGCCATTAACTAGTTCTATAAATCTGCCGACGTCGAGTTGACATGGACTCAGTGGGTTATCAATCGAGACACCATCCAAGTCACCTATTTGCTCGTGTTCAATGGTTTGTAGGATCTTAATGCCTTATTTCCTATTTTTCTAATAGAAAATGCTGCCAGAGGCACTTAGAAGTTTAGGTAGATCCTCCGATCAGTTCTTATTTATCCAATCTCATGGAAACAAATTGCCCCATTTGAATGCATAGTTTTTAATTCCATGAAATAATTCGGCTCATTTGATAAGGTTGTCTGAAATAAAAGAGAAAAAAAATGCCTCCATTTGTATTTTAAATTTTAAAGAGATGTGAATCATTTACATATATAGATTGTTGTGTTAAAAAGAAATATTAAGAATGATTTTTTATTTCCTTTTGTCCCTAGACAAAATCGGATCATCCCTGCCATGATTTAAATGCTTCAAAATTTGACTGGGTTCTTAATTTACAACTTCAATGAAACTATACCCAGCAGTGATTTTAACTCAAACCTTAACACACCACCCCACCAAAAGAAGAACCTCAAGCTTGGGACAAATCGGCAGAGATAGCGTGTGGTTGGATTGATGATGTCAGTCCCACGGAGTATTATAAATCTTGTCTCTTGTAAAAGCCATGAGAGTTACATACAATACAGGCTTTGGTGCCGTGTCCGTTCTAGGCATCTATAGCCCAACATTGCTGGGGAAAGGATTTTTTGCTTATATAATTATAAAATCAACTAAGGTCCAAAAAGTAAATAGATGATCTCGGGTGAGCTAACCTGACTCATGGTGAGGGGAAAATTTGGGGTGGCAATAAGTCTAGGGGTGCTGATGGGCTGGGCTTGCCAGGTTCAGTCGTCTTTCGGCCGGACTTGATCCTTGGGTTACAGTTTATGGTTGGGCTCAGTTTTTTTAACTTAGGACCTGTTTAATAAATGGGATGGTCTTGAATTCAGTTGCAGAGGGCCCAAGGCCCAAAGTCCGACCTGAATATAATAATGGCAGTAGCAAGTTGGTGCAGGGATTCAAACACTTGAAACCTCACACACAAATATATGACCAAACCTAGCGTTGGGACAATGTAAACTACTCCAATGTTAAACTTATAGGCCTGACTTGGGCTGCACTCAGGCTTCATGTTGTTCAGGCAGCCCGGGCTTGGGCCAGCTATTTATTGTCCAATTAGTGTTTGAATCACACTCGGACCTACACTTTAGAAGCTGGGTTGGGCTTAGTGATTCCTCAGCCCAGCCTATGAACACCCCTAATTATAAGTCGGGCTAAATAGGTGAACTGCTTTGACCTGGTTCTATTATTGGTATGTTTGATAATGGTTTTATTTGGGGCGTAACAGATTTATAGATTTTGACCTGAGGTAGTTTTGGGTTGGGGTCGAGTTTTAGAAGCCCACCTCATCTATAAGTACTTCAGATCATTTTTAGGAAATGTAATATGATACACATCCTTCATGGTACAGTGGGTAACCACTAGAAATGTTTAAGCCTTGTTGGTCTAGCTGATATAGCTCATGAGTAATTCTAGCCAGTTTGAACTGCAACAGACTGTCAAATAGAAAGAACACTATATTTAAGGGTGCTAATAGGTCAGAAATTACCCATAACCTAACTTATTTCTCCAAACAGCAAAAACTCAAGCCAATAAGACAAACTCCTGACCTGATGGAGCTGGGTTGAAGTTGGGCAAGGACAGCCCTGATCTGACCAATTTGACTAAATGGGCTAATAATTGGGCTCAACTTTAAGTATTTTCGCTTGTATATATCTCAATGAGTTACATAGCCAAGATCTGGCGCATTTAGGGTTCCCCGGCTTCAGATATTTAGGAATTTGTGTTTTAGAAAATTTCAAATGTTGCTAGTGAGGCTCAAGGTGGTAACTTTTCAAATAACAACAAATAGAAAAGGTTGTTCAGATCCTAAAAGTTGTGTCGGTCATTTGTGTTTGGATAAATGAAGATTGGTAGTAATGGATGAAAACAAATAGATATAATTACCCTCTTTGTTTTTTTATTCACTTTTCAATGCCCCTACTCAATTGTACAACAGCTAGAGTGGATGGATTCATGTTTAATCTTATGACGTGTGTCGTGAAATTGACTTTTTTCAATGCACAACTTCTTGAAATGAAATTTCACTTCGATAAATACTATATTTCCTTTGAGAAGTAGCTTTCTTTGCCCACTTTCTTAAGGCCTAACTCTCAAATACTAGTGAATCCCTGCATGTGTAAGGCACGTGCAATTTCCAAACAATACCTATGTAACAGAAACAAGGAAACTTGAATCAGGAGCATAAAAGATACTAAGAACAATTTCCATTGCCACTAAGTAGCTGAGAACCGCAAAGATTAGAATGCACAGAACACAACAAAAGGCAGTTTTAACTTCAATACTTATTTACCAGGTGATGCCCTATTCTGAAAATCTATATCAAGAGTTAGCAAAATCTTACAAGCATATCATAAACAAGAAAAGAGACAATTGTAGTTATTTAGCAAAACTCCAAGCATATTTTTCAGCAAATTTAATAAGTATAGAAGTAGCCAATTTAGATTGATGCTACTTGATGGTAGATATATTATAAAGAAGAATATTGATCTGCAACTAATCGTTTTTAAATGTTAGCAGGGGTGAACCCCAATATCATCAGCGGTTCTTGTGCCTAGGCTTAGGGCAAAAATAAAAGCAACAAAAAAACCTATTTGCGCAAACTGCAAGCATCAACAGCCATTAAGTAAAAAGTGAAAACTCCTTACAGATATAATTGGTAGAAGAAAAAAACATAACAAATGAATATTGAGAAGCTTACACAAGTTGTAGCTTTTTCATTCTTAGCAAATGTCTTATTTCAAACACTTTCAGTGGCTCATTTCATATCAACTGCAACTAATTTGCCTCAACTTATTCTGTTGTAACTTTTTCATTTTCAGCAAATATCTATATAATATTGTGATAATATAAATGTTAACTTCTATAGCTAAGCGCCACAAGTTCCTAAATCTAGCATTTCATTGTTTTGCTATATTTATTTTTTTTCACTCCTCCACAAACAATAATGACATCCCCGTTCCTTTCGTTTTGACTATCTCTACAAACTATATTATTTGATCAATTTATCTTTCTTGATTCAATTTATAAAGGCTTGAGAAATGATCAAGAAACAAATTTTTTCTTCTTTTTATGAAATGCATAGGGAATAGTTAGAGGAACGTCAACATCTTGCTACTAAAATGAATCTAAAAATGCATTAGAAGCTATACAAACATTTGAATTACAGATAAGCCATGACAAAAATCTGTGGGCATAAAAAGATCCAACATACCTTTTCTAACTTGGAGGAGGGATGGAAAACACAATGCTCTCTAGACATTTAGTCTCTTTTGATGAGAATGGTATCAAATTATTTGGAAAACCAAAAATATCCTTTATGAATCCTACGCCATCAAGCACGGGGATTTTTTTCATAATACCTAGAAAATAGTAAAAATAAAAGATGAAGTAGCTTTAGAGTATAAAAATATATTATTTACAAGAAAGAAAAACAAAAAATGCAAAATGTAGACATACATCTAGGAAAAAAAACACAAAAAAAAAAAAACAACTTTCAATATTTATAAAATAAAAAACATGCAGGAGTGAACTCAAGCATGCATAACCTAAAGCCCTTTCTTGCAACTTTTTATGTTGTAATGGAAGTGGTGTTGATAATGAGGCATGAAGGGTGGATAGAGAAAATAATTTTTTGGTTTGGCATACATTACACCTTAAAATTTGTCATTGTACAAAGTTACAAGTGTGCATCACCATCGGGGCTACAATTACCGACATATCATGGTAAATAAAGGTGTTAGAGAAGTAATTGAATAGGTTGAACATACCGGCTCCATCTCCAAGGAGCAACCACCAGTAGTAATATCTGCAACTTTCAAAATTTACTTGCATGTTAAAAATAAAAAAATAAAAACCCTTTAACCAACATGTGAATAACTATTCATCAATTAAGACAATTATACTTCAAACTAAAAGAAAAACCAATGGGAAGAGGAATAACAATATTATGAAATTAGAAAAAACAATGGTAAGAATTACATTTAACATGATCAAGAAACATTGCTGAATGTATTATTGATAGCTTTAATTGAGACTCAAATATTTGAAAAATAAATAAATAAATAAAGAGAATGTAATGTCTTATACTCTAATGATTTAATAATTTGCTTGTATCTCCTTGGTTTTTGACCTTCAATCCAACGGTTGACTCTACTCAAATTTGTGCAAACCCATTTGATCCAGTGTTGAAGGTTTTTGTGGGGGGAGATCCTCTAGAATGAATTAATTCAATCAATCTAAATAATATGTGTGCAAACAACCAACCACGCAGCGGAAATAAATCAAACAACAAGCACACACTATAAGAAGACAAAGATTTTACGTAGAAAACCCAACCTGGGAAAAAACCATGGCCAAGAATCAAGCATTGTGAATCATACTACAGTTACAAGAGAATACTCACAACTCTTATTCAGTTGCTCCTCAACCTAACGACCTTGTGATTCCCTTGCACAGCTCCCTGCTGCAATGACCTCCTATCGTTCTTTGTGACAGATCCAATCACCTAGACGTATTCTAGATGTAACAGTTGACTTCCCACAGCAATCTTCTACACTCAGAGAAGTAGAAGACAAAGAAACTCTAGAGTAGAACTTCAAGCCTTCAACTCTCAAAAGAACTCTAGAGGAGAAGATTTCTAAAATATATTCTCCATTCAGAACAATGAGATCTCTGTCTTAGGGTTGAAAGAGAACCCTCTTTTATAGCCTCTTTTCGTGCCTCACAAGTATAATATGATCAGGAAAGGAGTTGGCATCAAACAGTTAAGTTTTCTTTCAATTCGGACTGAAAAATAGCAAGTCGGCGCACTTTCTGCACTTGCCCGACCAGTTTGATAAATTGCACGACCAGTCGGATTAAGGTTCTGCCCAGGTGGAAATTTCAGCATTTTCCTGCAGATTTCCGGAGGCCATTACTTTCTCGTTTCAGCTCCGATTGAGACGATCTTGGGCTCTACGAAATTCTCTTGAAACGAGCTTTCCAACGGTAGGTCGCATGCCCATATCCAACCTTGGTTTGTGAGATATGACTTTTTTAATCCATGTTGTCCATAGAAAACCACTTCAATTTGTCGCTTTTTCTTTTATTTCTTCACTTCAGTGCATCCGGCGACTCAAACCATTATCTATACTTAAAGATATGTAAAATACAATACTAATGGACTCAAGTTTTATCTAACACATGAATTTGCCAACACAAAAATACTTACAAGTGTAACTCAGGAGATCCCTTATATTTAGACGATTCAGATAGATCATGAGGTGGGCTCTACTATTTTGCCCTCCTCATAAGAAGGTAAGAGTTGTGCCCACAAGAAGATTTGCCTCAATTCAAAATGAAGAATTTAACACTTGTTTTAGTTAAAATATAAGACATTCAACACCCCTGTCGAAATAATTGAAAATATATTTAATGGAGTTAACAATCATTCTAAAATTCAATTGTATGCAATAATCTAGTTTTGTGAAAAATTACAAACCAAAAGGATTTGAAAAATACATCCAACATAAAGAGTAAAATGCTAAGATCAACTTGATTGAGATGATGGCAACGATGTAAATAAACTGTTGTAATCAATGGGCTCTTTCCTATTCCTTTATTTGAGCACCTTTATTTGTACAAGTGGTGAAATATCACAGTCGACAACCAATAAATATTTGCACAGATTGTGGGATCTTTCCATCAAAGTAAGCCATAACTTGTGATTCCTTATTTGCCCCTTCAAATAAATTAATTTCAATTCATTTTCTACTTAGGAAATAGATAGTATTTGTAGGATTTGTTTCTCTTGATTAAAAAAAAAGGTAAACGAAAAGAATTAGATTATATGTGGAACTAAACAGTCATGTCTGGCTTTGAGATGATTTGTAACCTTTCAAATGAAGAAGAACAAGAGTCAAACTCAACGTGCATCATCCCAAGGATGATGAATAGTAGAATCCATGCATAATTTTCACAGAGTGTCCATAAGTCCATTGCATTGCACACATTTTCTCATGGTCCACAAAATCTATGTCAACATTTAACATATGAGTTACTCTTAAATTCGTGATACATTATTTTCACTTTGATTGGTAATCATTAAGGTAAATTGAATTCACAAGAAATATAAGCAAGTAAACAAGTCTTTACTCATGCAAGCAAAAGCGATTCTTTCATGATATCCTATGAAATGCCAAGAGAATAATGGAAAACAAAAATCAATTCCGAAAAGGGTACAAATAGAAAAGAATAACCATTTTGTATTTTAAGTTACTCTGAATTCTACCAAAAAGTTAAGATGCAGCATGACCTTCCACTTGTCACTCCTTATTTTAACTTACATCCATCAAGCCATACATTTTATGATTAAAATTTTTCACCTTAGAGTGGACCAGATACTATTTCTACGTAGTTTTCCAAGGGGCTCACCTAGGCCTCCATTGATTAGTCTTAACCCCTCATTCACCCCCCTTCTAGTGAATCGGAAAACTTATAGGTGATGAGAAGTGTGACAAGAAAAAGTAAATATGTAAAACATTGAAAGAATAGCAACCATAAAAAACTTAATGGCTTGCATGAGAAAAAATCCTAAAAAAGAAAAGAAAATTACAAAAGCCATTGTTATGCACACCTATAACTACCAAATGCAACCAACTTGCATTTTCTTTCCATACATTTTCCAGTCAATAATAAGAAAACCCAACTGGTTATATTATATTGGTAAGTGAGCCAAATAAATTCAGCCTTTTAGAACATGGAAAGAAAGGATGGTAGCATAGCAACTAATAACTATATGATGGATAAATCTTGAAAAACTATAGCTACTATGTGATAACATGGCACAATCCAGGGAAGAAGTGCAATTCTTTCATAACAAAGATTAGTTCATAATTGGATATATTTAATTTAGGAAGTGACAAAAAAGAGAAAAATATTATTAAATAGAAACCTTAGATAAAATAGGAAAAAATAGAGATAAAAGTAATATTGTTTGGATGTACCATTCCAATATACCCTTCTTGCAACAATAGGTCCGTCATTCTAGCCACGGCACAATAGAATTGACAACTATGTATATTACATTAGTACAGTGAAGTATATGAACATGGTTATCTCAAAATGGTTGGCTACAAGAGTCGCACTTTAATAAGTCTAACTAAAATCAGTACAAGGGTATATAATTTTAAATAGGTGAACAACACAGGCTTGTAGATCATTCTAGAAGCAAAATAATATAGCCAACATTTTTTTTCTTTTTTATTTTCTACTTTTATTTATTTATTTATTTATTTTTGCATCCAGCTTAACTAAAAACATGTGTTGAAAGGAGCTCACGTTAAATTGAGCAGCGAAAATGGCCAATGGTGCTTTTACTTCAATGAGTTAGATTCACCAACCCATGTAAAAACCAAATAAATATAGAACATACAGATTAGTCATAAGTGTATGAATATCAAAATGTTAATCATGCAATCTTACGCCAGTAGTACGCCACATGTTAGAGAATTTGGAAACTTTCTTACAAGCAAGCATGCACATATATATTATGACTAAAAGTGGCATAAGAAATCAATGAAAAAGACCACATCAGTGACATGATTTAGATTAAATGAAAGAAAGATGCATTGGCATCTCAGAATTCGAAAAACAACCTTGCATAAAAAATTATCTGAGAAATGGGACAGAAATTTAACAATTCCACCTATTAGTGCAATTACTAAATTCCTTTTTCCTTTTAACTTGAATATTGTTATATGACAAACCAAGAAGTAACGAAATCCATACCTTAACTCCCCCTGGAAAACAGAATGCAGATAAATCCTGCACCCACATGGCTAACCTCTTCTTAGAAGGATAGTTGAAAAAAATATGGGGTAGCAAAATAATCAAAGCATAAGTGGAAATGGAATATTCTACTGAAATGGAATTTGAGTTTCAGATTAAAAAAGAAATAGTCATGACAATGACAAGCCAGCTATCTCTAAAAACACAGAGGATATCTTTGTCAGGAAAATTGAGTTCAAGACCGAATAGGAAAGGTAAATGATGGATGGTATGGTGGTAATATAATTAACAATAAAGACAATGATATGGTTCACTTCAAAATCATCCAAAGACAAATATAACACATGAAGGGTAGGAAAAGAAGTGGCAAGACTCTAGGGATCTAGACTAGTGTAAATAACCAAATGTTACAAATTGAAAGCCCAATTGCATAAATGTGATACTGCTATTTTTTATGGTATATGTAACGCTCTGACCCAACTTGATCCGGATTAGGGCCTAATTAGTTACAGGTTAGTGATTAAGGGTGTTTTGGTTTTGCTTCTGGTTGGTTTTGAACGAGGAATTGGTCGTTGGGTTGAGTTGACTTGGCTTGTGTAGGTTCGAGCCCTTTTTCATAATTTTTGCTTTTGTTGGACCTTGTCAATTTTGCATCAATTTGATGTCTACACGTGTCTTTCGTCGCACTCATCAATCTTCTTAACTAACTTGTATGCAAATGACTTTGTTGGTTCACTAATTGACTTGAACTGTAAATTGTGCTAACAAGTGGACTTTCTTGTAATCTTACTCACATTTCTGTAAATCAATTCATTTTGTAATCGTTGTTACTTCGTATAGCTTGTGCTTATTTTTGTGTATGCAATGATACTTATAGCTTCCGCGTACACTAGGTGGCACGTGTGAATGATCCCTTGTGTGTGTACACTTAGACAGGGTCTAGGTGTGCGCGCACGGGAGTACGTATGTCACTGATTAGGTTTTACTAACCCCCGATTCTGGGCTCGGGTTGTGACAGTATATCATAAAACAGCAGCAAAATTAAACTTATTTCTGTATAATTAGGTATACAGAAACTTAAAGCCCATAGAATTCAATGTAACTCAAAAGATCCCTTCTATGTAGATGATTCAGACAGATAATGAGGTGGGCTCCACTATTTTGCCCTCATCATAAAAGGGTGAGAGTTGTGCTCACAAGAAGATTTGCCTCAAATTCAATATGATGAATTTAACATTCGTTTTAGTTAAAATTTGAGACATTCAACACCCCAATGAAAATAACTAAAAATATATTTAATGGAGTTAATGGCCATTCTAAAATTCAATTGTATGCAATAATCTGGTTTTGTGAAAAATTACAAACCAAAAGGATTTGACAAATACTTTCAACAAAAAGAGTAAAGTGCTAAGATCAACTTGATTGAGATAGTGAAGACAATCTAAATGAACTATTATAATCAATGGGTTCTTTCCTATTCCTTTCTTTGAGCACCTTTATTTGTACAAGTGGTAAAATATCACAACTGACAACCAATGAATATTTGCATAGATTATGGGCTCTTTCCATCAAAGTAAGCCATAACTTGTGTTTCCTTATTTGCCCCTTCAAGTAAATTAATTTGAATTCATGTTCTACTTAGGTAACCTTTCAAATGAAGAAGAATAAAAGTCAAACCTCAACGTGCAACATCCCAAGGATGATGAAAGAATAGAGTCCATGCATATTTCACAAAGTGTCGGTCAGTCCATCACATTGCGCAAATTTTCTCTTGGTCGACAAAATCTATATCAATATCTAACATATGAGTTACTCTTAAATTCTTGATACATACTTTTCACTTTGATTGGTAATCATTGCGGAAAATTCACAAGAAATAGAAGCAAGTAAACAACTCTCGGTGATAACCTGTGAAATGCCAAGAGAATAATGGAAAACCGAAATCAATTTCGGAAAAGGGTACAAATAGAAAAGAATAATCATTTTGTATTTTAAGTTACAATGTATTCTACCAAAATGTTAAGATGTAATATGACCTTCCATTTGTCGCTCCTTATTTTAACTTATATCCATCAAGCCATACAATTTATAATTAAAGATTTTCACCTTAGAATGGGCCAGATACTATTTCTATGCAGTTTTTCTTAGGGCCCACCTAGCCCTACATTAATCAATCTTAACCCTTCATTCACCCCCTTCTAGTGTATCGGAAAACTTATAGGTGATAAGAAGTGTGACAAGAAAAAAAATATATGTAAAACATTGAAAGAATAGCAACCATAAAAAACTTAATGGCTTGCATGAGGAAAAAATATTTAAAAAGAAAAGAAAACTACAAAAGCCATTGTTGTGCACACCTACAATTACCAAATGCAACCAAGTTGAATTTTCTTTCCATACATTTGCCAATCAATAATAAGAAAACCCAACTAATTATATTGTATTGATAAGTAAGCCAAGTAAATTCGACCTTTTAGAACATGGAAAGACAAGATGGCAGCATCACAAGTATTCACAACTAATAACTATATGATGGATAAATCCTAAAAAACTATAGTTACTATGTCATAACATGATACAATCCATGGAAGAAGTGCAATTCTTTCACAACAAACATTAGTTCATAAATAGATATATTTAATTTAGGAAGTAACAAACATGGGCTTCAATATGCCAAAACAGTTTGAAAAAATCATAGTTATCAAGGTTGTTCCTTTCTGTCCGTGAATGAGATGTTTCAGCTTTTCGCATTCCATTTTAGAAAGGGCGTAATAAAAAAGAGGAAAATATTAAAAAAATAGAAAGCTTAGATAAAATAGGAAAAAAAATAGAGAAAAAAAATGTTTGGATGTACCATTCCAATATACCCTTCTGGCAACAACAGGTCGGCCATTTTGGTCGTGGCACAATAGAATTGACAAGTACGTATATTACATTAGTACAGAAAAGCGTATGAACATGGCTATCTCAAAAAGGGTGGCTACAAGAGTTGCATTTTGACAAGCCTACAGGAGCCTATATTTTTAAATAGATGAATAATAAAGGCTTGCAGATCATTCTAAAAGCAAATAATATATCCAACATTTTTTTTTTGCATCCAACTTAACTAAAAACATGCGTTGAAAGGAGCACACATTGTTAAATTGAGCAACAAAAATGGCCAATGGTGCTTTTACTTCAATGAGTTAGATTCACCAGCCCATGTAAAAATCAAATAAATATAGAACATACAAATTAGTCATAAGTTGTCACAACCCGAGCCCAAAAATCGGGATTAGCGAAAAGCCAAACCAGTGACACACATACTCTCGTGCACGTGCATCCAAACCCAGTCCAGATACACACACACAAGGGATCTAACACGTACGAAACAAGCGAACGCGGAAGCTGTAGATATCATAGCAAGCAACAAAGAAATAGCAGAAGCCAACAAAAAAAATGCGAAACGGATGAAACCAGATACAAGACTGAGTACACAACAAAATAGCGATATACAAAATGCTACAAAGTATCAAAGTCTCAAGTGCCAAATACAATATCTCCAATCAAAACCCAAAATAGATAGCCACTGAAGATGAAATGCATGTACGCACTCAGCAGAAGTGATCAAGCCCACTCTGCTAAACCGGAGGGGCTCTCTAAGCTCTGCCTTGCAGCCTCCTCGACCGCCGGGAAGCTGGGCAAGGGATCTGTGCCTGCAACACCACAGACAACACTAATGAATACAACAATCCAGCAAATATAAGTGACAAGGACGAAACACTCATAGTATCAAATTGAATAATGACAGAATATTAATTACAGAGTTTCATCTTAGTATGCTAAGCAGATCGTGCATAGAAGTAAAGTATGATAAGTGAATCAAAGCATAGAGTTACTGAACTAGGTGGCTACTGCGTTAACCATATTCTCTCCCATAGAGAACAGAGCAGAGCAGATAAGAACACCACTGACCGGGCCAAGGGTACAAGTGGGTCTCGGTTTTCCTGGGTTCCGGGGTCTCAAGACAAAGCGACACTGCAGTGATACAAGATATAGAGATCTAAGCCAGAGGTAACCCCGTCGGTATCCTAGGGCTGAGGCTGAGTAGAGCCAGACTAATACCAATCAAATCAAATCCAAAAGAAGGGAGATTATCCGCTTTGGACTCACCGATGACAAGGACCGGATCTTATCCTCACGTATTAATCTCTGGGCAGAGCCACCAGGGAATACCCAGTGAATCAGAGATATACAAAGCCAGAGATATACCAAGCAAAGCAGAAACTAAGTCAAAGCACGGCATAGATCAAAGCATAGTGCAGAACGAAGAATAAAACAGATATACAGGATGAAAGCAAAATGACCTCGTAATGCATAACATAGATTAGCAGAACAGAGGGCAAAACTGTAAGCAATATGCAATGCATCTCAGATTAATACGGAATCAAGGTTAATTACAAGCCAACACTAATCTAGTTGTCCACTGTCACCAACCGTGTATGATGATGTAGTTTTAAGTTATTCGATGCACCGTTGCCATCCAAGTGTTGCAAAGTAATCCTCACGTGCACCGAAGTCCCTTAAACCAACACCCATGGGGAGGTGCTTAACAGTAAATCAACGCTCACATGAATAAGTCACAGTCGAATAGACTATTCATGCAATCCAAAGAATCCATTGGGCCGGTTTACAAGAGCGGTTAATCTGTCTTTTAGCCCTACCAAGTCACACCATTATCCTAAGTTTTATTTCAGATTTTCCAGGTCTTATGGTTTAGCCATGGGTGACCTACGGCTTAGCCGTATACATCTTACGGCCTAACCGTAACATGCACTACGGCTTAGCCGTGGTTCCCTTCAGAACACGGCTAAACTGTCATCTTCTACCTCTGATCTGATACATTTCACGGCTGGGTTACGGCTAGCTTACGGCTCAGCCGTAGAACAATTTACGGTTCAGCCGTATCCTAGCCGTAGAACAAAATTCAAAATTTCAAGTCTCTGGAATCTGAGCCGTACAAAGTTACGGCTTAGCCGTACAATACAGAACACGAAACTGATGTGAGTACAAAAACTGAAATTTGGTACAGAAACTTAGCAAAACAAGCTCCAGAGGTTCCAACACCACAGAATTTGGCTGTAAAACATCCTATACACAAAAGAAGATGAAATCAAAGCAATCAAACAGAATACCCATATGTGTTATACAATCCTGTGCTTATACTTGCCTCAAAGCTCTGTCAAATCCACTGAGATCAAGCTCTAATCAACTAAAACCCGAGCAAAGCAAAGCAAAACACAATCCATGAGTATGCAGAGAGAGAGATGGGAGATCCAATTGGAGAAGAAGAATTGGAGAACCCACTTACCCAAAGCAAGGACAGAGATGAGAGAGAAAACCCAATCGGAAGAGATGCAAACTCCCAACACCAACAAAACTGAAGAAGAGAATGAAGAGAAGAGGAGAATGGACGTGGCTCTCCCAGAGCTGCATGCAACGTTGAGGCAATTGAAATGAGCAGGGGAGAGAAACCTGGGCTCATGACTCTTATATATAGTTTCTGAAGTTTAGAACAAAGTCCAGTGAATTTTGGTTATTTACAAATCAAGTCACATGAGAGTCCAACTTCTCCAATTGACTCCGAATGGGTCTGAGGCAGTTACGGAAAACAACGAGCTCAACAAAATACACGTGCTGACATCAAGATGATGCAAATATGATCCACTCAAAGCAAAAGCAAAATTACGAAAAAGGGCTCAGAACTACTTATCCCAGGTCAAAGGTTAATCAACTACCTATCCAAGACCCGAAACCAAGTCCAAAAGGATAAAATAATAGAAAAGCACACTAATGAGCCACTAATCCTGCTCAAAGGGGATCGGAGTGTTATATCCTCCCCACTAGGAATCATTCCGTCCTCGGAATGACCACCTACCTGCGCAAAGAGCTGGGGGTACTGGCGCGCTAGCTCCTCCTCTAGCTCCCATGTAGCCTCATCTGGACCGTGATGCTCCCACATCACTTTAACCCATCTGATAGTCCTGGTGCGGAGAATCTGCTCTCGTGTACCAACAATGCAAAGCGGACGCTCAACGTAAGTTGCATTAGGCTGAATCTGAATGTCATCGTATCGAATCAGGTGGATCGGATCTGGCACGTACTTACGGAGCATCGACACATGGAATACATCGTGAACTCCGGAGAACTCAACTGGAAGCGTCAACCAATAGGCTAAATCTCCAACTTGGCTCTTGACTTTAAACGGTCCCACATATTTCGGAACTAACTTGCCCTTCTGACCAAATCGTACAGTGCCTTTCATCGGGGAAACTTTAAGGAACACCCAATCTCCGACTTGGAATGCCAAAGGTCTCCTCCGAGTATCTGCATAGCTCTTTTGCCTAGACCGAGCAATCTTCAGATTCTTTATCACTTTCTGCACTTTCTCTGTTGTCTCAGCAATGATTGTCGGACCATGGAAACTCCTTGTTCCTACCTCTTCCCAGCACACTGGGGTCCTGCACTTGCGTCCGTATAGAGCCTCATAGGGTGCCATACCAATGCTCTCATGGAAACTGTTGTTGTAGGCAAACTCACACAATGCCAGATGCATATCCCATTCCTTTTCAAAATTCAGCACGCTAGCTCTGAGCATATCCTCCAATGTCTGAATGGTACGCTCCGACTGTCCATCAGTCTGGGGGTGGTATGCCATACTAAAACTCAACTTCGTGCCCATAGCTTCCTGAAATGCTCTCCAGAATGAAGACACAAAACGACTGTCGCGATCAGACACAATCGATACTGGGGTGCCATGCAATCTGACTATCTCGTCAACAAACTTCCTGGCCATCTCTGTGAATGTCATCCCTTTCTTGAAAGGAAAGAAATGTGCTGACTTCGTCAATCTGTCCACTATTACCCAGACCGCATTGTTTCTCTTACTAGTCGGCGGAAATCCTGAGACAAAATCCATGGTAATGTGCTCCCACTTCCACTGCGGAATGTGTAATGGGTGCAATGATCCTGGAGGTCGCTGATGATCAGCTTTCACCCTCTGACAGGTCAAACATCGAGCTACGAACCTTGCGATCTCTCGCTTCATATTGTTCCACCAAAATCTATTCTTCAAGTTCCGGTACATCTTCGTACTCCCTGGGTGCATCGCATAACGGGCATGGTGCGCGTATGTCATCAACTTTTCCTTCAGCTCATCCACAGCGGGAACACACAATCTACTTCTGAAGTACAAAACTCCGTCTACCAAGTTGAAATCAGGTCGATCTACAATCCGATCTCTGAAAGTCACCAGAAGGGGTCCTCAAATTGGCGATCCTTGATCTGCTTAATCACCTCAGGCTGAAACACTACAGTAGTAGCTAATGTCATCAACTCATCCACCATCCGAACCTCAACAGGCTGGTCATGCACAAGCACATAGAATCCTGCCAACACCTGAAGACTTTCTGCTCTCCTGCTGAGTGCATCTGCAACCACATTCCCCTTGCCTGGATGGTACTTGATCGGAAAGTCAGTCTCTAATGAACTCCAACCACCTCCGCTGCCTCATATTCAAGTCATGCTGGTTAAACAAATACTGCAGACTGTGATGATCGGAATGGACCTCGAACTTCACACCGTATAAGTAATGCCGCCACAACTTCAGCGCAAATACAATGGCTGCTAGCTCCAGGTCATGGGTGGCATAGTTCTTCTCATGCTCTTTCAGCTGTCTGGAACCATAGGCAATCACTCTCTGATTCTGCATCAGTACACAGCCTAGTCCAACTCGAGAGGCATCTGAATAAATCACGAATCCCTCACTACCATCAGGGAGAGTCAACACTGGCGCCGTAGTGAGCTTTTCTTTCAACGTCTGGAAACTACGCTCACACTTCTCTATCCACTCATACGGGACCTTCTTCCGAGTTAACTGAGTCAGCGGGGCTGAAATCTTCGAGAAGTCCTACACGAACCAGCGGTAATATCCTGCCAATCCCAGAAAACTCCGAATCTCTGTCACTGATCTAGGACGGGGCCAACGGACTACTGCCTCAACTTTAGCCGGATCCACCATCAATCCATCTCTAGAAATTACATGACCCAGAAATGTAACTTGCTCTAGCCAGAAATCACACTTGGACAACTTTGCATACAACTGGTGATCTCTAAGTAGCTGCAATGCCTTCCGCAGATGATCTGTATGTTCCTTAGTAGTCTTCGAATAGACCAATATGTCATCGATGAATACCATAACAAACTGGTCCAAAAAGGAAGTAAACACCCTATTCATCAATGCCATGAAAGCTGCGGGTGCATTCGTCAAACCGAAAGGCATGACAAGGAACTCGTAGTGTCCATACCGAGTCCTGAAAGCTGTCTTAGGAGCATCCTCATCCTTCACCCGGAGCTGGTGATATCCTGACCTCAAGTCGATCTTCGAAAAGTAAGCTGCACCCTGAAGCTGATCGAACAACTCATCAATCCTAGGCAATGGATATTTGTTCTTGATGGTCACTTTGTTCAACTGCCTGTAGTCTATGCACATCTGGAAACTGCCATCCTTTTTCTTTACGAACAATACAGGAGCTCCCCAAGGTGAAACACTTGGGCGTATAAACCCTTTATCCAACAGATCCTGCAACTGTTTCTTCAATTCCAACAACTCTGCAGGTGCCATACGATACGGAGCTCTACTGATGGGTGCTGTACCTGGCATCAAGTCAATCGAGAACTCTACCTTTCGAACTGGTGGCAACTCTGGCACATCCTCCGGAAAGACATCCGGGAACTCGTTGACTACTGGGATCTCACTGAGCTGTCGCTGATCCTTTTTCTCTGAAATGAATGCAAGAAATCCCTCACATCCCCTACGAAGCATCCTGTCTGCCTAACAAGCAGATATCACATGCCTCGGGCACTTCGTCTGGCTGCCCTCGAATCGAAATCCACTGCCCAGATCAAAGTAGATAGCCTTATTGTAACAATTGATACAAGCATGATACCTTGCAAGCCAGTCCATACCAAGAATCACATCAAAATCTAGTGTCGAGAGCAACACGAGGTCTACCGGGAGCTGATGACCAGCTATCTGCACATCACACTTAGGGTAGAAAACACTGCACTCCACCCGCTTACCAACCGGAGTGGATACTATCAACAAATATGGGAGCGGTATGGGCCGCTGTCGAAGCTGCACAGCAAAATGGGGTGCTACGTACGAACACGTAGACCCGGAGTCAAACAAAGCTAAAGCTTCAACATCAAAAATTAAGATATTACCTTCCACGACCGTAGCCTCCTCCGCGTCTTCATGCGTAGTAGCATAAGCTCGGGCTGTTTGGCGGTTCTGCTTCTGGGCTGGGCGAGCTGGCTGCGACTTGCCCTGCGCCGTAGATCCTGCGTACCGCGTCTGTGGGGAAGACTGAAACTTCGAGCATTGGGCCCGCTGTGATCCGTGAAGCCACAACCGAAGCAAGCCCCACTCTTCCTCCAACATCTCTTTGTCGGATGATCCTTCCCACAATACTCACAAACCACCTGAGCACTGCTCGAACTGTCTTGCTTGCCTTTGAACTTCTTCTGAAATTGACTTCTGCCACTGGAACCTGCCGCCCTCTTAGCCTCAGTTCGCTCCTCCTCAAATATGGCCTCTGCATCATAGGCCCTGTCAATAGCGTCATCCGAGGTAGCCGGCCACATACATGCAACCATGTGGCGTTTATGCCTCGGATTCAGGCCTTTGACGAAGCAAGTCACCTTCTTATGCTCAGTGTTCACCATATCCTCTACGAAGTGAGACAGCTCTGTAAACTTATGTACATACTCTGCAACCGATGTCTGTCTCTGCTGAAGGTTGAAGAATTCCACTTCCTTGGCTCGCTGAACATGAAGAGGCATGAACTTTCGACGAAACTGTTACTTGAAAGTCTCCCAAACCGTGACACTGGGCATAGTCTAGAATGAGCTCTTGACACTCCTCCACCAAGTCTTGGCTACACTCCGAAGCATAGAGGCTGTGAGAACTACTTTCTGTTTGTTACTGCACACAATCGTATCAAAAAGCTCCTCTGTCTGTTCCAACCATTGCTCGGCCTGCAATGCATCCTCTATCCCGTGGAACTCAGTCGCCCTTCGCTTCCGGAACTTATCAAAAAGAGCATTTGGATCTGTTTCTTTGGGCTGGAAGATCACTTGTTGTTCTACACTAGGAGAGGCTGACGCAGCAGCCTGACTCTGTCTGTCCACCATAGATGCCATCTGAGCCTGTAAGGACTGCATGGATTGCATCATCATCATCAGACGCTCTTCACTGCTCATGGGTGGGGGTAGCGATCTACTCTCTCCACTATGGCCCTGCTGATTCTCATCCCGAGATCCTGATCCTGATGTCATACTGTGCTATCCTGCAAAAGGAAAAGAAATACAGCACAAATATAAAATGCCCCGAGTTAGTCAACCCCAAAATCAACATATTAGACTTGGAGTCACATAGTTGACATCGTCATCTCACCACGATCTTAGATGTCTTCATGCTTATAACTAACATGCTTTGATACCATACAATACATATGTCACAACCCAAGCCTAGAAATCAGGGTTAGCGAAAAGCCAAACCAGTGACACACGTACTCCCGTGCACGTGCATCCAAACCCAGTCCAGATGCACACACACAAGGGATCTAACACGTACGAAACAAGCAAACGCGGAAGCTGTAGATATCATAGCAAGCAACAAAGAAATAGCGGAAGCTGTAAAAAAATGCGGAACGGATGAAACCAGATACAAGACTGAGTACACAACAAAATAGCGATATGCAAAATGCTACAAAGTATCAAAGTCTCAAGTGCCAAATACAATATCTCCAATCAAAACCCAAAACAGATAGCCACTGAAGATGAAATGCATGTACGCACTCAGCAGAAGTGATCAAGCCCACTCTGCTAAACCGGAGGGGCTCTTTAAGCTTTGCCTTGCAGCCTCCTCGACCGCCGGGAAGCTGGGCAAGGGATCTGTACCTGCAACACCACAGACAACACTAATGAATACAACAATCCAGCAAATATAAGTGACAGGGACGAAACACTCATAGTATCAAATTGAATAATGACAGAATATTAATTACAGAGTTTCATCTTAGTATGCTAAGCAGATCGTGCATAGAAGTAAAGTACGATAAGTGAATCAAAGCCTAGAATTACTGAACTAGGTGGCTACTACGTTAACCATATTCTCTCCCATAGAGAGCAGAGCAGAGCAGATAAGAACACCACTGACCGGGCCAAGGGTACAAGTGGGTCTCGGTTTTCCTAGGTTTCGGGGTCCCAAGACAAAGCGACACTGCAGTGATACAGAGATATAGAGATCTAAGCCAGAGGTAACCCCGTCGGGTATCCTAGGGCTGAAGCTGAGTAGAGCCAGACTAATACCAATCAAATCAAATCCAAAAGAATGGAGATTATCCGCTTTGGACTCACCGATGACAAGGACCGGATCTTATTCTCACGTATTAATCTCTGGGCAGAGCCACCAGGGAATACCCAGTGAATCAGAGATATACAAAGCCAGAAATATACAAAGCCAGAGATATACCAAGCAAAGCAAAAACTAAGTCAAAGCACAACATAGATCAAAGCATAGTACAGAACGAAGAATAAAACATATATACAGGACGAAAGCAAAATGACCTCGTAATGCATAACATAGATTAGCAGAACAGAGGGCAAAACTGTAAGCAATATGCAATGCATCTCATATTAATACGGAATCAAGGTTAATTACAAGCCAACACTAATCTAGTTGTCCACTGTCACCAACCGTACATGATGATGTAGTTTTAAGTTATTCGATGCACCGTTGCCATCCAAGTGTTGCAAAGTAATCCTCACGTGCACCGAAGTCCCTTAAACTAACACTCATGGGGAGGTGCTTAACAGTAAATCAACGCTCACATGAATAAGTCACAGTCGAATAGACTATTCATGCGATCCAAAGAATCCATTGGGCCGGTTTACAAGAGCGGTTAATCTGTCTTTTAGCCCTACCAAGTCACACCATTATCCTAAGTTTTATTTCAGATTTTCCAGGTCTTATGGTTTAGCCATGGGTGACCTACGGCTTAGCCGTATACATCTTACGGCCTAACCGTAACATGCACTACGGCTTAGCCGTGGTTCCCTTCAGAACACGGCTAAACTGTCATCTTCTACCTCTGATCTGATACATTTCACGGCTGGGTTACGGCTAGCTTACGGCTCAGCCGTAGAACAATTTACGGTTCAGCCGTATCCTAGCCGTAGAACAAAATTCAAAATTTCAAGTCTCTGGAATCTGAGCCGTACAAAGTTACGGCTTAGCCGTACAATACAGAACACGAAACTGATGTGAGTACAAAAACTGAAATTTGGTACAGAAACTTAGCAAAACAAGCTCCAGAGGTTCCAACACCACAGAATTTGGCTGTAAAACATCCTATACACAAAAGAAGATGAAATCAAAGCAATCAAACAGAATACCCATATGTGTTATACAATCCTGTGCTTATACTTGCCTCAAAGCTCTGTCAAATCCACTGAGATCAAGCTCTAATCAACTAAAACCCGAGCAAAGCAAAGCAAAACACAATCCATGAGTATGCAGAGAGAGAGATGGGAGATCCAATTGGAGAAGAAGAATTGGAGAACCCACTTACCCAAAGCAAGGACAGAGATGAGAGAGAAAACCCAATCAGAAGAGATGCAAACTCCTAACACCAACAAAACTGAAGAAGAGAATGAAGAGAAGAGGAGATTGGACGTGGCTCTCCCAGAGCTGCATGCAACGTTGAGGCAATTGAAATGAGCAGGGGAGAGAAACCTGGGCTCATGACTCTTATATATAGTTTCTGAAGTTTAGAACAAAGTCCAGTGAATTTTGGTTATTTACAAATCAAGTCACACGAGAGTCCAACTTCTCCAATTGACTCCGAATGGGTTTGAGGCAGTTACGGAAAACAACGAGCTCAACAAAATACACGTGCTGACATCAAGATGATGCAAATATGATGTACTCAAAGCAAAAGCAAAATTACGAAAAAGGGCTCAGAACTACTTATCCCAGGTCAAAGGTTACTCAATTACCTATCTAAGACCCGAAACCAAGTCCAAAAGGATAAAATAATCGAAAAGCACACTAATGAGCCAATAATCCGGCTCAAAGGTGATCAGAGTGTTACATAAGTGTATGAATATCAAAATGTTAATCATGCAATCTTACGCCAATAGTATGCCACATGTTAGAGAATTTGGGAACTGTTTTACAAGCAAGAATGATTCTCATCAACATGCTTCATTTTATGCTAACATATCTAGCTACGTTCTTGTCCTCTTCAATTATCATGTACTAATTCTGTTCGGTACAACATGAAATTTACTACTTATTTAGTTTTTGTTGAATTTTTTAGTACTACCCTTCCTGAATGGAATGAAATGGGCTGACTTAATCAACAGTTCACAATTACCCAAGTAACGTTGAACTGTGTGTTGGTCGTCGAAAATCTTGACACAAAATCCATTAAAATGTGCTCCCATTTCTACTTGGGAATCTGCAAGGGATACAACATTCTTAAAGGCTTCTTATACTCTGCCTGCACATACATATTATAGTTAAAAGTGGCATAAGAAATCAATGACAAAAGGATCACATCAGCGACATGATTCAGATTGAATGAAAGAAAGATGCATTGGCATCTCAGAATTCCAAAAGAACCTTGAGTAAAAATTACCTGAGAAATGGGACAGAAATCTGACAATTCCACCTATTTGTGTAGTTACCAAACTCCTTTTTCCTTTTAGCTTGAATAATATTATATGACAAACTAAGAAGTAAAGAAATCCATACCTTAACTCCCCTTGGAAAACAAAATGCCGGTAAACCCTGCACCCGCATGGCTAACATCTGCTTAGAAGGATAGTTGAAAAGAATCTGCGGTAGCAAAATAATCAAAACATTAATGGATATGGAATATTCTACTAAAATGGAAGTTGAATTTCAGATTAAAAAAGAAATAGTCACGACAATGACAAGCCAGCTATCTCTAAAAAATAGAGGATATCTTTGTCGGAAAAATTGAGTTTAATACCGAATAAGAAAGGGAAATGATGATGGTATGGTTGTAATATAATTAACAATAAAGACAATGAAATGGTTCACTTCAAAATCATCCAAAGACAAATATAACACATGAAGGGAAGGAAAAGGAGTGGCAAGACTATAGGGATCCAGACTAGTGTAAATAACCAAATGTTGCAAACTGAAAGCCCAATTGCGTAAATGTGATACTGCTATTTTTTATGGCATATCATAAAATAGTAAAGTTAAACTTTTATATCAAAATATTGTTACCTTCAAGTAATATGATCAAACTGAGGCTCCAATGTAGGAAATGAAGGTCCACGATACTGAAACTTTCTAACGTCTAGGATTATTTCGCCATTTCCAACTCCCATATCTTCCTTTAAGCAAATGCATCTTCAATGGCCTCTAGATTGGCATCTGAATGAAGACCCACGATAAAGAATTGTTCAATTAATGATGTGGGCTCCTTATGCTGTTTACGGTCCGGCAGAAAAAAAGCACCATCTAAGTTGCATAATATAAAAGTAGAAATACTATAAAACTTTTCATGGGCTGAGCGCTGGAACATGCATCAAAAAAAAAATAAAAATAATGAAAGGTTTCTAAAGAGTTTTCATTTCAGGAGCAGTAACCAAAACTACATAAAAAGTTATAGATCACAAAAACATTGGAAATATCAAGAACAAATAAATAGGACTACTGGTATCAAATAAAACATTTTTTTAAAAAAAGGGCTAATGTTCTTAGAAAGGTAGTTGTCATGCAGGTTTTAGATGCTGATAAAACAGCACAATAGCGATTTTAAATTGTAGTTTTTAAGTTTGACCATCCTATAAAAAAGAAAACAAGTCAGTAGCCATGCAATCATCAGGTCTAAGCATTAAAAAAACCCAAAATGAGTTTTCTCAATCATCATTGGTTTAAATCATAACATCAATTTCTCAAAACTTGAATATTGGGTTCATGAGTCCAATTAATTTAATTTACAATGCCGATTTGGATCTCATAATATACCATGCAAGTTCCAATTTCAATTAGCTTTCTCTATTTACATTAAAATGTTCACAGCCTATAACCTACCTTTTTATTGTAGTTGCCATATACTGATCACATTGAAGGTTTTGAGGCCTCGCATTATTTTAGATTGATGTTTAATTACTACTAATATGGTGCAAAAAATAATAATAATAAGGCACACAAAATAGGTAACACAATATTTAATGGAAAAAAGCTACCAACCAACTAAATCAAACATAACTTCTGTAAATACAAAATATACTTAAAATCCTATAGTCAACCCATGGACAGAAGGCATATCCTCCCTTTTGTTTTAAAAACGACAAATTTAAAGTCTTTTAATTAGAATCGAGTAGTAGCTCTCCCTCACTAGGGTTTATCGAAGCTTGCATGTCCTATGACGAAACAACTGCAGATAGAATCGGCAGAGACATTTCAACAGGGGTTTTTCGATTTCTCTCCCTCGCTCACGTTCTGAATCGGTGAGCACTGAGTCTATCCAAATCAGTATCGGGATGGTGAGTTAGGGTCCGTGTTGGTTCCTGCCCCAGCTCAGATCCTCGGGTGAATCAAACTCGGGCTTTGATCCGGCCCGAGTCCGCCCGATTGCCACTTTGATGAGTGCGAGACTAGCAGATGGGAAAACACATTTTTCTTCTCCCAAACGTCTTGAGTGAGTTGGGGTTTTTGAAACAGAAAGCATTCATCCATAAGCCCTAGTTTTTTCTTCAGGCGTTCTTGGAGTGTTGGTTGATGAATGCATAACTGTCCATTGGTATTGGAGTTTCCGAATGCTGCTGGAGAGTATAAGACCCAAAAGCTTCACTCCAAGAAGAACCTTCTTAAGGTTAGCTCTCTCTCCCGTCTAATCTCTCTCTTTTGATATCTCCCATTGCTTTGATTGTTGTTTTATGGAAGAAGATTCCATTTTTCAATCTGGGTTCTCTTTTTTTGGACGGATTTCTTCTGGGGTCTGTGTGGAAATGGGATTTGCACTTTCATTTTCCCACTTTTTTCCCATCCTTAGTTGCTATGAAGAAACTGTGTAGTTAACTCTAAGATTTCCATCTCTCTTTTTTAATCTGAGTAGTTTCTTGTGTTGGGATTGTGGTGTTCAATTGTGTTTAATTATTGTTTTTTTTTGTTAATTTTGTTCAGTCACTTCTTGTATTTATCTGAATAATATTGTGTTTTCATGCTGATAGTATTGATTTCAATTCATTTCAGGGAATTTATTCCGATTTTTGTGATACTTGGGATCGGTGGTGGATTGTATTGTATCACTGTTTAAATAAGAACTAAAAGGTTAACTCAATTGGTAATTAGGAATTTGAGAAGATAGTAGCCCCCCTTTTTCTCGTGAATGAATTTCACACTTGGGAGTGTTTTCACGTGTAAAGATTGCTTTTAGTCATGCCTTTGATCTGCCATTTTTTTTTATAGAACTCTTTTGTGTTATCTACTTATCTCTAAGTGTGTCGGTATTCATTACAATTTATTTGGAGGTGTCTACCTAAATCCCTATACTTTGGTTTGATGTTGGATTGTATTGCTACCTACCTAAGAATTAAAAACTAAAATGTGAAGCAAATTAGTATGCAGATTTTAGAGCCGGAGTAGATTGTACTTGGTAGCCTTTTCTTGTCCAAAACACCAAGAAGTAAAGAGAGTCTATAAAGTTCCTGCAATGATCTAAGAGATCCTGAATTTTTTAAAATGTTGATTCTAACCTTAGTTAGAAAATCATAGCCCACAAACAGGTGATCAATACTTCTCTGCCTGACTCTGCTAAATGAACAAATAGAGAAACAGCTGATGGCGCTATCCCCCAACACATCATCACACCTAGAAATAGAATTTTTTCCTGACAATGCTCCCCAATAGAAAATTTCAACACTTGGTGGAGATAGATTGCTGTAAACAAGAGCCCAGATGAGGATTCATAAGAGGAAGGCACCATAGATTTAAGAGAGGATTTAGAAACCCTTTTTCTACACCACTTCACCTGCAGCTTCCTTTTTTTCTCTTGGGAATCGAATAATGTTGAAATCTCATTCAATGCTCCATGGCCTGTCTACAAGTTGACTAGATAGATGCAGCTTCCTTTTCTCCCCCCACTCCTTCTTCTCCATATTTCCCCTTGTGATGCAGCTCAAGGGTTAGGGCTGCGTGGAGGTGCCTAAGCACGTGTCCAACGACATTTCGAACGGTCACAAAGACTTCAACATACACGAGGACGCACCTCTCTGGGAAAAACCCAAATCTATTAATCAACCAAATCTGAGAAGTTCTTCTCTACAAAGCCATATATATAGTAAAACAAACTTAATAAGCAAGAAAACCCTAGGCTAAAAATGGAAACTTTCCTAATAATAATAATAATAATCCTAATCTAATTTGAAGAGGGCTGCTGGGCCCTAGACTGCATCATCCTCCCCGGGTTGAAAGAAGAGTTCGTCCTCGAACTCGATTCTGCTTCGGATTGCCAATGTAAATGTGTTGAACATGAAGGACTTCCTTTGTGGCAGCTTTTCAGGAATTTTTCTTTGGTGGTTGTGGTTTCTCAGGATGAAGAGTAACTTGCTGTCCACCATGCATGAATGTATAGGTGTTGTCGCGCATACCATGAGTCCCATTCTTGTCATACATCCATGGACGGCCCAATAAGATATCACCACTATCCATAGGTAGCACATCACACCAGATTGTATCCTTGTAAGTCTCACCAATGGCAAAAGTAACTTTACAAGTATGTCGAACATGCGCTTAATCACCATTCATAAGCCATTTGACAAAATGAGGACAGTTATGCTTATAAACTTTCAGTTGGAGGCGATCAACAAGAGCCTGGGAGATGAGATTTTCACAACTTCCACTGTCAATAACAACTGTGCAGTTTTGTCCCTGAATTAATCCTGTGGAACGGAAAATATTTTTGCGCAACCACTTATGCTTAACAGTTGGTGAAGCATCCTTGAGGACAATAAGAGCTTCATCTGGGGGCTCTGCATCGATGAATTTAATTTCCGCAGTGTCAATATTCTTGGAATTGTCAATATCCTTAGGATCAGTGTCAGTACCTTTAATATCATCTCGGATATTATTATCAGCACCTTTAATCTCAATCAAATGTATTCGCTTTGGACAGTCTGCTGCTCGATGCCCATGCTGATGATAATGAAAACAAACCATCTTATTTTGACCTTCAGTCCTAGCAAAAATCTGTCCATTGGATTTACCTTCTTGTAGAGATGAATTCTTCGGAGAAACCCATTTGGATTTTTGTACTTGATAATTTGCAATTCCCTCAGCCTTGATAGCATGTTGGATGAGTTCATCGACAGTATCAAAATGTTGGAAGGCAAGGATATGCTGAATGTCTAGTCTCAATCCATTGAAAAATCTATCAACTACCACATCATCATCTTCATTCAAGCCACAACGAGCTTGCAGAGTTAAAAAGTCCTTAGAATATTCAATGACTGTTTTGGATCTTTGTTTCAAGTTTTGAAAGCTAGACCGTAGATCTCTTGCATAGTTGACATGGAGGAATTTTTGTTTCAAGATATTCTTCATCTCAGTCCATGTATTAACTGGGTCCATGTTTTGATTCCTCCGTTTTCGTTGCAATTCAGCCCACCAAGTTGCAGCATAATTACGAAATCTAGTGGCAATTAGTGTGACTTTATGGTGCTCAGTCATTGGCTTATGTGCGAAAATATTCTCCACGCACACTAACCAATCCATAAATTCCGCGGGCTGCAATTTTCCATCATATTCAGGAATCACGATTTTAATCCCTAATTCTCGATCATGATTATTAACTGGCGGATCCCGGTGATTCCGAATATTTGCACCATCATCATGGTGGTGATGCACACGTTGAGTATTTTCCAGATTTGTCACTCTAATGTCCAATTGTTGCAGGGTGGTGTGCATGCTATCAACTTTGGCAGATAATTCCTTAATGGCACTGGCCAAATCTTCAAGTGAAGAAGATGAAGATTCAGCATCCACTTGCTTCTTTGAAGGCATTTTTTTTTTTAATGTAAAATTGAAATCTAACTGACCTGATGTGTAGATTTACCCTTCAGGAACACGCCTGCTGCAATTGGGCCGAGATGAAACTGTTTGGACCCAACAAGAATCGAAAGTGAAGTCAAGCCCAAAGGAGTGATCACGCACGTGTTGAAAGGCACGTGTGACAAGATATTTTAAACCACAGAGAAAACGATGAAGAGGGTTCTGCGTCTCGTTTGCAAAGAGATGCCGAGGAAGAGCTGTGTCTCGGCTGGCGACAACTGCACACGGTAGCAGTGAAGGGGTGGAGTCCCAGTGCAGGGGGCGACAGGCAACGTCAGGCGACGAAGAACAACGATCAGCAATGGTAGCAACGGGAGGCGGCAGAGATGGCGGCGATGATTTCGAGGTATGTTTCCTCCTTTTTCTCGGCTGCGGATCCTCTCTCTGCTGCTTCTTCCCTTTTCTTTTTGTTTGTTTTTTTTCACTCCAGGGGGGGATTGAGGGTGTCGCTCTGCTGTCGAGGCGTGGGAGGGGCCGAAGGGTTGATTAGGGTTTCGACGAATGGGTTGTTCCGGTGGTGTTTGCAGGGAGGGGATCGTGCAAGATGATGGGGTGAGGTGTAGATCTGGGGTGGGGACTTTGGTGGGATTTCAGTGTTATGAGTCACGGCAGGGATATTGGGTCGTCTGGGATAGCAGCGGAGAGGATGGGACGAACAGTGGATGGCAACAGCGATGAACAGGGAGATTAGGGTTAGGGTTTGGACTGGTCAGGGCCGATTTTAGGAAACCAAGGGTTTTGTGGATTTGGGTCCCGGGGCTGTGGATTGGGTGGAATCGGGTTTTCGGTGGTGGGTCTGGGTAGACAGAGGGTGTCGGATTTAGGGTTCTGAAGGGGATTAGGTTAGGAAAGGGGTGTCATCAGGAATGGCAGTGGAGGGATGGGTTTGGGGATTGTGGTAGGGATCGAACCAGGTCGGGGTTTGTCAACAGTGAGATGTGGGCTTCTGTAACGAGGATGGTTGGGGATGACGGTGGGATTGTATTGATAGGATGGGTGGCAGGGGTGAATCGGTGAAGGGTGGACAGGGGTAAGCATGCCGGAAGATCGTGCAGATCCTTCGGCTTTGATACCAATCTGATGCAGCCCAAGGGTTAGGGCTGCGTGGAGGTGCCTAAGCACGTGTCCAACGACACTTCGAACGGTCACAAAGACTTCAACATACACGATGACGCACCTCTCTGGGAAAAACCCAAATCTATTAATCAACCAAATCTGCGAAGTTCTTCTCTACAAAGCCATATATATAGTAAAACAAACTTAATAAGCAAGAAAACCCTAGGCTAAAAATGAAAACTTTTCTAATAATAATAATAATAATAATCCTAATCTAATTTGAAGAGGGCTGCTGGGCCCTAGACTGCATCACCTTGGCATCTTTATCTATCTAAATTCCATTTGAACCAGCTTCCTCCATGTCCCATGTGCATCCTTCCCAGTTCCCACACGCTGATTACAGTATTGCTGTGAAACTTCCTTCATTGGTAACAAATAATCTACTCTTCTTCATGGCCCCATCCTTATTGTTAGAGTATAATGCAGAGCGGAGTACAAAATGTGGGGTGGCAGGGGAAAATGGAAGAAGTTTGGGATAAGTCAACTTTCATACTTGAAAAATTGGCCTCACACCAAACTCCCTATAACAGGCGAGAAAAGAAAGCTTGAGAAGATCCTCAAAAAGCTTGAAATTCCATTAATCATAGTCTAAACCTCAAATGAGGCATTACATGTGTTGACATAGGTAGATAAAAACCCTAGAACTAGTCATGACCATCTAAACAGTTTTAACAGCCAAGAATAAAACATCCAAGTTAAAAAAATTGTACGTATAAATAAAAACTCTAAACAAGATGAATAGGTAGGCTGGGCCCAAAGGCTTGGTTGACCCGTGGGAACTAGGGGTTTGTCCTACATCAGAGTAGAACCATTGGAGAGATGTGGGCTGATTTTGCTTTTCCTTCACTGACTTGAGCGGTTGAGCCGATGCCAAAGGATCAATCAATTGGTCCTCCACGGAAATCCTTCCCTCTATGTTCTTCTTAGATGAAATATCATCAAAATTCTTACTTGTCCTCGTCATCTCTTTGTGGCTCCGATATGGCTGAATGCCCTCCAACGGAGGGTAGCAATTTGCTGACATGCGAATCAAGGGGGTTTGAGGGAGTTGACTTCCTCATATTCTAACTCGTAGTCCCATGACTCACTACTCGCGAGAAAATGACTGGTAGAAACAATTTCTTGTCATATGATAAGATCTTCCTCAGAATGTTTTGTGCAAACATGTACTGACTGCTGGAAACAAATTATTGTGATATGACAAGAAGTTCCTTAGAATGTTTTACAAAAAGATGGCACCTTTTCAACCAGCAAATTGTTATTCTTTGGTACATTGCTCCCTCAAGCTGTGCCCACTACCTACCCCCTTTTCAGCTTGGCCATGTTCTGGTGTCGAACTTAGGCTTTTCTGATATGTCTTTCCACATGTCCTCATCATTTGGAGGGCCAGTTGGATCCACCGTCTGCCACATGAACTTCTTTGCCGGCCTTATCCTCACCCTTGTTTCTCTGAATTTTCTTCTCTGATGAAGCAATCTCCATATTCCTATCATGGAGTGCCTGGAGCGTGACCATTTTCTTTATTGCAAGCATTACTGGCCACAAATGAGGTAATTATATATTTTTTCCCCTCCAAGATTCTAACAGAGCTTTTCTGCTCCTAACTTCAAAAGATCTGGGTCTTTCCAGTAATCATATAGATCTGGCGTCTCTGCTCATATCATAAATTTACTTCTTACTTTTACAAGAATGTATTTGGGCCTTTTTTTGCTTTTTGTTGATTTGATTTTTTTCATATTACACCATTCAAAAAAAAAAAAAATCAGATTACATGTTGTTATTCAGTTGTATTATGAATATTGATTTGGTATTATTTTTTTTTTAAAATAACACCATTAAAAAATCAGGTAACATGTTGTTGTTTGTTGTACTATGAATAGATTTGGCAACTGAGAATCTGTAGTTTATTTGGTCCTGACAGTGCCAGTGGTCTAAATTATTCATCTCTGCAACTAACCACTGCTGATAGGCGATGGAACAAAACTTTATTCATCAAACAAATTGAGACATTTACTTGGTTGACTATTTATTGTTGAACATGGATGGTTGGTTATTTGCCCTTTTCTTTTGAGCATTCATTTGCAGAAAAACTTATACATTGCTTGGACTGTCTGGTAGGATAGTTCTGCTCAGCACCACTCATGCCTTGTGGCACCCACCTAGTGGATCACGGAATGGTATACTCCACCTGTATATATGCCAGCAGAAACAAACAGTTGGCTCTGTATGACTGGACATTACATATTTCCTTCTTTATTTATTTTGCTTTGCGTCTTAAGTCTGTTCTATAGTGGCTTGTAGCTTAAATCCTACAAAGTAGTTTCATCTCATGTTTATGTCAGCCCGAGTCTATCCAAATCAGTCTCGGGATGGTGAGTTAGGGTCCATGTTGGTTCCTGGCCCAGCTCAGATCCTCGGTTGAAACAGACTCGGGCTGTGATCCGGCCCGAGTCGCCTGATTGCCACTTTGATGAGTGTGAGACTAGCAGATAGAAAACCCTTTTTTCTTCTCCCAAACGTCATGAGTGAGTTGGGGTGTTTGAAAGAGAGAGCATTCATTCATAAACCCTAGTTTTTTCTTTTGGAGTGTTGGTTGATGAATGCAGAAGTGTCCATTGGTATTGGAGTCCCTGAATGCTGCTGGAGAATATAAGACCCAAAAGCTTCATTTTAAGAACCTGCTTAAGGTTATCTCTCTCCTATCTAATCTCTCTCTCTCTCTCTCTTGATCTCTTTCGTTGTTTTGATTGTTGTTTTGTGGGAAAAGATTTCATATTTTCAATCTGGGTTCTCTTTTTTTTCAAAGCACGTCTTCTGGAGTCTGCTTGGAAATGTAGTTTGTACTGTGGACTGTGTTATCCGCTGGTTTTCTCTACTTTTTTTTTCCTCTCTACATCTAAAAGCACATCTTTTGTTGAAATGAAGAAATTGTGCAGTTGACTCTCAGATTTCCATTTCAAACTCTCTTTTTTAATCTAAGTGGTTTCTTGAGTTGTGACTGTGGTGTTCATTTATATGTTTCTATCTGAATAATATTGTGTTTTCATGCTTATGGTATTGATTTCAATTCATTTCAAGGAATTTACTCTGATGCGGCCTGTTACTTTGGATTGTTATTGGATTGTATCACTGTCTAAAAAAGAACAAAAAGCTGATTAGGAATTTGAGTAGATAGTAGCCCCTTTTTTCTCTAAATGAATTTGACACTTAGGATTGTTATCAAGTGTACAGATGCCTTTTAGTCATGTCATTGATGTAACATTTTTTTTATAGAACTCTTTTAGTTTCAATGCAGAACATCATCATCATCATCATTAAAGCCTTATCCCAACCATGTTGGGGTCGGCTACATGAATTCTATTTCTCCATTCCGTTCTATTTTGAGCTAAATCTTTCGATAAGTGCAACTTCTTCAAATCTGAATTAATGACTTCCATCTATGTTTTCTTCAGCCTACCTCTACCTCTTGATGGACCCTCCACCTGTATATCCAAACTTTTTCTCACCGGTGCCATTACTGGCCTACGCTCAACATGCCCAAACCATCTTAAACGAGTTTCTCTAATCTTATCTCCTATTGGTGCTAACCCTAAATGTTCTCGAAAGCGCTCATTTCTAATTTTATCGAAAGTTTTACCACACATCCACCTAAGCATTATCATTTCCGCTACATCTATCTTATGAATATGTGTCTTCTTAATTGGCCAACATTCTGCTCCATATGTCATAGCTGGTCTAACCACTGTCCTGTAAAATTTTCCCTTCAATTTTGTTGGCATTTGTCTATCACAAAGTACTCCCGAAGCTGGTCTCCACTTCAGCTATCCAGCTCTTATCCTATGCTCCACATTTTCGTCAATCTCCCCATCCTTACTAATCATCGAGCCTAGGTACCGAAAAGAATCTTTACGTGGTATCTCATGGGTTTCAATTTTGACAGTGGTTTCAACACTTTGTATATGTCCATTGAAATTGCAATCCATATATTCTGTCTTTGTACGACTTATTTTAAAGCTTCTAGATTCTAATGCCCTCCGCCATTTCTCAAGCTTTGCATTTACACCCTCTCTTGATTCATCCACTAATACTATATCATCTGCGAACAACATACACCATGGTACTTCTTCTTGAATATGCACAGTTAACTCATCCATAATTAATGCAAAGAGATAAGGGCTTAAGGATGATCCCTGATGTAAGCCTATAGTCACAGAAAATCCGCCTGTTTCTCCACATGTGGTTTTCACATTTGTTATTGCACCTTCGTACATATCCTTTAAAATTTCAATGTAACCTCTTGGGACATTCCTTTTCTTTAAGACCCACCAAATTAAATTCCTCGGTACCCTATCATAGGTTTTTTCCAAATCGATAAAGACCATATGTAGATTTTTCCTCTTTGCTCGGTATTTTTTCATTAATTGCCTAAGTGAAAAGATAACTTCCATAGTTGATCTCCCTGGCATAAAACCAAATTGATTTTCCGAAATCTTAGTCTTTTTTCTCAGTCTTTGCTTTATTATTCTCTCGCATAACTTCATAGTGTGACTCATAAGTTTAATCCCTCGATAGTTGGTACAATTTTGTATATCTCCTTTATTCTTATATATAGGTACTACAATGCTTCTTCTCCATTCATCCAGCATTTTCTTTGTCACAAGTATCTTATTGAATAGTCTACATAACCAACTTACTCCAACCTCTCCTAAGCATTTCCATACCTCTATCGGAATACCATTTGGGCCGTTGCCTTTCCTGTCTTCATTCGCTTCAATGCTTCCTTCACTTCCACCCCTCTAATTTTACGGAGAAAAGTATACTCTTGTAATGAAGTATCCTCCTCCACTCTTGTATCGCCCAAATATTCTCCATTTAAAAGTTTACTAAAATATTCTTTCCACCTTTCTATAATATCGTTGTCCTTCACTAAAATATTTTCCTCATTGTCCTTGATACATTTGACATGATCTAAGTCCCTACTTTTCTTTTCTCTTATTTTTGCAAGCTTAAAAATATCCTTTTCTCTTTCTCTTGTTCCCAACCTATTATAGAGGTCATCGTATGCTTTGAACTTTGCACTACTTACTACTTTCTTAGCTTCTTTCTTTGCCTTCTTATACAACTCAAAATTTTCTATACTCTTAGTTCCCTGCCAAACTTTGTGGCAATATTTTTTTTATCGAATAACTTCCTGAACCTCCATACTCCACCACCATGTTTCTTTATTAATATGTCTCTTCCCTTTTGATTCTCCAAGTACCTCTTTTGCAACATTTCTAATGCAATTAGCCATTTGATTCCACATTACTGTAGTTTCTCCTTCAATATTCCATTCTCCTTTCTCAATCATTTTGTCCTTAAATATATTTGCTCTTTCCCCCTTCAAATCTCTCCACCTTGTTTTAGGGTCCATTTTGTTTACTACTGCTCTCTTTTTACTTCTAGTGCAAATATCTAAAACTCCAAGCTTATGTTGCGTAGTCAAACTCTCTCCTGGGATAATCTTACAATCTTTACAAGCCAATCGGTCCTGTTTTCTAACTAGAAAAAAGTCTATCTGACTCCTATTACTCCCACTTTTATATGTAATTAAATGCTCATCTCTCTTTTTAAAGTAAGTATTTGTTACTATAAGATCAAATGCCACTGCAAAGTCCAATATAGTGTTTCCGAATTCATTCTTTTCTCCAAATCCATGCCCTCCATGCACTCTCTCATATCCTCTATTATCTCTTCCTATATGCCCGTTTAAATTCCCTCCAAGGAAAATTTTATCACTATTTGAGATTTCTCGCATTAAATCATCCATCACCTCCCAAAATTGTCTTTTCACACTTTCTTCTAGTCCTACTTGGGGAGCATATGCACTAATAATATGAATTATGTCTTCCTTTAGTACTAGTTTAATTGTTATAATTTTATTACCAAACCTTTTTACCCCCACTATTTTCTCTTTTAAATCCTTATCTATAATTATACCCACTCCATTTCTTATATTACTCTTTCCTGCATAGAAAAGCTTATACCCATCCATGAGCTCCTTAGCTTTATTCCCTTTCCACCTTGTCTCCTGTATACAAGCCACACTAATTCTTCTTCTTTTCATTACCTCAACTAACTCCATGCTCTTGCCTGTCAAGGTTCCTATATTCCAAGTAGCAAGTCTAATTTTCCTATTCCTCATCTTCTTCTCATGGACTAACTTCTTTAACCGCATTTGCCCAAAGTCATGCGGTAGCTCTTGCACACTTTTCACTGCAGCCGGGCGATACTGCAATGCGTCGCTTAAAGCGGGGAACGCCCTAGCCTTATCGTGAAATATCATTTGTTCAGAATTCATGTTTGGGTTGTGACAAAGTTTTACGTTGGCTGTCACCTACCTAACGCAACCTTCCTCCTTTACCCGGGCTTGGGACCAGCAGCAAAACTGGCGGAGTTTCAATGCAGAACATGATTGTGTTAATGTTATCTTCTTATCTCTATAGTGTTGGTATCCATTACAATTTATATGGAGGTGTCTACCCAAATTCCAATACTTTGGTTTGATGTTGGATTGTATTGCTACCTACCTAAGAAATAAGAACTAAAATGTGAAACAGATTTGTATTTATATTTTAGAACCTGAGTAGATTGTACGTTATAACCTTTTCTTGTCTGAAACACCAAGAAATAAAGAGAGTCTATAAAGTTCCTACAATGATCTAGGAGATCCCAAAAATTTTGAAAAGATTGCTTCACGCCTTGGTTACAAAATCATAGCTCACAAACAGATGACCAATACTTTTCTGCACTAATCTGCTACATGAATAAATACAGAAACAACTGATGGCACTATTCCCTAACACATCATCACACCCAGAAAGAGAATTTTTTCTGACAATGATGCCCAAAAGAAAACGTCAACACCTGGTGGAGAGAGATTGCTCTAAACAGGAGCCCAGGTGAGGATATATAAGAGGAAGTCACCATAGATCACTATAGATTTAAGAAAGGATTTAGAAATCCTTTTACTATACCACTTCACCTGCGGCTTCATCTTTTCTCAGGCATGTTTAGATATGTGGTGTAGTGAAGTGTGGTGAGGTGAAGCCTCAAATCAAGAGAGAATAAAATATGATGGGGTTATGATATTTTTTTTATTTTTGGCAAGGATTAAAAACTCGGCCGAGCCGAGTTGGGTCTGCTCAACTCGGGATCGCCCAAGAGAGACTCGGGCGGGTCCCTAGGGACTCGGCCGACATATATATTGGTGGAGGGAGCCCTAAACACTTATTTTTGATGTTCTAAGAGAGAGGAGAGGCTTGGGGAGGCTGGCAGAAGACTCTTTGTGAGGAGATCTTGGCTCAAATGTGTAGTTTTTGAGAGATTTATGCTTCCAAAAATCAAGATTACTATTCATTTAAAAGAGGGGTTTTGAGATTTTGGTGTTTGAGGTATGTATTTTCGTTTTTTTTTCTTACATGGGTGAGAGAGGATCATACTATGTTGGTTGTGGTTGGGGTTAAAATTTTTAGTTATGATTGCCATGGAAAATACATTTTTTTGTATTTTTTGGCTTGGATTTTAAAAAAATAGAAAGAATCAATTTTTTTTCATGGTTTACTTTTTTTTTTTTTTGTAGATTCTCACTCTTTTGGGTGGGTATGTACTACATAGATCTATGGTTTTTTTCATAAATCTATGCATGTATGATCTAAAGTTGTAATTTTTATGATATTTTACATAAAATAAATAGAAAATTATATTTATTGATTTATACATGTTTATATAGTTTGGAAAAGATGATGAGGTATGCATGTAGGCTTGTGGGTGGATTTTCCACTCAACTTTTTCGAAACATGTAATTTTTTTAATTTATACTTCAATTTTTACAAATCACAATATGATGTTCGTTGTATAAATAATTGAGGAATTATAAAGGCGCACTCGGAAGTTTTGGAGGGGCATCTAAGGTTATTTTTCAATTTTTTACAATTTTTCAGAATTTTTAATCATTTTAATACATTGTTTAAACTTTAAAAAAAAAAAAGGGACTTGGCCAAGTCCCAGCTGACTCGGCCAGGCCCGAGTTGAGCCCTGAGTCCAAGTCTTTGAACTATGGTTTTTGCTGGCTTGAGAAGGAATCCTTTTGACTTTTTTTGTGTAAAAAGTATACGGTTTTTTGCTAATTAGTGAGTGACCTACGAATGTTTCTTTTTTGACTTTTTTTAAAATGAAAATGAGGAATTTTAAAATTTTATACTTTTGATGTGATCCACACATTTTTTCATGAAAGTTCACTTCACTCTACTTTACTCTACTGACCATCCAAATACTAATTGAATAATGTTGAAATCTCATCCAATGCACCATGGCATGTCTGCAAGTTGAGTAGATCGATGCAGCTTCATTTTCTCTCCCACCCCTTTTTCTCCAAATTTACCCTTAGCATCTTTATCTATCTCAATTCCATCAACTTCCTTCATGTCCTTTGTGCTTTTTTCCCACACACTGATTGTAGTATTGCTGTAAAACTTCCTTCACTGGTAACAAATAATCTACTCTTCTTCATGGCCCTATCCTTATTGTTTGAGTATAATGCAGAACAGAGTATCAAATGCATGGTGGCAGGGGAAAATGGAAGAAATTTGGGGTAGGTCAAGCTTCACACTTGAAAGATTGGCCTTTTGCCAAACTCCCTATTACAAGTGAGAAAAAAGAGCTTGAGAAGATCCCCAAAGAGCTTGAAGTTTCATTAATCATAGCCTAAACCTCTAATTAGGCACTACATGTATTTAAATAGTTAGATAAAAAACCTAGAACTAACCCTGGCCACTAAACAGTTTTAACAGCCAAGATTAAAATGTCCAACTTAAAAAAAAATTTAAACATAAATAAAACTATGTTAAAATGCTTGCCAAAGTGAGTATAAAAATATGTTGAATAAGGCAAAGCATACAATTCAATTTGACTGATTAATGTAAAGATTCCTCTCTAAGCTTATCTCTTCCACAATGTAAAAATGCCTGCTAAAGCAAGTATAAAATGGGGAATAGAGAGCTGGCATTGTGGATAAGGCGCCCACTCCCATAGTTCCCTTCAGGTTTCGAACCTTGGTGGGAGCCCTTTATTTCCTATGTCTTGGTCATTGGGCCTACCAAGCAAAAAAAAAAAGAAAAAAAAAAGCGAGTATAAAACGTATTAAATAAAGTAAAGCTTACAGTTTTATATGATTGATTAATATAAAGATTCCTCCCTATGCTTATCCTTCCCATATAAGTTAGAATGCTAAAAATGTTCTCCTATCAGCAGACTGGATACTTTTGATTTACAGTCTAGCTTGCAGGATCACTTAGATATCTATTTTATAGTGAGGGTGGAGCATATGGAAAGATCTCCTTATGCATAAGGTCTGCAATAAAAATTTGTTTGTGTCAAATTATTGGCTTTTGATTGAATATCCACAAAATTTTGTGGTCTTTTAACCATAGAAATCTTTGAGCTTAAATTGGATTGTGGATAAAAGTTTGATGATAGTGTAATTGGGGCTGACACCAAACTTATGAGGGATGAGAGTGTTTAGGAGCCTGCACTGGACAAATATGGGCCCATAGAGCTGAAATGCAAATATTGGTGCCAGTATGAGAACATTTCTCATCTAAAGCCACGAGTTTGTCAGTGTACAGCCACGCAGAATGGATGTTCCTACCACGCAGGTTGGAACTCCTGATCCTCACTAACTGCAGAAAAGCAGCCTTCATGAGCCATTTTTTCACCCATTTCCACCCTGCACCAAACATACCAAAAGAGAAGCCGTCATTCCAGGTGAATTGTCTCCCCATGTTTCTGCCGAAGTTCCTCTTACACAAATGCTCCCACAATTTTAATGGATTACTATTCATGCTTATCCCTTCTAGAAATGCTAAAGTACCGACTTTGGTAAAAGCTTAAAACTTTATATCATTGAGAGTCATCAAGTTTCCACTAAGAATATGATTCATTGACAGAAAGTTTCCACTACAAGAATATAATTGATTACCATAAAGATTCAAAAGAGCACAGCAAAACAGCGGTCACAAATTCACACCCCCATTTCGGCGTGTAGCATGCAAGATGAGGGGCCCATCTAAGTAACTTTGTAATTTATTCCCAAAGCAACAGAAGCAAGAAGATAAACTCATTTGTTTCTTTTTTCTGTATTTCCTATGAAATTACAAAATCTGGTCTTTGCATTAAACCTTTAGAATGCATAGTGATATTAAAAAAAAAAGATTTTCCTTGTTCCATACCCTGTTTCATCAGTGGCAGTGACTGAAATTATAAAATAAAAAAATTAAAAAAAAAACTCTGCATACAACTTGGGAAAAGACCAGGTAATAGAGAAGCCCTAGATATTGGAATATTATTGGTGCACGCTTTGGAAGGACACTTGGCCCGTAATCCAATCAACTGATTGATCTGTCTCAACTAGGTTTGGTCCCTCCACAGTCGCTGCAAGCGATTGTATACTGAAATTGGTGCGCCCCTTACTACGGCAAATGGGAGCTTGTATAGTGTCAAGGAGTATTTAGTAGTGGGGGAACAGTTTGCAGATTTGAGGGCTCCTCACTACCCTAAGAATGGGGATTCTTCAATGTGGATTTAACATATCTGTATATATCAATATACATGATAATCAATTCAAATTAAAAAATTTTTATATGCAAGATAATACTATAATAAGGATAATAGAAGAAAAGTAGGATATTGCATATTACATAATTTGTTACTAAATATCGAGTGTAAAAAATCAAATACAAGTTTAAAATTACATTCTAGAAATCATTTTTTAATTGTTGACTCTAAGTTTGGGCTTGCCCTCGTCAAAAGAAAATCCTAGGTCCACCACTTTCTCTATGTATAGGACTCCTTCCTCACTGCTGCAGCTAGGGATCGATCCTTAAGCAAGTATATTTAGATGATTCCCCTTGGCAAGGTGGGGGCAAATGATAGATTTATGGACGGAATATTGGAGTAAAGGCTATAAAGTGGTGATCTGAACATATAACCATTACTTTTTTGAAGATTTTACTTAACTATATCCGTGGGTGAGTAATCATTTTCCATCAAAGGAGAGGTTATTTGATGGTCTTTTTGAATAGTCGGCTTTAATAATTCACTAGACAGATGATACTTGGAAATCCAAAGTATTCAATCCCATTTAAGCAAACAGACCCCACATGATCATTTGTCAATATTTCCTCTTCATCCAAAAGACTTATCCACCGTTGGTCCTTCACTCCTCAAACTTGAATAAGAAATTGCATTCCTAAGAAGGGCTACTTGCCCGGTGGTAAGGAGCTGCAATCCTTAATTGGTTATCTAGATTTCGAAACCTTGGGTACGCCACCTTTTTTTCACATCTGCGGGTTATCATCCCACTTTTATGAGCTTTCTTCCAGCATGTGCAAGCTATCTTTCCACTTTTATGAGCTTTCTTTCAACATGTGCAAGTTCTGCTTAAGTCCCAGCCCCCTTGGCTAGTGTACAAAAAACATGCCGTTCCTTATGCCATCCTAAGAATTAAGTAGAAGTCAGGCCAACTATTCCAAGCTGTTACCCTGCTTTCAACATATGTATCCCTTTGAGATGATTTCAGGTTAGGACTTTGAGCACACCAAGCTAAGAACATTTTTTTATTTTTGTTTGGGTATACTAAACCCACCCTTTGATGGGTAAGGTTGGGTTGTGTTTAATGGTGAATTGGTGATAATATATTGGTTTTAAAATCTAAAATATATGGATGCAAATCAATGAAGCTGGGGCGTGGGAGGATTGGAACACTTAACCTCCTCCTATCTCGCACATTTTTAAGAACAATGTCATATTATGAGGGTAATGGCTCTACTTGAAACACGTGACTGACCTCAATCCACTCTTACGGTCATGAGATTTTAGATTTTGGACTGAGTTGGGTTGGGAGTGGATTTATAAGTTTTTTAGCTAGAGTTTGCAATCTGCGCGCGAAACCTATGTCGCTTAAGTGGCAATTGATAAAATGGGATTCGACATACTAATCCTTCTTAAACCTTATTTTCGTAATTTCATTACTGAAATTTAAAGAATCAGAGTTACTTGACTTTGGTTACATTTTCTTTACTTTGTTGCACTAGATCCCATAATATCACTTTCCCTTTTCACCTCTCCTTCCTATTTTAAGGTGCAAGACCATCACCAAGATGAAAAGCAGTGGAACTTACAAATCAGGAAATTGGGAGTGAGTGGCCCTAGTAGTTCATTCACGTCCCCTTTTACATATTGTAATTTATCAATTTCTATAATAGCCATTATTCTCTTTATGTCATGTGAAAAAACGATTTGAACCCTTGATTGGGTTAAGGTCCCTTAATCATATTTTCCTTTTTTATTTCAATGGATCCAGTTGATTAAGCTATTCAAGCAAGCAATTAATCAAATAAACCACAAAGAACGAGAGGCATAATCTTTTATGTGGAAACCCTGCTAGGAAAAAGTCGTGGGTCCTTTTGCCCAGAACAAAGGTTACAAAAACTAACAAAACCATCCCCTAGTTGGAACTCAACCTATCGATTGCAATGACCCTGCTAGCACTTCGCCGTACACTTTAACCACACTTGATCCAAACCCCCTTGAAGGCTCTTCAAGATGAATCTACCGTAAGAGAGTAGATCTAAAATTCTAGAGCAGCAGCTTCAGCACAAATTCTCTTTTTAATGCTCTAGAGAAGATGATGAATCTCTCCTATTGATCTCTTGTGAATAGCATCGGAAGAGTATGATTTTCAAAGAGGTAGAACTCCTTTTGCAAGCCGGTGGTTCATGTATTGCCTTTAGGGTATGTGCCTAAGATTTTATTTGAGAAATTTCGCTTTAAATATTCAAATTTGCGAACATCATGGGCGTTCGAAAGTTTGCTGGAGCGTTAGAACATCTGCACTCCTAGTTAAAAATTCTATGCAGAAAAAACAATCTGAAAAACGCATTCCATCTTGGGCATTCAATGGGCGTCTGAACGTGGCATTTTTTTAATTATAAACAATACAATTCTACAAACTTCCGAAAGCGATAACTTTGTCATTTTAACTCTGATTGACACAATCTTGGGCACCCGAACATCTACTCAAAACGAGCTCTCCAATGGTAGATAGCTTGTCATGATCCAAAATATAATTTGAGAGATATGACCTTTTTTTCTCCAAACACCTTCATTTAAACGACCTGTTAAATCATGCAACCATCCAATCTAAAAAAATAAAAATTACAACTCAATATTTCCCAAGTTTTGTCCAACCCATTGAATATGCCAATAACTCACAATCTTACATCATGATATTTATTAGTTTCAATAACATCAACTTTCTGCAACCAGCAAGCAAACTTGTTTTTTACAAAACATAAAAAATGGTATTGTGTGAAAAGTGACTACACATGTGACCACCATTTCTCAGGTTCTATAGTTCGAGAAGTTTTCACTTTAAAATATCACATAGAAGCCATGATATCATGGGATTTGTCAATTTCTTTGACATCCATTGTTCCCATGATATCATGGGATTTATCAGTTTCTACAACATATACCTGGTTACAACCAACAAGCAAACTTGTTTTATTCTTTACAATATACAAAAGGTGACTTTTGTGAAAAATAGATGCACACATAATCATTGTTTCTAATGTTCAATCATTGGAGAAATTCTCACCTAAAGATGATGCATAAAAGTTATAGTATCATGGGACAATACCATGAATCAAGGGGTTTATCACTTTTTGTGACATACAATTTTTCATGATCTTATAAGACTACTTTCTCCTAATTTATGAAGTCCAATGCACTCAAGCTTTTTCCATTTCACATTGGTGATGATCTTACAAGTAAAAAACAAAAGAAGATGTGAAAGAGGAAAATGACTAAACAAACTAGTAGGATTTTTCAAATTTTATTTAGTTATTTTTAGATTGAGATCTCTTGATATCATGAGATTTGGCCAAAAAAGTTATAAAAAAGCTGTTGACGAGAATCGAGCGACTCTGGTGACACTAGTTATATCTTAGTCATAAAATTGGAGAGACCAAATTTAAGGAGAATTAATGTGTCAAATCCCTTGATAAAATGTAAGACCTGAGGGCCCTGATTTGACTCCTCCCTCCTACAATTCCTAACCTCTCTTTATATTCTAAAATAATATTCGACCTGATCCATACCCGTCATAAGGTTGGGGTTTCCTTCCCATATCATAATCCTTCACAAGTCAAGTTAGGCATAGGACGGATCATATGCCAATATAATTTGGATCCAAGTTCAGCCATCTCGTACCAAATTTGACAAGATGCAACCTCTAGGGCCTGTTTTTTTGCTGGAATTCAAATAATTACTGTCTCCAGAATTTATAAATCCCCCAACATAGTGGAATTTCAAAACTCTCCTTTGAAATTGGCATCCAGGAATTCCACTAAAAAGCAGGTTAACTGGAATTCTAAAATTCCCTGAGCGCATTTGAGTACTTTTAAGTGGGTGCTATTTCTAAATTTCTGAAAAGAAACAAGCCATTTACAAATCTCAGGGCCAGCCCATCTTATCATGCCCAAAAATCCCCAACACCCCAAATTCCTATCAAGAATTCTACAAAAGAAACAGGCTTCTAATGTTAAATAGCAGCTAAGAGTTTTGGTTACAATATAAGTAATAAGTATATAATTTAATATATGTATCAGTCGGATAAGGTAGGCTATTGGGCCTGTTCTTTTACAAGAATTCTTGCCAAAAATTTGAGTGGTTAGGGTTTTTGGGACATGATGTGACATATTGTCCCCTGGCATTTGCCAATGCCATATTCGTTCGATAGAATTTTTTATTTCTACCGCTTGAAAGGACTCCATTAACCCTTTGAAATTTCAGAATTCCACCTCCGTCACCTTTTACTAAAATTCTTGAATGCTCAAGTACAAGGGAGCATTCAGGAATTCCACTATGTCTGAGAATTTCATAATTCCCCAGACATGAATTATGGGAATTATTGTAAAAGAACAAGCAGGTCTATTTGGCTAGAGGCATTTTAGGCGGGAATTAAGCTTGTTGGAAATTTCTAACATTACTTTCAACTTTGATCCCTTGAGCATTCCAAATGCCCTATTTGATACAAGAATGTTGAAGTTCGGCCCACAAGAAATATCTGTTTTGGCCTTATGAGTTCCTAGAATTCCTGCATTCAAAATGCTAGTAGGTGTTGAGCATTTGGAATTCTACATTTTTGGGGACAGTGTTTGAAATTATCGAGATGCTCCAAGACAAGAATTTTCACAATTCTTGCAAATAAACAGGCCCTAAACCCCAATCCTTCTCCAAGTCCGGCTCAAGTCTAAGTATGCCCACCCAGAATTAAATAAAACCACTACCAAACCCACCGTTAATTAATTGGAAGCAGAGTCAGGCAGGTCAACTATTTATCGTGGGGGCATTATGACATGTGTAGAGCCTACTAGCAATAATCATTTTTAGAGAGTACTTGAAATTTGTATGTTTCAAAAAAGTGTAAAAGTTTTTTCATGGTTCTCTCAACCCTGTCCTGTCCATAATTTTTTGAGAAATAACAAAAATAGCCTTCCCTCATGACAGATTTTTGTCTTTTCTTAACTTCTTTCCTCTATAAAACTGACCAATTTAATTTTGATAATCATAACCATTAAATGAAGCTAGTGTTTTAGTCATTTGGAATCTTCCTTTTTTAACCATCCATGTATAAAGTCCAATGAAGTGGGGCCCCATTGGGTCATTTGGGTTGGACTTGATCATTTCTCTCATGTCATTCATTAAAGGAAATAATTGAAAAATGATATAAGGGTTTTTTTGTCATTTCTCAAAAAAAAAATTATGGAGAAGATTGATTGAAAGAATCATGAAAAACTTTATACTTTAAAAAATATTCAAGTCATTATTACTTTTTTTTAGAATGAATCAAAAGTTCTATGCCTTTTTGTAATTTTCCCCTTATATTACAACTCATGTCCATCCATTTTGTTGTTGCAACTAAAAATTACTGAGGAGTTGTGCATTGGGATTTCGGCCATGCACTTGCCTTTAGAATTAGATATTCCCTTCAACTTGTCAAATTTTAAAATTTTTTCCAAAGGTGTGTTGTACTAATTGTATGTAGAAATATGACTCAAATGCCTCAGATATTATCATATTGGTCATTTTTTTGCTTTCCTTTTTCTATAGTGTCCTTTCCAACATTTCTTTGCTCCTCCTAGCCGACTTTGTTATTGTACGAGATATGTATGTTAAAGATTATTATTTTAGAGATAAAATTAAATTGTTATAGGTTTGTTAGAGAGTTTAGGTTAGTTTAAATCTTGAATAATACTGTTGTTATTCGATGTATAAATGAGAGGATTCCTCTCAAGACAATTATGGTGAAATTTATGGGAATGCAGTTACTATTAAAATTCTATATGGTATCAGAGCCTACTGAAGTTCTATAGTTACAACCACCATTTTTCTTTTATGATCTTCCTACTCCTTATAAAGGTATTATAGGTCCTTTTATAATATTCTAGGATGATGGATCCTTCTACCAAACGGAAAAAAAAGATGATGAATCATATTATTCCTTTTTCTTGTTTTTTCTTTTTCTTTTTTTGGATGGAGGAAAAGTTAAGACTTATGAAACAAGGATCAGTGATTTTTCTATACAGTTTAGGTTTGATGGCTCCTTTTTGCTCACATTTTAATGTATTAATGATGGAATGTTGATGTGTTGAGCCATGCCGGGTGATCTTCATCATGAATCTGATGATGGAAGATGGATTTAGTGGGCCATGTTGGGTGATGGTGGAGAGGATTTCTATTTCATAATATATCTATATTTATATTTATATCTATATCTATATATCTATACCCTTGTAAAAAGACACATTTTTGTCCTGTTTTCCATAGTTTCAGCTGCTTCACTATTTGCATCCTCATGGCCCACCTGTTCAACATGTAACATAGACCATCGATGCTCCACTGGTGTGAAAATTGGCATTCAACAAGTGTCCGGATATTTCTTTCCTCTATTCTCATCTCATCAATTTGGATGAAAAAAAATAAAAAATAAAAACCAAACATTTTGGAGAAAGGAAAAAAACCAGATCTGTTTGATGGTGAAGGATCTTATCAGTTTGGAAAAGAAAAGCAAACGTTTGTGGTGTTTAGGTAAAACTCTCCCATGCTTCTACTGTTTTTTTTGTTTTTCTACTGTTCGAGCAATATATGTATGCACATGATGTCTTCTCTATCTGCCTCTTCCTTTTGACAAATCTTTAGTTGAAAATGAAGTCTTTGATTGGTTTGCAATTGCTTATACTTTTGTTTTGTTCCTTTTTAAATATTATGTTGAGTATCAATTGTTTGATTAAATGTCTGATAGAAATTGAATCTCAATTGCTGATACTTTTCTTTTGTTCCTTTGTAAATATTATGTTGAGCTAACTGTTTGATTAAATGTCTGATAGAAATTGAATCTTAATGCTTTTATTATTTAAAACGGTTTAATTCCTATGAGAAAGTAACATTTTCTCACTTGTGGCTTCCATTGCAAAATTAAATAGGGTTGAATGCATGCTTCACTCAATCTTTTCTATATATACATCCATCATGTATATAGTAGTGGCTTGGGTCTGTACAATGACAATCACAGTATGTATTGCCCATTGAACAAGGTATGGCCTGCAAATTTTGCTGGATCATATCCTTGGGCCCAGTACTTATACAATGGGCAGTTCCATGGCTCTTGCAAATTAGTGGTTGGGCCATTAACTGCTCTAGAGTGGCTTCAGCCTAACATCCATGTCAATTTTCCTATGTCAAATATGTATCAACATTTGTTCGAGACACATGCAGTGTGTGGGTGCTTCAATCAAGTCCTAAAGGTATATAAAAAGGAAGCTATGTTTAGTAGGTGTTCTCCTGCTCGCTTTGTTTTTCTCCTCCTGCTTTCTGCTCTTCTCACTTGCTTCCACCTGCCTCGTCCCTTCTGCTGCTTCAGTAGTTTCTCGTTCATGTGTTCTCCCGTCTCACTTAAATGCCATGTGGAAGGTACCAGTGGGAACACGAGTCATCCTTTCTTCTCTCTCCATTCTCTCTCTTTGAAATGGGTATGCTTGAAAGGAACGGCAAGGTCAGGAAAGGATTGAGAACATCATCAGAGGCCTCCCAACTCCCAATGGAAAATGGATAGAGAGCTTCAATGAGGTTGATTTTGAGTGTAGAAATGGAGAATTCACATGAGGGTTTGGGATTTAATGGAATCTGAGAACAATGCCCAACCACCAAATAACTAATTTCGCTGGTGCTGCTTCTACTGCCAACATGGTTTCAATCAATCTATTTCTCATACCGGTTCTTTTTTTTTGAAAGGTCGTGTCTTCATTTTCCTTCTCCTATCCTTGCTTAATTCGCTCTCTCTTTGTTTTGGCTTCTTCAAAAGGTTTTTTTTTTTTTTTTTTGCCTGTGTTTGTTGTACCTCTCAAGGAAGTGTTTTTTTCATTTCTTTTCTACAGTTGTAATAGTGCATTGAATGTGTTTGCTAAATTGCTTACCTGACTTAAAATTTTATAGTTGTAAGTGCTTATAATGTATTTATTTAATTGGCAAGTGGATTTGGCCATTTGCCTCAATGTGTGATTTGGGTATTTATAAAATTGAGGTGAGATTCAAACATATTTTCTACCTACTTTCTTCCTTCTGGGTTATTGTCTTCATTTTCCGTCTCCCATTCATGGTTGCAGAAAGGGAGCCCAAAAGGATGAAAAAACCTTCTTGTTCGGAGACCCTCACATATGACGACATGCACTTAGATTTTTCCATTTTTTTTTTCTTGCAACCACAGTTAGTGAAAAAGCATCTACCAAAATAGAACATCAATTGGAGCACTTTCTTTTTCTCCATGTTATTTTTTCATGCAATGGGAATACATCTGCCAAAATACAATATCAATTGGAACATCCTTTTTTTTTTTTTTGGTTGCTTACTTTTCCTAATAGTGTAGTGTACCCACAATGTTGTGTAGTTATCTGAAATTCCTTTTCTTCTTGTCAGAATTTGTCATTAATATTGAATTATTGATGACCTTTTTTACATAGCCAAAAGATTTGGATGATAAGGAGTACATTGCTAGTCCTGAAGTTAAGAAGCCAAAGGTACTCTTCTCCGTATCATGGAAAACAACCAAGCATTCTTTTAGAAAATACTAGCTTGGTAAAATGTTTTAAACTTTTGATCATAATAAATGTATTTACTACTTGACTATCAATCGGGGACCACTATATCATTAACATCATTCTCATTGCCACCATCATCATCCAAAACAGTGAGATTTATTGTTGTTACAAGAATGACCTAGCATTTATATAAAATCAAGTAAGTAAAGAGTAGTTGTTACTCATCCTAGCCTTCTTGTGGTTGCTTCCAAGTAGAATACTTCCAATTTTCTTATGTGTATTGAAACTTCATATCCTATAATCTTGAATTTCATAAAACATAGTTCTTTGCGAGCAAGCTCATTTAATGGCTCAATGACTCCATACTTCTTTCATTTTGTCAGCAAGATTTTTGCTTAGTCTAAAAAAATTACTTTTCTTATGTTTTTTATATTTTAATGATAAATGATAATTTATCAATAGAAATTCTAATGCAAGGAAAGGTGATACTTCTAGTTGTATGTTTATGTGATTAATTAGTCACTCTTGGCATCCAATTATTGGGCTTCATGGTGAAATATTGACCTGTCATCTTTCACACCATTCTTATTAGCCAATTATTTCTCATCATAAACCCAAGTGTTAAATTGATATAAATTGTGAATGAAATTATGCTAATAAGTTTTAATATATGCACATTTAGATTCGAGTAACGATAAAATAATTATCGGAATATGTAACAAACGTACCCATCACTAGTCTATTTAAAAAATTACACATTACAATATCCCACAGTGAAGGGCAGTTTAGTCATTTATTCTATAGATCGTAAGTACAACACACATCTGAAAATTATTAGAAGTTTGATAAAGTGGAAGGTATCTAATTCTAAAGGCAAGTGTATGGTAAAAAATCATAAAAATCCCTTGTACATTTAAATGATCTACATTGAGCCTTCCAGTGATCAGCAAATGTCAAAAATTTCCTCCTGAGCCCCATGGAGAGTATTCAGCAGCTTTCTGATCATCACTTTTAAGAAAAAGTTAAAATGCTAGCTACTAAAGCTATCAATTTTGTATGATTGATTTAACAAAAAAATTCCTGTCTACCCATATCTCTGTTGAAAAAGTAATAAAATGCCAAGCTAGGGTATGGTAAAGACTCTCCATCCCAGACTTAAGAGTGTGTTTGTTTACGAGCATCCCTGACAATAATTCAGGCAGTCCGGGATTCCTGAATTCTTGTACCCCAATGCTTTGTTTGGTTGGCTTTTAAGGTGCATATATGATACCCTGGAATTCAAGAAGCAGCTTTTGATGGGGTTTTTGAATGCTTGGAGGGGCGTGAGCATTTGTGGATTCCGGTTTGGGCATTCATTCCGATGGGAAGCAGGAGATCCTCAGGCAACTGCAAATTCAACTGTATTTTTTTCCTCTTCTGTGTTTTTTACTTGGCGAGCATTTCTTCTTTCTTCTTTATCTTCTCTCTCTATTGTTTGAACATTGCAGATTATTTGCAAGGCATGATGTTGAGATCCTACGGCAGAGATGATTTCCCAGTTCATATGAGATGGTTTTCAGAGTTTTCTGCATTATATGAGATGGTTTTCAGAGTTTTCTTGCAGATTTATGTTTGATGATGAATCTGGCCAGAAACCCCTGTTTTCCTCATGTTAGGGTTTGTAATGAACCTAGCAGAAATGGGCCTTCTTCTTCTTCTTCTTATAGGTAGTAGTTTTTTCAAAATTCTAGCCTGATCCCTACCCTGTTAGATCACATTTGTTATTACTGAAATGACTCTCAGTGAGCCAGAATTTATAAAACACTTGAGGTAGATTCATACCCAGGTGCCTTGTTCGTATCTTGAATACGGTATTATGCCATTCAAATATAGGATTACTCATAAGCATTTGCAAAGCGCAGGGCAGAGATGTCTTAGTACTGATGATAGCAGTAATTGCAAAGCTCAAAAGCCTCTCGTATTAACCTGGGATGCCAGCTGTTGGTCCACGAGCTCACAGCAGAGTTATAATAGAAAACCCATCTGTTTAAGCTCATAAAACATGGCACAAGCACCATCATCCACCACCTATATCTGACTCTTGGAAGCCTGATTTCTGCCTAAACAGCACAGCAAAATACAATCTATATAGATTCATCATTGTCATCATGAAATATTTTATTGCATTTTTCCCGTAGCCAGAGCAATGATATGGTCTGCAGTCACTCAGACTAGTCTTGTTGGTTCTACCATGCAATAATCATGGATGAACCTTTTGCCTATAAATGGTCATCCTGTCAGTTCTACAATGCGGTCATTATGGGGATGGAATGGTTTATACAAAAATATCCCCCTAAAAATCAACATAATTAGACAATTAATGATATGAGTCTTGAAGACCGAAAGATGAATGGTAAACATGTGAGAAATGAAAGGAAGGCTGCTCTTATGGTTGAGTGAGTGTTAAATTGGTTCTAATTTGGTTGAGCGACAATTCATTGGTGGTTAGTGAGGGTGGTGAATTGATCATAGGTCCATGCAGGCTCAATTTGGCAGAATTGTAAGCATACTCCTCATTGTAAAATTTTGACACACCACATCGAAAATCTTCTTTCAAAGAGACCTCTCAGTATAACATATTGCACATGTATAAAAGTTGCTTGAGTTGACTTTCTCAAAATGAATGGAAGTATAATGTTTACTGTCCATTCGCAAACATTTGTATAATGCCTGGTTGGCCATTTGGAAGCTAAGTTGTAATAGTTGTGCACTGCCTATCACACGTCAACATTGAAACTTGAAAGTGATGCTCCTTGACAGTGGCACAGAAGGATTATTTAAATTTGATGGATCTCATAGAATGTTAAATTGATGGAACATAAAAATAGGATATTGAGGTAGGTCTTGCCAAGCCACCAGAGGGCGACAGTTGTAAAATTCATGTTTACTGTGATCCATAGTTCTTTTATGGTTGGAAAATTTATGTTTACTGTGATGCTTTGATGATTTTCTTTGCTGTGCTTGTTAGACTTCTCTCTCCATGTACAGAAGTTACTGATGTCTTCTTGTATTCTGGCTTATTTATTATTCTGGAACTGATATTATTGCTGTTCTGAGTGAGCAGTTAGAGCTATTTCACAATGCTTGATTTAATTCAGTTGAAGTGTTCTTGACAGGAGTGTTTCATCATTAAGTGGTCCAATCCATGTTGTTCATGCAGGCTAGTCCATCATGCGCAGGCACTAGAACAGAATCTTTTCCTTCAGAGCACCCCTCACTTGGATGAAATCTTTACCTTTGAGGTACCCAGGTCTCTAATTGGCCTTTTATGGTCAAAATATGGAATTTCAATAATCTTATTGAAACTAAATTGTTGAGCTATGTATCAAATGATAGGATTGTCTGGTTATATGCATGGTGGGATATACTAGATGTATGGATAATTGAAAGGTGCCTTTTCATCAGTTTAGGAGTGTGCTAGCCCAAATTTGATTCACAAATTTGATCTCTATATCTTAGGGGGATTTGATTCACAGAAGGCATAACTTAAGCAGGGTTTTAGTGGTTAATGAATGTGGCAGCTCTGACTTGAGGGAAAGAAGGTTGGATCTAGTATGCAAACTTGACACTAAAAAAGATTGAGATATGTTACATTGGACGTTCACCATTTAAAAAGAAATCAGGGTAACAAGTAGGACTAGAAATTCATTGAATCCATTCTTCGAATAATGGCCTTTGGACGGGTTGAGAGACTGGATAAAGACTTGTATTTAGTCTGCATTTTGTTTCTTTAACTCTAAATAATCTATAAATTGAGCTTTTTCAATATTTATTATATGGTTGTGGATGAAGAATGGATTGATGAAGAATGCATTATATGGATGAATGAGTCTATGCTTCAGTAGTCATATGTTTGTGGATGTCATTTTGTCCAATATCATTTGAATGCCATTTATTGCTATTTAAATATTTATATAGATAATTCGATGCATTCAATCAATTTTATTTGTATAACATGAATTGAATTTCAAGGTAAATTGAATTGGACTTGGATATCCTAACAAGCTACCAAACAATGCATTAATAAAATTCAAGGTGAATTGAATTTGCAGGTATGAAATTTCAAGATGAATCAAACAGAAAAACTAAAATTCAAGTAAAATTTAGGAATATTTTGAATTTTAGCATTTTTAATTTTTTAAATTCCGACATAAATTCTCCAAACATTTGCAACTAAAGGACGCTAAGTCTGTTGTGGTGCTTCTCTTGCGAATGGTCATGTGCTTCCCCCAGCGAATAGTCAAAAGTTATAAAATGCTAACCTAAGGGAACAGTCAAAAGTCTCCGTCCCGGACTTTAAGTGGCTGATGGTGCTTCTCCTGGCAATAGTCATGCGTGTGATGGGTGCTCGCCACCTACTGTGGACTTTTTCCACGTCCACATGCTTCTTTTTCCACATCCGAATGGTCCTGTGCATATTATCACTTTTGGAGAAAGGTTAAAATGCCGGCTAATAAAGCTATCAATTTTGTATGATTGATTTAACAAAAAAGAGTCCTATCTATCCTCGTCTCTTTTGAAAAAGTTATGAAATGCCAACCTAAGGGTACAGTCAAAAGTCTCCATCCCGGACTCAAGTGGGTGATGGTGCTTCTCCTGGGAATAGTCATGCTTGTGATGGTGCTCGCTACCCACTCTCTTCTTTTTCCACATCCCCACCTACACCATTCTGCAATACTAACGGCACTTCTACAAAACAGCCTCTTATCTGTTGTAAGGTGCTAGTTCTAACATGTCAAATTTGGATTCAAACTTGGTGGGATAACCTTTTCTCATGGGAGGGCATGTAATCTCACTATAGATCTTTTTCCCTCAGTCATTCTTTATCTTTGCCCCAAATATCTTTCCTCACTTGATGGCTCCCTCATTAGAGGGCTAGGGGTCCCTACCTCCTAAGGTTGTCGGAAAAAAAAAAAAACTGCAGTTCTCACTTTCTAAACATGATTAATAGTTTGAATCTTAATTATGTGACCCATAAGCTTGGGTTCCACAACAAAAATCCATAATCCTTAGTTACCACCTAAAGTATTGTTCATTCCAAATCCTTTAGCATGAGAATTCTATTTGTGTTTGAGATGGGGAGTTCCCTGACCATTCAAAGATGAGTTTCATCTCCTCCAACCATATATCATTAAGTTTCAACTCAAGGGGAATGAGTCCCACCATCGTGCTGCTTAATTGGCCAGTGGGACCTTCCCCTTTTGAGCTAAGGATATATGGTTGGAGAGGATGAGATCGTCTTACATGGTATTATGGCTGTGATAAAGGATTTGACTAAATGGAAATGAGCTCCTTTTTATTAAGAGGAAATTTTTTCAATGTTTTTTCATATTTTTAAGAAAAGGGACATAAGCTTCAGAAATTTTAAATTAGGGCTTAAATTCTCTAGTAAGTTTTCAATTTTGGGAACCTATAATTTAAAGTTATTTTTTGGCTTCTTCTTTTCTTAAAAACACTCAAATTATAAAAATTTATCAAAAAACTTAAGCTTTAATTTTAAAAGTTTTGAAACTTGTGCCCTTTTTTTTTTTTTGAAATATGACAACTGCATCAAGTCCTTATTTTAATTTTTTTCCGTTGAAAAATCCCCTCCATCTTATCTTGAAAAAGAGGATACAAGCATTGGTTTATTTGTAAAGAGAAGGAATGGTAAAGGCACCCAGCAGGATATCCCTAAGTTCCCACAAAGGAACTCATTTCATAAGTGAGAGTTGTACATTTAAATGATCGATATATAATTGTACATTTAAATGATCGATATATAATCTATATTGAGCTTCAATGATCAACAAATGTCAAAATTATCTATCGAATGCAAATGAAAGTCTTATCTTTCATGCTATATCTTTTTTTTTCACGCCATATCTTTTTTTTTTTTTATATATCCCAGCTATAGTTGCTTGGACCTCCTCGGGAGAGGGTAGTAGACCTCAAAAAGATGGTAGAGCCCTTGGGCAAAGGTCGAACTTGAATAGCTAGGTGAGAACAGCCTCCTCTTACCATTGTGGTAAGAGGTTGTTCTCCTTCCACTCTACAGTTATATAGGAGAAATTTTCTTGTGAGCCCCGTGGGAGAGTATTTAGCTTTATGATTATTACTTTTAGAAAAGTTAAAATGCTAGCTAACAAAGCTCCCAATTTTGTAACATAAAGATTCTTGTCTATTTCTTGTCTCTTTTTCCAAGATATGCCAAGGTCAGGTGTGGTAAAGAGTCTCCATCACAAGGAATAGAGGACTAGCCTTGTGGATAAGACGTCCACTCCCATAGCTCCCACCATGTTTTGAACCCTAGTCCTTTACTTCCTATGTCCTAACCATTGGGTTAACCAAGCAAAAAAAAAAAAAAAAATCTCCATTTTAAATGAGGTAGTGTTGTGCTAAAATCATTCTCAGCAAATGTATCAATTACTTTTTCAATGGAATACCTATTTTCCTCCTATGCACGTGCTTTAGATAAGGTGGGACTGAAGGAAAAGAAAAAGATAAAGAAGGGTATTTACTCTTTTCTTTTTTTATGAGGGAACCCATTTTTGCTGACCTGGATCAATGGCCAAGAGAAGGATTGGTAAAAGCACCAATCAGGACATCCCTAAATTCCCACGAGGGAACCCATTTCATAAGTGAGAGTTGTGCATTTAAATGATCTGTATTGAGCTTGAATGATCAGCAAATGTCAAAAGTATCTATCAAATGCAAATGAAAGTCTTTATCTTTCACTCTATATCTTTTTTATTTTTTTTATCCCAGCTATAGTTGCTAGGACTTCCTAGGGAGAGGGTAGTAGACCTAAAAAAGATGGTAAGGCCCTTGGGCAAAGGTCCAACCTGAATAGCTAGATGAGAACAGCCTCCTCTTACCCTTCAGGTAAGAGGCTGTTCTCCTTCTACTCTACACTTATGTAGGAGAAATTTTCTTGTGAGCCCCTCGGAAGAGTATTTAGCTTTGTGATTATCACTTTTAGAAAAGTTAAAATGCCAACTAACAAAGCTTCCAATTTTGTAACATAAAGATTCTTGTCTATTCCTTGTCTCTTTTGGCAAGATATGCTTAGGTAAGGTGTGGTAAAGAGTCTCCATCATGAGGAATAGAGGGCTAACCTTGTGGATAAGATCTCCGCTCCCATAGCTCCCACCAAGTTTTGAACCCTGGTGGGAGCCATTTACTTCCTATGTCTTAGTCACTGGGTCAATCAAAAAAAAAAAAAAAAAAAGGTCTCCATCATGCACTTTGGTGTGTGATGGTGCTTCCACTGCTAGGCATGTGTGTCTCCCACTATTCTTATGAGTAGTTGTTCTTTTTTCTAAGTGTGGGACCATTTTCTTGCATGTGGGGGCTACTTTCCCATTCGAACATGTTGTCTTAATTTTCATAATCCCATATCAATACTAAAAATCAATGTGGATTGAAACATGGCTATCCTGCCAATAGGATGAAATCTTAAACCTAAGAGCTTCCTCAATCTTCACTCATCAATTAAAATGAATGGATGTATATCTACTCAAGCACTCCAAAAATATGAAAGAGTTGTGATTTAGGTAACTTTCTATTCATCGAAGTAGAGATTTATTATAATTTTTTTAATAAAAAAACCATAAAAATCTTTTGTTTCTTTCTTTTTTTCTAGTATTGCCTTCGAAATTAAAGAAAATTATCTTTCCATTAAACTTCTCAAAGTCACAGCAATCTTCTTAAAAATAAAAATCTCTTTCGTTAATTTATTTGTTTAAGTAGTACTCATTAGCTTATCACCATTACTGTCAATCAGTTTGCTTTTTATAAAACAAATCTCTGAGAATTTAGAGAGAGAGAGAGAGAGAGAGAGAGAGAATGATCTTTTTAGTTTAACCCAAGTGGACCTTGAAGGTTTTAGGAAGATCTCTAGAATGGCTCAATGCAATCAACTCAACAATATTTACGCAAATAATTAACCACACAGCAAAAATAAAAGCAATCAATACAAAAGCACATACCACAAGAAGGAACAATTTTAAGTTGGAAAACTCTAATCGAGTAAAAAACTACGAATCCCAACAAGGATCAATTATCAAGCAAGTTTGAACAATTACAAAATATACGTATGCCCTTTTCAATGTAAGGATTGAGTTCTTCTCACAGCAACTCTTTTTGCTCAAAGACAGTCCTTCGCCTTACATTGTTCTCTACTTGATCAACATACATCTTGAACATGCACGAGGGCCTCACAAACTTCTAAGAGAGATGTAGAAGGAATTTTTCTTTAGAATAAAGTTTCAGCACTTTAACTCTCAATGAAAGCTCTAGCGAAGATGCTATCCAATATTTAATCTCACTTAGATTAATGAGATTTACATGCCATGATTTAAGGTTAAGAGAGAACTCCTTTTTATAACTCTAATTTTATGCCTCATAATGTTGATCCAACTAGAAAAATATTTGGTACAAAATAGGAAAGTTCTACTTAAAATTAGAATAGAAATCCAAAAGTCCATGAGGAACTTTACGCCATCTGATCATTCTATCAGGCACTAGTTCTACCTCCATTTCGATTGATCGGGCAATCCCTGTTTTTCCCAAGTTTTTTTCTTTAACTCCTTTCTAACCAAAACCCTAGTCTATCTAAAAGAATCTGAAATATAATTTAATAGACTCAGAGTTTTGTCCAATCCATAAATTAGTTAACATATATAAATCCTTATATACCTGCCTGCATAAAGAATCAAAATCATTAGAGATTTTAGGTAAGTGGTTTATGAATGAAATGGGCCAGAATCAAGTTGAAATTAGGAAACTATCCTTAAGTGTAACTGCTGGCTCATAATTTAAAATAGAAGTCCATACAAATTGATATCAAATTAAATCAGGCCATTGTGCAAATTTAAGCCAAGCACCTAGGAGTTGAAACCGATTCTAACCCGGAACAAATGTCCATCGATTTTCCATCGGTTTCAACTTTCACTTGGATGTTGCGGTAAAATCATCCACGGGTCTCCAAATGGAACAAATGTCCAGAGATTTTCCATCCATTTCAACTTTCACTTGGATGTTGTAGTAAAATCATCCACCGGTCTCCAAATGGATCAATTAGCAGGTCATTTGCCAAATACTAATCAAAGACTCTCTCTCTCTCTCTCTCTCTCTCTCTCTCTCTCTCTGAGAAAAAAGTTAAAAACTGCCAGTTGTGGTGGGGTACGAACCTGGATCACGCGTGAAGGGTATGTCCCTCTCATTTTTTAAGAAAAGAAGAAGAGAAAGGAGAGCAGAAAGTAGAAGAACAACCAGGAGAGAAATAAGATGAGGAAGAAACAGTTTCTCAGGTATTCTCTCTCATTTTTATTCAATTCTCAGCCGATAGTGCAACATGATTGGGAAGATATCGATCTTTTTACAATTTTCTATGGTAATGATACCTACAAAACTGTATATATATATATATATATATTTGTGATTATAATCCAACGATAAATATAAGTTCGGTGAGTATCAAACTTGGACTTTGCACCAATTGAAGGTTAGAGTTTTTGAGAATTCCTCTTTATTATAAAAACTTGAGGTTCTTTCATCCTTTCCAAAATTTTCAGAACTTAAAACCCATCAGCTTTTCATATCTTCGAGCTCACTTGTTTTGATAGTTTACTGGTGCATGAAATTTGATAAATGTCTGGTGAAGTAAGCATTGAAATATAACAAATAAAGCACTAAAAGTTTAGCAAAGTTGTAATTTTATAGGATTGATCAACGTAAGTTTCCACTACAAAAATTATGGTTAATCAATACACCCCCACAATTTACTTCTCCATTTACTCCCTAGTGTCAAAAATTACTCTCCACCGCACATAACTTTTTTTTAAAAAAAATCCATAATCTACCCCTCCTCCTCTTCCCTTCCACCCACCTCCCGCTCTCCCTTCATCTCCCTCCCCCTCCCAGTAGCAGGTAGGGAGGGAGACAGGCAGGGAGGGAGATTGGGCGGCCCTCCCAGCGGCGACAGTGACTGGGAGGGGAAGGGAAAGAGAGGAAGAAAAACCAGAGGGAAGGAAGGAAGAGAGAGGGAGGGGCTGCTCCCTCCCCACCGGCAACTGAGCCGGGAGGTGGGCGGAGGGGATGATGGGAAAGGAGAGGAGGGGGTAGTTTAGAAAATTTTTAAAATATATTGTGTGGGTGTAAAGAGTAATATATGCTATGCAAATAAAAGCTCTTTGATTTATTTAATATAAATATTCATGCATATCTTTATCTCTCCTGGCAAAGTTATCAATCCGAAGATAAGGTACGATGGTAGAGAGTCTCTCCACTGGGGACTCTGGCTTGATGAAGCTGTCCTTGCTAGTCATGTCTGTCTTCCACCATTTTAGTGATTAGCAGACCCACAAACATGATTTTCAAAGAGAGCTTCGTATTTGTGGTAAACTGATAGGATTCTAATATCTGTAAAGATGTGAGACCCACTTGTTGTCAAATTTAAAAAAAAGATACAAAATGCCAAGCGGGTATAGTAAAGAGTCTCCATCCCAGCCTTATTATTATTATTATTGCTAAAAGGGTAGTTCATCACAGCCTGATTATTGTTTCGGGTGATCCGATTCTAACAAGCAAGAATTAGTTTTATGGAGAGGTATATATATGGCTATATATATTACTCAAATAATGCAAGAGAGGGAGTCAAACTCGAAACCTTGGAGAGTAAATCCAAGGCTCAAATCAATTAAGCCACCGCCTTACGGTAAAAATTTATTATAGATTTTCTTTTAATGTTGATTTTCGAGAATTGATGTGATGGCTTGTCTGTTGGAGATGTCAATTTTTTTTTTAGGAATTTCTCAATTCCAACCAGCTAACCTAAGGTGCAGCTCAATTAGCCTAGGATTATAGTTTTCTCCTAAAGGTTGCAAGTTTGAGTTGCACTACTATACTAAGGTCATGTGATTGTTCCTGCTCCCTTTGAATATAAAGGGATTAGTCCGGCCCAGAGGGCTGAACACCCTCTCTTTATGGGATAATCTAGCCAACTAACCTAAGGCGTAGCTCAATTGGCCTATGATTACGATTTACTTTTGGATGTTGTAGGTTTAAGCTGCGCTACTATACTGGCGTCATGGGGATTTATCTGGCTCCTTTTGAATAGAAAGGGATTTGTTCGACCTAAACGGTTGAAACACCCTCCCCTCATGGGATTAAAAAAAATAAAAAAAACCCAACCAGTTAAAGGTTCTGGCATGTGATGTTGCTTCCCTTGGGACTATTAGTGTATTTCTACTCAATCCATTAAAGTAGGACCGAAGATCGAGACTTGCCACCGACTCTCTTCTTTTTCCACATCCACCAGCGCGTCCATTCGGCAACATTAATTGTAGTTCTCACAACAGTGGATGTACCACCTAGCCTAAAAGGGGCATCATCTTGTAAAAACATACGAGTTTCTCTCCTAGGTTTCCCAAACGAGTCAAGAAACCCATATCTCGTGAAGTTTTCAAATCTAGTGGCCCACTTGTAAGTTTCCACAGTGGGCCAGATAATTTTAAATTCAAAAAAAGAGGATATTACAAAAAAATAGAAAAATTCATGTGAGTCCACCAAATGATAAACCTCACACCCAAATTATGGGTGCTTCGGAGCCGGTTTTTTTTTTTTTCACCCAAATGGGGCCGCGTTCCTATTTCTTTTATAACGTAAAGAAATTGGAGTTTTTTCATCTTCTCCTTCTTCTTCAACCCCTTCCTTCTTACCTAAGGTGCTACTTGTCCCCATCTACTTCAAAAGTAAATTAGTGAGAATAATAAATTATGTGTTGGATGTTGGTGAGGTGGAGATGAGTGGAGGTGAGAGATGCTACTATTTATTAGTAATTTTTTAAAAAGCTTAGAGAATAGAAAATGATTTCAGCTTGGAGAAACAAATAATATATTTTTGTTCCTCCCCCTCTCTTTGGTCAAGTAAAAAGCTGGTGGGGGGAATAATAAGGAACAAAAGAAAAAAAAAAATCAATGTCAGTCTTAAGAAGAAAAAAGGACCATACATTTGGTGGAGAGGATAAAGAGTGATTATACTTCGACCCCCATTTTATCGACTTTACTATTAGCTATTTGGATAAGATAAAGACGACGAGCAACCCATGGTTCTTTAAAATGAACGCCACCAACCGAATGCTCGTTCTTTAGTTTGAGGCATGAACAAGATTTCCAAACCGGAATGTTTTTGTTTTAGGACGAAACCTGCCGTTTTACATGCCCAAATCCCATGGTATTAATGTTGGTTAAAAGAAATGATGAAAATGACAAAAAGGAAACAAGGAAGAAGGGGAGGGTTGAAGAAATCTCACTTTCTTCATGTTATAAAGGAAATAGGAGAGCATTGAACTCTTTGCTGGTGTAAAAAACTTGCAGTAAGTTTATTGCTCTTCTACAAGAGACGTAAAAACAATATTCTCTAACACAAAGTTTCAGCACAATCTCTCCAATGGAAGCTCTAAAGAAATAGGTTAATCTCTAATGTGAATTCTCAATTCAAAACAATGAGACCCTTGCATTAGGGTTAAGAGAAAATCCTTTTTTATAACTCACAAGTCGTACCTTAGGGTTAGAGACCTTGTAGAACAAAAACTAAAAGTTTTGGCACAAACAGGAAACAATTCCATGTAGGAATGCGAGTTTCTACGCATCGTGCACTCAAGCCGAGCTCCATGTCCGCTTGAGCGGATGTTTTTTTTCAGTATAATTGATGCAAACTTTTCGAGCTATAACTTTGTCGTTTTAGCATTAATTGACACAATCTTGGAACCTATGGATATTTAGTCGAAAAGAGCTTTCTAATGGTAGGTAGCTTGCCCCAATCTGGACCTTGGTTTGTGAGATATGATCTTTTTAATCCATATTGTGCTAAAAAAATTACTTCAAAATATTTCAATTTGCGTTTTCCTTGATTTTTTTACTTTAGTGCATCCGGAGACTCATACCACAGTTCATTCTAAAAGAAATAAAAAATTAGAACTCAATGGATCTAGAGTTTTGTGGGACCCAGAGTTTTGTCTAACCCATGAATTAGCCAACACAAAAATATCCTAACAACTTAGCCGCCATTGAAATTCTTTCAAACTTGATTTGATATTGTTGGTGTCAAAATCAAATCCCACTAATTCGGACAAGCAAATATCAGCTGAACAATCAGTTTTTATTAGGAATCAGGTAACCAATATCTCTTGAGTTGACCTTCTAAAATCATCTAAGATCATTTTTGTTACAAGCTAAAAGGCATTGAAATTGTATAACCGTGGACCGTTTATTAATGGCTAGTACATTGTCGTCTCCTTAAGCCAACACGACATTGTTTTTCTCTTTTCCTTGATCAAGCGAGAGTGCCAATTAGCAAATGATGTCAATATTGTACCTTGCTTGATTTGGGGGCTGTGCTAATAAATTTCAACCTTCTTTTGTAGTCAACCTCATGATTGGTTCAATGGTTGAATGCATTGCAATGTTTCTCATTATTTTATCTATAGAATTGTTCTTTTTTTTTTTTTTTTTTTCTGTTCTTTCAATATAATTCTGTTTCTAGATTGAATGATGGTTAACTTACCTTGCATATACTTTTTTTATAAATAATTTTCTGATTCTCACATAAATGTACAGTTTAGATATTGGATGTTGAATCTTCCTCGAATATCTTGTGAAGAAAGCTTTCTTTCTTTAATTTAGCAATGAGAAGGCCTTTTCTATAAGTAGCATTCATGTAGTTGTTCTTCTCTTTCTATTATTGTTTTTCTTTATTGCTATTCTTCTATTTTTTTTTCTTCTATTTTTTTTTTCTGTCTCATTATTGCTTAATTTTTGGAGCCATTCGTTATAATCACATTGTTGTATGTACGATTGCTGTGCAAATAGAAAAAACATTGGGTGAAGCATGCATTCAACAGTATTTAATTTTGCAATGGAAACCAGCACACATGAAAACCTACATTATACAATTAAGATGTTATTTGACTTTGAAGATTGAACGTAAAAGGTTTGTTCTCCGTCATATATAAGCTAATGATGTTCCCCAATTGCTTTATGTTATAAAATGACTATCTTCCTTACACTAACAAAAAGATAAAAAAAAAAGAAAAGAAAAGAAAAGAGAAGAAAAAAAAAAAACAACAACAACAAACTATTCTTGTACTTGGTTTTTTAATGTACTTGACTATCATCAACCAAAGTAGATGAACATATCCCATGTGCAATTGTTCACTGCATGTTATAATTAGTGAAAAGTGTACACCTTTGTTTTAGTAGAAAAGGGTGTATAATTTTGAAATTAGCAAGGCATCTTCCTTGTGTCATATATCAAAATGTGCATTAGACTAAGTTGGGCATCCAGGTTTTGTAGCCAAAATTGATATTACAATTAGTGTAATTGTTTTACAAAATGACTTGGATTGCTTGTAAGCAATTTTCATTTCTGGCTTTTGATTTTTTTTTATTATTTTTATTGAAACCTATGGATCTGCTTAGCCTCAATGCATGAAATCTTTGGAATTGAACGTTAGCTATGTATTCATAGGAAATAATTCTCTAAATATTTAAAATAATGAAACTGTAGATTGGGAAAGTGGGTGTTTAGAGTGAGATGGAAGTGCAGTGGGCGACACATGAGATGGTTCTCTCTTAAGTGCGTTATGTAGTTGTTTAAATTTATTTATTTTCCAAATGATACTTTTATTTTGATACCAATGATAAATGTACAAATGACAGACTCTAGGACCAATTGTGTTAGGTGTAAACCTAGGTGCACTTTTACAACAACTGTGATATATACAAGAAGATAGGAGCAGGAGTACTGTAAAATGACCTATTCAGGAAGAGGGCAAAACATGAAAAATGGTATTGGTCAGCAGCATGCACATCATGGATTGCTTGCACGGAGATAGACATGGATGGTCGGATATAGTTCCATGTTTTTTAACATATTCATTCTTTAACATGGTGAAATAGGACCAACTTACTTTTGGGTTGGACAGACATGGGTGAATGATTTAAGGTATCGGGGTAGATGTGACTGCTATAATTTTATTTACTATGGTGATGTCTACTATTTTTTTTCTATAAAAAGTTGAGATTCATTGATGTTCACCTTTTAGGGACATCCACCTTTTAGAATCTCTGAGTTACACTCTTATATATTTCTTGACAAGAAGATCAGATTTTCATGGCAGATCTCTATTTGTAGTCATTTGTTTGTTGGTATTTTTTTCCCTATAGAAATCACTCTTTGTGAGCTTCCTTTTAAGTGAACTTTTATCTTTACTTTGGGTTAGCCTTATCCGGTAGGGTCTGAAATCTAGCACTTTGTGTCAATGAAAAGAAGATGTAGTTGATTTTTGCAGAGCTATTTGTTGGCCAAGTGGGTTCAAACCATAATTGGGTTCAGTATCTGGGGTGATTTCCCTAATTATATTAGGAATTTCCTGTTTGGTTAAACAGCAGTTTCTTAATAGGTTAGGACTTTCCTTTTTTTTCTAAATAGAGTTCTTAGGGGATAAGGATGTAATGATTATATATATGTTGTAATCTGTAACCCTGAAGAGAGGCTAAGAAAGAGGTTGAGATTCCAAGGCTATGGTTTTACAGATTGGACGAGAACCTAGTGGAAATTGGTTTCCCGTGGATGTAGGCATCTTTGCCGAACCACGTAAATCTCCTTATCTTCTTGTGTGGTTGATTGTTGATCTGGTTGCTTTTGCACACACGTGCACAACAAGTGGTATCAGAGCGTCAAAGTTGTGCATGAAAGATCAACGGGAAGAGGAGAGATCAACGTTGATCTCTGCCAGGCCACACTCTTCGGGATCTCTGTTTCCTGAAACAGAGAAACGAGAATCGGAGAAGAAGGCAGAAAGTAGGTTCTGCTGTGCTGGCTATCTTCGGTCAGTAGAAGATTAGTGGGCCGCGATCTTCATTGGAAAACGGTTCTTGGCTGCCGGATCTGAGGAAGAAAACCGGAGAATAAATATATATAAAAAAAAAAACTCGTCAGCCACAGGCCGTTCGATATTGCCGCCGCTGGTTGTTGTTCACCGTCGCCGCTGGTCGCCCCTCCTCGCCGCTGGTCGCCTGACCGCTACGCCGGAGCCGCAACAGACGGCCGCTGCCAATTACAGTCTGCAACTGGGTTGCAGACCCAGGGTTCGTTGAAGACGACCCAGTTCTGGGTTTTGGGTTCAGGTCGGGTCAGCTTGATTTGACCCGCGTGGAGAAAGCCCAGGCAGCGATCAAAGGTTGGTCCGGGTTTCGGGTCGGGTCCATTTGACCCAACCCGTGGTAAAGCTGAGCCTAGTAAAGCAGTGCAGGTTACGGTTCAGGTTGAGTCAACCTGAACCAGTGAGCAGTCAACGGTCTAGCCCGTCAACAGCCGTCGTCGTCAGCAGAGTGATGTCATCAGGCTGACGTCAGCCCACGTCATCGGACACGCGGTCAACGGCCAGAGTTGACCAGATTGACGGCAGAAGTTTGTTTATGCGATATCTTGATCGTCCGACGTCCGATCGGAGATCCGTTTGCGCCTACGGACTCATCTCGAGCAAATCTACGTGATTGTGGAAGAAGATTGGCTGTTTCACGGTCAACGAGGAGTTTGACCAAATTATAAGCGTAGAAAACCGTTTTTGCGATATCAGAGCCATCCGGAGTCGAATATCAGATCCGTTTCTTCTAGCGTACTCATGTTGATAAGATCTACAGTTTGGTGCAGGAGTTGAGGTCAGTGTTAGTTATTTGTTTTTCCTATTGCTTAATTTTATTAAGATGGAGAACAATATTATCAACACTACCATGGTTAAGCTCAACCATTCCAATTAGTTGATCTGGAAACCGAAGATGGAAGATATTCTCTATTGTAAAGACCTCCATGATCCCTTGAGGGGGATAGTGCCCGACCGAAAGATATGCAAGATGCTGAATGGAACAAATTGCATAGAAAAATGATTGGTCACATTAGACAGTGGGTTGATAACAGTATATTTCACCACGTGTCTAATGAAATCAATGCGAATACCCTTTGGAAAAAGCTAGAAGCAATGTATGATAAAAAGACCACAGTGAACAAAAGCTTCTTGATCAGAAAGCTTGTGAACATGAAATTCAAGGATGGTGGTCAGATTGAAGATCACATCAATGAGTTCCAAAGTGTGGTAGATCAGTTAGCCACTATGAAGATGATCCTTGATGATGAGATGCAAGCTTTGTTGCTTCTGAGTTCTTTGCCGGATTCATGGGAGACATTAATTGTTTCCTTGAGCAACTCTACTCCAGATTGTGTGTTATCTATGAGTCAGGTTACCAGTAATCTATAGAATGAAGAAACTAGATGAAAATCTACAGGGACAGATAATGCACAGGCCTTTGTTACTAAGAACAGGGGGAGGAGTAAGAGTAGAGGACCAAAGGGGGGTCGTGGCAAGTCTAGAGGTGAATCACAGTCCAAGTCTAGCAGTGAATCACAGAGCAAGAAAAAGTCTGTAAAAAGCTTTTTCTGTGGCAAGATGGGCTACATCAGGAAAAATTGCTTTGTCATGAAGGAACAAGAAGGATCTAACAATGAAAAGAAGAATGACAGTGATAACACTACAGCTATTTTGGAACAGGAAGTAGTGGTATTCGCCGGCGATGATGATAAGTGTTTGAGTGTTGCAGATGGTTAGGTTGAGTGGGTTGTTGACACAGCAGCATCCTGCCATGCCACTCCCTGCAGGGAGATGTTCACGAAGTACAAAAGCAGGTGACTTTGGTACTATGAAAATGGGCAACACGAGTCATTCAGAGATTGTTGGTATCGGTGATGTCTGCATTAAAACCGATATTGGTTGCACAATGACGCTGAAAGATGTGCGACATGTTCCTGATCTGCGGTTGAATCTGATTTCTGGGACTGCATTGGATCGTGAAGGGTATGAGAATTACTTCGGAAATGGTAGATGGAAGCTCACTAAAGGGTTTCTTATTATTGCGAGAGGAAAAACGGGTAATACGCTTTATAAAACACAAGTAAAGCTGTGCAAAAATGTGTTGAATGCAGTTCAAGACAATTCCTCTTTGAATTTGTGGCATAAGAGGCTTAGTCATATGAGTGAGAAAAGCTTGCAGATGTTGGTAAAGAATGATTTAATTCCTTGCTCCAAAGGTATATCCTTTGACCTTTGTGATTATTGTTTGTATGGCAAACAGGGTGCTTTCTCTTCGACATCAAAATTGAAATCAAATGTGTTGGATTTGGTATATTCTGATGTTTGTCGTCCCGTAGAGGTAGAATCATTGGGTGGCAATAAGTTCTTTGTTACGTTCATCGATGATGCATCCAGGAAGTTTGGGTTTATCCGTTGAAATCAAAGGATCAAGTGTTCTAGATGTTTCAACAGTTTCATGTCAAGGTTGAAAGAGAAACAGGTAAACTCTTGAAGTGTCTCCGCACAGATAATGGGAGATAGTATACATCCAAGCCGTTCAGAAGCTATTGCTTGAAACATGGCATTCGACATGAAAAGACAGTTTCTGGTACTCCACAGCACAATGGTGTGGCAGAGAGAATGAACCGCACTATTCTTGAGAAGATGAGATGCATAATAAGATTAGCACGGTTGCCTAAGTCATTCTGGGGTGAAGCCGTTCTGACTGCCGTTTATCTGATTAACAGATCTTTCTTAGTTCCTTTGAATTATGATCTTCCAGAGAAAAAATAGACAGGTAAAAATGTTTCTTATTCATATTTGAATGTGTTTGGGTGTAAAGCATTTGTACATGTATCAAAGGAGCAGTGTTCCAAGTTGGACGATACGGCAGTGAGTTGCATCTTTCTTGGCTATGGTGGAGATGAGTTTGGCTACAGGTTATGGGATCCAGCGAAGAGGAAGCTTATTAGAAGTAGGGATGTGGTTTTCCATGAAGACCAGTTCTTTAGAGATGTTGAGAAGATTAATAAGTCTTTTTAGTCAGTTGATGGATTGGTTGATCTTACACCGACTCTTTCTCCGGTGCAGACTACAGGTGGAGAAGGTAGACAAAACGATCCGGATTGTGATGAGGCACAGGGGTTGCCTGATGATGAGGGTGTTGAGCAGGGGGAGCTGCAATCTCCTTGTTTGGAAACCACGGAACCTCAAGTTAGGAGGTCTACAAGAGAGCGTCAACCATCAACTAGGTATCCTGCATCTGAATATGTTTTGCTTACTGATGAGGGGGAGCCAGATAGCTTCCGAGAAGCAATGACTTATGGTAATAAAGATGAGTGGACGAAGGCTATGCAGGATGAGATGAGTTCTTTAAAGAAGAACAAGACATATGAGCTGGTGCAACTTCCTAAAGATAGGAATGTTCTGAAAAACAAATGGGTGTTCGAACTGAAAAAGGATGAGAATGGGAAACTGGTGAAGCACAAAGCACGGTTAGTGGTAAAAGGCTTCGCACAGACGAAGGGTATCGACTTCAGTGATGTTTTCTCTCCTGTTGTGAAAATGACTTCTGTTAGAATCGTCTTGGGTCTAACCACCAGCATGGACCTTGAGCTTGAACAGATGGACGTGAAGACCGCGTTTCTTCACGGTGACTTGAAAGAAGAGATCTACATGGCTCAGCCAGATGGGTTTGAGGTAGAAGGAAAAGAACAGATGGTTTGCAAGTTGAAAAAGAGTCTCTACGGGCTGAAGCAAGCACCGAGACAGTGGTATAAGAAGTTTGATTCATTCATGTTGAGTCATGGGTACTGGAGGACAGTTGCAGATCATTGTGTCTATGTTCGTCGATTTATCGATGGCAGGTTCATCATCCTTCTTTTATATGTAGATGATATGCTTATAGTTGGACAGGATAGCAAGTTGATTGGCAAGTTAAAAGAGGAGATGTCAAAGTCGTTTGACATGAAAGACTTGAGTCCCGCACGAACGATATCAGGCATGCAAATACGTCGTGATAAGAGTTCCAAGCAGCTGTGATTGTCACAAGAGAAATATGTTGAACGAGTACTCGAGCGGTTCTACATGAAGATTGCCAAGCCAGTTATCATACCTCTAGTCAGTCACTTCAAACTAAGCAAGCGCTTGTGTCCTACTACAGATGATGAAAAGGAACGGATGGCATGTGTTCCTTACTCCTCTGCTGTGGGGAGTCTCATGTATGCCATGGTTTGTACACGGCCAGACATTGCTCATGCTATGAGTTTAGTGAGTAGATTTCTCGTAAATCCTGGAAAAGAGCATTGGGAAGCAGTGAAGTGGATCTTTAGATATTTAAGGGGTACTTCTAAGGTGTGCTTGTGTTTCGGAGGCTCAAAACTAGTCATGGAAGGTTATACTGATGCTGATTTTGCAGGCGATCTTGATCGTCGGTTGTCGACTTCTGGTTATTTGTTTACTTTCGTAGGGGGAGCTATCTCCTGGCAATCGAAGTTACAGAAGTGTACAACACAGTCTACAACTGATGCGGAATACATAGCTGCTAATGAAGTAGGGAGAGAGATGCTTTGGTTGAAGAGATTCCTTCAAGAATTAGGTTTGAAGCAAAAAGAATATGTAGTTTACTGTGATAGTCAGAGTGCTATGGATTTCAGTGATAATGCTACATATCATGGTCGCATGAAGCACGTTGATATCAAGTACCATTGGATTCGTGAGGTGATCGAGAAGAACTTCATGAAGTTGGAAAAGATTCATTTGGACAAGAATCCCTCGGACATGATGACAAAGGTTGTGTCTAAGGGAAAGTTGGAGCTGTGTTCAGAGTTGGCAAAGCTGAACTCCCAGTAAGGGGTTCAGGGCGCTTTCCCCATGGTCTGAAGGGGGAGATTGTTGGCCAAGTGGGTCCATACCATAATTGGGTTCAGTATCTGGGGTGATTTCCCTAATTATATTAGGAATTTCCTGTTTGGTTAAACAGCAGTTTCTTAATAGGTTAGGACTTTCCTTTTTTTCTAAGATAAAGTTCTTTGGGGATAAGGATGTAATGATTATATATATGTTGTAATCTGTAACCCTGGAGAGAGGCTGAGAGAGAGGCTGAGATTCCAAGACTGTGGTTTTACAGATTAGAGGAGAACCTAGTGGAAATTAATTTCCCGTGAACGTAGGTATCTTTGCCGAACCACGTAAATCTCCTTGTCTTCTTGTGTGGTTGATTGTTGATCTGGTTGTTTTTGCACACACGCGCACAACACTATTGCCCCTTTCTACTTCATAGTAAGGCACATGTTCATCTTTTATTTATTTATGTTTTTTGAAATAGATGTTCCTTATATTTTTTAACAAAATCATTTTTAGAGCTATATTATAAATACAGATATTGGCCAACAGTTGTTGTGCAAATCTTACCAATTAGAGTTCATATCATACTTCCGCCATTGTTGATCCTTGCGGTTTGAGGACTTGCCGGATTACTTCATTATTCATGAAGGTCAGTGTGAGATGTTATTCTGCTTTGTTAAGTTATTACTAAAACCACCATCTCAATTTTGTTATTCGTATGTCGTTAGATAGGATATAATAATTATTTTTTTTCTTAATAGAAATTAACTTAGAACAGTAAGCTCATCTGATTCTTGGTTTTTTAAAGGAACTACATGTTATTAGTTAACTATGCTTTCGACTTGACTATATTGAAATATCCTCGGGTTAGCAGCAATCCAAGAGCTTAAGTAAGAGTTTAAAGAACCTTTTTCTTGGGTGGGATTTCAATTTTTTTTCATTCATATACTTAGCGGTGTAAGTAAACCATGTCACGTTTACCAAGAAACTGATATAGGTAGACTGGGCAGGTTAAAATAAATTAATTATATTTTTTTTTACACATTCATGATAAAATATATAGAAAAATGTGATTTTTATCCTCAAATGGTTATTCAAATTCCATATCCATTATCTTATGAGGTCTCATTTTTCTTGTTATACATCAATGTTTTTCCCTTTATTATTTTTAAATGTACTAGCAAAAGAGGCTCATGCTCAACTCATACCGACACAAAAGAATAATGCTAAACTAATGACAAAATATATGAAATTCAGAAAGATAAAATGATTAAAAGAATTCAATTTTTTTAAAAAATTAAATTAATTAAAAACTATAAATAAAATATTCACTATTGAAAGAAATTAAAACGCTTTAATATCTTTTTTCATCATCTTTTATAGCAATACACTGCACAGTTATTTACTTTGGTTATTGCTCGTGAAGAAGGCCGTTGGGCATGGGCCAAAAAAAAAAAGATATTAAAATTAATATTTTTGGGAATAATATTAGAAATAAAAGAAGTCTAAATTTATAGATATGTTATTTTATCTTTTAAAATTCTCCATGTCAAAATCTATTAAAAAAAATATCTCAATGAATTTAAAAATTATTATGTTGAGAATATGTTTTACATAATTTATTTGATTAGATTATTCAAGCTTCGCTCTAAGGAACAAAATTGAGATAATCAAATGATGTATAAGGTGTCCAAGTCTACAATGCAATGTATTTGAGTCTGTACATTTATCTGCTACTGCAATGGAATTAGTACTGCTATTAGTCAAGTAAAGAGTACCTTTTTTTTTTACCGCGCGCAACAACCATACTCCCTATTGTCACATTCCATGAGTCACCTCAGAAGATTTTGATATAACTAGAGCTTGCAAGTTGACCAACAGACATAAGGTGTCTTCTTAGGCTCGGTACGTGCCTAGTATCATTCAATTGCGATGTACCGCCATTTGGCAACTTGATCTGAATATTTCCTTTGCCAATTATGTCATAAAGTTCATCATCACCAAGATAAACTTTTCCAAAGTCACCTTTTACATAATTTCTGAGATATTCTCTGTGTGCAGTAGCATGAAAGGACGCACCAGAATTTATAATCCAAGATTCAAATTTATAATCAAAAGAAATAATTAAAACATCTTGAACAATATCACCTGCAACATTTGTGGAAGCATCATTATCATTGTCATTGTTACACTTCCTTTGCTTGTTTTTCTTTGGTAGAGCTCTGCAGTTCTTTTTTTAGTGTCCATTTTTGCCACGATTCCAGCATGTGAACCCTCCTTTTAATGATCTTGACTTGCTTCTTGATTTAGACCTTCCACAATTTTGACTCCTCTTAGTTTTCCTTCCTTTGTTTTTTACATTCAATGCACTTCCTGATAATTCACCTGAAGATTTCCTGCGAAGTTCCTCATCGATGACAATACTCACAACATCATCAAACTTCTGTTTGCTTAATCTCGATGAATTACTTAATGAAGTAACCATATCACCCTAGCTATCTGGTAAAGAAGATAATAGTAATAGTACCCAAATCTCATCATCAAAATGTATTTTTACCGTTGACAATTGGCTCATGACTGTGTTGAACTCATTTATGTGTTCAGCAACAATCCCACCTTCAGCCATCTTCATATTAAACAATCTTTTCATCAAATAAACTTTATTTAAGAAAAAGGTTTTTCATACATTCGTGAAATGACAACCATAACATTTTCAGTGGTTTGCTCTTTTGAAATATTGAATACAACAAATTTTTCTATGAGTACCTCCCATTCTGGATCTGACATAGTCGCAGGCTTTTTGGCTTTTCCTCCAAGTGGCAAGTAGAAATTCTTCTGGTAGAGGAGATCTTCTATCTGCATCTTTCAAAATGCGAAATTTTAGCCATTGAATTTTTCAATCGTCTACTTTGTGTTGTTTGTCATTGCTCCTACTCAAAACAAAGCTTTATTTACTTAATTATTTTTTTGTCAATCAAACAGTAAATCTATTCCGTCTATCTTATAAATTTCGTTAGTATGAGTACACAGAAAAAAAAAACGGACCACAGTTCGAAGTCCAGCTGACCTCAAAAAACACAATTGAATTTTGGCCGTTGAATCTGGTCAAACCTTCTGTTGATCGATGCTGACATCACTACCTGAGGCTCTGCTAGGCTTCTAAAACAGATCACGTCAAAACCGACCTGAAACTGAACCTAAACAAAGCGAATCTGCAGACTAGGCTTTATTATGAGTTGGGTCGACCTAAACCTGACCCAAACCTCAATCTGAGTTGCTTCCTGGGCTTCACTGGTTAAGGCTTAACCCAACCCGAAATTGACCCAAACAGATCTTCCTTTTCCTCTTCTAATTCTGCAATAGGGGCGTGCAACCCAAGCCACCCTTCTTCCTTGACAGCGATCAACCAACGATGAATGGTCCGATCGACAGGCGGTAACACGAGCGATTGTGGGCGTCGACTTCGGCAGTGGGATTGCGGAAGATGGCAGCAACAGTGGCGACGACACCCCTTCTCCGGCAATGCTCTTTTCTCTTTAATTGCAAGAGGCTGGGACCCTCTCTCTCTTTTCCAATGAAGGGGATCAATAGCGAAGACTGTCGCGGTCCCTCGTTCAGCAACGATTGCAACAACGAAGAAGTAGTGGGATTCAGTAGCCTTGCCGGCGATCTTTCTCTGACATAACCCTTGCTGCGCTCTGCGATCCAATTATCACAGAACCCCTTTGATCTTCTCCAGCAACCCAAATCCTTCTTCTTCTTTAACTGTGGCTCAGATCAGAGATCTGGAAACTCAGATCTCCACTTCTGTTTCACGAGAACAGAGAACTGAACCCTTTACCGTAGGATTCAATCCATCGATCCTTTGATCACAACCGCAGCAATCAACTCTGAGATCTGAACCTTCTCTCTAATACTAGTTGTTGAGAAAGAAAAAGAAAAACAAGATGCACACAATCCACAGAATAAACACGAGATTTACGAGGTTCACCCGATGTGAGCTACGTCCACAAAGATTCAAGCCTATTCACTATTGTTGGAGATCACCACATAAAAAAAATAGTCATCTTCTTATTATTAAAAAAGTACAAGACTCTTCATAGGGTTCTTCTCTGCAGAGCAACAACTCTCTCTCTTTCTCACTCCACCACTCAGAATAATACAGAAGCCCTAATTAATAACACTTGGGCATTTACAACTGTCGGATCTAGCCTTATAACAAGGGGTCCAGATTAAACCTTCAGATTACATATTTACCTCAATAAATATTGAATATACCTAGATCAGGCTTCATCAACCCATCACCAAGGGGGGTTGGTCCAATTCATGATGTCATGTAAGAGTGACTGGACATCGCCTTTAAGGATGGCATTTTGCAAGCTCTATTATATGCATAGGTTTGTGCCAGCAAGGAGGGCTAGCATTTCTGACTCAATTGGGATAGAATCTTGAAGTTGATTTGCATAGGCTATCTGAATAAGCCTGGAGTGTTTATGGAAAGCTACACCTATACCTGCATTGTTAAGATTGTTTTTATCAAAGGATCCATCAAATTTCATCTTGAGCCATCCCTATGGAGGAGGTCGCCACCTTAGATGTGGAAGAAGTCTATTGAAGGTGAGACACTTTAAATCCCATGCCATCTTCCAGGTGTGGTAAAGTTTTAAACTCTAACGAAGTGTAAGCTCGAGATAAAGGGGTTGATGGGTGAAAATGTATAGGTTTCCATTCCATATGTACAAAGAGACGATCACCTCTAGTTGTCGGGCATCGAAAGAGAAGGACCAAAACCGGCTCGTAAAGGATAGACATTGCATTAGGTTAGGTGAGAGGGGGCTTTAGATGGTGGTGGTAAAGAGACATTCTCTGAAGAGATGATCAATGGTTTCATCAACCTTTCCACATAATTGACATAGACTGGACGAGATGATATTATGTCGGTGAAGGTAGTGGCTAGTTTGTAATTATTATGCAAAACTCGCTACATAAAAAACTTAATTTTGGAGGGTACTGTAGCGGCCAGAGCTTATTCCAGGGGAGATTTGGGCCGATAATAGGTGTTGTTTGTGCGTGGTAAAGCCCCTTGATAATGCAAGATCCTGCCTCTTCTTTTTTCTAGCATGGGGTGTCAGGTCCACCAATGGGCCAGGATAATATAGCTTGGGAGATGTGGGGTTCGAAAAGAGTAGAGATTTTCCCCTTGTCCCAGACCCTATTATCTAGGGGATCAAGGAGGTCTCGTACTAGAGTTAGAAGGTGGGATTGGGCAATATTCAAATTTAAGTCTGAATGGTCAAGTAGGTGGCCAAATGGGAGCTACTAATCCTAGAAAATTCTGATGTGAGTGCCATCTCCAATCGACTAATGTAGGTCCTGGAGAATAGTATTTTTAAGGGATCGCAGTCGTTTCTATAATGGGGATGCGGACTTTGTGGGTAAACGGGAGCCAAAGTCTGTGTTTGAGATATTTCTAAGAGAGGAGTTGGACCCACCATGCAATGGGTTTAGTGATGACCTGCCAGATTAATTAGCCCATGAAGGCCTTACTCTAAATGTCCAAATTTCGTATACGAAGTCCACCAATGTGTTGAGGTGTTGTTAGGTGATCCCAAGCTATGGAGTGAGATATTTGTGGTGAGCAGTGGTACTGGTCCAAAGAAAAGAGGACATCTTACGTTTGATAAATCCGCTTACTTGTTTGGTGAGATGTTGATGGGGTAGCCAATAGTTTGGGATGACAGAACAAACAGATTTGAGGAGGGTAGTGCACCCAGCAGGGTTAAGTTAGCTACCTCTATTGTGATTTTGAACATCACCCGTTGTGCACATACATAAATCACAAGATCAACACAAAACAACCAACCACACACAAGAAGAAACACGAGATTTACGTGGTTCACCCAAACAGGGCTACATCCACAGGCACAGAGACGATCATCTTTACTATCACAAGTAAAGCATACAGAGACTCGTTCTCTTACATCGTCTCACCTACGTGGTATGAGAACACCACGGGCATGAGAGCTCTCACCTCTATTCAACTACGCAAGATCTAGGGTTACAGACTATACATATATATAATCTCCGTTTTCTTGGCCACCAAGAAAGCCCCGGTGCAATTACCAAAACACCCTTGACTTTAAACCAGTCCCTAGCTAACCCAGTGGACTCATCCGGCTAAACCAGAATACAAGACATAAATCCAACAATCTCCACCTTGGCTTGAATTCCGTCAAACTCGAACAACCAGGAGATAAAACCGGCAATGTCTTCACGTACTTTGCTGAATGGTACGTCACTGCATCGACGATGCAGACTTCTTCAACATTTTGATTTGTTGAACTAGGACATGGACTTTGAGCAAAGTTCATCTTCTCGTCAAACTCCACTTCGAACTTAAAGCTCGAATCCATTGACGAATCTGAGTGATATTGATGAATCACTCACCATCCTGCCCCATCTTCAACATCACTGTGAAGATCAAATCACTACAAGCATGCAAGCAAAACAGATTTGGAATACAAGTCTAGATGACTTCACAACTGCAGAAACCTCTGCCTCCGAGTGGTCAAAAAACTCCATTTGACCGGGCCTCCGATCAATCAAACACATGTTTGACAACTACTGACGCATCAGCTCCTCCTTGCTGATTCTTCATTGGTTTTGCTCTAGCAAGATGAATAACATCACATGTGATCCAAAAAACATGTGAACCCCAAACGAATAACTTCGTTTGAATTAACAAACCCTTTACAACTAGGCCGGCGACTCCTATTATTGGGTTTGCAACAATAACCAGGTCAAGTAAACCCGATTCTAACCTGAATCCACATCTATTTAGATCTCCTTCACAAGACCTCTGCACCAAACTGTAGATCTCAACACCACGAGCACGCTGGAAGAAACGGATCTAAAATCCAAGTCCGGATGGCTCCGATATCGTAGAAATAAGTTTCTACGCTCCGATCGGTCAAACCTTCTTGTTGACCATCAAACAGCCAATCACCCTCTTCCACTGTGTAGATCTGCTCGAAACGAGTTTGTAGGCGCAAACGGATCTCCGATCGGACATCGGACGATCAAGATATCGCAGAAACAATTTCAACCGTTGAATTTGGTCAAATCTGCCTGTTGACAGGTGCTGACGTCATTGATGACGTCACTGCCAATTCTGTTGGGCTTCTGAAGCAGACCCGGGTCGGGTTCACATGACCCGGAACTGAACTGAACTGCGCGCTTGCTGGGCTCTGCTGTTAATGGGTCGGGTCAAACGGACTTGACCCGACCTAAACTTGTTGACTCTACTGGATTGAACTATTGGGCTTGTTACCACGGGTTGGTTTTGACCTAACCCGAAACCCGGAACCCAAACCGTAACCTATTCTTCTGGGCTTATATCCACGACGGGTCAAGTCAAACTGACCCAACCCGAACCCTTGAGCCGACCTGAAACTGACCCAGTTTCAGTCATCTTCCTCACGCCGTCTCTCTTCTGCAACAGAGAAAACGGACGCCTGCGTTTCGTCCTCGGCTACAGTCCGGCGACCAGCGGCGGCGGAAAACTACTAGTCCGGCAACGGGGACGGCGACCGCGATCAGGGGTTGGCAGCGGCGACGGCAGTGAACAGATTGGCGAGAATTTTTTTTTCTTTTTCTTTTTTTCAATCTTCCTTCCCGTTTCTGGTTCCAACGATAGAGGCGGAACCCAGGGTCCCTCATATTCTCAGTTGACAATGATGGCGGGCGACGGTGACCGGTGGTTCTCCAGCTGCGGAAGGGCAGTGGCGGATGCGATCGGCGACGCGCAACAACACCACGCATAGCAGCGGCAACAGGAGGGCAAAGGGCGGCGATGATCTGGTTGTCTGCGCAAATTAGAACAAGCGAAAACCTCCCTTTGCAACCACCGACCCTTCGTTGTTTCACTGTTCTTCGATCCGAACCCAGTTCTCTTCTTCTTGGATCCGTGGCCCACCGAAATCAGAGATCTGTTTTTCCGGTTTTCTCCTATCCGATCAGTGTGGCCCTTTGATCATATCACAACTGCAGCAATTGACTCCAAAAGATTTGAAAACATGTGAATCCTTTTTCCTCCGATCTTAGCAAGACCGGAGAACCCAATCTCGTCTTCTTCACCGATGGTGGCCCAACCAGAGATCACGAACTTGATCTCTCTTCTTCTCTGTTTCGAAAACAGAGATCCAAACCCTTCGACAAGGATTCAATCAGTCGATCTTCATGCGCACAACCTCCAAGCCACCGAGCGATCTCCACCTCGCTCAGAAACCCGAGGAACACCAACCTGGGCTCTGATACCACTTGTTGTGATTTTGAACATCACCCGTTGTGCACATACATAAATCACAAGATCAACACGAAGCAACCAACCACACACAAGAAGAGATACGAGATTTACGTGGTTTACCCAAACAGGGCTACATCCACGGGCACAGAGACGATCATCTTCACTATCACAAGTAAAGCATACAGAGATACTCGTTCTCTCACATCGTCTCACCTACGTGGTGTGGGAACACCACGGGAAAGAGAGCTTTCACCTCTCTTCAACTGCGCAAGATCTAGGGTTACAGACTATACATATATATAATCTCCGCTTTCTTGGCCACCAAGAAAGCCCCGGTACAATTACCAAAACACCCTTGACCTTAAACCTGTCCCTAGCTAACCCAGTGGACTCATCCGGCTAAACCGGAATACAAGACATAAACCCAACAACCTCTCCAATTGGTGATTTTGCCATGGAATTTGGGGATAATAGTCTCCCAAAGTTTAGATGAGGACTTGTCAATAGTGAGAGATGAGCTAAGATAAACCATCAAAGACTTGTCATTGAGAATGTTTAGATCAATCAGGCATTTTCTTTGAATACTGCGATACATTGATGGAGAATAGAATGTGACTCTTCTGGAAGTTAATGCGTCATCCTCTTTCAACGGAGAATTTGCTCATGATATCCTTGAAGAAGTTACTTCATTTGTCTGATATTTTGGAGAAGAGAAGGATATCATCCACAAATTGGAGGATTGGTATTGGGTGTCCACCTAGTGTAAATTAGCAAAGGGATTTTTTGGCTCAATCCTATGTTGTATATAGATTTGCTTAGAGCTTCCCTGCAGAGATTATATATGTAAGGGGAGAGAGGGTCGCTTTGTCTAACGCCTTTGGTAGGGTGGATCGTGTTTGTTGGGGTTCCGTTGATCAGGACCTTGTATCGCACAGTCGTAACACATTCCATGATCATGTCTATGAAAGCATTATCAAACCCAAAATGTAGTAGGCAACTTCGGAGGAAGGACCAAGATAAAGAATCATATGCTTTTTCTATGTCCAGTTTGATAGCCATCACATTGGTCTTTCATTTGTTCTGTTTCATGACATGAGGAATTTCTTTGGCAATGATAATATGATCCAACGCTCTTCTGTCTTTCACAAAAGCCCCTTGGTTGCCACTGATTAAAGATGGGAGAAGTTCTCGAAGTCGTGTGACAAAAACTTGCGAAATGATTTTGTAAAGAACATTGCTGAGGCTGATTGGGTGATAGTCCTTGGGTTGTTTTGGTGTAGAAGTTTTCGAGGATAAGCACAATGTTAGTTGTGTTTTATGTTTGGTGGAAGGGTTGACGTGCGGAAGAAATTAGATACAAACATGGTCAGATCATCCTGTAGGATATCCCCAAAAAAAATTGGAAAAAGGAGGCGGGGTAGTCATCAGGTCTTGGTGCTTTATGAGGTGGCATGGAGAATACTGCTCTCCGAAGCGCTCTTTTTTGGTGGGGATAGTCTTTAGCCTCATATTATTTGTCATTGACATGAGGGTGGTGAGGTGTGAGGGTAAGGTTAAGGTGGGATCACTGGTAAGTGTAGAGGGAGGATAGAAGAATTCGGTATTGTATGCATGGCAGAGGACCCGTATCTCATCCAAAGTAGTAAGAATTACACCCGTTGGGGTATAGAGTTGGTGAATATGGTTAGACCGAGATCGCACTTTGGCAGCCTAGTGGAAAAACTTGGTGTTATTGTCTCCTAAGGTTAAGCAGTTGACCCATGACCTTTGAGCCCAAAAACATTCAAGTTGAACCAGTTGGGTAGTATACTCGCTAATTAGATGTTGTTCTAGTTGATGGAGGAAGGTCGAAGTAGGATAGTGAATAGAGTTTTGGATGCCCGCTACTCTGTTTTTTAGCTTTTCTAACTCATAAAGTACATTACCCACATTCTTTTTGTTCTAGTGAAGAAGGTGAGGATGCAAGGCAATGATGGATGCATGGAGATCAGGTCGGGGGGGTTTGAACTGAATGGAGTAGAGTCCATTGTTGTTCGACCCAAGGTTTAAAGTTTAGGTCCATGTGCCACATTACCTCATATTGGAAATGTTTCCATTTAGTGAAAGGGGTAGGCAACTGGGATAGTAGAAGACGGTTATGGTCAGAGCGAATCCTTGGGAGGTGAGAGACGGAATGTTGGTCAAAGTGAGCAGTCCAATAGGCATTACTTGGTCGTCTGTCCAACCGTTCAAGCATATGGGCCAAGCCTTTCCTATTGTTTGGCTACGTAATTAGAAAGCCCTTGTAACACAAGTCAGAGAGTTGAGAGAAATTGATGAAATGATGGGAATCTTTGATACGTGAGGATAAGCAAAATGGAGAACCACCTTGTGTTTCTTGGGCTGAAAGGATGCAATTGAAATCGCCCAGAAGGACCCAGGGGGCTATGCCTATATGATTGGCTTTAATGGTAAGGAGATCTTGCCACAACTGTTTTCGATGAATCCAGTTGGTGGAGGCATATACACCAGAGACGAAGAAAGATGGGACCAGAGGTGAGGCATATACACCAGAGACGAAGAAAGATGGGACCAGAGGTGTGTGTGGCAGGCTAGGACAGTAACCTGCTGGTCAGAGTGACCTAGGATGGTAAACCGCTGTGGGTTCCAACAGAACCAGATGCCTCCACCCTTTCCCCAGCCCGAAATAGTTATAGATGGCCTGGGAGGAATGACGTGATAGTCTTTTAAGGGTCGAGAGGTTGATGGTGTAGTCGTCCTGGTTTCTACTAGTATTAGTATGTCGGGTTTGTGAACTTGGAGAAGCATGTTGATATGAGTCTTTATTGGAGCCTTCTGGGAGCCCGAACATTCCACATTAGTATCTTTGGGAGAGCCATATCAAAATAATAATAACAAAGGTGAAACAAACGGAGAGGGTTTAGACAATACCCAATGCTGTGTCTGTGGAAGCAGCCTCCTCAATAGAGCAGATAGTGAGAGGAAGTGGGACTGAGCTGTAGGGTTGTAGAATGACCTCCACCCGTGTCTTGTTTCTGGAGTTTAAGGTGAATAGAGAGGCCCAGGTTGGCCACTTCGGTTTTCGTTGAGCGAGAGGGTATTGTAAAATAGTTCTTCGACTTGGAGTTGTGGGGTGGAGCTGGCTGATGGCATTATCTCTCATCTTGTGGAAGTAAGTTTGGTTTTTGGTATGAAGATGTTCGGGGAGAGGCTCCAGACAAGCGGTCTCTGGGTTGAGCCAGAAATCGAAAGGGGACTGGCGTGTCATAGGGATGGCTAGAAGCAGGTTAAGCGGTAGGTTGACACAAGGCAAGTTGATGGTGGCCGAGTAGAGGACCGAGAGTGGGCTGATGATGCGACCAGTGGGGGGATTCCTTTAGGTGATGACCCAGTACCAGGCAGGGTTGTCTACTCGTCATCGCTAATGTTTGGAAATCGTATTCCACATTAGTTCCTCAGCTGAGCCAGAACCCTGGGAGAATAAAACTGGCCAGCCTCATGAGAGAACCAAGCCGGAATTCATTCTGGGAGCCAGATCTTATTCACCCAAGTGGTTGATGGAGGTTGAAACATCAGGTTGGAGGGGCTCTATGGAGGGGACGGGGAAGAGTGAAAGTTGCTTCCTCATCCCCATAAATTGCCTCCACCTCCGGCCCGATTGTTGTGACCTGATGAGTGGGGGTTGTTGGGCGAGTGGGACAGGTCCTCCATGGCTGAGGAGGTGGTGGTCGTTGAGGGGAAAAGTTGTTAAGTCTTGAACCTAAGAATTGGGGATTAGAGTGGATCCCGAGGCATGGCACACATAACCCATAGCAGTCTATGCCCTGTCAAAACACATACGAAGTGCTATAAGGGAGATCCCACAAGTATGTGTAAGGAAAACCCATATACACGTATTATTCATTTTGCACAAATAAGTAGAAAACCTGGAGAATTCATCTTGCAATACTTCATAGGCACTAATAAAACCACATTCATTCATAATTAATCTCCAAGTCTATAGATTAAACCATCCACTTGCACATGAAAACTAAGATACGTAAACAAATCCTTTTTCATGAATGTAAAGTCCCTCAAACAGTAGCTTCAAAATAACATAATAAAACCACAAGCCAAAGCATGGCCATATCCTAAAATAAACTCCAAAGCAAAAAAAAACTCCAAAACATAATCCCATGACACTTCGGAGAATTATTAGTATAAGACATTATCCTTACTCCAATCATCTACACCTTGAAGTACCATTAGGGTTCCCTTTGGGGCTGCATCGACTGCCGTACTAGCAATGGGTTCGATACCTTTAATATTAAGGGTAGCACTGTTAACACAACGATTAAGCAAATATAAGGATATATAAGACTATCGTAATATATCAATCGAATAAAAAGTCATATTGATTAAAAGAAAGCAATAATCAAAAGCTAAGCATATTGTGCATGTAAATAAGCATAAGTCACGAATCATAAATAGAATTACAATAACATACTAGTTGGCATCCATATAGTTATCTTTTCTCTTGAACGAGAGTATATCATACTGTGGAAAATCACTAGTGGTCGGGTTAAAACCATTTAGTTATCCTAAGAGCGCCGACCAACTCTTCATACAACTACTACAGTAGGTAACGCATTAAATACCCTCATTCGGTCCCGTCGAACTTCCTATAGATACAAGCTAAGTGGTGCCGACTCAATGTATAAAGACCAATCGAAATTCATACTTTCACACTTATCATACGGAGTGATTGATTCATTCTTATATAGAAACATATATCGGTCTTAAGATTGTATTCAATCATAAAAATCAGAATTAAACGAAGTAACTGTTCAAACAAAGCATACTTAAATGAGCTATTGGACCTCAAACCCTTTTAACTTTAGTTACTCCTATCTTGGCTCACGGGCTCACGCTCAATAGAAGCTCTGTCTCTGATTTTACGTCAAGTTTCATCAGGAAAAATGGGTACATAATTAGATCATGTTAAAGGCAATGTTTATTTAAACAATATGAATGCATTTGGATTCGGTGGTTTTCAAGGTTATTTACTAGCCAACCCTATGCTAAGATAATCCGTGTTTCCAAGGTCATTCATTACAACGTATTCATAAAACGTCTGGTATCAATGTGTTACCAAAAGTCTTGGTATTACATTGTGTAGGCATTACATACATCTTCTTATGCCAACACCCATGAAATGATGTTGAAAACCATCCGAAAAATCAAGAAGAAATGAGTGACAGCTGTACACTCTTCCTCCTTCATATTTGATTACCATTGGGCCTATTTTGTTAGGGCAAAGGTACCAATTCTAAGGCCCTAATGGTCTTTGGAAGTCCCTACTTTTTTTAAGTTCACTGTGTTCCTACGACTTAGTCGTGTGTAGGTCACGACTTAGCCGTGCCTTACTAAATTTTTTCACAGTTACAGTTCAGCCGTATTTTGTCTTATAGCTTAGCCATGGGTTAGCTTATGGCTTGGCCACGGCTTGGCTACAGTTTAGTAGTAGTGCATTCCACGGCTTAACCGTGGGGTTAGCCGTAGAAGACAGTCAAGTTTTGGTTATCTGGAAAGCTAGCCATAGAACAGTTACGGCTCAGCCGAAAGCTTCAGAATTTTTGAAGCTGTAGCAAAGTTCAAAACAGAACTTCTCCCAATTGGATCCAATGTAGTTTTCTTTGCTTCAATCTATCATCTTATATTTCACAACTCACATTTTATCATTCATTTATAAACATATTCATCATTCACTCAAGCCATCATATGTTCTTGAATAAAAAGGGTGAAAGAGCTATAGATTTGCATTTAGGAAGAATTCTTCAAGAATCAACACAAAAAAAAACATACATGCAACAATATACACTCATATACTTGCCTCTAATTCAGTGCTTTACCCAATCAACTTCTCACTCGGTTTGATGGTGGAGAAAGTCTCAATAGAAGATGATCCTACTATATGCAAAGACATGTAATGGGTAAATTGGGTATGAAATGCATGCATGTTACTTCTTTGAATTTCCTTGACTCTTTTGAACTCAAAGAATTGCAAAGATGATGGGGATCTTACCTTAAAGAGCTGTAGAGAAATGAGAGATTAAAATTGGAGGTTTCAAGGAAAGAGATACACAAGAGGGTGAATAAAGAGGAGGATAAAACCTAGTAGAAACACAAGCAAGGTTCCTAGATTCAATTTCCAACTCCGGGCTTGAATAAGAGATGTCGAAGAGTGAGAAGAAGAGGCTCCAGCAACAAGGAGAAAGAGATGCAGAGAGGGAACAATGGAGTTGGTTTTTAAATCTAGTTGTTTTGGAATTTACAAACAAGTCCACTTGGTTTTATGGATTTTACAATTTGAGTCAATTGAACTTCAATCGGGTTAAGATGAATCCAAATTGAGCTGGGTCAAAAATGAAAGTTGACCCACAGGATAAAATACACATGATACACTAAATATGGTGCCTAAATGGTGCATGACCATGTAATTTTAATTTACGAGAAGATCCTCGACTACCTAAGGTGTGAACCCGACTCAACTACCCATCCATGAGGATTTGAGTTGAATTAGTCTAAATATGCATTAATTGAGATAAAATAAAATTAATTATTGCAAATCAATGTTCGGATTTGGACATTCGAGAATTAGTGTATTGCCGTTGCTGGAATGGAGCTGTTTTTTTGGCACAGGGATGTTATGGGGTTGATGCAGAATGAGGGTGGGGGCTGTACTGGGTGGGGGTTCTGGTTCTCGAAAATTAAATTTGGGAATTCTATATCCACTGATGTGCTGTAATGGCGGATAGGTGAGCTACCCAAGCTAGCGCTCGAAGCTTGGATGAGATGACTAAAGCTAAGACTAGAGCGCTAGATTTTTCAGAAGACCATTGGACAACAAGCTGGATGGAGAGGGACAGGATCTCTATAGAATCTTGCTGAGGAGAAAATCTATTAGATAGGGCCAGTAACTTGGAGAAGGGGTTAAGGTTGTAGTCCACTGGAAATGGCTGACTGGGCTAGGGCACAGATCCGTGTGGGGGTTAGCTCGACGTATATGGCGTGGGCAGAGAAGTGGGGTAGATGGTTAGATCTGGGCTGCACTTACCTGGGGCTCGGGTTGGCCTACCTAGAACTGGAGCTGCTGATGGGTCGGTCATGACTAGGAGGGAAAGTGCTGAAGAGAGACAACGGTTTTTGTCCTCCTGGAGCCAGCCCGCTGCTGTCGAATCCTCGTTAAGAGTCATTAGATGAGGGCCTGATGACTTTTCGACTATTGTGAACTTCCGGCGGATTGGTGCGCAGGTCAATGGATTCGTCGCAGAAAAAGCAGGCGATCTCCGGGAAGCATAGGGGACCACAGCCTTTTACACCCAATATCGTTCTTAGGGTAGACATCTGAGATTGGTTTGAGCCCAAGTTAATTTCAACTATAACTCTGGCGAATAGTGCACAACCCCCAGCTCAGCCTTGGGATTCCGTGATGGAATCCAAACGGATGAGTTGGCCAATTGGAGCCATAATCGGTTGAAGGGCATTCGCACTCCAGAACTCAATAGGTAAGCCAAATAGGTGAATCCAGACCGGGGTAGAGCCAATGAAAGCTTTGTGTGGGTCAAAATTTGGCACCCAATTTGTGACAGCAAGTTTTAGGCCACCCACCTTCCATGGGGAGCAGGTTCGAACGAGATTGATGTCGGCCGCATTGGTGAAGGTGAAGAGATAGAAGCAGTTCGAAGTTCGACAATAACCAGAAATCCCCGCAAGCACCAAACCGTTGGAAGTCGATTTCAGAGGAGTTTGGTGGGGAGTTTCCGTGGGAAAGCTTTCCCGAGAAGAAAGAGGTGCCGACCTTCGATGGCCTGGGATGTAATCACTGGAGGGATGATAATAAGAGGGACGTCGTCGAGAGGAGGAGATGAGTTGGGGTACCAGATGCCAAAGGGTAAAGAGGGTGAGTCTGGGAGCAGTGGAAGCGCTTGTATTATGTCACGGTATGATTTGCGAGGTGAGTGAGATGGGAGTGATTCAACAGAAGATGTGGGGTGCGAATGTGGGTCGAGTTGCATCAAACCTGGTGGAGAGGGACGAGCCACAGAGTGGGAGACCAGAGGGGGTGGTTAAGACTTAAGAGGGTGGAGACGAAATCGTCGTGTGGGAAGTCATAGGGTGGGGTGGGAAGCCCTCATCCTTATCCCTTTTGACAAGGTTATAAAATGCGAAGTTGCTATCACGGACTTTGGTGTGACGTTGCTATCACTGCTAGTCCTCTGTGTCTTCCCACAATTTTAGCGATTATGAAATCCACAAACGGGTTTTTCAAAGAGAGTTTCATATTTGTGGTAAACTGATAGGATTCTAACATCCATAGGATGTAAGATACACTGGTTGTCAATTTTCAAAAAAGTTATAAAATGACAAGCCGTATGGTAAAGAATCTCCATCACAGCCTTATTATTATTATTATTATTATTATTATTATTATTATTAGTATTATTATTATTATTTGCTAAAAGGGTAATGTAACAGCCCAAAATTTGGATTTTCGAAGAAGTTCACATTTTAAGCCTCTTTTTATTTTTTCCGCACATTTACAAGATTAGATCACATAGAATTGCGACGAAAATCTTTATCAATTATCAAATAATGAGGATTTTTCACAGAGCGCAAGTTTAATAATGCTAATTCATTAATTAACATAATTTATCTAATAATTTCAAACTAATTAATGCTTGTAAAGCATTTTTGTATGTCTTTAGAGTACGTCATTCGCACTCTTTTTTTATATTTCGTTGTTCCCAATTAACTATAATAACATTATAAACTTTAGTATCTATTTTGTCACCTACAAGCGCCAATCAAAGAGGGTAAAGTTATGAAATAATCTCAGCAAGTATACCTACCCAACTTTTATATTTTATACCATATTTTGATAAAAATCAAAGACAAATAAATCACATGATTTTCAAAATAGGTTGACAAGATAAAATAATATAAGATATAAGTTCATGCATAAAATCAAGTGAAAATTTTACAAATACCATACCGTGTTTAAAACAAATTGGCCTCCCACGTGGGTTAAGTTGTTACAGGTATTATAGCAGCCCCATTTAATGTGATGGGAACAAATAACAGAATTTGGTAGCAGAGAGTTAGAATTATGGCCTTTGGCCATCAGAATAGAGTAACAGAATTTGGTACCGAAGTAATTGATTGTCAATGACAGAAATGTTAACTAATCCGCAAATAATTTAAAAAATATATCCCCTACACAGTGGTGCCCAACTATACTAGACTTAAATAGCCTAGTGGTATCGCCTTAATTCTAAATACATATAAACAGACAAATAATCATAAAACAGAATTTATTTACATATAACAAATTCCAAAGTTGACAAAAGCGATGGTCCAATGCCATAAATCATATAACAGAGAAAAATATGTTTTATCATATTAGAGTACATATTAGGTATGATTGAAAACATAAACCAAATAATCAAATTTCATTATACAAAAATCTAGATTTTACAGGTCATACTACACGCTCGGTCTAAGCTAACTTAATCCTAGAAAATCATGGGATTCTAAATACATTATACTTGCCCTAAATGTAATTTGGATGACCGTGAGGATCTCCTATTTAGATTTGAGTAAATTCTTAATTGGTGCTTCTAAAAGTAGTTTGTATTCGGAGAACCCATGATGTCACACCCTTAAGTTTCTTTAACCCTAGTTATACTTCAACTTCAAGGTAATTCGAAGGTGGGTGTCAAGCCATGAAGACGTGTCTTACTATTGGTTCAAATTTAGTTTGGGTACATAATTTTTACATTAAACTAAAAACCTAATCTTAGAGAAAATCCTTAGCTTAATCATAGTTAAGGGCACAGATATTGTCTCATAATCTTATGGTCCACACTAGAGGAAAGGATATCAAAATTAATTAAACACTGGTCATGGTTCAAATCAGTCCTTAGTGAGGGACTTTAAACATAGAATTATATTCTCAAATTTATGGAAAACCTTCTAATAAAAAAGAGCACAAAGGTTTTATTAGTAATTAATCTAAGGTAGAAGGGCTTCTTTGGAATTTTTAGAAATTCACTTAAGGCTCAAAAGAAATAGCACGTTGCTTTCTTCTCCATTATTTCACTAGGACAGATTCCTAAATGGGTTTCACGCCCCAGGTTATCTTGTCAATTAAGCACTAGATTCCTAAGGTCGTCCATTATTAGGCTTCTAGATGAGGGGTTTGGATTTCCAACTCAAGTGGGCCATGGGGTTTCACAACTCAATCAATTGAAACTGCACGATGGCAATGGTCTTGGAAGAACATCTGCGCTGGCATGGATTTCTTCCAACTTTCATGGTTGATTGGTTTACAGGAATCTCTAATATTCCTACCAGCCATAAGAAACAATCAAATCATGATTTATGGGCTGAGATTGAAGAATTCTAGCCTATACGAGGTTACAGAATTCCAATCTCATACTAAGGATTCACGTGACAGATTTGAGTCCATTAGATGATGGCCCAATGGGACCCATTCTATATGGGTCCAGGTCCTTTATGGTCGCCCATGGATCTATTTCCTGATCCATGGTTCTAATCTAGCAGCATGTGGCCCACCTGGGCCCCCACAATCCCAAACGTAAAAAGCTCCATATAATGACCTGGGTTCTAAATCCTTTGTTTCAAATTGGTTTCCTCACTAATATCAAGTGTGATCCAGTTGATTAGGTAGCCAAACAATTCCATGACCATTACTGCATACGTTTACAAGATTCCTAAGCATAAAGAAAAATGTTATTCAACTTTAGTAGAGCTTTTCCTATCCATATACTATATGCAAAGATCGTTAGAACTTAACAGAATATGATGACAGCGATGCAAAGCTTGATAAAAATCAATTGAAACAGTCCAGTATAGAATACTGACGCCAATATAGTTGGAAACATGAAAGCCGTGTAAATTTTTATTTCAAATCGAGTTTACAAAAGAAAATCATATAAATCACTTTCTAAAGAGAAAATAAGGTAGAAACATGATTCGGGTTTGTGTACTTGCTTTAATCGTCGAATTTACCGAAATCTCCAAATCGCAGAGATCTTTAAAATATTTTTTTTGTAGCTTCTTCTCAAATCCTTAAGCCTAAGATTATAATGTTAACTAAAACAGCCCATTTCGGATCAATTTAATGGATTGGATTCACAATACAACGGCAGGATTAAAACCAAACAGAACTACAAACTTAAAGGGCATACCTGACTCCATTGAAACTGTAATCAGAGCACTAGCAGAAAACACCGAACGAAACGACTCTCTTGCTCTTCTCTTTATGCAGGCTCGTGGATGGGAATGCCAAGCTCGTTGTTTTTAAAGACGAGAGTCTCGGGGCTTTTATAGCCTTTCTCCCCATCACAGAAGATCGTTGGAACGTTACATGGACTGTAATGGATGGAAAACTGAAAATGGATTGAATGGTATTGAAGGGCCTTAAGGGAGAAGACCGAAAGGGCATACCTGACTCCATTGAAACTGTAATCAGAGCACTAGCAGAAAACACCGAACGAAACGACTCTCTTGCTCTTCTCTTTATGCAGGCTCGTGGATGGGAATGCCAAGCTCGTTGATTTTAAAAACAAGAGAGTCTCGGGGCTTTTATAGCCTTCCTCCCCATCACAGAAGACCGTTGGAACGTTACATGGACTGTAATGGATGGAAAACTGAAAATGGATTGAATGGTATTGAAGGGCCTTAAGGGAGAAGACCGTTTCTGAACCGTTATGAAAATGGGTGGTGGTCATGTGGACCACCACCTCCAGTCACTTACAATCTCCCACTTGGTCCATATGACCACCATACATTCCTATAGCTTATTTATAATATATATATAGTAAAAAATACTTCATTTTGCAAATGAATTTGAAAAACGACTCAAACTGATGCGCATCATTCAAAAAACACCGGTCATCCATGGAAATTATAACGTTAAGGTCTTCAATCTGTGATTAAGTTAGTTTACTCATGTGAATTGTGGCGGTTACACATCTTAAGTGATGTGTTTCCTTCCATAATTACAACACAAGTATTCCTTCCTAAATCACATCTTTACTATGACTTCATACTTTAATGGGAACTGTAATGTCATAACACTTTTATATTCTTACTGTATTTCACAATAATCACATGTGCCATAAGAACAAAGTAAGATTTGCGAAATCATTTCTTTCATTTGATCAATACTTAAGTCATACAATCATTGATTTACAAGGCATTTCATTCAAGCCCATATTCAATACATGGTCTTTAAAATCCTTTGGCGCCAATGCTTTTGTCAATGGATCAGCAATCATGAGCTTTGTCGGAGCTCCATCAATTGACACTAAATGATCTCGCACCTTTTCCTTTAATACAAGATACTTTACTTCTAGATACTTCGATTTACTAGAACACTTGTCATTCTGCGCGAAGCGTCGAGCAGCATCGTTGTCACAGTAGATCTTTATCGGTTCAGACATACTACCCATTATTTCAAGTCCCCTGATATAGTTATGCATCCATAGTGCGTGACCCGTGGCTTCAAAGCACGCCACGAACTCTGCATCAAATGTGGAAGGAGTGATTAAAGTTTGCTTTGCCCTCCTCCACGATACTGCCCCGCCAGCCAACATAAATATGTAACCTGATGTTGATTTTCTGGTATCGAGACAGCCAGCAAAGTCCGAATCTGAATATCCAATCACTTCCAGTTGACTGGATCTCCGATATGTGAGCATAAACCTTCTTGTTCCATTGAGATAGCGCATCACTTTCTTGACAGCTACCCAGTGAGGTATGCCTGGATTACTTTGATATCGACTTAACATCCCAACTGCAAAACTAATATCTGGCCTCGTGCATGTCTGAAGGTACATTAGACTTCCTACTGCTGCCGCATAAGGGTATTTATTCATTTCTAACTTTTCTATATCAGTCATGGGGCATTGATCTTTACTAAACTTATCTCCTTTAGACATTGGGGCAATTTGTGATTTACTCCTTTCCATTCGAAACGTTTGAGAATACTTTGCACATAGGCTTCTTGACACAACCCGAGTAATCCTCGAGATCGATCTCTGAATATCTCGATTCCTATTACAAAAGTTACTTCACCCATATCTTTTATGTCAAAATTATTCTCAAGGTATACCTTAGTTTCACGGATCATACTAAGGTCATTGCTGGCTAGTAAAATGTTATCTACATACAGGACTAAAATAATAAACTTGCTCCCACTGATCTTAAGGTAAATACAATGGTCAACTGGATTTTCGGTAAAACCGAAAGACATAATAATATGATTGAACTTTAAGTACCTTTGTCTGGAAGCTTGTTTCAGCCCGTATATTGACTTCTTTAACTTACAGACCAGCCTTCGATTATTACCTTGTTGAACAAACCCTTCAGGTTGTTCCATGTACATTTCTTCATCAAGATTCCCATTCAAAAACGCTGTTTTAACATCCATCTGATATAGCTCTAAGTCATAATGAGCTACTAGAGCCATTACAATTCTGAATGAGTCTTTCTTAGATACCGGAGAGTAGGTTTCGTGAAAATCGAGACCTTCTCTCTGAGTGAATCCCTTAGCCACTAGTCGGGCTTTAAATCGTTCAACTTTACCTTTAGAGTCCCTTTTGGTCTTAAAGACCCATTTACAACCGACGGTCTTGGACCCTTCAGGTAGTTCAACGAGGTCCCAAACGTCATTTACAGCCATGGATTCTAATTCTTCTTTCATAGCATCTAACTATTTATCAGAATTGTCATTGTGTACAGCTTCATTAAAAGTTTTTGGATCTTCTTTAATTCCAATATCCGAGTTTTCTAGATACACAACATAATCATCCGAAACAGCAGGCCTTCTCATACGAGTCGACCTTCTCAATACTTCCGGATTTTCTTCAGGGATGTTTGGTTGTATTGGAGGAGTTGGTTGTGTATCTTGAGGAATTGGATCAACAGATCGTTCTGGGAAAATCTCTATATCAAGTGGAATCATTAATCCATCTTGAGAAGAGGTTTGAGGCTGATCTCTAATTTCTTTATATAGAATATTTCTAGCCTCATCACTCCCACTGTTGTCATAGTCCTCCAAAAACTTGGCATTATTGGACTCTACTATTCTTGTTGAATGATTAGGACAATAAAACCGATATCCTTTAGACCTCTCCGGATAGCCAATAAAATATCCGTTTACTGTTCTAGGGTCTAATTTCTTTTCTTGTGGGTTGTAAACTCGCACTTCAGATGGACATCCCCAAACGCGAAAATGGTTTAAACTAGGCTTCCTACCAGTCCATAACTCAAAAGGAGTTTTAGAAACTGCTTTACTAGGAACCCTGTTTAAAATATACATGGCCATCTTTAGTGCTTCACCCCACAAGGATTCGGGTAATGAAGTATTACTAACCATACTCCTAACCATATCCAACAGAGTCCTATTTCTTCTCTCAGCAACTCCATTCTGCTGAGGTGTTCCAGGCATCGTGTATTGAGCAACAATGCCTTCGGATTCTAGGAATCTAGCAAATGGGCCTGGATTACGGCCTATTTCAGTGTATCTACCATAATATTCACCACCTCGATCTGATCTCACAATTTTAATCTTTCTATCTAGTTGTTTTTCTACCTCTGCCTTGAATACCTTAAAGGTACTCAAAGCTTCAGCTTTATCTCTAATAAGATAGAGATAACCATAACGTGAGAAGTCATCTATAAAGGTGATGAAATATTGTTCTCCTGAAAAACAAGGTATGTCTAATTTTCCACAAATGTCCGTATGAATTATTTGTAGGAGTTCAGAACTCCGTGTGGCAGTTTTCTTGACTGTTCGAATTTGTTTACCTTTAATACAGTCAACACAGATATCAAAATTAGTGAAATCTAGGGTTGGTAATATCCCATCTTTCACTAGTCTCAACATTCTATCCTTTGAGATATGTCCTAATCTCTTATGCCACAGTATTGATGAGTTCTCTTTTATTAATCCTCTTTTAATGCCAACATTCATCTCATGCTGTGTGGTCACTGATTGTGCGTATAAAGGATCTAACTTTAATTTATACAGACCACCACATAATGTACCACAACCAATCATCATTTTATTATGAAAAAGTTTCAAAGATCTATTACAAAAATTAAATACATATCCATCAGTATCTAATTTTGAAACAGAAACCAGATTTCGGGAAATCTCTGGAACATAGAAGGTATTTGACAAGTCCAAAATGAACCCTGTGTCCAGCACTAGCCGATACGTACCAACTGCCTCGACTCTCGATTCCTTCCGGTTCCCCATAACGATGGCCTTTTCTCCATCACTTGGCCTCAGGGTTGAAAGGAATCCCTGCATACAACCAGATACGTGAACGGTTGCACCAGAATCGACCCACCAAGTATTGGTTGGGACATCAATAATATTGGTTTCACAAACAAGAGATAAATTTCTTTGCTTACCTCTTTTTTCAAACCAACTCTTCCTTTTCAGACAGTCCTTTTTGAAATGTCCTTTCTTTCCACAAAAATGGCACTTATCGGCTCCTTTCTTTCCCTTTTTCTTCATCGGCTTCTAACCTTTCGGATCTACTTTAGAAGTGTTGGCATTTTTAAAACTCCTAGGTCCTTTTCTACCCCTAGAGTGGGAGACAAAATTTACCAAAGACTGCCCCTCGGCCTTAAGCCTCCTCTCTTCTTGATCACATCTTGCGATCAATTCATTTAATGTCCACCGATTAGAGCTTTGATTGTAAGTGACTTTAAATGGGCCGAAAGCAGAGGGAAGGGAGTCCAAAATGAATTGGATCAAATATCCGTCTGAAATACTCATATCCACATCCTTTAATTTTGATGCAATGTTGGACATGAGTAGGATATGCTCCCTAACTCCTTTAGTTCTATCATATTTCATGTTTGTTAATTTGCTAATTAAAGTGGCCCCTAATGCCTTATCAGTCACTTCAAACTGAGATTTGATAATTTCTAAGAGTTCCTTCGCGGATTTATCTTGATCAATGGATCCTCTAATACTATTAGAAATCGAGTTTAAAATGATTTTACGGCAGATTTTATCACATCTTTGCCACTTATCATATTTGGCCCTATCTGATTCAAAACTCTGGTCGGTGGGCGTGGGAGGCATGGTCTCATCTAAGGCCATGTCTAAGTCTAGAAAGGTTATGGTCAGCGACAGCAGGTCTAACCAGTCAAGGTAATTTGATCCATCCAACATGGGAATGGACCCTAAACACGAGGGAAGAGATATAGATCTGGAAGACGAAGCTGTAATAGAAGAGAAGAGAAAACTATCATGCTCACAAAACTATAATGCTTTGAATTTAAGGGGAAACGTAAAAGAGAATAATAGTTATGCATCATCACAATAACCTTTGGGTTAAATGTGACATGTTAATTTAATTATTCTCGTTTATTTGATAAAACTATACTATGTAAAGTGAAAAGTAAGATCTCACCTTTGGGCATAGATCAAGACAAATTCACTAATACATCTTTAATATATTTTATCCCAACTTCTAGTGAAAGACAACCTCCTTTGGGTCGATCATCTCTCCCTTAGTGAAGTTGCAATTTATAGTGTCATTTTATGGTATCTCTAATTCAATTATTAATGATGTATTCTTTATCATAACTGGGTCACTTTGGTGACTACCAAGTTAATCAAAGATTCGTAATTCTTTAATTGAAATCTATGACACTAAGTTTAACTTCAATTTCCCTTAATTGATCATCAAATACTTTCAATCTAAACTGTAAGGGAAGATCTAACCTTAATTATCCTTTGATAATCGTTAAGATGAGATAACGGTCCAAATAAACACTAATCGGACCGTTGATGTTTCATCAAAACTACATTTTTCTTTCATCAATCTATCATAAGTAAAAACTGATCTAATCTAACCGTTGATTCATACTAATTTAAACATTAAAGGACATGCATATAACAATAATAACTCAAAATAACATTAATCATGTAAATAATAAGCAAAAACATGAATTTATCATGAGCTAAATATGCATAACTTCATATGATATCAACATTGAACCGTTGGATTAGACATTAAATGCATTAATATGATAGATCTCATCATAAGGATCTCAACGAAAGAAACGGATCGCAAATCCGAGGTCGGATGAGCCCGGATTGATCAAAATAAGGTTTCGATCGTTGGATTTTCTTGGATCTGGCCTTGATAAACGGCCCATTTCGGATCAATTTAACGGATTGGATTCACAATACAACGGCAGGATTAAAACCAAACAGAACTACAAACTTAAAGGGCATACCTGACTCCATTGAAACTGTAATCAGAGCACTAGCAGAAAACACCGAACGAAACGACTCTCTTGCTCTTCTCTTTATGCAAGCTCGTGGATGGGAATGCCAAGCTCGTTGTTTTTAAAGACAAGAGAGTCCCGGGGCTTTTATAGCCTTCCTCCCCATCACAGAAGACCGTTGGAACGTTACATGGATTGTAATGGATGGAAAACTGAAAATGGATTGAATGATATTGAAGGGCCTTAAGGGAGAAGACCGTTTCTGAACCGTTATGAAAATGGGTGGTGGTCATGTGGACCACCACCTCCAGTCACTTACATATAAACCTTTTAGTTGAGTGAGATTAGGGAGAGAGAGTGAGTTGCTGCAGAGAGAAATTGAGGAGAATTGTATGTAGGAGAGCGGGGTTCTAGTTGTATATATATAGAATTGGCACTTATAGTAAAATTAGGAAGCAAATGTAGTATAGAATTCTTCTTTTCTCCATATAAAGTCCTAGGATAGCTCTCTAGTATTGTTGCATCCAAACCAAACTCCTACCGTGGTCGAAAGTGAATGCTACTCCTCTTTGAAGATGAGACTGACATGTGGTTCCCACACAATTAGTAGTGGGTTTAACTTAAATCTCTTTCACTTAAGTACTAGATTAACTGGGATGGGTTCGAGCTTTAAGGAAAAGTTTCATAATTAATTATTCTCTATCCAACAAGCCCCATATTGACTATATTTTGAAATTACAAAAATATCTCTCATATTTTCTAAAACTTACAAACATATCTTATAATTCCCAAATCAAGCCCTAAGCGTTCATGCCCTAATTCTGTCCTAATTATTCAATGTGAGTTGATTTCTCCCAATTGAACCTTGAACCTTGATTGTTTCCTAATTCAAGGTAGTGAATCTTTACTAATACAATGTTTAATTTTCAAAACTAATTAAAATTATTTTAAAATTAATATTTTGGGATGGGTCCTTATAGGTAGTTCATCACAACCTTATTATTATTATTATTTTTTTTTTTTTGACACAAGGTATCCCTCGCCAGCACAGCCTTTTGACCTTTTACTTCCACCTCCAAGGTGAACTTGAGACTTTAGGGAGTAAACCCAAAGCTCTAACCAACTGAGCCACTGCCTTGAAGGAAAAAATTTATGATAGATTTTTTTTTAATGTTGATTTTTGAGAGATGATGTGATAGCTTGTCTTTTGGAAAATGTCTTTTTTTTTTTAGAAATTTCCCAATTCCAACCATCTAACTTAAGGTGTAGCTCAATTAGCCTAGGATTACAATTTGTTCGTGGAGGTTGTGTGTTTGAGCTGCGTTACTATATTGGGGTCATGGAGATTTGTCCGGCTCCCTCTGAATACGAAGGGATTAATCCGGCCTAGAGCGTTGAAACACCCTCCCTTTATGGGATAATCTAGCTAGCTAACCTAAGGCATAACTCAATTGGCCTAAGATTACGATCTGCTCTAAGAGGTTACAGGTTTGAGCTGCGCTACTATACTGAGGTCATGGAGATTTATCCGGCTTCCTTTGAATAGGAAGAGATTAGTTTGGCTCTACCCTCCCTTTATGGGATAAAAAAACAATCAACCACCTAAAGGCCATGGCTTGTGATGATGCTTCCCCCATGACTACTTATGCATTTCTACTCCATCCATTAAAGTAGGACTCGAGGCAGAGACTCAACACCTACTCTCTTCTTTTTCCACATCCCCATTCAACAACATTAACTGCAGCATTCACAATAGTGGATCTACAACGGAGCGTAAAAGGGGCATCATCTTGTAAAAACATACAAGTTCCTCTCCCAAGTTTCCCAAACGAGAAGAGAAACCCATATCATGTGAAGTTTTCAAATCTCATGGCCCACTTGTAAGTTTCCACATTGGGATAACTTATTTTAAATTAAAAAAAAAAGAGGATTCTACCAAAAGAAATCATGTGAGTCCACCAAACAATAAACCTCACACCCAAGTTGTGGGTGCCCCGAAGCTGGGTTTTTTTTTTTTTTTGGCACCTAATTGGGGCTACTTTCCTATTTCTTTTTTAACAAGAAGAAACTGGGATTTTTTCATCTTCTCCTTTTTCTTGAACCCTCCCCTTCTTACCTAAGATGCTGCTCATCCCCATTTACTTCAAAAATTTATTGATGTCTCTATTAAGAATAATAATTAGTTATGTTTTGGATGTGAGTGAGGTGGAAACGAGTAGAGGTGAGAGAAGCCACTATTTATTATTAATTTTTTAAAAAGCTTGGAGAACAAGAAGTGATTTAAGCTTGGAGAAACAACTAAATATATTTATGTTCCTCCCCCTCTTTCATCAAGTCAAAAGTGGGTAAGCGAATAATAAGGAACAAAAGAAAAAGAAAATCAATGTCGATCTTAAGAAGAAAAAATGACCATACATGTGGTGGAGAGGAGAAAGAGAGATTCTACTTCAACCCCATCTTATCGACTTTACTATTAGATATGTAGATGAGACAAAGATGGCGAGCAACCCAAGCCTCTTAAAAATGGACACCGCCACTTGAATGCTTGTTCTTTAATTCGGGGCATGAACAAGATTTTCAAACTGGAATGTTTTTGTTTTAGGAGGAAACTTGCCTATTTTTATATGCCCAAATCCCATGATATCAATGTTGGTTAAAGAAATGATGAAGACGACAAAAAGGAAACAAGGAAAAAGGGGAGGGTTGAAGAAATTCCACTTTCTTCATGTTATAAAGGAGCATCAAACTCGCCGCTAGTGGAAAAAACTTGTAGCGAGTTCGTTGCTTTTCTACAAGAGATGTAGAGGTAATATTTTTTAGCACAAAGTTTTAGCATAATCTCTCCAATGGAAGCTCTAGAGAAAGAGGTTAAGAGAAAACCTCTTTTTATAACCCACAATTCATGACTTAGGGTTAAAGACCTTGTAAAACAGAAACTGAAAGTTCTAACACAAACAAGAAATAATTCTATATAGAAAAGCGGTTTTCTGTACGTCGGGCACTCAAGCCGGGCTCCATGTCCGCTCAAGCGGATGTCTTTTTTTAGCATAATTTCTGCAAGCTTTATGAAGCCATAACTTTATCATTTTAGTTTTAATTGACGCAATCTTGGAACCTATGGATATCTACTAAAAAAAAGCTTTTCAACAGTAGGTAGCTTGCCCTGATTCGATGCTTGGTTTGTGAGATATAACCTTTTTAATTCATATTGTCCTCAAAAGATCACTTAAAAATACTTTAATTAGCATTCTTTTTTCAATTTCTTTACTTTAGTGTGTCTAGAGACTCACACCATAGTCCATTATAAAAGAAATGAAAAATTACAACTCAATAGACCCAGAATGTTGTCCAACCCATGAATTAGCCAACACAAAAATATCGTAAAAACTTGGCCGCCATTGCAATTTTTTCAAACTTGATTTGATATAGTTGGTGTCAAGATCAAATCCCACTAATGAGGACAAGCAAATGTTGGATAAACAATCAGTTTTAATTAGGAATCAGGAAACCAATATCTCTTGAGTTGACCTTCTAAAATCATCTAAGATCATTTTTGTTACGAGCTAAAAGGTTAATGTGGGAGGAGAAAATATCTTTAAATTGTATAAACTTGGACCGTTTATTAATGGCTAGGACATTGTCGTCTCCTTAAGCCAACACGACATTGTTTTTCTCTTTTCCTTGGTCAAGCGAGAGTGCCAATTCGCAAATGATGTCAACAACATTGTAACTAGCTTGATTTCGTGGTTGTGCCAATAAATTTCAACCTTCTTTTGTAATCAACCCCATGATTGGTTAAATGGTTGAATGCATTGCAATGCTTCTCATTATTTTATCCATAGAATTGTTTTTTCTGTTTCTAGATTGAATGATGATTAACTGAACTTGCGTATAATTTTTTTGTAAATAATTTTCTGATTCTCACATAAATATACAGTTTTAGATATTGGATGTTGAATCTTCCTTGAATATCCTGTGAAGAAAGCTTGTTTTCTTTAATTTAGCAATGAGAATGCCTTTTCTATGAATAACATTATGTAGTTGCTATTGTTTTTTCTTTATTTCTATTCTTCTTCTTTTTTCTCTGACTCATTATTGCTTAATTTTTGGAGCTATTCGTTTTAGTCACATTGTTGTATATACGATGGCTACACAAACATAAAAACATTGAGTGAAGCATGCATTCAACCATATTTAATTTTCCAATGAACGCCAGCACAAGTGGGAACCTACATTATACAATTAAGATGTTATTCGTGTTTGAAGATTGAACGTAAAAGGTTTGTTCTCTGTCATATATAAGCTAATGATGTTCCCCAATTGCTTTATGTGATAAAATTACTATCTGTCACGCCCCCAAAAATGAAATTAGAGTTACATGAAATTAGTTGCTAATTAAAATTTTCTCAATAATAAACAAAGACGTCATTCGTATTTAATACAGCACATGGCCCCCAATCATGGTCTCACTATGGATCATAGTTCGCGGGTGAGATTCCATCTTAGTTAGTTTGCGGGTGAGATTCCATCTTAGTTAATACACCAATTAATACAGTGGAAACTTCATCATAACAAAGGGTACAATAAACATTTCAGAGTAAACATGTAAATCCATAACTAAAGTTAAAGTGAACAATTAAAAGATATATTAATTAAATGGCCGCAACTAAAAACCTAGGCCAACAATATTAATTAAATGCCCGCAACTAAAAACCTAGGCCAACCGAAGTATATAAACCACCACCTGACAGTTATGAAGTCACTCATGTGCTGGACAAGATGCATCAAAGGATGCCGTCCGCACATCACCCGTACTCAACAACATCAGGTTCAGTCACCTGAAGTATCTCTAGCGTAACCTCTAAGGTAAGCATACTCGGCATAGCCGAACTTGGTAACTATGCACCACTTTAGAAAACAAGGTCAAACACAAAAGTGGTGGCAAATAGAATACACATAACTCATGATAAAATACACTATCAATGTGATAATAAAATGATGAAATCATAGGAATATATGAATAATATAGATAAAAGAATGCCATTCATAATAAAAGGAACGGATTCTAAATCCAACTCTACATCAAATGAACAACACCACTTTCGCCGAGCATCGCATCAACGGATGCCTCTACGGGATTTATATAGTTTTCGAATACCTGTATCTTGTTCAAATTAGTTGTCACGCCCCGATCCTGGGAGTTTGGGGATTCGAGTGGGCCCCCAGGGCATGGATACGTAATCCCGTAGAAGTCCGTGCCCTGAAGGATTAGGCACGAATTCCTACAATGGAGATTCCACAGGAACGTGTGAGGAATATCAACACACGTAGGAATATAACGTATCATAAACGGGCTCCTGCAAAATACTCTGTAAAGATCAAGAGCAATAAGAAAACATATCCTTTTTCACGCTTAGATATATATATATATCAGTGTTAAAGTCGTTTAATTACATTTCATGCAACCCAACTACTACTTAAGAAGTTAGATACAAAAAGTACAATAAGCGCTTTCCCCAATGGAAGACCAAAATGTGACTGTAACACCTCCTAGATTGACACACTCCGTTGGATGACTAATAAAAGACGTCGCCATCCTTCCATTCATCTATACCCCGAGGTACCGTTGGGGCACACTCCAGCTATACCCCGAGGTACCGTTGGGGCACTCTCCAAGGGCGCATCAACACCTGAGTTGGGACCCGGTTCTGTACCTGCAATACCAAGGGTAACACTGTTAACACGACGGTTAAGCAAGTACCGAGTCATATGAAACAAATATAACATAATATATTAAGGGACTTAACAGTATACACTGATTAAGGAGAGCAATGAATGAGGAAATTCCAATTTAAACGTCGTACATACAAATGGGCAACCACGATGCTCTATTCTCCCAAAAGGGAGCATACATATGGGTCGCTAGGGGATCAAGTTAGCTTTCCGAGAAGCGTCGACAATTCCTCCATAAACTACTGCAGTAGTGACATATATATACTCAAAGGGCACAAGCTAAGTGGTGCCGACTCGAAATCAATCATACCAGTCATAACATACATAAGTAATAGTCAATTATGGAAGCAACGAATAATTAAACGAAACACATTCATATGGGCTACAAAGGCTCGAACCTCGGCTATACCCTTGGCTTGCAAGCATACACTTAGTAGAAGCTCTGGCTTGTCAGACACGCACTCATTAGAAGCTCAGGTCTGAATTGCCTCAGGATTTGCTAGAGGAAGTGAATCCGATAACGAATCATGTCGAAGGTAATATATCATAGCAATATGAATGCATTCAGATGGAGTAAGTATCCCAGAATCATTATTCACTTATATTATGTAACCCACGATCCCCAAGGACATTCAACACGATGTACTCATAAAACGTCCGATGTCATTGTGTTACCACATCTTAGTATCACCTCATATGCAGACAGGACACCCCTTCTTATACCAACATCCATGACTTATCATTGGGAGATCATCCGGAATCGTTCATTCTCTCCAACATAGGCTACCATTGGGCCAGTGTGGTGCTATGGGAGGTGCCAACACTAAGGCCCTACAACTCATTGAGGGTTCCTAATATCCTACATTCACTGGGTTCTTACGGCTAACTACAACTCATTGAGGGTTCCTAATATCCTACATTCACTGGGTTCTTACGGCTTAGCCGTATACAACGCTACGTCTTAGCCGAGTAATTCAGGTTTCCTCCAATAGTACAGACGCATTTACGGCTTAGGCTTAGCCGTGCTAAGCCTACGGCTAGGCTACGGTCAGGTTACGGTGGTGTAGCCATGTGCAAGCCGTAAAAGAAAATGGGTCTCTTGAGCTCTCTGGAAAGTCCGCCGTAAGAAAGCTTACGGTTTGGGTACGGGCGGGGCACGGCTTAGCCGTAGTGCATTTCACGGTGGAGCCATGAGTAAGCCGTAGTACAAAAGTCAATTTTGTTGCTCTCGGGACTTTGAGCCGTAAGCACTCACGGCTTAGCCGTAAGCTTCGCCGTAAGCTTCAAAAACCTAAAGTCAGTTCTGTAGCTCAGTTTACTTACGAAATCCATACAGAACTGACTTGTGGGAAATTTCTATGGCTCACCTAGAGTGTCCTTGAGAGTGTTCTATACTCACACACCCTCTTATTTCATTTCTATCACTCCAACTCAATCCATACCCCATTTGTACACCGTTATGCCGTGATAGACGACTGAAATTGGAGAATTTAAGGAACTAACTCAAGGTTCAATAACTTAATCACACATGCAATACATATGAACTCTAATACTTGCCTCTTAACAGTGTTTGCCCTCCTTTAGTCTTCTTGTTGTGCGGTTAGGGGGAAATCTCTAAATTGAAATGGGTTCTCTTATACTGCTGTAGTATTGGAGAAGGTTGTGATTCTAAGAAATTGGTACCCAAGTGAAGAAGAAGAGGATAGAGGAATGCTATTGGTATCATATGCAAGCTCTAGCTCCCTCCTTTTCCAGCTCTAAGGTGAAATGGAGAAAGGGAGAAGGAAGCAGCTCCAGCACCCAAGAAGAAGAGGAAAAGAGAATAACGAACGTTGGGTCTCTTTTAACTTAAAATTTCCTACAATTAGCATGTAAGTCCAGGCTTTTTCATGAAATTTCAGTTTAGGCCAGATGGACCTCAATTGGCCTAAAACAAATTCGGATCTAATCAAGCCCAACACGAAAGATGATCCACTCGAAAAATTACACAAGGAGGGATTGACGAGGTGCCCGTAAGATACAAGGACAATTTACAAAAAGGTCATCAACTACTGAGGTAAAGTCCAAACTCCGCTCAACTACTTGTCCAAGACCCAAACCCAATTGTTTTTAAACTAGATTAGCCTTAATAGGGTTTACTTAACATAGAACGCAATTAATTAATGTAGATTAGGATTAGTGGGATTCGAAACCTTACATTAGTGGATCAAATCCGTCTTCGGATGCTTAGCATCCTGTCCAAAAGATCACGGTGAAACCAGCAGTGTACGAGCAGTAAGCTCGGCTTTGGCCCTAAGTTGGGTAAAGTTATCAAAATGTACATCTGTATACCGACTGCAGTCGTCCAATAACCAGATCCGCATAATAATCTCACACAGCCCTACCCCTTCTTGTGTCTGGGTACTCATAAACATGGATTAGTGATTGTTTGACTGACACATCCTATAGTAGTGTGAAGGGCTAGCCAGAATTAGTATCCAAGTACCACATAGTGAGGGGTTATTTTGATAAAATGATTCACAACACAACATGAATACCCCTCAAGTAAACAATGCATGGTTTGAGCCACGACACAGTCCAAATCATCATAAACACTGGCATAATCTCTAACATGGATGCAACAAGGTAAAGAAGCACAAGCTCGATGATCAAGAAATAACTCCACGAACATTCCTAACATTATGACCACAATTCACACATACGAAAACTCCACACGAACCGAGATGATGTAAGGTTGGGAATTTTATTTGAAAACCACGGTGATGCATAACCCAATTCTTACTTCTTCTAAATGCGGGTGGTTTGTACCATCATATGCAAACTATGAAATCTATAAGGATACGACTGCCCAAAAGCATGTTCCTTACTTAGATAGAATGGGAGGAAAAGATGTCAAAAAAATTGGTCCCACGAGAATCCACAACATCACAAGAATTCCTCAGACCTTAGCCTATCTCATGGTATGCCACGCACCCCCAAGCACTGTCACTCTCGGGCCCCATAGATAAAGAACCCACTTGCTGGCAACAGCCAAGTGTTGCGGTTGCCCTGTTAGAAGGTTCTATGGGGTTTGCTTCCCTTATTTTCTCAAACAATGAAACAGCATAAAATCCATACAAAATCCACTTTGCATCCATCCTCTACCTTCCATTCCATCATCCATTCATCCACACACAATTCATAAGATCCACGTTCATTTAACCTATCATCATCATTTAAGATTTAAATGGACATTGCATAAAACACATCTAATATGATATAACCAATGAAAACAATGTAAACCACTATAAGAGATGAGTATCCACTTGCCTTTGATGAAAATTGGGTGTGATTCCCTAGCCCACTGGCGGGTCCCACGAAGCGCAAACCCACCGAAAACCCAAATCAAACCAAAACGGATATATAAATTAGGAGATAAGAAGCTAAGGGGCTAATCTATGCTAATCTATAACCACAAATTAAAAATATCTAACTACAGGGAAGAGGGGAGCTTACCTATGCTGGATTTGGAGAGGAAAATTTTGAAAGAGAGATCTTTGGGAAGTTTGGAGCAAGAGGAAGAAGATTACCGGAGTGGATGATGAAGTTGAAACTCCGGCGGCTCGAGATCTCGCCTTCAGCAAGCAAGGGAAAAAGAAAGAAAAAAAGAAAGGAAAGAAAGAGAGGAAGAGGAGAATAATGGGGTGATGGCAGTCCGAAGGAGGTGGTTGCCGGAGAACATGGCGGCGATCCGGATCCTTTGATGATGGCCGGTTATATGGTTGGAAGGTGAGTGAGAAGAGAAAACCCGAGAACAGAAGAGGAAACCCGAGAATGGAGATGTGAATGGGTCTGGTTCGTTTGTGCTGGCTGAAAGATCAGAAAAGGAAGAGAAAATGAGAGAATAAAATAGAGGAAAAGAAACTGATAAGGAAGAAGAAATTAAATAAGGAAAAGAGAGAGAAAAGCATTTGCTAGGTGAGGAAATATGGAGAGACAAAAGAAATTACTAAAATGCCATTAATTTAAAGTTTGGCTAAAAACTTGTTTTGAACATATTTTGCAAACCATAGGTTGGAGAGAGTCACGGCAACTGCCAACGCTCATGAAATTAAACGAGCTTAAACGAGCTTTCCAACGAGAATACTATTTGGCATGGTTTTGGGGAAGAAGAATTTTGACATTATTTAAGGGGTTTTTGGGGTATTTTTCATAAAAAGGATTAATTTCGGAAAATAAGATATTTGGTGGACAAGATGGGCCCGATATAGGTAGAGGGATAAGATAAAGATCTTAGATTAGGAGAGCTACTCAAAGAACGGAAAACCTCACAATTCAAAAAACTACGAAAAAAGGCTTTTATACTTCCTAAAATTGCAAACTACGCCTTACTAAGTTCAAACGAACTTGAAACCTAACACGACTTCGCACACACGGTTCTAATGCTAATTCGGACCTATCTAGCTTCTAATCTCATTTAATTGGCTAACAAGTAATTAACTAAAATTAACTACATATTGGGAGTTTGGGATGTTACGCTATCTTCCTTACACTAACAGAAAGGAAAAAAGTAAAAGAAAAGGAAAAAAAAAACAACAACAAAAAATTATTCTTGAACTTGGTTTTTTAATGTACTTGACCATCATCAGCCAAAGTAGATGAACATATCCTAAACTTGCCCGTGCAATTGTTCACTGCATGTTATTATAATTAGTGAAAAGTGTACACCTTTTTTTTTTAGTAGAAAAGGGTGTATAATTTTGAAATTAGTAAGGCATCTTCCTTGCGTCATATATCAAAATGTGCCTTAGACTAAGTTGGGCATCCAGGTTTTGTAGCCAAAATTGATATTACAATTGGTGTAATTATTTTACAAAATGACTTGGATTGCTTGCAAGCAATTTTCATGTCTGGCTTTTGATGTTTTTTTTATTTATATTGAAACTTATGGATCTGCTTAGGCTCAATTCATGAAATCTTTGAAATTGAACGTTCGCTAAGTATTCATAGGAAATAATTTTCTAAATATTTAAAATAATGAAACTGTAGTTTGGGAAAGTGGGTGTTTAGAGTGAGATGGGAGTGCAGTGGGCAACACATGAGATGTTCTCTCTTAAGTGCGTTTTGTAGTTGTTTGAATTTATTTATTTTCCAAATGATACTTTTATTTTGATACCAATGATAAATGTTTGAATGACAGACTCTAGGACCAATTGTGTTGGGTGTAAACCTAGCTGCACTATTTACAACAACTGTAATACATAAAGGAAGATAGGAACAGGAGTACTGGAAAATGACATATTCATGAAGAGGGCAGAACATGAAACATGGTATTGGTCGGCAGCATGCACATCATATATTGCTTGCATGGAGATAGACATGGGTGGTAAGATACAATTCCATGTTTTATAACATATTCATACTTTAACATAATGAAATAGGATCAACTTACTTTTGGGTCGGATAGACATGGGTGAATGGTTTAAGGTATTGATGTAAATGTGATTGTGACTTTCCTTTGGTTTTATTTACTAGGGTCATGTCTGAGTATGTCTTTCCATAAAAAGTTGAAATTCTGAGTATATTTTTTCATAAAAAGTTGAGATTCATTGATGTTCACCTTTTAGAATCTGTGGCTTATGTTCTTATATATTTCTTGACAAGAAGATCAAATTTTCGTGGCAGATCTATATTTGGAGTCATTTGTCTGTTGGTATTTTTTTTTCCTATGGATATCACTATTTGTGAGCTTCCTTTTAAGTGAACTTTTATCTTTACTTTACATTAGCCTTCCCCGGTAGGGTCTGAAATCTAGCACTTTGTATGAATGAAAAGAAGATGCAGTTGATTTTTGCAAAGCTATTGCCTCTTACTACTTGATAGTAAAGCACATGTTCATCTTTTTTTTTTATTTATGTTTTTTGAAATAGATGTTCCGTATATTTTAGATCAAAATCATTTTTAGAGATATGTTATAAATACAAATATTGGCCAACAGGTGCTGTGCAAATCTTACCAATTAGAGTTCATATCATACTTCTACCATTGTTGATCCTTGCGGTTTGAGGACATTCTGGATTACTTCATTATTCATGAAGGTCTTCTTTGTAAGTTAATACTAAAACCACCATCTCAATTTTGTTATTCTTATGTCGTTAGATAGGATATAATAATTATTTTTTTCTTAATAGAAATTAACTTAGAGCAGTAAGCTCATCTGATTCTTGCTTAGAACAGTAAGCTCATCTGATTCTTGGATTTTTAAAAAAACTACATGTTATTAGTTAACTATGCTTTTGACTTGACTATATTGAAATATCTTCTCGGATTGGCAGCAATCCAAGAGCTTAAATAAGAGTTTAAAGAACTTTTTTCTTGGGTGGGAATTCAATTTTTTTTCATGCAAATACTTAGCGGTGTAAGTAGACCATGTCATGTTTACCAAGAAACTAATTGGTAGACCGGGTAGGTTAAAATAAATTACTTATAAAATTTTTTATACACATTCATGACAAAATATCTAGAAATATGTGATTTTTATCCTCAAAAGGTTATACAAATTCCATATCCATTATCTTATGAGGTCTCATTTTTCTTGTTATAAATCAGTGTTTTTTCCTTTATTATTTTTAAATGTACTAGCCAAAGAGGCCCAGGCTTAACTCAGACTGAAACAAAAGAATAATGCTAAAATAACGACAAAATATACAAAATTTAGAAAGAGAAAGTGATTTAAAGAATTTAATTTTTTTAAAGAAAAATTAAATTGATTAAAAACTATAAATAAAATATTCATTATTGAAAGAAATTGAAAAACTTTAATATCTTTTTTCATCATTTTTTCTATCAATACACTGCACAGTTATTTACTTTGCTCGCAATGAGCACTGTTGGGCACTGGCCAAAAAAGAAAAGATATTAAAATTAATATTTTTGGGAATAATATTAGAAATAAAACAAGTCTAAATTTATAGATATGTTGTTTTATCTTTTAAAATTCTCCATGTCAAGATCTATTAAAAAATATCTCAATGAACTTAAAAATTATTATGTTGAGAATATGTTGTACATAATTTATTTGGTTAGATTATTAAAGCTTCGCTCTGAGGAACAAAATTAAGATAATCAAATGATGTATAATGTGGGACCCACCTTTGTTATTTGTGGCACTCTACTCTTATAAATGGGACCCACTTGTAGAAATTACAATATAGTGCCCTACTGTAGAAATTATGACATGCGGCCGAAGATCATAAGACTTACAAGGTGGGCCCCACCTTTATATAAATTACATTGTGGGCCTCTTTTTGTAAATGTAAATATGAGACTCACATTTAAAAATTACATCATCTTAGAAAGCTTTATATATTAGAATGTGGGCTTTGCATTCATGAAGGGTTTTTTTTTTTTTTAATTGTGGACACAAGACCAACTTTAGAAGTTAGAACGTCATGCTCACCCTTAGAAGTAAGAACATGGCGGATTCAAAGGATTTACAATGTAGGTCCACTTTTATAAGAATTATAATGTGGGGTCATCTTTTTTAATTAATTCTAAACACATAATCTACCTTTAAAATTTTCAACGTGGTGCTTACCTTTGGAAATTAGAACATGGGACAACATTCATAAGATTCACAGTATGGGCCTACATTCATATAATTTATAATGTGGCTCCACCTTTTGCATATGGACCATATGACCTACCTTGAAAAATTAGAACATGGGATCTTATAATGTGGTTCCACCATTATATAGAAATTATAATATGAGTCCACTTTTTGTGATTGTGACCATGTGGTGACCTTTAGAAAATCTAATGTGGGGCACCTTCTTTGATACATTTTTTAGATCAATCATCTTGGTATCAATGTAAATGGGTCCATACATATATGATCAAATAGATGTTTACATATAGATGTTTACATTAATATAAAAATCCATAAAATAATATAGTTAATATTTAACATACTTATTTTAGGATACACTGATTTAATAATATTGTTGTCCCACTATGGGCCAAAACCATTGATACGCCCAAGTTGTATTGTTCCATGGGCCAAGTGGGCCAGATTCAAAGAGAAATGTGGGTATGAGCGAGATGACGTGGGTACAAGCAAGATGACCTTGTGTTTAGGGTGGAGTTTGGAGAGGAGTTAATATTTGGTTGAGAGAGAATAGTGGATGGAGAGATTTTAGGTAGAGAAGATTATATAAGAAAGATGGCAGAAATAAATACGAGGGAGATTTTATATAGAAATGATGGTATAGAGAAATATGTAAGAGATTTTATGAAAAGTGATATTTTAATATATATATATATATAATAACAATATGTAATAGAAAAAAAGCAGTTGTATTTAGACACGTGCAGCGCTACATTAGTAACATATAAACCAGTAAAGCTTATAATTTTAAGCCATTGATCAATGTAAAGTTTCCACTGTAAAATCCTAATTGATCAACAGAGAACAACAAAAGACCTATCACATATTCACACACACCACTTCATCACGGCGGGACCCATAAAATTCAGGGGTCTTACCTTTCCTTTGGAATGGTACTGATGGCATTCAGTGCAGGAGAAAAAAATTATCATATGGACGAAGAGAACATTCAAATTAAGTCATTCTTTTTCCTTCTGATTTGAAACATATCATCCATCAATTATAAAAGAATTTTTGGCCTTTTAGCCAGGGTTAACTAGATTGCATTCCACCCCCCATCAGTTATCTGAGTTATATCGATCCATATTGCAAATCAGTTTTTAGTGGGTCACCATATCAAACAGTCTCCATAAATTTTGTTTATGTTTCGGTTCTTCCATGGGTTAGAATCGTAGTTGTCTTCAGTTGTGACCAAATTTCAAAATCCTATATCAAAACTGAAAATTAATCTGGATTGAAGCATGGCCATCCTTTCAAAAGGATGGTATTTTAGAAATTTTTTTTATTTTTTAAAAATGTGGTGTAAACTGAGGAAAATTTGGTGTTTACTTAACAACTACTTTGAAAATGCCTGCTAAAGTCAGTATAAAACATATTATAAAGTGTAGGCTACAATTTAATATGATTGGAGAATAAAGGGTTGACCTTGTGGATAAGGTGCCCACTTTTATAGCTCCCACTAAGTTTCGAACTTTGGTGGGAGCCCTTTACTTTCTATGTCTTGGCCATTGGACCAACTAAGCAAAAAAATTTAATGTAATTGATTAATATAACAATATGTTATATATACTCCTAAAGTTTTTAGGACTTTGTAAATAGTCGTCCTCTTTTTACATGTCCCTTCTCATCATCATCATCATTATCATCAAAGCTTTATCCCAACCATGTTGGAGTTGGCAACATAAATTCTATTTCTCCATTCCGTTTTTTAACATGTCCCTTCTATTAAAGTAAAAATGGCTATTAAGGTAAGTATATTAAATAAAGTAAACATTATAATTTTATATGATTAATTAGCATAAAGATTACTCTCTATGCTTATCCCTTCGGTAAAAGTTAAAATTCCAGGTAAAATTTGGTAAGCTCTCTTCTTCATCATATAAAAAAAATGAAATAAACCATATAAAGGCACAATGTTTAGTAAGGGAAATGTTTAAAGAGACTTTGCATGCTTCTCATTTGTAATCCAAGAAGCACTTAGATACCAGTGAATTTGGGCTACATGAAAAGGTATCTTTATGAAGAAGAGTTAAAAAAATCAACAACATCAAAATCATCCTAGCCCTTGATTTAATAACCATACAATTTAGCAGTTTTTTAACCACAGATTTCTTTGACAATCACTCACATGGTGGATAAAAGGTTTGACGAGACTACAATTGGAGCCGCTGGCAGATCAAGGGGTTAGAGTGTGTAAGGGCCTGCATTGGTCAAAGTTGGACCCTAGTGAGCGCCACCTATCTAGATTGTATAGAGTTGCCTATGCTTATCCCTTCGAAAAAATTAAAATGCATGCAAAAGTGTAAAATATACATTATACAAGATAAACCACCAACTTTAGTAAGGGATAAGCTTATAATTTAATAGAGTTGCCTATGCTTATCCCTCCCTTAGATGACGACAATCGGGTTGCAGTGCAAACCCTCCCTTATTAGGCAATCACACACTGCACACACAATCTTTTTGAAAAATTCTCCTCTCTCTCTCTCTCTCTCTCTCTCTCTCTCTCTCTCTCTCTCTCTCTCACACACACACAACACCAACACATTTGTAATCTCTCTCTCTCTCTCTCTCTCATGCACACATAAACACCGACCACACTTTGCACACTTACTGAAATTTGCTTTCCTACTTCGGTCAATGTAAGCAAGTCCCTAGGACAGTGAAAAATGATAATTCCAAAAAAGAAGTGGTGGACTACCTCAAAAGAACTTCATGCACTGCTGTAAGGTCCACCAGGATGTTACTGTTCCCGTTGACTATGATGCCAGTGGGCTGTTATTGTTACACATGGCTGCAGTAATGGAGGAGGAAGGAGGGAGAACTGATTAAGGGCAAAAAGACTGGAAAAAAAGACACAAACTCATGGAGTGAAGCTTCTTATGAACGCTCTGGCAAAGTGTTTTATTATATATTATTTTTTCTTTTTTCCCTTTTAATTATCAATCTCCCTTCCATCATTCTAAAAGACCAAACTGCCTTGAAAATGGAAAGTGGATGATTGTTATGCTGTTTATGTGCCACCTCAATCCTTTTCCATTTCTTCCTTTCCAGATATTCACTTCCAACACTGGTTTCAGAGGCCATCTGTCATTTAATATACCCTTTTAGGTGGCAGGTAAGCTCTTTCAACTTAAGTTTTTAATATATGGCTATTGTACAATTATAAAAACCTGATGCTCCATGGATGTGTGCATGGCATCTTGCCTTGGTGCTGCAATATTACATTTGTGTGGTTTTTTAAAAGATCTACAAAGCCTATAGATAGGTCGCTGCAGTGCCAGTTCAAATGTGCTTGTACTTAGTTGATGTCTGTCATAGCCATTCGGTTCTGTTCTAAACTTACATCTATGTTGTGCTGAAGCATGTCCACATCCCACTGCTATTTTTCAATGGTGTAGACTATATTGATGCTCCTACACCGTCCATGATGGGTCCCCATTCAGGCGTTAACAATCTATCAAATCTGGCAAGAAGGGCCGTTTGATTGAAAGTCCCATCCGTCGGAAGACGGCGTAGGATTTCCATCACCCAATCGTGTAAGGGCCAAACCTGGGCCTGCTATGGATGGTGTAGGTTCTCTACGTCCCATTTAGTTCTTTTACCCTCAATATTTCATTATCTACACTGCTGTGTGAAGACTTTGATTTTCACATTTTTATCTCTTTGAAATGGATGGCACCCAAAATCAAGTCCCGTTGGAAGAGAAGATGAGGGAGGACTGAGAGACACGTCTTCCACATGTCACACATGAATTTTCTTGACGATTGGCTGGTTACAGTAGTTAATATCACAAGTAGAACGTATCAAATTATGGCATCTGGTTTTATAACAAGAAGTTGATCACAAGTTGAGAGCATGTTGAATCTACCCATAATATAATCAAACAAAAAAACAAAATATAAAAAAACCTTTACGAAAGAAAAAATAAAAGAAAAAGAGAAGTCATACCTTCTTCTGCAGGAGTAGGTAATCTGGGAGGGGAAAAGAGAAGAGTGATAGGAGGAAGATGGGTATAGGAGAAGAAGGAAGAGAAAAGAAACAGTCAAGAGACGTTGCAACTGCCAACTGCCAAGACTTCCTCACAAAATAATTCCTTGAAATCTACTAACATATCGTTGCAAGATTATTTCCTATAAGATAGGGGTGTAGGGAGAAATCTTTGAATATTTCAATAGATGAGAAAATATTCTTTTAATTTCTTAAGTTAACCAATCAGCCAAGTTTTAAAGGATAAGATAAGTTTCTTAAAAACATAAGAATCTTGCACAATCTTATACGTCCAAACAGGCTCTATGGGAATTTCAAATTCTCCAAAAGCTCTCCCCCTAAGGGGAAATGTCCACACACACACACACACACACACAAACCCTCTATAACCTGGTCTTTTGAAATACAAGAGGTATTTCATACTTTCAACTACTGGTCCTATTGTGCTACTATGAAAAAAAAAAAAGAATAAAGAAAAAAATAAAAAGGCCAAAAGAGATTATTCAGTTGGTCTTTTTATCAAGTGGATGACGCAGCAAAGAAAATGTTATTTTCTTTTTGTAAGACGTGTATCAGTACAAAAATACAGGTGAGTGGGTAATCACTTTGTATCAAAGGGAATGCTATCTAATGGCCCTTGAAAGGCATTCTTTGGAAATTCATTAGAACTCAATTCTGTTGTGACTATGATGCCGCCTTTTAGATTGGGTTTATGGCAAATACATCAACATCTATAACCCACATTCAGAAGAAAATAAATATGCAACCATTAGACACAAATTTTACGTGGTTCAGAAAGAATGCTTGTGTCTATGGGTTATGAGCATCTATTTAGTTTCACTATAAATAAATTGGGCAATTTGCTATAAGGATTCTCACTCCTCTAACACCCAGCCTACTCGCTCTTCATAGGTCTCAATCATGCTTTCATAGCCCCCTTGCCATATGTGGTGAGTCATACTCCGAGCACTACGGGGGAGGGAGTTCTCTCCTCTCTTACACCTACATGGTCATACAGGTTTGATTACTACATGGAAGAGAGTTCTTACCTCTCCTGCATAGAGTCTAGAGTTAGATTACGTTAGTATATAATCTCTAATTACATTAGTATATAATCTCTACTTCCTTTGCTTTTGAGAAAGCTCAAGTACAATGACCAAAATTCCCATGACCTTAAACTTAATAAGTGGCCAGACCAATGAACCAATTTGGCTAAACCAAGATACATGGCATAAGCCCAAAAATTCCAATTAAGCCAACAGGACCACACGATTTCCCCACCTTTTTCTCTTCATCTAATCAACTTTTGACTGGATAACAAATAGCAATTTGCTTATGAAATCATAGGAATCGAGCAGAAATCGACCGGGAAAACTTGCCTCAAGTGTGACTGCTAGCTCATAATTTAAAATAGATGTCCATAGCAATTGATTTCAAACCAGGCCCTTGTGCAAACTTAAGCTAAGCACCTGGGATTTGAAACTTACAATAATTATAACCCAGAACAAATTGTCTGTATTGCGATTTTCCAACCGTTCCAAGTTTCAATTTTCACTTTGGGTGTTGTGCTAATATATGCCACATGGGCTAGTGGATCAGCAAATGTGTTAATTACTTTGTCATGTTAATGTAGCAAACGCCAATCAAAGACTTCCTCACTTTATCCTTGTCGCTTTCAGGGAAGTCAAAAAATTTCAGTCAACGTACTGAAAGAATGTTGATCGCGGAGGAAGGCGCGGTGGTGCTTGCAGAGCTAGTCATGTGTCTCCCACATTAGGGACGCTCATGATCACATGAATTCAACGTCGTAAATGCAAAGGATCTTGCTTTGTGTTTTCCTCATGTGTACTCGCTTCAGATAGGGCGGCACTGAAGGAAAAGATAGAGATGATGGCGGCATTTGCTTTGCTCCCTTTCGTACGGGGGAACCCATTTCTTCACTGAAGAGTGAGGGAAAGAGGTGGAGGAAAGAAGAATACGTGCAAGAGCAAGTCGCTAGAAGAAGGAAAGAGGAAGAAGTAGCTCAGGTATCTCTCTCACTCTCTTTGTTGTTTCTTTCCCTTTGATCATACAATGTTAACGAATAAAAAACAGAGCATTTATAATTGGGTATTTCAAACTGCTGATGGTATTTCGTATTTTATACCACTTGTCCATTCCTGCTTCGACAAAGGAAAAAAAACAAGAAATAGCTTAAACAGATTATTATAGGTGGTTTTTTTTTTTTTATTGAGGAGTGAGGACTCAATATGCATAGGTCAATTGCCTGTACACAATGTGATTTTACTACTTACACTACCGCAACAAGCCAAAACAAATATTTTCTGCTTCTCAAGCTAATAGATGTTCCTTTGCCTGATGTGTTCAGGACCAAGTGAAGCAGCTTTGCACACAAGGATCTCCGTTAGGGTGTCACACTAAAGAAAGATAGCATGGCAACAGATGCACTTGTGTCAGGTGTTGTGCAACACTTGTATTCCATAGCCACAGATGGGTTGAGCTCGCTATTTGGAGTGGGCAAAGAGGTTGATGAACTTTCAAGCACTTTCTCAGCCCTTCAAGCTGTGTTGGAGGATGCTGAGAGGCATCAAGTGAAGAACGAGCATGTCCGCGATTGGCTGTGGCAGCTCAAACAAGTGACGTATGAGGTAGAGGACATTCTAGATGAGTGGGTGACAGATGCTTCCATATCACAAGAAGATAAAGATGAGACCCTTCAATCTGAGAAGGTGCGCTATTCATTTCACTCTTTTAAAAAATTTTGGAAGAAAGCCAAATTACACTACGACATTGGCAAGAGGATAAGGGAATCAACGGAGAGACTAGAGAAAATTTCAGGGAGAAAGAAACATTTCAATTTAAAAGAACTCTATACAAGGGAAGAGATGTTAGTGCCTAATAAGGAAGAACGTCAAAAAGGTTCTTTAATTGATGAATTAGAGATATTTGGCAGAGATGACTTTAAAAAAAGAATAATTGAACAACTGGTTAGTGAAACCAGTCATGAGGAGAAATCGGTTTCCATTGTTGCTATAGTTGGTATGGGTGGATTGGGCAAGACGACTCTCGCTCAACTAGTCTACAATGATCAGACAGTGAAGGCACATTTTGAAAAGAAAAGTTGGGTCTGTGTGTCGGATCCTTTTGATTTGAAAATGATTGCAGAAAAAATTATTGAATCCATGGGTGGGGACGGGTCTACGTCCAAGAACCCAGACCTGGACACTTTGCAACACAATCTTCGTCAAGCTACTGATAAAAAGCGGTTTTTGCTTGTGTTGGATGATGTTTGGGATGAACATGGTACGCTATGGGACAAGCTGCGGATTTCATTTATGGGTGCTGCACTAGGAAGCAAGGTTGTGGTTACCACCCGTAATCGTGAAGTTGCAGAAGCAATGAAAACGACTCTGATTCATGAATTGAGCAATCTATCTTATTCAGATAGTTGGAAACTGTTTAAATCCAAAGCACTAAATGGAACAGAAGCCGAAGAGAGTAGGGAGCTGATAGAGGTTGGTGAGAAAATTGTAGAGAGGTGCAAAGGTGTACCTCTTGCTGTCAGAGCACTAGGAAGTCTTTTGCGTCGGAAAAGGATGAAGCCATATTGGGAACGCATCTTAAAAAATGAAATATGGGAATGGCATATACCTAAGAATGATGGCATTTTACCTGCCTTGTTGTTGAGCTATTATAGTTTGCCCCACAAGCATTTGCAGAGATGTTTTTCATTTTGCTGTGTGTTTCCGAAAGATCACTGGCTAATGAAGGATGAATTGGTCAAGTTATGGATGGCTCATGGTATCATCAAATCTGAGAAAGCAGAGAAAGATGACATGGAAGAAACTGGTGAAATACATTTTGATGATTTATTGACACGTTCATTGTTTCAAGATGCAGAAAAAGATAATGATGGAAACATTGTTAAATGTAAGATGCACGATCTTGTTCATGATCTAGCAACATTTGTTAGTTCTGGTGACTACTGTAGTATGGAAGTCAATGACTCAAAACGTTCGATTAAATGTCATCATCTGTCATTACTTCTGACTTATGGTGTGTCATCCATTCCATCTCTACTGTGCAATGCAGAAAGATTGCACACGCTTCTGTTGTATGGATCCTCAGATTTGGAGGTAGTCCCTGATAGTCTATTCAATCCTCTGAAGTTTCTTAGAGCACTAGACTTAAGTGGAACTTCCATTAAGAGTTTGCCGAGTTTTATAGGGAAGCTAAAACATCTAAGGTATCTCAGTTTATGTGGGTTAAGGATCAAGGAATTGCCTGAATTTGTGACTGATCTCTATAATTTGCAAACTCTAAACCTCAATGACTGCATGGAGCTTAAGACACTACCAAGTGGTATGAGTAAAATGGTTAAGCTGCGGCATCTTGAAATTAAAGGAACTTCAACGCTCACAGTTCTACCAAACGGACTAGGGAGGCTGAGCACCCTTCGAACACTGTCCAGGTTCGCCGTGGGGATTGAGAAGGAAGGATGTAAGATTGGAGAATTGAAAAATCTCAACCGTCTTAGAGGAGGACTAACGATAGAAAATTTGGAGAGGGTAATGAATGTGAATGACGCAAGAGAAGCGGAACTCCATAAGAAGAGTTACCTTCATGCTTTAAGTTTGAATGGCAAGAGCTATTACAAGGGGGAACCGGTAGGAAATGATGAGATGGAAAGGATGAAGCAAGTGTTCGAAAGCCTTAGACCCCCTCATTCAAACCTAAAAATGTTGAAGATAATAAACTACGTGGGTTCAAAGTTCCCCAGTTGGCTAGAGGATTCAAAGTTCTCCAGTCTAGTTAATGTCGAACTGAAGAACTGCAGCAAGTGTCTACTACTGCCAGGTCTTGGAAAACTGCATTCACTAAAATACCTGAAAATAATGAGAGCTACCAAAGTAAAAGTGGTGGATGGTGAGTTTTACGGGAATGTTGACACTAGAGTGAGAAGAACAATAATATTTCCAAAGCTAGAAGAGCTTCATTTTGAAGGTATGCCAAATTGGGAAGAATGGAAGTTGACAGAGGAACATGGAGACGTGAAGGTGATGCCATCTCTCAAGACGCTGAAAATTATCGAGTGCGAGAAGCTGCAGGTGTTGCCCAGCTACCTCCCCAATACTTTAATCAAAGTAGAAATTAAATATTGCAAGGAAGTTATTTGGGCGCAGAACAATCCACTCCCACACCTTCAACATATGACTCTCAAATTTGTAAGAGGGATATCATCATCTAAGCCACTAGCATCCCTCCCCGCTCTCGAGACTCTAGATATTTGGAGATTCTTTTGCGAATCACTACCCTCGGATGGATGGGGACTGCTTGCATCACTCCACACTCTTAAAATCCGCGAGTGTCCTGGATTGGCATCTCTGCCTGATGGGTTATGGCAGGTCAAAGCTCTTCAGACTCTGGAGATCTCCAATTGCGAAGAATTGTCATCTCTGCCCGATGAGTTGGGGCAGCTCAAAGCTCTTCAGACTCTGTCGATCTCTGGAAGCCACCAATTGTCATATCTGCCTGATGCGTTAGGGCAGCTCAAAGCTCTTCAGACTCTGTCGATCTCCGAAAGCGACCAATTGTCATATCTGCCTGATGCGTTAGGGCAGCTCAAAACTCTTCAAACTCTGGAGATCTCCAATTGCAAAGGATTGTCATCTCTGCCCAAGGAGTTGGGGCAGCTCAAAGCTCTTCAGAATCTGAAGATCTCCGGATGCCAGCAATTTTCATATCTGCCTGATTGGTTGGGGCAGCTCGAAGCTCTTAAGACTCTGGTTATCTCCCATTTCGAACGATTGGCATCTCTGCCTGAGGAGCTAGGGCAGCTCAAAGCTCTTCAAACTCTAGAGATCTTCCATTGCAAACGATTGCCATCTTTGCCTGAGGGGCTAGGGCTAGGGCTGCTCAATGCTCTCCAATCTATAACGATCGAAGGATGCGATCAATTGACTTCTCTACTCAAAGGCTCGGGGCGATTCAAGGCTTTGCAAAGACTTGAAATTGGGTATTGCTTTAGCTTGATGTCTTTGTCTGATGGGTTGTTGCAACTCGAAGAGCTACGAGCTCTATCTGTAGAATCATGTCCTAATCTGCAGTCTCTGTTTGGTGGGTTTGAACAACTCATATCACTCCGTCGCCTCTCTATCTGTGACTGCCCACAACTGAGGCCTTTAGCAAATCTGCAACGCCTTACCGCACTTAAAGATTTATATATCAAAGGCTGTCCACTTGTAACAGAGCGGCTGGAGAAAGAGAAAGGAGAGGACTGGTGCAAAATATCCCACATCCCAAACATTATTATTATTGATCCATGACTCAATAAGGTATGAAATGACATGAAGAACTCTTTATCTGTTTATTTATAGTTTCTTTGCAATTTCACTTTTCTCTTAAAGCATCTTGAATCAGAATGCTCCACTCTGATGAAGGAGTCGAAGAAATGGATACACAACAGCAGCTTCAAGCCCCTTATGGATGTTTCTTCTGGACTAGTTGTTCCACTCAATTCTCTCATCGGTCTGATTTTTAGGCCTCTGTTTATTGGGATTCTTAAATCTTAAATGGACATTTAATTATACATGTACGTGTGATTAATTTTGTGCTAGTCACTTGCGTTAGAATTTATTCAACAATTCTCCAGGTGGGCGTTTATCAGACAACTGTTTGTTGTATAAGCATGACATGTGATGGTTGACGTGCATACAATTTTTTTCTGTTGATATGATGGCCCCAAACGGGATTTTTAGAAAAAATCTCATCTTAGCCATTAAATGGTTCTAAATATCCGCCGCCTTCGAGTTGACATAGACTCAGTAGGTGATCAATCGAGTCACCATCCAAGTCACCCATTTGCTGGTGTTCAATGTAGGATCTGATCTCTATTAGAAAACGCTGCCAGAGGCACTTAAAAAAACATTTTGCACTTATTTTATAAAAGAAATTCAACACCACGTTTTATATAAATGATGGTATTTTATATAGCTTAAATTCATCATCACTAAATGAAACACAACCATTCTTAAATTATATAGATTTATAGAGCTATATTTTTCAGTTTTTATGATCATTTTTGTTGTGTGTTCGTTGTTTTTTACAAGTTTATTGGGCCTTAGGCTGACCAAATCAGTCTGATTGAGTTAATTAACAAGAGCACGATGGGAAAGATTGCTCTGTTCCATCTAAAACACTATCCAGGCAGAGATTTGAAGATATCTGCATGGTTATATTATAATGTATATATAGTGAAACGGTATTGTTCAATGTTCGAATTATATCGTGACATTTTGGAAGTATTTTGAAAAGGTATATTAAATAAGTTATTATTTAGTCTAATTACATGCAAACAAATAGGCGACAATTAATTGTGTATTCTAATTCCATGTTAAAGAATAGGTAGATCTTCCGATGAATTGATTGAATTCCCATTTATCCAATTTCATACAATCAAATTGCCCATTTGAATGCATAGTTTCTGATTCCATGAAATAATTAGGTTCATTTGATAATGTTATTGGAATGCACTAATAAAAGATAAAAAAAATGCTATTGAAAGTCTATTTGCATTTTAAATTCCAAAGAGATGAAAGTCATTTACATAAATAAACGAGTGTTATAGATTGTAGTGTTAAAAATAATTATGAAAAATGGTTTTTTTTTTTTTACCTTTTGTCCCTAGACACAATCGGATCATTCCTATCATGATTTAGATGCCTCAAAATTTGACCGGGTTCTTAATGTACAACTTCTATGAAACTCAACCCAACAGTGATTATAACTCAAAAGAACCTTAACACACCACCCCACCAAAACCATTAGAAAAAGAACCTCAAGCTTGTGGCAAATCAGCGGAGATAACGTGTGTGGTTGGATTGATGATGTGAGTCCCACGGAGTATTATAAAGCTTGTCTCTCATAAAAGCCATGAGAGTTTCATACAATACAAGCTTTGGTGCCATGTTCGTTCTAGGCATCTATAACCCAACATGCTGGAGAAAGGATTTTTTGCTTATATAATTATACCATCAACTAAGGTCCAAAAAGTAAATAGATGATCTCGGGTGAGCTAACCTGACTCATGGTGAGAGGAAATTTTGGGGTGGCAATAAGTCTAGGAGTGCAGATGGAGTGGGCTTGCCAGGTTCAGCCGTCTTTCGGCTGGGTTTGATCCTTGGGTTATAGTATTATGGCTGGGCTCATTTTTTTTAACTTAGGGCCCGATTATTATATGGGCTGGTCTTGAATTCAGTTGTAAAAGGGCCAGGGCACAAAGTCTGACCTGAATATTATAATGGCGGTAGCAAGTTGGTGCAAGGATTCAAACACTAGAAACCTCACACACAAATACATGACCAAACCTACCCTTGGGACAATGTAAACTACTCGAGTGTTAAACTTATGGGCCTAACTTGGGCTGCGCCCAGGCTTCATGTTTTTCATGTAGTCCGGGCTTGGCCGGCTGTTTATGGTCCAATTAGTGTTTGGGTCACACTTGGACCTACACTTTGGAAACTAGGTTGGGCTTAGAGATTACTCAGCCCAGCCTATGAACACCCCTAATTAGAAGTCGGCCTCAATAGGGGAACTGCTTTGGCCTGGTACTGTTATCGGTAGGTTTGATGATGGTTTTATTTGGAGCATAACAGATTTATAGATTTTGACCTGAGGTAGTTTTGGGTTGGGGTCGAGTTTTAGTGACGCTGCTCAGCCCCACCTCATCTATAAGTGCTTCAGATCATTTTTAGGGGATGTAATATGATACACAAATCCTTCATAGGACAGTCGGTAACTCCTAGAAATGTTTAAGCCTTGGCAGTCTAGCTGATATAGCTCATGAGTAATTCAAGCTAGTTTGAACTGCAACAGACTGTCAAATAGAAAGAACACTATATTTAAGGGAGTTAATAGGTCAGAAATTACCCAAAGCCTAACTTATTTCTCCATACAGCAGAAACTCAAGCCAATAAGACCAACTCATGACCTGATGGAGCTGGGTTGAAGTTGGGCAAGGACAGCCCTGATCTGACCAATTTGACTAAATGGGCTAATAATTGGGCTCCACTTTAAGTATTTTCGCTTGTATATTTCTCAGTGAGTTACACAGCCAAGATCTGACCCATTTAGGGTTCCCCGGCTTCAGATATTTAGGAATTTGTGTTTTAGAAATTTCAAATGTTGCTAGTGAGGCTCAAGATGGTAACTTTTCAACTAACAACAAATAGAAAAGGTTGTTCAGATTATGAAAGTTGTGTTGGTCATTTGTTTGGATAAATGGATATTGGTAGTAATGGATGAAAACAAATAGACATAATTACTTTCAATTTTTTTATTTACTTTACAATGTCCTTAACCAATTGTGCAACAGCTAAAGTGGATGGATTCATGTTTACATGTGTCATGAAATTGACTTTTGCAATGCCCAACTTCCATGAAATTTCTCTTCGACGAGTACCATATTTCCTTTGAGAAATAGCTTTCTTTTCCCACTTTCCTTAAGGCCTAACTCTTAAATACTAGTGAACCCCTGCATGTGCAAGGCACGTGCAATTTCCAAACAATACCTATGTAACAGAAACAAGGAAACTTGAATAATGAGTATAAAGATACAAAGGACAATTTCCATTGCCACTAAGTGGCTGAGAACCGCTAAGATTAGAACGCACAGAACACAACAAAGAGAAGTTTTAACTTCGATACTTGTTCACTTGGTAATGCCTTATTCTGAAAATTTATATCAAGATTTATCAAAATCTTACAATCATATCTTAAACAAGAAAAGAGACCATCATAGTTATTTAGCAACACTCGAAGCATATTTTACAACAAATTTAATAAGTGTACAAGTAGCCAATGTAGATTGATGCTTCTTAATGGTAGATATATTATAAAAGAGAATATTGATCTGCAACTAATCATTTTTAAACGTTAGAAGGGGTGAACCTGAATATCATCAACTGTTGTTTGCCTAGGCTTACGCAAAAGTAAAATCAACAAAAAACCTATTTGCGCAAACTACTAGCATCAACAGCCATTAAGTAAAAAGTGAAAACTCCTTATAGATATAATTGGTAGAAGAAAAAAAAAACAAATGAATGTTGAGAAGCTTACACAAGTTGTGACTTTTTCATTCTCAACAAATGTCTTCGTTCATACACTTTCAAGGCTCATTTCATATCAACTGCAACTAAATTGCCTTAACTTATTCTGTTGTAACTTTTTAATTTTCAGCACGGGGATTTTTTTCATAATACCTAGAAAATAGTAAAAAGAAAAGACAAAGTAGCTTTAGAGTATAAAAATTTATTATTTACAAGAAAGAAAAATAGAAGATGCAAATTGCAGACGTAGATCTACTTAAAAAACACAAACAAAAACAAATTTCAACATATATAAACTAAAAAAAATGCAGGAGTGAACTAAGGCAAACATAACTTGAAGCCCTTTCTTGCAACTTTCTATGTTGCAATGGAGGTGGTGTTGATAATGAGGCATGAAGAGTGGGCAGAGAAAATAACTTTTTGGTCTGGCGTACATTACACCTTAAATTTGTCATTGTACAAAGTTGAAAGTGTGCATCACCATCGGGGCTACAAATTACTGACACAGCACGGTAAATAAAGGTGCTAGAAGAGTAATTGAATAGGTTGAACATACCGGCTCCATCTCCAAGGAGCAACCACCAGTAGTAATATCTTCAACTTTCAAAATTTCCTTGCGTGTTAAAAGCAAAAACCCTTTTAACCTAGATGTGAATAACTATTTATCAGTTAAGACAATTCTACTTTAAAATAAAGGAAAAACTGATGGGAAGAGGAATAACAATGTTATGAAATTAGAAAAAAAATGGTAAGAAATACATTTAACATGATCAAGAAACATTGTTAAATGAATTGTTGATAGCTTTAACTGAGATTCAAATATTTGAAAAGGAAATAAATAACTAAATAAAGGGAATGTAATGTCTTACTCTGATGATTTAATAATTTACTTGTATCTCCTTGGTTTTTGACCTACAATCCAATGGTTGATTCTATTCAGATTTGTGCAAACCCATAGGATCCAATGTAACTCAGAAGATCCCTTATATGTTGACGATTCAGATAGATATGAGGTGGGCTCCACTATTTTGCCCTCATAATAAGAGGGTGAGAGTTGTGCTCACAAGAAGATTTGCCTCAATTCAATATGAAAATTTTAACACTCGTTTTAGTTAAAATATAAGACATTCAACACCCCTATGAAAATAATTAAAAATATATTTAATGGAGTTAACAGCCATTCTAAAATTCAATTGTATACAATAATCTAGTTTTGTGAAAAATTACAAACCAAAAGGATTTGACAAATACTTCCAACAAAAACAGCAAAATGCGAAGATCGACTTGATTGAGATGGTGAGGATGATGTAAATGAATTGTTGTAATCAATGAGCTCTTTCTTATTCCTTTCTTTAAACACCTTTATTTGTATAAGTGGTAAAATATCACAACTGACAACCAATGAATATTGCGTAGATTATGGGCTCTTTCCATCAAAGTAAGCCATAACTTGCGTTTCCTTATTTGCCCCTTCAAATAAATTAATTTCAATTCATTTTCTACCTAGGTAACCTTTCAAACGAAGAAAAATAAAAGTCAAATCTCAACGTGCAACATCCCAAGGATGATGAAAGAATAGAGTCCATGCATATTTCACAAAGTGTCGGTAAGTCGATCACACTGCGCAAATTTTCTCTTGGTCCACAGAATCTATATTAATATCTAACATATGAGTTACTTTTAAATTCTTGATGCATACTTTTCACTTTGATTGGTAATCATTAGAGAAAATTCACAAGAAATAGAGGCAAGTAAACAAGTCTTTGTGATAACCTATGAAATGCCAAGAGAATAATGGAAAACCAAAATCAATTTCGGACAGGGTACAAATAGAAAAGAGTGACCATTTTGTATTTTAAGTTACAATGTATTCTACCAAAATGTTAAGATGTAGCATGACCTTCCACTTGTCGCTCCTTATTTTAACTTATATCCATCAAGCCATACATTTTATAATTAAAGATTTTCACCTTAGAATGGGCCAAATACTATTTCTATGTGTTTTTCTTAGGGCCCACCTAGCCCTACATTAATCAATCTTAACCCTTCATTCACCCCTTTCTAGTGTATTGGAAAACTTATAGGTGATGAGAAGTGTGACAAGAAAAAAAAATATGTAAAACATTGTAAGAATAGCAACCATAAAAAACTTAATGGCTTGCATGAGAAAAGAATCTCAAAAAAGAACAAAAAATTACAAAAGCTGTTGTTGTGCACACCTACAATTACCAAATGCAACCAACTTAAATTTTCTTTCCATACATTTGCCAATCAATAATAAGAAAAGCCAACTAATTACATTGTATTGATAAGTAAGCCAAGTAAATTCGCCCTTTTAGAACATGGAAAGACAAGATGGCAACATCACAAGTATTCACAACTAAAAACTATATGATGGATAAATCTTAAGAAACTATAGCTACTATGTCATAACATGGTACAATCCATGGAAGAAGTGTAATTCTTTTACAACAAAGATTAGTTCATAAATGGATATATTTAACTTAGGAAGTAACAAACATGGGCTTCAATGTGCCAAAACAGTTTGGAAAAATCATAGTTATCAAAGTTGTTCCTCTTCGTCCTTGAATGAAATGTTTCAGTTTTTTGCATTCTATTTTAGAAAGGACGTAATAGAAAAGAGAAAACTATTAAAAAATAGAAAGCTTAGATAAAATAGGAAAAAAAATAGAGATAAAATAATATTGTTTGGATGTACCATTCCAATATACCCTTCTGGCAACAACAGGTCAACCATTTTGGCCGTGGCGCAATAGAATTGACAAGTATGTATATTACATTAGTACAGAGAAGCGTATGAACATGGCTATCTAAAAAAGGCTAGCTACAAGAGTCGCACTTTGACCAGCCTAACTAAAATCAGTACAGGACTCTATATTTTTAAATAGGTGAATAATAAATGCTTGTAGATCATTCTAGAAGCAAATAATATATCCAACATTTTTTTTTTTGCATCTAACTTAATAAAAACATGCGTTGAAAGGAGCACACGTTATTAAATTGAGCAGCGAAAATGGCCAATGGTGCTTTTACTTCAATGAGTTAGATTCACCAGCCCATGTAAAAACCAAATAAATATAGAACATATAGATTAGTCATAAGTGTATGAATATCAAAATGTTAATCATGCAATCTTATGCAGTAATACACCACATATTAGAGAATTTGGGAACTTTTTTACAAGCAAGAATGATTCTCATGAACATGCTTCATTTTATGCTAACATATTTAGTTACGCTCTTGCCCTCTTCAATTATCATGTACTAATTCTATTCGGTACAACATGTAATTTACTACTTATTTAGTTCTTGTTGAGTTGTCGAGTACTACCCTTCTTGAATGGAATGAAATGTGCTGACTTAATCAATGGTTCACGAGTACCCAAATAACGTTGAACTACGTGCTGGTCGTCGAAAATCCTAACACAAAATCCATCAAGATGTGCTCCATTTCTACTTGGAATCTGCAAGGGATACAACATTCCTAAAGAGTTCTTATGCTCTGCCTGCACATACATATTATGGTTAAAAGTGGCATAAGAAATCAATGAAAAAAGACCACATCAATGACATGATTCAAATTAAATGAAAGAAAGATGCATTGGCATCTCAGAATTCCAAAAACAACCTTGCATAAAAAATTATCCGAGAAAATGGGGCAGAAATCTGACAATTCCACCTATTAGTGCAGTTACTAAATTCCTTTTTCCTTTTAGCTTGATTGATGTTTTATGACAAACCAAGAAGTAAAGAAATCCATACATTAACTCCCTCTAGAAAACAGAATGCAGGTAAATCCTGCACCCGCATGGCTAACCTCATCTTAGAAGGATAGTTGAAAAGAATCTGTGGTAGCAAAATAATCAAAGCACCTGTGGAAATGGAATATTCTACTGAAATAGAAGTTGAATTTAAGATTAAAAAAGAAATAGTCAAGACAACAACAAGCCAACTATCTCTAAAAACAGAGGACATCTTTGTCAGAAAAATTGAGTTCAAGACCGAATAAGAAACAGAAAGGATGGATGGTTTGGTGGTAATATAATTAACAATAAAGAAAATGAAATGGTTCACTTCAAAATCATCCAAACACAAATATGACACATGAAGGGCAGGAAAAGAAGTGGCAAGACTAAAGGGATCTAGACTAGTGTAAATAACCAAATGTTACAAACTGAAAGCCCAATTGCATAAATGTGATATTGCTATTTTTTATGGCATATCATAAAACAGCAAAGTTAAACTTTTATATCAAAATATTGTTTCCTTTAAGTAATATGGTCAACCAGAGGCTCCAATGTAAGAAATGAAGGTCCATAATACTAAAGCTTTCTAACGTCTAGGATTTCAGATTTCGCCATTTCCAATGCCCATATCTTCTTCTGAACAAATGCATCTTCAATGGCCTTTAGATTGGCATCCGAATGAAGACCGACGATAAAGAATTGTTTAGTTAATGAAGTGGGCTCCTTATGCTCTTTATGGTCCGGCAGAAAACAGCCCCATCTAAGTTGCATAATATAAAAGTAGATATACTATAAAACTTTTCATGGGTTGAGTGCTGGAACATGAATGAAAAAAAAAAAGTTAAAAAAAATTAAAGGTTTCTAAAGAGTTTTTATTTCTGGAGTAGTGGCCAAAACTACATAAAAAGTTACAAATCACAAAAACATTGGAAATATCAAGAACAAATAAATAACACTACTAATATCAAATAAAAGTTTTTTTTTTAAAGGGCTAATGTTCTGGGAAAAGGTAGTTGTCAGGTTTTAGATGCTGATAAAACAACACAATAGTAGTTTTAAATTACAGTTTTTAAGTTTGACTATCCTAGAAAACAGAAAACAAGTCAGTAGCTATGCAATTATCAGGTCTGAGCATTAAAAAAAACCCCAAAATGAGTTTTCTCAATCATCATTGGGTTAAATCATAGCATCAATTACTAAAAACTTGAATATTGGGTTTATGAATCCAATTAATTTAATTCACAAATTTGGATATCATAATATACCTTGCAAGTTCCAATTTCAGTTAGCTTTCTCTATCCAAGTTAAAATTTTCACAGTCTACAACTTGCCTTTTTATTGCAGATGCCATGCACCGACCATATTGTAGGTTTTGAGGCTCGAGATTATTTTAAATTGTAGGCAACACAATATTTAACGTAAAAAATCTAAATATAAAAAAATCACAAATTCAAACTAAATCAAATACTAACTTACTTAAAATCCTATGGCCAGTTCCAATTTCATTATTGATAGACTTAAAATCTATCAATCAAATCAGGATTTAGTAGTAGCTTTCTCTCGATAGGGTTTGTGGAAGCTTGCATGTCCTATGAGGAAGAACTGCAGATAGAATCGGCAGAGACATTTCAACAGGGGTTTTTCGATTTCTCTCCCTCGCTCACGTTCTGAATCGGTGAGCACCGAGTCTATCCAAATCAGTATCGGGATGGTGAGTTAGGGTCCGTGTTGGTTCCTGCCCCAGCTCAGATCCTCGATTGAAACAGACTCGGGCTTTGATCCGGCCCGAGTCCGCCCGATTGCCACTTTGATGAGTGCGAGACTAGCAGATGGGAAAACACATTTTTCTTCTCCCAAACGTCTCGAGTGAGTTGGGTTTTTTGACACAGAAAGCATTCATTCATAAACCCTAGTTTTTTTTTCAGGCCTTCTTGGAGTGTTGGTTGATGAATGCATAACTGTCCATTGGTATTGGAGTTTCCGAATGCTGCTGGAGAGTATAAGACCCAAAAGCTTCACTCCAAGAAGAGCCTTCTTAAGGCTTGCTTTCTCTCCCCTCTAATCTTTCACTTTTGATATCTCCCATTGCTTTGATTGTTGTTTTATGGAAGAAGATTCCATTTTTCAGTCTGGGTTCTCTTTTCTTGGACGGATTTCTTCAGGGGTCTGTGTGGAAATGGGGTTTGTACTGTGGGCTGTTTCATTTCTCCACTTTTTTCCCTCTACATCCAAGCACGTCCTTATTTGCTATGAAGAAACACTGTAGTTAACTCTAAGATTGCCATCTCTCTTTTTTAATCTGAGTGGTTTCTTGAGTTGGGATTGTGGTGTTCAATTGTGTTTAATTATTGTTTTTTTTTTAAATTTTGTTCAGTCACTTCTTGTGGTTCTCATTGCATCTGATTATTTTCGGATTAAGAAGGAAGAATCTTGGGTTCATTTATATGTATCTATCTGAATAATATTGTGTTTTCATGCTGATGGTATTGATTTCAATTCATTTCAAGGAGTTTATTCCGATTGGGCCTGATACTTGGGATCGGTGGTGGATTGTATCACTGTTTAAGTAAGAAAAGGTTAAATCAATTGGTAATTAGGAATTTGAGAAGATAGTAGCTCGCGCGCCGCAAAACCACCCCCCCCCCTTTTTTCTCGTGAATGAATTTCACACTTGGGAGTGTTTTCACGTGAAAAGATTGCTTTTAGTCACGTCTTTGATCTGCCATTTTTTTTATAGAACTCTTTTGTGTTATGTACTTATCTCTTAGTGTGTCGGTATTCATAACAATTCATTTGGAGGTGTCTACCTAAATCTCAATACTTTGGTTTGATTTTGGATTGTATTGCTACCTACCTAAGAATTAAGAACTAAAATGTGAAGGAATCCTTTTGACTTTTTTGTTGTAAAAAGTACACAGTTTTTTGCTAAGTAGTGAGTGACCTAAGAATGTTTCTTTTTTAACTTTTTTTAAATGAAAATGTGGAATTTTGAATCTTTATACTTGTGATGTGATCCATACATTTTTTCATGAAAGATCACTTCACTCTACTTTACCCTACTAACCATCCAAATACTAATCGAATAATGTTGAAATCTCATCCAATGCACCGTGGCATGTCTGCAAGTTGAGTAGATAGATGCAGCTTCATTTTCTCCCCCACCCCTTTTTCTCCAAATTTACCCTTGGCATCTTTATCTATCTCAATTCAATCAACTTCCTTCATGTCCCTTGTGCATTTTTCCCACACACTGACTGTAGTATTGCTGTAAAACTTCCTTCACTGGTAACAAATAATCTACTCTTCTTCTTGGCCCCATCCTTATTGTTCGAGTATAATGCAGAACGGAGTATCAAATGCAAGGTGGCAGGGGAAAATGAAAGAAATTTGGGGTAGGTCAAGCTTCACACTTGAAAGATTGGCCTTTTGCCAAACTCCCTATTACAGGTGAGAAAAAAGAGCTTGAGAAGATCCCCAAAGAGCTTGAAGTTTCATTAATCATAGTCTAAACCTCTAATTAGGCATTACATGTATTTAAATAGGTAGATAAAAAACCTAGAACTAACCCTGGCCACTAAACAGTTTTAACAGCCAAGATTAAAATGTCCAACTTAAAAAAATTTTAAACATAAATAAAACTATGTTAAAATGCTTGCCAAAGTGAGCATAAAAATATGTTGAATAAGGTAAAGCATACAATTCAATATGACTGATTAATGTAAAGATTCCTCTCTAAGCTTATCTCTTCCACAATGTAAAAATGCCTGCTAAAGTATGTATAAAATGGGGAATAGAAGGCTGGCATTGTGGATAAGGCGCCTTCTCCCATAGTTCCCACCAGGTTTCGAACCTTGGTGGGAGCCCTTTATTTCGTCTTGGTCATTGGGCCAACCAAGCAAAAAAAAAAAGCAAGTATAAAATGTTTTAAATAAAGTAAAGCTTACAGTTTTATATGATTGATTAATATAAAGATTCCTCCCTATGCTTATCCCTCCCATATAAGTTAGAATGCTAAAAATGTTCTCCTATCAGCAGACTGGATACTTTTGATTTACAATCGAGCTTGCAGGATCACTTAGATATCTATTTTATAGTGAGGGTGGAGCATTTGGAAAGATCTCCTTATGCATAAGGTCTGCAATAAAAATTTGTTGTGTCAAATTATTGGCTTTTGATTGAATATCCATAAAATTTTTTGGTCTTTTAACCATAGAAATCTTTGAGCTTCAATTGGACTGTGGATAAAAGTTTGATGATAGTGTAATTGGGGCTGACACCAAAATCATGAGGGATGAGAGTGTTTAGGAGCCTGCACTGGACAAATATGTTGTGCGCGTGTGTGCAAACGCAATCAAGATCAAACAATCACCACACAAGAAGACAAGAAGATTTACGTGGTTCGGCAAAGATGCCTACATCCACGGGAAACCAATTTCCACTAGGTTCTCCTCCAATCTGTGAAACCACAGCCTTGGAATCTCAACCACTCTCAACCTCTCTGACTAACTCTCCAGGGTTACAGATTACATCATATATATAACCATTACATCCTTATCCCCCAAGAACTCTATCTCAAGAAAAAGGAAAGTCTTAACCCATTAGAAAACTACTGTTTAACAAAACAGGAAATTCCTAATGTCATTAGGGAAATCACCCTAGATACTGAACCCACTAATGGTCTGGACCCACATGGCCAACAATCTCCCCCTCCAGACCATGGGGAAGATGCCCTGAACCCCTTACTGGGAGTTCAGTCCTGCCAACTCTGAACACAGCTCCAGCTTTCCCTTAGACACAACCTTGGTCATCATGTCCGAGGGATTCTTGTCCGAATGAATCTTTTCCAGCTTCATGAAGGTCTTTTCGATCACCTCACGAATCCAATGGTACTTGATATCAACGTGCTTCATGCGACCATAATATGTAGCATTCTCACTGAAATCCATAGCACTCTGACTATCACAGTAAACTACATATTCTTCTTGCTTCAAACCTAGTTCTTGAAGGAATCTCTTCAACCAAAGCATCTCTCTCCCTGCTTCATTAGCAGCTATGTATTCCGCTTCAGTTGTAGACTGTGCTGTACACTTCTGTAACTTCGATTGCCAAGAGATAGCTCCCCCTACAAAAGTAAACAAATAACCAGAAGTCGACAACCGACGATCAAGATCGCCTGCAAAATCAGCATCAGTATAGCCTTCCATGACTGGTTTTGAGCCTCCGAAACATAAGCACACCTTGGAAGTACCTCTCAAATACCTAAAGATCCACTTTACTGCTTCCCAATGCTCTTTTCCAGGGTTTGCGAGAAATCTACTCACTAAACTCACAGCATGAGCAATGTCTGGCCGTGTACAAACCATGGCATACATGAGACTCCCCACAACAGAGGAGTAAGGAACACATGCCATCCGTTCCTTTTCATCATCTGTAGTAGGACACAAGCGCTTGCTTAGTTTGAAGTGACTGGCTAGAGGTATGCTAACTGGCTTAGCATTTTTCATGTTGAACCGTTCGAGAACTCGTTCAACATATTTCTCCTGTGACAACTACAGCTGCTTGGAACTCCTATCACGACGTATTTGCATGCCCAATTCGTTCGTGCAGGACCCAAGTCTTTCATGTCAAACGACTTTGACATCTCCTCTTTCAACTTGCCAATCAACTTGCTATTCTGTCCATCTATCAGCATATCATCTACATATAAAAGAAGGATGATGAACCTGCCATCGATAAATCGACGAACATAGACACAATGATCTGCAGCTGTCCTCCGGTACCCATGACTCAACATGAATGAATCAAACTTCTTGTACCACTGTCTCGGTGTTTGCTTCAGCCCGTAGAGACTCTTTTTCAACTTGCAAACCATCTGTTCTTTTCCTTCTACCTCAAACCCCTCTGGTTGAGTCATGTAGATCTCTTCTTTCAAGTCACCGTGAAGAAACACGGTCTTCAAGTCCATCTGCTCAAGCTCAAGGTCCATGCTGGCGGCTAGACCCAAAACAACTCTGATAGAAGTCATTTTCACAACAGGAGAGAAAACATCACTGAAGTCGATACCCTTCGTCTATGCGAAGCCTTTTACCACTAACCGTGCTTTGTGATTCACCAGTTTCCCATTCTCATCCTTTTTCAGCTTGAACCCCCATTTGTTTTTCAGAACATTCCTATCTTTAGGAAGTTGCACCAGCTCATATATCTTGTTCTTCTTCAAAGAACTCATCTCATCCTGCATAGCCTTCATCCACTCATCTTTATCAGCATGAGTCATTGCTTCTCGAAAGCTATCTGGCTCTCCCTTATCAGTAAGCAACACATATTCGGATGCAGGATACCGAGTTGATGGTTGACGCTCCCGTGTAGACCTCCTAACTTGAGGTTCCGTGGTTTCAATCTGAGGAGATTGCTGCTCCCCCTGCTCAACACCCTCATCATCTGGCAACCCCTATGCCTCATCACGATTCGGATCGTTTTGTCCACCTTCTCCACCTGTAGTCTGCACCGGAGAAGGAGTCAGTGTGAGATCAACCACTCCATCAACTTTCTCAGAAGACTTATCAATCTTCTCAACATCTCCAAAGAACTAGTCTTCATGGAAACCACATCCCTACTTCTGATAAGTTTCCTCTTCTCTAGATCCCATAATCTGTAGCCAAACTCATCTCCACCATAGCCAAGAAAGATGCAACTCACTGCCTTATCGTCCAACTTGGAACGCTGCTCCTTTGGTACATGTACAAATGTTTTACACCCAAACACCTTCAAGTGCGAATAGGAAATATTTTTACCTGTCCATCTTCTCTCTGGAAGATCATAATTCAAAGGAATGGAGAAAGATCTATTAATCAGATAAACAGCAGTCAGAACGGCTTCACCCCAGAATGACTTAGGCAACCGTGCTAATCTTATCATGCATCTCATCTTCTCAAGAATGGTGCGGTTCATTCTCTCTGCCACACCATTGTGCTGTGGAGTACCAGGAACTGTCTTTTCATGTCGAATGCCATGCTTCAAGTAATAGCTTCTGAACTGGTTGGATGTGTACTCTCCCCCATTATCAGAACGGAGACACTTCAAGAGTTTACCTGTTTCTCTTTCAACCTTGACATGAAACTGTTGAAACATCTGGAATACTTGATTCTTTGATTTCAACGGATAAACCCAGACTTTCCTAGATGCATCATCAATGAACGTGACAAAGAACTTATTGCCACCCAATGATTCTACCTCTATGGGACCACAAACATCAGAATATACCAAATCCAATACATTTGATTTCAATTTTGATGTCGAAGAGAAAGCAGCCCTATGCTGTTTACCATATAAACAATAATCACAAGGGTCAAGGGATGTACCTTTGGAGCAAGGAATTAAATCCTTCTTTGCCAACATCTGCAAGCTTTTCTCACTCATATGACCAAGCCTCTTATGCCACAGATTCAGAGAGGAATTGTCTTGAACTGCATTCAATGCATCTTTGCACAGCTTTACTTGTGTTTTATAAAGAGTATTACCTGCTGTTCCTCTCGTAATAACAAGAGACCCTTTAGTGAGCTTCCATCTGCTATTTTCGAAGTAATTCTCATAACCTGCACGGTCCAATGCAGTCCCAGAAATCAGATTCAACCGCAGATCAGGAACATGTCGCACATCTTTCAACGTTATTGTGCAACCAATATCGGTTTTAATGCAGACATCACCGATACCAACAATCTCTGAATGACTCGTGTTGCCCATCTTCACAGTACCAAAGTCACATGCTTTGTACGTCGTGAACATCTCCCTGCAGGGAGTCGCATGATAGGATGCTGCTGTGTCAACAACCCACTTAACCTGACCATCTGCAACACTCAAACACTTATCATCATCGCCGGCGAGCACCACTACTTCTTGTTCCAAAGTAGCTGTAGTGTTATCACTGTCATTCTTCTTCTCATTGTTGGATCCTTTCTGTTCCTTCATGGCAAAACAATTTTTCCTGACGTGGCCCATGTTGCCACAGAAAAAGCATTTTACAGACTTTTTCTTGCTCTGTGATTCACTACTAGACTTAGACTGTGATTCTCCTCTAGACTTGCCACGACCCCCCTTTGGTCCTCTACTCTTACTCCTCCCCGTGTTTTCAGTAACAAAGGCCTGTGCATTATCTGTCCCTGCAGATTTCCTTCTAGTTTCTTCATTCTGTAGACTACTGGTAACCTGACTCATAGATAACACACCATCTAGAGTAGAGTTGCTCAAGGAAATAACCAATGTCTCCCATGTATCCGGCAAAGAACTCAGAAGCAACAAAGCTTGCATCTCATCATCAAGGATCATCTTCATAGTGGCTAACTGATTTACCATACTTTGGAACTCATTGATGTGATCTTCGATCTGACTACCATCCTTGAATTTCATGTTCACAAGTTTTCTGATCAAGAAGGTTTTGTTCACTAAGGTCTTTTTATCATACATTGCTTCTAGCTTTTTCCAAAGGGTATTCGCATTGGTTTCATTAAACACGTGGTGAAATATATTGTTATCAACCCACTGTCTGATGTGACCAATCGCTTTTCTATGCAATTTGTTCCAGTCAGCATCTTGCATATCTCTCGGTCTGGTATTATCCCCCTCAACGGGATCATGGAGGTCTTTACAATAGAGAATATCCTCCGTCTTTGGTTTCCAGATCAACCAATTGGAATGGTTGAGATTAACCATGGTAGTGTTGATAGTATTGTTCTCCATCTTAATCAAATTAAGTAACAGGAAAAACAAACAACTAACACTGACCTCAACTCCTGCACCAAACTGTAGATCTCGTCAACACGAGCACGCTGAAAGAAACGGATCTTAAATCCGACTCCGGATGGCTCCGATATCGCAAAAACAGTTTTCTGCGCTCCCGATTTGGTCAAACTCCTTGTTGACAGTCAAACAACCAATCTTCTTCCACTAACACGTAGATCTGCTCGAAACGAGTCTGTAGGCGCAAACGGATCTCCGATCGGACGTCGGATGATCAAGATATCGCAGAAACAAATTTCTGCCGTCAATCTGGTCAACTCTGGCCGTTGACCCTCTGTCCGATGACGTAGGATGACGTCACTCTGCTGACGTCGGCTGCAGAAAGCTGACGGGCTGGACCGACTGCAAACGGGTTCAGGTCAACCTAACCTGACCCGAAACTGCACCTCTGTGCTTCTGGGCTTCGCTTCAGGACGGGTTGGGTCAAGACTGACCTGACCCGAAACTTGACCCAACCTGAGAAAACAGGGCTGGGCTTCTTTACACTGCAGGTCAGGTGGAACTGACCCGACCCGGACCCAAGACCCAGTACTCTGGGTCTTCTTCAACCTGCAACCCAGTTGCAAAGGACGACTTGCAGGTCGTCTGCTGCGGCTCGGGCTTGGCGTGCGGCGGGGCGTGGCGACGGCAAGGCCACTGCGATGGCGACTGGCGGCGGGCTGCGGCGATCGGCAATGACCGGCGGCTGGTGGCGACCGGTGAGTTGCTGTTTTTTTTTTTTTTTTTTCTTTCTTTCTTTTGCAGGCGATATTCTCCAGTCTTCTTCCTCTCGAGAAATCCGACAGCCAAGAGCGAAGAACCGTTTTCCGACTAAGATTACAGCCCACACCCCCGAGAACTCTCACTCTGTCTTCTTCTTCAAGTTCTGCCAAAAAAAAACCCGATCTCTCTGTTTCTGTAACAGAGGATCGTATTGCTCTCGTGGCCCAAGAGATCACCAATGATCTCTTCTTCCGATGATCTTCCACGCACAATCAACCTGACTCTGATACCACTTGTTGTGCGCGTGTGTGCAAACGCAATCAAGATCAAACAATCACCACACAAGAAGACAAGAAGATTTACGTGGTTCGGCAAAGATGCCTACGTCTACGGGAAACCAATTTCCACTAGGTTCTCCTCCAATCTGTGAAACCACAGCCTTGGAATCTCAGCCACTCTCAGCCTCTCTGACTAACTCTCCAGGGTTACAGATTACATCATATATATATATAACCATTACATCCTTATCCTCCAAGAACTCTATCTCAAAAAAAAGGAAAGTCCTAACCCATTAGAAAACTACTGTTTGACAAAACATGAAATTCCTAATGTCATTAGGGAAATCACCCTAAATACTGAACCCACTAATGGTCTAGACCCACATGGCCAACAAAATATGGGCCCATTGAGCTGAAATGCAAATATTGGTGCCAGTATGAGAAACATTTCTCATCTAAAGCCGCGAGTTTGTTACTGTACAGCCACGCAGAACGGATGTTCCTACCATGCAGGTCGGAACTCTTGACCCTCACTAACTGCAGAAAAGCAGCCTTCATGAGTCATTTTTTCACCCGGTTCCACCTGCAGGTGAATTGTCTCCCCATGTTTCTGCGGAAGTTCCTCTTACACAAATGCTCCCACAATTTTAAAGGATTACTATTCATGCTTATCCCTTCTAGAAATGCTACAGTACCGACTTTGGTAAAAGCTTAAAACTTTATATCATTGAGAGTCATAAACTTTCCAGTAAGAATATGATTGATCGACAGAAAGTTTCCACTACAAGAATATAATTGATTACCATAAAGATTCAAAAGAGCACAGCAAAAGAGCGGTCACAAATTCACACCCCCACTTCTGCATGTAGCCCGCAAGATGAGGGGCCCATCTAAGTAACTTTGTAATTTATTCCCAAAGCAACAGAAGCAAGAAGATAAACTCATTTGTTTCTTTTTTCTGTATTTCCTATGAAATTACAAAAAGTGGTCTTTGCATTAAACCTTTAGAATGCTTAGTGATATTTAAAAAAAAAAAGATTTTCCTTGTTCCATACCCTGTTTCATCAGTGGCAGTGACTGAAATTATAAAATTAAAAAAATTTAAAAAAAATCTGCATATAACTTGGGAAAAGACCAGGTAATAGAGAAGCCCTAGATATTGGAATATTATGGGTGCACCCTTTGGAAGGGCACTTGGCCTGTAATCCAATCAACTGATTGATCTGTCTCAACTAGGTTTGGTCCCTCCAGCGTCCTACGAGAGTGACATGGTTCCGATCTTCTTTTTCTTTCTAGCCATGCATCCATGATATGAGCTGCGAGCGATTGTATAATGAAATTGGTGCGCCCCTTACTGAGGCAAATGGGAGCTTGTATAGTGTCAAGGAGTATTTAGTAGTGGGGGAACAGTTTGCAGATTTGAGGGCTCCTCACTACCCTAAGAATAGGGATTCTTCAATGTGGATTTAACATATCTGTATATATCAATATACATGATAATCAATTCAAATTAATAAATTTTTATATGCAAGATAATACTATAATAAGGATAATAGAAGAAGAGTAGGATATTGCATATTACATAATTTGTTACTAAATATTGAGTGTAAAAAATCAAATACAAGTTTAAAATCACATTCGAGAAATCGTTTTTTTATTGTTGACTCTAAGTTTGGGCTTGCCCTCGTCAAAAGAAAATCCTAGGTCCACCACTTTCTCTATGTATAGGACTCCTTCCTCACTGTTGCAGCTAGGGATCGATCCATAAGCAAGTATATTTAGATGATTCCCCTTGGCAAGGTGGGGGCAAATGATAGATTTATGGATGGAATATTGGAGTAAAGGCTATAAAGTGGTGATATGAACATATAACCATTACTTTTTTGAAGATTTTACTTAACTATATCCGTGTGTGAGTAATCATTTTCCATCAAAGGAGAGGTTATTTGATGATCTTTTTGAATAGTCGGCTTTAATAATTCAGTAGAGAGATGATACTTGGAAATCCTAAGCACTCAATCCCATTTAAGCAAACAAACCCCACATGATCATTTGTTGATATTTCCTCTTCATCCAAAAGACTTATCCACCGTTGGTCCTTCACTCTTCAAACTTGAATAAGAAATCAAATTCCTAAGAAGGGCTACTTACCCGGTGGTAAGGAGCTACAATCCTTAATGAGCTTGGGTACGCCACCTTGGGTAAGGGTTATCTGGATTTCGAAATCTTGGGTACGCCACCTTTTTTTCACATCTGCGGGCTATCATCCCACTTTTATGAGCTTTCTTCCAGCATGTGCGGGTTATTTTCCCACTTTTATGAGCTTTCTTTCAACATGTGTAGGCTCTGCTTAAGTCCCAACCCCCTTGGCTAGTGTACAAAAAACATGCCGTTCCTTATGCCATCCTAAGAATTAAGTAGAAGTCAAGCCAACTATTCCAAGCTGTTACCCTGCTTCCAACATATATATCCCTTTGAGATGATTTCAGGTTAGGACTTTGAGCACACCAAGCTAAGAACATTTTTTTTTAATTATTGTTTGGGTATACTAAACCCACCGTTTGATGGGTAAGGTTGGGTTGTGTTTAATGGTGATAATATATTGGTTTTAAAATCTAAAATATATGGATGCAAATCAATGAAGCTGGGGCCTAGGAGGATTGGAGCACTTAACCTCCTCCTATCTCGCACATTTTTAAGAACAATGTCATATTACGAGGGTAATGGCTCTACTTGAAACACGTGACTGACCTCAATCCACTCCTCTTACGGTCATGAGATTTTGGATTTTGGACTGAGTTGGGTTGGGAGTGGATTTATAAGTTTTTTAGCTAGAGTTTGCAATCTGCGCGCAGAACCTGTATTGCTTAAGTGGCAATTGATAAAATGGGATTTGACATACTAATCCTTCTTAAACCTTATTTTCCTAATTTCATTACTAAAATTTAAAGAATCAGAGTTACTTGACTTTGGTTACATTTTCTTTACTTTGTTGCTCTAGATCCCATAATATCACTTTCCCTTTGCACCTCTCCTTCCTATTTTTAGGTGCAAGACCATCACCAAGGTGAAAAGCAGTGGAACTTACAAATCAGGAAATCGGGAGTGAGTGGCCCTAGTAGTTCATTCATGTCCCCTTTTACATATAGTAATTTATCAATTTCTCTAATAGCCATTATTCTCTTTATGTCATGTGAAAAAATGATTTGAACCCTTGATTGGGTTAAGGTCCCTTAATCAGATTTTCCATTTTTATTTCAATGGATCCAATTGATTAAGCTATTCAAGCAAGCAATTAATCAAATAAACCACAAAGAACGAGAGGCACAATCTTTTATGTGGAAACCCTGCTAGGAAAAAGCCTTGGGTCCTTTCACCCGGAGTAAAGGTTACAAAAACTAACAAAACCATCCCCTAGTTGGAACTCAACCTATCGATTGCGATGACCCTGCCAACACTTCGCCGTACACCTTAACCGCGCTTGATCCAAACCCCCTTGAAGGCTTTTCAAGATGAATCTACCGCAAGAGAGTAGATCTAAAATTCTAGAGCAGCAGCTTCGGCACAAATTCTCTTCTAAATGCTCTGGAGAAGATGATGAATCTCTCCTATTGATCTCTTGTGAATAGCATTGGAAGAGTATGATTTTCAAAGAGGTAGAACTCCTTTTGCAAGCCTTTGGTTCGTTTATTGCCTCTAGGGTATGTGCCTAAGATTTCATTTGAGAAATTTCGCTTTAGATATTCAAATTTACGAACATCATGGGCATTCGAAAGTTTGCTAGAGCATTAGAACATCTGTACTCCCAGTTAAAAATTCTGTGCAGAAAAAATAGTCTGAAAAACGCATTCCATCTTGGGCATTCAATGGGCGTCCGAACGTGGCATTTTTTTAATTATAAACAATACAATTCTACAAACTTTCGAAAGCGATAACTTTGTCGTTTTAACTCTGACTGACATAATCTTGGGCACTCGGGCATCTACTCAAAACGAGCTTTCCAATGGTAGATAGCTTGTTATGATCCAAAGTATAATTTGACAGATATGACCTTTTGTTCTCCAAACACCTTTATTTAAGTGACCTGTTAAATCATGCAACCATCGAATCTAAAAAAATAAAAATTACAACTCAATATTTCCCAAGTTTTGTCCAACCCAATGAATATGCCAATAACTCACAATCTTACATCGTGGGATTTATTAGTTTCAATAACATCGACTTTCTGCAACTAGCAAGCAAACTTGTTTATTACAGAACATGAAAAATGGTATTGTGTGAAAAGTGACTACACATGTGACCACCATTTCTCAGGTTCTATAATTTGAAAAGTTTTCACTTTAAACTATCACGTAGAAGCCATGATATCATGGGATTTATCAATTTCTTTGACATCCACTGTTCCGATGATATCATGGGATTTATCAGTTTCTACAGCATATACTTGGTTGCAACCAACAAGCAAACTCATTTTATTCTTTACAAAATACAAAAGGTGACTTTTGTAAAAAAAAATAGATGCACACATAATCATTGTTTCTAATGTTCAATCATTGGAGAAATTCTCACCTAAAGATGATGCATAAAAGTTATAGTATCATGGGACAATACCATGAATCAGGGGGTTTATAACTTTTTGTGACATACAATTTTTCATGATCTTCTAAGACTACTTTTGGCGCAGCCCGGATCGTGGGTCGGGTGAAGAACAATCTCCCGAAGGATTGTTCGAATCCGAAGATTCAATGACAATGACGATCAAAACCTTGAACAAGAAACTCTGGAAAACTGAATTTTTATTGATAAAAGCATACCTTTATAATAAAGAACTCCTCCGTATATAGGAGAGATTAATTCTAAAATAGAAGGCCTAATTATACACAGACATGACCTACTAAAAATAAAAATAGGAAGTAAATAAAGATAAATAAGGATAGGGATCCTTGAGGAGGCTAAGGATCAATTGAATGTCCTGCGAGCCTGTGATCTGGGCCGGACTTGGGTTCGGCCTGCATCAGCTCCCCGGCTTGGAAAAACTCGACTCCGGCGAGTTGAGCGCTTGATATCTCTCGTAAAAATCAGGATTGATGCGTTGGAAGTCAGTAGCTGTAATCCATGTAGCATCGGAGAGAGGATGATTCTGCCTACGTACATAAAAATTCTGATAACCTCCTTGACGTGTAGAAACAATTTGATCATCAAGGACATCAACAATTTCATCAATATGTGGAGAATTAACTGGTAAAGATATAAGTTGCTCTTCATTATCTCCTTCATTATCATGGCCACGATAGAGAGTAAGATCCTCGACATTGAATGAAGAACTGACGCCTAAATCAGTAGGAATATCAAGAATATAGGCGTTGGGATTAATCTTCTGGAGAACCTTGAAAGGGCCTGAATTACGAGGGTGTAACTTCTTATAAGCTCCAGGTGGCAACCTCTCAGGTCGAATACGCACCATAACCATATCGCCTTCCTTAAATTCAATAAAGCGACGATGCTTGTCAACTTGCTGCTTATAAACATCATTACTGGTAGATATATGGCGACGTACTTCATTGTGAATTTGCTGCATATGTTGAAAGAAATGCTCAGCATCTACACTGACTCTGGCATCAACTAGTAATGGGACAAGATCAACAGGGAGTCGTGGACGAACTCCTGTCACAGCTTCAAATGGTGAAATTCCAGTTGATCGATTGACAGAATTATTGTAAGCAAATTCTGCCATAGGTAACACTTGATCCCAGTTTGTGATACGGTCACGTACAAGGCAACGTAACAGTTGTCCAAGACTTCTGTTGACCACTTCTGTTTGTCCATCAGATTGAGGATGATAAGCAGTGGAGAAATTAAGCTTGGTGTTAGACAACATCCATAAGGTCTTCCAGAAATAACTCATAAACTTTGTATCTCGGTCAGAAACAATAGTCTTTGGAAGTTCATGTAGCCGAACAACTTCTTTGAAGAATAATTTAGCCACTTTGTAAGCATCAGCAGTTGCAGTGCAAGGAATAAAGCGTGCCATCTTTGAAAAGCGGTCAACAACAACGAAGATAGAATTAACCTTTCTAGCAGTCGTGGGTAAACCGAGCACAAAATCCATGCTAATGTCTTCCCAAGGAGTATGTGGAACAGGCAAAGGCTGATATAATCCAGTGTTCTTCTTGTTTCCTTTTGCAATCTGGCATGTTCGGCATCTCTCACAAATATGAATCACATTGGTTTTCATGCGAGGCCAATAATATATGTCACTAACAAGAGCAAGTGTTTTGTAGCGACTCAAATGTCCGCTATATCTTCCTGCATGCAACTCTCGAACAACATATTCACGAATAGAAGTGGCTGGAAGACAAAGTTGTGTACCTTTGAATAAGAAACCATCATGAAGACTATAATGAGGATGTTGAATTTGAGCACCATTAAAAAGCTCCGCATAAATAGAACCAAAATCTTTGTCAGCTGTATAATCCGGTTTGATTTGCTCAAAAACAGGCACGTTAATAGACATGGCAATCAAAAGATGTCTCCTCCTACTTAATGCATCTGCAATCAGGTTATCCTTTCCAGCTTTATGACGAATGCTAAATTTGAATTCTTGTATATATGCACTCCATTTAGCTCGGTTAGCGCTGATCTTCTGCTGAGAGTGTAGATGTTGCAGAGCATCATTATCAGAGTAAAGCACAAACTCAATAGCAATCAAATAATGTCTCCAATGACGAAGTGTTTGGACAAGTGCATAGAATTCCAAATCATATGCAGTATACTTCCGCTTGGCATCAGAAAGTTTCTCATTGAAGAATGCAATAGGATGTCCTTCCTGGCTAAGGACACCACCAATGCCAATATTTGAGGCATCGCAAGCAATTTCAAATAGCTTGCTAAAATCAGGAACTTGCAGAACGGGAGCTTCAGTAATCTTTTGTTTGATCTTCTCAAAAGCCCTGGTGGCTGCATTGGTCCACTTGAAGTGACCTTTTCTCATGCAATCAGTAATAGGAGCCATAATAGTACTGAAGTTTCTGATAAACCTTTTGTAAAAATTGGCAAGACCATGAAAACTGCGAACTTCAGTAAGGTTAGTAGGAATTGGCCAATCAAGAATAGAGCTTACTTTTGCAGGATCCATCTTAATTCCTTGCGCAGATACTACATATCCTAAGAAAACAACAGAATCACTCATGAAAGTGCATTTCTTAAGATTGATATAGAATCGCTCCCGGCGGAGAAGTTGGCAGACCTTTTCTAAATGCTGAAGGTGATCTTCTTTTAACTTGCTGTAAATAAGAATATCGTCAAAGTAGACGACAACAAATTTTCCAATATAAGGAGTGAGAAGTGCTGGAACACCACAAGGACTGAGACTTTCCTTTATATAGCCTTTCTGAAGCAAATCATCAACTTGCCTTTTTAACTCTGCATGTTTTGCTGGACTCATCTGGTAAGCAGGTAAGTTAGGCAAAGAAGCTCCTGAAACAAGATCAATAGCATGCTAAATGTTCCTCAGTGGGGGTAGTTCCTTGGGTAACTCATCAGGAACTAAGTCGGCAAATGTGTCCAATAATGGCTTCACTTCCTGAGGAATGGCATAAGAATCATCAGCAACTTGCTTAGTAACTAAGGTGATCGCGCTTAAAAATGTAGGCGTGGAAATGAATTACGGAATCAAGGTCCGACATTCACGCACTTTAAGCGTTAAGAAGAATGGGAAATAATTACAGTTCATCATTAATTTCCCTTTTGTTTACATGGGTTCAAGTGCCCTGACCGCGGGGATGCAGGTTGTTTACATACATTTTGAAAGTTTACAACCCCTCCCTCAAGTCTTAGATGTGATCTCAATTTGGAAAATACAAGAAAATGTACATAAGGTGGAAGAAAATGCGGAAAAGGGGAAAAAATGGGGGGTGACCATGACCCGCGGTCACTGCCCCATTCCAGTGACCGTGACTCACCCGCGGTCACTGGGGCCTTCCAGTGACCGTGACTCACCCGCGGTCACTAGAACCTGCCAGTGACCGTGGGTCACGGTCACTGACAGACAATGCCCTTGTGCCTCCGTTTTTTGTGCTGTTCGCGCTGGTTTTTTCTTGGAACTTCTTTCAAGTGTTGGAACTCCATTCTCATGACTTTGGAGCGGCGGACAACCATCAAGAAGATCACATTTAACCATGGAATCAATTGAAACCGCTGTATCTCATCATTCGTGCTTACGGACTGCATTTTTGTTTCAAGTCCGAAATGGGCAAATTTGAAGCCGGAGTTGTGTCATTTGAACCTATCATTTTCAAGGAACAAAATGAGGCCTAGAGAGACTTCTTTCACAACCTTTTGTAATGGCTAAGAAGCCCTACGAATAAGAGAAACAGAGGTGACAATGTCATCCTCTCAAAAATTGGCGTCGGACGACCATGGTATGGACTTTGGCCATTCCACTTCCTTCTCTCCTTCTGAATTTTCTTGATCACCTTCAAAACTAAGAAAAGAAGGTGGGAATGGTCATGGAAGTGCTGCTGGAGTTTGCTTCTTGTTGCCTTAGGTGGTGACTTTCTTCAATTTCTTCACTTTTCTTCCTTATGTGTCTGTATCCCCTTGTTTCTTCCAAATTTTCTCTTTTTATAGACTCCCAATCAGTTTTGTGCAGTTTTGGGGAGTTAATAGCAGTTGTGGGGAGTTGGATTTCGAAGAGGAGTGGAGGGAAACCACCTAAAATCGTGGGAAACATCCTTTGAAGGTCCGTGACCGCAGGCTGGGCCACGGACGACGCCCAATTTTAGGTTTTCGCGTATGTGGCCCATTTTCATTTGTTTCGGGCTCAAACGAAGTCTGATTGCCACCAAACTTGGAGGGATGCTTCTTAACACTATTTTCTACATGTCATAAAAATTTCAGCCGATTTTGACTTCAGGAAGTTGGTCAACTTTTTCATTAATTGGGCCCCGGTCACGGACAAGGCCCACTTTTGGAACATTGCATATGCAGTCTATTTTCCATTGTTTGAGGCCCGAATGATGTCCAATCATCACGAAACTTGGAGAGATGTTGCTTGACACCATCTTAAGTGTTTCATAGAAATTTCAGCTCTGTTTGACCACCTGAACTTGGTCAACTACTTTTGTTTGTGGGCCCCGGTCACTCCCAAGGCCCATTCTTGGAATTTTGCATATGTGGATTGTTTCCGCCTGTTCGGGGCCCAAACGGTGTCCAATCACCACAAAACTTGGAGAGATGCTTCTTGACACTATTTTGAATGTGTCACAGAAGTTTCAGCTCTGTTTGACCACTTGAACTTCGTCAACTCCTTTTGTTTGTTGGGCCCGGTCACTCCCAAGGCCCATTCTTGGAATTTTGCATATGTGGATTGTTTCCGCCTGTTCGGGGCCCAAACGGTGTCCAATCACCACAAAACTTGGAGAGATGCTTCTTGACACTATTTTGAGTGTGTCACAGAAGTTAGCTCTGTTTGACCACCTGAGCTTGGTCAACTCCTTTTGTTTGTGGGCCCCGGTCACTTCCAAGGCCCAATCTTGTAATTTTGCATATGTGACTTGTTTCCACCTGTTCGGGGCCCAAACGGTGTCCAATCGCCACGAAACTTGGAGGGATACTTCTTGACACTATTTTGAGTGTGTCATAGAAGTTTTAGCTCTGTTTGACCACCTGAACATGGTCAACTCCTTTGGTTTGTGGGCCCCGGTCACTCCCAAGGCCCATTCTTGGATTTTTGCATATGTGGCTTGTTTCCGCCTGTTCGGGGCCCAAACGGTGTCCAGTCGCCACGGAACTTGGAGGGATACTTCTTGACACTATTTTGAGTGTGTCACAGATGTTTCAGCTCTATTTGACCACCTGAACATGGTCAACTCCTTTGGTTTGTGGGCCCCGGTCACTCCCAAGGCCCATTCTTGGAATTTTGCATATGTGGCTTGTTTCCGCCTGTTCGGGGCCCAAACGGTGTCCAATCGCCACGAAACTTGGAGGGATACTTCTTGACACTATTTTGAGTGTGTCACAGAAGTTTCAGCTCTGTTTGACCACCTGAGCTTGGTCAACTCCTTTTGTTTGTGGGCCCCGGTCACTTCCAAGGCCCAATCTTGTAATTTTGCATATGTGACTTGTTTCCACCTGTTCGGGGCCCAAACGGTGTCCAATCGCCACGAAACTTGGAGGGATACTTCTTGACACTATTTTGAGTGTGTCATAGAAGTTTTAGCTCTGTTTGACCACCTGAACATGGTCAACTCCTTTGGTTTGTGGGCCCCGGTCACTCCCAAGGCCCATTCTTGGATTTTTGCATATGTGGCTTGTTTCCGCCTGTTCGGGGCCCAAACGGTGTCCAATCGCCACGGAACTTGGAGGGATACTTCTTGACACTATTTTGAGTGTGTCACAGATGTTTCAGCTCTATTTGACCACCTGAACATGGTCAACTCCTTTGGTTTGTGGGCCCCGGTCACTCCCAAGGCCCATTCTTGGAATTTTGCATATGTGGCTTGTTTCCGCCTGTTCGGGGCCCAAACGGTGTCCAATCGCCACGAAACTTGGAGGGATACTTCTTGACACTATTTTGAGTGTGTCACAGATGTTTCAGCTCTGTTTGACCACCGGAACATGGTGTACTCCTTTGGTTTGTGGGCCCCGGTCACTCGCAAGGCCTATTCTTGGAATTTTGCATATGTGGCTTGTTTCCGCTTGTTCGGGGTCCAAACAACGTCCAATCGCCACGAAACTTGGAGGAACACTTCTTGACACTATTTTGAGTGTGTCTCAAAAGTTTCAGCTCTGTTTGACCACCTGAACATGGTCAACTCCTTTTGTTTGTGGTTCACGGTCACTCCCAAGGCCCATTCTTGGAATTTTGCATATGTGGCTTGTTTCCGCCTGTTCGGGGCCCAAACGGTGTCCAATCGCCACGAAACTTGGAGGGATGCTTCTTGACATATTTTGACTGTTTCACAGAAGTTTCAGCTCTATTTGACCACCTGAACATGGTCAACTCCTTTGGTTTGTGGGCCCCGGTCACTCCCAAGGCCCATTCTTGGATTTTTGCATATGTGACTTGTTTCCGCCTGTTCGGGGCCCAAACGGTGTCCAATCGCCACGGAACTTGGAGGGATACTTCTTGACACTATTTTGAGTGTGTCACAGAAGTTTTAGCTCTATTTGACCACCTGAACATGGTCAATTCCTTTGGTTTGTGGGCCCCGGTCACTCCCAAGGCCCATTCTTGGAATTTTGCATATGTGGCTTGTTTCCGCCTGTTCAGGGCCCAAACGGTGTCCAATCGCCACGGAACTTGGAGGGATACTTCTTGACACTATTTTGAGTGTGTCACGGAAGTTTTAGCTCTGTTTGACCACCTGAACTTGGTCAACTCCTTTTGTTTGTAGGCCCCGGACACTCCCAAGGCCCATTCTTGGAATTTTGCATATGTGGCTTGTTTCCGCTTGTTCGGGGTCCGAACGACGTCCAATCGCCACGAAACTTGGAGGAAAACTTCTTGACACTATTTTGAGTGCGTCACAGAAGTTTCAGCTTTTTTTGACCATCTGAACTTGGTCAACTCTCCAGTTGACTTTTTTATGACAGTGGGCCCTTGTTTCAGCTGTTTGAAGCCCAAATGACCCCGGTTTGATTTGAAACTTGGAGGGACTGACATTAAGAACATCTTGGAGTATTCATCCAAATTTCATGCAGTTTAGATTTGAGGAAGTAGGATTTCGAACAGTAACCTATTCATTGCATGCGTTAGGTCACTATTCATTCCACATTGAGATAGTTAGCCTGTTTTCTATCCGAACAGCCTCCCCTTGACTTGAAACTTTGGGAGAATAACTTGGGGCATTCTTTGAGCATTTGTTCCAAATTTTATCTGCTTTAGCCTTCTGGAAGTAAGATCTTAGCCGATGACCCCCAAATTCGGGATTACTGTCCTCTAAGCTGACATGTAATGAAATTTAGGCCAAACAGAGTCTTTTCATCTTGAAAATTTGCAAAGTATCTTCTGAGCATGACTGAAGCTTCGCGTCTAAATTTCATTAATTTCGGACATCGGGAAGCAGGACTTTGGTCAGTGACCCCCTGGCTTGGGGGGAACTGACCTCAGGCTGACATGCTTGTGGCTTTTGAGTTCGATGATGTCTGTTCAACCCAAAATTTGAACTTCCTCTGAGAGTTCCAGCTATCTTGATCTTCATGAAATGCCGGTTCTCACAGTGATTCCCCAGGATCTACAAATAACCTCTGTAGCTTAAATTAAGCTGAGATGAGGTGTCTTCGCTGCAATATTTGCAATTTTTATAGGTCAACAAGTGCCCCCTCGAGGTGCAATGATTATAGTATAATAATCGTTGTGCCTCGAAATAGCCAATCTGTGGGAATGATGGATGGCTTGATGAAAAGACAGTTTGTCAAGGTAGGTTGTAGGCCTAAACTTTGGGATTTGAAAATTTTGATAAAAACCATGAAGGGTTTGATGACGGAATTTTGAAAAGACATAAGAAATCTGAATTTCTTTGCCCTATTTTTACGGATATCAAAAGTAACATCACCGTGGGGACTGTGGGGAACACCCATAAAGGAATCCCTTAGGTATTTAGAAAATTCAGAAGTTTATGAATTTTGTTTGGATTTTGGAAATGAATTTGATTTTCTTTTGACCTATTTTTCACAGATATCCAGAGTGGCGTCTCTGTGGGGATGTGGGGAACACCCACAAAAAGAATCCCTAAGGTTTTAAGAAAATCAAAAGTTTTAGTAAAAATGGATTTGGGTTTGGATCTTCATGGATTTTTGGTTCATTTTCAAAGATCAAAGTTTGGGTTTTGACTTGGCTTGACATGATTTAAAATGAGATGCAATTTTGATAAAATGAGATGTAATTTTGAAAGAGATTGGCTTTTATGGGTTTTGATGAAAAACGATTTGAGACATTGGTTTGAAATCAAATTTTGACCCAAAGTTGATTTGGAAAGAAACTCCGCATCTCTTTTTTTTTTGTATAATTTCCCTCGAAATACCCTAAAAATAGGATTATTTCTTTGGTAAATTACTCCAAGTGGACCCATCATGAGAATTTCAAACAAAAGATGATCATGTTATGGATTCCATTGCTTAAAATCAAGAGACCATAGATGAAGAAGGACGAATTCATCGAGACTTGATCAAGGTTTTAGACTCCATTGATTTTTACCAAATTGTATTTGTGGGAAGAAGGGTGACACGTCAATGACTTGATCTTGAAGGGATTAGGTAGTGAGCTTCACTAGTTCAAGTTTGCAATGACCGTGGGAAATGAAAAGCGGTTAACAGTAATCGTGGGAGGAATGACCGATAGTAATTGAGGGGGAATTCCCAATTCTGGACCATTAATTGATTTTTGGCCTCTCTGTTCTATGTGCTGGCATCAAATAGCGGCCTCCACTTAGGAATAGTAGTGACCGTGGGTAAAGAGGCCAAACAGATTTTTTTTTTTTTGCTCAAACCAACAAAGAGAAAGGGAGACCGAGATTTTTTTTTTGTTCAAACCAATCAAAGAAGAAAAAAAAAATCGAGAAAAAGGGAAGAGACCGAGAGAAAGAGAAAAGAGATAGAGACCGGGAGAGTGAGAAATTAGGAGAGAGAGAAACCGGGAGGGAGAGAAGAAAAGAGAGAGAGACCGGGAGAAGAGAAAAGAGAGAGAGACCGGGAGAGAGAGAAAAGAGAGAGAGACCGAGAGGGAGAGAAATTGGGAGAGAGAGAAGAAAAGGAGAAAGAGGGAGAGAAACCGAGAGAAAAAACGGAGAGACTGGGAGAGAGAGAAAGAGAAATTGAGAGAGAGGGAAAACTGAAAAAAAGGGAGAGAGACTGAGGGAGAGAGAAACCGTGAGAGAGAGAAAAGAGGGAGAGACCGAGAGAGAGAGAAATTGGGAGAGAGAGAAGAAAAGGAGAAAGAGAGAGAGCGGGAGAGGCAGAGAGCGGGAGAGACAGAGAAAAGAGAGAAAGACCGGGAGAGAGAGAGAGAAAAGAGAAGAAGAGAGAGACCGGGAGAGAAAGAGAAAAGAGAGAAAAGAGAGAGAATGGGAGAGAAGAGAGAGAACGGGAGAGACAGAGCGGGAGGGACAGAGAAGAAAGAGAGAGAAAAGAGAGAGAATCAGGAGAGAAGAGAGAGAACGGGAGAGACAGAGCGGGAGAGACAGAGAAGAAAGAGAGAGAAAAGAGAGAAAAGAGAGAGACCGGGAGAGAAAAAGAAAAGAGAGAAAAGAGAGAGACCGGGAGAGAAAAAGAAAAGAGAGAAAAGAGAGAGAATCGGGAGAGAAGAGAGAGAAAAGAGAGAAAAGAGAGAAAATCGGGAGAGAAGAGAGAGAACGGGAGAGACAGAGCGGGAGAGACAGAGAAGAAAGAGAGAGAAAAGAGAGACCGGGAGAGAGAGAGACCGAGAGAGAGAGAGAAAAAAAAGAAAAAGAGAGAGACCGGGAGAGACAGCGGGAGAGACAGAGAAGAAAGAGAGAGAAAAGAGAGACCAGGAGAGAGAGAGAAAAGAGAAGAAGAGAGAGATTGGGAGAGAGAGAGAAAAGAGAGAAAATCGGGAGAGAAGAGAGAAAAGAGAGAAAAGAGAGAAAATCGGGAGAGAAGAGAGAGAACGGGAGAGACAGAGCGGGAGAGACAGAGAAGAAAGAGAGAGAAAAGAGAGACCGAGATAGAGAGAGACCGAGAGAGAGAGAAAAAAGAGAAAAAGAGAGAGACCGGGAGAGAGAGAGAAAAGAGAAAAGAGAGAGAATCAGGAGAGAAGAGAGAGAACGGGAGAGACAGAGAAGAAAGAGAGAGAAAAGAGAGACCGGGAGAGAGAGAGAGACCGAGAGAGAGAAATTGGGAGAGAAAAAAGAAAGAAACCGAGAGAGAGAGACCGGGAGAGAGAGAAAAACGAGAAAAAGAGAGAGAACGGGAGAGAAGAGAGAGAACGGGAGAGACAGAGAAGAAAGAGAGAGAAAAGAGAGACCGGGATAGAGAGAGAGACCGAGAGAGAGAAATTGGGAGAGAAAAAAGAAAGAAACCGAGAGAGAGAGACCGGTTTTTTTTTTCTGTTTTTTTTTCAAACCAACAAAGAGAGAGGGAGACCGAGAGAAACAGGGACCGAGAGAGAGAGAAAAAGAGAGTCAGAAATCGGAAAGAGGGAGAAAGACCGAGAGAAAGGGTGGAAGCAGAGAGGTGCTGGGTGCATCTTCCTCTCAGTTACCAAGTAGGACTCGGGTTTCTTTCATCATCTCAAGCACAGACTATGGCTGGTAAGAATTTCCTTTTCATCTTCTCTTGTGTTTGTTCATGACTGAATCCAAGCCTGGATTTCTGGATGCATCCCTTTTTTTTTTTTTTACAGCCATATCCGGTTGAGAAGAACCCTTGTGTCTTAAACTCTATCAGAACTTCTTCATAATCACGGTCAATCCTGACTGTCTAATACTTGTTGCTGTTGTCACAGTGAACATCCACCTGTGTTTGAGTAGTAACATGCACACCACTGAACACACATCTAACTTTCTGTGATCAGAGCCTCTGTGGGAATTATAGAATGCCATTTTCGTGCTTGAACACGAACCTGCTGCACCCTGAGAAGGTCTTAAGGTGCTTTGAACATCTGTTTGGACCGGGAGCCTCGGTTCTGAGACTTAAGTGTGCCTTTGATGCCAATTCTTAGTCTCAGAATTGAGTATTGTGTTCTGCTTTTGGTCTTATACTAAGGGGAGATGCTGCCGAAATTTTTTTTTTTTTTTAGAGTTCCATATCATTGTTACTGATATCCATCTTTTCTTTATTTTGATCTGTTTTGCAGATAGAAGAGGTAAAGCACCTGCAACTGCAACTGCTGGGGCACCTAAAAGTCGTGCTAAGGGTAAGACCACAAGAGGGCCTGATCTGAAAGACCCAAATGAAGCATCTGATGTTAAATTGTGGCTCCAGAGGGCTAAAGCTTTGTCAACGAGAAACTGGTATTCATATTGGTGTAAGCTGGACGAGATTGACATTAGTACTGCTATCCCAGCTTATGCAAGCTACAAAGGGCGCATCCTCATGGCAGAAGTGCTAAATGCCAAGGGGAAACTGGAGGAGTTCCTGGACTGAGACTCTCTGCTGCACCTTTCATTTGATGGTTTTGCTTTTTCTGATTAGCTCTGAGGGCCATGTGTACATTGACTTCACTATTTATATTCAAACTTTAAAATGGATATCAATGGAAAATGTTTTTCCTTTCTATTTTTGTCATTGGTATGGTGTTTGGTTTGATTTTCTGTGGATGTTTGATGTGGTTTATGTGGATGGTTTGTTTGGTTTGTATGGATGGTTTGGTTTTCTCAGATTTGTATGAGGGTGTGATTTGCGATCGTTTGGATCCACAAATCGAAAATAAGGAAGTCATACAGGTGGACGTTATCCGGTGCCCATGTGTGAGGCTTTCTCCAGGGTCCATGACTGGATCCTTTTGGTGTCGAAAGGGGTCAAACAAAGTGGATGTTATCCGGTGCCCATGTGTGAGGCTTTCCCCGGGATCCTTGACTTATTCTTTAGGACAAAGATTTGGTTTTGGTTTTTGTTTAGATTTTGGTTATACAGGGTCTACAAAAAGACTTGTTCTATATAACCGAAGGCAGTCATATAGGGTCTGCAAAAAGACTTGTTCTATACAACTAAGGATTAGCTATATGGGGTCTGCAAAAAGACTTATTCCACATAGCTGAGTTTTGCTATATAGAGTCTGCAAAAAGACTTAATCTATATAGCAGGATGTTACAAGGGGTCTTGTAAGGACATTATCCGAGTAACAAAGGTTTGACTAGAGGGGTCGAAGGACTTGATCCTCGCAGTCATTTTATACAAATCTGAGGGATTTTGGTTACGAGTCATAGGTTGTAAGGCTCGAAACCAAAGGATTTTGATTTTGGTTAGGAGTGAGAATGTACACTGTACATGGTTTGGGTACATTGTACATGGTTTGGGTGTACCAATGACATTCAGGTATAGTATTTCTTGAGAAGTTTTCCATTGATAGGCATCATGCATCTTTCCCCTTTAAGTGTGAGGAGCGCATAGGCGCCATTGGAGTAAACTTTGTCGACAACAAAAGGTCCTTCCCATTTAGGTTCGAACTTGCCTCCCAACAAGTGCGTGGAAAACATAGGTCTTCTAACTGCAAGGACTAAATCTCCCTTCTTGTAAGCTCTATACTTGACCTTTTTGTTGAAAGATGCAGCCATACGAGCTTGATACAACTCAATACTTTGTCGATCGGCAAGCCTTTTCTCATCAAGGTTTTCTAGCTCTTGCAATCTGAGTTTGGCATTCTTTTCTTCAGTATATTTGTTTATCACAGCCACCCGAAAAGAGGGAAGCTGAATTTCCAAAGGTATTACAGCTTCACAACCATAGACCAAGGAGTACAGTGTTGATTTGGTAGGACCACGAACTGTAGTTCTGTAAGTCCATAATGTTTCAGGAAGCCTGGTACTCCAACTCTTTTTGTTGTCAGAAACCATTTTCTTCAAAATCTTGCAAATGGTTTTGTTAAAAGCCTCAGCAAGTCCGTTGGCCGCGGGGTTATACGCTGTAGATGGACAACACTGGATTCCGTATTTGTCACAGAATCTGTAAAATTTATTATTATTGAATTGTGGGCCATTGTCATGATACAGACGTTTGGGCACCCCAAAACGGCAAATGACATGAGTTTTCAGGAAGCTAAGGACTGTATCAGTTTTAACTTCTGTGAGAGGCACTGCTTCTGCCCATTTGGAGAAGTAATCGGTTGCAGCCAAAATGAATTGATGTCCACGTTCTGAGGGTGGACTGATCTTCCCCACTATATCCATTCCCCAAGATTCAAACGGCCAAGAAGTGGTCGTAGGGTGCAAATGTTCAGGAGGCTGGTGAATGTAATCACCATGAATTTGGCACTCATTGCATCTTTTAGCAAAATTAATAGCATCGGACACCATGGTAGGCCAATAGTAGCCTAATCTTCGAATTTGATCATGAAGTTTTGGTCCAACTTGGTGAGCACCACATAGGCCCACATGAACTTCTCTGAGAACTTGTTCAGCTTCTTTCGGGGACAAACATCGAAGTAGAACTCCATCGTATGATTTGCGATAGAGAGTTTTTGAAGGCAAATCAAAATGGAATTTGAGAGCTCGCCTTTGAATACTGGTTCTATCTTTAGGAGTCTCTGGTAATACTCCATGCAGAATGTAATCAATAAAAGGATCTCTCCAATCCCTGAATGAATTTTGAAAATATGAAATTCGATTTTTGATTACAGTGAAGCTATCTTCTACTGCCTTGTAAGTATCGAGTGGGGGTAAAAGTCTTCTTTCAACAACTTCCAATATCATCTTGTCATTCTCAGGGATTGCCATTGAAGCTTCCAAGCTTGCTAAAGCGTCTGCTTTGACATTCTGGCATCTCGGAACATGATGAAACGCAATCAATTTAAACCTTTGTTTGAGTTCATATGCCCTATTGAAAAGGGGAATTAGGTCTGGCTTCTTTACTTCATACTCGTGATTCATTTGCTTAATCACAAGTTGTGAATCTCCATAGACCCCTAGCATGTTAATGCCATCATCTAAAGCTAACTCAAGCCCCATAATTAATGCCGTGTATTCTGCCACATTGTTCGAGCATGGCTTGATCAATGAAAAGGAGTGAGGAACATAAAATCTTCCTGGACTGCAGAAAATAATTCCAACCCCTGATACTGGCTTTCCTCGTTCATTAGTCCTGGAAGCTCCATCAAAATGCATGGTCCAATGTAGATCTGAATCAATGGTGGATTTCCGTATTTGTTCAGTGAAGAAGACTGACTCATCAGGGAGATTGTCTATGAACTCAGAATCTTCTGACAGTGGATGTTCTGCTAGAAAATTTGCAAGAGCTTGTCCTTTTACTGCTTTCGCAGGAGTGTATCTGATGTCATATTGAGAAAGAAGGATGGACCATTTGGCCAGACGTTCGCTCAACGCCCCGGCTTTTGTCACTAATACCTTTAATGGATTAATATTGGAAACCAGATACACCACATTAGAGAGGATGTAATGCCGCAGCTTTTGTATTGCAAACATAAGCGCCAGACATTCTTTTTCTATTGGGTGATAATTGTGCTCAGCACCAACTAGCATCCTTGACAGGTAATAGAGTGCCACCTCCTTTCCTTCATCATTCTTTTGAGCTAACAATGCTCCCAAGGAATGATCAAGAGCCCTTGTATAAAGAATGAAAGGCTTGCCCGGAATTGGAGCTGAAAGAACTAGCGCGTTTGTAAGATATTGTTTGATATCCTGAAAAGCATTTTCACAAGCTTTGTCCCATACAAAGTCTACTCCTTTCTTCATCAATTTGGAGAATGGTCTGCACTTTCCGGATAAGTTGGAAATGAACCGTCGGATGTAGGCGAGTCTTCCTTGCAATCCTTTCAATTCTCTCAAATTTCTCGGCGAAGGCATTTCCAATATGGCTTTGATTTTGACGGGATCTATTTCAATGCCCCCTTTTCGCACCACAAATCCTAGAAACTTTCCGGAAGAAACTCCGAAAAAACATTTCAGGGGATTCATTCGAAGATTGAATTTCCGTAATCTCTCAAAGACAGTGTGAAGATCGGCGAGATGGTCTGATTTATGCTTGCTCTTGACTGCCAAATCATCAACATAACATTCAACAGATTTATGTTGTAAGTCCTTGAATATTTTCATCATTGCTCTTTGGTACGTGGCTCCAGCATTTTTGAAACCAAATGGCATGACAGTATAGCAGTATATGCCGAATGGAGTTCTAAAGGAAGTGTGTTTCTCATCCTCTTTAAACATTTTGATCTGATTATACCCCGAGAAGCCATCCATGAATGACATTCTTTCGAACCCAAAAATATTGTCAATCATTATTTCTGGTATAGGTAATGAAAAATCATCTTTGGGGCAGGCTTTATTCAGATCTCTGAAGTCAATACAGCTGCTGATTTGTCCATTCTTTTTAGTAACTGGGACTATATTAGCCAACCAGTCTGGATGCTGTTCTTCACGGATGAAATTAACGCCCTTGAGTTTCTGAACTTCTGCTTCTATCTTCTCCATGATTTCAGGCTTAGTCCTCCTTTGGTCCTGTTTTACAGGTTTAGCATCATCTGCTATATTTAATTTGTGTATGGAGATTTCTGGATCTAGGCCCGGCATTTCTGCATAAGTCCATGCAAAGCAATCTATGAATTCTCGCAAGAATCCCACATACAGATCAAGTTCACTTCCTTTAATTTAAGAGCTTACAAAGGTAGGTCGGGGATTTTCTGGGGTTCCCAAGTTTATTTCTTGTACTTGGTCCTCAGTTGGAGGATTAGGAAGAAGTGTTTCTACATTGTTATTGGAAGTTTCTAACTCTGTGAAACCCTTTGAGGTTTCAGTTGGGGGTTTTAGCCAAGGCCTGATCCCTTTCCAAGGATTTGGTTTTTTAGGCTCTTTGGCTTTTATATCAAGGGCTAAGCATTCCCAGCGGACATATTGGGACGGGCTTATTTCCTCGTTGAGTTCAGGTGGCCAATAGTCAGTGATTTGTGATGCAGCATCATCTTCATCACTTGCCCCCTCAGGATGCTGAAAAATGGCCCAGTCAACGGGATCTTGAAACACAGGAATTTCATAAGAGTCATCCAAGTCATATTCTTCAGTGAAGACTACCGATCTGGCTTTAACACTTCGTTTAAATTTAGGAATGTTACTGTAAGGAACATATCCTATGCAATGACGCAGCTGCTCAATTCTGCCCCTTGTCTGGAGATCTTCTTTCATCTCTGGAGTAAAGACATCCAAAGGAGCCCGTATGCCATTTGCAGTTAATCCAAGACCCATAGGTTTCTTGAGATTGTACCCCATATTTTTCATCATGTTACAGACCACAGGATTATAAATATCAAGCCGGATTTTTCCCTCATTACTGATTTTGTCAATGATATCTGGTGAAGAAGTATCTTCAGCCCGATGAAAAATAATCGGATGATTATACTGCTTAGATGAAGGTACCAAAAAGCAAGAACCTTCGAATTCATAAATGTGAGAGGGAGTAGGCCATGGCATAAGCGGAAGATTGCAGTCTACCATAGAATGCACGAAGGTGCTCATTTCTTCAGCGTCTTCAGAATCCAACTCAGAATCTGTATCTCTGATCATTGAAATGACATGTATTGGATGCATTCTTCTAGACCTCCTGCGCAGCCGGTGGAGTGCCACTTTGAGAGATGATACAATTCAAGACATCTCATCAAAGGTTTGAAATTCCATCGCCATGGTTAAGCTGCGGAGAGCTGGCCGAAAACCTACCCAGCACAAGTGAATCCATGCGGAGCAGTGTGGAGGATTTTCACATCTTTCAGCCAAACGGAGCCATCTATCAATGTACCTGTCGGCTAATTCTCCCCTCTGCTGTGATGTCAATATCAATTGACTAAAAGTGATAGGAGAATCAGGCTTTATAGGCGATATTCCCCTATTAGGGGGAGGTATATCATTGCTTTCTTGATTAGAACTCGAGGATACCATGTTGGCCGAAAATGAAAACTTCTGATGTTCAGCATCTTTTACTTTTGATAGCTTTGTGGATATGATTAAAGGTGGATCTGGCTTTTTTATTTCAAATTTCACCTTAATTATCAAAGGAGCTTTGATATCCATGCATTTTGCCGCAGATTTTCCTGCACATTCCAACTTTATGGGGAGATCAGATTTTTGACCAACTTTCTTTGCTGAAATAGTGAAAGGTTCTGCAGGATTATCATTCACAGGAGCATTCTTTATATCTGAGTTGGATTTTGTAGGCTTTTCTTGATACATTGCTGCTCTGTGAAATAAACCTTCTTTCCTTTGAATGGCTTTTCCTCTGCAAAGACTCGATGTACTTTCCCCTCATTGTCAATGTATTTAAGGCATTGATGAAGAGTAGAAGGTACTATGGCATAATCATGAAGCCATCGTCTCCCCAAGAGGATGTTATAGCAAGCACGAGTTTTTACTACATGCAGAGTGGCCTCTGAGACTAAATCTCCCAACTGGAATCGAATTCGGATTTTACCAATCGGATCCTGGACTTCCCCATCATAACCTTGAATAGAAGTCTTTGTAGTAGACAGCTTACTCACTGGAATACCGAGCTCTTGAAGGGTCGTGATTGTGATGAGATTTAGCGCTGACCCTGGGTCAACTTGAACTCTTGGGATAGGCATATCTTTGATGTAGGCCGTGAAATAAAGTGGCCTCGTATGCTTCATATTTCCCAAGAGGAGATCCTCTTTGGTAAAAGAGATAGTAGCTTTAGAAGCATTGTGAGTTAAGAGACACTCCTTGCATTGCTTTTGAGGCTTCTTGGATTTCGCCTTCAAATAGTTCTTTTCTATTTGATGTACTTGTGCTATATGCGTATGATTCTCAATATTCAAGGCCTGTAGTGCTCGTATGAAGTTGTCACGAGTCTCCTTGGACATCTGCAAGAGATCAAAAATGTGGAGTCGTGCAGGTATGTGCTTAAGGTGTTCAACAACATCATACGTAAATGCCTCTGGTGGCCTTGCATTATCATTTACTTCTGGAGAAGTTACATTTACATTGGTATTGCCTCCCGAAGGGTTTACATAAGAAGAGGAAGGAACAGAGGATTTATCATAGTTGACCCTGTAGTTACGACCAGAGCGAGTGCCATCATTAAGCATGTTGCTTCGGTCAATTTCTGGTCGTGCGTCTCTTCTTATGGCATTGACTTCTTCTGGTTCAATGAAAAGCTGATTGACCTCTTCCAGGCCTACTTCTTGGTTTACACCATTAGGAATAGTCTGCAATGTTTGGGGTTCTATGGCAGCATTCAAAACCACCAGGGAAGGAGCCGTTGACAGTTCCTCTTCAAAGTCAGAGATATTCTCGACAATATTACTCATACTAGGGTTATTATGTCTCCTCGGTAACCCAAGTTCCCTGACTGAGTTAAAGTCAACAAACTGATTACTTAATTCAGAATTTTCATTTGAAAAGATCAACTCTGAATTAAGTGTGGAAGAAGAATCTGGCGTGGAAGAAGGAAAAACTGTCTGCTGATCCTGAACTTCATCGTGCATGACTAATGGTAGTGGATCCGGATGAACTTCTGGAGGTAGTGGAAAAAGAGGAGGATCATTCGACCAGCCACTTGAACTTGGCCTGTCCATGTCATACAAGGTCACTGATAGTGTATTTAGACCGTGCTTGATATTAAGCGTTCCCGTCTCGGGGTCAAAGGCTTGTTCGAAATCCTCATCCTCATCAGAAGGGTATTCATCAGTAAAATAATCATCGATCCATTGATCGTCTTCAAGATCAGAGTAATCCGACCATTGATTTTCATCATCGGAGTTAGGGGGTGTACCATCCCATGATATCTGATTGCAGCTGGATATTGCTGGTTCTTCCTCATCTTTTGGAATTGGAATGATGTAGTCGGCTAGAGTAAAATAACCTCTGGTTGATCTGGGAGGATTTTCTAAGACTGGGGCCTCGACCGCCTTGTCTTTCTTCTGCTTAAACTGTTGTTCTTGTTTCTTTTGAGCAGTTTTCTGGAGACCTTTAATTTGCCTTTTGATCTTTCTTCTTTCCACAGCTGTGGGTTTAGTTTTCACTTTTTCCCATCCTTCATCATTTATTAAGTTCGGGTGAACCCACATTTCCTGCCCTGAAGAATCTTTGATAAGTATCAACCCCTGTTCATTATGTAGTGCATTGATGACCCGAAATTCGACCATTGGTGGCCTTGATGGAGCGGGTATTGCCACAGGTGCAAGTTGCCCGAAGGAAATCATATTGACTGGGGCTGTATCATATTTTTGATCAAATGTTATTACCCCATTTTTTCACATCTCATTGACCTTTTCTTTTAGGATAAAGCAATCTTTCAAAGGATGAGATACCATCCGATGGTATGTACAATAGTTTGGATCATTAACACGACGCGCTTGCTCTAGTTTTTTCATGGGTGGAAGCTCGAGCTTGTTGTTCTCCATCAATGCTTGGAAAATGACTTCAATGTCCCCATCAAAAGGGTACTTAGTTTGCTTCCTCTTTTCATATTCTTCCTTTTTGTTTTGCTCTGTCTTGCCATTCTGTGGTTTTTGAGGAACTGGTTTGGAGGTTTGTACATTGAATACCTCCTGTTTCTTTTGGGGTTTCGGCACAGTTGGTTTTGGAGCAGAAGATGATGATGATTCCATTTTTCGGGAACTTGCTTTCTTCTGGCTAATTTCTTTCAGGGTTAACTCCGCATCAGTGGCTACTTCAACCAATCTGGCCAAAGACTTAGTTTTATGACTAAGTATGATAGCCTTAATTTCTGGCCGTAAATTGGTTTTGCACATTTCAATTGTCGCCTTTGGAGATGGTTGTTCTAGGCATCTGTAAGACAATGCTCTCCATCTATTGATAAAGGCTTGTGCAGTTTCATTATCCCCTTGCTTTGTACTACTGAGCATAGCGAAGGTGACCGTTTGATCTTCTTCCTGAAAGTGAAGTAGAAACTTTTCTTCTGTAACTGGCCATGTAGTGAAGGAGAGTTCCGGCAATTGTTTGTACCAATCGAAAGCAACTCCCTTCAATGTACCAACAAACAGCCTAATTTTTAGTGCATCCAATTCGGGTAAACTGCCAAGGAGCGACTTAAAATGCACTATATGCTGATAGGCTGACCCTTTTCCAAGGTAAGGCTGGAAAGTCGGAAGTTTGTAATATGGCGGAAATGGAACCAAATCAAACTCCGGAGGGTATTTAGATGTAATACCCTTTTTCTTCATCCTGGTTTCCACTTTTGATTTGTTTAAAATTTCCTCCACTTCTTTAAAAGTTACAGGTTTTTCAGGATCTGCGTGGAAACCAAGGATTGAGGAGTGATCACCTCAAGTTGAACCTGAGGCGATTACTTTATCTGTTAGTGCCTTGATTTGTGCTGTAAGTAGGTCAATTTTAGTGGCATTCCTCCTGATCATTGCCTGTTCTCTTCTATCAGCAAATAAGGAGTTAACAGGAGCTTCAGCTGGACTACCCAATTTGTCTGCTAAGATTTTCAATTGAGCCGTCAGGTGGTCAATTTTAGCTCCTTGTTGCTTGACAACATCACTGACGTCATTCTCTTGATTTTCGTCAGCATTTTCTTCGCTAACATCTTTGCCTCTACCGGCATCCTTTTCATTACCGGTCCCACTCCCTTCAGCCATAAATACGGTGTACTGAGGGGGGTAAGAGGATGTAGGAAGAGTGGATTGACTATCTTCGGTATCCAGGAGAGTTATTGAGTGCTTATCAGAACCATGATCGTCAGAGGTCCTATCTGAATGAGAGTTCTAATCAGAATCTTGGGACTGAGTTCGAGCCATACTCTGAGTAACTCTCCTGGTTGAGCCAGGTCCGGCCATACATGAGGAGGTTAGATTTGGCTCATCTTCTTTAATCACCCATTTTTGAGTGATTCTATGCTGTGACTACTTCTGAGCATGTCTCTTGGAGCGAGCCAAAGCCCTCTTCTTTATTTGCTGGGCCAATCTGGCTGCTAGAGTTTGATATCTGAATCTAGCAACTAATGGCCTAGAAGTGCTAGCAACTTGCTCCCAATCTCTAGGGTCGGAAGTGGGAAGTGAAAGGATGTTAACAGCATTTCTTTCAATTTTCTTCTTCTGCTCCTTTTTTTGTTGAAGCAAATTTTTAAATTGAACGAGATCGGTCGAATTTTTGATGACCAATCGTTTAGCATAGTTCTTGTTTTTAGTGCCATATGACGGGCGCTGGGTTGAAAGTGATGGTGATGGTGCCACAATAACAGAAGGTAAGCGCCTCCTGCCGAACCTCCGTCCCTCCTTCTGGGTCAAAGGGTAAAAGACATTCTTTTCAAGTGGGGCCAAGGGTTTCTCCTCAGCTTTTCTAGACTTCTGCATACGTGGCTGTGGTGACCACATACGGCAATTTGGAATAACAACATCCTTCTGACCCTTTTCATGGGCTAGGGCTTGCTTGCGAGTGGTTTGCTTTTTGAGATGTACCCTTTGTTTAGGATACATAAATGAGGACTTAGTAGTCTGCAAAGCCTCCTGCTGTGAACCAACGGGTATCTCTGTTTTGTTGTTCGTAAACCGAACCTGCCTTGCCCCTAGTCGAGGCTTGGTGATCTGAAAATTACTGCCTTCTGACCTCACTTTGTGTTTTAAGTCATTGTGACCTTTGTGAAAGACTCCAAAGGGGTTTTGGGCATATTTGGAGACCCAAGTTTGAGGAATCTTTGCCTTCTTGATGGACTTCAAGGTTTTTGATGACCCATCGTGGGTTGAGGTCATGTAGCTTGAAGGAGTAGAAAGCCTTTGAAAGACCGAGACCCTTGATGTAGGAGCATTGGTGTTCATTCGGCCCTTTTTGGGTGCCCTTGTGGTCTGAGCCATGGAAATTTTGAACAATCTCTCTTTAGCTTCGTCAAAAGTGATGATCAAAGAACCCATGCTGTTTCCTGCAAAAAGTTAGCCGATGAGTCTATATTAGTAGTATAACCAACATGGCTGCCTCTTGGGCTAGCCGGAATAGTTTATAGATGCCATCTAGACCAACATGGTTTTGAACCGAAATGGTTAGATATAGGCATAAATCCCATCTCATTATGCTATGCTGACTATCCCTACTGTCAGAATTTCTGCAGCATTTCGGGTTTATCGAGTCAGGCTTAAAAGCACGCTATGCTGACTAGTCCTTGCTACCAAAATTTCAGCAGCATATCTAGACTATCTGTGTCAGACTTATAAGCAAGAGAGGGTTGGATCAATCAAAGGGATAGGGCCCACAGGATCAAGCCTGCACCACTATCACAATGACTACACAAGATCCATCAGTGGTTGACGCCGGACAATGCATAATTACAATGTCGTTGGTCTTATCACTGATTTAATAAACATTTTATATAGGTCAGAAGCCCTTTGAACTGAATCATCACTCTTCTAAAGTGAAAAGGGTAATGATTTGGTTCATGCACATCAAGGTGCAAATTTTTCAATCAAGTTATGCACATCAAAGTGCAGATTTTTCCAATTAAATGGCAAGTGTACGCACATCAAGGTGCCCAATGCCTTCATTTGTATGAACAATATCCACTTCAAGGTGCAAAAGTCCTTTAATGATATTTTCAAACCCATTGCAGACATCCAAGGTCTTGTATGGGGTGTAATTGGAGGTTAAATAAGCCTTTGTCATCATAAAAAATAGGTAAGTGACCATGTGCCCCGGTCACAGGCTTTTAATAGCAGTTTTCAATGAAACAGCAGCAGTTTCCAGCACAACAGCGGCAGTTTCCAGTGCAATAGCAGCAGTTATAGTACAATAGCAGCAGTTTCAGTGCAATAGCAGCAGTTTCAGTGAAACAGCAGCACTCTCAGTGCAACAGCAGCAGTTTCAGTGAAACAGCAGCACTCTTCAACACAACAGCAGCACTTTCGGTGCAATAGCAGCAGTTACAATGCAATAGCAGCAGTTTCAGTGAAACAGCAGCACTCTCAGTGCAACAGCAGCAGTTTCAGTGAAACAGCAGCACTTTTTAACACAACAGCAGCACTTTCAGTGCAATAGCAGCAGTTACAGTGCAACAGCGGCACTTTCAGTGCAACAGCAGCAGTTTCAGTGAAACAGCAGCACTCTTCAACACAACAGCAGCACTTTCAGTGCAACAGCAGCAGTTACAGTGCAACAGCGGCACTTTCAGTGCAACAGCAGCAGTTACAGTGCAACAGCGGCAGTTTTCAGGCAACAGTGGCAGTTTTCAGGGCAGCAGCAGCACTTTTCAGCAATTTTCAGCGCTTTCATGCATTTTTCACCAAATTCGATCACAAATTAGGGCATATAATTCCCACAGACGGCGCCAATCTTCTGATCGCGCTTAAAAATGTAGGTGTGGAAATGAATTACGGAATCAAGGTCCGACATTCACGCACTTTAAGCGTTAAGAAGAATGGGAAATAATTACAGTTCATCATTAATTTCCCTTTTGTTTACATGGGTTCAAGTGCCCTGACCGCGGGGATGCAGGTTGTTTACATACATTTTGAAAGTTTACAACCCCTCCCTCAAGTCTTAGATGTGATCTCAATTTGGAAAATACAAGAAAATGTACATAAGGTGGAAGAAAATGTGGAAAAGGGGAAAAAATGGGGGGTGACCGTGACCCGCGGTCACTGCCCCATTCCAGTGACCGTGACTCACCCGCAGTCACTGGGGCCTTCCAGTGACCGTGACTCACCCGCGGTCACTAGAACCTGCCAGTGACCGTGGGTCACGGTCACTGACAGACAATGGCCTTGTGCCTCCGTTTTTTGTGTTGTTCGTGCTGGTTCTTTCTTGGAACTTCTTTCAAGTGTTGGAACTCCATTCTCATGACTTTGGAGCGGCGGACAACCATCAAGAAGATCACATTTAACCATGGAATCAATTGAAACCGCTGTATCTCATCATTCGTGCTTACGGACTGCATTTTTGTTTCAAGTCCGAAATGGGCAAATTTGAAGCCGAAGTTGTGTCATTTGAACCTATCATTTTCAAGGAACAAAATGAGGCCTAGAGAGACTTCTTTCACAACCTTTTGTAATGGCTAAGAAGCCCTACGAATAAGAGAAACAGAGGTGACAATGTCATCCTCTCAAAAATTGGCGTCGGACGACCATGGTATGGACTTTGGCCATTCCACTTCCTTCTCTCCTTCTGAATTTTCTTACTCACCTTCAAAACTAAGAAAAGAAGGTGGGAATGGTCGTGGAAGTGCTGCTGGAGTTTGCTTCTTGTTGCCTTAGGTGGTGACTTTCTTCAATTTCTTCACTTTTCTTCCTTATGTGTATGTATCCCCTTGTTTCTTCCAAATTTTCTCTTTTTATAGACTCCCAATCAGTTTTGTGCAGTTTTGGGGAGTTAATAGCAGTTGTGGGGAGTTGGATCTCGAAGAGGAGTGGAGGGAAACCACCCAAAATCGTGGGAAACATCCTTTGAAGGTCCGTGACCGCAGGCTGGGCCACGGACGAGGCCCAATTTTAGGTTTTCGCGTATGTGGCCCATTTTCATTTGTTTCGGGCTCAAACGAAGTCCGATTGCCACCAAACTTGGAGGGATGCTTCTTAACACTATTTTTTACATGTCATAAAAATTTCAGCCCATTTTGACTTCAGAAAGTTGGTCAACTTTTTCATTAATTGGGCCCCGGTCACGGACAAGGCCCACTTTTGGAACATTGCATATGCAGTCTATTTTCCATTTTTTGAGGCCCGAATGATGTCCAATCATCACGAAACTTGGAGAGATGTTGCTTGACACCATCTTAAGTGTTTCATAGAAATTTCAGCTCTGTTTGACCACCTGAACTTGGTCAACTACTTTTGTTTGTGGGCCCCGGTCACTCCCAAGGCCCATTCTAGGTTTTTTGCATATGTGGCTTGTTTCCGCCTGTTCGGGGCCCAAACTGTGTCCAATCGCCACGAACCTTGGAGGTATACTTCTTGACACTATTTTGAGTGTGTCACAGAAGTTTCAGCTCTGTTTGACCACCTGAACATGGTCAACTCCTTTTGTTTGTGGGGCCCCGGTCACCCCCAAGGCCCATTCTTGGAATTTTGCATATGTGGCTTGTTTCAGCCTGTTCGGGGCCCAAACGGTGTCCAATCGCCACGAAACTTGGAGGTATACTTCTTGACACTATTTTGAGTGTGTCACAGAAGTTTCAGATCTGTTTGACCACCTGAACATGGTCAACTCCTTTTGTTTGTGGGCCCCGGTCACCCCCAAGGCCCATTCTTGGAATTTTGCATATGTGGCTTGTTTCCGCCTGTTCGTGGCCCAAATGGTGTCCAATCACCACGAAACTTGGAGGGATACTTCTTGACACTATTTTAAGTGTGTCACAGAAGTTTCAACTCTGTTTGACCACCTGAACTTGGTCAACTCCTTTTGTTTGTGGGCCCCGGTCACTCTCAAGGCCCATTCTTGGATTTTTGCATATGTGGCTTGTTTCCGCCTGTTCGGGGCCCAAACGGTGTCCAATCGCCACGAAACTTGGAGGGATATTCTTGACACTATTTTGAGTGTGTCACAGAAGTTTCAGCTCTGTTTGACCACCTGAACTTGGTCAACTCCTTTTGTTTGTGGGCCCCGGTCACTCGCAAGGCCCATTCTTGGAATTTTGCATATGTGGCTTGTTTCCACTTGTTCGGGGTCCAAACGACGTCCAATCACCACGAAACTTGGAGGAACACTTCTTGACACTATTTTGTGTGTGTCTCAGAAGTTTCAACTCTTTTGACCACCTGAACTTGGTCAACTCCTTTTGTTTGTGGGCCCCGGTCACTCGCAAGGCCCATTCTTGGAATTTTGCATATGTGGCTTGTTTCCGCCTGTTCGGGGCCCAAACGGTGTCCAATAGCCACGAAACTTGGAGGGATGCTTCTTGACACTATTTTGAGTGTGTCACAGAAGTTCCAGCTCTGTTTGACCACTTGAACATGGTCAACTCCTTTTGTTTGTGGGCCCCAGTCACTCCCAAGGCCCATTCTTGGATTTTTGCATATGTGGCTTGTTTCCGCCTGTTCGGGGCCCAAACGGTGTCCAATCGCCACGAAACTTGGAGGGATACTTCTTGACACTATTTTGAGTGTGTCACAGAAGTTTCAGCTCTGTTTGACCACCTGAACTTGGTCAACTCCTTTTGTTTGTGGGCCCCGGTCACTCGCAAGGCCCATTCTTGGAATTTTGCATATGTGGCTTGTTTCCGCTTGGTCGGGGTCCGAACGACGTCCAATCGCCACGAAACTTGGAGGAACACTTCTTGACACTATTTTGAGTGTGTCACAGAAGTTTCAGCTTTGTTTGACCATCTGAACTTGGTCAACTCTCTAGTTGACTTTTTTATGACAGTGGGCCCTTGTTTCAGCTGTTTGAAGCCCAAATGACCCCGGTTTGATTTGAAACTTAGAGGGACTGACGTCAAGAACATCTTGGAGTATTCATCCAAATTTCATGCAGTTTAGATTTGAGGAAGTAGGATTTCGAACAGTAACCTATTCATTGCATGCGTTAGGTCACTATTCACTCCACATTGAGATAGTTAGCCTGTTTTCTATCCGAATAGCCTCCCCTTGACTTGAAACTTTGGGAGAATAACTTGGGGCATTCTTTGAGCATTTGTTCCAAATTTTATCTGCTTTGGCCTTCTGGAAGTAAGATCTTAGCCGATGACTCCCAAATTCGGGATTACTGTCCTCTAAGCTGACATGTAATGAAATTTAGGCCAAACAGAGTCTTTTCATCTTGAAAATTTGCAAAGTATCTTCTGAGCATGACTGAAGCTTTGCGTCTAAATTTCATTAATTTTGGACATCGGGAAGCAGGACTTTGGTCAGTGACCCCCTGGCTTGGGGGGAACTGACCTCAGGCTGACATGCTTGTGGCTTTTGAGTTCGATGATGTCTGTTCAACCCAAAATTTGAACTTCCTCTGAGAGTTCCAGCTATCTTGATCTTCATGGAATGCCGGTTCTCACAGTGATTCCACAGGATCTGCAAATAAGCTCTGTAGCCTAAATTAAGCTAAGATGAGGTGTCTTCGCTGCAGTATTTGCAATTTTTATAGGTCAACATAAGGCATACATGACACCTTGCTCTCTGCTTTCAACTTCAAATTTCCGCATGGTTAAAATATGCGATGTAGGAGAAGATTCGGTGGCGGCGGAAAAAGAGGTAGGAGAGGATGGCAGAGTCTGCAATGGACGGAGCACGATCCATCTGCCTTTCCAATTGAAAGCATAGTTATTGTGTTCATGATCTGTGATCACTTTAAGCTTCTGTAATCATGGCCGCCCAAAAAGAATATGTGTAACGTTCATTGGGATGATGTCACAGAGAAGAGTATCCTCATAATTCCCAATCTTAAAAGGCACACAGTATTGCTGACGAACAGGAATGGAATAATTATCAACCCATGCAACTTTTTATGGCCTTGGATGCTTTACCCTGGAAAGTTTAAACTTATCAACTGCTTCTTGAGAAATAACATTCATAGCACTTCCACCATCAATAATCATATTACATGATCTGCCCATACATCTGACACGAGACCGAAAAATAGAAGCATGATTCCAATCTTCTTCCTCTTTAGCATCTGTTACTAGCAAACGACGATCTAGAAAAAGAAGCGGAATGCCATCATCAGCGTCTGCATAATCTATCTAATCTGCTTGATGGAATGCCATCATCAGCGTCTGCATAATCTATCTGATCTGCTTGATCTTCATAAGGAGGATCTGTTTCAGCTTGCCTTGATTCGACATGCTCATCATGTTGAGTATCAATATCAGGCTAATCAGAAGTGTATAAATTGCGATGAAGGCATTCATTGGCATAATGTCCCTGTTGCTTACAGGCATGACAAACAATATCCCTCCTGTCTGTTCTTCCATAAGCACGATTATCAGGCTGGTTTTGTGGAAACCTCTGATTCTGTTGGGGGTTCATCTGCCTTTGTTGCATCCCTGGCCGAGGATTCTGAGGAGTCTGCTGAACTTGACGCTGAGGAGGAGGCCTATAAACTGGTGCTTGAGTACGATTATAAGTAGAGTCAGGACCTCTTTTTGTGGAAGGCTCCCCGGCTTGAAAAATATTGCGCTTCCGCAACTGAAGTTCATATTGGGCTTTGCAGGCTTTATTGAATATTTCATCCACTGTGGCATAATCAAACATTGCTACCTCTCCTCTGATATCGGCACGCAGATTATATCTGTATCTGGTGATAGTCAGACGATCATCGGTCCTCAAGTTACAGCGAACAATGTATTTACGAAACTTGTTGGTATATTCTTCCACAGTCATAGGGCCTTGCTGGAAACTCAGATATTCTTGGTGAAGTGTATCCATATAATCAGAAGAAAGAAAATTGCCTTTGAGCTTTTCTTTCATAACATTCCACCGGAGAATCGGCTGGCCCATTGCAAGCTCATTGTTTTCAACACCATACCACCAAATACGAGCAGGACCCTTTAGTTTAACCTTGGTAAAGGCTATCATCTGTGCATCATTCATACCATACCAAGCAAAATAATCCTCCAAAGAATTAAGCCAATCAACAAAAACTTTTGGGCTCGCATCACCACTAAAGTCAGCAATTTCAAATTTGACTTTCCTAGTGATGTCATCTGGTGGGGGTGCAACATGGTGAGCTTAATGATCTTGTTCAGCCAGCCGGTCTGTCATCCAATGCTGAAGATCATCACCTCTTCTAGGCATGATTGTTGGTTTTTTTTTTTTTTTGAAACAAAAAGGTGGGCCGGATTTGTGATGGGCCGGATTTGTGATGGGCCGGACCACTTAGGTCCGTTTACAAAGCAATAGACACAACTCGGGTTGGGATGCTCGGTCCTCCCTCTTCCTTTGTTTTCGGTACGCGTGCAGAGAACGAAATAAAGAGAGAGGATGAAGAGGACTTATCTGATGGCTGCAGGAAGGGGAAGATATGGGGAGATTGGCGATGGAGGCCGAAGTGATCGTTGAAGGACTGGCCGCTGCTGAGGTCGACGACAACGAAACGGCTGGAGGCCGCGTCTGATGGGGCCAGGTATGCTGTCACTCGTCTTTCTTCTCTGCTTTCTGCTCTCTCTCGCTCCGGCTGCTCGCTTTGTTCTCTTTTTTTTTTTCACTCTGGTTTGGGGAAGGTTTGGCCGAAAAGTGGGTTTGAGGGGATTTTCGGTGGTGGATCTGGGTAGACAGGGTGTCGGTGCAGGGTGAGGGTGGGTTCCGATCGGGTGTTTGGGTGTCACAGAGGTTGGGATTTTTTGTTTTAGGCTTTGATGTCAAACGGTAACGGCGTTCTACTGTCGAAAAGAGGGTTTCGTCTGGGTTGACATCGGAGGGTTGGGTTTTGAGGATAGTGGTTAGGGATGTACAATGAACAGTGGAGAAAGTTGATGAAGATGGGGTGACGGGTTTAGGGTTCTCAAGGGGATTAGGTGAGTAAAGGGGTGTCGACAGTGGGTGTTGGGGCTGCTAGGGTTCTTCTGTAAAGGTGGTGGAGATGATTGCCGGTGGACAGTGGATGTAAGGATGAATTCCGGGAACAACAATGGTTACCGGCGACCGGATCTGGGATTGTTTGAATCCGAAGATTCAATGAAAGTGACGATCAAAACTGATAAAAGCATATCTTTATGATGAAGAACTCCTCCTTATATAGGAGAGATTAATTCTAAAATAGAAGGCCTACACAGACATGACCTACTAAAAATAAAAATAGGAAGTAAATAAAGATAAATAAGGATAGGGATTCTTGAGGAGGTTAAGAATCAATTGAATGTCTTGCAGGCCTGTGATCTGGGCCGGATTTGGGTTCGGCCTGCATCAGCTTTCTCCTAATTTATGAAGTCCGATGCACTCAAGCTTTTTCCATTTCACATTGGTGATGATCTTACAAGTAAAAAACAAAAGAAGATGTGAAAGAGGAAAATGACTAAACAAACGAGTAGGATTTTTCAAATTTTGTTTATTTATTTTTAGATTGAGATCTCATGATATCATGAGATTTGGCCAAAAAAGTTATAAAAAAGCTGTTGACGAGAATCAAGCGAATCTGGTGACATTATTTGTATCTTCGTCATAAAATTGGAGAGACCAAATTATTTGTATCTTGTGTCAAATCCCCTTGATAAAATGTAAGACCTGAGGGCCTTGATTTGACTCCTCCCTCCTACAATTCCTAACCTTTCTTTATATTCTAAAATAATATTCGACCTAATCCATACCTATAATAAGGTCGGGTTTCCTTCCCATGTCATAATCCTTCACAAGTCAAGTCAAGCATAGAACGGAGCATATGCCAATACAATTCAGATCCAAGTTCAGCCATCTCGTACCAAATTTGACCAGATGCAACCTCTAGGGCCTGTTTCTTTGCTGAAATTCAAAGAATTACTGTCTCCAGAATTTATAAATCCCCTAACATAGTGGAATTTGAAAACTCTCCTGCAACTTGTCAAATTTTAAAATTTTTTCCAAAGGTGTGTTGTACTAATTGTATGTAGAAATATGACTTAAATGCCTCAGATATTATCATATTGGTCATTTTTTTGCTTTCCTTTTTCTGTAGTGTGCTTTCCAACATTTCTTTGCTCCTCCTAGCCGACTTTGTTATCGTAAGAGATATGTAAGTTAAAGATTCTTATCTTAGAGATAAAATTAAATTGTTATAGGTTTGTTAGAGAGTTTAGGTTAGTTTAAATCTTGAATAATACTATTGTTATTCGATGTATAAATGAGAGGATTCCTCTCAGGACAATGATGGTGAAATTTATGGGAATGCAGTGACTATTAAAATTTTATATGATATCAGAGCCTACTGAATTTCTATAGTTACAACCATTCTAAGCATTTTTCTTTTATGATCTTCCTACTCCTTATAAAGGTATTATAGGTCCTTTTATAATATTCTAGGGTGATGGATCCTTCTACCAAACGGAAAAAAAAGATGATGAATCATATTATTCCTTTTTCTTTTTTTCTTCTTCTTTTTTTTTTTTTTTTTGCAATGGATGAAAAGTTAAGACTTATGAAACAAGGATCAGTGATTTTTCTATACAGTTTAGGTTTGATGGCTCCTTTTTGCTCACATTTTAATGTATTAATGATGGAATGTTGATGTGTTGAGCCATGTTGGGTGATCTTTATCATGAATCTGATGATGTAAGATGGATTTAGTGGGCCATGTTGGGTGATGGTGGAGAGGATTTCTATTTCATAATATATCTATATCTATATTTATATCCATATCTATATCTATACCCTTGTAAAAAGACACATTTTTGTCCTCCTTTCCATAGTTTCTGCTGCTTCACTATTTGCATCCTCATGGCCCACCTGTTCAACGTGTAACATAGACCATCGATGCTCTGCTGGAGTGGAAAATGGCGTTCAACAAGTGTTCAGATATTTCTTTCCTCTATTCTCATCTCATCGATTTGGATAAAAAAAAAACAAAAAAGAAACCAAACATTTTGGAGCAGGAAGAAAAACCAGATCTGTTTGGTGGTGAAGGATCTTACCAATTTGGAAAAGAAAAGCAAACGTCTGTGGTGTTTAGGTAAAGCTCTCCCATGCTTCTACTGTTTTTTTTTTTCTACTGTTTGAGCAATATACGTATGCACTTGATGTCTTCTCCATCTTCCTCTTCCCTTTTCACAAATCTTAAGTTGAAAATGAAGTCTTTGATTGGTTTGCAATTGCTTATACTTTTGTTTTGTTCCTTTATAAATATTATGTTGAGTATCAATTGTTTGATTAAATGTCTGATAGAAATTGAATCTCAATTGCTTATACTTTTCTTTTGTTCCTTTGTAAATATTATTTTGGGCATGGACTGTTTGATTAAATGTTTGATAGAAATTGAATCTTAATGCTTTTATTATTTCAAATGGTTTAATTCCTATGAGAGGGTAATTTTGATCATGTATATAATAGTGGTTTCATTGCTTGCGCAATTATTAGCTAAAGCAGGAACTTTGACACTGTTGGGGTGCTTCAGTGGTCAACATTCTCACCTTGTTGATTAACAGTGCCAATGGATCACAAAGCCAACATGTGTTTATTTCTTGCACATTCGGTAACTTGGCACAAGATAGAGGACCACTGGCTTCACTGGTTCTATATGCTTTGGTCTGTACAATGATAATCACAGTATGTATTGCCCATTGAGCAAGGCATGGCCTACAAATTTTGCCGCATCATATCCTTGGGCCCAGTACTTATGCAATGAGCAGCTCCATGGCTGTTGCAAATTAGTGGTGGGGCCATTAACTGCTCTAGAGTGGCTTCAACCTAACATCCATGTCAGTTTTCCTGTGTCAAATATGTATCAACATTTGTTAGAGACACATGCAGTGTGTGGGTGCTTGAATCAAGTCCTAAAGGTGTATAAAAAGGAAGCTTTGTTTAGCAGGTGTTCTCCTGCTTGCTTTGTTTTTCTCCTCTTGCTTTCCGCTCTTCTCACTTGCTTCCACTTGCCTCCTTCAGCTGCTTCAGCAGTTTCTCGTTCATGTGTTCTCACATTTCACTTAAATGCCATGTAGAGGGTACCAGTGGGAACACGAGTCATCCTTTCTTCTCTTTCCATTCTTTCTCTTTGAAATGGATATGCTTGAAAGGAACGGCAAGGTCAGGAAAGGATTGAGAACATCATCAGAGGCCTCCCAAGTCCCAATGGAAATGGATAGAGAGCTTCGACAAGGTTGATTTTGAGGGTAGAAATGGAGATCTAGATGAGGGTTTGGGATATAATGGAGTCTGAGAACAATGCCCAACCACCAAATAACTAATTTCGCTGGTGCTGCTTCTACTGCCAACATGGTTTCAATCTATCTATTTCTCATACCTGTTCTTTTTTTTTTTTTGAAAGCTCGTGTCTTTATTTTCCTTCTCCTATCCTTGCTTAATTCGCTCTCTCTTTGTTTTGGCTTCTTCAAAAGGTATGTTTTTTTTTTTTGCCTGTGTTTGTTGTACTTCTCAAGGTAAGTGTTTTTTTCATTTCTTTTCTACAGTTGTAATAGTGCATTGAATGTGTTTGCTAAATTGCTTACCTGACTTAAAATTTTATAGTTGTAAGTGCTTATAATGTATTTATTTAATTGGCAAGTGGATTTGGCCATTTGCCTCAATGTGTGATTTGGGTATTTATAAAATTGAGGTGAGATTCAAACATATTTTCTACCTACTTTCTTCTTTCTAGGTTATTGTCTTCATTTTCCGTCTCCCATTCATGGCTGCATAAAGGGAGCCCAAAAGGATGAAAAAACATTCTTGTTCAGAGACCCTCACATATGAAGACATGCACTTAGATTTTTTCCATTTTTTTTTCTTGCAACCACAGTTAGTGAAAAAGCATCTACCAAAATAGAATATCAATTGGAGCACCTTCTTGTTCTCCATGTTATTTTTTCACGCAATGGGAATACATCTACCAATGGGAGCATCCTTTTTTCTTTTTGTTTTTTTGGTCCTTACTTTTCCTAATAGTGTAGTGTACCCACAATGTTGTATGTTATCTGAAATTCCTTGTCTTCTTTTCAGAATTTGGTCTTAATATTGAATTATTGATGACCTTTTTTTACATATGTAGCCAAAAGATTGGGATGATACGGAGTACATTCCTCGTCCTGAAGTTAAGAAGCCAAAGGTACCCTTCTCCATCTCATGGAAAACAACCAAGCATTTTTTAGAAAATACTAGCTTGGTAAAATGTTTTAAACTTTTGATCATAATAAATGTGTTTACTACTTGACTATCAATCGGGGACCACTATATCATTATCATCATTCTCATTGCCACCATCATCATCCAAAACAGTGTGAGATTTATTGTTGTTACAAGAATGACCTAGCATTTATATAAAATTCAAGTGTAAAGAGGAGTTGTTACTCATCCTTGCCTTCTTGTGGTTGCTTCCAAGTAGAACACTTCCAATTTTCTTGTGTGTATTGAAACTTCATATCCTATAATCTTGAATTTCATAAAACATAGTTTTTTAAGAGCAATCTCATTTAATGGCTCAATGACTCAATACTTCTTTCATTATCAGCAAGATTTTTGCTTAGTCTAAAAAATTTACTCTTCTTATGTTTTTTATTTTTTAATGATAAATGATAATTTATCAATAGAAATTCTAATGCGAGGAAAGGTGATACTGCTAATTGTATGTTTATGTGATTAATTAGTCACTCTTAGGATCCAATTATTGGGCTTCATGGTCAAATATTGACCTGTTATCTTTCATGCCATACTCATTAGCCAATTATTTCTCATCATAAACGCAAGTGGAAGATTGATATAAATTGTGAATGAAATTATGCTAATAAGTTTATTAATATATGCACATTTAGATTCGAATAACGATAAAATAATTATCGGAATATGTAACAAACGTACCCATCACTAGTCTATTTAAAAAATCACACATTACAATATCCCACCGTGAAGGGCATTTTAGTCATTTACTCTATAGGTCGTAAGTACAACACACATCTGAAAATTATTAGAAATTTGATAAAGTGGAAGGTATCTAATTCTAAAGGCCATTGTATGGTTAAAAATCATAAAAATCCCTTGTACATTTAAATGATCTGCATTGAGCCTTCCAGTGATCAGCAAATGTCAAAAATTTCCTCCTGAGCCCCATGGAGAGTATTCAGCAGCTTTATGATTATCACTTTTAAGAAAAAAGTTAAAATGATAGCTACTAAAGCTATCAATTTTGTATGATTGATTTGACAAAAAAATTCCTGTCTACCCATATCTCTGTTGAAAAAGTAATAAAATGCCAAGCTAGGTATGGTAAAGACTCTCCATCCCGGACTTAAGGGTGTGTTTGTTTACAAGCATCCTTGACAAGAATTCAGGCTTTCTGGGATTCCTGAAATCTTGTACGCCAATGCTTTGTGTGGTTGGCTTTTAATGGTGGATATATGATACCCTGGAATTCAAGAAGTGGCTTTTGATGGGGTTTTCGAATGCTTGGAGGGGCATGGGCATTTGAGGATTCTGGTTTGGGCATTCATTCCGATGGGAAGCAGGAGATCCGCCAGCAACTGCAAATTCAACTGTATTTTTTTCCTCTTCTGTGTTTTTACTTGGCGAGCATTTCTTCTTTCTTCTTCATCCTCTGTCTCTATTGTTTGAACATTGCAGATTATTTGCAAGGCATGATGATGAGATCCTAGGGCAGAGATGATTTCCCAGTTCATATGAGATGGTTTTCAGAGTTTTCTGCATTATATGAGATGGTTTTCAGAGTTTTCTTGCAGGTTTATGTTTGATGATGAATCTGGCCAGAAACACCTGTTTTCCTCATGTTAGGGTCTGTAATGAACCTAGCAGAAATGGGCCTTTTTCTTCTTCTTCTTATAGGCAGTAGTTTTTTCAAAATTCTAGCCTGATCCCTACCCTGTTAGATCACATTTGTTATTACTGAAATGACTCTCAGTAAGCCAGAATTTATAAAACACTTGAGGTAGATTCATACCCAGGTGCCTTGTTCGTATCTTGAATATGGTATTATGCTATTCAAATATAAGATTACTCATAAGCATTTGCAAAGTGCAGGGCAGAGATGTCTTGGTACTGATGATAGCAGTATTTGCAAAGCTCAAAAGCCTCTCGTATTAACCTGGGATGCCAACTGTTGGTCCTCGAGCTCACAGCAGAGTTATAATAGAAAACCCATCTGTTTAAGCTCATGAAACATGGCACAAGCACCATCATCCACCACCTATATCTGACTCCTGGAAGCCTGATTTATGCCTAAACAGCACAGCAAAATGCAGTCTATATAGATTCATCATTGTCATCATGAAATATTTTATTACATTTTTCCCATAGCCAGAGCAATGATATGGTCTGCAGTCACTCAGACTAGTCTTATTGGTTCTACCATGCAATAATCATGGATGAACCTTTTGCCTAGAAATGGTCATGCTGTCAGTTCTACAATGTGGTCATTATGGGGATGGAATGGTTTATACAAAAATATCCCCCTAAAAATCAACATAATTAGAGAATTAATGATATGAGTCTTGAAGACTGAAAGATGAATGGTAAACACGTGAGAAATGAAAGGAAGGCTGCTCTTATAGTTGAGTGAGTGTTAAATTGGTTCTAAATTGGTTGAGCGACAATTCATTGTGGTTAGTGAGGGCGGTGAATTGTTCATAGGTCCATGCAGGCCCCACAAATTGGTTGGCAGAATTGTAAGCATACTCATTGTAAAATTTTGACACACCACATCGAAAATCTTCTTTCAAAGAGACACCTCTCATCATAACATATTGCACTTGTATAAAAGTTGCTTGAGTTGACTTTCTCAAAATGAATGGAAGTATAATGTTTACCGTCCATATGCAAACATTTGTATAATGCCTGGTTGGCCATTTGTAAGCTAAGTTGTAGTAGTTGTGCACCGCCTATCACACTTGGAACATTGAAACTTGAAAGTGATGCTCCTTGACAGAGGCACAGAAGGATTATTTAAATTAGATGGATCTCATAGAATGTTAAATTGATGGAACATAAAAATAGGATATTAAGGTAGGTCTTACCAAGCCACCAGAGGGCAACAATTGTAAAATTCATGTTTACTGTGATCCATAATTCTTTTATGGTTGGAAAATTCATGTTTACTGTGATGCCTTGATGATTTTCTTTGCTGTGCTTGTTAGACTTCTCTTCATGTACAGAAGTTACTGATGTCTTCCTTGTCTTCTGGCTTATTTACTATTCTGTTACTGACATTATTGCTGTTCTGAGTGAGTAGTTACAGCTATTTCACAATGCTTGACTTCATTTAGGTGAAGTGTTCTTGACAGGAGTGTTTCATCATTAAGTGGTCCAATCCATGTTGTTCATGCAGGCTAGTCCATGCGCAGGCACTAGAACAGAATCTTTCCCTTCAAAGCACCCTCATTTGGATGAAATCTTTACCTTTGAAGTACCCAGGTCTCTAATTGGCCTTTTATTGTCAAAATATGGAATTTCAATAATCTTATTGAAACTAAATTATTGAGCTATGTATCCAATGATAGGATTGTCTGGTTACATGCATGGTGGGATATACTAGATGTATGGATAATTGAAAGGTGCCTTTTCATCAGTTTAGGAGTCTGCTAGCCCAAATTTGATTCACAAATTTGATCTCTCTATCTTAGGGGGATTTGATTCACTGAAGGCATAAGTTGAACAGGGTTTTAGTGGTTAATGAATGTGGCAGCTCTGACTTGGGGGAAAGAAGGTTGGATCTCGTATGCAAATTTGACACTAAAAAAGATTGAGATATGTTACATTGGACGTTCACCATTTAAAAAGAATTCAGGGTAACAAGTAGGACTAGAAATTCATTGAATCCATTCTTCGAATAATGGGTGTTGGACGGGTTGAGAGACTGGATTAAGATTTGTGTTTAGTCTACATTTTGTTTCTTTAACTCTAAATAATCTATAAATTGAGCTTTTTCAATATTTATTATATGGTTGTGGATAAAGAATGGATTGATGAAGAATGCATTATATGGATGGATGAGTCTATGCTTCAGTAGTCATATGTTTCTGGATGTCACTTTGTCAAATATCATTTGAATGCCATTTATTGCTATTTAAATATTTTATATAGATAATTCGATGCATTCAATCAATTTTATTTGTGTAACATGAATTGAATTTCAAGGTAAATTGAATTGGACTTGGATATCCTAACAAGCCATCAAACAATGCATTAATAAAATTCAAGGTGAATTGTATTCTCAAGTATGAAATTTCAAGATGAATCAAACAGAAAATTAAAATTCAAGTAAAATTTAGCAATATTTTGAATTTTAGCATTTAAAAATTTTTAGATTTCGACATAAATTCTCCAAAACATTTGCAACCAAAGGACGCTAAGTCTGTTTATGGTGCTTCTCTTGCGAATGGTCATATGCTTCCCCTACGAATAGTCAAAAGTTATAAAATGCTAACCTAATGGTACAGTCAAAAGTCTCCATCCCGGACTTTTAAGCGGCTGATGGTGCTTCTCCTGGGAATAGTTATGCGTGTGATGGGTGCTCGCCACCCACTCTGTTCTTTTTCCACGTCCACCTGCTTCTTTTTCCACATCCGAATAGTCCTGTTTATATTATCACTTTTGGAAAAAGGTTAAAATCCAGCTAATAAAGCTATCAATTTTGTATGATTGATTTAACAAAAAAGACTCCTATCTATCCTTGTCTCTTTTGAAAAAGTTATAAAATGCCAACCTAAGGGTACAGTCAAAAGTCTCCCTCCCGGACTCAAGTGGGTGATGGTGCTTCTCCTGGGAATAGTCATGCTTGTGATGGTGCTCGCTACCCATTCTCTTCTTTTTCCACATCCCCACACAGTAACGGCACTTCTACAAAACAGCCTCTTACCTGTGGTAAGGTGCTAGTTCTAACATGTCAAATTAGGATTCAAACTTGGTGAGATAACCTTTTCTCATGGGAGGACATGTAATCTCACTATAGATCTTTTTCCGTCACTGATTCTTCATCTTTGCCCGAAATATCTTTCCTCACTTGATGGCTCCCTCATTAGAGGGCTAGGGGTCTCTACCTCCTAAGGTTGTCAGAAAAAAAAAAAAAAAAAAACTGCAGTTCTCACTTTTTAAACATGATTAATAGTTTGAATCTTAATTATGTGACCCATAAGCTTGGGTTCCACAACAAAAATCCATAATCCTTAGTTACCACCTAAAGTACTGTTCATTGCAAATCCTTTAGCATGAGAATTCTATTTGTGTTTGAGATGGGGAGGTACAACATAGAGATTCTCTTGACCATTTAAAGATGAATTTCATCCCCTCCAACCATATATCATTAAGTTTCAACTCAAAGGGAATGAGTCCCACCATCGTGCTGCTCAATTGGCCAGTGTGACCTTCCCCTTTTGAGCTAAGGATATATGGTTGGAGAGGATGAGATCATCTTACATGGTATTATGGCTGTGACAAAGGATTTGACTAAATGGAAATGAGTTCCTTTTTATTAAGAGGAAATTTTTGCAATGTTTTTTCATATTTTTAAAAAAAGGGACATAAGCTTCAAAAAATTTAAATTAGGGCTTAAATTTTCTAGTAAGTTTTCAATTTTGGGAACCTTTCATTTAAAGTTATTTTTTGGCTTCTTCTTTTCTTAAAAACACTCAAATTATAAAAATTTATCAAAAAATTGAAGCTTTAATTTTAAAAGTTTTGAAACTTGTGCCTTTTTTTTTTGAAATATGACAACTGAATCAAGTCCTTATTTTAATTTTTTTCCGTTGAAAAACCCCCTCCATCTTATCTTGAAAAAGAGGATACAAGCATTGGTTTATTTGTAAAGAGAAGAAATGGTAAAGGCAGCCAGCATGACATCTCTAAGTTCCCACAAAGGAACTCATTTCATAAGTGAGAGTTGTACATTTAAATGATCTATATATGATCTATATTGAGCTTCAATGATCAACAAATGTCAAAATTATCTATCAAATGCAAACGAAAGTCTTATCTTTCCCGCTATATCTTTTTTTTTTTTTTTAAATCCCAGCTATAGTTGCTTGGACCTCCTCGGGAGAGGGTAGTAGACCTAAAAAAGATGGTAGGGCCCTTGGGCAAAGTTCGAACCTGAATAGCTAGGTGAGAACGGCCTCCTCTTACCATTGAGGCAAGAGGTTGTTCTCCTTCCACTCTACAGTTATGTAGGAGAAATTTTCTTGTGAGCCCCACGGGAGAGTATTTAGCTTTATGATTATTACTTTTAGAAAAGTTAAAATGCTAGCTAACAAAGCTCCCAATTTGTAACATAAAGATTCTTGTCTATTACTTGTCTCTTTTTCCAAGATATGCCAAGGTCAGGTGTGGTAAAGAGTCTCCATCACAAGGAATAGATGACTAGCCTTGTGGATAAGACGTCCACTCCCATAGCTCCCACCAGGTTTTGAACCTTGGTCCTCTACTTCCTATGTCCTAACCACTGGGTTAACCAAGCAAAAAAAAAAAAAAAAATCTCCATTTTAAATGAGGTAGTGTTGTGCTAAAATCATTCTCAGCAAATGTATCAATTACTTTTTCAGTGGAAGACCTATTTTCCTCCCATGCACGTGCTTTAGACAAGGTGGGACTGAAGGAAAAGAAAAAGATAAAGAAGGGTATTTACTCTTTCTTTTTTTTATGAGGGAACCCATTTTTGCTGACTTGGATCAATGACCAAGAGAAGGATTGGTAAAAGCACCCATCAGGACATCCCTAAATTCCCACGAGGGAACCCATTTCATAAGTGAGAGTTGTGCATTTAAATGATCTGTATTGAGCTTCAATGATCAGCAAATGTCAAAAGTATCTATCAAATGCAAATGAAAGTCTTTTTCTTTCACTCTATATCTTTTATATTTTTTTTATCCCAGCTATAGTTGCTAGGACTTCCTAGGGAGAGGGTAGTAGACCTAAAAAAGATGGTAGGGCCCTTGGGCAAAGGTCGAACCTGAATAGCTAGATGAGAACGGCCTCCTCTTACCCTTGAGGTAAGAGGTTGTTCTCCTTCTACTCTACACTTATGTAGGAGAAATTTTCTTGTGAGCCCCTCGGGAGAGTATTTAGCTTTGTGATTATCACTTTTAGAAAAGTTAAAATGCCAACTAACAAAGCTTCCAATTTTGTAACATAAAGATTCTTGTCTATTCCTTGTCTCTTTTGCCAAGATATGCCAAGGTAAGGTGTGGTCAAGAGTCTCCATCATGAGGAATAGAGGGCTAACCTTGTGGATAAGATCCCCACTCCCATGGCTCCCACCAAGTTTTGAACCTTGGTGGGAGCCATTACTTCCTATGTCTTAGCCACTAGGTCAATCAAACAAAAAAAAAAAAAAAAAAAGGTCTCCATCATGCACTTTGGTGTGTGATGGTGCTTCCACTGCTAGTCATGTGTGTCTCCCACTATTCTTACGAGTAGTTGTTCTTTTTTCTACGTGTGGGACCATTTTCTTGCATGTGGGGGCTACTTTCCAATTCGAACATGTTGTCTTAATTCTCATAATCCCATATCAATACTAAAAATCAATGTGGATTGAAACATGGCCATCCTTCCAATAGGATGAAATCTTAAACCTAAGAGCTTCCTCAATCTTCACTCATCAATTAAAAATGAATGGATGTATAACTACTCAAGCACTCCAAAAATATGAAAGAGTTGTGATTTAGGTAACTTTCTATTCATCGAAGCAGAGATTTATTATAATTTTTTTATAAAAAAATCATAAAAACTCTTTTGTTTCTTTCTTTTTTTCTAGTATTGCCTTCGAAATTAAAGAAAATTATCTTTCCATTTAACTTCTCAAATTCATAGCAATCTTCTTAAAAATAAAAATCTCTTTCCTTAATTTATTTGTTTAAGTAGTACTCATTAGCTTATCACCATTACTGTCAATCAGTATGCTTTTTATAAAACAAATCTCTAAGAATTTAGAGAGAGAGAGAGAGAGAGAGAGAAAGAGAAAGAGAGAGAGAGAGAGAGAATGATCTTTTTAGTTTAACCCAAGTGGACCTTGAAGGTTTTAGGGAGATCTCTAGAATGGCTCAATGCAATCAACTCAACAATATTTACACAAATAATTAACCACGCAGCAAAAATAAAAACAATCAATACAAAAGCACATACCACAAGAAGGAACGATTTCAAGTTGAAAAACTCTAACCGAGTAAAAAACTACGAATCCCAACAAGGATCAATTATCAAGCAAGTTTGAACAATTACAAAATATACGCATGCCCTTTTTAACGTAAGGATTGAGTTCTTCTCACAGCAACTTTTTTTGCTTAAGGACACTCTTTCGCCTTATATTGTTCTCTACTTGATCAACATACACCTTGAACATGCAAAAGAGCCTCATAAACTTCTAAGAGAGATGTAGAAAAAAAAATTTTTTAGATTAAAGCTTCAACACTTTAACTCTCAATGAAAACTCTAGAGAAGATGCTATCCAATATTTAATCTCACTTAGATTAATGAGATTTATATTCCATGCTTTAAGGTTAAGAGAGAACTCCTTTTTATAACTCTAATTTTATGCTTCATAATGTTGATCCAACTAGAAAAAGATTTGGCACAAAAGAGGAAAGTTCTACTTAAAATTAGAATAAAAATCCAAAAGTCCATGAGGAACTTTACGTCATCCGATCGTTCTATCATGCACTAGTTCTGCCTCCATTTCGATCGATCAGGCAATCCTTGTTTTTCCCAAGTTTTTTTCTTCAACTCCTTTGGAGACTAAAAACCCTAGTCTATCTAAAAGAATCTAAAATACAACTTAATGGACCCAGAGTTTTGTCCAATGTATAAATTAGTCAATATATATAAATCCTTATATACCTACCTGCATAAAGAATCAAAATCGTTAGAGATTTTAGGTTAGTGGTTTATGAATGAAATGAGCCAGAATCAAGTTGAAATTAGGAAACTATCCTCAAGTGTAACTGCTGGCTCATAATTTAAAATAGAGGTCCATACAAATTGATATCAAATTAAATCAGGCCATTGTGCAAATTTAAGCCAAGCACCTAGGAGTTGAAACTGATTCTAACCCGGAACAAATGTCCAGCGATTTTCCATCCGTTCAACTTTCACTTGGATGTTGTGGTAAAATCATCCACGGGTCTCCAAATGGAACAAATGTCCAGAGATTTTCCATCCATTTCAACTTTCACTTGGATGTTGTAGTAAAATCATCCACCGGTCTCCAAATGGATCAATTAGTAGGTCATTTGCCACATACCAATCAAAGACTCTCACTCTGATGTTGTGGTCAAATCATCTACCGGTCTCCAAATGGATCAATTAGCAGGTCAAAGACTCTCTCTCTCTCTCTCTCTCTCTGAGAAAAAAGTTAAAAACTGCCAGTTGAGGTGGGGTACGAACCTGGATCACCCGTGAAGGGTATGTCCCTCTCATTTTTTAAGAAAAGAAGAAGAGAAAGGAGAGCAGAAAGTAGAAGAACAACCAGGAGAGAAATAAGGAAGAGGAAGAAACAGTTTCTCAGGTATTCTCTCTCATTTTTATTCAATTCTCAGCTGATAGTGCAACATGATTGAGAAGATATCGATCTTTTTACAATTTTCTATGGTAATGATACCTACAAAACTGTATTTTTTCTTTCTTTTTTTTTTTTGTGATTCTAATCCAACGATGAGTATAAGTTAGGTGAGTATCAAATTTGAACTTTGCACCAATTGAAGGTTAGAGTTTTTGAGAATTCCTCTTTATTATAAAAACTTGAGGTTCTTTCGTCCTTTCCAAAATTTTCAGAACTTAAAACCCATCAGCTTTTCATATCTTCGAGCTCACTTGTTTTGATAGTTTACTGGTGCATGAAATTTGATAAATGTCTGGTGAAGTAAGCATTGAAATATAACAGATAAAGCACTAAAAGTTCAGCAAAGCTTGTAATTTTATAGGATTGATCAACATATGTTTCCACTATAAAAATTATGGTTAATCAACACAGAACAAAAGAGTGATCCCAGAGAAACACCTCCCCCCCCCCCCCCCCCCCCCCCCCCCAACAATTTACTTCTCCATTTACTCCCTAGTGTCAAAAATTACTCTCCACCTCACATAAAATTTTTTTTTCATAAATTTTTTTTTAATCCATAATCTACCCCTCCTCCTCTTCCCTTCCACCCACCTTCCGCTCTCCCTTCATCTCCCTCCCCCTCCCAGTCGCAGGTAGGGAGGGAGACAGGCGGGGAGGGAGATTGGGAGGCCCTCCCAGCCGGCGATAGTGACTGGGAGGGGGAGGGAGAGAGGGAAAGAAAAACCAGAGGGAAGGAAGGAAGAGAGGGGGAGGGGCTGCTCCCTCCCCACCGGCAACTGAGAGAGGGAGGTGGGTGGAGCAGATGATGGGAAAGGAGAGAAGCGGGTAGTTTAGAAATTTTTTAAAATATATTGTGTGGGTGTAAAGAGTAATATATGCTATGCAAATAAAAGCTTTTTTATTTATTTAATATAAATATTCATGCATATCTTCATCTCTCTTGGCAAAGTTATCAATCCGAAGATAAGGTACGATGGTAAAGAGTCTCTCCACTGGGGACTCTGGCGTGATGAAGCTGTCTTGCTAGTCATGTCTGTCTTCCACCATTTTAGTGACTAGCAGACCCACAAACATGATTTTCAAAGAGAGCTTCGTTTTGTGGTAAACTGATAGGATTCTAATATCTATAAAGATGTGAGACCCACTAGTTGTCAATTTTTAAAAAAAGATATAACATGCCAAGCGCGTATGTTAAAGAGTCTCCATCACAGCCTTATTATTATTTTATTATTATTATTATTGCCGAAAGGGTAGTTCATCACAGCCTTATTATTGTTTTAAATGATCTGATTTTGCCAAACAAGAATTAGTTTTCTGGAGAGGTATATATATGGCTATATATATATTACTTAAATAACGCAAGAGAGGAAGTCAAACTCAAAACCTTGGAGAGCAAATCCAAGGCTCAAATCAACTAAGTCACCGCTTTACGGTAAAATTTTATTATAGATTTTTTTAATGTTGATTTTTGAGAATTGATGTGATGGCTTGTCTGTTGGAGATGTCAATTTTTTTTTTTTTTAGGAAATTCTCAATTCCAACCAGTTAACCTAAGGTGCTGCTCAATTAGCCTAGGATTACAGTTTTCTCCTAAAGGTTGCGAGTTTGAACTGCATTACTATACTAGGGTCATGTGATTTTTCCTGCTCCCTTTGAATACAAAGGGATTAGTCCGGCCTAGAGGGTTGAACACCCTCCCTTTATGGGATAATCCAGCCAACTAACCTAACGCGTAGCTCAATTGGCCTAGGATTACGATTTACTCTTGGACGTTGCAGGTTTAAGCTGCGCTATTATATTGGGGTCATAGGGATTTATCCGGCTCATTTTGAATAGAAAGGGATTTGTTCGACCCAAAGGGTCAAAACACCCTCCCTTCATGGGATTAAAAAAAATAAAAAAAACCCAACCGGCTAAAGGTTCTGGCGTGTGATGTTGCTTCCCTTGGGACTATTAGAGGTCATTTGTTTTTTTCATATGTGATGTGAAAATGATTTACATATGTAAATGACTCACATGTGAGTCATTTACATATGTAAATGACTTACATGTGAAATATATTTTTTGTTTGTTATTTTCACACTCTTTCAAATGTGAATCTTAATTACACCAATGGTTGATATGTATTTTAAAAATATCTCAAGATCCATATTGAATCAACACTTGAAATTTGACCTTCTAACTGAAAATGACTTTTTGAACAAGATTAACGGTTCGGATCATGAAAATGGGGCCCACAAAATCCCAGAAATTAAGGTCAACGGCTTGCACTGTTTCATAAATATCTCATAAGATAAGATGATCCAACGGTTGAAATTTGGGACCATGGCTGTTATCATCATTTCAAACATTTTGGATGGTTCAGATCTTGCATTTAAAGCATACAAGATGCAAAAATACAGAAAAACCGGACTGGCAGGATCATTTAGTGGTTGCAACGTTCTTTTTAAGATATCTCAAGATCTATGATGAATCAAGATCTGAAATTTGATTTCTTGGCTGAAAATGGCATTTTGAATGAGATGAACGGTTCGGATTGTGATAATAGGGCCCATAAAATCCCAGAATTTAAGATCAACGGCCTGATTTGTGTCATCAAGATCTCATAATGTAAGATGATCCAACGGCTGATTTTTTATACCATAGCCGTTTTTAGCATTCTAAATAACTTGGACGGCTCAGATCATGATTTCGGTGGCCAGAAAATTAAAAAAAAAACGTGCAGGCCGTGAAACACTGTTCACGCCCTGTACCAGCACCTCATGGGGGTGGGGATGTGAATCCTTTTCACGCATGTTGAGGTGGGAAAAGTTGCAACTCATTTTGCATATGATTTACACACCAAAATCATATGGGATTTACACACCACATGTGTAAAATGTAAAAATAAACGTAAATGTGTGAAACCATTTCACATGAGTAATGAATACATATGTAAATGGCAAAAAACAAACAACCCCTTAGTGTATTTCCACTCCATCCATTAAAGTAGGATCGGAGATCGAGACTTGCCACCTACTCTCTTCTTTTTCCACATCCACCAGCACGTCCATTCGGCAACATTAATTATAGTTCTCACAACAGTGGATGTACCACGTAGCCTAAAAGGGCCATCATCTTGTAAAAACATACAAGTTTCTCTCCCAGGTTTCCCAAACGAGTCAAGAAACCCATATCTCGTGAAGTTTTCAAATCTCATGGCCCACTTGTAAGTTTCCACAGTGGGCCATCAAATTTTAAATTTTAAAAAAGAGGATATTACAAAAAAAATAGAAAAAATCATGTGAGTCCACCAAACGATAAACCTCACACCCAAATTGTGGGTGCTTCAGAGCCTGTGTTTTTTTTTTTCACCCAATTGGGGCCGCGCTCCTATTTATTTTATAATGTAAAGAAATTGGAGTTTTTTCGTCTTCTCCTTCTTCTTCAATCCCTTCCTTCTTACCTAAGGTGCTACTTGTCCTCATCTACTTCAAAAATAAATTATTGAGAATAATAAATTGTGTTTTGGATGTTGGTGAGGTGGAGACAAGTGAAGGTGAGAGATGCCACTATTTATTAGTAATTTTTTAAAAAGCTTGGAGAATAGGAAATGATTTCAGCTTGGAGAAACAAATAATATATTTTTGTTCCTCCCCCTCTCTTTCGTCAAGTAAAAAGCTGGTGGGGGGAATAATGAGGAACAAAAGAAAAAAAAAATCAATGTTAGTCTTAAGAAGAAAAAAGGACCATACATTTAGTGGAGAGGAGAAAGAGTGATTATACTTCGACCCCTATCTTATCGACTTTACTATTAGATATTTGGATAAGATAAAGATGACGAGCAACCCATGGCTCTTTAAAATGAACACCACCAACCAAATGCTTGTTCTTTAATTTGGGGCATGAACAAGATTTCCAAACCAGAACGTTTTTGTTTTAGAACGAAACCTGCCCGTTTTACACACCCAAATCCCATGGTATTAATGTTGGTTAAAAGAAAGGATGAAAATGACAAAAAGGAAACAAGGAAGAAGGGGAGGGTTGAAGAAATCTCACTTTCTTCATGTTATAAAGGAAACAGGAGAGCATTGAACTCTCTGCTCGTGTAAAAAACTTGCAGTAAGTTCATTGCTCTTCAACAAGAGACGTAAAAGCAATATTCTCTAACACAAAGCTTCAAGACAATCTCTTCAATGGAAGCTCTAAAGAAGTAGGTTAATCTCCAATGTAAATTCTCAATTCATAACAATGAGACCCTTGCATTAGGGTTGAGAGAAAACCCTTTTTTTAATAACTCACAAGTCGTACCTTAGGGTTAGAGACCTTGTAGAACAAAAACTGGAAGTTTTGGCACAAACAGGAAACAATTCCTTGTAGGAATGTGAGTTTCTACGCATCATGCGCTCAAGCCGAGCTCCATGTCCGCTCGAGCGGATGTCTTTTTTCAGTATAATTGATGCAAACTTTTCGAGTTATAACTTTGTCGTTTTAGCTTTGATTGACACAATCTTGGAACCTATGGATATTTAGCCGAAAAGAGCTTTTTAACGGTAGGTAGCTTGCCCTGATCTACACCTTGGTTTATGAGATATGACCTTTTTAATCTATATTGTCCTAAAAAAAATACTTCAGAATATTTCAATTTGCGTTTTCCTTGATTTATTTACTTTAGTGCATCCAGAGACTCATACCACAGTCCATTCTAAAAGAAATGAAAAATTAGAACTCAATGGATCTAGAGTTTTGTGGGACCCAGAGTTTTGTCTAACTCATGAATTAGCAAACACAAAAATATCCTAACAACTTAGCCGCCATTGAAATTTTTTCAAACTTGATTTGATATTGTTGGTGTCAAAATCAAATCCCACTAATTCGGACAAGCAAATATTGGCTGAACAATCAGTTTTTATTAGGAATCAGGTAACCAATATCTCTTGAGTTGACCTTCTAAAATCATCTAAGATCATTTTTGTTACAAGCTAAAAGGCATTGAAATTGTATAAACGTGGACCGTTTATTAATGGCTAGTACATTGTCGTCTCCTTAAGCCAACACGACATTGTTTTTCTCTTTTCCTTGATCAAGTGAGAGTGCCAATTAGCAAATGATGTCAACATTGTACCTTGCTTGATTTGGGGGCTGTGCTAATAAATTTCAACCTTCTGTTGTAGTCAACCTCATGATTGGTTCAATGGTTGAATGCATTGCAATGTTTCTCATTATTTTATCTATAGAATTGTTCTTTTTTTTTTTTCTGTTCTTTCAATATAATTCTGTTTCTAGATTGAATGATGGTTAACTTACCTTGCATATACTTTTTTTATAAATAATTTTCTGATTCTCACAAAAATGTACAGTTTAGATATTGGATGTTGAATCTTCCTTGAATATCTTGTGAAGGAAGCTTTCTTTCTTTAATTTAGCAATGAGAAGGCCTTTTCTATGAGTGGCATTCATGTAGTTGTTCTTCTCTTTCTGTTATTGTTTTTCTTTATTGCTATTCTCCTATTTTTTTTCTGTCTCATTATTGCTTAATTTTTGGAGCCATCCGTTATAATCACATTGTTGTATATATGATTGCTGTGCAAATAGAAAAAAACATTGGGTGGAGCATGCATTCAACAGTATTTAATTTTGCAATGGAAACCAACACACATGAAAACCTACATTATACAATTAAGATGTCATTCGTGTTTGAAGATTGAACGTAAAAGTTTTGTTCTCCGTCATATATAAGCTAATGATGTTCCCCAATTGCTTGATGTGATAAAATGACTATCTTCCTTACACTAACAAAAAGAGAAAAAAAAAAGAAAAGAAAAGAAAAGAAAAAAAAAACAACAACAAAATATTCTTGTACTTGGTTTTTTAATGTACTTGACCATCATCAACCAAAGTAGATGAACATATCCCATGTGCAATTGTTCACTGCATGTTGTTATAATTAGTGAAAAGTGTACACCTTTTTTTTAGTAGAAAAGGGTGTATAATTTTGAAATTAGTAAGGCATCTTCCTTGTGTCATATATCAAAATGTGCATTAGACTAAGTTGGGCATCCAGGTTTTGTAGCCAAAATTGATATTACAATTAGTGTAATTGTTTTACAAAATGACTTGGATTGCTTGTAAGTAATTTTCATTTCTGGCTTTTGATTTTTTTTATTATTTTTATTGAAACCTATGGATCTGCTTAGCCTCAATGCATGAAATCTTTGGAATTGAACGTTAGCTAAGTATTCATAGGAAATAATTCTCTAAATATTTAAAATAATGAAACTGTAGTTTGGGAAAGTGGGTGTTTAGAGTGAAATGGGAGTGCAGTGGGCGACACATGAGATGGTTCTCTCTTAAGTGTGTTTTGTAGTTGTTTAAATTTATTTATTTTCCAAATGATACTTTTATTTTGATGCCAATGATAAATCTACAAATGACAGACTCTAGGACCAATTGTGTTAGGTGTAAACCTAGGTGCACTTTTACAACAACTGTGATATATACAAGAAGATAGGAGCAGGAGTACTGTAAAATGACCTATGCAGGAAGAGGGCAAAACATGAAACATGGTATTTGTCAGCAGCATGCACATCATGGATTGCTTGCACGGAGATAGACATGGATGGTCGGATATAATTCCATCTTTTATAACATATTCATTCTTTAGCATGGTGAAATAGGACCAACTTACTTTTGGGTTGAACAGACATGGGTGAATAATTTAAGGTGTCGATGTTGATGTGACTGTGACTTTCCTATAATTTTATTTACTATGGTGATGTCTACTATTTTTTTTTCCATAAAAAGTTGAAATTCATTGATGTTTACCTTTTAGGGACGTTCACCTTTTAAGAGTATCTGGGTTACATTCTTATATATTTCTTGACAAGAAGATCAAATTTTGATGGCAGATCTCTATTTATAGTCATTTGTTTGTTGGTATTTTTTTTCCTATAGATATCACTATTTGTGAGCTTCCTTTTAAGTGAACGTTTATCTTTACTTTGGGTTAGCCTTCTACGGTAGGGTCTGAAATCTAACACTTTGTGTCAATGAAAAGAAGATGTAGTTGATTTTTGCAGAGCTATTGCCCCTTTCTACTTCATAGTAAGGCACATGTTCATCTTTTATTTATTTATGTTTTTTGAAATAGATGTTCCTTATATTTTTTTAACAAAATCATTTTTAGAGCTATATTATAAATACAGATATTGGCCAACAGTTGTTGTGCAAATCTTACCAATTAGAGTTCATATCATACTTCCGCCATTGTTGATCCTTGCGGTTTGAGGACATGCCGGATTACTTCATTATTCATGAAGGTCAGTGTGAGATGTTATTCTGCTTTGTAAGTTATTACTAAAACCACCATCTCAATTTTGTTATTCGTATGTCGTTAGATAGGATATAATAATTATTTTTTTTCTTAATAGAAATTAACTTAGAACAGTAAGCTCATCTGATTCTTGGTTTTTTAAAGGAACTACATGTTATTAGTTAACTATGCTTTTGACTTGACTTTATTGAAATATCCTCGGGTTGGCAGCAATCCAAGAGCTTAAATAAGAGTTTAAAGAACTTTTTTCTTGGGTGGGATTTCAAAATTTTTTTTTTCATGCATATACTTAGCGGTGTAAATAGACCATGTCACGTTTACCAAGAAACTGATATAGGTAGACTGGGCAGGTTAAAATAAATTAATTATATTTTTTTATACACATTCATGATAAAATATCTAGAAATATGTGATTTTTATCCTCAAATGGTTATTCAATTCTATATCCATTATCTTATGAGGTCTCATTTTTCTTGTTATACATCAATGTTTTTCCCTTTATTATTTTTAAATGTACTAGCTAAAGAGGCTCATGCTCAACTCATACCGAAACAAAAGAATAATGCTAAACTAATGACAAAATATATGAAATTTAGAAAGATAAAATGATTAAAAGAATTCAATTTTTTTAAAAAAATTAAACTAATTAAAAACTATAAATAAAATATTCACTATTGAAAGAAATTAAAACGCTTTAATATCTTTTTTTCATCATCTTTTATAGCAATACACTGCATAGTTATTTACTTTGGTTATTGCTCATGAAGAAGGCCGTTGGGCATGGAAAAAAAAAGATATTAAAATTAATATTTTTGGGAATAATATTAGAAATTAAACAAGTCTAAATTTATAGATATGTTATTTTATCTTTTAAAATTCTCCATGTCAAAATCTATTAAAAAAATATCTCAATGAATTTAAAAATTATTATGTTGAGAATATGTTTTACATAATTTATTTGATTAGATTATTCAAGCTTCGCTCTAAGAAACAAAATTGAGATAATCAAATGATGTATAATGTGGGACTCAACTTTATTATTTGTGGTACTCTACTATCGTTGTATATGGAACCCGCTGTAGAAATTACAATGTAGTGCCCTACTTTAAAAATTATGACACGGGGCCCAAGATCATAAGCCTTACAATGTGGGCCCACTTTATATAAATTACAATGCGGGCCACTTTTTGTAAATGTAAATATGAGACTCACATGTAGAAATTCCAACATCTTAGAAATTAGAATATGGGTTTGCATTCATGAAGTTTTTTTTTTCATTGTGGACATAAGACCAATTTTAGAAATTACAATGTGATGCTCTCCCTTTGAAGTAAGAACATGGCAGATTCAAATGTAGGTCCACCATTATAGGAATTATAATGTGGAGCCATCTTTTTTTTTTATTAATTCTGAACACGTAATCCACCCTTAAACTTTTCAACATGGTACCCACTTTGGAAATTAGAACATGAGACACCATTCATAGGATCTACAATATAGGCCTATGTAAGGTCCCGAATCCCACTAATCTTGATTTACATTAATTAAGCTCATTCTATATTAATTGAACTCGATTAAGACTGATTTAATCCAATAATTAGCGGGTTTGGGCCTCGAATAGGGAGTTGGGCGGAGTTCGGCCCCACTTTAGTAGTTAAGGGCCTTTTCGTAATTGTCCTCACACCTCTTGGACACCTCGTCCATGTCCTTAAGTGTAACTTTACGCGTGGATCATCTTTTGTGTTGGCCCCGAGTTAATCCGGACTCATCCTGGGTCAATTGAGGCTCTTTCGGTCTAAACTGAAATTTCTGGAAACTAGTGGACTTGCATGCAACTTCAGGAGAAATTATATTTAAAAGAGAACTCCAGGTACCCTGCTCCTTCTTCTTTCGTTTCAGCTGTTGGAGTTCTCTCACTTCATCTCTCTCTCTCTCTCTCTCTCTCTCTCTCTCTCTCTATTTCACCTTAGAGCTTGCAAGGAAAAACTGGGAAGGAAGAACCAGATCCATCTTCATCATCTTCTTCTTTTTTGGGCACTTCTACCTTTTTAGAAATCACACTCTCCTCTAAGCTACAGACCTAAGGTGAGAATTGTATCTCCAATTCATCTCTATAAGCTTGTTAGAGACTAAAAGACTCAATCACGTGACATGCATGTAAATCTAAGCCTCCATATTCCTCATTTCCTGTTATTTGTAGAGAACCCATTTCATTCCAGAGATTTTCCTGAGCACACAGCAAGAAATGGAGTTTGAGAGGGTTAGCACTGTTAGAAAAGGCAAGTACTTGAGCTTATGTGCACTGCATGTGTAATTGTTCATTGCATGTTGAATTAGTTCTTCCAATTTTCCCACTTGAGTCTCTTCTTAATGGGCGTGTATGAATTAAGCTGTTACTTGGGTGCCAGTGGGGTATGAATCAAGTGGGAATAGAAAAACGAAAATAGAGGGTTTGGGAGTACAGAACACCTTAATTGGGTACTCCTAGTAAGTCATAAAACCCCCTCTCAATATAGGTTCTGTACTGACTGAAATCGGAATTGAACTGTAGAACTGTATTCAAATTTCTGAAGCTTACGGTAAAGCTACGGCTAAGCTATAAGCATCTACGGCTCAAAGTCCAGAGAGCATCAAAACGCAATTTTGTACTACGGTTCACCTATGGCTACGCCGTGGATTTCACTACGGCTAAGCCGTATCCAGCCCGTACCCAAGCCGTAGGTCTTCCTACGACGAGCTTTCCAGAGAGCTCATGGAACCCAGCTTCTTCTACGGCTTGCACACGGCTGCACCGTGGAATATACTACGGCTACACCGTAGCCTCCCCGCAACCTAGCTGTAGGCTTAGCACGGCTAAGCCGTAGGCCAACATACGGTTGGGTTGTAATTGCGCCTGAATTCTGGAAGGAATTTGACCCACTCAGCTAAGCCGTAGCCTTGTACATGGCTAAGCCGTAAGAACCCAGTAAAATAGGATGTTAGGGACTCTCAATGATTTTTGGCACCTTCTATACCACTACACAGGCCCAATGGTAAGTACATTTTGGGGAGAATGAATGATTTCCGGAGGGTCTCCCAATGGCAAGTCATGAATGTTGGCATAAGAAGGGTGTCCAATGCACATAAGGCAATACCAAGACACGGTAACACAACGACACCGAACGCCTTATGTGTACATCGTGTCGAATGTCCTTGGAGACTATAGGTTACTTATTATAAGGGAGAATGCATCCATATTGCTATGATATACCACCTTCAACATGAATTACTTCCTTTAGCAAAACCCTGAGGCAATTCAGACCTGAGCTTCTAATGAGCGTGTGTCTGACAAGCCAGAGCTTCTAATGAGTGTGAGCTTGCCAGATAAAGGTATGATAAGACTGATACGATTGAATTTGAGTCGGCACCACTCAGCTTACGCCCTTTTGGGTATATGTTATGTATGTCACCACTGCAGTAGGTTTACGAAGAAGTAGTCGGCGCTCCTCGGGAAGCTAGCTTGATCCCCTAACGACCCATATGATATGTATGCTCCCTTTTGGGAGAATAGAGCGTCGTGGTTGCCAATCAGTATGTCAAATGTAACTTCTCACTCATGCATCATGTTCAGTGATTATTTTTGCATATTATGTTGTATTAATTTCATATGCCTTAGTACTTGCTTAACCGTCGTGTTAACAGTATTACCCTTGGTATTGCAGGTCCAGAACCAGGTCCCAACGCGGACACTGATGCGCCCCCGGAGGGTACTCCAATGGTACCTCGGGGTGTAGACGAGTGAAAAGATGGCGACGTCTTTTACTAACCATCCTACGGAGCGCGTTTATCTTTGGGAAATATCATCATTATGCTTGGGACCTTTGTATCAAACTCTTAAGTAGCCTTCTTGGATGTAATTAAAAGACTTCAACACTATCATATGCATATATATGTTTACTTTTGAAAGTTAACAGACTATGAAATTCATGCGCTCTTGATAATTACTGAGTATTTCGCAGGATTCCGTTTATGATAAGTTATATTGTACGTGTATCAGCTTAACTCACACGTTCCTGTGGAATCTCTTTTGTAGGAATTCGTGCATAATTCTTTAGGGCACGGATTTCTACGGGATTACGTATCCACGCCCTGAGGGCCCACTCAAATCCCCAGATTCCCGGGATCAGGGCGTGACATACTTAAGTAATGGTATCAAAGCTGCACCAAGAAATCACTTAAAAGACTTAGCAACATTAGGAAACGTGGTGAGGTTCCGATAGGTCCGTTGGGTGGATTTTTATTATAATGATAACCTATGGTATGACGGTGTATGTATGTATGTATGTATATATAGACATATATGATTGATCACCATTGTGATTGCAGAGCCATGGCGTCTGGATCCGACATAAACAACAGCTTAGGTGACAATGATCGCGATAATATTGAATTGGAAGGTGCGGACCCTCCACCGCAACCTCCTCCGCGTCCCACATACAACACTGAGGAGCAGTTTATGATGATGATGCACCAGTTAGCCGCTAGCTATGTTAACCAAGCTGCAATGCAATTACAATTGGCCACCTTGTTAAACCGACAAGATCAGCTAGGAGATGCCAACTCCTTGTATAAGAAGTTTCGTAAAAGGGGAGCAACAGAGTTTACAGGACACGAGGATCCGTTACAAGCAGATGAATGGTTTGTCCACATGGAGAACGTCTTCGATACATTAACTTGCACACCCAGGCAGCAAGTGGTCCTCGTGGCATCCATGTTCAGGGACATCGCGGATACATGGTGGAAGAGTATCCTGGACCACATGAGGGCCATGCCGGATGCCATGGTTTGGGAAGCCTTTAAGAGGCAATTCAGGAAGAAGTTCATTCCTGACCACGTGACTCATAAGAAGAAAGCAGAGTTCCTTACCCTGCAGCAGAACCTCATGACCGTTGCAGAATACGTGCATGTATTTAGCCAGCTCTCCCAGTTTGCTCTAGACCTAATTGACACTGAGGAAAAGAGAGTGGAAAGATTTCTGGAAGGGTTAAGGTCTGCTATCAAGGGACATGCCACTGCCTTTCAACGTCCCGTTCAATATGATGATGCAGTAGCCAGGGCACATGCAGCGAAAGAAATTGAGAAGAGCCTATTCTTGGGGGAGTCTAAGAAGAGTGTTCCGCCTTCTGGGAAAGGTCAGCAGTATTCTAAGAAACAGAAGGGAGTTGTTAGTGGCACATCACAACTAGTCTGCGGTGCATGCGAGAAGGGTCACGAGACTAGCAAATGTTGGAGGTCTATGGGAGCCTGTTTTGGCTGTGGCTCCATGGACCATCGCTTGTCCGAGTGCCCAAGAAAGAAGGAATTTAGTCGAGCCTCGCAGCAACAGCAGTATCAGCAGCCTTCTAAGACGACACCTCCTGTGTTTAACCGACAGCAACAGCAAGTGAGACAAGGCCAGGGACAGCAGAGACAAGGACAAAAAGGCCAGGGACAATAGAGAAAGGACAGCAACACCGATCCCAAAGACAAGGTCGCGCTTATGCTTTGACACAGGAAGAAGCGGAAGCGGCGGAGCACGTGGTTGTAGGTAAGGTTTCTGTTTGTGACATTGAAGCTAAAGTGTTGTTTGATTCAGAATCTTCACATTCCTTCATCTCACCTCGATTCTTTAGTAGGATACGAGAATCACCAGCACAGTTGCCGTATGTGTTGAGTGTTATCACTTCGATTGGTAAGAGGGTAATTTGTGATGACTATTACCCTGGTTGTCGAGTTCTTATCGGAGAAGTTCTTCTCCCAGCTAAACTTATCGTGTTACCCATGCACGATTTCGATGTAATCCTAGGCATGGATTGGTTGACCAAATATATGGCCTGTCTCAACTGTTTCCGTAAGACGGTTACCGTAAAGGTGAGTGAAGATGGCCCAAGTACTGTGTTCCAAGGTGACAAGAAGAGTTCGAACACTAGATTGATTTCAGCACTTCGAGCGGAAAGATTAATCTATAGTGGTTGCGAAGGGTATATTGCTTTCAATGTGGAGAAGAAGGCCCCTAAGAAACTAGAAGAAATACCCGTGGTTTGTGAATTCCCTGATGTATTTCCGGATGAAGTGCCTAGCCTTCCTCCAATTAGGGAAGTGGATTTTACTATGGAGCTAGTACCTGGTACTGCTCCCATCTCTAAGGCTCCGTATAGAATGGCCCCGGCAGAGTTAAGTGAACTGAAAGTGCAGTTACAGGACTTATTAGATAAGGGGTTCATTCGTCCTAGCACATCACCATAGGAACCCCCAGTTCTATTTGTGAAGAAGAAGGATGGCACCCTCAGGATGTGTATCGATTACCGGCAGTTGAACCAGGTGACAATTAAAAACAAATATCCACTGCCTTGAATTGATGAATTGTTTGATCAATTACAGGGTGCGACACATTTCTCTAAGATTGATCTCAGATCCGGATATCATCAGCTGCGAGTGCGGGACCAAGATACATCGAAAACAGCTTTCAAGACAAGATATGAGCATTATGAATTCTTGGTTATGCCTTTTGGATTGACAAATGCGCCTGTAGTATTTATGGCCTTCATGAAAAAAATCTTTTCATCATATCTTGATCGGTTCGTGGTAATTTTCATTGATGATGTTCTTGTATACTCCAAGACCAAAGACGAGCATGTGGAACATTTGAAGACTTCTCTGCAATTGCTAAATGACCACCGACTATATGCTAAATTGGACAAGTGTGAATTCTGGTTGGAGCAAGTTGCCTTTTTAGGGCATATAATCTCAAAAGATGGGCTTGCAGTAGATCCAGCTAAGATTGAGGCTACAACTACTTGGCAGAGTTCCAAAACCGTTGCAGAAATTAGAAGTTTTGTTGGCCTGGCCGGTTACTACAGAAGGTTTGTGAAGGATTTTTCCAAGATAGTTGCACCTTTGACCAAATTGACTCGGAAGAATGAGCCCTTCGTGTGGTCAGCAGAATGTGAGTCGAGTTTCCAACTCCTTAAGGAGATATTAACCTCAGCCCCGATCTTATCCCTACCAGAAGGGAGTGGCAGATTTGTTATATATATACAGATGCTTCGGGGATTGGGTTAGGATGTGTACTCATGCAGAATGGGAAGGTAATAGCATATGGATCTCAACAATTGAAGGAACATGAGAAAAGCTATGCCACACATGATTTAGAATTGGCTGCAGTAGTCTTCGTGCTGAAGATATAGAGACATTATTTATATGGAGAGAAATTTGAAGTCCATAGCGACCATCGCAATCTCCAGTATCTGTTTTCGCAACACGATCTCAACATGAGACAGCGTAGGTGGTTGGAATTTATAAAGGATTATGATTTCCCGATTAAATACTTCCCCGGGAAAGCGAGTGTAGTGGCCGATGCTCTAAGCAGGAAATCCACCACCGAGTTGGCAGTCTTGTATGGTGAATGGTCTCTAGTAGAGGAATTCCGAGATCTGGATGTGGAAGTTGAATTCGTAGATGATAAGGTCATGTTAGTGGCTATGTCAGTCTTCAAACCCACCTTAATTCAACAAATCAAGGAGAGGCAGTTTGAAGATCCAGAGTTTGTCAAGATTCGTGACCACATATCTGAGAAACCTGATTTCAAGATGGTAGACGGTGTATTGTACTTTAGAGATCGGCTTTGTATTCCAGCGGTTCAAAATCATAACTTGAAAAGGGCAATTATGACTGAAGCACATCATGCTCAATATTTCATGCACCCCGGGAGTACAAAAATGTACCGGAATTTACATGGCAGGTTTTAGTGGAATAACATGAAGAGGGATATAGCGGGCTTTGTGGCAAGATGCCTTACCTGCCAACGAGTGAAGGCTGAACACAGGAAGCCTCCCAGTTTGTTACATCCCCTGTAGATTCCTAAGTGGAAATGAGAGAATCTCACGATGGATTTCGTTTCAGGGTTGCCCCGAACAAGTAGGCATCGTGATGTTGTATGGGTGATTGTCGACAGACTAATGAAATTAGCCCACTTTATCCCCATCCGGAACGGGATGAAATTTCAGGAGATGGCCAAGATCTTCATTGATGAGATTGTATGGCTACATGGTACTCCAGTCTCTATTGTGTCTGATCGAAACAGTAGGTTCGTGTCTTCCTTTTGGCAGTCTTTTCAGGCGTCCTTAGGCACCAAGCTCAGTTTCAGCACGGCTTACCATCCTCAGACAGATGGGCAATCGAAGCGAACGATACAGACCCTGGAAAATATGCTACGAGCTAGCGTATTGGACTTCGGAAAGGAGTGGGATGAACACCTCTCCTTATGAGAGTTCGCGTACAATAACAGCTTTCACGCGAGCATCGGAATGGCTCCGTTTGAAGCCTTGTATGGACGTAAGTGTCGTACGCCTATCTGTTGGGAAAAGGTTGGGGTTAGGAGTTTCCATGGACTCACTATGATGGCAGATACGGCGAAAAAAGTGCAAAAGGTGCAAGATAGATTGAAAACCGCACAATCACGTCAGAAAAGTTATGCAAATAATCGCCGTCGACCCCTTGAGTTCCAAGTGGGAGACAGGCTCTTTCTGAAGGTTTCCCCAATTAAAGGTACTATTAGGTTTGGACAGAAGGGCAAGCTAGCTCCACAGTTTGTGGGACCTTTCGAGATACAGAATAGAGTGGGAGACTTAGCTTATCGGTTGGAGCTACCACCCCCGCTTGCGGGAGTTCATAATGTGTTCCACGTGTCAATGCTCAGGAAATACCTCCCAGATCCTTCACATGTCCTTGAGTTGGACGACGTGCAAGTGAGGCCTGATGTGAGCTATGAGGAGAGACCCCTTCGTATCGTTGACACTAAGGAACAGGTGCTACGTACACGAATGATCAAATGGGTTAAGGTGTTATGGGAGCACCATGGACAGGAAGAGGCCACTTGGAAACTTGAAGATCAAATTCGGGCAAAATATCCAGAGCTACTAACCCAAGTACGTTGCATTCGGAGGACCGAATGATCTTAAGTGGGGGAGGATGTAAGGTCCCGAATCCCACTAATCTTGATTTACGTTAATTAAGCTCATTCTATATTAATTGAACTCGATTAAGGCTAATTTAATCCAATAATTAGCGGGTTTGGCCTCGAATAGGGAGTTGGGCGGAGTTCAGCCCCACTTTAGTAGTTAAGGGCCTTTTCATAATTGTCCTCGTACCACTTGGACACCTCATCCATGTCATTAAGTGTAACTTTACGCGTGGATCATCTTTTGTGTTGGCCCCGAGTTAATCCGAACTCATCCTGGGTCAATTGAGGCCCTTTCGGTCTAAACTGAAATTTCTGGAAACTAGTGGACTTACCTGCAACTTCAGGAGAAATTATGTTTAAAAGAGAACTCCACGTACCCTGCTCCTTCTTCCTTTGTTTCAGCTGTTGGAGCTCTCTCACTCCATCTCTCTCTCTCTTTCTATTTCACCTTAGAGCTGGGAATGAAGAACTGGGAAGGAAGAACCAGATCCATCTTCATCATCTTCTTCTTCTTTGGGCACTTCTACCTCTCTAGAAATCACACTCTCCTCTAAGCTACAGACCTAAGGTGAGAATTGTATCTCCAATTCATCTCTGTAAGCTTGTTAGAGACTAAAAGACTCAATCATGTGACATGCATGTAAATCTAAGCCTCCATATTCCTCATTTTCTGTTATTTGTAGAGAACCCATTTCATTCTAGAGATTTTCCTGAGCACACAGCAAGAAAGGGAGTTTGAGAGGGTTAACACTGTTAGAAAAGGCAAGTACTTGAGCTTATGTGCACTGCATGTGTAATTGTTCATTGCATGTTGAGTTAGTTCTTCCAATTTTCCCACTTGAGTCTTTTCTTAATGGGCATGTATGAATTAAGATGTTACTTGGGTGCCAGTGGGGTATGAATCAAGTGGGAATGGAAAAATGGAAATAGAGGGTTTGGGAGTACTGAACACCTTAATTGGATACTCCTAGTAAGTCATAGAACCCCCTCCCAATATAGGTTCTGTACTGACTGAAATCGGAATTGAGCTACAGAACTGTATTCAGATTTCTGAAGCTTACGGTGAAGCTACGGCTATGCTGTAAGCATCTACGGCTCAAAATCCAGAGAGCATCAAAACGCAATTTTGTACTACGGCTCACCTACGGCTACGCCGTGGATTTCACTACGGCTAAGCCATATCCAGCCCGTACCCAAGCCGTAGGTCTTCCTACGACGAGCTTTCTAGAGAGCTCATGGAACCCAGTTTCTTCTACGGCTTGCACACGGCTGCACCGTGGAATATACTACGGTTACACCGTAGCCTCCCCGTAACCTAGCCGTAGGCTTAGCACGGCTAAGCCGTAGGCCAACATACGGTTGGGCCGTAATTGTGCCTGAATTCTGGAAGGAATTTGACCCACTCAGTTAAGCCGTAGCCTTGTACATGGCTAAGCCGTAAGAACCCAGTAAAATAGGATGTTAGGGACTCTCAATGATTTTTGGCACCTTCTATACCACTACACAGGCCCAATGGCAAGTACATTTTGGGGAGAATGAATGATTCCCGGAGGGTCTCCCAATGGCAAGTCATGGATGTTGGCATAAGAAGGGTGTCCCGTGCACATAAGGCAATACCAAGACACGGTAACACAACGACACCAAACGCCTTATGTGTACATCGTGTCGAATGTCCTTGGGGACTATAGGTTACTTATTATAAGGGAGAATGGATCCATATTGCTATGATATACCACCTTCAACATGAATTACTTCCTTTAGCAAAACTCTGACGCAATTCAGACCTGAGCTTCTAATGAGCGTGTGTCTGACAAGTCAGAGCTTCTAATGAGTGTGAGCTTGCCAGCTAAGGGTATGATAAGACTGATACGATTGAATTTGAGTCGACACCACTCAGCTTACGCCCTTTTGGGTATATGTTATGTATGTCACCATTGCAGTAGGTTTACGAAGAAGTAGTCGGCGCTCCTCGGGAAGCTAACTTGATCCCCTTGCGACCCATATGATATGTATGCTCCCTTTTGGGAGAATAGAGCGTCGTGGTTGCCAATTAGTATGTCAAATGTAACTTCTCACTCATGCATCATGTTCAGTGATTATTCTTGCAATTATGTTGTATTAATTTCATATGCTTAGTACTTGCTTAACCGTCGTGTTAACAGTGTTACCCTTGGTATTGCAGGTCCAGAACCAGGTCCCAACGCAGACACTGACGTGCCCCCGGAGGGTACCCCAACGGTACCTCGGGGTGTAGATGAGTGGAAAGATGGCGACGTCTTTTACTAGCCATCCTACGTTGCGCGTTTATCCTTGGGGGAATCATCGTTATGCTTGGGGCCTTTGTATCAAACTCGTCAGTAGCCTTCTTGGATGTAATTAAAAGACTTCAACACTATCATATGTATATATATGTTTACTTTTGAAAGTTAACAGACTATAAAATTCATGCGCTCTTGATAATTACTGAGTATTTCGTAGGATTCCGTTTATGATAAATTATGTTGTACGTGTGTCAGCTTACCTCACACGTTCCTATGGAATCTCTCTTGTAGGAATTCGTGCATAATTCTTCAGGGCACGGATTTCTACGGGATTACGCATCCACGCCCTGGGGGCCCACTCAAATCTCCAAATTCCCGAGATCGGGGCGTGACAGCCTACATTCATATAATTTATAATGTGGCTCCACCTTTTGCATATGGACCATATGACCTATCTTTAGAAATTAGAACATAGGGTCTTATAATTTGGCGCCACCATTATATAAAAATTATAATCTGAGTCCACTTTTTGTGATTGTGACCATGTAGTAACCTTTAGAAAATCGAATGTGGGGCACTTTCTTTGATACATTTTTTAGATCAGTCATCTTGGTATCAATGTAAATGGGTCCATACATATATGATCAAATAGATGTTTACGTTAGTATAAAAATACATAAAATAATATAGTTAATATTTAACATACTTATTTTAAGATACACTGATTTAATAATATTGTTGTCCCACAATGGGCCAAAACCATTGGTACGCCCAAGTTGTACCGTTCCATGGGCCAAGTGGGCGACTTTCAAAAAGAAACGTGGGTATGAGGGAGATGACCTTGTGTATAGGATGGAGTTTGGAGAGGAGTTAACATTTGGTTGAGAGAGAATAGGAGATGGAGAGATTTTAAGTAGACCTTCTGTATTAGGGTGGAGTTTGGAGAGAAGTTAATATTTGGTTGAGAGAGAATAGGAGATGGAGAGATTTTAAGTAGAGAAGATTATAGAAGAAAGATTGTAGAGATAAACTATGAGAGAGATTTTATATAGAAAAGATGGTATAGAGAAATATGTAATAGAGATTTTATAAAAAGAGATATTTTAAATTTTAGGGATGCTACGTTTCACACTCTCACAACCTATTCCAAGGGGGTCAATTCTTTTAATATATATACAAGAATACATGATATAAAAAAAGTTGTTGTATTTTGACACGTGCAGCACTACATTAGTAACATATAAACTAGTAAAGCTTATAATTTTTTGCCAATGATCAACGCAAAGTTTCCACCGTAAAATCCTGATTGATCAACAAAGAACAACAAAAGACCTATCATATATATATATATGAAAATTTTAAGGATATGTATAAAGAAGCAGTAACAAATGTGAGAACCACGTGTGGAGAAACAAGTGAATTCCCCATGACTATAGGTTTGCACCAGAAATCAACCTTAAACCCTTACCTCTTTGCATTGATTATGGATGAGTTAACTGCGCATATTCAAGAAAAAGTACCATGGTGTATATTGTTTGTAAAACTCAAGAGATGGCGGGGGGCATTATAATATATAGGCTTTAAAATATGTCGCATAAAAACAGAATATATGGATTACAACTTCATTGTACATATACAAAGTGTTAAAACCACTGTTAAAATTGAAACTCATGAGATACCACTTAGATATTGTTTTTGGTATCTGGGCTCAATGATTAGTAAAGATAGGGAGATTGATGAAGATGTTGAGCATACAATAAAAACTAGATAGCTGAAGTGGAGACTAGCTTCTAAAGTGCTTTGTGACAGACGAATGCGAACGAAACAAATTTTATAGGATAGTGGTTAGACCAGATATAATATATAGAGTAGAATGCTGGCCAATTAAGAAGACGCATATACATAAGATGGATGTGGTGGAGATGAGGATACTTAGGTGGATGTGTAGTAAAACGAAGAAAGATAAAATTAGAAATAAGCTCTTTTGAGAATATTTAGGGACAGTATTAATAGGGGATAAGATTAGAGAAACATGTTTAAGATGGTTTGCGTATGTTGAACGTAAGCCGGTTATGACACTGGTAAGGAAAAGTTTGGCTATCCAGGTAGATGACCTATCAAGAGATATGAGTAGGCCAAAGAAAACATTAATAGAAGTCAATAAATCATATTTGAAGAAGTTTAACTTATCTAAGGATTTGGTTAAAATAGAACGGAATGAAGAAATATAATTCATGCAGCCAACCCCAACATAGTTGGGATAAGACTTTGATGATGATGATAATGAATATATATATATATAATATAATATAAAAAAAGCTGCTGTATTTAGACACGTGCAGCACTATATTAGTAACATATAAACAGGTAAAGAATATAATTTTATGCCAATGATCGACATAAAGTTTCTACTGTAAAATCTTGATTGATTAACAAAGAACAACAAAAGACTTATCACATATTCACACACACCCACTTTGTCACGGCAGGACCCATAAAATTCAGGGGTCTTAACTTTCCTTTGGAATGGTACTGATGGCATTTAGTGCAGGAGAAAAATTTTATCATATGGATGAAGAGAACAATCAAAGTCTTTCTTTTTCCTTTTGATTTGAAACATATCATCCATAAAATATAAAAGAATTTTTGGCTTTTTAGGGCAGGGTTACCTAGATTGCATTCCACCCACCATCCACTATCTGAGTTATATCGATCCAGATTGTGGATCAGTTTTTAGTGGGTTACCATATCAAAGAGTCTCCATAAATTTTGTTTATGTTTTAGTTCTTCCATGGGTTAGAATCTTAGTCATCTCCGGTTGTGACCAAATTTCAAAATCCAATATCAAAACTGAAAATTAACCTTGATTGATGCATGGCCATCCTTTCAGCAGGATAAAGTTTTATGAATGGATGTATCTACTCAAGCAACCAAGAGAATACGACTGAATTGTGATCCAGGTAACTTTCTATTTAACGAAGCAAAATTTCCTTTTATGTTTTTTTTAACAAGAAACCATAAACTCTTTTGCTTCTCTCTTCTTTCTAATATTTCCCTTGAAATTACATGAAACTATCATTTCATGACTTCTCAAATTCAAAGTGATATTTTAAAAAAAAATAAAAAAATTTAAGCAATTTTCATTTTTTTTTTATCACCATTGCTGCCATATTAGTATACTTTATATGAAGCAAATCTCTGAGAATTTAGAGAGAGAAAAATGATCTCTTTAGTTTAACCCGGGTGGGATTGCCTGCATAAAAAATCAAAATCTTAGAGACTTTAGGTAAATATCATAAGAAAACTTACTCATATCATTATAATATTGCATTAATTTTATTTTATTTTTATTTTTAATTTCTCATATTAATAACACAAGGAACAGCTACGCCACACCGTTGAATGCATGACCAGATCAGGCACCCCACAATTGACTGGGACATGTGATGACATGATGCATCCCATTAGCCACCAGGATTTGGAAATCCATGGAGGAAAGAATTTGGAGAGTTTTGAAATTCCATCGAAAAGAATTTTTAGTGATTGGATAGTTTTTTCTTTTTTTTTTTTTGGATTTACCTTTTAAAAAATCTCAAAATTCTTGCAAAAGATCAAACTTCCAAGAAAGGAACATGCCCTAATAGGAGTTGCTCAAGCCAAGTCACCCGTTTATCCTGACCTATTCCTAGCCATCATACCCATGTAAAATGCCACTAGCAATAATTTCCTTCAACAAATGATGGGCATAGAGTTTTCATGACCAACAATAATTGCCCAGAACAATTGCTGTGCATAGAGCTTCCATGGTCAACAAATGTCAAAATTATGCACCAACTGCTGATGAAAGTCTTCCTCTCTAAATTTTTCCCTTCTAGGAAAGTTTTAAAATGAGGGGGTGCTAAATCAACACCAAGTTTTTGTCACCAAGTTTTTCTTAGTTTACACCACATTTAAAAAATAATAATAATTTTAAAATACCCTCACCCCCTTCTCTCTCCACACACTTTCCCTATCCCTCTCTCCTCCCCTTCCTTTCTCTCTCCTGCAGCCGACGACAAGCTCTTGTGACAAAAGGGGACTTTCCCTCCCTCCCTCCCCCTCTCTCCCCCTTGGGGAGGGAGAGGGAAGGAGAGAGAGAATAGAGGGAGGGAGAGGAAGAGGGAGGGGAGAGAGAGAGGGGGAAAGTCCCCTTTTGCCATCGGAGTGCATCGCCGGCCGGAGGGAGAGGTGGGGAAGGGGAGGAGAGAGGAGGGAGGAGAGGGAAGGTGTGGGGGGGGGGGGGGGGGAGAGAAGGAGGTAGGGGTATTTTGGAATTTTTTTATTTTTTTTTAAATGTGGTGTAAACTGAGGAAAAGTTAGTGTTGATTTAACAACTCCCTTTAAAATGCCTACTAAAGGCAGTATAAAAACATATCATAAAGTGTAGGCTACAATTTTATATGATTGGAGAATAGAGGGTTGGCTTTGTGGATAAGGTGCCCACTCCTATAACTCCCACCAGGTTTCGAACTCTGGTGGGAGCCCTTTACTTCCTATGTCCTAGCCACTGGACCAACCAAACAAAAAAATTTAATATGATTGATTAATATAACAATATCTTATATATACTCCTAAGGTTTTTAAGACTTTGTAAATAGTCTTCCTCTTTTTACATGTCCCTTTTGTTAATGTAAAAATGGCCGTTAAGGTAAACTTTATAATTTTATAGGATTGATTAGCCTAAAGATTACTCTCTATGCTTATTCCTTTAGTAAAAGTTAAAATTCCAGGTAAAATTTGACGAGCTCTCTTCGTCATCATATAAAAAAAATGAAATAAACCATATAAAGGCACAATGTTTAGTAAGGGCAATGTTTAAGGCCTTTTCATTTGTAATCCAGGGCCTACTTAGATATCAGTGAAATTGGGCTATATGGAAAAGTCTCCTTATGGATAAGGGTAAAAAAAAATTAACGGCATCAAAATCATCCTAGCCTTGATTTAATAGTCATACAATTTAGCAATCTTTTAACCACAGATTTCTTTAACATTCACTCACACGGTGGATAAAAGGTTTGATGAGACTGCAATTGGAGATGCGGGCAAATCAAGGGGTTAGAGTGTGTAAGGGTTTGCGTTGGTTAAAGCTAGACCCTGGTGGGCGCCACCTATCTAGATTGTATATAGAGTTGCCTATGCTTATTCCTTCTAAAAGGTTAAAATGCATGCAAAAGTGTGAAATATACAAGATAAACCACCAACTTTAATAAGGGATAAGCTTATAATTTTATAGAGTTGCCTATGTTTTTCCCTCTCTCAGATGACGGCAATAGGGTCGCAGTGCAAACCCTCCCTTATTAGGCAATCACACACTGCACACACAATTTATTTGAAAAAATTCTTTTCTTTCTCTCTCACACACACAACACCAACACATTTGTAATCTCTCTCTCTCTCTCTCTCTCTCTCATACATGTACACATAAACACCGACCAACACTCGCACACTTACTGAAATTTGCTCTCCTACTTCGGTCAATGTGAGCAAGTCCCTAGGAAAGTGAGAAATGATAATTCCAAAAAAGAAGTGGTGGACTACCTCAAAAGAACTTCATACACTGCTGTAAGGTCCACCAGAATGTTACTGTTGCCGTTGACTATGATGCCGGTGGGCTGTTACTGTTATACTTGGCTGTAGTAACGGAGGAGGAAGGAGGGAGAACTGATTAAGGGCAAAAAGACTAGAAAAAAAGACACAAACTTGTGGAGTGATGCTTCTTATGAACTCTCTAGCAAAGTGTTTTAGTTTATTTTATTTTTATTTTTTCCCTTTTAATTATCAATCTCCTTTCCATCATTCTTAAAGACCAAGCTACCTTGAAAATGGAAAGTGGATGATTGTTATGCTGTTTAGGTGCCACCTCAATTGTCTAAAGGGTCCGTTTCCATTTCTTCCTTGAGATATTCACTTCTAACACTAGTATCAGAGGCCATCTGTCATTTAATATGCCCTTTTAGGTTGCGGGTAAGGCCTTTCAACTTAAGTTTTTAATATATGGCTATTGAACAATTATAAAAACCTGATGCTCCTTGGATGCGTGGATGGTATCTTGCCTTGGTGCTGCAGAATCACATTTGCATGGGTTTTTTAGAAGATCTACAAAGCCTATCGATATTTTGCTACAGTGTCAGTTCAAATGTGCTTGTGCTTAGTTGATGGCTGTCATAGCCAATAGGTTTAGTTCTAAACTTGCATCTGTGTTGTGCTAAAGCATGACTACATCCCACTGCTATTTTTCAGTGGTGTAGACTATATTGATGCTCCTACACCATACATGAAGGGTCTCCATTTAGGCATTGACAATCTGGCAAATCTGGCAAGAGGCACAGTTTGATTGAAAGTCCCATCCGTTGGAAGACGGTGTAGGATTTCCATCACCCAATCGTGTAAGGACCAAACCAAGGCCTGCTATCGATGGTGTAAGTTCTCTACATTCCATTTAGTTGTTTTACCCTCAATATTTCAATATCTACACTGCTGTGTGAAGACTTTGATTTTCACATTTTTATATCTTTGAAATGGGTGGCACCCAAAATCAAGTCCCATTGGAAGAGAAGATGAGGGAGGACTAAGAGACATGTCTTCCACATGTCACACATGAATTTTCTTGACGATTGGTTGGGTACTGTCGTTAAAATCACAAGTAGAACCTATCAAATCATGGCATCTGATTTTATAACATGAAGTTGATCACAAGTTAGAGAGCATGTTGAAACTACCCATAATATAATCAAAATAAAAAAAATAAAGAAAACTCTTTACAAAAGAAAAAACAAAAGAAAAAGAGAAGTCATACCTTCTTTTGTAGGAGTAGGTATCCTAGAAGGGGAAAAGAGAAGAGGGATAGGAGGAAGATGGGTATAGGAGAAGAAGGAAGAGAAAAGAGAAGAGAAAAGAAATAGTCAAGGGACGTTTCAAAGAGGGAGTGCCTTGACTTCCTCACAAAATAATCTCATAAAATCTACTAGCATTTCCTTGCAAGATTATTTCCTATAGGATAGGAGTATAGGGAGAAATCTTTGAATATTTCAATAGATAAGGAAATATTCTTTTAATTTTTTAAATTAACCAAACAACCAAGTTTTAAAGGATAAGATAAGTTTCTTAAAAATATAAGAATCTTGCACAATCTCGTGTATCTAAATAAGCTTTAAGAGAATTTCAAATTCTCCAAAAGCTCTCCCCTTGAAAGGGAATATCTACACACGCAAGCACGCACACGCACACGCGCGCGCGCGCACACACACACACCCACACACAAACCCTCTATAACCTGGTATTTTGAAATACAAGAGATATTTCATACTTTCAATTACTGGTCCCATTGTGCTACTATGAAAAAAAAAAAGAATAACGAAAAAGATAAAAAAGGCCAAAAGAGACAATTCAGTTGGTCTTTTTATCAAGTGGACGGCGCAGCGAAGGAAATGTTATTCCCTTTTTGTGAGATATATCAGTGCAAAAAAAACAAGTGAGTGGGTAATCACTTTGTATCAAAGGGACCGTTGTGTAATGGTCCTTGGAAGGCGTTCTTTGCAAATTCATTAAAACTCAATTTTGTTGTGACTATGATGCCAACTTTTAGATTGGGTTTACGGCAAATACATCAACATCTATCACCCACATTCAAAAGAAAATAACTATGCAACATGACACACAAATTTTAAGTGGTTCAAAAAAATTGCCTACGTCAACAAGCTATGAGCATCTGCTCGGTTTCACTATGAATAAATTAGGGAATTTGCTACAAGGATTCTCACTCCTCTAACACTCAACCTACTCACTCTTCATAGGTCTCAATCATGCTTTCATAGCCCCCTTATCTTATATGGTAGGTCATACTCCGAGCACCAAGAGGGAGAGAGCTCTCTCCTCTTTTGCACATACATGGCCATACGTGGTTGATCACTACAGGAAAGAGAGTTCTCACCTCTCCTGCACAGAGTCTAGAGTTAGATTACATTAATATATAATCTCTGCTTTCTTTGCTCTTGAGAAAGCCCAAGTACAATGACCAAATTCCCATGGCCTTAAGCCTAATCATTGGCTAGACCAATGAACTAATTTGACTAAACTGAAATACTTGACATAAGCCCAAAAATTCCAATTAAGCCAACAGGACCACACGATTTCCCCACCTTTTTCTCTTCATCTAATCAACTTTTGACTGGATAACAAATGGCAATTTGCTTATGAAATCATAGGAATCAAGTAGAAATTGCGTGGGAAAACTTACCTCAAGTGTAACTGCTAGCTCATAATCTAAAATAGATGTCCATGGCAATTGATTTCAAACCAGGCCCTTGTGCAAACTTAAGCTAACCACCTGGGATTTGAAACTTACAATAATTATAACCCAGAACGAATTGTCTGTATTGCGATTTTCCAACCGTCTCAAATTTCAATTTTCACTTTGGGTGTTGTGCTAATATAAGCCACATGGGCTAGTGGGTCAGCAAATGTGTTAATTACTTGGTTGTGTTAATGTAGCAAACGCCAATCATAGACTTCCTCACTGTATCCTTGTGGCATTCAGAAAAGTTAAAAAATTTCAGTCGAGGTACTGTAAGAATGTGAACCACGGAGGAAGGCGCGGTGGTGCTTGCAGAGCTAGTCATGTGTCTCCCACATTAGGGACACTCATGATAACATGAATTCAACGTCGTAAATGCAAAGGATCTTGCTTTGTGTTTTCCTCATGTGTACTCGCTTCAGGTAGGGCGGCACTGAAGGAAAAGATAGAGATGATGGCAGCATTTGCTTTGCTTCCTTTCGTACGGGGGAACCCATTTCATTTCTTCACTGAAAAGTAAGGGAAAGAGGTGGAGGAAAGAAGAATACGTGTAAGAGCAAGTCGCTAGAAGAAGGAAAGAGGAAGAAGTAGCTCAGGTATCTCTCTCACTCTCTTTGTTGTTTCTTTCCCTTTGATCATACAATGTTAACGAATAAAAAACAGAGCATTTATAATTGGGTATTTCAAACTGCTGATGGTATTTCGTATTTTATACCACTTGTCCATTCCTGCTTCGACAAAGAACAAAAAAACAAGAAATAGCTTAAACAGATTATTATAGGTGGTTTTTTTTTATTGAGTAAGAACTCATATCTCTTCTAATTTATTAAAATATGTATAGGTCAATTGCCTGTATACAATGTGATTTTACTACTTATACTATCGCAACAAGCCAAAAAAATATTTTCACCTTCTCAAGCTAATAGATGTTTCTTTTCCTGATGTCAGGAGCAAGGGAAGCAGCTTTGCACACGAAGATCTCCGTTAGGGTGTCACACTAAAGAAAGACAGCATGGCAGCAGATGCACTTGTGTCGTGTGTTGTGCAAGACTTGTATTCCATAGCCAAAGATGGGTTGAGCTCGCTATTTGGAGTGGACAAAGAGGTTGATGAACTTTCAAGCACTTTCTCAGCCCTTCAAGCTGTGCTGGAGGATGCTGAGAGGCATCAAGTGAAGAACGAGCAGGTCCGCAATTGGCTGTGGCAGCTCAAACAAGTCACGTATGAGGTAGAGGACATTCTAGATGAGTGGGTGACAGATGTTTCCATATCACAAGAAGAAAAAGATGAGACTCATCAATCTAAGAAGGTGCGCTATTCCATTCACCCTCTTACACAATTTTGGAAGAAAGTCAAATTACACTACGACATTGGCAAGAGGATAAGGGAAGCAACGGAGAGACTAGAGAAAATTTCAAGGAGAAAGAAACATTTCAATTTAAAAGAACTTAATACAAGGGAAGAGATGTTAGTGCCTAATAAGGAAGAACGTCAAACAGGTTCTTTAATTGATGAATCAGAGATTTTTGGCAGAGATGACTTTAAAAAGAGAATAATTGAACAACTGGTTAGTGAGACTTGTCATGAGGAGAAATCGGTCTCCATTGTTGCTATAGTTGGTATGGGTGGATTGGGCAAGACGACTCTCGCTCAACTCGTCTACAATGATCAGACAGTGATGACACATTTTGAAAAGAGAAGTTGGGTCTGTGTGTCGGATCCTTTTGATTTGAAAATGATTGCAGAAAAAATTATTGAATCCATGGGTGGGGACGGGTCTACGACCAAGAACCCAGACCTGGACACTTTGCAACGCAATCTTCGTCAAGCTACTGATAAAAAGCGGTTTTTGCTTGTGTTGGATGATGTTTGGGATGAAAATGGTATGCTATGGGACAAGCTGAGGATTTCATTTATGAGTGCTGCACTAGGAAGCAAGGTTGTGGTTACCACCCGTAATCATGAAGTTGCAGAAGCAATGGAAACAACTCTCATTCATGAATTGAGCAATCTATCTTATTCAGATAGTTGGAAACTGTTTAAATCCAAAGCACTAAATGGAACAGAAGCCGAAGAGAGTAGGGAGCTGATAGAGGTTGGTGAGAAAATTGTAGAGAGGTGCAAAGGTGTACCTCTTGCTGTCAGAGCACTAGGAAGTCTTTTGCGTCGTAAAAGGATGAAGTCGTACTGGGAACACATCTTAAAAAATGAAATATGGGAATGGCATATACCTAAGAATGATGGCATTTTACCTGCCCTGTTGTTGAGCTATTATAGTTTGCCCCACCATTTGCAGAGATGTTTTTCATTTTGCTCTGTGTTTCTGAAAGATCACTGGCTAATGAAGGATGAATTAGTCAAGTTATGGATGGCTCATGGTATCATCAAATCTGAGAAAGCAGAGAACGATGACATGGAAGAAACTGGTGAAATATATTTTGATGATTTATTGACACGTTCATTGTTTCAAGATGCAGAAAAAGATAATGATGGAAACATAGTTAAATGTAAGATGCACGATCTTGTTCATGATCTAGCAACATTTGTTAGTTCCGGTGACTACTGTAGTATGGAAGTCAATGACTCAAAACGTTCGATTAAATGTCATCATCTGTCATTACTTCTGACTTATGGTGTGTCATCCATTCCATCTCTACTGTGCAATGCAGAAAGATTGCACACGCTTCTGTTGTATGGATCCTCAGATTTGGAGGTAGTCTGTGATAGTCTATTCAATCCTCTGAAGTTTCTTAGAGCACTAGACTTAAGTGGAACTTCCATTAAGAGTTTGCCGAGTTTCATAGGGAAGCTAAAACATCTAAGATATCTCAGTTTATGTGGGTTAAGGATCAAGGAATTGCCCGAAGTTGTGACTGCTCTCTATAATTTGCAAACTCTAAACCTCAATGACTGCACAGTGCTTAAGACACTACCGAGTGGAATGAGTAAAATGGTTAAGCTGCGGCATCTTCAAATTGAAAGAACTTTCATGCTCACAGTTCTACCAAACGGACTAGGGAGGCTGAGCACCCTTCGAACATTGTCCAGGTTCCCTGTGGGGATTGAGAAGGAAGGATGTAAGATAGGAGAATTGAAAAATCTCAACCTTCTTAGAGGAGGACTAAAGATAGAAAATTTGGACAGGGTAATGAATGTGAATGATGCTAGAGAAGCAGAACTCCATAAGAAGAGTAACCTTCATGCTTTGTCTTTAAGTAGTGAAGAAAAGAGCGATGACGAGTGGAGAACGTTAGAAAAAGATGAGATGAAAAGGATACAGCAAGTGTTGGAAAACCTTAGACCCCTTCATTCAAACCTAAAAAAGTTGGAAATAATAAACTACGCGGGTCAAAAGTTCCCCAGTTGGTTGGAGGATTCAAAGTTTTCCAGTTTAGTTCGAGTCGTATTGAAGAACTGCAGGAAGTGTACAGAGCTCCCAGGTCTTGGAAAATTGCATTCACTTAAATACCTGGAAATAATTGGAGCTGTCGAAGTGAAAGTCGTGGGTAGCGAGTTTTATGGGAATGTTGATGTTAGAGTGAAAGGAACAATAATATTTCCAAAGCTGGAAAAGCTTCATTTCTGCAAAATGCTAAATTGGGGAAAATGGAAGTTGACAGAGGAACATGGAGAGGTGAAGGTGATGCCATCTCTCAAGACGCTGGAAATTGAAGACTGCAACAAGCTGGAGGCGTTGCCCACCTGCCTCCCCAACACTTTAATCAAAGTAAAAATTAGAAATTGCAAGGAAGTTATTTGGGCTCAGGAGAATCCACTCCCACACCTTCGATATTTGACTCTCGACAATGTAAGAGGGATATCATCATCTAAGGCACTACCGTCCCTCCCCGCACTCGAGGCATTAGATATTTGGAAATTATCTTGCGAATCACTACCCTCAAATGGATGGGAACTGCTTGAATCACTCCGCTCTCTCACAATTAACTTCTGTTGTGTATTGGCATCTCTGCCTGATGGGTTAGGGCAACTCAAAGCTCTTCGGACTCTGAGAATCACCTTTTGCTACCAGTTGTCAACTCTGCCCAGGCAGCTAGGGCAGCTCAAAACTCTTGAGAATCTGGAGATCTTCCGTTGCGACAGATTGTCATCTATGCCCGATGAGTTGGGGCAGCTCAAAGCTCTTCAAAGTCTGAAGATCTCCGGACTGCACCAATTGTCATATCTGCCTGATGGGTTAGGGCAGCTCAAAGCTCTTCAGGAACTGCAAATCATCTATTGCGAACAGTTATCTCCACCTACGGAGCTAGTGCAGCTCAAAACTCTTCAGGCTCTGGAGATCGCTTATTGCGAAGCATCATCATCTCTGCTCGATGAGTTGGGGCAGCTCAAAGCTCTTCAGACTTTGAGGATCTCTGGACTAAAGCAATTGTCATATCTGCCTGATGGGTTATGGCAGCTCAAAGCTCTTCGGACTCTGGATATCAGTGATTTGGAACAATTGGCATCTCTGCCTGAGGAGCTAGGGCAGCTAAAAGCTCTTCAGACTCTGAGGATCTCCGGACTAAAGCAATTGTCATATCTGCCTGATGGGTTATGGCAGCTCAAAGCTCTTCGGACTCTGGATATCGGTGATTTGGAACAATTGGCATCTCTGCCTGAGGAGCTAGGGCAGCTCAAAGCTCTTCAGACTTTAGAGCTCTCCAATTGCAAACGATTGTCATCTTTGCCGGAGTCGCTAGGGCTAGGGCTGCTCGATGCGCTCCAATCTATAAGGATCCGTGGATGCAATCAATTGACTTCTCTACTCAAAGGCTCGGGGCGATTCAAGGCTTTGCAAAGCCTCGACATCCAGGATTGCGAAAGATTGATGTTTCTGTCTGATGGGTTGTTGCAACTCGAAGCGCTACAATCTCTTTCTGTAATGGGATGTCCTAATCTGCAGTCTCTGTTTGACGGGTTTGAACAACTCATATCACTCCATAGCCTCTGTTTCGGTGACTGCCCACAGCAGAGGCCTTTACCAAGCCTGCAACACCTGACTGCACTTGAACGTCTATGGATCTACAAATGTCCACGTGTAACAGAGCGGCTGGAGAAAGAGAAAGGAGAGGACTGGTGCAACATATCCCACATCCCAAACATTTGGATTGATAACGAAGTACTTCAATAAGGTATGAAATGACACGAAGAACTCGTTATCTTTCTATTTATATTTTCTTTGCAATTTCACTTTTCTCTTAAAGCATCTTGAATAGGAATGCTCCACTCTGATGCAAGGGAACAGGAAACGCAGACGCAGATCGTTTTTTCGTACCGTCTGATTTTTAGGCCTCTTTTTGTTGAGATTTTCAAATCTTAAATGGACATTTAATTATCAAGTTGAAACATGCGCGTGTGATTAATTTCGTGTAAGTCACCTGAGTTAGAATTTATTCAACAATTCTCCAGGTGGCCCTTAATCAGACAGCTATGTGTTGTATAAGCAAGACATGTGATGGTTGACGTGCATATGAAAGTTTATGAGACGGCGTGCCCGCTGTTTTACTATTTATTCTTTTGATATGATGGCCCCAAAGGGCATTTCCAGGAAAAATCTCATCTTAGCCATTAGCTAGTTCTATAATTCAGCCGACGTCGAGTTGACAAGGACTCAGTAGGTGATCAATCGAGATGCCATCCAAGTCACCTATTTGCTGGTGTTCAATGGTTTGTACGATCTGAATCCCTTATTTCCTATTTTTCTATTAGAAAATGCTGCCAGAGGCACCTAGAAGTATAGGTAGATCTTCGGATGAGTTCTTATTTATCCAATTTCATAGAAACAAATTGCCCCATTTGAATGCATAGTTTCTAATTCCATGAAATAATTAGGCTCATTTGATGAGGTTGTTCGAAATAAAAGAGAAAAAAAAATGCCTCCATTTGTATTTTGAATTTCAAAGAAATGTGAATCATTTACATGTATAGATTGTTATGTTAAAAAGAAATATTAAGAATGGTTTTTTTTCCCTTTGTCTCTAGACACAATCGGATCATCCCTGAGATGATTTAAATGCTTCAAAATTTGACCGGGTTGTTAATTTACAACTTCGATGAACCTCTACCTAGCAGTGATTTTAACTCAAAACTTAACACACCACCCCACCAAAAGAAGAACCTCAAGCCTGGGGCAAATTTGGCGGAGATAGCGTGTGGTTGGATTGATGATGTTAGTCCCACGGAGTATTATAAATCTTGTCTCTTATAAAAGCCATGAGAGTTACATACAATAGAGGCTTTGGTGCCGTGTCCGTTCTAGGCATCTATAGCCCAAAATTGCTGGAGAAAGGATTTTTTGCTTATATAATTATAAAATCAACTAAGGTCCAAAAAGTAAATAGATGGTCTCAGGTGAGCTAACCTGACTCATGGTGAGGGGAAATTTTGGGGTGGCAATAAATCTAGGGGTGCTGATGGACCGGGCTTGCGAGGTTCAGCTGTCTTTCGGCCGGGCTTGATCATTGTGTTATAGAATTATGGCTGGGCTCAGTTTTTTTAACTTAGGACCTGTTTAATATATGGGCTGGTCTTGAATTCAGTTGTAGAGGGGCCACGGCCCAAAGTCCGACCTGAATATAATAATGGCAATAGCAAGTTGGTGCAGGGATTCAAACACTTGAAACCTCACACACAAATATATGACCAAACCTAGCCTTGGGACAATGTAAAATACTCCAGTATTAAACTTATAGGCCAAACTGGGGCTGCGCTCAGACTTCATGTTGGTCAGGCAGTCCAGGCTTGGGCCATTTGTTTATGGTCCAATTAGTGTTTGGATCACACTCGAACCTCCACTTTAGAAGCCGGTTTAGGCCTAGAGATTTCTCAACCCATCCTATGAACACCCCTAATTATAAGTCCGGCTAAATAGTTGAATTGCTTTGACCTGGTTCTATTATCGGTAGGTTTGATAATGATTTTATTTGGGGCATAACAGATTTATAGATTTTGACCTGAGGTAGTTTTGGGTTGGGGTCGAGTTTTAGCAGCCCCACCTCATCTATAAGTACTTCAGATCATTTTTAGGAAATGTAATATGATACACATATCCTTTATAGTACAGTGGGTAACTCCTAGAAATGTTTAAGCCTTGTCGATCTTGCTGATATAGCTCATGAGTAATTCTAGCCAGTTTGAACTGCAACAGGCTGTCAAATAGAAAGAACACTATATTTAAGGGTGTTAATAGGTCAGAAATTACCCATAACCTAACTTATTTCTCCATGCAGCAAAAACTCAAGCCAATAAGAACAACTCGTGACCTGATGGAGCTGGGTTGAAGTTGGGCAAGGACAGCCCTGATCTGACCAATTTGACTAAATGGGCTAATAATTGGGCTCCACTTTAAGTTTTTTCGCTTGTATATTTCTCAGTGAGTTACACAGCCAAGATCTGACGCATTTAGGGTTCCCTGGCTTCAGATATTTAGGAATTTGTGTTTTAGATAAATTCAAATGTTGCTAGTGAGGCTCAAGGTGGTAACTTTTCAAATAACAACAAATAGAAAAGGTTGTTCAGATTCTGAAAGTTGTGTTGGTCATTTGTTTGGATAAATGGAGATTGGTAGTAATGGATGAAAACAAATAGATATAATTACCCTCTTTTTTTTTATTCACTATACAATGCCCCTACTCAATTGTGCAACAGCTAGAGTGGATGGATTCATGTTTAATCATATGACGTGTGTCGTGAAATTGACTTTTTACAGTGCACAACTTCTTGAAATGAAATTTCACTTCAATAAGTACTATATTTCCTTTGAGAAATAGCTTTCTTTGCACACTTTCCTAAGGCCTTACTCTCAAATACTAGTAAACCCCTGCATGTGCAAGGCACGTGCAATTTCCAAACAATACCTATGCAATAGAAACAAGGAAACTTGAATCAGGAGCATAAAAGATACTAAGAACAATTTCCATTGCCACTAAGTAGCTGAGAACTGCTATGATTAGAATACACAGAACACAACAAATGGCAGTTTTAACTTTAATACTTGTTTACTAGGTGATGCCCTATTCTGAAAATCTATATCAAGAGTTAGCAAAATCTTACAATCATATCATAAACAAGAAAAGAGACCATTGTAGTTATTTAGCAACACTTGAAGCATACTTTTCGGCAAATTTAATAAATATACAAGTAGCTAATTATTATATATTAAGCTGGTTGAGTTCAATTGAGAAATCAACCAATTCATTTTGACTACCCTCTCAATCTTGACCATTGTTTAGAACAACCAAAGGCTTCATGTACCATACGCCCATTCTACTCCATTAACTCCTCTTTAATTGTCATTAATTCCTATTAATTAGGAGATGATTCACTTAAAACCATGAAAACATTTTGTCTTAATAATAATTACCCACATTCATGGTTTCTTCTAAATACTTATTTTCTTCCTATTGATTATATATTCACGATCCACTCTTAATATTAATTTCCTATTAATTTGGTGATGAATCATGAAACCATGTGAACCATTTCTTTTTAGTAATAATTCTCCATATTCTTGGTACTTTTTTTCTTCCTATAAATTAGGTGATGAAACTCAAATTGGGAGAAGGATAAACCTACCCAAACTTTCTCAAATTTTATACTACATAAAATCTTGTTGAAAGTCCCTCATTCCTTCTGTTCTCTTTCCTTGCAATAGACATGAAGAAGACCCATGTGCCCATAGATTGAGTTGTCAATCAGGTGGCCCTTCTCTAGATGTTGGATCCTTCCATATATATTACATAATTAGATTTTGATGGCACGATGAGAGCTTCCATCACCCTCTATTTCTTACCTCTACAACTCTCTATTTCCTGCTTCATGCAATTTTTTTCTAACAATAGCATAGTTTTTACTATTATTTTATTCTATCATATATACATTGAGTCAAGATATTAGATGTCATCGTATTGTATGTATATAATTCCTACACACCTATGCAACTCTCCCTTTTTCTTGCTTCACATGTATTTATTTTTCTAGCAAGAGTACAGATTTATCAATCATTTTTTACATAAATTCCTACTCGCCTATGCAACTCTCCATTTTTCTTGCGTCATATGTATTTTTTTTCTAGCAATAGTACAAATCTCTCAATCAATTTTTACGTAAATTCCCAAGCTCAACTATCCAATTCACATCATAAATTCAGAAGTTTAGGAGCAAGTTGAATTAGTAATGCAATATCATTCTTGATGGGCTTTACATTTTCAAGCCAAATAAATCTACTAAAAGTTCTTGATTGAAAGGAAGTGAGGGAAACAAATTTACGTGTTTGGATAAAATTAAATACCATGGAAGTCTTTCCCCACAAATGTGATTTATTATTATATTATGTACATATTATCTTTTATTTTTTTCTTTTAAATTTATAGGTCCGCTCTTATTATTGATCTACAATCTCATGGAATGTTTTTGGACTTCTTTTGTTTTCATTTCTTGCTATTTTTCTTAGATATTATAAATTTCATATTATTGTGACGTTACTTTCTCAATTTAAGTAAAGTAATATCGGTTGAATAATTGAATCACCTTTTATTTAGATAACTTTTTCAGACATGTCCAAATGATGAGAGTGAGATTTTTATTTTCTTTGTATGCTTTCAAAGATAGATAGTATTGTAGTTGAGTTCAATTGAAAAATTAACCTCAATTTGTTTAATTGATTTTGACACTCTAGAATTTATTTTGACTATCCCTTGATATTCCATGGAGAACCATAATTCCTCCATCTTCTTAATTTCTCCCTTTAAATCCTTTAACTCTTCTCCCTCTTCTACTATTACACCTCCAATCAAAGCCAATAATATCCCTCGTCAAAGTGGAGATTCTGACTCTTTGTTTTCTTCTCTTTCAAATTCCTAAACTGACAGTGCTTTTTTTAAGACTTTTGTAAGGCAGTCTTTTTACTTCTCTATAATGCAACAAGATTGAGTTTGGAAGCCCATGAAATTCGTTGGTTTATGTTTCCACTTCTCTATTTATTTGGCAATTGAGAGCGATGATGGGTTTTGAGAAGAGCTTTCATATGATACTTGTGAAATCTATTGCATTCAACGGATCGTCATTTATGAATCATCACATAGTGGATGAGTCAATTTGCTTCATTCTTATAAGCCAAACAAGTCCAGTATGCACATTTTTGAGTTAGTGAGTCTTTTGGTGGATTTTAATTTACCCAAATTTGTTTCTCATTTTTTGTATAATGATTTTTCATCCTGTTTTTATATATCAAAGAGACTGATTCAAATTCAAAATTTACTAATTTGTTTTGACTAGGTGAGCAGTATCAACACAACTCTTCTCCATTAGGAAATCCCCCGATCACCAAAAAATTATTTCTTTAATACTTTATAAGTATTTATCAATTCCAATTAGACCTGATGGTATGCAATTGTCTATTCAATGCAGCCATCATCAAAACTATTTAAATATTTCCTTTTCTACTAAAAAAAAAGGCCCATGTTTAGCTGGGCCAATACAAAGATTTATTAATTATTACAGTAGTTAAAATTAAAAAAACATTACTCTTTTTATTTTTCAAAATTTTTAGAATAGAAAAGGTGAAAAGGAGCTTAAATATTTATGGTAAAAGAATGATATTCTTGTGAAAAATATTAATGGGTAATATTGATATTAATAAGAAGCATTGCACTCAATAAAAAATATTATATTTGAGCAAAAGGCATAAAGTGAATCGAAAAAAATCTATATATTCATTTGTCAATGAGAATCACAAAGAATGTATATAAACTACTAAGAGAGAACATAGAAAAAGTAGATATTCAAAATAATAAAGAAAATGAAATAATTAAAAATAAAAATAAAAATAAGTGCCTTTCATTTTTTTTTTTCTATATTTACCAATTGGAAAGCCATCCAATGTTATTTTAGGCTTTGCTTTGTTAGACCTCATTTGTCTTTTTTTTTTTTAAATGTTTTACATGGTCACATTGGTAAAGCATGAGGTGTTTATGTTGTTCATTGTAGCATATGGCTAAGCAATCTGCAACCTGAAATTGAAGTAGGACCCTAATAAAAAAATTAGCCAACAAAAATTAATAATACATCATAAAAATATAGTTGGAGGAAAAAAAAAGCCAATAATTCATCCCAAAATACTTCATGATCAATTAAAAGAAAAACATTTAAATTCATCAGATGTAACATTATAAACAATGTTGAAGCAAATCTAATTCTTAATACTATATATCTGTAAAAGTTGTAAAAGCTATAAAGTCAAACATCAATACTTAAAACAATCTAACATACAATCAAGACTAAGAATTTATACATAGATATGTGTCCTATCTAACCTGGATCGTAGACAATTAAAGATTCTTAAATTGGGCTTGGTACGTTTTGGGTCAAGTTTGACCCGAAATTTAAAGTCCTTACTTAAACATTTTATATGATCATAGATATGCATCATCCTTATAAAAGAGTCTAATTGTGATGAAAAAGAGCCTACGATAATGCAAAATTATTGTCATAAGGAAACAAAACATGTTTTTTTTTTATATAGTCTATTTTGATATATACAATCAATAGATGACATATTACGACTTCAATATATAACAAAACATAGTTGATGCAATAAATCTCTCTTCATTTTAAATTCTTGAAAACCATAAAATCATATTTAATGGAACTATTTACAATAGAATTAAAAATTAAATAAATTAGAACTCCTAAATTAGAGCTCCATGCAAAAGGAACTATATAAATGTGATATGCTCTATATTTTATAATAATATCTTATATGCTATGTGTTTGAAATGAATATGCTTTGCATTTTTGTAATAATAAAAGGACATGGTTAGGGTAAAAATAGGATGTAGTGCATAATTTGTTGTTTCCTTATTTTCCTTTTTAAAAAAACTAATTATATTCCTTTTAATTTTTTTCTTTAGTTGTAAAATATTATCGATTTAACTTATCAATTGAATGGTAACAAGAGTGAATACTAAAAAAAAGTATGCAACCCGCATCCTTTTTCTTTTTATAAATTTTGTATCCGTAATAATAGTGGTCCGTTGTTCACCTATGCTCAGCACGGGCATCTTTTGCTAGTATAGATTGATGCTTCTTGATGGTAGATATATTACAAAGAAGAATATTGGTTTGCGATTAATCATTTTAAATGTAAGAAGGGGTGAACCCCAATATCATCAGCGGTTTTTGTGCCTGGGCTTAGGGCAAAAATAAAAGCCACAAAAAACCTATTTGCGCAAACTATAAGCATCAACAACCAGTAAGTAAAAAATGAAAACTCCTTACAAATATAATTGGTAGAAGAAAAAAACATAACAAATGAATATTGAGAAGTTTATATAAGTTGTAACTTTTTCATTCTCAGCAAATGTCTTATTTCAAACACTTTCAGTTGCTTGTTTCATATCAACTGCAACTAATTTGCCTTAACTTATTCTGTTGTAACTTTTTCTTTTTCAGCAAATATCTATATAATATTGTGATAATATAAATGTTAACTTCTATAGCTAAGTGCCACAAGTTCCTAAATCTAGCATTTCATTGTTGTGCTAAATTTATTTTTTTCACTCCTCCACAAACAATAATGACATCTTCGTTCCTTTCGTTTTGACCGTCTCTACAAACTATATTATTTGATCAATTTATCTTTCTTGATTCAATTTATAAAGGCTTGAGAAATGATCAAGAAACAAATTTTTTCTTCTTGTTATGAAATGCATAGGGAATAGTTAGAGGAACGTCAACATCTTGCCACTAAAATGAATCTAAAAATGCATTAGAAGCTGTACAAACATTTGAATTACAGATAAGCCATGACAAAAATCTGTGGGCATAAAAATATCCAACATGCCTTTTCTAACTTGGAGGGATGAAAGTAGAAAACAAAATGCTCTCTAGACATTTAGTCTCTTTTGATGAAAATGGTATCAAATTATTTGGAAAACCAGAAATATCCTTTATGAATCCTACGCCATCAAGCATAGGGATTTTTTTCATAATACCTAGAAAATAGTAAAAAGAAAAGATGAAGTAGCTTCAGAGTATAAAAATATATTATTTACAAGAAAGAAAAACAAAAGATGCAAAATGCAGACATACATCTAGGAAAAAAATACAAACAAAAACAACTTTCAACATTTATAAAATAAAAAAAATGCAGGAGTGAACTCAAGCATACATAACCTAAAGCCCTTGCAACTTTTTATGTTGTAATGGAAGTGGTGTTGATAATGAGGCATGAAGAGTGGACAAAGAAAATAAGTTTTTGGTATGGTGTACATTACATCTTAAAATTTGTCATTATACAAAGTTACAACTGTGTATCACCATCGAGGCTACAAATTACTGACACATCACAGTAAATAAAGGTGCTAGAAAAGTAATTGAATAGGTTGAACATACCAGCTCCATCTCCAAGGAGCAAGCACCATAGTAATATCTGCAACTTTCAAAATTTACTTGCGTGTTAAAAATAAAAAATAAAAACCCTTTAACCTACGTGTGAATAACTATTCATTAGTTAAGACAATTATACTTCAAAATAAAAGAAAAACAGATGGGAGGAGGAATAACAATTTTATGAAATTAGAAAAAAATGGTAAGAATTACATTTAACATGATCAAGAAACGTTGCTAAATGAATTATTGATAGCTTTAATTGAGATTCAAATATTTGAAAAATAAATAAATAAACAAATAAAGAGAATGTAATGTCTTACTCTGATTGCTTGTATCTCCTTGGTTTTTGACCTTCAATCCAACGGTTGTTTCTATTCAGATTTGTACAAACCCATATGATCTAGTGTAACTCAGGAGATCCCTTATATTTAGACAATTCAGATAGATCATGAGGTGGGCTCCACTATTTTGCCCTCATCATAAGAAGGTAAGAGTTGTGCTCACGAGAAGATTTGCCTCAATTCAAAATGAAAATTTTAACAATTGTTTTAGTTAAAATATAAGACATTCAACACCCCTATCAAAATAATTGAAAATGTATCTAATGGAGTTAACGGCCATTCTAAAATTCAATTGTATGCAATAATCTGGTTTTGTGAAAAATTACAAACCAAAAGGATTTGACAAATACATCCAACATAAAGAGTAAAATGCTAAGATCGACTTGATTGAGATGATGACGACAATGTAAATGAACTGTTGTAATCAATGGGCTCTTTCCTATTCCTTTATTTGAGCACCTTTATTTGTACAAGTGGTGAAATATCACAACCGACAACCAATAAATATTTGCACAAATTGTGGGCTCTTTCCATCAAAGTAAGCCATCACTTGTGATTCCTTATTTGCCCCTTCAAATAAATTAATTTCAATTCATTTTTTACTTAGGAAATATATAGTATTTGTAGGATTTGTTTCTCTTGATTAAAAAAAAGGGTAAACGAAAAGAATTAGATTATATGGAGAAAAGGATATTTTTAAGCTTGCAAAAATAAGAGAAAAGAAAAGTAGGGACTAAGATCATATCAAATGTATCAAGGACAATGAGGAAAATATTTTAGTGAAGGACAATGATGTCAAAAGAAAGGTGGAAGGAATATTTCAACAAACTTTTAAATGAAGAATATTTGGGTGATATAAGAGTTGAAGAGGACACTTCATTATAAGAGTATACTTTTCTCCGTAGAATTAGAGCGGTGGAAGTGAAGGAAGCATTGAAGCGAATGAAGACAGGAAAGGCAACAGGCCCAGATGGTATTCCAATAGAGGTATGGAAATGCTTAGGAGAGGTTGGAGTAAGTTAGTTATGTATACTATTCAATAAGATACTTGTGACAAAGAAAATGCCGGATGAATGGAAAAGAAGTATAGTAGTACCTATATATAAGAATAAATAAGATATACAAAATTGTTCCAACTATCAATGGATTAAACTTATGAGTCACACTATGAAGTTATGGGAGAGAATAATGGAGCAAAGATTGAGAAAAAAGACCAAGATTTCAGAAAATCAATTTGGTTTTATGCTAGGGAGATCAACTATGGAAGCTATCTTTTCATTTAGGCAATTAATGGAAAAATACCGAGCAAAGAGAAAAAATCTACATATGGTTTTTATCGATTTGGAAAAAGCCTATGATAGGGTACCGAGGAATTTAATTTGGTGGGTCTTAAAAAAAAGGAATGTCCCCAGAGGTTACATTGAAATTTTTAAAGAAATGTATGAAGGAGCAATAATAAATGTGAGAACCACATGTGGAGAAACAAGAGGATTTCCTGTGACTATAGGTTTACATCAGGGATTAACCTTAAACCCTTATCTCTTTGCATTAATTATGGATGAGTTAACTGTGCATATTCAAGAAGAAGTACCATGGTGTATGTTGTTTGCAGATGATATAGTATTGGTGGATGAATCAAGAGAGGGTGTAAATGCAAAGCTTGAGAGATGGCGGGGGGGGGGCATTAGAATCTAGAGGCTTTAAAATAAGTCGTACAAAGACAGAATATATGGATTGCAACTTCAGTGGACATATACAAAATGTTGAAACCACTGTCAAAATTGAAACCCATGAGATACTACGTAAAGATTCTTTTCAGTACCTAGGCTCGATGATTAGTAAGGATGGGGAGATTGACAAAGATGTGGAGCATAGGATAAGAGCTGGATGGCTGAAGTGGAGACTAGCTTCGGGAGTGCTTTGTGACAGACGAATGCCAACAAAATTGAAGGGAAAATTTTACAGGACAGTGGTTAGACCAGCTATGACATATGGAGCAGAATGTTAGCCAATTAAGAAGACACATATTCATAAGATGGATGTAGCGGAAATGAGAATGTTTAGGTGGATGTGTGGTAAAATTAGGAAAGAAAAAATTAGAAATGAGCGCTTTCGAGAACATTTAGGGGTAGCACCAATAGGAGATAATATTAGAGAAACTCGTTTAAGATGATTTGGGCATGTTGAGCGTAGGCCAGTAATGGCACCGGTGAGAAAAAGTTTGGATATACAGGTGGAGGGCCCATCAAGAGGTGGGGGTAGGCCAAAGAAAACATAAATGGAAGTCATTAATTCTGATTTGAAGAAGTTCCACTTATCGAAAGATTTAGCTCAAAATAGAACGGAATGGAGAAATATAATTCATGTAGCCGACCCCAACATGGTTGGGATAAGGCTTTGATGATAATGATGATGATGATGGGGAACTAAATAGTCATGTTTGGCTTTGAGATGATTTGTAACCTTTCAAACGAAGAAGAACAAAAGTCAAACTCAACTTGCATCATCCCGAGGATGATGAATAGTAGAATCCATGCATAATTTTCACTGAGTGTCCGTAAGTCCATTGCATTGCACAAATTTTCTCTTGATCCACAAAATCTATGTCAACATTTAACATATGAGTTACTCTTAAATTCTTGATGCATTTTTTTCACTTTGATTGGTAATCATTAAGGTAAATTTAATTCACAAGAAATATAAGCAAGTAAACAAGTCTCTACCTGTGCAAGTAGAAGCGATTCTTTCATGATAACCTATGAAATGCCAAGAGAATAATGGAAAACAAAAATTAGTTCCCAAAAGGGTACAAATAGAAAAGAATAACCATTTTGCATTTTACGTTACGATGAATTCCACCAAAAAGTTAAGATGTAGCATGACCTTCCACTTGTCGCTCCTTATTTTAACTAATATCCATCAAGCCATACATTTTATAATTAAAAATTTTCACCTTAGAGTGGACCGGATACTATTTCTATGTAGTTTTCTAAGGGGCCCACCTAGGCCTCCATTAATTAGTCTTAGCCCCTCATTCACCCCCTTTTAGTGAATCGGAAAACTTGTAGGTGATGAGAAGTGTGACAAGAAAAAGTAAATATGTAAAAATTGAAAGAATAGCAACCATAAAAAACTTAATGGCTTGCATGAGAAAAAAATCTTAAAAAAGGAAAGAAAATTACAAAAGCCATTGTTATGCACATCTACAATTACCAAATGCAACCAACTTTCATTTTCTTTCCATACATTTTCCAGTCAATAACAAGAAAACCCAACTGGTCATATTATATTGGTAAGTGAGCCAAATAAATTCAGCCTTTTAGAACATGGAAAGAAAGGTTGGCAGCATCGCAACTAATAACTATATGATGGATAAATCCTGAAAAACTATAGCTACTATGCGATAACATGGCACAATCCAGGGAAGAAGTGCAATTCTTTCACAACAACGATTAGTTCATAATTGGATATATTTAATTTAGGAAGTGACAAGCATGGGCCTGAACTTGCCAAAACAATTTGAAAAAAATCATAGTTATCAAGTTTTTTCCTTTTTGTCCCTGAATGAAATGTTTCAGCTTTTTGCATTCTGTTTCAAAAAGGACATGACAAAAAAGAGAAAAATATTGTTAAATAGAAACCTTAGACAAAATAGGAAAAAAATGGAGATAAAAATAATATTGTTTGGATGTACCATTCCAATATACACTTCTGGCAACAACAGGTCACCCATTTGGCCGCGGCACAATAGATTGACAACTACGTATATTACATTAGTATAGAGAAGCATATGAACATGGTTATCGCAAAACAGTTGGCTACAAGAGTCGCACTTTGACCAACCTAACTAAAATTAGTACAAGGGTCTATATTTTTAAATAAGTGAACAAAACAAGCTGGTAGATCATTCTAGAAGCAAAATAATATATCCAACAATTTTTTTTTCTTTTTTTTTTGCATCCAGCTTAACTAAAAACATGTGTTGAAAGGAGCTCACGTTAAATTGAGTAGCGACAATGGTCAATGATGCTTTTACTTCAATGAGTTAGATTCACTAACCCATGTAAAAACCAAATAAAAATAGAACATACAGATTAGTCATAAGTGCATGAATATCAAAATGTTAATCACGCAATCTTACGCCAGTAGTACGCCACGTGTTAGAGAATTTGGAAACTTTCTTATGAGCAAGCATGCACATACATATTATGATTGAAAGTGGCAAAAGAAATCAATGAAAAAAACCACATCAGTGATATGATTTAGATTAAATGAAAGAAAGATGCATTGGCATCTCAGAATTTCAAAAACCAGCCTTGCATAAAAAAATTATCTGAGAAATGGGACAGAAATTTTACAATTCCACCTATTAGTGCAGTTAATAAATTCCTTTTTCCTTTTAACTTGAATATTGTTATATGACAAATCAAGAAGTAATGAAATCCATACCTTAACTTCCCCTAGAAAATAGAATGCAGGTAAATCCTGCACCACATGGCTAACCTCTTCTTGGAAGGATTGTTGAAAAGAATCTGGGGTAGCAAAATAATCAAAGCATCAGTGGAAATGGAATATTCTACTGAAATGGAAGTTGAATTTCAGATTAAAAAAGAAATAGTCATGACAATGACAAGCTACGATCTCTAAAAAAACAAAGGATATCTTCATCAGAAAAGTTGAGTTCAAGACCGAATAGGAAAGGGAAATGATGGATGGTATGGTGGTAATATAATTAATAATAAAGACAATGATATGGTTCACTTCAAAATCATCCAAAGACAAATATAACACATGAAGGGTAGGAAAAGGAGTGACAAGACTCTAGGGATCCAGACTAATGTAAATAACCAAATGTTACAAACTGAAAGCCCAGTTGCAAAAATGTGATGCTGCTAATTTTTGTGGCATATCATAAAACAGCAAAGTTAAACTTTTATATCAAAATATTGTTTCCTTCAAGTAATATGGTCAAATTGAGGCTCTAATGTAGGAAATGAAGGTCCACGATACTGAAGCTTCCTAACGTCTAGGATTTCAGATTTCGCCATTTCCAACTCCCATATCTTCCTTTGAGCAAATGCATCTTCAATGGCCTCTAGATTGGCATATGAATGAAGACCGACGATAAAGAATTGTTCAATTAATGATGTGGGCTCCTCATGCTATTTATGGTCTGGCAGAAAAAAAGCCCCATCTAAGTAGCATAATATAAAAGTAGAAATACTATAAAACTTTCCATGGGCTGAGCGCTGGAACATGCATGAAAAAAAATTAAAAATAATAAAAGGTTTCTAAAGAGTTTTCATTTCAAGAGCAGTAACCAAAACTACATAAAAAGTTACAGATCACAAAAACATTGGAAATATCAAGAACAAATAAATAAGACTACTGATATCAAATAAAAGAATTTAAAAAAAAAGGGCTAATGTTCTTGGAAAGGTAGTTGTCATGCGGGTTTTAGATGTTGATAAAACAACACAATAGTGGTTTTAAATTACAATTTTTAAGTCTGACCATCCTATAAAAAAGAAAACAAGTCAGTAGCCATGCAATCATGAGCATTAAAAAAAAAACCCCAAATGAGTTTTCTCAATCATCATTGGTTTAAATCATAGCATCAATTACTCAAAACTTGAATATTGGGTTCATGAATCCAATTAATTTAATTTACAATGGCAATTTGGATCTCATAATATACCTTGCAAGTTCCAATTTTAATTAGCTTTCTCTATTTAAATTAAAATTTTCACAGTCTAGAACCTACCTTTTATTGCAGTTGCCATATACTGACCACATTGAAGGTTTTGAGGCCTCGGATTATTTAAGATTGCTCTTCAATTACTACTAATATGGTGCAAAAAATAAAAATAATAGACCACAGAAAAAAGGTAACCCAATATTTAATGGGAAAAAGTTACAAGCCCAAACTATATCAAATACTAACTTCTGTAGTTACAAAATATACTTTATTATATATATTATAACAATACCTCCTTTTGTGGGAGGGTGACACGTGGCGCAACTTTTTCATAGGAGAGCTACACGTGGCGCACTCATGGTGCAATCTAAGGATTCCATTCATACTAGCTAAACTCTATCTATACCACCTCTTTAAAATCTCTCAATTTTCCTAAAATCTCTCCTTGGTTTTCTATAAAATCTTTCCCTCCCTAATTTCTCTCTCTCATCCCTCTACAACTACATCAAGGTCCCACCATTTGTGAAAGAGGACACCACCAATTTGCGCATATTTTGGTAGTGGAGGCTCTTAAACAAGTTGGGTCCATAGTGTAAATCCGCAACCTGATTTTCAATAGAGCCTACCATGTAGACCCACATCCAATGTTAGTTACACCCAGACCTAAATGATACAATTTTTTTTTATCCCCATCGTCATAGAATGGGTTAGGAATGAATCAGGTCCTACTTTTGCTTAGAGCAGATTCAATAATTGAGAATTGCATATGCCCAATACTAGATTCTTATGATTGTTGAACCCAGGCTTCAAAAAAATAAATAAATAAATAAATGGGCTTCAAACGTAGGAGATGAAGATCCACGCCATTTATTTGACCCTTCTTTTTCTCATAAAGCTTATTCGGCCATGGTTAAGTGAGGTAAACAAGAGTGGCCCTATTAATAGATGGGTTTGTCTTGGCCCTAAATGACAAATAGGAGTTTTGGGCCTACGGTAACCCCAATCCAACCCGAACCCTGTTTGGCAGAGTATTCAATGATTAAACTTACATACAATTATCTCTAAGAAACTACTAACAATCTAATTTTATCTCTAACCAAACCACAATCAACTCTTATCACAAACAAAACTAATCGTTGTTTCTAACTGGAAGAATAAAGTTGGGTCGTTGTGGGATCTTCTAAGACGAAGGGTTGACTGTATACTGATTAGATTATTTGGGATCCATAACCGGATATTAAGATCCAAGTACTTTTGGAATCCTATGAAGCTTCAAGATTTATTGGCGGTGTTGGATTATGCGTTTACTTTGAGGATTTGAATGAACTGACATCATTTATCCAATTAGAAATGAAGCTATAAGTACACCTAAAGATTTTCATTCACGGAAATTCGAGGGATATGTTTAATTAAGGGTATAGGTTTCTGAGTTAGGGTGAAATATGCTTCAATCAAGTGGAGTCCATTTAATTGATACATTTCCATATAAAAAAACTGGGATATTTATAAGATGGTCTCTATAAATAATTTTATACTACATTAGGTCCAACTACATTTTGCTTAACGCACTAAGTCCAAATGAATTACTTTAGTATTGTATTAGGTCATTTTAGTTAGTATTTAGGACAAAAGTGAAGAAAACACTCATTTTCTATTGTAATTGTATTGACGTTAATAATTAGTTACGTCACCTGTACTTTTTCTTTTTGCAAGCTTTAAAATTTTATTTCTTTTATTACATTTATGTGTTTGTAATAAAACTTATATATTTAGAATCCGTTTTTTGAGATCCCCAAAACAAGATCTATATTGGTTATTTAATTCCAAAAAAAAATTATCTATTTGGTATATTTTTATTGAAAGCAAGAGATAAAATCTAACTATGGGATCCAAAACCATTGATCATGCTAGCCCTAAGGCATGAACGAGCTATCTTCAAGGATGACTTAATATCAATGGTTTTTTTTTCCTTAAACCACTTTAATTTCTTTAATCATTTAAGGATGACTTAATATCAATGGTTTATTTTTTTTTTTACTTTTAACTTTTACATATCTATAATTCAAAGAAAACATTTTCTTCTTTCAAAAAAATAAAGATTCAATATTTTCACTATGTTTTCGCTATGATTATTAATAATTTTTAATAAGACTTAATTATTACTTTTTTATGACCCGCGTTGGACTTGAGCCTCGAAGCGCTAGTATAATCCAATAGTCAATCCCTCGATAGAAGGCATATCCTCCCTTTTATTTCATAATAGACAAATTTAAAGTCTTTTAATTAGAACCGAGTAGTGGCTCTCCCTCACTGGGGTTTATCGAAGCTTGCATGTCCTATGACGAACAACTGCAGATAGAATCGGCAGAGACATTTCAACAAGGGTTTTTCGATTTCTCTCTCTCGCTCACGTTCTGAATCGGTGAGCACCGAGTCTATCCAAATCAGTGTCGGGATGGTGGGTTAGGGTCCGTGTTCGCTTCTGGCCCAGCTCTGATCCTTTGTTGAATCAAACTCGGGCTTTGATCGGGCCCGAGTCCGCCCGATTGCGACTTTGATGAGTGCGAGACTAGCAGATGGGAAAACTGTTTTTTCTTCTCCCAAACGTCTTGAGTGAGTTGGGGTTTTTGAAACAGAAATCATTCATTCATAAACCCTATTTTTTTCTTCAGGCGTTCTTGGAGTGTTGGTTGATGAATGCATAACCGTCCATGGGTATTGGAGTTTCCGAATGCTGCTGGAGAGTATAAGACCCAACAGCTTCACTCCAAGAAGAGCCTTCTTAAGGTTAGCTTTCTCTCCTGTCTGATCTTTCTCTTTTGATATCTCCCATTGCTTTGATTGTTGTTTTATGGAAGAAGATTCCATTTTTCAATCTGGGTTCTCTTTTTTTGGACGGATTTCTTCTGGGGTCTGTGTGGAAATGGGATTTGTACTGTGGGCTGTTTCATTTTCCCACTTTTTCCCTCTACATCCAAGCACATCCTTAGTTGCTATGAAGAAACTGTGTAGTTAACTCTAAGATTGCTATCATTACTTATTGTTTTTTTTATAATTATTTTTGTTAAGTCACTTCTTGTGGTTCTCATTGCATTTGATTATTTTAGGATTAAGAAGGAAGAATCTTAGGTTCATTTATATATATTTATCTGAATAATATTGTGTTTTCATGCTGATGGTATTGATTTCAATTCATTTCACGGAATTTATTCCGATTGGGCCTGATACTTGGGAACGGTGGTGGATTGTATCACTCTTTAAATAAGAACTAAAAGGTTAAATCAATTGGTAATTAGGAATTTGAGAAGATAGTAGCCCCCTTTTTTCTCGTGAATGAATTTCACACTTGGGAGTGATTTCACGTGTAAAGATTGCTTTTAGTCATGCCTTTGATGTGCCATTTTTTTTTATAGACCTCTTTTGTGTTATCTACTTATCTCTAAGTGTGTCGGTATACATTACAATTTATTTGGAGGTGTCTACCTAAATCCCCATACTTTGGTTTGATGTTGGATTGTATTGCTACCTACCTAAGAATTAAAAACTAAAATGTGAAGCAAATTTGTATGTAGATTTTAGAGCCGGAGTAGATTGTACTTGGTAGCCTTTTCTTGTCCGAAACACCAAGAAGTAAAGAGAGTCTATAAAGTTCCTGCAATGATCTAAGAGATCCTGAAAATTTTGAAAGTGTTGCTTCAAACCTTAGTTAGAAAATCATAGCCCACAAACAGGTGATCAATACTTCTCTGCCTGACTCTGCTAAATGAACAAATAGAGAAACAGCTGATGGCGCTATCCCCCAACACATCATCACACCTAGAAATAGAATTTTTTCCTGACAATGCTCCCCAATAGAAAATTTCAACACTTGGTGGAGATAGATTGCTCTAAACAAGAGCCCAGATGAGGATTCATGAGAGGAAGGCACCATAGATTTAAGAGAGGATTTAGAAATCCTTTTTCTATACCACTTCACCTGCAGCGACCTTTTTTTCTCTTGGGAATCGAATAATGTTGAAATCTCATTCAATGCTCCATGGCCTGTCTACAAGTTGACTAGATAGATGCAGCTTCCCTTTCTCCCCCAACTCCTTCTTCTCCATATTTCCCCTTGGCGTCTTTATCCATCTAAATTCCATTTGATCCAGCTTCCTCCATGTCCCATGTGCATCCTTCCCAGTTCCCACATGCTGATTACAGTGTTGCTGTGAAACTTCCTTGATTGGTAACAAATAACCTACTCTTCTTCATGGCCCCATCCTTATTGTTAGAGTATAATGCAGAATGGAGTACAAAATGTGGGGTGGCAGGGGAAAATGGAAGAAGTTTGGGGTAAGTCAAGCTTCGTACTTGAAAAATTGGCCTCACACTAAACTCCCTATGACAGGTGAGAAAAGAAAGCTTGAGAAGATCCTCAAAAATCTTGAAATTCCATTAATCATAGTCTAAACCTCAAATGAGGCATGACATGTCTCTACATAGGTAGATAAAAACCCTAGAACTAATCATGACCATCTAAACAGTTTTAACAGCCAAGAATAAAACATCCAAGTTAAAAAAAATTGTACATATAAATAAAAACTCTAAACAAGATGAATAGGTGGGCTGGGCCCAATGGCTTGGTCGACCCGTGGGAACTAGGGGTTTGTCCTACATCAGAGTAGAACCATTGGAGAGATGTGGGCTGATTTTGCTTTTCCTTCACTGACTTGAGCCGATGCCAGAGGATCAATCAATTGGCCCTCCACGGAAATCCTTCCCTCTATGTTCTTCTTAGATGAAATATCATCAAAATTCTTACTTGTCCTTGTCATCTCTTTGTGGCTCCGATATGGCTGAATGCCCTCCAACGGAGGGTAGCAATTTGCTGACATGCGAATCAAGGGGGTTTGAGGGAGTTGACTTCCTCATATTCTAACTTGTAGTCCCATGACTCACTACTCGCGAGAAAATGACTGGTAGAAACAATTTCTTGTCATATGATAAGATCTTCCTCAGAATGTTTTGCGCAAACATGTACTGACTGCTTGAAACAAATTATTGTGATATGACAAGATGGTCCTTAGAATGTTTTACAAAAAGATGGCACCTTTTCAACCAGCAAATTGTTATTCTTTGGTACATTGCTCCCTCAAGCTGTGCCCACTACCTACCCCCTTTTCAGCTTGGCCATGTTCTGGTGTCAAACTTAGGCTTTTCTGATATGTCTTTCCACATGTCCTCATCATTTGGAGGGCCAGTTGGATCCACCGTCTGCCACATGAACTTCTTTGCCAGCCTTATCCTCACCCTTGTTTCTCTGAATTTTCTTCTCTGATGAAGCAATTGTCAATCCAATCCCAACTCGTTGGCCCATTAAGGCCCAGTTATTCTATTTTAACATTAGTCAAAGCACACATGTACAGACTTAGTTGATTAGCTACATTTCAGGATCTGAGATATGATTAGATACTAATTAGGATGTAATTAGGGCAATCGGCCCCTTTATATACAGCAACAGTCGACCCTCAAGGGACACAGTATTTCAACATATGAATGTGTTCTATTTCAGATCTCTCTCAATGACATGGTATCAGAGATAAATCGATCATCTGATTGTCTCCTGAGTCATCTTCCAAGTCTTGGAAGCCATCTGTGATCATCTTCTTCAGCTGGATCCTCTCTAATCAACCCTGATCATCTCTGATCAGGCGTGGCCCACTTGTGATCAACATCACCAATCTCAGCGGATTCTTCCCTCTTGGTCGCCTGAATATCTTCTTGTTTATGAAGATTTTTTCAAGATTTATTGATCATCAGAGGTAGGTCTTCTACCTTTTTTTTTGTGAAAATTCAGTTTTTCCCACTTGTTTTCCTGTCGGCTGTCCAAAATCCTGGATCTGGATTTGTTTTGACCAAGACCACTTCCAAAAGTTGCTTAAATTTGATGTTAACTCATCCCCATCCTCAGATCTGTCATTAGATCACTTGGGGGGGCCCACGTGTAGAATTTCTTTGTGACGACAGGGTCGTCTGAAGCCATTCAGCAGCATTTTTTTGTGCACTATTCATCCAGTCCTTCTGGGAACTGTATCCGTCTGCTATTGATCTGCAACAGTGCTGTTGCCATAACTACAGCTACTTCCTATTGATTCTTGCTGCTGTTGCTATTTGCTAGTTACTGCTATTACTGCTGATTGCTCATCCTTCTGCTGATCTGCTAGTAATTCATCATTCTGGTTGTTTATTGCTGTTGGGTTGATTGCTTATTCATACTTTTGCTAGTTAGTGCCATTATTGCTGATTGATCTAGTTACTGCTATTACTGCCATTTTGGTTGTTTACTGCTTTCTGGATTGATTGCTTGTTACTCATGGACAAATCTAACATCACCCTGGTTAAGTTTGATGGAAAGAATTATACCTCATGGGCCTTCCACTTTCAAATTTACTTAGAAGGAAAGGAACTCTGGGCACACATTGACGGATCTGAACCTAAACCCGAGGCAGATGACAAGAAGATTTTAGCTTGGAAAACTAAGGATGCTAAAATCAAAACCTGGTTACTGAGCTCAGTTGACCCACAGTTTATCCTCAACCTCAGACCTTGCAAAACTGCCCGTGACATTTGGGGCATTGCTCCGACACTTTCTCATAGTCATGTCAAGTACTTTGTCACATTCATTGATGACTACAGCAGATTTACTTGGATTTATTTATTACATTCCAAGTCTGATGTTCTTAAGGCATTTAAAATTTTTGTTAGCTATGTTGCAACCCAATTCTCCAAATGCATTAAGACTTTGCACTCAGACTCAGGGGGGGAGTATGTGTCCAATGATTTTCAATCTTTTCTAAACGATAAAGGAATCATTTCTCAACGTACCTGTCCACATACTCCACAATAAAATGGAGTCGTGGAACGGAAAAACAGACATCTCCTTGATGTCACTAGAACGCTTCTCATTGAATCATCCGTTCCCCCTCGTTTTTGGACTGAAGCTCTCACCACAACAGTTTATCTCATCAATCGCCTTCCATCACCTACCACTGCTCATTTCACACCTCATTTTAAATTGTTTGGTCATCAACCTGTGTTTGATCATCTTCGTACATTTGGATGTGTTTGTTTTGTTCATCTACCTCTCACGGAATGGACCAAACTAACCGAGCAATCTCGCAGATGTGCGTTTTTGGGTGATGCCACTAATCAAAAAGGTTTTGTTTGTTATGATCCCATTGGACGTCGTATTAGAGTTTTTCGAAATGTTATTTTCTTTGAAAATCAGTATTTTTTCCAAACTCACATAGACTGTCCTCCACCATCTTCACTGGCTCTTTTACCTGGTTTCTCGGATCAAACAACTGTTACTAGGTTTCATCCTGATTTTGTGTATCATCATCGGGAAAAATCTACCACTGCAGCTGGCCGTCCTCCTGATCCCCCACCGACAACTAGTTCCGCAACTACTCAAGCCTTGCGTCGCTCCTCCAGACATTCTAGACTGCCTGAGCGGTATGGATTTACCCATACTTCTTTGCTAACCACCCTATCTTCTGTCCCTATCCCAAGTTCTTATTTGCAGGCTGTACAACACGATTGTTGGAACCAGGCCATGAAGGAGGAATTGGCTGCATTGGATCAAAATCACACCTGGGATATTGTGGAGTGTCCTTCAACAGTTAAACCCATTGGTTGCAAATGGATCTACTCGATCAAACTTAAATCTGATGGGTCCTTGGATAGACACAAAGCTCGACTTGTGGCACTTGGAAACAGACAAGTGTATGGCCTTGACTATGAGGACACGTTTGCACCGTGGCCAAAATGACATCGGTTCGGTTACTTCTCGCCGTCGCTGCATCTAAATCCTGGCCATTATACCAAATGGATGTCAAAAATGCTTTTCTCCATGGGAATCTGCAGGAAGAAGTCTATATGTGGATACCACAGGGGGTCTCCTCTCCCTCCAAAAGGTCTGTCTGTTGCCTGCGAAAATCGCTCTATGGTCTAAAGCAGGCTCCTCGAGCATGGTTCGAAACCTTCAAGGGTCGTTTATGTGAGAGTGGTTTTACTCAAAGCCCTTATGATCCATCTCTCTTTTTATGCCACACATCTACCGGTGTTACTGTGCTTCTCGTCTATGTTGACGATATTATTCTCACTGGCACGGATGATGGTATGATCAAATCTCTCCAAGCCTCTCTCAGGGATTCCTTTCATATGAAGGATTTGGGCCCTTTGCATTATTTTTTGGGCTTAGAGGTGCATCAATCTCCCAAAGGTATATTTGTTAATCAACACAAATATACATCAGATCTTATAGAGTTGGCTGAACTCCATGATTCCTCACCTTTCGATACGCCTGTAGAGGTCAATCTCAAGTTGAGTAAAGATGATGGCAATCTTCTTCCTGATCCTTCTACCTACCGGCGCCTGGTTGGAAGTCTTGTCTATCTCACCATCACTCGACCTGACATATGCTATGCTGTTAATCTTGTGAGCCAGTTCATGACAGCTCCTCGACACCTTCATTTGACAGCTGTGAAGCGCATTATCCGCTATCTGCTGCGAACTGTCTCTCATGGTTTTTATTATCCAACGGCTAATCCTCTTCATCTAACTGCTTATGCGGATGCTGACTGGGCAGGCTGTCAAGACACACGTCGTTCTACTACTGGTTGGTGCATGTACCTTGGAAAGTCTCTCATTTCTTGGAAATGCAAGAAACAAGACCGTGTGTCCCGATCTTCCACCGAAGCTGAATATAGGGCGATGTCTTCTACTTGTTCTGAGATCTTATGGCTACGGGGACTTCTTTCGGAACTTGGGTTCGCTCAAACCTCTCCTACTTCATTACATGCAGACAATACTGGGGCCATCCGCATCACTGAAAATCCAGTCTTCCATGAACGCACCAAGCATATCGAAGTTGACTGCCACTTTATTCGCGATGAATATAAGCGTGATGTCATTCGTCTACTTCATGTCCCTACCGAATTTCAGTTTGCAGATATCTTCACAAAGGGACTTCCTCGGCCTCGACATCAATTTCTTGTCTCCAAATTGCTGCTTTATGACTCCCCAGCATCAATTTGAGGGGAGGTGTCAATCCAATCCCAACTCGTTGGCCCATTAAGGCCCAGTTATTGTATTTTAACATTAGTCAAAGCACACATGTACAGACTTAGTTGATTAGCTACATTTCAGGATCTGAGATATGATTAGATACTAATTAGGATGTAATTAGGGCAATCAGGCCCTTTATATACAGCAACAGTCGACCCTCAAGGGACACAGTATTTCAACATATGAATGTGTTCTATTTCAGATCTCTCTCAATGACAGCAATCTCCATATTCCTATCATGGAGTGCCTGGAGCATGACCATTTTCTTTATTGCAAGCATTACTGGCCACAAATGAGGTAATTATATATTTTTTTCCCTCCAAGATTCTGACAGAGCTTTTCTGCTCCTAACTTCAGAAGATCTGGCTCTTTGCAGTAATCATATAGATCTGGCGTCTCTGCTGCTCATATCATAAATTTACTTCTTACTTTCACAAGAATGTATCTAGGCCTTTTTTTGCTTCTTGTTGATTTGATTTTTTTCATATTACACCATTCAAAAAAAAAAAAAATCAGATTACTTCTTGTTATTCAGTTGTATTATGAATATTTATTTGGTTTTATTTTTTTTCAAATAACACCATTAAAAAATCAGGTAACATGTTGTTGTTTGTTGTACTATGAATAGATTTGGCAACTGAGAATCTGTAGTTTATTTGGTCCTGACAGTGCCAGTGGTCTAAATTGTTCATCTCTGCGACTAACCACTGCTGATAGGCGATGGAACAAAACTTTATTCATCAAACAAGTTGACACATTTACTTGGTTGACTATTTATTGTTGAACATGGATGGTTGGTTATTTGCCCTTTCTTTTGAGCATTCATTTGCAGAAAAACTTTTACATTGCTTGGACTGTCTGGTAGGATAGTTCTGCTCAGCACCACTCATGCCCTGTGGCACCCACCTAGTGGATCACGGAATGGTGTACTCCACCTGTATATGTGCCAGCAGAAACAAACAGTTGGCTCTGTATGACTGGGCATTACATATTTCCTTCTTTATTTATTTTGCTTTGCGTCTTAAGTCTGTTCTATAGTGGCTTGTAGCTTAAATCCTACAAAGTAGTTTCATCTCATGTTTATGTCAGCCCGAGTCTATCCAAATCAGTCTCGGGATGGTGAGTTAGGGTCCATGTTGGTTCCTGGCCCAGCTCAGATCCTCGGTTGAAACAGACTTGGGCTGTGACCCGGCCTGAGTCGCCCGATTGCCACTTTGATGAGTGTGAGACTAGCAGATAGAAAACCCTTTTTTCTTCTCCCAAACGTCATGAGTGAGTTGGGGTTTTTGAAAGAGAGAGCATTCATTCATAAACCCTAGTTTTTTCTTTTGGAGTGTTGGTTGATGAATGCATAAGTGTCCATTGGTATTGGAGTCCCTGAATGCTGCTGGAGAATATAAGACCCAAAAGCTTCATTTTAAGAACCTGCTTAAGGTTAGCTCTCTCCTATCTAATCTCTCTCTCTCTCTCTGTTGATCTCTCTTGTTGTTTTGATTGTTGTTTTGTGGGAAAAGATTTCATATTTTCAATCTGGGTTCTCTTTTTTTTCAAAGGACGTCTTCTGGAGTCTGCTTGGAAATGGAGTTTGTACTGTGGACTGTGTTATCTGCTGGTTTTCTCTACTTCTTTTTCCTCTCTACATCTAAAAGCACATCTTTTGTTGAAATGAAGAAATTGTGTGGTTAACTCTCAGATTTCCATTTCAAACTCTCTTTTTTAATCTAAGTGGTTTCTTGAGTTGGGATTGTGGTGTTCATTTATATGTTTCTATCTGAATAATATTGTGTTTTCATGCTTATGGTATTGATTTCAATTCATTTCAAGGAATTTACTCTGATGCAGCCTGTTACTTTGGATTGTTATTGGATTGTATCACTGTCTAAAAAAGAACAAAAAGCTGATTAGGAAGTTGAGTAGATAGTAGCCCCTTTTTTCTCTAAATGAATTTGACACTTAGGATTGTTATCAAGTGTACAGATGCCTTTTAGTCATGTCATTGATGTAACATTTTTTTTATAGAACTCTTTTAGTTTCAATGCACAACATGATGGTGTTAATGTTATCTTCTTATATCTAAAGTGTTGGTATCCATTACAATTTATATGGAGGTGTCTACCCAAATTCCAATACTTTGGTCTGATGTTGGATCGTATTGCTACCTACCTAAGAAATAAGAACTAAAATGTGAAACAGATTTGTATTTATATTTTAGAACCTGAGTAGATTGTACTTTATAACCTTTTCTTGTCTGAAACACCAAGAAATAAAGAGAGTCTATAAAGTTCCTACAATGATCTAGGAGATCCCAAAAATTTTGAAAAGATTGCTTCACGCCTTGGTTACAAAATCATAGCTCACAAACAGATGATCAATACTTTTCTGCACTAATCTGCTACATGAATAAATATAGAAACAACTGATGGCGCTATTCCCTAACACATCATCACACCCAGAAAGAGAATTTTTTCTGACAATGATAAGAAAACTTCAACACCTGGTGGAGAGAGATTGCTCTAAACGGGAGCCCAGGTGAGGATATCTAAGAGGAAGTCACCATAGATCACACCATAGATTTAAGAAAGGATTTAGAAATCCTTTTGCTATGCCACTTCACCTGCGGCTTCATCTTTTCTCAGGCATGTTTAGATATGTAGTGTAGTGAAGTGTAGTAAGATGAAGCCTCAAATCAAGAGAGAATAAAATATGATGGGGTTTTGATAATTTTTTGTTTTTGGCAAGGATTAAAAACTCGGCTGAGCCGAGTTGGGTCTACTCAACTCGGGATCGCCCAAGAGAGACTCGGGCGAGTCCCTAGGGACTCAGCCAACATATATATTGGTGGAGGGAGCCCTAAACACTTATTTTTGATGTTCTAAAAGAGAGGAGAGGCTTTGGGAGGCTGGCAGAAGACTCTTTGTGAAGAGATCTTGGCTCAAATGTGTATTTTTTGAGAGATTTATGCTTCCAAAAATCAAGATTACTATTCATTTAAAAGAGGCGTCTTTAGATTTTGGTGTTTGAGGTATGTATTTTCATTTTTTTTTTCTTACATGGGTGAGAGAGGATCATACTATGTTGGTTGTGGTTGAGGTTAAAATTTTTAGTTATGATTGCCATGGAAAATACATTTTTTTTGTATTTTTGGCTCGGATTTAAAAAAAATAAAAAGAATCAATTTATTTTTCATGATTTACGGTTTTTTTTAATTTTTGTAGATTCTCACTCTTTTGGTAGGGTATGTACTACATAGATCTATGGTTTTTTTCATAGATCTATGCATGTATGATCCAAAGTTGTAATTTTTATGATATTTTACATAAAATAAATAGAAAATTATATTTATTGATTTATACATGTTTATATAGTTTGGAAAAGATGATGAGGTATGCTTGTAGGCTTGTGGGTGGATTTTCCACTCAACTTTTTGGAAACATGTAATTTTTTTAATTTATACTTCAATTTTCACAAATCACAATATGATGTTCATTGTATAAATAGTTGAGGAATTATAAAGGCAGACTCAAAAGTTTTGGAGGGGCACCTAAGGTTATTTTTCAATTTTTTACAATTTTTCAGAATTTTTAATCATTTTAATACATTGTTTAAACTAAAAAAAACAAACAAAAAAAAAGGGACTTGGCCGAGTCCCAGCTGACACGGCCAACCCGAGTCGAGCCTTGAGTCCGAGTCTTTGAACCATGGTTTTTGCTGGCTTGAGAAGGAATCTTTTTGACTTTTTCTGTGTAGAAAGTATACAGTTTTTTGCTAATTAGTGAGTGACCTACGAATGTTTCTTTTTTGACTTTTTTTTAAATGAAAATGAGGAATTTTGAATTTTTATACTTTTGATGTGATCCACACATTTTTTCATGAAAGATCACTTCACTGTACTTTACTCTACTAACCATCCAAATACTAATCGAATAATGTTGAAATCTCATCCAATGCACCATGGCATGCCTGCAAGTTGAGTAGATAGATGCAGCTTCATTTTCTCCCCCACCCCTTTTTCTCCAAAATTACCTTTGGCATCTTTATCTATCTCAATTCCATCAACTTCCTTCATGTCCGTTGTGCTTTTTTCCCACACACTGATTGTAGTATTGCTGTAAAACTTCCTTCACTGGTAACAAATAATCTACTCTTCTTCATGGCCCTATCCTTATTGTTCGAGTATAATGCAGAACGGAGTATCAAATGCAAGGTGGCAGGGGAATATGGAAGAAATTTGGGGTAGGTCAAGCTTCACACTTGAAAGATTGGCCTTTTGCCAAACTCATTACAGGTGAGAAAAAAGAGCTTGAGAAGATCCCCAAAGAGCTTGAAGTTTCATTAATCATAGTCTAAACCTCTAATTCGGCATTACATGTATTTAAACAGTTAGATAAAAAACCTAGAACTAACCCTGGCCACTAAACAGTTTTAACAGCCAAGATTAAAATGTCCAACTTAAAAAAAAATTTAAACATAAATAAAACTATGTTAAAATGCTTGCCAAAGTGAGTATAAAAATATGTTGAATAAGGCAAAGCATACAATTCAATATGACTGATTAATGTAAAGATTCCTCTCTAAGCTTATCTCTTCCACAATGTAAAAATGCCTGCTAAAGCAAGTATCAAAATGGGGAATAGAGGGCTGGCATTGTGGATAAGGCGCCCACTCCCATAGTTCCCATCAGGTTTCGAACCTTGGTGGGAGCCCTTTATTTCCTATGTCTCCCATAGTTCCCATCAAGTTTCGAACCTTGGTGGGAGCCCTTTATTTCCTATGTCTTGGTCATTGTGCCAACCAAGCAAAAAAAAGAAAAAAAAAGTGAGTATAAAATGTATTAAATAAAGTAAAGCTTACAGTTTTATATGATTGATTAATATAAAGATTCCTCCCTATGCTTATCCCTCCCATATAAGTTAGAATGCTAAAAATGTTCTCCTATCAGCAGACTGGATACTTTTGATTTACAGTCTAGCTTGCAGGATCACTTAGATATCTATTTGATAGTGAGGGTGGAGCATATGGAAAGATCTCCTTATGCATAAGGTCTGCAATAAAAATTCGTTGTGTCAAATTATTGGCTTTTGATTGAATATCCATAAAATTTTGTGGTCTTTTAACCTTAGAAATCTTTGAGCTTCAATTGGACTGTGGATAAAAGTTTGATGATAGTGTAATTGGGGCTGACACCAAAATTATGAGGGATGAGAGTGTTTAGGAGCCTGCACTGGACAAATATGGGCCCATATGCATTGAAATGCAAATATTGGTGCCAGTATGAGAACATTTCTCATCTAAAGCCACGAGTTTGTCAGTGTACAGCCACGCAGAATGGATGTTCCTACCGCGCAGGTCGGAACTCCTGATCCTCACTAACTGCAGAAAAGCAGCCTTCATGAGCCATTTTTTCACCCATTTCCACCCTGCACCAAACATACCAAAAGAGAAGCCGTGATTTCAGGTGAATTGTCTCCCCATGTTTCTGCGGAAGTTCCTCTTACACAAATGCTCCCACGATTTTAAAGGATTACTATTCATGCTTATCCCTTCTAGAAATGCTAAAGTACCGACTTTGGTAAAAGCTTAAAACTTTATATCATTGAGAGTCATAAAGTTTCCACTAAGAATATGATTGATCGACAGAAAGTTTCCACTACAAGAATATAATTGATTACCATAAAGATTCAAAAGAGCACAGCAAAAGAGCGGTCCCAAATTCACACCCCCATTTCGGCTTGTAGCATGCAAGATGAGGGGCCCATCTAAGTAACTTTGTAATTTATTCCCAAAGCAACAGAAGCAAGAAGATAAACTCATTTGTTTCTTTTTTCTGTATTTCCTATGAAATTACAAAAAGTGGTCTTTGTATTAAACCTTTAGAATGCATAGTGATATTAAAAAAAAAAAAATTTCCTTGTTCCATACCCCGTTTCATCAGTGGCAGTGACTGAAATTATAAAATTAAAAAATTAAAAAAAAAAATCTGCATACAACTTGGGAAAAGACCAGGTAATAGAGAAGCCCTAGATATTGGAATATTATTGGTGCACGCTTTGGAAGGGCACTTGGCCCGTAATCCAATCAACTGATTGATCTGTCTCAACTAGGTTTGGTCCCTCCACAGTCGCTGCGAGCGATTGTATACTGAAATTGGTGTGCCCCTTACTGAGGCAAATGGGAGCTTGTATAGTGTCAAGGAGTATTTAGTAGTGGGGGAGTAGTTTGCAGATTTGAGGGCTCCTCACTACCCTAAGAATGGAGATTCTTCAATGTGGATTTAACATATCTGTATATATCAATATACATGATAATCAATTCAAATTAAAAAATTTTTATATGCAAGATAATACTATAATAAGGATAATAGAAGAAAAGTAGGATATTGCATATTACATAATTTGTTACTAAATATCGAGTGTAAAAAATCAAATACAAGTTTAAAATTGCATTCTAGAAATCATTTTTTAATTGTTGACTCTAAGTTTGGGCTTGCCCTCATCAAAAGAAAATCCTAGGTCCACCACTTTCTCTATGTATAGGACTCCTTCCTCACTGCTGCAGCTAGGGATCGATCCTTAAGCAAGTATATTTAGATGATTCCCCTTGGCAAGGTGGGGGCAAATGATAGATTTATGGACGGAATATTGGAGTAAAGGCTATAAAGTGGTGATCTGAACATATAACCATTACTTTTTTGAAGATTTTACTTAACTAGATCCGTGGGTGAGTAATCATTTTCCATCAAAGGAGAGGTTATTTGATGGTCTTTTTGAATGGTCAGCTTTAATAATTCAGTAGACAGATGATACTTGGAAATCCTAAGTATTCAAACCCATTTAAGCAAACAAACCCCACATGATCATTTGTCAATATTTCCTCTTCATCCAAAAGACTTATCCACCGTTGGTCCTTCACTCCTCAAACTTGAATAAGAAATCACATTCCTAAGAAGGGCTACTTGCCCGGTGGTAAGGAGCTGCAATCCTTAATTGGTTATCTAGATTTCAAAACCTTGGGTACGCCACCTTTTTTTCACATCTGCGGGTTATCATCCCACTTTTATGAGCTTTCTTTCAGCGTGTGCAAGCTATCTTTCCACTTTTATGAGCTTTCTTTCAACATGTGCAAGCTCTGCTTAAGTCCCAGCCCCCTTGGCTAGTGTACAAAAAACATGCCGTTCCTTATGCCATCCTAAGAATTAAGTAGAAGTCAGGCCAACTATTCCAAGCTGTTACCCTGCTTTCAACATATATATCCCTTTGAGATGATTTCAGGTTAGGACTTTGAGCACACCAAGCCAAGAACATTTTTTTTATTATTTTTTGGGTATACTAAACCCACCCTTTGATGGGTAAGGTTGGGTTGTGTTTAATGGTGAATTGGTGATAATATATTGGTTATAAAATCTAAAATATATGGATGCAAATCAATGAAGCTGGGGTGTGGGAGGATTGGAACACTTAACCTCCTCCTATCTCGCACATTTTTAAGAACAATGTCATATTATGAGGGTAATGGCTCTACTTGAAACACATGACCGGCCTCAATCCACTCCTCTTACGGTCATGAGATTTTAGATTTTGGACTGAGTTGGGCTGGGAGTGGATTTATAAGTTTTTTAGCTAGAGTTTGCAATCTGCGCGTAGAACCTATATCGCTTAAGTGGCAATTGATAAAATGGGATTTGACATATTAATCCTTCTTAAACCTTATTTTCGTAATTTCATTACTGAAATTTAAAGAATCAGAGTTACTTGACTTTGGTTACATTTTCTTTACTTTGTTGCACTAGATCCCATAATATCACTTTCCCTTTTCACCTCTCGTTCCTATTTTAAGGTGCAAGACCATCACCAAGATGAAAAGCAGTGAAACTTACAAATCGGGAAATCGGGAGTGAGTGGCCCTAGTAGTTCATTCACATCCCCTTTGACATATTGTAATTTATCAATTTCTATAATAGCCATTATTCTCTTTATGTCATGTGAAAAAACAATTTGAACCCTTGATTGGGTTAAGGTCCCTTAATCAAATTTTCCTTTTTTATTTCAATGGATCCAATTGATTAAGCTATTCAAGCAAGCAATTAATCAAATAAACCACAAAGAACGAGAGGCACAATATTTTATGTGGAAACCCTGCTAGGAAAAAGCCGTGGGTCCTTTTTTGCCCATAACAAAGGTTACAAAAACTAACAAAACCATCCCCCAGTTGGAACTCAACCTATCGATTGCGATGACCCTGCCAGCACTTCGCCGTACACCTTAACTGCGCTTGATCCAAACCCCCTTGAAGGCTCTTCAAGATGAATCTACCATAAGAGAGTAGATCTAAAATTCTAGAGTAGCAGCTTCAGCACAAATTCTCTTTTGAATGCTCTAGAGAAGATGATGAATCTCTCCTATTGATCTCTTGTGAATAGCATCGAAAGAGTGATTTTCAAAGAGGTAGAACTCCTTTTGCAAGCCTTTGGTTCATGTATTGCCTTTAGGGTATGTGCCTAAGATTTTATTTGAGAAATTTCGCTTTAAATATTCAAATTTGTGAACATCATGGGCGTTCGAAAGTTTGCTGGAGCGTTAGAACATCTGCACTCCCAGTTAAAAATTCTGTGTAGAAAAAACAATCTGAAAAATGCATTCCATCTTGGGCATTCAATGGGCGTCTGAACGTGGCATTTTTTTAATTATAAACAATACAATTCTACAAACTTCCGAAAGTGATAACTTTGTTTGATTGACACAATCTTGGGCACCCGAACATCTACTCAAAATGAGCTCTCTAATGGTAGATCGTTTGTCATGATCCAAAGTATAATTTGAGAGATATGACCTTTTTTTCTCCAAACACCTTCATTTAAGCGACCTGTTAAATCATGCAACCATCCAATCTAAAAAAATAAAAATTACAACTCAATATTTCCCAAGTTTTGTCCAACCCATTGAATATGCCAATAACTCACAATCTTACATCATGGTATTTGTTAGTTTCAATAACATCAACTTTCTGCAACCAGCAAGCAAACTTGTTTTTTACAAAACATGAAAAATGGTATTGTGTGAAAAGTGACTACACATATGACCACCATTTCTCAGGTTCTATAGTTCGAGAAGTTTTCACTTTAAAATATCACATAGAAGCCATGATATCATGGGATTTATCAATTTCTTTGACATCCACTGTTCCCATGATATCATGGGATTTATCAGTTTCTACAGCATATACTTGGTTGCAACCAACAAGCAAACTCGTTTTATTCTTTACAAAATACAAAAGGTGACTTTTGTGAAAAATAGATGCACACATAATCGTTGTTTCTAATGTTCAATCATTGGAGAAATTCTCACCTAAAGATGATGCATAAAAGTTATAGTATCATGGGACAATACCATGAATCAGGGGGTTTATTACTTTTTGTGACATACAATTTTTCATGATCTTCTAAGACTACTTTCTCCTAAGTTATGAAGTCCAATGCACTCAAGCTTTTTCCATTTCACATTGGTGATGATCTTACAAGTAAAAAACAAAAGAAGATGTGAAAGAGGAAAATGACTAAACAAACGAGTAGGATTTTTCAAATTTTATTTATTTATTTTTAGATTGAGATCTCTTGATATCATGAGATTTGGCCAAAAAAGTTACAAAAAAGCTGTTGACGAGAATCAAGCGACTCTGGTGACATTAGTTATATCTTAGTCATAAAATTGGAGAGACCAAATTTAAGGAGAATTAATGTGTCAAATCCCCTTGCTAAAATGTAATACCTGAGGGCCCTGATTTGACTCCTCCCTCCTACAATTCCTAACCTCTCTTTATATTCTAAAATAATATTCGACCTGATCCATACCTGTCATAAGGTCGGGGTTTCCTTCCCATACCATAATCCTTCACAAGTCAAGTTAGGCATAGGACAGATCATATGCCAATACAATTTGGATCCAAGTTCAGCCATCTTGTACCAAATTTGGCCAGATGCAACCTCTAGGGCCTGTTTTTTTGCTGGAATTCAAAGAATTACTGTCTCTAGAATTTATAAATCCCCCAACATAGTGGAATTTCAAAACTCTCCTTTGAAATTGGCATCCAGGAATTCCACTAAAAAGTAAGTTAACTGTAATTCTAAAATTCCCTGAGCGCATTTGAGTACTTTTAAGTGGGTGCTATTTCTAAATTTCTGAAAAGAAACAAGCCATTTACAAATCCCAGGGGCCAGCCCATCTTATCATGCCCAAAAATCCCCAATAACCCAAATTCCTATCAAGAATTCTACAAAAGAAACAGGCTCCTAATGTTAAATAACAGCTGAGAGTTTTGGTTACAATATAAGTAATAAGTATATAATTTAATATATGTATCAGTCGGATAAGGTAGGCTATTGGGCCTGTTCTTTTACAAGAATTCTTGCCAAGAATTTGGGTGGTTAGGGTTTTTGGGACATGATGTGACATATTGTCCCCTGGCATTTGTCAATGCCATATTTGTTCGCTAGAATTTTTTATTTCTACCGCTTGAAAGGACTCCATTAACCCTTTGGAATTTCAGAATTCCACCTCCTTCACCTTTTACTAAAATTCCTGAATGCTCAAGTACAAGGGAGCATTCAGGAATTCCACTATGTCTAAGAATTTCAGAATTCCCCAGACATGAATTATGGGAATTATTGTAGAAGAACAAGTAGGTCTATTTGGTTAGAGGCATTTCAGGCGGGAATTAAGCTTGTTGGAAATTTCTAACATTACTTTCAACTTTGATCCCTTGAGCATTCCAAATGCCCTATTCGATACAAGAATGCTGAAGTTCGGCCCACAAGAAATATCTGTTTTGGCCTTATGAGTTCCTAGAATTCCTGCATTCAAAATGCTAGCGGGTGTTGAGCATTTGGAATTCTACATTTTTGGGGACAGTGTTTGAAATTATCAAGATGCTCCAAGACAAGAATTTTCACAATTCTTGCAAATAAACAGGCCCTAAACCCCAATCCTTCTCCAAGTCCAGCTCAAGTCTAAGTATGCCCACCCAAAATTAAATAAAACCACTACCAAACCCACCGTTAATTAATTGGAAGCAAAGTCAGGCAGGTCAACTATTTATCGTGGGGGCATTATGACATGTGTAGAGCCTACTAGCAATAATCATTTTTAGAGAGTACTTGAAATTTGTATGTTTCAAAAAAGCGTAAAAGTTTTTTCACGGTTCTCTCAACCCTGTCATGTCCATAATTTTTTGAGAAATAACAAAAATAGCCTTCCCTCATGACAGAGTTTTTTTCTTTTCTTAACTTCTTTCCTCTGTAAAACTGACCAATTTAATTTTGATAATCATAACCATTAAATGAAGCTAGTGTTTTAGTCATTTGGAATCTTCCTTTTTTAACCATCCATGTATAAAGTCCAACGAAGTGGGGCCCCATTGGGTCATTTGGGTTGGACTTGATCATTTCTCTCACCTGATTCATTAAAGGAAATAATTGAAAAATGATATAAGGGTTTTTTTGTTATTTCTCACAAAAAAATTATGGAGAAGATTGATTGAAAGAATCATGAAAAACTTTATACTTTAAAAATATTCAAATCATCATTACTTTTTTTAGAATGAATCAAAAGTTCTATGCCTTTTTGTGATTTTCCCCTTATATTACAACTCATGTCCATCCATTTTCTTCTTGCAACTAAAAATTACTGAGGAGTTGTACATTGGGATTTCGGCCATGCACTTGCGTTTAGAATTAGATATTCCCTTCAGCTTGTCAAATTTTCAAATTTTTTCCAAAGCTGTGTTGTACTAATTGTATGTAGAAATATGACTTAAATGCCTCAGATATTATCATATTGATCATTTTTTTGCTTTCCTTTTTCTATAGTGTCCTTTCCAACATTTCTTTGCTCCTCCTAGCCGACTTTGTTATTGTAAGAGATATGTATGTTAAAGATTCTTATCTTAGAGATAAAATTAAATTGTTTTAGGTTTGTTAGAGAGTTTAGGTTAGTTTAAATTTTGAATAATACTATTGTTATTCGATGTATAAATGAGAGGATTCCTCTCAGAACAATTATGGTGAAATTTATGGGAGTGCAGTTACTGTTAAAATTCTATATGGTATCAGAGCCTACTGAATTTCTACAGTTACAACCATTCTAAGCATTTTTCTTTTATGATCTTCCTACTCCTTATAAAGGTATTATAGGTCCTTTTATAATATTCTAGGATGATGGATCCTTCTACCAAACGGAAAAAAAAGATGATGAATCATATTATTCCTTTTTCTTGTTTTTTCTTTTTTCTTTTTTTTTTTGGATGGATGAAAAGTTAAGACTTATGAAACAAGGATCAGTGATTTTTCTATACAGTTTAGGTTTGATGGCTCCTTTTTGCTCACATTTTAATGTATTAATGATGGAATGTTGATGTGTTGAGCCATGTCGGGTGATCTTCATCATGAATCTGATGATGGAAGATGGATTTAGTGGGCCATCTTGGGTGATGGTGGAGAGGATTTCTATTTCATAATATATCTATATCTATATTTATATCTATATCTATATCTATATCTATATCCTTGTAAAAAGACACATTTTTGTCCTGCTTTCCATAGTTTCAGCTGCTTCACTATTTGCATCCTCATGGCCCACCTGTTCAACATGTAACATATACCATCGATGCTCCGCTGGTGTGAAAATGGGCGTTCAACAAGTGTCCTGATATTTCTTTCCTCTATTCTCATCTCATCAATTTGGATGGAAAAAAATAAAAAATAAAAACCAAACATTTTGGAGAAGGGAAAAAACCAGATCTGTTTGATGGTGAAGGATCTTATCAGTTTGGAAAAGAAAAGCAAACGTTTGTGGTGTTTAGGTAAAACTCTCCCATGCTTCTACTGGTTTTTTTGTTTTTCTACTGTTCGAGCAATATATGTATGCACATGATGTCTTCTCTATCTGCCTCTTCCTTTTCACAAATCTTTAGTTGAAAATGAAGTCTTTGATTGGTTTGCAATTGCTTACACTTTTGTTTTGTTCCTTTTTAAATATTATGTTGAGTATCAATTGTTTGATTAAATGTCTGATAGAAATTGAATCTCAATTGCTCATACTTCTCTTTTGTTCCTTTGTAAATATTATGTTGAGCATGAACTGTTTGATTAAATGTCTGATAGAAATTGAATCTTAATGCTTTAATTATTTAAAACGGTTTAATTCCTATGAGAAGGTAACATTTTCTCACTCATGGCTTCCATTGCAAAATTAAATAGGGTTGAATGCATGCTTCACTCAATCTTTTCTATATATACATCCATCATGTATATAGTAGTGGCTTGGGTCTGTACAATGATAATCACAGTATGTATTGCCCATTGAACAAGGTATGGCCTACAAATTTTGCTGCATCATATCCTTGGGCCCAGTACTTATACAATGAGCAGTTCCATGGCTCTTGCAAATTAGTGGTTGGGCCATTAACTGCTCTAGAGTGGCTTCAGCCTAACATCCATGTCAGTTTTCCTATGTCAAATATGTATCAACATTTGTTAGAGACACATGCAGTGTGTGGGTGCTTGAATCAAGTCCTAAAGGTATATAAAAAGGAAGCTTTGTTTAGCAGGTGTTCTCCTGCTTGCTTTGTTTTTCTCCTCTTGCTTTCTCCTCTTCTCACTTGCTTCCACCTGCCTCATCCCTTCTACTGCTTCAATAGTTTCTTGTTCATTTGTTCTCACGTTTCACTTAAATGCCATGTGGAGGGTACCAGTGGGAACATGAGTCATCCTTTCTTCCCTCTCCATTCTCTCTCTTTGAAATGGGTATGCTTGAAAGGAACGGCAAGGTCAGGAAAGGATTGAGAACAACATCAGAGGCCTCCCAAGTCCCAATGGAAAATGGATAGAGAGCTTCGATAAGGTTGATTTTGAGGGTAGAAATGTAGAATTCACATGAGGGTTTGGGATTTAATGGAGTTTGAGAACAATGCCCAACCACCAAATAACTAATTTCGCTGGTGCTGCTTCTACTGCCAACATGGTTTCAATCTATCTATTTCTCATACTTGTTCTTTTTTTTTGAAAGGTCGTGTCTTCATTTTCCTTCTCCTATCCTTGCTTAATTCGCTCTCTCTTTGTTTTGGCTTCTTCAAAAGGTTTTTTTTTTTTTTTTTGCCTGTGTTTGTTCTACTTCTCAAGGAAGTGTTTTTTTCATTTCTTTTCTACAGTTGTAATAGTGCATTGAATGTGTTTGCTAAATTGCTTACCTGACTTAAATTTTATAGTTGTAAGTGCTTATAATGTATTTATTTAATTGGCAAGTGGATTTGGCCATTTGCCTCAATGTGTGATTTGGGTATTTATAAAATTGAGGTGAGATTCAAACATATTTTCTACCTACTTTCTTCTTTCTAGGTTATTGTCTTCATTTTCCGTCTCCCATTCATGGCTGCAGAAAGGGAGCCCAAAAGGATGAAAAAACCTTCTTGTTCGGAGACCCTCACATATGACGACATACACTTAGATTTTTCCATTTTTTTTTCTTGCAACCATAGTTAGTGAAAAAGCATCTACCAAAATAGAACATCAATTGGAGCACCTTCTTGTTCTCCATGTTATTTTTTCACGCAATGGGAATACATCTACCAAAATACAATATCAATTGGAACATCTTTTTTTTTTTTTTGGGTCCTTACTTTTCCTAATAGTGTAGTGTACCCACAATGTTGGGTAGTTATCTGAAATTCCTTGTCTTCTTTTCAGAATTTGGTCTTAATATTGAATTCTTGATGACCTTTTTTACATATGTAGCCAAAAGATTGGGATGATAAGGAGTACATTGCTAGTCCTGAAGTTAAGAAGCTAGAGGTACTCTTCTCTGTATCATGGAAAACAACCAAGCATTCTTTTAGAAAATGCTAGCTTGGTAAAATGTTTTAAACTTTTGATCATAATAAGTGTATTTACTACTTGACTATCAATCGGGGACCACTATATCATTATCATCATTCTCATTGCCACCATCATCATCCAAAACAGTGTGAGATTTATTGTTGTTACAAGAATGACCTAGTATTTATATAAAATCAAGTAAGTAAAGAGGAGTTGTTACTCATCCTTGCCTTCTTGTGGTTGCTTCCAAGTAGAATACTTCCAATTTTCTTATGTGTATTGAAACTTCATATCCTATAATCTTGAATTTCATAAAACATAGTTCTTTGGGAGCAATCTCATTTAATGGCTCAATGACTCCATACTTCTTTCATTTTGTCAGCAAGATTTTTGCTCAGTCTAAAAAAATTACTTTTCTTATGTTTTTTATTTTTTAATGATAAATGATAATTTATCAATATAAATTCTAATACAAGGAAAGGTGATGCTGCTAATTGTATCTTTATGTGATTAATTTGTCACTCTTAGCATCCAATTATTGGGCTTCATGGTGAAATATTGACCTGTTATCTTTCACATCATACTTATTAGCCAATTATTTCTCATCATAAACCCAAGTGTAAGATTGATATAAATTGTGAATGAAATTATGCTAATAAGTTTTAATATATGCACATTTAGATTCGAGTAACGATAAAATAATTATCGGAATATGTAACAAACGTACCCATCACTAGTCTATTTAAAAAATCACACATTACAATATCCCACAGCGAAGGGCAGTTTAGTCATTTATTCTATAGATCGTAAGTACAACACACATCTGTATATTATTAGAAATTTGATAAAGTAGAAGGTATCTAATTCTAAAGGCAAGTGTATGGTAAAAAATCATAAAAATCCCTTGTACATTTAAATGATCTACATTGAGCTTTCCAGTGGTCAGCAAATGTCAAAAATTTCCTCCTGAGCCCCGTGGAGAGTATTCAGCAGCTTTCTGATCATCACTTTTAAGAAAAAAGTTAAAATGCTAGCTACTAAAGCTATCAATTTTGTATGATTGATTTAACAAAAAAATTCTTGTCTACCCATATCTCTGTTGAAAAAGTAATAAAATGCCAAGCTAGGGTATGGTAAAGACTCTCCATCCCAGACTTAAGGGTGTGTTTGTTTACAAGCATCCCTGACAAGAATGCAGGCTTTCCGGGATTCCTGAATTCTTGTACCCCAATGCTTTGTTTGGTTGGCTTTTAAGGTGGATATATGATACCATGGAATTCAAGAAGCGGCTTTTGATGGGGTTTTTGAATGCTTGGAGGGGCGTGAGCATTTGTGGATTCCGGTTTGGGCATTCATTCCGATGGGAAGCAGGAGATCCTCAGGCAACTGCAAATTCAACTGTATTTTTTTACTTTTCTGTGTTTTTTACTTGGCGAGCATTTCTTCTTTCTTCTTTATCTTCTCTCTCTATTGTTTGAACATTGCAGATTATTTGCAAGGCATGATGATGAGATCCTAGGGCAGAGATGATTTCCCAGTTCATATGAGATGGTTTTCAGAGTTTTCTGCATTATATGAGATGGTTTTCAGAGTTTTCTTGGAGATTTATGTTTGATGATGAATCTGGCCAGAAACCCCTGTTTTCCTCATGTTAGGGTTTGTAATGAACCTAGCAGAAATGGGCCTTTTTCTTCTTCTTCTTCTAGGCAGTAGTTTTTTCAAAATTCTAGCCTGATCCCTACCCTGTTAGATCACATTTGTTATTAGTACTGAAATGACTCTCAGTAAGCCAGAATTTATAAAACACTTGAGGTAGATTCATACCCAGGTGCCTCGTTCGTATCTTGAATATGGTATTATGCCATTCAAATATAAGATTACTCATAAGCATTTGCAAAGCGCAGGGCAGAGATGTCTTAGTACTGATGATAGCAGTAATTGCAAAGCTCAAAAGCCTCTTGTATTAACCTGGGATGCCAACTGTTGGTCCTCGAGCTCACAGCAGAGTTATAATAGAAAACCCATCTGTTTAAGCTCATAAAACATGGCACAAGCACCATCATCCACCACCTGACTCTTGGAAGCCCTGATTTCTGCCTAAACAGTGCAGCAAAATAATAGATTCATCATTGTCATCATGAAATATTTTATCACATTTTTCCCGCAGCCAGAGCAATGATATGGTCTGCAGTCACTAGACTAGTCTTGTTGGTTCTATCATGCAATAATCATGGATGAACCTTTTGCCTATAACTGGTCATCCTGTCAGTTCTACAATGCGGTCATTATTGGGATGGAATGGTTTATACAAAAATATCCATGTAAAAATAAACATAATTAGACAATTAATTATATGAGTCTTGAAGACTGAAAGATGAATGGTAAACACGTGAGAAATGAAAGGAAGGCTGCTCTTATAATTGAGTGAGTGTTAAATTGGTTGAGAAACAATTCGTTGGTGGTTAGCGAAGGTGGTGAATTAATCATAGGTCCATGCAGGCTCTACAAATTGGTTGGCAGAATTTTAAGCATACTCCTCATTGTAAAATTTTAACACACCACATTGAAAATCTGCTTTCAAAGAGACACCCCTCATTATAACATATTGCACATGTATAGAAGTTGCTTGAGTTAACTTTCTCAAAATGAATGGAAGTATAATGTTTACTGTCCATTTGCAAACATTTGTATGATGCCTGGTTGGCGATTTGGAAGCAAAGTTGTAATAGTTGTGCACTGCCTATCACATGTGAACATTGAAACTTGAAAGTGATGCTCCTTGACACTGGCACAGAAGGATTATTTAAATTAGATGGATCTCATAGAATGTTAAATTGGTGGAACATAAAAATAGGATATTGAGGTAGGTCTTCCCAAGCCACCAGAGGGCAACAATTGTAAAATTCATGTTTACTGTGATCCATAGTTCTTTTATGGTTGGAAAATTCATGTTTACTGTGATGCTTTGATGATTTTCTTTGCTGTGCTTGTTAGACTTTTCTCTCCATGTACAAAAGTTACTGATGTCTTCCTTGTCTTCTGGCTTATTTATTATTCTGGCACTGATATTATTGCTGTTCTGAGTGAGCAGTTACAGCTATTTCACAATGCTTGACTTCATTCAGGTGAAGTGTTCTTGACAGGAGTGTTTCATCATTAAGTGGTCCAATCCATGTTGTTGATGCAGGCTAGTCCATCATGCTCAGGCACTAGAACAGAATCTTTCCCTTCAAAGCACCCTCACTTGGATGAAATCTTTACCTTTGAAGTACCCAGGTCTCTAATTGGCCTTTTATGGTCAAAATATGGAATTTCAATAATCTTATTGAAACTAATTGTTGAGCTATGTATCCAATGATAGGATTGTCTGGCTAATGCGTGGTGGGATATACTAGATGTATGGATAATTGAAAGCTGCCTTTTCATCAGTTTAGGAGTGTGCTAGCCCAAATTTGATTCACAAATTTGATCTCTCTATCTTAGGGGGATTTGATTCGCAGAAGGCATAACTTAAACAGGGTTTTAGTGGTTAATGAATGTGGCAGCTCTGACTTGAGGGAAAGAAGGTTGGATCTAGTCTGCAAATTTGACACTAAAAAAGATTGAGATATGTTACATTGGACGTTCACCATTTAAAAAGAATTCAGGGTAACAAGTAGGGCTAGAAATTCATTGAATCCATTCTTCGAATAATGGGCTTTGGACGGGTTGAGAGACTGGATAAAGAATTGTATTTAGTCTACATTTTGTTTCTTTAACACTAAAAAATCTATAAATTGAGTTTTTTCAATATTTATTATATGGTTGTGGATGAAGAATGGATTGATGAAGAATGCATTATATGGATGGATGAGTCTATGCTTCAGTAGATATATGTTTGTGGATGTCATTTTGTCAAATATCATTTGAATGCCATTTATTGCTATTTAAATATTTTATATAGATAATTCAATGCATTCAATCAATTTTATTTGTGTAACATGAATTGAATTTGAAGGTAAATTTAATTCGACTTGGATATCCTAACAAGCTATCAAACAATGCATTAATAAGATTCAAGGTAAATTGAATTCTTAGGTATGAAATTTCAAGATGAATCAAACAGAAAATTAAAATTCAAGTAAAATTTAACAATATTTTGAATTTTAGCATTTTTAATTTTTTAAATTTCATCAGATATAAATTCTCCAAACATTTGCAACCAAACGACGCTAAGTCTGTTATGGTGCTTCGCGTGCGAATGGTCATGTGCTTCCCCTACGAATAGTCAAAAGTTATAAAATGCTAACCTAAGGGTACAGCCAAAAGTCTCCATCCCGGACTTAAGTGGGTAATGGTGCTTCTCCTGGGAATAGTCATGTGTGTGATGGGTGCTCGCCACCTACCCTCTTCTTTTTCCACGTCCGTATGCTTCTTTTTCCACATCCGAATAGTCCTGTGTATATTATCACTTTTAGAAAAAGGTTAAAATGCCAGCTAATAAAGCTATCAATTTTGTATGATTGATTTAACGAAAAAGATTCCTATCTATCCTTGTCTCTTTTGAAAAATTTATAAAATGCCAACCTAAGGGTACGGTCAGATGTTTGCCTCCCGGACTTAAGTGGGTGATGGTGCTTCTGCTGGGAATAGTCATGCGTGTGATGGTGCTCGCTACCCACTTACTTCTTGTTCCACATCCCCACTTATAACATTCTGCAACAGTAACTGCACTTATAAAAAATAGCCTCTTATCCGCGTGGTAACGTGCTAGTTCTTACATGTAAAATTAGGATTCAAACTTGGTGAGAAACCTTTTCTCATGTGAGGACATATCATCTCATTATAAATTTTTTTGCCTCATCACAGGGTTCTTCAACTTTATCCGAAGTATCTCTCCTTACTTGACGGCTCCCTCGTTAGAGGGCTAGGGGTCCCTACCCCCTAAGGCTGTGGGAGAAAAAAACCTGCAGTTCTCACTTTTTAAACATGACCAATTGTTTGAATCTTAGTTGTGTGCCCCATAAGCTTGGGTTCTACAACAAAAATCCATAATCCTAGTTACCACCTAAAGTATTGTTCATTGCAAATCCTTTAGCATGAGAATTTGATTTGTGTTTGAGATGTGGAGGTCCAACATAGATATTATCTTGACCATTCAAAGATGAATCTCATCTCCTCCAACCATATATCATTAAGTCTCGACTCAAAGGGAATGAGTCCCACCATCGTGGTGATCAATTGGCCTATGGGACCTTCCCCTTTTGAGCTAAGGATATATGGTTGGAGAGGATGAGATCATCTTACATGGTATTATGGCTGTGACAAAGGATTTGACTAAATGGAAATGAGCTCCATTAACAAAGTTTTATTTGTGTAACATGAATTGAATTTCAAATTAAATTTCCCAACGAACACTCCTTCGCCTTACATTATTCTCTACTTGATCAATATATACCTTGAACACGCAAGATGGCCTCACAAACTTCTACAAGAGATTAAGAAAAAATTTCTTTTTAGAACAAAGCTTTAGCAATTTAACTCTCAATAAAAGCTCTAAAGAAGATGATTTCAATATATAATCTCACTTAAATTAATGAGATTTATATTCCATGCTTTAAGGTTAATAGAGAACTCCTTTTCATAGCCCTAATTTTAAGTCTCATAATGTTGATCCAATTAGGGAAAGATTTGACACAAAATAGAAAAGTTTCACTTAAAATTGGAATAGAAATCCAAAAGTCCAAGGGGAACTTTACGCCATCCGATCGTTCGATCGGGCACTACTTCTACCTCCAATTCAATCGATAAGGCAATCCCTATTTTTCACAATTTTTTCTCTTCAACTCCTTTGGTGACTTGTACCTTAGTCTATCTAAAAGAGTCTAAAGTCTATCTAAAAGAGCCTAAACTACAACTTAATGGACCCAGAATTTTGTTTAATCCATGAATTAATCAACATATATAAATCCTTACATACCTACCTGGATAAAAATCAAAATCGTTAGAGACTTTAGGTGAGTGGTTTATGAATGACATGGGCCAGAATCAAGTTGAAATTAGGAAACTAGGAAACTGACCTCAAGTGTAACTGCTGGCACATAATTTAAAATAGATGTCCATACAAATTGATATCAAATTAAATCAGGCTATTGTGCAAATTTAAGCCAAGCACCTAGTAGTTGAAACTGATACTAACCCGGAACAAATGTCCAGCGATTTTCCATCCGTTTCAACTTTTACTTGGATGTTGTGGTAAAATCATTCACGGGTCTTCAAATGTTACAAATGTCCAGAGATTTTCCACCCGTTTCAACTTTAACTTGGATGTTGTGGTAAAATCATCCACCGGTCTACAAATGGATCAATTAGCAGGTCATTTGCCAAATACCAATCAAAGACTCTCTCTCTCTCTCTCTCTCTCTCTCTCTCTCTCTCTCTTTGAGAAAAAGTTAAAAAAATGTAAGTTTAGGTGGGGTACGAACGTAAATCACGCGTGGAGGGTCTGTCTCTCTCATTTTTTTAAGAAAAGAAGAGAAAGGAGAGCAGAAAGTAGAAGAACAACTAGGAGAGGAATAGGGAAGAGGAAGAAACAGTTTCTCAGGTATTCTCTCTCATTTTTATTCAATTCCCAGCTGATAATGCAACACAATTGGGAAGATATCGATCTTTTTACAATTTTGTATGGTAATGATACCTATAAAAATGTGTAATTTATTATTATTATTATTTTTTTTTTTTTGTGATTCTAATCCAACTATAAGTATAAGTTGGATGGGTATCAAATTTGGACATTACACCAGTTGAAGGTTAGAGTTTTTAAGAATTCTTCTTTATTATAAAAACATGAGGTTCTTTCATCCTTTTCAGAATTTTTAGAACGTGAAACCCATTAGTTTTTCATATCTCGGGGCCCACTTGTTTTGATAGTTTAGTGGTGCATGAAATTTGATAAATGTCCGGTGAAATAAGCATTGAAATATAACAAATAAAGCACTAAAAGTTTAGCAAAGCTTGTAATTTTATAGGATTGATCAATATAAAAATTTCCACTACAAAAATTATGGTTAATCAATACAGAACAAAAGAATGATCCTAGATTCACCCCCTATTGATTTCTCCATTTACTCCCTAGTGTCAAATACTCTCCACCGCACATAAAATTTTTTTAAGAAAAAGTCCTAATCTACCCCTCCTCCCCTTCCCCTTCACCCACCTCCTGCTCTCCCTTCATCTCCCTCCCCCTCCCAGTAGCAAGTGGGGAGGGAGCTTGGGTGGCCCTCCTAGCCGGCCGGCGATGGTGACTTGGGGGGATGGGTAATGATGGGAAAGGGGAGGAGGGGTAGTTTAGAAATTTTTTTAAAAACATTGTGTGCAGTGTGATGAGTAATATATGCTGTGCAAATAGCAGCTCCTTGATTTATTTAATATGCTCCTTGATTTATTTAATATAAATATTCATGTATATCCTTATCTCTTTTGATGATTTTTTTTTTTGCTTGCTAAAAGGGTAGTTCATCACAACCTTATTATTGTCTTAGTGACCTGATTCTGATGAGCAAGGACTACTTTTCTTAGGAGATATTTACATGACTACACATATATTACTCGAATAATGCAAGGGAGTGAGTCGAACTCGAAACCTTGGGAGCAAACCTAAGGCTCAAACTAACTAAGCCACCGTCTTACGGCAAAAGTTTATGATAGATTTTTTTAATGTTGATTTTTGAGAATTCATGTGATGGCTTGTCTACTAGAGATGCCAATTTCTTTTTAGGAATTTCTCAATTCCAACTAGCTAACCTAAGGTGCAATTCAATTGGCTTAAGATTACAATTTGGTCTTCAAGGTTGTAGGTTTGAGCTGCACTACTATACTAGGGTTATGGTGATTTATCCGGCTCCCTTTGAATATGAAGGAATTAGTCCGGCCTAGACGGCTGAACACCCTTCCTTTATGGGGATAATCCAACTAGCTAACCTAAGGCATAGCTCAATTGGCCTAGGATTATAGTTTGTTCCGGAGGTTGCGGGTTTAAGCCACGCTACTATATTGGGGTCATGGGGTTTTATTCGGCTCCTTTTGAATAAAAAGGGATTAGTTCAACTCAAAGGGTCAAAACACCTCCCTTTATGGGATTATTTAAAAAAAAAAAAAAAACAAACCCAACCGGCTAAAGTCTATGGCGTGTGATGTTGCTTCCCCCGGGACTACTAGTATATTTCTACTCCATCCATTAAAGTAGGACTAAAGGTAGAGACTTGCGACCTACTCTCTTCTTTTTCCACACCCACCAGCACGTCCATTTGGCAACATTAACTGTAGCTCTTACAGCAGTGGATGTACCACGTAGCCTAAAAGGGGCATCATTTTGTAAAAACATACAAGTTTCTCTCCTAAGTTTCCCAACCGAGACGAGAAACCCATTATCTCATGAAGCTTTCAAATCTCGCGGCCACTTGCAAGTTTCCACAGTGGGGCAGCTAATTTTAAATTAAAAAATAGGAGGATTTAAAAAAAAAAATCATGTGAGTCCACCAAACGATAAACCTCACACGCAAATTGTGGGTGCTTCGGAGCTGATGCTTTTTTTTTTTCACCCAATTGGGGGTCGCGCTCTTGTTTCTTTTGTAACGTAAAGAAATTAGAGTTTTTTCATCTTCTCCTTCTTCTTCAACCCTCCCCTTCTTACCTAAGGTGCTATTCATCCACATCTGCCTCAAAAATTTATTGATGTCTCTATTGGGAATGATAAATTATGTTTTAGATGTAAGTGAGGTGGAGACGAGTGGAGGTGAGAGAAGCCACTATTTATTAGTAATTTTTTAAAAAGCTTAGAGAATAGGAAATGATTTCAACTTGGAGAAACAAATAAATATATTTTTGTTCCTCCCCCTCTCTTTTGTCAAGTCAAAAGCGGGTGGGGGAATAATAAGGAACAAAAGAAAAAAAAAATTCAAATTCAGTCTTAAGAAGAAAAAAGGGCCATACATATAGTGGAGAGGAGAAAGAACGGTTCTACTTCGACCCCCATCTTATCAACTTTACTGTTAGATATTTGATGAGACAAAGACAATGAGCAACCCATGGCTCTTTAAAATGAATGCGACCACCCGAATGCTCGTTCTTTAATTCGAGGCATGAACACGATTTCTAAACCGTAACATTTTTGTTTTAGGAGGAAACTTGCCCATTTTTACACGCCCAAATCCCATGGTATTAATGTTGGTTAAAAGAAAGGATGAAGATAACAAAAAGGAAACAAGGAAGAAGGAGAGGGTTGAAGAAATCCCACTTTCTTCATGTTATAAAGGAAACAGGGGAGCATTGAACTCTCTGTTGGTATAAAAAACCTGTAATGGGTTCATTGCTCTTTTACAAGAGACGTAAAGGAAATTTTCTCTAACACAAAACTTCAGCACAATCTCTTCAATGGAAGCTCTAAAAAAGTATGTTGATCTCCAATGTAAATTCTCAATTCAAAACAATGAGATCCTTCTATTAGAGTTGAGAGAAAACCTCTTTTTATAACCCACAATTCGTACCTTAGGGTTAGCGACTTTGTAGAACAGAAACTCAAAGTTTTGGCATAAACAGGAAACAATTCCGTGTTGGAATGCTGGTTTCGACACATCGTGTGCTCAAGCCGAGCTCCAAGTCCACTCAAGCGGATGTCTTTTTTCGGCAAAATTTCTATAAAATTTTCAAGCTATAATTTTGTTATTTTATCTTTGATTGACACAATCTTGAAACCTACGGATATCTAGTCGAAAAGAGCTTTTCAACAGTAGATAGCTTGCCCCGATCCGAGCCTTGATTTGTGAGATATGACCTTTGTAATCCATATTGTCCTCAAAAAATTACTTCAAAATACTTCAATTTGTGTTCTTTTCTTGATTTCTTTACTTAAGTGCATCCAGAGACTAATACCACAGTCCATTCTAAAAGAAATAAAAAAGTAGAACTCAATGAACCCATAATTTTGTCCAAGGCAGAGTTTGGTCAAACCCATAAATTAGCTAGTGCAAAAATATCCTAACCACTTAGCCGCCATTGCAATTTTTTCAAACTTGATTTGATGTTGTTGGTGTCAAAATCAAATCCCACTAATGCGGACAAGCAAATGTTGGCTGAACAATCAGTTTTTATTAGGAATCAGGTAACCAATATCTCTTGAGTTGACCTTCTAAAATCATCTAAGATCATTTTTGTTACAAGCTAAAAGGCATTGAAATTGTATAAACATGGACCGTAAATTAATGGCTAGTACATTGTCGTCTCCTTAAGCCAACACGACATTGTTTTTCTATTTTCCTTGATCAAGCGAGAGTGCCAATTAGCAAATGATGTCAACATTGTAACTTGCTTGATTTGGGGGTTGTGCTAATAAATTTCAACCTTCTTTTGTAATCATCCTCATGATGTGTTCAATGGTTGAATGCATTGCAATGTTTCTCATTATTTTATCTATAGAATTGTTTTTTTCTTTTCTTTTCTTTTCCTTCAATATAATTCTGTTTCTTGATTAAATGATGGTTAACTTACCTTGCTTTTTTTTTTATAAATAATTTTCTGATTCTCACATTAATGTACAGTTTTAGATATTGGATGTTGAATCTTCCTTGAATATCTTGTGAAGAAAGCTTTCTTTCTTTAATTTAGCAATAAGAAGGCCTTTTCTATGAATAACATTCATGTAGTTATTCTTCTCTTTCTGTTATTGTTTTTCTTTATCGCTATTCTTTTTTTTTCTATCCCATTATTGCTTAATTTTTGGAGCCATTCGTTATAGTCACATTGTTGTATGTATGATTGCTATGCAAAAAAAAAAAAAAACATTGAGTGAAGCATGCATTTAACCTTATTTAATTTTGCAATGGAAGCCAGTAAACGTGAGAACCTACATTATACAATTAAGATCTTATTCGTGTTTAAAGATTGAACGTAAAAGGTTTGTTCTCCCTCATATATAAGCTAATTACGTTCCCCAATTGCTTTATGTGGTAAAATGACTATCGTCCTTACACTAGCAGAAAGAGAAAAAAAAGAAAAGAGAAAAAAAAAACCAACAACAAAAACAACAAACTATTCTTGTAGTCGGTTTTTTAATGTACTTGACCATCATAAACCAAAGTAGATGAACATATCCTAAACTTGCCCCATTTGCAATTGTTCACTGCATGTTGTTATAGTTAGTGAAAAGTGTACACCATTTTTTTAGTAGAAAGGGGTGTATAATTTTGAAACTAGTGAGGCATCTTCCTTGTGTCATATATCAAAATGTGCATTAGACTAAGTTGGGCATCCAGGTTTTGTAGCCAAAATTGATATTACTATTAGTGTAATTGTTTTACAAAATGACTTGGATTGCTTGCAAGCAATTTTCATTTCTGGCTTTTGATTTTTTTTTTTTTTAATTTTTATTGAAACCTATGGATCTGCTTAGCCTCAATTCATGAAATCTTTGGAATTGAACGTTAGCTAAGTATTCATAGGAAATAATTCTATTAAGTATTTAAAATAATGAAACTGTAGTTTGGGACAGCGAGTGTTAGAGTGAGATGGGAGTATAGTGGGCGACACATGAGATGGTTCTCTCTTAAGTGCGTTTTGTAGTTGTTTAAATTTATTTATTTTCCAAATGATACTTTTATTTTGATACCAATGATAAATGTACAAATCACAGACTCTAGGACCAATTGTGTTGGTTGTAAACCTAGGTGCACTTACAAGAACTGCAATATATACATGAAGATAGGAGCAGGAGTACCGGAAAATGACCTATTCGGGAAGAGGGCAAAACATGAAACATGGTATTGGTCAACAGCATGCACATCATGGATTGCTTCCATGTTTTATCACATATTCATTCTTTAACATGATGAAATAGGACCTTACTTTTGGGTCGGACATATATGACTAATTAATTTAAGATATCCATGTGGATGTGATTGTGACTTTCCTATGATTTTATTTACTATGGTGATGTCTATTATTTTTTTTCCATAAAAAGTTGAGATTCATTGATGTTCACCTTTTTGGGACGTTCATCTTTTAGAATCTCTGGGTTATATTCTTGTATGTTTCCTGAGAAGAAGATCAAATTTTCATGGCATATCTCTATTTGTAGTCATTTGTTTGCTGGTATTTTTTTCCCTATAGATATCACTATTTGTGAGCTTCCTTTTAAGTGAACTTTTATCTTTACTTTTGGGTTAGCCTTCTTCCATAGGGTCTGAAATCTAGCACTTTGTATCAATGAAAAGAAGACGTAGTTGATTTTTGCAGAGCTATTGCCTCTTTCTACTTGATAGTAAAGCACATGTTCATCTCTTATTTATTTATGTTTTTTGAAATAGATGTTCCTTATATTTTTTAACAAAATCATTTTTAGAGCTATAATATAAATACAAATATTGGCCAACAGGTGTTGTGCAAATCTTACCAATTAGAGTTCATATCATACTTCTGCCATTGTTGATCCTTGCGGTTTGAGGACATGCCGGATTACTTCATTATTCATGAAGGTCAGTGTGAGATGTTATTCTACTTTGTAAGTTATTACTAAAACGACCATCTCAATTTTGTCATTCATATGTCGTTAGATAGGATATAATAATTATTTTTTTCTTACTAGAAATTAACTTAGAACAGTAAGCTCATCTAATTCTTGGTTTTTTAAACGAACTACATGTTATTAGTTAACTATGCTTTCGACTTGACTATATTGAAATATCCTCAGATTGGCAGCAATCCAAGAGCTAAAATAAGAGTTTAAAGAACTTTTTCCTTGGGTGGGATTTTAATTTTTTTTTTCATGGATATACTTGGCGGTGTAGTAGACCGTGTCACGTTTACCAAGAAACTAATAGGTAGATCGGGCAGGTTAAAATAAATTAATTATAAATTTTTTTTATACACATTCATGATAAAATATCTAGAAATATGTGATTTTTATCCTCAAATGGTTATACAAATTCCATATCCATTATCTTATGAGGTCTCATTTTTCTGTTATACATCAGTGTTTTTCCCTTTATTATTTTTAAATGTACTAGCCAAAGAGGCCCATGCTCAACTCAGACCAAAACAAAAGAATATTGCTAAAATAATGACAAAATATATGAAATTTAGAAAGAGAAAATGATTAAATAAATTCAATTTTTTAAAAAAAACTTAAATTTATTAAAAACCATAAATAAAATATTCACTATTGAAAGAAATTAAAACACTTTAATATCTTTTTTCAGCATTTTTTCTAGCAATAAATTGCATAGTTATTTACTTTGGTTATTGCTTGCGAAGAAGGCTGTTGGGCATGGGCCCAAAAAGAAAAGATATTAAAATTAATATTTTTGGGAATAATATTAGAAATAAAACAAGTCTAAATTTATAGATATGTTATTTTATCTTTTAAAATTCTCAATGTCAAGATCTATTAGAAAATATCTCAATGAATTTAAAAATTATTATGTTGATATGCTGTACATAATTTATTTGATTAGAAGGAACAAAATTAAGATAATCAAATGATGTATAATGTGGGACTCAACTTTATTATTTGTGGCACTCTACTATTGTTGTACATGGGACCCACCTATAGAAATTACAACATAGTGCCCTACTTTAAAAATCATGACATGGGGCCCAAGATCATTAGCCTTACAATGTGGTTCCACCTTTATATAAATTTTAATGTGGGCCACTTTTCAGAAATGTAAATATTAGACTCACATTTAGAAATTCCAACATCTTAGAAATTAGAATATGGGGTCTGCAGTCATGATGGTTTTTTTTTTCTTTTTATTGTGGACACAAGACCAGTTTTCGAAATTACAATGTGATGCTCTCCCTTAAAAGTAAGAACATGGCAAATTCAAATGTAGGTCTACCATTATAGGAATTAAAATGTGGAGCCATCTTTTTTTATTAATTCTGAACACATAATCCACCTTTAAACTTTTCAACATGGTACCCACCTTTAGAAATTAGAACATGGGACACCATTCATAGAATTTACAATATAGGCCTACATTCATATAATTTATAATGTAGCTCCACCTTCTGCATATGGACCATATGACCTACCTTTAGAAATTAAAACAAGGGGTCTTATAATGTGGTTCTACTATTATATAGAAATTGTAATATGAGTCCACTTTTTGTGATTGTGACCATGTGGTTACCTTTAGAAAATCTAATGTGAGGCACCTTCTTTGATACATTTTTCAGATAAATCATCTTGGTATCAATGTAGATGGGTCCATACATATATGATCAAATAGATGTTTACGTTAGTATAAAAATACATAAAATAATTTAGTTAATATTTAACATACTTATTTTAGGATACACTGATTTAATAATATTGTTGCCCACAATGGACCAAAACCATTGATACGCCTAGGTTGTATTGTTCCATGGGCCAAGTGGGCCGCATTCAAAAGAGAAATGTGGGTATGAGCGAGATGACCTTGTGTATAGGGTGGAGTTTGGAGAGGAGTTAATATTTGGTTAAGAGAGAATAGGAGATGGAGGGATTTTAAGTAGACCTTGTGTATAGGGTAGAGTTTGGAGAGGAGTTAATATTTGGTTGATGGAGAATAGGACATGGAGAGAATTTAAGTAGAGGAGATTATAGAAGAAAGATGGTAGAGATAAATATGACAAGATTTTATTATAAAAAGATGGTATAAAGAAATATGTAATAGAGATTTTATAAAAAGAGATATTTTAGATTTTACGAATGCTACGTTTTGCACTCTCACACCTACTTCCAGGGGGGTCAATTCTTTTAAAATATATATATAATAATATATAATATTAAAAAAAGCTGTTGTATTTAGACACGTGCAGCGCTACATTAGTAACATATAAACCAGTAAAGCTAAGTAATTTTTTGCCAATGATCAACATAAAGTTTCCATTGTACAATTCTGATTGATCAACAGAGAACAACAAAAGACCTATCACATATTCACACACGCCCACTTCATCATGGCGGGACCCATAAAATTCAGGGGTCTCAACTTTCCTTTGGAATGGTACTGACGGCATTTAGTGCAGGGGAAAAAATTTATCATATGGACGAAGAGAATCAAAATCTTTCTTTTTCCTTCTGATTTGAAACATATCATCCATCAAATATAAAATAATTTTTGGCTTTTTAGGCCAGGGTTATTTGATTGCATTATTCCACCCATCATCAGCTATTTGAGTTATATCGATCCGGATTGTGGATCAGTTTTTAGTGGGTCACCATATCAAAGAGTCTCCATAAATTTTATTTATGTTTCAGTTCTTCCATGGGTTAGAATCTTAGTAGTCTTCATTTGTGACCAATATTCAAAATCCGATATCAAAACTGAAAATTAACTTGGATTGAAGCATGGCCATCCTTTCAATAGGATGAAGTTTTAAACCTAAGACCTGCCCCCACTCATAAATTAAAAATGAATGGATTTATATCTACTCAAGAAACCAAGAGAATACGACTGAATTGTGATCCACGTAACTTTCTATTTAATGAAGCAAAGTTTCCTTTTATGTTTTTTTAACAAAAAACCATAAACTCTTTTGCTTCTTTCTTCTATCTAATATTTCCCTTAAAATTGCATAAAACTATCATTCCATTAGACTTCTCAAATTCAAAGTGATATTTTCAAAAAAAAAATTTTTTTTAAGCAGTTTTCATTTTTTTTATTACCATTGTTGCCATGTCGGTATACTTTATATGAAGCAAATCTATGAGAATTTAGAGAGAGAAAGATGATCACTTAGTTTAACCCAGGTGGGCATGCCCGCATAAAAAATCAAAATCTTAGTGATTTTAGGTAAATATCATAAGAAAACCTACTTATATCATTATAATATTGCATTAACTTTATTTTATTTGTATTTTTAATTTTCGTATTAATAACACAAGGAACAGCCTCGCCACACCATTGAATGCATGACGAGATCAAGCACCCCATGATTGACTAGGACATGTGACGAGATGATGCATCCCACCGGCCACCGGGATTTGGAAATCCATGGAGGAAAGAATTTGGAGAGTTTTGAAATTCCATCAAAAGAATTTTCTGCAATTAGACAGTTTTTTCATTTTTTTTGGATTTACCTTTAAAAAAATCTCAAAATTCTTGCAAAAGCTCAAACTCTCAAGAAAGGAACCTGCCCTATTACGAGCTAGTCAGGCCAAGTCACCCGTTTATCCTGACCCATTCCTAGCCATCATACCCATGTACAATGCCACTAGCAATAATTATCTTCAACAAATGCTGGGCATAGATTTTTCATGATCAACAATAATTACCCAGAACAAATGCTGTGCATAGAGCTTCCATGGTCAGCAAATGTCAAAATTATGCACCAAATGCCGATGAAAGTCTTCCTTTCTAAATTTTTCCCTTCCAGGAAAGTTTTAAAATGGGGGGCTGCTAAATCAACACTAATTTTTTCTCAGTTTACACTACATTTAAAAATAATAATAATAAAAATTTCAAAATACCTCCACCCACTTCTCCCCCCACACACCTTTCCTATCCCTCTCTCCTCCCCTTCCCTACTCATCTTGTGGTTGATGATGAGCTCTTGTGACAGAGGAGGACTCACTCTCCCCTCCCTCTCCCTCTCCCTCTCCCTCCTCCTCCTCGTCCTCTCTCTCAGTCTATTCTATCTTTCCTTCCCTCCCTCTCTCTCCCCCCCTGCATCATGGAGGAGGAGAGAGGAGAGAGGGAGGGAAGGAGAGAGAGAATAGATGGAGTGAGACGAAGAGGGAGGGGAGGGAGGTGGAGAGTTCCCTTTCGCCGTCAGAGTGTGTCACCGGCCGAAGGGGGAGGTGGGGAAGGGGAGGAGAGAGGAGGGAGGGAAAGGGAAAGTATGTGGGGGAGAGAAGGAGGTAGGGTATTTTAAAATATTTTTTATTTTTTTAAAATGTGGTTTAAACTGAGGAAAACTTGGTGTTAATTTAACAACTCTCTTTAGAATGCCTGCTAAAGTCAGTATAAAAACATATTATAAAGTGTAGGGTACAATTTAGTATGTTTGGAGAATAGAGGGCTAGCCTTGTAAATAAGGTGCCCACTCTATAGCTCCTAGCAGGTTTACTCTGGTGGGAGCCCTTTACTTCCTATGTCCTAGCCACTGGACCAACCAAGCAAAAAAATTTAATATGATTGATTAATATAACAATATTTTATATATGTACTCCTAAGGTTTTTAGGACTTTGTAAATAGTCTTCCTCTTTTTACATGTCCCTTCTGTTAATGTAAAAATGGTCGTTACGGTAAGTATAGTAAATAAAGTAAACTTCATAATTTTATATGATTGATTAGCCTAAAGATTGCTCTCTATGCTTATTCCTTCGGTAAAAGTTAAAATTCCAGGTAAAATTTGATGAGCTCTCTTCTTCATCATATAAAAAAAAATGAAATAAACCATATAAAGGCACAATGTTTAGTAAGGGCAATGTTTAAAGAGACTTTGCATGCTTTTCATTTGTAATCTAGGGCCTACTTAGATATTAGTGAAATTGGGCTACATGAAAAGGTCTCCTTATGAATAAGAGTTGAAAAAATCAGCGGCATCAAAATCATCCTAGCCCTTGATTTAATAACCCTACAATTTAGCAATTTTTTAATCACAGATTTCGTTGAAATTCACTCACACGGTGGATAAAAGGTTTGACGAGACTGCAATTGGAGCTGCTGGCAGATCAAGGGGTTAGAGTGTGTGAGGGCTTCCATTGGTCAAAGGTGGACCCTAGTGGGCGCCACCTATTTAGATTGTATATAGAGTTGCCTATGCTTATCCCTTCTAAAAAGTTAAGATGCATGTAGAAGTGTAAAATATACATTATACAAGATAAACCACCAACTTTAGTAAGGGATAAGCTGATAATTTTATAGAGTTGCCTAGGCTTATCCCTTTCTCAGATGACGATAATAGGGTCATAGTGAAAACCCTCCCTTATTAGGCAATCACACTGCACACAATCTATTTGAAAAAATTCACTTCTCTCTCTCTCTCTCTCTCTCTCTCACACACACACACATGCACACACACACACACACACACACAACACCAACACATTTGTAATCTCTCTCTCTCTCTTAAACACCAACCAACACTTTCACACTTACTGAAATTTGCTCTCCTACTTCGATCAATGTGAGCAAGTCCCTAGGAAAGTGAAAAATGATCATTCCAAAAAAGAAGTGGTGGACTACCTCAAAAGAACTTCATACACTACTATAAGTGTTGGCCAAGTGGGTCTAGACCAAGTAAGTTCATGTCTTGGGTAATTTTCCTAATTATATTAGGAATTTCTTGTTTGTTAAACAGTAGTTTCTTAATAAATTAAGACTTTCCTTTTTCTAAGAATAAAGTTCTTGGGGGATAAGGAAGTGATAATTATATATATATATGATGTAATCTGTAACCCTAGACAAAGGCTGAGATTCCAAGGCTGTGGATTTATAGATTAGAGGAGAACCTAGTAGAAGCTGGTTTCCTGTGGACGTAGGCATCTTTGCCGAACTGCGTAAATCTCTTGTTCTTTGAAGCGGTTAATTGTTGATCTTAGTTAACTACGCACACGCATGCACAATGGTAGTGTCATATCCACAACAAGTGGTATCAGAACCGTGTTAGGGTCTCCTAGGTCTTAAAGGTTACGCATAGGAAGATCACTAGATCGAATCTTCTCAGGGGATCCGGTTTTCTGCACTCGTCGCTAAAAAAAAATCAGAGATCACGGGTGATATCTAATTAGGCCACTAGAAGAAGAAAGAGGATTTGGGTTCTAATTCGCAGGTTGATCATTGAAACTTTGTGAAAATCCTTGATCGCAGCCTCGCCGAATAGCTGCCTCGCCGGATTAGAGGAAAAAGCCCGAACAAGGGTTTGGATGGCTAACGGCTACAAGAAGAAGAAAAAAAAGTTCACCGAAAACTCCTTGCAACCGCTGCCAGTCGCCAACCATCGTCAGTAAACGACGTAGGCGGAACAACCACGCCACCACCACTAGTTGCTGGTCCCTGTCAACCTATGCCAAAAAGAGGAGGGCAGTGAGCTTTTGCCTCTAGTTCTAGAACTAGAACGAGGAGGACGAAGACACGGCCTGGGTTTTTTAACCCAAGTCAGTTTAGGTTTGGGTTGGGTTAGTTCGACCTAACCTGTTATGTAAAAACCCAAGGCAGCAAAACAGGTGCAGTTTTGGTTCGGGTCAGGTCGACCTGAACCCGTTTCAGTAAGTCCAACCAGCCAGTAAAGCGCTGACATCAGCATACAATAGCGGATCTACGGTCAAAAGGCAAATTTGACTGAGATCGACCGTAGAATTTTGTTTCTACAATATCTTGATTATCCAAAGTCCAATCGAAGATCCGTTTGCGCCTATAGACTGATTTCGAGCAAATTTACGTGTTTGTGGAAAAAGATTGGCTATTTGACAGTCAACGAAAGAGTTTGACCAATTAGGATTATAGAAGACTGTTTCTGCGATATCTAAGCCATTCAGGGTCATATTTCAGATCCGTTTCTTCCAACCTGATTGTGACGAGATCTACAGCTTGGTGTAGAAATCTTGGAAAAAGAATACTGTTGCTCCCCACTCGCCTAAATCGGAGAAATCTAGATTTGCATACCTTAGTAGGAGCCGTCCTATTTTAATTAAAAAAGGAAAAAGGAGTTTTATGCAACACCAACTTCTTTTGTGGAGAAAATCTGGACAGATGTGGGTTCAGGTCAAAATCAGGTAAACTCGACCTGGTTATAATTGCAAACCTAATAGAAGGAGTCGTTGGCTTAGTTGCAAAAGGTTTGCAAATTCAAACGGAGTTGTTCATTTGGGATTCACATGTCTTCCGAATCTCATGTGATATTGTTTATCTTGCTAAAGCCAAGCTAATGAAGAAGCAGAACGGAGGAGTTTATACTGTTGACCCATAAAAAATTGTAAATAATGCAACGGAGACATCACAAGCTTTGGATTATAAATTTTCAAAGTTTTCAAAGCATTTGGACCTCATATCAGTTCAAGTTAGGCTTTGGAAGCAGTCTGCCAGCTCCTTGGGAATCACTGCGAGACTTGACACTTCCACATGTTGAAGCAAGCTTTTAATCAATGAAACACTTTCAAGTACATTTAAAGGCTACCCCTCAAGGATTCAGAATATGTGGATATCATTTGGATCCGAACTTGGTCCAGATTATCATATGCCATGCTTTGTGGGTTCCCGTGCAGAATAATATCCCATGAAGATCAAATTAGTTAAAACTTTCAGAGAAAGCTCAAATGATGCCCAAGACAGGCCTTACAAAATTTCGGGTAAAACAGACGCCACTGAAGCCAAAAGCCACAAGCATGTCAACTTGAGGTCGGTTTCCCCCCGAGCCACGGGGCCACTGACCAAAGTCCTACTTTCTAATGACCAAAATTGATAAAATTTGGGCACGAAGCTTCAGTCATGCTCAGAAGATACTCTACAAATTTTTAAGTAGAAAAGACTCTATTTGGTCCAAATTTCATTACATGTCAGCTTAGAGGACAGTAATCCCGAATTATGGGGGTCACCGGCTAAGATTTTACTTCCAGGAGGCCAAAGCTGATAAAATTTGGAACAAATGCTCAAGAAATACTCTAAGTTACTCTTCTAAAGTTTCAAGTCAATTGGACGTTGTTCGGGTAGACAACAAGCTAACTACCTCAGCGTAGATGAATAGTGACCTAACACATGCAATGGATAGGCCACTGTTCGAAATCCTACTTCCCTAAATCCAAGCTGATGAAATTTGGAGGATTACTTCAAGATATTCCTGACGTCAGTCCCTCCAAGTTTCAAACCAAGTCGAGGTCATTTGGGCCACAAACAGCTGAAACAAGAGCCCACCTTCATGAAAAGTCAACCGGAGGGTTGACCAACTTCAGATGGTCAAAACGAGCCAAAACTTTTATGACATGGTCAAAATAGTGTCAAGAAGCATCCTTCCAAGTTTCGTGAAGATTGGACATCATTCGGGCCCCAAACAGGCGAAAACGAGTCACAAATGCAAAAGCCCAAAATCGGGCCTTGTCCGTAACCGCGGCTTGTTCATCAAGGGCGTTGACCAATTTCAAATGGTCAAAATGAGCTGAAACTTTTATGACATGGTCAAAATACTGTCAAGAAGTATCCCTCCAAGTTTCGTGGTGACTGGACTTCGTTTGGACCTCAAACAGGCGAAAACGGATCACAAGTGCAAAAGCCCGAAATCAGGCCCTGTCCGTGACCGCGGCTGCGGTCACGGACCCCCAAAGGACACTTCCTGCAGTTTTGGGCAGTTTCTCTCGACTTCTTTTCGAAATCTAACTTCCCACAAACCCCCTCAACTCCTTGGAACCATCAAAAACCACCTAGGGCCTCTACAAAAAGGACAGTGTTTGAAGGGAGAAGGGAGAGGGACACAAACAGAGAGAATTCAGGAAGAACAAGAGCATTCAAGTAAAGATAGTAGCATCCCACGACCTTCCCTTCTTTCTTTTTGGTTACCAAGGTAAGCAAGAAGGTTCAGAGGAAGAGGAGAAGGGAGGGGGACTAAAAACAACAAGCTATGTTCATGCAGTAATGGCTATTCGAAAGATGACGTTGTCATCTTTGTTTTTCTCATTCGGGGGGATCTATTGGCCATCACAGAAGTTGTGAACGAGCCACCTCGGGCCTCATTTTGTTCCTTGAAATCCATAGGTTTGAAATGACACAATTCTGGTCTCCTACGATGCCCTCTTCAGACTTGAACAAAAGACAGTCCGTGAACACGAATGATGAATTACAAAGTTTTCAAGCGATTCCATGGTTGAATTCGATATTCTCAATGGTTATTCAACACCTCAAGATATCATAAAATGGAGTTTCAGCACTTGAAAAAGTTCGGAAGAAGAATCAACACGAATGGCCCGAAAAACAGGGGCAAACAGTGACCAAACAGTCACTGCTTGCCAGTGACCGTGGCCCACGGTCACTGGTTAGGGGCAGTGACCGTGGATCACGGTCACCCATTTTTTTTCCTTTGTTTTTTGTACTTTTTTTTACTTTATGCACATTTTCTTGTATTTTCCAAATTGAGATCACATCTGAGACTTGAGGGAGGGGTTGTAAACTTTGTAAACTTGTGTAAGCAACCCGCATCCCCGCGGTCAGGGCATTAGAACCCATGTAAACAAAGGGAAATTAATGATGAACTGTAATTAATTCTCATTCTTCTTAACGCTTGAAGTGCGTGAATGTTGGCACTGAATCCGTTACACATTTTCACGTCGTTTTCTAAGCGCGATCAAAAGATTGGCGCTGTTTGTGGGAAATAATCTTGCCCTAATTTGTAACCGAATTTGGTTAAAAACACATGAAAAATGCTGAAAAGTGCTAATGTTGCCCTGAAAACTGCTGTTGTTGCCCTGAAAACTGCTGCTGTTGTGCTAAAAAGTGCTGTTAAAGGTGCTGAGACTGCGAGAATCAATGGAAAATGGGCAGTGACCGTGGGTCACGGTCACTAACCTGTTTTGTTGCTAAAAATGACTTATTTGACCCTTGAAGACACCCATGCAAGACCTTGATGTCTACGATGGATTTGGAAATATTAATGAAGAAATTTTGCACCTTGAAGTGCATTATTTCATCGTTAAAATGAAGGCATTAGGCACCTCGAAGTGCATACTCTTGCCATTTAATTGGAAGATTTAATTAAGGGGACTTGCACCTTGATGTGCGCGGACCAAATCACACCCTTTCATGCTTTAGAAGGGTGATAATTCAATCCTAAAGGGATTTCACCCAAACAAAAGTTTTATTAAATCAGTGATAAGACCGACGACATTACAATCATGTATTGTTCGGCATCAACCACTGATGGATCCTGTATGATCATTGTGGTAGTAATACAGGCTCGATCCTGTGTGCCATGTCCCTTTGATTAGATCCAACCCTCTCTTGCTTATAAGACTGACATAGGTGACCCTGAAATGCTGTCAAAATTTCGGTAGCCAGGTCTAGTCAGCATAGCACGCTTTTAAGTCTGACTACATGATTTCGAAATGCTGCAGAAATACTGACAGCTAGGACAGTCAGCATAGCACAAAGAGATGGGACTTGTGCAGGCTACCCAAAGAAACGGCCATGTTCGTTGTTTCGTTAATATGATCCTATGGATTTGCTTTTTACAGAATATTATGGGTTCTCTAATCATTACTTTTGACGAAGCCAAGGAGAGGCTTTTCAGGATCTCCATGACACAGAACAAGCCATGTGCAAGAGCACCAAAAAGGGCACGAACGGATACTGTCACTCCTCCATCAAGAGTTTCATTTTTCCAAAGGCTCTCTACTCCAACGGACTCCACCACTTTAGCTCGGAACGGGTCATCAGTGACCCCAAAGATCATTAAGAAAATTGAAACTCCTCAATCATGGGTTTCTAAATATGCTCAAAACTCAGTTGGACTCTTCCACAAGGGTCAAAATAACCCAGAGTACAAGTCAAAGTTAGGAGGCGGCAGCTTTCGTGTTGTCAAGCCTCGGCTGGGGGCAAGGCAGGTCCATTATATGGATCACGAATCGGGGGCACTTAACAAGTTGTATCAAGCACATACCCAAGTACCCAGAACATCATCGGTTCGGCCGAAACAAAGGGATGTGACAAAGGACTCTCGACAAATCCCCAAAAATGCCCAAAAATATACTGCCATCCCAGGCTATAGGACGTGGTCACCACTACCGCGCATGCGAAATCCTAAGAAGAATGAGGTCAAATCCTTGGCATTACTTGAAGAGAATACGTTCTACCTTTTAACTCAAAAAGAGGGGCGGAGGTTCGGAAGGAGACGTTTGCCTTCAGTCATTGTAACACCACAACGTTCATCACATGGTGCTAAGAACAAAGAGCAATTTAAACGGTTGGTCATCAATGATTCAACCGATCTAGTTCGTTTCAAAGATTCGCTTCGATAGAAGAGGGAACAAGAGAAGAAAAATAAAAGGAGCAACGTCGACATCCTTTCATTTCCCGCCTCTGACCTTATGGATTGGAACCGACCTGCCAGCACTTCTAAGCCGTTGGTTGCAAGATTTAAAGATCAGACTTTGACAACCAGGTTGGCCGGTCAAATTAAGGAAAAGGCTTTAGCTCGTTGTAAAAGCCACACTCGGAAGGAGTCTCGCCATGCAATCACTCAAAAATGGGTGGTTAAGGAAGATGAGCCAGGCCTAACTTCCACATGCATGGTTGGACGAGGCCCAACCAGAAGGGTCACTCGGAGCATGGCCCGGATTCAGTCACAAGAGTTTGACTCCAATTCTTATTCAGGTAGGACCTTTGAAAGACATGCTGAAACAGATTCTGATGAAGATCCAATTACTCTCCTGAACACGGAAGATAGTCAGTCTACTCTCCCCACATCTTCCTTTCCTCATCAGTATACTGTATTCATGGCAGAAGGGAGTGGAACTGGTGATGACGGGAATGAGGGTGCTAGTGAGAGTAAAGATACTGGTGAAGAAAATGCTGGCGAAAACCAAAAAGATGACGTTAGTGACGTTGTTAAGCAGTAAGGAGCTAAAATTGATCACTTAACTGCCCAGTTAAAAATTTTGACTGACAGGTTAGGAGGTCCAGCTGAAGCTCCAGTCAATCCTCTATTTGCTGACAGAAGAGAGCAGGTTATGATCAGGAGGAATGCCACCAAAATCGACTTGCTTACAGCTCAAATTAAATCGCTAACAGATAAAATAATGACCATAGGTTCTGCTGGGGGCGATCATTCATCAATTCTTGGTCTTCATGCGGATCCTGAAAAGCATGTAACCTTCAAAGAAGTTGAAGAGATATTAACTAAATCAAAAGCGGAAAACAAGATGAAAAAGAAAGGTATTATACCCAAATACCCTCCGGAGTTTGATCCGGTTCCGTTTCCGCCAGATTATAAACTACCGACTTTTCAGCCTTATCTAGGGAAAGGGTCGGCCTACCAACATATAGTGCATTTCAAATCACTCCTTGGGAGCTTGCCGGAGTTGGATGCATTAAAGATAAGGTTGTTCATAAGTACATTGAAAGGAGTTGCTTTTGACTGGTATAAACAATTACCAGAACTCTCTTTCACAACGTGGCCAATCACGGAAGAAAATTTTCAACTTCACCTTCGCCATGCTCAGCAGCACCAAGCAAGGAGAAAATGAAACTACACAACTTTTATCAATAGATGGAGAGCATTGTCTTACAGATGCTTAGAACAGCCATCCCAAAGGGCTACCATTGAGATGTCTAAGACTAATTTGCGGCCAGAAATCAAAGCCATCATACTTAGTCACAAGACTAAGTCTTTGGCCCGATTAGTTGAGGTGGCTACTAATGCAAAGTTGACTCTCAAAGAAATCAGTCAAAAGAAGATAAATTCCCGAAAAGCGGAATCATCGTCATCTTCTACTCCAAAATCAACTACTCTGAACTCGAAGAAGAAACAAGAGGTATTCAATGTGCAAACCTCTAAGTCAGCTCCTCAAAATCCACAAAATGTCAAGATAGAGCAAACTAAAAGGGAGGAATATGAAAAAACAAAAAAGAGCTAAATACCCCTTCGATGGAGATATTGAGCTAATTTTCCAAACATTAATGGAAAACAACAAACTTGAACTCCCACCAATGAAGAAACCGGAGCAAGCAGGTCGCATCAACGACCCAAATTACTGTTGAATTCCGGGTCATTAATGCAATACATAATGAGCAAGGATTAATACCAGTCAAAACTTCCTCAGGAGAAGAAATGTGGCTTCACCCAAACTTGGTAAGTGATGAAGGCTGGGAAAAAGTGAAAACTAAACCCACACCCGCGGAAAGAAGAAAAGTTAGAAGGCAACTTAAAGATCTTCAAAAGGCTGCCCAAAATCGCTTAGTTAAACAAGAAAAACAAGCTAAGCGAAAGGAAGAAAAGAAAATTAAAACTCTAACTTCTAAAGAACTTCTTGAACCAGCTAAAGGTAATTTCACTCTAGCTGACTACATTATACCAATCCCAAAAGGTGAGGAAGAACCATTGATATCCAGTTGTAATCGGATATCATGGGATGGCACACCTCCAAACTTAGATGAAGAAGAGAATTGGTCTGATTATTCGGACTTCGAGGATGGTCGGTGGGTCGATGACTACTTCGATGAGTATCCTTCCGATGAAGATGAAGGTTTTGAACAAACTTTTGATCTTAAAATGGGTACACTCAATATTAAGCATGGCCTCCACACACTCTCGGTGGCTCTGTATGATATACACCGATCAAGCACGGGAGGTTGGTCGAGCAACTCTCCTCCTTTTCCACTACCCCAGAAATTCATCCAAACCCTTTACCACTGATTGATCCTGGCGAGGCACAACAACAGCAAGTGGTTCCTCCTTCTCCATGCATAATATCCTCTACACCAAATGGTCCCTCTCAATCAAATCCAAGTTTGACTTCTCTAGGTGCGAACTTCAAACCAAGCACTCAGTACTTCAAACCAAGCACTCAGTCGGTCATGCCTGATCCGACTAATGAACCCAGATTGCCGAAGGAACATAATGACTTCTATATTGACACTATCACACCACAGGAAGTCTCTCAGGTTCAAGATGGTGGCTCTGACTCTGAAGAAGAGATGTCAGTGGCTCCTGCTCTGGTAATTTTGAATGTTGCTCACGAGCCCCAAGCATCTCAAGCCATTATTGGTAACGCAAGCCAAGAGTCAGGTTTAGAGGAAATCAGTCAACTTTTTGAACCCGAAGAAGTTAATGCCATAAGAAGGGATACTCGTCCAGAAATTAACTGGAGCAACATAGTTAATGACGGTACTCATTCTGGTCGTAATTACAGGGTAAACTACGATGGACCCTCTTCTTCTCCTTATGTAAACCCTTCAAGGAATAACACTAATATAAATGTAACTTCTTCAAATGCAAATGTTAATGCAAGGCCACTAGAGCCATTCACGTATGATGTTGCTGAGCACCTTAAACATATACCCGCACGGCTTCACATTTTCGATCTCTTGCAGATGTCCAGGGAGACTCGTAATAATTTCATACAAGCTCTACAAGCTTTGAATACAGATAATCAGACTCACATAGCGCAGGTTCATCAGATAGAAAAGAATTACCTGAAAGAAAAATAAAAAAAACCTCAAAAGCAATGCATGGAATGTCTTTCAATTCACAATGCTTCTAAAGCTACCATATCTTTCACTAAAGATGATCTCCTCTTAGGTGATATGGAACATACAAGACCACTTTACTTCACAGCCTACATCAAAGACATTCCCGTTCCGAGAGTTCAAGTCGACCCAGGGTCAGCTCTGAACCTCATTACAATTATGGATTTTCAAGAACTTGGCATCCCAGTAAGCAAGTTATTTGCTACAAAGACTTCTATTCAAGGCTATGATGGGGAAGTTCAAGATCCAATCGGTAAAATTCGAATCTGATTTCAGTTGGGAGAATTAGCCTCAGAAGCTACTCTGCACGTGGTTAAGACTCATGCTTGCTATAATATACTCTTGGGAAGGAGGTGGCTTCATGATTATGCTATAGTACCTTCCGCTCTTCATCAATGTCTCAAATATATTGATGACGAAGGTAAAGTGCATCGAGTCTTTGCAGATGAAAAACCTTTCAAGGGAAAAGAAGTTTACTTCACTGATGCAGCTATGTATCAAGAAAGACCTATAAAGTCTAAGACGGATACAAAAAACCTTCCGGTAAATGACAATCCCGTAGAACCCTTCAATATTTTGATAGAAAAAGGAGCTCATCCACGAGCTGGCAAACAATCCAATCTGCTCAGAGAGTCGCAACCCATGAAGGAGCTTGCGACAAAGTGTGTAGAAATCAAAGAACCTTTAGTGATCAAGGTCAAATCTGAAATCAAACAATCAGATCAACCTTTGGTTATATTCACAAAATCACTAAGACAAAGGGAACCAGTGTATGAAAAGGCCTTGCATCCGACAAATGCAGTTTCTTCAGTTGATCGCTCAGATTCTAATCAGGAAAACAACACTATACTGCCTTCTGCCCGAGGAATACCACCTGTAAGACTTGATTCTCCTGTTACTTTTCGTCAGCTCGTGTTGACATCGCAACAAAGAGGAGAACTATCCTACAGATATATAGACAGATGGCTCCGCCTAGTTGAAAGATGTGAAGATCCTCCACACTTCTCCACATGGATTCATTTATATTGGATAGGTTTCCGGCCAGCTCTCCGTAGTTTAACTATGGCAATGGAGTTTCAAACCTTCATGAAATGTCTCAAATTGTTTCATCTCTCAAAGTAGCACTCCATCGTCTACGTGGGAGATCTAGACGGACGCGTCCGGTACACGTTGTCTCAATGATCAGAAGTTCAGATTATGAGTCAGACTCTGAGGACATTAAGACAAAAGATGCCCCTGCACATTCCATAGCGGACTGGGAGCCTCCCCTCTTACCTTGGCCTACTCTATCCCATATTTATGATTTTGAAGGATCTTGCTTCGTAGTGCCTCCATTAAAGAAATGTGATCATCCAATCATTTTCCATCGAGCTGATGATACCTCTCCCTGAAACCCTATCAGCGAAATCACTAATGATGGGAAAGTACGATTTGACGACTACAATCCTGTGGTTCATAATATGATGAAGAATATGGGGTACAATCTTAAAAAGCCTACGAGCCTTGGATTAAATGCAAATGAGATAAAGACCCCTCTGGACATCCTCACCCCAGAAATGAAGGAGAATCTCGAAATGGGATGCAAAATTGAACAGCTACGTCACTACATAGGATATATTCCTTACAGTAGCATTCCTAAACTGAACGAAAGTATCAGAACAAGACCCGTGGCCTTTGCTGAAGAGTATGAATCAGATAACTCTTCTGAATCCCCTATCTTTCAAGAACCCACTGATTGGGCCATTTTTCAACATCCTGAGGGGGCAAGCGATGACGATGACGCCATGTCACAAATCACTGAATATTGGCCACCTGAACTTGATGAAGAAATAAGTTCATCGCAACATGTTCGCTGGGAATACCTAGCCCTTAATATAAAAGCTAAAGACCCTAAAAAATCGAATCCATGGAAAGGAATCAGGCCTTGGCTTAAACCCCCAAACGAAACTCCAGAAGGCTTCACGGAGTTGGAAACTTCCAATAATACTATGGAAGTGCCTCCTCCTGAGCCTCCAACTGAGGACCAAGTACAAGAAATAAACTTAGGGTCCCTAGAAAATCCTCGACCTACTTTTGTAAGTTCTCAAATCAAAGAAAACGAACTTGATATGTATATGAGTTTCTTACGAGAGTTCATGGATTGCTTTGCATGGACCTATGCAGAAATGCCGGGTCTTGATCCAGAGATTTCAGTACATAAGCTGAACATAACAAATGATGTTAAACCTGTAAAGCAAGATTAGCGGAGGATGAAACCTGAAATCATGGATAAAATAGAAAAAGAAGTCCGGAAACTTAGAGATGTCGGCTTCATTCGGGAAGAACAACACCCTGATTGGTTAGCTAACATAGTACCAGTCACCAAAAAGAATGAACATATTAGAGTCTGCATTGACTTCAGAGACTTGAATAAAGCCTGCCCTAAGGATGACTTTCCATTGCCTATACCAGAAATCATGATTGATAATACTTTTGGATATGAAAGAATGTCATTCATGGATGGATTCTCGGGGTACAACCAAATCAAGATGTTCAAAGAAGATGAGAAACATACTTCCTTCAGAACTCCCTTCGGCATATACTGTTATACTGTCATGCCTTTTGGCGTCAAAAATGCCGGAGCCACGAACCAGAGGGCAATGATGAAAATCTTCAAGGACATACAGCATAAGTCTGTCGAATGTTATGTCGATGATTTGGCAGTCAAGAGCAAGTAGAAATTAGATCATTTAGCTGATCTCTGCACAGTTTTTGAGAGATTACGAAAGTTCAATCTTTGAATGAACCCTTTGAAATGTTTCTTCGGAGTTTCTACCGAAAGGTTCTAGGATTCGTGGTCCGAAAAGGCAACATCGAAATAGATCCAATCAAAATTAAAGCCATATTGGAAATGCCTTCTCCAAAGACTCTAAAAGAATTAAAAGGATTGCAGGGAAGACTCGCCTATATTCGACGGTTCATTTCGAACTTATCTGGAAAATGCAGACCATTTTCCAAACTGATGAAGAAGGGAGTAGATTTTGTCTGGGACAAATCTTGTGAAGATGCTTTCCAAGACATCAAGCGATATCTTATTAATCCTCCAGTTCTTTCAGCTCCAATTCCAGGTAAACCCTTCATTCATATACTCAAGCTCTCGATCACTCTCTGAGGGCATTATTAGCTCAAAAGAATGACGAAGGGAAAGAGGTGGCTCTTTACTACTTATCAAGAATGTTGGTTGGTGCTGAACACAATTATCATCCAGTGGAAAAGGAATGTCTGGCATTGATGTTTGCGATTCAAACGTTACGCCACTACATCCTCTCCAATGTGGTGTACCTAGTTTCTAACATCAATCCACTAAAGGTATTGGTGACAAAAGATGGGACTCTGAGTGAACGTTTGGCTAAATGGTCGATTCTCCTCTCTCAGTATGATATCAGATACACCCCAGCAAAAGCTGTAAAAGGGCAAGCTCTGGCTGATTTTTGGCAGAACATCCGCTCTTGGAGAATTCTAAATTCATAGATAATCTCCCGGGTGAACCAGTTTTTTCCGTTGAGCAATCGCGGAAATCCACCATTGACCCAGATCAGCATTGGATCATGCATTTTGATGGAGCTTCCAGAATGAATGAGTTAGGAGAACCAGTTTTAGGAGTCGGAATTATTTTTCTGTAGCCCGAAAAAATTCTCCATCCCTCACTCCTTCTCATTAATTAAGCCATGCGCAAACAATGTAGCAGAATATACCGCATTAATCATGGGCCTTGAGTTAGCCATAGCATCAGGTATCAATATGCTTGGAGTTTATGGAGATTCACAACTCGTGATCAAGCAAATGAATCATGAGTACGAAGTGAAGAAACCTGATCTGGTCCCCTTCTTCAACAAAGCCTGTGAACTCAAAGAAAGATTCAATCTGATAGAATTTCATCATGTTCCGAGACATCAGAACGTTAAGGCAGACTGTTAGCAAGTTTGGCAGCTTCGATGTCGATCCTGGAAAATGACAAGATGATATTAGAAGTAGTTGAAAGAAGACTTCTACCTCCACTTGACACCCATAAGGCAGTAGTTGATAGCTTTACTGTGGTTAATAATCGGATTTCATTTTTTCACAACTCATTCAGAGATTGGAGGGATCCTTTTATTGATTATATTCTTCATGAGGTATTACCAAAGGATACTAAAGACAAAACTAGCATCCAAAGACGAGCTCTAAAATTCCACTTTGATTTGCCTTCAAAGACTCTTTATCGTAAATCGTATGATGGGATTCTTCTTCGTTGCTTATCACCAAAGGAGGCAGATCAAGTCCTCAAAGACGTCCATTCTGGTCTGTGTGGTGCTCATCAAGCTGGGCCAAAGCTTCATGATCAAATTCAAAGGCTAGGGTACTATTGGCCTACTATGATTTCTGATGCCATCAATTTTGCTTAAAAATGCAATGAATGCCAAATACATGGTGATTACATTCATCAACCTCCTGAGTATCTACACCCTACGTCCACCTCTTGGCCGTTTGAATCTTGGGGAATGGACATAGTTGGGAAGATCAGCCCACCATCAGAACGTGGCCATCAGTTCATCCTGGCTGCGACGAATTACTTCTCCAAATGGGTAGAAGCAATACCTCTTGAAGAAGTCAAGACAGATATAGTCCTCAATTTCTTGAAGACCCACATCATTTGTCGTTTCGGGGTGCCCAGACATCTGTATCATAACAATGGCCCCCAATTCAATAATGATAAATTTTACAGATTCTGTGACAAGTATGGAATCCAATGTTGTCCGTCTACGGCATATAATCCTGCAGCTAATGGACTTGCCAAGGCCTTCAACAAGACCATTTGCAAAATTTTGAAGAAAATAGTCTCCAACAACAAAAAAAGGTTGTAGTACCAAACTCTCTGAGGCATTATGGCCTTACAGAACTACAGTTCGTGACATAACTAAATCAACATCATATTCCTTGGTCTATGGCTGTGAGGCTGTAATACCCCTGAAAATACAACTTCCTTCTCTTCGGGTAGCTATGATAAACAAATATACTGAAGAGAAGAATGCTAAACTTCGACTCCAAGAGCTAGAGAGCCTTGATGAGAAAAGGCTTGCCGCTCGACAAAGCATTGAATTGTATCAAGCTCGTATGGCCGGATCCTTTAACAAAAAGGTCAAATACAGAACCTACCAGAAAGGATACTTAGTCCTTGCAGCTAAAAGGCCCATGTTCTTCACACACTAGTCAAAAGGTAAATTTGAACCTAAATGAGAAGGGCCATTTGTCATTGACAAAGTTTACTCCAATGGTGCCTATACACTCCTCACACTCGAAGGAGATAGATGCATGATGCCTATCAATGGAAAGCTTCTCAAGAAATACTATTCTTGAATGTCATTGATATACCAAAACCATGTACAGTGTACATTCTCACTCCTAACTGAAATCAAAATCCTTTGGTTTCGAACCTCACAACCTGTGACTCCTAACCAAAACCAAAATCTCTCAGGTTTGTATAAAATGACCGCGAAGATCAAGTCTTTTGACCCCTCTAGTCAAACTTTCGTTACTTGAATAACGTCCTTACAAGACCCCTTGTAACATCTTGCTATATAGATTAAGTCTTTTGCAGACCCTGTATAGCAAAACACAGCTGTGTGGAATAAGTCTTTTGCAAACCCCATGTAGCTAATCCTTAGTTGTATAGAACAAGCCTCTTTCGCAGACCCTATATAACTACTTTCGGTTATATAAAACAAGTCTTTTTGCAGACCCTATATAACCAAAACGTAAACAAAAACCAAAACCAAATCTTTGTCCTAAGGATCAAGTCATGGACCCTGGAGAAAGCCTCACACATGGGCACTAGATAACGTCCACTTACATGACTCCCTTATTTTCGATTTGTGAATCCAAAAGATCGCAAATCACACCCCATACAAGTCTGAGGAAACTAAGTCAAACAAACCATCCACACAAATCACATTAAATATCCACACAAAATCCAACCAAACACCCATACCAATGACAAAAATAGGAAAAAAAAATTTTTCCATTAATATCCATTTAAAGTTCAAATACTAGGAGTGAAGTCAATGTATACATGGCCCCCAAGACAGATCCAAAAAAAAAAAAAAAAAAGAGGAAGGAAAACATCAGATATGAGGTGTAGCAGAGAATCTCAGTCTAGGAACTTCTCTAGTTGTCCTTTTGCATTTAGTACCCCTTCCATTAGGATGCGTCCTTTGTAGCTTACATAAGTTGAAACAGCAGTATTAATGTCAATCTCGTCCAGCTTAATATTCAATTCAACCTCCAAGGACTGAACAAAATCATTCAGGGCTGTACGCTTCGCTTCTGTATGCATAAGGAGATCGTCTTGGCGATAAGTATTCTCTGAAACAGACTTCTGTAAATTTTCAATGTTATTCTCCACAGAAGATAGCTGGTGTTGCAATACGATGATTTGCTGTTGAATATTTTCACGTTCATCCATACATGCAGCTAGTTCCTGTGTCATCTTAGCCCGTTCCTCCTTCATTGCCTGCAATTCCTCCTCACCACTTTCAATCTCAGCAGTCAGTTGGATTTTGTGCCTTAAGACTTCATCCTAGAAACCTTTGGCATTATCGACATTTTTGTCTTAAGAATTTTTTTCCTCAAGTTTGTTGAAGAAGAGGACAAAAGCATCACGAAGGCCACTCAAGTCTGTACCAAAGGTTATCAACATATCAGCTAAAGCCTTGACACCTTGAATTTTCTCCGAAGAAAGTTCTCCTTGAAAAACAATAGCCAAAATACATCGGATTGCTATCTTTGTGGCAAAATTAATAGCAGATTGAGGCTTTGGGGTGTCCCCGAACAGGCTGAGTTCTTTAGGGATGGAAATGTTTGATTCTCGCTCTTGCGAATTTGATTGAATCTAAGAACTGGAGCGATTATCCCTTTCGCTCTCGACATTTATTATGCCCTCAGGAATTGCCAACACTTCTTCACGAACAGATGGTGAATCATGTGACCCTTGTGAAGACAAAGTAGTTGAAGGATCCCTAGTTGCATGAGGTGTGACTGTCACATGCAGTAAGCTTTTCGAGATCCTCCACCTTAAGCAGCAGAAGCTTCATCTGATATCTTCTGAACAGCAGGGTCTTTAATGATTTTTAAAGGCGACAACTGATCAGCCCTAAAATGGACTCTCGGAGGTGTAACGGCCTTGGGAGGTGTGAAACTACTAGCAACTCGAGGCACACTGCTAGTGACAGGTGTTACAGGAGGGACCTCTACCGGTAAACTTGCCGCTTCTAAAGCCAATGCATGTTGAATAGAAAGACCTGTTCTAATTACAATAGGATCTGCTACAGGGGCTCTTCAGTCGGGACCATGGCACTGTCCGTTTCTCTTTCCATGTCGCCGATAGGTTCAGTATGTGGTTCTGTCTGAATATCCTCAGCCTCATCAACCCTTGGCTCATTACTAACAGGGAAGGAAATACCAGCCGGCGACAATTCTACACCATCATTCATACTTTTGGTCAGCAAATCTGATGATAAATTTTCTACGAAACGCTGTAAGTCACTTCCCAAGGGGCTACCTGGTGATGTCTCTAAGTATCCACTATGAAGCAAGATATCATCCAAGTCAATCGAAGCTTCGGTGTGCTCTTTCTCCACTTGCTCCTCGAAGGGGGATCCGAAAGACCTCCAAGGAATGGTAAGAAGTGCATCAGGAAGTGTATCAGGAACATCCTTTTCCACCCGACCACCTAAAAAGGAGAATGAACAGAATTAGAGCATGAATGTTGAAATGCTAACCAGACTAATGTGAAGTTTACCTTCAGCGGCAACTAGGGTCTCTCCAATATCCCTTAAGACTCCGATCGCAAGTTCCTTAACAATCTCAGAAGGGAGCTTCTGTTGTTCAACCTGGGAAGTAGCATCTATAATAGCGGCAGTACCAACATCATTGATAGATTTCTCTACAAGGATGGATTCTGTCGGTACATTTGCTGCCACTTCTCTCTCAGGTTCAGGCATTTGTGCTTGATCAAATAGATCTTTTTCAAAATCAAACTCGATGTTGATATCACTACCAGTACGCTCTCTGATTGTAAGAGTATCAAAACTGCTTTCTCCTCCACTCCCCTCATCAAAGGCATAATCTTCAGCAGCCTCGACCATTTGCCTCGCGACCCTCCAGCAATTGAGGGTTAAGCTAGTAAAATCACCAAAAGAAATATCAATATTTAAACAAGAGATACAAGATCAATGAAGAGATGATTATAAACAATGATATATATATGTTACCAGTTTTTAGCCTCTGAGAACGACGTGCTGGAGGACTTTCAGCTTTTCTCTTCTTAGAAGGTGTCTCTTTGCTAGCTGAGGCTCGGGCTCGAGTTACCAATTTTGAACGAATGACTCTGATTTTCTTACGGAAAACCGGATCTGCCGAAGGGTTCACTGGTATTATGACAGACAGCCTTGCTCTCGGAGCTACTTCAGTAGACTGGATTCCCTCTGCCGGACTTTGACCGACATCCGCCTCTGTTAATACCGGAGCATCAATAGTAATTTTTAATTGCTGAGCAAGATCCTCCTCGGCAGCTGCATGCATAACAGACCACTCTTCTTCAAATTGTCTAGTCTGCTCTCCTACTGACACCTTGGTTCTAACAAAACGGGAAGCAGATCCAAAATCCAAGGCAGCTTGGCCCATCTGCCTGATCTCAGCAAGGCTAATGCTCTCCTGTAAATTCTCCTCTATGGCTCACCGCATTCTCGTTGTGGATACATTAGGCGGAGGCATGTAGCTTTCATTTTCCTCACCTCTTAAACCACGGTGAGCTCGACAGATATCAAATCCGGCCGTCAAACCAATTCGCCATTGACCCCCGTCATGAAGCCAACTTTCAAAATTTTCAGGGATAAAACGATCTTTTTCTCCTTTTTCCTTCTTTTTAGAAGCAAGCAAAACACGACATTTAACTCGAGGATTGTTTGTGTATGCCTGCACAATGGCGAGGGTGCTTTTGGCAAACCACTAGGCAAACCACTGGGCAAAGCCACTCGTGTATCCAGGATTCGGAAGACGAGGATATCCAAAACGAGCCTCAGTGTCAAGTGCCTGGTAGAACTCCCAAGCATTTCGGGCATCTTGCAAGGAACCGATAGCGCCTTGAATCCGTCCTGGTGCTCCCACGACGGCCTGATAAAAATCGAATTGTCTGCAAAATATGGCAGGTATATAAGGTTGAATATTGATATATGTATTCTTCCTATACACCAAATCTGCAGGCTTCAAACTCAGAAACCAGCTCTTTTCTTCGTCTGATAAGCCAATATCCCGGCCACCCTCCCCAACTTTGTCAATTGATGGCTCCACGGCATTCCTTATCTGAGTTGGAACTTTAATATTGGGTATAGCATCATTGGAAGCGACATAATTATTAAAATTGCGCAAATGTTTGCGCAAATCGGTCATGGAATAGTTGTTAATTAGGCAACTACCACCAACCACACCTTCCATGAAAATGTTCTCCGATGCACCGCTGTGTGAATGAAGACCGTTGCAATGGAAGGTGCACCAGGTGTATAGAAGATATTAGACATAAAATCAATTAAAAAGCTTCCCCTCCCTGACGGTGAATCCTGAAAGCTTCAACTCAGTTAGCATATAAGATACAAAAGCGGGACCCAAAGCGAGGTTATGTCCGAAAGCCATCCTGAGAGCTGGATATATGCAACCAGGCCTAAGGTCGTTTCCAGAACTCGGAAAGAGAACCTCGGACAACCATGCTGTCAAAAATGAAGCAAGCCAACATTTCTTTTTCAAATCTGAATACTTGGCAAAATATAGGGTTGAAAGTCCGTATCTTCATGAAAGACAATTGTCGGACCCTTCTTGGGATCTTCGCTCGGGATTACCCTTTTCCACTTGAAGAACCTGCCTCCGTTAGTGAAAGGATCCGTGATTCTCTTCACTTGACTCATCCATTGAATGACTTTGCCTCTGCTCCAGCTAGTTGTTTGAATGGAATCTTCAAGCGCAAAAAGGAGATAATATACAGCTCAGAATTCTCATCCATAGTGGCTAATTCTTCATCGAGCAAAACGGTTTCATCAGAGATCTCGCCATAAGGTGCCAAACCAAAAATCTTCTTTATTTCCCATAGAGAAAATCCCAACTCCATGTTCGGAGTAATAAAAGTACCAGTCGCTGGGCAAAACAACTCCAGAATAGCCTTACAGATATTCTTGTTCTCACATGGGACCCTTTGTGCAGTAGCATTTACGGCATAAAAAATCCCGATTGCCTTCAAATCCTCTACATAGTGATGTTTGATTGCAGTCACCCAACCTGGCCAATCCCCGATGCAATTAAACCACCCGCGAGATTGGTGTCTTTCACCGAGCCAAGCACTCCCGTCCCCCGAATGAATACCAAGCCCAATAGTTCTGAGCTGTGAAATCAGAGTGCCTACTTCCAAATTCAAAGTGCACGGTTCGAGGGTCTCTATTTTAGACCTTGGATGTTCTATGAAGTAGTATGGAGAAGGACGTATAAATTTACCAGTCTTGAAATGGACATGATGTCTTATCCATGAAAAATGATCATGCCTTGCCGGGATTGTCGTTGTTAGCGACATTATTGTTAGATGCCGTCAGATAGATCGAACAGTGGTTAATTCACGTACGATTCCCGCCGGATTTGCGTAACGGCACTGCATATGGTCAGTAAGTTGTTTTGCAATCTCCATTATGGCATCTCCAAATATATATCAGGGTTTTGGGAAAACCACCTTGTTGTTATTCTCCCAATGGGTATTGTTTGCCAAGCACCAATACAAGTACCAGTTTCTCATCGATAAAGCTTTAGTTCTCTGGAGCCATAAGTTGACATCAGATGCTTCATTTGGATCTTTTGGATCAGACTCCCTTGTGGTTTTACCCTTGGCACGACTTTTAGGTACCCCAGCAGTTGCAGTTGCAGGTACTTTACCCTTTCTATCTGCAAAGCAAATTAAAAAAAAAGAGGAAAAGATGGATATCAGTAACAATGATGTGAAATTTTTAAAAAAAAAAAAAAGGGCAGCATCTCCTCTTAATATAAGGCCAAAAGGAGAAGACAATACTCAGTTCTGAGACCAAGAATTGGCATCAAAGCACACTTAAGTCCTAGAACCGAGGCTCCCGGTCCAAACAGGCGTTCAAGCACCTTAAGACCTTTTCAAGGGGCAATAAGTTCATGTTCAAGCACGAAAATGGCATTCGTGTGCAGCATATAAAAGCATGAACAAATTCAAGCATGTATAAAAGAACAATATTTAAAAGTGCATGACATATTTCCAACAACATCAACAAAGTATAACATCCATTTCAAGGCTAAAGAGTTCTCATATTCCTAATCTTAGCGAATGAGGCCCCGGTTGATGATTTGCTATGATGGGACCATTAGACATTCTTGTGGACTCACGAGTGCCTTACAAAGCTAATTTTAACGATCATCGACTATCATCAGTGATCGGAAATGTTAGAAGAAGGCAAGGAAGGAGGGATCATCCCGGGAAGTTGTAGTAGAAAAAGACAATGTAAAATGTTTTATTTGAAAACTACATTCAACAGTGTGATCAATGGTTCATCTCTAGAAGTTGTAGTAGAAAAAGACAATGTAAAATGTCTTATTTGAAAACTACATTCAGCCGTGTGATCGGTAGCTCTTCATGCTCGGAAGTTGTAGTAGAAAAAGACAATGTAAAACAGTTTATTCAAGATTACATTCAATTTTCTGATCGACGGGAGGATCTGTCCTATTTTCGTCGGCTTCCTTCATTAACCGCTCATACCCCGAGGTGGTTTATACTTCTCATGTTTATTGAGAATTAAAGAGAGTAACCTTCTCATCATAAGCAAAAGGAATGCCTTTAACAGCTACACGGTCTGATGGTTCTGGTTGCCATTCCTATAAAGACTATGGTGGCGCAGCCCGGATCTTAGATCGATTGTAGAACAATCTCCCGAAGGATTGTTCGAATTCAAAGAAAGATTCACAAACACAATGAAACTCACAATCACAACTAGAGAGAGAAAATCTCTTGAAACTGAATTTTTATTGATAAAAGCATATCTAATACAATGAAAAACTCCTCCTTATATGGGAGAGATTAATTCTAAAATAGAAGGCCTAATTGTACACAGACATGACCTACTAAAAATAAAATAGGAAGTAAATAAAGATAAATAAGGATAGGAATCCTTGAGGAGGCCAAGGATCAATGAATGTCTTGCGAGCCTGTGATCTGGGCCGGACTTGGGTTCAGCCTGCATCATATGGTAATTGAGTTTGTATGGATTCATGTCAGTGACCAAACAAACCGCAATTCGGTCCCTTATAATTCCCACAGAGGCTATGGTGGTCCACTTTGTGCTTACAAAAAGCAAACTGCCATTTCGCGTCCTTTTTATACCCCCTATAAAAGGTGATTGCATGTTTAGTGAAGTATGTGTTAGTATTCAAACACAGACGGATGCTCAATAGTGAGGGATAACACTTAACCAAAGTGGTAATGGATTCTGTCACGCCCCAAGCAAAAGATGAAATCTGCGCACTTAGTTGCAATGGCTATTTAGTTTTAAACCTCCCTGGTTTTAAAACTTCCCCACTATTCGGTATGAAGCATTCCCACAGATGACAGAGGCTAAGTGTGTGCTCAGTGGTGTTAGTATTCAAACAGAATGGGTGGATGTTCCTTCGCTAAGTTCAACAGTGAAGAATGGAGCTTAATCGAAGTGGTAGTGAACACCCTCACACTATCAACGAAAAGTGAAGTTCAAAGCATCCTCGCACATCAAAATGATTCATCAAATCAGACATTCCAGAACCAAAGATTTTTGCAATAATAGTAGACATTGAATTAAGAAGAAGTGAAGTCTACGGTCACTGCTGTTCTTACCCTTTTGGCTCTTTGGCTCATAGACATCACTGTGTTAGGCATCAGGACCCATTGCATGGTCCTCCTCAAGACCTCAGTCACTAATAACCTTACTCTCTTTCTCAAAGTCACAGTAGTTACTTGGATTCAGTGGCTAGCTTTGCCACTGTTTGGTTTGAAGCATTCTAGCCAATGACAAAGTCAATTCATATCAGTCACCATGGAAAGAGGTAACATTATATGAGTAGCCTGTGATCAAGAGCACAGCCAATGGCTGTGCCATGATTGAATTTAGATAATGCCCAGCCCCAGCTGGAACACAAACATCAGAAGGAGAGGAGTTGCAGCCCCAATTCAATTTAGTTTACATGAATGACTTATGGTCATGAAAAAATCAAGACACACAGTGGTCTGTGACCATGGATCTTCCTTAACTGTGGTTGTCAATGACCATGAGCATGTACGAACAAATTGATCAGGTTTCAAATTTTGCATTCTCAGAGTAGTGTCTGGTTGATTAAATAAAAAAAAAAAGAGAGAGAGAAAACGAAGAAGCAACAAAAGAAAAAGAAAAGAAGTCAAGCTCAGGTATGTCTTCAAAGGGACCGTTGATAATTAATGGTACTGTTGAAGGAAAGTCTACTCTTGATCTTCTCATGAACCCAGAATGATATTCAAAGAAGAGAACCTTATATGGAGGTTGTCAGGAAAAACAACAAACAAAAAAAAAAAGAAAAGAAGAGAGACCATAAACGGTCACAAAATGGCGGTGGTCATGGTCTTCTATAACCACTGTCGACAGAGACAATGACCTGGTCCAGTGTTTCAACATGAGCAATATGAGAAAGACTTCATCATTTCAAAACCCTGACCGAGCCAAACAAGAAAAGAGAGGGCAGTGACCGAGCCAACAGAAAAAAGAAGGAAGAAGGTCATTCAGGCATTTTACCAAACAGATTGTGATCACAGGTACAGTTACATAGTCATGAATATATTTGGCAATACATTCTTCACCAGAATTGAATGATACCTCATGCCAAATCAGAAGCTAAAACCCAGTATCTCAAAGTCATTCAAACAAAAAAAAAGGGGGGGGGGGGGGGGGGGGGGGGGGGGGGGGGGGGGGGGTGTGGGGGTGGTGGGGGTGGTGGGGGGGGTGTGACCGTGGGATATCCCACGGACAGTAATGGCCAAGATCAAGGGCCGTCCCCATGATGTTCGGTTCAAGCAGGCCAACAATGAAAAGGCAGTTCAGTAGTGAAAAGGCAAACCCAGAAGTAAGAAACAAAAAAAAAAAGAAGAAGAGGAAAAAAAAGGCAAATTGCACATTCGGCCATGCCAGAATTTGAAGGAGTTGAAATTTTGAAACTTACCAGCCATGGTGATGATCTTCAATCAATAAATTTACAAGAGGGAAGATGAAAGAAGAAACGAAAACTGAGATGATAGATGCCTTTGAGTTCTCGAAGGCTCGGTCTGTCTCTCTCCCTCAACTGATTCAAATTTGGAGTCCCGGTCTCTCCCTCCCTCTCCCAGCCAACTCGGTCTCTGTTTCTCTCTTTGTAGGATTAAACAGTAGAATAAAAAGAAAGAAGGAAAAGACGTGGGTTTTAAAAACCCAGTCTTTCCCCTGTCTGGTCTTTTTGCTCACGGTCACCATGTGGCTGGGCATTGGGACCCATGGCTTGATAGCCCAGTCATGCCTCTCCACCTATGACACCAGATGGGATTATCAGTGGGGTCCAAAATCTGGAGATCCACCCTATTTTGGTAATTCACTTCATCTCATATGACCTGATAGTCGCCCTCAATCATGATTCTTTCACCCATTTTTCCACAAACATAAAATAAACCCAAATGTCAAAGTTTTTTTTGGAGTCAAGCCTGATTTTAAACTGATTTTTCAAACCCGCAAAAAACCAAGCTTCTTCAAAATTCAATTTTAACTTCATGTCAGGTCAAGATCAAACCTAAACTTTGAATTTTTTTTAAAAATCAACTAAAAAAAAACATGCAGATCTAAGTCCAAATTCATTTTAAACTATACCTTTGATTTTCTTAAATTGATTTTCTTAAAACCTTAGGGATTCCTTTTGTGGGTGTTCCCCACAGCCCACACAGAAATGCCACCTTGCATATTTGTGATAAATAGGTCTTGAGAAAATTACATTCATTTCCAAAATTCAAATCAAAATTGTATAAACTTCTGAAATTCCTAAAATACCTAAGGGATTTCTTTGTGGGCGTTTCCCACAGTCTCCACATAGATGCCACTTTAGATATCTGTGAAATGGGGTGAAGAAATTTCGAAATTCTTATGTTTGCCAGATTCCATCACCAAACCCTTCATGGTTTTCGTCAAAATTTTTAAAATCCCAAGTTTAGGCCTACAACATACCTTGACAAACCGTCTTTTCATCAGGTTAACCATCATTTCCACAAATTGGCTATTTCGAGGTACAATGATTTTTACGCTATAATCATTACACCTCGAAGGGGCACTTGTTGACCTATAAAAAATTGTAAATAATGCAAAGGAGACATCACAAGCTTTGGATTATAAATTTCCAAAGTTTTCAAAGCATTTGGACCTCATCTCAGTTCAAGTTAGGCTTCGGAAGCAGTCTGCCAGCTCCTTGGAAATCAGTGCAAGACTTAACACTTCCACATGTTGAAGCAAGCTTCTAATCAATGAAACACTTTCAAGTACATTTAAAGGCTACCCCTTAAGGATTCAGAATATGTGGATATCATTTGGATCCGAACTTGATCCAAATTATCATATGCCATGCTTTGTGGGTTCCCGTGCAGAATAATATCCCATGAAGATCAAATTAGCTAAAACTTTCAGAGAAAGCTCAAATGATGCCCAAGACAGGCCTTACAAAATTTCGGGTTAAACAGACACCATTGAAGCCAAAAGCCACAAGCATGTCAACTTGAAGTCGATTTCCCCCCGAGCCACGGGGCCACTGACCAAAGTCCTACTTTCTAATGACCAAAATTGATAAAATTTGGGCACGAAGCTTCAGTCATGCTCAGAAGATACTCTGCAAATTTTTAAGTAAAAGACTCTATTTGGTCCAAATTTCATTACATGTCAACTTAGAAGACAATAATCCCGAATTATGGGGGTCACCAGCTAAGATTTTACTTACAGGAGGGCCAAAGCTAATAAAATTTGGAACAAATGCTCAAGAAATACTCCAAGTTACTCTTCTAAAGTTTCAAGTCAATTGGACGTTGTTCGGGTAGACAACAAGCTAACTACCTCAGCGTGGGATGAATAGTGACCTAACACATGCAATGGATAGGCCACTGTTCGAAATCCTACTTCCCTAAATCCAAAGCTGATGAAATTTGGAGGAATACTTCAAGATATTCTTGACGTCAGTCCCTCCAAGTTTCAAACCAAGTCAAGGTCATTTGGGCCACAAACAGCTGAAACAAGAGCCCACCTTCATGAAAAGTAAACCGGAGGGTTGACCAACTTCAGATGGTCAAAACGAGCCAAAACTTTTATGACATGGTCAAAATAGTGTCAAGAAGCATCCTTTCAAGTTTCGTGAAGATTGGACATCATTCGGGCCCCAAACAGGCGAAAACGAGTCACAAATGCAAAAGCCCGAAATCGGGCCTTGTCCGTGACCGCCGCTTGTTCATCAAGGGAGTTGACCAATTTCAGATGGTCAAAACGAGGTGAAACTTTTATGACATGCTCAAAATACTGTCAAGAAGATTCCCTCCAAGTTTCGTGGCGACTGGACTTCGTTTGGACCTCAAACAGGCGAAAACGGATCACAAGTGCAAAAGCCCGAAATCAGGCCCTGTCCCTGACCGCAGCTGCGGTCACGGACCCCCAAAGGACACTTCCTGCAGTTTTGGGCAGTTTCTCTCGACTTCCTTTCGAAATCTAACTTCCCACAACTCCCCTCAACTCCTTGGAACTGTCAAAAACCACCTGGGGCCTCTACAAAAAGGACAGTGTTTGAAGGGAGAAGGGAGAGGGACACAAACAGAGAGAATTCAAGAAGAACAAGAGCATCAAGTAAAGATAGTAGCATCCCATGACCTTCCCTTCTTTCTTTTTGGTTACCAAGGTAAGCAAGAAGGTTCAGAGGAAGAGGAGAAGGGAGGGGGACTAAAAACAACAAGCTATGTTCATGCAGTAACGGCTATTCGAAGGATGACGTTGTCATCTTTGTTTTTCTCATTCGGGGGGATTTATTGGCCATCACAGAAGTTGTGAACGAGCACCCTCGGGCCTCATTTTGTTCCTTGAAATCCATAGGTTCGAAATGACACAATTCTGGTCTCTTACGATGCCCTCTTCAGACTTGAACAAAAGACAGTCCATAAACACGAATGATGAATTACAAAGTTTTTAATCAATTCCATGGTTGAATTCGATCTTCTCAATGGTTATTCAACACCTCAAGATATCATAAAATGGAGTTTCAACACTTGAAAAAGTTCGGAAGAAGAATCAGCACGAATGGCACGAAAAACGGTGGCAAACAGTGACCAAACAGTCACTGCTTGCCAGTGACCGTGGCCCACGGTCACTGGCCAGGGGCAGTGACCGTGGATCACGGTCACCCCATTTTTTTTTCCTTTGTTTTTTGCACTTTTTTTTACTTTATGCACATTTTCTTATATTTTCCAAATTGAGATCACATATGAGACTTGAGGGAGAGGTTGTAAACTCTATAAACTTGTGTAAGCAACCTGCATCCCCGCGGTCAGGGCATTAGAACCCATGTAAACAAAGGGAAATTAATAATGAACTGCAATTAATTCTCATTCTTCTTAACGCTTGAAGTGCGTGAATGTTGGACATTAAATCCGTTACACATTTTCACGTCGTTTTCAAAGCGCGATCATATACACGCTCACATCAGCAGTTGTTAAACATGTGTTTGATTGATCGAAGACAAGGTTAAATAGAGTTTTTGACTGTTCGAAGGCAGAAGTTGTTTTGCAATTGTGAAGTCATCTGAGCTCGTATTCTCGATCTATTTTGCTTGCATGCTTGTGGTAATTGGATCTTCATAATGATGTTGAAGCTAGGGCAAGATACTGAGTGATTCAGATATCAATATCACTCAGATTCGTCAATGGATTTGAACTTTAAGTTCAAGGTGGAGTTTGACGAGAAGATGAACTTCGCTCAAAGTTCATGTGTTGATTCAACATGTCAAAATGTTGAAGGAAGAAGACTGCATCACCGGTGCAATGACATACCATTCAGCAAAGTACGTGAAGACATTGCAGGTTTTTTATCCTGGTGGCTCGAGTTATACGGAATCCAAGCCAAGGTGGAGATTGTTGGGTTTATTTCTTGTATTCTGGTTTACTTGAATGAGTTCACTGAGTTAACCAGTGGCTGGTTTAAGGTTAAGGGTATTTTGGTAATTGTACTGGAGTTTTCTTGGCGGAGATTGTATAAGTGTATAGTCTATAACCCTAGATCTTGGTGTTGAAGAGAGGTGAGAGCTCTCTTGCCCGTTGTGTTCCCACACTACGTAGGAGAGACAATGTGAGATAGTAGGAGTCTCTGTATGCTTCACTTGTCACAGTGGAGATGATCATCTCTATACCGTGGATGTAGCTTTGTTTGGGTGAACCACGTAAATCTCTGTCTTTTCTTGTATGTGATTGCTTCTTTGTTGATCTTGTTATTGATATATGTGTACAACATGTTATGTCAAAATTACAACAATATGTCCACCAAAATGTTACTGTTGCCGTTGACTATGATGCCAGTGGGCTTTTACTGTTACACTAGGCAATAGTAATGGAGGATGAAGGAGGGAGAACTGATTAAGGGCAAAAAGACTAGAAAAAAAGACAAACTTATGGAGTGAAGCTTCTTATGAACTCTCTAGCAAAGTGCTTTATTTTATTTTATTTTTTATTTTTTTCCCTTTTAATTATCAATCTCCTTTCCATCATTCTAAAAGACCAAGCTACCTTGAACATGGAAAGTGGATGACTGTTATGCTGTTTATGTGCCACCTCAATTGTCTGAAGGGACCGTTTCCATTTCTTCCTTTCCAGATATTCACTTCTAACATTGGTATCAAAGGCCATCTGTCATTTAATATACCCTTTTAGGTGGCAAGTAATCTCTTTCAACTTAAGTTTTTAATTTATGGCTATTGTACAATTATAAAAACCTGATGCTCCATGGATGCGTGCATGGTATCTTGCCTTGGTGCTATAGTATTACATTTGTATGGCTTTTTAAAAGATCACAAAGCCTATAGATAGGTTGCTGCAGTGTTAGTTCAAATGTGCTTGTGCTTAGTTGATGTCTGTCATAGCCGATAGGTTCAGTTCTAAACTTGCATCTTTGTTGTGCTGAAGCATGTCTACATTCCACTGCTATTTTTCAATGGTATAGACTATATTGATGCTCCTACACCATACATGATGGGTCTCCATTTAGGTGTCGACAATCTGGGAAATCTGGCAAAAGGGGCCGTTTGATTAAAAGTCCCATCTATCAGAAGATGGTGTAGGATCCACCCAATAGTGTAAGGGCCAAACCAAGGCCTGCTATGGATGGTGTAAGTTCTCTACCTTCCATTTAGTTATTTTACCCTCAATATTTCATTATCTACACTGTTGTGTGTAGACTTTGATTTTCACATTTTTATATCTTTGAAATGGATGGCACCCAAAATCAAGTCCCGTTGGAAGAGAAGATGAGGGAGGACTGAGAGACAAATCTTCCACATGTCACACATGAATTTTCTTAACGATTGGTTGGTTACAGTAGTTAAAGTCACAAGTAGAACGTGTCAAATCATGACATCTGGTTTCATAACATGAAGTTGATCACAAGTTGAGAGCATGTTGAATCTACCCATAATATAATCAAAATAAAAAAAACCCTTTACAAAAGAAAGAATAAAAGAAAAAGAGAAGTCATACCTTCTTCTGTAGGAGTAGGTAGTCTAGGATGGGAAAAGCGAAGAAGGAAAGGAGGAAGATAGGTATAGGAGAAGAAGGAAGAGAGAAGAGAAAAGAGGGATGTTTCAAAGAGGGAGTGCCGTGACTTCCCCACAAAATAATCCCGTGAAATCTACTAACATATCCTGGCAAGATTATTTCCTATAAGATAAGGGTGTAGGGAGAAATCTTTGAATATTTCAAGAGATAAGGAAATATTCTTTTAATTTCTTAAGTTAACTAAACAGCCAAGTTTTAAAGGATAAGATAAGTTTCTGAAAAATATAAGAATCTTGTATAATCTTGTACATCCAAACTGGCTCTAAGGGAATTTCAAATTCTCCAAAAGTTGTCCCCCTAACGGGGGGAATGTCCATACACACACAAAAAAACCCTTTACAACCTGGTATTTTGAAATACAAGAGATATTTCATACTTTCAACTACTTGTCCCATTGTGCTACTATGACAAAAAAAAAAGAATAAAGAAAAAAACAAAAAAGGCCAAAAGAGATTATTGAATTGGTTTTTTTATCAAGTGGATGACGCAGCAAAGAAAATGTCATTTCCTTTTTGTAAGACATATATCAATAAAAAAAAAAAAACAGGTGCGTGGGTAATAAATTTGTTCAAAGAGAACGTTATCTGATGGCCCTTGGAAGGCATTCTTTGGAAATTCATTAGAACTCAATTCTGTTGTGACTATGATGCCACCTTTTAGATTGGGTTTACAACAAATACATCAACATCTATCACTCACAATCAGAAGAAGATAAACATGCAATCATGACACACAAATTTGACGTGCTTCGAAAAGATTGCCTATATCCACGGGTTATGAGCATTTGCTCGGTTTCACTATAAATAAGTTAGGCAATTTGCTATGAGGATTTTTACTCCTCTAACACTTAGCCTACTTGTTTTTCATAGGTGTCAATCATGCTTTCATAGCCCCTTTGCCATATGTAGTGGGTCATACTCCAAGCACAATGAGGGAGAGAGCTCTCTCCTCTCTTACACCTACATGGCCATACGTGGTTGATCACTACAAGGAAGAAAGTTCTCACTTCTCCTACACAAAATCTAAAGTTAGATTACATCAATATATAATCTCTACTTTCTTCGCTCTTGAAAAAGCCCCACTACAATGGCTAAAATTCCTATGACCTTAAAACTAATCACTGGTTAGACCAATGAACTAATCTGGTAAAACCGAAATACAAGACATAAGCCCAAAAATTCCAATTAAACCAATAGGACCACATGATTTCCCCACCTTTTCTCTTCATCTAATCAACTTTTGACTGGATAACAAATAGCAATTTGCTTATGAAATCATAGGAATCGAGCAAAAATGGCGTGGGAAAACTTGCCTCAAGTGTAACTGCTAGCTCATAATTTAAAATAGATGTCCATAGCAATTGATTTCAAACCAGGCCCTTGTGCAAACTTAAGCTAAGCACCTGGGATTTGAAACTTGCAATAATTATAACCCACAAGAAGTTGTCTGCATTGCGATTTTCCAACCGTTTCAAATTTCAATTTTCACTTTGGTGTTGTGCTAATATAAGCCACATGGGCTAGTGGACCAGCAAATGTGTTGATTACTTGGTCATGTTAATGTAGCAAACGCCAATCGAAGACTTTCTCACTTTATCCTTGTCGCTTTCAGAAAAGTAAAAAAATTTCAGTCAAGGTACTGTTAAGACTGTTAATCACGGAGGAAGGCGCACTGGTGCTTGCTGAGCTAGTCATGTGTCTCCCACGTTAGGGACACTCGTGATCACATGAATTCAACGTCGTAAATGCAAAGGATCTTGCTTTGTGTTTTCCTCGTGCACTCACTTCAGAGAGGGCGGCATTGAAGGAAAAGAAAGAGATGATGTCGGCAATTGCTTTGCTCCCTTTTGTACGGGGGAACGCATTTCATTTCATCACTGAAGAGGAAGGGAAGGAGGTGGAGGAAATAAGAACACGTGTAAGAGCAAGTAGCTAGAAGGAACGAGGAAGAAGTAGCTCAGGTCTCTCTCTCTCTCTCTGTTGTTTCTTTCCCTTTGATCATACAATGTTAACGAATAAAAAAAAGCATTTATAATTGGGAATTTCAAACTGCTGATGGTATTTCGTATTTTTGACCACTTGTCCATTAATTCCTGCTTCGACAAAGATTAAAAAAACAGCAAATAGCTTAAACAGATTATTACAGGTGGTTTCTTTTTTCTTATTGAGTGGGGACTTCTAATTTATTAAAATATGTATAGGTCAATTGCCTGTACACAATGTGATTTTACTACTTATACTATCGCAACAAGCCAAAAAAATATTTTCAGCTTCTCAACCTAATAGATGTTCCTTTGCCTGATGTGCTCAGGACCAAGTGAAGAAGCTTTGCACACAAAGATCTCCGTTAGGGTGTCACAAAGAAAGATAGCATGGCAACAGATGCACTTGTGTCAGGTGTTGTGCAAGACTTGTATTCCATAGCCAGAGATGGGTTGAGCTCGCTATTTGAAGTAGACAAAGAGGTTGATGAACTTTCAAGCACTTTCTCAGCCCTTCAAGCTGTGCTGGAGGATGCTGAGAGGCATCAAGTGACGAACAAGCAGGTCCGCAATTGGCTGTGGCAGCTCAAACAAGTGACGTATGAGGTAGAGGACATTCTAGATGAGTGGGTGACAGATGCTTCCATATCACAAGAAGATAAAGATGAGACTCACCAATCTAAGAAGGTGCGCTATACCATTCACTCTCTTAAACAATTTTGGAAGAAAGTCAAATTACACTACGATATTGGCAAGAGGATAAGGGAAGCAACAGAGAGACTAAAGGAAATTTCAAGGAGAAAGAAACATTTCAATTTAAAAGAACTTAACACAAGGGAATATATGCTAGTGCCCAATAAGGAAGAACGTCAAACAGGTTCTTTAATTGATGAATCAGAGATTTTTGGCAGAGATGACTATAAAAAGAGAATAATTGAACAACTGGTTAGTGAGAGTGAGACTAGTCATGAGGAGAAATCAGTTTCCATTGTTTCTATAGTTGGTATGGCCGGATTGGGGAAGACCGCTCTTGCTCAACTAATCTACAATGAAGAGAGTGATGGCACATTTTGAAAAGAGATGTTGGGTCTGTGTGTCAGATCCTTTTGATGTGAAAATGATTGCAGAAAAAATTATTAAATCCATGGGTAAGTCTGTGTCCAACAATGCAGACCTGGACACTTTGCAATGCAATCTTCGCCAAGCTACTGATAAAAAGCGGTTTTTGCTTGTGTTGGATGATGTTTGGGATGAAAAAGGTACGCTATGGGACAAGCTGAGGATTTCATTTATGGGTGCTGCACCAGGAAGCAAGGTTGTGGTTACCACTCGTAATCGTGAAGTTGCAGAAGCAATGGAAACGACTCTCATTCATGAATTGAGCATTCTATCTTATTCAGATAGTTGGAAACTATTTAAATCCAAAGCACTAAATGGAATAGAAGCCGAAGAGAGTAGGGAGCTGATAGAGATTGGTGAGAAAATTGTAGAGAGGTGCAAAGGTGTGCCTCTTGCTGTCAGAGCACTAGGAAGTCTTTTGCGTCGTAAAAGGACGAAGTCGTATTGGGAGCACATCTTAAAAAATGAAATATGGGAATGGCATATACCTAAGAATGATGGCATTTTACCTGTCCTGTTGTTGAGCTATTATAGTTTGCCCCTCCATTTGCAGAGATGTTTTTCATTTTGCTCTGTGTTTCCGAAAGATCACTGGCTAATGAAGGATGAATTAGTTAAGTTATGGATGGCTCATGGCATCATCAAATCTGAGAAAGCAGAGAACGATGACATGGAAGCAGAGAAAGACACCATGGAAGAAATTGGTGAAATAAATTTTGATGATTTATTGACACATTCATTGTTTCAAGATGCAGAAAAAGACAATGATGGAAACATAGTTAAATGTAAGCTGCATGATCTTGTTCATGATCTAGCAAGATTTGTTAGTTGCGGTGACCACTGTAATATGGAAGCTGATAACTCACGACGTTCTATTAAATGTCATCATCTGTCATTACTTGTGACTTATGGTGTGTCATCCATGCCATCATTACTGTGCAATGTAGAAAGATTGCACACGCTTCTATTGTGTGGATCCTCAAATATTGAAGTAGTCCCTAGTAGTCTATTCAATCCTCTGAGGTTTCTTAGAGCACTAGACTTAAGTAAAACTTCCATTGAGAGTTTGCCGAGTTTCATAGGGAAGCTAAAACATTTAAGGTATCTCAGTTTATGTGGGTCAAAGATCAAGGAATTGCCTGAATTTGTGATTGATCTCTATAATTTGCAAACTCTAAACCTCAATGACTGCACAGTGCTTAAGACATTACCAAGTGGTATGAGTAAAATGGTTAAGCTGCGGCATCTTGAAATTGAAAGAACTTTCACACTCTCAGTTCTACCAAATGGACTAGGGAGGCTGAGCACCCTTCGAACGTTGTCCAAGTTCCCTGTGGGGATTGAAAAGGAAGGATGTAAGATTGGAGAATTGAAAAATCTCAACCTTCTTAGAGGAGGACTAACAATAGAAAATTTGGAGAGGGTAATGAATGTGAATGATGCTAGAGAAGCGGAACTCCATAAGAAGAGTAACCTTCATGCTTTGTCTTTAAGTTGTAAAGACAAAAGAGATTGCTATTGGGGTACGACAGACAAGAGAGATGACAAGGAGGAAACAGTAGGAAATGATGAGATGGAAAGGATGGAGCAAGTGTTTGAAAGCCTTAGACCCCCTCATTCAAACCTAAAAAGGCTGACGATAAAAAATTATGTGGGTTCAAAGTTCCCCAACTGGTTAGAGGATTCAAAGTTCTCTAGTCTAGTTCATGTCGAGCTGGAGAACTGCAGGAAGTGTCTACTACTGCCTAGTCTTGGAAAACTGCATTCACTTAAATACCTAAAAATAATGAGAGCTACCGAAGTAAAAGTGGTGGATGGTGAGTTTTACGGGAATGTTGATACTAGAGTGAGAGGAACAATAATATTTCCAAAGCTAGAAGAGCTTCATTTTGAAGAAATGCTAAATTGGGAAGAATGGAAGGTTGCAGAGGAACATGGAGAGGTGAAGGTGATGCCATCTCTCAAGAAGCTGGTAATTATCAAGTGCGAGAAGCTGAAGGTGTTGCCCACCTGCCTCCCCAGTAGTTTAATTGAAGTAACAATTAGAGATTGCAACCTAGTTATTTGGGCGCAGGAGAATCCACTCCCACACCTTCGACATTTGACTCTCACTGATGCAAGAGGGATATCATGTAATATGCCACTACCATCGCTCCCCGCCCTCGAGACTTTAGACATTTGGGGATTATCTTACGAATCACTACCTTTGATTGGATGGCAACTGCTTGAATCACTCCGCTCTCTTAGAGTAGCATACCTGCCTGATGGGTTAGGGCAGCTCAAAGCTCTTCAGACTCCGAGAATTGGCCATTACAAACAGTTATCATCTCTACCAAAGGAGCTTGGGCAGCTCAAAACTCTTCAAACTCTGGAGATCTCCGATTGCGAAGGATTGTCATCTCTGCCCAATGAGTTGGGGCAGCTCAAAGCTCTTCAAACTCTGACGATCTCCAGATGCCAGCAATTGTCATCTCTGCCCGATGAGTTGGGGCAGCTCAAAGCTCTTCAAACTCTGACGATCTCCCGATGCGAGCAATTGTCATATCTGCCTGATGGGTTAGGGCAGCTCAAAGCTCTTCGGACTCTAAGAATCACCCATTGCTACCAGTTTTCATCTCTACCTAAGGAGCTAGGGCAGCTTAAAACTCTTCAGACTCTAGAGATCTCCTATTGCCAAGGTTTGTCATCTCTGCCCGATGAGTTGGGGCAGCTCAAAGCTCTTCGAACTCTGAGAATCACCGGTTGCAAACAATTGTCATCTCTACCTAAGGAGCTAGGGCAGCTCAAAACTCTTCAGACTCTGGAGATCTCCTATTGCCAAGGTTTGTCATCTCTGCCCGATGAGTTGGGGCAGCTCAAAACTCTTCAGACTCTGGAGATCCTCAATTGCAAAGGATTGTCATATCTGCCCGATGAGTTGGGGCAGCTCAAAACTCTTCAGACTCTGAGGATCTCCGGATGGCAGCAATTATTATATCTGCCTAATGGGTTGGGGCAGCTCAAAGCTCTTCAGGAACTGGATATCTCAGATTTTGAACGATTGGCATCTCTGCCTGAGGAGCTAGGGCAGCTCAAAACTCTTCAGACTCTAGAGATCTTCCGTTGCAATCAATTGCCATCTTTGCCCGAGGGGCTAGGGCTAGGGCTGCTCGATGCGCTCCAAACTATAAGGATCCGTGGATGCAATCAATTGACTTCTCTACTCAAAGGCTCGGGGCGATTCAGGGCTTTGCAAAGACTCGATATCCAGTATTGCAGTGGATTGATGTTTCTGTCTAACGGGTTGTTGCAACTCGAAGCGCTACAAGCTCTTTATGTATTGGAATGTCCTAAACTGCAGTCTCTGTTTGACGGGTTTGAACAACTCATATCACTCCGTTGCCTCTCTATCTGCAACTGCCCACAGCTGAGGCCTTTACCAAATCTGCAACGCCTTACCGCACTTAAAGATTTATATATCAAAAGGTGTCCACTTGTAACGGAGCGGCTGGAGAAAGAGAAAGGAGAGGACTGGTGCAAAATATCCCACATCCCACACATTCGGATTGATGACCAAAGAATTCAATAAGGTATGGAATGACATGAATTCTTATCTTTCTATTTATATTTTCTTTGCAATTTCACTTTTCTCTTAAAGCATCTTGAATTGGAATGCTCCACTCTGATGAAGGAATAGAAGAAATGGAGACACAACAGCAGCTTCAAGCCTTATGGATGTTTCTTCTGGACTTGTTATTCCACCCAATTCTCTCGTCGGACTAATTTTTAGGCCTCTTTTTATTGGGATTCTCAAATCTTAAATGGACATTTAATTATCAAGTTGAACATGTACGTGTGATTAATTTTGTGTTAAGTCACCTGAGTTAGAATTTATTCAACAATTCTCCAGGTGGCCGTTTATCAGACAGCTATGTGTTGTATAAACATGACATGTGATGGTTGACGTGCATATGAAAGTTTATGAGACAAGGCGTGCCCGCTGTTTTACTATTCATTCTTTTGATACGATGACCCCAAAGGGCATTTCCAGGAAAAATCTCATCATAGCCATTAGCTAGTTCTATAAATCAGCTGACGTCGAGTTGACATGAACTCAGTAGGTGATCAATCGAGACACCATCCAAGTCACCTATTTGCTGGTGTTCAATGGTTTGTAGGATCTGAATGCCTTATTTCCTATTTTTCTATTAGAAAATGCTGCCAGAGGCACTTAGAAGTATAGGTAGATCCTCTGATGAGTTCTTATTTATCCAATTTCATAGAAACAAATTGCCCCATTTGAATGCATAGTTTTTAATTCCATGAAATAATTAGGCTCATTTGATAAGGTTGTTCAAAATAAAAGAGAAAAAAAATGCCTCCATTTGCATTTTAAATTCCAAAGAGATGTGAACCATTTACATATATAGAGTGTAGTGTTAAAAAGAAATATTAAGAATGGTTTTTTTTTTTTTTTTTTTTTTTTGCTTTTGTCCCTAGACACGATCGGATCATCCCTGCCATCATATAAATGCTTCAAACTTTAACGGGGTTCTTAATTTACAACTTCGATGAAACTCTACCCAGCAGTGACTTTAACTCAAAGGAACCTTAACACACGACCCCACTTAAAAAAGAATCTCAAGCTTGTGATAAATCGGCGGAGATAGCGTGTGTGGTTGGATTGATAATGTGAGTCCCACGGAGTTCTAGAAAACTTGTCTCTCATAAAAGCCATGACAGTTATATACAATACAGGCTTTGGTGCCATGTCCATTCTAGGCATCTATAGCCCAACATTGCTGGGAAGGATTTTTTGCTTCTATGATTATAACATCAACTAAGGTCCAACAAGTAAATAGGTGCTCTCAGGTGAGCTAACCTGACTCGTGGTGAGGAGAAAATTTGGGGTGGCAATAAGTCTAGGGGTGCTGATAGACCGGGCTTGCCAGTTTCAGCCGTCTTTTGGCCGGGCTTGATCCTTGGATTATAGTATTATGGCTAGGCTCAGTTTTTGTAACTTAGGGCCCGTTTAATATATGGGTGGGTCTTGCATTCAATTGTAGAGGGGCCAGGGAACACTAGAAACCGAATATTATACTAGCGGTAGCAAGTTGGTGCAAGGATTCAAACACTAGAAACCTCTCACACAAATATATGACCAAACCTACCCTTGGGACAATGTAAACTACTCCAGTATTAAACGTATAGGCCTAATTTGGGCTGCACTTAAGCTTCATGTTGTTCAGGCAGTCCGGGCTTGGGCCAGCTATTTATTGTCCAATTAGTGTTTGGATCACACTTTGACCTACACTTTAGAAGCCAGGTTGGGCTTAGTGATTCTCAGCCCAGCCTATGAACACCGCTAATTATAAGTCAGACTAAAGAGGTGAACTGCTTTGGCCTGGTACTATTATTGGGGGCATAATAGATTTATAGATTTTGACCTGAGGTAGTTTTGGGTTGGGGTTGAGTTTTAGTGGCGCTGCTCAGCCCCACCTCATCTATAAGTGCTTCAGATCATTTTTAGGGAATGTAATATGATAAACATATCCTTCATAGTACAGTGGGTAACTCCTAGAAATGTTCAAGCCTTGTTGGTCTAGCTGATATAGCTCATGAGTAATTCTATCCAGTTTGAACTGCTATAGACTGTCAAATAGAAAGAACACTATATTTAAGGGTGTCAATAGGTCAGAAATTACCCAAAGCCTAACTTATTTCTCCATACAGCAAAAACTCAAGCCAATAAGACCAACTCATGACCTGATGGAGCAGGGTTGAAGTTGGGCAAGGACAGCCCTAATCTGACCAATTTGACTAAGTGGGCTAATAATTGGGCTCCACTTCAAGTATTTTCGCTTGTATATTTTTCAGTGAGTTACACAGCCAAGATCTGACCCATTTAGGGTTCCCCGGCTTTAGATATTTAGGAATTTGTGTCTTAGAAATTTTCAAATTGCTAGTGAGGCTCAAGATGGTAACTTTTCAAATAACAAAAAATAGAAAAGGTTGTTCGAATTTTGATAGTTGTGTTGGTCATTTGTTTGGGTAAATGGAGATTGGTAGTAATGGATGAAAACAAATAGATATACTTACCCTCTTATTTTTATTTACTTTACAATGTCCCTACTCAATTGTGCAACAGCTAGAGTGGATGCATTCATGTTTAATTCTATGATGTGTGTCGTGAAGTTAAATTGTTTTCAATGCACAACTTCTTGAAATGAAATTTCACTTCGATAAGTACGATATTTCCGTTGAGAAATAGCTTTCTTTTCCCACTTTCCTAAGACCTAACTCTCAAATACTAGTGAATCCTGCATGTGCAAGGCGCGTGCAATTTCCAAACAATATCTATGTAACAGAAACAAGGAAACTTGAATCATGAGTATAAAGATACTAAGGACAATTTCCATTGCCACTAAGTGGCTGAGAACCGCTAAGATTAGAATGCACAGAACAAAACAAAAAGAAGTTGTAACTTCAATACTTGTTCACTTGGTGATGCCCTATTCTGAAAATTTATATCCAGAGTTATCAGAATCTTACAATCATATCATAAACAAGAAAAGAGACCATCGTAGTTATTTAGCAACACTTAAAGCATATTTTATAGCAAATTTAATGAGTATACAAGTAGCCAATGTAGATTGATGCTTCTTAATGGTTGATATATTATAAAGAAGAATATTGATCTGCAACTAATCATTTATAACATTATAAGGGGTGAACCCCAATATCATCAACTGTCGTTGTGCCTTAGGGCAAAAATAAGAGCAACCAAAAAACCTATTTACGCAAACTACAAGCATCAACAGCCATTAAGTAAAAAGTGAAAACTCCTTATAGATATAATTGGTAGAATAAAAAAACGTAACAAATGAATGTTGAGAAGCTTACACAAGTTGTAACTTTTTCTTTCTCAGCAAATGTCTTCATTCAGACACTTTCAGTGGCTCATTTCATATCAACTGCATCTAATTTGCCTGAACTTATTCTGTTGTAACTTTTTTATTTTCAGCAAATATCTATATAATATTGTGAATATAAATGTTAACTTCTATAGCTAAGCGGCACAAGGTCCTAAATCTAGCCTTTCATTGTTGTGCTATATTTATTTTTTTCACTCCTCCACAAACAACGACATCTCTGTTCCTTTTCATTTTGACTATCTCTACAAACTATATTATTTGATCAATTTATATTTCTTGATTCAATTTATAAAGGCTTGAGAAATGTTCAAGAAACAAATTTTTTCTTCTTTTTATCAAATGCATAGGGAACAGTCAGAGAAACGTCAACATCTTGCTACTAAAATGAATCTAAAAATGCATTAGAAGCTATACAAACATTTGAATTACAGGGATAAGCCATGACAAAAATCTATGGACATAAAAAGATCCAACATACCTCTTCGAACTTGGAGGAGGGCTGAAAGTAGAAAACACAATGCTCTCCAAACATTTGGTCTCTTTTGATGAAAATGGTACCAAATTACCAAGAGAACTAGAAATATCCGTTATGAATCCTACGCCATCAAGCATGGGGATTTTTTTCATAATACCAAGAAAATAGTAAAAATAAAAAACAAAGTAGCTTTAGAGTATAAAAATATATGATTTACAAGAAAGAAAAACAGAAGATGCAAAATGCAGACATACATCCAGGAAAAAAACAAAAACAAAAACAACTTTCAACATTTATAAAACAGAAAAAATGCAGGAGTGAACTCAAGCATATATAACCTGAAGCGCTTTCTTGCAAATTTTTATGTTGCAATGGAAGTGGTGTTGATAATGATGCATGAAGAGTGGAAAGAGAAAATAATTTTTTGGTATGGTGTACATTACACCTTAAAATTTGTCATTGTACAAAGTTGCAAGTGTGCATCACCATCGGGGCTACAAATTACCGACACATCACGGTAAATAAAGGTGCTAGACAAGTAATTGAATAGGTTGAACATACTAGCTCCATCTCCAAGGAGCAACCACCAGTAGTAATATCTGCAACTTCCAAAATTTCCTTGCGTGTTAAAAATAAAAAAATAAAAATCCTTTAACCTAGATGTGAATAACTATTTATCAGTTAAGACAATTCTACTTCAAAATAAAAGAAAAACCAATGGGAAGAGGAATAACAATGTTATGAACTTAGAAGAAAATGGTAAGAAATACATTTAATATGATCAAGAAACGTTGCTGAATGAATTATTGATAGCTTTAACTGAGATTCAAATATTTGAAAAAGAAATAAATAAATAAAGAGAATGTAATGTCTTACTCTGATGATTTAATAATTTGCTTTTATCTCCTTGGTTTTTGATCCAATGGTTGATTCTATTTAGATTTATGCAAGCCCATAAGATCCAGTGTAACTCAAGATATCCCTTATATGTAGACGATTCAGATAGATCATGAGGTGGACTCCACTTTTTTGTCCTCATCATAAGATGGTGAGAGTTGTGCTCACAAGAAGATTTGCCTCAATTCAATATGAAGAATTTAATACTCGGTTTACTTAAAATATGAGACATTCAACACCCATATGAAAATAACTAAAAATATATTTAATGGGATTAACAGCCATTCTAAAATTCAATTGTATGCAATAATCTGGTTTTGTGAAAAATTACAAACCAAAAGGATTTGACAAATACTTCCAACAAAAAGAGTAAAATGCTAAGATCGACTTGATTGAGATAGTGAAGACGATCTAAATGAACTGTTATAATTAATGAGCTCTTTCCTATTCCTTTCTTTGAGCACGTTTATTTGTACAAGTGGTAAAATATCACAACCGACAACCGATGAATATTTGCATAGATTATGGGCTCTTTCCATCAAAGCAAGCCATAACTTGTGTTTCTTTATTTGTCCCTTCAAATAAATTAATTTCAATTCATTTTCTACTTAGGTAACCTTTCAAATGAAGAAGAATAAAAGTCAAACCTCAACATGCAACATCCCGAGGATGATTAATGAGTTGAGTCCATGCATATTTCACAGAGTGTTGGTAAGTCCATTGCATTGCGCAAATTTTCTCTTAGTCCACAAAATCTATATCAATATCTAACATATGAGTTACTCGTAAATTCTTGATGCATACTTTTCACTTTGATTGGTAGTCATGAAGAAAAATTCACAAGAAATAGAAGTAAACAAGTCTTTGTGATAACCTGTGAAATGCCAAGAGAATAATGAAAAATAGAAATCAATTTCAGAAAGGGTACAAATAGAAAAAAATAACCATTATGTATTTTAAGTTATGATGTATTCTACCAAAAAGTTAAGATGTAGCATGACCTTCCACTTGTCGTTCCTTATTTTAACTTATATCCATCAAGCCATATACATTTTATAATTAAAAATTTTTACCTTAGAATGGACCAGATACTATTTCTATGCTATTTTTCTTGGGGCCCACCTAGTGCTCACATTAATCAATCTTAACCCTTCATTCACCCCCTTCTAGTAAATCGGAAAACTTATAGCAGATGAGAAGTGTGACAAGAAAAGCAAATATGTAAAACATTCAAAGAATAGCAACCATAAAAAAACTTAATGGTTTGCATGAGAAAAAAAATCTTAAAAAACAAAAGAAAATTACAAAAGCCATTGTTATGCACACCTACAATTACCAAATGCAACCAACTTGAATTTTCTTTCCATACATTTGCTAGTCAAAAAAAAGAAAACCCAACTAGTTATATTATATTGGTAAGTGAGCCAAGTAAATTCGGCCTTTTAGAACATGGAAAGACAAGATGGCAACATCACAAGTATTCACAACTAACAATTATATGATGGATAAATCTTGAAAAACTACTATAAATGTCATAACATGGCACAATCCGAGGAAGAAGTGCAATTCTTTCACAACAAAGATTAGTTCATAAATGGATATATTTAATTTAGGAAGTAACAAGCATGGGCTTGAATGTGCCAAAATTGTTTGAAAAAATCATAGTTATCAAGGTTGCTCCTGTTTGTCCATGAATGAAATGTTTCAGCTCTTCGCACTCTGTTTCAGAAAGGATGTGATAGAAAAGAGAAAAATATTAAAAAATTGAAAGCTTAGATAAAATAGGAAAAAAAATAGAGAGAAAAATAATATTGTTAGGATGAATCATTCCAATATACCCTTTTGGCAACAACAAGTTGGCCATTTTGCCCGTGGCACAATAGAATTGAAAACTACGTATATTACATTAGTACAGAGAAGCGTATAAACATGGGTATCTCAAAAAGGCTGGCTACAAGAGTCACACTTTGACAAGCCTAACTAAAATCAGTACAAGAGTCTATATTTTTGAATAGGTGAATAATAAAGGCTTGTAGATCATTCTAGAAGCAAATAATATATCCAACATTTTTTTTCTTTTTTCTCTTTCTTTTTTTTATATTTTCTTTTCTTTTCTTTTCTTTTTTTTTTTTGGCATCAAGCTTAACTAAAAACATGTGTTGAAAGGAGCACATGTTGTTAAATTGAGTAGCGAAAATGGCCAATGGTGCTTTTACTTCAATGAGTTAGATTCACCAGCCCATGTAAAAACCAAATAAATATAGAACATACAAATTAGTCATAAGTGTATGAATATCAAAATGTTAATCATGCAATCTTACGCCAGTAGTACACATGTTAGAGAATTTGGGAACTTTTTTACAAGCAAGCATGATTCTCATGCACATGCTTCATTTTATACTAACATATCTAGTTACGCTCGTGCCTCTTCAATTAGCATGTACTAACTCTGTTCGGTATAACATGTGATTTACTACTTATTTAGTTCTTATTGAGTTGTCGAGTGCTACCCTTCCAGAATGGAATGAGATGGGCTGACTTGGTCAACGGTTCACAATTACCCAAATAACGTTGAACTACGTGCTGGTCGTAAAAAATCCTGATACAAATTCCATCAAGATGTGCTCCCATTTCCACTTGGGAATTTGCAAGGGATACAACATTCCTAAAAGCTTCGTATGCTATGCTTGCACATATATATTATGGTTAAAAGTGGCATAAGAAATCAATGAAAAAAGACCACATCAGCGACATGATTCAGTAAATGAAAGAAAGATGCATGGGCATCGCAAAATTCCAAAAACAACCTTGTGTAAAAAATTATCTGAGACATTGACAGAAATCTGACAATTCCACCGATTAGTGCAGTTACTAAATTCCCTTTTCCTTTTAGCGTGCATAATGTTATATGACAAACCAAGAAGTAACGAAATCCATACCTTAACTCCCCCCAGAAAACAGAATGCAGGTAAACCCTGCACCCGCATGGCTAACCTCTTCTTAGAAGGATAGTTGAAAAGAATCTACGGTAGCAAAATAATCAAAGCATCAGTGGCAATGGAATATTCTACTGAAATGGAAGTTGAATTTCATATTAAAAGAGAAATAGCCACGACAATGACAAGCCAGCTATCTCCAAAAAATGAAGGATATCTTTGACAGAAAAATTGAGTTCAATACCAAATAGGAAAGGGAAATGATGGATGGTATGGTGGTAATATAATTAACAATAAAGACAGTGAAATGGTTCACATCAAAATCATCCAAAGACAAATATAACACATGAAGGGTGGTATAGCTAGGCCAGTCTTTCCCCCCTGCCTATCTTGATTGGTGTTAAGGAACACAAGAAATAAGCACTGTTGGGTTACTTTCAGGGAACCCAAGTCCTCCGGTTTGTGCACACACCGTAGTGATGGGATAAATCATGCATGTCCTTTCATTATTTTATTCTATTATTTAACAACAAAATTATACAACGATAACTTCCCAACTAGTAGGAAGTTCTAACAAAGTTGATAAACCCCAAATAATGGGAAGACTCAACAAAATATATAGACTTGACTTATTCTACAACAAACCCCAAAAGATAGAAGACTACTTCTAAGAAACGTTGCATGAATGAAACCACTCCATGCTGACCGTAATAAAGGGCAAGAAAAGGAGTGGCAAGACTATAGGGATCCAAACTATTGTAAATAACCAAATGTTACAAACTGAAAGCCCAATTGCATAAATGTGATACTGTTATTTTTTATGGCATGTCATAAAACAGCAACGTTAGAACTTTTATATCAAAATATTGTTTCCTTCAAGTAATATGGTCAACCTCAGGCTCCAATGTAGGAAATGAAGGTCCACGAAACTTAAGCTTCCTAATGTCTAGGATTTCAAATTTTGCCATTTCCAGCTCCCATATCTTCCTTTGAGCAAATGCATCTTCAATGGCCTCTAGATTGGCATCTGAATGAAGACCAACGATAAAGAATTGTTCATTCAAGGATGTGGGCTCCTTATGCTGTTTACGGTCCTGCAGAAAACAGCCCCATCGAAGTTGCATAATATAAAAGTAGATATACTATAAAACTTTTCTTGGGCTGAGCACTGGAACATGCATGAAAAAATAAATAATTAATTAATTAAAGTTTCCTAAAGAGTTTTCATTTCAGGAGCAATGGCCAAAACTACATTAAAAGTTCCAGATCACAAAAACATTGGAAATATCAAGAACAAATTAAAAACACTATTGAAATCAAATAAAAGATTTTTTTTTTTAAAGGGCTAATGTTCTGGGAAAAGTAGTTGTCAGGTTTTAGATGCTGATAAAACAACATGGTAGTGGTTTTAAATTATAGTTTTCAAGTTTGACCATCCTAGAAAACAGAAAACAAGTCAGTAGCCATGAAATCATCAGGTCTGAGCAATAAAAAAAAAAAAAAAAGCCAAACTTGAATCATCATCATCGGTTTAAATCATAGCATCAATTACTCCAAACTTGAATATTGGGTTTATGAATCCAATTAATTTAATTCACAGTGGCGATTTGGATCTCATAATATACCTTGCAAGTTTCAATTTCAATTAGCTTTCTCTGAGTTAAATGTTTCACAGTCTAGAACCTGCCTTGTTATTGCAGTTGCTTTGCACTAACCATATTGAAGGGTTTGAGGCCTCGGATTATTTTAGATTGCAGTTCAATTACTACTGATATGGAGCAGAAAATAAAAATAATCAACTACACAAACAAGACAATACAATATTTAATGGAAAAAAATCACGAGCCCAAACTAAATCAAACACTAACTTCTGTAATTACAAGATATACTCACAACCATACAGTTAGTTCCTCGACACAAGGCATGTCTCCTTTTCACTTCATAATTGACAAACTTCAAATCTTTTAATCAAAACTGAGCAATAGCTCTCCCTCACTAGGGTTTGTGGTTGCATGTCCTATGACGAACAACTGCATATGCAGCAGAGACATTTCAACAAGGGTTTTTAGATTTCTCTCACTTGCTCAGGTTCTGAATCGGTAAGCACCAAGTCTATCCAAATTGGTGTCAAGATGGTGAGTTAGGGTCCGTGTTGGTTTATGGCACAACTCAGATCCTCGGTTGAAACAGACTCGGGCTTTGATCCAGCCCAAGTCCGCCCGATTGCCACTTTGATGGGGTGCGAGACTAGCCGATAGGAAAACCCTTGTTTCTTCTCCCAAACGTCATGAGTGAGTTGGGGTTTTTGAAAGAGAGAGCATTCATTCATAAACCCTGGTTTTTTCTTCAGGAGTTTTCGGAGCGTTGGTTGATGAAGAATGCATAACTGTCCATTGGTATTGGAGTTTCCAAATGCTGCTAGAGAGTATAAGACCCAAAAGCTTCACTCCAAGAAGAACCTTCTTGAGGTTAGCTCTCTCTCCTGTCTAATCTCTCTCTTTTGATATCTCCCATTGCTTTGATTGTTGTTTTATGGAAGAAGATTCCATTTTTCAATCTGGGTTCTCTTTTTTTTGGACGGAATTCTTCTGGGGTCTCTGTGGAAATGGGATTTGTACTGTGGGCTGTTTCATTTCTCCACTTTTTTCCCTCTACATCCAAGCACATCCTTAGTTGCTATGAAGAAACTGTGTAGTTAACTCTAAGATTGCCATCTCTCTTTTTTAATCTGAGTGGTTTCTTGAGTTGGGATTGTGGTGTTCAATTGTGTTTAATTATTGTTTTTTTTTTAAGTTGTCCAATCACTTCTTGTGGTCCTCATTGCATTTGATTATTTTAGGATTAAGAAGGAAGAATCTTAGGTTCATTTATGAGTATTTATCTGAATAATAGTGTGTTTTCATGCTGATGGTATTGATTTCAATTCATTTCAAGGAATTTATTCCGATTGGGCCTGATACTTGGGATCGGTGGTGGATTCTATCACTGTTTAAAGAAGAACTAAAAGGTTAAATCAATTGGTAATTAGGAATTTGAGGATAGTAGCCCCCCTTTTTCTCGTGAATGAATTTCACACTTGGGTTGTTTTCATGTGTAAAGATTGCTTTTAGTCATGTCTTTGATCTGCCTTTTTTTTTTTTTATAGAAATCTTTTGTGTTATCTACTTATCTCTAAGTGTGTCAGTATTCATTACAATTTATTAGGAGGTGTCTACCTGAATCCGAATACTTTGGTTTGATGTTGGATTGTATTGCCACCTACCTAAGAATTAAGAATTAAAATGAGAAGCAAATTAGTATGTAGATTTTAGAGCCGGAGTAGATTGTGCTTGGTAGCCTTTTCTTGTCTGAAACACCAAGAAGTAAAGAGAGTCTATAAAGTTCCTGCAATGATCTAGGAGATCCTGAAATTTTTGAAAATGTTGCTTCAAACCTTAGTTAGAAAATCATAGCCCACAAACAGGTGATAAATACCTCTTTGCCTGACTCTGCTACATGAACAATTAGAGAAACAGCAGATGGCGCTATTCCCCAACACAACATCACACCTAGAAATAGAATTTTTTCCTGAAAATGCTCCCCAATAGAAAATTTCAACACTCGGTGGAGAAAGATTGTTCCAAACAAGAGCCCAGATAAGGATTCATAAGAGGAAGGCACCATAGATTTAAGAGAGGATTTAGAAATCCTTTTTCTATACCACTTCACCTGCAGCTTCCTTTTTTCTCTTGGGAATTGAATAATGTTGAAATCTCATTCAATGCTCCATGGCCTGTCTACAAGTTGACTAGATAGATGCAGCTTCCCTTTCCCCCCACTCCATCTTCTCCATATTTCCCCTCGGCATCTTTATCTATCTAAATTCCATTTGATGCAGCTTCTTCCATGTCCCATGTGCATTCTTCCCAATTCCCACACACTGATTACAGTATTGCTGTGAAACTTCCTTCATTGGTAACAAATAATATACTCGTCTTCATGGCCCCATCCTTATTGTTAGAGTATAATGCAGAACGGTGTACAAAATGCGGGGTGGCAGAGGAAAATGGAAGAAGTTTGGGGTAAGTCAGGCTTCACACTTGAAAAATTGGCCTCATGCCAAACTCCCTATGACAGGCAAGAAAAGAAAGCTTGAGAAGATCCTCAAAAAGCTTGAAATTCCATTTATCATAGTCTAAACCTCAAATGAGGCATTACATGTCTTTACATAGGTAGATAATAAACCTAGAACTAATCATGACCATCTCAACAGTTTTAACATCCAAGTTAAAAAAAATTTTAAATATAAATAAGAACTCTATATAAGATAAATAGGTGGGCTGGCCCGAAAGGCTTGGTCGACCCATGGGAACAAGGGGTTTGTCCTACATCAGAGTAGAAACATTGGAGAGATGTGGGCTGACTTTGCTTTTCCTTCAATGGCTTGAGCCGATGCCAAAGGATCAATCAATTGGCCCTCCATGGAAATCCTGCCCTCTATGTTCTTCTTAGATGAAATATCACCAAATCCTTACTTGTCCTCGTCATCTCTTTGAGGCTCCGATATAGCTGAATGCCCTCCAATGGAGGGTAGCAATTTGCTGACATGCAAATCAAGGGGGTTTTGCGGAGTTGACTTCCTCATATTCTAACTCGTGGTCCCATGACTCACTATTTGCAAGAAAATGGCGGGTACAAACAAATTCTTGTCATATGACAAGATGTACCTCAGACTGTTTTGCACTAACATGCACTGACTGCTGGAAACATATTATTGTGATATCACAAGATGTTACTCAGAATGTTTCACAAAAATATGGCACCTTTTCAACCAGCAAGTGGTTATTGTTGGGTACATTGCTGCCTCAATATGTGCCCAGTACCTTACCCCTTTTCAGCTTGGCCATGTTCTGGTGCCAAACTTAGGTCTTTTCTGATATGTCTTTCCACATCAGCTTCCAGGAAGACATGTCCTCGTCATTTGAAGGGCCAGTTGGATCCACCGTCTGCCACTTGAACTTCTTTCCCAGCCTTATCCTCATCCTTGTTTCTCTGAATTTTCTTCTCTGACGAACCAATCTCCATATTCCTATCATAGAATGCCTGGAGCATGACCATTTTCTTTATTGCAAGCATTACTGGCCACAAATGAGGTAATTATACATTTTTCCCCTCCACGATTCTGACAGAGCTTTTCTGCTCCAAACTTCAGAAAATCTGGGTCTTTGCATTAATCATATAGATCTGGCGTCTCTGCTGCTCATATCATAAATTTACTTCTTCCTTTCACAAGAATGTATTTGGGGCCTTTTGTTTCCTTCTTGTTGATTTGATATTTTTCAAATTACACCATTCCAAAAAAAAAAAATCAGAAAACATGTTGTTGTTATTCAGTTGTATTAAGAATATTGATTTGGTAATATTTTTTGTCAAATAACACCATTAAAAAATCAGGTAACATGTTGTTGTTATTAAGTTGTACTATGAATATATTTGGCAACTGAGAATCTGTAGTTTATTTGGTTCCGACAGTGCCAGTTTTCAGTGGTCTAAATTGTTCGTCTCTGCAACTAACCACTGCTGATAAACAATGGAACAAAACTTTATTCATCAAACAAATCGACACATTTAGTTGGTTGACTATTTATTGTTGAACATGGATGGTTGGTTATTTGCCCTTTTCATTTAAGCATTTATTTGCAGAAAAACTATTACATCGCTTGGACTGTCTGGTAGGATAGTTCTGCTCAGCACCACTCATGCCCTGTGGCACCCACCTAGTGGATCACTGAATGGTGGACTCCGCCAGTATATATGCCAGCAGAAACAAACAGTTGGCTCTGTATGACTGGGCATTACACATTTCCTTCTTTATTTATTTTGCTTTGCATCTTAAGTTTGTTCTATAGTGGCTTGTAGCTTAAATCCTACAAAGTAATTTCTTCTCATGTTTATGTCAGCCCAAAGTTGAACCCTTCTTTATTTTTGCTTTCAACGTCACACATTCTCATTGTGAGCATTATAAGTTGCCTCACATTATGCCATTATCAAGGTATCACTGGAGTCAGGGCACCAAAAACCACAAAGATTTTCTTAGACCGGATCCAAGCAACAATTTTGACTATTCCAACTCATCACACACAAGAGGGCTGAGATATAGGATTACACCATCCAGCTATACATCCCATCTTCCTTTCAGAAGAGACTTGCGCCGCTTCTGGCATTCTCCAGAGGTTTCGACTACCAGTAGCTATTCATTCCTTCAATCTACTAGCCTACAACACTGGTTCAAAAATTGGTGAAAGTTAAGAAGACATAAGCTTACGGCAAGCACTTTTGGAGCAGCTATTGGATTCTGGCGAGGCTGAAGAGTCCAGCTCTGGTTAGAGAAACTTGGCCTGATTGAGCCATTTTCTGGGAATATTGCAACCTGTTGGAACAATATTCAGGAAGAAGTTGCGCTGGAACGGTATAAACTAATAACAGGGAATGGTGTATGTTTTCCCGAGTTTCAACTCTACAATAAGGCTCATGCTGAAGATGATTGGCTTGGAGCGTCACTGGATGGGATAGTGATACATTTCAGATCCATGATTGGCCAACCCATTGGACCCAAGACCAATAAGATCCAATAAAGTAGAGTAGATCCTATTAGTAGTTGCTTTTGCTTTAGTTGCTTTCTTAATTATATAGGATTCTTTAGTCTTTGGAAAGTCCAATTATGTTTGGTTTAGGACTTTTTATTTGATTTGAATTTAGTACCTTAATTATAAATAAAGACGTAATCCCTTCATCGGATATAGACATTAATATTGAATAAGAATTTAAGTTCAGTTCTCAACTGAGAGAGTTATTGTTTGTCTTTAATGAGACAACTATACATCCTATCTTCCACCCTTTTTTGGCTTGAAAATTAGTTGGTAGGCTATTCTTTCTTCCTATGCTACGTGTCAAAGCAAAGACCCAATTTCAGATCGCCGCTTCGATCACTGATTGGAAGTAAGCCGGGTTTCCCCCATCTTCCATTCCTCCTCTTTCATCTATCCATCATCATTCCATCGTCATCCTTACCCTCCCCATCACTGCCAATCCTCCACTGCCACTATCACCCACCACGCAACCCTAACTCCATCTTCCTCACCACCAGAAACCCCAACCCACTGCAAACCCTTCAAACCCAAACCCACTCCAAAACCTTCCGCGACTCAACACTACCCAACTCCAATCGTTTTCCCCAACTCTGCAAAATCCCCAATCATAGACCATCCCACTCTCTACAACTAATTTTGACCCCATCCCTACCCACCAACGCCAAGCCCACACCCATCTCGACCACCGTCACCGTACTCCAGAACCCGAACGAGCCAAATACCCTAAGGATCCTAACCCTGCGACCCCTTTCGACCATCATCTGCCTTCCCAAACCGACCAAACGACCCACCGACGCCAGCCGAACCCACCCATCGGTTGCTGTCAACCATCCCCAAACCCAGAAGGAAAAAAAAACGAAACAATAAAAAAGGACGAGAAGAAGGAGCTACAGAAGAAGAGACACGAAGAGGAGCAGGGAAAGAAAAGCATACCTTGCACCACTGTTGGCTGCTGCACAGCGTACCATCCTCTGTCTTCATCTGCTGCTGGCGACCGTGCTCCGCTGCAGGCCGCCAGCTACCGGCCAAGGCCTCTCGCCGTCCGTCGCTGATTGTTCCAGAGCCCGCCCTTCGTCTCGCGAAAACTTCACTGCCTCGCCCCTCTCATCCGGATAAGACTTCCTTTCCCTTTTATTTTCGTTTGCTGTTTTTGAACGACAACAAAGAAAAAGCAGCAGCGGAGGAGAAGAGAGAAAAAAAAAAAAAAAAAAGAGGGTCGTACCTGCGTCGCTGTCCACGGACGACCTATTCGCTGCTAGTGCTATGTCGACGACCCAGCCACAGCACCATCCCCTTTGCCGCTCGAGACCTCGGCCTCCTCTCCCGCTTTCGACTCCAGGCAACAGACAAAAACATAAAAATACGAAAAAAGGTTCGAAACCTTCTCTTTTGTAAGTCCTCTCGCCAGGCCCAAGAACCCAGACAGTTGTCAGCTCATCTGTTGGGCTTAAGTTCAGGTTAAGCCCGACCCGCGACTCTGTTTAAAAAAAAAAAAAAAAAAGAGTAGACGTGTGCCCAGCTAACAGGGAGCCAAGGCCCATCACAGCACATATTTTCTTATTGATCACTCTCCTCCATTGCTTACCAATATGGTGCTATTTTTGCTATCTAAGCTCAAATTCACAATCCGTCTTCATGTGCATATTTCTATCAATCTGATCACATCATCAGGTGAATCCATTTTTTTGAAAATTTTGTATTTTTCCATCAAAGTCACTATGCAAATCTTTGGACTATCTAATGAATTTCAAAGCAGCATGTTGTATGAGTATAAATGTGGAGATTGGTATTTTGCAAATAAGATTTACTTTGAGCAATTCTTCAATTTCAAATAGGCATATTTGATAGTTTATGAATATTTGATTCAATTTTCAGGACTGCACTAAGTTTGTGACTTAAAATAAAATGAGCCGCATGATTTGACTCGTTTTATCAGAGGTTTGAAACCAGACATTCTCGAGTAGAGGAAACCTAGCAACAATATTCATGAAGCATATAAAGAAGTAATTCATGTTGAGTATATGCTTCAACGGTCTCACCTACGATAAGTTAAGCCTGAGAAAGAATGTTCTCCGCTACAAATGAGAGATAATCTGATAGAAACAAATTTTGAAGGAGAAGATACTCATACCCTTGTGATTCGCAAACTTTTCACCACCAATAAAAGAAGACAAAGAGTTAAAGCAGACTATGATATTCCGAACACAAGTAAAGGGTGAAAACAGGTTAGCCAATCTGGTTATTGATCATGATAGTGCTATTAATTTTGTAGTACAAGATGTTATTGACAAACTCAATTGGCCTATAGAAACTCTCCCAAAACTTTACAAAGTTGTATGGTCTAATGATTCTGTTATTACTGTAACTTACAGATGTCTAATACCTTTCAAAATTGGTGTATATGAAGATAAATTTTTGTATAATGTAATTCCCATGAATATCACTCATATTCTTTTGGGACAACCTGGCTTATTGATCAGAAAGTGTAATATAACAAAGAGAAGAATATCTATTCCTTCTCTTGAAAGGGATGATATGTTGACTTTGTTCCATTACAACCAGCAACCTCTTCATCTACCTCATCACCGTCAATTAAAGTGCCAAAAAATAAACACAAAGAAAAAACAAATTCCAATGGTGATGTTGAGAAGCCCATTCATGGAAAGAAAGATATCATTATAACTTCAAGAGAGAAGCAAGAGGTACATCAAGACGTAGATGTGGACATTGATCATTTAATAGATTTGATTGCAACATCAGACGACAAATCAATTGCTTCGGTGTTTTTGCAAGAAGCTATATCCCCATTGATTGATGTGCACCACATTGATTTCACTTTCAGAGATCAACCAATGCCAATTAGCAATTATGTTATATTGTTACAGAGTCTACAATTAAAGTATCTAGTGGTAATATCACACCGTTAAGATGCAAGCAGTAATCAGAATACGTAATACCTCTAACTTACTTCTGAGTGGAATAGAAGATTTGATCTTGTTTTCACAGCATGCCCTCACTATGACGCTCCACCATTGATAAAAAAGTTCGTTTGAATGATTTTCGACCCAGTTAGATATTTACTGAACTCGACGACGAGTTCTCCTCCAAGCGGGGGAGAACTGTGCAGGTTAGATCCATGATTAGCCAGCCCATTAGACCCAAGACCAACAAGGCCCAGTAGAAAAGAGTAGATCCTATTAATAATTGTTTTTGCTTTAGTTGCTTTCTTAATTATTAAGGGTTCTTTAATATTTGGAAAGTCCAATTATGTTTGGTTTAGGACTTATTATTTGATTTAAATTAATTGTTTTCTTAATTAGAAAGTATCTTAGTTATAAATAAAGATATAATCTCTTCATGGGATATAAATATTGATATTGAACAAGAATTTGAGTTTAATTCTCAATTGAGAAAGTTGTTGTTTGCCTTTGATGAGGCATCTAAACATCCTATCTTTAAGTCTTTTGGTTTGAAGATTAGCCCGTTGACTATTCTTCTTCCCTGTTTTGCTTCTGGTAGTTGAACATGATGTTTATTGGTTGGCACGTGGTGGGGTGCTGGAGGTCAAGTGTCCACTTCACTATGAAGAAGCTCACCAAGCTTTTCCTTGGCCTCGCATTCCTCTTCATTGCATGCCACAATCACAAGGGTTGATGGAAATTCTGGACAAAAACTGGATGAATTTTAATTTTGGACTCCAAGTGGCGGTAGCTTATTTCGGTTACAGAGAGACCGTGAATACTGGGAGTTATTAAGTTCAGCTTTATCTGATTTCTGGTGGATTCATGTTCAGCCTGCAAAGGAGCTGTGCCATTTGGATCTAACAACAGACCCTTTCACCGTAGACAAGCATCTAAAACCCGCAGCCAGGCACGAACTCTGTAGCACCATCGTTTACGCAAGCAAATGCTTGGTCGATGAGTCCAAGCTTTTGGTGCGAGAGATTGATGGAAAGATACAGAATTGAGGTGTATCTAAATGTGAAATTTGGTTAATCGCCAGAATTGAGATTTGATGAACTGGGGGAGGCAATAGGAAACATGGACTTTACTGCTCTAAGCTGTTCAATGCTGGAAATGTAAAAACTGGCAGGTTGAGAAAAAGGAGACCTTGCACCTTTCAGCTTTTAAAGCACTATGCTTTATTTGGGCGCCCTTTTTCCCAAGATGGATAAGAAGCTCTTCATCCAACCAAAATCGGTTAAATTTTGTAAATGCTCTTCTTCTTCTTCTATGGCACTGGGGGCTGGTCCTGGTTTTTAGGGGGTTGGAGGGGAAACTCCATAGGCCATACAATGTGTTTCACCCAAGTGGATGGCCATTTTTGTACAACATATCTGTTCACTTGCAATTTAATGCAATAAAATGACTCCAATAATGTTTTTGCTCTGGTGGAGGTTGACAAATTTTATTTTGAACTGTTGTGGATAATGAAGTTTGGAAGCAATTTTCTTCGTGAGTGAACAATAAAATTCCTGAAAAAGAAAAATGGGAGCTGAGCTCACACAACAGCAATTACAATGTGTAAAGTATCCTAACGGATAAGATGAGTTATGAGGGCTCCTTTTGTCAATGCACTGATATATTTTGATTATTTCTCACAAAATAGAGAGTAAATGCAGTACCAACATCTTCAGCCTTTGAAATGGTAACTCAGTTTTATTGGATATAACGTTGTTTTAGTGGCGAGGGCCATTCTGCTGTCATTTTGTATTTTGTTTCTGCGAGGGCCATTCTGTTGGGAAAAGCGGCGGAACGGAAACAACCCGCGATCAACGGATCTACCACGATGAACACACAGCAATCACACCATCAGCAATCACACACATGACACAGCAGTTTTACGTGGTTCGGCAACTTGCCTACGTCCACGGGAGGAGAGGACTCATCTACTATGATCCCATCTCAATCCCCTCAGGATCTAGGGTTACAATACATCAATATATATAGTTCCCGCTTTCTTGGCCACCAAGAAAACCTATACACAATGACTAAAATACCCCTAACCCTGAGCCTCGGTTCTGGCTAAACCAGACGACCGATCCGGCTAAACCGGAATACAAGACATAACCCAACAATCTCCACCTTGGCTTGGATTCCGCAAATCCTCAGAGCCACCTTGAGATACCTGGTAATGTCTTCACGCACCTCGCTGAAGGGTACGTCTCCGCACACGCTACAACCTAGCGTGGCCACAGTTGCCTCCTTTGACCTTAACACCACCATCTTGAATCTCTGAAACGCTCTTCATTTGTTGCCACATGCATGCATCCTTGCAACACAATGAACCTAACTTCCGTCCGTCAAGACAAAACTGAAGACCTCCCCGAATCCGGATCTCACTGGTACCTTGTGAATCCTTCCTTCTGTCTCCATCCCGGTGTTCTTTCCGTCAAACCTGCAACTGTCCTGTTCTAGTATGTTCTGGTGGGTTGGGCACAGTACATGCGGGTTAAGTATGACCCGATGCTTAAACCGGCTTACTCCGACCTGAACAAAACTACTTTTTCTTCCCCGAGAAAATCATCTCCGTTCAGGGCTTCCTGGATTTCCTCTAGATGATATCATTGAAGATCCATCAATCCATCTTCCAATGATCCGTCGCATCTAACTCCACCTGAACCACAGATTTCCTCCCATGTTATTTGATGTCTCCTTCACTGCTCCACCTGAAAAAGCATACCCTATCAACCTGTAGAGATTTCTGACCATCTCACCCTCCATGATGACCAATGTTCCCTTTTCCACCTTCGTAACTCCACCCGCTACAGTGCACTTGCAGCCTTTGAAGTATAAGGCACACAAAGAAATCCAATTCTTCGTAGTCCCGGAACATATATCACAACCGTTAGGGTTTGAATAACATCATTATACATCTGGATTTCTACCGTTCTTATTTCAAATGCTCATCAGTGGCATTATCCCCCCATAAGAACAAATCCATCAACCATGATAGGTATTTGCATCAAACGAATCTCTACGCGAACATATAATAGAAAGAATCTGAATCCCAATACCATGAATCAACAACCGGATCCATACCTGTAGCGACCAAAACTGATTCCCTGTCAACCGAATCGGAGCTTTGTTGCACACTACCTCCTTTCGATTCTGATTCCTTTTGCTTTTTCTTCCACTTTGGCATGTCGCTCCTTCCCGATCCCTTCGACGCGGATCTGAGCTTTCCATCAAAGTACTTGGAGCAATCTACCATTGACGACATCAAGTAACACTTTTCAATCATTGCTGTATCACGGAGTCTAACACTTTATCCTGCCAATCTCTGAAGTCGTTTCTCCATCAAACACTTCAATCTGGCCCGTGATGCTTGAATCCATTGCTATCATCGTGAATCTGTCAGTTTCTTCAGTCCCCAATTTTCTGCCCATCAAACTGCCAATATCTTTTATCAACCTCGTAGATCTCGTCACCGTGAGCACGCTGGAAGAAACGGATCTGAAATCCGACTCCGGATGGCTTCGATATTGCAGAATTAATTCTCTACACTCCATTTGGTCAAACATCCATGTTGACCGTTGACCAGCCCATCTTCTTCCACAAATGCGTAGATCTCCTCACAACGAGTCTGTAGGCGCAAACGGATCTCCGATCGGACATCGGACGATCAAGATATCGCAGAAACAATTTCAGCCGTTGAATCTGGTCAAACCTGCCTGTTGACCGTGCTGACGTCACTGCTGACGTCACGGCTTGCTGGCAAACTGGGCTTCTGAAACGGATCCGGGTCGGGTTCACCTGACCCGGAACTGAACTGAACTGCGCTGCTCTGCTGGGCTTCTCTGGCGAACCGGGTTCGGGTCCGACCTGACCCGGAACCGACCTGCTCTTCTGTCACTGCTGGGCTTCTAGTACACGGACCAGGTCGACCTGACCCGACCTGGCCTGCACTCCTGCTGCTGGACTCTTTGCGCACATGGGTCAGGTCTTACCCGATCCGACCCGACCCGACTTGCAGTCTCTGATTAACTGGGCCGTCACCGCGGGTTAGGTCGAAACGACCTGACCCGACCCGACCGAACCGACCCAGTAAACTGGGTCGTCTCCTTTCTCTGTCGCTGGGCGCTGCGTCTGCAACCCAGTTGCAGACGCGGCGAATCCAACGGCCTGCCTCCGGCGCAGCGTCCCTGGCGACCAGTGGAGCGACGCGACGGCCCCGGCGACTGCAACGGCGTCGGCGGCGGAGGCGGCAAGGATCTCGGCGAAAAACCCGGTTAGCGGTTGGCAGTTTCCTTCTTCTCCGACCACAGCGCCGGACCGGCGACCACAGCGCTGACAGTGATGAGGGCTTCATCTCCCTCGTCGTCCTCACTGATGCTCCCAGAGAAGCACCCACTGCTCCCACTGCGGCTACTGGTGCTGGTGCGTGGGGCATCCTTCCTCAGGACATTGTCAGAGTTGCTGAAGGTTACAAAACCGAACCCCCTCGACCTTCCAGAATCCATTACTGCTGATACCACTCGTTGGCCCATCTTCTTCCAGGTTTCCCTGTGGCGACAAAACAGAGATCCCCGTGTGGCCCAGCAGGCCCAGCAGAGATCGATCACACGCACAATCGCCGCGATCCGTCAATCGCAAAATCCAAGCGATCTCCACCTCGCTCTGATACCACTTGTTGGGAAAAGCGGCGGAACGGAAACAACCCGCGATCAACGGATCTACCACGATGAACACACAGCAATCACACCATCAGCAATCACACACATGACACAGCAGTTTTACGTGGTTCGGCAACTTGCCTACGTCCACGGGAGGAGAGGACTCATCTACTATGATCCCATCTCAATCCCCTCAGGATCTAGGGTTACAATACATCAATATATATAGTTCCCGCTTTCTTGGCCACCAAGAAAACCTATACACAATGACTAAAATACCCCTAACCCTGAGCCTCGGTTCTGGCTAAACCAGACGACCGATCCGGCTAAACCGGAATACAAGACATAACCCAACACATTCTTATCAAACCACCTTTTGATAGGCGGTTGGTTGAACCTCAATGTATGCACAGTGGAAGCCCTGCTATTTTATTTTTAGCGAGTTCATCCTATTACGTCACTGTCTTTATAAAATGTAATAAGTTTATGAGAACTGGTTCTGTTCCAGCTAGATAGAGGAGGAAATTCTCATAGGTAATACAAGTGACAAAAAAGGGTCAAAATAATTCCGAAATAAACCTATGAAAAAAAATTTTATGCTGCATTCTGGTAATTATTTTTATGACTTTTTTTTAGTAAGACTTTATGTTATATTTTTCTTTTGATGTCATGCCGTTGACTGTTATTCTGAAATTTCTGGGTCTCATATGATATAGCTAATGTTAAATAGTTTGAAATGGCATTTTTATCTAGTGAGAACCCTACTCCCAGGAAGTTGGTTTGAACGGTTTAAAGTGCTAGCTATTTCAATTGAGGTCTACCTTCTTCACTCGAGGTTACTCCCCTCGCCTAGGGTTGGGTCCCCACCCCCTAACCTACAGGGACAAAAACAGAGAGAAAAAAGCTTTGACTTCTTCATCCCATTAACCTCGCATCAATGCCACATAGCCCCATGGCACTTAAACATCGTCACTGCACCACACGTTGGCTGGTGCCGCATTGCCACTGCACACACCCACACCATGCAGCAAACATGCCAACCAGCCGCTGCTGCCTGATAAATTTTGAAAGAAGGAACTAGGAGGGTAAAACAATATTACTCTGGTATCCGAAATTCCCTATAAATATCCCGCGTTCAAATTTGTTCTAAATTCAGCTTCCATAAATGCTAGGTCATTTTTGTTGTTTGATGGGATTCCTACCGGGAATAACATTTACAAAAATTATATATCATTTATACGGAAACTTGAAAAAGCTCATGTAAATAAAAAGCGTTCTTAGCATAGGATAGTGTATTCGTCATATCTAGAGTGAAATCATGGTGGATCAAATTTATTATTAAGATTTAATTCATAATTTGGATCCGATAAACTATGTGTTGTATTTGGATCCCAAAAAAAAAAAAAAAGAAGAAGAAAATTTTCAAATAAGGCCCTAAGGTTTTGCCTTATTTAAAAAACGACCCAAGTTTCAAAACTTTTCAAATTAGCCCCTAAATTTTTAAAAAAGTTTTCAATTAAGGACATCTGCCCATTTAAAGCTATTTTCCTGCTATTGTTTAGCTCAAAAATTTTAAAATACTTAGATTACCCTTTATAGAAATAAATTCATCATTCAATTGCTTTATATTCTCCTCATTTCCTTCTCCAACATCCTTATGGTTATCAAGGACAAGTACTGCCCCCACATTGATCTATTGAGCATAGTGATTGTTGAAACTATGTCATGACTTAAAATAATTAGTAATTTGGTTTTTTAAGAAAATTGAAAGAAAAAGTCGCCACGACATACCTTTAAATGGATGGATGTCCTTAATTGAGAATTCCTTAAAAAAGATAGGGACTAATTTGAAATTTTTTAAAACTTTTGTTCTTTTTTTAAATAAGTCAAAACCTTAGGATCTTATTTGAACATTTTAGAAAAATTAATTTTGGATTCAAATCCTACATAAAATGTGTTGTACCCAGACCCAGCACCAACTTTTCTACAGTTGCCTATGCAGGCTTATTTCCCTTTTCCTTTTCATGGACTTGGGGAGATCACCTGGTTTGCACTACGAGGCTAGACAACATTGCACCCTCGCCTTGCAGCGGTGGCATCCATCTTTGTTGTGAAGTCATTTTCTAAGGCGACTCCCCATCTTCTATGATAATCCAAGTAGCAACTCGACGAGTTTATTTGGAATGGTTGATTCCTGGGCTATTTGTTCTCCCGTGAACCTCTAAGTTGGAGTTTGCTAGCCACAATTTAAAAAAAAAGAAAAAATTTTGAAAAAAATTTTGAATAAGGCCTTGAGTTTTTGCCTTATTTCAAAAAAGAACACAAGTTTAAAAAAAAATCAAATTAGTCCCCAAGTTTACAAGAAGTTTCCAATTAAGGACATCCATTGCTGGGCCCGGTCTAGCCCAAGTTTGGAAACACTAGCCTGTCCCAGCCCATGCCCAAAACAAGTTGTAAAACTCAAGCCAGAGCTTGCCCATTTAATCAATTGTATCGGGCCAAATTGGGTTTTTTTTAAATTTTGTGGCCATTTAAGTAATTGTTTGTACTAATTAAATCAAATTACATACAGTCCTTACACGGACCGGGTCGAATCGATTTTTTTATCAGTTTTGTGCCCATTTTGAGTAATTATTTGTACTAATTAAATTAAATCACATGCATTATTAAATTACATGCATTTTTTACACAAAGCAGGGCTTTGGGCTTTCCATCACTTAATCCAAGCCCAGCCCAAGGCGGGGCCCGGCCCGGATCTAGCTCAAGCTGACCTAGCCCATGAACACCCCTACATTTAAAGGTACTTTCCATCAACTTTTTTCCCGATCACCATGGGGATGCTGGTCGTCATTAATCATCATGAGGATATTAGAGAAGGAAATGTGGAGAATACAGAAGAATTGATTGGCGATTTTATTTTAATAAAGGTTAATCTAGGTATTATAAAAAAACTGAATAAAAAAGTTATCGAAAATAACTTTAAATGGACAGACGTCCTTAATTGAAAACTTTTTGGAGAACTTAGGGCATGTTTGGCATTGTGCCATTCCAGTTTTTCCAAGTGATAAGGTTACAAAAAACACATTTGGTATGTGCAAAATCAATGTTTCAAATTTTGATCACACAGGAAAAAACCTCAAAAATGTTAACCGGCTAGTGAAAGAAGGTCAAAAAATATATATACATATATATATATATATTAAAAAACAACTTTTTGACACAATTATTTCTTACTTATCTCTTACGGTATTTTAAAAAAGGTGGCTCCACTTTGTAATTCCTTAATGTAGGCCACATGGTCACAATCATAAAAGGTAGGCTAATATTATAATTCCTAATTTCTAATAATGGTGGGATCCCATTATAAATCCTTTGAGTGTAGGCCCCGTATTTTAATTTTTAAATGTGGGGCATCACGATCCAATTTCTAAAGATGGGTTTTGTGTCCACAATCACAGAAAAAAAGGTGACTTTACTTTATAATTCTTAAAGGTTATCACAATCACAAAAGGTAGTTTCACATTATAATTTCTATGAATGTAAGCTCATATTGTAAATCCTATGAATGTTGCCTTATATTTTTAAATTTTAAAGGTGGGTACCCCATAAATTTTAGGTGGATCATGTATTCACAATCAATATATAAGATGGCTCCACATTATAATTTGTTCTAATTTTTAAAGATGGCACCACATTGTAATTTCTATTTATGGATCTTGTGTACAAAATCACAAAAAAAAAAAAGGCTTCACATTGTAATTCCTAAATGTGACTCAAATAGTCATGAACACAAAAGTTGAACTCACATTGTAAATCTTATAAATGTGGGCTCCGTGTTCTAATTTTCAAAGGTTTGTACCACCTTGTAATTTCTAAATATAAGTCCCATATTCATATTTACAAAAGGTGTCTTATTATAATTCCTATAAATGAAAGTCCACTTTATAAATCCTATGAATATGGTTCACAGATTCTAATTTTTAAATGCGAGTGTTATGTTGTAACTTCTTCTGCAAGTTTGATGTATGACATTAATAAAGTGATACAAACAATAAAAGGCGCATCCCACATTTTAAATCCCATGATTCTCTCACTTTTATTCATTAGAGCAAAAATTTATAATGTTATTAAACAAGTTTTGTAGAGTATAGTACGGCACAACTCGACATCAACACAACTTGATCTAAGCATAAAATTGATTACAACATGAAAACAATGTTAAACAGGCTGTTAGGAAAGTTGTGTCATTATTTTGAAATAAGGCAAAAACTTAAGGCTTTATTTAAAAGGGCCTTATTTAAAAACCTATAAAAAAAAATTCTAATCCCTAATTTGAATTTGAAAGAAGATGCACAATGTACATTAGTTCAAATAGATAAAATAGTTTGAATTTTTTTTAACAATATGCAAGTGACACTAAAAAACTAGTAAATGATTAAATGAAGAATGCACAAAAATATAAATATAACTCAAACTACTAGATTTTTTTATGGAAAGATTTTGGTAGAATATAGTTGAGAAAAACACAAAGCATTCACAATTACATCATGCTAACTTATAAGCTATTGTACTACTGGCTATTTCTACATTAACTACTTCATAACTAATAAAATATTTTAGAAGAGCATTGATTTCATGGATCAAGGGCCTTGTCTTTTCAATTAAACAAGGGCCTCCATTTATTTTGAAGATGTCCCAGTACCAACATCTCCTTTCAATCATATTTTTGCCCAGCTGGTCCCACACGCATGTCTAAGCTTAAACTAGCCGCAGAGACAGCGAAAATGTGCAGTCTAAGCACTTAACTCCTCCAGGTGTCGAGTGAATATCCCCAGTTAGCCTCCAACATGACTAACGCACTCACCCCCACTTTCGCTTCTCCCTTCCATTCCCACATGACCTGAATCTCTCTTTCCGTTCCCGCCCACACTCATAGTTCCACCCCCTCTAATTTGAATAAACCCTACAAAAACTCCACTGCTTAAGCAGCTCCTAATCATCCACAAAAGCTTTTCCTTTCGGTTTTTGAAGCTCTCGTCTTCTCAATCTCTTTCTAGGATTAGGGTTTCGAACACTCTCCACACACACATCTCTGCATCTGCAACTCCAATGGCGGATTCGACAGAGGACGCCAAGAATCTCATACGATTAGGGGAAGAATCCGAAGGAAACAGCATCGGAACCATCGATTTCATCTTCCGAAAGATCGGAAGTTCCGTCCCTCTCAAGCCTTCCGATTCCACCTTCGACTTCGAAACCACTCCTTCCCAGGCTTTCGCAGTCTCCGAGCAGTTCGGCGTCCTATTCCTCCCGCATTCCGAAGGTCAGCTCCATTTCTTGCTGAATCTGGCGTCGTCTTCCGATCCTTTCATCATTGTTTGTTTCTAAATGCCGGATTTGCTTTGATTTCTTGGGTTTTGATCTAGGGTTTTACGTTGCAAAGACGAAGGATGCCATCGAATTGGCGAAGAAGATTAAGGAAAAGGGGAAGGGTTCGGGTAGTATTCAGGAATTGAGTATTGTTGATGTTACTATTGGTAGGGTTTCTATGTTGGCTTTGTCTACCGACTCTTCTGCACTAGCTGCTTGTGTTGGTGGAGAGATTCACTTGTTCTCTGTGTTTTCGCTTATCAATAAGGTATTACTTCCCTTCTTGTTGTTTTTGCTGTAGCTGATGGTGTTGTTTGTATACTTGTTTTGCATATTGAGCGTGCTTTTGATGATACAAGAGACCTAAATATCACAGGATAAACAATTGTATCCTCTGGGGTGGGTTGGAGTGGAGAGCAGAAAGCACACCAAGTTGGATAGTGCTTTCTACATTTCTGCGGTATGCAATTTTTCAATGTTTCGCAGCATGCCCACTTACTGTGTCTTCTAATGTTGAAGGCCTAATTTGATTTCGGTTAACCTCTGAGTCAGGATGTGTTGACTGACCTTTTTTTGTTTTTTTCCCCAGTGCGTGTGTTTGTATGTTTCTTGTGTTTTGTGTGGGGCGGGGGGTGGGGGCGGGGTTTAGATCCATAGATGGGCCCACATGCTAGAGCTCCTTTAGCATAAATTAAGGTTTTTGCATGTAGATAATTACAATGCGTTATTAAAGTCATATCTGTTACCCAAGAAAAAAAAACGATATTTAGTTGATGATTGCGAATGATGCTAACACCTAAGCCCCTATCAAACTAGATAACTACTCATTGAAGCAAATCTTATATACTACAAGGTTTTCTGTAAAGCATCCAGTTTACAAAACCCTACAGCTTTTATAATGACTGTTTAAAAAAAGTTGAGAGTGGTCCCAACTCCCAATGAGAAGCCTTTTTAGAGTCAAATCTCCATTAGATCTAAACATAATGATAACAGTGCAGAAAAATTAAATAGCAGTGTGCAGTGGATTCCTCCAAATAGATGAATTCTGCCTCCGAAGTCTACATAAAATGAACAACAGATAGTAGTTGGGAATAATTATGATGGGGACATCATACCCAATTCCTTCATCCCATACAAGGTTTATCAGAGAAAAGGCATAGGGCAGTAGATTAAGCAATGATTTGAATAGCTGATCAATATCCAAGCTTTGATCGCGAGAAAAGCATAAGTCCACCATTGGATTACCACCTAGAGGAGATCTGGCTGTGGGATTTTGGATGATGGCATCTGTGGAGGAATGAAGGCCCCATGTGCACAATTTTATTGAAGGCCCCACATTGGAAAGTATCACATGGGTTGAAAAAAAAAAGATCTTTTAAAATTGAAGGGTCCCATGTTTTAATTTGTGTTAGAATCTCTATTAAAGCAAAGGGGCCCATGTTTAAGTCATACGTATTAAGTAACAGAATGATTTTTTTTGTTGGGGGGGGGGGGGGGGTGCGCATTTAAATAAAAAAAAAAGAAAAAAAAAGGACTATGCACAACAACTATGCGCATAGATCCTGAGGGATCCCCTCTCCTTCTTTTCTTTTTTTTTTCCTTATTTTGTTGTTTCCTTCCCTTTTTGGTTGGTAGGCTTATGGTATTTCAGATTTAGGGATTCTCTTCTCTTCCTTGTGCTATGTATGAACTTTAATATTGAATGAAAATAAACGAGGTTGCCTTTTCTTCTTCTTCTTCTTCTTTTTCTTCTTGGGTTTGTAGGTCACCTTTCTTGTCAACCGTCATTAATGCCTCTTGCGATTGGAGTTTTGTGAGAGCGCAATAAAGGTAATTACTATCTCTTCTACTTTTCCCTTTTGCAAACCTTTACTACAACCATTGTATTTCATATCTGAAAAATAGATTTGGAGCCTATACCTTCATATCTGATGCTAAATATTTTTGTCTTATTTTTCCATAAATCTTTTCCCTAAAAATCACAACCTAAAGTGCTGGAAGTTTTATCTTCCATTAGGATCCTACCCTTCAAATTAGAGGATTTTACTACGGAATCTGAGAAAAGGTTATAGATCTATGGCTGATTATCTTCTTGGAATATTTTTTTTACACATGGTTGGCATGCTTTAAATTTTTTTTGTTAATTAATTTTATTTCTGATTGCATTGCATTCCGTTAGAGTAAATTTCATGTTGTCCTACATCAATTGTGGTATCGGCCCATAGGTTCACCTAGGGTAGTTTAAATGCATCATCAAATTACATTTTAAATTATTTTCATCATTGCATAGCATCATTAGGATAGTTCATCTTAGCACCCACCTTATATGCTTACAAGGAGTGGCAATGATTTTCAACCACTTGAACACCTTAAGATGGATTTGTCCCAAATTTCTAAGATGTTGGATGAGGCGTTGGCCACACACAACGTGGTTGTGAATGACCGACTAGTTGCCATGCAAGCGCAATCTTACACTTGCTTTTATGAGGCACGGCACGTCTCCAGGCACGCCTCGAACAAATTAAGAGATCCCAACGTGATGATAACGGGTATCGACATGCCTGGAATCAACCACAATGGAGATATAGGGGTCACGAGCATGATAATGATACCAACCTTGAATCTTAGGTAGGTGATGATCGTAGGCCCCATGGTAGGAGAAAGAAACCTGATGAGTGGATTGTGAAAAGTGTGAAGGTTCAAGCCCCAACCTTTGATGATCGTATTGACCCGAGGGTTCACTTTGAATGGGAATCCGACATGGACCACTATTTTGAGTGGTATGACATGTCTGAGGAGAGAAAGGTCCAATTCGCCAAGATGAAGTTAGTGAGTCAAGTGCGCTTGTATTGGGTTGACCTTGAGAGGGGTCTACAACTCCATCATGAGGCACCGATTAAAGATTGGGATGAGATGAAGGAACATTTACGGGTCAAATACCAGCCCCAATCCTACCGAGATAAACTTTTTGATCAAGAGTCTAACCTTAGGCATGGTAGTTTGTTCGTGATCGATTACATCAATAAATTCAAAAAACTTAATTTAAGATGTAATACTCAAGAAGACCTTCTCGAACGAATTTCAAAATTCAGAATAGGTCTTCACCCTGAATTTCAGAGGAAATTAATCACTATCAAAAAAGCCAGCCTAGAAGGCATTTACGACGTGGCCCTCAACCTTGAGGTAGCCATGGAAAGTAAGCAGGCTAGACGCAATGATTATCGGGGAATGGATTCTAAGCCCTATTCTGCGGGTAGAAAATTTAATCCTGGTGGCCAACCTACCCGTAATCCCACAAATGCAACGCATACATTTAGGGATAACAAAGGCAAAGAAATCATTAGTGGTAGCTCTAAATCTTTTACCTGTCACAAATGCAATGGTCTTGGACACTATGCCCATGAATGTCCCACCCGCAATCTCAATCTCTGCGTAGAAGACATGGATGATGAGTATGATCTAACAGTAGATGCCTACATCCCGAATTTTGTGCCTAGTGATGATGAATGCGAAAATCCGGAGGATCGGTTATCATTCCTTCGATTTGCACCCTCTTATCATGCAAATGATAATGCACAAGATTTAATGAAAAGTGATCTACCACGAATGATGGTAGTAAGATGTGCATTGACCATCCAAGAAAATGAGGATTGGCGTAGGACTTCCATCTTTCATACCTACGTCAAGTGTAATGAGAAAAGCTGTAAGGTCATCATTAACAACGGGAGTTGTACCAATGTGGTCTCAGCCAATAACTTATCTCGTTTAGGCTTGACCCCGGTATCTCATCCTAAGTCATACTGCGTCTCTTGGGTGGATTCTACATCTATTCCCGTTGGCCGTTACCCAAAGCTGCCTGGTCCCATCAACATGCCTACCTATCAGGACCAACTATGGTGTGACGTGGTCCCTATGGACGTGGGATATTATTTTTGGGAGACCTTGGCTCTATATTATGGATGTTATCAACTTTGAATGCACGAACATTTGCTTTTTCCACTTCAAGGATAAGAATGTGAAGTTACATCCATTGGCTTCTAAGGACAATAACAACCCTACAGAGAGTGCGAAACCCAGTATCAGTGCTCCAAACTCCAAAACCAAGGGTTTACACATTCTGAGTGCGAGTGAGTTCCAAGCTGATCTGGACGAGAGGACTAGTAAAGGCTCTAAGGAGGACCCCATTATCTATGCCGTGGTTTCTACAGAAGTTTCCAAAGAGCCCGCCACTAGTGTGTCCACACGAAGTGGAACCTGTCTTTCATGAATTTCGGGATGTCTTTCCCGAAGAGTTGCCGAACGAGCTTCCACCCATGTGTGACATTCAGCACGTAATTGATCTCCTTTCGGGAGCGACGCTACCTAATTTGCCTCATTTTCGGATGAATCCTGCGGAACATGCAGAATTAAAAAAACAGGTAGACGAGCTCCTTGCCAAGGGTTTCCTTAGGGATAGCCTAAGCCCTTGTGCCGTTCCTGCGCTATTGACTCTAAAAAAAGATGGGACCTAGAGAATGTATGTAGATATTCAAGCTATTAAGAAGATAACTGTCAAGTATCAATTTCTGATGCCTCAGTTCGATGATATGCTCAACATGATGGCTGGTGCCATCATCTTTTCCAAGACAAACCTTAAGAGTGGCTACCATCAATTTCGAATTCGTCCTGGTGACGAATGGAAGACCGCCTTCAATATGAAGGATGGGTTGTATGAGTGGCTCGTCATGCCATTCGGGTTGTCGAACGCACTAAGTACTTTTATGCGGATCATGACACAAGTATTGAGGCTATTTATTCGTAAGTTTTTGGTAGTCTATTTTGATGACATCATTATTTATAGTGCCTCCAAAGGACAACATCTTAGGCACTTGTTGCAAGTGTGTAGTACTTTGCGGAAAGAACAACTGTACGTAAACCTTAAGAAATGTACGTTCATGACGGATAACTTGGTTTTCTTAGGTTTCGTAGTCTTTGCCGCGGGCCTGGCCGTTGACCCTGAAAAGGTTTGCACTATTGTTGAATGGAAAATTTCATCTAATATTCACGAGGTACGTAGCTTTTATGGATTGGCCACATTTTACCGTAGATTTATCAAAGGCTTCAGTACCATCATGGCTCCAATTATTGACTGCATGAAAAAAGGAGAATTTCGTTGGAGCCCAATTGCTATCTATGAAGCACGGACATGGACACGAGACATGGATACTACACGACATGGACATGACGATATGGCAAATCCTAAAAAAATAGGATACGGACATGGCTAGGACACGATAAATAATAAATATATATATTTATATATAATCATAAAATTAAAGAATAGTTATATTTTTAGCCAAATCAAAAAGCATAATATCACAATTAATAAAGAAAAAACATAACTAATACTGGAAAAGTCAAAAATAAAATCCATAATGCATAATGTAATGTAATAGTAGGCCATCGGCCCATAGTACATCAATTATCATCAACATTACATGTCACAATTACATCATAATCAAAACAACAAAAAAAAGTCACTCCTCCATTACCCCACTCCATAAAAGAAAAAAAAAATCCTCGCTTCATTCATGATTCATCATTAGAGACAACTTCAATGGCATCATCATCCCCACTAACACTCCCATCATTAGTAAATAGTACAGCCTCTAATTCTGGCTCATCAAGTGAGAGATTTGCAACCTCAAGTATTCCAACGTCTTCAAAAGATTCAAATTCATCTCTTGCAATATCCGACATCTTAGTTTGTCCTTGTATGAAGACGAAGATTACTAAGAATAAATACCAAATCTTCAGCACGTTGTGGTAATATTTTGTTCCTTTTTAGTGAGTGAATAAAGGAGTAATACTCCAATTCCTCTCACAAGAAGATGAGAAAGAAGGTGCACAAGTAGCTTCAAAGCTAAGGTCTGAAGCGAGGGAGCAAATGCACCATAAATAACCTACTAACTTTTTGGATCCATGGTAGATTTATCATGTATGGAATCAACCTTTGAAAACCCCCCAGAATTAGTTGAAAAAGCTGCATCATCCAATTGAGTTTTTTATCTCTCTTTTGAGTCAACATAATATCTTTTTAAGCACTTTGTTCTCTCTCTTGAAACCTCCAAATCTGTATGTGGAGGAACTCGATGTGGGTCCTCATGAAGCCATGCGGCGCTATAGTACCTTAAATACAAGAATGAAAATTATATGATTAGTTTATATTTTTTAATTAACATATAGTTTTTCTAAAAAAAATATGCTAAAGCTTAGAGGTTACCTTGGGTTTAATGAATGTGCCAAGCAATGAAGCGGAGTGTTGTTCTTATTCTAACGGTCAATCAGAATCTGATGTACCATATCATAGAAGGTTGGTGTCTCATCTTGTTGCTTCCCTTTATGCCTATATATTGCCAACTTTCACTTTCTTTATCATTGTATCCCACATATCGTAAACTAAGTGAAGACAAGGCTTATATGTATCACAAGCCTGAAGCATGTCATAAATAGGCAAGGTAAAAGCAAGGATGTAATCAATCGTATCCCACCAAATGCCATCCAACACCTTTTCCTTCACAAACTTGGCTTGTCCAATGTCATCATCCCTATAACAAGACCAATTGTCACAAATTACCATAGCTTGATGACCACCCTTTATCAATTTGAATCTTTTAAGCATTACAATCATCGAAGCAAAGCGTGTCTCCGCAACTAAAAGCAATTTCAAACTAAAAAAGTCTTTGAACATAGACAATCTCATTGAATGATTCATAATAAAATGCTTTATCATCATGACATCCCCAACAACATCGGTAATCCAACTGCACTTTGCATACGTTTTTTCATTTGTTTCTACACTTTTTCTGCACAAATATCTTTTAGGGCAAGATTCAATGTGTACTACACATGGTGTCCAAACAATGTGAGAAAATAGCCCTTCAATAAGTTGCCCCGCTCCTTAGCAGTTTTTGGCATTATCGGTAATCACTTGAACCGCGTTTTGGAGCCCAACTTCAAGGATGACTTCCTTCATCAAGTTAGCAATGAAAAATTTATCCTTGACTTCACCTGAACAATCAACTGCTTTTAAAAACATATGCCTCCCTTCCGTCACTGCCATAAAATTAATTAATGGCCTCCTTTGTGAATCACTCCAACCATCACTAACAATGCTAACCCCCTTTTCCTTCCATGTGCCTTTAATTGGTTGCAATAATCTGTCAATGTTTGTCCTTTCTTTTTGAGGCAAAGTAGTTCTCAACAAATTATAACCAGGAGGTAAATAACTCGAAATCTGATTATTGGCAGCAAAGTTGTAGGAATTAACATAATAGGGGTTCCTCGCTAGGTGAAAGGGCAAGCCCACAGAATAAAACATCCTAGCTATTTCAGAATGTAATTGGTCTCGTGCCCCAATGTTAAATGCCTTATCAATGGCACTTCCACTTCCACTCCTCGACCGCTTCTTTGATTCAAAGAGGCCTAGCCATTGACTAGCAGTCATGCCACCAAAAGATGCTCTAGGATGGGGCAAAGGAATTTTTTTTGGTTTAAAGCTTTGCAATCTAGCTTCAGCTTCCTTAACAGCTTTTTGCATTTCAGCCATTTCTTTAGGAGTGACTTTAGAACATATTTGAATCCCTTGACCATTAGTTTTTAGCAAATGTGCCTTTACCCTAGTATATGAACCCTTAAAACCTTTGTAGCAAAATTTGCATTGGAAATGAAAATTTCCTCCTCCCTCTCCAATTCTCCAACTTCGTTGTATAGTTTCAAAGGGGCTTATTTTCATCTTGATCTGAGCCCTCGGCCAGTATAAGGCTACAAGCACCCATAGAAGACAATGACATATTCTCAAATCAATTTCCTATCACATTGAAAAATAAACTATCACATTGAAAAATAAACTAGAAAAAAATGCAGCAGTTCTGGAAAAAAAAAATACAACAGCAGCATGGAAATATAGTAGCAGCTGTTCTGAAAAAAAAAAAAAACAAAAGAAAGAAAACAACAACAACAACACAGCAGTCCCATGGGAAAAAAAATGGCACTGAAAAAAAAAAGAAGCAACAGCAGTAACTCGAAAAAAAAAGGAGAAAGAAAATAGCAGCAAAAAAAAAAAAAGAAAATAGCTCCCATAAAAGTTTGCAGCATTGATAGACGGATGTACCTTTCAACAAGGCACGGGAAGACATAGCTGGGTATCTTCAACGTGGCTTAAAGATTGACAAAATTCAAGCCAAGGTCAAGGTTGTTAGGTTTTTATCTTGTATTTTGGTTTAGCCGAATTGGTTCATTGGTCTAGTCAATGATCAAATTTAAGGTCAAAGGTATTTTATTCTTTGTATCAGGGATTTTTTGGGGGCCAAAAAAGTAGAAGTTATATATTCATGGAATATAATACTAAATTCTGTGAAGGAGATGTGGCAAATCTTTTTCTCATGGTGATCAACCACGTATAGCCATTAGTGTGTGTAAGAGGTGTGGGCTCTCTTTTGCGTGGTATTTAGAGTATTGCCCACCACGTTTGGCAGGAGGCTGTAAGAGCAAGATTAAAACCTATGATTCATACTGAAATTAAGCAAATACTTATAGCTGTGGAGGTAGTCTTTATGGTGAACTATGTAAAATTTGTGTGTTATGATTACATATTTATCTTCTTCTCTATGTATACTTGACGTTGATGTAATTGTCTTATATCTGATTTTAACAGGTCCATGATAGCCACAACAATGGTATCAGTGCTTCCGCATTTGCACAGTAATAGAAACGTTGATTAATACATTCAAGTGCACGGTTGAACTTTTATATTCAATGCCAATTACCTGGATCCTAGGAACTCTCAGAGTCTCATTTAGAACAATTGAATTATGCATAATTTTTGTCTCTCAAATCAAGGAGAGGCAATAGATTTGCATTTACATCACGAGAGAAGGCATCTGTGAGCATTACATTTTGAGCAAAGATTAATATTTTAATCTTTAGAAAAGAGGATTCCACTAGGAGCAGAGCAAATGTCAAAATTTTAAATCTTTACATATGGAGAGAGAGAGAGAGAGAGAGAGAGAGAGAGAGAGAGAGAGAGAGAGAGAGAGAGAGTGATGTGGATGAGATAAGATCGTCCAGATGAATAGAATTCTGTTTGTCTATGGGCATTCTACATTATCAATCAGAACAATCCAGATGGTTCAATACAAACTTTTCAACAGATCCCCTAATGAAATCATTGGGCTCAATATCATCCACTCATCCACCTGGTTTACTTATTTCTATACTTGGTCTAGTGAAACTGAAGTGGACAACCAGAGCGTCCTGATTCATGATGATGTGGGTTGTCTAAATTCCAAGAAAGGAAAATTACAAAACAGGGCTTAAGTTTTTTGGTAGATTTTAAAACTGGATAAAATTAAAACCACATTTCAAAATGAGCCTTAACTTTGCAAATGTGTTTCAATTCAGGACATGGGACAAAAATGGATGTTTTTCAGCTAAAATGCACTATTTATTTTTTAAAATCCCCAAAATGACTTAGGGCTTTTAATTTGAAAAAAAAAAAAACACCGTTTCCGTAATAATAGGTCATTGACACAGCATTGAACGGGTAGAAGAAGGTTCTACATCTCCTTGATTTTAAACACTACAGATTTGAACAAACGGGGCCAACATGATATTTGCCACCCTCCGTTTGTGCCCTTTAAAATAAGGCCCACCTATGATCATCAGAGCGATGCTTCCACCTCTCAGATCGCCAAGCATGGAAGTCACTGCTGCTGGGAATCCCGCACGGCCAGGTGTTGTCAGTCGAAGGTTATAGCCGCTCCAGCACTGCTTGAAAGAGCGAGGACCTAGGATCAACAGAAGATTAGTGGGTTATTACATCTCACGCACAGAGCCTCTCGGGTCTGAAGTAAATCTGGGGTAGTTTTGTTTGGTTCTGTGCAAGAGAACGAGGAGGCAGTCATGCAGAAAGAGAGGAATGGAATCTGGTTTCCGTCTTGATTAGGTTGCGGATCAAAGAGAAGAAATTAGTGTTGCATCTGATCTCAAGTGGGCCACTGGTTTGTAGTAAAATCAGAAGATCTGGACCTGGTTCAATATGTGTCCATCTGATCTCAAGTGGGACACTGGTTTCTGTCTTGACCCAGCTTGTCGAGCTCCCTCTTCTGCATCCTCGACCTCGCCGTGACTACCATTGCCGGTACACATAGCAGCACCACCACCGCAACTGCCACCAACACTACCTTGCTCTTGCCGTTCTTCTCCTCCCAGAAGCCGACGCTGCCATTACTGCAGAGTTCGTTGCAGCATTACATTGTTTCGCCAGCGGTGGCCCGCAGAGCCCCACATTGCCGGAGAACGAGCCCTCGCCGAAACTCTTCAAATTGGCTGTGATCTCTCCTTCAAAATCAATATTTGAGACAGTGAACGAGTTCAATGTCAGTTGGCCGTTGGACGGAATAGCACCAGAGGAGAAGCCGTTGTTTTAAAGAAGCGCTTCTATCAAGTGGGTCAATTTTGCTAGAGATGTCGGAATACGCTATGTGAATGAATTCCCGTACACTAATAACTTTTGGGATCCTATGGGAATTTGGGGGATTTTAAAAAATAAAGGGTGCATTTTAGTGGTAAAATACTAATTTTCAACGGATGTCCTAAATTGAAATATGTTTGAAACACTTAACGCTTGTTTTAAAATGTGGTTTTTATTTATCTTTTTTTGAAATTTGCTAAAAAGTTAAGCCCTGATTAATAGTTTTTCCTTCCAAGAATATACTTAAAAATGGCCATTTACCTCATTAGTAAAAGGTATTAGTCCTTATTAGGTGCCTAAGGTTTGGTCATAGGCAATCACTTTTTCTCAACCGAGAGCACTGCTACCTCATTCCACCTCTCTTCCCTCACTTGAGGACACCCCACGTGACTAAGGTCAACTCCTTTCTCAAGAGGGCCAGGGGATTCAGCCCCCTAAATTGGGGTTTCAAAAGAGAAAGAATACATTTGAATATACTTCACTGGGTCATTTTCTATATATATATATGCATATTTTTCTTAGTTTTTAAATAGTGACACGTTCTCCTTGTGTTTTTTTTTTCCTGAAGCATTTTTCTTTTTCTTCGTTTTCTCTATTAATATTCCAAAGATTTACACTGGTAAAATTAAAAATGTCAGTCGTCCATGTTTTAAGGGGTGATCATAGTCCTATAGCTAGATTATATAATCAATATCAACAATATCATTTTTCTTAAACTCGCAAATTATGTGCATTTTACCCCGTGTTAATGGTCAACAGTCATAGGATTCTATATGGTTTCGTTTGTTGGGTAAAAACTAAAAACAGAAACAGTAAGGGAAGGAAGAGATGACTTGTATGACATTTCCAGTGAAAAATGCAAGGTCCATCCAACTACAGCGAAACAAGTTTCAGGCAAATATATGTAGTAGGGTTATCCCTTGCATAAACAGGCTGGCATTGTTTAAAATTGTCTCTTCTTTTCATTAAACGTATGTATTATTTTATACCGTCAGTAACCAGAAATATAAGGTGGAAAGAGACACAAAGGGTTACATGGGAACACGTGCACATATTGATATGCCCCTCATGATGGAAAGATCCAGTTTGGTAGGTTTACCGTGTCCTAGATTGAACCTCAAGGTGGTGTAAAATTTGTAGGATTGTATTTCTTAAAGATGTCCAAGAAGATGAACCAAAGGTAAACAGCCAAGATTGTCCATGAAGTAACCTTGGCTAACCGAAATTGAATGGGGAAGATATAAAATGAATACACAACTATCACTAAGTAAGTCAATACTTAAGAAAGCAGGGTCCCATTATTATATCTTCACTTTATATTCTTCACTCATCACCTTTCTAATAATCTTTTTGTGGATCTTTTGGAGGTGTACTTCGTAATTACAAACATAAGATTTTATTTATGATTTTTAAAAATACAAATATTTGTGATTAGAATGAAGCAGAAGTTTTAACTATTCTGAAAGCTTTAACTATTTTTAATGGCAGCTTTATTATGGAGAGCGATTCCTCTAATACAATCGCTTAGGTATCAGAGCGAAAAGTATATCTTTGGAAGTTTCAATTCCTTTTTAATGAGATTTTGACTTTATCTTCAGGCATTAACACAGTATTTCGTCATCAGCTAAAATTGGCAAATTCTATGGGAGATAATTTAGTTAAATAATGGGTTGATAGATTGTTTCCTTGGGAAGGGATCATTATATTATTTGATGTATGAGGTACAATGCTATCTCTTGTTGCTTTTCTTTCTTTTCATTGTATTTGTTCTCTTTTTAATGAAAGTTTTTGTTACTGATAAAAATAATAATTTTTTGGTGGAGCTTGTTCAACATGAACTCTTATGTATTCAAATCCTTTGTATTCCATTACTAATGAGTACAGATGTGTCCACTTTGATACAAATTATTCTTGTAGGAGATACAAGTTTCTAGCTCTTGTTAGTTCTACTAAGTGCATGTTTTGCATCACTAAATTTTAGGCTCTTATTGTCTAAATGTCTAAATTTAATAGAATTGGAAAAATAAGAGCGTTTGGCTAGTGTTTTTAGCTCTATTTAATTTAGATATATAGAGGTAAAAGTTCTATTTCCCACAGCCCTCCTCATGATGCATTTCCAAATAAGAGGGAGAACATAAGAGGCGCCCAGCTACAGTACTTTCATGGATCACGCCCCAGTTCGTTTTTTCAATTTTTCTAGAAATCCGAGCCCCTAAATCTAGATTCAAACGGTTGAAAATGTTCACATGATCAATTACGGCCATCCATCTAAATTTCAGCCGTTAAATCATCCAGAATCTTGAGATATGTGCAAGAAAGCGTGAGCCATTGGATATTAGTTTTTGAATTCTGTGGGGCCCAAACACAAGATCCAAACCATTGGAAATGTTGGGAAGACTAAAAACGGTTATGGGGTCAATTTTCAAGGATTGATTCCTTGTGGATCTCAAGATATTTTTGAAAAACTTTCAACCATTGAATTAATATGCTGAATTTGTAACTAGTCCACAGGCAGTCCCTTTTTTTTTTTTTTTACTATTATTTCTGGGACAATAAATAATAATCCAAACCATTGAAAATGTGTAGAAGGTCAATGACCATTTTGAGACCAAATTTCAGTCGTTGGATCATCACCAAACTTGAGATATTTATGTAAAAACGTGAATTATTAAATATTTTTTAAAAAAATTAGGGGCCTCAAACACAAGATCTAAACTATTAGATCTCTTTGGGAGGCCAAACATAGTTATGAATAAAATTTCAAAGTTCGATACCTAGTATATCTTAATATATTTATGAAAAGCTTTTAACTATTTATTTAAAATGGTCTATTTAAAATAGATGCTTCCATTGCCAAACACATATTTTAATTTTAGCCTCTTGTTTTTTATAGTTCTTTTTTTAATGGCTCTATTTTGAATTGTTTATAAAAATAAGATTAGACCTACCAAACAAGCCCTAAGTATAATATGTTCCTCCCCACAAAATTTTGTTTGACAGATCACTTGCACAATTTAGGGATGGCAACAGGTAGGGTTTGGTATGGGTTGGGATAAACCCAAACCATCCTCATCTTAAATTTAGCTCTTCCAAACCCACTTAATCCCGTGTCGGATCACTGATTGTAATACCAAACCTGCCTTGTTAGAGTGGGTCAAATCAAATTTAGAACTTAAAAATTTTAAAATATGTAAAAATAGATGAGTATATGTGTAACAGATTGTGAGCATGCCACCTTCTCTTCTCATATATCTTATGCTAAGGCCCAAAGCTACCTATATCACATGAGTTTTGTTTATTACTTTAGTAATAAATATACAAATATTATATATTCGAGGTAGGGCATGACAAAAACAAAACCCGCCCATTTATACCCAACCCATTGCCATCCCTAGCACAATTGGCCCAAGCTAAATAAACTGAAATGTGGGCCAATATGAATACACGGTATTGTGTCTGGGATTGTTTAAATTTGTTGTGGTGGGACTGCCTTCATCTGCCATCAGAAAATGAGGACGCGACCCATATTATTTCAGGATTAATAAGATCACTCTAGTTCAATGTTGAATTCGCAGTTAGGTAGCAAATGAGTAGGATCATATTAGTCCGTAATCTATGTTTCTAAATGGTGTAATTCAATCATTTAGTGACTTTGAATCGATCTTCCCATTTGTATGAGTAGACCTCACAGTTAAGCGATCCATGTTACTGATAATATGGGACCTATTGACTACTGAAACTAGAATAGAGAGAGATTAAAACAAAAAAAAACAAACAAACAAATAGCAGCCATCCATCAAAAGGACAAAAACTGGATGGCTCAGATCTTATTCTGTAATTGTCTTCTTGTCACAGTGAACCATAGCCAATGGTTATGAACCTAACAATCTTAAATCCTTGAAAGCCATGCTCTATAACAAGCGTTCACCACGAATGATCCCGTCATCCCCAGCAAATCAGGGTCATTTTGCATCCTGCTAACTGGACTAACAAAGAGTGCCATGGATTTGATTCAGATATTTAAGTGACTTTGTATTATATAGTGCTTTAAGTCATTATTCCAACTAGGATTTCCTGGGCTGGGGTCTGTTTGGATCCAATGTTAGATTTAAACATAGCAAGTTAGTTATTGTGCCTATATTGGGGGCCAGATCCAGTTATGGGTTTCTGAATATACGCCATTTCTGTGTCAATATGTTGGTCTGGTCTGAACCTTTCAGCACATATGTGCCCAGGCCCAGGCGCATTTGATATAAGGATGGATAATTGGCCTGGCCACCCGCCGAACAACCCTAATTGTGGGATGGTATGAGCTAAGATTTAAGCCCATAGGTTGAGCCAAGCTAGAGTCCTGGGTCAATTACTAATGGAGTGAGCTTAGACCTATTCCCATGTGAAGGCCCAACTAGATGGCCCCCTTTCACCTGACAAATTCCACCCAAATAAGAAAAACAATTTTCTAATGGACAGGGCCTGAGCTTGACTTAAGCTTGTGGGCCTGTAAAAGTAAAGCTTAAGCAGACATACCTATGCTCAAGTAGTTCAATTGTCAAGCCAGTCACCTTTTCAACAACATAATAATGCATAAAAAAAGAAAAAGTAAAAGAGGGGATATGAATTATTAAGGTGGTGGTTGGGTATTTATTTCCTAAGGTAGTAGGTGGGTATTCCTTTCCACCTTCCTTTTAAAGGGGAGATAGTTGGAGGGTCTTTTTTTTAATTCACATATTATGTTCTAACTTTAGCGATTTTCAAAAATAGAAGTCTTCTGTGTATTCAATGGCAAGAAACAAGCAAACCCTAAATGGATTTTTGTAAAAATATCAAAAATAAAAATATAGCATGTGAAAGACCCAAAGCCATGTTGATTGTGTAATGAGATCAAAAGTTTCATGATCTGAGTGGGTTTTCTACCATGTGACAGATGGTAGTGCATCTTATTTCTCCTTTAATACTATGGTTTAAAATGACTCAGGTCAGCGTAACACTGTCACTGTTTCAAATGTGGCATCGGGACAAGCTCATGTGAGTGGGTATCTAGAATCATGTTTTTAAATAATTTTTTAAGAACTCATTCTCATTGGACTCTTCATGTAAAAATGTCAAAAATCTTTTCCTTTGAAAATATATTAATTCACCTTTTACTTCTTTGATTTCTAATCAGTTGATGCTGAACATGCTAGTATTTGAAGGAAGTAAGAACGGGGTACAAAAAACCTTAGATACCTGGTGTTAGGATATACCAGAATAGTAGTACCAAATTGGCTCCCAGCTTAGCCCATTGGCAGCATGCATGCTTTTGCGATTCTTCATGTCGGCAGTCATATTATCATATGGGCTCATTCCATACTTAAGCTACTGCCATTGTAGTTTAGGCTCATGGATCAACTTGTAAGCAGCTAAACTAGAGGCTATACTTTTAATCACTTTTAGGTGAAGCAGATTTATGTAAGTATCTTGCATGTAAATTTGCAAGTAATTTGTGAAAATAAATGGGTATGCTATTATGTTAATTCTCTAGCACATGTCATTATTTTTATTTTCCTCAGAATAGAAGTTGTCATAGTTGTGATGGTTAATTGATGTTACATGGATACAGGCACCAAGATAATAGCATATGTAAAAGTCGCATTTAGTATTAGAAGGGTGACAGATTGGTGTATCCTTAGGAGTAGCATCAAAGGCTTTTAGGACCTTTACATTCATCTGCTTGAGTAACATTCATCTACTTTTCTGGAGAGCAGCGTCACTGGATTATACCATCCATCTGCTTGAGTAACTGAATGCTTGTATTCCTTACACACTGCCAATGGGGAGAGTCTCTGTATGAGTCATCAAAGGATCATCAAGCAGTGGCCACAAGGCAAGCTAGAGCATATGTGACGCCCTGTGGACAGATTTTTAAGTTGCACTGTCTGTTTGCTTGAACATTGCTAGCCTCACTTCTCACTTGAGACTCCACAAGTTGATGCAAGAGAGTAATTTAAAGAGGGATGGAAAGTTCAATGTAGGATCAAACTTCCACATAAATTCTTTAGGACTAGGAAAGTTCTACAAAGTAATATAGAATGCTTCAAGTCTCCTTTGATATGGAGCCCATGCCACCTTAACGACAACATAATCTCTATCCAATCCTCACTCTTATTGGCTGGACCTTGGACATTAACAAGCGATAAAAGCCCCAAAGCCTTACTCTTGCTTTCTGAAGGACCAAGAAATATGACGAATTTTTACGCTCTTTTGAGTGAGATCTACTACTTGTGGGTCTTGTATGATATCAGCACCTGCATGCTCGTGTACTGAATCAAAATAATGATCTAACTTTTTTCTTGGATGCTAATGTGATAACAGATTGTTAGCCTAAGATCCATTGAGGTAGAATCCTTGGCCCGCTACTCTCATGCTATGAATTAAAACCAAAATGCAAAAACTTTCTTGATGATTCTGCAAATGGACGGTGTGATGACGAAAAGGTACCATTAAATCTTTGTTACCACCAGCTTGAAATAAACAAACTGTTCAAGCAATGACGGAAGAAGTAGTTTACTGTTTCTAAATTTAGCTTCTTCATTTAATGCTCCTTTGCCATTTCCCTGTTAGGGATTTTTGCTCTCCTGGGACCATATAGCTTCATGGATTAATCTTCTTCTGAAAACTTTCTCCTTTCCTTCGTCGCCAAGGAGACATTTTGACCAAATTGGGCTGGCTATTTCAAGTTCTTCATATCTGTTTCTTTCTTTTTTTTTTCTGGTGATATTAAGCATGTTCAATTTTAAAATTGATATTTGTGGGTTTTCTAGTTTTAACAAATTAATTTTGTTGGTTGAGTGATGGACTAATATCTGTTTAGGCTACCTCTGATGGTTTTATTTTCCTTTTTTCATTTCTAAGCTCATAATCTATCTTATTCTAACATGTTGGTCCTCTGTTATCCATTAATCTTTTATGGGTCATGTTTAGGTATTTGATTGATATCATCAAAGTTAGCCTTTTGTTGTAAGCTTTGTTTCTGTTCACAATTGCGTTTAATTTTGATTCCAATGGTACTATGAAGATCAGGTTGGTATTGCTGTGCACAGCAAAAACTAGCCAAACACAAGTTCCCCCGGACTCATAGAGCTGATTATGATTTGGGTTTGCCTTTTCCAGGGTTGAGAATTGCTCAGTTGAAGATCATTTTTCTTCTTTATTATACGTCAACCATATGGTCAATCTAGCACTCGAAATACAAAGTTAGGTGCACATTTAAAATAAAAAGAAATTCCTCCTCATATTGATATTTTCCCCTGTACACTTCTCTGTTTCTATAGCTTCTAAAAAGAGTTTTGTTATATTACCTTCAGGGTGAACTCTTTCTGCGTTTATTGGCTCTTTTTGGTTGATGAATCATTTCTCTCCTTTATTACATGATTTTGAAACATTCTTGATTTGTACATGATTCTATTGCAGAAGCAATATGCTTCAGCTGATGTATGAATTTCAGCCAAAATATTGGTCTATGATACAAGAAGTTTATTAATGTAGAGAACTTAAAACATTGAATATCTTCGTTATTAATGTTTATAGGCAAGGATGTTTTCATAGCAGTTGAGCCAAAACCTGAATAGGTTGGTGAAAGCAAAATGACATAAGCATCTGTCCCTTTGTAAAATGCTTTTCTTATCCATTCAACATTTTTACCCCTCTTATTGTAGGACTTGAAAGGAAAGACTGTGTGTTCAACTGAATGCTGGAAGCTGAGTTGGCTTGCAAAATGAAATGGGATAGAGAGAGGACCTGGAATACTCTGAAGTCCCGTGGTTGCCAAAATCTATTGCAAGTAATTTGCAATGTTGGATCAATCAAGAAAATCATTTATATAATTGTCACAAGTGTTGAACAAATCATATGTTTTCTTCTTCCAAACTATGACATTACATGTCCATGGAGAAGAAGTTAACCAAAAACCAGTTAATCAATAAAAACCGGAATCAATCAAATGGAATACCTTAATTTTTCTTCCATGATTAAATGCCAACCACAAGTAGGCTCCAAAATGGGTGCCTTTTCACAATTTGCACTTCATTTCTTAGACCATTGTCTTTTTTATTGTGTAAACTATGGGAAAAAAAAACTAGCGCTTCTAGAAGTTTAGATTTTGATTTAGGGATACAGATAAGGTTTCCTATCAAGGCATGACTTTTTTATTTACATTTTTTTATCGGATTAAATGTAAGATCAATGCAACACATGCCCTGTATTCAATTAAATTTAAAAAATGTAAATATTAAATTTAATTTTAAATTCCAGTGCTAGGCGTTGGCTTTATTTATTACCATGAATAGCTTTCATTTATTACCATGAATTTGTTTGCTGTAGCTTGCAAATGAGCAAAACAGGACATATAATTACAGAAGTGGTGCACAATGAGAAAGTGGTTTATAATGGACTTTACAAGGCAACTAATATTTCAAGATACAACCATATCTAGTAACATAATCCCAAAATGTGAGTGTTTTAAAGTTTAATTGCTTCATGCTGAACCAACCTTAAAAGTCATCTAACACTAAGTGGATTGGAGAGTTGTTCCTCCTAAATCCTAATAAAATTCGAGTGCTAGTAATTGGCTTTATGGACAATGGAGGTTCCATTGTTCAAGTCAACAATTCTACATAGGGAGTTAAGAGGCGGAAGGGTGATGGGAATTAGAGAGATACTATAATTGCATAAGTGATGCACGATTTGAAATATGGGCAAAAGTTGAGCGCTCTTTTGAATTTTTCCCTTGCTTTAACTATCCATTTTTTACGTTGCTGCGGGCCTTTTCTTGGTTGACCAGCCTGATAAAAGGCACAATCCTCTGATATTGGCTTGTGCATTGTGAAGATTCAATTCGATCTTGTTTTGCGGGAATGTGTACTTGTGCATTTCACAAATTGCAGCTGGCATTGCAAACAACAAAAGAACTCAATAATATTTGATTCCTTTTCTATGATAGAATCATTGTTGCTTTTGTTCTTTGTAATACTATTCCTTGACTATCCCTTTCCTTTCTTTTTATGTGTATTCCATTTCATGGCCTGTTTATTATGTGCTGTTTTATGTTGACATGGTAGAAATTTCATCTGCCTCAGTCACTGAACTTGAAAATTTCTGCATAAGATTATCATTTGGGTGTCATTTTTTTATTTTTATGGTTACTAGGAATCTTCTTTTCCTTTTATTTATTTATTTATTTATTCATAATACTGGCAAGGTGCCAAATATAGGGCAATGCTTTGTTTCAAGTTGCAAGACAATGGCTGCCAAACATTACATGTGGTGAAAAATCTGCATTGTTTAGTTATGTCTTCTCAGCCAACCAAAAACTTGAAACTCCAATCCAAGATCAAATGTGAGATCACCATATGAAGGATGTGACTTTAATGTTGAATTCCACTTCAGTTGTGAAACATAAGTGGTTGAGAAATGGGCCACGAGATGCAGATATTAATCATCCAAATCATAACATTCACATAAATCATAAGATGCTTGAGTTATTTCTCCCATTCATTCTTAGAGATGTTACATAATTCTTGGCCTTGAGGAAAGAAAAATTAATTCCTTTTGCTATATGAGTAATTTCAGACTTTCCAAGTTCCAATATATAAGCTGAATGGATTAACTGCAAATGTGACAGCAAATGAGTAATTTCATACCGACTTACATATATGTAGATATACAGGTAGACGGATTGCAGAACAGCTGATAACAGGGCCTTGGGAAGACCTTTACATGGGACACTAGGTCACCTTTGGTTAAAAAGTTTTGTAGGGCAGGAAGGTCTTGGATATCTCACATTGGTCAGATGGCCTACTATCACTTTTGCAGGGTCTTGATAGACCACCTAGATTATCTGAGTGCATAATGCATTGGAAACCTCACAATGTGGTACAGTACTTTAATTTAAATGTAAGCTCACAGGTAAAGTGGAAATGGCTTAAGACCAGATTGTCTGGGAGAATTCCTCTGTATGCTACAGCCAAACTATCAGAATATTGGTGCTAAATGAATCTATTGGAGAAGACTACACATTGATTCCATACAGTCAAGCTTATGAAGTACACTTAGGAGCTTGTCTATCAATGAGATGAGAGCAGATGGGAAGGTGACCCTATGGAGGAATAGGGAGAGTGCACAATGCTTCTTAAGTCTCACCTGTATCAATCAAAGGTTGACTACTCAAGTGGGCTCCATAGTGCTACACCGTACATGTGGTGGGAGAACATTTGCCTAATCCTTAAAAGTTTTTGGGAAAATTTCAAAATAAGACTTAACTTTTTAGCACATTTCTGATTAGAACTGAAGTTTTCACATTTCTTCCAGATGAGGACAAACAGCTGGATTGCACATTTTCAGGCATTTTTTTCCTTTAGTTTTTTAACTTTAGTTTTTTCAAAAACCCAAAAATAACCTTAGGCATTTTAATCTATCAATGATGCTTTCCTCCCTTTGCCATAACCTCCCCCTATGTTGGCGAGTTCTAGCGACCAAGGTCTGCTTTGGAAGGCAAAAACTAAGGTAGCATTTGATTCACTGGAATGATGTTTGACATGAATGGAATGGAAACTGGAATGAACCTGAAATGAAATGAGGCAGGAATAATAATTTCCATTAGAATGTTTGGTTAGACAGAGGAATCAATCCAGTAATAAGATTCTCATTCTAGTTCCTGTTTTGATATGCTGGAATGATGTCAAGAATGGAATAAAATTTATATAAAACTGACCAAAATACCCATGTGTTCCCATCCCTCTCTCCCCCAACACCCTCTCCCTCTCTCGCCCAGCCACCTCGCTCCCCTGGTCCCTTTTCCCTCTCTCTATATCCCGCCCTCTCTCCCTTTCTCTGTTCCTAGCCTTCTCTCCCTCTCTCACTCAACTCTCCCTCTCTTTCTGTCCTAGCCCTCTCTCCCTCTCTTGCCCAGCTCTCCCTTTCTCTCTGTCCCAGCCCTCTCCCTCTCTCGTCCAGCCCCCTCTCCTTCTCTCTCTGTTTTCAGCCCTCTCTTCCTCTTTCTCTTTCTGTTCGTAGCCCTCTCTCCCTTTTTCACCCAACTCTCCCTCTCTCTGTCTCAACCCCCTCCCTCTCTCGCCTAGCCCCCTCTCTCACCCAGTCCCCTCTCCCTCTCTCTTTGTCCCAGCCGTCTCTCTCGCTCTTTCTTTCTCCCAGCCCCCTCTCCCTCTCTCTATGCCCAGCCCTCTCCCTCTCTCACCCAGTCCCCTCTCCTTCTCTTTCTGTCCCAACATCTCTCCTTCTCTCTCTATCCCAACCCCCTCTCCCTCTCTTGTCTAACCCCTCTCCCTTTCTCTATGTCCTAGCCCTCTCCCTCTTTTGCCCAGCCCTCTCCCTCTCTCTGTCCTAGTCCTCTCTTCCTCTCTCGCTCAGCTCGCCCCCTATCTCAGCCCCAGCCCTCTCCCTCTCTCGCCTAGCCCCCTCTCCCTCTCCCTCTCCCTCTCTCTCTGTTCCTAGTAGTCTCTTCCTCTCTTCTCTTCATTCCCAGCCCTCTCTCCCTCTCTCGCCCAACTTTTCCTCTTTTTCTATCCTAGCTTTCTCTCACTCTCTCTATCCCAGCCCCTTCTCTGTCGCCCAGTCCCCTCTCCCTCTTTCTGTGTCCTAGTCATCTCTCCCTTTCTCTGTCCCAGCCCCCTTTCCCTCTCTCTCTGTCCTAGCCCCCTCTCCCTCTCTCTTTGTCCCAGCCCTCTCTCTCTCAGCTCTCCCTCTCTCTCTCTCTTGCTCAACTCTCCCTCTCTCTCTATCCCAACCATCTCCCTATCTCGCCTAGCCCCCTCTCCCTCTCTCTGTTCCCAGCCCTCTCTTCCTCTCTCTCTGTTCTCAGCCCTCTCCCACCCAACTCTCTCTCTCTCTCCCAGTCCTCTCTCCCTCTCTCTATTCCCAGCCCTCTCTCCCTCTCTCGCCCAGCTCTCCCTCTTTCTATCCTAGCCCCCCCTCTCTCTGTCTCAGCTCTCTCCATTTCTCGCCTAGCCACATGCAATGAATTAGAAAAGGAGAAATAGGTCAGAGACGAAGGACGAAGGAGGAATGAGGCTGCAATGAATCAGGCAAAAGGGTTTTGTTTGATTTGTTTAAAGGGGCATTTTGGACTTAAGGAAAAATTATAAAGGAATGAAATGGCTATTTCTCAACCCCCAACACCCCCCCCCCCCCCCTCCCCCAACAATTGGAATGGTGATTCCCTTATATTAATGGAATGAAGATTCTTAAAATAATGGTCATTCTTCCACTTTTTCACAAACCAAATGTGGGAATGGTCACTCCAATGAAATGACCATTCCATTCTAACCTTCATTCCTGTGAACTAAACGCTACCTAAATACATGCAAACTCCCCACCGACATCAGTGGATCATGGTAGTTTCTCTACACCCATCCCCACCTTAACCACCACGTTCCTTTTCTCTCTACCAATAGATGACCACCCAAACAAGCCACTTACACGACTCTATCTATCCATCGAACATATGGGTGCATCACTTACAAGTTACAAGCACCTGTGTATAATCATGCCATGCGTTGTCGATCCGGAGGTTGAGGGAGTCTTAATGGAAGGAAAGGAACTGCTCCACTAAAACATTATCTAAGGCCACGATATCTCCTATATCATCTCTCTCTAATGACAAAAAATTGGACAGGAAACAATGAAACATGAAAAAAGAAATTCTTGACCAAAATTACTTCAAAATCTCCCAATTGTCACATATGATGGAGATATAATACCAATTGAAAGAATATCCCAGATCTAGATTTCTATATTGCAATTCAAAATATATGCAGTGAAAAAATAAAAGAACTAGCAAATAAATCAATCACACACCACAAGAAGAAGATATGCAGATTTTATGTGGAAAACCTTATTTGGGAAAAACAATGAGTCCTTCTCGAACCAACAAAAATTAAGCACTAATAATAAGCAATTACAAGATATACTCACAGACCTTTTCCCAATTACAACTCAACCGAAGGACTGCAGTTTTTCTTGCTCACTACTCATTGTTCACCGTTAACCGCGCTTGAAACAACAATCTCGAATCTACCAGGTAAACAAACCTTCTACAAGAGAAGTCAATCTTTTATAAGGAAGTAAAAGCATAAATCTCTAGAACTCAAAACTTCAACACAATCTCTCCAATGGCTGCTCTAGAGAAAAAAAAAAGTATCTCCACTGTGTATTCTCAACTTAAAATAGGGAGATAGATGCCTTAGAATTGAGAGAAAATCCCTTTTTATAATCCCAATTTCGTACCTCATAATAGTAATCCAACTAGAATAGGAATTGGCACAAAACAGGAAATTTTCACTAAAAATAGAAATAAAAATTTGTGCAATGGCAGTTTCGTAATTTTAGATAGCATAATTTTTGCAAACTTCCCAAGGCAATAACTTTATTATTTTAGCTTCGATTTATACAATCTTCAACCTAAAGATATCTACTCGAAAAGAGCTTTCCAATGATAGGTAACTTGCCCCAATCCATAGCTTAGTTTGTCAGATATAACATTTTTAATGAAATTACCTTCATTCTAGCTCTTATGGGACTCTTTAACCTCTTTAAACGCATAGTCTAAAATAAATAGAAATACAACTTGACTAAAACTAGAGTTTTATCCAAGTCATGAATTTAGCAAACATACAACCATCCTAACAGAATCCTAGCATCCCCCTTCAACAAACACTAGGGCCTCATCTTCCATCATCATAAAGTTCCTCTTCTTCTTCTTCTTCTTTCTTCTACACCAAACCCAATCCCATTTATCTTCCCAACAACAACAATATCAACAATGTCAAGGAAAAGAGGAAGAGTGTAATGCCTGTTGGATCCTCCTCCAAAAACTCCCCTCCCATTTCAATCTGGATCTCCTAGGTCGTTGCTCAGACTACCCAATTGACAAAGACTTATGCCCTTGCATCAACAACCATGGGATCGGCCCCAAGACCCACAACCGCTCCCAAAGCTAGGTACCACACTGACCGTCCCCCACATGTTAGAGCTCATTTTCCACTGTCGAATCCTCGAGTACCCCTGCACGAGCTGGCCCCAACATCGTAGAAAGACTATTTGGGCTTTTTTGAAGAAAGTAAGGGAAAATATTACCGAAAAATGTGAAATCTAGCCATTTGTCATCATCTAAAATAAATGTGGAAAGTTAAGCCATGATTTGAAATGTAGTTTTGTTTTTTTTTTTTTTTATTTGAAATGTCCCAAAAAGTTATATTCAATTTTGAAAATTTTTTTTATTTTTATAAAAATTAAGTATAAAATGTTTCATGATTAAATTTTTTTTTCTTCATTTGTAAATTAGCATCTATATTTATACATTTATTCTACTAGTTTCAATTTTATTTCAAGTTGAAAACCCTAAAAATGCATAATCTCTCCCTCAATTTATATAAAAAAGTTTTAAATTTAAAAAAAAATAAGAAAAGGTATGTGGGCCAGCCCAGGGCAGGAGGCTCAGCCCATGTGGGGCACGGCCCAACACAACATGATTGGGACCGTGCTGGGCTGGCCCCTTAGGTGTTTGGGCTGACACAGCTAGGCTAACGTTTACATGCTTAACTTAGTTTATATTTTTACACTTGGAGTACGCATATCACAAGGATCCTACATCTAATAAAGTTTGAGTATACTTTAGTTCATACAATCACATTTTTTAGTCTTGAACAACGCATATCACAAGTTAGGATCCGACATTTGACTAGGGGTGTTCATAGGCTAGGTGAATTGGGATTTTTATTAATTTTGTGGCCATTTGGGTAATTGTTTGTACTAATTAAATTAAATTATATGCACTCTTTACACAGGCCAAGTTGGGCCGGGCTTTGGGCTTTTCTATCACTTAATCTATGCCCGGCTCAATTATTTAATGGGCCCTCATTACATATCCAAGCTATGGCTGGCTTAGCCCATGAGCGCCTTTACATTTGATATATTCAAATTCTGATAGGGTCACTAGTGAGGAATTTTGATAATTATATTCATCTAAAGAACAACATGTAGAAAGGGGGGACAACTTTTTCATAGAAATAGAATTCCCATGGCCGGATGGCTCCCTATGGGAAATTTATTTCCAGTCTTATTAAAAAAAAAAGCTGATGTGGCAAAAAAGTACCTCGTGAAAATGTGCTGCATCAAACACACAAAAATTAAGTTTTCCATAAAAAAACCTCTTACTTTTATTAGAAAAGTTGTTATACAAACATGCCCTTAATCTCTTTATATTATTAAAATTTTTTCTTTTTTATCCCTTTAAGTCTCTAATTTTGCTCAACTTGCCATGTATTTCCGTATCATTCAAATTTATTCATTCTTATCACCTAAATCCTCTTTATCTTGTTAGAATAGTAAGTTTCATCACTACTGTCATCTATTCATCCCTACACCCTAAAATATCTCATTTATTTACTCAAGAAAGTTCCCATCACCGATCATCCCTAGCCCGTAAAATCTCTCCCTTTACTTACTAAAGAAGATTGACAATTTTTATCCTAATCCCAAGTCACATGGGCTCAATTTTGAAATCCATAGCCAAGTCACATGGGCCCAATTTTGAAATCCAAGTCACATGCCAAGGCATACAAACCACAAAATGTAAACTCTAACCCGAAATTTAAATGGTAAAGCAAGAACCCACACGTCTCATCTCTCCATTATTAATTTTACTTAGTAAGAAAAAAATAAATAAATACATAATGGGTTTATCTTTTGCCCATTTCAAACACAAATTCGAAGATCATTGCTTTATGCCTTCTTCAGTTCTTCCTCTATTAGGAGGAAATCTGAATACCTTTGTTGAAGGTCTCAAAACCATCATTGGATTAGGTATAACTATCGCTCTTCTTCTAGGACCGCAGATTTATGTTTTTTAATATTTTATATTCTTTATTCTCTAATCAAAGTCAAGCCTCTGGTTTTCACTGTATATGAGGATGCAGATCTAAGGCGATCTAAAAAACAGTCATTAGATTCGGTATATCTATAGATTTGCTTCAAATATCTCAAATCTATATTTTTCTAATCTTATCTCTTATGCATTTTCTTACATCAAAATCCTATCAATAGAAAGAAAGACCTTGATGAGGTATTGCTTCTTTAAATTAGCAATTTTTTCTTATTTTTCTCTTTTAAAAATTTCTTGTATGTTGATTTTTTTTCCTTTTTCCATAATATGATTTTAGTTTTGTTCCTACATACATAGAACTTTAAAGAAAAGGCTATGTGTTAGCAAACATGATTTAAGTCATGCATACTCAACAAACGTAAGAAACATAATCTATAGTGTTATCAGCACAAATTCATCAGCCTGTTTATTTATAAGGTAGAGTAAAATAGAGTAAAGTAAAATATTTAAAATTCAAATTTCCTCCTTTTATTTTCAATTCAAAATTTTCCCCTTATTTTTCAATTCAAATTTTTTTATTTTTTTAAAAAAAGTAAAAAAATCATCACTAAATTATAAAAAACTAAATACTTTTTATACAAAAAGTCAAAAAAAAACTTCAAATTAAGCAACTAAAAATAATAAATTATCATGACCCAATCATATATTATTATTTTTTTATTTTGGATTTACTTTCTTCTACTGTGCCCTACAAACAAAGAGCCTGGAGATCTATCCATGCTAGCATCTCCATAAAAGAATTATAGGATTCTTTTTGGTGCAGATCTCATTTATTGAGATTTTTTTTTTGGATAAAATCCTGCTATTAGTTTTATAGAGGAATATATTTCTCTCATCATATAATTTTTAAGCTCAACTTTCGTCTTATTTTCTTTTAAAAACAACAATTGTAATTTTTCTTCTAATTTTCATTAGAAGCCCGGTAAAGCATAGGACTATGCTGCTGGTCTACTTCTAGGGTAAATGATCTGCATTGAGCTGCAGTGATGAACAAATATTCAAAATTTTCTGTTCTCTTTTTAGGAATAGTCAAAATCCCAGCTAATAAAGCTATCAATTTTGAACGTTGATTTAACATAAGATTCCTGTCTATCCTTGTCTCTTTTCAAAAAGTAAACAGGCGAAGGGTACGGTGAAGAAAATCCATCAGGCACTTATTTAAATCTGTGATGGTGGTCCCCCAGCAGCCAGTCATGTGTATTCCTGATACATGCGCATTCTTCTGCTAATAACGCGTATTCCTGACACCAGTGGCGCTACTCTGTACAAAGCAGCGACTATCAGTGATGGAGACCCTTATCAGTGATGGAGACTCGCCACCAACCCAACCCTCGTTTTTTCTACACATCAACCTGCACGGCACAATTAACTGCAGTTTTCACAGTTTTCCAAAAAGGAAGTGCATTTTTTTTGACTTTTGACAGTGGACATACAGAGAGTAAGGCCATCATCTTGTGAAAACTTTCCCAAGTTGGCCAGAACTAGAAGAGAAATTCAAAATACATAAATAACTAGAAGAGAAATCCATCAGTTATTCATATCTCATAACCCACTTGTAAGTTTTCACAGTGGGCTATCTTATGTTAAATTTAAAGGAAAACATATCATACACCGATTTTAAGGGGTGGAGAGAGCGCGGAGGAGGACGGGGTTGGGCAGTGGTAGATTTAAGATTTTCATTTGAAGAAAGCTAATGATGATCAATTAAAAAAAATTATTTCTTCATACTATAGCAAAAAAGATTACCCATAAATTGAAATGTAAAAAAACCCACAAATACAACTTCAACAAATAAAAACAAAGAAAATAAACATAGAAAAAATAAAATGAAATGATGCATTTAAAAGAAAAAATCTACAGATTCAATATCAAAACTTTTCAATTTGAAATAAGAGTCCTTTCAATTTGAAGTTAGGTGCATCATCATGGACATGCCATAAAAGATACTTGACCAATAACACACAAAAGCCATTAAATCTATGAAACAAAAAACTTCTTTTTTTGTGTTACAGTCCACAAAAAACAACAAAAACCTTAATCAAATCAAGAATTAATATAAATTTATCCAAAAAAATCCAGAAAATGAAAATTCACCTATAATTTGGAGAGAAGACACTCCATATGATAATCAAATGTTTCCAAGCTTTTGAGGAAACAAAAAAAGATCCATCATTAGTTTTTAGGGATCGAGAGAGAGGGGTGGAGGTGTGGGGAGGGGGTGAAGAGAATAGAGAGGAAGAGGGAGAGAGAGAAGATAGAGGGGTGGAGGGGTGGCGAGTGGGTGAGGTAGGTGGGGATGGGGGGAGAGAGAGAGAGAAGATAAGGGCATTTTGATAATTTTATTATCTATATGTTTTCTTTAAAATCATGTGTGGATAAAAAAGGTTGTGTGCCTTTAGCACATGTAAGAAACATATAATTATATAAATCATATAACTTTAGGCCCTAGGGGTGATAGTAAAGAGTGCTGGTCGTGGATGATGTAAATTTTTCTGATGTGCTTTTATCTCTTTTTGTATAGTTTTATTGTTAATGCAAATTTCACTTCCCCACGTGAACTACACGTCCTTCGATTTAGTATTTCCTTTGAAACTCACTTCTCAAATTCATACAGATATTCTTTAAGAATATAAAATCTCTTCTTTGATTTTTTTTTTACCCAATAAGCAACTTTCATTTTCTTATCTCCATTGTTGCCATATCTGCATACTTTATGTAAAGCAATATATGAGATTTGAGAGAAGGAGAATAGTATATCTTTGGTTTTACGAGATGAGCTGGCAGGCATAAAAATGTAAAAAATTGGGGCATGTTTGGCAGCTATTCTCATGAAGGGAAAGCAGTTCTTTATTTGAATATTTGCTTGGTTTTCAGAAATGCTACATTCAAGATTTCTCTCATGGCATTCCACGTTGGGCAAAATGAAGTATACTACACCCAACGTTGATAGATTTTTCTTGATTTTCTCACAATGTAAAGAGTTAGAGGATTTGCTTGATTTTCAAAAATGCTACATTTGAGGATTTCTCCCATGGCATTCCACCTTTGGCAAACATCATTGAAAGTGTGGATTTACATATACTACATCCAATGTTGAATGATTTTTCTCAATTCTCTCACAATCTAAAGAGTTAGAGGATTTGCTTGATTTTCAGAAATGCTATATTTGAGGATTTCTCCCATGGCATTCCACATTTGTCAAAAATCATTGGAACTGTAGATTTACATATGCTACATCCAATGTTGACAAAATTTTCTCAATTTTCTCACAATCTAAAAAGTCAAGCCATAAAATCTAAACGCTTGTGCATTTGTGTCATTCTATAGTTGCTGGACATCCTCAGTAAGGATTTCTCCCAGGGCATTCAACGTTTGCCAAACATCCATGGAGCTATGGATATACATTATGTTACATCCAACTGTGAACAGCTTTTCTTTAATTTCTCACGATTCAGAATTTAGCCTTTAGGCGTTTTTGACAATCTATAGATGATGTATAGTTCCGATTTTCATTGTAGATCCACAAAAATTAAAAAATTTTTTTTTAGGGCATGAACCTTTCTACAAATATATTGAAATACTTAGGGAATCAACAACTAAAAATTGATTTATTAACCACTGTGGATCTTCTAAACATGATTAATGGTTTGGATTGTGATTATGGGACAGAGCTATAGTTCCAAAGTAAAGAATGACAATCTTTAATTTATCAACTATGGCACTATTCATCTGCAACTTAGTGTCATCTTTACATTGTGGATGATCAATGCTCATCAGTCTTTTGTGATATTCTCATAATTCGTGATAAATTTGGCTATCAAATTTAACCTTAGAGTTGGGTTAGGCCTTTTGAAGAGATTGAGCGGTTCAGATATTGCAAATGGGGACTGTAAAAATTCATAAATCATGGTCCAAAGGCTTGCATTTTTTTGCTAATATCTCAAAATATACGAGGAATAAATAGATGAAATTTGACTAGGTAACTGTTTTAGACCTTTTAAACATGATTAGTGATTTGAATCTTAATTATGGGACACAACATAGTGTTCCACGATAAAAATCAATAATCCATAAGTTTCCACCCAAAGTATTGCTCGTCTGCAAATTCTTTAGCACGAGAGCTTGATTTGTGGAATTTGAGATGAGGAGGGCCAACATAGAGATCATCTTGACTGTTCAAGGGTGAATCTCATTCCCTCCATCATCAAGTTTCACTCAAAGGGAATGGGGTCCTACCATTGCGATGCTCAATTGGACAGTAGGGCCCTCGCCTTTTAAGCTAAGGATATATGGTTGGAGGGGATGAAATCATCTTAAATCGTATCATTGCTGCAACAAAGGATTCGACTAAATGGAAAAAAAACCTACCACCAAAAAAAAATGGAAAAGAGCTCCTTTGTATTAAGAGAAAATTTTTGCAATTTTTTTCATTTAAAAAAAAAAGACAGAAGTTTCAAAAATTTTAAATTTGGGATTAAATTTTCTAGTAAGTTTTCAATTAAGGATAACTAGTCATTTAAAGTTATTTTTTTGCCACTTTTTTTCTTTTTTTCTTAAAAATAATCAAATTATAAAAATTTATTAGAAAACTTAGATCTTAATTTTTAAAGTTTTGAAATTTGTGTCTTTTTTGAAATATGACAACAAATTAAGTCCTTTTTTAAAACTTTCCATTCCGTTTAAAAAACCCTCCGTCTTATCCTTGAGTTGTTTGTTAATTTAACTGGTTGAGTAAAGTGGGGTGAATGGTCATTTTAAAAGATAAGAAAATAAGAGAGTTTAAATCAATTCAATGATGAAATTTTGTCTTTTAGTAGAAAAAGAATGTAACTTTTTTACTATTTATATTAAAAGTAGATTTTTTTGTAAATTAGTGATATTTGAACGTAGTTTTTTGAATTTTTTTGTATAAAAAGGTAGAAGAATTTTTTTTTGAAATGTGGTATTTTAATTTGAATCTTTTAGTTTATTGTGTCCTGGAATGAAAGATAATTTTAATTTTACTTTTACAGCATGTTTCGTAAAATGGTAGGGTGAAGTAAAGTTAAATTTTAAAAATCCAAATTTTCCCCCTTCTTTTTTTAAAAAATTCAAACTTTCTTCATTTTTTTTCAAAAAAAGTTAAAAAGTAATTACTAAACTACAAAACAATCTTTATTTCTTATAGAAAAAGTTAAAAAGATTCAAAATCAAACAACTACAAGTAAAAAAGTCATCATAACTTAATCATTTATTATTTTTTCTTGATTTTGGATTTGCCTCACCTTATTTTATCCTACCCCTTTTTCAAATATTCCCTTTGGTAAAATTAACGAACATGCCCTAAAAAATAAGAATACAAGTGTCGGTTTATTAGTTTGTTTCTCCGATTGAAATGAGCCAGTGTTCTGTGAAATTCATCTCCAGCAAAATGTATCCATTGCTTGTTCATGTATTGACAACGAAAGGTGTGTGGTGGTGCTTGCACTTTTAGTCGTACGGGTGTGAAGTGGTGGTTGCCTGTCTCGCACCAGACACTGACCGGGCCCTCCTTATCACGTGAATTCAAGCCTTTTGAATGAAAAGAATATTGCTTTTTAGGACTTTATCAGTGGAACTGTGGAAGACCTGTTTTTATCCTGTGCACTGGCTTCAGATTGGGCGGGACTGAAGGAACATGAAGAGACAAAAGGGTATTTGCACTTTTTTTTTTTTTTTTTTTTTTGTGTTTAGGAGGGAATCCGCTTCATGAGTGAGAGTTGTACATTTAAATGATCTATAGTCCTGTATATGATCGGTATTGAGCTTCAATGATCAGCAAATGACAATTATCTCCCAAATGCAAATGAAAGTCTAATTTTCACTCTGTACTTTTTTTCTCTAGCTACAGGGGTTGAGACCCCCTCCAAAGAGGGTAGTACAGCATTTAGGCAAAAGAAGGCTTCAGTTAAACCTGGATAGCTAGATGAGAATTGCCTTCTCTCTAACTATTAAGATAAAAAGCTTTTCTCCTTCCACTCTACGGTTACGAAGGTGAAATTTTCTTGTGAGCCCTGCAGGAGAGTTTTAAGCTATATGATTATCACTTTTAGAAATGTTAAAATGCCATCTAACAAAGCTTGTGAATTTGGTATTATTAATTTAACAAAAAGATTCCTGTCTATTATCCTTTATCTCTTTTGCGGAGTCTCTCCATCACGTGCTTTGGTGTATGATTGGGCTTCCATTGCTAGTTGTGTGTCTCCCACCATTCTAACGAGTAGAAGTTCTTTTTTTCCTTGTGTGGGACGTTCTTTAGGCATGTGGGGGTTACTTTTTCATTTGAATAGGCTGTCTCAATTTGCATAATCCAATATCAAAACTAAAAACCAATCTGGATTGAAACATGGCCGTGCTTCTAATAGGATAACATTTAAACCTAAGAGCTTCCCCCATTCATAAATTAAAATGAATTGTGATTTAGGTAACTTTTTATTCAACGAATTAGAGATTTATTATAACTTTTATAAAAAAACATCAATATATTTTTTTTCTTTTTTCTAGTATTTCCTTCGAAATTAAAGAAAATTATCTTTTCTTGACATAAAAGACCATTTTGTTAATGTATATATTTAAACTGTTGGAGTTTTGTGTGCATTAAATCGCAAAATCTACATTTTAATGCACTTGTTTCCCCTCATTTATTCTTCTCTTTATTTCTTAGAGTCCCACATCGGTTATGTGGAATTCTTAATGAGGTGTTTATAATGAATTCATTATATGCTTATGGTGTTAAGCTTTTAAGTGGGTATAGTGGTGGCAACCACATAAGTGTGTGTTGGGTGGTTATCTCGAGCCTACCCGTCCTTGTTGGGTTGTGCCTTGTGGGTTGGCTCACTCGTGGTGGTAGACTGGGTTTAGTCCTCCTCGTAAGTTGGGCCTTAACCTCGCGCATGTATTTTTGGACTATTGGTGGATAGGAAAGATATTTGTAAGTCCATCCACACCTGTGTGGGGGTAAAATATGTCCACACTTGTGTGGGGCTAAAATATGTCTAAATACAACATCTCTAAAGACGTGATTTGACTACCAATTATTTTGATTATTTTTAACTTTTTCTCGATTATTTAGATTTTGCAACTAATTTTAGTAATCCACGTGCACCGAAATCTAACATAAGTTGTTTTCATTATCTTTATCACCATTGTTGTTGTATCAGTATGCTTTTTATAACTTAAATCTCTGAAAATTTAGAGAGAGAGAGAGAGAGAATGATCTCTTTAGTTTAACCCAGGTGGGCTTGCCTGCATAAACAATCAAAATCTTCAGAGATTTTAGTGTCAGATGTATTCAAGTGTAATTAGGAAACTGGCTTCTACAGGCCTGTTCGTTTTTAAGTATTCTTGCCAAGAATTTAGGTTGTTGGGGATTTTAGATTATGATGTGACATTTTATCCCCTAGCATTTACAAATGCCTTGTTTCATGGCAAGCATTTCGAAATTCCACTTACCTAAAAGGTCTTAAGTAGCCTTTGAGAATTTCAAAATTTGACATCTTTCGTCTTTTGTAGGAATTCCTAGATGCTTAAGTATTAGGAAGCGTCAAGGAATTCAACTATGTCTGGAAATTCTGAAATTTCCCAGACAAAAATTCTTTGAATTCATGTAAAGAAATAGGGCGTAAGTGTAGTTGCTATCTCATTATTGTTGGCTGTAAGTATCACATGTGAGATGTGACACTTGAAGGATGCAAGTCAATCAAAACAATGAAGGAAGCAAGTAGAAATTAGGAAATTGGCCTCTAAGTATAATTGCTTGCCCATTATTTAAAATTGATGTCCATACAAATCGATAGCAAATCAGGCCATTGTGCAAATTGAAGCAAAGCACTGGAAGTTGAACCCTGGGTTGTTTGATAATTTCACCTCGAAGTAAAGTAAAAGGCATTTGTCATTTTAAAACACAATAAACTAAAAGAGTTAAATTAAAATACCATATTTTAAAAACTTTTGCTATCTTTTTACACTAAAAAGTCAAAAAGTTAGTTTATCATCCCACTAATCGACAAAAAAATATTTACTTTTAACATGAAAAGTTATAAAGTTATATTTTCCTTTCACTAAAAGATAAAATCTCATTATGTGATTAATTTAACTCTTCTCATTTTTTTATCTTTTAAAATTACCATTTATCTAACTCACCCTACCTGTTAAATTAACAAACATATAGATTAGAAGAAGAGTAAAGTATTAAATATTGAAGACATTATCCAATGTAATATCAATATTAAAAGTTATTATTATATTAATTTTTAAGTAATAATTATTTCTAACATTTCATCGGCCAATCAAATAATTCTTTTCTTTTCTTTATTGATTCTCAAAATCGACTACAATGTAAGAAATTAAAATAGAACTTAGATTACATGTATTTAAGCCCTAGGACCGGTCCTAGAGCCAGCAGTTTGACCGGGAGATGTCCATACTAACCCAGAACAAATGTCCACAGTGCGATATTCCACCCGTTTCAACTTTTACTTTGATGCTGTGGTAAAATCATTGGTCTGCAAATGTGGAAATTAGCAGATCACTTGCCAACTAACATTCATAGCCTTCTTCTATCTTTCTAAAAAAATTGAACCATGCCAATTGATGTAATTACGTGAATCACGCGGCAAGGGTGTGCGGTAGTGCTCTGCATAATTGCACTGCCGGTCGGGTGTCTCCCACGTTAGAGACAATGAGTAGTAAATAAAAAGAGGGTTTTCCTTTCGAATCGAAATCCTCAGTAAAAAAAAAATATATTACAGAGTGATCGTAGCGAACCAGTCAGGTACCTTTGTACATACACGACTTACTTCAGACAGGGTGGAGCTGAAGAAAAGAGACAAAAAAAAAAAAAAAAACAAAAAGAAGGGGGTGGGGTGTGTTGGTTGCAGCATTTACACACTTTTGTACGAGGGAACCCATTTCATCAGTTAGGGAAAGCCAAAAGAGGAAAGGAAAGAAAAGAAAAGAAGAGAAGAAGAGAAAGGAGTGCAGTGAAGAAAGAAGAAAGTAGAAGAAGAACTAGGAAAGGATAGGGAAGAGAAGCAGCAGTAGCTCAGGTATTTATCTCTCCCTCTAATTTTTCTTCAATTATCAGCTAACACGGCCATACAAATGAGGATGATATGTACTAAAATATGTAAGCCAATTTGTACTAGAATACGATCTATTATATTAATAATGTCATGTTGGTCATGTCAATCTCGCTTTACCAATATGTCTTGCGTGATAATCCGTTGTTAACATCTAGGGAAAAAATGAGTGTTTATAATCGGTATTTCAAACTACTGATGGTATTTCATATTTCAGATCACTTGAGTCCGGCTTTGATGGAAAGAGAGAGAAATGAAGAAAGAAGAGGAAAAAAAAGATTTGAACGATTGCTCTACTAAAACAAGCAATGATATAGTCGCACAAACAAAAGGAAAGAATTTGAAGGAGCGCCTTTATTGTTATAAAGTCTTTGAGGGCCTCTGTGGTGCACTAGGTATCTAGCTTGATTTTTCAAGTAAGTTTTCCTCAAAGAAAAAAAAGTTTTCCTCGATTATTTAGATTTTGCAACTAATTTCAATAGTCCACATGCACCGGCATCTAACATAAGTTGCTTTCATTATCTTTATTATATTTCAAACTACTGAGTCCAGCTTTGATGGTATTTCAAACTACTGATGGTATTTCATATTTAAGATCACTTGAGTCCGGCTTTGACGGAAAGGGAGAGAGAGAGGAAGAAAGAAGAGGAAAAAGAAGATTTGAACAATCGCTCTACTGAGACAAGCAATGATATAGTCGCACAAACAAAAGGAAAGAATTTGTAGGAGCGCCTTTATTGTTATAAAGTCTGTGAGGGCCTCTGTGGTGCACTAGGTATCTAGCTTGATTTTTCAAGTAAGTTTTCCTCAAAGAAAAAAAAAAGTTTTCCTCGATTATTTAGATTTTGCAACTAATTTCAAAAGTCCACATGCACCGGCATCTAACATAAGTTGCTCTCATTATCTTTATCATATTTCAAACTACTGAGTCCGGCTTTGATGGTATTTCAAACTACTGATGGTATTTCATATTTTAGATCACTTGAGTCCGGCTTTGACGGAGAGAGAGAGAGAGGAAGAAAAAAGAGGAAAAAGAAGATTTAAACGATCGCTCTACTGAAACAAGCAATGATATAGTCACACACACAAAAGGAAAGAATTTGCAGGAGTGCCTTTATTGTTATAAAGTCTGTGAGGGCTTCTGTGGTGCACTAGGTATCTAGCTTGATTTTTCAAGTAAGTTTTCCTCAAAGAAAAAAAAAGTTTTCCTCGATTATTTAGATTTTGCAACTAATTTCAATAGTCCACATGCACCGGCATCTAACATAAGTTGCTTTCATTATCTTTATCAGCATTGTTGTCGTATCAATATGCTTTATATAAATTAAATATCTAAAAATTTAGAGAGAAAGAGAGAGAATGATCCCTTTAGTTTAACCCGGGTGGGCTTGCTTGCATAAACAATCAAAGTCTTCCGAGATTTTAGTGTCAGATGAATTCAAGTGTAATTACGAAACTGGCTTCTATTGGCCTATTCATTCATAAGAATTCCTGCAAAGAATTTAAGTTGTTGGAGATTTTGGGACATGATGTGACATTTGTCCTCTATCATTTACAAATACCTTGTTTTATCACAAGCATTTTGGAATTGCACTAACCCGAAAGGTTTTAAATAGCCTTTGAGAATTTTAGAATTGCACTTCCTTCGCCTTTTGTAGGAATTCTTAGATGCTTAAATACAAGAGAACATCAATAAATTCCACTGTATCTGTATATGAGAATTCTGAAATTTCCCAGACAAGAATTCTTGCAAAGAAACAGGGCCTAAGTGTAGTGGTTGACTCATTATTACTGGCTCTAAGTGTCACATGTGAGATGTGACACTTGAAAGATGCAAGTCAATCAAAACAATGAAGGAAGCAAGTAGAAATTAATAAATTGGCCTCTAAGTGTAATTGTTTGCTCATTATTTAAAATTGATGTCTATTCAAATCGATAACAAATCAGGCCATTGTGCAAATTGAAGCAAAGCATTGGGAGTTGAACCTCGGGATGTTTGATAATTTCAAAGGAAAGTTAAAGGCATTTGTCCTTTTAAGACACAATAAACTAAAAGAATTAAATCAAAATATCACATTTCAAAAAAATTTTTTATTTTTTTATACTAAAAAGTCAAAAAGCTACTTTGTTATATTACTAACCGATAAAAAAATATTTGCTTTTAACACAAAAAGTTATAAAGTTATATTCTCTTTTCACTAAAAGATAAAATCTCATCATGTGATTGATTTAATTCTTTCCTTTTTCTTGTCTTTTAAAATTACCATTTACCTAATTTCACCCTATCAGTTAAATTAACAAATATATATATTAGAAGAAAAGTAAAGTATTAAATATTGAAGACATTATCAAGTGTAATATTCTTAAAAGTTATTATTAAATTAATTTTTAAGTAATAATTGTTTCTAACATTTCATCGCCCAATCAAATAATTCTTTTCTTTTCTTTATTGATTCTCAAAATTGACTACAGTGTAAGAAATTAAAATAAAACTTAGATTACTTGTATTTAAGCCCTGGGACGGGTCCTAGACCCAGCAGTTACACCGAGAGATGTCCATACTAACCCGGAACAAATGTACATAGTGCGATATTCCATCCGTTTCAACTTTTACTTGGATGCTGTGATAAAATCATTGGTCGGCAAATGTGTCAATTAGCAGGTCACTTGCCAACTACCATTCAAAGCCTTCCTCTATCTTTATGAAAAAATTGAACAATGCCAGTTAATGTAATTACGTGAACCAAGCGGCAAGGGTGTGCGGTAGTGCTTTGCATAATTGCACTGCCGGTCATGTTTGTCTCCCACGTCGAGGACAATGAGTAGTAAATAAAAAGAGGGTTTTCATTTGAATCGAAATACCCTATAAAAAAAAATTACCGTGGCGGACCAATCAGGTCCCTTTGTATATACGACGACTCGGTTCAGACGGGGTGGAGCTGAAGAAAAGAGACAAAACATAGGGGCATTTACACCTTTTTTGTATGAGGGAACCCATTTCATCGGTGGGAAAGCCAAAGAGGAAGGGAAAGGGAAGGAAAGAAAAGAAGAGAAGAAAAAGAAGGAGCAGTGAAGAAAGGAGAAAGTAGAAGAAGAACTAGGAGAGGATAGGGAAGAGGAAGCAACAGTAGCTCAGGTATTTATCTATTCCTCTCATTTTTTTTCCAATTATCAGCTGACACGGCCATACAGGTGAGGATGATATGTACTAAAATATGTAAGCTAATTTGTACCAGAATACTCTATTTTATTAATACTCTATTATATTAATCATGTCATGTTAGTCATGTCAATCTTGACTTACCAATATGCTTACGTGATAATACGTAGTTAACACCTAGAGAAAAAATGAGTGTTTATAATCGGTGTTTCAGGTAATTCTTTATTCAACCAATCAGAGATTTATTATAGCTTTTATTAAAAAAACACATAAAACTCTTTTGTTTCTTTCTGTTTTCTAGTATTTCCTTCAAAATTAAAGAAAATGATCTTTTCTTAAAATAAAAGACTTTTTTTGTTAATTACTTATTTAAGCTATTGGAGTTTTGTGTGCATTAAATCACAAAGTCCCCATTTTAATCCACTTGTTTCCCCTCGTTTATTCTCCTCTTTTTTTCTTAGAGTTCCACATAAGTTATGTGGAATTTTTAATGAGGTGTTTATAATGAATTCATCATAAGTTTATGGTGTTAAGCATCTAAGTGGATATAGTGGTGTTAACCACATAAGTGCATGCGCACCAACAGTCTTGGGCTTGCTCATCCTTGTTGAGTCGTGCCTTGCAGGTTAGCTCACTCGCTGTGGTAGACTAGGCTTGGTTCTACTCACGGGTTGGGCTTTGACCTCGCATGTGTATTTTTGGACTCTTGGTGGATTTGTAGCTGTTAGTGTAATGGTTTTTGCATTAATATGCATTTACGTCATGTCATGTTCCGAAATCTAAAATTCTTGGGACTTTTAAATCACGAGGCATGACTGGCCCACAATAACTAAAGTAAAAGAAAATTTAATTAATAAATCTCATTAAACAATAATTTCTTGAACAAATAAACTCCTGCACATGCTCTTAATGTTTAATGCGGAATTCTCGTAACTCATTCCTCAATCCTGATCCCGCATGCAAGTTAGGTATCCTCTATATCTTAAGTGCGAAATCTGGAACAAAGAAAGGGGGTAAATACAGCTCAGCAAGTAGACCCACTATGAAACTGTAGTAAATGAGTAAATATCAAGGTATCAAATTTAGGAGCCACTGTTTCGAACAAATCAACAAGGAAAAGAATATAGCAATTTCAAAGGTGATAAAGTCGAATAATAAGATCAGATCAAATACAAATTGGCAAAATCGGATTTCAATAAAGTTTACACAAGATAGAGGAAATAAGCAAGATAATCCAACAATTAATCAAAATTATTACAAATTGGGTTACGGAGTATGAATTCGGACATTTTAAATGTATTCTACAATTGTTTAAACCATGGTAACAAGAGAAATAGTTCAAATCAAAATATCAATAGCGAAAATGCTAATCAATACGAATGTGACATAAATCGTGAGCGAAAGTCACTAACTTAGGAGAGTCATATCTTTAGTATAATTAAATACAAATCTATCAAGGATGAAAATATACAATTTCTGAAGCAACAAAGAGAGTTAATCAAAACATTAAAAAATTAGGAGCAACATCTTAAAACCAATCTAAAGATAATGCATTTTCGCGGTAAATAAAATATCAAAGTGTGCTCACTAGAATTAAGCTTGCGCCAAGCACAAGTACCCGCTAGGTATAACCCATTTTCATATCCAAAGTTGGCACAAGGCTTGAGATACCAGTAATATCCACAAAACAAAGTGGGTTTAGCTGCAGATTAGGAATATCGCACAAAGGGGTCTTAATCCCAATGTCATACCCAAAAGGGCTAGAATCCGCGTATCAGCGTTCCCACGGTACGTTGGCTATACTTTAGAGAATGCCTTGATGTCAAAGATGTATGAGCAACAAAATCTAATAATTCATGAATTTCAATTTATGAACAAAGGTTAGGTTGGAAGCACAAATCGAACCATACATCATTAAATCTTTGAACAAATCCAACCTTCTCAATCAAGTGACAATTAATCTCAAACACTTGCACAAAATAATTCATTTTTATAGAAAAATGGTTTTAATGGGACCAATATCAAGTCTAGCAATGAACAAATCCAAAACAAATCAAATGACAAATTTCTGACAATAATGACAGTATAATGATATCAATCAAATCCAATGATCATCACATCAATGGTAACCATAGTTTAAATTCTCGGTCAATACCGATTCGTATCGGCCGATACGAATCAGTATTGGTCCTACTGGTACGATAATTTGAAGTTATCAGTTTTTTGTATCGTCCTGTCAAAAATATCCCAAAAATATCGAATATTTTCGGCCAATATTTCAAATTATCGGTCCTAACAGATATATTTTCCTTTTTTCTTCCTCCTTCCAAATTTATCATATGCCACCTTTTTTCTTCCTCAACACCTATTTCACTTACAAGGCATCAAAAAAACTTTTTTTTTTATTAATATAGTCTTGAAAATCATATACAACTCTACTGAGGTGAGTATTTTGTATTTTTTAAAAAAATTATTTAGATATAGCATAGAAATGATGATTATATGCTCTTTTTTATTGTGAGTATCTTTTATTATTTTAAATCAACACATATTGAGGTTAGATCAACTATTTGAGGTTTTAAAAATCAGAATTTTTATTAAAATCTTTTCGATCTTTGCAATATAGTTACTCAAATTTATCATCATTTTAAGTAAATCATAAATATCCAATTGCTTTGTGTTTTACCATACTATCATAATAAAACATGTTATCTTGAAAGCGCAAGGCAGAACTTACTTAATGATTGAGTGATGAGTATAAGCTTTATTTTCTTAAATTTCATATTAATAGATAGGTCATAAGTCATAATTATGGTTGCGTTTTATAAAATTTATGATATTTTAACTTGTTTAATATATGTATCTAAATTAATTGAAATATAAATAAAATTTATATAGCTTTAGATTAGATAGCAATACATGATCATAACTTAAGGGGTCCAATAATTTGATTTATGATTTATTTTACTATTATTATGTCAAATGTAACGTTAATGTTCATGTTCTTGAATTTTACAACTTACTTGATAATTGAGTGACGAATTGATGATTGATGAATGATGAATGATGACTGATAAATAATGATAGGAGTATAGTTATATATTATACAAGATACAAGTACAAGTGTACAACCACTATATATAAATTATATATAAGTTGTATTTTCTAAAATTTCTCACTAATTGATAGTTCATATTTCATAAGTCATAATTATGGTTCTTATAAAAAAATCACAATTTTAGACAAGACAGCGATATAGGATATTATAACTTAGAGGGACTGATATTTTGATTTATATGTGTTTCTAATAAAAAAAGAAACCATTGTTTTCCAGCATTTCTAATATTTTGGATTTTTGGATATTTTTTCAAAATTTTTTGGATTAAACAAATTCACACCACGATAGACCACGAACCGCGACCAATACTGGTACTGTATCAGTTTTTTGGATTGACCGATATCGCGACTGATATTGCGATTGTCATCCATGAAGGTAACAAAATTCCTTGGAGCTTTATGATTATTTCAATAAATTTCAAAATTAGAATTTAAAGCATAATCGAAGGAAGGAATTAAAAACTCAAGTACTAGGGCAATATAGTAAGACTACTTGCTTGGATCGACGATAATGAGTGAATTTGACCCAACATGGATGTCCAAGTGTCTCAAAGTGGATTCTTGATAATGATGTTTAATAAATAAATTTAGCAATTGGGCCCAATGATTAGGTTCATGTACTAATTACTAAACCCAGGTCAGGCTTGGATGCGGATCATGAACTTATGTGTATACTTCATGAATAAAACTTATAGGTCAGATTTGAGCACGGTTTTGGGCTGGGTTATTAGATAATGCAAGTGGGCTTGAGTAGTTTGGGTCATGCATGAATCCAAGTGCAGTGGGTTAATGTTGGGCCAAAGGTAGTGGGCCACATGTGATGAATTGAGTGGGCTTGGGTTTATAAATTGAGTAGTAAATTGGTAGGCAATCTAAGAACTCAATTTAAAAGAATATAGCAAATGGCCTAAGGTAAGACGGTAAATGGGTTCGACTGGGTTGGGCTTACGGTAACAACAGTGTAAGACATTAATGTGTGCCCCACCATAGCTTTGCATTAAGAAATACATTAAATGGGCAAGGTGTGATAATAGTAATGATATGAAGAGGGGGTTGTCACCGATTGGTAGAAGGAAAGTAAGGGAGGTTACGATGGGCCTTTGCTGGAACCAGCCATGATCACATAGAGAAGGGAAAGTCTATTTAGTTAGGAGGAAAAAGAAAAGAAGAAGAAACATGGGTTGATGGGTTCTCTGCCTGTATTAAGATCAATTGCAGTAATATGGTAAAAAATAGAGGGGAAAGATAGGAAAACAAGAAAACAGTGAGAGAAGATGGTGCATGGATAAAGAGGGCACATTAGAAACAGAGAACAGAAACAATGAAGAAGAATAAGAGAAGGGAAAGAGAGCATAATAGAAACACAAACAAGAAGAAAAAGAAAAAGAAAAGGAAAAGGAAACAAGGAAAATAAGGAAAGAAGGCATGTTGTAGATATTCAAAACAGGGAGATGAAAGAGTTCACAAGTGTAACTAGAAGCAGAGAAGAAAAACTGTTGCGCCCTCAAAACTAGGCCGGATCTAAACCTAGTTCTCGGGGTGTGAGAATTGGGGCCACTTAAAAATTTTCTTATATAAATGATAAGGGCCCCAATTCCAAGGGGATCGAAGTCCTTCGTGAGGCTATGCTTGGTGATCAAGCAACCATAATTACACGTTGAACTGAAATTCATAATCGTCACAGATGAATAAAATACCAATCATGAACAAATCTTATTAATAATAAAACTAAGGTCAAGTACTTCGAAGCATAATAATTAAGGTTATAATTCCAATATCAATAAATTTATTGAATAAACTAATAGTTCAAACATTGCCTTATTACATAATCTAAAGCTCCGATCTCAGCGTTAACACTAAGACACCTCAAGCGATGTTATTGGTGCTCCACTCAACAACTCTGCCATCTGGCAGAATCTTCTGCGTCGCCTGACCCTCCTGTTCGGCACTAGTAACTAAACCTAAACACCAAAAGTAGTGGGTCAGATTACCGTAATCTGATAAGAGGGTAAACAGCAAACAATGGTGTTAATCAATTAATTAAAATATATTATTCATTCTGACCCAAAATATATCGAATGTAAACTCAATGGCATGAATGCACAAAAACAGGTATATCTACAGATACAATATACCAAAAACGAGTACTCCTGCAGATATAATATACAAAAGCGGGTACTTTTGCAGACAGATAAACAAAAATGGGTATTCTCGCAGATTAATATACAAAAACGGGTATTTCAGCATATAAATAGATGGTGCAGCAATGTAGTATATCCCACTGTACACACTGACCTGATGGCATACGTCCACCTCCAAACTACAGTCAGTCAAATATATATAAATGTATGTATATATAAATACATATATCTACTGATGCACCATGAATCATGATATGAATTCCCTTAATTCAAAATATCCAATCCAATCACAATTTAAGTATTTAGATTACGGAATTTAAAAGTGTATTATGATTGCGTGTCAATTCAAGTTCTTTGAGGGTAAGTACTAATCCACGTAATGGTCATAGTTAGTTAAATATACACATGAGAACCAACCCTCTTTCACAATAGAAATGTGAATCTACGATGCCAATATTCTACTTTCAGTATCTATCATGTGGACATCGCGAATCTCACATTCTCATTCTGATTTTAATCTAATTCTCATGTGAACATTCAACCAGTTATTCTAAAAAGAAAGGAATCCAATTATGTATAGTTCATGTGTTTTACAAATTTAGTAAAAGACGTTCAAATTTCAAATTCAGACTTAAATCAAATTATGATAAAAAAAAGGGAAAGGAACGATAAAGTCCTTAATTATCATTGTTGTGTATAAAACACCTTATTATTTTATATATAAATAAAAGATCTAAATCTCATATTCCAAATCGAAATCTAAACTCAAATTAAATCCAAATTAGAATTCCAGATATATTCTAATTAATATTTAATCCCCCCCCCCCCCCCCCCCACAAATCACCTCTTATTAAATTCTAATCCATCTAAATATAATATTAATAAAAAATAAATAAAACCCCAATTACTTTTATAAACAATTCTAACCAAAATTCTAATCACACCTAATTTAAGAATTAATTAATATTATCACATCTCCATTAATCTACTAGACCATTAACCAAATCACAATACTCTAAAGTTTTATAGATAATATCCTAAATTTTATATTTATACATATATATTATTTTTTTATGTAAAGTGGGCCAAACCCGTTAAACTTGGCCCAGCTGTGACCTAAGCCCGCTAGGTAGCTGGGCAGTCGGCCTTGGTAATAGGCAATGCCTGTGCTGCTGCTGCTGAAAATTTTTTTTTTCTTTCATGTGTTTTCTTAATGTTAATTAAAATCAAAAGAAATCAATCTCCATCATTGAAACCTAAAAAGTTCAAGCCTACCCATTAAATCACCCTTAAAGCATATTAATCAACAAAACAAGCAAAACCACATTGATTACAGTTATCCACTTGCATAGATCTCGATGCCAAAAGCGAATCTGAAGATCAAACCTTGGAAGATCCAACTTGGTTTCTCCTCATAGAACTTCTAAGGATTGGTTGCAGAGGAAAGGAAGAAGATAGAAGAATGGGGAAAACCCTTAGGGTTTATATTGTGTAAAGGTTTTCTTAAATTATAAAGAAGGGCTCCCTGCTCTTTAGCGAGTTTTACGAAATTTCAGAAAAGGTCTTTTGGCCTAAAAGGGTCAAATAATTTAGACCCAAGGCTTAAGAGCGTTTAATCAGCCTATCTAACCCCTCTCAACCTGACTCAAACTTGACAGATCAGTTTACCCTTTTGTCTCAATTATTACTCAGATCAGAAACAAGTCAATGTTTCTGATCCGGATAATTTAACTATTGCAAAAACCAACTTTAATTAAGAAAAACAAAATCAATACCCAAGACCTCCTTCACCTCATAAAAAAATGAACATCCTAAGCATCACCTATCAAGCTAAGCATAGACTATAAAAAATAACTATAGATCTAAGCATAATCTATCAAAGTAAGTATAAATGATCAAAATTTGTTCATTAAGAACACAAATCAGAGGTTTGCCTTTGGCATGAAGACAGATCTATTATTATATTTTAAAAGCACATTAACAAGAGACAATAAAAAAGGAGTAAAATAATAAATATAAACTAAAACATTAAAATACTTAGCTTCATCTTTTGCTATAATCAGAAACTCAACCCACCATTGCAAAGAACATCAAAAATAACTTCATTGATTCCTTCTTTTTATACAATGATCTCTCAGAATTCTCTCTTCTAGATCCTAGTTTCTGGAACAAGGCTCCAGAATACCTTTAAAATAAAAACAGAAATTAATGGAGGGAAGAGGTGGAGAAGGGAGAGAAAGAGAGATATGAGACTTTCAAATCTGGCTGGGAATGAGGAAGAGCCTCCCATGGCCTCCTTTTATAGTTTTCTAGCTCCTTAGGTTCATTGAATCTGGACCTCTTTTTGGTGGATTGAAAGATAAGATCATCTGCATGTTGATTGGGTTTATCTCTTTAGATGAGAGAGATTTTAGAGATAAGATGAAGTAAAAGCTTTAAGCATTCTTATCTGATCTTCTTATGGGCCCCATAGAGAAATGTACAACAGTTATACTTTAATGGTGTATATGCAATTGCAATCCCGCCTAAAAATGTACATGAAACTTCTCAGGCCCATAACTTTCTCATTTTAGCTCCGATTTGTGCAATCTTGGGCTCCACGGACATTTGCTCTGAAAGAAATTTCCAACGGTGGGTCATTTGCACTGATCCGACGTTTGGATTGAGAGTTATGGTCATTTTAATTATGCTATTTTGAGAAAAATGAGATTGAATTTTAATTTACAATGGACTCTATCTCTAAAAATATTTCTTGGTATAATAGGGTAAAATAAGATCTTCTGGAAGCCTTAGTTGATCTTCATATGGGATCCACAGGCAGATGAACTCTAAGTGTGTGGATCTTCAAGCAATGGGACATAAATATCCAGGATTCTGTGGGTCCTATAAATTTCATTTTCTGCACATTCTAATTAAACACATTAAATACTGAAGAGCCCACATTGAAGTGGGACCCGTCCGAACAAAGTTCTACTCCAATTGGGGTTTTTCGGAGAAAAATTGCAAACATTCTTAATTAATGAATAAAATGTGCAAAAATTGTACAAATTCCAATAATTGGGTGAAAATGCATGAAATGATGAAATTGAATGAATAATGATGCATTTAACCTAATTAAGTCCCTAATCCAATCTAAAATGATGCCTAAATTGTACAAATTCATGGACGTAACATAGAGCCTATGCCGCCGAGGCCAACCTTCAAGCAGAAAGAGCTACTGACTCCAAGAGACATGCGCCCTTTGGTGTAAAAGGACAAATACAGAAGAAACTGAAAGGAAGACAAGGGGCACTAAGTAGTGGGTCTCATTGTTCAAAATTACAGTGACCGTGAGGTAGGATGATGGTAGAGCTACTGATTATGGACTTGGCCAAACCATAGACTCCATCACTTTACAATAGCTGTGTCTGTGGGAAAAAGGGTGAAGCATCAGTGGCCTTAAGCTTGAGGTAGGCTAAATAATGGGTTCCCCTATTGCAGTGCCCATGAGCTTTTCCTTTAAGCTACAGGTCCCACTATTAGGAGTAACTGTGGCCGTGAGCAGGAGGGGGTGACTTGAGAAGTTCTTGGACTAGGTCTCATTGCTGCAACTTTTTATTTGACTCTTTTATCTTGATTATCCTGGGTGGCCATGTATGCATTGATTTCATTCTTTGTACTTAAACTTCAAATGAATATCAATGAAAAAACTTTTCTTTTCCTCCATTTTGTCATTAGTTTGGGTGTTTGGTTTGATTTTGTGTGGATGTTTGATGTAGTTTGTATGGATGGTTTGTTTGGTTTGGTTTTCTTAGACTTATATAAGGGTGTGATTTGCAATCTTTTGGATCCACAAATCAAAAATAAGGAGTCATATAGGTGGACATTATCTAGTGCCCATGTGTGAGGCTTTCTCCAGGGTCCATAACTTGATCCTTTTGGTGTCGAAAGGGGTCAAACAAAGTGGATGTTATACGGTGCCTTGTGTGAGGCTTTTCTCAGGATCTTTGACTTATTCCTTAGGATAAAGATTTGGTTTTAGTTTTTGTATAGATTTTGGTTATACAGTGTCTGCAAAGAGACTTATTCTATATAAGTGAAGGTAGTCATATAGGGTCTGCAAAAAGACTTGTTCTATACAACTAAGGATTAGCTATATGGGGTTTGCAAAAAGACTTACTCTGCACAGCTGAGTTTCGGATACAGGGTCTGCAAAAAGACTTAATCCATATAGCAAGAAGTTACAAGGGGTTTTATAAGGATGTTATCCAAGTAATGAAGGTTTGACTAGGGGGGTCGAAGGACTTGATCATCGCAGTCATTTTATACAAGTCTGAGGGATTTTGGTTAGGAGTCATTGGTTATGAAGCTCGAGATCAAAGGATTTTGATTTTGGTTAGGAGTCATAGGTTGTGAGGCTCAAAATTGGAGGATTTTTAGAGTTAGAATGTACACTGTACATGGTTTGAATATACTAATGACATTCAAATGTAGTATTTTTTGAGAAGTTTTCCATTGATAAGCATCATACATCTACCTCCTTCGAGTGTGAGGAGTGTGTAAGCACCATTGGAGTAGACCTTGACAACAACAAAAGGTCCTTTTCATTTGAATTTAAATTTGCCTTTTGACATGCGTGTGGAGAACATTATTGGCCTTTTGACTGCAAGGACTAAGTTTCTTTCCTTGTAAGCTCTGTTTTCATGAAGTTTGGTACTCCAACTCCCTTTGTTGTTAAAGACCATTCTCTTCAAAATTTTGCAAATGGTCTTGTTGAAAGCTTCAACAAGTCCGTTAGTTGTAGGGTTATATGCTGTAGAAAGACAGTATTGGATTCCATACTTGTCTCAAAATCTGTAGAATTTGTCATTATTGAGCTGAGGACCATTGTCATGATGTAGATATTTAGGCACCCCAAAATGACAGATGATATGAGTCTTCAAGAAGCTGAGGGCTGTATCTGTTTTGACACTTTGATGTCTTAAATTGTGGTGAAATTCGATTAGCACGAATCTATCCTTGAGTTCACAAGCTTTGTTGAAAAAAGGAAGCATGTTTGGTTTCTTCACTTATATTTGAGATTCATTTGTTAGATTATAAGTTGCGAATCTCCATATACTCCAAGCATATTGATATCGGAATCCAAGGCTAGCTCGAGACCCATAATCAATACCATATATTCCGCCACCTTATCTGGATCAATAGTGGGTTTCCATATTTGGTCAATGAAGAAGATTGGTTTCTTAGGGAGATTATCTATGAATTCAGAATCTTCTGAGAGTGAATGTTCTGCCAGAAATCAGTAAAAGCCTGTCCTTTCACTGTTTTTGCAAGAGTATATCTAATGTCATATTGAAAGAGAATAATAAACCATTTGGCTATACGATCACTCAGTGCATCAGCCTTTGTTACAGGTGTCTTTAGCGGGTTAGCGTTGGAAACTAAGTACATTATATTGGAAATAATATAGTGACATAGTTTCCTCATTGTTCTTTTGAGCTGGCAATGCCCCCAGAGAGTGGTCAAGAGCTCAAATGTAAAGGATAAAAAGTTTGCATAGAATTGGAGCTGAAAGGATTGGTAGGTTTGTGAGACACCATTTGATATCTTGAAAGGCATCTTCACAAGCTTTATCCCACACAAATGCAATTTCTTTCTTTATGAGTCTGGATAATGCTCTGCACTTCCCAGATAAGTTTGAAATGAACCTATAAATGTAGGCAAGTCTGTCCTGTAATCCTTTGAGTTCTTTAAGAGTTCTCGGAGAAGGTATATCCAATATAGCTTTGACTTTGACTAATATCTTTGAGGGTCGGTTCTTTATCAGTGGCAACTTTAACCAATCGGGCTAGAAACTTAGTTTTATGACTAAGTATGATAACCTTGATTTCTGGTCGCAAATTGGTTTTGTACATCTCTATTGTTGTCCTCTAAGATGGTTGTTCCAAGTATTTGTAGGATAATGCTCTCCATATATTGATAAAGGCATGTGTAGTTTCATTGTCTCCCTGCCTTATACTACTGAGCATAACAAAGGTGATTGTGTGATCCTCCTCCTGAAAATGGAGTGTCATGCCTCGAACTCGAGAATTGGGGATTTATTATGGATTCTAAGGAATGACACACGTACCCGTGACAAATTCGTGCCACGACCGATCACGTACGAACTGTCACAAGGGTGATCCCACAGGTACGTGTGAGGAGAATCCACAAACACGTATCGTCAATATCAAGCATTTAAGCGGAAACCTGGAGATTCCACCTACATATATATCATGAGCATCCATAAAACATTCCTCTTAATTCATTAAATAGACAAATCTATTAATTGAATCTAACTACATGCATAAGTACGGAAGTACATAATAAAAATACAAATATCGAGATGCCAAAATGATCCCTAAGTCCAATCCCAAAATGATCCCTGTTGCGCTCTGTTGAGGAGAATCGCGAAAAGATGTCATCCTCTTTTCACTCGTTTACGTCCCGAGGTAACACTGGGGTTCCCTCCAGGATCGCACTGAATGCCGGATTGGCCTTGGGTTCCGCACCTATAACACCGTGGTAATTTCTAGTTAACACAACGGTCAAGCAAAGATAGGAATACATGAGCTTAACATGATAGATCAATGGAATTAAAATGACATACCGATTAAAAGAGATCATCGACGTCTAGGCAATGATGCATGTAAATTAACATGAATAGTGAATCATGAAATAAAGAATATATCATACCAAAATGGCAACCACATCCGCTATCTCCTCTCTAAAAGAGAGTAAACTGATTCTTGTGAAACCACTAGCGGCCGGGCCAGGACCGACTAGCTGCCCACGAGAGCGTCGACTCACTCTCTTGATACTACTTTAGTAGGTAATTGATAAAACACTCCCATGGGGTCCCGTCGAACCTCCTATGGTATAAGCTAAGTGGCGCCTACTCTGAATATGTCGGGAATAATCTGATGTCATTACTGACTATACACTGATCGGTTCTGTTTATACTGATACGAGAAGATAACTCAACCTTGTTGAAGATATCAAGAATGGGTTCATAACTAATAACTGGTCATCATTAATGCAACTGATATTAATGCAACTGATATAAATACTTGTGTGGAGGTCAAGGTTATTATCAATGTGAATGCAATTAGATTATAGGTTATCAAAGACCAATTACTAGCCAATCCTATACTAGATAATCTGGGTTTCCAAGGTCATTCAATACGGTGTATTCATAAGACATTCGGTGTCCCGGTATTACCATTCTCAGTGTTACTTCATGTATATATATAAAGGACACTTCACCTTATGCCAACACCCATGATGTGACATTAAAAACTAACCGGAGAATCAAGAAGAGAAGAGTGACAGCTCAACACTCCTCCTTCTCCATATTAACCACCGTTGGGCTAGTTTGGGTAGCAAGGATCCACTTCTATGGCCCTACAGGCCTTTGGTTGATCCTACAGCCTATGGTAATGTGTGGGCGGATGTCTCGGTCTCTTTCTAAGGTTCAAGGGAGTAACCCATCATTAGGCTATCCCATAGACTATAGAAAGTCCATAGTCAAGCATGGAATTCATTTTTGGAACACATTTCTATAACCTACACGTCAGGCTTACTCGACTGATTAGGTGTTTGTCCGACCCGTCGGACCGCTTCCAGAAGAGTAATTCGACCGGTCGGGCTGAATGGCCGACCGGTCGGACTACTAGGAAGGCAATTCGACCGATCCGGCTTCAGGACCAACCGGTCGGCCTTGAAGCACTCTGCTACGGAAATGCTCAGCTTCTAATGGGTTCCTTCCTCTAATATACCATTCCACCTGCATGAAATCACCCTACAAGCTTCCATTCCACACTCTTGGGTTCCCTAAAGGACCATTATCCATTTATTCATCATTAATCACCACAAAACACAATTTAAAGCCACGGATTTCCATTGAGCTGTAAATGGGGTAAAATCACAAATCTCGTCAAGAATTAAGAAATAAAGCGATGCATGTAAAGAAAATATATCCTTATACTTGCCTTAAGCTTGGTGCTTCACCCAAACTGATTTGCCCCTTGGTTAGATGGAGAATAGAGCTCTCTAGTGGGGGATCTAACACATGCATGAAGGGAAACGAGAATGAGATGGAAGCATGTCAATAGATGGGTTCTCTTGACCCTTTTTGAACTCACTAACTCAAAGGAAGATGGGATTCCTTACCTCAAGCTTCCTACAAGTAAGAGGATGAAGACAGTGCCTTAATTCCAATGATTCCAACAAAGAGCAAGGAGAGAATGGAGAGGGAGAAGGAGACTCCAGCTTCTTGCATGCAAGTCTAACTACCCAAGAATGAGAGCTAGGAAGATGAAGAAGATGATGGAAAGAGAAGAAGGGGGAAAAACCGGCTGCAACGTGAGGAAGGGAGGAAAGGAATAGGAGGATCGATGGAGGTTAGGGTTTATAAAGGAATGGAATTTCTGGAATTTATAAGAAAGCTCTGATTGTTTCTTGGACTTCCAAATCGAGTTAATTGGGCTTAGTTAGACTGAAATGAGTTCAAATGGAATTGGGCCAAACATAAAAGATGTTCCACGAGATGAAACTCACCCAATGCCACTAATATAATGCATTAATGATGTAAAACCATGAAAATACTAGAATACAAAGGGTTTTGGACTACCTAATAAGGTTTGAACCTGACCCAACTGCCTATCCATGACCCAAACCTCTTGAGATTTATGCTCAATTAACTTAATTACATATTAATTAAAGTAAAACCAACTTAATTACTATTAATCATAATTATCTAGGGATGGAACCTTACATCCTCCCCCTCTAAAAGAACATTCGGTCCTCCGAATGCAACTTACCTTTGGCAAAAGTCCTGGATACTTCTCACGAACTTGCTCCTCGAGCTCCCACGTAGTTTCTTTACGTCCATGATACTCCCAAAGAATCTTGACCCACTTGATCGTCCAGGTACGAAGCACTTGGTCCTTGGTGTCGATGACACGAAGAGGTCGTTCTACATAGCTCGCATCTAATTCCACTTGGATGTCATCCATCTCAAGAACATGAGAGGGGTCTGGAAGATACTTCCTAAGCATCGATACGTGAAACATGTTATGAACTCCGGCAAATTGAGGAGGTAGCTCTAACCGATATGCCAAATCTCCCACTCTACCCTAAATCTCGAATGGACCAATAAATCATGGAGCAAGCTTGCCTTTCTAACCGAATCTGATTGTACTTTTCATTGGGAAAACCTTCAGAAAAACTTTATCTCCTACCTGGAACTCGAGAGGTCTTCGACGATTGTCTGCATAGCTTTTCTGACGGGACCTTGCGATTCTTAATCTGTCTTAGACCTTTCGCACTTTCTTCGTTGTATCTGCAACAATAGAAGGCCCATGAAAACTCCTAACTCCAACTTCTTCCCAGCACACCGGTGTACGACACTTGCGTCCGTACAAAGCTTCGAATGGAGCTATTCCAATGCTCGCGTGGTAACTATTATTATACACAAATTCGCACAAAGAGAGATGTTCGTCCCACTCTTTTCCAAAGTCTAGCACGTTGGTACGAAACATATCCTCCAAGGTCTGTATCGTACGCTCCGACTGTCCATCAGTCTAAGGATGGTACACTATACTGAAGTTGAGCTGGGTACCCATGGATTGCTGAAAAGATTGCCAGAAGGACGAGACAAATCTACTATCTCTATCTGAGACTATAGACACCCGAGTGCCATGCAATCGCGTGACCTTATCAATGAACATCTTGGCCATCTCATGAAACTTCATCCCCTTCCTAAAAGGAATAAAATGAGCTGATTTTGTCAATCAGTCAACAATCACCCAAATAGCATCATGACGTCTACTCGTCCGAGGTAGCCCTAAGATAAAATCCATCGAGATGTTCTCCCATTTCTACTCAGGAATATGTAAGGGATGCAACAAACCGGGAGGTTTCTTATGTTCAGCTTTCACACGCTGGCAGGTAAGACATCTAACCACAAGACTTGCAATGTCTCTCTTCATATTATTTCACCAAAACCTGCCATTCAAATTTCGGTACATCTTAGTATTCCCGGGATGCATAGAATATCTCGAATGATGTGCTCCAGCCATGATCGCTTCTTTCAGATTTTGAACTGCTGGAACACATAATCTATCCCGGAAATACAGTACACCATCAATTATTCTGAAATCTGGCTTTTGAGTTATGTGCTCCCGAATCTTGACGAACTTTGAATCCTCAAACTGTCTCTCCTTAATCTGTTGAATCAGGGTTGGTTTGAAGACAGACATGGCTACTAGCATAACCCTATCATCCACAAGTTCTACTCTTGCATCCAAATCTCGAAATTCTTCCACCAAAGTCCAGTCACCAAACAATGCTACCATTTCACCCGTCGACTTCCTACTCAAGGCATCAGCCACCACATTGCCTTTCCCTGGAAAGTATTTGATCGGAAAGTCATAATCCTTTATAAGCTCTAGCCAGTGACGCTGTCTCATATTAAGATCATGTTGATAGAATAGGTACTGAAGACTACGATGGTCACTATGAACCTCAAATCTCTCTCCATACAAATAATGTCTCCATAGCTTCAAAGCAAAGATGACAGCGGCTAGTTCCAAATCGTGGGTGGCATAATTCTTCTCATGCTCCCTTAACTGTCGAGATCCATATGCTATAACCTTTCCATTCTGCATCAACACACATCCCAATCCAATCTTGGAAGCATCAGTATAAATAACAAATCCACCACTACCTGCTGGTAAAGACAGAATTGGAGCTGAGATCAACTTCTCCTTAAGCAATCGAAAACTTGATTTGCAATCATCCGACCAAACAAATGGTTCATTCTTTCGAGTCAATCTAGTCAATGGGGCTGCAATCTTGGAGAAATCTTTAACAAACCTCCGATAGTAACCTGCAAGACCAACAAAACTTCTAACTTCGGCAACTGTCTTTGGGCTTTGCCAATTGGTTATTACCTCAATCTTAGCTGGGTCTACTGCAAGTCCATCATTCGAAATAATATGCCCTAAGAAAACTACTTGTCTCAGCCAGAAATCGCACATATCCAACTTGGCATACAATTAATGGTCTCTCAGTAACTAAAGTGAAGTCCTCAAATGCCCAGCATGTTTATCTCTGGTCTTGGAGTATACCAATACATCATCAATGAAAATCACCACAAATTGGTCAAGATAAGGAGAGAAGATTCTGTTCATCAAAGCCATGAATGCAGCAAGGGCATTGGTTAACCCAAATGGCATAACTAAGAACTCATAATGCCCATATCGGGTTCTGAAAGCTGTCTTAGGTGTATCCTAATCTCTAACTTGCAGTTGATGATATTCAGACCACAAGTCAATCTTAGAGAAATATGTTGCACCTTGCAATTAATTAAACAATTCATCTATGCGAGGCAGTGGATATTTGTTCTTGATTGTCACCTGGTTCAACTGCCTATAATCAATGCACATCTTAAAGGTGACATCTTTCTTCTTCACGAATAGAACTGGAGCTCCCCATGGCGATATACTGGGATGAATAAATCCCTTGTCTAATAGATCCTGCAACTGTACCTTAAGCTCCTGTAGTTCTGCAGGCGCCATTCTATACGGGGCTTTAGAAATCGGGGTTGTACCGGGCACAAGCACTATAGACAAATCTACTTCCCTAACTGGAGGAAGACCAGGAACTTCGTCTGGAAACACATCCGAAAACTCGCGGACTACGGGAATCTCCCCTAACTTCGGAGGTGACTTCTTCTCAACTATGAAAGCAATATATCCCTTACAACCATTCCGAATTAACCTCTCAGCCCGAAGTGCAGAAATTATCCGGGTGTTCGAACTCTTCTTCTCACCTCGAAAAACAACACTTGGTCCGGCTTCATCAATTCTTACGGTAACAGTCTTATGAAAACAATCCAAACATGCCATATACTTATTCAACCAATCCATGCCTAAGATCACGTCAAAATCATGCATAGGTAGCATAATGAGTTCCGTCGGAAATGACATCTCACCAATCACAACCTTACAACTAGGGTAGTACACCTCACAAATTACCTTCTTATCAACCGTATGGTCACTACCCATTTTTCATCAATTCCTGTGGTCACAACACTTTTTCTATAGTGTGTTGCGGTCATTAGGCAACAGCAACACTTTACAGCCTAACAACAGCACTTTTCAGCATAATAGCAGCACTTTTTAGCCAATTTTAATGTCTTTTGGCCGAATTTGATCACAAATTAGGGCAATACAATTTCCCACAAATGATGCCAATCTTCTGATTGCGCTTGAAAATGGTGGAATGTGTAATGGATTCAAGTCTAACATTCATGCACTTTAAACATTTAAGAAGAATGAGAATTAACTACAGTTCATCATTAATTTTCGTTTTGTTTATATGGGTTCAAATGTTCTGACCGCTGGGATGCAGGTTGTTTACATATTTTTGAAAAGTTTACAACCCCTCTCTCAAATCTCAGATGTGACCCAAATTCGAAAAATACATGAAAATTGTGAAAAAAAATGCAAAAAAGAAGAAAACAGGGGGATTGACCATGGGTCACAGTCACTGGCCCCTTGCCAGTGATCGTGACCTGCGGTCACTGGCAAACAGTGGTTGAATGACCACTGTTTGCTCTTTGTTTTGTTCCATTTCATTGCTGTGACTTCTTCAAAGTATAGGACCTTATTTCCTTTGAATTTGTGTGTTCAATGGCCACCACAAGTGGTTGATTTAGTCGTAAAATCGACTTAAACCTTTGATAATCATCACTTTTTAGTTTACGGACTATTTTTGTACAAATCCAAAGAAGGCACTGTACGAAGCCAAAGTTATGTCATTCTGACCCTATGACTTTCAAGGGTTAGAATGAAACCTGAAAAGGCTTGTTCATAACTTTTGGTGTGATCCAAGACCCTTCCCAAGTGAGAAAATCAAAGGAAAAAAATGTCATCCGAGTGGCCTTTGCATATGCCTTCCTCAAGTGATGTGTATGTGTCTTTCTCTCTTCTGTAATATTTCTCTCCTTGAATTGGTGAGAATGGAAGAAGTATGCTAGAGTAGTGAAAAAACACCTTATGACTTACTTAGAGTTGCTTCAAACTTCTGGAATTCAATTCAGGAACTTGCACTTGTTCTTTCCCTTCACTATCTATCTCTGTATATCCCTCTTTGTGTGTTAAAACCTCCCTTTTTATAAACATCAACAGTAGTTTAGGGAGTTAAACGGAGTTACGGGAAGTTAAGGCTTGAAATGAAGTGGAGGGAACCACTGAAAATAGTAGGAACTGCTTCACAGGTGTCAGTGACCGCAGCCGCAGTCACTCCCAAGGCTCATTTTTGGATTTTTGCATATGTGACCCGTTTTTGTCTGTTTAGAGCCCACATGAAGTCCAATCTTCACGAAACTTAGAGGGATGCTTCTTGACACTATTTTGAGTATGGTATAGAGATTTAATCCCATTTTGACCTTTGGAAGTTGGTCAACTCCCCCCCGTTGATCTTGGGCCGTGGTCACTCCCAAGGTCCATTTTTGGACTTTTATGTATGTGACTCGTTTTTGCCTGTTTGGGGCCCGAATGATGTCCAGTCTTCACGAAACTTTGAGAGATGCTTCTTGACACTATTTTGAGTGTGTCATAGAAGTTTTAACCCTTTTTGACTTTCTAAAGTTGGTCAACTCTCTCAGTGATTTTTCATGAAAATGAGCCTTTATTTTAGCTGTTTGAGGCCCAAATTACCTCAGTTTTGTTTGAAACTTGGAGGGACTGATATTAGGTGTATCTTGGAGTGCCCATCTAAATTTTATATAGTTTGGATATGTGGAAGTAGGATTTCAAACAATGACCCATTCGTTGCATATTTAAGTCACTATTCACCCCACATTGTATGTATTTAGCTTGTTTTCCACCCGAACAATGTTCAATTGACTTGCAACTTTGGAAAATTTATTTTGAATATATTTTGAATTTCTATTCCGAATTTCATCATCTTTGGCTCCCTGGAAGTAGGAATTTAGTTAGTGATCTCCATGGCTCGAGGTTTACTGTCTTATAAGCTGACATGCAGTGGAAGTAGGACTAAAAGAAGTCCTCTTGACTTGAAGATTTGTAGAGTATCTCTTGACAATGACTGAAGCTTTATGTCCAAATTTCATCAATTTTGGAAGCCAGAAAGTAGGACTTTGGTCAATAACCCCAGGGGCTTGGGGGTCACTGACCCAAAGTTGGCATGTTTGAAGACTTTGGGTTAAATTATGTCCGTTTGACCTGAAATCTTGTAAAGGTTCCCTTGAGCAAAATTTGAACTTCCTCTAGGAGTTTTAGCTGATTTAATCTTCATGAGGTGTCACTTTGCACAGTGACCCTACAGAATTTAGTAGATAACTATTTGAACTGAGTTTGGACCCAAATGATGTCCAAATGCTTTGAATCTTTAAAGGATAGTCTTTGAATGTACTTGAAGGCATTCCTCTTAGTTTGAGCTTGCTTTGACGTATATAAGTGTCAATTTCCACAGTGACCTCCAAGGAGCTGAGAAACAGTCACTAAAGCTAGGTTTTGAACTGAGATGAAGTTTAAATGCTTTAAAACTTTGAAACATCATTTTCAAGTTTGCTTTAGAGTTGCCTGGAGAGTTTTAGCCACTTTGGTAACCCAGAAGCTTAAATTTGTTTGGTAACCCTTGGATTTGAGTCATTGAACATCAAACTTGGTGTTTGGTGAGTTGAGTAACCAAATGAAGTCCATTAACTCTGAAACTTGAATCGTTGCATTCTGAGCTCATTTGAAGTCTTCTGAGTGGATTGTATCAACTCTGAGCATCTGGATGTAGTACTTAACCTAGCATTCCATAATCTTAAGGTTTATGTGTCCTTTGACTTGGAATTTGCTTGTAATGTCTTCACTGCAACATCTGTGATTTTTTGGGTCAACAATGAAGAAGAAGAAAAAAACTAGTTGTAGACTCGATGAGAAAAGTGGAGAGGAAGGAGGAGGAGAAGATGAAGTGGGTCTTTGGATCAACGGTGAAGGTGACAATAGAATAAGTGTATGTAGAGATGGAAGTCAGGGGGTAAGTTAGTGACTAGTGGACCGGCGGTGATGATCCAGCGGTTGCAGAAAACAAATTGAAGAAGAAGTAAAGGAAGAAAATAGCAGAGAAAAAGAGAAAAAGAAGAAGAAACGGTTAAGAAGAAGGAGCAGTAGTTGGTTCGGGTAAGGAAGAAGGAGTAGCAGTTGGTCTGGGTTAAGCTATATTCAGGTTAGGTCTATTGAAAGGTGCAAGATGACTAGCTGGTGAATTTCCCTGACATGGTATGAATAAATAAACATGATAAGGACTTAATTAAATCAACTTGCTACATCGAGAATATTAGCGTAACCTATTAGTTTTTACTTGTAAGAGAAAGAGAGAGAAAAAGATGAGAGAAGACATATCAAATATAGAGCACTCTAAGAGGGAGAGGTGAGAGCATTCGAATGTGACTAGAGGAAGAAGGGAGAGTGTCCCTTTATAGAAAAAGAAAAGAGAGTCTTCAAAAGAATAAAAGTCCTATACTAAGTTAGCCAAGAAAATAATTGAGGTTGGACTCTAAAACACAAGTTAAAATTAAACACAAGTTTCAAGGTGGAGTTGAGTTAGGAAATACAACAACAAGATGCCTAATCAATTTAAGTATCTTCGTTGAGACAGATTCTTTAATATACCAAATTCTAGTAAAACATGGAATCACAAATAATTCCAAATTCTAAAATAGAATAACACAATACATGTGGGGTCCATCACAAATCAAATCAAAGGTCAAGATTAATTTTAATTGAAAATAAAAATTCAGGTCATTACACGTCAGCTAATCGTTATGTGGCTTACTTGGGAACCCTATATAAAGGGGTTGCGGCTTACTTGAGAACCCCTATATAAAGGGGTAGTGGCTTGCCTGGAAACCCCCATATAAAGGGTTCTAGGGTGAGCTTCTCTTCATAACTGCGAATTCCTTCTGTCAATCAAGTGCAAGATTGTAGAGATTCCATATAGAAAAGCTATTTTATTATGGGAAAGATGTCTATAAGCCCATCTACACCTGTCTCTATTTAAATAAAGCATCTCTAAAGACGTGATTTGACTACCAATTATTTTGATGATTTCTTACATTTTTCTCAGTTTTTTAGGTTTTGAAACTAATTTCAGGAATCTGCATGCACCAAAATCTAACATAATTGTTTTCATTATCTTATCATCATATCAATATGCTTTATATAAATTAAATCTCTAAAAATTTAGAGAGAGAGATAGAGAGAGAATAGAGAGAGAGTGATCTTAGGTGGGCTTGCCTGCATAAACAATCAAAATCTTCAGAGATTTTAGTGTCAGATGAATTCAAGTGTAATTAGGAAACTAGCCTATAAGTGTAGCTGCTGGCTCATTATTGCCAGCTCTGTGTCACATGTGAGATGTGACCCTCTCTTTGATAATTTCACCTCTAAGTAAAATTAAAGCCATCTGTCATTTTAAGACACAATAAATTTAAAAAGTTAAATCAAAATACTATATCTCAAAAAAATTATTCTACCTTTTTACACCAAAAGGTCAAAAAATTATTTTTACATCCCACTAACTGACAAAAAAAATCTATTTTTAACACAAAAGGTAATAAAGTGATATTTCCTTTTTAGTAAAAGACAATCTCATCATAGAATTGATTTAACCATTTTCTTTTTTTAATCTTTTGAAATGATCATTTACTTCACTTTACTCTATCGATTGAATTAACAAAGGGCCCCTAAGTGTGCTCATTATTTAAAATTTAAGTCCACACAAATCGATTAGGCCATTGTGCAAATTGAAGCAAAGCATCTGGGAGTTGAACCTTATGAGCCAGCACTTACACTGAGAGATGTCCATACTAACTCGGAACCAATGTCCATATTGCGATATTCCATCCGTTTCAACTTTTACTTAGATGCTGTGGTAAAATCATAGGCCTCCAAAATGTGTCGCAGGTCAATTGCCAATTACCATTGAAAGCCTTCATGTCTCTTTCTGAAGAAGTTTAACAATGCCAGTTAATGTAATTATGTGAATCACGTGGCAAGGGTGTGCGGTAGTGCTTTGCAGAATTGCACTGCGAAATTGTCTATGCGCACCGACCGAATTGCGGTACCGACTTGAAGACCGATTCGAGCTGTGAGTGATGTGGCAGCACACATACGTTTTTTATTTTAAGACTTCCCGTTTCAAGTGAAAAAAACACATTTGTTTGAAGACTTACAATTAGGGCTAGGTTTTGTTTCTCCAAAAAAGGAAAATTTTAAAATAGAAAACGTGTGGGTCCCTCGCCACTTTACTTCACAGCTCAGATGAGACTTCAAGCCGGTAATGTCGGTGCGCATGGACGTTCTGACTGCACTGCTGGTTATGCGTGTCTCTCACGTTAGAGACAATGGGGCCCAAGGCCACATGATTCAAAGTAGTAAATAAAAACAGGTTTTTCATTTGGAATCTAAATCTTCCGTAGAAAAAATTTGAGAAAAAATTTGAGAGTGACCGTGGTGGACCAATATATGATTTGCTTCAGACAGGGTGGAGCTGAGTCAAAAAGACAAAACGAAGGGGGCATTTACACCCTTTTGTACGAGGGAACGTGCTTCGGAAAGCGAAATGTGAGAAGGAAAGGAAAAGAAAGGGAAAAAAATACAGAAGAAGAAGATAAAGGAGAGGGGTTAAGAAAGAAGAAGTAGAAGAAGAACTAGGAGAGAATAGGGAAGAGGAAGCAGCAGTAGCTCAGGTATTTATCTCTCTCTCTCATTTTTCTTCAATTATCAACTGACACGGCCATACAAATGAGGATGATATGTACTAAAATATGTAAGCTAATTTGTACCAGAATACTCTATTATATTAATAATGTTATGTTAGTCATATCAATCCCGCTTTACCAATATGTCTATGTGATAATACGTTGTTAACATCTAGGGAAAAACTACTCAATATTTCAAACTACTGATGTATTTCATATTACAGATCACTTGAGTCCTGCTTTGACGAAAAGAGGGAGAGGAAGAAAGGAGAGGAAAAAGAAGGTTGAGCGACGATAGCATCGCTCGGCTGAAATGAGCGATGATATTGTCGCACAACCAAAAGGAAGAAATTTGCAGGAGGGCCTTTATCGTTATAAAGTCTGTGATGGCCTTTGTGGTGCACTAGGCATCTAACTTGATTTTTCAAGTAAGTTTTCCTCAGAGAAGAAAAAAAAGGCTAAAATAGATTGTTGTGAGTGGTCTTGTTGAATCAAGTGGCCGATCGCTTAAGAGTTCTTTGACATTCTTGAGAACTGAGATCTTCTTTATTTTAGGAAAAATATATTAGATCCATATTTGCCAGTAAACATGCAGTTTTACTATTCTTTCGTAAAAAGCCCAGAACGATTTCCAGCTTCCCAAGCTAATAGATGTGCCTATGTCACTCAGGACCAAGTGAAGCAGCTCTGCATATAAAGATCTCTCTGCATATAAGGGTCTCTGTCAGGGTGTGATAGAGAAGAAAGATAGCATGGCAAAAGCACTTGTATCATTTGTTGCGAAAGAGCTCGGTGCCATAGTCAAAGAGGAGGTGTGCTTGTTGGTTTGTGTCAAGAAAGAGCTTGAAACGCTTTCCAGCAAATTCTCAGCTATTCAAGCAGTGCTGGAGGATGCTGAAAGGCGACAAGTTACAGAGGCGCAGGTACGAGATTGGCTTGGGAAGTTAAAAAAAGTGGCATATGAGATCGAGGACTTAATAGATGAGTGGAGAACATATGCTTTTACATCCCAGAAAGATGAAGATGATATTGGTAAGATCCAGAAGGTACTCTCTTGCTTACTCTCTCTTTGTCTATGTTTCCAACAAGTTCAATTTCGCCACGATATTGGACATGAGATAAGAAGAATAACAAAGAGACTAAATGAAATTGATGAAGAAATGAGACAGTTTAAATTAAAAGAATCAGAAGAAACTAACATGAGGGAAGATATGTCAAGGCTTCACAAGGAACGTGAAACGGGGTCATTAATGGGTAAATCAGAGATTTTGGGCAGGGATGATGATAAAAAGGAGATAATTAGAAAGTTAGATATTGAAACTGGTCAAAAAGAGAAGTCAGTTTTCATTGTTTCAATAGTTGGTATGGGTGGATTAGGCAAGACGACTCTTGCTCGACTTGTCTATGATGATGAGACAGTGAAGAAACATTTAGAAAAGAGAATTTGGGTGTGTGTGTCTGTTCCTTTTGATGCGGGTAGGATTGCAAAAGAAATCATTAGAGAGTTGGATGCGAAGTTGGAGCAGCCTAATCCAGAGCATTCGGACTTGGACACATGGCAGCGCAAACTTTGTGAAGCCGTTGGTAAAAAGCCATTTTTGCTTGTGTTGGATGATGTTTGCGGCGACTATGGTGCGCAATGGAAGAACCTGTGGGTTCCACTTGAGTGTGCTGCACCGGGAAGTAGGATTGTGGTTACTACTCGTCATCATCAAGTTGCTGAAGTAATGGGTCGGACTCATATTCATGATTTGGAAAAATTACCTAATTCATATTGTTGGGAACTATTTACATCGAAAGCATTCGAAGGAAGAGAAGAGCAAGAGTGCATGGAGCTGACAGAGATGGGCAAGGCAATTGTAAGGAGGTGCGACGGCTTACCTCTTGCTCTAGATTTGGTAGGAAGTCTGTGCAAGGAAAAGAAAAAGCAAGAATGGGTAGGCGTCCTACAGAGCAAAATATGGGAATGGGAAACACCTCAGCATCCAAGCATCTTACCATATCTCTTGTTGAGCTATTTTGATTTGCCCATCCATTTGAGACGTTGCTTTTCATTTTGCTCGATATTTCCTGAAGATCATGAGATTGAAAAGGATGAGTTGGTGAAGTTATGGATGGCTCATGGTTATATTGAATCTGAGGAAAGTAGCTTTGAAAAAGACGGTAAAAAGTACTTTGATGGTTTGGTGAGCCGCTCATTGATTCAGCCAGTGAAAATTGAAAACGAAGAGAAAATTGACGATGAAGCAACTTTTCAATATAAGATGCATGATCTTGTTCACGATCTAGCAACTTTTGTTGGGTCTGATGACTATTGCGCAATGGAGATTGAAAATTTAGAATCAGATTCAGTTAATTATTATCACCTGTCAATACTTTTGACTGGTCGTGGTAATGTCTCATCCATTCCCTCTCGATTGCGCGCAGTGGAAAGATTGCGCACGCTCCTATTATTTGGATGGTCAAACATTTCTGAAATCCCTGAAGATTTTCTCAACCCTCTGAGATTTCTGAGAGCACTAGATTTAAGTGGAACTTCCATTGATAATTTGCCAAGTTTCATAGGGAAGCTAAAACATCTAAGGTATCTCAATTTAAGTGGGTTAAAGATCCAGGAATTGCCTGAATTTGTGACTGGTCTCTATACTTTGCAAACTCTGAAACTGGATTATTGCGAAGATCTTCGTACACTACCAAGTGGTATGAGCAATATGGTGAAATTGCGGCATCTTGAGATTAAAGGTACTGAAGAGCTGATGTTTTTACCGAATGGACTGGGGAGACTGAGTTCCCTTCGAACGTTGTGCAAGTTCCCTGTGTGGGATGAGAACAGAGGATGTAAGATTGAAGAACTGAAAAATCTCAACCTTCTTACAGGAGAATTTAAAATACAAAACTTGGAGAGGGTAATGAATGTGAATGATGCTAGAGAAGCGGCACTCCATAAGAAGAGTAACCTTCATGCTTTATCTTTAAGTAGTAAAGAAAAGAGCGATGACGAGTGGAGAATGTTGGAAACAGATGACATGGATAGGATGGAGCAAGTGTTGGAAAACCTTAGACCCCCTCATTCAAACCTAAAAAAGTTGAAAATAATAAACTACACGGGTCAAAAGTTCCCCAATTGGTTGGAGGATTTAGAGTTTTCCAGTTTAGTTCGAGTCGTATTGAAGAACTGCAGGAAGTGTACAGAGCTGCCAAGTCTTGGAAAATTGCATTCACTTAAATACCTGAAAATAATTGGAGCTGTCGAAGTGAAAGTCGTGGGTAGCAAGTTTTACGGGAATGTTGATGTTCAAGGAACAATAATATTTCCAAAGCTGGAAGAGCTTCATTTCTGCAAAATGCTAAATTGGGAAGAATGGAAGTTGACAGAGGAACATGGAGAGGTGAAGGTGATGCCATCTCTCCTGAAGTTGGAAATTATCGAGTGCAAGAAGCTAAAGGTGTTGCCCACCTGCCTCCCCAGTAGTTTAATTGAAGTAACAATTAGAGATTGCAACCAAGTTATTTGGGCGCAGGAGAATCCACTCCCACACCTTCGATATTTGAGTCTCCACAATGTAAGAGGGATATCATCATCTAAGGCACTACCGTCCCTCCCTGCTCTCGAGGCATTAGAGATTTGGGGATTCTCTTGCGAATCACTACCCTCGGATGGATGGGGTTTGCTTGAATCACTCCACACTCTTAAAATATACGACGGTCCTAAATTGGCATCGCTGCCTGGTGGGTTAGGGCAGCTCAAAGCTCTTCAGCCTGGTGGGTTAGGGCAGCTCAAAGCTCTTCAGACTCTGGAGATCTTCTATTGCGGAGGATTGTCATCTCTGCCCGATGAGTTGGGGCAGCTCAAAGCTCTTCAGACTCTGACGATCGAAGGATGCAATCAATTGACTTCTCTACTCAAAGGCTCGGGGCGATTCAAGGCTTTGCAAGACCTCAAAATCGGGTATTGCAAAAACTTGATGTTTCTGTCTGATGGGTTGTTGCAACTCGAAGCGCTACAAGCTCTTTATGTATTGGAATGTCCTAAACTGCAGTCTCTGTTTGAGGGGTTTGAACAACTCATATCACTCCGTTGCCTCTCTATCTGCAACTGCCCACAGCTGAGGCCTTTACCAAATCTGCAACGCCTTACGGCACTTGAAGTTTTAAGAATCGACAGGTGTCCACTTGTAAAGGAGCGGCTCGAGAAAGACAAAGGAGAGGACTGGTGCAACATATCCCACATCCCATCCATTATAATTGATGGAAAAAGAATTCAATGAGGTATGGAATGACATGAAGAACTCTTTATCTTTCTATTTATATTTTCTGTGCAATTTCACTTTTCTGTTACAGCATCCTGATTCGGATTTCTCCATTCTGATCAAGGAGCACGAGAAATGGAGAGATGCACAGCTTCGTTCAAAGTTTTGGAAGCTTTAATCTTGATTCCGCTCATCTCTCTCATCAGTGTTTTTTTTTTCCGGATTCTTAAGTCTTAAATGGACATTTATCAAGCTGAACATGTGTGATTTTATTTTGTGGCAGTCACTTGCATCCAGGTGGCCGTTTATGAGACACTTGTGTGTTGTACAGGCATGACATGTGCTGGTTGACATGCATATGTGCTAAATAATGAAAGTTCCATTTGGACTTCAATGCATAAATATTGGTGGCCACTGTTTTTCATTTTTTTTTTTTTTGGTTGACAGATGGAACCAAATTCAAAAATGGAAACAGATGGCCTGGTAGATCGATGGACACCCTCAACCTAATGGATTGAACACTTCAATTCAAGATAAAATGTGAAATATCAATCACTATATGGAGGAGGTGACTTAGGTTAAATTATAAATTCCATATTCAGTGGTGAAACATGAGTAGCTGAGAAAGGGGCATGAAAAGCAGGTTTTAATCACCCAAATGCAAGATTCACAACTTGCATTGAGTGTATGTTTGCTTATTTATTGCTCTCAATAACACTGTTATAGCTATTATGTAACCCTAGATATGTAATCACGGGTAATCGTGGCCTTGCGGGAGATAATTAATGTGCTCTTGCCATAAATGTAATTTCAGACATTGCGAGTTTCTATATTTAAGAATAGGTAACTCGATTTGCATGTAAATCAGGGATCATGGGTTTCAATAAACTTAGTTAACTGTAAATATACAAGTTTTCTCTATCATTTCTAATTTCAATTAATTAGATATACAAGTAAACTGATTACAGCCTAGGATGCAAACAGGAGTTGGGGGGACCTTTACAGGGGAAACTGGGGGCCACCTTTGATTCAAATGGCTAGTAGGTTAGGAAGGGCTTCCCTATTTCACCTTGGCCAAATGGCCTTCCATCACTTTTGCTGGGTATGGATAGACCGACCACCAATATCATCTGAGTGCATGATTCATGGGAATCCTTCCCATATGAAACAGGCCGCAGGCGTCAATAATGAAAAGTGGAAATTCAGACAAGATTGCATGGGAAAATTCCTCCGTCCTCTATCAAACTATTGCTGTTGATTTGGTTGTGCAATTAATCTATCAAAAGTTTTAAATTGCGCAATTACTAAAGTTTAAATTAGTGTTAAATGTAATTTACACTGCAAAGAGCGGTTTCACCAAGTTGGTGCGCTCAAGCGGTTTTCTCTCAAGCGGTTTTCTCAAATGGGCGAATGGGTTTCTCCCTCCAGTGAAATTGTGATACCATTAATGCCTTTGTTTTCTTATTCTGCATTTGGGGTCAGGCATCATTTTATTGTTAGCATTTGGCATCGCAGAAGAATTGATTAGAGAATCGGTGTCCATCATAGAGAACTAGAAGATGAATAGTTTGGACCAACCTAATTGAATAATTTCCTTGGTTTTCAAGTGTTTTTTTTTCTCTTTCTTCTCTCCCCTTTTCGATCACATTCAGTGGATTCATTGGAATGGCTAACCCATCTAAAATGGGAGAATGATTTGTTTCTCAGTTACTTAGCAAGCTGGAGAGAGAGAGAGAGAGAGATTTGTATACTGATTGGGAAACCAAATAAGCTGATCAATCTTGATTATTCATGTAAATTGACACTATCTGTTACTTGGGGCCCATGTTACAGATGTCAATATCTATTGTATGAAGTTAAGTAGGACTTTGGATTGCTTGCTTAGATTATGATGGTAAGTAAGAGATACAGGCATTTGTTATTGAGTGAGATTGTCCTCTAGTGTTCTTGTTATGAAGTACCAAAGTCTTCCACAGAATGCAAACTTGTGTTGACAGATTTTTTTGGTTCAATAACCATTGCCTACATTTATTAAGAAATGCTAGTGAACCTGAGCCTGTGTTTGTTAACCTGCAGTGATTTAGTTCTTATTTAATCAAGATGGCATCACTATGGCACATTTATGTGTTTATTGACCTAATTTCCACAGGACGTGAGGGTGAGGTGTCAATGGTGAGAGTAACAAAAATGCCTTGGCATGCCAATCGGCCACTGGTAACTTGGTGTTGAGGCACCTCTCTAGTTGTAGGACCGATGGTGAGTGGGCTGTACCCCATCCCACCAAGTAAAGAAAAGAATTACAAAAAGAAAATAAAAAAAGAAAAAAAAAGAAAAGAAAAAGCGAAAAGAGAATAAGATATAAGAAATAGAAGGATCTTGCCTTGTATGACATGGAAGGCATTTTCCTTTGTCTGGGACTAGCATCAGACAGAGGCAGAGAAAAAGATAAAGTGGGGAAATTCTACTTCTCTTTCCTTTTCTTTTCTTTCCTGAGAGCAGCATTCCATCCATGAGGGAAGAATGTTTTCGCGCTCAAAATTTATGGTTTTCATTAAGTATGGTATATGCCAAAAAGTACAAGGGAACAAGTTGAACAGAGTAATTTGTTGGGCAAATTGACTGTATCATATTAGAATTTTATATATTAGCTAATTCATGGCTTGAACAAAACTTTTGGTCTATTGTATTGTATTTGTTAACTTTTTTAAGATAGACTATCGTTTTTGTTGTTAGGTTGAAGTGAGGAAATCGAAGCTGAGACGGATGCTCTCCCTGCTCGAGCGAAGGATCTCACCCCTGAGCAGAAGTGAGAGAAATTCGCCATGTTGAAGCTTTACCTGCTCGTGCACCTGACAAACGAAGAATTTTTTTTTTTTTAATTGTTTGGGTATACTAAGCCCACCCTATGATGGGCAAGGTTGTGTTGTGTTTCAATGATGATAATATATTGGTTTTAAAATCTAAAATATCTGGATGCAATTCAATGAAGCTGTGGCCCCTCCTTTGATCCTATCTCGTACATTTTTTAGAAGAATGCCTGAGTATGAGGGCAATGGGTCTAGTTGAAACACGTGACCCACGTCAATCCACTCCTCTTGCGGTCATGAGATTTTAGATTTTGGACTGGGTCGGCAGTGGATTTATAAATTTTTTAGCTAGACTCTGCAATCTGTGGGTAGAACCTATATCGCATGAGTAGTAATTGATAAAATAGGGTTTGACATGCTAATCTTTCTTAAACTTTATTTTCCTAATTTCATTACTGAAATTCGAAGAATGTCAACAGAGGTATTAGACTTTGGTTACATTTTTATTTTTTTACTTTGTTGCCCCATGTCCCATAATATCATGAGAACACAATTTGAAAAAGTGAGTCATTTTCCCTTTTCATCTCTGCTTTTTTCTTGTACTTGCAAAATCATCACCAAGTTGAAACTAGGAGTGCTTGAGTGCAGCGGAACTTACAAGTTGGGAAATCGGGAGTGAGTAGAACAAGATCATTCACCTTTCCTTTTCCATAATATAATTTATCATTTTCTTTAATAGCCATTATTCTCATGAGGTCATGAGATTTATTAGTTTCAATAACATAGACTTTCTGGGACCAGCAACCAGACCTATTTTCTACAAAACAAGCAAAATGGTATTGTGTGAAAAGTAACTACACCATTTCTCAAGTTCTATCATTTGAAAAGTTTTCACTTCAAACTGTTACATAAAAGCCATGATATCATGGAATTGATCAATTTCTATGACATCATTGTTTCTATGATATCATGGGATTTATTAAGTTTTTGTAGCAAACACTTTTTTCCAAAACTAGCAAATTCATTTTTTTTACGAATTACAAAAGGTGACTTTTGTGAAAAGTAGATGCACATGTAATCATTGTTTCTAATGTTGTATCATTGGAGAAATTCTCACCTTAAGATAATGCATAAAAGTCATAGTATCTTGGGATAATATCATGAATCATGGGATTTATCAATTTTTGTGACATAAAATTTTTCATGATCTTTTGAGGCTACTCACTTCTAATTTGTGTGAAGTCCGATGCACTCAAGCTCTTTCCATTTCACCTTGGTGATGATCTTACTATTAAAAAAGGAAGAAGATGTGAAAGAGGAAAGTGACTAAAAAGAACAAGTAGGAATTTTTACTTTTTTTTGTACGCTGAGATCTCATGATATCATGAGATATGGCCAAAAAAGTTTTAAAAAAGTTGTTGATGAGAGTCAAACAACTTTGGTGACATTACTTGGATTTAGGCATAAAATTGAAAAAAAATCGAATTTAAGGAGAATTAACATATTAAATCCCCTTAATAAAATGTAAGGCATGAGGGCCCCAATTTGACTCCTCCCTCCTACCATTCCTACTCTCTCTTTATGTTTGAAGACAATATTTGACTTGACCTACACCTATCATGAGGTCGGTTTTTCCTCTCATATCATAATCCTTCACAGGTCAAGTCTAGCATAGAACGGAGCATATGTCAATTCAATTCAGATCCATGTTCAAGCCATCTCAAACCAAATTCAACTAGATGCCACCTCTAATGTCAAAGAGCAGCTGAGAGTTGTGGTTACAATATTAGTAATAAGTATATAATTTAATATATACTTATTACAAACTAAGATCAGAGGATTCAAAATGGGTCAGGTTTTGGCTTTGGTTCTGACCAATGGTTCATCTGGGTCCCGATAGCATTTTAGTGAATTGAACCTTCAAGTGCAAAGCAAAAATCCCAAACAATGTAAATAAAACCAATGGTTGCAATTCCTGATCCGATTCACCAAATGCGACCACACCCAATCCAGTTATTCTTGGATTGGCTTAACATTTCCACCCAATCAAGGAATTCAGACCTATAGTCTAGCAATTTTTTACCAAGGCATTTGCGTTTATTATTTCAAAATATTTAAAGAAATTAAATTATTTTTTTACATCACAATTCAACAAATTATTATATTATATATATTAAAGCAAGAGGGGGAGAGGGCTCTCAAGGGTGCCACACAAGAGCTCTCTTTTCAAATAAATATATTAGAAAAAAAAAATACAGGCTTTGCAATGGCCCACTATGCCTCTCCAAATCTCCCCTCTCCATTTAAATTCCATATAATGTTGGAGAATTTAATTCCCTGTTTTAGTCTATAAAGAATTCAAATTATCCTAGAAAGTGAAAGTGATGTTCTGCACTGCCTTGGCCTGGCCTTAAAATCGATCTTTTGAATAAATGGATAACTTCAATTCAATCTTCTATGAATTAGGGATTGAATATCATAAACGCTATTTTCATCAGTTAAAAAATCCATAATTGACAAAATGGATAACATTGAATATCCTTAATACTATTTTCAACGGTTAAAAATTTTCATAACCGACAACATTAATGACATTGAGTTCAAAATTACACTACATTTAGGAAATCATAGTGATTCACTCCTAAGGCTTATTTGGATAAATGAGGAGTAGACTAGAGTAAAGTAGATCTTACATGAGGGGTGAAGTGGAGGAGAAGTGGGTTGAAATTAAGGTAGATTAATTCACTTCATTCTGTTTGGATGCTTAATGTGAAGTGAAATTTAAAAATATTGTGAAGTAAAATTGACTTTTATTCAAGAAAATTGAAGTAGTTAGGGTTAAAGTAAAATGAAATATACATGAACTGACAACAATACTTCACTCCACTCTATTCTATTCTTTTTTTTTTTAAAATCTCCAACGACATTTAATCTTTTTTTGTTCTCAAAATCTATTCATTCTATTTCTATCCCCTAAGTCTCTAATTTTGCTCAACTTACCATAAATTTCCTTCTCATTCAAATTTATTCATCCTTATCACCAAAATTCTCTTTTATCTTGTTAGAATATGTAAGTTTTCATCACCACTGTCATCTCGTCATCTCTAGACCCTAAAATCTTTCCATTTATTTGCTAAAGAAAGTTTCCATCAGCGATCATACCTAGCCCAAAAAATATGTCCATGTATTTGTTTGAAGTAGATGGGTCTCGTGGATAGATTTTCAAAACTTTTGACCCACTTGACACAGGGGTCAACTATCCATAAGACCAAAAACCCAATCCAGGATGCATTACCCTCAATCTCGTGACCATGTACAGTAAATATTCTATCTAAAAGACAGAATCAAACAGCACTTAACATCCATAATAATCTACGACATGCAAGAAGTATATCATACCTTTGGAGATCCGTAGTGCTCTAATGGAGAAATTGCGACTCTACTTGATGATGAGAATCTTTAACACCTCTTAGCCTTCCACGCTATGACCCGAATTGAATTTCTTTTCTCAAGAAGATTGGTGGAATCTCCAGGAGAAATCCCAACTCAAAACTCTAAGGAACTAGAAGAGAGAAGGAGAGAGAAACTCGTACAACTCTTGCACGAATAGGGTTTTGGGCGTGAGAGTTACTTTTATTGGACATCCAAGAGATTTTATATATTTTCAAATCTCTTCCTTGCCTAATTGAAATAGAAGTCTTACTTTCAAAGCAATTAGCAACTTTCTCCTTTCTAATCCCTTCTTTCTAGAGTTCAAATCGGATTAGTATTTTCCAATAACTTGGGCTAGCGTGGGGACCACTAGGGATTCCTTAGAAACCTGACTCCAACTGGAACACCGCGACCACACATCTCATGTGCAATCCGGGACCACAGTTAATTGCAAATAACACCACTATATAAATGCAATTGCACTCTAGTCTTAGGAATAAATTACAATGAAGACCCTAAACTTCCCAATTACAACAAGTAGGCCCCTCTATCAATATTCGTGGATTAATTGGAATAAATATGTCTTTTCCAATCTAAGTTCCACATCTTATTATCCTTGAGCCCCAATTAATCACAGTAATCATCAGTACCATCCAATTAACTCTTAATTGAGATGAGTGCGCACTTACTAATGACAAATCTATTAATTGGCACAAGGGGATAATAGAGATAGATTTCATCTTGATCATTCAATGTTCCCACATTTCTACTACCACATACCCAAGACACCTAGGTGTTAACCTACAGTCGGCCTCACTCATTAGTGACTCAAAGCAAATGAATAGATAGAAACTTGAGTCCATCAATGTCTCAGGATTGAGAGCCTATTGCTAGGGAATTATGAGAGCATACCTTATTATTGAGACAGAATTCCATAAAGTGCATCTCATGGTCCTTCAATACATCCAATGTACCAGTACCGTGATATAGAATCTTACATTCTGATGATCGAGACAAATCACACTATCTCATAGTGATCAAAGTGCTGCAACCTTATCAAATGCGATGCCCAGTCTCATTACTGGTTGTGAAGCTATTTAAGTATAAGATTTGTGACATATATCTCTCATGCGTGGATCTTATTCAGGCACATATATCACATCTAATATACTAATGGGGTCCTGTTCAACTCATGAACCATTATGTCATATGTATTAGTCATGTGCATGAAGTAGTAAAATAACATTCATCTCATGAAAGTAAAGCATGATTTTATTGATAAATAAAGAAATTAATCAATTTATTACATCAACTGATGGACTGAGTCCACAAAATCTAACAGTATTTACTAAAGAAGATTGACAATTTTCATCCTGATGCCATGTCACATGGGCCCAATTTTGAAACCATAGTAGCCCAAGCCATACAAGGCACAAAATGTAGCCTCTAACCCAAAATTCAAATGGAAAGGCAAGAACCCACGTTCAATCTCTCCATTATTCATTTTCCCTTAAAAAAACAAAAAATAATGAGTTTTTCTTTCGCCCTTTTCAAAAACAAATTCGAAGATATCATTGTCTTTGCCTTCTTCCTAGTGATCGCGCTTAAAAATGACGAGGAAATGAATTACGGAATCAAAGTCCGACATTTACGCACTTCAAGCGTTAAGAAGAATGGAAAATAATTACAGTTTATCATTAATTTCCCTTTGTTTACATGGGTTCAAGTGTCCTGACCGCCGGGATGCAGGTTGTTTACATGCATTTTGAAAATTTACAACCTCTCTCTCAAGTCTTAGATGTGATCTTAATTTGGAAATTACAAGAAAATGTACATAAGATGGAAAAAATGTGAAAAAGAGGAAAAAAGGGGGGGTGACCGTGACCCGCAGTCACTGCCCCATTTCAATGACCGTGACTCACCCACGGTCACTGTAACTTGCCAGTGACCGTGGGTCACGGTCAATGGCAGACAGTGATTGTGAAGCCACTGTTTGCCTCTGTTTTTCATGCTGTTCGCGCTGGTTCTTTCTTAGAACTTCTTTCAAGTGTTGAAACTCCATTTTCATGACTTTAGAGCGGTGGACAACCATCAAGAAGATCACATTTAACCATGGAATCAATCGAAACCTCTGTAACTCATCATTTGTGCATACGGACTGCGTTTTTGTTTCAAGTCCGAAATGGGCAAATATGAAGCTGGAGTTGTGTCATCTTGAACCTATCATTTTCAAGGAACAAAATGAGGCCTAGAGAGACTTCTTTCACAACTCTTGCGATGGCTAAGAGGCCCTACGAATAAGAGAAACAGATGTGACAATGTCATCCTCTCAGAAATTACCGACGTATGAACATAGCATGAACTTTGGCCATTCCAGTTCCTTCTTTTCTTCTGAATTTTCTTCCTCACCTTCAAAATTGAGAAAAGAAGGTGCGAATGGTCGTGGAAGTGCTGCTGGAGTTTGCTTCTTTGTTGCTTTAAGTGCTTCTTTCTTTGATTTCTTCTCTTTTCTTCTTTGTGTATGTGTTCATCCCCTTTTTCCTTCAAAATTTGAAGCTTTTATAGACTCCCAATTAGTTTTGTGCAGTTTTGGGGAGTTAATAGTAGTTGTAGGGAGTTAGATTTCGAAGAGGAGTGGAGAGAAACTGCCCACAATCGTGGGAAACATCTTTTGAAGGTCCGTGACCGCAGGCTGGGTCACGGACGAGGCCCAATTTCGGGATGTCGCGTATGTGGCCCATTTTCATCTGTTTTGGGCTCAAACGAAGTCCGATTGCCACGAAACTTGGAGGGATGCTTATTGACACTATTTTATGCATGTCATAAAAATTTCAGCCCTTTTTGACTTAAGGAAGTTGGTTAACCTTTTCATTAATTGGGCCCCGATCACGGACAAGGCCCACTTTTGGAACATTGCCTATGCAGTCTATTTTCCATTGTTTGAGGCCCGAATGATGTCCAATCATCACGAAACATGGAGAGATGTTGCTTGACACTATTTTAAGTGTTTCATAGAAGTTTCAGCTCTGTTTGACCACTTGAACATGGTCAACTCCTTTTGTTTGTGGGCCTCAGTCACTCCCAAGGCCCATTCTTGAACTTTTGCATATGTGGCTTGTTTCCATCTGTTCGGGGCCCAAACGGTGTCCAATCGCCACGAAACTTGGAGGAATGCTTCTTGACACTATTTTAAGTGTGTCACAGAAGTTTCCGCCCTGGTTGACCACCTGAACTTGGTCAATTCCTTTTGTTTGTGGGCCCCGGTCACTCCCAATGCCCATTCTTGAACTTTTGCATATGTGGCTTGTTTCCGCTTGTTCGGGGCCCAAACGGTGTCCAATCACCACGAAACTCGGAGGAATGCTTCTTGACACTATTTTGAGTGTGTCACAGATGTTTCAGATCTGTTTGACCACCTGAACTTGGTCAACTCCTTTTGTTTGTGGGCCCCGGTCACTCCCAAAGCCCATTCTTGAACTTTTGCATATATGGCTTGTTTCCGCTTGTTCGGGGTGCAAACGGTATCCAATCACCACGAAACTTGGAGGAATGCTTCTTGAAACTATTTTGAGTGTGTCACAAAAGTTCCAGATCTGTTTGACCACCTGAACTTGGTCAACTCTCCATTTGACTTTTTTATGACAGTGGGCTCTTGTTTCAGCTGTTTGAAGCCCAAATGACCTCGGTTTGTTTTGAAACTTGGAGGGACTGATGTCAAGAACATCTTGGAGTATTCATCCAAATTTCATGCAGTTTGAATTTGAGGAAGTAGGATTTCGAATAGTGGCCTATTCATTGCATGCGTTAGGTCACTATTCACTCCGCATTGAGATAGTTAGCCTGTTTTCTATCCGAACAGCCTCCACTTGACTCGAAACTTTGAGAGAATAACTTGGGGCATTCTTTGAGCATTCCTTCCAAATTTTATCTGCTTTGGCTTTCTAGAAGTAAGATCTTAGCTGGTGACCCCCAAATTCGGGATTACTGTCCTCTAAGCTGACATGTAATGAAATTTAGACCAAACGGAGTCTTTTTTACTTGAAAATCTGCAAAGTATCTTCTGAGCATGATTGAAGATTCGTGCCCAAATTTCATCAATTTTGAACATCGGGAAGCAGGACTTTGGTCAGTGACCCCCTGGCTTGGGGGGGACTGACCTCAGGCTGACGTGCTTGTGGCTTTTGAGTTTGATGATGTCTGTTCAACCCGAAATTTGAACTTCCTCTGAGAGTTCCAGCTACCTTGATCTTCATGGGATATCACTCTGCACAGGGATCCACAAAGCATAGCATATCATCACTTCGACATGTAGGAATGCCGGTTCTCACAGTGATTCCCCAGGATCTGCAAATAACCTCTGTAGCCTAAATCAAGCTGAGATGAGGTGTCTTCGCTGCAGTATTTGCAATTTTTATAGGTCAACACCTAGGAAGAAATCTAAATACCTTTGTTGACTATCTCAAAACCATGGATTATGTTATAGAGCTCCTTTGCTAAGACTGTTGATATATATTTCTAATATATTATATTTTTTATTCTCTAATCAAAGTTAAGCCTACATATTTGGTTGTATACAAGGATTCAGATCTAAGGCGATCCCAAAAACAATGATAAGATCAGGTATACCTGTAGGTCATCTTCAACTATCTAAAATATGTAATTATGTAAACTTATATCTTATGCATTTTCTTACATCAAAATCCCATTAATAGAAAGGAAGATGCTAATCATGTATTGCTTTTTTAAGTAACTATCTTTCTTATTTTTCTCTTTTAAAATTTTCTAAAATGTTTGTTTTCTTTTTGCAAGATATGATATTTAGTTTCTATTACATCAGTGACTACCTGCATCATTGGTGTGGAAGAGTTCCTCAAACAAATAAATGTGTTGTAAGCAGTGATATTGAAGAGAGTGATAGATGGTACCAAAGTGTCCCAGATTCAAGAAAAATGGACGAAGGAGGCATTCTTTTATACTATTTTCTCATTTTAATTTCTTATTAATAACAATAATACTCATTATTATTTTTATAGAAGAATATATTTCTCCTATAATAAAATTTTAAGCTCAATTTTCATTTTATTTCTTCTAAAAGAATTTTAAAATAACAATTGTGATTTTTTTCTAATTTTAACTATTATATTAATTTATTATGTTTTTACTTTGGCCTGGGTTAAGTATTAGCCTTTGTTTTAATTAAATCGGTAACTTTAGTTGTTCTAGTTTATAATATGTTAGTCCTTCGACTTCTTAATAAAACTGTTGATACTATCGATGGTAGCGGAAAAATGAAAATCCACACTCTTAAATGGAAAGATATCTGTATGTTGATCATGGAAGGAGGGCTTGGAATAAGAGATACTAAAAGAAATAATTCAGCCCTTCTCGCCAAAACCTATTGGTGTTGCCTTAGTGATAATAACCCTCTATGTTCCAAAATTCTTAAAGCAAAATATTGTTCAAAGTCCAACTTATGGGAAGCTGAGTATAGAAAAGGCAACTTGTGGTTTTGGAGGGGCTTCGTGGAGCTCCCTCCAAGAAAGAGTGGGCTGGATAATAGGGAATGGTGAAAAAATTTCAATTTAGGACCATAATTGGATACCATTTAAAGAAGGTTTGAGGAAACTTGTTTCTAACATTACCATCTCAAATATTGGCGTTAAAGATCCATGGAAAGGAAATTGGACATGAGATGCAGCAATCATTAGAGAAACTTTCAGTGATGTGAAAGATGTAGAAGATATTTGTAAAATATATACTCAGGTTGGTAATGAGAATGACAAAAAAGTTTAGCCTTTCACAAAGAATGGGCAACTAACAACAAATTCAATTTATAGAGAAATATTGAAAGGAAGAGAGAATTTTCATGTTCCAAGCATCAAATGGAAGGATTTTTGGAGAATTTCTCTTCCTTAAAGGATCCTTTTGTTTGGATGAAAATGCTTGAAAAATGCTATTGTTGTTAGAAAGACCATGCATTCAAAAGTTACTCTATGAGCCCCTTGTGCCCACTTTGTGAGGGTGAAGAGGAAATGGTTGACCTAATGAAATGTGAATATTCTAGAGCATGTTGGTTTGGTAACCATTTTGGGTTTCTTATTCATAATTTTAATTTTGTGGAGTTATAGGAATGGTGGAAGGAATTATGTGAAATAGCCACTCATTGGCTCCTTTGGGAGATGATAACTCTAGAATGTGGGTTCTAACAATGTGGTGGTGTTTATAGAGAGCAAGAAATGATTTCTTATATAAAGGAAAACAGTTGAGCCCCACAAATATAATTTTCTCAATTAAATCATTGTTTGATTTTATTAGTGACCCTTACTCAATAAGGTGAAAAAAAATGTGGAAAAGCTTCATTTGGTTATATTGCTATGCTTAAAGGGATTATTGTCGATGCAGGATTTTATGTTGGTCCAAAAGTCACCTCCACCAAGGAAGCCGAAGCGAAAGCATTCTAGCAGCTATAAAAAAAGCCATTGAAAATGGATTTACAAGAGTCCATGTGCTATTGAATGTTAAAGAGGTGGTTCAGGTTGTTAAAGGCAATTTTGACCGGTTGATCAACCCAATTATTGCTGATATTAAGAAGTTAGCCTTACATTTTTCTCATGTTGAGTTTTCATATATTACTAGACTTTGTAACTAAATAACTTACTTGTTAACCAAATTTTGTTATTCAATCAATCAGGATTTCGATCTAGAAAGGATGTTCTTATTGTTAGGTGTGAGGGGCTGACTGTTGGCCCTTTTTTTTTTTTTCTGAGTAGTTTTGCTTATCTTCTTTTATTTTATTTTGTTGTTCATGTTGAATGAAAAATTCAATTTTACCAAAAAAAGAAAAAAGTATTAGCCATTGTTGCTAGTCTAATTCTAAAGGCAAGTATGATAAAAAAATTTTAAAACCTCTTGTACATCTTCATGTTCAGCAAATGTTAACAATTTTCCCTTTGAGACCGGCAGGAGAGTATTCAGCAGTTTTATAATTATAACTTTTTAGAAAAAAAAGTTAAAATGCCAACTAATAAAGTTGTCAAGTTTGTACCATTGATTTAACATAAGGATTCCGGTCTAACCTTTTTATCTTTTTGAAAAAGTTATAAAATGCCAAGCTAAGGATACGGTAAAGAGAATCCATGGCTAAATTATTTAAGTGTGTGATGGCGCTTCTCCTTCTAGTCATGTGTATTCCTACGCCGAAGGCCCTACTATATGTTAGGTTTATGTCTTGTATTCCGGTTTAGCCGGATGAGTCACTGGGTTAGCCAGGGACTGGTTTAAGGTCAAGGGTATTTTGGTAATTGTACCGGGGCTTTCTTGGTGGCCAAGAAAGCGGAGATTATATATATGTATAGTCTGTAACCCTAGACCTTGCGCGGTGGTGGCAGTTGCCCGTGGTGTTCCCACACCACGTAGGAGAGATGAGGTGAGAGAATGGGAATCTCTTGTATGCTTTACTTGTCATAGTGAAGATGTTCGTCCTCCTGTGCCCGTGGATGTAGCCCTATTTAGGTGAACCACGTAAATCTCGTGTCTCTTCTTGTGTGGTTGATTGTTGATCTTGTGATTCCGTGGATGTGCACAACGGGTGATTATCAGAAAATCACAACAATTGGTATCACCCGATGTGGGCTACGTCCACCGAGATTCAAACCTGTTTCACTATTGTTAGAGATCACCCACGAGAAGAACAGTCCTCTCCTCGTGATTACAAGAGCACACAACTCTCCTTTGGTTCTTCTCTGCAGAAAACCAACTCTCTCTTTTCACCACACCCTCAGAATAACAGAAGCCCTAATAAATAGTAACCCTAAGCCATAACAACCGTCGGATCTGCCCTTATAACAAAGGGTCCAGATTAAACCGACTTATTACACAGTTACCCTAGATTAGGCTTCACTGACTCATCAATCTCCCACTTGAAGACTGATCACACTGAATGGCAGTATCAACAACAGAACACAGGTTCAAATCTCATCACCTTGTCTTCAAACAAGAAGTCCAACTGAGGCTGAGCACAGCCTCAGTTTCTCTATGTGCACCACCTTTGTAAGCATGTCTGCTGGATTCTGACTTGTGGGAATCTTATCCAATTTCAACACCTTTTCTTCTAGAAGCCACCGTATGAAGTGATATCTTATCCGAATGTGTTTGGTTCTTGGATGAAAGGCCGAATTCTTCGCAAGATGAATGGCACTCTGACTATCACTGTACAGCTTGCTGTCCTCCTGCTTCTTACTCAACTCTTCCATTAGCTCCTGTAACCAAATCATTTCCTTGCTAGCTTCTGTAGCAGCGACATACTCTGCTTCTGTAGTAGAAAGTGCAACAACATCCTGTAATTGTGATTTCCAGCTGATTGCTGCACTACCCAAGGTGAAGACATATCCAGTAGTACTTCTACTTCTATCAAGATCTCCTGCCAAGTCTGAATCAACATAACCCTCTAGTTTGAGTTTTGGTCCTCCAAAACACAATGCTGCATTAGTAGTTCCTCTCAGATATCTGAGAATCCACTTAACTGCTTCCCAATGTGTTTTTCCAGGGTTACCCATGAATCTGCTTACAACTCCCACTGCATGAGCAATATCAGGTCTTGTGCTAACCATAGCATACATCAAACTGCCAACAGCTGAAGCATATGGTATCTTTGACATGTCATCCTTCTCCTGTTCTGTCTTAGGAGACAACTCTTTTGAGAGTTTGAAATGGCTTGCTAGTGGAGTGCTAACTGGCTTAGCACCTTGCATGTTGAATCTGTGTAGAACCTTTTCAACATATTCTGCCTGAGACAACTTCAATGTACGATTTGTTCTGTCTCTAATGATTCTCATGCCGAGAATTTGATTCGCAGCCCCCAAATCCTTCATTTCAAACTCCGTTGACAAGTGTTTCTTCAGATTATTTATTTCTTGCATGTTTGATCCTGCAACAAGCATGTCATCTACATACAAAAGGAGAATGATATAACAGTTATCGAAGTTTTTATAATAACAACAATGGTCTGCATGACATCGTTTATAACCTGTGTTGCACATAAACCTGTCAAATTTGATATACCATTGTCTTGGGGCCTGTTTCAAGCCATATAAACTCTTTTTGAGTTTACACACCATGTCTTCCTTTCCTGAGACAGCATATCCTTGTGGCTGATACATGTAGATATCCTCTTCCAAGTCACCATGGAGAAATGCAGTTTTAACATCTAATTGTTCAAGATGTAAATCTTCTACTGCCACAATGCTCAAAACACTTCTGATTGTGTTTAACTTAACCACAGGAGAAAACAGTTCGGAATAATCAATACCTTTCTTCTGCTGGAAGCCCTTTGCAACTAATCTAGCCTTGTATCTCTTACTGCCATCAAGTTCATCCTGTACACCCACTTGTTATGCAATGCTTTCTTTCCCTCAGGCAACTGAACTAAGTCCCATGTCTGATTTGACAATAATGATTGCTTCTCATCTTCCATGGCTTGCTCCCACTTAGCCCGAGTATCAACCTGCATTGCCTCTTCATAACATTCTGGTTCACCACCATCAGTTAATAACAAGTAATACATTGAAGGTGAATAACGCTGTGTAGGCTTATGAACCCTAGATGACCTTCTTACCGGTGTAGGTGTGTGAGGTTCCACCTGTGGGTTTACATTTTCATGTGATTCAGGTGCATCATTTTCAGGAACATCCTCTGTGTCTAAGTACTCTGTATTATCCTTTTGCACATTATCTCGATCCTTATGCAAGATTTTCTCATTGAAGACAACATTTCTACTTCTGATGATCTTTCTATTTTCTTCATCCCAGAAGCGATAACCGAAGTCATCAGAACCCTATCCAATGAAAGTGCATTTTCTGGATTTAGGATCTAGTTTGTCCCTTTTCTGAGCATCAATATGAATATAAGAGATATAGCCAAATACTTTTAGGTGTGAAAGATTTACCTCTTTTCCACTCCAAGCTTCCTCTGGTAATCCACCATCCAAAGGTACTAAGGGCCCACGATTGATCAAGTATACAGCAGTGCTCACTGCTTCTGCCCAAAACTGCTTTGGCAATCCAGCGTGCAGCCTCATGCTTCTGGCACGCTCTGCAATGGTCCTGTTCATACGCTCTGCCACACCATTTTGCTGTGGTGTATTAGGAATGGTCTTTTCTCGCTTGATTCCATTTGTGGAGCAATACTCCTCAAACTCTTTGCTGCAGTACTCACCCCCATTATCAGATCTCAGGCATTTCAGTTTCAGACCTGTTTCATTTTCAACCAAAGCTCTCCACTTCTTGAAAATACCAAACACATCAGACTTGTGTTTCATAGGATAAACCCATAATTTTCTAGTAGCATCATCAATGAATGTAACAAAGTAAGAAGATCCACCAAGAGAAGATACCTGTGTTGGTCCCCACACATCCGTGTGAACCAGCTCTAATCTTTCTGATTTTGGTTTCCTCCCTACTTTAGAGAAAGTGACTTTCTTCTGCTTACCAAAAACACAGTCTTCACAGAACTCTAAGTCCAAAGACTTGAGATCTTGTAGCTTACCTTTCGAGTGAAGGATTTTCATCCCTTTCTCACTCATGTGTCCGAGTCTACAATGCCATGTGTTTGTGTCTGTGCCTTTATCTGCAACATCAATGGAATTAGTACTGCTATGAGACAAGTAAAGAGTGCCTTCTTTCTTACCGCGAGCAACAACCATACTCCCTTTTGTCACCTTCCATGAGTCACCTCCGAAGGTTGTGACATAACCAGAGCTTGCAAGTTGACCAACAGATATGAGGTTTCTTCTAAGGCTCGGTACATGCCTGACATCATTCAATTGCCATGTGCCTCCGTTTGGCAATTTGATCTGAACATCTCCTTTGCCAATTATATCACAAGGTTCATCATCACCGAGATAAACTTTTCCAAAGTCACATTTCATATAATTTTGGAGATATTCTTTGTGTGCAGTGGCATGAAAGGACGCACCAGAATCTATGATCCAAGATTCAGATTTATAATCAAAGGAAAGAATTAAAGCATCATGAACAGTATCACCTGCAACATTTGCGGAAGCATCACTATCGCTGTCATTGTTACCATTCCTTTGCTTATTTTTCTTTGGGGCTCTGCAATCCTTTTTGAAATGTCCCTTTTTGTTACAATTCCAGCATGTGATTTTACTTTTTGACGATTTTGACTTGCTTCTAGATTTAGATCTTCCACGACTCTGACCTCTTTCAGTTTGCCTTCCTCTATTTTCCACATTCAATGCACTTCCTGATGATTCACCTGAGGATTTCCTGCGAAGTTTCTTCATCGATGATAGCACTCACAACATCATCAAATTTCAGTTTACTTGATCCCGAGGAATTACTCAGTGAAGTAACCATACCACTCCAACTGTCTGGTAAAGATGATAACAATAGCAATGCCCATATCTCATCATCGAAATGTACTTTTACCGATGACAATTGGCTCATGACTGTGTTGAACTCATTTACATGTTCAGTGACAATCCCACCTTCAGTCATCTTCATGTTAAACAACCTTTTCATCAAATGTACTTTATTTGAAGCAGATGGTTTTTCGTACATTCGTGAAAGGGCAGCCATAACATCTTCAGTGGTTTGCTCTTTAGAAATATTGAATGCAACAGATTTACTCAAAGAGAGTCTGATCGTACCTAAAGCTTTTCTGTCAAGCACCTCCCACTCTGGATCGGACATATTTGCAGGCTTCTGGGCTTTTCCACCAAGTGGCAAGTAGAAATTTTTCTGGTAAAGAAGATCCTCTATCTGCATCTTCCAGTATGCGAAATTCTGACCATTGAACTTCTCAATTGTTTGCTTTGTATCGTCCGTCATTGCTCCCACTCAAACCAAGCTCTATTTACTTGATAATTTTTCTGTTAGTCAAACAGTCAATCTGTTCCGTCTATCTCGTAGATCTCGTTGCAACGAGTACACAGAAAAAAACAGAGCTCAATTTGGAGTCCGGATGACCTCGAAACTTACAAAACAATTCTGGCCGTCGAATCTGGTCAAACCTGGACGTTGACCGTTGCTGACGTCACTGCTGACGTCGCTGCGCAGTCGACTGGGCTTCTGGAGAGGACCCAGGTCGGGTTCGCCTGACCCGGAACTGAACTGCCCGTTTGCGCTGGGCTGGACCGACCGCAAACAGGTCAGGTCGAACCTGACCTGACCCGGCCTGAACCTGCTGACTGGGCTGGACCTTCTGATAACGGGTCGGGTCGGACCTGACCTGACCCGGAACCAGACCGCCTCTGAACTGCTGGGCTGTATTGAAATCGGGTCGGGTCGCACCTGACCTGACCCGAACCCGCTGTTGCTGCTCTGGGCTGGACTGCAATCGGGTCGGGTCGCACCTGACCTGACCCGAACCCGAATCCCCTGTCTTCTTCTTCTTCCTCTGTTCTGCCGTCTGCAACAGAGGCCGTTTGACCTGCCGGTTTCCTTCGTTCTCGGCGACGGCAGCGGGGGTGGCAGCGGTTGATGGCGTCTTCTCCGGCGACAAGGACGGCGAGGATCCCGGCGAAGATCTCGGTGGTGACCGAGATGATTTGGGGCGCGTGAGTTTCGGATCGTTTGCGCAGTCAGGCAGCCTCTCGTCGGCCGTATCTCGGTCGGATCCGGGCGGAGCAGCAGCGGCAGACGAGGTCGTTGGGGCAGCAACGACGCAGTGAGGTCGGTGGTGGCGCTGCGGCTTGGCAGCGGTGGCGGCAGCAGGGAGGGGCACGCAGACAGCTTTTTTTTTTTTTCTTCTTCTCCGGTTGTCTCCTCCGGTGACGGCGTGCGACGGCGAGATCGAGCCCGGATCCAAGTTTCTGTAAACAGAAACTCCACGATCCCACGATCTTAACACCACGCTCTGATACCAGTTGTTGGGAAAAGAGAAAGAAACAGAAGAACAAACAATCCACACAAAAGACACAGATTTACGTGGTTCACCCGATGTGGGCTACGTCCACCGAGATTCAAACCTGTTTCACTATTGTTAGAGATCACCCACGAGAAGAACAGTCCTCTCCTCGTGATTACAAGAGCACACAACTCTCCTTTGGTTCTTCTCTGCAGAAAACCAACTCTCTCTTTTCACCACACCCTCAGAATAACAGAAGCCCTAATAAATAGTAACCCTAAGCCATAACAACCGTCGGATCTGCCCTTATAACAAAGGGTCCAGATTAAACCGACTTATTACACAGTTACCCTAGATCAGGCTTCACTGACTCATCACTATAGTCAAAAAACGACTAGTCCAAATAGAGACCCGCCATCTACTTTTTTGTACACATCCACCTATGCCTCCATCAGGTAACATGACAGCAGTTTGGAGAGTAAAAGGTGCATCACCTTGTAAAAGCTTACAAGCCCTTTTTCTAAGTTTCCAAGCCAGGAGAGAAACACATTAGTTTTTCATATCTCATGGCCCACTTGTAAGCTGATGTGAAATTTATCTTCAAATTCAATAATATTTGTAGGTATATAGTTATCTTGTTAAGACAGTAACAAAAATAGCTCTATTCCACAGGGAGCACTTTTGAACTTTTTAATTAAAAATCTAATTAAAAAAAAATAATAAAAGAAAAATGTGGTATGTAAATAAGAAACTAAACAAAATTTCTAAAGTTAATAACAATGTTAAGTAATAGATTAGAGCAGCAAGAATCCACTAAGTTATTCAAAAATTTAATTTATGCAATTAATTTATCCTTTTTGTCTCAATTATTATTTAGATTAGAAACAAATCAATGTTTTTTATCCAGATAATTTGACTATTTCAAAAATTAATTTTTAATTAAGAAAAAAAATCAATACCCAAGACCTCATTCACTTCATAAAAGAATGAACATCCAAAGCATTATCTATCAAACTAAGCATAAACTATCAAAGATAACTACAGATACAAGCATGATCTATCAAAGTAAATATAAATAATTAAAATTTATTCATTACGAACATAAATTAGAGGTTTGCCTCTGGCATGAAGGCAAATCTATTATTATCTTTCAAAAGAATATTAAGAAGAAATAATAAGAAAAGAAGAGAATAACAAACATAAATTAGAACATCAAAATACTTAACTTCATCTATATGCTCCAATTAAAAACTTAGCCCACTATTGTAAATAACCTCGAAAATAACTTCATTGATATGTTCTCCCTATGCAATGGTCTTTTAGAAATCTCTCTTCTAAATTGTAATTTTTGGAACAAAGCTCCAGAATACTTTTAAAATAAAATAAAAAATTAATGGAAGGAAGAGAGATGGAGAATAAAGGGAGAGAAAGATCTAAGACTTCCAAACTTAGCTAAGAATGAGGAGGAGCTTCCCATAATAGCCTCCTTTTATAGTTTTCTAGATCCTCATGCTCATTGAATCTAGACCTCTTCTTCATGAATTGAGAGATAAGATTTACTGTTTGTTGATTGAGTTTATGTCCTGAGATGAGAAAGATCTTGGAGGCATGATAAGTGTGGAAGTTTTTGGATTTCTTATCTGATCTTCAAGTGAGTTTCATAGTGTAATCTCTCCTAAAAATGTACACGAAAGTTTTTGGGCTCATAAATTTCTAATTTTAACTCCGATTTATGCAATTTTGGGCTCCATGGACATATACTCTAAAAGAATTTTCCAATTGTGGGTCATTTTCATCAATCTAACATTCGGATTGAGAGTTATGGCTATTTTAAGATAGGCTATCCTAAAAAAATACATGATTAAATTTTGAAATCTAATTTGCAAGGAACTGTATTTTCGTAGTTGTTTTGACTTGTTAGCCAAGTTAGGGAAATATTCCTTAATACAAATAGGATGGGATAAGAGCTTTTAAATGTCTTAATTGATTTTCAAGTGGGGTCCACAAGCAGGTAAGTAGATCTTTAAGCAGAGAGACTCAAATCATCCCTAGGGTTTGGTGGGTTCTACAAATTTAATTTTCTGCACATTTTAATTCAACCAGTAAAATACTGAAGAGCCCACATTAAAGTAAAACCCGTTCAGATAGAGTTCTCCCACATTAAAGTAAAACCCGTTCAGATAGAGTTCTACTCCAACTGAAACTCTTTGAAGAAACACTACAAAAATTCTTAATTAATGCATAAAATGCATAAAAATGGTGTAAATTCTAATTTCTAGGTGAAAATGCAAGAGATAATGAAATTGAATGAACAACGATGCAATTTACCTAATAAAAACCCTAATCCACTCCAACATGATATATAAGTATGCAACTTCATGAACTTAACATAAGCTTCCACAGTGGGTCATCTTATTTTAAATTAAAAAAACACATATCCTTTCACATTTTATGATTAAAAAAATGCCTCGTAAAGTGAGTATAAAAATATAACATATAAAACACTAAAAGTTTAATAAAGCATATAATTTTATGCATTTCATCACCGTAAACTCACTTTGTCACGGGTCCCCTTTAGGTATGATATAAGAATTTTTAGCTTTTTAGGCCAGGGTTACATAAATACTATTTGATCCTTGCATATCTCTTTCGTGTGTTTTTCTCTTTTTATGTGTGCTTTGATTATCGATCGCAGATTTCGCACTTCCGTACATAGACCATAATTCTTTTCTTTAGTATTTTCTTTGAAATTAACTTCTCAAAGTCAAACCGATATTTTTGAAAAATAGAACACTATTTTATTGGCTTCTTTCCTTGAATAAACAACTTTCATTTTCTTATCATCATTGTGGTCATATCAATTGTCGAATGTCATATCATACAAGTTTTAAAATTTTCTAATCTTAAAAGTTTTGAAATATATGTTTTTTTTTAAATAAGGTAAAAACTAAGGGTATATTTGTTTGAGAGATAGAGTAAAATAGAAAATAGTAAACTCAAAATCAAGAAAGAACAACATATAATGTGGTTATGATGATGTTTGTTTTCAGTTGCTTAATATGAAGTCTTTTTGACTTTTTGTATAAAAAGTAAAGATTTTTTTTTGTAATTTAGTGTTGATTTTTTAATTTTTTTTGAAAAAAAAGTGAAAAAGAAGGAGACAAATTTGAAAATTTTTTTTAAAAGAGAGGTATTTGAATATCAAAAGTTTTATTTTACTCCACTCTATTCAACTCCCCAAACAAACATTGCATAAAATTTCTTGTTTTGAGCATCAGTTTAAAAATCGCTCAAATGGCTTTAAGTTCCAAATCAGTTGCGCCGACACTGTTCCCTTGGAGTTTGGATCCTTTTCTCTTAGTAGAAAGCTGAAAATTTCCATTTCCATTTTTAAGTCTTGGGAGGCCACTTGGCCCTCTGTCGCCGCTTGGATTTTTCCTACATTGTGCCGCTTCCCATGCTTCGGGTGGGACCCACTTAGATGATTGGGGCAAAGCCAGATCTGATTAGGTAGGTATTTGATTCCAAAGTCAAATTTATTTATTTCCATTTTAATCTTTCTATTTTTTTTGCTCTAGTTTTTATTTGCCTAGTACTTTATAGCATGAAGTTGACCTTTTTGAAGCTCCTTTTGATAAATGGATTCAATTATCAGCCGTTACAACCTGTGGACCGACAATTCGACATAAGTTTCTCTAATATTATAAACTGTAGTTCAAAAAAAAAGCTTTATTTGGATAATTTTAAGTTTAATCTTTGAAATTGTAAGCTTACTATATTATTGTAAGTTGAATGATATTATTATTAAAAAAAATAAAAAAATAAATATGAAAGAAATTTGAACCAATTTTAAAACTAGATCTTAACCCTTTGGTAAAACCCAATTTCGAAACTAAATCCTAATTTTCTCATCAATGCTGGATTTAAAATCAACAAATTACGTTGTAAGGTGAAGCGATCATTTAAAAACGGATCCAACATGATTCCAGTTCAGAACCAATCCATTTACATATATATGAAGTTCTATACTTCCCATGCTTCCGGTGACGCCCACTCAAATTGTTGGCTTGCTGCCAGGTCAGCTTACGTAGGTAAAAGACTCCGAAGTCAAATTTATTTACTTTCTAATCCTTCATCTCTTTTGTTATACTTTTTTTTGTTTTAGCCTGGTAATTTATAGCATAAAGTTGACCTTTCTTTACCATTTCTTTTTCTCTTTTTGCAAGCTCAACTGATTCTGGATCCTCTGGGTGGTTTGTGATATGGGGAGCATGAGTGGACGAATAAGAGGATGCCACCTGTTGGTCTACTGTCCCAGAACCCCTCTTCCTTCGTATGCACAAAAAATAGGATTGGGAAGAGGAGTTTTTTGCAATTATCAAAATCTCCATTACAAGCAGAGAACCCAATAACCAAATCCCCGTCATCTTCTGGGGAAGCTCTGGCCAAGGACGAAAATAACTTCACCGGCCATTGCCAGTAGAGAAGTTTTTTTTCTTCTTCGAACTTCCATCTCTTCCATAAATGCTGCAAATCAGTATGGGTGTGAAGTTTTGACCATTTTTCCTACAGTGGCCTAAAACGAATGAGTAGTCAATGCCATCCAAAGTGTCTAGGGGTAAGGAGAGATCATCAGTGGGCTGGCCGCACATGATTGATATGGGCCCAATAGATTCCAAGGCTGGATGAAAAGTGAAGATGTTTCTCTTGATTTGGGATAAGTTTCTTTCGTACTAGTCGTGTCGGGTGAATATCCGTTCGTGTCCGGTTGGAGCTTCATCCCGAGAGGAGGAGGGAGGGATTTTGGTGTTCTCAGGTTTGAGGATGAAATTATATATATATATATATATATTTGTAAAAAACCCCCTTATGCATTTTCTTATTATTACTGCAAACCAAATTAGTGATGGACTGCCACTTGACATAATAACGAGTCACAGGTGACATTCAATGGAGGGAGGGACTACGTGGGCCAATCACATGCTGACATCATCATTTTCTAGAAGCCTCAACCGAACTTACAACACCATCGTAATTGAATGTATGATGGAGGGACACTGTGGCCCACTCCACAGCCTCAGCTGTTTCTCCACCGACCTTTTCTTTAGCCCATACATGGATGATGGAGGCACGATAGGTTGGCATATGCGAGACACAAAAATCGTAGATCCGCCAGTGGGGGCATTTACTCCCCTTTTGTCCGTGGGGAATTGATTTCTTTTCATCACTGACGAGGGAAGAGGAAGAGGACCAGGAAATAAAAGAGTGAGCCGAAGGAAAGAAGTACCAGCAGCTTAGTTACAACTCTCTCTCTCTTGTTCGTTGATTAAATTTTTTTAGTTATTATTGCTATTAAAATGTTAAGATGTTAGCAGAGGTAGGTTAAATATTTTTTAATATATTTCATCCGGTAAAGCTCACTCTTCAATATTTTTATTATTGTTGTTTCTTTTCCTTTCATTTGTAACTGAATTTTTTTCAATTTATTTCTTTGTTGTTATTGTTGTCACTGATGGTATTTCGTATTTGACCACTTGTCTATTCTTGCTCAGACCAAAAGAAATAAAGGAAATTAGAGTTGACGGTCCTTCATGTACTAATAATAAAAGGCTGAGAAGAGGAAGAGGGCGCGGAGGAGGGAGATCCCGTAACTTGTACAAGAATCGGTCTTCCACGAGTCGAGCAGGGGGGTCAATTAAAAAGGTCATGTGCATCATCCTCTCTGTGTGCAGAGAAAGAAGAAGAAGAAGAGATGGAGATCAAGAATATAGAGGAGGAGATTCATAAATTCCAGGAAGAAGAGTATAATAACATTTAAATCCTCGGTGGATGATGAAATGTGAAGAGGAGGGATTGGTTGCTTCGCTTGGGAAGTTTTTGAAGACGAACAAAGGTTTAATTGAATATGCCGACTTACTCTTCACAGTCTACGAGTGTGCTTCTTCGATTGGAGTTTCAACTTTCCAGTCCATCTGAGAAGCATCCGTTTCTTAAGATATGATCGAGTCCTTCTCTTGATGTCACTACTGGTTGGCCACTATTTGTTATCCAACAAGTATCTTTCCTGCTTGTGGGGAAATCACGGCCAGTCGTCTACTTCAAGGCCAATTCTCAGACTCTTTTCTTTTTCTTTTCTTTAAGTCATATATTCCTCCAGAAACCAATGGGGTAGGTTTTAAATTTGATATAGTCTGGAATTGATTGGGCTGCTTCTCTGGATATTGGGGAGTCAAATTTTCATTTGGTATTTTGGTGTTCGTCGAATGGAAACCCGTTTGTAGTAATTGAAACAAGAGTTTCTTCTACTTAGCTGATCGAGTCGTTGATAGAAGCTATATCCCTGCAATGGGTGGTGGAGCAGAAATTAGTACTTGGGTATTTCCTCACCTTATTTCAAAGTTTCATGGGTTTATGAGAATTCTTTCATTTAAATTATATATATATATATAAAATATTCATATGCATATATCCTTCATCACTTTTTTCATGAGAACTCTAGGTAGGACCTATTGTTTGGTCCATCCAAATGGATCACATACACGACTCCATTGAATTGAATACGTTTACCAATTTTTGCTCAAATATAAATTTATTGGACCATTGGATCGACTATTCACTCATTCGAATGAAATGAATATATGGGTCACGGATGAATGGGTTAGGGATATATGATTGAGGCCAAACTTGGCATGTAAGGTGGTTCCGCATGGATATTTCTATCCTCTTAGTCTTATTCCTTGGTGGGATCTATCATAGGCCCCATAAAGAAGTATGCACGGTCCCCTGATGAGGAACATATGCACATGAATATTCCTTTATATATTTATGGAAAGACAACTATGCATCCATCCATTACCTTGTGGTGAGAGATAATTCCTTTTTAAACCTAATAAGGTCAAAAAGGTGTTATGATGTGTAATGGATTAATGGTTTTACCATTTTACACATTAATACTTTTTAAAAATAGAAGTGTCCCTCACCATAGTGTGAGGAACATATGTATAGTAGTTTTGTCTATATATATGTATATTTCTTTAGTCACTAGATGTGTGTTTCTCGTTCGTTACATTTGCAGTGTGTGAATTAACCAAGTTAAGAAAGTGGAAATGCCATTGACATTGATGAGTGCAGGTTTCATCTTGAAAAAATAATAACAAAGATAACAAAAACCATACATTTCATTTACTTCACCTCTGCTATGCTTGCACTTTGGATGCATAAAGAGCTAGGTGAAAACATTCTATTTTCATAGCATGAAATACCCATTTTCACAAGGTAGGTAAAGATGGAGAAAGTTAGTGGTAAAAGTATCTTTTTACTATAAATGAAAAGGATAAAATGGTCAAGAAAATAAAAGTAAAGGGATGAAATGGGAAGAGTTGCTTTTCCCTTGGTTGTTAGTCAAGGGCTATTTTAGTAAAAATCCAAAATATAGGGACTTTTTTGAGATTTCTTAAAAAACATAGGGGATTTTTGTAAAAAATTCAAATATGTATAAGTCAATTGTACACAATGTGATTTTCATACTTATTATATCCCAATAAGCAAAAAAAAAAAAAAAAAAAAAACACATTTTGAGCCTCTCAAGTTAATAGATGTTCCTTTGCCTTATGAAGCAGCTTTGCACGCAAAAATCTTAAGGTCCAAGTCTAGGATAAAGTGAGATGGGTTGGTTATGGGTTTAGGCTTACCTGATTCATGAGTACTCTTAGATAAGAAAATCTATTTATTCATTTTTATCTAGGCGGCTAAAAGTGAATTTTTTTTTTCAAATCCATGTAATCTCTCCCACAAGTTAAAATTGATTCAAAATTAACATCGAAATTAGGTTTGGAAATTAGAGCTCAATTGGTGATTAGGAAAGTATGGATCCTACATGAGAAGCCATTTAAGGTTCAATCTAGCTATTTGCCCAGTTCTAGTATTCTGGTGAACCAATTGGGTTTCTCCAAACTCGAGCTTTTATAGCCTGACCAAACTAAAATAAGAAAATTAGGTTGGGCTGATTATAGATTTGGGTTGGACAACTAAAGCCTGAATTTCCTAATCCTCATGAAGTTAGTGTCAGATTCAGATTTGGGCCATATGGTAGTCAAGTTCAACTATGATGCTTGACTTATTTATATACTTATTTACTTTGAATTACACGTGTATTGTATAATTTATTTGTAACTTAAAAAAGTTTATAGTTGTTGGATAAAAAAAGGCAAACTCTCGTTTGTCCCTAAACGACATTAGTGAGAGAGTTATTAGGTACAATCCGAAACTTAAATGTTTAGGACCCGCTAAATAATTATTCTACACACCATACCTTAAACCACTTTGAACAACTCACTTACCTAGTGATATTTAGATTGGACAATATAATATGATATATGAAGCTAATTGAATACAATTGCGAATTTGAAATTTGATTTTGAACTCTTTCAATTTTTACCTCTATAAATATCTGGCCCACTCATATCACCCATTCATTTCATTCTTTGATTTTAACAATTCTGAGTTTACCCCTAAGTAGATTCCGACGTCTTATGAAACTTCTTTGTTTCTTTATCTTCAAAGAAGAAGAAAAAGAAAAACCCGTCTCCGTCCCCTCTCCACGTTACCCTTTGTCTCCACACGTTATCAAAGTCGTCATAACTCCTCTATCATTACTGCAACCAATTTTCTTCTGTGTTACAATAGCTAGCTTCCCATCTCCATCCCACTCAACTCTGCAACCGATTCCTCTCACAGATTCTGCAAAGATTTTGGTGAAGTTGGCAAAGACCGTGTGAACTCGGCTTTGTTTGTAGAGTGGAGATGATGAGAGGAGGAGAAATGGGCAGTGCAATGAGAGGATCCGGTCCTCGATCTCAATTTAATTTGATGAGATGAGGAGGTATTTTTACCTTCCGATCATGCAAGTGGCCAAGGAATTGAGGGTGGGATTAACTCTTTTGAAGAAGAAGTGCAAGGACCCTGGAATCAAAAGGTGGCCTGGCGAGCAGATGAACAGCTTGAGGTCTTTAATTCCCAGAGTTAAGGGCGTGTATGCATTTATGTAATAGAGGGCAATATGGTTATTACACACGAGATGGGCTTCATTTTTTGCTTCCGTGGATCTCAAATTTATGAAATGGATGCGTCTGTGTAGCACATTAATACGTGATATGAGGCCCACAAGACTATAATTTCTTTTAAAGGTATTTTTGAAAGGTTTTTTTTAAGTTGTTTTTTTTAATGTTTTTTCTTTTTTGGGAAGGTTCCACTAGACTATAATTAGTAAAACATTGTTGGACCATCCTATGGTTGTCCAGATCATTCATCTTGGTAGCTGACAGTTATGTGTAGGCTTTATAATTAGCTATATCTACCAGTGTCTTGTCCTAGTTTGCTTGATTTTAGAAACGGGTCAAAAATTCTAAAGTAAATATGTTTGAACTATCATGAAAAAAGTAAATTCTAGAATTTGTGATTTTTTAAAATAACTAATACAGTTTTGTGCCAATAAGTCCTTGCACTATTATAAGATGTTGGTTCCAACCAAATATAGAAATTTAGTGAGGCTAATCTTGGGCTTTTGCATAGTCGTCACTCCGCACTTTCTCCACCATTGGAATTGACATCTCCCACAAGCAATGGAGGACTTAGAGTTTTTGTTTAAGAGGTACAAACCCAAACAGATAATTGTATTTTGGAAACAAATACAAAATTTTCATTTGTTTTGGGAGTGGATGAGAAATTTTTATCTAAATTTTTGAAGCAAAATAAAAATTTTTACTATGATTTTAGAAGCAAACCGAGGTCCTATAGGTACGTCCGCCCCTATGTGAATGTATATATGTCCGCCCATGCCCATACATATTGGTCTTGGGAGCCGCTGGGTATGAAATCAATTATGTGAATAATTTTCTTTTAATCTCAGTTTCTAAGAGTTGGGATTTGTCTTATAACATTATCAGCAATATATTTATATAATGGGAACTGGTTTGATCAGTGGACAATCAAGGCCTCTCCTATCACTACAAAGAATCTCATCTGTTTTTTCTTGTCTTCCTTACTTCATTTATTATCTTCAACTAAAAGATCTCATGACATTTTTAACTTGATTGATTTATATAGAAGGGTCTTTTAGTTTATAATATTTTAGTTCGTTTTTAGATCTATATCTCTGTGAATGTGAGGTGTCAGGAATGAGTACTTGCTGTTTCAAGGGGTTGTCTGCGACTTTCCATTGTTTCTTCTAATTTTTGGACGCAAGGTTGTAATTTGTTTAATGGTTTCAATATTTATCCATCCCCTCTTCGTTATATACCTCAAGAGATTTATTCTTATGTATTAGTTACTTTTTAAGCACTTTAACTGTTCATGATTTTCCATGAAGAGGAGCCTGGAGAATGGTGAAAGCTTTTGAGCACCTAACTTTTTATTTGAATAATGGGCTTTTCTTTCTATTGATCTTTCATTTTTGTATATCGTTGCATTTTGAGAATTTTTTTTCCAATTCACCTTTGTTGATGGGTTTCAGAAGGGTGGCTTGGTTCAACAGTAAAGGTTTATCGGTAGCGTCTTAGAGGACACGGGTTCAAATTACGGAAACAACCTTTTCCAAATAAAGGTAATACTACATACATCTTACCTTCTTCAGACCCCGTTATACGGGAGCCTTATGCACTGGGCTGTCCTTTTTTTTTTTTTTATGGGTTTCTTTTTGCATTTTGAGATGATAAATAGGTTACCCAATCACTAGAAAACCAAAAAAAAAAAAAAGTGTATCCTTAACATGCAAAGGCAAACTAGCGCACTCAGGCACCTAAACATCATAGCATACTGGGGGCATGCAAGTGTGTAGATTTATTTAAACGCACATTTCGGTGTTATATATGTAACTAATAATTGCATGCAGATGCAAATGCCTTCCAACCTTTCTCAAATAGCCCAATTTGGACCTTTTGGATATAGTTTATTAATCAGATTTGTATTTCGGAAAGAATATTAGCATGCAGGTCTCTTTGTTTGCCTCTGCAACGATGGTAAGAGCTTGATGTTTGTACAGTTCTTATGTTAATAGTGAGTGTGAAAATATATTTTATTTATTTAGAATTTATTTTCTACCCAATGATATCTAATGTAAAGCCCCAAATTTCACTTTACCAATATTACACCTGAAGGATAGATTTTATTATTTTAGTCAGCTTAATTATTACTTTATTTTAAGGTCGAAGCTTAGGGCGGGCCCTTTTTGTTAGTTGTATGTATGAAACTCTTTATCGTCCGTCTCTACAAGGAGTTTTAAATTTGGTTGAAAACCTACAAAGATAAGGTTTTCCATATTGGAGCGAAATTGGACTCTTCAGATCCTTAGTATTCTGTTAGCTATTGTGAAGCATTATGATTTTGCCGTATCCATATCGGACTGTATTGGTACTGATACCAAAGGGCAAAGCATGTATCCGGGTACCATAGGATGTTGATGGTAAGCATGGTATAATCCTTCCTGGTTCATGACTCTGCTAATTTAGTGCAGCCGGAGTCTGCTGCCAGTTTTCAAGTTAATGTTAATATGAAGAAAAAAAGAGAGGCAGTGTTCTACAAAGGCATCTCCATCTGATGAAACTTGGATTATGGTTAGAGTCAATTGCTGTGTTGGTTAGAGTCAATTGCTGAGTTATGTTCATTAATAACCTCTTTTCTTAAAAGAGCTCGATTGCTCGAGCTTCTGGTCTGGATTTGAAAATTTTTGTAATTTGAAACTGCTTATGAATTGCTAGGAAAAAAAAAAGAAAAGGATTTTGATAGACTATTTGTATTGACTAAAAATTGTTATATCCTTGGGTTGTAACTCCTGCTTAACATTTACAGGATAGAGCGTACATATAGATATGGAAAACAAAGTCGCTTTCTAAGCGAGTGGGATAGTTCATGTAAAGAATGGAAACAGTGGTACTCTTCTATTTTTTTTATTTTTTATTTTTTGTCTGTTGGTTCATATTTCCCTATGACTACTATCCTCCAATTTTTTTTTTTTTTCATGTTTTCCTTGTTTTGATTGGATGGTCTTCTTCATGTCATGTGTAGAGTTTTGCATATTACGTCCACGATTCTTGTCCGAGCTCCTTTTCTTAAACCTGAATGTGCAAGTTCTTCTCCAATCAAGTTTCTCAGCTCTGTGAGTCTCTTTTTCATTTGTAGTGTTTTTAGCTGTTGAAGAAAAGCTTTTTCAGATGTAATGGTCCTCATGTTAATTTTTTGGTACCTGTTTTCTGTTATTTGGTCATCATATGAATAATTTTGTTTCATCCAAATGTGGGCCATGCATATACATGTTGTAAATCTAAGAATACTGAATTGGGCGTTTTATCTAATTCAGATTGTTGGAAAATATTTAATTCCAAAGCACTTAACGGAACTGAAGATGAACAGAGCGGTGAGCTGATGAAGATATGAACATAGTAATGAGCATAGCGGTGAGCTGATGAAATATATTTAATCTTTTTTGTATTTCAGTCTATAAATCTAAAGTCTACCAGTGTTCAACGTGTGTGTGAACAGGGAACACCTGGTCTAAAAATATATTCATATTCTTTGCAGTTTTTGAAATTTCTCACTCTTTCAAGGTCAACTCGATCATTAGGTAAGAAAAGCCTTTACTTTATGCCTCTAAAAAATAAGGCCTCAAAAAAAATTCTCATTTTTTATAATCCCAAAAAATAAGGCCTCGTAAAAGTAACTGAAGTAACTTAAATCTTCTCAAATCTCTAAAAACGAAATTGTCATCATTTTATTTCTCCGAAAGAATAAGGCCTTATAAAAGTAATTAAAGCAACTATCATACTTCTACATTTAAAAAAAAACCACTATCTTTTCATATTTCAAAAAAAAAAGAATAAAACCCATTTCACCATTGAGAAAATATTGCCATTGGAAGAAGAAAAAAACCCAAAAATCACAACAAGCAAGAAATCATTTTCTATTCTGAAAATTCTCCAGTTTGCACATTTATTTACGTATTAAGTCTTAATTGTATCAATCAAAGGTGGACTCAAGTGGCCTCCATAGTGCTCGGGCCGGGCCGGGCTGTGAAAGTGATACGCAAGCCCGCCCTGGGCTTTTCCTAGCAGGCTTTTTTGGGTGGGCCGGGCTTTAAGTAAAATGTCTAAGCCCAAGCCTGCCCATTGGGCTTTTTCTGGCTGGCCAATTAGGCCGGTTTTTTTTAATTTTTTTTATCTTTTAATAACATCATTTTAAAATGAAAAATTAAACACACACTTTGTTTAACTTGCATTACTACAAAAATTTGAATACATTGTAGACCAAAAATAAATAAATAAATTGAGTCACAACACTTTGTTAATTGAAAAGACAATAATAATATTTTTACTAGTCAAATAATTACTCATAGACCATTGCACAAAAAGTGAAATGAGGGATTGGCATCACTATAGGATATGTACTTCTTAACTAGGTTGGCACCTATACACCTATTAATCATTTGTAGTACACAACCTCAATAATTTGTACTTTACATAATATAAGAAAAGGGAAAAAAATCATTATTTTTTCAGGAGAGCTATCCTCAATCCAAGATGGTCTTGATATTGTTAGACTTGCTAATTGGTCTGCAAGTTCTCGATCCCGGTCAACTTGTTGCATTCTTGAATCCGCCAATTGCCAATCTTTTAAGCAAATTAATGCTTCAACGGTGTCTAGGCTCAAATTGCTCATCTTTTCAAAAATTACTTGACCACCTGCACTAAAAGTAGCTTCAGATGCAACAGTAAAAACTGGAACTGTTAGTATATCATGGGCCATTATAGAAAGTAGAGGATATCTAGGCTCTTATGATTTTCACCATGATAATATATCAAATGAGTCATCATCATCATCATGTTTAACTATTGGTTGGTCAAGATAACGTGGTAATTCAGGCATGAAACCACTGGCAGTAGTATTAGAAGATATTCTTCTACTTTTAAGCAATGACATTGCTCTCCCTTGTGATGATGATAAGGTGGTGCTCATGGTGTACACAAAAGACGTCCCATCTTCACCTATAATGGTTTTATAAAAATCATATAAATTAGTTAATTTAGACCTTGTCAAATCAATTGTAAGTGCAATTTTTTCAATATCTTCTTGACTAGTATGATATACTTTTAACCATTGTTCTGAAGCATCAATTTTTAAACAAGGATTTATAACAATATCAAAACACAAAATAAGTGCTAAAGTCTCAAAATATTTGTCAAATTTTGATCTCATGACAATCAATACATCTATAAAAATATCAAGAAAAGAATAAGTTTGAAAATTCCTATAAATATTTACTAATTGAATAATAACATGACATACTGTAGGATAATATATACAACAAAAAATTTTGGTTGAGCTATCAAAAACTTCTAAAAAAATCTCTAACAATTTTAGTAATAGTCCAATCATATTCACAAGGTGTTATAATATTGGAATTTGGTGTAGTATTTTGCATTTACACAATATAATAATTTAAAACCTTTTTATATTCAGTAGCATTTTTTAAAAGTTCAAAAGTAGAACTCCACCTAATAGGTATGTCTAAATTAATACTTTTTTTTATTCATACCATGATGCTTACAACACTTTTTGTTCAATTCATACCCATTTACAAAAGGATTAATATTACGTACAATTTTTTTTAATTTTTTCAATTGAATCATCTAATATAGATAAACCATCTTATGCAATCAAATTTAAAATATGAGCACAACACGTACATGAAATATCTCAGTTTGAATTGAATCAAAGGTAAATCAAGCATACTTTTTAAAGTTCGTTCAGCTACATCATTGTTTGTAGCATTATCTAATGTTATTGAAAAAATTATTTTAGAAATATCCCATGCTATCAATTCATCATGAATTACATTTGCAATTGTAAAACTAGTGTGTGTAGAGTTTCAATCATTTTGAAAGATATTATTCTTTTGTTCAAGCTCCATTCTTCATCTACAAAATGTGCAGTTAAGGACAAATAACCCATGTGATCAGCTTTTGAAGTCCATAAATCAGAAGTTAAATAGATTTTTCCATTAAAATTTTAAAAATACGTTTTCAAATTTACACGATATTGGTTAAAACCTTTTATAACATCTCTTTTAGCAGTTGAGGCTGAAAATCCAGTATATTGAGGATTTAATCCTCTTTGTACCATACTCATAAAATCATGTTTTTCTACAAAAGTAAAAGGATATTCTGCTCTAACTATATAATCTACAACTTCATTATAAGCATGTGAAGGATCATAACTAAAACATGCCAATTTTCCCTCAAAATCTTTATTTAATTGCATTTGAGTTCTAATGTCTACTTGATTTTCATGTCTTTCAAGACATTGTTTATGGTGTCTACTTAAATGACTAGTTCCATCATTTGAAGAGTCAGCAAACAATTTCCCACATCAATAATGTTTTGCTTTTGTAATTTGAACTCCATCAACAATAGTTCTCATAAAAATTCCAAACAAGTGAAGTAGTTTTTATAGAAGATGATGGTGGTGGGGCTGTTGGAGGACCTATGGATTCAACTCTCATAGATTCAATCTCTTCATCATCTATGGTCATTGGATATTCATGACTAGCCATGCTAATTCTAAAAATAAACAAATAATAAAGTAAACTAATAAATTATAAAAATGTAAGCAAATATAAATTTAACAAGAGAGAATGATTTTACTAATATTGAAGAAATAGAATTTGAGTGCCTGAGAGCTTGAGTGCTTAAGGCTTGAGAGCTTGAGACATAAGATATTAAGAAGTTTGAGAAAAATAAATAATGAGAGAAGAGACAAGAGAGCTTGTAAATTGGTGTAGTATTGAGGAAAATGGCTTACCTATTTATAGATTTGATTATGAATAAATTAATTGTTGCATGCCTTGGAAGGAATTAATGTTATATAGACATCGCACTTCAAGGAAATGGAATGAATTAATGTTCAGTTGTTCACTAGCTGTTGCATAGACTAATCACTGATGGATTGCACATTATAGAATTAACGTCACAGGAATTTTGGTCAGGAATTAAAGTCACAGTGCACTTGTTCACTACCCAAGGTCACAGTGTCTCACACTATCACTAGCCTTTACATGGTGATGGACTGATGGTCACATGAGTAGTGGAGTCGTTGTCATATAAAAGAAAGACAGGTGTCTTGTTGTTTGCATTAAGAATATAGTAACTGTACAAATAGTTGGAAGCCTGCATCTACATAAATGCATTTATGAGTTTGCTAGCTGCTGCAGCCTACATGGATAGCCTACAAATAGCTGGATGCCTCTATATAAATGAAGGGAGTTGCTATATGTACATTGATTTTCTCTTCTTACATAAGAATTTTAATAATTTTTTATTACTATTTTGCCTTTGCATGAAATGACCAAAAAGCCCTTATTTCTTATAAACTTAAATTAATAGTTATTTTCTTACACACCCACACTTTCTCCTTCCCTCTTCCCTCTAAGAGACCATCTTTCAACAACAATTCCATCTCCTTCCCTCTTCCTTCAAAAAAAAGCATCATCTAACTCATTTTCCATCTCTTTTCCGTCTTCCCTCTAAGAGAGCATCATCTTCTAAGAGAGCATCACCATCCTTTTCCTTCCCTCGTCATCCTCTTCATGTTCATTGTCTTCCAAGTAGTGTTCTTCTGATTGTTCCGACTCTTCAACAATTGCTTCTTCAATACGTTGACGATATCTTCTTTCAGATATCGTCGGTTGAGCTCTAAAACTACTAGCCATATTTGTAGGTATTAATTTACACCAGAATGAGCACTCTTCAATTCTTTCAGTATACCCAACACTATTGTTCGGCCCTATCTAGCTGAATAACTCTATGTTTAGTCACAGTGGACCAAACAAATTCAATTTGTTCAGCCACATGAGGCTGAACACATTGCACATGTTTGGTCTATCGTAACTGAACAGTCTTCATCATGTTCGGCTTTGTGTGACCAAATAATGTGAATCCTATTCGGCGTTGCACGGCCGAACATGACGACGGGCATTCCAACGAAATTCACATGAAAGCACCAAATTTAGTCAAAACATTCACACAATAAAAGGGATGATGCACATATATTTTTTTATAAAAATCCAAAAATTCAAGAACCCATTTTAATGAATATTGTGCAGAAAAGGAGAGAAAATACCTTTGACATTGGTGGAGAAGAGAAGAGAAAATACCTTTGACAATGGTGGAGAAGAGAAGCTACCCTTAAGATTAGAGAGGAATGGAGGACGAGATTGTTTTCATGGAGGAGGAAGGAGAGAAAAGGAAGATGAGCAAAGGGAAGAGCAAAGGAAGATGAGAATGTGTAACAAGAAAGAGAAAATGGTGTTTGGAGTGGTTGGGGTATCTTTTATAAATGTGGTGACTGTAAAGAGAAAAAAACCATACTTACTCACTTACTTATATGTGTACAAAGAGAAACCATGTAAGAAGAAAAAAAATCAGTATGCATATGGTAGCTCTCTAAATGAATTATGAGTTCGCTAGTTGGTATAGCCTATACATGAATAGCCTACAAATAGCTGGAAGCCTACATAAATGAATTATGAATTTGCTAGTTGCTACAGCCTACATGAATAGCTTGTGGGCTTGTGGGCAAGCTAGCGGGCCGGGCGATCGAGTGGGCTGGTAGGCAAGCTGGGCCGTGCTTTAAACCCTAAGCCTAAGCCCAGCCCAAACATTATCCGGGCTGGGGTAACCTGTCCGATGACCGGGCTTGGGCAAGGCTAAAACAGTCGAGTTAGGCAAGCTTTTTGGAAAAATTTTAAAATGGGATTTAACTTTTTAGCACATTTCAAATCAGGACTTAAGTTTTTTACCTTCCTTTTGGATGAGGGCAAAACGCTAGATTGCACATTTTCAAGTGATTTTTTCCCTTAGGTTTTTCAAAAACACAAAAATAACCTTTGGCATTTTAATCCATGAACAATGTTCTCCTCCCTTCTCCATGACTTCCACCTATGTCGGTGAGTTCTGGCAGCCAAGGTCCGCGTTGGAAGGCAGAAACCAAATACATGCAAACTGCCCACCAACATTAGTGGATCATGGCAGTTTCTTTGCACCCATTCCCACCTTAACCATCACATTCATTTTCTCTTTACAAATAGATGGCCACGCCAACCAGCCACTTACACAACTCTATCCATCTATCCAACATATGGGTGCATCACATACAAGTTACAAGCACTTGTGTATAATCATGCCATGTGTTGTCGATCCTAAGGTTGAGGGAGTCTTAATAGAAGGAAAGGAACAGCTCCACTAGAACATGATCTAAGGTCACGATATCTCCTATATCATCTCTCTCTATTGACAAAAAATTGGACAGGCAACAATGAAACATGAAAAAGGAAATTCTTGACGAAAAAAACTCCAAAATCTTCCAATTGTCACACATAATGGAGATATGAGAGTCCTAGCGTCCCCCTTCAACAAACACCAGGGCCACATCTTTCATCATCAACAAATTCCTCTTCTTCTTCTTCTTCTTCTTCTTTCTTCTACGCTAGACCCTATCCCATCAATCTTCCCAACAACAACAGTCTCAACAATATTAAGGAGAAGAGGAAGAGTGTAACGGCCGTTGGATCCTCCTCCGAAAACACCTATCCCGTTTCAATCTGGATCTCCTAGGTCATTGCTCTTACTACCCAATCTACAAAGACTTGTGCCCCTGCATCACCAACCATGGGATCCGCCCCAAGACCCACAACCGCTCCCACAGCTAGGTGCCGCACCGACCGTCACAAGAAAATGTAAAATCTTGCCATTTGTCCTCATCTGAAATAAATGTGGAAACTTAAGCCGTGATTTGAAATGTCCTAGATAGGTTCAATTTTGAAAAATTTTTTTATTTTACATCAAGTAAGTATAAAATATTTAATAATTAATTTTTTTTTCTCTTCATTTGTAAATTAGCATCCATATTTATACATTTATTCTACTAGTTTCAATTTTATTTTTAATTGAAAATCCTAAAAGTGCATAATCTCTCCCTCAATTTATATAAAAAAGTTTCAAATTTAAAAAATATTAATAATAATAAGAAAGGGCATGTGGGCCGGCCCATGGGTAGGAGGCTCAGCCCATGTGGGCATGGCCCAAAACGACACAATTGGGACCATGTTGGACTAGCCCTGATAGAGACTCGCGACCGACTCTCTTCCTTCTACGCATCCTCCTGCACGGCAACATTAACTTCAGTTTTCACTTCTGACAAAAAAAAAAAAAACTGCAGTTTTTATTTTTGACAGACATAGGAGCGTAAGAGGAGCATCATCTTGTGAAAACTTTCCAAGTTTCCCAGAACCAGAAGAGAAACTAATTAAAAATACTAGAAGAGAAATTCATCAGTTTTTTATATCTCATAGCCCACTTGTAAATTTTCACGCTGGGCCATTTTATTTTAAATTTAAAGAAAAACACCTAGCCTTTACGTTTTATGATTAAAAACAATTCTCGTAAGGTGAGTATTAAAATATAACATATAAAGCACTAAAGTTTAGCAAAGCTTATAATTTTATGCATTTGAATTGATCAACGTAAAGCTTCTGCTATAAAATTATGATTGATCAATAGATAGAGAGCAACCAAAAACCTGTCACATACCACACACCCACTTTTTGTGTTCCCTTTGCGCGGATGGGATTTAGAGCAAGAGAAAACATTTCACGTGTGGATAAAGAGAAAACAATCAAAGTCCTTTTTTTTTTTTCTGATTTGAAGGATACAATCAATCGAAAATAATTTTTAGCTTTTTAGGCCAGGGTTACCTAGATACTATTCTACCCAACAGAAGTTATCTGGGTTAAATCGATCCAGATTGCAGATCTGTTTTTAGTGGGTCGCCATATCAAAGATTCTCTGCATAAATTTATTTTATGTCTCAGATCTTCCATGGGTTAGGATCATGGTCGTCTTCAACTGGGACCCAAATTTTCATCATTCAACATCAGAATTAAAAATCACGTTATATAATAAATATGGCATCCTTTCAACATGACGAAATCATAAATGTGTATTTAACTCAAGCAATCCAAAAATATGACTGAATTGTAATCCACGTATCTTCATCTTGGAAGAAGAAGGAATCGTTACAATTTTTTTATTAAAAAAAGATAAAACTCTTTTGTTTTTTTTTTGTTTGGCTTATGTCTTGTATTTTAGGTTCATCGAATTGATCCATTGGATTAGTTAGGGACTCGGCTTTGAGTTAAGGGTATTTTAGTCTTTATATCAAGCTTTCTTAAGGTTAAGAAAGGAGTGCTTCTGATGGCGCACACCCTTTTTATATCCAGAGTTGTCGGGTGAAGAAAGGGGCAGAGGAGGTAGGGGTGGGGGAGATAATAGAGAAGGGAGAGAGGGAGGGAGAGGGAGAGGGTGAGGGAGATGGGTTGAGGGGTGGGGAAAGCGCGGAGGAGGGAGAGGTGGGGGCAGTGGCAGACCCAGGATTTTCGTTTGAGAGGAGATGATGATGGTCAATTGAAAAAGTTATTTTATCAATATACTTTCTTCCTACTATAGCAAAAAAGATTGCCCACAAATTGAAATGTAAAAAGAAAAAAAAGCCCCCACAAATTCAACTTCAACAAATAAAAACAAAGAAAAGAAATATAGAAAAACAAAATGAAATGATGCATTTAAAAGAAAAAATTCACAAATTCAATATTAAAACCTTTTAATTTGAAATGAGAGTCTTTTCAATTGGGAATTAGGTGCATCATCATGGACATACCATAAAGATACTTGATCATTAACACATAAAAGCCATAAAATATTAAAAAAAACCTAAATCAAAACAAGAATCCATATAAATTTATCCAAAAAAAATCCAGAAGATGAAAATTCACCCATAATTCGGAGAGAAGACACTGTGTATAATAAACAAATGTTTCCAAGCTTTTTTAAAAATTTTTGAAATTCAAATTCCCCCTTTTTGTTTTAAAAAAATTCAAAATTTCCTCATCCTTTAAAAAAAAAAGTCAAAAAGTCATTACTAAATTATAGAAAAATCTATATTTTTATGCAAAAAGAATAAAAGAGAATTTATATCAAACAATTAAAAACAAAAAGTCATCATAACCAAATCATATATTATTCTTTCTTAATTTTTAGTTTACTCTATTTTACTCTGCCTCTCAAATAAACAATCCCTTATGTAAAGTAATCTTTGAGATTTGAGAGCAAGCGAGAAAAACATATCTATGGTTTTACGAGGTGAGCTTGCCGGCATTAAAAAGTTAAAAATCGAGGCATGTTTGGCCGCTATTCTCGTGAAAGGAGAGCAGTTCTTTATTTAGAGTATTTGCTTGATTTTTAGAACTGCTACACTTCGGGATTTCTCCCATGGCATTCCACATTTAGCAAAATGGAGCTATGGATTTACATATATTGCATCCAACATTGACAGATTTTTCTCAATTTTCTCACAGTCTAATGAGTTAGAGGATTTGCTTGATTTTTAAAAATGCTACACTTGAGGATTTCTCCCATGGCATTCCACATTTGGCAAACATCAATGGAACATCTAATGTTGACAGATTTTTCTCAATTTTCTCACAACCAAAAGAGTCAAGCCATAAAATCTAAATGCCTGTGTCATTCCACAGCTGATGGACATCCAATCTCTATTTGGTCAGGATGGTATAAGCCAATGGTTTACACACCCACATCTACTAATCCAGACATGGCACCACCAACACAGTTGATGGACATCCTTACTAAGGATTTCTCTCAGGGCATCTCACATTTGCCAAACATTTATGGAGCTATGGATATATATTATCTTACATTCAACCGTGACAAGTTTTTCTTTAATTTCTCATAATTCAAAATTTAGCCCCTAGGCATTTTTGACATTCTTCGGATTTTCATTGTAGATCCATAGAAATTTAAAAAAATTATTTTTTAGGGCATGGACCTTTTTCCAATATGTCGAAATACTTGAGGAATCAACAATTACAAATTGATCTTGTAACCATTGTGGACCTTGTAAACATAATTAATGGTTTGGATTGTGATTATGGGACAAAGGTATAGTTTCAAAGTAAAGAATGGCAATCTTTAATTTATCACTTGTGGCACGATTCATCCGCTTGTCATCTTTAAACTGTGGATGCTCAATGCTCATCAGTCTTTTTGTCATATTCTCACAATTCGTGATGAATTTGGCTTTCAAATTTAAATTTGGAGTCGGTTTAGGCCTTTTGAAGAGATTGAGCGGTTCGGATATTGCAAATGGGACCTGTAGAAATTCATAAATCATGGTCCAAAGGCTTGCATTTTTTGCTAATATCTTAAAATATGCAAGGAATAAATAGATGAGATTTGACTAGGTAATTGTTTTAGACCTTTTAAACATGATTAATGGTTTGAATCTTAATTATGGGACACATGACGTTGCCACAACAAAAATCAATAATCTATAAGTTTCCACCCAAAGTACTGCTCATCTACAGATCCTCAAGCACGAGAACTGGATTTGTGGAATTTGGGATGAGGAGGTCCGACTTTGAGTTCATCCTAACCATTCAAAGATAAATCTTATCCCCTCTGACCATATATCATCAAGTTTCAACTCAAAGGGAATGGATCCTACCATTATGGTGCTCGATTGGACGGCGGGACCCTCTCCTTTTGAGCTAAGGATATATGGTTTGAGGGGATAAAATCATCTTAAATGGTATTATGGCTGCAACGAAAGATTCGACTAAATGGAAAAGAGCTCCGTTGTATTAAGAGAAAATTTTTGTAGTTATTTTCATATTAAGAAAAAAGGACAGAATTTTAAAAAAAAATTTAAATTAGGGCTTAAATTTTCTAGTAAGTTTTCAATTAAGGGTAACTGGTCATTTAAAGTTATTTTTTGGCGACTTTTTTCCTTTTTTTCTTAAAAACACTCAAATTATAAAAAATTATTAGAAAACTTAGATCTTAATTTTAAAATTTTTAAAAGTTGTGTGATTTTTGAAATATGAAAACAAATTAAGTCCTATGACAACAAATTAATTCCTTTAAAAAAATTTTTTTTTTCATTCCGTTTAAAAACCCCTCCATCTTATCCTGTAAAAATGAGGATACAAGTGTCGGTTTATCCGTTTGTTTCTCCAACTGAAATGAGGTGGTGTTCTGCTAAAATCATCTACATCAAATGTATCAATATTACCTGTTCATGTACAGACAACGGAGGGTGTGTGGTGGTGCTTGCATTTTTAGTCGAAGCGGTGGTTGCTTGTCTCGCACGAGACACTGACCAGGCCCACCTTATCACATGAATTCAAACCTTGTGAATGAAAAGAATCTTGCTTTTTATGACTTTACTAGTGGAATACCTGTTTTTCTCCTGTGCAGGGGCTTCAAACTGGCGGGACTAAAGTAAAATTAAGAGATAGAAAAGGGTATTTATACTTTTTTTTTATTTTATGAGGGAACCCATTTCATGAGTGAGAGTTGTACATGTAAAGGATCTAAAATTCTGTATATGATTGGTATTGAGCTTCAATGATGAGCAAATGTCAAAATTATCTACCAAATGGAAATTAAAGTCTTATTTTCACTCTATACTTTTTTTCCCTTAGTTATAGGGGTTGAGACCCCTTTAAAAGAGGGTAGTAGACCTGAGAGAGATTATAGAGCCTTTCGGCAAAATAAGGCCCCTGTCGAACTTGTATAGCTAGATGAAAGCTGCCTTCTCTAACCATTCAAGTAAAAAGTTGCTCTCTTTCCACTCTACAGTTATGAAAAAGAAATTTTCTTGTGAGCCTTGTAGGAGGGTATTAAGCTTTATTATTATCACCTTTATAAAAGTTAAAATGCCATCTAACAAAGCTTCTCATTTGGTATGATTGATTTAACATAAAGATTCCTGTCTATTATCCGTTATCTATTTTGCCAAGATAAGGTATGGTAAAGAGTCTCTCCATCATGGGCTTTGGTGTGTGATGGTGCTTCCACAGCTAGTTATGCATGTCTCCCACCATTCTAACGAGTAGCAGTTCTATACTAAGTCGTGTGGGACTTTCTTTTGGCATGTGGGGGCTACTTTTCCATTTGAATGCACCGTCTCAATTTGCATGATCCGATATCAAAACTGAAAACCAATCTGGATTGAAACATGGCCATCCTTCTAATAGGATAAAATCTTAAACCTAATAGCTTCCCCAATTCATGAATTAAAATGAATTGTGATTTAGGTAACTTTCTATTCAACGAAGTAGAGATTTATTATAACTTTTATAAGAAAAGCCATAAAACTCTGTTGTTTCTTTCTTTTTTCTAGCATTTCCTTCGAAATTAAAGAAAATTATCTTTTCTTAAAATAAAAGACTATTTTGTTAATTAACTTATATAAGTTGTTTGAGTTTTGTGTGCATTAAATCACAAAATTCCCATTTTAATGCGCTTGTTTCCCCTCATTTATTCTCTTCTTTATTTCTTAGAGTTCCACATCGGTTATGTGGAATTCATAATGAGGTGTTTATAATGAATTCATCATAGGCTTATGGTGTTAAGCTTCTATAGTGGTGGTAACCACATAAGTGCATACGCACCAGCCGTCTCAGGCCTGCTTGTCCTTGTTGGGTTGTGTCTTGTTGGACGGCTCACTGGTGGTGGTGGATTGGTCTTGGTCCTCCTTGCGGGTTGGGCCTTGACCTTGTGTGTGTATTTTTGGACTGATGGTGGATCCGTAACCATTAGCGTAACAGTTTTTGCATTAATATGCATTTACGTTACCTAACTGTTGCGTGGTATGCCTGGAAACCCTTATATAAAGGGGTTGCGGCTTACCGGCTTACTCAAGAACTCCTATATAAAGGGTTCTGGGGTGAGTTTCTCTTCACAACTGCTAATTCCTCTTGTCAATTGGAGACTCCATGCAGGAAGCGATCTTATTTTGGAAAAGATGTCTGAGAGTTCATCTGCACTTGTATGGGAGCAAAATCTACCTAAATAAAAGGTTTTAAAAGACATTATTTGGCTACCAATTATTTTGGTGATTTTAATACTTTCATGGGATTATTTAAATTTTGCAACTAATAATTCTCGTACACAAGAATACAGCACAAATTGTTTTCATTTTCTTATCACCATTGCTGTCATATCAGTGTGCTTTATATAAATTAAATCTCTGAAAATTGAGAGAGAGAGAGAGAGAGAGAGAGAGAGAGAGAGAGAGAGAGAGAGAGAGAGAGAGATCTTTAGTTTAACCCAGGTGGGCTTGCCTGCATAAACAATCAAAATCTGCAGAGATTTTAGTGTTAGATTGAATTCAAGTGTAATCAGGAAACCGACCTCTAAGTGTAGCTAGCTGACACTTGAAGGAAGCAAGTCAATCAAAACAATGAAGGAAGCAAGTAGAAATTAAGAAACTGGCCTCTAACTGTAACTGCTAGTGTAATCAGGAAACTGACCTCTAAGTGTAGCTGACACCTGAAGGAAGCAAGTCAATCAAAACAATGACGGTGGCAAGCAGAAATTAAGAAACTGGCCTCTAGGTGTAACTGCTGGCTCATTATTTAAAATTGATATCCATACAAATCGATATCAAATCAGGCCATTGTGCAAATTGATGCAAAGCACCTGGAAGTCGAACCTCATGAGCCAGCAGTAACACTGGGAGATGCCCATACTAACCCTGAACCAATGTCCATATTGCGATATTCCATCCGTTTCAACTTTTACTTGGATGCTGTGGTAAAATCATGGGTCTGCAAAGGTGTCAATTAGCAGGTCACTTGCCAACTACCAACCAAAGCCTTCCTCTCTCTCTGAAAAAGTTGGACAATGCCTGTTACTGTGATAATTGAATCCCGCGGCAAGGGTGTGCGATAGTACTTTGCATAATTGCACTGCTGGTCATGCGTGCCTCCCACGTTAGAGACAATAAGGGCCCAAGGGCCACATGAATTCAGACTAGTAAATAAAAAGAGGGTTTTCCTTTGGAACCAAGATCTTAAAACAAATTATACGGTTATTGTGGCGGGACCAATCAGGACCCTTTATATGCATGACTTGCTTCAGACAGGGTGGAGCTGAAGAAAAGCGAGAAACCATAGGGGCATTTACTTGGAAGCCATTTCATCAGTGAGGAAAAGCCAAAAGAGGAAAGGGAAGAGAAGAAGAAAAAGAGAAATGAGAGCAGTGAAGAAAGAAGAAAGTAGAAGAAGAACTAGGAGAGGATAGGGGAGAGGAAGCAGCAGTGGCTCAGGTATTTATCTCTCCCTCTCATCTTTCTTCAATTATCAGCTGACACGGCCATACAAATGAGTATGATATGTACTAAAATATGTAAGCTAATTTATACAAGAATACTTTATTATATTAATAATGTCATGTTAATCATGCAATCTCACTTTGCCAATATGTCTACGTGATAATTAGTTGTTAACATTTAGGGAAAAAATGAGTGTTTATAATTGGTATTTCAAACAACTGATGGGATTTCATAGATCAAAACACTTGAGTCCTGCTTTGATGGAAAGAGGGAGAGGAAGAAAGGAGGGGAAAAGAAGATTTGAGCGACAATATCATCGCTCAACTGAAATGAACAACAACGATATAGTTGCACCAACAAGGAATGATTTGCAGGAGGGCCTTTATTGTTATAAATTCTGTGCTGGCCTTCCTGATGCACTAGGCATCTAACTTAATTTTTCAAGTAAGTTCCTCAAAGGTTAAGAAAAAAGCTAAAATCGATTGTTGTGAGTGGTTTTCTTGAATCAAGTGGCCGATGGCTTAAGAGTTCTTTGATATTAGTGAGAACTCACATTCTATCACACCCCGAACCCGAAAGTCAGGGATTAGGGTGGATCCTGAGACGTGACACACATAATCCATAGCAATCTGTGCCATATCAAAACATGTATGAACTGCTACAAAGGTGATTCGACAGGTACGCATGTGGAAGATCCATAAACACATATCAATTAATTGAATTATTAAGCAAAAACCTGTAATGTACACTTGTAATCGTCATAGACATTAATAAAATATTCATTCATCCATAATTATAAACCAAGTCTGTTAATTAACCATCCACATGCATAAATTAACAAGGTTCATAAACATGTTCGAAATGCAAAATAACATATCCATCAAGGCAACCCTAAGCAATATAACAATCATGCATGATCTATCCATGAGCCAAGCCATGGCTGCAACCTAACAAGCCAAAATAAAATCTTGCAACGCACTTCTCTGGATGACTAATAAAACACGGCATCCTCATTCTACTTGTCTACACTCCAAGATACCGTTGAGGTTCCCTCTGGAGTCGCATCGATTGCAGCACGAGCATCGGGTTCTGTACTTATAACACTAAGGGTACCACTATTAATAGACAATTAAGCAAATATAAAGTACATAAGCTGTCATAATATATCAATTGAATTAGAATTATATTGATTTAAAAGAAAGCAATGTCGAGAACTAAGCATATTTTGTATGTGAATAAATATGAGTAAGGAATCATAAAAAGAAATATATTAATTTATTAGTTGGCATCCACGTAGCTATTTTCTCTTAAGAAAGACCATAGCATGTGGTGGGAAATCACTAGTGGTTGGGCCATGATTGGTCTAGCTACCTTAAGAGTGCCAACCAACTCTTTATATGACTACTGTCGTTGGTAACAGATAAAATACCCTCATTCGATCCCATCAAACCTCCTATGGGTACAAGCTAAGTGGTGTTGACTCAATGCCTTTAGACCGATCAAAATTCATACCTTTATACTTTCTTATATAGCGATCGACTCATTACTATACGGAACATATACTAGTATTGTGGTTGTATCCAATCATGAGAGAATTCGGAATAAAATTGAATAGCCAATTAACAAACAATGCATTCTCAATTGCATCTAGGAAGGAATTATTCCAACCCAATACTTCCAAAAGACTACTGATAGTCTTACTATTGCCAATGGGCAGAAACTATTCATTAATTACCAATTAAAAGGCACTTACATATGTAATAATGGCATATGTATGCGTACTCATTTTTATCTTATAAAAAATCTTTTCCAACAAATAATGGCATATGTATGCCTACTCATTTTTATCATATAAAAAATCTTTCCCAACAAGTTATTTTGGGAAGCCCATTTCTTACTTCTATTATGCCAATAGAGCAAATTGATTCTAAAGGATTCAGTGGAAATTTTAATAATCACAAAGTCCAGTTTGAATTTATCACTGAACCAAAAACTAAAATTCTCAACTTTCTTAGAGATACTATTAACTATAAAGAAAAACATATCTATTTCTTATAGCAAGAAATAATGTTTTTAAATATCGAACACCAATTGCTTTATGCACAAATAAAAAATAATATTGAAAAAATTCATCAACAATTTATCATGAAATCTACAGTGATACTCCTAATGCTTTCTGGAATAGAAAACAACATAATATTGTTTCTCTTCCCTATGAAAAAGATTTTAATGAAAAATCCATTTCTACAAAGACTCATCTAAGCCAAATTAAAAAAGAATATTTAAATCTGTATAAAACTGAAATCCAAAATCTTTTGGAGAAAAATTTAATTAGGAAAAGTTATTCTCCTTGGAGTTGCACTGTTTTTTTTTATGTAAATAAAAATGCAGAAAAAGGAAAGATGAGTGCCTTTATTAGTAATCAATTATAAACATCTGAATAATTGTTTAAAATGGATAAGATGTCCAATCCTTAATATAAAAAAAAGATCTTTTAGACAAACTCCATTCTGCAAAAATATTTTCCAAATTTGATCTAAAATCTAGATATTGGCAAATCCAAATTATTGAAGTAGACAAATACAAAACTACTTTTACTGTCCCATTTGGATATTACGAATGAAATGTAATGCCATTTGGATTAAAAAAAATACCCCTTCTAAATTTCAGAATATTATGGATGAAATATTTAATCCCTATTCAGAATTTTCCATTGTATATCTAGATGACATTTTAATCTTTTCAAAATCTATTGATCAGTATTTCAAACATCTTATAATTTTTAAAGATGTTATTAAAAGAAATGGCTTGGTGATCTCTGCCCCAAAAATAAAACTTTTCCAAACAACTGTCCGATTTCTAGGACATAATATACACCAAGGGAAAATCATCCCTATTGATCAAAGTATTGAATTTGCCTCCAAATTTCCAAATGAGATAATTGACAAGACGCAATTACAAAGATTTTTAGGAAGTCTGAATTATATTTCAGATTATTATCCTAAACTGGCCTAGGATGCAGATATTCTTTATGAAAGACTAAAAAAGCATCATTCTCTATAGACAGAGGCTGATACTAGAGCTGTTCGTCAGATTAAAAGTTAAACAATTACCCTGTCTTACTGTTGCTGATCCTCAATCATATAAAATTGTGGAAACTGACGCCTCTAATAAAGGTTATGGAGGCATTCTGCAAAGAAAAATCTTACTTCTAATACAGAAGAATTAGTTAGATTCACTTTAGGCATTTGGAAGAATGCTCGAATTAATTATTCTATAATAAAGAAAGAAATTCTTTCTATTGTGAAATGTGTTTCTAAATTTCAAGATGATTTACTAAATCAACGATTTCTAATTAGAATTGATTGTAGTTCTGCTAAACAGATCCTAAAGAAGGAAATTAAAAATCTAGCCTCTAAGCAAATTTTTGCTGGATGGCAAGCTAATTTATCTGCCTTTGATCTTGATATTGAATATACTAAGGGAGTAGCAAATTCCCTTCTTGATTTTCTCACTTGTGGATTTTTGCAGAGCACAATCATGAGCTCCTTTGTCCAAGGCGGAGGCCGCGGCTTAGGCAAAAGAAAAGCCCCTCAGCCTTCTCCAGACGATCCAGAATTCTGGCAAATAGTTCAGTCCAGAGCTAAGGCCAATAAAGGGCCTATTTTTTCAGGAGTTAATCCTACTCCAATAGAAGCAGCAGCAATGAAATCTGCCAAGGGGGTCCTCCTCCAAGAACCTCAATTTATGCAAAAACCAATATGTGAAACTATTTTGGTAATTAGCCAAGAAGATCAGCAATGGATGACTGATCCTTGGAAAATTAAGCAAACATATCTGGGTACCGAGAGCTTTGCTGCACCCGATGGCAAATATCGCTATATCTATGAAGCAATGCTTCAAGAAACAGGCTCTGTGGAAATTAGCCACACTCTTCAAAATTCAAATAAGAGAGAAAGCCCAATTAGCTATAGCAAATGCATTATCAAAAGAATAATTAGACCTACAGAATGGGATTTTGATTTAAACAAATCCCGTAGGCTTTCAACAGGACAATCCTACAATTATTGGGATTACATACAAGCATGGAAAAATACTTTTTATTATCAAAATCCTCAACATAAACACTCATGGTTTATTAAATTATGCCCAGAATTAGCTAAATTTTGTTTTCCCAATTGGTTTTTTGAATGGTGGGAGAAATTTGGCCCTACAATTGACGCTTTTCCTGAATCTATAAGAAAATTATTTCCACAATGGCGATCTAAGCATCCTCAATTAAGAGGAAAAGATACTTATCCTATGGAATTCCCATCCTTATTATTTTTCACTGAATTTGGACTCCCATGGATTTGGAAATGGGATATTCTTACCACTTTCAATCACTACAAAGTCCCAATTTTACAAAGGACTTTTTGGTTTAGATGGTGGAATAAATTCCCCAACCTTGAAGATAAAGTTCAAGAAATACAAAAAGCCATACACCAATTCCTTAATCCAATCATTCCATCTGTTAGCTTAATCGAAAGCTCCTCTTCTAATCCTTTTGATTTATTAAAAAATCAATTAAGAGCTCAATTTCCTCATATTTCGAATCAAGAACTAGTGATTAAATGTATGGAAGTAATGAAAGCTTCCTTTGTTCAATCTTTCTCTCCTCCTGTGAAATATGATGCTTCTATGACATCAACTCACAAGAATGATGATGAGCACAATCCATCCACCTGCCTTGCTGATGAATCACAAGACCCCATTCAGGATGCTTCTATCGAAGATTATTGGGATTCCCTCACCGAAGTCATGGCTGAAAAGTTTTCAAAGCAATCAAACTAGTGGTAGGACCACCAATTTTGTCTCTTTCCACTATCGACAAAGCATCATTATATAAAGATGCTGCAATAATTCCACTACCAACAGCGCCGGCTCATCCTTCTATACCAGCACACAATGCACAAGGCCTTATTTGCAAGCGCACCATATTCAAGCACCTTCTTTGGACTTAATTTTAGTTGAAGTTTGCGGACTCCAAAGTTGTTAAGTTCGTTGCCTATCTAATGGAAGATCTCGCCCTTCTTGAGGGCATAAGTTTTTATGAACAAAAAAAGTAGTAAATAGCAAGATTGCTCTCCCTTTGTAAATGCTCTCCTATTGTAATAAACATTTGCTCCAAATTAGGTAAGGTTTCTCTTATCTTGTCCATTTTGTTGATTTTGAATTTGTTGATTTTGATTTTCGCATTTGTATCAGAGCCATGATGGCTTAATTGATTGCATGGATACTTATATATATCTAATTATACTTAATCATATTTAATATGTGATTGGTGAGTATTAGCACTCTACCCAAGCATTTGTATACTTTATTATGTTATGTAGGATGTTACAACAAGTTGCGTTGGGGTTTTGCCGTATAAGCAGGGATTGCATTAATAGCGTTTTACCCATAAATCGTTGACAGACGTGCATAATGTAATAGGAGTCTGCAAAAACTTCAACGGAGTGAGTTGCTTAAAATCTAATTAATTATTTTTAAGTATAACTTAGATGTATTTGTATCCATACCTTTCCTACTACCTTGATAAGCAGATTTTTACAGAATTCTAATGTAAAAAATTCAGAATTAATTGAATACAATAATGTCCAAGAACAATTAAATCATTGGACAATTCCCTCTGTTAAACCAAAAACTATCTATAAGATAGGAATATTTAAATTTAACAGAGCATGGCAATCAAGACCTTAGAACAGACTGTAAGTCCTGAAAATGAAGATGAGACTCTGAGGTTATTAGACCCGGAAGATATTATATGCTATATGCAGCAACATAAGTTCCTACATATTGGCTATATCCAAGTTGCCTTCAAACCTCTAAGTCTCTTAGGCATGAATGCCTGTTTGCAAGCTCAATTACGAGATGCTAGATGTCTTGACTGGAGACCCTCTCTAATGGGGATTGTAGAAACTAGTTTTTGTCATGTACCAATTTATTTTAATGTTTATCCCAATTGAACTCTGTCCCTTACAAATAGAAATATATGTGAGGCTACAACCGTAATGCTTCAGACTAAGGGATACAATTTTCTCCCTGGATTGGAAACTATTGCAATGATATACAGGATCCATTATAAGGTCATGAATAGTTTGGCCCCTAATGTACACCAGATTAGCCCTCCAAGGAAAATTGTTTTAATTGAGTCCAATCTTATGACTTCTAATATAGCTTCTCCTAGAATGATATCTTATGAAGAAGTTAAATTTCCAGATAATTGGACTGTGCAAAACGCAATTCCTCCAGGGCCTATTTTATATCATGATATTGATGAAATAATTCAAATAGCAGATGGAGACGTTTTAATTAGCTTTCATAGACCTCTTAGGTCCTCATCTTCTACAATAAGTTCTTCAAGCAGTATCCCTCCTTATTGAGTGTCTCTACCATCCTCTTCCAGACACTCTACATCATCCACGAGACCAGCCTCCGAAGTTGGGTCGATTGATCCTAGTCCAAAGACTATCTCTATCCCTCTCATGCATACTACAGGTACTGCTCTTGAAGTTCCTAATAATTTAGAAGGACTTCATATATCAAAACAGCAAATTCCTCATGGAATTTATAGCAGGCAGTCTAATGAAAGAACTTCTCCTACTGCCAGCGAAGCCAACTTTACTCTACCATAATGGAAGAGAAATTTAACTTTACTCTACCATAATGAAAGAGAAATTAAATTTTTCTAGTTGATAGAAAGAAAATCAATGATGAATTCTATCAACCAACATATGAGGCTTTTAAGAATGGATATTTTAAAAGTTCAATAAGGATCGCTTATTACAATTTAAAGAAGAATTTTATCATTTATAGATCTGACTCACATTATGTTTCCTTTTGTCACTTGGTTTTATGCTGCTAAATATCCTAAACTTGAAAAGAAATGATCAATTTTAATGCTTTCAGAATTTCATAAAGCATGGCAGAAAATGGATGGAACCCAAATTAAGGTTCTACATCCACGAGTAGAACACTTAAAAGGTAAAATCTGCTAGCACTTTTGACTAAGCCTTAGCTACTTTAGAAGCTGCTACTTATATTAAAGCAGATGAAAACTCTTCTTTGAGTAAGGTTTACGAGCAGAACAATTATACTAATATGCAACTCCAAACTATTAGACAACAATTGACCAGGATTGAAAACTAAATTCAATCTCTAGATGAGAAAAGTTTTACCAAATTAAGTGTTGAACGTCAAATTGTACAGGAAATTCCTATTAAACCTCCATCCCAATACAGGGATTCAACCTCTCTAATATAAGAGAAAAGCATGATGAGTTTATAACTCAATTGTTAAGTCAAATGAAAGGATTAAGTATTCAAAGTCTTAACCCAAGATTCTAATATAGAATCCGATTCTGAAATTTCTCAAAATGAAGTAATTAACATGGAAGCTTCATTACAAGCTTTACAGAACGAAATTAATACTATCAAATATAGTAAGTGTTCCCCAAATATATCGGACATAAATAGTAGGTACTATTATCCTCGACCTACTTCATAGGATCTATTATATGAAGATGATTTCCTTTATTCTCAAAAATCATTTCATGGTAAGACCATTTATGAATGGAATATAAATGGCAAATCTAAATATTAAAATTTTGAAATAATACATCAAATGCTGATGTATAGTACTATTTGTAAACGGAATAATAATTATGACGCCAATATAGCCAAGCTTATGACCACTAATTTTACTGGTGTATTAAAAAAGCTGGTGGGATAATATTCTGACGGAATTACAATGTCTAGAAATTATCATTGCAAAAAAAATTATCAAAAATGAAAATACTCAACAGCAAGAAATTCACGAAGATGCTACTTATACATTAGTTCAAACAATCATCCTACACTTTGTAGGCCCTTGGGATAACCAGAGGGAATGAAGTCATGAACTATTATAGAATTTGAGATGTCTATCTTTAACCCATATTAGATGGTATAAAGACGTTTTCTTGGAAAAGTTATGCAAAGACATAATACCAATAGTGAGCATTGAAAAGTCAAATTTATTGATGATCTTCCAAATTTATTTACTGAAAGGGTTCAAAAGAAACTTAGAGATAGACATGATGGAATTACTATTCCTTATGTTCAATATACTTATGGATAATTAATTAGTGTTGTCCTCTAAGAAGGATTATCTCTTTGCAATGATTTAAATTGCAAAATCAATTGAAAAAACAAAATCTTACTGGTCGAAGAGAATTAGGAGAATTCTGTGACCAGTTTACTTATGATACTTCTATCAAGTATCCTAAAATTCAGAAGTCGAAGGAGCATAAATTTCTACGCAAACCATATAAAAAGCAGAAAAAATATGTTCCTAAAAAATCGGAGTCTAAGGACTTGTATTCCAAAAGGAAACCTAATCAAGGAAAGAAAGGAATAAATCAGAAATAAAATGTTAGGAAGGGGAGACCTTTGATTCAAATGTTGGGGAGACCTTTACATGGGAAACTGGGGGCCACCTTTGATTCTAATGGCTAGTAGGTTAGGAACGGCTTGCCTATTTCGCCTTGGCCAGATGGCCTTCCATCGCTTTTGCTGGGTCTTGAGAGATACATGGGAATCCTTCTCATCATATGACACAGGCCTCAAGCGTCCCTTATGAAAAGTGGAAATTCAAACCAGACTGCCTGGGTAAGTCCTCTGTCCTCTATCAAACTATTGTTGTCAATTTGATTGTGCAATTAATCTATCAAAAGTTTTAAATTGCACATATACTAAAGCTTATATTAGTGTTAAATGTAATTTACTGCAAAGAGCGGTTTCACTGAGTTGGTGCGCTCAAGCGGTTTTCTCAAATGGGCGTATGGGTTTCTCCCTCCAGTGAAATTGTGATCTCTACCATAGTTACCAAACACACCATTAATGCCTTTGTTTGCTTATTCGGCAGTGGGGCCTCAGGCATCTTTTCAATTGTTAGCATTTGGCATTGCAGAAGATTTGATCAGAGAATCGGCGTCCACCATAGAGAACTAGAAGATGAATGGTATGGATCAACCTAAGATGTATAATTTCCTTGGTTTTCAAGCGTTTTTTCTCTCTCTCTTTCTTCTCTCCCCCTTCTCATCATTCAGTGGATTCATTAGAATGGCTAACCCATCTCAAATGGGCGAATGATTTGTTTCTCAGTTACTTAGCAAAATGTCGAGAGAGAGAGAGAGAGAGAGAGAGAGAGAGAGAGAGAGAGAGAGAGAGAGAGAGAGAGATTTGTATCAAAATTGAGTGGGAAACCAAATAAGCTGATCAATCTTGATTATTCATGTAAACCGAGACTACTGTTACTTGGAGCCCATGTTACAGATGTCAACATCTATTGCATTAAGTTAAGTAGGAATTTGGATTGCTTGTTTAGATTAGATTACTAGTGGAGCCCTGCACGTGCAAGGTCCAAGCACAGCTAAGCTTGCTTTTACATTTTTCTTCCCAATCAATCAATGATGTTTTTTTTCGCCTCACCTTTTTGGATTTCTCCATTATAGTATGAGCAGAGTTCGAAAAATGCCAAAGTTGGGATCCTCTCCTTACAACAATTGGGTAAGAAGAGCTGGATGAACTCCATAAAAATTGACAATACACATCCATAAAAATTGCCAATACATTCTCAATGAGACTTCCCCTTATGATCAAAGCCTCCTTCAATCAAGTGCAGTAAATAGAAATGAAATGATCCTTTTTTATTGTATCAGTATACAGACTCCAGAGTAGGGATGGCACCTAAAGCCTCAATAACAACTGCTAGAAGCAAGCTACTGGCTTTGAGTGTTGAAACTTTTTGGTCGGTGAAGCCTAAAATACATTCAGAGGAATTCATAATTCAATTAATTATTTAATCAATAAAAATGATCAGTTGAACTACTTACATAGTTGCATATAGCCTCCAAAACACTTATAACGAATGCATTATTGTGCTATAACCTTTCTTGGTGATGGAGCACCTGCGGCTTTAACACCCCCCAGAAAGCCCCATCTATTATTTCTGCATTGGAAAAAAATTATAAGTTTCAGTACTAATTAAGGAATTCTCAAACCTGCCATGACAAAGAGGCTAACGCCTCGCATTCTGCACATGAACAAGAGTGCTTTATTTTTATAATAAGCAAACCAGCTCAATTGGTAGTTTGTTATTTCATATCGAATTATCTCGTACTGTAAATTCACAGGCTATTATGACAGCTAGCCCAATTAGTAGTTTTCTGTGTACAGTAACCTGTAAATGTTTTGCCTCACAAGATGATGCTTCCCAGTGACATTTCCAATTTCTGTGCATTACAAAGCAGTACTCCCAATGCAAGATAAATCCCCTCCAAGAAAGATCATCAAACCAAGGGTTATTGAGAAGCCACTTATTTTAACCACATTTTCTGAGTAGATTCTTGGGTACATTCATCTAGATGTGCATGAGAAGCAAGTTGAGAAGTGAGAGACAAGAGGACTGTGAAAAGCCTCATACCCACACTACGAAAAATGATGCAAGAGTTAGCTTCCACTGTGTAGAGCTTCCAGTGCAATTTCAGATTCATTGTAGAAGCAAGATGTTGATGTTCCTCAAATATTCCCTACACATTTCATAAAAGAAGAAAAAATTTGGTTTTTTGAACATTTCTCAACCCTTTCTAAATTGAATAAGAAAGATAAAAATCAATATATTTTGTTTCACAACGTCAAATAATACACTTTGTAGAGATGGCCAAAATAAAAGGAACAGAGAGATGCCGTTATTGTTTGCATAGGAATGAAAAAAATAAATTTAACACAACAATGAAAGGTTGGATTTAGGAACTCACAACACTTTAGTAATAAAAGTTAGCATTTGTGTTACCACAATAGTGTAGACATTGCTGATAGTGAAATAGTTATAACATAATAAATTGAGGCAGATTAGTTATAGTTGGACATGTAATGAGCCTTGAAAGTGCCTAAATTAAATAAAATGTTAAGCAAAGTATGAGATTGACTGGTTCTATATGCAGAATGGCTGAATAAGAGGAATTCTCAGAGGTACATAAATTCCTTTTAGTAGAAGAGGTACATATAACATCACCAACTCCTGCCAATAACTGGGATATTTAAATAGCACAACCAATATTATCAACAAAAAAAAAAAAAAATCTATCCGGAAGAAATATGTTCTGCTGCAAAAGTTGAGGCCCCAACTAACAATTTGATGATTAAGAGAAAACTTCAAAAAAATATGGAAAGAGGCTGTAGAAACCTCCTCGTTTGTGTAACTTTGAATCTATTTATCACGTGCTAGATAGAGATGAGGTTATGTGCAACTATAAAATAGCTGACAGGTTTCTACATCACATTGGATACTCAAATTCAAATTAAGTCCTAGATTGGACATCTATTTATACATACTAAATAGCTAATTTGACCAGCTCAATTCTAATTGACACTACTAATTTTGACTTTTATCCAATCCAATTAATTCTGACCTAATATTGATTTGAACTATAAGATTGAGAGAAAGCATCATCAAACATATTATGTATGTAGAACATGATGGAACCGAAACTTCTTACGAAGTCATTGACTACTCCAGAAAGTATAAAACTCATCTATTTTTTTATACAAAAAGTAATAAATGTTCTAACATCAAATTATGAGATTAAATTCCCCAATGGAAAACTAATTCTTATTGTTGGGTTTATGTCTTGTGTTTCGGGTTCACCGGATTGGTCCATAGGGTTAGTCTTGGATTGGCCTCTGGGTCAGGGGTAGTTTGGTCTTTATACCAGGCTTTCTTTGGGGCTAAGAGAGAGAGAGAGAGCTATATATATGATGTAACCTGCAACCCTAAACATAAGCAAAAGAGTACAATAAAAAAGTAGAGTTCTCTTTTGGCTGTGGACGTAGGCATCTCGCCAAACCACGTAAATCTCTCGTACATATGCTCTTGTGTGCTTGTCTCTTCTTGTATGTGGCTTTGATTGTCGGTCGCAGGTTATGCACTTTCGCACATGCACAACACTTATAGACCCATCTAAAACCAAAAATAAAAAAAGAAAAAGAAAAAGAATGAGAGTTCTTGGAAACCTATAAGAGTTCATTTAAATAAATAAAAAAAAGAAAAATATTGATCTGAACTATAAGATAGAGAGAAAGCATAATCAAACATTTCATGTATGCAGAACATGAGGCCGACTTTAAGATTAAAAACTAACCAAGTGCAGCTAAAATTTCTTACCAAGTTATTGCCTACTCCACAAAGTATAAACGATAAAACATCAATTTATTTTTTAAAACAAAAAACAATAAATGTTCTAACCAAAATGTCTCTACCAGCAAAATATGAAATTGAATTATCCAATGCAAAACTTATTCCTAAAGGCCCATCTAAAAAAAAAAGAATGAGAATTTCTAGAATCAACATCAACCTTAATCAATCAACTCGCATCAAAACACCAGCCAAAGCCCTAGCTAATCCCCAATTCCAAGAAAACCCAAACAGGAAAATGAAACCCAAAAAAGTTCATTTAAACAAAAACAACAAATAAGGAAAAAAGAAAAGAGAATCCACCTTTGATTCATGAAAAAGATTGTGTTTCTAACAATAATACATCACCCAAAAGCATCAAAGAAAAGATAAGATGAACATGTATATAAAAATCTATAAAATAAAATAAAATAAAAGACAAGAAAGAGGGTTGAAAGAGATTTAGAAAATTACCTTTTGACACTAAAATGGACCGATTTTGGGTCAGAAAGATTTCCATATCATAAGAAAATGGTTCTCAAAGAGAAAAAATTACTTATCAATTTAGATAACCATGTAACAAATGACATGTCCATTAATGCCACATTATCTATAGGTAGATACTGGTTTCAAGACCTTGAAACCTGGTATAGAAATTACAAAATAAAAAAAATGGAGAAAGGATTCAAAATTCAATAGAATGAAATTCTTTTAGCACAGATTCTAATCATCTTAGACAAAAAAAAAAAAAAATTTAATTATTGTACAACATTATTGAAAGACTACAGCCTCAAACATGAGTATAAATACATCTGATTTCTGAAAATATATATCTATTTAATGAATGGAAAATCCAAAGATTTTTTTTTTAAAAACAAAAGAAAAGATATTACAAAAAAAAAATGGTCATCAGTTCAAATTCATAAGGCAAAAAAAGTAGAGTTCCCAAGAAACTGAAGAGCAGTTTCATTTTAGCCTGTAAAAGACCAAAAAGAAGCATTTTTTGAAATGATCCAAATGTGCCCATACCTCCAATCTCTTCATATCTAGAAATCCCCTACTGGTTTGATCAAGGACTGTAAAAATTTTTTTGAAGCCTTGGGACCTGAGATTCCAAGCATATATATCAACAAATCATTGCAAATAAAAAAAAAATCCCAACATTTTCCTAAAACTTACTTATTTGAGAAAAAAAATATTAAACAGCCTTGTAGGCTAAAAAAGAAATACACATTCATATAATGGTAGACCTTAACTTGTAGAAGAAGACCTTAATGTGTATATGTCTTTTTGTATTTCTTTTTTAGCCTACAAGGTTGTTTAATATTTTTTTTCTCAAGTAAAATTTTAGGAAAATGTTGGGATTTTTTTATTTGAATGATTTGTTGATATATATGCTTGGAATCAGGTCCCAAGGCTTCAAATATATATACATATATATATATTTACAGTCTTTGATCAAACCAGTAGGAGATTTCTAGATACGAAGAGAATGGAGGTATGGGCACATTTGGATCATTTCAAAAATTGCCTTCTCTTTCCTTGGTTTATTATATCACAAACTATGGCATAGATATAAAGGAAAAGAATACCAACTACGTAAATGCTATTTGTAGAAAATGCATTATCGTTGTTGAATCAAATGGAAGAAGTATTCTTCAAAGGATATTGAAAGAAGTATCATCAACAGCAAAGATTAAAATAACTCAGTATGAAAAGAATAATAACCATCGCTAATGACCTTGCCTATGAGGAATATCTCCACAAATGGTTCTCTCACTACCTGGAATAGTCATGCTTAATTCCTTCATGTTTATATTTTTTGGGTACTCAGGAATTCAACTTGCTATCAACTACCTGTTTTCTTAGGTTTCTTGCTCTCAGGAGAGGGCTGCTATGTATTTTGTACTTCTCTTAAGCTAATTAAATTTCCTTTCCTTAGCAACTGGTGTAGATATTGGCATCTTTATGCTGCTGGAATGATTGATCACAGCCATAAGGAGGTGACATTGGGGAAGCACTCAGTAGCTTGAAAAAGGAAATGAGGATGGAAAGGATCATGTAGGAACATCATGGAAGTGTACAAGTCCAACTGAATGGTGGACCCAAACAATAGGTATGCTATCATACTTATGCTACAAATGAACCACTTACCAAACCATTGTGCCCATTGCGCAATCAGTTGGTACAAAAGATATGTCCAATGGACCCAGATGTCCTGATGATGTCCATGAACATTTGACTACATGTACAATAAAAATAGAAGATAACTAAACATAACTGGATCATCTTGAGTGTCCTTTCATGCCATTCACTAACCATATAAACTGTACAAGTGGAGCTCAAATTTGGCGATCCAAACTATTCATATGATGGGTCCTATCATGAATCTAAAATTATGTGGACAGTTATATGTAACTGTGCCTTTTCAAGACAACAACAGTTGAATAGCTGGGGGCATTAGACAAGAATATATCAGGCACGACCATCCTCTGATGGTCCCTCAGGTGAGGGGTTTGGATTATTGAAATGTGCATCCCACCCATTCTCTTTCTGATTGAACAAAATGATGCAATTTCCCTTGATCAATTATCATAAAATAGCATTCTAAAGTCTAAATGTAAATTTTATCTCTTTATTCTACACAAGTGGAAAAAGGAAAAGAGAAAAACCTCTGAGTAGCTTTCGTCATGTCTGTAATTCTCAAGTAGATGTTCACTTAGAGCATCCGATTCTAATCTGTCTGAACGCTCATGATTAAGACCATTGGCATCACCATGATGGATTCTCCTCCTCAAAGTAACTGATGTCATGATTCAAGTTGCTTTGGGTTTGTGAAGTATGCCTTTTAGAATGTAACAAATCACTCCTAAGCATATTATCAGATGGATAAATGGTATTAAATTAGATAACCATCCAAAAATATCATTAATCATTTGTAGAATTTATATCATCTATAAAGGACAAAGTTAACAACCAAAACAGGGATCCATATCCACTTGATATAAAAAGATTGTTACCATTGTGAAAAAAAAAAGAGTCATGATTTTTGTTTTCAGTCAACACATAAACAGTTAAAGAACAATGATAATGTTAGTAGGATATGAAAGGTGCATGAATGTCCATAAAGAGAGATTATCGCATTCCTTCATAGAAATATAAGGCTATAAAGTTGCTATTAACCCCAACTATATTGAAAATAGAAAAAAGTTTTGAAGCACTTGAAATCTAGTTGTCACTCTACTTGCAGTAGAATCACTCATTGAAATTTTTTTTTTTTTAATATCAGAAACAGTAAAATTTTATTGAAGAGAGAACAAGTACAACTACTCAGATTGAAGCAAACAAAATAGCCCTCCAAATTGTGGCGGTATAGGAGACATGTACCAGCTACGAACTACAAGACCAAACCACTTAAATTACATGTTCTAAGCACCCCTTGCTTGGATAAACAATCTGCTATCCCATTTGCATATCTACTAATGTGCTGAAATGGGATTCAGCATATCTGAAATTAGATTGATTTCGTTGAAGAGGAATTTCATTTTCCATGGTCCCCTCAAAGATTTTACCCAAGAAACAGCATTAGCCGAATCACTCTCTACAATCCGATAATGATGAAAGAAAGTAAGATAAATACGAAGTGCTTCCAAAATTGCCTTAACATCCACTTCATTAGAATCTTTGACCCAAACATGCTTAGAAAACACAAAAATAACTTTCCCCTTATGATTTCTTAGGATGCCTTCAATTCCAGCCAACCCTGGTATTCCTTTTGCCGCTCCATAATATTTTGTAAAAACTATCATAAGGGAAATTTAACCAGGCAGCATTAGAGCTCGATATGGTTGTAGGGTTTGTTAGCGCTTCAAAACAATGACAATCTGCTTAAAAATAAAAATGAAAATTGATTGATATTAACAATTTAGGAGAAAGTTCTGGCCAACATTTGGTCCCATCAATAAACTTGATTATATAGGATTTCTTGATGGTAGAAGGGTAGCATAATTTGTTTCTTTGAGTAAGAGGAAAACTTAGGTCAAACAAATGTAAAATATGGAAAGCCCATAGAATGCATTTTCTGTCTTCTAACCATCACTGACCCACAGCCAAAAGGAACAAGTTCAATTAAATTAAAATACCCACCTACTACAAATTAGAGATAAAGTGGAATACACCATTGACCATTAAATGTATCAACATAAAGTACGTAAAGAAAAGGGAAATGAAACAGCCATCCCATTTCTGAAATGGATGCCACCTGAATTGTGGTTATCGCTAAGTTTTTCTAGGTTTTGAATCATGCAAGTGGTAAGAAAATCATAAGATGCAATAGCATATTGCAAAGTCACCCATTAAGAACCATTCCCAAATTTACCTAGTTACAAGGGTGGAGAAAGGATATAGATATATCTTATATTCTAATGGATAGTTATAATGAACTCCTTCCAATGATCAATGTTGTTTTTCCAACATCAGTCCTCACAAATATACCAGCCAAGAAACAGTAGCAGCTCATATAGCATCTCTGGTTCACTTATGGGCGTTATTTAAAAGAGAAACCACATCTTGTCCTCATAATGGTGTGCCTATGGTGCATAATGCTTCATATATTTCATCATTTAGTGATTTAAATCTTTGACACAGTCACTGTATAATGGTTTTTGTCAGTTGTTACAAATTACAATTGTTGTGCCCCTCATCATCACACTTTCACAGCCACAAGTTTCCAAACAATATGAAAAGAGTATTATCATCTAAAATACAGCATTGCAACAAACATACACAACCTCCCCTGAGGTTTTCGACTGATAAGAGCTCTTATCACATTCTAAAAAAAGAAAATCTGGAAAACAATATTCAATACGGCATAAATTGGGGTAGCAAAAGAACACACCCCCCCACCCTACCACTGTGAAAAAAAAAAGAGCCTAAAATGTCAAATAAGATCATTGTAATTTGCAGTAAAATAAGACCAAACCCTAAAATTGTTTACATTCAAACAAAATAGCAAGCACCCACAAAGCCAATTCCGAGTTTTAACAGCCTACAGACAAACAACAACAAAACCCCAGATGCAGGAACATGAAAATCTGCAAAAAGGAAATGAATTTAAACCCCAAAACTTAATTATCTTAAAACCCAAACAGAATTGCAGATACCCAGTAAGCCCATTCCAATAAAAACACCAAACCAGATCTAAAATATAAATTAAACCAAGATAAAAACTTATATCCCTTACAAATTTCCATTCTCTAATCCCAACCCATACTGTTTTTTTCAATTTCAAATCCCAACTCATACTAAAGTAGTTAATGCAAGAAGATCATCTTGAATTAGTCTATGGATTTATAATTTTATGGTATGATACCTTTTAAAGATTTAAGTTACAAGATTGTTGAAAGCTTATTTGAAAGGTTAGTGTTTATTGTAAATGTTCAGATACATTCTTTTTTGTAGAAGTTCATATACATTTTAGTGGTTCAATTATTAGCCTGTCCATGTAGGATAGATTTCAGAGCTGTTCTATGTTGGTCAAGCATAGGTCATGCCCGGCTATGACAGACTAACCAAACCTGATCCCAACTCAAATGTGCTTGAGTGTTTTTATTTTTTTTATTTTTTATTTAATTTTTTTTAATCTGGTAAAGAGCTAATGTGCTTGGGCTGATAGAATCATATATTGGTTTAGTTCGGTTGCCGTTAAGATAGATTTTGAATGGCTTAGGAAAACGTGACCCAACTCTTTTACATTGCATTTTTAAATCTGGCCTCATACATAAAAACATAAAAATACTGGCAAGAAAAACATAAAATAGTAGAAAAAAATATAAAAATAAAACAAAAATAGAAGACTCCTCCCATGAGAAGCAAGCATAAATTCAAAGTTGAGATTGAAATCCCATCCATGCTGTCCAGATCCATTGTATCATGATCTAAAGATCATAAACGATCTAAAGCAATTTGCAATATCTGAAGGAGAAAAATAGGATCAAATCAGTCAAAAGGTGTGTTTGTATGACCACATCTCCAATACTTAAATATCAACATTGTCCACACTCCTCAGATGAGCATGTATCTCATGAGGAACAGAGGGAAGATCTTCTAACACAAATCCATTTTTTGTCAATACAATATAAATCCAAAGCACTGAAATAACACTTAGTCCAAGTCCAGCTCATTTACTTGTCGGGCCAAATATTTAGGACCGGATTCACGTTGATGGAAACAGTTTTAGTATTTGGCAATGCCATCATTTTAATTAATTGCCGAGGCCTGGAAATGTATTCAGACCTTTCCAGCAAACATTGGCTGAGGCTCAGCCCATTACCTAGCAAACCAAATATTTAGGTGAGGTTCATGGGCTAGGCTCGAGCTCATGTAATCGTTTTATTAATGTCCGAGACAGCAGCAACAAGAGCACCAGCCAGGCTACATAGAATCAATTAAGCCACCTCAAAAGTCCAGCTAACTACGAAGTTTAATGCAGTCAAAAGAAGCTCCTTATATTTAACTGTAGAACCTCTTAGCAATTTGAAGTTAAAATCATCATAATCTGCAAAAAACCAACAATTCAGACTCTAAAGGAGAAACAATAGAAGAAAAAAAAAACCCAAACATCATTATATTTTTATTCTCACTCGCATTTAATCAAACAGTTACCGTACACTGCATATATGTTGCTGGAAAATTAACAAAATTCCGAACTACATATTTCTTCAAACTTCAACTTCACCAAGATAATTCAGAAATTCCCACACTAGAAAATACTATATTGCAGAGAACACCAATGGTCATAAAAATTCCATCCACACCAATTTTTTTCTGTTAGTCAAATTTCTTCTATTTTCTCTTTGACATCGGCTTGATTAAGGAGCTTCTATTCATGAAATCTCACTTAAATATTACAACATATCCATTTATGAGTATAGTAATCCAGCAAAATCAGATAATAGATAACCCCCTCAGATAACCCCTACAGATTGCCCCAGTACACATAGTAAAATCCCAAAAATTGCAAGTTGCAACGTCAACAAATTTAAATTTTGGGAAATGTTTAACATTGGGTAAGGGTCTAGAGCAGTTCAACGCCCCCAACAAAACAATTAAGGAATATCATAGAGAGAGAAAGAGGGAGAGATTATAACAAATCCACATACAAAGGAACCTCATAGACAGAAAGATATACTGAAATCACAAACCCACCAAGAAATACTTTAAGTCATAGAACAAAAGTGATGCAGCTATTCAAATGGTAACATGAAACATACCCAAAGGCCCAAACTTTTTGCGACGCTCCTCTTCTCGTCTTTGGCAGCAAAGTCGTGATTTTCTTCTTCGCAATTTTTGGTTTCTACGACAAAAGACGAGAGAGAGCAGGAACGGAAAGACACAAGCCCAACAAACAATAACCCTTACCAGATGAGCGACAAGAGATTCACCCTGCATGCGCCTCACCAGATGAGCAACACTTCATACAAGTGGGCCCCCTTGTGTAGAGAAAAATTGCAGGGGAGATTGCAGGACAGTTCTTCCATTTTATTATAAGGGTTACAGATGATAGTAAGTTAAAGATACAGGGCATTTGTTATTGAGTGAGATTGTCCTCTAGTGTCCTTGTTGCGGAGTACCAAAGTCCTCCATAGATGATCCATTATGCAAACTTGTGTTGACAGATATTTTTGGTTCAATAACCATTGCCTATATTCATTAAGAAATGCTAGTGAAGCTGAGCCTATGCTTTTTAACCTGCAGTGATTTAGGTATTATTTAATCAAGATGGCATCACTATGGTACATTTATGTGTTTATTGGCCTAATTTCCACAGGAAGTGAGGGTGAGGTGTTTGGTGAGTATAATAAAAATGCCTTGGGATGCCAATCGGCCACTGGTAACTTGGTGTTGAGGCACCTCGCCCAGAGGTGGATCTCTTATTGTAGAGCTAATTTGGTGTTGAGGCACGTGGCCCAGTGGTCGATCTGTTATTGTAGAACTGCTGGTGAGGGATCTGTGAAACAACACACAACGGAAGGAATGCTGTGATCATAAACTGCCGTAGATGAAAATCATGAAATAGCAGTTCAATACTCATGTTCGTTATTATTTCTAGAGAAAAGCGATACCTGAACAGTTGACAGTTAGTGGAAGAAGATATTCTACCCTATGGGCTGTCTTTTCTCTAAGTTCTGTCCTGTAGGTGGTCTGGTTGATTAGGCATCAACTTAATTGGGTCCGCTACGAAATAGAGCCCATTATTTGGCCTTAACTATGCCCGATGTGGATTATTACAACATGAATTTCCTGAGCATCGTTTGCAAATAGCTCGTTTTCTTATTTAGTGAAGAAAGCAGAGGATTAATTAAATGATTGGTTATATCAAAGATGTGAGATGAAGGAAAAGAATTCTCCACACCCAAATGACCTTAGGTAGTTCTCATGGTAAAGGATGGTTTATCAATGAAAATATTGAAATGAAAAGAATTCTCCACACCCAAATTGGGGGTGGTTGACCCCGTTCAAAAACTCGTCACCTCTAATCATTTCATTGAAAGGCATTGCTTAAAAACCCTGAACTCAATCCTAGTTAAGCAAATATCACAAGTTTTCCCCACCTTTTCTCTTTATTATTCACCCTTTGAACTATCATTAACACAAACAATGAACCCTGAATGAGAAAAGCCAAAGCCAACAGGAATGGTCCTGCCAATCTTATGATGGAGCAACTCCTATTCCGAGGTAAAATTTGAGGATACACTCTAAATGGGAGAGCCTTTTTTTGGTGTTAGGCTTGGGGGATTTCTCAGGACAATGCCTTGGAGGATCCATGACTCTTATCAATCGAGATCAAGTGAACTGGAACCAGTAAATAAGATCTTCGGAATATTGGAATGCCTCGTGGATAGGACGCCAGGGGACGAAGTAAGAAAAATAGAAGAGAAATATAGGAGGATCTGGCTTTATATGCCTTGCAAGGCATATCTTCCTCCTTTGAACTCTTGGCCACAGATAAGGGTGGAAATAAACGAAAAGGGCAAATGCCACCTTATTTTTTCTGGGGGAATCATTTCATCTGTGAGGAATTGGAAAAGGAAACAGAAGAACCAGAAGAGGGACAAGGAGAGGTGTGAGGGAGGAAGAAGAGAAGCAAGAGGAAGAGGAAATAGAAGAAGAAAGCAACAGAAGTGACTCTAGGTATGCTGCCTCTCCTAGTCCCTTTTCTCCCAATGCAGCTGAATGCATTACCCATCTCTTTCTCTATTATACTTTGCTTTCTTTTTTTTCTCAGTTTCTTTCAATAATGCTGTAATTTTTTCATTAAAGTGGGATATGTTAGTGAAAGTACAATCATGTCTAATAACATAATCCCAAAATGTTAGCATTGCAAAATTTAATTACTTCATGCTGAACCAACCTTAAAAATCATCTAACACTAATTGGATTGGAGAGTTATTCCTCCTAATAAAATTCCAGTGCTAGTCATTGGCTTTATGGACAAAGCAGGTTCCACTGTTTGTCAGTCAGCACTTCTACATACGGAGTTTAGAGGCCAACATGGAAGGGTGATGGGAATTAGAACGATTGCAAAGCAGGTGCTATAATTGCAAAGGTGATGCATGATTTGAAATATGGGCAAAACTTGAGCTCTTTTTTGAAATTCTCCCTTGTTTTAACTGTTCATTTTTTTTTGTATCTGAGGGCCTTGTCATGGTTGACCAACCTAATAAATGGCACAATCCTTTGACATTGGCTTGTGCGTTGTGAAGATTCTCTTCATTCTTATTTTGCAGGAATGTGTACTTGTGCATTTCACAAATTGCGGTGGGCATTGCAAACAACAAGGGAACTTAATAATATTTGATTCCTTTTCTAAGATAGATTCGTTGTTGCTCTTGTTGTTTGGAATATATACTATGCCGTGATTATTCCTTTCCTTTCTTTGTATGTGTATTCCATTTCTTGTCCTGTTTTTTATGCGCTGTTTTATGTTGACATGGTAGAAATTTCATCTTCTTGAGGCTTTGAACTTGAAAAGTTTTGCATATGAATTGTCATTTGGATGTCATTTTGATTTTTATGGTTACTGGGAATCTTCTTTTCCTTTTATTTATTTATTTATTTATTCATAATACGGCAAGGAGCCAAATATAGGGCAATGCTTTGTTTCAAGTTGCAAGAAAATGAGCTGCCAAACATTTCATGTGGTGAAAAATCCGCATATATTGTTTAGTTTTGTCTTCTCAGCCAACCAAAAACTTGAAACTCCAATCCAAGATCAAATGTGAGATCACCATCTGAAGGAGGTGACTTTAATGTTGAATTCCACTTCAGTTGTGAAACATAAGTGGTTGAGAAATGGGCCATGAGATGCAGATATTAATCATCCAAATCATAAGATCCACATAAATCATAAGATGCTTTAGTTATTTCTCTCATTCACTGTTAAAGATGTTGCATAATTCTTGGCCTTGAGGAAAGAAAAATTAATTCCTTTTGCTCTATGAGTAATTTCAGACTTTCCAAGTTCCAATATATAAGCCGAATGGATTAATTGTAAATGTGACAGCAAATGAGTAATTTCATACCAAATTACAGATATGTAGATATACAGGTAGACTGATTGCAGAACAGCCGATAACAGGGCCTTGGGAAGACCTTTACATGGGAAACTAGGTCACCTTTGGTTAAAAAGGGTCGTAGGGCAGGAAAGTCTTGGATATCTCACGTTGGTCAGATGGCCTACTATCACTTTTGCACTGTCTTGATAGACCACCTAGATTATCTGAGTGCATAATGCATTGGAAACCTTACAATGTGATACACTACTTTCAGTTTAAAGGTAGGCTCACATGTAAAGTGGAAATGGCTTAGGACCAGATTGTCTGGGAGAATTCCTCTGCATGCTATAGCCAAACTATCAGAGTATTGGTGTCAAATGAATCTATTGGAGAATGTTCTACGAACAGACTACATATTGCTTCTATGCAGTCGAGCTTGTGAAGTACACTTAGAAGCTTGCCTATCAATGAGAATAGGATGCTTGTCTATCAACGAGCAGATGGAAAGTTCACCATACGGAGGAATAGGGGGAGTGAAAAAATCAATCCCACTAAATTATTCTAACTCTTAATTTAACAATTTATTTACGTCTTAAGCCTTAACTATATCAATCAAAGGTGGACTCAAGTGGGCTCCACTGTGCTACACTATACATGCAGTGGGAGAACATTTGCCCAATCCATCAAAGTTTCAGGAAAAATATCAAAATAGGATTTAACATTTTAGCACGTTTCAAATCAGGACAAAAATAAAATTACATTTCAAATCAAGACTCAAGTTTTCCACATTTCTTTCAGATGAGGACAACTGGTCGGATTTCACATTTTTCGATGATTTTTTACCTTACTTTTTTCAAAAATCTAAAAATACCCTTAGGCATTTTAATCTATCAACGATGTTCTTCTCCCTTCTCCATGACCTCCACCTGTGTCGGCGAGTTCTGGTGGCCAAGGTCCGCGTTGGAAGGCAGAAACGATATACATGCAAACTCGCCACCGACATCAATGGATCATGGCAGTTTCTCTACACCCATCCCCACCTTAACCACCACATTCCTCCTCTTTACCCATTGATGGCCACCCAAACCAGCCACTTACACGACCCTGTTCGTCCATCCAACATATGGTTGCATCACTAACAAGCACTTGTGTATAATTATGCCATGTGTTGTGGATCCTGAGGTTGAGGGAGTCTTAATGGAAGGAAAGGAAATGATCCACTAAAACATTATATAAGGTGACGATATCTTCTGTATCATCTCTCTCTATTGACAAAAAATTGGATAGGAAACAATGAAACATGAAAAAGGAGATTCTTGACCAAAACAACTCCAAAATCTCCCAGTTGTCACATGTAATGGAGATATGAGAATCCCGGCCTCCCCCTTCAATAAACACAAGGTCCTCATCTTCCATCATCAACAAATTCTTCCTTGTTGGGTTTATATCTTGTATTCCAGGTTCACCGTATTGGTCCATAGGGTTAATCTTGAACTGGACTTTGGGTTAGAAGTATTTTTGTCTTTGTATCAGGCTTTCTTCGGGGCTAAGAAAGAGAGAGTTATATATATGATATAATCTATAACCCTAGACCTAAGCAGAAGAGTGCAGTAAAACAGTAGAATTCTTTTTTGGCCGTAGACGTAGGCATCTCGCAGAACCACATAAATCTCTCTTATGTGCTTGTCTTTTCTCATGTGTAGCTTTGATTGTTGATCACAAGTTACGTGTTTCTGCACATGCACAACATTCCTCTTCTTCTTCTTTTTCTTTCTTCTATACCATACCCAATCCCATATGTAAGAACCGCCTTTTAGTTTCTATATATATATATATAGAGAGAGAAAGACTACCATGCATCTCACCTTGTGGTGAGGGACAATTCCTTTTTTAAATCTAACAAGGTCAAAAAGGTGTCATGATGAGTAACGATTTTGTCTTTTTGCACATCAATACTTTCCAAAAATAGAAGTGTCCCTTACCATAGTGTGAGGGACATGCATAGTATTTTTGTCTATATATATAGGGTTTTGATCATGTAAGAACTATTTTAATGTACCTACTGTGAGAACTTTTTATGTGCCCTACTTGTGGGTCCCATTTGGGGATAGAACTAGGAAAATAGAAAGATCTATGTGGGACAACCTACATTTTAAGTTGGGCCCCAATCACATATACCTAACCCTTTCATCCATAGCCTACAAATTTAGTCCATTCAAATTAGCATAAAGTTGATCCAATGGTCCAGTAAATTCAGATCTGACCGAAACTTAAGGCGAGTGACTATCAAGAGGTCCCTCTGTATTGTAAGGTTTGGATTGAATAATAGATGGCCCCTACTTAAAGTTCTCATAAAAAAGGTGAGAACTAAATTTGAGATTATTTCATAGGATTATTTTACAGCCCATATATATAGAGAGAGAAAAATTCTCAGGAACACCCCATTTATAAAGGGGCATTTCTTCACTCTTTCTATCCTTCAATGAAATACAGGTCATGTGGAAACTTGTTTTCTCTTTTAAAAGTAACATAATTGCTTCTCCTCAATATTAAATTTTCCTTATCTCTTATTTGTTGCCAAAAAGGGTGTTTTCATTTTTTAAAATGCCTATAGCGCTCCTCATATATATATATATATATTATTTTACTTAGTTTAGTGGTGTTTGGCTTTGATTAGAGGATTAGAAGGGTTAGATGTAATTAGCATGTGATAGAAGGCTGTAGAAGAGGAATTGGGTGAGTTTTGAGTTAATTAGAGGTCTTTGGAAAAAAAAAATCTAAAAGGTACTTTTGCCAAATTCCGTTATATATATTAAAGCTACAAGAATGGAGGCCTTTGGAGGGTGCCACATCAGCACCCATTATTATTATTTTTTTTAGAGCGCCACGTCAGCATCTTAAAATGCTAGAATCTTTCCTCCTATAATCTCTCTCCCTCCCTCTTATCTTTTAGGCAATTAGTATTTTTTAAACTTGGATCTCCTAAAACCTCTCTTGTTATCCTCTAAAATTTCTACTTGATTTTCCCTCTTAATATCTAATCATTCCATTCATCATTCCAAAAATATGTTTCTATTGATAGAATTTAAAATCAGGAAGATTCGCATATAGCTACTATTATCAATGTCGGCTCCACTGATAAATTGTTTATTATTAAAATGGACCATTATACATTGTATTCTCATTAAATTTAAGGTATTCATAAATAAATTTTAAAAAAATATTAGATTTCAATGTTTTTTAATAAGTGCTTTAATGTATTACTGGTAGTCAGTCCATTGGGATTAGAAAGTTAATTAATTAATTTATTTGATTATTATCAGGTGTTGATGATTATTGCATAATACTATTAAATTAAAACAAAAGGAATAAGCTATTACTATTCAAGTGTTTTTCAAATCAGGTATGATTTACAATTTTGTATTTTTACGCATATAATTTTGTGCAAATAAAGATGTACCTATACCATTGTTGCTATGAATATCATTATTTATGCTGAACAATATTAAAACATTTGAGATGTACTTGATTTTCTTGGCCCGGGCTTAGTACGGCTATTGGTGGGCTTTCTCAAGTAAAGATAGGATCAATCTATGGATAAAATAATAAATTTTCTATTTTGCAATAAATATATTTACTCCAAATAATTGCTATCTAATGCTTTGGATGTGATTTTCACGATTCTTTCATACGTAGAACTATGTCAATAAACTCTCAATCAATTTTTCAAATTCAAAAATAAACTAAAATAGGCTATAGGTCAGAAATGTTAGTTGTATTTCTATAAGGTTTTTTAATATGTTTTTTTATAGTAAATTTCAAAATTTTCCATAATTTATTTTTGGGCTGGGCTTAGCATGGGCCTTGGTTGCTAGTATTATCCTTAAAATATCTTCCCTCTTCTATTCATTGCGCATGGATGTTTTGGTCATTCCAACCTAACCTACTTGAAATACCTAAAAGCCCTTGCAAGATTTCTCTCTCTATTTAACAACTAAGGGTGCATTAGTCCTTTCACTTTTCCCTATCTTATATAACCTAAAGCTACAGCAAGAATCTCACTTCAAACCCTCTTCTCTTAAGCTCTTCTCCTTGTCTCTTAAGCTCTTATATACTTATAGGTGACCCGGAGATATGTAATGGAGATGGATTGTTGTATGTAGTTGTGCCAGCTATTCAATAGGATAAATGAATTATGAAGTAGATGGATGAACTTGAAATAAGTAATAATATAGAAAAGATACCAAATGGTAGTGGATACTATTTTATCATTGATAGACGAACTTTATGGATGAATATTGATAGATGAATTTTATGGACTACATGAATGGATATATGGATTTGATGGGATTGACCTTATGAATGAATAGTCTTGCTCATGCAGGGGCCCAGCTAGACATAGACCTATGATTATTAATTCTGTATAGTCGGCACACTTATCCACTCAGTTGTTAAGTTCGGCTTTGGGTAGGACAACCCTTGGTAGGAATTCATTATCAGTGCCTCCATGGTTGGCAGTTTACAGGAGTTTGACAAAGCAATTTATAGGAGTTGGGTTGTGCACAAATCCAACTGATACTACAATATCAAATAAGTAGGTCGAATAAACGGAATTACATTACAAGAGTCTTATAGGGCTAATAATAATGGCTTGTCTATTATATCACTTAATTCTTGCTGCAATTAAAGGAGGGTAGCAGCATAATATCCTGCGGTGCGAGCTTGTTTGGTCATGGCATTTCGTTAAAGGTCGGATGATATGGATGATACTTCTTTTATTTGGTTCTCATATATCTATATTGATTCATGGTTATATTGCTTTTGATATTGTTATCATTGACCTTCTAAACTATATCGTTTCCCTTATTCTATATTAAAATGTATATGGTATTATTTACATGCTATGTTTGCCAAGTCTTATGTGACTTGACCCTATTTGCTTTAGGTGTGTAAATTGTGACCCCGCTTCCCCTACCATGGAGGGAGAGGCGTCGAAGGAGGCTCAGAGATACCAAGACTAGACCATTTTGTGTGGACAACGGTTAGTGCGGATGTTTAGTCGAGCATCTAGCAATCGTCATCGCCAGTTGAGAGGTTGCCATTTTAGGATTGTTTTCTTCATTTTGTTAGTTGAGCGGTTTTGAGAAGTATTGTAATAAAACTCTATAATTCGGACTTATGCTTTTAATACTTTAGTGATTTGCCTGATGTGACAGGTACCATTTATTATATGGATCATGGATCATTAATTGCTTTCGTAGTTATATACAAATTCTGCTTATTTCTAATACGTGGATTCAATGTTGAAAAAAGTTTTAATTGGTCACCACTCTGGATTAAAGATCATGCATGTATCGTGCTCAAAATTCTGATTTCCACCTTATTTGGAAAGCCCGGGTTTGGGGTTATTACACCATCAATCTTCCCAACAACAACAATATCAAGGAGAAGAGGATGAGTGTAACGGTCGTTGGATCCTCCTTTGAAAACTCGCGTCCTATTTCAATCTGGATCTCCTAGGTCATTGCTTTGACTACCAAATCTACAAAGACTTGTGCCCTTGCATCACCAACCATGGAATCGGCCCCAAGACCCACAACCTGTCCCTTAGTTGTGTACTGCACCGATTGACCCCCACATGTTAAAGCTCATTTTCCACCATTGGATCCTCGAGTAGCCGTACACAAGCCGGCCCTAACATTGTTGAAAGATTAAAATGACTAAGGGCATTTTTGGGTTTTTGAAGAAAGTAAGGGGAAAAATCACCAGAAAATAAAATCAAGCCATTTGTCCTCATCTAAAATAATTATGGAAAACTTAAGTCCTAATTTGAAATGTAGTTTTATTTTTATCTTGATTTGAAATGCCCTGAAAAGTTAGGTCCTACTTTGAAATTTTTCCTTATCTTTATATAAATTAAGTATAAAATTTTAAATAATTAAATTCTTTCTCTTCATTTGTTAATTAGTATCCACATTTGTGCATTTATTCTACTAGTTTCAATTTTATTTCAAGTTGAAAACCTTAAAAGTGCATAATCTCTCCCTCAATTCATATAAAAAAGTTTTAAATTTTTTTTTAAAAAAGAAGGGGCATTTGGGCTGGCCCATGATTAGGAGGCCTAGCCCATGTGGGGGCATGGCCCATTACCACATGATTGGGACTGTATTAGGTTGGCCCCTTAGGTGTTTGGGCCGGCACGGCATGGCCCACATTTACATGCTTAACTTAGTTTATATTTTTACACTCGAAGCATACATATCACAAGTAAGGATCCTACATCTAATAAAGTCCAAGTATACTATAGTTTATACAATCACATTTTATAGTCTTGGATGGCACATATCAGAAGTTAGGATTCAACATTTGACTAGGGGTGTTCATGGGCCAAGCTAAATCGGGCTTTTTATAAATTTTGTGGTCATTTGGGTAATTGTTTACTAATTAAATTAAATTACATGCATTCTTTACAAAGGCCAGGCTGGGCTGGGCTTTGGGCTTTTTTTATCATTTAATCCATGTCCGGCCCAATTATTAATGGGCCCTAATTACATATCTAAGCTCGGCCCAAGGCAAGCTAGGGCCAAATCGGGCTATAGTCAGCTTGGCCCATGAGCACCCTTACATTTGACATATTCGAATTTTGATAGGGGCACTAGTGAGGAATTTTGATAAGTATATTCATCCAAAGAATAACTCGTAGAAAGGGGGGACAACTTTTTTGTAGAAAATGGAATTCCTATGGCCCCACATTGGAAGTCTAAGTCTATTTCCCTTACTAATGAAAAAGCTAATGTGGCAAAAAAGTAGTTACATGGAAATGTGCTACACCAAACGCACAAAAATTGAGTTTTTTTTAAAGAAAATTTTCTACTTTTATGAGGAAAAGTGTTACACGAGCACGCCCTTGGTTTCTTTATGTTCTCAAAATCTATTCATTTTTATCCCTTAAGTCTCTAGTTTTGCTCAACTTGCCATATATTTCCGCATAAATCAAATTTATTCATTCTTATCACCTAAATTCTCTTTATCTTGTTAGAACACGTAAGTTCTCATCACCACTCCCATCTATTCATCCCGAGACCCTACAATATCTTCATTTATTTTCTAAAGAAAGTTCCCATCACCGTTCATCCCTAACCAATAAAATCCCTCCATTTACTTACTAAAGAAGATTGACAATTTTCATCCTAATGCCAAGCCATGACAATTTTCATCCTAATGCCAAGCCACATGGACCCAATTTTGAAAGCCATAGCAGGCCAAGCCATACAAAACCATGAAATGTAAACTCCAACCCGAAATTTAAATGGTAAAGCAAGAACTCACGTCTCATCTCTCCATTATTAATATTTCCTGGAAACAAAATAAATAAATAAATAAATAATGGGTTTTTCTTTTTCCCATTCAAAAACAAATTTGAAGATCATTGCTTTTTGCCTTCTTCCTCTATTAGGAGGAAAATTGAATACCTCTGTTGACGATCTTAAAACCATCATTGGATTAGGTTTATCTACAGCTCCTCTTCTTTGACCATATATGTATATTGTCAAATATTTTATATTCTTTATTCTCTAATCACAGTCAAGCCTACGGTTTTTGTTGTATATGAGGATGCAAATCTAAGGTGATCTCAAAAATAGTCATTAGATCAGGTATATCTATAGATCTACTTCAAATATCTCAAATCTATATTTTTCTAATCTTATCTCTTTTGTGTTTTCTTACATCAAAATCTCACCACTAGAAAGAAAGACTTTGATCAAGTATTGCTTCTTTAAATTAACAATATTTCTTAGTTTTCTCTTTTAAAATTTTCTTATATGTTGATTTTTTTTTCTTTTTCAATGATATGATATTTAGTTTTGTTCCTACATAGAGATTTAAAGCCAGGGCCATGCATTAACATACATGATCTAAGCCATCCATACCGAATAGACGACAAGAACATAATCTATTGGGTTTAGCACAATTTGCCAGCCTATTTGTTTGTGAGGTAGAGTAAAGTAAAATATTTAAAATTAAAAAATTTCTCCTCCTTTTTCAAAAAAATTAAAAATTTCTCATTCTTTTTTTTAAAAAAAGTAAAAAATTGATTAATAAATTGCAAAAAACTAAATATTTTTATACAAGAAGTAAAAAAGATTTCATATATATCAAGCAACTAAACATAAAAAGATATCATAATCCCATTATATATTATTTTTTTATTTTGGATTTACTCTATTCTACTTTACTTTATCCCACAAACAAACAACTTGGAAGTCCAGCCACGCTAACGTCGCCGAAAAAGAATTGTAGGATCCTTTTCAGTGTAGATCTCATTTATTGGGATTTTTTTTGATAAAATCCTCCTATTATTTTTATAGAGGAATATATTTCTCTTATCATAAAATTTTAAGCTCAGCTTTCGTCTTATTTTCTTTTAAAAATAACAATTGTAGTTTTTCTTCTAATTTTAATTATGATATTACTTTGTTATATCTTTCCTTTGTCCCGCCTAAATATAGGACTTTGTTGCTGGTCTACTTCTACGGTAAATGATCTGCATTTAGCTCCAGTGATGAACAAATGTCAAAAATTTTCTACTCACTTTTCAGGAAAAAGCCAAAATGCAAGCTAACGAAGCTATCAATTTTGTACGTTTGATTTAACGTAAGATTCCTATTTATCCTGTCTCTTTTGATCTACATTTACATGCGGCGGCATTACTGCACTTCGGAGGTGAGGGTACGTCATCTTGTAAAAACTTAAGTGTTCCTTTTCCAAGTTCTCCAAATCGGAAGAGAAACCCACCGGATTTTCATATCTCGTGGCTCACTTGTAAGCTTCTACATAAGGTCATTTTATTTTAAATTAAAAAAACACCTATCCATCCACGTTTTATGATTACAAAAATGCCTCGTGAAGTGAATACTAAAATATAACATATAAAGCACTAAAAGTTTAGTAAAGCTTAAAATTTTATGCATTTCATTAACATAAACCCACTTTTTTAGGGGTCCCCTTTGGGAATGGTAGAAGAATTTTTAGCTTTTTAGGCTAGTTTTTGAATATATTATTTGATCCACATATATCTCTTTGGTGTTTTTTTTTTTTTTGGTGCTTTGATTGTTGATTGCAGATTTTGCTCTTATGCATGTGGACTACAATTCTTCTCTTTAGTATTTTCTATGAAATTATCTTCTCAAATTCAAACCGATATTTTTGAAAAATAGAAAACTCTTTTATTGATTTTTCCCCTATAAAGAAAATCCATCGGGCACTTATTTACATGTGTGATGGTGCTTCTCCTTCTAGTCATGTGTGTTCATGACATTGAAGGCCCTACTCTCATTAAAGCTGCGACTAGTCCAAATAAAGACTCGCCATCTACTCTTCTTTTTGCACATCCACCTACACCTCCATTAGGCAACATTACTGCGGGTTGGGGGTGGAGGTGCATGATCTTATAAAAACTTACGAGTTCCTTTTCCAAGTTTCCTAAACTGGAAGAGAAACTCATCAGTTTTTCATATCTCGTGGCTCACTTGTAAGCTTCCGCAGTAGGCCATTTTATTTTAAATTGAAAAAACACCTATCCATCCATGTTATATGATTAAAAAAATGCCTCGTAAAGTGAATACTAAAATAGAACATATAAAGCACTAAAAGTATAGTAAAGCTTATAATTTTATGCATTTCATCAACATAAACCCACTTTGTCAGGGGTCCCCTTTGGGTTTGGTAGAAGAATTTTTAGCTTTTTTGGCCAGGTGACGAAGTTACTATTTGATTCACATATATCTCTTTGGTGCTTTTTTTCTTTATTTTTGTGTGCTCTGATTGTCGATTGCAGATTTTGCTCTTATGCATGCGGACTACAGTTCTTCTTTTTAGTATTTTCTTTGAAATTAACTTCTCAAATTCAAACCGATATATTTGAAAAATAGAAAAAATTTTTATTGGTTTTTTTTCGTATAAAGAAAATCCATCAGGCACTTATTTAAATGTGTGATGGTGCTTCTCCTTCTAGTCATGTGTATTCCTGACACCGAAGGCCCTACTCTCATCAAAGCAACGACTAGTTCAAATAGAGACTCGCCATCTACTCTTCTTTTTACACATCCACCTACACCTCCATCAGGCAACATTATTGCAGTTTGAGGGTGGGGGCGCGTCATCTTGTAAAAACTTACGAGTTCTTTTTTCAAATTTCCTAAACCAAAAGGGAAACCCATCAGTTTTTCATATCTCGTGGCCCACTTGTAAGCTTCCACAGTAGGCCATCTTATTTTAAATTGAAAAAACACCTATCCTTCCAAATTTTATGATTAAAAAAATGCCTCGTAAAGTGAATATTAAAATATAACATACAACGCACTAAAAGTTTTGCAAAGCTTATAATTTTATGCATTTCATCAACATATACCCACTTTGTCACAGGTCACCTTTGGATATGGTAGAAGAATTTTTAGCTTTTTAAGCTAAGATGCGGAGAAATTATTTGATCCACATATATCTCTTTTGTGTGTTTTTCTCTTTTCGTATGCTTTGATTGTTCTATTCCAAATTTTGAGCTTCTGCACGTGGACTACAGATTTTCTTTTTAATATTTTCTTTGAAATTAACTTCTCATATTCAAACCAATATTTTTGAGAAATAGAAAATTCTTTTATTGGCTTTTTTTCGCATTAAAGAAAATCCATCAGGCACTTACGTAAATGTGTGATGGTGCTTCTCCTTCTGCTCGTGTAATCCTGACACCGAAGGCCCTACTTGCATCAAAGCAAAGACTAGTCCTGATAGCGACTCACCATCTACTTTCTTTTTTTACACATCCACCTACACCTCCATCTGCACGTTACAGACAATGGGGGCCGAAGGCCACATGGTTCAAAGTAGTAAATAATAAGAGAGTTTTTCTTTGAAATCGAAATCCTCTGTATAAAAAATTTGACAGTGGCCGTAGCGGACCAATCAGGTCCCTTTGCGTTTATGATTTGCTTCAGACAAGTTGGAGCTGAAGAAAAATGACAAAAAACAGGGGGCATTTACATCCTTTTGGAGGATGGAACCCATTTCGGAAAGCCAAAAGAGGAGAGGGGAGGTACGAAAGCAGGAGAGAAAGGAGGAGAGCAGTTAAGAAAGAAGAGACTAGAAGAAGAACTAGGAGAGGATAGGGAAGAGGAAGCAGCAGTAGCTCAAGTACTTATCTCTCCCTCTCATTTTTCTTCAATTATCAGCTGACATGGCTATACAAATTAGGATGATATGTACTAAAATATGAAAGCTAATTTGTACCATAATACTCTATGATATTAATAATGTCATGTTAGTCATGTCAATCTCGATTTACCAATATGTCTACATGATAATACGTTGTTAACATCTAGGGAAAAAAATGAGTGCTTATAATCGGTGTTTCAAACTACTGATGGTATTTCACAAATCAGATCACTTGAGTCCTGCTTTGACGGAAAGAGGGAGTGGAAGAACGGAGGGGAATAAGAATATTTGAGCTGACGATATCATCGCTCAACTGAAACAAGCGATGATATAGTTGCACAAACAAAAGGAAAGAATTTGCAGGAGGGCTTTTATTGTTATGAAGTCTGTGATGGCCTTTGTGGTGCACTAGGCATCTAACTTGATTTTTTAAGTAAGTTCCTCAAGTAAAAAAAATGCTAAAATAGGATGTTGTGAGTGGTTTTCTTGAATCAAGTAGCCGATGGCTTAAGAGTTCTTTGACATTAGTGAGAACTGACATCCCCTTGACTTTAGCAAAAATATATTAGATAAATATTTGCCAGTACATGCAGCAGTTTTACTGCATATTCTTTTTGCAAAAAGCCGAGAAAGATTTCTAGCTTCCCAATCTAATTGATGTGCCTATGTTACTCAGGACCAAGTGAAGCAGCTCTGCATATAAGGATCTCTCTCAGGGTGTGATCGAGAAGTAAGATAGCATGGCAGATGCACTTGTATCATTTGTTATGGAAGAGTTGGGTGCCATAGTCAAAGATGAGGTGGGATTGTTGGTTAGTGTCAAGAAAGAGATTAAAACGCTTTCCAGTACATTCTCAGCTATTCTAGCAGTGCTGGAGGATGCTGAAATGCAACAAGTTACAGAGAAAGGGGTACGAGATTGGCTTGGGAAGATAAAAAAAGTGGCGTATGAGATCGAGGACATATTGGATGAGTGGAGAACAAATGATTTTACATCACAGCAAGATGAAGATGATATTGATAAGATCCAGAAGGTTTGCTCACTCTTTCCTTGTCTATATTTCAAACAAGTTCGATCACGCCGCGACATTTCCCATAGGATAAGGGAAATAAGAGTGAGACTAGATGAAATTTCAAAAGAAAAGAGTGATTTCAAATTAAAAGAAGCTAACACGAAGGAAGTTATGTCAGGGCTTCACAAGAAACGTGAAACGGGGTCATTAATTGATAAATCAGTGATTTTCGGCAGGGATGATGTTAAAGAGGAGATAATTAGAAAGTTAGATATTGAAACTGGTCAAAGGGAGAAGTCAGTTTTCATTGTTTCAATTGTTGGCATGGGTGGATTAGGCAAGACGACTCTTGCTCAACTTCTCTATGATGATGAGACAGTGAAGAAACATTTAGAAAAGAGAATTTGGGTGTGTGTGTCTGTTCCTTTTGATGCGGATAGGATTGCAAAAGAAATCATTAGAAAGTTGGATCAGCCTGTTCCAGAGAATTCGGACTTGGACACATGGCAGCGCAAACTTTGTGAAGCCGTTGGTAAAGAGCCATTTTTTCTTGTGTTGGATGATGTTTGGGACGACGATGGTGGGCAATGGCAGAAACTGTGGCTTCCACTTAAGCATGCCGCACCGGGAAGTAGGGTTGTGGTTACTACTCGTCTTCGTCAAGTTGCTGAAGTAATGGATTCATTTATTCATGATTTGGGAAAATTACCTGATTCATATTGTTGGGAATTGTTTACATCGAGAGCATTCGAAGGAAGAGAAGAGCAAGAGTGCATGGAGCTAACAAAGATGGGCAAGGAAATTGTAAAGAGGTGCGACGGCTTACCTCTTGCTCTACAGGTGGCAGGAAGTTTGTGCAGGAAAAAGAGAAAGCAAGATTGGGTAGACGTCCTAAAGAGCGAAATATGGAAATGGAAAACACCTGAGCATACAAGCATCTTACCATCACCTGAGCATACAAGCATCTTACCAGTTCTCTGGTTGAGCTATTATGATTTGCCCGTCCATTTGAGACGTTGCTTTTCATTTTGCTCGATATTTCCTAAAGATTATTCGATTGACAAGGATGAGTTGGTGAAGTTATGGATGGCTCATGGTTTTATTAAATCTGAGGAAAGGCTCATTGAAGAAGTTGGTAAAGAGTACTTTGATGATTTGGTGAAGTGCTCATTGTTTCAGCCAGAGAAAACTAATGACGAAGAGAAAATTGACGACGAAGCAACTTCTGAATATAAGATGCACGATCTTGTTCATGATCTAGCAACTTTTGTCGGGTCTGATGGCTATTGCGCAGTGGAGATTGAAAATTTAGAATCAGATTCTGTTAATTATTATCACCTGTCAATACTTTTGACTGGTCGGGGTAATGTCTCATCGATTCTCTCTCGATTGTGCGAAGTGGAAAGATTGCGCACGCTCCTATTATTTGGATGGCCAAAAATTTCTGCAATCCCTTATGATTTTCTCAATCCTCTGAGATTTCTGAGAGCACTAGATTTAACTGGAACTTCCATTGATAATTTGCCGAGTTTCATAGGGAAGCTAATACATCTAAGGTATCTCAATTTAAGTGGGTTAGAGATCCAGGAATTGCCTGGATTTGTAACTGATCTCTATAATTTGCAAACTCTGAAACTGGATTATTGCCAAGATCTTCGTACACTACCAAGTGGTATGAGCAAAATGGTGAAATTGCGGCATCTTGAGATTGAAGGTACTGAAGAGCTGATGTTTTTACCGAATGGACTTGGGAGACTGAGTTCCCTTCGAACATTGTGCAAGTTCCCTGTGGGGGATGAGAACAGAGGATGTAAGATTGAAGAACTGAAAAATCTCAACCTTCTTACAGGAGAACTTAAAATACAAAACTTGGAGAGGGTAATGAATGTGAATGATGCTAGGGAAGCGGAACTTCATAAGAAGAGTTCTCTTCATGTTTTATCTTTCAGTAGCGAAGAAAAGAGCGATGACGAGTGGAGAACGTTAGAAAAAGATAAGATGGAAAGGATGGAGCAAGTGTTGGAAAACCTTAGACCCCCTCATTCAAACCTAAAAAAGTTGGAAATAGTAAACTACGCGGGTCAAAAGTTCCCCAGTTGGTTGGAGGATTCAGAGTTTTCCAGTTTAGTTCGAGTCGTATTGAAGAACTGCAGGAAGTGTACAGAGCTGCCAGGTCTTGGAAAATTGCATTCACTTAAATACCTGGAAATAATTGGAGCTGTCGAAGTGAAAGTCGTAGGTAGCGAGTTTTACGGGAATGTTGATGTTAAAGGAACAATAATATTTCCAAAGCTGGAAAAGCTTCAATTCCGCGAAATGCTAAATTGGGAAGAATGGAAGTTGGCAGAGGAACATGGAGAGGTGAAGGTGATGCCATCTCTCAAGACGCTGGAAATTGAAGACTGCAACAAGCTGAAGGTGTTGCCCACCTGCCTCCCCAATAATTTAATCAAAGTAGAAATTAGAAATTGCAAGGAAGTTATTTGGGCTCAGGAGAATCCACTCCCACACCTTCAACATATGACTCTCAAATTTGTAAGAGGGATATCATCATCTAAGCCACTACCATCCCTCCCCGCTCTCGAGACTTTCGATATTTGGGGATATTTTTGCGAATCACTACCCTCGGATGGATGGGGACTGCTTGAATCACTCCACACTCTTAAAATATACAACGGTCCTGAATTGGCATCTCTGCCTGGTGGGTTAGGGCAGCTCAAAGCTCTTCGGACTTTGGAGATCTTCTGTTTGTTGTGAATATGACATTCACCGTTGTGCGCATTCGCGGAATCATAAGATCAAACAATCAACAAGCCACAAGAAGAGACACCGAGATTTACGTGGTTCACCCAAACAGGGCTACATCCACGGGCACAGGAGGACGAACATCTTCACTATGACAAGTAAAGCATACAAGAGATTCCCACACTCTCACCTCATCTCTCCTACGTGGTGTGGGAGCACCACGGGCAACTACTGCCACAAGCCGCAAGGTCTAGGGTTACAGACTATACAATATATAATCTCCGCTTTCTTGGCCACCAAGAAAGCCCCGGTACAATTACCAAAATACCCTTGACCTTAAACTAGTCCCTGGCTAACCCAGTGACTCATCCGGCTAAACCGGAATACAAGACATAAACCTAACAATCTCCACCTTGGCTTGAATTCCGTACAACTCCGTACAACTCGAGCTACTAGGAGATAAAACCGGCAATGTCTTCACGTACCCTGCTGAATGGCACGTCACTGCACCAGGGATGCAGTCTTCTTCAACACTTTGACATGTTGAACCAGCACATGAACTTTGAGCAAAGTTCATACCCTCGTCAAACTCCACCTCGAACTAGAAGCTCGAAACCATTGACGAATCTGAGTGATATCTGAATCACTCACCATCCTGTCCCATCTTCAACATCACTGTGAAGATCCAATCACCACAAGCATGCAAGCAAAACAGATCGGGAATACAAGTCCAGATGACTCCATTGCAGAACAACCTCTGCCTCCGAGCGGTCAAAAAACTCCATTTGACCGGGCCTCCGATCAACTGCTGATACATCAGCTCCTCCTTGCTGCTTTTCCGGCTTGGCTCTGGCAAGATGAATAACATCACATGTGATCATGTGAACCCCAAACGAACAACTTCGTTTGAATCAGCAAACCCTTTGCAACTAGGCCGGCGACTCCTATTATTGGGTTTGCAACAACAACCAGGTTGAGTAGACCTGATTCTAGCCTCAATCCACATCTGTTCAGATATCCTCCAGATTTCTGCATCAAACTATAGATCTCGTCATCACGAGCACGCTGGAAGAAACGGATCTGAAATCCGACTCAGGATGGCTTCGATATCGTAGAAACAAGTTTCTACGCTCCAATCGGTCAAACCTCCTCCTTGACTGTCAAACAGCCAATCAACCTCTTCCACTGCGTAGATCTGCTCGAAACGAGTCCGTAGGTTCAAACGGATCTCCGATCGGACATCGGACGATCAAGATAACGCAGAAACAATTTCAGCCGCAAATCTGGTCAAATCTGCCTGTTGACCGTTGATGACGTCACTGCTGACGTCCCTGCACAGTCGGCTGGGCTTATGGAGCGGACCCGGGTCGGGTTCACCTGACCCGGAACTGATCTGAACTCTTCTCTGGGCTGGACTCTGTGCACACGGGTCAGGTCGGACCTGACTCGGAACCGGAACTGCACTCTGCTGGATGCACTGGGCTGGACCGTCTGCTAACGGGTCAGGTCAGACCTGACCTGACCCTGAACCGAACCCGCTGTTGAGCTCTGGACTGGACCGTGCAAACACGGGTCAGAACTGACCCGACACGACCCGAACTGGCCCGGCACTGCTGCCACTGGGGTTGCACCACGGGTTGGGTCTGACCCAACCCGAAACCCGGAACCCGGACCGACCTGAAACTTGCTGGGCTTATTGCACAGCCGGATCAGGTGCAACCCGACCCGGACTGACCCTGAACACGACCCAACTGACCCGGAGCCTGGGTCGTCCTCAACAAACGTCGTCTCTGCAACCTGCCACTGCCACGCCCTCTGCAACCCGGTTTGCAGCGGCCGACACGCAGAGGTCTTCTGCGGCGCCGGCGACCAGCGACGTGAGGCGCGGCGACGGTACGTTGACTGCGACGGCGGGGCGGCAGCGTACGGCCGATGGAGACGGCGAACAGCGGCGGGGCTCACGGCGACCCGCGACAGATGATTCTCCAGCGGTGGAAGGGCAGCGGCGGATGCGAACGGCAGCGGCTGCGACGGCGACGGAGGCGGGCGGGATTCCCGGCGTAGATCTCGGTCAGTTTCTTTCTCCTTTTTTTTTCCTTTTTTTTTTTTTTTTTCTTCCTGGTTGTTCTCTGGACCGAGAAATTTTTCCTTTTTTTTTCTTCCTGGTTTTTCTCTGCTTCGCAGCAATCAGACCGAGAAATTTCTCTGCAATTTCTCTCTCTGCTTCCGGATTCTCTGCTTTCTGTTTTCCTCTTCCACCAACTCCTCTCTGCAACAGAGATCGATCTCACTGTCTGCATAACCGATTTCTCTGGGAAATCTATTTTTCTCCTGCGGCCCATCTGTGATCAACGTGCTCCGGTCTTCTCCTTCTCAGATCTGGAAAACCAGATCTCCTGTTTCCACGACGAAAACAGATCCGAACCCAACAATATTCGATCACAACCACAGCGGTAACTCCAAGATCTGAACGAAACATGTGAATTCTTTTTCTCCGATCTCAGCGAGACCGGAGAACCCAATCTCGTCTTCTTCTTTTCCGATGGTGGCCTAACCAGAAATCACGAACCTGATCTCAGTTAATCTTCATGCGCACAACCTCCAAACCACTGAGCGATCTCCACCTCGCTCAGAAACCCGAGGAACACCAACCTCGGCTCTGATACCAATTGTTGTGAATATGACATTCACCGTTGTGCGCATTCGCGGAATCATAAGATCAAACAATCAACAAGCCACAAGAAGAGACACCGAGATTTACGTGGTTCACCTAAACAGGGCTACATCCACGGGCACAGGAGGACGAACATCTTCACTATGACAAGTAAAGCATACAAGAGATTCCCACACTCTCACCTCATCTCTCCTACGTGGTGTGGGAGCACCACGGGCAACTACTGCCACAAGCCGCAAGGTCTAGGGTTACAGACTATACAATATATAATCTCCGCTTTCTTGGCCACCAAGAAAGCCCCGGTACAATTACCAAAATACCCTTGACCTTAAACTAGTCCCTGGCTAACCCAGTGACTCATCCGGCTAAACCGGAATACAAGACATAAACCTAACACTGTTGCGGAGGATTGTCATCTCTGCCCGAAGAGTTGGGTGTAACACTCCGACCCAGCTTGACCTCGTTTAGCGTCTAGTTAATCTTGTTTTTGTTGCTAATCGTGTTTTGTTGTGTTTTGGTTTTCGTTACGGGTCATGGATAGGTAGTTGGGTTGAGTTTGACCTGGATTAAGTAGACCAAGCCCTTTTTCGTAATTTTAGCTTTTCTTAGACATGGTCATTTTTGCATCATCTTGATGTCAACACGTGTCTTTCGTTGAGCCCGTTAACTTTCGTAACTACGTCATTTGCAACCGAGGTCGTGTGATTCGATTGGACCCGAGTTTGACTCAAACTGAAAATACACTTTTCACTTGGCTTTTATTGTAAATTTGGACAACCCATTTGATTATATAAGCTTCACCATCGACCCACTCTCATGTTCTCTCTCTCGTTTTCTCTCAAATTCACTGTGCACGTGGAATCTCTCTCTCTTGCACTTGAATTCCTCTTCTCCATCGATCAAGTGGAGGTCGATTGCTTGCATGTGAGGTGAGTTGGTGGAAATCCCTTCATCCTTCTCATCTCTCTTCTCTAGTTCTTCTCCCTTTTGTTTCCATTGTTGTATAGTGTGTCTGTGACTCCATCTCTCATGCATGCATGTACTTTGATTTGGTGTTAGGTTGTGTTTGGCTTGAGGGCTACAAGTGTGCAATTGATTTCCAATCTAAGGCAAGTATAACCATGACTTGAGAACCCATGTTGGTATGCATTTGACTTGGTTGATCTTACATGAATTGGTATGGAAAACATGTGTTTACAGCCCATTTGATATTCATTTGCTTACTCCTTGTCTATATCCCTTGATAAATTGCAAATTGGATGCTTTCCCAGACATTCTGTACATGTTTCAGATTTCTGAATTCGTGCAGGTACGGCTAAGCCGTATAATACCTACGGCTCACAATCCAGAGAGGAGAAAAACCCAGTTTTCCTCTACGGCTAGGGCACGGCTAAGCCGTGGATTGCCCTACGGCTAAGCCGTAGCTCAGCCGTGGCCCAGCCGTAGAACAATACAGGGTGCAATTTCTGGAATAACTGAGAGTTAGCAAATGACAGACCTTCTACGGTTCAGCCACGGCTAAGCCGTAGACCACACACGGCTAAGCCGTAGCACACACACGGCTAAGCCGTAACCACACATGAAGAATAAGGCTAGGTGTAAAGATAAGACCTATATGACCTTCATGATAGAATGTAGAGCACCTAGACTTGCCCAACGGAATGTGATACTCCGCGTGAATGATCTCGAGGGCTGCGAATCATTCATGTTCGTTATCCGGATGTTAAGCACCTCCCCATGGGTGTTGGTTTAAGGGACTTCGTGCACCGCCCGATTCAAGGCAACACTAGACAACGGTGCACCGAATAACTTAAAACTACATCATCATGCACGGTTAGAAACACCGGATAACTAGATTAGAATTGGTTTGTAAAGCAAGATGATTCGATTTCACATGAATTGATGCATAACATATTGCATTCGATCATTGATCTCAACTCTCTAACATGATTATGTATGTTTCGTTACTTTCACATTTTGGTTTATTTACCCTGAGTACGCATGTATGATATGTTCATTCACGGATCTGCACGTATGATAAGTTGTCACGATCTACTCAGGATTTTCATGATTGACTCTGTATAGTCAGGCACTACTTAGCCTCAGCCTTAGGATCCCGACGGGGTGAATTTGGTATAGTTATATGGCCTGCTGCAGTATGGATTTTGTCTTGGGGAACCGGACCCCAGGAAACCGAGACCCATTGTACCCTGGCCCGGACAATGGTGTTCTTTGCATGTTACAAGATCCCTCTTTTGGGAGCATATGGTGATGTAGTAGCCACTAGTCATGTACACAGCATGTTATCCTTGATTCACGCAGCATATTTCTTTCTTGCATGATAGCCTAGTATACGAAAATGCCTTCTTTAATAACATGATGTTCTTTATTCTATTAGACACAGCGTGTGTTAACTTGCTATGGTTTATACTTTGCTGAATCTTCGTATTCACAGTTGTTTTGGTGTTGCAGGCCCAGATCCCCCTGCCGAACCCTCGCCGGTCGGCCAGGCTCCAGATGAGATCCCCGGGGCCCCATCAGGCCTAGAGGAGTGGATGTGATCACTCCACGGGAGCGCGTTCATGGCATGCATCATGTTGGAGTCATGTTTTGGGGATTCTCAGACTTGTATATGTCATGACATGTCATTATTGTATATATCTTTTGTTCATTTTGTAAAACTTTCATATGTAATTATGTCAGTCCTTTCTTGTATCCTCTTCTTGCATTGTTAGTTTTGTGTTTCTGATATTTACAGCTTCCGCATACTTGCTTGGCACGTGTGCTTGTTCCCTTGTGCGTGTGCATTTAGACTCGGTCTACGTGTGCATGCACGGGAGTACGTGTGTCATTAGGTTTGGCTTTTGCTAACCCCCGAACCCTGGGCTCGGGTTGTGACATACGTATTGTATGGTATCAGAGCATTCCTTGCTCATTCCTTGTTCTAGATGATAAGCATGTAGGCATATAGGATCGTGGTGAGGATACGGTTATTTCTTTGTGCTCTTTCTAGATTTTGGGGCTTGTTGGGCGCTATTGTTTTGTGTTTGTGTCTGACTCTTTTCATTTTTTCAGGATGGCATCAGGTTCGGGTTCTCAACAGAACGCCGGAAATAACGAGAGCGGATCTGCCCCGTCACCGCAGACACCGAATACCGATGAACGCATCCTTATGCTATTCCAGTCCCTTCAGGCACAATCGCAATCGATGCAGTGGACAGGGCCTATTCTGCCGAGGCCATCCACCAAGCTGCGAGAGCCGTTGAGCCTAAGAGACAGCCGCCCTTCAGTGCACGAGGACAAGTACAGAAGAAGACCAAAGGCCAGCAGAGTGCTTCTAGTTCTACGGGAGTGACTTGTGGATATTGTGGTAGGAACCACACGACTGAAGCCTGTTGGAGGAAGGCCGGTGCTTGTTTCATTTGTGGTTCGAGGGAGCACATGATCGCCAATTGTCCTCGACATCGAGCCTCCGGTGCAGCTCCATCTGGCCCTACTTCCGGTGCAGTTCCTAGCAGACCCAGTGCCCCTACAGCTCCGAGCAAGCCACAGTCAGCTCGTCCAGGTTCGAGACAGCCTCGCCAGACAGCCCGTGCTTACGCTGCTACCCACGAGAGTGCCGAGGATCCACAGGTGGTTGAAGGTACTGTTTTGATTTCGCGCGTCGAGGCTTTAGCTTTGTTCGATTCGGGGTCTACACGGTCTTATGTAGCACCTCATTTCGCCGAGCGGTTACATCAGCCGTCTAAGTCGTTACCATATGTGCTGGTTGTATCCACCCCAGTTGGCAAGCGAGTGGAGTGTAGTTTGTACTACCCCCATTGCGACGTGCAGATTGCAGGTCATCAGTTACCTGTTGATTTGATCCTGTTGTCGATGTTGGACTTCGACGTGATCCTTGGTATGGATTGGCTCGCTCGATATCGTGCCTGTGTTAACTGTTACAACAGGACGATCTTCTTCGATTTAGGCAAGGGCTTCCGTTTCGAGGGCAGTCAGCAGAAATGCCCCAGACGTGTGATCTCGGCGTGTAAGGCAGATCGCTTGATCCGCCGAGGGTGTGAAGGCTTCATTGCCTTTATCTCAGCGAAGAAGGAGCCGAAGCAGCTAGGTGAGATCCAGGTGGTCTGTGACTTTCCAGATGTCTTTCCAGACGATGTACCAGGCTTACCCCCGGTTCGAGATGTGGAGTTCGCCATTGAGCTTGTTCCCGGCACGGCACCAATCAGCAAGGCTCCGTATCGCATGGCCCCAGCAGAGTTGTCAGAGTTGAAGAAGCAATTGCAGGAACTTTTGGACAAGGGTTTCATACGCCCGAGCGTCTCACCTTGGGGAGCGCCAGTCTTGTTTGTCAAGAAGAAGGATGGTACTTTTCGGATGTGCATAGACTACCGACAGCTGAACAAAGTGACTATCAAGAACAAGTACCCCCTACCCAGGATTGATGAGTTGTTTGACCAACTTCAGGGTGCAGCCTATTTTTCGAAGATTGATTTGAGATCTGGATATCACCAGTTGAGAGTCAAAGAAGATGACATTCCTAAGACTGCCTTCAGGACTCGTTATGGTCACTATGAATTCCTCGTGATGCCTTTTGGACTAACCAACGCACCTGCAGCTTTTATGGCATTGATGAATCAGATCTTTGCTCCTTTCTTGGACCAATTCGTAGTTGTGTTTATTGATGATATACTGATATATTCTAAGTCAGCAGAGGAGCATAGGGAGCATTTGAGAAAAGCCTTATCGTTGTTGAGAGAACATCGATTGTTTGCTAAGTTATCGAAGTGTGATTTTTGGCTTGAGCAGGTGGCATTTTTAGGTCATATCATTTCACGAGAGGGATTGGCAGTTGATCCATCTAAAGTAGAGGCAGTAGTGAATTGGCCTAGCCCCAAGACAGTGACAGAGGTTCGCAGTTTCCTTGGTCTAGCAGGTTACTATCGCCGATTTGTCCAGGACTTTGCTAAGATCTCTTCTCCTTTGACGAAGTTGACCAGGAAGAACGTACCATTTGATTGGACTGAGGAGTGTGAAGCTAGTTTCAGGATTTTGAAAGAGAAGTTGACTACAGTCCCAGTGTTAGCCTTGCCAGATGGTTGTGAAGGATTCGTGGTTTATTCAGATGCTTCTCGAGTTGGTCTAGGTTGTGTGTTGATGCAGCATGGGAAGGTTATTGCCTATGGATCGAGACAGTTGCGAGATCATGAGAAGAATTACGCCACCCATGATTTGGAGTTGGCCGCCATCGTGTTTGCATTGAAGTTGTGGAGGCATTATCTATATGGTGTGCAGTTTGAGGTTCGTTCTGACCACCACAGTTTACAGTATTTATTCACACAGCAGGAGCTGAACATGAGACAGCGGAGATGGCTTGAGCTTATTAAGGATTATGATTTTCCGATCAAATATCAGCCAGGCAAGGGGAATGTGGTGGCAGATGCGCTCAGCAGGAAAGCAGAGTCAGTGCAGCTTTTGAGCAGTTTCCTCTTAGAGTTCCATGGTCTCCCTATTGAAGTTAAACTAGTGGATGAGTGCGTGACTTTGGCTAGTACGCTAGTGTTTCAGCCTGAGTTGATTCAGCAGATTAAGGACAGGCAGTTTGAGGATCTAACTTTGAAGCACATTCGAGACCACATTGGAGACAGACCCGATTTCAGACTCGAGGATGGTGTACTCTACTTTCGGAGTAGGTTGTGCGTGCCAGCAGTTGATGAGTTCAAGGAGAAGCTGATGAATGAAGCGCATTACGCTCGCTATACGATGCATCCAGGCAGCACCAAGATGTTTCGGAATCTCAAAGATCGCTTCTGGTGGAACAACATGAAGAGAGAAGTAGCAGGATTTGTTGCTCGCTGTTTGACATGCCAGAAGGTGAAGGCAGATCATCAGAGACCGCCAGGCTCGTTGCATCCTTTGCACATACCGCAGTGGAAGTGGGAACACATCACCATGGACTTCGTTTCCGGGTTGCCGCCGACGAGCAGGAAGAACAACGCCATTTGGGTGATCGTAGATCGATTGACGAAGTCAGCCCATTTCATTCCTTTCCGGAAGGGTATGACATTTTCAGAGATGGCTAGGAAGTTCGTGGATGAGATCGTCAGACTCCATGGTACCCCCGTGTCGATTGTATCCGATCGTGACAGCCGTTTTGTTTCCTCTTTCTGGAGAGCATTCCAAGAGGCTTTGGGTACGAAGTTGAGTTTCAGCACGGCATACCACCCACAGACGGATGGGCAATCAGAGCGGACGATTCAGACTTTGGAGGATATGTTGCGAGCCAGTGTGTTGAACTACGAGAAGGAATGGGATCTTCATCTATCGTTGTGCGAGTTCGCCTACAACAACAGTTTCCACGAGAGCATTGGGATGGCACCATATGAAGCATTGTACGGGAAGAAGTGTAGAAGTCCGGTTTGTTGGGAGGAAGTTGGAACTCGAAGTTTTCACGGACCGACGATCATTGCCGAGACTACGGAGAAGGTACAGAAAGCAATTGAGAACTTGAAAGTTGCTCGGTCGAGACAGAAGAGTTATGCAGACACCCGCAGACGACCCTTAGAGTTTCAGGTTGGCGAGTGGGTTTTTCTGAAGGTCTCTCCGATGAAGGGTACGATCCGTTTCGGCCAGAAAGGCAAGTTAGCTCCACGCTATGTCGGACCGTTCGAGATCAAGAGTCGGATCGGTGATTTAGCTTATCGATTAGAGCTTCCCGAGATGTTTTCAGGAGTGCACAACGTTTTCCACGTTTCGATGCTTCGGAGATACGTTCACGATCCCTCCCATGTCATTCGTTACGATGAGATTCAGATTCAGCCGAGCGCTGCATACGTTGAGCGACCGCTCCGTATCGTGGGAACCCGAGAGCAGATACTCCGCACCAGGACAATTCGGTGGGTCAAAGTGCTTTGGGAGCATCACAGTCCTGATGAGGCTACTTGGGAGCTAGAAGAGCAGATGGCACGTCAGTACCCCGATTTGTTTTCCCAGGTATGAGTGCGTTAGTGTTCATTCCGAGGACGGAATGATTCTCAAGTAGGGGAGGATGTAACACTCCGACCCAGCTTGACCTCGTTTAGCGTCTAGTTAATCTTGTTTTTGTTGCTAATCGTGTTTTGTTGTGTTTTGGTTTTCGTTACGGGTCATGGATAGGTAGTTGGGTTGAGTTTGACCTGGATTAAGTAGACCAAGCCCTTTTTCGTAATTTTAGCTTTTCTTAGACATGGTCATTTTTGCATCATCTTGATGTCAACACGTGTCTTTCGTTGAGCCCGTTAACTTTCGTAACTACGTCATTTGCAACCGAGGTCGTGTGATTCGATTGGACCCGAGTTTGACTCAAACTGAAAATACACTTTTCACTTGGCTTTTATTGTAAATTTGGACAACCCATTTGATTATATAAGCTTCACCATCGACCCACTCTCATGTTCTCTCTCTCGTTTTCTCTCAAATTCACTGTGCACGTGGAATCTCTCTCTCTTGCACTTGAATTCCTCTTCTCCATCGATCAAGTGGAGGTCGATTGCTTGCATGTGAGGTGAGTTGGTGGAAATCCCTTCATCCTTCTCATCTCTCTTCTCTAGTTCTTCTCCCTTTTGTTTCCATTGTTGTATAGTGTGTCTGTGACTCCATCTCTCATGCATGCATGTACTTTGATTTGGTGTTAGGTTGTGTTTGGCTTGAGGGCTACAAGTGTGCAATTGATTTCCAATCTAAGGCAAGTATAACCATGACTTGAGAACCCATGTTGGTATGCATTTGACTTGGTTGATCTTACATGAATTGGTATGGAAAACATGTGTTTACAGCCCATTTGATATTCATTTGCTTACTCCTTGTCTATATCCCTTGATAAATTGCAAATTGGATGCTTTCCCAGACATTCTGTACATGTTTCAGATTTCTGAATTCGTGCAGGTACGGCTAAGCCGTATAATACCTACGGCTCACAATCCAGAGAGGAGAAAAACCCAGTTTTCCTCTACGGCTAGGGCACGGCTAAGCCGTGGATTGCCCTACGGCTAAGCCGTAGCTCAGCCGTGGCCCAGCCGTAGAACAATACAGGGTGCAATTTCTGGAATAACTGAGAGTTAGCAAATGACAGACCTTCTACGGTTCAGCCACGGCTAAGCCGTAGACCACACACGGCTAAGCCGTAGCACACACACGGCTAAGCCGTAACCACACATGAAGAATAAGGCTAGGTGTAAAGATAAGACCTATATGACCTTCATGATAGAATGTAGAGCACCTAGACTTGCCCAACGGAATGTGATACTCCGCGTGAATGATCTCGAGGGCTGCGAATCATTCATGTTCGTTATCCGGATGTTAAGCACCTCCCCATGGGTGTTGGTTTAAGGGACTTCGTGCACCGCCCGATTCAAGGCAACACTAGACAACGGTGCACCGAATAACTTAAAACTACATCATCATGCACGGTTAGAAACACCGGATAACTAGATTAGAATTGGTTTGTAAAGCAAGATGATTCGATTTCACATGAATTGATGCATAACATATTGCATTCGATCATTGATCTCAACTCTCTAACATGATTATGTATGTTTCGTTACTTTCACATTTTGGTTTATTTACCCTGAGTACGCATGTATGATATGTTCATTCACGGATCTGCACGTATGATAAGTTGTCACGATCTACTCAGGATTTTCATGATTGACTCTGTATAGTCAGGCACTACTTAGCCTCAGCCTTAGGATCCCGACGGGGTGAATTTGGTATAGTTATATGGCCTGCTGCAGTATGGATTTTGTCTTGGGGAACCGGACCCCAGGAAACCGAGACCCATTGTACCCTGGCCCGGACAATGGTGTTCTTTGCATGTTACAAGATCCCTCTTTTGGGAGCATATGGTGATGTAGTAGCCACTAGTCATGTACACAGCATGTTATCCTTGATTCACGCAGCATATTTCTTTCTTGCATGATAGCCTAGTATACGAAAATGCCTTCTTTAATAACATGATGTTCTTTATTCTATTAGACACAGCGTGTGTTAACTTGCTATGGTTTATACTTTGCTGAATCTTCGTATTCACAGTTGTTTTGGTGTTGCAGGCCCAGATCCCCCTGCCGAACCCTCGCCGGTCGGCCAGGCTCCAGATGAGATCCCCGGGGCCCCATCAGGCCTAGAGGAGTGGATGTGATCACTCCACGGGAGCGCGTTCATGGCATGCATCATGTTGGAGTCATGTTTTGGGGATTCTCAGACTTGTATATGTCATGACATGTCATTCTTGTATATAGCTTTTGTTCATTTTGTAAAACTTTCATATGTAATTATGTCAGTCCTTTCTTGTATCCTCTTCTTGCATTGTTAGTTTTATGTTTCTGATATTTACAGCTTCCGCATACTTGCTTGGCACGTGTGCTTGTTCCCTTGTGCGTGTGCATTTAGACTCGGTCTACGTGTGCATGCACGGGAGTACGTGTGTCATTAGGTTTGGCTTTTGCTAACCCCCGAACCCTGGGCTCGGGTTGTGACATTGGGGCAGCTCAAAGCTCTTCAGACTCTTGCAATAAAGTGGTGCGAACAATTGGCATCTCTGCCTAAGGAGCTAGGGAAGCTCAAAGCTCTTCAGACTCTTACAATAGTGGGGTGCGAACGATTGTCATGTCTGCCTGATTGGTTGCGGGAGCTCAAAGCTCTTCAGCACCTAAACATCGGCTGGTTCGAACAGTTGTCTTCTCTACCTGAGGGGCTGGGGCAGCTTAAAACTCTTGAAACTCTTAGCATCTATCGGTGTGATCTATTTTCGGCTCTACCTGATTGGTTAGGGCAGCTAGACGCTCTCCAAGATTTATCCATCACGGATTGCCATGAATTGATTTCTCTGTTCAATGGCTCGGTACGATTCAAGGCATTGCAGGGTCTCACAGTCTGGGATTGTAATAGATTGACATCTCTATCTTTTGGGTTGTTGCAACTCGAAGCGCTACAAAGTCTCAGAGTCTGGGATTGTGAGAGATTGACGTCTCTCTTTTGTGACGGGTTTGAACAGCTCAGATCACTCCGTACACTTTCCATGCGTAACTGCCCACAGCTGAGGCCCTTACCAAATCTGCAACGCCTTACCGCACTTGAAGATTTAGAGATCAAAATGTGTCCACTTGTAACGGAGCGGCTCGATAAAGACAAAGGAGAGGACTGGTGCAACATATCCCACATCCCATCCATTATGATTGATGGCAAAATAATTCAATAAGGTATGGAATGACATGAAGAACTCTTTATCTTTCTATTTGCATTTTCTGTGCAATTTCACTTTTCTCTTACAGCATCCTGATTCGGATCTCTCCATTCTGATCAAGGAGTAGAAGAAATGGAGATATGAACAACAGCTTCAATCAAAGCTTTGGAGGTTTCTTCTGGAGACTAGTTGTTCCGCTCATATCTCTCATCAGTTTTTTTTTTCCGGATTCTTAAGTCTTAAATGGACATTTTTCAAGCTGAACATGTGTGATTTAATTTTGTCGCAGTCACTTGCATCCAGGTGGCCGTTTATGAGACACTTGTGTGTTGTACAAGCATGACATGTGCTGGTTGACATGCATATGTGCTAAATAATGAAAGTTCCATTTCGACTTCAATACATAAATATTGGTGGCCACTGTTTTTCAACTTTTTTTTGGTTGACAGATGGAACCAAATTCAAAAATGAAAACAGATGGCCTGGTAGATCGATGGACACCCTCATCCTAATGGATTGAATACTTCAATCCAAGATAAAATGTGAAATATCAGTCACAATATGGAGGAGGTGACTTAGGTTAAATTATAAATTCCACTTCAGTGGTGAAACATGAGTAGCTGAGAAAGGGGGCATGAAATGCAGTTCTTAATCACCCAAATACAAGATTCACAACTTACATTGAGTGCATGTTTGCTTATTTATTCCTCTCAATGACACTGTTATAGCCGTTATGTAACCCTTTATATATGTAATCACGGGTAATCATGGCCTCACAGGAGATAATTAATGATCTCTTGCCATAAGAGTGATTTCAGACATTGCAAGTTTCTATATTCAAGAACAGGTAACTCGATTTGCATGTAAATCAGGGATCATGGGTTTCGACAAACTTAGTTGACTGTAAATATACAAGTTTTTCCTATCATTTCTAATTTCAATTAATTAGATATACAAGTAAACTGATTACAGCCTAGGAGGCAAACAGGAGTTGGGGGACCTTTAGATGACCCACCTTTGATTCAAATGGCTAGTAGGTTAGGAAGGGCTTCCCTATTTCACCTTGGCCAGATGGCCTTCCATCACTTTTGCTGGGTATTGATAGACCACCAATATAATCTGAGTGCATGATTTATGGGAATCCTTCCCATACGAAACAGGCCTCAGGCGTCAATAATGAAAAGTGGAAATTCAGACAAGATTGCCCGGGAAAATTCCTCTGTCCTCTATCAAACTATTGCTGTCGATTTGGTTGTGCAATTAATCTGTCAAAAGTTTTAAATTGCGCAATTACTAAAGTTTAAATTAGTGTTAAATGTAATTTACACTGCAAAGAGCGGTTTCACCAAGTTGGTGCGCTCAAGCGGTTTTCTCAAATGGGCGAATGGGTTACTCCCTCCAGTGAAATTGTGATACCATTAATGCCTTTGTTTTCTTATTCTGCATTTCGGGGTCAGGCACCATTTTATTGTTAGCATTTGGCATCGCAGAAGAACTGATCAGAGAATCGGTGTCCATCATAGAGAACTAGAAGATGAATAGTTTGGACCAACCTAATATGAATAATTTCCTTGGTTTTCAAGTGTTTCTCTCTCTCTCTCTCTCTCTCTCTCTCTCTCTCTCTCTCTCTCTCTCTCTCTCTCTCTCTCTCTCCATCACATTCAGTAGATTCATTGGAATGGCTCACCCATCTCAAATGGGAGAATGATTTGTTTCTCAGTTACTTAGCAAGCTATCGAGAGAGAGAGAGAGAGAGAGAGAGAGAGAGATTTGGATCTAAACTGATTGGGAAACCAAATAAGCTGATCAATCTTGATTATTCATGTAATTGACACTATCTGTTACTTGGGGCCCATGTTACAGATGTCAATATCTATAGTATGAAGTTAAGTAGGACTTTGGATTGCTTGTTTGGATTATGATGGTAAGTAAGAGATACAGGCATTTGTTATTGAGTGAGATTGTCCTCTAGTGTTCTTGTTATGAAGTACCAAAGTCTGCCATAGATGATCCATTATGCAAACTTGTGTTGACAGATATTTTTGGTTCAATAACCATTGCCTATATTTATTAAGAAATGCTAGTGAACCTGAGCCTGTGTTTGTTAACCTGCAGTGACTTAGTTCTTTTTTAATCAAGATGGCATCACTACAATTTGACCACCATTTAATCAAGATGCTAATGAAAAGTAACTACACATGTGACCACCATTTCTCCGGGTCTATCATTTGAAAAGTTTTCACTTCAAACTATTACATAAAAGCCATGATATCATAGGATTGATCAATTTCTATGACATCCATTGTTCCCATGATATCATGGGAGTTATCAAATTTCTATAATATACACTTTTCTGCAACCAACAAGCAAATTCATAGTTTCTTTTTACAAATTACGAAAGGCGACTTTTGTGAAAAGGAGATGCACATGTAATCATTGTTTCTAATGTTGTATCATTGGAGAAATTCTCATCTTAAGATAATGCATAAAAGTCACAGTATCTTGGGACAATATCACGAATCATGGGATTTATCAATTTTTGTGATATAAAACTTTTCATGATCTTCTAAGGCTACTGTCTCCTAATTTGTGAAGTCCGATGCACTCAAGCTCTTTCCATTTCACCTTGGTGATGATCTTACTATTAAAAAAGGAAGAAGATGTAAAAAAGGAAAGTGACTAAAAAGAACAAGTAGGAATTTTTACTTTTTTTTTACACTAAGATCTCATGATATCATGAGATATGGCCAAAAAAGTTTTAAAAAGGTTGTTGATGAGAGTCAAACAACTTTGGTGGCATTGCATGGATCCAAGCATAAAATTGAAAACAAATTGAATTTAAGGAGAATTAACATATTAAATCCCCCTGATAAAATGTAAGGCATGAGGGCCCCAGTTTGACTCCTCCATCCTACTATTCGTACACTCTTTTTATGTTCTAAGATAATATTCGACTTGACCTGCACTTATCATGAGGTTAGGTTTTCTTCTCATATCATAACCCTTCAAAGGTCAAGTCTAGCATAAAACAGGGCATATGTCAATTCAATTCGGATCCTAGTTCAAGCCATCTCGAACCAAATTCAACCAAATGCCACCTCTAATGTCAAAACGCAGCTATGAGTTGTGGTTACAATATTAGTAATAAGTATAGAATTTAATATATACTTATTACTAACTTAGGTTAGAGGATGCAAAATGGGTCAGGTTTTGGCTTTGGTTCTGACCACTGGTCCATCTGGGCCCCAATAGCATTGTAGTGAATTGAACCTTCAAGTGCAAAGCAAATATCTTAACCAATGTAAATAAAACCAATGGTTGCAATTCCTGATCCGATTCACCAAATGCAACCACACCCAATCCAGTTATTCTTGGATTGGCTTAACATTTCCACCTAATCAAGATCTCTTCTAGGAATCCAGACCTATAGTCTTGCAATTTTTTACAGAGGCATTTGCGTTTATTATTTCAAAATATTTAAAGAAATTATATTATTTTTTTAAATCACAATTTAACAAATTATTATATTATATAAATTAAAGCAAGAGGGGAAGAGGGCTCTCAAGGGTGCGACATCAGAGCTCTCTTTTCAAATAAATATATTAGAAAAAAAATACAGGCTTTGACGTGGCCCACTATGCCTCTCCAAATCTTCCCTCTCCATTTAAATTCTATATAATGTTGGAGAATTTAATTCCTTGATTTAATCTATAAAGAATTCAAATTATCCTAGAAAGTGAAAGTGATGTTCTCCACCACCTTGGCCTGGCCTTAAAATCGCTCTTTTGAATAAATGGATAACTTCAATTCAATCTCCTATGAATTAGGGATTGAATATCATTAACACTATTTTCATCAGTTAAAAAATCCATAATTGACAAAATGGATAACATTGAATATCCTTAATACTATTTTCAACAGTTTAAAATTTTCATAACCGACAACATTAATAACATTAAATTCAAAATTACACTATATTCAGGAAATCATAGTGATTCACTCGTACTGTTTGGAAAAATGAAGAGTAAACTAGAGTGAAGTAGATTTTACATCAGAGGTGAAGTGGGTTGAAGTTAAGGAAGATTAATTCACTTTACTCTGTTTGGATGCTTGATTTGAAGTGAAATTTAAAAATATTATGGAGTCGAATTGACTTTTACTAAAAAAAAATTGAAGTAGTTATGGTTGAAGTGAAATGAAATATACATGGGCTGACAACCATACTTCACTCCACTCTATCCTATTCTTTTTTATCTCCAATGACATTTAATCTCTTTTTGTTCTCAAATCTATTTATTCTTTTTCTGTTCCCTAAGTCTCTGATTTTGCTCAACTTACCATAAATTTCCTTTTTATTCAAATTTATTCATCCTGATCACCAAGATTCTCTTTTATCTTGTTAGAATATGTAAGTTCTCCCCACCGCTGTCATCTAGTCATCTCTAGACCCTAAAATCTTTCCATTTATTTACTAAAGAAAGTTTCCATCACTAATCATACCTAGCCGATAAAATCTGTCCATGTGTTTACTAAAGAAGATTGACAATTTTCATCTTAATGCCAAGTCACATGAGCCCAATTTTGAAATCCATAGCAGCCCAAGCGATACAGGCCACAAAATGTAGCCTCTAATCCGAAATTCAAATGGAAACGCAAGAACACACGTTTCATCTCTCCATTATTCATTTTCCCTTGAAACAAAAAAGAAAAGAAAAGAAAAGAAAATAATGGGTTTTTCTTTCGCCCTTTTCAAAAAAAAATTCGAAGATCATTGTCTTTGCCTTCTTGCTAGGCGGAAATATGAATACCTTTGTTAAAGATCTCAAAACCATGGATTACATTATAGAGCTCCTCTTCTAAGACCGCTGATATATATATATATATATTTATAATATATTATATTTTTTATTCTTTAATCAAAGTCAAGCCTACATATTTTGTTGTATACGAGGATTCAAATCTAAGGTGATCTCAAAAACAGTCGTAAGATCAGGTATATCTGTAGATCCTCTTCAACTATCGTAAATATGTAATTATTCAATCTTTTATCTTATGCATTTTCTTACATCAAAATCCCATTAATAGAAAGGAAGACGTTGATCATGTCTAATATGTTTTTTTTCTTTTTGCAAGATATGATATTTAGTTTCTATTACATCAGTGATTGCCTACATCATTGGCGTAGAAGAGTTCCTCAAACAAAAAAATGTGTTGTAAGTAGTGATATTGAAGAGAGTGATAGACGGTACCGAAGTGACCCGGATTCAAGAAAATTGGACAAAGGAGGCATTCTTTTATACTATTTTCTCATTTTAATTTCTTATTAATAACAATATTACTCATTATTATTTTTATAGAAGAATATATTTCTCTCATAATAAAATTTTAAGCTCAATTTTCATTTTATTTCTTCTAAAAAAATTTTAAAATAATAGTTTTGATTTTTTTTCTAATTTTAACTGTTATATTAATTTATTATGTTTTTACTTTGGCTTGGGTTAAGTATTAGCCTTTGTTTTAATCAAGTCAGTAGCTTCAGCTATTCCAGTTTATAATATTTTGGTCCTTTGACTTCTCAATAAAACTATTGATACTATCAATGGTGGCGGAAAAAAGAAAATCCACACTCTAAAATGGAAGGAGCTCTATATGTTGATCATGGAAGGAGGGCTTGGAATAAGAGATACTAAAAGAAATAATTAGCCCTTCTTGCCAAAACCTGTTGGTGTTGCCTTAGTGATAATAACCTTCTATGTTCCAAAACTCTTAAAGCAAAGAGAAATGCTAGCCACACTCCCCAACTCACAACCCATCTCACAACTGTCCTATGTGGCGGTTTCCCTTTCCCTTACTTCTACAATGTTAAAAGCAAAACAAATTAATTAGGCATGCCACATAGGACAGTTGTGAGATGGGTTGTGAGTTGGGGAGTGTGGCTATCATTTCTTTAAAGGAAAATATTGTTCAAAGTCCAACTTATGGAAAGCTAAGTATAGAAAAGGCAACTTGTGGTTTTGGAGAGGCTTCATAGAGGGAGTGAGATTTATCTATGAAAGAGTGGGTTGGATAATTATTGGGAATGGTGTAAAAATTTTAGTTTAGGACCATAATTGGATAACATTTAAAGAAGGTTTCAGGAAACTTGTTTTTTAACATTACCATCTTGAATATTATTGTTAAAGATCTGTAGAAAGGAAATCAGATATGAGATGAAGCAATCATTAGAGAAACTTTCAGTAATGTAAAAGATGTAGAAGATATTTGTAAAATATATACTCAAGTTGGTAATGAGAATGACAAAAAAGTTTAGCCTTTCACAAAGAAGGGGCAACTAACTACAAATTCAGTTTGTAGAGAAATACTGAAAGGAAGAGAGAACATTGATGTTCCAAGCATCAAATGAAAGGATTTTTAGAGAATCTCTCTTCCTCAAAGGATTCTTTTGTTTGGATGAAAATACTTGAAAAATGCTATTGTTGTTAGAAAGACCATGCATTCAAAAATTAACTCTATAAGCCCCATGTGCCCACTTTGTGAGGGTGAAGAGGAAACGGTTGACCTAATGAAATGAGAATACGCTAGAGCATGTTGGTTTGGTTTCCATTTTGGGTTTCTTATTCATAATTTTAGTTTTGTGGAGTTATAGGAATGGTGGAAGGAATTATGTGAAAATAGCCACTCATTGGCTCCTTTGGGGGATGATAACTCTAGAATGTGGGTTCTAACAATGTGGTGGTGTTTATAGAGAGCAAAAAATGCTTTCTTATATAAGGGAAAACATTTGAACCCCACAAATATAATTTTCTCAATTAAATTGTTGTTTGATTATATTAGTGACCCTTACTTGATAAGGTGTAAAAAAAATGTGGAAGAAGGACCCCTTAGAGTGATTGGATCTAACAAAGACATTATAATATTCTTAGTTGTTGCTTATAAGGCAATCGATGGAAAAGCTTCATTTGATTATATTGCTATGCTTAAAGGGATTATTGTGGATGCAGGTTTTTGTAATGGTCCAAAAATCGCCTCCGCTAGGGAAGCTAAAGCGAGAGCATTTTTGCTGCCTTAAAAAAAGCCATTGAGGCTTTACAAGAGTCCATGTGCTAGTGAATGCTAAAGAAGTGGTTCAGGTTGTTAGAGGCAATTTTGACTGGTTGATCAACCCAATTATTGCTGATATTAAGAAGTTAGCCTTGAGTTTTTCTCATGTTGAGTTTTCATATATTCCTAAACTTTTTAACTAAATAACTCACTTGTTAGCCAAATTTTGCTATTCAATCAATCAGGATTTAGATCAAGAATGGACATTGCTGTTGTTAGGTATGAGGGGCTGATTGTTGGTCTTTTTTTTGTTTTGCTTTTCTTTTTTTTTTTTTTTGTGTGATGTAGTTTTGCTTATATTCTTTTATTTTATTTTGTTTTGTTTGTTGAATGAAATGTTCAATTTTACCAAAAAAGAAAAAAGTATTGGCCTTTGTTGCTAGTTTAATTCTAAAGGCAAGCATGCTAAAAAAAAATTTTTAAATCTCTTGTACATTTATCTTCTTTCAGCAAATGCCAACAATTTTCTCTTTGAGCCCGGCAGGATAGTATTTAGCAGTTTTGTAATTATCACTTTTTGGGAAAAAAAGTTAAAATGCCAACTAATAAAGCTGTCAATTTTGTACCCTTGATTTAGGGAGCTTCTATTCATACACCTACTTTTACTCTTTTTACACAGGAAAAATAAATAAATTAAAAGAAATAAAAACTTTCCAAAATACGCCTCATTGTCATTGTCCTGCACTTGCAATGGTTCATTCTGCAACACATGCAAAGGCCCAAGAGTGTTTAATCAGCTTATCTAACACCACTCAACCCGACTCAAATCCGACAAACCAATTCAACCTAAAATTAAAATTTTGGGGCCTGATAGATATGATCGAGTCCTTCTTGATGTCACCAGTAGTTGGCCACTATTTGTTATCCAACAAGTATCTTTCCTGCTTGTGGGGAAATCACGGCCAGTGGTCTACTTTCAGGCCAATTCTAAGACTTTTTTTTTTTTACTTTTCTTTTTCTTCTCTTGAAGTTATATATTCCTCCAGAAACCAGTGGGGTAGGTTTTAAATTAGATATAGGCTGGAACTGATTGGGCCACTCCTTTGGATATTGGGGTGTTAAATTTTCATTTGGTATTTGGGTGTTTGTTGAATGCAAACCCGTTTGTAGAAATTGAAACAAGGGTTTCTTCTACTTAGTCTGATCGAGTCTTTAATAGAAGCTATATCCCTGCGATGGGTGGTGGAGCAGAAATTAGTACTGGGGTATTCCTCGCCATATTTCAAAGTATCATGGGTCTATGAGAATTCTTTCATTCAAATTTTCTTTATATATATATATATATATAGATATATTTCTTTAGTCAGTAGATGTGTGTTTCTCTTTCGTTACATTTGCAGTGTGTGACTAAACAAAGTCAAGAAAGTGGAAAATGCGATTGAGAATGATAAGTGCCGGTTCCCATCTTGAAAAGATAATAACAAAGATAACAAAAATCATACAATTCTTTTACTTCACCTTTGCTATGCTTGGACTTTGGATGCAAAAAGAGCTAGGTGAAAACATTTTGTCTTCATAGCATGAAATACCCATTTTCACAAGGTAAGCCGTTCCTCCTTGTAAATAAAGATGGAAGAAGTTAGGGGTAAAAATATATTTTTACTAAAAATGAAAAAAGATAAAACGGCCAAGAAAACGAAAGTAAAGAGATGAAATGGTAAGAGTTGCTTTTCCCTTGATTGTTAATCAAGGGCTATTTTAGTAAAAATCCAAAATATGGGGACTTTTTTGAGATTTCTTAAAAAACATAGGGCCATTTTTGTAAAAAAATCAAATATGTATAAGTCCATTGTACACAATGTGATTTTCATACTTATTCTAGCCCAATAAAAAAAAAAAAGAACATTTTGAGCCTCCCAAGTTTATAGATGTTCCTTTGCCTTATGAAGCAGCTTTGCACCCAAAAATCTTAAGGTCCTAGTCCAGGTGAAAGCGGGCAGGGCCAAATATGGGTTTAGGTTGACTTGATCCATAAATACTCTTAGATAAGAAAATTTACTTATGCATTTTTATTTAGATGGCTAAAATTGAAAATTTTTTTCAAATCCCTGTAATCTCGCCCACAAGTTAAAACTGATTCAAAATTAACATCGAAATTAGGTTGAGAAATTAAAGCTCAATTGGTGATTAGGAAAGTATGGATCCTACATGAAAAGCCATTTAGGGTTCAATCTAGCTATTTGCCCAGTTCTACTATTCTGGTGAATCAATTGGGTTTCTACAAACTCGAGCTTTTATGGCCTAACCTAACTAAAATAGAAACATTAGGTTGGGCTGATTTTAGATTTGGGTTGGACGACTAAGCCTGAATTTCCTAATCCTCATGAAGTTAGGGTCAGATTCAGATTTGGGCCATACGGTAACCAAGTTCAACTATGATGCTTGACTTATTTATATACTTATTTACTTTGAATTACACGTGTATTGTATAATTTTATTTGTACCTTAAAAAGTTTATAGTTGTTGGATTAAAAAAAAAGGCCAACTCTCCTTTGTCCCTAAACCACATTAGTGAGAGAGTTATTACATACAATCTGAAACTTAAATGTTTAGGACCTGCTAAATAAATATTCTACACACCTTACCTTAATCCACTTTGAAGAACTCACTTACCTAGTGATATTTAGATTGGACAATATAATATGATATATGAAGCTAATTGAATCCAATTTCCAATTTCAAATCTGATTTTGAATTCTTTCAATTTTTACCTCTATAAAAATCTGACACACTCATATCACCCATTCATTTCATTCTTTAATTTTAACACTCCTGAGTTTACTCCTTAGTGGATTCCGAAGTCTTATGAAATTTCTCCATTTCTTTATCTTCAAAGAAGAAGAAAGAGAAAAACCAATCTCCGTCCCCTCTCCATGTTCCCCTCTGTCTCCACATGTTATCAAAATCGTCATAACTCCTCTATCATTACTGCAACCAATTTTCTTCTGTGGTACAATAGCTTCCCATTCTCCATCCCACTCAACTATCCAACTGATTCCTATCACAGATTCTGCAAAGATTTTGGTGAAGTTGGTAAAGGCCGCACGAACTCAGTCTTTGTTTGTAGAGTAGACATGAAAAGAGGAGGAGAAATGGGCAGTGCAATGAGAGGATCCGGTCCTCGATCTCAATTTAATTTGATGAGATTAGGAGGTATGTTTACCTTCTGATCATGCAAGCAGCCAAAGAATTGAGGGTGGGATTAACTTTTTTGAAGAAGAGGTGCAGAGACCTGGGGACCAAAAGGTGGCCTGGCGGGTAGATAAACAGCTTGAGGTCTTTAATTCACAATGTTAAGTTAGTGTATCCATTTATGTAATGGAGGGCAATATGGTTATTACACACGAGATGGGCTTCATTTTTTGCTTCTCTGGATCTCAAATGTATGAAATTGATGCGTCTGTGTAACACACTAATATGTGATATGAGGCCCACAAGACTATAATTTCTTTTAAAGGTATTTTTGAAAGGTTTTTTTAAGTTATTTTTTTAAAAATGTCTTTTTTTTTCCTTGGAAAGGTCCACTAGGCTATAATTAGTAAAACATAGTTGGATCCGTCCTATGGTTGTCCAGATCAATCATCTTGGTAGCTGATAATTATGTGTAGGCTTTATAATTAGTAATATCTACCAGTGTCTTGACCTACTTTGCTTGATTTTAGAAATGGGTGAAAAGATTCTAAAAGTATATATGTTTGAACTATCATGAAATAAATAAATTCTAGAATTTGCAATTTTTTAGAATAACTAATACAGTTTCGTGCCTATAAGTCCTTGCACTATTACAAGATGTTGATTCCAACCAAATATAGAAATTTAGTGAAGCTAACCTCGGGCTTTCGCGTAGTCGTCACTCTACACTTTCTCCACCATTGGAATTGATGACATCTCCCATAGATAGTAGTGGACCTAGAGTTTTTGTTTAAGGGGTGTATATCCAAACAAAAAATTGTATTTTGGGAACCAATACAAAATTTTCATGTGTTTTGGGAGCAGACGTGAAATTTTTATATAAATTTTCGAAGCAAAACAAAAATTTTCACTATGATTTTAAAAGCAAAATGAGGTCCTAAAGGTGCGTCCGCTCCCACGTAGATGTATGTAAGTCCGTCCATGCCCACACGTATTGGTCTTGGGAGCCACTTGGTATGAAATCAATTATGTGAATAAGTTTCTTTTAATCTAAGTTTCTAAGAATTGGGATTTGTCTTATAACATTATCAGCAATATATTTATATAATGGGAATTGGTTTGATCAGTGGGCAATCAAGGCCTCTCCTATCACTACAAAGAATCTCATCTATATGTTCTTGTCTTCCTCACTTCATTTATTATCTTCAACTAAAAGATCTCATGCCATTTTTAACTTGATTGATTTATAGAAGTATCTTTTAGTTTATAATATTTTAGTTCTTTTTTAGATCTATATCTCTGTGAATGCATGTGAGGTGTCAGGTATGAGTACTTGATGTTTCAAGGGGTTGTCTGCGACTTTCCATTGTTTCTTCTAATTTTTGGAAGGAAGGTTGTAATTTGTTTAATGGTTTCAATATTTATCCATCCCCTCTTCATTATATACCTCAAGAGATTTATTCTTATTTATTAGTTACTTTTTAAGCACTTTAACTGTTGATGATTTTCCATGAAGAGGAGCCTGGAGATTGGAGAAAGCTTTGAGCACCTAACTTTTTATTTGAATAATGGGCTTCTCTTTCTATTGAGCTTTCATTTTCGTATATAGTTGCATTTTGAGATTTTTTTTTTCCAATTCACTTTTGTTGATGGGTTTCCTTATGCATTTTGAGATGCTAAATAGGTTACCCAATCACTAGAGAACAAGAAAAAAAAAAAAAGTGCATCCTTAACATGCAAAGGCAAACCAGTGCAATTAGGCATCACATCATACTAGGGGCATGCAAGTGTGTAGATTTATTTAAACACACATTTTGGTGTTATATATGTAACTAATAATTGCATGTAGATGCAAATGCCTTCCAACCTTTCTCAAATAGCCCTATTTGGATTTTTTGGATATAGTTTATTAATCAGATTTGTATTTTGAAAAGAATAGTAGCATGCAGGTCTCTTTGTTCGCCTCTGCAACAATGGTAAGAACTTGATGTTTGTATAGTTCTTATGTTAATAGTGAGTTTAAAAATATATTTTATGTATTTAGAATTTATTTTCTACCCAATAATATCTCACGTAAAGCCCCAAATTTCACTTTACCAATATTACATCAGAGGAATACATTTTATTATCTTAGTCAGTTTAATTATTACTTTATTTTAAGCGAGAGAGATAGTTCATGTAAAGAATGGAAATAGCGGTACTCTTCCTTTTTTTTTTTTTTTAGGTCTGTTGGTTCATATTTCCCTATGACTATTATTCTCCAAAAAAAAATTTTCATGTTTTCCTTGTATTGATTGGATGGACTTCTTCAAGTCATTTGCAGAGTTTTGCATATTATGTGTACAATTCTCATCAAAGCTCTTTTTCTTAAAGGGAGATGATAGCCAGTGATGAGAAGATAGTACTCGAGCTGATACCAGTTGCCGTTCAAGGACTTCCTCTTCGTCTACCAACCCCATCAATCCTAGAAGGTTATTAAGGGTATCTCAAAACTGAATGTATGCCAGTATGCCACCTCTAAAATAAGCAAACAGATTGAAAGACTCAGACATTTCAAAAACTGCAGAGAATATGAATATATTTTAAAACCAGGTGTTCCCCGTTCACACACACGTTGAACACTGGTAGACTTTAGATTTATCGACTTACATACAAAGAAGATTGAATATATTTCATCAGCTCACCGCTAGAGTCTCTTTTCCATCCGTAGAGTTTTTAGCTGTTGAAGAAAAGCTTTTTCAGATGTAATGGTCCTAATGTTAATTTTTTGGTACCTGTTTTCTGTTATTTGGTCATCATATGAATAGTTTTGTTTCATCCAAATGTGGGCCATGCATACACGTTGTAAATCTAAGAAAACTGAATTGGGCGTTTTATCTAATTCAGATTGTTAGAAAATATTTAATTCCAAACCACTTAATGGAACTGAAGATGAACATAGTGGTGAGCAAATGGAGATATGAACATAGTGATGGACGTAGCGGTGAGCTGATGAAATATATTCAATCTTCTTTGTATGTAAGTCGATAAATCTAAAGTCTACCAGTGTTCAACGTGTGTGTGAATGGGGAACACCTGGTTTTAAAATATATTCATATTCACCGCAGTTTTTGAAATGTCTCAGTCTTTCAATCTGTTTGCTTATTTTAGAGGTGGCATACTAGCATACATTCAGCTTTGAGATACCCTTAATAACCTTCTAGGATTGATGGGGTTGTAGACGAAGAGGAAGTCCTTGGACGGCAACTGGTATCGGCTCGAGTACTATCTTCTCATCACTGGCTATTATCTCCCATTGGAATCTTTTTACAACATTGTGGAGAAAGACTAACATTTGGAATTTGGCGAACTCCTTTCCTGGACATATCCGAGGTCCCCCTCCAAATGGGGTGAAAGTATAAGGAGTCGGCCCCTTCCCTTCAAACCTTGAAGGATCAAATTTTTCTGGCTCCGGGAACCATTCAGAATTCATATGTGTTGAATGTGGACTCCAAAGCAGCTACATAAAAATAACAATAAACAAATGAAATGTTAGTACTAGAAGAAAGTAGAAGAAGAAAAGGTTCAGGGCACGTTTGTTTCAGTCAATTGAGTTTCTAGGATTTGTATATTTATGAGTACGTAATGTAGGATTTGTATATTTATGAGTAGGTAATGAAGTATTAAGTGAATGTCCAAAACTAACCCTTGTAGGCCCCATTAATGGAAAGTGAATTAAGGGAAGATGAAAAAATGAATACTCACCTTTTATCCTAGTAATTTAAACCCCGGAAAACTCAAGATCCCATCTATATTACTACTTTGTATGATTCTCTCTCTCTATATATATATATTTATATGTAGGGGGGAAACTCCCCTAAGCTGGAGCTTCTATAAGAAATTCCATAAGCCGAGCCCCTGGTAGCCCACCATTGGTCCATACAAATGGACCAAAATCTCCCCCCCCCCCCCCCCCCCCCCCCCCCCGAATTCAACATGTCCACCAAGTTTTGGTTAAATTCGAATTTATTGGATCATTTGATCGACTTTGCACCAATCTTAATGGACTGTTGACCAATAAACTTTTGGGGCTTAGATAGAAATAATAGAAACTATAGTTGGAGCTGACTTTTTGCATAGAGAAGGGTCTAAGAAAATCCTTCAAATTTTCCCTATCCCTATCGCCATATGGGTCCCCAGATGAGCCCCACCTATGTGAACCACACACTTGAGCTTACCTTACCCTAAGTTTGAGCTTAGGGAAGCCGGTGCATGATGCGTGCACTGGATCAATGTGCTCACCTTAATGTGGGGCCCCACTTGGGACTAGGACCATGGGGAATGAAAGATCTCCCTGGGCCCCTCATCTTTATCATCTCCATTTGGGCCTCATGAGGTTAACAGTGTACAGTCCATTTGGATGAGTGTATAGGCGATCTAATGGTTCAGTCTATTCGGATGAGAATCAAAATGTGGGGACGGGTGCTATTCAGGGGGTGTAGCTAGGTCCATTGTAATTGGGTCCAGGTACGTAGAGAAATTAACTAGGTAGTGCCCCATTCATTTATCCATATTAGTATTATTAAACGTTTAAATGTTCAATACATGATCAATCATGCGCCAATCCCTCCTAGAGCGTAATCTAACGCTCTGTCTCAACTTTTTTTTTTTCCATTATTTTCTTTTGCAGTAACCGGTGGAAATGAGACTGGGCTCAGGGTGGGTCCAATCTATGTATAGATGAACGCTTGTCAAGGAATGGGGTTCAATAGTGTGCGTGGGGCCACTAGTCAGATTTGATTTATCCGGATATAATTCAGTCCTTTCAGCCTCTAAAGTTTGGTGAAGGGTTTAATTTGGGATTATCCGTTTCAGAGGGGGTGATCATGGGCCTGTCTAGCCTGATTTGGTCTGGGATTGGGTGTTTAATTTGGGTCCTTTTAGTAATTGGGCCATGCTTGAATTAAAAGACAAAAAGCCCTAACCCTGTCCAGGCTTGGATAATGAGTTATTGTAATTTAGTGTGTATGTATCCAAACAATTGGTAGAAACCGCAGTTCAGCCCAGCCCAGCCCGGCCAATTGACTGAATGGGCGGGCTTGGGCCTGACATTTATGGCCTGTTAAGGGCCACATCTGGCCCCGAGTCTACGTTTCTAAAGTTGGGCCAACCCTAGATCGGCCTTGGCCCTGCCCATGAACACTGCTTGAGTCAAAACTACTGTACAGAAAGTGCAAAGAAAAAAAAAATCGTTCTTTCTTCTTTTTTAATTTTCCTAAAAGTATATTGAAAAAACTCAAAAGGCCCTGTCTTCCAAGCCGAGGTCCCTTACACATGGTTAACTGCAATTGCTTCTCCTAGAGAAGACAGTTGTCACTTGCAAGCAAGTCACCCAGACATCCACGAACGTTTATTCAAGTGTAACCTGAGATACTAGCTAGCAGGCTACGATGTCCAAATAGGCCCTAATGTCATTCCTCATTTTTCATATTTCTAATTTCAAATTTGAAGTGAATGAATCATCCTTGATGCATGCCAGCAAATCAAAGGTTTGGAAAGTTAAACCGTTTCTTCCTTTGGCATAACCAAACAAAATTTTATTAGTAATGACCTTATGAAGTTGGGGAGGAACGTCAGCTACCGTCAGCTCAAACTAAATGGCAGTAAATCACCTGGTCGAACTGATACTTGCTCTCCATTGAATTGATTTGTGCAAAGACACATCATTCACAGTGAATCATGCATCTTTGAACAAAAAACTCCCTGGGCAATTCCTCTCTGTTTCATGTAATTGAATATCTTGGATTGTAAATATCCAAAAATATCTATCAAATAAGCTCTTCTTTAATTGAAATTAATTCAAGGGAAGATGGAAAATAAAGTATGCCATCACCAAAGTAACTCAATATCCAGGCCCCATCTACATAATCTACATTATATCCTTCATTTTACTTCTCAGTAATCATTTGGTTAAGGTCATTTCACCATAATTTTGATATATTCTATGCAAACAAGCAAAGCCCAATAAGAAGTTGGTCTGTTAATTTGGATCTATGACGCCTGAATTCGAGCCTGGCACCAAAGTCCACTAGGCTTCGAATTGGGTCGGGCAATGCTGGCTCAGATTTGGTGAAGCCCAATTTGCACCCGTGGCCTTCTTATAGAAAAAACATAATGCTTGGTTCAACTCTTTTAACTCCTACGGTGATTAACTTACTTCTACATAAAACATACCTTGGAGCCTTTTTGAACCTGATAACCCCCGTACATGAAGTCGGCGATTGCTACCTTGAGCGATCCGGCTGCGGGCGGGTTTAGTCGGAGTACTTCCTGCACCACATTCCACGTATATGTCATCTTTTTCATATCCTCAATGTCCAGCAACTCTTCGTCTTTTTTTGACTTTGAAATAGCTTCTTGTTCTGATGAAATGGAAACAAAAGCGTCGATGAGAAACAACCTTAATTAATTAGTAGGATAATGAAACTCAACAAACAAGAGAACAGAGACATTCCATGCATTACCCCTTAAAACCTGACCATATATGTGTGGCAACTGTGCAAGATACTTCATAACCATGGCTATGGTAGAAGTAGCAGACTCATAGCCACCAAGAAGATACATCAGAACGTTATCGAGGACCTCCACGTCCTGCATCCACTCCCCCTTCTTCATGGTTTTTCAAAAGAAGCCATGAAAGAAGGTCCCCCTCCATCTCAGCCGATGAAGCTACCCTCCTCTCTTCCATCATCGATTTTAGCTCTTTTCGAATTGCTTTGGACGCTCGAACGGCCCTGTAAAAGGCCGTGCCAGGGAAATTAAAAGGTATTCCCAATAACCCCTTCAGCAGTACCTGGAATTCGGTCATAAGCTTCATCATCCTATCCGGGTCTTCAACGCCTATCATGATCCTGCAAGATAAACAGAAATTGTAAGCCCTTACAAGTTGGAAGGCCTTCACCTCCCCTTTCCCTTCCCAATGGTCCCGCATATTTCTCTTTGCAACAGCATCCATGATCCCAACATATCGATTCAGATGATCTGGTCTCATGAACTTCATGAGCAGTCTCCGGGTTTGCAGCGCCTCGTCAACTGTGAGGAAGAGAATCGAGTGACCAAACAGCGTCTTGGCAGCATTGGGCCACCAAGCAACGAGCAGCTTGTTCTCATTGGAGAAGACGAACTTGTTCTCCTCAGGACCGCAGAAGATTGTAATGGGATGATTGAGCAATGAGGTCTTGAAAACATGGCTGTTGTATTTGTCGATTCTCTCCTTAATAAACTTCACTGGGTTGTCAAGGAAGGCTGCTGTTTCGCCGATGAAAGGGAATCCATGGCTCCCTGGTGGGGAATTCAAATTGCTGGTTTTGTATTTGTAGCAGTTGAAGAAGAGAGAGAAAAGAAGGAGAGGGCAGAGAGTAAAGAGAAACAAGCAGACAGGATCCCTGTCTTCAAGCTGCAGTGCAGATAGAGGGATGGAGTTCAATTGGAACACGGATAGCTTCGCGCGCCTTTTATAATATGTATAAGGCGGCCGGGAAATGGAGGTTACTTCCATTGCTTTGTAGAGTAGAGGTGGCCCACATTCCACAACTTTACCCACATATATTGAAGGGGACCCTGCCTTGGATGGTCAAGATGGGACATTCACTTGTACAGAGTAAAAGGGTTCGCAACCGATTATTGTGTTGCATGTAGTTTGAGTTGGTCCATTCTGGGGAGGGCCCAATGACCGCACGAATCCCCTAAGAACTGAGATGCCTCGTAAGTGTTTGAAAATACATCATTTCATTTACGTTTTAGAAAATTTCGAAGACTTAAAACATTAAAAGTCTAAAAAAATCACGTTTTTATGGACCTGAGCATCATTTTTGTATTTTCATGCATAAATCATTCAAGATTCACATTTTTTGCATAAAACCATAGAACTTTTCATTTTTGGATTTTTATTTTTAGAAAGGTTTTCTGATTCATATTTTCACATAAAATGGTCATGGTTTCTATCATCATTGGGTAATGGTTTCTATCGTCGTTGGAAACTCAAATCAAGATATTTTCAATGGTGTAAATTTATTATGTCATTTTATGTGAAATGGTACTGCATTTGCAATTCTGACTTTGGTCAAAAGTATTAAATTTAATGAAAAATCACTTTTATTTATAGGAAATTAAAGAGAAGGGTCCCACATCAAAAAACTGAAGCCAAAAATTATTTGTGATGAAATCCAAGCAAAAAAGGAAGAGGAAATGAAAACTGAAGCAGGGAAATAAATTTCAGAAATTGAAAAGGGAATTTGCCCACTCTTGGATGTCACTTTCTTGACTGGAATGGATCCAAATTGTTGCACCAATTATTTTGGAAACCTCATCGCTGAAGTATCTCTTAAGAGCCGAGGGAAAGAAAAGAGAGAAGTTCAAGAAGGAAGGTGGCTGTGTAAAGGAGATAAAAGTGGAAAATTTATAGCTCGACGTTCCCAGCCCATACCCTACATGCATTCCATGCCAACCATGAATTATGAAGTTCCACTTCATCAAAAGCCAAGTGAAGACTATTTGAATGCACATGATGAGGAGTTATAAAACCATCAAAGGTGGGCCAATGCATGAATAATTGCATTTAAAAAGTGGGCTCTCGTGTAACATATATATCAACCCATTCTATATTTAAAAACATTTTAAAAAAGAGGAATTCTTAAAAACTTCCCATTTGATTATTATTATTTTTTATATAAAAAACCTCCCAATTTGAAATGAGGTGTTTACACCCCTTTTAACTTGTCCAATTAAATGATGCCACCTCACATTATAGTTGTAGAAAAATATTTAGGAGATTGAAGGGAAATAGGAGATTGGAGAGAGAAACAAGAGAAAAGGGATTAGGGAACCACGTTTAGGGGATTGGGAACAGATTTCACCCCAAATTGGACGTCATGTTTCTTAGTATTCATCAATCTTAGGTTGGGTTGTTTATGTGTGGACCCCACTAAGAACCATCTTCAACTTCTCATCATCGTGAATTATAAATTTTAAGCCTTTTTTAGTGATTATTTAAGAGTGGACCTACTTATGATGCAAACTAATCTGATATGGTAGGCCTGCCTCCTAAATTTCAATGTGATATGGACATTCTGCATGACATGGGACTCATGTAGAAGCCTCTCTAATTTCTCTTTATGTTCTGACCAATATGGTATTACATCAAGAGTTAACTATTCAGATTTTATAGGCCCTTATTTACACAAATAAGAGTTGGGTCCACTGATAGATTGTGAAATTTCAAGTTTTCTAATGGTACGCTAATCCTAATTATTTGAATGAAATTTTGTGGGACCATAAAAGATGATGTCATTTATTTTGATTGAATTATATTTTTTTATAAGTGGGCCCATAACAATTTGTGCAAATCACCATTTTTTTTTATCATTAATTTTTTTATAAGTGGGTCCATAACAACTTGTGAAAATCACCATTTCTTTTAATCAATTTTCATTTTTAAAAGTGGCCCCACAGAAGAAATGATATACACAAGATAAATGGGCGTTACTTCTCCTTGTTTTAGTAAAAAAGAAATTGTGCAACTTCTTCAAGCAAAATTTTCGGAGCATTTAAATATACTGAGCCCCTACGACATAGGTTTCATTTAAATATAGTGAGCCCCTACGACATAGGTTTCATCATTACCTCCACCCATAGGTTTCATCATTATCTCCACCTTACCGTAGTTTTAGGCTTTCCACATACACAATGTCAGTAAAGTCATTACGAGAGGGAGAAAAAGTAGAAAATAACTGCATCTCATGCGTTAAATATGGGGCGTTTCTCTCCTAAAGAACCCATAAATCAGAGACTTCATGCAAGTTGTGTGAGTGTTGAGGTGAAAAAGGCATGCAAGATGGCGTGTAAGTGACTTCTTTCTCTATGGATGGTAAAAGGGTCGTCAATGTTCTCTGACTTCTTTCTCTATGGATGGTAAAAGGGTCGTCAATGTACTCTATAGCCTTGCGCTCTAAAGAAAGTGTACAAACTCGTTTCGGCATGGACAGGATTCCAATCCCAGTCAACTTGTCCATTCTTGGCAAATAAGCCATGCCTCAATGAAGGCAACATGGACTCACGCCAGGAAGCCATATCCCATCAGTCATTCCACGCCAACCACTCCCCTCTCCCTCTCTCTCCACTCACATCTTAGTGATGAAGGCTTCACCTTGTTCAATTGGGGATTTTGAGGTTGTACGTTGGGAAACTGACTGTAATTGGTAAAAGCATCGCTATTTGCCCAATCAGTTAACCGGGCAGTAGGAATGAGATTTCATTACTGTGGTGGCCCTACTATGATGGATTGCATAATAATTTGTCAATATTATTCATGTAGATGGGTGTATTCTGGATAAGGATTAACCATTCCTAACGGCCCTTAAATCCGAACTATTCAACTGCAAGAGATTTAAGGAGGCGACACAGTCCATAATGGCTCCTATTGAACCGGGAGTAGTTAACCATGAATTCACAAATGTTGGACCCTGAAGTTGACAATCTAGTTTGGGAATACTGACCATGTAGGGCCTACTGGCCAGAAGCTATCATTTCTATTGCAGTGTTTAACAGGTGCCGATAGGGAACTAGCTCGCATATTGTCGCCTGATGTGGCCATGTACGTTCCTGGGTGTAACAAACTTGAAAGTGGAAGTGCTGTGGAGTAACAACTCTATTGGCTGCAAATCTATCATATCTCCGTGGCATTATGTATGTAGCTCTATTGCCTATATTTGTTAATGTTGGTTTTGTGATTCAAGATTAAGTTTTTATTTGGGAATGTAATTCTTAATTTGGATTTGTAATTAAATTTAGTAGTGATATTTTGTATAGATTTTTAATAGACTAGCACTAATTTTTTTCAAATAGGATAGGCTTTCTACAAATTCTAGTGCCCTATGGATTCAACCCTGACTCACCAGGTAAAAGTACAATCGTTGACCTGACACTTAGGGTCCAATTCGATCAAGTTTTTTGTGCCATCGCCGGGGAGTGCCATCATAAAGGTAATATTCCAAACTTTCTTTATTTATTGCTTTGTGGGTGTGATTTAAATCCAGTCAGAGGGGTAGCATGCATGGAATCAATGACCAGCCCTTGGATATTTAATTTAGGGTTCTTATTTTGCTTTTTAATTAAAATTGGGTGGTTTCAGATCTGAAAAATCATATTTACTGAATTTTTTTAAAACCCACCATTTTTGGAAAGTTGCCTACAAAACTAGTCCTCTTTGATAATTAGTTTAGATAACGTATTTTTGTTGCTAATTAAGACTCTTTCTAATTACTTTAAATTATGTTTTTAATCACTTTTTATTTAGGTTAAAGAAGTTACCAAAAAAGTTCTAAAACTCACATTCAAAAGGCAACTCAATGTGCGTAGGGTCTAAAAACTTCAGAATTGTCATTCGAAACTTGTTTTTTTAGTTGTTATTAAATTTGGAAATCACTTCTTTTTAGGAGTCTTTACTTGTCATTAGCTTGCTTTTTATTTGATTTACTTTATTGCTTTTCAAAAAAAAAATAAAAAATCCAAAATTGGCCACCCTGCCCTCTTAACACCCATCATGATGAATCAGAGGACTCTGCGGTCAAGAGGCCATCCATCGATTGAAGACTTTTTTGGTAAAATGGCTGAATTTTTACATGGTTACCTATACCCCACACTGAAATTCACTTCTTCCAATATAGATGTGTGAGGGAGTTGTCAAAGAGACACCCAAATCTATGCGAATTCAAATGTGAGATTGGAAACTATTTTAGAGGTTTTACAAAGATAAAATAAGCAAATATCCACAAATCAAAGGTCTTGTTTACTAGAAATCGGTAACATTTGTAGTCCAAATTGGAACAATCACCTCAATTAAGACTGGCATAATGGGCCTGATGAGCATAACGCATACACTGCAGAAGGATTTACTCCGGGTGGGTCATATGGATATTTTATTCAGAATGATTCTTATAAACCCCTACCATTCCCTTGGTAATATGCACCCTATGAAACTCCTTCACCCGAATAGTCATATGAACACCAACACCATCCCCAAAGAAGTCTTCGAGTGACATGCTCAATGAGTGTTTTCAAAGCCATAATGAAATTCATCAATCCACTATGCATAATTTTAGTAATGGAGTCACAACTCCAGAACTTGCTGGTTGAGTTAAACTTCTTCTAGAACAACAAATGAACACCCTTAGTTGCGAAATTGAAATTCCACAAAGTTATTCAACTTCCAATTAATATCATTCATTAATAGATCACATAAATGCATTATTGGAATCTAACAGTGATAATGAGCAGATTGATAGAGGTATGATTGAAGACAATTCTGCCCTTGAACCATATAAACCTGTGGCCCCTTTTCCTCAGAGATTTAGCCAAATCAATAAGGAGCAAGTTGATTTCCTCAATGAAGATGATGAGCTCTTTCTTGATGATACTTCCTCTGAGTCTAATTCTTCTAAGGAATCCAACATTATGGGTTTCCAAGAATTTCAAGTCCCCATGATGGAAGAAACCGGAAATGCACCCCATGACCTCTTAATGCAAGATCAAAATTGGGAGGAGAATCCAATTTTTCAAGTTTTAGAATCCGACACTTTAGAATCTGTGGAAAATGATGTGACAATTGATTTGCAATTATTTGATCCCATTCTTGAAGAAATTGTCGATCCACTTCATGACCTTTTCAAATTGCTGCAAGTGAAAGAAGAAACTTGTATTGATGAATTCTTGGACCTAGAGAAAAATAACCATGATCAAACCCTCAAATCTAACATTTTGGAATCACATGTGGCATTTGTTACACATTTCAATCATGATGTTGCCATAGAGAATTTAGTGCTTGTTCCAAAAGAATTTGGGAAAACACAAGAGTTATGGGCACGGGAGGACCATGTACCACCCTGTTTTCTGATATTTCATCCTCATGTTCACTAAACTACGTAGTTTAAAGATACCATCTTTTCAGGTGCTTATTATTATTTGTGAAGAAGGTAGAATAACTTCATTCTACCTAATTTAGAACTGATTAACATTCTTTGATTTTTCTTACCAACCCAACTTCATAAGGAATGATCCCCATTTTAGGAGAAGATCTTATTCTCTGAATGTGTTTAACAAGTTATAATTTTCAAAAACAATTGAGTGTTTTGCATAACGATAAAGCTAATGGTTGCCATTCAAAAAAAGAAGGTAAAAATGGTTCAGGGCATTCAATCCCTTGTTGGCCCACATATAATGGTGGCTTATGGAATTGGTAGGATTAGTTTGCAGACAACGACAGCCATAAAGCTATAGTTTATAAAAACGACAGTCTTAAAGCGGCGGTTAAATGTTAACTACACCTAAGGAGCCATTACCTATTTAAAAAAAAACAAAGCGACGGCTCTTTGAGAATATAGGATGGCTAAGCCGTTGTAAAAACACGACGGACTTCAAGCCGTCGGTAATGTCTTCTTTTTACTATGTCCCTAAGGCTGTCGTTTAACAAAAACAACTATCTTTTTCATGACGGCCATGTCAATCGGTAGGTCGTCGTTTATTAATAAAAATAGAGGCTTAGTGCCATCGTTTATAATGCCTTTTGATATAGTGATTCATAGTGCTTGATTGTTGGTCCAATTTGAACTCGTGATTTTTTTTTATTTGGGTTGTCACATAAAAATTATGATTTCTTGTGGTAGTTCTTTGTTTGCTTTATTTTATTGTCTGCTGCATATTTTGTGTTTGTTTGTAATATAGAAAATTAGATACCTGGAAGCACCCCCAAAACTTTCACTCTTGCAATGGTTATGCAAGAGGGTCGTATAATTTTTTTTATTTTTATGAAAAGGCTTCAATAAAATATTAAAAAGAATAGCACATAGCGTCCACAGTTACATTTTGCATAATCAAGTCAGGTATAGAATGCCACCAAACTTCTATATCTTCAACGGACTTAACATAACTAGCTAAGTTGTGGCTACTACATTGTCATCCCTTTTTACACGAGTAACTTCATAACTATTGAGATGCCTCAAAAGATCTTTGATCTCATAGAACAAGTGGCCTTATCAAGTTAGGAGCAGAGGAGTTGAGGGCATCTACCGTTCTTAAGGAGTCACTTTTAAGGATAATATCACGTACTTATATTATGAATCATTTGAACTCCACGCAATGTCGCTACCGCCCCAAATAATTTTGCCTCCGCCACCCATGGTTCTACTTTGCTCATAGCCATAATAACATCTCCCTTCTTATCACGAAGAATTGCTCCAACTTCCAACCTTTTGCACGTCTTCAAATAAGGCTCCATCAACGTTAAGCTTGCAACACCCGTTGGGAGAGCCTGCCAACATAGAGCTTTTTCTTTTTGTAGATTCTTTTTTGACATCCAAACTCTTTTATAGGCTTGAACTAAGGTAATTGCTCCATTTGCAACTATTTTTTACGCTGTAAGCTTTCTATTATGGATAAAAAAGAATTCCTTCCATTCCAAATACCCTAGGCCACAATAAAAAATAGTTTTATCTCCACCTTCAGAATTTTATCACACATCTCCCAAGCGAACAGTCCAAAGTTATTCGGAGTGTTGGCAAAGATATCACCCATGGATGAGCATTCTCTCCATGCTCGTTGTGCATGAGGGCATAAGAAAAAAGCATGCATATAATTCTCAATCTCCCCTTTACATAATTCACATGTGTCATTATCTATAATTCTTTTTTCTTCAAGATTTCTTCTTGTGGATAATATTTCCTTAGAAGCTTTCTAGGCAAAGGTTTTAATCCTGTTAGCTTCATTTTACTTTAGGAGCCCCTCTCTCTAACTGAGGACATTTCACAGTCATATAATTCCAGTAAATCATTTTAGCTTCATATTACTTTAGGAGCCCCTCTCGGTAACTGAGGACATTTCTAATCAGCCAATTTGCAACTACAAAATGTAAAGCGGAAAGAGCCTGGTTATACAGATGTGTTTCTCTTTCCTTCCTAACTGCTGCAAATTTGTAAAATCTATCAAGTCCAAAAGATCAGTAACTACAAGTTGTCATCCTACATTTTACTATTCCCATCCCTGTTTCATTTAATCCTTTTGCATTGTTCCCTCTTTGAGTCTTTGTTACAGAGCAGGTTAAGAGTTTGACACATTTGAGCTCCTCAAGTCTGAAAGTTTTACATTGCTATGCCAATTCAAATTTCTACTGCCATTTCAAAGTAACTGCCAATGTACATGCACTGTTCAAAATATGTCACACTTTCACTCTGACCCACCCACATTCATTACTCTCTCCCTCTCTAGGGAGCAAGGGCTCGGAGCATACACTTCTGAGCTAGGAGCAGAGAGTGAAGATCACTTGATGAGTTCCCTAGGTAATCACTGAGTCAACTCTGCTGGATTCAGGCAAGTGAAAACATGTTCTAAAACCAAAGAATTTTGTGCTGCATTCAGACCGCAGGAGCTTCTGAATCATACCGGCTCTAGGTCTGAGCACTGTGTAACCAATCTGAACCCGACCCAAGTATATCTACATGTAGAGAGAATTTTTTACCTCATTTTTGAGGAAAATGTTGTTGGGTTTTCTACATTCTTATTGATCTATATATTTTTGAAGGCTCTATCCGTCTGTGTGATGATCCAAGTGGAGTGGAGTGGAGTGGTCATTTTTTTTTCTTTGGTCTTCTTGGTTTTCTTGAACTTTTGCTTTATGGAGTCATGATTCCAATCTTTTTTATTCTTTATTTTACAATTTCAGAGAATTAGGCAACAAAATCTGGAGTTCTTTTGTTCTGTGTGAGATTCACTGTTTTGGTTCCAGTTGTGCATCATCTTATCGACTGGCTAGACAATTCTTGCTTGTGTGAACAATGTTTCTAAAACCAGAGCCGTGGGTTGAATCCTGGGCAGTCGGTGTGCCCTGGCCAGATCCTACATCTGAATTAATCGGATGAAAATAAGAACTGAAATATATTGACCTATAAATTAAACTACTCAAATGGGTCAGAATTCAACACTATCCTACATCTGATTTAAATAGTTTTGACAAGTTTTTGACTGAGTAGTACCATTTTGAGGCAAACTTTCCATGGCTAAGATTCGGATCTAACTTGGTCTGATGGGCTATTGGGGTTCAAATTTTCAATGAATTGTCGTTCAAATTGTGAACCATTGTCTCAAATCTCATCGTTATAATAATATTAATAATAATAATAATAATAATAAAACAATGAAAATTAGAAAGGAAAAGAAAGACAAGGAAAACGAAAAGAAACATGTTAAAAATGGTAACATTATCCAAACTCAAAACCTCAAATTCGACCACTAAGATATAGGATAGGCTGATTTGGGAAACAACATTTTTCCCAGACAAAAGGCTCTGGTCCGGCCTCTGACAATGTTTGTCACCTTCTTTGATAGTTGATCATTTTGATTGAAAATGCGAAGACAAATGCGAAGAGCACAGCAAACCCGATGACCGCAGCAGACACGACTCCAAGGAAATCATGCCTGAAGCCAAAATACAAACTCACAAAGTTGGCCACCGTTTCACCACTCTCCATGGCCTCCTGTATGTCCCCAAACGGTGAAACCACCAGTCCATACAGTGTCCATGAAACGGGACATGCCCAGTAATACCATCTCCACCACACAGGAATTCTCTGCAACCGATTAAACGACTTTAGTTGTGCACGTGAAATATACATCATGGTCATTGATACAAAGGGAGAGGATCGAATAGGACTTACAGGCCAAGGGACTATAAACCCAGCAAACAGGTTCCATATTGCATAAAATGCAGATGACACAATTGCGGCAATTTCATGATTGGGGGTCAGGCCAACGGCCATCATCCCAGAGAATGTAAAATAGAGCAATGTGAAGAACATGAAAAACAGGTACCAAAAGAACTTCGCAGCAGTCCAATCAAAGGCTACCATGGCATAGACGATAACACCATATATTAATGTTTGAACGAAGATATATGGAATCTCAACTGCAACCTGCAAGTACAAACCAAACAAAGAAAGGCACAATGCAGAGAAAGGTAAGCTAATGCTAGGATTAGTGAAATATAAACTACACAAATGCTTGTATACCTGACCAAAGGCATATGGTAAGGCTGAATACATTCCAGCAGCCCTCTCTCTGTAGAAGACTCTTCGTTCTATGGCTACAACTTCTTGCACAGATCCAGCATTATGCATTCCAATGAAAAGAACGGCAGCATACATGGACCCCATTGCATTGAATTATCTTGTTGCTTTATTCTAAGCATTTTAAAATTTTAAAGACTGATTAACTTTAGATCGATTTCAGAATTGAAGAGAAAAAGAAATGAATTGGCCATGTTGTCACTTACATTTTGGAGCCAAGATTACAAAATATTGTTCCGAACATCAAGGCAATGAAGATTGTGAAAAGAAACCGCACTGCAGTATATGGTGGATTACGCCAATATGACATGCGCTGTTTCCATAAACAAGCCAAACACTGTGTGATAAAGGACTGCGAGTACTTGGTTGGGAAGTAAAGATCCTTTGACCCAGGAGGAGCTGAACTTAATTCTTTAATTAGAGCTTTGTTTCTCCTGCAAAATGATCCTCAAAGATAAGTAAGGATCACGTAGAAAAGTAATAATAAATTCATAAAAATCAAATGTAAATGACAACATACTGGTAAAGATCTGAATTCTTGTATATATCAACAAAGTTAACACCAAGAATCTCTTCCTGCGAAGTTGTGGTCACCTCCAATATCCATGTTGCGGGGTTATAACCATCTTTTATTTTAGTAACCCCTTCAACTCCCTTAATAATAACATAACAAGACATTATTACTAGCCGAATTATGAATGAATAAAAAATGAAGGTAAAGTAAAGGAGACTGACAACAATTCTGGCTTTTCATGTCTCTAACCTCAAAGTAATTGATCAGATTATAAGAATGGTGTCCCAATGGGCCAACATATATTTCTTCTCCACCTCTTTTCATGAGAAGGAGCTGCAATAAGACAGAAGAACCCTAAGATAAACTGCATTAAGATATAAAAAACACAAAAGAAATATTATGTTTTGTTTCAGTTGATCCACCTCATCAAAAGCCTAAAATATGTCAATGCTGGGCTGGTGAATTGTGCACACAACAGTTCTTCCAGTGTCCACAGTGTTCCTCACAGTTCTCATCACAATTGCAGCTGCCCTTGCATCTAATCCGGAGGTGGGCTCATCCATGAATATTATGGAGGGATTGGCAACAAGCTCAACAGCAATTGTCAACCGCTTGCGCTGGTCAGTGGATAACCCACTTACACCTGGCAGCCCGACTAGTGATTCCCTTAAAGATTTTAGCTCCACAAGCTCCATGACCTCCTCGATAAACATCTGTCATTGTCAAACTTTACAGTCAATTGATATCAATAAGAAAAAATATGCGAAGAAAGTGACTAGGATTTAGGTCATAAAGTTGCCAACCTTTCTTGCTGCTGAATTAACTTCAGAAGGAAGACGAAGCCAAGCAGAGTAAAGAAGAGATTCATAAACAGTTACATGTGGAGAGTGTATGTCGTTCTGTTCACAGTATCCAGATATCCGAGCAAATGTTTCTTGCTTCTTGGGATGGCCTGATATACTAATGTTTCCTTCTATATATCCACCTGTTTTCCTTCCAGCCAGTACATCCATTAGAGTAGTCTTTCCTGCACCACTGACGCCCATCAATGCTGTAAGAACTCCCAGCCTGAATGCTCCGCTTATTCCTTTTAGGAGTACCAAACGATCTCCTTGAATGCCTTGAGCCTTCATCTCCTGAAATTTTAACCCATCACTCTCCATCTTGTGAAATATGCCAAAACATGAACTGCTCATTCAGCAGAGATAAGAGTTACCGGTGGCATGTCTACAGAGTATTTGATGTTGTCAAAACTAAGAGAAAGAGGAGCAAATGGAAAAACTACGCCGTTTTTCTTATTCTTGCCACTGCCATCTTTACTAGCAAATCCTAGTGAATCATCATTCCCAATTTGATCACCTGGTTAAACAATATGAAAAGGATTAGATGACCTACATGCATCATATGACATGCATCTACGGAACCGACTGTGCTTTGTGCATATTACCACTTGATGTCATGCCTACAGATCTTCTTCCTCCCGATGAATGGTCATGGAGGCCTTCAACCACTCCAGTTCTATCAGTGTTCTTCTTCACTAAGGCCTCTTTGGATAGAACTGGTTGACTTTTCTTATATGCTGCAACCATTTGCGATTCAAAAATCAGAAAAAATAAGTTTTGACTGCAAAGGTAAGTACTAAAAACATGTGTTGTACGTAGTTACTCACCATTGAGATATGTAAGCGAGACAGTGAAAAGGCAATTGAATAGGCATATGTAGCCAAGCATTGCACCCACACCAATCCAATACCAGTTCGAGTTGGTAAAGAGTCCGCGTGACTTTAAGATTAGGATTCCTAATGACTGGGTTGAGTTTATAGGAACCTGTATCAAGGAACCAAATTCAGTCAAAATATTCCTGACTCAAATGATCAAACATTTAATGAAGCTTATTGACAAGATTCTTACATGACTCCAACTATGTCCAAGAAATTCATTTGTGGCAACTGAATTCTGTGCATACATCATAGGCGAGATCCAATAGCCCAAAATCCACCATTTCTTCACATTCTCTATTTAAAAACGATATGGTTCAGTTCATCAATTAATACATCAACGCAACACAATCCTCAGTTTTCTATTCAACAATGTGTATCGTTGTGTCATACCTCGTGACAGAATAAATCCTCCAAGAGTCATAACTGCAAGAAGTGCAAAAGATCCAAATGTATTTGCAATTATCATGTTCCTACCCAATCCAGCCATGAGCCGGAATAGCCCCGAGGCCATCTGGTTAATCAACAATAGTAGTAGGTACTGCTTAAACATCCTACAATCGAAAAACAATCTAGAGTTTAAAGCTGTTTAATCTTGAACCAAAGCTATCAACTTTGGTCATCATACCAGAACTAGTTTGGGAATTTCAAATAATTCAGTCTCACCTTCCTACATTTGGATCAAAGCCAGTGACATATAAGTCATAGCAACCCAAATGGCAGCTTCCACAAATGATATTGGTATCTTGAGAATCCATGTTGGTAGTGAGTATGCCCAAGATGGGTAGAAAAGGAGGTCTCTCTGCTTATAGAAAACAGGGAGTTTTGCAATTGTCATTGCAAGCTCCGAGTACCCATTAAACATTAGCGTCACCAGCGCAAAAAATAAAGCACCCATATAAATTGTTCCATCGGCTAACGACTCACGAGGCATCTTAGTATGGAGGAAGATAGTCATACCAATGAATGCAAGAACAATAAGCTGGACAAAAAAGGACAATAAAGGGAAAGTTATGAGAAACCAAATTTGGGAATTAGGATATGCAGTTTGAAGTAAACTATTACTCACTTGTATCATTTTGAAAATGTACACAAATGAGTTTCTCTTCATCAACAACCATTCCCTTGAGACACAGGCTTTCAACAATTCCATCTTGTTAATGCCAAATTTGGAAGTTGTCAAAGCAGCAGGATGGCACTTGCTTTTGTCAAATGCAATGCTTAGTTCATCTCTGATAGTCCAACCAACGTGAAATAACTGGAATGCATCTGCAAATTCTCTGACAGAAGTGTAACTGTATGGTTCATCATTATGTGCCCAGTATTGCTCTTGATCTTTTATTGATGTTACCTGACAGTGCAGAACAAAACCAATGTTTGTTTTTTCTCATCAAGTTTCTAGAGGATACTATCAAGAAACCTGAGTGATCACATAAAGAAGTTATGAAAACTAATGGACTTACCTCCTGTAAGAAGTCTGCAACTCCTTTCCTCTCGGGACATTTAAAACCCACTGAATCAAAGAACTCAAGCACATGCTCTTGGGGACCTTGATATACAATTTGCCCATCTGATAAAAGAATGATATCATCAAAGAGGTTATACGTCTCAGGCGCTGGCTGAAGCAAAGCTATTAGTGCTGTCCCGCCGAGAATGTGAATAGACTGTTTGAGAGAATTGATAATCTGGAAGGTTGTGGAGCTGTCGAGACCAGTGGATATCTCATCCATGAAAAATGCACTCGCGGGTCCGACGAGCATCTCACCTGTACCGATTGGAGCAGTCCAGAAAACATTAGTCCAACCTCGGTATACACACAGGACTCTTCTTAAAGCTGCTAAGTAATAGCTAATACAAGTCATAGTCACCTAATTCAGTGGTTCAGGTCTCGAACTGCAAATGGTTCTAAGCAAAAGAATTTGCAGTTCGATTCACCATAGTTCGTGTAAAAGAAATGTCTGATTCAAGACAGTACTCTGCTTTTTTATAGTTTCTGTACCTGTTGTGACACGCTTCTTTTCCCCACCTGAGATGCCTCTCAACATTTGATCCCCCACCATTGTATCGGCACATACTTCAAGTCCTAAGATCTGTTATTGTGATAGGAAGAAATGTATGGAGATAAATTAGAGCACAGAGCTTTTAGATTCTCTTTTAAATGACAAACATATAGATATTTATAACAGGTTTCACCTTAAGAACGTAGTCAATTACCACACTTTCCTTTTGGCCTTCCAGTGATGCAGCCTGGTAAGAGTACCAAAATCATGAAAAATAATCACATGTTATCTATGATCTCTGTGCTTCTAAACCGCTTGTCTAATGCATAATGATAAAGAAATGCAGATGACCATCTACTCATGCCAAGGAAACTTGTTCTTAAGCAGAACTTGTTAGTTTGAGAGAATACTTTTGGGGCAAGCTATCACAAGATGATTGTACAAATCACACAAAAACCAACCAAAGAGTCATTTAGCAGTGAGCCAAGCAAGCCCCTGTCTCTTCTTAAGATTAGCTTGATGAAGCTACAGTTTGATCATAATTGTCAACTGGGCTAGTTTTATAGATCATAAAATAATTGAAATGCAGATAAAAATAAGTTCTTCATTTACACCTTCATGAAGATATCTATATCAGGATCTGGTTTGATGTTTGCTTCTTTCTCCTTTCTTAATAATTCTGTTAAGATATCTGCACATCATTGTCAAAATGGAGTTAACGAATAGAACTCTGCAAGTGACCATCGATTTGTCTTCAGCTGAATAAAACGATTAAATTACCATAGCGGGCGCCAACTCCTTGGCATCGTGCAGAGAAAGACAAAGTTTCTCTCACAGTCATTTCTCCTATATGACAATCATGCTGACTTACTTAAGAAGAGGTCCTCTGAGGGATGAACTCATGCATATCATGGCCATTGTAAGTCACTTTCCCAGAAACCTGATGTTTTAAAAAAGCCCATATTCATTTGCATTGCATTCTCTAAATGAAATAAATGTCAAAAACTTTGTTTAAATATAAACCAGCAAATTACCTTTAGTTCTTTATCAATCTGTCCTGCTAAAGCCAATAACAAAGTAGTTTTACCAGAGCCTGGAGGACCTAGAAGCAAAGTCAATCTGCAAAATTTGAAGATATAATACACTGTATTATACATATATCATTCCAAGTCACGTGAATTCCATGTTTTGAATATCTGGAAGCACTTCTCCTACCTGCCAGGTTTGATGATGCCGCTAACATTATGAAGGATTGATATAGGTTTCTTTCGATTTGGAAGAATGCGAAGAATGTTCAAAAAGCCCTTCGAAAATGAAAGATAAATTATTACTGCATCAAAAGATTTGAAACAGTGAAAGAGTAATGGCATAGAAATATGTACTGTCTTGGGACTGGATTGTTTTTTACTATTACCTCTAGTATATTATACGTGAAGTTGGTTATTGTGGGTGAAGCCCTGCTACCAACATGCACTTCAGCTCCGATATTCAAATTCTCAAACCGGACTTCGATGGTGGGCATCTCAATTCGAACTCTGAACATCATCAAAGGAAACAAAAAGAGAACTCATCAATGGTCCATTGATAAAGGGATATGTTACTGTTCATGAAACATGCATGAATGTGAAGAAGTACCATCCATGAGGTCCGTCCTTCCCGATTTACTTGAATTGGCCACGCTTGTCACAAATGCGGACCCACATTGCCAACATATTCATGGTATGAGCACCTTGTCTTAGCACACATGCATAGGGATCGATCCCTGGTCCTTACGTGAAAGTATCACTCCTTAGACTAGTAGCCCAACATAAGAAAAAAACCTACATTATAAACATTGGGTGCCATTTGGATTCAAGTAGGCTCAATCTGGAGTCGTATAAGCACCTTGTCTCATACACATGCCCAGTGACCAATCTCTTTGGTCTTCAGGTAAAAGTATTACTCCTTAGATGAGTAGCCCAATGTAAGAAACAAAAAAAAAAAAAAAAAAAAAAAAAAAACCCACATTACACACATTTGGGGGCCATGCGGTTTCAAGTACTTTGGCTCATCTCCCATTCAAGAAAGCCATCGCCCCACTGGCTCTGGCACAATTCACGTCACAAGGGTCAGCCCTCTCTTTTTCTCTCTCTTCTTTCCTCACTGATTCTCTCCTCTCTCTCCCAACAACACCTCTCTCTCTCTCTCTCTCTCTCTCTCTCTCTCTCTGTCCATCTACATATAAGAAGCAGTGATGAGGTTTCTACAGAAGAATCGACTCCTGCTGTGGGAATTGAGGTGCAAACATGTAGTGCACATTTGTTTTTCCATCTTATCTATGGCAAGTGCATTTCTATTCTAGATGCTATGCTCTCTTACCCTCACAATGACGGAAAAAAGTCACACATTTCACATTGCCCAAGTAATGGGTTTAATATGGCTTCATATATCTATTTAGGCCTTCCATCTATTAGCTTAACCTTTTGGATTGATATATGGAATCAGAGCGGGTGTCGTTCTTGTATAGCCCACGTGAGAGGGAGTGTTGGAAAAAAGTCCCATGTCCCATAGCGCCCAAGTAAGGGATTTGACTGGATTTCATATACCTATTTAAGCCTTGCACCTATTAACTTAAGCTTTTAGGTTGGTACATAATATCTTACATACAAGCTCCCAAATCTCCTAAAAGAATAATAAAAAGGTCGTCTATAATCTTATAATTGTCCTCCCAGCTAATTCTTCTAATACTTCAATTTTCTTGAAGAAAATAAGTGGATTCACAACACAAAGAGAAGTAGAATGATTAGAGAACCACATGCAAAGTTAACATGTTAAAAATGCCTCTCGCTTTGCTACTAAATTCTAACCATGGTATGAAATCTTTAGTTTGACTTTGTCTTGTATTTGTAAAGTACACTCTTTTATGGTAGACTATACCGTCTAAGTTGTTGTGCATGTGAGGAAACGTAAAACCTGCAATCAATAGTCAAGCCACACAAACAAAAAGAGACACAGAGGATTTACATGCTCATGCACTCATCATTTCTCCTACATAGTGTGGGAGCACAACGAGCAAGAGAGAGCACCCTCTTCCACAAGATCTAGAGTTACAGATCATATCATATTTATAATTTCTGCTTTCGTAGCCCCTAAGAAAGCCCCAATACAATGATCAAAACATTTAGGATTTTAACACGGTCCTTGGCTAACCTAATGGGCTCATCTAGTTAACCCATAATACAAGACACAGGCCCAACACAAGTTGTATAAAGATAGATCCAAATCTCATATGGCGATGATTGCTCATGGTCTGGGCCATCCCCTAGTCAAAGGTTGCGAAAATGGTGCAATTACCTTGGACACTAAACCAAGGAATTTGGTGGCGTGACCATTTTTGTGGTCCCAAATATATTGGGTCCAGCCCTAGGTGTGGGTCTAATATAGACCATGTCAAAATGCTCATTGCAGGGCATACCTCACTTTTGTAACGATATTGGATTTCATTATTTTTGAAAAACTTGGATTTCTAATTAAGTCAAAACTATCTTTAAGAGAAAGTTTCCCCTCCAAGAGTGAAAGATGCATGATATAAAGAACATGAATACCATTCTTCCTGCATATAGAATAAGCTGCTTTCTCATACAAATTCGCATCACATACATTGAAACCATTCATATGCACTCTATTTTGGTAGTTAAATTGTGTTTCGGTTATATTGCTCATTCTTGTTACTAAGGTATTTGGTTCGTATAATATTATTGGTCTTTTTCCTCCTTTAATTTTTGCTAATTTGATGTTTATGATAACGGAATTTGATTTATGATTGATATATTTTTTTGGGATTTTGAATTTTGACTTCTTTGCTTTATGTTGTGTATATATACATATATATATATATATAGATATATGAATTCTCGAAAATTCCCCTCCTTAGAAAGGTGCGTTTCTGCCCCACTTTTAACAACCAACAAATGACAATGTGTCATTGGCGATTGATATCAGCTTTGAGATTTGCTCTCTAAATCCTATAGCAAATCTCTTTCCAATTTCATTTAACACTCATGAGAAATTGATGGCATTCCTTCAAGTTCAAATAATGAAAATCCAAATTTGTCAAATCAAATAGACCCATCACGTATGCCTTCACTTAATTTCATTACAAGAGCAGTTGTAACCACCATCAGATTATGAATATGTAGTTTTTATACGGTGATAAATCTGACATTAGGCTCGAGGGTCCCATTTATGAAAATCCAAACATGTCAGATTTAATGGACTCATGGTATGTTCCCTCTCCAAACTCTGACCCAATGGCCCACCATCAGATTTTGAAAAAAAACATAAATTCTGTATAGTGAACAATCTCATAGTGACCCATCATCAAATCTTGAAGAAAAAAAGGGTTTTGTATAGTAACAATCTCACAGTGGACCTACATCAAGTTTTGAAAAACGTAAGTTTCAAATAGTGAACCATGTCTCAATTGACCCAAGCACTGTATGATTACAAGTTGGTGAAATTTGGGGCCTTTAATTTTGTTCTGATTGGATATTTCATAATGGACCCACTGATGAACGGTGGGTCCATTATAGAATATCCAATCAGATCAAAATTAAAGGCCCCGGATTTCACCAACTTTCAATCATACAATAGTTGGGTCCATTGTGACATAGTTCACTATTTGAAACTTATTTTTTTTCAAAATCTAATGCAGGTCCACTAAGAGATTGTTCAATATATATATATATATATATACATATATATCCAAACTTTAATCCAACGGTCAAATTCATTCGGATGGAAGCCAAACCTCAGTATTAGTGACTATCAGGCCCCACCAATAGTTCTCATGAAAGTATTGTGAGAAGTAATTTTCACAAGAATATTACCGTAAATATACATATATATATGTATATAATAATCTTATAAGAACTAGTTCTCACCTTTTTTTTTGTAAAAACTCTAGGTGGAGCCTCTATCACTTAATTCAAACCTTGTAATACAAAGAAAGTCTCCTAATAGTTACACTCTCCAAGTTTCGATCAAAGCTAAATTTACTGGACTGTTAGATTAACTGTGCATCAATCCGAATGGACTGAAATTATGGGCTATGGATGAAGGGGTTAAGGATATGTGATTGGGGCCAAACATAATATTGGGTTGGTCCCATATAGATCTTTTCATCCCCTTGATCGCATATCTAAGTAGGACCCACAAGTGGGCCTCATACAAAATTCTCACGATAGGTGTATGAGAACAGTTCTCACAATATCAAGCCCTATATAAATAAAAATATCTATATATGTATATATATATAGGAAGCCTCTATGCTGATCAACACTTTCTTGTGGGGCCCATCTCCACCCCACCTACCTGTGTATGGTGATGATGTCTCAAATAATCATCATAACCACTTGATTAATGGCCAACAAAGTTTCACTATTTGAAAAAATGAGTGTAAGCCTATCTAACAGCCCAATTCATTTGGATGGGTCTAAAACTTGGGATCGATAACTATGGGGTTGTGGAGAGAGTCTTTGTTTTATGATCCATTTGGATGGATCATAAGTTGGGCCTCACTAGGTGTTTTGGCATGCCGTACTTATTATAATCACATATTTCTTTGTAAGAAATCAAGTGTCTGCGGAGACTGGATAGGTATCCTAAGATCATAATCCACATGGTTTCCATGCAAGGTTGTCAAATGCCCTCAGAATCCACAAATCCAAACTATCAGTCTCTTTCATATGTCATCTAATAATGTCCCAGTAGCCACCCCCTATAAGATTTAATTCGTGGCCCACCACCTATAAAATGGTCATCAATGCAGTTATTGCAAACGAGCCAAAGATTGTAGCCTTCTGATCTATTCAGTCTATATGAATGGATAACCTTGTAAGCAGACTGATAACTAATTTTTACACCGGACAATATCGCATTGGTCTTGCTTTCACTTGCATCATGGTTGATGTCCTATGAAGTCAACCATTGGGTTTAGTAGGATTCTTGGTAAATTCATATCTCATTTGATGCATACCCACTAGCCCTGTAATTCAGATGGGACAGATCTTGTAAATTCATATCTCATTTAATTAGTACCTAAAAATTTTAATAGAATAAATTCAATATTTTATCTCTTTTGTAAGCATCAAAAATCATTTTTCACTACTCTAGCTAAGAAATCATTTTCCAATGCAGCAAAGTTGTTGCACACATTGGAATCCGAAGGATTCCATTGTCGCACCAAACATTAAGCAATCTTAAGGAATTCTGGCATTTTCCTTTCTTGCATCAAACACAAAAAATGAAAACCCACCACTATGTTTTTTTTTCTATGGCTTTTAGGTACTATATGATATGAAAAATGGGGCTCCAAGGATTCTCTTGAGGCTAGATTCCTCTCTCCCCAAAAGCTAGAGCTAAAAGAAAATTTCTAGAGAGAATCTTCTCTTACTTGTGGAGAAACAAGCAAGTAGTGAGAGGCCATTTATTAGAGGTGTACAACAAATCCATCTAAAAGTAAAATTGAATCGAACCAATTCGATCCATGGTTTTTTAACCGAATTGATGGTTAATGATTTAATAATGGATTGAAAAAATTATAATGTGTCAATAACAATTCGGTGACATATTTTACTCTTCATTTACGGATTGGTACCTAACTGAACTGTCGAAATAAAATATAACATATATATGTATGGGTTTTGATTTCTGTGTCTATTCTGTTACCTAACGGATTGAATGATTTTAACAGAAGAGAACTGTTGGTCGACGGTTCTATTTGACTCGGTTTTTAATAGACATCGGATTTACTATGAATTACAAAACTGTTAATCCATAGGTAATAAATAGGTTGTGGATTAAACTCAATTCGATCCAATCTAAACCGTGTATACTCCTATCATTTATAATCATTTCCCTGATCAAACACTAGCACAATCTTTACGAGGAGCGGAGTCAATTCTGTTGCATGGGACCCATCACATGTGGGACCCGTCAACATATGGTAACAGGATAACATAACATTTGAAAATTGAGACTTAATGTCCGGCCAACTTGAAAACAAGCAAAACATAAAATAGATCGAATACAAGCAAATAATAGAACAGAGAGGACCTTACCTATGGATTCTGTTTTTAAGCTTGAAGAGGAAGCTTTCATTATCCGCTTCTCCATCTTTTATCAACCTTTCCAACAACTTTTTCCTCTCAAGTGATCAAGATCCTTAACATTGACTAGGTCTCCGGTGTCCCCACCCAGAATCCCTTTCCTGATTCGATCGTAGGTAGGCAGCCTATCTAGAAAGGCCCATCTCATAGCTTCTTCGTCGTCTTCTTCTTCTATTGATTGTGAGAAGACGTTCTTAATAGTGGTATTCCTCCTTTGACATGAGCTTTCAGCTTGTTCGAGATTGGTTTTGTCCATTGGATGATGACCAATACCGAGACGAGAACTCTTCCACTTCTGCTACTCTTCAAACCAGCAAACCCACCAAGCTTTGAATGGGAACTTAAAAAGTCCCAATGCCTCTTCTCTATTTGTAACGACCCAGTCCCAAAGTACATCTGAATGAAAAGAATATAAGTAATAATCCGTTCCAAACTATCGAGGCGCTTTTTGGGGATAAAACCGTAAGGATTTCCATAAAAATTATAAAGTTAAGCGTGCTTGAGTCAGAGCAATGGGTGACCTCCTGGGAAGTCCAAAGCGGACAATACATCGATGGTGCGGAGCGGATTGTTACAGATGGTATCAGAGCAGAAGATGGCTCTCCTCTAAGTGGTGGAGGGTGAAGCCATTGGGCTGGACCCCTTGGGGACTGCTCGAATCCTGCCCTCCACAAATTTGGGGGGTGGGAGTGGGAGTGGGAGTGGGAGTGGGAGTGGCAGTCCCACATCGCTTATGAGGCCGTCTTCTGTCCGACAGTCTAGATATGGGGACATATCCGGCGGAAGCTGGTGGGCCTGTAACGACCCAGTCCCAAAGTACATCTGAATGAAAGAATATAAGTAATAATCCGTTCTAAACTATTGAGGCGCCTTTTGGGGACAAAACTGTGAGGACTTCCATAAAAATTATAAAGTTAAGCATGCTTGAGTCAGAGCAATTTTAGGATGGGTGACCTTTGGACCTCGATGGTATGGACCGGATTGTTACACTATTTCTCCTCTCTTTTTTACTTGATCGAACAAAGAGTGGTGCCGCCAAGGGGGGTCTGTCGTCTTTAATTTTTTAGCAGTCTAAATCTTCTCTCGTAGGAGAGAAAGGAGACTTGCCAACAGGGTTTTTCTATTCACTCAAAACTCCATGACACCATATCTGCATGACGAATAATTTTCCTGCAGACACCCAACGCCAATTTGATGTGAGCTAACACTTTTAGAAAGGTTCTTTAATTATGAGAATTATCTAAAATAATCAAAGACATAAAACTGGAAACTAATCTAAAGTTAGAAAGTTGAAAAAGTTAGTAATGCAAACTTTCCTAGTATAGAGACTAGCATGTCGTGCATGTTTCACCCTAAGCTAATGCATCCTAAATTTAAGTCTTATGGCTGGAATTCAAACAAGAATGTTGTAGGAGACTAATAAAAAAAGAAGATGTGAAAATGGTTTTACAACAAAGTAGTTATGCATGAATGAAGATCGACCATAAACTAAATTCTGTGCAGAATTTCTACACGCATGCTGACTGATGGCCCATGTTTAGGTCCCTGATTCACCCACATTCTGAGTCGTTGTTTTATCTGAAATTCTTAGGTTTGTATGAGCACATATCAAATTTTAAATCCCCCAAGTTTCACTGAAAAATAATGTAATTTGGCCAGGCTACCCATCGCGAACGTTTTGCAAAAAATCAATTCTGCAGTCTTCTGAAACATGCTGAAAGCGTGCTGTTTTGTGAAAAATCCGAATTCCAGCCCTATATACGATCCGAATTTCTTCATTCAAATCATGATTTTCAATTATCAAATGTGCACCAATCTTTTCTTTATAGTAATCACAACTGATTTAATGATCTGATTTCACCATTGATAGTGCCCCAACTTGTCAATTCATCTGGACTGTTTGGATTGCCCAACTTTGAACCATTAATCTGATTTTGTGACCTTGAATTTCAGATCTGAGAGGGTGATTTCCAGCGACTTAAACAAGTAATAAGCTTTATCAAACAACAAGGCATGCCATGAATCCTAATTCCAATCACAAACTATGCAAAAAACGAACTAAAAATTATCTTATTTTCCTCTCTACTAGGATTTCCTACTCATTTCTTCTTTTGCCAAACATCATCATCATCATCAAATTTTTGTTCCACTATGTTAGTTGGCTATATGAATTTTGTTTTTTTCATTCCAATCTTTCTTGATTTTTCAGATAAATTGCACTTCTTCAATCTAGTTGGTTGCAAGTTTGAATCCCAAGAAAAATGACTTAGCGCTAAAATAAATGTATATCACCAAAAGTACGCCGACGGAGTTCCACCTATGGGGCAAGAGTGGACTTAGAAATTTTTCCTTGGGGGGGGGCCACGATTTAGAAAAAATTTTTTGAGAGGGCCACATATAAAAAATAAATATAATTTTAAAAATATGTAGGGTTTCTATTTTATTTTATTTTGGTGGGGTGGGGGGGAGTGAGATATACAAAAACTAAAATATATATAAAACATAAAGGGTTTTTTTTTTATTTTTTTGGGGCAGGGGGGGGGGGGGGGGTGGGGGACCATAGCCCCTGCTAGCCTCCCTAGTTCCACCCAAGCTAAGAGGTAGTGTTGAGCAGTAAGCCTCTACTAACACTTTAAGGTTTTGGTAGCAATGGTTAGTAAAAGAAATTTAATATTTACTACCTCCATCCAACGTCCTCTTTGTCTTATCCCAAATTTGTTTTACCAACGCCATTGGTGGCCTACATTGGACATGCCTAAACTATCTCAAAGTCCAACATGACATCTAGTTAGTTCCATATAATCTAATTCTTTTAGTTCACTTATTTTAATCAAGAGAAATAAATCATACATATACTATCTATTTCTTAGAGTACATTCTCTAGTCTAAGAGCGTCTTTACTGCATGGATAAGACTCAAGAAAGAAAGAAACCTTAGGACTCAAATCCATGAACCACAAAAAGAGAGGCACACGATTTTTTAAGTAGAAAACCCAGATACGAGAAAACCATAAGACCTATAACCCTGTCCAATCGAAACTAAGTAGTAAAATAATTTGAGCAGTTACAAGATACTCACAATCCCTTCTCGGTTCACCTCAACCTAAGGACTGCAGTACTATTACTTGCCGACAACCACCTCGTTCACTGCTCCCTGTATTTGAATAAATACACCTTGAATCCTCAAGGCGAACTTATCTTCTACAGAAGTAAAAGCAACAACCTTTAGAAGCTTAGAACTTGAATACACTCTTCAATGGATGCGTTAGAGAAGAAGGTAATGTCCGATGGATTTTCTTAACTTAGAACAAGGAGATTGGTTCGTGATTGGTGCCCTAGGGTTGAGAGAGGAATCCTTGAAAAAATCTCAATTTCGTAGATAGGACTTAGGATTTCAGGTGGAGTGAAACAGGTAAGTCTTATCAAGAAAAGAAACTCAATTCATGCAGGTCAGTGGGTTGTATTTGTCATCTGCTCAAGTAAGCCGAAGGTTCGCTCGAGTGGGCACAAGTTCTATTTGGGCTTCTCATCTGGACCGCTTGAACAAGCCTTGGGTTCACTCAAGTGAACAGCCATTTTGTCTTGGCCTATTTTCTTCACGAATTTTTGCAGTTTTCTTACATTTTTTTCATTTCAACTTGTTCTGTGACTCATACTATAGTCAAATCTAAAATGTATAAAATTACAACTCAATTAAACCCTAAGTTTTGTCCAATCAATAAATTAGCCAACACCCATATATCCTAATAGATATAGAATTAGTGCCATGGCGAGTCACTTGACCCCCAATCCAAAGAACTGCAGGACCTGTCCCAAGTGGGTCGTCGCCCTCCACAAGCCTAAAAGGATGGTTTGGTGCCGGTTACGGGCAACCCATTTCTGAAAGTGGTACTCCCGTTTCGGAGGCAAGTGGGGTGTTGCTGTATTGAGGTAGACATCAGTGCAAGTGGCTCTTCATTCACATGGTTTACAGAGATGCTACAGGCACGTTTTAAGTGATAGGAAGTCTGACACAGCCCAAATAAGTAATACGTGTAATTAAGTGACTAATTTACCACGCAAACGATTAGAAACCCAAAAGATTGATGGAAAGCCAGGCCCAGCTTGATTGACTAAACGTGCAGGCTAGTAAATCTTGTGGTGGCTTGAACCTGACAAGGGCAGTGTTTCTAAAGCCAGGTTGGGCTTGAATATGGCTTAGCCAGGCCCGGTCCAGGCCATGAACACACCTAAGGGTATAAATATGGGCGGGCCACCTAGGCCCGGACCTCCCAACCCTCAAGAATCGGGCCGTGGGCCAGTGCAGGTCTAGAGTTGGGCCTTGGCAAGGCACGGCACGGCCCAAGGAATGGCCTGGCACTGCCCAACACAATGTTTTTATTATATTATATATATTTTTTTCATAAATCAAGTATATAATGTAATATAATTAAAGTTTTTTTTCTTCATTTGTAAATTAACATCTATTTTTCTGTATTTATTGTACTAATTTCAATTTTATTTCAACTTGAAAACCTTAAAAGTGCACAATTTCCCTTAATTTATATAAAAAAATTAAAAAAATAAAATAAGTAGGGGCATCTGGACTGGCCCACAGGCAGCCATTCACATGCTTAAATATGCCTTCCATCATTTTGTGCTACACTTTTCCATTCACCAAAGGAAGAAAAGAAAAGATCCATGGGCACGTTTGGCAAACAGCCTCAATAGAAGGGAGAATTCTCCATCCAAAGGATTCCTTCAGTCATCTTTTATAGAGGATCCTGACTAGTGGATTTCTCAGCAAAAAGATCTCCTGCAATCCACATTTGGCAAAAAGGATGGAATTGTTAATTTTCACATATTACATCTAATGGTCAGAAGGTTTTTATTATGTTTTTTTGTAATTCGTAATGAATTCTCACCTACAATTTGAACTCATATAATAGTAGTGGGACTTTTAGAAATGATGGACGGTGTGGATTTTTATCGTGGGTCCCACAAAAATAAAAATAAATATTTTTTAAAGTTGTGGACTTCATAGTAAATATCTCAAGATATATGCAAAATCAACAGCTGAAATTTAATGTATTAGCCGTTCTGGGTCTTCCACAGATGATTGATCGTTCGGACTGTGAATGTGGGACCCAAATGGTAGATTTACAAAAGGCCAAACCAGAAAGCTCTATTACTGCCCGGTTTTTACTGTTCACGGCATGCAGGGACCAATACCCTGTTGAGATGATCAACGGTCAGTGTGTTTTTTATATTTTCTCACAAACAATGATGAATCACTTTGTAAATTTTGACCTCTTAGCCATTTTGGGCATTTTGATCACATTGAACGGTTCAGATTTCACAGCCTGAGCCCATAGAAATGTAAATCTTAGTATCAAAAGGTTTGGACTTATTTGCAAATATCAAAAAATCTATGATGAATCAACGGTTGATATTTGAATCGATAGCTGTATTCCAATTAATTAACATTATTAACGGGAGTGAATGCCAAATGTGATTTTCTCATGATTTTGTGAAAAACTACTAAGGAGTCCATGATATGGATCACATCCAAATGCGCCCTAATTCTTTTCTCAATAAAGAGGATTTGAATTTTCCTATTGCATGGACACGGTTAGGAATACAAGATTTCCCTCCTCCATTAAAATGGAAAAATACGGATTGCTATATCCTATCACCCCAAAAATACACAAAAAAATAGAATGTTTTCTATTCCACTAGAAAAATCATACCTATTGTATTGCCTTCTCAATGGAATCTTGAAAATGCATGATCAGGCGAACCTAACGATAGTAATGTACAATTTTTTTATCAGTAATTAAAAATTAAACAAATGAGAAAAATAAGAAAAAAAACAAAGGTATAATAGCCTTATACTCAAGACCAAATGCACAGTCAAAAGGAAATGAGCAGCAGTCTAAATTCCGAGGACAAATCAGATGGTTAGAATCGTGCCACCGCCTACCAATGCAACCACTGTCCATCCTCAATGAAGCCCATGGTTTAGATTTCATGCATAAATTGCCTATGATAAACAGTGAACGAGTTGGCAGTTGCCACAGATTCATGCTCTGTGAAAAATGATTTTTTTACCGTTCAAATAAAAAAATAAAAAATAAAAAAAAACACTAGGGAAGGAATGTGGCATATATGATATCTTTTGAGTAAAAGTAAACAGCAAGAGGGGTCTATTCACATAGGAAAATAGGCTTTCCTTTTCATCGCTTTCTAAGCTTTTCAAGTTGCCATGTGATCCCATGTGCAGCTTCTTATTTACACTCAACTCGATCTTCTTTCATTTGTTCAAAATTTTTAATGATTATCTTTTGAAGTTGAGAGCCTTCTTTCTGTAATTTACCCCTTCTACTGTGTTTTGTCTTTTCTATTGTTAGGCAATGGAAACGTCCATTTCTTTGTAAAATCTAAAATCATAACTATGTTGTAAACTCTAACCTTTTAAACCCATGAATAGAAAATTTGTCTAACAAAATTATCTGATAAAAGAAATCAAAATTAATTACCACCCCAGTTACTATGGTCCAAATAAGGTGCAGTGCATAAGCAACAGGTCCACCACCAATGTTCCCATCTTAGATAGTGGGCTGCATATAAATTGTTATGGGTTTTTATCTTATCCACAGACTTGATCGTCTCTGATTGCTTGATCAATTTGAATTTCTTCTGTTGTGAACTACAAAATTCTGGCCCATTGGATGAGTGGTCTAGATTAATAATGTGCCTAATACACCCCCATCATTGGCGCAGCAACATGATCCAAGATGCTTAGGGAGTGCAATGGGTCATTTCTGTTTAAGAAATGCTGTCTTTCAGATAAAGATCATAGGACTGAATGAATAAAAAGATCATAAAGATATCCATTTATGCCAAATGAGAAGGGACAGCCAAATATCCCAAAGCACTAAAGAACAAAACTAAAAGTACCGAATGAGGACTTCACAGCTTGCCATCCTACTCAACGGTAGTTATAGTTTTCCATAAAAAAATATGTGCCTAAAGAGAAATCTCATCAATGTCCTATATTTTGCAGAAAGAAGAATTTGCCCAATTCCTAAAAGCCATACTTGCATCACAATCTCTACTATAAACATTAGGTCATGGCATAAAGGCATGGGTCCTATAGTTTGTATTATAATGCGGCAGTTGAGATAGGTCATCATCTTTATCCATACATCTTCAGCTTTACTCCGAATGATGAAAATGAATGGAGAGGAACTTCACTTGAATACTTAAATTACTAAATGAAAAGGTTATAGTAGTGGAGAAGAGGTCCACAATCCACATGGCCTCTTAATATCCCACCTTGGGAAAAGGAGTGAGATCGCGCAACATGCAGTTGATTAAAATAGTCAGAGGAGTTGAAAGTTGATGATACATGCCTAATTAAGGCTCCAAGAAACAAAAGTTAAAAAATCCCAAGGCCTAAGCATGAAGCATCTAAATATGCCCATGTTGAAAAAAGATGGATATTTATTGGCCCAAGCACAAAAATTTCCTCGAAGTCCTAATAAACAAAGCATTCCCATTTGTGACAATGCCCATCATTCAAGATGTTGGTTCTGAATTACCTGTAAAGACTACAACTTTGAGGGAGTTGTAACAAGAGAACCATAGGGATTATGAGGTCTGTGCAGCTAAGATTGAAGAAAAAGAAAAGTTAATTTACAAGGAAAGCATAAAAATGGTACAGAAATATAAGATTCTGCATCATGCATGACATTCTTGGGTCTTATGTAGTAGAGGAGCACATTCTTTTGACCATCCAAACCATTAATTTGCTCTGCCCCACCGAGGAGAGATACTCCAAATCTTCGCACATGGAGAATTCAGTCCTATCTATTTGCAACTGGCAAATAGAAAGTTTAAGACAAAAAGAATAGAGAAACATGTTCTTTTTACCAAGAGTCAGGTTGCAAGGATTTTCCAGTCTGGGTTATTTCTGGTGCAGTCTATATCACTGAGCCAATGTGCCCCACTTGTATGACAAGCAAGGCCCAGGAATATTGGGCATATCTTTGGGTCCAGGATCATTTCAATGTGTTTGAAAGGTGATTATGATCCTTCCCTTTCAAGCTGGACAGTTGGGCACATGGACTGCACTGTGATCAAAACTTTTAGATCCTGAATTTGAGGTAGAGAGCTTCTCTATTGATTTAAATCTAGATTTTTTAAAACTGTGGGTTCTCATTTCAGTGGCGGTTCAACTTTCAATGGTCAGACATCTGGTTCCCAACATGGTTGATCAAAGTACAAGATTGGGAGTTGCTTAAGTCAAAGCAAAAAAACCCATCACCCATGTGCCTAGTTTGGGCCATCAATAGATATTAAAATTGGGGAAAAAATGAAAAATCAAACACCTAAACAAGATCTTCCTCAGATGACGACTTGACAATGCATAACTTTTGCTAATCTTTATTAGTGAACAGAGCTTCTCTCTAATTAATTTCGTCTAAAAGTAAAAGCTTGGTGATTAAAGAGAGAATAGCTTTTTTTTTTTTTTTTTTGAAAGGGAGCAAGTTGATCTCCCTTCTTATTATAAGAAAGTTGGCCCCTCTAACAAACAAACAATGTCTGAGAGTAAAAGTACTATTAGAACTCACGGCTCTTATCCTCTAAATAAGTTTCTTTTCAAATAACAGACCAAAAAGGCTAACTACTTAACAGTGGCACAAGTTCCATAAAATGGGGATTCTTCATTCTACAGACTCTTGAGAGTTCATGTATCATAGGTGGGTGTTTTCCAGCGTTTTATTTGTTAGGATAAGATTCTCAATATTTTGAAAGAATATCAACCAAAAAACCTTTCCTTTATTTTTAACATTTACAAAACACACTATTTAAAAGGCCTACAATCAGCACATGGGGAGGATATAGGTCAAAGTCTACTCAATAGCAACAGTAAGACTAGCAAAGGCATGAAGGAGAAATAAAGGAACCAGCGAAAGCAGTCACCCCATTCCTTTTCGTATTTCTCATTTATTGAGAGTCTTGTGTTTCAGTTAGTTGTTAGGATACTGTTTCTTCTACAATTTATTTACTCTCATTTAATAATTTAATTTATCATTGCCCTCTTTTACCTCCCTCTGCATCTATACATACCCCCTTCATTTCCCAACCATCTTCCTCACATACTCTCACTCATTTTCTTCCCTGGAGCGGCTGGACTTCTGAGTTTCAGGCCCCTGTAAGCCTTAGCCTCCCTTCCTCTCCTTCCTACTAAAGCTTCTCTCCTTTTCTGTTAACTTTGTAAGTTTTTGTTGATGTTTCTATGTCAGAAACACCGATTTCTCACATGGGTTTTCTTTGTAGGACATGGCTTTTCTTGGGATTTCTTTTCTAGCCCTTCTAACCATGTTCAGGTCTGTCCATGGGTCTGGGGGTGGATGGTCCAGTGCTCATGCCACCTTCTATGGAGGTGGTGATGCTTCTGGCACAATGGGTAATCTCACAAACCCTGAAAAATATGAAAAAAAGAAAAAACCATCATTTTCTTCTGTCCTCTGGAACATCCCTTTTGTTGAAATGTTTTTTCTTGCTCTGTTTTGTTACAGGAGGGGCTTGTGGGTATGGAAATCTCTATAGTCAGAGGTATGGAACTAACACAGCTGCATTGAGCACTGCTCTCTTCAACAATGGATTGAGTTGTGGTGCTTGCTATGAAATCAAATGTGTAATTGATGCAAAATGGTGCCTTCCTGGATCTGTTGTGGTCACTGCAACCAATTTTTGCCCACCGAACAATGCTCTCCCAAATAATGCAGGGGGGTGGTGCAACCCTCCTCAGAAGCACTTTGATCTTTCTCAGCCAGTTTTCCAGCACATAGCTCAGTACAAGGCAGGGATAATCCCTGTTCAGTTCAGAAGGTAAAGGAAAACAGCAAAGCCATGTACTTTTCTCAGTCTCTAGTCCCATGTTTTGCTTTTCAGTTTAGTTTAGGTAAAAAAACAAACTAGAGCTGTACATTTGCCACAGTAAAAATCCCATACCAAAACAAAAGTTTCCTTGATTAAGGCCTATTAAGTTTAAACTACTGGCAAGATCCAAAACCAAAACTGTTACCTCATCCAAAGCTAAATAAGCTAGATTCTTTTAAGCAATAAGCTTAGTGTCTACTTCACATAATTGCACCTAAGTCCCCACTTTCTGCCAGAGTCCATTTAAATCCAAAGTTCGAGAGTCCAAACTCTTTCCCTCCTCTGCAGCTCTTAAAATCCACAAACACCCTTTTCTCCAAAAAGTTCAGACAGTTGTAAATTGGACCAAGTCCCTCACGACAAGCCAGTAGGCCCCATCCAAAGCACCCACAAAACTCAATGCAGTTGTTGAAGACCCAAACCACATATTCCTCTGTTCTTTCAAAACTCCAGAAACCCATATATATACCAAAAAAAAGACAGCTCTTTTTTCTCCTAACAAAAACTTCTAAACTTAAAATCAACATGTTCCCTCTCTGATCTCAACTCTTTTTTCCAATTTTTTCAGGGTCCCATGTATCAAGAAGGGTGGCATCAGATTTACAATCAATGGCCATACCTACTTCAACCTGGTCCTTATCACAAACGTGGGTGGTGCTGGGGATGTTGTTTCTGTCTCCATCAAAGGGTCTAAGACTGGCTGGCAGCCCATGTCCAGGAACTGGGGCCAGAACTGGCAAAGCAACGGCAACCTCAACGGCCAATCTCTGTCATTTAAGGTCTCTACATCCGACGGTCGCTATCTCATCTCCACGAATGTGGCCCCTTCCAATTGGGCCTTTGGTCAGACCTACAGTGGAGGGCAGTTCTAACAACGCCGACAGCCAAATCCTCATGACTAACAACAAAACAGAGAGAAAAAGACACCTCCAAATCTAGCTTTTGTCTACCCCATTCCCTCTAGTAAAAGCTCCTTTTAGTTATCCTTTAACACCCCTAATAGGGTATCTATAAATAGTCTTTAATATAGTATGAGGGCCCCACTTTTTGAAATGGGTCTTGGACGGTTTGTATCGTAGTTGCTGGCATGATGGGATTTACACCATAAGATTGGTGTAAAAATCTTGAAAGTTCTTTGGTAGTGCTTGTGTGTGTAATGCGGTGAGGTGGGCATGGCTTGTCACCCACTCATGAATGGTGTATTCTCTCTATTTAGTGAGAGACTAGTTATTTGTAAGTGTCTTTGTTTTTGTTTTGAGAGGAAAGGTCATTGTAATCAGCTTCTTGCTGAATATGCCCTTAAATACAGTAAACTGGAAAAAAATGGCGTTTTGGAGGAGCGTATGAAGTGTTTAAATGAGATAACTGAGTAGAATTATATGTGAACCTCTGTTTTTCGTTAAGAAATGCAACTTATAGCTTTTCTTTCTAATTTCTCACTTCATGTTGTCCTACTATCTGTTGAGATTATTTTCTTTCATTTTGGATCTTAATATGTTGGCATAAAAAGAAAAAAAAAAGTTAAGAACAAGTGCTTTTGTGAGAGGGCTAAACCGTATACCATAGGTATTAAAACAAATGATATACTCTCTTCTCTTATTGTAAATGCAACTTGTTACTAGGACTTAAGACATGGACTACTATTTACCTGAAGAACTCCACTTGATAATATTTGTCAGCATTCGCTGGGCTTATGCCATGCTGTTGGGTTGATCTCCTGTGTATTTTGTGTTAGCTTGCTTTAATATTTGTTGAACTGTCATTTGGGTCTACAAATTTGGACACTCTGAGTCCAGTTGGGTTTGTGTAGTTCCAGACACCACATAGCCTGGGCATGACCCAGATAAAAAGGGTCAGAGTCACTCTGGACTGAATCTAAGTCTAGTAAACTAGACCCAAATTGTAGACTAGTATTTTGCATAGATTTAGCCAAACACAAGTCCTAATAGATTGCCTTGATAGGAAAAAATCTCTCTATGTTTATCTATAAAAGTAATTTTTCGGTCATCTCTCTTACCCCACAAGATTTGTAAAGTATTCATCAACTCTTACACTTCTCAAAGTGGGTGATAAGAGAGACTGGAGAAAACCATTTGAGACAGGCGATCTGCCCGTCATCAACATCATGGTGCAAAGTACGCTTTTAATCTATTGAATTATCTATTGTTTAGAATGCATAAGTCAATATCTTTAGTGCATATTCAAGAGAGATATCAATTTTAGAAATGTCAAATGAAATTTGAAGGTTGATGTGTTACTTTGAAGGTTTGGATTTTGTCAACTCCAACAAATGTGTCAAAAGTAAGAGCCTTCTTTTTTTTTAATATCTCCAACAATTCTATTTTTTCATACTTTTAGAGGCTAAAATATTAAAATGTCAGAAAAAAAAAGGCAGTTATCTTTTTGAACCTTCAAATTTGGCATAGCAAATTACCATATCACAATTGGTATAACCCTTGGAGCACGAAAGCAATGCCTTCCCTACATGGCATTTTGACACCACGGTTGGAGTTGCTCTTAGGTTTGATGATTTGTTACAAACAATATTAGATCTTTCGAGGTTATATCAACTTTAAAAGCCCTGAAGCTAGAAATTTATCATTTGGTAAGGTTGCCCCAACACCTAATTAGAGGGACACCGAAAGGGCTGTAACAAAAAACTACTGTTGCAGCTATTGGCAGATGAAATGTATTTTGGAGTTTATTAATATTCTCCAAACCAAAATGGTACAATCAATGATCCTGTTGGCACTTTATAATAAAACCATTTAGAGAACACCAATTAACTTATTGGGTAATGTAGTGAGGATTCGAAATAAGGAGCCGGAGGTATCATTAGGGCAATATTTTCAAAGTAGTTGCAAATGGATCCAACCAATAGAGAATGAAAATTTTCAAAAAAAAAAAATCAAACATACTTCTTTAAATTTGCATTTTGATTGCATTTTCATAGAGGAAAAAAGTGTAAATGAATTAAGAACTCCCATTGCTCTATCCTAGAGAAAAGCGTTGCTCAAAAGTACACAGGTAGAACTCCATATAGGAGCCCACCCAGTGGAACCTGAACTCTTCAAAATAAACCCCCTTCATTTCTATTGGATATCCTCAATTTGAATTTTTATCAACTGTTGTATACTTGTATTGTATGTTTGATGAAAAGCGCGATTAAGACAATCTAAAGCTATTCATTATTATATTTTTCATAAAACAGTCAAACTAACAGTGATTGTAGTGAAATTTGAAAATATCCAATCTTTTCAGGCGAATTATATTTTGAAATTATCTCGATATGGATTGAGAGAGAGAGAGAGAGAGAGAGAGAGAGAGAGAGAGAGTATTTATTATTATTTTTTTGGGGGGTTGATGTGCTTTGATTTGAATTTTCTCCTAAATGGATTTCGTTGAAGGGAAGGATTCGACTCATACGAGGGTGTGGGTTCTGGAAGACTGTGCACAACAATCATAAATAAATGACATGCCATTTCAGGTGCAGGTGCACAGGTTCACAAGGCCAAAGCCTTTTTTACTACGGATGCTGGATACAAGAACCCATGGACTTGGTAGTTAGTCGGTCTGTCAGTGTCACACCTTCTATTTAATTCAAATCTGGATCACCTTTGATTCGGACTCATGTGAAATTGTGATATGGGTCATTTATGAAATTCTTAATAGTTTGAAATAAATGTGTCCTTACCTGAGTCGTTATTAATTTATGTTGGGACCAAAGAGCAAACCCAAATCTTAACCAGCACCCAGGTGAGTTGAGAAAGTAATTAATATATATATATTTAAATCTCAAATGCTCTTTTTTGGTACATCTGAGCTACATTTGATTTTATGCTTGAGATAATTTTTTCCTTGCACTCCCATGCTCTCCAATCCATTCATATTGGTGCCATAATACTTGGCGAGCACTTGAAATTTTAGGAGAGTCCTTCCCTTGGAATTGGATGAGTTGTCCAGCATAGCATTGTGCCCAGGAAAAAACTTCTCCTACTATACATGTTTACAACAAAAAAATTCTAGAACTTAATTTACTACCTCTCCAAGTAACATGTGATATTTCATGTTTGATTTAACCCAATAATTAAATGGACACAATGAGTAACCATGTGATACAATCCAATTAACTAACAAATTAAAAAGGTATTATATGTAATAATTATATCCGAAATCAATTTGAGATAGTTTGGACATATCCAACGTAGGTCAGCAACAACGCTGATAAAGAAAATTTTGACTATGCATGTTAATAGCCCATCAAGCAAAAGGGCTAAAAGCCTATGAAGACGTAGCTATAAGTAGTAAAAATAAACATAAAGAAGTACAACTTGTCTCAGGATAGATCGAAATGGAAAAATAAAAAATATGTAGTTCACTCCAACATAGTTGGGACAAGGCCTTAATGACGATGACAATGATGACGACAATGCTGCAATACTTTTGTTAAATCATACCTGTTTTGCAAATAAATGGAATAATGCTAAGGTGATAATGGTGGTGATGGCAATGATAAACTTTATTGTTTCATTGCAACTTGACTTATTTTAATCACAAGGACCCAAGCTGAACCAAACAGTAGAACTGGTTAGTCCGATTAAATAGCAAACAGTGAAATGGGCAAAAAGGGGCCAAAATTAGTAAATTTTGGCAGTTGAATGGTGCGACCCAACCGGGTGAAACCTTAAAAATATTATTGAAATTATTCGATTATTTTAACAACATTTTATATTGCTCTATTAATTTGTCAATATCATTGAGTGAAGTTCAACCAAGCAACTGGTTAGGCCAAATTAATCAAACGAATTGAACCTTAATGGACCGAATTGTCCGAATTGTCCATTAATACCCCTCTTCTCCCTCCTTTTCCATTTTTAAAACCTAGGTTGCCACTAGTTTGTTCTCCCGTTCATCTTTTTTTTTTTTACATTTTTTCTTGGGTGGTAGGACATGGGAAAGAAAGGGCTCCCTGAAGTTTGTAACCTGGAGGAAGCTAGTTGAACGGGCGCCTTTCCCCATCATCTTTTGTGCACAACTACAATAAATGGTTCAGGGTCAGAGTACCAGCCAAGTTAAAAATAAATGAATGCAATCCAATTGAATGACATGAAACATTGTCGGAAAATACTGGGCGGAAAATATGATCTTTGATTGAAAAAGATGGTATGCTCACTCCATATGCTTTTAGTTGGCTGGACCCATGGTTCAGTGGGACATTTAGATCATAGGATTTGACAGCCCCACAGTAGACAGGCCATGACCCAACGTGAACCTAGATTAGAAGACTATCACAATCCTTCCGTTGGACAAATGCACCCTAGAATTTCAATAGAATTCCATAGAAGGAATTCATATGTCCAGAAATTTTGACATCTTGTTTGTTGTTTCTTCTTTGGGATTTCTAGATGAAGTGTTTCTTTAGCAGAATTCTGAAATCCAACCATATGCAAAGTCCCAAATGACTTTTGGAATTCTCTGAATTCCAATATCCTTGGCATCTACAAATTTTTTGGCAGAGAGGATTTAGGAATTTTTACCAATAATAGCATTTTGGAGAATTTTCAGATTCTCCATGCAAGAATTCTATGAATTCTGCTAAAGAAGGGATTCCTAGGGATTTGTTTGTGCAATTAGTGGATTTTGTGCTCCTGGCATCTTCTGTTTCTATGGGAGAGAGTAGTCTTGCATTCCTAATCCTTCATAGGAAATTTAAATCCCTTGTATCAAGAGTGAATACATCATAACAATTGATATCCTTGTGTCAAGGTTCATAAGAAAGCATTCTCGGTGCCTATTAATATGTAGTTATCTCACTTTGATGTAGGTTAAAATGGCCCATTAGGAAACACTTTAACGGATTAGATTTGCATTCTGACGGATTGATTTGTATTATGAAAGACAACCAATATTGGGCATACCTGAATCCATCGCGAAACGGAGAGGAGATCTACAACCTTAATTCTCTCATTCTTCTCGTAATGCCTGCTGATTGATGGGTATGCCAAGCAGTGATCTGTATATGTGAAGATGAGAGAGTTCCCAAGCCATTTATAGACTACGTTAATGCTTTCCTCCCCATCAACGGAAAGCTTTCCATTATCGCACGACTGGAGTGTTTCCAGGAACGTGGCTTTAATGGGAAGATGTCGTTTTTGAACGAATCAACATAAGTGGTGGTCATGTGGGCCACCACCCATGATATCCAACAATCTCCCACTTGGTCCATATGACCACCATTCATTCCTTTTAATTTTATAAAACTTGTTTGCAAATATAAGAAAAAAAAAACTTTGAAAGAAATAACTCTAACTGATGCGCATCATTTGAAAATACCGGTTTTCATGTAACTTTATGTTAAGATCTTTTAATCTGTGATAAGGCTAGTCTATTAATGCGAATTGTAGCGGTTACACATCTTAAGTAATATGCTTCCTTCCACAATCACAACATTAATATTCTCGCCTAATCCAGCACTTAATGAGTATCTTTAATATGACTTACTTTAATGGGAACTGTAATGTCATAATGCTTTTATATTCTTACTTTATTTTTACAATTACCACATGTGAGCTGACAACAAAGTAAGAATTGCAAAATCGTTTCTTTATTTGATCAATATCTATAGTGTCATACATCATTGAATTTTACAAGGCATTTCATTTAAGCCCATATTTATCACATGGTTTTTAAAATCCTTTGGCGCCAATGCCTTTGTCAATGGATCAGCAATCATGAGCTTCGATGGAGCTCCAACAACTGACACTAAACGATCTCGCACTTTTTCTTTGAGTACAAGATACTTTACTTCCAGATACTTTGATTTACTGGAACACTTGTCATTTTGAGCGAAGCGCCTAGCAGCGTCGTTGTCGCAGTAATCTTTATCGGTTCAGACATACTGCCCATAATTTCAAGTCCCATGATGTAGTTACGCATCCATAATGCGTGACCTGTGGCTTCAAAACATGACACATACTCTGCATCAAATGTAGATGGAGTGATTAGCGTCTGCTTTGCACTCCTCCACGATACTGCCCCGCCGGCCAACAGAAAAATGTAACCTGATGTTGACCTCTTTGTATCGAGACATCCAGCAAAGTCTGAATCTAAATATCCAATGACTTCCAGTTTATTGGATCTTTGATATGTGAGCATATATCTTCTTGTTCCATTAAGGTAACGCATCACTTTCTTGATAGCTACCCAATGAGGCAAGCCGGGATTACTTTGATATCTACTGAGCATTTCGACTACAAAGCTAATGTCTGGCCTCGTACAAGTCTGTAAGTACATTAGACATCCTACTGCTGCTGCATAGGGATATTTATTCATTTCTAACTTTTCTAAGTCAGTCATGGAGCATTGTTCCTTACTAAACTTGTCTCCCTTGGTAATAGGTGCATTTTGTGGTCTGCTACTTTCCATTCGGAAACGTTTAAGAATAGTTTTAACATAGGCTTCTTGACACAACCCAAGTAATCCTCGAGATCGATCTCTAAATATCTCGATTCCTAGTACAAAGGTTGCTTCACCCATATCCTTCATATCAAAATTATTCTCAAGATATATTTTAGTTTCTCGAATCATACTTAGGTCATTACTGGCTAGTAAAATATCATCTACATACAGGACTAAAATAAGAAACTTGCTCCCACTGACCTTGAGATATATACAATGGTCTACTGGACTTTCGGTAAGACCGAAAGATGTAATAACATGATTAAATTTTAAGTACCATTGTCTGGAAGCTTGTTTTAGTCCGTATATCAATTTCTTTAATTTACAAACCAGTTTCCTTTCATTACCTCGTTGAACAAACCCTTCCGGTTGTTCCATATACACTTCTTCATCTAGATTCCCATTTAAGAAGGCAGTTTTTACATCCATCTGATATAGCTCTAGGTCATAATGAGCTACAAGTGCCATAACAATTCTAAATGAATCTTTCTTAGATACCAGAGAGTAGGTTTCATGCTAATCGATACCTTCTTTCTGAGTGAATCCTTTAGCTACAAGTCGGGCCTTAAATCGTTCAACTTTCCCTTTAGAGTCCCTTTTGGTCTTAAAGACCCATTTACAACCAACTGTTTTGGACCCTTCAGGTAGTTCAACGAGATCCCAAACTTCGTTTATAAACATGGATTCTAACTCTTCATTCATAGCGTCTAACCACTTATCAGAATCTTTACTTTCTACTGCCTCTCTAAAAGTCTTTGGATCTTCTTTAATTCTAATATCTGATTCTTCGAGATACACAATATAATCATCTGAAATAGCTAGTCTTCTCATACGAGTTGACCTTCTCAATTCCTCTGGATGTTCTTCAATAACAGGTGACTGTATTTCAAAAGTTAGTTGTGTATCTTGAGGAATCGGAATAACAGATCGTTCTGGGAAAACCTCTATATCAAATGGAATCATTAATCCACCTTGAGAAGAGGATTGAGGCTCATTTCTAATCTCCTTATATTCAATATTTCTAGCCTCAGAACTCCCACTATTTTCATGATTCTCCAAAAACTTCGCATTATTGGACTCAACTATTCTTATTGAATGATTAGGACAGTAAAATCGATACCCTTTAGACCTCTCTAGATATCCAATAAAATATCCGCTTACTGTTCTAGATCTAACTTCTTTTCTTGTGGGTTATAAACCCGCACTTCAGATGGACATCCCCAAACTCGAAAATGGTTTAAGCTGGGTTTCCTCCCAGTCCATAACTCAAAAGGAGTTTTAGGAACTGCTTTAGTAGGAACTCTGTTTAAAATATACATGGCCATCTTTAGTGCGTCACCCCACATAAATGCAGGTAACGATGTATTGCTAACCATACTCCTAACCATATCTAAAAGAGTCCTATTCCTTCTTTCAGCCACTCCATTCTGCTGAGGTGTTCCCGGCATTGTATATTGAGCAATGATACCTTCGGATTCTAGGAATCTAGCAAACGGGCCTGGATTACGACCTGTTTCAGTGTACCTACCATAATACTCACCACCTCGATCTGATCTCACGATTTTGAACTTTCTATCTAATTGTTTTTCCACTTCTGCTTTAAATATTTTGAACATAGTCAAAGCATCAGACTTTTCTTTAATGAGATAAACATAACCAAAGCGTGAGTAGTCATCTATAAAGGTGATGAAATATTGTTCTCCTGTAAGACAAGGTATATCTATTTTTCCACAAACATCCGTATGGATTAACTGCAGGAGTTTAGAACCTCATGTGGCAGTTTTCTTAACTGTTTGAGTTTGTTTTCCTTTAATACAGTCAACACAGACACCGAAATTAGTGAAATCAAGGGTTAGTAATAACCTGTCTTTCACCAATCTCAATATCATCTCTTTCGAGATATATCCTAACCGTTCATGCCACAACTTAGGGGAGTTCTCTTTTATTAGTCCTCTCTTCATGCCAACATTCATCCCACAAGTAATGGTGTGTAGTTAGTGATTGTGTGTATAAAGTATCTAACATTAACTTATACAAGCCATCACATAATAAACCACTACCAATCATTATATTATTGTGAAAAAGTTTCAAAAATCCTCGATCAAAGTTAAACACATATCCTTTTACATCCAACTTTGAAATAGAAACCAAATTTCGGGAAATATCCGGAACATAAAAGGTGTTTGGCAGATCTAGAACAAATCCTGTATCTAGCACCAGCCTATACGTGCCTACTGCCTCGACTCTTGACTCCTTCCGGTTTCCCATAACGATCGCTCTTTCTCCATCACTTGGCCTCCAGGTTGAAAGGAATCCCTGCATACAACCAGAAATGTGAACGGTTGGATCAGAGTCGACCCACCATGTATTGGATGGGACATCAATAATCTTGGTTTCACATACAAGAGATAATTTTCTTTGCTTACCTCTTTTTTCAAACCAATTCTTCCTTTTGAGGCAGTCCTTCTTAAAATGTCCTTTCTTGCCACAAAAGTGACATTTTTCGGATCCCTTCTTTCCCTTACTCTTCACCAGTTTCTTACCTTTCGGATTTACCTTGGGCATGTTGGCATTAGTCTTGAATTTTCTAGGACCTTTCCTGCCCTTAGCATGGGAGATAAAGTTTACCTGAAGTTGCCCATCGGCTTTAAGCCTCCTCTCTTCTTAATCACATCGTGCGATCAACTTAGTAATGGTCCACCGACTAGAGCTCTGATTGTATGTTACTTTAAATGGGCCAAATGCAGGGGGAAGGGAGTCTAGAATGAATTGGATCAAATATCCATCGGAAATACTCATGTCTACATCCTTTAACTTGGATGCGACATTGGACATGAGTAGGATATGTTCCCTAACTCTCTTTGTTCCATCGTACTGCATGTTAGTCAATTTATTCATTAAGGTGGCACCTAATGCCTTGTCTGTCACTTCAAATTGTGACTTAATTTCCTCTAAGAGTTCCTTGGCATGTTTTCCTTGATCAAGCGATCCCCTAATACTCTTAGAAGCTGAAGTCATAATAATCTTTTGGCATTTTTTATCACATTTGTGCCACTGATCATATTTGGCCTTTTCATATTCAGAGCTCTGTTCAGTAGGCGCAGGAGGCATAGGCTCATCTAAAGCCATTTCTAAGTCTAGAAAAGTTATGGTTAATGACAGCATATCTAACCAGTCAGGGTAGTTTGATCCGTCTAATGAAGGAATAGTTCCTAAGCACGAGGGAAGAGACATGGATCTGGAGGAAGATGCTGTAAAAGAAGAGATAAACTATTATTTTCACAATTCTATAATGTTTTGAATTTAAAGGGAAACTTACAACATAAATAATAGTTTTACATCATTACAAATAACCTTTGGGTCAAATGTAACATATTAAATCTATTATGCTTGTTTATTTGATAAAATCATAATTTATTAAGTGAATAAGTGAGATCCCACCTTTGGGCATAGATCAACACGAATTCACAAAACATCTTTAATGTGTTTTATCCCAATCTTCAAATAATCGAAAGATAAACTCTTTTGGGTCGATTATCTATCTTTTAAGTGAAGTTGCAATTTTAGTGTCATTTATGGTATCTCTAATTCAATAATTGAAACATGAGTTTCATCATAACTGGGCCACTTTGGTGACTGCCTAGTTAACTCATAATTGAAACCTATGACACTAATTTTTAGTCTTCTTATGATTTAAACGATTCTGATGCTCTATTTCTAATTTAATCGAGCATTTAATATTGTTAAATCTAAACATTTAGGGAAAACCTAACTTTAATAATTATTATATTATTGTGAAAATGAGATTCCCTAAAATTAGTTATCCAGATGAACATTAATCGGACCATTGATATCACAATAATAATTTTTCTTTTTTTTTAAAATCAATCTATCATAAGTTTGAATTTTGTACTAATTTAGTCATCAAGCATGCATGCATGTGACAAATATAACTCAAAAATAATATGGATCATGTAAACGATAAGCGGAAACATGAATTTGAATGAGTGAAACATGCATGAAATCAATATTGAAACATTCGATTAGGAATTAAATTCAGTAATATGATAGATCTCATTATAAGGGACACAACAAAAGAAACGGATCGAAAATCCGATATCATATGTGTCCGAAATGATCAAAATACGATTTCGATCATTCATTTTTCCTTGATCTGGCCTTGATCTGATGATATTTAAATTATCCAGTCCTATCAGAATGATTACTGCATTTAAATGCATCAATTGGACGGTTTTGATCGGAACAGATCACTGTCATAATGACCCAATTATTCAAAACACATAAATATCAAAATTAATAATAATTTATTCAAACTAGGCCAGGCCAGTGGGTCGGATCAAACCCAGGTCAGTAATTGGACTGTTCAGTCCAGTGAATTCGGGTACAGGTAAAAGCCCAGTCCATTTTCTTTTTTTTTTTTACTAACTGAATCGGGTCGGGTCAGTTAATCTAATCTGCATTTTAAATGGACTGGGTCAGCTTGTGTCTGAGAAGCTAGGTTGGGTCAAGTCTGTTAACGCGTTCTTTTATTTATTGAACTGGATCGGGTCGGGTCAGGCCAGGTCGAACTGACCTGACCACACAGAACACAGGCCGGATTAGTCGGGTCGGGTTAGATCCGTTAACCCAGTCCTTATTCTTTAATAAACCTAACTAGGTCGGGTCGGGTCGGGTCCGGTCGAACTGACCTAACCCGATTAGATCATCTTCAACCTCCCGATAAATGGGCAATCGGTTAAAACCGATTGCCCCTTTCTCCGGTTCGTTTCACCTCCGACGCTGACAGCCCCGGCCGCAGCGGACTGCCGGCGCTCCCACGACCCCGGCCGCAACTGTCGCCTGCTGGAATCATTCCCGGCGGCAACAGATTTTTTTTTTTTTTGTCGTTGCCGCTGTCGCTGGAACAGCAGCAGCGCCCTGCTGTGTAGCGCCCCACTGGGCGCTGCGTTCCTTTTGCCGGTTCCACTGCAGCGCAGCACCCCACTGCGCTGCGTTCCCAACTGTGAATTTTTTTTTTTTTTTTGTGTTGCTCTGTTTCTGCCAGAAACTGGGCGTTGCCCGCAGCAGCGCCCGACTGCACCGCGCGCAGCTGTGCCCGACTGCGCAACCGCCGCGCAGCGCCCAGTCCGGCTCTACAGTTCGGCCTTGCCTGAAACTGATGTCGCCGGCCGACAGTTTCAAAAAACAAATTTTTTTTTAATTTCTGTAAACAATAAACCCCCTTGATGCAAATCCAACCCTATCAATGGAAATCCATGGCTCTGATACCAATTATAGGCTAAAATGGCCCCTTAGGAAACACTTTAACGGTTTAGATTTGCATTCTGACGGATTGATTTGTATTATGAAAAACAACCATTATTAGGCATACCTGAATCCATCGCGAAACGGAGAGGAGATCCGCAACCTTAACTCTCTCAGTCTTCTCGTAATGCCTGCTGATTGATAGGTATGCCAAGCAGTGATCTATATATGTAAAGATGAGAGAGTTCCCAAGCCATTTATAGACTGCGTTAATGCTTTCCTCCTCATCAACGGAAAGCTTTCCATTATCGCACGATTGGAGTGTTTCCAGGAACGTGGCTTTAATGGGAAGATGTCATTTTTGAATGAATCAACATAAGTGGTGGTCATGTGGGCCACCACCCATGATATCCAACATTTGAAACATGATGTGTTCTTTAAATATTTTGAGGACTACCCAACCCCAAATTACCGGCCAGAACAAGATATATGGGCACTCAAAAAGTCAAACATTTTTTCTGAATAAAAATCAATAATTCATTTGATGCACAAAAGACAAGTTGAATGCTTGCCAGCACAAATGCCTGTACACTTTCTGTGTAGAGTGGTAGAGATCAAACCCGAAACAGAAAGAGTTAAGGGACCCTTCTGTAGCAAATTCCCTTGGAATTAGAATTTTTGGAAATTCCAAAATTCTAGAATAATGAGACGTCTCGACTTTAGGGGAATCTCCTGACTGCACTTTATGATCGGTAGCAGCTGGTATTTATGTCTGCAACTGAAAATTGGAAGAGGAATCAGTTAGAATTGTTGCAAAAGGAATTCAGAATGCTAAAGAAACAAGTACTTCGAAGCACTTCGAATTTGCAAAATTCTCAGTTGCTCCAACAGTTAGAAGTCAACGGTATATGTTAAAATGGGCTCCTACGGATGCATTTGTAACAAATGGTTTAAATACCTTGCCACATGCCATCATGTAAAGGACCTTAATAAAAGATTGGAGAATGCACTAACAAAAGTCTTGTCACCTTACCAAGTGATGAATCCATAGGACAGACTTTTCAATTTCATAACCCTGCAACTGTAAATCAGTTGTTATTCCACCATTAGTAGCAACAGAGAAATCAAGGAATCATCTGGCAGCCATCACTAACAAATAACACACAAAATCGCTTACTTGAAGACAAGTAAGTATGATGACAACACCAAGGTTCCAACATGCATGCATAGCAATTCGAGCAAGAAGGTTGCGAGTTTGAGCATATACCAGCCCCAGTATTGTTCCTCCAACACCAACACCGCCAAAACTTGTAAGAATGAAAGGAATTATGCTAGCGATTTCTACAATCGACCAAACAAACGATTCACACATAAACATGCATGTCCAAACTTTAATCAAGGCTTGCAATGGGCCAGGTAGACCTGTCTGGCCTTCGGGCTTGCCACCACAATTTAGCTTTAGGCCTTACCTGAAGACCCCATGACACAACTTGGCCCAGACATTCAAGGTTGCCGAAAAGATGAGTTCACCTAGATTTGGTAACATCGTAGCATCTCCTATTGACCCCCAACCTGAGCCCAATCATAAAGCTGTCAATGGCTTGAGGTCAAATAACTGTTAGAAGTCTAGGATCTGGGCTGATCCAGATGGAACACTGCCACCTGATACAACATGGCTGCGAAATGTGTGATGCACTTAATGAGGGAAACACGAAATGCACATATAATCTAACAATTGAAATAGTCTTTATCAAAATAAATAGCATATTGAACAATATCATATTACCAAACATTAGCATGATTTATTATTTTTAAGAGTGTTATAACCGGCACAGAGAGAGAGAGAGAGAGAGAGAGAGAGAGAAATAAGCTCTACCATCCAATTGAAATTTAATACTTGTTTTCCCCTTAAATATAATAGGTTGATACAATGAAATTGAAATGCTTACCAAAAACGAAAATCTCTGTAGACTTCCCAGGAGAATGCTGTGCCAGAGTAAAAACAGCAGAACTTACAACCACAGATAAAAGGCACAGGAAGCCGGCCAAATTAAGCAAGAGAAGGCAACACGAAACTATTATGCAATTGGTTTTGAGGTATTATAAGATCCTGACTTCAGCGAGCTCCAATTTCAGCCGAGGTGCCTGATTTCATACATGTGGCTCCAATGGATTGTTAATGAAGACTCTTGATCATAGGTGGTGTTAATGCAAGACAAAATACCTCAACCTTTAAATGGTAACCCCGTTCCACTCTTGACAAAATCAGTAGGAAGATGTGATAATACCCACTACCAGATGGTAATCTCTATTTGCTTTGGAAATGATGTGAAGATAAATAATTCAGTAGAGTGGAATGGTAACCCCATTCCACTCTTGACAAAATTGTTGGGCTTTGTCTTGTATTCCGGTTTAGCCGGATCGGTCGTCTGGTTTAGCCAGAACCGAGGCTCAGGGTTAGGGGTATTTTAGTCATTATGTATGGGTTTTCTTGGTGGCCAAGAAAGCGGGAACTATATATTGATGTATTGTAACCCTAGATCCTAAGGGGGATCGAGATGGGATCATAGTAGATGAATTCTCTCCTCCCGTGGACTAGGCATGGTTGCCGAACCACGTAAAACTGCTGTGTCATGTGTGTGATTACTTGATGGTGTGATTGCTGTGTGTTCATTGTGGTAGATCCGTTGATCGTGGGTTGTTTTTCGTTGCGCCGCTTTTCCCAACAAGTGGTATCAGAGCAAGGTTGAGATCGCTTGGATTTTGCGATTGACGGATCAAAGACTTGGATAGCAAGGGAAGAAGAGGATCAGCAGTTGATCGGGTAGTTTTGCTCGGATCCATCTTCCTGTTGAAGATCAAGGTTGTGTGTGCGCGGAAGTTTTTGTGTAGGGAAAAGAGATCTGTTGTGATATCTTGGTGGGCCATCGAACTTGTCCAGAGAAGGCAGTGATGGCTCCTGTTGCAGAACAGGGGATGAAGAAGACGCAGCAGTCGTAGATGTGCCCGTCACCCGCTGCACAATCACCGGACTGCTGCCACACGGCCATCGCCTGCTCCGGTCGCTGCATGACGCTGGAATAATCACCGCCCATTGGATGACGAGGAAGCCGAGAAGGGTGTCCTGGCCGCTCGAATCGCAGAGAGAAGAAGAGGATCGGAGAAGGCAGAGGATCGCAGCAACAGCCCTTCATCGTAGAAGACGATCAGCCGTTCGAAAAACATGAGATTCTCACCGGGATTTTCGCCGGGATTCTCGCCGTCTCTGTCGCCTTCGCCGGACTTCCAGTCGCCGCTAGCAGCTGTTCGCCGTTGCCGTACCGTCGCCGCGCCTCGCCGCTGTCGCCGGTCCACTCTACCGTAGCCGAAGCCGACAGGGTCTGCAACTGGGTTGCAGACAGAGACACAGTGTTGCAGGTTGAAAACGACCCAGATTCCAGGTCAGTATGGGTTTCGGGTTGGGTCCGTTCGACCAGACCCGTCGTGGAGAAGAACCCAGAAGCAGCAACAGTTCTGTCCAGGTCTCGGGTTGGGTCAGACCCAACCCATGGTGCAGCCCAGTCCAGCAGCAGGAGTGCAGGCCGGGTCGGGTCGAGTCGACCTGGTCTGTGTACAAGAAGCCCAACCCAGCCGCTCAATCCAGCAAGTTTAGTTCAGTTTCGGGTCGGGTGGATGCGACCTGGATCCATTTTAGAAGCCCAGTTTGCCAGCACGCCGTGATGTCAGCATGGTCAACAAGCAGGTTTGACCAGATTCAACGGCTGAAATTGTTTTTGCAATATCTTGATCGTCCAATGTCCGATCGGAGATCCGTTTGCGCTTACAGACTCGTTGTGAGGAGATCTACGCATATGTGGAAGAAGATGGGCTGTTCAACAGTCAACATGGATGTTTGACCAATTGGAGTGTAGAAACTTGTTTCTGAGATATAAAAGCCATCCGGAGTCGGATTTCAGATCCGTTTCTTCCAGCGTGCTCATGGTGACGAGATCTATGAGGCAGATAAAAGATATTGGCAGTTTGATGAGCAGAAAAATTGGGGGATTGAAGAAACTGACAGATTCACGATGATAGCAATGGATTCAAGCATCACGGGCCAGATTGAAGTGTTTGATAGAGAAACGACTTCAGGGATTGGCAAGATAGAGTGTTAGACTCCATGATACAACAATGATTAAAAAGTGTTACTTGATGTCATGAATGGTAGATTGCTCCAAGTACTTTGATGGAAAGCTCAGATCTGCGTCGACGGGATCGGAAAGGAGCGACATGCCAAAGTGGAAGAAAAAGCAAAAGGAATAAGAATCAGAAGGAGGTAGTGTGCAAGAAAACTCGGATTCGGTTAACAAGGAATCAGTTTTGGTCGCTACAGGTATGGATCTTGTTGATGATTCATGGTATTAAGATTCAAATTCTTCCTATCATGTGATTGAGTAGAGATTGGTTTGATGCAAATAACTCTCATTGTTGATGGATTTGTTCTTATAGGGGAGAATGCAAATGGATGAGCATTTGAGATAAGAACGGCAGAGGTCCAGATGTATGATGATGTTATTCAAACTCTAACGGCTGTGATATATGTTCCGGGTTGACGAAGAAATAGAATTTCTTTGGGTGCCTTATACTTCAAAGGCTGCAAGTGCACTGTAGCGGGTGGAGTTATGAAGGTGGAAAAGAGAACATTGGTCATCATGGAGGGTGAGATGGTCAAAAAAAAATCTCTACAGGTTGATAAGGGATGCTTTTTCAGGTGGAGCAGTGAAGGAGACATCAAATAACAAGGGAGGAAATCTGTGATTCAGGTGGAGTTAGATGCGACGGATCATCGGAAGATGGATTGATGGATCTTCGATGATATCATCTAGCGGAAATCCAGGAAGCCCTGAACGGAGATGATTTTCTCGGAGAAGAAAAGGTAGTCTTGTTCAGGTCGGAGTAAGCCGGTTTAAGCATCGGGTCATACCTAAGCCGCATGTACTGTGCCCAACCCACCAGAATAGGCTAGAACAGGACAGTTGCAGATTTGACAGAAAGAACACCGGGATGGAGACAGAAGGAAGGATTCACAAGGTACCAGTGAGATCCGGATTCAGGGAGGTCTTCAGTTTTGTCTTGATGGATGGAAGTTAGGTTCATTGTGTTGCACGGATGCATGCATGTGGCAACAAATGGAGAGCGCTTCGAAGGTTCAAGACTGTGGTGTTGAGGTCAAAGGAGGCAACTGTGGCCACGCTAGGTTGTAGCGTGTGGGGAGGCGTACCCTTCAGCAAGGTTCGTGAAGACATTACCGGGTATCTCAAGGTGGCTCTGAGGATTTGCGGAATCCAAGCCAAGGTGGAGATTGTTGGGTTTTGTCTTGTATTCCGATTTAGCCGGATCGGTCGTCTGGTTTAGCCAGAACCGAGGCTCAGGGTTAGGGGTATTTTAGTCATTATGTATGGGTTTTCTTGGTGGCCAAGAAAGCGGGAACTATATATTGATGTATTGTAACCCTAGATCCTGAGGGGGATCGAAATGGGATCATAGTAGATGAATTCTCTCCTCCCGTGGACGTAGGCATGGTTGCAGAATCACGTAAAACTGCTGTGTCATGTGTATGATTGCTTGATGGTGTGATTGCTGTGTGTTCATCGTAATAGATCCGTTGATCGCGGGTTGTTTTTCGTTGCGCCGCTTTTCCCAACAAAAATCAGTAGGAAGATGTGAGGTTATTTGATGGTCCTTTTGAATGGTCTGCTCTATTAATTCAGTAGAGAGATGATACTTGGAAATCCTAAGTACTCAATCCCATTTAAGCAAACAAACCCCACATGATCATTTGTCGATCTTTTCTCTTCATCCAAAAGACTTATCCACCATTGGTCCTTCAGTCCTCAGACTTGAATAAGAAATCACATTCCTAAGAAGGGCCACTTACCCAGTGGTAAGGAACGGCAATCCTTACTTGGTTATCCGGATTTCGAAACCTTGGGTACGTCACCTTCTTTTCGTGTCTGCAGGCTATCATCCTTCTTTTATGAGCTTTCTTCTAGCATGTGCGAGCTATCTTCCTACTTTTATGAGCTTTCTTTCAACACGCGTAGGCTCTGCCTAAGTCCCAACCCCCTTAGCTGAGATACAAAAAACATGCCGCCCTTATGCCAACTTAAGAATTAAGTAGAAGTCAAGCCAACTAGTCCAAGCTGTTACCGTGCTTCCAACATATATATCCGTTTAAGATGATTTCAGGCTGGGACTTTGAGCACACCAAGCTAAGAACATTTTTTTATAATTGTTTGGGTATACTAAACCCACCCTTTGATGGGTAAGGTTGGGTTGTGTTTAATGGTGATAATATATTGGTTTTAAAATCTAAAATATGTGGATGCAAATCAATGAAGCTGGGGCCTGCGAGGACTGGAACACTTAACCTCCTCCTATCTCGTACATTTTTAAGACTGATGTCATATACTCATATTATGAGGGCAATGGGTCTACTTGAAACACGTGACCCACCTCAATCCACTCCTCTTACAGTCATGAGATTTTAGATTGTGGACTGAGTTGGGCTGGGAGTGGATTTATAAGTTGTTTAGCTAAAGTTTGCAATCTGGGTGCTGAACCTATGTTGCATAAGTGGTAATTGATAAAATGGGATTTGACATACTTATCCTTCGTAAACCTTATTTTCCCATTTTCATTATTGAAATTTAAAGAACCAGATTTACTTGACTTTGGTTACATTTTTTTTCACTTTGTTGCCCTAGATCCCATAATATCGTTTTCCCTTTTCACCTCTCCTTCCTGTTTTCAGGTGCAAGACCATCGCGAAGGTGAAAAGCAGCGGAACTTGCACATTGGAAAATCGGGAGTGAGTAGCCCTAGTAGTTCATTCACGTCCCCTTTTACATATTGTAACTTATTAATTTCTATAATAGCCATTATTCTCATTATGTCATGTGAAAAAACGATTTGAACCCTTGATTGTGTTAAGGTCCCTTAATCAAATTTCTTTTTTTTATTTCAATGGATCCAATTGATTATGCTATTCTAGCAAGCAATTAATCAAATAAACCATAAACCACAAAGAACAAGAAGCACAATTCTTTTATGTAGAAACCCTGCTTGGAAGAAGCTACCGGCACTTTCACCTAAAACAAAGGTTATAAAAACTAATAAAACCATCTCCCCTTGGAATTCAACGTATCGATTGCGATGACCCTGCCAGTACTTCACCATACACTTTAATCACACTTGATCCAAACCCCTTACAGGCTCTTCAAGACCAATCTACTGCAAAAGAGTAGATCTAAAATTCTAGAGTTTCAGTACAAATTCTCTTCTGTATGCCCTAGAGAAGATGATAAATCTCTCCTATTGATCTCTTGTGAATAGCATTGGAAGAGTATGATTTTCAAAGAGGTAGAATTCCTTTTTCAAACCTTCACGGCAGGAAGGTGCATTTTTAGTGACATTTTTCGGCTACGTTTTTATAATACGTCAATAATGGTTATACTTTTACCGATGTAAAAAATATAATGTTGGCCAATAAGCTTGAGATCGAATCATTTTTCGACGCCATCGATTTTGTCGTACGTTTTATATAAAATGTCGGTAAAAGTCATACTTTTATTGACAAAAATTTTATATTTGTCAGTAATGGTTTGGATCTTTTAAACTTATTTTTTTAGAAAAAAATTAGAATGAAATAAAATATAACCAATGGATTGATGACTTTTGACAATGAATTTTATCGTCGGTGAAGGTTTTTAATTGTTTCCGCCCGCGGGAAGCTATTTCACTTCCAAATGCCCACTTCTCTCGCTCTGTCCTCAGCCTCTCGCTGTCTCTTTACTTCCCTCCACTCCTTTCTCTCGCTATCTCTTCTCTTCCCTCTCTTGCTCGGATCACCTCTGCTCAGGAGAGCACCTCTCACTCGAAAGCCCTGCTGGGATCACCTCTGCTCAGGAGATCTGGGTGAACCGGCCATAGGGGAGGGGTTGACTGCAGGGCAGGCGTGAGGTGAACCTCCTCCTCGTATTTGGTTGTTTGGGTGACCGGCGTCCCCTCTCCTCGCTCGGATCTCTCCCGTTGCTGCCCACCTCTCTTGGTCACCTCTACCCACCTCTGCTCAGGAGATCATCTCGGTCGCCCAAATCGTTCTCTGTGAACTCGTCGCTCAAATATCCCAAAGCATTCTCTGCAAATCGCCCAAAGCGCCTCCATTCCTCAGCAAGCTGGATTGGTAACCCTCTCCCTTCTCTTCCCCTCTGCCCTAATTTCTTGTGTATTTTTTTCTGAATGAGATGATTGGGAGAGATGTGATGAAGATGATGATGGGACTCTGTGAACTCTTCCCTAACTTCTTCTTCTTCTTTTCTTCTTTTTTGTTTTGTTTTAAATGAGATGGTGGGCTGTTTGGATGGGATGATGGAAAGGGTCTGTGATGGATGTGGGGTTGGGGTTGGGGTTGGTTCAGTTGTATGAGGCTGGAGGAGGATGAGATAGATGGGTTGTGTGACTTGTAAAAGGAGAGATGATGGGGAGTTGCAGGGGCAGGGGCTGTTTGATTTGGGTGATAAGTTTTGTCGAGATGGTATGGGTTTGGGCTTCCGATAGGCTATGTAGTGTTTTGTTGGTGTAACTGGTTCTGATTTGCTGAAGATGACGATGGGACTGTTTGGATGGATGAATCTTCCTTTTTTTTTTTTCAAGGATAGGTAAGATGAAAATGAAAGAAATGGGTTGTTTGGCAATGTGCAGTGAGGGATGCGAGAGGAAGAGATAATGGGAGAGAATGGTGAGGGAAGTGGTTTGTAGGTGTGTGGTGTGTGATGGAGAAAGTGGGCTCAACCTGTGTTGGATTGGTAAGGCCGAGAGATGATGAGCCAAAGAGGTATTGTCTCAACACCTGAAGGTGTTTGTTGTTTTGGATCGATTTTGGTTTTTGGGAAGTGGTTTGGTTCATTTTTTAATGCAGGTGAATATTTTTTTTATTTTTGTATATTTTGAATTTTGAGGACCTCAATCCCTGAAATCTAGGTTTCATGCTTTGAATGTTATCTTATTCTTTTCATCTAGATTTGTTCTATTTTTGGTGGAATCTTGATTGACTCTTGTTAGTTGATATCTATTAAATTCGCTGAAGATTTCTCTTCTCCTGTTTATAGGATTTTTGTTGTTGGGTTTGATCCTTAGGTTTCTATGCTTCTATATTTCTATGTTCATAGATTACCCACATTTGGAGTCATTAAACTCCAAATGTTCTCAGACTGAGTGATTCCACTCTGCCTGTTAATGTCATTCATTTATGTTTCCGACCAGGGTGTTGCTGGAATGCTTGAATCATGGAAGAATTTGCTTCCAGCATATGCAGATTGGTGGCAGTGTGCTCTACAGAGATGCATGAAGAAATGCCATGAGAACATGATCCTCCTGTATCATCCAAGGACCCTGTTGAAGTTGACGCCCTTGTTGAAGCAATGCTGCTCATTGAGCTTCTGCCTACGGATGAAATTCTTCTGTTGCTGTGATGATCTTGCTTTCCTGAAAAAATTCTCTTTAACTTACTCAAAATTTTTTGTTTGTTCGAGTTGCTGGTTCTCTTATTCAATGAATTACTAATGGAATAATCATCAACTTCTCCAGTCTCAGTACAGATGCTCAGGATGATGAGCAATATCCAGAGTCTACCAGATTAATGTTATTCAGTGTTTTTCCTAGTCACAACTGATTTATTCTATTTGGAGATTTTTGTTACTAGTCATAATTGGAAAATCTTGCTAAAGTGCTTTATTTGCAGTACGACTAAAGTGCTTTCTTTGCAGTACAAAGTGCTTTATTTGCGGTACTCCCAGATATCTGATGTATTGAAAAAAAAAAAACACCACGAAATCCTTTGGATCATCTTTTTCAGTTTGAGGTCTCACTGCATAGGTCAATACTGCAGGAAAGAATCTTTTAACTTTGATTCGGATTCATCAGGCCAGGAATTGGGTTTGGTAAGCTTAACTCCTCCCTATTTGGCTCCTACGACAATTAGATCTAAGTTCTCAATGGGTTCAATTATGCATCCGGCGGTGGGGGGATTCTCAATGAAACTGGCGAGATTTTTGTAAGTCTTCATGTTACCTTTGCATACTAGATTTCAGAAATCATTATCTGCGTTTGTTATTTTTAAGTACATTTATGAGGATAAGTTTCTTCTTAAGAAGTGTGTTGTTATCTTTCACTGGAGCTTGGAGGTTGATTTGTGGCTAGCAGAGTATTTGGCATGATCTTGTAGTTGCCATGGTTGTGAAGTTCTAGTATTAATGAGTATGAATATTTTTAGGAATCAAGCTATCTCATTCACATTGATTTGTTTGAATATGACTTGCATTCTAGTAATAGATGATTTAGACATGCAACAATGAGTCTTAAAAATAAACAAGATTACTTGGCTAGGATCTGTATATGTAGAGATTTTTGGGGAAACAAAAATATGAGCCTCACTTATACTGAATCAATGCATCAGGTGTAGCACAACACACTGCCTGATCTATCTGGGCACCAAAATTTCTTTGTTTTTTGTATTTGGTACATCTTGCACTCTGTTACTAAATTCCTGGCTTCCAAATAAAGGGATTGCCGGATGCTTAAGCATCTTTTTGTGTTTTTTTATTTATTTATTTTTATTTTCATGAATGCTTTGACGAAATAGTTGGAAAAATGCTTTGATGATGACAATGAAGATTATGAATATACTTAAATGGAACACACTCTTCCATTTTCTGTTGCTGTAGCTGTTTTTGGTTGTGTAAGTGGATATTTTCTGAGCTGCAAGCTATAGATTTGAATGACCACAGGCCATGGATAAGAATTTGTAGATTTGTGAGTAGCAAATAAAGCCCCATTCAGTTTTTGGTCTTCTTTTTGTTTCCTCAGTAGTAGTTTCAATTCAGATTTATGCATGAATTGGTATGATTATTCATATGGCAGTGCCTACATTGTTCTTGTAAGGATGAATAATTCATGTACCATTCAGAAAAAAAGAAGTGGTGAATAATTCATGTTCTATGTTGCTTTTGTCTCCCATTTATTTCACCGGTAAATCAGTAATTGTGGTTTTATATCATCTATTTTTGGCAAACTGAGTGCTTATGTAGATTTGTACATTTATTTGACTTGTTTCCTAAATTCAGAAGGCGGCGGTGTTTTGATCGTTGTTTTCATTTTTAACATATGTTACACTTATTATTTGTAGGGTGGCCGCATCAACTTTGATGCCTAAATTGATGACTTTGAAAACACTAGACAAGATATCATCTCTAGTATTGGTGAGCTAGCAACTTTTGAACCATGGAGCAAGGCCATCTTCTCTGTAACAATGGGTTCAAATGATTTTATCAACAACTATTTGACTCCTGTATTATTGGTGAGGAAGTTAGTGTCTCCAGAAATGTTTGGAGAAGCCATGATCTCAAGATATAGACTACTACAAATAACAGTAATTTGTCACCTCTCTATGCTCTTCTACTTCATCTTAACCATTGTATATTCTGTTTCGTTTTTATGCCCAGACCAATTGTGCTGAAATTTTTGTTCTATATTTTCAATTTACAAGTCTGGTTATTTGGCACTGTTTCCAGCGTGTATATCAATCTGATGGATTGCGCAAACAAGGAGCCAAAGAAGAAATTGAATACAAGAAAGCTTTGGTCGGTTAATAAGTAGAATGAGCCGACTATTTCCAATGTGTTAAAAAATTTTTTTTATTAAAAGTAACTTTTGCCGACGTGCTACAAGAAAGCTTTAGTCGGTTAATAAGCAGGATGGGCCGACCGTTTCCAATGCATTAATTTTTTTTATTAAAAATAACTTTTGCCAACTTTTTATAAAACGTCGGTGAAAAATTAAATTTTAAATTAGAAATATAAAATTTTTACTGACAAAAAATGACGTCGGTAAAAGTTAAAAATATTTTTTTAAAAAGAAAATAATATCACTGAGGTTTTGTGACGTCGGCAAAAGTTAAAAATATTTAAAAAAAAGAAAAATATTAAAATATTTAAAAATATTTTCTTTTAAAATATAAAACTTTTGCTGATGGAAATAAAACGTCGGCAATAGTTAATATAATTTTTAGAAAAGAAAAATCTTTCATCACCGTTTTATTAACGTTGGTAAAAATTTTAAAATATATTTTTTAAAAAATATAAATTATTTACTGACGTAAATTAAAACGTCAGCAAAACATTTTGCCATAAAATTTTAGAAATTGAAAAAAATCTTTACCGATGTAATGTTTCGTCGGTGAAAGTTTGATATTTGCTGACATAATTGTTTTTCGTTGGTAAGTACTTTTGTCCACGGAGATTTGCCGAGGTAAATTATTTCGTCGGTAAATAGTTTCGCCAACGTCTTATACGCCTTTGCCGATGAATTTTTTTGTAGCTAAAAATGTTTTTTGTTTTAGTGCTGTGGTTCGTGTATTGCCTCTAGGGTTCGTGCCTTAGATTTCATTTGAGAAATTTCGCTTTAAATATTCAAATTTGCAAACATCATGGGTGTTCGAAAGTTTGCTGGAGCATTAGAACCTCTGCACTCCCAGTTAAAAATTTTGTGCAGAAAAAATAGTTTGGAAAATACATTCTATCTTGGGCATTTGATGGGCATCTGAACGTGGCATTTTTTTAATTATAGACAACACAATTCTACAAACTAAGAAGCACGGACACTTCTAAGAAAGTGATGTATCCGTGTCAGATACGTGTCGGACACTGACACTTCACAGACACTCTCGGATACGTGTCAGATACTATTTTAGACGTGTCCATAATTGAGAATTAAAAATCTTAATTTCGGACACTTGTCTAACACTCTTTTTGCGATGTGTCCCACAATTCCTAACCCGCGTCTATGACTAAAAAACAAACATGTGTTTGATATTTCTTGGACACTTTGTTAATATGTAGTTACTAAAACTTGTAAACTTAATATATGACAATTTTATGTAATGGAAAAATGTATGATTGTTAATATTAATCATTTCACAAGCAAAAGACAAATAAATTGTAACACTCCGATCCCCTTTGAGTCGGATTAGTGGCTCATTAGTGTGTTTTCGTGTTGTTTATTTCTTTTGGATTCGGTTTTGGGTCTTGGATAGGTAGTTGAGTAACCTTTGACCCGAGATAGGTAGTTCTAAGCCCTTTTTCGTAATTTTGCTTTTGCTTTGAGTGCATCATATTTGCATCATCTTGGTGTCAGCACGTGTATTTTGTTGAGCTTGTTAATTTCCGTAACTGTCTCAGAACCATTCGGAGTCAATTGGAGAAGTTGGACCCCCCGTGTGACTTGATTTGTAAATAACCGAAATTCACCGAACTTTGACTTAAACTTCCAAAACTATATATATGAGTCAGAACCCAGGTGTCTCTCCCTTGCTCATTTTCATTTCTTCAACGTGCATGCAATCTCCAGGAGAGCCACGTTCACTCTTTCCTTCTCTCCACTTCTCTTCTCGGTCTCTGGTGGTTGTGGGAATTGCTTCGATTGGGTTCTTCCTCTTTCTCTCTCATCTCTGTCTGTGTTCTGTGGCTTGAGGTGAGTGGGTTCTTCCTTCTTCTTCTCCAATTGTATCTCTCATTCTCTGTTGCTGTGTTTTCATCTCATGCATGGGTTTTTCTTTGATTTGCTTTGATTTTAGTTGATTTGGAGCTTGATTCAGTGGCTTGACAGAGTTTTGAGGCAAGTATAAGTACAGGCTTGTTTAACACATATGGGTATTCTGTTTGATTGCTTTGATTTCCATCTTCTTTAGTATCTATGATGTTTACAGCCAATTCTAAGGTGTTAGGAACCTAAAGAGCTTGTTTTGAGATGTTTCTGTACAATTTCTCAGTTTCTGTACTCAGCCCGAATTCGTGTTCTGTATTGTACGGCTAAGCCGTAACCCTGTACGGCTCAGATTCCAGAGAGTTGAAAATTTGAATTTTGTTCTACGGCTAGGCTACGGCGGAGCCGTAAATTGTTCTACGGCTGAGCCGTAAGTTAACCGTGACCCAGCCGTGAAATGCCTCAGATCAGAGGTAGAAGATGACTGTTCAGCCGTGTTCTGGAGGGAACCACGGCTAAGCCGTAATGCATGTTACGGCTAGGCCGTAAGATGTATACGGCTAAGCCGTAGGTCACCCATGGCTAAACCGTAAGACCTGGAAAATCTGAAATAAAACTTAGGTTAAGGGTGTGACTTTGTAGGGCTTATATGCAAGGAACCACACACGTAAACCGGCCCAATGGATTCTTTGGATCACATGAATAGTGTTAGGCTGTGACTTATTCATGTGAGCGTTGATTCATTGTTAAGCACCTCCCCATGGGTGCTGGTTTAAGGGACTTCGGTGCACGCGAGGATTACATTGCAACACTAGGATGACAACGGTGCACCGAATAATTTAAAACTACATCATTATGCACGGTTAGTGACAGTGAACAACTAGATTAGGCTTGGCTTGTAATTAACCTTGATTCTGTATTAATCTGAGATGCATTGCATACTGCTTACAGTTTTGCCCTCTGTTCTGTTAATCTATGTTCATGCATTTCGAGATTCTTTTGTTTTCGTCTTGTACATCTGTTTAGCCTTCGTTCTGTACTATACTATGAACTATGCTCTGTGCTTTGACTTAGTTCTGTTTTGCTCTGTATATCTCTGATTTAGTTGGGTATTCCCTGGTGGCTCTGCCCAGAGATTAAAACGTGAGGATAAGATCCGGTCTGTGCCATCGGTGAGTCCAAAGCGGATAATCTCCCTTTCTATGGATTTGATTTGATTGGTATTAGTCTGGCGCTACTCAGCCTCAGCCTTAGGATGCCCGACGGGGTTAACTCTGGCTTAGATCTCTGTATTCACTGCAGTGTCGCTTTGTCTTGGGACCCCGGAACCCAGGAAACCGAGACCCACTTGTACCCTGGCCCGGACAGTGGTGTTCTCTGCTTTGCTCTGCTCTCTATTTGAGAGAATATGGTTAATGTAGTAGCCACCTAGTTCAGTATTCTATGCTTTGATCCACCTATCATGCTTTACTTCTATGCACGATTTGCTTAGCATACTAAGATAAAACTCTGTAACTTCCTTTCTGACATTTATTCAGCTTTGATACTATGCGTGTTTCTTCCCTGTTACTTATATTTGCTGGATCGTCGTATTCATTTGTGTTGTCTGTGGCGTTGCAAGCGCAGATACCTTGCCCAGCTCCCCGGCGGTCGAGGAGGCTGCAGGGCCGAGCCTAGAGACACCTTCCGGTTTGGCAGAGTGGGCCTGATCAGCTCTGCTGAGCGCGCACATGCATATCTTCAGTGTCTCTCTGTTTTGGGTCTTTTCGGATTTTGGGAGATTTGTATTTGAACTTTGGACTTTGTACTTTGTATATTTTGTATATCATGATTTTGGTGTGTCTTTGGATTTACATCGGGTTTTATATCAGTGTATTTATCTTTGTCTTTCGTTCCGCTATTTGTTTTGTTGCCTGCTATGATATGTACAGCTTCCGCGTATGCTTAGTTCGCACTTGTTAGATCCCTTGTGTGTGTGCATCTGGACTGAGTTTGGATGTACGTGCACGGGAGTACGTGTGTCACTGGTTTGGCTTTTCGCTAACCCCGATTTCTGGGCTCGGGTTGTGACATAAATCTTTCACTAAAGAATAGGCATCGAGATTGGCTTCTTTTTTGCTTTTTTTTTTTTTTTTTGAGGGAGGGGAGAGAGATTATCCTCCATTTTCTTTATAAAGATTTTATAGAACGATAGATATTTCATATTTATTGATTATGAATTATATTTTAGTGTTGTTTTGATATTTGATAATTTGATACGTTTGTTAGTTAGTACTTGAATTTTTATGTTTTGATTGCTAAATTAATTAAAAAGTTAAAATGATATTATTTTTTAGTATATGATTATATATATAAATTAATATATATTATTAACGTGTCCCCGACGTATCCGTGTCATACTTTTTTGAGAAATGCAGTGTCGGCATGTCCGGGTCGTGTCTTATCTGTATCCCGTATCTGTGTCCATGCTTCTTTGTCTACAAACTTTCGAAAGCCATAACTTTGTCATTTTAGCTTAGATTGACACAAGCTTGAGCGCCCGAACATCTATTTAAAACGAGCTTTTTAATGGTAGATAGCTTGTCATGATTCAAAGTATAATTTGAGAGATATGACCTTTTTTTTTCAAACACCTTCATTTAAGCGACCTATCAAATCAGGCAACCATCCAATCTAAAAAAATAAAAATTACAACTCAATATTTCACAAGTTTTGTCCCACCCAATGAATATGCCAATAACTCACAATCTTACATCGTGGGATCTATTAGTTTCAATAACATTGACTTTCTGCAACTAGCAAGCAAACTTGTTTTCTACAAAACATGAAAAATGGTATTGTGTGAAAAGTGACTACACATGTGACCACCATTTCTCAGGTTCTATAATTCGAAAAGTTTCACTTTAAAATATCACATAGAAGCCATGATATCGTGGGATTTATCAATTTCTTTGACATTCACTGTTCCCATGATATCATGGGATTTACCAGTTTCTACACCATATACTTGGTTGCAACCAACAAGCAAACTCGTTTTATTCTTTACAAAATAGAAAAGGTGACTTTTGTAAAAAATCGATCCACACATAACCATTGTTTCTAATGTTCAATCATTGGAGAAATTCTCACATAAAGATGATGCATAAAAGTTATAGTATCATGGGACAATACCATGAATCATGGGGTTTATCCAAAGAAGCATGGACACAGATACGGGATACAGATACGACACGGACATGCCGACACTACATTTCTCAAAAAAGTATGACACGGACATGTTGGGGACACGTTATTAATATATATTAATTTATATATATAATCATATACTAAAAAAATATCATTTTAACTTTTTAATTAATTTAGCAATCAAAAAATAAAAATTCAAGTACTAACTAACAAACATATTAAATTATCAAATATCAATACAATACTAAAAAATAATTCATAATTATTAAATATGAAATATTCATAGTTCCATAAAAATCTATACAAAGAAAAGGGAGGATAATATTTTTCCCCTCCATCAAAAAAAAAAAAAAAACAAAACAAAAAACAAAAAAGAAGCAATCTCGATGCCTATTCTCTAGTGAAAGATTTATTTGTCTTTTACTTGTGATATGATTAATATTAACAATCATACATTTTTCCATTACATAAAATTGTCATATATTAAGTTTACAAGTTTTAGTAACTACATGTTAACAAAGTGTCCAAGAAATATCAGGCACTTGTTTATTTTTTATTCATAGACGTGGGTTAGGAATTGTGGGATACGTCGCAAAAAGAGTGTTGACAAGTATCCGAAATTAAGAGTTTTAGTTCTCAATTATGGACACGTCTAAAATAGTATCAGACACGTGTTTGAGAGTGTTTGTGGAGTGTCGGTGTCTGGTACGGATACATCACTTTCTTAGAAGTGTCCGTACTTCTTAGTTTTGTGATATACAATTTTTCATGATCTTCTAAGACTACTTTCTCCTAATTTATGAAGTCCGATGCACTCAAGCTCTTTCCATTTCACGTTGGTGATGATCTTACAAGGAAAAAACGGAAGAAGATGTGAAAGAGAAAAGTGACTAAAAAGAATGAGTAGGATTTTTCAAAATTTTTATTTATTTTTACATTGAGATCTCATGATATCATGAGATATGGCCAAAAAAGTTATAAAAAAGCTGTTAAAGAGAATCAAGCGACTCTAGTGACATTATTTGGATCTTAGTTATAAAATTGGAAAGACCAGATTTAAGGAGAATTAATGTGTCAAATTCCCTTGATAAAATGTAAGACCTGAGGGCCCTTATTTGACTCCTTCCTCCTACAATTCCTAACCTCTCTTTATATTTTGAAATAATATTCAACCTAACCTATACCTGTCATAAGGTCGGGGTTTCCTCCCATATCATAATCCTTCACAGGTCAAGTCAGGCATAGAACGGAGCATATGCCAATACAATTCGGATCCAAGTTCAGTCCATCTTGTACCAAATTCGACCAGATGCAACCTCTAGGGCCTGTTTCTTTGTTGGAATTTAAAGAATTCCTGTCTCTAGAATTTATAAATCCCCCAACATAGTGGAATTTCAAAACTCTTCTTTGAAATTGGCATCCAGGAATTCAACTAAAAAGCAAGTTAATTAGAATTCTGAAATTCCCCGAGGGCATTTGAGTACTTTTAAGTAGGTGCTATTTCTAAATTTTTAGAAAGAAACAGGGTATTTACAGATTCCAGGGGCCAGCCCATCTCATTATGCCCAAAAATTCCTAACACCCCAAATTCTTGTCAAGAATTCTACAAAAGAAACAGGCTCCTAATGTTAAATAACAGCTGAGAGTTTTGGTTACGATATGAGTAATAAGTATATAATTTAATATATGTATTGATCGGGTAAGGCAGGCTATCGGGCTTGTTCTTTTACAAGAATTTGTGCCAAGAATTTGGGTGGTTGGGGTTTTTGGGACATGATGTGACATCTCCTGGCATTTGCAAATGCCATGGTTATTCGCTAGAATTTCTGAATTCCACCACTTGAAAGGACTCCATTAACCCTTTGGAATTTTAGAATTCCTCCTCCTTCACCTCTTACTAAAATTCCTGAATGCTTAAGTACAAGGGAGCATTCAGAAATTCCACTATGTCTGGGAATTTCAGAATTCCCCAGACATGAATTATGGGAATTATTGTAAAACAACAGGTGGGTCTATTTGGCTAGAGGCATTTCAGGCGGGAATTGAGCTTGTTGGAAATTTCTAACATTGCTTTCAGCTTTGATCCCTTGAGCATTCCAAATGCACTAATCAATACCAAAAAGTTGAATTTTGGCCCACAAGAAATGTAAGTTTTGGCCTTATGAGTTCCTAGAATTCCTGCATTCAAAATGCTAGTGGGTGTTGAGCATTTGGAATTCTATGTTTTTGGGGACAGTGTTTGAAATCATCGAGATGCTCCAAAACAAGAATTTTCACAATTCTTGCAAATAAACAAGGCCTAAACCCCAATCCTTCTCCAAGTCCAGCTCAAGTCTAAGTATGCCCACCCAAAATTAAATAAAATCACTACCAAACCCACCATTAATTAATTGGAAGCAGAGTCGGGCAGGTCAACTATTTATCGTCGGGGTATTATGCCATGTGTAGAGCCTATTAGCAATAATCATTTTTAGAGAGTACTTGGAAATTTGAATGTTTCAAAAAAGCGTAAAAGTTTTTTCACAATTCTCTCAACCCTATCCTCTCCATAATTTTTTGAGAAATAACAAAAATAGCCTTCCCTCATGACTAATTTTTGTCTTTTCTTAAACTTCTTTCCTCCATAAAACTGACGTTACTGACCAATTTAATTTTGATAATCATAGCCATTAAATGAAGCTAGTGTTTTAGTCATTTGGAATCTTCCTTTTTTAACCATCCATGTATAAAGGCCAATGAAGTGGGGCCCCACGGGGTCATTTGGGTTGGACTTGATAAATTTCTCTCACATGATTCATTAAAGGAAATAATTGAAAAATGATATGAGGGTTTTTTTCGTCATTTCTCAAAAAAAAATTTATGGAGAAGATTGATTGAAAGAATCATGAAAAACTTTATACTTTTTAAAATATTCAAATCATCATTACTTTTTTTTTTTTTAGAATGAATCAAAAGTTCTATGCCTTTTTTTGATTTTCCCCTTATATTACAACTCATGTCCATCCATTTTCTTGTTGCAACTGAAAATTATATTGGGATTTCGGCCATGCACTTGCCTTTAGAATTAGATATTCCCTTCAGCTTGTCAAATTTTAAAATTTTTTCCAAAGGTGTGTTGTACTATTTGTATGTAGAAAACTGACTTAAATGCCTGAGATATTATCATATGGGTCGTTTTTTGGCTTTCCTTTTTCTGTAGTGACCTTTTCAACATTTCTTTGCTCCTCTTAGCCAACTTTGTTATTGTAAGAGATATGGATGTTAAAGATTCTTATCGTAGAGATAAAATTAAATTGTTATAGGCTTGTTAGAGAGTTTAGGTTAGTTTAAATCTTGAATAATACTATTGTTATTCGATGTATAAATGGGAGGATTCCTCTCAGGACAATTACGGTGAAAATTATGTGAATGCAGTTACTATTTAAATTCTATATGGTATCAGAGCCTATTGAATTTCTATAGTTATAACCATTCCAAGAACTTTTCTTTTATGATCTTCCTACTCCTTATAAAGGTATTAGAGGTCCTTTTATAATATTCTAGGATGATGGATCCTCCTACCAAATGAAAAAAAGAGATGATGAATCCTATTATTCCTTTTTCTTTTCTTTTTTTTTTTTTTTTGCAATGGATGAAAAGTTAAGACTTATGAAACGATGATCAGTGATTTTTCTATACAGTTTAGGTTTGATGGCTCCTTTTTGCACACATTTTAATATATTAATGCTGGAACGTTGATGTGTTGAGCCATGTTGGGTGATTTGCATCGTTAATCTGATGATGGAAGATGGATTTAGTGGGCCATGTTGGGTGATCGTGGATAGGATTTCTATTTGATAATATATCTATATTTATATCTATATATATCTATACCCTTATTAAAAAGGCACAGTTTTCTCCTGCTTTCCATAGTTTCAGCTGCTTCACTATTTGCATCCTCATGGCCCACCTGCTCAACGTGTAACATAGACCATTGATGCTCCGCTGGTGTGGAAAATGGCATTCAACAAGTGTCCGGATATTTCTTTCCTCTATTCTCATCTCATCGATTTGGATGAAAAAAAAAAAAAACCAAACATTTTGGAGAAAGAAAAAAAACCAGATCTGTTTGGTGGTGAAGGATCTTATCAGTTTGGAAAAGAAAAGCAAACGTTTGTGGTGTTTAGGTAAAACTCTCCCATGCTTCTATTGATTTTTTTGTTTTTCTATTGTTCGAGCAATATATGTATGCACATGATGTCTTCTCTATCTGCCTCTTCCTTTTCACATATCTTTAGTTGAAAATGAAGCCTTTGATTGGTTTGCAATTGCTTATACTTTTGTTTTGTTCCTTTTTAAATATTATGTTGAGTATCAATTGTTTGATTAAATGTCTAATAGAAATTGAATCTCAATTGCTTATACTTTTCTTTTGTTCCTTTGTAAATATTATGTTGAGCATGAACTGTCTGATTAAATGTCTGACAGAAATTAAATCATAATGCTTTTATTATTTAAAACGGTTTAATTCCTATGAGAGGGTAACATTTTCTCACTTGCGGCTTCCATTGCAAAATTAAATAGGGTTGAATGCATGCTTCACTCAATCTTTTCTATATGTACATCCATCATGTATATAGTAGCGGTTGCATCGCTTGCACAATTATTAGCTAAAGGAGGAACTTTGACACTGTTGGGGTGCTTCAGTGGTCAACATTTTCACCTTTTTGATCAACGGTGCCAATGGATCACAAAGCCAACATGTATTTATTTCTTGCACATTCGGTAACTTGGCACAATATAGAGGACCACTGGCTTCACTGGTTCTACATGCTTGGGTCTGTACAATGATAATCACAGTATATATTGCCCATTGAACAAGGTATGGCCTACAAATTTTGCCGCATCATGTCCTTGGGCCCAGTACTTATACAATGAGCAGCTCCATGGCTCTTGCAAATTATTGGTTGGGCCATTAACTGCTCTAGAGTGGCTTCAGCCTAACATCCATGTCAGTTTTCCTATGTCAAATATGTATCAACATTTGTTAGAGACACATGCAGTGTGTGGGTGCTTGAATCGAGTCCTAAAGGTATATAAAAAGGAAGCTTTGTTTAGCAGGTGTTCTCCTGCTTGCTTTGTTTTTCTTCTCCTGCTTTCTGCTCTTCTCACTTGCTTCCACCTGCCTCGTCCTTCTGCTGCTTCAGTAGTTTCTCGTTCATGTGTTCTCACGTCTCACTTAAATGCCATGTGGAAGGTATCAGTGGGAACACGAGTCATCCTTTCTTCTCTCTCCATTCTCTCTCTTCGAAATGGGTATGCTTGAAAGGAACGGCAAGGTCAGGAAAGGATTGAGAACATCATCAGAGGCCTCCCAAGTCCCAATGGAAAATGGATAGAGAGCTTCGACAAGGTTGATTTTGAGCGTAGAAATGGAGAATTCACATGAGGGTTTGGGATTTAATGGAGTCTGAGAACAATGGCCAACCACCAGATAACTAATTTCACTGGTGTTGCTTCTACTGCCAACATGGTTTCAATCTATCTATTTCTCATACCTGTTCTTTTTTTTTTTTGAAAGGTCGTGTCTTCATTTTCCTTCTCCTATCCTTGCTTAATTCACTCTCTTTTTGTTTTGGCTTCTTCAAAACTTATGTTTTTTTTTTTTTTTTTTTGCCTGTGTTTGTTGTACTTCTCAAGGTAAGTGTTTTTTTCATTCCTTTTCTACAGTTGTAATAGTGTATTGAATTTGTTTGCTAAATTGCTTACCTGACTTAAAATTTTATAGTTGTAAGTGCTGATAATATATTTATTTAATTGGCAAGTGGATTTGGCCATTTGCCTCAATGTGTGATTTGGGTATTTATAAAATTGAGGTGAGATTCAAACATATTTTCTACCTACTTTCTTCTTTCTGGGTTATTGTCTTCATTTTCCATCTCCCATTCATGGCTGCATGAAGGGAGCCCAAAAGGATGAAAAAATCTTCTTGTTTGGAGACCCTCACATATGAGGACATACACTTAGATTTTTCCATTTGTTTTTTCTTGCAACCACAGTTAGTGAAAAAGCATCTACCAAAATAGAATATCAATTGGAGCACCTTCTTGTTCTCCATGTTATTTTTTCACGCAATGGGAATACATCTACCAAAATACAATATCAATTGGAGCATCCTTTTTTTTTTTTTTTGGGTCCTTACTTTTCCTACTAGTGTAGTGTCCCACAATGTTGTATAGTTATTTGAAATTCCTTGTCTTCTTTTTAGAATTTGGCCTTAATACTGAATTATTGATGACCTTTTTTACATATGTAGCCAAAAGATCGGGATGATAAGGAGTACATTCCTAGTCCTGAAGTTAAGAAGCCAAAGGTACTCTTCTCCGTCTCATGGAAAACAACCAAGCATTCTTTTAGAAAATACTAGCTTGGTAAAATGTTTTAAACTTTTGATCGTAATAAATGTATTTACTACTTGACTATCAATCGGGGACCACTATATCATTATCATCATTCTCATTGCCACCATCATCATCCAAAGCAGTGTGAGATTTATTGTTGTTACAAGAATGACCTAGCATTTATATAAAATCAAGTAAAGAGGAGTTGTTACTCATCCTTGCCTTCTTGTGGTTGCTTCCAAGTAGAACACTTCCAATTTTCTTGTGTGTATTGAAACTTCATATCCTATAATCTTGAATTTCATAAAACATAGTTCTTTGGGAGCAACCTCATTTAATGGCTCAATGACTCCATACTTCGTTCATATTTTCAGCAAGATTTTTGCTCAGTCTAAAAAAATTACTTTTCTTATGTTTTTTATTTTTTAATGATAAATGATAATTTATCAATAGAAATTCTAATGCAAGGAAAGGTGATACTGCTAATTGTATGTTTATGTGATTAATTAGTGACTCTTAGCATCCAATTATTGGGCTTCATGGTGAAATATTGACCTGTTATCTTTCACTCCATACTTATTAGCCAATTATTTCTCATCATAAACCCAAGTGTAATATTGATATAAATTGTGAATGAAATTATGCTAATAAGTTTATTAATATATGCACATTTACATTCGAATAACGATAAAATAATTATCGGAATATGTAACAAACGTACCCATCAACAGTCTATTTAAAAAATCACACATTACAACTAATATAAAACATGGCACAAGCACCATCATCCACCACCTATATCTGACTCTTGGAAGCCCTGATTTCTGCGTAAACAGCACAGCAGAATATAATTTATATAGACTCATCATTGTCATCATGAAAGATTTTATTACATTTTTCCCGTAGCCAGAGCAATGATATGGTCTGCAGTCACTCAGACTAGTCTTGTTGGTTCTACCATGCAATAATCATGGATGAACCTTTTGCCTATAAATGGTCATCCTGTCAGTTCTACAATGCGGTCATTATGGGGATGGAATGGTTTATACAAAAATATCCCCCTAAAAATCAACATAATTAGACAATTAATGATATGAGTCTTGAAGACCGAAAGATGAATGGTAAACACGTGAGAAATGAAAGGAAGGCTGCTCTTATAGTTGGGTGAGTGTTAAATTGGTTCTAAATTGGTTGAGCGACAATTCATTGGTGGTTAGTGAGGGCGGTGAATTGTTCATAGGTCCATGCAGGCTCCACAAATTGGTTGGGAGAATTGTAAGCATACTCATTGCAAAATTTTGACACACCACATCGAAAATCTTCTTTCAAAGAAACACCTCTCATCATAACATATTGCACTTGTATAAAAGTTGCTTGAGTTGACTTTCTCAAAATGAATGGAAGTATAATGTTTACTGTCCATTTGCAAACATTTGTATAATTCCTGGTTGGCCATTTGTAAGCTAAGTTGTAATAGTTGTGCACTGCTTATCACACTTGGAACATTGAAACTTGAAAGTGATGCTCCTTGACAGAGGCACAGAAGGATTATTTAAATTAGATGGATCTCATAGAATGTTAAATTGATGGAACATAAAAATAGGATATTAAGGTAGGTCTTACCAAGCCACCAGAGGGCAACAATTGTAAAATTCATGTTTACTGTGATCCATAATTCTTTTATGGTTGGAAAATTCTTGTTTACTGTGATGCCTTGATGATTTTCTTTGCTGTGCTTGTTAGACTTCTCTCTCCATGTACAGAAGTTACTGATGTCTTCCTTGTCTTCTGGCTTATTTACTATTCTGGCACTGATATTATTGCTGTTCTGAGTGAGCAGTTACAGCTATTTCACAATGCTTGACTTCATTCAGGTGAAGTGTTCGACAGGAGTGTTTCATCATTAAGTGGTCCAATCCATGTTGTTCATGCAGGCTAGTCCATCATGCGCAGGCACTAGAACAGAATCTTTCCCTTCAAAGCACCCTCACTTGGATGAAATCTTTACCTTTGAAGTACCCAGGTCTCTAATTGGCCTTTTATGGTCAAAATATGGAATTTCAATAATCTTATTGAAACTAAACTGTTAAGCTATGTATCCAATGATAGGATTGTCTGGTTACATGCATGGTTGGATATACTAGATGTATGGATAAGTGAAACGTGCCTTTTCATCAGTTTAGGAGTGTGCTAGCCCAAATTTGATTCACAAATTTGATCTCTTTATCTAGGGGGATTTGATTCACAGAAGGCATAACTTGAACAGGGTTTTAGTGGTTAATGAATGTGGCAGCTCTGACTTGAGGGAAAGAAGGTTGGATCTAGTATGCAAATTTTACACTGAAAAGATTGAGATATGTTACATTGGACGTTCACCATTTAAAAAGAATTCAGGGTAACAAGTAGGACTAGAAATTCATTGAATCCATTCTTCGAATAATGGGCTTTGGACGGGTTGAGAGACTTGATAAAGACTTGTATTTAGTCTACATTTTGTTTCTTCAACTCTAAATAATCTGTAAATTGAGCTTTTTCAATATTTATTATATGGTTGTGGATGAAGAATGGATTAATGAAGAATGCATTATATAGATGGATGAGTCTATACTTCAGTAGACATATGTTTGTGGATGTCATTTTGTCAAATATCATTTGAATGCTATTTATTGCTATTTAAATATTTTATATAGGTAATTCAATGCATTCAATCAATTTTATTTGTGTAACATGAATTGAGTTTCAAGGTAAATTGAATTGGACTTAGATATCCTAACAAGCTACCAAACAATGCATTAATAAAATTTAAGGTGAATTGAATTCTTAGGTATGAAATTTCAAGATGAATCAAATGGAAAATTAAAATTCAAGTAAAATTTAGTATTTTGAATTTTAGTATTTTTAATATCTTAAATTTCATCAGACATAAATTCTCCAAACATTTGCAGCCAAAGGACGCTAGGTCTGTTATGGCGCTTCTCTTGCGAATGGTCATGTGCTTCCCCTACGAATATTCAAAAGTTATAAAATGCTAACCTATAGGGTGTGTTTGGAAGCGAGATAAATTTTTTATGGGATTGGATAGTTAATATCATCCAAGCCGATCTGATGGTATTATTGCATAGGATGGGATTCCATTTATCCCAAAGATCAATCCAATCTCATGTTTGATTGTGTCCATATAAATAGGGGAAGAAAAGACAAAAAGATCTAAAAAATATAATTTCACTCCCCACTCAAATCCAATTAAGGTGGAATAGGGAGAAAAATACATAAAAAATATAATCCCACCTCCCACTCAAAGCAATTTAAGTTATCCAACCTTCCAGGTGGAATTATTTAAGCCCTTTTATTGGTATTAATTCACTATTAAGTTGAGACTAAGATAACATTATTTCATGTACTAAAAGCGCACAAACGTGAGATAAGTGGAATATAATGGAAGTAATTTATTTCTTCACTTATCCCCCTTATCCTGTATCCAAATACCACAATAAGCTACAGTCAAAAATCTCCATCCCGGACTTAAGTGGGCGGTGGCCACCGACTCTGTTCTTTTTCCACATCCACATGCTTCTTTTTCCACATCTGAATAGTCCTATGTATGATTATCACTTTTTAGAAAAGGTTAAAATGCCAGCTAATAAAGCTATCAATTTTGTACGATTGATTCAACAAAAAAGATTCCTATCTATCCTCGTCTACTTTGGAAAAGTTATAAAATGCCAACCTAAGGGTACAGTCAATTGTCTGCATCCCGGACTTTAGTGGGTGATGGTGCTTCTCCTGGGAACAGTCATGCGTGTGATGGTGCTTGCTACCCACTCTCTTCTTTTTCCACGTCCCCAGCTGCACCATTCTGCAACAGTAACCGCACTTGTGAAAAACAGCCTCTTGTCCGCGTGGTAGGGTGCTAGGTCTTACATGTAAAATTAGGATTCAAACTTGGTGAGAAACCTTTTTTCACTATCATCTCGCTATACATTTTTTTCCCCTCACCAGAGAGTTCTTCAACTTTGCCCAAAGTATCTCTGCTTACTTGATGGCTCCTTCATTAGAGGGCTAGGGGTTTCTACCCCCTAAGGCTGTGAGGAAAAAAAAAAAAGAAAACCTGCGGTTCTCACTTTTAAAACGTGATTAATGGTTTAAATCTTAATTATGTGCCCCATAAGCTTGGGTTCCACAACAAAAATCCATTATCCTTAGTTACCACCCAAAGTACTGTTCATTGCAAATCCTTTAGCATGAGAATTTGATTTGTGTTTGAGATGGGGAGGTCCAACATAGAGATTATCCTGACCATTTAAAGATGAATTTTATCCCCTCCAACCATATATCATTAAATTTCAACTCAAAGGGAATGAGTCCCACCATCATGGTGATCAATTGGCTGGTGGGACCCTCCCCTTTTGAGCTAGGGATATATGGTTGGAGAGGATGAGATCATCTTACATGGTATTATGGCTATGACAAAGGATTTGACAAAATGGAAACCAACTCCATTAATAGAATTTTATTTGTGTAACATGAATTGAATTTCAAATTCAATTTCCCAATGAACACTCTTTCGCTTTACATTGTTCTTTACTTGATCAACATACACCTTCAACATGCAAGATGGCCTCACAAATTTCTACAAGAGATTAGAAGAAATTTTTCTTTAAAGCAAAGTTTCAGCACTTTAACTCTCAATGAAAGCTCTAAAGAAAATGATCTCTAATATGTAATCTCACTTAGATTAATGAGATTTATATTCCATACTTTAAGATTAAGAGAGAACCCCTTTTATAGCCCTAATTTCATGTCTCATAATACCGATTCAACTAAGAAAAGATTTAGCACAAAACAGGAAAGTTTCACTTAAAAATGGAATAGAAATCCAAAAGTCCGTGGGGAACTTTACGCCATCTGATCGTTCGATCGGGCACTACTTCTACCTTCAATTCGATCAATCGAGCAATCCCTGTTTTTCCCAATTTTTTCTCTTCAACTCCTTTGGTGACTCATACCCTAGTCTATCTAAAAGAATTTAAAATACAACTTAATGGACTCAGAGTTTTGTCAAATCTATGAATTAGTCAACATATATAAATCCTTACATACCTACCTAGACAAAAAATCAAAATCGTTAGAGATTTTAGGTAAGTGGTTTATGAATGACATGGGCCATAATCAAGTTGAAATTAGGAAACTGACCTCAAGTGTAACTGCTGGCTCATAATTTAAAATAGATGTCCATACAAATTGATATCAAATTAAATCAGGCTACTGTGCAAATTTAAGCCAAGCACCTAGTAGTTGAAACTGATACTAACCCAAAACAAATGTCCAGCGATTTTCCATCCGTTTCAACTTTCACTTGGATGTTGTGGTAAAATCAATCCACGGTTCTTTAAATGGAACAAATGTCCAGAGATTTTCCATCCGTTTCAACTTTAACTTGGATGTTGTGGTAAAATCATCCACTGGTCTCCAAATGGATCAATTAGCAGGTCATTTGCCAAATACCAATCAAAGACTCTCTCTCTCTCTCTCTCTCTCTCTCTCTCTCTGTGAGAAAAAGTTACAAAATGCCAGTTTAGGTGGGGTACGAACGTGAATCACGCGTGAAGGGTATGTCTCTCTCATTTTTTTAAGGAAAGAGGAAGAGAAAGGAGAGCAGAAAGCAGAACAACTAGGAGAGGAATAGGGAAGACGAAGAAATAGTTTCTCAGGTACACTCTCTCTCATTTTTTTTCAATTCTCAGCTGATAGTGCAACAGGATTGGGAAGATATCGATCTTTTTACAATTTTCTATGGTAATGATACCTACAAAAATGTGTAATTTTTATTTTTTTTTATTTTGTGATTCTAATTCAATGATGAGTATAAGTTGGATGAGTATTAAATTTGAACTTTACACCAATTGAAGGTTAGAGTTTTTAAGAATTCTTCTTTATTATAAAAACAGGAGGTTCTTTCATCCTTTCTAAAATTTTTAGAACGTGAAACCCATTAGTTTTTCATATGTTGGGGCCCACTTGTTTTGATAGTTTAGTGGTGCATGAAATTTGATAAATGTTCGATGAAGTAAGCATTGAAATATAACAAATAAAGCACTAAAAGTTTAGCAAAGCTTGTAATTTTATAGGATTGATCAATATAAAATTTTCCACTACAAAAATTACGGTTAATCAACACAGAACAAAAGAGTAATCCCAGATTCACCCCATATTGACTTCTCCATTTACTCCCTAGTGTCAAATACTCTCCACCGCACATAAATTTTTTTTTAAATCCCTAATCTACCCCTCCTCCCCTTCCCCTTCACCCACCTCCTGCTCTCCTTTCATCTCCCTCCCCCTCCTAGCCGTCCCTTCATCTCCCTCCCCCTCCTAGCCGGCGACGGTGACTTGGGGGGGGGGGGGGGGGGGGGGGGGGGGGGGTGGGCGCGTAGTTTAGAAATTTTTTTAAAAACATTGTGTGTGGTGTGAAGAGTAATATATGCTGTGCAAATAGAAGCTCCTTGATTTATTTAATATACATATTCATGTATATCCTTATCTCTTTTGACAAATTTTTTTTTTGGTTCGCTAAAAGGGTAGTTCATCACAACCTTATTATTGTCTTGAGTGACTCGATTCTGATGAGTAAAGACTATTTTTCTTGGGAGATGTTTATACGGCTATACATATATTACTCGAATAACACAACGGAGGGAGCAAGGACTATTTTTCTTGGGAGATATTTACACGGCTACACATATATTACTCGAATAATACAAGGGAGGGAGTCGAACTCGAAACCTTGGGGAGCAAACCTAAGGCTCAAACCAACAAAGCCACCGCCTTACGGCAAAAGTTTATTATAGACTTTTTTAATGTTGATTTTGAGAATTGATGTGATGGCTTATCTGCTGGAGATGTCAATTTTCTTTTTTTTAGAGGAATTTCTCAATTCCAACCAGCTAACCTAAGGTGCAACTCAATTGGCCTAAGATTACAATTTGCTCTTGAAGGTTGCGGGTTTGAGCTGCACTACTATACTAGGGTCATGGTGATTTATCCGGCTCCCTTTGAATTTGAAGGGATTAGTCCGGCCCAGAGGGCTGAACACCCTTCCTTTATGGGATAATCCAGCCAGCTAACCTAAGGCATAGCTCAATTGGCTTAGGATTATGATTTGCTCCTAGAAGTTGCTGGTTTAAACTGCGCTACTATTTTGGGATCATGGGAATTTATCTGGCTCCTTTTGAATAGAAAGGGAATAGTTTGACCCAAAAGGTCAAAACACCTCCCTTTATGGGATTAAAAAAAAAAAAAAAAAAAAAGAAACTACCAGCTAAAGGCCACGGCGTGTGATGTTGCTTCCTCCAGGACTACTAGTATATTTCTACTCCATCCATTAAAGTAGGACTCAAGGTAGAGACTTGCCACCTACTCTCTTCTTTTTCCACACCACCAGCACGTCCATTTGGCAACATTAACTACAGTCCTTACAACAGTGGATGTACCACGTAGTCTAAAGGGGGCATCATTTTGCAAAAACATACAAGTTTCTCTCCTAAGTTTCCCAAACGAGACGAGAAACCCATTATCTCGTGAAGTTTTCAAATCTCGTGGCCCACTTCTATGTTTCCACAGTGGGCCAGCTAATTTTAAATTTAAAAAGATAAGAGGATTACAAAAAAAAAAAAAAAAAAAAAAATCATGTGAGTCCCCCAAACATTAAACCTCACACCCAAATTGTGGGTGCTCCGGAGCCCCCCTTTTTTTTTTTTTTACCCAATTGGGGTTGTGCTCCCGTTTCTTTTATAACGTAAAGAAATTGGAGTTTTTTCATCTTCTTCTTCTTCAACCCTCCCCTTCTTACCTAAAGTGCTACTCGTCCATGTCTGCCTCAAAATTTTATTGATGTCTCTATTAAGAATAATAAATCATGTTTTGGATGTAAGTGAGGTGGAGACAAGGGGAGGTGAGAGAAGCCACTATTTATTAGTAATTTTTTAAAAAGCTTGGAGAACAGGAAATGATTTCAGTTTGGAGAAACAAATAAATATATTTTTGTTCCTCCCCCTCTCTTTCATCAAGTCAAAAGCATGTGGGGGGGAATAATAAGGAACAAAAGAAAAAAAAAATCAATGTCAATCTTAAGAAGAAAAAAGGACCATACATGTGGTGGAGAGGAGAAAGAGTGATTCTACTTCGACCCCCATCTTTACATGTGGTGGAGAGGAGAAAGAGTGATTCTACTTCGACCCCCATCTTATCGACTTTACTGTTAGATATTTGATGAGACAAAGACAACGAGCAACCCATGGCTCTTTAAAATGAATGCCACCACCTAAATGCTTGTTCTTTAATTCGGGGCATGAACAAGATTTCTAAACTGGAACATTTTTGTTTTAGGAGGAAACTTGCCAATTTTTACACGCCCAAATCCCATGGTATTAATGTTGGTTAAAAGAAAGGATGAAGATGACAAAAAGGAAACAAGGAAGAAGGGGAGGGTTGAAGAAATCCCACTTTCTTCATGTTATAAAGGAAACAGGGGAGCATTGAACTCTCTGCTGGTGTAAAAAACCTGCAGTAAGTTCATTGCTCTTCTATAAGAGACATAAAATAAATATTCTCTAACGTAAAACTTTAGCACAATTTCTTCAATAGAAGCTCTAAAGAAGTAGGTCGATCGCCAATATGAATTCTCAATTCAAAACAATGAGATCCTTGCATTAGGGTTGAAAGAAAACCCTTTTTAATAACCCACAATTTGTACCTTAGGGTTAGAGACCTTGTAGAACAGAAACTCGAAGTTTTGGCATAAATAGGAAATAATTCCGCGTTGGAATGAGGGTTTCGACGCATCCTGCGCTCAAGTTGAGCTCCATGTCCGCTCAAGCGGATGTCTTTTTTAGCATAATTTCTGCAAGCTTTTCGAGCTATAACTTTGTCGTTTTAATTTTGATTGATGCAATCTAAGAACTTACGGATACCTAGTTGAAAAGAGCTTTTCAACAGTAGATAGCTTGCTCTGATCTGGCTCTTGATTTGTGAGATATGACCTTTTTAATCTATATTGTCCTCAAAAAATCACTTCAAAATACTTCAATTTGCATTCTTTTCTTGATTTCTTCACTTTAGTGCATCCGAAAACTCATACCACGGTCCATTCTAAAAGAAATGAAAAATTAGAACTCAATGGACCTAGAGTTTTGTCGGAGCCAAAGTATTGTCAAATCCATGAATTAGCCAACACAAAAATATCCTAACAACTTAACCGCCATTGCAATTTTTTCAAACTTAATTTGATATTGTTGGTGTCAAAATCAAATCCCACTAATGAGGACAAGCAAATGTTGGCCGAACAATCAGTTTTTATTAGGAATCAGGTAACCAATATCTCGAGTTGACCTTCTAAAATCATCTAAGATCATTTTTGTTACAAGCTAAAAGGCATTCAAATTGTATAGACGTGGACCGTTTATTAATGGCTAGTACATTGTCGTCTCCTTAAGCCAACACGACATTGTTTTGCTCTTTTCCTTGATCAAGCGAGAGAGCCAATTAGCAAATGATGTCAAACATTGTAACTCGCTTGATTTGGGGGTTGTGCTAATAAATTTTAACCTTCTTTTGTAATCATCCTCATGATTGGTTCAATGGTTGAATGCATTGCAATGTTTCTCATTATTTTATCTAGAGAATTGTTTTTTTTTCTTTTCTTTTCCTTCAATACAATTCTGTTTCTTGATTGAATGATGATTAACTTACCTTGCATATATTTTTTTAATAAATAATTTTCTGATTCTCACATAAATGTACAGTTTTAGATATTGGATGTTGAATCTTCCTTGAATATCTTGTGAAGAAAGCTTTCTTTCTTTAATTTAGCAATAAGAAGGCCTTTTCTATGAATAACATTCATGTAGTTATTCTTCTCTTGTTGTTATTGTTTTTCTTTATTGCTATTCTTTTTTTTTATATCTCATTATTGCTTAATTTTTGGAGCCACATTGTTGTATATACGATTGCTGTGCAAACAAAAAAAAAAAACACATTGAGTGAAGCATGCATTCAACCTTATTTAATTTTGCAATGAAAGCCAGAACACGTGAGAACCTACATTATACAATTAAGATCTTATTCATGTTTAAAGATTGAATGTAAAACGTTTGTTCTCCATCATAAATAAGCTACTAACGTTCCCCAATTGCTTTATGTGATAAAATGACTATCTTCCTTACACTAGCAGAAAGAGAAAAAAAAGAAAAGAAAAGAAAAGAAAAAAAAAAACAACAACAACAACAAACTATTCTTGTACTCGGTTTTTTAATGTACTTGACCATTATCAGCCAAAGTAGATGAACATATCCTAAACTTGCCCCATGTGCAATTGTTCATTGCATGTTGTTATAATTAGTGAAAAGTGTGTTGGGTTTATGTCTTGTATTGCGGTTTAGCCGGATGAGTCCACTGGGTTAGCCAGGGATTGGTTTAAGGTCAAGGGTATTTTGGTAATTGTATCGGAGCTTTCTTGGTGGTCAAGAAAGCGGAGACTATATATGTGTGTAGTCTGTAACCCTAGATCTTGCGCAGTTGAAGAGAGGTGAGAGCACTCTTGCCCGTGGTGTTCCCACACCAAATAGGTGAGACGATGTGAGAGAACGTGTGTCTCTGTGTACTTTACTTGTGATAGTGAAGATGATCGTCTCTGTCCCGTAGACGTAGCCCTGTTTGGGTGAACCACGTAAATCTCGGTGTCTCTTCTTGTGTGTAGTTGGTTGATTGTTGATCTTGTGATTGATGGATGTGCACAACGGGTGATGTCAAATTCACAACAATTGGTATCAGAGCTGAGGTGGTGTTCTTCGGGTTTCTGAGCGAGGTGGAGATCGCTCGGTGACTTGGAGGTTGTGCGCATGAAGATCGACTGATTGAATCCTTTTCGAAGGGTTCGGATCTCTGTTTTCGAAACAGAGGAAGAGAGATCAGGTTTGTGATCTCTGGTTGGGCCACCATTAGAGAAGAAGAATACGAGATTGGGTTCTCCGGTCTCGCTGGGATCGAAGGAAAAAGGATTCACATGTTTTTAGATCTCGAAGACAATCGCGGCTGATTCAATTTCCTGGTTTTCCAGATCTGAGAAGGAGAAGACTGGAGCACGTTGATCACAGATGGGCCACAAGAGAAAATCGATTTCTTAGAGAAATCGGTCTTGCAGGGGGAGAGGGTTCTGTTGACTGCACATCGTCGCCAGATCAATTAGAGAGAAATCACAGAGGATTTCTCGGACCGGGGTGTCTAAAACTGGGTGTTGGCCTGTTTTTTTTTTTAATAGTTTCTGTTTACAGAAACTTGGAGCTAAAAAAGAAAAAAAAAACAAATCACCGGCACGTTCGCCTGGATTCTTGCCGTCTCCATTGCCTTCGCCGGCCTTCCAGTCGTCGCCGTCGCCGCTGCCAGCCGTCACTGGTCGCCGGACTAGCCAAGCCGCCGCCGGAGCTGAAGCAGATGCCAGCCTGCAATTCGCGTCTGCAACTGGGTTGCAGAGCAGAGCGAGATGTAGCAGACGACCTCCCAGGTGTTGGGTCTCGGGTCAAGTCGGAACGACCTGACCCGTCGTGGAGTACAAGCCCAGAAGAACAGCAGGCTCCGGGTTCTGGTCTTTCGGGTTGGGTCAGACCCAACCCGTGGTGCAAGCCCAGTGGCAGCAGTGCCGGGCCAGTTCAGGTTGGTTTGGGTCGGTTCTGACCCGTGTTGGCATAGTCTGGCCCAGTGCAGTGGAGCATATTTCAGTTCGGGGTCGGGTAGCAGTCGACCTGACCTGTTAGCAGCGAAGCCGAGGCAGGAAAAGAGGTTTAAGGCCGGGTCGGGTCGGGCCAACCTGGTCCGTGTACTAGAAGCCCAACCCAGCAGTGCATCTAGCAGAGCGCAGTTCCAGTTCGGGTCGGGTCAGTTCTGACCCGTGTGCGCAGAGCCCAGCGAGAAGAGTTCAATTCAGTTCCAGGTCAGGTGAACCAGACCCGGGTCCGCTTCAAAAGCCCAGCAGAACAGGCAGTGACGTCAGCAGTGACGTCAGCATCAGTGAATAGGCAAATTTGATTAGTTTCAACGGCTGAAATTGTTTCTGCGATATCTTGATCATCCGATGTCCGATCGGAGATCTGTTTGCGCCTACGGACTCGTTTTGAGCAAATCTACGCAATGGAAGAGGGTGATTGGCTGTTTGACTGTTAACGAAGGGTTTAACCAATTAAGAGCGTAGAAACTTGTTTCTGCGATATCGGAGCCATCCTGAGTCGGATTTCAGATCCGTTTCTTCCAGCGTGCTCGTGTTGACAAGATCTACAACTTGATGCAGAAATCTAGAGGAGATCTAAACAGATGTGGATTCAGGCTTGAATCGGGTGTACTCGACCTGGTTTTATTGCAAACCCAATAATAGGAGTCGCCGGCCTAGTTGCAAAGGGTTTGCTGATTCAAACGAAGTTGTTCGTTTGGGGTTCACATGTTTTTCTGGATCGCATGTGATGTTATTCATCTTGCCAGAGCCAAGCCGAAAAAGCAGCAAGGAGGAGCTGATGTGTCAGCAGTTGTCAAACATGTGTTTGATTGATCGGAGGCCCGGTCAAATGGAGTTTTTTGACCGCTCGGAGGCAGAGGTTGTTTTGCAATTGTGAAGTCATCTAAACTTGTATTCCCGATCTTTTTGCTTGCATGCTTGTGGTGATCGGATCTTCACAGTGATGTTGAAGATGGGGCAGGATGGTGAGTGATTCAGATGGATATCACTCAGATTCATCAATGATTTCGAGCTTTAAGATCGAGGTGGAGTTTGACGAGAAAATGAACTTTGTTCAAAGTTCATGTGCTGGTTCAACAAGTCAAAATGTTGAAGAATACTGTATCGTTGGTGCAGTGACGTACCATTCAGCAAGGTACGTGAAGACATTGCTGGTTTTATCTCCTAGTAGCTCGAGTTGTGCGGAATTCAAGCCAATATGGAGATTGTTGGGTTTATGTCTTGTATTCCGGTTTAGCCGGATAAGTCCACCGGGTTAGCCAGGGACTGGTTTAAGGTCAAGGGTATTTTGGTAATTGTACCGGGGCTTTCTTGGTGCCCAAGAAAGCGGAGACTATAAATGTGTGTAGTCTGTAACCCTGGATCTTGCGCAGTTGAAGAGAAGTGAGAGCTCTCTTGCCCGTGGTATTCCCACACCACGTAGGTGAGACGATGTGAGAGTACGTGTGTCTCTGTGTACTTTACTTGTGATAGTAAAGATGATCGTCTCTGTGCCCGTGGACGTAGCCCTGTTTGGGTGAACCACGTAAATCTCGGTGTCTCTTCTTGTGTGTGGTTGGTTGATTGTTGATCTTGTGATTGATGGATGTGCACAACGGGCGATGTCAAATTCACAACAAAGTGAACACCTGTTTTTTGGTGGAAAGGGGTGTATAATTTTGAAATTAGTAAGGCATCTTCCTTGTGTCATATATCAAAATGTGCATTAGACTAAGTTGGGCATCCAGGTTTTGTAGCCAAAATTGATATTACAATTAGTGTAATTGTTTTACAAAATGACTTGGATTGCTTGCAAGCAATTTTCATTTCTGGCTTTTGATTTTTTTTTATTAATTTTATTGAAACCTATGGATCTGCTTAGCCTCAATTCATGAAATCTTTGGAATTGAACGTTAGCTAAGTATTCATAGGAAATAATTCTATTAAGTATTTAAAATAATTAAACTATAGTTTCGGAAAGTGGGTGTTAGAGTGAGATGGGAGTGCAGTGGGCGACACATGAGATGGTTCTCTCTTAAGTACGTTTTGTAGTTGTTTAAATTTATTTATTTTCCAAATGATGCTTTTATTTTGATACCAATGATAAATGTACAAATGACAGACTCTAGGACCAATTGTGTTGGGTGTAAACCTAGGTGCACTATTTACAACAACTGCAATATATACATGAAGATAGGAGCAGGAGTACTGGAAAATGACCTACTCAGGAAGAGGGCAAAACATGAAACATGGTATTGGTCAGCAGCATGCACATCATGGATTGCTTGCATGGAGATTGAACTGGGTGGTGGTCGGATATAATTCCATGTTTTATAACATATTCATTCTTTAACATGGTGAAATACGACCAACTTACTTTTGGGTCGGACAGACATGGGTGAATAATTTAAGGCATCGATGTAGATGTGATTGTGACTTCCCTATGATTTTATTTACTACGGTGATGTCTACTATTTTTTTTTCCATAAAAGGTTGAGATTCATTGATGTTTACCTTTTAGGGACATTCATCTTTTCCATAAAAGGTTGAGATCATATTTTCCTGGCACATCTCTATTTGTAGTCATTTGTTTGTTGGTATTTTTTTTCCTATAGATATCACTATTTGTGAGCTTCCTTTTAAGTGAACTTTTATCTTTACTTTGGGTTAGCCTTCTCCGGTAGGGTCTGAAATCTAGCACTCTGTATCAATGAAAAGAAGATGTAGTTGATTTTTGCAGAGCTATTGCCTCTTTCTACTTGATAGAAAAGCACATGTTCATCTTTTATTATTTATGTTTTTTGAAATAGATGTTCCCTATATTTTTTAACAAAATCATTTTTAAAGCTACATTATAAATACAAATATTGGCCAACAAGTGTTGTGCAAATCTTACCAATTAGAGTTCATATCATACTTATGTTGAGAATATGTTTTACATAATTTATTTGATTAGATTATTCAAGCTTCGCTCTAAGGAACAAAATTAAGATAATCAAATAATGTATAATATTGTGGGACTCAACTTTATTATTTGTGGCAATCTACTAGTGTCGTATATAAGACCCGCCTATAGAAATTACAACGTAGTGCCCTACTTTATAAATTATGACATGGGGCCTAAGATCATAAGCCTTACAATGTGGGCCCACCTTTATAAAAATTACAATGCGGGCCACTTTTTGTAAATGTAAATATGAGACTCACATGTAGAAATTTCAACATCTTAGAAATTAGAATATGGGGTCTGCATTCATGAATTTTTTTTTTTTATTGTGGACACTAGACCAGTTTTAGAAATTACAATGTGATGCTCTCCCTTAGAAGTAAGACCATGGCAGATTCAAATGTAGGTCTACCATTATAGGAATTATAATGTGGAGCCATCTTTTTTTTTATTAATTCTGAACACATAATCCACCTTTAAACGTTTCAACATGGTACCTACCTTTGAAAATTAGAACATGCGACACCATCCATAGGATTTACAATATAGGCTTACATTCATATAATTTATAATGTGCTCCACCTTTTGCATATGAACCATATGACCTATCTTTAGAAATTAGAACAGGAGGTCTTATAATGTGGCTCCACCATTATATAGAAATTATAATATGCGTCCACTTTTTGTGATTGTGACCTTGTGGTAACCTTTAGAAAATCTAATGTGGGGCACCTTCTTTGATACATTTTTTAGATCAATCATCTTGGTATCAATGTAAATGGGTCCATACATATATGATCAAATAGATGTTTACATTAGTATAAAAATACATAAAATAATATAGTTAATATTTAACATACTTATTTTAGGATACACTTATTTAATAATATTGTTGTCCTACAATGGGCCAAAACCATTGATATGCCCAAGTTGTATCGTTCCATGGGCCAAGTGGGCCACTTTCAAAGAGAAATGTGGGTACGAGGGAGATGACCTGGTGTATAGGGTGGAGTCTGGAGAGGAGTTAATATTTGGTTGAGAGAGAATAGGAGATGGAGAGATTTTAAGTAGACCTTGTGTCGAGGGCGGAGTTTGGAGAGGAGTTACTATTTGGTTGAGAGAGAATAGGAGATGGAGAGATTCTAAGTAGAGAAGATTATAGAAGAAAGATGGTAGAAATAAACTATGAGAGAGATTTTATATAGAAAAGATGGTATAGAGAAATATATAATAAAGATTTTATAAAAATAGATATTTTAGATTTTAGGGATGCTACATTTCACACTCTCACACCCTATTCCAAGGGGGTCAATTCTTTTAATATATATATATAATAATACATGATATAAAAACAGCTGTTGTATTTAGACACATGCAGCGCTACATTAGTAACATATAAACTAGTAAAGCTTATAATTTTTTGCCAATGATCAACGTAAAGTTTCCATTGTAAAATCCTAATTGATCAACAGAGAACAACAAAAAGACCTATCATATATATATGAAAATTTTAAGTATATATATGAAGGAGCAGTAACAAATGTGAGAACCGTATATAGAAAAATAAGTAGATTCCCTGTGACTATAGGTTTGCATCAGGAATTAGCCTTAAACCCTTACTTCTTTGCATTGATTATAGATGAGTTAACTGCACATATTCAAAAAAAGTACCATGTATATATTGTTTACAAAATTCAAGAGATGGCGGGGGGCATTATAATCTATAGGCTTTAAAATAAGTGGTATAAAGACAGAATATATAAATTGCAACTTCAGTTTACATATACAAAGTGTTGAAACTACTATTAACAGTGTTGAAACTACTATTAAAATTGAAACCCATGAGATACCATGTAGAGATTATTTTTTGTATCTGAGCCCGATAATTAGTAAGGATGCGGAGATTGACGAAGATGTTGAGCATACAATAAAAGCCGAATGGCTGAAGTGAAGACTAACTTCTGGACTGCTTTGTGACAGACGAATGCCAACGAAATTGAAGTGCAAATTTCACAGGACAATGGTTAGACCAATTATGACATATGGAGCAGAATGTTGGCCAATTAAGAAGACGCATATACATAAGATGGATCTGGTGGAGATGAGAATACTTAGGTGGATGTGTAGTAAAACTAGAAAAGATAAAGTTAAAAATGATCTCTTTCGAGAGTATTTAGGTATAGCACCAATAGGGGGATAAGATTAAAGAAACCCATTTAAGATGGTTTGCGCATGTTGAACGTAGGCCGGTTGTGACACTAGTAAGGAAAAGTTTGGCGATCCAGGTAGATGACCTTTCAAGAGATAGGGGTAGGCCGAAGAAAACATTAATGGAAGTCATTAAATTAGATTTGAAAAAGTTTAACTTATCTAAAGATTTGCTTAAAATAAAACGGAATGGAGAAATAGAATTAATGTAGCCGACCTTAATATAGTTGGGATAAGGCTTTGATGATGATGATAATGATGATATATATATGATATAATATAAAAAAAAAGCCCGCTGTATTTAGACACTTGCAGCGCTACATCAGTAACGTATAAACAAGTAAAGCGTATAATTTTATGCCAATGATCGACGTAAAGTTTCCACTATAAAATCTTGATTGATTAACAAAGAACAATGAAAGACCTATCACATATTCACACACACCCACTTTGTCACGGCAGGACCCATAAAATTCAGTGCAGGAGAAAAAAATTATCATATGGACGAAGAGAACAATCAAAGTCTTTCTTTTTCCTTCTGATTTGAAACATATCATCCATCAAATATAAAAGAATTTTTGGCTTTTTAGGCCAGGGTTACCTAGATTGCATTCCACCCACCATCAGCTATCTGAGTTATATCGATCCACATTGCGGATCAGTTTTTAGTGGGTCACCATATCAAAGAGTCTCCATAAATTTTGTTTATTTTTTAGTTCTTCCATGGGTTAGAATCTTAGTCGTCTTCAGTTATGACCAAATTTCAAAATCCAATATCAAAACTGAAAATTAACCTTGATTGATGCATGGCCATCCTTTCAGCATGATGAAGTTTTATGAATGGATGTATATCTACTCAAGCAACCAAGAGAATACAATTGAATTGTGATCCAGGTAACTTTCTATTTAAAGAAGCAAAATTTCCTTTTATGTTCTTTTTTTTTAACAAGAAACCATAAACTCTTTTGCTTCTTTCTTCTTTCTAATATTTCCCTTGAAATTACATGAAACTATCATTCCATTAGACTTCTCAAATTCAAAGTGATATTTCCGAAAAAATAAAAATAAAAATTTAAGAAGCAGTTTTCATTTTTTATCACCATTGCTGCCATATCAGTATACTTTATATGAAGCAAATCTCTGAGAATTTAGAGAGAGAAAAATGATCTCTTTAGTTTAACCGGGGTGGGCCCACTTGCATAAAAAATCAAAATCTTAGAGATTTTAGGTAAATATCATAAGAAAACTTACCCATATCATTATAGTATTGCATTAATTTTATGAAAACTTACTCATATCATTATAATATTGCATTAATTTTATTTTATCTGTATTTTTAAATTCTCGTATTAATAACACAAGGAACAGCCACGCCACACCATTGAATGCATGACAAGATCAAGCACCCCACAATTGACTGGGACATGTGACGAGATGATGCATCCCATTGGCCACCGGGATTTGGAAATCCATGGAGGAAAGAATTTAGAGAGTTTTGAAATTCCATTGAAAAGAATTTTTTGTAATTGGACAGTTTTTTCTTCTTCTTTTTTTTTTTTTGGATTTACCTTTGAAAAAATCTCAAAATTCTTTCAAAAGATCAAACTTCCAAGAAAGGAACCTGCCCTAATAGGAGCTGGTCAAGCCAAGTCACCCGTTTATCCTGACCTATTCGTAGCCTTCATACCCACGTATAATGCCACTAGCAATAATTTCCTTCAACAAATGCTGGGCATAGGGTTTTCATAATCAACTATAATTGCCCAGAACAACTGCTATGCATAGAGCTTCCATGGTCAACAAATGTCAAAATTATGCACCAAATGCCGATGAAAGTCTTCCTCTCTAACTTTTTCCCTTCCAGGAAAGTTTAAAATGAGGGGCTGCTAAATTAACACCAAGTTTTTCTCAGTTTACACCACATTTAAAAATAACAATAAAAAAATTTCAAAATACCCCCACCCCTTCTCTCCCCACACACGTTCCCTATCCCTCTCGCTTCCCCTTCCCCACTCTCCCCTGCGGCCGACAACGAGCTCTTGTGACAAAGGGGGACTCTCCCTCCCCTCCCTCTCCCTTTACCTCCTCCTCCTCTTCGTCCTCTCTCTCCCTCTATTCTCTCTCTCCCTCCCTCTTCCCCTCTCCCCCTCCCTCAGAGGGGAGAGAGAGAATAGAGGGAGGGAGAGGAACAGGGAGGGGAGGGAGAGAAGGGGAAATCCCCTTTTGCCATCAGAGTGAATTGCTGTCTAGAGGGGGAGGTGGGGAAGGGGTGGAGTGAGGAGGGAGGAGAGGGAAGGTGTGTGGGGGAGAGGAGGAGGGAGGCGTATTTTGGAATTTTTTTTATTTTTTTAAAATGTGTTGTAAACTAAGGAAAACTTAGTGTTGATTTAACAACTCCCTTTAAAATGCCTACTAAAGTCAGTACAAAAAACATATTATAAAGTGTAGGCTACAATTTAATATGATTAGAGAATAGAAGGCTGGCCTTGTGGATAAGGTGACCACTCCTATAGCTCCCACCAGGTTTCATACTCTAATGGGAGCCCCTTACTTCCTATGTCTTGGCCACTGGACCAACCAAGCAAAAAAAATTAATATGATTGATTAATATAACAATATTTTATATATACTCCTAAGGTTTTTAGGACTTTGTAAATAGTCTTTTTCTTTTTACATGTCCCTTCTGTTAATGTAAAAATGGCCGTTAAGGTAAGTATATTAAATGAAGTAAACTTTGTAATTTCATAGGATTGATTAGCCTAAAGATTACTCTCTATGCTTATTCCTTTGGTAGAAGTTAAAATTCCAGGGAAAATTTGATGAGCTCTCTTCGTCATCATATAAAAAAATGAAATAAACCATATAAAGGCACAATGTTTAGTAAGGGCAATGTTTAAGGAGCCTTTGCATGCTTCTCATTTGTAATCCAGGGCCCACTTGATATCAGTGAAATTGGGCTGTCTGGAAAGGTCTCCTTATGAATAAGAGATAAAAAAAATAGCGGCATCAAAATCATCCTAACCCCTAATTTAATAACCATACAATTTAGCAATCTTTTAACAATAGATTTCTTTGATATTCACTCACACGGTGGACAAAAGGTTTGACGAGACTGCAATTGAAGCCGCGGGCAGATCAAGGGGTTAGAGTGTGAAAGGGCTTTCATTGGTCAAATGTGGACCCTGGTGGGCACCACCTATCTAGATTGTATATAGAGGTGCCTATGCTTATCCCTTCTAAAAAGTTAAAATGCATGCAAAAGTGTAAAATATACAAGATAAACCACCAATTTGGTAAGGGATAAGCTTATAATTTTATAGGGTTGCCTATGCTTATCCCTCTCTCAGATGACGACAATAGGGTCACAGTGCAAACCCTCCCTTATTAGGCAATCACACATTGCACACACAATCTATTTGAAAAAATTCTCCTCCCTCTCTATCTCTCTCTCTCTCTCTCTCTCTCTCACACACACACACACATAACACCAGCACATTTGTAATCTCTCTCTCTCTCTCTCTCTCTCTCTCTCTCTCATGCACATATAAACACCGACCAACACTTGCACACTTGCTGAAATTTGCTCTCCTACTTCGGTCAATGTGAGCAAGTCCCTAGGAAAGTGAAAAATGATAATTCCAAAACATCAGTGGTGGACTACCTCAAAAGAACTTCATACAATGCTGTAAGGTCCACCAAAATGTTACTGTTGCCGTTGACTATGATGCCAGTGGGCTATTACTGTTACACTTGGCTGTAGTAATGGAGGAGGAAGGAGGAAGAACTGATTAAGGGCAAATAGACTAGAAAAAAAGGACACAAACTTATGGAGTAAAGCTTCTTATGAACTCTCTAGCAAAGTGTTTTATTTTATTTTATTTTTTATTTTTTCCCTTTTAGTTATCAATCTCCTTTCCATCGTTCTAAAAAACCAAGCTACCTTGAGAATGGGAAGTGGATGATTGTTATGTTGTTTATGTGCCACCTCAGTTGTCCGAAGGGACCGTTTCCATTTCTTCCTTTCTAGATATTCACTTCTAACACTGGTATCAGAGGCCATCTGTCATTTAATATACCCTTTTAGGTGGCAAGTAAGCTTTTTCAACTTAAGTTTTTAATATATGGCTATTGTACAATTATAAAAACCTGATGCTCCAGATGATGCGTGCATGGTATCTTGCCTTGGTGCTGCAGTATTACATTTGTAAGGTTTTTTAAAAGATCTACAAAGCCTATAGATAGGTTGCTACAGTGTCAGTTCAAATGTGCTTGTGCTTAATTGATGTCTGTCATAGCCAATCGGTTCTGTTCTAAACTTGCATCTTTGTTGTGCTGAAGCATGTCTACATCCCATTGCTATTTTTCAGTGGTGTAAACTATATTGATGCTCCTACACCATACATGATGGGTCTCCATTCAGGCATCGACAATCTGGCAAATCTGGCAGGGGGGGCCGTCTGATTGAAAGTCCCATCCGTCGGAAGACAGTGTAGGATTTCCATCACCCAATCGTGTAAGGGCCAAACCAAGGCCTGCTATGGTTGGTGTAAGCTCTCTACGTTCCATTTAGTTGTTTTACCCTCAATATTTCATTATCTACACTACTGTGTGAAGACTTTGATTTTCACATTTTTATATATTTGAAATGGACGGCACCCAAAATCAAGTCCCGCTGGAAGAGATGGAAGAGAGGTTGAGGGAGGACTGAGAGACACGTCTTCCACATTTACACATGAATTTTCTTGACAAATGGTTGGTTACAGTAGTTAAAATCACAAGTAGAACGTATCAAATCATGGCATCTGGTTTTATAACATGAAGTTGTTCCCAACTTGAGAGCATGTTGAATCTACCCATAACGTAATCAAAATAAAAAAACAAAATAAAAAACCCTTTACAAAAGAAAATTAAAAGACAAAGAGAAGGCATACCTTCTTCTGTAGAAGTAGGTAATCAAGGAGGGTAAAAAAGAAGAGTGATAGGAGGAAGATGAGTATAGGAGAAGAAGGAAGAGAAAAGAAATAGTCAAAGGACATTTCAAAGAGGGAGTGCCATGATTTCCTCACAAAAAAAATCAAATCTACTAACATATCCTTGCAAGATTATTTCCCATAAAATGGGGCTGTAGGGAGAAATCTTTGAATATTTCAATAGATAAGGAAATATTCTTTTAATTTCTTAAGTTAACCAAACAACCAAGTGTTAAAGGATAAGATAAGTTTCTACCCATAACGTAATCAAAATAAAAAAACAAAATAAAAAAACCCTTTACAAAATAAAATTAAAAGAAAAAGAGAAGGCATACCTTCTTCTGTAGAAGTAGGTAATCTAGGAGGGGAAAAAAGAAGAGGGTTAGGAGGAAGATGAGTATAGGAGAAGAAGGAAGAGAAAAGAAATAGTCAAATGACATTTCAAAGAGGGAGTGCCATGACTTCCTCACAACAAAATCCCGTGAAATCTACTAACATATCCTTGCAAGATTATTTCCTATAAAATGGGGCTGTAGGGAGAAATCTTTGAATATTTCAATAGATAAGGAAATATTCTTTTAATTTCTTAAGTTAACCAAACAACCAAGTCTTAAAGGATAAGATAAGTTTCTTAAAAATATAAGAATCTTGCACAATCTTGTGCATCCAAATAGGCCCTAAAGGAATTTCAAATTCTCCAAAAGCTCTCCTCATGAGGGATAATGTCCACACACATACAAAACCCTCTATAACCTGGTATTTTGAAATACAAGAGATATTTCATACTTTCAACTACTGGTCCCATTGTGCTACTATGAAAAAAAAAAAGAATAAAGAAAAAAATAAAAAAGGCCAGAAGAGATTATTCAGTTAGTCTTTTTATCAAGTGGACGACACAACAAAGAAAATGTTATTCCCTTTTTGTAAGATGTATATCAGTACAAAAAAAATAGGTGAGTGGGTAATCACTTTGTATCAAAGGGAACGTTATCTAATGGCCCTTGGAAGGCATTCTTTGGAAATTCATTAGAGCTCAATTCTGTTGTGACTATGATGCCACCCTTTAGATTGGGTTTACAGAACATGCATCAACATCTATCACCCACTTTCAGAAGAAGATAAACATGCAATCATGACATACAAATTTTACGTGGTTCAAAAAAATTATCTACGTCCACAGGTTGTAAGCATCTACTCGGTTTCACTATGAATAAATTGGGCAATTTACTACGAGGATTCTCACTCTTCTAACACCTAGCCTACTCGCTCTTCATAAGCCTCAGTCATGCTTTCATAGCCCCCTTGCCATATGTTGTTGGCCATACTCCGAGCACCACAAGGGAGAGAGCCCTCTCCTCTCTTACACCTACATGGTCATATGTGATTAATCACTATAAGAAAGAGAGTTCTCATATCTCCTGCACGAAGTCTAGAGTTAGATTATATCAATATATAATCTCTGCTTTCTTTGCTCTTGAAAAAGCCCCAGTACAATGACCAAAATTTTCATAACCTTAAATCTAATCACTGGCTAGACTAATGAACTAATCTAGCTAAATCGAAATACAAGACATAAGCCAAAAAATTCCAATAATTCCAATTAAGCCAACGGGACCACATGATTTCCCCACCCTTTTCTCTTCATCCAATCAACTTTTGACTGGATAACAAATAGCAATTTGCTTATGAAATCAAAGGAATCGAGCAGAAATCGCGTGGGAAAACTTGCCTCAAGTGCGACTGCTAGCTCATAATTTAAAATAGATGTCCATAGCAATTGATTTCAAACCAGGCCCTTGTGCAAACTTAAGCTAAGCACCTGGGATTTGAAACTTACAATAATTATAACCCAGAACAAATTGTCTGTATTGCGATTTTCGAACCGTTTCAAATTTCAATTTTCACTTTGGGTGTAGTGCTAATATAAGCCACATGGGCTAGTGGATCAGCAAATGTGTTAATTACATGGTCAAACGCCAATCAAAGACTTCCTCACTTTATCCTTGTCGCTTTCAGAAAAGTCGAAAAATTTCAGTCGAGGTACTATAAGAATGTTAATCACGGAGGAAGGCGCGGTGGTGCTTGCAGAGCTAGTCATGTGTCTCCCACATTAGGGACACTCGTGATCACATGAATTCAACGTCGTAAATGCAAAGGATCTTGCTTTGTGTTTTCCTCATGTGTACTCGCTTCAGATAGGGCGGCACTGAAGGAAAAGATAGAGATGATGGCGGCATTTGCTTTGCTCCCTTTCGTACGGGGGAACCCATTTCATTTCTTCACTGAAGAGTAAGGGAAAGAGGTGGAGGAAAGAAGAATACGTGTAAGAGCAAGTCACTAGAAGAAGGGAAGAGGAAGAGGAAGAAGTAGCTCAGGTATCTCTCTCTCTCTTTGTTTCTTTCTTTCCCTTTGATCATACAATGTTAACGAATAAAAAACAGAGCATTTATAATTAGGTATTTCAAACTGCTGATGGTATTTCGTATTTTTTACCGCTAGTCCATTCCTGCTTCGACAAAGAAAAAAGAAACAAGAAATAGCTTAAACAGATTATTATAGGTGGTTTTTTTTTTATTTCATTGAGGAGTGAGGACTCATATCTCTTTTAATTTATTAAAATATGTATAGGTCAATTGCCTGTACTCAATGTGATTTTACTACTAATACTATCGCAACAAGCCAAAACAAATATTTTCACCTTCTCAAGCTAATAGATGTTCCTTTGCCTTATGTGATCAGGACCAAGTGAAGCAGCTTTGCACACAAAGATCTCCGTTAGAGTGTCACACTAAAGAAAGATAGCATGGCAACAGATGCACTTGTGTCGTGTTGTGCAAGAGTATATTCTTTAACACCAGTGAGAACCCACATTCCCTTTATTTTAACAAAACAAGTATATTAGGTGAATGGCCAGTACATAATGCGGTTTTACTGCATATTCTTTTCCAAGACGCCAAGAACGATTTTTAGCTTCAAAAGCTTATATATGTTCCATTATGTATGTCACCCAGGACCAACTGAAGCCGCTCTGCATATAAAGATATCTCTCGGAGTGTGATACAAAGAAAGATAGCATGGCAGATGCACTTGTATCATTTGTTGTGAAAGAGTTGGGTGCCATAGTCAAAGATGAGGTGGGCTTGTCGGTTAGTGTCAAGAAAGAGATTCAAAAGCTTTCCAGCACATTCTCAGCCATTCGAGCAGTGCTGGAGGATGCCCAAAGGCAGCAAATTACTGAGGAGGGGGTGCGAGATTGGCTTTGGAAGATCAAAGAAGCGGCATATGAGATCGAGGATATCTTAGATGAGTGGAGAACAGATGCTTTTACATCAGATCCAGATAAAAATGATATTCCCAGGAAGGTACACTCTTTGTCACTCTTTCCTTGTATATGTTTCAAGCAAGTGCAATTACGCCACGGTATTGGACGTAGGATAAGGGAAATAAGAGAGAGACTAGATGAAATTTCAAAAGAGAAGAATGATTTCAATTTAAAAGAAACTAGGGCGAGGGAATTTACATCAGTGCCTAGCAAGGAAGATCGTCAAAGTGGTTCTTTAATTGATGAATCAGAGATTTTTGGCAGAGATGACATTAAAAAGAGAATAATTGAACAACTGGTTAGTGAGACTAATCATGAGGAGAAATCGGTCTCCATTGTTTCTATAGTTGGTATGGGTGGATTGGGCAAGACGACTCTCGCTCAACTAGTCTACAATGATCAGACAGTGATCGCACATTTTGAAAAGAGAAGTTGGGTCTGTGTGTCGGATCCTTTTGATGTGAAAATAATTGCAGAAAAAATTATTGAATCCATGGATGGGGACGAATCTAGGTCCAAGAACCCAGACCTGGACACTTTGCAACGCAATCTTCATCAAGCTACTGATAAAAAGCGGTTTTTGCTTGTGTTGGATGATGTTTGGGATGAAAATGGTATGCTATGGGACAAGCTGAGGATTTCATTTATGGGTGCTGCACCAGGAAGCAAGGTTGTGGTTACCACTCGTAGTAGTCAAGTTGCAGAAGCAATGGAAACGTCTTTCATTCATGAATTGAGCATTCTAACTGATTCAGATAGTTGGAAACTATTTAGATCCCAAGCACTAAATGGAACAGAAGCTGAAGAGAGAGGGGAGCTGATAGAGATTGGTAAGAAAATTGTAAAGAGGTGCAACGGATTACCTCTTGCTGTCAGAGCACTAGGACGTCTTTTGCGCGGTAAAAGGAAGAAGTCGTACTGGGAATACATCTTAAAAAACGAAATATGGGAATGGCATATCGATAAGAAAGATGGCATGAAAGTTGGCATTTTACCTGCCCTGTTGTTGAGCTATTATAGTTTGCCCCTCCATTTGCAGAGATGTTTTTTGTTTTGCTGTGTGTTTCCGAAAGATCACTGGCTAATGAGGGATGAATTAGTCAAGTTATGGATGGCTCATGGTATCATCAAATCTGAGAAAGCAGAGAACGTTGACATTGAAGAAATTGGTGAAATATATTTTGATGATTTATTGACACGTTCATTGTTTCAAGATGCAAAAAAAGATAATGATGGCAACGTAGTTACATGTAAGATGCACGATCTTGTTCATGATCTAGCAACGTTTATTAGTTCCGGTGACTACTGTAATATGGAAGCTGATGAGCCAAAACTTTCTTTTAAATGTCATCATCTGTCATTACTTGTGACTTGGGGGATGTCATCCATGCCATCATTACAGTGCAATGTAGAAAGATTGCGCACGCTTCTATTGTGTGGATCCTCAAATATTGATGTAGTCCCTGATAGTCTATTCAATCCTCTGAGGTTTCTTAGAGCACTAGACTTAAGTAATACTTCCATTGAGAGTTTGCCGAGTTTCATAGGGAAGCTAAAACATCTAAGGTATCTCAATTTATGTGCATTACATATCCAGGAACTGCCTGGATTTGTGACTGATCTCTATAATTTGCAAACTCTAAACCTCAATGACTGCACACTGCTTAAGACACTACCAAGTGGTATGAGTAAAATGGTTAAGCTGCGGCATCTTCAAATTGAAAGAACTTTCACGCTCACAGTTCTACCAAATGGACTTGGGAGACTGAGTTCCCTTCGATCATTGTGCAAGTTCCCTGTGGGGGATGAGATCAGAGGATGTAAGATTGAAGAACTGAAAAATCTCAACCTTCTTACAGGAGAACTTAAAATACAAAACTTGGAGAGGGTAATGAATGTGAATGATGCTAGAGAAGCGGAACTTCATAAGAAGAGTTACCTTCATGTTTTGTCTTTAAGTAGTGAAGCAAAGAGCGATGACGAGTGGGAAACGTTGGGAAAAGATGAGATGGAAAGGATGGAGCAAGTGTTGGAAAACCTTAGACCCCCTCATTCAAACCTAAAAAAGTTGGAAATAATAAACTACGCGGGTCAAAAGTTCCCCAATTGGTTGGAGGATTCAGCGTTTTCCAGTTTAGTTCGAGTCGTATTGGAGGGCTGCAGGAAGTGTACAGAGCTGCCAGGTCTTGGAAAATTGCTTTCACTTAAATACCTGGAAATAATTGGAGCTGTCGAAGTGAAAGTTGTGGGTAGCGAGTTTTACGGGAATGTTGATGTTAAAGGAACAATAATATTTCCAAAGCTGGAAAAGCTTCAATTCCGCGAAATGCTAAATTGGGAAGAATGGAAGTTGGCAGAGGAACATGGAGAGGTGAAGGTGATGCCATCTCTCAAGACGCTGGAAATTGAAGACTGCAACAAGCTGAAGGTGTTGCCCACCTGCCTCCCCAATAATTTAATCAAAGTAAAAATTAGAAATTGCAAAGAAGTTATTTGGGCTCAGGAGAATCCACTCCCACACCTTCGATATTTGACTCTCCACTATGTAAGAGGGATATCATCATTTAAGGCACTACCGTCGCTCCCTGTCGAGGCATTAGAGATTTGGGGATACTATTGCGAATCACTACCCTTGGATGGATGGGGATTCTCTTGCCAATCACTACCCTCGGATGGAGGGGGACTGCTTGAACCACTCCACCCTCTTAAAATATGCAACGGTCCTGAATTGGCATCTCTGCCTGGTGGGTTAGGGCAACTCAAAGCTCTTCAGACTCAGGAGATCTTCTGTCGCGGAGGATTGTCATCTCTGCCCGAAGAGTTGGGGCAGCTCAAAGCTCTTCAGACTTTGAGGATCTCCCGTTGCGGAGGATTGTCATCTCTACCCGATGAGTTGGGGCAGCTCAAAGCTCTTCAGACTCTGGAGATCTCTGATTGCGAAGGATTGTTATCTCTGCCTGATGGGATAGGGCAGCTCAAAGCTCTTCGGACTCTGACAATCACCAATTGCAAACAGTTGTCATCTCTACCCAAGGAGCTAGGGCAGCTCAAAACTCTTGAGTATCTGAAGATCTCCGGTTGCAACGGATTGTCATCTCTGCCCGGCGAGTTGGGGCAGCTCAAAGCTCTTCAGACTCTGGAGATCTCTCATTGCGAAGGATTGTCATCTCTGCCTGATGGGATAGGGCAGCTCAAAGCTCTTCGGACTCTGACAATCACCAATTGCAAACAGTTGTCATCTCTACCCAAGGAGCTAGGGCAGCTCAAAACTCTTGAGTATCTGAAGATCTCCGGTTGCAACGGATTGTCATCTCTGCCCGGCGAGTTGGGGCAGCTCAAAGCTCTTCAGACTCTGGAGATCTCTCATTGCGAAGGATTTTCATCTCTGCCTGATGGGATAGGGCAGCTCAAAGCTCTTCGGACTCTGATAATCACCTATTGCAAACAGTTGTCATCTCTACCCAAGGAGCTAGGGCAGCTCAAAACTCTTGAGCATCTGAAGATCTCCGGTTGCAACGGATTGTCATCTCTGCCCGGCGAGTTGGGGCAGCTCAAAGCTCTTCAAACTTTAGAGCTCTCCTATTGCAAACGATTATCATCTTTGCCTGAGTGGCTAGGGCTAGGGCTGCTCGATATGCTCCAATCTATAAGTTTCTGTGGATGCGATCAATTGACTTCTCTACTCAAAGGCTCGGGGCGATTCAGGGCTTTGCAAAGACTCGATATCCAGTATTGCAGTGGATTGATGTTTCTGTCTGACGGGTTGTTGCAACTCGAAGCGCTACAATATCTTTCTGTAGAATCATGTTCTAATTTGCAGTCTCTGTTTGATGGGTTTGAACAACTCATATCACTCCGTGGCCTCTCTATCTATGACTGCCCACAGCTGAGGCCTTTACCAAATCTGCAACGCCTTGCCGCACTTGAACATTTAAAGATCAGAAGATGTCCACTTGTAACGGAGCAGCTGGACAAAGAGAAAGGAGAGGAATGGTGCAACATATCCCACATCCCATTCATTGTGATCGATGACGAAGTACTTCAAAATAAGGTATGAAATGACACGAAGAACTCTTTATCTTTCTATTTATATTTTCTTTGCAATTTCACTTTTCTCTTTTGAATATGAATGCTCCACTCTGATGCAGGAGAACAAGAACTGCTGATACAGAATGGATGGTTTCTTCCGGACTAGGTCCCACTCACTTTTCGGATCGTCTGATTTTTAGGCCTCTTTTTATTGGGATTTTCAAATCTTAAATGGACATTTAATTATCAAGTTGAACATGTACGTGTGATTAATTTCGTGTTAGTCACCGGCGTTAGAATTTATTCAACAATTCTCCAGGTGGCCGTTTATCAGACAGCTATGTGTTGTATAAGCATGACATGTGATGGTTGACGTGCATATGAAAGTTTATGAGACGGCGTGCCCGCTGTTTTACTATTTATTCTTTTGATATGATGGCCCCAAAAGGGCATTTCCAGGAAAAATCTCATCTTAGCCATTATCTAGTTTTATAATTCAGCCGACTTCGAGTTGACATGGACACAGTAGGTGATCAATCGAGACACCATCCAAGCCACCTATTTGCTAGTGTTCAATGGTTTGTAGGATCTGAATGCCTTCTTTCCTATTTTTCTATTAGAAAACGCTGCCAGAGGCACTTAGAAGTATAGGCACATCCTCCGATGAGTTCTTATTTATCCAATTTCATAGAAACAAATTGTCCCATTTGAATGCATAGTTTCTAATTCTATGAAATAATTAGGCTCATTTGATAAAAAATGCCTCTATTTGCATTTTAAATTTCAAAGAGATGTGAATCATTTACATATATAGATTGTTGTGTTAAAAAGAAATATTAAGAATGATTTTTTACCTTTTGTCCCCTAGACACAATCGGATCCTCCCTGCCATGATTTAAATGCTTCAAAATTTGACCGGGTTCTTAAGTTAACAACTTCAATGAAACTCTACCCAGCAGTGATTTTAACTCAAACCTTAACACACCACCCCACCAAAAGAAGAACCTCAAGCTTGGGACAAATGGGCGGAGATAGGGTGTGGTTGGATTGATGATGTCAGTCCCACGGAGAATTATAAATCTTTTTCTCTCGTAAAAGCCATGAGAGTTACATACGATACAGGCTTTGGTGCCGGGTCCGTTGCTGGCATCTATAGCCCAACATTGCTGGCATCTATAGCCCAACATTGCTGGAGAAAGGATTTTTGCTTATATAATTATAAAATCAACCAAGTTCCAAAAAGTAAATAGATGATCTCGGGTGAGCTAACCTGACTCATGGTGAGGGGAAATTTTGGGGTGGCAATGAGTCTAGGGGTGCTGATGGACTGGGCTTGCCATGTTCAGTTGGGCTCAGTTTTTTTAATTTAGGACCCGTTTAATAAATGGGATGGTCTTAAATTCAGTTGCAGAGGGGCCAAGGCCCAAAGTCCGACCCGACTATAATAATGGCAGTAGCAAGTTGGTGCAGGGATTCAAACACTTGAAACCTCACACACAAATATATGACCAAACGTAGCGTTGGGACAATGTAAACTACTCCGATGTTAAACTTATAGACCTGACTTGGGCTGCACTCAGGCTTCATGTTGTTCAGGCAGTCCGGGCTTGGGCCAGCTGTTTATTGTCCAATTAGTGTTTGGATCACACTCGGACCTCTACTTTAGAAGCTGGGTTGGGCTTAGTGATTCCTCAGCCCAGCCTATGAACACCCCTAATTATAAGTCGGGCTAACTAGGTGAACTGCTTTGACCTGGTTCTATTATTGGTAGGTTTGATAATGGTTTTATTCGGGGCGTAACAGATTTATAGATTTTGACCTGAGGTAGTTTTGGGTTGGGGTCGAGTTTTAGCAGCCCACCTCATCTATAAGTACTTCAGATCATTTTTAGGAAATGTAATATGATACACATATCCTTCATGGTACAGTGGGTAACCACTAGAAACGTTTAAGCCTTGTTGGTCTAGCTGATATAGCTCATGAGCAATTCTAGCCAGTTTGAACTGCAACAGACTGTCAAATAGAAGGAACACTATATTTAAGGGTGCTAATAGGTCAGAAATTATCCATAACCTAACTTATTTCTCCATACAGCAAAAACTCAAGCCAATAAGACAAACTCCTGACCTGATGGAGCTGGGTTGAAGTTGGGCAAGGACAGCCCTGATCTGACCAATTTGACTAAATGGCCTAATAATTGGGCTCAACTTTAAATATTTTGGGTTGTATATATCTCAATGAGTAACATAGCCAAGATCTGGCGCATTTAGGGTTCCCCGGCTTCAGATATTTAGGAATTTGTGTTTTAGAAAATTTCAAATGTTGCTAGTGAGGCTCGAGGTGGTAACTTTTCAAATAACAACAAATAGAAAAGGTTGTTCAGATCCTAAAAGTTGTGTCGGTCATTTGTTTCGATAAATGAAGATTGGTAGTAATGGATGAAAACAAATATATATAATTACCCTCTTTTTTTTATTCACTTTTCAATGCCCCTACTCAATTGTACAACAGCTAGAGTGGATGGATTCATGTTTAATCTTATGACGTGTGTCGTGAAATTGACTTTTTTCAATGCACAACTTCTTGAAATGAAATTTCACTTCGATAAATACTATATTTCCTTTGAGAAATAGCTTTCTTTGCCCACTTTCTTAAGGCCTAACTCTCAAATACTAGTGAATCCCTGCATGTGCAATGCACGTGCAATTTCCAAACAATACCTATGTAACAGAAACAAGGAAACTTGAATCAGGAGCATAAAAGATACTAAGAACAATTTCCATTGCCACTAAGTAGCTGAGAACCACAAAGATTAGAATGCAAAGAACACAACAAAAGGCAGTTTTAACTTCAATACTTGTTTACCAGGTGATGCCCTATTCTGAAAATCTATATCAAGAGTTAGCAAAATCTTACAAGCATATCATAAACAGGACAAGAGACAATTGTAGTTATTTAGCAAAACTCAAAGCATATTTTTCAGCAAATTTAATAAGTATACAAGTAGCCAATATAGATTGATGCTTCTTGATGGTAGATATATTATAAAGAAGAATATTGATTTGCAACTAATCATTTTTAAATGTTGGAAGGGGTGAACCCCAATTATCATCAGCGGTTCTTGTGCCTGGGCTTAGGGCAAAAATAAAAGCAACAAAAAACCTATTTGCACAAACTGCAAGCATCAACAGCCATTAAGTAAAAAGTGAAAACTCCTCACAGATATCAGTGGTAGAAGAAAAAAACATAACAAATGAATATTGAGAAGTTTACACAAGTTGTAGCTTTTTCATTTTTAGCAAATGTCTTATTTCAAACACTTTCAATGGCTCATTTCACATCAACTGCAACTAATTTGCCTCAACTTATTCAATTATAACTTTTTTCATTTTCAGCAAATATCTATATAATATTGTGTTAATATAAATGTTAACTTCTATAGCTAAGTGCCACAAGTCCCTAAATCTAGCATTTCATTGTTGTGCTATATTTATTTTTTTCACTCCTCCACAAACAATAATGATGTCCCCACTCCTTTCGTTTTGACTATCTCTACAAACTATATTATTTGATCAATTTATCTTTCTTGATTCAATTTATAAAGGCTTGAGAAATGATCAAGAAACAAATTTTTTCTTCTTTTTATGAAATGCATAGGGAATAGTTAGAGGAACGTCAACATCTTGCTACTAAAATGAATCTAAAAATGCATTAGAAGCTATACAAACATTTGAATGACAGATAAGCCATGACAAAAATCTGTGGGCATAAAAAGATCCAACATACCTTTTCTAACTTGGAGGAGGGATGGAAAACACAATGCTCTCTAGACATTTAGTCTCTTTTGATGAAAATGGTATCAAATTATTTGGAAAACCAGAAATATCCTTTATGAATTCTACGCCATCAAGCATGGGGATTTTTTTCATAATACCTAGAAAATAGTAAAAAGAAAAGATGAAGTAGCTTTAGAGTATAAAAATATATTATTTACAAGAAAGAAAAACAAAAGATGCAAAATGCAGACATACATCTAGGAAAAAAAACACAAACAAAAACAACTTTCAACATTTATAAAATAAAAAACATGCAGGAGTGAACTCAAGCATGCATACCCTAAAGCCCTTTCTTGCAACTTTTTATGTTGTAATGGAAGTGGTGTTGATAATGAGGCATGAAGAGTGGGTAGAGAAAATAATTTTTTGGTTTGGCATACATTACACCTTAAAATTTGTCATTGTACAAAGTTACAAGTGTGCATCACCATCGGGGCTACAAATTACCGACATATCACGGTAAATAAAGGTGTTAGAGAAGTAATTGAATAGCTTGAACATACCGGCTCCATCTCCAAGGGGCAACCACCAGTAGTAATATCTGCAACTTTCAAAATTTATTTGCATGTTAAAAATAAAAAAATAAAAACCCTTTAACCAACATGTGAATAACTATTCATCAGTTAAGACAATTATACTTCAAAATAAAAGAAAAACCGATGGGAAGAGGAATAACAATATTATGAAATTAGAAAAAAAATGGTAAGAATTACATTTAACATGATCAAGAAACATTGCTGAATGAATTATTGATAGCTTTAACTGAGATTCAAATATTTGAAAAATAAATAAATAAATAAATAAAGAGAATGTAATGTCTTATACTCTAATGATTTAATAATTTGCTTGTATCTCCTTGGTTTTTGACCTTCAATCCAACGGTTGATTCTACTCAAATTTGTCCAAACCCATATGATCCAGTATAACTTAGGAGATCCCTTATATTTAGACGATTCAGATAGATCATGGGGTGGGCTCCACTATTTTGCCCTCCTCATAAGAGGGTAAGAGTTGTGTTCACAAGAAGATTTGCCCCAATTCAAAATGAAGAATTTAACACTTGTTTTAGTTAAAATATAAGACATTCAACACCCCTGTTGAAATAATTGAAAATATATTTAATGGAGTTAACAATCATTCTAAAATTCAATTGTATGTAATAATCTAGTTTTGTGAAAAATTACAAACCAAAAGGATTTGACAAATACATCCAACATAAAGAGTAAAATGCTAAGATCAACTTGATTGAGATGACGACGACGATGTAAATGAACTGTTGTAATCAATGGGCTCTTTCCTATTCCTTTATTTGACACCTTTATTTGTACAAGTGGTGAAATATCACAGTCGACAACTAATAAATATTTGCACAGATTGTGGGATCTTTCCATCAAAGTAAGCCATAACTTGTGATTCCTTATTTGCCCCTTCAAATAAATTAATTTCAATTCATTTTCTACTTAGGAAATAGATAGTATTTGTAGGATTTGTTTCTCTTGATTAAAAAAAAAGTAAACAAAAAGAATTAGATTATATGTGGAACTAAACAGTTATGTTCGGCTTTGAGATGATTTGTAACCTTTCAAACGAAGAAGAACAAGAGTCAAACTCAACGTGCATCATCCCACGGATGATGAATAGTAGAATCCATGCATAATTTTTACAGAGTGTCCATAAGTCCATTGCATTGCACACATTTTCTCATGGTCCACAAATCTATGTCAACATTTAACATATGAGTTACTTTTAAATTCTTGATGCATTATTTTCACTTTGATTGGTAATCATTAAGGTAAATTGAATTTACAAGAAATATAAGGAAGTAAACAAGTCTTTACTCGTACAAGCAGAAGCGATTCTTTCATGATATCCTATGAAATGCCCACTTGTTGGAAAAAGCAGCGCAACGGAAACTACCCGCGATCAACGGATCTACCAAGATCTACGCAACGGAAGCTACCCGCGATCAACGGATCAATCACGATGAACACACAGCAATCACACCATCAAGCAATCACACACATGACACAGCAGTTTTACGTGGTTCGACAACCTTGCATACGTCCACGGGAGTAGAGAACTCATCTACTATGTTCCATCTCGATCCCCTCAGGATCTAGGGTTACAATATATCAATATATATAGCTCCCGCTTTCTTGGCCACCAAGAAAACACATACATAATGACTAAAATACCCCTAACCCTGAGCCTCGGTTCTGGCTAAACCAGACGACCGATCTGGCTAAACCGGAATACAAGACACAACCCAACAATCTCCAACTTGGCTTGGATTCCGCAAATCCTCAGAGCCACCTTGAGATACTTGGTAATGTCTTTCACACACCTTGCTGAAGGGTATGCCTCCGCACACGCTACGACCTAGCGTGGCCACAGTTGCCTCCTTTGACCTTAACACCATCGTCTTGAACCTCTGAAGTGTTCTCCATTTGTTGCCACAGGCATGCATTCTTGCAACACAATGAACTCAACTTCCATCCGTCAAGACAAAACTGAATACCTCCTTGAATCTGGATCTTACTAATACCTTGTGAATCCTTCCTTCTATCTCCATCCTGGTGTTATTTCCGTCAAACCTGCAACTATCCTGTTTTAGCCTATTCTGGTGGGTTGGGCACAGTACATGCGGGTTTAGTATGACTCGATGCTTAAACCGACTTACTCCGACCTGAACAAGACTACCATTTTTTCCAAGAAAATCATCTCCGTTCAGGGCTTCCTAGATTTCCGCTAGATGATATCATTGAAGACCCATCAATTCATCTTCCGATGATCCGTCGCATCTAACTCCACCTGAACCACAAATTTCCTCCCCTATTATTTGATGTCTCCTTCACTGCTCCACCTGAAAAAGCATCCCCTATCAACCTGTAGTGACCAAAACTGATTCCTTTCAACCGAATCCTAGCTTTCTTGCATACTACCTCCTTCCGATTTTGCTTTTTCCTTCCACTTTGGCATGTCACTCCTTCCCAATCCCTTCGATGCGGATCTGAGCTTTCATCAAAGTTCTGGAGCAATCTACCATTCTTGACATCAAGTAACACTTTTCAATCATTGCTGTGTCACGGAGTCTAACACTCTTCCCTGCCAATCTCTAAAGTCGTTTCTCCATAAAACACTTCAATCTGGTCCGTGATGCTTAAATCCATTGCTATCATCGTGAATCTGTCAGTTGCTTCAGTCCCCTAAAATTTCTGCCCATCAAACTACCAATATCTTTTACCCTCGTGGATTTCATTACCATGAGCACGCTGGAAGAAACGGATCTGAAATCCGACTTCGGATGGCTTCTATATCGCAGAAACAAGTTTCTACACTCCAATTGGTCAAACATCCATGTTGACCGTTGACCAGCTCATCTTCTTCAACAAATGCGTAGATCTCCTCACAACGAGTCCATATGCGCAAACGGATCTCCGATCGGACATCGGACGATCAAGATATCGCAGAAACAATTTCAGTCGTTGAATCTAGTCAAACCTGCCTGTTGATCGTGCTGACGTCACTGCTGACGTCACGGATCGCTGGCAAACTGGGCTTCTGAAACGAATCCGGGTCGCATCCACCCAACCCGAAACTGAACTAAACTTGTTGGATTGAGCTGCTGGGTTGGGCTTCTTGTACACGAACCAGGTCGACCCGGCCTGCACTCCTGCTGCTGACTGGGCTGCATCATGGGTTGGGTCTGATCCAACCCGAAACTCGGACCAAACTGTTGCTGCTTCTGGGTTTTTCTCCACGACGGGTCAGGTCAAACTGACCCGACCCAAACCAAGAACTGGGGGCGTCGTCTTCTTCCTCACGACTCTGTGTCTCTGTTCTGCAATAGAGCTTCTGGCAGATCCCGTCTGCGGCGGCTCCTGCGACGGCTTGGATGGTCCGGCAGCCAGCGACGGCTGGCAGCGGCGACGGCGACGGCGACGATCGCAGGGACAACTGGTCAGTTGCAAGTTTCTCTTTTTTTTTTTTTTTTGTTCTCTTCGTTTTCCACAATCATCAGAGACCAAAACACCAGACCCCTATTTGTCGTCCTTGACAGCAGCAACGAAGGACGACGCGACGGTGACCGTCAGAGTGGGGCAATGATCCCACAGTTGCAGCTTTAGGTTTTCTTCTCCGGTTCCAGTGACTGAGAACGGTGTCGGTATCAGCAATGGCGACAAGGGATTCCGCAGCGCCTTCTTTGTCCATCTGCAACGTCTACCCTGCTGCAACTCCGGTGGACAAAACCAAGAGATCTCAACTTCTCCGGCGTTGATCTTCTCTATTTCAAGAAACCCTTCCACAACTCGAGTACAGGGCCACCTCGTGCAGCGACAACTCCCTCTGTCCACGGTGAAGGCCGGCGTGACAGTAACAGCACAAGCACCCACCAGCGTAGGGCACACCTCTAATTACCACCGATCAGAGCCCTATCTTTATCTGCAACAAAGAAGCCGTGGATCCTCTTCTACTAAGACAGATCCGATCCGTCAATCGCAATGCCCAAGAAATCTCAACCTTGCTCTGACATCACTTGTTGGGAAAAGCAGCGCAACGGAAACTACCCGCGATCAACGGATCAATCACGATGAACACACAGCAATCACACCATCAAGCAATCACACACATGACACAGCAGTTTTACATAGTTCGGCAACCTTGCTTACGTCCACGGGAGGGGAGAACTCATCTACTATGTTCTATCTCGATCCCCTCAGGATCTAGGGTTACAATACATCAATATATATAGCTCCCACTTTCTTCGCCACTAATAAAACTCATACATAATGACTAAAATACCCCTAACCTTGAGCCTCGGTTCTGGCTAAACCAAACGACCGATCCGGCTAAACCGGAATACAAGACACAACCCAACAGAGAATAATGGAAAACAAAAATCAATTTCGAAAAGGGTACAAATAGAAAAGAATAACCATTTTGTATTTTAAGTTACTTTGAATTCTACCAAAAAGTTAAGATGCAGCATGACTTTCCACTTGTCACTCCTTAGTTTAACTTATATCCATCAAGCCATACATTTTATAATTAAAAATTTTCACCTTAGAGTGGACCAGATACTATTTCTACGTAGTTTTCCAAGGGGCCCACCTAGGCCTCCATTGATTAGTCTTAACCCCTCATTCAACCCCTTCTAGTAAATCGGAAAACTTTTAGGTGATGAGAAGTGTGACAAGAAAAAGTAAATATGTAAAACATTGAAAGAATAGCGACCATAAAAAACTTAATGGCTTGCATGAGAAAAAATCCTTAAAAAGAAAAGAAAATTACAAAAGCCATTGTTATGCACACCTATGACTGCCAAATGCAACCAACTTGCATTTTCTTTCCATACATTTTCCAGTCAATAATAAGAAAACCCAATCGGTTATATTATATTGGTAAGTGAGCCAAATAAATTCAGCCTTTTAAAACATGGAAAGAAGGATGGTAGCATAGCAACTAATAACTATATGATGGATAAATCCTGAAAAACTATAGCTACTATGTGATAACATGGCACAATCCAGGGAAGAAGTGCAATTCTTTCACAACAAAGATTAGTTCATAATTGGATATATTTAATTTAGGAAGTGACAAAAAAGAGAAAAATATTATTAAATAGAAACCTTAGATAAAATAGGAAAAAAATAGACATAAAAATAATATTGTTTGGATGTACCATTCCAATATACCATTCTAGCAACAACAGGTCCGCCATTCTAGCCACGGCACAATAGAATTGACAACTATGTATATTACATTAGTACAGTGAAGTATATGAACATGGTGATCTCAAAACGGTTGGCTACAAGAGTCGCACTTTGATAAGTCTAACTAAAATCAATACAAGGGTATATAATTTTAAATAGGTGAACAACATAGGCTTGTAGATCATTCTAGAAGCAAAATAATATATCCAACATTTTTTTTCTTTTTTCTTTTCTACTTTTATTTATTTATTTATTTATTTTTGCATCCAGCTTAACTAAAAACATGCGTTGAAAGGAGCTCACGTTAAATTGAGCAACGAAAATGGCCAATGGTGCTTTTACTTCAATGAGTTAGATTCACCAACCCATGTAAAAACCAAATAAATATAGAACATACAGATTAGTCATAAGTGTATGAATATCAAAATGTTAACCATGCAATCTTATGCCAGTAGTACGCCACATGTTAGAGAATTTGGAAACTTTCTTACAAGCAAGCATGCACATACATATTATGATTAAAAGTGGCATAAGAAATCAATGAAAAAGACCACATCAGTGACATGATTTAGATTAAATGAAAGAAAGATGCATTGGCATCTCAGAATTCGAAAAACAACCTTGCATAAAGAATTATCTGAGAAATGGGACAGAAATTTGACAATTCCAGCTATTAGTGCAATTATTAAATTCCTTTTAACTTGAATATTGTTATATGACAAACCAAGAAGTAATGAAATCCATGCCTTAACTCCCCCTGGAAAACAGAATGTAGGTAAATCCTGCACCCACATGGCTAACCTCTTCTTAGAAGGATAGTTGAAAAGAATATGGGGTAGCAAAATAATCAAAGCATAAGTGGAAATAGAATATTCTATTGAAATGGAAGTTGAATTTCAGATTAAAAAAGAAATAGTCATGACAATGACAAGCCAACTATCTCTAAAAAAACAGAGGATATCTTTGTCGGAAAAATTGAGTTCAAGACCTAATAGGAAAGGGAAATGATGGATGGTATGGTGGTAATATAATTAACAATAAAGACAATGATATGGTTCACTTCAAAATCATCCAAAGACAAATATAACACATGAAGGGTAGGAAAAGAAGTGGCAAGACTCTAGGGATCCAGACTAGTGCAAATAACCAAATCATAAATGTGATACTGCTATTTTTTATGGTATATCATAAAACAGTAGCAAAGTTAAACTTATTTCTATATAATGAGGTATACAGAAATCTAAAGCCCGTAGGATCCAGTGTAACTCAAGAGATCCCTTATATGTAGATGATTCAGAAAGATAATGAGGTGGGCTCCACTATTTTGCCCTCATCATAAAAGGGTGAGAGTTGTGCTCACAAGAAGATTTGCCTCAATTCAATATGAAGAATTTAACACTCGTTTTAGTTAAAATTTGAGACATTCAACACCCCAATGAAAATAACTAAAAATATATTTAATGGAGTTAATGGCCATTCTAAAATTCAATTGTATGCAATAATCTAGTTTTGTGAAAAATTACAAACCAAAAGGATTTGACAAATACTTTCAACAAAAAGAGTAAAGTGCTCAGATCAACTTGATTGAGATGGTGAAGACAATCTAAATGAACTGTTATAATCAATGGGTTCTTTCCTATTTCTTTCTTTGAGCACCTTTATTTGTACAAGTGGTAAAATATCACAACCGACAACCAATGAATATTTGCTTAGATTATGGGCTCTTTCCATCAAAGTAAGCCATAACTTGTGTTTCCTTATTTGCCCCTTCAAATAAATTAATTTGAATTCATTTTCTACTTAGGTAACCTTTCAAATGAAGAAGAATAAAAGTCAAACCTCAACGTGCAACATCCCAAGGATGATGAAAGAATAGAGTCCATGCATATTTCACAAAGTGTCGGTAAGTCCATCACATTGCGCAAATTTTCTCTTGGTCCACAAAATCTATATCAATATCTAACATATGAGTTACTCTTAAATTCTTGATACGTACTTTTCACTTTGATTGGTAACCATTGAGGAAAATTCACAAGAAATAGAAGCAAGTAAACAACTCCTGGTGATAACCTGTGAAATGCCAAGAGAATAATGGAAAACCGAAATCAATTTCGAAAAAGGGTACAGATAGAAAAGAATAACCATTTTGTATTTTAAGTTACAATGTATTCTACCAAAATGTTAAGATGTAATATGACCTTCCATTTGTCGCTCCTTATTTTAACTTATATCCATCAAGCCATACATTTTATAATTAAAGATTTTCACCTTAGAATCGGCCAGATACTATTTCTATGCAGTTTTTCTTAGGGCCCACCTAGCCCTACATTAATCAGTCTTAACCCTTCATTCACCCCTTTCTAGTGTATCGGAAAACTTATAGGTGATGAGAAGTGTGACAAGAAAAAGAAAATATGTAAAACATTGAAAGAATAGCAACCATAAAAAACTTAATGGCTTGCATGAGGAAAAAATATTTAAAAAGAAAAGAAAACTACAAAAGCCATTGTTGTGCACACCTACAATTACCAAATGCAACCAACTTGAATTTTCTTTCCATACATTTGCCAATCAATAATAAGAAAACCCAACTAATTATATTGTATTGATAAGTAAGCCAAGTAAATTCGACCTTTTAGAACATGGAAAGACAAGATGGTAGCATCACAAGTATTCACAACTAATACCTATATGATGGATAAATCCTAAAAAACTATAGTTACTATGTCATAACATGATACAATCCATGGAAGAAGTGCAATTCTTTCACAACAAACATTAGTTCATAAATAGATATATTTAATTTAGGAAGTAACAAACATAGGTTTCAATATGCCAAAACAGTTTGAAAAAATCATAGTTATCAAGGTTGTTCCTTTCTGTCTCTGAATGAAATGTTTCATCTTTTCGCATTCTATTTTAGAAAGGACGTAATAGAAACGAGGAAAATATTAAAAAAATATTATCTTAGATAAAATGGGAAAAAAAATAGAGATAAAAAACGTTTGGATGTACCATTCCAATATACCCTTCTAGCAACAACAAGTCGGCCATTTTGGTCGTGGCACAATAGAATTGACAAGTACGTATATTACATTAGTACAGAAAAGCGTATGAACATGGCTATCTCAAAAAGGCTAGCTACAAGAGTTGCATTTTGACAAGCCTAACTAAAATTAGTACAGGAGCCTATATTTTTAAATAGGTGAATAATAAAGGCTTGCAGATCATTCTAAAAGCAAATAATATATCCAACATTTTTTTCTTTTTTTTCTTTTTTTTTTTTTGCATCCAACTTAACTAAAAACATGCGTTGAAAGGAGCACACGTTGTTAAATTGAGCAACAAAAATGGCCAAAGGTGCTTTTACTTCAATGAGTTAGATTCACCAGCCCATGTAAAAATCAAATAAATATAGAACATACAGATTAGTCATAAGTGGATAAATATCAAAATGTTAATCATGCAATCTTATGCCAGTAGTACGCCACATGTTAGAGAATTTGGAAACCGTTTTACAAGCAAGAATAATTCTCATGAACATGCTTCATTTTATGCTAACATATCTAGTTACGTTCTTGTCCTCTTCAATTATCATGTACTAATCATGTTCAGTACAACATGTAATTTACTACTTATTTAGTTTTTGTTGAGTTTTTTAGTACCACCATTTCTGAATGGAATGAAATGGGCTGACTTAATCAACAGTTCACGATTACCCAAGTAACGTTGAACTGCGTGTTGATCGTCAAAAATCTTGACACAAAATCCATTAAGATGTGCTCCCATTTCTACTTGGGAATCTGCAAGGGATACAACATTCTTAAAAGGCTTCTTATGCTCTGCCTGCACATACATATTATGGTTAAAAGTGGCATAAGAAATCAATGAAAAAGGATCACATCAGCAGATTGAATGAAAGAAAGATGCATTGGCATCTCAGAATTCCAAAAACAACCTTGAGTAAAAAATTACCTAAGAAATGGGACAGAAATCTAACAATTCCACTTATTATTTGTGAATAATATTATATGACAAACCAAGAAGTAAAGAAATCCATTCCTTAACTCCCCTTGGAAAACAAAATGCAGGTAAACCCTGCACCCGTACGGCTAACATCTGCTTAGAAGGATAGTTGAAAAGAATCTGCGGTAGCAAAATAATCAAAGCATTAGTGGATATGGAATATTCTATTGAAATGGAAGTCGAATTTCAGATTAAAAAAGAAATAGTCACGACAATGACAAGCTAGCTATCTCTAAAAAACAGAGGATATCTTTGTCGGAAAAATTGAATTCAATACCGAATAAGAAAGGGAAATGATGATGGTATGGTTGTAATATAATTAACAATAAAGATAATGACATGGTTCACTTCAAAATCATCCAAAGACAAATATAACACATGAAGGGAAAGAAAAGGAGTGGCAAGACTATAGGGATCTAGACTAGTGTAAATAACCAAATGTTGCAAACTGAAAGCCCAAATGCGTAAATGTGATACTGCTATTTTTTATAGCATATCATAAAATAGCAAAGTTAAACTTTTATATCAAAATATTGCTTCCTTCAAGTAATATGGTCAAACTGAGGCTCCAATGTAGGAAATGAAGGTCCACGATACTGAAACTTCCTAACGTCTAGGATTTTAGATTTCGCCATTTCCAACTCCCATATCTTCCTTTAAGCAAATGCATCTGAATGAAGAACGACGATAAAGAATTGTTCAATTAATGATGTGGGCTCCTTATGCTGTTTACGGTCTGGTAGAAAAAAAGCACCATCTAAGTTGCATAATATAAAAGTAGAAATACTATAAAACTTTCCATGGGCTGAGCGCTGGAACATGCATGAAAAAAAAATAAAAATAATGAAACGTTTCTAAAGAGTTTTCATTTCAAGAGCAGTAGCCAAAACTACATAAAAAGTTACAGATCACAAAAACATTGGAAATATCAAGAACAAATAAATAAGACTACTAGTATCAAATAAAAGATTTTTTTTAAAAAAAGGGGCTAATGTTCTTGGAAAGGTAGTTGTTATACCAGTTTTAGATGCTGATAAAACAGCACAATAGCTGTTTTAAATTACAGTTTTTGAGTTTGACCATCCTATAAAAAAGAAATAAAGTCATTAGCCATGCAATCATTAGGTTTGAGCATTAAAAAATTAAAATACCCAAAATGAGTTTTCTCAATCATCATTGGTTTAAATCATAGCATCAATTACTCAAAACTTGAATATTGGGTTTATGAATCCAATTAATTTAATTTACAATGCCAATTTGGATCTCATAATATACCTTGCAAGTTCCAATTTCAATTAGCTTTCTCTATTTGAATTAAATTTTTCACAGTCTAGAACCTACCTTTTTATTGGAGTTGCCATATACTGACAACATTGATAGTTTTGAGGCCTCATATTATTTAGATTGTTGTTCAATTACTACTAATATAGTGCAGAAAATAAAAATAATAAGCCACACAAAAAAGGTAACACAATATTTAATGGAAAAAAAACAACGAGCCAAAACTAAATCAAATATTAATTTCTGCAATTACAAGATATAATTATAACTCTATGGTTAACCGAGTAGTAGCTCCCCCTCACTAGGGTTTATCGAAGCTTGCATTTCCTGTGACGAACAACCGCAGAAAGAATCGGCAGAGACATTTCAACAAGGGTTTTTCGATTTCTCTCTCTCGCTCACGGTCTGAATCGGTGAGCACCGAGTCTATCCAAATCAGTGTCGGGATGGTGAGTTAGGAGGGTCCGCGTTCGTTTCTGGCCCAGCTCAGAACCTCGGTTGAAACAAAGTCGGGCTATGATCCGGCCCGAGTCCGCCCGATTGCGACTTTGATGAGTGCGAGACTATCAGATGGGAAAACACTTTTTTCTTCTCCCAAACTTCTTGAGTGAGTTGGGGTTTTTGAAACAGGAAGCATTCATTCATAAACCCTAGTTTTTTCTTCAGGCGTTCTTGGAGTGTTGGTTGATGAATGCATAACTGTCCATTGGTGTTGGAGTTTCCGAATGCTGCTGGAGAGTATAAGACCCAAAAGCTTCACTCCAAGAAGAGCCTTCTTAAGGTTAGCTTTCTCTCCCGTCTGATCTTTCTCTTTTGATATCTCCCATTGCTTTGATTGTTGTTTTATGGAAGAAGATTCCATTTTTCAATCTGGGTTCTCTTTTTTTGGACGGATTTGTTCTGGTGGGTCTGTGTGGAAATGGGATTTGTACTGTGGGCTGTTTCATTTTCCCACTTTTTTCCCTCTACGTCCAAGCACATCCTTACTTGCTGTGAAGAAACTGTGTAGTTAACTCTAATATTGCCATCTCTCTTTTTTAATCGGAGTGGTTTCTTGTGTTGGGATTGTGGTGTTCAATTGTGTTTAATTATTGTTTTTTTTTTTAATTTTTATTTGTGTTCAGTCACTTCTTGTGGTTCTCATTGCATTTGATTATTTTAGGATTAAGAAGGAAGAATCCTAGGTTCATTTATATGTTTTTATCTGAATAATATTGTGTTTTCATGCTGATGGTATTGATTTCAATTCATTTCAAGGAATTTATTCCGATTGGGCCTGATACTTGGGATCGGTGGTGGATTGTATCACTGTTTAAATAAGAACTAAAAGGTTAAATCAATTGGTAGTTAGGAATTTGAGAAGATAGTAGCCCCCTTTTTTCTCGTGAATGGATTTCACACGTGGGAGTGTTTTCATGTGTAAAGATTGCTTTTAGTCATGTCTTTGATCTGCCATTTTTTTTTATAGAACTCTTTTGTGTTATCTACTCATCTCTAAGCATGTCGGTAATCATTACAATTTATTTGGAGGTGTCTACCTAAATCCCAATGCTTTGGTTTGATGTTGGATTGTATTGCTACCTACCTAAGAATTAAGAACTAAAATGTGAAGCAAATTAGTATGTAGATTTTAGAGCCGGAGTAGATTGTACTTGGTGGCCTTTTCTTGTCTGAAACACCAAGAAGTAAAGAGCGTAGACAAAGTTCCTGCAATGATCTAAGAGATCGTGGAATTTTTGAAAATGTTGCTTCAAACCTTAGTTAGAAAATCATAGCCCACAAACAGGTGGTCAATACTTCTCTGCCTGACGCTGCTACATGAACAAATAGAGAAACAGCTGATGGCGCTATCCCACAACACATCATCACACCTAGAAATAGAATTTTTTTTTCTGACAATGCTCCCCAATAGAAAATTTCAACACTTGGTGGAGATAGATTGCTCTAAACAAGAGCCCTGATGAGGATTCATAAGAGGAAGGCACCATAGATTTAAGAGAGGATTTAGAAATCCTTTTTCTATACCACTTCACCTGCAGCTTTCTTTTTTTCTCTTGGGAATCGAATAATGTTGAAATCTCATTCAATGCTCCATGGCCTGTCTACAAGTTGACTAGATAGATGCACCTTCCCTTTCTCCCCCCACTCCTTCTTCTCGATATTTCCCCTTGACATGTTTATCTATCTAAATTCCATTTGATCCAGCTTCCTCCATGTCCCATCTGCATCCTTCCCAGTTCCCACACACTGATTACGGTATTGCTGTGAAACTTCCTTCATTGGTAACAAATAATCTACTCTTCTTCGGGGCCCCATCCCTATTGTTAGAGTATAATGCAGAATGGAGTACAAAATGTTGGGTGGCAGGGGAAAATGGAAGAAGTTTGGGGTATGTCAGGCTTCACACTTGAAAATTTGGCCTCACGCCAAACTCCCTATAACAGGCGAGACAAGAAAGCTTGAGAAGATCCTCAAAAAGCTTGAAATTCCATTAATTGTAGTCTAAAGCTCAAATGAGGCATTACATGTCTTTACATAGGTATATAAAAAACGTAGAACTAATCACGACCATCTAAACAGTTTTAACAGCCAAGATTAAAACATCCAAGTTAAAAAAAATTGTAAATATAAATAAAAACTCGAAATAAGATGAATAGGTGGGCTGGGCCCAAAGGGTTGGTCGACTCAAGGGAACTAGGGGTTTGTCCTACATGACCACTGGAGAGATGTGGGCTGACTTTGCTTTTCCTGCAATGGCTTGAGCTGATGCAAAAGGATCAATCAATTGGTGCTCCATGGAAATCCTGCCCTCTATGTTCTTCATAGATGAAATATCATCAAAATCCTTACTTGTCCTCGTCATCTCTTTGTGGCTTCAATATAGCTGAATGCCCTTCAAATGGAGAGTAGCAATTTGCTGACATGTGATTCAAGGGGGTTTGAGGGAGTTGACTGGTGGAAACAAATTCTTGTCATATGACAAGATGTTCCTCAGAATGTTTTGCACTAACATGCACTGACTGCTGGAAACATATTATTGTGATATCACAAGATGTTCCTCAGAATGTTTTACAAAAAGTGGCACCTTTTCAACCAGCAAATGGTTATTCTTTGGTACATTGTTGCCTCAAGCTGTGCCCACTACCTACCCCCTTTTCAGCTTGGCCATGTTGGTGTCGAACTTAGGTCTTTTCTGATATGTCTTTCCACATCAGCTTCCAGGAAGACATGTCCTCATCATTTGAAGGGCCAGTTGGATCCACCGGCTGCCACTTGAACTTCTTTCCCAGCCTTAGCCTCATCCTTGTTTCTCTGAATTTTCTTCTCTGATGAAGCAATCTCCATATTCCTATCATAGAGTGCCTGGAGCATGACCATTTTCTTTATTGCAAGCATTACTGGCCACAAATGAGGTAATTATATAATTTTCCCCTTCAACATTCTGACAGAGCTTTTCTGCTCCAACCTTCAGAAGATCTGGGTCTTTGCATTAATCATATAGCTCTGGCCTCTCCGCTGCTCATATCATAAATTTGCTTCTTACTTTTTCAAGAATGTATTTGAGCCTTTTTTTTCCTTCTTGTTGATTTGATATTTTTCATATTACACCATTCAAAAAAAAAATTCAGATAACATGATGTTGTTGTTATTCAGTTGTATTATGAATATTGATTTGGTATTATTTTTTTTCAAATAACACCATTAAAAAATCAGGTAACATGTTGTTGTTATTTAGTTGTACGGTGAATATAGTTGGCAACTGAAAATCTGCAGTTTATTTGGTCCCAACAGTGCCAGTTTTCAGTGGTCTAAATTGGTCGTCTCTGCAACTAATCACTGCTGATAAGCAATGGAACAAAACTTTATTCATCAAACAAATCGACACATTTAGTTGGTTGACTATTTATTGTTGAACATGGATGGTTGGTTAGTTGCCCTTTTCTTTTAAGCATTCATTTGCAGAAAAACTATTACATTGCTTGGACTTTCTGGTAGGATAGTTCTGCGCAGCACCACCTGTGCCCTGTGGCGCTCACCTAGTGGATCAATGAATGGTGGACTCCACTAGTATATATGCCAGCAGAAACAAACAGGTGGCTCTGTATGACTGGGCCATACATATTTTCCCTTCTTTTTTTATGCCTTTTGCTTTACGTCTTAAGTCTGTTCATAGTGGCTTGTAGCTTAAATCCTACAGAGTATTTTTGTCTCATGTTTATGTCAGTCCAAAGTTGAACCCTTCTTTATTTTTGCTTGCAGTGTCACACATTCTCATCGAGTGCATTATAAGCTGCCTCACATTATTCTATTATTAAGGTATCACTGGAGTCAGGGCACCAAAAACCAGAGAGATTTTCTTGGACTGGATTCAAGCAACAATTTTAACTATTCCAACTCATCACACACAAGAGGGCTGGGATATAGGACTACACCATACAGCTATACATCCCATCTTCCTTTCAGAAGAGACTTGCACCAGCATTCTCCAGAGGTTTCGACTACCAGTAGCTATTCATTTCTTCAATCTACTAGCCTACAACACTGGTTCAAAAATTGGCAAGAGTTAAGAAGACATAAGCTTACGGCAAGCACTTTTGGAGCAGCTATTGGATTCTGGAGAGGCCGTAGAGTCCAGCTCTGGTTGGAGAAACTTGGCCTGATTGAGCCATTTTCTGGGAATATTGCAACCTGTTGGAACAATATCCAGGAAGAAGTTGCGCTGGAACGGTATAAACTAATAACAGGGAATAGTGTATGTTTTCCCAAGTTTCAACTCTACAATAACGCTCATAGAGAAGATGATTGGCTTGGAGCTTCACCAGATGGGGTAGTTGAAAATGACGTTTATGGGTTGCCATGTGGTGGGGTGCTGGAGGTCAAATGTCCACTTCACCATGAAGAAGCTGGCCGAGCTATTCCTTGGTCTCGCATTCCCCTTCATTGCATGCCACAAGCACAAGGGTTGATGGAAATTCTGGACAAAAACTGGATGGATTTTTATGTTTGGACTCCAAATGGCAGTAGCTTATTTCGGTTACAGAGAGACCGTGAATATTGGGAGTTATTAAGGTCAGCTTTATCTGATTTCTGGTGGATTCATGTTCAGCCTGCAAAGGAGCTGTGCCATTTGGATCCAACAGCAGACCCTTTCACTGTAGTCAAGCATCTAAAGCCCGCACCCAGGCACGAACTCTGTAGCACCATCGTTTATGCAAGCAAATGCTTGGTTGATGAGTCCAAGCTTTTGGTGCGAGAGATTAATGGAAAGATGCAGAATTGAGGTGTATCTAAATGTGAATTTTGGTTGATCACCAGAATTGAGATTTGATGAACTTGGGAAGTCAATAGGAAACATGGACTTTACTGCTCAAAGCCGTTCAATGCTGGAAATGGAAAAACTGGCAGGTTGAGAAAAAGGAGACCTTGCACCTTTCAGCTTTTAAAGCGCTATGCTTTATTTGGGCGCTCTTTGTTTCAAATGGATAAGATGCTTTTCATCCAACCAAAATCGGTTAAATGTTGTAAATGCTCTTCTTCTTCGTTCTATGGCACTGGGGGCCGGCCGTGGTTTTTTTGGGGTTGGAGGGGAAACTCCATAGGCCATACAATGTGTTTCACCCAATTGGATGGCCATTGTTGTACAACATTTCTGTTCTCTTGCAATTTAATGCCATAAAATGACTCCAATAAAGTAGTTGCCGTGGTGGAGGTTGACAAATTTTATTTTGAACTATTGTGCATAATGAAGTTTCGGAAGCAATTTTCTTTGAGTGAACAATAAAATTCCTGAAAAAGAAAAATGGGAGCTGAGTTCACACAACAGCAATTACAAGTGTGTAAAGTATGATAAGATGAGTTATTAGGCCTCCTTTTGTCAATGCACTGATGTATTTTGATTATTTCTCAAAAAAATAGAGAGACTAAATGCAGTACCAACCAGTACAGCATTTGAAATGGTAACTCAGTTTTATTGGATATAACGTTGTTTCAGTGGTGAGGGCCATTCTGCCGTCAGTTTCTATTTTGTTTCTGTGAGGGCCATTCTTATCAAACCACCTTTTTATAGGTGGTTGGATGAACCTCATTGTATGCACAGTGGAAGCCCTGCTATTTTCATTTTTCTAAGTTCACCCTATTACATAACTGTCTTTATAAAATGTAATAGGTTTAAGAGAATTTGTTCTGTTCCAGCAAGATAGAGGAAGAAATTTTCATATGTAATACAAGTGACAAAAAAAAAGGTCAAAATAATTCCAATATATACCTGCAAAAAAATTTATGCTGCATTCTGGTAATGACCTTTGTGGCCTTTTTTTTAGCAAGACTTTATGTTGAACTTTATTTTGATGTCATGCCATGGACTGCTATTCTGAAATTGCTGGGTCTCATATGATATTACTGAAGCTAATGTTAAATAGTTTGAAATTACTTTTTTTATCCAATGAGAACCTTACTCCCAAGAAGTTGGTTTGAACTGTTTGTTTGCTCTCTTTTTTCTTGTTTCTTTTTTTTTTTTTCCCCTTTGGGTTGATTTAAGAAGAAATTTGAGGTTTTCTTTAGAATCTAAGTTCTACTTGAATCACTTTCTCTGGGACCGGAAAAATGTCTGTGCACTACTTGAAACCTTTGACTTCTTCATCCCATTAACCTTGGATCAACGCCATAGCCCCATGGCACTTAACCATCGTCACTGCACCACATGTTGGTTGGTGCCACACTGCCACTGCATACCCACACCATGCAGCAAACATGCCAACCAGCCACTCCTGCCTGATAAATTTTTAAAGAACTAGGAGGGTAAACAATGTTACTCAAATCCCCTCTAAATATCCCGCGTTCTAATTTGTTCTAAATTCAGCTCCCAAAAATACTAGGAAGCTCTTTTCCTGCTACTTTTTCTCTCAAAAATTTTAAAATACTTAGATTACCTTTTATAGAAATAAATACATCATTCAATTACTCAATATTCTCCTCATTTCCTTCTCCGGCATCCTTATGATCATTTAATGATTGGTAATTTAGTATTTTAAGAAAATTGAGAGAAAAAGTCACCAGAAAGTACTTTTAATGGATGGATGTCCTTAATTGAAAATTTCTTTAAAAACTTAGGGATTAATTTGAAAAGTTTTGAAACTTGTATCCTTTTTAAAAATAAAGTAAAACATTAGGGCCTTATTTGAAATTAAAAAAAACTAGGTTTGGATTCAAATCCTACATAACATGTGTTGTATCTAGACCTAGTGCCAACTTTTCTACAGCTGCCTATGTGGGCTTATTTCTCTTTTCGCTTTCCAGGGACTTGGGAAGATCATCTAGTTTGCACTACAAGGTTGGATGACATTGCTCCCTTGCGTCACAATGGTGGCATCTGTCTTTGTTGTGAAGTCATTTTTGGAGATGGCTCCTTGTATTCTACAATAATCCAAGTAGCATCTCCATAAGTTTATTCGGATATTCGAAACGCTCAATTCCTAGGCCATTTGTTCTCCCATCAGCCTCTCGGTTGGTGTTTGCCAGCCACAATTTAAATAAAAAAAAAGGAAAATTTTCAAATAAGGCTTTAAGTTTTTGCCTTCAAAAAATAACACAAATTTAAAAAAAATTCAAATTAGTCCCAAGTTTTCTAGAAGTTACCAATTAAGGACATCCATTCATTTAAATAGTGTGTCCATGGGCCCGACCTGGCCCAAGTTTAGAAACATTGGCCCATGCCTAAAATGGGCTGTAAACTCAAGCCAGAGCTTGCCCATTTAATCAATCAAACCAGGCTGAATCGAGTTTTTTTTTCAATTTTGTGGCAATTTAAGTAATTGTTTGTACTAATTAAATTAAATTACATGCATTCCTTACATGGGCTAGGCTGAATCAGGTTTTTTTAAATCAATTTTATAGCCATTTTGAATAATGTTTGTATTAATTAAATTAAATTACATGCATTCCTTATGCGGGGCTGGGCTTTGGGCTTTCCATCACTTAGTTCAAGCCCATGCCAAGGTTGGCTGGGCGCGGGATCGGACTCGAGTTGACCTAGCCCATGAACACCCCTACATTGAAAAAGTACTTCCTATCGACTTTTTTCCCGATCGCCATAGGGATGCTGATTGTCCTTGATCATCATGAAGATGCCAAGGAAGAAAATGTGGAGAATATAGAGGAATTGAATGAGGATTTTATTTCAATAAAGGTTAATCTAGGTATTAAAAAAACTGAGCAAAAAGGTTGCCGAAAATAACTTTAAATGGATAGATGTCCTTAATTGGAAACTTTTTATAGAACTTAGGGTACGTTTGGCATTGTGTCATTTGGATGTTCGGATGATCCCACGAGATAAGGTTACAGAAAAATTGTTTGGCATGTGCAAAATTAGTGTTTTGATTTTTGATATCGTGGGAATTAATCTCAAAATGTTGACCCGTTGGTGAAAGAAGGTCGAAAGAAATATATATATATATATTATTTTTTTAAGAAACAACTTTTTTGCACACATGTTTCCTACTTGTTGCTTACCTTGTTTTACAAAGAGTGGCTCCAATTTGCAATTCTTAAATGTGGGTCATATTGTCACAATCATAAAAAAGTGGAATTTTATAATTTCTAATTTCTTTTAATAGTAGGATCCCATTATAAATCCTCTTAGTGTGGGCCCCATGTTCTAATTTTTAAATGTAGGCATCACGATGCAATTTCTAAAGATGGGTCCCGTGTCCACTATCATGGAAAAAGGTGACCTTACTTTATAATTATTAAAAGGTTATCACAATAACAAAAGGTAGAGCCATATTGTAATTTCTATGAATGTGGGCCCATATTGTAAATCATATAAATATTGCCTCATGTTTTAATTTTTAAAGATGGGTACCATGTAAATTTTAAAGGTGGATCCTGTATTCACAGTCAACATCTAAAATGGCCCCACATTATAATTTGTTCTAGTTTTTAAAGATGGCACCGCATTGTAATTTCTAAATGTGGATATTGTGTACAAAATTACAAAAATGTGGCTATATATTGTAATTCCTACTTGTGGGTCAAATAGTCATGAACACAAAAGATGGACCCACATTATAAATCTTATAAATGTGGGTCCCATATTCATATTGACAAAAGGCAAATGCATATTATAATTCCTATAAATGTAAGTCCACCTTATAAATCTTATGAATATGGTTCTCACATTTTAATTTTAAAGGTGAGTATAATGCTATAACTTTTTCGGCAAGTCTAATGTATAACATTAATAGAGTGATACAAACAATAAGAGGTGTAGCCCACATTTTAAATCTTGTGATTCTCTTGTTTCTGTTCACTAAAACAAAATGTTATAATGTTACTAAACAAGTTCTTTAAGGTATGGTATAAGCACAACTCGATATAAGCATAACCTAATCTAAGCATAAAATTGATAACCAAGAAAATAATGTCAAACGGGCTATTGGAAAACTTAAGTCCTTTTTTTTAAAATAAGGTAAAAAATTAAGGCTTTATTTCAAAATCTCTAGAAAAATTTCTTGTTCCAAATTTGAATTTGAAATAAGATGCACATGTACATTAGGACAACTAGATAAAATAGTTTGAATTTTTTTTAAACAATATGCAAGTGACATTAAAAAATAGTAAATGATTAAATGAAGAATGCAGTACTCAAATATAAATATAACTCAAACTATTTAGATTATATATATATTCTTTGAGGAAAGACTTGGGTAGAATGTCGTTGGGAAAAACACAAAGAGTCTACGATTACATTATGCATAATGAAGTCAAACGTAGAATACCACCAAACATTCATGTCATCGACAAATTGAGCATGCCCAGCTAACTTTGAAATACTGCATTATCATCTCTTCTACATGAACTATTTCTTATCTAATTAAATGTTGTAGAAGAGCCATGATCTCATCAAACAAGGGGTCTTGTCTCGAAAGGCTAGGAAATGAGGAGTTGAGAGCATTAATCATCTATAAAAAGTCTCTTTTAAGGATGATGTCATGCACACCAATATTACAAACTATTTGAACACCTCTCAATGCCTCTATGGCCTTAATATTATTAGCCTCTGTCAACCATGTTTTTACTTTGCTCACAGCTGTAATTACATTCCTCTTGTCATCTTGTAAGATAGCTCTTACCCCCGCTTTATGTACATATTCAAATTAAGCATCATCTACATTAAGCTTGAAGACACCTTGAGGAGGCGAGATGCTTATATAGAACTTTTTCTTTCTAAATACTATTTTTTGATGCCCAGATTCTTCTGAAATCTTAAATCAAATTCAGTTCTGTAACTACTTTTGGCTTAGTGATATATTATATACCATACTATTTAGATTCTTAAAACCTATATATATATATTATATAACATAATATAATACACTATGTAAATGTAATCATCACCATGGATCCTCTATATTTCAATTTCTTCCCAATGAAAATATAATACAATGCTCTTTGAAACTGAAGAATTTCATTACTCAAATAATCTGGTACCCATCTGTGATCCTATCTCAGCCCTCCCTTTACTTCGATGATGTCCGAGTACCAACATCTCTTTTCAATTATATTTTTGCTCTGCTGGTCCCACACACTTGCCTAAGCTTAAACTAGCCGCAGAGACAGCGAAAATGCGCACGCTAAACACTCAACTCTTCCACGTGACTTACTCATGACTTACTCAACCTAGTCCGCCTTCGCTTCTCCCTGGCATTCCCACGCGACCCGACCCCCTGTCTCCGCTCCCTCCACACTCGTAGTTCCAACCCGCTCTAACTTGCATAAACCCTACAAAAACCCCACTGCTAAAACAGCTCGTAATCATCCACAAAAGCTGTTGAACCTCTCGTCTTCTCAATCTCTTTCTAGGGTTAGGGTTTCGAATCTGCAACTCCAATGGCGGATTCGACGGAGGACGCCAAGAATCTCATACGATTAGAGGAAGAATCTGAAGGAAACAGCATCGGAACCAGCGATTTCATCTTCCGAAAGATCGGAAGCTCCGTCCCTCTCAAGCCTTCCGATTCCACCTTCGACTTCGAAACCGCTCCTTCCCAGGCTCTCGCGGTCTCCGAGCGGTTCGGCGTCCTATTCCTCGCGCATTCCGAAGGTCAGCCTCATTTCTTGCTGAATCTGGCATTGTCTTCCGATCCTTTTGTTTTCATCATTGTTCGTTTCTAAATGCGGGATTTGCTTTTGTTTCTTGGGTTTGGATCTAGGGTTTTACGTTGCAAAGACGAAGGATGTCATCGAATTGGCGAAGAAGATTAAGGAAAAGGGGAAGGGTTCGGGTAGTATTCAGGAATTGAGTATTGTTGATGTTACTATTGGTAGGGTTTCTATATTGGCTTTGTCTACCGACTCTTCTGCACTAGCTGCTTGTGTTGGTGGAGAGATTCACTTGTTCTCCGTGGTTTCGCTTATCAATAAGGTATTACTTTCCTTCTTGTTGTTTTTGCTGTAGCTGAGGGTGTTGTTTGTATAGTTGTTTTGCATATCGAGCGTGCTTTTGATGATACAAGAGACCTGAATATCACCGCAGAAAGAATGGATAGTGCTCTTGTGTGTTCTGGGGTTGGGTGGAGTGGAGAGCAGAAAGCACCCCAAGTTGGATAGTGCTGTCTACATTTCTGCCCTATGCCGGAAATGCCTTTTCTCAAAGTTTCTCAGCATGCCCACTTACTGTGCCTACTTATGTTGAAGGCGTAATTTGATTTCGGTCAACCCCCATGGCATTTATAGTCCCTACTCCGAGGGACTCAGGTCGCATGGCTGTTTACACACCAATAGTATGGTTTGTGTATCAGATTCGAGGTTGCCCCCTTGTGGTATGAAGTGATTAGGTTGAGCTTTTAGTAGATATTAGGTTCATCTTTCTGGGTGAGGAAGAGAACCTGTTCGGAATCTTTCTCCTAAAAAAAGAGGCCAGAGCTAGGTCAGTCATCTTCAATAGAAGTGCGGATGCATTGAGATAATAAATATTGAAGTTCTCTGCTTAGAACTTCAGGTTCTTGCATAAGTTTAATTTCCAGAATCAATGGTAATAAGCAACACCAGCTGTTCAGTTGTGCAGTCTAAATTTCTTTAGAAGTCAAAACAGGCGGCAGAAGAATTCCTACATGAAGTAAAATTTGAACATGAGGAACTGGGCACCTACAACTCTGTGTTGTGCTGATGCAAAGAAGACACAAAGTGGAAGTAAATCTAGTTCAATGTAAATATTTTGTTTGTGCTCACCCGCTATAGCACCAGTAGTATCTTCCTATGGTGTCTTCACATTTATGAGCTGGCAATCATTGAGTCTTGGAAATCTTTTTTTGAATTCCTTGCAGCTGTCCATCTACATGTTATAGGCAATGGCTACCAAAGTAACAGCATGGCACTGTGTCTGTTCTAACAATAGAGTGTTTGCTTGCTAGGGGGATTGAAGAGTTTTAAGAAGTGACATCCAAGTGCAAGTCGACTTGGACTTTGTCACTATCTATGAGTCCTAAAGGATTGAAGGACTTGACTGAGTCCTCTGGGAATTCCTCCTAACTGAAGATTCCTGAATTTTCTTGCCATTTTTCAGTCACTTCCATTAGAAGTTTCAAAGAAAAATAGAAGCTTCGAAATCTGATTTTGAGGCTTAGGGGCTGTTTCTTTACCAGAATTTATGACAAGAATTTGGGATGTTGCGGTTTTTTGGACATGATTAGGTGGCTTGTCCCCTCGCATTTGAAATGCCATGTTTCTTTCACCATAATTATTAATTCCAGCTAACCTACAAGGTCTCAAATGACATTTTGGAATTCTACTCTCTATGCATTTTGTTGGAATTTCAAATGCTCCACAAGAGGTGGGATTGGGAATTCCAAGTCCACCTCAAGGGATAGCCTTTGGTGGATTTGAAATTCGCCTAGACATGAATTATTAGAATTCTGATAAAGAAACAGAAGAGGCCCTAAGTATTCTTTCAGTCATATCCACTGGCTGGAGTGTATATGGATGTGCCTCATTATGGTCATAACAGGGCACACTTCTGTGATGGGTCTGCAAATCAGCAAGAGATTTGTCTCCTTTTTTATTTTATTTTATTTTAAGCTTTACCTTGATGGAGTCTGGCATGGTGTAATTGGTGAAGAAGTCCAAAACAATAGTTATGTAGTTCTCCTTTGTTCTTTTCATTACCTACCTTTCCCTTCCTTTCTTTTATCCCTCTTCCTTCTGTTGCAATAGTTAGGACTCATGCCTCATCCCCTTTTCCTTTCAGTTAGGACTAGGCTCCAGATACACTTTTGAGGCCTGAATGTTTTGTCTTCAGTCAGGACTAGGTTTCAGATAGGTTTTTGCAGTGCTGGGTCTGGCCTAAATGCTGGGCTGGATGTTTGGTGACTTGTAAAGTCAGGAGCAAATGGGTCTGGGCAAGGTTGAGTAGCCAAAGGGTTTATCATTTTTCTTATCTTTACCTTTTAAAGTTGTTTTTGGGGGGTAAAAAATTGGCCAAAATCCAGACTTGCCCCGACTCGAGCATGTCCAAGCTTGGGGCCAAGGCCAAGTTTTGAAACCTTGGTTATAAGTGTTTTTTAGCTATCAAATGAACTTCTAGGTGATGCATGGAGTCCTGTTTTGGCATGTATTGATGTGCAAATGTATTTCTCTCTCTCTCTCTCTCTCTATATATATATATATTTGCTGTCTTATGCATATAAGCTTTCCTCTTTTTTTTTTTTTTTTAAATGATAACTCATAAACTGTATCTTCTGTGCTTTTTGAGTGGTTATTGTGCATGTTTTCTGAACTGTTCTATTTCTTTCTCTCATCACTGTTTGGAGGAGAAAGACCCATCTTTTTCAAGTTCGCTCAGTGAATCAAGCCATGTTAAGGACTTGAGATGGAGAAAAAATGAGGAAAATTCTTATGTTGTTCTTTCAAATGATGGCAAGCTGTATTATGGAGATTTGGAGAGCCCTCTGAAGGATGTAATGGACAGTGTTCATGCTGGTTAGTGTTTATTTTTATTTTTACTTATAGATTTCTATTCCACTTGAGCTTCGCCATTAATATTTTATTCAAGCTAGGCACCTATATTTATAAAGTTGGAGGCACACTGTAACTTTTTGGCATAGTATGGATGGACTTGGAACAAAAACTTGAACAAAGTGGAAGCTTTTACCCTGTTGCAAGGTTTAGGTCCAATATTTTGCCATTAGTAGGCTCAAATGTGCCAGTTTGACTTTGACATGATTGTATTGTGATATTATCAACTTTAATTTACTGGATTTATGCATGGCCTCATACATGGTTGTTTGGGGTTAATTACATTCAATTATATCCTTGAGTGTCCCTTATCATAATCCACCATCCCTAATTACAATCTTCTAAGTTGGTATGATACAAAGATGCAGGCGAGGTAGTCCTGCAGACTATGCTAACTGCTGAACCTTACTGTTGTATATGGTCTGGAGGAACATTCTAACTTTTTAAAATTCCAACATGCAACCATGAGTTTTTACGTGTGCCAGCCAAAAGCAGTTTAGCATCGTAGGTGCCCACTGAGGCTATGCCATTCGTGTGGGAGTGGTCATGGAATCTTTAAAATTAGACTATTGTTTAAAGCTCTCTGATAAATTGTATTTTTCCCAAATTGAGCATCAGTCAGGATGTGTTGACTCACTTCTTTTTTTTTTTTTTCAGTGCGTGTGTATTTGTGTTTTTGTTTAGGGGTTTTTTTTTGGGGGGTTTGGGGGGTGGGGGGTGGGGGGGTGGGGAGTGGGGAGGGATGGGTTGTGGTGGTGAAGGGTTTAGATTGATCATAGATGGGCCCCAAATGCTGGAGCTCCTTTAGCATAAATTAAGGTAGCATAAATTAAGGTTTTTGCATGTAGATAATTACAATGCGTTATTAAAGTTATGTCTGTTACCCAAAAAACAATTAGTAACGATATTTAGTTGATGATTTTGAATGATGCTAACACCCAAGCCCTAATCAAACTAGATAACTACTCAGTACTCATTGAAGCAAACCTTATATAATACAAGGTTTTCTGTAAAGCATCTTGTTTCTAAAACCCTACAACTTTTATAATGACTATTGAAAAAAAGTTGAGATTGGTCCCAACTCCCAATGAGAGGCCTTTTTAAAGTCAAATCTCCATTCGATCTAAACATAATGATGACAGTGCAGAAAAAGTAAATAGCAGTATGCAGTGGATTCCTCCAAAAAGATGAATTCTGCCTCCGAAGTCTACATAAAATGAGCAACAGATAGTAGTTGGGAATAATTATCTATCTCTGGGACTACGTGTGTCACTAGTTAAGGAATAGTTCTGTAGTTTTATGTTAATGTGGCTAATTTTATTCATTATACTTGTCTAACTTGCCTAACAACCCCCCTTCCCCACTTGCAAAAAAAAAAAAAAAAAAAAAAAAAGGCCCCTTGACTCAGTGTGGGTGGGGAAAAATAGCCAACGGGCTACTCTCCAAGCCAATGGCTTAGGGATATGGATCCATAGGATTGAATTGTCTTGGTCTCACACCACAGACACACAGCCTAGAGAAAACTCTATGGAGAGATTTTATTAATCAATAGAACTTGTCCCTCAAGAGGGATTACAATCCCTAATCTATTCTTGGAAACAATTCTATCTAAAATAAGAGTCTGAAGCAAATAGAACTGTCCAACTACTCTAGTAGCTTTTCCTAAAATTGAGCTACTACTAGAAAATAGGAAATATAAACTTGGATGACAATTTGCTGGAAAGATCGTAAAGTTTCCCTAACAACTTGCCTGACCTGAATGTAATAGCCAAACAAAAGGGGATTAAAAAAAAAACTACTGCTAAGGCAGGTTGGGTTGTTGACCACTTCAGGTGTAGGTTGGGCCTTAACACACTAATGACAACTTGACCTGTTTCCACTCTTATACATGAAGTATGCACTCATCATGTAAGTTTTTCTAATTCTTTCCATTGTTGTTGTTATTGTTTTTTTTCCCCCTCAATTGCAGTTGATTGGAGTGTGAAGGGAGACTACATTGCAGTAGCGAAAGAGAATACTTTGAGAATCTTGTCATCTGATTTCAAGGAACAATTTCATATGCTTTTTTTGTTTCAACCATGGGCCAATGATACTGATCACATCACACAAGGTATTTTGCTAGCTATTTGTTTTGTACTTCCCATTTCTGCTTTAAGTGTGTTTTACGCATGCTTATAAGAAAGGTGTTGGAAGACTGTTCCTTATTTAGTTTTCAGACATTGAACAAAAGATACTACATGATCTTTCTTCTCCACTGGGATTGAGTCAATTCTTTTTGGGATTGAAGATTTCATTAGATTATTAATCAATTAGAGTGAGTATCTTTACTTGTCTCTTTTTTTTCTGGCATTGTTTGCTTTTGATTAGTTAGGGTTGGAATTTTGGATTTCCATTCAATTAGGGCTTTCCTATGGATGCATTATTGGCTCAGTTGTTTCATGACCCGAGCTCAAGCTACATCCTGTGTGTAGTGGCTCAACTCAAGCTTGGCTCTGCTTGGTGTGTATGTAATATGAAATTTTATGTTTTAAATAGTTATATAACAAAACAATTTTAATACATTATAAATTAAATGGTTCCCGTGTGCTTAGATCTTTACTCAAAAGTTGTATTAATTGGATGACCCAAACCTTCTTCTAGTTGGTGGCTTCTTCCAAGCGGATATTTCTGTGATTTAATTCATTGATCTGTAGTATGCCGAGCTTACATCTTTTTTTGTTTCAATGATAACTTGTATTAATCAATGTCTTATGATTCAGGACCTAAGAAATATTGAATGAAATGCAAGTAGAGATCAAATATCCAAATAATATGCACACCAATTAATGTAAAGTTGGCACCGGCACAAGATCATAATTAAAATTCAGCTAGGGTTATTTGTTTTGATCTACCATGTAAATCGGTCCCGTAAGTCATTTTCCGAAGGTGGGGAGATGGATCTGTGGAAGTTAGAACTCCCAACTAATCTAGGGATTCAAATCTAATCAATTTCAAAGTGGAATTTAGATCTAAACAACAGATATTCTGCGCAACTATTGGTTAATTCAGTGTTCAGATTTGAATGGATTGTATTAATAGGGTATTCTTCCAATATGAGGGAATCTTGGGTCCAAATCTAGGGTTCTGATCTGTCCAATATGGGTGATATTCAGACCCAGTGGCTATTGAGGCTGCATCTTACCTGATTTCAGATCTGATTGCAGGGTTTTAAATGGCCAAACTTTACATCTAGAACTGTTGAGAAGGTTTTCTTATGTTTAGCAAATATTTGGCTAGATCCAAGAGGAGGACAATGACTTTCTTGGGGTGCAATGCAGAAATCTAGATGGATGGGGTGGAAATCTTAACTAAAGAAAGAATAAGATGGAGATTACCTTTTGTGAAGATCGATTCCTTGGCCTTATATCAAACTCCCCAACTAGGGCGAGGAAATATGAAAAACTTGCATGGAAACATCCAAAAAAGTTTTCATGGAAGAAGATTTCTTTTTTTATTCATTAATAATGGCCTCCAAGGATGGAGTTACAACTTAAAAGGAAAGAGAACTTAACCCTAGTGTTGGATAGTTGAGATTAAATCAACCTAAAAGAAATAAAAGAAAAGAAAGAAAGAAAGAAAAAGAAAAAGAAAAAAAAAGATGTGCATGGGAGGGGGGGACTTGTGCATGACTTGTTGTGTGCAAGTCCACTCCTCACGAAGCCCTAAGGCCTTATTTTAGTTGTGGTAGGGCCCCCCACTCTACACACCTAATGAAAACACATACCATGGGACCCGTTTCTAATTAATAACTCTACTAAAATACCTAGGTCCTTCATTTAAAATGAAAACAGCTTTAAAATAGCAACAACTCTTCCCCCTTGGCACATCCCAGTGTGGGGCCTTCTGCTTGAATGCCTAGGGAGATCTTCAAAGGTGTGTCTTCCTCCGAACCACGATCCAACAGTGGATCTTTTAAACCGTGATGGATTAGTCCCATAAAAGGGTAATTCATCCATAGCGGGACCATGTGGTTTAATTTTTTGTCGCTCCTTGACTTGATGCCCCCATCAGCTTAACAGTACAAAAGTTATATACTGGAAAATAAAGAGAAATACCAAAAAACACAGTTCTCCAAAAGAGAAAAAGAAAGGCAAAAAACCAAGCTGAAAAAATCTGCCCATTACAAAAGAGGAACGCAGGCACCTCCAAAAAAAATCAAAAGATCACCTCCCTCTAATTAAGAAGAATGATATCTATAGGCAGACCACAAAACTCCTGGTGAACAGACACCCAAGAGGCAGCCAAAAGTCTGGATCTGGAAACAGAAAGAAAAGGCTTGTTGGATGAGAAAACTTGGGTTACATCCATGTTACTCCATTCGTTCAACTATTGGTTCCCGTGTGCATGGAGCTTTACTCAAAAGTTGTATTAATTGGATGACCCAAGCCTTATTCCAATTGGTGGCTTCTCCCGAGCATTCAACTTGCTCGACTGTTGAGATCAGGTGTTTAAGAATTATGATTGATTTTTCTCCTCCAGCTAACTATAAGTCTGAAGTTTTGGACATTTTTTACTTGACTTACATTTATGTTATAACGAATTAATGGCGTTGGAAAGGTTGGACTCAGCACAGTTGGAAGCTGCTTAGCGTCACAGCAGTTTGTTTGATCCCAGTCATTGTGTTGTAATCTTTATTTTTGTTCTGTTTTTTTCTACTGAAACCCATCATACACAAAAAGAAAAGATCGCTCCTATTATTTTAGTTGACCTATGTTAGAATCTTGAGCAGCTAAATCCCTTCTTTTGTCCTAAATAGTGGATTCTATCAAGTGGGTACGGGGTGACAGCATCATCATCGGATGCCTCCAATTGACTGATAAAGGTGAAGAGGAAGGTTATTTGGTTCAAGTGGTCAGCAACAATAACGAAGAACCTATTAAGGTTATTGTCTTGTTCTTCCTTTTCCTATTTCTGCAAGCCAACTGATATTCTAAATTATTTCTTAATCCTTTTTACTCGTGGGCATACTGTCCTAGTTTCTCATTTTCATAATTCTCATGCTCTCTTCCATTTGCTCTCGAAGTTGAACTTGTTAGATACTTCTAATAATTCTAGACATACAGTATTCACTAAAAATTCCTGATTCTAATATATATATATATGGTGATATTCAAGTCTGTTCTCACCTACTTGCCGTGAGAACATTTTATGGTGGGTCCCATTTGGAGATGGGACCAGGGGGGATGGAAAGATCCATGCAGGACCACCCCATATATCAAGTTTGGCCCCAATCACATATCCCTAATCGCATCATCCCTGGCCCACAAATCCAGTCCATTTGGATTGGTGTACAGTAGATCTAACCGTCCAGTAAATTTAGATTTGACCGAAACTTGGGGCGGTGCGTCTATCAGGGGGTCCCATGTGTATTTTTAGGTTTGGATTGTGTGATAGATGGGCCCCACTTAGAGTTCTTACAAAAAAAACGGTGAGAATAGTTCTCAGTTGAATATATCTGATTTATATATATACATGTATAATATATGTGTATATATATATGTTTTGTCAGTGACTTTGATCTTTAATTCTAATGTCTAATTTATGGCCTGTGCAACTATTTGTGCTGAATTGTTGTTCAGGATGATTAATCTCTTTTATTCAAGCAAGGACTTGTTTAGTATAAGGAAAGTAATAATTAAGACATAGGAGCAAATTGGAATATTAACTTGAGGAGGCTGGTAATTTTTAGTAATGGTTGGCAACTGTCAAAATTCGCAGGCTTTCATCGTTTGTAAAGCAGGAAGCTAGTTTGCACTAGGGTGAAACTTGGGCAGGATCCAGACCAAACCAAGGCAAAACTAGAGATTTGTTTGGGTATTTTTGGGGCTCAGGTTGGGTATGTCCTGAATGTATAAACCTAATTGGAATTCAGGTAAGCTTTGGGCTGGATTAAATTGACTGGTGTTTTTGAAATAGACAACAAATTAGGAGGCATGACTAGTTTTAAGTTGATTTGAAAAGGCTTGCTGGACGAAAGTCCTTATCATTGGATCTGGCCTCGAAGAAGGCATGTGGATGGGTTTGGTTTTTCGGAGGACCGAGGTCAACGATCTTGAAGAAGGCTTATTGTGAAACCATTCAGTGTGCTGGTCTACGACTTATAAGAAAGGCTTATTATTGAACCAAATGTTTTATAGGTCCATGACCCGAAGAAGGCTTAATGTGGAGCTGATGAGCTCATTGGCCCTTGTCTGCCCATGTCTTTAAAGAAGTCTTGTTGTGATACTGCACGGCTCATAGGTCGATGGACTTGAAGAGGGCCCATTGTGAAGCAATGTTTTGACAAGTTTTCCCTCTGTCGATGACCCTGAAGAAGGCTTTAACTTGGGTGGTTGTTGGGTCTGGCCGTGAAGAAAGCTTATTGGGTCCAGCTATTTGTAAGTCCATGACCTTGAAGCAGGCTTATTGTGAAACACTGAGACCACGTGCTTTCTGATCCAATATCTTGAAGAAGAGCTGTGGTGGTGTCTAATTTTTCTGGTCAGTGTGGCCCCGAGATAGGCTTATTGCGAAGACTGTTATTCAAAACAAAAGCCTTGAGAAGGGCTTCTTATGAGGTCGATCTGGTAAACTTTGGTCTTATAACCTCATGTTGAGAAGGAACTTTAGTCTTTCAACATAGGCTAGGTCGTTTTTGTTGGATGTTGAATGCTAGAGTGCTTTCTGATCCTAAGCATATGATTGTCCTGAAAGACACAGATCAAAGAGAAAGCATCTTTTGATTTCATTACTAAAGCCACAAGTGGAAAAATTTTACAGAAATTTGAACTGAAAGAATTTTACTGGGCAAAGTTTAATTTTACAACATGAAGATAAAGGGGCAGTGCTGCTGATTTTTCACAGAATTAAAGAAATCAAGAGTCATCTTAGGGTTGGGATACCATATTGTATTGTGTTGTTTGGATACTTAAAATGTTTCTGCAGTTTTAAAGTACAGACAATTGAAAATTAATGCATGGGCCATGGAGAACGCCACATATTCTGTAGTGGCATGTTTGATTTGCATCCAATTTAACATAATGATTTCCCTGGCTTTCACACAGCTAATTGCTGCATTTAATTGAAAAAAGTAAAAAACGTAATGACCTATTTACAAGTTAACATGTCACACAACTTAAATTCACCAAAAAGAAGAGCAATAACATAAGAAAAGTAAATACTCAGGCCATATGGCAAGTAAATAAGGTGATCGTGCCTCATATGAACTTAAAAGTGATCTTATCTCATCTGAACTTAATGCTGTTTTTATTTAAGTTGATCACTATGTGCATCCAATTTAACCTAGTTATTTTCTTTCACACAGCAAACTACTGAATTTAATTGAAAAAAAAGGGAAATTTAATACCCTATTTACTAGTTAACATATTACACGACTTAAATGCACCAAGTAGAAGGGCAATAACATGAGAAAATTTAGTTCTCAGGACATAATGCTAGTTGATATGGTGATCTTGTCTCATATGAACTTAATGCTGTTTTTATTAAAGTTGATCACTATGTGCATCCAATTGAACCTTGTTATTTTCTGTCTTTCACACAGAAAACTACTGAATTTAATCGAAAAGAAGGAAAATTTAATGGCCTATTTACTAGTTAACATGTTACACAACTTAAATGCACCAAATAGAGAGGCAATAACATGAGAAAATTTAGTTCTCAGGACATATGGCATGTTGATATTGTGATCTTGTCGCATATAAACTTAATGCTGTTTACTAAAGGTGTGTTACTATGTCTTTTCCTGTAGGCTTCCTCCAAGCCCTGTGTGATTTCATTTTGCGAGTTATTTGCTTGTCTCGATGATCAGATATTACCCTTTGGAAGTGGTCCATATTTATTTGCAAGCTATTTAGAGCGTTGGTATGGCTGGATTCTCTCTCCCACCACTTTGCATTCCTAGAAAAGCAAATGCTTAGAGTCCTATTCATGTCAAGTTCTGGTCTGGAAATCATTGACCCAGTATTTTTGTTTCATGCTGGAGATCTGATTCAAATGCATGGTTATTCTATTACTGGCCAGCCATTATTGATGCAGTTTTTTTTTAATCTGTTCCATAGATATATTAATTGTCGTATTTGATTATTGGCTTTTTTTTTTCAAAAACCGTAATAGTTTCTTCTTGATCAAAAAGGTGCGATTGTATTTGCTAAATGCTAGCTATATATATTTTTTGGGACAATTCTAACCACATTTTTGACAATGCATGAAAAATAATATAGTACCTTCTGTAACTGGTACATCTTTACACCAATATCATTGCATTTTTTACCCAAAAAAGCATAGATTCCTGGATAGAGCTAGTCAGTTTGTGAAAGCATATCCAGTTTAGGGGGTTGTCTATCTTGGAAGCTCTGCCGCTGGACCTCGAGATCATCTAGAGGTTCCATTAAGTTTTCAATGTCTCTTTCTCCCCACTGTCAAGGATTTCCATGATTTTTCCCCTGGGGAGGGGAGAGTGTTTTTGAGGTGGGGGTGGGGGGGGTGGGGGGGTGGTTGTTATTTCTTATTTATTTATTTATTCTAATCGAGTTTAATTGAGCATTGAAGGGACTAGTGGTACTGAAAAGGGGTCCATTGTATTGATTATTCGAGCACCTCTTCTCTTCTCTTTCCTCCCGTCTTTCTTCTTTGTAGTTAATTCTGAGCAACCCTGATCACTAGTTCAACCCTCAGCTTCAGCTTCTATATAAGCCCATTCACTATACTGTCTTTCACGAGGTTTTTCCTTGTCAAGGGCTGCTTCCTTAATGGAGGCTTTAATTCTGTTTCTTTTTTTTCCCCAGCCGGTGGCCTTGGCGGGTTTTATTATTATTATTATTATTATTTCATAACAGTAAATTTTATTTCAGCAGAAAAAACCAATGAATACAACAGAGAGAAAACCTCTCAAACCAGGACAGAGCTCAAATGGAAAAAAGAAAAGAAAAGAAAGAAAACAGAAACTAGACATCAAAGAGAATAGAAGATTGTGAAATTCCCTCCTTAGCAAGAGCATTTGCCGTGACATTAGCCTCCCTAAGCACGCGATGAAAAGAGGCTCCAAGCTGATTTGAAATATGCTGCACTTCCTCCACCAAATCTCCCAATCTCTAAGGATAAGAAACTCTGCCAGAGCCCCACTGAATAGCTGAAAAAGTGTCACCTTCAAGAATTGCATTATAACCAACTAATCTCGGCAGCTCACAGCAACCCACCAACAAAGCATAGACTTCAGTTTCATTAGGACTCGAAGAATCCATGGGCCCAAAATAGTTTCTTGTCACCTTACCCTGACAATATTGAACTACTCCACCAATTCCACCACGACAAAGCTTATGAAAATAACTACTATCCAAAATTTAGTTTGAGAACACCAGATGTGGGACTTGGCCAAGAAGTTCTGTGCAATACTTTCTGACTCCAAGATCCCTCCAGGATAGGAGCCAGTGTTGTCAAGATCGTTTCGATTCGGCCGAAACATCCGAGTTTTCTCGTTTCGAAGCCTATTCCGAACCGAACATCTCGACTGAAGATGTTCGGTTAAAATCTCGTCCAAATTCGCCGAAATTTAGGGTTTCGAACAAAAAACCCCAAATTCGGACGAACAGTATCCGAATCAACAGATTCGGACGAATCTAGGGCTTGACCGTTAAAGAAGAGAAAATTGATTGTAACCGAATCTCAATACGAAATAAATGAAAACAATCGAAACTTGAAATACCTGTTCTCGCATGCCAGCAACTCCTCGTCTTCCCCTGCAATTTCTTCGGCGGCATGCAACGGTTGCAACCTCATCAAAATCACATCCATCTATAAATAGGGCATGCAACCTCATCAAAATCGAAGATCGCTGCTTGTGGCTGCCGATATCTTCGCAGAGAATCCCGTTGGAGTGGCCGTTAGCCGGAGTTCCTGGATCGCTGAAGATCTTCGTTGCTGGCTTCCGATTTGTTCGCAAACAATCCCGTTGAAGCCGAATCCTCAGGTGCGCATGATTTCTTCTCTGCGTTGCTTTCCATTTCCTTCCTGCGTTTGATTTGATTTCCCAAGCTTCGTTTCCCCTCTGTTTCCATCTTCGTTTCCCCTCTGTTTCCCAAGCTCTGCGTCTGCGAAATACAAATGACTCGTTTCCTCTGCGAAATGCGAATGGGCTGTGGGAACGACTGTTTATATGGATTATACGAATGTACTTAACGAATGGGTTCATGGGCTGTGGGAAACGAGATTTGCTGGGCCTCACATAAACCATCACTTAACGGTGACCATCTGATCATGTTTGACATGCGGCCCAGAATTTTTTAACCATGTAAATACACGTGTGGCCCACCAATTTTTATCATGTTAATACCAAAGTGATGCCCACTTATTTGTATTGAATACTCAGTGAGTATTACTCACGCTGGCCCATTCTAATTTTTTTAAGACATATGATAGTTTATCAAAGTGAGGCCCACTTTTCTTAAACATTGTAGATGAGGTACAATTAACTTAACGTTGTGTGAAATTTGTTATTGGTTTACAGTTATTTCCTTTTTAATAGTTGAGACATTAAACTTATTATTTTTCGTTGTCTTTTGTTTGCTGCCATTGTATCAGAAATGAGTGATAATACACCTATATCATCTGTTGCTAATACAATTAGATCCGATGATCCCGCATGGGCTTATGGTCATATAGATCCAACCAACAACAAGCATGTAATTTGTTATTTTTGTAACAAGGTCATTAAAGGTGGTAGGATCACTAGACTTAAAGAACACCTTGGGGGCTTGAAAGGAGATATTGCACCATGTAAAAAGGTGCCAGCTGATGTCAAATGGCAATTGGAGAGACTTGTTTTGGAAGGTAAAAGGAATAGAGCCAAGAAAAGACAATTAAATGAGGAAATTGGAAACCCATATGGAACTCCAACGGGTGATGCAAATGAAGATGATATTGAAGTAGAAGAAATTGAACCATTCACAAATCCAACTACCCCCACCTCAACTAGTAGGAAGGGTAAAGAGAAGGTCCCTCAAACATCTATACAAAACAAAAAAAGGTGTGTGACCAATTTCTTTGCACCACGAACGATGCCCGGATCTCAGCCAAGCATCAAATCAGCTTTAGCAACAAAGGAACAAAAAGATGCGGCTGATTTAGCTGTTGGTTGTTTTTGGTTTGATGCAAACATCCCATTTAATGCAGCAAGATCAAAATTTTTACAACCAATGGCTGATGCAATCATTTCAATAGGGCCAAGTTACAAGATGCCATCATATCATGACATTCGTGGAAAGATTTTGGGGAAAATGGTATTAGAAGTTAATAATTTCATGGAGCATTATAAATCTTGTTGGAGTGAAACTGGGTGCTCTCTCATGGCTGATGGGTGGACAGATGAAAGACAACGAACATTGATTAACTTTCTTGTGTATTGCCCAAAAGGGGTAATGTTCTTGAAGTCAGTTGATACAACTCCAATTATAAAAAATGCAGATGGACTATTTAAACTTTTTGATGAAATTGTCATACTTATTGGTCCTCCTAATATTGTCCAATTTATTATTGACAATGATGCCACTTACAAAGTAGCGGGAAAAAGAGTGGCTGAAAAATATGGAACTTTTTATTGGACAGCTTGTGCAGCCCATTGCATAGATCTGATGTTAGAAGACATGGCAAAGCCCCACTTGTTTCCAGTTAATGCATCCACAATTGAAACAGCAAGAAAAGTCACAAAGTTCATTTACAATCATTTATCAGTCCTAAATTTAATGAGAAGAGAATATACAAATGGGAGAGAATTGATTCGACCAGCCATCACAAGATTTGCCACCAATTTTATTAGTCTGCAATGCCTTTTTAAATACAGAAAAGAACTTAGGCAAATGTTTACAAGTACCTCTTGGGTTGAATCTAATATTTCAAGTACCCTGGTTGGCATGGAGATCACTGAGATAATACTCAATAATAATTTTTGGAAGGATGTTGACCATATTTTGAAAGTTAGTGAAGCTTTGGTGGTAGTTCTACGGCTAGCTGACAGTGAAGACAAGCCTGCAATGGGTTATGTGTATGAGGCAATGGATAGAGCAAAGGAGGTCATTCAAAAGAGGTTAAAGAATAAGAGGGATTACATGCTATACTGGAAGATGATCGATCGAAGGTAGGAAAATCAACTTCACAGTGCTCTACATGCTGCAGCATACTACTTGAATCCCGCATTTTTCTTTAGCCCTACATTTTCTAAGCACAGCGAAGTCATAAGAGGTCTGAATAATGTCATAGAGATTAGTTCCTGATTTTGATACTCAAGACCTGATTTTCAAACAGTGTGATGATTATAAAGACTCTCGTTTTGACTTTGGTTCTGCATCAGCAATACGAAATCGAGATAAAATGTCTCTAGGTAAATGAAAATTTTTAACTTCTCATTAACTTATTATATGGTTGTGGTTTATAAAATATAATTTTATATTTCATATAAACTTTTACAGATAAATGGTGGGATCGGTTTGGAAATGGTATGATGGGGGCATCAAACCAAGAAGGAAAGTGCGTAGCATGAGCTCAATTTGGATGGATTATCCTTTTCTAGGGTTAATTCATCTTGGATTACAAGACCCACCGTTGGATCATAGCATCGATGAAGATCCATCGTTGGAGGGCTCCCAAGGCATGCAAGTAGAAGGCCCCACCTTGGGATGTGCCAAGGGAGAAGAGTGACTGCTGTTTTTAATGATGTTTTAATTTTAATAAGGGCCCCAAGTTCCAAGTTGTTTTAGTTCAGTTATGTATTAAAAAGGGGGTCCCAATAGTTGTAGTTTAATTTTAATGTCTTAAGAGGGGAGGGGGGGGGGCCACAACTTAAAACCCTACATGGGAATGCGTGCAAGGGGGGGACTTGCGCACGTTTTCCCATGCGCAAGTCCCCTCCCATTCGGCCACTTTGTTTTATTTCTTTTTTTTGTTTTATTTCTTTTATGTCTTGTCTTAAGAGAAGTTACATCTTTCAATCTCAGCCATTGATTGATTAGGGCTGAGTTTTCTCTTCTTTTAAATATGTAACTCCATCTTGGGGAAGCCATTATTGATGAATAAAAGAACTCTTCTCTTGCTGAAAGCTTCTCAAGTCTTCTTGAGAGATTTTGGATCTTCCTCGCCCTAGTTGGGGAGTTTGGCGTGAGGCCAAGTACATCATCTTCTCTAAGGTATTCTTCCTCCTCCTTTTCTTTTGGTAAAGAACATCCAGCCTTCAGTCCAAGAAACCAGTCCCAGATCTGAGTTTCAGCCATCATAAGCCTTCCAGATCTGAATACCTTGGACAGATTTGAATACCTTGGACAGATCTGAACATCTTGGACAGATCTGAAGAACCTTGGACAGATCTGAACTCTTAGACAGATCTGAAGATCACTTTGCCAACTGCTGCATCTCTGTATTCAGATCTGAATTTACAGCATTCAAATCTGAATAGAACCCCAAGAATACTGCTGCATCTCTGTATTCAGATCTGAATTTACAACTATCATATCTGAAATTTGGCTGATTTAAAAATCCCTAGAATAGGTGGTAGTTCTCCCTCCGCAAGATCCATCTCCTGATTTGGGGAACATATTAGCGGGACCGATTTGTATGACGGATCAAGCTAAATACCTATTGCTGAAATTAATATTGCTTTGTGCTGGTGCCAATCTATGCGATTTAATGTGCATGTTATTTTGATTTGATCTCTCTTTTTGCATATCATTCATTAATTGTTTAGGGTCCTGCATCATGGTACCCCTGAGTTGAAAACATTAGCAATTCGGATTTTGAGTCAATGCATCAGTGCTAGTGGTTGTGAAAGGAATTGGAGCATCTTTGAACATATTCATTCTCCAAATAGAAATAGGCTAGAACATCAGAGATTGAATGATCTAGTTTTTGTGCTTGAATGATCTAGTTTTTGTGCATTATAATCTAAAGCTCCGTGAAAGGTATATCAAATGTTAATTTTACATAATTCTTTTTCAAATTGTTATTAATATAGTAAAGTATTAACTTATGTAAATTGTAGGGATATGCTCAAAAGGACGGGAAATGCTGCCTCTGACCCTATCAGTTTGGAGAATATTAATATTTTGGCTGATTGGGTTGCTGAAGAAGCACCTCTCTTGACCATTGATGATGTCAATAATTGGACTGCTATGGAGCAACCAGCACAAGTGCAAGGGGGTATACCTGATTTTGATGGGGGTGATGAAATGGGTGGCCTTGTAGGAGAGGAGTTGGGAGCAAATAAAGATGATGATGATGATGATGTTTACAATGATGCATAGTAGCCAACTTTTTACTTTATTTTGTGATGTTTTGAGGGAGATGTATGTAAACTTTATCTTTTGCAAATAATATTTATGATGCTTGGTAGAATGAAATTTTCTATATATTTTTAATATATATAGTTTTTTAATATTTTCCGAAATAAATTTCCGAATTGGAAAGCGAAATGTCCGAATTTCCCGAAATGTGTCATTTTGAAACCAAATCGAAATCGCCTCCGAAACGAACTTGACAACATTGATAGGAGCCCATGATCTATTAAGATCATCAAGAGAGACACCTACAAACTCCTTACACTTGCTAACCCACTTAACCTCCAAAAGAATTGTTTTGGCCTGTGTCTCCCTCTTAATTGGTCACTGATCATCTATCTGATCATTTGAAAGTAATAGTTCAATGAATGTCAATTTTATCCAGATTAGAATTGCTCATCTCTATCCTGGTCCCCATTTGAGTTGGGCCCCATTAAAAATTTCTTATGGTCCTTTTCCACTTTCCAGCATGGTTCTATCTGGCAGTGCGCGTGTGTGCCTCTGTGTGTGCATGTGCGCGTGTGCATCCATGCACGTGCGTGTAATTTAATTTAGTACAAATAATAGCACTAATACCAGAATTTTTTCCATTTCCATTATTCCAAAGGCTGCATGGAGAGTGTATTTTGAACTACCTGTTCTGTTTTGAGTTTAGAACTTGATTTCAAGTGTCCTCTTTCTAATATGAATATGTGATAACATTTGAAGTTATTACTTATAAAGATGAGCATTTTCCAGAAACTCATGCCTCTTAAATATCAATTATCAAACTGTGTATCACTGGTATTTGTCCATTTGTTACTTTTTTACCTATCTCTAGATTCTTAATTAAATTCTCTATCATTGTTATTATTTTGTAACAGGCAGCTGGTTCTTGCTTCTAATAGAAAGAATATAGATCAGCATATTTTTTCGTTAGGCTGGTCACTAGATGATAACAATAGGGAACCTGCTGCTATTGAGTTTCGCGAAGATAAAGAAATCCCAAGGATTGAGCTTCCAGGTTCAGCATCTTTCAATTATGTATAAAACCAATGTTTTTCTTTTTTTGTCTCTCTAATTAAAACTAAGAAGCCTCTAATTGTATTTCTTGTAATTGTGTTTGGAATGTGAGTAGTTTTTCCATATCCTATGACTCACCATATCCGTACTTTTTTTTTTTGGTTTGCTTGTGATGAAGACTTAAAGACCTATTATCAATAAATTAATTAAGAATAGATATGCATAGGGCTTGCTTTTCCTTATTATGAAATATGGTCAGTAAAAGATGTCATTCCTTGAGTGTAACTTATGAAATTTGGAGTTGTTTTTCCATTGAGTCTCATCATCATTACAGCCTTGTCCCATAAATCTAGGTTGCTTTCCCCCCACCCACCAAGTATAGATTCCAAAGATGACCCAAAGGACCCTTGGGGGAAAACAAAGATTACAGTGTACTTTCTTGCCCCAAATATGGGTGAGCAACACCAGTTAGGGTTTAAATGTTCTATATAATAGACCCACGTACTGGTGAAGCCTACCTGAAGTGGAAGAATTCTTACTTATGGATTTTTCATTTTCATTACTTGTGATGGTTTGCTTTAATGTTGTAGATCATTTCAAGAATGTTATCTAAGTCCGTTGTGAAACAACTAAAACCCTGGGAGGTTGTGATCAACCATAAAACTGTTTTGTTTTTTGGGTACCCCAGCCTTTGGGGGGCCAAGACCCCTAGTCCTTTGGTGAGGGAGCTCTCGGGTGAAAGGAGACACCTCGGGTGAGGTTGGGGAGCCCTCAAGTGAGGGGGAGAAGTATGCAGTCGGGGCCCCAGCAGCCCCTCTTCCAATTAGATTAGGATTATATTATTTTATTAGTAGGTTTCTAATTAAACTGTTATTAGGAAAGTTTCCATTACTAGCGTAGGGTTTTCTTACACATTAAGTTTGTTTCTACTAAATATATGGCATTGTAGAGAAGAGATTCTCAGATTTGGTTGATTAATAGAATTGAGTTTTCCTAGAAAGGCGTGTCCTCGTGTGAGTTGAAGTCTTCGTGACGATTCGAAGTGTCCTTAGACATGTGCTTAGGCATTTCCACGCAAGCCCTAACCCTTGGGCTGCATTAGTTTGGTATCAGAGACATATGATCTTTGATTGTCGACGTGTTACCTACTCTCCCCTTGTCTGCCGATCCAGACAAAACCCCATCTGTCTCGTGCTATCCACTGTCCCACCTGGACCAAACCCTTCACCGATTCACCCCTGCCATCCATCCTATCAATACAGCCCCATCGTCATCCCCAACCATCCTCATCATAGAAGCCCCGATCTCCACTGTCACCGTCATTGAATACCATAGCCCAGACGACCAAAAAAAAAAAAAAAAAAAAACCTGACTGAACCCAAACCCCACCCCCTTCCTCGTCAAGCACCAGCCATTGCCACTTCTAAAACCTAGATTCCATCATCCCAGCCAACCCCCTCCCCAATCCACAAAATCCAGAGTCACCGAGACCCAGTCCCCAAACCCTTGACAGATCTTCGCCAGGCACTGCCCTTCTCAAAACCAGAGATCGCAGCCTGTATTCCTGAATCCAGCATATAAAAAAAAAGGGAAAAAAAAAGCAGCAGAGAGAGGAGCAGCAGCTGAGAGAGAGAAGAAAACGTACCTGGACCATCTGCCGTTGCTGCTTGTTGCTGCGATCGACCTATCTTCCACAGTTGGCCTCTTCTAGACGTCCGCACTGCACGCCGTCGTTCCCTGTAGTAACGATCATCTCCCAGAATCGCCACCCGCAAACCGCTGCTGCTATCCACTCGCTGTCGTCATCAGTCGCCTGACGCCCTCACTCTCCACTACTCTTGTATCCACCGAAACACGAAGGGGCAAAATCCTGTTCTTATCTCCATCTTCTCGTCACGAAGAACGAGATAGGGAACACTCGGTATTGGGCCCGTGTTCTAGGTCGGATACGCTTGACTTGCTTTCAGGTAGGTGAGCCCATGTACAAAACGGCCCACAAACGAAATTTGTTGTAGAAGAGTTCTAGTCAGAATTTTTTCTGCAATATCAACATCAACTGTGCTCCGATTTCAAATCTATCTTTACCAGCGTACTTCTGAAGAGTAGATCTACACCTCAGGTCAGTCAAATTTAAATTTTGCATTAAAAAAAATGCCTCCTAAGAAGCAAGTGGACGTTGAATCTTCATTTTTTTCACTTGAAGATTTGGCTAGTGCCATTAGAGAATTATCTGCAAAAGTTGATGGCATGTACACCACACTGCAACAATTGGACATTAGAGTGACAAATTTGGAAAATAATCAGCGTGTGCATCCCCACCGTGATGATGGCGTAAATATTAGGAATCAATGGGATCCAACAGTCAATAATCCTGATTGAGAATTAGGGATTAAAATTGTGACTCCCGAATATGACGGGAAATTATAGCCCACTGAATTCATGGATTGGTTAGTGTGCGTGGAGAATATTTTCGCACATAAGCCAATGACTGAGCACCATAAAGTCACACTAATTGCCACTAGATTTCGTAATTATGCTGCAACTTGGTGGGCTGAATTGCAAAGAAAACGGAGGAATTAAAATATGGACCCAGTTGATATATGGACTGAGATGAAGAATATTTTGAAGCAAAAATTCCTTCTTGTCAATTATACAAGAGATTTACGTTTTAGCTTTCAAAACTTGAAATAAAGGTCCAAGACAATTGTTGAATATTCTGAGGAATTTTTGACTCTGCAAGCTCGTTGTGGTTTGAATGAAGATGATGTGGTTGTTGATAGATTTTTTAACGGGTTGAGAATAGACATTTAGCATATCCTTGCCTTTCAACATTTTGATAATGTCGATGAACTCATCCAACATGCTATCAAAACTGAGGGAATTGCAAATCATCAAGTACAAAAATCTAAATGGGTTTTTCCGGAGAATTCATCTCTACAAGAAGCTAAATCCAATGAACAGATTTTTGTTAGGACTAAAGGTCAAAATAAGATGGTTTGTTTTCATTGTCAACAGCATGGGCATCGCGCAGCAGATTGTCTAAAGTGAATACATCTGATTGAGATTGAAGGTGCTAATAAAAATATCCTAGATGATATTAAGGGTATTGACACTGATCCTAACGATATTGACAATCCCAAGGATATTGACAATGAGGAACTTACTATAATAGATGCAGATACCATAGATGAAGCTCTTATTGTCCTCAGGACTCTCCACCAATTGTTGAGCATAAGTGGTTGCGAAAAAATATTTTCCGTTCCGCGGGTACAGTTTAGGGATAAAATTGCATAGTTGTTATTGACAGCGGAAGCTGTGAAAATCTCATCTCCCAAGCCTTTGTTGATCGCCGCCAATTGAAAGTTTATAAGCATAACCGTCTTTATTTTGTCATGTGGCTAATGAATGGTGATCAAGCGCATGTTCGACATACTTGCAAAGTTACTTTTGTCATTGGTGAGACTTACAAAGATACAATTTGGTGTGATGTGCTACCCATGGATAGTGGTGATATCTTATTGGGCCGTCCATGGATGTATGACAAAAATGGGACTCATGGTATGCGCGACAACACCTATACATTCATGCATGGCGGACAACAAGTTACTCTTCGTCCCGAAAAACCACAACCGCTAAAGAAGAATTTTTGAAAAGCTGCCACAAAGGAAGTCCATGTTCACCACATTTACAGTGGCAATCCAAAGCGGACTCGAGTTTGAGGACGAACTCTTCTTTTAACCCGGGGAGGATGATGCAGTCTGGGCTCCAGCAGCCTCTCTTTCAATTAGATTATGATTATATTATTTTATTAGTAGGTTTCTAATTGAATTGTTATTAGGAAAGTTTCCATTACTAGTGTAGGGTTTTCTTACACATTAAGTTTGTTTCTACTATATATATGGCATTGTAGATAAGAGATTCTCAGATTTGGTTGATTAATAGAATTGAGTTTTCTCAGAGAGGCGTGTCCTTGTGTGAGTTGAAGTCTTCGTGACGATTCGAAGTGTCCTTGGACACATGCTTAGGCACTTCTATGCAAGCACTAACCCTTGGGCTGCATCAGGGGAGAAGTAGGGTTGTAAACGGGTTGGTTCTGGTCCAGGTCCTTGATGAACCAGGAACCGGAACCATTAGTAAAAGGATGGACCTGGAACCGTTTCGGAACCAGTTTCCTAGATCCGGATCCAGAATCGTTAAGGAGTGGAGGGACCCGGAACTGGAATTGGAATTATGTATGGGGTGGGTTTGGGTCCAGGTTTGGGTCTGTTTTGAGAATGCTTTAGAGAAAAAGTTAACTTTTAGAAAAAAATTTCAAAAATTAGGTTAATATGTCAAGTTTCGGGTCCACGGGTCAGAACTAAGGTGGAACCAAGTCCGGAACCGTTTAGGTCACGGGTCCAAAAATAGGATCCAGACCCGGACCTGTTTACTTATCGGTTCCTAAATAGGGACCCAAACCTGATTATTAACGGGTCAGAACCTTCGGGTAATCGGAGAATCGGAGACCCATTTACAACCCTAGGGAGAATACATTTGGTGAGGTAACACATCCTTAGGTGAGGAAAAGTGCCTGCTTAGGTCTGAATGCTAGTGACACCTCTTACCACTAGGGTCAGAGGCCGTTCTTAACCATAATACTATTGGGGTGGCCACAAAACACTTTTTGGTAGGATTTAATTGGTAGAAGCCCAGAAAGGTCAAATTTTATAGCTTGTTGAGAATACTTACTTCTAGTGATATATTTGAAGGGATTATAGTGGCCCCATTAATTCATCTCCAACAGTCTTTAAAGTGTCACATTTCTCTATTTGTTGTACGAGGTCTCCTCATCACAATGCTTGGGGTTTTGGTTGATGATTATGAAAATTTACCTGATTTTGACCCTTGTAGCTGTCTGTTGGTGTAGCACGGGGTAAAGGCTTGACTAGCTTCTGAAATCAAAGGTAAGAATTTCATTGCGTGAAACTCCCCCTAGTTTAATATAATCACCAGAGGCCCCATATTAATGTCGTCATCGTTGTTCATCATCATCAAAGCCGTTTCCAATCTATGAATTCTGCTTTTTGCCGTTTCCTATCTATCATCTCAGCTTTCTGGTTTTCATTTTTTGAGGAAAACTGCATGTACAAACATATGCTATATGATCTTGTTCGAAGTCCTCTGTCTATTGTGGAGCTTCTTAATTCAGTCTGCTTTCTTGTAACCATGACTTCATAACCCTTAGTTTTTATGAGTTTTTATTATCTTATTAACAACAAATAATGTAATGTGCTTGGTGTACCAAGTAGCATGATTTGCAATATTTTTGTTGTGGATTTTTTTTTTGTTATTGGTAACAGAACCCACAACCTTGTTACAACAATGAGAACCTTCCAACTGTGTTGCAGGCTCTTTTCGTTTTTTGATTGTGATTCTTCCCAGTTCCCATATAAACAATATGACCTTACTAATGTATCTTAGCACTAACATGCCAATAGGTAAGAAGGATTTTATATATCATTACAAGTTTCACTAAACATATATCTCCTTTGTTTCAGAAAACGGAGATGATAATTTGATTGTGGGGTTTGGTGTTGACAAAGTCTCCTTATATGAGAAAATTGAATTCATAAAGAGTGATCAGGAACACAAGGAACTTCATCCATATTGTGTCCTGTTATGTCTTACATCTGATGGGAAACTTATTATGTTCCATGCTGCAAGGTACTTCTATAAAGATTGTCTTTCTGCTAGCTTTCAAAAATTTGTTGCATTTAAATGTTTTTGTAGAAAATTGTAACTTACCTCATTGGTATTGAAATACTTTGGGATGAGTTTACTCTACTTAAAATGAACTGTTTTTCTATGACAATGTCAATTTTCTTTTATTTTATTCAAAATTTTTTGTTTTGTAGGATTTCGGATCCTTCTGTTTTGCCTTCTGTGCCTCCTGGTGGTATTACTAGTGTGGAAGGGGATTCTTCTGCTGTTGTGTCTCGGAAACCAACTATGGAGGCTAGTGGAATAGAAACGGCAGTTTTAGACGATAAATCAAGCCAGATGAGTAAAGAAGCATTTGACATAAATAGGGATGACAACATTTCGAGTCAAAAAAACTCAAATTTAGGGCAGTTGCCTCTAAAGCTACCCACTATACCAAACTATGTTTCACCACTTAGAGATGCCAACAAGACAGGGAGTCAGAAACTTTATTCGACTCCGATGGTAGTTTTGGATGACAAATCAAGGCCATCGAGTGAAAAAGCAATTGACATAAACAGAGGTGATGACATTCTAAAGGAAAGCACTTCACAAGCTACTGAACCAAAAGAATCTTTAAAATTCCCATCTGATGTTGGGCAAGCCTTTGGTTTTGAAACTAGTAAGAGCATTACATCTGATTCTGGCGACAAAAATCGTGATTCATTGATAGTTACTGCAAATAAAGATGAAAAGAGCCTCAGGATGATCCAGAAGTCTGAGACAGATGCAGAAAGCAATAGTTCGTTATCAGGAAAAGAACAATGCACTTCTGGTACAAGACTAGAGGTTTCCAGTCAACAAGTCTCATTAGGGCAGTTAAATGCAAAACTTCCCCTTACACAGAGCTTTGGTTCAACATTTAGAGATTTGACAAAGACAGAAGGCCAGAAACTGATGCCAACTCCAGGAGCATTTGTTTTGAATCCTGATACTTCAGTCATAAGTTTACTAAGTGATACATCTGCAAACATACAACAAGGTTTCAAAGATTTTCTTAAAGGCAGTGAGGGGGATAAAGGACTCACAGAAACATTGGGTTCAAATAATTTTCAGTGTGTTTCATCTGCATCTCTGTCTAGTGGAAAGCTCTCAGTGTCGAATGACTTGGGTGCAAGGGCTTCATCTTTCACTTCTGGTGGACCGATTCATGGTGAAAAGCAAGGCAGTACTGGTTTTGTGACTGGGAAACCAACACTTATTCCTGCTAACCAGAGTTCGCCTTCAACTTTTCAGTCAAGCGGCAGAAATATCAACTTAAAGGACCTTAAAGCAAGCCCATCACCTTCAATTCTTTCTTCTAGTAAACCCATTCAAAGCTTAGGACAGAGAAATACTGTCACGGGGGCAAGAGCTTCTGATTATTCATCTAGCCAATCAATTCTAAGTTTATCACAAGAAGAGTCCAAGCTTGGGAAATCTTATTTCACTAAGGGAACCCATTTACTTGGCAATTCTAGAACTCAAAGATCGCCAGGGTTGTTAGATTCAGAATTACAGTTATCGAAGAGCTTTTGCAATGTAATAGCCACTTCTCACATTTTACTCTCTTAGAGTTGTTTGTTGGTGTTAATCATGCAGATTTCTTATGTGATAGAACTTTGTTTATTTGTTTGTCATCTCAATTCCTTTGTTAGGATATCACATGATGTGTCATTAGTGTTTTCCTCCCCATCTTGGGTCTAGGTTTCCTCCTTTCTTGCTAGTAGAATCTTGAATAAATGTGACTCGATAATCCTATCTGGCATTAAAAGGATTTGATAAAATCTGAAGGGGATTTTTTATATAATTATTTTCATTATCCCTCCTGTTAGGAGTTCCATTCTTTTAAAATGCTGTCACAATTGGTACATAATAAATCTTATGATCCAAATAATGCATTTTTGGTCATTTATTTTTATTATCCTATTTTGTTCATTAATTTTTATCCAACCTTGAATAAAGGATAAGGGTTCCGTTAGGTAGGTTGACAGCTAGTGTTAGACTTTGCCGCAATTATAACATGAATTTTGAGATACTGACCTTCCGTGATTATTTTAGGGTGTTCCCTACTATAAGCGATGAAGAACTACAACCTATTCAATGATTTTGCCTAGGATAGACTGGAATGGCAGAACAGAACTCATCTAGTTGACCCCAATGTATTTGGGATGAGGCTCTGATTATAATGATGAATATTTTGTTCTCAAGTTTTTGTCATGGCTATGGAGTTTCCATTGCTATATATATATTGTTGAACCTTGTTTGGTGTGATTTTCCCTGTATGTTGATTTCTTGGAGTCTTGAGACTCCAATTAACCCTCCCTGTGGAGCTTTCACCAAAACAAGACATTATTTCTTAGGGCTATTCAGAGGGAAAAACAAATGGGTGAAATACACACTCACACACACAAGGAAATGCTTTTCTTTCTTTTCAGGGATTCTAAGTTATACCTTATGTTCAGGTTAGTGAGATGGTGAAGGAACTGGACGCCCTTTTGTCAAACATTGAAGGAGTGGGTGGCTTGGGGGGTGCCCGCACCGCCTTTCAGGAACATTCAGTATTGGAACTAGAGGCAGGTCTGGAAAACCTTTCAGAGAGATGCAGAGTTTGGAAGGTAATATATATATTTTTTCTTATGCTTTTATAATATCATTATGCTATTGCTCTTGATCTAAATCCAATATTTCCCTATTGCTTTTGTCTATCATTTTCCTTTTTTTCCCCCTAAGATGTTATGATGCCCAGATACGGCAAGGATACACATGGACATGACAGGGGCACGAATTTTAAACATAAAATGTGAAGTATCATATACAATACGATACGATACGTTACCCATTTTGAAGTATTCATGCATCATAGCTAAGAGGGCGTTGAAATCTGTAACTTCCTGGAAGGTTGTTAATCTGTGGTTTCTATAATTTTTTTCTCACCTGCAAAATAGTATTAACATTGTATTGTTTCCATCCACTTCACTTTACGTTGTCCTTAATCGATGCAATTTCTGCAAGATGATTTTCTAATAACTTGATTATTTAGGCATTATATATGTTTTCCTTATCTAGTGCGCACAGGAAATTCCATGTGGGCCACACACAAGGACCCCCCTTGATAGTCAGACCTTTGGGTTTGCATACTTTAGAATAGATTGGACCGTTGAATCGACTATGCACCTGTTTTTAATAGTAATATTTGTGGGCCATTTGATAAAGGGGGTTAGGATGCTCATTTGAGCCTCTGTCACCGTACAGGCTTACATCAGCAGGGCTCACCTAGATCTTCCAATCCTCCTGGTCCCATCCCCCGGTGGGGTTCTACGTGGGCCCCACAGTGAGGTGCATGCCATTGTGTGCCGGTGATAAGGACTCTAGTATGTTGTCTTATACACAAACTCTATGTTGTCTTTGTAGCGTACAATGGAAGAAAAGCTTGAGGATATCCAACATCTTCTTGATAAAACTATGCAAGGTATGCTTTTTTTTTACTGCAACAATTGATGGATATTAGAGATAATGCTGAGTAGGGTACTACTATATAATCTAAGCAGGACCATGGTGTTAAATACATATATGTACTGTACTCAAAAGTAATCTCTAAGAGATTGAAATCATCTGCCTCAGTTAAAGGGATGCAATTGCCACAGTTAATTGTTTTAAACCAGCAAATGCTGCTGTAAATTGATTGGATGAATGCTATGAGAAAGGAGGACCCCTCATATTCAAGGCTCTGACTTCACATCAAAATTTCTCTTTTTAGTTTTCTGTTGTTTGGTATTAGAGTTGCAAGAGGTTTCCTTTTGTCATTTTCTGCAAAGGGCCCAGATCTCATTATTGTGCCTGTGGGACACTGTTGGGCCTACTTTGGTGATTATCATTGGTTGGGATCTTCTTGAGATCTGCATATGATTAAAATTGACAATGGTTTTGGGATGGAATATAAAAGAGGAGGAAAAGCAACGAACCCTAAGGAACTTGCTCTGATACCACGTTGATATTTTAGGGCTATAAAGTTCTTCGATCACTTTTTGATGAATTGGTTGATGTCTTGTGGTCCCCAATATAGCCGGGTCAAGGGTTTGATGATGATGATGATGGTTGATCTATTGTGGTGCTTTCATTAAGGGTAGCCAATGACTATTTACAATTTACTACCAAAGATGTAACCTCAAAGTTGGGAACTTAATCCTAATCAACCTTGGAAATCTAATTAGGAAACTCTAATAACATCATAACTGTAGCATATTAAACTAATCCTAATTAGTGAACTTACTCCCGAAATTACAAATAAACCAAATGACCCAAAATTATGTCCCTCACATTGAGAGGCTCTCTCTCTCTCTCTCTCTCTCTCTCTCTCTCTCTCTCTCTCTCTCAGTTTTCTATTGGTTCTGAAAATTACAGAAAATGTCTGCATGAATTTTTGTTGGCTTGAAGATATGAACCCAGCAATTGAGTTCATATAATCTTTGCAACCTAAAGTTACCTATAAGTACGACAGATTAAGAGGAGTCTTGCCTCTTCTAGTGTAGCTCTATTTCTTTCGAAAAAATAAGCCTACTTTCCATAGCTTGCGCTTTTAGTATAGATGCTGTTTTTAGCTACTGTCTGTGGAGTTAAATGTATGTAACTTTTTCCTTTTTATTTTCAGTTTTGGCAAAGAAAACCTATGTGGAAGGCATCATAAAGCAAGCTTCTAATACCCATTATTGGGAGCTTTGGGATTGCCAGAAGTTGAGTCCAGAGTTCGAACTGAAAAGACGCCAAATATTGAAGCTAAACCAGGTAATTTATGACAACTTTGTAGTTTGAGTACCTATTTTCATTTGCTAATATCTGTCCCTTTGCTCTCTATATTTTCCCAGAATTTGATGAATCAGATTATAGAGTTGGAAAGGCATTTTAATGCCCTTGAGCTCAACAAATTTGGTGATGGAAGAAGAGTTCCTATGGGCCAGAGAGCATTTCATAATACTTCAAAATCTTCAAGGTATCAAAGTTACTTGATTTTTCCTTGAACATGATACTGCCACCTGACTTTCTTAGTTGCCCAAAAATGAGTGTTCCCAGATTTGAAAACATCTTCTATTGACCCCGAACCTGAGCCCAAGCAAAGAACGCTTAATGGCTGTTTCTGAGGTGAAATACATAAAAAGCCTAGGGTTTCGCTGAACCAAAAGAACCACTGCCACTTTATAGGCCATGGCTGAAAATGTGCAATGCACTTTATGAGTGAAACAAGAAATACAGTCGTATAATTTGAAAATTGAAATAATCAATATCAATATAAAGAGCATCTTGACTAATTTTATATTAAGACAAAGATTAAGATGATTATCATTAGTTGAGTATCGTATTTGGGAAGATGTCTTTATAGTAGAGAGAGAGAGAGAGAGAGAGAGAGAGAGAGAGAGAGAGAGAGCAGTACAGGGTACACAGTTAACATTAAGTTTTGGGATTTCTGGTAAGAAATTGTTTGGGCTGAAAATTGCCCCCTGGACCCAGTTGGATGTGGTTTGGGTTCAGTTTAGGCCTATTAAGGGTATGAAAACCCACTACTATTGTGCTGTTCTGTACTTTTTGGGGCTATTTGTATTTAGGTCCCCTAAACACATCTGAGTATCTCACAAATGGGTTTGAATCCCATTTGTTCAATCGTAAGCCTTCATGTAGGCTACTTCCTATTCAGTTATATTATTTTCTAGTACATCTTGCCATGTGCATCACCCACCATGACGAATCCAACCCCCTCACTCTCTGGCAGTCCATGCATTAGCATTCATCCTAGTTTGGCCATAATCTCAATTATTATTATTATTTTTTTGAAAACAGAAAAATTTATTAATCAAAGAAAAGAAAACAAAGAGAATTATACATCAGAATTTAGAGAAGTGCGAAACAACCCTTCTTTATCTAATTTGTCGGCCGAATCATTGACCTCCCTGAGCACATGATGAAAAACCACATCTGGATCCTGAGAAATAGAATGAACCTCCTCAATCAGATCTACCAACCGCCAAGGAAAGGAAGACTTACCCAAGCTCCACTGAATAACTGAAAACACCTTCCACAGTAGCTCTAAAAATTCCCAGATGACGTAACAAACAAAAACCAATCAACAGAGCTGTAAGTTCCGATTCATTAGCATCCAAAGCATCCGTTGGCCCAGAAAAGTTTTGAAAAACATTTGCATTCCAATCTCTAATTAAACCTCCCACCCTCCTCTCTTAATATCTTGAACATAACTACCATCAAAATTCAATTTGTAAAACAGTCATAGGAGGGATTCCCACTTGACATATTTTAGAACCTTAGGACTCCGACCACCCAAAAAATGAGCTTCCCCAGACTTGTTCAAATCCTTCAACACTACACCTTGAAATTCCCCCATGACACACCCATTCTGAAACAGTCCAAACAATAGATGCCACCATATCTTCCACAGACTTACTCTTGTTATTGAAAACACGGTTATTCTTTCCAGCCAAATTTTCCAACGCACCGCATAAATCACAGCCTTCCATAGAATCCTTAGACGAAACCCAAAAACCATCGATGTAAAAGAACCCCAATTTGCATAGGCATAACCCACTGAACATCAAATAACTTGAGAATGGCAGACCAAACTTTTTGTGCAAAAGAACAATGGAAAGTAAGTGATTCATAGTTTCCTCATCCCTCAAACACATTGAGCACCCATTAACAATAATAAGATTCCTCCTTTTCAGCGTATCTAATGTCAAAATTTTATGACATCTCACCACCCAACAGAATGCTAAAACTCGAGGACATATAGTAGAATCCCAAAATTGCCTACACCCCTGAATAGAATTGGATGAATCTGATAGAAAGGAGTAAAAGACTTTACCGTAAAGTTACCTTTGACAGAAAGCCTCCAGATTCTAGCATCACCACTGCTACCTTTGACATTAATCTGATGTAAAGATGGCATAAGACGAACAAACTCAATGACTTCTGTATCAGTCAAATTATGATGAAAATTAAAGTCCCACACAACTTGACCCCCTGTTATGTGAAAATTGTCTTCCACAGAGGCATCCTTTCTCCTCTCTAACAAAAATAGATTAGGGAAAAGATTGAACTACACAGACTGACCACACCATTCATCATGCCAAAAGCTAACCCGACAACCTTCGCGAACTCTGAACCGAATACATGAAATCATCCTTAACATTTAGAATCGATTTCCAAAAAGCAGAAGCTGTGGCTGAAAAACTTGGCACAGTCCGACCATCATTCCCCCACTTGTATTTGGAAATCAGAATATGCTTCCATAGACCATGAGATGGCTCCCCCACTCTCCAAAGCCACTTACCCAAAAGAGCATTATCAACATTCTCCATAGAGCGAATCCTTAAACCTCCCTTATCAATAGGTTTGCAAACCATATCCCACCTAACCAAATGATACTTCCTCTTATCTCCTTGATCATTCCATAGAAAATCGAGCTGGAACTTCTCAATCCGACGCACAACTTTTTTTGGACACTTGAAAAAAGAGAGATAAAAAACAGGGAGACTTTGCAAAACAGACTTAATCAATGGAATTTGGCCCCCCAAAGATAACATCTTCCCTTTCCAAGAACTCAATCGTTTTTCAATGCGCTCCACCAAAGGATCTCATAAGGCACTCTTAGCCAATCCTATGCACAAAGGCAGGCCCACATAAGTAGAAGGCAACTTTCCAACTCTGCAACCAAAGACTTCCGCATATATAGAAACTTGAGAAGCTGACAACTGAACACCAATAAATTCGCACTTCCCATAATTGATTTTAAGCCTAGGCAACAACTCAAACCACCTCAAAATCACCTTCAAATTTTGAAACTCATCTAAAGATGCGTCCATTAAAATAATCGAGTCATCAGCAAATTGTAAATGCGACACTTAGACACCTTCCTCACCAATAGTAAAACCAGAGATCAACCTTTGCTGCCTAGCTTTCTCCAACTATGCATTTAACGCTTCTACTATAATGACAAAAGGCAGAGGAGATAAAGGATCCCCTTGGTGAACACCTTTCGAACTCTTAAAATAACCTACAGGAGAACCATTAATAAGAACAAAAAAATGAGCAGAAGAAACACTACTATAAACCCATGTCCACCATTTGAAGCCAAATCCCATTCTTTCCATCATATGCTGAAGGAAACCCCAATCTACCATATCATAAGCTTTTTCAAAATCCAACTTACAAATCAGCCCTGGCCGCTTTTGTTCAAATCAAGAATCCACACATTCATGAGCAACAACCGCATTATCAAGAATTTGATGACGATCAACAAAAGCAGCTTGTTTTTTAGAAATCTCTCATATGGTTAGCAAGGACTTTAGCAAAAATCTTATAAAGACTTCCAATCAAACTTAATGGATGGAAATCTTTAATAGAAATAGCACCATCTTTCTTTGGTAATAAGGTGATGAACGACACACCAAGTTCACTAGCTATTACTCCATTGGCATGATATTCATTGAAAAATACCTCCAAATTGTCATCCACCAACTCCCAAAAATTCTGAAAAAAGACAATAGGAAATCCATCAGGATCCCTATACTTAAAGCATCTTCTCTAATTTCAGCTTTTGTAAAAGGAGTTCAAGAAAAAAGACACTAGAATGGGAAGCTTGACGAAAAGAAACTCCATCCATCCTAGGCCTAACCTTATTGTCTCTAGAATAGAGCCTTTGGAAGAAATGAACTATTTCTCTCTGAACATCAGACTTTTCCACCCATGTTTTTCCATCCACAACAATAGCATCTATCCGATTTACTCGACGATGTGAATTCGAAACAGCATGAAAGAACTTCGTGTTACAGTCCCCCACAGCCAACCATCTATTTCTAGATCGCTGCATCCACCTCACCCCTTCCTGAAAAAGAAGTCTTCGAAATTGCTCTTTAAGACATAGCCAACGATTCCAATCTTCATCTTCAGATTTCCTTTCTGCTGCCCTTCTGTCAATACCATGAAGCTCCTCTAAAATATTGTTCTTATTTACAAACAGACTACCAAACACGTCCTTACACCAACTCTTGATTTTCATTTTAATGAACTTCAACTTTTGATATAATTGGAATCCCATCCACCCCAGAAAATTTATATTAACCCACCAGTTCTTGACACATTCCGGAAATCCATTTTCAGACATCCACATGATCTCAAACCTAAAAGGCAGAGCACCCCAATCTTTCAAATTAGTTTCAAGAAGCGGAGGACAATGGTCCGAAATTGGTTTAGCCAATGCTTTTTGCATGCAATCTGGAAACAACGCAAGCCAATCATCAGAAACCAAAAAACAGTTCAAACGACACATATTTGGGTCCCGTTGCATATTAGACCAAGTGAAATCAACATCTTTCAATGGCAAATCAATCAGATCATGACCTCGAATCCAATCACCGAAGTCCCTCATAATTGATGTAATAGAACAACCCCCTTTTTTTTCAGTAGGGAATCTTATACAGTTAAAATCTCCTCCCACTACCCAAGGACAATTCCAAAGATTCGCCACTGAAGAAAGCTCAGACCAAAAACCAGCCCTCTGATTAGAAGAAGATGGCCCATACACTGAAGTAGCAGCCCAACATTTATTATGCCGAACATCCTGCAGTAAAACAGAATTAGAAAACATGCCCACAAACTCATCCATTTTTTGCAAATAGTCTGCATTCCAAACTAAGAGAATACCCCTATACGCTCCTACAGAAGGACATAACGCAAATTGACTATTTGGCCACGGGCAAATAGATCTAATAACCTGAATATCAATCACTTCCATTTTAGTCTCCTAAATAAAAAGACATTCTCCCAGACACAGTTGAACTAGACCTTTTACCACTACCCTCTTAGTAGCTGAATGCAACCCACGAACATTCCACGAACGAATCTTCATATTTGAACCAAAGTCACACCCAACTTTCTATCTGGCCTGTCATAGTTAACAGAGCAGGCTAATTTGTCTAGTTCTCTCTGAGCTCTAGATTTCTTTTTGGATCTCTGAACACTTTAAACTATCCTTCTCATCCAACATAGCACGAATTAATTGATGCAACCCACCCATCCTTTCATCCATCGAAATACCCAACACCTGAGCAACTTCAAGTATATTCTCTCCCACAAATCTACCAGTATCAATTTCACCATCCCCTTTGTTAGGATATTCCATATCTAAAGCATTAATTTTTTCTGTAGCCTCTACCACCGCCAAATCTTGAATATTGACCCCATCCAGATGGACCTCAATATCACTCTCAACCGCTTCTTCACTATTTGAGTAATGATCCCCCCACCAGCAACCATTCTCACTAGTAAGAAACCCCTCAGAATGAGATCCCATATCAACAAAAGTCTCCATCTGACCATCCATACCACAATCATTGGGAATCGCTAAAAATGGTGGACCTTCTATAGTTCTCGCATGGGAAATGTTTCCTTCTACGCCTGATCCCAATGTAGTTTTTGGCAAAACAGTCCCAAAGCGAGTGGCAGAACTGTTATTCCTTATCATCCCATAACTAGGGGCAAAAAGGTCATCTCGTATCTTTGTAAAAATCCCTTTCACTGATGGACAACTAGACCCGACCTTATCGTCATTTTTACCTGGCGTCCGACGGAAATGGAAAGAATCCTTATGCGTTGAATTCTCTAAACGTTCCCTGTGATTATGCAAATCAGCATCCAAGTCCTCTGCAACAGGAACCTCAACAGGTAACGCTCCCATTTTAATTTTCAAATTCCCTAATTTTTCGCCCTCCTTTCTTGCTGGCAATTCCACAGAGATTCGGCCACAACTGTTCACCATAGCGATGTCCCAGCGGCCATCTTCCTGCAATCCCAACCTCCTACAGCAGCACCGCCTCTCATCGCTAATCACCAACACCAGATATCTAACATCTTCGACTTCCAGGTGAATGACCTCTGGCCATTGGCATATGGGATCACATAAAACCTGCAACTGAACCCTATCTCGTCGTTGTTTAGCAACTGTTGCTTCATCAATATCCATAACAACTCCCAAACATTCACCCAGACTTCAGAACACCGTAACATCCCATGCATGGAATGGAATACCGACAAACTTCACCATAGAGGCTGAAATATTGGTTTAAGCACTTCCGTCCATCGATCGATCCTCCGTAATGGCGAATTAATCAAATCTGCTCCCATAGCAACCAGATGGGAATAATCCTCCTCAGCCCTTGGTTGAATCCAGAAAAAAGATGAATATAACTTTTTCACCTCAACTTGCACATTCACTTCTTTTTCTAGCCATTGGAGAATATCCTCATTGGAAAAATCCAGAGAAGATGCCATACCAACAAAAGAATTAAACAATTCCTTCTTCAACGACGATCTATGATGCACGGGGTACTGGTACGGGTACGCTTATACGGCAAAATCCTAAGAAAATAGAATACGGATACAGCTGGGGTACGTCAATGAAATAATTATATATATTTTTAATTTTAATAATGCAATATGCTAATAATTAAAATAGGTTAGAATTCTTAGATGCAACAAGCCAACAATTACTTAATTCCATTACAAATTCAAGCTAATTAAAAAAAGAGCAATAACAATATTATTTTTTATATTTCATAATCTAGCATTCCTTCCTTCTTCTTCTTCTTCCTCCTTTCCATTTTCTTTTTTTTTTTTCTCTCCGTTGGAAACGACGGGATTAGATATCAGTTAGGGCTAAAGCCTTTTTTCTTTTAAGTTCATCGAGAAGGGTTAGGGCTAAAGTTAAAAATTATAGTTTTAGCTTTTTTATACTTCTACAAAAGCTTTTTTTTTTTTTAAACTACTCTTACAAAAGTACCACAAATGTACCTATCCCGTACCCACAGAGTCAAAACATACCGGGTACGTTTGACCGATTGTACCTGATATGCTTTTTACTGTACCCATACCCGGTACGTGTATGGGTAAGTACCTGGTACGGGTATGTGTATGTTTTGGAAGTACCCGTGCATCATAGATGATGATGCCAAAGAAGCTTCAACCTTAAGCACTTTATTGTTGGTATTAGAAGACCTCACTTGACCCAAGCGAACTTGATTGCCCCTCTTAAGGCTAAAACCTTCTTTCTTATTCACCAAATTACCGGCACCCAAAGGACGCTTGATTTCTTTCACCAACTGGGCATTCCTCTTAGGAATCCTATCTTCATATTTTGCTCTCTGTACTCCTAATCTTCTTCCACCAACTAATCTGCCATTCATCCGATGGATAGCCCTGTTGGCATCCTGTTCCGTTTTAAAAGGCACAAAACCAAATCCTCAACTTCTCCCACTTACCCGGTCTTTTGACAAGAACACATCAAACACTTGACCCACCTCCATGAAAACTACAAACAAATCCTTCGTTGTCACTGACGGTGAGATATTTGTAACGAACAAGGACCAACAATCCCGAAGCCAATGAAGATTAGATCCTGAAGCAGTTCTTTACTTTTTAGTTTGCAGTCAGAGAGGATACTTGGATAATCATTTCCTACCAGGGAGGAGACTCCCAGCTTTCTACAGATCTCAATTATACCAACCGTTGGATTAAATTTCATTAAAAAGTGCAACTTGAGGAACCATTAAAATTTACCTTTCACTGTTCTGTGAGAGGTTCCTCTTAGCAGAACATAGCCCTCACAATATCAAATGATTTTGTCAATAATATATAGATTAACATTGTTGATATAATATAAACGCATAATTATTCTATAATTTGACTCTGAGCTTAGGTCCAATAGGGACTGGAACCATTCCTGTTTAGGTTCCTTGTCGTTTTTAGGGCCTTTGTGATTGAAAGAATTCAAAGTCATCCTATTTCTTGATCTCCATTACGTCCCAAGTTCGTACCAGCCATTTCTCTGGTTGGAATTCCTCCGGTGCCACCCATGTGGCCATGTCTCCATTCAAGCATTCAAATTTTGGATTTTTGAGAATTCCATCGGTCATCCGTCATAGGGCCATTTCTCTTGAGCAGAAATCTCGATATCAAGTTTCTATATAAAAAAGAAAATCTTGCAATCAAGCAGGCCCTTGAGCTTTGGAGCATTTCACTGTCATCTTGCCAAAACCCAATATGCACTAAATATTTTGCAAAGAACACTTGTTCAGACTTCAGATTGTTTTTTTTTTTTTTTAGTGCCATTTGAGTTCCAAGAAGAGTTGGATTGCACCAAAGGGTCGATAAATTGAGTCCTTATTTATTCTCCTTCTCTATTAACAACTTAAGGTAGATATCTGATGCAGATGCCAAATCGAGATTGATGACTGTGTCAGTGAACAGACATCAATGTTCATGGAGGCATATGATTGAATACATGGGGTCCTAACCCATATATGAAGAGTTTTCCCTGAAATTGGGAGCATAGCATTCTCACAGTTGCTGAAATTCAAACAAATAGACAGGGGGTTGAGTAGAAAATAGACCTTGAATGAAGTAGTGAGGAAAGATGAAGCATGGCTTGAAAGAGGGTTGTGTAGAAAATCCAAACTCAGGCAACCGAGGGGGTTGAGGTGAAAATCCAGACTCATAGAGGCAACCCCAATAGATGGGTTAAACAAAAGTTGATGTTCTGTTTATGGAGAAACGATAACGCGACCAACAAATAACAACTATCAGTTACAGCAGGTATCTCATGTCTTGATGTGCTTTTTAAGGGATGTGGTTTGTTTGAAGTTCCTTTTGGAATGTTTGCTTTAATCTTTTGCTGATACTTAACAGTATTTTTACCAAGTTAAGATGATTTTATGTTTAAATAGTAGAACTCATCATGCTGACCCTAGAATGGAGGGATCATCAGTGACTTGGAACTTACAACCTTGACATAAATTAGAGGTTCCACATTCTGCTTTGAAGATATTCAAAAGAATAGTTCAGTTACAGTATGATGGAAATGACTTGAGATCACCCTGTACATGCAAATGTCAATCAGGATAGACTGTTCATTTTCCATTTCAATCAACTTGATTTTTTTTTCATATTTCTTTTTAAATTTTTTCTTAATTTTCTTTGCAGACAAACGCAATCTTTGCAAAGTTTGTACAATACAATGAATTCCCAATTAGAGGCTGCTGATCAGTTGTCTGAATGCCTCTCAAAACAAATGGCTGTGCTGAATATAGAATCACCCCCTGTAAAGAAACAGGGTGTAGCAAAAGAGTTGTTTGAATCAATTGGCCTACCTTATGATGGTGATAGTTTCCAATCACCAGATGCGAAAAGAGCTGACCTTACACCAGATTCTAGTAAGAAACTTCCACTATGTTCGTTTAGTGCTATCAAGGAGCATCCCAGAAGAAATGTGTCAGGCTTATTGAAGGGGATTGAACCAGAAACGGCAAGGAGGAGGAGAGACTCCCTGGATACGGTAATATTTCCTTAAACTTCTTTTCATTGTTGATATTTGTCTATGATACACAGACTCGCCTAAAACCATGACGCACACGCACTTGACACATGCACATGCACTCGATACTCGTGCTGATACTTAATTTCTAAGGTATTTGACTTACTTTCTTGAGGCGCACCCGCACCCAATATACATCTGCATCCGATACTAATGCTGAGTCCATGTAACATAGGTATTTGTTAGACATGTTCTAAAGCATACACTTAATTTGAAAATATTTGTTTCTATGCAGAGCTTGGCTAGATTTGAGCCTCAGAAAACCACTGTGAAAAGAATGTTGCTGGAAGAACAATCAAAGGTCAGTGCAAATAAGCCCTCTTTTGGGACAGGCAAGGAGATTTTTAGTTCTCCAATAGGAGAAGGGTTTTCTGTTTCCCACCAGATGGATCATACAGCTTCATCATTTTCTTCCTTGCTGCTAGCCACAAACAGAAGTCATCCAAACTCATACCCATCAGAAAAAGGTATCATGCGGAAGGGTGTTCTTTTCTTCTGGATTGTACATTTCTTTTTTTATTCTTTTGGATGCATAGTACAAAGCATGCATAGCATAAATAAGTTCATAGAAAAGATTAACAAGAAGAAAGGGAACTCTTTGGATTCTTCCCAATCTACCCCATGCTGGTAAAAGTGGCTAGTCGTAGTTGACACCACCAAAAAGACAAGCACAATTGGGAGGGAACAAAGAGTAGCACAACAGGAAGCCCAAAAAGAAGGCCTCAGTAAAGCTGCCTACACTGTGGGCTGAAAAAGATACGATAGAGGAGTTGGCAAAGGCTTCTTCAAATCTGGAAGAGCGGCTTTGTCATGGCGGCAGTGGCTGGTTGAAGCTGTAATTCTACCCTGTAAAGCCATCCAGAATGGCTTTAAGCATCAAGTTCTTTTATCTGCAAGTCCAAGTGCAATGATTAATTGCAAAAAAAAAAAAAAGCGCTTTTCCAAGCATTAACTTGCTATTATGGGGTGAATTTGACAAGGTATCAAAAAATGGTCCAAGTGGGTTTTTCACTAACAATCATTGTTTTTGTTTTTTGGTAATTTCTTTTTTTTTTTTTTTTTTTTTTTGTAGACATTCAAGAGAAATCCTCAACACAGACATCCATCTCTCATTCAGTTTCTCCTTTCAAATGGGCTAAGGACAAGGTGGGATCATTGCCTGTGGGATCAGTATCTCCTTCGCTGCAACAAAAGGTTAATATCCCACCATTATCAAGAGAGGTTGTGGCATCTCCTCTAAGCATTGTTCAGAATAATGCAAAGGAAAATATGGGTTCTTCTCAGAGCTCAAACATTACAGAAACTTATGTTGCTAGATTTAGTACCTCCATGGTTCAAAATACTACTAGAAATGACACAAGATACAGTGTACAGACTGAAACTCTAAACCAAACATCATTAAGAGTTTCCTCTCCAGCATCAGCCACATATTCTGCATCACCGAGAAAAACAGTACATACAAAAACTCAAACTAGTGATTTCTCAAATTTGAAGAGTGGGGACTTTGTTCAGTCAAAACAAATGTCAGGAACAATGAATCCTGGGGCAAGAACCCTGGAAAGCTCATTTTCTGTACCACAGAAAGTTCATGCCTCACTATTTTCTTTTCAAACAGACACACCAAGCACAGTCCAGTCTGGTGAAACTTCAACGTCTTCAATAATCTCGTCATTACCCCTGCCTTTCACACCACCATTTTCTTCATCAACTTCCTCATCTTCATCATGTTTCTCTGCATCATCTGAATCATCCTTGTCATCTGTCCCAGCATCATCTTTGTCATCTTCAGCCGAATCCTCTCCATTGGCCATGCCTTTTGGAAAATCAGTACCCAGTAAGGGGATTGAAAAAACAGTTCCACCACCGACTTCATCTTCAGTATCAACTTCTTCCTTCCTTTCTTCTTCTGGTCCGTTCTCTTTTCAGACACAAAAGCAGCAGTTTGCACAACCTATTCCATCTCCTACTGAAAATGTGGTCCCACATTCTCTATCTCCTCAGGCTGCGGTACTTGATGAACTCAGTTCTCAGTTGAGACCAGCTCAATCTGCTAGTGAAATTTCAGGTGGGTTGTCTTTTGGAAGCCAGTCAAGTTCTCATACTACCACCTCCACCTTCAGCATTTATGGGGCTGCATCAAATGCTGCTTCTTTGAATTCTCAACCTGAAACATCTTCTGCTGCAGAAGTTCTGTTCCCAGCACAATCTGTGAGCACAACTCAGGGAAAGACTGAGGCATTGGATTCTACTGTTACTGAAGAGGATGAGATGGAGGAGGAAGCTCCGGAGACAACTGGTCTAAGCTTGGGAGCCCTTGGCGGATTTGGGCTTGGATCAACCCCTGCACCAGGTGCACCTAAACCCAACCCGTTTGGTGTTTCATTTGGCGCTGCCGCGGCAAGTCCTGCAAGCTCTCAATTGTCTTTGACAGTTCCCAGTGGGGAGTTGTTTCGACCTGCTTCCTTTAGTTTTTCATCTCCTACTCCACAACCATCTCAACCATTGAGTCATGGTGGGTTTTCTGGTTTTGGTACTGGGCCTACTCTTACACCGTCAACTGGCAGTGGGTTTGGCCGTCCAGCACAAATCGGTTCTGGGCAGCAGGCTCTAGGGTCAGTTCTTGGTGCTTTTGGACAGTCGAGACAACTAGGCCCCAGTCTACCGGGGGTGAGCTTTGCCTCTTCAAGTGGCTTTGGCGGCGGTGGGTTTTCTGCTGCTGCAATGAGTGGGGGATTTGGATCTGGCGCTGGTTTTGCTGGTGCTGCTGCCGGTAGTGGGTTTGCTGGTGCTTCTAAGGGTGGTGGTTTTGCTGGTGTTGCTTCTGCTGGTGGTGGTTTTGCTGCAGCTGCTACCTCTGCTGGAGGGTTTGCAGCAGCAGCTGCTGCTGGTGGTGGATTCGCTGCAGCTGCTTCTGCTGGCAGCGGGTTTGGAGGAGCTACTCCGGGTGCTCCAACAGGTTAGATTCATTTGCACTGCTGCAACGCTTCGTACTTGATTAATTTAAACTATTGTAAAGATCAATGCCTGGTGCTTCCCTAGCAGGTCCTATTTAACCTGCCAAATTACTTTAAAGTTTTGGGCTGAAAATGAGTTTTACTGGGTTGCTCATGGATTTATCTGAGTTCACACTTGGCTTCAGTGCCCACTGCCCAGCAAGTTTCTAGTTTGAACTCGATACTCATTGATTAGAAAGATGCTTTGTCGAATCTGAAAGCATAGATGATCTGCCACTGGGAATCTCTGTTTTTGGACCTAGCCCAGGTCACCAGGAATTAGAACTGAGACCATCTATTGTGGCCTGTCTTATCTGTCAATAATTCAGACAGTTTTTTTAATAGTTTTCCATATTACATTTGCTTGCGTGCAGGTGGATTTGGGGCTTTCGGCAACAGTGGTGGCTTCTCTTCATTTGGCGGAAAACCACCGTCGGAACTTTTCACGCAGATGAGAAGATGACATAGTAAACAAAGCTGCAGGACCGTCCATTTTCAAATCACATCCCGATAGGTTGACCAGAAGTCAATTTAATTTTCAACGACGGTCCAACTTCTGAAGGGATTTCCATTTTGATGAATGTTTAGCGTGTTATGGTTTTCATGGATTGCCTTCGGTAATCCTTCCATTGGACTGTCAATTTTGTGCCATTTATTTAGGGTTTTCATGTAAAGATCTTTCAATTTGAAAGTGCACCAGGTGGTATTGCATTGTATAACGCACATATGATCTCAGGTGTACTTGTTGCAGGTTAGATAGCGAATAGGCGTGGGATTTTGACCCTAGAAAAGGACACATTTATAATTTGAGGGAAAGTCAGGGGGTTATTTGTAGATAGTAGACTTTCATTTTCTCGTTTTGTTGGTTCGAGGACATGATTTTGCTCAAGTTTTGTTCTTGGACTTTGATAATCCGATGTAGGATAGGATTCATCTAGGACGGCCTAGATTTTTGCTCCGTGTGGACCCTAGGATGCACGTGTTGCATGATTTCCATATATAGTTGCCGCAGCAGGCTCATATGCAAATAGGCCTTTGGTGTGATTTTGGTTTTATTTTTTTTTCTATAATATTTTGTGGGGTATAAGAATAACCGCAAATGCCGTACACCATTTTTTAATTTTTCGTAAAATGCCCATCATGTCTTATGAAGCATCTCCTATTGCCCTTCTCTACAAATCAATTCAGAAGGTTCTGGAATAGACTAGAAAAAGATTCATAGTCTCACACAAACAGCAGACTTATAAATTCCCGTACTGACTATTTGACATTCAAATATTCAATTGAAATGCACAAATTAAAGCCGTTTGACTTGGGACCCAATCGTACATCCAGAGAATCAATGATTACAACTACTGCAATTGAATTTGAAGGATACCACTCATCTTAATGATTTTTTTCATTTTGATAGAAAGATTGAGATACCACTCATCTTAATTTATGGGTCGAAGTTGGTCTTCCAAATCAGATTAGGATACCGCCCATTAATTTACGGGTCGAAGTTGGACTTCCAAATCAGATTCGGATACCACCCATTAATGTATGGGTCGAAGTTGGACTTCAAAATCCAAAATAAAAGTTTTAAGTGCATTGAAATAATTGAATATAGATGTGGAACTATTTAAATAGCATATAATTAGACTCTCAAATATGAATATAACTCAAGCTATGTTTGCCCATAAAATCTGTATGTGTTTTACTATATGAATGTAAATGTCCTCTATCGGTCCGGCTGAAATTCTTGTATATGCAATTTCATATCCAAATGTTTCAGATGCTAAATGCCAGAATTTAAATTAGAATTTGAAATCTTCTCAGATCCAAAAATAGGTTTCATAATTGTTTAGTTGAAATTAGATAATTTAGACACTTAGATAATTGGACACCCATTTATAACCCTATCCTTATTAGATCAATTTTAAACTCCAGTTTTACCCAAATTAAGTGAATTTGCGTAATGCCTTTACATGAGGAGGCATGTGATATAAGAATGTTAAATACAAAAATATGGGTCAACACATGTTGAATCAGGTTACATCTGCCTTCACTACCTTAATCTGCTGGTTGCACATGACCATTTCTTTATTTCCTTACCATCAATGCAATGCTAGTCCATTTGAATGAAGATGAAGATGACATGGATCCCACGATGCACTTTTGGTCCCAAATTTTGGATGGCATGGATTGTGTGAGAAGAGGACAGGTCACCAGAGAACTTTATTTTGTGCAAGTCTAAAATAAGAATCTTTTTTCACAATTTAATTTATAGGCAAATTTAATTTACAGGCAATCTTTGGTATTTATGGAATTCAGATGATTGGTGGTGGTGGGCCCTCCATTTTCTAGTAGAAAATGAAATGCCACCACAAACCAGAGGAGGCAGAGAGAGATAGAGACAGACAGGAGCCGCATTGGGTTGTTGCTCTGCAACTTCCTTTTCTTCCACCTAAAACCACACACAAGCCTCAGAATCAAATCAATCTTCATTAAAGGTATGAGTTTCCCTCATTATTTCCACAGCAGAATGTAACCCATATTTTCTTTGTTTTTATTTTTTTACTGCAGTGATCCTTTCGTCCCAGTTGCGTGTCAAATAGATCATCTATTTATTACTATAGCAATGAAAAGAAAATCTTTTTCTGTCTCCTTCCAGATTCTTCTTCTCTTATTTTCTTATGCTTCATGATGGATTTAAATCCCCACCAACTTCTTTCTATTTGGGGTGGCAGTTTTGGCTCTGGGTCATCTAGTTTTTCTTCAAGCTGCGGTTTAATTTGAGAGAGATTCAAGTTCTTGTTGGTGGTTTCTCAAATTGGGTCAGTGTGTTTTTCTTCGTTTTGTTTTCTTTTTAATAAAGTTGTATCTTTTGGTATGAATTTTTGGTAATTGGGGAGTATTTTGTGCTTTTCTGTTGTTGGTTATTTCTGTGTGAATGTGAATTCCTATTCATGATAGATAGTATTCTGCTTTTGTGTTGTGTAATATATTTGGAAGCTGCTCTCCAATTTCTGACAATTGGAGAAATCCAGAATATTTTTTTTTGTGGGTGATTGACTGATTTCTGTTTGAATCTGATTCTTGTGTGTGAAAGAAAGGGATCTTCTGTAGAGGAGACGAGATCTTTTTTTCTGTTGGCTGGAGAAATTACAGGGGAATCTTCTCTTTTATGTTCCTGGAAACTCGAAAAGATCTGATCTTTCTGGGCTATCTATGTCTGAATTTGAATTTATGTGCATGAGAAAATTTTCTCATGATTTCGTTCAAATTACACTAAATAGATAAGAAGATAACTTGGTTTTGGAAGATTTCACCGTTGGGTAATGAGATTTGCAATTACCTGTGTGATTCTTGCTTGCTGAGGTGATCTTATTGGTTGGCTGTGGAAATTGCTGCAGATAGAGAGATGGGTGAAGCTCTGGCTTCCAGGTACTGGTGTCATCTGTGCTCACAGATGGTGAATCCAGTCATGGAAGTTGAGATCAAATGCCCATTCTGCCAAAGTGGGTTTGTGGAAGAAATGGACAGCAGAAGAGACGACAACAACAACAATGATCTGGCATCTGACAGAGCCCTCTCTCTTTGGGTGCCAATTTTGCTTGGAATGCTTGGTGGCCCTCGTCGCAGAAGGCTCCGGAGAGAAGAAGATGAAGAAGAAGACCGGCCGCAATCAGAACAGGAACGCAGTTCAGAAGAACTCAATCTCAGAAGGAGAAGAAGCTCGGCTGCAATCCTCCAGTTTCTTCAAGGCCTTCGTGCAGAAACCACATCCGAATCAGAGAATTCGGAGAGCGAAAGGGACCCAGAACAAGTGATCCTGATCAATCCTTTCAACCAGACTGTAATTCTTCGAGGATCTTCCGATTTGGACCAGTCCAGTAATGACAGCCAGAACATCTACAGCTCTCTTGGTGATTACTTCATCGGGCCGGGCTTGGATATGCTGCTGCAGCATCTGGCTGAGAATGATCTGAACCGATATGGGACACCTCCTGCACAGAAAGAAGCAATTGAGGCAATGCCCACGGTGAAGATTGAGGAGAATTTGCAGTGCTCAGTCTGTTTGGATGATTTTGAGATTGGTTCGGAGGCAAAGGAGATGCCATGTAAGCATAAATTCCACAGTGGCTGTATTCTGCCGTGGCTGGAGCTTCACAGTTCTTGTCCAGTTTGCAGGTTTCAGATGCCTGCTGATGGGTCAAAGGATTCAAATGTGCCTGGGAACAATAGCAGTAGGGAGGAGAGAAGTGATGAAGAAGGGCATGGAAATGGCAGGAGGTTTTGGGTATCTGTCCCTTGGCCTTTCAGTGGGTTGTTTTCTATGTTAGGGCCTAGAAGTGGTAGGACTTCTACCTCACCTTCTTCATCAACACCAGAATCTGAAAGTAATTCTCATTCAAATGAGAATTGAATTAATTTGTCTAGTAATGTTCTTCTCTTTCCTTGATTTTCCTTTCTTTATTTTGTATATATTTTTCTTTACTCTTAAAAAAAAAAAACTGGATTGTGATCCTTGAATTACTGAATATATATGATGTGGAGTTCTCTACTAAGTTGGTATTTGAAGATTTGGTTTTATTTGGATCCAATCAGTGGATGTGATCCAATATCAGTTATGACCACATCCTGCATCTGGTTATCGGAAGCATTCGGGGGTAGGGCTCGCTATGCGAAGGCATGGTTACCTTCATCAGAAAGGAGGGTTGCATTAGGAAACTTGATACAAATGAGAAATTGAATTTGTTGGCTTGTTACCTTCTCTTACATTAACTTTCCCTCTTTTACTTATTCCCCTGTATAATTCTTGTGTTTACTGAATCATGATCCTTGGAGATCTAATTTAGAATTTAGTGGAATCTATCTGCTTATTTGAGTTGAATCTCCAGACTCTTCTGTCTTTTGCCGAGCGAAGCAGATGCATTTATGATGTGGGCCTCACTATGTTTTAGGCATATGGCCTTTGCCTCTCTAGTCTCTCCACCTTGTGAATGCTTAGTATCCAAACCATTGGATCGACAACGGTTAAAACCTTTGTATGGCCAAAAGAGGTTATTTGATGATATGAGTAATTGTTCACCCACGGTGCGGACTAATCCTCAATGGTTTTAAATGAGACAGTAAACGGGCAGAACACAAATTAGCTACACCCTTTTTTGATTACTGAGTTAGATCTCATCTAAGTGGGTTAATCTTATGTTCTCCTCCTTTGGAAGGGGTGTTCTCTTTTTGGGTTGAAGAATTAATGTAGCAGAGATGTTATCTTTCTGTAGTTAGGAGGATCCACCATGAGGTTTTAGCGGTATCGTTTCCTCTCTCTAGCGACTAATTGGCTGTCAGGCTGTGAATGCGTCTCCATATTGCTTATGAGGCCTGCTTGGATACATGTTTATCAAATTTTTGTGATCGGTAATACTTTTTTATTACTAATGAGCCCAAATAAATTATCGGCTCCTTGACATAAAAACCTTGAAGTTTAACTGCATCTTTTTACATTTTTTTTTTAGATTTAAACCAATGGTGAGTGAAGATTCACTAAGTGTAAAATTGGTTTTGGTTTTAGATCACAGTATGTATTTGGTAATTTACCATCTCCGTTTCATAGATCTGTCCATGGTTGAAGAAGGTGAAAAGACATACACATCCCTGATCTCCATGCAAAAATCATTAAGATTAACATGCAGCAACCCAAGTTGCAAGTTGATTCGAATGTCCCCATTCTGCTAACTGCATTGGGGAGAAAATTGGAACCACATCCTATTGATACTGAGAATATGAACACTGACGGTGGATTTGACTTTGATTGGAAACGTAAGAAGTAGATGCCCCCAATAGTTTCCAATTTCTATGCCAGCCAAACTTAGTAGGCAATCATCCCAGCTGCCAAAAATCAAACAAGAAATTGTTTGATTAATATGTAATATGCTAAAGAGGAAGTTAAATTACTAAATTGGGCACTCAAGACAAAACAAACAGTCTTAAAGCAAAACTCAATGAAGGTGCATTGTGCCATAAGAGAGAGGCTTAAAACAAAATTTGATTGGGACCCATCCATTGCAGCATCAAAACTGACTTCTGACGGGTTGGGAATTGGTATAGAAGCCTAGTGCATCCATGGATCCCTGTGTTGTGTAACCTTCAAAAACTCTGTTGCCCATCTACATGCAACAGACCACCAAAACAAGCAAACCAAAAGTTGTTTCACTAACCAATTAAACACCAAAAAAAACTACAGCGTCAGACTCCACCCAAGCCAAATTCTCCTCATCACTTCACAGTCAATATCTTGATCACAGAAGCAACACCAACTCGATGCAACGCAACAACAGAATCTCCTGAACTGCATAGTCCTTTTCCCTTGGCATGTTGAAGTGCAAAACCCAGTGCTTCCTCTGTTGACTCTGCATCAGAAGCCTTTGCTGATCCTGTACTGAGAACTGGGATCAACCCTCTAAAAATAAGACTATGTCTAGCTGGAGTTTCATCGCTGCAATACCAATTAAAAGAATCAGTCTTTATCTCAGGAACCACGATAGATAGGATAGGCATTGATGGCCTGTATTTTGCCACAAGCTTTGCCGTGCTGCCCCCTTTGGTCAGAACCAAAATCAGTGATGCTTTGGCAGAATTGGCCATTCGGACTGCAGAGGAAGCCAGACTCTCCAACGGGCTCATAGGCATTGGAGCTGTATTCGTAATTCTTTTGAAAACATCTCCATAATCAAGGGACGATTCTGCTTCCATGCAAATCTTAGCCATTGTCTGAACCGCGAGCTCTGGGTAAGCCCCTGCAGCTGTTTCACCACTGAGCATCACACAGTCTGTGCCATCTAAGACTGCATTAGCTACATCGGTTGCCTCTGCACGGGTGGGTCGAGGAGACTTAATCATGGATTCCAGCATTTGGGTGGCTGTGACAACTGGCTTCCCTTGGATATTGCACTTGTAAATCATCACCTTTTGCGCTAAGAAAATCTTCTCGATTGGGATTTCCATACCCAAATCACCTCGGGCCACCATAAATGCATCTGAATTTGTGAGGATGTCATCAAAATTAGCCACCCCTTCTTGGTTCTCGACCTACATCAATAAGGTCATGTTAGAGTGTTTTGCAATATTCCTACAAACTGGACACGTGGAGAAAAATATAACCCAAAACCATTCATGTGAATCCTTTCATTGTTAGAAAATGCCCAAAAATATCACCCATTGGATGATTCTAGCTCTCTCTTTGTTGCCTTGTTTACTTGTTAGAATATGGATTGTTTTGTGCCAATGTCCATTTGAAGTGCACTGATTCTAAAGCTACAATTATCCAATAGGGAAATATTAGAAAAGTACAATTATGATACCCTCAAGATGAAGCTTAGATTACCAGAAGGTGAAACCCACCTGTGCTAGTCAAGCCAAAAAAAAAAAAACCCTCAATTTTTCTTCCATAAATTTTTAATCATTTGTCAACATACCTTTGACATAAGAATGATTTTTTTGGCATGCTCTCCAAGTAGGTTTCTGACCTCAACAAGGTCTGAACCTTTGCGAACAAAAGATAGAGCAATCATGTCAATTTTGTTGGGGACACCCCATTGTAAAATATCTTCCTTGTCTTTCTCTGTTAAGGTTGGAAGGTCTACAACGACCCCAGGAAGATTGACATTCTTCCTCTCACCGAGAGTGGCAGTATTCTCACACCGACAGCGAACTATTCCTAACTCCTTATCACAAGAAAGCGCAGTAAGAGTAATGGTGCCATCTGCGCACAAGATAACACTCTGTGGTTTCACATCCTCTGCTAGCTTCTTGTAGCTCATGCAGATAGTGTTCTCATCGCCTTTCATGTTGTAATCCGTGGAAATCGTTATCTCTTGCCCCTTCTTGAGCTGGATGGGCTTTCCATCTTTCAGAAAACCAGTTCGAATTTCTGGACCCTGCAATTTTTAAAAAGCATTCACAATCTATTGGAATCAGAGCATTCTCCATGCATGATCTATAATGGAAACATATAAAGTTGTGACATTGACTATTCTAATTGCAGAATTGAGTCCCACTTTGATCAAAACTAGGACCAACAAACTGAGTTGAGTTTTCAGTGGAGCCTCTGGAGACTTTGTTGTGAGCTCAAAAGGTCAATTGATTCTTATATTAAGCTGTTTAGCCAAGTTGAACTCAGTTTTAGTACACTAGTCTCAACTTTTTAAGAAATCTTTTTCAAACATGTTCGAAACCTATTATCATTACTACATCCATATAGCAAAAACAACATGAGACTGCAAATCCAATTGGATATCTTAAAGTTAGGATTAGTATAACAGATGAAAATTGAAGGAAATATCGTAGAGTGTAATGTACAATTATAACTTAATGTGGGTAGGGCACTGGTTAAGCAGCTCCCACCAGGAGAGCCATGTACAGACATTGAGTTGCAGATGGTAGTACTGGTTTCAACATTCCCTAAATTGAAAACGTAATGACCAAGAAGGAGTTTAATATGCATAGCAATATCTTAACAGAGCCAGGAACTACAGTAACTAGTAAGTGTATATCGCAAAAACATGTTTGGAAATTTAAGCTGTTAACTAGTTCTTAACTAATAAGTGCAAGCACTTTTACTTAAAAATAGAAAAAACCACACGTGCATGCGCACACGCATACACTAATAAGTAACTAGTAAGTGTATATCGCAAAAACATGTTTGGAAATTTAAGCTGTTAACTAGTTCTTAACTAATAAGTGCAAGCACTTTTACTTAAAAATAGAAAAAACCACACGTGCATGCGCACACGCATACACTAATAAGTGCAAACACAAATGCTAGAATATATACATGATATCTACTGCATTAATACTTGCTACTTGCTAGAATATATACTCGTTTAGAAGAATATATGTATACATGACATCCTCACGTGTGTTTCCATTCGGTTATTCACTGTGTTTCCACGTAATCTTTATGATTAATGTTCTAAAATTGAGTCTGGGTCGATTGTACTGGTTTTGGCCTTGCCTGAACCAGTTCTGTAATATCAAGACGAGAACATCTCAATAGGTAGCATACCAACACCATAAAAGAACCAAGGAGCTATCATAAGTAGTAAGCAGTAACAGATAAGGATACACCAGAAAGACATTTGAAATTGTAAGCTGTTAAAGGAGTTCTTAACTACCAAGTGCAAAAACAGATGCTTGATTACGCAGAAGTTATATTCTACCCACACCTGTTTAGAAGGTTAATCAATGTTCATGTGTTTACACCAAAAACGTTTATGATTCTTCTAAACAAGAAGAAAAAAATGAAGATGGATTACTGTGGAAGTTCTTAATATGGACAAATGTGGTCTTGACAACTGAAAATAGCTGACTAAAATGACGTGAAATAACGATGAAAAAGAAGGAGCGACCGGAGCAATTCAGATGCAACTATTTAAAAAAAAAAAAATCAGATGCAAAACACCACATTGAATCAGATTTAATTTAAGCTGCAATATTTGGGCAACGAAGGTGATAATGTTCATGACAGATAAGAACAGCTCACACACAAAACCAGCATATGTAACCAGGCATAGACCTTCCATTTCCACAAAAATACCTTTGTAAAAATCTACACCTTCCAAATATATATAAAAAATATTACACATTCCACAAAAACTTATAAATTAAAACAAATTCATATGTAAACATACATGACTGATCTGGTCAACATGGCTAGGTTACAGAAGACCCATCCTGAAAGCATACATTAAGTAAAAAGGCATGCAAAAAGGAAACATAGAAAATGAATAACCACATATGAAACCATTGTGAAAGAAGTCTCAAATACTAAGGAAAACGCAAAACGAAAACAAAGCAAAGCAAGCCATCAAAAGGATCTAAGACCAACGGCAATACCAATCATAAAACAAAGAAACATAAATAAGAAGGTCATCAAAACACAAAACAGGAACAAAACAAAAACTTTTCCTAGAAAAGCCCATAACAAAACAAAAATCAACGAACCAGATACAAACCCAATACAAGAAAGAGAAAAACCAAATCAAACACAAGCAAAAGGTCTAAAACAAAAGAAAAAACAGATGACCCAGGAAAGATACCTTGCCATGTAACGTACCCAGAAGACAAAAACCCAACACCATCAAGAAACGACGAAACCCCACATCACATACGTTGCTTTTACAAACAAAACACCAAGGGCAAAACAGAGAAGAACAAAGCCAATCAAAACCGACCAACCCAAGCCAACAACAACAGACGCAGACTCATCGAAAACGACCCATATCAGAAAAACCCCACGAAAACAAAAACAGAAAGCAACCCAGATCACAGACCTTGGTATCTAACATGACGGCGCAGAGAATCCCTGTATTGTCCATGGCTGTCCTGAGATTGTCTAGCGTCTCCTGGTGGTAAGCATGCGACCCGTGCGAGAAGTTGAAGCGTGCGACGCTCATTCCCGCCCTCAGAAGCTTCTCCAGCATCGGCAAGGTCCTCGAAGCCGGACCCAAGGTGCACACGATCTTCGTCTTCGGCCTCTTCTCCTCCATCGCCATCGCCGTCGCTGCAAAAGAGCTCATCACGTAGTAGGGTTTTATGGTTTCCTGCTTCTTTCTTTTGGCAGACTAGAGAGGTTTATAAATATACGAGTGCGTACGTTTTAGGAAGTTTGGTTGCTTATTGTTGATATATAGAAAGTGCAATCCAGGTTAGATTGAAATTTGGATCTCTGTTCTGATTATGGTTATTGGTAAGGATCTTGGATGGGGCCTACTTATGATAATCAAGGCTTGCTTAAATTTGTCAGCTTTTGCTCCCAACTGAAGTTGGGTCCTACAGTAGTAGTAATCAATACTTAGTTGATTTTTTATACCATTTTATGGGTATGTATGGTAAGTCATCAATTTGGTGGGGGACTTAATTATAGTGAAACTTTCGTGGCATGTGAGAGAGAAATTTTTTTATTTTGAGTAGTTCAGATTATTTATAAATTGATTTTCATTAGAATTCTCATAGTGGGTCTCAATAGTTTATTTTTTGTTAAATGTTTTGATTTTTTTTATCTAGGTAATCTTGATATAAAGTTGTCGTGACAACACAAAATCACTGCACTTCTTTCCTTCTCCAACCCCTTTAGAGCATGTAGCTGCTCATAATACATTTTTCAGAAAAATCACAAAAACTTTGACGCCCCATTAAAGTTGTGCATCTAGATTCTAACATTTGAGGCAAAATACACGCTCCACTAGATTATTGCTGGTCTCAAGTATGGTTAGAGCAGAGTGGTTGCTTCATGTTAACAGCTCATATAAAACTTTTGCCGTACCTAAATTATAGATTTTGAGAAACAATAGATTGAAATGGTGAACTAGAATTCGTCTAGACGACCCAATTTAATTGGGACAAGGCTTGTGAATGTATACATAGTTGAGTTGTTTTGGCACATTATTATTATACAAATGCTTAGGATCAATTCTTGAGTTTAAAGTTGAAAGTAACGCTTCTGGCTGATCAGCCAACGCAGAAAGAAAAAAATTTATGAGGAACGAGGCTTTAATGATGATAACGACATACCAACCTGTTGATATAATGGACGGTAATTATAATTTTGTCATATATAGGCAGTCTGGGACATGCAAATAAGTTCAAGCGTGGGACTCATATCCTTCTTTAGGATCCAAACACCCTAACAAGCCGGGTGGGTCAAGGGTGTCAAGCTTGCTGGACCTTCATTAGTTATTTGGCTGTTGGTTATTACGCCAGAACCAGGCCAAAGTGTACTTAATTTTCAGATGGGAAGAGTTTGATCCTAGTTTTTCAGTCAGTGGTGGTGAGACAAGGCGTGAACAGGGTTGAGTTTATACAAACCCAGCTCATTCATAAGCCTAGACTACTGTTGTCAGCCTCCTATTGAGGAAGGAGGTTGAGATTTGCCGAATGAAAGAATTTTTTTAGAGTGTCAAGAGCAAGAAAGAAGATAAATATGCATCTTCTTATCCCTGTTTTCGATTGAGGTTATATTCCAACCGACCGTTTAGTATATGCTTCTATCATAAAACCCTTATCACTCTCTCCCATTTTTGTTTTGACTTTCTTCATTTGCAATTTGCCAACACCTTAATTTTCTTTTCTTTCATCTTATTTTTTTACTGCAAGCAGTGAGAGGTGAAACTAATTTATACAAATCAGGCCGGTCTAGAAGAAATTCAAGTTTAATTAAAATCGACTTAGACCCATGAGATAAACATATGAATATTCTCCAACACCAAATTAATGGGGGTAAAAAAGGCATCTTAAAGCACATTATTCCTTCCTTTGGAATAAGATCCTATAATGATTGTCTTAAGGGCATCCAGAACCCTGATACAATGGGGCCTAAAATTATTATCCCTTCATGGTGACAAGTTATGCTTGATATGGATAAGGCAATTCTTGATGGAAATTTTGAGACAGATACCACGTGACGACGTGGTTCCCATAATGGGTACTGGAAGCTTCATAATATTTGTGGAAAATTGAGCGGCTTTATGAGACGTTATTTCTTATCTTTTCTTCGGATGGAGATGAATCCTTCATTATCACTTTTTATTTCTTCAGCCTCGGTATCTGCATCAGGAGCAATTGTCTCAAAGGGATTCTCATCTGCCCAAAGATTGTGTAGCTGATTGAGGCTTAATGGCGAGTTGTCAGAGGATCTTTCTTTATGGATTTGTTCCATAATTTCTTTTTGGAGATCTTTTTTGAACTGAAGTAAATCTGCCGCTGCAAGAAGAGCAGGAGAAGATACAGAACATGTATTCTTTTGTTTATCTGGAGTATTGACTGGAGGAGGTTTTTCTTTTTCTTTTTCAGGAGTTCTGAGAATTTCTGAAAAGGAAGGCTTTAGAGCTTGATCAGCAGAATATTGCTGTAAGATTGCCGTGTAATCAAATTGATGCCAGAATTTGATGTATATGACTCTGGATAGAACCGGTGGACTGAAGTCCATTTCTTTATAAAAATTCCATTTTAGGATCCATGGGATTTCATGTTTACAATAGAAGTGCATGGTAACATAAGGTTCTGTTGCTAACTGTAAATATTGATAAAGGTTTTTTTCTTCTGTTTTGAGAGAGGCTTTATAGGCTACTGAATAAGATTCATAAATGGGAAGAAGGGCTTGAGGAAGGAGATCCTTAGTGGCTCCAAAGGGTAGCCAAAATTGTGTAAAAAACCACATAGGTATTTTTTGAAAGTTGGATTTGAACCGGACAAACCAGGAATGCTGGAACGCTGGATTTTGATAACAAAGAATGGCTTCCCAAGCGGAAATATAGTCATAATAATTGAAGATGAGGTCTGAATCAATTCTTTGCGGCATATGAAGCGGTTGTCCCCAATCATCTGCAGAGAGAATATGCATAATCTTGATTTTGGAATATAGGATGTTAATATGGGATGGTAAGGCATTTAAATAGGAGTTTTTAGAGCCATCAGTATGGTCTATAGTGCAGCTGCCAGTTCGGATAAGGATTTGCTCATATATTTTATAATCAAGGGGTTGAAAAAAGAAATGATCGGAAGCGAAGATAGTCTGGATAATATGTTCCATAGGAACGGTTTCTGTATAAAATGTGTCCTCTAAGGTAAACATTCTTAATGGTGGTTTTTGGATGAAATACTGGTTTTGAGAGGCTTGAGGTTTTCTGTATGTTGAGCTGGAGGGATTTTGAAATTGAGGAATATTGGAATTATGGGTAGCTCCCCATCTCTCAAGATAATTGCCACTAGGTTTTCTGGATATAGGTGGATAAGCTTTATCAAGGGGAGACCTAAAAGGTCGAATCTGCTGGGGCCTCATGCTTTTGTCCCTGTAAAAACTCACGAGATAAAAAATCAGGAAGGGAATTTTCTTTACCTGCAATATACTCAATGTCAAAATCAAATATAGCTAATAAAGCTTGCCATCGAGCAAAGATTTGTTTAGCAGCAAGATTTTTAACGTCTTTTTCTAAAATTTCTTTCGCAGATTTACAGTCTATTCTTAATAAAAATCTCCTATTTAATAAATCACTTTGAAATTTCATGATACTATTTACTATAGCGAGAATTTCTTTTTTAATTGTTGAATAATTCTGTTGTGTGGATGTCCAAGTTCCGGAAGTGAAACGAAGGATTTCTTCCGTTCCAAGAGCATTTTGTTGGAGGAGTATTCCACCAAAACCTACGTCAGAGGCGTCGGTTTGGACTATTTTTAATAAATCTGGATGAGGGATAGTTAAGCAAGGTAAATTTTGGACTTTTTGCTTGATAGTTTGGACAGCTTTTGTATGAGCAGGTGACCATTCTACTGGATTTTTTATTAAACGGAGTTGTAATAATTTTCTTTCTTTGGCAAGATCTTTATAAAAATCAGAGACGTAATTAAGGCATCCAAGAAATCGTTGTAATTGTTCTTTATTGCGGATTTCATCGGGAAATTGAGAGGCAAACTTAATGACTCTTTGAACTGGAGAAATAGTTCCTGTTTTAATTATAAAACCAAGGAATTGGATTTCTGTTTGAAAAAGCCTCATTTTCTTTTGAGAGAGTACGAGTCCATTTTTGATAATGATTGTTTTGAAGATCTTTAAATGTTTCCAATGGTCACAAATAGATTTAGAAAAGACAAGAATGTCGTCAATATAGACAAGTGTGAAATCTTGATATGGATGGAAAATATCATTCATAATTCGTTGGAATTCTGAAGGAGCATTTTTTAAGCCAAATGGCATGACGTTCCATTCATAATGACCAAATGGGACTGTAAAAGCAGTTTTATATCTATCTTCAGGGGTAATTTGAATTTGCCAAAATCCGGATTTAAGATCAAATTTAGAAAAAAGAAAGGCACCAGCGAGGCGATTGATGAGATCAGTTTTATTTGGAACTGGATATCTTATGGATTTTAAGACTTTATTTAAAGGCTTATAATTGATAACAAGACGGGGAACACCGCGCTCTTGTTCGGGTGCTTTATTTACATAAAAAGCAGCACAACTCCAAGGGGATTGTGATTTTTGAATAAGCTTTTTATTAAGAAGATCATTAATTTCTTTTGTACATAATTGGACAAGATCTTTATTCATTTGGATAGGACGAGCTTTGGTGGGAATTTGGGTTTCATCAAAATTATCAATATATGGAAGGGAGACTGTATGGTGTTTCCTGTGCCAAAAGGCAAAAGGAAGGTCAGAACAACATTCTTTTTCAAGAGATGTTTTAAATTGGAGTAAAGTATTTTGAAATTCTGGGTCTTGTACCCCTTCTTTGATTCTTAGGGAGTTCAAATCTTCTTGAAGATAAGCAATTTGTTTTTCTTTATATGAAATTTGTTTTTGTATAGTAGTAATTTGATGCATGGGGGTTGATTCAACGAAGTCAAACAGTAAGTCTTTATTATCTTTTATGGTTTTAAGGCCTGCTGAAGTAATTTGAAATGGCTGCAAGAGTTGTAGAAAGGGATTTCCAAGGATTACGTCATTATTTAAATTCTTTCCTAAAAGACAATTGGTTTTTATACACCTTCCAGTTTTACAAATATGGACATTATTCACTTTATAATGAATATGAAGTTTATTTTTAGCAGTTGCTAGATTGAGTTTTGTTTTGGTTTTCTTGTAATATTTTGTTGGAACTAATCCTTCTCTAATTAAATTTACATCGGCACCACTATCTAGTAAGCAGAGTGCTTTAATAGAGAAGTTCTTAATCTTAATTGTAATTTGAGTTTTCCATGGTTGGAGTAGATTTTTTGTTACAGAATTTACCTCAAAGTTTTTTATATTATCTTTATCCTTTTGGGGTTCTAGATTATCAAAACATTGTTTAAGTTCATTTAAATTTTGTTTTAATTCTTTTATTTCTTGTTTTTGATTATTTATTTCTTTATACATATCTTGTAGAGATATATGCGGAAAAGCTTTTTGTTTGCTTGATTCTGTTTTTAGATTGCTTTGTTTTGATCCACTTGGAATAGGAGAGTTTTCTTTCTTATTTTGTGGTATTTTCTCAAAATATTTAGTTTTTAATTTTTCTTGGTCTTTAAACATTTCTTCTTGAGTTGAAATGGCGTTTAAGGTCAAAGGAGAAGAATACATATGAGTAGGCGGAGATAATGAATTAGTATGGTCTTTATGAATGATTTGTTGTTGGGGAGGATGAATAGATTCCTCTGTTTTCTGAGGAGAAGAACTGGTTGAAGCTATAATCCATGAGACACTTAATTTTGTTATCATATTTATGGATAAATCATCACTATTATATCTTTTCCTCATGGCCAATTTAAGCCAATCAAAGAAATAAATATTGATTTCATGATCACACATATATTTATACCATTTTTCTTTCAAAAAGTTTTGATGTTCTGAAGAAACATATTTAAAGAAGGGTTTTGTTAGAGGATGTGCGGCTAAATTCTTTTTTAACATTTCTTTATCAATTTCAAAACTTTCAATAACATTTATATTGAAATCGGCTTCAGAGGGATTGTATGTATGAGATGGAGAAGCTTGATAAGAAGGATAAACAAGTCCTGTAGGCCTCAAATTTACCTGAGGTGGTTCCTGCATGGATGATCCTACTACTGAAGGAGGATGAGAATAGGATTTTTTAGAAGGTTGATAAACTGTAGGGGTTGTAAGTCTAGAGTCTATTTGGAAATTTATTTCAACACTTCCATCTTCATGTTCAATTATGTTTTCTATATCTTGATTTTCCTTAGGTTTTTCTGGTTGAGCATTTTCTAAAAGCCATTTACCGGATAAATTAATATCATTCCATTGGATAAGTTTAGGAATATTAACTTTATTTTTTAAATTAGTTTGGAATAAGGTAGTTATACCTTTAGCTTGATGTGAATAGGCTATGCCTGGAACAACTGAATTCATTAGTTTATAATAAACTCGATAAACAATGGCAAGATTTTGATTATGAGGATTCATATCAAAACCTTTTGTTTGGATGGCTAAGGTAAGGGCTTCATGTGCTCCTGGATCTGTAAGAGAAACAGAGAAATTGGGAAAACAGTTGAAGAAAGTAGGGCCGTTGGCCAGACTTGATTCAACCATTCCTATTAATGAATCACTGAATTTTTTATGTCTTGTATCTTGAACATACATAAGAGCTTCTGTTCTTAATCCAAGTCTTGTTAAAGGTTTTAAAGCAACTTGTACTAAGCCAAAATGAATATAATTATATGTTTTTTTATATTCTTGTATTTCTTGGGGCTTAATTAAAGAAAGATGCTGAATATTACTAGTAATAGATTCCGTTCTTTCAATCGTTTTTATCTTATAACTTGATTTTAATTGAAAGCTTCCTATTTGATAAACTTCATGTTTTTGAACAGTTGGAATTGTCCAGTCACAAATAACTTGATCTAAATCATCATAGCTAATTTCTTCACTATTTCTAATAGACATAGAAGATAAGGAATTTGATGATGAGGAAGAAGAAAGTACAATCTTCTTAATAAACTTAGCCATAATTTGTATTACTGAGAAATTCTTTATCAAATCCACCACGAGTATCTAACGCTTTGAGGATTTACACACCAACAACACGCCTTAAAACGCCTTCACACGGCTTAACAACGGCGATACAAATGGCTACCTCTGCGCTCCGGGTGGAATGATCAAAATTTCTCAATAATAACAAACACACAACTAAGTATTAAGACTTTTGACTCTCTTACTTCTGAGTCAGCAATCCCTTAAACAACAACAATAAAGCACAACATATGCTTAACATAAGTGAAGAAATACTCAGAAAGCAACTTTATTGATAATCAAAATTGATTACTTGATGACACTCTCCCGGGGCCAAACTTGGCTTTGATACCAATTTTTCACGGAAGAATGGAGGGTGTATGGGAAGATGGATGGGACTGAATTTTAGGACTGGATTTTTGGACTGGTTTCCAACTGTTGTTGGATACATTGCCGGTCATGTCTATTTATAGTAATTTCCAGCTGAATTTACATTTCATTACATGAAATTTCATTTGGATTTGCATTTCATTTCCTGTTGAGGATAAGTGGATAAGCTGGTGTTCTGCTGTTCTGCTGCATGTAGGCTCTGCTGCTACGTTCTGCTGTATGTAGGATGCACGTGGGCTTGTCGCTGAGGCTGGATAGAAGCTATTGACGAAACAGATAGGAGTCATAGGGAATAGAAGAGATCTTCATATTTCGTTGCAGGAAGCCGTCATATTGGACTTTTTACTTCCTATGTCATGATGACATCATCGGAGTGACTTGAGGTTGCTTTTCATTATGTATCGGAGATGTTGGCAATGAAGCCACTTTTGTTGACTTCTTTGATAGGCTTGATGGTGACAACTTCATGGTGACATGGTGACAAGTTATGCTTGATAAGGATAAGGCAATTCTTGATACCACGTGACGTCGTGGTTCCCATAATGGGTGCTGGAAACTTCATAATATTTGTGGAAAATTGAGCTGCGTGATAAAGAGGATGACGCTTTAGTCTGCTTCAGTTGAGTCTTCTGAATGCCAGTTATTATTTCTCAGTTCACCATGGAATAGCTGAATTAAGTGTTCTCGAGTGGTCTCTAAAATATCAAAAGAAATATCTTCATAGGCACTGAGGATTTGATTTAATGCTGGGTGTCCAGATTTAGAAGGATGTTGTATAATTGTAGTTTGTTCGGCGAGGTCATCATCAATGCAGACAACTCGTCGACCGTCACACCAAACATATCTGTATGTGGATGCAAATTCGAGATGTCCCCTTAAAGTGAGAAATCTTTGATACTGATCAGATGCTGGATCATAATTTTGGAGACGTTCTAAGCTATATGCCTTTGTAGCAACTTCATGAGCTTCATACCACTGTGGAGGATAATTATACAGGAGATGTTCGTGATGTTCATAAGCATTTAAAGAAGGACTAAATTTTTTGCAAATTAAATCTCCTTCTTCTAGCTGCATAATGCTCCATAATTGATAAGGCTGGAAAAACCGTATTTCAGATCTTTCTCCCAAGCTTGATGAAATTGTGATAAGAAGTTGTCTTTTGGTGCTGCCAAGACTGCGAAGGGCATGTCGCACGATTGCAGGGAGCTGCTGGATTACCTCAAAATTATCACTGGATAAAGAAAATCTTTGGACTAAGCCTTGCTCGATATAAGAGATGTCGACTGCATGTGATGGCAGGAACAACTTGGGAAAGCCAGTTGCCCAGCTAATATAATGCGCTTTGAACATTAAGCGCTCCTTGATCTGACAAGAAAGAGTTTTTTCTCTTATTCTTGCAGCAATATCTTCTGGAAGGGTTGTGTTAACCTTTTCCAGGAGGTTAATTCTGGATGTTTTTTCATCCGCAGAAATAGATAACAGTGCTTTTTGATGGATATTTTGACATATCAGTATTTGGGTTTCTAAATCCTTGATATGGGTTACAATTTTGGATAAGGTTTTTCTCGTATTTTTCTTTTTATCGGAAAGGATGGCACTCCAATGAGCATTGATCAGTTCTTGAGAGGTGATGGATAATCCTGGATTGAAAAAAGGAATGATCATTTGCTGGGATGTAGGTCTGGAGGAAGAGCTGGATTCAAGAGGGGCTTTGCTTTTGCTAGAGCTTGATGCCATGGTGGCAAAGATACCCTGGATGAGGAGGTGAACTACAACTAGATAAGGGAAAAGAATGGCAATAGTGGTACTGAAGTCAGTAGCAAGATAATTTAATTTATTTGAGACTGGATAATTACTTATTCAAATTCAAAAATTACTTCTTTATTATTTATGACAGTTTTTAGGCCTGTGGAATCAATTTGAAAGGGCTGTAATATTTGTAGAAAAGGATTTCCAAGGATTACATCATTGTTTAAATCCTTCCCTAGAAAAAAGTTTGTCTTTATGTATATTTCATTTTTTCTGACATAAACATCGTTTAATTTGTAGTTGATTAGGAGTTGTTTCTTGGCTGTAGCTAAATTGAGTTTATTTTTGGTTTTTAGATAATACTTTTTCGGGATTAAATCTTCACGTATTACATTGACATCTGCGCCACTGTCAAGTAAGCACAGGGTTTTAACAGAGAATTTTTTGATCTGAATTGTGACTTGGGTTTTCCATTTTTGAAATGGATTTCTTGATAACAAATTGATGAAATTTTTTAAACTATCATCAACGTTGTCTTGATTTTGATTTTCAATATCAATATTAGTCTTGTCTACGTTATTTTCACTTTTTTCAATTTTCTCATTATTTTCTTGATAAGGTTTTAAGAGATGAAATTCAAGATTCTCAACTCTTGCTTTGAGGTCTTGGAGTTCTAGTAGGTTCTGTTTTAAGGAATTTATTTCTTTATGAAGGTCTGGAATTGTCAGATGAGGAGGAACATTTTGTTCTCTTAATCTGTCTAAAACAGTTTTAATGCTAAATTGTTCCGGTAAAGTATTTAATGTAGTTTTTCCTTTTTTGTTGCCTTTATTTAGTGTTTGGATTTTTTCAAAATATTTATTTTTTAATTCTTCATCTTTAAGGTCTTTAAACATTTCGAGTAATACTTCTTCTGGAGCAGAAAGCATATTTAAGGATAAAGAAGAGGAAGAGGCAGATTCATACTGGATTTCGCTATCAAATATTTTGCAATGACAGGTATCAGAAGAATTATCTGTATCGGATGTTATTGAAGATCCCTTTAGAATAGTTTTTACTTCTTTTTCCGTTTTTACCTTTAATTGTGGGCAGTCAGGTGCTATATGGCCTTTTTCTTTGCAATTATAGCATTGTATGTCTTTTTGTTTTTGTTTCTGGTAAGAGGAAGATGGTTTTTCTTTTGAAAAAACTTTCCTTGATTCTTTATAAGGATTGCGATGAAAGGATTTTTTATGATATCTTTGCGAGGGCGTATAATATCGTGGTGTTGCAAATTGGTTTGATTTTCTTTTTTGATAATTTCTTTTTAAAGTATGTTTTTTCTTTTGGCTTGAAGGACTTATTAATGGTTCCATGCCAAATTGATAGCAGAAATCTCCGAGTTCATATTTACTGATACTTTTCTGGTTTTCTATTTGCCGTTTGAGTTTCATTTCATTGCATAAGGAAAATCCAACTTTATTAATTTTCTGGATTAGGTCTCCATATGTATACATTGCATAGTTCAAATTCCCGTAATTTTCGGATAGTAATTCTTCTCTAACTTTTTCTGCAAAAAGTTTAGGAAGACCTGATATAAATTTTTCTTTCCAAAATTCTGCATTGCTTGAATCAATTGTATAAAGTTTTGATAAGAAAACGTCTTTATACCAGCGAAAGTCGGATAAAGTTGGGCATGATAAATTGATTAGTTGGGTTTTTAATTTTTCTTCTACATTCATATAATTTCCAACAAAATGTTTTATGATATTGCTAATAAGCATATAAACGGAATCAGGGATCATTTGTCCTTGAGGAGTCATAAGAGGGTTTCCGGCTGGATCTCTTTTTACTGCATTTAGAATAGTTTGTCTTTCAAGGTCGGATAAGTATTTTTCCCACCAACCATTTAACTGTCCAGTAAAACCAAGGACAACAGCATTTGCTGCATGTTTTTGATCATTACCGGCAGCTATCATTGTAGAAGCATAGATCATCATCTGTTGGCATAATTGGATGATTTGATATTCAGATAAGCCGTCCACACTCCATTCATATATTGATGAACTTTCAAATTTAAGACCATTGAGCGTAGCTTGTTCTTCGAATTGAAGATCTACTGGTGTTGGTCGTGGATAATAATTTCTTGTTTTGGCTGTAGTAACAATTGGCTTTTGTCTTTTAAATATTTTATTGAGTTGTAGAGAGTCTTGATGGTTTTGATTATCTTGAGGTTCTTCTTGAAAATTTTCGTCAAGATCTATGGCTTCAGAATCGGAGCCGGAAGTAGAATTAGTAGAATTTTTTGAAGTTGAGCCTAAAACATTTATAGATTTCTCAGCTTTTTAATCTTTATTTTCTTGCAGTTTTATATTAGTAAAACTGTGTGATAATTGATTAATAAGTTCGTCAGAAAATTTTAAAGGTTTCTTTTCTAGCTTTATATCCCTTAGGATTTCACCCTGAAAACCTAAAGTTTGTGTCTTAATTACTTTTTGGGATGAAGAGGATGCTTCATGAATTTTGACAATAGATTCTACTTTCTCTTCAATTCTGTTAGTCTGTTGGCCAATAGTATGAAGGTTGATATTTGTATAATTATTTTGTTCTACAACATGACATAAATCTGATTTGTAAACTAAGTCAGATTTGCCTTTATCGCCTTGAATTTTTGCAACATCTTTTATGGGTACAGCTGAAGTATCTTTATAAATGATTTGCTGTAGGGGAGGATGAATAGATTCCTCTATTTTCTGAGGAGAAGAACTGGTTGAAGCTATAATCCATGAGACACTTAATTTTGTTATCATATTTATGGATAAATCATCACTATTATATCTTTTCCTCATGGCCAATTTAAGCCAATCAAAGAAATAAATATTGATTTCATGATCACACATATATTTATACCATTTTTCTTTCAAAAAGTTTTGATGTTCTGAAGAAACATATTTAAAGAAGGGTTTTGTTAGAGGATGTGCGGCTAAATTCTTTTTTAACATTTCTTTATCAATTTCAAAACTTTCAATAACATTTATATTGAAATCGGCTTCAGAGGGATTGTATGTATGAGATGGAGAAGCTTGATAAGAAGGATAAACAAGTCCTGTAGGCCTCAAATTTACCTGAGGTGGTTCCTGCATGGATGATCCTACTACTGAAGGAGGATGAGAATAGGATTTTTTAGAAGGTTGATAAACTGTAGGGGTTGTAAGTCTAGAGTCTATTTGGAAATTTATTTCAACACTTCCATCTTCATGTTCAATTATGTTTTCTATATCTTGATTTTCCTTAGGTTTTTCTGGTTGAGCATTTTCTAAAAGCCATTTACCGGATAAATTAATATCATTCCATTGGATAAGTTTAGGAATATTAACTTTATTTTTTAAATTAGTTTGGAATAAGGTAGTTATACCTTTAGCTTGATGTGAATAGGCTATGCCTGGAACAACTGAATTCATTAGTTTATAATAAACTCGATAAACAATGGCAAGATTTTGATTATGAGGATTCATATCAAAACCTTTTGTTTGGATGGCTAAGGTAAGGGCTTCATGTGCTCCTGGATCTGTAAGAGAAACAGAGAAATTGGGAAAACAGTTGAAGAAAGTAGGGCCGTTGGCCAGACTTGATTCAACCATTCCTATTAATGAATCACTGAATTTTTTATGTCTTGTATCTTGAACATACATAAGAGCTTCTGTTCTTAATCCAAGTCTTGTTAAAGGTTTTAAAGCAACTTGTACTAAGCCAAAATGAATATAATTATATGTTTTTTTATATTCTTGTATTTCTTGGGGCTTAATTAAAGAAAGATGCTGAATATTACTAGTAATAGATTCAGTTCTTTCAATTGTTTTTATCTTATAACTTGATTTTAATTGAAAACTTCCCATTTGATAAACTTCATGTTTTTGAACAGTTGGAATTGTCCAGTCACAAATAACTTGATCTAAATCATCATAGCTAATTTCTTCACTATTTCTAATAGACATAGAAGATAAGGAATTTGATGATGAGGAAGAAGAAAGTACAATCTTCTTAATAAACTTAGCCATAATTTGTATTACTGAGGAATTCTTTACCAAATCCACCACGAGTATCTAACGCTTTGAGGATTTACACACCAACAACACGCCTTAAAACGCCTTCACACGGCTTAACAACGGCGATACAAATGGCTACCTCTGCGCTCCGGGTGGAATGATCAAAATTTCTCAATAATAACAAACATACAACCAAGTATTAAGACTTTTGACTCTCTTACTTCTGAGTCAGCAATCCCTTAAACAACAACAATAAAGCACAACATATGCTTAACATAAGTGAAGAAATACTCACAAAGCGACTTTATTGATAATCAAAATTGATTACAAGTGGACTTGATGACACTCTCCCGGGGCCAAACTTGGCTCTGATACCAATTTTTCAACGGAAGAATGGAGGGTGTATGGGAAGATGGATGGGACTGAATTTTAGGACTGGATTTTTGGACTGGTTTCCAACTGTTGTTGGATACATTGCCGGTTATGTCTATTTATAGTACTTTTCATCTGAATTTACATTTCATTACATAAAATTTCATCTGGATTTGTATTTCATTTCCTGTTGAGGATAAGTGGATAAGCTGGAGTTCTGCTGCTCTGCTGCATGTAGACTCTGCTGCTAAGTTCTGCTGCATGTAGGATGCACGTGGGCTTGTCGCTGGAGCTGGAGAGAAACTATTGAGTAGGCTTCATAGGGAAGAGAGGAGATCTTCATATTTCGTTGCAGGAAGCCGTCATATTGGACTCTTTACTTCATATGTCATGATGACATCATCGGAATGACTTGAGGTTGCTTTTCATTATGTATCGGAGATGTTGGCAATGAAGCCACTTTTGTTGACTTCTTTGATGATGGTGACAACTTCATGGTGACAAGTTATGCTTGATATGGATAAGGCAATTCTTGATGGAAATTTTGAGACAGATACCACGTGACGACGTGGTTCCCATAATGGGTACTGGAAGCTTCATAATATTTGTGGAAAATTGAGCGGCTTTATGAGACGTTATTTCTTATCTTTTCTTCGGATGGAGATGAATCCTTCATTATCACTTTTTATTTCTTCAGCCTCGGTATCTGCATCAGGAGCAATTGTCTCAAAGGGATTCTCATCTGCCCAAAGATTGTGTAGCTGCTTGAGGCTTAATGGCGAGTTGTCAGAGGATCTTTCTTTATGGATTTGTTCCATAATTTCTTTTTGGAGATCTTTTTTGAACTGAAGTAAATCTGCCGCTGCAAGAAGAGCAGGAGAAGATACAGAACATGTATTCTTTTGTTTATCTGGAGTATTGACTGGAGGAGGTTTTTCTTTTTCTTTTTCAGGAGTTCTGAGAATTTCTGAAAAGGAAGGCTTTAGAGCTTGATCAGCAGAATATTGCTGTAAGATTGCCGTGTAATCAAATTGATGCCAGAATTTGATGTATATGACTCTGGATAGAACCGGTGGACTGAAGTCCATTTCTTTATAAAAATTCCATTTTAGGATCCATGGGATTTCATGTTTACAATAGAAGTGCATGGTAACATAAGGTTCTGTTGCTAACTGTAAATATTGATAAAGGTTTTTTTCTTCTGTTTTGAGAGAGGCTTTATAGGCTACTGAATAAGATTCATAAATGGGAAGAAGGGCTTGAGGAAGGAGATCCTTAGTGGCTCCAAAGGGTAGCCAAAATTGTGTAAAAAACCACATAGGTATTTTTTGAAAGTTGGATTTGAACCGGACAAACCAGGAATGCTGGAACGCTGGATTTTGATAACAAAGAATGGCTTCCCAAGCGGAAATATAGTCATAATAATTGAAGATGAGGTCTGAATCAATTCTTTGCGGCATATGAAGCGGTTGTCCCCAATCATCTGCAGAGAGAATATGCATAATCTTGATTTTGGAATATAGGATGTTAATATGGGATGGTAAGGCATTTAAATAGGAGTTTTTAGAGCCATCAGTATGGTCTATAGTGCAGCTGCCAGTTCGGATAAGGATTTGCTCATATATTTTATAATCAAGGGGTTGAAAAAAGAAATGATCGGAAGCGAAGATAGTCTGGATAATATGTTCCATAGGAACGGTTTCTGTATAAAATGTGTCCTCTAAGGTAAACATTCTTAATGGTGGTTTTTGGATGAAATACTGGTTTTGAGAGGCTTGAGGTTTTCTGTATGTTGAGCTGGAGGGATTTTGAAATTGAGGAATATTGGAATTATGGGTAGCTCCCCATCTCTCAAGATAATTGCCACTAGGTTTTCTGGATATAGGTGGATAAGCTTTATCAAGGGGAGACCTAAAAGGTCGAATCTGCTGGGGCCTCATGCTTTTGTCCCTGTAAAAACTCACGAGATAAAAAATCAGGAAGGGAATTTTCTTTACCTGCAATATACTCAATGTCAAAATCAAATATAGCTAATAAAGCTTGCCATCGAGCAAAGATTTGTTTAGCAGCAAGATTTTTAACGTCTTTTTCTAAAATTTCTTTCGCAGATTTACAGTCTATTCTTAATAAAAATTTCCTATTTAATAAATCACTTTGAAATTTCATGATACTATTTACTATAGCGAGAATTTCTTTTTTAATTGTTGAATAATTCTGTTGTGTGGATGTCCAAGTTCCGGAAGTGAAACGAAGGATTTCTTCCGTTCCAAGAGCATTTTGTTGGAGGAGTATTCCACCAAAACCTACGTCAGAGGCGTCGGTTTGGACTATTTTTAATAAATCTGGATGAGGGATAGTTAAGCAAGGTAAATTTTGGACTTTTTGCTTGATAGTTTGGACAGCTTTTGTATGAGCAGGTGACCATTCTACTGGATTTTTTATTAAACGGAGTTGTAATAATTTTCTTTCTTTGGCAAGATCTTTATAAAAATCAGAGACGTAATTAAGGCATCCAAGAAATCGTTGTAATTGTTCTTTATTGCGGATTTCATCGGGAAATTGAGAGGCAAACTTAATGACTCTTTGAACTGGAGAAATAGTTCCTGTTTTAATTATAAAACCAAGGAATTGGATTTCTGTTTGAAAAAGCCTCATTTTCTTTTGAGAGAGTACGAGTCCATTTTTGATAATGATTGTTTTGAAGATCTTTAAATGTTTCCAATGGTCACAAATAGATTTAGAAAAGACAAGAATGTCGTCAATATAGACAAGTGTGAAATCTTGATATGGATGGAAAATATCATTCATAATTCGTTGGAATTCTGAAGGAGCATTTTTTAAGCCAAATGGCATGACGTTCCATTCATAATGACCAAATGGGACTGTAAAAGCAGTTTTATATCTATCTTCAGGGGTAATTTGAATTTGCCAAAATCCGGATTTAAGATCAAATTTAGAAAAAAGAAAGGCACCAGCGAGGCGATTGATGAGATCAGTTTTATTTGGAACTGGATATCTTATGGATTTTAAGACTTTATTTAAAGGCTTATAATTGATAACAAGACGGGGAACACCGCGCTCTTGTTCGGGTGCTTTATTTACATAAAAAGCAGCACAACTCCAAGGGGATTGTGATTTTTGAATAAGCTTTTTATTAAGAAGATCATTAATTTCTTTTGTACATAATTGGACAAGATCTTTATTCATTTGGATAGGACGAGCTTTGGTGGGAATTTGGGTTTCATCAAAATTATCAATATATGGAAGGGAGACTGTATGGTGTTTCCTGTGCCAAAAGGCAAAAGGAAGGTCAGAACAACATTCTTTTTCAAGAGATGTTTTAAATTGGAGTAAAGTATTTTGAAATTCTGGGTCTTGTACCCCTTCTTTGATTCTTAGGGAGTTCAAATCTTCTTGAAGATAAGCAATTTGTTTTTCTTTATATGAAATTTGTTTTTGTATAGTAGTAATTTGATGCATGGGGGTTGATTCAACGAAGTCAAACAGTAAGTCTTTATTATCTTTTATGGTTTTAAGGCCTGCTGAAGTAATTTGAAATGGCTGCAAGAGTTGTAGAAAGGGATTTCCAAGGATTACGTCATTATTTAAATTCTTTCCTAAAAGACAATTGGTTTTTATACACCTTCCAGTTTTACAAATATGGACATTATTCACTTTATAATGAATATGAAGTTTATTTTTAGCAGTTGCTAGATTGAGTTTTGTTTTGGTTTTCTTGTAATATTTTGTTGGAACTAATCCTTCTCTAATTAAATTTACATCGGCACCACTATCTAGTAAGCAGAGTGCTTTAATAGAGAAGTTCTTAATCTTAATTGTAATTTGAGTTTTCCATGGTTGGAGTAGATTTTTTGTTACAGAATTTACCTCAAAGTTTTTTATATTATCTTTATCCTTTTGGGGTTCTAGATTATCAAAACATTGTTTAAGTTCATTTAAATTTTGTTTTAATTCTTTTATTTCTTGTTTTTGATTATTTATTTCTTTATACATATCTTGTAGAGATATATGCGGAAAAGCTTTTTGTTTGCTTGATTCTGTTTTTAGATTGCTTTGTTTTGATCCACTTGGAATAGGAGAGTTTTCTTTCTTATTTTGTGGTATTTTCTCAAAATATTTAGTTTTTAATTTTTCTTGGTCTTTAAACATTTCTTCTTGAGTTGAAATGGCGTTTAAGGTCAAAGGAGAAGAATACATATGAGTAGGCGGAGATAATGAATTAGTATGGTCTTTATGAATGATTTGTTGTTGGGGAGGATGAATAGATTCCTCTGTTTTCTGAGGAGAAGAACTGGTTGAAGCTATAATCCATGAGACACTTAATTTTGTTATCATATTTATGGATAAATCATCACTATTATATCTTTTCCTCATGGCCAATTTAAGCCAATCAAAGAAATAAATATTGATTTCATGATCACACATATATTTATACCATTTTTCTTTCAAAAAGTTTTGATGTTCTGAAGAAACATATTTAAAGAAGGGTTTTGTTAGAGGATGTGCGGCTAAATTCTTTTTTAACATTTCTTTATCAATTTCAAAACTTTCAATAACATTTATATTGAAATCGGCTTCAGAGGGATTGTATGTATGAGATGGAGAAGCTTGATAAGAAGGATAAACAAGTCCTGTAGGCCTCAAATTTACCTGAGGTGGTTCCTGCATGGATGATCCTACTACTGAAGGAGGATGAGAATAGGATTTTTTAGAAGGTTGATAAACTGTAGGGGTTGTAAGTCTAGAGTCTATTTGGAAATTTATTTCAACACTTCCATCTTCATGTTCAATTATGTTTTCTATATCTTGATTTTCCTTAGGTTTTTCTGGTTGAGCATTTTCTAAAAGCCATTTACCGGATAAATTAATATCATTCCATTGGATAAGTTTAGGAATATTAACTTTATTTTTTAAATTAGTTTGGAATAAGGTAGTTATACCTTTAGCTTGATGTGAATAGGCTATGCCTGGAACAACTGAATTCATTAGTTTATAATAAACTCGATAAACAATGGCAAGATTTTGATTATGAGGATTCATATCAAAACCTTTTGTTTGGATGGCTAAGGTAAGGGCTTCATGTGCTCCTGGATCTGTAAGAGAAACAGAGAAATTGGGAAAACAGTTGAAGAAAGTAGGGCCGTTGGCCAGACTTGATTCAACCATTCCTATTAATGAATCACTGAATTTTTTATGTCTTGTATCTTGAACATACATAAGAGCTTCTGTTCTTAATCCAAGTCTTGTTAAAGGTTTTAAAGCAACTTGTACTAAGCCAAAATGAATATAATTATATGTTTTTTTATATTCTTGTATTTCTTGGGGCTTAATTAAAGAAAGATGCTGAATATTACTAGTAATAGATTCAGTTCTTTCAATTGTTTTTATCTTATAACTTGATTTTAATTGAAAACTTCCCATTTGATAAACTTCATGTTTTTGAACAGTTGGAATTGTCCAGTCACAAATAACTTGATCTAAATCATCATAGCTAATTTCTTCACTATTTCTAATAGACATAGAAGATAAGGAATTTGATGATGAGGAAGAAGAAAGTACAATCTTCTTAATAAACTTAGCCATAATTTGTATTACTGAGGAATTCTTTACCAAATCCACCACGAGTATCTAACGCTTTGAGGATTTACACACCAACAACACGCCTTAAAACGCCTTCACACGGCTTAACAACGGCGATACAAATGGCTACCTCTGCGCTCCGGGTGGAATGATCAAAATTTCTCAATAATAACAAACATACAACCAAGTATTAAGACTTTTGACTCTCTTACTTCTGAGTCAGCAATCCCTTAAACAACAACAATAAAGCACAACATATGCTTAACATAAGTGAAGAAATACTCACAAAGCGACTTTATTGATAATCAAAATTGATTACAAGTGGACTTGATGACACTCTCCCGGGGCCAAACTTGGCTCTGATACCAATTTTTCAACGGAAGAATGGAGGGTGTATGGGAAGATGGATGGGACTGAATTTTAGGACTGGATTTTTGGACTGGTTTCCAACTGTTGTTGGATACATTGCCGGTTATGTCTATTTATAGTACTTTTCATCTGAATTTACATTTCATTACATAAAATTTCATCTGGATTTGTATTTCATTTCCTGTTGAGGATAAGTGGATAAGCTGGAGTTCTGCTGCTCTGCTGCATGTAGACTCTGCTGCTAAGTTCTGCTGCATGTAGGATGCACGTGGGCTTGTCGCTGGAGCTGGAGAGAAACTATTGAGTAGGCTTCATAGGGAAGAGAGGAGATCTTCATATTTCGTTGCAGGAAGCCGTCATATTGGACTCTTTACTTCATATGTCATGATGACATCATCGGAATGACTTGAGGTTGCTTTTCATTATGTATCGGAGATGTTGGCAATGAAGCCACTTTTGTTGACTTCTTTGATGATGGTGACAACTTCATGGTGACAAGTTATGCTTGATATGGATAAGGCAATTCTTGATGGAAATTTTGAGACAGATACCACGTGACGACGTGGTTCCCATAATGGGTACTGGAAGCTTCATAATATTTGTGGAAAATTGAGCGGCTTTATGAGACGTTATTTCTTATCTTTTCTTCGGATGGAGATGAATCCTTCATTATCACTTTTTATTTCTTCAGCCTCGGTATCTGCATCAGGAGCAATTGTCTCAAAGGGATTCTCATCTGCCCAAAGATTGTGTAGCTGCTTGAGGCTTAATGGCGAGTTGTCAGAGGATCTTTCTTTATGGATTTGTTCCATAATTTCTTTTTGGAGATCTTTTTTGAACTGAAGTAAATCTGCCGCTGCAAGAAGAGCAGGAGAAGATACAGAACATGTATTCTTTTGTTTATCTGGAGTATTGACTGGAGGAGGTTTTTCTTTTTCTTTTTCAGGAGTTCTGAGAATTTCTGAAAAGGAAGGCTTTAGAGCTTGATCAGCAGAATATTGCTGTAAGATTGCCGTGTAATCAAATTGATGCCAGAATTTGATGTATATGACTCTGGATAGAACCGGTGGACTGAAGTCCATTTCTTTATAAAAATTCCATTTTAGGATCCATGGGATTTCATGTTTACAATAGAAGTGCATGGTAACATAAGGTTCTGTTGCTAACTGTAAATATTGATAAAGGTTTTTTTCTTCTGTTTTGAGAGAGGCTTTATAGGCTACTGAATAAGATTCATAAATGGGAAGAAGGGCTTGAGGAAGGAGATCCTTAGTGGCTCCAAAGGGTAGCCAAAATTGTGTAAAAAACCACATAGGTATTTTTTGAAAGTTGGATTTGAACCGGACAAACCAGGAATGCTGGAACGCTGGATTTTGATAACAAAGAATGGCTTCCCAAGCGGAAATATAGTCATAATAATTGAAGATGAGGTCTGAATCAATTCTTTGCGGCATATGAAGCGGTTGTCCCCAATCATCTGCAGAGAGAATATGCATAATCTTGATTTTGGAATATAGGATGTTAATATGGGATGGTAAGGCATTTAAATAGGAGTTTTTAGAGCCATCAGTATGGTCTATAGTGCAGCTGCCAGTTCGGATAAGGATTTGCTCATATATTTTATAATCAAGGGGTTGAAAAAAGAAATGATCGGAAGCGAAGATAGTCTGGATAATATGTTCCATAGGAACGGTTTCTGTATAAAATGTGTCCTCTAAGGTAAACATTCTTAATGGTGGTTTTTGGATGAAATACTGGTTTTGAGAGGCTTGAGGTTTTCTGTATGTTGAGCTGGAGGGATTTTGAAATTGAGGAATATTGGAATTATGGGTAGCTCCCCATCTCTCAAGATAATTGCCACTAGGTTTTCTGGATATAGGTGGATAAGCTTTATCAAGGGGAGACCTAAAAGGTCGAATCTGCTGGGGCCTCATGCTTTTGTCCCTGTAAAAACTCACGAGATAAAAAATCAGGAAGGGAATTTTCTTTACCTGCAATATACTCAATGTCAAAATCAAATATAGCTAATAAAGCTTGCCATCGAGCAAAGATTTGTTTAGCAGCAAGATTTTTAACGTCTTTTTCTAAAATTTCTTTCGCAGATTTACAGTCTATTCTTAATAAAAATTTCCTATTTAATAAATCACTTTGAAATTTCATGATACTATTTACTATAGCGAGAATTTCTTTTTTAATTGTTGAATAATTCTGTTGTGTGGATGTCCAAGTTCCGGAAGTGAAACGAAGGATTTCTTCCGTTCCAAGAGCATTTTGTTGGAGGAGTATTCCACCAAAACCTACGTCAGAGGCGTCGGTTTGGACTATTTTTAATAAATCTGGATGAGGGATAGTTAAGCAAGGTAAATTTTGGACTTTTTGCTTGATAGTTTGGACAGCTTTTGTATGAGCAGGTGACCATTCTACTGGATTTTTTATTAAACGGAGTTGTAATAATTTTCTTTCTTTGGCAAGATCTTTATAAAAATCAGAGACGTAATTAAGGCATCCAAGAAATCGTTGTAATTGTTCTTTATTGCGGATTTCATCGGGAAATTGAGAGGCAAACTTAATGACTCTTTGAACTGGAGAAATAGTTCCTGTTTTAATTATAAAACCAAGGAATTGGATTTCTGTTTGAAAAAGCCTCATTTTCTTTTGAGAGAGTACGAGTCCATTTTTGATAATGATTGTTTTGAAGATCTTTAAATGTTTCCAATGGTCACAAATAGATTTAGAAAAGACAAGAATGTCGTCAATATAGACAAGTGTGAAATCTTGATATGGATGGAAAATATCATTCATAATTCGTTGGAATTCTGAAGGAGCATTTTTTAAGCCAAATGGCATGACGTTCCATTCATAATGACCAAATGGGACTGTAAAAGCAGTTTTATATCTATCTTCAGGGGTAATTTGAATTTGCCAAAATCCGGATTTAAGATCAAATTTAGAAAAAAGAAAGGCACCAGCGAGGCGATTGATGAGATCAGTTTTATTTGGAACTGGATATCTTATGGATTTTAAGACTTTATTTAAAGGCTTATAATTGATAACAAGACGGGGAACACCGCGCTCTTGTTCGGGTGCTTTATTTACATAAAAAGCAGCACAACTCCAAGGGGATTGTGATTTTTGAATAAGCTTTTTATTAAGAAGATCATTAATTTCTTTTGTACATAATTGGACAAGATCTTTATTCATTTGGATAGGACGAGCTTTGGTGGGAATTTGGGTTTCATCAAAATTATCAATATATGGAAGGGAGACTGTATGGTGTTTCCTGTGACAAAAGGCAAAAGGAAGGTCAGAACAACATTCTTTTTCAAGAGATGTTTTAAATTGGAGTAAAGTATTTTGAAATTCTGGGTCTTGTACCCCTTCTTTGATTCTTAGGGAGTTCAAATCTTCTTGAAGATAAGCAATTTGTTTTTCTTTATATGAAATTTGTTTTTGTATAGTAGTAATTTGATGCATGGGGGTTGATTCAACGAAGTCAAACAGTAAGTCTTTATTATCTTTTATGGTTTTAAGGCCTGCTGAAGTAATTTGAAATGGCTGCAAGAGTTGTAGAAAGGGATTTCCAAGGATTACGTCATTATTTAAATTCTTTCCTAAAAGACAATTGGTTTTTATACACCTTCCAGTTTTACAAATATGGACATTATTCACTTTATAATGAATATGAAGTTTATTTTTAGCAGTTGCTAGATTGAGTTTTGTTTTGGTTTTCTTGTAATATTTTGTTGGAACTAATCCTTCTCTAATTAAATTTACATCGGCACCACTATCTAGTAAGCAGAGTGCTTTAATAGAGAAGTTCTTAATCTTAATTGTAATTTGAGTTTTCCATGGTTGGAGTAGATTTTTTGTTACAGAATTTACCTCAAAGTTTTTTATATTATCTTTATCCTTTTGGGGTTCTAGATTATCAAAACATTGTTTAAGTTCATTTAAATTTTGTTTTAATTCTTTTATTTCTTGTTTTTGATTATTTATTTCTTTATACATATCTTGTAGAGATATATGCGGAAAAGCTTTTTGTTTGCTTGATTCTGTTTTTAGATTGCTTTGTTTTGATCCACTTGGAATAGGAGAGTTTTCTTTCTTATTTTGTGGTATTTTCTCAAAATATTTAGTTTTTAATTTTTCTTGGTCTTTAAACATTTCTTCTTGAGTTGAAATGGCGTTTAAGGTCAAAGGAGAAGAATACATATGAGTAGGCGGAGATAATGAATTAGTATGGTCTTTATGAATGATTTGTTGTTGGGGAGGATGAATAGATTCCTCTGTTTTCTGAGGAGAAGAACTGGTTGAAGCTATAATCCATGAGACACTTAATTTTGTTATCATATTTATGGATAAATCATCACTATTATATCTTTTCCTCATGGCCAATTTAAGCCAATCAAAGAAATAAATATTGATTTCATGATCACACATATATTTATACCATTTTTCTTTCAAAAAGTTTTGATGTTCTGAAGAAACATATTTAAAGAAGGGTTTTGTTAGAGGATGTGCGGCTAAATTCTTATTTAACATTTCTTTATCAATTTCAAAACTTTCAATAACATTTATATTGAAATCGGCTTCAGAGGGATTGTATGTATGAGATGGAGAAGCTTGATAAGAAGGATAAACAAGTCCTGTAGGCCTCAAATTTACCTGAGGTGGTTCCTGCATGGATGATCCTACTACTGAAGGAGGATGAGAATAGGATTTTTTAGAAGGTTGATAAACTGTAGGGGTTGTAAGTCTAGAGTCTATTTGGAAATTTATTTCAACACTTCCATCTTCATGTTCAATTATGTTTTCTATATCTTGATTTTCCTTAGGTTTTTCTGGTTGAGCATTTTCTAAAAGCCATTTACCGGATAAATTAATATCATTCCATTGGATAAGTTTAGGAATATTAACTTTATTTTTTAAATTAGTTTGGAATAAGGTAGTTATACCTTTAGCTTGATGTGAATAGGCTATGCCTGGAACAACTGAATTCATTAGTTTATAATAAACTCGATAAACAATGGCAAGATTTTGATTATGAGGATTCATATCAAAACCTTTTGTTTGGATGGCTAAGGTAAGGGCTTCATGTGCTCCTGGATCTGTAAGAGAAACAGAGAAATTGGGAAAACAGTTGAAGAAAGTAGGGCCGTTGGCCAGACTTGATTCAACCATTCCTATTAATGAATCACTGAATTTTTTATGTCTTGTATCTTGAACATACATAAGAGCTTCTGTTCTTAATCCAAGTCTTGTTAAAGGTTTTAAAGCAACTTGTACTAAGCCAAAATGAATATAATTATATGTTTTTTTATATTCTTGTATTTCTTGGGGCTTAATTAAAGAAAGATGCTGAATATTACTAGTAATAGATTCAGTTCTTTCAATTGTTTTTATCTTATAACTTGATTTTAATTGAAAACTTCCCATTTGATAAACTTCATGTTTTTGAACAGTTGGAATTGTCCAGTCACAAATAACTTGATCTAAATCATCATAGCTAATTTCTTCACTATTTCTAATAGACATAGAAGATAAGGAATTTGATGATGAGGAAGAAGAAAGTACAATCTTCTTAATAAACTTAGCCATAATTTGTATTACTGAGGAATTCTTTATCAAATCCACCACGAGTATCTAACGCTTTGAGGATTTACACACCAACAACACGCCTTAAAACGCCTTCACACGGCTTAACAACGGCGATACAAATGGCTACCTCTGCGCTCCGGGTGGAATGATCAAAATTTCTCAATAATAACAAACATACAACCAAGTATTAAGACTTTTGACTCTCTTACTTCTGAGTCAGCAATCCCTTAAACAACAACAATAAAGCACAACATATGCTTAACATAAGTGAAGAAATACTCACAAAGCGACTTTATTGATAATCAAAATTGATTACAAGTGGACTTGATGACACTCTCCCGGGGCCAAACTTGGCTCTGATACCAATTTTTCAACGGAAGAATGGAGGGTGTATGGGAAGATGGATGGGACTGAATTTTAGGACTGGATTTTTGGACTGGTTTCCAACTGTTGTTGGATACATTGCCGGTTATGTCTATTTATAGTACTTTTCATCTGAATTTACATTTCATTACATAAAATTTCATCTGGATTTGTATTTCATTTCCTGTTGAGGATAAGTGGATAAGCTGGAGTTCTGCTGCTCTGCTGCATGTAGACTCTGCTGCTAAGTTCTGCTGCATGTAGGATGCACGTGGGCTTGTCGCTGGAGCTGGAGAGAAACTATTGAGTAGGCTTCATAGGGAAGAGAGGAGATCTTCATATTTCGTTGCAGGAAGCCGTCATATTGGACTCTTTACTTCATATGTCATGATGACATCATCGGAATGACTTGAGGTTGCTTTTCATTATGTATCGGAGATGTTGGCAATGAAGCCACTTTTGTTGACTTCTTTGATGATGGTGACAACTTCATGGTGACAAGTTATGCTTGATATGGATAAGGCAATTCTTGATGGAAATTTTGAGACAGATACCACGTGACGACGTGGTTCCCATAATGGGTACTGGAAGCTTCATAATATTTGTGGAAAATTGAGCGGCTTTATGAGACGTTATTTCTTATCTTTTCTTCGGATGGAGATGAATCCTTCATTATCACTTTTTATTTCTTCAGCCTCGGTATCTGCATCAGGAGCAATTGTCTCAAAGGGATTCTCATCTGCCCAAAGATTGTGTAGCTGATTGAGGCTTAATGGCGAGTTGTCAGAGGATCTTTCTTTATGGATTTGTTCCATAATTTCTTTTTGGAGATCTTTTTTGAACTGAAGTAAATCTGCCGCTGCAAGAAGAGCAGGAGAAGATACAGAACATGTATTCTTTTGTTTATCTGGAGTATTGACTGGAGGAGGTTTTTCTTTTTCTTTTTCAGGAGTTCTGAGAATTTCTGAAAAGGAAGGCTTTAGAGCTTGATCAGCAGAATATTGCTGTAAGATTGCCGTGTAATCAAATTGATGCCAGAATTTGATGTATATGACTCTGGATAGAACCGGTGGACTGAAGTCCATTTCTTTATAAAAATTCCATTTTAGGATCCATGGGATTTCATGTTTACAATAGAAGTGCATGGTAACATAAGGTTCTGTTGCTAACTGTAAATATTGATAAAGGTTTTTTTCTTCTGTTTTGAGAGAGGCTTTATAGGCTACTGAATAAGATTCATAAATGGGAAGAAGGGCTTGAGGAAGGAGATCCTTAGTGGCTCCAAAGGGTAGCCAAAATTGTGTAAAAAACCACATAGGTATTTTTTGAAAGTTGGATTTGAACCGGACAAACCAGGAATGCTGGAACGCTGGATTTTGATAACAAAGAATGGCTTCCCAAGCGGAAATATAGTCATAATAATTGAAGATGAGGTCTGAATCAATTCTTTGCGGCATATGAAGCGGTTGTCCCCAATCATCTGCAGAGAGAATATGCATAATCTTGATTTTGGAATATAGGATGTTAATATGGGATGGTAAGGCATTTAAATAGGAGTTTTTAGAGCCATCAGTATGGTCTATAGTGCAGCTGCCAGTTCGGATAAGGATTTGCTCATATATTTTATAATCAAGGGGTTGAAAAAAGAAATGATCGGAAGCGAAGATAGTCTGGATAATATGTTCCATAGGAACGGTTTCTGTATAAAATGTGTCCTCTAAGGTAAACATTCTTAATGGTGGTTTTTGGATGAAATACTGGTTTTGAGAGGCTTGAGGTTTTCTGTATGTTGAGCTGGAGGGATTTTGAAATTGAGGAATATTGGAATTATGGGTAGCTCCCCATCTCTCAAGATAATTGCCACTAGGGTTTCTGGATATAGGTGGATAAGCTTTATCAAGGGGAGACCTAAAAGGTCGAATCTGCTGGGGCCTCATGCTTTTGTCCCTGTAAAAACTCACGAGATAAAAAATCAGGAAGGGAATTTTCTTTACCTGCAATATACTCAATGTCAAAATCAAATATAGCTAATAAAGCTTGCCATCGAGCAAAGATTTGTTTAGCAGCAAGATTTTTAACGTCTTTTTCTAAAATTTCTTTCGCAGATTTACAGTCTATTCTTAATAAAAATTTCCTATTTAATAAATCACTTTGAAATTTCATGATACTATTTACTATAGCGAGAATTTCTTTTTTAATTGTTGAATAATTCTGTTGTGTGGATGTCCAAGTTCCGGAAGTGAAACGAAGGATTTCTTCCGTTCCAAGAGCATTTTGTTGGAGGAGTATTCCACCAAAACCTACGTCAGAGGCGTCGGTTTGGACTATTTTTAATAAATCTGGATGAGGGATAGTTAAGCAAGGTAAATTTTGGACTTTTTGCTTGATAGTTTGGACAGCTTTTGTATGAGCAGGTGACCATTCTACTGGATTTTTTATTAAACGGAGTTGTAATAATTTTCTTTCTTTGGCAAGATCTTTATAAAAATCAGAGACGTAATTAAGGCATCCAAGAAATCGTTGTAATTGTTCTTTATTGCGGATTTCATCGGGAAATTGAGAGGCAAACTTAATGACTCTTTGAACTGGAGAAATAGTTCCTGTTTTAATTATAAAACCAAGGAATTGGATTTCTGTTTGAAAAAGCCTCATTTTCTTTTGAGAGAGTACGAGTCCATTTTTGATAATGATTGTTTTGAAGATCTTTAAATGTTTCCAATGGTCACAAATAGATTTAGAAAAGACAAGAATGTCGTCAATATAGACAAGTGTGAAATCTTGATATGGATGGAAAATATCATTCATAATTCGTTGGAATTCTGAAGGAGCATTTTTTAAGCCAAATGGCATGACGTTCCATTCATAATGACCAAATGGGACTGTAAAAGCAGTTTTATATCTATCTTCAGGGGTAATTTGAATTTGCCAAAATCCGGATTTAAGATCAAATTTAGAAAAAAGAAAGGCACCAGCGAGGCGATTGATGAGATCAGTTTTATTTGGAACTGGATATCTTATGGATTTTAAGACTTTATTTAAAGGCTTATAATTGATAACAAGACGGGGAACACCGCGCTCTTGTTCGGGTGCTTTATTTACATAAAAAGCAGCACAACTCCAAGGGGATTGTGATTTTTGAATAAGCTTTTTATTAAGAAGATCATTAATTTCTTTTGTACATAATTGGACAAGATCTTTATTCATTTGGATAGGACGAGCTTTGGTGGGAATTTGGGTTTCATCAAAATTATCAATATATGGAAGGGAGACTGTATGGTGTTTCCTGTGCCAAAAGGCAAAAGGAAGGTCAGAACAACATTCTTTTTCAAGAGATGTTTTAAATTGGAGTAAAGTATTTTGAAATTCTGGGTCTTGTACCCCTTCTTTGATTCTTAGGGAGTTCAAATCTTCTTGAAGATAAGCAATTTGTTTTTCTTTATATGAAATTTGTTTTTGTATAGTAGTAATTTGATGCATGGGGGTTGATTCAACGAAGTCAAACAGTAAGTCTTTATTATCTTTTATGGTTTTAAGGCCTGCTGAAGTAATTTGAAATGGCTGCAAGAGTTGTAGAAAGGGATTTCCAAGGATTACGTCATTATTTAAATTCTTTCCTAAAAGACAATTGGTTTTTATACACCTTCCAGTTTTACAAATATGGACATTATTCACTTTATAATGAATATGAAGTTTATTTTTAGCAGTTGCTAGATTGAGTTTTGTTTTGGTTTTCTTGTAATATTTTGTTGGAACTAATCCTTCTCTAATTAAATTTACATCGGCACCACTATCTAGTAAGCAGAGTGCTTTAATAGAGAAGTTCTTAATCTTAATTGTAATTTGAGTTTTCCATGGTTGGAGTAGATTTTTTGTTACAGAATTTACCTCAAAGTTTTTTATATTATCTTTATCCTTTTGGGGTTCTAGATTATCAAAACATTGTTTAAGTTCATTTAAATTTTGTTTTAATTCTTTTATTTCTTGTTTTTGATTATTTATTTCTTTATACATATCTTGTAGAGATATATGCGGAAAAGCTTTTTGTTTGCTTGATTCTGTTTTTAGATTGCTTTGTTTTGATCCACTTGGAATAGGAGAGTTTTCTTTCTTATTTTGTGGTATTTTCTCAAAATATTTAGTTTTTAATTTTTCTTGGTCTTTAAACATTTCTTCTTGAGTTGAAATGGCGTTTAAGGTCAAAGGAGAAGAATACATATGAGTAGGCGGAGATAATGAATTAGTATGGTCTTTATGAATGATTTGTTGTTGGGGAGGATGAATAGATTCCTCTGTTTTCTGAGGAGAAGAACTGGTTGAAGCTATAATCCATGAGACACTTAATTTTGTTATCATATTTATGGATAAATCATCACTATTATATCTTTTCCTCATGGCCAATTTAAGCCAATCAAAGAAATAAATATTGATTTCATGATCACACATATATTTATACCATTTTTCTTTCAAAAAGTTTTGATGTTCTGAAGAAACATATTTAAAGAAGGGTTTTGTTAGAGGATGTGCGGCTAAATTCTTATTTAACATTTCTTTATCAATTTCAAAACTTTCAATAACATTTATATTGAAATCGGCTTCAGAGGGATTGTATGTATGAGATGGAGAAGCTTGATAAGAAGGATAAACAAGTCCTGTAGGCCTCAAATTTACCTGAGGTGGTTCCTGCATGGATGATCCTACTACTGAAGGAGGATGAGAATAGGATTTTTTAGAAGGTTGATAAACTGTAGGGGTTGTAAGTCTAGAGTCTATTTGGAAATTTATTTCAACACTTCCATCTTCATGTTCAATTATGTTTTCTATATCTTGATTTTCCTTAGGTTTTTCTGGTTGAGCATTTTCTAAAAGCCATTTACCGGATAAATTAATATCATTCCATTGGATAAGTTTAGGAATATTAACTTTATTTTTTAAATTAGTTTGGAATAAGGTAGTTATACCTTTAGCTTGATGTGAATAGGCTATGCCTGGAACAACTGAATTCATTAGTTTATAATAAACTCGATAAACAATGGCAAGATTTTGATTATGAGGATTCATATCAAAACCTTTTGTTTGGATGGCTAAGGTAAGGGCTTCATGTGCTCCTGGATCTGTAAGAGAAACAGAGAAATTGGGAAAACAGTTGAAGAAAGTAGGGCCGTTGGCCAGACTTGATTCAACCATTCCTATTAATGAATCACTGAATTTTTTATGTCTTGTATCTTGAACATACATAAGAGCTTCTGTTCTTAATCCAAGTCTTGTTAAAGGTTTTAAAGCAACTTGTACTAAGCCAAAATGAATATAATTATATGTTTTTTTATATTCTTGTATTTCTTGGGGCTTAATTAAAGAAAGATGCTGAATATTACTAGTAATAGATTCAGTTCTTTCAATTGTTTTTATCTTATAACTTGATTTTAATTGAAAACTTCCCATTTGATAAACTTCATGTTTTTGAACAGTTGGAATTGTCCAGTCACAAATAACTTGATCTAAATCATCATAGCTAATTTCTTCACTATTTCTAATAGACATAGAAGATAAGGAATTTGATGATGAGGAAGAAGAAAGTACAATCTTCTTAATAAACTTAGCCATAATTTGTATTACTGAGGAATTCTTTATCAAATCCACCACGAGTATCTAACGCTTTGAGGATTTACACACCAACAACACGCCTTAAAACGCCTTCACACGGCTTAACAACGGCGATACAAATGGCTACCTCTGCGCTCCGGGTGGAATGATCAAAATTTCTCAATAATAACAAACATACAACCAAGTATTAAGACTTTTGACTCTCTTACTTCTGAGTCAGCAATCCCTTAAACAACAACAATAAAGCACAACATATGCTTAACATAAGTGAAGAAATACTCACAAAGCGACTTTATTGATAATCAAAATTGATTACAAGTGGACTTGATGACACTCTCCCGGGGCCAAACTTGGCTTTGATACCAATTTTTCAACGGAAGAATGGAGGGTGTATGGGAAGATGGATGGGACTGAATTTTAGGACTGGATTTTTGGACTGGTTTCCAACTGTTGTTGGATACATTGCCGGTTATGTCTATTTATAGTACTTTTCATCTGAATTTACATTTCATTACATAAAATTTCATCTGGATTTGTATTTCATTTCCTGTTGAGGATAAGTGGATAAGCTGGAGTTCTGCTGCTCTGCTGCATGTAGACTCTGCTGCTAAGTTCTGCTGCATGTAGGATGCACGTGGGCTTGTCGCTGGAGCTGGAGAGAAACTATTGAGTAGGCTTCATAGGGAAGAGAGGAGATCTTCATATTTCGTTGCAGGAAGCCGTCATATTGGACTCTTTACTTCATATGTCATGATGACATCATCGGAATGACTTGAGGTTGCTTTTCATTATGTATCGGAGATGTTGGCAATGAAGCCACTTTTGTTGACTTCTTTGATGATGGTGACAACTTCATGGTGACAAGTTATGCTTGATATGGATAAGGCAATTCTTGATGGAAATTTTGAGACAGATACCACGTGACGACGTGGTTCCCATAATGGGTACTGGAAGCTTCATAATATTTGTGGAAAATTGAGCGGCTTTATGAGACGTTATTTCTTATCTTTTCTTCGGATGGAGATGAATCCTTCATTATCACTTTTTATTTCTTCAGCCTCGGTATCTGCATCAGGAGCAATTGTCTCAAAGGGATTCTCATCTGCCCAAAGATTGTGTAGCTGATTGAGGCTTAATGGCGAGTTGTCAGAGGATCTTTCTTTATGGATTTGTTCCATAATTTCTTTTTGGAGATCTTTTTTGAACTGAAGTAAATCTGCCGCTGCAAGAAGAGCAGGAGAAGATACAGAACATGTATTCTTTTGTTTATCTGGAGTATTGACTGGAGGAGGTTTTTCTTTTTCTTTTTCAGGAGTTCTGAGAATTTCTGAAAAGGAAGGCTTTAGAGCTTGATCAGCAGAATATTGCTGTAAGATTGCCGTGTAATCAAATTGATGCCAGAATTTGATGTATATGACTCTGGATAGAACCGGTGGACTGAAGTCCATTTCTTTATAAAAATTCCATTTTAGGATCCATGGGATTTCATGTTTACAATAGAAGTGCATGGTAACATAAGGTTCTGTTGCTAACTGTAAATATTGATAAAGGTTTTTTTCTTCTGTTTTGAGAGAGGCTTTATAGGCTACTGAATAAGATTCATAAATGGGAAGAAGGGCTTGAGGAAGGAGATCCTTAGTGGCTCCAAAGGGTAGCCAAAATTGTGTAAAAAACCACATAGGTATTTTTTGAAAGTTGGATTTGAACCGGACAAACCAGGAATGCTGGAACGCTGGATTTTGATAACAAAGAATGGCTTCCCAAGCGGAAATATAGTCATAATAATTGAAGATGAGGTCTGAATCAATTCTTTGCGGCATATGAAGCGGTTGTCCCCAATCATCTGCAGAGAGAATATGCATAATCTTGATTTTGGAATATAGGATGTTAATATGGGATGGTAAGGCATTTAAATAGGAGTTTTTAGAGCCATCAGTATGGTCTATAGTGCAGCTGCCAGTTCGGATAAGGATTTGCTCATATATTTTATAATCAAGGGGTTGAAAAAAGAAATGATCGGAAGCGAAGATAGTCTGGATAATATGTTCCATAGGAACGGTTTCTGTATAAAATGTGTCCTCTAAGGTAAACATTCTTAATGGTGGTTTTTGGATGAAATACTGGTTTTGAGAGGCTTGAGGTTTTCTGTATGTTGAGCTGGAGGGATTTTGAAATTGAGGAATATTGGAATTATGGGTAGCTCCCCATCTCTCAAGATAATTGCCACTAGGGTTTCTGGATATAGGTGGATAAGCTTTATCAAGGGGAGACCTAAAAGGTCGAATCTGCTGGGGCCTCATGCTTTTGTCCCTGTAAAAACTCACGAGATAAAAAATCAGGAAGGGAATTTTCTTTACCTGCAATATACTCAATGTCAAAATCAAATATAGCTAATAAAGCTTGCCATCGAGCAAAGATTTGTTTAGCAGCAAGATTTTTAACGTCTTTTTCTAAAATTTCTTTCGCAGATTTACAGTCTATTCTTAATAAAAATTTCCTATTTAATAAATCACTTTGAAATTTCATGATACTATTTACTATAGCGAGAATTTCTTTTTTAATTGTTGAATAATTCTGTTGTGTGGATGTCCAAGTTCCGGAAGTGAAACGAAGGATTTCTTCCGTTCCAAGAGCATTTTGTTGGAGGAGTATTCCACCAAAACCTACGTCAGAGGCGTCGGTTTGGACTATTTTTAATAAATCTGGATGAGGGATAGTTAAGCAAGGTAAATTTTGGACTTTTTGCTTGATAGTTTGGACAGCTTTTGTATGAGCAGGTGACCATTCTACTGGATTTTTTATTAAACGGAGTTGTAATAATTTTCTTTCTTTGGCAAGATCTTTATAAAAATCAGAGACGTAATTAAGGCATCCAAGAAATCGTTGTAATTGTTCTTTATTGCGGATTTCATCGGGAAATTGAGAGGCAAACTTAATGACTCTTTGAACTGGAGAAATAGTTCCTGTTTTAATTATAAAACCAAGGAATTGGATTTCTGTTTGAAAAAGCCTCATTTTCTTTTGAGAGAGTACGAGTCCATTTTTGATAATGATTGTTTTGAAGATCTTTAAATGTTTCCAATGGTCACAAATAGATTTAGAAAAGACAAGAATGTCGTCAATATAGACAAGTGTGAAATCTTGATATGGATGGAAAATATCATTCATAATTCGTTGGAATTCTGAAGGAGCATTTTTTAAGCCAAATGGCATGACGTTCCATTCATAATGACCAAATGGGACTGTAAAAGCAGTTTTATATCTATCTTCAGGGGTAATTTGAATTTGCCAAAATCCGGATTTAAGATCAAATTTAGAAAAAAGAAAGGCACCAGCGAGGCGATTGATGAGATCAGTTTTATTTGGAACTGGATATCTTATGGATTTTAAGACTTTATTTAAAGGCTTATAATTGATAACAAGACGGGGAACACCGCGCTCTTGTTCGGGTGCTTTATTTACATAAAAAGCAGCACAACTCCAAGGGGATTGTGATTTTTGAATAAGCTTTTTATTAAGAAGATCATTAATTTCTTTTGTACATAATTGGACAAGATCTTTATTCATTTGGATAGGACGAGCTTTGGTGGGAATTTGGGTTTCATCAAAATTATCAATATATGGAAGGGAGACTGTATGGTGTTTCCTGTGCCAAAAGGCAAAAGGAAGGTCAGAACAACATTCTTTTTCAAGAGATGTTTTAAATTGGAGTAAAGTATTTTGAAATTCTGGGTCTTGTACCCCTTCTTTGATTCTTAGGGAGTTCAAATCTTCTTGAAGATAAGCAATTTGTTTTTCTTTATATGAAATTTGTTTTTGTATAGTAGTAATTTGATGCATGGGGGTTGATTCAACGAAGTCAAACAGTAAGTCTTTATTATCTTTTATGGTTTTAAGGCCTGCTGAAGTAATTTGAAATGGCTGCAAGAGTTGTAGAAAGGGATTTCCAAGGATTACGTCATTATTTAAATTCTTTCCTAAAAGACAATTGGTTTTTATACACCTTCCAGTTTTACAAATATGGACATTATTCACTTTATAATGAATATGAAGTTTATTTTTAGCAGTTGCTAGATTGAGTTTTGTTTTGGTTTTCTTGTAATATTTTGTTGGAACTAATCCTTCTCTAATTAAATTTACATCGGCACCACTATCTAGTAAGCAGAGTGCTTTAATAGAGAAGTTCTTAATCTTAATTGTAATTTGAGTTTTCCATGGTTGGAGTAGATTTTTTGTTACAGAATTTACCTCAAAGTTTTTTATATTATCTTTATCCTTTTGGGGTTCTAGATTATCAAAACATTGTTTAAGTTCATTTAAATTTTGTTTTAATTCTTTTATTTCTTGTTTTTGATTATTTATTTCTTTATACATATCTTGTAGAGATATATGCGGAAAAGCTTTTTGTTTGCTTGATTCTGTTTTTAGATTGCTTTGTTTTGATCCACTTGGAATAGGAGAGTTTTCTTTCTTATTTTGTGGTATTTTCTCAAAATATTTAGTTTTTAATTTTTCTTGGTCTTTAAACATTTCTTCTTGAGTTGAAATGGCGTTTAAGGTCAAGTATGGTTAGAGCAGAGTGGTTGCTTCATGTTAACAGCTCATATAAAACTTTTGCCGTACCTAAATTATAGATTTTGAGAAACAATAGATTGAAATGGTGAACTAGAATTCGTCTAGACGACCCAATTTAATTGGGACAAGGCTTGTGAATGTATACATAGTTGAGTTGTTTTGGCACATTATTATTATACAAATGCTTAGGATCAATTCTTGAGTTTAAAGTTGAAAGTAACGCTTCTGGCTGATCAGCCAACGCAGAAAGAAAAAAATTTATGAGGAACGAGGCTTTAATGATGATAACGACATACCAACCTGTTGATATAATGGACGGTAATTATAATTTTGTCATATATAGGCAGTCTGGGACATGCAAATAAGTTCAAGCGTGGGACTCATATCCTTCTTTAGGATCCAAACACCCTAACAAGCCGGGTGGGTCAAGGGTGTCAAGCTTGCTGGACCTTCATTAGTTATTTGGCTGTTGGTTATTACGCCAGAACCAGGCCAAAGTGTACTTAATTTTCAGATGGGAAGAGTTTGATCCTAGTTTTTCAGTCAGTGGTGGTGAGACAAGGCGTGAACAGGGTTGAGTTTATACAAACCCAGCTCATTCATAAGCCTAGACTACTGTTGTCAGCCTCCTATTGAGGAAGGAGGTTGAGATTTGCCGAATGAAAGAATTTTTTTAGAGTGTCAAGAGCAAGAAAGAAGATAAATATGCATCTTCTTATCCCTGTTTTCGATTGAGGTTATATTCCAACCGACCGTTTAGTATATGCTTCTATCATAAAACCCTTATCACTCTCTCCCATTTTTGTTTTGACTTTCTTCATTTGCAATTTGCCAACACCTTAATTTTCTTTTCTTTCATCTTATTTTTTTACTGCAAGCAGTGAGAGGTGAAACTAATTTATACAAATCAGGCCGGTCTAGAAGAAATTCAAGTTTAATTAAAATCGACTTAGACCCATGAGATAAACATATGAATATTCTCCAACACCAAATTAATGGGGGTAAAAAAGGCATCTTAAAGCACATTATTCCTTCCTTTGGAATAAGATCCTATAATGATTGTCTTAAGGGCATCCAGAACCCTGATACAATGGGGCCTAAAATTATTATCCCTTGTATTGATGAAATTTTCAAAATTTAGTTTAATTGGTCGTGTTGCATTGATCAAAATTTGACGACATAGGTGGGGGGCATCATCATAGTGACGCATTTAACACAAGGCATATAATGTAAATCACACATTTCACAGATTTTACATCTGATAAATCTGACAATAGGCGTGGTCTAATTAGAGAGGAATTTGGCCCAATTCTGCATGAGGATTTATCTAAATTGGTTCATTTGTATGTGATCTTTTGGGGCTGCCCTTCAATGGTGAGGATTCATCACATCATTTGTCTGGATCACATCAAGCGGGGCCCACACATGAATTTGGAAATCAAATATCAGTGTTGATTTTTCCTAGGCTTAGAACCCTGATTTTGTTTGGGCACCAAGACAAAGGGAAGTTATTTATTTAGACCTAATCAAGGTGGCAACACTCAAAACAGCTGTTGCTCTTGTCAACGCTTTGGAAACTTCTTCCTCCATGGGGATGTTTGTTTGTCTCTTCTTTTGTTCGTTAGAGTTGAAAATTTTAATTGACCGGCCAACATGTCCATCGACTTTGAAAGTGAAACCCTCGGCTCAAGCTGTTGATTATTGGGTTTTTAACTTGGAGGGTCTTTTATGTAAAAAAAAGTCTATCTTTGGCTTAATTGTAAAAGCCACCCTCCGGGTTTGAAAATTTTCCAGTCCATCTCAAATTCAGTGGGCGCCCACTTTGAAACTTGACTGCCTTGGTGATCAAGATTGCTAGTCATTTCGAAAAGTTCGTCCATTTCTCTTTAGTGATTACGAATTTTAAATCATTGGTTTTGTTATGTGGGCCACTGATAGTTGAACTGATCAATTGAATGAACGCTTCCAATCTTGTTGACATCACCCAACAGGCAGCTGGAGTTTAATTGGATTACTTATGGGGAACATGCTGCCAGAACATAAAATAAAATAAAATATAGAAAAAGACAATTTTTAAAAATAATTTACACCCATCGACCTGACAAACCCAACATGGCAATTCAGGGTTTGGATCAATACTCTTTTGACTCACTGATTGGGCTTGGGCTGCCTGATAATACACAAATCAGGTTAGGATTAAGCAATATGAATGCTAATGACAGCGGTCAAGCCAATCAACCTCATGCCACCACTAATCCGTCCTGCCAAGAGTATATAAATCACTTGCAATTTTAGAAACACCCACACCCTCATATAATTTGCATAGTAGGCAAAATACCTGGTCAATGAGAGGGAGAACAGTTCTGTACTTGAAATTACTTTTTATAATAAAGTGGGTGCATGTCCCTAAAATATGCCAATGAGCAAAAGGGAGAACAAAGCAAAAGCCAGCATTGGGTGGTTTACATTGCGTAGAATTGAAGCAGAAGCACCTTCCAGGCATAACTTTTTAGTCAAATATGCTTCACATACAAATGTTTTCAAGAGATGGAAGAAAGGTAGGTGTTTTGGAGTGTAAAAGGATAGAAGCAGGAAATATCACATTCACACCCGATTGGAAAAGCCCACTTCAAGATGCTGGAGGATAATGCATGCTCATGGGGAGTCAGAGAATGAATGGTGAAGACTCTCTCTTTAGTCTTAGAGAATGAACGGTGAAGACTCTCTTTTTAGTCTTCACGTTCTAGCCAGTAATAGTGGCCGCTCCTAGACAATCTTAAGCCAACTAAATTATTTCTGATTGTTCTTTAAGAATTACCAAAAATAATGAAAGAGGTTTCAAGAACCTGGAAAGAACTTTTAGAGCACCTAAAATCAAAGGACATTAATACAGCTTATGTGGTTAATTTCCATCCAAGTTTGTCAGTTTCAAAAGCACTCAAAGTATTCCTAATCCAAACCCTCTCAAGATTAGTCATAACCATGTGACCTAGTCAGTCAACTTGATAAGGATCAAGTGCTTGACTAGGTTGAATGACGCATGATTTAGAAATCATTTAGGCATTTCACCGTTCCATAGTTTCAACAAAAGCATCCCACAATAGAGGGAATAGATAATATAGAAGCCATGGCAGCATGGTAAAAGATACATGCTTTACCGAACAAGAAAACTTGTATTAAAAAAGTATCAATTCAAAAGAAACAATGACAGAAGAATGGGTTTATCCAATGGACTATACCAAGATCAAACTTGGCCTTCTTTTTCTTTCTACAAAGTTGAACATTTCTGGTGAGCATTGATTCATCCCTTTGTAGATGAAAAAAGAAAAAAGAAGTACAGGATGTAATGTGAAGTGGGCTCCGAGAATTTGGAATCAGGAGACCACCAAATATAACTATCCTCAGTCAGCGGTCCTTTGAAGAAGTAAGACTGATTTGATATCAGTTGGGATTTTCATGGTTATAAAATGTAGAGCTTTTGGTAATAGGATTGAATGGTTTAAAGCTCATCATGGATTTGAGGTTGGTCCACATTCATCAAATCAAGTTCATCTTCCAGTTCCTGCAGAATTGTCCAGTTCGTCATCCTTAAGAAGAAAAGGCATTACATGAGAAAGATAACTTCGATAACTAAACAAAATATACCTTTAGGCTTCCCTCGAGGCACAGAGCAGGAGTTGACAGCAATGCAACATATCTGGCATAAGACAGGATATATTAATTATTAAGGCCCACATACATGACATGTGCCAAGAACATTCAGTCCTTATGACAAAGGTTCTTAACTGTATCAGAAAAAAATAAAAAAATAAAAAATGAAGCTGTATATCTCTACTGCTCCCACAGAACCATATATTTGAGGTGTGTTTGTGCACATGTACAGATAAGCCACTCTATTTGGACTCTCAGTTTGATCCAACAAACTTTTTTGGGGAAAAACACAGTCATCATTGCCTAGAGGCCCATCATGGAAGGCCCATGATCCAGGCCCAGAACAAGATTATCCCTCCATGTGAGGGATCTCTAAAATGTTGTCAAAGATGTACAGCTGTGAGGTTGCTACAAGATTGCTACACAATTGTAAATAGATCTTAGGATTCCTTTTTTGCTTACAACTAGAATGTAATTACAGCCTTAAATTAGGCATACAATGAATATATATACATGGTCGATCTCCCTCATTGAGATACGACAGTTTTCTCAACTTTCTCCACCTATAGTTCTTCTCCAATACAAGGGTCTTTGATTCCTTACATGGTATCAGAGCTTCAGGCTCTCTGCTCAGTGTTCTCTTAAGGCATCTACTGCTCCTCACTATCTTCCTTATCCACTGTCGTCTAGAAGAGGCAGCAAGTTTATTCCGTTCATTTTCAATCAAAACAGGAAGGATGTCGGCCTAGAGAATCTTGCGTCTGCCATTCAGAGGACCCATCTAAGCCATTCAGAATCTGAGTTTTTGCAAGAAACCAATTCTGTTCATCTTTCTTCATCCAACCGACAGTCATATCTCACCTAATCAACAGTGGGCCCCACCTCCAGATTGCAGCAACCTAAGGGACCGTCACCAACTTGGTTGACCATTAATTAGAGGAACATTAACCATTTTTTCTGGATTTTTATCATCTCATAAGAAGTTGCAAAATTTGGCCACCAATTTATCTTGGAAGGCTAATCATCATCATCATCATCATCATCATCAAAGCCTTATCCCAACCATCTTGGAATCGGCTACATGAATCCTATTTCTCCATTCCGTTCTATTTTGAGCAAAATCCTTCGATAAGTTAAACTTTTTCAAATCTGAATCAATGACCTCCATTCATGTTTTCTTCGGCTCACCCCTACCTCTTGATGGGCCATCCACCTGTATAACCAAACTTTTTCGCACCGGTGCCATTACTGGCCTACGCTCAACATGCCCAAACCATCTTAAACGGGTTTCTCTAAACTTATCCCCTATTTGTACTACCCCTAAATGCTCTCGAAATCGCTCATTTCTAATTTTATCTTTCCTAGTTTTACCACACATCTACCTAAGCATTCTCATTTCCGTTACATCCATCTTATGAATATGCGTCTTCTTAATTGGCCAACATTCAGCTCCATATGTCATACTTGGAAGGCTAATCAGAGAAATAAATTGATAATAGCAAGGAAAATCCATTCTTGCTGCAGAAATTTTGGATGCTCAGGGTGTATTTTTCTCTGTTTTCTGAAAAGGCTGTTGTTCTGTCCATTTTTTCTCTAGATTTTAATACTTGAATAATCCATGGATTAGATTGATTCATTTCGGTTAAGTTTAATGACCAAAATTATATGTCTTGGGCTTTTCATCTTAAGAATTTCATTGAAGGACACGGGATATTAGGGTACCTAGACGGGACCACCCCAAAACCAGCTACTGATGATAAAAGCAATTGCCAGCTGGAATCAACAGAATGCTAAAGTTATTACTTGGATCATCAATTCTACTGATCCTTCCTTCACAATGGCCTTCAAGCTTTTGCAAAAGCTTCTGACATGTAGGCACACATAAAAAAGATTTATCATTAACAAACTAAAGTCTGAAGATTTCATTTAGACACGGAATTGGCAAAATACTATCAAAATGATAAGAGCGGACATGAATACTACAATGGGTTCCTGACCTTATGGACAGAAAGAGACTAGATGTTTATCCAATTTGTGTCGGCCGCCTTCCCTCCTCAGGCACTCAAACTTTAGGAAGAACTCCATGTTAGTCAGTTCCTGATGAATCTCCGCCTAGAGTTTGAGCCAGTACGGGCTGCATTGATGAATTGAGAAATCTCTCATGATTTGGATACTTGTGTTCAGGAGGTCCTTCGTGAGGAAACTCGCCTTTTATCTCACCATTCACTTCCAGAGGAATCAAAGGCATTTTTCACTTCATTAGGACCACCGCAGGCTGATGAGATAGCATAATAAGAGCAGGACCATCAGGCCTAGGCCCATCAAGCCCAGGCCCATTAGGCCATCCCACTAAGGGATCTAGTTAGCATAAATCAGTTAACATTTGTATAGCTGTGTGATCTATTGTCTTTCCTCATTTGCTTGTAATTAGATATGAATCATTGTAAATCAGCCCTTAATTAAGGCAAAACACATTATAAATGTGAAGGTCGATGCCCATCAAATGCATACGACAGTTTTCATCAAAACATCTTTTCTCCCTTCTTGTGCCTTTCTCCTTCCTCCATTCAAATCAGCATAAGGATCCACAGATCCTTACATGGTATCAAAGTGACCTCTAGACATTTTAGATCTAGGCAACAAATTTCTGGTCATCATATAACAGAGAACACTCACTCTGTCGACACACATTCTCTCAATCGACAACACAACAAAAGGAGAAAGTTGGATATACTACATTTGCCCTCATCTCAGCCATTAGATCTCTTCCTCTATGCAAAGAAGGTATTTCAGACGTCTCTCCCAAAAGCTACAATTAGATCTGGCCGTCTGATCACCAAGTGTGTGCAAGTGTCAATTTTTTTTCCACCAGGCTGGTCAACTATTTCTTCTAGGAGTTCTCCACATTTTTCTGGATTTGTATTTCTTCAAAAGGTTAGTCTTCTCACTGAGTTTGGGTTCGACAGTTTTTCCCAAACAGTTTTGTGTTTGATTCATCTACTCCACATCCAACCGTTGAAACAGAGAAATTCTTTCCCTAAAAGTTGTGAAATTGTGCCCTTTCCCTAACTTGGAAGGCTGATTAAAAGAAATACACACTTACAGGTCATAGTGCTATTCTTTCCTCCAAATTTTGGACGCCTAGCAGCTAATTTTAGCATATTTTTTTCTGTAAAACAGAGAATTTTCTATTTAGCACACAAATCAATTCTTTCTTCAAGCAATTCATCTACCATCTCACAATGGATAAAATTGACATTATTCCAATGAAGTTTAATGGAACAAACTACTTATCTTGGTCTTTCCATCTCAAAAATTTGTGGAAGGTCAAGGTATGTTAGGATATTTTGATGGGACAACTTCTAAACCCATTAAAGGTACCAATGCCACATCTTTTGGAGATGATAAAACGGTTGCTACTTGGAACCAATGCAATGCAAAGGTTATCACATGGATCCTAAATTCAATTGATCCCTCATTTTCTATGGCACTTCAAGTTTCACTTCAGCTTATGTTATGTGGACACATATGAAGAAAATTTATCATCAAAAGAACAAGGCCAGAAGGTTCCATCTTGATACTAAATTGGCCAAATACTGTCAAAATGACAAATTTGTCTAGGAATATTACAATGGTTTTTTAGCCCTATGGACTAAGAAGGATCCAATGCTTCTCCAATTTGTGTCAGCTGAGTTTCTTCCATAAGCCATTAAATTATAGGAGGAACAGCATGTCAGTCAGTTTCTCATGAACCTTTGGTCAAAATTTGAACCTGTACGGGCTACGCTTATGAATAGAGAGATCTTTCCTGATCTAGACACATGTGTTTAAAAGGTTCTCCCCGAAGAGACTCTCCTATCCTCTACTCATTCTCTTCTTGTAAAACCCAAAGCATTTCTAACAACACCGGCCTCATCATTGGCTGAAGAGATGGTCGTGTTCACTAGTAGTGGTCTGAAACCATAGTGTTTTAAGTGCAAAAAATATGGGCATGTGGCTCGCGATTGTAGGAGAAAATTGTTTCGCAACTACTGCAAAATGAATGGTCATGTCATTTCCACTTGCACGAGGAGACCTGAAAAGAAATCAACACAGGCTCCAAAGTGTGACAATACTGTACTTTAGGCTCAAAATACTATTCCAGCGGATACGGCAACCTCCTCAGACACTACTTCTATTACACTGACTACTGCACAGATTAAGGATTTGATCAATTCCTCAATGGCGTTTACATTTACCTCCATTGATATTAGTGGTCTGTCCCCTTCTTTTGCATTTCTTGCATTTCACTCATCCACCTCACCATCTACATCTCTCACCCCTATCACATGGTTCCTAGACGCAGGAGCTTCCAATCACATGACCTTTGTGGCCCAACATTTGCACAACCAACAACCTTATAATGGTCGTGATTCTATCACTACCACAAATGGCCATCAATTGCCTATCTCTGGTACTAGAACTCTATCCATTGGAACTCTGACCTTGCACAATGTTTATTTTGTCCAAATTTGGCTGCAAATCTCATTTCCATTAGTCAACTTATTGATTATGGTTATTTGGTTAACTTTTCTCCAATTGGTTTTGTCAAATAGGAACGATAAATTGGGAAGGTGATCAGGAGGGGGAGTAAGCATGACAGGCGCTTTCTTCTCGAAATTGGACAAGCTTTGTTATTTGCATACTCTATGGGTCTGTTCAATAATGTGTGGACCACTTGGCATAAACGCCTTAGTCAATTGAATAATGCCAATTTGTTGTCTTTATTTAAACTTGGATGTTTGGATAAATCTAGTTCTAGTTCCATGGCTTCTAATTTTACAAAATCTAAAATGTGAATCATGCTGTCTGAGCAAAAGTCATGTCTTACCTTTTCCTACTCATTATTCACGTAGCACTACTCCTTTTGATGTAGTTCACATAGATGTTTAAGGGATTGCTCCTCATTTGAGTAGGCATGGATATAAATACTATGTCACCTTTATAGATGATCACTATCGGTACACATGGATATATTTTTTAAAATCTAAATCTGAAGTTTTCTCCATGTTTCAAAAACTCTATAATATGGTGAGCACTCAATTCTAGAAGTCCATTAAAATCATTCCTCCGACTCAGGGGGAGAATATACATCACTGCATTTCATAATATTTTGACAGACAAAGGGATTCTTCATAAAAATCCTGCCCTCACACACCTCAACAGAATGGGGTTGCAGAAAGGAAAAATCGTCATCTCTTAGAAACTGTTAGAACTCTCCTTGTGGAATCACTCGTTCCACCTAAGTTCTGGTGTGAAGTTGCCCATACAGTAGTCCATATTATCAACAAATTCCCTAACTCTGTCCTGGGTAAAATCTCTCCTATTGAGTGTTTATTTGGTCACCCTCCTTCCTACTGACATCTATGGGTTTTTGGATGCCTTAATTTTGTGCATCTTCCCTCTTTGGAGCATAATAAATTATCATCACAAGCTGCTCGCTGTATGTTTCTTGGCTACAGTGATGAACACAAAGGTTTCCAGTGTAATGATCCTAAAAAGCAACGACTATGAAACTCTCCGAATGTTATTTTCTTAGAACCCGTCCCGTTTTATTCTCAGTCACGAAATCACTTTAATATCCAAGTCTCTTATCTTCTATCCTTTTCAACTCCACCTCCTACTAAGACTCCTACTATCACACAGGTTTATTCCCGTCGTCTGTGACATCTGCCTCCTACTGCTCCCCCCTTTGACACACCTCCCGAGCTAGTTCCTCTGGACAATGATAATCCCACTAAAGGTACGGATTCTAGACCTCTTTTAAAACGTTCTAGTTGTTCTTCGGTGCCCCTTAATAGAAATGGATTTTTAGCTTTATTTACTGCAACTGATCCAATTTCCATACCAACATCTTATTCTAACGTTGTTAATATACCAAGTTGGAAAGATGCAATGACAGATGAACTACTTGCCCTAGATGCCAATCAAACCTGGGAATTGGTGCCTTTTTTTGCAAATACATCCATTACTGGAAACAAGTGGGTGTACTCTATTAAACAGTGACCTGATGGTAGTATTGATAGATACAAGGCTCGCCTGGTCGTCCAAGATTACAAACAGGAATATGGGATTAATTATGAGGAAACCTTTGCTTCGATAGCCAAAATAACTATAGTTTGGTGTTTATTTACTGTTTTAGCATCTCATCACTGGCCCCTTTGGCAGATGGATGTCAAAAATGCTTTTAAACACGAAGATCTGAAGGAAACTGTTTATATGCGTCCTCCACCAGGATATACTTGTCCACCACAGCATGTCTGTAAGTTGACCAAATTGTTTTATGGACTTAAACAGGCTCCATGTGCCTAGTTTGACAAGTTTCGCTCTGCAATTCTTCAAAAAAACTTTTATCAAAGTTCAAATGATAGCTCTCTCTTCATTCGGAGACCATCTCGTGGTTGTACGATTCTATTGATCTATGTTGACGATATGATCCTTAGTGGCAATGATCATGTTGGTATCTCTGAACTCAAATCTCATCTCATGAGTATCTTTAAAATGAAAGACCTTTGGTCCTTTAACTTACTTTTTGGGGTTGGAAGTTGCACGCAACAAGGATGGAATTCGAGTCACTCAATCCAGATATGTTGATGACTTACTTCATTCTACACGACTCAGTGACGCCAATACTTTTGCTACTCCAATAGAACTCAATGTCAAAATCAGCAAAGAAGATGAGAATCCTCTTCCCAATCCTACCTATTTTGTCGTCTTGTTGGAGCCTTCTCTACTTAACAATGACTCAGCGGAATATCTCTCATGCTGTGCAAACTGTCAATCAATTTATTGGAGATCCTCATAAACCACATCTTTAAGCTATTTATCAGATTCTTCATTATGTCAAAGGTACTCGTAATTGTGGATTATTCTTCCCCTCCACATCCTTGTTACAATTGCAAGCCTATGCTGATGCCAATTAGGCAGAATGTTCTAATACTTGTTGATCCACGACAAGCTGGTGTATGTTCTTAGGTTCTTCTCTCATCTCATGGAAAAGCAAGAAACAAACCACAGGTTCAAAATCAAACGCTAAGTCAAAAAATCGTTCCATTTCTGCCGCCATTAGCGAGGTCATATGGCTCCGGTGTCTTCTTCATGAGTTTAGAGTCTTCCTCAGTGGCCCTACCTTCTATATTCAAATAACACTAATGTCATTTGGATTGCCAAGAATACCATCTTCTATAAGCGCATTAAGCATATTGAGATTGATTGCCATTTTATCCATCAATATTTTATCACTGACAAAATTTGTCTACCATATATCTCATCCTTTGAGCAACTAGCCTATGTGTTTACCAAAGGATTGCCCAAGGATCGTCATGATTACATTCTTTCCAAATTGATGCTTCTTGACCAACCACATCAATTTGAGTGGGAAGAGTAGAAGCATAGAAAGATTAGGACCATTAGGCCAATCCCAGGCCCATCAGGCCATCCCACGTGAGGGATCTAGTTAGCATAAATCAGTCAACATTTGTATAGCTGTGTGAATAGCTGTGTGATTTATTATCTTTCCTTATTTGATTGTAATTTGTTATGAATCATTGTAAATCAGCCCTTAATTAAGGCAATACACATTATAAATGTGAAGGTCTATGCCCATCAAATGCACACAACAGTTTTCATCAAAACCTCTCTTCTACCTTATTGTGCCTTTCTCCTTCCTCCGTTCAAATCAACATAAGGATCCGCAGATCTTTACATTTACTACTTGAGGCCAAGAACTGCAATGTTTTGAATGTAAGAAGTATGGATATGTGGCTTGGGATTGCAGGAAAAAATTATTTTGCAATTATTGTAAACGCAATGGTCATATCATTTCCAACTGCACAAGAAGGCCTGAAAAGAAACCTGATCACTCTCAGAAGCATGGTTTGGCTGCTCTTCAGGTACAGAATAGCTCTCAGCTTGATCCGGCCTCCTCTAATACTGGTTCTGTCACATTGACTACGGCTCAGATTCAAGACTTGATCTATTCTTCTGTACCATTAGCATTTACCTCCATGTGTATTAGTTGTCTGTCCCTCTCCCCTACTTTATTCACTGCATTTCACTCATCCACTTCACTATCTTCATCTATCACACCCACCGCACGGTTCCTTGACTCAGGTGCCTCAAACCACATGACATCAGTGGCCCAAAATTTGCAAAACCATAAACCATTTAGTGGCCATGACTTCATCATTACAGCAAATGGTCATCAATTGCCTATTTCTGGCACAGGAACAATTACCATAGCTATTTCTGGCACAGGAACAATTACCATAGGGCACCTTCATTTACCTAATGTTTACTTTGTTCCAAATTTAGCAGCAAATCTCATTTCTATTGGCCAACTTATTGATTTTGGTTATCTTGTTCATTTCTCTTCTTCTGGTTGTTTCATACAGGAACAACAAATAGGTACGGCAGGTAGTTTCTCTTGAACTTGGGGCAGAAATTGTTCTTTGCTTCTTCTATAAATTGTCTAAACAATGTATGGACCACTTGGCATAAACACTTTGATCGTTTGAATAATGCTAGATTGCCATCTTTGTTTAAACTTGGTGCATTGGATAAATCTATTTCTAGTTCTCTGGTTTCTACTTATGCAAAATCAAAATGTGAATCTTGTTGCTCAAGCAAAAATCATGTATTGCCTTTTCCCATTCATTTCTCACATACCATTGCAACTTTTGATGCTATTCACATAGATGTTTGGGGGATTGCCCCTCACTTGAGTGGACTTGGATACAAGTACTATGTTTCCTTTATAGATGATCATTGTCGTTACACCTGGATATATTTCTTAAAATCCAAATCTGAAGTTTTTTCCACATTTCAAAAATTCTATAATATGGTGATCACTTAGTTAATCTTCTATTCAAACCCAGGGGGAGAATATCCTTCCATTGGCAAACAAAGGGATTCTCCATCAGAAATCCTACCCCCATACACCACAACAAAATGAGATTGCCGAACGGAAGAAACCACATCTCTTGGAGACTGTTCGATCTCTATTTATTGAATCCCTAGTCTCACCTAAGTTTTGGTGTGAAGTAGCACATACAACAGTGCACATCATCAATAGATTACCTAGCTCTGTCTTAGGTGACATTTCTCCTCATGAGTGTTTGTTTGGTCATCCTCGGTCTTACCCACATTTAAGGGAATTTGGGTGCCTCTATTTTGATCACCTCCCATCCCTTGAGTCCAATAAACTATCCCCTCAAGCTGACACTGCATGTTTTTCGGCTATAGTGATGAAAACAAAGGTTTTTAGTGTTATAATCCTAAAGAGCGCCGGCTACGGATCTCACAGAATATTATTTTCTTGGAACATGCTCTGTTTCATTCCTCTTCTTCCAGTACACCTGATATCCAAGTTTCCTACCTCCCTCACTTTTCCCCTCCAGGTACTCCAGCAATTACATAGGTGTAAGCCTATCGTCCCATGCAACCACGTCCTATTGCTTCTTTTCTCGACACACCACCCTTGCTGGTTCCTGACAACAATGGTACTCCTCTTTAAGGTAATAACCTTACACCTATCTTACGACGATCTAGTCATATCTCAGTTCCACCAAATATATATGGCTTTCCAACATCACTTACTTCTTTGGATCCCGTTCTTATTCCAGCCTCTTATTCACAGGCTGCTAACACACCATGCTGACAAGATGCTATGACAAATGAAATACTTGCTCTTGAAGCCAATAAAACTTTTGAGTTGGTGCCACTTCTAGTAGACACATCTATCATTGGAAACAAATGGGTCTACTCCATTAAAGTTCGCTCTAATGGAAGTATTGACTGCTATAAAGCTTGACTTCTCAGCCAAGAGCACCAACGGGAGTACGGTATTGATTATGAAAAAACCTTTGCCCCCATTGCCAAAATGAGTACAGTCTATTTTCTACTTGCTGTGGCTGCAGTTCGCCACTAGCCTCTTTGGTAAATGGATGTTAAGAACGCATTCCTATATGGGGATCTTAAAGAACTTTTGTATATGCGTCCTCCAATAAGATATGCTTGTCCTCCTAACCATGTTTGTAAGCTGAATAAGTCCTTATATGGGCTTAAGCAAGCTCCTCGTGCCTGGTTTGAAAAGTTTCGCTTTGCCATCCTAAAAGCGCATTTTTATCAAAGTTCAAATGACAGCTCCCTCTTCATTCGGAGAACATCTCGTGGTTGTACCATCCTCTTTATATTTGTTGATGATATGATCCTTAGTGGCAACGACGCAGTTGGCATCTCTGAACTCAAAACTCATCTCATGAACACTTTTTAGATGAAGGATCTAGGTCCCTTAACTAACTTTTTGGGATTGGAAGTTGCATGGAGCAAGAATGGAAACAGGTTACACAACATAAATATGCCGATGACTTAGTTCATTTTGCACGCCTTAGCAATGCCAAAACTTTAGTGATCCCTATCGAGCTTAATGTGAAAATTAGCTCAGAAGATGGGGAGCCCCTTGCCGACCCCTTGATCTTTAGACAACTAGTTGGCAACCTTCTTTACTTAACTATGACACGTCCTAATATCTCTTATGTTGTTCAGACTGTCAGTCAATTTATCAGCAATCCCCATAAACTGCATCTTTAAGCTGTTTATCGGAGTCTTTGCTATCCATGTTAAAGGCATTTATAGTGGGGTTTGTTTTACCCTTCATCATCTCCATTAACATTGCAAGCCTATGTTGATGCAAATTGGGCCAAATGTCTTAACACTCGTTGCTCCACAACATGATGGTGTATATTCTTGGGCCCCTCCCTCATCTCATGGAAGAACAAGAAACAGAGTACTCCTTCTAAATGAATTGCTGAAGCAGAATATCGGTCCATGTCCTCTGCAAGTAGTGAAGTTGTATGGCTTCATCGTCTCCTTCGAAAATTCGGCATCTTCCTCAAAGATGCTACTCCTCTATATGCTGATAACACTAGTGCTATTTGCATTATAAAAAATACTGTCTTTCATAAGCGCACTAAACATATTGAAATTGACTGCCACTTCATTTGTCATCACTTTGTCTCCAATGCCATTCATCTACCCTACATTTCTTCACATGATCAACCTGCGGATATTCTCACAAAGGGCCTTCCCCAGGATCGCCATGATTATCTTGTTTCCAAATTGATGTTTTGCAATTCCTCACATCAATTTGAGGGGGAGTGTAGAGGACCATCATGGAAAGCCCATGATCCAAGCCCAAGAAAATATTATCCCTCTACATGAGGGATCTCTAAAATATAGGTCAAAGATGTACAGCTGTGAGATTGCTACAAGATTACTATACAATTATAAATAGATCTTAGGAATCCTTTTTTTTTTTTTGCTTACAATTAGCATGTAATTACAACCTTAAATTAGGTATACAATGAATATATATACACAGTCGATCTCCCTCATTGAGACACAACAGTTTTCTCAACTTTCTCCACCTACAGTTCTTCTCCAATACAAAGGTCTTTGATTCCTTACACATTGATCCTCCCAATTTGAACAGTGGGACTTTTTTAATTATAATCTAGAGGCCCTCTTTAACCATCTGATTTTGTAAGAAAAAGATGATCCAATACTTATCATTCCATTATAGTGAATCTTCAGGACCCTAACCAATTTAAGCAAGAGCCTATTGAATGATTTGATCATGTTCATGACTGCATCCTTCATCTCAACAACTTGAGCATCCACGTCTATAGCATTGATAAGATAGGACAACTTTTCCCATCATTTATTGAATTATGTTTGGCAAACATGAAAAGTGGAATGGACTGAACCGACAGCCAGATCAATTGATTCAACCATCCTCAACACTAATACAGCTCATAGCTACAAAAAATAGTACATTAGCACCAATCAGACACTCTGAGTTGTGTAGGCTCTCCATTTGAACATACAAAATTTGGCGTCCATCCCATTTTATCTAATGGTTAGGATCAAATAACTTTGAAGCCCTCAAAACAATACCTTGATTGGATGGTTCCTATTTTTTTTCACAGTTATGCTGCATGGGGGTCCTCACAAGATATTCCTAAGCTTGGTCTTTGATCTCCTTGGCAATCGCCCCTGGGGAACATGGGCAACACGTTAGCAAGGCTCACCTGGGAGGAAAGGGATGGGGGAGGATGGTTAGGGCTCACCAGGATAGGCTGATGGGGGCGCACCAAATGTTTGGTCCAAAGGATCAGAGGTGAACAACATATGGGCCCCCAAATTCAACTCTCATAATATGTTGGACCTCAAGTCCAATGGCAAGATCGGTTTGGATGAGTGTCGACTTGGGCCTGGTTGCAACTCACGAAGAGAGTAGTGAGTTGGGATGGGATTGGATGGGCCCCCATAAGTGGCCCACATAGTAGTGTTTTTAAACTTCAATGAGGCCCATTTGTTATAAATGAGAGCCTCCGTTTATTCCTACTTTATGTATTGATTCTCAACCATTGGACTAATATAATCGATTGGATTTAAACCAAAACAAAAAAAAAAAAAAAAACAAAGAAACCAATTTAACTGATGCTCCTATATCAATTAATAAGATCATTTGGTAGGGACAACTTTGGTTTACCCCTAATCTACATGTAGCACTACCAATCTCCCCTTCCCACGCGATTGGTATAAATCCATGTTGGAACCCATAAAAAATTTTCTTATTTAGAGCATGCACACACACACACACACACACACACACACACAAACAAAGAAAAACTGTTCCTCGCAGATTATTGCTTATGTAAAAATATAAAATAAATTTCCTGTTGCATAGGAGGGATAGTTTCTTACTCACAACGGCTTGGTTCATCAATATCTGTAAGTTCATTGTTCAGTCCACACTTAAGCCTCACCTACAAGGAAGCATCACTGTTAAAATCCTGTTACCTCTAAAATTCCATCGAGGCAAGACATCAATACCTTTAAACTTCTATTGGGCCCGTTCCAGCATCCATCTCCATCAGCAAATTGCATGACACTATAAGAATTGTTGAATCCATCCCAATACCTGACAATTACAGACACAATAAGAAATCAGTATGCAGCCGTTTAACTTCAAAGAGAGGAGAAAAATAACTAGATCATCAAGCTTTTACATTGTGGAGCAATTCAGTGATAGATGCTAACATATTATCAGTTTGTCACCTTTGATCCAGTGGCATAGGTTGAAGAGACATTTGCAGTCAAGATGCAAACATAATCACTCCACTTGAGAATATTATGTTGGTGTTTTAATTTTTAAAAACCTCATTCATTTTAACTAAATTAAGTGAACCTGTGAGGTTGGTCATTCTCTTTCTCTTTTTTCCCTATTTATTATATAATGGCATTAAAAAGATAAATCTGTGTTCACCAAGTTGAGACAAGTCATTCTGATATTGTTCAAGGAAAGGAATAGCCAGGTTCAAAAGCTAAAAATGTTGAAACATCCACAACACCGAAGAACAAGGAAAAGAAAAACGAAAGAAATATGACTGCTGAACAGAAACTGCTCAATGAATCCATGAGATAGGATATTGTTGCATCAACCAATTTTAGCCAATGAATGAACAAGGTCTAGTTATATCAAAGAATGCACTTACCAAAGCCAGAACTGGGAATTCGAATAACCAGTCATTTGAATTTATGTAGCAACATCCATAGTTGGTAGGCATATGCATACGTTAGCCTGTGTACAATATGAGAAACCCCTCTATTTATTGAGGCCCAAGGAAGAAGTGCACTGCAGGTGCCTATAACTTGTTAGCTTCAGACGATAGATCAGAGAATGTGTTTGTTATTGGGAAATTGCAACTTGGTGAAATTGATAATAATGATCGAGTCAGCACAATGTCTTTGATCAGAGCATGAAACAGTTTTGGTGGATATGGATTCCACCCTATCAGCACTTATCCAGTGCAAACTATAAATATATATATATATATATATAAACCCCTCATAGTAACAAGGTTCCATGTCCCAAAAGTTCTCAACATGTCAGCAGTGGGATTATGAGGCATGACAGAAGATGAGAATGGATCAGAAAGATGGCTTCCTCCGGTCCAATCAAATTAGTGATTTACAAGAAATACCTGTTCCACTGATTGAACAAAAGAACAAACAAATATGAGGTTCCATCTCTTCTTAGAGGTCTGAAAAAATTATGCTCACTATTTATTTTTATTTCAGGGTTTTGGGTTTACGTGATCTCTATCCTCTGGGACAAATCCAAACATGAACATTGGCTTGTGTCATTGAGAAATCCATAAGCTTTAAAATGCCATAGAAGTTTAGCTTGAGTTCATCAATGTAGCAATAACAAATAAGAGGATTGGACATGAACTTCCATTTCTGAAACTCCAGAAAGGTGGATGTAGATGAACCATTGAAGTCAAAATATGCTCTTCATATACGTTATGATTTTTGCTTATAAAATGATCTAGTTTTAGTACGCTAATGTGTTTCTTGATTGCTGAAGTGCTAAGCTTGATGAATTTATCAATGTTTAAACAAAATAACCTTTGAAAATATGATCACAAGCAAATAAGAAAATTCTTTATTACAAATAACAAACCACACCTTTTGAGAAACAAAAAGGAAAAAAAGGAAAAGAAAAGAAAACAAACGTAATAGTAGCATTAAGTTTCAGACAATACTGCATGTATTAAGTACCAGGATCCATAATGAGTAGAAGAGTATGAAAGTTATAAGAACTCACCCTAATTTTGTAGTACTGTGGCCTTCTACCTGGGTAGCCTTTTTAAATGGGCAGACCTTGTAGACATACCTGAGAGCAGGTAACGGTCAACACCAAAATAACATCATGGAAATGGAAGGTATGACAGTGCAGGACCAGAAAGGTGGCTTCAGTTTCAAAAGAGGAGGCAGTATACCTTTTGTGTTTATTCTCAAAGCAATGGCCATAGAATGAATAAAATTCCTTCTCCATCCCTACCATGAAAAGATCAAGATTCAGAAGGAGACTAGGTTGTGAACACAGTTCTCAATGTTGGAAGTCATTGAAGCATCTCCCTATCTACAGATACCACCAGGGATCAAGCCCTGGGTCTGTTGGATGGGGCTTGGGCAGCATGAGTGTGTAGGCTGTATAAGTAAGTACCAGAGCCAAAAAAAGAGCCATAGTAGCAAAATATACTTCTCGCTAAGGCTTCTAGAGATAAATAGATAAGAAATACTATCATGATATAAATACATTCAAACCCACTTATGTACTCTCTCCAATTGCTTTGTACTTGCAAAAAGGCACACATCATGATACCTCATCAGTCATCATTCCACGAATCCTTTACAAAAGAAACTAAGAAAAACAAGCGTGTTGGAAACATTGCATGTTCATGTTGCTTGGCATTCTACAAGGACGAAGTCTCAAACTTTTAAGAAGCTAAGGAATTATACTCTACAATATATCATCCATGAGAAGTGATCAAGTTGCAATTGCCAGACATCACTTATTCAATAAATGTCTGTATATGCATTCAACACTGTTTGATAAATCTCACACTGTACTTTACAACTAGATACCCTCGATGCTCTGGAAACAGCAAAGAATCCAGATGTATCATCCCTGGGGTTGCAACAGCTCAAGCAAATACGGGTTCACTCCAGTCCGCCCACCAGCTCCTATCAAAAGCCTGGTAATTGGCCAACAGGCTGGTCCACACCTACAATTAGGTTGTTAGTAAGCTGGATGGCTTGGTCCAGAGTCAGGTATAGGCCACACCTTGAGAAGCCTTCAGCCAGTCAAACCCAGTTGCATTTCACAAAGCCAAAAGCACACACAAATGTGCCAGGATCTGTCAAAATATGTCACTCTGCTTTTCTTTGCAGGACCACAAAGGAAGCCATAAATAAATACTCAACTTCTATTTGCCATGCAGCAAGATAAACAACTCCTAAACATGGATGACCACACGTGTTCTCATACACAGATTTGATCCCCCCAATAACTAACAACTCCTAAACATGGATGAACACACGTGTTCTCACACAGAGACTTGATCTCCCTAATAAATAAAAACTCCTAAACATGGATGACCACGTGTGTTCTCATACACATGAAACTATCCTAAAAAAAATTCACATGAAAATTCCTGTCATTATCTGGTTCCAACAGACATACCAAAATCTTCTTTCAGCTTGCTAGTCAGACGCGAAATTCTTGATTGTAGTTTGTCCAACTTCTGGTCAGCATCATCATATTCCCTCCGTACACGGTCCACCTCTGCAGAAGACATTAGAGATGGTTCCTTTTCTTGCTTAACTTGTGTACACAAGTGGTAACTCTTCTAAAGTTTTTACCTGATTTATCAATTGGAGTCTTGAACAGGTTAACCGCCTCCAAAATATTTTGGACAGTTTGCTGTATCTTATCCAACCAAGTAGGGTCTGCTATTGTATCTAAACATATATAAGAAAAAAAATATGGTAATATATATGTAGATAGAACCCAAGGATGAACTCTAAATTGTTGCATGAACCATTTACTCAGCCCAACAAACTGCACATGTGGGATCCACTTTATTGTTGATCCAAGTTGTCTATGAGATGGCCATATCATGCATGGGAGACACCCCAAGATTCTCTCCCATTGGATGATTCTACAGAAAAGTGTTCCCTTATTAAATATGGGCATTTGTTGTAAACTTGTACTCGTCCATTTTCGACTGCAATGCGGATTGCTAGGAGCATCTCATAGATGAAACTTCAGGCATGCTCCATTCCAGGATGGAGCAAACCAGATGAAGGCTTAGATTAGTGAAAGGTGGGTCCCACCAGTTCCCATTGTGGGCTAGATGAAAGCTACTGATTTTCTTCATGGAGCATGATGATAACAAATAGTAAGAAGTAAGAACAGCAGAAAGATTTTTTTTTTTTTTTTTTTTTTTTGAATGTTACAGCAGAAAGAAAATCACTCCATGAGAATTGTCAAAAGGAGATGAGAAATTACAGACCTGAAAAATCAGCATCATCTTCCACATCAGAGTAATATGAGGCACTTAGATCATCATCCTCATCCTCATATTCTTCGTCTGTGTCCTCATCCATTTCCTTGTCAGAATACCTGTGGCCATCTTCAACTGTTTCTGAAATATAGCCCTTTTGCTCATGATCATGTGTATCCTCATGTACATCTGGTTTACCTTTATGATTTTTATCTTTTGCATCATTGGAGCCAATATCTTGAAGCCCAGTATATTCTCCTGTCCAACGAGAAGCCACAAGGCGGCCTAGTTCATCTCTAGATAAGCCTTCATTATCACCAGATTTTCCTTCCTCCTGCAAAAGCATATTCACAAGCACATAGAAGGTATCCATAACATCAGGAAGCAAATAACGATACTGTGCAATCGCACAAGTGGGTTACACCAAGCTTTGTTCAAATAATTGCAAAGTATCTAGAGAAAGTTTGTTAACTTCAACGATAACAAAATCTGGCATAGTCAAGTGCATTGGTTAGGTATACCCTCCCCTGTAAATGAGTTATAGGATACGAGCTATGGTTTCTCCATACATATTTCTTGTTTTTCATTAGTGAAATTGAATGATTAACAATAGGGGGGGTGCATCATTAATCCAGTAGACAATCATATGCAAAGGAGAGCCATAAACCAAATTGGAAAATATCCAGTAGACAGTCTATAGCAGATTGATGCTTGTCCGAACGGATCATATTCATAGGTCAATAACAGTTAATATAAACTGCCATTACCTGTTTTATTTGATTGCAAGATGCCACACTATCAGCTACAGCATCTTGATCATTTTCATCTTTGACCATGTTATCATCAATGTCTTCTGCGGCATGCTATATCAAGAAGATTATAAAAACAAAGAGTTGAATATTATGCCAAGTTTGTGTAGTTATTTGAGGGGAAGCAAATACAAACACTCTTTTAATTAAATCAAGATGATTAAGAAAAAAAGGGAACTGTAGTGAATGGTTTGCTGTTACCATTTTAGCTGCATCACTTAAAGAGGCTTCCCTTCCTGCTTTATCATCATTTTCAGCTTCAAATGCAGCACCACTCATTTCTGCATACTACAACCAGTGTGCGCAATTGACCAACAAAAGAGGGGAAATTACTCTCAAAATAAGTCCATGACAGAATGAGGAATAACATGTTTAAGAACAAGAGTTTGTATTTTGTAATGCTAACCAACACAAAAAAAGAGAAAAGAATAGTTTGTAGTGGAGGAATCATTTATAAAACATCAGAAGGATAACAGAATTTGAGAAAAGTCAATCATACATTAATAAATTAGACATGACTGAATGTGGAAGCCAAATAGAAATGACAACTTCCAAATACTGGAAAAATCCTATTCTCAAATAGCTGAACCTGAATTCATATTAGTTCAACACTTGCAACCAAAACTTGAAGAACCGTGGCACAACCTCAAGCCCAAGGATATTATCTATGCTGAGGGTTGAGATCCAAACTTTCTACATAGGCAATTAAGCTGTCCTGAAAGCTTTTCATAATAAAGTCCTTGTCCCAGTGACAACGATTAATATTTTTGTAATAAAATATGACACACTGCCCACTAAATTCATAGTCATTTAAGGTGTGCCAACAAGGAAAGGGGGAAACCAGGAACTAACCAGATTCGATGAGAATGGCTGTTCACCCACAATATCCTCTGTCTCATCATGTGAAGTTTCTGCCAACGGTTTTATTTGATCACTCTCATTCTTTTCAACCTCTTTTAGAGTCTTCTCTTCCTTCTCTTTCTCTAGCCGCTCCTTTTCTTCTGCCTTCTCTATTTGATTTTTTTGATCTACAGGAGATATTAGGAAGATACTAAGTAAACAAAGCAGAAAACTCAATAACCAACTCAACAGCCAAAATATTTTTTACTGATTTTTTTAATACCAATTTACTATATATATTATCAGTACCAGCCATGACACATTTCCTTAGTTTACCATCTTTATCTACGTATAGTCTGACAGCTTGAAAGGACCAACCATGAGAAACAAATAGTGGTTTCAACTTTGAAACAGTACAAGGTGAATGCTACCATGCTCAGAATTTTGTTCCTGTTAAATGCATCAGAAATTTCTTTTCTTTTTTTTCAATTTTTTTTTCTTGGCTGGCTCAGTGGCCAGCGAAGGGCAAATTTAAAGCACCCACCAGGGATCGATTCCTGGTGGGTGGTATGGGAAACAGGCTGCCTAAGACCGGGCCAACCCTCAAGTCCGATCACAAATTTCTTTTATTACTGACAAATTCATCAGGAATTGTTGACAGCTGTTTCATCTTGTATTCATAAGATGCCTATATAGTATCAAGGATTCTGTGGTCTTATCATCATCATCATCATCAAAATTCAAAGCCTTGTCCCAACTATATTGCAGTTGGCTATATAAATTATGTTTCTCCATTCCAACCTATTCTGATCCAAATCCTCAGATAAGTTAAATTATGTGGTCTTATGTCAATGATTAATAATTACATGGGGACTGGCGAGCAATTCAAAGAGAAATCTGTACCTCTGAGCTGTTGAACCAGCCCTCTAAGTATCTTCTCCTCATTTTTCAACTTAGATAACTCAGCTTTGTCTTTAATGATTGCCTGCTTTGCATTTTCCAATTCTTTCTTCCTTATATTGACACCTTCTTGATATGTTGCAATTTTCTTCTTCAATTTGTCTTTGGCCAGTTTACCAGCCTCCCAGCAGGTATTTGGACACGTCACTTTGTCATCATACTCGTCAGTCCCATCACAGCAATCTGCTCATCGCAGTCAAAAGAAGTGTAGAGAAAAATATTAAGACATACATTTCTGCTAAACATGTCCTAGAACTTTAAGTGCTCTGATACTAGAACAACTCGCCAACGAAGTTTTCCATGTTCAAACTCATATCCGTCGCTAAAATGCTACAGAGATTTGCAGGTTATCAAGCCTGAGTGACTGAGTGAGATCAGTAAATGAATTGATATCAATGTGCTTCTCATAGGAACAAAAAAAAAGGGCGAGAGCATTGAAGATCTAAAAACTCATAGTGGATGGGGACTCAAAAAGTGCTTTACCCTTGGCAAGGAAGCCTCTGCAGGCCCATGGATGATGACAGATATTATGGAGAAGATTCAAAAATTAGAAAGATTAATAACGCGGCCATTAACCATGTTCCAAGAGGAGCAAGTGGACAAGGAAATGAGTTACAAAGCAGGGGGTTGACCTTATATCTTTAACATTTTGGATGATGTAATTTGTTTTGGTGTTGTTTGGTCTTGGAGTTTTTGTGCCTTCTAATGGAGTTTTCAGTATATAGTTCCATACATCAATACAGTTTTTCAAAGTCAGAAAAAAATAAAATGTTTTTAACCAACTGCTTATGTAATGCAGGTTCATTCCTTGATCAGGCTTGCACTGTCACATGACAACGTACTGAAACATGTACTGAGTAGTCGTTGTTATCTTGGAAATAGTATGCAAAGTTTTCTTATCTTGGATATGGTATGCAGAGTTTTCATCCAAAAACTTTGCATAATATTTCCAAGATAACAATGACTACTTGGGAGTCGGGAATCCTTTGCCAGAAAATAATCTTCAAAGCTTACCTAAAAAAAACATTTAAATTCAAAGAAAGAATAGATTTTAATTGCTAAATGAACAACACTTTGAGTCTAAAAACTTCAACCAGCTGGACAAGAAATTGTTACGTAAAACATAGACTCACTGGAATGCTTTTTTTGTTTCTTTGCTTTTCTTTTGATCAGCAACAGGAAATTTATTAAAATAGAAAACAACACCCTAGAAGGGGAAACATAAGTACAAGAGGAATGTACTGTTTCTCCAAATTGTCCATTTACACTACAACACCACAAACATCATATAATCACAACATTTACCATAGACTGATGCACACCTTTCAACAAATTATCTGCTATATCGTTGCCTCCTCTAATGATGTGCTTGAACTTGAATGGAAAATCTTCCTTGATATAAGTAGTGGATACATCATGTATGCAAGGTTTGGTCAAGCAGAAATACATCATTGCATGCTTGCGTCCAATATTAGTTTAAAATGGGGATAATGACAAGTGCCAACTTCCATTAACTAAGAAACTCTAGAACCAAATTGAAAGAAACTCTAGAACCAAATTGAACATATCATTAAAATGAAAACAAGAGGGCAGAAATGAGAAGATACTTGAATTCATTTTTGTACAACATTGATAAAGAACACATACTTCATCTTTTTTCTCAATGAAAGTAATAAAGAAGTTCCATCTCATAGATTAAAGCCTGTTTGCTTACATAGAATGCATACAAATAGAAAAAAGTTTTGGGAAATGAAGCCACAGGCATGTAGGTACAAAGGTAGACCGACTACTCGAAGAGCATTCATCCATAAACTGGTCATTGGCACAAATCAAAAGAGATGTAGCCAACAGAAATAGCAAGCATGATTCATTCCATAAGTAGTGAAAAATAAAGATCTAGGGAGAATATGCAAAAATGACCATCAAATAACCTCTCCAAGGGAAGATGGAAAATGAATACCCAGCCATCACCCTAGTAATTCAACTCCAAGGAAAGTTAACATTCCAACCATATTGCTACTTTATATCCCTCACCCCTCACCTCATATCACTAACACTTTACATCTTTTATAATCCTTCGGTGGAGCTCATTTGACAATGAGTTCCTATGTATTCTAATGCAAAAAGACATGACCTAAATTTACTATGATTAGGTTTTTTTTTTTTCCATTGTTATTGCTATTGTTGCAGCAGGTGCTATTTAAACTCTCCCTTGAAAATCACAAGCAAGGTGCAGAAAGAAAAACAGAGGGAAAAAGATAACACTTCTTACCGCATATACAATCATTCACTCTGGAGAGAATAAGTAAACTTCTTATTATTGTTATTGCTATTGTTGCAGCAGTTCTTATGTAACTCTACCTTGAAAATCACAAGGAACGTACAGAAAGAAAAAGAGAGGGAAAAACAGTAACACTTCATACCACATATACCATCATTCACTCTGGAAGAGAACAATGTAAGTGGCCTATGCCCCACATTCCGACAATAGAATTTTCCATCTGGGCATGCTGATGTTCCTGGAAATTTCATAAACCAATGTACATAAAAAACCATTTGCCAATATTAAAAGAAGAACCAACAGAAAATTTGAACTCTATAGATGCAATGTTGACTAGAAAAACATAATTGAATAAATAAAATCCATCATGCAGAACAGCTCTGGGCCAGTTACATCAGTATGAATCAACTCAGCAAGGCAGCTATCCAACAACATCCTTCTGGGAAGGACCAACGAAACATTTAACCTTTTGATGCAATCATCACAAGAGGAACATCTTTGATTTCTTTGTGTCTTCATAAGTGAAAGATTCTTCCATTTAATATTTGATTAAAGAAACTTTGGTGTTCCATGGACAAACTATTATAACTAAACCATCTATCAATACAATGATGGCTTCTCCATAATCTTGAGGGTTTTGCCAGACCTCTTTAAGATGTTTGGAGTACAAAGTCTGCATTTCTTTACCAGCCTGAAACCTGGTGTTCTTTGTATGTTTGATCGGTCTGCCGTTGTATTCTATTGTGTTTCATGGATATTCATCAATGCAGAAACTCCTCAAAGATGAAAAATTAAATCTAAGCAAATGCAACGTCCTTTTCTTAAAATTGAAAAAAAAAAAAAACAAGAGCAAAAAAAAAGTACAAAAGACCAATTTTATCAGTTCTATAATGCAACAACCTTACTCATCATTGAGCTGCTCTAAGATTAACATTCATCTGTTTCCTGAAGACACAATACAGAAAAAGGAAAAACAAGAAGTACAAAACACAAAAGGGGCTTTACTGTCAAGGTCCAATAATCAAATGAAACCCCCCTAACCATTACAAATTCAGGAAAAAAAAAAAAAACTAAAACTACCCATCAACCAAAATCATCTTCCAAACACATCTAAAACTGGAAATACACAAAATGCATACCCATTTCATGACATCCAAAACCCAAAGCTCCAAAACTACAAACCTGGCTCATCTGTTCCATCTGGGCAATCACAGAAGTCATCATTCAGATGTTCTTTCTTGAGTTCCCTTGACCCATCCTTGCACTTGATCACCTCAGATTGGTAATACTCCACATCTGATCAATCAAAAATAAAGAAACCCCACATTGTTTCCAATCTATCCCATTACAAAAAAATTAAAAAATAAAAATAAAAAAGATAAAAAGAAGAGAAACCCAGCATGGGTCAATGGCATACCTTGGGGAGCTACTCCCAGTAAGTCATTGGAGAGAGCAGAAGCTGATACTGCAACTGAAATCAAGCATATGAATGCTAATAGAAGAGAGAATAATCGAAGGTGGGTTGTCATCATCTGGTGAGATATGAAGAGAGAGATTCTTGTTTTCAGAAGACAGAGATTCGAAGGATGAGCATGAGTGACAATGGAAGAGAAGATCATTTGTTGGTGTCTCAGTGTCGGTTCCATAGGAAGGAATTCAAAAGGGTTCGAACTTAGAAACGAAGAGGAGTTTGCGCGAAGGTCATGAACGTGGACGGAGAGACCAGTGTGGCATCCCATGCGTCCAATTTCAAATAAGTGAGTGGGGCCCAATTGGCAAATCCGGACCGGTCAAACTTGGGTCAGAATCCTCTGTCGTATGCCCCATGGAGAGATAACCCAGACCTTTCCTTATGAGTTTCATCCCCTCCAATAAGATATTTTCAGCAGCAATGCCACATAAGTATGTATTACATTGCTGATGGTGCTCAGTCTGATGGTGGGATCCAATTATTTTGAGCTGAAGTTTAAGGATATATCAGTGGTGGAGATGGGATTTGCCTTGAATGGTTCGGATTAGTCAAATGTGGTCCCCACAATTGAGTTCCAAGAAATTATTGAATGGCTTTGGTGTAATAGCTGTAAAAGATCTTTTTTGACGGGTCATGAATTCAAAAATAAGCTTTAAATTCAGGCCTATTTGCTCAGTAATGTTTAAATAAGGATCCAAATCCAATTATTAGAGATCCATACATGCAAGTAATTAGAGACTTGAAACTCATTTACAACCCTGGTGGGGGGCTTTAAAAACAAGACCCCTTAAATTCACGGTGTGTGCTAAATTACCAGCACACAGATATCCTATAGGAGAATATTCTCCTCTTGTCCATGGGTTGGATTTGAGTTGAATTCAATCTTGCTATTTGACTAGCCCGCGAACCCAAGCTTACTTAATCTGACCACCCCCAATTGAGGCCACTTGAGTTGCCAAGGCTTATTCAATCTTGCTACTTGATCTGGCTACGGAGCCTGCGGATCTAAGCAGACCTGATCCCACCCACCCCTGATTGAGCACACTTGAGTTGCCTGCCTATTTTAAGCTACATTGACGTTCAAGAATCAGGATATTTAATCTGGTTGATAACCCACAAAAAGTTTGTAATACATGGTGGCCAAGGTTATTTGCATTTGGTGAGCAAAAACTTTTCGGGTAGATGGATGGTTTGTAGGGGCCATGCCAGCATAGACAAAGGGAAAAGTGGGAAGATATTGAAAAATACTTGAAACAAGAAACAAGGATCAAAAACAGACTTTTGGAAAATGAACTGAAAATGGCTATGAAACACCAGAAATACATTGATACACAGTTGTGAGAAAGACGGGGAAAACATATGAAAATAACTATTACATTCTTCATCTTGATCATTTGTTTCATTAATAAATTTTCTTTTATAGTATAATTTTACTTTTCAAATCAATTTTTAGTCATTTCTTTGTGCGGTTTGAATGAGAACTCCCATGTTTTCCATCAATTTTAGGGTAAGTTATTAAGCAAAAATAATCATCATTTCCCTACGCTTTTTGGAAATTTGAAGAAGGACATTTTATTTTTAATGTGCAAAATTTTTTTTTCTTTCCTATTTTTAAATACATCCATTAAACTTGGACTCACTTGGACAGTGATATAAATTTCATATCTTTTCTTTTTATTAAATGCACCCATTGAACTTGGACTCCAGATAAATTTTCTTTGTTGTTGTTTTAAATACATCCATATCTTAGACTTAAGAGAAATAGAAAGGCTAAGATAGGAAAGACACTAAAAATAGAAAAGACAAAAATTAGAACAATAGAAATTAATCCACATCTGCTACTTGGGTTGTATTGCCTAATTGAGAGATTTGGCTTCTTCTTACAAAAGCAACCCCAGGCTGTCCATGGGGCTTGGGAGTTCAATCGACTAGGGTTAACCAATGGGTGATTGGCAGGATATATCCTATTACCCAACAACCATTGAATTGAGATTCTATGATGGTTTGCTCCACGGTGACCGTGAGTAGACCTATTATGGTCAACCATATCATCAAGGGGCAGCATGGTGATGTGGCGGACTGCGGTATGTTCCGCTGTCACCGTGGGGTGAAATATCAAATAATTGAACTCACAACCAGTACATTGGAATCCTTTAGGTGCTAGGTCACATTTGGCAATAAAATTTTGGGGATTTCTTAACTGTTTTCCTCATTCCACACCTAGTGCCATGCGTGCCCAAATTTTTATTTTCCATAGATTTCCAATTTGAATCATAGGCAATTAGTTGAGCACTAGAAGAACAATAATTATTTGTGCACGCGCTTAAATGCACACAAAATGCCCATACGTGTATTTATCTCATGAGGTGGTGATAAGTATATTTATCACATAAGGTGAAGAATAAAAAGTAGAACACAGTTGTTATTGTGTAGTGCCACTAAGTTATTGTGCATTTTGTATGTATTTTTGAGTGTATACATATCACAGCTAGTTGTTATTGTATGGTGCCACATAGGGGTATACAAAAAATCCGTCGATTAGTAAAACCAATCCAATCCGATCACGGTTTTTTAACCGATTCAATTGTTAATGGTTTGGTGATAGATTGAAAAAATCCTAATTTGTTAGTAACGGTTTGATGACAGATTTTGCCCTTAAACGGCAGATTTAATTCGATCCGAACCGTTGGAATAAAAAAATATATTTATTTTTATATTAAAAAAGGGCGGCGATAAGTAGCTCCCTATGGCTCTCACTTCTAACTTGAATAGAAATTTCATGCATGTAAGTAAAATTTACACACTTTTCACCGAGTTTCCCTTTCTCTTTTTTTTCCTAAATATCTTCCCTTTTTCTCTCCTTCTCATTAAAACTCTACTTCATCTTCATTTCTCCCTCTTTTTTTTTCCTCCATGGTGAATGAATACGCGGCGGTGTATGAAGGTAGAGTGGGAGGAAAGATCCATTGCCGCCCCCCTCATTGGACGATGCCGTATGACTGGCAACCAACCGCTCCTAGAAACCCTTGCGTAGATGGAAGGAGTAGCTGGCTGTCAAAGCTCGTCAATTCGGCTTCCAGAATAATCTCCGACAGTGCCGCCAAACTATTCTCTTCCGTGTTTCCCCTGTTGTCTCCTCGTCTTCTAGCAATCTCCATCTCCCATCTTCCTCTTCCTCCTCCTCCAAATGCTCCCTCCCCAATCCCAAACACCCCATGATCCCCACTCTAGACCCCCATCGCTATCACCACCCCACCCACGATCCCAATCTGTCCAATGCCACCATCCTCCCCTTCACATCAACAACCCTTCACTGAAGATAATACCTTGCAGAGCAAGAATACGCCCTTTTTGGTAATCTCTCTCTCTCTCTCTCTCTCTCTCTCTCTCTCTCTCTCTCTCCATGTCCACCCATTTTAACAGAAACGAGCCGTTGATCCACTATTTGGTTTGGATCGGTTTTAATGGGTAATAGATCAGTTATTGACTACAAAACTGCTAATTCGTAGATAACGGTTTGGTAACGGATTTGATTCAATCCGATCCAATTCAAATCATGTACACCCCTAGTGCCACATAAGCTATTATACATTTTGTATGTATTTTAGTGTGTGTACGTATTATAGCTAGTAGAAGAAACATGTTTCTTTACACTGAAGCATCTAGTAAATATCGAGGCATCAACTTTATAGGCTTAAAAGAGAATTAGCTTGTTTTGATGAACTATATCTTTTTTCCTTCCACTCATTAACCTTCTCATACCTTTCTTCGCTAACTTGTTTGGACAGAGCTTTTCATAAAAAAAAAAAAAAGAAAGAAAAGTAAAAGAGAACTGAATTATTGGGTAAAAATGCATAATTTTTACATCATGTTTGATGTGAAGAAAATGCTGAAAATGCAAATGCAAAAGGTCATGAATAGATATTAGTAAAGACTTCAAACACACTTTCAAAAAAAAAATTACTCTATCCATTTTTTACAGGTGAGGTAAAGGTAAGGTGAATGTCAAAATATACAATGATAAACGTAAAAATATATGAGAGTAAGCGTATAGATAAGGCAAAATCCTTATTCATATGGTACGGCGTAAAGTATTGGGTTGGGTTGGGTTGGGGGGTGGTAAGGAAAATCAAATGAAACTTTTTGTGGTAAAGTTTATTACATCACACTTTATCATATTTCTTTTTTTCGTTTTTGGTTAAAAATAAAGGAGTCTTGATCTCATAGTGACCGTGGCCAGTCTGTGCATGGCAAGCTGCCCCCATGGTGACGTGGGGAGACTAATGGTCACAAAGAAGGATTTCCTCACTTAATCTCAATTAAAAAAAAGGATTTTATGAAAAAAAAACCTTATAGATTTTCGTTGCATATGATCAGACCTTTATTGAGTACGTGCACTAATTGGGTCTCTTGTGCCTAAGTTTTTGCAAAAAAAAATTTTTTTGCAAAATATTTTTTTTTTGTAAAAAAACTGAGTTTCTAGAGAGAAAGAGGAGAAAGGAAGACGAGGAGAGAAGAAAAAAGAGAATAAGAAAGGAGAAAGGAAGAAGAAGAGAGAGGAAAAAAAGGAAGGAATAGAGGAAGAAGAAAAGAGGAGAAAGGAAGAAGAATAGAGAAAGGAAGAAGAAGAGAGAGAAAAAAAAGGAAGGAATAGAGGAAGAAGAAAAGAGGAGAAAGGAAGAAGAAGAGAGGAGAAAGGAAGAAGAATAGAGAAAGGAGGAAGAAGAGAGGGAGAAAGGAAGAAGAATAGAGAGAGGAAAAAGAAGAGAGGGGGAAAGGAAGAAGAAGAACTCTTTTTTTTTTTTTTGTACGTGCTGCTGAGTGACACCATCTCCTTCTCTCTTCTTCTTCCTTTCATTTCTCATTTCTTCTTCTTTCTTTCTTCCTCTCCCTTTCTTCTTCTTCTTCCTTTCTTCTCTGCAAACACTCACGTTTTTTTTTCTTTTTTCTTTTTTCTTTTTTCGTATGTGGGCATCACTCAGTCCAACATACAAAAAAAAAAAAAAAAAAAAGAGCACAAAATCAAGCCCAAAGGACCCGATTAGTGCACGTATTTAATACATGTACTTAATAAAGGTCTAATCGTGTGTAACGAATATCTATGGGGTTTTTTTTGCCGTGAAAACCTCTTAAAAAAAGAGGCTCGTGGAAGAGTAGAAAGAAAAGTGTCACCCAAATATTGTATAGAAAAATCCTCTTACAATCACTCTATACCAAAAAGGGCCCTAATGATACGATTCCACAATATTAGTCCCATAAGTCCTTTTTGGTTTAATATTGTAAAATTTGACTTGGGCGAGGATATCCATGCTTACCCACACACATGAGCGGAGATATTCCTGCTCGTCTTTTTTTTTTTTCTTTCTTTCTTTCTTTCTTTCTTCTTCTTCTTCCTTCCTCTTCTGCCGGTTCTTCTTCTTCTTCTTTTTCTTCCTTTAATTTCAACTCAAGCTTAAACATAAACCCAATGATCTAATTTCAATTTACTACATGCGCTCATTAAACCCATTAAACCCATACCCAAACTCAAGTCCTCCCCTCCCTCACCAAGCAACCAACATAATTCTTTATTTATCTCATTTTCCTATTTCTCTTCCCCTTAAAGCCACTAGAATTCATCATCATCATCTATCGCTACTCTCTTGTCTTCTCATTTCTCCAACATTCAAAGCACTAGATCTCTCTATTCCCTTTGAAGAGGTCGTTTCCACCTCATTCTCTCATCTCCACCTAAGGCTTTTGGGAATGGTGCTTCTGATTAGTAGTCATTTAGTGTTTTTTTTTATATTGGGTTTAGAGGAAGGAGGGGGAAAATGAAAGAACGAGCATAGATATCCCCATTTATGTTAGATAACTTAAATTCAAAGAAAAAACGAGTAGAACAGGAAGGAAGAGAAAGAAAAAAAATGACAGTGGGGATAGTAAAAAATGACAGCGGGGATATCCCTGCTTACGTATGTTGGTGAGCTGGGATACCCCTACTTATATCAGAAACCCAAACCTAATAGTACTTTTGAGAAGAAACAAGGGCGGAAAAGAAAGGAAGAGAAAAAAAAAACTGAGTAAAAATATCCCTACTCATGTACGTGGAGGATTGGAAATATCTCCACCCAACTCAGATTTCAAAAATTTAAACAAAAAGGACCTTTGAGACTACTGTGGTAAAATTATATCTTTGAAGTTCTTTTTGATATAGAGTTACAATGAGAGGATTTTTTTTTTTTTAATCCTCCATTGTATATTAAGAAATGGCACATCACAATCCACATCCTAACTTTAACTCGACCTTTTAAATTGCTAAACAAAGTCCTATTCCTCTAGAATATAAAGCAGTTATTAGCAAAAAGCCACAAAGTGAAATTTACAGTGTACTTTTTCCGTGACTACAAATGATGTGGTTTTCACACTCATGGAGTTTACAAGTTCTCTTTAGTGCAACAATCAAAAGAAATGAGGAAGCGTACACATTTTCCATGAAAAGGCCACAAATTTGGCCCCCTCAGCCGGGACTCAAAATCCTCAGATTGTAGATCCGACTGAAAAATCCCACAAGAAGTTTTCTAAACCGAGATTGGATTAGCACGCCAGCAGAAACTTTGATATACATATTTTTCACATATAAACATCGCTACACAAATTTATTAAATGCCCTTGGCCTCCTTACAGGACTTCTTCAACTGATGTTAACCTTTGTTGGCTATGATCATTTGAACATGTTGGATTGAGAAAGAGGCATTCCTTAGAGAATTTTCCACACATCAAATTGGTTATAAAGCTTTCCAATCAGTAGTTCAACAACTCACTTTCCTCCCTGACTTCGCCAAGTTAGCACTACTAGTAGAGCACTTACTCGCGCTAGTGCCATTTTAGCAAGTCTACTGCCAAGCCCTTATTGTCTTAAAATGGTTTGAAAAAGGCAATAGACCGTTTGGTTACCACATTTGCACTCTCCCAGTCTCCCTTCCAAAACGTATACAGATGTTAAACCTCTTAAATGCAAAGCCCGGAAATCCAGGAGAATTGAACCAAACATGGCCGTCTAAAGTGGGTAGACGCACATGCTACAATGCACAAAATGCATTACCGTGTTTTTCATTTGTTTCAAAACCTAGGTCTCTAAATGATGATCCAAACTGTTGGAAGTGCTAAGAACCCTAACCATTGATGAGTCATGAATCTCAAGGTAATTATAAAACAATGTGAACCATTGGATTGACATTTTAGGGCTTCTATGGGCCCCTTTGTCAAGATTGGGACCATCGATCATCTTCTGAAACCCAAGAACAACTAGGATATAAAATTCTAGCTTTCGATTCGCAGCCGATCTCAAGAAAATGAAGAAAAAGTATGGACCGTTGATCTTATAACTTTGAAGTGGCTGGGTTTTCACGTGTGAAACCCGTTCTCGTTTTTTGATTTTTTTTAAAATTATGGAGATATGAACATCAATCAGAACCGTTGACCCTCTTTTTATACTTAAGAACGGTCATGATATGAAATTTGGACCGTTGATGATTCACCAATATTGAGATATTTGTGAAAAAGGGTCAATCATTGGATCTAAGTTTTTTGGGCTTCTTGGACCCTTTTTAAAGGTCAAAACCGTTGATCGTGTCCAGAAGCTCAAAATTGATTAAGAGATTAAATTTCAGTTCTGATTCATTGAGGATCTCAATAAAACAAAGAAAAATTATATAGCGTTAATCCTCTAATGACTAGCGTTAATCCAGTCTGGGTTTTATCCCCTTTTTTGTGTAATTGTGGGGCTTTAAACTTCTATCAAAATCATTGATCCTCTTTATAAGATAAAACATGACCATTGTATGAAGTTTGAACCATTGATGCTTCACCAATCTTGAGCTATTAGTGAAAAAATGTGGACTACAAGATCTAAATATCCGAACTTCGTGTGCTTGAATTTCAAGATCTGAATCATTGATCTTGTTCCTGAGCCTAAGAACATTTATGGCCAAATTTGAGTCCTTAATTCCTGGATCTTGAGGAATTCACAAAAAAATTTGGACCATAAGATTCTAAAAGGTCTATTTCAAAGTGTGAATTGTACCTACCAAGCGGTCTAAAAATAAAATATTTATTCTATATAGATCTATTCCATACAAATCTATTACCCATAGATTTATTTCTTTAAGATAAGATTTGCCAAACTGGGCTTAACTGAGTCAACTGTAAACTTGGTTTCACTTGCCCTGGTTACTTAACTTATTCATTTTGAGTCACTCGGGCCATTGAGCTTAAATTGTAACCAAGTGTCCCTGCCCATTCAAACTGCCCATCAAGACTGCCCATCAAGAACAGCTCCATACCCCAGTGGTAAGGAGAAGCAGTTCTCACCTCCTTACATATGTGCATCGTTGTGTCAACTTGCAATGCGAGTTCTTATCACCTTGCAAACTCAAACTGCCCACCACCGATTATATTTCCTGCATGGAGTTCTCCAGGGAAGCAGCAACAATATCAACAGTGAAGAATGGCAGATGGTGCAAACTCTCTATTCAGCGGACAGAAAAGCTACTCAAACAAAACCATGTACTATCTGCAAGCTATGCAATTTCTAAAAATGCTTTGGGGATTATAGAGAATACCTATGTGACGAAGATGATATTGTAATATTAAAATTAATGGAATGGTTGGCTCCAGTCAGCAGCAGGCATACAGGAATTATTTATGAAGAGTCGATTTCTTTGACTTCGTGTTCAATGCCTTGTTTTCTGCTGAAGAGTGAGCACAAGTGGACTATTTTTTGTTTGACTAAATTGAATTTGAAAACCAATTCTTGTTGCTGATGGATCACGAAGAATGCCGCCTTAGAGAAACCCAATTTAGTCTTTGTTCACCTGTGCCTTGAATCAAATACTGCATACTTCCCAATTATTAGCAAAATATGCATATGAATTTTAAGAAAAATATATTCTGTCCACTGGGCATGCAAATGCAATTTAATTTAGAAATATACAATGGACTCATTGGTAGAGCAATGTAACCAATTTCTGAATATTTAATTTAGAACTATATAATGGACTTATTGTATAGCTGTAAAAGCTTATCGGTAGCGTCCTGAAGGACGCGGTTTTAAGTCATCAAAACAGCTTCTTCAAAATAAAGTTAATACTGCGTATATCTTGCCCACTCCAAACCCCACCATGCGGGATCCTCGTGTATTGGATTGCTCCTCCTTTTTTTTTTTTTTAACAACGAACTCATTGGTAGAGCAATGTAACCAAATTCTGAATGAAAGGAACAGAGACACAGAGACTAAACACAAGTGACCATCACAATTTTTCGGTATGCAGTGAAAGAATCCAAACACTTCTATGGATGGATGTCTGAAATTGAGCTAAGACACATTAAATTTGAATGTTCTGGTACAACATGGCTAGGGTTTTATCAACTTTTAAAGAGACTGAAAATCATCCACACGGAGACAAATCATTAACAGGATACTACTAAGCCAGCCCTAAATTCCGCCCTTGTTTTTGGTTGGTAGGGCAGGCTTGAACCCATGCACTCTTGGCTCCCAAAGGGGAACTTTCGGTGTCCCTAACCAAGCTGACCTACAGCCATGGACAGCCCCACATTCCCTCCAGCAAACACATCAACATTAACTTGTCACAAAATATTTGTGGAGTCAACAAACCACATGACTTAACCCACTTTCCTACCTCCTTTCATCATTATGAAATCTCAATTCTAAATTATGTCCATCCAACGTAACCCTCACAAGCTTCGTAGACTAGGTCGCATTTGGCAACTTCAACTTAAGCAACAAGTAATATATTCATCCCCTTTCTTTGGGGGGTTTAAAAAGTAATAGAAACATCCTCGTTGGCACACTATACCTCTCTCTCCAAGTCGCCTATGCGGTAAATGATGCTGGAATTTTCTAATTTCATACGCCACCCAAGACAATGAACACGGGAGATGACAAAAGTGCATCCCAAAGAGCAAGAAAAGCATATCCCAATGAGCCACGCTTAATAAATCTAAGCAGATGTAGGTGTCGTTGAAGTGCCTTTGCCATACAGATGACTAAGAGGCAAGAGTCTTCTGTAGTAGCTATCCAACAACACGCTAAACTATTGGAAGCAACAAGATTGCTTCATCATGTGTAGAACGCAAAATATAATCCTCACGAGGAGGAGTGCTTTCAGTATGTGCAGATAAAAGATCCTCATTTCCATCATTTATAAATTTTATCATCCATAGAGCCCTCACGAAAGACAAAACTTTAGGAAATCTGACAGAAACTGAAAATTAACAATTCTTAAGGTTCCTCAAACCTATGATCCTGAGACACTTCCAGCTGCTGCTAAGATCCCATAAAACTTGAGCACTTAAAAAAATCTTTTATTTGGGACCTTGAATCAGACACTAAAGAAGGGAAAGACATAACTCAATACACTGACAAAAATGGAATTATTTAAGAAAATCCTTCCCATCAAGGATATGTCATACTTCCATTAGTAGATGATACAAAACTTTGGATCTAGTATTTGATCCAAGTGAAAAGAGTAAGAGCTACATTAAAATAAGATGCATCCAACAAGAGCCCATAAAAGCAATGAGATGATTTATCACTCTCTGCATTCCTCATGCACAAAATTGAGCATTCACCAAGTTTTCACCAATGGCGGAGTTACTTGAAAGCATCACAACATCTTTATGACTACACTCATCCTCTCAGTGTCACAAAAAATTAAGCGTCATCCACAAACTATAAGTGAAAAATGGACAAAGATGTGGAACCCATGAACCAAACAAAGACTGATAGAAGTTCAACCATTAAAGAACCTCCCCTAAATCCTTTTGATCAATATTAGATAGGAAAAGAGATATCAACTCTGAAGAAGGAACTATTAACGTAGACGATGTGAGATCAATAAGCACTCCAACATCCAATTGTTCACATTTCACCACAAAACACATTCTAAGATTATCAATTTTTGTCAGTTAATGGGACCCAAGTTATTACTTTTATATGATCTACTGTCTGTGGAAACAAATAACTTATATCCAATTTTATTGAATTTTTTAGCCTTTTTTTTTTTGGAGCAGTGACCATAAAGTAAAGCAATAAACCTTTTTTTTTCTCTTCTGAATGCCTAAATGCATTGAACTTAAAGAAGAAGTAAAGTGAAAGGTATAGAAGGACCACAGAGGAAACATGCAACCACCATGAAAATACAAGAAACATCTTCCGATTACAGAGGGGTCCCTAAATATAAAGACACTATTAGCTTGAGCCAATAAAGGCATAGTTTTACACATTAATGGATGGGCCAGTCACCGGGTGAAGCTGACTGGTAACTCGTGGGTAGATCAAGCGAACCAATAACATTATTTTTATTTTTCTATCATAAATATATACATCTATAATATTAAAAGAATGAAAAACATGCAAACAAGTCGAAGTACACATATTCTCTGTAACAAAAATCTACATTAATTACATATTCACCATCAAGGGCTACATAATTTTGCATGGAATTGTGAGAGACTCATGAAAAGGAATGGTTAACAGAGAACAAAATTATAAAAACATTGGCAGTTGAAAAACCAAGAAGAAAGAAAATGATCCATTAAAAGTTCTGTGATGTGATATGACCCATATCGACCGGGTAGAATTTTGCAAAACCCTATGGTTAATCCAAACAAAGAATGCTGCTGCATCATCAATGAAGAGCCACACCAATTCCTTTTTGAGAGAAAACAATGAATCACCACCTGTTCTGCTGTAATTTTATTTGTGCAATTAAAATCATAAACAAAATGTCTATGTGAACAATACAGCAACGGGAACTCAATCTGGCACACAAAGAATGGCAAAAATTATGAGGTGATTCACAGCCAACAGATCAACACAACCACCAGCAATACTCAACTAGAATTAAAATTGACTAGTATGGTAATTGAAACTATGTAATGTTATATGTCATCAACATTGACAAAAGATCTAACAATCCCCATAACAAGAAATGATGATAAGAATATATTCAATGTCACTTATTCAAAATGGGGAAAAGGGTAGATTATATTCAGAGTTTATTGCTATGGAAGAAAAACGAAAATATAGTTCTCTAACTACTTCTTGATTCTACGGAGTTTCTTAGGCCCCCAAACCTCCATTCTACCCGTGGGGCATCCACAAGGTGCTCTAAAAATGAGAACAGTACGTCCATTGGGTGGTGCCATTCTTTTCAGTTCAGCTTCCAGTTCCTTATGATCCTCCCCTAATTCAAGAGGGCGGGCTCCATATGCCTCCATAGGGATGGGAGGCATGTACTTCACGCACTCTTCCGATTCAAGCTGAATGTCAAACTCAACCGCCTTCCGAAGACCCTTGCAGTAAGGATTTCCACATTTTCTAGACTTGTAGTGTATTATTTCCCACCCGGCGATCACAACGACAAACATCACAACCAACCCAATTGCATAAGCCACAGGTGCAGTATACATAACATCTTCCATCAGGACAAAAGCAGCAGGAAGATAAACAGATGCTTCACGGAAGATAAATTTGAAGTATGGAATGGTGAGAACCCCGAGTGCGATCAGTGCGAGCAGCAATATAATGATATCAATGGCAGCGAAGGGCGAGTGGTCGCAGAATGGATGCGACAAAGGGTTTAAGGAACTTCTGCGCTTCTTGTTATTCCGAGATTGGTGATTGTTATTCCTGTTTTCCATTGTGGCCGCGGAGTTCCTGTGCCGCTCAAAGGCTTTGCAGAACTCAATCAAGCCACGGCAGTCCACCATTGGAGGATTCATGAATTACACCTTCAAATTTTCCTGTGACCAAAGTAAGACCAGCGCCTCCAATTAGACTCAATCGACTTACAATTTGATGATGATAAGAATGAAATCTACAAATACAGACTTCTAAAGCTCATTTGGGCAAAGAGGTTCATCAATGCATCCCACACGCAAATTCAGAGCAGAAAATTGGAGATTTTGATGAATGAAACAGAGATTTTTTAAAATTAGACACAGCGATCCGAACCGATGAAAACGTAATTAGATATGTAATACAAAACTTACTGATTTGAGATTGAAAATGAGAAATTTAACTAAAAATAACAAGAGATTAAAAGGAGCACCTGATCAAGCACAAATCAGAATCAGAGGAATGATATGATAATCCAAATCCAGCGATTTCAAGCACCGTACGGTAAGATCTTCCAAATCAAGAGATGTAATTAAAAACAAAATCTTGTCGAATATTCCAACTATTCCAAGCACATCTCAACGGTTCTCAATGTATTGATTCTCTCGATTTCCATAGGAACTCGAAAGATCTCCTTGTTCTCAAGCCGTAAACCGACCTAAAAAGGTAAAAAAGTGAGAATTATGCACAGAAAACTTGGAAATCCAACACGATCCGATCAAGATCTGAAACGAGTTTGATTATCTCGATAGAAATCCAAGGCGGCAAAGTCTAGTATTTGACTTCAACAAACACAGTCGGCCCTAATCAGACACCTGTGGCTGCAACCGATGAGGAAATCGCGATTCGATCGAAATTCCAGAAATCTAATCCGATCGAGCGAGGAAATCCAAACTGTAGCAGGTTAAATCGCGTGAAAAGCTCCAAAAACCTGCAACTTCCTCCGAATCGAGCGGCGACAGATCTGAGATCTCGATTTCGGAGCGCAGTGGCTCCAATCGATCGGGAAATCGAGAAGCGTATCTCCCCGGTTTTCGCAAGAGGACCTCCGGATTCGAGCTCTGGAGGATCGAAAATCACCAATTCCAAGGACACGAAGCGCTTCTTGTTGATGCGAAGCTCGAGATTTCCGAAACCCTAACGCTCCTAGGATCGATCGATCGATCGATGGGATAGAGAGCCGTGGGAGGAGAATTCGAGAAGAGGGCAGACGAAGTGCGAAAGAGGGAGAAAGCGACGTATAAATGTCGTTATGTGAAGCCTGTCGCGTGCGTTTGCCACCGTTTTAAAGACTGAAACACTACGGTGCATGCATCCATATCCAGACCGTCCATTTAAGCGTAGACGCAGTGAGCGGGAGATCTTAACTGTTCGTTGGTTTTGCACTGGAACCATGTTCTTTTCCGAGTGTGAATTGGTAGACACTGATTAAAATGGATGGTGGGGATTGATATCGTGAAGTTTGGATGGTCTCGCTTGTCAACGCCGACTCTTATACTGATGAGCTGCCACTGTTTAGGACACAGTTGGTATTGACGTATTACGTACTGATGGGTCAGCTTTGATAGTAGCGATTTATATCAACCGTTCGTTTCCCAATCGATGACGAAGGTATTCAATCAAGTTGCGATGGGGGGCCACTTTTGTAGATCTGGACCGTTCAATCGTATCCAGTTTATTGACTAACGAGGGTGAGACAATTCATCGAGTGGTACAATGCATACTTGAACCCCCTGTGATCAGTTTTCTCATTCATTGTGTCATCATCCACAGGGACCCCTATGTGGGTCATCCAACGGTCAGGATCACTGGAGTATAAGCTTTCAGCTTAGCTTTTCAGTGTAAATTGTGGCTAATTGGGCGGTTTAGATTGAACGTAATCGTAGGGATGAAAGGCCTAATTGAGTTTAGGAACTCAGATTAACTTAGATTTAAAGCTTATTGAGTAGCAATTAGCAACTATGCGAGTCTTGACTGAGTCAAAATGAGTTTTCAACAGTACTTAATGATCGGATATTTTTGGCTAGATGAGTGTTAATTCAAATTGGACTGGGATTTTGTGAATGGATTGAATTGATCAAAGGACTGCCGCAGTAAGCTCAAAAAGGGACTAAAAAGGCAAGTTGTCATTGTAGAAAAGTTAGAGATCCTTGAATATATGCATTCTAGTGTTGTGACACGCTGCTAAAAAGCAAGTTATGAGAATTTAATATGATGATGATAATCAAAATGGTCACTTTCATGTATGGTGCATGCGCACACCCGCTTACTCTAAAATTTAAATCACTCAAAATTAGTAATTTTTTGACAAGCAAGCCGATCATCTGTACAACATGCATTGAGCCTTTTATCTTTTTTCTTCTAATTACAGTTTTTTGTCATCCGTAAAACATGCAATGAGCCTTTTTTCTTTGTTCTTCTAATTGCAGTTTATTGTCATGTGCGTGATGGCTATTGTTGCTGTCTTCCGATTGAGTAAATTTACTTTACTCAAAGCAAGGGTGACCACAAGAAATCTTCCTCTAAGAAACCATTGTGAAAAAATAAAAAAAAAACCCGAAGGGACTGTGCTTAAAAAAGAAAGGAAAAAAAAACTATTACATTTTCAAAAAAATGTTAAACCCTTATTGACCTAAATCAAAGCCAATAATTCATAGTAGATACATGCTTTTTATTGAAAAGTATTTTTACTGCCTTTACTAATGCCTCGAGGTTTTTGTAAAAATGATTAGTTGAAAAAATTTAATATAGTATCAGAGCTAATCGGTCGCGAGTTTGAATTCTAAAAAAAACGACTCGGCGAAAATAAATAAACATGTCGTCAATTGTGTGCCAACAGAATTCCATCTGCGGAGGAGTACACCTCAAAATTTTGATAGGACCTTGAAATTTTGATAGGAATGATTAGTTGAAAAAGCTTAATAGTTTTGAGGGATTTGAAAATTAGATGTGAGCCCCTCATCGATTTATTGGGTTTGGCTTAGAAGATTCTTTAAGCCCGGCCCTTGCCGGATCCATATTTATATAATGGCTTTTACTCCTTCAATTCACTACACATTTCCCATGAAAGAAAATCCCCTCAGAAACCAAGCACTTGATGACTTCTCTTTTCATTATTCAATATATATAAGTTCCTTTATGCATCTTTGTAATGTTATGCCAGTAATAAACGTTCTAAAAGGTCACAAGTTCAAATCACAATTAGGTGGCAGCAATAATTCTTCCAAGATACATTGTGGATTTTACAGGCCATGAAATCCGCAATGACTGCAGAAATGAAAACCCAGAAATCTTTTTCTCAATTTCTCTTCCAGACGATTGTGAAGATACATCATTTTAGATGTCCACCATTTAATGGACTTCTTGTTTTGGAGAGAAAGGATCAAACTAAGGATTTTGTCTTTGATGGAAAGAGTCAGCATGATAACATGCAGATTCCTTATCTGACAGGTAATCATAATAGATTTTGGAGAGCAAGCATGCTGTGGGGATTGCGATATGAACGATCCAAACACGTCCAAGTAGTGTAAAAGGATTATACGCCCAATGCAAAATTATGGAGTACGTCGTCTTCCACTGGCATGTCCTTGTCTCACACAAAACTCTTTCTTCGATTATATTTCTTTCTTTACATACATGCCGTGTACAAACTTCTTACTCGTTTCTGTGTCCATTTCCAAGAAAAAGTTGGTATTCTGCGGGTGCATGAGAAGCTCGAGTTCGTGCCTATTCCGCGGTGGGTGAGTTTAGTGGCATGGCTCCCACATTCTTTATCGACTCCCAGGTGGCCAACTATGGCCTTCTTTGTTGCCACTGTATCGGCATTAAAAAAGGCCACGTGACCTATAAGGACCAACACTAAACTCCACATTCCAGGACGCATCACTTAGTCAAGGGTGACTTCAGCATCGGTATGAACAATTTGGATCCTTCTTGGGGCACATTTTGTGAAGAGTCGGCACACTTGATTATTAATTTTGATGGATTTATATCTTGTATTTCAGTTTAGCCATATGGATCCACTGAATTAGTCAGTCATGGATTTAAAGTTAAGAATATCTTGGTAATTCTGTAGAGATTTTTTTTTGGCAAAAAAAGCAAAGATTGTATATGTACATAGTCTGTAATTTTAAATTTTGCATTAAAGAGAGGTTAGAGTATTCTTGCCCGTGATGTTTTTACACTACATAGAATAGATGATATGAGAAAGTGAGAGTTTTTGTATACTTTACTTGTCATAATGAAGATGACCGTCTTTGTACCGTGAATGCAGCCCTGTTTGGATAGCCAACATAAATCTATGTGTCTCTTCCTTTGTAGTTGTTTCTTTGTCGATCTTATGATTTATGTATGCGCACAACATGTGATGTGAAAATCTCAACAACTATTATAAAAAAATTTGGCATCACCTGCATAAATGAATTTCAATTCTTATGAGAAGAGGAAAAGGCCTAAAAAATCAAAAAAAAAAAAAAAGGAGGGAGGGGGGGTGATTTTTAAAAAGGTTTTAAACTTTTTCTGTTCAATTTTTATAATATTATGGTTAACTTGGTTTCAGGGAGGTTAAAAATGGGGCCTCTAAGGTAAGATGATGATTACTAAGAAAAGAAAGATGATGATGATAGTGATGATAAAATAAATATTAATGAAATGATGACTTCTAAAGGTCCCTATCTCCCAACAACCCCACCATTTCTATTATGCAATATAAGGGATTGACAAAATTTGAAAACGCAATATGAACACATGACCCACCTTGATCGTCACTAACATCATTATATTTGAAGATAGCAAAAGTTAGCAATGATTAAGGCATTGATACCATTTTTTTTTTCTGATCAAATTAAGGCATTGATACTTGATGGGCATAGAAATGTTTCTTTTGAGTTCAAAAGTTTCCATTCATTATTTGAGCTTCTATTGTATTTCAAAGAAGGTAGTTTCATAATGGTGGGAGAAACCGTAAGCCCATTTGGTGAAATGAAACACATGCACAAGTATAGTAATCCAATGAGATTGTATTTTAGCTTTTCATAGATTAGAGGCAGGATCATAAATATGAAGTGAATGAACAAAAAAAAAAAAAGCTAATATAATTAAAAACATGAAAGACAATAAAATTCTACGCTTAAATTTTATCAAATAAGAAATAAATATAATATTCATATTGGTTAGTGAAAATATATTTATGAGAAATAAAAGTAAGTATTCAAAAAGTTTTAAAAATTAAAAAAGAAAAAACAATAGGTAGGTAAAGATCACCAATGTCACAAATATTATCAATTTTTTTTTAAATATCACAATATTGTTGTGATAGTGTCATGAAATGATAATCTCCCAATGACATCGCGGCATTTCAATAAATTGAAAAAGTGGAAAAAGCTGCGAGAAATGTGATAGAAGATGATAAAATTAGAATTAAACTGTAAAAGAGTCATATACAAATATATATAAAATGGGAATTTTGACAGTGGCTTATATATATTTCTAACTTTTTAATATTTCTATTATATTTCAAATTCAGTTTATTTTCTGAAATATGTTCCCACTAATATCCCAAGAAAACCTAACATTTGAAACTGTCCTACCATTTTCTAAGACAATAATTTTCGAAGATCAACATTTTGTGACCTGACAGTAACACCCTTCATCAGCATTTTTGTATAGTTTGTACAGATTTTATCAGGAGCCTAGCCCCTCTGTGCTGCCTCCAGTGTAATTTGTTGGCTGATTTCAGATGGTTGGTGCATCAAATTTTGTGATAGGTGGGATACATTGTCATCAAATTGAAAGAATGCAGAACCATTGGACAATGAGGAGACCCACCACTTAGCCATTTTACAAGCTGTTCTAGAAATTGGAGTGGACAGTTGGGCCTAGACTGTGTTAGCTGTCCTTTTTACCTGATCCAACCCCTGTGACTAAGGTGGCAAAAGAACATTGAGAAGGTATGTGAAATTATTAATTTTGTGGACCAAAGCCGAAAAGATGGGACAATTGATTATTTCTTCTTAGATTAAAATTTCTATAAGTGGTCCATTTTGTTTTTTAGAGTCAAATATTAAAGAGTTAAGAGACGTGTTATTTATGAAACAACATTTTAAAACTTTGATTTTGTCTTATTAGATTAAAATTTCTACTAGTGGCTTTATCTATTTTCTTCTTTTAGTGAGCACCTCTATTTCCTCAGGTGAGAATTGACCATTATGAAATAATGGATTTCTTGGCTACTGGAATCATAGTACATTTTAGATTTGGTAAGTGCACCTCAGCAGTGATGTTAAAAATGGGTTAGCCTTAACCATAAGCTAGTTCTAATTTAGGGATTTTGCTTATATGGCTGCCCTAAGATCATTTTTATTATTTGCCCTTCAATGGTTGAAATTTAATAAATTTTGCCAAAGTTATTCGTGTGATATTCTAAGAATGTGAGCACATATTGCACTCTGCATCCTACATCCATAAGATCTCACACACTGCTTGTATGAATAGCTCTGCGAGAATTTGTTAGCGGTTTATGGGTACGTAGTTGTCAGGCTTTAGAACAGCCGTACAATTAAGATCCCTTTAGTTTTGATTGGCACAACCACTAAATATGTTGTGGGCCATTTTTTATTTTATACCATTGATTTGGTTGTATCAGTTACAATCGGCCCTCACATTCTTTGATCCATGGACCATTCTCACTAGAGTATGCCTTGCATTGCACCATCCATTAGTTTGACAAAAACAGGGTCTTTCTTTGTGCTATTTCTACTAACAAAAAAAACATACCAAACTGCTTAATACTCTCCTAAATCAACCCGTCCCTTTACCAAAAAATAAATAAATAAAAAATCAACCCATCCAACCTAAGGTTAGCAAGAGTGTTACTGACTGATTTTAGCTTATTCCAATCAGGGTCCAAGTCTAGCTACCGTGCCTCTACCTAGAGGACATTTTACAATTGCTACTAGGTAGGTGGTAGGGGTGCTCATGGACTGAGTGTGTCCGGACCTGTCTTCTTGTCGGCCCCATGATCAGCTAGATTTGGACAATTTTTAGGTTTGCGGGTTGTGCTTCAGCCTAATCTGGGCCTGGACATATACTGTCTTGAGGGCTCAATCTGACATATTTGACATAAGTTTATATAGTTTGTAAATGGGTCAGGCCTGGCCTGCAATTCAAATCCTTGAGCTGAATGTTAGGCCCATTGCTAAGTGAGTTGTGCTTGGACAAGCTTTGGCCTGGCCTAACTTGATTAGGAGGCCATGAACACCCTTAGTCGTTAGACATCTCCTTAATTTATTCTCTACTGCCGTAGGCAAGGGGTCAACTACTTGCCTTTTCTCCTCATTTTTATAGCATAGGGTTTAATATGATTTTGGTATAAAAAAAATGTAAGGAGAATGTGTTCTCTTTAACAAAATCAGCCGAAATTGCAAATTTGCAGTAGTAAGGCACACTCCCACATATGAAAGAAATGTTTCTTTTAGAGAAAAATCTCATTTCTTCTTGAAAAAAAGCTGTTATACAAACGTGCCCCTAAAAAGAGTTGTTTCACTATTGTGTTCCAAAGTTGCCCTCTACATACTTTTCCTCTACATAATTATTTTTTTTCTTTCTCGTGATTTCTTTATTAGTCTTTATCAAGACATTAGGATGGTGGGGGTCAACAAAATTAGTTCATGGTGGGCCTGTCAGTGATGGTAAGGTCCTCCTCATGTGTCATGAGTCTTAATGAAAGAGCAACAAAAGGTGGAAATTGGTGGAGGGAAAATAAAGGAGAAAATTGTTAGAAGTGGTTGGCGTAGGGATAGAGACCTTGGTGGGTTACCATCCAATCAACTGAGTACCACATGACTGCATTCATTTGCCTTCACATTAAACAATACCAACAGGGCTTGTCAACCACACAACAGAGCTTTTGAACCATAGGCTTTAAACCGTCTCCAATCCACTTTTGGAACCTTCAAGTCCAAGTGGTAAAAGGGGGCATTTGGGTTTGTTTACCTCAGCAAGAAATCAAGTGGTTTTGGTCTCTGTCACCACCCAATGGTTTAAATAGGTTAGGAAAAGTATAGATGAAATGGCATCAAATATATGATCATATGCTTTATATGAGCAGGCAACTGCTAAAGGCACCAAAACCTGGCTTTTAGCAAATTCTCAAATAGCCCTCTGCTGAGACCTGTGAAGACCAATCCATGTGCCCAGCCCAGCTACAAAAAAGTTGATTTTGTGGCTTTATAAAGTCAGAATCCAAACTTGAATAATACAGCTCTTCTCTGATATGCTAAAAGTCACACAAAAGGAAGTTCAGTCGAGTTGACAATCTCCATAGAACACCAATCAAGTCATCATCATCGATGGGCTCATTTGTACATCTCGAGCAAATCCTCATAAAAGTAATACTTCCTTACATTTATCCTAATTACTTGGGCTCGAGAATGCATTACATATTTAGAACACTAATCAAGTATGAGCATATTGTCTCCAGCAATCGAGTTGATAAGAAACTTGGCTGAGTTTTATTTTGCTCTAATACCATACAATATTTTACTTTACTAATTATTTTTTAAAAAACATAATAACTAATATATTAACATATCTAATATGGTATTAGAGCAAATAATTTAATTTTTTTTCTCAAATATCATATTTGTATTTTAATTATTATCCACACTTAAATTGCTCGATTGATTAGAAAGTCTAACAATGAGCTGGAGGTTCTCGCTTTAAAACCATTTGCGGCATTAGTCAATATACAGTGTTGTATATCTAGGGTTTATCAATGATCATACGTTAGAGTTCGGCGGATTCTTGGTCATAAGAAAAAACTTGAATGAGTTGACTCAACCAGGTCATGGTCCTATCTCGGGTTTGTAAATAGACTTCTGTGGTTTCAAAATTTGTAAATAGGTCCCTACCTATGCATTTTAATACCTTTCATATCCCCCAAATGACTGGATTTGATAGGTAAAAAGAGAGGTTTGTTAGGTTTTTGCTCAATTTTTATAAAAATGACACCTTTGCCTTCACAACCATTATTTGTATGTACCCCATATGGTTTTAAGTATTTATGAATAGCCCCCTACAGTAGGCTGAATAATAATAGATCCTTTTCCAATATTTTAGTGAGTTAAATGTTGTCAATCCTATAAACATATCATTCCTTTCTTACTTGTCTCAATGTGAGTGATGACTTTTGTCATACGTGCATGGCATAGAGCAAACCATGTTTGAAATTGATTGCATTCATAAACCATTTTGCAAGAGCAAATGATTGTGTGAGGTTTCATTTAATCTATTTGATATCCATCATTAATTGCTGTTATCATTTTTCTCACTAAAATATTATATATTCATTTAAATGAGTAGTTCACCATTAGAACTCTATTTCAATTGACACAAAGTGGACTATATTTGGCGAAAAGTTGATTTGTTAAATGGGTGGGCTCAGGCCTAACATTTATAGCCCATATAGGGCTTGAGCTGGGCCTAGGCTAGGGTTTCTAAAGTTGAGCCAGGCTTGGATATGCCTTAGTCAGGGGCCACATAATTGATTTATGAAAACTGGTCAAGCTTTTGGATATTTATAATTGGTGGATGCTACTTGTTATTAGTTATATTCCCACATAACTCAATAATTGAGTTATGAAAATTTATCAATCTTTTGGGTATTTATAATTTTATCAATGCTACATCAATTTTCATAAAAAACGATGGCTATGGTCATCAGGAAATTCATTTTAGGTCCGTTGGTGTTGTTTTTTATGAATTTTCCAATGGCCACATTTTAAAAAAAATGACTTCAAATTTTACCAGAGCCTATGACTGTTGGTTTCCATCGAAAAACGACGGCCCACAGTCGTCGTTCATGGGTGAAGCCGGGCCGAACTAAGGCATATGTTTGCCTAACCCGACTTTAGAAACACTAGCATAGGCCCAGCCCAAAGGGGTGTTCATGGGTGTGGCCGGTCATGACTAAAGCATATTTAGGTCCTACCGACTTTAGAAACACTCGCAAGTCCCAGCCCAAGCTCGATACAGGTTCTAAATGTTAGGCCCGCGCTCACCCATTTAATCATGTGGAGCCTACTCATGTGGCTAACCCATTTAACAATTCAATTTTTAGCCAAATATATTCCACTATATAGAAAAAAAATGTGTCTATAGAAATAGAGTTCTAGTAGTGAGCCACGCATTTAAATGAATATGTGATTTTTTTAGTGAAAATAATGATAACAATAATTAATGGTGGATATCAAATAGATTAAATGAAACATCAATCAACTACCTATTCTGCTAAAATGTTTTTTGAATGCAATCAATTTCAATCATAGTTTGGTCTTGTGTCACCCATGTGTGTCAAAAAAGAGGAATTGATTAAAATCATCAATTACAATGAAACAATTAAGAAAGGAATGACACGTTTATAGGATTGAGAAAATTTTAACTCTCTAAAATGTTGGAGAAGGAATTATTTAGCCCATTGCAGGGGACTATTTATAAATATTTGAAACCTTAGGGATATATATAAATATTGGTTGCATGGGCAAAAGTGTCTTTTTTATAAAAATTGAGCAAAAACCTAACACCCTCTCTTTTTACCGTCAAATCCAGTCATTTGGGGATATGAAAGGTGACCTATTTATAAATTCTTAAACCACAATGGCCTATTTGCAAATCTCAAAAACCATAAGGAGAATATACAAAAATTCTTCAGTTGAATTGACATATCCATGGAACACCATTTAAGTCATCATCGTCGAAGTCCTATTCCAACTTTGTTGGGTGAACTACTTAAGCTTGGTTTCCTCATTTGTCTATCTTGGGCAAATCCTAGGATAAGTTACACTTTTTCATATTTATCCTTATTACTTGGGTTCGAGGATGCATATATAGAACACCAATCAATTATGAGCATACTTTCTCCACCCATCGAGTTGATAAGAAACTTGGCTGAGTTTTATTTTTACTCTAATACCATACAGTATTTTAGGATACTAATTATTTTTTTAAAATATAATAACTAATATATTAACATATCTAATATGGTATCAGAGTAAATGTTTTTTTATCTTTTCTCAAATATCATATATGTATTTTAATTATTACCCACACTTAAATTGCTCGAGTGGTTAGGAAGTTCAGCAATGAGCTGGAAGCTCCCGCTATAAATCCATTTGGGGACATTACAGAATGTAAAGTATTAAAGGTGGTGTTGTATATCTCGGATTTATCAATGATTATACGTTAGGGTTTGATGTGTTCCCGGTCATAAGAGAAAACTTGATTGAGTTGAGTTGACTTGGTCATGGTCATATCTCGGGTGATTCCTTGTGTTCACCCTACTTTGAATGAGTTTGAATGAAATCAGGGTGACCAGCCTACTTTGATGGTGTTTTGGCTGGGCCGAGTTAGCTAAGTTAACTTACAATTTTAAAAATATATCATATTAATTAAATCAGAGAAAAGTGAAAATATAATGCAACGGAATTAGAAAATCTAAATTGCATTTCAAATGAAATTCATGTAGATTTTCCTAAGAAAATAAATATCCTCATATTAGCTATTATAAATGTATACAATTATAATATATATATAAGCTATAAGAATGGAGGCCTATGAAGGGTACCATGTTAGCAACCTCTTTTTTTTTTTTTTTTTGCTAGAGGGCCTCGTCAATATTCCACAAAATTACTCGTGGTATGGCTTCCCTAAAATCTCTCATTCATCAACTCAAGTCACACTAAAATCTCTCACCTACAATTTCATAATATCTTTCTCATTCCCCTAAAATCTCTTTTCCTCATTCCACTAAAATCTCTTCCTCATTCCCTAAACTCTCTCCCTTTACCTATTTTTCTAAAACAATTCCTAAATCTCATTGGTTCCCTCTACCCATTTTTTAAATCAATCCCTAAAATCTCTCTTTCCACCCACGATCCTCACTCTCAGCTATCCTTTCCTGGTTTGAGAACAAGCATGAGGTGTGATAAAGATTGGTTAGATTGTGGCTGCTTGACAAACCTTATTCAAGATATATATTAGAGATTCTCTCTCCCACATTGTAACCTCAATTTTTCTTTTTTGTGTTCAGTTTTCTAATAGAGCAATGATTCATTGATAGTGGTGTTTGAAATAGAGTACGACCAGTGTTATTCACTCCACCCTATCTCCTTCTACAACAATGGGAACATGGTTTACGAGTTCGATCGATCGGGGCCATTTTACTTCATGAGCGGCACGGCGGGCAATTGCAGGAATGGCTAGAAGATGATCATCGGAATCTTGGGCCATGAAGTAGTAGCTGTAGGCCACGCCCCCACACTCCCAAACACCCACCCCCACCCCCACCCCCCACCAAACCCCGGGCCACTTGAACCCAATGCTGGTATTGCAGTAGCTGGGATTTCTTACATTTTGATTGCATCACAGTTTGTTACGGTGTTTCTTGGGTTCATCTTCCATCATATCTATTATGATTATGTTCATGTTATTGATAGCAAGTAGTAAAAAGGGAAGTGCAGGGAATAAAGAGAAAGCTTCTTGTATACTAACATGACACTTAAAAAAAAAACATAACACTTACAAAAAAAAAAAAAGGTAATGGACGTGCGATTCATGCCTTTCTGGTAGTTATGAGTGAGATGTTTTTCTTGGCTGAACATTGGTTTTTAATTTATTATTTGTTTTATGCATTTTTAATTGTTAATTTTCAAGTTGTCACTTTCATTCTGTGTCAGATACTATTTGTTTGATTGGAATGCAATTACTTACTATTCTGTTTTTTTCTTTTTTCTTTTTAATGCAGGTGCAAGGGTTCAAACATAAATGTGATAAGGCCATTCTAATTTGTTTTTTTTAAATAATCAATATTTATTCATTTTGATCTTTAGTTTGACTTTACATTCAATATAAGGAGTTTGACAGACTATTCCATAGATATTGTATTGTGATACTTGTCTAAGATTCATAAACTAGATTTTGTTGCTATTGGACTAGATCCATTTGCCTACGAAGAGATGCTTTAAAGAATGATGGCGGTTTGTTTTGTACCTTACTTCTTTGTGGAAAGTTGAAAACTAATTAAAGGATTAATTACGTTGTTTTCTATATTACTTTTTTTCTTGAACTCATCTCAGTTACACAAACACCCCACATATGTCCCTAATAGATTTACCTCCAACGGGATATAGTTTTTTTTTTCTTTTCTTTTCCTTTATCTTTTTTCTTTTTTCATCTTTGAATGGTATAGTTTTTTCCCTTTTGCTTCCATTTGATTTTCTTTCTTTTTTATTGGTGATTTCAACCCATGCATTTTTTCTTCTATTTACAAAGCTTTAATAGGTACAATATTACAATTTTTATATCAAGATGAAATAAAAGATATCTAATTTTATTAATTCTTTTCATATTTGCCCTATTTATATGATTATTTACATACCCTACCCAAGGGAGGCTGTGGACCCAAAAGATCTCACACAAATGGGAAGAGAAAGTCATGAGAAGGAGAGCCCACACAAGTTATATATATATAATTTCATCCTACTTTATTAGTTTTCAAAATCTATGTTTTTCTTTTCTTCATTTTCTTTATCCTCTCTTATATAATCTGACAAAACTACCAAATAAGCCGACTTTAGCATTAATAGGGTCTCTTAATTTACTCTTTAATCGGAGAAGGCTACTAAATAATAATGATAATACTTATTTTTAAGAATATAGCCAAATAAATGTAGATCCTTTCCTTTTTTTTTATTTAGAAACAAGTATCATAAGCCCAACTTTTTTATTTCTTCATGAATAAGGTAGCATAAGCTGGAGAATAATATCTCTAAAAATCATCATTAAAACACTAAATATCAAAAAGTTATTGGAAAGAGGAAAACCATGATGGACTTTGACATAAACAATATTTATTATTATTATTTTTTGTTTTGAGCCTGGGCCATTGTTGCTAGTACAAATATTATGATTTAGTTTCCTAACCCACCAGAATTCTTAGTGGAATCATAGGGTCGGTCACGTGCACCTTGAAAAACTATGAATTGATGAAATTGATTAAGTCCTTTGAATGGGCAAGTTCTTGGTGGGAGTCAAACCCTATTTAGGAGTTTCCAATTGAGTCCTAAAACTCAAATGGATGGTTGATAAGTTTTTTGATTTTTTTTTTTTTTTTGGTAAGAAGTTTTCTGAAAGTTGAAACCTCATAGGATGGAAATGATAGTCTTGTGGATTTCTTCTTATCTCTAGGAGAAAGAAAGTCAAAGATGTCTAAAGCAGACAATCCAAACTTTCCCTTTGTAAGCAAACACTGCCATGAAAATTGAATGGCCTAATCCCATCAATTTAGGTAGAGTCCCATTAGTATCACTAATTTTTTTTATGACCTAGGTATCACTCGTTAGTTCAACCTTCGAACCTTTGACCTCTGACGTGAGGGTTATCCAATTCTGACGAGCAAAAACTATTACTTAGGGGGTATATATATAGCTGCACACATGATACTCGAATAATGCACGGGGTGTAAGTCGAACTTGAGACCTTAGGGAGCAAACCCATGACTCAAACCAACTTTTTTTTTTTTTTTTGTTTGAATCGGTAACTAAAATGCATTAAAAAGTGAAGATACAAAAAAATATCAAACTAACCCCAGCAACCAAAAGGTATAAAAGAACTATACCTAAAACCAACAACAAAATAGGCTCAAACCAACTGTATCCAACTAATGAGCATCATCAGTAGCATTAGCAAGTGATTTAATTCATTTCACTTATAGAAACTAATTACAAGTTTATACGAGCTTCCTTGTAAAGTAACTTACAAATAAAATAGGATGCACATTAGAGTTTATGGACCTACTGGGCCATCAGATAAATGGACAACTTTAAAATCTAACACTCCAAAACACCCACACGTGTGGAGGGAGAACTTGCACATGCAAAGAGAAGGCACCTGTACAAAGTAGGGAGGAAAGACCCTCACATGTGAGAAGTGGAGGCCCACACATGCGAGAAGATGATCCTTGGTCATTTGGGTGAGAAGTGGGGTTCCTAATAAGCTCGGCATCTCTCTAGTACTCATAATTTGATCGTGGCATAGGGCATTTAGGTCCCCCGGTAACCAATCCATGAACTTGGATTTAGTCCTACAATCGTATTTGGATTCATACAGTACATGAACCATAACTTAAACCTAGATTAAAACTGGGCCACATCTGGGATCCAAGATCAAATTTTTTTTCCCAATCTGGACCATTCAGGTATTTTGGTGAAGCCATTCTCATCCTACTCATTGTGCCATTTAATAAGACAAGGGCTAACTCACTGAGTTTTAAGCCATGTGTGCCTTGGTAGAGCTGGAGGCAGCTACCTATAAACAACAATTCTAATCCTTACTTCATTTGTTTAGTTTTGTTCTTTTTTTTCTTTGTGCGCCAACCTTAAGGGGTGCTGGGACCTCTAGCCCTATGGTGAGGTTGGGAAACCTTGTGGTGAGGGGGAGGTTTATTTGGTTAATATGTTCATTTCATGGCCTTACATTGAATGGCTTGGAGGTTTCAATAAATCTAAGTTTTAAAAAACAAATCCGTAAGGCCGCCCCTTTTTATTTGTGAGCTCTCCAAGCACGCCCCATGGCCCATTAATGGTTGAATGAGGCCTGACAGTTGAGGATTCTAGCTTTTTCTGTTGATGAGTGATGAATCTTATTAGGCATTTATCTAAGTAATGAAATTAATGGCTATTTTTGAATGTATCCTTGATAGTCCCTCCAAAGTTCAGCCCACTTTGTCGTGGATATCAGTGATTCTTGTTGGGTGTTAAGTCCATGAAATTACATATAGAATGCATCATTTCATATAGATTTATGGACTTAATTAGGATAAATAGACTATTTTTCACTTAGTTTCTTGATTTTATGTAAGGGAATTAATCATATGAGAATTAGTTTTTACTATTTTTTTAGAACACTAAGTGGGGCTCATCTATCACCCGATCTAAACCTTGAAATACACAGGGACCCCGACAGTCATATGCTCCAATTTTCGGTCAAATCCGAGTATACTGGACTGTTAGATCGACTGTGCATCAATCTGAATGGATTGGATTTGTGGGCCACGGATGAAGTAGTTAGGAACATGTAATTGAGGCCAAACTTGATACTTAGGGTGATCTTACATAGATCTTTCTATTCTCCTAGCCTATTTTCAAATATAACGCACAAGTGGGCCCCATAAAAAGTTTTCATGATAGGTGCGTTAGAATAGTTCTCACCAGATCAGAGCCCTTTATATAATACAGCTTAAAAATTCAAATGTTTAAGAAAATCACACAATTCTTAATATAATTTCATGATTCCATGTATTTTTTAAAATTTCAAGGAATCCTAGCTCCATCAGTACTCTTTATGGAGGAAATTCTAGTCACATAAGGACTAACCATTTCACAATTTGAGTTTTTTCTCGCAGGAAATGAAAACTCTGAAACAGTCCTACCTAAAGTAGAAGACCTCCCGGGGTCTACCATTCAAGCAGAAGAAATCTCCCACATAGCAGGGTCCACATTGGCTGAAATTTTGAATTAATTTGAATTATCTATTAAATAATTCAAATAACATGGTTTTTGGTGGGAGATAAATATAAAAGAGGATCGAGATAACACCTTGGATATCGAATTCAAATGTGAGAAGATATCATCATAAATCCATTCCAAGTGGGGGATGAAAAGAGTGGAAGATAGAACAAGATAATGAAAAAATTTTGAAACGAAGTAAATCCACACATCAAATGGGACTCCCACACCTCTTAAACGTCCAGGGTGTGGTCCACCCTCATGGTGTACAACTTCTAGGCCCCCACTTCATTGTTGCAAAATTCTCGAGTCCCATGCATTATTGGGCGTCCACCACTTTCCTCCCCTCTCTCTCTATCTTCTGTCTTCTCCAATCATCTCCCCCATAATATTAGATTTTAAGAAATAGAGTTTTTGAGAGAAGATCTTGTAAAGACAATGAAATTAATGAATATTCAGAAGAAGTTCTTTGTAATGATTGGCTAAGTTTCTGATTAGAGCTGTGCATGAAAGTAAATATTGTTCTATTTTTATTTTATAAATGAGTTCTCTCGATGCCTCTTTAATGTGCAACTAACAGTATTGATAGACCTCCCTTCGTGCCAATGGGGGCAACTTCAGTTGTTTAATTTCTAAAAATAAAAGATTTTAATTACCTATGCTTATATTTGATAGGTCATGCTTAGAGCTAGTTTTCTTTGATGATTTATACTTATTTTTTTATAGGTAATGTTTAGGTTTTTTTTAAACATTGATGCTAAGGAAGTTTTGGCTTTCTGATGTTTTATTTTAATTAAAAAAGGACTCTTGAAAAAGATAAATCTTCCGGATCAGAAACATTGATTTGTTTCTGATTTGAGTTATAATTTGAGACAATTAAGAATTATTTTATAAATTAAATGGATTAATTCTTAATGGATTCTAGATGCCCTAATCTTTCGCATTTCTGATTTTGTTTAATCTAATTTGTATTAGTTGCATTGATTTTATTTTATTTTTAAATCCACTTAAAAATTTCTTAATTATTAGTTTATTACTCTAATATCAGTTTTAAGGTTACTTCATTCGGTTCTTTGTGGATTCGACTCATTCTTGCTACTGTCTCTTTTAGAGAACTGTGCACTTGTGGTTAAAGGAAATTAAAATTTCTCATAAGTGGGGATGAAAATTGATTAGATTTAAGGATGGAACTAATTTGACAAGAAACTTATGTACTGTATTTGGATCCAGCAACAACTGGAAAAATGGATTCAATTCTGGTGGATCTGGACACAAAAAATAAGATATAGAGTGCATTACTACAATTAGATGAAAGTGGTTAGAAATAAAATTCAATGCAATTTAAAGAAATGTAGAGGCCCTGAATACCCCTATACATTTTTAATAGGCAGATGTAATAGTCCTGGATCTGAATCCTCCGTTTGAACACATACAATGATCCAAATCTTCATCCAAATCCTCCGGTTCCCAACCCTTTATGACATGGATCAAAATCCGGATCTCATTTTCTACCAGATCCCAAGATGTGTTTCATGACCACTTTATTCGGAAACAAGACTCCGAATACTAAAATAATCAGAAACCCATTTCGAAACATGGTTGATGGGCCTAATAATCTATAACCCTATCGCTAGATAAGACAGACCTATGCAAACATTTAGCTGAAAAACCTAACTGGATCACTAAACCAACAGAACAGAAGCCTGATTTGGGCTAGACCTGGCTTGCAATTTATGCCTGCAAGTGGATTTGGGTCCCGAATCTGAAGATATATTAGCCAGATAACTGATGGGCCAACTTTACAAAATTGTGTGTGTGTGTGTGTGTTAGTTGGTTCGAAAAGGTTAAGGAGTATAAATTATCACTTATTTTATTGAACATTACTGAAATAGAACATCACAGCTGATATTGGAATAGTAGAGATTTATTGGCAACATGCAACTAGAACTAGGAAAATAAACAAAAATCAACTCCATCAGAACATCAGACACCAAGTTGTAGTTTTGTGAGATTCAGCTTTGTCCTGGAATCTTTGGATCATGGCGGTCGTTTGCTCCAGACCCTGGGTAGTCATTCAGTTTGATCTCCTTGTGTTCGTTTGTAGGCTCTACTATTACCATCCTTCTATCGCCCTTCTGGTTCAGGAATCCAAATAAGACTTTAAGCATGCTTATAATAACAAGATATATATATATATATATATATAAAATTGAAGGTCAGTTAATCAGATTTAAAGAAATTTAATTTACTAACGTTTTGGCTTAAAATAGAACGGAACGGAAAAATAGAATTCATGTAGGTGACCCAATATAATTAAGATAAGGCTTTGATGATGATGATAATGATATATACATAACAAATGCTTTCATGTAAAACCACACACACAACACAAACGCTCAGAAAATGAGAGAGAGAGAGAGAGAGACCTGGTATATCATATCCACCATCTCTACACCTGCTGGGTCTAGATTTCTTGACATAAGGACCCCTGTATATCAAACCCATACAAGAATCACATCTCTAATGTAAAAAAAATAAAATACCTATTTCAGTAATCATCAGAATAACTATCACAGAGAAACAAAACCCATAAACTATTCATGAAAAATAAAAAATAAAAGAACTGAAGGAACAGAATTCAAAATCATACTAGCATCAGAGGACATAAGATATGAGAGACCCAACAAGAGTATCAGTAGTTGAAGCACTGCCTTCTTTTCCATTTGGACTAAAACATAGGTTTTGTGATCTTAAGAAATAAATACGAAAAGCTCTTGATTGTAGTCAGTATAAATATTAAGATTTAGTTTACTGACCCGCCAGAATTCTCAGTGGAATCACAGAGTCGGCCACTTGCGACTTGAAAAACTATGAATGCGATGAAATTGATTAAAGATTACATTAAGTCCTCTAAATGGGCAAGTTCTTGGTGGAAGTCAAACCCTATTTAGGAGTTTCCAATTGAGTCCTAAAACTCAAATGGAAGGCTGATAAGTTCTTTGAAAGTTTTTTTTTTTTTTTTTGGTAAGAAGTTTTCTGAAAGTTGAAACCTCATAGGATGGAAATGATAGTCTTGTGGATTTCTTCTTATCTCTAGGAGAAAGAAAGTCAAAGATGGCTAACGCAGACAATCCAAACTTTCCCTTCATAAGCAAACACTGCCATGGAAATTGAATGGCCTAATCCCATCAATTTAGGAAGAGTCCCATCGGTATCCAACTAATTTTTTTTATGACCTAGGTATCCCTCGTTAGTTCAACCTTTAGTTCGAGGGTTATCCAATTCTGATGAATAAAAACTATTACATAGGCGGTACATATATGATCGCACACATAATACCTGACTAATGCATAGGGTGGAAGTCGAACTTGAGACTATGGAGAGCAAACCCAAGGCTCAAACCAACTTTTTTTTAGTTTTGATCCGTAACTAAAATGCATTAAAAAAGTGAATATACAAAAAAAATACCAAACTAACCCGGGCAATCAAAAGGTATAAAAGAACTATACCTACAACCAACAACAAAATAGGCTCAAACCAACTGTATCCAACTAATGAGCATCATCAGTAGCATTAGCAAGTGATTTAATTCATCTCTCTTATAGAAAATAATTACAAGTTTATACAAGCTTCCTTGTGAAGTAACTTACAAATAAAATAGGATGCACATTAGAGTTTGTGGCCCCACTGGCCCATCAGATAAATGGACAACTTTAAAATCTAACACTCCAAAACACCCACACGTGTGAAGGGAGCACTTGCACATGCAAAGAGAAGGCACCTGTACAAAGTAGGGAGGAAAGACCCTCACATGTGAGAAGTGGAGAACCACACATGCGACAAGATGATCCTTGGTCATTTGGGTGATAGGTGCGGTTCCCAATAAGCTAGGCAACCCAAGGGTGACTTGATCATTGGGCTAGAAAAGCCTTTGCTTTAAGCCCCTCAAAACATAAGGCCCCCAAAAAAGAAAATTCCATCTTTTTTTTTAATTAAAAAAAATAAAGCCTCCAAAAAGTAACTATAGCAACTTAAAGTCTCATAAAAGTAATAAAAGCAACTACCATATTTTTACATTTCAAAAAAAAATAAGTGTTATCTTTTCATATTTCAAAAAAAAAAAAAGAATTAAAGGCCATTTTCACATTAAGAAAATGTTGCCATTAAAAAAAAATTCCTAAATCACAACAAGCAAGAAATCATTTTCTGTTTTGAAAATCTTTTAGTTTGCACATTTTTCCCTCTATATCTATGCTGCTTGAAATCCTTAGAAGATAACTTCAAATATAATCTCTTTTTTTTCAAATTGAAAAAGTTGTATTACATGCAAAAGTTATCCACATCTATAATCTTTGTGGCCAATCCTGATAAATTACTAAAGTAGCTTTTATGGTTCTATGCTTTTAAAAAAGAAATTAATTACAAGCTCATATTATATGTTTATATAGTTAGTGTTCGTTTTATTTGTAAATATTATTACTTATAATTTATAAATATTAAATATGTCTACTAGAAAAATATTAATAATACCTATAACTGTTGCTTTTATAGAAAGAAGTTTTTCAAAATTAAAATTGATAAAAACCTAATTTAGTTTAACAATGTCACAAAAAAGATTAAGTAGATTAGTCATACTAATAATTGAAAAAGATATGTAAGCAAAATTTGAATAAAAAAATTAAATAGTAATATTGCATTATAAAAAGTGAAAAAAATAAGATTTAAATAAAATATTATAATAATATTAAAAATAAAAAATACCCCATTGAGGATTTTCGCTTTAGGCATCAAATTTTCTTGAGCCGGCCCTGAGGCAACCCTCTCTCTACTACTCATAATTTACTCGTGGCACAGGTATTTAGGTCCCCCGGTAACCAATCCATGAACTTGGATTTAGTCCTACAATCATATTTGGATTCATATAGTACATGAACCATAACTTAAACCTAGATTAAAACTGGGCCAAATCTAGGATCCAAGATCAACTTTCCTTTCTCAATCTGGACCATTCAGGTATTTTGGTGAAGCCATTCTCATCCTACTCATTGTGTCATTTAATCAAACAAGGGTTAACTCACTGAGTTCTAAACCATGTATACCTTGGTAGAGCTGGAGGCAGCTACTTATAAACAATGATTCTAATCATTGGCTCATTTGTTTTGTTTTGTTCCTTTTTTTTTCTTTGTACGATAGCCTTTGGAGGTGATGGGACCCCTAGCCCTCTAGTGAGGTTGGGAAATCTTGTGGTGAGGGGGAGGTTTATTTGGTTAATATATTCATTTCATGGCCTTACATTAGATGGCTTGGAGGTCTCAATAAATCTAAATTTTAAAAAACAAATTTGTAAGGCCCCCCACCTTTTTATTTGTGAGCTCACCAAGCACGTCCCATGGCCCATTAATGGTTGAATGAGGCCTTACAGTTGAGAATTCTGTTTTTGTTTTGTTTTTTTTTTTTTTGTTTTGTTTTTTTAATCATCTAAGTAATGGAATGAATGGCCATTTTTGAATGTATCCTTGATAGTCCCTCCAAAGTTCAGCCAACTTTGTTGTGGATATGAGTGGTTCTTGTTGGGAGTTAAGTCCATGAACTTACATATAAAATGCATTATTTTATATAGATTTTTAGACTTAATTAGGATAAATACACTGTTTTTTACTTAATTTCTTGATTTTATGTAAATGAAATAATCCTATGAGAATTAGTTCTTATTATTTTTTTAGAACACCAAGTAGGGCCCATCTATCACTCGATCCAAACCTTAAAATGCACAGGGACCCCGATAGTCACATGCCCCAATTTTCAGTCAGATCCAAATATATTTGGCCGTTGGATCGACTGTACACCAGTATGAATGGATTGGATTTGTAGACTAGGGATGAAGGCTTTAGGAATATGTGATTGGGGTCAAACTTAATATTTAGGGTGGTCTCACATAGATCTTTCCATTCCCCCTGGCCCATCTCCAAATGTAACCTACAAGTGAGTCTCATAAAAAGTTCTTACGGGATCAGAGCCCTTTATATAATACAACTTCAAAATTCAAATTTTCAAGAAAATCACGTAATTCTCAATACAATTTCATGATTCCATGCATTTTTTTAAAATTTCAAGGAATCCTAGTTCAATCAGTACTCTTTAAAGGAAATTCTAGTCATATAAGGACTAACCATTATCGAGTTTGAGTTTGTTCTCGCAATAAATGAAAACTATGAAACAATCTTACTTGAAGTAGAAGACTTTCCGGGGTCCACCATTCAAACAGAAGAAATCTCCCACATAGCGGGGTCCACATTGGCTGTAATTTTGAATTAATTCGAATTATCTGTTAGATAATTCAAGGAACATGATTTTGGTGGGAGAAAAATATAAAAGAGGATGGAGATAACACCTTGGATATTGAATTCAAATGTGAGAAGATATCATCATAAATCCATTCCAATTGGGAGATGACAAGTGGAAGATAGAAGAAGATAATGAAAAAACTTTGAAAAGAAGAAAATCCACATCAAATGGGACTCCCACACCTCTTAAACGTCCAAGGTGTGGTCCACCCTCATGGTGCACAACTTCTAGGCCCCCACTTCATTGTTGCAAAATTCTCGAGTCCCAAGCATTATTGGACGTCCACCACTTTCCTCCCCTCTCTCTCTCTCTCTCCTGTCTTCTCCAATCATCTCCCCCATAATATTAGATTTTAAGAAAGAGAGTTTTTGAGAGAAGATCTGGTGAAGACAATGAAATTAATGAAGATTTAGATGAAGTTCTTAGCAATGACTGGCTAAGTTTCTGATTAGAGCTATGGATGAAGCTAAGTATTCTTTTGTTTTTATTTTATAAATGAGTTCTTTTTTATGCCTCTTTAATGTGCAACTAACGGTATTAACAGACCTCCATTCGTGTCAATGGGGGCAACTTTGGTTGTTTAATTTCTAAAAATAAACGCTTTTAATTACCTATGCTTAGATTTGGTAGGTCATACTTAGAACTAGTTTTCTTTGATGATTTATACTTATTTTTTATAGGTAATGTTTAGGTTTTTATTAAACACTGATGTGAAGGAAGTTTTGGCTTTCTGATGTTTTATTTTAATTTTAAAAGGACTCTTTAAAAAGGCAAATCTTCTATATCAAAAACATTCATTTGTTTTTTAGCTGAGTTATAATTTGAGATAAATTAGAATTATTTAATAAATTAAATGGATTAATTCATAATGGATTCTAGATACTTTGATCTTTTGCATATCTGATTTCTTTTAATCTAATTTGCATTGGTTGTATTGATTTTATTTTATTTTTAAATCCACTTAAAATTTTCTTAATTACTAGTTTATTACTCTAATATTAGTTTTAAGATTACTTCATTTGGTTCTCTGTGGATTCGACTCATTCTTGCTACTGTCACTTTTTGAGAACTGTGCACTTATGGTCAAAGAAAATTAAAATTTTACATAAGTGGGGATGCAAATTGGTCAGATTTAAGGATGGAACTAATTTGACATGAAACCTATGTAGTGTATTTGGATCCAGCAACAACTGGAAAAATGGATTCAATTCTGGTGGATCTGGATACTTAAAAATAAGATATAGAGTGCATTACTACAATTAGATGAATAAAATTCAATGCAATTTAAAGAAATGTAGAGGCCCTGAATACCCCCATACATTTTTAATAGGTAGATGTAACAGTCCTGGATCTGAATCTTCCGTTTGAACACATAAAAAGATCCAAATCTGGTTCCCAACCCTTTATGACTTGGATCAAAATCCGGATCTCATTTCTACCAGATCCCAAGATGTGTTTCATAACCACTTTATTCGGAAACAAGGCTCCGAATACTAAAATAATCAGAAACCCATTTCCAACCATGGTTCATGGCCCTAATAATCTAACCCTATAGCTAGATAAGACAGACCTATGCAAACATTTAGCTGAAAAACCTCACTGGATCACTAAGCCAACACAACAGAGGCCTGATTTATGCTTCGAGACTGGGCTAGTCCTGGCTTGCCATTTATGCCTGCAAGTGGATTGGGTCCCCAATCTGAATATATATTTACCCGATAACTGATGGGCCGACTTTACAAAGTTGTGTGTGTGTGTGTCTGTCGTTAGTTCGAAAAGGTAAGGAGTATAAATTATCACTTTTTTTATTGAACATCACTGAAATAGGACATCACAGCTGATATTGGAATAGTAGAAATTTATTGGCAACATGCAACTAGAACTATGCCAATAAACAAAAATCAACTCCTTCCGAACATCAGACACCAAGTTGTAGTTTCGTGAGATTCAGCTTTGTCCTGGAACCTTTGGATCATGGCGGGCGTTTGCTCCAGGCCCTGGGTAGTCATTCAATTTGATCTCCTTGTGTTCGTTTGTAGACTCTGCTATTACCATCCTTCTGTCGCCCTTCTGGTTCAGGAATCCAAACAAGACTTTCAGCATGCTTATAATAACAAGACATGTATATATATGAACCAAATTGAAGGTTATTAAATTAGATTTAAAGAAGTTTAACTTATTTAATATTTTGGTTCAAAATAGAATGGAATGGAGAAACAGAAGACCCCAGCAAAGTTGAAATAAAGCTTTGATAATAATGATGATGATGATATAATATAAGAAATTCTTTCATGTAAAAACATACACACAACACAAACACACACAAAATGATGCTTTCATGTAAAAACACACACACAACACAAACACACAGAAAATGAGAGAGAGAGAGAGAGAGAGAGAGAGAGAGAGAGAGAGACCTGGTCCATCATATCCACCGTCTCTACACCTGCTGGGTCTAGATTTCTTGACATAAGGAGCCCTGCATATCAAACCCATACAAGAATCACATCTCTAATGTGAAAAAAATAAAATACCTATTTCAGTAATCATCAGAACAACTATCACAGAGAAACAAAACCCATAAACTATTCATGAAAAATAAAAAATAAAAGAACTGAAGGAACAGAATCCAAAATCATACTAGCATCAGAGGACATAAGATATGAGAGACCCAACAAGAGTATCACTAGTTGAAGCACTGCCTTCTTTTCCATATGGACTAAAACATAGGCTTTGTGATCTTAAGAAATAAATAAGAAAAGCTCTTGATTTTTGTACCTTGAGAGAAGAAGGGTGGTACTGGATTGTGTTTATATAGCCTGAAAACGAATGATAAAAGCACCTTACAATTTTCACAGCCAACAGCCAGGTGTATCCTTGCCGACCTTTCTGCTGTTGTCTCCCCTCATTGTAAGGGCACATTAATTTTTTTTTGAAAGGTGGGGACTCATTAATTGACTACCACTACAGAAATCGAACTTATAATAGCAGAAAATGATTCAATTGTACATGGTTGCATTTTCAATCTGTTAATTTGGACCATTCAGTTCCCCCATATCTCTTTTAATGGGCCATGAAGAAAAAACTGTTCAGCTGATCAACTCCATCCAAATTCACTTCTAGTTTATGCCAATAATGCTGCCCACCGCCCCCCCCCCCCCCCCCCCCCCCAACCCATTTTTTTTTTTTTAACATAAATTGGATGGTTATGCATCTCTGTCAAAGTGATACATCCTTGAGCAACACAACCTAAAAAACCTGTTCCCTTCTATTTTATGCCATTAATCCCTTTTTTTTTAACTTAAATTAGATGGTTATGCATCTCTGTCAAAGAGATACATCTTTGGGCAAAACAACCAAAAAAAAAAACTGTCACAAATATCAGAGATACTTTCAAATTATCATGATAGGTACTTGTAACGGTAGTCTCTTGATAGTATCATGATATTTTCAGAGTATCCCTGGGAAATGAAAATTTTTTGAGAATGCATGAGAAATTCAGAATAAACAGGGAAAACTCAGGATAATCCATAAAAAATAGTATTTTTACCAGTATTTTATACATTTATAATTTATTATTATTTTAAATTAGTTTATTTTATGCAACTTTGTTAGTGTGTTTCATCCACATACATCGTACACATAGAATGCATATAAACCAAAATATTAGAAGTGCAATATATGAGAAATAACCAAAAAATTTCATGCTTAATAGATGATCCCATCGTACCAATAGAGGTGATATAGTTAGTTTTGCCTTGTTTGTAATGAATTATGAAGGCTTTTTATCAGATGTGCTTTTGTCCAAATGATTAAAACCTAGTGGATTAGTGGGGTAGCGCTAGAAGCTTGGGACTCTCAATTTTATATCCTACTAGTAATATGGCTTGAACTCATGACTCATGGTTGGAATAAGGTTTTAATGATGATGATGATGACGGCGACGACTAGTAATATAATTTGAACCCATGACTCATGGTGGCAACAATGATCACGTTTCAAAGCTTTGATAGACAAGTACCTAGTTCCATTCTTCACCGTGGCAAATTAAGTTAATCATAGAAAATGATAGGTTCATCCAGAATCTCCACCATTCAGTAGTAAGTTCATCTGTCTGTAACTGCCCTTTATTCTTAAGAATCTATAGAAAATTTTCAGGAATGGGGCAAATGGCCGTCAATTCAATCTTATAGCTTTTGTTTATTTCCCTGATCTATGGTGCTGCCCAATTTTCCATTGCTAAAGTAAGTGAGCATTTCTTCCTAGTAAATAATCACAGCATCTGGTTGCATGATTAAAATAATTGTGTGTATTTATTAGTTCAGCAAGGGCAGTTGGCAACGTGTCATCTAGGGAGACAATGACATGACATTAATTGGTATGGATGTTGATATAGGGCCCATCACAAACTGCTGAGAGAGGGCGAAAATTTGAGTCCACTCAACAGAATGTGGATTTTAATGCCACCAGGTGCAGTAAATGATATTTTCACCCCAGGAAAAGCTGTCTTTCAAGATTCTGATCACTGAAATTCCACTGCCTACTGATAGATGCCGTTGTGTTCGGAATTGATCCCAACGACAGTTGTATTAGGATTTGATTCTTACAAGTGTCAGAACAGATGGATTGATGCTGTGGCAGCTTTTGATCCACGATCCCAACAGCCGAACGATGTGATTTTGGTTGGTGGATATAGAGCTTGGATGATGGTGGGTTTGTTAGATATTTCAATAGATGAATTGTGGCAGTGGAGGTTTCAAGCTGAAGCTTAGTGACAAGAACAATATAAAACAGGATCCCAAATGAAAGTTTGGTATAGATTCTGCACCTTCCAATTAATTGAATATAACCAAAGAGCTAAACAATATATCATGACTTCCATTAACAAATATAAAGAGTTGCCGTAGAGATTCCATGAATAGTTTGTGGGTAAATGGGCCACTGCTGTTGCAACTCCTGTCTTTTGTTGAATTTCTGTTTTCAAGTGGATATTTTTGAAATGGTTAGTGCTGGGGAGGGCCTAGTTTTGGCCCGCACCAAAGTGACAAGTGTGCACTTTCCTACGTGTCTAATTATGCGTGTGATCTCAACTATTGGAGTCCAGATTCTCTATGGCCTTTTCTCACGGTGAGTGGTTTAATTATGGTCTACCATGTCATCAGGGGATTGTCTATCATTCATGTGGGCAGCGGGTGTGCCATGAAAGACAACTCATCCTTGGATGACATGGGATCGAATCACTGTCACTGTAGATTAAAAGCCTTAGAGGATCCCAATTTCAACTTATTAATGTTACAAGACCTAAAAAGGATGGAAATTGGACTTGGAAGCTTTTATTTTGAAACATCCAAACCCTCCAATCAGTTTTCTACAATTGCATCTTAGAAGATAAATAAAACAGTGGCTTAAAAAGGACGGATATGAAGACCTCTCTTTGGTCTGGTGGAGCCATATAGGCAAGTGGGCCCACAACATATTATGCCATCATTGGATGGATTTTATTTTGAATGGAAAGAAAGGCAATCAAGGGAAATCATCTCACAGTCTCACCCATAATTGAATGTAAACCCTGGCAAATGCCCTTGATTATCTCTCATCCCTATATCTCCTATGTGACGGAGAGATTAATGCTCCTGCCTAGAAAGTTGACATTAAGATTCTATCAGATTCAAACTAATAGATTCATTGATTTGGGTCATATGATCATGGAGAGTCAGTCTATGGCGATGATCTCCAGTAGTAGTTCGAGTTTGTGTGGCCCATCGTGCCACATGTGACGTTCACGCAGGCTATTAGTCCTGCCCCCATAACCTTAATATTAAATCCCTATAAGAGTTTGGAGAAGATCCAATTCACACAAGGAGACTCTCCAGAACCCCATAAGAGGGTGCAGAATCCTGGATCTAACACTGTAGTGAGTTCTGAGAGAGGTCACGTAGAAAGTCACAAGTAACCACGATGACTAGCCCATCTGGAACCAGTAGTGGTCAGCTCTGAGATCTCTATATGTTGCTTATTCCACCAATATATAATTTAGCTTGCGTACCATAGTGGAGCCCCCTTTTTGTGATCCATGGCTTCTCTCTCTTTTTTTTTAATTCCTAATTGGCTCAGTGGGCAGGTGTTGAATAGGAAACAGTGCCAACCAAATCGATCGGAGCAGGTGTCTTATTCACTAAGATAATCCTATATTTTTGTGATCCATGGCTTCTATATCACTCTGTAACTTGATCTATCAATGTGGATTATTCTCCGGAAAGCCCTACAATATAGAAGGACCAACTGGTTTGCATGGACAAAAAGGAGTCTCATATGAGACAGATGCCTTTGCCATGACACCATTATTTAGAGAATTTAAGATGTGCCAGGTGTTTCCACGACACCTTCTCACTTGATTGATCACCATGTCTGCCTTTATATCCTTCAGGTACAGTAACTACATACAGTAGCACCAGATTTACTAATAATGAGATTATGTCCTTAATAAAGTGATATGTTTTGGAGATTACTTTGCCACTGCCTTGTTCAAGTTGTATTGTCGTCATGACCATAACCATGTCCATGTCCCCTACAACTTTGCAGTCTGTCATGTGAGTTTGCATTTAAAAAGATTTCATTTCTGCCATTGTGACTGAAAATGACTGAACCATTGTTTCTTCAATTCTTACTCAGCTCAATTCTCTTGAGACCACATTATATTTTACATGGCCTTCTTGATTGGTCTAATAAAAGCAATGTTGAGCTTAGGAAGCAGTTTACACTCACTAAACGATGTCAACACTAAAAGCCCTGGATTAATTAATTAACTTAGTCAATGGATCTACACGGTCCAATTATGACGAATGGCCCATGAACAAAAATTTATTCCAATTGGAAGTCTACCACCGTTAGACATGAACACAAATCCGACCGTCCAGAAAACTTAGAGCTGATCAGTTGATCTATCTGGATCCTCACCATTCACACCAACTATAGGGCTGATACTGTTTGCCAAATGGTACAAAATGCACACTACTTTATTGGCTTAATCATTAAAACTTAAATCTTTTCCAAGGTTATAGAAGCTTCTTTGGTCTCATTGTTAATCCTCGTCTTAAAAAAGCATTGGCAAATGCCAACCTGACTACTGGTGATAGCACCAATGGTTCCGAAAACGTATGTGCAATCACTAGGATGTTTGGGAGAATCTTCAGGAGCCGGGTCTGTCGGCAATAAATTGAAGGCTACAATTAGACTAGCCAAAGGCTTGACAGAGTCAATAAGCTAATTATGTATCTTTTGGTATTTTGTTCTTGATTTGTCTTGGCAGAATCAACTGAGTCTTTATTGAGCTTTAGCCGAATTAATCCAAGTTCCTCAATACCTACTCGTTGAGAACTAGTCTTAATCAAGTTTGAGTTGAGCCCTACTGACTTAATTAGAGTACAGTAAAAAAAAAATTAGTGAGTTTTTTTTTGTTCGTGAACGTATATATATTACCGAACCACATAAACATTTTGTGTGAGCTTTTGTATACTTGTGCTCTCGTGTACTTGTGTTTTATTCTCTTGCGTGTGGCTTAATTGTCAATTACACGATAGATGCACAACATTAACTTAGCCTAGGGATGAAATAGACTCTGATTTAGTAGGATAATATACAGCATCACAAAATTTAATCGGGGCAGTTAAGATGAATCAAGATGACTGCTTATCTGGAGCTGCCTCTTTAAGTCATTGTACGTGAGGTCTTTCTGGAAAGTTGAATTTGCAATAGGGAAAAAAGGTTTTAAAACCCTAACTTTGAAAAAAGGACTCTTGCTTTTGTAGCTTCTTGCTTTTTCTAGACAACGAAATGAGACCGTGGATACATGAAAGGAAAGGCACTTCTACTTTTCTGTCTTGTAAGTATAGAACATGGGTAAAGTTGAGAGGGAGAGGTTGTGGCCCAAGAGGGCACTTAAATGGATACTGTGAGTCGCTTTTTTATTAGGCAGATCTATCTATCAAAAAGTGGTCTTGGGCACACCAAGCTAAAGCTCATCAAAGCAAGGATGAGGTTCCTTCATTACTAGCAACCCTGAGCTTTCACTTTAGCCAATATATATTCAATATTTATGATTTTCCTCTTGTTCTTCAATTTCTAGCCACAAGAAAAGCAGATCCTAGTACCCTCTGTGGTTTCTCATGCTTAGGATTTTGATTATGGCACTCTTAGGTGATGTCCTTTCTCTCTTTCCAGTGGTCTGCCAAATGCCTTGTCTATAAAATGTCGACATCTTCAATTACTAGGTATTGATCTCCCATTAGTGGTGTTGGATTGCCACGTGTCAATCTGCAAATGGTGCTATAAGAAGATTTTCAATTGCAGTTACTTGGTTGTTCTTCATCACCGAGATCGTCTTTGACATGTCAATACCTATGAGCAGATCTACAACTGGGCATTTGCTTTTACTTGTAAATTTTTTATTAGTGGATGTCAATGGATTACATCCAATGCCGTTTTATTTATTTAAATGAGCGAAGAGGCTGAAAATCATTGAAAAACTGCACACACATAGAAAAGCTATCTACACATATAGAAAAAGGGGGCATATCCACAATTCAAACCCTATAAATAGCATAGTTACTTGGTTAAGAACCCCTTCATCCAATGCTAATACTACCCATTCTAACACCAAAAACAAATGGTGATTAAGTTTCTGTTTTAAGTTTAATAAACATTTTATAGATAAACACTCTTTCGAACACTTTCGTTTTTGTTGGGGAAATAGGCCCACAAACTATGCCCTATATGTTGGTAAAAGAAAAGAGCATAGAAACAGAGAAGAAGATGGAGTTTTAAAGGGTCTCAGGAAGAGATTAGCATTGACATAAAAGAGATTAAAAATGTAAAATATAATAGTACGTGGAAAGAAGTAGGATGCACATTCGCTGCCCCAAAAAACAAATGACTTTCGGATCTTGCTACCGCCACGTGTCTGTTGCATTGGGCATGTGACTGGAGCTACGCACGAAGAAATTTATCCTCTGCGGCTTTAACTCAGACAAATCCTACGTCGATAGTGTTTTACACCCACTAAATCTTTACTCGTCATGTTCTGAATCTTAAAAATAATCTGAGAAACCTTTAAATTCCTCTTAATAAACTTTTATATATATGAGCCCAACTTATTGGTCAACATTTTATTTAAATATGGATCGTTCTTTAGTCCAAAAAATATATTAGGTCTCTAATATAACCCTCAAGTACTCATATGAAGTGATGCTCAGATACTTTTTAATATAATTGAGAATACCATAAAATCATCAAAAATTGTGTTCCATAAAATCATCGAAAACTGCTTTTCATCACCAATTATTTTGGAATAAGTACTTCAAAGGTGTTTGAGATCCTACAAGTGATATTAGAGTCTGATAATATTAAGAGTTTAAGTCTCATCTCGGGTCATATCAGTAAGGGAAAATATTAGACCCCAAATACAACTCTCAAGCACCCATATAAAATATAATAGCTTTATAGGATATGAGATCCTACAAAATTTTCTCCCAAAGACAATCTATCATCCATACCTAATTGGACTCACATTTCATGGGATGGAATTTTAAACCCTAACAAGTCTTCACTCATCATGCACTGAATCTTTAAAAACAATCCGACAAACCATTAAATTCCTCCTAATAAACTTTCATATAAATAGCTCCATTAGTGGTATGAATGACTTATTGGTGAGCATTTTTTGCAAGAGTTGGTCCCACAGCACCGATTTCAATAGATATTGTAGAGTCTCATTCTACTGCTCAACTCAGTATTTCTCCGAGAGCGAGCCTGACGATCCGGACTCAAACAAAGACCCGGTGCGGCCAGCGCACACGAGTCGTGAACGGAAAATCGTTACAGAGGGGAGCGGAGGACTAACCATCTGGATGACGCAGAGCGACAGGTGTGCCAGAGCTGATGACGTTGGCAAGCTGACACGGAGCGTCTTACTTTTTTATGCTGCACGCTTGCTTGCTTGCTGCCTTCGTTTTTTTCTTCTCTCGCTTTTTCATCGTGGGCCCCAACAAAAGAATACGGTGCTGTCACGCAGTCGGGAGGGCTACCCACGTGGTGACTGCTTCTTCTACTTGTTAACAAGTCCATCCGGAAACTACTTTTCATAGAAAATGATTTAGATGATGGAGTCATTGAAGGGCGTGCTTGGAGGTTGGCGCTGTTTGTTTCTGAGAATTCCAAGTGGGAAACCATCAGAAATTTTCTAAATTTAGTCTCATGGATGGACGCACTGTTCACATGCCAATGCCATCATTCTATAATAATTCCAAAAAAGGCAGTCCCACGAGGCTGATTTTTATTTCTTATTTCAAAGACGTCACATATTGAAATGGAGAATGTCATATTCATATATTGGTGGAACGTTGCATTCCCCACACATGAAATTTCCTCCAAATATATGCCTCAAGTGGGCCTCTTTGGGTTGAATCTGGGGTGTGGATTTTGGGCACGTGGGATTAATTATAGGAATTTTGATCTTAGAGGTGTCATAAGATTTGGTTTTTCCTCGCTGCTATTGATATTTAAAGATTCCATAGGAATTGGCTTCTACAACAAAGGGTAGTGCGAAAAACAATTTCTTTGCTTTTACAATGTTGTTTGGGTAGGATATTGCACATTTTCACTTTTTCCGCCAAAATCTGAGAACTTCCTTCTTTTGCATCTTCTTTACTTTTGTAAAAACCTTATCTTGACTTGGAACTCGATTAATAATATTTTTCTATATATATTCTTCACTTCTTTCATTTTGCTTCTGATGAGAGGTAACAATCCCTATCTCATCCTTTGAAGACATTGAAATGGAGTTTTAGGTGGCATAAAAAGAATTTATTTTTATTTTTATTAATCAATGAAAAATATTAAAAAAATATTGTCCACATCCTAGCATTATAGTAAATATGATTTTTTTTAAAAGAAATCATGTAAGCAGTTTAAAGTAGGAGAAGGAAGCATGACTTTGTGCAATATAAGAAAGGTTTTTTTTTTTTCATTTTGACATCATCCTTTTTTTTGCATAAATCATTATACATAAAACTTTAAATGTTAACACATACAAAACAAGATTTAAGTCAATTTAAGTCTTAAAGCACTAATACATTCAAAATCCTTTAATCCACTAGGTCGATAGTTGAGTGAGTCAAACATAAGAAATAGATGCTTAAAAAGCGTAGTCAATCCCAATAAATGAAGAACAATGAAGCTTAAGCTATCACGTACCTATTGCCTAATTTTAAGATACATCTGAAATGTGGATTAGTCAAGTCCGACTCAACCTAGTTGATCAAAACTTGTCCAATATTTAGAAACTGAATGAGGGTTTATTTGTGCAATAACATAATTTTAGAATAATTTTTACTTTTTCTAAAAAGAGGAATAATCATTCCTACAAAGAAAAAAAAATTAATATATGCCATAAGTGTTTTACCAAACAAATGAAAGAAAGCAGACAGTATAAATTCAGGGTACTCGAGACTAGAAAGTTGTTCAGCTAGATAGGACATTCATTCCCATAGCATCCAATTGGGATCGATTTCTGGTGAGTACCCTGTCTTTCCTACTTGCCGCTGCTAGACTAATTTAGAAAAAAATAATAATAATAATAATGAGAAATTGAGGGTATTCTGGTATTTTCACGAGACCCAAACAAGACCCAAAAAGTGAAAGGGAGAAATCTTTCTCTTTTTCTCTTTTGCTCTTTTTCATGGCTTTTTCTGTGGGCAGAGGGAGTCATACATATCCATTCATTCCATGCCTCCTCTTCGTTCCTTCTTTCCGCCACCATCAACCACTACGTCAGCCCACAGCCACGAGAATTCGTGGCCGAGAATTGCTCCTTTGCTGACTTGGACATCCAGCTGGCACTCCACCCCGAAACCGGCTTCTTCCGGTACTTATCCCCCCTCACGCGCTTCGCGCCTTCTTAGAAAAAACACAACAACAACAACAACAACAACAACAATCCCTCTTGCCTCTTGCTCTGCTTTTGGTAGGGTTTTTCCTCTTCCTCCTCCTCCTTTTCATCCCATCTTCTTCTACCAGTTTTTGGATTCCATCGCGGAGAATCTGACCAGATGAAGCTCTTCGGAACTACGATCTCGCCGCCGGAGTCTCTGCTTCTGCCGGATTCCCGGCAGAAATCCGATCTGATTCCGGCTCCTGCATCATCCAACGAAAAGGTGCCTTCTTGTTTAAGTCTCCTCTCTTATAAGTTTTGAATGATTGGGCGGTGTTGGTGAAGGTCGAGAATATATGTTTATTTGATAACACTCATTTGTTTAGAAGCTTTTATGTATGGCAAGATTTGTTGAAGAAGGGAATCTATTTGTGGGATTGAGATGAAGTTTGATTCTCCCCATAATATGATGGAAATTAGATAAAGATTAAAATGGGATTTAAGATGGATTAAAAAAAAATCCATTTGATAAACATGAAAATTAGAAATGATGAAGTTGTGGTTAATAGGAACTTGAATTCATGTCTTTTGGAGAGATTTGGGGCATCTTTGTTTGAATGGAATGGAATGGATTGGAATTGAATTGAATTGAATTGAATTGAATTCCTTAGGATTTATGGTAAAATGGATTGCCACTAAGGAATATTAAAGAGGAACAAGGAAACCCCATGCATCCAATTTTTTTGGTTTTAAGTTCCTGTTCCTGTTCAGCAGAGCCATATGCTCAAGGAGGCAGAAATTGGAGAAATGGAAGTCCCCCAATCTTTGGCTTCCAATATCCATTGTACCCATGCACAAAACAACAGGGTAAAAAGATATCCACCTGTTCTGCCCAACACCTGTTCTGCCCAACATGATCAAATCGTTTGCAGTTTAAAATACATTTTGGGCACACCCTAAATAAATCTCAGCGTTGATGCTGTGTCGATTCCGAATATATTTGCTCTTGAATTTCAGGGTATGTGCAGACAAGAAGCACACAACCTGCCTGAAGCTTCAGCACCTGCTGTCAAGGAAGAGCCTGCGAGGCCAAATTGCTCTTCTGGTGTGAAAAGTGGCAGGGATGAGAACCAAACTTCAGTGGAGGATAATAGATCGGCAGTTGATCCTAACCCTGAGGAAGAGCAGATGGATAAGGGTGCTGCAAGTGGGGAACAGAAGGTTCTCAAGAAGATAGACAAAATCATCCCTTGCCCTCGATGCAACAGTATGGACACAAAATTCTGTTACTACAACAATTATAATGTTAACCAGCCCAGGCACTTCTGCAGGAACTGTCAAAGATACTGGACAGCTGGGGGAATAATGAGGAATGTTCCTGTCGGCGCAGGGCGGAGAAAAAATAAGCATTCGGTGCCAGACTACTGCCGGATAGTGATGCCATCTGATGGGATGCCTGCAGCTCATGTCGAAGCCTCTGATTTGGCATCTCATCAGGTTCTCCCCTGCATGCTGCCTGATTCCCTAAAAGGGAATGGGACTGTTCTAAATTTTGGCCCACATGTGCCCCCCAATGAGCCCATTGGAGCCATGCTGAATCTTGGAGATAAGAAGAAAAAAACTGAGCAAGGGTCTGTTGCTTGTGTGGGAAATGGAGATGAACCTTCCTGTGGTTCCACTGTGACAGCTTCCTCTTGCTTGGAAAATGAATTGCCTAAAGCGGCTGGCTGGATGGAGCAAGAACCTAAACCAGTGTGCTGTAGCGTGTTTCCTCCACTTCATTTGCAATATTATCCCGGGCAACCTTGGTCCTATCCTTGGGGCTCGGGGTGGAACAATGTTGCTGCTATGACACCTGGGCGATGGTCTTCGGAGCTGGATTATGAGCCAGAGAATGGCAATTCAGGTCTGGTTCAATGGAACTCATTGCCAATGGTGGCAGCTCCTCCCTTTTGTGCACCAAGCATTCCTTTCCCATTTCTCCCTCCCTCCGCCTACTGGGGCTCCATGCCTGGTTGGGCTGGCGGATCATGGGATGTGCCGTGGGGTCTGTCAAAATGCAGCAGGCCACTGTCATCATCTCCTAGCAACAGTGTCTGTTCAGGCAATGGCTCAAGAACCTTAGGGAAACACTCTAGAGACTTAACTTTAAAGGATGAAGAGAAGACAGAGGTGTCTGTGGGTTCCAAAGATGCTGAGAATTATGATCCAGATGAATCAGCCAAGTGTTCTATACGGGCCACTCTTGGCACTAAGCTTGAACCCGCAACTAAAGGTATCTATAAAGCCTTCCAGCTGAAGACGGAAGCCAAGGACCATATTTTGAATGCGAAGCAGGTCTTGCAAGCAAATCCAGCAGCTCTAGCTCGCTCTCGGATGTTTCAAGAGAAGGTGTAAAGAGGTTTTTACAGGAGCTCTCTCTCTAATGAAGCTCTTTGTTTTTTGTTTTAAATTCCAGTTTCTTACAGTTTCTTTGTAAAAAAGCTTGTGGTGACCTTTTAGCTCCTTATAAATGCGGTTGTGTTACTTGTATGCACTAGGTTTATTGCATACTAGTCATGGAGAAACACAAAATTACTTTGTTTGAGCCTTTTCTGAAGCTTCTGAGGCGTCTGAAGGATTGTTAGACAGTTATGACTTCTTCCATTCTTCTAATATATATACTGTAAATAGTAAGTTTAGTTTGGTGGAACAACTTTGATGTTTATAGATGCTACAATGATACTTTCCCTAGTTTCAGTTTCCAGCTTTATCATCTGTTTTATGAGCAATGCTTCAGTAGTTTAAAGAAGCCAAGGGTAATAACTCACTTGGATTAGTTTGTGTCTGTTGGGATAGCAACTCAGGAAAGCATGATCCAAATTTCTGAAGCCAAATCCAGACTCTCTCCATTGGAGTCTCAGTTGGCTCATGTTGTTTGGATGAAGATCATCTGTTCTCAACATGCAACAAGAGTATCCATCTGTGATTTTTTTTTATCACTAATATTGTCTACTCTCCTTATCGCATGTGCTGTCTATTGACACTTCATAGCTATATTATGTTTTTTTTTTTCTAAACAATAGCGAACAGAAGCTGGATTAAAGTCCAATTGGGGCAAGTGTCAATTGATCGAGGTCTAGTTAGTGCAAGGGATAGTACTGATCATAGGTGGCTCAGATGGACCTTACACACCTGGCCTCAGTTTACAAAATAGAGGACAAGCCATTCGTGATAATCTGTGATTAATACATTGTATATTCTTAAAGGTCAACGTTAAATATGGCAAATAGGGTAAGGCAGATTTCCAAACGAGTGGATTGGATGGTATAATTCAAATTGACCACCGGTTTCAAGGGCCAGGACAGGGTTTGTAGGGCCAATGGCCGTATGAGTGGAATTGTGCACAATCTAACTAAGGCTATTAAATGGCTAGTTGAAATAGAAACGTTGTTCTTTATATGGGCAGTTGAAGTAGAAACCTTACTCTCTATATGCTTTGCATCCGTTGTGTGACCTTTGGACAGCTGACAACGCTTTTTAGACCTGATTCTTTTGCATCTGTTTTGATACCAAACTCCTTTCTAATTTGAATTGACAAAGTAGAATTAAAGAAAGCCTATAATTAGGTCAAATTAGGTCAACTACGGGCTTTGCTTAGTTTTATCACCTTTGACTGGTTTTTATTGGATCCGAGATGTGGTTTTAAATATGGGCTAATACATGATAAGTGTTTTTAAGAAACCAATACAGAATATTGCATTGTACCCAAATGGTTGAGTGAGATGAACAGGTTGGTACTACACTCCATTTTGAACCAAAATGCTCCTGGGTAATCAGTTTTGGCAGATCCTAATTCCTAATGGGCCTTTAGTGTTTGGCCCTTAGGAAGCCAAATTCTACCTCGAAGCCAAATTCTACCTCAGTAGTACCGGCAACTCTATTTCAACAACTCTTCATCAGTCGAGCTGGCCGTGTTCATGGTTGGACTGTTTATTACTGGGCGTAGTACTTGGTCCCAGATGAAGTCCACCGGTTACAGGTCTAGCTCATGCTTAGCCCATTTGCAAAATGTGTAAACCCCTTTATGCCAAAAATGTCAAGCCAGCCTCTGACATGCTACTGAAGCATAGCATGAGTCCAACCCATGGGCATAGAAAGCACAGAACAAATCAGACCAATATGAGTTGGCTGCATGATATTGGGCTGGCCCGGGCCGTTAATACCCCTTCCTTTCAGAGCGCTCTCTCTCATGCAAAAGCTTCATGGTTTTAAAATTATTTTACGACGAGCAAGCAAGCATCACATCAATAGAGATTCCCAAAAAAAAAAAAAAAATGCCTATGAAGTTGCTCAGTATGGTGAATAGCCATTTTAAAAGATTAATAAAGGTTGAGTGGAGTTAAATCGGACCAATGATGAATTTCTTCTTTTAGTGTTGAGGAGGTAATATTATGACTTTTTTGTGTTAAAAGTAGATAAGTTAGTAGAATGAGAAAGTAACTTTTTACTTTCTGGTATAAAACAGTAGTAGAAGAATTTTTTTTGAAATGTGGTATTTTGATTTAACTATTTAAGTTTGTTGTGTCTTGAAATAAAAGATGACTTTAACTTTACTTTGAGGTTTTCTACTTTTTTACATAAAAAAGTCAACAAGCTACAAGAAGCTACATTTACATATCACTATCAGACAAAAACACATCTACTTTAACACAAAAGTCAAAATACAGTCTCTTCTCATTAAAGGACAAAATATCATCATGACATTGATTTAGCTCCTCTCACTTTTTATCTTTTGAAACCATTCACCACACTTCACTTAATTAGTTAAATTAATAAACAGCCACACTTATTTGTTTGTGAGGTAGAGTGAAATAGAGTGAAATAAAATTTTTGAAGTTCAAATTCCCCACCTTCTTTTTTAAAAAAAATTTAAATTTTCCTCTTTTTTTTTAAAAAGTCAAAAGTCAAAAGTCATCACTAAATTACAAAAAACTCTCTACTTTTTATGAAAAAAGTAAAAAAAAAATTTTATATCAAACAACTAAAAACAAAAGGTCATCATGATCCTATCATATATTATTCTTTCTTGATTTTCGGTTTACTCTTCTCTACTTTATTCTAACCCATAAACAACCGGCAGTCAATTGGAACAAGTGGTGCATCCAGCTGTCCAAGCTTGCCCACGGTCATCTGACCACATATTTATCCTGCAATGACAAAAAACTGGATCAACAGGGGTGGCCATGCATGTGGGCTAAAGTGGTGACACGCGGCACGTGAGAGGCTAAGCACACGCACAGGTGTATCACACCCACGTGCAACTGATTCAGTTCTCTCATACTGGTACATGAGAATTTTTTCCCATGCTATCAAGTAATTTCATTTTTAGTTGCTCCTCAAACCTACGGGAAGGAATCACATTGAAGAGATTGAAAAACTTTGAAACTTTGTATTATTTTTCTTATGCGGGGAAAATTTTAAAGAATTTTGTGACTTTTGTCTAATCACTATCATCATCGTTAAAGTTTTATCCCAATTATTTTGGAGTTGATTATATAAATTTTATTTCTCCAAATCAATTGCATAAAATTCATGGAAATTTTACATTATTTAAAATCACTTATAGCGCTAGGACATGTACGGATACAGTGTTCACTCAGTGGTAAAATAACTCCCTCTCTATAAAAACAATGACAGGTTGATCTCTAGTTGTGGAATTTACAGTTAAAACCAAGGCTTAGGTAGAGTGTCAATTTGGCCATGTGGATATTTGGGACCTACTAGAGAGAAAATAATTACTTAGGGGGATATATTTATTAAAAATCCTAAATAATGTCTTTCTATCGAAGGAGCTTACAAAAAAAGAGTAAAATTTGAAATTTACAAAGGACCATCAAATTTGTCTGTTATTTGGCCGGAAATAATTATCCAACTTAAATTAAATCAGGCTCCATATAATTGCATCCTTTTTTTGTGGAACCCCTCTTTAAAATGAATTGCCAGGAGTACAATACAAATTAGTTAAACGGGCTTAAAATAAAAATGCTTTATGGGCATGAATTGGATGATGATCTTAATATAGTATTTAGAACTACGAACTTTTGAATGAGGGTCAAGGTCAAGCCCACTAAAGTTTTTACACTGGGTACTCTGAGAAGACAAATAGTCAATTTTGAATTTATATTTAATAATTTTTTGTACCCAATCAGAAGAATAGGGACTTAGGAGAGCGGCCACAACGTAAGAAGAGAGTAGTAAACCCAGAGATTGAACCTTAGACATTTGGGGGAATGACAAATTGCTAATCAACGAGGCCACCCTTGATCTCAAATTTTTTTTTTTAATATTAGCAGCTTTCATGTAACCCAACAAGAAAGTCAATGTTATAGTAGGCCACTTGGAGGCCACAGAAGCGGAAAGGGTGTTGGGGCAGTATGAGGATTCTTAGGTACATAGCGGTGAAAAATGTGTGGCACCAAACATCCCACCCGTTAAGTAGGAATGCTATATCCTTGTTCACAAATAATAATAATAATAATTAAAAAAAACTTGTACTTAACAAGCGTAAACATTTTTGCACAGATTTACTATAGGCTTTCCTCTCTACTTCTATAGAAAATTTTATTGCACAAATGCATCTTTAGAGTGTATTGATGCATTTGTAAAATTTGCTCTTTGCAAATTTTTATTTCTGCAAGAGAGACCGATCTTGTATTCTTTTCTAACATAAATGATCGAAGTCTTCTCTTTGTAAAAAATAAGGTCATTTTCTGTTCACAAGGAAAATGTATTGCATCAAATTCCCCCTCATATGGAGCCCGCTCCTCAATACTTTCCTTCGGGTGGAACTTGCTAGGTGTACTTTCGGCAATAAGCATTTTTTAGCACTGAGTCATTCCTCTTGGAATTCAAACTCACGACCGGTTGACCATGCTAAATTTTTTTAGCTAATCACTCATAGCAAAGCTTCAATGTGTGAGTTCGAATTTTGTACAAGGGAAAAAAAACTTCAATGCATTAGTAGATGGTGCGGAAGTACTTTTCAATAATCCCCCCACCCCATGCATTTACTATCTATCATTGCATGAAGGCAAACTTTCAATTTTGTACAAGCGCTGATCTTCTTTCATAGAAAACCAAGAGTCATATGGAGATGAAACTCCATCCTTACATCTATGTAGATGGATCCTATTGATCAACAGGCAAAAAATAGGTCGAGCATTTTTTTGAATTGTTGCCGCTGCTATTATTCTTATTATTATTATTATTATTATGAAATGAAACACATCCACTCTCACCTACGCAACCATGTCCTGTTAGGAAAAGTTATTTTCGCTAAGTAGACTTCCCCAACATCTATTTCCAAAGAAACTCATTTCATGCCACCTTGCTTGTAGCCCTCACCTGACCCATTTTCTTCAACCTGAAACCGCTCTCAGTCCAACCTGCAGAGCATCCAAACTCAAAGCAGGATGTCATGATAGGAAATGCCTTCAAAGATGGGGATCCAGATCCACTAATTTTGAGAGTCATGAGAATTAGATTCGTAGTGGGACTCAGTAGTTAAACTTTAAATGGTTTAAAATAAATGGATCCCTCTATAATATTAGATCTAATAAAGTTTCACTCAAAAAGGAGTTGAGCCCGCTATTTAATTGATAATGTGTGATACTATTAAAATATAAAAAATTATAAATCTTAGTCCTCAAGTTGTGACACTCAATTGATTAGGAACATGAGTTAGAGTGCAAGAGATGGGAGTATAACCTAGGAAAAGATATATTTGTTTTGATCCGTGCAAACTTTACTGAGTAGACTCCCAGTGAAAGTCTGATGAAATTTCCTGTGATGCTCTCATTCAGAGGATTTAGACTTCTGACAACAGCACAGTTTCTTCTACTGGCATTTCCATGGCCAAGAAATAGTTATTCAGAGGGGTCATTATCACATGATCCTTCTCAATACATGTGCACTACTATCCTCCAAATAAAATAAACTACATCTCAAACAAACATCCGTCTTCTTTAGATTGGATACAAAGGCCGGTGGAGAAAGCCAAGTTGCAAACCCCTTCATCGATTTTAGAGACATTAAACTCAAAGCCCACTAATGGAAACAAGCTACTTCTGATCATGGGGCTTTCATCAGTTTCAATACTATCCTGTCTCTCCATGCTAGAATGGATACAAATAAAGAAATAGGGTTTCTTTCATTTCCAAGAAAATTACATAAACGGGCTCATCACACCTTATACACCCTCATGTTGTAGATCTCTAGAAACCCCTTGATTTCACTTCACTCACTGGTACAAAAATTCGATTACAGGCATATGTGTTTTCTATTATAACTCATCTGAGGTTCTTACCAAAAAAGAAAGAAAAACTTTTGTAGTTGATGGGGTGTGTGATAGTCAGGTCTCCATAACTTGAAAAATCAGAACACACCGAAAGGAAGGGTTGTGGTGAAGGGCAGTAGTAGATAGACCTTCTTAATGTCAATATGAAAAGAGGAAGCTCTAATAATTTTCAATTCGCATAAGAGGAGGCCCCTCTTTATCTCACTTGTCAGTGCAACTTCTCAGAACTTAAATGGGTCTTGGAACCTGTAAACAATGAGAAATAACAACACAGATATGACAGTTTCCATGGAATTCTCACACCACCCAATTACCCAAAACATTAAAATAGATTACTTAGAAGACATTGTTCATGGAGTTCTAAAAATATCCAGTTAGCCCCATGGAATCTGAACCAACGAGGTGGCAGTTTTCATGGAATTCTCACTAAACTCATTTACCCATGTAAAACATGAAGGTTATGTGTCAATGATTAAGTTAAATTCACGACAGGCGTGGCCTTCATCTATTGAATTCCGAAAGCTTCCCTGTGGAATGTTTACTTGCCCAATAGGATTAGGCTTCTGTGATACTCTCCAGCTAAAATTTCCCTGATGGGGTCTTTCGTGGAGGACCCTTGGCTCAAAACTCTGATTGTTTGGGTGGTTCTAAGTCGTAGCTATTCAACCAGATTACTATTAAATCTAGAAGGTGGACAACTATTCATGGCCCCTTTCACCTGACTCCTATATTTAATTCTCAGCGATTTTCTAGGCAATAAAGCTCTATCAGAAGGGTTGAGTGAAGGGTGAAAGGTGGAGAGGTCTATGAGGAGATATCCCACTTTGGTATGTAAATGGTTGTCTACCACAGTGAAAATTAAGTCCTAGGAATTAAATGGTCCATTCTAGATCTCCAACCTCCACCTCCATTTTTTGCCCTTGCATCACTGTGAGATAAAAGGCTCTTTTTCAAATTTCCGGGAAGCTCAGTAGGAAATTTTCATATGCTTCCCTGAGGCCCAGGATTTAGGGTTTAGTTCCCATTTGCATCATCATAAACTGACTACAGTTAACTTGGCTTATGTTTAAATGACAGACAGCTCCTGCCTATGGATAAATGAGTCACTTGTTTCTCACCGTTGTTTTATTTCGTGAAAACCAATTAAGGTAATAAAAGTGTAACTTCAGTACCACAGATGGGCCTCAACCACATTATAGGAGTCACTTGTGGAACAAGAGTTTCTCCCATCAATGTGCTGTTCAAGCTCTTGGGAGCTGGCTACTTTTATCATACAACCTTAAATTTTATGTGAGCTTTTTTTAAAGTTTTTTTGTTAAAAACGTGGGAGAAAGTTAGAGAACTAACGGGTTCTATAAATGCAGAGACAGCTTAAAATCTTGTGATAACAAGGTCTTAGGCTTTGGTGAAGACCAATCAAAATATGCCCTATTTTTTTATCAGGCCAACATGATGAAATTGTTAAGAACAAAAACATCACTTATATTGCATTAGGAAAAAGAAGATAGAGATAAGTATTCCTTAGTAGCAATTATTTCAAAAAATCAACTAATTTGAAGGGAAGAAAAAGCTTACCAAGAAATAATTTTCACCCATTTGCAAGCTTTGCAATGAAATTCCATACTCGTTAACTAGAACTGGCTCTCCTGAGGAATGCACTAGTATTACATCTTGACCAAACATGGCTCTAATGTCAAGCGGTCCCCTAGGGATTTCAGTAGCAACTCCATTGATAAAGACAGTTAAAAGTCCTGCAAAATCAGGGGACAAATGGGAACAAACAAGGCATCAATTATGATGCAAGGTTTCAATGCATCCATCATCCTATTCCCTTTACTAAATGTTGACCTAATAATTCAGGCTCAGAAACCTCATGCATTCTGAAAAGAATATAAACAACGAGGATTGAGAATTAAGGTCTGGGTTTCAAAAACAAATGTAGTTTCAACCAAAATAATAATAATAAATAACTAAATTCATTGTAATACATGCTTATGAGATAAATCAAGTATGGAGTGTCTAAAAATGTGGGGTCGAAATAGGGTAAGAAAGTTAGGGGAAAAGGAGATGTGGAAATTGCAGAAATAAATGGTGTTTCTATCAAATACAATTATTTAGAAATCATACACAATGTTTAGCCCCCAGTTCAGCTAATAGTGTCTCCCAGCAAAAAAAAAAAAAAAAGTTCGGCTAATACTGTCTAATTATCCTAGGTTCTAGAGGCATGTTTGGCGAAGATTTAGTAATAAATTTAAGGGAAAGAAGATAGGCTGATAGAAAAATAAATCAAAGTTCCAAGAAAAATGATCAGAAATTCTCTATCCAGGAAGCTGATGGTGAGACCAATTGCCCTTTCTTAAACAAATGAAGTCCCCACAATAACCCGCAAAATTGATGGACATTTTAGTAGCACACAAAATAGTCGGTATATTGATGTTCATAATTTAGGTTCATCTTCATCATTATCAAAGAGTTATCCCATTCTCTGGGGTAACTTAAGAGACTACTAGTATCTTAGCTGCATCTCACTAAAAAAATTGACAGTTCTACAATGGACTCTCCATCTGACACTGACAAAACGATTCTCCTTTATGCAGACTAAAATGCAGCACCTGAAGTACAAACACATGGTAAAGCTTCCATTGCCACATAAAGACCTGAAGGAAGTAAACAAGAAAAATCCTAAATATACACAAAAGGAAGAATTAAAAAAAAAAAGAAGTTCATGAAATAACATTAAATCTCCAACAAATTCAACGGTAAGTACATCTAAAGAAGTCCAAATTTAGAAAGAAACAGAATTTCCAACTGAACCCATTGCTGATTTTGGTAAGGTGGGTAATTTTCTTAGCTCAATTCTAGTAAGGAGAAGCAGAAAAAGAGAAATTACATAGAAACATAAACAAACCCTTACGAAAGATTACAAGAAGAAAATGTTCAGAAAATCAAGGTGATTGAAGATGCTGACCATAGAAGTATTGCATCACCAACACAAAAGGCCTTGATGATGTTTGAGTACTTTCAATTAGTAATTCAACTTGAATAAATCTTGAAAAGAACTAGGAAGGTGAAAACTTTGCGAAAGAAAATTTTCATGTCAATATGATCATAAAAGGCATTTAAGTAAGTACTTATCCATGAACTAACCAGATTGGTAGTGTAAATTTGAATCATCTGAAGGCCATAACATCGCAGAATTGAAGTGTGCCTGCTCGATCTCCTGCAAACCCATTTGCTGAGAGATCGAAAAGAGATCACTGCAAGTATCACCGCCGAGGCCAACACAAGACGGTGATGGAACAAAGCAAGAAGAGGATGAAGGTGAAGGCAATGAAGAAGAAGAAGAAGAAGAAGAAGCAGCAGCAGCAGCAAAAGATCCACCAGGAGCAGATGCAGATGACTGAATTGCACCAGTGGAGAGGCCAGCGGGTGGAATTTGTTGGTCGCCCACCAGCCCGGCCTGAATCTGGCGCTGCCTGCGGCGCGATCTGGACCGTCGGTTTTGGAACCAGTAGAAGACATTGGCATCACCCACAGAGCCAAACTTCTCAAGGAGCTTCCTTATCCTCACAGTCTCATCTTTTGGGGGGTTAACCATCCCACTGTTGAAGATGGACTCCAGTATCAGGATCTGTTCCGGTTTTGGGGTCCACCTGGACCTCACTGGCTCAACCCGCTCTGAGGCCTGGCTTGGGCTGTTGGTGTCATTGGATTGATCTTCCATGGCTCAAAGTGGGAGTGTTTGCAAGTACAAAGAGATGAAGAAGACAAAGTCCAAATCAAAGAAGTGAACTGAAGGCAGCGGCACTAGAGTGTGTTCCAAGGGTATTTAAAGGCTTAGAAGAGGGAATGTCCATGGCAATGTGAATTTACTGACATGCCATTGCTCTCTAGCCATGAGCTGTTATCCTGACTTGGGAGAAATGAGCAACTGTGCATGGTGCAGGGGAGAAGAAATTTCCAAATTGTCCTCCTGTTGGAGTAAACCTCTGAAAGGTAGCATATGCCAGCAGGTGATAAGAGATCTACACCAACTCTGCGTTGGCAAGGGTATAATAGGCAATTGGAAATTTTGGAGAGGGGGGTCTGTAAATGAAAGGTAGCTTGTGAGAGTTGTGTTGGCATCTCCTCCTATGCATGAGTTTCCATCACCTCACTTGAGTGAATATCTGATCAGTAATAATAATAATAATAATAATAAACTCTCTTCAATGATTTTCCTTTTGATCGAAAATTAAATTTTGATTAGTTTTTTAGAGGAAAAAAAATCCTAAAATATGGAAGAGTAAGATCTCTAGGAGCTGTTATGACTAGAATTCATTACAAATAAGATGATGCAGTAAAGAGTCCAATAAAATTGTCACCTAGGTGATAATGAATTAATGAGCTAACCAATATAGGAAAAAGCCCAAAAATCTTATAAAGCCGACAGCCCAAACACAAACAATGTGTCACTCAACTTGAAACTGGCCCTACTTAAATAATCAACCTTTTATAATTTTCTGACCAGACCCAACTGGTCCAAGGCTTCAGTTGAAGCATGATGGGCCAAAATAAACAACCACAATTGGCCCAGAGCATATGAAATGAGAACATGGTAAAAGTTAAGTCACTCAACTTGACCCGGCCGTGGCCTAACCAAACAATCCCAATTGACTCAAAGACGAACAAAGAGTCAAAAACAATGGGTCAAGTCAAAGACATCTTATCCTAGTGGTAAGCCCAAAGACAAACAGTGAAGCATAAACAATGGCTCAAGCCATTTTTTCTAGAGAATAGGATGCATTGGTTTGAACCTAGCTGCCCAAGGATATCGATCGACCTCGGATATGTCATCTTCTCTCACTCTAGGTCTATTTTTCTCATCCGAGGACTTGATGGGACAGCACCCTTTGCCGGGGTTAAAAAAAAAAAACCAGTCATTTTGGCCATGTCAAGATATATATGTCTCTTAACTGAAACGTTGCCCATTCGATGATTCAAAAAATCCAGCTTTTAGAATTTTTTTACCCAACCCAACTGGTCCAATGTCAAGATATATATGTCTCTCAACTTGAACGTTGCTCATTCAATGATTCAAATAATCAAGCTTTTAGAATTTTTTGACCCAACCCACCTGGTCCGATGTCCAAGGCTAATCTAAAGCATGATCGGCCAGACCTAAACACCCTAAAACTGGCCCTGAGGTCATGGTCATGCATGTGATTGCATGCATGGGAAGGTGGCTCTTCTGTTGGAGGGGAGAGTATTTCAGAAAGAAAAACAATACAAGAACTTGTGAAGAGTCCTAATTTAATTATTAGGAGTGACGTCACGTGAGACGTTTGCTTTCAGAGAGACGGCCCTGCAACATTAGAATATTATATATAAATAAAAGTGAGGAGGAGGAGGAGGAGGAGGAAGAGGAGGAGGAGGAGAATAAGGGTCTTAGGTTGGCTTAAAGTCCCACCAGCCTCTGCAAAAGCCATCTTCTCTGTTTGCCTTTGCCATGAAGGAATCCTGGGGGTTGCCCCTGCCTAAATTCCACTGTTGCCCTTTTCCTCACTTCAAAGTATAACATAAAGTATTATTTTGTAATGGAATTTTAGCAGCTCAAAATTACTTGTGTGTTTTTATCTTAAATCGGTTTTTTTAATTTTTGTAAAGGTGTTTATCTCAAGTCAATAGGCAGTTTGATGAGCTGCTAGTGCAAAAAGTATATATATTCCTTTCATAGCTTATCAAAAAAAATGAAATTTGACAGCTCAAAGGGACATTTTTTTGAACTCCTAGAAATTTAGTTGGTTGTAGATTTTTTAGAACATCCCAGTTGGTTGTTCTTCAGCATTTGATATTTCTTTTCTTTTATTATCAGCGAAGCAAGATTTTTGTGTAGGGGCAAAGATGGTTGATCAATTATATTTTATATTTATCGATTTATTACTACTCATGTGAAAAACTAAGTTTCTTTTGTTTTTTCAAAAATAATATTCAAAGAAAAACCCTAATTTGAAAATATCCAAATTAAAAGATCATTCAAGATCTGGATTTTTAAATTGTAGTTCAAAGTATATGCAATGAACGAATAAAGAACTAGCAGCTAAATCTATTACATATCATAATAAGAAGAAACATAGATTTTTACGTAGAAAATTTTATTCAACAAAAACCACAAGTCATCCTCAGACTAAACAAAAAACCAAGCACTAGTAATAAGCAATTATAAGATAAACTTACTGACTCTTTTTCAGTTGCAACTTAACAAAAAGACTGTAGTTTTTCTTACACAATCCCTATTGTCACGATTGCTTGTCGCTCACTGCTCTTTGCGCTTGAAACCACCACTTTTGTGATGTCTTGGAGTCCCACATTGACTATAGAGAGGAAAGTGACTAGGCTTATATGTAAAGCTTGGACCCTTACCTTGCATAAGATCTTAGTAGGTTGAGGCCGACCAAAGCAAAACCGTGAGACTCATGAACTAAAGCAAATAATGTCATGCATGCGTATGGGGTTGGGTCATGACAAATGGTATTAGAGACTACTACCAGCGGAATATGTGGGACCTCCAATCCCACTGGGAAAGCCCTTAAGGTAAAATCAGGATAGAGTCAGGGTGCACGAGATTATTAATCAAAATAGGGGAATCCGTAGGGGGCATATGTGTGAAATGCTTCGGTCCCACATTGCCTGATGAAGTTAGATAGATCCAGACAAGGACGTGTGGCCTTAAGGCAGGTAGATTGTAACACCCTATCCCACATCGTTTATAAATGAAATATGAGTTTGGTACATAATGAACCATGTAAGTTACTAATGGTAACTTTGGCTCAAGTATTTTGGGCCACGTGATAAGCTCATCGAGTTACTACTTCAGTGGGCTATTTGGGCCATTACAATTGGTATCAGGGCTGACTGTTGACTAGTTCGAGTGTGGCTCTACGTCAATGTTTGGTGTAAGTAGGCGGGTTTTCATATGAGTGGGTAAGGTAGGTTGGCAGGCTACTATACAAGGATGTCCCCCCACCCCAAGAGGTGTGGATTGTGACGTCCTGGAGTCCAACATCAACTATAGAGAGGAAAGTGGCTGGGCTTATATGTAGAGCTTGTACTCTTACCTTGCATGAAGCCTTTTGGTGGGTTAAGATAGACGAGGAGCAAAATCGTGAGGCCCATGGGTCAAAGCAGATAATTTTATGCATGCGTATGGGGTGAGCATTACAACCTGGAACCCACAAGGTGAACGAATCTTCTATAAGAGAATTCAATGTTCTACAAAGAAGTAGAAGCACAAATATCTAGAACTCAAAGTTTCAGCATGGTCTCTTTAATGACTACTTTAGAAAAGAATGGTATGTCCAATATGTATTCTCAACTTAGAATAGGAAAATGGATGCATTAGGGTTATAAAAAACGCCCTTTAAATAACCTACAAGTTGTGCCTAAGGGATAGAGTTCTTGTATAGTAAAAACTGGTAGTTTTAGCACAAATAGAAAACAATTTCGTATAGGAAAGTAGTTTATGCAAATCGGCACTCAAGCCAATTGAATGGGCACTCAAGTATACTAGTTTCTGTCTATAAACTCTGCCTTAGTGCTCGAATGCAAATATATGGGCACTTGAGCATACATGTAAATTCTGCACTTTCTTGTAGCAAACTTTCTCCGGCTATAACTTTGTTGTTTTAACTCCAATCGACGTAATTTTGGTATCCACAGATATCTACTCGAAATGAGTTTTCAATGGTATGTAGCTTGTCCCCAATTTGGCACTTAGTTTGTGAGATATGACATTTTTAATCTATATTAATCTCAGAAAATCACTTCAAAATACTTTAATTCGCATTCTTTTTTCAATTCCTTCACTTTAGTACATCTGGTGATTTACACCATAGTCCATTCTAAAAGGAATAAGAAATTATAACTCAATAGACTAAGAGTTTTATCAAACACATGAATTAGCCAACAAACAAAAATCATAACACAAATATTTTTAAGACATAATTTCTCACAGTTTTGTGAGCATAGTTAAAATATTAAAATACTAGGGCTCAGCATAATGAATCCATTCCGCTTAAATTAATCCTAAGAATTGCCTCTTTTAAAGTAGGGCCTATGTTAAATTGATAACATATAAACTAAACTGTCAACAATTATTAATTAAAACTTATTGATTGGTTAGTTGTTACCATTTAATGGATGGTTGTGAAGACGACATTAAGAACTATTCACCAAGTTATTATAAGGTAATTTGCTAAGATATAAATGATATGATAATGTAAAGTTAATTATGATCTAGACCCCTTAAGGGCCTTTTTTTTTATGAATTCTAAGAGCTCTAATTTGAGATAATTTTAACTTTTTTCAAATACAATCCTCCAAATAAAATTTTAAATGCTCATGCCAGTCAAGTATTCATAACATGAGCATTTTGACAATTCAAAATGATAAAAGTGACTTTTCAAGTGTATTGGAATTCAGAATTCCATCGATCAAAACATCACATTATAAATGCTAAGGGAACATGCTCTGACATCGATGTCAAAGCCAAATGCATTGCCACCCTCGTATACCATCTGGGAAAAGTTTCACTTGCAAAGCAAACACTATGTCTTCATGTTATTTTAGATTTTTATGGTGTTCTACTTTGAGGACTCACATCCAATAAAATAATGTCGTTTTCTTTCCCTATACTTTAAGTGATTTGTTTTTTAGCAGATGATGTGGTGGCATGGAGGAAGAAATGTATTTTTAACCCTAACCCTGCTGAGAAAAAAGGGTTGCTAGTTGGTGGGCAACTTAGCCTCTCACATGGCTGTCATGGATTGATTCCGGCTATGCCACTCTTTCTATGTATATAAGTTCAATAAAAGCTTTCTCTTTCCACATGTATAGGTTCTCTTGGATTCCATCTCCCTTGTATGGGGTAAAGAAAAAAAAAACTATAACCCATCTACTATTAGCTCCATCCAAATCCCAGTTTAGGTTACATCCAAACGGTTTCGTTTCCAATTCAGTAAAACTGCAAAATGGGAGCTGATGCGTGTAGTCTACAAGTGCCATTTGTCATCTCCCCAGAGTCTATCCTCTAACCTCTATGTTTATAATAAAAAATTACCGGCCAGAATTATGTAACTCTTAGATATGTGAACTAAGGGCAAGTCTGAGAGCACTAGTTGCCGGACAGAATCAAATCAGGCATGATACCATCTCAAATATTCTATTAAGTTGGGAGGGATCCACCTAATCTTTGCCCACGCATAGGAAACAAAAATGAAACATAAGGAATATCTGAGTGCCCAAACCATCATTTCTTTACCCAAAGCATAGTGTGCTAATCCTCTTCATTTGTTAAGCTGCTAAAAGGAACTGAAGTGAGTTGTCGCCAATGCCCTACTTAAAACGGTCAAATTAAGTCAAGATTTTATATTTTCACCCCCAAGAATCAAGGAATTCCTACATGATAACTGGCTTTATTATTTTCTAATCTTTTCTTATTTGGGTTTTTGTTATTTGATTGACAGAAGGTTCTTCATGCGAATTTTAAATTTGCAGTTATTTTTTTGGGATTCTTGATATTGTTGCTTTCTTTATTGGTTGTTCATGTGCTTGATGCTTGTTTAAATGATGAAATGCTACTTTATTTTATTTTTTATGTACTTGCTTTAAATAACTCCGGTACCAGATTTATCAATGGGAGACTCAAATAAGAAAGTTTACAGTTGGAGAATTTACCACTTTACAAATTTGATCCTAAATTATAGAAAATCTTTTTGTATATACCCTATAAGGATTTTAGGAATTGTAAATAAGCTCCTATGATTTCAATATTTGTATATACTCCCCTTGTCTTTTAATTTTAATATCTTCATTGTCTCAAATTTAGTAGCCTTATGAATACTATAAGTTTTTAGAGTAAAATAATACTTTTCCCAATCTCTTTATCCAAATATTCGTAATTTCAAAGCTTGGATTTATTTTTCTTTAAAACTTGTAATATTAACAATTACTATAGTACATTTGGTGGGAGAGAGTAACTCTACACATATTTATTTTTATTAATATGGGGCCCATTTCATTAAATTTAAATCGATCACAATTGCAATCAATACTTGTACTTTTAATTGACTACAATTGACACAATCTATGCACAACTCTCTATTAGATTGATGAGAGTTTCAAATAAATAGTTAGGCTTCATGTACATGGAAGAGTTAGAGAGAGACTATTGGGACTTGGGATAAAATAATGGTAATTTTATAAATAATGACATACTTATCTTTGTTCAATGAATTAAGGGCAAAGTTGTAATTTTTATTAAAAAATCAATACAAATCTTTTGGTAGTCACATTTTCTCATTATGACTAGTGATAGTGGGGACATAGAAGGTATTAAAATAAAAAGGCTGGGGGTTTGTGAAAATACTGAACTAGAAGGGCCTATTTACAAATTCTATAAACTCTAGGGAGGTATATACAAAAAACTCATTATAGAGTCACCTACAATGAAATTCCACAGTAGTTGTTCTTACACCATTTCTAAATTAATATTGTCCATTATCTTTTTGGTTGGCTTTAGGGGTGACAGTGGGTTAGCCGAGCTCAAGATTAGGTTGAGTTAGAGGTTGCTTTAACAAACTTATACTCAACTCTAACCTAACATAATGTCATTTAGACTCTCAGGTTCCTCAAATCCAACTCGAAATTAAGGGGTTGCATTATTGATTGGAAACTCATCTCTAGCTCACTTGGATGATAGGGATCGATCAAGGGGTTTCTTCTTCCTAAGTGAGTTTTCCCTCCATGACAGGTGTCCTCAAATCCAACTCAAAATTAAGGGGTTGCATTATTGATTGGAAACTTGTCTCTAGCTCACCTGGATGATAGGGATCGATCAAAGGGTTTCTTCTTCCTTACTAAGTGAGTTTTTCCTCCATGACAGGTGTCCTCTCCTCACATGTTTGAATATTTCCTCCCATGCGTGTAACTGTCTTTTCCTCCCTTGTCCAGTCCAGCACTGCGAAAAGAAAGTAAAAATAAAAACTCCAATCCAACTGAGGGTGCTTTTATGTAGAGCATTTTTCTTGAAAAATGAAAATAATTTTTAATAACAAGCATTTTTTGTAGCTGAATAAGTAGGAGAATTATTTTCTACATCTTCTTAAAGCATATATTTCATTCTGAAATATATTTTGCCACACCTAACAATAGAAGTTGAAAACTTAAAGAAGAAAAAACTTCACTTCTCATTTTCGGCAAAATGGTCATCAAAATAAAATTCCGTGAAAACTGATCAGGTTATGTTTGCTCAGTGTTTGAGGGATTAGAGGTATGTATTTAGATCGAAACCCAAATCAACTAATTTAGTCAGGTTGAAAATGTTGACACAAACTCTAAATTTCATGATTTGATTAGAAACTTTATCCTCTAAATTCAAATGATTAATTTTTGACAAAAGCAATCAAAATTAGAAAATTTTTGTTCCCATTGAAAATATGAGGGCTTGTGGGTCATTTGGTGGAGATGGGTGGTTTTGGTTGAGTTCAATGAATGTGCCCCAAAAGCTAAACCGAAGGTTGGTCGGTGTCTGTTGACATATACTTGACATTTACATGCAGTGTGGGTGAGTTTGGTGACTGTCACTTCTGTCGTGTCTGAAAGATTCTTAACGTTTCTGAGCCATAGCCGTAAATGGCAAAGAAGACTGGCAATGAAATTACAATTTTAAATCTCCTCCTCCAGTTATGGCAGGCAGAGGAGTTTCGTTTTCTCATGCATCCTCTCCATTTTTAAATTGTATGTCGTCAAATACCACCTTTCATACACGCACTACACACGAATCACAGATGCGCGTGTATTAATATTTGTAATACCTTTGCAGTGTTTTCTTTTCAAAAAGATAAAGTGAAAACAATAGAAATTTAATTTCAACCATCAAACTTCTTTTAGGTCAAGAGTCATCATCTGCTTGTCGAGGTTTGCAGTTGAGCGGCCATCTTTTCTCACCCAAGGGTTATTCTACATCAACTGAAGTTCTCTTTTCTCACTTGAGGATTAGGGTACCAACCCACTAAGCTGGGTACAAAAAAATATTAAAATTTTTACTTAACCCATATGTTGTTGGTCCTGATAAATGAGTAAAAAACATCTCAACTATAATAAAAAAACATGCTTACTTTTCATTCTTTGGTATCCAAGAAACTTTATTATTTTATAAAGCATTAACAAGTTTTGTTTTCTTATGTGTCCTCTCGCATTTTAAATTGTATGTTGTCAAATGCCACCTTTCATGCACACATTACACACGTATCATAGATGCGTATGTATTAATATTTCTTATACCTTTGCAGTGTTTGCTTGTCAAAAGGTAAGGGTGTTCGGATAATCACAGCATATAAAATTAAAAAAATTGGATATTATAAGATTTCTTTATTGCAAAACAAAATAATATCATATTATAAGTGATGATGTTTAGTAACATCTTGAAAAATTCATTTCCAAGATATTTGTTCCTATAGGAATGTAAAAAAGAGAGAGAGAGAGAGAGAAATCTAGCAATATTTAGTAGAAAGTCATATATTGTAGAATACATTCTAAGTCAGCTAAATACCAAATCTTTAGATAGATAGATTCTATTATAATGTAACATATAATATCACATAATTTTTTAAAATAACTTGCTACTAAACACCCAAGTAAAAACAATAGAAAAGTAATTTTAACTAGGTAAGAGGCATCACTTATTATCTGGCTGAGGAGTGATTAAATTTAGGTAGTCATCTTTTTCTCATTCAAGGGTTGTTCTACTTTACTTGAAGTCTTCTTCATGCACCACAGGGAAAGAGTCCCAATCTTCTAAACTAGTATCCCAATCTTCTAAATTGTCAGATTTTTCCCTCAACCCATATTCAGTTGGTCCTGATAAACGAGTAAACTTATTCTTTATTTTTCGGCATCCAAAATACTTACTTTATAAAGCACAAGTAAATTGCTTATTTTATATATTGTTAACCTCTCATTTCTTTTTAAAATACTCTATCACATGAAAACAAATTCAAATATGGTTTTACACAACCATTACCTTTACTAATTTGACATTATTTTATATTGCTTTCTCAATAAATCATTCAAACATCACCTTAGGGCATGCTTGTTTGCAATAGAATACATATGAATTCAAAGTCAAATGAGATCCACTAAAGAGTTACCAAAGAGGTGCATTGTGTAGGACATTGGTTAAGGGGTGTAGATGAGGCCTTGACTTTCTTAGGCTTTGAATTACAATGGTGATAGCTTGGTATTCATTCTCATCTTCCCTTTATACACTTTCCAATAATAAAAAAGGAGGTTTACTTAGATGGTCATTTTATATGTTAACCATGGGTCTTAATTTTTAACTACTTATATGCACGAACTTGCTACATATTTTGTGCAAACAAATGGACCCTCACAGCCTGATTGTTTCATGCATTTTATTCATAGGAATGTGTTTCAATAGGTGGTTAGAAATGAAGAATCAAAATACCCACAATGACAACCAAGATGAAAAATGAAGACCAAGCCATCACCCTAGTAATAATTCAAATTTTTAAAAAAGTTATCACTACCTTATTTATATCCTTTTTCCTCACATATTTAATACTCCTTCCGTGTTCTACCAAATAATAACAATGAAAAATCCTTCCGTGAAGTTAATTTAATCATAATTCATATATATTCAATTCTTATTATTTTGTGCAACAAACAGACTCTTAAGTTCTTTTTTAAAATATGATTTGGCTAGAAACTTCACTTTAAGTGTTTTTGTTTGAATCGAACTGACGACATTCATTGATCATATGGACTCCAATAAAAGGATAGTTAAAGAGGCCAAGGGAAGGATAAAAAGTTGAGATGGAGATAAGACCCGACCTCCTAGGATTTGAAATACTACGGGTGGTACCTGAGTGTTCATTTCTCATCTCCTTTTTATTCATTTTTTATTAAAGGGGAGATTATTTGATAGTCATTTTGGATATCCACCTTTTGTTTTCATTTTTAACACTTTTCACAATACAAGTTTAGGAACTCCAATGAATTCAATTACATAAAATAAACAAGTCCTAAGGCCTATTAAAGTACTAAAAAAATTGTTCAAAAAATAATAAGATGTTTCCTTTTGGTCCCTACAACGAACCGGGTGAAATGTCTAACAGAATAATAAATAGTTAGGAGTCTTCAATTTTATTATTATTATGTTTTTTTTATTATTTTTATTTTGTGTTATATTGAATCTTTCCAATGAGACATAATACCTTTTAAATAGTAAAATATCGGCACATCGTTCTTTTTTATAGTTTCTCCCACTATCCTAGCAAACGGATGTATGAGAGAAATTATGCATATGAAAGCACAATCAGATGAGATATCTTGGGCTTTCAACCCTAGCAAACAACACATAGTCATTAAATCTTCATGGGCTTTTGGTATATGGGTCATAATGATCCTCACTAAAAAGTTTTTCACTAATGCCCCCTAATGGGTTTAATAAAAAACTTTGTCACATGCACCTATTCGGTTGATCTCCATTGTTACCCTGGTAACTCTATTTTCTTATCCCCTCTCACGAAGGCAGAGTCAGTGCTACTTTTTCTTCCTTTTTTTTTTGTTTTTTGATCGGTAGTTAGTGCTACTTTTCTTGCAGTAAACTCAAAATATGATTTGGCATCTTTTCATAGTCAATTCAGCTTGATGTAACCCTCCTATTTGGCTCAGAAAATAATGCCCCTAAACAGGCTGGGTGAGCAAGCTTTGGCCAGGCCCTCGTTCAACCCTAGTTGTGGCTATGGCCACTAATGTTCAAACAATTGAATGTAAGCTCACTGTTCCTCCAATGAACAAGAACAGTAGGAGCTACAATATGAAATTTACTGTTGTCCTTATGGATTATAAATTGTCTAAACAGTTAATTGTACATGAGAACTAGGGCATTAGCCATTAGATGACTGCATTATTAAGCTTACTTTTATGCCTGTGGTTTTTGGAATTCTAATATAGTAGGATGCAACAAGGGACAAGGACATGAGGATAAGAAGATAGGAAGCTAGGGCCCTAGGTCCTCTCCAATTCTAAGATGAAGCCCACCTTATTTCAAGACAAATATGACCTCTTCACATGTGATTAGTAGGATTGCATCTAATTTTGGTTGGCCTAGGCTTAGGGATGCAAACAGGGCAGCTCAGGTTAGATTCATTGTGTACCCAGACCCAACCTGGCATTAGTCCAGGAAACAGGCCCCATTTATCATCATCATAGTCATCACCACCACCATCATCTGAGCCATGTACCACCAAGATTCATCGTTATGCTGATTTGATCTCTAATTTGAGGATCCACACCTGAACCTGCAATTAGGACGTTGCCCAGAACCCAGATTTGAGACCTGAAGTGGCTCACTCAACAATTGACTCGAGCATGGGTGTATCATTTTCAAAAAATTGGTAGGCCAGTTAAACCTTTTTCTCTACTTTTGGTACCAGAAAAAAGGATTTGCAATTACTCTTTTGTCTTCAACATTTACGTAAAACAATGTAATATAAAATTTACAAATCTATCAAATAATGAATAGAAACTCAATTCAGCCTAAAAGAATACCATGAGGTTATTATACACAGACGCATGTACACACTAGAGAAACAACAAAATTACTGCATCATCTCCTAATGGGAACCTGCCTGTTTCATTACTACTTGTACATAGGCAGAGTAAATGGGTGAGAAAAGTAGAAGAAAATAGTAATAGGTAGGAGAGTATGGCAAGCAGTGAAGATCATCAAATTCTTCCTAATATATTGGCATTTGTTTACTTCTACAGATGAGGATTGGAACCATACAATCACAGATGGGAAATTTGATTGATTTCATATATTTGTCACAGACCCTTCACTCCGTAGTGTTCACCTAGACCATAGGCGAGGCAATGTAATAAACAACCTGCATAAGCCGTTATTATTTCATAAAGCTGCACCTCTCACCATCCAAAAACAAGCAGATTCATATCAGTGTAAAGCAGCACCAAACAAAATACAGAAAATCATGACCAAAACCTATTCTGAAGTTTAGCTTGTTTGGATGTATGCATAATGGAAACCATTTTTAGTATTAGTTTTTCTAGAATGGATGATTAGCTTTTCTGGTACGCATTTGGCGTGGCCTGGAAATTGCAAACTACAAAATTTTTCGGTAGGACACAATTTTTAACTGGAAATTGCATTTGGAGACCCACAAATGACAAGTATTTTGGCCCAGAAAAGAACAGTATCGCAGTTATGTGCACTCTGATTTCCAAGCGACATCAAACTATCTAATTTGGAATGACTAAATTTCTATCATGCCAAAATGTTGATTGAGTAAATAATCCAAATGCACACTTACCTGTCCTTCTAGTTCAGTTTCAGGGGAACAGTGAAAAAGATCATTCAAACGATGATGAAAGCTAATCCAACTAATCCATAAGCATCAGATATTTTCAGAAACTTTTTAGTCATGGCCTTAACTTCCTCAGTAGTCTTTCTACAACATTGTTTGAAATTGGGTTTTCAAGACAAGGTTCTCTTACTTCTGAGGATCTATCATTGATTTCAGGCATCGAACAATCCATCCCTCCACTAGTGTTTTAATGATCTTATCTTTGCTACAAACCATAACAGACATACTAAAAGCAATCCCTGCCAAATTCATTAAGCCCCAAAACAGCAACCTGCACTGCTTATGATGCCATGATTCAGAAAAACCACAAGCTCATTAATATTGAACAAACCACAAGGTCATTAATCATACTTTCCAATCTTGACTCTAAATGAATGCACGAGTCTCCCCAAAATGCATTAACTTGATACCTGCCATTGCATTTTTAAATTCCACTAGTTCCTTAAACCTCTGACTTTGTTTGTTTAAAATGTTTGATAGGCTTTCTCATGCTTTTCTGCTCCTGGCTGACGTATAACCCCCTTGCTGGTTGTTACAAATAATGTAAGTGATGAAATATACTTGTAGTCTCACTGACATGTAAACAATCAAGCCTCTATACATGTGGATCTGTTCTTTTTAATCTATCAAATGATAGTTTTGTTTACTGATTTGAGTGATGTATAGCATAGTTTCTGTTTGTGCTTGTTCCTGTTGGTTGAGACTGTCACTGCATATCATATTGGAGGAGATGCCGGCTAAGCTGGTGATCACCAGCAATCCTGTTTTATCAGTCTGCTTTATTAGATGCTTTCTCAACCATACCAACTCTTTACTGAGGTTGTATATTTATAATGTCCTCTACTATAGACACTTATTCATGGGTTGTTGGGGAAACGGCTCTAATATGGTATGCAGTGAGCTAGTGACGGGAGATTGTCAGGGAGTTGTAGATATTTTAGGATCTGGACAGACTTAAGTTCATCTTACCGTTGACCATGGATGTAAATATCGGCCGCTATGCCGATATATCGGCTGTAGCGCCCATGGCCGTTACGTTATTTTGAAAATAGTGGGGTTCACAAATGTAGTGGCCTGCATGCGTAGCGGCCGCTACGGACCGCTACAAACCGTAGCGGCTGCTACGTAGCGGGTGGGGTTAAAAACCCCACCAGTCGACCTTTTTTATTTACTTTTTTTATTTTTATTCATTTTTTTCTTTACTTTTCATTGCTCCAAGCCCCTTTTCTTGCATCCATTTTTCAAATCCTCTCAAAAAAATATTAGAATCATAACAAAAAATATCAAAAACATTAAAACATCAAGGTAGTATTCAAGATTCAAACATTAAACTCAAAAAAAGTTGAGTTTTGGGGCTTTTTTTTTTCTACTTTGAGTTTATTTCTCTCTTTTCTTCCATGAATCACTTGAAAATAAGTTGTTCTTGTTAAATCCATGCTCCCCTTTGATCAAGCCCCTCTTTTTTATCACTTTTTTAATTTTTTAATTTTGAATTTTATTTTCGGATTATTTTATTATTTGAAAAATGAAATCTACTTTTTTCATGGAAAACTAATAAAATGAGTTGAAAATGATTCCTAAATGTTAGATCTATGTTTCTCATAGATCAATCCCACATAGTTTTGTGTTCTTCTAATTTTTTTATATTTTGCATTTTTGGATTTTTGTATTTTTTTTTTTAAAAATATGTTTTTTTATGAAAGTAAACTCAATCAAATGGGTTGAAAATGATCCCTAAATATTAGATCTATATTTCCCATAGATCAATCCCTTTGGTATTAGAGCTATCAGCAAGGTATTCCTCCATTACAAAGTCTTTGCTCTTTAAGTAGATTAGTATATTATTTTTCTATGAAGTTTGAACATAGTTTATCTTTCATTCTTGAATGAATCTTGATGAAATTTGTTTATAACATTTTTTTATAAGCTTTAAGTTAGTATTTAAGTTAACATAACTAAACAATATGAATCCATATGAAAAACGTTGATTATTCCCATTCTTTTCTATTGATACAGCGATACAGGATTTCATGCAATAAGGGGACCGCTACATACTCATATACTAGTTATTTTTCCAAAACAAACACGTATTCCATCATTTTTCCAATATTTTGGATTTTCTGGAATTTCTTCAAATTTTTTTGAAGACTTTTTTAAATCACACCACTACATATCGCCGCTACCACTACATATCGTTCGCTACGTATCGTTTCGGCGACGGGCAACCGCTATTTTCATCCTTGCCGTTGAATATCTTTGTGGCCACTTATTGGGCCCAAATGGCCCATATGCCACAGTTCCAAGTGCGTCTGATTGTGTAACAACACTAGATGTGATTATGAGGGCTAATAAATAATAATAATAATAATAATAAACACTAAATGAGCTTCTTACGAAGTGCAAGGCTTTTGCCTCCCTAGAGAGATTGGGCTTCTATTCAGTAATACTTCTGAAAAATTTGCAATGGTTGCCAGTTGAGTGACTGTGACGTAGGAAAGTTGCTTATGATTATACGAGTATGACGGTTCAAGTGTGTCTGATTGTGTACCAACACTAGATGTGATTATGAGACCTAATAAATAATAATAATAATAATAAACACTAAATGAGCTTCTTACGAAGTGCAAGGCTTTTGCCTCCCCAGAGAGATTGGGCTTCTATTCAGTAATACTTCTGAAAATTTTGCAATGGTTGCCAGTTAAGTGACTGACGTAGGACAGTTTCTTATGACTATACGAGTATGATGGTTCAAGCTTTGCTTGTTATTAAGACCTGGGTTCAAGTTTGCCAGTGAAGCAACTGTGAAGGTTCAAACTTTGCTTGTTATTAAGGCCTGTTATGATTATAAAAGAATAAGGGCTCAACTTTGCTCGTCATTAAGACCTGGGGTCAGTTTGGATGTACCCCAGGTCACCTCTTTTAACATGACAGGCCCATCTTTAATATCTTTATAATTTCCTTTAAGCCTGTTGGGATAATACCCCAAATCACCTAAAAAGCTTCTTCATGCAAGCGGCAAGCGACAAACCTTCATTTAAGGTTACCAACTACGCACTAAGCTAGTTGTGCATTTCTTTCTAACCATTCGGAATTAAAAAACCATTGTTGTTAATGATTTGGTTTATCCTAAAGCATAAATTTAATGAAGGCTGCTTCTTGGATTTATTTAGAAGCAGTTTTTTTTTTTAAAGGCAAGGAAGTTCGATAACTTCCAATTTGACTTAAAAGTGACTTGGATGTCAAATGCAGCAAGGCAGACCACTGTCATCATTTCAACTATGTTGGGGTCAACAGATATATCTGTTTATCCGAACTCATAATAGAATTATTGGCTGTTCGACAGTAGGAGTTGTATGTCAAGGGGTGGTTACAGTTACACAGTTTCAAGATGAACTCTTTGATCCGGAATATAAAATGTCACCCATTAAAAGCTCAGAATACTGATTCCTCCTCTGAATCAGAATCGTCCCATATAACACTAACACAATAAGCAAGATATTTTTCTGCCAAAATATACAAATCTAATCATTCCTTCCACCGGCCAATTTGGACCTTAACTTGGGGTTCGATCATTCTTTCATGCAAACACAATATAAAGAAAGTACATCCACATTAATGAAAAATACTTGAGAAACAGAAAACCATATACATTTTTAAGAAAGAACATAAGAAGCATGTATTAGCCCTTTCCCTGCTTTACAACCAAGCCTCAGAAATGGCAAATTGTCTTACAACTCATAAGAAAGAACAGAAAAAAATGGTACAAATTTATTCTTTTCACTGTGTTTACCTCTACATGTCAACCAAGTATTGGAAATGATATCTTGTTTTACAACTCATAAAGCCTTTCCATTGTCAATGCACACTGAAGGAGAGAGCAGACTCCAACGCATCTAGTGAAAAATTGAAGATCAATATTTTAATGAAAGGGGTGACTGGGTGAAGTCCAAGTACTTTGGTGTACTTGCAAAATTGACCTGCAAGATTAACTAGTTCAGCAATGCAGAACTGCAGTCTCATCAACTGTGCTGTACTTCTGCGGCTAGAAAGAAACCAAAAGAAGAACCAAAAAAAAAAAAAACACACCAAAGAACTTGCACCTTTGATTGGTTCAGTATGGTTGAAGGTGTCTTAGGAGACCACAGTTCCAATGGAGATTCTGAAGGAGAACATTGGGAAAAGGGGGGGAAAAGGTGAGCAACATAAGCACACACCCATCTAGCAAGTACAGAATATAACAACAGGGCTAAGTGATTACCCTCATCATTCAGTGGGAGGATTTGGTTGAGAAGATGTTGCGTGATGGTCCTGGTTTGTAAGCTCACGCAGCATTGATGATTGTGTTTGCATTGCTCCTCTTCTATTACTACTGGAATTTCTTTCTTTGCACACTTCTTCAGTGGGTTCTTCTTTGATTCCTCGTGAAAATATGGCTTCTCTGAGTTAGTAATATTTGCCAATGCTTTTCGAATACCACCCCCTGGTTTCTGCTGAACTTTAGACCCATCAGTTCGGGCCTTTGCAGCACCCCCTACACACAGAAATTTATGGATTTGATTGTGATGTTACAGACCATTGCATGTTCACGATATATTAATTGACTTTGAATCTGTATAAGTGTAATCATATATTGGCAAAACAAATAATGGTTCTCTATTGCTTGCTCAGTTGGCCTTCTCTTTCCCAATCCAATGTTTGTAAGTCAATTACCAATTATAATTTTGCAAATCAGAAAACTAGCAAACCCGATGACAAAATAACCACCCACCATCACAAAATTCTCAAAACAGAAACAAATTGGGTGAAGAAAAGTATTAAAAAACTAACATGCAACCCAGATAGAGAGAACGCTCTATGATGATGGTCATTGACACCAATACCAAGTTAGGTGCTCATGTACCTTTATTATGAATGTTCAGATTCTGAACTTGAACCAGAGTTTGGGCTCGTGTTGTCATAGTTCCTCCTTTTGTGGACATATCTTCAGTGTCTAGTTCTGTAACAAGCAATCAGCACAAGAAAGGATCATCAGGCAAAGAACCATTCTGTTTGAGTATTAGGCAGGCTCTGGTTATGCACTTTAGATAGGTTAATAAAACCAATTAGATGAACCGAGTTACCTTCAAGTCATACCTGCAATTAGAATTACAGGTAACCTTGATGCAGGGCAACTTAGTTCCAATGATTTAAAAGGGCCATGTGTTTTTAATGAATGAACTACAAACTATACATAAAAAAAACATATCTACCATAAAAAAAAAACTCAATGATTTGAAACGAATAACCAAAACCTAAAGGAGGGGGAGGGGTGGGGGGGGGTGGGTTGGGGGTGGGGGGGTGTAAAAACTTGAAAATCCCAAAACTTTGAAGAGGTCAGAACTTCCCCAATCACAAAATATTTGGATTACAATTTTGGTTTTCTTCCCCTTCTTTCTCTAAAATCATAAAAGAAAAGAACCCACAAAGACGTTTCTTTGAAGACACCTCCCAGCTCTTAAGTAATACAAAACATTTAAGAGAATGAAAGAAAATCACTCCTCCATCTATTGTATCTCATCTATGTTTCTCCTTTCATCTTTCCTCCTTTCCTTTTAGTAAATGGAAACGGGGTAAAAATCTCAGAACACGTCCACGAGTTCTTAAAAAACAAACAGAGCCCATCCACTCATGAATTTATTTATATGAAAGAAACATCTGAATTAAGCAGAATCCATCCAGGAATTCAGAAAAAAAGACAAACAAAACCCATGTTATTGTTGTTGTTGTCTTTCCCTCTCATCAGCAACCAGGAGACACCACTTATGAATTTATATGTAAAAAAGCACTCCCCCCAATTCTCTCATTCCTTTCACCTCTCTGTACTTCTCCTTGTCAAGGTGAATAGAATAATAAGCTAATAACAGAGAACTATGGGAAGAAAGAAAATTTACAAGCTTGCTGGGATTACAAATCTTTCCCTTCTGAAATTTTTGCTCTTCTCTTCTCTTCTTGAAAGTTGGATGAATTGAAATATTCTTTCTTTCTTTCCTTTTCTTCTTTTCAAGATTTATTGCTCTTTCTCTTCTGCGCTCGGCATATATGAACCGCCCTCCAACGGCTAGTTTGTGTTTTTTAATTAGCGAAGAACCCTCCATCTTTTATATAACTACAAAAAGGCCACTCACTTGTAATACATAAGGACTTCTTCATAGTTACACGACCCATGTTTTGATCAAATCTGAATTTATTAGACCATTGGATCGACTGTGCACTAATTCAAATGGATTGAATTTGTGAGCCATGGATGAAGAGGTTAGGAATATGTGATTGAAACTAAATTAGATATTTGAGGTGGTCCCACATAGATATTTTAATTCCGATGGTCCTATTTCCAAATGGGACCTATAAGTAAGCTCTATAAAAAGTTTTCACAGTAAGTGTGTGAGATCACTTTTCATTGGATTAAACCATGACGCTATATTGTACATATATTAGGTGTCGCGTCACAAGATGTAACATATAAATGTAAGTTCCACTTTCAAAAATTAAGAAAAGAATTGTAGGCCCACCTTGATTCATCCCTAAACACTATAAATGGGGCCCACTTTAGAAGTCAATAGAAGATTATGGGCCCAGGTTGATTAATGGCTACTTGGAGTGCTAATCAAGATTTTGAGTTATGCATGTACAGGGGTTATATCACAAAATACAACATTTCAACAAGGGGCATACCGCATACTAAGAAAATACAAATATGCTTTACCTTATCACTTCTAAGTTATTATTGGATCTGCTATAAAAAAAAAGGGGGGCGGTTTTCAGAGATCATTAGGTTATCTCTAAGCATCGAATGGTGGGCTTGTGGAGCCCACTTGACCCACCCAATTATCAATTTATAAAATCTCGCACTAGCACCTCACGTAAATGATTGAAATTTGCACTCACCAAAATTTGGACTCTATAGATACTGTATTACTAATTTGGCGGCCATCCAATTTCTTTTAATGTCCTACTAAATTTAGGCAACTTTAAGGCCCTCAAAAGATAGCATAGCCTATAAAATAGCCTACTACCTTAATAGCTTGTCTTCTTATTTGGGGTCTATATTTAAAGTCAGATATTCAATTAAAAATCGATAATGGATTTAGATCCACTCAAGGGGATTAACATGTGGATCTAACTCTAATGAATACCTCCTACTATAAAAACAATGGAAAAGGATAAATTTCCAAAAGGTGTAAAACTTATTAAAATTTGAAGATTTCATAAAAATATAAAAGTTTTTCACATTCTCCAATTTAAGTCTTCTCCATAAAAACTTTCTAAGAAATGATAAAAATGCCCTTTATCATTTTTCAAGATTTTCATTTAATATATCATTTAGGAGAAATAATCAAGTCCAACCTAAACGATCTAGTGGAGCCCACCTTAACTATCTTTATGCAAGGATGGTTAAAAAAGGGGATTCCAAATTACTAAAAAAAAAACCTTGCCATTATATGATTATGATCATTAAAACCAAAACGACCAAGTTTGGAATGAAAGAGATTAAGAAAATACGAAAACTCGCCATAAGAGAAGGGTATTTTATAGTGAAAAACGTTTATATATGTTTGAAATATTCAAATCTTTATTTACTTTTTTCAAAACAATCCAAAAGTTCTATAAATTTTTTGAAATTTTCCAAAGGAAAATCTGGGTCTGTCTTGGACCCGACCCATGACTAGGATCCTTCATGTGACATAGAGGGGGTGTCCAAGCCCAGCCCATTTACCTAAAACCCAGGCACAGTTCGGCGGTTAGTTAAATAGGGCAAAGCGCTCTCCAACGGATTTCTATTGTTTAAGCGTACCCATTTCTGAGATTCCTAGGGTTTTTGTGGTTTTCTCTTTTGTGATGGAGGCTTCTCCTTCTGCATCAATGGAGGCTTCTCCTCCTCCGTCGGCGGGCGCCGCTCGCTGCTGGAGCGACATCCTCCAGAATCCGCCCCCTCCGAAGCCCCAGGAGGCTCCGATCGCAAGTCGCGTCTTTTCTGACGGCTGCAAATCGAGCAAGGGGATCTCGGTCGCCGTCGTTGATGCCAACGCTATCATTCATGGCGGAGAGAAGCTGATGAGCTTTGCAGACAAGCTCGTGTCGGTGAAGGAGGTTCTGGAGGAGGTGCGAGACCCCGTATCGCGGCATAGGCTCGCCTTCATGCCCTTCTCGGTGGATGCCATGGAACCTTCTCCTGATGCTCTCAAGAAAGGTGAATTCTCCCTTTCTCTATTATTTCTCTCTTTCTACATATGTATACCTTGTTGTTCAGTCTCTATTAGCTATAGTTTGGAGCTTGGGAACCGTAATTTGGCGACCCAGATTGTTGATTTGGCGGAGTTTTCTATGGAGGGGTGATAGAACCCAGAAGGGAGCCTTCAAAGATTGTGTCTTTATATATTGGGATATTGATCTGGTGATGATATGGCGTACATTTAGGTGAATTGGAGCAGATTATGGCATATGGGTATTTTACCAAGTACCCAAACAAAATGAAAAGATTACATGGTGTTGTTATAAAGTTTGGGTACTTTTGTTATAATTGTATTGAATTCAGATAGGTCGAATGGAGCAGATTAGGGTATGCCAGCGTATTTGTTAAAAAGCCAAAAGAACTTGGAAATGTTTTATGTTTATGGGATGCTTATCTTATGATTATTAGGTGTGTATTAGGATGCAGGTTTTTTTTTTTTTTTATTCTTCCTTTGGAATGAAAGCTAGTATTCTGAAATCGTAGGATCTCTACACAATGGTTCCTGTCAAAGGGTCTAAAACAGAAGGGATTGAAGGTGAATATCCACAAGAGGCCATAGGTAAAATAAATTCAGGAAAGTGATAATCCTATCTAAATTTCCACCTCTGACCTGCTGGCTTTCACTCTTACCTCTTGAATACTCATAAAATTCCTAAGATATCAATATGAAGCGAGCCTTTGTACGCTGTTATGAATGAATCTTAACAAAATTGTGATCATTAGAATGGGTTCACCTGCGGGATACTGATCTGTGGATTATGTAACAGACATGTGGATGAATTGGAGCATTAAGGGCATATTGGTGTTTTCAGTGAAAAATTAGTGGCTTGTTGGTTTACATTAAACGTTGGAATTCATGGTTTGAAAGCTTGACCTCCTGCTGAGAACAGCAGCTCCTTGCCCCTAGGGTGAGGACTGAGGAGCTGTTCTCTAGTTACTTCTTTTGATTGGGGTTGGGATGATGAGACAAAACCTTGTTTTAGATATGGTTTTATCGTGTTGTTAGCTTTAGGTACTTAGTGAGTTTAACACTGTTCCCCTTTTTACACTTCTTGAAGGAGTGCATAATTAATTTATTAAATTTCTCTGTTGCTAGTTGCTATGCTTTTAAAATTTGTGTGATACTTGGTACATGAAAGTTGATCTTGAATCTAGGATTTCTTTTTTCAGTGTATGGATGAGATTCGAAAATACTTAGTACAAAATCATCTATATGCTCCTGCATTTGACCTCTTGATCAGTCTTTTCACATGGACTCCTGACATCATTCATTTGTATTGTTGTCAAGTTTCTTGCCATGCATTTCTTGTTAAGTGCCAGTCTTGAAGAGTCGATCGTACATGGTTTGCCATCATTTTGATTGCATGTTCCTGCTATGATTTCACAGTCATCAGTTTTGCAAGAGCAACTGGGGATTTGCAGACACTTTCTGATGTCGATCTCAAGCTTATTGCTCTGACTTACACATTGGAAGCTCAAATCCATGGGACTAAACATCTTAGGGACAACCCTCCCCCACTCCACATGGTGAATGTGAAAAGACTACCTGAGAAAGACATGCCTGGTTGGGGCTCCAATGTGCCTAATTTGGCTGAGTGGGAAGCTCTCGAAAATGCAGTTGAAGCAGGCAATGATTTTGATTCCCGGATCCTCCCACTAAAGGACCTGAACCTGAATGTACCTGTGAATGGTAATTGTGGGTCTACTGATAATCCAGTGGAAAATTGTCATGTTACTCAGGCAAAGGACCAACAGGATGGAACTGACAGTTCTAGTAAGCCCAGAAGGTATACACAAGTAAAGAAAGAGATTAAAATTGCAGGGAAGAAGAATGTAGCTGATGGAATCGATGCTTCGCAAGGAGATGCTGGTGATGCCAGTGATTGGATGCCTGCTGTTAGTCGGAGCACTCATAGGAGATATCTTAGAAGAAAAGAAAGGCGTGAAATGTCAGAGGCATCAGAGAAGTTTGATGATGCAGGTGAAGTGGCAAATGTGGATGCCAAAACTACTGAAAACACTGATGGCTGCATAGAGGGTCTCTTGGATGAAGATATTGAGACAGTACATCCTGCAAATGACCTTTTGGAAGCGGAAAAGGCCAAGGAGGATATTGTTGGAGATGGTGAAATATCTGCAATTCTAAAACATATGAGGTTGGAAGAAGAGAAAGAAGCTACAGCTATGGACTCATCTGATGAGAATGTGGTGGATGATGAAGGCATTGAAACTGAAGGAGATGGAGCTGAAATTTGCAGCAAAGGATTGGATGAGTTGGATATCTCAAGCCAGACAGATGAAAGCATTGGAACAACTCTGGTGGATGATAGTAGTAGTGAACAGAGCTGGATGCTCCGATCCTTGTCTGACTCAAGTGTTGCCTGTGTGACAAGTGATTTTGCAATGCAAAATGTTATTTTGCAAATGGGTTTACGGCTTTTGGCACCTGGTGGGATGCAAATTCGCCAGCTGCATAGGTATGTCTGTTTCATGTCCAGTTTGATAATAATAGTTGCCTCTCGCACTCCACATGTTACAGCAAAGTGCAGCAACAAAACATACACATGTTCACATCCAGCAGACACATGGAGTAGATCCCAGATAGCAATCTATCCAGAATGCCTAAAGCTTTAGTTGCAGTGTGGATGAGATATGCCCAGAAAATTAAAATGGTTGGACAATCCAGGCTATCTGGTTGGTGCGCATCAGATGTACAGATGATGATAAAATAGCCAAAGATCCAAGTTCAATGGGCACAATTTGGCGGTTAGGATCATCTGTCTGTTTTATTACGTTGGTATGACCTTTGTGCCGTGTGGTGCTCAGATGTGGGTGTGATTTGGATGCTCTAGGAGCTATATTGTCGCACATGTATTCTCTATGCATGGTTGATGTGCACATCTTTATTATCAGACCTAGTATGGTATATTTTTTCTTGTTTATGAATCATGATGAGTCTATAGTGCTTCTGAGTTCTAGATATGCAATGTTTGCGCATGGATTGAGGCATTTCCATCTTAAATGTTATGTAAGGTCTCAACATTCTTCTTTTAATATGTCTACTGTTCCAGATGGGTATTAAAGTGTCATGCCTGCTATAAAGTAACTGCTGAGATTGGGAGGATATTTTGTCCAAAATGTGGCAATGGTGGTACACTGCGCAAGGTATCTGTAACAGTGGGTGAAAATGGGATTGTTCTGGCAGCTCATCGACCACGCATTACCCTTCGAGGCACAAAAGTAAGTATCTAAATCCATTCACTATACCATTACGTGTTCAATCCTCCAGGAATCAAAATATGGATCCAATTGGCACAAGTATTTTTATAGGCAGCATTAATCTACACAACCATTTTAATTCATGCAGTGTTTTTTTTTTTAAATCATTATCAAACTTGGCTTTTTAATATCAAACAAACTCTTACTTTTTTTTATCAATCAAAAAAATCACATGATTGTAGTTCATTAGAGTGAGATTGAAAAGCTCTTAACATGGATCAAGCTTACACACACAAATGACACTGATTTTGATCATCTATTCAAGGGCCCCAACATTGAAGGTTATAGGGCGCTTATAAATCCATTAACCTATGGAGCTATAAATAACAGTTTCGTCAGTATCAAATTGTGCTTATAGCTGGCACATCTTTAATCCATGCAAAGAACTTTTCCACCTTAACCATGATTTGTGTGCATTAATGTGGGCCCCATGTAAGGGTTCACTAGTTAGGAACTTTGGGAAAAATAGGAGTGAGTGGGAGAGCACCAGTGTTATATGTTATGGCATTATTTCATTAATATTTTTGTTTTATTTTATGTGTACTGTCATTCTTGGAAATTGTTATGCCAGGATGCATATGATGACGACTCTTTTGTTTACAGTTTTCGCTGCCTTTGCCTCAAGGTGGAAGAGCGGCCATCACCAAGAACCTCATTTTACGCGAGGATCAACTGCCTCACAAAGTTCTTTACCCAAAATTAAAGAAAAAACCCCACAAACAGGTTCCCACTGCTGCTTTGTGTACCTGTCTATGTTTTCTGTTATGACACATGAAAATTTTCATCCTACAGAGAAGTCCACATATAAGATCTGCTTGCAGGCCCCACCTGAGTCATCTCACTGCAATTTCAACTTTCTCATCATTACATTTAAAAATAACGATTTTTCATATGCTTCGACCATTGATCTTTGGAGTTATAGTGTCCATAGATTGTAACGATCTGATTATGCTGCTCTTTGTTTGCTAAGCCTTATGCATATGCTTTTCCATCCCCTTTAACCCCCATGATCATCAGCATTCATTTAGGTGGGCACCACAAGCTGGTTCTCGTATGAGCTATTTGCAAACTGTTCATGTGATGGGATGTCTATGAGTTTGATCTAGGAGACACCTTTTTACAACTCCCATTACAGCCTATGCTTTTCATGTGATGGGATGTCTATGAGTTTGATCTAGGAGACACCTTTTTACAACTCCCATTACAGCCTACGCTTGGAGACACCTTTTTACAACTCCCATTATAGCCTATGCTTTTCATGTGATGGGATGTCTATGAGTTTGATCTAGGAGACACCTTTTTACAACTCCCATTACAGCCTATGCTTTTCATGTGATGGTATGTCTATGAGTTTGATCTAGGAGACACCTTTTTACAACTCCCATTACAGCCTATGTACAATTTCTCCTACCACCTCGACCCCAACCTCTCAAAAAAGGGAAAAAGGGCACCCTAAATGGTCACAATTCTGAACTACATCCACGGATGGAGTGAAAGATACAAATTTGGCCTACAAAACTGACTTGAGTGATTAGGATGATGTGATGATGTGGGTTCTTTTTCTTTTCTTTTGTTTTTTTTCATCCAACCCGAATTCACAATGAGCCCTTTCTATATCCCGTATCACCCATTGTTGTAGTTATGCACCCAGGTGGGGGCCCCATGGAATATCTGCACAACTTATATGAGCTCTATGCACCTGATTGAGGGGGATTTTCCTACTCGTCTTGCTATAGCTTATATATGAACCACCTTTTGAGGCCCACCTAGATGCATGCCAATCTCAAAGCTAGTGGCAATGGGAAGGTCAAAGCATGGACTAGAAATACCCCAAAAATCAGCCTAATAAGATCATTATTTAGATGCATTTTGAGGCCCAAAGTTAAAGAGGAAACATTGGGATTGGGGTTGGATTGATCATAGGTGGTTACTAGTGGATGAACTGCTTTTAGCGAAATGGTATGTAAATAAACCCTTACGTGAGATTGTGTGCAGCGACCATATATGTCCTACATAGGTGGGTGGGTTGTCTAGAGCTCCTAGTCTACATCGTCCGTGCACATCCATTTAAATCAATAGCAGGGCCTATCATAAGTTCTAATGGCTTGTAAATAACGCTCTACCCCTTGTATTAGCACACAGCTAAGCTTCACACCAATGAGAATAGTTGTTGGATTGATTTGGACGCATGAATGAAACTATAAAGGAAAAGGATAGAACACGATGTGTTCTATACCTGACAAAACTGATGGCATGCCTAATTTGATTGGAGTGAAATTTGGTTGCTTTAGAGCATTATTTTGTACTGTTTGGCAATGGGTGGGCCCATCAATTGATTGACGTGGCTTAAAATGTTGGATCCATTTTTGTAGGGGACTATGTATGATGATCTTGTCTCAACTTATTTCAGCCACATATCATAACCATATAGGGTGGCCCTTCTACATGGCCCACTTAGACATGAATTGGCATGAAATTTATTATTATTATTATTATTTTATAGTTCAATTAGGTTTAGTTTTGTATGAGTAGAACATCGGATAAGGTTTTCTAAACTGATTGATATAATAACATTGCCTATGCTATGCTGGTTTTATTTCTCGTATCTGGATTGGTATGTTTTCACCTTATGGGCTAATAGCCTCTTTTGTGGGCTCCTTTTGTCTATATCTCTAAGTATGCTTTTGTAAGGTGCTTTCATATTAGTGAAATTAGCTTTTATAGTGGGGAGAAAAAAAAAAACACGATGCCCATGCTCAGAAAATATTCCAGATAGGAAGAGCATAGCTATCCAATTCTGGGCCACTAATTGGTAATGATCCTGGACATTTTTGGTGTATGGGGCTGCACATGGTATGTTGATGCAGGCCAGATTCATGATCGGCCAGCTATTGGGCCTATGATCAATAAAGCACAGTAGATTGTAGTAGGACTTTATTAATAGTAGTTTGTTTATTATTTGGCAAGTCCAGTTGGATTTGATTTAGGACTTCTTATTTGTTTAGAATTAGGTATTTCCTTTCTTAGATAATGTTTTAGTTATAAATAAAGGTTGTAATCTCTTCAAGAGATATAGATTTTGATATTGAATAAAGCTTTGGGCATTGGTTCTCAGTTGAGAGAGTTATTTGTCTTTGGTGAGACACCTAGACAATTTATCCCTAAGCCTTTTGGCTTGGAGATTAGCCCGTTGGCTAATCTTCTTCCCCTGCGCTGCTTCATATGTCCAGTCATATCAACAATTTGGACAAATGAACATGGGCCTCATTTCTAGAAACTGGAATGTAGAGCTGCATGTATGAATGGATTGACTAGGCTAAATTAGAAAACTTTGTTGTCTTCCAAGTGTTGTGAATTTTGGATTTTGAGCAATGAATGTTTAGGTTGGATCAAGGGGCCATCCTTTTAGGCCTTTAAGAATAGTACGCCGGGCTCACCTGTACCTAATGGCCAGAAAATAGCCTTTGACCCACCTCACAGGCATGAAAACAACTACAATATATTCCAGTGTAGGCCACAGTAAGACCCTAATTATCTTGAGTTTGAAACCTTCATGGTTTGATGCCCTGCAATATCACCTTTCAATTGATTTGTCATTTTGCTCCTAGTTTCTTTTTTTCTTTTTTAATTTTTGGCTGCATTATTGGATTGCTGCTTGCACAACCTGGGGCCACACAGGCTGCTGGTGCCAAGGACAGGCTCGTTGATTCTCAAGACACATTTATGTGCTCTCTCTCTCTCTCTCTCTCTCTCTAATGGTGTTCAATTGGCTAATAGGTTTTCTTTCTTTACAGGATTTGGACCTTTTGAGTTCTGGTGACGTCTTTTCTCACATGCCTGATAAGAGAGCCCCATTGAAGCCTCCTATTAGAAAAGCATTGGCAGTTTTCAGTGGGAGGCGGAATCCAAATGACAATCATTTTTCACGTCACAGGCATTAGAATCTCTCATTCATTAAAGGTATAGCTGATTTACTGGGAAGAAGCTTGTTCTATTTATTTATTTTGTTTTTAGTTGTAATTAGTCATGTTGCAGGGGGTGGACATCTTTCATAGCAGCCACGTGCAATATGCTGAGAAGATAATTGTTAGACGTCTATTGATTTCTTCTCTGGTTGTTTGATCCTGCCTTTTCAATAGAAGGGTGGAATGAAAGACGAAGATCCAACTTGAATATCAGATAGCGCAATTTCCCCCTTCCAATTTTGGTTTTCCTGATTCCAGTTTCAGTTGATACTTGAAGACTAGTATTCTTATAATTACAGATTGGCGATTTACAGGCCAGCCCCAGTTTCAGAACCATATTCATATTCCCTCAAGCGAACTTTAATATGTAATCTTGGTGTTTGGTTTTGGTTTTGTATTAGACCTTTGCCGGTTTTAATGTTATTCTCTCTTCTTTCAAGCCTAGAAAATTGATTCCAAGCATTCTCTGAAAATCCACTTTTTCAAGTGCTATTTCTTTACAAGAGGATTTTTTCCTCCGATCTCATCCTGGGAATCCTAGGATTACATCTTCTATGGAAATCATCCAAACGTACATGCGGTCGCTTGGGACAGCTATGACTATTTATGGCACCATTTTTTTTTTATCACATGAGATGATAGAACCATAAGTTCTGATACTCGTATATATAAACCTTCTAGGAGGGTCTCCACTAACCATCATTTGACCAGAATCTTTAACTGGGTCTTATATTTACTCCAATTGGATGAATATTCTCTACCACCGGAATCAAGCCATTTGCTTAAAATGGTGATCTCTTTTTTTTTTTTTTTTCTGATCCTTGTCTCTCCCTCTCTCCCTCTCTCTCTCTCTCAATGATGAACTTCATAACTTACCTCTCGGTACAAATGGTAGTCGAAATTTTTCTTTAAAAAAAGTTATCTAAAAATTATGGACACATCAGCTTCCTGAGCATCCAACTAAATTAAGTTTAAGCTGTCTGCCACTATTTTCTCACGGGAGACACAATAAAACCAGGGCATCACAAAAGGTCTGTCAGTCTTCTCTTAAATCTATCCCAAAAATTCTATGAGAATGTGTCCAACGGTAAAGCACAACAAGAACCATGTGCACAAAACCACTCAAGGCTGCATACTGAATCTTACCTAAATAGAGACCATATATCATCACTACCAAAATTGGAAACAATATGCATATTGTTTAATTGTTTAAACAGACTCTCAAAGAGCTTTTGTCCGAGCATTCTTCCATCCAATGATCCAATAGGGATGGATCGAGACATAAGACCAGCAGTACCTTTCATAAACATTTAAACCTTCGTTAATATAATTTAAACAAAAAGGACAAATAACTAAACCTCAAAGGAGACTTGGATAATTAAGCAAAAAGCAGGGACTATGGAACAAGTTTTTCAAAAATGAAAAAGAGGGCATGACCATGTACAAATCACTCACAGGCTACAAAATAACACCACATTAAGCTGAAACAAGAATGATGCACCTTGGTCGACCTCTGCAGCCTGTTTGTCATCGTTGTCTATTATTGGTCTTTGAGATTCTGCAACTGCACCAACTTTGGCCAGTACTATGGAATTCTTCCAACCAAATTAAACTTGCACAGTTTCCCTAGAGCTCCTCTAAAGCTTAGCTTCATGACTCGTATACATCAGGCACAGGAATCAGGCACCACCTCAACGAGTATCTTACAACTGTGTAGGGTCATTTCTACAAATTTGAGTGAAGCTTTAAATCCTCCTTGCAGCAAGGCTCACACTGTAGGTTCTCCTTTTACTGTAAAGCTTAATAAATTAGAGTCTTTATGTTATTGATTGAAAAGAAAATCAAGAAATAAAGGAATAAAAAGATTTGATACAATTGTATGTTCACTATCATATGAAGTCTCTTGAATCTTGATCATGTGCACCTTCAATGAAAAGACATCCTTGCAAGGAGTAGCTAATGGTGAAATGTTCGATCAAACAAAAATACATTTCATTCGAACCATAACATGCTGAAAACACCACCATAAGGAGAAGTCTCAACTCTCACAATAACTGTCATCAATCAACTTTCTATAAAAGAAAAAGCCCAATTGTGTCTATTCTGAAGTCTGATTTATGATGCACACTGTCACTTCTCTGATGATCATTACTGTAGTTACCATTAGAAATCACAAGGCAACCAAAAGGACGATTCGAGTTCCCTCATTCTTCAAAGTGGATTCAAATAATTCAAAACTATATAACCCTCAAAATGATGATATGTAGTGCTGACCTCAAGTTTTAGATAGTTCAACGATCTTGAATGCCCCAGAGTGGTAAAAATATGGTGAATTTGGAAGATCCTAGTCATCCATTATCTCAACAGAAAACTAAGAAAGACAAAATGGTATTAGGAGACTCAATTTATATCAACCTCATGGGAACAACTGTCAATGAAGAGCAACTTTGCAGAATCTCCTCCTTTCTCCATGAGCTCAGAGTTTAAACATTTTAGAACCACAGAGTCCAATGAATTTTAGATTTGGCTCAAAATAGAACAGAATGAAAAATAGAATTCATGTAGCCAACTCCAACATAGTTGGGATAAGGCTTTGATAATAATGATGATGGAGTCCAATGAATTCTGCAAGGCCCCAATGTAGATAAAATTATGGTCAGCGAAACCCAGCTTGGAAGATCCCTACTATCCGCCAATCTCAACATAAAACTAAGAACGACGACTTGGTGTTAGGTTGTTTTAACTCTGCTAACCTTATGGGGAATTGTCGTCAAAGAGCACTTTGTAGAACCTCCTCCTTTCCTCCAGACTGTAAGCATCCATTTTTGGTCCACCATTATCTTCAGAATCAGACATCGCACCAATGCTTCTTCTCTCTTCTTTCTCCAATCTGAACCCAACCACACCCCTCTTCCTTTTCTTCTCTAGATTCACTGCATGCCGTCTCCGATTATATTCATGAAGGCCCTCTTGCATCAGCTCCCCAAACTTCTCCTTCACTACAACGAGTGGATCCTTGTTGATTAGCTCAGACCCGCGATACCCTTCTCGCAGGACAACTGTGTAAATCTGATACTTGTTAGAGACATAGAAGATGCCCGGGTGCCGGAGCAATAAAGCATTCAACCTCTCCGGCAACCTGAATTCTCTCCTAAAATGTCCCAATTTTATGATGGACGCCTTCTTCCACAGCGTCAGTGATAGCAACTCATGAACCAATCCCACAACCCTCTTCTCCATCTCCTTCGACCCCTCCTCCTCCTCCAAACCCCCTGCCTCCGAATACGGTGAAATGTAAGGCGCATTCTCATTAAATTCAAGAAACCTCTCCAGCGACTTCATCCAGCTCGAAGGCAAGCAGAACTCAAAACCAGGGTCAATGTTCTTCTCACGCGCAGAGGCCTCAATTGCAGAAACTGCTAACTTGGGATCCCATGAAAGGAGCTCAATTTCCATGGTGCTCCGTTTCCCGCCTCCCCGGTTAACAATCCGGAACATTTCGGGGTATTTCGGTAGGATCCGGACGAGATAATCATCTGGGAGACCGAAATTCCGCTTCAACTCATTGAATTTCACCACATTGAGCCTCCTACTGCGGCTCATCATCAACAATTTAGCTAGCTTCTCCACCATAAGCTGCTCCTGCTGCTCCCTCACGGATTCCTCCTCTTCTACTAACGCAATCATCCGTTTCGTCAAGCGGCAGTGGGTCTCGTCATCTTCGAGGAAGACTTGGAAGCAGCAAGGGTACTTTCTGAGCCAATTGAGGGCTTTCCCTTGGAGATCTAGGGTTTTGAACTTCTTCTGGAGGAATCGGACGGGTGCGGTCTGGTTGGGGCAGCGAAGGATGATGTTCTTGAGCTGGTTGTTGACGATCCAGCGTCGATTCCTGGAGAGGGCAGATTCTAAAGCAGGGTCCTTCTTCATCGACCAGAGGGAGAAGGATCGAGAGAGGAAGGTGGGTATGAATGAAAAAGGGGGAGAACTAGGGTTTGAAACCCGTTTGATCATTGCCATTGAAAACCCTAATTTCTCTGCTTGTTTACACTTGATTCAATCAAACGCCATTCATTGTGAGAGAGAGAGAGAGAGAGAGAGAGAGAGAGTCACAAGAGGGGCTGTTTGGTTACCTGGAAATGAATTTACCCAGAATCGTTTGCGATTGCAATTGCGATTTCTCTCGGGTTTCTGAGAGATTGGATTATTTTGTTCTTGGGATCTTCCCTGTTGGCTGTTGAAATGAAGAGGGAGGGAGTGTAGGGTTTTGTATTTCTGTTCATGGGCTTCGGACTGTGCCTGAAATCCTGGAATGAATGGGCCTACATCATGTTTGAGAGACCTTCTATTCAGGTTATTGGGTTTTTTTTTTTTTTCAAATGATGTGTGTATTTAAGTCTTTGACCCAACACAACTAATCTACTAGATGGTGCCCGCAAGACCAATTCAAACGGATGTTGGGCAAATTTGAGATTATGGATCAAAATCGTAGTGTTGGCGACGAAAATATCATATACAATATCGGTATCAGTCGTGGTTCACGATCCATTGTAATCATTGCAATGTGATTTTTTTTTACCCTAAAAAGATTTAAAATATTGTAAAATACTAAAAAACACTATTTCTTTCTATTATAACAATTATTAAGCAAAATGTCGGTCCCCCTAAAGTCAAAAGATCCTGTATCGCTATTTAATGTTTTACTTTTAAATGTGTAAACTTTAATAGTATTTAATTTTTTGCCAGTTTTATAATTTATAAATCCATCAATGTGACTTTTGTATAAATCCAAGCCACTCAAAATAATGATAAAAAAATGCCTCTTCTAATATGATCATCGTATATTTCAATTTGATATAACTTAAGCAATTGTTAAATAGACTATTTTATAGCACTTAATTGCCGCACAAATTTATTAAAGGCCGATTTAAATATAGGCCACTAGCTTTTACGGGTAAAATATACTAGATGGTTACAATTAAAAAGAATATAAGAAAAATAAAAAAGTCCAAAAACTGAGGCACGCAAATATAAAATCCAAACTCCTCAAACTAATTAGTCTTTTATGGGTCTCAACCTCATTTCATTCTAATTGAAAAATGATCCATTGTTTGGTCAATTAAATTTGACTGAAATAAAAAAGAATTTGGCCAATAAAAAAAGTAGGCCAATCCTCAATTAAAACGAAATTCATCTCGAACCCAAAAATAATACTAGTAGTTTACTATGTGGCCTACATGGGCCCCACATTTTGAACCATGTATATAGTATATACAAAAGTTATAAAAAAAGAAAAAAAGAACAAACGTAAAGGACCTTGACTTTTGGCCCTTCCAGAGGTTTTAAAACCCTTTCATTTCACATGGACAGACCCGGGGGGGGGGGGGGGGGGGGGGGGGGGGGGGTGGTGCGCGAACGAAAGAGAAGGAGGTAGTAGAGGAGAAGAGGCGAAGAAGAAGAGAGAAATAAAAGAGAAGGAGAAAAGGAGAAGAAGAAGAGGAATAGTGGCTAGTGCAGCGGTAGCGGTAACAGGCGCAGTGAGAAATGGAGAGGCGAAATTGCTCGAGCAGTGAGGTGAGATGGAAACCGGTATGCTCTCCTCTATCTCCTTCTTCCTCCTCTCTTTGCTTCTTTTGATTTTTTTTTTTTTTTACTTTTCTCTGTTTCTTTAGTTCTTCTTCTTTATATTTTTATATTTAACCTGCATCACAAAAAACAAATAGTTTGGATTGAGAAAATATTGACCGATACCGATATTTGGCTAATATATTGAAATATCAGCCGAAACCACCGATATTGTTTGCAAAATTTAGGGATATGAGTACCAATACCGATAAGTGCACACTTATCGGTTTAGTCAAGACCGATACCGGTACGTATCAGCCAATACTAACCAGTATCAGTTGATATTTTAATCCATATTTGAGATAATTTGAAACACAAGATGTGTAAGGCAAACTTACACCTTATGCTACAGTATTAACTCGTGAGAGGATAAGCTAATGGTTAAGAAACAAGGCCTTCGAAGTGTGCCATCATGGATTTTTGAGAATGGCATTCATCTATATGCTGATTAAAATTTCATGAGCTTTTTACAATGGTTCCCAAGAAATTTTCTTTCAGAATAGCACCCTCATTCCATCATTGTACAGGGGTATATGAGATTAAGAAAACAAACTTCTCCCTCACGGTGACTAATAGAGGATGGTTTTTAATTGTTATATATGTTATTCGTACAGATTAAAAAGGTGCGGATCTTAGAGTAGCTTCTATGGTATATTTTTTCAATTCTTTCATCTTTTTCTCATATTTTTTATGATGTTTTTCTGTAGCAAGCTTGAATATTATTGTTCTAGGATTCGATGCAGTTGCATTTTACATTCTAAGACTTTTCTCTTTTTTGGTTTATTTTTATTTCTTTAATTCTTTTAAGGTATTGGTTTATCATTAATTCATTTCCTTTGCTGGTTATTGTCTTTTGATTTTCTACCAAAAAAAACAGAAAAAAGAATGAATTTGATCTAAAAAATATAGCATACATCATTATACTAATATTAACACTTTATTAATGTTACTATGTGTGTATATATGTAATATCTTATCATATCGTTATTGTTGATATATGCATTAAAGTTCACGTATGGATAAGATTAAGTTTCTATTTAAATTTAAACATGGAAAACATAATTGGAACGAGGCTTTGATCACAACAGTGATGATGATATGATAATATTATATATTTTTTTTTTTTGCAAAGGGGGGGGGGGGGGGGGGTGAGGTGGGTAGATTCCCTATTTATTTATATATTTATGATGTGAACTTTATATAATATTACAGTAAAGTAACATTAATGAGCACTAATGTTAATAATAATATATTTTTTATATTATCGTAATATTGATAATATATTACATTAAATTCTTTATACTTCTTTATTCAAATTGCATTACAATATTCATGCACCTATGAAGAATAAGTGGGACATACAAATGAGAACTTATTTGTTCAAACTCAATGTCTCCTCTTGCCTTAGCTTCAAACCAAATTTCATTTTTATCTGAGTTGATTCCACTGTCAACTAATTGAAGATAAAATATGTGATTAAAATAAAAGTAAAATCATATTAATTGTATTTTGTATGATGGACCCCACATTGACGTGGGTGACACTAAAGTGAAAATTTAGGTACAGATGAAACAAAAGGAGATGTAATTTCAATGTACTCTAGATTGAAGGACTACCCTAACAATGACTAATTGTGACAGATTTCTCTAACAATTTTAATTTTAGGTGGGCTTAATCTCACGATTCTAATCATGATATTATGTTATTTTTCAAATTGACCTCAAACTGGTGATAAAACATAGTATGAACACTTTTACCAATGAAACATGCATGGATGCCTATGCCCTTAATTCATACCCATACCTGCCTACTCCTCCTTTGATTGTCTTGCATCCACACATGGTAGCCATCATCCAAAGAGAATTCTCAAGAGTTGTCTAGCATGTTACATTAAAGGTGATTTTTAGGTTAATAGAGGCAGTTTATTGTAATATTAGAATAGTAAGGTGTTCATATGTAAATTTTGCAATCCAAAATTAAGTTTAATGGGGGTTGACTCTGGTCATGGGATTAACACAGACGAATCTTGGTAATAATAAAAAAAATGTAGTTATCTGTAATTACTACAAAGCACAGGAACAAATGTACTTATTTGTAATTGCTACAAAGCACAGCGCGGAAATTGTAAACACAAAATACAATTGTGGGAAAAGTTGTGTACTTATTTGTAATTGCTACAAAGCACAGGGAGGAAATTGTAAACACAAAATGCTAATGTGGGAAAAGTTGTGTACTTATTTGTAATTGCTACAAAGCACAGGGGGGAAATTGTAAACACAAAATATACTAATGTGGGAAAAATTTAAAATTCCGTTGCCGGGACTTGAACCCGGGTCTTCCGGGTGAGAGCCGGATATCCTGACCAACTAGACTACAACGGATTTGTGCTGTGAGCACTATCAAAGTCATATATAACTAATTATTCTAAATCATTTATTATTCCCTTAGAGAAGGAGATATCTGAACCATGTTTCATCCTCCTTAGATCTGGAAAAAACGATAAACATAGGAGAGTTGGATCACCCGAATCCATCTAAATCCAACCCTAGTAGAAAATATCAAACCAATCCCAACTTAACTAAACTAAAACCAAATCCGATTGGATTAATTAAATAGCAAACTAGATCCTAACCAAATCCAGTTAACAAGATTTACATCCAAACCCATGGCCCCAAAATTTGTAATCTCATTCTAATGACCATTTTTAAGAAGAGAAATTATCCAAGTTTGTGCGGCCCAATGTGCATAATTCAGTCCTAATTAGATTGAATACCTAAATTACTTATCTATTTATTGTACAATGTTCAATCCAGAGGGAAGCAAAAAACATTCCGGTGAGTACCAATCCATGGAGGGATGGATTTTGGTGTTAGGGGGTGGATTTATCATAGATGGGCACAAGTGGGCCCCACAGGCGGTCCCTCTACTTGAATAAGTTGCATGGATAGGAAGGACATTCCCCAAATTACATAGGGTCCGTAACATCAGCTACGTGGATAGGAAGGACATTTCCCAAATTACATAAGGTTTTAACATTCTATCACCTTATTTTCATTATCACAACCACTCAACATGGGCCTCCAAATAGAAAATTAGCTCAATTTAGTCCATCTTGCTTTTTTTTTTTTTATTGTACAAATATGGTGTAGGATACCCACACTTAAAATGTTCGAGTGATTAGAAAGTCTGGTATTGTTTTAGAAGTTTTTAATTCGAACTTTTGTAAGGACTTAAGGTGAGTTTGGTTTAGATTATTAGCATGGCTTTTTTGGCTTTTTGCTTTTCAAAAGCTTAAAAGTTATCAGAAGTTTGTTTGGATATCTCATTTTTAAATGGACTTTTTTGAAAGCAAAAGTTAAAATACACTTTCTAAACAAATTATTGAGGACCCACTTTGCTTTTACAAAGGGCTTTTTCACTTAAGCAGATAGCACAACGGAAAGAAACCGATAGCTCTTGAGGCTAGTGTGAATAAAAGAAATTTTATGTTTAGCAAGATGCTTCCCCACCTCGTATTTTCTTATCTCTCTCTTGCTGCCTTGCAAATAAGCTACTTTCTTCCTTTCATGCAATGGAGGAGAAAGAAAAATCAAGGCTCCTTTCATTTGGCAATTGCCATTGTTTCTTTACTTTCTCTCTAATTCTCTTGCTCTCTTCCTTTCTTTTTCTTGAGATCCTATTCATTACCCATGTTGCAGGTTTTCTAACTATGAGTTTTCCTATTAATATTTCTCATGTTGTATTAGGGCTTAAATTTAGGATTCCCTTGTAGCATGATGCGTTGATTCCTTCCAACTAATTTGTTTGCATGTATTTTGTGATGAATGGCTGGATGGTGTTCATGCCTTTTTTATTCTTCTCTTATTAAAGACTAGGGAAGAAAGGGAAATGTGAAGACGGTAGTGAAGACGGTAGCACCATAGCAGGTTTGGGTGCATGGAACTCGGTCATCGGGTCCACATGATGACAATCTAAACTATTTATATGAAATCCCACCACGTCCAATGGTATCTTGTCAAATTTAAGCCCTATATGAATGGTCCTACCATTAGATTGAGATTGAGTAGTTCTTCTTTGGCTTGGGTTCAAAAACTTCATACATAAAACATCATTGGAACTCTACTGTGAGGCCCCATGATGATAATACAAACCATTCATCTTGAATCGTATTCCCTCAAAACATATATCCACATATTTTATTTCAATAAGAGTGGGTCCTACCATTAAATTGCGCTAAATCATGTTTTCACCATGCACTCAATTTGAGGCGTGACCCACTTTTATTGAACTGAAATTGAAGAATATACCACTAGAGGGTGTGTGCCCCACAGTGGATTGCCATGCATTCAGATGGTAGAGAGGATCCTCCCTCTTTGAATGGATGTACAAATACATTGGCAAAGAGAAATCAATAACCTAAGCTTATAGAGATAGCCCAATATCTATACTCTACGGATCATCCATATGGGACCGTCTCTCTTTATTTTTTTTAAATAAAATTTCATATAAATTTATTTATTTTTATATTATAATAGTTGCTTTCTGCATGTCAAACCAAACAACCTTATAATGCTTTTATTGCTAGAAAGTATATGCAAAAATTTATCCAACCAAATGACATTTTATTTTAAAAGGCTACTTTGAAAAAGTAGCTTCAGAAGCTATTTTCATAAAAGCATGTTTGAATTTTAACAAGCTAAATCAAATACACCCTTAATCGATACGCATGGTTTGCGGATGCTTTTGTGTGTGTGTGTTTGTGTGTATTTATATGTCGAAATTAGAAAACCCGCCAACCCCACTTTAGTTGATTTTGGGTAAAACTTAGGATATATACACAAGTGCTCCTTTTATAATCAGTCTCCTTTGGAATCAGTAACATATTGTTCTAAGTATTCTTCTCTGTTTATGAGTTTATAGTTTTCCTTATGTTTAGTTGTGCTTCTTATTTCCTTAAGATTTCAAGTGCTGCTTGCTTCAGTGTTAAGAACCTTAGTTCTGATAAATCAAAGCAGTGTGGTGAGGATTACCGTTGAAGCCGCAGAAGGCGTTTTGGCATAGACCTCTATATACCACTGTATACTGCAGATTTGATTATCAAACCTAGTCTCTTACTCTTAAGCAATCATGTCTCGAATCTTTAGAAAAATAAGAGCCCCTTTTACCCCTGCATCATCTTCATCTAAAGCCATGTCCATAAAGAATATTGAAGAATTGGTTATGATAAAATTGATCAATCTATTTATGATTGGACTTTTCCAAAAAAAAGAAATTTAAAATAGGTACTTTTGATCTAAAATCAAGCTATATAATTAAGACTGTTGAACATACAAAATAAATAGCTGGAACTGTTAGAAATCTTTCCATAATAAGTCCTCAAACTCTTCAAGAATTAGTTTCCTAAGAATATCAATATATACACTTTGGCTTAATCCAAGTTGCAATTAAACCCTTAACTAGGTTAGGACTTAATACTAAAGTTCTAGTCTACGTTCAAGACAATCGCCATAATAATTTTAAAGATTCCTTAATAGGAATGGTTTATTCCAGCCTGGCCAATGAACCAACCTTTTTCAATTGCTTTCATAATTTTTCAGATTGCACTTCAGATCCTCTCTCTTCTGAAGCAAGTACCTTGAATGTTGAGACAAAGCGTCTTGATATGAAACCAGGTTGTCACAATCTTGCGGTCATCTATCGTGTTTATTATAAGGCCATGAAGTTTGTTGTCCCAGATATTGCTTATTCTCATCAAATTAAGGGTGGTACGACTCTTTTTCAAACCAATATCAGAAATAAAACTACTGTTCCAAAAAGAATTTGAATGGAATTCAATTGATCTCTCCAACTGCTCAAGGAGAGGGAACAATCCTATATGAATGGCATAATAGAAAAATCCTACATGAGGAGTGGGAAAAAATCCCCTTGGTCCGTCTATCCTTTTTTGCATGTTCTCTATTCCAAAACCGTTGGATCATAAATGCAGTTTAGAACATAAGTATTATCAGTACCCGCAAGTCCAAACTCACAAACGTAGCATAAGGCCATACACGTGGTTAAAGTGGGTGTCACAAATGGTTGAAATTTGATATATATCTTTTTCTTCCTAGATAGGGGACTCAAATACATGGGCTCTTAACACCCATGTCCCAACTTGCTTGATACAACTTGGGATAGGCCATAGATGGAATTTGGATTGAATGGTAGATGTGCTGTTGAGAAAATTGTTGTTGCTGATGTACGTTTGATATCCATTTTTTAGGGAGCCATGATGCTAGTGAGTAGGGAACCTTTGTTAGCGTTGGAGGTGTGGTCCACTTGACTGCATGCCCATGCATGGATCCCACCTCTGGAGTCCAAAGTAATTAAAGACTTCTCTTCTATTTGGTATTTGGAAATCTTTTTGGATTTGAAAACTAATAGTTACTTCCTACTCAAAATTACTAATAAGAGGGATAGTCGACCTAATCAACTTAGGATTTCCATGATGAGAAAGGAACTATCACAGGAATTATATATATATATATATTAAAGCTACAAGAATCGAGCCCTCTAGAGGGTGCCACATCGGCACACTTATTATTCTTTTTTTTATAAAGCATTATGTAATATTTTCAAAAAATTACAAGTGGCATGGATTAACTAAAATCTCTCCCTTTACCAATGGTCACCCTAAAATCACCCCTTTATATTTTAAAATATCTTCCTCTACCAGCCATCTACTAAAATTCTACACAGATTTTCAAATTACATCCTTAATTTTAGGAATGTGTAACCATTATCCTTGATTGACTATCATTAGTATGTAATCCCCATCCTTGATTGAAATCTTCTTACAAATCCCATAGTAATCCATAGTAATTAATCTTCCTAGAATTTTAAAATTTTGAAGATTTTAATAGCTGGCTAAGATTGGAGATGGATGTGGGTTTCTGAAGAGAATGGCCTGACGAGATGGATTTGGTTGGGTTTGGAAGGCTTTGTTCTGGATTTTTTATTTTTGACTATAGGTTTGAGGATTTCAGAACAGTGCCTGAGTGGATTAGAGTTCGATGGAGGTTAGAAGAATGTGAACATTTGGGTCTTCTTAATGCTTTGGTTGATTTCATATGGTTTTTCATGTGAAGGATAACTGTGCTCCAAGGGTCCTTTTTTTTTTTTTTTACTGAACTACTGATCTTAAGACATGGGTTTCCTTATATTTTAAATTGGGTGGTGGAGGTGATTCACATTTTGATTTTGGTGAACTCTAACAATATTTGACTTGAGATGATGAATGAGCACGTAATAACTTAGAGATGTAGATGATGGAAAAGCCTCTGGTTCAATACTCTTGTAATTCTATTTTTTATTTAATCTTTTTTTCAATTCAAGATTTATGTGATCAAGTAACCATGTCTGAGTTTAGATTTGTGGCCATGTTTCTCTGGTTTTGAGTTCTGATTAAAAAGTTGGGGCCCATTAAAAATTATTTCATTTTATTGTTGATGGATTGTATGCCTACTTAATATTTGTTATTTTCCTATCAATAGGTGGGGCCCACTAAAATTATTTTTTGATTTTTGTTTTTATTTTTCCAAGGACACTTTTGCTTTATCCGATTTTATATTTTTTTATTTTCATCATTGCGTGACCTAGTTAGATTGATCATAGAATTTTAAAAATGATAAACAATCTATTAATTTCTTAGCTTTTTAATGAATTTTTTTTCTTAACAATTTGTGGGGCCCATTGTGAAAGACATCTTTTCACACCATTTGGGGTGCCCCACTTTCATGGCTAACCAATTGTTCTTGGTACTTTTTCTATTCGCAATTGTCTATTATCATTTTCTTACTAGAAGTCAAGCTAAAATACCCTTATTTTTATAGGTTTTTTAAAAAAAATTTAAGCAAGACAATAATTCATTATTATTAAAACCCCTTAATAAACTTTTCTAAAATTCACTTACTAAAATCTCTCCATCTCTCTCTATTTTCAATATAGAAAAATTTAGGGCAGGGGGAAGGTTTGACTTTTCAATGCCATAAGAGCTCTCTTTCTCTCATGCCCTAACCTTGCACACCTTAAGTTAATTTTTGTTGATTATACATTAATGGGACCACCTGTTAGATCTAATCTGTAAAATCTTAGGTGCACTGATGGACCATGGCCTACCTGATCCGCGTTGTATGCAGTTTAATACATAATGCCATACTGAAACTAAGATCGTCCTAGCATTTTCAAGAAGCAAAGAACAATTCTTTGTTACAGTTTTTATTTATCTTATTTTTTATTCTACTTTTTATTTGAAACTAAGCTTAATAATAGTTCTTATTTAATTAGAGAATCATTTTCAACTCATTAACATAATCCATTGAAAAATACAACAATAAAATGTTGAGTCCTATTATAGCTCGAGCTAAGCACGGGCCTTTGTTGCTAGTCTATAAATATATGGGTCTATGGTAACTTATTTCACTTCAAGAGATTACTGCTTGGCTCTCTCATCACTTGCATGCATCAAGGACAAGTAGAAGTAAGTTAAAAGCCCGGCACGCGAATAGCTTGTTCTTCTCTACACGATCAACATATGATGGAACCGGATATGTGTGTAATTTATGTACTGTATCATTTAAATCTGATCCGTTAAAGTTGAACCTGTGATTATGGTAAATCTAATGTTGGTATCAGAGCCCAAGATTAAGGCCGTCAGATTCTAAATAATCAAATAATGGTTTACCGAATTGATGCATAATTTAATTTGTCTTATACGTATTTAAATTAAATATGAATTGTGGTTGCTATCAGTTAATGTGATTGACCACATAGCAAATCACAAACAGTATGGCAAATAAATAATTGCCCATTGTTTGACTTGTGCATGTTGATTGGCATCATGTGGTGTACACGCTCATAAGTCCGTAGCAATTTATTGCATAAAAGTTGCATATAACTTATGTAGTTAGAATACACATGTTTCTTTTGTTATATAATGACATTCATACTATGTGTTTTGGACATATGTGATGATGGAATTGAGAAAAGACATGATAGTATAATACTAAAACATGTGTTTATGTAACATTGTGTCTTGTAACTGTGCTAGTAGAGTTTTGCATGTGACATTACAGTGCATATACTTCGCTTTGGTGTATATCTACAATATAATTATTTATTATTATTTTATAGCCATATAAAAGGATGTTTCTACTATGAAGGGATGTTCTGAACTTATTACAAACCCGATTTTTAAGTGTGAAAGTATTGACATCATGCTCATGTCAACAGTCACACAGATCAATTATTTTAATAATTGAAATAGTAAATTGGTGATTGTAGAAACATCTGAACTCGAATTTTCAATTCGTTTTCTTTAATGAACTCCTAAAAGTCAGATCTACCAGATTAATGGTATGGATCAACCATCCAGAAATTTTAAATTAAATGGCATATTAATTGGTGCATGTTTAACTCATTAAAGATTAATTCCACACTTAATTTATCAAATATCTATTGATTATGAGTTAAGAAAAGTTCATGGGTGAATTTATATTTACATTTATGCCTAATTTAAGGGGAATCTATGGATGGATTAAAGAATACCTTAATTGTAAAGTATTAATTAAGGAAAACTAGGCTTGTGATTAATTTAAATAAAAGTTTTTTGGATAATTAATCACATATAAGAATAAAAAAATTAATATATTAATGATCTGTATAGTTTAGATGAATCAATTAATATTTGTTTGGATTTCTCTTTTTCACTGAAGCCCAACTTAAAGTTAAAGTGGGCAATTAATTTTTAATCTTTGAGATGAATAGATGAATATATCCAATCCAATTAAGGAGATATTTTTTAAATGGACTCATTAGATCATTAAATGTGCGATTATAATTTCTCATTAGTAAAATTCACAATTTGTCTAATTTGGATGTTGCCAAACCCAAAATTATGATATATTGTGTATTTTGTCTTAAATGATCACTATAATTTTGTGATGTTTAATTGCACCTAAATTGCATTTTAAATGTAAATTGAAGATTGACCCAAAGGCTCAATCATCTCTTGACCATTTGCAAACATGATAGGTTATGCTTAATATATAAGACATAAGCATATTTGATCTATACCTAAAGGTGTAGTCAACTTATTCATGACATATGCTATCAACCATAGTCTCATTAGTAAAGATAGTAATAAATTAACATGTCATTTATCCAAAGGTGATTCATGATGATATACTTATTACTCACCAATTTGAATATATTATATGTTTAAATTTAAATTGGATTATTGTTTTGCATGTTAAATCCAAAGCTTATATTTTGTGATGTTTTTATTTTCAGTTTCGAATTCAATTACATTGTCATCTTGTCTAGGATCAATCCCACTTATAGATGGATCAAACTATGCTGACTGGAAAGATATGCTGTCTCTTGCTTTAAGTTATTTAGAATTGGACATGGTCATAGAAAAACAAAAACCTCTTGTGCCCATTGAATTGAGTTCTGTTGCTAAAAAAACGGAATATAAAAAGTGGATGACATCCAATAAAGTAAGCTAAAAAATCATCACCAATTCAATATAAAAAAATATTCGATGGTCACTAGACGTTAAAGATTATACGGAGGACTACCTCAAAGCTGTTAGGATACAATTTGAGGTTACTGATAAGGCATTGAGATCCTTACTGATGTCTCGGTCAACTAATATTAAATACAATGGGGTCAAAGGTATAAGAGAACACATTTTAAACATGTCTAACATTGCGGCTAAGTTCAAGGAAGTTAATATGAGCGTTTTAGATGGGTGAATGATTCAATTAATCTTAGATTCTCTGCTGCCATCCTTTGGACCATTCAAGTAGCGTACAATCATAACTCACAACCGTAGACAGTTAGTGAATTGATTGCAAAATATGATCAAGAGGAAAAGAGACTTAAAGCTAAAGACCAAATTACAGTTAATTATGTCTTCCAGAGAAAAGCCAACGAAAAATATAAGCCAAAATATAAAGATAATGTGTATAAGGTAAAAGCAAAACCGGAAAAGAAGGAAAGGAAAAAGTAACTTTATAGAAATGTTTCTTCTGCGGTAAGAAGGGTCATTTTAAACAAGAATGTCTGAAAAGAAAGAATTAGTTCAAAAAGAGAGGTAATAATAGTCAAGTATCTTTTGTATGTTTTGAATCCAATTTAGTAGATGTTCCATTAAATACTTGGTGGGCTAACTCTGGAGCAACCGTTCATATTTTTGGTTGTATGCAAGGATTCCTTACAACCGATATAGAAGTGATGGCCAAAGAACCATCATGATGGGAAACCGACAAGAATCAAGAGTCGAAGCGATAGGGACTTATAGAATTATGTTGGACACTGGACTCCAACTGGATCTTCATGATACTTTTTACGTTCCATCCATTTTTAGGAATTTAATTTCCATTTTAAAATTAAATCAGTATGCTTATGCATTAATTTTGGTAATGGATTTATGAATCTTTATAGACATGGTATTTTAATTGGTAGTGGATCTCTATGTAATTATTTATATAAATTAAAGTTAGATTCAGTTTTTACACAAACCCTACATACCCAACATATTAATTATGGCATGAATGAGGACTTAAAGAGAAAACTGATAAAAGAGAACTCATCTAAGATGTGGCATAAACGCTTAGGATACATCTCAAAAGAGAGAATGATAAGATTGGTGAAAGATGGGTTATTATCAAACTTAGATTTCACTGATTTCGGTGTCTGTGTTAATTGTATCAAAGACAAACAAATAAAGACAATCAACAAAATAGCCACAAGGAGTTTAGGACTTCTCGCATTGATTCATGTGGACATCTGTAGGGAATTGTATATACCTTGTTTTACTGAAGAAGAGTATTTCATAGCCTTCATAGATGACTACTTATGGTATGGATATGTCTATCATATTAAAGATAAATCTGAAGCTTTGAATGTCTTTAAAATATTCAAGGTGGAGATAAAGAGACAATTAAACAGAAAAATTAAAGTCTTGAGATCAAATTGAGGTGGTGAATACTATAGCTGATATGATGAATCAGGCCGTAACCCGTAGCCATTCGCTAGATTCCTAGAAGAAGAAGGCATTATTGTTCAATACACAGTACCAGGAACCCCTTCAACAGAATGGTGTTGCTGAATGGAGAAATGGAATACTTGTGGGTTAGAACCATGGTGAGTAATACCAATTTACCCAATTCAATGTGGGGAGAAGCATTGAATATGGTTATTTATTTTTTGAATCGTGTTCCTACTAAGGTGGTCCCTAAAACCCCATTTGAGTTATGAATAGGTAGAAAACCCAGTTCAAACCATTTTAGAGTCTGAGGTTGTCCATTTGAAGTAAGAGTCTTCAATCCACATGAAAAGAAATTAGACCTGAGAACTGTTAGTGGATTTTTCATTGGTTATCCGCAAAGGTCTAAAGGGTATAGGTTTTACCGTCTAAACCATAGTGTAAAGATCGTAGAATCTAATTACTTTAAATTCTCGGAGGATCATGAAAACAGTGGGAGTCATCATACTAACAACCGTACTTTTCATGAAATTAGGGAATAAATTTTGTTGTCTAATGTAGATGATGGTGTTGAAATTCCTCTCAATATTACTTATAAAGATAACTTAGAAAAGGAACAATCTATTAACATAGAGACACTCCCAGAACAGACTGTCTTAAATGATCCAATCATGAATGATGCACAACAGAATGTTGATGAAATAGATACGGTAGAATTAAGAAGGTCCACTCCAGAGAAAAGGCCTACAATATCGGATGATTATGTTGTGTATCTTGAGGAAACAGATATTGGAATGACGGAGATCCAAGGACATTCAAGGAAGCCATGAATAGTAAAAATTCTGATAAATGGCTAGATGCAGTGAACAATGACATTAAATCCATGGTCAATAATGACGTTTGGGATCTCGTCGAATTACCTGTAGAGTCTAAAGCTGTTTGCTATAAATGATTCTTTAAGACCAAAAGGAATTCTAAAGGGAATATCGAACAATTTAAAGCCCGACTTTTGGTTAAGGGTTTCACTCAAAGAGAAGGCAGCGATTACAATGAAACCTGCTCATTCATATCAAATAAGGATTCATTCAGAATAATTATGGCACTTGTAGTACACTATAATTTATAGCTACATCAAATGGATGTTAAAATAGCATTTTGAAATGGGAATCTAGAAAAGGAAGTTTACATGGTTCAACCTGAATGGTTTATTGAACAAGGGAAAAAAAGTTTAGTATGCAAATTAAAGAGGTCAATATATAGACTTAAATAAGCTTGCAAACAGTGGTACTTAAAGTTCAATTAAATCATCAAATCTTTTGGTTTTACCAAAAATATTGTATACCATTGTATATCTCTTAAAATCAGTGGGAGCAAATTTATAATATTAGTCCTATATGTTGACGATATCTTATTAGCTAGTAACCATCCTAGTTTGATCCGTGAAACCAAGGATTATCTTAAGGCAAACTTTGATATGAAAGATTTGGGCAAAGCATCATTTGTAATGGGCATTGACATATATTGGGATCGCTTTCGAGGATTACTTGGGTTGTCTCAGGAAGCCTATATCAAAACAATCCTCAAAAGGTTTAATATGCAAGGCTATAAACCACGAGATGCTCCCATAATCAAGGGAGACAAATTTAGTAAAAACTAATGTCAAAAAAATGAAATAGAAAAGAAGCAAATGGAAAAATGTCCTTATACAACAGCTGTCGGCAGTTTGATGTATGTTCAGACATGTACAAGACCAAACATAAGTTTTGTAGTGGAAATGCTTAATAAATAGCAAAGTAATCCGGGCATGTTTAACTGGCAAGTAGCAAAAAACATATTGCGTTACTTAAACAGTACTCGAAAATATATGCTCACATATAAAAGATCCAATCACTTGGAGGTGATTGGATATTTAGATTCAGACTTTGCAGGATGTTCCGACACTAGAAAATCTACTTCAGCATATGTTTTCCTACTAGCAGACAGAGCAGTTTCGTGGAGGAGTACAAAGCAAACTCTAACTACTCCATCTACATTTCACGCAAAGTATGTGGCCTACTTTGAAGCCACGGGCATGCATTGTGGATGCATAATTTCATCTCAGGACTTTAGATTATGAGTTGTATCTTGAAGCCACTGATGATTTACTGTGACAACTATGCAGCAATGGGTTTTGCCAATAATGACAACTGTTCCAGCAATTTAAAGTATTTAAAAGTTAAATACTTTGTACTTAAAGAACAAGTACAAAATGGTTTAGTGTCTATTATTGGAGCTCCGACGAGTCTCATGATAGCTGATATATTAATGAAGGTATTAGTACCTAAAGCTTATAAGGAACATGTTGTAAATATGGGCCTATAGGATTTGCCTAATTACAGTCATTATATGTTATGTTAACACCATTAAAGAGATCATTAAAGTTGCAAACTTTTTCATTTCATATTTCATATTTCTTATATTACTTGCACATATGGTTAATTATTGTGGAAAAGAGTAAGAATGTAAAGTTATGACATTACAGTACCCACCAAATTAGAAATATCATGTTAAGAATCCTAATTTTATCCTCATTAAAGACTTGGTTAAACAAAGATGTTCTTTTTGTGATCATGAAAGGGAGCGTGTCATTACAGATGTGTAATTACTATGCTTCGCATCAACAAATTTGTTTTATCACGTAGTAAAGATTTAGATCCAAGTCTGAGTGGGAGGAGTTTTATTAGTGCACTTGTCAAAGTTAATTTTTTCCAAACTTCTAAGTCCAAATTGAGTCATTTTTTTAAAAAATAAATTATTTTTTATAAAATAGTTGTAATAATAAATTGATAATGTGATTTGCGGTCAATTGGCTCAAGTAGGAGAATGTTAGCATTAGATGTGTGGTCCATTTCACTGTATGCCCATGCATAGGTTCCGCCTTTGGAGTCCAAAGCAATTAAAAACTCATTTTCTATTTGATATTTAGAAATTCTATTGGACTTGGAAACTAATAGTTATATCCTACTCAAGATTACTAATAAGAGGGATAGTCCTAATTAACTTAGGAATTCCATGATGAGAAGGGAACTATCACATGGATATAAAAATATATGGGTCTAGGGTAACTTGCTTCAGTTCAAGAAATTACTGCTTGGTTTTCTCTTCACTTGCATGCATCAAAGAGAAGTAGAAGTGAGTTGAAAACCCCGCATATAAATAGTTTGTTCTTTTCTACACAATTAATATATGATAGAGCTAGGTATGCGTGTAATTTATGTATTATATTATTCAGATCTAATCCGTTAAAGTTGATACTGTGATTATGGTAAATCTAACAACCTTTTCATATTTGGTATGCAAGCAAGAGGGTCAGGGCCTCTGACAGGCCAGTCATGGGAAAAGAAACACAAAAAAATTCTAGGCCCCATGAAGAAAGAAGCCTGCTTTCGGAGAAGTGAAGCCAATGGATCAAACCCTACCCTACATAAATAGATGAGAATAAAGGTTTCCCACCAACTAGGCAACCTTTTAAGTTCTCAACAGGGAACCTGAAGTTTCTGGCTTCCCTCCACACGTGCATATCACATGTTATTTATGCTTTGCCTCGTAGTGGTGCAATTGTCCTGGGAATCATTCATGCTTTTAAATTGAAGAGGGAATATCAAAGATGTTTCTACACTACATTCGCACAATACAACCTTTTTTTCTAACCTTCTGTTTGAAGCGTTCTCCCATCTTTTTCTCGTTTCTTCTTAAGTCCTGAAATAGTTGGGACAACATGACTTGGTGTACAAACAGGAAAGAGCAGAATATCAACTACGAAACTTCTTGCCGTGCTTCAAAAGGCTATCAATACTAAAAACTAGTGGCAAAAAGGTCGAAAGCCCAGGTCCTTACAAACCCGTGTTTGGTAGTTTTGTTTTGTTTTGTTTTGTTTTTTTTTTTTTGATAATATGATGAACATAATATAACTCAAAAACAAGATTAAGTGCGCCCTTACGTAACTAACCTTTCTTATTATTTGTTTACGGAGTCTTGGATCATCTTAAGCTTAGACGAGGAGGAAAAAGTATAAGGCCAAATTTAAATTGTACAAATAAATGTTCTACTCCTAAATGTAACAAGGCCAAATTTCACCCCATAGGAGTTGGACCTTTATCAGATTGTCCACATATTAAACACAGTTATTGTCATTGATATATTACAAAAGAATAAAATTTGTGTTTTACCTATGATTGATTTGATGGTGGGACGAATTTTTGTTAGAATAAAATTTCTCAACATTTCATTCAAAACGGAGACCGATTTAATCTTATGCGGTTGAGGTTTTTTCGTTAAGTTGGCTGCAGTGTAGAGCCTTCTGAAGTTTTTGTGGTCCCAGGCGTGCATTCAGCTCTTGTTAAGGATGCAATCAAGGATGCCTGTCCCTCTCTAGCTTCTCGATTATAAGAATGAATCAACTTTAAAGAAAAGGATGTGGGAACAGGAGCTTTCCGGGAAAGCGCAGAAGGCCTACACTCTTCCAGAAATGTAGGACATGGCCTGCGCAGAAATTTCTGAGTATCTACATATGGCTTACTTTTCTGGGCTTTTTGCATAAAGAGATGTTAATTTCTTTTCATGGTCGGTTTGGTCTCTTTGTAGGGTCGGTTGGGTTTGAACCAAGAGCATCTTTTTAAGGTCGGTTGGGTTTGCACTTAGTTGAGAAGAACATCAAGTCAGGGCCGGTGAAAGTTTTCTTCCACGCTTCTCATCCAAGTAGACTCGGGGACCAAAGTAGAGAACTTTTCTTAGGGAGAACTTCATTTTTTTTCAGTTTATTTATTAAAAAGAAAAAACAGAAATAATTTTTCTATTCATTATTTGACTAAAAAATAGAGAAATGACTTAAAAATACTCTTTTATCTTGTGAACTTAAAATTTTATGATTGAAAAGTCAGTCACATTTAACTTCCTAAAAGTTCAAAATCTCCCACTTAGCTTCATCCATTAAAAATTAAATATTGAAGAAAAATATGATTATAAAAAAGGTGGTGAATTCACTAGAGAATTGCCCACTTGAGGTTTCTCACCATTTTTTTTTATTTTTTATTTTTCACTTTACTGGGACTCTTCATTTGTCATTTTCTCTACATCCAAACATGTCCTGTGATTTACTTGGCCTAGCTAGGTTTGAACCCGGCCTCTAGTCCACAAAAGAAAATGACCGTCAATTGCGCCATATTTGCCAGTTGGATGGTTCTATCTCTGCAGTACATGGATGGGCTATTGTTGCAGTTACATCTTCACCGTCCATTAGCAGGCCACTGTTTGAATGGTCACAATTTTTGGCACAGTATAAAGCAAGGGCCATCAGATCCACGGTCAACCCCTGGTCCCCCGGGGTGGATCTAGGTGTTAGCACATGGGTGCGACCGTACGCACTTGCAGTGTGATTTGCATAATTTCTTAAATTAGATCTGAAAAGATTTTATTTTAATATTATTTGACTTCTTTACCCCACCCTTATCGCACCAGATGAAAATTTTGGGTCTGCCACTGCTCCCATGTAGAATAAGTTGTGGATCATGCAGAAAAAGTCAGGAACATGTAAACCTCCTACAAGCTGAAGTGAAATCACAATGGCTTGGCTTCCACGCCAATCCAGAGATCAACATAAATATGAGGGACAGGAGGAACTCTTCCATGCAAAGACTTCACTGACATCAACTCGTAAGGAACAAGAGGAACTCTTCCATGCAAAGACTTCATTGACTTCTACTCATAAGGAACAAAAGGAACTCTTCCATGCAAAAGACTTCATTGACATCTACTCCATTGTATGGATAGTTGCAATCTTGCTATCTCTATTGCCGCAGAAATGAGGAAAAAATTGCTTCTTTTTGTTGGGTCTCCACTGTTTCGTTGGATAAACCATAACCTCATTGAATTACAGAAGATTTACTCCGAGACCAAAAGATTTCCGCCTAATGGATCTTCTGGTCTTCGCGTTGTTGAAGACTGTAAGCCCTGCAAAAAGCAAATTCCACCTTCGGCTGTGTTGACAGTTGATGACATGGAGGTGGTTGTGGAGAGGCTTGGGATGGGGAGCTTTAGTGAGGAGATTGAAACGCCATGCGATGTTTTGGAGGGCGTCTCGGACTTGCTGGAGCAGAAAGAAGCAAGTTTGGAGGAACTGAGGGAAGCTTTTGCTGTGTTTGACCAAGATGGAGATGGGTTCATTAGTGTGATCGAGTTGCAATATGTTATGTGTAGATTGGAGTTAGCAGAAGGCATGAAGTTGGAAGACTGCGAGAAGATGATCCAAGCTGTCGACAGAAATGGCGACGGTAAGATTGATTTCTATGAGTTCAAGGACATGCTCGAGCATGTTTACTAGCAGTCACAGCGACTAATTTCTGTCATACTGGGAAAGACCAGTACATATATCATGTATTATGGAAATAAATTACAACAATGTCTGAACACCTCTCTTGTTCCTTATTTTCTTTTCCTTTTTTTTTTTTTTGTCTCCTCTTTTAATGAAATCATTGTTACTGCTATAGTGCACATGCGGAAGTACTCAACATCATCACACACACAAAAGACAAGAAAAAAATACAATTTTGATATACAGTTTTTATGTATTTATTACAAGAACTCCCGCTCCTCTAACACTTAGCTCCTCAATCTTCATAGATCTTAATCTTGCTCTCTCATAGTACCCTACCATACGTGGTGTGTCAACACCACCACAAGGAAGAGAGCTCACACCTCTCTAAACCCTACATGGCCTTACATTGTTAACACCACGGGGAAGAGATCTGTCACATCTCCTACACAGAGTCTAGAGTCATATTACATGAATATATAATGTATACTTTTTTAGCCACCAAGAAAGCCCCGGTACAAAGACCAAATTACCCTTGACCCTAACCTTGTCATTGGCTAGACCAATAAATCAATCCGGCTAAACTAGAATACAAGACATAAACCTAACAACCGCTTCAAGAAAAAAGAAAGAAAAAAAAAAGAAAAAAGAAAAAACAAACTGAAGTATATTAGGTTCTTTATGCCATAAAATTGCCAATTTTCAGATGTTCTGGCTTCTTCACCATAAAATGTGCTTTATAATTTTTGGATAGATGGAAGTAGTAATAATAAATTTGAAGAACTACAGCCTATTTAAGGATTTTTTTGACTCAAAATTAATCAAAATGGGGCCAGAATTCATGTGCCCACCTGCCAACCCCAATGTAGTTGGGTCAAGACTTTGATGATGATGGCAAGTTGCAGTGAGTGGATATGATCATTGCCATCATTGAATACTTATTCTCCTTTGTAAGCTCACTGAGACCTGTGCACCTATTTGTTGACTCTGCAATTCATCACTCTTGACCTGCAGTAGCTGCAGTAAAAGACATCTCCTCCGAGTCTCTGTAGTCTGTACTCCATCTCCTGAAGTAATTTGGTAAACTCCGATCACTACATACACAAATTAAATACCTTTGTGCCACTTGTACTTGTAGCTGCATGTGAGACCTGAAACAACTCTCATGACGAGAGGTGCAATATGGAATTTTTATGAAGCTTTTTAAAACTTTATGTTGGAAATAAATAACTGGTCATAAATTTAGTGTAGTTGATGGGACATGGAGTGTCATCCTTTTGGTTCTTGAAAACTAAATGTGAACAGGACTTTCGGAAAAGAAGTTAGCATAGTGGCTAGTGGACTCGATGATTTGAGAGATTTCATTTCACACAATAATGTCTATTTGTAACCTGGAATTTTGGGTTGGGATTATATGGCGTTTTTGCGACAGTAGGACTATGCAATAGAGAAAATTATTCTGATTTTCCACGAAGCCCACCATTTCGATGTTTGGTGTGACATATTTTTCTTAGAGAGGGGATGAACTGATTTTCCTCAATAAGAAGATTTCAATTTCCCATGGGATGGGTATATTGAAGAGATCCCATCATCATCCAAATGCCATTTGTCACCATCTGATGAAACCTTACCAAGTCAACAATCTGCTGGAGTTAAAACCCAGTCAATGAAACTTTTGCAACAGTCTTTCTAGACTTGTGTACACTCATAGTCATCTAAGCAGTTCTGCAGAATTCAAATATTAAGGACTTTTATAACAATATCTCACACAATGTATTAATGAGTGAGACAGAGACATTAGCTTTCACAGAAAGGTTTACCCAGTTTATGAATAAATTATTGTCAGACAATATTCTCCTCTTGAATACAATTGTCTAAAGGGTGGGCATATGCAGGTGTCCTCTCTGTTTCCACTCCCATGGAAACAGAGCTCCTTGGGACACATAATCCTCTTATTGCACTAACAGGGCCTTTGGAAATCCAGAATTCTCATCATTCCCAAGAAAAATCTAGCATTTAAAAGTGTTAGTATTTTTGGAATTGCAGAATCTCCTTTGTATTACTAATTCAGAAATTTTATTAGAAGAGGATATCCAGAATCTCAAGAGTACCAGCAGTTTAAAAATCACAGTAGATTTTTTTTTCTTTTCCGATGGTTACTGAGAAGGATTTTAGAAATCACTTTCTGGTAGATGTAATCACTGAAATAGCAGTATTTGGATAGTTACTAAGATTTTTGAAATGCCGGTATTTCAGACTGCTGGATGGCAAATATGAAAGAATAGGAACATTACCATTAAGTAATAGTGACTGGCGATGACTGCTTTGATGAAACAGAAAATGGAAAATGAAATGAAAGGTCTAAAACACACTTAATGACATATTCAAACAGCTAGACAAAATATTTTGCATCTCATAAGAAGTGGACTAACTAAGAGCATAGGTCATTATATAACCCAAATTGTTCTATTGCCTTTACAGAGCATAGTATCTGCCATTCTAAGGGTTTTCCAAAAGCCAGCTTCAAGACTCCAAACTCGGAATTTTTATTCTCGAGACCACAATGAATCAATCACAAGAGGACACGCAAGCCTCAATAACCAATACAAATTACTCAAAAGAAAACAATGTTTTTGATAAATTGTGCACTTATAGAGACATAATCCCACCTTGAAACATGTGAAGATTATGTAAATATGTCTACATACATTCATGGAGAATCCTCCTTTGGTCCATCAGTCTTCAACACTCTTAGATGGGCCATCAGTCTCAAGTTTCTTCTCAGATTCATCTGTTTTGCTGGGAAGATCCACCTTCTCAAGCCTTGAAACCCGAAACATTGCTAAATGGGTATCACCTGAGACAAGGAAAAACAAAATCAAGTCAGCTCTGTTCACATGGACAACATTTGGATGTGACAAATTATAGTGTAAGGCTTTACTTCACAAAATTCAACCAGCATGACCAATAAAATGGACTTTCAGTTAGCTCAGTATTGTAAAGGTGGCAACCTTAAGGTAATAAGCTATTGAGACTAGTGGCTGCATCAAAGAATGGACCAAATTCCAGTTTCTCCCATTCCAGATTACCCTAACCATCCAATGATAATCAGCAACGACAACTAACTTTCATTAAGTGGGGGCTAATTCAAATCATTATAACTTATGATAATCCAACGAGGTAGATTTTTGGGCAATCTCATTTATCATGGGGCCTGCCACAAGAATATGGAGCAATGGAAGGTTAACCCAACACATCATGGCTCAAAATATAGATGTGCTACATATCAAGTGACTATGATAGTATGATACATATCAGAGTGTCAAGCTCTGGGTATCGACTGTGTGTATTTGCAGCCCTCAATTTCCAAAGTTTAGAACAACAGAGCTGTAACGACTAGTGCTTGTCAGCCTCATAAGACGAACACTTATGCAACAATAGTACAAAATAAGCTCCAGAACATATTTCTCTCTTTTTTTCTCCTCTGCTTTTTCACTGGTTTCACTAAATACAGTTGCAGATATATTCGGCTTATTCACTCTTAAACTTCTGCAAGATAAGGCAAACCAGAGTTTAAGAGTGTAATAATAATGGCTTCATGTTGTATCTTGAAAAAAGAAACATTTTATTTATTTTAATAATTTCTGCCTGCTACAAATCCTGCAGAGATGAGTTTTCCATCATGCTGGTATGTTTTCAGATCAATGAATTCAAAAATCTATGCTTAACATTAGTTCCCACATTACTATAGCTACATCAGTTAAAATTATATAAAAATAATTAGATTATAGTTTTTGTAACTTTCTTTAGTGCATAAACAATAATTATGGCCTATGAATCTGTGATAAGAATGAGACTACGTCTATTTAACATGCTACTCCAGTTTTATAAGTTGCCACTGATCTAGGTCCTAAAATCTTGTTTATTTAAAGTAAACCAAGTTGTTAAAATGAAGCATTCGGCAGATTATAATCATATAAAAGCTGGCATTCAGGAAAAGATGAATACCAAATATAAGACTACTTCCCGGTGGTACAGTGGTAATGGCACCAGGTCTTAGCTTCTTGTCGTCAACAAATGTTCCATTTGTGCTGTCTAAGTCTACAACCAGAAGATTTCCTTCTTTCTTCTCAAGACGAGCATGCAGACCAGAAACTGTTGAAATTTGAAATAATCAGATAAGTAAACCATGACCCAATACAAAGTAAATCTCTTGCAATTAAAACACATGAAGGAAAACATAATCATTTGATGTAATAACACCTTGTTAGTTCACAAAGAAGAGAAGTTTGCAATGATAAACTGGATTTACCAAGCTGTTTGCATGGCAGGCCCAATCATGGGAGCAAAACCACAAAAAATTCTCCCAATGAAAAACCTTGATCATATGAGTTTTGGATGGATCATTTAATTTGGAACAATGAAACTTACTGGGCATTTGAAAGCATCAACCAATAATCAGGGACATTTGATAGGTATTGCAATATAATATCCCTTAACATTCCCTTTAATCAAGCATCACATAAGACCTCATTTGAGAAATGGATACTAAGCAAAAGAATTCTTGTCACAGTTAAAAATATCATTTTGAACAGAATTCCTCCTTTAATGAAGAAAAAAGATGGAACTGTTATAAACTCTTATCTTCATACTGTGAAACATTAAATATCGAAGTGGCATGCATGGTAATTGGGGAATACCTGTAGCAACAGGGATTACAATATCGGCTTTGTCAGGAACACGGCCCACAGTAACCACATTCTGGTGACAGAAATTCATTTTTCATCAAGGGGAGACAAGCTATACATGTAGCAAATTCCCAAAGTGTTCATGATAAATACTTTCCAACAGTAAGAACACTTACTGAAGCTATCTCAAAGGCATTGGGCAGAGGCACTTTAAACCCTATATGTCTGCAATCCCCATCACCTGTAAAATGTCTTTAAGTGATTAGATTTACGTGAATACAGAATGATTGATTAAAAACTGGCATTTAGGCAATCCAACAAATATATGATGAACATAAAATTAGTAAGTGGCTCACTGGTGACACAAAATTCTATGAAAAAGAGAACTGGGCTGAAGTTGAACTGGCTACAAGTTTCAGCAAGATAGCCGAATCATCGGTTGACACCACTTACCTGGTGGCCCCACGTTAGATTGGCCACACTAGAAAGGACAGTTTGATTGGTGTCCCAACTCCTTCAAACCAATATTTGTTCCCGTTCTTTTTTAAAATTTTTTGATTAGATAGTCAGGATCCTTGGATCACAGCAATTTCCGGGCAATCTGATTTTTGTGCAAATAGGTGGATGGTCTAGATGAATTATCAGGGTAGGTTTTTCATGTTTCTATGGTGTTCAAGACTAATAATCTATAGATGTATGCATACAAGCAGGAAATTCAGATAATTAAAACCCACATAAGCCATCAAATGCAACAGAAATCACAGTAAATTTTCATATTTCCCTTTCATTTATGATCCAAATTAAGATTCTCCAACACACACACACATCTACTATTTTTTTTTAAGCTGAGGCAGTGAAGGTCAAGAATTTATATACCTATGGGTTCAAGAAGCCATCTTTCTTCAGACTCTGATGAAGGGATGTCAGAAGAACTAGTAGCCTCTACTGGTTTGAGACTCCTCAGCTGTCTTGCCTTGAGTTGGGGCAGCTGCTTGCTTGGAGAATAACAGTTGAAGCAATGAGAAGATGGAGGAGAGGTGGTGTGTTGGGACTGAGAAACAGTGGGGATAAAAGGGAAAGAGGACAAGGAAGGTGGCCTAGTAATAAGATTGAAGTGGGAGAGAGTTGGGGCTGCTGCAGCTTCCATTTCCACAGATTTTTGAGTTCAGAAATCAGCCATGTAGGCTCCAAAAGCTATTTACATCTTGTGGATGATGGACAAAGTGCTGTTTCTTTATCTTTTCAAGAAAAGTGGAATCTGACTGCCAAACCCAAAGGGCCCTAGTGAAAAATAAACAGTGGGGTCCGGCTGCAATGGATGCTTTCATGTGTTCCACATGTTTTGCTTTGACTATATCTATGGGTTTGCTTGAGTTTTTCTCATCAAATCCAAGCATCATGACTCATCATCATGTCAGTTGCCTCTCTCTCATCTTACTATCGCTCCTTCTTAAGGGACTGCAGCCGTGCAGGGTCCCTCCAGGAAGGGCATAAGATCCATGCCCTTGTTATTAAGAATGGAATTGCAGCTTCCCCTTTGGCCTTCATTTACAATGCTCTTCTTAGTCTCTACTCTTCGTGTGGCAGCATCAACGATGCACGCCAGGTGTTCGATCAAATCCCTCAAAGCCACCGCGATGTTGTCGATTGGACCACCTTAATTGCCTGCTATGCGCGCAGCAATATGCCTGCTGAGGCCATGAGGCTCTTCCATGCCATGGAAGGAGAGGCGGGCTTGCGGGCTGATGAGGTTACCATGGTTAGCCTCTATAGCGCCTGCGCACAATTGGGCGATGTGTTGACTGGGGCATGGGCTCACCTCCGAATGATCAAAACTGGCTTGCAGTTTACAGTCTCCGCACGCAATGCGGCCATGGACATGTATGCCAAATGTGGAAGGATGAGCGATGCCCGGCAGATGCTCCGAGAGATAACCTGCCCCACTGTTGTATCATGGACCATAATTCTGACTGGTATCCTGAAATGGGAGGGGATCAAGAGCGGTCGTCAGTTGTTCGATGAAATGCCTGAGAAGAATGAGTTCGCGTGGACTGTCATGATCGCCTCCTACGTCGAGAGTGGCTTCCCAAGGGAAGCAATGTCACTTCTTTCTCAGTTGTTGGGATTCTATGGTGGTGGTGATTTTGCTTTGGTAGTCCTAAACCATGTGACCCTCTGTTCCATTCTATCAGCTTGTTCTATGTCAGGAGATCTGACCATGGGCAGATGGATCCATGCCCATGTCATAAAGACAAGTTTAAGGATAGAGAAGGATGAGCATCATCTTAGGGTGTGCACAGCATTGGTGGATATGTATGTTAAATGTGGGAGGATAGATGTTGCTCGACGCCTGTTTGATGGAATGACCCTTAGGAATGTTGTGACTTGGAATGTAATGCTGAGCGGGCTTGCTATGCATGGAAAAGGCAGAGATGCATTACAACTCTTTAATCAAATGCCTCTGGAAGTGAAACCGGATGATATCACATTTGTGGCCATCTTAAGCGCATGTAGTCACTCTGGCCTGGTGGATGAAGGTCAACGATACTTTCATGTCCTTGGCCCAGTGTATGGTTTAGAGCCCAAGGTTGAGCACTATGCTTGCATGGTGGATCTCTTGGGCCGAGCTGGACTGGTGGAAGAAGCTGATGCACTAGTGAGGGAGATGCCAGTTCGTCCCAATGAGGTGGTGCTGGGAGCTCTCCTTGCTTCCTGTAGCCTTCATCGCAAGCTCCCTCTTGGGGAGCGCCTGCTGAAGGAGCTTGTCCAAGTGGATCCTCTCAACACACAGTACCATGTGTTGTTATCGAACATGTATGCGTCTGCTGGGCGACAGGGCGAAAGCAATTCTCTAAGGCAAGAGCTCATGGATAGGGGAATTCAAAAGACCCCAGGCATGAGTTGTATCCATGTGGATGGGCAGGTATATTGGTTCAGTGCAGGGGACAAGTCTCATCCTCAGGCTAGAGAGGTGTATGCCATGTTAGATGAGATGATCCAGCTGTCACGGATGCTAGGTTATGTGCCTGTCATCGCTGTTCGACGCAGTTTCAACCAGAGTGCCAATGATGACGAAGAGGATGAGCAGTCACTCTTTTCTCATAGCGAGAAGTTGGCAATTGCATTTGGTATTATTAACATGAGACCTGGTTTAGCTCTCCGCATATTTAAGAACCTCCGCATCTGCCAAGATTGCCATTCTTTTGTGAAGCTTATTTCTAAAATATACCAACGGGAGATCATCATCAGAGATCGAAATCGTTTCCACTGCTTCAAACATGGATCATGTTCTTGTTCTGACTACTGGTGAGGAATTCTGCAATTGTCTCCCGTGACATCATATTTGGTTGGGGACTATGGATTAGTAAAACTTGATTGGAATTTGCATCCAGTAGTAGAAAATCCATGTATTGTAATATACCTTACAACCAGAACTTGATAATGCATATCTATCAAAAATCATGGATGAACATTAAAAGTACACTTTGAGTGAATGTGATTAGCTGCTCCTGCTCTCTACGTACTCCAACCAAATCAAGCATTTTAGCCTATGAGCGAAATGATGAGTTTCATAAAAAAAGAAGAGACCATCCATGATTATGAATCTTGTATGTGATGCCCACAAGTAAGGAAAAGAAGGAAGAAAAGAGTACAGTTAAGTTTAATGCAATAGTGATAAGAAAGCATTCGGAGAGAATGATGTGGCAAAATTATGTTCTTGGGACAATTCCCGTGGTATATAATACACTATTTATACATCAAAATATGTAGTTGAATAAGTTACTATGAGCTTGCATCTCTAAACATAATCTGCACAGAGTGTAAGTCGCCAATTCAGAATTTCCACATGCAGATATCCTCTTTTTATAAAATGTAGAAGGTGCCACTGCAGTATTACCTTACTGAGTCCATAAACCCTGAGGGGGAGTTTGTTTTCACACAGTGACACACAGAAAAAAATTTTCTCTGCCTTTTCTCCACATGCAAACAATCCTCTAGGGAATCACTGGTACTGGCTGGAAGTGATATTATTGGTTAAATATCATAACACAATACATAAATGCACAAGTAAATAAATCTTTGTAATTAATACTATGTGAATATTGGAAATCAATTACAATTCATTTCAAAGAACATTGGTCGAGAGACTGATTCCACAGGGAAGCCCATGGATTATCATTTCCTTCTCTCTCTGCATTTGTTGGCTAGAAATCTCAGTGTGATTTATGAAGCTGGATTTGAAGATCAGGCAACATGACAACATCCTGGAGTTGAAAACGACACAAGCAACTGGTCGAATCCATTTTTTTACTGTGCATGATTCCCCAATTTAATAAGGCGAAAGAAGTTGCTAAATGCAAAAAGTGAAATCAAGCATCGATAATTTTCTTGTGAAGCATGCCTAGGCTTCTTAGCCTATAACTAAGCAGGTTGGGGCTTTACTTCTTATATTTGTAATATGAGGAAACTGATATGCTAGTAACATTTTATTATTGACGGGCAATCAGATTAAAACAACTAGTATCTTGTTTTTAGTTTCGTGTATGCCTTCCGTTTTATCATATTAGATTAGTACCTCCACTTCTTGGATCATTTAATTTCATCTTTATATTTAATAATAGAAAAATATCCAGTGTAGAGCATCTTCCCACTACCATGCTATCTCTAATATTGTTAATTTTTTAATTTAATTTTATTTAATTTTATTTTTTTAGACGGATGACTAACATTGTTATTTATCCACGTAGAACTAATGGTGCAAGGCTACTGCACAGAAGATTGTTGAACAGATTTTATTGCCAGAGGAAATCCGCTATGGGCTTGAGTGATAAGCTGCTAAATTGCGGTGGCTATTGTTGCTAAACGTGCCAATGCACGAGATGTTAATGCTTTAAGGTTAGCAGCTTTCACTCCAGGTTTCATTTTGATCAGTAATCAAGTTGGGTAGCAACCATAACTATATTGTGTGTTTGTTACATTCTTTTTCAACTAAAGATGATCCAGGCTTCTATGGGAGTGATTTGGGCTGGGTAGCTTGCCGTTAATTGCATGGTACATCAAAGAGTAGATACATAAAAGTGCTCATCTTCATGGACTTGACCCCTCTTGTGGGAGGCCTTTGCTTGGCAAAGAATACCCTGTAGAATCTTGCAAATGCATTTGGTGATGTATCAGCGACCTGGAAGACTGCTGATCATGTAAGGTCTCTTTGGCTTTATCATTTAACACCTGAACAGGTGATATATCCATCAATGAAATTGTTGGTTTTATTGGTTTTTGTGAGATTGTTGCAGCAACATCCTGTGATTGTAGTTTTGTTGACCATCTGCATTGTAGGGCATTTTTCCTAAGTGATTCAGGTTAATCAACCCATGTAATATGTTTCACACACAATATGCATATATGGTTGCTATATCAAAAATTTCCTCAAAACAGTGGGCTTCCAGGATGAAAGAATCCGTCAAATGCTCAGATAGCAAACCTTAATTACTCATCGTAAAGTTGATTTAACCACAAACCCAACCACAAGTAAATGGGTTAAGGCTTTGATTTTGAACGTCATTTAGTTTGTCTGTATCAAGACTCAAGACTGATAAGACACTGGCACCCGTAGGAGTATTTAGCTCTGAAAACCAATAAATGATACCTAGGCACACCTCATCATGATTCATGAGGTAATGTTGATATTTCAGTGGGCTGGGCAGGGCTAGACCGTTGATTCTTTTGTCTTGGCTTGTGAACTTGTACAATTGTGCAAGCATGCGGGTTAAGCATCGAAAAAGGCCCATTTACTGTGTTGGGCACTTGAGCTAGTGCTGCTGTTAGCCTGTCAACTCAGCCAGACCAATTGAAGTTTAGTCATGAAATTCTCTCTCAGGGAACTAAAATTCTTGTTTTCTTAAATTATGATGATACACATTTTCTCTGTTGCAAACACACTAAAGATATGGTATCTATTGATGTATTGACGCTGCTCATCCTCTTTGTTGCCATTCCAGCCAACTGTTCCAAAAGAGATGGAGCTGTCAATGGTAGGCTTTACCATGTGGTCCAACAAGATTCTGTGTTGGGCTTTAATTGACCTCTCGTCAGGTTTGAGTTTGGAAAATGAGCCCAATTAGTAAATATGGCAGATCTGGGGTGATCCTTTACCTGACTAGTAAAAAAAGGTTTCATTTTGAGAATGGGCTTGATTGTGTTAGTGACATTCTGATCCGATTATTTGTGAATGGTCGGTGCATTGTGGGCTTGAGTTCTCCTTCCTTTTAGAATCTAGGTCTATCGCTGAACTCAAGTTTTTCAGAGAGTCATGGAAAACACATGTTGGGCAATTGTAAATCACCAAGGATTTGTGCCAGCGGAAATCCTCATGTTTAAGGATTTACAGATCAAACCCAGTCACACGGGATTTGTAAATCTTCATCTTTTGCAGATTTATGCACCAATACAGATTTCTCAGATATATGCATCTATACACACCAACGTCGATGTCAAATCCTCAGCTCTACAAATCCAAAGAATCCTTATTCCAAGGGTTGAGGAATTCTCAAATTTGTAGCCAAATATGCTTTTATGAATTATAAGTGATGCCAATGCCATTCTATTAAAGGTGGTGAAATCATAAAAGGCAATAAAGGTAAAGATCCATGAATGACCATTAAATTGTCTAGTATTTAGTAGGAAATGATCACGCAGCGATCATGAGAATCAAATCCTATGAAAGTGGTCAAATCTACGACTCATCTCATAACCTTCATATCTTACTTCTATTCCTTGGTTAGAACCAATATTTTGCCAGGAATTCCTAAAAATTAAATAGAAAATACTAAGAAAAAGCCCTAAAAGAAATTCCAATAAAAGAAGGAATCGTTTGTTTATGCCACTAATGGCTCCGGCATATGAACTGCTGAAACAAGATTTATGCTGCTAATGGCAGTGGCATATGACATGTAAAAAATATATATATTAGAAATGTTTCAGTAAAAGCTAACCAAGTTTTTAGTTACACCAGCAAGCACAATGCATCTGCAATCCAACTGGAACTATTTGATCCAACCAAAACAAGTAGAGATCTAAAGTGTTGTATATGAATTTTAAAAATATTAAACATATTGCACAAACTTATGGTTGTTGAAAAGGCACTTGAATCATTTATCCAGTGAATCCAGTTTGTGATTCAAGCATCATTTGATATATAAAAGATGGCTATTTATTCAAAACATGAAAACAAACTTAAATGGTACCACCATTCATTTGAACACCACCCGTCTTCATCAATTAACAGTTCCACCCTATCTAATTCTCTACAGCATTTTTTTTTCCTACATAGCCGGGGGTGAACCATGACCATGAGAAACCCCAGCTATAAGAAGAGAAGCCTGCTCATCGATAAAGATGCTTGCTCACATAAGAAGGGAGCGCTAGTTTTGACCTTTGGGCAGCTAGTTGGGCTATCTATATGTCATATATGCACTGTTTTAACCACAATGAACATGATAGGGAAAGTTTAATATGACCTTTGGTTAGCCATACGTAGTCTTTACATAGAAGTTTCTCGAAGAAAGAATCCACTTCAAAAAAAAAATTCTATTTGAAAGCCCGACTTGGTTAAATTTCAAACACACACACACACATACATTTTCCATTTTTTGTAAGCCAAGTTAGGGACTTGAACCCAAGATACGATGATTAAAAATGAGAACAAGTACAGCACAAGTTCGATTGTCACTCCATTTTTATTAATTAATTTTCCAAGATGAGCAGTAAAACTAGGTTGTCACCCCCTTTTCATTAGATTAATTTAACAAGAATGAGCAGTACATTTTCAAATTTATTATGCTTTTGAATTTTGAAATCTTGGGACTCAACGCTATGCAAGTAATAACCCTAGCACGTCTCCTAAGAAAAATCGCGCATACAGGTGGGACGATAGAATAAATGAACCCATGAAGGAATAAACAATGCAATTCCACACATGCATCAGCTACTTTTCTCTCATGGCAAGAGAATCCCAAATGACTTGTTTACCAGTTTGTTACATGGAGAACTAGGAACTGTTTAGGGTCCATTAATTAATACATTAAGTCCCTTTTTATATTATCCAAAGATGCGATAAAAGTCGGTGTAATTTGATATATCTGTTCTCTGCCAAGGATATCGATGGCGATCTCGATCTTTTGAATTCAATCGACTGCCATGATAGTGACTTAGGGAGGTCTTACTCATTTTATTAATGGAAGAATTGGGGAACATTATTGAGATTGGGGATTATGAAATGGTTTTGGGATAGATGGGGGGATTTGATTAAGCTTTAAATCACTATCAAGGGAAATTTGTTATAGGTTTCTACGCTGACCTCGTGCTTCGGGTTTGTTCTATGACATGGGTTATATACTTTTATTGTTGTCATCATCTCATCTCAATTTCCAAGTTTGTTTGCTGATCTTGTCTGTAATTTTGTTTTGAGTTTAGGGGGTTGGGTCAGACTCTTGGAAATGTGATTTGAGGGTTTGAGAGGAACAAGAGTCAAGAAATGGACAAAGGGTTGTTAGATAACCTAAACCTAGAATATTGATTATTGAATTGAACTAGGTTGGGGGAGGATGTGGAAGCTGACTGAGACCTCTTAGTTGCTTGATTCTCTTTGCTACTTTGGTGGGGCACACCATGGCCCCACTAGGACACACGTGTGGACTGTGCACATTAGGCACCCCAAACGAGAATAATTCTCACTCCCAAGAACATTGAGCGCGCAGGGCGGCTTTACCATAGAGCCATAGAGCAAGTAGGTCTTTTGGCAAAAAAAAAAAAAAAAAACAAGTCTCCAAAAAAGGCAATTGTTATCCCTTTTTTCAATCCCAAAAAATAAGGTCTCATAATAGTAGTTAAAGTAACTAACATCTTTTTAAATTCTAAAAAAGCGACTATCATTCTTTTATTTCTCAAAAAAAAAAAAGAAGAGAAAAAAAAAGCATAAGGCCTCATAGTAGGAATTAAATCGACTACCATCTTTTTACATTATTCCAAAAAAAGCAATTGCTATCTTTTCACATCTCCCTACTTTTATTTTATTTTTTTTTTTCAATCATCGATGGGTCAACTATTCCATCACTGTAAAATTCTAGATTTCATATGGGCACCACTGATGGATGAAATAAATATGTTTATGAAATCTTGAATATAAAAACTTAATTAGTATTTTTTTTTCCAGAACCTAGGGTATCATTCGCCAACTAAGCCTTTGGACCTTTAGTCTCCAACTCAGATGTTACTTGATTCTAACGAGCAAAGATTAATCCCTAGAGGATACATACGTAACCGCACACATAATACCTGAATAACACATGAGACAAAAGTCAAACTCATAACTTTGGAGAGCAAACTCAAGGTTTTAACCAACTTAGCTACTACCTTAACACTTAATTAGTAATTTTGCATCACAAAATGTGAGAAAATAGACTTTAACTGAAATATTTACTATAATATTAAAAAATAGAAAATGTCTCATTTAAGATTATCGCTTTAGGCCTCAAATTGTTTTGAGCTGGCCGTGTGAACAAGTAAGCCAGAGGAGTTTGACCGACTTTCAACTCTTGGAAAGAGTCTCCCTCAATACCTTATCAATTGAGTTGACTCAGCTGTCAAGGTGGTTATATTCGAATGCAGTATTTAAATAGAGAAGCCCACTCATGTGCATGCACAAACTAAGGATTAAGCTATTATTTTCAAGATTATAACAGGTGAGAAGCTCAATTGTTTTTTTAAGAATTCTCCAATATTTAACACGAGACAAGAAATTAAAAGAAAAAGAATTATGACTGCGCTTCGACCGTAAGCAAATGCAGACTGTAGTCTAATTCTCATTTAGTTAGCATAATTTTAAAGAACAAGTAATTCGACTCTATTATATTCTGAGTGGTAGTCACATTCCATACTAGGGAACGACACACACACATCACATGTCAAAACTTTCATAATCTCACCTAGTCGTTAAATTAACATACTGAGTCTCCTGGGTGAAGCATCAGCTTCAAGTGAAAGTAGTCACATTTTATAACTATTATCAGTTTGTCACCCAAAGTTGCATGGGAAAAACATCAGTGATATGTAAAAAAGAGCAATGAACAACTGTCTTGAAATAATCACCAAATAATAGGCCTCACACACATCTATTAATTATTACCTAATAAAAAGGGATAGTGACCGTACGACTGTCTTTATATGGGGTAATTGCCCCAAAACAATTGAAAAATAACAATAATAATTCCCATAGAGCTGAGTTGAAACCGAGTCTACCCATAGTCGGTCTAATCCATTCGACTCAGTCTCTTTTGAGTTGAGTAAACACAATCCAAGTCAACTTCTTAGAGAGGGAGCGAGTCTGTGTGAAGAGAATCCATAACAACCCACTTGTTGACAAAAATCCATCATTCCATTCCCAACGAGAGACCCTCGTCACACAGGCTTGAAGGATTCCTTTAGCCCAAATGAGGACACCCTCCTGACCAACCATTACATGAGTCCAACCCAAGTCACATTAACCTATCTTTAACTCCTCTGTTGGGTCGTTACCGGTCACTGGTTAGCCCCTCCCCTGGGAAAAAAAAAATACCCATGTCGGTCGAAACAGTGCTCGACACTTGTCGGCTAGTAGACATCATGAAGCCCCTCAAATTCGTACATGCAAACAGGGAAGCTGACTCAACGCCTATAATAAAAGAAAATTACAGAAAGATAAAGGAGCATGGCATACAACCTTTTAGGTTTTCCAGTCACCACCTCCCCTTGTGCTGATTAATGATAGAGACATTTGCTTTACCTAGTTTCACTGTTTGTTCTCTAACTACATATCCTAATATTAAATGAGTACTTCCGCACTTCGTCATCGCTTTAATCAAACCTATCTCCATATTATAATGACAAAAGTCATGGGAGAATCCCTTCATTGCCTAGGGTTCTCTGGCGTTGAGTTAGGTTCATGTTTTCTTCTCGGGGCCCTACATGTTACATCAACTGGTTAAGAGGCTAGGAATCCAAAATGCGCTGTCATTCACAGACAAGTAGTTGATCCTATGTGACCACATGCATGCTAGTCAATCTAGACATTCTATAAACTCCAAACAGTGGGTCCCATCATGGATGAAACGTTGCTTGGAAGTCAATGTAGTTTAGATGCATACACTTTATGACCATCATATGAATGAGCATCTAGAAAACAGATCACAACTTCACATTCCACTGGCTAAAAAACCATAGAACTTATATCATTCTGATCACAAAGAAGAAATTAGGAAAATGGGTAGTTTTCTCCTGCAGACATTCCTGTATAAGTGTATAACACAGGTGACATGTTATGGTTGGAGCCCTCAAATTTAAGGGGGTCTCAGTTTATTGATGACCCTCACCTCTTTAACATCCAAAATATGCTGAAGTCCCATAAGAGAATATTTTGATTACATGATTATCGTTTGGCTTGATTCAGAGGAAGTGACCATAAACTACAATATGTCAAAAGAATCTTGAATGTAGTAGTGAGAAAAGACATAATGAATTGGTGAATTATTGAAATATGACATTAAATGAGACCAAGCAGGATAGTAAGACTTAAAGATAGCAGTAGAAGTAGAAGGAATAATGGTTTGATGATAAGGACTAATACTAGTTTTGTGGAAGATGATAACAGAAGCCTAACCCGGTAAGTAGATGAGGAAATGGATGTAGACCTAGGTTTGGAATTTTGTGTCACAAGTACAGAATGAAATGGAAGACACATGCGAAATTAAAATAAAAATGAAAGATGAGGAAAACTTACATGAAATTCAACCTAGATAGTGATGGACATAGAGATGGGACCTTGTATTTATCATTTGGGCTGTTTGGAGTGTTGTATAAAATTCCAAATATAAAAGAAACAAAAGGGAACCTAGTTGTTGTGATGATAATAAAGTTAGTTGTTGTTTGGGAAGGTCTCTCTCAGTCTACCTCTTTTTCTAGATGTCTTTTTAAAGGTTAGTCAAAAAAAGTGGCCTGTGGTGATGCTCCCAGGGGTCCCTCTTTGTCAACAAAGCCTGCAGTCCCATGTCCTCTAGCAAGAAAAAGGGTCATCCCCAACTAACCACAGGATCCTAAGGAGGATTTTGAATGTCTCCCCTACTCACTAATACCATGTTGTGTGATGGACCATTGATGTTTGTGGCCGACAATTCATGTGGGTCCCACTCAAATCGTGGGTTGGTGCCCTACCTTTGGATGCATTGCCGAATGACTGAGAGAATCATGTGACATGGATGCCATGTTCTTAAATGTGATAAATATGTGAGCTAGTATGTGAGGACCAAAATTGTCACAATCACGGATCAAAATCTTGATTTGACTACCCTGATTCAGATGAGGAGCAGTTGAATGAATCCGGCCAAATCTGTTAAATCGACCAGATATCATTCTGATCACACTAGGTCAGGTGGAGGTAGCAAACACAGAGATATGAAATTTTCCTAATGTGTCGTCAGGTTTCTAATTGGTTGTCCCAATTGTCTCATGCCAAAATCCAATGTTGTGACCCCTACCACATGGGTGGTCTATCATGCAAAGGATCTTTTATGTGGACAGAACCGGCCCAATGTACCTAATACAAATGGGGCCGGAAAGGATTAGTGATGGGACAGATTTCAATCCCCTTGGGGTGGATCTAGGCAGACGCAATAGATCCAATCGCCTTTAAAATTTAAAAAAAAAATCAGAAACATCATCAAAAAGCAGGCACACAACAATAGAAAAAACTCAAAACCAGCAGAGTAAGTATTTTTAGTGAAGTTATAGCAAAATGAGAGTTTAATCTTTTTATGAATAAAAAAAATTAACAAACTCAAACTAAAGAGCAAGAGTTTTGATGTCTTGTGCGATGGGACTGGGCCCAAAGCTTAAGAAGCTGGACTCAATACTCATCGGAATGGCCTGGGCCTTGGCCCATTTGCAACAGGAAAAGATGGACAACATTGTGGAACATAGAGTTCAGGTGGGGGCCCATGTGGTTCTTGGACTAGATCACCTATCTTTGCAGCTAGTCCAAAATGGGTCACGGGTCCCAAGTGCTAACCCAATGGACTTTATTGAGCACCACATTCAACATTCTCATTATCAATAAAATTTGAGATTCAGCGAAAAAAAAAATTATTGGTGACCATGGCGGGTCCAATCAAGCGCCGCCAAACAAATCATAACCTGGCATGCAGTGCACCATGGGACTTTTTTTTACAATGGGAAAGGACTCCAACAGTAGTGATAGAACAGTAAGAGTTGGTACATTAGGGCCCACCATATAGTTTGAAGGCCAATAATGAAATGGGCACCACTGTCCTGAAAGATAATTGAAAATACGGATTCAAATAACCACTAGACAATTAATTTACAATGTCTGCATCATGGTGTGAAACACCGACTTTCTTTCACTCGATATTACAACAATAAGTAAAGTTGATACAAAGGATCTGGTTTATAAAGTACTGGTCGAACACATTTGTTGAAAATCTGGAGATTCTAAAAACTCAATTTTAAATTTTACTTAAAAATAATTTTAGAAATAAAATTTTATGAACTATACTCATAATTTTTTGTGTTTTGTTCAATTAAGCTAGTATGAAGTGGGCCCTGCCGATACCATCATCAATTTCTAATGTTCTCTCTAATTGGGCGAAGTTGTCCACAACCAATGCATTAGGGGAATAATTTGGATGAGTGTGCCATGCATTATAAAAAGAGTGTGTCAGCTTGGGGAGATTAATTTCATCTTGAATGATGTAAACCTAGATTAATCGATTAATTAACTTGACATTAGTGTTCGTTTGTTGGACTTGGGAAAAGTGCCAAGTAAAGTAAAATACTAGTAGTGTAGACAAGCACACGTGTTGCGAATGAGGCGCCGTGACCCCTGCACCTGCAGCGGCCACGGCAAGAACGCAAATTTCGTTCTTTTGGTCGGCGGCTCCACACGTGCGGAGCGGATGGGGCACTTGGTCCACCTGACTAGAGTAGATGCTTTTGGGAGACAAGAAGGCCTGTCTCCAGCCTATAAAACTAGCCCCACTAGTTCAAATAGCTACGACATGAATGGCAAATTGCAAACTTCACATGGAGATTGAAACAAGCCAAGCTGCACCAGTTTGACTAGGCTCAATTGTTTCGTCAGCCCAGCTCGCGCTGATAGCATTTTAAGGTCCTCATTAGGGCCCGTGTTTGCAAGAGTCTTTAGAAAAAATATTGACAATCAGATTTATTTTTTATGTTTTGGAAAGCTCATAAAGAGTGTTTTAGATGTAGATAAAACGTCAGGATTTATACCGTATGGGTGCAGTTGCACTCATCAAATTATAGGGCGCAACCAAAATTATAAGCTTGTTTCTTTATTAAAATTTATGATAAGAATTTGTCATGCTAAGAATTTTCTGATATGATATTACATCTTAGCTCTTATCATTTGAAAATACTATGTTTCTTCACAAATAATTTAAAATTTTAGCTACCTAAAAAATCTCAAATGATATTTTTAAATGACCTTTGAGTTGCTAATAATTCTACTCCTAATAATTTTAGACCCTTTGCTTTTTTGTGAGATTCCTAAACGCTCTAACACAAAGAAGCATTTCAGGAATTCCATCATGTATGAGAAATTCAAAATTTTGTGTATAGAAATTTTATAAATTCCATTAAAGAAACAGGCCTTGTACGAAATTTTTGTGTTTACTTTAAAAAAATCCAATAAAAATTATAAGTCCATCCTCAAAATCTACATAAAAATCATTAATTTACCCCTAATAGCAAACTACCTATTATTTCCTCCCCTCAGACTAAAAACTTGGGTCCACCACTCGTGCTAATGTATGTTAATAGAACTTACAGATTATATACATCCTAGTGGTGCTTGAATTGTAGAAATGTGACCTCCCCCATTGATACAGAGGGAGTGATGGGCTTCCATCTCCATCACTTTTATTAGTTGAAAAATTGGACAATGCTTACAACCGTACAAACGAAGGGCCCTACTTCTGATATAGTTTTAATGGCATGCAGATCTATACATATGCAGGCAATACGGAGCGAAAGTTGTGGGGTCAATTTCTTCTAGTTCTCCGTTAGTGTTCTTGATTTTAAGGGATATCATTTAGTGCGTAATCGTTGATGGGTCTTTTGATCATTGCAGGCGAAAACATGACAAGCAATCCAATGTCTCCCAAACCCCTTTATGATCCACATTTATGTGGAACACAGAGATTTGAGAGCATATCAAGATTGGAAATAAAGCAGTTTAAGACTTCTGTAGGATTTAATTCAGTTTGATGTAAATGGAGGAACAAAATTAATATAGCTTGCCTAACATAGTTTAAATAAGGTGATGATGACAACAACATCATGATGGTGCTGAGAAAAATAACTTTATATCTAGTACATATCTTTTATAATTAAATTCAAATATGGGTAATGGTCAAATCAATGTCAAATACAACAATTTATAAAGAGAAGTGGAAGGGATTGAAAATTAAAACAAGTTGACCTAAAAAAAGACAGAAAGGAAAAAGCATAAAGCAAAGCAGGATCATCTTCTTCTTCTTTAACCAAAAAAAAAAAAAATGAAATCACTCCTTGGCTGTGGCACTATTAATTAGGGACTTGGGCGGGTGCTTACCTTACTATATATATATATATATATAGAGAGAGAGAGAGAGAGGGTGTGTGTTAGGTCCTAAATAGTTAAACGATTAGATTTGACGCATTTCACCCACCTTGGAGCTTTTGGTATTGGTGTTTTAGGTAGATCTATATCATTTTGTATTAAAATAAGCCTCCACGTCTCGAGTTCAAGTCACAAGGAGGGCTGCTTCATAGAGTGCTACTTGAAGCAAAATGTGAGATGTACCAAGAGATTAAAAAAAAAAAGGCTACCTCCCGCTAGAAGTCAACAATATGATATCCATCCATTCTCTCAAAAATGAAGCATGTGGTTTGAAATATGTTTAGCGGCCATCTTTGCAGAATGTGTTGAAGCTAAGAGTGAGGGTTCATGGCTGAGTTCCACCCGAAGTGCTCTCCATGTCCGGGATCTACAGGTTAGTTGAGTTCAGTTGTGTCATAATCATAAAAGTGATTTCAAATATTTATTTGGCATCTTTCTTTAAATTTGACCAGTCGGACTTGAATGAAATCAAGATTCCATGGACACCAAAGGTTTATGGCTTGCCAACAAAGCCCTACTGTCCAGATATCATGCAACAAAAAAATGAAATTCAGGTGTCAATAAACTGTACAGCCAAGTGTCTGTGGAACGTGTTTGGGTCTAAACACCGGTTAAGAAAAAAAAAAATTTTAACTGTTAATTTGCCTGTACAAAGGATTCGAACTTGCACAACCACGTTTCTTATAAGCCGAGTAAGAGCGAGTTTTAGTCCTATGAGAATGTGGGGAATTCAAAACTGGGCTAATTCTTCTTCTTTCTTTTAGTACAACAACCAAAGGGATTGAGAGCCCGAGACCGAAGAAAGGCCCACTCATGTGGGAAGAAAACCCACATAAATGGAAAGAGGGCCCCTGCACAAGCAAACATAGTACCCAATATTTGAACCTTATGGAACTAAGTGAGATCTGACAATCCTTACTAGTCAACGAAGGAGCCATTCTTGACAATGCGCTTTTTATTATGTTTGCGCATTATTTTGCTCTTCTCATTAATTCGTCCAAAAATCAAAAGCGTTAACACGATATAGGCATTGGCTGGACATAGGCTTTATAAAACATAGTTATCAGTACACATTCAGCAGCATAAACCCATAGTTATTAAGTTTTTTAAAGAGTCAATCTATTTATGAATATGAGTTGTAGTGGTCTCAAATTGGGTGATTTCCTTCACAAAGAAATAATCAATATGTGGCTTGGAGCTACCATAAATGGTCCTAATCCATAAAACGAAAGTGGTGGTCTTCGTTCACCCAGATAGTATCATAGGAGAGCCATATGGGTCAACATGGCTTGGATACGGCCAATGCTCTTAGGCATCTCTTCTGGGATTGTTTTGTTTATTGGGTATGATGTTTTCGTACCATAGTTTTTTTTTTTTTTTAAATCCCAACCAACTGTTTGTTTGTTGTGTGTTGCGGGGGGGGGGGGGGGGGGGGGGGGGGGGTGGGGTGGTGTGCATTGGAGAGGTGGTGGACCCATCGGGCTAAGTAACAAGACCGTCTAACAAGGAGAAAGTGACTATCGAGGGTTGAACCCGGTGGCAAATGGGTGAGAACCATAGTTCTTATTCTTTAGTCAGTGGTCTTTGTTAATGTTTTGTTGTAGTTGTTTGATTGCTCTTTTTTAATATAATCCTACTGTTATTGTCAAACACATGGTCAACTCAAAAGTTTAAAATACAAGTTGTTTCATATTGATTTTGCCGATTAACCATATCCACCTTTACGATTATGTGAATATAATACTCAAATATAGGAAATATATATATCTAAAGGTAGCAAATTTTAATTTTACCTAGAAAATAAACATAATATTGTGCTACATTATAGATATCATTTGATTATAATTAATTTGGGCATGTTTTCTAATAGTTGAGGAATATGGATATTTGATGATTTCTAACTATCATAGATTTAAGGGTTCATCCCTGAGGATTTTACATCACTATTAGTATATATTGATAATAAATAGTTGGGAGAAAAACTGTGGATATATAAATTTGTAAACTAGGATTTCTACTAGTCCGAATCCATGATGATTAAGGGCCTGTTTCTTTTGTAGAATTCCTGATAGGAACTTGAGGTATTAGGGATTTTTTGGCATGATGTGATAATTTATTCCCAGAAATTTATAAATGCTATGTTTTCCGCAAAAATTTAGAAATACTGCCTAATTAAAAGGTCTCAAATGCCGTAGGAGCATGCAAAATTTTAATCTTTTTAGTAAAATCCCTAGATGTTAATTCGAAAGGAGAGTTTGAAAAATTCTACTATATCGAGGGATTTACAAATTTTGAAAACAAAAGTTTCCACTAAAGTTCAGTAAATAAAGAGGCTAACGATTACCAAATATGGGTTTCCTAAGTTCCAGAGGAAAACTAATGGGGAATTTCAATGGATTTTTAGTTATCAAATGTGACATTGACAAAGTGAAAGAAAATCCCCCCACATAAATGGATCAGAGCCTTACTCCATCTCCTTAGACGTTAGCAGTGCTTTTTCCCTTGTTTTTTTTCTGGTGGGTACCCATGAGCAGTGTCCACTGCCCTTTGTGGGTGTCAGGAAAGGACCTGGGACTTGGGAGGGGAAAAGATTGTAAAAGAAAAAAAAAACATAAAGGGAATTTGAAACAAGGCAGTGTCCAAGGGAATCTTCAACTCGTGCGGTCTCGGTACCACCCCACTCCTGCTTTTTCCAATGGAAAGAGGACAGTTTACTGTGTTATCGTGGCCGTTGATTGGACGCATCAAAGAGCTGCATCACAACAACGGTAGGATCAGCTAGGATTTATAGTGTAATTTGTCCTCAACAGGTTACATGGTCAGTAACAACTATTCTCTTTTGAATAGAAATTGGAAGCACTACCCCAACTCACATTGTCTTATGTGGAAGAGACAATAATTCACTGCAGATCGCCAAAACCATGTGGGGCCCACTAACTCTTTAATATCACAAGTTTACCTCTTACTATTATTATTATTATTATTATTATTATTATCCTCCTCTTTATGTTTTATTCCACAAAAAGTGACGTATTTTTTAATTTGCATGTGTAAAACATGTGGAATGCGTTTTCTACTTGGGATATATTTGTGTCATTATATTTATGTAGAAAAATAAATCTTTTTCCATGTGTATTAATTTGATGTTTGGCATAATTTTTTTTGAAATATATATTTTCCAAAAAATGTGACTTCTAATTTTCTTTTTACTTTTTTTTAGGTAAATGAGGGCATTTTCCTCTACTGTCAATACATTGGAAAAAAAAAAGTTAAAGATTCTAGATGTGAAATTCACAGTTAAAAACATCCAAGTGAAAAATACACCATTAATTATACAATACAATCCTATGAAACACATGGCTGTTATCAAACATACCCTAATTTATGTGAAATTTGTAAAATTATCTACGTTTTAGAAGGCAAGCAATTTTTCTAACTATAGTCTAAGTCCTACATGTTAAACCCTAGAAATAAGCTAATACAAATACATTAAGCACGCCACTGTAAGATCATTTCATGCTTTTGAGGGACCTTAATTCTTGTAATTGGGCATTAGCTGGATGTATTTCAAAATCCAAAATGACACCACACAAACAGGAGTTTAAAATAGATTATCGTGGTAATGAATAATGTCAGGTTGGGTGGTTGAGCTAGCACTGTAGATAACATAAGCCAGGCTCCCCAAAACCTGTTTAATCTAATCTGCTAATCAAATGCCTTTAAGTTAAATTGAAAATTCACAATGCAATTAGTCGGAGTGAGTCAAGCATAATCATATGTTGGTGAGTTGAATAACAAGAATGGAGTTAATTGACCCTAACACATTTATTTATTAGGCAAAAGTTACAAACCAAAATATAAGCCAGAAGCAGGTTAATCTAAATCCTAAACATCCTTTTCTCTTTTCTTCCCTAATAAATCCTAAACGTCTTACAAGTCCCAAAATCTCAAATTTCTCCCTTCCTCCAAAAAAAAAAAAAAAAACATATATTTTAGAGCACCCAAGTGGACCCCAAAATCTCAAATTTCTCCCTTAAAAAAAAACTATTTTTGTGCACCCAAGTGGACCCCATTAAGTGGCTAAGGTGTAGCCAGTTTGGTTGGCTATGAACTCTACATGTGCATGAAAATCAATGCAATCCACCATCAGGGATATGTTCTTGCAGAGTACCGAGGCATTGAGAAGACTTGAAAAAGCCAAAAAGAACAGTTACAGACTTACACTTACACAGAGGTTAGACTACCGAGAGAGAGAGAGAGAGCGTTTATTTATCATACCAGTAGAAAGTATTAATGGAGGGAGCGTGGGACCCACCACATTTGAAAGGCGCCAACGACCGTATCCCTGCGCTGATTTTATTCTCCTCTGCCGCTCGTCTTCTGACCTCCTTTTACCCTCTCCGTTAAGAAATCGTTACGGCCCCTGATTCTGAAACGTCTCGTCCTTCTCGTACGTACACGTGTCCGGCTGGGATTTACCATGTCCATATCAATGTCCATGCACGTGTGTAAGTTGTAACCGATAAGAAAGAGAAACGGTTTCGCTGCTTTTATGGATCCGAAACACTTACGAAAAGTAGAAAAAAAGGCGCCAAGCCCCAAAAACCGAAGAAGCAGCAGAAGAAAACGCAGACTCACAGACTCTCTCAGTGACTCACTCATCATGTCATAATATAATATTATATTATATCATGGCATGTACGTACGCCTTCTTTTCTGCTGAGAATGGTTGCAGAGCTCTGCTCATCCCGCAGAGAGACGTTTCCAACGCGTGCCGTTGGCACGTGCCAACCACTGGACGGATTCCCTTCTCTTTTGACCAGTATATTTAGAAAATTGATTTGAAAAAAAAATGTGTATGTAATTTATAAATCAACTTTTTATTTAAGATAAAACATAAATCGTAAATTATAACTCTATTTTCTTTCTCTCTTAAATTACTGACACCCACCCACCTAGCCCTTGAAAACTATGGTTGCAAAGTTAGATTTAACTTAAATTTTAAATCGAATAATATCCAAAAGTTAAATATACTCTTTTGTTTTACCATTTGCGTATTCAGAGTTTTCGCTTCAAAGGGTGCATAATTAAATAGGTAATTATGTTTTGAAAATAAATATAGAATTAGTGTATAAATTTTAGGGGTGGACGTAAAATTTTTAAAGTAATTAAATTAAAATTTTTACTATAATTTTAGAAGTTGATTAAGATTCGTCTGTCTACCGTCATGTGGATGTATGTAAGCCTGCTTCTATATTTTTCTCATTATTACACTTAAGATGCAATCGGTGAATAATGTGTTCCCTATATGATAATCTAACACATGTTGATAACTCCTATAATTGAGAAAACTTTTGCAGGTACAAGTGATAAAAAAAGGGGAAGAAAATAATATAATCTGAATTCATCTTTTGAGTAGTTCAAATCCAAGAATCCCATCCCCACACGCAACTACAATTTGCCTTTACTTTTCCACGCATGTTTAGTGTACTCTCGTTTTAGGCCTTTTGACCATCCCAATTGTGCCTAATATTCCACATTAACGCCCATCTAACTAGTGCTTGAAAAGAGCACAGAACAAAGTGCTCCTGAGGTCCACTGACATTCTCCTCTTTCTCTCTCCTCTGCTGGTGGGATTCGGAGCAATGAAAACGAGATCTTTCCCACCTCTTGCTCTCCTTTTTCCGTTGTGCGTTTTTTGTGTTGGCCAGAAAACAACAGCTACCCTTGCTGTCTCCCACCACACCTGCAGTCTTCGGTCCGAAGTAGTACGAACATCACCACCGTTGATTCAATGCATCCTCACCGTTGAAAATATAAACATGTCAGTCTCCATTATTGACCTGATTTTATGAGGATTTCCTCTGCATTTGTAAGGACATGAAGAGTGTACGGTCCAGCCCACAGCAAATTTCCAGAGCACCGTGACTGTTATCGTTAGACAGGTGTCAAGTGTTGTGGTCCTAATGGCTCAGATGGCTTAAGATCTATCCTTTTGGAAGGCAGTAGCCACCATCTTTCGTATGGCTTTTTCCCCGGCTTTTGTATGGGGTTCTATGGTGTATTCTTAACCCTCTATTTGTGTTTGATGAATCTAGTGGTTATAATGGTTGGGTAAGATATTACATTCTTGAACATTGTTTTGACGGTATCAATATGTCGATGATGTGACCAATCAAATCAAAAAGCTCAATCCCAAAATCCTGCAATATTTATAAAAGAATTACGGCAAAGAAATTGAATGATAAAGATTAATAGATAATTGTTACAACAAGAAGGTTGATAGGGACAGGCTTCTCTAGGCTAGAGGCATTAATTCAGCCCAAAGAGTCAGGGACATGCTCCATTGGAGAAAAAAGTAGCTATATATATATGTATGCAATTAATATTTTATTGGGTTAGAAATTAGAATTATAATGCGGGGACAATATTCTCCCACAAGCATCTCATGGGGCCTACTTTTGGTCTTATTATTATATATAGGATGGATGGAAAGATCTCTTCAAAAATAAGAATCATGTAAAAAAATAAAATTCATCAAATTATCCGAGCTTTTGATTGAACAATGCTAAACCTTGATGATCTACTAACTGTAAGTTTTTTTGTTTTTAATATGATAATGAATAAAGGTTTGATCAGTATAAAATAAGATATATTGCTAAATGATGGGAGGATAAGAATGTAAAATGACTGTACTAATCTAGGGTGGGCTCAAGTGACCCCAAAGGGTTGAATTGCCTATGGAGTCCACTCATAGGAGAAGATTCTCAAGAATGTAATTAGAAAATAAGTTATGACAATGCTTTGTAACTTATTAGGATTGATTTGAAAACTTCACTTTTGAGGTTTGGGGTGGGAATTGAGTAAGGAGAGGGAATGTAGTGAAGCCACAAGGGAATGATGACATGAAAAAAGTCAAGGTGATGTGGTGGTGGCTGGGAGAGGAGAAAAATGAAGGATCTGGATGTTTGAGATCCCAACATGAGGCCGGAGATTTATATGTATTTTGGCTATTGGAAAGTTCCACATTCCTCTTCTCCTCTGCTTAAGCTAGCAGGATGAAATAGAATACCAACCCTAGGCTCACACAAGGGTCATCATTCAGCCATGCCCACGAATGTGTTCCAGAAGCCTGCCCGCAAGCTTTACCAAGCGAGCTTCTTTTTTCTTGGCAGGCCGGGCTTTCTTTAAAAGGTTTAAGCGCAAGCCCGCCCAACTGGCTTTTTTTTTAAATTAATGTTCACTAGCCATTGCCCCGTTGCATGCCCAGGAATTTATATCACAGTGTCACTTGTTTCGTGTTCACTAACTGTTATATGGACATGAAGAAATTAATGTGATAGTGTTAGTTGTTCACTAGCAATTACATGGACATGAATTGATGGTACAAACAGTTGGACATGAATTAATGGTACAAAGTAATTTAACCTCTCAAGTACATATTGATGCATGTATGGCTTCAATTTCATGGGCTAAGTTGGCAGTTCAGGTTGAGCTTTAATTCCTACGCCCAAGCCTGGCCCAAACATTATTCGAGTAGGGCCAACCCGACCTATGACTGAACTTGGGTTAAGCTAAAAACCATTTGGGCGAGCGGGCTTGAACCTAGTAAAGGGCCTACGGGCCAATTGATGACCTGTCGGCTCACATATGCCTTCTATAGACCAATCCCAAAGAGTAATACTTCCTTCAAATCCACATCTTATTGAGAGTCTTATTTGTGACACGAGATCAAATCTTTTACTTATAGTTGGATACAAACTCTCTAATTGCCATTACCATGCTTGATCTGACATAGAACCTGTGGCATGCAGGCCACATGATTCTCAATGGCAATAGCGGAGAAGAGTGAGGGTAAGCAAAGGAGAAAGAAGGCAAAGCTCAACGGGGGTGAATAGAAATTGGAGTTTGGGTCTCAGGATGAGGCCTGGTAAGAGAGAAAGAGAAGAGGAGGAGATGTGAAGTAGGTCAAGGAAGAACATTGTATTGTGCTGTGAGCCGTTTCCTTAGCCTAAATTTTTAAATCATTAGTTGTTGTAATCCTTTTTATATTCCCTCTAACAGGGGTTGGACCCAGTAGAGCCCACATATATGAAAAAGGGTGGCTTGACCATAGACAGATCCTTAGCAGCAAAGTGAGTTAATAAGATTGCTAACCATTTGAGCAACTCCATATTCCAAGTATATGTAAGCCTAAATTAACACCATGGCCATAAAATCTACAATTCAAAGGATTCCAATTCTGCCTTATTCCACTTATTTGCGGTTAGTTTTATGAAACACTAGTTCAAATGGTAGGCCAATGATATGTCACATGTTAGCATGGCCGATAGCTTGACATACCAACAAGAAATATGTCAAGGCATAGTTTGATGTTCAGCATTATTTTAGTGCCTTGCAGAATGGGGAAGAGTGAGATATATTAGTGAAAAAAGCAGGGCATGATTTGCTAGTTTTTTTTTCTTTTTCCTAAGTGAATGATCATTTTTACAAGATAGTCCCCCATATTCCCTTACTAGAACTTGTATGAGCAAAATTTTAATTGCCACTGTTTTAATCTTCATCCTTGACTCTCGACCCATGACCCCTTAGATAAAATCACTATAGTAAGAGATAACTAAGATAATACAAAAAATTTTAAATTAAATTATATAATAGATAAAGGCATTATTAATGGATTATTTGTTTATTTAACTAGTAGAATGAAGTGAGGTGAATAGTCATTTCAAAAGATAAAAAAAATGAAAGGAGGTTAAATCAATCCAACAATAAGATTTTGTGTTTTAGTGAAGAGCGAATGTAACTTGTTGACTTTTTATGTTAAAAGAAATATTTTTTGGTAGTTAATTGGATGAGAAAATAGCTTTTTGACTTTTTGGTGTAGAAAGGTAGAATAAAATTTTTTTTTGAAATATGGTATTTTAATTTGACTCTTTTAGTTTGTTGTATCTTGAACTGAAAGATGACTTTAACTTTACTTTAAGGTGAAATTACCAAACAGACCCTAATGGACAAAGAACTTTCTTAAACCCTGCTATCTAGCTCAGTTATATGTTAGACCTTGTTCGTCTTTTGGTATGGCAATTAGTTATATAAACCATTAGGTTTTTAATGAGTTATACTGAATAAATCATGAAATCAGAATTTTCAAAGAATGTAGCACTACATAGGAATAAGAGGAGAAGTGTAACTTATAAAAGTGACCTTAAATAGATAGATAATGCTTCTGGATGGGAATGATGTTGACTAAGAGCCCTACATTAATCTCTTTCTCTAACCCTTTAAAGGCTTAAATATTTCAAGGTTATTAGGACCCAATTTGCTATTATTCTAAGCATTCTCACAGAAATTTGAAAACTTAAATTAAGACCATTAGCTAAGGGAAGGGTTCCAACTAAAACCATACGATTGGTATTGTACAAAGGACATGTTTGATAAAAAGTGTGGAATTCATAAGGAATTTATAGATTTGCAGATTCCCTGTTGCTGCTGGAATAAAGGTTCATCACTAAGGAATTGTATAGTTGAGGATTTCGCATCGATATTGACATATTTCACTGCATTTAAATGAGAAAATTGACATTCTTACACAAATTTACGAAAGTGAGGATTTTCAAGTCCTCTGGAAAGAGATCCGACTTGAAAATCCAAAAAAAAATGAGAGTTCTCACTAGCCCAAACGTTTCAGGAATACAATTTTAATCTTAGATTTTTCATGACTATGTGAAAAACTTGTAAGAATCTAAGAATTTAATTTCCAAATGATATTAGAACATGAGGAAGGCTCATTGGCAAATGCAAGATTTTGTTTTTCCTTGAAGGAATGCAAAGAATTATAGTGAATTTTTCAGATAATTTTTTGCACAAACGCGTCCTCCGAATGTGTTGATGTTTTTTTAAGGAGGGTTTAAATTTAGGGGCTCTTGTCATCAATGGAACATGAGAAGTAGGAAAAACAAATTGGTGCCTTTATCACGGGCCATGCATTAATTTAATCCTGAAGAGTCACACCTTACGAAAGGCTAAGATAGAATTTCTGTGTTTCATATTTTGTTGCTTGTAAGTGAAAACTCTCTAAACTTAGATATGCAAATGTGACAAAAAAGAGTTGTTGCGGTGGACATCCCAACCTGACTATTAAAGAAGCAGGGTTCATGTAAAAAACAGAACCTCTGAATTAAAAGCGCATATTGAGACTGTTTTTTTATAACAATAAATTTTATTCAAGAAGCCCAAAAAGGCAAAACAAAACTAATAAAAACTAACAAATCAAAAAGAAAAAAAAAGCCTGTACAGCAAAAGAAATTAAGGTAGGAGATGCCCCTTCTTGAGCAAAACTATCTGCCACAATATTAGCTTCTCTATGAATATGATTGAAGCTTCCAACCTCCTTAAAATATTCTGCACCTCCTCCATCTAATTTGCTAATCTCCGAGGATGAGAAATTTTTATAGATAAAAATACGAGGTGGAAAGTGTGATGGGCTAACACCCAATCTAGTTAAGTGTGTTTTAAACGAATTCTGATTCAATGCCCGATGAGTCTATAAAACCGTGGTCCACAGCAGGACTCAATTATCAAACCCCTCCAAAATGAGGGCCACACTAATCACTTCTTATGAGTCGAAGACTTAAAGTGGTCAGGTAAAGGAGGGCCTTTATCATATCTATTCTAATGATTTGGTTTATTGAACTCAAACCCAACTGCATGATGCAAATAACCATTAGACCAGTGACTATTTATGATCCGAATATAAATCCAACCTAACCCACACAAGGTTGAAGGTTCCAAATTGTGGACATGAAACCACACCCTATCAGCAATTGGGTCCAAGAATCACGACCATACCAGAATGTTTTGAGAAAAGTCCATTGTGAAATTGGGTAAACAGGTACCCACATTGTTGTCTGAAAAATGACCTCACAAGAACAAGGGCATGGAACCCAGCCTAAACTATTATTATTATTTGCCCGAACTCTGGGCTAACTTTCTAACCTGGCAGCTGGAATGGCTCTCCGTATGCTTAAAGGACCAGCATGGGCCTATTTTTTTAACAGCAGAAAGATTGTATTATATTTTCCAATGGATGGGCCTGACCGAACCAACCCATGAATGCTCCTAAGCAAAATCACCATAAACAAATCAAAAACTTACCACTCCTAGGCTGGCGAGCTGCAGCTTAGCTGGTTAAGAACGTGTATGAGAGTAAGTTCAAATCTTAAAAACAGAAAAACTTGTGACTGTCTCATAAAATGTTTTGAAAGGTTGCAAACCTTTTCAAGCCATTGATGCGTGCACATAAAAATTTAAACTGGTTTTTCTAAACAGGTGTGGAAAATGCTTTTTCTGCATCCCCACATAAATGAATTTCTACCATGGATGAATGAATGGAAGCGTTAGAGACTTTCACAGTAACATCCCTTCACAAAAAGCAAACGTGGTTAGTAAAAGAAAACAGACAAAGGCAAGTTCTAGTTTGTTAGACTGAAAAAAATCAATTTTTTTTTCAAAGGCAGAGAGGGACAGGGCAGGTAGAAAAGCAGATATAGGGAGACTCCCCTCTCACCACACGAGCGGTTTCTTTTTTCTCTCTCTTTTAAAGGCTCCATGCAACGCAAAAGCAAAAGAATAAGCCCCAAAATCACTCTCAAAGTAAGGACTCTCTGACCAGAGAGAGTGAAAGAGAGAGAACCGTGTGGGTTTCTCCAATCTGGGTCTTTTTTTTTTACTCTCAAATCCATCTTCTTCTTCCTCTTCTAGTTGTTATTGTTTCTTCAAACCTCTGTCAAACACAGGCCCCCAGCCGAAAATCCTCTCCTTTGATCGACACTGCTTCCTTTGGTGTTCTTACCAAAGATCCATAGTGGAAAAAGCGCTTGAGGCCTTTGTTTTGGGTTCTTGTCATGATCAAAATCTCTTCTTTCTGTTTCTATAGCATGCTATAGAGAAGAAAACATAATACCCATTTGGGTTTTTTTGGTTGTATCTGATTTTTTCTTCATCTGCAACATAGTCAGTTCTTTTTAGCTCTTAAGACTCTAGTTTTCTAATCAAAATCACTTCTTTTTATCTGGAATTGTTTATCACATAGAGTTGTGTCTTTGTTCTTATTCTGAGGAAATGAGTTTACAACAGATTCATTCCAGTGTCTTTCAGGAGGGTGATATTGAAGGCTTTAGGAGATATAGAGAGATGAGTTTTTTCCCTCCAGGAAAGGTAGATAGCAAGAGTACTGAGATGGGTTTTCAGGTAGTGACCCCATCATTCCTTCAGAAAAAGAGAGATTGGAGCTATTTGGCCTTTGAGGGTAGGGATCAGAAGATGGGTGATGGTGGGGCTGGAGGGTTTTTTGGGAATGAGAAAAATGAGGAAGCTTTGGGATCTTTTGGCCAGGGTGAGGAGGAAGATGAGGAGAAGTTGTTATCAGAGAAAGACAATGAAAGTGGACGCTCCAAGCTCTGTGCAAGGGGCCATTGGAGGCCAGCTGAAGATGCCAAGCTCAAAGAACTGGTTGCTCAACATGGCCCTCAGAACTGGAATCTGATTGCTGAGAAGCTGGAAGGAAGATCAGGTAATAGAAAGTGGAAGAAAAAAAAAAGATACACAATAAGAGATAAAATGTTGATTCAAAAAATATTAATCAGTATAGCTTAAATATTTTTTTGAATGGTCTGTATAGCTTAAATATGCTATGAAAGTGACCATACATCCCATTGTTGATGTTATCAAAAGAAAAAGATGCTCTTATCTTCTTCCCATTTGATTTTTTTAGCTTAATGGAAATCTTATTGAAACTCAAGCATTCTGTTCCTATCTTTTGACTTCATTTGGTATATGAGAAGGCCATAAAGGAGATTTTTTGTCCACCAAATTTGAGCATGTGTGGATTTTGAAGACCTTTCTCTGAGAATCTGTTCTTGGGTCTGAGGCCTTTAATATTTTCCTTCATTCTTCTGGCTATCAATTCTGCATTTGGAATATGCTGTTTTTTTTCTTTTTTTTTTTTTTCTTTCTTTGTTTCCTCCTAAATCTCCTTTTCTATATGAAAGTACCCAAGTAAATCTTTTTTATCATCCAAGATCGGATTTTTGGTTTCTTATGTTCGTTCCTAACTATTTTCGGTTCAAGGAATCTGTTCTTCAGTTTGATGGGCTTTTTTTTTTGTGATTTTGCAGGGAAGAGCTGTAGGTTGAGATGGTTTAACCAGCTAGATCCAAGGATCAATAGGAGAGCTTTTACCGAGGAAGAAGAGGAGAGGCTTTTGGCTGCTCATAGACTCTATGGAAACAAATGGGCGATGATTGCTAGGCTCTTTCCTGGAAGGACTGATAATGCAGTGAAGAATCATTGGCATGTGATCATGGCAAGGAAGCATAGAGAGCAGTCAAATGCTTATAGGAGAAGGAAAGCCCCCTCTTCTTCTCAGGTTCTCCCCCAGAGGGTGGAGATGATGAACACTGGCAATGCATGTAGTGAATCAACCATTAGCAGCACTAAAGATGAATCTGCCTCAACATCAGGTCTCTCCCTCAATTCCTCTTCTGGCATGATTCATCCAGGGGCATTCACCAGATTTAGCCCACCCAAGCAACAGCAGCCCTTGGAATTCATCATGGGTATGTTCTCTTGATCTTTTTTAGTACCGTGGTTGGGATGGTGGTTTTGTCACTTTTGTGGCTTTGATGCATAGATCTTGTTTGCTAAGTATCATGATCATGATTGCTAGGATGGATGCATCATCAAGCTATCTTGTTTCTTTGGATTGACTAACATTGTAAAGGTTATAAATTTTTTTATAAAATTTTTTTTCTCCCTTTATCCTCTGTTTGTGTTTTATGTATGCTTGTTTTCATGGATTTTTCACTGATGTGGCTTCCAAAGGTGAATTTGCATTGTTTGCTTGAATGCTTTCGCTAGTGGTGTTCTTATTCCTTTCCTGTTTGGATTATAAAAGTATTAATTCCTTTCTTCTCTTCTCAACTAATTCACTGAATGTTTTTCATGGGATTTTTTTTTCCTTTCTCTATCTGGCCGCTGACTGCTCTCCACTTAAATTTCTTTTGTTATCATTTCATGGTATGCCTTATTGCTTCTTTTTCCCTTGTTAGTTCAATAATTTCTGATGTACTTCTTTCTTTCTTAATGTGTTCATTGCAGGCTCTAATGTGAAGTTGGTAACTTCTACAAATGGGTGCTATGAGAAGTGTGATAGTTCTAGCAATGCTTTCCATCACTGTGGTCCCATGATGATGATGGGGGTTGATCAGTCAGGCTATTCAGATTCAAACTCTGACGGCTCGGCTACTGAATCAGTGGCCAACAACCCAAACAAACTCCATGCTTATGGTGAAAGTGATCATGGAAGACAGAATATCAGCTTGCATTTCATTGATTTCCTTGGGGTAGGAACTACGTAGGGAGAGGATAAGGTCTACAATCGAACCTTTATATGATTCTATGGAGAGGAAAGGGAAGGTCATTAACAGTTCCTGTACAGGTATCCCAAAAACAAGAAGGAAAGAAGAGAAAGTAGAAGGAAGGCCATTGGGGGGAGAAGTTAGATTTTTTTTTTTCAGCAAAAGAAAGCACAGAAGGCAAAGCAACATGAGTGTTATGGTTCAATAATCATGAATTCTTGTTTGTTTTGGCCTTTTTTTCCCTCCTCTTTGTTAATCTGTTAAGAAACCCTCTTTTCTTAACTAATGAAGCTTTTGTATTAAATGGATCTCAGTTCATTTGCTACATCTGTTCTGTTGCATTTTATATTGACTGTGGGATGAGCCTAGGGAAATGCTCTTTATAAAATTTGTTATGCCTGTAGCATATGAATTATGAAGGTCCACTATCATTAGATTGGTTGAATTGTATTGTAACTACAGTACAGGATAATATTTTGGTGGAAACTTTCCTCAAACTGCATATTTAAATATTATATAAGAATCTGTTGTTTAAATCCCTTTCCCTCCCATGCTTAATCATTCATTTATGAACTTTATCTACAGATCTTTAATCAGAACAGGAATGGGTTTTGACTGCGTATGGACATGTCTGTCTTGTCTTTGTGGGGTATTTATCTGCACCACCAAGTCCTAATATTGCCTACCCGAGTTTGAGAATGCTTAAAAGATGATAATGTTTTTTTTTCTAAATCCTGGAAGATTAAATAGACTGCAGACTCTGGGTACCATTCTGTAGCTGAGAGCTGGTCTGATGCCAATTGCAAGTGTGGTTTCAAATTTGATCATGTGCTCCCATATTCGTCTCAATCTTCAATCGATCATTAGACACATTTGTTGTTTGAGAAGACAATACCTGTCTAATTTGCACAATGATCCCATACTGCTTTAACCAGATGACATGTATCTTCCATTTGTTTTATTATTTATGATCTAGGAGCATGGATGACCGACCTGATTCTCCATTTCTACTGTGCAGAGAAGCAGATAGATGGAGATGGTTTAACCCACAATCTTTGCACAACATTTAAAAGATTTTTCCCATTTGTTGGATGTTTAGCGTCAATCAGCTGACTGTAGACTCATATAGTGATGTCTAATCAAGACATAAGTAGTTAATTTGGACTCTCCTTGTATTCTCAATCAGGGCCTTTTCGCTTTATGACCGACTTCCCCTGTTTGTCTGAGACCATTTTCACCTAAAATCCTTGTGGGCATTGGCCTTTTCCCCTTTGAAAAGACAATCGGAGGACTAGTCCCTAACTAAAAACCCATGTGTTTAATGTTCAAAAATTGGGTCTACACTTTCCATACAAAACGAAATACCTTCAACCACTCAATGTAGAACTTCTGGATGAAAATTGTGGTGACCCTTTGGCTTTTGCCTTGATGGGACTCCCTTTCAGTGGTGGGTCAATTTAAAACACAGGATTTATCCATTCTTCTTAGGATGTAGAAATCTCAAATGAGTGTTTGGAATGTCGGGCTAATAAAGCCATGTAAAATATTGGCTTAATGTATGGTGACTTGCCACTTGCCAGTCAAAGAAACATACATTATCAGTCCGGGTGCAATGGACTGACCCTACAGAATGAGCCAAAGGAAAACAGGTTCTTTTGCATCACTTCTCTCTTTCTGCCGTCTGCGCTGTTCCCAGACATGCACCTGTTGCGCTTTTAATTTTTTCAGCATTTAAACTCCAAAGTCCAAGCGAGGATAAGGGTATGGTTACGCTAACAGTTATCTAAACTCGTCAAACCAAATTATGAATCTTACTTGTAAACACACTCATGTTTGAGTGGTATTAGTAACTTGCTATCACATACATAACCATGGATTGATTGTAGGGCCTTTAAGTTGAAATTATCACTCATGGTCAATTAGCCAACCTAGCATTAAAAAAAAAAAAAAGAGAAAAGGCGTTCGACTTCAAGAAAAGCGGCACTCATGAGCATGATGATTAAGCTGCTAACAAGAATGCATGAGCAAGAGGAAGGATGCCAGGGTATCTTAGTAACTAAATCAGGTGTTTCTCATAAGCAAAATTTTTGGAAGAGGAATTGATGAACTCTTATATTGTAAAAATTTTATCTGTCACTCTTTTATTTTGGTGGTAAACTAACTACTGAAATTAACCATGGATCATTATATCCTAACTTGCCAGATTGTTGATGCTAAAACAACGATCTGGTACAATGGATATTTAATATCATTTCCAGTCGCAATCGACACTGTGTGTGAAACAGAAGTTCTCTAATCATGGTTTATAGCATATGAAAATACTATATTAACAGCTAAATGAGAATATGACCAAAAACGTTTGGTGTGATATCAATTCTGCCAGTGTTACATCTTGACTAACTGTTCATCCAAGAGCAGTGAGTACAAATTAAATAACCCGATCTCAATTTAATCTTCCGATATTAGTTCAACTTCCCTCGTTCGTAAATAAAACTTCTATTTTCCTCCTTCACTAGGCTCCAACTGATTTATCATATTATATTGAATCGACATGGTTTACATCATGTCATTGGAAAATAAATTAGCCTCTAAAGTCTATAAAGACAGCACCTTTTTGCCAGTGACCAGCTTGAACTTTTTTCTACTAATTGGAATTTGGTAAACTTTCAATCTTGCTTAGAAGCAGTCCTTTGTTGAAATTGTCATTTTCAATGTTGTTGGGGGAGATCAAATTTAAAATACTAAATTGTGTTATGCTTTGTTAATGAAAGGACGTAGCTTAATTAAGTTGATATTGCTAATGAGGCTTTTACTATTGGGCAATAAGAGGTTCCAACAAAAATAAATTAGTGAAAGTTTGAAGAAAGCAATTATAAACAAACTGGTTGTGGAGATTTGGATCTGGGTTCTTGAATGAGCTAGCTAGCATGAGAGCAAACCCCATCATCATGACTTCAGGCCATAGGCCTTTCTGAGGGATAACGGATGTGGTAGATAGAAATAGAAAAGAACCTGATGAAGTGATGCACACAACTTAGATGGGTCATAATTACTTTGGGTTGGAAATGGGAGAAACAGAGAGGGGTTGCAAGCAAAAGGTAGTGTGTGAAGTTGTAGCAGGACTGACCCTACACTCATGGCTGTGACTAGTCACTAGTCATTGCAATTAAAGGAGGAAATACTGAATAGTCTCCAAGATCCAAGTTAAAACCAGAAGATTTGGGGAAATGGGCTTCACTTCAATGATATTTCAGTTGCTTGTTTGACTGAATTTGAAGCAATGTATGCTTGAAAGCGCCATAAAACGAAATACCCATTTGTGGAAGTAGAATATGGAAGAAGTAACATGAACAGATACTGTTTGTTTGCCCAAATATGTATGGAGAGAGAAAGAGAGAGTGATAAAGATGGCAAAAGAGGGAGAGGACCCCATCAATTAGTTTTACTGTTTGAACAGAAAATCAAAGGAAGAATTTGGTCCTCATAGTGGGAATCTGACAGCATCACCAATGGCAGTATCCACTGTGCAGGTTGACGATGCACCCCTTTCCGTACACAGTGGCTCATGGTTTTTTTTTCTAATTTCTAGTATGCATTTGTCTCACTTGAACTTTTGCTCCTCCGCCTCTTGTGTGAATTGAATCTGGAATTCTGGGTCCTCTTTTCTAACAATAATGGAGGTTCTCCACATAAATCCAAAAGTGGGGCACAGCTCGGGAATCTAATCAGCTTAAAATCACAACTCTATTATGCCACTCTTAGATTGAACACATACAAAATAAGTGATTTAAACTTATTGTTATGGTAATCTTAACTTCCATAAGATAAGATTTGGCCTTGTCTTACATGGCGGACAAATTCTTAGCAATTTAGACTTTCAATTAGAAATTAGGGAGGTCCTAAGGTCAAACTTGCTCTTCTCTTCTTTTTACATATGTGAGTTTTTATTATCTCATTGGTAAGTTAGTGTGTGTATCTTCTCATGTACAAGTCTAGGCTATCTTCTAGGTATGAGTTATGTTTGTGCCCTCACACGTGCAAGTTCTTATTATCTTATATGTGTGAGTTATGTTTGTGTATTCAGATATGTCAGTGTCTTGTCGCAGGCCCTCAACTGGGTTAAAAAAGAAAGTGCCATAATGTCTCGACTTAAGCTGACTTAGAGTGTATTTTGGAAAATCAAAACTCAAACAACCACAGACCCCCTTCAATTTAAGAATATATAAATAAATACAAATGTAGGGTCTACCACTGCCCCCACCAAATTGGGGCACACCAAAACAGTTTGGAATTTGGATCACACACAACATCAGATTCAAAAGGGTTGCTGAGATGAGTCAGACATACAAACTGCAGACAAATTCAATAAATGAGAATAGTCTTGTCACGTGTGAACGCACGCATGGAAACGTCTTTGACGCTCTCATCGACTTTTCTTTCTTTTATCTCTTTGTGTTTCCCTTTCTCTCTCAAACACTCTTTTCATTGAATCCAAATTCCAAATTCCAAAGTTGCAAACAAAGTCCTCTTTGTAACTTCTTTTCGAAACTGCTTTCCTTACATCACGTGGGCCTTTGAAGTTTGAAGCGTGTGTGGTGCACAGCAGCAAAAGTATGAAAGGAAATGCCAACGATTTGTAACAGATTTCCTTCTTTTTTTAAGGCCCACTACCCAATTCCCTCTCTGGGCGCTGGGCAGGCTTTGTACTCAAGTATAGCGTACAATACTCAAGGCGGCTTTATAGTTCTTTCCCCTCCAGCCCAATGGAGAGGGCCCCACAATCAAGTGGGGTGGGTTGATGTAGATTTGGATTAAGGGTTGGTGACTTTTTATGTATTCAAGATTTGAAGCCTTTTTTTTTTTTTTTGGTGATTTAAATCTTGGGGCAGATTACATGTGTGTGAATGGACAGGATTGAACATATGTGGGCACGCAGTGTTGATCGAATGTGGGCTTGCTGCATAAAAACAAAGATGGATGAGAAAGGGGTGGTCCGAGAGAATAAATGAACCGATTTTGGCATTGTGAGCTCCATATTAAAGTCCAGATAGAGCTAGATCATGATAAGTCTGGGCCGCCGTATAAAGCTACTGGCCAAATAAGTGGGCCAGTTCCGTGGAAGAATTCCAGGCTTGGTATTTTAGTGGCAGAATCTCTGTTGGGCTCAATCCAACCATCTCCTTTCCCAGCCCATTAGCCATTATCCCGCACAGTAATTTTCTCCCGATGCACTCCTCCAAGTGGAGCCCAACCACATGGGACCCCCTTTACATTGACCTTTGATCGATCTTACCCATCACCTTTCCCCCTCCAAATTCCCTTGATTTGGCACCAGACCCAATTTGGCATTCATCTGACTTATTTGCACTCTTGGATCGAATCCCAAAAAGGATGTATAGTTAAGCGGCTATTGATCGAGTTTTAAGACTGTTAAATCAAGAGTCCAAACAATCTCATGATGTTGATTTTTTTAATCTAATAAGTATTAAATGGTCCAGTAGAAAAATTGAGATATATCAGCTCTATTAATATGATTTGATTTTTAAAGAAAAAAAAACTGGATAGTTTTTTAAAGTAAAAAAAATTGGGTATATCAGCTATATTAATGTAATCTCATTTTTAATCTCAAATACAAAATAATAGCATGTATCAACCAGTGACAATCTTTACTACCAACCTGCGTTAGCCTTATCTCTTTAAAAATCTAATTAATCGAAAACCACATCAGTATATATTGTGCATCATTTTCATGGGAAATAGATACATATCTGCCGATATCCAAAATCTAATGAATGAGAGAGAGATGGTCCCTAAGAGAAGTGACTGGTTACATGAAAATCAAATTAATTTAGCAGATGATGCATACATGATTGACAGAGACCCATGTAAGCAGATGAGTATGGAACCTTCTGTTAGGCACCCAAAACCGTAAGAAAACGATTAGGATTGGAGTATATGCATCCATAAAAAATTAAGAGCAAAGGCTATAAATAAACACATGTCGGCTAAGGAATATGAAAGGATATTTGTTATCTTTGGATTGATGACACAATACCTACCTGGATGGTCTTTGTTGAAAAGAAAACGATGTGAGACAGGCAGGCATGCGCCCCAAATGAAATTAAGACGTCTGCTAGGGGTCGTTGATTTTCTTTCCAAGGCCAGGCTGTTTCTAGTTTTTATTTTGACAAAGGCCTGTGGAGGCCCACCTGACCCAATCAATCCATGCGCTTCATAAACACAATCTCCCATCATGAAATGCCACCAGCCGATCCGGTTCTAACCAATGTCACGTTTGGTAATCAAATCCGCGGTGTTTCCTCACCATTATTTTGACAAATTCCTCACCATTCTTGTAAATTAAGAAAAATTTGAGCAGGCCAAAAAAACCTCACTTTCAAGGATTTTTAGATCCCACTCTCTCCCTCAAGATTTGGAAATCCTTAATTTTACAGATTTATGTACTCCTTTCTTACCGAGCCGTAAAAGGGCCTATTTTGCTATTTCCATGCAAAATACTTATCTGATAATAATACGAACTCAATTTCCCATTTCAGGAAGCAACTTTTCAATGGAAATGCATGGGAGTCCGAGTATTTAAATTTCACCTAAGTCCTCAAATAGAACTAAACCAAACATCTTGTTTGCAGCCTGCAACGTTTGAGGGGTGCAGACTTTAAAAGGAAGTTTAGTTTTGGGGCAAATCGAGATTTTTTATGTGGATTTTTACAGTAGGCCCACTATTCTTATTTGACTTTCAGAAGTGAATCCAAAATTCCATTAAATTTTGAAAGTGCACCAAAGTTTGGCAGGCGCAATTGCACCCGCATGCATGTACCTGAGTCCGCGCATGACAGGAACACTTTGATCTTGATAGAAGTTTTAAAAAAGTAAAAAAGAACCGTCATATAATCGTTACAATCTTCCTATTTTACTAATTTTATAATTAACGAAAAGGCAAATTCATTGGGGTCCCTGTTATAAGACATCTAGTTAGAAGACAAATTTGGGTCTAATATGTATGGGATTATGTAGGGGTTTACAAAAAATCGGTCGATTTATAAAACCGAACCAAACCGATTCAATTCGCTGATTTTTAACCGAACCAATGGTTAATAGTTTGGTCATGAATTAAAAAAATCATAATCCGTTAGTAACGATTTGGTGATTAATTTTATCCTTCGTCTATGGATTTAAATCGAACTGAATCATTGATATAAAATATATTTAAATAGACATATATTATTGGTTGGTTAAATATTACATAAAATGTGATTTTTGTATTTTACATATTATGGTGAAATATAATTATAAATGACAAAGGAAGGTGAGAGAAGTTTTCAGACTTGATGTAAGGTTAGTGAAATGCTAGACATGTTGTTAAGTTATACGGAAGAGACGACCTTATCCCACATCAATTTATGATATAAAATATATTTCTCTTATCTTTTTATAAAGCCAATTCACTCCTTGCAATGGACCAAATGCAAAGCTTTGCAATGGGCTTTGTCTTAGAGTTTTATTGTGTTAGTTTTTTGTATGAACCTTTGCAATGATCTCAAGTCTGGGATTTTTTATTTTTTTCCAAACAAAGTGTGAATTATTTTGTTTTTACTAATTCAATCTGTGTATTTGTGATTTAGTTTGATTCGGTTCTAAATAGTTAACGGTTAAATTACAGACTGCAAAATTAAGAAATCATTAATGATAATTTAGTAGTGGATTAGACTCAATCCGACAGCCCTAGGATTGTGATATCTAAAATGGCTAGTCATCCAAGTGCCCACGAGTCAAAGGTGGAATTATTGCTTGTATTTGCACACCTTCCACTTGTAGGCAAACAAATGGAGCGAAGCAAGTCTCTCCCAGCCACGTTCAGAGTCAAATTGGCCGGTTCACATGATAAAGATGTCACAGCAGAATATGAGGGCCACATCCAAGTACTGGGTTATTGCACCTTCCACATTTGTGGGTCCATAATGGATGACCAAAGCTCAAAATGCATGGAAAATTGTTCATCCTAGCCAATTGAAAACACATAAAGTTTCATTAGAATCACATTATAGTAGAGGTCTGCAATGAATAGATAAAAAGACTACGGAAATGGCCATCTCATTGTAATTATGTTCAAGAGAGTAAGATAGAAAATAGAGGTGAAACTTAAACAAAGGCCATTGCCAAGGCAATAGAAGCTGTGACAAAGATTTCATTGTTAAACAACAGCTTCTTCCATCACTTCAATGACATCTTTTTTTTTTTTTTCATCAAACAAACAGTTCTCAGTGAATGTGGGCATACAGTAAGGAAATATATATATTTCATTGGAAAGCAATAGCGCAATTCTATCAATTGAATGATACCGTTTTTCTTTTTTCTCAGCAACCAAACACTTGTCACTGAATGTGGCCATGCAATAAAGAATTACTTTAGCTAATCACAAAAGTCATGACATAGGCTTCTCCCCATAAAAAGACCAGAGCTATGTTTCAAAGAGAGGGAAAGAGCATCAATTTCACCAGGAAACATGCTCAAAAGGTTAAATTGTTTAGGGGTGGGCTCTCCTTTACTGGTTGAAAGTCAATAAAGAGCAGCCTTTGTGGACTTAGTGGAGGTATGATGAATCATGAAATGTCCTGTTACAACCCACTGTTAATTGTAAATAAAGCAAACTGACAGCATAAACAATGATACATGGATAAACTATGACAGCATCAAGGGAAGGAGGTGGGTGGGGTGGGTTGCCATCTCTTGCATGCACCCACAAACAGGTCTTTATGGTACACAACCATTCAGCAGAATTCAGTATTATTATTTTAATATGGTATGCAACATCACTAATTTTACTCATGCCAAGCCAAGTTTCAACGTGCGTCATTGATTTCAATTAATCTTAATGAAGTAATTGTCATCATATTGGCAGTTTAAAAATATAGACCTACTACAAAAGCATGCAAAGTGCCCCAGACTTCTGTGTCTCTTCGAAATGCCATTAAAGGTTCATTAACATTTAACACCCATGTTTTTGGACTGCGCGTGTGAAGCCTTTCCACTTTCTACAAGTTGGGATGATGTGACATCTGTTGGGAATTTGATTAGCGTCCAGCTGTGCCAAGCCAGATTAAAAGTGTGCCTACGATATGATCTAATGGATCCTAAAGCAACCCAAGTGAATCATGGCCACTGAAGTCTGCAAAGCACTCCCAAGAATAAGCCTACATCAGGCTGCCCATTGGATCTTATACCCATTGGGCCTAGCCCATAGTTATTGGCCCATTGGATTTTGCCCATAATGGACAGCCATTGGGCCGAGCCCATAGTCATTGGACCAATCCATGGTCAGCTAGCCCAATAGTGCCTTGTAGTATAGAAAATTTCTGAGAAGATTACATAGATTTGCATTCTTAATTCAGCAATTTTCAAAGAAAATTTCATGCATCTACATTTTTAGTTTAGAAAATCCTTCGAATATTACCTATATTTTTTTTTAGAATGAACAAGGGAGAAAATCCAATTTAGAGAAAAAAGATAGCGGCATGTAATCGTGTTATGGATAGAGAATGAAAACCTATCTAAATTCTTTAAAAAGCAAGATTGGCATCCAGTCCTCAAGAAAATCCCTTGTATTCTCTCATTTATGCATTCATTGAAAACTTACTCCCTGACTTTTGTGATTACACAGAGCAGGTACTATGTTCCCTTTATATAAATAATTTTGAGTTGTCAATGTTGATGATGCCGAAGGCCGGACATTCATAATGAATGTGTGAAGACTCTAATCAGTGGGTCCCACTGGTCTCATAGTAGAGTAAGAATGTCAAAGAAATCTTCTAGACTAGAAGTCCATCGGCCTACATTCAGTGGCCAACAGCCAGTAAACAATAAATAAACTACATCAACGATCAAGGAAATGCCTTAGCCAAAAAATAAAATGTAATCTAGAACTATCAAACTCAAAAGTTTTTGTGGCACCTCATCCAAAGAGGGGCTTCCAGGATCGATGCTGGATTATCGGTGGCCACACAAACAAAACAGATGGGGCACATCGAGACCCCACATACCCTCATCCCTGATGATAATTTGGTAATAAAGATCATAGAGAAAACACCAGCTCGTGACAGTCGTACTTTTGGGGGCAAAACAATTCATATGGACTGCAAATGTTTTCTTGCCCAGTGAATGCCTGGGCACATGCATCATGCAAGCTTAATAACAACAATGATGAAGCTGATAACTGAAATATCAGTGACAGCTGATGACAAGAAGTCATAAATTAGAACCAAGTGCATTGAACAAAGTGCCACCATTTGATCAAATCTCCCTAATAAGAATAATTTTGGTTTGTCCTATGCAGACATGGAAGTACAGAGTACTCATCTTCCCATGCAGAACCAACAACACATACCAGCCACGGAAAAAAAACCAAACAAACTCGGGTAAGCACTGGTGCTCACTCATCCACCGCGTTTTTGTACCCAATTTATACCCTGCAGACTGATTCATTAATTAAGTACTCAAGCCTCCATCACTATCTCTAACCCCCCAAACCTGAGAGACAAATCCCCAGGTGAGACCTCGAAGAATGGGTGCTAACTTTATGGTGAGCACGGTGCTCACGTGAGGGGGACAAAAATTATGTAAACTAAAGAACAGGTATTAACACTAGATCTATCAGCAGAAAAGAAAAAAAGCCAAGAGCCTATTCCTTAGGTCAAAAGGCTTAAAAATAAATTACCTACATTTCACACTAAAGATAATTAACTTACTTTGAAGAAGAAATTTTAAAATTTTATTCTATATTATAGTCTATCTCATGAAAAAGGATTACATCTATATTTATTACTAAACTATTTTCTAAATAAGTAAATAATCTAGTTAAATCCAAATAAAGAGTCCTAATTTAAATTTAAAATCAATTTCTAAAAAACTTAATAAAGCAACTACTATTAATAAATTAATCTTCACTATTGGGCTTTGGATTTGGGCTTGTGGGTATAATTTTTTAAGCGGGGCCCATTAATTTAGCCTACATAAGCTCTTTCCGACTTCGAGAATCTCTACTCCGACTAGTTATCAGCTGGGTACTTCTCATACAAATCTGGATTAAATCGATGAAAGTCAGTAGCCGTAGTCCATGTAGCTTTGAAGAATGATTTTTTTTTTTTAAACTTGAACAAGAATTTTTGTAATCCACATTCTTCGTAGAAACAAGTTGATCATGAAAAACATCATCAATTTCATTTAGAGAAGATTGAGTGATGGGAAGCAAGAGAACTTATTCTTCAAAAAATTCATTTTTATGATATCCATAATAAAATGTCAAATCTTCAACATTAAATGTAGAGCTGATATTTATATCTAAAGGAACATTTCAAATATATGCATTAGGGTTGATATTTTCTAGAATCTTGAATTGTCTTGCACTTCTTAGGTGTAGCTTTTTGTATTTTCTTACAAAAAACAATTATGAATTTAAATGAACCAAGACCATATCGCCTTCATCAAATTCAACATGACATCTCCGATAATCTAGATACTGCTTATAAGTTTTAGTACTTTTAGCAATTTGTTAGAGTACTTCATCATGAACTTGTTTTATGTGTTGTACAAATTGTTTAGCTTCCTTACTGGACCTGACTTCAACTAGTAATGGACTTAAGTCAATAGGAAGACGTGGTTTGACACTAGTAATAACTTCAAATAGTAATCTTTCGATGGTTTTGTTGACGGAATTATTATAAGTAAACTCCATTATAGGTAAAATAAGATCCCATGAAGTAATATGATCTTCAACAAGACATCGAATAAGATTTTTCAAACTTTTGTAGACAACCCTTATTTGGCCATCAATTTGTAAATGGTATACATTGGAATATTGGAATTTTGTGTGCATCATGTACCATAAGGTCTTATAGAAGAAATTCATAAATTTTGTATCTCTATCAAATTCGATTGCCTAGAGAAGACCAAGCGGATGAACAACCTTTTTAAATAAAATAGTAGCAATTTTCTTTGCATCTGATGTGTGAGCAGGGGATGAAATATTCCATCTTTGAAAAGCGATTAACAACAACCAATATAGAATCTACCTTCATTGCTATTTTGAGTAAGCCCAAGACAAATCCATATTTAGATCTTGCCATGGCTCATGTGCAATAGGAAGGAGTTGATACAAATTGGTGTTCTTCTTTTGCCCATTTGCAAGTTAGCATACTCTGTATAATTCAAAAATTCTGGTAACATCTATTTTCAGGCAAGCCAAAAGAAAAGATCTTCCACAATTGCCAATGTTTTATCACGTGCGAGATATCCATTACATCCACCACCATGTAATTCACGTACGACAAACTCCCGGATATATGTAGCTGGTATACGTAATTTATTTCCACGAAATAGATAACCATCATGAATAGAAAACTTTGGATATTCAGAAAACTCACCATTGAGAAGATCTTTATAAATTTGTCCAAAGTCATGATTATCATGATATTCTCTGTGTATTTCTTCGAAGCCTGGAACTGTAATGTAAACGGTTGTGAGAATGTGAGATCGATGACTTAATGCATTGGCAACTTTATTTTTCATTCTAGATTTATTACGCAAAACAAATGTGAACTCCTGTAAATATATACTCCATTTGACATTATTGACGCTCTTCTTTTAATGAGGATTCAGGTGTTGCAAACTGCAAAGCTTTATGACCAGAACACATGACAAACTCTTGTCTGATCAAATAATGATGCCAATAACGTAAAGCTTATGCAACTGCATAATATTCCAAATTATATGACAAGTACTTTTTATGAGAATCATTCAATTTCTCACTAAAATAAAACAACTGGATGACCATTTTGACTTAAGACTCCACCAATACCTACATGTGAAGCGTCACAACTAACTTTGAAGGCTTTCTCAATGTCAGGAAGTTTTAAAAGAAGTGTCTTAGTCAATCGCTGCTTAATTTGTTCAAATGCTCGAGATGCTGCCTTTGTCCAAGTGAAATCTCCTTTTTTCATGCAATCAATTACAAGAGTCATGATGGTATTGAAATTACAAATAATAGTTTTGGGAAGGGGCCAGTAAAAAATTCAGCTTCTACCCCTTGGGCCAATACAATAAAGCCGAAAAATATAACTTTGGAACTAAAAAACTTACACTTATTCAAATTAATGTAAAACTTTTCTTTACGAAGTACTCGCATAAGATACCGCAGATGGTCAAGATTAGCTTCTTTAGATTCGTTGAAGATCAAGATGTCATCAAAATATACCACAACAAATTTGTCGAGAAAAGGGCGTAGAAATTGAGTCATCACTCTAAAAAAAGTGTAGCGAGTATTGGATAAACCGAACAACATAACCAACCATTCATTTAATCTATATTTAGTTATAAATGCAGTCTTCCATTCATCTCTTGAACGAACGTGAATTTGATGATATCTGCTTTTGAAATCGATCTTGGAGAAGACAAATGATCCGGCCATCATATCAAGCATGTTATCTACTCAGGAAATCGAAAACCAATATTTGATGATGATCTTGTTGATTGCTCAGCTATCGTTACACATTCTCTAAGAACCATCTTTCTTTGGTGTTAAGAGGGTTGAAACTGCACAAGGACTCATGCTTTCATGGATATAACTTTTCTGAAGTAAGTTTTCAATCTGGCTTCGCACTTCTGCGTGCTTAGTAAGGCTCATGTGATAAGCTAGTAGATAATGAAAGGAAGAACCGAGGACTAAATCAATAGCATGTTAGATGTCCCTCACAGGTGGTAGCTCTTCATGAAGCTCTGTAGGAATCAAGTCATAAAAATCATGAAACAAGGACTTGATCTCTGGTGGTGTAGAAAAATGTTTTTTTTATTTGCCTCTTTGAATTCTTTTGGAACAAGGAAATAAAAAACTACTTGTTCATGGCTCTCTGTTTCAAATTTGCGCATAGAGAGAATCCGAGGATTTGACTTTTGTGCTGGTTTCTTTGCCGAGGTGGAAGAGGTTTGCTTTTTCGAAGCAGTTAGTGGTTTGAGTGAGAAAAGAGTAACTTTTTCGCCCTAATTCTTGAAAGTATGAGTATTAACTTCTCCATCACTTTGTATGTGGTTATAAAAAAACCAAGATCTTCCTAATAAAATATGAGGAACATTCTTGGAAATAATGCCATACCAAATAGAATCCTTATAACCACAAATTTTAAATGTTACCTGGCACCTTTTTATTACCAGTATTGTTGTGTCATTCACCCAAGAGACTTTATATGGCTTTAGATGTTTTTTTTTTTTGGATGCTTCAGCTTATCAATTACTTCTTGAGATACCATATTCATCTCACTTCAACCATCAATAACCAGATTATACAGTTTGTCACAACATGTTACTGTGGTTCGAAATATGGTGGTTTGCCTCCAATCTTCCGCTTCATGTTCAGTAGTGACAAAGAGGCAAAGAATAAATAAAGTTTAAGCTTCTGTGTCACCTTGATAGAAAGAATGATCTTCTTACTTTAGCGGAGGTTTAGGATTGTCATATGGAGTTTCAACATTATACTCACCATCAACAGGCTCTGATTCATAGCCTTCTTCCTCATTTGTGTATAATGAATATTTTTTATACCTGGGCATTCGGAACCATAATGCCCTTTGCCTTTGCATCGAAAGCAAGTAATATCTTGCTTTAACTGAAAAGAATTGGCATTCTTTCTTTTATTTGCAATGTTTGAACGGAGTTGTGCTTGATTTTGAGGCGGTGCTTGTCTATTAAAATTTTGCTAGAGAGCTTGTCGGTTGACGTTTTGTGGAGTGACCCGTTGATAGGTCGTATTGGAGTTTCTTCTTTGAAGAGGCTCTCCAAAACGCCGTGAGTAGGGATACCGCAACTTATCTTCGACGCACAGAGCCATACGATGGACTTCTGCAATGTTGTGAAAACTAAGGGTAGTTAATTCTCTTTGAATATCTTGACGAAGTCCTTTTTTATACTTGGTAATGGCTTGGAGATCCTGCTCGAACACTTTGTATTGTACCATAAGATTATAGAACCGTTCTATGAAATCATCCACTGTGTAGTTACCTTCTTACAATCAACTAATTGATCAAAGAGGAAATCAACATAGTCAATTAGTAGGTATTTATCTTCAAGTTTTTCTTTCATCTCATCCCACGTGTTAATAAGAGCGTCTCCCATGATTAGCATTCCTTTCAGCTATGCTTTGCCACCAAACGCGTGTTGTACTATTTGGTCTTATATTTACAAAAGGAACACACTTGTCTTCATCAATATTGAACCACTCAAAACAATCCTCAAGTGCTGTAATCCAATCAGTGAAGACTTTGACATCCATGTGCTCGTAAAAATTAGGAACATCGACATGCACCTTTTTTGTGATATCGTCCCAGCGGCTTTGATAGTCGTCATAAGCAGTTTCTTCCATCATGCATTCCCTAAACTGCCAACAAGTTTCTTGAGGCTCACCAACAATAAAGTGCTCTAGTTATTGTATATCTTCTTCTTAAGAGTCTTTTCCTTTGCCATTGTTTGAAGTTTTAGGTTTACCATTAGTTTTGGTGCCTTGTGGGGTTGGAATCTACTGTCTGATATCAATAATTCTTTCAATTCGATCCACTCTGTTTATCAGCTCTGTGATATAACTATCACGTAGACGGTCAGTAAATTTGCTTATAAAGTTTGCTCGGATACAAGTAGACATGGTGCTAGCTGCTGAAGACTTGCTGAGATTTTTTCTTTTTTCACTTTTCAACTAAATGGGTCAAACTAAACCCAAATGAGCCCAAAAGCTGGGATTGGATTGCTGCCACTTGAAACGATTGATCGGCTTGAGCCTGACTCAAAAAGAAATAAGAAAAAAAAAAAAGATTTCGAGACCATTTTTAACTTTCGAAATCTGCTGGCTTCGTCAAGAAAGAGGAGGGAGAGTAGCAGCAGCAAGAAGATACCGATGAAGGGGTTGGGCGATGGCGACAACTGGGCAACGACTGTGCTCGGCGAGGAGTTAGACACTCATTGTGCATGCTATGTCTTCAGATCTTAGCCCGTCTCTTCTTCTCTGGATTACTTTTTCTATCGTCCTCTTTTTGGTTTTTTTTTTTTTTTTTTTTGTCTGGGTTGGGTATTGGAAAGCGGAGGGAGGGAGTTGGACGCAATTCAGATCGGGGTGGAGTGTAGGGATGAAGTAGAGGTTGCAGCTTTGACTAGGATTAGGGCTCAAAGATCTAGATTTGGGTTCGGTGGTGGTGTTGGAGTTGGTCTTAGGGTTAGGGTTTTGTGGGGTGGTTTGGTAAGCAAGGTGGCTGATGGGGAGTTGGGTGGTTTTGCTGTGGTTGGGTGTTGTGGTGGAAGGTTTTGGGTTTGTTGATGTGGGAACTGGGTTGATGTGTCTGTGAGCTAGGTTTGGGATTTAGGGTTTTTGGGTGAGGTAAGGGTCGAGTGGATGGGGGTGGTGGTGTTAGGCTGGGTTAAGTGGATTCAACTCGGGTCTCGAGGTGGTTGGGTTTTGGCTTTTGGCTTCTAGGGTTTTAGCAGGTAGTTGGGATAATGGAAGATGATGTGGATGATAAAGGGTTGAGGTTCGGTGGTGAGGCAAGAGGAGTTATGAGTGACGATGATGATGATGGATGAATGAATCGATGGCAGAAACAAAACTAATGGTGTGGGATATGTTACCTCGAATTAATGATAAAAAAGGATAGTAATCGGAGATCAAATCTTCTCTCTCTCTCATACAGTTGATGCATGCAGTACAAGAAAGAAGAATAGCCAATATGCTATTTTTCAAACCATCTACGTCTTACACCAAAGACAACTAATTCACTCTGGAGAAAAAAAACTAAAATCTTATTCAATATTATAGTCTATCCCATTAGAAGGAATTGCATCTATATTTATAATTAAACTACTATCTAAACAAGGAAACAATCTAGTTCAATCCAAATAAGGAGTCCTAATTCAAATATAAAATTAATTCCTATGAAACTTAAGAAAGCAACTACTATTAATAAATTAATCTTTACTGCTAGGCTTTAGACTTGGACATGTGGGCATAAACTTTCAAGCGGGGCCCATTAGTTTGACGTGCATCAAGTAAGTTTCGCAAACTAAAAACATATTGTCCAGGTAATAATTTTTCTCAGAGCCAAGGCAAATAATTTTTGCTGACAGATGAGTTAAATTTGAAATGTAAGATGCCGGTGGACATGGGACACAAGGAGTCTCATTTACTTATACACTGAAAAAATAAAAATTAAAAACCTGAATCCAGGAACTGATAATTTTTAGAGATACTTTCGGAAAAATGCTTGCTTACTTAATGCTCATATCTAGGAAAAGATTATGGGAAATACCGTTTCTAACTACCCCATAATGTCAGCTGACGTGGAGAATGCTCATTGGCAGGATGCAGGCTGCTGCACTATAATAATCGCTGCACCCTAGCCTTGCCCTGAATTTAGTTCAGAACACAAAATACAGGAAATGCATTCGTATTTATTGAAAAGTCTGTCTCAATGGTGGAAAAACTGTTTTAAGATACCATTAAAGGGAGGCTAAGAGATGAATGTTTGAAGTTAAGAGGAAAGGGAACAAAGAAAGAAATCCTTTTTCTTTTAGTAGAAAGGAAAATTCATTAAAACAAAAAACAGCCAAACAACAAAGAAGAAAAAAAGGGGAACAAAACAACTTAATCTGTCGCCAAAAGAAATCTTAATATTGACAATCGTCCAGATGTAGTCGACATCATATAATTTCAATGGATGACATTATTAATCTCTCTCAATCACAACACAAGAAGGTGCTATCCAAAAAACTGCCCGGTTCCAACCAACAGAATACAAGTGAAACCCCTACACATAAAAAGTTCGGAGAAGAGAAAACTAACAATTCCAACCAGGTCATCTTCATGTGGCAACTGAGAAACCTTTGGACATGTATCCTCCATTACATCTAACCAGTATCTTATAGAGCCATTTGAGCAGAATCCATGAAATTCGTTGTGTGCAATTTCTCAAAAGATCAATTCTTCTCACCCTCAAAACAGCCACATCAATGTTCAAGTGTGCTACCCACCTGGTGAGTGCTGAAGTGGTTACTAGGAGTGGGTTTGCTCCCCACATCCTGGTATCGACTCCCACTGCCCCTGATTTAAATGGGCTGGCTGCGTGTACTAGGTGGTGCAGGCCCCAAGGGATTAGTCTTGTTGGACCAAAAATTTCAGAGATACCCACGTTATCAACAAAAAAAAAAAAAAAAAGCAGTTCAATTGTGTCCCTCTCTACCGAGAGGGGGGGAGAAGGTTGTGAAAATGGCAGAAATTCAAAGAAACCCTTTGGTCTGGAAAGCAAAACTAAATACGACAGAATTCAAAAATAATTTCAGCAAAGTTCATCATTTCCCACACAGCTCCGAGGGAGAATATTCACATCCACATCACAAAAAGGTTGATGTCATAAAAGTTCATCCACCAACCTCATGACTCTTAGATTATCTGTCTCCATTACACACAGTGGACCATTAGAATGTTTCAAGCACTCAACCCCAACTTCTAAGGGGCTCCATTATCTCTCATGACGTCCAAAGATCAATACGAACCCCTATCAGCTACATACCGAAATACTACCACAAAATACTTCCCAATAGGCTTTCCAAATCTGATAGGAAAACCATAATAAAGCTCAACTTTTGTGGCTTAGATAGTCATGGTTGATTTCCAACATCGCATTCCACAATATTGAGGGTCAGATATAAATGGATGGCGACTGTCCCAATGCACTTGGTACTTAGCAGAAAGTAGCTTCAGCTGTCTGGAAGCCCTCCAATTTTAACAAATAGTAAATCAACCTTACGATCAATAAATAATGTAAGAATAACTAGTTCCAAGATAATACATCTGTTGCCAGCAATTTCCTACTCAAGAAGTCTCTACAGCAGTCAACAATTAACATCTTTCTGAATTATAACATCTGCTTCAATTCATATGCCCCACACTAGTACATTGCAATTTGTATTTTGTAATGGAAAAAAGGTCCAGAAGTGCCTACGTATCAATTTCTACAAGAGCATTATACTACCTACATCATGATCCCGAAATAGAATTATATGCTGCATATGTTACTCAGCTCATGAACGACTCAAATCAAAGTAAAGACTAAAGAGTGTGTAAACTGTTTCATATTGAGTATTTTAATTTTTTCCAGTTTCAAATTTCTTTCTGACCTTTTCAGGAATTTATTTCGACAGTACTTTGCTTCCCTGCCTACTAGAGCCAACTTGACTATTCAGTCCTGAGTGGATCTATACTCAAGGCATCATCATATCCAGTGGCCTTAAAAACCAATCAATGTTGATCTGAAAGTTGAAACCCTAACATGCAAGTGAAGTTCCCTCGATCTGATGAGGAGGTGTAACCCTTGATTGGAGGTGTTGATGATGAATTTGGCCGCTGGAGTTCTGCCTAAAATTATCACCCTGATAGAATTATAGAAGTGCACCCCAGCAAGGTGAGTTTTGATAGATGGAGCACACAACTTCAAATACATATGCTGTCTTAACAAGAAGTCTCGGTGAGTGAGTGGCTTGCATTATATAGAACCAGAAGAGATCTATAATTGCACAACTTTAAAGCAAAATTATAGCACAAAAATTTCTTAGTGCTACTCCGCTTTTCAACAAACAACATTCTGTCAGCAGAAATATGGACAAGAAAATCTACACAGCATAGACTTCATTTAACCAAGAAAAAGAGGAAGCAGATCTCGAGGACTTGCAGGTCGGTCAATACACTGTCAGTCGCAAGAGCTGAAAACAGTAACCAGCAGGTGCATACCTGAACCAAGTTAGTATAAGACATGTGGATATCATGAAGCTTCATCAGAACAACACCCAATATGATACGCATTGCTTCCATCTGAACTTTGGTCTTTCGGTGGCAATGATGAATGGACCAATGGAGTTCTAGTGGCCGTAGCTTGTCGATAGGAACGATGAACAGGAGGCAAAAGCAACGCTGAAGGCCTATCCATTGTCAGAAGGCGGTCACATTTACTGGATCATAGCATCATTATCATCATTATCAAAGCCTTGTCCGAACTCAAATATGAATATACACTACTCAAATGGGCATCTCAACTCATCATATGAAGTTTATCAAAGGAAAAACTCAGATTCAATCAATCAATATATACTACTCAAATGGGCATTCCTTTTACCTGCAAACTTTTGTAAATAGCGTTTGATAGCTGCTGATCCATTGCTACACACAAAAAATGCAGAATGTCAGATATTTGCGCATATATGAAAAGTTACAGGGTCCAGTAAACTGCAGTTCAATGCTCCTCCCTTATTTATATGCAGGACTCATGATTCAATGATCCATACTGATGAGTTCACGGTCTCATTAGTGGTATCAAAAAGGCCTGACCTTGGGCTTGGCAGGGTCATCCCAGGTCCAGACCATTTACAATTGGACTTGAAACTTATATCTGGGCCAGCCCATGCGAGGTAGTGTTAAGCCTGGGCCAGCAATTTCAACTAAATTTTACTATTTTCCATTAAATATGGATTTTGTTTATTTTCATTTTAGTCTCATCCCTTCATGGCCACAAAAATTATAAGTGGTGAGCTTCTTCAACGAAAATGATTTACAGGCCTTAACCCCTTAGACAGGGTGGTGTCCAGGATAAGGTTCAGATTATATATTTCTTTTATTTTTTGTCTTTCGTTTTTTTTTTTAATTCAGCAAGACACATATCATCATGCATACCAGAAAGAAAATTAGGTACTTTAAGGTACTCAAGGGACCCACCCAAGCTTCCAATATTTGAAATAGAAGTGTGGCCTACCCAAAAAGGATAAAAATCTGTCTAACCCTATGATGCCCACATACGAACATGGGTACGGACACGGATACGGGGATCGGGGATACGATTCTGCACTTTGAAAATTTTAGGACACGGATACGGATACGTGTGTCCTTAATTTTTCTTTATATTACGATTTAATTAATGAAATTATCATTGTTTATGTTCAATTCTAACATTTTCTATGTTGAAAAGTAAGAAAACTTAAAGAAATAAATGAAATAATGGACTTGTTAAGTAGGATATCCTAAACTTATACCCCGGAAGTACCGGTGCAGTATCGGGTACCAGTACAAGTATTGTATTGGTCCGATACAGATACGTTAGGCTTGTACAAGCATCCGGGTATCATAGGTCTAACTAGCCCAAAAGTGGGCTTTGCAGAAAGGCTTCACAGGTCAGCCCTCTCCATTGATAGAGTGGGTGTCACCAAAAAAAGAAAAAGGTTTAAAAAAAATAATAAAAGATTAGAAGATCCTCGGCATTCATTCTTTGGCATTTTTCCCCTGATCCATCACTGTCTTTCGAAGGGGGAGATATCTGGATTATCATCCATGGTGGTTTAGAACACCATCAACTACAATGTGAGGGTAACAATTTAGTGAGAGAGACCTCACCTTATCCATGGTGGTCTAAAAAGGGAAGTGTCCCCCACCAAAATGGTGAGAGATGTATACACATGAATTTGGTGTACAGGATAAGGTTCAGATTATATATTTCTTTTATTTTTGTCTTTCGTTTTTTTTTTTATTCGCAAGACACATATCATCATGCATACAAGAAAGAAAATTAGGTACTTTAAGGTACTCAAGGGGCCCACCCAAGCTTCCAATATTTGAAATAAAGTGTGGCCTACCCAAAAAGGCTAAAAATCTGTCTAACCAACCCAAAAGTGGGCTTTGCAGAAAGGCCTCACAGGTCAGCCCTCTCCATTGATGGAGTGGGTGTCACCGAAAAAAGAAAAAAAAAGAAAAAAAGTTTAAAAAAAATAAAAGATTAGAAGATCCTTGACATTCATTCTTTGGCATTTTTCCCCTGATCCATCACTGTCTTTCAAAGGGGGAGATATTTGGATTATCATCCATGGTGGTTTAGAACACCATCAACTACAGTGTGAGGGTAACAATTTAGTGATAGAGACCTCACCTCATCCATGGTGGTCCAAAACAGAAGGTGTCCCTCACCAAAATGGTAAGAGATGTATACAAATGAATTTCTATATATATAGGGAAATAAGATTGTAAGGTTATCCCAGGAGAGAGTTTGACTATGCAACATAAGTTTGGAGTTTTAGATATTTGCATTAGAAGTAGAAAAAAAAGGTAGTAAATAAAATGGACCCTAAAACAAGGTGGAGAGATTTGAAGGGAGAAAGAGCAAATATATTTAAGGACAAAATGATTGAAAAGGGAAAATGGAATATTGGAGGAGAAACTACAGTAATGTGAAATCAAATGGCTAATTGCATTAGGAATGTTGCAAAGGAGGTACTTGAAGAATCAAAAGGGAAGAGAAATATTAATAAAGAAATATGGTGGTGAAGAATCAAAAGGGAAGAGAAATATTAATAAAGAAATATGGTGGTGGAGTATGGAGGTTCAAGAAGTTATTCAACAAAAAAAACATTACTACAAAGTTTGGCAGGGGACTAGGAGTATAGAAAATTTTGAGCTGTATAAGAAGGCAAAGAAAGAAGCTAAGAAAGTAGAAAGTAGTGCAAAATTCAAAGCATACGATGACCTCTATAATAGGTTGGGAGCAAGAAAAGGAGAAAATGATATTTTTAAGCTCGCAAAAATAAGAGAAAAGAAAAGTAGGGACTTAGATCATGTCAAATGTATCAAGGACAATGAGGAAAATATTTTGGTTAAGGACAACGATATTAAAAAAAGGTGGAAGGAATATTTTAGCAAACTTCTAAATGAAGAACATTTGGGCGATACAAGAGTTGAGAAGGATATTTCATCACAAATGCATACTTTTCTCCGTAGAATTAGAGGGCTGGAAGTGAAGGAAGCATTGAAGCGAATAAGGACAGGAAAGGCAACAGGCCCAGATGGTATTTCAATAGAGGTATAAAAATGCTTAGGAGAGGTTGGAGTAAGTTGGTTATGTAGACCATTCAATAAGATACTTGTGACAAAAAAAATGCCGGATGAATGGAGAAGAAGCATTGTAGTACCTATATATAAGAATAAAGGAGATATACAAAATTGTACCAACTATCGAGGGATTAAACTTATGAATCATACTATGAAGTTATGGGAGAGAATAATGGAGCAAAGACTGAGAAAGAAGACCAAGATTTCTGAAAATCGATTTGGTTTTATGCCAGAGAGATCAACTATGGAAGCTATCTTTTCACTTAGGCAATTAATGAAAAATACCGAGCAAAGAGGAAAAATCTACATATGGTCTTTATCAATTTGGAAAAAGCCTATGATAGGGTACCGAGGAATTTAATTTGGTGGGTCTTAAAGAAAAGGAATGTCTCCAGAGGTTACATTGAAAATTTTAAGGATATATACAAAGGAACAATAACAAATGTGAGAACCACATGTGGAGAAATAGGTGGATTTCCTGTGACTATAGGTATACATCAGGGATCAACCTTAAGCCCTTATCTTTTTGCATTAATTATGAATGAGTTAACTGTACATATTTAAGAAGAAGTACCATGGTGTATGTTGTTTGCAGATGATATAATTTTGGTGGATGAATCAAGAGAGGGTGTAAATGCAAAGCTTGAGAGATGGAGGGGGGCATTAGAATCTAGAAGCTTTAAAATAAGTCGTACAAAGGCAGAATATATGGATTGCAATTTCAGTGGACATATACAAAGTGTTGAAACCACTGTCAAAATTGAAGCCCATGAGCTACCATGTAGAGATTCTTTTCGATACCTAGACTAGATGATTAGTAAGGACAGGGAAATTGACGAAGAAGTGGAGCATAGGATAAAAGCTAAATGGCTGAAGTAGAGGCTAGCTTCAGGAGTACTTTATAACAGACGAATGCCAACGAAATTGAAGGGAAAATTTTACAGGACAGTGGTTAGACCAGCTATGATATATGGAGCAGAATGTTGGCCAATTAAGAAGACGCATATTCATAAGATGGATATAGCGGAAATGAAAATGCTTAGGTAGATGTGTGGTAAAACTAAGAAAGATAAAATTAGAAATGAGTGCTTTCGAGAACATTTAGGGGTAGCACCAATCGGGAGAAGATTAGAGAAACCCGTTTAAGATGGTTTGGGCATGTTGAGTGTAGGCCAGTAATGGCACCGGTGAGAAAAAGTTTGGATATACAGGTGGAGGGCCCATCAAGAGGTACGGGCAGGCCGAAGAATACATGAATGGAAGTCATTATTTTAGATTTGAAGAAGTTTCATTTATCGAAAGATTTAGCTCAAAATAGAACGGAATGGCAAAATAGAATTCATATAGCCAACTCCAACATGATTGGGATAAGGCTTTGATGATGATGATGATGATATATATATAGGGAAATAATCTTATAAAACTAGTTCTCACTACTTTTTTGTGAGAAGTCTAGGTGCAGATCATCTATCATCTAATCTAAATTTTGCAATACACAGGGACCTTTTTGATAGTCACACACCCTAAGTTTCGATCAAATCCAAATATGCTAGACTGTTGGATCGATTGTGCACCAATCCGAATAAACTAGATTTGTGTAACAGGGATGAAAGGATCAGGGAAATGTTATTAGGGGCCAAACTTAAGATTTAGGGTGGTTCCACATGGATTTTTCCATTCCCTCAGGTCCCATCCCTAAATGGAATCCACAAGTGGGCCTTATAAAAAGTTCTCACCATAAGTGTGTGATAACACTTCTCATAGGATTAAACGTTTTTTTCATGAGAACTCTAGGTGAGAATCATTGTATGGTCCATCCAAATGGACCACACACATTTTTGGTCAAATTGGAATTTACTGGACCATTGGATCGATTGTGTACCAATCCGAATGAAATGGGTTTGTGAGCCACGGATGAAGGTGTTAGGGACATGTGATTAGGGCCAAACCTGCTATCTAGAGAGGTCCCACATGGATCTTTCCATCCCCCTAGTCTCATCCCTTAGTAGGGTCTATAGTGGGCCCCACAGAGGAATATGCACAGTCCCTCCATGAGGGATGTTTGCACAGGAAGATTCCCCAAACAAGCCTCTCCTACGCTGAAACTTATCTAAGAAATTCCGTAAGCTTGAGCCCTTGGAGCCCACAAATGGACCAAACACATGACTCCCCTGAATTGTACATGTCCACTAATTTTAGGTAAAATCCAAATTTACTGGACTATTGGATCGACAATGCATCGATCCGAATGAACTATTGACCATTGAATATTTAGTGCCCAAATAGAGATCATAGAAACCACGGTTATGGCTGATTTTTTTACAGAGGAGGCTAGTCCTTCAAATCCCCTCCATCCCCATGTGGGTCCCCAGGCGGGGCGCACAAGCTTGAGCTATACACTTGAGCTTACCCTATCCTAAGCTTGAGCTTAAGAGAGGGGCTCCCATATATATACATATATACACACACACACACACTCTCTCTCTCTCTCTCTCTTATTTAAGAGCTCTAGATCACTGGATCATTGACCCTGTTACAGAGGCGGCCCAGAAAATCTTTCATAGCATAGCGGGACCCTATACTCCTGTTACATGAAAGCAATATGTTTGCCAGCACGAGTACCAACTGGGAAAAGATAAAAAAACCAGTTTCCTTGCTCATGACACAAGTTGTCTTTGCCAGCCAAGAAGCCAAGTCATCTCAGCGATTCAGGAAGTCAAAGCAATAACATTCTTATATAAGAGAAAATTGATTTGATAGTTATTACATATTCAATTGAGAAAATTGATTTGAGAGTTATTACATATTCAATATTTATAAAGGTGCTCAATACAAATTTTTTGAGGAACATAGGATATGCCTTCACAGCACCAAACATGATCAAATATGCAATGGATGATCAGTCAATGGTTTGTGTAAGATGTAAGATAAGATGAAGGCTAAGGAAAAATGTGAGAAAAACCATTTATTTGGCCTTTTGTTTTAACTGAAAATTATATGCTTGTTAAGAAAACTTCAGGGCAAGGGGGGTTCATAGACGCTAAATAACTGAATAAGCCACCATATACTGATCCAAAGTTAGAAACTACTGACATTGTGGATAGGTTATTCAATGAATTGACCTCTTTGGCTCTTTTACATAGGTTGTAAAGGGCGACCATAAAATAATTGATTTTCCTTGCCTGAAATTGAGACCATAGCTCAATCGATACTTCATATTTATGTCAATCTACATGTTATCAATCAAATGATTTGGGTTTTTATGTGATACCTTTTCAACAATTATCCATCTACCATGTGATTCATATTAAACCCATGGTCTTCATTTACCAAGTTCTTGAAACATTGAAGAATGAAAATAACGCAATCTATAGATGCTCTAAACACTCAACCAAGTCACTTGAATTTCTCCAACTTGGCCAAATGCCAAATCACAGGAAATGACCATGGCCAAAGCTTGATTTTCCCCCAGTTTTGAGTACTGAAGAGTAGATAGCTGAATAGACTGGCTAACTCGGCCAAATCATTAAGTTGAATTGGCAGGTTGGCAAGCTCTCTGGAAAAAAAACATATAATTTCCTAGGTGATTTGAGAACAGTGTGAAAACTGAAAACAACACCTCATTACTGATGCATAAAGGAGTCTGTGTAGACCACAGACGTTCTTCTTGTCCATTTCTTTGTCCTCACAAACACACACTCAAAGTTCTCTAGAAGAGAGAATGAGAAAATACCAGTAAAAGTTGTAGTGATGCCTCAGGTTTGATGCCCATAAAATACTGCAATGCTTTATTGGCATGTTCCTGCAGCATATGAACTTTCTATTACAATCTATGGAATTCTGGTTTTATACCCTTGCTAAATTGAGAAAAGTAAAAAAGATGATTTCAGCTGCAGCAGCTGTTACCGTGATGTGCCTGAATACATGATATACTGAAAAGCCTCTTGAATGAATATAGTTGCCTCCCTGTAAAAGAATGTGACAGGTTATAGACTCTCCTTTGGAATTTAATGGAATGATAACAATTGTTCAAAGGTTGACTGCAACTAAGTATAATAAAATCAATGGGAGACAACTAGAAGCCACATAATTTACACAGAACTAAGAGAAAGCAATACAGAATTCCAAACATGAAGGGTTAAGAGTTAAGACTGGATAAGCAGCAACTCTGAAATTTAGTTTCTGAAAAAATACAGAAAGTACTTTGCATACGTTTGAATAAACCCCTAATATATGTTATACTGAAGTGCGGTGAGGTGAAGCCTCAAATCAAGAGAAAAAAAACTATAATGGGTCAAATCATAATACGATGAGTTTTTGTATTTAGTGGCTTGAGAAAGAATCCTTTTTGACTTTTCAAATTAAAAGTAGATATTTTTTGTCGGTTAATGGGATGAAAAGGTAACCTTTTGACTTTTCAGTGTAAAAAGGAAGAAGAATATTTTGCAATGTGGTATTTTGATTTGACTCCTTCTAGTTTATTGTATCTTGAAATGACAATTCACTTTAACTTACTAGTGAAGTGAATTTACCAAACACACCCTAAATAATAACTTCGGTTGTTCTACCACGTGAAGAAGGTTTTCACACTTTCTACCCCATCATCCCAAAACCTTGATTGAGAAAGTATTTTCTACCCTATCATCCCAAAACCTTGATTGAGAAAGTTTCAAGAACAAATTCAAACAATCTTGCAATTCGCTGTGGGCAGAAAAGAACCCCCTTTGGCTCCACCATACTGAGATACTGGCACAGCCCCGGATCTATGATCGAAAAATAGACCAATCTCCCAAAAGATTGATTGAATCCAAGAATGGATTCAACAACTACGGCACACTCACAATGAGTTGAAAAACCATACCTGAAGAGAAAACTCTCATAATTTCAATATTATTAAAAATAAGCAACGTTTGTCTTTACAATGAAGCCTATTCATACTAATATAGAGGAGTTGGCTTAATTCATAAGAAACAAAACTTCCTTTTATAAGAAGAAGCCTAAAAAAAATAAAAAAACTCACTAATATTAACCCTAATGCACTCAAACTACTTATAATATTCCTAAGTAAGTAGATGTCCAATTGGGCTTATGGACAGGGCCAAACGGGTTGGCCGACCCATTGTTTGGCCTGCATCAGATTGCCTGGTCTTTAGAAAAACAGAAGTATACAATGTATAGTCTACATCTAGGCTATGAACAAAATCATTGAAAAGAAGCCGATTTTGACAAGTACCTCATCAGGAGAGAAAACTGCAACAGCATCAGGGCTGATAGAACCAGCCGGATGTAATGATACGATAGCTCTGAAAACCGAAGGTACCAACAATTCTACAACAGCTATCTGATCTGCAGCCACAGCACCCAATGACCCTGTCCTTAATCTGTTTGAACTGTGAAAGCTCTGTTCCTTGAATAGGTCTAGACCATTCTCATTAGCTGAAGATAACAATGAAGCTCTTTTCAACCAATCTAAACGTTGGTAAGTGAGAATTTTCATGTTAGGTGCCTCTTTTTCCACGCAGATAAGAACATCAGACAGAGTTGTCTCTTCACTGAGTTCATCTCTTTGATTCTGTGCTGATGCTTGGGAAATGCATTGTTTCTTTACAGCTCCAAACTCTTCAACACCAGGATCATCTTCAAGGCGGGGAAAAAACCGTCGCTTTTGGTCTGTAAAGGCCTTGAGAGCCAACCTGGGGACGTTCAAAAGTAAAAACTATATGATATTGAAAACATCCTTCTTGATATAGTTGACCCTACTTTATTTAACTTTAACATTCACATATAGCAAGCCAATTAACTTTAACATGCACATATAGTTTTCTTTATACGATTATATGATTCTATTTGCTTCTTGTGATTTAGACTTAAGCAAGAAAATGCTTCAGTTTGCGCTTACCGATTGCTATAGTAGTGGAAGGTCAGATAGGATTATATGATATTAGTTGTGTGCAGGTGTATCCCAAAATGCATTACATAAGTTCAGATGATGTGATCTAGAGGATAGAAAACTTTGACTGAACTGTGATCACTGCTATCTTTAACATACCTAGTTCTGTCAACAGCAGACGCGCCTGCCTGCCCTGCAAGTTGACGCTTCCAAGCATATGCAACAACAGCACCATCCGGGCAAACTAGCGGCATATGCAAACCCCATGAATTGCCGCGCGACCGAAGCGATCCGTTCAGAACTCCAGAAGCTTCAAGTTGCCTTCCTATCAACGAAAGCAATCTAAGGATTAGCCATTTCTCTAAAACCTAACAAGGATTGCCAACCAATTTGACCGTAGAAATCGAACATTTTACATTCAACGATCAGGAATCATCCAAAACTGGGGAATAATTGGGGATCTCCGTTCAAATCATCGAAGGAAAAATCTTCCTTTTTCCATCACTGAAAAGAAGGAGGGAAGATTGAGATTCCAAAACCCTAACCCTAGGAATAGGAAGGTCGAGATGAGATGAGAAATGGGTTTTACCGACGGTTCGAAGGTCTTCGAGATGCTGACGCATCGAAGCTTCCTCTTTGAGGATGAGTTGGAAAGGTTTCTCCGACTGGTGGGGGATGCGGTCGGCGGCGACGAAAAGCGCTTCCAAGAGGCGGTCGGCACCGAGGCGGATGTCGGCGATGAGGCGTCCGGCGTGAGAGAGGCGGTCCATGGCTAGAGCCACCTGTTTTGGTGGAGCCTCCGCCGGGAACTCGCCGGAACCGGGGGTTGGTGCGGTGGCGGGGGCGGCGACCGTCGCCTGAGGTTGCTGCATCCGTTCTCCTTGCAGCGACGAGTCCAGTACTACGACTCCGGGCTTCTAGATCACTTCTTTCGTCTTTGTAAATAAATATACATACCATTGGAAAAGATTTCTCCGTTGTGGAAAATCAATGTTTGGCAAACAGCAGGTTGAGAAATGAGAATCCTCAACTGTAGTCTATGCAAATCTTTGAAGATGTGAATTCCTCACCTATTCTATTTTCAAACATACTTTGAAGGGAGAGGAGTGAGACTTTATTATGGAACTCACCAATTGGAAATCCGAACCCTTCAAAATAAAATGAATTTTTACTCATCAACTAATGCAATCACAACCATCATATCTAAGCTACCAAATTCAGCATAAAACTCATGTCTTGCTCAAGACTTTTTTTTGTTTATTTTTATTTTTATTTATTTATTTATTTTGCTAAAATGCTTAATAACATCAAGTTACTAATTTTGAGATAGAAAAGATATTAATATATAAAAGGAGGACCCATCAGTAAATATTAAAATACACTGGTCTATTTTTAAATTCTAAAAACCTTGAAAGGTAAATGCAAAAGTTACTATATTTTGCATTAACTAGATTATGACAACAAAAAAAAAAAGAAAATGGCAGAACTAGTTACATGAGACAATTAATAGATTGGGTTCTGGGTGTAACGGTTAAATTGCTTGTGCCTATTTGTTTATGAAGTAGAGTAATTCTAAAATCAAGAAAAAATAAAATATGAGTGGTTTATAAGGACTTTTTGTTTTTAGTTCTTTGATAAGAAATCGTTTTCACTTTTTTTGTATAAAAAGTAGATATCTTTTTTAATTTAGTGGTTGCTTTTTTTACTTTTTTTTATAAAAGAAAGGAGAAAATTTGAATTTCAAATATTAAATTGACTCTACTTTACTCTATCCCATAAACAAAAAAAAAGGAGAGTCGTATGGATGTAGAGTGGGTTTTTTTGGATTCTTGGAAAATCTCTCTAAGTTGACTATTGTCTCCCCCAAGTCAACTTGTTTTGACAAAGGATTGAGTCAAATACAAGGGAGAGTCACCCTAGTCATTTCATTTTAATAAGTTGTTTGCAGTCCGAACCATTTGATACGTAGATCTAATTAATGTTGATTTTTAAGTAATTGTGCATGATGTTTGAAGGAAAAAAGTTATTAAAACAAGATAACTCGAATGTAATTTAAAACTTATATTTGATCTTTTACATTTGAAATTTGGACTAACAAATTATGTTGTATGTAATATACTTTTATTTTATTTTCCTTATTGTACTACTTTTCTTGCATATATAAATTTATTAATTTGAATTGACCTTCATGAAATCATGTAAATAAATTTATATTTATAGTTTATAAGTAATTGATTCATTTTTAAATATTTTTAAAGTTTTTTTTTAATAAGGCTCTCCTGAGTTTCCACATTGATTCTATCTGAGTCAACCTTTCTACATTGGACGAGTCGAGTCCAAATCACAAGTTTCCCAACTTTGGTATTTCAGTCTTCACCTTTCATGCTTGCTAATCTAATTGACATGCGTTAAATTTTGTCACAATCCGAACATTTAGAGGTAGTAAGAATAAACTTGAAGAAAACAATTGCCTCGTTCTAGTAATATCTCAAAATTCTATAATTTATAACAAGAATATGTGAAAATAACTTGTATGAATTAAAAATAAAAAGTCATTGCAGAAAAAATTCCATTGGCCTAGTCACCCAAAACTGACTCCAAGCCTCACGATTGTATTCTCTGATACTAATAGAAATATTGCATTTTGATGTTGTTAAAAATTTTTTTGATAAAATGCATATAAAAAATAAGATTTTACTAAAAAAATCATTTAAGGGGACCACTAAACCATAAAACTCACTCTAGGTGTGGTTGCATCGGAATGTTCACACATGATCACTCCAATTCATTTTATTCATCTAATTAACGTGTAGCAATATCGCTGCAGGTTTTTTACTCTAAGAGCAAAATCGATGCTCCCATCTTTCCATTTAAACACAAGAAATTCCTATTTTTTCTTTTTTCTTCCTTCAATGAAAGAATGGTTCCAAGGCTTTTTAAGCTAAAAGGCAATAATTAAATTTAGTGCACTTAATGATCATTGTCAAGCATTCAAATCCTTTGCTGTAGATCCCTTGTTTCTTCTTATTTTCCCTTGAAGTTGATTTTTTTTTTTGGGTACTGTGAAGTGAGGAAGTTAGTGAAGTCATTTTCGTTATTTGGTTTAAATGTTTTAGGGATATTTGATGGAGTGGGAGTTGAATGGGTTGGTGTAATTGGTTTGGACGTTAGATGAGAAAGGTGGTCAGTAAAGGTGGCTTCGGCTGTAGTGCAGTGGAGGTATCGTTGGTAAAAAAGAAGATGGCGAGATGCAGTCTTTTATGAGGGCTAAGAAAGGGAAGGTCAATGAGAATAGATAAAAAAGAGAGTAACGGTGACGGAAATAAAGAAAGAAACATGGAGTAAAAGTGACGGAGAGAAGGAAGGTTGAGAGAGGGCCAAGGTGGTGTATGGATTTTTTAAGGAGACCTGCACATACTTGATCATATCATGAGATCCTCATCCGATTGTTAGATTTTAGATCTCTTCATATTGTTGAAAATCTCTCAATGAGTGGCCCATGATGATGTATGAATTTTTTGGAAGATGAAAAGTCTTGAAACTACTCTTTCAATGAAAGAAGAAGAAGAAGAAATATGTGTTTCTTCTGTTTAAATGGGCACAAGGGAGTATCGATTTCGCCGCTGGTATAAAAAACCTATGACGATATTGCTGCTCGTTAACTAAATGAAAAAATGAACCAGAGTGTTCACGTGCGACCACTCCGGTGCACCCACATTTAGGGTAAGTTTTATGATTTAGTACTCCCCTTAGATTATTTTTTTGGCAAAATCCTCTATGTAAAATATATTTTGTTATATTTTTGTATTGGCTAATCTATGAGTTAAATAAAACTTGGGTTCATTGAGTTGTAGTTTATATTTAGAATGGATTGTGCTTGCACGACAAATAAACTGAATTGAAGATAACACAAATTGAAGTATTTTTCTAAAGATAATATGGATTAAAAAGATCATATCTAAAAAACTTGAGAGTCAGATATGAGCAAGGTACTTATCATTGAAAAGCTCGTTTTAAGTAAATATCCGTAAAGCCCAAAATTGTGTAAATCGGAGCTAAAACGATGAAATTATAACCTCGAGAAGTTTGCCAATGCGAGTAGAAAATTCAAGTGCGCTTAAGCGCCCATGACAGTGGCTAGAGTGCTGGAGCGCCCATTTAACTTTGCTCGAGCTCATGGACGGTAAAAGCTCATTGATTTGAACGAAAACCTTTGCTTTGTGTCAAATTGCTTCTTTTGTTTAGATTTGCTTTCTAACCCTATGGCACCGATTATAAGCTATAAAAGGGGATTCCTCTCAACCCTAAGTACAACACAACACATAGAGATCTCCAAGTTTTGAATTAATGTCACAGCCCGAGCCCAGGGTTCGGGGGTTAGCAAAAGCCAAACCTAGTGACACACGTACTCCTGTGCCTGTACACGTAGACCGAGTCTAAATGCACACGCACAAGGGAACATTCACACGTGCCAAACATGTACGCGGAAGTTGTAAATATCAGAAACATCAAACTAACAGTGCAAAAGAGAATACAAAGAAAGAACTGACATAATTACATACTAAGGTCTTACAAAAAGAACAAAAGACTATATACATATACAATCAAGACATGTCATGCCAAATACAAGTATAAAAATTCTCAAGACAAGACTCCAATGCTATGCATGCCAAGAACGCTCTCCCGTGGAGTGATCACATCCACTCCTCTAGGCCTGATGGGGCCTCGGGGGTCTCGTCTGGAGTCTGGCCGACCGGCGAGGGTTCGGCAGGGGGATCTGGGCCTGCAACACCAAAAACAACTGTGAATACGACGATTCAGCAAAGTATAACCCATAGCAAGTTAACACACGCTGTGTCTAATAGAATAAAGAACATCATGTCAATTAGATAAGGCAATTTCGTATACTAGGCAGTCATGCAAGAAAGAAATATGCTATGCGAATCAATGGATACATGCAGTGTACATAACTAGTGGCTACTACATTGCCATATGCTCCCAAAAGAGGGATCTTATAACATGCAAAGAACACCATTGTCCAGGCCAGGGTACAATGGGTCTCGGTTTCCTGGGGTCCGGTTCCCCAAGACGTATCCTTACTGCAGCAAGGCCATATAACTATACCAAATTCACCCCGTCGGGATCCTAAGGCTGAGGCTAAGTAGTGCCTGACCATACAGAGTCAATCATGAAAACCCTGAGTAGATCGTGACAACATATCATACGTGCATATCTGTGAGTGAACATATCATACATGCATACTCAAGGTAAAGAACCACAATGTGAATGTAACTGAACACAAGTAAACATATCAGAGAGTTGAGACCAATGATCGAATGCAATATGTTATGCAACAAATCATGCAAAATCGGATCATCTTTATTTACAAACCAATTCTAATCTAATTATCCGGTGTTTCTAACCGTGCATGATGATGTAGTTTTAAGTTATTCGATGCACCGTTGTCTAGTGTTGCATTGAATCGGGCGGTGCACGAAGTCTCTTAAACCAACACCCATGGGGAGGTGCTTAACATCCGGATAACGAACATGAATGATTCGCAGCCCTCGAGATCATTCACGCGTTGTATCACATTCCGTTGGGCAGGTCTATGTGCTCTACATTCTATTATGAAGGCCATATCGGTCTTTCCCTTACACCTATCTTTGTTCCTCATTATTCTAGTGTGGATACGGCTTAGCCGTAGATGAGTGTACGGCTTAGCGGTGTGTGTTCTACGGCTTAGCCGTGGCTGGGCCGTAGAAGGTATGTCAATTTGCGTGCTCTCAGTTAAATCCAGAAAAGGCACCCTGTACTGTTCTACGGCTGGGCCACGGCTGGGCTTCGGCTTAGCCGTAGGGCAATACACGGCTTAGCCGTAGAGGAAAACTGGAGTTTTATCCTCTCTGGACTTTGAGCCGTAAGTGCCATACGGCTTAGCCGTACCTGCACGAAGTCAAATTTCTGAAGCATATACAGAAAGTCCGGGAATTCATCATAAATGCAAATTTCCAATAGAAAGGGATAGAATACTAACCAAATGGGCTGGACACACATTTATCCATACAAACTCATGTGAATTAACCAAAATCAAATGCCTACCAACATGGGTTCTTACAAGTTATGGTTATACTTGCCTCAATTGAATTCAATGACACACTTGTTGTCCTTAAGCCCAAACACAACCTAACACCAATCAAAACAACATGCATGCATGAGGAATGGAAAGAAATTCAAAACACAGACACACCATGCAATAAGAACAAGAAGGAGAAGAAATAGAGGAAAGAGATGAGAGAATGGAAGGGTTTCCAACTCACCTTACATGCAAGAACCACACGTCCCTCAACTCCTCAATTGAGCTTGATCGATGGAGGAGAGAATTCAAGAGAGGGAGAGAGAAATTCCACGTGCACAGTGAGGAGAATGAGAGAAAACGAGAGAGAGAGCAAACTTGTCGATCGTATGAAGTTATATAAGCTCATGGTTAAGTCCAAATTACAAGAGAGTCCAAGTGAGAAGTGTATTTTCAGTTTGAGTCAAATCTGGGTCCACTGGAATCACACGACATCGGTTGTAAACGACGTAGTTACGAAAGTTAACGAGCTCAACGAAAGACACGTGTTGACATCAAGATGATGCAAAAATCACGATGTCTTAGAAAAGCTAAAATTACGAAAAAGGGCTTGGTCTACTTAATCCAGGTCAAACTCAACCCAACTACCTATCCATGACCCGCAACGAAAACCAAAACATAAACAAAACGCGATTAGCAACGAAAACAAGATTAATTAACTGCTAAACGAGGTCAAGCTGGGTCGGAGTGTTACAATTAATATTAGCATTGGAGATATTATCTAGAGCTTCCATGAGATATTGCGCCAAATGCTTCAAATTTTGGGCTAAATGCATTAAATTTGAGACTTGATGCTTCTACTTTTTTGTAGGAGATTTGTGGCTTCTAGATTTTTATAGAAGATTGTTCTCTTGTCATAAAGATTATTCATTGTAAAGATCAAGGCATTAATAGCGGGACACCAAAGAACGACGTATAGTAGAGAATTAGCAATAATAATTACAATGCTTTATGTGGAGGAACTGACTATAGGCTTGTGAGTATATCTTGTATTGCGAAAGTTAGTGATTGATTTTGTCTACTTTGGACTCGTAATTTTTTTCCATTTGGGTTTTCGCATTAAATTGTGTGTTGTCTTCTTTGTATGATAAATTGGTTTTATTTTTTTGCGACATAGAAGCAGTAATCTAATCACAATCTAGAAGAATTCTAGGGCATTAAAATCTTTCATATTTGTCTTAAACGCCTAATTGGAAGTTGCATTTTCAAAAGGTAGAGGCTGCTATCGACACAAAAATGAGGAAGACTGTGATGCGTCGACACGAAAATGAGGAACACTACGTGATACCCGAGCATTGTTAAAAGCGAAATGTCCAAGTGTAAATGGCTTAAATCGCTTAAATGACCCTAAATTTCTCTCTCCAAAGCTAACATATGGCTCCTACTTTTCTCTCCTAAATTATCTCTTTCAACAAATGCCTGGAATTATCTCAATGCTTAAATGAGATGTGATATCATAAAACGTGGAATGTGAAACGTCATGTATCTTACAAGTTCATATGGCTTAAACGGCTCCTTTCATTATTTATTGGCACAGACACTTTTTCTCTCTTTTCAAAGTCGGTTAACGTGGTATTAACTAATTGGATTAGTGAAAGAGGGCAAAAATGCACCATTCCAAATGGACATGTTGGGAGAATTTTCTGAGGAGGATTGGTGATTACTGGTTAGGTAAAGTGGCGTGTGGGTGGAACGTACCAAATTATAGAAACGAAGCTTCCAGGAAATTGCATAGAGAGGTGTGTAGGAGACTTAAAATTGGCACTGCCTTTCCCAGTTAAGTGCAATATCTTGAAATCACTACCCAATTTACAAGCTTCTTCTAAAGTCATACTGCCCATTTGGCCGTCTTATGTGTCTCCAGTTAAGTTTTATTTGGCTTGTATGTTTGCTACCGCATGTTTACTGAGTGCCAGTTTGTTTCAAATAATTGATTTCCTAGAAAGTTTAATTGTTATATTTTAAAGTGGTTAAGAATGAAAAAGATGCATGTGAATACCCAAAAATGTCTATGAGATAACCACATGTTAATAAAAAAAAAAAGAATCAAGAAAGATGGGAAATGAATGCCTAGTCAATACCTTAGTAATTCAAATTCTAGTAAGGTTAAGATTTTATTTACATCTACTAATGTTTTGTTGAATTAGAAGGGTGGCTTGGCCAAACGGTAAAGGCTTACCAGTAGCGTCTTAGACGATGCGGGTTCAAGTCACGGAAACAGCCTCTTCAAAATGAAGGTAAGATTGTGTACATCTTGTCCTTCACAAAACCCGCTATGCGGGAGCCTCGTGCACTGGGCCGCCCTTTTTAATGATTTGTTGGATTCCATTTGACGATGGATTTTCACATATTCAGTTTCCATGTAGACAAACATGCTATGTAGGTAATCTACTTAGGGTTGTTTAAGCATTGATAATTACCCTCTAATTTAAAGTATGACTTATGGGTTTTTTAACAACTTCCCTTTTTTTTTTTCTTTAACGAGCACTAAAGCCCACCTAGATTTGTAGTGGTTTGTTTCATGCATGTGTGTGGAAGCACGAATATCTGCAAGTGACAATCAAAACACATACAAAAGAAAAGAAACAATCACAAGGTAGAGTAATGTAGTTTGGCAAAAGTGCCTACATTCACGAGAGAGAAACTTGATGTTTCTCCCGTACTTGGTTCCCCTAACAAGAGCTATGTGGTTAGGTAATGTGCGTACAAGGGTTTCTCACATATTTACTCTCTTCAGAGTTTAGTGTTACAAATAACATATTATATATATATATATTTATATATGAAGCCCCTCTCCTAAGCTCAAGCTTAGGATAAGATAAACTCAAGTGGGTGGCTCACACCTGTAGAGCGCACTTGGGGACTTACATGGGAATGGGGATAGAGGGATTTAAAGGACTCCCTTGGATCCTCCTCTCTGGTAAAAAAAAAAAAAATTAGCCTCAACCGTAGTTTTTATCATCCCCATCTAGGCCCTAAAAATTTAATGGTCAATAGTTTATTTGGATCAGTGCATAGTCAATCCAACAGTCCAGTAAACTCCAATTTGATCAAAAATTAGTGAACATGTGCAATTCAAGGGGGGTTGTGTGTTTGATCCATTTGAGTAGACCAAAGGTTGGCATAAAGGGCTCAGACTTACAGAATTTCTTATATAAGCTTGGGCTTAGGAGAGGTTTGCCCATATATATACATATGGAGTCAATAGTTATTCAGTGCCTGCCGCACGCATTAGATGATTGTGCACCTCAATGTGGGGCCCTACCTAGGACTGGAACTAAGGGGAGTGAAAGATCTCCATGAGCTTCTCCTATTTGCAAAAAAATAAGCCCCATCCTGTACCTTTATCATCTCTATCTGGGCCCCACAAGTTTCAATGGTGTATAATTCATTCAGATGGGTGTGCAGTCGATCCAGCGGTATAGTTTATTTGGATAGGACCCAAAATTAGCGGGCGGATGGAATTTGGGGGGTCGTGTGTGTTGCCCATTTGGATGGACCATACAATGGGCCCCACCTAGGGTTCTTACAAAATAATTGGTCAACGACGGATGCGCATAAATATTCCCCTACAAAGATATATATTAAGGGATGGGTGGATGTTTTATTTATATATATATATAGGGCTTTAATCTTATAAGAAGTGTTCTCACACACCTACCGTAATAACTTTTTATAGGGCCCACTTCTAGGTCCTATTTGGGGATAGAACCAGGAGGGATGAAAGATCTATGTGGGACCATCCTAAATATCAGTTTTGGCCCCAATCACATGTTCTTTTCCCCTTCATCTGTGGCTTATAAATTTAGTTCATTCAAATTGGTGCACAGTTGATCCAATGGTCCAGTAAATTCGGATTTGATCGAAATTTGGGCGGTGTAACTATCAAGGGGGTTCCTATGTATTGCAAGATTTGGTTTGAGTGATTGGTGCGCCCACATAGAATTTTCACAAAAAAGTGATAAAAGCTAGTTCTCATAGGATTATTTTCCATTATATATTCCCATAAATTATACTCAAATAAACTCACATACACGTAAATTGAATGTAGATATGTCATTTTTTAGATTAAAAAAAAAGAAGAAAAATCACAAATCATGCTCAAATAACCCACATATACAACAATTGATTATAGGCATGCTGTTTTAAAAAGAAGAAGAAGAAGAGGAATAAGAACCATGCATGGGTTATTTGCACAAAAATTTTAAATGAATCATAGATACAACCATATAAAATGAAAATAAAAGAATTAGTTTAGAAACCAATAAGAGTCATGCTCAAATAAACCAATATATATGATGAAATAAATCAACCTAAATAAATAAATAAATAAAAATGGTTGGGTCAAGGATAGCATTGTCCGAGTTAGGCTCTTGATTAGCATGCATCCAAAATTTTTATCCAAGCCTAGAGCCCGAGCTTTTCAAGAAAAATAAAAGCCATCATTTCACAGGCTTTTCAAGGGGTGGTAAGGCTAAATAACTGGATAAGAAGTCTTAATTAATAGCGCTTTCAATCACGGTGCTCGCTCGAGTAAACAGTGGTGTAACACTCCGACCCAACTTAATCCGAATTAGTCGTTAATTATGTGTGGTCTTGTTGCTAAGTGTGTTTTGGTTTTGTTTTTCTTTGGTTTTGAGTCATGGATAGGTAGTTTGGTTGAGATTGACCTGGTTTAGGTAGTTTCGAACCCTTTTTCGTAATTGCTATTTTTATTGGACCTTGTCAGTTTTACTTCATCTTGATGTTAACGCGTGTATTTCGTTGAACTTGTCAATCTTCGTAACTGACTTGACCGCAAATGACTTCGTTTGCTCTCGTTGGATCGTTAATTGACTCAAACTGGAAATTGTGACAATGTTTGGACTTGTTTGTAAATTAGACATTCTTATCTTATAAATATCCTACCTACCACCTCTCTCTATTTTCTTCAATGATCTTTCTCTCGGTTTGTCTCTCTCGTTCAGCTCTTTTCTCTTTCTTTCGTTTCTGTCTTCTTGACGTGAGGAAGGGAGCAGTGTTCGTCATCTTTGTGTGTCTCCAGTGGATTGAGCCAAGACAACGACCGGTGTGTGTGTGATTTCCACTTGTGAGGCAAGTATAAGCACAAGTAGCTTGAACACTTATTGGTAATGCTTTGATTGTGTGTATTTCTACTCTTCTTGTATGAATCATGGATGTACAGCCCAATGGAGTCAGTTTTGCTCTTATCTTTCTGTTTTCAGTCGAGAGTTAGCCATTTTTGTATTTCTGTAACTGTTTCAGAAAAATGACTCAGTGCACTCATGGCTAAACCGTGAATTGTGTTATAGCTGAGCTGTGAAATGTCTTACGGCCAAGCCGCAATCCAGCCGTGACCTTAACCGTAGATCAATACAGGGTGACATCTGAAATAACTGAGAGTTGGCAAATTACTGCTATTCTACGGCCCAGCCTGATCTCACACAAGAGAAACAATCATCATTTTGGCCCACCTGTAGAATCGTACGAATCGTTGTTGAATCGCGGGATACCTTTTCAAATGAGATTGCGCAGAGCCATTTGAATCATTTTTGTTCAAATGAGACAACCATGAGCGGGCGGCACCAACAGCTAACATAAGAGTTGGTGATAAAGAAACCTGAGTGGAATGAACCATTGGGGACTAGAGTGGGAATTGTGTTTGCATTTGGACGTCCCATGCACTACAGAAGAAATACAATTATCATGTTGGCCAACCTGTAGCATCAAACGAATCGTTCTTGAATCGCACGAGACATTATCAAATGCGATTCGGCAGTGCGATTCAGTACGTGGGTTAGAGACTTGGAGTGTACATTGGTGGCGAAGGTGGGACCCACCCATTTAGACGTCCATAAATGCATATCGCAATAGCCACCCTTACCAGCCTCAATTGAAAATTAGAGACCCAGCTAGCCATAGAGATTGAAGAAACTCGCTGATGTGACCAATGCCTTCAATTGATTCAAACTGGTACGGAGTCATCCTAGCTTCCATCTTTAGCATCCTTCCATTGATACTCCAAGGTGGAGGCATTAACCTAGTAGAATCTGACTTTCATGCAATATCTATCTATGCCGCCATATCCCTCATCACGCTTACAAGCTGTATGCCCCTCCCCTGTGGTAACCGCCTCAAAATCTCACCTGTCTCTCTTATCTTGGTTCTTGTTGCCCCCCTATCTGCAGCTGTTCCCTCTAAGCTTTGGTGGGTGCTTTATCTGTCGTGTATTCGCCCTCTCTTCGATTTACTAAGGAACTTGTATCTCTTCTACACTAACATTTCCTTAGACCGTTTCTGGGATTTCTGCTACAGCTTTGCAAATGCAACCTATCAATTCAATCCAATGGCCCACCGAGTCATCCAACGCCTCGAGACCATTGAAGTGGGTAATTCCTCAGCACAAACAAATTCGAACTCCGAAGGGAACATTCAGTATGCTGAGCGTTAGGAGGGATCTATTATTTCTGTTATGTTGTGTCATGTGTCTTTTTGTATGTTTTTCTTTACCATTTTTTGTTCTTCTTCTTTTGTGTTGTAGCCATGTTGTTTTTACTGTAGGCCTCATGCAGAGTATCAGGCCCAACATGGCAGAATAATTGTGTTTTGGAATAAAAATAAGATTTTCTTTTAGTTTTATTTTTAATCCATGGAAGGTAGAGATAGATGCATCCTGAAGGAAACATATTTTACAAAGAATAGTTGTTAAGTGTCCAGTAAAACCGAGTAATCTTTTGCCAGCACAAAGGCGAATCTGATTTTATATAGCTTGGACTCAGAAAAAATTACTCTTCAATGGATCCCACTTATTAAAAATCTAAACCACATCCTCAGAGTAGATGTCTCCCTCTTATATGAGCCCAATCAAACTCTGCTTCAATGGGAGTCGCACCACCATTGGATGAGTTGGTTAACAATTTCAAGGTGAGCCTAATTCCCATCTGAGTGAAAGTTTGTCCTGGATCATGCAAAAGGAGGACGAATCCTTTTCTTTATGTTGTGTAGGGCCCCCTTTTATTCAGCCACCGTGTTTAAAAAGTCAATATGTACGCATTTGGAATCACCTCCAAGGATAAACCCAGAACCAAATTTTAGCCATGTCTACATACTTGGGGCCTGGGGCCCGGGTGCTTGATCTTATAGAGACGTATCCTTTGAATACAAGACCTATTCCTAGCGTTAAGGCCATGTTGGTACAAGCCTGGAACCACATATGGCTAGATTAGTTCAACCCCTATTAGCAAGGTAGACCCAGAAAATTCTTTTTGGGGGGCTATATGTAAAAAAAATATTGGGAAAATGGGTAAATCTAAAAATGTGCATATTAATTTTCACGATTTGCAGGGATGGGGGCTTCCAAAGTATTGTACTTGATTGGGATAGCAATGGTTCAAGAATAAATGGACCCACCCCACCTTGCCCCGCTCCTATTAAGAGGGGGGGGGTTTTGGTTTTAGGCCTTAACATAAGGCATATAGAAGGAGAAAGTAACATGTCCAAACTCTACTACACACATTTCTAGCCATTTTTATATATTTTAGAAGTTTTAAGCATTAAATTTGACTTGATTTACTCAAATAGGGTGGATTTGGTATTACAATCAATAACCCGTAAGATATTTTTTACTTTCTTTAATATAGATGAGAAAAATATAAAAATAATATTGAAAAACAAGGATTAATTATAGAAGTATACAGTCTATCTATTTTTCATCTATATCAACATCATTGTATGAAAATATTAGCATCTTGATATATTACTATTTGAGTCGCTAAACATGATTCCGATATCAAAAGGAAGTAACATTTTTTTGTTTGTTTGTTTATTTGTTTTTTTTTTCCAACCCCTTGGGCCAGACTAATCCCTTTTTGCCTAAAGAGAGTCAGGTAAATCTCCAATGTCTTAGTGTAGTAGCGCAGATCGAATCCACAACATTTAGAGTAATGTATTTGTCATATCGAAACTAAAATAAGCAAGTAGGTTGTTGGATCAAATAAGTGGGCCCACACATAAAAGAAGATATCTTATGGCATGAAAAAAAAGGCAATGAATTTTTGTAGGTGGACATGATATTGAAAAAATTGCACACCAACATGTTGGAAGCAAAACAGAAGAAAAACATGCACAGAAGAGATATAACATCATCTGAACCCACCAATAGAATCGGATGATACGTCATTGAATCGTACGATACCTTGCCGAATGCAATTCCGCAGTGCGATTCAGTGAGTCAGGTAGAGTTAGGAGACATATGAGGCGAAGGTGCGACCCATTTAGACGTCAACAAATGCATCAGTTATGTTGTGTCATTCTTTTTTATTTGCTTAAGGTTTTTGCTGGACTTATGTTGTTACTTCAGGTATCGTGTTAGTCTCTAAATCTTCATGTCGTTCATTTGTCCATTAGTGTCAATTCATTCTTAGGCTACTTTATTACAACCCTCTGGCATTTGGTGCCCATTAATGTCAATTCTTTACTCAGCCAGTGGTGGACCTACATACATCCAAGTGAGGGTGGACACTCTCATTGGATCTCAGTACTCTTCTAAAATAACAGTGAAAATTATGCTTTCAAAAATTTAGATGAAAATTCTATGTTGATCACTTCTAAAATTTAAACAAAAATTTTGTATTTGTTTTCGAAATACAATTGCATGTTTGCGCTTGCACCCCTCAAATAAAAATTCTAAATTCACCACTGTGCTTAGAACTAGTAAAGTTGAACATGGAGGGGTTTAACGACATTTAATGGGCATTTAAATATCTTGTATGTGTATGTTGTGTCTGTTAGATTGTGTCTTGTATTCCGGTTTAGCTGGATTGGTCGTCTGGTTTAGCCAGAATCGAGGCTCAGGGTTAAATGAACATTAGTCATCATGGAGGGTGAGATGGTCAGAAATCTTTGCAGGTTGATAAGGGATGCTTTTTCAGGTGGAGCAGTGAAGAAGACATCAAATAACAGGGGAGGAAATCTGTGGTTCAGGTGGAGTTAGATGCGACGGATCATCTGAAGATGGATTGCTGGATCCTCTTCAATGATATCATCTAGCGAAGATCCAGCAATCCATCTTCAGATGATCCGTTGCATCTAACTCCACCTAAACCACAGATTTCCTCTCCTGTTATTTGATGTTTCCTTCACTGCTCCACCTGAAAAAGCATCCCCTATCAACCTGCAAAGATTTCTGACCATCTCACCCTCCATGATGACTAATGTTCCTTTTTCACCTCATAACTCCACTCGCTACAGTGCACTTGCAGCCTTTGAAGTCTAAGGTGCCCAAAGAAATCCTATTTCTTCGTCAACCTGGAACATATATCACAGCCGTTGGGGTTCGAATAACATCATCATATACCTGGATCTCCACCGTTCTTATCTCAAATGCTCATTTTTGTCTTGTATTCCGGTTTAGCCGGATCGGTCGTCTGGTTTAGCCAGAACCGAGGCTCAGGGTTAGGGGTATTTTAGTCATTATGTATGAGTTTTCTTGGTGGCCAAGAAAGCGGAAATTATATATATTGATGTATTGTAACCCTAGATCCTGAGGGGATCGAGATGGATCATAGTAAATGAGTTCTCTCCTCCCGTGGACGTAGGCATGGTTGCCGAACCACGTAAAATATATTGATATGTTGTGTAACCCTAGATCCTAAGGGGATTGAGATGGGATCATAGTAGATGAGTTCTCTCCTCCCGTGGACGTAGGCAAGTTGCCGAACCACGTAAAACTGCTGTGTTATGTGTGTGATTACTTGCGTAGATCGTGGTAGATCCGTTGATCGTGGGTCGTTTCCGTTGCGCCGCTTTTCCCAAAAAGTGGTATCAGAGATTCAGATTCTTCCTATCATGTGATTGAGTAGAGATTGGTTTGATGCAAAAAACTATTATAGTTGATGGATTTATTCTTATGGGGGAGAATACAAATTGATGAGCATTTGAGATAAGAACGGTGGAGATCCAGGTGTATGATGATATTATTCGAACCCTAACGGCTGTGATATATGTTCCGGGTTGACGAAGAAATAAGATTTCTTTGGGTACCTTAGACTTCAAAGACTGCAAGTGCACTGTAGCGAGTGGAGTTATGAGGTGAAAAAGGAACATTAGTCATCATGGAGGGCGAGATGGTCATAAATCTTTGCAGGTTGATATGGGATGCTTTTTCAGGTGGAGCAGTGAAGGAGACATCAAATAACAGGGGAGGAAATTTGTGGTTCAGGTGGAGTTAGATGCGACGGATCATCTGAAGATGGATTGCTGGATCTTCAATGATATCATCTAGCGGAAATCCAGGAAGCCCTGAATGGAGATGATTTTCTCAGAAAAGGTAGTCTTGTGAAGGTCGGAGTAAGCCGGTTTAAGCATCGGGTCATACCTAACCCGCATGTACTATGCCCAACCCACCAAAACAGGCTAAAACATGATAGTTGTAGGTTTGACGGAAAAAACACCGGATGGAGATAGAAGGAAGGATTCACAAGGTACCTGTGAGATCCGGATTCGGGGAGGTCTTTAGTTTTGTCTTGACGGATGAAAGTTGGGTTCATTGTGTTGCACGGATGCATGCATGTGGCAACAAATGGAAAGCACTTTGGAGGTTCAAGACGATGGTGTTGAGGTCAAAGGAGGCAATTGTGGCCACGCTAGGTCCTAGCGTGTGCGGAGGCGTACCCTTTAGCAAGGTGCATGAAGACATTACCGGGTATCTCAAGGTTGCTCTAAGGATTTGCAGACTCCAAGCCAAGGTGGAGATTGTTGGGTTGTGTCTTGTATTCCGGTTTAGCCGGATTAGTCGTTTGGTTTAGTCAGAACCGAGGCTCAGGGTTAGGGGTATTTTAGTCATTATGTATAAGTTTTCTTGGTGGCCAAGAAAGCGGGAACTATATATTGATATGTTGTGTAACCCTATATCCTGAGAAGATTGAGATGGGATCATAGTAGACGAGTTCTCTCCTCCCGTGGACATAAGCAAGTTGCCGAACTACGTAACACTGCTGTGTCATGTGTGTGATTGCTTGCGTAGATCGTGATAGATCCATTGATGGCGAGTTGTTTCCGTTGCGCCGCTTTTCCCAACAGTGTCATATGATCCTACATGATTGTGGTTGGTTTTTGAAACCGGTTACTTTGTCATACGTTGTTTTGTTGTGGCTTTTGTGCATTGGCCTGTTCTAGTGGATGTGTTGTATTTCAGTCCTTCCCAAAGACTACTCTGTATGTTTGAGTTCACTGCCAATCTGGATTCATGCACACACATTTCCACACGTTTCACATGTCTAGCTGACCAGTAGCTGGGACGAAGGTCGTTTACTAAAAGATCTCTGCACAGTTAGACTACAGTCACTCTATAATGGGCTCCGTATATCTCATGAAGAAATCATTAACGGGCAAAAGTACATGGCACAAGCCCATCATAAGTGTTTTCCCAGCCCACTTATTGTTCATAAAACCCTTAACCTAATAACCTGAATAAAACAGGTCTATAATTCAGCGGTCAAGCCTACCTAACTCATTTTAGGATCATTTCAACGGGCTAAGGTCCGGGGCTAGTTCGTCTATAAGCTTGTGTATCATCAAAACACGGACCCATGGCTACTGTTACAGGCTCAAGTCCAAGACTATGCTTGGCTAGATTAACTCATCCCTGCTTGCAAAGTCCATGCTCAAACCTCTATCGTCATCACAAGGTATTTATAAGTTGGGTCAACCTATTAGTAACCAGTTCAGAACTAAACCAGTATCATGCTCATGGACAGCCTTGCCGCAAGCCCAATCAGTCCGAGATTTCAGGCCCAATTTCATGCCTAGGCAATGGGTTGCACAAATATGTTGTATTAGCAGGCCTAAATTAATGAACTTCATGAGAAAAACGCCTTACCCTATTGGTAAAGAGTTCATGTTCTCATTGGGCTTCAGCCTTGCCTCCCTCCTCTCTTGCATATGTGAATTTTGATTACCTCACATATGTAAGTTGTGTTTTGTTTCCTCACATGTGTAAGTCCCTATTGCCTTATATGTATGAGTTGTGTATTATCCCCTCATATGTGTGGATCTCTGTTAACCTATATGTGTGAGTTGTGTCTTGTCTCCTCACATGTGTAGGTCTCCATTACCCCGCATGTTGAGTTATGTCTTGTCCCCTAACATGTGCGGATCCTCATTATCCTGTGTGTGTGAGTTGTGTTTGTCCGCATATGTGTGAGTTTCAATTATCTTATATGTGTGAGCTGAATGAATAGTGTGAGTTGAGTGTTGAATTGTAATATATTTGAATCCCAGGCCAGGCTGGGTTACCAGAAAAGAATTAGCAAACTTCATACTTTCCATTTTTGATGAGAAGTCAATTTGGCTGCAGCTTCAGTCAAAAGCCCAAAGAAAGGTTAGTACTCAGGTTAGCGCCATTACTTAACATGAAAAATTATCTGCATATTCAGGCCCTTGTCACTAAGACCCACGTCATCAAAAAGAATAAAAAAATGTCAAGTTAAAGGATATTTTCAGCTCAATTAGAAATTATTTGAAGGTAAGACCCTATTTTAAAATCCCATTACCTGAAGGAGTAACTTTAAGTCAACTTAAAGCATGTTTAGTAATTTGACTGTAAAGTTAAGTGAGTTGTCATTTCAAGGCACAATAAATAAAAATGATTCAAATCAAAATACAACATTTCAAAAATCCTTCTACATTTTTAATTAAAAAGTCAAAAAACGCTATTTTTTCATTTTACAAAATGACCAACAAATATTTATTTTTAACATAGAAAGTCAAAAAATTATATTCTTTTCTCACTAAATGACAAAATAAAATTATAATTTATAATTTTTTTATTTTTCTCACTAAATGACCAACAAATATATTTTTTATTTTTTAAAATGATCATTTACCTCATTTCACTTTACAGATAAAATTATCAAATAGATCAGCTTAAACCCATACGAACATATATGCTAAATATGGGCTGTTCCAAAAACAGAACATGCAGAGAATAATATAGTCTTCAAAATTGAAAAACGCAAAAGATCAAAGGTGGATCATCTAGTGTCAGATCTTGAAAGTAGGACTAGGGTTTGCATACTACCGTGGTATAAAACAATGCAATGGGTAAATGAAATGGTAATTGACCCAAAGGAGGCTATTAAGTTTGTGGTGCGTGTGGATTGGGTGAAAGCGTATTTTCAAGACGATTCATTTCTAGAAATTTAATACATGGTCTCATGTAAATATCCCACTTTCATCTTTTACTCTTAGACCTTTTACTAGATTCCTCCAATATAAGAAATGGACCATTTGACGAGAGGTTCTCGAGGATTTGGATTTTTATAATTTATAATAATTTTTTTGTTAATGATTTTTATATTTTGGAGGAGTCTCTAATAAGGAAAATTTTGGAATTTAATATGAAATTACATACTTTTCCATTTCTGTAGTGGTTAAATTAATAAATATATACAGCAGTTTGAGCTATGGTCTAGCTTTATGCCTCTTTAAAGTTTATATATGATAAGGAAAATAATTCTATAAGAACAAGTTTTTACCATTATTTTGTGAGAAATCTAAGTGGGGCCCATCTATCACCCAGTCTAAATCTTGTAATACATAGGGATCTCCTGATAATTACACGCCCCAAGTTTCAATCAAATCTAAATTTACTGATCATTGGATCAACTGTTTTCGCAAATTCAAATGGACTAAATTTGTGGGCCACAGATGAAAGGGTTAAGGGCATGTGATTGGGGGCAAACTTGGTATTTAAGGTGGTCCCACATAGATCTTTTCATCTCCCTAGTCATATCCCTAGATAGCCCACAAGTGGGCCCCAAAAAAGATCTCACGGTAAGTGTACAAGAACACTTCTCATAAAATTAAAGTAAATATAATAATATCGAAGGACCATTCCCAATAAAGGTGTTCATGAACTAGGGCAGTGTGCTTTGGGCCAGCCCTAGATATGAAATTTGGGCTTTGGGTTAGTCTTGGGTTAAGTGATAGAAAGCCCAAAGCCCAAACCCCCTCCCAAAAAAATAAAAATAAAATAATAATAATAATAATAATAATAATAGGCCTAACTTAGCCTTGCCCCATTTAATAAATGGGCAGGATTAGGCCTATTTTTCAGCCAGTGTCAGACTTAGGCCAGGCGTAGGCCTGTGTTTTCACAGTTAGGGACAGGCCTAGATATGCCTCTGCTTGGCCTATGAACACCCCTTATTTTCAAAAGAATCACTTGTTAGCATGCCCCATAATAAAAATACAAGATCTATTTTGCTTATTTTGTGTTCATCATGGAAAGGCATGTCATCATCATTATTATCATCATCAAAGCCTTATTCCATGTGTTCATCCATAACGTGCTTATACTTGTCTCAATTGAGCTTTTTCATGTTAATCTCTGTCCTTTGACTCAAATTGGATGTCTATATGGAACCCTAGTAGCCATGCATGCAAAGAGTGAGAAGAGATAAGTGCGTGCAATGCATGAAGAGGACTCTAGATTCAAGGACATTGTCATGAACCAAATTCTTACCTTAGAACACACAAGAGACGAACCATGAAATAGGTGTAAGAAGGATCCTAGGTTTGCTGCTTGATAGTTGAAGGAGAGAAGAAAGGAAGGGACTGGAAAGATCAAGAGAAAAGAATGTACATTGACAAAGAATGAGATGAGAGATAGAGTAAGTCAGTGCTCTCTCTCCTAATATAAGATAAATATTACATAGACTTTATAAAAAAAAGTCCCTGAATTTCAAGGAAATTTCAATTTGAGTAAACTAAACATCCAACGGAGACAAACGAAGTCCTTTACTTGTGAGTCAGTTACGGGTATCAACAAGATCAATGACATGCATATAATGACACCAAGATGATGCATGAATTATGAAATCTTATAAAATCTAAAATTATGAAAAAGGGCTTGTGTCTACCTAATTCAGGTTAAACTCAACCTAACTACCTATCCATGACCCGAAATATAACTAAAAAAGACAACACGACCTGCACTAAACTAATTTGTTGTTAAATGACCAAAAAGAACATTAATTAGTCGCTAAACTAGATTAATTAAGGTCGGAGTGTTGCACCTAGCACATTTTGTGGCTTAGCTTTGGTTTAGTTGTAGAAGAAAACTAACAATTTTAACTCTCTGGACCTTAAGCCATAACCTTCTTACGGCTTAGCTGTAAGCTTTAGTTTCTAAAGTAACTTCACATCCAGAGCAAATTCAAACAGGTTTCAAAACATGGGTTTCCACTAGGCTATTTCCTACTTATTTCATTCAGTCATCCTTTGTTTTAACTAATAGCTCATCAGAAATACTGAACTTTATCATACGGTAGAGTTTGAGAAAATTGAGAACATTAGGGCATCATACGATAGGGTTTAAAGAAAGTGAGAACTTTAAGGTTGAATGCATAGGATTTAGTAAATTCACAAGAATGATAACATAGCAACATGCATTAAACCAAAACTTGCTTATACTTACCTTGGTTTAAAATTCAAACTACTACTCTTACTCTTAGCTCAACTTGAGATGACACACCCAATTCTTGAACACAAAAATGATATGCATGCAGGGGATGAGGAAGGAGATGAGTAACGAGCTTACAGGAAGAGTTTTCTTCATTCCTTAAACCAAAGACTTGTGAAAAGGATGGAAATCTTACCATTAGAGATTAGTTAAAAGAAAAGGCTGCTTGAATTCTTCACTTCACAGAGTATGATGAGAATAGAAGACACTGGAGATGCTAATAGGAGCCTCCAATCACACATGCGAACTTTTAATATGTTGGTTTGATAAGAGAATTGTGATGCAGGAAAGAAGAGTAGGAGTCTTAGGACAAGAAGATTATGTCACAACTCGAGCTCAGAAATCGGGGGTTAGTTAAAAACTAACCAGTGATACACGTACTCCCGTGCACGTACACCGAGACTTAGTCCAAGTGTACACACACAAGGGATCATTCACACGTGCAAACTAAATGTACATGGATGCTGTATGTATCATTGCATCACACAAAGATATACAAAAAGAAGGATCACGACAATAGAGTATATATTAATTACAGAAGGTACAATTAAAATGAGGGGAAACGTCACAAAAATATCAAGATACAAGTATGCCCCAAAACCTTGAATACAAAACCAATGCAAACCCTATGATGCAAACCGCTCTCCAGGGAATGGATCAACTCCACTCCTCTAGCCCGAATGGGGCCTCGCGTGCCTTTTTTGAAGTCTGACCGACCGACGAAGGGTCGGGAGAGGAATTTGAGCCTGCAACATCAAGAACAACTAATGAGTACAACGACTCAGCAAAGTATAAGCAACAATAAGTTAACACGCGTTGTATCAATAAAGGAATTAACAGGCATTAATGCATATAAATCATAGAGGTTACATTCGTATGCTAGGCAAATCGTTCAATATGAATACAACATGCCATACAAGTCAATAATAGAAATACTATACAAAGTGGCAACTACATTTGCCATATTCTCCCTTTCGAAAGCAATCGGTACGAGAACACCATTGACCGGGCCAGGGTACAAATGGGTCTCTGTTTCCCAGGGTCCAGAATCTTAGGACGGTAGCACTCTGAAGAGGCGGTAACAATCTACACCAAAGTTAACCTGTCGGGTATCCTAAGGCTGTGGCTGAGTAGAGCCATATAGACGAGATCAAGTAAGTCATATGATGCATGTCAATCATGTCAGTCGATCAAGTCATACAAGTTGTCACTAGCAAAACAATACAATAGGTGCATCACATGAAACTCGAGTATGAATGCTGGCAATATCGATAACATAAGCAATTACCCATCAGGATATGATAAGAACATGGAATCAATTGTCTGCCCAAGATATACCATGGACAGCATCCTTAGGGATTAACCAATCGTTGCCCCAGCGCAGAATGTGTACCATGTGATTAAGAGGGCAAGACTGAAGTCAAGATGCAATGCGAATCAATTCCTCACTGCGAATTAAGGTTGTTTACTAGCCAGTCCTAACTTAGTTGCTTAGTGTTTCTAATCATGCATGATGATATCGTTTTAAGTTATTCGATACATAGTTGTTCATACAACGTGTGTTGCATTGTCACAAAAGGAGTGTATCAAAGTCTCTTAAACCAACACCCATGGGGAGGCGCTTAACTACTGGACAACACACATGAATGAGTCACAGCCCTAAAGACCTTTCATGCAATATTTACATTCCGTTGTGCGAGTTGGGTTGTCTACATTCTAACTCAGAGGTCCTACCAGGTCTCAATATTAAACCAATCCATTCAAGTTATTTCTTAATAGGCCTACGGCTTAGCCCTGTTTTGTTCTACGGCTCAGCCACGGTGAGGTTACGGTTTAGCCGTAAAATAATTCATGGCGTAGCTGTAGCTAGGCTGTAAAAGAGCAGCAAAATGCCAACTCTCAGTTATTTCAAAATGTCACCTTGTATTGATCTATGGCTAGGTCATGGCTGGGTTCACGACTTAACCGTAGTACAGGTTACGGCTTAGCTATAGTATAGTTGACGGCTTAGTTGTAACTGCACTGGGTTGACTTTCTGAATTTGTTACAATACAATTGAAATGGCAGTTTTTGAGACTCAAGAGATCAATCATAGCATATATGGTATAAGAGGGCTGTATATCAACATTTTATGCAAGAAGAACAAGATTAAACACAATCAGAGCAATACCAATAAGTGTTTAATTAAATTGTACTTATACTTGCCTCAAATGGGTTCACAACACACGCGTAGCTGTTCTTAGGCTCAATCCGTTGTCCAAACACAATTCTACTCGTCATGCATGCAAAAGATGAAAAGAACGTTAAGTTTATACACTGGGACTAACGTGAGAAGGAGAAGAAATGGGAGAAACACAGCGGGAACACAAGACATACCTTAAAATACACAAAAAGATGATGATTGCACAACTCCCTTCCTTGACTTGATCAAGAAGGAATTGGAAAAAGAAAGAGAGAAGAATGAACGAGAGAAAGGAGAAAGCAAGAGACATTGATGAAGGAAGGAAGAAAGAGGTGGTGGTTGAGCTTTTTATAAGATAAGGATTATAATCTTTGCATATAAGTCCAATGGTTTACAAGAACTACAATTCGAGTCAATTAACGATCAGCCGAAAGCAAACGAAGTCGTTTGTAAACGAGTCAGTTACGAACTTTAACAAGCTCGACAAAACACACGTGTTGACATCAAGATGATGCAAAATTGACAACGTCCGACAAAATAAAAAATTACGAAAAATGGCTCAATCTACCTAATCCCGGGTCAAACTCAATCCAACTACCTATCTATTACCTAAAACAAACAAAAATAAAACCATAACCCACTTAACAACTAATTCGTTATTAATTAGTCACTAATCCAGATTAAATTGGGTCGGAGTGTTACAGAGTATCAAAGAGAAAAGTTATTGATTAGGAACAGGTGGCTCTTATATACAAAATAATTTCTGAAGTTTGTAAGAAAGTCCGGATTACTTGAGGTAATTTCAGTTTAAGTCAAATGAGAATCCAACTAACACAAACAAACTCAAACATATTCAAATCAAGTATAAAAGTTGATGTGCTTAACGAGACATATGTGACGGTGTCAATATGATGCATGAATGAGGTAAAACCATGGAATCAAAAATTTCAAAAAAGGGCTTTCATATACATAGTGAAGGATAAACTCAACTCAACTATATATCCATAACTTAAACTTGACATACTAAGATAAAACAAGTTAAATCCATCCTAATGACATGTTAAGCATGCTTAATTAGGTTAATTCGATGGTAATGAGCCACTAAACATGCTTACTTAGGGCCGGAGCGTTAATCAGCTCTCGATTTCGATCTTACGAAGATTGAAAAGACTCCAGAGGAGACTTTCGGAAACCCCCGCCAGCCTAGATGAGTGGACAGTGGATCATGTCTGACTGATCCACCATGAAGTGCACCTAGAGCATGTTAGGCCTTAATTTGAGATGTAACTGTATTTAGGGTATCATGACTTACATTAGTTTTATTTTGTCATGCATAGCCCATGATCTCTTGTATTTTGAAACTGTGTAAATCTTTTATACTTTTTAGGAACTTTTTTCCTTTTGTAAAGACTTATTCCATTACAACTTATGTACATAATATATCATATAGATGTGTATTAGTTTGGTTATGATTATCTTATTTCATGAATGATATTGATAGGCTTCTATGTTTAAATGCTTAGTCAGATGTTCGTTATAAGCGTCTCGCACGTGTAAATAATGTGACTCTCCTTTGTGTAATTCCGCTTAAACTCAAGTACAGGTATGTATTATACGGGAATACGTGTGTCACTATTTGATGCTAATCCTCATACTCGAATTCTTGGGCTCGGATTATGATAGGTTGACTTAAAGCATCTTTCTAAGTGCTTAAGGAAAGGTTAAGATAGTTTCCAAATAATCCCCAGGTTGAAATAACATAAATACAATTTTGTCACAAAAATAATCCTCATACCTAGAGCCATTTGGCTCTGGGCTGAATCAATTTTAAACTGATTCTCCTTTTCTCAATTTGGTGTCCCTATACCCTCCAACATTATAAAACATTGCCAAAAGCATAAAAGAACTATTTCCCCTATCTCAAAATTCCAATTCCATTCTCATTCTCATAAGTAATCCAAAATCCCTTCATTAATATGTAATTTTGGCAATTGAGCTATAAAAAGAGGTCATACATGAGATTTATTAAAGAATAAAAAAAATCAAACAAACATGCATCTCTTTTACCCACTTATACTTGCCTTAACTCAAAGCTTTACCCACATCCACAACCTCCTTGGCTTCAATGGAAGAAATGACCCAAATTATGCAAACCCTACATGAAAGAATGCATGGTAAGAAAGGAGATGAGATGCATGTCATGCTAGGAGCATTCCCAAGGCAAGTGGAAGCCAGCAACTAAAAGCTAGGTGGAGTTCTTACCTTTGGTGGTCTGAGAAGATAAGGAGAAGGAAATTCCTACAATTAAGGGTAAGAGAAGACGGAGAAAAGGTTGAAGATGCTATTGGTGTCCCTCATTGGTAGGTGCACATAGTTTCCATGGCTAGATTACTTGAGAGATAAAGAGGGGTGGTAGGAGGAAGATAGCTCCAACAGACTTTTGAGAGTGAGAAGAAAACGATCAATTTGCTGGAATTGGTGTTTTTATATAACCCAATTTTTTGGAATTACAAACAGATCCAATGGTTAATGAAATTTACAATTCAAGTCAAGTGGACTCTAGTTGGCCTAAGATAGATCGGAATTGAACTCAGCCAAACATGAAAGATAACCAATATATTGAAATACACATGATGCAATAAAAATAATGCCCATTTGATGTAAAACTAAAAAAAATTAAATTACCAAAAAGTCCTTAACTTTCTAAGTAAGGTTCAAACGCAATTCGATTACCTATTGATGACCCAATCCTAAGGGATTTGGATTAAATTAGTATAATTCAGTATTAATTAGAGTAAAATAAGAGTAATTATAGTAAATTATGATTAACTTGGTTTTGGACCTCACAGTAGTTGAGGAGTCTTCGATCATCCCCAGAGTTGTGTTCACATTGAGCAAATGTGGTTATCTATCTTATCAATTAATGTAACAAATGGCAGTAAGCATTTGATTATATGAAATAATGTAGTTAAGACTCCTGTTAACGCATTGTATTTGACATGCGATGATTATGATACCTTTTTTTATGTGTCATAGGGCTTGTTTGGCATTTCTAGTTTTTTTACTATAGACCCATCGAAAATAGAGGCATTAAAAGAATATCGATAAAAAAAGAAGCTAGAATCAAAATATGTTTGGTAATATAATGATCCATTTTAAATAGACTTTTTCAATTCAATGGTTGAATGTTTTTGACAAATTTCTCAAGATATACAAAGTATTAGGCTTTGTTATTCGACTTTATAACCATATTCATCCTTTCAATGGGATCTAACGGTTTGGATTTTATGTTTGAGGCCACAAATTTTTTTAGAAAATAGCAAATAATTCACGTTTTTTAGCAAATATCTCAATATTGGCGCTGATGCAACAGCTAAAATTCGGTCTCCTAATGGTCATTGAAATTATAAACATTTTTAATGGTTTATAAATAATAAAAAAGGGACTACCTGTGGAATAATCCAAAATTGGGTATATTACATCAATGATTGAAAGTTTTTCATAAATTTTTCGAGATCCACTTGGAATCAAGACTTGAAAACTGACACCATAGACGTGTTAAGCCTTCCAAACAATTTCCAACAATTTAGATCTTGTGTTTAGGGCCTATAGACTCTTTTAGAAAAATATACAAGGTCTCACGCTTTTTTGCACATATCTCGAGATTGATGATGATTCAACAGCTCAAATTTGGATGCACGGCTGTATTTGATCTTGTGCATATTTCCAACGGTTTGGATCTTCATTTATCATCTTGGATTTGAAGAAAAATTAAAAAAAAAGTATTGGGCATGATGACTAATTTTTCACTGTAGCAGCGCCTCTTATTTTTTATCTCTTATTTTGAGGAGGTTAGTTTTGGGGCACTTAGTTTTAAGAATTTTTGCCTTCATTTGTCTGAAGATAGTAGAGGCTTAAATCACATCCCAAATGCTCTTATTTTCCTAAACTTTAAATATTTTGGACATTTTTAAACAAATAGAAGCAAAAAGCAGTGCTGCATGGGCTTAGCTGTTTTGCTTCCTCATATTATCTTATGCTTCCCCTTAAAATGTTGGTGAGAAAATCAATGAGTAGCCGTGGTGTCAACGGGATGACTTCAACTAACGCATCGCTATCACCTCTTCGCTATCACAGGTACTGGTGTCAAAAATAGCTTTATAGCTTTTGCAAGCCGGCTTGTAAGTTGATAGCTTGCATCACTATCACCTCTTCGCTATGACATGTACTGGTGTCAAAAAAGCTTTATGGCTTTCCCAAGCCAGCTTGTAAGCTGATAGCTAACATCGCTATCACCTCTTCGCTATCACATATACTGGCGTCAAAAAAGCTTTATAGCTTTCACAAGCCAGCTTGTAAGCTGATAGCTAACATCGCTATCACCTCTTCGCTATCACATATACTGGCGTCAAAAAAGCTTTATAGCTTTCACAAGCCAGCTTGTAAGCTGATGGCTAACATCGCTATCACCTCTTCGCTATCACATATACTGGCGTCAAAAAAGCTTTATAGCTTTCACAATCAGCTTAGCTTTATGGCTTTCCCAAGCCAGCTTGTAAGCTGATAGCTAACATCGCTATCACCTCTTCGCTATCACATATACTGGCGTCAAAAAAGCTTTATAGCTTTCACAAGCCAGCTTGTAAGCTGATAGCTAACATCGCTATCACCTCTTCGCTATCACATATACTGGCGTCAAAAAAGCTTTATAGCTTTCACAAGCCAGCTTGTAAGCTTATGGCTAACATCGCTATCACCTCTTCGCTATCACATATACTGGCGTCAAAAAAGCTTTATAGCTTTCACAAGCCAGCTTGTAAGCTGATAGCTAACATCGCTATCACCTCTTCGCTATCACATATACTGGCGTCAAAAAAGCTTTATAGCTTTCACAAGCCAGCTTGTAAGCTGATGGCTAACATCGCTATCACCTCCTCGCTATCACATGTACTGGTGTCAAAAAAGCTTTATTGCTTTCACAAGCCGGCTTGTAAGCTGATAGCTAACATCGCTATCACCTCCTCGCTATCATATGTAATGGTGTCAAAAAATGCTTTATAGCTTTTACAAGCCGGCTTGTAAGTTGATAGCTAACATCGCTAGCACCTCTTCGCTGTCACATATACTGGTGTCAAAAAAAGCTTTATGGCTTTCACCAGCCGGCTTGTAAGCTGATAGCTAACATTGCTATCACCTCTTCGCTATCACATGTACTAGTGTTAAAAAAGCTTTACTATCAGCTTACAAGCCGGCTTGTAAAAGCTAACACCACTCTACGGTAGCAGGTTGAAGTCATCCCATTAGCTGGTGTTCTGAAACACCACTGTACTGTAACTCGGTTTGGACCTTCCAATGGTCGAGGAGTCTTAGATCATCCCCAGAGTTGCATTCACATTGAGCAAATGTGGTTATCTATTTTACGAGTTGATGTAATAAATGGTAGTAATCATTTGGCTTTATGAAACAATGTAGTTGGGACTCCTGCTAACGCATTGTATTTGATACATGGTGATTGTGATATCTTCTTTTATGTGCCATAGAGCTTATTTGGCATCTCTAGTCTTTTTATTATAAACTCATCCAAAGTAGATGCATTAAAAAAAAGCTAAAAAAAAGATGCTAAAATCAAAATGTGTATATGGTAATATGATAATCTATTTTAAATAGACTTTTTCAAATTAATGGTTGAATATTTTTCACAAATTTCTCAAGATCTACAAAGTATTAAGCTTTGATATTTGACTTCATAACCATATTTATCCTTTCAAAGGAATCTAACAGTTTGGATTTTGTGTTTTAAGGCGTACAAATTTTTTTTAAAAAATAACAAATAATTCACTGTTTTAGTAAATATCTCCATATTGGCATTGATCCAATGGCTAAAATTCAGTTTCCTAATGATCATTGACGTTATAAATATTTTTAACGGTTTAGATCTTAATTTATTATATCATAAATATTAATAAAAAAGAAAAAAAATACCGGTGGAATAATCCAAAATTGAGCATGTTACATTAATAGTTGAAAGCTTTTCACAAATTTATCAAGATCCACATGGAATCAAGACTTGAAAAGTGACCTCATAGCCATATTAAGCCTTCCAAATATTTCAAATGGTTTAGATCTTGTGTGTTGAGGCCCATAAAATTTAAAAAAAAAATATCCAATGGCTCAAGCTTTTTTGTACATATCTTGAGATCAGTGATGATTCAATCATTCAAATTTAGATGCATGGCCATATTTGATCTTGTACACATTTCCAATGGTTTGGATCTTCATTTAGCATATTGGATTTGAAGAAAAATAAAAAAAAGTACTAGGCATTAGGATCCATTTTTTACTGTAGCAGCACCTCTTATTTTGAAGAGGTCAGTTTTGGGGCATTTAGTTTTAAAAGTTTTACCTTTATTTGTTTAAAGATAGTAGAGGTTAAAATCATAGCTCAAATGCTCTTATTTTCTTAAACCCTAAATATTTTAGATATTTTTAGACAAATACAAGCAATAAAATAGTGCGGCTAAATATGGGCTTAGTTGTTTTGCTTCCTCATATTATCTTATGCTTCCCCTTAAAATGTTGGTGAGACAATTAATCAATTTATTGTAGCTGTGGTGGCAACGGGATGACTTCAAACAACGGATCGCTATCACATCTACTGGTGTGGAAAAGCTTTATAGCTTTTACAAGCTAGCTTGTAAGCTTATAGCTATTACAAGCTAGCTTGTAAAAGCGAACACCACTCTACGGTAGCAGGTTGAAGTCATCCCATTAGGAAAGTGCTGTGAAACACGACTGCAGAAAATGCAAAAGTATAGATATATAAAAAATATATATATATATATATATATACACACACACAAAAACTTGATCAGACATAGTAGACATCAAAGATTGAAGACACGGTGTTGCCCACGATGCCACCAATCGCTTCCATTGATGCATCCTGGTGCCCAGTAATCCTAACGGCCATTCTAAGCATGTTTCAAGTGATATATCAAGGTGGTTATGGAGTTGGAGGAGGTGTGATGAAGACAGTCCCCCTCTATGCATCCATGTCCCTCACCACGCTTACAAGCTGTATGCCCCTCCCCTTTGGCAACCGCCTCAAAATCTCACTTGTCTTTCTTATCTTGGCTCTTGCTGCCCCACTCTCTGCAGCTGTTCCCTCTAAGCTTTGGTGGCTACCCTATCTCTCATGCATTCGCCCGCTTTTTGATCTACTACTCAACTTTTATCTTTTCCTGACTGGAATTCCCCTATACCCTTTCTGGGAATTCTGCCACAACATTGGACATGCAGCAAATCAATTCAAGCTAAGGGCCCACCAATTCATCCAACGCTATGTGCCCATTAACGTGGGTACTTCATCCTCTGCACCAGCAAATACAGACGAAGAAGAAGCCATGCCGAATAACGAGGCTTAAGAGGGAATGGGATCTATTAGTTCTGTCATATTGTGCAATGTTTTTATCCGCTGGATTGGTGTTATGTTGTTACTGCAGGAATTATGTGAGGTTTTTCCTTTTTGGGTAAAAAATAATCATGTGTGTCTCTGAATGTCATGCCGTTGTTTTTTCATTTTGTTTTTCTTTTATTTCCTCGTGTTGTGAGACTGAATTTCCCTTTTGTAGTGATCTATTTCTAGGACCTCTGTTTTTAATCATTTAGTAATCGTTTGGAAATTGGAATTGCTAGCATAAAAGGCCCAATCTGAGTTTGTCTATTCCTTGGACTAACAAGAAATTGCACTTAAGTGGGGCCTACTTATAAAAAAATCTAAACCATAGAATAAATGTTTCCCTCTTATATAGGCCCAATGACATGCTTAAATGGGAGATGGGGCACTATTAGCTAGATTATAGGTTGTCAATTTCATATATAGTGAGTCCAACTTCCACCAGAGTGAAAATTTAGCCTGGGATACCCAAAAGGAGGACATTCAATTGTTTCTACACGGATGCCTTCTTTATGTTGTCTAATCCCCGTTTTATTCAGCCTTGTTAAAATTAAAAAAGTCAATATGTACAGATATGGAATGACCTCAAAAGCTCAACGACACCCAATTGTTTACATACTTCGGTCCAGGCCCAATTGAATACAAGACCTGTTGCGAGCGTAAATAAGGGCTTCTAGGTACAAGCCTGAAACCACATATGGCTAGATTAACTCAACACGTATTATTTCTCGTCCACGGATATAATTTGGGTCATATCATTATTTACCAGTTCACACCTGAACCAGTACCATGCCCATCCACCACCTTATTCCGATCCATTCAACTAAATTTGGGATGGTCTCACTGCTAAAAACTAGCCCGATTGTAGGCTCATTCAGTTCCAATTTCCAATCACAGTTTCAAGCCTCAGAATAGATTTCATACATGTGTCTTATAATCTGGTCTAACTTAGTTGACTTTATGTTATAAGTCAAATTCAAATGGAGGCTACTCAAGTTAGGTTCATTACATGTTACTTGTAAGAGCATTCATATATGTAGGTCCATGTCATCAAGGACTCGAGCTCAATTTACTACTTAGGCTTAGTGGTACTGTAAATGAGGTCAAACTTCAAGTAATATGTAATCAGGCAGAAAGTATCCACTAACTAGGGTGTAAAATAAGGTCCTTGATATTAAAGCTTCGGTGAAAATAAAGTTTCTAAATGCGATCTCATAAATAAAGGTTGAAATGCATTGTTATTTGTCCTACACATAAGATTCAACGGTAGTGATTATAAAGAACGGCATTTTGCCCCAGTGGGTAAGATGTGCAGTTCTTAGACCCTGCTGTCACTCCTCTCTTGCACATGTGAGTTCTTCTTCTTGCGTGTGAGTTTTGTGTTCTCTTTGCATGTGCGAGTTTTCTTCTCCTCACATGTGCAAGTCTCTCAAGGGACCCCGCCCCTTGGCTGGGTTACAAAAACAAAATAATAGTGTTATAATAATGATAATTGTTTATAAAATTGGAATTGGAGATGTTTTGTTTTTTTACTCAAAATATTTGATAAAACTTTTAATTAAAATTTGGGCTTGTGTTGGTCAGTATTCAAGCCAATTAAAAAATACTCATTATTAAGTTATCATGGCGGGCTTGTTAGCCATTTTTTCCGGTGGAAATACCGATTATATTAGAAAGAGTTTTTTTGATATATCTTTCTAAGGTTTCTAATATTTGTAAATAGGACCCTTTGGTTTCAGTATTTGTAAATTGTCTCCAGCTTGGGCATTTTAATACCTCTCATGTCTTAAAACATGTGGATTTAGAGAGCTACTATTGGAACACAATTTTTATCTCTCATCAGACATGAAAATTTTTTTTCTTAAATCCCTAAAATACCCTTCTCTCTCCATACACATCTCTCTCCCTCTCTCCTCTCTCCTCTCTCCTCCCCTTTCCCTCTAGCCGGCAACAAGCTCCGGCCAGTGTGAGGGGTGCTCTCCCTCCCTCTCTCTCTCTCTACCTCTACCTCTTCCTCTTCCCCTCCCTCTCCTTCTTCCTCCTTTTCCTCTCCCCCTCCCCCTCCCCCTCCCTTTCCCTTTTCCTCTTCCCCTCCCCCTCCCTCTCCCTATTCCTCTTCCTCCTGCTTCCTCCATCTTCATCTCCCTTTTCCTCTCCTCCTCTACATCCTTCTTCTTCCCTCTTCCTCTCCTCCCTCCTCGCCTCTCAGCCCCGTTCGGCCCTAGGAGGCCGAACATCACACTGATGTTTAGCCTCGCAGGGCCGAACAACACCCTGTTGTTTGGCCTTGCGAAGTCGAACAAGGCGAAGAGGTGAGGAGATGAGGAGAGGAAACGGGAGAGGGAGGAGAGGAGAGGAAAGGAAGAGGGAGAGGAGAGGAAGAAGGAGGGAGAGGAGAGGCAGGGAGATGAGAGAAAGAGGAAGAGAGGGAAGAGGGAGAGGAGAGGAAGAAGGAGGGAGAGGAGAGGCAGGGAGATGAGAGAAAGAGGAAGAGGAATAACGAGAGGAAGAGGGAGAGAGGAAGGGAGAGCCCCTCTCCCGCTTGCCAGAGGGAAAGGGCAAGAGAGGGAGGGAGGGAGGGAGGGAGGGGGGTATTTTTGAAATTTTATTTTTTTATTTTTCTCTTGTGTGTAATGAGATGGAATTGCTGTTTGTGCATCAATTCTCGTAGATTTAATGGTAATGAGGAACCACCATGAGGGTTATGTTCAATTTTTATCAAAATTACACTTTTGCCCTTACAACTATTTTGGCAAACGTCCCTCCTAAGGTTTTTAATATTTATTAATAAGCCCCCAATGTGGGTTAAATAATAGATTTGTTAAATTACCTCAATGCTATAAACTTGTCATATGCTCCTCTCTTCTTTTTTATTTCAATTTTGATTGATGTCTTCAATATATTCCTTACAGCAGCATGAGAGGAAATAATATGTTGAATTAATTATATTTAGGATTATTCTAGTAGAGCAAGTGATTGAGTGATGTTTCATTTAATATAACAAGTTCTCTAAAAAAAATCATAAATTCATCTAATTGGGTGGCTCAAAAATAGATTCCCTTGAACAAATTTTCCTTTTTTTTTATAAATGTTTCTTCGCGAGAGACCTTGGCTCTTAGAACACCTCTCACGAAGACATGCTCATAAAAGAAGAAAGGGGGATGGACTATTGGGTCAAAGTTCCATTGGACGGGTTTAGAACACCTCTCACGAAGACTTGCTTATAGAAGAAGAACGTGGGATGGACTATTGGGACAGAGTTCCACTGGACGCATGAAAACCGTCACATCCTGACTTCTAAATCACAAAGATTCCTACCTCAGCCTTTCATTTGTGCTTTGCTTTCGGTCTCAAGACCATTTTAAATCTCTCGTAGTGCCAACACGAAAAGACTATACGTGCATGTTTGGCATCAATATTTTTAACTTTTATTTGTAGCGCTTCTTATTAATAAAAATTAGCCTTAAACACTATTTCGACAAACTAATTATGAAAAATACAAATTTGGCATAATAGGGTGCAGTAATCTTTTTTACAGAGTCGTCCTTGTAACGATAACATTTCATGTTTGACGATATTGTGACCAACATAACAGTATCATTATCTACAAGATACCCAGTTTGCATATTTTCCCTCCACTAGAACAAATCTGCCGTGATAATACATGTTTAAAAAGTTTTTTCTCTTCTTTTCTGTTATTCTCTGAATACTCTAATGTTATCTAACGTTAAGATGCTACTATATTCCTCCAATAAAATGAGAAACCTTATGCTCTTTGTAGCCTATGGCACTTGTTCATCATTCATTTTACTCTTCAATAACGTGAAGAAGTTGGATTGTAGGAAATCCTTAGGCGACCGTCGCCTGAGGTTGCTGCATCCGGTCTCCTTGCAGCGACGAGCCAAGCACTACGACTCCGGGCTTCGAGATCACGCCTTTCGGCTTTTTAAATAGATAAATAAATACACTGGGAAAATATTTCTCCTTTGTGGAAAATCAATGTTTGGCAAAGACCAGTTCGAGAAATGAGAATCCTCAATTATAGTCTATGCAATCTTTGAAGAGGGATTCCTCACCTATTATCAAACATGCTTATTAAGCTCATGTCTTGCTCAAATTATTTTATTTTATTTTATTTATTATTATTTTTTTGTTTTTGCTACATGTTTGGATATCATCCTCTCAGAGGAAACCTTTTTTATTTTCCTTTATTGCAAAAAAAAAAATCCATGTTTTAAGTAAAAAGAGGAAAAGTGAGAGGAGATTGTCTAAATCTTCCAAACCCACCAAAAAAAAAAAAATTCATCACTTTCATTGATTACTCCGTCTCCACCACGCCACATCGAATTTTACAAATCCATAAAAGCCAAAAAGTAATTGTGAATGAATATTAATTAGTTTTTTCCTAACCAAGAATCCAATAATTCTTCTTATAAAAAATCCTTAAAAATGATAGTTTGGTTCCGAGGTAATAAAGGAATCCTCAAAATTACTTATTTTGAGTTAGACAAAGATATTAAAATACAAAAGGAGGACCTATCACTAAATATTAAAATGCAATGGCCCATTTTTAAATGGTAGTAACCTAGGGTATATACAAAAGTTACTATATTGTTTATGGGTCTTTAAAAATACATATTTTCTTACATATTTTGACTCATTTTAAGGACTTATTGAGACAAAAGAGCTTCATTTAGTGTGATCTAGTGGTTTTATGTATTTATATATCATTGTAGTACATTTCTGCATAATTTTTTTTAAAAATCACGTTTTTGCTTACATTCATAAAACCTGCCAGTTTTGGAAAGTTTTGTGAAAATTTATGTTCTCATGAAATAAATTGAATTTTCAACATCATTAGTTCATTCACATATAATCATGAAAAATCGTAAGCATTTTCATTGTCATTTTATGAAAGATGGGTCTACAGCCATGTATTTGTGATCTTAGGGTTAAAATTATCTTTTCACATTAATTTACATTTGTTTTGTAGGAAATTGATGATATCGGTCTCATTTTCAAAGAATTGAGTCAAAAAAATTATTTTTAAAAGAAAGGAGAGAAGAATTGAAGAGACAAAGAAGAAAGAAGAAAAATTTGCAAAGTTGGCTCCATGGTCCCATGCACATATTCACATGTGTGGAAACACACTTGTGGAAAGTTCAAGAAAGGGGGTTCCACTCTCCAATTGTTGCAAGAATTCAAAATTAATGTAAGAAGAAAAAGCTAAGGTGGAGAGAATTCAATGAAAGAAAAGTCAAAGAAGGAGAATTCAAAACTAAAAGGTCAATCCCATTTTTCTTTAGACATCATACATTAAAATGGTAATAACTCTCAAACCAAGCGTTGGATTTGGACAATCTACCTATCATTGGAAAATTCTTTTCGAATAGATATCTGTAGGATCAAGATTGTGCCAATTAGAGTTACAATGACAAAGTTATGACCCTAAGAAGATGACTATAATTTTTCTACTTGGAATTGAGATTGTCTGATCAAAGGTAGGCCCTATTCTTTAGTAAGTGTTAGCTAAGAATGATGGATACACTTAGAATTCTAGCAAGAGAAGGAATCTTATTTCATCTCAAACTTGGAAGACTTGTTGGCTAAGAAGAGGACTAACCTAAAGAAAGAAAGCCACATATGACACCTTCTTTGAAAAGGAGTAGAAAAAAAAAAGTATAAATAGAAAACCTCTCTCCCATCCTCTTCATGGAAAAAGAGCTCATTCTCTAGATTTCTACACTTCATCTTCTTCATCTCTCTCTCCTTTCATCCAAGTCCTCAAGGAGGCTTAGCCCTAAGGCCACACTACACCCTTAGAAATTTCAACTAGAAGAGATTCTTTTTTTTTTTCATCCTAGCATGTATTATTCTTTATTTTACTTAACAATCTCTTGTAAGGATTTTTACATGTTAATATAATGTTATTCTTCTTAAAATTTTTCTTTTATTTTTCTTATAGTTTGTGTGGATATTTTTATTAATGCTTCTTGTGCTTGGATTGATGACCCAACATACTAGGATCATATTGGAAGAAATCATGAACCTGGTTTAAAAGTAAAATTTTGGGAAGATAACTTTATTGCCTTTACCGCCTTTACTGCATTTACTACATTTAAGTTCATGTTTACTACATTTACTTTTCTTATCTCACCATACATTTAATTTTCAGCAATTCATTTATTTCCTGCACTTTTTTTTATTTTCTACACTTTTGTTATTTTTTTTGTTACGTTCGTGTTGATTTTAAGTTTTATTTTTACAAAGTTTGATAGTTGGATTAGAGTTTATTGTATATATTTTCATGTCATAAGATTTTGTGCATATTTAAGGTGTTGAAAATTAAGCTTTCAAGATCTGAATCGAATGATAAAATTCAGACTCAATACACAAACATCATAACTTAACAGTTTCAGCATACAGAAATAGTTTTTGACAAAAAGTTCGAAGTAGGTAGACCAATCAAATCATAATATTTTTCTTTGAAACTTGAGAAAATTAAAGTTTAGGATGTGGTTTTTCATTCCCCAGAATTTGAGATCAAAATAATTTCGGAAGGTTTGTGAATCAGAGGCTTAAACTTTGCCAATCAGTCAACTCGGATCAAAATTTCTATACAGAATTTTGCAAAGTTATCATGTTCATGCATTTATAACTTTTTCGTTTTAGATCCTTTGTCACTTCTGGTTTTTTTTTCGTTAGTTTCTTACATTAGTAGGGCATGATTGCCAACTATTAAATTTAGATTTAGGATGCATTAGAATAGTTCAAATCATGCATAAAATTTGCATCAGCATACTAGTTTTTCAAACTTAGAATTTTTCATCATCTCATGCCATGCATTGAATTTTTCAGCATCTCATGCCATGCATTGCATTACTAACTTTGCTAACTTTCTAATTTTAATTTTTTTTCTAAATTTATGTTTTTCATTGTTTTAGATAATTTCCATAATTAAAATATCTTTTTAAACTTGTTTTCGTTGAAGATTTTAAATTGGAAAGTTTTCTAGTTTTGGAAACTTTAACTTAAAAAAGCTTTTAACTTTAAGGTTTCAATTTTATAAAGTAGGTTTGTTTTCTAACTTTGATTGCTTGTTACTAACTTTTCTTCATTGTTTTTTTTAACTAATTTTAGTTTATTTCTCATTTAGTTTGGTTTAGTTTCTATTTTAGTTGTTAATTTTACTTTTAGTAACTTTCTACTTTTGGAAGTTCTAACTTGTATTTTAGTTTTGCAGCAAGTTTAGTTTTATTTTAGGAAATTTTAGATTTAGGTTTTTAGATTTAGGAAAGTTTCTTTTCTTTTCATTGATTTGTAATTAATTTAATTTTAGCAAAGTAGGATGCTTCTATTTGTTAGTTTTTAAATTAGGATAGTTTTAAATTTTCATTTCGGGCAGGTACAAGTTGAAAAAGGAATCTTAAAATCATTGCTCTCTGTGGATCGACCTGGTCTTATCAATTTATTACAACATCGCGGCTCTGCACTTGGAGCTTACGATCAATTTTGCATTAAGTAGATTATGAACTTTAAATAAAAGAAAATGGCAAAACTAATTACATGGGGCAATAAATTGATTGGGGTTTGGGTGGCATGGGTAAACGGCTTAAGGTAGTGGTTACTTATAAAGCATTGGTCTTTTTCTTCCTTACCACTGTGCTTTAGGATAAGACAAAGGTGATAAAGAAATGATGTTTAAGTCATGTTTAAACAATAAAGGTGAGGTTTTCTTTGTCAATGGCAGTGGTGGGATTGGAAAGATATTCTTATGGAAAATAATAAGTACAAAGCTTCAAAATCATGGAAAGATTGTTTTAACTGTGCATCATCCGGAATTGCATCTTTGTTATTACCAGGCAGTAGGACTGCACATTCGTGTTTTAAGATACCGTTACAAACTCATGAAGCATCGTCTTGTGCTATTAGTAAAAAATCAAATTTAGTGAAGCTAATTCACAAAAATTTTTTAATTATATGGGATGAAGCACCTATGATGCATAAGAATGCATTTGACGCAGTTGACAGGATTCTACGGGACATAGTCAGTGCTACTGATATTAATGATGGAAGAAAAATCTTTGGTGGACTAACTATTGCTTTGGGAGGGGATTTTAGATAAATGTTGCCAGTTTAAAAATGGAAAAAGAGAAGATATAGTAGCAGCCTCATTAACAATATCTAGAATTTGGAAACATTGTGAATTCTTAAACCTAATAGAGAATGACGCGTCTATAGAATTTATCTAATGATGATGGAATTGCACACTTTGCAAGATATTGAAAATTGGAGGTGGAAATTGTAATTCCTTCCTTGCCAATATATATTTACACTACAAGAAATTGCATATTTTCCGGCTATTTTTCCCGGCAAAAAATTTAAACGCCGGGAAAAGATAACTTTTTCCGGCGAAAAAACTTAATTCGCCGGGAATAGATGTATTTTTTGCAGCGCAATAAAATGCCGGTGAAAGTATGGATTTTCTCGGCAAATTTTTTTTTTCCGCCGGAAAAATTTTCATTTTTCCCGGCAAAAAATCTGTCTCGCCAGGAAATGTATTATTTTCACCGGTGTATTGTTTATATTGCCGGCAAAATTCTCCAATTTCATTTTCGCGCCTTTTCTTCCCGGTTCCTATAAAACACAGACCCTAAGTTAATTTCTCCTGCTGCTCGTGAAGCCCCCAGGCACTGCTCCAGGTGCTACTGCTGCTCCCAGGCGCTGCTGCTGCTCCCAGGAGTTGCTGTTGCTCCAGGCACTGCTGCTGCTCAAGGCGTTGCAAAAGAGAGAGAGAGAGAGAGAGAGAGAGAGAGAACCAGCAAAAGAGATCAGAGAGAGAGAGAACCTGCCACAGCAGGGTACTGGAGTGAGCCCACCACCGTCGTCTGCCTTTCACCGCCACTATTTGCTACTGCAGCTCTTCTTCTTTCTCATACCAAAACCAAGGCCACTCACATCAATCTCAAGGTCAAGGGGCAGGTATAGGGTTTTTTTTGTGCATTTTTTCCCTTTCGATTTCATCTATATTTTCATTGCAGAGGAAATTGTTTACCGATTTAATGTGTGTATTTTTTTATGGGTTCTGTGGGTTTATGGGTTCTTCTTTTGTGCATTTTTTTTATGGGTTTACTTGTTCACTGATTTATCTTTTTTTTTTTCCATTTTTTGTTGGTGTTTCTATTTAATTTTTAATGGTATTTTAGATTGTATGTACTGTGAGTTTGAATATGCACATAGTGTTTGACAAAATGCCACAATGACTTAAAAACTTTAGACAAGGAGGAGCCATTGATTAGAGTCATCATATTTCTTATAAATAGCCCAAGTTGTTTCATATGACAGCCCCACTAGATGATCCTTGATCACCAATTTTACCTTTGGCTACAATTTTCCATTTCCAATGAGATAGTTACTAGGTTCATATGATAGCCCAAGTCTAAAAGTTAAAGTCGTGCCTTCTTTTAAATGATCGCATAGTTGCCAAGCACATTGCAAACATTGATAGCTATGTGCTTGCATCCATAGGTTGTCCATTATTATAACACAACCAAGAAGAGCAGTTCAATTGGAAGCAAGTTTGGTGTGTGGCTATGGGTGTGTGTGTGTGGGCAATGGTGTATGGGTTTGGGTGTGTGTGTATGGGATGTAGGTGTACTCCCCTTTGGGTTAAAAAGATCTTCTCCCCTACCTCTAGCAGCGATTTCAAATAAATCATCCACAGCTTCATTAGCAAACTTTGTAATTTCCATAGTTGATTGTGCATGGAGCTCTGTTTTTTACTTTGGATTCCATGTCTGAAACATGGGCAATTTCAACTTTGAGTAGATTTTACAAAAGAAAACTGGAGCAGTTATTCAACTGATTGCATACCTTAGTTTCTTTTGCTTTTTCAAGACATTCCCTCCCTTTCTTCATTCTCTCCTCGATCCATGACTTCATCAAGTTCAAGATGACTGTATCAACTTCATATGGCTCCATCTCCCTCAGAATCCCTTTCCCACCATCTGCGCAGTCAATAGAGTCTTCCACGACCATCTGAACTAAAACATTCTCTAGCTCTCTAGCAGTTTGTAAGACCTGAATCGTGTCAACTGTTAGCATTAGTAACAGATGATTTTGCAAAAAACCTAACAAACAAATTAAGCCAATAGATAAGAATTTTTAAGCAGGAAAATAGTGTTATTCAAGAAGTTCCTATCTTGTTGACTCCAGAGCTAACAAAGATCTCCTCCTCTCTCCTTCCCGGGTCCCCTGGCTAAGCCTCTTTTGAATGGCCCTCCCTTTCCCCAGTCTGGATCAGGCTGCAAGGAATCCCTTATCACTGTTGGAGTAGCAACATCCTTCTTTCAATCGCCAGTTTAGTTCTAGTGATTTCCTACAAAAATAGGTTCGACAAATGAAACTGTGCACATAATTAACTGTGGGGTGCATGAACTAATATGCATGGACTATGTGGGTTCCAAAAAACACTACAGAAATCAGAATTTTAAGGGGCTGATTCAGTTCAGTTCAGAACTGAAACTTATTCAATTCTTAGTGCAGAAAAATCAGTTTTAAACTGGTTCAAATCAGTTTTCAATTTATCACACAATTACACACGTGGTTCGGTCATTATAGAAATTTGTTTTCTGCACTGTTTACAGCATGGCATACAGACTGAATTTAGTAAGTTTCAGGTTTGATTTTTTGGTTTCTTAATTAGTCGAACCATTTAGCATATGAGATGTGAATACGTGCACAATATGCCTATAAGATCTTACTAAACAGTTTCAGATTTGGCTTGAGCTAATAAACTATTTTCTATTTTTTATCACATAAACAATGTAACTTTCAAATCTATAAATATAATTTCTGAGATTAGCATAAACACTAACCCTGATCATGTTCCAAAAAATTTAAAATAAGCATGAAACTAGTGCAATTTTCAGCAATAAATTGTCCATAGCAAAACTGTAAACATTAAGTGTGCAGGATTTTAAATAGATGTGTTGAAAATAAAGGTGGTATGCATAAATCAAAGGAGGCAGATTTGAAATTAAAAGTTGTAAAACTTTTAATTGCTAGAATCCTAGTGAATCACTGCTGAACCTCTGCTCCCTCGAATAGTGTGCAGGATTATGTGGTCTTCTATAGAAACTAGATTTACCTCTTCCATTTCAAGTCTCTCTCTCGCTCTCTCTACTTGGCATTCTTGTAAATCTTGGGGAATATTGATCTTTTCTAATTTGGGGTTTTGGGGCTTTAAAGTTTTGAAGTCTTGGGGTTTGTCCTTGGTCGATGATGGGTCTGGAAGTATTAAAGTTCTAAAATTCTCAAATTTAGAATTTTAAAATTTTAAATTTCTATTAATTTTATTAATGACATCTTTTATTGAATTTGAGTTAACTATCGCCTTGCATAAATGAACAGATATGGACAAGAGTTGGATGTTACTGTATCATAATAGATTCAGTCAGCCGTATATGGACGGGGTGAATTCTTTTATTGAATTCGCAAAGGCAAATTCGGGTGGAAGTAGAGTGATAAAGTGCCCATGTAACAACTGTTGCAACAGTTATAACCATGACTATGAGATTGTGAGAGAACATCTGCTCCGACGTGGGATGCTGGTATCCTACGACACCTAGTTACACCATGGGGAACTTGCACAATCCGATGAATTGGCTAATAGTGAGGATGAGTCTAACGAAGATCTGGATGGATATGGTGAGTTGCTAGTGGACCATGGAAGGGGGACTTACATGGTGGATGATACCTTAGGGATGGATGACATGCGGAACTTTGAAATTATGCTAGAAGCTTCTCAGTGTAGTTTGTACCCAGGTTGTAAAGATTCTGAAACCCTGTTAGCGTTTGTCATTAAGATGCTAGATTGGAAGGTAAAACACAAGTGGAGCAACAAGTCATTTGACAAGGTCTTGGAGATATTGAAAGACACCCTATCAGAAGGTAATGTGGTTCCGGCTTCCAATTATGAGGCGAAGAAGATACTGCGTGAATTGGGCTTGTGGTATGAGCACATTGACGCATGCTATAATGATTGCATATTGTTTTGGAAGGAGAATTCTCACTTGGAGAATTGTCCGGAATGTGGGGAACCTAGGTATAAGGTCAATGATGGCAAGGGTAAGCAGATTGCTCATAAGATACTGCGTTACTTCCCCTTGAAACCTAGGTTGCGGAGATTATACATGTCTAGGATAACGGCTAAAGAGATGATACAGTAATCATAATAACTTGTAAAGTAGATTATCACTAATCAATTAAAGCAACTACAGTCTTAGAAGATTCTCAAATCCATCATTGCATACTTGATAATACTCCAATGAAAAAAAAGATCAACTAGAAAATCCAGAAATGTTCATCATGTTCTGAACATAATTCCTACAAATTAGTACCAGCGACAGCAGCACAATTAATCCTTCTCTTCTGCAAGAACAAGAAAGTCCCTGAAGCCTTTGGGAAATCCTCCACGACCCCATTTGATAGAACTCTTCTCCTCTTTGCATACTTACTCAATTTCTTTAAAGACAGAAAACTGGCAGTTCCCATGAACTGCTCCTTTTTGCAGGTGATCGATATGCAAGTGCATGTGCATTTGGAAGAAGCTACAGAAGAGATCTCCATTATATAATATGAGCAGAATCCTATACAGAAAAATGGAGAGGGAGAACACAAGAGATTCAATGCTCTCTACTCTGGAAATGCAATCTAATGAGAGAAAAGAAGGCCTTTCCTTTCGATTTAGAAGTTGGGTATTCTGGGTTTTGTTTTTTGAAGAATGAGAGGGGTGGTGCAATTCAAATCGAAATGAAATGAAAATCCTAGAAAGGAGTGAGATAAATGTGTCTGCTGTTGGGTTTTGATTTTGGTTCTATTCAATCAAACAGAAACCCAAAAAGTAGAGAGATGGTTGAGCCTTTCTCATCTGGAACATGAAGTTTGGAGCTGTAGATAGCAGATAGACTTTTCTTTAAGAGTACAATAGTTAGAAGCGCCCAGAAATAACAAAGAAAACTTAGAGTAGCGGTTTGGTGGGAGAAAACTTAAAGAAGCTGTTTGGTGGGAGGCTCGATTGATGAAAGCTTATGATATGACCAAGGGTAGAGTCTTTGAGACTTCTCCATGCTTAAATATCGTTTGATAGAAACCCATGGCCATGATCAAATTACTTTAGTGCTTACTTCTTCTTTTTCTTTCTTTTTTTTTTATATGGACACGAATGTGAGTCAAGGATCATAAATATAATGCTGTGCTTTTGGATAACCTGGATATGGATATGTACATGACTATTGAAATCTTTTTAGAACATTTCTGAATTAATGAAATTATCATACTTTTGAATCAAATTAAACTTCTTTTGTGTGGAGAAGTAAGAAAATAATATAACTACATGAAAGACTACATGTGGGTCTGTGTATTCAATCCCATGGACCAATCATGATGCATGTTTTATTTGAATTTATAGTCAAACTACCCAGCTCATTTTATGTTGTTTTTCTCATACAGATTGAGTAAAAAATGAAGAAAGACTCCATGGAGCTAAGATGCAGCACACATGAAGGACAAGTATATATGAAGAATAACAGACTTTTGTGTATTGAAATGGGATGCAAGAGGTTGTTCTAAGCAATGTTGCAACAATGACATGATTATATGAACATGTAAATTTTCATTGGTATTTGAATGTTGGATAGAATAGAATGTTATCATGGGTTTTAAATTTGTAATGGTAAAGTGCTTCCAATGTTGAAATGGTATTTGAATATTGTTGAAAGGATGTTTGTTGAATATTAATATGAAGTGGAATGAATTTTCTTGTTGTATTTTTTGGTGGTTTTGGATTGAAAATGGAAATAAGGTATGTAATAGATCTGGTACTGAATAATGGAATGAGAGGGGTTGGAAAATATAACAAATTAATGTATCAATAGGGGAAAGACAATTAAAAATAAAAGAAATAGAAAAGATGATATTATTATTATTGCCAACGCAATTTTAAGTATTTCTGGCAAACAAAATTGCCGGTAAAAACCCTTCAAAAGCAATTAAATAACAAATATAATAGTTATTGCCGGCGATAAAAAAACGCCAGTAAATGAATTTGATAAAATTTTTTCCGTGAATTTTAAAGTTTTTACCGGCGTTATAAATCGCCGGTGAAAAGCCTTAAAAAACAATTAAAATAAAAAAATAATAGTTATTGTCGGCGATAAAAAACGCCGGTAAATGAATTTGAAAAATTTTTTCCTGTAAATTTAAAAATTTTTACCGTCGATATAAAACGCCGGAAAAAGTTATCACTTCTCGCCGGCAGTTAATATAATTTACCGGCATTTACATTTTATCGCCGGTAAATAGAAGCCCAGGCGAATTTTTCCCGGCGGAATGCCGGCGCATAAGATTTCGCCGGAAATGTATTTTGCCGGCATTTTGTTTACTTTTACCGGCGCATATTTTGCGCCGGCAATGATGAAATCTGTTGTAGTGTTAGATGATAATTGGATTGAGATTCCAAGCGAATTGAGAATAGATACTGATAATGATGATATTTCACCATTAATCAGTTTTGTTTATAATAACTTAAATGCTAACATTAAGAATCATTCTTATTTTAGAGACAGAGCGATATTAACACCATTGAATGATTATGTTAACAATATTAATAATGGAATTCATAATATGCTTTCTGATGATCTTAATAGGAAGACATATCTAAGTGCAAATACAAAGGTTAAAATTGAGGGTAGAGACGTCGGTCAACATATGCTATATACCAAAAAGTACTTAAACACTCTCAAATTTCCTGGTTTGCCAAATCATTCTTTAAAACTAAGAGTGGGTGCTCCTATTATGTTTTTGCATAATTTAGATCAATTTATTGGATTATGCAATGGAACGAGATTAATTGTCACTCGATTGAGACGGCGAGCAATAAAAGCAGAGGTGATCATAGGGACAAATATAGGCGATCGTGTAGCCATTCCATGAATAGTAATGTTAATTGCTGATCCAGATTTACCCTTTGTCCTAAAAAGAAGACAGTTTCCAGTTAAATTGGCATTTGCAATTATGATAAACAAAAGCCAAGGACAAACTCTACAAAAAATAGGTCTTTATCTCCCAAAGCCAATCTTCTCGCATGGACAACTGTATATGGTTCTATCTAGAGTCACAAATTAATCATGCCTAAAAATTTTATCGAAGACAAATAATACAATCCTAATTGGATATACAAAAAATGTTGTATACCGAGAAGTCTTAAATGAAGTGAAAAGCCATTCCACAAACTACTCTTAGAGGTATAAACAATTCATTTTCTTTTTATTATAAATAATCAAATAACTATAAGTCATACTTCAAACTTATTATTTCATTTTACTATAATTAAATTTTATATAATTGATTCATATTCTATAGTATCTATTGACAACATAAAAAATGTAACTATAAAATAATAAAATAAATAATAATAATTTTATTTTTTTATTATTAGATTATTGAAGAACAGTCATTGACAACTGTAAGATTTCATCATCTCGAAGAATTACAACCTTATAGCTATAGAAAGTGCATTAAAGTAAGAGTAAGCAGAATAGTTGAAGATAAACATTACAATAATGCTAAAGGTTCAGAGAAATAAATAAAATAATTCTTAATGATATCAAGGTAACATTACCTAAAAGTATTTATTTAAATTGCATATAATCATCGAGTACATAATACTTAGATTTATTTTTTTTCTCATTTTATACTTTCAGACAAATCAAATACTTCTAACATTGTTTAATAATGAAATCTCAAAATTTGGTGATCAATTGATTAAAGGAGATTGTTATACGATTAAAAATGTGAAGGTAAAAGAAGCACCAGAAACATATAATGTCGTACCTCATCAATATCAAATCTCATTAGCAAGAGATGAAATTGTCACAAAGTTAATAGAATCATATGTAGATATTCCTCGCTATGCATATTACTTTACTGCACCCGATCGAATGCCATTATATCTCAATAGATTTAAGTATCTTCAAGGTATTACAATTATCATAAACACTTTTATTTTTAAGAATTAACTCAATTTTTAAATTATTATTTATTTGGATTACATTGATACAAACGTTATTGGACTTATTGATGATGTAAGTGGCATTCATACATCAAAAAACAATATCAAAAAGAGCTTGCAAAGTTAGATATTACATTATGTGATGAAAGGTAATTTAAATTCAATAGTACTTATTTATTTATTTTATCTTCAAATTATATATATTGATTACTAAAATTTTCTTTCACTCTTGTAGTTGTAAAATAATGAATCTTACTTTATGGGGCAACCTTGGTTTAAACAACTTTCCCTCGTTAAATTCATGATGCAGGCCAGATCCATGATTGACCAGGCCATCATAATGGGCCCCGATTGAAAGTCTACACCCGCAGGCCCAAAACATAGTAGAATTGTAGTAGGATTATATTAATAGTAATTGTTTGATTTTGGCAAGTCCAGTTGGATTTGATTCCAGTTGGATTTGATTTAGGATTTCTTACCTGTTTAGAATTAGGTATTTCCTTTCTTAGAGAATGTTATAGTTATAAATAAGGTTGTAATCTCATCAAGAGATATAGATTTTGATATTGAATAAAGCTTTGGGCATTGGTTCTCAGTTGAGAGAGTTATTTGTCTTTGGTGAGACACCTAGACAATTTATCCCTAAGCCTTTTGGCTTGGAGATTAGCCCGTTGGCTAATCTTCTTCCCCTGTGCTGCTTCAATTGGTATCAGAGCCGAAGATCCAAGCTCGGATCGCCGTCTGATCGCCGGTTCGAGGTACCCGTTCATTGGTACAAGTCTTCGTTCATCCTCTCTGTCGTCGGTACCATCCCACCATCTCCCTCCCCTTCCCACAATCCAACCCCACAGCACACCGAACATCCAACTTTTTCCAACCCCGTTGACACCCTTCTCCTCCACTGCCCGAAACCCATACCCCTCTGTCCCTCACCGGAAACCCAAACAAAACCCCCATCCACGGAAATCCCCAAATCCCATCCGATCCTCGTTGCTCAGCAACATCCCCCTCCACGACCGAACCAGAGCCATCGGAATCCTCACCCGAGCCCATCTTCCCTTCCTCCTCCTCAGCACCGATCCTCACCCCCCCCATCTCGCATCGACAACCCAACTCCCCATCCTTCTTCTGTCCCTCACAGTCGGCCAACCCAAACTTCCCCTGGTTGCTGTCCACCGTCCCCAACCCGCACAAAAAAAAAAAAAAAAAGCCAACAGCAATCGCTGTCCGCAGCAACAGACGACAGCAACTGACTACAGCAACAGACGACAACGAGCCAGCGAAGCAGAGGACGCGACAGCCAGCTCCTGCTGGCGTTCTCTCCCTCTCCATCGCCGGCTGGCAGCGACCGCCTGCGCCTGCGCACAGCGACGCAGCAGACATCGCCGTAGACAGCAGCAGCAGAAACCGAGACAGAGACGCAGCGATCTGCGATCCATCGCCGACTGCGCAGACGCGACGGCCTGCGCACTGCGATCCAGCGCCGGCTGCCATTGCCTGCTGGTTTGCTCTCGCCCCCCCTGTCGTTTTTCTCTCCCTCGCCGTCAGACGACCACCAACTTCTCAGTTTCTTCTCCGTTTCCTGCAAACAGGTTCTTCCCTTCTTTCTTTCCTTTTCGTTCTGCCTCAGAAGAAGAAACCGAGATCGCCTTTTATTTTCTTTCCTCCTGTCGTTACAGTAAGAAGCAGATATTTTAGTGTTGGGCCGTACCCGTTGGGCCAACCTGCTGACCTGCTGACCTGCCACTAGCCCACTTTGCTTCAGTCCGGGTCTGACCTGACCCAGACCTGACCCGCCTGCCTGATTCAGCCCAGGCCCACAGCAGCCCAGGCCCACTCCAACTGTTCAGCCCAGGCCCACTGCAGCCCAGGCCCGCTCCAACTGTTCAGCCAGGCCCACTCCAGCCAGGCCCAGGCCCACTCCAGCCCATGCCCACTCCAAAAAAAAAAAAAAAATCCAGTCTTTTTGGATTGATTGGTCTCAGCCATTGCTTCTCAAAAGATGATATTTTGGTCTGATTCATGTTCCATCTTCACTTACGTATTTTTGTCTACAAGATCACGCCATCAGGTTAGTTAATTTTGAGCATTCAGAAGATTTTGAATTTTTTACAGTAAAGTCAATATGCAATTCTTTGGACCATCTGATGAAATTCAAAGCATGTTATATAAGTATAAATATGGAGATTGGTACTTTGCAAATAAGGTCTACTTTGAGCAATTCCTTAATCTCAGACAGGCAGATTCGACAGTTTATGAATATTTAAATCAATTTTCGAGACTGCACCAAGTTTGTGGCTTAGAACAAAATAAGCTGCATGACAGAACTCGCTTTATCAGAGGTTTGAAGCCAGAAATTCCTGAGAAGATGAAACCATGTCACAGTGTTCATGAAGCATACAAAGAAGCAATTCATATTGAGCACATGCTTCAATGGTCCCACCGGCAACGAGTTAAGCCTAAGCAAGAACATTCTCCACAACGAATGAAAAATCATCTGATGGGAACAAAATTTAAAGGTAAAGATACTCACACCCTTGTCATTCGCAGACTTCTCACCACCAATGAAAAAGAAGACGAAGAATGGAAACAGACTATGATATTTCGGACACGAGTAAGGTGTGAAGATCGATTAACTAATCTAGTTATTGATCATGACAATACTATCAATTTTGTGGCACAATATGTTATTGACAAACTCAATTGGCCTACAGAGACTCTTCCAATGCCTTATGAAGTTACATGGTCTAATGCTTCTGTCATTACTGTAACTCACAGATGTCTAGTATCTTTCAAGATTGGTGTATATGAAGATAAAATTTGGTGTGATGTAATTCCCATGAATATCACTCATATTCTTTTGGGACAACCATGGCTTCTTAATCGGAAAGTGCAATATGACAAAGAGAAGAATATCTATTCTTTCTATTGGAAAGGACAATATGTTGACCTTATTCCATTACAATCAACAACATCTTCATCTACCTCATCACCATCAATTGAAGAGTCACAAGATGAACACAAGGAAGAAACAAATTCCACCGATGATGTTGAAAAGCCCATTCATGGAAAGGAAGATCTTATTGTAACTTCAAATGAGAAGCAAGAGATAAAGCAAGATGATTTACAAGCAGACAGTAATCATCCAATGGATCTGATTGTCACATCGGGTGACAAATCAATTACCCCAGTGGTTTCGCAAGAAGATATGTCCACATTAATTGACGTGCACCATATTGATTTCATCTTCAGAGATCAACTACTGTCAATCAACAATTATGCTATCTTATTACAGAGTCTACTATTAAAGCATATAATGGTCAGATCACACTGTCAATGCAACCATCAACAGACACATCGCCTCCAACCTACTTCTGAGTGGAATAGAAGATTCGATCCAGCTTTCAAGGCATATTATCAACCTGATGCTCAATCTGCAACACGGAAGTTTGTTCGAATGATTTTCGACCCAGGTGGATATTTACAGAACTCGAGGACGAGTTCTCTTCCAAGCGGGGGAGAACTGATGCAGGCCAGATCCATGATTGACCAGGCCATCATAATGGGCCCCGATTGAAAGTCTACACCCGCAGGCCCAAAACATAGTAGAATTGTAGTAGGATTATATTAATAGTAATTGTTTGATTTTGGCAAGTCCAGTTGGATTTGATTTAGGATTTCTTACCTGTTTAGAATTAGGTATTTCCTTTCTTAGAGAATGTTATAGTTATAAATAAGGTTGTAATCTCATCAAGAGATATAGATTTTGATATTGAATAAAGCTTTGGGCATTGGTTCTCAGTTGAGAGAGTTATTTGTCTTTGGTGAGACACCTAGACAATTTATCCCTAAGCCTTTTGGCTTGGAGATTAGCCCGTTGGCTAATCTTCTTCCCCTGCGCTGCTTCAATTCAAATAAAGGGAGAGTTCTAATAAAAACATCAATTATGGTAAAGAATACAATGATAGAGTCATTCACCTTAAAGAATTAATAATTCTACTAATTTTATGTGGAATTAATACAAATTTTTTTAACCCATATGCAAAAAACATTTATCTTAGCCCATCAACCGCTATAAAACTACTAATCAACTCTGATATTCCATTGGTAAGACATTTGATACTATGGTAAAAATAATGGCTTTTTCATTCATATATATTTATTTTATTTATATTTCTTAATACTAACATATTTGCTAACTATCAAATTACAGCAATGAGCTCATACTGTTGAATGATTCAACTTCAATCAGATTATCATTACAAGAATTATTTTTTGTATTGTAGAATGGTGTCAAAGAGGTAAAATCCAATTCACATACATTTTCCTTATTTACTAAAAAAAATTTTCATTTTTATCAAATTCAAGCTAGGAACTATTTTCCATTATAAAAATTTCTAGGTCAAATATGTTGCCATAAAGGCTATAGTCGCAATGTTACATATGGAAGCACTTTTAATGCATCTTTCATGCAGTAAATGCGATAAGAAGATTTATGAAAATATCAATGATGGTTAGTTTATTCGTTGTAATGGTACAACCATACCAACAAAAATGAGGTATGCAAATATACAAGAACTAAAGATAACTTTAATATATTGACTACTGCACGTATTATCAAACAAATGTTTTCAATGTTTTTTTAATTGTTAGATACATTGCAACTACAACAGTTGTGGATCACACCAAACAAACATCATTCTTATTGCACGACAAAGTACTTAAAATTTTCATAAATGCGACAAAAGAATAATTTTAAGAATGTGCAAATAACATATTTTACAATTAATTTTTATTTACATAAAGTTACTTCTTTATTTTAACTATCATCATGTATATATATAAATATTAAATTTTTGATTATTTTGCAAGTTAATTGGTATGAACTATTGGGAAATGAAATAAAAAAAAGCATTGCGGAAGCAATATTTATTTCATATAAAGTTAGACTCAACGATGAACAAACTAACGTCAGAAAACAGTATCCCAGTCAAGAAAATTGAAGAAATTAGTTACACTCAAGAATCAATCATTCTATTGTCAGAAATTGAAAATTGTAAGTTTTATTTTAATGCCATCAACACAATTTATTTCATATCAGTTTCTTTTATTAATTTATTTGAATGTTTACTGTGTAGTATCAAGTTATAAAGAAAATATGAAATTTCAAGATGTTGGGCCAAGTATTTCCACTGCAATACCGAAAACAAATAACTGTTTTTGAGATAAGCGCACAAATTGAAACAAATGCAGGTGTTAAAAGATCTGCACAAGCTAAAACAACTGCAACTGTTGAGACAAGCGAAGAAAATGAACCTAGTGCAACTACTGAAACAAGTTCATGCCAATAAACAAATATCAATAGTTGTTTTTCCCTTAGACCACATGTAAATCCTTTAATCATTCAAGGATGACTTAATTTCAATAGTTGTTTGTGTCTATTTTTTATTTTTTCCGAATTAACTCAGACGAGTTATGTAGTCTCTAAACAAGGTTTTGATTGATAATGATAAAGATTTACTCAACAGTTGATATATTGGTTTAAGTGATTTTTCTCATCAAAATCCTCTCTTTACTTATTTTTCATGCATTGGAAATGTAGCATTAATGCAATGTTCAAGTATGTGGGTGAGTTTGATCTGCATTTTTTCTTATCAGTGTGTGTCATTTAAGTTGGAGATCACTTCCATTTCATTAGCTACTATAGCATAGTTGAGGTAATTAGATATTGAAATTTCTATTTAAATTCTTTCTTATTGAATAAGTAACAACACTATTATATAAGGAGAGAAGAGTCAACCAAAATCAAATAGCCAAAGTTTGTGCCACTAAATTTGTCTATCTTATCCTTTTTTTTTGTATAGTTTAGTAATAAAGAATTTAAGGAAGAAGTCTTACTAAATTTATTTTTTCGTTTGGTTTTTACCTCATTCAAACTCTTAAAACCTACTTAAAATTTATTTATTTTCTCTTATGATTACATAATAATCATAAGAATAATAATTATTATTATTATTTAAATATCATTATAATGACTACAATTCTTTTTTTTTCTTTCATTACCAGCTACAATCATGGCTTAAATATTTTGCTTTCCTATTGACCATTTGTTTCAAATGCTTATATCTTTTATTTAAGACTTAAGATTTATCTTGAGCTCATATGTTACTTCATTTTATATTATTTAATTAGTATCCCAAATCAATATAAGGTATGGAGATTTGTTATTGGTTTAAGATTTATACTATTATATATTAATAACTTCAACTAAGAAACTTACATAATTGATTTGTAATTTATGTGAATTCATTATACCTTTTTTTTTCTTTTTCTTTTTTATAAAATTTAACGTAGTGAATTTTAGAATGTTAAATAATATATCTAAATATTTTATATATGCTTTATTTGTTATATCATCAGATATTTTGTCTTTTTTGGCCCGTGTTAGGCACGGTCACATGCTTGATGTGAATTATTGCTATAAGTCTAACGTGAGGATAATTGTACCATACATAATAGATACATTTATCCATACTAGAACTCAAAAATCTCTACTCAACTATTATTTGAAGTCAATATGAGACTTAAGTAGCAATTATTCAGCGTAAGTAAAGGATCAGAACGAGTTTGAATATACTTGAATGAGTTTCTGAAGGAGACGATCTCAGAGGAGGCGATTTCAGAGGAGGCGATCAGATATGTTAGAGAAGTGGAGGAGGGAAGTGGAAGAGTTTCCAGAGTCGATCCGAGGCGGCCTGAGTCGATTCGAGGCATTTTTGAAAGGTGGGGTTCGGCCTGAGTCGATCCGAGGCTATCTGAGTTAGTCTGAGTCGGTTTGAGGCAGTCTGAGTTGATCTGAGACGGTCTGAGTGGATCTGAGGCTGTCTGAGTCGAGCCAAGGTGGATCTGAAAGGTGGGGTTTGGCTTGAGTCGAGCCGAGGCGGTCTGAGTCAATCAGTGGCTGTTGAGGCGACTGAGGTGAGCTGTGGCTGTGGTGATCTAAGGCAGTTGAGGCGATCTGAGGCGGCTACAGAGGAGGCGATCAGAGGCATTTTTGAGATCTGAGCCGGCTGAGGCAGTCTGAGGCGACTATAGAGGAGGCGACGCACAGAGGAAAAGTTTTGAGGTGATTTGAGGCGACTACAAAGGACGGCGATCAAAGGCGTTTTTTGAGATATGAGGCGAGCTTCAGAGGAAGAGATTTGAGGCGAGCTACGGGGATGACCCAGAACAGAGGTGGTTAACAGATGTGATTCAGAACAAAGATGGCCTACAGGGACAACCCATAGAAGAGATCCAGAACAGAGGTGCTCTACAGGGATGACCTACAGAGACAATCAATAGAGGAGATCCAAAACAGCGGTGACCTAGAGAACAAAGGTTCTTATTGGAACCGGCTGGTGATCCAGAGCAAAGGTTATCATTTGAGAAAAAACCTGGAACAGAGGAGAGGTGTTTCTCAAAGGAGTGCTGAGCCCCTCTGGGATCGTCAGCCCAGGCTTGGAGTAAAGGAGAGTCGGTCCTCCGAGGAGAGGTGATTTTATTAATAAAAAAAAAAAAAAGAAAAACAGATCAAGAGAGTCGGTCCTTAAAGGAGAGGTGCTCTAAAATAAAGAAAACAGTTAAGAGGAGAGACGATATTTGTCAACTTCTTCCACCTTACATCGGGTCTCCATTCTCTCAGGTATACAAGAAATTTTCAAGGTCATTCTCTAGAGCTAGGTTCCTTTCTTCCCTGACATCTGCTTATTCCTATATATTACCGTGTCAAATTCTTTTTGTCCTTTTTTCCTCTTCGATCCTCTTTTTCTCTCTTCTGCCGAACTATAAACAGACATTGTGTAATTGAATTCACCTTCTACTGGCGACCAACTCGGAAAGGGTGAGATTGTTGCGGGCACCCATGAATTCAAGATTGAAGCAAGGGGCAGGAGGATGGAGACTGGCGTTATACAAGCATGGTAGGTGCTGGAATAGGCAGGGAGAAGTAGGAGGAAGATATATCATCAGTATCTTTGTGGATAACATACCAGACTTGCTTTTAGAGGAGGCTTTGAGGAGGATGTACAGAAAGTTTGGGGTTGTGAAGGATGTTTTTATCCCTGAGAAAAGAAGGCAAAAATAGGGTCAAGATTCGGATTTGTCAAATACAATTACGAGGTAGCAGCTAGGATGGCGATTGAAAAAACAAATGGATTGTGGATTGAAGACAGAGCGCTTAAAGTGCAAAGAGCAGAATACAGACGACCTAGGCTGGATTTTTAGACCACGAAGGATAAGTTAAGGACAACATCAGAATCACGAAAGCTAATCTTGTGAAAGGACAGAAAGGCTAGTAGGTAAAGGCAGGCATCAATAGTAATGATAGGAAAGGAAGGAATTCTTCTGGATAAGCTAGAGCTCAGCAGTTTGGAATTTCATATGCTGAGGCAATTAGGAGAAATAATAGCAGAGTTTTTCACCCAAAAAAAGAGATTAGACACATAGTGGAGGTGAAAGAGATTGGGAATGGCTGGTTGTATAGAAGTCTAGTCACAAAACTTCATGAGTTACAATCGATAGACTCACTATCAGATGCTTTGATCTCAACAATGGGATTGGATGTGTAGGTCACAACTTGTGGTAGGAAAAGGGTGCTACTAACATTTAAAAATGAGGAAGCCATGAGAGGGGCATTGGAAGGTTGCAGAGACTGCTTTATGGATTGGTTCCAGGATGTTAAAATGTAAAACAAGAATATAGGCGCAGAATCCGCGAGAGAAATCTGGCTCAATTGCTATGCAGTCCCATTTCATTTTTGGAACATGGAAAATTTTTATGCAATTGGGAAGATTTTTGGAGAGGTATTAATGGTAGATGGGCAACGTCCACAATGTCCTCCTTGCAAAGTGCCAGGATTAAGGTCTTGACGTGGAACATGAATACAATTAACAGAGTAGTACACCTGCGTTGTAAAGGTGTTGCACTTGGGATCAGAGTTATAGAGGAGCAAGTAGTCAATTTTCATAATATTTTATCAGAGTACAATTGCAGCTGCACATGCAGTTGCAAGTTTCAGGCTGGTACAGGTTCCACACAGAGAGCTAATGATTGGGCAGGTGAGCGAGCAAATATTGATGAATTGGCTAAGGAGGGTACTTCTAGCAATGACACGAGTAGCCAATGGAAGGGCAATGTACATGCTAGCAGCAGTTCATCCTCTTCTGCTTTTACAGTGGGGGTCAAAGTTCATTCAGAAGGTAAAATTCTAGTATTGCACTTACCAAGTCAAGAAGATGATCACAATAACGTGGTTACAAAGGTTGGGTGGGTTGGGCCGGTGGACGATTATCCAGATGGGTTTGCCATCAGTTTGGAAACTGGTATGGAATTCTCGAGCATAAACCTAGAAGCTGTTTTGGGTCAAGCAAGCCAATTGGAGGTTGTGGAGAAGATCTAGCAACAGATAATAGCAGGGCCAATGTAGAACTCAGTCACTTATGCATTTAGACAGTGACCGTGTGCAAGTTGGTTCTGTTAATAGCACAGCAGTTAATGGCTTAACCAAATCAAGCAATGGAATTCAGTATCCAAGGGAGATACAATAGGCGAATCGGAACCCAAGAGGTCTCAAGAGTAGAAAGCTCTTTGATATAACATCCAGCCCATTTCTTAAGGGTCATTTTTGAAAAATGGTGTCAAAAGAAGGAAAACATTAGGCAAGGATGAAGCACAGCCTGAGATTCGCAGCAAGTAGTGCAGATACAACGAAATTGTCTAAGTAGGCTACAAAGGAAGCTAGGAGAAGCACTATAGGTATGCGGATGAAGGAGGCCAGAGCTACTTTGGCTGTGGGGAAGAAATTGGGCATGGTCACAAATGGTAAGGAGGAGAGAATTAGGAACCTGATTGAGTTAAAGGAAAAGGACATAAGGGCTTGGGCTCAGATAGTTAGTCCTTCAGTTTGGGGAGGAATTTCTTTTATCAGTTTTCTCATTATGAAGATTGTGAGTTGGAATTGTAGGGGACTTTTTAAGGCAGTCAAGAGAAAGAAATCAAGGAAGCTATTGGTAGAATTCAGAGTAGATATGTTGTTACTGCAAGAAACAAAGAGGAGAAGTATGGATAGGAGCTTCATTCAGTCTTTTTAGCCAGATGGAGACTTTGAATTTTTAGAAATAGATGCAGCTAAAGGGTCAGGTGGGCTACTTTCAGTATGGAAAGGGGAGGTTTTCAATTTGGATGCATCTATGGGGTGTCGGAATGCAATTCTGCTATCCGGTACCTTCTGTGGCAGCTTCTCTTGCACAGTGAGGAATGTACATGCCCCAAATGTTCTGAGTGGTAGAAAGGATGTGTGGAAGAAGTTGGTGTCACTGAAAGCTAGGTTTGGAAACTCATGGTGTCTTGCAAGGGACTTCAATGAGGTTAGAGCAGACTTGGAAAGGAAGGGATGCAGGGCTATTTCGGCAAGGTGCAAGGCTTTTAATGAATTTATTTAAAAAATGGAATGTTTGGATATCCCATTAACAGGTAGGAAGTTTACTTGTTGCACTATGGCGGATGGGATTAAATGGAGCAGACTAGATAAATTTTTACTTCATCCGGAGTGGGTGGATAGCTTCTCTCGTAAACAAGTAGGTTTGCTAAGATCATTATCCAATCATACCCCTATTATGTTGGAGGAGGAGGAGAAAGATTGGGGTCTCCGGCCTTTTAAGTTTCTCAACATCTGATCCTCACATCCAAAATTCTTCGAAATGGTTAAGGAAGGATGGAACTCGGTAAGGGTGAAAGGGTTGGCTACTTTCATCCTTTCCAAAAAGTTGCATCAATTAAAGGCAAACTGTAAAAGTTGGAACAAATCTGAATTCACAGCTGTGCAAGAAAAATTGAAGATGGCCAAAGAGAAGCTCAACAGGTTGGAAGTAAAATTAGAGTCCACTTCACTGTCAAAAGAAAAAATAGAGAGCAGAAACCACCTAATTTCTCAGGTATGGGAGCTAAATGAGCTGGTATGCAGATTGAGGAAACAAAAGTCTAGGTTAAATTGGAACCTGAATGGCGACAAGAACACACGCTTCTTCCATCTCTCTGCTTCATAAAGGCGAACTAAAAACCTCATTAATCATATATCAGTTTTTGGCCAAAAATTGGAGGAGCCTTCTATGGTAAAAGATAAGGTTTGATTGCACTTTGCAAAGGCTTTTTTAGAATCTTGGGAGATAAGACCCAGGATAGAAAGAAGAGATGAGCCATTTCAGTGGAGGAATCAAAATCTCTTGAAGGGATGTTTTCTGAGGAAGAAGTTTGTCAAGTTTTGAAAAAGGTAGATGGGAACAAAGCACCGGGCCCGAATGGTTTCAACTTACTGTTCTACAAGAAGTGTTGAACAATAGTAAATGAGGATGTCATGAGATTTTTGGACGAATTTTATTATAATAAAAAAATTCCTGAGATGCTTTAAATCAGCCTTCATTGCCTTGATCCCAAAATGCGGCAGCCTAAGCAGAACAGAAGATTTTAGACCGATTAACATAATTGGCTCCGTGTATAAGATTTTGGCAAAAAGGGTGAAGAATGTTGTGAACAAAGCAATTGGGGCTGAACAATCACCATTTCTTGCTGGGAGAAACATCTTAGATGGCATTTTTATTGCAAATGAAGTAGTCCATGGTTAGAAGTGCAAAAGAAAGCGAGGCATTCTGATTAAGCTAGACTTTGAAAAAGCATATGATTTAGTAAATTGGGGTTTTTTGCTAAATATGTTAGCACAATTGGGCTTTGGAGCTAGATGGATTAGTTGGGTTAAAGAGTGCATTACGATGAATCATCTCCTTGTCCTTATTAATCAATCTCCTACAGCTGAATTTATCATGCAAAGAGGCCTTAGACAGGGAGATCCGTTGTCGCCATTTCTATTCCTCTTAGTGGTGGAAAGGTTGAGCTATCTATTTAATAGAGCAAAACAAGATGGTCTTATTGGAGGTGTCAAAGTCGGTTCTAGTGAGTTAAGATTAACACATTTGCAGTTTGCCAACAATACACTCCTTTTCTATAAACCATTACCTTCAGAGGTGTCAAATATTAAAAGACTTCTTCGGCGTTTTGAGATCATGTTGGGCTTGAAAATTAATTATACAAAGAGCAAGGTATGTGGTGTTGGGATGACAAAGGACAAAATTGAAAAGTTGGCAAAAATTCTACATTGTAGAGGGGAGTTTCTACCTTTTAAGTACTTGGGGCTACCTTTAGGGGCAAACCCGAGGAGGAGGAAAACTTGGCAGCCTATTATCAAGAATGTGAAGGCTAAGCGAGCATATTAGAAAAAGCGAGTATTATCAGTTGGAGGTAGACTAACTGTGATCTCTTCAGTGCTTACTTCTATTCCAATATATTATTTGGCCCTCTTTATAATACCACACGGGGTGGCCAAGGAAATTGATAGATTACAAGCAAACTTTTTGTTGGGGGACAGTGATTGGAAAAGAAAGTTGCATATGGTGAAGTGGGATGAAATTTCTAAAAGCAAAGAACTCGGGTCTTGGGGATCATAAATACTAAGGAGTTCAATATACCCATCCTTTTAAAGTGGTGGTGGAGGTTTGGGGTGGAGAAGGAAGCGTTGTGGAGGAAAGTTCTTTGTCACATGTATGGGTATGATGGTAGGGCATGGGTTTCAAAGGGGGAGGCCAAGTTAGAGACCTCAATTGTTTGGAGGGACATTCTGGCAATGGGTAATTCGGTTCCTCGCTTGGCCTAGTTTTTTTAATCGAATTGTAGTCTTGACTTGGGCTCCAGGTCTAGGATGCGATTTTGGGACGATGTGTGGGTTGATGATATACCTTTCAAGCTTGTCTTTCCAAGGATGGATTTGTTAAATAGTAATAAAGAGGGGTGCATTGCTGAGTTTTGGTGTGAAGGTACGAATGGCGGGGGTTGTTAGGACATCACCTTCAGAATGAATTTGTTATGCTCGAAAGAGGACAGTTGTTTGGAGTTGCTTAGTCATCTCCCAGAGCATCTTTCTTTATCCAAACAAAAATAGGATAAGATGATTTGGAAGGCAAATTCTTCTGCTGTATTTTTTGTTGCATATGTTAGAAGGCGGCTCAATCAGAGGCAGGGACTAGTGCGATCAAATTGGCAATTGGTCTGGGTTAAAGGTGTTCCCCTAAAAGCTCAATTTTTAAGTTGGTTGACATGGAATAACAGGCTCAAAACGGAAGCTCACTTCAAAAGATTAGGAGTGATTCCAGCCAATGAGGAAGTGCCATGCTTATTTTATTCTTTCCAAGAGGAGACAATCTCACTTGATGCTCCATTGCCCGTAGGTGTGGGGGCTATGGTCTAGTATTTTTTAATGGTGGGGTTGGGTGTTTGTCGTGCAGAGATCAATAGCTGATTTTCTAGCTGGTTGGAATCTAATAAACTGGGGAGGGAGAAGAAAACTGCTATGGGAGATGATCCCTGTGACCGTTTTCTGGTTCGTCTGGTCTTGGAGAAATTGGCTGAGATGTGATGGTATTAGACCTAACTGGGGTCATGCTGCAAATTTAGTTGAGATTAGAATCGCCTTATGGGCCAAAAGCTATGTTAAGAAGAAGAAGGTTTCTATTAATGAGGCTCTATGTTATTTGGATAAGCTGTGTTAGTAGTGTTATCGGGGTCCTTGTTTCGCTAGAGGCAGCAGAGGCTGGAGGATTTAGGTAGTCTTTTAGGTCACCTTTCTTTTGGCTTCTGTCTCTCTTCAGTCTCATTATGTGATTGGTTATGCTAGAAGAGATTAGGGAGGGGTGGGCTCTAAAGGCTCTAAATTGTTTGGGGTTCTTTTTGTTGCTTGGTTTTAGTTGGTATCTTATTAACTTTATTGGAGGCTTTGTGCATATGATTGGACCGGTCAAGGGGGCCAACTTAGTTAGGCTCCTAGATGTCTGGTGATGATGCTTTATTGAGGTTCTCTCTTTAGGTATCATTGTTTTATATGCTTTTTGACACCTTGATATTAATAAAAATTTTCGTTCTTTGGCTGATAAAAAAATGAAAATAAAAAAAGTAAAAGGATCAGAAAATCTAGTCCATTTGATATATAAAATTATATTATCAAAGGAGGCAACATTGAGAAGTACTTTTGATTTCAATTTTAGGTGGGTTAATTATTAATATAATCTAATAATTATAATTATTAAATATTGCAAATTGAAACAAATGCAATTGTCTAGATAAGCGGAGAAAATGAACCAAGTGCAGCTACTAAAATGAGTTCATGCTAATAAACAAATATCAATCCTTTTTTTCTTTTCATTAGACCACACGTAATTGCTTTAATCATTTAAGGGTAATTAAATATCAACGGGTTCTTTTTTGACTCTCAACTTTTATACATCTATGATTTAAGGAAAATATTTTCTTATTTTAAAAAAATAAAGATTCAATATTTTAACTATGTTTTCACTATGATTTATGTCATAATATTCATTAATAATTAATTTAAATTATTAATAATTTTTAATAAGACTTGATTATTATTTTTTCATGGCCCATGTTGGGTGCGAGCACTAAAGCACTAGTTATTATATATATTATGACAATACCCGTTTTCATAGGAGGGCAACACGTGGCACTTTTTCTTTACGAGAGAGTGACACGTGGCATAGTTCAATTAAAGTCCTAAGAATCTCTCTCATTTCCCTTTCCTGAAATCTTTCTCTTTACTATTTAATCTTCTAAAAATCAGCGATCCTTATCCCTATCAACTTCTCTCTCTTTCTAAAATCAATCTAAATTTTTCTTATTTAAAAAATTCAATACCTTAAAATTTTCAATGAAATCCCTTGCATGTAATCTCATCATAATCTACCATTGATATCCATATCATATTTAATATTAAAAAATGCCATACAGTCAAAAAAAGGGGTCCTCATACATCTCAAATGAATTTTAATATTATTTATCATATTAATTAGGCAAATAACATTTATCTCATTTTACATGCCATTAAATCCTACTATCCAAGTGACAATTTGTGGGTCTACGTGGTTTCCTATTAAAATTACAATAAAGTTTAAATTGGTCACAGGCGTTCATGAGGCTGGGCCAAGATAGGCCGGGCAAGGCCAAGTAATGTCCAGGCCTATTTTAGATTTTGAACAACAGGCCCAAGCTTAGAGAAAGCCTAACTCGGGCCATAAGTACCTACCTTGAGCGTAGCCCACTTAGAATAGTTTAAACTTAAGCCATACTGTATTATATTTAAAAAATGAAAATATTTGTTAGCTAAGATGTTTATTTCTATATGACAGATTTCTTAGTGTCTCTCACTTGGACCAGATCGGGCTTGGGCTTTCTAATATTAAATCCTAGCCCAATTCAAAGTTTATATCTTGGCCTCGCTCGAGTAAGTTAACGCTTAAGCCCTAAAATTGCTAGGTTTTATGTAAATTAATTGCTTAGAATGACACTACCAGGGGGCAAGATTTCTAAAATCTCTCTCATTTTAAATCATGTCCCTTAAAACCCTGAACAACCAAGAATTTGGATTAACCCTAGCATAATAATTTTAAATTTGGATTAATACTCTTACTCAATTTTAAATTTTACATAAACTAATTAATCTTTATCTCTTATCTTAAAATCTTTCAATTTTATACACAACATCTCATGTCGTTAGATTGATAGAACTTTTGGAAGGTGGACAATCATATTCAATTTTATTTTGACTCCACTTATCATGAATCGGTGGGTATTGAAATTCAATTTTTCCATGTAACAATGGAAGGAGGAAAAAAAAAACAGAGAATGACCAGTTCATCGGCCTATAGGTATTACAGGAGAATATAAAGTATAGTATATGCATGGAGACACCATCAAACAACTCACCACTGAGAATAAGTGCAGTTTTGCTCCCTTTAAATACCAAAAGTTTTAATGATTTATACACATTTTTTATTTTAAATGTTATGAAGATAGTTATGCTATTTTTTTCTTGTTAATTATTTAATTTCTCTTTTCTTTTTATATCTCTCAAGGCCATGATCATTACATTTTTTATAGGTATCAATTTTAATATACTAATACATATTAACTAAGTGTGTCTTTCATGTTAGAATGTCTATGGAATGCAACTGGTATTTTATGCTTAGTGTAGGACTAATACAATTTTTTTGTACCGATGTACAGACTAAAAGTGTATCCCATATTTTAATATCCACTACTCAATTGGAGATCATCTTAGGTTTTGTTACATTTATTCAAAATTTCTCTTTCTATTTTTATTTCTTTTTCTTTCTTTGAGTTATGCGCAAATGAACAAGTGAGAAGCATAAATTTTGTAATAATCTCGATTACTAGTCTTTTTTCACCTAATTCAAAATTTTCATAGTGATAGGATTGGTTGAACTGATGATTCTTTGTATAGTGGAGTATTTCATCTAATTTATATTATCATATAATATTTTTTTTCCCTTGAGATGATTTTACATATTAAAGGAGAAATTATTTTTTTATTAATATTCTAATGAAATTCTACAAGTACATTATTTTCATATTTATTTATTTTTACTAATATGATATTTACTTTTTAATAGCATACTAAAATATTTAAAATTATTTAAGAGAAAGGCGGCTTGGCCGAATGGTAAAGGCTTACAACTAGCGTCCTGGAGCTGACCCTAACATGGTTAGGATAAGACTTTGATGATGATGATTGTAAAATGAATTTAATGTTAATATTAAATTGAAAATCATTTAAATATTTATAAATACTCTTATTTACAAATAAGATAATTATTAAATAAGGCCCGTGTTGGGCGTTGGCCCTAAAGCATTAGTTATATATATTAAAGCTATAAGAATGAAGGCCTCTGGAGGGTGTTACATCAACACCCCTAAATTTTTTTTTCCTAGAGCGCAACATTAACTTCTAAAAATTGACACGTGGCATCAATAAATGGCTTTTCTAAAACCTCTTCCCATTATTTATACATCATATCCTAAAATCTCTCCATCTACACTCCTCTTGCTCATCTATTCCATTTATTTTGCAAAAATCTTAGGCACATTTCATTTATTTCTCTAAAATCTCTCCTCCGCTAAAGTCTCATTCTCCCTACTAAATTATCTCATTCAAGTTTATATTCCACTCTAAATTCAGTTTCATAACGGGCTAAGCATGAGCTTGACATGCTAGCCCTAGCAGCAAAGCCCCCTGCTATGCCCCGAGCAAAAATTGAAATTTTAAGAATTATAATTATATATAATTAAAAAATATATATTATAAAGAGAAATGAAAGGAATTAAATTAATATGGATTATGAAATCCATTAAAATAATAACTTTAATTTTTAAAAGAAAATTCCAAAAAAACAAAATAAGAACCATATGTTAGTGAATTTTGAAAAACCCAAAAAATGAATAAAAATAAGATCTTGCTCTCCTTGGAAAAAAAAAACAATGCAAAAAAAAAAACCCAATGAAATCCACAAAATGTGATTATAATCTTTTTGAAAAAAAATACACAAATGATCAATCTAATCATGTCACATAATACTGAAAATTATTTATATAAAAAAGGAAAACTCAAAATGAATTTAGAAAAATAAAGTCATTTCTTTGGGCACAACATGTTGATAGGATAAAAAAATAAAGATCTTTGTTCTATTATTAGGCTTGTGCTAAGTTCAGGCTAATAAAGTAGAAGTATAAAAATATATAAATATGTATATATATATGTTACTTAGGAATATAAAAATTAGAAGATTATGATAATTAAGATTTTATTAAAATAATATTGAAATGACAATATTTTTAATATTCGTAAGTGTGCAATTTACTAAAATATGAGTTTGAATCTACTAAAATATATAATTTGATATTCCATTAGTTCTGTTTAGCAATAACTAATTTGATATTGTTTATTCTTTTTTTACAAGTACTTTTTTTCAAGTAGATGTTATCAATTTTTCCATCACAATGTTCTTTTTTCCTTCTTCCATGAGTTTGCTCATCATCTTGTACAGTTCCTATCATGATGTAAGCATCCAGCCACATTCTCTATTTGAGTCAGAAATTTCAAGGAGAAGAAATATATTTGGATTTGTTGATCCATTCGTCATGCGATCTTAATGTCCACATTCTTTTTTTAAAAATTAATGATGGGTCACTTATCTTGATATTAACACTTGCCCTTGAGATTAGCATCACGATGAAATGATAGACAATGTTATAGTTTTTATAAGCCCAGGCTAAGTACGGGCTTGTGTTGCTAGTTTACAATAATACCATTATAAACTCGCAACTTATAGCATAGAGTGGCCCATGTATTTAATTCTTAAAAGCTTAAAAACAAAATTAATAATCCTAAAGGTCGGCCAATTTTAGACCTAATTATGATATAAAAGTGGGTCCCATGAAAAAAATTCATAAATGTTTAGATGATTATAATTATAAAAGGTGGGTCCAAGTTCATTTTTTTAACAATGGGACCCATATTCACTTCACAAAAAATATTTTATGATGTAATTCGTATAAATGTGGGCCTTATGATAAGGACACTTTTAAAATTTATACCCACTTTGATAAAAATCAATGTGGCTTAAGTCTGTGCCTTTTAAATACATGAACTCAAATAAAGCTTGAGCCCATGCCCTAAGAACTAAAAGGGTACCTTATGTTGTAAATATGGAACCCATTCCCTAGTTGGTCCCATGTGATTTTTAAATACTAACAATAGGTCTACATCTAACATTTAAAATGCTTCAAATCATCATTCCATCATGAATAGTAAAAAAAAAAAAAGGTACTGTTATTAACCAACACAAAAATGTAGCACATTTTAAAGAAATAATTAGCACTAAATGTTTTGAAAAAAATATTAAGAGACTAAATGATTAAAAGTTTACACATTTTACAAGAATTATCAAGCCTTTATATAATAAAAATATGATTTTAAGGTCACTAGTCCACTTGGCAATTCCTGTAAATGTGGGGCCCTAAGATTTACTATTGTAATTTCTAAAGGCCCGTCCCACACTATAACTTCTAAAGATAGACCTATGTATAACATAACTTATAAGGGAGGGCCACATGTAGGAGTGTTCATGGGCCAAGCCGGGCGAGCTAAGGCATATCCAAGACCGGCTTGACTTAGAATGGCCCAGGCCAAGCCCAAGCACGACACTAGCCGCAAAAGCCAAGCCCGAGCCCATCCATTTAATCAATGGGGCTAGGCTGAATTGGGATTTTTATTAATTTGCTAGTCATTTGAGTATTTGTTTGTCTTAATTAAATTAAATTACATGCATTCCTTACACAGTCTATTCATCAATTTGTTGGTTGGGCTTTGAGCCTTCTATTACTTAATTGAAGCCCGAGCTAATTATTAAATAGACCCTATTTACATATCCAAGCCCAACCAAGGGCGGGCTAGGCCGGCTCCAGCTCGGGCTAGCCCAACCCATGAGCACCCCTAGCCACATGTCCTGATTCTCAAAGATAGGTCCCATGTAATTTTTTTTTTGAAAAGACTTCAATAAAATATTAATAAGAACGGAACATAGAGTCTACAATTATATTTTGCATGATCAGGTCAGGCATAGAATGCCACCAAACCTCCATATCATTAATGCACTTACCATGACTAGCTAACTTGTCAGTTAGGCTATTAAATTCTAATTCGAACCCATTCAAAATCTATTCAAAACTTTGAATACAAATACTTAACATTTTAAGCAATTAATCTCATTTAACACTACAAAAAAAGATGCATATAGCGGCAGTTTTTTTCTGCTGCTAAAAGATAAAATATGCCACTAAAACCTTATTGTGGCAGACATTTGTTTGCCGCTATTTTTGTCATTAAAACCCTCTGTCACTATTTCTCCCCACCTTTTTGCAGTAGAGAAGTGCCTGCCACTAAAAATAAAGAAATAGCAGCAGTTAAATAACTGCCGCTGTTAATATTAAAATGTGCCACTAAAAATATTTTTTTTTAAATATGGTGGGTGCTTTTTTAAGTAGTTTTAGCAGCAGGTTTTTCCTGCCGTTAAAATGGTTTTAAATCTTGAGAGCCAATGCCTCATTCACTGAACAGTAACTGGCAGGGCTAGAAAGTGATAACATGGGAAAACCTACTGCATTCATAATGATAAAGCATGAAATGGGAGGTGTTCCAGCAACAATGAACTTAAACGTGTATTGGCCATATGCCTGATAAGACCGACACCAGTAGTTCTAACTAAAAAGAACAATTTGAACCCATACACTGCCTTTTAAAACCCACTAAGACATGCATTCCTGGTAACTATACAAAATATTACTACATTATGACTGTAAAAAAGTTTTATTGCAATTCCGTAAAGCTAAAAAGAAATGTTTAATTAAACCTTTCAAAAATGAATCACAATTGTAAGAACGCCAAATTACATGCACAACATACATCAGCACAATCTTTTCCATGATTATAACTGCATCTCACTGAGTTTCCCATCTTCGAACAAACCCGATGCACTTTCTTTCCAAGAAACATCAGTAAAACCAAAGGTTCTAGCAAAACAACATACCAGCTGTTCATGTATCACCTCATCAACTGGGAGCACTAATCTGGTTTCTCTTCTCAAAGATGTAACTTCTTTATCAGTAATACCACAAGGCACAATATGCTTAAAATAGTCTAGATCGGGATCGATATTAAAAGCCAATCCATGAGATGTGATCCCTGATGAAATCCGAACACCAATTGCACTGATCTTTTTGTTTGTGACCCAAACTCCTGTCTATCCTATTTTTCCTGTGTTAGCTTGCACTCCATATTGAGATACCAGCTCAATCATTGTATGCTCAAGATTTTCAACATATTTACGTGCACCTATTCCAATGTCTCGAAGGGAAATAACGGGATATAAGATAGCTTGATGTGGGCCATGAAATGTTATGTCTCCTCATCTTTCTGTGTAGTGAAGCTCGGCTCCCATGGCTTGAAGATCTTCCTCAGGCACTAGTAAATTGTGATAGGTTCGCCTTTTCTCCAGTGTATATGTGGGTGGATGTTGTAGAGAAAAAAAGGTGTCTGGAATTCTATTCAGCTTTCTGCTAGAGACAAACCTCTCCTGAAGCTTGAGTGCATCTAAGTAGTTCACAATACCCATTTTGTAGACCTGAAGGCAACGTTGAAGTTTCATTCTCTGTAAAAGATTGCATAGTTAGCCTTTTACCCTCCACTTCAATTATTAGATAACTATTGAATAATATAAAATAAGCTGTTTGTAAACTCTACTATAAAATCATGAATATATTTATAATTAGTACCAAGTGATATGAACACTTTCCTTACAGTGGTTTAAGTTATCTACTTTGTGGTGCATTTCAGGTGGGGCAGAAACTAGAAACTAAAGAATGTAGTTCCATATCATTTTTGGGTTTGTCTATTGCCATTTCTCAATCCAAATACAAAGTAATATTTAATACCAGATTCAAACAACAATTATCAAGATCTCAACCCCAGACTGCAAAGAGAAATCCAAATTTGGAAAACAGAATTAGTTAATGAATTCAGCAGAGTGGCTACTGATGATTCAGCAGATTTCATCTGTGCAATACATTCTTTTAGTATATTATGCTCCCCTTGCAATTCCACTATGACTTTCAACTCCATTGAAATGCCCTGTTCATCAGAAATAGCAGAGCCATCAAAAAGTTCCCACAAAGATATAAACAATAGAAGCGGAAACTACAAGATCATGACAAGGCAAATAATTGTAATTCACGGGCCTTACTGGAAACCATAGAGATTTAGATGCACCTTTAATAAGAACTGTGACCCCAGTAGTCTAGCCTGAGATTAAACACTTCCAGTTTCAGGAACTCATTTTACGATAGGAAGGAATTTATTTTGAGCAATTTAGGGCCCATTTGGCACCATTTCGTGAAAACATTTTTTAAATTCTCACAAATGTTGGATAATGCATTTGGCAGCATTATTTGGATCATTCCTAAAAAAATATCATGGTAAACAGTCCCTTGAGAATGAAAAATTAGAAACATTTGATAATCATTTTTCAATATAGAATGAAGTGGGCATTTGCCCAACCCCCAACCCCATTCATAGAAATTATACTTCATTACTTAGAATTCTTTATTTATAACAAAGGCATTGAATGCCATAAGTATTATAGAAGACAAGGTACTACAAAACTCATATTTAATGATATAAATCCTTTACATGCACCATCATAAAATCCATTACATGTTAGTGCTCAAGCTCAATCTCTAACTTATGTGATGACTATGGCAAAAGATCCACCAGCTTTGGTGACTTCTTCATTTAAAAATTTTGAAGTATCATCCACAAGCTTTCTTAGAACCTGCCAATATAAAAGGAATATATATATATAGTTGGTAACATAGATGTATATGCTAGCTGCTAAAAATAAAATTAAAAAGCGAAAGCAACCAAATCAGAAACTCTATCCACTCCTTGCTACTAGCGTGTCTGCAAAATGTGGACCAATACAGAGAACTTAATCCCATTATTGTTGAATAGAGAATGGAGCCTGTTACAATGTTGAGTCTCACACTGTAGATTCTATGACACAAGAACTTCTAATCTGTTTTGACTATAGCATGTTACTAATCTGTTTGGTTGAAAATAGCTCCAGGAATGGTCCACAAACAATCTACAAATGGATCTCACCTGCTGCACTACTTGAATGTTAACCCATATTTTCAACATTGGTATATTTGGAAATGGACATGGGAAAAGCCACCTATGAATTTAGAAAATATCAATCAATGGAAACAAATACTTTAAAATACAGTAAGAAAACATAGATCACACCTTTCTTTTTTTCCATTACTGTTAAGTTCTGTTGGATGTGGAAAATTTTTAGAAAACATAATATTGTTTAGATCCTGTATGCAGATGGGATCTAGTGATAAGTCAGTATCTGTATTAACTGAATCATACCATGTGGGATCATAGAGAAGCGATCCATCTCTACTCTAGAAAAACGAGAACCGGCATCACTCAATAATTCAGTCCCACCATTACCTGCAACAAAGGATATAGCATTTCTCAGCTGTTAAGTAGGAACAGCTATTCTTCAACTTATTCCTAGTTTAAAAAAAGGAATACTAGTATTGAAAAGGATAAGAGAGAACCCAATGGAGTTTTAACATTAGAGCCCCACCCTCATTCAATGGATTCTTTGACAGGGATGCTTCTCTGAAATGAACACCCACCAAAAGACCGTATGGTTGTACTTGCATTTTGGTGGTAGCCAAGATCAAAATGTAAGGTAATCTTTTTATCTCTCTTTTGTAATACTCTATTGGCATAGTGGAAGTATTTATCCAGATTGTCCATGGATCTACCTTCCGGTGAACCATGTAAATCTTTGTGTATCATGTGGTTAATGTGCTCTTTCTATTTATCATCCACCACGCAACATTGTACCGAATTTCTATAGTGTTGCTGGAATTGCATGATTATGCAAATTGGAAACCAGCTGATTCAAGGAAGAAGCCATATTCCAAACATCCAGAGGCAGGAAATTGATAACAGACATGCCTACACTACATGTAACTCATTGGGTCCTATTTGTACTTAACAGTGCACTGAAAAATTCCAGTTCCTGCTAGCAATTAAAATGATCCCAGATTTGCATCATTACCACCAAGCATAAAATCACTTATAAGTTTCCGAATCTAATTGGGAAGCTAAAGTGCATCACAAGCCTCATCTAGCAGTTTACCATGACAGCTCACTCCACTCAACACCTGAACATACAATTCAAAGTAACAAGTAGAATCTGATATCTTGATTTCAGTAAAAGAATACTCATCAGTTCTAACCTTCTCAAGTATGGAAATCGCTTCTTTTGTCACACTTTTCTCTCGTTCTGCTATAAAAAAAAACCCAAAATAAATAATCACACAAGGAAAAACAATGAGAGATTTCCGCTGCAATGGAATCATCCTACCCATCATTCATCTCCATGTTAATGCTCAACTTCAAATTTCAACCACTGTTGACTATATCTTAGATAAATTTTCTATTTTAAGAGGCATTTTCATTGGCACTGCTTCCAATTAGATTGAAAATGGAAAAGGAAAGCACCCCAATAAGTGAAATGAGATTTGAAACAGAACCCATGTCTCAGATTGATCAAAAGAAGGAAAGAGAAACTCATTGATAGTGCATGTGATTAGAAACCCAGAATGGGAGTGGTGGAGAAGCAAAGAACAGGCCTTATAATCAAAGTGAGCGAGGCTGATAATTGCCGAGTGCTGCTCCCATGGGGCCATTCCCGCCCTTTTTTCTGCTGCTGTTTCTTCCACCATCTTCCCCCCACCCCCCCCCCCCCCCCCCCCCCCCCCCACCTCTCTCTCTCTCTCGATTGATTGATTGATAGTTGCTTAAACCTTTCTAAAACCCTAGTAGACCTTGCACCAGAATGAAAGCTGAATGCAAATGACAAAGGCTCCACCCAAACCCTAAACCAAGCCTGGCCTGGCTAGGCTCCATATCACTTGTTTTGGTTGGATCAATCAGCACAAAACTATACATATATTACTTATTCAATCTGGGCCATGCCCACCTCCAGGCTTACAATCACTTAAACAAAGCACAACCATATATTAAACGAGCTAAGATTTGGAGGGAGTTTTAACATTTGGAGGCTTGAGGAACATGTGAATGAATTGATAGAACCTTCACTTGCAGGTGAACTAGATTGGGCTAATGGAGCTAAAATGTTTAAGGATTCCACCTTTTTCGTTGCAAATTTCAACATCTTCTCAGCTCTGTTCCTCGCTTTAATCTCTAGTTTTAGCTGGCTTTCCAGCTCTATCAACTACATTCCCCAAAAAGGAAATGAGCCCAGAACAATAGAATGGTTCAGTTTTAGATTCTTAAAATACAGATTTATTTCCAAAAACAAATCTAGAACATGACAGAAATAGGCCTTTCTCCCCATAAGCTCTGCATCTTCTTTTGCAACCCTTGAAGTCACTCGCTCTGCAAGCAATCTTCTTCTTAAACAATCAAGAGCCCATGAATCATCATCTCCTTCCACTATTACCATTTTCTCACTGTGGAAAACAACAAAACAAAAGCTGTTAGAAGAAAAATCTAAGAGAATGCAAGAAACCCATAATCACCCACCTCAAATTTTCATCTCCAAAACCACTACTACTATCTATCATTATATACAAACTAAAAATATACCATATCACATGAAATAAGGTAAATAAAAAAAAAGAACATAGAAGTGTCACTAAAATATATCATCCAATCATTTACTATATAAATTTATAATCTTGGTCTAATATGATTTAGTCTATCCACAAATAAAACCAATTACATGAAACTTCACTTAAGAAAAACTACTAACAAAAGAAGGAATAGTTAGCATATAAATGGTAGTCTAAGAAATCCTGATCTTTTGCCTTAAAAGATGAGACTAAGAAATCCTGATCTTTTGCCTGGTCTGAGCTATTTGCTGCAATTTAAATTTTGAATCAACTTACAAAAATAAACATAAAAATCCAGAAAAGCCAATAAAACCCTAGTTGAAAAGGCTGAGAACAAAATGAAGAAAGCATTATTGAAAAGGTTAAGTGTGAATCATAAGTGGTTAGCAACTTGTGATTGGGCTCGCAGCTACCTCATCTCTGGTCGGACACATGGATAGGAGACAGTCCATTGGCCTCACAGCCACCTCATCTCTTTACTGTTGCCAAAAGCAAGGAAGCTACAATTCAAAATTACTTAGAATGAGTGGGGAATAGAATTGTTTGGAGTCCCACCTTTAGCAGGAACCTTCTAGAAGATGAAGAGAGGTAATTCACTATCCTTCTTGACCTCCTTAGACCTCCTTAATGATGTGAATATTCAGGACAGAGGAGAGGACTGCAAAATTTGGGTGGGTATGATGAATGGTTCCTTCCCAGTCTCCTTTTTTTATGTCTCCATTACAAAGAACAGGACTCCTAGCAGTCCAGTAGTTGCTGTTTGGATGAGTTTGTTTGTTTTTTGTATCATTTTGTATCTCCTCTCCTTCTGTATTTCTGGGAGAGTTTTTTGGTTGGCTTCTTTCAGGTCATTGCGTTTGCTTGTCCTTGTAATGTCACCATAGCACACATTTAAATGTGAAAAAAGGATATAAGAGAGACTGATGAAAAAAAAAGGACGAGTAAAAATATTTCAACAACCTCAGACACTTCAAACATATGTAACAATTATGTTTCATCTGACACTTCAACTCATACGCAAAATCCATGTCTCTCTTTTTTTAAATGGCAAAATCCATGTCTCTACTGTAACAATGGAGATCAGTGTAAGAGAACAAAAGAATGCATGAAAACAATAACCAAAGAAGCACTTGTAAAGTCTATGGGTCTTGGAATTCAGAGAATTCAAGATGATATTTGACTTTTAGGTGATTGGAATTTGAAATTCTAAAAAAAAAGGAAAAAAACTGATAACATTTCACACAAAGGTACATCAGTGCTATCACTTTAAAAGATTTCAAACATGACAAACCCTCGTTAGAAATTTTGCTAGAGGAACAAGCTCTAAAGTTGGATTGAATCTAATATTCATTCACAAAACTTTTATCAAACGGTCTAAAGAATTCAAATATCCATTTGAATCAATTTATATCAAATATAAGTATAAAAGGTTTTACTTGCCAAATGGTAGCTGCGTATGCAAACATGGGATCTGTTACTTGGTGCACCAAAACATTGAGTTGATTGGTCCTACTAAAAATGGCTCATATCTAAAAATCTCATCCATCTAAAACACAATATCTTTGTCAATTGCATCCAAATACAGAAATTCACAAGGAAGACAGGTTGAGTCCTTCAACCATTAGACGGTGAGGTAGTCCTTAGACATGATACAGCAAAGGTGGGAGATATCAGGTCAAAAAACAGATACCTATTTCATAGAGAGCACATCTGAAGTCTTTGAAGGCTTGAGGAAACTGTGCTAAGCATCTAGTCGAGTAGGAAGAAAGAAGTTTCTCCTCCCATTCTACTATATATAAAGTTCTCCAGATTTGGAGAGTTTCATTTCATCCCACCTTTCTTTGACCTAGTCAAATCAAATGGCTTCTTGGGTTCGCACAATCAAATCTCCTCTTAGAAAGGCTTGCACCTTCTTCAACCACCCCAAATAGAAGAAGCCCCCACAAGGTCCTTCATCACCACCCCATCATCGCCGTCATTGGATTTTTAGGTTACTTAGGTTGGTTGGCATTCATGTCATAGGAGCTAAGCTATAGAGATTGCTTATGATCTCCATATCTGGTCAGTTCAAGTCAGGCAAGGAGTATACTGGTAAATCTGTGTTGGTGGTTGGAAGTGGGAATTCTGGCATGGAGATTGCCTATGATCTCTCTAACTATGGGGCCATGGCCTCGATAATGATAAGGAGCCCTGTAAGACTTCGAGATGATTCTTTTTCTCTCTATATATACAAGAATATTCAGACGCAATCATGTAGGCTCTAGGTTTTAGTTTCATGCTTAATTTATCATGAGTGGTTTTCTTTCTACCACTTCTTTAGTTTAAAGTACTTGACTTGCATAGGATCATTGTGTTTGTGCATGGGCTTGCATATGTATGTGTTATCATCGATGTATTTTTGTGTCGTGTTCGTAAATTGTAAATAGTTTTGCGTATGAATTGCCAAGTCACTGATTCAACTTGGCCAACTCGGAAAGTATTACTCAAGAAATTGGACATGATATTTCTCACTTTGCTAACTCAATTGACTTAGCCAACTAATAACTAAGTTTAATCATTTGGCCAAGTCAAGTGTTTCTGTAGTCAATAAAAAAATGGAAATGATTTAGGTCTAACCGTAGCACCTTTTGCTCGAAATAACCAAGGCGCACTCAATTGTTCGATTTTTTTTTGGAGGTTTTCTATTTGTTTGTATTCATCTTTTCAATGTTTCATATAAATAAATCATTGTTCCCAAATGCAAACTAATATCTTGAGATTCATTACTCTAGATAAATCACTAGGCCCTCAACTAAAGAAAAATAATAGAAAATCATACTAATCTATATTTCAAACTCTATTATCAACTCTCTTTGCATATCTCATCTATTGTGCTTTACTTTTAAAACTCAAACTATTACACAATACTCTAGGAAAGATTCAGTGCCAGAGATGGAGCAAGATGGAGCAAGGGTGCAAGAAAAGGTTGGAAAAGCAGAAAAAGCCAGGACCATGGCTTCCATGATCCAACAATAACTACCAGCTATGACTAAGATATATCATGTAAAAAGCCAAGGACTATATTTTGTTAGATTCCCTAGTGTTTGAATTAAGAATAGTCATTGGTGTATTTATAAGAATACAACTGCTCAAAATAGAAAACACAATCCAACTAAAATTCAATCTGACTCAAATTAGAAAATGGAATAGCATTATAATAGAAAAACCTAGTTATAGAATAACACTAGCCAAATATAACCCAAATCTAATAAAATCTAATCTAAAATCCGTTTCATTTCAATAACGGCCCAAAACCGAGCCCACAATCTGTTCCTAAGCTGCATTGTTGGTGTAGTGGGAGCTCTGTCTTCTACTTGCAGTGCTGCAGTAGAGATTTTCAAGATTACCGCGATCATCAATGGCCTGGTTCTCATTGGGGTCGCTGTTGGATTTGTTCTACTGCAAATAGAAGTTACTATGGAAGAATCAGAGTGAGAGTAAAAATGAAAGCAAGATTGTTAGTTTTCAGACACCATCCACATTGTGGCTCATCACATTGACATGCTTGATCTCCAGATTATAAATCCTGCATGTTTAAGACACCGGGGCACATATTCGAACCTCTGTTTGTTGAGAAATTATTGAATGGCAAGTAATCAGTTTAGATTGTGTTGGTATTAAGTTGATCTCTCTAAGATGTGATACATCTCTGATCATATTTCTTGTTTTTCATGATTATCAATTCACCGTATTTTATGTGATATGGTAATAAGACAAAAAAAAAATAATAGAGAGAGAGAGCATTGATTAGACACTCCGGAAAAGAGTCAAACCACTCAACTACATTTGCGCGGTAAACAACAAATTTAAAGAGGCAGGGCCATTGGAGTCCAGAAGATGAACATGAATGAGGCTAAAGATTGGACCCAAAAAATTGAAGAAAAGTGAGCCCATGCTATTAAGAACCCGTATAAGAATCATGTTCAAATGTACTCACTTGTGTAAATCCAAAAATATAGAAGCCTTTTCCATACTAAAAAAGGATTACTAGGATCAACTGATCCATGCATAATTTTAGGAATAGTCCATTGAGGGCTGGGTTTGCCAAATGGTACAGATCTCCAAAAGTGGTGGATGGGGTGGAGACTTCATAGATCAATTTCTCACATACCATTTTTACTAAAATTCACTTTAGTGGGTATTTAGGACTCGATGAACTGCTACCATTCTTCCTTTGATGAATACTTCTAGGACCATTCATGCATTCAACAAATGCCCAAATGGTGCATTCATAGAAACCAATGTATTGGTGTCTTTATTCACTGAAAAAAAAATGCATGATTAATCAGATAAACGCCATTTCTATAGGTCTATTGAACTGAAAAAGATTTTGAAAAACTGCAACAGGTGCACGGGCCATCCACAAATGCAGCATCTTCTCTACTAGTCACTGCCCTCGATGAAGGGCGTGATGTGATCATGGATGGTATGCTCTCCTGGGAGGCCTTTGTCAAGCAAACGATTGCCATGGCCAGAACTGTTCATCGCCATCACTATCGCATGGGGGGTATGGATACAAGGTCTCTGATGACGAATTGATCATTGGAAATTACTGGGAACAAGTAGAAGAAGAGCAAGAGGAAGGACTAGATAAAAAAAACACAAATTTGAAGAGCTTAAAAGAAACCCTAGATCTAACATTAAGAAAGAAAAAATGCAACAAACTTACACAGATCTGACGACATCAAATGAAAATGCAACAAAAACATATGCATATGAACAGATCTGAAAGGAAGAGCAAAAACAAGGAAACCAGAAACACAACATAATCAGAGCGATCAGGAAACACGCACCTGCTTCTCGATCTGAGATCTAGTTGAGAAGCAGATGCATATGAACAGATCTGGAATGAATAAAGAAGAAAAGGAAACACGCACCTGCTTCTCGATCTGAGATCTAGTTGAGAGATGAGAAGAGCCGATGATCATAAAAAACACGCACCGTTTCTTCACTGTTTCTTCAAGTCACTAAGAGCGATCAGGATAAAGAGAGAGCGATGAGAGAAGAATTTTCTTCAAGGATCGATTAGGGTTTCGTTTGGTGAGAAGAAGGAGAGGAGAGAGAGAGAGAGCGCGATGAGAGAAGAGAATTTTAATCAAAGGAAGGTGAGAGGATTCTGTAGATCTCGGGCCTCAGGGACACAACCAATTGAACGTCGGCCCATCCTGGCCCAGCAGCCCAGCCTGCTTTGGTTTGGAATGTGGCGGTTTGTTTTAACTTATTAGTGGCAGACATGTAAATCTGCTGTTGATAATAAGATTTGGCAGTGGACAATAAAACCGCCACTAAAAAAGTGTCGCTAATGGTCACTTTTCTTGTAGTGTAAAAATAATAAAAAATCTGTTAGTGGGGGATACTGTTGTTAGAGTTTTTAATAAGATAAATTGTTTAATATTTGTTTAAAATGTGTTACACATCTTTTATTACTCTATAATTATTCTTTACACATATTTTTTGTTATCTAATAGTTTGCTTCGGTTTTTCATCATTTATAATGGAATGATGGTTTTGAGCAGCTTAGATGTTAGGAAGTGGACCCATTGTTAGTATTAATTACATGGGACCTACTGTTAAGAATCAAGACATGGGGCCCTCCTTTAAAAATTATGTTATACATAAGGTTTGCCTTTAGAAATTATAGTGTGGGGCGTGGCTTTAGAAATTTCAATAGTACGGCTTAGGGCCCCATGTTTACAGGAATTGCCAAGTAGACTAGTGACTTTAAAACTATATTTCTTATTAAATAAATGCTTGATCATTCTTTTAAAATGTGCAAACTTTTAATAATTTAATCTCTTAATATTTGTTCAAAACTTTTAACCTCAATTATTTCTTTAAAACGTGCTGCATATTTTTTGTTAGTTAATAACAACCCTTTTTACTTTTTTATCATTTATAATGGAAGGATGATTTTAAGCATTTTGGATGTTAAGATGTATACCCATTGTTAGTATTTAAAAAAAAAAAACATTGGACCTATCTTTGGGACTGTGGCCTATATTTACAAGATAGGTTACATTTTTAGTTCTTATGAAATGGGATCAAGCTTTATTTGGGTTCAATTATTTAATAGGCATAGATTTCAGCCTCCTAAATTTTTTAACCAAGAAAGTTCAAATTTAGAAATTATTCATATCGTAGAGCCCATGTTTATATGACTTACAACATAGAATACCTTTTGTGAAGTGAATATGGTTCCCATTGTTAAAAAATTGAATTTGGACCCACCTTTTAGAACTATAATTAATTCTAAGAATTTATGAATTTTTTCATGGGACCCACTTTTATATCATAATCAGGTCTAACATGGCCTACCTTTATCGCATTATAATTTTGCTTAAGCTTCTAAGAATTGAATACATGGGGCCGCCTTTATATTATAAGTTAAGAGTTTAAAGGCTAGTTTTGTAAATGAACTTGTTAAAAAATCACCAAGGATAGTTTGGAAATAAAAATAGTCCCAATGACGTCGACCTCCTCAATAAAGAGGAGAACAAATGCCTTTCGCAATTTAAGACAATGCGGATGACATGCCATATTCTGGTTGGCCAATGATGCAGCATTGTTGCACTGAAGCCTTCCCCTCTGTCATAATGAGAGTCCTATGTGGATGACAGTGGGTTTTTGGTCTCGGCCTTTCATGTTGGCAAGTCTGATTGCTCAATGACAAAATATCAAAAAGAGAATTTTATGAAAAAAACCCTATAGAGGTTTGTTACACACAATCAGACCTTTATTAAGTACGTGCATTAATCAAATCTCCTGAGCTTGATTTTGTGTAAAAAAAGATTTTTTTGTATGTTCAGCTGAGTGACGCAAGTGCCACATTAAAAAAAAAAAGGAGTTCATGCAAAAAAGAAAGGAAGAAGAAGAGTGAAGAAAGGAAGAAGAAAAAAGGAGAAAGGAAGCAGACGAGAGAGAGGAATAAGAAGGGACGAGAAAGGAAGAAGAAGAAGAGAGAGAGGAATAAGGAGAGACAAGCAAGGAAGAAGAAGAGAGGAGAAAGGAAGAGGAATAGAGAGAGTTAGAGGAAGAAGAAGAGAAGAGAGAGGAAGAAGAAGAACTTGATTTCTTTTTTGTTTTTTTGTTTTTTGTTTTTTGTTTTTTTTGTATGTGCTGCTGAATAACATGATACTCATCAACTCATACAAAAGAACAAAAAAAATTTTGAGTTCTTCTTCGTTTCTCATCTCATCTTCTTTCTTTCTTCCTCTCTTCTTCTTCTCTTTCTTTTCTTCCTTTTTGCTCTTTTCTTCTTCCTTTATTCCTTCCTCTCTCTCTTCTTCTTCCTTTCTCCTATTCTTCTTCCTCTCTCTCTTCGTCTTCCGTTCTTCTCTCTTTTTCTTCCTTTATACTATGCAAAAACTCTTTTTTTTTTTGTTTTTTTCTTTTTTGGTATGTGGGGTTGAGTGATGCCAACATACAAAAAAAAAAAAAAAGCACAAAATTAGGCTTGGGTGACCGAGTTAGTGCATGTACTCAATAAAGGTTTAATCTTATAGAACAAACATCTATGTCATTTTTTCCCTTAAAATCGTTTAACAAAAATCTTGCACCAGTCCAATCGTCAATCTCTTCATTTTCACTAGAAACTCAACATTGAGATGACTTCGCTCAAATGACTGTGCTGGAAAGCTTGCAATAACAGTAAATTGAAAACCTAGTTGGACAAACTATGTGTGCCTTTGGTATTGTGCCATTCGAATGTTCTCATGTTTCTATACAATAAGGCTACAGAAAATATGTTTGGTATATGCAAATTATTTTTTCGATTTTTAGTCTTGTACGAAGGAATCTCAAAATCTTAACCCACCAGAATAATAAACTTTGAACAAAAAGAAAGTTATTTTTTTAAAGAGCAACTTGCTGGCACACAGGGGCGGAATCAGTATGGGGTGGAGGAGCCCAGCTATAAAAATAAAAATAAAAATAAAAATAATATAAAAAAGGCAAGCCTAAATAAGGCCCCTTTGGCCCATGGCTCACCCCCTTTTTCAATTCAGTCGATTGAGCAACACCCCCCATCTCACTTTCCTTCTTTTTCTTCACTCATTTCCTCGTTCCCACTTCTCCTTTCTCCTTCCACCTTACGGCCAACCACCCTCCAAGCCATCAACCACCGGTCTTCCTTCGGCATCTTCTTCCTCACGTCATCCTTATCTCGTGAACACCATTTTTCAAACTTCTCCCTCTTCCTTAAGCTATAAGTAAGCTCCCAAAATCTCCATAGTTAGGTTTTTAATGTTTTTAAATTAATAATGGTTTAGAGATGTTTCTTAAAGTCTTCTCTCTCATTTTATAGGTGGGTTTGGCTTGGCTTCAGGTTTTCTCTCCATTTGAGCACCGTGGGTTTGGTATTGAGTTAGAGCTTCTTCTCATTTCTATTTTCTCTCATTATAGAGCAAGTGGATAGCATTTTCATTGTTAATATGTTAATTTAATTTTGATTCTAGCATTTTAATGAACTTGACATGTTTTGCCAATTTTAATGGAAATGCATTAGTAAAACCATGTCATTAGCATTGAGTATGTGATTGTGAAAAGAAAACCATTTTTTTGCCCAAATCTTGTGCTTTGATTTCTAAAATGTTTTCAATATTTGTGTGATGACTGAATTAGATAACAAGAAAAAAAACCCTACTAAATTATAATTTGTGAATCACTTATTTTATCATATTTGTTAAAATGTGCTTATTATGATTTCAATTTAATTTTTAGATGAGAAAGACAATTCCAATTAATGCATATTTCAAGAGAAAAAATGAAAAAAAAATCAAGAGTTGATACATCATTGCTGACCTCTGTTTTGCCAACTTCCTTCAATGTTGAGATTTCAGTTTCTAAAAATTCCAAAGAACACTCGGAAATATAATGATTGCAAAAAAAATTTCTTCTAGATCGGCCCCCCTTGGTGCAGAATTCTGATTCCACCCTTGCTGGCACAGTTGTTTCATACTTATTTCAAAATGATGCTACTACCTAATGCCTAAAGTCAGTCACATGGTAATAATGACAAAAGTTGGGCACATATTATAATTCCTAATTTCTTATAATTGTGAGAACGCATTACAAATCCTTTTATTGTGGGCCTCATGTTCTAATTTCTAAATGTGATTTATATGGTGCAAAAATATTATCTCTAAAAAAAACTATTTAACCTTTCAAAAAAAATATTTAATCTTTCAAAAATTATTTAATCTTAAAAAAATTTTAATTGTTCAAAAAAAATTTAATCTTTCAAAAAAAACATTTAATCTTTCAAAAAAAATTTAATCTTTCAAAAAAACTATTTAAGCTTTTAAAAAATTAGTCTTTCCAAAAAACATATTTAATATTTTAGGAAAATACTTAATCTTTCAAAAAAAATATTTAATCTTTCAAAAAACCATCTAATCTTCCAAAAAAATTTTAATCTTTCAAAAAAAATTTAAGTCTTAAAAAAATATTTAATCTTTCAAAAAAATCACATAATTTGGAGCCACATTGTAATTCCTATAAATGTGAGCTCATATTGTAAATCCTATGAATGTGGCCCCATGTTCTAATTTTTAAAGGTGGGTACTATGTAACTTTTAAAGTGGGTATCATGTTTATAATCAACAAACCTGATAGCTTCACATTATAATCAATTATAATTCTCAAAGGTGGCACCACATTTTAATTTATAAATGTAGGTCTTATGTACAAAATAACAAAAATTGTGGCTCCACTTTGTAATTTATAGATATGGTTCATGTAGTCAGAGCACAAAAAGTGAATCTATACTATAAACTGTAAGAATGTATGCCCATATTCTAATTTCAGAAGGTATGTACCATGTTATAATTTATAAAAATGGGTTCCACATTTACATTAAAAAAAGGTGGGTCCATATTATATTTCTTATAAAGGTAGGCATACCTAATAAATCCTATGAATATGGGCCCCATGTTTTAATTTTTAAAGGTGGTTACTACGTTGCAACTTCTATACATGGGTCTCATGTATTTTAATAATCAAGTACAGCAAGCATTAAAAAGTAGGGTCCCATATTTTAGATCCTCTGATTTTTTTGCTTCCGTTCATTAGAGAAAATTTTTTACACCGTTACCGAACAAGTTACATATGGCATATTCTCAGAAGAGTATTTTAATATAATATTGTCAACTATGTTTTGTAAAGTTTAGTCTCAAACACAACGCAATCTCAGCACAACCCTATCTCAGCATAAAATTGGGAACGACATGAGAACAATGCCAAATAAGCCCCATATTACCACTTAAAAGTGATTTGGATGCTCTATTGGTAAAGAACGACTAAAAAATGAAGAAATTGAATAGCCTAGATGAATTTCTAAAGGTATTACCATTTTATATCTATATTGAAAAATAATTAACACCACCCCTTTTACTTGTGGTCCCAAGCCTACATAAAGGAGAAAGATTGCATTGGTTAAGTTGACATTCAATGTAAAATTTTAATACAACTCAAACAATTAAAGGTAGTAAAATTAAATTTGAAGAAATATAACTTATCTAAAGATTTAACTTAGAATAGATAGAAATAGAAAAATAGAATTTATACAGTGAACTCCAACATAGTTAGAAGAAAACTTTGATAATGACGAAGAAAAATTATTGCCTTCTTTTAGTAATGCCCCAAAATTTTCTAATATTTAAAAAGAAATGCGTGGATAACTTATATGAATTAAAAAAAAATTAAAAAGTCAATGCAAAAAATTTCCATTGGCCGAATCACATACATCCAAGCCTCACGATTGAAATCTTTAATCCAAATATTACATTTTGATAATATACATACAAAAATATATGGGTATCGAACGCCTAATTGGAAGTTGCATTTTCAAAAGGCGGAGGCCATTATCAACAAAGTTATGCCTAGATATTGTTAAAAGAGGAATGCCCCATAATTCCTTCTTTTAACGAATGAGACAGGAATGAGTTGTACTTGCATTGTTGTGGTTGTTTCAAAAACAAAAAAGTAAATGGCTTAAATTACTCTCTCTCTCTCTCTCTCTCTCTCTCTCTTTCTCTCTCTCGATAGAAAGATTATGAACTTCATTAAAGAGAAACAAGCATTACATCAGAGATAACGAGATTTTCTAGAAATGAAGGTACTTCCTCTAACCAAACACGCTCAAAATCAAAAGTTTTTGTATGTTTTGCTAGAGAATGAGCTACTTTATTCCCATCTTTGAGAACATGTGAAAAATGCATGAACTAAACATCCTTGAAATAGCTTTGGCTTTTTCAATGATATGACCAATCCGAGAGAAATCCTCCTTTGGTAATTGAACAGCTTTAATTATTTGATGTGAGTCACCCTCTACAATAATAGTTCGAATACCTGCCTCCAAAGAAATCTTAGAGCCCGAACAAGTGCATAGGCCTCTGTTAACTCTACTCTCCAACTTGTCTTACATATGAACTCAGGGCTGCAATAGAAAGTCCTTTTTCATCCTGAATCATAACTCCCACTCTCGATCTACGAGATTCTTTGAACACTACACTATCAAAATTAACCTTATAGCAACTTGTGGTTGGTGGGGACCAAGTGTTGCATCTCTTGGTTTCTTGGACAAGTTTGTTGTCAATTGTACCGATATACACCTCCAAATAATGCCTGGCTCTGTCAACAAAATGTTGTGGCTCAATTATGTTTCCACCACGCAAGACATTATTTCTTTAGTTTCAAATATGCCCACCATTTAAAAGAAAAATAAATTTCAGAAGTATCCAGTTTGTCCATCATATCAACTGTAAGGTTTTGCATATCAAAATAACCTTGAGAACTTTTCTACAACTTTGATGAACAATAGGCCGAAACCGTACTTACCGCAATACAGCACCATAAAGCATAAATTCCATCTTCTGGTTTTGATATGCATAATTCACATATATAATCTGGAACTACTTTCTTCTTGACCAAATTCCTTTTTGTAGGGAGGATGTCTTTGCAAGCTCTCCAAATAAAGTATTTGACTTTATTAGGGATTTTCGCCTACTATATTGTACTCTACATCCTTTTTTTTTACGACCATCAAAGCATTCTGCTTCATTTGTTGCAAATTTGTCTTATTGAAAACAAGATGATATGCTGTTATGACAGTATATCTATCACTCTTTGAAGCTATCCATATTATCTTAGCATTGAACTTAATGGTGTGTTTAAAATACACTCAGCATCCTATGGTAAGAATATCTGTTTTATCATGGGTGGCTTGAAAAAAAAGCTTTTGCTTTAGGGCTTCCACAATTAAAGCCCTAAAAAAAGTAATTCCCTTTTTTTTAATCCAAAAACAAAGGCCTCATAAAAGTAATTGCAGCAACTTAAATCTTTTCAAATTACAAAAAAAGCAATTATCATCATTTTGTTTCTCTTAAATAATAAGGCATCATAAAAGTAATTAAAACAACTGTCATCTTTTTACATTCCAGAAAAAACAACTACTATCTTTTTATATTTAAAAAAAATTTTTAAAGCCCATTTTCACCATTGAGAAAATGTTGCTATTAAAAGGAAAAAAAGACCCTAAAATCACAATAATCAAGAAACTTTTTCTATTATGAAAATCCTCTAGTTTGCACTTTTTTTTCCCTTTGTCTATGCTGTTTGAAATCCATAGAAGACAACTTCAAATATAATTTTTTCTTTTTTTATATTGAAGTAGTTGCATTAAATTCAAAAGTAATCCACATCTATAATGTTTGTGGCCAACACTAATAAACCACTAAATTAGGTTATGTGGTTCTATGCTTTCAAAAAAAAGTTAATTCCAAGCTCATATTATATGTTTATTATAGTTAGTGTTCATTTTATTTGTAAATATTATTAGTTATAATTTATAAATACTAAATATGTCTACTAGAAGAATATTGACAATACATGTAACTGTTGCTTCTACAGAAAAATTTTTTTTAAAATTAAAATTTATAAAATTCTAACTTAGATCAACAATGTCACAAAAAAAATTAAGTGGCTTAGCCATACTATCAATTGAAAAAAATATGTTAGCAAAATTTGAATATAAAAACTTAATTAGGAATATTGCATTACAAAAAATAAAAATAAAAAAATATTTATAATATTATTAAAAAGAATAAAAAAAATGCCTCACTTACGATTATCGCTTTAGGGTTTAAATTGTCACGAGCCAGCCCTGTGTTTTATAAGACCCGATTTCCACCATTAAATATCTGAATCAATAATCTCATATACTTTAGCCTTAGGATCCAAGGTATTTGGTAATGACATAATAAAAGACTTTGATGGATTTGATATCCACTTATCTTTCCAAATTCTAATATGAGTGCCCTTGCCAACTCGCCATCTTACACCTTGGATTAAAAGATGCTGAGCCGACATGATGCTTCTCAAAGCATAAGAAAGACTCCTACCAATTCTGGCTTTAAAAAAGAAGCATCTAAATTTCTCTCTCTCAAAAGGCTAACCTATGACTCTTACTTTTTCTCGGTATGGCACAAAAACAAACTTTGTTTTTGAGCAAATGTCCAAATTATCTCAAACTTAGAATGTGAAACTTCATGTTTCTTACAAACTAATATGATTTAAACAGCTCATTTTATTATTTATTAGCTCATACACTTTTTTTCACTATTTAACGTCAGTTGATGTGGCATTAGTTAATTAGATTAGTGAGAGAGGGTGCCCTTTCCAATGGGACATTTTGCAGACTTTTTCGCAGAAAAATTGGTGATTAGGTGAAGCGGCAGGTAGGTGGAACCTACCAAAATATAAAAACGAAGCTTCCTGGAAATTTTATAGAGAAGCGCATAAGAGACTTGAATTTGGCACGGCCTTTCCTAGTCAAGTACAATATCTTGAAATCGCTACCCTTTGGCCGTCTTACGTGTCTCTCATTATGTTTACTTTAGCTTGTATGCTCACTATGGCATGTTTACGAGTGCCTGATTGTTTCAAATAATTGAGTTCCTAGAAAGTTTAATAGTTATACTTTAAAAGTGGTTAAGTTAAAATTTTGGTCCGTGGAGTCATTCAACGACCCCAATAAATTATCATTAATGTCAAATAATTTTATTAAAATCAACTTTCACATAATACCTTATAGTTCCCTTTTTAAACCTTCATTTTCTTCTGTTTTGAATACCTTTTTTGGTATTTTGAGGATGCCTCCTATAAGATGGCAGTTGTTGTAGAGCTGAGGAATCCATGGTGTGGACGGTTCCAAAATGTGCCCTTAGAACTTGTTTGTGCAACAAAAAGGCTCCGTGCTTTGTAATTTTATAATTCATTAGAGAGGAAATCCTATATTTCTAAGAAGAATCCTACATATCTATCTCTCCTATAAGAAATAAAAATTCTCTAAATTAAAGAAAATCAATTTATTTTTTTCATTTTAAATAAGGAAAATCTATTGTCCCGAACAATAGGCTTCACAAAAAATCAATACAACTTTTCTCTTAACAGTGAGAATCTTTCATTGCACCAATTAGTCCTCGGCAGCATACAACTATAGTTTGTTTGATAAAATTATAAAAAGCCATTATTTCAAAAGACATTGTTTGGTATACATACAAATAACAGCGTAATGTGGTGAAATGTGCTAGGTGCAAAATGCAGGGGTTAGCGTGAACTATAAAAGTTAGTGGACAACAAAAGTTAGAAGCCAGTATGGACTTATGGAGTTAGAAGGACGTGGTTTTGGGTTGACACTAAGCTCACGGCTCGATAAAGGAATGGTCGACCGGTGCCCCTTTTTACAAATAAAACCAGCGAACTTCTTATCGACCAGAGCTCTGAGGAGTTTCTGTCGGGTGCCCTGGAGATCAAGACTGATGGGCAAGTCGAAAGGTTTTCTAGATACGACGAGATGGAGCTCCTGAGCGAGTTTCTGCACTGGCCTTCTCGAAAAACCACCGGGACTCAGGAAGCCACACTTCAGTGTTCCTCCTCCCCTCTCCTCTCTCTGCTGCACTTCCTCTCGGGATTAGAGCCCCATTTATAGACCTTCCTGGATGGGCTTACTCTGTCTAGAGCTAGTAGACATTGGCAGACCCACCTAACACCAACTATTTAAAATACGGTCAATCATAGATTAGGTTTTACAAACCATATGAAAAAGGATCGGATTAGGGTTAATCTGCGTAACCTGATTAACTTATTTAGATTTTATTAATTTGCCATGAGATTTTAATTTTTAATTGACTTTTCATATTCCTAAACCATGTGACACTTAATCTTATGTAGATATGTAATGCAATAGTTTATCTTTTTTATTTTCATGCTCTGTGGTTAAATATTTTGACACTTAGAATATGAAACTTGATTTTCTTTTATTTAACAATATAATGTTTTTGTACTTAGAATGTTGATTTGTGTCATTTATTTTTATGTTGGGAAGTTTAGTATAAAAATTTACCATAAAAATATGGATTTGAATGGAATACAATAGTGTTGATGTTATACTCATGCTCAAATACGATATTACAAAATTGAACAACAATGAGAAAGGGGTTGTTTCAATAAACGGGCTAAAAATTGTTACTGGATCTTAACCCCCATTTTTTACACTTTGAAAATTGGTAAGTTAGACATTCATGCTTTAATTAGAACTTGAAATAAATTTAGAGCTAAGGAATGCTTTACAAATGAAACTAGGCCACATAAAATGAGTTGGACAACATATAACAAAGGGATTAAACAAGTCAGGTAGGGCCAGCCCGACCCAATCCACTTTAAATCTGGGTTCGGTTGGGTCTACTTGCTATATGTACGGGTTAAAGGTTTTCAACTCGTTTTAGAAATGAGTAGGTTACGTGTTGGGACAAATAAATTTGGATTTGGGTTGCCGGACCTAAATTTCCTTAACTCAACTCATTTACCGGGTCTAAGTCTTTGTCCACAAGAAGGGTCCCCTATCCCCCTTCGTGGCTTGTGGAGGCATCTCCCACGAAGGCTCCATAGTCCATAGGGTTCTGAAAATCTAACTTTTGGAAGGCACTCTGGCTTATTTCATTGACATGTACGGATGTACCTATAAAGAGCTTATTAGAGGGGCATTTCTCAATCATTTTTTCTGCCCTAGGCTCACCTTTAAAAATACATGAAAACTTAAGAAATTAAAAAAATGGGTCCACCATTATAGAAAAGGAAATGTAGGGCCGTCTTTTGTGATTAGAGCATGAGAACCACCTTTAGTAATTACAAGTGGGCCACCTTTGTAAATTATCATACGTCATGTGTCACCTTTAGAAATTACAACATGGGAGCTTAGCTTTAAGAATTAGAGCATGAGCTACTTTGATAGGAATTAGAATATGGGCCCACCTATAGAAATTGCAACAAGGACACATTTAACAGTTGTTATCCATAGGATCTATAGTGTACGAATTGCAACATGTGATCACCCTAGAACTTGGGCCTTGACTACATAGGTATTATAATGTGAGCCAACCTTTGAAGGAATTAGAATGCTGACCCACCTTTTTGTGATCGTGAACTTGGGACAAAGTAGAGCCACCTTTTGTAATTGAGAACATGCATGGGAGGAAGCTACCTTTAGGAATTATGGTCATTGGGCTCACCTTTTGAAAATAACAATGTAGGACCCACCTTTGCATCATTTTGAATAGTTTTTGAAGTCATTTCTCACTCAAAATACTTGTAAATTTTGCATTGTCCACACAATATTTGTCGATTCTAGATTGTCCATTTTACAATTTAGCCAAAAAAAAAAGTCTCTACTAAGAAAAAATAACCACCATGGGTTTTTTTTTTCCTTTTTTAGAGGCCAAACCTCACAAACCAGGCCGACTTGAACCGAAGTTGTCCAAACCCTACCCTTAGGATATGTTGGTTGTGCCTAGGATGGGCCACAGCTCGGAGAGCTTCTGCAACCTAGGCCCTTAGCGTGCCCTTGTAAGCCATGGCCAAAGAGAAAAATAAAAGCGTTTGTTTTTCTAAACTACCATTAAGCACGTATTGTGAACCTCATATTATCCCCTTATAAAAACATTGCAGCAATTCACATGGTGACAGATGAAAAATCCCACTTTGGTACAACTTGATTTATTAGGGTGATGGCTAGGTAAACATGTACTATCCAATATTAGAAGACTATTTGATGGTATTGGTGAAATTTATCGTTTCTTTTTTTTTTTTTTTGCTAAAATGAGTGCATTAGATAAAACAGGGATAACAGAAATACATAAAAAGCGGTAGCCATACAGGCGGCTGAGAGAAACATAACGAAACATATCCAACGTAGAACATAATAACTCATCAATATATGCCCTAGATTTAATGCGTTGTACTGAATTCTCATAAATTAAATACTAAACAAACAAATGGTCCTATATAAAAAGAAAAGAGAAAATTTTGTCTCATAATTTCCTTTACAACATGCCATGGGGATTTTGTAGTACTTCGCTTTCTACGTTATGGCTTGGCTCATCCATGAGGTAGGCCTTTGGAGTTTGATCTGAATAAGGCTAAACATTGATCCAATAATAAAAAAGAAGCAATTCCATGCTATTGAAAATCCCCATAAATCATGCTAAAATAAATCCACATATACAGAAATTGAATGAAGATATGTTGTTTTTTTTTAAATGAGAAAAGAAGAAACATCACTAATCATGCTCAAATAAACCCACATGTACAACAATTTAATATGGATATGTCGTTTGAAAAAAAAACAAAGACTAAGAATCATGCTTGGGTTATTTGCATAAAAGTAATACACAAATGACATAAAAATTATATAAAAAACCAATATGAGAATCATTTAAGAACCCTCATAAGAATCATGCTCAAATAAACCCACATGTATGATTAAATAAATCAGCCTATATAAATAAGAAAAGTAAGATAGCTTAGCCAAGGCCGGTATTGTCCAAGCCTGACCCTTAAATTAGAAGGCTTCTAAGAATTTTATACAAGCCTCGTGCCAGAGCTTTTATGAAAAATAAAAACCTTCATTTTTTGAGGCGTCTTAGGGGTCGAGCCAGGTTGGGCTAGATACCCTAGTGGTATGCTGTGGTGTTCTGCAAAGTCACTATAGAGCACGATAGAGGCGTGGGGGTTATCACCCTTCTCATGGTGTGGCTTGGTTCTTTGGAGGCTTGCCTATTTGCTATTTTTGGTTAATTTAGAAAGAGAGATACTAGGGTTCTTCAATGCCCAAGGAGGATGTGCTTTCATTGGTGCTGGTGCATATTGCAAGGTGAGTCTCCATAAAGAAGGAGATTGATAGCCTAAGGGTAAAGGGCCTCGTTCACAATTAGGAAGCATCCCTTTATTGCAGAAGGTCAAATGAGAGATTAGTTGTGCCTTGGACTCCCCCTTCACAGGGTGTTTTGAAGCTCAAATCAAGCTATGATAAGTCCAACAAAATGCTGAGATCAGTAATAACTAATTAAACCACTACAGATGTAAATGTCACTGTAGATACTACTTTATTCCACCATATTGTAAAAAACACTCGAAAAACTTTATCCAATATTTCCTATTACATCAAGGATTTAAAATGTTCGACAGTGACTCTAGAACAATGTAGTGATGATGGCATGGTATACTACAAGCCAAACCATGGCTATACATCAAACAACCCAAAAAGAACCATGTAACATGCTACGTAGGATGATTAGAAGACATCATCCCCGTTTCACTCATCTATACTCCGAAGTACCACTATGGTTCCCTCTAGGGGCGCATCGGCTGCCGAACCGGCATTGGGTTCTGTATCTATAACACTAAGGGTAGTACTGTTAATACGACAATTAAGCAATATAAAAATAAATAAGACTATCATGATGTATCAATCGAATTTAAAAAAATATATACTGATTAAAAGAGAGCAATAAGGGAAGTTAGGCATGTTGTGCATGTGAATAAGCATGAATAGAGAATCACATATAGAAAGATAATCACATACTAATTGACATCCACATCGCTATCTTCTCTCTAGAAAGAGAGCATATCATACGGTGGGAAGTCACTAGCGGTCGGGCCAAGACCGTCTAACTGCCCTAAAAGTGCTGACCAATTCTTCATATAACTACTATAGTAGGTAACATATTGAATACCCTCAGTTGATCCAATCGAACCTCCTATGGGTATAAGCTAAGTGGTGCCGACTCAATATATTAAGACCAATCAGAATTCATACTTTTAAACTTATCTTATGTAGCGATCAACTCATTTTTATACAGAAGTGTATATCGGTCTTAAGATCGTAATCAATCATAAAATCAGGATTAAGCATAATAACTGATAATAAACTATGCATACTTAAATGAGTTATTAGAGCTCAAACCCTCTTAACCTAAGCTACACCTATCGTGGCTTTCTTGCTCAATCTCAGTAGAAGCTCCATCTCCGATTTTGCCTCAAAGTTCACAAGGAGGAATGGGTACATAATTAAATCATGTTGACGGCAATGTTTACTTAAACAATATAAATGCATTTAAATTGAGAAGTTAATAAAGATATTTACTAGCCAACCTTATGCTAAGATATTCCGTGTTTCCTTAATCATTCAATACGGCTTACTCATAAAACATCCGGTGTCAATGTGTTACCAAAATCTTAGTGTTACATTATATGGGCAATAGACACTACTTCTTATGCTAACACCCATGACGTGACAACGGGAAACATCGGAAATCAAGAAGGGATGAGTGATAGCTCTACACTCTTCATTCTTAATATTTAATTACCATTGGGTTAATTTGTTTGATGCCCTATATGGTCTTTAAATGTACTTAAGGTCTTAAGGTAAGATTTGTCACGATCCGAGCCCAAGGTGAGGGCATTTCTTGGCTCCCCTTAAAGGGAAACCCATTTCCTAAATCAAAGTAGGTCGTCCTGTTATAACAATTCATGCAGGCATGATACCTCGCTAGCCAATCCATTTAAAACATCACGTCGAAGTCCAACATCGACAACAATATTAAGTCAACTGGGAGTTGACGACTATTGATCCGCACATCGCATTGGGGGTAGTATATACTACACTCCACTCTCTTACCAATAGGAGTGGACACCACCAACACATACGGTAGCGGCTTAGGCAGCTACCGTAGCTGCTCAACAAAATGAGGTGTTACGTACAAAAGTGTAAACCCCAAATCAAACAATGCTAGAGCTTTTGCTTAAGCAATCAAAATAGTACCTTCCACCACATTCGCGTTCTCCGCGCTCTCATGAAAAGCGGCGTACGCGCCATCTGGCGGTTCGACTTCTGGCCTTGATGGGATTGCTGTCACAACTCGAGCCCAGGGTTCGGGGGTTAGCAAAAGCCAAACCTAATGACACACGTACTCCCGTGCATGTACACGTAGACCGAGCCTAAATGCACACGCACAAGGGAACATTCACACGTGCCAAACATATACGCGGAAGCTGTAAATATCAGAAACATCAAACTAACAGTGCAAGAAGAGAATACTAAGAAAGAACTAACATAATTACATATGAAGGTCTTACAAAATGTGAACAAAATAATATATACAATCATGACATATCGTGACAGATACAAGTATGAGGATCCTCAAAACAAGAAACAAGACTCTAATGTTATGCATGTCAAGAACGCTCTCCCGTGGAGTGATCACATCCACTCCTCTAGGCCTGATGGGGCCTCGGGGGTCTCAACTGGAGTCTGGCCGACCGGCGAGGGTTCGGCAGGGGTATCTGGTCTTGCAACAGCAAAAACAACTGTGAATACGACGATTCAGCAAAGTATAAACCATAGCAAGTTAACGCACGCTGTGTCGAATAGAATAAAGAACATCATGTAAATTAAATAAGGCATTTTCGTATACTAGGCTGTCATGCAAGAAAGAAATATGTTATGCGAATCAATGGATACATGCAGTGTACAGAACTAGTGGCTACTACATTTCCATATGCTCCCAAAAGAGGGATCTTGTATCGTGCAAAGAACACCATTGTCCGGGCCAGGGTACAATGGGTCTCGGTTTCCTGGGGTCCGGTTCCCCAAGACGTTTCCTTACTGCAGCAAGGCCATGTAACTATACCAAATTCACCCCGTCGGGATCCTAAGGCTGAGGCTAAGTAGTGCCTGACCATACAGAGTCAATCATGAAAACCATGAGTAGATCGTGACAACACATCATACGTGCATATCTGTGTACATGTCTTATACGTGAAATTACACGTACATACTCAAGGTCCGAAACCACAATGTGAAAGTAACGGAAAACAAGATATTAGAGTAGAGTTCAATGATCGAATGCAATATGTTATGCAACAAATCATGAGAAATCGGATCATTTTTATTTACAAGCCAATTCTAATCTAGTTATCCGGTGTTTCTAACCGTGCATGATGATGTAGTTTTAAGTTATTCGATGCACCGTTGTCTAGTGTTGCATTGAATCGGGCGGTGCACGAAGTCCCTTAAACCAACACCCATGGGGAGGTGCTTAACATCCGGATAATGAACATGAATGATTCGCAGCCCTCGAGATCATTCACGCATTGTATCACATTCTGTTAGACAGGTCTAGGTGCTCTACATTCTATCATGAAGGCCATATCGGTCTTTCCTTTACACCTATCATTGTCCTTCATTATTCTAGTGTGGATACGGCTTAGCCATAGGTGAACATACGGCTTAGCCGTAGGCATGTTACGGTGTAGCCGTAATATGCACTGCGGCTCCACCGCGGTTCCCTTTACTGTTCATCCGCAGTTACGGTTCACCCGTATTTTGTTCTACGGCTTAGCCGGGAGTATTCTACGGCTTAGCCGTGGCTGGGCCGTAGAAGGTCTGTCAATTTGGTTGCTCTCAGTTAAATCCAGAAAGGCACCCTGTACTGATCTACGGCTGGGCCACGGCTGAGGTTCGGTTTAGCCGTAGTGTAATACACGGCTTAGCCGTGCCCTAGCCGTAGAGGAAAACTGGATTTCACCCTCTCTGGACTTTAAGCCGTAAGTGACATACGGCTTAGCCGTACCTGCACGAAGTCAATGTTCTGAATCACGTACAGAAAGCCTGGGAAATCATCAGAATTGCAAATATCCACTAGGGATAGATAAAGTAGTAATCAAATGGGCTGTAAACACATTTTTCCATACAAATTCATGTGAACTAACCAAAATCAAATGCATACCAACATGGGTTCTTACAAGTTATGATTATACTTGCCTCAATTTGAATTCAATTACACAACTGATGTCCTTGGGTCCAAACACAACCTAACACCAACCAAACAACATGCATGCATGAGAAATGGAAAGGATCTCAAAGCACAGACATGTCATGCAACAGGGAAACAAGAAGGAGAAGAAGAAGAATGAGAGGAGAGAGATGGAAGAGAAAACTCAGCTCACCTCAATCAACACACCAGTGAAAAAGAGCCAAAATCCCTCAAATTAGCTTGATCGATGGAGGTGATCGATGGAGGAGAGAATTCAAGAGAGGGAAAGAAACTTCACGTGCACAGTGAGGAAAATGAGAGAGAACATGAGTTTGTAGTCGAGTTCGGGGTCTGAAGTTTATAAATATATAAGTAGATGTCCAAATTGCAATGAAGTCCAAGTTAGAATTTTTATTTTCAGTTTGAGTCAAATCTTGGTCCAATGAAATCATACGGCATCGTTTGCAAACGACGTAATTACGAAAGTTGACGAGCTCAACGAAAGATACGTGTTGACATCAAGATGATGCAAAAATGACCATATCTTAAAAAAGCTAAAATTACGAAAAAGGGCTTGGTCTACTTAATCCAGGTCAAACTCAACCCAACTACCTATCCATGACCCGCAACGAAAATAAAAACACAAACAAAACACGATTAGCAACGAAAACAAGATTAATTAGCCGCTAAACGAGGTCAAGCTTGGTCGGAGTGTTACAATTGCTGTGACTTGCCTTGAGCGGTGGAAGTAGTTGGCCTGGATTGTTGGGGTTAGGACGACTTGTACTTCAGACATTAGGCCATCAAATGCTCTATGGAACCACAAATCAAACAAGCCCCTATCTTTCTCCAGCATTGCTCTGTTTTGTGTACTCTGCCACAATGCCCACATGACACATTAGCTGAATTGAAAGTACCTTGTCTACTTTTCATCTTCTTATGTGTTTCTCCCCTTGCACCAAAGGATGCATTCCTCTTAGAGTCAGCAGCTCTCTCTTCTTGAATATTGGCCTCTGTAGCATAGGCTCTGTCCACGGCATTATCAAATGTAACTGGCCGTTGGAAAGCTGTAACATGGTTCATATATCTGGGATTCAGGCCATTGATAAATCAGTTGACCTTTTTTTCTTCAGTATTGACCATGTCCTCCACAAAATGAGATAACTGCGTGAACCTATGTACATATTTTGCGACTGATATCTGCTGCTAATGCAAGGCTAAGAACTCCACTTCCTTTGCTCTCTGTACATGAGCTGAAATAAACTTCCTTCTAAATTGTTTCTTAAATGTTTTCTAGATTGTCACACACGGCATGTCCTTATAGGAATCTTTCATTCTCTTCCACTAAGTCTTCGCACATCGCGAAACATTGAGGCTGTGAGTACTATTTTTTGTTTATTAGTACATATAACTGTATCGAATAGATCCTTCGTATGCTCCAACCATTGATCTGCTTTTAAGGCATCTTCATTCCCATGGAATTCGGTGGCCCTGCGTTTCCGAAATTTTCCATAGAGAGCATTGGGATCACTTTCTTAGGTTGAAACACGACTTGCCGCTCCACATGGGGTGGAACAAATACTTGGCTTTGGTACTACTTGTAATTGAGCTTGAATCGCTTGCAACATCATGAGAAATCGATCGTCCGTGTTAAGTGGCTGTTATGGAGGTGCTGATCCACTCTCATTGTCCCCATGATTGTTATTGGTACCGGAGCCGAATGCCATGTCCTACAAAAAGTAAAGGGTCAATACTCATACACAAGATGTACCCGACTACATGTCCCTATAACAAATTGAAATATCAGACTATAAAGTCAAATATTTGGAAGTGCATCCTCACCACGTTCCTATATGCCTACATGCTTATCAACTATACCAAGTAGGCTCTGATACTAGACAATATGTATGTCATGACCCGAGCTCAAGAAATCAGGGGTTAAGTTTAAACCTAACCAGCGACATACATACTCCCATACATACACACTCAGACCCCATTTAAATGCACACGCACAATGGAATTTCACACGTACAACATACAATGTACGCAGAAGCTGTAAGTATCATTGCATGAAAAAGAGAATACACTAACGTAAACAAGATTGACAAAAGATTACATTAATTACAAGATATACAATGGAAAAAACCCTATCTATACCAGAGTGAGGCAATAGTTTCTATATGACAAGATACAAAATTTAGGGAGTCAAACTAAACTCCAATACATAACCATGCACCCCCCACAATTCCCAAACGGAATCTCTACTCATGCCATGACGCACTTTGGGGAATGGATCAGATCCACTCATCGAGCTCGGATGAGGCCTATACGATCTCTTCTGGAGTCTTGCTGACCGACAAGGGGTCAGTAGTGAGATTTGAGCCTGCAACACCAAGGACAACTAGTGAATACAATGATTCGGCAAAATATAAGCAACAATAAGGCAACACGCGTTATATCTACAAAAATAATAAACATGTGATTATATGGAGCTTCAATTTAGTATATTAGGCAAATTGTACATTTGAATAAAGCATGCTAATCAATGCATAAATGTACTATACTATGTGGCTACTATATTCGTCATATCCTCCATCTAGGGATCTATATGTGGAGAACATCATCGATCGGGCTAGGGTACGAATGGGTCTAGGGTTTGGAAGCCCCAAAACATGAACACACTGTAGCAGCAACATACATACTATGCCAAAGTCAACCCCGCCGGGTATCATAAGGCTGAGGCTGAGTAGTGCCTGACGAGGCTGAGTAATGCCTGACCACTTCGATTCAATTATATACTTGGACTTAAGTAAACATGCAAATCAGTTAAGGAGTTCAAACAATACCGAGTTACGTTAAATTCATTCATACTAGACATTCATACCCAAGTCCCTAGCATTAACTAATATACATGGAAGATAATGTTAAGGACATATCAAGCAAATCTAATTCATACAATGGTGAAAAGACATATGATGAACATTCAAGCCATACATAGGAGTGGAGATAATAATCGTCGTCCAATATGTCATGCAATTCAATTTGATGAAATCAAGATAGTTTACTAGCCAATCCTAATCTAGTCATCTAGTGTTTCTAACCGTGCATGATGATGTAGTTTTAAGTTATCCAATACACAGTTGTCTTTCTTTTCGTGTTGCATTATGTCAGGAAGGTGTATCGGAGTCCCTTAAATCAACACCCATGGGGAGGTGCTTAACAACTGGATAATACACATGAATAAGTCACAGCCCTGAAGACCACTCATGCTATTTCCTCATTCCATTGGACAGGTTAAGGGTTATATACATTCCAACACGAAGGCCCTATAAGGTCTCATGATAATACTTATCTTTTCTTAATTTCTAAGGGTCTCATGGCTTAGTCGTAGGTGACCTACGGCTTAGCTGTAGACATCTTATAGCTTAGCCATATTATGCATTATGGCTCAGCCATGGTTCCTCAAAATTTTTCTTCATTTATGGCGGTCACGGCTAACCCGTGCTTCCTTTTATGGCTGGACCGTGTTTACTCTACGGTTGAGCGATGAGGGGGTACAGCTTGGCTATAGCACACCATACTGCTTAGTCGTAGCTGAATCATAGAAGATTCTTCCAAATTTCTACTCTCTGGATATCAAGTCGTAGCTTGACCTATGGTTGGGTCACGGCTAGCCTACGGCTTAGCCGTAGCCTGATCATAGTGTAAAATTGAAAGTGGCTGCTCTCTGAAGAGTGAGTCGTAGAACTCTACGGCTTAGCCGTAAGCTTTAGAAATTTCACAATCTAAACCAGTTACATACAAAACTAAATTTGAACCAAATGAAAAACATAGAGAACAAATGGGTATACTCGAATACAAAAGGGCTATAACATATAGAAACTATGAAAGATTAATGAGAATAAAAGCAATCATCGATTACCAACATGTGTTCATCCATAGCGTACTTATACTTACCTCAAATGAGCTTTGTCAAGTTAATTGCTATCCTTTGACTCAACTTGGATGTCTAGATGCAGTTCTTCTAGTCATTCATGTAAAGAGGAAGAAACCATGAGTGCATGCAGTGTAAGAGAATACTAGACTTATAGATGTTTCTCATGAACCAAAGTCTTACCGTAAAACACAAAAGAGATGGATTGACAGAATGAATGCAACGGATTCTCCCCTTTCTTTGCTTTGATCATATAAGAAGAAAGGAAAAGAATAAAAGAAGAAGAACCGACATTGAGAGACCAAATGGAGATGAGTCGGTTCTCTCTCTCTCCTTATATAAGATAAGAATGAAATGAGAATTATAAGAAAGTCCAACTGTTTTAGAAAATTACAGTTTGAGTCAAATAACCGTCCAACAGAAACAAACGAAGTCATCTGCATGCGAGTCAGTTACTGAAATTAACAAACTTGACGACATACACGTGATGATACCAAGATGATGCATGTGCAATGAAATCTTACAAAACCTAAAATTACGAAAAAGGGCTCATGTCTACCTAATCCAGGTAAACTCAACCCAATTACCTATCCATGACACAAAACGAAACTCAAAAGACAAAATGAAAAACATTAGATTAGTTCGCGCTGGTAATTGACCGAACAGACATTAATTAGTTGCAAAACCGAATACGCTAGGTCCAAGTGTTACAAGATTGGCTTAGAACATATCTCTAAGGTCTTTAAAATAAAACTAAGATAACTCTAAATTTAATCTCCATTTTAAACAAATAAAACAAGGTTTTACTAAAAGTGGGGTTACATTGCTTCCTAATAACTCTTATAGAAGGTCTCCCAAAACATCTCTATAATATAGCTTTCATTTTTATAAGATATTTATGATTATATAAAGCTTGCTTCACAAAACATCGTGAGTGACTTTCGTAGAGAATTTTGGGCTCTAAGTCAAAGAATACGGTTTATTATTTTTCTATAAAAAAAAGTAGCTAAAAGTATTACCTATTTTTCCATACATACTAGCATTTACCAGAGCTTCGGCAAGGCCTCATGTTGTAACAATTTTGGATATCATTATTATTGTAGAAAATTTGCATAATCTAATGATTAATTTCAGAACACCTTGGCTCCACTAAAGATCAAAAGTATAGCCTCTATTTATACCCTTGATGGACTATGGAAGGTCCATGGTCAATCCTTTGAACCAACTTTAAAGTATGGTTTTCAAACAAAAAAACCCAGGCACCCGACTGGCAAGGTAGAGAATGTGAATCCTATTGATCAGACCCATGTTCGACAGGTCGACCCTAAAGCGTTTTGCTCTAGGCAAAATCAGTTTCAATACTGATTTTTCCTTGCATTTGACCTCCCCTACATTCGAACATCAAAGAGACCTTTCATACTACATTCTTGAGTCTCCCTACCATCCATTTTCATCATTCATTCATAAACACATTCATTAACACTGAGACCAATATTACAACCATAATTAAAGATTAAAAGAGCTATAAATTGACACTTATAAAGAGCTCATCAAGAATCAACAAATTAACCATGCATATAGTGAATATTAACCCTTATACTTGCCTTAAGTTCAGTGCTTCACCCAAATTAAGTTGTCCTTTTGTTTAATGGTGGATAAAGCCTCAGTAGAAGATGATCTAAGACATGCTTTAAAGGCAATGAGCATAAGGTGCATGCATGCTACAATGTTGAGTTTCCTTGACTTTACTAGACCTGAGAAATAGAATGGTGATGGGATCTTTACCTTAAGGCTTCTACAAGAATAAGGAAGAAGATGAGGCCTTAAATTCCAAAAAGAAGAACAAAAGAGAGTGAAGAGGTTGAAGATAAAGCTATGACTCTTACATGCAAAGCTTTTAGTGCTCAGAATAAAAATAAGGTGAGGGAGAAAGCATAGGAGAAGAGAGGACTTGCTGCTCCAGAAGAATTAGAGAGGATGAAAAGGGAATGAAGATGGGTTTAGTTGTTTTAAATTGAATGTTTCTGGAATTTGCAAGCAAGCCCATAAGCTTTCTGAATTTTAACAATTTGAGTCAGTTGGACTTCAACTGGGCCAAAATGGATCTAAATTTGGCTAGGCCAAACATGAAGGTTGACCAACAAGATGACACTTGTTATAATTAATATGATGCCTTAATGATGCAAACTATGCAATTCTAAATTATGAGAATGTCCTTGACTACCTAAGTAAGGTTTGAACCCGACCCAACTACTTATCCATTACCCAAACCCAAGGGGATTTGAGTTGAATTAGCCTAATTATATATTAATTAAGGTAAAACAAGATCAATTATTGTAAATCAATATTAGTTCGGGTTTGGACCTTACATTGCTAATAATTTAATGCAATGACATTGTTTCAACAACCATTACATTCAGTCGATCACCGTGGAGACACTAGTTGTACTGATCATCTTAAAAATGTCAACAAAGGAAATAAGAACAATAGAAAGAAATTGAATTTCAATTTTATTTTAATAAAAGGTAATCGACGTATTTTAAAACTTTGAGGAAAAAAGTTGTTGTACATAATAGTTTTAAATGGATGAATGTCCTTAATTAAAAACTTTTTGTAAAACTTAGGGACTAATTTAAAAAGTTTTGAAACTTGTGTCCATTTTTTAAATGAGGCAAAAACCTAAGGCCTTATTTGAAATTTTCCCAAAAAGAGAACTTCTATTTGTTGCGAGTATTGACTATTGAAGGAGAATACATATACATAAGAAGTAACAAGGATTGGAAACTCATAACATGCAATGATTTTAATATGTTGGCTAAATTCATAGATTGGACAAAACTCTAATTCTAGTGAAAGTTATATTTTTATTTATTTTAGACTAGGAGTTTAAAGAAATTAAAGAGTCCCAGAAGAGCTGAAATAAAGGTATTTAGATTAAAAAAGTCATATCTCATGAACTGAGCATTGTATATAGGTAATCACTTACTGTTGGAAAGCTTATTTCGAGTAGATATCCACAGTTCCTAGGTTGCTTCAGTCGGAGTTAAAATGACAAAGTTATGGCCTTGAGAAATTTATAGAAATTATGCTATCCAAAATTACAAAACTGCCAATGCCTGAATTTCTAGTTCTATTTTAAGTGGGACTTTCCTGTTTTATATCAATTTCTATTCTAGTTAGCTTATTATTATAAGATACGAAATTGGGGCTATAAAAGGTGTTCTCTCTCAACCCTTCAATAGAGATCTCTAGCGTAAGTAGAAATTACTTATTTGAGGTCATCTTCTTTAGAGCATCAATTGAAGAGAGTTATACTGAAGTTGAAGTTCTAGAGTTTCTTGTCTTTTATATATTTTGTAGAAAATTTGAGGAGTCAAGTGCAACAATCAGATGGTATCTAGTTGAGTGGATTTGTAGTAGGTAGAGGAAGGCGATAATTATAGAGTGATATTTACAAAAATAGTATGTTACAGAGGTTATCTATAAGTGGCTTTTAACTGCGTGATAATTCATAATGCTTGATTATTAGTCTAGGTCGGACTTAAGGTTTTTGCCCAATTAAGGTTTTTTACGTAAAAATCTTGTTTTCTTATAGTATGTGCTTTTGTGTTGATTTGATTATTATTTTCACAACGTAATTGTTTATCTGCACACATTATTATTGAAATTAATTATGTAAATCCAGTCTAGCCAAGCCCCCAAAACTTTCATAACATACAAACAAACAAAGAGCTTGAAGACACGCAATTCCATCCACAATGGCTTCTATTGTAATAAGCTATTATGCAGTCATTCTAGCTGCCATTATAGGCATCTTGAAATTGTTATACCAAGGTGGAGGTGGAAGTGGAGGCTTCAAAGCAAAATATCACGTCCATTTGGAGAGCGCGGTATCTCTCTATGCATCCATGTCCTTCATCACCCTTACAAGCAGCAAGCCCCTTCCCCTCCAAACCCTCTCAAAATCCCACTTTTCTTTGCCATCTTGGGTGCTTTCCTTCTATATGCAGCTGTCCCTGACAAGAGCCTCCGGTGGCTACCCTGTCTCTCCTGTATTCGCCCACTTGTTGATATACTGCATGATTTATATCTCTTATGCACTGAGCTGTGCTTCGACCATCTGTGGGGCTTCTATGCTAGCAATGAAAAGTGCAAACGAAAGGCCCTTGAAATCATCCAACGCTTTACGTCCATTAACTTGGGCACTTCATAGTCAGCACTAGCAAATTTGAACTGGGGATGGGATCAAGCAGAATAACGAGGTTTAAGGCCTGTTTCTTTATCAAAATTCTTGACAAAAATTTGGTATGTTGGGCTTTTTTGAATATGATGTAACATTCTGTCTCCTGAAATTTGAAACGTAATGTTCCTTTCATTAGAATTCCAAATTTCAGCCACCTAAAAGATCTCAAGTTACCTTCTGGAATTTCTGGAATTCCATTCTATATGTATTTTGTTAGAATTTCAAATGCTTCACTATGAAAAGGGATTTGGAATTCCACCTAAGGGGAGAATCTAAAACTTCCCAAAATATGAATTCTTGGAATTTTGATAAAGAAGTGGGCCCTAAATATTAATCTCATAGGTTGTGACTTGTGATGTATTAGTCTGTCATGCTGTTTATTTCTCACTACGCATATTGGACTTATCAAGTTTATTGTATCTGTTTAGTAGGCTAGTTACTTCCCAATAAGTACTTGTCACGTGGATGACTAGGGGCAGATCTAGGTACAACCATGTGGGGGTGGTAGCACCTATTGGACTTAAATCCATTGTTAAATCTATAATGAAAATTCTATTCATATTTTGAAAATTCACATGAAAATCTTGTATCAGCCCTGAAAACCTACTTGAAAATTGTAGGTTTATTCACAAAATCCGATTACCTATTTGGGTCTACCACCGATGTGGATGTTGGATTTAATTTGAAGTAATTTGATATTAGAGTAATTAAAATGATGCAAAAATACATGTATTATGGAGAGAGAGTATTTTTACTTTTATTTTTTATTTTCTATTTTTATAATATTTATCTATTTTTCTTTTTTTCATGTGATTTACTTTTATTTGTTTCCTTCTAATTGTTATGTAAGGAACTTATTTACACACAAATAAATGTGTTTGGGAATATATATAATCTTTATTTTAATTTATTGACGCTTGAGATAGATGCTTTTTGGGGGAAAATATATAATTTTATTTTTATTTTTATTTATGGAAGTTAGAGATATTATGCTTGCTTTTAACAATTTTGTTCTAGGAAATACCCACACACCCTTTATTAGGGTTGTAAATAGGTCCCCGATTTTCCAATTGCCTGAAGGTTCCGACCAGTTAATTTCTGAGTTTGGGTCCTTGTTTAGGTCTTGATAAGTAAACAGATCCAGATTTGGATCTTATTTTTGAATCCGTGACCTAAACGGTTCTTGGTTTGGTTCCTCCTTAGTTCTGACCCATGAATTCGAGACGCAGCATATAGCACCGATTTTTTAAAATTCTTTTCCTAAAAGTTATCTTTTCTCTAAAGCATTTTCTATACAGATCCGAACTTAAACCCACCCCATTCACAATACCAATTTTGGGTCCATCATCTCCTAAACGGTTATGGTTACGAATCTAGGAAACCAATTCCAGTTCCGATTCTGGGATCATCCCCTCACTAACAGTTTCGGTTCCAGGTCCACCATGGCCTTCGACGGGAACCGACTCGTTTACAACCCTACCCTTCATGATTCTCACAGTCCCTACGTATGGGACTCCTTGTTTTTGTGGGGGGGTGGGGGGGGGTGGGGTGTTGCCTCACCTTCATCCTATGTTTCTTCAACTCATTCGAAATCATGAGGCCACTCAGTGAGACCCATTAATTAAAAAGAAAAAAGATTTAATCACTTTATAAATGCCGCCCGCCTCTTGTATGGGCCCAAAGTGTAGTAGAGTGAAGTTTGACTCGACTCATACAAGAGGAGGGCAATCAATTTTTTTGTTTGCTATTGCTATGCTTTCTTAGACCACAGTAAGAAAAGGGGTTAGGTCTTTTCATGATCAAATTTGATGATGGGTTACACTCCCGTTGAAGTAAAGTGTGAAGGTATCCCTTCGGGGGAAAGACATTCATCTTAAATGGTGCGGATTATCATTTGTGGGCTCTACAGGAGAGTTCGGACACGTGTACAAATTGTATGAAAGCTCCATATGGATGCTCCTTAGGGGCCGTTTGTTAATTTTCCCTTATTGTAAAGTTAAAGTCATCTTTCATTTCACCATACAACAATCCAAAAGAGTCAAATCAAAATACCACATTTCAAAAAAATTCTTTTACCTTTCTACACAAAAAATCAAAAAGTTACTTTTCCATCCCACTAACTAACAAAAAATATTTACTTTTAACATAAAAAGTCAAAAAGTTATATTCTCTTTTCACTAAAAAAACAAAATAGAATCTTTGGATTGATTTAACCTCTCTTAGTTTTTTATCTTTTAAAATTATTATTCACCTCACTTCACTCTACCGGTTAAATTAACAAACGGGCCCTTATGGCAACAGATGACCTCTGTTTTCCGCACATCGGAATGTGTGATTTTAATTTATTCATCTATTAAAGGGAAATTTTCTTATACCAAGTAAGCTCACTCGTAAGTCGTACAATTGTGCACGGAGAAGCGCATATGAGACTTGCAATTGGCAATGCCTACTGCAAGTCTAGTACAATATCTTGAAAATACTATCCACTTTACAGGCTTATGTTTGGTAATTCAATTGCAAAGTATACTGAAGTGAATAGTAATTTGAGAGATAAGAAAAGAAGAAGTTTCATATAAAAATATATAAGATTTCAAAAATATTTATTTAAAAAAATTTAAAAGTCACTATCTCATTCTACTAAATGACAAAAAATACCTATTCTTTTTAACCAAAAGAGTAAAAAGAAGAAAAAAATTTGTTCTCCTGCCACAAAATGAAAAAAAAAATTCAAGAGGGTGAATTTTGAAGTTTTTTACCTTTTAAAATGACTTCGTTTCTTTTTCTTGTCTTTTAAAATGATCCTTCAATTCAATTCACTTAACAAGTTTCTCTCTTTTTTATTTTGTATTTTTTCTTTCAATAGTAGCTTCTTAAAATTCTATAATGCCTTTGGCCATCCTTGTGTGTCTCCATTTATGTATGCCATGGGATGTTAAGAGCCTATTTGTTTTATATAATTGAATTCTTAGAAATTTATATGCTTAAAAGTGGTTAAAAAATGCATAGCCAAAAATGCCAATCAAATAGCCACATATGTTAATAAAGAATGAATCAAAAATAGATGAGAAATGAATAGCAAGTCAAATGCCAAGAAAGTCAAGATTGTGTCTACATCTACCTCACATCCTAGAAGTTTGAGTATCATGGCCAAAGTAACATGCTTTGATACAAATTGAAGGATTTGGGAGTGCTCCCAAGTTTGTGATTTTCTAGATTGTAAGCAAACACACCATATGTCACGAAAAATGTAGCAAAAAATAAAATAAAGCAAAGAAGCAATCACCATAAAAATACATGACTGTTACGTGAAAACCCAACGTGGACCACCAATCAAGCAATATAAATTATACTGTTCCGAGAGATATACTGACAACCCTTATCCAATTTTTGCACAACCTAAGGGCTGTAATTCTTATTGCACGGATGTTTCACACTGCAACGACGCCCTGTCGTCCACTGCAATAGTTTCAATCAACTAGACGCCTTCTAGTTGTTATGTTTGACTTCTCAGATGATCTTCCATAAGAGATGTAAAAAACTAGGATCTCTAGAACAAAACTTTAGCACTTTACTCTCTAATAGATGCTTTAGAGAAAGAGGGTGATCTCCAATGTGTAATCTATATTCAAAATAATAAGATTTGTGTTTCATACCTTAGGATTGAAAGAGAACCCATTTTTACAACCCATAATTTGTACTTTAAAAAAATATTCATTGTAAAACAAAAACTGCAAGTTCCTTAAAAGAGTACTCCTTGTAGAATAAAAATTACCAGTTATGGTACAAATATAAAACAAACCAGAAATAGGAAAGTGGCTTCTTTAGTCCATCTAAAAAAAACATAAAATATAATTTAATGGACTTAGAGTTTTGTCCAACTCATAAATTAGTAAACATACAAGAATCTTTACACATCATTTAACCCACTTCCACAAGCTCTTTACCAATCATTAGTTGGAGTACATTTGACCATGGATTCCTATGTCCATGTTGACTAACATGCTATGTAGGCATTCAACTTAGGGCCATTTAGGCATTGATAATTATCCTTTAATTAATTTCAAGTACGAATTATCGGCATTGTTATACAGTGTCCCTTGTTTTTCTTTAAACAAGTGACCCTTTCACTAGAGCCCACCTAGGTGTATAGTAATTTATTTTACTTGTGAGTGTAGAATTATGAAAACCTGTGATCAACAATCAACAATCAACCAACACACAAAAGAAGAAAAATAATTATACAAGTTACATGGTTCAATAACACGCGCCCCCCCCCCCCCCCCCCCCCCAAACCAAAAGAAAAAACGAAAAAAAGAGGGCTTTGTGGTTGGGCAATGTGCCTACAACCATGGTAAGAGGGTGATCTTTCACATCTTGACTCTTTTTAGAGTTTAGGGTTACGAATTAAATGTTATATATAATCTCCACTTTTTTGGACCTTAAGAAAAATTTGGATACAGTTACTAAAATGGACTGACCAATGGACTAAACTAGTTTATCAGGAATACAAGCCAAAAATCTAACACAATTATTGAAGGTATATCAATGAAAAGGATTGGACCAATATGAGCAAAATATGAGATATCAGGTCCATTAAATTATTCAAACCCCAAGTTTTAAGAGGTCAAAGCTCATAGGCCAAGCTGGTTTGAACCGAAGTTGTCCAAGCCCTACCCTTATCATATGTTGGCTGGACCCAGGACGGGCCAAAGCTCCGAGAGCTTGTATAGCATAGGTCCTTATCGAGCCCTTGTAATCCAGGGCCGAAGAGAAAAATAAAAGTGTTTTGTTTTTCCAAACTACCATTAAGTACATACTGTGAACCTCATACTATCCCATTCTCAAAACATTGCAGCAATTCACATGGTGACTGGTGAAAATTCTCACTTTGGTGCAATTCAATTTATTAGGGTGATGGCTAGGTAATCATGTACTATCCAATATTAGAAGACTATTTGATGGTATTGGTGAAATTTATCTTTTAACTCATCAATTTATACCATAGATTTAATGCATTGTACTGATTCTCATAAATTAAATACCAAATAATGGTCCTATATAAAAAGAAAAGAGAAAATTTTGTCTCATAATTCTCTTTACAACATGCCTTGGGGATTTTGTAGTACTTCATTTTTTAGGCTATGGCTTGGCTCATCCAAGAGGTAGGCCTTTGGAGTTTAATCTAAATGAGGCTAAACTTGACCCAATAATAGAAAAGAAGCAATTCCATGCTATTAAATTCCCCATAAATCATGCTAACTTAAATCCACATATACAGAAATTGAATGAAGATATTTTTTTTAAAATAAGAGAAGAAGAAACATCAGTAATCATGCTCAAATAAACCCACATGTACAACAATTTATTATAGATATGTCGTTTGAAAAAAAAAAAGATTAAGAATCATGCTTGGGTTATTTGCATAAAAGTTATACATGAATCACATAAAAAATCATATACAAAATTAGTATGAGAATCATTTAAGAACCCACATAAGAATAATGCTCAAATATGAAAAAAAAATCAGCCTATATAAATAAGAAACATAAGATAGCTCAGCCAAGGCTATATTAAGATAGCTCAGTCAAGGCTATATTTTCCAAGTCCAACCCTCAAATTAATAGGTGTCTAAAAACTTTATCCAAGCCTAGCGTTGGAGCTTTTTTTAAAAAATAAAAGACATCATCTTTTGAGGCTTTTTTAGGGTTGCGGCTTTTTAAAGGTCGGGCCGGGTTGAGCTGGATATTAATCCTAATAAGATGTCTTAATTGATAGTGTGTTTTAAAAGATTTGGCTCATAATAAAACGAAATGGAGAAACATAATTTACGTAATCAATCCCAATATAGTTGGGATAAGACTCCAATAATGATAATAATGATGATAATGATGAATTGATAGTGTGCTCTATCACTGTGTGCTATTATTGTCTCTACTCTTTCTAAAAAAGTCGTCCAAGGTAGAACCATTAAAAAAAAACCCATAAAAAAGGGCTGTTAACAGGTTGGGCTTAGCATCCTTTGTCCTATCTAAGTAGTCTAGAGTTTGTAGTTCGTATTCCACCTTGCGTACTCTAGTAAATGGTAGTTTACCGGGGTTCGCAAACTATATAAAAATGATAAATAAATAAATAAAACTAGACGTTCCAAATGGGATCTTGTTGGTCGCGAGCAACAAGCTCTCGGGCGGGCGACTTGGCAAGCTATCGACGTAAGTTATGAGTCAAGACCATGGCCCACCTCACACAACTTGTAGTTGAACCATGAGTCAAGACCATGGCCCACCTCACACGACGTAAGTTAGGAGTTGGTCGGTTGGGTTACTTTTCAAGCGTAACATGGTCAACATCAGTGCCATGTCGGTTTGATGTGAAAAATAGAACTTATTGCGAGCATTGAATGTTGAGAGAGAATATATACATTACAAGTAACAAGGATTGGAAACTCATATGACACAATTCTATCCACAATGGCTTCGGTTATAATAAGCTATTATGCAGTCATTCTAGCTGCCATTTTAGGCATCCTGCAATTGATATACCAAGGTGGAGGTGGAGGTGGAGGCTTCAGAGTAGAATATCACTTCCATTTGCAGAGCACAGTGTCTCTGTGTGCATCCATGGCTCTCATCACCCTTACAAGCAGTAAGCAACTGCCCCCTCCAAAACCCCTCAAAACTCCACTTTTCTTTGTCATCTTGGGCTTTTCTTTCCTTCTATCTGCAGCTATCCCTAACAAGGACCTGCGGTGGCTGCCCCATCTCTCCTGCATTCGCCCACTCTTTGATATACTGCATGATTTATATCTCATATTTACTGAGCTGAGCTTCGACCATCTGTGGGGATTCTATGCTAGCATTGGAAAGTGCAAACGAAAGGCGCTTGAGATCATCCAACGCTTTGTGCCCACTAACTTGGGCACTTCATCGTCAGCACAAGCAAATATGAGCTCAGAGAGGGCCGAGCGGAATAACGAGGTTGAAGAGATGTAAATATTAATCTCGTATGTTGTGACTTGTGATGTATTAGTTTGTCACGATGTTTATTTCTCACCCTTTGTACCTGGATCCGCTTTTAAATTCATAGTGAAAACTCTCCTCATGGTTTTTTAAAATTCACTTGAAAATTCTGCATCCACCCCTCAACACCTACTTGAAAATTGTAGGTTTGTTCACAAACTTCAATTACCTATTTGAGTCAGCCACTGATGTGACGTTGGACTTAATTTGAATTAATTTGATATCAAAGTAATCAAAACCATGCAGAAATACATGTATTCGAGGGGGGGGGGGAGAGAGAGAGAGAGAGAGAGTATTTTCACTTTGATTTTTTATTTTCTATTTTTATGCTATTTATCTATTGTTCATTGTTTTCATATCATTTATTTATTTATTTTTCCTTCTAATTTTTATGTTAGGATCCTATTTACGCACAAATAAATGCATTTGGGAAAAAATATATATATCTTTATTTTAATTTATGGATGCTTTAGACAGATGTTTTTATGGGGAGAATATATTTTTTTTATTTTATAGAGATAGATGCTTTTTAACAATTTTGCTCTCAGAAATACCACCACGCCCTTCATGATTTCCACCGTCCCTACTTGTGGGACTCATAAAGGTATAGGGTTTTATCTTGTATTCTAGTTTAGTCGGATTGGTCATTTGTGTTAGCAAGAACCAAAGTTCAGAGTTAATAGTACTTTTTTAATTATATATGGATTTTCTTGATGGCAAAAAAATAAAAATAAAAAAAAGGATCTATATATTAGTGTTATGTACAACCCTAAACCCCAATCAAGAGGGTGAAGTTGAGTAAAACACAATAGAGAGAAAAAAGAATTGAGTGAGCTTTCTGCGTGGGCGTAGGCGTCTTCACTGAATTATGTAATTACTTGTGTGTCATCTTCTTCTTGGTTGGTTAGTTGATTGCTTGTGATTTTGTTGATTTGTGCATGCCGTGGTTGATCGCAAATCCTGTATATATTTTCCAACAAAAGGGAGGTGCCTCACCCTAATTCTTTGTTTCTTCAACTCACAAGAAATCGTGAGGCCACTTAGTGAGACCCATTAATTAAAAGCTAAAAAAAAAGGATTTAACCACTTTATAAATGGCCCCACCTCTTGTATGGGCCCAAACTGTAGTAGAGTGAAGTTTGACTCGACTTATGCAAGAGGAGGACAATCAATTGTTTTGTTTGCTGTTGATATGCTTTCTTAGACCATAGTTAAGAAAAATAAGTTAGGTTTTTTCATGATCAAATTTGATGATGGGTTACACTCCTATTGAAGTAAAATGTGAACTTATCTCTTTGAGGGAAGACGTCCATTTTAAATGGTGCGAATTTTCATTTGTGGGCTGTAGGGGAGAGTTTCGGACACGTTTACAAAGTGTATGAAATTAAGCTCCATATGGATGCTTCCAACGGCAACAGAAGACCTCTGTTTTTTGCACATCGGAATGTCTGTGAGTTATTTATGTACCTATTTAAGTGAAATTTTCTTAGAAGAATGGAGCTCAGTCGTGCCTGTCGGGGTCCGGTTTGAAGATCCTCTCTGGGCCAGTCGCCCTTACTCATGAGATATTTAAGCACCTCTATGGGTCTGACAAGGACTTTCAATATACATAAATGTAAAATGTCACGCTCTTGCATGGGCCTGTCCAAGTGCGATCCACCGTTAAATGGGAAATTCACTTTTTCTATACATAATCAATTTAACAGTGAGTCAAACTTCCATTGAAATGAAATTTGCATGAGCCCATTCAATTGTTTGAACACTCTGTCCTAGTTCTTTCCGTGAATAAATCTATGCCAAGCTATACCACTGCCAGGCTGCTTGGGTCAGGATTTATTATGATCAAATATTACGAGTCCAAAGCAAACGGCCAATGCAAGCCCATCATAGAAGCTATCATGTGAGCCAACTTGTTGCTCAGAAGATTAAATAAGTTACTGTGTATAGAACCACTGTCTGTGTATTCAGTCCGGTAATCAAGCCTGTAACCAGAATGGAGTCAATTTTGGACCAAATCTACACAAACCCAGTTCACATAGTAATTTATCCTCGGATTACAGAGGTATGGTTTGAATTATAGGCTCCTCAAGCCTAAGACTATATGCATGCATGGGCAGGTCCAAGTATATCAATGTGGGGCAGTCACACCCATTGGACCTCTGTCTACTTCTAAAATCAAAATAAAAGTTCTATCTCCATTTGAGAAATTCAAATAAAAATGTTATGTCCACCCCCAAAAACCACATGAAAATTTTGGGTTAGTTCTTAAAACCTAATTGCCTAATTTTAACTAGAATGGAGTCACTTTTGGACCATATCTACACAAGCCCAGTTCACATAGTAATTTATCTTCAGATTACAGACTTATGGTTTGCATTATAGGCTCAAGCCTAAGACTATATACATGCATGGGTGGATCCAAGTATATCAATGTGGGGGCAGTTACACCCATTGGACCTCTGTCTACTTCTGCATTCAAAATGAAAATTCTATCTCCATTGGAGAAATTCAAATAAAAATGTTACGTCCACCCCCAAAACCCACATGAGAATTTTGGGTTTGTTCTTAAAACCCAATTAGCTAATTTCATCGGCATTCCTCAAATAAAAATCTAGGGTATACCACTTTGCATATGGCTAGATTATTCCTCAAATAAAAATCTAGGGTATGCCACTGTAAACATAGCTAGATTAACAAAGTTCCTGTTTGTTTTTGTTCACGCTCAAACCTAGATCTCTTCGTCAATTCAAGATAAAAGTTGGGCCAAGCTTTTTCACAACTTCAAACCTAAAGCGGTACCATGCCCATGAGCAACCACTTCGTAGAACCATTCAAGTAAAGTTTGGGATCTTTTTGGGGGTGACAAGCTTGTTGTAGGGCCATTCAGTTCAAGATTTCAGGTCCAGTGTCAAACCTAAGCATAGACTTCACGCATTTGTTACATTAGTAAGAAAAAAAAAAAAAGTCAGGTTCGGCTTAATATTTTACGCGTACAAGCATCCACATTTTTGGCCCAATGCCATTAAATTTGAAGGGTCACACCCAAGTTACTATGCTTACTGGAATTAGAAACGAGCTCAAACCTTTAGATAGTCCCTAACCAGGCCTGCAATGACCATTAACTGGACCATAACATAAGGTCCCATGGATAAAAGGGCAGAGTATAGTGGGTATGAAGGGTGATTCCCGGCATGAAAAGTGCACCTTTGTGTGGGGCCCACCTGGGGATGGGGCTGAGGGGATAAGAATATTGGGTGGAATTGGGGGCTCACCTGCTCATCCAAACCCTTTGATCAAGGGCCCACAAGTTTCATCCCTTAAAAGGTGCACAGTCAGCCAATTCAATGGCCTAATCCATTCAGGATCTGGTGTAATCCAAATGGCTCCTTGTGTGTGACCTATTCGGTTGGACGACTAGGTGGACTCTATTGTCAGGTGTGCACTGATAGTCCCTATAGTTAACATGGGCCTGCTTCTTTAACAGAATTTCTAGAATTGTCTCCAAATTTCAAATGCTGAATGTCTTTAATGCTACTGAATTCTATCATTTCTTGAAATTTCTATTCCATTCATGCCAGAATTCTTATTAATAACTTTATTGTGCATCTAAATTCCATATAATTCCCGTTTCATACACAATAAGAAATCATCACCGTAATTGTTGTATGGGGCCCCCCCTTTAGGAACCTAAAACATGGGTGCCACCTTCAGGGTTCCACTTTCAGGAATTATGTCATAGACATTATAATCTGATTGCTCGCAATGCAGGACTCACCTGTAGGAAATCTCTAAATCCACGACAGTCCGCTGTGGAATTTGTGTCAACCCTTCCATTATTTTATTTTATTTTATTATCTCTTTCTCAGATCTCTCCCCTAATAATCTCCCACCACTTGACAGCCAGACGGTTCCATTTCTTCCTAAACATCTCTCAGAATATAATACATGTTTCTTTCCCCTAACATTTTACATATAGTTCCCACTAAAACCAAAATATCACACGGTTTCTTTCCCCAATTCAATGTTGCATCTAGACATACTCCATAATTCCCTGAAGTCTCTCATTACGTCTCCAAATGGATGAAAACCCTTGGATCACATTCACATGAAAGACATGAAAGACTAAAAAAGATAAGAGCAGAAGATAGCTGGTTGAGTGCTCCACAAATTTGACCATTGAAGCCATGATGCTAGATTCTCATGCCTCTGATCTCTATAGGGAAGAAAGTCCCCAAAACTTTTGTTCCTAATCAGAATTGCATTTCATCTTTTTTTTAAATGCCCATGTTGCTAATTAGATGTGTGGTTTGCGATTGTCAATTATAATTCAAATAATTACGTAATATCACCAAAACTTAAAAAATACGTGCTTGCTATAATAATTGAATAAAAATGATAAAAGAGCCACAAAACTATTGAAATAGCTCTATTTATATTGTACTTATTTTTAATTATCTCAATTTAAACATATATTTTGGCATTTTCTCATGATATTTTCAGAAAAAATCACAAATGTGAGAATATCTCCACCTTTACCAAAATCCCTCTTTAGTGACATTTATCACTTATTTATTTTTATAATTTGTTCTTTGTTGCATATGGAGAGTGATTTTTTGGGATGGGGTTGAAGCCGAAGATGCAGGAGGTCATGATGGTGAAAGCGGAGGTTTTCTGCTCTTTGATTTCGTTTTTTTTTTTTAATTTATTTGGTGAAATTGATGGTGCTTAGTTTTGATTAGATTTGGTGCTTTAATTTGATTTATTTGAATTAGGAGTTTCTCTAAATGAGAATGCCTTTTTTAATTTCATTCGAATTTTGGCTAAATTTTGTTATATTTTTATATTTGTTGATGAAATGTTTCATTTAAAAACAATTCCAATGGATTTGATTAATTGAATTGGGGATTTGTTTGGATCAAGATTGTTGGCATTTGATAGTTGAAACCTCTCAAATCTCTATAGTGTCGAACAAAAAGGCTTCAGTATGGGACAAAAATTGTAAAACAATCCATATGCTTCTAGGATTATATATTTTTCCCATGTATTGGTCTCATAACAATCTCCAAAGAATAACAAATCCAATAGTAATGCAGTAATGCTCTCTATAAGTCTTTTCTTGAAGAAGTTAATTACTGTTTGAATAGATTTAACTATTCTTTTAACAACCTTTCCTGCTTACTAGTTTTTATTTTATAGTTGATTTTAGATTTTATGTAGAAAAAAGTATTTTATTCTTGAAGAAGTGTTTTTATTTTTTTTAGGGTCAAATTCTTTTCTAGCAGAAAATTTGTGAATTTAATAAGTGATATTCATTTCATACAAAGTAGTGTTTAAATTATAAATTATAAATATTGAGTAAGATTTATAGCTAATATAGATTTTTACCAAGAAAACTTTACTTTTCACCATTTTGACAAATTTATTTTTCTTTTACTTTGAAGTTGTATTTATTTATTTAGGCTTTAGAGAACATTTTTCATTAATGAAGAAAGCTCCTTTATTTTTAAAGTTTACTTCTTTAGAAAATATTTTAATTGAAGAATAGTTATTTACTTTAAACAAATTAACTTTACGCATAAGCTATAAATCTCAAGGAAATTCATTTTATAATTGATTAAAATTTACCAAAGATCTACTTTTTCCATTAAAATTTACAATAAACTTTAAATAATCTTCACTCACTTCTTGAACCAGCTCACTTTTTTTATAATGAATTTTAAGAATGATAAATACTGTATTTGTTTGCTATAAGTTTTCTTTTCAAAAATATTTCACATAAAACTCTACAAGTTTTAATATATTTCTATTTTTGGCCCAGGGCCTAGCAAGGGCCTAATTTTCTAGTGAATGACGAGCCTAAAAAAAATCAAATCGCTTCAGGAATGGTAGATCCATTTGTGCCCAAGTAATAGAAAAGATGAGATGAATGGCATCCTTCCCATGGAAATTACAAACTGAACTTCCTGTTGGTTTGATATTAAATTATAAGATAGCGCAAGAGGTCCATGTAAAAAAAAAAAAAGAAAAAATATATATTCCAATGTAAAGCAAATATCTATGTATATCAAAGAAAATATATAAAAAAAAGATACTAAAATATCAACAACAAAAAATTTGCAGAGGAAGGAAGATAAGGGAATGAGAAGAGAAAATGAGAATTTGGATTGATTAGGTGTGTCTCAAATGATATACTACTCTAGCCCAAGATATAATAATAATAATAATAATAATAATAATAATTGTACTCATGTCTATATGCCTAAATTCATGATTAGGTATGGTCATTGGTCAAATGTGTGAGGCCCCCTTCACATATATGTGTCATATATAGATAATCATTTATTGTTATATATTTTTTAAAGTTTTTTTTATTATTTATTTAATTATTTTTAACCACCCAACCGATCTAGGGTTGGCTACATAAGATCATGCCATCCATTGTCATATCACCTATCATATTTATTAACTATTTTAATTTAATGATTCATTTGATTTGCTAATTAAGTTTTATTATTGTATTAATTGAAATTTTCATGGAGTATAATTTGTATTTTTACATGGTATTGTCTTAGGTCCCATTATTATCACTTATCCGTACTGTAAGGATCCAACTCCGTTGAAATGAAGTTTTACCTGAGCCCATTCAATTGTTTGAACACTCTGACCAAGTTCTTTCCGTGAATAACTCTATGCCAACTTATACCAGCACTCGCAATAATAAGAGGGGCCCATCAAATACAAGAAGAGGGTGTCAAACAGCTAAAAAGCAGGCATCTTATATCAAATAACTATCAATGCTGGGCGAACTTGGTTTTGTATGGATGGATAATTCACAATCACTCTCCGATTTCACGAGTTCAGTGGCCCGATTGTCAGCCAAGATGTAGAGTGATAAGTCTCATGGAGGATTGCTTTGTGTAACATAATGCACGGGTTATAATAACAAAACTAGCATCCAAGGGCCGTGCTACGTCTGGGCCAAAAAATAAATTATAGTAAAATTTGAAATTCACTATAAAAAAACACATTAAAAAACCCTACAAAAATGCAAGTAACATTTTTGGCCTATAGTCTATTTTAATTTTTTCTTAAATTTAAAAAATCAATTAAGAGTTTACCGAAATAGTTCTACATATGAAAAAATCGTGAAAATCACATCCAAAGTATTAGATAGCAATTCTTTAGAGAAAATATATTTATTGCAAAATAGAAAATTGATTATTATATTCATAGATTGATCATATCTCCTCCTTGAATACGGCTGTGAACTTAATTAATAATTATAAATGGTTACTTGAGGAGGCCCACCAATGTCCGTGTTGAGCCTAGGCCAAGAAAATCAAGTACATCTCAAACATTTTAATATTATTCAGCATAAATAATGATATTCATAGCGACAATGGCATGTATACATCTTTATTTACACAAAATTGTATACGTATAAATACAAAATTATAAATCATACTTGATTTGAGAAACACCTGAATAATAATAGCTGATTCATTTTCTTTTAATTTAATAGTATCATGCAGTAATCATTAATACCTGATAATAATCAAATAAATTAATTAATTAACATTCTAATCCCAATGGACTGACCACTAACAACATTAAAACACTTAATAAAAAATATTTAAATCTAATGTTTTTTTTAAATTTAAAACAATTAATAAAAAATATTGAAATATAATGTTTTTTTAAATTTATTTTTGAATACTTTAAATTTAGTGAAAATACAATGGACAGTAGTCCACTTTAATAATAAACAATTTATCAATGGAGCTGACATTGATAATAGTAGTTATATGAGAATCTTCCTGTTTTTAAATTCTATCAATAGAAATATATTTTTAAAATGATGAATGGAATGATTAGATATTAAGTGGGAAAATCAAGTGAAAATTTTAAAGGATAAAAAGAAAAATTTTAAGAGATCTAAGTTTAAAAAATACTAATTACCTAAAAGATGAGAGAAAGCGAGATATATCATAAGAGGAGAGATTGTAGCATTTTAAGATACTGACATGCGCTTTAAAAAAAAAGAAAAATAATATGTGCTGATGTGGCACCCTCTACAGGCCTCAATTCTTAGAGCTTTAATATATAATTAATGAGAGCATCCTCTAAAAACAGATAAATTAGATGATCTACAATTAAAACAAGCACCAATTCTTTGCTCAGCTTATCGACAGAACAAATTAATTAAATGAAGTTCAAATTACATTGAAATGAATGCCCACATATCAACCATCTAAATGCAACAGCACATGAATCCGACGATCAGGATCATCCAAAAGGGGTATAATTGGGGATCTTTGTTCAAATCATCGAAGAAAAAATCTTCCTTTTTTCATCACTAAAAAAACAAGACGAAAGGTTGAGATTCCCAAACCCTAACCCTAGGAAGGTCGAGATGGATTTTACCGATGGTTCGAAGGTCCTCAAGGTGTTTGCACATCGAAGCTTCCTTTTTGAGGACCAGTTGGAGAGGTTTTTCTTGCTGGTGGGGGATGCAATCGGTGGAGGCGAAGAGCGCTTCCAAGAGGCAGTTGGCACCAAGGCGAATGTTGGTGACGAGGCGTCCGGTGTGAGAAAGGCAGTCCATGGCTAGAGCCACTTGTCTTCATGGAGCCTCCGCCTGGAAGTCACCAGAACCGGGCGTTGGTGTGGTGGCAGGGGTAGACACTGTCGCCTGCGATTGCTGCATTCATTCCGAGTACTACGGCTCCGGCCTTCCGACTTTCCCCAACAGCATGAAAACTCAATGTTTGACAATAAACATTGAGAATCCTCAACTAGGTGAGGAAATCTTCTATTCGAACAGTGGGAATATTTTGCGTAAGGGAGTGGTTACTGATAAGGGGGTGTTTGGATGCATGATAGTGGGGCCAAGTGGAGGGATAAATTACTTTTTATATCCTATCACACTTATTTCTTATTTGTTTATACTTTTAGTGCATGGGATAATGTTATCCCTGTCCCGATGCAATAGTGGATTAATACCTAGTATGGGGGCAACTTAAGCCCTCATGCTAGGTTTTAAGGGATGGCCCAGTCCTTGGTTGGCTTTAAGTGGGAGATGGAATTATATTTTTTAAATATTTTTGTTTCTTATCCCCCATTTATTCGGATGCAACCAAATAAAGAATTGAATTCACCTTTGAAATAAATGGAATTCCATCTTGTGCAGTAATACTATTGGTTGGGCTTGAATAGTATTAGCTATCTAATCTCACCAAAAATTTATCCCACTTCCAAGCACACCTATAAAGCTTTTGGTTTTTTTATTAGGGTTTAGGGTGGTTTGGGCCCTGGTCAACCTCTCTACTAATTAAACTATAGTATGATAGGAGCAAAATATCCCTCTACAGAGGCGAATTTGTTGACCCACGAGAAAATAGGCTACCTGTTCAGTGAACCACCATAAGGCAACCCACTTCAAGGCACACTAGTCCCGAGCTTCTTTCCCAATGAGAGTCCTACATGGATGACGAGCCGGTTGTTTGCATGGTTGGAAACACTCTCTGAGTTGACTATTGTCTCCCCCAAGTCAACTTATTTTGACAAAGGACTTAGTAAAATTCAGGGGCGACTTACCCTAGCCATCTCATTTCAATAAGTTATGTGACATTAATCTAGATCATTTGATTTAATATTGATTATTAAGTAATTATAGATGATATTTGGAGTAAGAAATTAATTAAAAAGATATAACTAGAATGTAATTTGACACTTATATTTGACCTTTTACACTTGATATTTGGACTAACAAATTAAGTTATATGCAATTTTTTTTTATTTTGTTCCTTATTGTTCTTTCTTGTACATATAAATTTATTAATACCAATTGACCTTCATAAAAACATGTAAATAGTTTTTTATTTATAGTTTATATGTAATTGATTAATATTTTAATATTTTTAAAGTTATTATTTTTAAAAATATATGACTCTCCCTATCTGAGTAAACTTTTTTGCATTGGATGAGTTGAGTCCGACTCACAAGTTTTTCAACTTTGGGTTTTTAGTCATCCACCTCTCATGATGGCACATCTAACTGACATTTGGATATAGTAAAAATAAATTTGAAGATGTGCAATTATTTCAAGATTTCACAAGATAAATCGAAATAGATAAATAAGATTTATGGTCAAGCCCAACATAGTTGGAATAAGACTTTGATGATGTTAATAATAGAAATAATTTCCTTCTTTCATTAATGTCCCAAAAATAAAAAATATATATAAAGAAATACGTGAAAAAAAGTTGTATGAATTAAAAATAAAAAGTGGCTGCAAAAAATTTCCATTGGCCGAATCACCCACATCCAATCCAAGCCTCACGATTGTATTCTTTGATACAAATATTACATTTTCATAAAATAAAATTTAAAAGATATTGGCCTAGAACACCTAATTAGAAATTGCATTTTTAAATAGTTCACTTCAATTCCCGCTTCTGCCGATTGTCTGTACACTCTGCCGCTTTCTTTCCTACGTGTGCAGGTCAAGCAAATTGGCAATTGGGTCAAGCAGCGGGTCCAAAGAAGCTTTGTATCAAGTGGAGCCTTTACCTACCAACCACAAAGTAAAAAGAAGCTTCCAGGAAATTGCATAGAGAAGCGCGTTGGAGAGTGGAAATTGGCACGGCCTTTCCAACTGCAATTTTGAAATCACTACCCAATTTATAAGCTTCTTCTAAAGCCGTACTGCGCCTGTGGCCGTTATATGTCATGTGTCTCCGTTTATGTTTACTATGGCTTGCATATTTACTACGGCCTGTTTACTGGGAGCATCCGTTTCTTTCAAATAACTGAGTTCCTGGAAAGTTTAATAGTTATATTTTAAAAGTGGTTAAAAACTGAAGCTGCATGTGAAAATCCAATAATGTTAAGCACATGATCACATATTAATAGAAAAATGAATTAAGAAAAGATAAAAAATAAATCTCAAGTCATATCTTGGTAATTTAAATTCTAAAAAAGTAAAGATTTTGTCTATAGCTCTATCGCTCACATCTTTCACCCCCACCCATTAAGCTCTTGAATAATCATTTATTGGACTTCATTTGATGATAGATTCTTATGTATTTAATTTCCATGTAGACAAGTATGCCAAGTAGGTTTTTTTTCCAATAAAAAAAGAGGGATTATGTTGGTATACAAGTGCATTAAAGCACTTGTATTTCCCTTTTTTAATAGAATCCCACATTGCGTGTGGAGAACTTTTTATGAGGTATTTATTATGATTTCCTCAAATGCCCATATTGTCTGTCTTGGTAGTGGGCTAGGTAGGGTGACCACACACATGCATGCATGACCTTGGGCTGAGCTGGGCTTTGTTTTGTGCTGCATGGCAGCTGGGGTGGGGCTGTAGGTGCATTGTGGACTGTGTAGGCTGTTTGTATTAGGTGGATTGGGCCTACATGTGATCTAACGGGACCACTTTGCTTTTTTTTTAATCTAAAAAGTAGAGTCGAGTTCAACACTCGGTTTTTATGCAGGTGTTGAATTCAACACAGCTTTCTCCCTCTTCAACGTGGATAAAATCCTCTGGGTATTTATGTTTCGAAGTGGGGACATTTTAGTGTGGTTAAGATCCAACGATTCAATCTTTATGGGGACCCACTTAAAGGGTTGCCCATTAGTGGCCTATATGATGTGGAGACATAATTCTTGATCATATGGGCCACATGAACCCATCACTGATTTCGAAAAAAACTAAGGTGTTTCTGTGGAAGCTAAAATACTAAGGGACTTTTTTGGGTTTAATGGTCACCTAAGGAGCTTTTACCAATAAAACCCTCTTGATTTTTTTTTTTTTTGTATTTTTAACCAAGACTTTGCACAAAATTATAATCCATGCGTTTGAAGTAGTTAGAAGTAGACCTCTGACAATTTGAAGAGAAATGAGGCTTTTACATGTATATACCCAACGAATGCTAAAATATTAAGAAAAATGTAACTTCTGTCTTTTTTTTTCCTTTTGAATGTTAACCTTCATTTGGTATGTAATTTTTCAAAAAAAATTTATTTCCCCTTACAATATTCTTTTATTTTAAATTGTGGGGCCTACCTATTTTGACAGCAAATCATTGAACCTCATTTCCATCTTTCATTTAAAAAAAGTTCACCAAAATAGCTCTCATTGATGAGATTTCTCTTTGGAGCAACACAGTTTGGAAGAAGAGTGATCAATTTCTATTTGGAATAAATCATGCCTCCAAGAGTGGAGGGGTATTGCTCGTAAGCTGAAAGAGGGAGGACAAAAACTTTTTCCTTGGGCACATTTATTAACTTGTCTGTGTGAAGAAACGATTTTGTGCACTTTAAATTTCTGTACCATGAGATAAAAGAATTTGACATTTCAATACTTCTCATAGAAAATAAAAATCCTCTTCTCGAGGGAAATATGTTCATTTTTCTCACTGTCTGCAAGGATAATCTGATGTACCAAACAATGGACTTCACAGTCAGAAAACCAATCCACCTTTCCTTTCTATAGTGAGATTCTTTTGTTGCACCACCAAGTCCTTGGTCAGACACAATTAAAATCATTTTGATAAAAGTAAAAAAAAAAAGTCATTATTTCATAACATAGTACTAGCACAATAACTTATTGAGCATGGGCAAAACTCACATGGCCAGGGTCTCTACACCACCTTTCTACTTTTTATATTTTTACATTTTCTGATAGACACTTAAATGTTGATATTGTGTGGTGCAGTGGAAAGGTTTGTTATTTAAATAGGCAAAAGATCATGGTTTGAAACTCAATACCCATATATTTATCACATTTTTGGGCTCAATAAAAAAAATCAAAATTGAAACAATTTTGGTCAAAACTAATTATGAAACCTCTGGCTTTAACATATTATAATTTGGGCATGGATGGTTATTGATCTCTATAGAGATGTGACCCCACAACATGTTGAAATTGAAGGTGATTCTTTGAGATTGTAAATGCTTTGAAGAGTAAAGACAGAAATTGTAGTTGGTATGGGCAAATGATTGAAGATGCGAAAATGATTTTAAAAATTATATAGTTATGGAAGGTAGGACATGTCAGGAGAGACAATAATAAAATTGCATACAGATTAGCAAGGGTGGCTGTGTTACATCCCTTAGAGTGGACATGGACAAATTATTATTCTATTTTCATTCATGATCTTGCATGTTCTGAAGTCATTATTGATTCATGATTTAATGATAGTATCTCTTTCCAAAAAATAAAAAAATATATACGAATTAGAACTCATTTGAGGTGCATTTCTTTGGTCATTTTCTCTGCCTAGGCCCACCTTTAGAAATACAACATGAAAATTTCAAAAAATTAGAAAAACGGACCCAACTTATAGGAATCTAAATGGGGGGTCATCTTTTATAATTGATACATAGAACCGCCTTTAGTAATTACAATGTGGGCTACCTTTATAAATTGTTACACATGGTCAACTTTAAAAATTACAACATGGGACTGAACTTAAGAATTATAGCAAGGACTATTTTGTACGAATTATAACATAAGGCCCACATCTAAGGAATTAGAAAATGGGCCCACCTATAGGAATTAGAACAAGGACACACATAAGAATTGTTATGCGTGGGTTCATCTTAATGAATTACAACATGTGATCACCTTTACCTTCATACGAATGACAATGAGGGCCAACCTTTATAGGGATTAGAATGTGGCCCAGCTTTGGTGAGTTTGAGCATGGAGCACAACTTTAGGAATTTACAAAGTAGGGCTACCATTTATTCTAAACATGGGCCCCACCTTTTTGGAATTATGATAATTGGTGCTCATCTTTAAGACGTCACAACATAGGACCCATCATTTGCATCATTTTGAAGACTTTTCTAGATCATTTCTCATTTAAAATACTCATAAACTTAATATTGTCCAGGAAACATAATTTTGGATTGCCTACGTTTCGCTTTAGTTAGAAAAAGCTCTACCATGTAAAGCAGCCTAGTTTTTTTAAGAGGCCAAAGTTCAAAGGTCAAGCTAGTTGGGATGGAGGTTGTTCAAGCCCTACCCTTAGCATATGTTAGTTGTGCCCAAGATGACTTATTCTACCTAGGGCTTTATTGAGCCCTTAAAAGCCAGGGCTTTTAAGAGAAAACAGAATCTATTTTAAACCTACTATTATCCCGTTCTTTTTTTTTCTTTTTTAATTTGAACTTGGCTACCAAAGAATTGCAACAATTTAAATAGTAATAGATGAAAAATCTTACTTTAATACAACTAGGGTTACAAATGGGTCGGTTCCAGTCAAAGGCCATAGTGGACTGGAATCGAAATCATTAATGCGAAGATGGATTCGGAATTAGAACCAGATCGGAATTAGTTTCCTAGTTTTGGAACCGATATTGTTTATAAGAATATGGAACTAGAACCGAAACCAGTTCCGTGTATTTGGGTTCTGGTTCAAGTTTGCGTAGAGAATACTTTGGAGAAAACTTAATTTTTAGAAAAAATTCTCAAAAACTAAGGTAATATGTTATGTATTGGGTCCACTAGTCAAAACCAAGGTGAAAGCAAACTCAGAACCATTTATGTCATGAGTCAAAAATCGGATCTAGATCTGGACTAATTTACTTTTCAACACTTAAATAAGGACCCAAATCCGATTACTAACAAGTCGAAACTTCCAGGTAATTGAAGAATCAGAAACCCTTTACACCACTACGTACAACTTGATTAAATGGGTTGATAGTTAGGTAATCATATACTATCCAATATTGGAGGACTATATGATGATATTTGTGAATGTTAGCTTTTGACTCATCAATTTATGCACTTAATTTAATGAATTGCAATGGATTCTCATAAATTAAATACTAAAACAAATGGAACCTATATAAAAGAAAAGAAAAAAAATTGTTGTAGAACTTCCTTTACAGCATGCCATTGGGATTTGCAGCACTTTTACTTTTTAACCAGTGGCTCATCCAAGAGGTGGACCTTTAGAGTTTAATCTGAATGAGGCTAAACGTTAGACCCAATAATTAAAAAGAAGCAATTCCATACTATTAAAGATTTCCATAAATCATGCTCAACTAAACTTACATATACATAAATTGAATGTGGATATGTCTTTTTTTAGATAAAACTAAAACTCAAATTGAAAAAAAGAAAAATCACAAATCATGCTCAAATAACCCACATATACAACAATTAATTATAGATATTCCATTTGAAAAAAAGAAGAGAAGAAGAACGAGAATCATGCACTGTTTATTTGCACAAATATTATACATGAATCACAGAAACAGCCATATAAAATAATTAATATAAAAATTAGTTAAGAACTCACATAAAAATCATGTTCAAATAAATCCATATATATGATTAAATAAATTAACCTATATAAATTAAAAAAAAAAAGAGATGACTGGACCGAGGATAGCATTGTCCAAGCCGGGCTCTCAAATTAGCAGGCCTCCAAAAATTTTATTCAAGCCAAGAGCGGGATCTTTTTAAGAAAAATAAAAGCCATCATTTTACAGGCTTTCTTTTAAGGGCCGGGCCGCTGGGTAGCGCTAGATACCTGGGTCAAAGGTATAAATTGTTGATAGCATGTCCTATTAGGATGCTCGCTCCGGTAAATGGAAGTTTACTCGTGCGTTTCCCTTACAACGCTCGAATGGTCACGCGAGGAAACTAATTCTCGAGCGAGCACCAATTTTGAGTCAAGTGAGCTTCTTATACTAACATATTATGTAACACTCCGACCCGAGTTGATCCGGATTAGTGCGTATTGCGTGTGTTTTATCGCTAAGAGTGTTTAGATTTTGTTTTCCTTTGGTTTTGACTCGTAGAGAGATCGTTGGGTTGAGTTTGACTTGGTCTAAGTAGATCGAGCCCTTTTTCGTAATTTTGGCTTTTGATTGACCTTGTCAGTTTCGCGTCATTTTGACGTCAGCGCGTGTATTTCGTCGAGCTTGTCGATTGTCGTAACTGTCTTGGATCCGAATGAGTTCGTTTGCTTTTGTTGGACCGTTATTTGACTCAAACTGATAATTGTATAAGCTATTTGGCCTTAAATGTAATTTGGACTCAAATTATGTATAAATATCCCACCAACTCTCCCATTTCTCTCGATCGTCTCTCAGCTCACTCTCTCACGCTCCAGCTCGTCTCTCTCTCGTCAGCTCTCTTTCTCTCCTTCTCCTTCACTGTTTCTCTGTTTGAGGGAGGAAGAAAGGAGCTCGTCAGTGTGTGTGATCCCGGTGGACTGAGCCAATCAGCATGTGGATTTCGTCCGTGAGGCAAGTATAAGCCCAAGATGTGTGAACACCGATTGATAGTGGTTTGATTGTTGTGTTTTTATGCTTCATTGTGTTTCTCAGTATTAGACAGCCCCATTCAATTCATTTCACTGTTATGTTTCGGTTTCCAGCCATTTCGCACACTTTCTGTATGACTGTGACAATTTCAGGAAAATGAGTCCGTGCACTCACGGCTACGCCGTGAAATGTGCTACGGCTAAGCCGTAAAATGGCTTACGGCTAAGCCGAGATCCAGCCGTAACCCAAACCGTAGAACAGTACAGACTGTTAGCTGAAAATAACTGGATGTTGGCAATTTGCCATTCTTCTACGGCCCAGCCTGATCTAAGCCGTACATTGTCTTACGGCTAAGCCGTGGACCAGGATACGGCTGAGCCGTAGAGCAAAATACGGTTGAGCCATAAATCCGGGTGGATATTTGGGAAACCTCAGCTCAGCCGCAGTGTATATTACGGCTAAGCCGTAATATGCCTCGGCTAAGCCGTAAGGTCACCTACGGCTACACCGTGAACCCTGAGAAGTGAATGAAAAGGATTAGGTTTAAGCAAAAGACCGTATATGACTTTCACATTAGAATGTAGCGAACCTGAATATGCCCAATGGAATGTCTGAATGACATGAATGATCTCAAGGGCTGTGAATCATTCATGCTTGTTATCCAGTTGTTTAGCACCTCCCCATGGGTGTTGGTTTAAGGGACTTCGATGCGCACTCCAGACACTGCAACACTAGACAATGGTGCATCGGACAACTTAAAACTACATCAACATGCACGGTTAGAAGCACTGGATAATTAGTGTAGGATTGGCTTGTAATTGACCTTGATTCGTATAAGCATTCTGATTTGTACAGCATATTGATTTCGGTTATGCCCTCTTATGTGTTCTGCGCTGGACCCCTCGATTCTGTGGGAAATGCAGCAACCCCAGAGCGAAGCCCGGGCGGAACCATTCTATTATTGTGTATTGTGTTTACCGTTGCTCCACTGGAGTATCAGTATCAGTTTATGTACATTCCGTATCTGTATTGCATTTCGTATCCGTATCAGTATCCGTATTATGCATTCAGTATCAGTTTATGTGATGCACTTCCTATTGTTCGTTCAGTATGATAAGTGACATGATAAGTGATAAGTGATAAGTGATAAGTGATAAGTGATCGAGGTGCATCATCCGCTTGATTGTGATTGGTATTGGCACTACTGAGCCTCAGCCTTAGGATACCCGACGGGGTTAACTTTGGTTTAGTTATGTGTTTGCCTCTGCAGAGTGTTTCCGTCCTGGGACTCCGGACCCCGGGAACTAGAGACCCATGCGTGCCCTGGCCCGGTCGCTGGTGTTCTCATTCCGTCCGCTCTCGTAAGGGAGAAAATGGCCAATGTAGTAGCCACTTTGATTGTTATCTGTTTATGATTCGTACAGCATGCTTATTCGTTGCATAAATTGTTTAGTATACGAACATGCTTTCTATGGATATTGCATTATGATTATTGTTCAGTATTATTCAGTATTAGACACGATTCGTGTTATCTTCTTGTTGGCTTATACTTTGCTAAGTCGCTGTACTTATTAGTTGTCTTTGTGTGTTGCAGGCTCAGATCCCTCTTCCGATCCTGCGTCGGTCGACCCGACTGCAGGGGAGGCTCGCGAGGCCCCCTCCGGCCTAGAGGAGTGGACTTGATCCATCCTCCAGAGTACGGTTTGCATCATTTTGTTTTCCCCATTCTTTGTGTTGGAGTCTCTTGAGGGGATTTTTCTGTACTTGTAAAGTGGGCATTGAGTGATACCTGTCTGTTGATTTTTGGATTGTTGTAAGCCCGCTTTATTTGTCATACGTTCCTGTATTTGTCATTGTTATCAGTTCATGATAGTTTGTAATCTCCTATGTCTTTTGGTATATTTGTGGTATGCCTTGATACGTACAGCTTCCGCGTTCAGTTGTTTGCACGTGTGAATGATCCCTTGTGTGTGCGTGCTTGGACGGGGTCTAGGTGTGCATGCACGGGAGTACGTGTGTCACTGGTTAGACTTCCTCTGACCCCCGGTCCCTGGGCTCGGGCGTGACATATTACCCCCAAAAATAACAAAGTGAGCTTCTTATACGGACGTAACGAGGAGCAATCGAAGGACACAAGGAGCGAGCTTCTGATAGAAAAGTAACGAGGAGCAATCAAAGGATACAACGAGCTAGAGCTTGAATACACGCAACTCAGCCCACCACTATGGATTCGATTGGTCTAACCTGTTATGCAGTTATCTTACCTGCCATTTTTGGCATCCTGCAACTGATATACCATGGTGGAGGTGGAGGTGGAGATGGAGGTGGAGGTGGTGGCTTCAAAGTAGAATATCACTGCCATTTGCAGAATACAATCTCTCTCTGTGCATCCATGGCCCTCATCACCCTTACAAGTTGCAAGCCCCTCCCCTTTCTGTTGGGAAAAGAGAAAGAAACTAGAAGAACAAACAATCCACACAAATAGACACAGATTTACGTGGTTCACCCGATGTGGGCTACGTCCACGGAGATTCAAACCTGTTTCACTATTGTTAGAGATCACCCACGAGAAGAACAGTCCTCTCCTCGTGATTACAAGAGCACACAACTCTCCTTTGGTTCTTCTCTGCAGAAAACCAACTCTCTCTTTTCACCACCCACTCAGAATAACAAAAGCCCTAATAAATAGTAACCCTAAGTCATAACAACCGTCGGATCTGCCCTTATAACAAAGGGTCCAGATTAAACCGACTTATTACACAGTTACCCTAGATCAGGCTTCACTGACCCATCAATCTCCCACTTGAAGACTGATCACACTGAATGTCAGTAACAACAACAGAACACAGGTTCAAATCTCATCACCTTGTCTTCAAACAAGAAGTCCAACTGAGACTGAGCACAGCCTTAGTTTCTCGATGTGCACCACCTTTGTAAGCATGTCTGCTGGATTCTGGCTTGTGGGAATCTTATCCAATTTCAACACCTTTTCTTTTAGAAGCCACCGTATGAAGTGATATCTTATCCGAATGTGTTTGGTTATTGGATGAAAGGCCGAATTCTTCGCAAGATGAATGGCACTCTGACTATCACTGTACAGCTTGCTGTCCTCCTGCTTCTTACTCAACTCTTCCATTAGCTCCTGTAACCAAATCATTTCTTTGCTAGCTTCTGTATCGGCAACATACTCTGCTTCTGCAGTAGAAAGTGCAACAACATCCTGTAATTGTGATTTCCAACTGATTGCTGCACTACCCAAGATGAAGACATATCCAGTAGTACTCCTACTTCTATCAAGATCTCCTGCTAAGTCTGAATCAACATAACCCTCCAGTTTGAGTTTTGGTCCGCCAAAACACAATGCTGCATTAGTAGTTCCTCTCAGATATCTGAGAATCCACTTAATTGCTTCCCAATGTGTTTTTCCAGGGTTACCCATGAATCTGCTTACAACTCCCACTGCATGAGCAATATCAGGTCTTGTGCTAACCATAGCATACATCAAACTGCTAACAGCTGAAGCATATGGTATCTTTGACATGTCATCCTTCTCCTGTTCTGTCTTAGGAGACAACTCTTTTGAGAGTTTGAAATGGCTTGCTAGTGGAGTGCTAACTGGCTTAGCACCTTGCATGTTGAATCTGTGTAGAACCTTTTCAACATATTCTGCCTGAGACAACTTCAATGTACGATTTGTTCTGTCTCTAGTGATTCTCATGCCGAGAATTTGATTCGCAGCCCCCAAATCCTTCATTTCAAACTTCGTTGACAACTGTTTCTTCAGATTATTTATTTCTTGCATGTTTGATCCTGCAACAAGCATGTCATCTACATACAAAAGGAGAATGATATAACAGTTATCGAAGTTTTTATAATAACAACAATAGTCTGCATGACATCGTTTATAACCTGTGTTGCACATAAACCTGTCAAATTTGATATACCATTGTCTTGGGGCCTGCTTCAAGCCATATAAACTCTTTTTGAGTTTACACACCATGTCCTCCTTTCCTGAGACAGCATATCCTTGTGGCTGATACATATAGATATCCTCTTCCAAGTCACCATGGAGAAATGCAGTTTTGACATTTAATTGTTCAAGATGTAAATCTTCTACTGCCACAATGCTCAAAACACTTCTGATTGTGTTAACTTAACCACAGGAGAAAACAGTTCGGAATAATCAATACCTTTCTTCTGCTGGAAGCCCTTTGCAACTAATCTGGCCTTGTATCTCTTACTGCCATCATGTTCATCCTTCAACCTGTACACCCACTTGTTATGCAATGCTTTCTTTCCCTCAGGCAACTGAACTAAGTCCCATGTCTGATTTGACAATAATGATTGTATCTCATCTTCCATGGCTTGCTCCCACTTAGCCCGAGTATCAACCTGCATTGCCTCTTCATAACATTCTGGTTCACCACCATCAGTTAACAACAAGTAATACATTGAAGGTGAATAACGCTGTGTAGGTTTAGGAATCCTAGATGACCTTCTTACCGGTGTATGTGAATGAGGATCCACCTGTGGGTTTACATTTTCATGTGCTTCGGGTGCCTCATTTTCAGGAATGTCCTCTACATCTAGGTACTCTGTATTATCCTTTTGCACATTATCCTTGTCCTTATGCAAGACTTTCTCATTGAATACAACATTTCTACTTCTGATGATCTTTCTATTTTCTTCATCCCAGAAGCGATAACCGAATTCATCAGAACCATATCCAATGAAAGTGCATTTTCTGGATTTAGGATCTAATTTGTCCCTTTTCTCAGCATCAACATGAATATAAGAGATACAGCCAAATACTTTTAAGTGTGAAAGATTTACCTCTTTTCCACTCCAAGCTTCCTCTGGTAATCCACCATCCAAAGGTACTGAGGGCCCACGATTGATCAAATATACAGCAGTGCTCACTGCTTCTGCCCAAAACTGCTTTGGCAATCCAGCGTGCAGCCTCATGCTTCTGGCACGCTCTGCAATGGTCCTGTTCATACGCTCTGCCACACCATTTTGCTGTGGTGTATTAGGAATGGTCTTTTCTCGCTTTATTCCATTTGTGGAGCAATACTCCTCAAACTCCTTGCTGCAGTACTCACCCCCATTATCAGACCTCAGGCATTTCAATTTCAGACCTGTTTCATTTTCAACCAAAGCTCTCCACTTCTTGAAAATACCAAACACATCAGACTTGTGTTTCATAGGATAAACCCATAATTTTCTAGTAGCATCATCAATGAATGTAACAAAGTAAGAAGATCCACCAAGAGAAGATACCTGTGTTGGTCCCCACACATCCGTGTGAACCAGCTCCAATCTTTCTGATTTTGGTTTCCTCCCTACTTTAGAAAAAGTGACTTTCTTCTGCTTACCGAAAACACAGTCTTCACAGAACTCTAAGTCCAAAGACTTGAGATCTTGTAGCTTACCTTTCGAGTGAAAGATTTTCATCCCTTTCTCACTCATGTGTCCGAGTCTACAATGCCATGTGTTTGTGTCTGTGCCTTTATCTGCAACATCAATGGAATTAGTACTGCTATGAGACAAGTAAAGAGTACCTTATTTTTTACCGCGAGCAACAACCATACTCCCTTTTGTCACCTTCCAAGAGTCACCTCCGAAAGTTGTGACATAACCAGAGCTTGCAAGCTGACCAACAGATATGAGGTTTCTTCTAAGGCTTGGTACATGCCTGACATTATTCAATTGCCATGTGCCTCCGTTTGGAAATTTGATCTGAACATCTCCTTTGCCAATTATATCACAAGGTTCATCATCACCGAGATAAACTTTTCCAAAGTCACCTTTCACATAATTTTGGAGATATTCTTTGTGTGCAGTGGCATGAAAGGACGCACCAGAATCTATAACCCAAGATTCAGATTTATAATCAAAGGAAAGAATTAAAGCATCATGAACAGTATCACCTGCAACATTTGCGGAAGCATCACTATCATTGTCATTGTTACCGTTCCTTTGCTTATTTTTCTTTGGGGCTCTGCAATCCTTTTTTAAGTGTCCCTTTTTGCCACAATTCCAGCATATGATCTTGCCTTTTGACGATCTTGACTTGCTTCTTGATTTAGATCTTCCACGACTCTGACCTCTTTCAGTTTGCCTTCCCCTGTTTTCCACGTTCAATGCACTTCCTGATACCAATTGTTGTGATTATCTGACAATCACCCGTTGTGCGCATCCACGGAATCACAAGATCAACACGAACAAGCCACACACAAGAAGAGACACCGAGATTTACGTGGTTCACCCAAATAGGGCTACATCCACGGGCACAGGAGGACGAACATCTTCACTATGACAAGTAAAGCATACAAGAGATTCCTACACTCTCACCTCATCTCTCCTACGTGGTGTGGGAGCACCACGGGCAACTGCCACCGCAAGATCTAGAGTTACAGACTATACATATATATAATCTCTGCTTTCTTGGCCACTAAGAATGCCCCGGTACAATTACCAAAATACCCTTGACCTTAAATCAGTCCCTGGCTAACCCAGTGACTCATTCGGCTAAACCGGAATACAAGACATAAACCTAACACTTTCCTAACCCCTCACAATCCCACTTTTCTTTGGCATCTTGGGTTGTGCTTGTTGGAAAAATGGGTTCACAATAGTCATTCGATCAACTTTGAACCACAACAAATGTGGAATCCACTTGTCTTTTGTATCTAGTCCGGATTGTAATGTGTTCTTCTTCAGGAGTAAAACAAAAATAACCAATTACCTTGATGAAAACCATAAAGGAGTAAATGAGAAATTGACTCCAAAGTTCCCCCCTTAAACTTGGTTGAAGATGGCAAGAGACTTAACTTATAAGAAAACTAGATGGGCGGGGCCGTGTTGGGTCGGGTTGGGTCAATGTGCAAGTAGGCCCATACCCATACATAACTTTTGGCCAAAAGTCACAAAGCTTATAACAGTCATGTGTTTTCAACTCAACAATCATGTTTTTTTCCAAAAAGTCACAATCCATTCTTGAGTTGCATTACTTGGTTTAAACAGTTACATGCCTGTTTGGAATAGTTACCTTGCTAGCTATAAATAGAGTTCGGTCCATCCCACTTTTGTGTTGTGATTTTCTGACAATCACCCGTTGTGCGCATTCATGAATCACAAGATCAACACGAACAAGCCACACATAAAAAGAGACACCGAGATTTACGTGGTTCACCCAAATAGGGCTACATCCACGGGCACAGGAGGACGAACATCTTCACTATGACAAGTAAAGCATACAAGAGATTCCCACACTCTCACCTCATCTCTCCTACGTGGTGTGGGAACACCACGAGCAACTGCCGCCGCCGCAAGATCTAGGGTTACAGACTATACATATATATAATCTCCGCTTTCTTGGCCACCAAGAAAGCCCCGGTATAAGTACCAAAATACCCTTGACCTTAAACCAGTCCCTGGCTAACCCAGTGGACTCATCCGGCTAAACCGGAATACAAGACATAAACTTAACAATCTCCACCTTGGCTTGAATTCCGTACAACTCCGTACAACTTGAGCTACTAGGAGATAAAACCGGCAATGTCTTCACGTACCATTCAGCAAGGTACGTGAAGACATTGCCGGTTTTATCTCCTAGCAGCTCGAGTTGTACGGAGTTGTACGGAATTCAAGCCAAGGTGGAGATTGTTGGGTTTATGTCTTGTATTCCGGTTTAGCCGGATGAGTCACTGGGTTAGCCAGGGACTGGTTTAAGGTCAAGGGTATTTTGGTAATTGTACCGGAGCTTTCTCGGTGGCCAAGAAAGCGGAGATTATATATATGTATAGTCTGTAACCCGAGATCTTGCGGCGGCGGCGGCAGTTGCCCGTGGTACTCCCACACTACGTAGGAGAGATGAGGTGAGAGTGTGGGAATCTCTTGTATGCTTTTCTTGTCATAGTGAAGATGTTCGTCCTCCTGTGCCCGTGGATGTAGCCTTATTTGGGTGAACCACGTAAATCTCGTGTCTCTTCTTGTGTGTGGCTTGTTCATGTTGATCTTGTGATTCCGTGGATGCGCACAACGGGTGATTGTCAGAAAATCACAACAATTGGTATCAGAGCCATAACAATTGGCCTCGGCAGATTAGACTTTTTATTTCAATTCATTTTTTCATTCACATATTGATTACTGCAGTTGATTAGAAGCGCAACCTTTGATGCACTTCTTATAACATGCTTTCCTTCTCTCTGCAGCTATCCCTAATAACAAGCTAAGGTGGCTGCCCCATCTCTCCAGCATTCGCCAACTCTTTGGTATGCTGCATGATTTATATCTCTTCTACACTGACCTGAGCTTCTTTAACCATTTGTGGGGATTATGCGCTATCATTGGAAATATAGTAGTTCAGTGCAAAGGAAAGGCCCATGAAATCATCCAACGCATTGTGCCCATGAATGTCAGCACTTCATCATCAGCACAAGCAAATTTGAACTCAGAGGAGGAAGGCCAGAATAACGAGGTTTAATAGATATCTAAATACCATCTGGTATGCATGTATGTCGTGATATATTAGTTTGTCATGTCATTTCTTTGTGGCTACTTAAATTGGACTCTACAAGTTTATGTGTTTGGTGCGTAAGTTTACTTGCCAAAGAGAACTTTGCATGTGGATGGTGGTTTTAATTTGAAGTAATTTGATATCACAGTAAAAAAAAACGATGCAGAAAGAGATGTGTTATTGAGGTATGGAGGAGGAAGGCGAGGAGAGAGAGAGAGAGAGAAAGAGAGAAGGGGGTTTTATTTACTTAACTTTTTTTTTTGGATTTTCTAGTTTTCTGTTAAGTTACTTCTCTTATGTCATGTTGTTATTTATTTATTTTTCTGGTTGTGTAAGTAAGGGATCCTAGTTATGCACAAATAAATGTGTTCTGAAAGAAAATTTTAAATTTTTTAAACTTAAGTAAGTTCGATATAATTGTTTTTCTTTTTGCAGAAATACATATTTTTAGTTTTATCTTAACGTATGGAAGTTAGAGATAAATAGAGATATAGGTCTCTTTCTAACTATCTTGCTCACCTTTGGCTAGTACACACCTTCTTTACTACTTATAATAAGGATTGATTGATGATTGTTTTTACAGAAGGAGGTGCTTCACCGCTGAGAATTATTGCACCTTAGAAATTAGAGTTTGCTAGCTTAGGTGAACCCTGATTCTCTATTACTTGAACTCATATTGCATGTTTGTGTAACATTTTTTATGGAAAAGTAAATCGTTTTCCACGGAAAACTAACTTCTTATTTGTTTGATGTAACGTTTTTTCATAAAACTATTTTTTTTGCTATGCCAACTTTTTCTTTTCTAAAGTAGAAAATGGACTTCTTATATTGTGTGTGGGTGGGGGGGGGTTTGGAATTTCATTTCCACAGAACAGTTGTCCCCTAAATAATCTCATTTCCTCTTCCATTTCCACATCTCATTTTGTTGACCCTTGTTGGCAATTGGACTTCCAAGAATTTATTATGAATAACTTAATTATATAAAGGTTAAGTAAGCTTTTCATGAGAGGAGCTGCCCACCACCGTGAGGATCTATTTCCAAAGGGACAAAGTGTCACAACCCGATCCCAGAATCGGGGGTTAGAGAAGACCTAACTAATGACACATGTACTCCCGTGCATGTATACCTAGACCCCGTCCAAGTAGAGACACACAAGGGATCATTCACACTTGCAAACAAGTGTACGCGGAAGCTATACGTATCAAAGGCAAACAACAAAATACCAAAAGACATAATGAATTACAAGAGCATTAGACTGATTCCAAGAACAGTTACAAGAACGTATAACAATAAAGAGGGCTCACAAAAATCAAAATACAGATATCAATTAAGCCCACGGTACCAAATACAGAAAAATCCCCTAATAGATCCAAATTCAAAAGAATGGAGAGAACAAAATGATGCAGACCGCTTTCGGGAGGATGGATCACATCCACTCCTCTAGGCCGGATGGGGCCTCGCGAGCCTCTCCTGGAGTCGGGTCGACCGACGCATGATCGGGAGAAGGATCTGAGCCTGCAATACCAATAATAACTCATAAGTACAACAACTTAGCAAAATATAAGCCATAAGAAGATAACACGAACTGTATTTAGAAATGACCAAAAGTCAAAATGCAAGGATCCATAATAAGTATGTTAGTATACTAGGCAAATCATGCATGTGAATACATACGCTAGCAGAATCAGAAACAGATAACTGTCAAAGTGGCTGCTACATTGGCCATATTCTCCCTTTCGAGAGCAATCGGAAGGAGAACACCATCGTCCGGGCCAGGGTACGAATGGGTCTCTAATTCCCGGGGTCCGGAGTCCCAGGACAGAACACTTTGCAGAGGCAAACACATACACTAAGCCAAAGTGAACCCCGTCGGGTATCCTGAGGCTGAGGCTCAGTAGCGCCATACATAAACAATCTCAATCAAAGTAAATGATGCACATCAAGTAATATCACAGACAGATCTCACATATCACAAGCTATCACAATAACGAACAATAGTAAGTGCATCACATACTGCTACTTAAGACGAATAACAATACGAATAACCAATACAAAGAAGCACTGACGAATGAGTACCAATAACAAATAATCACTGACTCAAGTACTCTACTAGAGCAATAAATACATAGTAGTGGATTAGTCCTGCCCAGGCTTTGCTCTGGGGTTGCTGCATTTCCCACAGAATCGAGAAGTCCAGCGCAGAACACATAAGATGGCAAAACCGAAGTCAATATGCTAGACAAATCAAAGTTACTTGACGGATCAAGATCAATTACTAACCAATCCTAACTTAATTAACCAGTATTTCAAACCATGCATGCTGATGTAGTTTTAAGGTATTCGATACACAGTTGTTCAATCACAAAGTGCTGCATTCGATCCCGAATGTGTATCAAAATCCCTTAAATCAACACCCATGGGGAGGTGCTAAACAACTGGATAATAGACATGAATGAAACACAGCCCTCGAGATCATTCATGTCATATACAGTCTCTTTCTTAAGCCTAGTCTTTTTATTCAATTTTCAGGGTCATACAGTGTAGCCGTAGGTGAACATACGGCTTAGCCGTAGACATCTTACGGCTTAGCCGTAATCTGCACTGCGGCGGAGCCAAGGTTCCCCAAACTGTTCATCTGCATTTACGGCTCAACCGTAATTTACTCTACGGCGCAGCCGTATCCTGGTCCACGGCTTAGCAGTAGTACAATGTACGGCTTAGATCAGGTTGGGCCGTAGAAGAGTAGCAATTTGCCAACTCTCAGTTATTTCAGATGTCACCCTGTATTGATCTATGGTTAGGGTCACGGCTAGGTCTCGGCTTAGCCGTAAGACATTTCACGGCTCAGCCGTAGCACAGTTCACGGTTTAGCCGTGAGTGCGCTAAGTCAATTTCCTGAAATAGTTACAGAAACACAGAAATGGCTAATTCTCTACTGATAACAAAATAATAAGAACAAAACTAACTCAATTGAGCTGTATATCCAAAATCCATACAAGAAGAGTAGAATATATACACAATCAAAGCAATACCAATCAGTGTTCATACTACTTGTGCTTATACTTGCCTCACAGTAAAAATCCACACACACCGGTCATTGACTTGGCTCAATCCACTGGAACACACACATAAGCTGACGACTCTGCTCCCCTTCTTCCTCACGTACACCAAACAGAAAGGAAAGGAAGAGAAAGAGAAAGAGAGCTGAGCGAGGGTGAGAGGCAAACCGAGAGAAAGATCGAGAGAACTGTGGTAGGTAGGATATTTATAAAAGAAAATGAGTCTAAGTCCAAATATGTTAAACAATTTCCAGCTTGAGTCGATTGACAATCCAACGAGAGCAAACGAAATCATTTGGATCCAAGACAGTTACGAAGATTGACAAGCTCAATGAAATACACGCGATGACATCAAAATGACGCAAAATTAACAAGATCCAACAAAAGCAAAAATTACGAAAAAATGGCTCGAACTACCTAGATCAAAACCAACCAAACTACCTATCCATGACTCAAAACCAAGGAAAAGCAAAATCAAAACACGCTAAACACCAAAATCACACGAAATTACCCACTAATCTGGATCAAATCGGGTCGGAGTGTTACACAAAGTGAACGGGCAAGAGAAAAAAAGACGATTTCACTGTTCAGATTGCAAAGATGGCAGACAGAAGAGAGCATGACACCAATGTTTTGTGCCCAATTATCAATTAGGAGTCTCCTAAGCATTAATCTCCAAGAGAAACAAGAGAGTCTAGGATTCAGAAGATGATGCCAGATTAAGTGGGCCCAAGGCTTGATGCTTGATCTTGAGTGAACTAATCCCCAAGGTCCTTTGAGGGAGAGCTCGGCAATGGAGGAGATGTTGAGAACTAAGGAATCATTAGCCTACTGATTGATCTGGATAGCTCTAGCTTTGACAAGGAAGTTTGCAACTTCGGTAGGGAGGTGTTGGGGGAAAACCCAATTGTTTTCTTCAATGATATGAGAAAACTTTGATATCACGAGGGAAAGAAATGTGGGGAAATTTGTTTGCAATAGATTTGTTGTTCAGCCACCTATCATACCATAAGTTGATCTTTGAACTATTTCCAATTATCCACTTGCAGTTGTACTTGAGCAGGGGACCTAGTTTCCGAATGAATTTCCAGATGCAAAAGCCCAAACTTATGTTATTGTGATCCCATAAGAAAGAATGCTTGAAATATCTGTTGCACAACCAAGCAGCCCAAATTGAAGAAGAAAAAGAGGCAATCCAAGCAAGCTTTAGCAAACTGGCTTTATTGACATCGACAAGATTACACAAACCAAGGCTACCCTCTGATTTAGGCAGGTAGATATTATTCCAACTGACTTTGACTTTCCTCTTATTATCACCACCAGACCAAAGGAAAGAGTTAATAAGCCTCTCAATGTCACCCACCACTTTAGAAGGGATAAGGAAGACCATCATGCAGTAAAGAGATATGGAGCTTAGCACATGCTTAACCAAGATGAGCCTTTCGGCGAAAGATAGCAATTTATTCTTCCAACTGACCAGTGTCTTCTGAATGTTATCAATTAGGAAAGAGGAGTGAGCTCTCTTAGGGTCACCCATGAATATAGGGGTACCTAAATATTTCCCAAGGTTAGAGGCTGGCTGAATACTCAGGGTGGAGAAGATGATTCTCTTTTGTCTTAAGTTACAGCGGCCACAAATATATTACTTTTCTGCAAGTCAAACTTCTGACCCAAGGTAGCTTGGTAAGAGATCGTGAGAGTTTTCTGAGAGGATATGGAATTGTGGTTGGCTCTCATGAATACCATGATGTCATTTGCATAAAGAAAGTGTCTGGTAACTGGGTCAATGTTTGAGATAGGCAGAATACTACCTTTAGAAACCGAGTTTTAAGGTTGAGGCTTAAGATTTTGTCAGCCAAAATGAAAAGGTAGGGGAAAGAGGGTCACCCTATCTGAGAATACAACCAGCAGAAAAGAAACCACAAGGAACTTTATTAACTAACGTCGACCCTTTAGTCGTACAAACACATTCAGAGATCAATTTAATCCAAGAGTCAGAGAACCTAAAGAACTTGAGGGCCTTGAACGGGAAAGGCCATTCAAGTTTGTCAAAAGCTTTAGATCCAGCTTTATGCATATAGAGCCAAGCTTTGAATTGGCGTTGACTTTCTGGAGGAGCTAATGGGCTGGGACAATGTGTTGATGAATGGACCTCTCCGTTATGTAGGTTGCCTGGTTTTTTGCAATAAGGGAGGGGATAATATGGGAGCCTATTAGCCATGATCTTGGAAATGATCTTATAAGAGAAATTTAGAAGGCTAATTAGGTCTAAAGTCTGCAAAAGATGAAGGAGAAAAAGTTTTTGGGATAAGGGGGATCATGTAAGTGTTAGAAGCTGTAAGGATTTCACCTGAGGAGAAGAAGTGACAGATAGCCCGGTAAACATCTTTAGCAATGATAGGCCAAGCAGAAGTGAAGAAAATGCCAGCGAAACCATCTGGCCCAGGGGCACTTTGTGAGTTAAGTGCAAAGACCGCATTCTTGGTCTCATGTTCAGATGGCACAGCAGAGAGAACTTCATTTTCTAAGGAGGAAACTCTTCTCACGGGGTCTGGGATATCGAAAATGGAGCTCATCTCAGAAGAACCAGGGGGCTGTAAAAGGGAAGAAAAAAACCTAACAGCTGCTTGTTTGATTTGCTCTTCATCAAGTAAATTGATGCCATTGTCCATGATGGATAAAATTTGCTTTGATCTACTCCTCAACTTGGCATAGGTATGGAAAACTTTAGTGTTTTGGTCCCGTTCCTTGAGCCAGTTAATTCTAGCCTCCTGCTTCTAATGAATCTCTCTTGCCTGAAAGGCATTGTGTAGATTGGTTTTAGCAGAAAGCAAGAGGGCAGCAGCGGAGTCATCAGGATTAGAATAAAAGTCCAACTGGGTGTGAAACAAAGCTTCTTCAGCAGCTTGAATGCCAGAGTTAAGATTGCCAAACACTTCAATATTCAATTTTTTCAAAAACATTTTCACTGCCTTAAGCTTCTGGAAAAGAACAAATTGAGGGTTCCCCTTAACTTCCGTCTCTCAAATATGGTTAACAACCTCCAAATATGAGAGATGATTGATCCACATGGCTTCAAATTTGAAAGGACTTCTTTTGACCTGAATCTGATTAACATGAGAGAGTAGCAAAGGGCAGTGATCAGAAGAAATCCGGGACAAGTGATTTACCACTGGGTCATGGAAGGAATCAATTCATCTATAATTGGCTAATGCACGATCCAATCTAGCACAAACCAGCGATCTACCACTTCTGTTGTTTGACCAAGTGAACTTGCTCCCCTTGAAGCCCAAGTCAAAGAGCATCATTCGATTGAACTCATTCATTGCGGCATTTTTTGAGGGGGAAAAGCTGAATTTTTCTTTTGACAAAGACATGGCATTGAAGTCACCAAGCACACACCAGGGCAGATGGTTTGCATTAGCACAATCCTCCAAATAAATCCATAGGGTTCTTCTTTGGATGTAGCTAGTAGAAGCATAAACAGCAGTTACGAGACAAGGCTGACTCAAGCCAATTTTAGAGACATGGATGGACACATGTTGGGGGGATGAATCCACAAGATTGATATTAATGTCTGTGGATTTGGCAATGCACCAAATGGAAGGGATTAGTGGAAGTAGCTTCATGGTTTGTAGTAGACAACTCAAGCCCTGAAGTATGTAATACCTGATGGACCTCAAAGCCAGAAGCAAGGGAAGCCTCACGAACTGATGCAAGCACCACAGCATGGTCTAGAGCTTTGTCCTTGTCCTGATTGGGCAGTGGGAGGGGCACAGTGGGAGCAGTTGTGGCCGTAGGAACAGGGGAAGCAACTTGACAGAATGGCGATTTACCCAGAATTCCATCTTTACAGTGACTGGAAGTGGGAGGATAGCATTTACCCTCATCATGTGCAATGGAAAAACAATAAGAGCGGGGAGGTTTTCATTGGAGACCTCGATCTCTGTAAGTCAAGATTTTTTTTAAAAGCTGTGACGTCATCCAACTTCAGTGGATGACCAACAGAGCTAGCCAGAGATAGCAGAATGTTTCTACTCCAACAGTAATAGGGGATGATGCCCTTCAGACAAATCCAAACTGGAAGAGAGGAAGGCCATTCAGGCAGATCTTTCTAAGGTGACCAAGGTAGGAGATGGAGTCTTTTTCGGTGAGGGAGAGAAGAGGAGGTTTGTGCAGCTGCCAAGAGACCTTGAGGTGTTATTCTAGCCATTCAATCGTCAGCCGTTTCCCGGAGAATTTGCCAATTGCAGCGAAGGAGAAGGAATTCTAACTGGAAGCCACCATGGAGGAGGGGATTTTCAGGGTTGGTATACCATCTTTCCATGTGGTTTGGGGGTAGATTGGAGGTAAGATAGCTTCTTGAGAGGAGAAGAGGCTAGCAAACGATTTGTTAGGGAGATATGCAGTAGTGTGGAGACGTTGCTGCGACGGAACCCATCTTCGTTTTTGAGGAGTTGAAGGAGATCTACGCTCTGTTGACGTCGGCCAGGTTCCACAGCAGCAGTATTTATCGGTTCTCCAGATCAGAAAGTGAAGATAAGGGACCTGGGGGAGATGGATCCGGAGGTTTGGACGGCTGCTGGGCGTTTTTAGCTTGATTTCAAGGGGGGTTTGGGTTAGGGCTTGTCCTTCCCCCTTTTTTTGGCCACAGATAGAAGGGACGATCTGTCAATTTCATGTAACAATTTCTTATGGCCTATCTGCTCTTTTGGCTGTCGCAAACGTGATAAACAAGGTACGGTTATTGTTTTCTTCTCTACGTTTTTTGTCGTTTGGCACTCTAGGAATACCAGTAAATTTGAAAATAAAGTCTCTTCTACCAGAACCTCCGGGTGTTCCAGCTAACTCCATCTTTGTAACACCTCCGCTCGTTGCCATTTTTAACATTTTGAGGGCAGCTCCCTGAAATTATTTTTGGCTTCTTCTTGCTCAGGCTTGTTGAGCTTGGTCTCCTAAATTTTCTTGAGATGGTTTTGTATCTTCCTTGAGAGCTTTTTTTTTTCAACTCATTCCCCTTCTTCTTTTTAATATAATTTGCCTTTTAGTGAAAAAAAGGGATAAATTTTTCATGGAAAACTATTGTACCGTATATAAAAAGTTGGTTTTTAATAAGAAATCTATAGCTGTACTAAACAATATTTATATCATTTAATTAAAGAAAAATACTTCGCACCAAATATGAATTTTATGATTTCACGAAACTTCTTTTCTGAGATATCCAAGTATTATGAAAATTATTGATGTGGCAATTTTTTCTTTTCGCAGAAATAATCTTTACACAAATATGCCCATAAGAAATCTTGAGGCTCGATGGCACTCATTATAAAAAATTTAAAACACCGAATAAATGTCCCCTTTTGTATAGGCCTATTTCTATTGGAGTAAAGTTTGGATGAGCTCAGAAGGAGGGCAACCAATTGGTTGCACACTCTACCCTAAGGAGTTTTTTTTTTTTTTTTTTTTGAAGTATAGATATTATGAGTTGCTATGCTTGATGAGTTTGGATTTTTGGAGGTCAAACCGATAACAGGAGGAAGCACATGACCAAAGACCGTCTCATGTACGTTTGAAGGCACAAAATTTTTTTTTTCCCAGCCAAATAAAATCTTGACCATGTATGGAATAGGTCTATATATGCAGATATGAAGTAACCTAGAAGAGTAAAACCAGACCCAAGTCATGTTATGGTCTACCACTACGTATCCCAGATCTTGTCCTCTGATCAGGACCCCATGGTAGTGTTACAGGTTGAAGCTTATGACCATACATGGCTTGATAAAAACAATCCCTATTTGATCTATCCCATGCTCAAATCTAATTTTAGATCTGAATCTAGGCCAAGCACATACAATCAAGCAAAAGAACAAGCAATCACACGCATAGAAGATACAAGGATTTACATGGTTCGGCCAGATTGTTTACGTCCACTGGCACGAAGATTTCACTATAAAAAAATTTCTCTGTCACCACTTACAATGTTTTCTCTGTATTTCCTTCTCCCCCTTGCTATATCGCTTGGTTATAAAGAATAAATCATCAAAGAGAATATGTAATAAATTAGCCCTAATGTAAACTACTCATAGGCCAACTTTTTAAGCTAAACCCAACATCTAGAATGCTTGTCATATAAATATTTAATTGGGTCAATAACCATTAAATGTTTCAGACCTAAGCCAATGACATGCCCTCGTCTAAATTTTTCTTAGACCCATTAAGTAAAGGTTTGGGATGTTCTCAGCTCTAACAACCATGTTGTAGGCCGAGTCAGCTCATGATTGTATTATCTTGACCTAAATAAGAGAACTTCTTGTTTAAAATAAGTCAATTCCGGTGCAGCTTCAGTCAAAATCGAAACAAAGGTCCCTCAGGATAGGAGTTATTAATTTGTAGTTGAACTATTTGTGATGTGGAAGTTACAATATGCAGTCCGGATCCACCATCTGTGTCTATTAGAAGCTTCCAGTGTAAAGAGTGTCCAAGGCTAATAAATGAAATTCAAACCTTTCAAGATGAATGTCATATCTTCCCATGAAATATTCTCAAATTTCACTTCAATAGAAGTGTGCTCATTGTCAAATCAAGTTCATTACTCATAACAAGATTAACGCATATGATTAGTAGTACTCAAGATTGTACAAATCACATTGTTGATTATAGATTAACACTATGATTAGTAGTACTCAAGATTATACAAATCACACTGTCGATTATATCTTCAATTTGATGGTGGGTGCACTTTGTTTGAAGTGAAGTCTGAAAAACATCCCATTGAAGTGGGAGACATTCATCTTAAATGGTCCCAATTATCATTTGTGGGCTCTACGGTGGAATTATAGACATGTGTACAAATACAGGACTAGATAAATGTAGGTTTTGATATAAAAGCTGGAGATTGATGCTTCTTACAAATGCCTCTGTTTTTCGCACTTCCGATAGTATGAGTTTTATCCTTTGTTTTTTTCCAAATGGAATGTGTGTGCAACCTACAAGGTAAGCCCATAGGCGCCCAGTCTGTCCTCGTAGATGTCAGGGGCACTTCTTCTCCTTCTAACTACACATGTACCGGGTCAACGGGCTAATCCGGGTTAAGTGGGTCAACCTTAGCCTAACCCCTCTTCTTATAGGCTAGGAACATTGGACTCGTGACTAATTCGAATATATCAAGGCTCAAGTTTAACGGGTCGGTCCAGCGGGTTGGGTCACATCACCGGCTCTAGTTTCTTCTCGTGTGGACACGCTCGGTCTCTTTCATGTGTCACAAAACCGTTTATATTGGATTAAAAAATAGATATCTAAGTCATTTCTTTATGGCTACTTAAATTGGACTTTTCTAAGTTTACGTGAAAGAAAATGATGGAGACAGAGACCAGCGGGGTTTGGAACCCATTTTGTCGCCGCGGAAAATGTAATGATTGGGACAAGGAAACCAGTTTTTTTTATTCCCCGATTCTGGTTCATGTCTCTCAGCGCAGATTTATATATTGACAGCCATAGACCTGTAAGTTGGAACTTAACCGCACTTACTTTTTTTTTTTTAGCTTTTATATATAACCCCTTGAGGCTTTTAAAGGATTCTCAAATGGGTTCCCTTTAGTTTTAGTATTCATAAATTGTGCTTTGCCTCTTCATTTTAATACCTTACATATAGCTTAAATCAATAGCATTCAAATTACCATAATTTCTCATAGTAGAATGCCACATTTGTTTATCTCTTTTATAGTTTTATCTATATATATAATTTCAAAAGATTAAATTTATTTTTCTCTAAAGCTTATAACATAAATAATTACATTTAGTGGTAACGAATAACTTTACATATTTAAGTCCATTTTTCTCAATATAGAGCTCATTTCGTTAAATTAAAATCGATTATGATAACTATCAACACATGTATTTATAATGAGCTATAACAGATCAAATCCGTGCATGGCCTATGATAGGGTTGATAAAAGTTTCAAAATACATGATGATTAGACTTCATATTTATCAAAGAGTTATTGAAAGAGTGGCCATTGAAATGTAGGATTAAATAATGGTGTTTTCGTGACTTATAATTTACTCATTATTGTTTAATGGATGTACGGGCAAAATTATCATTTTCAATATAAATTCAAGACATACTACCCTATTTTCATTAGAAATACTGATTTTGGTGACATGTAAGGCATTAAAATGAAAAATGGGACCCTATTTATAAATTCTGAAACACCAAAGAGATTTATTTACAAATCTTAAAAACCTTGGTGGATTAAAACAAAAAAAACTCTATTTTATGTTTCCATAGAATCTTTTTCACTTTTCTGATGTTTTACTCGTGCACGTATCCCAGTCAATTGGGAGCACCCTTGCTCCGGTCAAATGGTCATTTCCCTTCTCGAGGGAGTACAATTCTTCTTCTTATAAAGAAGTAATAAGGATTGAAACTCATAGCATATATACAAAGAGCTTGAAGACGCAATGGCTTCGATTGATCGTAGCTGTTTTGCAGTTATCCTGGCTGCCATTTTCGGCATCCTGCAAATCATATATCAAGGTGGAGGTGGAGGTGCAGGCTTCAAAGTAGAATAACCACTTCCATTTGCAGAATACAATCTCTCTGTGTGCATCCATGGCCCTCATCACCCTTACAAGCCGTAAGCGCCTCCCCTTTCCAAGCCCCTTCAAAATCCCACTTTTCTTTGCCATCTTGGGTTGTGCTATCCTTCTGTCTGCAGTTATCCCTAACGACATGCTTCGGTGGCTGCCCCATCTCTCCTGCATTCGCCCACTCTTTGAGCTACTGCACGACTTGTATCTCTTCTTCACTAACATGCGCTTCGACCAATTGTGGGAACTGTGTGTTCGCATTAGAGATGCATTTGATCAGTGCAAACGAAAGGCCTATGTAATCATCCAACGCTTTGTGCTCATTAACCTCGGCACTTCATCATCAGCACAAGAAAATTTGAACTCAGAGGAGGACGAGCAGAATAATGAGCTTTAAAGATTATCTGGTATGTTGTGATGTAGTTTGTCATGTCACTTCTTCATGGCTACGTAAATTGGACTTTCCAAGTGTATGCGTTCTAGTGCGTTAAGTTACTTGCCAAATAGAACTTTACATGTGGAAGTTGGTTTTAATTTGATATTACAGTAATGAAAAACGATGCAGAAATAGTTGTGTTATGTGGGTGCACACACACAGAGGATATTCTTATTTTTATTTTTCATTTTCTGTTTTAGCTGTTATGTTGTTTCTCTGATGTTAATTTTTCCTTTTCTGGTTGTATGGAAAGGATCCTAGTTTTGCACAAATAGATGTGTTATGAGAAAAAAGATATTTTTTGTTCTTATTTTAATGGAGAATATTCATGTGCATTTGTCCCTCACCATTTTTTCCATAAGAACTCTAGGTAAGATCCATTGTATGATTTATTCAAATGGACCACACACACAACCCCATTGAATTGAACCTATTACTAATTTTTTGTCAAATCCGAATTTATTGGACCATTGGATCAACTATGCGCCCATTCGAATAGAATGAATTTGTAGGTCATAGATGAAGGGGTTAGGAACATGTCATTGGGGCCAAACTTGGTATCTAGAGTGGTCCTGCATGGATCTTTTTATCCCCCCCCACCCCCTCTCATCCATTGGTGGGGTCCACCATGAGCCCCACATAGGAGTATGCACGGTTCCATGGTAAGGGATATATGCCCATGAATATCCCTTTATGTTAATTTATATAGAAGTTAGATATATATGTCTTTTACGGGAAAATATATTATTAAATTGAGGATTTTCTGAAAAAACCCTATATATGTTCATTACACGCGATTAAACTTTTATTGAGTATGTGCACTAGTCTCGTGGACCTAATTTTGTGAAGAAAAAAATTTTGCATGCTGGACTAAGTGATGCACATATAAAAAAAAAAAAGAGAGTTTCTGCAGCGAAGAAGAGAGGAGAAAGGAAAAAGAAGAGAGAGAGGAAGAAGTGAATAAGAGAGTAGAAAGGAAGAAGAAGAAAGAGGAAGAAAGGAAGGAATAAAGGAAGAAGAAGAGAGAAGAAAAAAGGAAGAAGAGGAGACGAGAAAGAAAGAAGAAGAGAGAGAGGAAGAAAGGAAGAAGAAGAGACAAGAAAGGAAAACGAAAAGAGAGAGGAAGAAAGGAAGAAGAACATAGAAATGAAGAAGAAGAAAGGGATAAAGGAAGAAGTAGAACAGAACAGGAAGAAGAGACAAGAGAGAAAGAAGAAGAACCCAAAAAAAAATGTATGTATGGCTAAGTGACAAGCACATACAAAAAAAAAAAAAAAAGAGTTTTTTCCTTCTTTCTCCTCTCTTCTTCTTCCTTTCTCCTCTCTTCTTTTTCTTTTCTCTCTTTCTTCTTCCTTTATTCTCGACAAAACTTTTTTTTTCACAAAATCAAGCCCGGGGGACCCAATTAGTGCATGTACTCAATAAAGGTCTTACTGTGTCTAATGAACATATATAAGGTATTTTCCCTTAAAATCCTCTATTAAATTTTGTTGTCATTTATGGAAGATAGAGATATACACCTCCTCCTAGCAATTTTGCTCCAGTAAACACTCACTAACACTTTGTGAGTCTGTTACATCTCTAAGTCGTACACTATTTTTACGCTTATAACAAGGATTGATCTCTAATTATTTCTATGGAGGAAAGTCCTTCACTATGTAGAATTATGACACTTAATTTGAAAATTAGAGTTTATTAGATTAGGCGAGTCCTGATTCTCCATTGTTAGAAGTCATAAGAAGTCTTGGTACTTATCAAAAACTTAAAATACTAAATAAATGTCCCTCTCATGTATGGGCTCAACTCCTGTTAGAGTGAAGTTTGGATGGGCTCATACAAAACGAGGGCACCCAATTATCTGGACACTCTATTCTTGCTTTCTTAATGTGTAGCTATGCTACTGCTAAAAAAAAAGAGTAGCTATGCTTGCTTGATGAGTGGGAATTTTTCAAGATCAAACTGGTACCAGGACGAAACACACGAAACACATGGCAGAAGCCAATCTCATGTCTACTTGAAGGCCGAGTTTTTTTTTTTTTTTCTGTTTTTTTTTTCACCCAATTAGAACCCTTCACGTGTATGGAATAGGTCCTAGAACCGAAAACCAGACCCAAGTCATGTGATGGTCTGCCACTGCCCATCCCTGAACTTGACATCTTGTCCTCCGATCTGGACCCTTGGCTAGCGTCACAGGTTCAAGTCTAAGACTATATGTATAACATGGCTTGATCAAAACGATCCCTATTTGATCTACTTCATGCTCGAATCTAACTGGCTAGTCACACCAAGATTTAGTTGGGTCAATAACCATTAAATGTTCAGACCTAAACCAGTGACATGCCCTGTTCAACTGTTTATTACACCCATTAAGTAAAAGTTTGGGACGTTCTCTGCTCTGACAACCATGTAGTCGGCCGAATCAGCTCATGATTTCAGGCCCAGTAGGATTACTTCACACATCTGTTGCATAATCTTGACCTAAAATAGTGAACTTCGAATTTTAAAATAAGTTAATTCCGGTGCAGCTTCAATCAAAATCAAAACAAAGGTTAGTACTCAGGTTCGGAATTGTTATTTTGTAGTTCATCGATTTGTGATATGTAAGTAACAATATATAGTATGGATCCACTGTCGTGTCTATTACAAACTTCCACTTGAAATGGCATTCAGGGCGCACAAATGAAATTCTGACCTTTCAAGATAAATGGCATCCCTCCTGTGAGATATCCTCACATTTCACTTCAATAGAAGAGCGTCCCACTATTGGTTTGAGCACATTACTCATAACAAGATTAAGGCATATGATAGGTAGTACGCATGATTATACAAATTGCGATCACGTGCTCAATGTGATGGTGGATGCACTTCTATTGAAGTGAAATTCAACACCGGAGGGTGAGACATTTATCTTGAGCAGTTGGTTATGATGCCATATTAAATTTCCTCCGTCAAAGCAGTGACTTAGTTGGTTTGGAACTTAGGTTTGTTCCACAATGTTTCAAGTTCAATTTCTCTTGCATTATTCGGGTACTATGTGTGCGGCTTTGTATATATCCCTTATAGAATAGTACTTGTTCGTCAAAATCGACTAACACCCAAGCCAGAGGTTAAAGGTCCAAAAGCTAAGCCGGTGAGGAATACCTTAGGTCATCAAAAAATAAAAATAAAAATAAAAACTATGGATTGAAAAGGTTGAAACTGAAGACAATAAACCCATCAAAATTCTTGTTGAGCAGCTGATTCGGATGATAGGGTACATATTGGAGCTACTTTCTTTGCAAAAAGCTAATGCTGAATTGTGTTATAATGGAGCCTCAGGAGTCCAATGAATGGTATAAATATGAGCAGGAGGCACAAAAGGCTAATTTTGATCATTGTTGTCAAGTTATGAATCATATCGTAAATCATCTAAGGGGTTGAATTGAAACAAATCGTGAATCGTAAGATATTTTTTATTTTTTTAATATATCTGAGAAAAATATAAAATTACTGAAAAAAAGAAAAATTATAGAAGTTCACAATCTATCTATTTTTCATGTATATCAACATTAATGCATGAAAAATATTAACGTCATAATATTTTACTATTTGAGTCGATGAACATGATTTAGATATTAAAAGGGAGTAACTATTTGAGTCGCTGAACATGATTTAGATATTAAAAGGGAGTAACATATCTTATTTTTTCTTATTTTTTATAATAGAGGGTGTTCCAAGCTTTTGGGCCAAATTAATCTGTTTTCACTTAATAAGAGCTGCGTAAATACCAGCCAGTGTGGTAGCTCATTTCGAACCCACAACTTTCCAGTGCAACATATTTGCTATAACAGAACTAAAAGCAAGCAAATAGGCTGTAGGACAAGATAGATGGGCCCTCACATAAAGGCTGATATCATACGGCATAAAAACAAGTAATAAATTTCTGTAGGTGGGGCTCACATGATATCGAAAAAACATGCACAGTAACATTTGGGAATAAAAACGGAAGAAAAACATACACAGAAATACAATCATCATGTAAGCCCACAATCGTGCGATTCAATAACGAATCGCACTACACGTTGTCATTGAATCCTACGATACCTTTCCAACTTCGATTCAGCGGTGTGATTCGAATCGTTTTTCTTCCAATGCGATAACATGAGCGGGAGGCAAAAAAAGCTTATGAAATATGTATACGTCAGAGTTGGTGAATGGACATTTTGACGTCCCACTCCCGAGTCTATAAATGCACATTCAAATTAGCAGCCTGTCTAACCTCACTTGAAACTTAGAGATCCAAGTCCAGCCATTGGGATTGAAGACACGCGATGGCGCCCCCAATGATGCAACCAATGCCTTCGATCGATCCAACCTGGTACGGAGTCATCCTAGCTTCCATCCTTAGCATCCTTCAATTGATACACCAAGGTGGAGGCATTAACCTAGTAGAATCTGACTTCCATTTGCTGAAGAAGACTATATCTATCTATGCATGCATATCCCCCATCTCGCTTACAAACTGGATGCCCATTCCCTCTCGTAAGCGCCTCAAAATCTCACTTGTCTCTTCTATCTGGGCTTTTGCTGCCATCCTCTCTGCAGCTGTTCCCTCTAAGCTTTGGTGGGTGCCTTATTTGTCGTGTATTCACCCACTCTTCGACTAAGGAACTTGTATCTCTTCTGCTCTAACATTTCCTTAAGACCCTTTCTGGGATTTCTGCTACAGCTTTGCAAATGCAGCCTATCAATTTAATCCAATCGCCCACCGTGTCATCCAACGTTTTGGGACCATTGACGTGGGTACTTTCTCAGCACAAACAAATTCCAATTCGGAAGGGAACATTCAGTATGCCGAGCCTTAGGAGGGATCAATTATTTCTGTTATGTTGTGTTAGTTGTCTTTGTGTATGTTTTACTTTTTGTTTTCCTTTCTTTCTTTCTTTCTTTCTTGTTTGTTGTTGTTGTTATTCTTCTTCTTCTGTGGTGTAGTCATGTTGTTTGTATTGTGGGCCTCATATATAGGATCGGTGGACCAGTGGAGGCCCCACAAGCAGAATCGATGTGTTTTGAAATAAAACATAATATAATCTTTTAGTTTTATTTGTTATCCATGGAAGGTAGAGATGCTTCCTCACGAAAACATATATTACAAAGAATATTTATTTTGTAACCAATAAAATAGAGTAATCTTTTTGGAAATTAGAATTGCCATCACAAAGCCCAATCCGATTGTATGTAGCTTGGACTCACAAAAAATTGCTCTTTCATGGGCCCCTCTTATCAAAAATCTAAACCAAGTCCTTAGAGTAGATGCCTCCCACTTATATGAGCCCAGTCAAATTTTGTTTCAATGGGAGTTGCGACACCATTGGATGAGTTGGTTAACAATGTCAAGGTGAGCCCAATTGCCATCTGAGTGAAAAGTTTGGCCTGGCTCATTCCAAAGGAGCACGTTCAATTGTTTCCGCACAGGGTGTATGAGTAGATCTATGCTTTGTTAGACCAGTACTACCTAAATGGGACCAGGCTCTTCTTCATGTTGTGCAGGACCCTTTTATTCAGCCACGGTGTTTAAAAAGTCAATATTTACACTTCTCGAAACACCTCACAGGCTAAAACCAGAACCAGCTCATTTTAGCCATGTCTACATACTTTGGTTTACAACAAGAGGTCAGGGTTTCGTGATGTGGCTCCAACAAAAATAACAATTACGTTGCCCATCTGCCACCTTGTTCCTGGACCCATTCAACTTAAGTTTGGGATGGTCTCACTGCCACCGGCCTCGTTGTAGATTCAGTTCAAAATTCCAATCACAGTTTCGGGCCTCAGAATAGACTTCAGACATTTGTCGTATAATCTGGTCTAAATTAGTTAACTTCGTGTTTCAAGTCAAATCCAAATGCAGGTTGGAACTCAACTTAGGTTCATTATTTTACAAGTAACTTGTAAGAGCATTCATATATTCAGGTCCATGTCATCAAGGACTCGAGCTCAATTTTCTACTAGTGGCACTGGAAATGAGGTCTAATTTGCAAATAATATCTAATCGGGCAGAAAATATCCATTAACTAGGGTATAATATAAGGTCTTTTTTAAGGTTTTTTTACTAAAGGACTCTAAAGTTTCCACAAAAATAAAGTTTCCAAAAGTGATCTTATAAAGGGTGATATGCACCCTTATTTGTTTATGTTTACACCTATCCAAATGGATTGCATTGTTGGGTCAACGGGTCAACTTTTTATTGTTATTGATGAAGTGGTTAAGATGATTAGATGGTGCCCATATTTTGTGGACAGGTAGGCCCCAAGCAGATAATGAGATTCTGCCAAGGCCCATCCCCATTTGAGGTTTTACTGCCTCAAGCATTTGGAGAATTTCAAATACTATCTCCCAAAAAGTAGGACTGTAAAATGTTAAATGGCAAAAAGGATTCCAAATTCCAACCACCTAAACCAAACCAACACTTGAATATTCTGGAATTTAGAATTATAGTTAAAAGTGACTTAAGACTTGGCCAACTTAGCAAATTTCTGACAACTTAAACCTAATCAAGTAGAGAAAGGTAAATATCTAAGGACAAGTTGTGCATTTGTGTCAAGAATTTCCAACAAGAGAATTTCTTGCCAGAAATGCTCTCAAACAAATAGGCCATGCTCTCAACCAATAAGGCCATTAAGTTTGTGACATGTATATATGGTGTTGAGTTTATGTCTTGTATTCCGGTTTAGTCGGATGGGTCCATTGGGTTAACCAGTGACCTGTTTGAGATCAAGGGTATTTTGGTAATTGTATCGGGGCTTTTTAGGTGGCCAAGAAAGCGGAGATTATATATGTATATAGTTTGTAATTTTAGATCTTACGTTAAAGAGAAGTGAGAGCTATCTTGCCCGTGGTGTTCCCACACCACGAATGAGAGACGATGTGAGAGAGTGAGAGTATCTGTATGCTTTACCTATCATGATGAAGATAATCGTCTCTGTGTCATAGATGTAGCCCTGTTTGGGTGAACTACGTAAATCTTTAGTCTCTTATTGTGTGTGGTTGCTTCTTTGTTGATCTTGTGATTTATGTATGTGCACAACATGTGATGTTAAAATCACAACAAATGGTATCAGAGTCTATCACCAGCCGGAAATGTGGGACCCTCAATCCCGCTGAAAAAGACCTTGAGGCACAATTAAAACAGAGTCAGGGTGCGCAAGCCTGTGAGTCAAGCTAGGAGAATCTGCATCCCTTGGTGAAGTTAGATGGATCCACATGGGGACGTGTAGCCTTAACGGTAATCGATTGTAACACCCCACCCCACATCGCTTATGAATGAAATATGAGTCTAGTACATAATGAATCATGTAGGTTACTACTAATAGCTTGGGTTAAATTAGTATTTTTAAGGGTATTTGGATCTTCAAATTTAAATTTAGAAATAGATATTTAACTGGTCTAGCATAAATACTCACTTTACTCATTTACTTTTCAACCTTTTACTAGATTGCTCCAATTTAGGAAGTGTTAATGGCCCATTTGATAAGAGTTGCTTATCCGGTAGTTGGGTTCACATGGTTTATAATATTTTTTTGGCTAAATTCCTTATATTTGGTAGGAGATTCTGAAGAGGAAAATCTTGTGATATAATATGAAATCATATAAATATCCCTAACATGTTTGTTTAATAAAAAAACATTTGAGAAATGTCTATCCAAAATTCTTTATACCTTAAAATTCCTATGAAAAATGTATTATCATTGAAATCTTCTTATTTATAAAATATTGCAAATGTTTTTATGTACATCAGATTCCTCTTATTCACTTCTTCTTATTATTCACTTTGCTAAACTAGCAGATCCAAATCACTTAGGAATTTGATACAAGATGCATGACAATTACTAATACCGATCTAGTAAATATGGTTATATAACTTCTTTCACCTTTTTTGCGCAAGTTCTTGCCAACAGCCTACCCTTATTTGTTTGGAAGTTCTATTCTTCACTAAGACGGGAAAACAAATTTGTTAGGGGCAAATGAATAAAAAATGTAAAAAGACAATGTGGCTCAAATTGAACGTGGAAAATGTGTAACGGATTCGATGTCCGACATTCACGCACTTCAAGCGTTAAGAAGAATGGGAAATAATTACAGTTCATCATTAATTTTCTTTTATTTACATGGGTTCAAGTGCCCTGGGGATGCAGGTTGTTTACATATATTTTGAAAGTTTACAACCCCTCCCTCAAGTCTTAGATGTGATCTTAATTTGGAAATTTCAAGAAAAGTACATAAAATAACAAAGAAAATGCAAAAAAGTAGAAAAAAGGGAAAAGGAGGGGGGGGGGGGGGGTGACCGAGACTCTCGATCACTCCCCCATTCCAATGACGGTTTGGTCACTGTTTCGCCTCCGGTTTCGTCCTGTTCGAGATGGTTTTTTCTTAGAACTTCTTTCAAGTGTTGAAACTCCATTTTCACGACTTTGAAGTGGTGGACAACCATCAAGAAGATCACATTTAACCATGGAATTAATCGAAACCTCTGTAACTCATCATTCGTGCTTACGGACTGTGTTTTTGTTTCAAGTCCGAAATGGGCAAATATGAAGCCGGAGTTGTGTCATTTTGAACCTATGATTTTCAAGGAACAAAATGAGGCCTAAAGAGGCTTCTTTCACAACTCTCGCAATGGCTAGGAAGCCCTACGAATAAGAGAAACAGAGGTGACAATGTCATCCTCTCAGAAATTGTCGACGTACGAACATAGCATGAACTTTGGCCATTCCACTTCGTTCTCTTCTTCTAAATTTTCTTACTCACCTTCAAAACTGATAAAAGAAGGTGGGAATGGTCGTGGTAGTGCTGCTGGAGTTTGTTTTTTTGTTGCTTTAAGTGCTTCTTTCTTTGTTTTCTTCTCTTTTCTTCTTTGTGTATGTGTTCCTCCTGTTTCCTTCAAAATTTGCTCTTTTTATAGACTCCTAATCAGTTTTGTGCAGTTTTGGGGAGTTAATAGCAGTTGTGGGGAGTAGGGTTTCGAAGAGGAGTGGAGGGAAACTACCCAAAATCGTGGGAAACATCTTTTGAAGGTCCGTGACCACAGGCCCGATCACGGACGAGGCCCAATTTTGGGCTTTCGCGTATGTGATCCATTTTCATCTGTTTTGGTCTCAAACGAAGTCCGATTTCCACAAAACTTGGAGGGATGCTTCTTGACACTATTTTCTGCATGTCATAAAAATTTCAGCCTGTTTTGACTTCATGAAATTGGTCAACTTTTTCATTAATTGGGCCCCGGTCACGGATAAGGCCCACTTTTGGAACCTTGCATATGCGATCTATTTTCAACTGTTTGAGGCCCGAATGGTGTCCAATCATCGCGAAACTTGGAGAGATGCTGCTTGACACTATTTTAAGTGTCTCATAGAAGTTTCAGCTCTGTTTGACGATTTAAACATGGTCAACTCCTTTTGATTGTGGGCCTTGGTCACTGCCATGGCCCATGTTTGGACTTTTGCATATGTGGCTTGTTTCGGCCTATTCGGGGCCTAAACGGTGTCCAATCGCCACGAAACTTGGAGGAATACTTCTTGACACTATTTTGAGTGTGTCACAGAAGTTTTAGCTCTGTTTGACCACCTGAACATGGTCAACTCCTTTTGATTGTGGGCCTCGGTCACTCCCATGGCCGATGTTTGGACTTTTGCATATGTGGCTTGTTTCCGCCTATTCGGGGCCCAAACGGTGTCCAATCGCCACGAAACTTGGAGGAATGCTTCTTGACACTATTCTGAGTATGTCACAAAAGTTTCAGCTTTATTTGACCACCTGAACATGGTCAACTCCTTTTGATTGTGGGCCTCGGTCACTCTCATGGCCCATGTTTGAACTTTTGCATATGTGGCTTGTTTCCGCCTGTTCGGGGCCCAAACGGTATCCAATCGCCACGAAACATGGAGGAACGCTTCTTGACACTATTTTGAGTGTGTCACAAAAGTTTCAACTCTGTTTGACCACCTGAAGCTGGTCAACTCTCCAGTTGACTTTTCATGAAAGTGGGCCCTTGTTTCAGCTGTTTGAAGCCCAAATGACCTCGGTTTGACTTGAAACTTGGAGGGACTGACGTCAGAGGTACCTTGGAGTGTTCATCCAAATTTCATCGATTTTAGACCTCGAGAAGCAAGACCTCGGTCAGTGACCCCAAGAGACATGTTCTGTGCTTTTTCAGGTCGAATGATGTCGTTTTGTCTTGAAACTTTGCAAAGCTTCTCTCAGTCATAACTGGTTTAGTCTTCATGAGATGTCACTCTACACAGAGACTCACAGAGCATAGTATATTATCACTTCGACATGTAGGAATGCCGGGTCTCACGGTGATTCCCCAGGATCTGGCAAATAACCTCTGTAGCCTAAATTAAGCTGAGATGCGGTGTCTTCACTGCAGTATTTGCAATTTTTTATGGGTCAACAAGTGCTCCCTCGAGGTACAATGATTATAGTATAATAATCATTGTGCCTCGAAATAGCCAATCTGTGGGAATGATGGATGGCTTGAAGAAAATACAGTTTGTCAAGATAGGTTGTAGGCCTAAACTTGGGATTTTGAAAATTTTGATAAAAACCATGAAGGGTTTGAGATGGAATTTGTCAAAAACAAAAGAATTCCGAATTTCTTTGCCCCATTTGCACAGACATCAAAAGTAGCATTTCTGTGGGGACTATGGGGAACACCCACAAAAGAATCCCTTAGGTATTTTAGAAAATTCAGAAGTTTATGAGTTTTTTGTTTGGATTTTGGAAATGGATTTGACTCTCTCATGACCTATTTATCACAGATATCCAAAGTGGCATATCTGTGGGGACTGTGGGGAACACCCACAAAAGAAATCCCTGAGGTTTTAAGAAAAATCAAAGTTTAAATTTAAAATGGATTTGGGTTTGGAATTTTCATGGATTTTTTGGTTTATTTTCAAAAATCATAATTTAGGTGTTGACTTGGCTTGACATGAGGAAGTATGAAAAAGATTGGCTTTTGTGGATTTTGATTCAAAGCAATTTGAGATGACAAATTTGGCTCAAAATTGGGTTTGTCCCGAGATGAACTTAAAATTTGGATTAGGTTGGCTTTCAAGAAAACACATACTTTTGTTTGGGGCAAAATGCCCAAAGTGGGTTCACCATGTTGTGTCTTGAGATAGGACCAAAACTTTGGCTGTGAGGAACATTGCAACCATAGATCATCACATTGTAGCAACAGCTTTCATCCTTGAAAGATGATGTTCTGAAGCTTCGAGTCACCGTAGATGGCTTAGAAAAGTCTAGTTCAAAGAACCAGGCCTACGAAGAGTGTATTCTCGCCAAAGTAAAATTGAAGCAGACAACCTTGAATGACTTTGTTCAATCTCTTGAATGTGAAATGAATATCAAAATGAATGAACTTGACAGTGATGCTGTTGTCCCAACTCATCCAAGGTATAAAGGGCACGTCTTGAGGGAGGTGGCTTGAGAAGTTCTTGGACTAGATTTCATCGCCGCAGCTTCTTGTATGACTCTTTTATCTTGATCAGCCGGGGCGGCCATGTATACATTGACTTCATTCTTTGTACTTAAACTTCAAATGAATATCAACGGAAAAACTTTCTTTTCCTCCTTTTTGTCATTGGTATGTGTATTTGGTTTGATTTTTTGTAAATGTTTGATGTGGTTTGTGTGGATGGCTTGTTTGGTTTGGTTGTCTCAGACTTGTAGGAAGATGTGATTTGTGATCTTTTGGATCCACAAATCGAAAATAAGGGAGTCATATAGGTGGACATTATTTGGTGCCCATGTGTGAGGCCTTCTCCAGGGTCCATGACTTGATCCTTTTGGTGTCGAAAGGATTTAATTTGTTGTCAAATCACGAATCATTCAAGGATTTAATTTGAATCGAATTTTGAATTATAGGATATTTTCTACTTTTCTTAATATAAATGAGAAAAATATTTAAAAACAAGAAAAAGTATAGAAGTACAAACTCTATCTATTTTTTCATCTATATGAACATAATGTTTGAAAATATTAGCATATTAATATATTACTATTTAAGTCACTCAACATGATTTAGATATGAAAAGGGGATAACATATATTTTATGTGTCTCAATCCTATGGGCTAGGCTAATCCCTTCCATCCCATCGAGAGCTAGGTAAACCCCCTGTAATTCCAATGTGATAGCACAGCTCGAATCCACAACATCCGGAGCAACGTATTTGTTATGTCAAAACTAAAATTAAGCAAGTAAGATGCAGAATCAAATAAATAGGCCTACAAATAAAAGTAGATCATATCGTATGCCATTAAAAAAAAAAGCAATGAATTTTTGGAGGCCTCACATGACATATTAAAAAAGTTGCACACTAACATTTGGGAAGAAAAACAGAAATAAAACATGAGTGAGCCCACCTATATAGAATACGATACCTTCCCCAATGCGATTTGGCAGTGCGATTCAGTGAGTTGGGTAGATGGAAAAAAGTTGCACAGTATCATTTGGGAAGAAAAAAATGAAGAAAAACATGCACTCATGTGGGCCCACCTGTAGAGTCACACGGTTCGTTATTGAATCATACAATACATTCTCAAATGCGATTTGGCAGTGCGATTCAGTGCGGACACATTGGAGGCGAAGGTGGGACCCATTTAGACGTCTAAAAATGCATATCTGTAATGTTGTGTCAATGGCATTTATTATTATTATTATTATTATTATTATTATTTATTTTTTATCTTCTTGGCTGGAGTTATGTTGTTACTCAAGTATCGTGTGAGAGTCTCTTAATCGTCATGTCCTTTTTTGTCTTTTACTTTTCTCATTTATTTAATTATTTCCTCTTGTGATGTGATTATGTGAATTGCCCTTTTCGTGGTCGTGATCTATTTCTAGTATGTGAGTTCCCACACGAGGCATATCTGAGGAAATTCATGATGCCAGTTCTATACGTGCAGACCCTAATTTTTTGGGCAATTTAATTTCAAATGTGGGCTCCCTGATGGTTTCCCTGGGGGAGAGTCTCAGAATAGATGTGTTTTTGAAGTAAATAAATAGAAAAGAAGATATATTTAGTTTCATTTTTTAAGCCATGGAAGGAACAGATACACGAGTCCTCATCGAAACAGATATCATATTGCCATTATGTTGATCCTTCACAAAATGATAGAATTCAAAAATATCTTGTAAGCTACTTTTTTCATCAGCTTGCTTCTAATAAAGTAGAGGATTTTAATTTAAAAAAAATTATGTACGGAGAACTCCAAAGCATAAATCTCACCTAAGATGTAGATAAACAGGAGTGGTCAAACCTTTTTTTTTTTTTCAGCATCAAACTCCCTGCTAGCTCGTGCTACCTCAGAGGTGAGTTTGATGCTTCCCTACTACTTTTAAAACCCGAAAAATCTCACATCTTTTCATTTTCTTCCTTGAATGCGCATTTCCTTCAGTTTATTCAAACCAATACCATCACCCTTCATCATCTCCTTGCGATTACTGAATACAAATATAAAAATAATGGGACTGTCATACTGAATACAAATTACTCTAAATAATCCTTTACTCTTTGTTTTAAGAGTGCGAATCATACCTCAGTAGGGTCTATATTGATTGATCAAGGTGAAATAATTCACTCTTAATTAATTAATAAAAGCTTATTAATTAGTTACTTGTGATTATTTAATGGGCCACAATAACTACAATAAATATGGATGGTTTAAAATTCATTGATTAGTTACTTCTGTTAAGTGCTTTAGTATTCCATCATCGGTGCTTCCCCATAGAACATTGTCCTGTTGTCCTCTGATGGCACTGTGCTAGATCGTTCATTGATTGTCAAACATTAAATGGGTCATACTTTGACCGCAAACATTGGGTAGATCCAGTCCTTTTTACAAATGATATATTGATTAAGAGTTGTATGAATTGAAAATATCAAGTAGGTCCTACTATGATCTTTAATATGAGTTCTACTGGAGTTACCATCAAATAAAAGATGGGTCATGATTTCTACATGAGATGATTCCATTTTAAATACCACCATTAGATAACTCCACTGTGGTTACTAGTGGGTTCGGTAGCAGGTTATAGTGGGTTACTCATTTTTATTCATCTCTATAGTTCTTTTCTTCTTCTTTTTTTTAATTTTTTTCACCACAGCACCTGAGAATATTGTTGTAAATCGTCAAACACCTCACTTTTAGGATATGATGACATTAGAAGAAATTAACCAACATCGTAATAAGGAAAAGTATAGATATTTTATTTTGTGATTATGAATGTTACAATTTTTAATATTGTCATATCATGCCCAGTATGTATTTGATATCCAAACACAAATTAATAATATATTGATAAGAAATCATTTAGAAGTGGCAAATTCTAACCCAAACAACAATCATGACCGATATTTGACCTGCATAATCTGACCTGTATCAGTGGTGCCCAGGTAAACACGGCAAGATCGGGTAATTAAAAAAAAAATTGTGAGCAACGTGCATGGGTGGACTTGGGAAATTTTCTTTGGGAGGCTCTATCTAAAATGGGTCTTTGGGTTGGTTTGTTTGGGGGGGGGGGGGGGGGGGGGGGGGGGGGGGGGGTGTGTTGGCGCAAGGAATATGTAAAGAAAAGTTTGGGAACTCTATGGAATTTTTTACTTTTTTTATGGCTAGGTGGGCGCTTTAGCCCCAGATCCTTCTATTTGGGTCTACCGTGGGCTAAGTCGGAATGTCATTAATGGGATGGGGCCAAGGAGTGGGCTTGGGCTGGTATTGTGCCAAAAGAGGAAAAGAAGAGTTAAAAGTGGGGGGAAATATAGAAGAAAGAATCAAGAGAATTTTACAAAAAAAAAATCCCATTACATTCACTTTACATCAAAAAGGACCTAAAAGATATGTATCCACTATAATAGTTCAAGGGGCCCTTTTTGGTTCCTTTTTTTTTTTTTTTTTTGTTTTGCTAAGCGGCGATATCCCCACTCACCTGTATATACGAGCGGGGATATCCTTGCTCATTTTTTCCTTTTCTTCATAGTTAAACAGTGAAATCCTCACCCAGGTCAGATTAAAAAAAAATAAATTTGTTCCTATAAATGATGCTTGCATGGAAGCTAGATGGTGATGAGTGAAGTTAAAGATAATGATAAAATAAAAATGTGAGAAATGGGTTTTGGTAATAAGTAGGAATTGGTTTATGTATTTGTGAATTAAAATGGTAGAGAAGAGGGAATACGATGAGATGATGATGGGGTAGAGGTGGTCAGGAAATAAGCATATTGGTTATCCAGGGAGATGAAAAAATGATGTTAAGAAATGATACTGAGAACGGTGGGTTATAGAGAATAAGAAGGAATGGAAATAAAGAAAAAGAAAAAAAAAAGAAAATCAAAGAAAGAAGAGAGGAAAGGATGGGTTCAAGAGAGAGAGAGAAAGTGAGTTCTCTAAGATGGGGGTGATGATTCATTCGTCTAGTTGAATGAAGATGAATGAGATCAGATGAATTTATTTAGGATGCAGGAGAAAAAGAGATAAGGAAGATGATGTATCCAAATGAGTACGTGATATTAAAGTGTTTTGATAACATCCTTCCACATATGCCCAAGTCTATCACCATTGAAGTGACCGTATGATAAGAGAAAATGTTGTGTGGGTAGGTGTTTAGTTAGTAGCAGTAGAAAGAGTTGGAGAAGGAGGAGGAGAAAAAAGGAAGATGGAGAAGAAAGAGAAAAGGCGAGTGGGGATTTTTCCGCTTGTATATGCGAGTGAACGGGGATATCACTACTCGGCAAAATAACAAAAAAAAAAAAAAAAGAAAAAAGGGTATATGGGACCACTACGGCAAACACATGAGTTTTAGGTCCTTTTTTGTTTACGTGAAATCTGGGGGGATTTTTTTGGTAAAATCCTTAAGAATCAATAGTCAAACAAAGCTTGCAAAGGCAAGTGTCGCGATGCAATTTTGGTTGAGTTAAAAAGAAAAAAACTTAGGGGTTGTTTGGATAAACACAACTTCTAATATTAATAAAATTGGATATTGTAAGATTTCATTATTGCATAATAAAATAGTATTATATGATAAGTGATGATGTTTTGTAGTATCTTGAAGGATTCATTTCTTAGATATTTACTCTTATAAGGATGTAAAGAAAAATAGAAATCTTGCAATTTTTAGTAGAAAGTCATTGTAGAATACATTTTAAGTTAGCCAAACGTACACCTAATTTTTGAGTACGTATACTCTATCATAATGTAATATACAATATCACATAATCTTTTTAAATATTTGTTACCAAAAGAAATTGTAAAGTACATTTGGAATAGAGAGAATGGAATCACTGAAAAGGATCTTTTCAATATCATATAGTTTATACTTTAGAAAGTCCCCAAAACTTTTGTTCCTAATCAGATTTGCATTTCATCTCCTTTCTTAATACCCATGTTGCTGATCAGGTTTAAGTTCGCTTGAGAAGTGTGGTTTGTGATGGTTAATTATAATTCAAATACTTACACAATATCACCAAAATTTAAAAAATACATGCTTGCTATAATAATTGAATAAAAATGGAAACATAGCCACAAAACTATGGAAATAGCTCTATTTATATTGTACTTATTTTCTATTTTCTCAAATTAAACTTATATTGTGTCATTTTCTCATAATATTTTCAGAAAAAATCACTAATTTTAGAATATCTCCCCCTTTCCCAAAATCCCTCTTCAGTGATTTTTATCATTCAAAAGGTTTATTTTGCTCTTTGTTGCATATAGAGAGTGATTTTTTTGGATGGGATTGAAATTGAAGACAAGGAGGTTTTCTCATCTTTGACTTACTTTTTTTTTTCTAGTGAAATTGATGGTGCTTAGTTTTGATTAGATTTGGAGCTTTGATTTGTTTTATTTGAATTAGGAGTTTCTCTTAATGAGAGTGCCTTTTTTATTTTAATTGGAGTTTTGGCTAAATTTTGTTGTGATTTTATATTTGTTGATGAAATGTATTATTTAAAAACAATTCCAATGGATTTGGTAAATTGAATTGGGGATTTGTTTGGATCAAGATTGTTGGTATTTGATAGTTGAAACTTCTCGAATCTCTATAGTGATCAAACACAAAGGCTTCTACATGGGAGAAAAATGTGTAAAACAAGCCATTTGCTCACACGATTATTGTTTTCCATATATTGGTCTCAAACCAATCTCCAAAGAGTAACACACCCAATACTAATGCAATAATGCTCTCTATAAGTCTTATCTTGGAGAAGTTAATTATTGTCCTATCCCAAAATTTGATGTGCTTACTCATTGAATAGATTGAACTATTCTTTTAATTACCTTTCCTAGTTAATAGTTTTTAATTTTCAGTTGACTTTAGATTTTATTTAGAAAAATTATTTTATTCGTAAAGAATTTTTTTTAAAGATAAAATTCTTTTCTAGAAGAAAATTTCTGACTTTAATAAGCTATATTTTTTTCATACAAAGTAGAGTTTATATTATAAATCATATATATTGAATAAGCTTTATAGCTAATATAGATTTTCACCAAGAAAAAATTACTTTTCATCATTTACAAAAATTTATTTTCTTCACCATTTGGGAAATTTTATTTTTCTTTTACTTTGCAGTTGTCATTATCTATTTAGGCTTTAGAGAACATTTTTCATTAATGAAGAAAGTTCTTTTATTCTAAAGTTTAGTTCTTTAGAAGAGAATTTTAATTGAAAAATAGATATTTACTTTAAACAAATTAACTTTACGAATATGTTATGAGTCTCAAGGAAATTCATTTTGTGATTGATTAAAATTTACCAGAGACCTACTTTTTTCAATAAAATTTCCAACATACTTTAAATAATCTTCACTCGTTTCTTGAACCAACTCACTTTTTTTCTAAAGAATTTTAAGAATGATAAATTAAGAGTGTATTTGTTTACTATAAGTTTATTTTCTTTTCAATAATATTTCACATAAAACTCTATGAGTTTTAATTTATTTCTATTTTTGGTCCCGGGCTTAGCAAGGGCCTTGTTTCCTAGTGAATGATGAGCCTACAACATCAAATCGCTTTCGGAATATTGGTAGAGATGTGCCCAAGTAATAGAAAAGATGTGATAAATGGCATCCTTCCCATGGAAATTACAAAGTGAACTTCCTGTTGGTTTGATATGAAATGAGATAGTGCAAAAGGCCTGTATAAAAGAAAAAACACATATTCCAATATAAAGCAAATATCTGTGCATATAAAAGAAAATATAAACAAAAAATATTTAAATATCAACAACAAAAAAATTCGCAGAGGGAGGAAGATGAGGGAAGGAGAAGGGAAAAATAAAAACTTGGATTGATTAGGTTGGTCTCAAATGACATATTGCTCGAATCCAAGATATTTGTTAAGGGGAAATGAGAAAAAAAAAAGCCAAAAAGACTATGGAGCTTTAGGAGTTTAATGAATGGGAGGCACAAAAGGCAAATGCTGATGATAGTTGTCAAATTAAGAATCGTATCCCCAATCGTTCAAGGGGTTGAATTGAATTGAATCATGAATCATAGGATACTTTCTACTTTAATCAATATAGATGAGAAAAATTAAAAAAATATTGAAAATAGAAAAAATTATAGAAGTCTGCAATCTATCTATTTTTCATCTATATCAACATTAATGTATGAAAAATGTTAGCCTCTTAATATTTTACTATTTGAGTCACTGAACATGATTTAGATATTAAAGGGAGTAACACTTTTTTTTTTATAATAATAGAGGGTGTACAACCTTTTGGGGCGGAATAATCCCTTTCAGCCCAAAAAGAGCAGGGTAAATCTCCAATAACTCCAGTGTGGTGGCGCAATTCAAACTCACAACCTTTAGAAATAATATATTTGCCATATCAAAACTAAAACTAAGCAAGTAGGAAGTAGAAATAGATAAATGAGCCACATACATAAAAGCAGATATCATATTATGGCATAAAAAAACATTGAATTTTTGTAGTTGGGGCCCACATGATTTTTAAAAACAGTTGCACAGGAAGAAAAACATGCACAAAAGAGAAAGTGAGCACATCATGTGAGTCCAACTATAGAATCACACAATTCGTTATTGAATCGTACGATACCTTCCCAAATGCGATTCGGCAGTTCGATTCAGTGAGTGATGTAGAGTGTAGACACATTGGAGGCGAAGGAGAAAACTATTTGTTCTTGTCAGTGCTCCAACCCTAGATGACCTTGTCCTTACAAGAAATAAGTTGGGGTCAAAGCGGTAGTTGCAAGTTGGCCAAGGCCAGGCCTCAGGAACCATGTACAACCTCTTCTTACACATTCAGCTGGTAACGTTACAATGGAGCATCGTATACTCTATGGGTCAAACCATATGCTTTTTACAATTCGTCTGTATGCTGTATACGTGGCATAACCCTTTGCAAACAGCTAATGCTGAATTGTGTTATAATGGAGCTTGGGAATCCAATGAGTGGGATAACCAGGAGTGGGAGGAACAAAAAGTTCATACTTACCATACTCGTCAAATTGTTGAATTATTTTGGTAATCGTTGAAAGAGTTGAATCGGATTGAATCACGAATTGCACGATATTTTTTGCTTTTTCTTCATATAGATGAGAAAAATATAAAGAAATATATATAAAAAATGAAAAAAATTATTAAAGTCCACAATCTATCTAGTTTTCATCTATATCAACATTAATTCACAAAAAATACTACCGTCTCAATATATTACTATTTGAGTTGTTGAATATGATTCAGATAGCATATTTTTTTGAAATAATTCTATGAAAACCAGTTTTTGCCACTTTTTGTTAGAAGTCTAAGTAAAGCTCATCTATCACTCAATTCAAATATTGCATTACACAGAGACCTGCCTAATAATTACACGCCCAAGTTTCGATTAAATTCGGATTTACTGAACTGTTAGATAGACTGTACACCAATCCGAATTATCTAAATTTGTGGGTCACAAATGAAAGGGTTAGGAGCATATGATTGGGGTCAAACTTGATATTTAGAATGGTCCCACATAGATCTTTATCCCCAAATGGAACCTATAAGTGGGCCTTATAAAAAATTCTCACGGTAGATGTGTGAGAACACTTCTTGTACTAATATTCATATATATATATAGAGAAATAATTTTATGATAACTAATTCTCACCACTTTTTTATGAGAAGTATAGGTGGGGCCTATCTATCACCTAATCAAAATCTTACATTACACAGGGATCCCCCTGATAATTATAAGGTTAAAGTTCCGATTAAATCCGAATTTACTAGATCGTTAAATTAACTGTACACTAATACAAATGAACTGAATTTGTAGGTCACGGATAAATGAATTAGGGACATGTAATTGAAGCCAAATTTAATATTTGGGGTAATGTCATATAAATCACGGTAGGTATGTGAAAACACTTTTCATAAGATTAAAGTTTATATATATATATATATATACAGGAAGGTGTCCCAACCATTTGGGCCAGACTAATCTCTTCCAACTCAAAAACAGCCAGGTAAATCCTTATAGCCCCAATGTAATAGCACAACTCGAACCCACAACTTTGAAAAATAACATATTTATCATTTCAAAACTAAAAATAAGGAAGCAGGCGATAGAATATAACCTATATATAAAAGCAGATATCATATGGCATAAAAAAATAATTTAAAAAAACTTGTGTAGGTGGGGCCCACTCGATATTTAAAAAACTTGTATTGTAGCATTTTGGAATAAAAATGAAAGTACACACAAGAGATACAATCATCATGTTGGCCCACTGCAGAATCGCACAAATCGTTGTTGAATCGCTGGATACCTTTTCAAGTGCGATTGCGCAGTGCCATTCGAATCGTTTTTCTTCAAATGAGATAACCATGAGCGGGAGGCACCAACAGCTTACATAAGAGTTCGTGATAAAGAAACCTTAGTGGAATGAACCATTGTTGACTAGAGTGGGAATTGTGTTTCCATTCGAGCGTCCCATGCACAGGAGATACAATCATCATGTTGGCCAACCTGTAGCATCATACGAATCGTTCTTGAAGCGCACGAGACATTATCAAATGCGATTCGGCAGTGCGATTCAGTAAGTGGGTTAGAGACTTGTAGTGTAGACACATTGGAGGCGAAGGTGGGACCCACCCATTTAGATGTCTATAAATGCATATCGCAATAGCCACCCTGACCAGCCTCAATTGAAAATTAGAGACCCAACCAGCCATAGAGATTGAAGAAACTCGCTGATGCAGCCAATGCCTTCCATTGAACCAAACTGGTACGGAGTCATCCTAGCTTCCATTTTTAGTATCCTTCCATTGATACTCCAAGGTGGAGGCATTAAACTAGTAGATTCCGACTTTCATGCAATATCTATCTATGCCTCTATATCCCTCATCACGCTTACAAGCTGTATGCCCCTCCCCTCTGGTAACCGCCTCAAAATCTCACTTGTCTTTCTTATCTTGGTTCTTTTTGCCCCCCTCTCTGCAGCTGTTCCCTCTAAGCTTTGGTGGGTGCCCTATCTGTCGTGTATTCGCCCTCTCTTCGATTTATTAAGGAACTTGTATCTCTTCTGCACTAACATTTCCTTAGACCGTTTCTGGGATTTCTGCTACAGCTTTGCAAATGCAGCCTATCAATTCAATCCAATGACCCACCGACGCCTCGAGACTATTGACGTGGGTAATTCCTCAGCACAAACAAATTCTAACTCGGAAGGGAACATTCAGTATGCCGAGCCTTAGGAGGGATCTATATTTCTGTTATGTTGTGTCATGTGTCTTTGTGTATGTTTTTCTTTAGTTTTTTTTCTTCTCCTTCTTTTGTGGTGCAGCCATGTTGTTTTTACTGTAGGCCTCATGCAGAGTATCAGGCCCAACATGGCAGAATAGTTGTGTTTTGGAATTTAAAATAAGATTTTCTTTTAGTTTTATTTTTAATCCATGGAAGGTATAGATAGATGCATCCTCAAGGAAACATATTTTACAAAGAATAGTTGTTAAGTATCCAGTAAAATTGAGTATCTTTTTGCCAGCACGAAGGCCAATCTGATTCTATATAGCTTAGACTCACAAAAAATTACTCTTCAATAGGCCCCACTTACCAAAAATTCGAAACCACATCGTCAGAGTAGATGTCTCCCTCTTATATGAGCCCAATCAAATTCTGCTTCAATGGGAGTTGCGCCACCATTAGATGAGTTGGTTAACAATTTCAAGGTGAGCCTAATTCCCAATCTGAGTGAAAGTTTGGCCTGGAACTTGCCAAAGGAGGACGTATCCTTTTCTTTATGTTGTGTAGGGCCCCCTTTTATTCAACCACCGTGTTTAAAAAGTCAACATAGACACATCTGGAATCACCTCCAAGGCTAAAACTAAAACCAAATTTTAGCCATGTCTACATACTTGGGGTCCAGGCCCGGATCTTATAGAGACGTATCCTTTGAATACAAGACCTATTCCTAGCGTTTAAGGCCATGTTGATACAGGCCTGGAACCACATATGGCTAGATTTGTTCAACCCCTATTAGCAAGGTAGACCCAGGAAATTCTTCTTGGGGGGCTATATGTAAAAAAAATATTAAGAAAATGGGTAAATCTAAAAATGTGCATATTAATTTTCACGATTTGCGGAGATGGGGGCTTCTAAAGTGCTGTACTTGATAGGGATAACAATGGGTCAAGAATAAATGGACCCGCCCCACCCTGCCCACTCCTATTTTGGGTTTGGGGGGGGCACGCGGCAGGCGCGTTTAGGCCTTAACATAAGGCATATAGAAGGAGAAAGTAACATTTTCAAACTCTAGTACACACATTTCCATCAATTTTTACATATTTTAAAAGTTTTAAGCATTAAATTTGACTTAATTTACTCAAACGTGGTGAATTTGGTATTACAATCAGTAACCCGTAAGATATTTTTTACTTTCTTTAATATAGATGAGAAAAATATAAAAATAATATTGAAAAACAAGGATTAATTATAGAAGTACATAGTATATCTATTTTTCATCTATATCAACATCACTGTATGAAAATATTTACATCTTGATATATTATTATTTGAGTTGCTAAACATGATTCAGATATCAAAAGGGAATAACATTTTTTTTTGTTTGTTTTTTTTTTCAACCCCTTGGGCCGAACTAATCCCTTTCGGCCCAGAGAAAGAGCTAGATAAATCTCTAATGCCCTAGTGTAGTAGCGTAGATTGAATCCACAACGTTCAAAGTATTGTATTTGTCCTATCGAAATTAAAAATAAGCAAGTAGGTTGTTGGATCAAATAAGTGGGCCCACACATAAAAGAAGATATCTTATGGCGGTAAAAAAAAGCAATGAGTTTTTGCAGGTGGACATGATATTGAAAAAATTGCACACTAACATGTTGGAAGCAAAACGGAAGAAAAACGTGCACAGAAGAGATACAAAATCATCTGAGCCCACCGATAGAATCGGATGATACATTATTAAATCGTACGATACCTTGCCAAATGCGATTCTGTAGTGCGATTCAGTCAATCGGATAGAGTTTAGAGATATATCAGGGGAAGGTGCGACCCATTTAGACGTCAATAAATGCAACTGTTATGTTGTGTCATTTTTTTATTTGCTTAATGTATTTGCTGGAGTTATGCTGTTACTTAAGGTATCGTGTGAGTCTCTAAATCGCCATGTCGCTCGTTTGTCTTTTACTTTTATCCTCTTATGTCCTCCTGCCTTTTGTGGTAATGTAGTTCTAGTATGAGTTCCTAATCGATGTGTTTTTGGAAATTCTATGATGCCAGGTTTAGTACGAGTTCCCCTGATGGTTTCTCTTGTGCAGAATCTCATAATAGACGTGTTTTTGGAATTAATAAATAAAAAGAAGGTATCTTTAGTTTTATTTTTAAGGAAAAAATTCAAATAAGGCTCAAAGTTTTGTCTTATTTAAAAAAAGAACATAAGGTTCAAATATTTTCAAATTAATCATTAAGTGTTTTAAGAAGTTTTCAAATAAGAACATCCATTTATTTAAAGCTATTTTTTGGCAACCTTTTTCCTCAATTTTTTTTAAATACCAAGATTATCCTTTATTAAAATAAATGCCTCGTTCAATTACTTTATATTTTCCTTACTTCCTTTTCCGACAACCTTTGAATGATCAATGACAACTAGTGTTCTCACAATAATTGATAGCATGAATTGGTGGCTAAAACCATATCATAGCTTTAAATGATTGGTACTTTGGTATTTTAAGAGAATTGAGAGAAAAAAATTACCAAAAAATACCTTTAAATGAATGGTTGTCCTTAATTAAAAATTTTTTAAAAAACTTAGAAACTAATTAGAAAAGTTTTGAAATTTGTGTCTTCTGTCTTATTTTTTTGTATAAGACAAAACCTTAGGGCTTTATTTGAAAATTCACCTATTTAATCCACAGATAGAAGAGATAGATGAGTCCTAATAGAAACAGAGGACCTCTGTTTTTAAACAATTATTACAAAGAACAATTGTTCTGCAACCAATAAAATTGAGTAATCTTTTTGAAAATTGGAATTGCTATTGTGTTGTTCCTTTACAAAATGACAGATTTTAAAAATATACTTTAGGCTATGTTTGTCATTTGCTTGCTTCCAAAGAAATAAGAAAATCATCTTCAAATTTTAAGGAGAGTTCCTCTTCAATTTTGTAGTTTTTATTTGACGACACTTTGAAGACAATTAAAAGGGCATTTTTTTTGGGTAAAAAAAATATGGGTTTAGTTGAAATAATCCTAGTTGAACTATGCTGCTTTTAGATAATGAATTCTGGGTTGTTGGCTATCCTTTGGATTGAAATAGGAGCTTACACCTCTGTATTTACATTTAAAAATATGATGTGCTCAATCTTACTATAGAACAAACTTCAATTAGATTAAAATTTAGGAAATCTCCATCGACCAAGATAACATTTATTCTATATAGCATGAATAGTTGCCTATTGACCTTTTATGGCATAAGTTAATTGCTAATCATGGTGTTCACAACCATCCTCCCACAAATATTAAAAAAGTCAAACACAGTCAGTATGTCAAATTTCAGTTGTTGGTCAATCCCTGATCACAAGATATTTACAAAAAAAAAAGTGATCTATTTTATTTAAATTTTTGGATAGTGTGGGCCCCATAATCATATCCAAACTGTTGATATTCTTCAGATGGACAAAAATGGCCATGAAACCAAAAAATCAGGCTCTGATTCCAAGTGGATCTCAAGATATTGAACAAAACGTGGTTGACCATTGATGTATTGTCTATGGTTGGCTGGGTTTTTAACTTGCCCAGAGGTAGTCCGGGTTTCTATTATATTTCTATGAATTTTGGGATTATAAATCATGATCCAAACCATTGGATATATTCATAAGATAAAGCACGTCTATGGATTCAAATTTTAGCCGTTGGATCATCATAGACTTTTAGATATTTGCAAGAAAATCCTAAACAATGATATCTATTTTCTTACATTGTGGGGCACAAATGCAAGATCTGATCCATTAATTCCCTATGCAAAGCTATATACAATTGTATCATTAAGTCTCTATGCCTAATTTCTCGTGGATCTAAAGATATTTAAGACAAGCTTTCAACTATTGCTTTAAAAATGTCTGTTTCAATCAAATTTTGTGTGTGACCAAACAAACTATTCCTACAACATTTATTCTAAATAGGGCCATTTGAAACGGATCTGTTTCTTACAAATCTATTTGATATAGATAAGAGTTGTTTGAATTGAAAATATGAAATATGCCCTACTATGAGCTTTAATATTAAGTGAGTTCTATTGGAGTTAACATTGAATAAAAGTAGGTCATTATTTCTACATGAGATGATTCCCATTTTAAATACCACCATTAGATAACTCCACAGTGGTTAGTAGTGGGTTCGGTGGAAGGTTATAGTAGGTTACTCATTTTTATTCATCTCTGTATTTCTTTTATTCTTCTTTATTCTTTTTTTATTTTTCAAAATAGCACCTGGAAATATTGTTATAAATTGGCAAACACTTCAATTTTGGGATTTGATGATATTTGAAGAAATTAACAGACATCGTAATTAGAAAAAAAATATAGATATTTTGTTTTGTGATTTTGAATGTTACAAATTTTAACATTTTCATATTATGCTCTGTATGTATATGATATCCAAACGCAAATAGATAATATGTTAATAAGATACCATTTAGAAGTGGCAAAATCTAATCTGAACCACAATCCTGATCGAAACTTGACCAGCATAACCTGATCCGTATCAGTGTTGCCTTAGTAAGCTGAAATAAAGTGATAAGAAAAGAAACGGTGAGCTACATGCATGGTTGGACTTGGGAAATTTTTCTTGGGAGGCTCTATGTAAAATGGGTCTTGGGGGAGAGGGAGTATGTAAAGAAAACATTGGGGGTCGATGAAATTTTAGACTTTTTTTCATGCAAACTGGCTACGTGGTTCTGCCCCTGGCTACATGGTTCGGCCCCTGGCTACATGGTTCATCAGAATGGCATTAATGGGCTAGGGCCTGGGAGTGGGTGCGGGCTGGTATTGTGCCCAAAAAAATAAAGGAAGAGTTAAAGAGGGGGGGGGGGGGGGGGGGGGGGAAATAAAGAAGAAAGAATTAATAGTGGACGGAATTTTGGCGTCATGGATTTAAACAAAACTCAGAGATACGGTCCTCTAATTTGCTGTTAGCATTTGTTTTTTTCATAAGGGCCCGTTTGTTAATTTAACCGGTAGAGTGAAGTGAGGTGAATGATAATTTTAAAAGATAATAAAATGAAAAGGGTTAAATCAATCCAATGATTAGATTTTATTTTTTTAGTGAAAATAGAATAAAATTTTTTGACTTTTCGTATTAAAAGTAGATATTTCTTGTTTGTTAGTGGGATGAAAAAGTAACTTTATGAATTTTTGTGTAAAAGGTAAAATAATTTTTTTAAAATATGATGTTTTAATTTAATTTTTTTAAATTATTATGTGGTGAAATGAAAAATAACTTTAACTTTACAGCGAGGGAAATTAGAAATCTGTGAAATAGTTTTTGGGCAGAGAGAATGGCATCACCGATCGAGAAGTGGCAATACATGTAGTTTCTTAAGTAAGTTGCGACGTGGCACACTTTGAGAGTAGGGAGCTGGTCGCCGTACTCAACTGCAATGCAGCCATGCTGCATCGAAGCCCGGCCTTGTTGGCAATATGTAGTCGTCATACTTTTTTATTATTTTAAAAATGATTTGCTCTCCCAAACGGATAGTTTGTTCCTAAATTAAGTTTTTCATTACTTTTTTGTGAAGTTTCCGATGTGTGCCAATGATTTCGAGCCAATTTATTGAAAATCCCAATTGTCCAAAATACAAGTCCTTCTATATATGGAGTTGATTCTATCATAAGATTAATGATTTGATTTTTATAAATTACAAAAAATTACGATGATTTTGATTCTTTAACTAGCCTCCAAATGATGAAAATAGCTTTTTAATTTTTTTTAGAAAGTGAGATTTTTTCTTCTTGTCATTTCCATAGAAAGGCAGTTATATAAACTTGCTAGAAGAGGATTCCTCAAACAACAACTTAAAGAATTTTTAAAGTTAAAATCTACAATGCTACCCACCTATTGAAAATTAAAACCACTGAGAATGATAATTTTCATTTTATATGAGATGTTATCGAGTTTTACTCTAAAAGCAGTTGGTTCCACCATAAGACTAACCATATAATGAATGATGCAATCAATACAATCTTAACATAGGTTCAACTCCTATTGAATTCAAACTTGGGACATCCATAGAATGAAAGGGCTCTAGTTTTGAGTAGTTTGTATTTTTAATATGTGTGCTCAGTGTAGCATTCTACTTCTTCAACTAGAGATTTTCTTGCAAGATACTCATAGGATCTGGACTCTTTTCTTAAGGAAATGACCTTTCATTAGGTTTGACATACTTTTGTAAGTAACAAATAGAACTCTAGATAAGGACCATCTATTAACGATCTATGCTGTCCAAATGAATGTCATCGCCCTAATTTTATGCCTTCAAATTTTACAACAATAAGAGTTAGTCCCATCATAAAATTGATTACATGACTGATAACAATATTAGCACAATCTTATGCATTAATCAAATTCTTATATATTTTGTCCACTTTTTTCTTTTAGTAAGGTCATTTGGATATAGGTGGACATATATTTTGTCCACTTTGTGAAGATCCAAACCATTCAAAATATGTGACTACTCATGTTTGCTTTGAATTCCATGGTTTACTGTAACAAATAACACCATTTTGTTTAAAAACGTACAAAAAATGTGGTTCAATCTTTGCATTCATCAAATTTTTTGGAAAATGAAGTCAACGTGGCTTGGATATAGATCGTCATTTCAGTCCTAACAACATGCATTGGTCTATCACCCAAATTCTTTTTCTATGAGAATAATATTAACCATTGAATTGGACAGATGTGAAAAGCATTGCGGTTTTTTTTTAACAATTGTGAAGGTAATTCTTATTAGACAGTAATTTGAATAGGCTATGGGTAAGGAAAGTGCACATGCAATGGCTAGTAAAAAGAAATTTGTTAAGAAGACATTTTTTAAGTAGTTCTGTGATCAACGTTTTCTCAGATCCAAAATTAATCTTGCTTCTTTTCCCTTTACAGCTGAAGGATACCATAGATAGGGGCCAAAACTATCGGCATTGATCTTTGAAAGGTGGAACCCATATATTGATTTCATTTGACCTCTTGACCATCCCATTTGGTGAACGTCTTTTTTTTATTATTTATATAGTTACAGAAAAGATATATCAAGTTTAAGAAAGAATTATACTCGGCACTTCTGGCCTAGTACAAAATTAAATTTTGTAATTATAATCTACGCAAAATATAATTTTTTTGCATTCTCACTCGAGCAGGGCTGGGGTTTGGCTTCGGGCATTGTATCATTGCACCTAAGCTTGGCCCATGTACAATACAAAATATAATTTTTTGCATTCTCACTCGAGTTGGACTGGGTTTGGGCAGTGTATCAGTGGCGTAAGCTTGGCCCATATACGAAACAAGCTTAGAAGATGGGCTCAGTTATTTGGTCCAAGCCTGGCCCAAAGAGGGATGGGCCTGTGTGGGGCTCCGGATAGCCCCATCCATGAACCAAGCCTAATTACTCCTTAATTAATTTCTCTTTGAAACTAGCTTATCTTCTCCTTAAAACTAGTTGTCTTCTATTCTTTTGCTTTGTAATTGTTCCATAATTACAAAATATATTTTTTTGGATTCTCACAAGTGCTGGGCTCGGGCTTGGGCACTGTATCAATGAGCCTAAGCTTGACCCATATACGAAATAAAATTACAAAATATATTTTTTTGCATTCTCCTTAGCATAACCATTTCCTCTCTGCATCTGTTCCCCCTAAGCTGTATGGGTGCCTTATCTCTCGTGTATTTGCCCGCTCTTTGATCTACAGCAAGACTTGTATCTCTTCTTCACTGACATGCCCTTAGACCCTTTGTGGGAATTCTGCCAGAGTTGGAAATGCAGCATATCAGTTCAAACAAAGTGCCCTTGAAATCATCCAATGCTTCGTGCCCATTAACATCTGCACTTCATCGTCCGCAACACAAGCAAATTCCAACTCAGACTCAGAGGGGGTTCATGCTGATTAACAAAGGCCACATCAGCCATCAGTTGAGTTTGGTTGGCCTTTGAATCATTTGTGTTGTCATGTGGTAGTTTTTCCCAATTTCCATTTATCCCCTGTGAATATGCGAATTGCCCTTTAATGGCCGATGTATTTGTAGAACCTGAGCTCCTGCAGTAAGCATGTCTGAGAAAATTCTATATATGATGCCTCTGCCCCTTTTATACTTATTATTTCAGAATTCATGTTTAGATTGTGATAAAATTTTACGTTAGTTGTTAACCTACCGAATGCAATCCTCCCTTTTTACTTGGGCCTAGGACTAAAAACTGGTGGAGTTGTGCCCCATTCTACACTAGTAGCCCCTAATTTTTTGACTAGTTTAATTTAAAAAGTGGACTCCCTAGTATATCAGAGGAGGATGTGCTTGGGAAAAAAGAGAAAAAGAGGAAGATATTTTTAGTTTCATTTTTTTTAATTTATGTTGGGTAGAGACTAGAGATAGATGCTTCCTCTCAAAAATCAGAGGTAGAGTACCTCTGTTTCTGACAAGAACGGTTGCTTTGAAATCAGTCAATATTCTACTAAACACTTTGAAAAAAAAATTAATAATAAGGAATTGGTAGCATAAAGGCCAATAATGATTATGGGTTTCTTAAACTCAAAAGAAATCAGTGAGGCTCCTTAGGGGGACTGGCTTATAATAAATCTAAGCCACAGAATAAATTTCTACCTTAAATTTCTACAATTTGTATGAGCCGAATCAATTTTTGCTTTGATCAGTGCTGGGCCCAGCATTTAATTGATTACATATTAAACACATAGTTATCATACTAGCAACAATGCCCGTGCTAAGCCTGAGCAATATAAAATCAATTATATCTCAAAATGATATTCATAGCGACAATAGGTACATCATAATTTACACTTAATTTAAAATCTAGAATGATAATTTATTAAAGAATATTTTAATTTAATTTACTTAATGCAAAAGACTAATAAATGCAGTTGGTATCAAATAAAGAGTCAAAGAAGTAATTTGATGATCATTTTTCACAGTCATTTAATGAAAATCAAATACACAAAGTTGAGCATAAAAAATAGATGTAATAATGGTAATAAGAGGAGCCCATATTACCTATGTTCATAAATCTTATATAAGACTCATTCGTGTGAGTATCCAAATCCCAGGCCCTTAGCGGTTTGTTGGGCTGTCATCATTCCATAGTTTGCAACTCGAATTCAGGCCCCAAAAGTCAAGCTCCGACTTAACCTATCTTAAAAAACTATGTATGTCAAATATGTTTGTGAGGCAAGACAAATACATGGCTTTTATCCATAGGACCGCCCAGGTCCAAAATTTTAAATACTGGGGCAGAAAACAGTTTAGCCATGTCATGCCCAGAGCCCAAAACAAAAGCCACATTCACCCATTGGAGGTTGGCCGATGACCTGAAAAATAACAGAAGAAAAAAGAGGAGAAAAACCACAAATGTGTTTGTGCAAGGTGAAGTGCAGTGATGGGTATAGATATTGGAGACCTCATATAGGCAGTGCTGGGAAGAGATATTGGAGAGGGTGAAGTGCAAGGGCTTTCCTTTCTTCTCAGACGACTGTTTTGCTTCTCTTTCTTTGGTTTTTTGGATTTTTTTTTTCTTTGTCCGTTTAGCCCCTTGTATAAGCAGTGATGGGTAGAGATATTGGAGAGGGTGAAGTGCAAAGGCAATGGGAGGAGGTGGTTTGTGAAGGGTAGGTGGGAAGGGTGGTGCAATGAAGAGGAGAAGGTGAAGTCGGTGGTGTAGTGGAATGGGGTTTGGTTGGGGAAGATGAAGTGGGTAGTGGATGTGTTTGTGCAAGGTGAAGTGCAGTGATGAAGAAGATGAAGTGGGTGACAGTGGGAGTGAAGTGTAGTGGTGTTTGGTGAGGAAGATGAAGTGCGAAGATGGTGGATCAACAGTATTTTCTTCTTCGTCGTCCCTTTGTTCTCTTTTCTTTCTTTCTTGTTTCTCTGTTTTTCTAACTTCTTGGACGTCTTATTATTTTTTTGTCTTTTTTTTTTTTTTTGCTCTGTATTCTCTCCTCTCTGCTCTTCAACATTCTTCTTTCTTACTTGGGTGGAGTAGTGGAACGGTGTTTGGGTGCAATGAAGAGGAGTAGGTGAAGTGGGTGGTGTACTGGAACAGTGTTTGGTTGGGGAAGATGAAGTGGGTAGTGGCTGTGCTTGTGCAAGGTGAAATGCAGTGATGAAGAAGATGAAGTGGGCGGCGGTGGGAGTGAAGTGTAGTGGTGTTTGATGAGGAAGATGACAGTGGGGAGAAGGAACCTGTATGTAGCTTTGAGAGATGAGAAAAACTGCAACTAATGAAGGAAATAACAAAAGAAGAAAACAAATAGCGGGGAGAAGGAACCTGTAGGTAACTTTGTGTTTCTCTCTTTCCTCCTTTTCTTCTTCTTCCTTCCTTTGTCAAGGAACCTGTAGGTGACTTTGTTTTTCTCTGTTTCTTCCTTTTCTTCTTCTTCTTCTTCTTCTTCTTCTTCTTCTTCTTCTTCTTCTTCTTCTTCTTCTTCTTCTTCTTCTTCTTCTTCTTCCTTTCTCTGTTTCTATCTTTTCTCTTTTAAAGCCGCCCCACATCCGGCGGATGGGGAGAGCTTGAGTTTCTTGGGATTTGTTGGGATTGGAATGCTTTGGGTGGGCTGGGATAGGGAGAGTTTTGAATTCGAAAAAACAGCTATTGCTTGAGTTTGTTAGGATTGAAAGCTTTGGGTTGGTTGGGATGGAAGGAATGGAGGGGTGCTGACGGGTGCTCACGTGGCGCTCTAAGAAAAAAGAAAAATATAGAGCGCTGATGTGGCACCCTCAAAGAGCTCCATTCTTAGAGCTTTAATATATATAACTATAAAAATTTCATTCGTTTGATGAGGAACACATTTGACGGTGACCTCAGCTCTTTATTGGAGTGAAGTTTTCCTTCTGGGCTCGTACAAGAGGACATTCAATTGTTTGCATGCAATATCCTAGCATTTTTTGTGAGTAGATCTAAGTTGGACAACCAGTAGCCTATTTGGGTCTGGATTTCTCTTTATCAAATCATCACCGAGTCGAAGTATACCGCACAAGCCCAACATATATGCTGTGTAACCCCACTTTTTATTCAGCAGATTAAACCCTTTATGAGTACAATCACTCTATACATGCCACTCAGCAGTCGAGCCTAAAACCAGAAACAAGTACTTCTGGCCCATATCAACACAACGCCCAGTTCTTGTGGGAAGTTATCCTCAGAATACAGACCTAGGGTTCGCATTACTGGTTCAAGCCTAAGACTATACATTCCTAGATTAATCAGTCCATGTTCGTACTTCAAACTTAGATTTCTTCGTCAATTCTAGACATAGGTTGGGTGAAACCATTAGTTAAAACTAAACTCGATGCATGCTCATGAACAACGTGTTCTTAGGAAAAATGCTTTCTTACGAGGCTCTATGGAGCCCACTTGGGCCCATATTTTGATCTATGCAGCCTCTTACAATAAATGTTTCCATGTCATGATATGGCATGAGGTCCAATTTTACACTCACCAAATCATGACTGACGTTGGATTGAATCTCAAAAGAAAAATAAAATTAAAATTCTATTAAAATTTAAAATTACTAAATCAAGGGCTAAAATAATCTAGTGTGGCTGATTTTTCAGCTTAGCTTTATCCATAATGAGACATTTTCATATGCCAGCTCTTCGTTGATAGACATACAGTTGAGTGGAGCCCACAACCTGGATCACAACAAATAGTGTGCGGTTTTGCTCATAGGCAAATATTTTCATTCTTCTTAGACGTATTCAAGTATGAGGCAGTATGCTTTTTCACCTTTTTTTTTTAATTCTTTTGCACTCCTATTTCATGATTCAAACTATTTATCCTCTTTAGAATGCCAAAAATGGTTGGAGGATAAACTTTGCCCATTGATTTATCATATATTTTGATAAAATCACGAAAAACTCCAAACTAATAAATCTAATTCCCTAGACTTTTATGAGTTACAGAATCATGATCTAGACCATTTATCATTTTTAGAAGGCTACAAATAGCTGAGGTTCAAATGTTATGCCTCGGATTCATTGTAGATTTTGAGAAACTTGAGAGAAATATTGAATGGCTGAATCAATTAAGATTCACATGTGAAATAGATAAATAATGGACAGTACTTCTCTGAGGCTAAATTGCAATCTCTTATGCATCATTTGCGGATGTGAATCATTTTCATATTGTGTATGAGAAAAGAGTGCTGCTCTCATGAGTGTCTCCCACTCTTTCATGGGCCATGTGGCCCACTTATTGAGCTCAATCTTGGGTAGGACAATCTCAAACTTTAGATAAAATTGAGGATATCCTATGGACAGTTGGGAGTTCATTTTAAATGGCTTCAATGTTTATTAGGTGGCCCCACCATGGGTTCCACTCTTTCCAAGCGTATACCAAAAAACCTAGAGGCTTGTGTCACGGACACCCATCTAAGCTCGTAAGCGGTCATACTAACTGTGATATTCAGCATCCTGCAATTCATACACCAAGTCAGAAATGGCAGAGAAGGCCTCAATATAGAATCTCACATCCATTTGCAGCACACAGTATCTCTCTGTGCCTCCATATCACTCTCGACACTTGCAAGCTGTAAGCCCCTTCACTTCGGTAAATCCCACAAAATCTCCCTTTTTTTTTTTAGGCTATGACATAAATTTTTCTCAAAGTTGAAGATAGGCAACTTCTCATTGAAATAGAGGAGCTCTGTTTTAATTACTTTATTACAGTATTGAGGATTCGTTTGGAAACTGTTGTTAGATCGGGTAAGCACTCAAAGAAACTGAAAACCCGGTATCTGTTTTAAAGTCCATGCTCGAACCCAGACCATCATTTCAAGATAGAAGTTGGGTCGTGCATTAGTTGCAAGTTCAGAACCAAACCAGTACCCTGCCCATGCACAACCTCTTCTTAGACCCAATGAAATAAAGTGTGGGATCTTCCTAGATCTCACAAGCCCAATCAGTTCAAGACTTCAGACTCAGTTTCAAATTTGTTTGGCAAGTTTTTTGTATCATCTGACCTAAATTAGCAAACTTCATATTTTGATCAGACATCAATTCCGCTGCAGCTTCAGTCAAAAATCCAAGAAAGATTTGTGCTCAAGTTAGGTTCATTAATAGCATGTAAAACCATTCGCCGATTTAAGTCTACGTCACTAAAAGTTCAAACTCAAGTTACTCCTTCGGCCGACGTGATCTCTGTGTGGGCCGCAGGAGAAACTCGATTTCTCTGTTACAGTAACAGTGAAACTAATTTTTTGCAGTCCACGGTAAGAAGAAGAAAGAGTTGGGGTTCTCGGTTGGCTGTGATCTTCGTCGGAAACACGTTCTGGGCTACCGGATTTCTCTGAGGAAGAAGATCGGAGAAGAAAAGAAAAAAAAAATTTTTTCTCACCCGCCGCCGCCCGCTGCAGATCGCCTTCACCTGCCGTTGCGGTCGCCTTCGCCGCTACCAGCCGTCGCTAGTAGCCGGACCAGCCAAGCCCTCCGCCGCGGCCGCGTGCACGTTGTGCGTCTGCAACTGGGTTGCAGACCCAGAGTTGCAGAGGAAGAAGACGACTGGGATTTACATCCCAGGTCGGGTCTGGGTTCAGGTCGGGTCAGCGTGACCTAACCCGCCACGGAGATAAAGCCCAGAGCGACATCCCAGGTCCGTTGGGTTTCGGTTCAGGTCCGTTTGACCTGACCCGTGTGGAGGAAGCCAGAAGAAGCAACAGGTCGGTTCGGGTTTCTGTTTGGGTCAGACCCAACCCATGGAATGAGCCCAGCCCAGGAGCACTAGTGCAGGCGGGTTTCGGGTCCAGTTTGCCTGCACCGATCCGTTAGCAGACGGTCCAGCCCATCAGCCGCAGAGCAGACGTCAGCAGCGTGACGTCATTAGGCTGACGTCAGCATACGTCATCGGAAACGAAGTCAATGGCCAGAGTTGACCAGATTGACGGCAAAAATTTGTTTCTGAGATATCTTGATCATCGGACGTTCGATTGGAGATCCGTTTGTGCTTACGGACTCGTTTCGAGCAGATCTACGTGATTGTGGAAGAAAATTTGGCTATTTAACGGTCAACGAGGAGTTTGACCAAATCGGGAGCGAAGAAAATAGTTTTTGCGATATCGGAGCCATCCGGAGTCGGATTTCAGATCTGTTTCTTCCAGCGTGTTCGTGTTGACAAGATCTACAGCTTGGTGCAGGAGTTGAGGTTAGTGTTCGTTGTTTGTTTTTCCTATTACTTAATTTGATTATGATGGAGAACAATACTATCAATACTACCATGGTTAAACTCAACAATTCCAATTGGTTGATCTGGAACCGAAGATGGAGGATATTCTCTATTATAAAGACCTCCATGATCCCGTTGAGGGGGATAGTGCCCGACCGAAAGATATGCAAGATGCTGAATGGAACAAATTGCATAGAAAAGCGATTGGTCACATCAGACAGTGGGTTGATAATAGTATATTTCACCACGTGTCTAATGAAACAAATGCAAATACCCTTTGGAAAAAGTTAGAAGCAATGTATGATAAAAAGACCACAGTGAATAAAACCTTCTTGATCAGAAAGCTTGTGAACATGAAATTCAATGATGGTGGTCAAATCGAAGATCACATCAATGAGTTCCAAAGTGTGGTAAATCAGTTAGCCATTATGAAGATAATCCTTGATGATGAGATGCAAGCTTTGTTGCTTCTGAGTTCTTTGCCATATTCATGGGAGACATTGGTTGTTTCCTTGAGCAATTCTACTCCATATGGTGTGTTATCTATGAGTCAGGTTACCAGTAGTTTACAGAATAAAGAAACTGAAGGAAATCTGCAGGGACAGATAATGCACAGCCTTTGTTACTGAGAACAGGGGGAGGAGTAAGAGTAGAGGACCAAAGGGGGGTCGTGGCAAGTCTAGAAGTAAATCACACGCCAAAGTCTAGCAGTGAATCACAGAGCAAGAAAAAGTCTGTAAAATACTTTTTCTGTGGCAAGATGGGCCACATCAGGAAAAATTATTTTACCATTAAGGAACAGAAAGGATCCAATAATGAGAAAAAGAATTACAGTGATAACACTACAGCTACTTTGGAACAGGAAGTAGTGGTGCTCGCTAGCGATGATGATAAGTGTTTGAGTGTTGCAGATGGTCAGGTTGAGTGGGTTGTTGACACATCAGCATCCTACCATGCTACTCCCTGCAGGGAGATGTTCACGACGTACAAAGCAGGTGACTTTGATACTATGAAGATGGGCAACACGAGTCATTCAGAGACTGTTGGTATCGGTGATGTCTGCATTAAAACCAATATTGGTTGCACAATAACGCTGAAAACTGTGTGACATGTTCCTGATCTGCGGTTGAATCTGATTTCCGAGACTGCATTGGACCGTGCAGGTTATGAGAATTACTTTGGAAATAGCAGATGGAAGCTCACTACAGGGTCTCTTATTATTGCGAGAGGAATAGCAGGTAATACTCTTTATAAAACACAAGTAAAGCTGTGCAAAGATGTGTTGAATGCAATTCAAGACAATTCATCTCTGAATCTGTGGATAAGAGGCTTAGTCATATGAATGAGAAAGGCTTGCAGATGTTGGCAAAGAAGGATTTAATTCCTTGCTCCAAAGGTATATCTCTTGACCCTTGTGATTATTGTTTATATGGTAAACAGCATAGGGTTGCTTTATCTTCGACATCAAAATTGAAATCAAATGTGTTGGATTTGGTATATTTTGGTGTTTGTGGTCCCATAGAGGTAGAATCATTGGGTGGCAACAAGTTCTTTGTCACGTTCATCAATGATGCATCCAGGAAAGTCTGGGTTTATCCGCTGAAATCAAAGGATCAAGTGTTTCAGATGTTTCAACAGTTTCATGTCAAGGTTGGAAGAGAAACAAGTAAACTCTTGAAGTGTCTCCGCACAGATAATGGGAGAGAGTACACATCCAACCAGTTCAAAAGCTATTGCTTGAAGCATGGCATTCGACATAAAAAGACAGTTCCTGCTACTCCACAGCATAATGGTATGGCAGAGAGAATGAACTGCATTATTCTTGAAAAAATGAGATACATGATAAGATTAGCACGGTTGCCTAAGTCATTCTGGGGTGAAGCCGTTCTGACTGCCGTTTATCTGATTAACAGATCTTTTTCAGTTCCTTTGAATTATGATCTTCTAGAGAGAAGATGGACAGGTAAAAATGTTTCCTATTCGCACTTGAAGGTGTTTGGGTGTAAAGCATTTGTACATGTACCAAAGGAGCAGCGTTCAAAGTTGAACGATAAGGCAGTGAGTTGCATCTTTCTCGGCTATGGTAGAGATGAATTTGGCTACAGATTATGGGATCCAGCAAAGAGAAAACTTATCAGAAGTAGGGATGTGGTTTTCCATGAAGACCAGTTCTTTGGAGATGTTGAGAAGATTGATAAGTCTTCTGAGATAGTTGATGGAGTAGTTGATTTCACACCGACTCCTTCTCCTGTGCAGACTACAAGTGGAGAAGGTGGACAATACGATCCGGATTGTGATGAGGCACAGGGGTTACTAGATGAAGAGGGTGTTGAGCAGGGGGAGCAGCAGTCTCCTCGGTTGGAAACCACGGAACCTCAAGTTAGGAGATCTACAAGAGAGCGTCAATCATCAACTAGGTATCCTGTATCCGAATATGTTTTGCTTACTGATGAGGGGGAGCCAAATAGCTTCCGAGAAGCAATGACTCATGCTGATAAAGATGAGTGGATGAAGGCTATGCAGGATGAGATGAGTTCTTTGAAGAAGAACAAGACATATGAGCTGGTACAACTTCTTAAAGATATGAATGTTCTGAAAAACAAATGGGTGTTCAAGCTAAAAAAGGATGAGAATGGGAAATTGGTGAAGCACAAAACACGGTTAATGGTAAAAGGCTTCGCACAGACGAAGGGTATCGACTTCAGTGATGTTTTCTCTCCTGTTATGAAAATGACTTCTGTTAGAATCGTTTTGGGTCTAGCTGCCAGCATGGACCTTGAGCTTGAACAGATGGACGTGAAGACCGCGTTTTTTCACGGTGACTTGAAAGAACAGATGGTTTGCAAGTTGAAGAAGAGTCTCTACGAGCTGAAGCAAGCACTGAGATAGTGGTACAAGAAGTTTGATTTGTTCATGTTGAGTCATGGGTAGCGGAGGACAGTTGCAGATCATTGTGTCTATGTTCGTCGATTTATCGATGGCAGGCTCATTATCCTTCTTTTATATGTAGATGATATGCTGATAGTTGGACATGATAGCAAGTTGATTAGCAAGTTAAAAGAGGAGATGTCAAAGTCGTTTGACATGAAAGACTTGGTCTCACACGAATGATATTGGGCATGCAAATACATTATGATAGGAGTTCCAAGCAGCTGTGGTTGTCACAGGAGAAATATGTTGAACAAGTACTCGAACGGTTCAATATGAAAAATGTTAAACCAGTTAACATACCTCTAGCCAGTCACTTCAAACTAAGCAAGTGCTTGTGTCCTACTACAGATGATGAAAAGGAACAGATGATATGTGTTCCTTACTCCTCTGCTGTGGGGAGTCTCATGTATGCCATGGTTTGTACACGGCCAAACATTGCTCATGCTGTGAGTTTAGTGAGTAGATTTCTCGCAAACCCTGGAAAAGAGCATTGGGAAGCAGTGAAGTGAATCTTTAGATATTTGAGAGGTACTTCCAAGATGTGCTTGTATTTCGGCGGCTCAAAACCAATAATGGAAGGTTATACTGATGCTGATTTTGCAGGCGATCTTGATCGTCGGTTGTCGACTTCTGATTGTTTGTTTACTTTCGTAGGGGGAGCTATTTCCTGGCAATCAAAGTTGCAGAAGTGTACAGCACAGTCTACAACTAAAGCGGAATACATAGCTGCTAATGAAGCAGGGAGAGAGATGATTTGGTTAAAGAAATTCCTTCAAGAACTAGGTTTGAAGCAAGAAGAATATGTAGTTTACTGTGATAGTCAGAGTGCTATAGATTTCAGTGAGAATGCTACATATCATGGTCGCATAAAGCACGTTGATATCAAGTACCATTGGATTCGTGAGGTGATAGAGAAGAACTTCATGAAGCTGAAAAAGATTCATTCGGACAAGAATCCCTCGGACATGATGACCAAGGTTGTGTCTAAGGGAAAGTTAGAGCTGTGTTCAGAGTTGGCAGGGCTGAACTCCCAGTAAGAGGTTCAGGGCATCTTTCCTATGGAGGGGGAGATTGTTGGCTATGTGTGTCCAGACCATTAGTGGGTTCAATAACTGGGGTGGTTTCCCTAATGATATTAGAAATTTCCTGTTTTGTCAAACAGTAGTTTTCTAATAGGTTAGGACTTTCCTTTTTTCTTGAGATAGAGTTCTTGGGAGATAAGGATATAATGGTTATATATATGATGTAATCTGTAACCCTAAAAAGAAGCTGAGAGTGGCTGAGATTCTAAGGCTGTGGTTTCACAGATTAGAGGAGAACCTATTGAAAATTGGTTTCCCGTGGATGTAGGCATCTTTGCCGAACCACGTAAATCTTTTTGTCTTCTTGTGTGGTGATTGTTGATCTTGATTGCGTTTGCACACACGCGCACAACACGATCGGCATTGAAAATGAGTCTTACCTTCAAATAATTCTAATTAGGCTCAAAATAGTCATTTAACTAGGCAATAATATAAGGACTTTTTTTAATTAAAGTTTGGAAAACAAATAATTAGAGTTTTTATGCGATATTGTAAAGGTTTAATGCAGCGTTATCTATCTCACACTACAGATTCAAAGATCATAATGCTAATGGTGTATTAACATTGAAGTTATAGATGTTCTGTCTTTGATCCAACAGAGTTGATAAAACATCCAATTGAATTTTGGACTTGTGGTGGTCAATGTTGGAGTCTATAAATAGGAACTCTTTGTAAAGTTATCATGGCTCGCTTGTTAAATTTGTTAAATTCATATATGAGCTAATTATCTCACATATGGTTTCTCATATCGTCTATAAATTCAGTGATTAGGTACTACAAAAGTGAATCACCTATTAGTATCAGATCTTACATACATGATACAGCCCAAGTCCTTCAAGAACGCAACCAGGCCATCCTAGATTGTTTTTTAGCATACTGATGGCCCATGAAATCGCTCAATGTTTCGTGCCCATCAATGTTGGTCAGTCATCACGGGAGAAACTAAGTTTGAACTTGGAGTTATTTGAAATAATGAGGTTTAAGAGAAATCTATGAAACTTATAGTACGTTATGTCTTGGGAGCAAACTGTAGTCCTAAGCCAGTTGAGCTACCCATTCAGATTCATTTGCACTCACTGACTTAAGACACAACAATGTTAGAAAATTCAATGGCTTTTAACATCAGACTTGTATGATTTATTTTCAAGGAAGCATGTTATGCTTTGTTATCACTCTAATTTGAAACGGTTGTGGTGGTCAAATCATTCTCAAGCTACTTTATTACAATCCTCCGACATTTGGTGCCCATAAATGTCAATTCATCACTCAACCAATGGCGGACCTACATATATCCAAGTGGGGGTGGACGCTTTCATTGGATCCGAGTTTGCTTTTAAAACAATAGTGAAAATTATTCTTTTTTTTTTTTAAATTTAGATGAAAATTCTATGTCCACATCTAAAATTCAAATGAAAATTTTATATTTGTTTTCAAAACATGATTGCATTTTTTGCTTCTGCACCCCTCAAATGAAAATTTTAAGTCACCATTGTACTCAGTTTCAATAAATTTAAACTCGAGGGGTTTAACGACGTTTAACAGGCATTTAAATATCTTGTAGTATGTATGTTGTGTTGTATTGTGCTACATGATTACGGTCGGTCTTTGAAACCGGTTACATTGTCATTAGTCGTTTCGTTGTGGCTATTGTGCATTGGCCTATTCTAGTAGATGTGTTGTAGTTCAGTCCTTCCCAAACACTACTCTGAATGTGGAAGTTCACTTCCAATCTGGATTCATACAAACTCACTTCTACACGTTTCGCATGCCGCTAACGAGCTGACCAGTAGCTGGGATGGAGGTCGTTCAACTAATAGATATCTCCATAGTTATAGACTACAGTCACTCTATAATGGGCTCCGTAATCTCATGATCAAATCATTAATGGGCTAAAGTACATGGCCCGGGCCCATCATAAGTGTAGTCCAAGCCCACTTCTTGTTCATAAAACCCTTTAACCTAATAACCTGTTAAAACCGGTCTATAATTCAGTGGTCAAGCGTAGCCAACTCATTTTGAGGAGCATGTCAACCGGCTAAGGTCCGGGGCTAGTGTATCTAGAAGATTATTTATCATCAAAACACGGACCCATGGAAGTCTAACGGTATGCTTGGTTAGATTAACTCATCCCTGTTTGCAAAGTCAATGCTCAAACCTAGATCGTTGTTTCAAGGTATTATAAGTTGGGTCAACCTATTAGTTACAAGTTCAGAACTAAATCAGCATCCTGCTCATGTACAACCTTGCCGCAGGCCCAATCAGTTCAAGATTGCAGGCCCAATTTCATGCCTAGGCAATGGGTTGCACAAATATGTTGTATTAGCTGACCTAAATTAGCGAACTTAATGAGAACAACTCCTTACCTCAGTGGTAAGGAGCTCATGTTCTCATTGGAAAGTCAAGGGTTTAAACCTTGCCTCCCCCGTCCCCCCTCCCTTGCATATGTGAGTTTTGATTATCACATGTATGTGAGTTATGTTTTGTTCCCTTACATGTGTGAGTTTTCATTACTGTATATGTGCAAGTTGTATCTTACCCCATCATATGTGTGGGTCTTTATTACTTCACATGTGTGAATTGTGTCTTGTCCTTTGACCTGCGTGGGACTTTATTATCCTGCGTGTGTCTGAGTTATTTTTTGTCCCTTAACATGTGCAGGCTCTTATTATCCCACGTGTGTGAGTTGTATTTGTCCTCATATGTATGAGTCTCAATTATTACATATGTGTGAGTCAAACGATCACCAGTGGATGTTAAACTGGAATGTACTTGCGTCCAGGCTATGCTGGTCACCAAAATAGAATTAGAGAACTTCATACTTTTCAATTTTGAAAAGTCAAATCGGCTGCAGCGTCAGTCAAAGCCCAAGGAAAGGTTAGTACTCAGGTTCGCTTCATTATTTAACATGTGCAATCACTTGCATATTCACGCCCTGTCACTAAGGCCCACGGCATCTAATAGAATAAAAAAGTGTCTAGTTAAAGGATATTTTCAACCCCATTAGAAAGCATGTGAAGGTAAGACCCTATTTCAATACCCATCAGCAGAAGGAGTAACTTTAAGTCAACTTAACCATGTTTGGTAATTTCACGTCACTCTATAGTTGATGTGAGATATCATTTCTAGATATAATAAATAAAATAAAGTTAAATCAAAATATTGTATTTCAAAAATTTTTTTTATCTTTTTATATTAAAAAGTCAAAAAATCATTTTTTTCATTCCACTAACTAATAAAATATACCTATTTTAAACAAAAAAATCAAAAAATTATATTTTATTTTACAAAATAACAAAATACAATTATTTATTGATTTAACCTCTTTCATTTTTTTATCTTTTAAAATAATTATTCAGCTCACTTCACTTTATAAATAAAATTATCAAATAGATACTCTTAAATCAATACAAACATACACAGGAAAATTTAGGGCAATTTCAAATACAGGACATGTAGAGAATAATATGGGGTCAAAAGATCAAAAGTGGATCATCTAGTGTCAGATCTTGCAAGTAGGACTAGTGTTTGCCTACCAGCGTGGTATAAAACACTGCCACGTGTAAATAAAATGGTAATTGACCTAAGCGAGGCTATTGCGTTTGTGGTGTGTGGATTGGGTGAGATTGTACCTTCAAGACGATTCATTTCCGAAAATTTAATGCGTGGTCTCATGTAAATATTCCACTTTCATCTTTTACTCTTAGACCTTTTACTAGATTCCTCCAATTTAAGAAATCTAATGGCCCATATGACGACAGGTTTTCGAGGATTTGGATTCTTAAGATTTATAATAATTTTTGTGTTAATGATTTTTATGTTTTGTAGGAGTCTCTAAAAAGGAAAATTTTGGAATTTTATATGAAATTACATACTTATCAATTTCTTTAGCGGATAAATTAATAAATATCTACGGATATTTTAGCCATAGTCTAGTTTTATGCCTCTTTAAAGTTTATATATAATAATGGAAATAATCATATGAAAACTAGTTTTTACTACTATTTTGTGACAAGTCTAAGTGGGGCCCATTTATCACCCAATTCAAATTTTGCAATACACAGAAACCTCTTAATAGTCACACGCCTCAAATTTCAGTTAAATTCAAATTTTCTAGACCGTTGGATCGATTGTGTACCAATTTGAATTTGAATGGATTGAATTTATGAGCCACGGATAAAAGGATTAGGGATATGTGATTGATGCTAAATTTAATATTTAGGCTGGTCCCACATAAATCTTTCCATTCTCCTGGTCCCATCCCCAAATAGGCTCACAAGTGAGCTCCATAAAAAGTTCTCACGGTAGATGTGTGAAAATACTTCTCATAGAATGAAAGCCCATATAATAATATCAACGACCATTCCCAATAGAGGTGTTCATGAACCGGGTAGTGCCCTTTGGGCCGGTCCTGGATATGAAATTTGGGCTTTGGGCTGATCTTGGATTAAGTGATAGAAAGCCCAAACCCACAAAAGCCCGACTCTAGTAAGGAGGTTTTACAATTTAATGTAAATTTTCTAAACAATTGCTAGAATGATGCATAGTAATATTCTCCATGTATATATATGTACATCTGTAAAAAGGCAAAGTTAATGCCCTCATATAATCATATACCATGAGAAGACTAGAAAAGAAAAAATATACACAGGTTCCCATTTCATGAAAGGGGTTAAGAAGCTACAATCAAACCATTAGTTAAAAGAAAACAAAACCAGCTGAAGAATACTATCCAAAAATTATAAATAACATGAAAATAAAAGAAAATAATCACAAAGAGAATCATAAAACCAAGTTTTTTTTATACAAATTGAGATTTAATAACACGACATGAATTACAAAAGTTTCTTATTTTTGTCTATTTCTCTCCATTTCTAGACATACAATCCAAATTTTAGCTATCAACCACATATCAATGGCATCATCTTTTGGAAGAAGCTTTGGTTCTACATATCCTCCAAGACATATGAATAAAAAGAAATTTTCACAACACCATATGAATATATCAACCGCTAAATCTTATTACACCCAACAAAACAACCTTTGACTAACTCATTGCATAAATTTAATGCCGATCAAACATCCCACTTTCTATCAATTTACTTATTAATTCTACCTTTTGGGTGAAAGGAAGTTAAAAAAAAAAAAAAAACCCCATCTCTAACTTATGATTTTATCAAATTCCTTTAATCTTGCAAAAAAAAAAAAAAACCAACTCCCAGAACATAGAATTTTCTAACATAAAATGTATGTTGATTAATGTATTGCTTGGACATTTTTAGTCATCTTATTGAGCATTGGGTTATCGGCACATTTAAGTTGGTTCTGTTAGTTGAAAATAAACCCTAATCACCTCCATTTTGAGAAGCCAACAAGCCAAGAGACAATGGAGATCCATGGTGGTGCAAATATTTGAGACATTTACTTTCTGTAGAAGACATATATGCAGGAAATAGATTGAATTTATGGGAATGGACTTTATATTAGGATGCCATAATTTCAAGTCCAAATATAATAAAAAAAAAATTGGCCCTTTTACTCCAACATTTGATGAATAGTTGTGTAGAAGCTAATGTGCAGACTTTGAATCTCAACCTAACAAGAAGCTCAGGTCGACTTAGCTTCGTTTTCACATTTTACAACTTAATTTCTATAGGGATGGAAAACATCCTTTTTCTTCAACTAAGCTTCTCACTATATCCAAACCACCTACACACCCAATGATAGGAGAGCATTTTCCATCCATAATCCCATCCATCTCATCCACCAGTAGGCATTCTATATGAGAATGAGAGTCTGTAGGCTATTGATGCAAGCTCAAAGATTCACCAGAACCCTATCATCCAACCACAGCCATGACATCAAAGAATCACCAAAAAACCCTTGTCTTTGTCCAAGCACATAAAAAAAGGGAAGAGAAATCCAAAAACCCTCACTGCTGATTCCATCAATTTAAAAAAAATAAAGAAAGAAAAGATGGAATTACTATGAAGAAGATGGGAGAAGAAAGGGAAAATCATCCCACCAGTAGCTTGGTTTGGAGAAGAGCCGAGAGATAGGGTTTTCATCTTATTTAGGAGAGAAAACTCCTTTGTTGTCATAGGGGGGATCACATATCCTATAATTCAATGGGTTCAACTTGCAATCAGCCACAACCAATTTGCTTCTTAATTCAAAGTTTAGGGTAGATGAAATTAAAAATTAGACACATATCCAATTCATGATTTTACCAAACCCCTTTAACCCTACATGAATAAAAATACAGAAAGCAAATCATGAAACCAATGACCAACATGACCAATGGAAACAGAGGTTCCCACGGCTTCTTACGTTTCCCCAAAGCACAACCATCGTAAAAATCACCTTCCACAAATTTATGCTACTTTTAAGTTATATCATGCGACAAATCCGAAAGATTTTTAAATCTTCCACCAGCGTAAAAGAGCTTGGCAATTTTGCAAAACACAAAATTTCGCTTGATGCTCATTTAACAATAACTTTACTACCATTGACTCAACAGTGGCTATCAATTATTATTTTCTCCTTCACTTTTCCGTATCCCTTAAATTGAGAATGTTTGTTTCCAAACAATGATAATGAAATAATAATAATAGCATGAGTAAAAATTGCAAACAAATATTACACTAAAAAACTGCAATAAAAACAAAATTGAAAAATTACAATAACATTTTATCAATTGCAACATAATGTCTACATTAGTAACAGATGATTTTGCATAAATCTAACAAAAATTAGGGAAAAAGAACTCATCTTCAAAAAACGCATGAGAAAAAATACTTCTAAATAAAGAAAAGAATTGTTACTTGAACTCTAGGATCATAACCATTGCCATGCGTTCAATACCCACAAATGAACCACTATATTTCAAAGGACCCAAACTTTGGCAAGCCACCTACGCCACACCAAATAAAAACCAAAGTACAATAAAAAGGCAATATTGTATAACACCTGCTCAAAGCTAGGTAGAAGTTGAGTTACAGAAAATATAAAAGTAATTCTTATTAGGTGATGACATGGGTATTAACTATTAACTGAGAAGATGCAACAACAAGATTGAACCACATCAGAAGTAAACTCAAGATCAAAATATATGAAACTTGGTAACTATCTGCAAAATTGTAACAAAAAAAATATGAATTGTAAGATCTGACATCCGATCAAGCATCCAACTAAAAATCATGTATAGAACTTGACACAGAAGTAATGACATATTAAGGGCCTGTGCCAATGCTTGCCCCAAATAACAACTGATAAGAAACAGGTAGATGAGTTCCCAGAGTATTCAGTGACAGTGATTTTCTCTTCTGTAACTTGACTGCTTTGGTCGATATCTGCCTCTGATTTTGCAGATTTTGCATTAAAGATGCAGGCATGGAACTTGTTCGGGAGAGAGGAATCTTGGGCTTTCGTAATAGAATCTTCTTCTCATGGTGATGGTGAGGAGATTTTGGGTAGAAAGAGAGAGTGAGAGCATGGAAGAGATGTTACCTCCTCTCACATCACTTAAGAATAAAACAAAAGATTATGTTCACCGTTAGTAAACTTGGACTTAAGCATTTTGGTCCACGTGACACGCTCACTAAGTTACTAGGCCAATAGGCTACTTTGGACATAACAAGCTCACTAAGTTACTAGGCTAGTAGGCTACTTTGGATTACGTGAAAGGCTCACTAAGTTACTACGCCAATATGCTACTTTGGACCACGTGACAAGCTTACCAAGTTACTGGGCCTGTAAGCTACTCGTGCAAGGAAAAACCCTTGAGGTAAGATCAAAATAGCGCTAGGATATGCTCAGGGGACACGATATGGATGTGGGGCCTTAATGGGATAGATTGTAACACCTCATCTCACGTCGCATAGGATAAGTGAGCTGGAATTCACAAATCAGAAATGGTTTATCACAAACAGTAGATTTCAAAGAAATCAAGAAAAGGAGGTGATGGGTCCCTAGCTCGCTGCTTGGTGGATTGGGCAAATTTGCCGTTCTTGTGACAACCATGCGTTGAGATGAACAGATCTCAAAGAAGGATAGAAACATTGGCATTGAAGTGGCCCCAAAATCAAGTGGGCCATGGTGGTGTAGAGAAAATATAAGCAAGCAGTTGATAAGCATGTCAATATCGAAGTCCTCTCTTTTAAGGGTAGTAGTTACAATTCGCTGGCACGGTTTGAATTGTGTAAAAAAAAAGTCTCATGATCACTTTTTAGATTCGTTTTTCTTCGGGCCTTCCTTTAGATAATTTCATACATCTCCTCTTATATATCTCTTTCTCTTTATCCCCATCGTCGCACAACGCAGTCTTTCTTCTCCACTTGCAATCTCTCTCTCGCCAGTGATCCTCTCCAATCGCTCTCAAGCACCTAATAAAAACCCTCTTCTCTCTCTTCTCCCTCTCGATAGTTGGCTTTGATTTATGATTAAGGATAGGTTTTGAATTCTATTGATCTGAGACTGTGCTTTACCTCTTTCCCTAATTTTAAAGTGGAGAAATGTTCTTTCCTACTTTCAGTAATTTAACAAACACAACGCATGAAAACTATGGTATCTTGTAGCTAAAAAATCATGACCAATAGAATTCAAAACCTAATCATTGGGGTAGTAGACGTATGCAATATTTTTTTAATATTTCCCCAATGTAGTTGTATGTAATGTTTTTTAATATTTAATATGAATATACAAATAGATATGACATTTTTTATCCATATTTTGCTCTTCAAAATATTTCATTCTGTTCTTCTTTCTTCAATTTCTTTGATCAATTTTGCTGAGCAAAAAACATGCAAATTGAGTGTCACGTGGATAATGATATCATTACGCAGGAAACGACATCGTTACACAAGAAATAATATCATCATGAGGGTAATTCTATCCAAACATGTAGAAGTTTATAAAATTAGAGCGTTTGCACACAATTCTACTTTCTATCCACTTTAGAGAAATAGAGATAAATTCTCTTAAAATGAAAAGCCCGAGTTCTAGACTTTCAAAAATGAGAGTCATTGGTCTAAGCAAAGGGCTGAATTTTTTTCATTTATCTTAACCTCTCTTTTTCTTTTTTCATCATTTTTTTTGTTCTATTTTAAATGGGTTGATCAAAATAAGAATAAGTAAACTTATGATAAGACTAGTGAAAGTACAAGAATATTGTGGCTAAAACGCCGAGCAGGAGCGGACCCAGAAATTCTTTCCTGAGGGGGCTACTATCTAGAAAGAAAGAAAAAATTGAAAGGGCCACCTAAAAAAAATTAAATGTAGTTTTCAGAATATATGTAGGCTTTTCTAAAATTTTGGGAGAAGGTGCATATGTAAAACAAAATTATAAACATATTGAAAAATTAAAGAAATTTTTGAGATTTTAGGGGGTCATGGCTCTTGTTGACCCCCTTGCTCCACCTATGATGCCTGGTTGCGAATAAAATGAGATAGACCCATGACGCCTAGTTGCGAGATAGAAGTGAGTTGAGATGGCCAATGAGGAGTGATAATAAAAGGACAGGCCAGTGACAAGGCAATGCTAGGTGGGCCCAATGTGATAGTGACAGTATTGAAAAGTGGGCTCCACCTAATGGGGAATGTTAAAAAGTATTTCCGCTGCCTCTACTAACACCTTGAGGTTTTAGTAGTAATGGTTAGCTAAAGAAATTTAACATGGTATCAGAGCTAACCGGTCGTGAGTTCGAATTCCATGAGGAACGACTCCGCGTTAAAAAAATTGCGTAAATGTTAAAAGGGAAATTTTAAAAAGGAGGAGTCTTCATGTGCATATGTCTTCCTTTTTTAGACTTTTCAAGCTTAAAAAGGCATGAAGTTTTGTCCTCTTACATATTAATGCTTTCCAAAAAAAGAGTATACTTACCAAAATGGTAAGGGACATATGCACATAAATATTCTCCGTTAAAAAGTATTTATATCTTAGATACCAAAAGCAACAGGAAAGCGAAGATACAAAAAGCGACAGTGTCGCTTTCCAACATTTTCCTATCCTAGATACGACCAGAAAGTTTTCCAACATTTTACGACCGACAGGAAAGTTTTCCAACATTTTCTTATCTTAAAAATGTTGAAAAACTTTCCTGATAGGAAAATGTTGGAAAGCGACAACTTTCCTGTGGTATCTAGGGTACGAAAATGTTGCGAAGCTTCGGTTTCTCACTCTCGCTTCGTTTCCCATCCTTCCCAAATGGTCTATATAGACGGACAAATGGGACATAAATATATCAGAAATTAAAAGTTGAATACACACGGTGCTGGCCATGATGCAACCAATCGCTTCGAATGATCAACCAATCGCTTCGAATGATCAACCAGTCGCTTCGAATGATCCAAACTGGCATGCAATAATAATCCTAACGGCCATTTTTAGCCTGCTTCAACCGATATATGAAGGCGGAAATGGAGTTGGAGGTGTGAAGAAGACTGTGCCTCTCTATTTGTCAATGTCCCTCATCACGCTTGCAAGCTGTATGCCCCTCCCCACTGGTAACCGCCTCAAAATGTCACTTGTCTTTATTATCTTGGCTCTTGCGGCCCCCCTCTCTGCAGCTGTCCCCTTTGAGCTTTGGTGGCTCCCGTATCTCTCGTGCATTCCCCCGCTATTTGATCTACTGCGGAGCTTGTATCGCTTCCTTTCTGAAATTCCCTTTGACCATTTCTGGGAATTCTGCCACAGAATTGGCAATGCTGCATATCAACAATTCATCCAACGCTTTGTGCCCAATAACGTGGAAGGGGCCATTCGGAATGAGGAGACTTAGGTTTTATCTGTTATGTTGCGTCCTTCTTAATATAAAATTTCCACAGAATTGATGTTGTGTTTTTACCTTCGCTGGAGTGGAGTCATGTTGTTGCTGCAGGTTCAGTGTGAGTCTCTAAATCGTCATTTGGTTGTTTGTTTTTGACTTTCTCTTTTATTTCCTCCTGTGATGAGATTATGTGATTGCCCTTTTTGTGGTCCTTTATTTCTAGTATGTGAGTTCCTACATGAGGCATATCTTAAAATTCAATGATGCCAATTCTATACACGTGGACCCTAATTTTGGGCAATTTAATTTCAAAAGTGGGCTTGCCTGATGGTTTCTTTTTTGTTTTTTTTTTATTTTGTGCAGAGTTTCAGAGTAGATGTGTTTTTGGAATAAATAAATAGAAAAGAAGATATCTTCAGTTTTATTTGTAAAAAGCATGGAAGGAAGAGAGAGATGAGTCCTCACAGAAACAGAGGACCTCTCTTTTTAACCTTTTATGACAAAGAATAGTTGTTTTGTAACCACTAAAATTGAGTTATCTGTCTGGAAATTGGAAAAGCTTGTATAGAGGCCAATATGGTTCTCTATTGCTTGGACTAACAAGAAATTGCTCTTCAGTGAAGCCTTCTTATAAAAATCTAAACCATAAAAGAAATGTTTTCCTCCTATATAGGCCCAATGAAATGCTTCAGTGTGGGAGTTGGGCCACTAATGGATTAATAGGACATTGATTTCATTTTGAGTCCAACTCCCACCGGAGTGAAAGTTTGGTCTGGTCCAAACAGGACAGTCGCACCGGTCTAGCTTTTTTCTCTGACTAGATCTATGCTTTGTTAGACCAGTACAAGGCTAATTGGGGGAGATTTTTCATTATCGAACACATACGAGGACCGGCCACAGCCACTGTGTTAAAAAAGTCAACATGTACAGATATCAAATCACTTTAAAGGCTAAAACCATACCCATGTCTACATACTTGGGGTCTAGGCCCAGATCTAATAGAGTGCATCCACATATCGCTAGATTAATTCAATGTCAGAGCCTTGTCCAATTTAGTATGATATTGTCCGTTTTAGACAACATACACTCGTCAGGATTTCACTGGCGGTCACCAATTCAGATACTGCTCCCACACAAGCTTAACTTCAGAGTTCTTATGGAATTCGACATAAAAGGCTTTAAAAATCATCATGTTTAGTTAACACGAGATTTAACTTATAAGTCCAGAACTCTAGACTTTTGCTTGCCGGTATAGGACCTTGAGACCATAGTTTGCCAAGTGGAAGGTGGGGTCGGGGGTGCCAATATAGGAGAAAAACTAAAAATCTCCGTAACTTTTGGGTGTTTTTCCTAAATTTTTTAGAGGCCAATATTAAAATATCAAAATTTTAATTAATAATAGCGGGGTTTTTTTAACTTCTTAGGGGCACATGGCACCCCTTACTCATAATGTAGTTCCACTCATGGTAGTTGATATGCTATGCCCCCTTGAGACTAAAGTTTGTGAGGTGACTTGATCGACGTAGACCCCAAGTGCAAGGTCGACAACTGTAGTTTTACCCGATCAGTTTGAAATTGAATCCACAAAGAGCTAGTTCTTACAGAAAACCTATCTTAACTGAAAAATACACTTACCCATTGTTAGTTCTCAACTGTGGATATGATTTGGGTTATATAATTATTTACTAGTTCAAACCTGCAAAAGCACCTGGCCGTTTAAGCCTTTGGTTTACAATAATAAGACAGTGTTCAAGATGTGGCACAAAAAGAACCAGTACCTCGCCCATCTACCACCTTGTTCTTGGATCCATTCAACTAAAGTTTGGGATGGTCTCATTGCTAATGGCGTCGTTGTAGGCCCATTCAGTTCAAATTTTCAATCACAGTTTCGAGCCTCAAATAGATTTCATACATTCGTCTTATAATCTAGTCTAAATTAGTTAACTTCATGTTTTAAGTCAAATCCAAATGCAGGTTAGAAGTCTAATTATGTTCATTATTTTACATGTAACTTGCAAGGACGTTCACATATTCAAGCCCATCCAAATGCAGGTTAGAACTCTAATTAGGTTCATTATTTTACATGTAACTTGTAAGGACGTTCACATATTCAAGCCCATGTCAACAAAGACTCGAGCTCGATTTAATACTTGGGCTTAGTTGCACTGTAAATGAGGTGTAACCTTAAAGTAATATCTAATCGGGGCAGAAAGTATCTATTAACTAGGGTATAATATAAGGTTTTTGAAATTAAAGTCTTTGTGAAAATAAAGTTTCCAAATGTGATCTTATAAAGGTTGAAATGCACTATTATTTGTCTCACACATCAGGTTCTACAATTGTGGTTCTAATATATTATCGGATAAAAACGGAACCTCCTCGAGTACATCAGATCAATCCTTTTTTTTCACATCCCTCCGAATCAACCATATTATCGGATAAACAGGTCAATAGTATGAAGGGTGAAACATATTCGCTATTGAGGAAACATAAGGTTTCTCATTCCTATCTATAATTCATCGGTCAGGGACTATGGAGGTGGACCAGGGAATGGTGACAGATCTTGAGAGTAGGACTATCGACGGCATATTATTATTAGTGTTGCAACAAAAACCGCGCCATATAAATGGAATGGTAAGTGTCCCAAAGGGGGCTATGGCCTTTTATGTTGCAAGCATTGGAGGATACGCCATCTTAGCATTGAGGATTCCAAATAATGTCTTCCAAGAAGCATGATTCCAAAATGCTAATCACAAAAGAGTATTCTATATTCCAACAAACTGCACTTAAAACAAATTCCAACCAATTCAACTCCAATCAAGTAGAGGAACATTAATTCTCTAGGACGACTTTTGTATTTATGTCAAGAATTCCTAATAAGAAACTTTCTTATTTAAAATGCTCTCAATCAAATAGGCCATTAAGTTTGCGACATGCTGTGGGGATGAATTATTATTTTTAAGGGCGTTAGGATCTTCAAATTTAAATCTAGAAATAGATAGTTTGATGGTCTCAGGTAAATACTTTCTTTCATCATGTGCACTTAGACCTTTTACTCGATTGCTCCAATTTAGGAAATGCAATGGCCCATTTGATAAGAGGTTCTTCAGTATTTGGATTCTCATTGGTTTAGAATAATTTTTTCTGCTAAAATCTTTTATATTTGTTAGGAGATTACGAAGAGGGAAATTTTGTGATATAAAATGAAATCACAAAAATATCCTTGACATGTTTGTTAAAAAATATCTAAGAAATACCTATCCAATATTCTTTAAACCTTCAAATTCCTATAAGAAAATGTATTGTCATCGAAATCTTCAAAACCAATGGTGCTTTGGCATCGAAAGAAAAGATAAAACAAGAAAAAATGAAGGTGAAGAAAGCTACCCACATTTCAAATATCAAAGGCACACATTTAAAAAGCAAATTTTACCATAGAGGAAAAAATTATTTTACCTCCTTGTGCACCTAATTCTTTAGTTGTTTAGGGCTTGTTTGTGCAACAAGCAGTTTGAGAATGGACTATGGAGAGGTAAGACTCCATTTTCCTCTTCACAAAAAGAAAAAATTATTAGAAAAAAAAGATTTTATGTAGAGTCTTGTTGCACCAAATGATGAGTAAAAAAATAAAAGACTTATCATTCACTTTTCGCTGGATTTACTTCTTTACAAAACTTCTCTAACAATTTGGAAATTCACCTGGCCAATGTGGTACTTTACTAATAAAAGTGAAGTGAAGGGAAGCCTTAAATCAAGAGAGAATAAAATATAATGGAGTCTAATAATGTGATGATTTTTTTTAGTTGTCTTTAGTGACTTAAAAAGAATCTTTTTTACTTTTATCTAAAAAGTAGATGGTTTCAGTAGCTTGAGAATGTTGTTTTTTGACCTTTTTTAAAAAAACAAAGGGGAAAATTTTGAATTTATTGCTTTTGATATAACATACACATCTTTTCATCTCTTTTAAATAGGGGCTCTAGTTCACACTACTCTACTCTAATAAAGTGCCAAACAAGCAAAGTGAAATAAAAGTGAGGCTTTAATTAAGAGAGAATAAAATATGATATTGTTTTGTCTTTAGTGGCTTGATACAGAATTTTTTTACTTTAAAAAAAAAAGTAAATGACTTTTTGCCATTTAGTGGCTTGAAATTATTATTTTGCAAATTTTTGAATTTTTATATTTTTAATATATTTTTTTACCAATAACAGAAACATTCATTAAAAGAAAAAGATAAAACAACGGGGAAAGAAAGAAAATAAAATAAACAAAAGGAGAACTATAAAAAGAAAGAGTACAAGAGCAATATACCCACTCACAAGAAACTAATTAAACAACACTCATACAAGGAACACTTCTCTCAACCCGCAATTTTGCTAAAGCATCAGCCATAATGTTGGCCAACCTAAGCACATGATAGAAGACAACATCTAAATTTATAAATAACAAACGAATTTTATTAAAAATAGAATTAGAACTTTTAAGGGTGAACTTTTCTATTAGACACCTAAGCTACTACATTAAAAGAGTTGCTTTCCACAATAAAAGTGCCATTGAAATGACTTGAAAAGAACCGAATACACTCCAGAATTACTAAGACCTCCGCTTCATTGGATTCACATACACCCACAAACTTAGAAACACTACAAAAAAAAAGGGTTTTAACGAGGAATATAATTTGTCACCAAATGGGTAAAATTTGTCACCAAACACTTTTAGCCACAAATAAAAGTTCGTCCCCATGTTGTTGTAGAAAGCCCATCTATGATTATATTCTGCGACGAATATCTGTTTGTCCCCAAATGTCAATATTTGGGCACGAATTTTGTTCATTCCCGATAGTGTTCGTCCCTAAATGTCCTACCTGAGATCTCCTCATATCCAACCTTTAGGCATAAATAAATTAGTCGCCCTATGTGTTTGTCACCATATATATAATCTTTAAGCACGAATGTTTTTGTTGCCAAAAATAGATAATCAGCAACAAATGGTAATTTATCCCTAAAAGTCCAACCTTTAGACACAAAATTATTTGTCCCCAAATGATTTATCCCCAAATGTCTATTCTTTAGACATGAATTTGTTCGTTGCCGTATATAATGGTCATCACGCATTTGAAGAACGCGGTTGACCATTAAACAGTGATGGAATCGTCGCCGAAAATCTACAATTAGCAGCAACAATTCTTATTCACATCATACTTACAACAATTTAGATTCAATCATACACACAACCATTGACATCATCACAAAATAAAAATAAGACATTCATCCAAATTTTCATCCAAACATCCATCCAAATATAAAAACTTAAACATAACAAATGTCAAAATACTAATCCAAATACTAAAAAAAAAAAAAGGCCATCATGAGCAACAGTCCATGCCCACTCCATCTTCAATCTGTGAACAAAGTAAAAACAAAAAGAATTAGTGTGCTATAAGAAACATTACCTACACGAAGTTAAAGTAATATGTACGCAACTTAAATTCAAAAGAACTAAATTAGCAATATCACACTAAACTGAAATAACATAAGTCTTACTAGTTCTTACATTTTCGGTGATATTCTTAACAGATGGTTTGTCTCTTCGAAAGTTCATATAGAAACCAATCATAAAGCTACAAAGAGATGGTTTGTCTCTTCAACAGTTGCATATGAGAAGAAAAAAAAAAGCATTTACCTGGGAGGCACTGCTGTTATTCATTTCGGAGCATAATTGTGCATTGTTCATCATGGTCCTTGATAGTCTACAGGTGCGAGGTAGACTGGTCATCTGTCTAACACTTACGGAAGTATAAATATCAGGGAACATGTTTGAAGGGAGCTTCTCTGACAAAAGTATGCCATCAGATGACGGCTTAGTAAACTAGATATTTCAGGTCTCCTGTCCAGAGATGATGCGTTCGACAAAAGTATGCTATCTGATTTATATCTATGGTCCATCTTCATATATAGTTTAGTGCATGAGTAGTTTAGATCTTGTACATGCATCAAGTGTATGCAAGAAGAGGCTATTTTTAAGGGAAAAAAATTGTGAGAAGACCTCATTATATTTGGTAATAAGCAACATAAGGAAGACTACAGAAAAGGTAAGTGGTCCTTTCTTGAGGACTTCTCATCCACTGAAAAAGTTTTGTAAAAAAGGCTAGACATGGGACCCTCTAAAAAGATATGTTTTCTTTAAAAGGACCATTTGAAAATACCTCTTTCTCCTAACAGACATCTGTGGAAATAGTATGTCAAAAATATCTAAATGCACTACAAGCCATAAGGCATACAGTCCATTTATTCCTGTATGTTTGTGTATGGTAAATTTTTCCACCAGTTAATGAGAAAAAGTAACAATGTCCACAACAGTCCTCCTGTGCTGAAAGAGTTGCAGAGACCACCAAGACTAGTGCTTTTGCGCACTGATAACAGCAAACAGTACAAATCCCTACAACACTACAAATTTAAACTACACTAACTACAGGCTACAGCTAGTCATCTAAATTACAGTTTATATATAAGCATTTAACAGGGCTAGGCTTTCTACCAAAAAAAAGAAAAAAACAGGGCTAGGCTTGATCAGGCTTCTGCTTTGGGCTGGATTTGAGCTGCCCTTCAATCAGTTGAGGTCAGCCTTCTGTTCCCCATAGGCCATAGAATTGCCCATTTTGGCTTAATGAGACAGGCCAGCTTGACCCAACTTGACTATATGAATATCAAGCAGATATCAAGCACTTCCCCAGACCCTCAGCTGGTATGAGGTCCAATTCTCCAGGTCATGACCAGGGCCCGGACAAACTTCAGTCCGTCCTGGACCATATATACCCTATTTATAAACTAAAGCAAAACTGGAAATGGACAGACAGTATGGAACAAAAGGCTTTTGCTAGAATATAATAGAACCTCTACCATGCAAACACGTCAACATCAGCAGATAATGTGAAGTTCAACTGAGTCTTCAAACAAAATGCAAAAGCAGCAACAGTTTACCTCAGCCATGGCTGATGTTACAATATCTGGTATGGGCTGAGTGGTATCACCAATCCGAAGGTTTATCAATTTGGCATCTGGTTACTTCTGCATATGCGCAAGCTGCCTCATTCCAATCTGTTTGAAATCCAAGAAGATAAAAAAAAGGACATTTAGATAACTTATTTCATAGTTCGAAAATCCAGCTGAAGAATTGCTTGTTACCAGAGTTGTAGATGTGAACAAGGCAACTCACTAATAGAGAAAAAAATTGACATTGGAGCAAGAAAAGAGATGGAAGTGACCTACCTCAGGAAACAGATACCCATTGTGCAGCTTTTCAATATTGACATTGCGAGGGACCCTTGTGCAGCAAACTGTAAATATATGACCTTCAAAATGTATAGCACAATGAGTTCAACATAGTAGTCCTTCAAAATGTATAGCACAATGTTCCATTGAAGAGAACATGTGACATGTGATGAGAAACTGAATACAATATATGACCTAATAAAGATGTTCTTAGAATATTACCAGTCTCAACAGATCTGTTCGCAATGCATGTGCAGGCTCCTCTTTTCCAAGGACTCAGGCTAAGGGATATTGATGAACTGACATGAGATGAACGGAACTGTAAGAGTTATGAAGAAAATCCTTGTCTACCTATCTTTTGAATTAAGGGTAATTCTAATCACTACCTGATACTAAAATTCAAAGGATGCTTTAACTCCAGAGAAGGCATGCAAATGCATGACATTGGTTGAGTCGGAAACATCTTTGGTTCAAATACTTAGTATCTGTCGAGGTTTTCTAGACCTAAATGCAAGATTAGCTATATGAACCAATTGTCGCTGCAAGAGAATTACCAACTACGGAAACCTCAATGCGATTGTGCTGAATCTCAATGGCACTGCTCTCTCTATATATACATTCATACGTTTGAGGTCAAAACTGCAAAACCTAAAAATTTGTTTTTCACTCTTGAGGTCAATCATAAGGCTTATAGGAAAACCTAGGTTTATAGAGTAATGGTTTTCTCTGCTTCTCCTTCGTTAATGTTTTTTCCTGATTAGTAATAGTATAAATAGTTGTGTTAGACAAATGTTTGGAAAGTTATTCAGTCATTCCAAGATAATCAATATCCTTGCAAGTATGCGCATAACAAGATATCTTAATTTAAGGTTTGCATTACAGAAATTAAACCAATCAGGCTTTGTACAAAGGATTCAGAAACAAGATGAGTTTCTTTTACATCAATTAAGAAGAAACAGAAACCCATCAATCAAAATCAAATTTCATCCTACCCAATTATATAATCAAACAGTTGGTGTACATAGTAATTAATGACAAAGAGAAACATCAAACAATTGGTGTTCCTAGTAACAAATAAAAATATCCAGTAATTTCACACTACAACTAAAAAAATACTATCCATAAAAAAAATAACAGAAAAAAAAATACTTGAATTAGGTTTAGGAAGACAGGGAAACCCATAAAAAATCATAACTATAACTACATTCTACCAAACCACCATCTGCCAATATGCAAAAACTCTCAATTGCAACTAAAGAAAACACTTACTTTGATGAACTGAAAATGCAGAGGAGAGCCTATCTGCAACCATCCAACATCCATCAACCTCCTCAGCCTCCATCAATGGCCCCAAGCCCCCTAATTGGAAACCCCAAACCCTAATTAGAAGCCCAGACCATCCCAAGCCCCACCAAGGCCTCACTCAAAACCCTTAAGTAAAACAACCTCCATCTATAGACTAGCAACCTTCATCTCTAGGCCATCCAAAAACCCCCATCATTTTGCACTTAACCATAAACCCAAACCCACCAAATCCCTTTAGTCTGCCTAAAGTTCCAAGACATCCAAAACCCACTGCAACATCCAACCACTCTCGATCACCTTCCCAACCTTCGCCCTTCACCATCCGGCCACTCTCGACCCCACTGCCCATCTCCACAAAGCCCAGCCGAAACCCCTGCCCGAGCCCCATTTTCGTCAAACCCTTCAACCAATAGAAAAAAAAAAAAACCAGAGTGCAAGAAGCAAAGAAAGAAGAAGATGCAAAAAAGGAGAAGCACAATTGATGCTGAAAGTATATTTAGGGCCAAATCCCTTTTTTTGGTAAGAAAAACCACAAAAAAGAGAGAGCAGCAAGGATCATGTCACTCTTCCACTTAGTCAGGACAGAGAAAGAGAAGTGACAAATTGGAGATAAGTGAAGAAGTTACTCATCGTCACAGAGGCCTTGCAGTTGGGGGTGCCGCTAGCTAGATGGGAGCGAGCAGCAGGGCAAGCGAGCAGAAAGGGGTGGTTGGGGATGCCACCAAGAAGATGCGAGCCAGCAAAGGGGAAGGAGCAGGAAGGCAGAGATTTGGAAAACTTGGAGAGATTTTCAGCAAGGGAAGCAGAAAACCCAAAATACAAACCCTTGGAGGGCTTTACAACGACGCTAGAGTTCCTTCTTTTCTTTCTATGTTTTGCGCCAAACGCCAAACGGAAGTCCTAAACTAATAACAGATTTGGCGACAAGTGAAGTTTGTCACTCCACTTCAGCGACGAATTATGTTTGTCGTTAAACATAATAATGTTAGCGCGAATTTGATCCTAAGGCGGGAATTTACTGGGATGACAATTGGAGACGAATTATTATATTTGTCACACAAAAGGTAATATTTAGGGACAAATAATTTTGATTGTCTCTAAATTTCGTTGCAGAAAGTGTATTTTCTTGTAGTGAAAATATCAATACCTCACAATTGTTATTCCGAAGTAAACACCAATGCATGCCAGTCATGGCTTTCCTCTTGATGCACCATTGACATTAAATTTAAACATACGAAGGAGAGGAGTAAACTCAACAATTGACTTCGATACCTTAAAAGGAGTCACACTCCATGCAATCTTCCCAATTAATAAGGATGTCATCAAGAGTGAAATTAAAAAACTTCTTCTTAACTAAAGCTCATTTAGCAGTTCTCATTGAAATCAAATCTATCAACTTTATTGAAGAAAAGGAAAGATCTACGAATATTATGTCATTTATTTTTTCCAAACAGACCATAAAATGGACAAAAAAAAAAAATTTTTCCAAAGAGTGCGGCGACGTCCAACAAAATTTCGTCTACTGGCTTCTTTTCGTCTCTCTTAAGCAAAGGCACCACGGATAAAGTGAATTACCTGCTTAGAGTCAATTTTCATGAGTGGAGCTGATTTTGGTTTCCACAAGGCGTGGAAATGATAATCACTCCCTGTCAAGAAAATATGGTAATCAGCCAACCTCTTCTTGATCCATAAACTGTGTCTAAAACCAATCTTACAGTCAGAAATGCCCCACCCAACCGCTGTCATGTCCATAGATCCAAGAGTCCCACCAATAAACGGCCTGGATTACCTCACCCATGACCATCATTTTCTATCCTCAACAACATCCCTCCAAGAAAAAGACACAACACTTTCCATCCTTGCACAAAAAAATCTAAAACCCTAGCTTCCCATAAGCCCCATATCCTCCTCTCCTTCTTCTTTTTCTCTCAATGCTCCGAATCGCATCCAAATCTCTCCTCATGTATTTCAACTCTCTCACACTCCTCTCTCTCCGCCCCTCTCGCCATTCCAGGGTCTCCCTCGCCCATTTCTCCGCCCAAAGACTCACCGCCTTCAATCCTCGCACCAGGCTAGGGTTAGGGTTCTCGATCCGAGCTTCGGGGCAGATTCACACCTAGGTCGATTCCAGAGAAGATCACGCGGAACCGAACGACAACGCATTCTCTGCAAATTCTAGGGTTTCTCATCCATGGCGGGAATGGTCGAAGCTCGTCTAGAGTCTTCGCTCTGGAGGGTTTTTCGATCGAGTGGTTTCCGTCGAGTCGCTAGATGATGATGATGATGATGCCTTCTCAGTGTTTGAGGATTTGCCGGTGGAGTTCGTTCGCGCCGCCAACGCCTGCCTCTACTTCGCTCGCGATCAGCCGGGTCTGTTGAGGTATCTGACGCTCTTTGATTCTATATCAACGTTAGGATTGGAGAAAGATTGAGACTTTGATGGTCTACGTAGTTCTGAAGTTGGTGAATGAATTGATTGGGTGTTATTGTTCTTGTGTTTTCTTAATTCACTCTCCATGTCTTTATCGATAGGTGTGATTTCTTCAAGTATGGGAGGAATGCTGTTTGCTGGTGTGACTGCAAGCGCCCTGGAGAAACTCCTTTTTGGTGCTTCTCACATTGCAATTAAGTGTATAATTCTTCATTCTTCAGTCTCATACTGTGAAGTACATAGATCTAAATGAGACTGAGTGGAAGTATCCCACGCTAATTCTCATCGTTCTTCAAGAACGGGTTATTCTACAAGAACGTTCTTCAGAAACTCTCTTATCTCCCCCTAACGGCGAGAAGACTATCTCATCAAGATGACAATCGGCAAAATGAGCAGGAATACCTCTCCTATCATTGGGTCTAAATATCTAATAATTGGGGGTAAATTATAACTAACATAGATTCTCAATCTACATTGTGGCTTCACGCAGGTAACGAACCTGTGATATCGGGGCTTATAGATGTAATAGGATGCTCAGTGAAGTGCATTCTAAATAATTTGTGATAATCATAGGCATAAGCTAAAATAAATAGGCAAATATCCAACCAACGGATGTTAGTGTCAGTTAAAAGTATAAAATACCTAAAAAGGTCCATTAGAGGGATTTTATGAGTTCATAAAGTTCACCTTATATCATTTGTAAAAAGGATGGTCAATTAATGGTACTCTAAGGACTGCCCAAAAGAATTATTAACAATTTGCCTTAGCATAGTAACCCTAGGGTGACCTAACCTATTATGCCAAAACATTAAAGCCTTAGGGTCACTAAGTCTCGGACGTAGTTTAAACTTCTGGCTTGATTTTATCGTTTTGGTCATTTATCGAGCATGATTTAATATTGGAGATTGCCTTGTAATAAAGCCCTGAGATTTAAGGAGAAGGCACATAACTTTTCTAGTATTAGCTTCTGGCTGTCAATAATAGTAATGATGTACAAATATTTTGTGTTACTTTCACTTATAGTGTTTATATATGGTACCCAGTCATCCTGATGTATTTGAATCTAAGCAAGTTTCTTCGGGAACTGCTAAAAAAAATAATGCAACCTTAATGCATCTGTAGGTACCATTTGGTAATATTATGTTAACTCTTATAAAGCATTCAAGTATTTATATAAATCCAGCTATGATTGATGCCTTGCTCGAATTAAACATTAACTTTCAAAAAACCTTCTGCTTTTTCAATATAGTGAGTTTTGTTGCACTATCTACCGAACAGATATTATCCTCAGTTTCATACATTCTATAATCTATATCGCAAGAAATAATAAACTCACATAACTATTCAATCGCATAACAAAAATAAAAATAAGAACAGCTAAACAATTCAGAATTCAAAGCAAATATAATATACAAACACAAGATATGGGAGAAAAAAAAAATAAGTCTAACATTCAATAAAATATTTAAAAATTGAACTCAATATTCAAACTCATAAAAGTAGTTGTACGGCGTCGAAACCATGCTTGGTGGTTTGCCCAATTTCAAACAAAATGCCTTCTTAATCACTTCCCCTGGGGTGGTTATTTTCATCTCTACTGGAGGAACTATTATGTCTACCTTTGCTGGAGGGATTCTGTTTGACTAATTTAACATTTATTTTAAGTATTAGGAGGTATGATCATCTGCTGGTGATTATATCTATCCAACAAGGATATAATATGGTAGAAAATGAGGGTTTATGTCATATCCTCCGGGGACATCTTATTTTCCTCTTTGATAGCATCACCAAGCTTTTTAGAGTGTGTAAAGATCGATTTACCAATAACAATTAAACAAAAATAGAACTTCGGGTTCTCATTATCCAATCACAAAGTATAATGAAGAGTCAGCCTATGAAAAAGTTAGAACTTGGTGTTCTTAACTGAGGAATTAGAACTTCTAGTTTTGTTAATGCTTCTGGCATGAATCAGAACTTCTGACTCTGTCAAAACTTTAGATTTGAATTTATGGCCTTCGTATCGATCTATACAACTTTGGATCTGTAGAAATCAAAGCTCCAAGTTTGATTATAAATATGAATATTCGGGTTCATATTCCAAATCTTAAAACTTCTGGTTCTAGATAATTTATTGATCTTCAGGTCCAGGTTATTCATTGGATATAGAACTTCAAGTTCTATTATATATAATGACTGCTTCTCGCAATAATAAATTTATCAAAACTAAAGTTTCATATAACCATATAGACATAACCTTATAACTATAATTTAAAAAGAATAAAATAAAATAAAAAGGGAAAGTTAGATATATTGATCGTTATTGCTGATCCAGGCCCTTTTTGTGTTTGATCGATAGATTATGTTTCTTTGAATCATACTATGTATCTCCCGTTACCGTGAATATGTTAGAAGAAACGGATCTGAAATTCGACTCCGGATGACTCTGATATCGTAGAAATAATTCTGTACGCTTTGATTGGTCAAATTCTCTTTTTTGACCATCAGTTCTATCAAAACTTCAAACTTAATTTAGAACTTCAGGTTCATGAATTAGAACTTCAAGTTCTATCAAAGCTTCGCGCTTGATATTATGGCTTATTGGGTATATTTCTGGATCTAACTATCAAACTTCAGGTTTGATTAGGAATATGAATCTTTGAGTTCATATTGTGGATGTAAAAACTTCTGGTTTCAGATTAAAATAACCAATGGATCTTCTGTTTTGGATTCGAAAAAACTTCTTGTTCATAGACTAAAATAACTTACAGAACTTCGAGTCCAGGTTATTGATTCCATATAGAACTTCTAATTCTAAATATCGTATGAAACTTCGGGTTCCAATTACTTATATAGAACTTCTGGTTCTATTTATGATCCATGTTTTTCAATTCTATCATAATCTCCTTTTTATAAGAGAAAATAAATCATTCATCACTTGAATTAAAATTATAAACACTTGCAGATCTCAAAAGAATAACGATAAATACATGTATATAACTATCAAACTAATAAAAGATCATTAAATCAGGAGAAAATTACTTAACCGTTGAATCGTCCTCCTTTTCTGTCATTGTGTAGATCCACTCACTAGCTTGCGGTAGGCACAAACGGATCTTCAATCGGACGTCGGATGATCAAAATATCGCTAAAACAAGCTTCTACCATCGATCCCGATCAAACTGGCTTTGGCTGATGATCCTGCTAACACTACTGTTTGCGTTAGCGACTGACATCTCTACATGCTGTACTGGGTTCTGCAAACAAATTAGGTTAACCTGATCTGAACCCAAGTCCAACCTGTATGTTTTTTTTTTTTATGTGTTAAAGGGAACCCCCATCCCTTTTACAATAGGGACGAAAGCCCTGTTCCCCTAGCCTGACCTCTCTCTTCCTTAGCAGCGGTTTACTGCTAGAGGTGGCACCGGCGGCAGGATCACAGCGATGGGGCACACTGGCGACGGCACAAATCGGCGTAGGTGCTCCTCAACGACATGGATACAATCCCTTCTCCTTCAATGGATCTGCTTCTGCGCTCTTTCGTCACCCACAAAGGTAGAGAACTGGAGTGACCTGCAGCAGCGAGTGGCAAAGGTGTTCACAGAACACAGATCTGATCCGCGAAATCCTCTGAGCCTTTTCTAAACCATGACCAAAACAAAGATCATAGATCTAATTTGCAAAATCCTGTGAATCTTTTCCTCTGATTGGTAAATCCAAATGTGGCCCACCGTGATCAAAACTCTAATCTCTTAGGTTTCCTGATGAAACAGAAGTCAAACCATCCCTGGCTTCTAACCCCTGGTTACGGCCGGCGTTGCGTAGCGGTGACCGGCAACCAGCGATGGGAAAAAGGAAGCTCGTCCCAGCCTCCTCCTTTGATTCTGGTTGTCGGTCTCCTGCAACACCCAAATCTTCTATTTTTTTTTTTCAGGGCTGTGTGAGTGAGATCTTAATGCTTAAGATCTGAAAAAAAAAAAAAAAAAACTGTGTTTCAGGACCCAGGGAGCATGCCAATTGTAACAGACTGACACATCATCGACAAAGTGGCACCATGTGGATGCTTACTGGGCGCCATACAGACATCCTAGTTGGCAAAGTTCTTGAGAGCCTTGTAGAAATATGTAGAACTCTCTAGAACCATGATGTCATGGCTTATGTCAAAGAGATGGTGATGTCATGGATGATGTATATACCAATCAAATGTAGCCCTTGGATCGCAAGAATACTCTAGAAGCAAGATCCAAGCCATCGATGTAAAGGGGGGTTTTACCTATAAAAGGAGACCCCCACCCTCACTTGTAATGCATCCAAAGCAAGAGCATTCTTTGTATTCTCAGAGCTTCTCTCTCTTCTTGTGTGTGGGTTCTCTCTTTGAGGTAGTCTTGGGGTTGCTAACTAGCAAGGTTCTACTTGCTAAGAGGAAAGGCTTACTTAGTGCATTCAATCAGTGGAACGTGCCAAGGCCGCACGGGGTTTGCTGCGCAAAAACACTACCCCCGTGACAGTTGGTATCAGAGACAAAGCTTTCAATGGCTGATTCAAGTCTCACTCACTTCGAAGAACATCAGGGAAGGGAGAAGGATCGCGATGGCAAAAGTCGAAAGGAGAAGTCCGTGCAACCAGATCCTCTTGTATCCATGGAGGCACGGCTTACCAAAGTGGAGATTGCTGTGCCCGATGGAAGGGATCGGTTTGAGGAGCAAGCCCAACATATGGAGACATTGGGCGAAAGCATCAGTGAGCTCGGGTCAAGGGACGAAGAGCTACGAGGTGAGATGCTGGAACTCCTTAACTCCACAGCTGATTCTTTGAGGAAAGATTTGCACAGTTTCGAAGAACGACTTGGTGGAGAACTTGCCGCCATGAAGGAAGAGATCAAAGAGATCAAGGCAGATTGGTCTCTTTGTAAGATGGCTATCACCCAAGGGGGTGTGACTAGCCATTCGGTGGCCAAGCTCGACGTGCCAAAGCCCAAGACCTATGGTTGGTCCAGGGACGCAAGGGAGCTAGATAACTTCCTTTGGAGCCTTGATCAATACTTCAAGGCAATAGGCATCATGGAGAATGCCAAAAAGGTGAAAACTGCCCCACTCTATCTTGTGGAGAGTGCATTGCTATGGTGGCGACGGAGGCACTCAGACATGGAAAGAGGTATGTGCACAATCACTACTTGGGATGATTTTAAAAGAGAAATCAAGTCCCAATTTTACCCTGTAAATGTAGAACACGAAGCCCGGGCCAAGCTTCGTCGTCTCTCTCATAAGGGTACTATTCGGGACTACATAAAGGAATTCTCTGAGTTAGTATTAGAAATTCCGGACCTTCCGGAAAAAGAGGCCTTCTTTGCCTTCATGGACGGGCTCCAACATTGGGCTAAGAATGAGTTGGAGCGACGCAGGGTGAAAGACCTCACCTCAGCTATAGCAGAAGCTGAGTCCCTGATTGAACTGAGGAAAGGGGACTCCTCTAAGTCAAAAGGAGACTCCTACAAGCCAAGGGAGCAAAAGCCACACAAAGGCAAAGGTGGGGGAGATGGCAACCATAAACCACCCAAGGATCAAGCCAAGACCAAATTTGGAGGAGGCAAGGGTGGGGGTGACAAACCTAAACTCACCTGCTTCTTATGTGATGGTCCTCATTGGGCTCGGGAATGCCCAAAGCGAAGCAAACTCTCAGCACTCATCTGGGATGATGAACCTAGGCCGGAACCTGAAGATAGGCAAATGGGTTCCCTTCAATTGCTACATGCAATCAAGGCCAAGGTTGAAATGCCCACATCAGGGAAAAAGGGCAGGATGTATGTAAAGCCCAGAGTGAATGGGACAGAGACGCAGGCATTGGTTGACACTGGTGCAACCAACAACTTCATCGAAGTGAATGAAGCCAAACGACTGGGTATCAAATACAAGGAAGAGCGTGGGTGGCTCAAAGCGGTGAACTTCGAGGCCAAGCCTATCTTCGGAGTTGCTCACAATGTGGAGATGTGCCTTGGTGAATGGAAAGGTATGTTGAATCTCTCTGTTGTGCCTATGGATGATTACCCTATTGTTCTTGGGATGGAATTCTTAGATGAAGTTCGGGCTATACCAATTCCAAGCGCCGATGCAATGTGTATCATGGATCAAGGAAAAGCTTGCATGGTGCCAGTGGTTCGAGAGGGAGAACTGAATGCAAAAACGTTATCAGCTATGCAACTCTCTAAGGGCTTCAAGAAACAAGAGCCCACATTCCTGGCCACACTGAAGCTGGACGAAGGTATGCCTTCCATTAAGGAAGCACCAACTGATATTTTAAATGTTCTTGATGAATATGAAGATGTTATGCCTGCTGAGCTTCCCAAAAAGCTTCCACCCAAGAGAGAGGTGGATCACAAGATCGAGCTAGAGCCAAGCTCAAGGCCCACAACTGCTGTTCCATATAGGATGGCACCTCCAGAATTGGAGGAATTAAGAAGGCAACTTAAGGAGCTACTAGATGCAGGGTTCATCCGGCCATCAAAAGCTCCCTATGGTGCTCCTGTGTTGTTCCAGAAGAAGCATGACGGGTCCTTACGTCTATGCATAGACTATCGCGCCCTCAACAAGATCACGGGGAAGAACCGGTATCCCATTTCTCTTATTGCTGACTTATTCGATCAACTTGGGGGAGCACGGTGGTTCACAAAACTTGATTTGCGCTCGGGTTATTATCAAGTTAGAATTGCCGAAGGGAATGAGGAAAAGACGGCATGCGTAACAAGGTATGGATCATATGAATTCCTAGTCATGCTATTCGGACTTACAAATGCTCCTGCTACTTTCTGCACACTTATGAATAGAATTTTCCACCCTTCTTAGACCGCTTTGTTGTAGTATATCTTGATGATATTGTGGTATATAGTAACACTTTACAAGAGCATGTAAAGCACCTACAACAAGTATTTCAGGCCTTAAGAGAAAATCAGCTATATGTGAATAAGGAAAAGTGTGCATTCGCCCAACAAGAAGTCATGTTTTTGGGCCACAAAGTAGGAGGTGGGAAGCTGTGCATGGATCTAGCCAAAGTTAAAGCCATCCTCGAATGGGAGCCACCAAAAAGGGTACCGGACCTTCGATCATTTCTGGGACTAGCAAACTACTATCGCAGGTTCATCAAGGGTTACTCTTCCATTACAACACCCTTGACAAACCTACTAAAGAAGAACCAGTCCTGGGAATGGACAGAGCAATGCCAAAATGCCTTTGAAATGTTAAAAGCAGCAGTGACGAAGGAGCCAATACTTGTCCTGCCAGACTATACAAAACCGTATGAGGTACATACCGATGCCTCTAACTTTGCCATTGGAGGTGTGCTGATGCAGGAGGAGCATCCAATTGCCTACGAGAGTCGGAAGCTCAACGACACCGAACGGAGGTATGCGGTGCAAGAAAAGGAAATGACTGCGATAGTTCATTGCCTTCGGGTTTGGAGACACTACTTGCTGGGCCAAAGGTTCGTGGTGAAGACGGACAATGTTGCCACCAGCTACTTCCTCACCCAGAAGAAGTTGAGCCCCAAGCAGGCTAGATGGCAAGACTTCCTGGCTGAATTCGATTATGTCCTAGAATATAAACCGGGCAAGACCAATCAGGTAGCAGATGCACTAAGCAGGAAGGCCGAGCTAGCTGCTATCAGTCGACCCAAATGCCCCTTAATGGATAAAATCAAGGAGGGCATGAAACATGATCCACAGGCCAAGACCTTGATTGACTATGTCCAACAAGGCAAGACACGAAGGTTCTGGCTTGAGGATGGGTTGCTGTACACAAAAGGCAACCGTGTCTACATCCCCAAGTGGGGAAACTTGAGGAAGGAGGTCCTCAAGGAGTGCCACGATTCAAAGTGGGCTGGTCACCCAGGAATCGAGCGTACTGGAGCACTGTTGGAAGACTCATACTACTGGCCGCGGATGCATGACGATGTAGAGGCCTATGTTCGAACTTGTCTGGTATGCCAACAAGACAAAATCGAACACGATCATCCAGCAGGCTTGTTGGAACCGCTGCCCATTCCAAGGAGGCCGTGGGAGAGCGTCTCCATGGATTTCATCACGTGTTTGCCAATTTCGGATGGGAACGGCACGATCCTCGTGGTGGTCGATCGGTTCTCCAAATATGGCATATTTGCAGCAGCACCAAAGGACTGCACAGCGGAAGTAACAGCCCAATTGTTCTTTCGGCACGTGGTGAAGAATTGGGGCATTCCACGGATAATCGTCAGTGATCGCGATGGGCGATTCACAGGGCGGTTTTGGACGGAGCTATTTCGACTAATGGGGTCAGAACTCAACTTCTCAACCAGCTTTCACCCCCAGACAGATGGACAGACTGAACGGGTGAATGCCTTATTGGAAGCTTACTTAAGGCACTATGTGAGTGCCAACCAGAAAGATTGGGCAAGATTGCTTGATATTGCCCAATTCTCCTATAATCTACATCGAAGTGAGTCTACCCATTCCAGTCCATTCGAGGTAGCAACGGGACAGCAACCACTTGCTCCCAACACACTAAGTGTTGGCTACGGAGGAAGAAGTCCAGCTGCATACAAGTTCGCCAAAGGGTGGCACGAGCATCCTGAGCTAGCGAAAACCTACTTGGAGAAGGCTGTCAAAAGGATGAAGAAATAGGCTGATAAGAAAAGAAAACATCGAGAATTTCAAAAGGGAGACCTTGTCTTGGTCAAACTCCTCCCACATCAGTCCAGAACTTATGCCAAACTTCATAAAGGCTTGGTGAGGCGTTATGAAGGACCATTCAAGGTGGTGAAACGGGTTGGCAAGGTGTCCTACCAACTTGAATTACCTCCGAGAATGGAAATCCACAATGTTTTCCATGTGAGTCTACTCAAGCTGTATCACGCAGACATGGAAGACACTGAACGTGGGAACTCCAAGAGAGCTCCAACAGCCATCACTACCGCGCATGATGAGGAAGTGGAAAATATCATCTCACACCGAGTTATTTGATGCAGCCCTAGGGTTAGGGTTGCGTGGAGGTGCCTAAGCACGTGTCCAAGGACACTTCGAACTGTCAAGATGACTTCAGACACACACGAGGACGCACCTCTCTGGGAAAATCCAAATCTATTAATCAACCAAATCTGAGAAGTTCTTCTCTACAAAGCCATATATATAGTAAAACAAACTTAATAAGCAAGAAAACCCTAGGCTAAAAATGGAAACTTTCCTAATAATAACAATAATAATCCTAATCTAATTTGAAGAGGGCTGCTGGGCCCTAGACTGCATCATCCTCCCCGAGTTGAAAGAAGAGTTCGTCCTCGAACTCGATGCTGCTTCGGATTGCCAGTGTAAATGTGTTAGACATGAAGGACATCCTTTGTAGCAGCTTTCCAGGAATTCTTCTTTGGCGGTTGTGGTTTCTCAGGATGAAGAGTAATTTGCTGTCCACCATGCATGAATGTATAGGTGTTATCGCGCATACCATGAGTTCCATTCTTGTCATACATCCAAGGACGGCCCAATAAGATATCACCACTATCCATAGGTAGCACATCACACCAGATTGTATCCTTGTAAGTTTCACCAATGGCAAAAGTAACTTTGCAAGTATGTCGAACATGCGCTCGATCACCATTCATTAGCCATTTGACAAAATAAGGACGGTTATGCTTATAAACTTTCAATTGGAGGCGATAAACAAGAGCCTGGGAGATGAGATTTTCACAACTTCCACTGTCAATAACAACTGTGCAGTTTTGTCCCTGAATCATTCCTGTGGAACGGAAAATATTTTTGCGCAACCACTTATGCTCAACAGTTGGTGAAGCATCCTTGAGGACAATAAGAGCATCATCTGGGGGCTCTGCATCGGTGAAGTCAATGTCCGCAGTGTCAATATCCTTGGAATTGTCAATATCCTTAGGATCGGTGTCAATATCATCTCGGATATTGTTATCAGCACCTTCAATCTCAATTAGATGTATTCGCTTTGGACAATCTGCTGCTCGATGCCCATGCTGATAACAATGAAAACAAACCATCTTATTTTGACCTTCAGTCCTAGCAAAAATCTGTCCATTGGATTTAGCTTCTTGTAGAGATGAAGTCTTCGGAGAAACCCATTTGGATTTTTGTACTTGATGATTTGCAATTCCCTCAGCCTTGATAGCATGTTGGACGAGTTCATCAACAGTATCAAAATGTTGGAAGGCCAGGATATGCTGAATGTCTAGTCTCAATCCATTGAAAAATCTATCAACTACCACATCATCATCTTCATTCAAGCCACAACGAGCTTGCAGAGTCAAAAATTCCTCAGAATATTCAACAACTGTCTTGGACCGTTGTTTCAAGTTTTGAAAACTAGAACGGAGATTTCTTGCATAGTTGACAGGGAGGAATTTTTGTTTCAAAATATTTTTCATCTCAATCCATGTATCAACAGGGTCCATGTTCTGATTCCTCCGTTTTCTTTGCAATTCAGCCCACCAAGTTGCAGCATAATTACGAAATCTAGTAGCAATCAGTGTGACTTTATTGTGCTCAGTCATTGGCTTATATGCGAAAATATTTTTCACGCACACTAACCAATCCATAAATTCAGCGGGCTGTAATTTTCCATCATATTCAGGAATCACAATTTTTATCCCGAATTCTCGATCAGGATTATTGACTGGCGGATCCCGGTGATTCCGAATATTTGCACCATCATCACGGTGGTGATGCACACGTTGATGATTTTCCAAATTTGTCACTCGAATGTTCAATTGGTGCAGGGTGGTGTGCATGTCATCAACTTTTGCAGATAATTCTCTAATGGCACTAGCCAAATCTTCAAGTGAAGAAAATGAAGATTCAGCATCCACTTGCTTCTTAGGAGGCTTTTTTTTTTTTTCAATGCAAAAGTTAAATCTGACTGACCTGATGTGTAGATCTACTTTTCAGAAGTATGCTGGTGAAGACAGATCGGAAATCGGAACACTTTTGCAGAAGCTGTTAAGAAGAATTTCGTTTGTGGGCCAGTTAGTATATGTGCTCACCGAAAGCAGGTCAAATGTACCCGACTTTTGAACAAGGGCCCAAAACTGATGATTTTTTTTTTCTTCTTTCGGTCTCGTACGAGAAGATGGGGATAAGAAGAAGACCTTTGTGTGTGTCGGTGGATACAAGAGCAGGGGAGAGCGATGACAAGAGCAGGAGCGTCTCGGCTGGCGACAAGCAGCGTCAGGCAGAGGCGGAGGGGGAAGTCCCAGTGCAGATGGCGACAAGCAGCGTCAGGCAGAGGCGGCACGGCGACTGCGGGCAACGATCAGCAACGGCAGCAACGACGGGAAGCGGCCCAGGTATGTTGTCTTCTTTTTCTCGGCTGCGGATCCTCTCTCTGTGCTCCTCTCCTTTCTTTTTTTTTTTTTCACTCCAGTGGGGGAATTGAGGGTGGCGAGGAGGGGGGAATATATGGACGGCCGCTGTCGAAGATGGAAACTGTAGTCAAGGGGTGAAGGAGTTGAGCGGGGGTTGAGGATTTGAAGAGGGATTGGTGCGGGATTGACTGAGAGGGGTCGATGGGGGTGGATGGGTGCCGGCGAAGGGGATTGAACAGAGGCGTGGTTTTAGGGTTGCAGTTTGGTCAGGGATGATGGGGCGATGTGTAGATCGGGGGTGGGGGGACTATGTTGGGATGTTGATGAATCACGGCAGGGAGATGGGATCTGGTGCTGAGGATTAGGGTTGGACTCGGTCGTGGACGATTGCTGGCGCTGGACGAAGATGGGGGTGGGGTTTGGATTCGGTCTGGGTTTGGGGACTCTGGACTGTGTGGGATCGGGATTTCGGTGGTGGGTCTGGGTAGACAGAGGGTGTCGGATTTAGGGTTCTGAAGGGGATTAGGTTAGGAAAGGGGTGTCGTCTGGAATGGCAGCGGAGAGGATGGGTCGTCTGGGATAGCAGCGGAGAGGATGAGATGAACAGTGGATGGGGTGACAAATTCCGGGAACAACCAGAGGGCTCCCGGTGACTGGATCGGATCTCTGATACCAATCTGATGCAGCCCTAGGGTTAGGGTTGCGTGGAGGTGCCTAAGCACGTGTCCAAGAACACTTCGAACTGTCAAGATGACTTCAGACACACACGAGGACGCACCTCTCTGGGAAAATCCAAATCTATTAATCAACCAAATCTGAGAAGTTCTTCTCTACAAAGCCATATATATAGTAAAACAAACTTAATAAGCAAGAAAACCCTAGGCTAAAAATGGAAACTTTCCTAATAATAACAATAATAATCCTAATCTAATTTGAAGAGGGCTGCTGGGCCCTAGACTGCATCATTATTCCAAGAAAGGGAAATCATTCAAGTTATTCGGAATACTTAGTGAGATGGAAGGGTCATCCGGATAGAGAGGCCAGCTGGGAGCGTGAAGACACACTATGGCAATTCAAAGATCAAATTGCCAAGTACCACCAAGAAGCCACGATGAGGACATCGCGAAATTAGGTGGGGGAGGATGTAACAGACTGACACATCATCGACAAAGTGGCGCCATGTGGATGCTTACTGGGCGCCATACAGACATCCTAGTTGGCAAAGTTCTTGGGAGCCTTGTAGAAATATGTAGAACTCTCTAGAACCATGATGTCATGGCTTATGTCAAAGAGATGGTGATGTCATGGATGATGTATATACCAATCAAATGTAGCCCTTGGATCGTAAAAATACTCTAGAAGCAAGATCCAAGCCATCGATGTAATGGGGGGTTTTGCCTATAATAGGAGACCCCCACCCTCACTTGTAATGCATCCAAAGCAAGAGTATTCTTTGTATTCTCAGAGCTTCTCTCTCTTCTTGTGTGTGGGTTCTCTCTTTGAGGTAGTCTTGGGATTGCTAACTAGCAAGGTTCTACTTGCTAAGAGGAAAGGCTTACTTAGTGCATTCAATCGGTGGAACGTGCTAAGGCCGCACGGGGTTTGCTGCGCAAAAACACTACCCCATGATACAATGACCTTGAAGAAGATGATGGCCATTCAATGATGGGCTATTATCTCAGCTTATTAGTCAGAGCTTGTTAATCAGAGCATCTATGCTGATAACATATTGTAAACCAAAAACTCAAAGAAAATAGAGAAATAGATATGTAATACGAGGGAGGAGGATCTTATTTATAGAACAAGATTGCTTTCTCCTCAAACAACGTAATAGAGAAAGACTCTAACCCTAAGTAATCTTATCATCTCATATGAGTCTCAATGTAGGCATCCACCTATGATAATACATCTTATAACAAATAATAATAATAATAATAATAATAATTGTACTCATGTCTACATGCCTAAATTAATGATTAGGTATGGTCATTGGTCAAATGTGTGAGGCCCCCTCCGCATATATGTGTCATATATAGATAATAATTTATTATTATGTTTCAACTATTTTTAACCACCCAACCGATCTAGGGTTAGCTACATAAGATCATGCCATCCATTGTCATATCACCTATCATATTTATTAACTATTTTAATTTAATGATTCACTTGATTTGCAAATTAAGTTTTATTATTATATTAATTGAAATTTTCATGGAGTATAATTTGTATTTTTACATGGTATTGTTTTAGGTCCCATTATTATCACTTACCTGTACTGTAAGGATCCAACTCCGTTGAAATAAAGTTTTACCTGAGCCCATTCAATTGTTTGAACACTCTGACCTAGTTCTTTCCGTGAATAACTCTATGCCAACTTATACCAGCACTAGTAATAGTAAGAGGGGCCCACCAAATACAAGAAGAGGGTGTCAATTAGCCATCTACAAGAAATAAGAAACATCAGTTCAGATCCAAACGAATTCGAATTTGACAATTCAAATAAAAATCCATTAACAGCTAAAAAACAGGCATCTTATATGAAACAACTATAAATGCTCGGCGAACTTGGCTTTGTATGAATAGATAATTCACAATCACTCTCCCATTTCATGGGTTCAGTGGGCCGACTGTCACCCAAGATGTAGAGTGGTAAGTCTCATGGAGGGTTGCTCTTTGCGTAACATAATGCATGGGTTATAATAATAAAATTGATGAGAGCATCCTCTAAAAACAGATAAATTAGATGATCTACAATTAAAACAAGCACCATTTCTTTCCTCAGCTTATCGACGGAACAAATTAATTAAATGAAGTTCACATTACATTGAAATGTATGCCCACATATCACCCATCTGAATGCAACAGCACATGAATCCGACGATCAGGATCATCCAAAAAGGGTATAATTGGAGATCTCCATTCAAATCATCGACGAAAAAATCTTCCTTTTTCATCACTACATAAACAGGACGAAAGATTGAGATTCCAAAACCCTAACCCTAGGAAGGTCGAGATGGATTTTACCGACGGTTCGAAGGTCTTCAAGGTGCTCGCGCATCGAAGCTTCCTCTTTGAGGACCAGCTGGGGAGGTCTCTCTGGCTGCTGGGGGATGCAATCGGCGGAGACGAAGAGCTCGTCCAGGAGGCAGTTGGCACCAAGGCGGATGTCGGCAACGAGGCGTCCGGCGTGCGAGAGGCGGTCCATGGGTAGAGCCACCTGTCTTGGTGGAGCCTCCGCCTGGAAGTCGCCGGAACCGGGCGTTGATGCGGTGGCAGGGGCGCACACCGTCGCCTGAGGTTGCTGCATCCGTTCCGAGTACTACGACTCTGGGCTTCCGGCTTTCCCCAACGCCGTGGAAAATCAATGTTTGACAATAACCATTGAGAATCCTTAACTGGGTGAGGAAATTCTTCTATTCAGACAATGGGGATATTTTGCATGCAAGAGGGAGTGGTTTCTTATAAAGCTTTGGTTTTTATTCCTTTCCACTGTGCCAATTAATATAGTATGACATGACGGAGCGAAAGATCCCTCCTCCTCATCATCATCATCATCATCAAAGCCTTATCCCAATCATGTTGGGTCGGTTACATGAATTCTATTTCTACATTCCGTTCTATTTTGAGCTAAATCTTTCGATAAGTGCAACTTCTTCAAATCTGAATTAATGACTTCCATCCATGTTTTCTTCGGCCTACCCCTACCTCTTGATGGACCCTCCACCTGTATATCCAAACTTTTTCTCAATGGAAAGATCCCTCTACTGGGGAGAATTTGTTCACACACAAGGCACCCAACTTCATGGCACAGTACTCCCGCGTTTCTTTCCTATTGAGAGTCCTCCTACGTGGATGACTAGCGGGTTCTTTGCATGGTTGGAAACACTCCCTACGTTTACTATCGTCTTCCTCTAGTGAACTTGTTTTGATGATGGACTTAGTGAAATTTAGGGAGACTCACCTTAGTCATTTCATTTTATTAAGTTATGGGACATTCTAAACCATTTGATTGGTAAATCTAATTAATAGTTGATTGTTAAATCTAATTATATATGATGCTCGGAGTAAAAATTTAATTAAAAAGAGATAACTTGAATGGAATTTGAAATTTATATATGACATTTTAAATATGATATTTGGAGTAACAAATTTTGTTATATGCAATATACTTTTTCTTTTATTTTCTTTATTGTAGTACTTTCTTGCATATATAAATTTATTAATTTGAATTGACCTTCATAAAAACATGTAAATAAATATTTATTTATAGTTTATATGTAATCGATTAATATTTGAATATTTCTATAGTTATTATTTTTAGAAATACATGACTCTCCCTATCTGAGTAAACTTTTTTGCATTAGATGAGTTCAGTCTGAGTCACGAGTCTCAAAGCTCGGGCCATATAACAAATACATGTAATTCAATTTAATTAATAGAAGCAATTACTGAAAAAGGCCATAAAATTGATAAAACAAAGTCTAATTTGACACGGTCCGATTAATTAAATGGGCAGGCTCAGGTCTGACTTTTACGACCCGTGTCGGGTTTAGCTTGAGCCAATGTTTCCAATGACAATCTGAGCCGAATATGGGCTTGTTTGGTACGTCTAATCTTATTTTTATAGACAATTCAAAATAGAGTCATTAAAAAAAAGAGCTAAAAAAAAGAGGTTAGAATTAAAATGTGTGTTTGGCAATGGAAGCATATATTTTAAATAAACCATTTTAAATAAATAGTTAAAGGCTTTTCACAAATATATTAAGATCTACTAGGTATCAAGCCTTGAAGTTTTACTTCATAACCATATTTGGCCTCCCAAAGAGATCTAACGGTTTGGATCTTGTGTTTGAAGCCCCTAATTTTTTAAAAAAATATTTAATAATTCATGTTTTTATATAAATATCTCAAGTTTGGTGATGATCCAACGGCTGAAATTTGGTCTCAAAATGGTCATTGACCTTCTACACATTTTCAATGGTTTGGATTGTTATTTACTTCTCAAAAATAATAAAAAAATAAAAAGGGGCTACCTGTAGACTAGTTACAAATTCAGCATATTAAATTCAATGGTTGAAAGTTTTTCACAAATATCTTGAGATCCACAAGGAATCAATCCTTGAAAATTGACCCCATAGCCGTTTTTAGTCTTCCCAACATTTCCAATGGTTTGGATCTTGTGTTTGGGCCACACAGAATTCAAAAATAATATCCAATAGCTCATGCTTTCTTGCACATATCTCAAGATTCAGGATGAATTAACGGCTGAAATTTGGATGGGTGGCCGTAATTGATCATGTGAACATTTTCAACGGTTTGGATGTAGATTTAGGGGCTCGGATTTCTGGGCGTGATTCATGAAAATACTGTAGCTGGGCGCCTCTTTTTTTTTCCTCTTATTTGGAAATATATCACATGGCCTCCTCTTCAAAATAGAGCTTTTACCTCTTATTGTTTAAATTAAATAGAACTAAATACACATGCCAAATGCCTCTATTTTTTCAACTCTATAAATTTTAGACATTTAGACAATAAGAACCTAAAAATTAGACATACCAAACATGCACTATGTCTTATCTTGTCCATGAACACTCTACTTCGTACCGATTGTATGTACACTCTGGGGTGGGTTTTTGTCCCACGTGTGTGGGTCAAGCAAATTGGCTAGTGGAACCTTTACCTTCCTGCCAAGATATAAAAAGAAAGTCCCAGGAAATTGGATGGGACGACTTGTAGGAGAGTTGAAATTGGCATGGGAAAGCTTTGTATGGATAGATAATTCACAATCACTCTCCCATTTATTGGGTTCAGTGGACTGTCACCCAAGTTGTAAAGTGATAGGTGACATGGAGGGTTGCTCTTTGCAAATTGGTGTTGGGTCAAGCAACGGGTCCAAAGAAGCTTGTATCAAGTGGAACCTTTGCCTACCAACCAAGATTAAAAAAACAGAAGCTTCCAGGAAATTGCATGGGAAATCGCGTAAGCGAGTTGAAATTGGATGGGAAAGCGCGTTAAGAGAGTTGAAATTGGCACGGCCGTACGTTTACCTACCAACCAAGATATAAGAGGAAGGTTCCAGGAAATTGCATGGGAAAGCGCGTAGGAGAGTCGAAATTGGCACGGCCTTTCCAACTGATTTTGAAATCTCTACCCAATACACAAGCATCTTCGAAAGCCGGACCGTGCCTTTGCCCGTTCTTACGAGTCTCCATTTATGTTTACTATGGCTTGCATGCTTACTATGGCTTGTTTACTGAGCACCTGTATGTTTTAAATGAGTTCCTAGAAAGTTTGATAGCTATACTTTAAAAGTGGTTAAAAACTGAAGATGCATGTGAAAATCCAAAAATGTCTATCACATGATCACTAATTAATTGAAAAATGAATTAAGAAAAGATGGAAAATGAATATCTAGTTATATCTTGCTAATTTAAATCCTAAAAATGTATATATTTTATATGTATCTCCATCTCACATCTTTCACCCCACCTTCCCTAAGCTCTTGAATAATCATTTATTTGACTCCATTTGGATTCTTATGCATTCAATTACCATGTAGACAAATATGCTATTAGGTATTTTATTTTCTAATAAACAAAAGGTATTCTCTTGGTATTCTTGTGCATTAGAGCGCTTGTATTTCCCTTTTTTCATAAAGTCCCACATGGAAAGTGGAGAACTCTTTATAAAGCATTAATTATGATTTCCTTATTTGCTCATCTTGTTTGTCTTGGTAGTGGGCTTAAGTTTTGGTGACCACACACATGAGTGCGTGCCCTCGGGCTGGGCTCAATCTATTTTGTGCCGCATGGCAGCTGAGGTGGGCCATGGGCGCATTGTGGGCTGGCCAGGCTGTTTGAAGTAGGTGGATTGGACCTACGTATGTATTTTTGGATCTCTAGTGGATTCGGATCCGGATCCACTATTTAGCATCAACAAGTGTATCAATCGTTCAATTAATTCTGTCATTTCCTATTAATTTTGATTATATAATTTATTTACAATTATCCATGAACCAATTTTTCCAACATATTCTACTTAGGGCTGTTTACGCAATGATAATTCCCCTTTAATTTCAAGTATGACTTATGGCTTTTGTTACAACTTCCCTTTTTTTCTTGAAACAAATCACCCTTTCACTAGAGCCTACCTAGATGTGCAGTAATTTGTTTTGCACATGCATGTGAAAACATGAATATTTGTAATTGATAATCAAACCACACACAAAAGAAGAGAAACAATCACATAGGAGATTTATATGGTTCAACAAAAATACGTATATCCATGAGAAAGAAACTCGGTTTTTTTTGTATTACTTGGTTCACCAACAAGGGCTACATGGTTATACAATGTGCATACAAGGGTAAAAAAGTGATCTCTCATGTATTGACTCTCTTTAGATTTTTGTATTACAAATTACATCATATATATATATAATAGTTCTCACAGAGTTATCATGAAAACTTTTTATGGGGTCTATTTGTGGGGCCCATTCAGGTATGAGACCAAGGGAATCTAAATATCCATATAGGACCACCCCAGATATTAAGTTTGGCCTAAGTCATATGTCCCTAATCTTTTCATCCGTGGCCTACAAATCTAATCCATTCAAGTTGGTGTACAGTCCATCCAATGGTCCCGTAAATTCAGATCTTACTGAAACTTGGGACGTGTGACTATCGGGGGATCTCTTGTATATTGCAAGGTTTTGATTCGGTGTTAAATGGGCCTTACCTAGAGTTCTCTAAAATTGCTTATGTAGTGCCTAAAATTTGACAAGCGTGCTTGTTCCCACCCCCCAACCAATTTTGAACATCGTCTTCAATGTTTATGCATGCAATGCAATGCAGAACAATAAAAGTAATATCGGGAAAGATAAAGGTAAAGGAGAGTAAAAGGAGAAAGTCATCTGAAAGTGCATCTGTGATGCTCCCTATCCAAGGTTAGACAAAACAAAAATAACAAAAGAAAAATCCATAATATACACAACAGAAGGCCTCTGTCAGATCCAAGGCGGATTAATCCTTGTAGATAGGATCATCAAGAGGAATTCTTCCTCTTCAGGTGATGCGATATCTAAGAATGGCTTTAATCTTTGGCCATTGACTTTGATCATCTGGCCATCCCTGGGGTCATAAATCTTCACAACACCATATGGAAATACTTCCTTCACAATGAAGGGTCCAATCCAACGGGAGCTCAGTTTACCAGGAAATAGATGAAGCCTAGAATTATAAAGAAGGACATTCTGCTCAAGGTAAAATGTTTTTTGCAGAATATTTTTATCATGAAAGATCTTGTTAATTTCTTTATAAATTCTGGAATTGGCATAGGCTTCTCATCTCAACTCATCTAGTTCATTTAATTGTAATTTCCTCTTGGTCCCAGCCTTATCTATATTAAAGTTGAACTGTTTTGTTGAATCGTTTTATGGCCCAATAAGCTTTGTGTTCTAGCTCCACTGGAAGGTGGCATACTTTCCCATAAATAAGCCAGTATGGAGACATTCCGATTGGAGTTTTGAAAGCTGTCCAGAAAGCCCATAAAGTATCTATTAACTTTACTGACCAATCTTTTCGATTGGGGCTAACCGTAGTCTCCAAAATTCTTTTTATTTCTTAATTGGATACTTCCACTTGCCTACTGGTTTGTTAGTGATAAAGGGTAGCAATTTTATGGGTTATCCCATATTGTTTCATCATGACCTTAGAATTCCCAAATGTGAATCCCCATCACTAAGGAGGGCTCATGGAGTACCAAAATGAGAAAAAATATTTTCTTTCAAAAGCCGTAAGACTATTTTTGCATCATTTTCCTTGTAGGGAATAGCTTCGATCCATTTGGACACATAATCTGCAGCCATTAAGATATAAATATAGCCAAAACTGGAGGAAATGGACCAAAAAAATCAATACCCCATACATCAAAGAGTTCTACTACCAGAATGTAATTGAGAGGCATCATGTTTCTTTTAGAAATTGTTCTCAACATCTAATAGCGATCACTAAAACAAGGTGGAGAGATTTGATGGGGGAAAGAGCAAATATATTTAAGGACAAAATGATTGAGAAAGGAGAATGGAATATTGAAGGAGAAACTACAGTAATGTGGAATCAAATGGCTAATTGCATTAGGAATATTGCAAAGGAGGTACTTGGAGAATCAAAAGGGAAAAGACATATTAATAAAGAAACATGGTGGTGGAGTATGGAGGTTCAGGAAGTTATTCGACAAAAAAAACATTGCTATAAAGTTTGGCAGGGGACTAAGAGTATAGAAAATTTTGAGTTGTATAAGAAGGCAAAGAAAGAAGCTAAGAAAGTAGTAAGTAGCGCAAAGTTCAAAGCATACGATGACCTTTATAATAGGTTGGAAACAAGAGAAGGAGAAAAGGATATTTTTAAGCTTGCAAAAATAAGAGAAAAGAAAAGTAGGGACTTAGATCATGTCAAATGTATCAAGGACAATGAGGAAAATATTTTGGTGAAGGACAACGATATTATAGAAAGGTGGAAAGAATATTTTAGTAAACTTTTAAATGAAGAATATTTGGGCGATACAAGAGTGGAGGAGGATACTTCATTACAAGAGTATACTTTTCTCCGTAGAATTAGAGGGGTGGAAGTGAAGGAAGCATTAAAGCGAATGAAGACAGGAAACGCAACAGGCCCAGATGGTATTCCGATAGAGGTATGGAAATGCTTAGGAGAGGTTGGAGTAAGTTGGTTATGTAGACTATTCAATAAGATACTTGTGACAAAGAAAATGCCGGATGAATGGAGAAGAAGCATTGTAGTACCTATATATAAGAATAAAGGAGATATACAAAATTGTACCAACTATCGAGGGATTAAACTTATGAGTCACACTATGAAGTTATGGGAGAGAATAATAGAGCAAAGACTGAGAAAAAAGACTAAGATTTCGGAAAACCAATTTGGTTTTATGCCAGGGAGATCAACTATGGAAGCTATCTTTTCACTTAGGCAATTAATGGAAAAATACCGAGCAAAGAGGAAAAATCTACATATGGTCTTTATCGATTTGGAAAAAGCCTATGATAGGGTACCGAGGAATTTAATTTGGTGGGTCTTAAAGAAAAGGAATGTCCCAAGAGGTTACATTGAAATTTTAAAGGATATGTACGAAGGTGCAATAACAAATGTGAAAACCATATGTGGAGAAACGGGCGGATTTCCCGTGACTATAGGCTTACATCAGAGATCATCCTTAAGCCCTTATCTCTTTGCATTAATTATGGATGAGTTAACTGTGCATATTCAAGAAGAAGTACCATGGTGTGTGTTGTTCGCAGATGATATAGTATTGGTGGATGAATCAAGAGAGGGTGTAAATGCAAAGCTTGAGAGATGGTGGAGGGCATTAGAATTTAGAGGCTTTAAAATAAGTCGTACAAAGACAGAATATATGGATTGCAATTTCAGTGGACATATACAAAGTGTTGAAACCACTGTCAAAATTGAAACCCATGAGATACCACGTAAAGATTCTTTTCGGTACCTAGGCTCGATGATTAGTAAGGATGGGGAGATTGACGAAGATGTGGAGCATAGGATAAGAGCTGGATGGCTGAAGTGGAGACTAGCTTCGGGAGTACTTTGTGATAGATAAATGCCAACAAAATTGAAGGGAAAATTTTACAGGACAGTGGTTAGACCAGCTATGACATATGGAGCAGAATGTTGGCCAATTAAGAAGACACATATTCATAAGATGGATGTAGCGGAAATGAGAATGCTTAGGTGGATGTGTGGTAAAACTAGGAAAGATAAAATTAGAAATGAGCGCTTTCGAGAACATTTAGGGGTAGCACCAATAGGAGATAAGATTAGAGAAACTCGTTTAAGATGGTTTGGGCATGTTGAGCGTAGGCCAGTAATGGCACCGGTGAGAAAAAGTTTGGATATACAGGTGGAGGGTCCATCAAGAGGTAGGGGTAGGCCGAAGAAAACACGGATGGAAGTCATTAATTCATATTTGAAGAAGTTGTACTTATCGAAAGATTTAGCTCAAAATAGAACGGAATGGAGAAATAGAATTCATGTAGCCGACCTCAACATGGTTGGGATAAGGCTTTGATGATGATGATGATCTAATAGCGATCACTAACCCGGTAAAAATCATGAGCATCTCGATATAATGTGGGCCAAAAGAATCCAGACTGCAAAACTTTCATGGCAGTCTTTTGTCCAAAGAAATGTCCTCCACAAGCTTGTGTATGGCAAAAGGAGAGTACAATATGTATCTCATTGTTAGGTACACATCTCCTAATTATTTAATCTAGGCAGTATTTGAAAAGTTATGGATCATCCCAGAAAAAATATCGAACCTGAGAAAAAAAAGAATCTTTATCTTGCTTATTCTAATGATTAAGAATATTACCCGTGGCAAGATAGTTTGCAATATTGGCATACGAAGGGGATTGAGATACAACAAATAAATGTTCATCAGGGAAATTATCCTAAATTAGTGTCAGGTTAGTGGTGTCGGAAGTGACCAACCTTGATAGATGATCTGCCACAACATTCTCTATTCCTTTTTATCCTTGATGTCTAAGTTAAATTCTTCGAATAGGAGGATCCAATGAATAAGTCTGGGTTTAGCATCCTTCTACACGAGAGCATTAACCATCGACTAAGTATCCTGCATCCGAATATGTTTTGCTTACTGATGATGAAGGGGAGCTAAAGAGCTTCCGAAAAGTAATGACTCATAATGATAAAAACGAGTGGATGAAGGCTATGCAGGATGAGATGAGTTCTTTGAAAAAGAACAAGACATCTGGTGCAACTTCCTAAAGATGGGAATGTTCTGAAAAGCAAATAGGTGTTCAAGCTGAAAAAGGATGAGAATGGAGAACTGGTGAAACACAAAGCACGGTTAGTGGTAAAAGGCTTGGCACAGACGAAGGGTATCAACTTCAGTGATGTTTTCTCTCCTGTTATAAAAATAACTTCTGTCAAAGTTGTCTTGGGCCAACCGCCAGCACAGACCTTGAGCTTGAACAAATGGACGTGAAGATCACGTTTCTTCATGGTGATTTGAAAGAAGAGATCTACATGACTCGACCAGAGGGGTTTGAGATAGAAGGAAAAGAACAGATGGTTTGCAAGTTAAAAAAGAATCTCTATGAGCTAAAGCAAGGACCGAGACAGTGGTACAAGAAGTTTGATTCATTCATGTTGAGTCATGGGTACTGGAAGACAGCTGCAGATCATTGTGTCTATGTTCGTCGATTTATCGATGGCAGGTTCATTTTCCTTTTTTTATATGTAGATGATATGCTGATAGTTGGACAGGATACCAAGTTGATTGGCAAGTTAAAAGAGGAGATGTCAAAGTCGTTTGACATGAAAGACTTGGGTCCTGCACGAACAATATTGGGCATGCAAATACGTTGTAACAGGACTTCTAAGCAGCTGTGGATGTCACAGGAGAAATATGTTGAACGAGTACGCGAACGATTCAACATAAAGAATGCTAAGCCAGTTAGCATGCCTCTAGCCAGTCACTTTAAACTAAGCAAGCGCTTGTATCCTACTACAGATGATGAAAAGGAATGGATGGCATGTATTCCTTACTCCTCTGCTGTGGGAAGTCTTATGTATGCCATAGTTTGTACACGGCCAGACATTGCTCATGCTGTAAGTTTAGTGAGTAGATTTCTCTCTAACCCTGGAAAAGAGCATTGGACAACAATGAAGTGGATCTTCAGGTATTTGAGAGGCACTTCCAAAGTGTGCCTGTATTTCGGAGGTTCAAAACCAGTAATGGAATGTTATACTGATGTTGATTTTGAAGGTGATCTTGATCGTCGGTTATCAACTTCTGGTTATTTATTTACTTTTGTAGGGGGAGCTATTTCCTGGCAATCGAAGTGCAGAAGGGTACAGCACAGTCTATAACTGAAGCGGAATACATAGCTACTAATGAAGCAGGGAGAGAGATGCTTTGATTGAAAAGATTCTTTCAAGAACTAGGTTTGAAGCAAAAAGAATATATAGTGCACTGTGATAGTCAGAACGCTATAGATTTCAGTGAAAATGCTACATATCATGGTCGCATGAAGCATGTTGATATCAAGTACCATTGGATTCGTGAGGTAATCGAGAAGAACTTCATGAAGCTAGAAAAGATTCACTCGGACAAGAATCCCTCGAACATGATGACAAAGGTTATATCTAAGGGAAAACTAGAGCTGTATTCAGAATTAGCAAGGCTAAACTCCCAGTAAGGGGTTCAAGGCGTCTTCCCCATGGTCTGGAGGGGGAAATTTTTAGCCAAGTGGATCTTTGGTGGGTCACGGAATTTCGAGAGAGGTGCTACTTCATCGCTCAACGAAATCGAAGATGAAGGAGTCAGGATCAACAAAAAACCAACCACACACAAGAAGAGAACAAAGATTTACGTGGTTCACCCAAATGAGGCTACATCCACAGGCACAGAGACGATCATCTTCACTATCACAAGTAAAGCATACAGAGACTCTCACTCTCTCACATCGTCTCTCCTACGTGATGTGGGAACACCACGAGTAAGAGAGCTCTCACTTCTCTTCAGCACAAGATCTAGGGTTACAGACTATACACATATACAATCTCTACTTTCTTTGCCACTAAGAAAACCCCGGTACAATTACCAAAATACCCTTGATCTTAAACCAGTCCCTGTCTAACCCAGTGGACTCATCCAGCTAAACCGGAATACAAGACATAAACTCAACATATTGCGGTGTTTGGTGAGGAAGATGAAGTGGGTGCTATGAATGGTGAAGTGAAGAGTGTGGAGTATTAAGTATTATGGAGGAGGAACTAAAAGAAGGAGAAACAAAAGTTGTGCAAGGCAAAAGAGAATATAATGATAGGATGATGGGAGAAGGAAAAACCTAATGAGTCATCTACTGCAAATAGGGGGATAAGACGATGGATATTATGACAAACCTGATGGAGATCCCCTCCTTTCTGTTTCCTCTCTCTATTCCCTTCTTTTCTCTCTATTTCTTTCTCTCCTCTTCCTTTCCTTCTTCTTCCTTTCTCTCTTCTCTTTTCTTTTTTCCTTCTCTGTCTTCCTCCTTTTCTCTTTTGAATTCCCCCCACCGTTTTTCTCCTTTTTTTATTGTTTAGTTTTTGCTGCCCTTCTTCTTTCTATTTCTGTTTCTTAAAATCAACACCCAATCTAGGTGGGAGAGAGTTTTGAAATTTTAAGAGGCTAATTGTGGCTTGAGTTCTGTGGGGATTAGAGACATTAAGTCGGCTGGGAAGGAATGGACTACTAGGATTAGATGATGAGGAGGAGGTGATACGGAGAGGGATAAGGCGATGAGGAGGAGGGATTTGGAGAGGTTGTACGGAGGTAACAGTGAGAGATGGGATCAACCCAAATTGTGATTTGAAAATTTGAATGGTTGGGTGGATTGATGGACCAATCGGCCAAATGGGTTGGAGTTGGGTTAATGGGTTAAGGATTGGAGGTAGAATTAAAGCGGGCCATCCACTTATTCTATTCCATTAATGAGCGATGGGGTCCACATGCAATAAACTTAACTTAAATGAATGGCCATAATGATGATGATGATGATGATGATGATGATGATAGAATAAACGGGTCCCAAGTGTTGATCATAAAGTAGGGTCCATTCTGTGGCCTAGGCTAGACCCTAGGTTAAAATGGTAAGTTATACTCAGGCCAAAAAAACATGGAACATGTGATGTGCAACAGAAGATAAGAGGGTCCTTTTTCCCCAGTCTAGGATTAAAGAACTTAGTTATGGCATTTGGGAAGAAAATTAGACAAGAAAAATTATTTTTCACAAGTGGGCACGCAGAGTCTGGGCCAAGTGTTATGAGCCCCCGGCCCCATAACTTTTGATATGTTCGTCAGATTTTGGAGTATTATATATTGTTGGAAAGCTCTTGACAAGTAGATCAAAGTGAGCTATATATCTAGATGGTCAGGAGAATAAAAAAGAATGATGAAATTTTGGGTGAGTGTTTATGACCTCAAAATATTCTTTATCGTTATTAATTCTTATTATTTTATTATTAATGATTTGGGCACTCCAGCCAAAAGCAATGAACTTAGACCATTTTCATGTATATTAGACATTCATATTGATGATGATTTTCATATATTTTTATACTTTCCAAGTTTTCTTGCCATTTTCTTTTATCTTAATAGAATGCATCTTTCAATGCAGGATGAAAAAAAATCCAAATAATGATATGCAAAGTATGGCTTCTAAAATTCTCTTTAAATTTTCAATAATTAATATCTTTTTAAATTGATTTGAATCATGCTAAAAGCACTTAATTTGAGGTAAAATTTGAGCATCATTATACATGATAAGTGGTTTGACTCTACATAAGGTGCCAAATGAGGTGTCTACAGTATACAGTTGTTTTATTGCGATAGTGGCAAATAAAAGTCGATCCACAGAGAGCACTTTCAAACTTTTTAGTTAAAAATATGAAATTCTCCTTTAAAAAATTGATAAAAGAGATGTGTGGTATGCAAATCAGAAACTAAATAGATTTCTAAAGTTAATAACAATAATAAAAAATAAATCAAAGCAGCGAATATCCACTAAGATATTCAAATATCCAATTTATGCAATTAATTTACCCTTTTTATCTCAATTATTACTTAGAGCAGAAACAAATTAATATTTCTGATTCGAATGATTTGACAATTGCAAAAATCAGTTTTTTATTAAGAAAAATAAAGTCAATACTCAAAACCTCCTTCACTTTATATAAGAATGAACATCATATGCATCACCTATTAAGTTAAGCATAGATTATCAAAGATATCTACAGGTCTAGGCATAATTTATTAAAGTAAGTATAAATTATCATAATTTATTCATTACAAATATAAATTAGAGGCTTGCTTTTGGCATGAAGATAGTTCTATTATTATCTTTTAAAAGAACATTAAGAAGAGACAATAAAAAAAGAGCCAAATAACAAACATAAATCTAAACATCGAAACATTAAGCTTTATCTATATGCCCCAATAAAAAATGACTACCCCTCTATGATAAAAAGAACTTCTGAACTTCTTCGTCAAAATCTCCAGATAATACAATAAAATCTCTTAAATTTCTCTCTTCTAAGCCTAGTTTCTAAAGCAAGGCTCCAAAATAACAACAAATAATTCAAAATATATAAAAAATAGAGAGAGAAGATAGGGGAGAAGAGGTAAAACATCCAAAGTGATGTGAAATGACCTTTTTGGAAGTTCATAAGAGGTATATTTATGGTTTTTGAAGTCCCTTGTTGCTCTATTTTGAACTCTGTAGAGAAATATTACTTTTTTGGCCTCCAAGCTTAGATGACTTAAGGTTGAGGGAAGCTTCTAGATGAATCTAGATTCTTGGTTTTCTCTGCACACACACACTTCTTAAATTAAAATTTGCAGAAGATTTGGGCCCACTTTAGACAATAAATAGTTCTTCCGGAGTAAAAAAACTATAGCCATCTTCACGATGACATAAGTTGATTCTTTCAGCTCCAAATTACTTGATCTTGAGTTCTAATGATATCTACTATGGATATGCTTTCTAATGGTACCAAGATTGTGCCGACTGGACCTATGATTTACAAGATATGCCCATTTTAAGTTAAGTAATCCTGAGAAAAATGGAGTTGACTTTCTTCTTGCAAAAAGACTTTTTCTCATATGAACTTTCCTTCTTGGACTCTAGGATTGATAAAGAGGAGTCTTGTTTTCAATTCTTTCCTTGAATTTGAGCTAAAAATTAAAGATAGTGGGACCCATTTGCAATAGTATACAATGGTATGTGAAAGGGCCCACAAAAGTCTTCAAAATTGTTCTATACATGGGGGATAATGCCCATATAGTGTTTTGGACTTCCCAGATAGAGAAAAATAAGGGGTAAAGCATCCAAGCAAGGTGGAGTCCTCTAGACTCTATCTTCTGATTTTTGCAAATTTATTCCAACTCTATCTCTTTATTTTCGTTTTATCTTCAAATTTGAGTGAAATCTGGGAGATAGAGATAATGGAATACTAATCTGGAGTCTTCTGGAATTTTATGGATGAGAGGAAAGAGAGTATGGGACATCCCATAGGGATGTGTGGGACCCACATGTGCTACACAACTTTTTTGTGATCCAATGCATGGACTTTCTTAGGGTTCTGCAGGTCCTATACTTTCCTATACATTCTAATTAAATTCATCAAATACTAAACAGCTCATATTAAAGCAAAATCTCCGAACAGAGTTCTACTCCAACTGGAACTCTTCGGAGAAAAATCACAAACATTATTGATTAATACAAAAAATGTATAAAAATTGTACAAATTCGAGTTTCTAGGTGAAAATGCATGAAATTATGAAATTGAATGAATAAGGATACATTTAACTTAATTAAGTCTCTAATCCACCCTAAATGATGCATAAATGATACAAATTCATAAACTTAACACATAACCTTTAGTTTAGTATTGAATTTAATTGCATAAACAATATCCAATTAATTGTGATGATATTCTGTAAGGATTTTTGTATATTAGCAAATCCATGAGTTGGACAAAACTGTAGGTCCATTAAGTTGTATTTTATATTTTTAATGATGGACTATGGTTTGAGTTATTAGAAGAGCTAAAACGAAGAAAATTTACAAAAATCAATGATGGCTGCTCGATCGATCGAATCGATGCTTGATTGATCGAATTCGAGACAGAAACCTAATCCGCTCAATCCAATGGACACCCACCTTGTGTGAAATTCCTACCGACTTGTAGATTTCTATTTCTTTTTTAAGTGGGACTTTAATGTTTTGTGCTAATTGATTTCCTAGATGGATTACCATTATAAGATATGAAATTAGGTCTATAAAAAAGGGGTTCTCTCTCAACCCTAGTATATGGAATATAGATCCCATCAATATAAGTGGAAATTACATATTGGAGATCTTCTTTAGAGCTTTCATTGACAATTGAAGGGTTAAAGCTTTATTCTAGAGAAAAGTTGCTTCTACATCTCTTGTTGAAGTTTTAAGGTCATCTTGAGTAATCAAGGTCTGAGTTGGTCAAGTAGAAAATAGTGAACAACGAAGGAGTGTCCGTGAGAAAAAGGAGTTGTAACAAGAAGAATTAATCCTTAAGGTGCAAAAAGGGTGTAAGTATATATTGTAACTATTCAAATTTGTTTGATAATTGATCCTTATTGGATTCATAGTTTTTTTTTACCCTGTTAGGGTTTTCCACATTAAAATTGTGCCTTCTTGTAGTGTGAGCTTTTGTATTCTTTTCTTATGTAATTTCCACTGCATAGTTGATTGTTTATGCAATATTGTTGCATTCTAGAGATCCTCTAAATCCTTTCAAGTGGTATCAGAGAGAGTTGTATTAATTTGCTTTGTTTGATCCTAAGAGATATCTAAAATATTACTCAATCAAGAAGGCTCATCTACTGCTAAGCTTCCCTTGTTTGATAGTTCAAATTATGCATATTAGAAGTAAATGATGACTAGCTTTCGTAAGTCCATTAATGATGATGTATTGCCATTGTTAAATAAGGTTATTCCAAACCCACAATTACGGCTAATGGATAAACAGTTGTTAAACCTAAAGTTTAATAGACTAAGGATGAGAAGCATGCCTCCAATTACAATAATAAGGCCATGAATGGTATCTATAATAGAGTGACTGCTAATGGTTTCGTAGAATTTCCACATGTAAGACTGCAAAAAAAGCATGAGATGTCTTGTAAAGTGTGTATGATGGTACAAATATTGTGAAGCAAGCAACATTATAGAAACTGAATGAATCATTTGAAACTGTTGTAATGGAAGAAGATGAGATCTGTAATGAGTTTTACACATAGCTGAATGATATTGACAACTCTATTGTCAACTTGGGTGAAGAAATCTCTGAAAATAAAATTATCAAGAAGATTCTGAGCTCTCTACCTGCAAGTTTTTATTTTAAAGTTGATGCAATTAAAAAAAAACAAAGATCTTGACACCCTCAAGGTAAACCAATTTGTTGAAAATCTTCAGACATTCGAAGCAAATTGTTTGGATAAGGGAAGATCAAAATCTAAGGGTGTTACTTTTAAAATTACCAAATAATCATAGTAGAAATTTGAAAAGAAGATTGAGAGTGATTCTAAGTCAGATCTTGAAGATATATAGCTAAGTCTATGACCCAAATTCAAAATTTTATGAAGGTTAAGAAAGTTAAATAGAAAGGATCAAATTCTAAGAAAAAATCATATTCAAAAGGACCCAAGTGTTTTGAATGCCAAGGCTATAGTCATCTTGCACGTGACTGTAGAAATCTAGAAACAAAATTTAAAAAAAGGGCTTTCAATTTAACCTAAGATGATGATTTTGAAGAAGAGAAAGAAAAGGGAAAAAAAAACCTGAGCCTGATCCGTCTCACATTGTGAATGACAAGTATATAGCTTTCATGACTAGATCTTCTCCGTTTAATGATGGTTCTAAAAAAGAAAATAATGATGATGAAATCTTAGATGAAGATAATGATTAGAAAGCTGAATACTAGATTTTGTTGAAGAAATCTATGAAGATGAATGGGTTGTACGAAAAAGATGCTCGGAAGTGGAAATCAGTTAGAGAACAGAACTTATCTCTTATGAAAGAATTGGTACAGAATTTTATTAAATTCAATCTCTTGAAAGGGGAAAATGAAACATTAGCAGATAAGTTGATCACTGAAAGTCATGAATATAGTTGCTGAAAGATGGTTTTGAGAAGTTTAAACAAGAGAATGAGACCTTGAAGACATAAGTAAAGTTTGTATAATCTAAAAAGTAAGATTTGGTTGGCAAACTAAAGATTGCATTATCTGAAGTAGATTTTACGAAAGCATCTTTGAACAAGATGAATACTGATTTGAAAATTCTTAAAGACTTATTATGTGTTTAGAAGCTACCGAATGACAAATGTGGTCTTGATTTCAATAATAGTACATTTACTTCAAAGTCCAAAGGTAAATTTATTTTTGTTAGAAGTATTGCATACACTACTCAACATGCTGCACATGTTAATCATGTTACGAGTACTACAAAGAAGATGTGTCATGATTTGCATGCATAATCACTTCTCACTATGGAGTTATAAGACACATTCATCACCCTTGCAAGAAACTACATGTTTTGCCAAAGTATAAATAATGGTGGAAATAATTGTCTGATCCAAAGGACAAGACAAGAGCTTTTTCGCTAAAAAGGTCTAATTTACCTAAAAAAGTTGCTCACACTGTGCTAAAAGCCCAAACTACACAAGTGTGGGTGGCTACATACAAAAATCCATAATCAAATAGTTCAAGCTCCACCCCCCCCCCCCCCCCTCCGCAGTCCTGTGCTGGTTTGAAGATACAATTAAGTGAGAGTTACAATTGAGGGGGAGCTTTGCTAAATTCTGATTAACAAATCAACCACATATTATTCAATAGCATTGTCAATTATGAACAAAATGAGGGAGAATAAGGTATTCAAGATGTTCAAAGTTTAGAGTCAAGGTGTTAAAGTTTTTAAATTTAGAACAAATAAAAACAATATGGATTTACAAGTGCTGATGTGATAAATGTGCTTTATTGAAAATTCATTATAATTTTGGGTTTTATTTTGTGTAGATTGCATGTATTGTTGTTGGAGAGTTTGTCCATGAATTTTTAAAAGGGGAGATTATAAAGATTTTTGTATGTTGGCCAATTCATGGGTTAGATAAAACTCTAAGTCCATTAAGCTGTATTTTATATTCTTTAATGATGGACTATGGTTTGAGTCATATAAAAGCTGAAACAAAAAAAATCTATGAAAATCGTTGAAGGCTGCTTGCTTGATCAAATTCGAAACAAAGGCCTAATTCGATCGATTAGATGGATACCTGATCGATTGAACCTGTATGAAATTCTCACCGACCTACGGATTTATGTTTCTATTTTAAGTGGGACTTTCCTGTTTTATGCCAATTATTTTCCTGAATGGATTATCATTATGAGGCATGAAATTAGGGCTATAAAGGGGTTTTCTCTCAACCTCAATGTATGGAATACATATCTCACTAATCTAGCTGGAGATTACATATTGGATATCATTTTCTCTAAGACTTTCATTAAGAGTTAAAGGGCTAAAGATTTGTTCTAAAGAGAAATTGCTTCTCAATCTCTTATAGAAGTTTTGAGGTCAGTTTAAGTGATCAAAGTGTGAGTTGATCAAGTAGAGAACAGTACACGGCGAAAGAGTATTCACGAGCAAAAGGACTTGTAGCGAGGAAAACTCAATTCTTAGGGTGTGAAAAGGGTGTGAATATATTTTGTAACTCTTCAAATTTGCTTGATAGTTCATCCTTATTGGATTCATGGTTTTTTACACAATTGGGGTTTTTCATGTTAAAATTGTACTTTCTTATGGTGTATGCTTTTGTTTTTTTTATTTAATTTTCACTACGTAGTTAATTGTTTGCACACATATTGTTTAGTTAATTGCATTGTTCCATTCTAGAGATCCTCTAAATCCATTTAGATTCATCAATGATTTGTGCTTTCTCTTTCTTTGTCATGCTTTTTTGCTTTTATGTTTTTTTTTTTGGGAAAAAAGAGTTACATTTGTTTATGTGTTCTGCATTCATCCCTTCCAAGTGTGTATTAGTTTTCGATAAAGAAAATTCATTGAAAACTAAGTTGGAAAAACTAAAACATCATTTTTGTTGGGTGAAATATATGCAAATCAAGTGTCAAATTGTCTTTTTCATAATCAAGTTGTCTAATTAGTGCTTCGGGCCAATCTTGTTGTAAAAATCCCTTATTTGTAGTATGAATGTCTAAAAGGCATAGAAGTTTAGAAAATAAGAGCATTTGCACACAATTCTACTCTCTATTCGACATCCTCTCATAATAAAAAACCCAAATTCTAGACTTTTAAAAATAAGAGTAGCTAGTCTCAGTAAAGGGTGGAAGTTTTTTTTTTCTATTTTTTAAGTGGAAACAAGTTTACTTATTTATTTTAACCTCTCCTTTTATTACTTTTTTTTTTGCTATATTTTATATGGGTCTATCAAAATAAGAATAAGATACCAAGCAAAGCTTAAGATCTAGGATGAGACTAGTGGAACTAAAAAGATTTGTGCATAGGATGCTCACTAGCTTGCACCACAAAGACCAGTGAGACAATCAATCCACCGAGATAGGTACTGACGAGCAAGGGCAGACCCAAGTATAATCACATGGGTGCAGTCACACTCTCGTGACTCAAAAAGCCCCCTTATATAACACCCAAAGTTTTTTTAATTTTATTATATAACTTCTTCACTTGACCATCATCCACACCATCTAAATGAAAACTTTGGGTCCGCCGTTGGTGACCAAGCAACCATGGGAAGTGAAGACTCAAAAGGAAGATTTTGAGTTAGTTACTAGAGGGAGGGGCATACAACTTGTAAGCATGATGAGAGACATGGATGCATAAAGAGGGACTATCTTCTTTACATCTCCAACTCCATACCAACTTGATATATTAGTTGAATCATGCTAAGAATGGCCGTTAGTAGGTTGGATCAATCGAAGCGATTGGTTGCATCATGGGCAAAGCCATGTCTCTTCAATTTTTAATGTCTGCCATATCTGATTTTATATGCAATTTATAGAAGAGTGTTGCTAAACGAACACAAAATCCATCTCAATACACTCACCCCCTTTTAGAAAAAAAAAAAAGAAAAAATAGTGAAATTATCCAAATACACCCCCCCCCAACTTTATTTCCCTACACACCTTCCTCTCTTCTCTCCTCTCTTTCCCCACCTCTCCTCCTAGTGATGATTGTCGGCTCCGGCGAAGGGATCTTGCTGATCTCCCTCCCTCTCCCTTTTCCTCCTTTTCCTTTATCTCCCTCTTTTTCTCCCTCTTCCTTTCTCTCCCTCCCCCCACTTTGCCCGATGGCAACTGGGAGATCGGGATCTCCCAGTTGCCATCGGGCAAAGTGGGGGGAGGGAGAGAAAGGAAGAGGGAGAAAAAGAGGGAGATAAAGGAAAAGGAGGAAAAGGAAGAGGGATGGAGATTGGCATGCTCCCTTAGCTGGACCCTGCGATCGTCGCCGGGAGGGGGATGTGGGAAAGGGGAGGAGAGAAGAGAGGAAGGCGTGTGGGGAGATTTAAAAAGGGGCATTTATGTAATTTCACTCTTTTCTTTGCTTTTTTTTAATAAAAGGGGCGAATGTATTGAAATGGGTTTTGAGTTCATTTAGCAACACTTTTTATAGAATGCATCCTGGTCCATCTATTAAGACTAGAGTTATCTATGACCCTGCTGTTATTTTAAATTACAAGTGAGTCCACAAATTATCGATAGTGACTTTAGGTGACTAGTGACTAGAGGGGGCAAACGGGTCGGGGTTGGCCTAATGCGAGTCGAGTTAGTAGCGGGTTCAAATTGTCCATCCTCAACCCACACTCAAATAGGGTCGGGTCGAGTTGGCCCACCTGAACGCACATTATGTTAGGGGTTAGTTTAGGTCAAGCCAAACTAACCATTTCACTTGAATATTGCAGTTATTTCTTTTTCTTCTTCTTTTTTCATTTTTTCATTTTTATTTTTCTTTTCAAAGTTGATTCATAGATTGTATTATTATAGAGAAATATAACCTTATGTTTTCAAATTAAAAAACTTAATTACTACACCATCAAAGTTTTTCACGCAAATACTTATACAAAAACGTTAAAATAAATATGTAAAGATCGACCTTAACTATTAAATATAACTACTTTAAACATTGACTAACAGTTTGAGTTTATTTATGTTGGATTTATAAAAGGAGTTATACTTTAAAATACTAAAATCTATAAATATAATTTTTATTATTTTTTAATCGTTATGTATTGAACTTTAAGCAAAGGTAGTCAAGTTTTTAAAATAATCATTATCCATGATTTTTATATACTTATTAATTTTATGATAACCATTATATAATAAAACTAAACCCAAACAAATATATAATATAGGAAATTAATCAAAAACAGTACTAAGCTAATATAATTTATAAGAAAATAATATTATTTAAAAGAGATAGAGCCAATAGAGCTTTATGTTTGTAAATGAAAAAAAAAGTTAATATTATCCCAAGAAAGTCATATCTTATATTATTTCTAATAATTCCTTATGGAATTAACATATCTTATATTATTTATAATAGTTCCATATGGAATTAAATATAATATAGAAAACTATCTGCTGGTCAAGTGGGTTAGGCAGGTTAGCCCTAATCCAATCCGTTTTTCTATAGTTAGAAAACTTAACACGTACCCAACCCATATTTTATGCGCGTAGGTTTACGCTGGTCATAGGTGAGTTAGGTTAGAATCGGATTGATGGATGAGGCCTCATTTTGCCACCTTTACTGGTGACCCCGGGAGTTTTCTATGGCCCCGGAGTTATTTATAAATTACATGTGAATCAAGTCACATCATGTGTACTAGGAAATAAAACTTAAAGTCCTTTTATTCATGCACTGTGTTTTTCTCTTTTTACATAGGCTAAAAAATTCAAAAAGAAAAATTCAAAACTTTTAAAAATACCCTTCTCCCCATACACACCTCCTCCCTCTTCTCCGGCCGACAATGATTTCTGGCCGGTAGAGAGCTCTCTCTCTCCCCCTCCCACTCTCTCTCCTTCCTCCTCTTCCTCTCCCTTTCCCTCCCTCTATTTTCTCTCTCTTTCCCTCTCCCTCTCTCTCTCCTCCTTCCCCCTTTCTCCCCTTTCGCCTCCATCTTCCTGCAGCAGGGAGACCAATCTGGTCTCCCTACTGTAGGGGGACCCCGATCTCCCTCTCAGAGAGATGATCCTGATCTTCCTGCTGCAGGAAGACTGGCATCGTCTTCTACCGGTCTCCCTATTGCAAGGAGACGGCGGGAGACGATGCCGGTCTTCCTGCAGCAGGGAGACTGGGATCGTCTCCCTAGGAAGGAGATCGAGGTCTCCCTAGTCTCCCTGCTACGGGGAGATGGTGGGAAGGGAGTGAAAGGCGAAAGGAGGGAAAGAGAGAATAAAGTGAGGGAGAGGGAAAGAGAGAGAGAGAGAATAGAGGGAGGGAGAGGGAATCACTTGTCACGCCCCGATCCCGGGAATTAGGGTTTGGATGGCCCCACGGGGTGTACGTATGTAATCCCGTAGTAATTTGTGCATGTAAACATACACACACAAATCACTACAAGGGAGATTGCACAGGAACGTGTAGAGAAGTTTCTCCAACACGTAAATTACATTCAATAATAAGCGGAAGCCTGTGTAATACATCTGTAATGCTTATAAGCAATAACAACTGAATTATCATAAAAATTCATAAATAAGTTTGTACTTAACCATTCTCATTTACATGAAAACAATTATTTAAGCATAAACAAAATCCTAAAGTGTAAACAGGCCTATCCAATCTTAAACACTCAACAAGTATCCCGTTGTCGCTCTTCGTACGATGACTAACAGAAGGCGTCATCTGCATTACACTCATCTAGCCCTCGAGGTTCAGTACCTGTAACACCAAGGGTAGCACTGTTAACACGACAGTTAAGCAAGTATATAGAAATACATAAGACCATCATACCGTATTAAATGAATTAAGAATATATATCGATTAAAAGAAGGCCAAAAGCCGAACACTAGGCATGTCGTGCATGAGTAAGTATGAGTAACGAATCATAAACAGATTATCATACAAACTTATTGACAACCACGTGGCCATATTCTCCCAAGAGAGAGCATATCATCTAGAGGGAGCGTACATATTCTAGGGGATCAGCCTAGCGTATTGAGAAGCGCCGACAACTCCTCCAAGGACTACTGCAGCAGCGACATATCATTTCATACCCAAACTAGTCCCGTCGAACCTCATAAGGGCGTAAGCTAAGTAGTGCCGACTTAACGTATCAAGACCGACTCAAATTCATATCTTTTATACATCTTGGTTATACTTGTCATATCATACATACTAGGAGTTCGGTCTTGAGATTACATTCATTCATTCATTCATATCTGATAATCAATTCATGCATACTTAATTGAGCTACATTAGGTTGAGGGCATGGTTTCTTAACAATATGGATGTATTTAAATTGAGTAAGCATCAAGGATAATTATTAGCCAACCCTATGCTAGATAATTCGTGATCCCGAGGGCATTCAACACGATGTATTTATAAAACATCCGGTGTCATTGTGTTACCAATCATGGCATTACCTTGTTTATGTAAAAGACACATCTTCTTATGCCAACACCCATGACGTGACATTGGGAATTCGTCCTGAAAATCGAAGGGAATGAGTGACAGCTCTACACTTGTCCACCTTTCATTTGATCACCATTGGGCTAATTTGGTTAGGAAATAGGTGCCATATCTAGAGCCCTACAAGGTCACTCGAAACCCTAATTTCCTAAGTTCACAGTGTTTTTACAGCTTACTCGTATACATGTTACGGCTTAACCGAGTGGCTCAGGTTTCCTTCTTAATTCGATGTGCATTTACGGCCTGGCCGGATATTGACCTACGGCTTATCCGTGCTAAGCCTATGGCTAGGGTTACGGCTTGGGTATGGCGTGGCCGTAGCAGAGTTCACGGCGTAGCCGTGCGTGAGCCGTAGATAAATTCTGGGTTTTGGGGCTCTCTGGAAGGTTTATCGTAGAATAGCCTACGGCTTGGTCACGAGGTGGTTACGGCTTAGCCGTAGTTCATTCCACGGCTTAGCCGAGTGTTAACCGTAGTTCAATTTGGCTCTCTGGATTCTGAGCCGTAGAGATTTACGGCTTAGCCGTGGGCTTCACCGTAAGCTTCAGAATTTCTGAAACTGATTCTGCAGCTCGGGTTTAAGTGCAGAACTCTATCATTTGGGTTCCAATGAGGGTTCTTATACTTCCAAACTCCATAATAGGTTTGGGATTATTCAATATCATTCATATCGCCTAATTATACTCATTATCACCTAATTCAACATCTATGTGTGCTTATTTAAGGTGAAATGAGCTGTAAATTGAACTTTGAATGATCAATCCAAGAATCAATCAATTTAAACATACATGCAGTTCCATATATACTCCAATACTTGCCTTAACATAGTGCTTGACCCTACTCAACTCCTCCTTGGTGTGTGATTAGGGAAAATCCTCAACAGAAGGTGGGTTCTCTATATAAAAGACATGCAATTGATGAATAAGGTATAAAAATGCTTGCATGTCATGTGGTTGAATCCTCAACTCTTGAATAAACCCAAATGGATGAAATGGAGGTAAGTCTTTACCTTATGTAGCTGTAGCTTGGAGAAGGAAATACTCTAATGGAAGAAATGCACAAGGAAGGAGAGAAGGAAGAAGAAGAATCCCCACCCTTACATGCAAGGCTCCCCCAGCCTAGTACTTCCCTGGATCTTGAATTGAAGGTGAAGATTGAGGAAGAAAGGGAGAAAGACCAGCTCCAGCAGCCAAACAAAGGAGGAAAAGAGGAAGGAAGAGACATTGGGTTCTCTTATAAACTAAATTTCCTACAGCTTTTGCATGCAAACCCACAGTTTCTAGAAATATACAGTTTAGGTCATATGGACCTCAACTAGGCCAAAATGGATCCGAATCAAGTTGAGCCTAACATGAAAGTTGACCCACAAGATGAAATGCACATGATGCAACTGATGAGATGTCCATATGATGCAAGATTAATTACAAAAAGGTCCTTGACTACCTAAGTAAAGTCCGAACCCCCAACTACTTATCCAACTGGGACCCACTAATAATTAAAAGCAAGGTGAATTAGGACTAAAATATACAAATTAATAGGAAAATCGTGCTTAATTAGTATAAATTATAATTAAGTCGGGTCTGGACCTTACATCACTGAGCTCGCCGACTGATCCAGGGAGATGATCCCGATCTGCGCAGAAAGATCCTGGTCTCACGAATGCAAGGGAGATCCGATCTCCCTGCTGCAGGGCATATTGCACGTGGAATGGGAGAAAGGTGGAAAAGGAGGAATAGAGAGAGGGAGAGGGAAAGAGAGAGAATAGAGAGAGGGAGAGAGAGAGGAAGAGGGAAAGAGAGAGGGAGGGGAGGGAGAGGAAGAACCCCTCCACTGGCTGGAGTTTGTCGCCGGCTGGAGGAAAAGGGGATGTGTATATGGTGAGAAGGTGTGAGGGTATTTTGAAAAATTTTGAAAACAATTTTTTACCAGTGTAAGGAGAAAATTTTTGTGTGTACATAGAGCAGGACTCTAAAACTTATGCCCTCTAAGTAGGAAACAACACATGCCCTCTTTGGTTGATTGGGAAAGAATACTCCCATCACATTATATGTTCTAGGAAATAAAACATATGACCTTGGAGTTATCTATAAATTGCAAGTGACATTAGATACAAGTGATGTGTTCTAGGATATAAAACACATGCCGTTTGATTGAGTAGGAAATGACACATATGCCCTTTGATTGGCAAGGACGGGGCACTACCATCACATCATGTGTTCTAAGAAATAAAACATATGACCCTGGAGTTATTATAAATTACAAGTGAATCAAGTCATCGTGCCTTCTAGGAAACATATGCCCATTGATTGAGTAGGAAATAACACAAATGCTTGGCAAGGACGGGGCACTCACCCCAAATCATGTGTTCTAAGAAATAAAACAAGTAACCCTAAAGTTATTATAAATGGAGAATATTCATGTGCATATGTCCCTCACCATTTTGGTGAGGGACACTCCTTTTTTGGAAAGTATTAATATACAAAATGACAAAACTTCACGTCTTTTTAAGTTTGAAAAGTCCAAAAAAGAAAGTGTCCCTCACCAAAATGGTGAGGGACATATGCACATGAAGACTCCTCATTATAAATTAGGGAGCTTCTAAATATATATTGAATTTTTCTCTCTTTATACCGGTTAAAAATTTTTAAAAATAAAAATTCTAAACTTTCTAAAATGCCCTTTTCTCTATATACACATTCTCCCCCTTCTCCGGCCGGTAATCAGCTCATCGCCGGCCGGCGGCTCTCTCCCTCCCCTCCCTCTATTTCCTTCCTCCCCTCCCTTTCCCTATTCTCTCTCTCTCTTTTCTCCCTCCCGTTTTCCGCCATCTTCCTGCAATAGGGAGACCAAATCGGTCTCCCTATAATAGAGAGACCGATTTGGTCTCCCTACTGCAAGGAGACACCGATCTCCCTGCTGCGGGGAGACCAGGCAGGGAGACGATCCAGTCTCCCCGCAGCAGGGAGCCCAAGATCTCCCCGCATCAGGGAGGTCGGATTGGCCTCCCTACTGCGCAGAGATCTTAGTAAGTAGCTGGCAGGGAAGGGGGAGAAAAGGGAAAGGAGGGAAGGAGGGAGAAGAAAAAAGAGAGAGAATAGAGGTAAGGAGAGGAGGAGGAGGACAAGGAACAGAAAGAGGGAGGGGAGGGAGAGGAAGAGCCCTGCGGAGTTCATTGTCACCGGTCGGGGAGGCTGGCGGCGGCGATGGGAAGGGGAAGGGAGGAAAGAGGGAGGGAGAGAGAAGGGGAGAGGACAGAGGGAGGAGGAGGAGGGGGAAGAGGACGAAGAGAAAGAGGAAGGAGAGGAGAAAAAGGAAGAGGGAGAGAGAGGGAGGGAGGGAGAGCTCTCCACTGGCCGAAGCTCGTCGCTGGCCGGAGGGGAGGAAGGGAGAAAAATGCATATGGTGAGAATACGTGAGGGGTAATTTGGAAAGTTTTGATTTTTTTTTTTCATTTTGGCTGGTGCAAGAAGAGAAAGAGTTGGAGTAAAAATAGCAGCACCCTGTAAATTAGAAGTGAATCAAGTCACATTCAATGCTCCAAGAAACATATGCCCTTTGATTGAGTTGGAAATAACACATACGCCCTTTGATTAACAAGCAAGGGGCCCTCCCGCCACATCATCTGGTCTAACAAATAAACCATATGACCCTCGAGTTATTATAAGTTACAAGTGATTCAAATCACATATGTGTTCTGGGAAATATATGCCCTTTGATTGAGTAGGAAATAACACATATGCCCTTTGATTGGCCAGGACAGGGCACTCCCGTCGTCACATCAAGTGGTCCAAGAAATACAACATATGACATGCCCTTTAATTGAGTAGGTTAACACATTTGCGCTTTGATTGGCCAGGACGGCTGGACTCCCGTGACATTATCTGTTCTAAAGAATTAAAACATTAAACCTTGGGTTCGAATGTATAACAAGTCCCCATCATAAGTCCCCATCATGTGCTCTAGGAACTAAAACAACCCTCTGGTTGAGTAGTAATAACACATATGCCCTTTGATTGACTAGGAAAGAACACATCTGTGAGTCTTATTTTTATTAAGGAAATCACACATATGCCCTTTGATTGACTAAGAAATAACACATGATTTTGAGTTGATTCACTTGTAATTTAGAATAACTCCAGGGTCATAGGTAACTCCAGGGGCACTGGTCACCCAAAGTCGAGCATTTGTGGACTCACTGGTAATTACTCATAACGGCCTGATCATGGATGACTCATCAAAGATGAACAGCGATGCATTCTATAAATGTAGAATATCAGATGTGGTAGTCATTAAAAATTGCTTGCAATCGCTTCGATGGATCCAAACTGGTACGCAGTAATCCTAACGGCCATTTTTAGCATGCTTCAAGTGATAAATCAAGGTGGCAATGGAGTTGGAGGAGGTGTGAAGAAGATAGTCCCTATCTATGCATCCATGTCCCTCATCACGCTTACAAGCTGTATGCCCCTTCCCTCTGGTAACCGCCTCAAAATCTCACTTGTCTTTCTTATCTTGGCTCTTGCTGCCCCACTCTCTGAAGCTGTTCCTTCTAAGCTTTGGTGGGTACCCTATCTGTCATGCATTCGCCAGCTCTTGGATCTGCTGCGGACCTTGTGTCAACAATTCATCCAACGCTTTGTGCCCAGTGACTTGGGTACTTCAGCCTCTCCACAAGAAAATTCCAGCTTGGAAGGGGCCACTCGGCATGAGGAGCCTTAAGAGAGAGATTTCATCTGTTATGATATGTTTTTCATAGTTTTTTTTTTCTTTTTGTCACTAGAGCTATGTGTTGAGAAAAGTGGAGCAGCGGAAATTATCCGCGATCAATAGATCAATCATGATAAACGCCACAATTATACCATCAAATAAGCACACACATAAACACACCAATTTTATATAGGTCAATAACCTTGCCTACGTCTACGGATGAGAGAACTCATTTATTATAATCTCATAATGACTAAAATACCCCAACCCTGAACCACGGTTATAGGTAATCCAGACTACCGATCCAATTAAATCGAAATATAAAACAAAACCCACCAATATATTGGTACTCCAGGTAGAGTATGAGTCTCTAAATCGTCACGTTGTTGTTTGTTTTTTTACTGTCCCCTTTTATGTCCTGTGATGAGATTATGTGAATTGCCCTTTTTGTTCTGAACTACTACTAGTATGTGAGTTCCTACCTTATATCTTAGAATGCCAGTTCTATACACGTGGACCCCAATCGTAGGCAATTCAATGTCAAACGTAGGCTCCCTTGATGGCATCTCTTGTGCAGATTCTCAGAATAGATGTGTTTTTGGAATAAATTAATAGAAAAGAAGCTATCTTTAGTTTTATTTTTAATCCATGTAAGAAGAGATAGATGAGTCCTCAAAGAAACAGAGGACCTCTCTAGGTAACCTTTTATGACAAAAACAGTTGTTTTGTAACCAATAAAATTGAGTAATCTTTTTGGAAATTGAAATTGCTTGTATAAAGGCCATTATGATTCTCTATTGCTTGGACTAACAAGAAATTGCTCTTCAGTGGGCCTACTTATAAAAAATTAAAACCATAAAATAAATGTTTCCCTCTTATATAGGCCAAATAAAATGCTTCAGTGGGAGTTGGGACACTAACAGAGTAATAGGACATCGATTTCATTGTGAGCCCAACTACCACCAGAGTGAAAGTTTGGCCTGGTTCATGAAGAAGGACATTCACCCCGGTCTAGCTTTTTTCTCTGAGTAGATCTATGCTTTGTCCCTTCTTTACGTTGTTTAAAGTTTAAACCCCTTTTATTCGGCAGCGGTGTTAAAAAAAGTCAATATGTATAGAAGTGGAATCACCTCACAGGCAAAAACCAGTCTCAAGGCATTTTTGCCGTGTCTACGTACTTGGGTCTAGGCCCAGATCTTACAGAGACATATCCTTTCAATACAAGACCTATGGTACGTTAAGGCCTCATAGGTACAAGCTTGCAACCACAACTCCGTCCAATTTAGTATGATATTGTCTACCTTAGCTCATGTGTATATGCGGAAACTCTCGGCAGTCACCAACCCAGATAATGCTCCAGCCCAAGCATATTTAACTCTAAAGTTCTTATAGAATCTGGTGCTACACATCTTTAAAATGCTTCATGTTGAGTTAACATGGAGCTTGATTTATAAGTCCAGAGATCAGAAATTTCCCTTACTCGTGTGAGACCTTGAGACCATAGTCCACGGGTGGACCTCGTGGTAGACATGCTGTGCTCCCTTGGGTCCGAAGTCTTGTGGGGTGATTTCTAGTCTGGAGCCTCACACTCAACCTCTGTTAGTTCTCGTCCATGGATGTGATTTGGGTTATATAATTATTTACAAGTTCAAACCTGCACCAACACCTTCTTGTATAAACCTTTGGTTTACAATAATAACATAGGGTTTGAGATGTGGCACCAACAAATAGAACCAGTACCTTGCCCATGTGCCACTTTGTTCTTGGACCCATTCAGGTAAAATTTAAGAACAACTCCTTGCCTTAGTGGTAAGGAGTGTTGGTTCTTACTAGGAGGGATAAGGTTCAATCCTCACCTCCCCCTCTTTGTATATTAGAGTTTTATTACCTCACATGTGCAGATTTTGTGATATTTTTTCGCACATGCAAGTCTACATTACCTCGCATGTGTGAGTTAGTGTTTATATCTGTTAGTTTTTGTATACAAGTCCAAGCCCCTCAGCTGGGTTATCAAAAAAAAAAAAAAAAACTTAAAGTTTGGGATGGTCTCGTTGCTAATAGCGTGGTTGTAGGCCTATTTAGTTCAAATAATCACAATTTCAAGCCTCAAATATATTTCATACATTTGTCCTATAATCTGGTCTAAATTAGTTAACTTCATGTTTTAAGTCAAATCCAAGTGCAAGTTGGCACTCTAGGTAGGTTGATTATTTTACATGTAATGTCACGCCCCAAGCCCGAGCTTAGGGTAAAAACTCCATACCCTTGATGTGGTATACGTATCCATTAGGAGTTCACATTGCACTAAGGCAAACATAGACTACTACAAGAGAAATTATTCCATTCATACGTGCAGAAGATTCTTATGCACCGGTAATTATTCATCACTTAAAACATATATGGGCAAAAGCCATGTGCTTATCATGTTCTTTCAAAATTCTGTAATTGTGGAGAGCACTAGCAAACACCTTTTTAACATTCCACATATATAAATCTTACATAATCAAGGGAAAAATATTACCCATGCATTCTAAATATCTAACATGCATACTCATAAGTTTGCCACAAGGGCTAAAGTGCACAAATAAAATAACGGTCTTATGACCGGGTACATGGCATAAACATAAAGAAACATAAATATCAATGTATCAAATCAATGAACTAAAATAGATAATGAAAAAGACCATTCGGGCCCAAATCCTAACCATCCAGGTCATGACGCTTTCACGATGATGCCCATCAATAGGCAACTTCGGGTACCCACTCAAGATCTAATGAAGGTACCGTAGTGGTATCCTAAGCTCCCTAACCGATGCCCCAACCTGCATCTGGGGTGGGTCCTTCAATACAAAGAGTAGTACCTTAAACACTATGTTTAGCAGTCTAAACAAATGTTAACACTTAGTACACGGTTATCAATATAATTGAGACATAATCATTAAAGATGTTGGAAATATATTCTGAGCGTGTTATCATAATGAAATATGAATAGGAATCAAGATAATTAGAAACTTGTTAGTTGGCATACCACGTCACTCGTATCTCCAAAGAGCATGTATCATATCGTGACATGAAAGGAATTGGGTGGCGATCCCAATCTCCAAAAAGTGTCAACTTACTCCAAACGTATAATATATAACTATTACAATAGGATAATCGTAAATTGTACAAACAACTCATACGTAGCTCAAGAGCTTAGTAAAAGTTGCAGCTAGTGGTATCGACTCAACAAATCAAGAATAATAGAGCTATTTGCATACTTGTACTACACTTGTTTACCTAAATTGCTTACTTGCATGACTTATATACATTTGCATTAAATATCATGTTAGAGACAATAGGCGAGTAATAGTGACAATATTAATAATTTAAACGATAATCAATGCATCTAATAAAACAAGATAAGATCATGAAGGTAAATAAATAAGATACGTAAATGTTCATTTCTTATAGTTCAATGGTACATTACCTGTTAATCTTATATTAAGATGCCTCGTGTCCTAAGCCTTCTGACTTGGATGGCCATAAGATCCCCAATGTCAGTACTAATGTTTCTTAGCGTTGCATTGTATATGAAAAGGACATTGGATTCTTATGCCCAATAACAAATGGTATGGCTTCAAAACTACTAAGTACATTTAACAAAAAAGGACAATAGCTATTCGCTTCCCTTGTTGTATTAATTTCTCTATTGGTCAAGTATTAGTGATAAAGGGTAACCTTAGGTAAGACTCTACAAGGTCGTAAGAGTAATCCTTAAGTCTAGGGCATAGCTTGACCCCAGGTAGCTTAGTCATCACCTACAGACATATGGCTAGTATGGTCTAATTGAGATTAGACTCCAAATTGCATTTAAAATAATGAAACAGGCATGTCAGCCAAGCGCTCTCGAGCGCTAAAGTGTGCTCTCAAGCGAGATAAACAGAGCAATATATGCTTAAGTGCGTTCAAGATGCACTCCAGCCTAAGATTTTTCCAGGTCACGCTTGAGCACAGCTAAGCATGTGCTCGTCTATGCAGTTAGGGATCTACCCGATTTCTACTTGTTTCCCTTATTTTATCAATACATTCTCTTGCAATAAAACACCATACATCCCTTTCCATCATATGGGATGCACAAACATTCTATTTCTCACATTGTACATTCTTATTTAATGGTTCTCCCAAAATTCACCATTCATTCATCACCACCACTTTCATTAATTATATTTTCCCTAAATCCAACATTCATTTACAACACATTTATTAGCATTTATTTTAAACCATTCATTAAGCATAAACATTAATGAGCTGTTTAAGCATTAATAGGCATAAAAATAACTTGGATAATCAAGATTTAATCATGCATACTGTCTAAAACTTGTTTAGATTTGCTTTAATGGATTGCTTAATCCAAAACCAAGCTCTAAGAGTTGAAATTCCCAAATCTTTGCTCAAATCCAAATCCTAATCATGGGTGCATGAGAAAAAAAAGGCATAATGAGATGCATGAGATGAGTAGAGAGCTTTTTAGAAAATAATTGGCACAAGTCTCAAAGGAAGTTGGGTTCTTATACATTGAAAATGTATAGAGAAGAAGACAAGATTTTTCTCTCTTTTTGTTAAGCTCTAAGGTAGCATTTTCCTCCCAAACAAACACTAGTAGAGCAAAAGAGAGGTAGATAAAAAGGAAACAAACACTAGTGGGGCAAAAGAGAGGTGGAGAAAAAGGTGGATAACTCTTTAATGGGAGTTGGTAAGTTCTCTCTTGAGTTGAAAGAAGAGGAAGGAAAGTCTTTAGCTTTCAAGTTGTAGAGAAAAGAAGCAAGGCTTCCCAAACAAGAATATTGAAAATGGTGAAATGGGTAATTAAAAAGAAGATGATGATAAGGATGATGGTAGGGTTTTTTTCTCTCAATGAAGAGAGGCAAGTTCACTCTCTCTAATTGTGAAGAAGGAGGCAAGGAGGTGGAGACAGGGGCTAGGGTTTTAGCTCAAATAGAATGGTTTGCTTTTATACTTGGAGCTTCTTAAAAATTGCATTTAGGCCATTGTCTTTAGTTAAATTACCCAATAGGTCACATGTCTTTCTCTAAGAGATAATTTAGGGTTAAAGGATCCCCATGTAGATAATTGCATGTTAATGCCATATGAGATGAAGTATGATCATGAACTATATGTGGAGTCCATCTAATCTACTTAATCGCATTGATGATTCAACCCATCTAGCTAACCAACCCAAATAGCATAAAACTCATCACATTATGCTAGAATACCATTAATTAGGATAAAATGCAATTAGTTAACAAATTAGCCCTAATTTCAAGGTTGGGATCTTACATGTAACTTGTAAGGACGTTCACATATTCAAGCCCATGTCATCTAAGACTCGACCTCGATTTAATGCTTGGGCTTGGTGGCACTTTAAATGAGGTGTAACCTTCAAATAATATCTAATCAGGCAGAAAGTATCTATTAACTAGGGTATAATATAAGGTCTTTGATATTAAAGTTTTTGTGAAAGCAAAGCTTCCAAATGTGATCTTGTAAAGGTTGAAATGCACTGTCATTTGTCTCACACATCAGGTTCAACAATTGTGGTTCTAATAGTGATAATTGTTTTTACAAACTGGAATTGGAGATGTTTTGATTTTTACTCAAAATATTTGATAAAACATTAAATTAAAATTTGGGCTTGTGGTGTTGGTCTGTTTTCAAGCTAATGAAAAAAAAAAACAAAAAACTCGTAATAAAGTTATCATGGCTCGCCTGTTAGATTAGTTATGACTATATAAGCAAAAAATTATCCAATGCAAATGGTGTGCATAGTGTTTCAGTACACATCATAGTGTGGGCCACTTGATGACCCATTCAAATGGACCACACACGGAACCTCCTGTCAGATTAATTCCTTTTTTTTTTACCTCCATCTGAATGGACTATATCATTCGATGAACAGGTCAATAGTTTAAGGGGTGAAACTTATTGGCTATTGAGGAAATGGTTAGGATGATTAGATGATGAGGTTCTCCCGGCTCTCAATCCCAAGTGGGGCCCACAACCACCCGCAAACTGTGAACACTGGATAAACCCTCAATCATATACAAGCTAATGATCGCACGTATGGTTTCTCATTCCTATCTATAAATTCATTGGCTAGGTACTATCAAGGTGGATCAGGTAATGGTGAACAGACATTGAGAGAAGGACTAGGGACAGCATATTAGTGTTGCAACAATAATTGCTTCATATAAATGGAATAGTAAGTGTCCCAAACGAGGCTATGGGCCTATTCCGCCCTCTGTACTGTAACATTGAGGATTCCAAATAATGTCTCCCAAGAAGTATAATTCCAAAATGCAAATGGCAAAAGAGCATTCTAAATTCCAACAAACTGCACTTAAATATTTTGGAATTTAGAACCAGCTAAAAGTGACTTGTTATTTAGCCAGCTCACCAAATTCCAACCAATCCAACTCCAATCAAGTAGAGAAACGTGAATTCTCAGGGGTGACTTCTGCATTTATGTCAAAAATTCCCAATAAGAAACAAAAATTAAAAAAAAATAGAGCATTAAGCTTGTGACATATTTATGTGGTTGGGATGAATTAGGATTTTTTTAAGTGTTAGGATCTTCAAATTTAAATCTAGAAATAAATACTTTGATGGTCTCAGCTATATACTCACTTTCATAATTTGCACTTAGACCTTTGACTAGATTGCTCCAATTTAGGAAATGCAATGGTCCATTTGATAAGAGGTTCACCAGTATTTTGATTCTCATTGGTTTATAACAATTTTTTTCTGCTAAAATTTATGATGATATAATATGTAATCACATAAATATCCTTGACATGTCTTTTAGAAAAATCTGACAAATATCTGTCTAATATTCTTTAAACCTTCAAATTCCTATAAAAAAATGTATTGGCATTGAAATTTTCAAAGCCAATGGTGCTTTGGCATCTAGAGAAAAGATAAAAGAAGAAAAAACGAAGGTGAAGGAAACGACCCACATTTCAAATATAAAAGGCACACATTTAAAAAGCAGATCTTAGAATAGAGAAAAAATTATTTTGCTTACTTGTGCACCGAACAATTGAATTCGATGAGCCACGCTTCATACAAACTTCTCAATTAATAAGAATGTCATCACAAGTAAAATTAGAAATTCCTTCCTAACTAAAGCATATTTTATAGATCTCATAAAAATCAAATCTATCAACTCCATTAAAGAAAAGAAAAAATCTATAAATATTATGTTATTCACGTTTTTCCAAACTGACCCAAAAGGGTAAAAAAAAAAAACAATTTCCAAAGAGTACGGCGACGTCCAACAAAATTTTGTCGACCCACATCTTTTCATATCTCCTAAATGAGGGCACCACGGATGAAGTGAATTACCCGCCTGGAGTCAATTTTCATGACTGGAGATGATTTTGGTTTCCCTCGGATGGAAATGGCAATCACTCCGTGTCAGTAAAAAATTGGAAATCAGCCAACCTCTTCTGGATCCACAAACTGTGTCCAAAACCAGTCCTACGGTCAGAAATGCCCCACCCAACCGCTGTCATGTCCATTGATCCAAGAGTCCCACCAATAAACGGCCTGGATTACCTCACCCATGACCATCATTATCTATCCTCACCAACATCCCTCCAAGAAAAAGACACAACACTTCCATCCCTGCACAAAAAAATCTAAAACCCTAGCCTCCCATAAACCCCATATCCTCCTCTCCTTCTTCTTCTTCTCTCAATGCTCCGAATCGCATCCAAATCTCTCCTCATGTCTCTCACCTCTCCTCTCCCCCTCCTCTCTCTCCGCCTCTCTCGCCATTCCAGGGTCTCCCTCGCCCGCTTCTCCGCCCGAAGACTCGCCGCCTTCAATCCTCGAACCAGGCTAGGGTTAGGGTTCTCGATCCAAGCTTCGGAGCAGATTCACACCCAGGTCGATGCCAGAGAAGATCACGCGGAACCGAGCGGCGGCGGATTCTCTGCAAACTCTAGGGTTTCTCATCCATGGCCGGAATGGTCGAAGCTCGTCGAGAATCTTCGCTCTGGTGGGTATTTCGATCGAGCGGTCGCCGTCGAGTCGCCGGATGATGATGATGCCTTCTCGGTGTTTGAGGATTTGCCGGCGGAGTTCGTTCGCGCCGCCAACGCCTGCCTCTGCTTCGCTCGCGATCGGCCGGATCTGTTGAGGTATCTGACGCCCTTTGATTCTATATCGATGTTAGGATTGGAGAAAGATTGAGACTTTGATGGTCTATGTAGTTCTGAAGTTGGTGAATGAATTGATTGTGTGTTGTTGTTCTTGTGTTGAATTTTGGTAGTTCGCTTTCGGAGAAGGACATTGACGTCGTCGTGGAGAACGGATCGGCGTTCTTGTTCAAGAATGGTATGAATTCGACGAGGAGGTTGAGATCATTCCTGGGACGAAATGGTAGCAATGTGAGTTTGTGGTTTGCTTCTCTAATCGAAATTGTTGGTGCATACATGGAAAAGGGTGGTCATTGTTGTTTTTTGAATTATACACTCATGGGTGTTTGGAAGATTACAGTTTTGTTATGCATATGAAACTTTGGATGTGCTTACTGCTCAGCCATGGTTGTTAGGGCTTGTGGGCCTGATTACTGGAGTATAGATCATCTCCAGGAAAGTTCCCGCTAGGACGCCTTGCTTTCGGGCGTAAAGTCTTAATTATCTTTTAATAGTCCCCATTCTCTGGTAGCACTGCTCTCATTTGGTTTGTAAATTTTCAGGTGGAGTTTGTGAGGGCGACAACAGCGGATGTGATGCGGTTTTTGTTGAGCTATGCTTGCAATCCTCTTAGTGCTTCTGGCTCTCCTAACCTTAACAACAGAGAACTTGTGGAAACATCGGTTAGGAACCTGCTGAATGAATTGTCCCACATGACTGGGCCTGTTCAAAAACCGGGTCTTTCTGAGCCAATGCCAAAGTTCTCCGACAGATACGAGCAATCACCAAGGCCTTTTGGTCAGAACATTGAAATGAAGAGAGGGGACTGGATCTGCCCGAAGTAAGTTCTACACTTGAGTCCCACTGGATATTAGTATGTCATGTATATTTCTGTCCTTACTATCAAAAGAAAATGTAAACTTCTGCTGTTTTCTTGTATAGGCCTTACCCACTACATTCTCAGAACCCTGCAGATTTTGAAATTTTTACATGTTTATGTATATTGTGGAAATCGATGCTTTATTATTATTTTTTTTTCTGAAGTGTATTGCCATTGCGTCTGGTCAGCCCCCAAATGACTATTAAAATTCTAGTTATGTACTTGTGTTGGGATAAAGTAGAAAATATTGCAATATTGATCGTTGTTTTGAATGCAAATGTCATTTGCCTCCTAAGTCTTAATTTACTTGTTCAATCTTTCATTTTTCTGAAAAATTACTTGTTTGGTCTCTCATTTGTCAAAGCTTGGACTGCACAATGAAATTTTGTTGTTCTTCCATTGGTGAGCAGGTGCAGTTTCATGAATTTTGCAAGAAACATGAAATGCCTTGACTGCAATGAGGCAAGGCCCAAGAGACAGTTAACTGGTGGCGAGTGGGAGTGTCCTCAGTAAGCTTGTTCGCTTCATTTCTTTGTTGCTTCGTGTTTTGATTTCACTGTTTTCTTACTTCACTCTCCATGTCTTTATCCATAGGTGCGATTTCTTCAATTATGGAAGGAATGCTGTTTGCTTAAGGTGTGACTGCAAGCGCCCTGGAGAAACGCCCTTTGGTGCTTCTGGCCCTGGCTCTGGCTCAGCCTATGGTCAAACTCTTAATGGTATCAACTCCAACAAGTCTGACATTGAGAGTAGGTTGGCTGCTAATGATGAAAAGGCAGAGCGGTGGTTCAGTAAGGTTTCTCAGATAGACAACATGGCTGACAGCTCCGTTGCTGATGAAGATTTCCCAGAGATCATGCCTCTACGGAAAGGAGTAAACCGATTTGTTGTTAGCACAAGGAAAACACCCTTAGAAAGGAGGTTGGAGAATGCCCAGTATAGAAGGAACTTGGGCAACAATGGTTCACCTGAGGTAGGGAATGATTTTCAGACAGGGAATATGGGTGCGGCAACATCTGATAGCACTGCTGAGGCATCAATTAGCCAGAGCCTGGACAGGATACTAGGGCGCTCATCAGCTGTCTCTGAAACAAATAAGAGTGTGCCCGAGAAAACAGATAGCCTGCCAGCTACTGGAACCGAGCAGAGATTCAACTCCTCACAATACAGAGAGAGCATTGTTAATCGAAGGGGTGATTCAGGTCATGTTCCTTTTGTGCCATTGCCTCCAGACATGTTTGCTAATCCTCAAAACTCCAACACAGAACGAGAATCTGACAACAGTGGTTCTGCTTCCACAAGAGCTGGTGAATCTTCACCATATCCTGTTCCAAGGGGCTCCAGTGCTGGTACATCCCGTGATGATTTGCTCACTACGAAACGAGAAAACCCAACTGAGAGTGATAGGGAGAAAGAACAAGCTGAGAAATCTGAGAGATGGTTCAAGAAAGTTGCCGAACTGCACGATGTCACGGACCTGGCTAGCGCCATCTCAGATGAAGACTTCCCAGAAATAATGCCCATGCGGAAAGGGGAGAACCGATTTGTAGTCAGCAAGAAGAAGGACCGGTCACTAACTTCACCACAGTATAAGAGACGCATGGCCATGGAACAATCCAATAGTTCCAACTTTGTCCCTTTTGTACCTTTTCCCCCAGATTACTTTGCCAAAAAGGACAAGCAGCCAGAAAATGGAGCGCCAACTGAGAAGGCATCATCTGAAACTTCATTTCCTGTAGAAGTTCCTGACATGCCCAAGAAGTCTGAGACTTCTAACATAGGAACTGTGAACTTCGATAATAAACAGAGCAACACAGATCAACGGAGTGCAGGTTTTCCTGCAAATAACTTGAATGAGAATAAGGTGGATGCTGCTTACAGGGGACCTGCAGTGAACTCAGCCCACCAATCGAATAATCTACAGACAAATCCTGGGGTAAGTTGGAGCAGTGGACTTCCTGGGAAGGAGCATACAAGTGGGAGCTCTACTCAACAATCTGAAAATACTCAGAATCGCCAATTTACAGGGAAGAGCTTGGAGGGGTCATTAGTGAAGGAACCAGATCCCCTTGATATGTCGGAAGAGGCAAAGGCAGAGAGATGGTTCCGTCGGGTAGCACAGATTAAGGACATCTCAGAGCTGAGCCAGATACCAGATGAGGACTTCCCATCGATAATGCCAATGAGGAAAGGGGTAAACCGGTTTGTTGTTAGCAAGCGGAAGACACCACTGGAGCGGAGGCTGACATCCCCGCAATATAGGAGGAATCTGCCTATTGTTAGTTCAGAGCCAACAGAGAAGAAAGACACATCCAGCTGAAGAAATAAGGTATTATCTGGTCCTTTAAGATTTCTCAGGTGCTAATTTATCTGTTCTGAAATCATTTCTCTGAATCTGTAAAATTGAAAGTTTTGTAGGGACTCTTGATTTATATGGAAAGATTATTGTGGTGACCTTTTGCATTGGGTGAAGCGCATTTTGGGTCATTATTTTTTAGTATGTTTGAGGTTTATATGAAGGATAATGTAAATGATGTAACGTTGGTCGGATTCTGTTTCGTTTTGGTTGGTGACATGGCTGGGCATTCAGCGCAGGCAAGTTGGCAGTTTAAAAAGGACTAGAGTCTGGACTGTTGCATGCTGTTTCTTTCAAACTGTCTTGTGGCAACTGGCTGCATATAGCTCGAGGTAGCTGGATGCATATATCTCATACCCAATCCAGCTTTTGGGGCCCACTTAGATGGAAGTTTACCAATGTGAGGAAATCTGATGGAAAGGTCAATTCAGGGGAAGGGGGATCAAAAAAATTGATCCCACCAGATTATCCTAGCTTGATTACCAGCTGTAAAGTTTAACGGCGCATTAACCGTAGGCTTTCTTGAGTGAGTAAAAGGTTTAGTGAGTGTGAAACAGGGTCTGCCACCAGATCATGGGGTGACCATTTCCTAGTATGCCAGTGGAATCTGTTCTGCATTTTCATGTCTGGCTCTTAAGTCATAACGGTTTTTTGGCGTAGAAGTCAGTTGGGTTGGGTTGGTTGGACAATGCTTACATCCACTGCAAAGCCAACGACAATCTGTAGATGGGGGTTAAAATGAATTCCCAAATATCAGGATCTGAACTTAAAAAAGGTATTGAGGGATATGATTCAACATTTGAGCCTCTGGTGCCCGTTTAGCTTTATGGCGGAGCCAGCACCAATCGCACCTTTTGAAGATGAGTCGATTCGATCAGCACATTCGTTATTATTATGTTTTTCAAGGTTTGATTTTTCCTATGTTTAGTGAAATTGAATTTGGGTGACTAGGACACTTATTTGTGGTATTAATGTGATCTAGAATATAGTGGATGTCCTACGGGATGAGGATCTTCAGTGGGAATCATTTTTCATCTCATGAGAATATTTTCAAATGGAGAGTTTTCTCGTCAATTCCCATCTCATGAGAAGAGAATTTTTAAATGGAAAAATTTGTCATCATTGCACACAGGGAGCAGTCTTTAGAGAAAGTCGTTAGAGCATGATATCAAAATTTTAAGATGGCAATCATTTCACATCTAATGAGATGAGAATTTTCGGATGGGAAATTTCTGTGTGCAATGAGTCTTCATATCATGAGATAAGAATTGTCAAATGGGAAATGTTCGAATCTCGATAATGTCCAAATGGAAATTTTTAGAAATTCACAGCAACGTGTCCAGGTAATCTAGGGCCTGGTAGGCATTGTTCTGTTGAGATATCGGGTTGTGCCCAGGCTATATTCTCTAAAATTTGTTTGGTAATATTATATTAAAATTTTCTGCTAAGAACTCGTTTGATAATATTATAAAAAAAAGCTCGAATGAACTGAAGCAAGAAAATTATAGGATTTAAAATATAGAATATACCTTTTATTATTTGTGACAATCTATTATTGTTGTACATGAGACTTACCTGTAGAAATTACAATATGGTATCCACCTTTAAAATTAGAACGTGTGGCTTATATTCATAGGATTTATAAAGTGTATCCACATTTAAAACTAGAACTTTATATTCATAAGATTTATAAGGTGGGCCTACCTTTATAGGAATTATAATGTGGGCTCACCTTTTTCTTATTAAGTATAAATATGGGAACTACATTTTCGAATTACAAAGTGGAGCTGCATTTTTTGTGATTTTGTATATAAGATTCATATTTAAAAATTACAATGTGGTGCCCACCTTTAGAATTATCATAGATTATAATGTGTGGTCATCTTGTTGTTAATTGTGAACATGAGACCCACTTTAAAAATTATGTGATACCCATTTTTAGAAATTACAATAGTGGGCCATATTCATATGATTTATAATTTTGACCTATATTTATAGGAATTACAATGTGGCTCCGCCTTTTGTGATTGTAACCATATAATCCCCATTTAAAAATAAGAACATAGGGCCAACAGTTAAATGATTTATAATGTGATCCCACCATTATAAGAAATTAAAAATTAAAAAAAATTATATCAATACCCCTTGTAGTTTAGTGAAAATACAAGGACACCCATTTGGTTTTCCGAATTTACACTAATACCTCTTGTCATACATTATCCCTTGACTGAGATGATGGAAAAAGCCATATTATCCTTTTAACCCTGACAAAATGTCATATCTGATTAAAATTTCATTTTCTATATTGAGTTCCACCAACAGCAGCGGGCTCCCTAACAAGATTCTAGTTGCATTTTACATCAATGGTGGGCCCGACCATATGAACAATCAAGACCCTCCACAAGTCAGTCCAAAATGGGTTCCACACTTCAATCAAGACCATCCATCCAACGAAAGCCCAGATGGTTTTCGTCCGACGTGGTAGGCCCTTCCAGATGATCATTTGTGGATTGCTGCAACGACCATGATTTCAAATTGCCAGGGCAATTGAGAGAAATCGATGGAGAAAAAAGGAGCGGCACAAAGGAACCGAGCTTTGAAATTGTTCACTGCCACTAAAATGGCAGGTGCATATGAAAGGCTTTTCCTTTGTATGTCCGAACAAAAAAGAAGCAGCTGAGACAACTACGTCATTCCACTTCATATCAGAAAGGCCCGGGAGCTTCTACCTTCTACAAGAAGATAGTGCTGCAAGAAAAGGGGGTAAGAAAACCTATAAAACCCTTCAGAAAAAGCAAAACTTCATCAATTCTCATCATTCTCATCATCTCTCAATCAAACCCTAAACCCCCAATCTCTTCATCTCTCTTTTTCATCTTATCTTGGCCATCCATCATCATGGATGTCCCTCTCCAAATACTGATCTCCACTAGCGCACCCGACCCCCAACCTCGCAACCACCCGCCACACACCACCGTGATCCAGAGCATATCAGAAAACACCACTTTGTACCATAATTACAAACGGCCAGCCCAAGGGAAGAGAATTCATGAGTTCTACTACGACGATCTCCACCTCCCTCATTTAATGAATAAATGTATGGAATTCAATTCAAATCGGTTTTGGACTTCGGATTCTTTCAGCAATAAACATTAGAAATTACAGTAATGGTAGAAAAGATATAGAGATTTCTTCTTATTAAACTTATCCTGTGTAATTACTGACTACGAAAGAAACCATTGAAAATTTCTTGAGGAACTATATATAGTGATAGTAATTTTTAATAAATTTGTAATCTAACTTATTAGATCATATTCGTGGCCCGCTTGCAATTTATCCCTTTTTGACATTAGATCATATTTGGTTCAGCTATATGGTGGACCCACCTGGGCCAAACCCTCTTGGGTCCTAGACCACAAGTGTCGCCCAAGAGTCTCCTCGCGGATGATCAGATGTAATCATCCATCAGGTGGGACACATGAGCCCCACATCCCATCTTGACAAAACATCACATGAGTACATGAAAGTTGCAGAAAGAGGGGACAGAGAGAGAGGGTAGGGTTGGTGTGGGGGTAATATGGATATTAGACATTGATTTTTGGGCTGACATCATCTCCTTTTTGAGTTGTTAGTACAACAATTACAGCAGGAGGTTTAAATGTAATAACATATGAATTAGAAGTAGGTATAGTGTAATTGTGAAAATGGTAGGAAATGTCCTTGTAATTAGGGTAAAATGCAAGAGATATGGATATAGTTTTTCCTAAAAATTATAATATGGGCCCATTTTTTGTGATTGATACCATGTGACCAATTTTAAAAATTAAATAGTAGAGTTACATCCTTTGAGATAAAGTAATAGATAAGTAAGAAACAACTATGCTACCAAATTCTTTTTGAAAAAAATAAAGTTTTTTTATTTTGAGTTTCTAATGCCAGCAGGTTAAGATTTTAAGATTCATTCTCGTAAGATGAAAATTCAAAATAATGATTTTCACATATCATGCATGTTTTCTCGAACCTTATCTCGTTGTAAGAATATAAAAATATTCGAATGTCACAATACCAAATGCACCCCTAGATTCTAGATACACTCCCGCCTCTTTTCTCCAACCAACTTGCTTCTTCAAAGACCAAACATCTAAAACAAGGATCCAACAGGCCAGCCATCAGATGGAAGAATCATCATGCCTTCTACTTGGCTTTGATTGATATAAACTCTTCCACAGCTTTGGTGGACGGGCATAAGCTTTGGGTTTGCTCCTCACCCCAAATTTCCTTAGCGTGTTAGCGTGGATTAAGTGGGCACCACCACCCAGGGTAATAGACCTTTTGTGTCAAAGATATCACAGATACCCACGTCATAAAGTTTAAAAAATTAAAAAATTTAAAAAAAGAGCTCGTGTTCAACCATCCTAGCTGCCATTTTAGCTTCACTTCCATTTGCTGAAGACAGTCTCGGTCTATGTGTCCATGTCTCTCATCACACTTACAAGCTAAAAATCTAACTTCTCTCTGTCATTTTGGCCAATGCTGCATTCCTCTCTACAACAGCTCCCTGTAAACTGTGGTGGGTGTGGGAATTATGTCAAAGGATTTGAGATGCAGCACAAAAATGCAAACAAAAGGCACACCAAATCATCCAACTATGCTTCGTGCTCATTAACATGGGTAATCCAACGTCACCACAAGCAAATTTGAACTCTTGAAAAAGAGAAAAAAGGCCTCCTCACAGAAAGAGTACCTCTGTTTTTAACAAGGGTGCTCCTAAACGTACACGAGTTTTCACTTAGTCTACATAGCCTTCAAAAAAGTAATTAAAAAAATTTCCAAAATACCCCTACCCCCTTCTCTCTCTACGCACTTTTACTCCCCCTCCCTCCCTCCCTCTCTCCCTCCCCTCCAGCAGGAGACGTGCTCGGGCTGCAAAGGGAGACTCCCCTCTCCCTCTCCCTCTCCCTCTCCTCCCTTTCCTCTTCCTCTATTCTTTCTCTTTCCCACTCTCTACCGGTAGAGAAAGAGGAAGAGGAAAAAGAAGAGGGAGAGGGAGGAAGGGAGGGAGGGAGGGAGAGGGGAGTCTCCCTCCTTCGTAGGAGCTCATCGCCTACCAGAGGGGAGGTGGGGAAGGGAAGGAGGGAGGGAGAGAGGAAATGTATAGGGAGAGAAGGGGGTGTAAGTATTTTAGGGATTCTTAATTTTTTTTAAAGCTGTAGGCTGAGTCAAAACTTGTGTACATTTAGAAGATTTCTTTTAACAATTTATTAAAATAAACAAGAGTTGTTAATCATTTATTAAACATGTGGACAAAATATTATAAGAAAATCAATTTTTTTGTACTTAATCAATCTATTAGGGTGAAACATGGCCTGTATGAACACATTACTGATTATGTAACTAATGCATAGGACTAATAATCCATACAATTGTGCTAATTTGTTATCAATTGTGTGCTCAATCTTATGGTGGACCAAATCATATTGGGGTAAATTTGAGGTTACACATTAATTGAAAGGGATTGCATTCAATTTTAATGCTTTGGATCATCAAGCAAGTGAGCCCTACAGTGAGCTCCACACTGCATCTACGGGAAGCATGTGAAGGACCATTAATTCAAGGCTTCCAACCAATCTCAAAGGAAGGGGTCATTTGTTGGTAGTTATTTACATATGTAAATGATTCTCATGTATAATAATTATCATCACACGCATAGATGATGTGTGAAATTAGTGTGTAAATATTACCATCTACATAACCAAGATTTTCACATATGAATTCACACTCTCTTGCAAAAGGCACCAATGCACTTCTTATACCGTGATTGCATTTTCATGGGGCCGATCAAATATCATTGGTTTGTAATCCCGAGTGTTCAATTATTTATTGGACTAATAACATCGAATATATTATAGCTAGATTTCTTTTACCTTTATAGATTTTTAGTAATTTGTAAAAAAAATCTTAACCTATAGTTTCAATTTCTGCAGTTCTTTCTTGATCTAAACCGTTTAATGTTCTTGTAGTATGGTCTTGACTAGGACATATAGGTTCATGTCTTAATTCTTCATGGATTTAAAAAAATTGTAAAAATTTTTAAAAAAATTGAAATAAATCCAAACCTCTCAATTTACTCATTTACTCATGTAAAAAATATGAAGATAAACAGGGTAATGCGTTTTACATGTATGACATTTACATATGGAACATTTCAACAGTTAATATTTACATATGTAAAACGTATTTTCCTATCACATAAAGAAAGGCTTACTCATGTAAAAATGGTTAAAATAAACATGTTAATGCATTTTACAAGTCTGACATTTACATATGCAACATTTCAATATTTAATATTTACATTTGTAAAATGTATTTTCCTATCACATAAAGGAAAGGCCGGAGGGTATTCCCTCGAGACTGCAATAGGCAGTCTAAATCCCAAGAGTGATCTCATAAATAATACCTGGAAAATTAAAGGAAAACCGTAGTAAGGCCTACACATTAAGAAATTGAGCTGATTAAGTGACCACCCGCTTTAGTCGTGGATTTCTTAAATTTTACTCTAAAAAGAATTGGTCTCACCGAAAGATGAGTATATCATTGACAACCTAATCGGTACAATTTATACATTATTAATTATATTCATTAATCACGTCATCAATAATCATACAATATGCAGAATCGTACATCTACCGGGGGATTAGAATTCAGGGATGAGACATCCTCTCAAAAGCTCCCATTGCCATTATTGATTTCGAGGGCGAGATAATAAACACCTCAAAAGCGCACCGCTCATGACATCCTTACAAAGAGTCCGGATCCTGTGGACCCTCAGAGGAGATAAAATCCAATTCTCACAAAGTGCCCCCAGTACCATTTGCTCGAATTGAGATTAAGTGAGAGAAACCCCACGGTGACGGTGACCGTAAGGGGGACAAAGTGCTCCCAGTAACATTTGCTCCCGTAGCATATGCTCCCCGTCCGGTCAGAAAGCTTTCTCAGCAGTCTGCACCGAATTTCACCTTCCTATTTGCTATAGCACCTCCCTTCTTAGCTTCTATTAATAAGAGAGATGCAACAGGCCGACCATGAGATTGAACAGACTGTCATGCCTTCCATAGGACCGATGGATTTGAGTCATCTAAGCTGGTATGCACTCATCCTAGCTGCCATTGTCGGCGTCTTGCAGTTGATAAACCAAGCTGGAAGTGGAGGTGCATGTGTCAACGTTTTAGAATCTCACTTCCATTTGCTGAAGAAGACAGCATCTCTCTATTTATCCATGTCCCTGATCACACTTACAAGCTGTAAGCCCCTCCCCTCTCCTAACCACTTCCAAGATCTCACTTCTCTTTGCTGTCTTGGCTGTCGCTGCATCCCACTCTGTATCCGTTCCCTATAAGCTGCGGTGGGTCCCCCTATCTCTCCTGTATTCGCCCGGTCTTTGATCTATTACTGAACTTTTATATCTTGCTTACTGAAATTCCCTTGGACCCTTTCTGGGAATTCTGCCACAGCAATGGAAATGCGCAATATCAATTCATACTAAGGGCCAGCCAATTCATCCAACGCCATTAACGTCGATAATTGAACCCAGAGGGGTTCGTGCAGCAGAATAACGAGGCCTAAGTTAAGAGGGATCTATTATGTAAGTTTGATTGGTGACTGAATCCGCTACTTATATCTGTCGCGTCCTTGTTTTATAATGCGATGCGAGTTCCTGCAATAAGTACGTCAGAGAATGTTCTATGATGCCACTTCTATGAGTAGATCTATGCTTACTTAAACCACCACTAGACTAACTGGGTCAGACTTGTTTATGGTCAAATCGATAGCAAGATGAAGCACTTGGTACAAGCTTATCATATGTGTAGTTTAGGCCCACTTTTTGTTCAGCCAGTTACAACACTTGTGTGTACAGAACAGGTCTGTATATACAGATCTGAAGTCACCTAAAATAAAAGATTACAACCAGATCCAACTCATTTTCGGAAAATCTCTACACACTTCAGATCCAGACCCAGATCTTGAAAGTAGGACTACGGTTGGCAAATTAGTGTGGCATCAAAATTGCACCAGGTAAATGTAATTGACCCAAAGGAGGCTATTAAGTTTGTGACATGCGTGGGTGCGTCGGGTAATTTTACTTTCTTAAGGATGGCTGAATTACCATGTCCAAAGGTGTGGACCCTTCTCTATCACATGGGGAGTATTGACTTTAAGAGTTATGGTGATCTTGGTTCACCAAGAATCAAATTAAATGGTATGCTGTGGTCTCGAACAAAAAGAGGGACCATGTTAATACACAATGGTAGCTCACTGGAGCCAATCCTTCGCCAACCATATCTCCTAGTTAAAATAAAATGTGCTTAGGAAAACATTATTTTTAAAAACATGGCAGACATTATTTCTGAACAATTTGGCAGCACACTGGTTTCAAGGAATTAGACAATCAGAAAATTATTCAATAAGTTGAAAGTTACAAGAAGGACCGAAAAAGTTTTTAACAATCTTTTTCAACGAAATCTGAGCTTGATCTTCTGCCATCAATGTCGTCTTCCTCATAAGATTAGATTGGCAAACCATACAGCGGATGCTCTTGCCAAAAAGGCAATTGAAAGTCTTAAATTTTTTCAGCTAAACATTCCTACCAAAATCTTAAAGACAGAAATACTTTTCAGTATTTCCCATCGGATGAAGCCCACTCAATACTCTTCCTTAGGTAGAACCCAATTAACGCACTTTTGGTAATACGTATTTTTTTTTTTAGCGCCGAATCATTTCTCCTGAGATTCAAACTCCCAACTGATTACATACTAAATTTTTTCACCTAACTATTATTACAAAAACCTTAAAGTGCTTGTAGAGGCAGCAGAAATACTTTTCAACATTCCCATCGAGTGAAGCCCACTCCTCAAAAGAAAGGATTACTCCTTTGGAGGGCATGGTTTTGTCTCCCTTTATCTTGCTTTATCTTTTTTCTTCTCTCTGTAGTTGTCTTTCCTTTTAACAAAAATCTTTCATTCCCAATTACAGAAAGTCATTAAAATTTAACTTGTGGATTGAAAGGTGGACAATCATTTTCCATCAGAAGAGATCTCTTTTGTTGGTTTCATGTAAATATTCACTTTCATCTTTCACTTTTACACATTTTCCTAGAATCCTTTGATATAAAAAAAAATGTAATGGCTCATTTGATAAGTAGTTCTAGAAGATTTGGACTCTCCCTTTAAAAACTTTTTATATATGCTAAATTTTTTTTATATATTGCAAGAGACTCTAGAGAAGAAAATTTTGTGATTTAATATGAAATTACATAATCACCCTTGAATGCTTCGGACATCTTGTATTAAAATTTTGAAAATTGCATATAAAGAGATTCTTTAAACCCTTCAAATTCCTATAAAACAGAGTTTTGTCATAAACAGTTATCAAACAATAACTCAATGATCTGTTCGTATAAATTTGTCAAACTTACAATAACATTAGGAACTCCAAATTTCAGGAACTCCAAATTTCAAGTTAAGTGCTATTAGGGTCCATTTGTTTGCATTATAATAAATAGTTTTTAAATTCAAAGGTGAATTTTTAAATTTGAGTATCAAACAATCTTTCCTTAGGGTAATAGAATTGAAAGAGGATGAAAAATGAATTTGCTAGTGTGATAGCTGATTTATTCATTTCTTATCTTCTTTTGATTTTACTTCCCTAAAAGAAAAGGACATTTGATGATCATTTTTAATTCAACTTCCATCTTCATTTTTAACCACTAATGACATGAATTTTATGTATTCAATTCCTATGCATTTTAATGCAAACAAATAGGTCCTTGGTGAAATTTGAATTATTTTTAGCATACTCTAATTAAATATTGAGGCCCATTTGTTTGATCAATGTTAAATTCATAGGAATTCCAAACAGTGTATTCTTATTACTATCAGAGAAGCTAAATTAAAAACTAAAGGTAAAAATCTACAAATTACATGTAATAGTCCAAAATGATTGCCCTTTGATTGAAAACTATTACCCAACCATTACCTTAGCATATTCTCATCATCTACATCCCAACCTAATATCATTCTCTCTTTACTAGGAATTCAATACCAAGCAACAGTCAATCCCGAACTAGATTTTAAATGAGATCATCAACTTGAAAATTTTGCCAGGGAAATTAGCACCCAAACATCAACAAAATTTAATCATGGATAAGATTATAGCTTATTCAGAATAGAAATAAACCCACTACAGCTTTGGGCCAAACGTAAGGATCTCATTTAAATTGAGTACCATATCAATATTATTGTGTTTCATTCATATCCACATTTTAGAGGTAAATTTCTATACCAACATAAAAATAAAAGACATATCAATATTTCAACTACAAAAACATCTTATTTTTAAATAAAAAATAAGTTATATATTCTAAGTATCAAAATTTTACATATCTCCTTCACATAAGATTAAGAGTACACAGTTATGGCCCATATGAATAAAAAAAAGTCACATAAAAATTAAAAAATCATGGAAAATTAATAAAATCTAAACCGGTTAGGTGGGCTAACTCTAACTCGACCCGTTTTATAAGAGTTGGTAAACCCTAATCCTAACCTAAATCGTATTTTAAATGGGTCGAGTTAGCCGAGTTTGGCTAAGTTGGCAGGTAGAGCTGAATTTTGGTGACACGTAAAACGTGTGGGTGTGGGTGCAGGTATGGGTGCAAAGACATTAAAGAGGAAAGTAGACAACAAGTCGGTGCTGCGAGATTAAGGAGAAGTGTGGGTGTAGGTGCGGGTATGGGTGCAAAGAGATTAAAGAGGAGAGAGGACAACAAGTCGGTGCTGCCAGATTAAGGAGAAGAGAAAGAGGAACAAGGTAGGTGGGTGCATAGAGAATTCGACGGAGCATACTATGCGAATTAAGGGGGCGTGTGGAGAGAACGTTGGTGTAAAAGATATGAAGTAGGTCTCTTTAATTAATCAATACATCCTTAACGGAGATTCCGCTCGGGCAACAGCCTACGGTCAAGTCGGCCTACGCTCGGGCAGCAGCCTACGGTCAAGTCGGCCTACGCTCGGGCAGCAGCTCACGATCGGGCAGTAGTCAATTGATTGAAATATGAACGATCGGGCAGTCCTCCGCTCGGGCAACGGCCCAGGGTCAAGTAGTCAATTGCTTGAAAAAATGGGGCTGCACCTTCAGTCGCAGCTTGTATCTATAAGTATCTATAAAGATGCAACACGCCAACCTTGAGATTGGAAAAACTGTCAAGCCTTCTATGGGACCAATGGATTTGATTGATCTAAGCTGGTATGCACTCATCCTCGCTGCCATTGTAGGCGTCTTGCAATTGATAAACCAAGTTGGAAGTGGAGGTGGATGCCTTAATGTAGTAGAATCTCACTTCCATTTGCTGAAGAAGACAACGTCTCTCTATTTATCCATGTCCCTCATCACACTGATGATTAATTTCTCTTGTGCAGCGTATCAGAGCCATAACGAAGCAAGGCATATGTATTTTAGGAAGAGAACAAAAAAAAAGATACTTATTAGTTTTTTTTTTTTGTTTTTTTTTTCATGGAAGCAAGAAATAGATGCGTGCTCAAACAGTTTTACGTCTGTTTGACAATTTATTACAATAAAAGAACAGTTGTTTTGTAACCGGTTACATAGTGCACTCCTGGAAATTATAAAGCATGGAATAATTCTAGCCCTCTTCTGAAGGCCCGACTAAATTTCACTTTAACTAGAATCGAGCCCATCGTGGTTGGTTTTTTGCTTTTTTTTTAAATGGGAGTAACCTAGCTTTTTAGGGGGTTGAGTCCTCAGGAGAGGTAGAACAATCCACACTCGAAGGATGGTGCTGTCCAAGTTCAAATAGATAAAAACAACACCTCTTGCTACCAGGATAAAAGATCATCCTTTTAAAACATGTAGGTTTAATATTAAGAAAGACGCCAGAACAGAACAGGTCTCCCTGTATACAGGTCTCTACACACTTATAAAACACTTAAACCAGATCCAATTCACTTTAGGACCATCTCTACACACTTGAGATCCAGAACCAGATCTTGGAAGTGGGACTAGGTTAGCAAATTAGTGTGGCATCAAATGTGCACCAGGTACATGCAATAGTGATTGACCCAAAGGAGGCTATTTTAAGTAGTGACATGCGTGGGCGGGTTTGGTGATTTTAGTTTTTTAAGGATGGCTGAATTACCATGTCCAAAGGTGTGGATTCTTCTCTAATCACAGTGTGAGTACTGAGAAGGGTTATAGCGATCTTGGTTCGACAATATTCAAATTAAATGGTATGCTCTGGTCTCGGACCAAACGAGAGATCATTTTAATACACAATGGAAGCTTCCTCGCCAACCATATCTCCTAGTTAAATAAAATGTACTTAGGAAAACATTAGTTTTGAAAATATAAGCAAACATATTTCTAAACAATTCGGCAACACACTGATTTCGAGGAATTAGACAAGCAGAAAATTATCCGATAAGTTGAAAGTTACAAGGACCGTTAAAGTTTTTAAAAATCTTCTTCAGCAAAATTTGAGCTTTATCCTCTTCCATCAACGTCGTCTGCGGTCATAAGATGAGATTGGCAAACCATTCAGCCACGCTCTTGCCCAACGGAGAGTTGACGGGATTACTCCTTAGGAAGAGGGTACATCTCTCTGGTATCTTTTTTTTTTCTCTTTGCAGTGGTTTCTCCATTTAACAAAATCTTTCATTATCAACTAAAAAAGGTTCTTAAAATTTAAGTTGTCCATTGAAAGGTGGACAATCATTTTCCACAAAAAAAAAATTACCTTTTGAATGGAAATAATTACCCACCCATCACCTTAGTAAATTTTCATCATCTACATCTTAACCTAATATCATTCACTCTTTACCGGGAATATGATACCAAGCAACAGTCGGTCCCAAACTAGATTTTCAATGAGATCATCAGCTTGAAATTTATGCCTGGGAAATCAGCACCCAAACATCAACAAAATATAATCAAGGATAAGATTATAGCTTATTCAGAACTGAAATAAACTCACTACAGCTTTGGGCCAAACGTAAGGATCTCATTTAAATTGAGTACCATATCATTAGAAGCTGCAACGACCAAGTAGCAGCATTAAAGATCAGTAACCAGTCTTAATGAAAAAGAAGACCCATCACAGCTTTGAACCTTTTGGCCAAACATAAGGATCTCTTTGCGGTTCTATCTCCTCAATCACACCTGGAAAAGCCCCAGCTATCAGATTAGGATAACTTTCCCTCTTCCACTTGGAACTTGCTAGCTTCTCAGCTTCAGCAATTGCTACCGCAACAATCTTATCAGAGTCCTCATAGAAACCATCAACAAACCCAAATTGGAAAGCTTCGAAGGCAGTGAATTTCCTTGTTTTCAAGATCACCTCCCTAAGAGAAGTAGGCGAGAGCTTGCTCCTTATGACAGACATAAGAATCCTTGGCATATTCATGCCATGGTCTAATTCACTCATATAAAGAACTGCTCTCCCATTTTTCATGAAACGGTAATCATGGGCCAATGCAAACATGAATCCCCCGGCGGCGGCATGACCGCGGACTGCGGCAATTGTGGGTACTACCAATTTCATCATGAAGCTCAAGAGGCCTTCGAATTTATTAAGAATTACTCCTAAAGATGACAATGAACCACTGTTTTGAACCCATTTGAGGTCAAGGCCATTAGAGAAGTACCTTCCCTCATTGGTGGTGACCGGAGCGCCTGCATCGGGGGACTGTTGGACGACGGGCAGGGCAGCGAGGATGTCATCGAGGGAGGAAGGGTTGAAGCGGTGGTCTCCTTCTCCGGTGAGGGTTAGTATGTAGACGGGGCCGCAGTGGTCGAGGCGGCAGGAGTTCCATTGGTGTAGATGGGTCCTCTTCTTCTGCAGCTCCATTGCTGAATTGGGGTGGTTGCAGAGGTGGGTTTAGCCCCAAATTGCCCAACACCAAAGAATGGAGCCTCAAATTTCTTGTTTGTGTAGTTGACTGGGGGCTCAATCTCAGTAGGCAAAAATTTCACTGAGATTGAGAATCTGCCCCAGGCACCCAGGTGTCAGCAGTGTCAAACTAGCCCTTTCTAGCCCATCAAAAGCTCCAAATTCTGAAAATTTCCAAATGGCAACTGATGAAGATTTTGCAATTCCACCAGCACAGATTTCCCAATTCCAGTAAATTCTCTCAAACAGTTCCTGTCTAGTACATCCACTGCTTTGTGCACAAAACGCAATGGAAATGATTCTCCCTAGAGACGATTCTGTAGTTCAAACAAATCAAAAGCAGGTAATTCTTCTCAAGGAAAACAAAGAGAAATGGGCTCTAATGCCAGGTTTAATCCAAACCTGGACAAAAACCCTATTGCTCATTATTTCTACTTCTTTGTAAGTTCTACACTTCCTCTCACTATGAATTCACATGTTCACTCAAAATGGGACTATGCCAAATCAATGTTTAAGAGGCTTTTTGTAACTGCCCTCAAAGTTGTGAATGATTTTCCATCCAATTAGAAAAGGAGTAACTTCCAGAAGTGAAACCTTTAGGAAATAACCGTCTAGGGAAAACTAGTTATATTTTTAATAAAATCTGATCAAACCATGCACATCGATTATTAAAAAATAAATAACATCTTCAAAATAAGTTGTGGCAGTAAATGAATACCAATCCAAAGATTGGCTCATATGTGTAAGGATTTATGTAATTGGTTAATTTATGGTTTGGGCAAAACTTTGGTCGATTGAAGTTGTACTTTATCTTTGTTTTAGATGGACTATGGTTCATATTTCTAGAAAAGCTGAAGAAATAGTTATGAAGGATTATTTTCAATTTGTGCCAGGAATAGTAAGTTGGGTTCTATAAGAGCTATCCTTATGAGGCGCAAATTATGGATTATAAAAAGGATTTCTCTCTCAACCATAAAGAATAGATCTCATTATTCTAAGTTGAAAATACTCTTTAGAGATCATCCCTCTTTTCTGGAGCTTTTATGGAAGAGAGTTTGCTGAAGCTTCGAGTTCTAGAATTTACTGTTTCTACTTCCTTGTAGAAGATTGCTCATCTTATGTAATCAAGGTAATTGGATCAATCACGAAGAGCAGGGCACGCAAGGTCGAGTCCTATCATTGATTCTTATGAGAAGAACTACATCTTGGTTGAAAGACTAACTGGAAAGGGTTGTAAATATATCTTGTAACTGTCCGAAATTATTGTTTAGTTTTTCTAATCCGAAATGACTCATGGATTTTCCCATTTAGGTTTTCACGTAAAAATATTCTTATCTTCTTTTTGTATGTTTAATTGTTTGTTTGTAAGTTCTTTTAGTACTCCGCTGCATATTGTTGGCTAGCAATTTAGAAATCCAGGACCTCAAAAACTTTCAATATGGTTTCTTTGACCACCTTCTTACTACCTTTTTTTAAGGTCCATATCTATTTTATTTGTGTAAACAGGTCAGTTTGGATTCAAGCCAGTCCAACCCAAACAGCGGCTGAAGCCCCCAACACAAACTAAAGCAGGAAAGCCGAGAAAGATCCCAAGGCATTACAATTCTGCAGCATATACCAAGCAGTATCATATCAGTGAGATTACTTGCAATTCATTAGCATCCAAATTCTAACTAATTCCGCCTATCGTCTCCAAAAATTTTTTTTACAAAAACCTTCTAAGGAAAATTTTCTGGACCCTCCCTTGTCTAAGCCTTGGTAAGGTGGCATAAGACATGGGTATGCTCCCCACGTTCTGTATTCTAAATCTACCTCCAAATTCCCCAATGTTGATTGTGTAGGTTAATTCGGACCACATGAGGGGAAAATCCTTCTGGGCCAAAGGCCTCAAGGATATTACCCACTTTGATCTTCTACAACACTTTCTCGTCTACTTTTATACATCACTCCTTCTTTGTTATGGATGTCATCCCTTGTCATTTTTCCTTATTTTCTTGCCTCATTGTTGTTATGTTTTTCTTTTTTTTTTTCTCCTTCTTTTAATGAAAGTTTTCATTAAGGATAAAAGAAAAAGTCCTTCAATCGTTTCCAGCATTCCTTTTCGGAATTCTATTTAACGATTGGGAATTCAGCAGAATAATGCAAACAAAAGGTACACCAAATCATCCAACGACACTTCGTGCTCATCAACATCGATACTTCATCGTCAGCACAAGCAAATCTGAGCTCATGAACTCAAAAAGAGATAAGAGGCTTCCTCCTACCCCACAGAAAGAGTACCTCTGTTTTTAACAATTTTTTACGATAAAACAAGAGTTGTTTGGTAACTAGTTCAATTAGGTACTTATGGAAAATATGAAATAAATATCCAAATTTCACTTTAATGGGAATCGGACCTGCCATTAGTTTTATCATTTATTAAACGTGTGGACATAATATTATGAAAAAAAAACACTTCTTTTGTAGTTAATAATCAATCTATTAGGGTGAAACATGGCCTGTTTGATCATATTATTGATTATGTAATTAATGCAAAGGACTAATACTCCATATAATCATGTTATCAATTATACATTCAATCTTATAGTAGACCAAGTTCTATTGAGGTAAATTTGAGAATATACTATTGAAGGGGATTGCATTCAATTTTAACGATTTAGATCATTAATAGGTAGGCCCTACAATGAGTTCCACACATCTTATGGGAAGCATGTGAGGGATCATTAATTCAAAGCTTCCAAACTCAAAGTTAAAGGCCATTTGTTGGTAGTCATTTACATATGTATAACAATTACAATTACATGCATAAATGAGATGTGAAAATGTTTTGTAAATAAGACTATTTACGTATAAAGATTTTCACACATGAATTCACAACTCCCTTTGCAAAAGGTACCAATGCATTTCTTTCACTGAAATTACATTCTCATGGAGCCCATAAAATATCTTTATTTTAATATTCTTGTGGACCCATATTTTGTAATTCAAGATGTGCAATCTGTTTATTGAACTACTAAACTCCAAGATCTCAAAGCTAGTTGTCTTGAGTATTTATAGAGTTTTAAGTAATTTGAGAGAAAGTCCTAACCTATAATTTCAGTTTCTACAATTCTTGGGGCTCCAATTTATGATGTAAACCATTTGACATTCTTGTAGTATGGTCTACACTAGTACATTTAGTTTCACATCTTAACTTTTCATGGATTTTAAAAGAGAAATTTTTTGAAAAAAAATCCAAAAGACTTAAATAAATATAAACTGCTAAATTAAGCATGTAAATAAGGGACGTGCCAGTACCTTTTTAGAAGCTTCGGCCAAAGGTCCCTAGATATTTTCTAAAAATATCATAAGTCTAGCAAAATATTTAATACTACATTAGGTACCTAAATCGAAAAAGCAAGTGTACTTTTACAAAAATGACCCTCATAATTATTAAGTATATATGTTTGAAATTCAACATTTCTAAACCACGTCATTTTCATTTCTCTGCAACTCGAGCTTGCAGATGATAAAAATCTCATTGCATCCAGTGGATTCTTCTCCATCAAACCACAAAAATCGAACAACTTAGATTACAAATATGAGAATCTTCTCCATTGTCTCATCCAAGGATTGCAATGTCAAATAAGTAAAAAACTATTCAAATCCGAGTATGATTCCCACTATTAATGTCTCAAAATAGAACAAATTAATTTGTTTGTAACTCGAATCAACTTATATTTTTTGTAATTGTATCTGTTGCCTGTGTACAAAATTATAACAAATAAATAAAATGATTATCCATGTGGTTAATATTTTATCTATTTTATGCAAGAGTATAATAGCAAACTGATGAAACCTCTGTTAAGATCATTAGTATTTTATATATTGCATTAAATAGTATTATACCAAACAAATGAAATTGTTTTTAAATTTCATTATACGAAACAGATGAAATCTATTTTTAAACCATATACTTAAAAAAAGTGAATTTATGATCTTTCCATGTACATTTGGCTAAAAAATGATGTTTGCTTTTAATTGTAACTTACACAGTTAAATTCAACTAATAAACTTAACATTTATTTGCGTACATCATAAAATAAGAAACAGATAGATTCATCCGTTATAACAGATAAAATTGTGGATTATACAGTTCTATCACATAAACAGATAGATTCCTTAAGCTTAAGTAGTTAATAACGTTTTACAATTGTATCTGTTAGTGTAATTAATATTTTATCTATTTCACGCAAGAGTATAATAGTAAATAGATGAAATCTCTGTTAAGACTATTGGTATTTTATATGTTGCATTAAATAATATTATTCCAAACAGATGAAATCGTTTTTAAATTTCATTATATCAAACAGATGAAATCTATTTTCAAACCATACACTTAAAAAAACTGAATTTATGATCTTTCCACGTCGATTTGGTTAGAAAAAGATATCTGCTTTCGTTTGTAATTACTCACACAATTAAATTCTACTCATAAACTTAACATTTATTCATGTACGTCATGAAATAACAAACAAATGAATTCATCTATTGTAACAAATAGAAAGTGGATTTTACAATTTTATCACATAAACAGATGAATTACTCAAGCTTAAATAGTTTATGGTGTTTTATAATTGTATTTGTTAGTTGTTTGACATTTCTTTATGTTTATTTCGAATTTGATCTGTTTGCTTATGTTGTGTTCCAATTATATCTATTGATTGTCTTTTATTTCTTTATATTTCTTTCAATTCTATCTGTTTATTACTGTATTTTTTAATTCTATCTGTTTACTGCTATTTCTTTCAATTATATCTATTTACTGCTGTATTTTTAATTCTATTTATTTGCTGTTGTATTTTTTAATTCTATCTGTTTGCTGTTCTTTCTTTCAATTCTATATGTTTGCTACTGTGTTTTTTAAATTTATCTATTTGCTGCTATATGTTTCAAATTTATCTATTTGTTGTTGTTTCTTTTAATTATATCTGTTTGCTATTGTGTTTTTCAATTTTATTTCTTTGCTGCTGTGTTTTTCAAATCTATTCGTTTGTTGTTTTTTCTTTCAATTATATCTATTTGCTGCTGTGTTTTTCAATTCTATCTATTTGCTACTGTTTCTTTCAATTCTATCTGTTTGTTGCTGTATTTTTCAATTCTATCTGTTTGCTGCTATTTTTTTCAATTCTATCTGTTTGTTGTTGTATTTTTCAATTACATCTGTTTGCTACTGTGTTTTCCAATTCTATCTGTTTGTTGCTATGTTTTTCAAATCTATCTGTTTGCTACTGTTTCTTTCAATTCTATCTATTTGCTGTTGTGTTTTTGAATTCTATCTATTGTTGCTGTTTCTTTCAATTCTATTTATTTGCTGCCATTGTTTTCAATTCTATTTGTTTGCTACTATATTTTCCAATTCTATCTGTTTGCTATTGTGTTTCTTAAAATGAAATCTGTAGCACGTAACAGTTAGTTTGTTCTATATATCAAATAGATGAAATCTATGTTTGAAATTATATCTGTCTCAAAAAACAATAATAACTTGAAAATAACATAGAGATCAAACTTCAAACGTAAGTACATGTCACAACATGAGCTCAAGAATTACGGGCTTAAGGTTAACCCCGAGGCATGAACAGACACACTCCTGTACAATTTACACCCGGACCGAAATCTAAATGGAACTACACGATGGATATTCACATATTTACACGTATGAGGTGCTTTAAACTAACATCAATATGAGCATTCAATATCCGGAAACCTGTCAATATCGCCTATAATTTTTTACTTTCATTAAACAATTCCCTAGTATCATTCCATCCATGAAATAATCCAAATCTTAATATTTAGAAAACATAAGATTATTGTATTAATTCTACTCATCACCTGTACAACCTAAACATGATATGCACATGTATGCATCTATGCGAAGAATAAGCATTCTATGCAGAGAAAGTAGAACAATGAAGTACGAAGAACCAAAAGACATTCATAGAAAGGTTAGACTATGCAGGTAAGAATCTATATGAATGCAAATATATGCATATACTAAAAGTCCCAAAAATACCCAATATACACATTCCTAAGATAATAGTGAGTCGCTCTAGGCATATGAATCAATCAATAAGCTTTTACCGTCCATTCGTTATAGCCTGAAGGAATTACTGTGGTCTCATTCTCTGACTCCTAAGTCTCTGCCAAACTGGGATTTAGATCTAGGCTTGTAACACTATTAGACAACTGTGAATAAGACTATACAGTAAAGTACAAGCATAATTAAGGTAATACGCATTGTATCTAAAAGAGTCAATGACAAGTGATCAATGGAGGTCAATTTAGTATGCTACGCATGTTGTGCATTGAATAAATCATGATATAAGGATCAATAAGTGAAAATACATACTATTTTGCTACTACATTTGCTATATCCTCCCTCTAGAGATCTTTATATTAACATCATAATTAGGTTAGGGTACGAATGGGTCTCTTCATACATGAAGTCCGAAAGCTCTGAAGGCACACTATAACAGCACCGTCCATATACTACACCAAAGTCAACCCCGCCGGGTATCATAAAGCTGAAGTTGAGTAGAGTCTGACCATTTTGATTCATATAATTAAATTTGAGTAAGTTTTACCATTCGTTTCATTGAGAACCATACATTATACGTTCAATTCGTTCTTACTCAATTCAACACTAACAATAAGAAAGCATATATCAATAACATTTCAAGTGGAATCAATTTATATTATGAGCATTTCAATTCAAGATCATTCCATTAATAGAGGTCAATAACGATTTTTCCAATCTGCTATGCAATTCAAATCAATAAAATTAAGGTAATTTACAAACCAACCATAATATAGTCATCCATTGTTTCTAAACGTGTATAAAGATGTAGTTTTAAGTTATTCGATACACGATTGTCTCTCTTTTGGTGTTACATTGTGTATGGAATGTGTATTACCATTTCTTAAACCAATACTCATGGGAAGGTGCTTAACAAATGGACAATATCACATAAATGAGTCTCAATCCTCAAGACCCTTCATGATGCTTAATTATTCCATTGAGCCAATGCATAAGGTAAAGGGATCTGAGAACTAAGGTCCTACAAGGTCTTGAAGTAGTTCCTAGTTAATCCTAGTTTTCAATGGTCCTTCAACTTAGCCGTGGGTGACCTATGGCTTAACCGGGGCAGCTTACAATTAAGCCATAAGATGCACTACCACTTAACCATGGTTACATAATTATTCGTCTACATTTACAATTTATCAGTAAAATGGTTTACGGTTTAGCCGTACTTAACCTACAACTGAGCCACAGTATGGCTACGGCTTAGCCGTAGCACATTTCATGACTTAGCTATAGAACAATGTGTCAAATTTGGTTCTCTAAAATTTGAGCCGTAAAATACTTACGACGCAGTCGTAAGCTTCAGATTTTCTAGAACTAACTCAGTTACAAAATGTTCCTTTTCAACCCATAATGCTGGATTCTAATTACATATCCACTGCCTATTAAGGGCATTCATTTCTACTTCTCCGTAACTATTTAACATCTCTAATCTCACTACGTTGTTCACTTAAACAATAGACTCATGCATATTAAACCATTATAAGAATTGAACTTTCACGTTAAAACTTCAATAGATTTATAAGAATTATAAATTACCAGCATACATTCAACCAAAATTAGCTTATACTTGCCTTGTTTTCGAATTCAAATCACTAATCCTCATCTTAGCTCAGTTTGAAAAAGAACACCCAATTCTTGACCCTAAAATGACATGCATATAAAAAATGATTAAAAAGTTGAATGCATGCTTGAGACTAAGAATCTCTGGATTTCATTAATTCTACTAAACTAAGGAACTCTGTGAATGAGTAAGAGATATTACCAACAGAACAACTAAAGAGTTGTAGGGCCAGGTGCAAGCCGCCATCTTTTATTTCAAGAAGGAAGGAAAGAAGAAATGGATGGGATGAAGAAATGGGTGTTTGAGATCATGCATGCAGGACCCATCTTGCTCACAGTGACAAAAAAGAGAAGAACGGTGAGGGAGAAGGCTTGCTGCTATAGTTGAAGAGGAGAGGAGCTCGAATAACTAGCAGGCCTCTTTTATTTAGAAAAACTTCTGAAGTTTAAAAGAAAGCCCATCTAATTTATTATATTTTCAATGTAAGTCAAATGAGGTCCAATTGATTCAAATGATATCCAATGCATTTGAGTCAAGTACGAAAGTTGATGAGCTCGACAAGACAAATGGGATGGTATCAATATGGTGTATGTATGTCGTGAAACCATGAATTCTAAAATTACAAAAAAAAAAGGGGGGGGGGGGGTTTCTCTCTACCTAGGTAAGGTCAAACCCGATCTAAAATACCTATCCATAACCTGAACTTGAACCACTAGACTCCACATGACTAAAATAGGCTTATTTAAAATAAAGCTATGTTAATTAGCTGGTAATCACAATTAATTACTCGCTAATCAAGTTAAGCTTGGGTCGGAGTGTTGCAGTACATATATACACAATTTACATATATAACATACATTCAAACAGATAGAATTACAAATAACTGAAAACTATGTGAAATTCTTAATTCTTTATATCTCAACCATGTTTGAAAGTAGAGTACATTTCACGACATAAAACAAACAATGCTTAAAATTCTATTTGCATCAACAATGTATGATATGTTGAAAATAAAACAGAAATCATTCATTCAAACAAATACAATTACAAACATCTAAAATAGATTAAATCATTTTCTAATGTGAAACAGCTTCATTTGTTTCCAAAATCACAAACAATTCTGATATTATATAAAAAAACAAAATAGATGAAATTTAAAATGGGTAGTGAAACAACTTTTATTTATTTCAAAACTTACGATTCAATCTGTTTACTATAAACTCAAAGAACATATATTATCTTAAACATCAAATCCACGATCTAGATCTAATTATCATTACAAACAAATTGGAACATCAATAAATAAAATTAAAATGATTTTATAAATAGATAAGATATCCAAAAATATATATTATGAAACACATCAGATCAATGATCAAAACTAGATCTGCATCATCATTCACTATAAACAATAAATAAATCTGTAGTCTGTTATAATTGTGAACTTAGATCTAATTGTCATTTCATAAAGCAAAATCAAACTACAACAATAAACAGATAAGATTTTTATGATCAAAACCAAATCTACAACATCATGAATGAAAAACAAATTCAAAAAAGAACAACGAAAGAAAATCAATAAAAAAAACTCCATGAATTAACAAACAAATGAAAAGGAACAGATATTATAAAGAAACAAAAAAAATGATATAAACAAGAAGAAAATAAAAGAATCAAACAAAAAAGAGATGGAAGAAAGAAGAAAGGAGAGAAAAGAAGAACATACATGCCGCTCTAAAAAAATACAACCAAATTGGACGATTAAAATTCGAAAATGAAATAAAACTTGATTTTAGTGCCTAAATCGCTGGAATAATATTGTAACAAACCAGTTCAAGGGCATTTTTGGTATGAAATATCCTTAACAGAAAAAGAAAGGACCTCTGCTAAAAAAAAATCAAAATGAAGGACATATTGATTTAACACAAATTAACATGGATTTAACGTAGTAAAAATGTAAGAAATAAGGATCGGCCTCTAAATATCCCTAGTTTTTTTGCCCAACCTTGCTTGGGCTGGGCCGGGCTGGCCCTAAAGCTTGGAGGCCAGCCTAACATGGCCCAAGGCATGACCTATGTCGTGCCGTGCTAGACCGTGTCCCAGACGGGCTAGGCAATGCAGCCCATGCTTTGGCCCACATGCCCCTTTTAGTTTTTTTTTTAATTTAATATTTTTTATATAAATTGAGGGAGAGATTATAAACCTAAGGTTTCCAACTTGAAATAAAATTGATACTAATAAAATAAATGCATATATATGGACACCAATTTATAAATGAAGAGAAAAGCTTAAACTATTTTACAATTTATACTTAATTTATTTAAAAACAAATCAATTTTATTATAAATATCAATGTGGGCCACGTCATTCACTCATATAAAACTGGTGATTTTGATGAACATGGTAAAGTGTGTCACATGTATAACATTAACATTTACTATATTTTAATATTTACATTTGTAAAATGCATTTTCTTATCACATAAAGAAAGGCCAAAGGGTATTCCCTCGAGACTCCTAGGCCTGGTTTTTTACTAGAATTCCTTAGAGGAATTTGGGATGTTAGGGTTTTTTAAACATAATGTGACATCTTGTCCCCCAGGGATTTGAACTGCAGTGTTTCTTTTACCAGAATTTTAAATTCCATCCACATAAAAGGTTTCAAATAACCTTTTAGAATTCCTAGAATCTTATTTTGTATGCATTTGGTTAAAATTTCAAATGCTCGATTAAGATGAGGAATTTAAAATTCAACTCAAGAGGACGGCTTTTGGAGGATTTGAAATTCCTCCAAATATGATTTCTTGAAATTCTAGTAAAGAAATGAACTCCTAATAGGGAGTCCGAATCATACGCGTGATCTCCTACATGCTACTCGGAAGTGAAACTGTAATGGGGCCTCCATATTAAAATATTGAACTGCCCAAATTACCACCAGCCCAAGTCATGGTTTCCTTAAATGTTATTTTAAACGAGTATATCATTGACAACCCTATTGATACAATTTATATATTGTTAATTGTATTCATTATTAATTTAAAGAGGATTTTACCAAATAAATCATATAAGAGGACTGTCAATCCATTAACCTTACCAAAGCTGTAGGTGTATCGAGTTCTATGCTTCTGTTGGGGTTAAAAGAGAAAAAACGCTGCTCTCCAACAAACAAGCGTGTACTCTGATTAACAAGGAACTTCTTCATTTTATTTTTTGCATTTCTTCTCCAAGGACGAGAATGACAAAGACGAACCAGTTGCTCTTGCAACCCCACACAAATCTGCTATGTAGACTTGGCGATTGAGTAATGGCATCTGATGTGTGTGCATCTGAAACTGTCAAACGAGATGGAGAAGTTCTTCCGAGGTCTGGGCATCTCAGATTCTGGTGGGCCACGGAAAATAATGATTGAATCGCGTTTGATTGAGAACCCAAACTCCTCTTTCTCTTTGTATCGCTTCTTCTAGAACCGACATCTCTCGATCCCTCTGTTTGCAATGGCTTCTTGAAGAGTTAGATGATTTCCCCTTTGTTTGATCTACAGATTTCTTCTGAGGTTTGGGCATCTCAGATTCAAACATAGCTCATCACTTCGGATCTGGGTATGCTGATGAGAGGCCTGAAAACCCATATCATGAACTTCAGATCTCATTGAAGTCATGCACAGGGGTGCCGAATTTGCCAGCTCCAATGGTGTCGTGGAGGATGACTACGGTCAAATTCGGTTGGAGAGCACTTATACCTTTATTTTGAAAGGCGGTTTCCCTGACCTGACCCGTATTCTTCAGGGTGCTACCGGTAAGTTTTTACTATTGGGCCAAGCCGTCCTTCTATGAAAAAATAAAAAAATAAAAAAATAAAAAAAAAGTAAAAAAAAAAAAAGAAAGAGCAATAGTCATATGTGACCACTGATGTGCATCCATACCTTCGATGAGCTTAATGGTTTGAAAATCCCCTTATATGATTTATTTGGTAAAATCATCCAAGTCATACATTATGCACAATCTTATTTCTACTGTTCCCTAACTGGACAGGGAGCATTGCTGTAACTGTCTCATAGGGTGCATTTTGTGATGCCAACTTTTTCTAAATGTCTTACTTCTGATGATAAGAGGTACATTCACAGCCAACATTGTCTAAATGGGATCTTTTGGGTTCACAGGGGAAGCTTTTTGTTTGCCAATGTGACAACCATATTTTCAACCAAGGTTTTGTCTAATGTGGCTCCACTCCCACTTTCGGAAATGGGTAGGAAATCGCCTTCCGGGATCAGAACTCAGTGCCCTGAAATGATTCAGGGACAAAACGTCCTCTGAAAAATTTTCTGTGCCATTAAATTGATTTCGAGGATTTATTACACTCCTCGGTTATTACAGTTTAACTATGTGATTTTGATGATAGAGTCAATGTAATGATGCAAAGAGAAACTGTAACTTTTAAATTCTATTTATAGGTTTTTATTAGATAACTCCCTTTTTATTATAGAATTTTATTTTAATTAAAATTAATAAATACTGGTCTACTAAAATTGGTTCTCTACATTCACATATGGTCATTGAGCGGCACCTAATGTCCAATAACTCTTACCATAAAAACAGTAGTTAAATTAAAGCACTCCCCAATGGTTAAATTAAAGCACCCCACGCGTAGATACCTTGAAAGTGAGACATCCAGGCACAGACAACCAGTGGAAATGATTTCAACGATTAGACGGGCGGACTATGGTCGGTCGACTTGAGATTCAAATGTCAGCGGGGAAAATCCCTCGGAGCAATCTTACCATGGTCGGTCGACTTGAGATTCAAATGTCAGTGGGGAAAATCCCTCCGAGCAATCTTACCATTTGCTCTCCTGTCCAATCGGAAAAACTTCCAATTTCACCTTCCTATTTGCCAAGCAACTTCCTTCTTAACAAATATAAATAAGAGAGATGCAACAGGCCGGCCATGAGATTGAACAAACTGTCATGCCTTTTATAGGACCGATGGATCTGATTGATCTAAGCTGGTTTGCACTCATCCTAGCTGCCATTGTAGGCGTCTTGCAGTTGATAAACCAAGCTGGAAGTGGAGGTGGATGCGCTAACGTACTAGAATCTCACTTCCATTTGCTGAAGAAGACAGCATCTATCTATTTATCCATGTCCCTCATCACACTTACAAGCTGTAAGCCCCTCCCCTCTCCTAACCCCTTCAAGATCTCACTTCTCTTTGCTGTCTTGGCTGTTGCTGCATCCCTTTCTGCATCTGTTCCCTATAAGCTGTGGTGGGCCCCCTATCTCTCCTGTATTCGCCCGGTCTTCGATCTACTACTGAACTTTTGTATCTTCCTTACAGAAATTCCCTTGGACCCTTTCTGGGAATTCTGCCACTGCATTCGAAATGCAGCATATCATTTCAAACTAAGGGCCCGCCAATTCATCCAACGCCTGGGGCTCAGTAACGTCGGCAATTTGAAGCCGGAGGAGGTCATGCAGCAGAATAACGAGGAATAAGTTAAGAGGGATCTATTATTTAAGCTGTGTTATGTTGTTACCGAAGCTTGAGGAAATAAATGGGCATCGTGTAAGTTGTGTTATGTTGTTACGTATATCTGTTGTGTGTCCTTGTTTTTTTGTGCGGCGCGAGTTCCGGCAATAAGTATGTCAGAGAATGTTCTATGATGCCAATTCTATACACGTGGACCGTAATGTTCGAGTAATTTTAATTTCAGAAGTGGCTCCTTCTATGATGATTAATTTCTCTTGTGCAGAGGATCAGAGGAGCCATCACGAAAAAAAATTACTTCTTAGTTTTTTTTTTTTTTCTAAATCCTTGCATGGAAGTTAGAGATATATAGATGCGTCCTCACTTTTTTCTTTTTTGGTAATAAATGTCGTATAAATTCGCCCCCTTCCCAAGGCCTCATCAAATTTCACTTTAATGGAAATTGATAATTTTTTTAGTAACCCAGCTTTTTAGGCCGCTGAGTCATTCGAGAGGAAGGTGCCTACTTAAGTTAGACAGCACCTCTTACTACTAGGATTGTTCTTTTCAAACATATAGATTTAATATTATGAAAGATGCCTTTTTTCGGAACCAATCAACTGAGGAGTGAAATATGGCCTAGGCACATTAAAGGGGACATTCAGTGTCATTCAAAATGAAGATTATAATCAATTTTGAAAAAAAATACATCAAATAATTTTTTTAATTATAGAAAGAAGATGTTATTTGCTCTAGTAGTATTGAAAATATACATTTTTTTAAGCAATAAAAAAATTTATTAAGGAGAAAGGAATACAAAGTACAGAGATAGAAGATAACAAAGGAGAAAGTGTAACAGAATTATACCAACCTCAACCTTAACTACAACACACCCACTTAGAAATCAACCTATCAACCCCTTACTTAACTAATACATCAACCATGAAATTGGAGCTAACACATCAACCATGAAATTGGCGGATCTAACTTCATGGTGGAAAGTAATATTAATGTTAACAAATAACTCCCTAATTTCATTAAAAAGAAATTGAAATTTTTGTGGATTGGCCTTCTTATTAGACAATCAGCCAATCTCATTTGAAGAATCACTTTCCATAAGAAGAGTACCACCATATCTTGAAGAACAACCTAAGACCTTTCAAAATAGCCAGCACCTCTTCTTCATTAAAGTCACACACACCAACATACCTGGAAAACATAAGTAGCACCTTAACCTTACTAGTATGAAGCAATCCTCTAATCCTTGTAGAACCCGATTTTCCCCTAAAAGCATCATCCACATTAAACTTTAAAACCCCTTCTAGAGGGGGGCTCCAGTAGGTTAAACTCCTTTTTTTTAAAGGACTACCATATATACTTCCCAACTTGAAATGATATCATCAAAGCTAAACTTGAAAAACTCGTTTTAACGAAAGCTCATTTCGCAATTCTAAATATTATTTTAGAGATAAGATTTGCTGTGGAAGAAAAGGAGCTTCTAAAGTTCCCATTATTTCTTTCCTTCCAACTAGACTAAAAAATAGCAAAAGGGATCATCCTTCATATAACTCGGCCTCAGCGCACAAAACACCCTCCCAACCAAGACTCCACCATGTCCGTAATATTCTTTAGGCAAGACCAAGTAATAATACATCTCTAGATAAAGTTGCTCCAAATAAGGGCCACCACCTCGTAATGGAGAAAAAGATGGCTAATTGACTCTTCTTCCTTGCCACACATAACACAAGTGTCTGAAAGATTATTCGAAGTCAACCCTCTCCTCTTCAAATTGTCAACCATGAATACTTTACCAACAACAACTAACCCATAAAAAGTCTCAACTCCAGGGAGATCCAATCCTTACCATACAAGGGAGAATGGGGCCCTCTGAGATTGAATTTCCTCTAAAACAAAGTAGAAAACTTTAGCTGAAAACTCTTCAGACACGAATAGCTTCCAAATCCAAGAGTCCCTTGATTCCTTGCAATATATATATATATATATATATTAGCAAGAATACTTAAAAATTCCTCATGACTGTCCCCCGCCAACCGTCCAAGACTTCTTTTAAAAGGTATTCCCCACACTACACCTCCAACTCTAACATCAAAACATTGACCGACTGAAGAATCTTTTTCTACCGCCAATCAAAATATATATTCGATTTTCATTTTTATATCCTCCCCATGCATTCAATTCTTCTTTATTTTAATATAAACAATCAAGGCCAAGAGTACTAGGCCGGAAAACGTAGCAAATGCTATGCCACTACTGCTTAGATGCCAAAAGTCAATCGAACCTTTAATAGTCTTTTAATTAACATTCTTTTGAAATTTAATCTAATGACAAAGTAAAGGGCCAGATCAGCATAAAATTAGATTCAGGGCCAAAACGTACCGAATGTGTGGGGTCCACCAATCAATCGGGGCCCAGTGGGCCCCCTTGAAAATAGACATGAATACCCTCCCTATTCATGTGTCAGTCGTACCTTTTATCCATGCGAAACCACCATCTCCTCATCTAAACCGTCAATCCAGTGAAACCCACAATAAAATAAAATCTAATGAAGGCGACACCCAATCGAACGGCTGAGATCGCCGGATCCGGCTTTTGAATTCTCTGGAATTCCAGTCACGTAACGTATTGGTGTTTTGGAAGCAATTTCCACCAACCCCACCACGTCGCACCCGAGTCGCCCGCGCAAGAGTTACGAAGGACCTGAAGCTGAAAGTCGTCTTGTTTTCTTCTTCATTTCCATCTCTCGCTGTCCCTCAGTGGCATGTGTGGGTGGGTTGGGTGATTCTATTTTCTTAAAAATGGCTGAATTACCATGTCCAAAGAAGTGGACCCTTCTCTATCACATTGGGGGTATTGACTTTAGAGTTTTGGTGATCTTGGTTCTCCAGGAATCAAATTAAATGGTATGCTGTGGTCTCGAACAAAAAGAGGGACTATGTTAATGAACAATGGTAGCTCACTGGAAAATATTATTTTTAAAAATATGAGCAAACATTATTTCTAAACAATTTGGCAACACACTTATTTCAAGGAATTATACAATAAAAAAATTATTCAATAGGTCGAAAGTTACAACAAAGACCGTTAAAGTCTTTAACAATCTTCTTCAACAAAATATGAGGTTTATCTTCTTCCGTCAGTGTCATCTTCCATCATAAGATTGACGAACCTACAGCTTGCCAATATTGTTTTTTATCGCCGAATTATTTCTTTTGGGATTCGAACCACGACTGATAACATATTAAATTTTCTGACCTAACCATTCTTACAAAAACCTTAAGGTGTTAATAGAAGCAGTAGAAATATTTTTCAACATTTCTATTGGGTGGAGCCTACTCCTCAAAAGAAAGGATTACTCATTTGGAGGCATTGTTTTGTCTCCCTTTATCTTGTTGTATCTTTTTTCTTCTCTCTAAAGTTGTTTTTTCTTTTAGCAAAATCTTTCATTCCCAATTAACAAAAGTTATTAAAATTTAATTTGTGGATTGAAAGGTGGAAAATCATGTACCATAAGAAGATCGATCGATCTCTCTCTCTCTCTCTCTCTCTCTCTCTCTCTCTCTATCTCTCTACAGAGATTTTGATGGTTTCATGTAAACATCCACTTTCATCTCTCTCTACAGAGATTTTGGTGGTTTCATGTACACTTTCATCTTTCACTTTTACACTTTTTCCTAGAATCCTCTTATATAAAAAATGTGATCGCTCATTTGATAAGTAGTTCCAGAAGATTTCGACTCTCCCTTCAATAAATTTTTCTGCTAAATTTTTTTACATATTGCAGGAGACTCTGGAGAAAAAAAATTTGTGATTTAATATGAAATTATATAATCACCCTTCAATGCTTCGGACATCTTGTATTAAAATTTTGAAAATTGCATATAAAGAGGTTTTTTAAACCCTTCAAATTCCTATAAAACAGAGTTTTGTCATAGAAAGTTATGAAACAATAACTCAATGCTTTGTTGGTATAAATTTGTCAAACTTACAATAGCATTAAGAACTCCAAATTTCGAGTTAATTTCTGTTAGGGTTTGTTTGTTTGCATTACAATAAACAGTTTTTAAATTCCAAGGTGAATTGTTAAATTTGAGCATCAAATAACCTTTCTATAGGGAAGTACGATTGAAGGTGGATGAAAAATGAACTATTAGAGTGATAGCTGATTTATTCATTCTCCATCTTCTTTTAATTCTACTTCCTTAAAAGTAAAGGATATTTGATGATCATTTTTAAAAATTCGACTTTCATCTTTATTTTTAACCACTAATGGCATGAATTTAATGTATTAAATTCCTATGCATTTTGATACAAACAAACATGCCCTTGGTGAACTTTAAATTATTTTCAGCAGACTCAAATTACATATTGAGGCCCATTTGTTTGATCAGATCAATGTTAAATTCATAGGAATTCCAAACGATGTATTCTTATTATTATTAGAGAAGCTAAAATTAAAAAGATAAAGGTAAAAATCTACAAATTACATCTAACTATCTGAAATGATTACCCTTTGATTGGAAATCATTACCCAACTATCACCTTAGTAAATTTCCATCACCTACTTCTCAACCTAATATCATTCATTCTTTACCAGGAATCCAATATGAAGCAACAGTCGGTCTCAAACTAGATTTTAAATGAGCTCATCAACTTGAAATATATGCCTAGGAAATCAGCACCCAAACGTCAACAAAATTTAATCAAGGATAAGATTATAGCTTATTTAGAGCAAAAATAAACTTACTACAACTTTGGGTCAAACATAAGGATCTCATTTAAATTGAGTACCATATCAGCAAAAGCAGCAACGACGAAGCAGCATCATTAAAGATTAGTAACTAGTCTTACTGAAAAAGAAGACCCATCACAACTTTGTACCTTTTTGTTGGGTTTATGCCTTATATTCCGGTTTACCCGGATGAGTTCGCTGGGTTAGCCAATAACTGGTTTAAGGTCAAGGGTGTTTTGGTAATTGTACTGAGGCTTTCTTGGTGGCCATATGTGTATAGTTTGTAACCCTAGATCTTGTACACTGAAAAAAAGTGAGAGCTCTCTTGCCCGTGGTGTTCCCACACCACGTAGGAGAGATGATGTAAGAGAATAAGAGTCTTTGTATACTTCACTTATAGCAAAGAGGAGTTGACGCATCAGAAGTTATGAAACATTTGTTTGATTGATCGGAGGCGAGGTCAAATGGCGTTTTTGACTGCTCGGAGGCAGAGGTTGTTCTGCAATTGTGAAGTCATCTGGACTTGTATTCCCGATCTATTTTGCTAGCATACTTATGGTGATTGGATCTTCATAGTGATGTTGAAGATGGGGCAAGATGGCGAGTGATTCAAATATCGATATCACTCAGATTCGTTAATGGTTTCGAGCTTTATGTTCGAAGTGGAGTTTGATGAGAAGATGAACTTTGCTCAAAATTCATATGCTGGTTCAACATGTCAAAATGTTGAAGAAAGAAAACTGCACCGTTGATGCAGTGACGTACCATTCAGCAAGGTACGTGAAGATATTGCTGGTTTTATCTCCTGGTGGCTCAAGTTGTGCAGAATTTAAGCCAAGGTAGAGTTTGTTGGATATATATCTTGTATTCCAATTTATTCGAATGTGTCCGCTGGGTTAGCCAGTGACCGATTTAAGGTCAAGGGTATTTTGATAATTATACCGGGACTTTCTTGGTAGCCAAGAAAACGAAGATTATCCATGTGTATAATCTGAAACTCTAGATCTTGTGCACTGAAGAGAGGTGAGAGTTCTCTTGCCCGCGGTGTTCCCACACCACGTAGGAGAGACAATGTGAGAGAATGAGAGTCTCTGTATGCTTTACTTGTGATAGTAAAGATGATCGTCTCTATGCTCATAGATGTAGTCCTGTTTGAGTAAGCCATGTAAAATCTCTGTCTCTTCTTGTGTGCAGTTGCTTCTTATTAATCTTAGATTAATGTATATACACAACGGATGATGTCAAAATCCTAATACTTTTGGCCAAACATAAAGGATCATTTTGCGCTTCCGACTCCTCAATCACACCGTGAAAAACCACAGTTCTCATATTAGCATAACTTTCCCTCTTCCACTTTAGCAATTGCTACCTCAACGGTCTTGTCAGAGTCCTCATAGAAAACATCAACAAACCCAAATTGGAAAGCTTCGAAGGCCGTGGATTTCCTTGCTTTCAAGACCACCTCCCAATAGTTTACATTAACCCATCCAAAATCATAAAATACATCAATTCCTAAACAATCAACTATTGTCCATCCTAGTCCTACGTGTGTATGTACGTGACACCCTGCGTCGAGTTCGCTGGACGTCTTCAATGGATGCTCCCCACAACATATTGCCCATTATTTTATGAAGAAATCAATAAAATGAGCTCGTTAGTGGACGTAGTCCTGAACTAAATCTGTTATTCTACCTCCCTTCAACGTACAAATTCCACTTACTTATTTTTTGTACATGATTTAGACACTTAAGCGGGGGGACCACTCCTGCATTAACAGAACATTACAATAATAAAGTCAAAAATAAATTAAGATTACTAAAAACAAATAAAAATTACCTAGCGATGCCAAATATACACAGCTACATTTGTACGGAAGCTACTCAATGCAGAACGATCTTTTGGACCCCTAGGAATCAGTCCAGTCATCTCTTTTGCAGCAGTTTCATCTACTGCATCTAGAATTTTCTCTTCCATTTGGGTGTCTAGGAATTCCAATTGTTTAGAAACAATGTCATCTGAAACACGACGTCTTCTATTAGATGCGGTAGGTCGGACTCTAGAAGTACTAGCTCAATCCATATCTGAAATGTGCAGAATTAAAAAGTTCAAAGAAAAAAAAATCTAGCGTTTAGGCCTTGGTGGCCGAACATAACAGCCCTGTTCAGCCACAGAGGGCTAAACAGAAAGGGCCTGTTCAGCACAAATTGAAAAAAAAAGTCCACATGCATAGTTATTTAGCCTAAAATGCACACAAATTCAACCAAAATCATCATTATGGATGAAAATCTAATCCCTTGAACAAATTTGGAGGCAAACCCAATCATCTAGGGCCTTCCAAAACAACAACAAAAAATCCAATTCCAAAAACCTACCAATGCAAAAGATGACAAGAGAGAGAGAGGGAGAGAGGAAGAGCTTACCTTGAGAGAGAGTGCATAGACAGTCAAGATAATGGAGCTAGAAGGGAAAGAAAGTAGCTAGTTGAGAGGAATGGGAGAGACAGCAAAAGATGATGAGAGAAGAGTAAGAGGAAGGTGAAAGAGTGAAGAAAAAAAGTAAAACTAGATCTGGCAAACGGGTCAGGTTGACCAAATTCGGTTCAGGTCAACCTAAATCCGAATTTATTGGTTCCAACCCTAACCATACCTATTTTTAAAACTAGTTAAAACCTTTCAACCCGCACCCGTGGAGGGTCAGCCCGGCCTAACCCACCTAACCCAAATTTGATGCGAGTTGGATCAAGTTGACCCGATCTAACCTATTTAATTCTCATTTTATGTATGATCTAATTTATTTTATGTGACCCAATTTTATTTGTAAAGCTCTTCCTACATCTAAATTCACTTAAAATGTTGCATCAAGCATGAATTTATAATTTACCAACTTTCATGATGTAAAAAATGGGGCCAAAATCCATAAATACTTTCTAACCCATTTATTAAGATAATCCATTTTCAATTTTTGTTCAATTTTATAATTTCATATTTGAGTATAAGCATAAGACTCATCAACATCATTGTATTCTATTCATATCCATATTTTAGAAGTAAATTTCTATGCAAGTATAAAAATAAAAGGTATATCAATTTTTCAACTATAAAAACGTCATATTATCAAATAAAAAAATAAGTTATATATTCTAAGTATCAAAATTTTGCATAACTTTTTCACATAAGATTAAGAGTACATAGTTTATGACTCATATGACTAAGTAAAGTCACATAAAAATTGAAAAGTCATGGTAAATTAGTAAAATCTAAAAAGATCAACCCTCACTTGACCCATTTTTATACGAGTTGGTAAACCCTAACCCTAACCCGATTAGCATTTTAAATATGTCGGGTTAGAAATGGGTTAGGTCAGGCTAGATTTTGGAAACTCTAAGTAAAACATGTAGGTGTGTATGCAGTGAGATTAAAGATAAGAAAAAGGGGAAAAAATGTGGGTGTCGGCACAATGAGATTAGAAGAGAAATATGAAAACAGGTGGGTGGGTGCTGACTGATTAGAGAGAAGAGGAAGAGGAAAAAGGTTATGGGTGCAGAGAGAATTTGAGGGAGTATACTGAAGGACTTAAAGGAGGGGTGTGGATAGAAAAGATAGCAATTTCCAAATAATGGTGAATGTGGAGAGAACGTAGGTGTAAAAGACATAATGTAGGTCCCTTTAATTAATGAAATACATCCTCAACGAAGTTTCCGCCCGGGCAACAGCGCAGGGTTAAGTAGGCAAAGGGGGAACATAAAATGCAGTGCACCTTCCTTCTTAGCTATAAAGAGAGGATGCAAAGTCAAAGGAGGAACATAAAATGCAATCTGGACGGTCGACTGTCTTCTTAGCTATAATAAGAGGATGCAACAGGCCGACCGTGAGATAGAAAAACTGTCAAGCCTCCTATAGGACCAATGGATCTGATTATTCTAAGCTGGTATGCACTCATCCTAGCTGCAATTGTAGGCGTCTTGCAATTGATAAACCAAGTTGGAAGTGGAGGTGGATGCGTTCCTGTAGTAGAATCCCACTTCCATTTGCTGAAGAAGACGGCGTCTCTCTGTTTATCCATGGCCCTGATCACACTTACAGGCTGTAAGCCCCTCCCCTCTCCTAACCCCTTCAAAATCTCACTTCTCTTTGTTGTCTTGGCTATTGCTGCATCCCTCTCTGCATCTGTTCCCTATAAGCTGTGGTGGGTGCCCTATCTCTCGTGTATTCGCCCTGTCTTTGATCTACTACTGAACTTTTATATCTTCTTTACTGAAATTACCTTGGACCCCTTCTGGGAATTCTGCCGCAGAATTGGAAATGCAGCATATCAATTCAGACTAAGGGCTCGCCAATTTATCCAACGCTTGGGCCTCATTAACGTCGATAATTCGAACCCAGAGGGGGTCATGCAGCAGAATAACGAGGCTTAAGTAAGGAGGGATCTATTATTTTAGTTACGTTGTGGTATGTTGTTAATGAAAGTTTAGGAAATAAAGTGGAAACATGTAAGTCTGATTGGTCTCTATGATGCCAATTCACACGTACGTGGACCGTAATGTTTTTTGAAATGATTTAATTTCAAAAGTGGGCTCCACCTCTAACGATTAATTTCTCTTTTGCAGTGTATCAGAGCCATAACGATGCAGGATATATGCGTTTTAGAAAGTGAACAAAAAAGATACTTCTTAGTTTTTGTTTTTTTTTTTTTTTTCTAATCCCTTGGAAGGAAGAGATAGATGATTCCTCATAGAAGGAGAGAGTACGTCTGTTTAACAATTTGTTACAGTAAAAGCAAGTTTGTTTTGTAACCAGTTAAATAGTGCACTCCTGGGAAATATAAGCCATGGAATAATTCTTGCCCTCTTCTTAAGGCCTGACCAAATTTTACTTTTACTGGAATGAGCACATTGTGTTTTTTTTTTTTTTGTTTGTTTGTTTGTTAGTGGGGTACCTTAGCTTTTTCGGGGTTAAGTCCTCAAGAGAGGTAGAACGATCCACACATGAGGAAAGGCGCATGCCTAAGTTCTAACGCTGGGCTAACTGGTAAAAACATGACCTCTTACCACCAAGATAAAACATTGTTCTTTTAAACATGTAGGCTTAATATTAATGAAAGACGAATTTTATAGAACCAATCAACTGGCGAGTGAAATATGGCCTGGATTCATTAAAGAGAACATTCAGTTGTTGGCAGGCATATCCTAGCTTTCTTTTTGAGTAGATCTATGCATAGTTTAACCACCACTAGGTTAATTCGGTCTGGATTTTTCATGGTCAAATCGATAGCAGGCTGAAGTACTTGGTACAAGCTGATCCAATATGTTGTTTACGCCGACTTTTTGTTCAGCCACTTAAAACACTTCTGCGTGCAGAACACATCTCTTAATATACAGGTCGCTACACACTTATAAAACACTTAAAATCAGATCCAATTCATTTTAGACCGTCTCTACACACTTGAGATCCAAAACCAGATCTTGAAAGTAGGACTAGATTAGTAAATTAGTCATCATCATTATCAAAGTCTTATCCCAACTATATTCGGTCGGTTACATGAATTTTATTTCTCCATTTCGTTCTATTTTGAGCCAAATCTTTTGGTAAGTTAAATTTCTTCAAATTTGAATCAATGACCTCCATTAATGTTTTCTTTAGCGTATCCCTACCTCTTGATAGGCCATCCACCTGTATAGCCAAACTTTTTCTCACCAATGCCATTACCGACCTACGCTCAACATGCCCAAACCATCTAAAACAGGTTTCTCTAATCTTATCCCCTATTTATGCTACCTCTAAATGCACTCGAAAGCCCTCATTTCTAATTTTATCTTTCCTAGTTTTCCCACATATTCACTAAAGCATTTTTATTTTTACTACATCCATTTTATGAATATGCGTCTTCATAATTAGCCAACATTTTGCTCCATATGTAAGCTGACAAATTAGTATGGCATCAAATTTGCACCAGGTACGTGAAATAATAATTGACCCAAAGGAGTCTATTAGGTTTGTGACATGCGTGGGCGGGTACGATGATTTTAGTTTTTTTAAGGATGGCTGAAGTATCATGTCCAAAGGTATAGCGGATAATCACAGTGGGAGTACTGATAAGAGTTATAGCGATCCTGGTTCGACAATTTCAAATTAAATGGTATGCTCTGTTCTCGGAACAAACGAGAGACCATTTTAATACACAATGGCAGCTTCCTCGCCAACCATATCTCCTAGTTAAATAAAATGTACTTAGGAAAACATTAGTTTTAAAAATATGAGCAAACATATTTCTAAACAATTTGGCGACACAGTGACTTCGAGGAATTAGACAATCTGAAAATTATCCAATAAGTTGAAAGTTACAAGGACCATTAAAGTTTTTAAAAATCTTCTTCAGCAAAACCTGAGCTCCATCCTCCATCTACGTTCTCATGTCATAAGATGAGACTGGCAAACCATTCAGCTGACGCTCTTGCTAAGTAGGGAGTCGAAAGGATTACTCCTTGGGAGGAGGGTACATCTCTCTTCTATCTTTTTTCTTCTCTCTTTGTAGTTGTTTCTCCTTTTAACAAAATCTTCATTACCAACTAAAAAAAGTTATTAAAATTTAAGTTGTCAATTGAAAGGCAGACAATCATTTTCCACCCGGAATAATTGCCCTTGATCGAAAATAATTACCCAACCATCACCTTAATATATTCTCATCATCTACATCTCAACCTAATATCATTCACTCTTTACCAAAAATCCAATACCAAGCAACAGTCGGTCCCAAACTAGAGTTTAAATGATATCATCAGCTTGAAATTTATGCCTGGGAAAATCAGCACCGAAACATCAACAAAATATAATCAAGGATAAGATCATAGCTTATTCATAACAGAAATAAACCCACTACAGCTTTGGGACAGAGTAAGGATCTCATTTAAATTGAGTACCATATCAGCAGAAGCAGCAGCATTAAAGATTAGTAACCAGTCTTAATGAAAAAGAAGACCCATCACAGCTTTGAACCTTTTTGCCAAACAGAAAGATCTCTTTGCGGTTCCAACTCCTCAATCACACCTGGAAAAGCCCCAGCTCTCAGATTAGCATAACTTTCCCTCTTCCACTTAGAACTTGCTAGCTTCTCAGCTTCAGCAATTGCTACCTCAACAATCTTATCAGAGTCCTCATAGAAACCATCAACAAACCCAAATTGGAAAGCTTCAAAGGCAGTGAATTTCCTTGCTTTCAATACCACCTCCCTAAGAGAAGTAGGCGAGAGCTTGATCCTAATGACAGACATAAGACTCCTTGGCATATTCATGCCATGGTCTAATTCACTCATATAAAGAACTGCTCTCCCATTTTTCATGAAACGGTAATCATGGGCCAATGCAAGCATGAATCCCCCGGCGGCGGCATGACCGCGGACTGCGGCAATTGTGGGTACTCCCAATTTCATCATGAAGCTCAAGAGGCCTTCGAATTTATTAAGAATTGCTCCTAAAGATGACAATGAACCACTGTTTTGAACCCATTTGAGGTCAAGGCCATTAGAGAAGTACCTCCCCTCATTGGTGGTGACCAGAGCGCCTGCATCAGGAGACTGTTGGACGACGGTCAGGGCGGCGAGGATGTCATCGAGGGAGGAAGGGTTGAAGCGGTGGTCTCCTTCTCCAGTGAGGGTTAGTATGTAGACGGGGCCGCAGCAGTCGAGGCGGCAGGAGTTCCATTGGTGTAGATGGGTCCTCTTCTTCTGCTGCTCCATTGCTGAATTGGGGTGTTTGCAGAGGTGGGTTTAACCCCAAATTGCCCAACAACAAAGAATGGGGCCTCAAATTTCTTGTCAGATGTGAAGGACCAAGGTGTGTTTGACTATGGGTTCAATACCAAAAGGCCAAAAATCCTGTGTCAGATCTCTTCTTGGATAAATATGGGATGGGATGGGTATTTTTAGCAGTGAGTTAAGCCCCAATAAACAAAACCCAATCCTTTGATAAAATGGGTAAACCAAATCCTGTCATGATTTGTATGGTTTGGGCCTTACCTGATGTGGGTTTAGAGCCGAATAATCAAAGCCTGAAGCTTGAACTCAGACCTATGTATGAAATGGGTGTTTCAGATAAGGGTTTGGAACTTAAAATGCTTAGGGGTCGTTTGTTTTGTGTGAAAATGATTCACATGAGTAAATGAATCACATGTGAATTAATTGCATATGCAAAAGACTTACATGTTATTCAAATTTCATTGTTTGTCAATTTTACCAGTTTACACATAGTGAATTTAAAGTACATCGACGGCTATAAAGGTTTTTGCAATTTTCTCTTAGGTTTTGAAGAATTATGATATGAAATTTGACTACCTAGCTATTCTCGGTATTTCAAAGATGATGAATGGTTCAAATCCTGAAAAGCGACCCCACAAAAACCCAAATTTTAAATCTATGGTTTGAATTGATTGCCAAATATCTTACAATGTAGGATGATCCAACGGCTGAAATTTGATTTAAGAGTCATTTTGGATATTCTAAAAAAGATAAAAGGTTCAGATCTTGAAATGAAAGGCCAAATAAATTTAAAAAAAACAAAAAAACCGGACTGGGCAGTGTAGACACTAATCATGTCAGGCTTAAAGAGGGATCTCAACGGTCATAAATGTTTGTCACTATTTTCTCACATATCATGAGGATTCATGATCTGAAACTTGACATTCTAGCCGTTCTCGCCATTTTAGAGCCAATGAACGGTTCGGATCTTGCAAAGGGGGCCCACAAAAATCCAGATTATAGATCTAATGGTTTGTATTGTTTGTCAAATATCTCACAATCTAGGACGATCCAACGGCTGAAATTTTGTTTGGCAGCCGTTTTTAGCCTTATGAACATTATTAACGATTCAGATTATTGTTTTGGGTCCGGTAATAGTGAAAAGAATAAAAACACGGTAAACCCCATTTTGACGTCCGTGGCACTGTAGCTCCGCACAGTAACAGTGTTATGTGTAAAGAATGACCATATGAGGAGATGTAAAAATAGAGACTCTTTTGTGAGTTGTTTTTTACATCATTTACATATGAGTTTTACACATGTGAATTGGATTCACACCAAACAAACGTGATTTATACTTAATCGTTACCCACGCAATTCATTTACATAGGTAAATAGTCACAAACAAACGACCCCTTAGCTTTGGGTTGAAATGACAAATTGACAATGCAGATAGCGATTCTTATTCTATATTTAGTAATGTGTTTGGCATTGGGATCTCTCTGCCCTCTGCCAGGTTGAATCTTTCTACCTTTATATCTCTGCTTTCAAGTACAGTAATGGCAGGTTGGAAATAGTAGGTGAGGAAGCAAAAGTGGAAAGATAAGACAAAACCATGGATGTATATGGTACTTTCTTTAGCTAGTTTGCCACCCTGAGTGGATGGAATTGAATACTTCATGGCCAAATGTGTCAATGTAGAGACGTCGCGTAAGATGGATATTCTAGGTCAAAAAAGAGTCATTCTGATCTCCTTTGTTTCATTTTCACTTTAGGAATTCATTTTCACTATAGGAATAATTTATTTGATGGTCATTTTAGAATATTTATTTTTATTTCTTAAATTTCATACCCACTACTATAAATTTAGATCTAAATTTCTAAGGATTCAATCATTTGGTCGTTGCTATTATATGAAGGGCCTGTTGGGTTAGACCAGGTCCCCTGAAAATCTTGAAACTCTCCATGTCAGTGTAAGATTTCTACATGCCCCAGGCAACCAGGTGTTAGTAGTGTCAAACTAGCCCTTTCTAGCCCTTCAAAAGCTCCAAATTCTGAATTTCCTAATGGCAACTGATGAAGATTTTGTAATTCCACCAACACAGATTTCCCAAATCCAGTAAATTCTCCCAAACAGTTCTTGTCTGGTACATCTACTGCTTTGTGCACAAAACGCAATGGAAATGATTCTCTCCAGAGACAATTCTGTAGTTCAAACAAATCAAAAGCAGCTAATTCTTCTCAAGGAAAATAAAGAGAAATGGGCTCTAATGCCAGATTTACTCCAAACCTGGACACAAACCCTAGTGCTCATTATTTCTAATTCTCGGTAAGCTCTACACTTCCTCTCACTATGAATTCACATTTTCTCTCAAAATGGGACTATGCAAAGTCAATATTTAAGAGGCTTTTTGTAACTGCCCTCAACGTTGTGAATGATTTTCCGTCCAATTATAACAGGAATAACTTCCAGTTCAGGAAGTGAAACCTTTTGGACATGAGTGTCTAGGGAAAACTAGTTATGCCGCTGACAAAATCTGATCCAGCCATGCACATTGATAATTAAAAAATAAATAACATCTTCAAAATCAGTTGTAGCAGTAAATGAACACCAATCCAAAGATTGGTTCATATGGTTTCTTTGACCGCTTTCTTACAGCCTTTTTTTTTTTTTCCTGAAGGTCCATATCTGTTTTATTTACGTAAACAGTTCAGTTCGGATCCAAGCCAGTCCAACTGGACAGTTTGGTTCACTTCCCCACAAACAGCAGCTGAAGCCCCCAATGCAAACTAAAGCAGGAGAGCACAGAAAGATCCGAAGGCACTACATTACACTAAACAGTATCATATCAGTGAGATAACTTGCAATGCATCAGCATCCAAATTCCAACATATTCCGTGTACTATGTTTTTTTAGAAATGCCTTTCTTTCCATTTTCTATATGAATGGTTGCTCAAAATTTGTTAAAATAAAAACATCCATTTATGATTTTTAGCATTTTTCACGTTGCCCATGGAATGCAATGAAAAGATATGGGGACTGGTTTCTAGTAACAGACTGAACAAAACCCATGATTGGCATCAGCAGGCCGACAGAGATACACATGCTGTGAGATTCCAAGTTCCTGGAGACACGGATATGAAAATGTCACATGCCGGTTATTTCTTGGATGTTCCCTATTGTCTTTGTTTCTTCAGTAATGGCCCCGATGCAGGCCCCACCTGCCAAAGCAATGAAACAAATTCTCAAAGCGTCTTGAACAATTAAAATGAGAAAGTGCTGCCAGAACTCTAATATTAATGAATTGACAAACGCTTGGAAGTAACTTAAACAACGTTATGACAACCTAAATTACTCAATAAAAGAAGTTCAGACTTCGGACTAGCTTGGATGAGGAGAAATGGTGGAGAAAACTATCCACTGTTTAAATTTGGACTATGAACAGTTTTCCCCAGCTCCACCTTACAACAACTCTTCAGAATTCAGATTCAAAACTTACAAGTTGCTTGGTTTGCCAGTCTATACATAAAAATCTTGTAAACCTTTAGGACAGAATATTTTATTGACTTTTTTGATCTTGGCATATAAAAAATATTTGCCATAACTAAGTGCAACTTCTTGGCAACTTCTTGGCTTTTCTCTTTGGTCAAACTGGGATCTTACTTGCTTCGACTGTTTGATTTTCTTCATCGTTATTAAGCACTTTCTGCTGTGCTCCCTAAGCAGGTTGTTCTTATACTTGGTCCAGTCAGAAGTTTTGTTCTTAACCTTGGTTTAGTCGGAAGTAAGGACTCAGAAAAAAGGAGCCGAAGTGAGGAGTGAGAAATATAAAAGAGAACCTCTGATGAGTTTTGAAGCATTTCTAGTAACTGCTCACAAATAGACAGTAGGAAAAAAGCACCACTTGATCAGGAATTCCAACTTTTCCATGTCTAATAATGTTTTCCTTCACTCTTACAAGATTGGGCAAAAATGACAGTCAAATCTAACAAAGATTTTTCCTTCCATCTGATCTCAATGTAACATCACTATTAAAAATTGTGGGCACGTGATCTTGCTAAAACTTGCAGGACATGATATACCAACATGTTGTACAGACTTGGTAAAATGGGATAGTCAATAGAAACTCAAGTGGACTTTGTAATATCTTAGTCATGCAATTTAACTATATTTAAATTACTTCTACTTAAATCTTGATTGAGAATGGTTTCTTCCAAATCTAAGCATTGTAACTAGGAGTAACTTCACAGATGCACATGAGGGAATAATCAGATTAGATGGCAACGAGCAATTTTTCATGTCATTCATGGGTTGAATTCTTCTCATCTGCCTTTGTTGCACTTAATGATTTCACTGAACGACCAGGATTCAGACAAGAAATTACCAAATCTTCTTGCTATTCGCCTAAATCAGGAAAAACCAAAGCATAACTCAAAGCATTGACCTCATTTTAAAATTGTTATAATTTGGGTTTTCCTCATTGCAGCAGGTTCATGAAATCTTGACGGTTAATGAAAAGGGCGATGTGAAGTAGAATCATGGCTTGAGAAAATCTTACCCCAGGTGGATAAAAGTAGCCGTGTATTGAAGGGCTTCCAAAACGGAAAGCTACACTATACTTTTTCAAGGTGCCTAACAATGGAAATTTTACCCCTGCACGCACACACTCCTGAGTACGCATCTGGACCATCACCAAAGGCAAGACCCCCGTGGATCTAACCCAGTCCCGCATGACTAACGGCAGTGATGCACAGTGCAACCACCCAGGTGCACAGGAGAAAATCACCAGCCTAACCATGTGGTTACAATTATCCAATTACGAATGAAATTTCACTCATCCCCAGCCCTTGATGGCCCCTTCACCCCTTTCTATCAAGTTTGAAGATGGGTCAGGCAAACCCTTGCTGGGATAAGATTGACTGTTTTTATGTAAGTTATGCCTAAATTTGAGATTTCGGCCTGATAGATAAATAGGCCAAGCCTAGGCATGTCATCCTAAAGGCCTGACCAGAGATCCCAGCCGAGGCCAAGAAATTCAACACATATATGGAAAATAAATAACCAGTAGGCTGGACCCAGGTCTAACCTTTAGTTCCACTGGGCAGATTCAGCTATATGAAAATTAGGTCTAATATCAATGGGCTTGGCTCTGACTAGCTTCAGCGAGGCTGAACCCACTCCTACAACAGTGAATGTGTAAGATAGTGGAATGAGAGAGGACAAAGATCTAAATAGAAATGGCTTCAAAAGTAGAACCAGCAAAGTCAACCCCATACAGATGGAATAGAAAAGGTTTTGACAATGATGAAATAGGAGACGTGATCATGTCAAAGAAATTAAAGGAGGCTCTGGTAATCTACGCACTCACGGCAACCAGAAGAGGAAGCTGTAGGGAGTACTTACATTGTTTGAGAGCTGCTCACTGATGTCCGTCATTGATCTCAACATTGCATCTAGTGTGTCTTTGGAAAGTTGGAACTTCACCTCTCTTTCTCTTGAAGAGCTCTTGGTGTAATCTTGTAGCTGGATTTGGGAAAAAATTTAGCAGCTATGAAAATTTGGACGAAACTCAAGCTGTGAGTAGTTTGAATATTTTAATAAAATAGATGGTTATTTATATCTTCTGTGCATTTGGCCCTCAAAGTAAGAAATAACACTGGGATAGACACTTCTCTTCAATTTCTGGCCTCCGAGTCATTATCAGTACTGAATAACAATGATGACTTTGAGGTGAAAAAAACTAGAGAAGTACAGCAATACTTAAAATAATGTGATCACAAAGTCAATATCTAATTATATCCTAGCTAGTGGAGAGAGCTACCCCAACCGAGGGAGCCATATAACCATGAAATATATGCTCACATGTATTTTGGGCTTTCCTACCACTCAACTGCAATCCAAAGGCACAAAAAGGCAAACACTTGGCACCGCAAACTAACAAATACAACCTTTCATGAAGAATGGAAAGTAAGGAAACACAAAGCATGTTTATGGGGTGTGACTTTGAGTCCCTACTGGCCGTGTTCTCATGCAGACGGTCCATGCAGATGGTCAGCATGGGGCCCCACCAATTCCAGGGGATGTGGGGGATTAGAAGATTTGCATGTGACTTACCTGCTGTGTGCAAAATTTCAAGTCCATCAAATCAACCTAACCCCGTGATCTAGGGCACTCAAGTTCATGGTTTTTAATCGTTTTATGTTTATCTCAATCTAACCATTCCAATCGGATCTGGGGAGTTGGTGACTGAGAAAATGGGTTTGGTGGTGGTATTGGGTGGAAGGCCCCACACAAGCATCTGCACAGATGTCTCCATGCGGACCATCACCATGCACACCTCACCACGCACCCTCACTGTGCGCACCCTCTTATGGGACCCACATTGGGCCACATGAAGGTGGGGATCAAGAGATCTCAGTAAGAGCCACATTGTTCATTATATATATAGATAGAACTACATGTGTTCAAAATTTTAGATATGTTAGATTATCCTAACACCTTGATCCATGGCCCTCAAGTTTTTAGAATTTTCATCCAACAACGAGTAGCAATTGAATGAGTGTCAAATTTTGGCTTGTGCCAATTCTTTTCCATTTTTTGGGTGATAGTTTAGTGGCTAGAGAGTGTGAGGGGCTTGACTAAACATAGGAGGGCCCCATATGCTAAAATGGTGCTAATATAAGGTTGCTCACTTGAGGATTTCTCAGTCACCTCCTCCCCTCGCCCCACCCTCACACACATGGTACTATAAGGCACGTTTACTGTCTCAATGAAAGGATCACATGAACATCTTAAAGTATAGTGGGTGTGTTCTATTTAAGGTCTCGTGAATCATTTAAAAAATAACTAAAAATTTTTATTTAGAGTGGGAAGAACGCTGGGAAGCAGAATCCCACCTCCTGTGGTTTACTCTTTCAAAGTCCAGAACATAGAATCAATTCAATTAAGAATGGACTCAACCCCATATCCACTTTCTTGATTTAAGGTACACCGAACTGTTTGGGTAATTCACTTGTATAGTGTTGTGTAGTGAAGGGTGAATTCAAGAGAACTAAAAAAAATAATAGAAGAAGAAGAAGAAGAGGGGTCAAATCAAAAGGTGCTAAATGACAACAGGCCATGTTTTGACTTTCTTGCATTTAGTGCATGAGAGAGTAGCTTTTTTATTTATTTGGCAAAAAAAAAAAGAGGGCCTTTTGAAATTTAGTACTTTTTTATTTAACCCCCTTTTCTTTTCTTTTATGTTGAATTGACCGTTCACTTCACTAATTAAGTAATTTTACCAAACGGGCCCAATGAATCCCTATTTTTAAATGAACAATTTTCTAATTTATTGTTACTGATGCATAGTCAAATCAACAACAAATTCAGATGCTAAATAAGGAAATAAAAGGCTCTGAATTCAAAATCATTAAAGAGAGTAGGATTTGCAAAAATGGAGTCATTTAATGATGCAGCCCTAGATCCGCAATTGGAAAAAAGATTAATCTCCCAAAAGATTAATCGAATCCAAAAATGAATTCAACCACTAGGGCACCCTCACAAGAGGAGAAAACACCATAAAAGATAAATATCAAAGAAACTTTAATTGAATGAAAATAAGCATGCATTACATTGAGGCCTAACGTCCTTATACAAAGGAGTTGGCTTGAACCTAAGAAACAAGACTTCATAATACTAGAATAAGCCTAAATAAAATAAGAAACTCACTAATATTAACTCGAATACAATCAAACTATTTATAATATTCCTAAATAACTATATGTTGCATCATTTATCCATTTTCAGCCTGGACCTTTTTTTCCTTTAACAGTAGATGCCCAGATTTGCATACCTTAAGATTAATGATAGCCACTCTATTAGCTGGTGTTGAGTTCCTATTCTCCATGGTCCAAGTCATTGACCTGAGGCGGGGCAGAATTGCCTACATGAAGAGCATTTGTCAAGGCAAAGTCTAGCTTTGAAAGGCAAGAGGCAAAAAAAGATCCATGTAGATGTAACCCAAATAACTAGTGAACCAGAGGCAATATAAATATTTATTGGTTCTTCTGTGCAGTCTTGGTGGCATCATAAAAAGAAACTTAGTAATGAGGGGAAATTCTTCTATACCCCCTTACAAACCCACCCATACACACCAACTGGTCAGAGGGAGGGAAGGAGAGGGAAGGGAGGGTTAAAAAAGATTGTGTTTTAAGGAAAGAAAACTGGAAATTTTGGCTTCAACTCAAGATCAGCTACAATAACCATAAATATAATTAATATTGATTTGGGGGCCCAAGCGAACAAGTAGAATCAGGAGGCAGCGTTGTTCTGCCAAAAGAAAACTTCTAAGGAAATGAGCACGATAAATGGTAAGAGCCAAAGGCACTTCACCCTCCTGTTCCTTGGAAGTTCACAGTGAAAGAGCCACCACCCTTCAATGTACTCTGAGTATGTCTTGAGTGTGGGACAGCTGAGTCTATGAACTTAATCTCCGTCTAAACTGAACCATCTTGCTGGTTCCAGAATCCAGATTCAACCCCGCAACTTCTTGAGCACTCCGGCTTTTGAGCCTAGATCACATCATAAGGCTTGGGACTCATTTTTAGGCTGCGGGTTTGATCATGGATTAATTTTCAGGCCTCAAAAATAAGCAGGCATGCCAGTGCCTAGGTTTTACAGTATATATATATATATATATATTTTCATGTAAGTTCCCAAAAACCCAGTTCTGGAACCAGACATGAGTTTAAGGCCCAAAAGATAAAGCAGGTAAGGCTGAGAAGATGAAGGCCCGGTTTGCTCTAGACAATGGAAATCTGTAGTTTTGACAAATACCATAAAATACTATAAGTAATCCATGTTGAAATTTTTAGCAACTCACATAAACCAAGTGCCACATGAGAGCATTGTGATATTCCATAATTCCATAAAAATTCAATAAACCATTTTCCATCATACCAAATTATCAGGTGGACCATCATCTTGCTGAATAGATACTGGAACCATGAGGGGCATATTTGGATTAGTAACAGCCGATGTTGGAGCAGCAAGATCACTGTGGCTAACACGACGCATACCATCATCCTGCCTGGGCCACATTGCTTCTGAAGCTGAGACAGGCGTAGGAAGAAGAGGGGCGCTGACTTTGACCTGATGAGAAACCCTCGTCCTTTGCCATTGAGGCTGTAAAGGAATGCAGCAAAGAGAGAATTATATTGAAACCCAATACTAACAGAGTGGAGAATATTTGAGAGAATAATGCTGATCCACATTCTCATGAAGTTGCCAAAGGTGTGTTTTGAATGAATTGAAACCAAACCACAAGTGGTTTGGACTTTGGATACTTAAGGCAGTAAAATTGGATAAGCCGCACCCACTTTGAAGTTATATATACAAATGTTGTGCTGTCCAGAAGCACACAGAACAGGGAGCTATATTTAGCCAAACAGATCAAACTGATGCAATTTGGGGCACATCCAAATGAACCCTAAAATCTCTATGCTTCAGTGGGTAAAAAGAACCCTGCAAGAACAGGGAGCCCAAGTTGTTCCTGTTTCACATGTCCAAAAGGAAGAACTACCCCATCCAAAATTTTCATTAAGGTTAAGGATGGCAACTGCTCAATTTCATAATCCACTACGTTTCCATTTCGAATGGGACATCACCTGGTCTCTGGAGGCATCCTCCTGCCACTGATTCTGATATTTCTGGAGTAGCATCAGAAGAATGGTTTTGAGTTGGAGAGGAAGGTCAACAGGAAATAGCTTCTGAACATCATTCCCAGTGGAGCTTCCACGCGCAGTCTTCCTGATGAGGGAGCGAAGGCACGCCAGAACCTATCATACCAGGAGTTACAAGTTATTTGTCGCTGCGGAAAAGTAACCAGACAGAACCGCTCTGGTTGTGTCTTTCGTGCCAAATCAGAGTTTCTGCAATGTAATGAAATTAAGAAAGAAAGAGAGAAAGAGAGAGAGAGATGGGGAGGAAGAGGTTACAGGATCGAGGTCTTGGAGAGAAGAGAGATTGAGGAGGGATTGGAAGTGGGATTTCTGGTGGGGTGCGAGACCCGTCTTTCTTGTCTGCCAGAGGGTCTCGAGGAGTTGTTCTAAGGTCGATGATGATGATGATGAAGCGTCGTTAGACTCGTTAGACTCGTTAGACAGGAAAGAAGAGAGCTTGTGAAGATGTAGATGAAGCGTTACTTCATCCATCTTTTCTTCTCCTTCTGCTGGTGCTGATGGGGCTCTGACGTTTGGAAAGAGATTTAAGGAGAATTTCAGGAACGGCCTTAAGTTTTTTGGATTGTTTTAGAGCAAACAAAAATTGCAAATCAGGGTCCAAGTTTTTTTTCAGAAATTTCCAATAAAGAAAAAGGGACCAAATTTAGTTTTTTTTAAATAAGATTTCTCCCATTTCCTTAATGTCCAAATGCCCAAAAGGCTTTTGAAACTAAACAAGGATTTGTTTTTCTTCATTATTTTTGCTTTTTTCTCCTCTTTTTTCTTTTTCTTGCTCATTCTAGATGCAGTAGTTTTCAAGTGCCACGTGCCTGGCACCATCACAGCCACTTATTATAGCGCCACAATAAGCAGGTGTGCTTGGTGCCTAACACCAACTTTGGTACTAGGCACCTAGCACTTGAAAATTTCACTTCTATATGAGCTCATCTTCTCTTTCAAACGGAAATAACACCTCATATACTAAAAGTTTCTAATTTATTGGGTGCATGGAATAAGACAAATGAAAAGGCAAAATAGTTACTAGCTTCGTTGTGTGAATCTACCAAGGCAGCTAAACATTATAATAGGAAGATGCATCTTGACAGTGAACAAAAATAATAGAATAATTCTTAAAAGAATCAATCTTCAAATCATGAAGTTATAAAATATGGCCATCAAAGCGGTGGCTTAGTTGGTTTTGAGCATTGAATTTGCTCTTCAAGATCTGAAGTTTAACTCTAGCCCCTTTCATTATCTGGGTATTATTTATACGGCCATTTATGTACCTCTTAAAGAATAGTCTTTGCTTGGCAGAATTGCGTAATCCCCGGCTCAAAGTGCAAAGGTCCGAAGGCTGGACTGGCGGAAAATACCTTACATCATCAAAAAATAACTTAGATGAAGTTGTAAAAAATAGAAGTTGCATATAAACGAGAAAAGAAAAAGGGCATTTTCCAAGTAGCTTAATTTTTATTTTCTACACAATATAATAGCTATTATGCAAAGGGATAGATTGGTGAGCTCATCAATTTAATTGATAAGCTCATTTGCTTAAAGAAGTGCTTTAAAGGAGAGTTTGTAGTCATTAGTGACCCGGCATTTTTTTAACAAAATCAAGAAAGAAAGAAAGAAAGAAACAATACTATAGGCTCGAATCGGGCAATATGCCTTTTTCTTGTGGTCTGATTTGGTCATTTTCTTGTATTTGAGGTTTTTTTTATGTGTGTGTATTCCCCAATAGTTTGTTTGTTTGCAATAATTTCTAAGTTCTTGTCTCATAAGAGCTCGTTTGTTTGCAAAAAATTTCCTAATGCTGCATTCCAAATGGAATTCCAAATGGTTGGAATAGTTTAATATTCAAATAATCCTGATAATTTAGAAGGCTAAACATGACTTTTCAAAAGCTTAACATTTGGAATTCTAATAAAACAAGCAAAATTTCATACTCAAAATAGATAGTTTGACACCGGATACCAAAAATCCCAATATCCACAGCTATCAAAAGAAATGGCTCCAAACAAACAAGCCATTGACGCCAATCTACAAACGCCTTCAAGCATAGACACTCGCTCAAGCTTAAACACATCAATCTACAAATGCCTTTTTTCGCATTTAGTGAATGCACATTTTGAAAATACATTTGTTAAATGATCTGATTGATTTATGCTAAATAAAAACACACGGTTGGACAATAAATTGATGATATCTATTTTTAATTATTCATTATTTGCTCATTTAGAACTGCTTTTATAAAAAGCCTCCAACAAAAGCATACAAAGATTTAATTAGAGCTCACAAAATCTAGCTTGACCCACTAACTCGGCCCAACCCGACCTATATCTAACCGGCCAAACAAAACCCATTTAAAATACGGGTCAAGTTAGGATTAGGGTTTACCAACTCATATAAAAACGGATGGGGTTAGGGTTGGCCCACCTAACTCTTTGACCCATTTAGATTTTACTAATTTACTTTTCAATTTTCAAGTGACTTTTTTTATTCATATGGGGCATAAACTGTCTACTCTTAATCTTATGTGAAGGAGTTATGCAAAGTTTTAATACTTATAACATAATTTTTTTTGTTTAACAATATGATGTTTTTGTGGTTGTAATATCGACATATGCCTTTTATGTTTATATGTGTTGGCATAGAAATTTACCTATAAAATATGAATATGAATACAATTGTGTTAATCCGTCTCATATTCATGCTCAAATATAAAATTATAAAATTCAACAAAATTTGAAAAGGGATTGTCTCAATAAATAGGCTATAAAATATTTATTGATTTTGGCCCCATTTTTTACACATTGAAAATTGATAAAGTATAAATTCATGCTTAATGTAATATTTTAAATGAATCTAGATGTAAGGAGAATTTTACAAAAGAAATTGAGCCACATAAAATAAGTTAGATTATATACAAAATGAGAATTAAATAGGTTAAGGCAGGTCAACCAGCATCAAATTCGAATTAGGCAGGTCGAGTCAAGTTGAGTTGACCCACCTCGTGTACAGGTTGAAGGTTTAGAACCAATTTTTAAAATGGATCAGATTAGGGTTGGAACCATCAATTTTGGGTTCGAGTTAACCCAACCCATTTGCCATGTCTAGATTCAATGTGATGCAATGGTTTACTATTGGTATTTAGAAAAATCCAACAATTGCATTTTATTTTATTTACAAGATCTAAACTTTAATTTCATTGAACGGCTATAGTTTGGTGGTCAAAATTTCCCTTTATATGGGTACATCTCAAATCTTTATTTTATAAGGTGTTTAAAACGAAATAATTTCCACATATTTCTTTCCTCCAAATAGCCTTTGGGAGAAACTCATCTTTTACATGAAAAGGAATCTACAAAACAAAGAACATTTTGTTGGAGGGGTGAAAATGGAGAGTGGGAGATGGCTAAATAAAGGTTTGGGATGACAAATGGCTCCTAGCTTGTATCACCTGTAAAGTTACTACTCCAAGAAGGGTCCTACATGATAGTGCCATAGTGAGTGCCTCATTGATCAAGGCATAAAGATGTGAGATATACAAAAAGTACATGATGACTTCTTCCAACACGAAATTGAGTTGATTTTGAAGATTCCTTTGAGTCATCATATGCTAAGTGATGTCTTGGTATGGGCTGAGAGAAAAGCGGGAGAATTCTCCATTAAAAGTGCTTATGTGATTGCGTTGAGACTTCATAAAAATAACAACATGGGTGAAAACTCAAACACGGGGGTGAGAAGAAAATTTTAGTTGCGTTTATGGAATATGAAGATCCCAAATGAAATCAAGACTTTTGGATGGAAGGCATGTGTCACAACCCGAGCCCAGGGACCGGGGGTCAGAGAAAGTCTAACCAATGACACACGTACTCCCGTGCATGTACACCTAGACCCCGTCCAAGCATACACACACAAGGGATCATTCACACGTGCAAACAACTGTACGCGGAAGCTGTACGTATCAAGGCATACCACAATATTCCAAAAGACAGTGGGAGATTACAAAATAACATGAAGTGGCAATAACCAATACAAGAACATATGACCAAATAGTGGGCTTACAACGATCAAAAATCAATATACAGATATCACTCCAGCCCACATTACAATTACAGAAAAAGTCCCCTCAATAGACTCCAACACAAGGAATGGGGAAACCCAAAATGATGCAAACCGTACTCTGGAGGATGGATCAAGTCCACTCCTCTAGGCCGGAGGGGGCCTCGCAAGCCTCTCCTGGAGTCGGGTCGACCGACGCAGGATCGGGAGAGGGATCTGAGCCTGCAACACACAAGACAAACGCATAAGTACAACGACTTAGCAAAGTATAAGCCAACAAGAAGATAACACGAATTGTGTCGAATACTGAATAATACCGAACAATGATCATAATGCAAATGAATAAGCATGCTATCAGAATCATAAACAGGTAACAATCAAGTGGCTACTACATTGGCCATTTTCTCCCTTACGAGAGCAATCAGGATGAGAACACCAGCGACCGGGCCAGGGCACGCATGGGTCTCTAGTTCCCGGGGTCCGGAGTCCCAGGACAATTCACTCTGCAGAGGCAAACACTTAAACTAAACCAAAGTTAACCCCGTCGGGTATCCTAAGGCTGAGGCTCAGTAGTGCCAATACCAATCACAATCAATCGGATGATGCACCTCAATCAATCAATCAATCATGTCATATCACTTACGGATCTCGCATATCATACATAGCATACTGAACGAACAATAGGAAGTGCATCCCATAAACTGATACGGATACTGAATGCAATAACAAGACCGAATGCCGATAAGCAGTTACCAAGAACAATCTCAAGTACTAATAACAATTATGCAAGTACTCCAGTGGAGCAATGATAACAATGATACCAATACAACAATAGAATGGTTCCGCCCGGGCTTCGCTCTGGGGTTGCTGCATTTCCCACAGAATCGAGAGGTCCAGCGCAGAACACATAAGAGGGCATAACCGAAATCAATATGCTGCACAAATCAGAATGCTTATACGAATCAAGGTCAATTACAAGCCAATCCTACACTAATTATCCAGTGCTTCTAACCGTGCATGTTGATGTAGTTTTAAGTTGTTCGATGCACCATTGTCTAGTGTTGCAGTGTCAGGAGTGTGCACCGAAGTCCCTTAAACCAACACCCATGGGGAGGTGCTAAACAGCTGGATAACAAGCATGAATGATTCACAGCCCATGAGATCATTCATGTCATTCGGACATTTCCATTGGGCATCTTCAAGTTCGCTACATTCTAACGTGAGAGTCATACACGGTCTTTTGCTTAAACCTAATCCTTTTCATTCAATTCTCAGGGTTTCACGGTGTAGCCGTAGGTAACCTTACGGCTTAGCCGAGGCATCTTACGGCTTAGCCGTAATATACACTGCGGCTGAGCTGAGGTGCCCCAAATATCCATCCGGATTTACGGCTCAACCGTATTTTACTCTACGGCTCAGCCGTATCCTGGTCCACGGCTTAGCCGTAAGACAATGTACGGCTTAGATCAGGCTGGGCCGTAGAAGAATGGCAATTTGCCATCTTCCAGTTATTTTCAGATAACAGTCTGTACTGTTCTACGGTTAGGGTTACGGCTGGGTCTCGGCTTAGCCGTAAGCCATTTTACGGCTTAGCCGTAGCACATTTCACGGCGTAGCCGTGAGTGCACGGACTCATTTTCCCTGTAACAGGTACAGTCATACAACAACTGAACAAAACAACTGGAAACGGCAAGATAACAGCAGAATGGGCTTAAATAGGCTGTCTAACACTGAGAAATACAATGAAGCATAAAACACAACAATCAAATCACTATCAATCGGTGTTCACACATCTTGGGCTTATACTTGCCTCACGGACGAAATCCACACGCTGATTGGCTCAGTCCACGGGAATCACACACACTAACGAGCTCCTTTCTTCCTCCCTCAAGCAGTAGAAACAGAATTGGAGAAGGAGAGAAAGAGGGCTGGACCGAGAGAGACCAGCTGAGAGTGAAAGAGAACGATCGAGAGAGAAACAGGGAGTAGTTGGGATATTTATAACTTAATTTGAGCCAAATTTACAAACAAGCCCAATTAGTTAACACGATTATCAGTTTGAGTCAAATGACAGTCCAACGAGAGCAAACGAACTCATTCGAATCCAAGACAGTTACGAAGAACGACAAGCTCAACGAAATACACGCGATGACGTCAGAATGATGTAAAACTGACAAAGTCAATCAAAAGCCAAAATTACGAAAAAGGGCTCAAACTCCTTAGACCAAGTCAAACTCGACCCAAACGATCTCTCTACGACTCAAACAAAAAACAAACAAAATCAAAACACACTTAACGCGCAAATCACACGAAATTACTCGCTAACCCGGATCAACTCGGGTCGGAGTGTTACATCCTCCCCTACTTGGACATCATTCCGTCCTCGGAATGAACGCGTACCTGAGCAAAAAGGTAAGGATACTGACGCGCCATCTGATCTTCCAATTCCCACGTGGCTTCATCAGGTCCATGATGTTCCCAAAGTACCTTGACCCATCGAATAGTCCTCGTACGCAAGAGCTGTTCTCTGGTCCCAACAATACGGAGCGGGCGCTCAACGTATGACGCGTTAGGTTGCATTTGAATATCATCGTAACGAATCACGTGCGTCGGGTCTCGAACATACTTGCGAAGCATTGACACATGAAAGACGTCATGTACTCCAGAAAACTCCACGGGTAGAACCAGTCTGTACGCTAGATCGCCAATCCGGCTCTTGATCTCAAATGGACCCACATACCTTGGCGCTAACTTGCCTTTTTGACCGAACCGTACTGTACCTTTCATCGGTGAGACCTTCAAGAATACCCAATCTCCAACCTGAAATGTCAAGGTTCTTCTTCGCGTATCTGCATAGCTCTTCTGTCTCGATCGGGCAATCTTCAAATTGTCAATGACCTTCTGAACTTTCTCTGTAGTCTCAGCAATGATCGTCGGTCCGTGGAAACTCCTTGTTCCAACTTCTTCCCAGCAAACAGGACTTCTACATTTCCGCCCATATAAAGCTTCATAGGGTGCCATTCCAATACTCTCGTGGAAGCTATTGTTATACGCAAACTCACACAACGAGAGATGCAGATCCCATTCTTTCTCGAAACTCAGCACACTGGCCCGTAACATGTCCTCGAGCGTCTGAATAGTTCGTTCGGACTGTCCATCAGTCTGCGGGTGATACGCCGTACTGAAGCTCAACTTCGTTCCCATGGCCTCCTGAAATGCTCTCCAAAACGAAGAAACAAAGCGGCTATCTCGATCTGACACAATCGACACGGGCGTACCATGTAGTCTCACTATCTCATCGACGAACTTCTTCGCCATCTCGGAAAATGTCATGCCTTTCTTGAATGGAAGAAAATGGGCTGTCTTCGTCAATCTGTCCACGATCACCCAAATGGCACTGTTCTTCTTGCTCGTCAGGGGTAAACCCGAAACAAAGTCCATCGTAATGTGCTCCCATTTCCACTGGGGAATGTGCAATGGATGTAAGGAACCTGGAGGTCTCTGATGATCAGCTTTCACCTTTTGGCAAGTCAAACATCTGGCAACAAACCCAGCAATTTCTCTCTTCATGTTGTTCCACCAGAATCTGTCCTTGAGAGCTCGGTACATCTTCGTACTTCCAGGGTGCATAGAATAACGTGCATGGTGTGCTTCGGTCATCAAACTCTCCTTTAAAGCATCTACTGCTGGCACACATAACCTACTCCTGAAATACAAGACATCACCCTCCAAGCGGAAATCTGGTCGATCTGCAATGCTATCCCGGATTCGCTTCAACATCGCGTCCTCAAACTGCTGGTCCTTGATACGCTGAATGATGTCAGGCTGAAAGCTCACTGTACTGGCAAGTGTCAAACTGTTCTCCACCAATTGCAGTTCCACTGGCTGAGCATGCCTCACAAAATAAAGGCTATCCCAGGCTTGAAGAATCTCCGACTTCCTACTCAAGGCGTCTGCAACAACATTGCCTTTCCCTGGATGGTACTTAATGGGGAAGTCAAAATCCTTGATCAACTCAAGCCACCTTCGTTGCCTCATATTCAACTCAGACTGCGTAAAGAGATACTGTAGACTCTGATGATCTGAATGCACTTCAAATGTCACGCCATACAAATAGTGTCTCCACATCTTCAACGCAAAAACGACGGCTGCTAACTCTAAATCATGTGTAGCATAATTCTTCTCGTGCTCCCGGAGTTGCCTCGAGCCATAGGCAATCACTTTGCCATGTTGCATCAAAACACATCCCAAACCGACTCGAGAAGCATCAGAGTAGATCATAAATCCTTCATGCCCATCCGGTAACGTCAAGACTAGAGCCGAAGTAAGCTTCTCCTTCAACATCTGGAAATGGCGTTCACAGTCATCCGTCCAAAGAAAAGGAACATTCTTCCTGGTCAGTTGAGTCAACGGGGCGGAAATCTTGGCAAAATCTTGAATAAATCGACGATAATAACCAGCCAATCCAAGAAAACTCCGTATCTCCGTCACTGTCTTCGGGCTGGGCCAACTCATCACTGCCTCAACTTTCGTCTGATCCACTGCCAACCCATCTCGTGAAATGGTATGACCAAGAAAAGCTACCTGCTCGAGCCAAAAATCACACTTCGACAACTTGGCATATAAGCGATGCTCTTTCAACAACTGCAAGGCTCGACGTAGATGTTCCTCATGCTCCTCTGGGGTCTTCGAATACACCAGAATATCATCAATAAAGACCACCACGAATCGATCCAGAAAAGGAGCGAAGATCCTGTTCATCAAAGCCATAAAGGCAGCAGGTGCATTGGTTAATCCAAATGGCATCACGAGGAACTCAAAGTGTCCATACCGTGTCCTGAAAGCAGTCTTCGCAATATCTTCCTCCTTCACCCGAAGTTGATGATACCCCGATCTTAGATCAATCTTGGAAAAATAAGCGGCACCTTGAAGTTGATCAAACAACTCATCAATACGCGGCAATGGGTATTTGTTCTTGATCGTGACTTTGTTCAATCGCCGGTGATCGATACACATCCGTAAGGTACCGTCCTTCTTCTTCACAAACAGCACTGGAGCTCCCCACGGTGACACACTCGGCCGTACGAAACCCTTCTCCAAAAGATCTTGCAGTTGCGTCTTCAATTCGAGTAACTCGGCAGGGGCCATACGATAAGGAGCTAAACTAATGGGTGCTGTACCGGGCACTAAATCGATCGCAAATTCTACATCTCGAACAGGGGGTAACTCGGGTACTTCCTCCGGAAATACATCCGGGAACTCACGTACTACCGGAATCTCGCCCAACTGCTTCACCTCCTTCTTCTCCGAGACAAAAGCAAGAAATCCTGCACAACCTCTGCGTATCAAACGATCCGCCTTGCATGCGGAGATGACACGCCTCGGGCATCTCTCCTGATTGCCCTCGAAACGAAACCCCTTCTCAAAATCGAAGTAAATCGTCCTGTTGTAACAGTTAACACAGGCACGATACCGCTAGCCAGTCCATTCCAAGGATCACATCGAAATCCAACATGGACAACAAGATCAAATCAACTGGCAACTGGCGACCTTCAATCATCACGTCGCACAGAGGGTAGTATACACTACACTCCACTCTCTTGCCCACAGGAGTGGACACTACTAACACATAGGGTAGCGGCTGAGGGGGTTGCGGTAACTGTTTCGCGAAACGAGGTGCAACATATGAACGCGTAGATCCCGAATCAAAAAGTGTATGTGCTTCAGCTCGGGCAATGAGAACTTTACCTTCCACCACTTTTGCATCTTCTGCATGATCATGGGAGGCTGCATACGCGCGAGCAGTCTGACGCTGTGGCTTCTGGCTCTGGCGAGACGGATGGGGGCTGTTCGAAGCTGCTGAACTGAGAGACTTGGATGACCCCATAGATCTAGATGACTGGAAAGTCCTGGTCTTCGGGCACTGAGCTATCTTATGCTCCATAGATCCGCAACTCAAACAAGCTCCGGACTTCTTCCAACACTTCTCCGTCGGATGTCCAAATCCACAAAACTCGCATCTGTTCCCGGAGAAACTCGAAGTTCCTTGCTTCCCTTTCCATTTCTTCTGAATCTGTCCCCTGGAACTCACTGGTGCACTCCTCTTGAAGTCCATAGCTCTCTCTGCTAGGTGGTTGGCTTCCGCAGCGTGTGCTCTATCGACCGCATCGTCAAAAGTAGCTGGTCTCTGAAAAGCAGTCACGAAATTCGCATATCTCGGATGCAGACCAGTAATAAAACGATTCACCTTCTTTTCCTCGGTATTGATCATGTCCTCAGCAAAATGGGACAACTGGGTAAAGCGGTGAATATACTCTGAAACGGTCAGCTGCTGCTGCTGTAAGGCCAGAAACTCAACCTCCTTCACACGACGAACATGAGCAGGAATGAACTTCCTTCTGAACTGTTTCTGGAATATCTCCCACACTGTTTCACTAGGCATGGTCAGATAGGCTGCACTGACACTCTTCCACCACGTCTTTGCTACTTCTCGAAACATCGAGGCCGTAAGCATGACTTTCTGCCGGTCATCACAAACGATGGTAGAGAAGAGATCTCCGGTATGCTCTAGCCACTGATCAGCCTTCAACGCATCTTCATTTCCATAGAATTCTGTGGCTCCACGTTTCCTGAATTTGTCGTACAACGCATTTGGATCGCTCTCCTTAGGTTGGATAACCACTTGCTGCTCTACCGGTTGCTGAACTGGCACTTGGCTCTGTCGGTCTACTAACGAAACGACCTGTGCCTGCAAAGAATGGATCGCCTGCAGCATAGTCAAGAAGCGCTCGTCGAAATTCACGAGTGGCTGTGGAGCGGCTGACCCACTCTCGTTATCTCCCTGATCATTGTTGTTGTGTGTTCCAGATCCCGATGCCATAGCCTGCAAAACACAAAAGTCAATCTGCTATCACACGAAGTACTCACACAAACTCACAAGCCAAGGGGACCCACACGACAGTCCAGAACTGGACTACGAAATCTCACCACGTCCTATATGCCTACATGCTTACACACTAAGATAGAGACAATGCCCTGAGAGAAAAAGCTCTGAGAGACAATGCTCTGATACCATACAATACGTATGTCACGACCCGAGCCCAGCGACCGGGGGTCAGAGAAAGTCTAACCAATGACACACGTACTCCCGTGCATGTACACCTAGACCCCGTCCAAGCATACACACACAAGGGATCATTCACACGTGCAAACAACTGTACGCGGAAGCTGTACGTATCAAGGCATACCACAATATTCCAAAAGACAGTGGGAGATTACAAAATAACATGAAGTGGCAATAACCAATACAAGAACATATGACCAAATAGTGGGCTTACAACGATCAAAAATCAATATACAGATATCACTCCAGCCCACATTACAATTACAGAAAAAGTCCCCTCAATAGACTCCAACACAAGGAATGGGGAAACCCAAAATGATGCAAACCGTACTCTGGAGGATGGATCAAGTCCACTCCTCTAGGCCGGAGGGGGCCTCGCAAGCCTCTCCTGGAGTCGGGTCGACCGACGCAGGATCGGGAGAGGGATCTGAGCCTGCAACACACAAGACAAACGCATAAGTACAACGACTTAGCAAAGTATAAGCCAACAAGAAGATAACACGAATTGTGTCGAATACTGAATAATACCGAACAATGATCATAATGCAAATGAATAAGCATGCTATCAGAATCATAAACAGGTAACAATCAAGTGGCTACTACATTGGCCATTTTCTCCCTTACGAGAGCAATCAGGATGAGAACACCAGCGACCGGGCCAGGGCACGCATGGGTCTCTAGTTCCCGGGGTCCGGAGTCCCAGGACAATTCACTCTGCAGAGGCAAACACTTAAACTAAACCAAAGTTAACCCCGTCGGGTATCCTAAGGCTGAGGCTCAGTAGTGCCAATACCAATCACAATCAATCGGATGATGCACCTCAATCAATCAATCAATCATGTCATATCACTTACGGATCTCGCATATCATACATAGCATACTGAACGAACAATAGGAAGTGCATCCCATAAACTGATACGGATACTGAATGCAATAACAAGACCGAATGCCGATAAGCAGTTACCAAGAACAATCTCAAGTACTAATAACAATTATGCAAGTACTCCAGTGGAGCAATGATAACAATGATACCAATACAACAATAGAATGGTTCCGCCCGGGCTTCGCTCTGGGGTTGCTGCATTTCCCACAGAATCGAGAGGTCCAGCGCAGAACACATAAGAGGGCATAACCGAAATCAATATGCTGCACAAATCAGAATGCTTATACGAATCAAGGTCAATTACAAGCCAATCCTACACTAATTATCCAGTGCTTCTAACCGTGCATGTTGATGTAGTTTTAAGTTGTTCGATGCACCATTGTCTAGTGTTGCAGTGTCAGGAGTGTGCACCGAAGTCCCTTAAACCAACACCCATGGGGAGGTGCTAAACAGCTGGATAACAAGCATGAATGATTCACAGCCCATGAGATCATTCATGTCATTCGGACATTTCCATTGGGCATCTTCAAGTTCGCTACATTCTAACGTGAGAGTCATACACGGTCTTTTGCTTAAACCTAATCCTTTTCATTCAATTCTCAGGGTTTCACGGTGTAGCCGTAGGTAACCTTACGGCTTAGCCGAGGCATCTTACGGCTTAGCCGTAATATACACTGCGGCTGAGCTGAGGTGCCCCAAATATCCATCCGGATTTACGGCTCAACCGTATTTTACTCTACGGCTCAGCCGTATCCTGGTCCACGGCTTAGCCGTAAGACAATGTACGGCTTAGATCAGGCTGGGCCGTAGAAGAATGGCAATTTGCCATCTTCCAGTTATTTTCAGATAACAGTCTGTACTGTTCTACGGTTAGGGTTACGGCTGGGTCTCGGCTTAGCCGTAAGCCATTTTACGGCTTAGCCGTAGCACATTTCACGGCGTAGCCGTGAGTGCACGGACTCATTTTCCCTGTAACAGGTACAGTCATACAACAACTGAACAAAACAACTGGAAACGGCAAGATAACAGCAGAATGGGCTTAAATAGGCTGTCTAACACTGAGAAATACAATGAAGCATAAAACACAACAATCAAATCACTATCAATCGGTGTTCACACATCTTGGGCTTATACTTGCCTCACGGACGAAATCCACACGCTGATTGGCTCAGTCCACGGGAATCACACACACTAACGAGCTCCTTTCTTCCTCCCTCAAGCAGTAGAAACAGAATTGGAGAAGGAGAGAAAGAGGGCTGGACCGAGAGAGACCAGCTGAGAGTGAAAGAGAACGATCGAGAGAGAAACAGGGAGTAGTTGGGATATTTATAACTTAATTTGAGCCAAATTTACAAACAAGCCCAATTAGTTAACACGATTATCAGTTTGAGTCAAATGACAGTCCAACGAGAGCAAACGAACTCATTCGAATCCAAGACAGTTACGAAGAACGACAAGCTCAACGAAATACACGCGATGACGTCAGAATGATGTAAAACTGACAAAGTCAATCAAAAGCCAAAATTACGAAAAAGGGCTCAAACTCCTTAGACCAAGTCAAACTCGACCCAAACGATCTCTCTACGACTCAAACAAAAAACAAACAAAATCAAAACACACTTAACGCGCAAATCACACGAAATTACTCGCTAACCCGGATCAACTCGGGTCGGAGTGTTACATCCTCCCCTACTTGGACATCATTCCGTCCTCGGAATGAACGCGTACCTGAGCAAAAAGGTAAGGATACTGACGCGCCATCTGATCTTCCAATTCCCACGTGGCTTCATCAGGTCCATGATGTTCCCAAAGTACCTTGACCCATCGAATAGTCCTCGTACGCAAGAGCTGTTCTCTGGTCCCAACAATACGGAGCGGGCGCTCAACGTATGACGCGTTAGGTTGCATTTGAATATCATCGTAACGAATCACGTGCGTCGGGTCTCGAACATACTTGCGAAGCATTGACACATGAAAGACGTCATGTACTCCAGAAAACTCCACGGGTAGAATCAGTCTGTACGCTAGATCGCCAATCCGGCTCTTGATCTCAAATGGACCCACATACCTTGGCGCTAACTTGCCTTTTTGACCGAACCGTACTGTACCTTTCATCGGTGAGACCTTCAAGAATACCCAATCTCCAACCTGAAATGTCAAGGTTCTTCTTCGCGTATCTGCATAGCTCTTCTGTCTCGATCGGGCAATCTTCAAATTGTCAATGACCTTCTGAACTTTCTCTGTAGTCTCAGCAATGATCGTCGGTCCGTGGAAACTCCTTGTTCCAACTTCTTCCCAGCAAACAGGACTTCTACATTTCCGCCCATATAAAGCTTCATAGGGTGCCATTCCAATACTCTCGTGGAAGCTATTGTTATACGCAAACTCACACAACGAGAGATGCAGATCCCATTCTTTCTCGAAACTCAGCACACTGGCCCGTAACATGTCCTCGAGCGTCTGAATAGTTCGTTCGGACTGTCCATCAGTCTGCGGGTGATACGCCGTACTGAAGCTCAACTTCGTTCCCATGGCCTCCTGAAATGCTCTCCAAAACGAAGAAACAAAGCGGCTATCTCGATCTGACACAATCGACACGGGCGTACCATGTAGTCTCACTATCTCATCGACGAACTTCTTCGCCATCTCGGAAAATGTCATGCCTTTCTTGAATGGAAGAAAATGGGCTGTCTTCGTCAATCTGTCCACGATCACCCAAATGGCACTGTTCTTCTTGCTCGTCAGGGGTAAACCCGAAACAAAGTCCATCGTAATGTGCTCCCATTTCCACTGGGGAATGTGCAATGGATGTAAGGAACCTGGAGGTCTCTGATGATCAGCTTTCACCTTTTGGCAAGTCAAACATCTGGCAACAAACCCAGCAATTTCTCTCTTCATGTTGTTCCACCAGAATGTGTCCTTGAGAGCTCGGTACATCTTCGTACTTCCAGGGTGCATAGAATAACGTGCATGGTGTGCTTCGGTCATCAAACTCTCCTTTAAAGCATCTACTGCTGGCACACATAACCTACTCCTGAAATACAAGACATCACCCTCCAAGCGGAAATCTGGTCGATCTGCAATGCTATCCCGGATTCGCTTCAACATCGCGTCCTCAAACTGCTGGTCCTTGATACGCTGAATGATGTCAGGCTGAAAGCTCACTGTACTGGCAAGTGTCAAACTGTTCTCCACCAATTGCAGTTCCACTGGCTGAGCATGCCTCACAAAATAAAGGCTATCCCAGGCTTGAAGAATCTCCGACTTCCTACTCAAGGCGTCTGCAACAACATTGCCTTTCCCTGGATGGTACTTAATGGGGAAGTCAAAATCCTTGATCAACTCAAGCCACCTTCGTTGCCTCATATTCAACTCAGACTGCGTAAAGAGATACTGTAGACTCTGATGATCTGAATGCACTTCAAATGTCACGCCATACAAATAGTGTCTCCACATCTTCAACGCAAAAACGACGGCTGCTAACTCTAAATCATGTGTAGCATAATTCTTCTCGTGCTCCCGGAGTTGCCTCGAGCCATAGGCAATCACTTTGCCATGTTGCATCAAAACACATCCCAAACCGACTCGAGAAGCATCAGAGTAGATCATAAATCCTTCATGCCCATCCGGTAACGTCAAGACTAGAGCCGAAGTAAGCTTCTCCTTCAACATCTGGAAATGGCGTTCACAGTCATCCGTCCAAAGAAAAGGAACATTCTTCCTGGTCAGTCGAGTCAACGGGGCGGAAATCTTGGCAAAATCTTGAATAAATCGACGATAATAACCAGCCAATCCAAGAAAACTCCGTATCTCCGTCACTGTCTTCGGGCTGGGCCAACTCATCACTGCCTCAACTTTCGTCTGATCCACTGCCAACCCATCTCGTGAAATGGTATGACCAAGAAAAGCTACCTGCTCGAGCCAAAAATCACACTTCGACAACTTGGCATATAAGCGATGCTCTTTCAACAACTGCAAGGCTCGACGTAGATGTTCCTCATGCTCCTCTGGGGTCTTCGAATACACCAGAATATCATCAATAAAGACCACCACGAATCGATCCAGAAAAGGAGCGAAGATCCTGTTCATCAAAGCCATAAAGGCAGCAGGTGCATTGGTTAATCCAAATGGCATCACGAGGAACTCAAAGTGTCCATACCGTGTCCTGAAAGCAGTCTTCGCAATATCTTCCTCCTTCACCCGAAGTTGATGATACCCCGATCTTAGATCAATCTTGGAAAAATAAGCGGCACCTTGAAGTTGATCAAACAACTCATCAATACGCGGCAATGGGTATTTGTTCTTGATCGTGACTTTGTTCAATCGCCGGTGATCGATACACATCCGTAAGGTACCGTCCTTCTTCTTCACAAACAGCACTGGAGCTCCCCACGGTGACACACTCGGCCGTACGAAACCCTTCTCCAAAAGATCTTGCAGTTGCGTCTTCAATTCGAGTAACTCGGCAGGGGCCATACGATAAGGAGCTAAACTAATGGGTGCTGTACCGGGCACTAAATCGATCGCAAATTCTACATCTCGAACAGGGGGTAACTCGGGTACTTCCTCCGGAAATACATCCGGGAACTCACGTACTACCGGAATCTCGCCCAACTGCTTCACCTCCTTCTTCTCCGAGACAAAAGCAAGAAATCCTGCACAACCTCTGCGTATCAAACGATCCGCCTTGCATGCGGAGATGACACGCCTCGGGCATCTCTCCTGATTGCCCTCGAAACGAAACCCCTTCTCAAAATCGAAGTAAATCGTCCTGTTGTAACAGTTAACACAGGCACGATACCGCTAGCCAGTCCATTCCAAGGATCACATCGAAATCCAACATGGACAACAAGATCAAATCAACTGGCAACTGGCGACCTTCAATCATCACGTCGCACAGAGGGTAGTATACACTACACTCCACTCTCTTGCCCACAGGAGTGGACACTACTAACACATAGGGTAGCGGCTGAGGGGGTTGCGGTAACTGTTTCGCGAAACGAGGTGCAACATATGAACGCGTAGATCCCGAATCAAAAAGTGTATGTGCTTCAGCTCGGGCAATGAGAACTTTACCTTCCACCACTTTTGCATCTTCTGCATGATCATGGGAGGCTGCATACGCGCGAGCAGTCTGACGCTGTGGCTTCTGGCTCTGGCGAGACGGATGGGGGCTGTTCGAAGCTGCTGAACTGAGAGACTTGGATGACCCCATAGATCTAGATGACTGGAAAGTCCTGGTCTTCGGGCACTGAGCTATCTTATGCTCCATAGATCCGCAACTCAAACAAGCTCCGGACTTCTTCCAACACTTCTCCGTCGGATGTCCAAATCCACAAAACTCGCATCTGTTCCCGGAGAAACTCGAAGTTCCTTGCTTCCCTTTCCATTTCTTCTGAATCTGTCCCCTGGAACTCACTGGTGCACTCCTCTTGAAGTCCATAGCTCTCTCTGCTAGGTGGTTGGCTTCCGCAGCGTGTGCTCTATCGACCGCATCGTCAAAAGTAGCTGGTCTCTGAAAAGCAGTCACGAAATTCGCATATCTCGGATGCAGACCAGTAATAAAACGATTCACCTTCTTTTCCTCGGTATTGATCATGTCCTCAGCAAAATGGGACAACTGGGTAAAGCGGTGAATATACTCTGAAACGGTCAGCTGCTGCTGCTGTAAGGCCAGAAACTCAACCTCCTTCACACGACGAACATGAGCAGGAATGAACTTCCTTCTGAACTGTTTCTGGAATATCTCCCACACTGTTTCACTAGGCATGGTCAGATAGGCTGCACTGACACTCTTCCACCACGTCTTTGCTACTTCTCGAAACATCGAGGCCGTAAGCATGACTTTCTGCCGGTCATCACAAACGATGGTAGAGAAGAGATCTCCGGTATGCTCTAGCCACTGATCAGCCTTCAACGCATCTTCATTTCCATAGAATTCTGTGGCTCCACGTTTCCTGAATTTGTCGTACAACGCATTTGGATCGCTCTCCTTAGGTTGGATAACCACTTGCTGCTCTACCGGTTGCTGAACTGGCACTTGGCTCTGTCGGTCTACTAACGAAACGACCTGTGCCTGCAAAGAATGGATCGCCTGCAGCATAGTCAAGAAGCGCTCGTCGAAATTCACGAGTGGCTGTGGAGCGGCTGACCCACTCTCGTTATCTCCCTGATCATTGTTGTTGTGTGTTCCAGATCCCGATGCCATAGCCTGCAAAACACAAAAGTCAATCTGCTATCACACGAAGTACTCACACAAACTCACAAGCCAAGGGGACCCACACGACAGTCCAGAACTGGACTACGAAATCTCACCACGTCCTATATGCCTACATGCTTACACACTAAGATAGAGACAATGCCCTGAGAGACAAAGCTCTGAGAGACAATGCTCTGATACCATACAATACGTATGTCACGACCCGAGCCCAGGGACCGGGGGTCAGAGAAAGTCTAACCAATGACACACGTACTCCCGTGCATGTACACCTAGACCCCGTCCAAGCATACACACACAAGGGATCATTCACACGTGCAAACAACTGTACGCGGAAGCTGTACGTATCAAGGCATACCACAATATTCCAAAAGACAGTGGGAGATTACAAAATAACATGAAGTGGCAATAACCAATACAAGAACATATGACCAAATAGTGGGCTTACAACGATCAAAAATCAATATACAGATATCACTCCAGCCCACATTACAATTACAGAAAAAGTCCCCTCAATAGACTCCAACACAAGGAATGGGGAAACCCAAAATGATGCAAACCGTACTCTGGAGGATGGATCAAGTCCACTCCTCTAGGCCGGAGGGGGCCTCGCAAGCCTCTCCTGGAGTCGGGTCGACCGACGCAGGATCGGGAGAGGGATCTGAGCCTGCAACACACAAGACAAACGCATAAGTACAACGACTTAGCAAAGTATAAGCCAACAAGAAGATAACACGAATTGTGTCGAATACTGAATAATACCGAACAATGATCATAATGCAAATGAATAAGCATGCTATCAGAATCATAAACAGGTAACAATCAAGTGGCTACTACATTGGCCATTTTCTCCCTTACGAGAGCAATCAGGATGAGAACACCAGCGACCGGGCCAGGGCACGCATGGGTCTCTAGTTCCCGGGGTCCGGAGTCCCAGGACAATTCACTCTGCAGAGGCAAACACTTAAACTAAACCAAAGTTAACCCCGTCGGGTATCCTAAGGCTGAGGCTCAGTAGTGCCAATACCAATCACAATCAATCGGATGATGCACCTCAATCAATCAATCAATCATGTCATATCACTTACGGATCTCGCATATCATACATAGCATACTGAACGAACAATAGGAAGTGCATCCCATAAACTGATACGGATACTGAATGCAATAACAAGACCGAATGCCGATAAGCAGTTACCAAGAACAATCTCAAGTACTAATAACAATTATGCAAGTACTCCAGTGGAGCAATGATAACAATGATACCAATACAACAATAGAATGGTTCCGCCCGGGCTTCGCTCTGGGGTTGCTGCATTTCCCACAGAATCGAGAGGTCCAGCGCAGAACACATAAGAGGGCATAACCGAAATCAATATGCTGCACAAATCAGAATGCTTATACGAATCAAGGTCAATTACAAGCCAATCCTACACTAATTATCCAGTGCTTCTAACCGTGCATGTTGATGTAGTTTTAAGTTGTTCGATGCACCATTGTCTAGTGTTGCAGTGTCAGGAGTGTGCACCGAAGTCCCTTAAACCAACACCCATGGGGAGGTGCTAAACAGCTGGATAACAAGCATGAATGATTCACAGCCCATGAGATCATTCATGTCATTCGGACATTTCCATTGGGCATCTTCAAGTTCGCTACATTCTAACGTGAGAGTCATACACGGTCTTTTGCTTAAACCTAATCCTTTTCATTCAATTCTCAGGGTTTCACGGTGTAGCCGTAGGTAACCTTACGGCTTAGCCGAGGCATCTTACGGCTTAGCCGTAATATACACTGCGGCTGAGCTGAGGTGCACCAAATATCCATCCGGATTTACGGCTCAACCGTATTTTACTCTACGGCTCAGCCGTATCCTGGTCCACGGCTTAGCCGTAAGACAATGTACGGCTTAGATCAGGCTGGGCCGTAGAAGAATGGCAATTTGCCATCTTCCAGTTATTTTCAGATAACAGTCTGTACTGTTCTACGGTTAGGGTTACGGCTGGGTCTCGGCTTAGCCGTAAGCCATTTTACGGCTTAGCCGTAGCACATTTCACGGCGTAGCCGTGAGTGCACGGACTCATTTTCCCTGTAACAGGTACAGTCATACAACAACTGAACAAAACAACTGGAAACGGCAAGATAACAGCAGAATGGGCTTAAATAGGCTGTCTAACACTGAGAAATACAATGAAGCATAAAACACAACAATCAAATCACTATCAATCGGTGTTCACACATCTTGGGCTTATACTTGCCTCACGGACGAAATCCACACGCTGATTGGCTCAGTCCACGGGAATCACACAGACTAACGAGCTCCTTTCTTCCTCCCTCAAGCAGTAGAAACAGAATTGGAGAAGGAGAGAAAGAGGGCTGGACCGAGAGAGACCAGCTGAGAGTGAGAGAGAACGATCGAGAGAGAAACAGGGAGTAGTTGGGATATTTATAACTTAATTTGAGCCAAATTTACAAACAAGCCCAATTAGTTAACACGATTATCAGTTTGAGTCAAATGACGGTCCAACGAGAGCAAACGAACTCATTCGAATCCAAGACAGTTACGAAGAACGACAAGCTCAACGAAATACACGCGATGACGTCAGAATGATGTAAAACTGACAAAGTCAATCAAAAGCCAAAATTACGAAAAAGGGCTCAAACTCCTTAGACCAAGTCAAACTCGACCCAAACGATCTCTCTACGACTCAAACAAAAAACAAACAAAATCAAAACACACTTAACGCGCAAATCACACGAAATTACTCGCTAACCCGGATCAACTCGGGTCGGAGTGTTACAGCATGTAAAGACATTTTGTTGACATTTGCCCACTAAGGTTAAACTTGCAAAGCATCATGTTATTACTAATCTCACGTGTGACTTTTGTATGATTGAAAATGAAGATGATATACATGCTTTGTTCTCTTGTCCTCGTGCGCATCGGGTGAGGAGGGATTATCTTCCTAGCATAGAATTTAGTCAGATAGCACAGCATATCTTTGGTTTGTTTGCTGGGAATATAGCTGAAAAGGCTTAAAAATTTTATTTAGAACTCTTATTTACAATAACGTGGGGATTATGAAACAGAAGAAAGTACTTCAGTCATAATGGTGAGATTTTAGACCCGTGGCTAGTTGTAGACCAGGCGATGATATTAATACAAGTTTTTAAATATATAAGTACGCATAATAGGTGCTCCAAAATATAGAAAATTCTACCAAAAGGAGAACTCAAACTTAATGTGGATGGTGCACTGTTTGACAAAATCCAAAAGGCAGATGTTGGTGTTATTCTTAGATATAAGATGGGTAATGTGATCATGGCCATGAGCAAAATAGAAAATTGGGTGGAAATTGCCGATGACATTGAAGCTTTGGCAGCATTGAGAGGACTTTAAATGATTTGCTGCGTTAGGGGTGTGAGATGTCATTTTAGAAAGAGATTCATTATGGACGATGAATGCGTTGAAATCTTCAATTCCAAATATATCAAGACTTGGTCCTTTGTTCAAGGAGATCAAGTTTTGTTAAATCCTTTTAGTGGCTTTAAAGTACATCACGTAGGTGGAGATGGGAATAAAATGGCTCATAAGTTGGTTAGGCATGCTTAGTATGTTTATGATATGGTGGTTTGGTGGTATTATACCCCAATCTGAAGTAAGCAATACGTAATTGTTGATTCTTCATTCGCTTCTTAATAATATCTTGGAGAGTCTTTCTATATATACAAAAAAAATTTCTATTGTTATCCTCTAGCACGAAACCTATATAGCATGCATGAGTATTTACTACAAAAGCAAAAAAAGAAATAAAACATACAGCACATTTTACTTATCATAATATGAGATAATAGAAATCTAACATCCCAAACGAAGTCACTTGAATTGTCTATAAGGCTGCATTTAATTAGATGGTTAAAAAATGTCCAACAAATACAATAATCACTAGTCAAGTTAATTATACCTTCTCATATTCATTCTATGAAATTGGTTGCAAAGATAGGCCTTTGGGACATTGAGTTTGAAGGAAATTCATTGCTGGTTATCAAAGCTATGCAAAGTTGCAAACTTGATCTCTCAAACATTGGGTGTGTAGTTGATGATATAAAAGCATCACTTTAGATATTTCGATATTGGAGTTTCTTCCATATTGAGAGAGAGAGAGTAATAAGGTTACACACGAATTAGTTAGATTTGCAAAAAATATTAATAATGAATACATTTGATTTGATTAGAAGAAGTGCCTTCTTCCATAGGGAGGTTGTGAGAGCTTATGTTCCTTATTATTATTAATTTTTTTAAAGAAAGTTAACCCTCTTACTTATGGGCCCACCAATGGTGCGGTCATTGGTAAAAACGAAAGATGCCGGCAGAGGTTCTCTCCTGTCGTAATTCTACGCGCGGCTAAAACCAAACCACATTCATAATCCATCCCGTTTCAGGCGTTGTTTTGGTTTTTATCTATCCCTTTTTAATCTCGTTTGCCATCTGTTTTCCGTTCCGTTTTCTACCAACATCACCCTAAAAACGCCTGAATAGAAAATCTAGGGTTCCGTTTCTCCCTCCTTTCTTTTCTCCCTCCACACCCTCCTCTCTTCTCCAACCTTCCCCCAAAAACCCTTGGGTTTCTTCTTTCTCCTCCCCAATTCCCAGCTAAGACTCTCTTCCAATCTTCAGCAAGTTGCAGTCCAAGCTCTGAATGGCGTTTCAGCTCAAAATCAGGTTGGTTTCTTGTTTCTCTAAATTTTCTGCCGCTTACAACTGCAAAAGATGCTTATGATTGTTTCTTCTTCTTCTTGAGATTTGGGTCTTGAATCTCTCATGTTTTTCCTGTAGCTTCTAACCTAAAGTTTTGGTTTTTAATCTTAGTCTATCAAAGTAGAGTGGGTTGGGTTTGTAATTGGTATAGTGCAGCAGAATTTGACAAGGTCTCAAATTGATGGGATGAAGTTAAGATGGTGATGGTGGTGGTGGTGGTAGTGGTAGTGATGATGGTGATGAGTAGAGTTGGGTAAAGCTGCATTTGAATCCACCCCAACATATGGTATGATGTTGGGGAACATGAATAGATTAAGTGGAAATTCTTGTCATGCATGGTTGGGATTATCAATGGCATGTCAGTGCTAGCTTGGTTGAGGTGCCGATAAAGTCACTCTCTTTGATATAGTTCACTGCCCCTTGATGGGATTTTGGAGAGTACGTCTCTGTGTAGCGCCCTGAATAACATGGGGTCTGTTTCGCCTTTGGTGATGGAATTTCCTCCTTTATATGGATGTCCAAAAAGCAAGGTGCTTTCTGCTGATTAGACAGGAGGGTGCTTCTATTTATGATGCCCATCAAAGAATGCTCTTAACCCTAGTTCATGATGTGTCTGAAATCTGAATGTCTTTCTTCTAGTTTCTCCTAGAGTAGGATCTGATTGAACTCAGCCAGTTCGGGCTAAACCTGAAGCTGCCCCTAGTGACCCAAACAGTTTCCAAATTAGTTGCTCTTTTATTGTTCTTTGCTAAATTTGTTATTGTGTTTTATAGTTGTAGCCAGATGCACATTGATGGCTTAGGTTAAAGTTGATGGAAAACAATTGTGTATTATGCGGGTCCTTGCTTATTCAAGATGGTGTTTTATGGGATTGGTTGTTTCCTTAAGAAAATGATTGGCGTGAAATCTACCTTGGAGTCACGAGGCCATGATCCTTTGGCAAGAGGCCAGGGCCTTACCTTCTCAATAAATGCCATTTTCGAAACCTCTTTCGTGTGAGTCCTGAATACGTGGGCATGACAGTTTTGTATTCTACATGAGAGCTCATTGCCTATTTTTGTTGCATAATTGATAAGAGAACCAAGTTGGTCCCGTGCACCCATTCTATTGATTCACCATTATATTATGAAAAAGGGAAAAAAGAATATAAATTTTCTCTGTTATTTAATTGGTGGTGTGCTCCTGCTGAGGCCTTGAAGACCATTTCTTCTATCTGGAAGCCAAATTGGAGGTGCTGCAACCTTGGGGCATGGGGTTTAAACTAAAGAGGACCTCTCAACATGATTAAGTTTTGCAAAATCTGTAAGAACGGTAATATCATTTCAAGGGGCCTTTTGTTCGATTATGGGAGCATTATTATCATCCTCGGCACCTTTGATTGCATGCATTAAAACCCAGTATAGAGGGTCATTAGATTGAAGTTTGAAGTTTCAACATTCTTGCAACTGCCAATGGGTGTCGTAGCAACATTATGTAAGATGTTTTAGTTGCTGTGGGACTTTCCGACTGGGTACTTTTGAAGTCTTTAAATAGACAAGAACCTATAGCCAATTGGGGGAGGTGCTCATTGTTGCAATGATGGGTTTGCAGGTTTGAGCCACACTTCTCAATAAAATTTTCTAAATTTTTGCCCTCTTCAGTTAATCTAATATACAAGATTGGGAATGCCATGACATCCTGTAAGTGCTGGTTTGTCTTGATTACTGGTATTGAAGAGAATTACTTTGACTAAAATCATCTTGGGCTACTGCTTATTCATTTGGATTTCATGTATAAACACTTGCTGGGTTTTTGTAAATAGAGCATTAAAACTTCTATTTTGGACTTTTCGTAGATGTGAGATCGAGCTTGAGATTTTGAATCAGGGTTCCTCTGGCTCTTTGATTCACATCCATTGTTGTAAGCGAACTTTGCTTGAGCTAGTATTAAATTTCATTAAACCCACTTGATCTCCTACCAATAATCTTAAATGAGTCCCATGCGTAGATGACTCCCATGCGTAAATGACTTCCATTAACATAAGCTGCATGTTTGTTTGGGCTGGAAACCTTTCAGATGGGTACTTGACCAATAGTGACTTTTTACTTTCATGGGGCCCATAAAAACATCAAAATTTTTTTATTCATGTGGGTTCCCAAATCACGATCTGAACTGTCTACCTTCTTGAGAAGGCGAAAAATGGTCATGGGGGGTCAAATTTCATTTCTAAGACTAAATCCATCATTGATTTTGAGATATGTGTAAAAAAAGGTCCAGACCATTAGATATACCATTTCGGACTTTTATGGACCCCTTAATCATGATCCGAACTGTTCATCTTCTTAGAAGGCTAAAAATGTTTGGGGTCAAAATTCATGTCCTGATTCATCATGTATTTTGAGAAATTTGGGGAAAACTTCCCAAAAGTGAAAATACACATTGAACCATTAGATGTACTCAGATTCACATGTGGAAATGGTGATTTTGACAAACATGGGAATTTGTTTCATGTGTATCATTTGCATAAGCAAATGATTCACACGTGTAATTGACAAATGATCCCTTAAAAAATTAAAAATTACCCAAATATGACTCGTGTACTTGTTCATCTGTTTGTATGTTATACGCTGTCGGACCAAATCACCCTTAGGCTTCATGTAGAGCTGTCTGCAGGCCAGACTCTGACAATAATGTGCACCTCTATCTCATTTTTTGACTTTAGGAATTAAAGACCTCTATCTCGTTTCTCGACTCTAGGAACTAAGGATATGTGTTTGCAACCAGCATGATTTTTGTCATGCACATCATCTCACCTGGCCTTTCACCAGTGGGCTTTTATTCTATTTTATGTATCTTTATGGGTCATTTCTTGCATTTCTTCTCTTCTCACCTAATTTTTCCTCTGAATAGGTAAGGAAGTCGTTCTTTTGCAGTTTCTTAATAGTTTACTGCATGAATTTCTTCTGTTCATTTTAGCTTGCTAATTTGATCTTAGAAAATTGTGTTGGCTCAGGGATCGTCTATTTATATGAAGAGTTGTAAGTAGGCAGGATGACCAACGCTTTCAATGGCCAGATACTAGCTGAGAAGCTTTCAAAGCTCAACAATTCTCAGCAAAGCATTGAGAGTATCCTTAAATTGCACTTCCTTGTCTTTCAGTTGATGCTGCTTTCGTGGAAAATTCTAAAACAAGTTTACATGAATAATCTGCTAATCATTTTCAGTGTTTCTTTAGTCTATGTTGGATTTGTAGAGTGTGTGAGTCTTGAGCATGGGTGTTGTAAGGGCATTTGACTCAGGTTTGGTGTTGTTGGTCGGAGCCCATCTTGGACTTCCCTGTTCCTTGCTCTTGATTTTTGGTTTAATTAAAATTAGTTATTTTTCAAATAATGGGTAATGGGAACCTTTCTTGGAGAAAAGACTGAAGAAAAAATAACAAAGAAACTCAAAAAGCTTATTGGTTTCACTTAATGTACTTTCTCTTTATGCTTGTGGCCTCGTAGTTGCAGTCAAAGTTACTTCAGTGTCGTTATCAACAACAAAAAAAAAGTTTCTTCAGTGTCATTGAAGCATGACTGTATGTGTGTTTTTCTCTGGTCATATAATTTATCATTAACTCATCACCAGCACTGTCTCATTGGTGTATTTATCATCGGAAGAAAGCTAAGCAGGTTGTTGAAACATGGGAGAAGCTCTTCAATGGCTCCCAGAAGGAGCAACGAGTCCCTTTTCTATATTTGGCAAATGACATCTTACAAAACAGTAGGCGTAAAGGAAGTGAATTTGTTCATGAATTCTGGAAGGTCCTCCCTGCTGCTCTCAAGGTTGTTTCTGAGAATGGTGATGACTATGGAAAGAATGTGGTCACCAGACTGGTAAGCATTTGATTTTTTTTTTTTTTTTTGCTCAGGTAATATTCATGCACTCCACAAACTCAAGCCACCCAGTGTTAACATAGGCCCAAGTCCATTCTACACATTAGGTATATGCCCAAGCCCAGGCACAATTGTACATTCAATGGGGTTTGACCGACTTTCCAATTAGGACCATATGAGTTGTGCAGGAATCTTCACATTCCTTATTTTGTCCTTTTAGATGAAATTGTACAGATCGTAATTTGAATGATGAGAGCCTTGATTTTGGTAATTAGACGTATATAAAAGGAGAAGGATGAATCACAAGGATCATCCAATTGTCACCAATTATTCTCTCAGTTTTCGGCATCATTGCTTTTCCTATTTTCATGAGATGGTATCAGATCCTTGTCCAACATGCCTAGGGATTGGTCCTTGATTGTATCTGTGGATAAGGAGATCACTGGTTGTCTCCTAGGATATCTAGTATGGACAAGATTGATAGTTTTTAGGGTAATTATTTTTTTCCATTGCAAGTGCATTAATTAATTCCCCTTTAATTAAGGTAGTCTAGATGTTTGGGATTCTTTTTTTGTTTTTTGGGATCGAAATGTACATCATATTGTCAACATCCAGACCTTTGTATGTTGGTTAGGCATACCCTCTTCCATCGAGGAGGAATATGGTTCGTGCGCTAGTCTAGTCTCCAAATAACATTATGTTACCCCTTCCAGCCAGTTGGTGGCTAAATCCAATGCCTTCTTCCCCAAACAAAGAAGGAAGGATGTTGAAAGAAAATCTCAGTGTCATTTTCAAGGTTCTCCTTCTGTCTATGAGCATTCCTTCTAGTTGAGTGTTTAAATGGTGATCCTGGCAGCTCTTCCTTGCCTAAAATCTTACTACTATCGGTTGTCTAATATTTGTTTTCTAATTTAGTAATCATGCATATTACATCTTTTAGGTTGATATATGGGAAGAAAGGAAAGTGTTCGGATCTCGTGGCAAGAGCCTTAAAGATGAAATGCTTGATAAAGATCCTCCTCCTCTCTTGGAAAACAATGGAAAGAGCTCACAGTCACAATCCATGAAAATAGTGAAGAAGGATGCTCATTCAATAAGATTAGTAAGAACTTGTTCCCTCAAATTTTATTCTAAACTGCCTTTACAGATGTTATATGTATTTATACCCACTTTTGAACAAAAGTTATAAATGATATTATAGTTTTGATGGGTGTTCACCTCAAATCCAGAAATTGGCTGTTGGAAGTACGCCGGAGAAAATAATTACAGCATTTCAATCTGTACATGATGAACATGTCAATGAAGACACTGTTTTAAACAAATGTAAGGCAGTTGTTCGTCGTGTGGGAAAGACGGAGAAAGATGTTGAAGATGCCAGTATTCATGGTAAGACCAAGCCTATTGAGATTCCTTATCTTTCTACAATATATTGATAAAATAAAGCTTCTAATGCTATGGATCACGTACTGGCAATTCTGGAATATGCTGGAATTAAGACTGTTACGTTTCTTTAATTTGTCTGAAACCATTCAGTTGCTTATTGACTCATTGAATGTTGGATGCAGTTTGTTCTCTTGTGATTTTGCAATAGGCAAATCCTTTTACCATTGAAAGAAAAAGTCAAATTCTTTTAGGATTCCCCTAATCCTTAATCATTGGAGGTTGTTTTTCTTTAATAGTTTTCTTTGATGGGACCCAAAGATGGATGGAGTCTTCACACATTCACAACAGATGCTCGGCCTTTGGAGCATCATCTTTGGTGGCCCAAAGAGTCTTCGCACAAGTGGAAACATTTTCTTAAAGCAACCATAATAATATGAGAATTAAGAAGAGAGAAATTTTCATTGATCCAATGATAAATTGCAGAGTATTAATGGGACAATTTCTGGAGGGGAGATCAAACCTGCCTATTAGGACCTAGATAAGATTCCCCTTTTCCCTCTATGAAGTAATTACATGCCATTCTAATGGTGCTTATTATCCTTTCTTTCATCGATTACCACGGAAAGATGCACCAGGCTAAGATCTGGCCCCTTCATGGGCAGCCCCATCCTGTTGGGTCAACACACAGGCCCAACTGGCCTATTCTGCCAGCCCATTTAATAGGGGTTGGAAGTCTACGGAGGTTTCCCTATTTTCTAGTATTTATATCAATTAGTTGTTTCTTGTTTTAAGAGATTCTAAATTCCAGGAGATAATCTAGGAAGTGTGGTAGACCATGGGTATGTCTTGCATCAAATTCCAACTTAGCAAGGTTGGTCAAATGAGAATTGAACAACGCACCAGTATTTTGGTGTGATGCTGTAATGGTCCTGTATCACCAAACTATTGCTAAAATCTCTGGTCATATCAACTGATATTCCAAAATATTGGTCTCACCTTATATTTTGAAAATATTGGCCATATGGGGATGCACTTGCAGAAAAAAGAAAAGAAAAAAAAGAAAAAAGACGAAGAAGATAAGATGAGGACATGCAGTTGCAGAAAAAGGGAAAAAAAGAAAAGAAGAGATGATGATGCAGTTGAGAGAGAGTAACTGCATGTCGCTTGCTTCTTCTTCTTGGTTGTCTCTTCATCTTCTTTCCACTTCTCTCCTCTCTAGCCTCTTCCTCTTCATTCCCTTCTTTTTCCTTTCCCTATCTGCCAGTGAGCCTTTCTCTGTTCGTGAGCTAACGAAATGGGAAAAGCCATTTTCAATTTTGCTTGTTATTCTTTTGTTCCACTTAGCAAAATTGTAGGCTCTAAAAGGGGGCTCATTTATTAAAAATCTTAATCAATCAAAATAAATGCTCAGGGTGTGGCCTAATTTCACCCAATCAGAAATGGTCCTACTGTTAGATTAATTATATACTTATCAAATCAATTTGACAATTGGCACATCTCTTATTAAAATTGGGTCCTTAATAAATGCTCCCCCTTGAAATGAGTCCTCAACAAAATTTAATCAAATTTGAATAGGGCCTACTTTTAGATAAGTTTCTTGTAACTCAGTGAATAAAATATTAAAAAAATCAAACATTTTTTAGTTTTAATCTAATCATGGCCCAATTCCTTGGGGTTTATCAGTACTTTCTTTCTTATTTTCTTTCTTTCTTTCTTTCTTGTTCTTCTTTTTAAAACCCAATTCCTTGGAGTATCAGGACTTTCGTTCTTTCTTTCTTCTTCTTCTTCTTCTTCTTAAAAAAACTTGTATCTCTATAATAGGCCCACTTATGGACTAATGTAGAAACTAAATCACTAAAAAAAGTCTCCTTTTGGGCGTCAACAGATTTTATTCCAATATTAGTTGGGCATGATGTCATTTTGATAACTTATACAAATGTCAATAAATTATTTAAAAGAATTAAAGTTTATTATGCTGGTCAATATGGGATTGATGGATTTATAAATATAAAGATGGGCCCAAATATTAAACACCAAAACTAACAAATTTAACATTGAAAGATTAACGTTGCAACTTAGGGTGGCCAATATTTTGATATATTGTGTGTAATAAAGAAAAAAAAATTCTAGCATTTTCCAATATTTTGAATTTTTTGGTGTTTTTTCAAAATCATTTGAAGTCGAAAAAATTCACACTGTGACAGGCTACGATGACCGCAAATTGTGACGTGATGACACGTCGTATCGCTTTCGGGTCGATCAAGATAGTGACTACGATTTGGAACCATGGTATTGACTCCTTTGGAGAGAAATACCTTCATTACTTCAATAAAGTTTTTACTACCAGTCTCATGCATTGATGAAGAGGGAGGGTTGCGTTAGGGAGTTTAACAGCTAGCATAAAATTGTCACAACCCAAACATGAAATAGTTTCTCTTGATTATGAGTGTTTGACTTTAATTGTTGGTGCTCTGTGTTTGGAACCTATTGAATGATGCCGCCAAGCCCAATTAATTTTACCATTTTACCCTTATTAATTTCCAAGACTATCCTAATAGAATCTATACCCTTTTTGTCTTACTTTCCTTTCCACTCTAGGAGAATCCATCCTCTCTCAATTGCTAATCCAGCAACGCTCTCAAGTCATATGCTTCCATTATCCTTATCCTTATAATCAACTCAAATCTTGTGTTTCCTAATCAAATCTAAATCTCCTACATATTTGTAAAAATGGTATTATCCTCTTATTAGTGTTTTGTGGCTATTGAAATGTAGGCCTCTAAGTAGATGGTTAGGATCTTCCATCCTTGAACATTTCGATCAATGGTTTGGATCATGACTTTGTTTCTTTTTTCAATTTTTTTCCTTGTGTTTTCTTTTGTCATGGTGGATAAGTTTTTGCTGACCCATGTTCGAAACTTTCTTAATATCTGAAATTAAGTGATGGAATTCATAGTTTTTAAAATTGAAATCGTATCGCAAATTGGTCGTACCCTTGAATCAAATCGTATCGCAAATCGGTCGTACCCTTGATTTTTTTATTTTTCTAGTAAAAATAAAAAAATTAAAAATAAAAATAATTATTCATAATCATCCATTTTTCTCATTTATAATTATAAATACAATAAGAAGTAACTCTATCATACAATCATATCAAGAACATCATGATATATATTAATATATAATGAAAAATAGTTAAATGAGCTTAAGGTATTAATATATATTTATCTTTAAATAAAAATAAAATCCAAACCATCAATTTTACACGGTAGGATATCTTTTTAAGTTAAAAAAGTGTTCATGAAAAAAAAAACCAAATTAGATTAAAAAGAAAAAGATATGGATGAGCACCATATATAGAGTCTAATTCTTTAATTAAATACATGTTCTTTATTCATCTTTAAAACCTCATCAAAGCAGCAAAAAGTTCTTAGGCGGTTTCTTTAACTACTAAATAATATTTTAAAAATAAAAGTGCTACAAGGAGAGAATAAAGAAAGGAGAAAAGGTGAAAGATTATTAATATTAACTTATTGGTTTTAGGTATTCTTGCTTAGCCGAATCACTTGAATCGTAATATTCGATCAAACAAGTGTGGAATTATAGGATTCACACTTTAATCCTAAGATTCATTTGTAAATGGGTTTGTTGGATAGATATGAATCATTTTTCATAAAATTTGGATTCGGGATATGAATTGTAGGGTTTTGACTTTTGATAACTATGGATGGATGGATTCGATTTCCATTCAATGTTGTTATTGGGTTATGATTAATCAAAAGAGCATATGGCCCACTAATCAGAGTGTCCAAACCCATCTATGCGGCCCAAGGCACAAATCAAGGATCCTAATATCTATCATTGAATTTAATCACAAACTGTATGCAATTAATATAGCTATCAAACTCAGATGTCCTAAGCTAAAGTGTTAGAATCATCTCATGTTAGTGATATTTCCAAATCTATGTCTCCCCGTTATTTTGATTGTCATGTGTTAGGTGGACCCCATGGGAGCTAGCAATTTCTCTAAGACATTTGTAGTCAGTGGTGGAATTGCATCCCTGAAAATTAACATTCAAGCAAAGATGATCATAGTCATCCTTTGGCTGCTTTTTTATGGGCCATTGCTATATCTATTCTCAACTGTCAGTCACAAGGCCACCTATTTAAATTCACTATCATAGGCCTTCTTCACCCCCATAATTTTTTGAATGAGCAAAGACCGGCAGGTGGTTGCATGCAGGCCCAACATAAATGTCAGTCATTCCATTTGAATTCAAACAATAAAACCTTCTATTAATACAAAAGGGGGCTGTAGGGATGTCAAACAGGCTATCCATGCTATGGGCCAGCGTGTGTAAATATATCTAAAAAATATAGTTAAAATTACTATTTAATTTAAAAAATAATTTTTTGGCTTGTCTAGCCCTGCCATCCATCGCCACAGCATGGCCTGGCTTTGGATAAACACAACATTGTTTAAAATCACGGTTGCCATCTCCATTGAGGTTGACCCTGAAAACCATTATGAAGCGGCATCACTTTGTGGTTCGCGGTCCATAGTGGTGCACTTTTTTTTTTTTACTAAAGAACTGAAAAATTATCCAAAAAATCCATAATATTATAAAATGCTAGAAAGCAATTTTTTTCCCATTTAAAAGCAAAATATCAGTCCCCCTCAGTTATAACATCCAATATTGATGTTGCCTAATCTTTCAGTGTTAAATATGTAATGTTTTGGTTTCAATATTTTGCCCCATCCTCAAATTAATAGATCCATCAATGTATTTCTTAGTCAAAATCGAAACCGCTAAAAAATAAGTGTATGAAGGATTAAGTTGAAAAAAGTGAAATGGAGGCCACCAGTCAAAAAGGTTCAATTGGGCCCCATATTTTTTTAAATAAAAGGGGGACATGAACTTTTTTTTAATGTTTTTTAAGAAAGAGGCCTACAAATAATCGTGTGGCAGCCTCACATGGTGAGAGAAGATCCTTGAAAAGGGCAATTTCCCCTTTTGGTGGTGATGGAGACGAAACAAGTGGGGGGAGGGAAAGAAGAAGGAAGAGAGGAGAGGAGAAGAAGGGAGGAAGAGGGAAAGGAGAAGAAAAAGGGAAAGCAGAGAAGAAGGGGAGGCAACGGCAGCATGCAGCGGTTTGCTAGCAGGTGGTATTGGCAGAGTGCAGGCAGTTGGAGTTCTACCACTCCAGGTAATCTGTGTGCCCGTTTGGCGAGGCTACAACTAAGCTTTTCTTCATTTTTCTGTAACTGAATCCTCATAAAACCAATATTTTTAGAATATCGGCTGATATATCAGCCACTAAGACATGGTCATGGCCACATCTTTTTTAAAACCCTAAACATCCTGTTTGACACTGGCGAGGTCCATTTGGCAGTGTTGGCCACAAACCTTCTGGTTTTTTGCTGATGAGTCCCTTCTGTTAATTAACTTACTTAAACTAGCTCCTTACACATTTTCCTTTATTTTTTTCTAAAACTGACGAGTGCCTTGTTTTAATTAACTTCCTTACCATCAACCAAAAAACAAAAAAAGAAAAATCCTTAGGGCCTGCTTCTTTATTAGAATTCCTGTTTGGAGAATTTTGGAATTCTGCAGCATGGTGGAATTCCTGAATGCTCCCTTGTACTTGAGCATTTATAAATTCCACCAAAAAGCCAAGGGCTGGAATTCCATGAATTCCGAAGGTCATTTCAGACCTTTTCGGTAGCCAGAATTTTGGAATTCTCCACTAGAAACATGGGATTTGCAAATGCTAGGGAACAAGGCAAATTCCTGTAAAAAATTCTAGTAAAGAAACATGCCCTTAGTCTGCTTCCTCACAGGGGACTGGGCTAATGTGTTGGCTTTACATTCTTACCCCCAATGGATCTGTCATCTTGGCATGATGGGCAGATTCACTGTTGGTTGGGCCCAATAGATTGGGTAGCAATGGGCCAGTTTCGGGCCTCTCCTACTATAATTCCCAAGGCCCATGATGCACTTGGGCTGCATCAGTTCTTCCCAGCTTGAGAGAACTCAACTTTGAGGAGTTTAGATGAAGCCATCCTGGTTTGAAGCTTAGCCGTATCATCTTTTGGTTTGTCAGCTGATCTGTTTGCTTTCATTACCACTTTGATGACTGACATGGTCTTCTCCATCTAGAATTAGAACAGAGGGGTGATGCCTCTTGATGGTGTAGATAGAGTTGATGGTGCCATCTGACTGTTGGATCAACAAATGATTCAGATTTGCCCTTTGGATCTATAAAAGATTGTAATTTGTCCATCAAGGTAGCTTACCACCATTAATCTCCAAACATATAGTCAATATTGGAACAACTCAATGTTGGGATATGTCATCGGGAACATCATCACTAGTGATCTATCATTTGATATCTCTGTGGGTGCTTCCATCTGATCATTCATGGTGACTGGATCTTTTGGGGCGCAATGGTTTGATGACTCGTTCGGTTCCTTTTTAATTGCTTCTTCCTTGATATTCCATCGGAATTGATAGAATTTCAATTTCAGATGCTTCTTTTTTTGTTGCCATCATGGGCTTTGGATTTTCTGATTTAATCACAACCTTTACTGCCTTATCTTCTTTCTTTTGCTCCTTATTCTTGGGTAATGCTTGAAATACGTTCATAGGCTTCCATTGTTGCTTACATCCTCTGTAGATGGAATAGTTGTTACCGCCTTCATCATGGTATGCATATCATTCCTTAAGCCATAGATTTCCCACCAATATTTGAGTTACATCAGTAGGAAACGATTCTACCAAATGTTGTATTCATGCCTTCCTAGTCTAATGCTCACTAAGCACCTTTGATTGATTAAGATCTTTGTGTTATGTACCCATTCAATGTGACAATTACTTGGATGTGTCTTAACTTGAAGTTGCAGCTTATCGATGAATTATTGTGAGACTACCTTCTTGCTAAAATCTTTCTTAGCAATCACATTGCAAACTCGTTCGTTGCACTGCACGTGTACTAAAGGTCCTCTTGTTCAACTAATCTTCAAGGTTGAATAATCGTAAGTACAACTCTCTGTGCTCTCCTCTGAGACCGATGGCTGTACAACTTTTTTTTCCTTTTCTTTTTCTCAGCAGTGGGTTACTTTAACATGTATTCTAATTTATCACAACTGTTGACCACATTTGAATAAAGTTTGCTATGCATGTGGGGGCATATTATTTCTCTTTTCTTCATCAAGTCTCCCTTGATAATGATGATCTTCAACAGCATAGATGAGGACAAAACCTGAGAGAACTAATGGTGGACAAGGAATAAGGAGCTGAGATGTAAGACTCAAAACTCAAATGACTGCTATAAAATATAGTCACTAAGAAGTGAACAGGATAGATGATAGTGCATTAAACAGATGTTAAGAGGGGACTGCACTGGGGCTGTTGTAGAATTGAATATTTCTCTAAACAGTAAATAAACTGTTGCTTAATCAATATGAGGTCGAGACAGTAAAAGGACGGTTAGCAGTTGAATAGGTTATGGGATGGGTTTGTGTTCGTCATGACTCATGTGTTTGTTTTAGGGACTCTATGGATGCTGGTTGATTGAAAAAGTGCTTTGTAACAATTCGGATTTGAGGTTGAATGGGTGGGGTCTGAAGATGCAGATTCTGGTTGCTGTCTGGTAAAGAAAACTAACTATTGGTTGAGATTTGGAATTGAAGGCAGGAAATCCCAAAGAACTTACTGCTTTGATATCAAATATGATGAGACCCAATGATGAATGGAGTCTTTACACGTTCAAAGCAACGATAATTATATGAGAAGAAGAGATAATTGGTCATGGATCCAAAATTAGAGTGTACAAAGTTTTTGTAAGGATTAGAGGTCAAAACTGCCTATTAGGACCTGGATCTGATTCCCCCTTTTCATTATGAATTAATTACATGCCAATCTCTCTGTGCTAAGTATCCTCCCTTTTATTGGTTACATTGTTACATTGTTAAATTGTCAATCAATAAATCTTTAATTGATTACGTGTCGGTCAGTTATATCTTGATTGATTGAATTAGTTGTCGTGATTGATTGCTTGTCAGTTAATTACCTTACTAGATATTTTCTTGATCTAGGGAACTTTATTATAATAATAAAGAAAGCATAGTTGTGTTGTTTTGCCATTGGGCTGGCTGTCCATAGTTTATGCCCAATGGATCTGCCATTTATGGGCTTGGACTGATGGGCTGGCCCACTATAGGCTGGGCCCAATGGGAATGGCTGGCAGTGGCCCTTTTCTTGGACCCCCCTCTTTTGTAGGCTTGAGGCCCATGATGCACTTGGGCTGGATCAGTTTAGGATGAAGGAACACGAATGGGGAAGACCTGATGAAGGAACAAGAATGCGGAAGGCCCAAATTAGATTGCTGCTTCATGATAAGATTGAAACTTCTTATCTTCATATTGTCTGTTGCAATCAATGAGGCTGGGGAAGTGCAAATGCTGCAGCCAACATAAAAAATAGAAGCACAAAAGCTGAGGAACAACTGGTCCAGAAGAGTTAAAAAAAGGCCTGAGGACCAAAATTACCAGGGATCTTAATGCTTGGTGAACATTTAGTTTTTTGTAGAATCTAGTATGTAGTGTCAACTGCCATTTAAATTGATATGGAGAAATGGTTGGCTTATAAAAACCATCAGTAGTAGTACTGTAGTAGGGTGAGCCCTGTGAAGTACACTATCCTAGCATGAATTTCTAATGATTCTTTTGGATAGTGGAGAAAGCATCATGCTAAGGTCACCTAAAATTAAAACAAGGTGAGAACCTTGAATTTGGAGGGGCAGTCAGACTTCATATAAAAGATTTGGGTTGTTGGAGCAAACTTGCATATGGTTTAAGTAGTGATTTCGGGTAATAAAATATTAATGGTGTAGTTTTTTGGTACTACCGAAACAAGTTGAAGTAACGTTACAAATCCAAATCTAATGGATGCCTTCATCTTTAATGTTTTTTAGGGTGTTTGATACAAACCAACCTTAGTTTAGAATAATGGTAGCTGACCGCCTGACCCCCAACATAGTTGGGACAAAGTCTTTGATGATGACAACAATGACAACGAGTTTAGATTAATTGTGGTAGAAGGGAGTTTTAGTTGAAACCATTAACAACCACCACGAAGCAACATCCTCATCAAACCTATGACACGACATGCTTAAAAACTCAGTATTTAGCAATCACTAGTGGATACAGATCGTGATATAAATAGGACAACTAAAAATAATTCAAGTTGTGTGATATCCAGAGGAATTTTGAAAAGAATGGATGATAAATAAGAAAAGAAAAGGATAATAGATGAATGCCATGTCATGGTTTCCTCCATGTTTATGATAAACAACGCCCCATTGTGGAATCCATTATCATTATCACAAATCTTGGTCTTGGAAAATTCTTGTCCCAGGAGGATTCTAAGTTTTGGGGCTTTCTGTGGATATAATCAGGAAAATTTTTGCTAAATTAAAATAATTTTAGCCGATGGGCTAGTTACACCCTTCTCTATTTAACTGGCAAGCAAGACATGGATATCTGATAATTATGCGCTTACGTTGAAAATTTCTGAAATCGTGACACTGAGCCCTATGAGGCATGTTTCATTCTCCATTTGACATTTCCCAATAAATTACACAAGATACAACAATTAGGAAGTCATTTTCTGAAACCTCAAGTTAAGATAGTTTATCCAGTCAAGTGCGTTCGAAGTGATACTGTTCTTTGCCTTTTCCACTCCAAATAAACACTTTTGTTCCCTTCGATTGCCTACATTGATTGAGTGCCAAATGGTGAGATAACCCCTATTCCATGTAAGGGCATTTTGTATGACGTCCATGGAAGCAGATTTTCGATTACAACTTTGTCTCAAGGAAACTTTGCTGCATCAATATTTATATATTAACTTCCAAAAAAAAAAAAAACAAAACAAAACAAAAGCAAAGAAAAGAGAATTTGCCAAACCAACAGTAAAATGCAGAAACATAATTACAAATGCATTAGATTATTCTAGAAAACTTAAAATTATGGATGGGCAAAAGCTCACAAAGATTTCAAAGACTTTTGTCTTGTAATCTTTCTTACCAAGATTCTGAAATTTTTTCATTCTTGCTAGAATAGTGGGATGTATATGTGATACTCCTGAGGCCTATAGTTAAATGATTGAGACTATTGTTGTAGTGGGCCTCACTGTGGATGGGGATTCTCCTTTAATCTCAGTGATTATAGGATCCTGATTTTTGGTGTGAAAGGGATGGTTAAAATTTAAGGATGAAATATGCTAAGGATTGTAAGGTTAGGATCTTTCAATGTGGGCAATTTTTTGGGGGTCAGCAACTCAGGGCAGGGCCAATAACTTCCAACAGTCTGGCACTGACTGTGGGTGTCACCTGTAAAGGAACCTGCCCCTGCATGACGTGTACATTTGATAAAGGCTTAAGGTCTCAGATTCCTTGACTCACTGGATTTACTTTGTTTCTTAACTGAAGTGGCTTTTGCATGGAAATTATCCGATAGATTTTGACGGTACAGAGTCTCATATTCATAAGTTGACTGGTTGATAAGGTCAATGAGTTTAAACAGGCTGGTTATATATATCGTACTTGTATCCTGACTTTAGGTATCCACTTCCATTTGCAGAGTGGATCTGTTATATCCCTTTGCATCATGTGACAAACTTATTGTTGAGTTGACTATTATACTGAAGGAATGTTACATGGCTACATGTCTTTCATGATTGTTGTTCCTTTATTCAGGAAATCAGCAGGATTCGACATTGGCAAATGAACTCCAGGAGCAGGAGACCGCTCTTAGGCAATGTATTGAGAAACTCGAAAGTGCTGAAGCAATCAGATTGACCTTGGTTGCTCAGCTGAAAGAAGCACTTCAAGAGCAGGTATAGTTTTAGACTCACATTTTTATTTTTAGTGTTTGTTCTAAGGGGGCATTTGGATGTGTTTGCACTATGGTTTATGGTAGAACTGATGGTTATCTGCTCTGCTATGAGTTTGGGGCAATTATTTGTGGCATTTATCTTTCTACCATTTTCATGTGAACCATTTTCCGCGTGAAATGCTGTTATTAATTTGGGTGGAAATTTCTGAAAAGTTCCTCCCCAATCTGTTTTCTGAACTTGGCACCAACTTATAGTGTAGAACCAGGTCAACCATTCTGTCAAGCTATCTAACATGTGGTGATTCAGGGTACATCCAATGCGGCCTTTAGACTTGGATGATTTTGTATTCTTACCAAAAGTGGGTTTTCAGGAGTCAAGGCTGGAGCTTGTTCATTCTCAATTGCAAGTAAGAATCCTTTCTTCTCTTTCTATGGAAGAGGTATTGCCTCTTGAGACCCCATTTAATAGACCACTTGCAAGGTTGCAAGACGTATATTCTGCTGTTACCATTATAGAGATCACTCAGATTTTGTCCAGTTGCTGAAGTTTAGCAGGAATAAGAAAGGCGTCATTTGCAGACCTTTCTAGATTTTGCTTTCTCATTCATTAGATTCTCTAATGCTGAAAATCAGATATAAGGTAATTAATAATAAGTGTAATCGAGTTTGGCAAATCTAACCTTAGCACAATGACAAATCTAACCTAAGCACAGTGCTACAGTTGGTCATCTTATGTTTTCACTCAAATGGCCACATGGCATCATGTTTCTGATGGTCCATTGGGTTGGCCTTACTGGACTAGCCATGGGAGAAGATTTGTGCTGGTTGGATTGTTTGTTCTGTCCATTTTGAAGTTTTGAACCTATTAATTGGCAACTGGAAAAAGAAAAATTGTTGAGATGCATCAGCATTGGGCAAGCCTTTGCTTCCAATCAGATGGCTGGGGTTGTCCAATTCATATGATTTTGCAACCAGTAGTCCATCATGTGAGTCTGAGAAAATTTTCTCATGCGCATCTAAACCATCCCCAAATGCAGGACCCCCTCCCTATTAATTTCAATGGGTCCTGGCATAACGATGCCACCAATGCATTGGAGTGCACAGCGCAGGAGTGTGGGAACAAATCATCCTGTGAGTCTGAGATACCCGATGGTTGTGCGGACAATATACAATCATGCCATTTCCGAATTGACCAATATGGATGCAGCTAGATAACCAAACATGCAGTGAGAATTTTCCTTTTTCTCTTTTGTAATTTGATTGAATAATCAAGTTGCTTATCATTATTTTTTACTATAATTCACTTGTGGTATTTTTACTAATGCGGTTATCATTATTATCATTTTGTGGGCAACAAGTCCACTTGATTGTTCCATTGATCACCAATCTGTTTCTTCGATACAGTGTGCTTAGAACTTTTAAGGTTTAAACTGATGTTGATTTGTAAGTTGTTACACCGGAGTGTTAGGTATCTGTATACGGCTCGGTTATGGCATGCAACTATAACTATAATGCATTTTATTTTATTTTATTGTGTAGAGCTGCGCGGCCTAGGTTTTGTCTACTAGTTCATCCATGCAAATGAAAGGCTGCTGTTTCATGTTGTGCTTATCTGAATAGTAAGCATTGTTTTTTAGGTTGCTCAAGCTCATGTCCTGAAAGCGAGCAGCATGAGGCAGAGACTCTCTTCACTCTCGTCAGGCCCTGTTTCTGGACCTGGTCCCACCATGACAACATCACCCACGGAAACAACAACTGCAGCAGAGCCTAAGCCATCTCCAAACCAAATGATCAACACTCAACCTCCGCCACCCCAACCAGTGACTTCTTTCGCTAATTCAAAAACTACTATGGAGGAAGAGCATAAGAGAGCTGCGGCAGCTGTTGCTGCCAAGCTCACTGCATCATCGTCATCAGCTCAGATGTTGAGTTCCATACTCTCCTCTCTTGCTGCTGAAGAAGCTGCCTCCATGAACGGTGGCCTACATGCCAGCAGCTTCACAACCAGTTTTCCTGTATATCCACCAGACAAAAGACCTAAACTTGATAAACCAATGCCTGCCTCTGACATGAGCAATGGCTACTTCACACCCATTCAGCAACAACAGCAGCCTGGTTCGCTTCCCTTCCCACCTGTCCAAGTCTCTGCAGCAAACATTCAGCCCATGTCCCAGACTAGCCAATTTGCTCCACCGCTACCACCTTTACCACCACCACCACCAACTGTTCAACAGTATGTACAATCTGGAGTCTTGGCTGGGGCTGGGACCATGCCATATGGATATGGGGGCAGCAGCCTACCACCACCTCCGCCACCTCTACCTAATCACATGGTAATGGGCTTAGCAAGACCTTCCACACAGCCGATGCAGCAGCCATCAACACAACAGCCACTGTCGCAGCCACCACAGCAGCATTCGGTGCCAGCAGGGTTTTACCAGTCACCAGGTATTGGATTCTATGGGCAAAGCCATGCACCAACTACTCCTGTTACTCGGGCGTGAAGTCGTCTAGGATGATCCTACCTGCCATGAGTCTCATGTGGGACACTGGGACGTGTCAAAATATGTAAATTAATACTTTTATGGGTAATCATTTCTTTTGTCTGTATTGGTAGTAATGTTAAAAGGTAAAACAGAACCACAGCACCTTGAGGCATATTGATAGGGGTGCTGGTTTAAGAGCATGATAGTTCTCTCACCAACTTCAGGTTAAGCTTATAATCTCAAGCTTTCCATGTAGAACTCTTTCGCCATTGAGGGAGAAAATCTCTTTTAAGAGCTTCATATCTAGATTTCCTGTTCATTTTAATGTTGGAACGGCCAACATCCTTGGCTTTTGTTTCACCCAAAAAAGCAAATTGCTGGGGTAGTATGTCCTGCTCGATGTGGAGTGTTGTTTTTTTATGGTAGAACGGTATATTCCATATCTAGCATCTTTTGTGCTGGATGACTGTCGCCGTCTGTAATGGTGGCAAGCAACAAATGCTCAACCGTTACAGTTAAAGCCGTTGTTGGGGAAGAGAATAATATGAAAAGTAGAGTTGTCCTCCACTAGAACATAGGCCTGTCTACTCTCAGTGACCTGTTTTTTTCTTCTCGTCTCTTCCTTTTCCAAAATACCAATGGGTTTCTCTTTTTGCAGCTTGTGTGAGACAACAGGGTCCCATACGTAGGGATTCTTATTCAAGGTAAAATTGGTTATGCAAAAAGAACACGATTAAAGAGGTGAAAGGTGAAGGATGCAAGATAGAGGTGTAGTTTAACGCCTACTATTTTAGGATTTGATTTATTAGGGTGATGGCTGGATTTTCAGTGTCTATCCATCCTTAATTCTCTTTATGGAAGAGGAGATTATTTGATGGTTATTTATCAGTCTTCATCTTTGGTTCTTCAATTTTAACAATCAATAAGTCATACGAATCCAATTAGATTGTAGGAAATGGGCCCTAGGGGCCTGCCTAATATGTTGCTATCCTACGGTGTGCTTATCTTGAAGGGCAAAGTGAATGATTTAAGGTGGAGATCTATAATGAATCATCAAACATTATTTTATGAAAACATTATTTTTCAACGGAGAAATGACTGCCATCATCTTAGGCTAGTATATGTAAGTCCTAGGATTTTGATGGTACCTGCTAAATCTCCATGCTCGAGCTATTCACTAATCGTTTCATCCTCTATTATTGCCTTTATTCATCACAAAGGGTACGTCTGATTGCTATTGAATTCCAAGGATTCCTTCAAAGCAATATACTTCTAAGGGTCTAACAGTAAATGAATAAAGGGCCATATCTGTAAAGAACCACCAAAATATCACCATATTTTTTGAAAATGATTGTCCAGCCTTCCCCTGAAAATATAAATCCTAAGAATTTGGTGGTCCTTTCTATTCTTACCTTTTTGACAACCCATGATTTTCCACCTTTTCATATCCCTCAAGGGACCATTTGCTTGATTCAAAATGATATTAGAGGACTTCATATTAAAGGAGGTTGAATTGAAATTATATCTGAAACAGGTGAACATGAAAGGATGTGAGGTGGACATGTTGATGTTGATGAGGCCGTCACTTTTAATTAATTTACGATGGTGATGGGTGAGGGTGATCATTTTCCTATCAAAGGAAAGATTATGTGACAGTCCCTTGCGAGTTTTCACCTTTAATTCATATTTTATACAAAGACATTGCTTACACATCCCATGAATTCAGCAATAATAAACAAGCAGGCCCTTCCTATCAACCCATAGGAGTCCAATAGAAATTGCCAAGGGCCCCCTGATTAGTTCTTGAGTATGGATGTAATGGTGATGTTGGATACCCCTATATATACATCTTAAAACAAAAACAAAAACAAAAAAAACCCTTTGATTATGATTATGGGGACGATCTGGAAGGTCATGTGACCAACTTAACTTGAATGATTGTTGTAGGAGTGAGAAACAAGGAAGGGGACCACTCCGAAGTAACCATGGCATTGGCATGTTCAAAGGACTTTCTTATTATCTGTCGACTCTCTCAAATCACTTGGTTATGACACTCATGTAACCAAGGTAGAGAGTTGATTGTTAGTGCACGTGGAGGCCATTGCTCTCCATCTGAACCAGACAATCTCATTGCTCTATGACAGATTGGACAGATTCATTTCACATGCCAATAAAGAAGAAAACTCGGTTTCTATTTCAGGCACTATACACTTCGATGTGTCAATGGGTACCCGAATATCAAAGCTCAAAAAAGTGATGCAACTCTTTTTCCTAAAAAAATCCAATAAAACTTCGATCCAGATCTGAGTCTTAAAATACCTGTTTTCGAATTGTATATATTGTTTTGATCAAGATCCAAAGTAACAAACATGATTAGAGGGAGCTCTTCAACTGAGCGCCAGACTCGCCATAAGGTAGTGCAGATCTCCCCCAAAACGGCTAGTGTATGATGATGGGGGATCAGATCATAATGGGCCCTACTTGAGCCACGATCAAAAAGTTATCATCGTCTAAAACGAGTGCATACTCGATCCAACAATTCAATTTATTCGGATGGGTGTCAAACCCTCAAGATCCATGACTATTGAGGGGGTCCTTGCTTGATGGTCCACTCGGATGGACAGTTAAATGGGCCACACCATGTGTTCGGAGCCCCAGGGACTGTTTCTCAGCTAAGAGGCTCCCATGATTATAACTTGGGTCTTTTGGGTATAATCCTCTTATACCTACGTTTGCTTCTTGTGCTTCTTTTTAATGTGTGGTGTCTTAAATATACTCTCTTATCATTAATATAATATTCCAGAAAATATATAGAATCCAACTTGTATTCAGGCGATAAGTTCCCCATTCTGGTCTAGATCCAGGCATGAATTCACACCTGCCTCTGGTTCAGCAGATCTTTGGTTTCATCCTGATGTAGGATCCGAGTAAAACAAATAGGAGTCATGAGGGGTCTGGATCCGCATATGGATCCTGGCCTGCAAAGATATTCAGATGTAGATCCACCATAGAGCCAAACCAAACCCAATCGTTTGCATCTAGCTAGCTCAATTAAATAACCTAACCCTATCAGTGTTTCATCGGGCAAAAAACGTGGCGAGCTACTGAGTCCGCTTGATTGTATAGGCCCAGATTGTCAAGCTGGAGAGCTGAAAGTTGGGCCCAAAATAGCCCAGTGGCCAATTAATTATCAAGGCTATAAAGTAAACTCTTGCCTGGGCCCCGCCAGATATCAAGCCCCAAATGGTTTGGGCCGACCTAGGCTGGAACCGGGAACCTACAATAAACTGGACACAATGAGTGGGCAGAGACAGGACGATATGACATGCTGCTGGGTGGTTTATAAATAGTTTGTCAGCTTCACTTGGATATTAGGGAGCATCCCATTTAAGGCAATGAAATCGATGCGTGTATAAAAAGGAATTTCTTATTTTGATCTTTCATTTGATGGCCTTGATTAGAAAGAGAGTGGAAATGGCAATTAAAAATAGCCACCAGAACTTTGAAAATACATGGACTACTTAGGAGTGTTTTACCCAATCAAAACTGAACTACAAAATAAACCAATGCAGCAAATATAAAGATCAGCATAGCAGCAAAGAAAACTAGATTACTATTTACGATGATGTTGACTGAATTTTTTTTTAATTTTGTCTTTTTTTTGGTAACCTAGCCAACGGACTAGGACCCACGGAGAGCCCATACACATATGAAGAAAGCCCACTTGAGTAGGAAAAAAAGCTTGCACACATGGAAAAAATCCACAAAAGTGATAAGGAAGCCTATACATGTGGGAAGAGGTAACATACCTAGGTTTGAACCTTGGGCAACCAGGTAAGAACACACATCTCGTACAACTAAAGTAAGATGGTAGGTCTTAGGTTACTAGAGATTTAATTGCTATTTTTGTTCTATTTCTTCTATTATGCATAAACCTTCTAATTGATGTAAGAATAATTGGGTCACGAAACAGAAAGTAAATATCATTCTTTTTGTACAAATACTATGAATACAGTTATCACTACCATAGATCACATGAAACAGTGAAAAGCCCAAAAAAAAAAAAACATAAAGAAAGAGAGAATACCACAGAGAGAGAATACCACAGATCAAATTCTCCTACTTGGTAAAAAAAAGTGAACAAAATGCTACAAAATTAAGGAAAGAGAGGCTTTCCTTCTCTTTCTTGATAGCAAGCATTCCCCCCATCAGATCCTAATGAGAAGGAAAGGTTCAGGCTAAACTACTTGTTCTGTGTTGGGTTTGGAACACTAGGCGGCGCCTTCCGTAAACCTGCTTCCACAGCTTTCTTGGGCTCTTTCATTCTTGCAGGCAAGTTCTTGAGAATGGTAGAGGCTGAAGAAACCACAGACAGCAGTAATTTCCTTGGTAAGTTACATCCACTTAGGACTGTCCTTTCTAGAGGAGGAGAGGATGGGGAACAAATGAGGAGGTGTATCAGAATCAATGCAGAAAGAGCAGCTACAGCTCTAGAACTGGCTTTCATGGTTCTTGGGTAAAAAGAAATGAAGAGATGGTATAATGATGGAGGTGAAGTGGCTTTATAACTGAGCTTTGGGAGTTCTTTTCTATTAGTATAAAAACATGCATGGCTAAATGTGGTTTTGCACTTTTTTAATGGTCATTACATATCTGTGCTTTAATAATCCTTGGCCTCCTTTAGGAAGTTTTTCCTTTTTTTTTTTTGGGAAGCCACAACTCTGTCACCATCTTAAGCGGGGATAAAAAAGAAAGAAAGAAAGAAAAGTAAAAAATATATATATACAAAAGAGATAACGGAAGAAAGAACACAAAAGAGAAAATTATGATATCATCATCATCTTCTTCTAGATCTTATCCTATCAATTTGGGTCAGTTAAAACTATAACAACGTGACAACCAATACAAAGAAAGAATCTCTACATATTCTGCAAGAGGCACATTGCCAACCATTGTAGCGAATATTGCTAGTATTTTTGAAAATAATGATAGTTTTTGCAAGATTCACCTTAAATCTCTATATATCCCATGTTCTTACATTTTCAAAGGATGTAAATATGTTCGAATTATTTTGTTTTCCAGGGTCTTTCCCACCAATAGCCCGAGAAAAGCCAAGTTCTTAAAATCTCCAACTAATAATTTCCAATCTATATATTCTAGAATCAAATAATATATGTTAGAATTTGGAACCAGATGATCATGTGATGATGATTTGACTATTGTGCATCTCTTAACTTCTTTGTAATCCTTATGGCTTGAAAATACAAGAGTCATGTGTTGAGGCACGTGATATGAAATCGGTCGCATTATTTGTTTGTACTCCCTTGTTTCTTAAGTCTTTAGCAACCTCTAAAATCTAGCTGTTCATGCTTTTGATTTGGTTTTTAGCTAACTTTCCAGTGCATCATAAGTACCATTCAGCCCTTCTAGGAAAATGCCTTGCTTGCGACACCCATCTTCTTAAACCTGAACTTAAGACATCAGCTACTGCTGAGTCAACTTGGATTATACTTGAATCCTTTCCATACTTTACATGATGAATTGGTCTATTTCTTATCTTGGGTTGGGATGAGATATTTCGGACTGGGTCAGGGTAGACTTGTTGAAATTTGCAACAAAGCAAAGTTATGGGTTGGCTCCTCTGCTTTTCAATCTAATTGGGTCAATTTGGTGCACATGAGAAACTTACAAGGATCCCCACTCGATTGAGAAACGAGAATGTCACATGGTGGAGTGGTGAGCATCTTATTAGAAAAATCGTGACTTTTCTTTAGTAGTGATTCTCCATTTTTATCCCAAGTAGAGTGGAGATGACTTGTTTGAGAAAACCATTTTGTAAGCATTTTTAAACAACAAGAAGAAAAAGTCCTTTAGCTATGGCTCAGCTTGTAAGTAATGCAAATATATTAGTGTGTGACGTCGAGTTACTTCAACATAGTTGGGATAAAGCTTTAATAATGATGACAATGATGATGAGTTCGAGTTTCTAATGCATTAAAAGATGTTATAAATGCAGAGAAAATTGAATTTTTACCAATCCTTGATGGAAAAGAGAGCTTTTCTCCTTCCAAAAGGAAAGGAAAGCTTTTCTCAAAATAAGTTTTTCTCCTCCCACTTTTTTTAGGTGATGCAACTTGAACTCACAATCTCATAGCGCAATAGTGAGCACCTTCCACAATGCCACATGCCTTATTTTATTTTCTCTTCCCACTTTTCTCCTCATCCAAACAAAACCCTACGGCTTTTTTAAATGAAGAGGATATCACAACTGGAAACTTCTCACTAGGTGAAAAAAGAAGAGGGGATTTTAGATGTGAAGAACTCCCATGTAAATATTTACCACTTCTCTCTTACTGTGATTCTCCATTGTATTTGCATTTGAATGAAGAAATGTATTTGCATTCGAATGAAGAAAACTATGTAAAAAACCATTATAAAAATTGTTTTTAAACAAGACTGTTATATGGTTAAAACTCACTTTTTGATAGAAAGAAAGAAAGAAAAAAGAAAGTATCAATAGAGAAATGTGTTTTCTCCCCACTTCGAAAGAGAGTACCAAAGAGAAGAATTACTTTTATTCTGGATAAGAAATCCAAACAGGAGCAGAAAGCTTTATCTAGGCAAAAGCACCTTTGCTTCTCAACCTCTGTCCTCATCCACATGGATCTTTGAATCAATCTTAGACATAAACACATAGATATTACAAGGCCAATCACATTGCCTACATTTAATATATCATAAACACAACAATTATAGAGTAAACATGCCATGTGATATGATCAATTTGACCACAAATTGATGTTAGACTGAATCTTGTCCAAGACTCGTCCTTGTGTCAGCACCTTGATGAGTCAAATGTGGGTCACTTGGACTGGAATAAAAAATGCTTGAAAACCATGCTATAGATAAAGAAAGTAGCAGAGATTTTTTAAAATCCAAAGAGATTTTTAAAATCCGGCAACACACATTGCTGATTTTATGCCTCTTGTGTTCATGCATCTGGGATCTATCCTCTTTCAGGACTACTGGGTCTTGGGCCAACATGAACTGTCCAAGACAACAGGTCTGATTGGGTGTAGATGACTAAAAGATCTCCGTGATTTGAACAACCTTGCCTGATACCAGGGCTTAAATACATTGTTAAGAGAATGAAGAAACAGTCCAGTCAAAAGGGCTGAAAAACAATGGATTAGAATATCTTGGGCCAACGTTTGCATTAGGTCCACCACACTGATGGTGTAGGTAAACGCATCACTGGGCCTCAAATGTATGGACATGAGTTCATCATCAAATTTGTAGTCATGCTTCAACCAACTTATTTTAACTGTATTTTACTTTAAAAAAATTATTTTTTACTCTAAATTTAAGATGAGATTCAGCTTAACTGCGGCCGTGTGAAGGAGGCCCATGTTTCTCCAAGATTTAAAGATAGGCAGAAAATTGAACATGGATATCAGCAACTACGAGGCTTTTTTTAAGAATCCCACGTGCTCAAACCAATCACCCATCTTTGGAGATGTATATACAAAGGAAATTTCTCTAGAATAGTTGCTTCTCTTCTGCCTTGTTTTGTAACCTTGTATGACTAGCGTGACCATCATCCTTTGTTTTCTCAAGTTGTGGGGTCTCTCCACCTCCTTGTTTCAAGCTCCCACCAGCTTCCTGCGAAGTAAATGAGACAGCCAACAATAAGTAAAATAAGAAGAACTTAAATGTTGAACATGAGAGGAAACTTTTAGACTGTTAATTTTGAAGCTTTACATGGTATATACTAGAATTCGTTAACACATGAAAGTAAGAAACTATATGAGCCTCCCATCCAAGAATATATAGTATCTAAAGCATCTGATTTGTAACTGTAAAGCCTACTGTATAAGGTTTTTAGATCCTCTGACGGCCCTGTGGTTCTAAAAATAGGCAGATTCCAAGTCCATTTGCCAGCTACCAAGTGGAATCCTCCCTCCTTACCCCACAGCCACCTCCTCCTCTCCCGTGTAGTCCTGCAGGCCAAGAAGATGTTGGAGGCTTCTGGAATTCTTTTGCATGATTTCAGAAGATTAAACCACTTTTTCTAGAGGATCTAAACATTCAAAGATCAGAGTCAGTATTTATCCGATTGATGAAAATCAAATATGCCCACCAATTACTATTTAATTCATCCTAAATAATTAAAAAGATGATTTTCTAGTTTTAATCTTTTTTTTTTCTGTAAAACTTTAACAATTTTAACGTTTTGTGGGGCTCTAAGGTGCGACACAGTCCGAATTGGCTGAATTCAATGCGGCTTGACCATGTCAACTCGACTCGAGGGTGACTCAGTCGCCCAGGGTCCAAGTTTTAAAACCCTGGATAGGCCCCACCACTGACAGATCTTGCCCCTTAAAGCACCAGATTGAATAAACACAACCCCTCGATCAACTACGTAAAAATTTAAATATAGCAACAGTCCATATTTAGCAGAGAAGGTCAAAATGATGAATGGCTAAGATCTTCAAAGTTTGAAGCTGAGTTTTTGGGGTCACTTCTATACATGGTGTGATTATCACCAATCAATAAATCCCACATTTAGAAAACAAAGCCTCCAAGATATTTATTGGCTGTAGAATATTGAAATTCCTTCACATGGGAGTAGAGGGGGTCTTTTTTTATTTTTGGCATCTGATTCGATTCACGACCATGACAACCATAGGAGATCATATACAAACACAAATTTCAATCTCCTTTAGAACAGTCATTGTCCACATACCTAGAGGGCTTCCTCAGATCGTCCAGTCCCATGTATAGCTAGATCTATGCACCCTGAGCCAGATTTGCCAGACAGAAGCTCTGTAGTGTCTCAACAACTAGAATCAGCTTCCATTTTCCTAGTCATTTTACACACCCTATATGCTCCATGGTATTTCATTGAAACTCACTGCACCTCTGTTCAGATCTTGCATGAGGATATAATACTTCCAGACACTGCTCTCGTTGGCAAGATTTTACGAAAAAACAACCACAATTACTTCTAGACATTGCTCTTAGTGGGAAAACTTTAATGGAAAATAAACAACTGCTACAAGCCTATAACTACCAGAGAAACAAAAAAGATGCTGGAAATGACACAAGAACAGTTCATTTTATCTGCACTGTAATAGTACCTACCTTTTTTTAATGTTGACTGTATTAGTGTTATGATGCTAGCGAAAGATGAACGGTATAAGAGTGCTATACTGAAAGCAAATGGCCCAAAGCAAGAGCCCAAACACAAAAAATTGAAGCACGACCACAGATGAAGGATGCTTTCAAAAGCCAAAATCAAATGGAGGTGCTGCACTCCTTCAACTAGATGATCTGCGTTGGAATTAGCACTCTGACATGGAAGAAAGAGGCTCCGAGCCTTCTCGCTAGATTTATCACTTCCTCCAATACATTGTCCAATTTCAAAGGGGCTTTAGCTTGACCTGACATTCAACAAATAGCACAAAAGGAGTCCCCTTGGACAAGGATGTGAAAATTTAATTGACAGGCTTCATGAAGGCCAATCTCGAGAGCCAATGCCTCATTCACTGAACAGTAACTGGCAGGGCCAGAAAGTGATAACATGGGAAAACCTAATAGAGCATGAAATGGCAGGTGTTCCAGCAACAATGAACTTAAACGTGTATTGGCCATATGCATGATAAGACCGACACCAGTAATTCTGACTAAAAAGACAATTTGATCCAATACACTGCCTTTTAAAGCCCACTAAGATATGCATTCCTGGTAACTATACAAAATATTACTACATTATGGCTGTAAAAAGGTTTTATTACAATTCCATAAAGCTAAAAAGAAATGTTTAATTAAACCTTTCAAAAATGAATCACAATTGTAAGAATGCCAAATTACATGCACAACATACATCAGCAAAATCTTTTCCATGATTATAACTGCATCTCACTGAGTTTCCCATCTTCGAGCAAACCCGATCCACTTTCTTTCCAAGAAACATCAGTGAAACCAAAGGTTCTAGCAAAACAACATACCAGCTGTTCATGTATCACCTCATCAGCTGGAAGCAACAATCTGGTTTCTCTTCTCAAAGATGTAACTTCTTTATCGGCAATACCACAAGGCACGATATGCTTAAAATAGTCTAGATTGGGATCGATATTAAAAGCCAATCCATGAGATGTGATCCCTGACGAAATCCGAACACCAATTGCACCAATCTTCTTGTCTCCGACCCAAACTCCTGTCTGTCCTGATTTTCCTGCGTTAGCTTGCACTCCATATTGAGATACCAGCTCAATCATTGTATGCTCAAGATTTTCAACATATTTACGTGCACCTATTCCAATGTCCCGAAGGGAAATAATGGGATATAAGATAGCTTGATGTGGGCCATGAAATGTTATGTCTCCTCCTCTTTCTGTGTAGTGAAGCTCGGCTCCCATGGCTTGAAGATCTTCCTTAGGCACTAGTAAATTGTGATAGGTTCGCCTTTTCCCAAGTGTATACGTGGGTGGATGTTGTAGAGAAATAAGGGTGTCTGGAATTCTATTCAGCTTTCTGCTAGAGACAAACCTCTCCTGAAGCTTGAGTGCATCTAAGTAGTTGACAATACCCATTTTGTAGACCTGGAGGCAACGTTGAAGTTTCATTCTCTGTAAAGGATTGCATAGTTAGCCTTTTACCCTCCACTTCAATTATCAGATAACTATTGAATAATATAAAATAAGCTGTTTGTAAACTCTACTATAAAATCATGAATATATTTATAATTAATTCCAAGTGATATGAACACTTTCCTTACAGTGGTTTAAGTATCTACTTCGTGGTGCATTTTAGGTGGGGCAGAAATTGGAAACAAAAGAAGGTAGTTCCTGTTTTAAGAATTTTCTGGCTCTGATAATGGTAGGACCTAAATGGGATAGAACCAATTTTTACCAAATATGGTTTTAGATTTCTGTGCCACCATCAATGCATAGTGGAATTAGATCTCTTCTAGCCACAATATTCAAACTACTTCCATTAGAAAGAAAAAAACAGAAAAGTAAAAAGGTCCAAACATCCAGAAATTTGACAAACATCCACAGGCACCTAAAAAAAATGGAATGTTCTGGGATTGGCATATTAATACCATAAATAATATTCTAAGAAAACAAGTTTAACAAGCAGACAATCACATACACCACCAAGTGTCGTACCCTACCGATAAGAAGTTGGAAACTTCAATTATTTTGGCAGCAGCAGATGGTTACACATTCCACTGTGTGTTCGGGTAGCAGTGGCACATACAGTTATGACAACATGACCTGTGGGATAGCGTTTTTATGCGTTCGCTGCCCCATATCATTCTCAGCCTTGGTTCCTAATTTTCATTGCGGTAAAAGGCAGGAAAAAAAAGTAGTATTCCAGTGAATGTGATTCTAATTTCCACAAACCCCAAACGACAGCAGTAGTTCAGAACAGAGAAGACATACACTCTGTAACTTTCCAACCAATTCTAAAATTAATTTCTCTCCCAATCAGCTAGGTCTAAGGGCAAAAGATATTCAAGAAGTTCCTTTCCAGATCTTGACTGGATTTTGATTGAGTCCATGATGAAGGCCTTTTTAGATACTGCTGGAATATGATCTCCCCTGCCAAACAGATGGCTCGACCTAAAAGTTGATGGGATTTCTATTGAGAACAAGGGTTCCTCTGGTATGGGCGGGATTGCTAGAAATGCGAAAGGTAAATATTCCTCGCCTTCTCAGATTAGTGGGTTTGGGCATTTTGAAACAGTGGAACTCTGGAAGTCACTGTTCTTAAGGAAAATTTGAAATTATACTAGTCTTTGCTTCTTTGAGTATTGCTATGGTGGAAGGAGATTCTACAAATGTAATGACTAGGGGGATGGTAAATCAAAAGTGCCTTGGAGATTTCGTGGGGATTTTTATGGAACTCATTCTTTAGATATGGATTTGTAACTTTTTTCCAATCATCTGAATTCCAATAAGGCCCATATCACCAAAACCCATAAATTCTACCACACTTACGAATTAGAAAATAACCCAAAATTTCCACATTGTCCAAACATTCTATCGTAGAATACACCTACAGAGACGCAATAGCTTTCGAAGAAAGTGACATGATTTATGGGTTACTTCTGAAATCCATGAAACAACTCAAGAACACATATATCAGCCTAGAAGTTACGAGAAACTGACTGGTTTCATAAAAACTCCTATATTCTACAAAATTCCACCATTCTAAGAACAATCCAATCAAAACTATCCCAACAAAGAAATCACTCGAGCAGTCTAAGGTGGTAAAAAGAATTCCTGCACCTCATATCCAATAAAGAGAGCTCCATCAATACTAAATGGACATTGTTTTCTCCAATCCACGCCACCCAAAAAGTTAATCAAACCTATAGGAGGGGACTCCAAATTCCTCCAACCTACAGAGATGCCAGAAAAAAAGGAATAACAATGAATATGCAAAGAAAGAAGCTACAACAAAGCGACCACAGGATTCATATAAAAAAAGAAGGGTACTCATGCATAAAATGAACATATCCCACCCACTCACAATTCCAAAACCTAACTCTATTTCAGGTCTGGGAATTGCCCTTCCAATAAAATGGGGACAAAAACCAACAAACAGAAAATTTAATTGCACTTCTCCAATAGGAAATCAAGTTCTCCAGTCAACCATAATAGCGTCTCTCCAACTACATCTTGCTCACTTATACTCTACAAGTAAATAAATAAATACAAACTCTGTTTAGTTATCACAATGAATAAAGCAATGGGATTTCTATATGAAGATCACAGTGAGTAAAACCACAATGGGGTTTCTAACATGAAGATCACAATGAGTAAAACTATCCCAACAAAGACACCCAACTTCCAGAAACATAAAAAAAAATGCAATCTTTATCATGTATGGATATAAGCTTACCCAGATGGATACGAAATCCCCAACAAAATCTCTTTTCAAATGATGGGGTATCCGGAAACACGTAATCAATCGTTCAAGACACCAACTTTCTGCACAAAAATTAAAATTTGGGAAGAACTACAATCCCCCAGAAAGAGATCTTCTTCTCCTCCTTCTTTGTGAAAGAAAAGATGGGATTTTTATGATTTGAACCAATGGCAAACAACGCTGAGAGCTGTGTCGAACTGGAACGAACAAATGCCGATTCACTGCTGGAAAACAAAGTGATGGGTGCGTGCGAGGTCGGAAGAGAGGGAAGAGGGTGTTGGGAGGTCTGGTGGTGTGGTGGTGATTCTCTGGCGACAGAGGATGAGGTCCGGATTCCAATTCTAAAATATTGTTGAACTAATATTTGGTGGGGTCCACCTTAGTCCACTTTGATGCATCAATGATAGACAGAAAGGGGCCATACACCACAGTAGATTAGATATGGCCTTAAATTTTGATCAAGAAATTTTGATCATGACCAATTAATCGAGATCACGTAAAATGAATTGGTTAGTACTAGTGTCCCTACATAGGAAAGTTCCCCACGTGGTTTTTGTCATTGTGACCTAATCTTAGAACGCATGTAATAGAGGATTTTATCCAAGAAGTCCTATTAAGGTCACCCAATACCAAAAAGGGCCCAAAGAAATAATTGTACGTAGTCGTGTAAGTTCTATTTTTTTCTAGTTTTTGGGATTTGAGTTTGGCGGGCTCACGAACACACCAGCACAGGTGTCTTCACATTTTCTTTCTTTTTTACCTTCATCTTGGATTTGGGTTAATGGGTTTAATGGATTTGAGTTTAATGAGTTAGTATAATAAATTGGAATTGGATTGCTAGGTTTGAATTTGGGATTGAGATTGCATTGGAGTTAAAGGAAGACCGATGGGAAAGAAGAAGAAATGAGCATAAGAGGGAAGGAATATTAATAGGTAAAAAAAAAAAAGCAAGTAGAGATATCTGCTCATTTTCCTGCCCATGTACTTAGGTGAATAGGTATATCTCTATCTAATGTAGATTTCAAAAACTAAATTGGAAAAGCCTCCTAAGACTAATATGGTGGAATCGTATTTTTTTAGGCCCTTTTTTGGTGTAGAGTGACACTTAAGAGAATTTACATGATATTAAGCATCTGAAGTATGCTCTATAATGTGGGTTGCCAGATACCCAGGCTTAAAACACTTCAGAATAATTTCATGGCCCATGTTAACACTTGGATGGGAGATCATGGGCCATACCTGTAATGAATTGAATCCTGAGGAAGGAGTATGAATCTCACATTAATGTGTTCCTTGGATTGAGTCCAGTGTTTCTTCTTTTTTTTGGTTAAAAGTCCAGTCTTTCTTGATGATATTTACTGGTATGAGTATGACAGACCAAGAGTTCTTCGGATTGAGTTCAAGCTTTTGGTAGGGCAGATGAAGATATTTGCCAACCCCAAGGGGCAGCTCATTGTCCTAGGACTACAGCTTGCTCCCAGACATTGTAGGCTCGAACAATGGCAAAAATAAAAAAGATGAAGACGTTTCAATTTTTTTTTTTTCAACTGCCCCGAACATAAAATGTACCATTTCACTAAAAGAAAAAGTTATGCACCAAACATGCATTTTGAAAGTCTGCAGGAAACTTTTTTGGTGGAATTTATTTACTATGAATTTTGTTCATGTGAAAATTTCCAAACTCATTAAAAAATCCTTGTACACAACCGTGCTCTAAGTAATTTCTTTGTACACAACCGTGCTCTAAGTAATTTCTTTGTTTTCTCTTTTCTTTAAATGATCCAGTTTTCCCATTATACTATATTAAAGCCAAACAGTTTAAAGCTATTTTCGACCCTCGTTTTGATGTAGAGTTATATCCTTTCTCTATCACTCACCCTATTTTCACATGCAACCACTCAAGTTCCCACTTTTTCTACTTTATATCCATCCTATCCCAAATCTCAAATACGCATACACTACCTGTATTCCTCTTTTCTTTCCAGCCCACTTCTCTTGCTCTATTTTATACTACTTGCTCTTGGATTTAAAAAGAGGCATTGTCATAATTCTCTTTTCTGCTCTCTGTTAGTAAATGTTTGGAGATGATTCTATGTGATCTAAATTTCTTTTTAATTAATATATATATATATATATTGCAGCACATTTTATAGGTAAATATGCCTGTGCTTAACACAGGTTACTGTTCTAGTTTTGTACTTTCCAGATGGCCTCTTCTATCAACGGTATACATGTATTTATGAAGCCTGTGGTATTATCTTAAAAATTAATCTACAATTGGCCAGGCCATGGGCCACACTCAAAAACGGTGGGACCCAAAGTGGCCTTCTCATTTCAGCAGCCAATGGGTGGGCCTTAGAAGAAGGCCTCATAACGTGTAGATTAACAAAACTTGTCCATCTACTGAACATGAAGACTCTTTGGCTAGATATGACATGGATAAGGCAGGCATGGGTTTTTTTACACAAAGGCACACACACACACACAAAACAAAAAAAAAAAAAAAAAAAGAAAGGAAGGATAGTTATATATAATACAAAATGAATATGTTGCCTGTATTGAAGTGTCTTGAGCATCACTCGCCAGTGGGCTGTTGTATTCATTTCTTAAGTAGTTAAGTTCATGGGTAAGTGTGGAAAATTTGCAACTAAGTAAGGCTCATCAACATTAATGGTAAATGCCCCAGAAAGTATAGAATTTTGAATCAGAAAAGTATTATAGACTGATAATTTTGCTTCTGTTCTGCTCCAAGATATGGAAAAGAGCTTCTATGACAGTAAAACTCTGTAAAAGCACTGAGACAGAATTTCAAACCACTGAGACTCAATTGAAAAATTACAAAAAGAGTTTATTACAAACCGTTTGTGATTTACAACTTTGAACCATAATGCACAAAAAAAAAAAAGAAAAAAAAACCTTATCTACATTGTTATTACAATGGGAAAAGGAAAAAACTGTATCTAGGCTCCTATAATCTTATTGAAGTGTAAATTCCTTCATTGATGTAGGGCTATTAAACAGGATATCAAAGGGTTTATTAACGATGCTATCTTTCAGAATTGTAATCTGACCCTCCTTCAGGAGTATATCTTCATCGAGGGATTCGATTTTCTTCTTCAATGAATTCACTTCATAGTTGAGAAACATATTCTTCTCGCTATACTGCTTCACTTCCTCCCACATCAAATCCCTCTCTTGGGTAATTTTTGGCAGCAACTCTCTTGTATCCATCAGCTCCTTCATACACTCTTGCAAATCACCTTGTATCAGGGTTATGTTTTCGTCCTTCTTTAACATCTGTCAAGTATAAACTCCATTTCAATCAATACAGAAGGAAATAGTAATTTACAAAAACGCCTATCAAAATTAATCATAAGAATCTTCACTTGGCTACACAGTTTACAATTGTTCACACAAATGAATGAACATTACAGCATTCATGAACATAAATGCCGATTGGTATATTTACATATACAGAAAAATTTTTTCCAGGCAAATAAAATCACAATGTTAAAACATAAACATTCAAAAAATACACATGTTGAAGATAATGTTACACACAGATTACTTGATGCATATGCCTATGAAACACTCATGTTAAAAATGCATCTGAACATAGCTATGCAGGATATATACACAAATATATCTGTATGCACATTGATTTCCTAAGCATTTGAAAATACATAACTTGCTGATGTGCATGATCCTATAAAGGGTCACCTAAGACCATTGATTTGATAATCCATTGTGGATTGGTGATGCAGCCTTAAAAAATAAAGAAAGAAAACCTCAATCGGAAGGCCCAAAGTTGCTACCTATGATGAAAGCCTACAAATACACTTGGCTAGTGAAAATGATACTGCAACGGCCAGTGATTCACACTATACATAAAATAGAACAATTGATCAAAGGATTAGAACCTTCAATCTTGCCAGCTTCTCGAGGAATAGTCAATCTACAGTGAGGTCCATCAGACCAACAATCTGCAGAGGAATCCTTCATCCCAGCAAACATGCATTTTGCTAAGGCCCAGGTCCCCTCATATATCTTCCTAGGAGAAAGTCACTATAGAAATATCTGGCTGATGGGTTTTCCTCTCTGGGTTTCACATTTGGTGATACTTTGACAGTTCTGTAATGAAAAGTGAATGGAACATTATTTAGCACTCCTTACCTGAAGTTCAAGATCCTTCAACTTGTGAGTCAGAGAGGAAATTGAATCCTGTGCTCTCTGAAGTTCACGTCTTAAGATATCATTACCCCTTATTGATGTTGCCAGCTCAGCTTGCTGTTGTTCAAGTTCTAGCTCTTTAAAACAAAGATTTTCCCGTAATATTTTGGTTACTAGCCTTTCGGCCTTCAGCTCAAACTCCACATCACCCTAGATAAGCAAAAAAGAAGACCATCAATGCCAAAATATCTTATGAAAGAATCCACTAAAGCTGTTAACATGAAAGCTCCACAGAAGTTCATAAATTTAAGGATAGATGATCATATGGTATATTTTGTGGAAAATTCTTAAATGTGAAAATTATTCAAATTAATTTAATAAGGATGTGAAGTTTATCGGCAAGTGAACACAAACACAGAGAGAGAGAGAGAGAGAGAGAGAGAGAGCACAATGACAGTAATTTCGTTAGTAACAAAGAGACATTCTTATGTTGAAACTCGAGGATGGATAGGGGTAAAAGTTTTTGGGTCAGTAGGTTAAAAATCTCGAATGGAAGCAGAACTAGAGCTAGATGTTGAATTCTGAAAATAATTTTGAAAAATACTCACTTTTGACTAGTAATGTTGCCTACAGAAGCTCAAAAAAGAAACATATTCAAAGAAAACTGCAAAAAGCATTGAGGTCAAAAAAAATTTTTCCTTGACAAAAAAAAAAAAGAAAAGAAAAAGAAAACATAAGGTCTTGATGGAGAAAGGAACCATTAACAAAATGCGGACAAAATTCTTTCTTAAAACCATAACTGCAGTTCCTCAGAGAAAATAAAGTACTTATGTACCTCTAACAATTGCCCCATCACTGTATCTCCCAACATGCTACCATCTGTACTCTGTGACTCCGAGGTACTAAGGTTGGATTTCTTTTGCACGATCAAAGACATAGACTGTAAACTTCTTCTAAGATTTTCAACCTTCCTCATAGAATTCTGGAACTTCATATCACATTCAACAACTGAATACCCATCAAACTCACTGCTGATTTCCTGAGCCGGACTGAATCTAGGATCATCAAGATCATAGCATGCTTTGCCTTTTGCAAGCCCGAGCAATTTTCCGCAAAGTTGACCAATTTCATCCAGCAATAGCAAGCATTGGGTTTTTAAGCAGTCAACTTGGTCACCCAGTTCCTGATTAAGCTTGAATGATGATGAACACTCTCCATTTCCAGTCCCACATAAGCGATCCAATAACTTGATGTTCTCATGCCTAAGAGACTCTACTTCAAGTCTGAAGGACTCCACCTCCTTTCGCAACATCTGCTCGACGCCTGTCAGTCTCATTTGCTCCATTTGTAATTTAACAACAACATTGCCTTTCTCTGAATATTGCTTGCTGATTTCTTCGCCAAGTCCTTGCCGTAGCCCAGTAACTGTATTCTCTTGTTCATTACAGATCCGTTGCAATCTCGCAATGACTTTCTGTAGTTCCTTATTCTCTTTTTCCTTTTCTTTGTAGCTTTTTTTAATACAATTGCAATCACTTTCTGCCCCTCGACAACGCTCTTGCAGCTCCGACAGAGATTGTTGAAGACTGCAGTTCTCTGCTCTCACTTGTTCCAACTTTACCATCACCTCATTTAGTTGTACCTCTGAATGCATCACTCTACTGGTAGTTTCCACCTCTCTGCTATTCAATGAAGCAACCTCTTTTTGAAGAGAGACATTTTGCTCCGCAAGTTCCTGTACCCGCTGTCTTAGTCTCTTTTCTTCTGACTGGTATTTTTCAAGATTTAATGACCATTCACTAGACCTTCTGTCCAACTCCTTCTCCATGGTCAACTGAAATTCATTTTTCTCTTTTTCTAGCCTCCTTGCTTGCGCATCCAAATCTATCTTTGCCTGTTTTAGTGCTTCACTTGCAGCAGTCCTCTCAGCAATCCGACTATGAATCTGAGCAGTGACTTCCAGAGCCAAGTTTCTTCTATCATTGGTGATGTTTCTAATTGTCTGAAGCAATGCAGACATGCTGAAACTACTATTTTCAAGCTTCACTTGCTCAAGTTCTTTTGATAACAGCATGACCCTCTCCTCAGCTTCTTTTCCTTTTTTGGATAACTCCACATCTATGTCACTCTCTCTTTTGCCTGAGAATATCAAATTTTCATGTTTGACGCCCATTGAATTGTCCACATTAATATGGCTTTGCTTCTGGAAGCCTGAAATTCCATTCATGTAATATGCCTTGGTATTCTCATACGGGGGATCTGAAGAATGGCACATAGATACATGGTCACACAAAGAGCTTTCTTGGGCAGAACTGCTTGAATCTGAACGAGTATGAGCGATTGAATAATCTTCGTAGATATCTTCAACTGTTGTTGTAGTTTGAGAGTCAAAATCCAGCAGTTTAATTTTTGATCTCCGAGGAAATGCCTGACATAGTCTCTCAACCACACTCTTCGCAAGCTTTTGTGGGGAGGATGGCCGGACAGTCTCTCTTTTCCAATCTTTGGTTGAAAGGCTGTGATGGGTTTCTCTAGATTCCCTAAATGAAAAAGATCGCAGACGTTCTTTATTACTTGGTGAAACAGGTGCCGTGGACTGCACTTGTCGTGGTCTTCTTGAACCAGGCAATGTTTTGTCTTCTGCTGGACAACCATTCCTGGCTGCATCTGGAGAACTCCTTTTGGAATTGCTCTTGGGGCTCCCTTCCTGTTGCTCCCCATCAATGTACAGGTCTAGAATCTTGTTTGGAGCATTGGTCAAACGAGCAGCCCTGCATCTCAATGGAACTGGAGAGCTGTGAGGAGAGTTTCCTGATGAATTAGGATAACTTCTCGCTGAACAGGGAGATTCAAGCTTCTCTGCTGCACTTTTCTTTCGCTTACTTACAGCCTGATTGCGCCTTTTCGGCTCCCGCTGCTTTTCTGGAGTCACATAACGACAGCTGCACATGGGGAAAGGAATGAGAGAGTGTAGCACAAAATTTCTAGTTTTTCAAGTAGAGTACAAGTACAAACAGGCAAGGCACACCAAAAGTATGAATTATTTTATTTCATTTTGTGAAAGAAAACGAGGAAGAAGAAGAAAAAAGGCCTAAATAAAAAATTCAGACTAGATTTTACTTCAAATTGACGAAATTAAAATTGCAACAAATACAAAGGGGCACCAAAACAACGGAAGAAACCATCAGAGCAACTGGTTTAAGGAAATAACAAGAGTCTGTTGACACATGGTTTAATAACAAAGGTAAAAAAAAGTGGATTAAAAAATTGAATCTTGTTTGTTCTAACAATGCCTAAAACAGCAGCTAATACAGCAACAAGCTGGGTGAAGGTTGTTGGAAATTCCCAAACATTACAGCTTCATCAAACCAACTGAAGTCAATTAACTCCATTTTTTTTTATTGGCAATGTTGAATTGTATTGCTGAAAAGAAAGAAGATTACAAGATTAATACATAACAATGCCAATAAAAAGAAGCGTATAGGTATAAGATCATTTACCCAATGCAACAAAAAATAAGAATTACATTATAGGAGCAACGAAAATACAATCCCTATCCAGCTCTTGCTTAGCCACCAACTCCGCTGCGCCATTGGCTCTCACTTTAACTGAAGTTAATTGACTCAATTTCATCCAAATAATATAGTATGCTCATGGGCTCTTATCCAATGAAGTTACCCCCAAGAAATGCATGAATGATATACATGAAAGATAAGTAGAGATAAAACATGCATAAGAAGCAGAAAATTTACAATGATGATGATGATGATGATATGAAATGCAATAAAAAACAACAAACAAGGAAATCCTTTTTCATACACAACTGCTGCTTACAAAAATATGGCACCTCAAACCTAAAGAGGCACAGCTGCGATGAAACTGAAAATGAAAGAAAAAGGACACAATCAACAACAAAAGTTCAACAATTTCAGGAAAACCCCACATGCCATTAATCAATAAGGGAATATGAAGCTTTAGAAGATCAAACCAGGAGCTAACACACAAGCAACTTAGCATCTCACAATATGTACCGTATTGGGTAATCAGTTGCATGAAGTGGTAAAACATTATTGGTAGGAGATCTGATGAAATCACGTAAACAATTCAAATCCCTTTCTCCCAGGTCATTGCCTGTGGCTAGAGATGAAAATGAAAGGCTTCGTCTCAAACCCAAACCAGCAGAGCCCTGGCTTTCTGGGCATTGTTCCCCTTCTCTCAAAACAGGGTCCTTGGGGCTCTGGGAGTTTGCCTTAGCCTTGTCGCTCACTCGATTTTCCGCACTTCTTTTGAAACTGGGCTCCCAACACACATTCCTATTGGAGGGTGGTGGAAGGACCGTATCACAGTTTCCACTGCTTGGCGCCGAGGATCGAAACGTAAATAATTTCCGCATCTTATAGTAGACCCTGTAAACCTTCAATTAAATCTCAATCTCCAACCAGGAAGCTTATCAAGATCATGGGTCCTGTAAAGTATAAAGGTTTTAGTAAGATTTCTATAGATGGGAACGCCCAATGGGAAAAGACAACTTGCATTCTCTCATAACAAGATTGAGAAAATGTATGCTAAACCCAAAAAGCAGTGTATCTTTCTAGACCTCTGCCCAAGAGATTGGAAGGATGAAATATTGGGTAGCCATGGAGAAATTGAAAAACGAACAAAACAGCTTCAGAATGTTATATGTATGTATAAATATTAAAAACTTCTCATGGAAAGCTTTGAAACTTCAATGCAAAGGGTAAGATGGGAGCTTGTTAACCACTGATGCAGGAAGCAGTACGCACAAGGCCAAAAAGATATTAGGACGTGAAGGAACCATATTTAGTTTTCCAATATAATACAAAATTTCCTTATTCGAAGCTTCAAAGTCCAAAGCATCGATTTTGATCTCTGATGCAGAGAAGAGAGAAAAAAGAACTGTCCAAACCTTCTCACCGAGCACTTTTAAACATTTTTTCTGAATTATATCATTGAAGGGTATCAATACCACACTTAGTAATGACCTTTTTTTTTAATTGTTAAAGGGTAGTGCCTTTGAAACTAAGTGAGGAACCGAAAACTAGAAAAGTTGAAGAATAGGAGTTAACCAACATTTTTTTTAGCATTCCCACCATTTACCAAGCTCTAAAAAAGAAAATCAGACTGGGAAATTTCAAACTCGATAAAGGGTGTCATATGCTATGCTCTAACCCAAAAAAAAAAAAGCATCAATTTGAAAGCAAGAAACAACCACAAAGCAAAACTGTCATTACGAAAATCCTTCAAACACTCCCTTTCAAGACCCAAAACCGAATAATTTCAGAGCTTAAGAGCAAAACAACAAACAAACAAATGAAGAAAACCCAACACATTGAAGTCTTGAAAACAGTATCATGCCCAACTCAGTTCCTGGTTTTGCTGCTGCCAATAGTGCTTTGGGTAAGCATCTGTTCGTCCAAAATGTCACAAATATTTACAGTCAGGGTACATACAGAGACCTATGATCCTATAGAACAATAACACTCAAATGAGGAAGAAGTGGCAACAAATTGAAGCGAAAAAAATATGAGGTGGAACGCAAATATTACCTAGAAAAACTTAACAGGGAGCACACAAAAAATAATAGAAAAACCCAACAGAGAGATGAAGAACAATAGAAACTAAACTAATAAAATAATAAAATAAAATAAAGAAAGAGTTTCGGGCATTTGAGATTACAGATAGGGTAAATAAAGTCAAATATATGGGAATTTCCAGAGCATAGATATACCCAGATAAGAAAAAAGTACAATTATACATTTCAGCAGTCTTACTTTTCTGAAAAAAAAAAGGAAAAGAAAAAGAAAAAGAAAGCACAAATAGCGAATCCAACAGAATGAGATTTTCTAGGACACAGAGATACCCAGATAGGAAAAAGTACAATATCGATTTCAGCAACACCTTACAAACAGAGAAATCCATCAAAATGCTCAATGGTGGAGAAAACTAGAGAATCCGGGGCTCTGACAAAAACTCATAAACAAAGAAAAACACAACCATGCATTCATCTCTGACATTGAACAAAGACACACACACACACAAAAAAAAGGATTTTTATGCAAATACAAATTAAAAAACCAGTAAAATGAAATGAAGGGCATTACTGCACTGAAAATTGACTTGGTAGCCCTTATGATTCCTCTTCTTCTTCCCTAAACCCTAAACCCTTGCCATGTATAAAGCTCTCACAACAAAGAAGGCATGAGAATTCATTAAAAATTAAGCAAACCCAAGAAAATCCACAGCAACCCACCATATAAAAAAAGAAATAAAATACTCTCATTACTATATACAGTTTAACAACCAAGAATAACCAACAGCACTTGAACAAATCAAGTATGACCCACTACTGGAACCAGAAAACTACAACAAACCCAGATTCCTTTTCAAAAAAAAAAAAAAAAAAAAAAGAAGAACCCACGAAAAACAATATGAAAAGTAACACGTTTTAGAGATGAAAAAGAATAGAATGAAAGAGATGAGAGAAGCACCTATCAAGAGACATTCAAATTCTTCTCTTGCTTTCTCCCATAAACGATACTCAGAAACCTCCAACGGTCCTCAAAGACCGAAACTTTCTTCATTTTTCTTTGAATTCACTGAGGCATTCAATACAGTTTACGAAACCCAGATTCCAAATCCACTCTTTTAGTGAAAAAATTTACCGTTGACGCCCAGATGAATTCGAAATCCCATGTAACCGAAATCTCCGAAATCCCAGTACATTCAAAAAAAAAAAACCCACAAGTCTCTCTTTCTCTCTCTCTCAGTCTCTCTGGTCTACTTGGAGCAAATGGGCGATGAAAGAGTGAAAGAATCGGCGACTTTGTGGAAGAAAGAGACGAGGAAAAATGGAGGGAGAGTCACGTAAAGCAGGCGAAACTGGCGGAAAAGACGATTCGGTTTATTTTAGTTGTATAATTACGAAATTGCCCATCAATGAAGGAAGATTTACCGGTGGACTCGCTCGAGAGCACCCTTAAATTGCGGTACGCCTGGTCCTCCAAGATTTACACAGGCCTTTTCGTTTTTTGTGAATGAGAAAACCAAAAAGACATACACAAACTATATGGGGCCTGATGGATATGATCCGAATCATCGTGCGTGGGGCCCACCGTTCGACAGTCAGCAGCTAGATCGTTTCCACCGACTGAAGCACTTTTATGGGCCCCACATCTTCTTCAAGCGTGTTGTTACATCGATTAAAATCTCTTTCACAAACATATAAACGTGTTACTTTTGAGGTAGTTATACCATCTTTGACATATTATGTAGACTGTGTAACAATTTTAGGATTGTGGAGATTTGAGGATTTCGTTGCAGTTCCCAGCATGTTTGGAAATAGGAGAGGAGTCCTTCGTTATCATGAAATATGATTGCAAGTGTAGCTGAGAATCTTACAAAGATATCTGTGTATATCTATGCATATAACATAAATAAATAACGTTTTTAAAATTTTCATTAGTTGAAATCCTTGGAGATATGCACAATTGCCAAATGTGTGCTGAAATAAAAAAATCTTGCCAAACATTAGAGAAATCAACTTGTTAGATAAAGACAATATCTAAGAAAAGAGAAAATGAGTTCTAAGATTCTTGATCTTAGTGTACCAAGCAGCCAAGCTCCAAGATCCACACCATTGGTCTCATGAACTCCACTGTGAGTAACCATGCAAGCCTAACCCAAGCACACATTTTTCATGTTTAATGGAAGAGGAAAATGAATGGGGAGGGTTAGCAACCACTACTATGACAGCTGTGTTTTTTTTTTTCTTAACAAATGGGTATTGTATTCTAAATAAAGTTGAGAAATGATTTTTTTTTTTGCGTCGATTCGTTCTTTTTGAAATTTAAACTTATAACCGAGTGATTTTGATATCATAGTAAATTTCTTCAACTAATCATTACTGCCAAAATCAAATAGAAGTAGTGAAAATACTTTTCAATATTTTTCATTGAGTGAAGTCCATTTCTCCATAAGTTAGCCTAGGACTATGATTTACCTCTAAAGATTATGAATTCGAAATACTGTATTACCATGTTGGGGCCACACGAGATTTGTCTGGTTTCCTCGGACCCACAGGGCCATCCATTATATAAAAATAAAAAAATAAAAAGATAAACAAAGTTTGAGTGAAAAAGTAAAGCTGAAAAGGCTTATTTCATATTGAAGGATTAATGGTAATGATGAGGAATTAATTCGCAGTACGATCCTCTATTTCAGTAGTCTAATGGTAGTTGTCTCCGACTTCGCAAAGCAAGGCCATCGATGGTGCGCACAATATCCTCAAGTCAAGGGACCATGTAATTCTTCCCACAAATTTATCTTCGCAATCTCATCCATCTTTCACTCTACCTCTTTTCCCAGTTTCCAAAGTGATGACCCACTTTGCTTTTGAAATAGCCATCTGGAATTACATATGGTACAGACAAGGCACCAAAAGCTTTTAGAAAAAATGAACAAGCTGTGTTAATTAGTGCAGAATTATAATAATACTAACCTCCGAGGTCAATGGTGGCAGGTAAGGATCTTAAGCACCTCATCAGACCTTTTGAATAACCATGATCTTGAGCACCTGACCAGACCTTGTGAACAATCATATTGGTTTTTCTACCACTGGGTCAATTTTTAAACCATTCGGCTAATCATTATCTGTCATATTAGACTCCCATCCCAGTTAACCAGTGTATAGTTCTGCACCAATTTGCTTAACTACAGTAATCTAATTGTTCCTGTTATCTTTGCTGTAATAATCACAGTTGCAACTTTCCTGTTTAGAGCTCTTATTTTAAACTTCTTTTTTTTTTAACGCTTTTTTAAGTCTCAGCCAACATCTAAAGGAGGTGTGGTCACTTTTAGACTCAAACAAAGCCACTTCTTTTTAGATGCTGTTTGCAAGGTTTGCTATAGCAACATATGACATAATCATTATAAAGGTGAAAAAGCAGCACAACAAATTCTCATGCAACTTGCCTGGGTATGATTACTCTTTATTTTATTTTATTTTATCGGTTGATTACTCATTTCTTTCAAGACCTGTTACTGTTACGGGAGGATTTGGCTCTCCTTGTGGATTTTTATTCTCATGAGAGAACTAAATCTTACACTTCCATCCCTATTGTAAGAGGAAGATAATATTATGCGAGCGACAAAATGCTGGAAAATTAAGATTTATGACTTCATCCTTGACATGTTAGTAAAATTTAGAGTGGCATCTTGCCTTATGGAAGGTTGGGATGGGAGCTTTTGCATCCCGTTGCTTGTTTATAAAAAATCCTCTCTAGCGTGGAAAATAAGCTTAGTTTTTTGAGAGAAAAATGTCTTGTAAAAAAAAAAAACAAAAAAACAAAAAGTGAGCTGCATGGAAAATCAAAGAGATTTTTCCCTATATTAGCACAAAAGTTCCTTAGGCGCTGGATTATTGCTATCATAAAAAAGTTTGTACTCATGATGACCTAGGTAAGGTGATTTAGATTTTGGATCGGATCAGTCCAATCATGGATAAGCCGTGGCCCATCATAAAATGACCGTTCAGAATCCTAGGATCCTATTGAAAACAATCTTTTACACTGATTCTGGGTTTATTTTGGTGTAATTCTCTATTCTCAGGCCATCCATTAACTGTAATGGTCAAGAGGGCCAGTAAGCCCACAAGTCTAATGGCACGTGACTAAACTGCCTGGGCTTTGTTTGGCATATAGCTTGCTTTATACTGGCTATGAGCACACGCTTTTGGGCCCATCCTGGTAATGCATTTAAAAGTGCTTAGATAGGACTGTGGCTACACAAAGGCTTAGACCATGTATACTCTGCCTAGCCCATATATCATATATGCAACACAAATGTCACCAATATTATCAATTGATAGGGGCTGGACCCAACTTTGGCTAATGGCAGGATCAAGGATAAAAATATTAGGTAAGGGGACCATGCTTCGAAAGTCTCTAACCTTATCCATGTGCAACTTCACATAGGATAGGCCTCGCTTGTACAGTTGTATATGCTCAAGGCCCAAGCGCGCACATCCTTCTGCATGCACTATGTACAAACCCCCTCATGGGATGGCATTTCATTTGACACTCATTCATCCGTAACCAATTTTAAAAAGAATGTACAGTAGAAAAACTCTCTAATGCAGCACTGATCATAGGCATGCCTTTAAGTGGGACCTATGAACATTGTGCGGTTAGTAGGTGAAAATTTTTCGCGTTACTGAATTCTTCTTTGCTCCTGTCAGTTTTCGTGGAATGCTTAAGAATTTTTTTTTATTCGCTTGAAAAGGACATTTTCATAAACAGGAAACAGAAGAAACATACACAAAAACCACAAGAAGTCAAAGATCCCAACTTCCGAAAGAACCCACAAGGCCCAAGCCCGAGTGATTCTAAAAGGATGATTGAATTCCTTGGGCTTCTCTGTCCTCATGCCTCTGAAGCCCTGAAGTTTAGCAAAAGGATATCTGACGGTAGAAGATCGGCCCAAGAAGATGTTGTATATGTATTGAGATACCAATTGTTGGTCTTGGGGAATACATAGAAATTTATGCCATGGGAAAACGGTAGTGGAGCTAGGATTTTCTTCAAGTGGAGGCAAGCAATAATTAACTAACGGCTACAGAACCTATTTCTTTTAGAGGAGATCGATAATATTTTACATTTATAATTTTTTATGCTTATCATTTTAAAATATATTTATTTTATTTTTTCATCGTTTTTTTTAATAATATCCAAAGAAATAAGATCTTATTTCAAAACACCTAAATGCTTTCAACACATAATTTCTAAAAGATTGAAGGATATTTAAACTAAAAAAGTAATATGGCTTATCAGAATGAATACAAACTATTCAAAATAATCATTTACTCATTAAGGATTAAGAATTATATCTCACTCCAAGTAAAATAGGAACCATGCTAGATTGATCACTTGCAAATAGATCCATCTTTAATCAGTAAATAAATTGATTGGCTAGTTATGATCCTTTAATGTGTTACAATGACTTACAATTACTTATAATTATAATTATTAAAAATTCATTAATTGGTTATTTATAATTATTTGACGGGCCATGATGCGTGTAATAGTAAAAATGATTGAAAACATACCATTGATAGTAATTTACTAATGTCGTAAAAGGATGAATAATTAAGGTGTAATATCTATGTTGCTCGAAATAAATACCTTTCCTTTAACTGGTTTCTCCAAATTTTTTTCATAAGAGTTAGGCCCACTATGAGATTGTGCACATACTATTTTTAGCCATATGTTTAATAAGATTGGACAAACTCCTATTTGAATAATATTTGGAGAGAATTAAGCTCAGTTTTTCTATTGAGATTATCTTACTAGCACTTAATTTGATAGCCATATAGTTTAGTGGTCATATAATCATTGATTTTTTTTTAACTCAATCATGAATAAGGATTTAAAGCTCAATTTAAAGAAAAGCGAAGATAGCCAAATCTATTTGAAATGAAATGTTTTCTCAAAATTGATTCAAGGAAAAATGTCGTGAGAAAAAAGAGGAAAAGATTTTTAGTTGATTGATTGTAAGTTTCAAAATTTCCTTAAAATATAGAGAATGATTTACCTACTCTTTTCTAACCAAGTGAAAGACAAAAGTATCCTCTAGTCCTTCTTAAATTCTCTCATTGTGTAGAAGAATGAGTGGGGGCAAAATTGTAAGGGGTAATAACATTCATGAAACTACTCTCTGTTATAAGATGTATTATCATAGGTAGATGCCCACATTGGGATCCACATAAGATAAGAGAATTACTTAGGGTTAGATTCTTTCTCTATTAAGTTGTTTGGGAAGGAAACAATCTTATTCTATAAACAAGATCCTCCTTCCCCCTATTATGTACACACACACATCTTATTAATAAGAGCTCTCTCTCTTTTCCTCCCTTTACTCTTCTGTTTTCTATTACAACACATTATCAGTACGATCTATTAACCCCCTTTTTTGCCCTTGGTGTACGTGCAAAAGGAGCCAGTGCTCCCCCCTTCTTCTGGCTTTAGAACTCCATCTCGCTCTCTTCCTCTCCTTAGGTTTTACTGAGCCTACAGAGATTTTCAAAGAAGGTGATGATTGGGATCTACTCCGTAACGTGGTGGGTTTTGAATGTGGTGTTCAACATCTACAACAAGAAGGTCCTAAATGCCTTACCTTACCCATGGCTCACGTTGCCGCTCTCGTTCGCGATGGATGCTGATTGTCATCTTGATGAGACAGTCTTCCCGCTGTTAGGAGGAGATACGAGAGTTTCTGCAGAACGCCTTGTTCCTGTAAAACAATCCGTTCCTGAAGAACGGCCTAGAATTAATGTGGAATACTTCCACTCATTCTCATCTAGATTTATATATTTCACAATGTGAGAATGAAGTATGAAGAATTGCGCACTTTATTACAAACGAATTCTCTGAGGCTTTTAATGATGCAACAAAAGTGACTAGGTCACATGTACCGGCTATGAACACACAAGTAAAAATTAGTGTCCCTATAGGACAAAATTCCAAACATGGTAGCAAATGAATTTGTATACGTCAGAAGCGTGGTAGACTTATAGGTTTCAAGGACGTAGCTCCCCAGAAGAGGAGAAATGAGTAATCATATCCAAATCATACTCCAGAAGATGTATACTCCCGAAGAATTCATGACAAAATCCACTTTTTTTAAAATTCCTGAAGAAATTAATGTCTCTAAAGAGACACGAGTCCCAAAAGAGACTCTGGAAGCCCATGAAGAGGTAATGGGTACCCAATAAATAAAGAGATTTCTATACTTTATAATTATTCAAGAAAGAGTTGGGATAGAAATGAAATTATCATCAATGACGCATTTGCATATGCGGTAGCTACACAAATATCAAGGGAAAATACGAATAAACCACGTTCTATAAATGAATGTCGACAAAGAATATATTGGCCAAAATAGAGAGATGCCATTAAGGAATTACAGTCTCTCAATAGACGTGGTATATTTGGACCTATAGTACAAACCCCAAAAGGTGTTAACCCTGTAGGTTACAAATGGGTGTTTGTAAGGAAAATGAATGAAATTACTTGATAGAAGGCAAGACTTATAATACAAGGTTTCCTGCATAAACTTGGGATTGAAAACATACACAGACATATATATGAAAATCCCAGAAGGATTTGATTTGCTTGAAGTAAAATCAGAGAGCACGTACTCAATATAAGTAAGACGTTTATTGTACGGCCTGAAGCATTTCAGAAGAATATGGCACAATCGTCTTAGTAAATATTTATCTAAGGAAGGGTATGAAAACAATTTCATTTGCCTGTGTATCTTTATAAAATCCTTAAATGGATTTGTAATAGTAGAAGTTTATAAATCTAATCGAAACTCCAGAAGAGTTCGAGAAAACTATTGACTATTTATAGGAGAATTTTGTCTCAGCCTGCAGATTGAGAGAAGTTCTAAAGGGATATTTCATTATTTGTAAATATGCTTACTATATATAGTTTCACACCAACTCAAAAATACAGGATTGGTATCAAACGAATCCTACTATATTTGCTTTTATTTTATTCTTATGGTTATAAAGATTCAAATTTTGTAGGATATGTAGATTCAAGATATATCCTTAATCCTTATAAGGGTTAATTATAGACGTGTTGTATGTTTCTTAATGGTAATGCCATCATTTTTTGGTATTTCACTAAATAGACTTTGGTAGTTACTTATTCTAACCATGTTGAGATTTTAGTCCTCTATGAAGTCAGTGGGGAATGTGTGTGACTAACATCTTTAACTCAGCATATTCGTAGTTCTTGTCAATTGCCTCTTAGTACAGGTACCCCGAGCATTATTTGCGAAGACAATGGGGCATGTATTCAACAGATTAAAGAATGATACATTAAAGATGACAAGACGAAGCACATTACACCAAAGTTTTTCTTCACTCATGAGCTTCAGAAAAATAGCAAGATTGAAGTCAAGCAAGCTCGTTCAAGCAACAACCTGGCTGATTAGTTTACGAAGTCTTTGTGAAAATCAGTATTCTAGAAACTTACATTCAATATTGAAATGTCTAACTATGTGAAAGGTTGTTATCATCAGGGGGAGTAGTCAATCAGAGGGAGGCATCCCGAAGTATGTTACCCAGGACATCTGTGCGCTGTACTCTTTTTCCTTTTCTAGGTTTTATTCCACTGGGTTTTCCTAATTAAGGTTTCAACAAGGCAGCATTATGCACGTCCAACACCAAGTCAATGATCCTGTAGAACATTGTACTCTTTTTCCTTTGCTTTGGTTTTTATCCCACTGGGTTTTTCCTTTGTAAGGTTTTAATAAGGCAATTGTCATTGAACAGTGGTCATTCAAGAAGGAGTATTATAAAATGTATTATCATAGGTGGATGCCCACATTGGGACCCACATAAGATAAGAGGATTACTTAGGGTTAAAGTCTTTCGCTATTAGGTTACTTGGGAAGAAAGCAATCTTATTCTATAAATAAGATCCTCCTCCTCCTATTATGTATACACACATCTTATTAATAAGAGCTCTTTGTCTTCCTCCCTCTACTCTTCTATTTTCTATTACAACACTCTCATAATGTATCCAAAGTGTTTCTTTTATATAATAATAATAGTAATAATAGTAATCTAAAGTTAAGTGGGGGTAATTGCCCCCACTGGACCCTACCTCCTTCTGCCACTGATGGGAAATAACTGTGGGCATGCTGGCTCAATTTGGGCTTGGGCTAGGCCCACATTATATCAAGGGCAGCCCAAAATAGGTCCAACCCAATTTGCATTGGATCCGGCCTGGATATATAATCTAGGCCCATTTAATTTTTGGGTCAGAGTTGGTTTAATTGATAGAAAGTCCAAAGCCTAGCCCAAATAATGAGGGCTTATAATTGTCCAAACAATTGCTAAAAAGCTTATACAACTCATAAAAAGCCTAGACCGAAACTGACCGATTGACTAAATGGGTAGGCTTGGTCGGCATGTTCCCCTCATCAATGTCTGCATGAGCCAAACGAAAATCTTGGATGGACCATTGGTGGTTGAAAGCATGAACGAGAACTGGAAGGGTGGTTCAATGGCTCATGGGGTTGCTCACAAATTGTTGCCTTTGGATTTTAAGGCTCACTTTTAGCGACTGGATCTGAGCCGCTCTTCTTTTATGGCCCACCATGGGTGTGTCATTCTTCATTGTAGTCACTTCAGCTTGATTTTTTCAGCCTAGCCATAGAAGTAGCAGCAGTTAACCCTAATGGAGAAAGCATTTGGTCACCAAAGAACCTACTCTGAGGTCCATTAACAACTACAATAATTAAGGGTCCTACAATGAGGTGGCGTCTGGTAGAAGACGCCAAAGAAGTCCCAACAGCCCGAAGCTGAAGAGCCACAAAAATAGATGGAGTGAACATCTCTTTTGTGGATGTGGCAGTTTGTGTAGGAATTCTTGACTTGCAAGCTTAGCTTAGCCTTCGTATTATGATGTAAAAATAGATTACAAAAGATTGGTACAATTGAATTCAAGAGATACACATCTGATAAGGATTTTAACTTGTATACATCCAGATAAGTCAGTCAGTCTTATCCCTTAGATTGGCCTCGGTCAAGTGTTGCGGGTAAGCAGAAAATTGCTGAAGTGTAGAGATGTAGAACACTGCTGGACCAAAAAGATCTACCACAAACAGAGGGCAAATGGATCCATGGCCAGACAGATTTGTTCGATGGGCACACTTATGTGGGAACATGAATCAGTGACCAAATTAGTGGCTTGGCATGGAATTCGTCGTTGTAGAAAGGTCACAGGGAAAGGATAGAAGGGCTCTGATTCATGTAATTCTTGACTTGCAAGCCTAGCTTAGCCTTTGTATTATGATGTACAAATAGATTACAAGAGATCGGTACAGAGAGATATCTCATTTACATTTGAATTCAAGAGATACATATCTGATAAGAATTTTGACTTATCCATCAGTCTTATCCTGATAATGCAAATATCAAATAGGCTCCTCTACCCCAAAAAAAAAAAAAAAAACCAAATAGTCCAACTCACCAAATGATGGAAAACAATTTAAATGGACGTGGTCAATGTCAAATATAATAAAAATCCAACGGGAACTTAGAGTTATCCTGATGATATAGGCACCCACTCCCATATCAAATGAGAATGTTGGTAATCTTAAAAGCTCTCAGTTGTTTTTCTCTCTTGTTGTGATAAATTATTAGTAGAAAGTGACTCTTCAAATGATATATCTTGGATCTCAAGTGATGAGGGTCTTTGAAAGCTCCATTTCATCATTATAGAAAATATTCATATATGATATAGTTTATAATATAAAATTAAAAGATCTCGCGAGCTATAGGCCTTCCCTCCCTTTCTCCGTTTTTAATTTTTTTTTATTGCTTCACTGTTATTTGTGAGTTTAAGACCTTGTTTCTTTAGTAAAGCTCCTGAGTGACATTTATGATATTGGGAATACAAAGAAGATGTACAGACCGGCCCTTGGAATTCTAGGTCTAGCCCTTTTTTTTTTTTTTTTTTTTTTGCTTTTTTCAATAAAGCTACGGTGACATGAATGTTGACAGAAAGCTGAAAACCATGATTTTTCATGTTACCATAATATTACTTTTTTTTACTAGAATTCTTTACTCCAGCAAAAAAAAATGTGAAGAATATCCTTTGGAATTTCAGCCTCCTAGTCATTTTGAGATGCCCTAAGGGAGAGGAGGATTAAGGAATTCTACCGATCGAATAGGTCTATAATTTTTCCAGAGATAATTAAACTTTGAACAGTACATATTTTCTCCAGAAAGTTACTAGATAGATTCTATTCTCCCCCTCTTGGTATGGTGCTTTAGCAAAAGAGTAGTGGATAGTTATTGTCGTTCATAAAAAAAACAAGAGTAGTGGATTCCATCCAAGGAATCTTTCCATGAGACGGGGGACAAATTATCCATTTTACAAAATGAGAGAGATCAGCATATATATTACATTTTTAGGTGTCGTTTGGATGGCCATGAAAATGACACTTTTGTTGTTTGCCATTGAAAATGGAGATTTGGGTGTCTTTTCACATTTTCGGTGCATCTGTTTGTTTTGTTGACCTAAGTCTTGGATGAAGTCGGAATGGAACCAATTTTCTTTCCTAGGAATATAACTCATGTACTCTTCATGAGCTCCACAGCCTACAAGATTGAAACCTGTTCATTCAATTTGATATTGATGAATTGAACCTATTGATTAAGATGAATATTATGGGCCACGCTGAAGTCAGTGAAACAGGTGAGCACTGTGTCAGCTATTCATTTTAGAGGATGATTCAAAAAAAAAAAAAAATTTAATCTCACTTTCTAAAACTTTTCAATACTTTTGTGGATTTGAATTCATGAACCGAATCAACATTATCATAGAACTGATGAACTCCATGGGATGGAGTTTCATATCTTAGACACTTACAGAATTGTAAAAAAAAAATTTGTAAAAAGAAGGCATGAATAACCAAATTCATTCTGAATTTTAAGGACTCTTGTGAGCCTCAATTCATAATCCCAAGCATGATGAGAGCATAGGGCCCAACATTTCCTTTCCAGAAAAAGTTTTAGGGTTCTAGAGCCCGCAAACTGTTAGAGAAATTAAAACAGATTTTTTTTTAAATTTTCTCTCTTATTGGTCCATTCATTAATTTCTTGTTTTTTGTATATTTTACATCTAGTTAAAAAAAAGCATGGTAAAATGAATTATACCTAAAGTGAAATAAAAATGGTATTTCTAGACAAAAATTGTGGTATATATGTTCAGTATATGTAATTGTACATATGCAAGAATTACACTCACTGCATAAAAACAAACGGCCACTTTAAAAGTATCGATCTGTTGCCAACTTTTTTTAACTAAAGCCAAAAGTTGTAAAAGATAACTAGAAAACGAGAAGTGCTTACTTCCAAAGAGTGTTTTAAAGTGTATTGGGTGAAAATAAAATAAGGTTTTTTGCATACACCTCCCTAATGTTTCTAATATTTGTAAATAAGTCTCTTTGATTTCGGTATTTATAAATAGGCCCTTGCTTTAGCATTTTAAAACTTCTAATATCCCAAAATATGTGGATTTAATGGTAAAGAGCAACCACCGTGAAGATTTTGCTCAGCTATTATCAAAATGTTACTTTGCCATTGCAACCATTTTTGTATACACTATTCCTAAGGTTTATAATATTTATTAATAAGCCCCAATGAGTTAAATAAAGATAAGTCAAATTGCCTCAATGCTATAACTGGGTCACCTTCTCCTCTCTCTCTCTCTCTCTCTCTCTCTCTCTCTCTCTCTCTTTCTCTTTTCTCAGATTTTATTGATGTCATTACTCTATTCCTTATTAGCGGCATGAGCGTAAACCATGTTTTAGATTAATTATATTTAGGATTATTTTAGTGGAGCAAATGATTGAGTGATATTTTGTTTAATCTAATATGTCCACTAAAAAATCATATATTCGTCTAATTGAGTGGCTCAAGAGTAGAGGCCCCCTTAAAACTATTTTTTTTTCAAATTATTGTCTCCCTTATTAATACAATTTTTTCTTTTTAGCAAAAAAGAAAGGCTCTTTAAAATGCCTTTTCAAATGTTTGAGAATGGAGATAATTGGTACAAAAGTAGATTATAAAGACATAAATTTACGAGAACCATTATACAGAGAAATGGCTAACATAAATTTCTAAAATTCACAAGACGCACTTTCTCATCCCTAAAAACCATTATGCGCACGCGCGCGCGTGCGCACACGCACATAGAGGTCTTGTGAGAGTAATATCCAAATCAATTTCTAATTTCCCTTCTCACGAGAATTGTTTAAAAAAAAAAAAAACTGATCCGAAAATAGCCTAAGAATCCAAAACAGCTAACAATGTGAAGAAAAAAACTATTTTTTTAAATCTTAATGTTAAAAGAGATGATGTCTCTGGTTGTTTATAGTGAAGAATTTTGTAGGCTTAGTTGAAAAAGAGAAAGTTAAAGTTAAAAAAGTGAACAAAAAATTGTATGAAGAAAAAGAGTTTTCTTAGTGATAAATAAAAATTGGACAAAACTGTCAAAATTAGCAAAAACCTTATGGACACTTCTCTTAATTGTTAAATCCACTTAAAGAAAAAAAAATAGCAAAGTAGGAGCCTATTTACAAATCCTGAAACCGTAGAGGCCTATTTACAAATATTAAAAACTTTAAGAGGTATAAACAAAAACTCAATAAAATAACACATGGCAATTACGGTGGTGGAAGGGACTTGAGGGTTGGAATGGTAGATACGCAACCCATTCCCTTCGCACCTACTAGGGATCGAACCTTGGTGGGTGTCCTATCTTTCCCTCTCCAGGCCATTAAGCTAGGTCACAAAAAAAAAATAATAAAAAAAATTATAGTGGTGGAAATGAATCTCCAAGTTATTCAAAATTATGGGCTAAACACATTGATAATACAGTTTTCTTTTTGCAAAATATTAAAACCATTGTTCCATTGCTAGAAAAGGGAATGATTACATGAGACCAAATCATGAGATTAGGAAAGCTTCTTTTTAAGCACCCGCACATGTAAGGAAGAAAGCATTTGCAAATGAGGAGAAGGCACCTCCACATGTAGATGGGTAGCACTTGCACACGTAAAGAGAAGATACCCAGACACGCTCATGCAAGAAATGAAGACCTGCACATGCACGAAGGGAGAGACCCAAGGATAAATCTTTGATGAGAGTGAGAAACGAAATTCCTAACCAATTGTGCAAGTACCCCTCCAATTGTTCAAATACCCCTCGTTCTCCAGGTCAACTAAGATCCCTAGTTGTTATTTTGTAGGATCATCACGTAGAGTGTATGGCTGTATGAGTTTATTTTTTCTCTCTATTTCTCAAGTACCTCATCAAGGGGATGTGAAAAAAGCGGCATTGCCTCTATTTCTCTAAAATGGTCAGAAGTTGAAAAGTATCAATTGTTCTATTTTTTAAACCTCTGCCCATTTTAAAAAAATAGAGGAGTAGAGGGAAAAATTAGACGTACCAAACATGAGCTAAACAAAGGAGAAAAAAGTTGAACAAAAAATTCAAAATACATATTTAGTCCATTACGGTAAAGATACAAAAATAGATGGTACCTCATAATTACCCATGAGAATCCATGATTTGCTACAATAATATGAGTTGTGAACAAATTTCAAAAGGATGTGATTCTCTCACTTCACTCAAAAAAAAAAAAAAAAAAAGAAGCTCATGATTGTTGTTAGACCACTGATTTCAATGATATGGAAGATATTAAAATAAAAAAAAAACAAAAAGAATGTATATAGTATGCATCACTTAATGTTAAATCAAGAGCCTATTGACAAATCATAGATGAAAATTAAAAAAAGGAAACCTAACCTTATTGTCCAATGACATCAGACATCCCCTCAAAATGCAAAATCTAAAAATATCCCTCTATTCTCTCCATCAGATATCATCCCACTGTAACAACGGCATTTGCAATTGCAACATCCCATCATCCCCACCACCAATCACCACCAGCCTGCAGGGGGGAATCCATCGAAGGGTATTCTAGTAAAATCCTCATCTCCCACTCATAGCCTCTCTCTACACTCCCTTCCACCGCGGTTGGTAGAACCCAAACCAAAACAAAAACCGCTCTCTACACTCCCTTCCACTGCGGTTGGTAGAACCCAAACCAAAACAAAAACCGCTTACGCCTCTCTCTCTCTCCCACTCTTTCTCTCTCTAGATCTCAATCTCAATCTCGATCTCGATCATGGCTCAGCTCCGGTACTCTCTCTTCTCCATTCCTCCAATACCCCTCCAAAACCACAATAATCCCAATTCTACCCCTCGCCTCCCCTCCTTCCTCCTCTCTCCTCCTCCTTCCTCTCTCTCCCTCCTCCGAACCAGAGCCTCCTCCTCCTCCTCCTCCTCCTCCTCCGCCTCTTCCTTCCCTCTCTCCGGCCCTCCCAACTACAACAACAACAACGGAAAAGGATTCGGAGGCGGCGGCGGAAACAACGGTGGAGACGCCAACTCCAACTCCGACAGCGATGGCGACAACAGATCGCAACCATCCAACCTCCCGATCATCGGCTCCTTCATCAACGGGTGGCGATCGCGCGTCGCCGCCGACCCCCAGTTCCCCTTCAAGTTCCTCATGGAGGAGCTCGTCGGCGTCTCCTCCTGCGTCCTCGGCGACATGGCCTCCCGCCCCAACTTCGGCCTCAACGAGCTCGACTTCGTCTTCTCCACCCTCGTCGTCGGCTCCATCCTCAACTTCGTCCTCATGTACCTCCTCGCCCCCTCCACGGCCTCCGCCCAAAACCCACCCTTCATCTTCCCCAATTCACCCCAGAGCTTCATGTTCGAGCCCGGCAGCTTCTCCCTCTTCGAACGGATGGGCACTTTCATCTACAAAGGCGTCGTCTTTGCCGCCGTTGGCTTCGCTGCTGGGCTCGTCGGGACGGCGATCTCCAATGGGTTGATCGCTGCCAGGAAGAAGATGGACCCAGATTTCGAATCGCCCAATAAACCCCCGCCCACGATGCTGAATGCGCTCACTTGGGCGATTCATATGGGCTTGAGCAGTAATTTCAGGTACCAGACGTTGAATGGGATTGAATTTGTGCTCGCCAAGGGGCTGCCGCCGGTCGCCTTCAAGTCCGCGGTGGTGGTGTTGAGGTGTTTGAATAATGTTCTTGGTGGGGTTTCGTTTGTGGTGTTGGCGAGGCTGACGGGGTCGCAGAAGGCGTCGGAGGTGGCGGCGTCTGGGTCGGAGGAGGAGAAGGAGAAGTTGGTGACCGGTGCAGAGGATGGGGAGTTGCAGAGCAGTCAGTCTCAATGTAAGTGATGATGAAACTTATTTGTTGTTTTGCAAAAGTTGGTTTTCCCCCATTTTCTAGATAGTGAAAGAGGAGCAGGAGAAGTGGGTTTTGATGGTGGGTTGATGACTCTTTTTTTCAATGTAATGTATAAGTAGGTTTTTGAATAATAAGGACCATCCATTTGGCAATTGAGGTACTCTAATACAATTTGCTCTGTGTTTGATCTTTTGTTTATAAATTGATAGATGTGTTTGATTATGTATTGCTTATGAGTAGCTTTGTGAATTATGAGGAATTTGTATGTTAACGTGAGAGGCCCTTTGGCTGCAATGTGCCCTTTTCTTTTCTTATAGTGTTTTCCAATTGTGTTGAACACTGATTGGGAATTGGAGAGTTAAGTGGAGTTTGCAATTTTTAAAATTCTAAGATAGTTATTGATGATGAAGATAGTTATTAATCATATATATGGACTTGTATTGGTAGATTGTGAAGAATAAAGATTTTTGTGATTGAGGTAAACTTTCTGCAATTTGTTCTGCTTCTTGTTATTTGCTGTCATAAACTTTCTGCAATTTGTGCTGTTCTTGTTATTTGCTCCATCTATTAATCTGTTTTCCTGTTTTTAGAGAAACATTACTTGCAGCAGGTTAGAGTGCTTTTCTCTGGGGGAGTTGGTTGTGATATTTTTAAGTTTGTGCAATTTATGAGTAGGTTTATGATACCTTTCTCAGTGTAGCTCAGTTCTTGGTTTTTGACTGGTTGATTGGTGCTTCTGACTTTGTCATATTTGAGTGGGTTTTTATTCATTTGCAAGAATGTATAATAAGTTATTTCCTTCAGTAGCAAAATTGCTATGTGATGAGTTTCTATGAGTTAGGTTCACTAATAATAAAATAGTTCTCCTCACCTCTTTGGGCTGAATTAGAGTTTTTTTTGTTTTTCATTAAAGGTACTATAAATCCTTGAAAATTTTCTTTTTTTAAGTATCAAACGGCCTTTTACCTCAGTCGTAAGAGATGCCACTTCTCATATGGCTTCCCAAGGTTTGAGCCCCGGGCATGCCAAGCTTCCTCATTGAGGGACCCCTTATCTCACCTAATTGCTCTCCCACTGGTGTGGTTTCATTGAGTCCCAGCGCTTTTGGTGGGTGTAAAAAAAAAAAAAAAAAGAGTCTCAATCGGCTGTTTGCTTGGCTGGGTCTCTTATGGAGTGCTGATGAGGCCTACCTTTCAAAAATCTAAACCATTCACTTGATCACTATCTCCATAAGTCGATAGGCTGCAAAAATATTTGAGTTACATTCATCATAATAAACCCAACCTTGTGATGGGCATACCAATATGCGATCCTTGATCTCTCAATCTATTTTAATAGAGCCTACCATGGAGACCAAAGAAGAAATTGGTCATAATAAACCCAACCTTGCATTTAACTCCCAGTTGTCATCTCCCTCCCTCCCTCTCTCTCTCTCTCTCTCAGAAAAAAAAAAACCCACCCTTTTTGTCGTCCAATTGTGATGATCTTCCTGCCTCTCCCAATATTTGAAGGTAAAGATTCCCCAATATATGAAGGTAATGATTGGCTTAAGGGTTTTACTAGATTAGTTGAGTCCTAGTCAAGTTTGCTGCGCTGTATTGATGTATGGATAAACCTTTTATGTACTGAATGGTGGATATTTTGTGCAGCTTCTTTGCATGGAGCCCAATTCAGATTCCCAAACTCTTCAAATTGTTTTGTTTATATACTTTTAAAGGAAACTCTGTTTGAACTTGTTTGGTTGTCGGGAAATAATCTATTTGATGGACAAGAGCCTGTAGTAGAGGTTGAATGTGCTCAATGCCAAGTGGGTTTTGAGTCATGTAATCATTGAAAAAAAAAAAAAAAGAGGCCATCATTGATGAACATGAGAAGAGAGACCATGAAAGTTGATTTTCCCTGTTTTGAAATGGACTTTATCTGCTTATGATCTGTAGAGTCCGTGAAATTAAATTGCTGGAAATCGAAAACTCTCCCGTGTTGAGTGCATGAAATTTCAGTAGGTGAGTGTTGAAGCGCCGTGCATAAGGGATGCAAAACACATTACTGGAATAAGACTTCAATGATGATATGATATGCGTTGTGTATAAGATAATGGATTCATTGCCCAGGGGACTCTTTACTGGTGCTGAGATTTAAGCGCACCTGTCCGCTAAATTTTAATGTTGTTTTCTTTCTTGATTGGTGGGATGTTAAGTGCATGATATCACTTGCTTTTTAGTGCAACCAAGAAATCCATTGTTCCAAGCGTGATCATTCATTGCCTTGATACACATCTACCTAGCTGATCCAATTCTAATAATGATGTCAACAGTAATCATCTACCAAAAGCAGCGAGTTTTTCATCTAGAATAGAAGTCAGTAAATCAGAGTCAGGACCTTATTCAGGTGTTTTGGAAAGCGCTTCGAAATCATACTGCCCACCTTAAAGGGAAAGTTGGTGGTATAAACCAACTTCTGGCTAATCAGATCATCTTGTTTATGACTTATGAGAGATTCCTGAAGGTGAAATTCTAGCTGCGAACATCCTGCATTTGGATTTACATATAAAGATCTGCCACAGAACTTAACCAGAAACAAAAATGTATACTGACAAAAAAAATTTAAAGACCTATATACTTCTTCAACTTCACAAATATTCTGAAAATAACGACTGTAAATTCTGGAAGCAGGAATTCATTTGGCTTCCATCCCTGAAGCTAAAGGCTTGTTATGCGTGGTTTGTGCGGCAGGAGGAACACGGGGTTTCCTCTGTGGTACTCGATGCAGCCTGCACCGGAAGGAGCCTCTACGTTTTGTGGGAGAACAAATGCAGTATTTGATGCTTGGGTTGCTGCAAAAAGATTCAGTCGACACGTTTTCTTCATGGAATTCTGGTGAAATGTTGGAAAACAATCAGTCGACAGTGATCTCTTCATGGAATTCTGGTGATTTGGTCATGGTATTTGCAAGCATAAATTCTGTTATAACAAAGAAAAGTAGAGTACAAATTAATTCATAAATGATTGAAATTGATAGCAAAACAAATAAAACAATTTTCAAGCTTAGATTCTGTTAGAAAAAAGGGACACGTACTCCATCCCATCTCCTCATCTGAACTACTTACTACCTTTGCTTGTTCCTCTACTACAGCCTTCCTACTTTCCCATGTAGTCTTGATGGGGGCAATCGGTGTATTGGTGTAGAGAACCCCTAAACCCTATAAATAGGTTTTCTTAGATAACTCTGCTTTTTATGATAGAGTCTTTTATATAGGTTTTCATAGATTACACTACTTTTCATGATGGAGTCTTTTAATTAGGATTTAGATTCATTAATCCCTCTTAGCATAAGAGTCAACACCAAAGATATCTCCTTATGGAGACTTACTAACATAGGAGTCCTAATGTAAGAATGGATAATGGTCTTTTAAGTGGGGGACCCATGTTATATGTAATATGCAGCACCATTGGAATGTCATCAATAGTTTTAAGTTTTAACCACTTTTATTTTCCTTATCATTTTGTTCTTTAGAAGCAAGTAATCTATATAATATATGTTTAAACATGCCAGCGGTAGTCAAATGTAAGTCTCTGTAGTCAAATGTGTCGGTCACTTTTTTTTTTTAATGATTTCTCTTTCAATGAGGGAATTTGGTGTAGTGATATTCTAATTACAGGGTCATAAACCAAAACAATATTTGTGGAAAAAGGCTTTGTAGTTTGTATTTCTTCATGGGGGCTGATCCGTTAATCAAATGAACAGGAACAAATTCATACCACGGTCAAGGTTTCAAAACTTGACTTTGGATATTGTATTGGCCAAAGCCAAAACTCTTCATGTATTGGCCAAATATAACGGTATTGGACTTATACATGGTTTTTTTTAATAAAAGAATGTAGCAGATATCAGAAAAATGAAACATAATGAAGCTTCATTTTTCTCATTGCTTCTTCATGTTTTAGACGTAAAATAAAATGATAAATAACAACAGAAAGATAGTGATTGCCATGACCACCACACTATTCTCATGTTGTGTGGAAAAGGGGTAATAAAAACCATAAGAATCTTAGAAGTTATATTGTTATACTATGTTATCATCAATTTCTAAAAATCCAAATCCTGATTTCAAAGGGCTACAATCGATTAGATTATTAAGAGATGCCCACATAATGTCTAGGCTTTGGGTCATGAATAAAAATCTTCTTAGTGTAAGATGAACCTTTTACGAAAAAAAAAAGTGTTAACACCAGCATCAGTTGTGAACATAATAGAAAGCGAAAAAAAAAATTTTGAAAAACCGAGCAGGAGGATCTATCAACACTAGAGACATGGCTATACTCTCTTGGAATATGAGGAAATACTCATATTTCAGAAATAGGGAAGAAAAGAATGCCGCGCCAAAGGAGTTTCAAAATTACCTATACATTGGAAGGGCCCTCTTGGACTTTTTTTTTTTTTTTTGTAATGAAGGAACCCGCCGACTCTTATTACGGTTGATCACTAGAAAAATTCTGGATACACACAATCACCTACAAGCTATGTGTATCAGGTAAGTCTTTAGAGAGCTTCGAATTGGGGACCGTCAGGTCACTATAGGACTTCCCCACCACTTGAACATCTTAAGTGTGGGTACATTTTAAGTGTGGGTAAAATGTGCACTTGTAAGCCATCCCGCCCCACCTCTAAACATGGACTAATTGCTGTGTCACAAAGTAGATCTCGAGAAATTATTTATTTTCAAATTTAGGGGTTTTCTCAAAATATTAAATAGTTTACAAAAAAGACTTATTATTATTATTAGGTTACTAAATGGGTCATAAATGTCATCAAAAACATCTATTTGGCAGAGAGAAACCTAAGAGCCCAAATCTGTTACGAATCTGTCGAAACTACTACCAAAAAAGGCAAAAACACCCCATGGGGCAGGTGGTGCTAGGCACCCATTTAATCATCCCCATTGCTACTAATACCGACATGTGCAAATAGTGATGGTGCTAATTTATTTTTTCAAGCTCTTAAAGTGATGCAAATCTGCATCTATTTAGATGATTTCGTGCCACTTCTAACTACTAATAAGACCCTTTTCCTTCCACTTGACCATGTCAGCGGTACCAAAAGGCTAAAAAGCCCATTGAGAAGGACACCTCATTGTGGGCCCAGTATTAATTAAGAATCCAAATCAATGAGAGAGATCTCCTAAAATCTCTCTCATTCAAGATAATCCCACCAAGATCAGAGTCTGGATATTGATTAACTTGATCTGCCTCCATGTTAATATAAGTACGATGGGATTCTATTTTATTGGGCCCAGTTATATGCTAATTTAAGCAGCATAACAAGATAAAAAGGACTCTGTATTTTGATTATGGGAAGGTTTCTATACATACCGTGTGGCACATGTGCACCTATATTGGGGCCGACCTGATGGTCCGCTCGACGGGTCCACACACAATACCCACTATAAGTTTACACTATCCCGCATTGTAATCATCTAATTGCGCTGGACCGTTTGATTGGCTGTACACTATGTCAAAATGGACTTTACTTGTGAACCCCAGATGATAGGTTAAAGATGATCCGAAAGAGCTGATTTTTTTCATAGAGGCTGCCCCTTGGCCAGCTGTGCACAGAGGCTCAGCCCTCATGGAAATATTTTTGACATAGAGGTGGGCACCTCCTCATCCTGGTTATATATTGTGATTATATCAATTCGGAAGTGGCTGATACGAGGGGGCACAATCTAGATGGGGCCACTTGATCTGTGTGGTTGTGGGACCCACCAAAAGTCTAATAGTAGACCATGCACACTGCAAGATACGACCTTCTTTCAGATGTGGGTATCAAAGGGTCGCAAGTTACAACTACGCCAAAGCGTTTCAAAGGCCATGATGGTTTAAACATGAGTCAAGACTCAAGAGGCCTTATTTCAGACTTGAGCCTACAACGAAGCATCAAGCCCGTTGCTTCATTGATGGTTCATAGCCGTTAACATACAAGGATTAATCATGTACGTTGAATGTGATTGAATTTGTGCTCGCCAAGGGGCTGCCGCCCGTGGAGTTCAAGTCCGCAGTGGTTGAAGTGTTTGAACAACGTTCTTGGTGGGGTTTCGTTTGTGGTGTTGGTGAGGCTGATGGGGTCGCATAAGGCGGCAGAGGTGGGGGTGTCTGGGTCGGAGGGGGAGAAGGAGAAGTTGGTGATGGGTGCAGAGAATGGGAAGTTGCTGAGAGAGTGTTATGATGGGTGTGTTTGGTTATGTGTTGTTAGTATGTGACTAACCTAGCTTCACTCGAATCTACATAAATATAAGATTGCTACGAATAAGATGATAAAATTTGAAATCTAAATGCGTACCTGATTCCTTTGTGTTCACTACTTGATGTGAACCGCTACCTCGATTGGGGATTTACTGCACTCTTCCACTATAGCCCTCAATCTATTGTGTAGAGAGGAGCTTAAACTCCTTAACCCTATATATGGGTTTTAGATAACTTAATTTAATTAAGACTAAGATTTTTGTTAGTATAAGAATTACATTCCCATTAGCATAAGAAAAACCAAAGACATCTTGATAAGGAGACTAATCAACATAGGAGTGTTAATGGATAATGGTTATCTAAAGTGAGGGACCTATATGGGTATGTGGTCATTGTCACTCATTGGGCCACACTTAAGCACAATAGTTCTAACATGAATTACATATGAGTAGCCTTGTGAGTTATTAGGAATTTGTACGTTAAGGCGAGAGGCCCTTTTGCTGCAATATACTCTTTTCTTTGCAATAGTGTTTTTGGGAGGTGACCACATTTGTTAGAGGTGACCCTCCTCTCCCATGCCGTTCCACTAGGTAGTTACCTGCCCTTGGTTTAGTTGGATCCAAATTGGCATCAAAGGTCATTGAACATCAGAATTGGCCACTTCTATTATTATTTTTTTAATAGTTGACAATGAGTTCCTAGAAATTCTTGATCGCAATCAACTCTTTTGCTACAACAATGACGGCATTGACAATGAACAAAATGAAAACCATTTTTGACTTTCTATATCTAGATCAGAAGCTGAAAATTCATTTGACCCATGAAGAAATGGCTCGCAACTTCTCACCCATTTAGTTTTTTAGTAGAAACAAATCTCAGGTTAGAGCGTTCAGCATAAGAGACCTGATACAACTAGTTTTACATTTATCATAGACATAGAGTAGGTGAGTGTTGAAACGTCCCGAATAGGGGATGCAAAAGACATTAATGGAAATGGACTTCAATGATGATATCGTATGTGGTTGCATATAAGATAATAGATTCATTGCTACAGGACTCTTTACTAGTGCAGAGATTTAATCACACCTTCCTATTAAATTTTAATTTTCTTTTCTTTATTAATGGTGGGATGTAGCATTTAGGTCCTGTGTCCTTGAAAAAAATTCTAAACGGAAATAAAGATTATTTGCAATGGTTCAAAAGCTCCGAATAATAAAACATGGTAGTCCCATTTGCATCCTAGGGGAGGATGGACCTCAGTAAGCACCAGGTCTTAAACTGAACAATCTAATCTCAGGGCAATGCCCCTTTGATGGTCCACCAACAAGTCTTGGTCTTTTATCGTATGATAATCAATGTAGCGTGCAATTTGTTGTCTCCACATTGTCATTCATGATAGGCCTAGGTTTCATCCAATTTTCGTATTCCAATTGAAAATTGTGAATAGATTTGACAAATGATAAGATATGGCCCACTTCAAATTTGGGCTGAATGGAACCAATAAGATTGCTAAGGCCTTTGTGTTACACTCACCATTAACACCTCACCCTCTCTTCCTATAGAAATCGGGTAACAAAACACATTAGTATAACCTACTAGATGCCATCTTGATTAAATCATACTCAAATCATTACATAGTAAGAAAGAAAGTCTAAACCTTACTAACATTTCTTGATGAGTAGGCAATACTCAAATCATTGCATAGTTATCCTGACGACTTGTGTTTATTTATTAACCTTTCCCACATTTGATTGGCCACAAAAATAAAAAATCCACAACCACCAAACATCTTGCTTCTCAAAAGACAATGAAACTAGTCATTGTACTAATTATTAGCTCCTACTCTCATTACAGTACTGCGTCTCCCTCCTATCTTCTCACTCCTCTATCTACTTATACAAAGTAATACAAATGAAATGATGTGAGCTTCAAATTATTTTACACCATGAGAGCAAAAGGGCATATTGTTTATCCAAAAGCATATTTCTCTTCAACACATCCATTATCAAAAGTATATTGATTTGACATTTCCTTTGTATTATTTTCTTGGTAAATACTCAAACGTATCATTGGATTTAATTTTTAACAGCAAAGGGTGAACAATCATTTTCAATCAAAGGGGAGATATTGATGGTCCCTTGATATAACTAAACTTTTAGCAAATCCTATGCATTCATTATGAAATAGCCAATCTGGGGCCTTCGGTTGTCATTGCATGGCTATGAACGAACAGTTGCACAAGAAAGGAATAAAGCATGTCATTGTAACAGTGTACATTCAGCATGGCAAAGGCGGAGCAAGGAGCTTTATTCCATGATGGGTGGCATCAAGTAAAAAAAGCAAGACATGGATGGAATCTCTTCTTCCACAAGTGTGAAATGTTTATGCTTCTTTTCCTCTAAAAACAATAACATTAGTATTTGAATTATTTGTTAATTTACAACAGTTTTAGGTCACATCGTTCTTTGTTGTGCCTTCATCAAGCCATCCCAAAACTCCCCTGTCACCACCAATAATTGAAGAAGAAAAGAACAGAGCTTATACAAAATCTCAGTACAAGTGCATCAACCTAATCGTAAGGAGTTACAAACATTCTAAAAATATATGGACACAAATATCATAATGAGCACTGATTACTTCTCAAATCCAAACAATACTGACTAGCTTTAAATTTAAATGATCAACTAATTATTTTCACATCATCACTAAACTAAACTCCATAACTACTGATGCAATTATTCATAATTTAAAATTTAAAAATGAAGAAAATCATTTTAGTTTCAATAGCCAATGCCACCTTTTTTCAAATTGTAAGAGTGTTTGTGCATTTCAAAACTTACTACTGCAGAATAGTAGGGCATTAAACCATGAAGATAAATATAAATTTGATGATAGGAAGAATGGAGGGTTTTTTTTTTCTCTACAGAAAACTGATTATCCACATAATGATCTGTTTATTTTCATGAGAAGACATTGGCCCCCTGATTTAACCATGATAAGGCCTTGTCATTACACTCAGGACTAACACCTCACCCTCTCTTCATATGGAAATCAGGCCAGGAAACACATAAAATGAGAGGAATATAGCAAACTTACATACTTCTATAGTGTGCCTATCGCACTATGCCCATGTGATAATAAGAGCTATCTCCATTTCATAAAGAGAAAATAAAGTTACAATTCGTTTTGGCCTTTCACTAACTTCGGTAAGAACATTTACATTTGGTGTAAATTACCAAAATTCTCCAAAAATTAACAGAACATATCAATTACAATAGAATACAAGATTCCTTCTTTTGCCAGATGGAGGACTCGCATTCAAACACTCTCCTACACATATATATACACTCTTCTTTTGTTCTTACCAAGCTGAGCAATAGTCGGAGACCACCAACTACAAAATGTTTATCATAATAAATAATGTGCCATCCACGCATGGGAAAAAACACCAGGTGTTGTCTAGTCATGGAAGATTCTGATGGACTATTTATCACACAGTGATACATCACCTTGTGTGAAAAACTATCAAACGTGCATATATGTCATACATGCAAAAGCAGACTTACCAATTGTCTACATTAGTTGCTTACAAGAGCAATCATAATCTACATGAAAAGCACGATTGTCAAGAAATTATAATATTACAACCCCAAAACTTTATTCGGTTCTCAAATATTACCTTGTCACACAACAAGATCTCTGATGACAAGTTTAAATCGTAGTCTTCAGATTTTTATTTTTATTTTTGGCGAGGGTAGTCTTCAGAGTTAAAAGATGATGTTGCAATCTCTAAACTATCCTTTGCGGATTCTTCTTTCCAAAATTTCTAATGTCACTAAATCCATCGGTTTTGGGGCAAAAAACAAAATCAAAGTTCCCACATCCTCTAAGGGAACAAGAAAGATTTTCTTGGTCACAATTCATTCACATCTGATTGGTGTCCTTGCTAGTGCTTCTGGCAGTCAAACTAAAATTTTCAAGGCTAATTGAGTATTGAGCTTATTTATTAGAATCCTATCAGCATAATAATGAAAAAAAGTACAGCAATGACCCCAAATGATTAGAAAAAAATGATACTTTTATACACTTGGGACAATGGGTTTGAACAAGTTCTACTTATCACAATGCGTATCAATTTTCAACCCTACCATATAGTTGACCTAGCACTGTCCTGAGACTGCTAGTAAAATAGTCGAGTACGACTCACTAGAGTTGTTTAAGATGGATACTATAAAATATAACATTGGCATAGGGCATTAACAGAAAGATCATATTAACACATTAACAAATATCAGACGTGGTCAAGCTTAGTAGCATATTCCCTTTGATATGAGAAACTAACTCAGTAGCATCTGGGTTCACCAATTCTGGGTGAATATCTGCAATACTGGCTGTTGTGAAGGCAGCAAGATTCATCATTCGGAATGCTTGATAACAAGAATTTTAGATTGTTGGATCAAATGTGGAAGGCAATATCCCTGTCTATCAATGTGCCTAACTTGCACATCAAGATCTTATGCCTAGCCATGTGCTTGGCCTTGGCCAATACAACATCTTCTATGCCCAGAATCACCACATGCCTAGTCCTGATTAAGGTTGATCCCGGCTGGGTGTGGACCTCTTTTATCGATAACAAAAACTTCATTGATGAGCCTACTTCTATATATCTAATCCTACAAATAAATAAATGAATTGATTCAAAATGGGATACGAACAAGTGTGACTCTTTAAGAATTGAGAACTGGGTGGGGAGACACCAAAGAGCCCAATGAGAGTTGGATGACACCTAGGTTCAGCTTTTGATTCCTTATTTATTGACCTTGGTTTTTTTTTTTTTTTTGATGACCCAAGGTATCCCTTGTCAGCGTAACCTTTGGACCTTTGGCTTCTAGACCGGGGTTATTCAATTTTAATGAGCAAGAACTATTCCCTAGGGGGTACATACATGGCCGAAAACATAGTACCCGGATAATGCAAAGGGTGGGAGTCAAACTTGAGACCTTGGGGAGCAAACTCAAGGTTCAAACCAACTTGAGTCCTTCGTCCCTAGTCGTTTACAAATGAAGTTGTACTCATTTGTTAAACTAGAAAGCAAGCAAATGGTAACGTCGAACTTTGAAGAAGTTTTGAGTCAAATGGGCTAAAAATAGAAGGCCAAAACTACAATACATGTAATGAGCAGGTTTGGCATATTTGAGACTAAAGAAGTTGAGTTGGTAAAAACTGAAACAATTTAGTGCAAGGGCACGAAAAATCTTGACATTTGGGAGCAACTATTGAGCAACACAGAGGGTCTTGGCTAGATATAGCAAACGAGATCAGTTTTTCATGGGCAATGAGGAGACAAGCAAGTGGACTATTTATGCATTCGTCAAGTACAACTTTGATTTAAAGAGCCTGAGACATTTAAACCTGCTGCATCATATGAAGCTGAATGTTGTGAAGACAAAGAACATGCTAAGAGGTGCACACACTAAAAGGAAGTGTGGAGGTGTAAGAGCGGGTTGAATTAGGAAAAGAAACATAGGAAACTTGCATGAAGTTCCTATTGAAGAGAATATCAAGCAACATAATTAGAAATATTTCAGGTACGTACATAGAAGATAAAAATAGTGCATGTAAGACCTATTGAATTACATGTTCAATAAATTCAGAAAAGGGGGAGACAGTAAAGACCTTAAAAGTGAGAAAAAAGTCATGATAGCTTGTGGACTTACTAAAAAAAGTATCATTGTAAACAGGGTGTAAAGGAAAAGTAGAACTTACAAAGCCAATCTAGATACGCAGGATATATAAGGCTTCAACATAGTTTCAGAGAAACTAATATGTGGATGTGTAATCAGATGCATAGACCTAAAACTTGTGATTTTCTTCTACTATGCAATATATAACATCTTCTATTTAAAAGAAAAATGATAAATATGTTGGGCCTACGTAGATGCTGATTAGATTTTTTTTATATGTCAACTGACAACTGTAATTACTCATTAGGCAACCCTATTTACCAAAACTAAGATAGTCCATCATCTAGTAGAATTGATAACGTAAAACCTAAGCTCTGAAGTAATAAGTCCAACTTTAGAAAGTAGAAGACTGTCCAACATGAGCCTACATGCTGTCCCAATAAAATAACTTACATGTTCAAGATCATTGGAAATCTTAAATACAGCATGTCTTACTTCAGGTCAAACTGTTTCATATATTCCATTCTCAGCAACATCACCAGCCGGATGGTTGCACTGGAAAGACTGAGTAAATGAATACAAGTATAATGTCAAAATATTGAATCCTTACAGTTAAGAGAAAAATAAATATATAACTGCAGAAGAAAGAATCAAGTAAACCAACTCATCCATATATAGTGTGATAAATAAAGAAAAGAAAAAGCATTTGCACTTTCATCTGCTTAAAAACTGCTTTGGTCTTTTCTCCTCTGCATCTGAATAAGAACCTGTAAAAAATGCATCTTCCCAATTCAGATCTAGCTCTTATGACTAGAGGAGACCGAGATGGATTGAGATTAAGCACACACATGGCATAGCTCACAGAAGGAAGTTTATGGTTTGAAGTAGACTTAAAACAGAACCAACCGAGGGCTCTGAAAGTGGATGCTGGCCTGACCATCTTTGCAGGAACCTTGTTTGCTTGGATAATTTATAAGCAATATTTCCCCATTGGAAATAAAAATTCGCATTGCAAAAATTCCTCTAACTTTCAAGAGAATTATAATCATTTTCAAACTCTTCAAAAGTAACAAACAGATGGGTATACGTTTGAAATTCAGCTTATGGATATCAGAATAAAAAATGACCATTTAATGAAGTAAGAGTAAACCACCAACACACTTCAGGGATCCGTCCTGGGATCGGTCCCTGGTTCTTCAAGTAAAGTATCACACCTGACCCAGTAGCCCAATAAATAAATACTGAAGCAAGAGCAGATCAGACAAAGCTTACCATCCCCATGGTGCCCCCTGCCCCCTCGACATAGATCAACACTGTCTTCCTATATCCAACCATGACAACTGTGTCCAATTTATAGGACCTGAAAACTGATTCTTTTAATTGGAGCTTCAAGTAACAGACTGCTCTATGCTTCGTGATCTCCCATGGGGAGTTTCCTTCCCTAAATCATCTAAACTTAAGTTATTATAAACACATACATTTATATTTCATTTTATTGGATGAAAAGTATAACTAATCTTCAAGTGCTTGACTCTTAAAAAAAATGATTTTGACCTTCTAGCATAAATACAAAATGTCTTCAAAAGCCTCCAGCTTTTTCCCAATAATTAAAAAAGGAAAAAGTGCAGCTAGAGCCCAAAAACCATGGCAATCCACCAATATGCAACTTGAAGGGTGACCTGATTCTCCAGTGCAGTGATCAAGTCCGAGTCGACTTGAACTCGGCGGACTTTTAAAACTAAATGATGGCCTAGGATGGGATTTTTCTGTCCATACTCATCATATCACAAGAATAAATTGTAAAACTATAGGCATGCATTGAAATGGAGACTGGGGATGGAACTTCCATTATTTACAACGTTGGATATGTGCTAGTCAACTATTTCCCATAATTTCTGATGAGCGGCCACCTGATGAGGACTTGAATAACTTCAAAAACAGGTAACTAAGATGAAATTAAATCACAATATTTCAACTTGATACATGCACATAATTTAACCACCATATGGCTAGTAGTAGTACAACACAGCTGTCTGGAAAGTAACCACCTGATATAGCTGAATACATGTCCATTTGAGATTTGAGAATCTAAAGAAAAATAAGAGAAAATATGAAACAGGGGGCTGGTATGAGTTGAACAACTAGTAGAGAATCGAAGAAACTCTCCAAGGCTTGAAGCTGCTGTTCATGTATGTATCCATTTCTTCTGCTTCTCCTTGACCATCAGCAATTCAGAATACTGCAAAAGAAAAAGGGGGAAATGCCTATATAGAAAATTTCTACAGTTGTCAAAGTTTAAGAAACCATTCGTGATCCATACATACCTTATTGAATCCTTTTGAAATCAATCCAAATGTTTGGGATGTGGGATATGTTGCACCGGTCCTCTCCTTTCTCTTTCTCCAGCCTCTACAAGTGGACAGCCGTTGATCCCTAGATGTTCAAGTGCAGTGAGGTGTTGCAGGTTTGGTAAAGGCGTCAACTTGGGGCAGTAGGAGATATCGAGCCGACGGAGCGATTTGAGTTGTTCAAACCCATCAAACAGAGACGACAACTCTTTGCAAACAACGATCCGTAGAACCTGCAGTGCTTTGAGCTGCCCCAACCCATTAGGCAGAGATGCCAATCTATCACAGTAGCTGATTTCAAGAGTGTTGAGTGATTCAAGTAATCCCCATCCATCGGAAGGGAGCGACTCGAGAGGTGTCGACGAAATCCGTAATTTCTTCAGAGCAGGGAGGCATGGCAGTGGCTTACCAAATATCCCTCTAACATCACCTTCGAGATGCAACTCTTCAAGGAGTGGGAGTGGATTGTCCGGTGCCCAAGTAACTTCTTTGCAATTTCCGATAATTACTCGCCTTAAAGTACCGGGGAGGCAGTTGGGCAGTGCCTTCAGCTTGTTGCAAAACCAAATCCCCAAATACTCGAGAGATGGCATAACCTCTCCATCTTCCTCTGTCCACTTCCATTCTTCCCAATTCGACATATAGGAGAAATAAATGCTTTTCAGTTTTGGGAAAGCCCTTCCTCCTTTCCCTCTACCATCATTACCATTATTCCCATAATAAAAATCACCACCCACCACTTTTATTTCATCAGCTCCAGATATAGACAGGACTTCAAGCGAAGGCAATTTTCGGAGAGCCGGCAGTAATCTACACTTTTTACAGTTTCTCAGTTGGACGGTGCAGAGACTGGAAAAGCTTGCATCCTCCAACCAACTGGGGAACTCTGAACCCGCGTAGTTTTTGATGCATAAAAAGTTTAGGTTTGAGTGAGGTGGTCTAAGGCCTTCAAATACTCTCTTCATCTTTTCCATCTCGCCTTCTCCTAATGTTTCCCACTCTTCATCCTTCTTGTCATTACATTCTAAAGTTAGACCTTGAAGGTGACATTTCTTATCGAGTTCTGCTTCTCTGGCCTCATCCACATTTATCACCCTCTCCAAATTTTTTATTTCTATTTCTCCTCTAAGAAGATTGAGATTTTTCAGTTCCCCAATCTTACATCCTCTGTTGTCGCCACCCACGGGGAATTTGTCCAACGTTCGAAGGGAACTCAACCTCCCGAGCCCATTTGGTAAAAATGTAAGATCATCAGTATCCTTAATTTCAAGATGCCGCAGATTAACCATTTTGCTTGTACCACTTGGGAGAATACAAAGTGAACGGCACCAGTCAAGTTTCAGAGTCTGCAGATTACAAAGATCAGTCAAAGATTCAGGCAACTCCTTGATCTTCGAACCAGACAAACTGAGATACCTTAAATGTTTCAGTTTTCCTATTGAGCTCGGGAAAATTTTAATTTCAGTGACGCTTAAATCCAGAGCTCTTAAAAATCTCAACTTGTTGAATAACGAAGAAGGGACTTTTTCAATTGTTGATGATCCAAACAATAGGAGCGTGCGCAAACGTTGTAGCTTGCACAATGGAGATGGAATGGATGAAACATCAACATCCACAAGCAGTGATAGATGATGACTATTAACAGAAGATAACTTCTGTTTTCTAGTCTCCATGATAAGGTAGTCGCCCCTTGTGACAAATTTAGCCATATCATGAACAAGATCATGTATCTTACATTCGACTATTTTCCCGGCATCGTCTTTCTCAGCATCTTGAAACAATGAACGTGTTAACAAATCATCAAAATACCAATCGCCAATTTCTTCAATTTCTCTTCTGTCAGATTTAACGATACCATGAGCCATCCATAACTTCACTAATTCATCCTTCTCTAGCACATAATCTTTCGGAAACAATGAGCAAAATGAGAGACACTGTTTCAAATGGATGGGCAAATTATAATAGCTCAATAAAAGAGCCGGTAGAATCTCATAACCCTCGGGTGACTTCCATTCCCATGTTTCACTTTCTAAAATGAATTTCCATTCTGTCTCTGTCCTTTTGTAATACAAAAGACTTCCGACCGCCTTTATAGCAAGAGGTACACCTTTGCACCTATGCACAATTTCCTTACCTACCTCTACCAACTCCGGCAGCCACTCCTCCTCTTTTCTTCCTCTGAATGCTCTGGATGTAAATAGTCGCCAACAATCTGAATCAGATAAAATGCCCAAATCATGACTATGAGTTGTTCTCATCACAGCTGCAATTTCACCACTACGGGTAGTAACCACAATTCTGCTACCTGAGGCAGCATCTTTAAGTGGAACCCTTAGTTTTTCCCATAATTCTCCATCCCAGACATCATCCAGCACGAGTAAAAATCGCTTTTTCGCAGCAACTTCATGAAGACGATGTTCCAATGTAGCAAAGTCCATGTTCCCATCAGTTGACCCATCCAGGGATTGAATAACTTTCTTTAAAATCTGTTTCACATCATAAACCTCAGATACACATACCCAAATTTTCTTCTCAAAATGTTTCTCTACTCTCTCATCATTATAGACTAGTTGAGCAATGGTCGTCTTGCCCATTCCACCCATCCCTATTATTGAAACAATGGAAAATGATTTTTCCCCTTGACCAATTCCGTCAACCAACTCATTAATTATACTCTCTCTAATGTCATCTCTGCCAAAAATCTCCGATTCATCAACCAAAGAACCAGTTTGCCGTTCTTCAATCTGAGCTCTTTCCCTTGTGCTAACTTCATTAAAATGGAAAGCTTCCTTTTCTTTTGCAATTTTTTTTAGTCTCTCTGTTATTTTTCTTATCTCATGTCCAGTATCGTGGCGTAATTCAATGTGTTTGAAACATAGACAAGGAGATTGTAAACAAGAACGCACCTTCTTCCGCTTACGAATATTATCTTTATCTGCTTGTGATCTGAGAGCTTCTGTTCTCCACTCATCTAGTATGTCGTCGACCTCATAGGTGACTTCTTTGAGCTTCCCCAACCAAACTTGAACCTCCTTGTTTGTCACTTGTTTCCTCTCAGCATCATCCATCACAGCTTCAATAGTCTTGAATATGCTAGAAAGGTCTTCGACATCTTCCTCCACCCCCACCAACAAGCTTACCTCATCTTTGATCATGGCATACAACTCTCCCGGAACAAATGATACAAGTGCATCAGTCATGTTGTTTTTCTTAGATTGCACCGAAAGACAGAGAGATCTTCGTATGTAGAACTACTTCACTTGGTCCTGTATTACATAGGCAAATGGAACATCTATTTGCTTGAGAAATTAGAAACGTGGCTTGGCTTGATATAACAAGTCCAACTAGTAAAAGAGGGTATGCACAAGAAAATTATATTTTACTAAAATAGATGAAATGTGGATCCTTTGTAGTATTTAAGGACGCTTAACCCATCCACCTGATTGAAAAACAACTAAAATATATTTTTTTCCTTTTTCATTGAAGAAACATCAAACAAGTGGTCAAAAATACGAAATACCAGTAGAAGTTTGGAAATAGTCTATTATAAATTGTAGTTTTCTAATGTTTCATTTTGTATTATCAACCATGGTTTAAACTATCAATTGACACCAGCCGATACGAAATACCAATAGAAGTTTGGAAATAGTCTATTATAAATTGTAGTTTTTTAATGGTTAATATTGTATTATCAACCATGGTTTAAAATATTGATTGATACCAGCCGCTACCAAACCAATGCTTTGATACGCATTGGTCTCAATATCAAGGGTTGAAATATATAAAATGAATTTTTTGATACAGGAAAATATTAGCCGAGCTGTTAATGAACAACATAACAATGTATATCGAGTGGTCTTGATAGCCCCCGTCATGAATGGAACTGCTCACATGGGCAAGAACGCACAAAACAACTATATGTGGACTAAAACACAATCCTAAGGATTTAAACACATGACCTCTGGCCATAATACATTGTTAATAATTAGAAACACTAAAAACTTCATCTATTAGTGAACAACTGAACAATGGATATCAAAGGGTCTTGAAACCTTTTTTTTTCTTATTTTCTTTCAATATTCTATTTCACTCCAAGCTCAGTCTAAAACAAGAGTTGCTATTTCATCTTTCCCAACCTTCTTTTTCACCATTCCTCATCCAAATCTCAAGATTTCAGTGGCCTTCATCACAACAAAACGAAAGAACTTAACCAAGTAACTTTAGGTAAGCATTTTTCGATTATTTTTCATAATTTTTTAAAGTTTCTCATATTGAATTTATTCTTCATATTTTTCTGAAGTTTCTTTCTCAAAATGCCTTGGAAACGATGGAAACATGTCGGATCTTGAGTTTGGAGCTAATCTTCAATGTTTTTAAGTACTTTTTTTTCATGATTTTCACATGACTTTTGAATTTCTTTAAAGGTGAAATAATTGCAATCAAGGCCTCTCATTGAGCTAAATTTAGTTATAGACTCTTACTATCGCTTAGATCCAGTGATTTTGATCCTAGATATAGGAATTTTGATTTTGAAGATTTGGGGATTTTTAGATCTAGTGAATTGGAGCCTAAATCTTCTTAAATGATGTAGATTTTCTTATTCCACCCCTTCAATGTTAATATTATGTAATTTTCCTTGGAATTTGTTTTTGTAACTTGTAAGTTTTAACATATTTGTTAAGTCCCATCTTACTTCATGTTTGAGTATTATTTAACTACTTATTACTTAAGTTTAATATTGCTAATTTATGAAATTTCTAGTATTTTTAAGAAGACTAATATTTTGGTCTAACAGTGTGTACTAATACTAATGAATAAAGAGATTGTTCTCTATTATTTTTCAATATTCTAGATTTTTTCAAAAATTAAATTTTGGGTCAAAAAAATCATGCTACTACAGACCAAGAATTGTGACCGCATCGGTTTTTTAGATGGATTCAGTTGTGACCAATACCACAATTTCCATCTATGTTATCAACGGGGAAAATTGAAATTCCAGCAAAATGAGATTAACATGATATTATCAATATCATATAATATTTTCGTTTAAAAATCAGGGACAATTTGGTGCATATCATATTCGTAGCAAACCGTTAAAATATGAAATATAGGCATCATCCCCGACATTTACAGTGAGACAAAAAATGAGTGATACCTGGAGCTAGCTGCTGCTGCTTGTTCTTCCTATTTCGACCTCTCTCCTTATTCTTATACTCTCTCTTCCTCACTCGTCTCCTTGTTTCCTCCTCACTTCTCTCCTCGTCCCTCTTCTTTCCTATCTTTTCCTCTTTCCTTTTCACTCACAGACAGTGGGTTGCTTTGGTTTTCTGTTTTCCTCTTTTCCCTTCGTAATAATGCAAGATCCTTTTTATTTACTACTTTGAATCCTAGTGATAAGGTGGTCCCTGAAGCACTCATGACCAGCAGTGCAAGCACCACCACGGACACCTTATCCTACCTTAGCTGGAACTTCTTCACGCGGCTTTGATTGGCATTTGGTAGATACCAGGTAATTTACACATTTGCTCATCCAGAAGCTCTTGTAGAAGATTTTAGCACCACACCCAAGTGGAAGCGAATGGAAAAAGATCGCAAGCAATATAAACATTTTTTTTCCGGGTTGTCATCAGTTCCATTCTCATGTGCTTTAGCTTTGTGTGTGTGCTCAATGGCCTCATTTGAAATCTGTGGATGCCTGTTTTAAATATTGAGCCTGCAGTAAGATTTTTAATTTTTACTCCTGATTTCTACTTGTTTCCTTATATTTCATAAACAATGCTGTTGGTATCCAATGGCTGTTTTGATGTCTTTATGTGAAATTATTAAAGGTCAAGATTCATAGAGGGCCATCAAATAACCTTTCCATTTATTTGCACTTATTTCTGAACAGCCTTTGTACGTTCCCGAACTGCCTAAATGGTCCCAGGTTGCTAGGGGTAAATGAGATAAATCATAATTTTAGAATGCTTGTGTAGATACATTTATTCATTTTAATTTTCAAGTGGGACCAAGTCTTATTTCTAAGATTTCAAGATGTTGATAGGATGGCCATGTTTTAATCCTGGTTGATTTAAATCAACCTGGATATCAGATTTATGAAAACTTGGGTCAAAATCAAAAAGGGTCAAGAGTCTAACTATGGACGAATTGAATTATGAATTAGACTGTTTGATATGGTGAACCATGCAAAACCGACTTGCAATCTAGATTGGTGTGATCCATATAGTTGATCACGCAATAGTATAGTATTATAGGTTATTCTGGAAAAAGAAGCTAAAAGTTCTAAAATTTTGATGGATGATATCCTCCAATTTTGACAGAAAGATACATAAATCGCTTTATTAGCATGGGTCAGGGGCACCTTTATTGACATCCTCCACTCTTGCATGGAAGTTGCTGGAGTAGGTGTATTTGAAATTGTAACTGGTCTTCTATTTATTTTTGTTGACATGGAATGCTCATATCATATTCTTCTAATGGAATCTTAATGGTTAAGGGTCGTCATCGGGCTGAGCTAGCAAGTGTTACCTGAGCCCCCCTGCAGGCCGGGTGGGCCGGGCTTTGTCTGAAAAGTTTAACCCCAAGCCTACCCAACGGGCTAGGTGGACCAGGTAGGCGGATGGGCGAGCTTTAAATTTTTTATTATTATTTAATAATATCATTTTAACTTTTCATTTTTAAAGAAAATGAAAAATTAAATACACACTTTATTTAGTTTGCATCACTGTAGGAATTTGAATGTATTGTAGACCAAAAATAAATAAATAAATTGAGTCATAACACTCTGTTAATTGAAAATCCAATAATAATATTTTTACTGATCAAATGATTATTCATAAACCATTACACAAAGGGGCAGGCTGACGGCAGGTTAGTGGGCCCAGTTGGGCTTTAATCTTTAAGCCCAAGCCTAGCCCAAACACTATTTGCGCTAGACCAGCCGGCCCAATGACGGAGTTTGAGCGGGTGGGGTTGAACCAAGTAACGGGCCCACAGGCTAAATGATGACACCTATTCATGGTAACCAATCATATAAAATTGGAAGCATCACTAAACATAGTGTTTTTATATGGTATGCTGGCATTGTAACTTTTGTGGAGGATATAAGCATAAAAAGGAAGACTTTCCTTTTTTTTATCAGAGCGGCTAAAATTGAATGCTTCAAAGTGAACATTCACAAGGGGCCATAAAATAGCTTCCGTTTGATTGGAAATGGTTATGCACCTGGACCTGTGTTCAAAATCTTAGAAAGGTGACGGTCACTTCTAGATCTCCACTTTAGACCATTCATTCCTCAACTATTTGATACTCCTCCAATAAACTCTTTACAGTGGATTTTTAGGGGTCATTTGGACATAAAGAACAAATGGTGAAAACAAGTTACCAAAACTTCACACATTTAGAAGTTTAATTTGGACAGTAATCTCTTCTTCCATTTTCTTCTCATACTAACAGATCAGAAAAAGGACCTGCTTGATCATGTAAAGAATAGCTTGTTACCTCACTGGTAAGAAATGGCAGTCCTTACCACAGTTTGAACTTAGTGAGGCACCTTTCCTTTGCAAAAAGGCCTTGTGTTAACTCATCAGAGGTCTATCCGTTCTCTTCCCCCGAGGGCCCTTCTTGCCTCTCTGAGGTCTATTTTCCTCACTCGAGGGTGGAGCCCAGCCTCCTTTAGTTGGAATACCCACAAAAAAGAAAAAAAAGACCAAAAGGAATTCAAAAGGAATTCAATGCAGATGGCTCATGGAGAATGTCGGGTGTAAAAAATTGTGAGAGTTCAACTTTGGACATTTTTCTCAACCTTTATTTTTTGTCTACCAACCTCTCATGACTTAATTTGATAGGGTGAAAAATGTGGACAACCATTTCCAATCAGAGGGTAGGATTTGAGGGTCCCTTTTATATATTGACCTTTCCTTCGCTTTCACAACTTTGATATAACCAATTGTTTCGCAGACTTCATTTATGCATTACAAATAGGGCAAATGGAATCCTATGCAAACATGACACCTACATTTGTATCGCGCACAATGAAAAAAACAATGGTTAAAGCTGGCGGGAGGGCCTTTTCTATGTACTTGAGACTATGAGATCTTTTCTTCGTACACTTGCCATCTAAGAGGTTTTTTCCTGTGAAAACCTTTAATTTCAATTAAATGGTGAATTTTTTATTGGATCTTCAATAATAAGCGAGGGATAAGTATTCAACTTGAAATAAAATAACTGGCTTTTGAAAAAAATATCATATTCTTATGGAATGCATATGTTACAACACAACAATTAGAATAAACAAGTCTATCATTTAATAGAAATGATAAATTACTAGTCCCCCCACCCCCCACCCCCACCCCCCCACCTTCTCTTTTTGTTTTTTCCATATTGATGAGGTAGATACATGTAATACTATGAAATTTGATGTGGAATTAATGTTGCAATCATTCTAAAATATTTGCATGATTAGATTTTAAAATGGATCAATTTCAAACCAAATAAAGTACAACACCAGCCTTACCTATGCATGATGCAGATTCTAGTAAAAGTAAAAACTGCTAACAAGGAGCATCATTTAACAGTTGATAATGGTGGCAATGAAAATGAGTCCCAATAAATAAGACATGTTTGCCCGCCAATTATTTCAAACCTTATAATGATGATAACACAGTGTTTGTGTGGATTTAGTGGGTAATACCGAGGGAATTAGTCCTCTTGGGTCAAAGATCTCAAGGACACCCATATCATAAATATACAAAATATTGGCAATGGTAGGAGACCCATCTAATGATGAAAACATGTCGGAGTCAACCACTAATGAAAGTTAAATGTGTGTCCCATCATATTTTTATCATTGTGTGGGCCCTGCTTAGTATTTTATCAGCAATTTCAATCACCAAGTTGGCCTGTGTCACCCTGATGTCAATGTATGCATATGCCACCAAACTTTTATATCATTTAGGTGGACATTACAATCATTTTAATTGTTGAATGGGTCCACAATAAGAGGGCATTTATTTTTGGCATTTGGCACTGGGACTTTCAATAAAAGTCTGCCACACGTTAGAGTTTCACTCTTTCAACTCTGATTTCTCTGAGACAAAGCTTCAGACTCAGAGTATGTGGGATCAACTCATATGGTGAAAAATCTTGGGGATATCCCATTTAATGAAAGGGCATTTACTTTTAGCTGCATTGATTTTCGATAAATGGACCGCACTTTAGTGTTCCACTCCTTCAACTCCAGATTCAACTTTACGTTTCTGTTCTTGCCAAAAGATTGACCTTTCTGACTTTTTATTTTCAAATTATTAATTTTCTATTTGTTTTTTAAGTGTTCTAATAGAATGGTAAGTTATATTCTACACTCGATAGTGGATAGGTTTCCTTCTCCCAAAGATTTAAGGACCACTTCTAACATTAGCCAGGTTCTGGGTTTCTCACTAACATGTCCAATTTTGAATGGGGCCACTTTGGGTATGGTGTTGTTCAGGAGTTGGCCCAGATATCTATCATCCAATTATCCCAACTCTTGATTTTGGGACCTCAAAATTTAATGTTTTAATAAGTACATTATTTATTATGACTCAATCTAATGTATGTGATGGTTGGATCAATATCTAGTCAAAAATAAGTGCTGATTGATTCTCGTTGAAGTGGACCGTTGCAACAATGAAATTAAAAATAAGAAACAAAAATCTCCCACTGCAGAAGGTCAGAAGCCATAGAGAGAGAAGAAAAAGAAAAAATATAATATATTTACATTAGTGCCCCACCCATATAAAAAATCACTGCCCTCTTCCCAAGAAACTTTGCTGGGCATGTCTAATGTACAAGTGAAGCAGGTGTAAGCTTTAGCCCATAATGCACACCAACACACTCTCAGCAAATTCTGCAAACAATAAATCTCATATAGCATTTAGATGTACTCAGTGCACCCAGCAAAGTTGCACGATTTGTTTGGGCCTACTAGTTTGCCTCCAAGCTGTTAATAAATAATGTGCCTTTCACGCATATGAATAAAACAGTTGTTTTATAGTCTTGGAAGATTCTGATGAACTAATTATTTCAAAGTGATATACACCCCTTTTGTCACAAGCGTGTGTTTTTGTCATACAGGCAAAAAACAGAGACAAATATTATCTGCCTACATTAGTTGCCTAAACAGCAATTGTCATCTACATGAAGAGCACATGGTTATCCAGAAATTCAAAATGAAGCAGCAGGAGACCGCCATACTTTATTCTGTTCGGAAATACTACCTTGTTAAACAGCAAGCACACTGATGACAGGCTGACATCAGTCTTCAGAGTTAAAAACTTGATCTTGCAATTCCTGGCCATCCTTCTTGAATTTCCACAAAATTTCTTATGTCACTAAACCCATCAGTTTAGGCGCAAATGCAGAGTGAAACTTCCCACATCCTAGACTGGAACCTGAAAAAATTTCTTATTCACAGTTTGATGCATCTGACTGGTGCCCTTGCTAGAGCTTTGACGGTCAGATTGAAATCTTCGTTATTGAGCAGTGAGCTTAATTCTTAGAAATTTGGAATCCTATCAGCATGATAATGAAATAAAGATCAATAACAATCCCAAAAGGTTAGAAAAATGAATGCTTTTATACATTTGGACAATGAATTCAAACAAGTTATGATTAGCCCAATGCATTTAATAGTTGATCTAGGCAGGTGGACCTGCCTTGAAGCAGTTAAAACAAGAGGCAAAAGGAAATCAGTTTATTTCAAAAACACCAACCATGTTATGGTCGGGGTGATTATAAAAGCAATCGGTGGTAGAAGCACTTGAACTTTTGCAAGGAAAAATCTGATTGGCTCCCACTGGAATCGCAACAAGTTAGCCAGAATGTGGATCCACTGGTGCTGAGAAATTGGAACAATCAAATGTAGAAATGGATACATTACACACTCATCAAAATAATTCATTACTTATTCTCTCAGATGCTTTGACATATTTCTTTGCTCTATGCTAATATACTCCCATAGTTTCTTCAGCTCTTCATTATAGTATGCTCAACAATGAAAAGCAACCGACTGTTTGTGCAACTGGCAAACCCAAAATTGCAATATTTTGTAATATTTCAAAATAGATCCAGTAAATAATGTCAAATAAAGACAAACATCTGTTTTTTCAATCAAAGAGGAAAGGAGGAGAGGACACATCTTTGCTTTGATCTCCATCGTTATCTCCCCAAAGCTACTCCTGAGATCAAAGGTTCGGGATTGGTGGCTACAAACAGTAGGTTCATCATAAGATAACCAATAACCAATATTTCCCATTGGCTATTTTGGTGAGCCAGAGTTTTTTTTTTTTTTTTTCATCTAGCCTTCTGATTGAATAGAATTAGAAACTGCCACCACATCGGGCACTTCATAACAAGCTTTGGTTAATAAAACATGTGCAGATAACATGTTCATTTGTAGGACCAGGCAATTATTTCATTTGACAATCTATATTCTCTATAACATAGCAATATTTGGATTGTTATGACTATATTCTCAAGAGAGAACAATATAGAAACTCTCGATTGACAACCTTTACAGCCGCATCCTTTGTACTTATATTGTATGAAAAAGTCTTTTGATTTAAAGATAAATTATTTTTTCATCATTTTTAATGGAAACATTCTTCTTATTGGCAAGTAATGGAAGTGAGGTGTTGCACAGGGAAGAAACTGTTCTGAACAGCAAGTTACCAACCTGAATCATATGGTGACCACGAAACTGTAAAGCCACAAACATTTTGATGCCAAGGTCCATCAAACATTGCACAGCACAGATGTGAATAGTTTGATAGTGCAATATTTGGCAGAAGAAAACATGAAATGCTCGGCCTTCCACAAAACCATGACCCAAGACCAGAGCAGTGATTATGATGAAGAAGAAAAAGATGAAAATCTAGCTTGATTTTATACTTGGTCAAGATTTTTGCAATTCGAAAGTCTTTCAATCCTGAAGAATCTCCCTCAATATTCTACTGAAGTTCTCTGCCGCACCGCTCTTCGACATCTAAGTCTGCATTGAGTTTCCTAGCATGCTCCTGAGACTACCTCTGCATTAAGTTTCCTAGCATGCTCCTCAGACTACTAGTAAAATAGTCGATTACCACTCACTAGAGTTGTTTAAGATGGATAATGTAAAATATAACATCGGCAAAGAGCATTAACAGAAAGATCATATTAACAAATATCAGACCAAGTCAAGCTTAACAGCATATTCTCTCTGATATGAGAAACCAATGCAATAGCATCTAGGTTCACCAATTCTGGGTGAATATTTGCAATATCGGCCATCATGAAAGCAGCAGGATTCTTTCTTCGGAATGCCTAATAGTAAGAATTTTAGATTGCTGTTAACATTCACGAGAAAAAGTACATCAAATATGAAAGGCAATATCTGTGTCTATCAATGTGCCTAACTGGCACATCAAGATCTTATGCCTAGCCTGTGCTTGGCCTTGCCAATACAATATTTCCTATTGAGGCACAGAATCAATAGAGCCTGGGCCCTCTTTTATTGGTAACAAAAACTTAATTGATGGGCCTACTTCAAAAAATCCAATCTTACAAAAATAAATAAACGAATAATGAATTGACAAAATGGGATAGGAACAAGTGTGACTCTGTGAGAACTGGGTGGAAAAAGATACCTAAGAGCTGAATGGGAGTTGAATGGAACCTAGGTTCAGTTTTTGAGCCCCTACTTATAGACGATGGACTTGGTTATAAACACCATAAAACAAATAATCAAGAAGTATGTTCAGTTGATATACATTGTTATGTCGTTCACTATCAGCTTGAGCTTTTGGTGTTATTGGTGATTAACACGGTATCAGAGTTAGAGGTCATGAGTTCGAAACCCCTGGGAGGCATGTTACCTCCATCTGTCTGTTTGGTCCATTTGTTCCGTCTGTCTATTGGGTTTCGAATTCGAACGGCTTCCCATTCGAGGGGAGGTGTTGATATACGTTGTTAAATTGTTCACTATCAACTCGAGCTTTTGGTGTTACTGGTTATTAACATGTTCTTCATGTCTGCTACTTACAGATGATGTTGTACTCATTTGTTAGACAAGAAAGCAAGCAAATGATAACTTAGAACTTTGAAGAAGACTTGAGTCAAATGGGCTAAAAACTAGAATACATGTAATGAGCAGGTTTAGCATATTTGAGACTAAAGATGAGTTAGTAAAAACCAGAATAACTTAATACAAGGGCATGAAAAATCTTGACATTTGGGAGCAACTATTGAGCAAACGGAGTGTTTGAGTTAGATATAGCAAACAATATCCATTTTGCACGGGCAAAGCAGAGACAAGCAAGTGGACTATTTATGCGAGTGTCAAGTACTACTTTGATTTAAAGGGCATGACACAATTAAACCTGCCGCATCATATGAAGCTAAATGTTGTGACGAAGACAAGCTACATGTTGAGAGGTGTGCACACTAAGAGGGATGTGTGGAGGTGTAAGAAAGAGTTGAATTAGTAAAAGAAACATGGGAAAGTTGAATGAAGTTCCAATTGAAGAGAATATCAAGCAACATAGTTAGAAATATTTTTGGCACAGACATAGAAGACCCAAATATTGCATGTAAGATTTGAAAAAGGCATGATAGCTTGTGGAGTTACTAAAAAACATATCATTGTAAACAGGGTTCAAAGGAAAAGTAAGACTTACAAAGCCAATTTGGATAGATAGGATATATATAAGGCTTCAACGATCATGATTTAGGCTTAATTTAAAAATACATAAATAAAAGATAAGTATGTTGGTTTCAGGCTGATCCAACATGGCCCACATCATGCCAAAATGCTTCAATTAGCAATAGTTTCAAAGGAACCAATATGTGGATGTGTAATCAGATAAATAGACCTAAAACTGGCGATTTTTTTCCTACTTTCCAATATATGACATCTTCTATTTACAAGAAAAGGATAAATATGTTTGGCTGAGGCAGATGCCGATTCTGTTTTTTTATGCCAATTGTCACTACTCATTAGGCAACCCTATGTGCCAAAACCAAGACAGCAGATCATCTACTAGAATAGATAGCCTAAGATTTGAAGTAATAAGTCAAGCTTTAGAAAGTAGAAAACTTTGCAATATGAGCCTACATGCTGTCCCAATAAAATAACTTACATGTTCAAGATCATTACTAATCTTAAATACTGCATGTGTTACTTCAAAACAAACTATTTCACATATTCCATTAAGAGAAGCATCACCAGCTGGATGGTCACACTGGAAAGACTTGAGTAAATGAAACCACTATAAACCAGTGTGATATCAAGATATCTAATCCTTTCAAGGAAAAAAAAAAAGCAGCAGAAGAAAGAAACCACTACAAAAGTATAGATTGCAAGTAAACAAGCTAATCCAAATATAGCATAATACGAAAAGGCATTTGCACCTTCCTATGCTTAAAAACTGCTTTGGTTGTTTTCTTCTCTGCATCTAAAGAAGAACTCGTAGAAGGTGCATCTTTCCAATTCAGGTTTAGCCCACATGACTAGAGCAGACAGAGATCGATTGACATTAAGCGCAGACATAGCATATTTTCCATTAAGCATATAAAGAAGATCAAAGAAGGAAGTTTATGGTTTGAGGCAGACTTACAACAAAATTAGACTTACAACAAAATCGATCTCCTCTTTCCTTTTCCTGCTTTTTGCCACCATTGTAAATCGCATTCGCAGCTCCCTTCGCCTTTTAGATCCCAGTTTCTACTTCTGGAAATGAAAATCAACCATTTTTCTTCTTCTTTGATCTCTCATCTCATCTGTTTCTGTTTATGTTTCTATCAAAATCTTGAAATCTTATTCCAAGTTTCTTAGATCTGCGGATTGTCGAGAGAGATCTGGTGTTTTTTGGTTTAAAGTTGGCAACTTTACTCGTTTTGGTCTCAGATCGGATTCTTCAGAGAAGCTTGAATCGATTGCGATCATTTTCAACCTCAATTGTAGCAAACAGATGAACACAAATTTGAAATTCAACTTACAGATATCTGAACTAAAACTAACCATTTAATGAAGGGCAAATCACCAACACACTCATGGTTAAGTGGTGTTCCATAGCATCACAACACATGCCAGGGATTGATCCCTGGTACTTACAGTAAAGTATCACACATTCACACCTGAACCATTAGCCCAATAAATAAATGAAAAAATAAATAAGAGCTGTCTTCAGGCAGCACTGTCTTCCTGTATCTAACCGTGACAACTGTATCCAATTTATAGGACCTGAAAATTGATTCTTTTGATCAGAGCTTCAAGTAACAGACCGCCCTTTGCTTTGCGATCTCCCATTGGGGTTTCCTTCCCTAACTCATCTGGATTTAAACTAATTTATAAAAACCTACATTTATATTTCAAACAGTTGGATGAAAACTACATTTAATTTTCAATTGCTTGAATCTTTTAAAAAAATTATTTTGATCTTCTAGCATAAGTGCAAAATGTCCTCAAAAGCCTTTGGATTTTTCCCAATAATCAAAGAGAAAAAAGTGCCTCTAGAACCCAAAAACCCCTAGGTGACTTGAAGGGTGACTCAATTCACCATTTCTCAAGTCTGAGTAGACTTGAACAGATCGCTTGTTTTGAAAGAAAGATTCACGGACATTTTGGATTGCTCTATCTTCCTCCCAATAGTTCAAGAATGATATACATTTAAACTCTGGTTAGTAAGTATGGCAACCGGATTCAAGGGCATCTTTATTGTCTATCAAAATTATTACTTGACCCTCCTCCAGCATGCAACTTGCACAAGTGGGTGTGTGTAAAACTCTGATTATACATTTGTTTTTTGTTTTTTTTTTTACCTAGAATCGCTGTCACCATCATCAAAGTCAAATCCTCAAAGAGGTTGCACTTCTTCAAACTTGAATTTTGTGCTGACTTAGAAGACTTAAATCAGATTCTTATAATGGAATCTTTAGGGTAACCAACAATATAAAATTGTAAGTGCAATCAAAGTTGGAGCTTTTATATGGTATATTTTGTAATTAGCTGGAAATTTATTTTTGTGGAAGAGATATATTAACGTGAATTTAAAAAATTACACCACTATAAAAAAACATGAATGCAATTTTGTAAAATCTTGCTAGCTGCCTGCAACTTTTCAAATCCAAACATGAAACTAACTTCTAAATTTCAAACGCACAATCAACTACTTTACACATCAACAGTACTAGTTAATCATTCACAATCTGCAATTAAAAAACTAAAGAAAATTACTTCAGCGTCAACGGGCAACATCTATCTTTCTTCAAATTATGTGGGCATGTTTGTGCATTTTGGACCTTCTTAGCAACAAGTGGTAGGAGGTTCAGGCTTTGAAAATGGAGGAGAGTCAAAGATTCATGCATGGAGATCAATGTGGGTCCAATTTCATTTTCATACCAAGAACATGAAGGATGTACAGAGAGCATCCACTCAATGATCTGTTTATTTTGAAAAGCAATACACCAGGTGATTTTACCATGCTGAGTAAAGACATTTAGAAATTTAATTGAAGAGAGAACTTTCCTCACTCAAAACGGTGAGTGAGAAAATAAAGATGTATGCTATTTATAATACTACAATCACAATCAATTACAATTTCAATGAAATCAATTAATCCAAGATTTCAGTCATTCCAAGATGTCATAGAATCATTACAGGATTTTAAGCTCAATCTCTACAAGATTTTGGCTTTCATGTGAGACCTACAAGATTGAGTCTGAGTCAAACTTTGCTGTCTTTTCTTATCCATATCAATATTCTCATTACTCCCCCTCAAACGAGGCCGATTTACAAGGCCAAGGTTGATACATAGGTGCCGAAAAGCATCACGAGCAAGAGGCTTAGTGAAGATGTCTGCAAGCTGATTAAAAGATGAGACAAGCTTTGTGACTAATTGACCCATTGCCACTTTCTCACGGACAAAATGATAGTCCAACTCAATGTGTTTAGTATGGGCATGAAAAACATGATTTACTATCATATATAAAGCGCTGATATTATCATAGAAAAGTGTTGGAGGTTGCAAAAGAGGGACACCAACATCATGAAGAATAAATGAAAACCAAGTTAGTTCTGCAGTTGTGTAGGCCATAGATATGTATTTGGCTTCGGCAGATGATTGAGAAACAGTAGGTTGCTTCTTAGCACAACAAGAGATTAAATTTCCTCCAAGGAAGGTACAGTATCCCTGTGGTAGACCATCGAGTATTAGGGCAACCTGCCTAATCTGCATATGAGAACCCATATAGATCAAGAGTTGATTGGGACAATATGCGGAACCCCACATCTATTGTTCAATTAAGATAACGAAGAATGCGTTTCATTGCTTGAAAGTGTCCTATTGTAGGAGATTGCATATGTTGAGATACTAAGTTTACACTGAATGAAATATCAGGCCTAGTCATTGTAAGATATTGTAACCCTCCCGCAATACTCCGATATAACTCAGGATCAAGAAATGGAGTTGAAATATCAGATGTAAAGTTCTTTGTGGCCATAGGTATAGAGATTGCCTTTGAACTGCTCATATGGGCACAATTAAGAAGATCAAGAGCATACTTGGATTGTGAGAGTATCATACCTCCACTAAAATATTGCACATCAATTCCAAAAAAGTAATGCAACCTTCCTAAATCTTTCATAGCAAATTGGAGACTAAGTTGTGAAATAATCTAGTCTAGATAATCAATTTGATCACCCATGATAATACTGTCATCGACATATAAGAGTAGATATATTGTGCAATGTGTAGAGCTATGAACAAATAATGAGGAATCGGTTCTACTATTAAAAAATCCCAAAAGAAGTAGGTAGCTACTCAATCAATGAAACCATGCTCGTGGGGCCTGTTTAAGGCCATAGAGAGCCTTTTTTAGTTGGCAGACATGAGCGGGAAAAGCCAGATCAAAAAAACACGGGGGCTGCTCCATGTAGAGACGTTCTTTCAAAACACCATGCTAAAATGCATTTTTAACATCCAATTGTTTTATAGGCCAATTTTTTGTTATGGCAATAGTAAGGATAATACGAATAGTCGCAGTTTTATGACAAGATTAAAGGTCTCAGAAAAATCAAGACCTGCTACTTGGTTGAATCCTTTGGCCACCAACCTAGCTTTAAGGCATTCAAGTGACCCGTCCGCTGTTAACTTGGCCTTGTACACCCACCTACAACCCACTACATTCATACTTGGTTGGCGACTTGGCGTTGGACAAGCTCCCAAGTTGAGTTTTGTGTTGTAATGCAGTTATCTCCTCCTGCATGGCTTGGCTCCACCTGAAATGTCGTAGAGTAGACTCTGTAGATTTAGGCTTAGAGGGAATTTTATCTATTTGTGAGACTGTTAGAGATGGTAGTACACATGGCTTGAGCATACCATCCTCAGACCTAGTACTATAATGATGCATAGGTACAGGCGAGGATGGAGCTGTAATAACATCTGTTGATGTTATGGTTTCAAGTGATATCGAAGGAGATGAGACTATTGTAGGTACAGATGTGGCACCGATATTTATAGAAGTGGAGGTGTCAACATTTTCCTCAGATGTGGCATGATGATTACCATCAATGTCATCAAGTTCATTAGCAGTGGTAATATTATCAATGATTGGGGCTATAAAATCTGACGCTGGCAATGAATGTATTTTGGTGAGATGTTAGTAGCTTCTGTAGATGGCTTAGGATCAAGAACTAGAGATTTGGATGAAATAGTAGTAGTATCAAGCCAGTCAGAGTAAAGTGATAGCTCCCCTTGAACTTGTGAGTTGTTGAACAAAAAAAATTTTTATCAGCAAATGGAAATATGTTTTCATCAAAAACAACATGCTGTGAAGTATAAACACAGCCGGATGAAGGATTAAGGCATCGATAACCTTTATGAAGCATGCTATATCCAAGAAAAACACATGGCAGCGATCTTGGTCTGAATTTTGTTGCAGCACAGTAACGAAAGCATGGAAAACAGTTGGACCCAAAAACTCGAAAACATGTATAGTCTGGTATACGCCAAAATAAAAGCTCATAGGGAGATCTCATGTCAAGCTTAGCAGATAGGATCCTATTAATGACATAGACTGCAGTTTGAAAGGCTTCAACCCAATAAAAAGATGGTATTGAATTATCAAACATCATTGTTAGTCCTAACTCAACAATATTTTTAAGTTTTCTTTTTGCTAACCCATTTTGTTCTGGGGTGCCTAGGCAAGAAATTTTTCTCACAATTCCATGCATGTTTAGATAATTAATAAATTCACCTTTGGAAAACTCTCCACCACCATCACATTGGGAAATTTTGATTTCGGAGTTAAATTGCTTCTCCACAAATTTCTAAAAAACCATAAACTGCTAAAAAAAATCAGATTTTCTCTTAAGAGGATAGATCCAAGTAAATCTAGTAAAATCATCAACAAATACTACATAAAATCTATATCTTTGATTTGACATCACAAGAGCCGGTCCCCATAGATCACAATGAATCTTGAAAAGCGGTTTAGAAGCACTCTTATTTATTTAAGCAAAAGAAAGTCTATACCCTTTTCCCATTTGACAACTACCACAAACAAAATGTTTAATGTTCCAATTATCAAAAGAAATAAACTTTTGTGAATTCAAAAATTAAACAACTCTAGATTGAGGATGCCCCAATCATTTGTCCCATATATCTTCTGATGTTCTTCTATTTCTAGCTGAAAATTATGCTTCTACTGCCATCTTATTATCATCCAAGGCATAAAGTCCTCCTTTCTTACTCCCCCTTGCTAGTATCTTCCTTGTTTTCTGCTCCTTAATAAGAAAACCATTAGAGGAGAACTCAAAAGTGCATGGAAATTCATAAGTAAGTTGACTAACTGACAACAAGTTTTTTTTAATTTCGGGGACAAGGAGAACATCAGGGACATCTATACTAGAAGAGCCAATATTTAGTTGTGCATCCCCAATATGAGAAATTCACAATAGAGAACCATTTCCAACCATAATAGTATCATTTCAAAAATATGGCTTGAAATTTTTCAAATTACCTACACTACCAGTCACATGAGCAAAGGCTCCTGTGTCAGGATACCAAGTTGCATCTTGTGGATCTTTAATGGTGAGCTGATGAAATGCTGCTAGTGCTTGTGTAGTATTTTCTGATGTGTAGGCATGATTGAATCAATGCCAGCATTCTTTCGCAGTGTGTCCTATCTTTCCGCATATCTGACATATTGGGTGTGTAGTATTTCTTTCTGGCCTCGAAGGAGGAACTCGACACATAGACTGTCCTTGTGAAGCCTTTTTGAAAGGCGGACATCCTCCATCATATTGATTAGCATTATTCCCATGTTGTGTTGCCTGTATAAAACCTCTTCCTATAGAGTTGAAATCTTGTTGGCTTCCATGGAACTGGGGATTTTTATTGTTTTTGTTGCTTTTGTTATTTTTAAGTTGTCCCATGAAGGCAACATTTTGATTTGGGAAGGCATTCCCATCTGATTCATGAACCTTTAGTTGTATCTCGTGACTCTGAAGAAGAGGAATTATCTCTGTGTAGGAGGGAACTGAAGGTTTCAACTTTGCAGTAGTGAAAAGTTGGGTCCTAGGCCAGTTAATAACCAAAACACTTTCCAATTATCTTTCACAAGTTTTCCTATAGCTACAAGATCATCACATATGGATTTAAATTTTTTTAGATAGTCACTTAAGGACTGATTTCCTTTCTTGCATGTTTGAAGACTTCGAGTGAGTTGAAATTCCCTGGCTTGATATGCAACGGCATATTGATTTATTAAGCAATTCCATACCTCTTTAGAGGTTTCGTACCCAACAACATGAGTCAAAGCTTCTCCAGAAAGAGTGCCTGTAATCCAAGCCTTCAATAGTCGATCAAATTTTCTCCAGCCTATGTAGTCTGGGTTATCGGTTTCTCCCTTATCTATTATAGAGGAAACCGCTTGACTCGGCATAGGGAAGGTTCCATCAATGAAAATTTACATAAGAAAGTTTCATTAAAACAAAATTCCCTACATTAATTGAAGAGGAATATGGGTGCTTAGCAGAGATTGAAGACGAGGATGCCATGCTTAAACTTGTGACCTAGCTTCTTTGCACTCGCAACGAATTGGATGTTGTTTAGAGGGTCGGTTTCCTTTTCTCATATGGAGAGAGATCATATTTGATCTATGAATGCCACATATCAGATGTGGCCTAAAGACACTCGAAGCAGAGGATCATTGGATTTTGGCTTGCCACTGACTGGAGAAGGTTGGAGAAAATAGGGTTCTCGGACTAGTTTGTGCTTCAGGAATTGCAGAATATAGAGGATCCAAGATCGTCGTCTTACCGTGGTTGCAGCAAAAGGACACAGACATTTGGCTATTGGTTTGAGATGCCTCTTTTTGCAATGGACAAAGTGAGATTTTCTTGTTCCACTTCTCTGACACCGTAAAGACAATTAGAAATTTAATTGAAAAGAGAACTTTCCCTACTCAAAAGGTGAATGAGATGCATGCTATTTACAATACCACGAGCCCCACTTTATTGAGGCTGGGTCAAACTTTGCAGTCTTTTCTTATCCATATCAATATTCTCATTACTGAGGCATTTCTAATTTCGATACTACTCACCACTAACACCTCTTGTTGTCCTTGTCAAATTCAGGTCAGCAAACACAAACAATCCTACAAGTTATGCATTTGATTTGATTTTTAATACTCTTGTGTTCTGAAACTTTCTTAAATTTTTTTGTTTTCTCTTTAGTTTTTATCCTTTTTATTTTATTGAGGGTAGGGATCTTATTTTCATGAATATAATTTGGCTATTGGTTTTAGCCTATTAGCTTTGGATGTTTTAAGAATATAGTAAGTTTGGCCGTTGTTTATTTTCATGATTTAAATTGGAGAATTTTTTTGTTGGATTTTCAATAATAACCAGGGGATAAGAATTCAACTTGAAATACAATAATTGGCTTGAAAATTTTTATTTTCTTATTAAATTCATATGTTACAACACAACAGTTACAATCAACAAATCTATCATACCATAATGATGATGATTTGCTAGTTTTTCATTCTTGTGATATTACTGATGAGGCATCACACTGTTATTCTTTTAATACTATAAAAGATGATGCGGGATTTAAGTTTCAACCATTCTTAAATATTTGAAAAACACAATGATTTAAATATTTGATCTAGGTTTCAAATTCCTTTTTTAAGTGATTTAGATTTAAAAATGGATCAATTTCAAACTTAAGAAAGTACAACACCCTTCCCTATGCATGAAGCGGATTCGAGTAAGCACAAAGGCGCTTAGAATGAGAATCATTTACCAATTGATAACGGTGGCACTCAAAGTGAGATAAATGAAATGTATTTGCCCACCAATTATTTCAAACCTTACAACAATGCGTTCGTGTAGGTGGAGCAATATGGGGAATTAGTCCTATTGAGTTAAAGACCTAATGAACACACACTTCATCAATAATGATGAAGATGATTGCATTTTTCTAAATAATGGAAATGACAAGAGGCCCATCTAACTGATTATGATAACATGCCTGAGTTAACCAGTAATAAGAAAGTTAAATATGTGAGCCCCTTCATATTTTTATCATTGTGTTGGCCCTGCTTAGCCTTCCTTCAGTGTTTTCCATCATCAATGACCTATGTCACCTTGATGTCAATGTATGTATTTGCCACCATACTTTCCGATCATTTAGGCGGGCATTACAGTGTTTTTTATTGTGGTATGGGTCAACTATGATCAGATCACTGGGTGAGTTCCACTGTAGCAGCCCCGTAAGCTTGGTCCCACTTCATTGCTATCATTGGAGTAAGTTCATTGTGGTTCAACTTCTGATTGGACCCACTATAGTGTTGATATTGTTGTGCCCCACAAAAGCCAAACACTATTGTGTTGACTCTGTCTCATTATCGTCATCATTGGGCGAGCCTTTTTTGACTCTACAATTTGGATAGTTGATAGTTTTCCTTCTTCCAAAGATTAAAGGGCCACTTTGAACAAAACCAAGGGTTGCTCACTAAAAGCATGTCCAATTTTGCATGAGGCACATTGTGATGCATGTTGATATTAAGATAATGGTTAAAGGAAAGGTATGGTGTTGTTCAGAAGTTTCTATCATCCAATTTGATGGATCTGGATGCAGAGTCTCCCACATGCCCTCTTTGATCTGACGTTTGACTAGTGGCATATGGGGTGGCACACAATTTTTGACACAATTATCCCCACTCTTAATTTTAGGACCTCAAAATTTATTGGTTTAATAAGTGAATTATTTATTATAACTTAATCTACGGTATGGGATAGTTGGTTTTTTTTTTTTTCTGTATAAGAGGTATGGGATAGTTGGATCAATATCTGGTAGAAGGAAGTGCTCATTGATAGTTGGATCGTTGCAACAATAAAAAAGAAATAAGAAAACGAAAATACGAGAATCTACTCCTCTAAAAGGCCAGAAGCCACACACCATTAGAAAATTCTACAAACAAAAATGCTCATATAGCATTTAGATGTACTCAATGCTGCCTGCAAAATTGCACAATTTGCTCGGATCTTCTACTTTGCCTCTCCAAGCTGTTAATAAATAATGTCCCATTCACGCATAGGGAAAAAAACATATGTTGCATAGTCTTGGAAGATTCTGATGAACTAATTATTTCAAAGTGATATCTTCCCCTTTTGTCACAAACTATCAGGTGTGTGTTTATATCATACAGGAAAACAACAGAGACTGAAAAATATTATATGTCTACATTGGTTTCCTACACCAGCAATTGTCATCTACATGAAGAACACACGATTACAAGAAATTCCAACCTGGCACATAAGACGACTCCCATAACTTTTTCTGTTCTTAGATATTATTTTGTCAAACGGCAAGCTCTCTGATGACAGGCTCAAATCAGTCTTTAAAGTTAAAACTTGATCTTGCTATCTCCAGGCCTTCTTGAATCCTCTGCTCGGACTTCCCTACAAAATTTCTTACGGTACTAAACCCATTAAATTTCATCAGTTTGGGCACAAACGCAGAGTGGAAGTTTCCACATCCCGAATTGGAACCTGAAAATTTTTCTTGTTTACAGTTTGTATGCATCTGATTGGTGTCTTTGCTGGTACTTTGGATAGTCGGATAGAAAACTTCATGGCTAATTGAATACCGAGCTTGATTATTAGAATCATATCGGCATAATAATGAAATAAAGATCAATAATGATCCCAAAAGGTTATAAAAAGAATGCTTTTATGCATTTAGACACTAGGGTTGAACAAGACTGTCTAGCCCAATGCATTTCAATTTTCAACCCACTAAATAGCTGACCTAGATAGGTAAAAGGATATCAATTTTTGTCAAATACCAACCTTATAGTGGTTGAGATGATCATTAGAGCAATAGGTGGTTGAAGCACTTGAACTCTTGAAGGGAAAAATCTGATCTGCCCCTACTAGAGTAGCAACTACTGAGCCAAAAAGTGGAACCTCTCATGCTGTGCCGAGAAATCAGAACTACTAAAAGTAGATACGGATACACACTGATCAAAATAATTCATAGCTTCCTCTATCAGACGCTTTGACATCTTTCTTGTTATATGCTAATCTGCCACCATAGTTTCAGTCCAGTTGTTCATTTAGTCAACAATGACTAGCAACAGATTAAAGACTGCAACTGACATACACAAAAATTGCAGCATTTTCGATATTTCAATATAGACTCAGTAATATTGCTACAATAAGAGAGACATTTAGTTTTTTAATCAATAGAGAGGGGAAAGGAACAAGGGTTCAAGATTGGTGGCAACAAATAGAAGGTTCATCATAGGATTACTATTTTGATGAGCTAGCTATTTGACTGGTTATTCTTTTTTTTTTTTTTAATCATCTAGCCATCTGATTGAATAGAATCTGCCATCCACAGTACTGGGAACTTCGTAAGAAGTTTTGGTTAACAAAACACATGCGGATAACAAGTTCAGTTAGTAGGACCAAGCAAACATTTCATTTGACAATATATAATCTCTCTAACATAGCAATATTTTGATTCTCATGCCAATATCCTGAATAGAGAACAATAGAGAAACTTGCGATTGACGACCTTTACAGCCCTATCATTTGTACTTATATTATAAGAGGAATGTGTTTTGATTTAAATATACAATTAATTTTCTTGATTCTTTAATGAAAACAATATTTTTATTGGTGGCGCATGGGAGAGAGGTGCTACACAAACATTTAAAAGAGACAACTCTCTGGTGGGAACACATTCTAAACACCAAGCCACAAATAAAACTTGATGCTGAGGTCCCTATAGAGATATTCACCACAGACTTGTATAGATCATTATTCTAATATTTGAAAGAAGAAAACATGAAATGTTCGGTCTTCCACTAAAACGAGAGAAGAGCAGAAATTATACAAACATATCTAGCTTACCCCTCTTAGCTAATCCCATGTAGATGTGGTAAATTGGTAATGCTAGGACAAAGATGAAAAAGATTAAGATCTTGCTTAATTTTCTTCTTGGTCAAGATTTTGGCATTCGGAAGTCATTGGACCAAGAAGAATCCCCCTCAATATTCTGCTAAGTTCTTGTCCGCACTGCACTTGAATATCTAAGTTTGCATGGAATTCCCTAGCATGCTTGTCAGACTGCTAATTTAACGGTAAAGTACCAGTCATTGGAGTCGCTTAAGATGTACTAAAAAAAAAAGATTGACAAAATGCATTAATAGAAAGATGACATCATCAAATCTATTCAAGCTTAGTGGCATATCCCTTTTGATATCAGAAACCAACTCAATAGCATCTGGGCTCCCCCAAGATTGGGGAAATATGTAACACTCCGATCCCCTTTGAGCCGGATTAGTGGCTCATGCATGTGCTTTTCTGTTGTTTTATCCTTTTGGACTTGGTTTCGGGTCTTGGATAAGTAGTTGAGTAACCTTTGACCTGCGATAGATAGTTCCAAGCCCTTTTTCGTAATTTTGCTTTTGCTTTAAGTGCATCATATTTGCATCATCTTGGTGTCAGCACGTGTATTTTGTTGAGCTCGTTGTTTTCCATAACTGCCTCAGACCCATTCGGAGTCAATTGGAGAAGTTGGACCCTCGTGTGACTTAATTTGTAAATAACCGAAATTCACTGGACTTTGCTCTAAACTTCAGAAACTATATAAGAGTCATGAGCCCAGGTGTCTCTCTCCTGCTCATTTTCCTTCGACGACTGCATGCAACAGCTCCACGTCTTCTCTCGTCCTTTGTTCTTTTCCTCTTCTGTTTGGTGTGGGAGTTGTTGTCGCTTGGGTTTTACTCTCCGTTTGGTTGGGTTCTTTCTCTTCTCTCATCTCTGTCTGTACTTGAGGTAAGTGGGTTCACTCCAATTCTTCTTCTCCAATTGGATCTCCCATCTCTTTCTCTCTCTCTCTGCATGCTCATGGATTATGTTTTGCTTTGCTTTGCTTGGGTTTTAGTTGATTTGGAGCTTGATTTCAGCGATTTGACAGAGCTTTGAGGCAAGTATAAGTACAGGATTGTATAACACATATGGGTGTTCTGTTTGATTGCTTTGATTTCATCTTCTTTCATGTATAGGATGTTTTACAGCCCAATTCTAAGGTGTTGGAACCTCTGGAGCTTGTTTTGCTAAGTTTCTATACCAAATTTCAGTTTCTGTACTCACTTCAGTTTCGTGTTCTGTATTGTACGGCTAAGCCGTAACTTTGTACGGCTCAGATTCCAGAGACTTAAATTTTTGAATTTTGTTCTACGGCTAGGCTATGGCTGAACCGTAAATTATTCTACGGCTGAGCCGTAAGCTAGTCGTGACCCAGCCGTGAAATGTATCAGATCAGAGGTGGAAGATGGCAGTTTAGCTGTGTTCTGAAGGAAACCACGGCTAAGCCGTAGTGCATATTACGGCTAGGCCGTAAGATGTATACGGCTAAGCCGTAGGTCACCCATGGCTAAACCTTAAGACCTGGAAAATCTGAAATAAAACTTAAGATAATGGTGTGACTTTGTAGGGCTTTTCACACAGGTTAACCACCCATGTAAATCTGCTCAATGGACTCTTTGGACCGCATGAATAGTCTGTTAGGCTGTGACTTATTCATGTGAGCGTTGATTTACTGTTAAGCACCTCCCCATGGGTGTTGGTTTAAGGAACTTCGGTGCACGTGAAGATTACTTTGCAACACTTGGATGGCAATGGTGCATCGAATAACTTAAAACTACATCATCATGCACGGTTAGTGACAGTGGACAACTAGATTAGTGTTGGCTTGTAATTAACCTTGATTCCGTATTAATCTGAGATGCATTGCATATTGCTTACAGTTTTGCCCTCTGTTCTGCTAATATATGTTTATGCATTACGAGGTCATTTTGCTTTTGTCCTGTATATCTGTTTTATTCTTCGATCTGCACTATGCTTTGATCTATGCTGTGCTTTGACTTAATCTATGTTATGCTCTGTATTTCTGCTATGCTCTGTATATCTCTGGCTTTGTATATCTCTGATTCACTGGGTATTCCCTGGTGGCTCTGCCCAGAGATTAATACGTGAGGATAAGATCCGGTCCTTGTCATCGGTGAGTCCAAAGCGGATAATCTCCCTTCTTTTGGATTTGATTTGATTGGTATTAGTCTGGCTCTACTCAGCCTCAGCCCTAGGATGCCCGACTGGGTTACCTCTGGCTTAGATCTCTGTATCTTTGTATCACTGCAGTGTCGCTTTGTCTTGGGACCCCGGAACCCAGGAAACCGAGACCCACTTGTACCCTTGGCCCGGTCAGTGGCGTTCTTATCTGCTCTGCTCTGCTCTGCTCTCTATTGGAGAGAATATGGTTAACGTAGTAGCCACCTAGTTCGGTATTTCTATGCTTTGATTCACTTATCATGCTTTACTTCTTTGCACGATTTGCTTAGCATACTAAGATGAAACTCTGAAATTAATATTCTGTCATTATTCAATTTAATACTATGAGTGTTTCATCCCTGTTACTTATATTTGCTGGATCGTTGTATTCATTGGTGTTGTCTGTGGTGTTGCAGGCACGGATCCCTTGCCCAGCCCCCCGGCGATCAAGGAGGCTGCAGGGCAGAGCCTAGAGGCACCCTCCGGTTTAGCAAAGTGGGCCTGATCACCTCTGCCGAGTGCGTACATGCATATCTTCAGTGGCTATCTGTTTTGGGTTTTGGTTTTTGGAGATTTTGTATTTGGTACTTGAGACTTTGATACTCTGTATTATTTTGTATATCGTTATTTTGGTGTGTACTCAGTCATGTATCTGGGTTCATAGTTTTGTATATATCTTTGTCTTTTCCGTTCCACATTTTTCGGCTTCCGCTATTTCTTTGTTGCTTGCTATGATATCTACAGCTTCCGCGTTCGTTTGTTTCGCACGTGTTAGATCCCTTGTGTGTGTGCATCTGGACTGGGTTTGGATGCACGTGCACAGGAGTACGTGTGTCACTGGTTTGGCTTTTCGCTAAACCCCCGATCTCTGGGCTCGGGTTGTGACAGAATATCTACAATATCAGCTGTCATGAAGGTAGCAGAATTGTTCCTTTGGAATGCCTGATTGCCAGAATTTTAGATTGTTGTTAGCATTTAGGGGTAAAAGAGAAATCCAAATATGGAAAGCAATCTATCCGGCAATATGCCTCTGACACATCAAGATCCTATGCCAGCCACGTGCTTGGCCTTGGCCAATAAAACATCTTCTATTGAAGCCCAGCATCAGCACATGCTTGGTCTTGATTAAGGTTGATGCTAGCTAGGTCTGGGCCCTCCTTTATGGGTAACAAAAGTTTCGTTGATGGTCCTACTTCTAAATATCAGATCCTCCCAAGAAAAAAAAAGAAAAAGGAAAACCAAAAAAAAAAAAGGAAAGAAAAGACTGATGCAAAATGGGATAGGAACAAGTGTGTCCCTGCGAGAACTGGTTGAACAGACACCTTAGAGGCCAATGACGACAATAAGGGTCAGCTTTTAATCCCCTACTTATGACATTGATTATAAATACCAAAAAATAGACAATCAAGAAGTAATTCCTTCCTGTCTGTTGTTTACAAACAATGTTGTACTCATGTTAAGACAAGAATGCAATCAAATTACAACTTAGAACTTCGAAGAAGATTATAGTCAAATGGGCTGAAAATAGAATGCCAAAACTTGGAATATATGAAGTGAGTACGTTTAGCAGATTTGAGAGTAAAGAAGATGAGTTGGTGAAAACTAAAATAATTTAGGGTGAGGGAGTGAAAAGTCCTGACATTTGGGAACAACTAGTGAGCAATATGAAGGATAAGTTAGATATAGCAAACAAGATCAGTTTTGGATGGCTTAAAGATAAAATTATTTTTTCTTGATTTTTTTTAATGAAAACAATCTTCTTATTGGTGAGGCATGGAAGTGAGGCGTTGCACAGAAAATTATAAGAGGATCTAGAGGGAAGAACTGTTCCGAACACCAAGTCACCAGCCTGAATCATATGGTGGCTTCCACACTGCAGAGCCACGGATAAAATTCGATGCCAAGGTCCATCAAATATTGCACAACACAGACCTGAATAGTTCGATAGTGCAATATTTGGCAAAAGAAAAACAAGAAATGTTCAGTCTTCCACTGAATCATGACCCAAGAGCTGAGCAGTGATTATCCAAACATATCAAGCTTGCCTTTCTAACTGATCCCATATTAGTAATGCTAAGATGAAGAAGGAAAAGACGAAGATCTAGCATACTTTAATTCTTGGTCGAGATTTTTGCATTTCAAAAGTCTTTACATCCTGAAGAATCTCTCTCAATATTGTACTAAGTTTTTTTCCACACTGTTCTTCAACATCTAAGTCTACATTGAGTTTCCTAGCAATCTCCTGGGATTGCTAGTAAAATAGTCAAGTACCACTCACTTGAGTTGTTTAAAATGGATACTATAAAATATAACAATGGCAAAGAGCATTAACAGAAAGATCATAGTATTAACACAGTAACAAATATCAGACCTGGTCAAGCTTAGTAGCAAATCCCTTATTTCCCTCTGATATGAGAAACCAACACAATAGCGTCTGGGTACACCAATTCTACGTGAATATCTGCAATATCGGCCGCCCTGAAAGCAACATGATTCTTTCTTCAGAATGCCTAATAGCAAGAAGTAGATTGTTGTTAACATTCAGGGGAAAAATGCAGATCACATATGGAAGGCAATATCTCTGTCTGTTAATGTGCCTAACTAGCACATCAAGATATTATGCCTAGCCTTGTGCTTTGCCTTGGCCAATATAACATCTTCTATTGAGGCTCAGAATCGGCACATGCCTGGTCCTGATTAAGGCTGATGCAGTCTGGGTCTGGGCCCTCTTTTATTGGTCACAAAAACTTCATTGATAGGCCTACTTCTAAATATCCAACCCTACAAACACAAATAAATAAATAAATGAACTAATTCAAAATGGGATAGGAACAAATGTGACTGTGGGAACTGGTGGAAAGAAACCTAAGAGCCGACTGGGAGTTGAATAATGCCTAGGTTCAGCTTTTGAGCCCCTACTTATTGCCCTTGGACTTGGTTATAAACACCATAAACAGACAATCAAGAAGTAAGTCCCTTGTGTCTAGTTGTTTACAGATGAAGCTGTACTCATTTGTTAGACAAGAAAGCAAGCAAATGATAAATTAGAACTTTGAAGAAAAATTGAGTCAAATGGGGCTGAAAACTAGAATACATGTAATGAGCTGGTTTAGCAGATTTGAGACTAAAGAAGATGAGTTAGTTAAAACCAAAATAACTTAGTGCAAGGGCATGAAAAGTCTTGATATTTGGAAGCAGCTATTGAGCAACACGGAGGGTCTGAGTTAGATGTAGCAAACAAGATCAGTTTTGCATGGGGAAAGCGAAGACAAGCAAGAGGACTATTTATGCGATGGTCAAGTACTACTTTGATTTAAAGGGCATGTGACACTTAAACCTGCTGCATCATATGAAGCTGAATTTGTGAAGCAAACAAAGTAAATGTTGAGAGGTGGGCACACTAAGAGGGATGTGTGGAGGATAATAATGGGTTGAATTATGAAAAGAAACATAGGAAACTTGCATGAAGTTCCAATTGAAGAGAATATCAAGCAACATAGTCAGAAATATTTCCGGTACATAGAAGACTAAAATAGTGCGTGTAAGATTTATTGAATTATATGTTCAATAAATTAGGAAAAGGGGGAGACCAGTAAAGGCCTTAAATGAAGTAGAAAAAGGCATGATAGCTTGTGGAGTTACAAAAAAAACCATAGCATTTTGAACAAGGTTCAAAGGAAAAGTAAGACTTACAAAGCCAATTCAGATAGATAGGATATATATAAGGCTTCAATGATCATGATTTAGGCTTAATTTAAAAAATACATAAATAAAAGATAAGTATGTTGGTTTCAGGCTAATCCCACATGGCCCACATCATGCCCATGCTTCAGCTGGCAATAGTTTCAGAGAAACCACTATGTGGATGTGTAATCAGATAAATAGACCTAAAACTAGCAATTTTTTTCTGCTTTCCAATTTATAGCATCTTATATTTAAGAGAAAAGGATAAATATGTTCGGCTTAGGCAGATGCTGATTATGGTTTTTTATGCCAATTGGCATTACTTATCAGGCAACCCTATTGGTAGAATAGATAACCTAAGATCTGAAGTGATAAGTCAAACTTCAGAAAGTACAAAACTGTGCAACATGAGCCCACATGCTGTCCCAATAAAATAACTTACATGCTCAAGATCATTACCAATCTTAAATACAACATGTCTTACTTCAGAACAAACTGTTTCACGTATTCCATTAAGAACAACATCACCAGCTGCATGGTCACATTGGCAAGACAAAGTAAATGAATACAGGTGTAATGTCAAGATATCTAATCCTTAGAGTTGAAAAAAAAAGACAGCAGAAGAAAGAAACCACTGCAAAAGTATAGAGTTCAAGTAAACCAGCTAATCCGTATATAGTGTGATAAAAAGACAAGAAAAGACATATGTACCTTCATCTGCTTAAAAACTGCTTTGGTTGTTTTCTCCTCTGCATCTGAACAAAAACTCGTAGAAGCCGCATCTTCCCAATTCAGACTCCTCTGCATCTGAAAAAGAACTCGTAGAAAGCGCATCCCCCCAATTTAGATCTGGAACGCATGACTAGTGGAGACCATGATAGATTGAAATTAAGCACAGACATGGCATATTTTCCATTAAGAATATGAATAAGACCTCAGGAGGAGGTTGTTGTAGTTTGAAGTAGGCTTTCAACAGAACCAACTGAGGACTTTGAAAGTTGATGCCAAATTGACCATGTATGCAATAACCTTATTTGCTTAGGTAATTTAGAAGATATTTTGCCTATTGGCCAAACTATTCCCATTGTAAAAATCCCTCAAACTTTCAAGTGAACTATAATCACTTTCAGCCTCTTTAAAAGTAACAACAAATTATTGTTATAAAAAAAAAGTAAAAACAGATTAGTACAAGTTTGAAATTCAGAAACTACATGCAGATATTAGAACTAAAAGTAACCATTAAATGAAATAAGAGCTTAAACATGACAACTGTGTCAAATTCCTTTTATAGGACATGAAAATTGATTACTTTGATCAGAGCTTCAAGTAACAAACCACTCTGTGCTTGGGTAGTTTTCTTCCCTAAATCATCTAAACTTAAGTTATTATAAACACCTACATTTATATTTCATTCGGTTGGATGAAAAGTACAACTAATCTTCAAATGCTAGACTCTTTGAAAATAAGTGCATCTAGATTCTAGAGCGCAGAAACCATGGGAATCCACCAACTAGGTAACTTGAAGAGTAACTCGATTCATTACTTATGAATTCCGAGTTGACTTGAACCTAGCTGAGTTTTAAAACTAGATAATGGGCTAGGATGAGGATGAGATTTTTATATCCATAGTCATCATATCAGTAGAATAAATTGTAAAAACATGGGCACCACATGTATGCATTGAAGTGGAGATGAACTTCCATTATTTACCTCATTGGATATGTTCAAGTCAACCATCACATGGCTTGCTTCCACTAACACACAAAACTGTATGATGAGTGGCCACCTGATGAGCAGTTGAATAAATTCTAAAACAGGTAACTAAGATGAAATTAAATGACTATAGTTCAACTTGATAAATGCCCAAAATTTACCACATGGGTTATGTGCATACCAACACCATGTGGCATACCTGTACAACACAGCTGTCTGATAAGAGATACATGTCCGTTTGAGATTTGAGAATCTAAAGAAAAATAAGAGAAAATATGAAAAAGGGGAGTCGAACAACTAGTAGAGAAGAAACTTTCCAAGGCTTGAAGCTGCTGTTCATGTATGTATCTATTTCTTCTGCTTCTCCTTGACTGTCGGCAATTCAGAATACTGCAAAAGAAAAGGGGAAAATGCACATATAGAAAATTTCTGCAGTCGTCATAGTTTACGAAACCATTCGTGGTGGTCCATACGTACCTTATTGAATCCTTTTGAAATCAATCACAATGGATGGGATGTGGGATATGTTGCACCAGTCTTCTCATTGGTCTTTCTCCAGCCACTCTGTTACAAGTGGACACTTGTTGATATCTAGCTCTTCAAGTGCACTGAGGTGTTGCAGGTTTGGTAGAGGCCTCAACTTGGGGCAGTCAGAGATGTAGAGCCAATGGAGCGATTTGAGTTGTTCAAACCCATCAAACAGAGACCACAACTCAGAACAAGAACCGACATTGAGGGTTTGTAGGGCTTCAAGCTGTCCCAGCCTCATAGGTAGAGAAGACAATTGTTTGCAATAGTAGGTCAGCAGAGTCTGAAGAGCTTTGAGCTGCCCCAACCCATTAGGCTGAGATGCCAATCTATCACAGTTGGAGATTAGAAGAGTGTTGAGTGACTCAAGCAATCTCCATCCATCGGATGTCTGGAAATAATCTATTTGATGGACAAGAGCCTGTAGTAGAGGTTGAATGTGCTCAATGTCAAGTGGGTTTTGAGTCATGTAATCATTGAGGAAAAAAAAAAAAAAAGAGGCCATCATTGATGAACATGAGAAGAGAGACCATGAAAGTTGATTTTCCCTGTTTTGAAATGGACTTTATCTGCTTATGATCTGTAGAGTCCGTGAAATTAAATTGCTGGAAATCGAAAACTCTCCCGTGTTGAGTGCATCAAATTTCAGTAGGTGAGTGTTGAAGCGCCGTGCATAAGGGATGCAAAACACATTACTGGAATAAGACTTCAACGATGATATGATATGCGTTGTGTATAAGATAATGGATTCATTGCCCAGGGGACTCTTTACTGGTGCAGAGATTTAAGCGCACCTGTCCGCTAAATTTTAATGTTGTTTTCTTTCTTGATTGGTGGGATGTTAAGTGCATGATATCACTTGCTTTTTAGTGCAACCAAGAAATCCATTGTTCCAAGCATGATCATTCATTGCCTTGATACACATCTATCTAGCTGATCCAATTCTAATAATGATGTCAACAGTAATCATCTACCAAAAGCAGCGAGTTTTTCATCTAGAATAGAGGTCAGTAAATCAGAGTCAGGACCTTATTCAGGTGTTTTGGAAAGCGCTTCGAAATCATACTGCCCACCTTAAAGGGAAAGTTGGTGGTATAAACCAACTTCTGGCTAATCAGATCATCTTGTTTATGACTTATGAGAGATTCCTGAAGGTGAAATTCTAGCTGCGAACATCCTGCATTTGGATTTACATATAAAGATCTTCCTCAGAACTTAACCAGAAACAAAAATGTATACTGACAAAAAAAATTTAAAGACCTATATACTTCTTCAACTTCACAAATATTCTGAAAATAACGACTGTAAATTCTGGAAGCAGGAATTCATTTGGCTTCCATCCCTGAAGCTAAAGGCTTGTTATGCGTGGTTTGTGCGGCAGGAGGAACACGGGGTTGCCTCTGTGGTACTCGATGCAGCCTGCACCGGAAGGAGCCTCTACGTTTTGTGGGAGAACAAATGCAGTATTTGATGCTTGGGTTGCTTCAAAAAGATTCAGTCGACACGTTTTCTTCATGGAATTCTGGTGAAATGTTGGAAAACAATCAGTCGACAGTGATCTCTTCATGGAATTCTGGTGAATTGGTCATGGTATTTGCAAGCATAAATTCTGTTATAACAAAGAAAAGTAGAGTACAAATTAATTCATAAATGATTGAAATTGATAGCAAAACAAATAAAACAATTTTCAAGCTTAGATTCTGTTAGAAAAAAGGGACACGTACTCCATCCCATCTCCTCATCTGAACTACTTACTACCTTTGCTTGTTCCTCTACTACAGCCTTCCTACTTTCCCATGTAGTCTTGATGGGGGCAATCGGTGTATTGGTTTAGAGAACCCCTAAACCCTATACGTAGGTTTTCTTAGATAACTCTGCTTTTTATGATAGAGTCTTTTATATAGGTTTTCATAGATTACACTACTTTTCATGATGGAGTCTTTTAATTAGGATTTAGATTCGTTAATCCCTCTTAGCATAAGAGTCAACACCAAAGATATCTCCTTATGGAGACTTACTAACATAGGAGTCCTAATGTAAGAATGGATAATGGTCTTTTAAGTGGGGGACCCATGTTATATGTAATATGCAGCACCATTGGAATGTCATCAATAGTTTTAAGTTTAACCACTTTTATTTTCCTTATCATTTTGTTCTTTAGAAGCAAGTAATCTATATAATATATGTTTAAACATGCCAGCGGTAGTCAAATGTAAGTCTCTGTAGTCAAATGTGTCAGTCACTTTTTTTTTTTTAATGATTTCTCTTTCAATGAGGGAATTTGGTGTGGTGATATTCTAATTACAGGGTCATAAACCAAAACAATATTTGTGGAAAAAGGCTTTGTAGTTTGTATTTCTTCATGGGGGCTGATCTGTTAATCAAATGAACACGAACAAATTCATACCACGGTCAAGGTTTCAAAACATGACTCTGGATATTTTATTGGCCAAAGCCAAAACTCTTCATGTATTGGCCAAATATATCGGTATTGGACTTATACATGGTTTTTTTTAATAAAAGAATGTAGCAGATATCAGAAAAATGAAACATAATGAAGCTTCATTTTTCTCATTGCTTCTTCATGTTTTAGACGTAAAATAAAATGATAAATAACAACAGAAAGATAGTGATTGCCATGACCACCGCACTATTCTCGTGTTGTGTGGAAAAGGGGTAATAAAAACCATAAGAATCTTAGAAGTTATATTGTTATACTATGTTATCATCAATTTCTAAAAATCCAAATCCTGATTTCAAAGGGCTACAATCGATTAGATTATTGAGAGATGCCCACATAATGTCTAGGCTTTGGGTCATGAATAAAAATCTTCTTAGTGTAAGATGAACCTTTTACGAAAAAAAAAAAAGTGTTAACACCAGCATCAGTTGTGAACATAATAGAAAGCAAAAAAAAAAAAAAATTGAAAAACCGAGCAAGAGGATCTATCAACACCAGGGACATGGCTATACTCTCTTGGAATATGAGGAAATACTCATATTTCAGAAATAGGGAAGAAAAGAATGCCGCGCCAAAGGAGTTTCAAAATTACCTATACATTGGAAGGGCCCTCTTGGACTTTTTTTTTTTTTTTTTTTTTTTGTAATGAAGGAACCCTCCGACCCTTCTTATGGTTGATCATTAGAAAAATTCTGGATATACACCATTACCTACAAGCTATGCGTATCAGGTAAATCTTTAGAGAGCTTTGAATTGGGGACCGTTAGGTCACTATAGGACTTCCCCACCACTTGAACATCTTAAGTGTGGGTACATTTTAAGTGTGGGTAAAATGTGCACTTGTAAGCCATCCCGCCCCACCTCTAAACATGGACTAATTGCTGTGTCACAAAGTAGATCTCGAGAAATTATTTATTTTCAAATTTAGGGGTTTTCTCAAAATATTAAATAGTTTACAAAAAAGACTTATTATTATTACTAGGTTACTAAATGGGTCATAAATGTCATCAAAAACATCTATTTGGCAGAGAGAAACCTAAAAGCCCAAATCTGTTACGAATCCGTCAAAACTACTACCAAAAAAGGCAAAAACACCCCATGGGGCAGGTGGTGCTAGGCACCCATTTAATCATCCCCATTGCTACTAATACCGACACGTGCAAATAGTGATGGTGCTAATTTATTTTTTCAAGCTCTTAAATTGATGCAAATCTTCATCTATTTAGATGATTTCGTGCCACTTCTAACTACTAATAAGACCCTTTTCCTTCCACTTGACCATGTCAGCGGTACCAAAAGGCTAAAAAGCCCATTGAGAAGGACACCTCATTGTGGGCCCAGTACTAATTAAGAATCCAAATCAACGAGAGAGATCTCCTAAAATCTCTCTCATTCAAGATAATCCCACCAAGATCAGAGTCTGGATATTGATTAACTTGATCTGCTTCCATGTTAATATAAGTATGATGGGATTCGTTTAATTTTTCTATTTTATTGGGCCCAGTTATATGCTAATTTAAGCAGCATAACAAGATAAAAAGGACTCTGTATTTTGATTATGGGAAGGTTTCTATACATACCGTGTGGCACATGTGCACCTATATTGGGGCCGACCTGATGGTCCGCTCGACGGGACCACACACAATACCCACCATAAGTTTACACTATCCCGCATTGTAATCATCTAATTGTGCTGGACCGTTTGATTGGCTGTACACTATGTCAAAATGGACTTTACTTGTGAACCCTAGATGATACGTTAAAGATGATCGGAAAGAGTTGATTTTTTTCATAGAGGCTGCCCCTTGGCCAGGTGTGCACAGAGGCTCAGCCCTCATGGAAATATTTTTTACATAGAGGTGGGCACCTCCTCATCCTGGTTATATATTATGATTATATCAATTCGGAAGTGGCTGATACGAGGGGGCACAATCTAGATGGGGCCACTTGATCTGTGTGGCTGTGGGACCCACCAAAAGTCCAATAGTAGACCATGCACACTGCAAGATACGGCCTTCTTTCAGATGTGGGCTATCAAAGGGTCGCAAGTTACAACTACGCCAAAGCGTTTCAAAGGCCATGATGGTTTAAACATGAGTCAAGACTCAAGAGGCCTTATTTCAGACTTGAGCCTACAACGAAGCATCAAGCCCGTTGCTTCATTGATGGTTCATAGCCGTTAACTGACAAGGATTAATCATGCACGTTGAATGTGATTGAATTTGTGCTCGCCAAGGGGCTGCCGCCCGTGGAGTTCAAGTCCACAGTGGTTGAAGTGTTTGAACAACGTTCTTGGTGGGGTTTCGTTTGTGGTGTTGGTGAGGCTGACGGGGTCGCATAAGGCGGCAGAGGTGGGGGTGTCTGGGTCGGAGGGGGAGAAGGAGAAGTTGGTGATGGGTGCAGAGAATGGGAAGTTGCTGAGAGAGTGTTATGATGGGTGTGTTTGGTTATGTGTTGTTAGTATGTGACTAACCTAGCTTCACTTGAATCTACATAAATATAAGATTGCTACGAATAAGATGATAAAATTTGAAATCTAAATACGTACCTGACTCCTTTGTGTTCACTACTTGATGTGAACTGCTACCTCGATTGGGGATTTACTGCACTCTTCCACTATAGCCCTCAATCTATTGTGTAGAGAGGAGCTTAAACTCCTTAACCCTATATATGGGTTTTAGATAACTTAATTTAATTAAGACTAAGATTTTTGTTAGTATAAGAATTACATTCCCATTAGCATAAGAAAAACCAAAGACATCTTAATAAGGAGACTAATCAACATAGGAGTGTTAATGGATAATGGTTATCTAAAGTGAGTGTTGTGATTTTCTGACAATCACCCGTTGTGCGCATCCACGGAATCACAAGATCAAACATGAACCACACACAAGAAGAGACACCGAGATTTACGTGGTTCACCCAAACAGGGCTACATCCACGGGCACAGGAGGACGAACATCTTCACTATGACAAGTAAAGCATACAAGAGATTCCCACACTCTCACCTCATCTCTCCTACGTGGTGTGGGAGCACCACGGGCAACTACTGCCGCCGCAAGGTCTAGGGTTACAGACTATACAATATATAATCTCCGCTTTCTTGGCCACCAAGAAAGCCCCGGTACAATTACCAAAATACCCTTGACCTTAAACCAGTCCCTGGCTAACCTAGTGGACTCATCCGGCTAAACCGGAATACAAGACATAAACCTAACAATCTCCACCTTAGCTTGAATTCCGTACAACTCCGTACAACTCGAGCTACTAGGAGATAAAACCGGCAATGTCTTCACGTACCCTGCTGAATGGCACGTCACTGCACCAGGGATGCAGTCTTCTTCAACACTTTGACATGTTGAACCAGCACATGAACTTTGAGCAAAGTTCATCTCGTCAAACTCCACCTCGAACTAAAAGCTCGAAACTATTGACGAATCTGAGTGATATCTGAATCACTCACCATCCTGCCCCATCCTCAACATCACCATGAAGATCCAATCACCACAAGCATGCAAGCAAACAGATCGGGAATAATAGTCCAGATGACTCCATTGCAGAACAACCTCTGCCTCCGAGCGGTCAAAAACTCCATTTGACCTGGCCTCCGATCAACTGCTGATACATCAGCTCCTCCTTGCTGCTTTTCCGGCTTGGCTCTGGCAAGATGAATATCATCACATGCGAGCATGTGAACCCCAAACGAATAACTTCGTTTGAATCAGCAAACCCTTTGCAACTAGGCCGGCGACTCCTATTATTGGGTTTGCAACAACAACCAGGTCGAGTAGACCCGATTCAAGCCTGAATCCACATCTGTTCAGATCTCCTCCAAATTTCTGCATCAAGTTATAGATCTCGTCACCACGAGCACGCTGGAAGAAACGGATCTGAAATCCGACTCAGGATGGCCCCGATAACGTAGAAAAAAGTTTCTATGCTCCAATCGGTCAAACCTCCTCCTTGACTTTCAAACAGCCAATCAACCTCTTCCACTGCGTAGATCTGCTCGAAACGAGTCCGTAGGCGCAAACGGATCTCCGATCGGACATCGGACGATCAAGATATCACAGAAACAATTTCAGCCGTTAATCTGGTCAAACCTGCCTGTTGACCGTTGCTGACATCACTGCTGACGTCACTCTGCGCTGTCTGCTGGACTTCTGGAGCGGACCCGGGTCGGGTTCACCTGACCCGGAATTGAACTGCAATATGCGCTGGGCTGGACCGTCTGCTAACGGGTCGGGTCGGGTCTGACCTGACCCGGAACCGAACTTGCTTTGAACTGCTGGGCTTTGATGCAACTGGGTCGGGTCGAACCTGAACTGACCCGGCCTGAACCCTCTGGAACCGGCCTGGAACCTGCTGTGCTGCCTGGGCTTTTCCTCCACGGGTCAGGTCAAACTGACCCAACCCGGACCCGAACTGACCTGACAAGAAGCGCTGGGCTTCTTCTTCTCCGCGGGTTAGGCAACTAGACCCGACCCGACCTAAGACCCAGAAGACTGGGTCGTCTTCAACCCAGCGACTGACGTGCGTCTGGGTCTGCAACAGGCGAGCTCGCGTCTAGGTCTGCAACAGGCGAGCTCTCCGCGGGTTGCAGCGGCCCCACGGCGACGGCCCCACGGTGACGGCGGACAACGTCTTCTCCAGCGACAAAGAAGGCGAGGATCTCGGCGGAGATCTCGGTGGCGACTGCAACGAAGGAAGGCGCGCGATTTTCGGGTCTACTGCGCAGATCTGGCAGCCTGTCTTCGTCTGATCCGGCGATGGCATGGCGATCTGGCAGCCTGTCTTCGTCTGATCCGGCGATGCAGCAGCGGCGCGATGAGGAAGGTCGGTGTTGAAGTCCTGAGCGATCTCGCGCACCAGGCGCTGGAAGGGGAGCTTCCTGATCAGAAGCTCGGTGCTCTTCTGATACTTTCTGATTTCCCTCAGCGCCACCGTCCCCCACCAAATAGGCCTCAGCGGCCTCCTGCAGGGCGGCCACGACGCTGCTCTGGAACCGGAGGTCCATCTTCTTCTGTTTTCTTCTTCTGGAATCGGTTTCTCTGTCTTCAAACAGAGATCTCCGATCGACGTGTGGCCCACCTACCGGTCTTCTCCTATCAGATCTGGAAAACCAGATCTCCTGTTTCCACGATGAAAACAAATCCGAACCCAACAAGATCCGATCACATCCACAGCGGTCAACTCCAAGATCTGAACGAAACATGTGAATCCTTTTTCCTCCGATCTCAGCGAGACCAGAGAACCCAATCTCATCTACTTCTTCTCCGATGGTGGCCTAACCAGAAATCACGAACCTGATCTCAGTTAATCTTCATGCACAACAACCACCAAGCCACCGAGCGATCTCCACCTCGCTCAGAAAACCCGAGGAACACCAACTTCGGCTCTGATACCAATTGTTGTGACTTTGATACCAATTGTTGTGGCTCTGATACCAATTGTTGTGATTTTCTGACAATCACCCGTTGTGCGCATCCACGGAATCACAAGATCAAACATGAACCACACACAAGAAGAGACACCGAGATTTACGTGGTTCACCCAAACAGGGCTACATCCACGGGCACAGGAGGACGAACATCTTCACTATGACAAGTAAAGCATACAAGAGATTCCCACACTCTCACCTCATCTCTCCTACGTGGTGTGGGAGCACCACGGGCAACTACTGCCGCCGCAAGGTCTAGGGTTACAGACTATACAATATATAATCTCCGCTTTCTTGGCCACCAAGAAAGCCCCGGTACAATTACCAAAATACCCTTGACCTTAAACCAGTCCCTGGCTAACCTAGTGGACTCATCCGGCTAAACCGGAATACAAGACATAAACCTAACAGTGAGGGACCTATATGGGTATGTGGTCATTGTCACTCATTGGGCCACACTTAAGCACAATAGTTCTAACATGAATTACATATGAGTAGCCTTGTGAGTTATTAGGAATTTGTACCTTAAGGCGAGAGGCCCTTTTGCTGCAATATGCTCTTTTCTTTGCAATAGTGTTTTTGGGAGGTGACCACATTTGTTAGAGGTGACCCTCCTCTCCCATGCCGTTCCTCTGGGTAGTTACCTACCCTTGGTTTAGTTGGATCCAAATTGGCATCAAAGGTCATTGAACATCAGAATTGGCCACTTCTATTATTATTTTTTTAATAGTTGACAATGAGTTCCTAGAAATTCTAGATCGCAATCAACTCTTTTGCTACAACAATGACGACATTGACAATGAACAAAATGAAAACTATTTTTGACTTTCTATATCTAGATCAGAAGCTAAAAATTCATTTGACCCATGAAGAAATGGCTCGCAGCTTCTCACCCATTTAGTTTTTTAGTAGAAACAAATCTCAGGTTAGAGCGTTTAGCATAAGAGACCTGATACAACTAGTTTTACATTTATCAAAGACATAGAGTAGGTGAGTGTTGAAACGTCCCGAATAGGGGATGCAAAAGACATTAATGGAATAGGACTTCAATGATGATATCGTATTTGGTTGCATATAAGATAATAGATTCATTGCTACAGGGACTCTTTACTGGTGCAGAGATTTAATCGCACCTTCCTATTAAATTTTAATTTTCTTTTCTTTATTAATGGTGGGATGTAGCATTTAGGTCCTGTGTCCTTGAAAAAAATTCTAAACGGAAATAAAGATTATTTGCAATGGTTCAAAAGCTCCAAATAATAAAACATGGTAGTCCCATTTGCATCCTAGGGGAGGATGGACCTCAGTAAGCACCAGGTCTTAAACTGAACAATCTAATCTCAGGGCTATGCCCCTTTGATGGTCCATCAACAAGTCTTGGTCTTTTATCGTATGATAATCAATGTAGCGTGCAATTTGTTGTCTCCACATTGTCATTCATGATAGGCCTAGGTTTCATCCAATTTTCGTATTCCAACTGAAAATCGTGAATAGATTTGACAAATGATAAGATATGGCCCACTTCAAATTTGGGCTGAATGGAACCAATAAGATTGCTAAGGCCTTTGTGTTACACTCACCATTAACACCTCACCCTCTCTTCCTATAGAAATCGGGTAACAAAACACATTAGTATAACCTACTAGATGCCATCTTGATTAAATCATACTCAAATCATTACATAGTAAGAAAGAAAGTCTAAACCTTACTAACATTTCTTGATGAGTAGGCAATACTCAAATCATTGCATAGTTATCCTGACGACTTGTGTTTATTTATTAACCTTTCCCACATTTGATTGGCCACAAAAATAAAAAATCCACAACCACCAAACATCTTGCTTCTCAAAAGACAATGAAACTAGTCATTGTACTAATTATTAACTCCTACTCTCATTACAGTACTGCGTCTCCCTCCTATCTTCTCACTCCTCTATCTACTTATACAAAGTAATACAAATGAAATGATGTGAGCTTCAAATTATTTTACACCATGAGAGCAAAAGGGCATATTGTTTATCCAAAAGCATATTTCTCTTCAACACATCCATTATCAAAAGTATATTGATTTGACATTTCCTTTGTATTATTTTCTTGGTAAATACTCAAACGTATCATTGGATTTAATTTTTAACAGCAAAGGGTGAACAATCATTTTCAATCAAAGGGGAGATATTGATGGTCCCTTGATATAACTAAACTTTTAGCAAATCCTATACATTCATTATGAAATAACAATCTGGGGCCTTTGGTTGTCATTGCATGGCTATGAATGAATAGTTGCACAAGAAAGGAATAAAGCATGTCATTGTAACAGTGTACATTCAGCATGGCAAAGGCGGAGCAAGGTGCTTTATTCCATGATGGGTGGCATCAAGTCAAAAAAGCAAGACATGGATGGAATCTCTTCTTCCACAAGTGTGAAATGTTTATGCTTCTTTTCCTCTAGAAACAATAACATTAGTATTTGAATTATTTGTTAATTTACAACAGTTTTAGGTCACATCGTTCTTTGTTGTGCCTTCATCAAGCCATCCCAAAACTCCCCTGTCACCACCAATAATTGAAGAAGAAAAGAACAGAGCTTATACAAAATCTCAGTACAAGTGCATCAACCTAATCGTAAGGAATTACAAACATTCTAAAAATATATGGACACAAATATCATAATGAGCACTAATTACTTCTCAAATCCAAACAATACTGACTAGCTTTAAATTTAAATGATCAACTAATTATTTTCACATCATCACTAAACTAAACTCCATAACTACTGATGCAATTATTCATAATTTAAAATTTAAAAATGAAGAAAATCATTTTAGTTTCAATAGCCAATGCCACCTTTTTTCAAATCGTAAGAGTGTTTGTGCATTTCAAAACTTACTACTGCAGAATAGTAGGGCATTAAACCATGAAGATAAATATAAATTTGATGATAGGAAGAATGGAGGGTTTTTTTTTCTCTACAGAAAACTGATTATCCACATAATGATCTGTTTATTTTCATGAGAAGACATTGGCCCCCTGATTTAACCATGATAAGGCCTTGTCATTACACTCAGGACTAACACCTCACCCTCTCTTCATATGGAAATCAGGCCAGGAAACACATAAAATGAGAGGAATATAGCAAACTTACATACTTCTATAGTGTGCCTATCGCACTATGCCCATGTGATAATAAGAGCTATCTCCATTTCATAAAGAGAAAATAAAGTTACAATTCGTTTTGGCCTTTCACTAACTTCGGTAAGAACATTTACATTTGGTGTAAATTACCAAAACTCTCCAAAAATTAACAGAACATATCAATTACAATAGAATACAAGATTCCTTCTTTTGCCAGATGGAGGACTCGCATTCAAACACTCTCCTACACACATATATACACTCTTCTTTTGTTCTTACCAAGCTGAGCAATAGTCAGAGACCACCAACTACAAAATGTTTATCATAATAAATAATGTGCCATCCACGCATGGGAAAAAACACCAGGTGTTGTCTAGTCATGGAAGATTCTGATGGACTATTTATCACACAGTGATACATCACCTTGTGTGGAAAACTATCAAACGTGCATATATGTCATACATGCAAAAACAGACTTACCAATGGTCTACATTAGTTGCTTACAAGAGCAATCATAATCTACATGAAAAGCACGATTGTCAAGAAATTATAATATTACAACCCCAAAACTTTATTCTGTTCTCAAATATTACCTTGTCACACAACAAGATCTCTGATGACAAGTTTAAATTGTAGTCTTCAGATTTTTATTTTTATTTTTGGCGAGGGTAGTCTTCAGAGTTAAAAGATGATGTTGCAATCTATAAACTATCCTTTGCGGATTCTTCTTTCCAAAATTTCTAATGTCACTAAATCCATCGGTTTTGGCACAAAAAACAAAATCAAAGTTCCCACATCCTCTAAGGGAACAAGAAAGATTTTCTTGGTCGCAATTCATTCACATCTGATTGGTGTCCTTGCTAGTGCTTCTGGCAGTCAAACTAAAATTTTCAAGGCTAATTGAGTATTGAGCTTATTTATTAGAATCTTATCAGCATAATAATGAAAAAAAGTACAGCAATGACCCCAAATGATTAGAAAAAAATGATACTTTTATACACTTGGACAATGGGTTTGAACAAGTTCTACTTATCACAATGCGTATCAATTTTCAACCCTACCATATAGTTGACCTAGCACTGTCCTGAGACTGCTAGTAAAATAGTTGAGTACGACTCACTAGAGTTGTTTAAGATGGATACTATAAAATATAACATTGGCATAGGGCATTAACAGAAAGATCATATTAACACATTAACAAATATCAGACGTGGTCAAGCTTAGTAGCATATTCCCTTTGATATGAGAAACTAACTCAGTAGCATCTGGGTTCACCAATTCTGGGTGAATATCTGCAATATTGGCTGTTGTGAAGGCAACAAGATTCATCATTCGGAATGCTTGAGAACAAGAATTTTAGATGGTTGGATCAAATATGGAAGGCAATATCCCTGTCTATCAATGTGCCTAACTTGCACATCAAGATCTTATGCCTAGCCATGTGCTTGGCCTTGGCCAATACAACATCTTCTATGCCCAGAATCACCACATGCCTAGTCCTGATTAAGGTTGATCCCGGCTGGGTGTGGACCTCTTTTATCGATAACAAAAACTTCATTGATGAGCGTACTTCTATATATCTAATCCTACAAATAAATAAATGAATTGATTCAAAATGGGATATGAACAAGTGTGACTCTTTAAGAATTGAGAACTGGGTGGGGAGACACCAAAGAGCCCAATGAGAGTTGGATGACACCTAGGTTCAACTTTTGATTCCTTATTTATTGACCTCGGTTTTTTTTTTTTTTTTGATGACCCAAGGTATCCCTTGTCAGCGTAACCTTTGGACCTTTGGCTTCTAGACCGGGGGTTGTTTAATTTTAATGAGCAAGAACTATTCCCTAGGAGGTACATACATGGCCGAAAACATAGTACCCGGACAATGCAAAGGGTGGGAGTCAAACTTGAGACCTTGGGGAGCAAACTCAAGGTTCAAACCAACTTGAGTCCTTCGTCCCTAGTCGTTTACAAATGAAGTTGTACTCATTTGTTAAACTAGAAAGCAAGCAAATGGTAACGTCGAACTTTGAAGAAGTTTTGAGTCAAATGGGCTAAAAATAGAAGGCCAAAACTACAATACATGTAATGAGCAGGTTTGGCATATTTAAGACTAAAGAAGTTGAGTTGGTAAAAACTGAAACAATTTAGTGCAAGGGCACGGAAAATCTTGACATTTGGGAGCAACTATTGAGCAACACAGAGGGTCTTGGTTAGATATAGCAAACGAGATCAGTTTTTCATGGGCAATGAGGAGACAAGCAAGTGGACTATTTATGCATTCGTCAAGTACAACTTTGATTTAAAGAGCCTGAGACATTTAAACCTGCTGCATCATATGAAGCTGAATGTTGTGAAGACAAAGAACATGCTAAGAGGTGCACACACTAAAAGGAAGTGTGGAGGTGTAAGAGCGGGTTGAATTAGGAAAAGAAACATAGGAAACTTGCACAAAGTTCCTATTGAAGAGAATATCAAGCAACATAATTAGAAATATTTCAGGTACGTACATAGAAGATAAAAATAGTGCATGTAAGACCTATTGAATTACATGTTCAATAAATTCAGAAAAGGGGGAGACAGTAAAGACCTTAAAAGTGAGAAAAAAGTCATGATAGCTTGTGGACTTACTAAAAAAAGTATCATTGTAAACAGGGTGTAAAGGAAAAGTAGAACTTACAAAGCCAATCTAGATACGCAGGATATATAAGGCTTCAACTTAGTTTCAGAGAAACCAATATGTGGATGTGTAATCAGATGCATAGACCTAAAACTTGTGATTTTCTTCTACTATGCAATATATAACATCTTCTATTTAAAAGAAAAATGATAAATATGTTGGGCCTAGGCAGATGCTGATTAGATTTTTTTTATATGTCAACTGACAACTGTAATTACTCATTAGGCAACCCTATTTACCAAAACTAAGATAGTCCATCATCTAGTAGAATTGATAACGTAAGATCTGAAGTAGTAAGTCAACCTAAGCTCTGAAGTAATAAGTCCAACTTTAGAAAGTAGAAGACTGTGCAACATGAGCCTACATGCTGTCCCAATAAAATAACTTACATGTTCAAGATCATTGGAAATCTTAAATACAGCATGTCTTACTTCAGGTCAAACTGTTTCATATATTCCATTCGCAGCAATATCACCAGCAGGATGGTTGCACTGGAAAGACTGAGTAAATGAATACAAGTATAATGTCAAAATATTGAATCCTTACAGATAAGAGAAAAATAAATATATAACTGCAGAAGAAAGAATCAAGTAAACCAACTCATCCATATATAGTGTGATAAATAAAGAAAAGAAAAAGCATTTGCACTTTCATCTGCTTAAAAACTGCTTTGGTCTTTTCTCCTCTGCATCTGAATAAGAACCTGTAAAAAATGCATCTTCCCAATTCAGATCTAGCTCTTATGACTAGAGGAGACCGAGATGGATTGAGATTAAGCACACACATGGCATAGCTCACAGAAGGAAGTTTATGGTTTGAAGTAGACTGAAAACAGAACCAACCGAGGGCTCTGAAAGTGGATGCTGACCTGACCATCTTTGCAGGAACCTTGTTTGCTTGGATAATTTATAAGCAATATCTCCCCATTGGAAATAAAAATTCGCATTGCAAAAATTCCTCTAACTTTCAAGAGAATTATAATCATTTTCAAACTCTTCAAAAGTAACAAACAGATGGGTATAAGTTTGAAATTCAGCTTATGGATATCAGAATAAAAAATGACCATTTAATGAAGTAAGAGTAAACCACCAACACACTTGAGGGATCCGTCCTGGGATCGGTCCCTGGTTCTTCAAGTAAAGTATCACACCTGACCCAGTAGCCCAATAAATAAATAATGAAGCAAGAGCAGATCAAACAAAGCTTACCATCCCCATGGTGCCCCCCTGCCCCCTCGACATAGATCAACATTGTCTTCCTATATCCAACCATGACAACTGTGTCCAATTTATAGGACCTGAAAACTGATTCTTTTAATTGGAGCTTCAAGTAACAGACTGCTCTATGCTTCGTGATCTCCCATGGGGAGTTTCCTTCCCTAAATCAACTAAACTTAAGTTATTATAAACACATACATTTATATTTCATTCAATTGGATGAAAAGTATAACTAATCTTCAAGTGCTTGACTCTTAAAAAAAATGATTTTGACCTTCTAGCATAAATACAAAATGTCTTCAAAAGCATCCAGCTTTTTCCCAATAATTAAAAAAGGAAAAAGTGCAGCTAGAGCCCAAAAACCATGGCAATCCACCAATATGCGACTTGAAGGGTGACCTGATTCTCCAGTGCAGTGATCAAGTCCGAGTCGACTTGAACTCGGCGGACTTTTAAAACTAAATGATGGCCTAGGATGGGATTTTTCTGTCCATACTCATCATATCACAAGAGTAAATTGTAAAACTATAGGCATGCATTGAAATGGAGACTGGGGATGGAACTTCCATTATTTACAACGTTCGATATGTGCAAGTCAACTATTGCCCATAATATCTGATGAGTGGCCACCTGATGAGCAGTTGAATAAATTCTAAAACAGGTAACGAAGATGAAATTAAATTACGATAGTTCAACTTGATACATGCACATAATTTAACCACCATATGGCTAGTAGTAGTACAACACAGCTGTCTGGAAAGTAACCACCTGATATAGCTGAATACATGTCCATTTGAGATTTGGGAATCTAAAGAAAAATAAGAGAAAATATGAAACAGGGGGCTGGTATGAGTTGAACAACTAGTAGAGAATCGAAGAAACTCTCCAAGGCTTGAAGCTGCTGTTCATGTATGTATCCATTTCTTCTGCTTCTCCTTGACCATCAGCAATTCAGAAAACTGCAAAAGAAAAAGGGGAAAATGCAAATATAGAAAATTTCTGCAGCAGTTGTCATAGTTTAAGAAACCATTCGTGATCCATACATACCTTATTGAATCATTTCGTCATCAATCACAATGGATGGGATGTGGGATATGTTGCACCAGTCCTCTCCTTTCTCTTTCTCCAGCCGCTCTGTTACAAGTGGGCAGCGGCTGATCGCTAGATGTTCAAGTGCAGTGAGGTGTTGCAGGTTTGGTAAAGGCGTCAACTTGGGGCAGTAGGAGATATCGAGCCGACGGAGCGATTTGAGTTGTTCAAACCCATCAAACAGAGACGACAACTCTTCGCAATGATAGATCCGTAGAACCTGCAGTGCTTTGAGCTGCCCCAACCCATTAGGCAGAGATGCCAATCTATCACAGAGGAAGATTTCAAGAGTGTTGAGTGATTCAAGTAATCCCCATCCATCGGAAGGGAGCGACTCGAGAGGTGTCGACCAAATCACTGATTTCTTCAGAGCAGGGAGGCATGGCAGTGGCTTACCAAATATCCCTCTAACATCACCACAGAGTCTCAACTCTTCCAGGAGTGGGAGCGGATTGTCCGGTGCCCAAGTAACTTCTTTGCAATTTTTAATAATTACTTGCCTTAAAGTACTGGGGAGGCAGTTGGGCAGTGCCTTGAGCTTGTTGCAATCCCTAATCCACAAATACTCGAGAGATGGCATAACCTCCCCATCTTCCTCTGTCCACTTCCATTCTTCCCAATTCGACATATAGGAAAAATAAATGCTTTTCAGTTTTGGGAACGCCCTTCCTTTCCCTCTACCATCATTACCATTATTCCCATAATAAAAATCACCACCCACCACTTTTATTTCATCAGGTCCAGATATAGATACGCGTTCAAGCGAAGGCAATTTTCGGAGAGCCGGCAGTAATCTACACTTTTTACAGTTGACCAGTTGGACGGTGTGTAGACTGGAAAAGCTTGCATCCTCCAACCAACTGGGGAACTCTGAACCCGCGTAGTTTTCAATGCTCAAGAATTTTAGGTTTGAGTGAGGTGGTCTAAGGCCATCAAATACTCTCTCCATCCTTTTCATCGCGCCTTCTCCTAATGTTTCCCACTCTTCATCCTTCTTGTGATTACATTTTAAAGTTAGACCTTGAAGGTGACATTTCTTGTCGAGTTCTGCTTCTCTGGCCTCATCCACATTTATCACCCTCTCCAAATTTTTTATTTCTATTTCTCCTCTAAGAAGATTGAGATTTTTCAGTTCCCCAATCTTACATCCTCTGTTGTCGCCACCCACGGGGAATTTGTCCAACGTTCGAAGGGAACTCAACCTCCCCAGTCCATTTGGTAAAAATGTCAGTTCATCAGCGCCTTCAATTTCAAGATGCCGCAGATTAACCATTTTGCTTGTACCACTTGGGAGAATACGAAGTGAATCACACTCGTTAAGTTTCAGAGCCTGCAGATTACAAAGATCAGTCAAAGATTCAGGCAACTTCTTGATCTTCGAACCAGACAAACTGAGATACCTTAAATGTTTCAGTTTTCCTATTGAGCTCGGCAAAATTTTAATTTTAGTGTCGCTTAAATCCAGAGCTCTTAAAAATCTCAACTTGTTGAATAACGAAGAAGGGACTTTTTCAATTCTTCTTGATGATCCCAACAATAGGAGCGTGCGCAAACGTTGTAGCTTGCACAATGGAGATGGACTGGATAAAACATCAACGTCCACAAGCAGTGATAGATGATGACTATTAACAGAAGATAACTTCTGTTTTCCAGTCTCCATGATAAGGTAGTCGCCCCTTGTGACAAATTTAGCCATATCATGAACAAGATCATGTATCTTACATTCGACTATTTTCCCGGCATCGTCTTTCTCAGCATCTTGAAACAATGAACGTGTTAACAAATCATCAAAATACCAATCGCCAATTTCTTCAATTTCTCTTCTGTCAGATTTAATGATACCATGAGCCATCCATAACTTCACTAATTCATCCTTCTCTAGCACATAATCTTTCGGAAACAATGAGCAAAATGAGAGACACTGTTTCAAATGGATGGGCAAATTATAATAGCTCAATAACAGAGCTGGTAGAATCTCATAACCCTCGGGTGACTTCCATTCCCATGTTTCACTTTCTAAAATGAATTTCCATTCTGTCTCTGTCCTTTTGTAATACAAAAGACTTCCGACCGCCTTTATAGCAAGAGGTACACCTTTGCACCTATGCACAATTTCCTTACCTACCTCTACCAACTCCGGCAGCCACTCCTCCTCTTTTCTGCCTCTGAATGCTCTGGATGTAAATAGTCGCCAACAATCTGAATCAGATAAAATGCCCAAATCATGACTATGAGTTGTTCTCATCACAGCTGCAATTTCACCACTACGGGTAGTAACCACAATTCTGCTACCTGAGGCAGCATCTTTAAGTGGAACCCTTAGTTTTTCCCATAATTCTCCATCCCAGACATCATCCAGCACGAGTAAAAATCGCTTTTTCACAGCAACTTCATGAAGACGATGTTCCAATGTAGCAAAGTCCCTGTTCCCATCAGTTGACCCATCCATGGATTGGATAACGTTCATAAGAATCTCTTTCACATCATAAACCTCAGATACACATACCCAAATTTTCTTCTCAAAATGTTTCTCTACTCTCTCATCATTATAGACTAGTTGAGCAATGGTCGTCTTGCCCATTCCACCCATCCCTATTATTGAAACAATGGAAAATGATTTTTCCCCTTGACCAATTCTGTCAACCAACTCATTAATTATACTCTCTCTAATGTCATCTCTGCCAAAAATCTCCGATTCATCAACCAAAGAACCAGTTTGTCGTTCTTCAATCTGAGCTCTTTCCCTTGTGCTAACTTCATTAAAATGGAAAGCTTCCTTTTCTTTTGCAATTTTTTTTAGTCTCTCTGTTATTTTTCTTATCTCATGTCCAGTATCGTGGCGTAATTCAATGTGTTTGAAACATAGACAAGGAGATTGTAAACAAGAACGCACCTTCTTCCGCTTACGAGTATCATCTTTATCTGCTTGTGATCTGAGAGCTTCTGTTCTCCACTCATCTAGTATGTCGTCGACCTCATAGGTGACTTCTTTGAGCTTCCCCAACCAAACTTGAACCTCCTTGTTTGTCACTTGTTTCCTCTCAGCATCATCCATCACAGCTTCAATAGTCTTGAATGTGCTAGAAAGGTCTTTGACATCTTCCTCCACACCAACCAACAAGCTTACCTCATCTTTGATCATGGCATACAACTCTCCCGGAACAAATGATACAAGTGCATCAGTCATGCTGTTTTTCTTAGATTGCACAGAAAGACAGAGAGATCTTCGTATGTAGAACTACTTCACTTGGTCCTGTATTACATAGGCAAATGGAACATCTATTTGCTTGAGAAACTAGAAACATGGCTTGGCTTGATATAACAAATCCAACTAGTAAAAGAGGGTATGCACAAGAAAATTATATTTTACTAAAATAGATGAAATGTGGATCCTTTGTAGTATTTAAGGACGCTTAACCCATCCACCTGATTGAAAAACAACTAAAATATATTTTTTTCTTTTTTCATTGAAGCAACATCAAACAAGTGGTCAAAAATACGAAATACCAGTAGAAGTTTGGAAATAGTCTATTATAAATTGTAGTTTTCTAATGTTTCATTTTGTATTATCAACCATGGTTTAAACTATCAATTGATACCAGCTGATACGAAATACCAATAGAAGTTTGGAAATAGTCTATTATAAATTGTAGTTTTTTAATGGTTAATATTGTATTATCAACCATGGTTCAAAATATTGACTGATACCAGCCGCTACCAAACCAATGTTTTGATACGCATTGGTCTCAATATCAGGGGTTGAAATATATAAAATGAATTTTTTGATACAGGAAAATATTGGCCGAGCTGTTAATGAACAACATAACAATGTATATCGAGTGGTCTTGATAGCCCCCGTCATGAATGGAACTGCTCACATGGGCAAGAACGCACAAAACAACTATATGTGGACTAAAACACAATCCTAAGGATTTAAACACATGACCTCTGGCCATAATACATTGTTAATAATTAGAAACACTAAAAACTTCATCTATTAGTGAACAACTGAACAATGGATATCAAAGGGTCTTGAAACCTTTTTTTTTCTTATTTTCTTTCAATATTCTATTTCACTCCAAGCTCAGTCTAAAACAAGAGTCACTATTTCATCTTTCCCAACCTTCTTTTTCACCATTCCTCATCCAAATCTCAAGATTTCAGTGGCCTTCATCACAATAAAACCAAAGAAGTTAACCAAGTAACTTTAGGTAAGCATTTTTCGATTATTTTTCATAATTTTTTAAAGTTTCTCATATTCAGTTTATTCTTCATATTTTTCTAAAGTTTCTTTCTCAAAATGCCTTGGAAACGATGGAAACATGTTGGATCTTGAGTTTGGAGCTAATCTTCAATGTTTTAAGTACTTTTTTTTTCATGATTTTCACATGACTTTTGAATTTCTTTAAAGGTGAAATAATGGCAATCAAGGCCTCTCATTGAGCTAAATTTAGTTATAGACTCTTACTATCGCTTAGATCTAGTGATTTTGAGCCTAGATATAGGAATTTTGATTTTGAAGATTTGGGGATTTTTAGATCTAGTGAATTGGAGCCTAAATCTTCTAAAATGATGTAGATTTTCTTATTCCACCCCTTTAATGTTAATATTATATAATTTTCCTTGGAATTTGTTATTGTAACTTGTAATTTTTAACATATTTGTTAAGTCCTATCTTACTTCATGTTTGAGTATTATTTAACTACTTATTACTTAAGTTTAATATTGCTAATTTATGAAATTTCTAGTACTTTTAAGAAGACTAATATTTTGGTCTAACAGTGTGTACTAATACTAATGAATAAAGAGATTGTTCTCTATTATTTTTCAATATTCTAGATTTTTTCAAAAAATAAATTCTGGGTCGAAAGAAAAATCATTCTACTACAGATGATGAATTGTGATCGTATCAGTTTTTTAGGTGGATTCATTTGCGGCCAATACCACAATTTCCATCTCTGTTATCAACAGGGAAAATGGAAATTCCAGCAAAATGAGATTAACATGATATTATCAGTATCATATAATATTTTAGTTTAAAATAGCAGAGAGAATTTGGTGCATATCATATTCGTAACAAACCGTTAAATTATGAAATATAGGCATCATCCCCGACATTTACAGTGAGACAAAAAATGAGTGATACCTGGAGCTAGCTGTTGCTGCTTCTTCTTCCTCTTTCCACCTCTATCCTTATTCTTATACTCTCTCTTCCTCACTCGTCTCCCTGTTTCCTCCTCACTTCTCTCCTCGTCCCTCTTCTTTCCTATCCTTTCCTCTTTCCTTTTCACTCACAGACAGTGGGTTGCTTTGGTTTTCTGTTTTCCTCTTTTCCCTTTGTAATAATGCAAAATCCTTTTTTATTTACTACTTTGAACTGAATCCATATGATCTCCAGTGCTAAGGTGGCCCCAGTGTCTCCAATGTGGGAGGCACCCATGAGTAGTAGTGCAAGCACCACCACGCACCCCTTATCCTACCTTAGCTGGAATTTCTTAACGCGGCTTTGACTGGCACTTGGTAGATTCCAGGTAATTTACATATTTGCTCAACCAGAAGCTCTTGTAGAAGATTTTAGCACCACACCCAAGTGCAAATGGACAAAGATGGCAAAATAAACATTGTTTTTTCTGGATTGTCATCTGTTCCATTCTCATGTGTTTTAGCTTTGTGTGTGTGCACATGCTGTGGATGTCTTTTTTAAATGATGAGCCTGCAGTAACATTTTTATTTTTTTACTCTTGATTTCTACTTGTATCCTCATATTTCATAAGCAATGCTGTTGGTATCCAATGGCTGTTTTGATGACTCTGTGAAATTATTAGAGGTCAAGATTCATAGAGGGCCATCAACTAACCTCTCCATTTATTTGCACTTATTTCTCAATGGCCTTTGTAGGTTCCCGATCTGCCTAAATGATCCCAGGTTGCTAGGGGGAAATGAGATAAACCATAGTTTTAGAACGCTTGTGTAGATACTACATCTATTCATTTTAATTTTCAAGTGGGACCCAGTCTTAGATCTAAGATTTTAAGCTGATGATAGGATGGCCATGTTTCAATCCAGGTTGATTTAAATCAACCTAGATATCAGATTGATGAAAACTTGGGTCAAAATCAAAGAGAGTCAAAAGTCTAACTCATGGACGAATTGAATCCTGTATTAGACTGTTTGATATGGTGAACCATGCAAAACCGACCTACAATCTAGACTGGTGTGATCCATATAGCCAATCAAGGGCTGGTATACTAGTATAGTATTTATAAGTTACTCTGGATAAAGAAGATAAAAATTCTTGATATTTTGATGGATGAAAACCCTCCAATTTCTACAGAAAAATATATGGGCATTTTGGATTGTTCTCTCTTCATCTTAAAATTTTAAGAATCTTATATACCTAAATCGCTTTATAAGCATGGTGTCAGGGCCCAGGGGCACCTTGTTAGTCAATACCCCACTCTTGCATGGAAGTTGCTGGAGTAGGAGTCTTTGAAATTGTAACTGGTCTTCTACTTCTTTGTGTTGACATGGAATGCTCAGATCATATTCTTATAATGGAATCTCCATGGTAGTCAATCATATAAAATTGGAAGCATGACTAAACATGGTGTTTTTATATGGTAGATTTTATGCTTACCTTTGCTGGCATTTTAACTTTTGTGGACGATATAAGCATAAAGAGGAAGACTTTCATTGCAACTTGGTAGATGAGATGACCCAATAATTTAGATATTTGCTGATATAAAATCCAAGTAGATGATTTCACTAGAGCACCCAAGACAGAGTGGGTACACATGGAAACGGTTGGTAATATAGACATTTGTACTGGGTTGTTGCCAGTTCTAACTTTCGAGTGCTTAGCTTGGTATGCTCAAAGGCCCGATCTGAAATCACCAGCCATGGACACCGATGTTAAATAATAAGACAACAATAACACTTTGCACCAACTTGCCCAATTTCTGCTTAAATCCTAGGGTTTTGTTAGAAAATGTGTTTTCATATCCTAAGGGTTGTTGGTTGTGTGAGGAGTGAAGGATCAAATAGTGTTATAAAAAAATAAAAATAAAAAAAATAAAAAATAAAAAAAAGAAGCAAAATGAAGGAACAAACAGTGAAAAGGTTGTCCGGATGAAGAGAAAAGGGAGCGATCATGTGGGGCCTGTTTGCTTAATTGGAATTGAGTTCTTTAGATTTCTAAAGAACATTTTTTTTTCATCAGAGGGGCTAAAATTGAATGCTGCAAAGTGAACATTCACAGGGGGAGTACAGCCTTTGTACATTCCCAATCTGCCTAATGGCCGCAGGTTGCTAAGGCACTAGTGTGCAATTGGATCTTAGAAAGGTGATGGTCACTTCTAGATCTCCACTTTAGACCCTTCATTCCTCAACTATTCGATACTCCTCCAATAAACTCTTTACATTGGATTTTTAGGGGTCATTTGGACATAAAGAACAAATGGTGAAAACAAGTTACCAAAACTTCACACATTTAGAAGTTTAACTAGCATCCAAGGCCCGTGCTAAGTCTAGGCCAAAAAATAAATTATGGTAAAACTTGAAATTACTATAAAAAAAACATATTAAAAAACCCTATAGAATTGCAAGTAACATTTCTGACCTATAGCCTATTTTAGTTTATTCTTAAATTTGAAAAATCGATTAAGAGTTTACCAAAATAGTTCTACATATGAAAAAATAATGAAAATCATATCCAAAGCATTAGATAGCAATTTTTTAGAGAAAATATATTTATTACGAAATAGAAAATTGATTATTATATCCATAGATTGATCCTATCTTCTCCTTAAATACAGCTATGAACTTAATCAATAACGTTAAATGTTTACTTGAAGAGGCCCACCAATGCTCATGCTGAGCTCGGGCCAAAAAAATCAAGTACATCTCAAATGTTTTAATATTGTTCACCATAAATAATGATATTCATAGTAATAATGGCATGGGTACATTTTTATTTATACAAAATTGTATGCGTAAAAATACAAAATTATAAATAATACTTGATTTGAGAAATACTTGAATAGTAATAGCTGATTCCTTTTTTTTTTAATTTAATAGTATCATGCAATAATTATCAACACCTGACAATAATCAAATAAATTAATTAACTAACGTTCTAATCCCAATGGATTGACCACCAGCAACACATTAAAACACTTAACAAAAAAAATTAAAATCCAATGTTTTTTTAAAATTTATTTTTGAATACTTTAAATTTAATGAGAATACAATGTACAGTAGTCCACTTTAATAATAAACAATTTATCAATGGAGCCGACATTGATAATAGTAGCAACATGAGAATTTTCTTCATTTTAAATTCTATCAATAGAAACATATTTTTGGAATGATGAATGGAATGATTAGATATTAAAAGGGAAAATCAAGTGGAAAGAGGATAAAAAGAGAGATTTTAGGAGATCTAAGTTTAAAAAATACTAATTCGCTAAAAGATAAGAGGGAATGAGAGAGATTATAGGAAGAGAGATTGTAGCATTTTAGGATGCTGACGTGGCGCTCTAGAAAAAAAGAAAAATAAAGAGTGCTGATGTGGCACCCTCCACAGGCCTCCATTCTTAGAGCTTTAATATATATAATTAGCAACGAAACCCGTGCTAAGCCCGAGCTAAAAAATAAATAATAATAAAATTTAGAATTTTTAAATTTTATTAAAAATAATATCAATTTAAAAATAATTGTACATTATTTACTATTATTAAAGTCTATATAATAAGTCTTTATTTCAAATAAAAAGTGTAATAAACTTAGTTATAGATTTTCAGCAACAAAGGCCCATCCTAAGCCCTGGCCCAAAAATTAAAATATATTACCAAAAATTTAGTTTTTGTTGGGACTATTTTTAAGAGAAGTAAATCTTAAATAAAAATTCTATATAATGCATTTATATTCCATCATTAATATTTATTCTACGTAATAACATTCTAAATAAAAAAATTTTGAAATAACAATACAAAAAATATAAACGTAATCCAAAATTATGAATTTCCACCCAATTGTATTTTTCAAGTGAATTTTTGAAATTAAAAAAAAGAAATATGTTATATCTTAGTCGTTGTAATATCTTTTAAATTACAAAATTATGGCAAAACAATTGCACTGATTGGATGAGATGCTGAAAAATCTGCAATGAAATATGACTACGAACAATTGTGTGGATTTAGTCGGTAATAATCATGGGGTCAAGATCATCCGATCAAAGGCAATTCTAAATTAATGTAACGATCAACAAGAAAGCGATGATTTGGAGGGTGTTATTGATATTTCAATTAATTCATAAATGTTATCTACAAACATAATGAGATATGTTTGTTATTTTTAATAGGAAAGCAAGTCCTATATTTGAAGAATTCAAGTGTGAAAAGAGAGGGAGAAATGTTATCTACAAACATAATGGGATCTATTTGTTATTTTTAATAAGGAAGCAAGTCATAGATTTGAGGAATTCAGGTTTGAAAAGAGAGGAAGAGATTTTAGGGGATAAGAAAAACCATTTCTTGATGTTGATATTTTTAAAAGATGACATGGTGCTCTAGAAAAAAAGAAAAATAAAAATTGCTGATGTGACACCCTTTAGAGGCCTCCATTCTTATAGCTTTAATATATATAACTAGCAACAAAGGCCCGTGCTTAGCCCGGGCCTTAAAATTAACATTTTAAATGTTGTCTTGTTATTCAATATATTATGTTAATACATTGAAAAAGAATCTCTTGATAAAAATTACTATTGAACTTATTAATTTCAAATAAAAGTAAACCCATGGGGCAAATGAATAAGTTAAATTAAATTACTTTAATAGTCAAAACTTTAAAAAAAATCTGTTATCATAGTAGAGAATTTTAGAAGAAAATGAAATAAAAACCGATGTTATAATTTCATGGTAAAAGAAAGATATCATTAAGGAAATTAATAATGAACAATAATATTTTTAATAAAAAATTAAATGAAAAAATAGTAAAAAGTATTGCATTATAAAAAATAAGAGCAAAGAGATGAAAGTGAACCCCAATTAAAAAATTCATATTCTAAATCTTCAAGATATTAATTAAGAATGGGCTGAGAAACTATTGAAAGAAAAAATTATTTTAGAAATGACAATGTAAAGATTCTTTGGTGAATGGGAATGGTAAAGAAAGTAAATAAAATATTAGTAAAAAAAAGATATTCAAACAAATGAAAAATATGAAATAAGCGTAAAAATAAACAACTTTAAAAATAATATATCTGATGTTATTTTTCAAGATTTAATGAAAAAAATTAAAAAAAAAAGGAGTGCGTGGCCCATTTTATGAATGAAAAGAATTTTAGGAGATCTCATTTTAGAAATAAAATGAGCTTACATAATAAAAATATTAAAAAATTACAAAAAAAGTAAACTAAAATCAATAATAAGTGAAAAAAGAAAAGTTAAAACATTAATTGTCTATTTCGGCCCTTGTTTTAATGGCAAAAAAGATTAATAATTGGCCAGGCCCTACCAAGATGACACTGCATTATAGGTTTACCAAATCATCATCTATGTAAGGACTCATCAAATTCAGCGCGCACTGAACATACTGAAATTATTGAACACGAAATGTACAATATTCCTAAAGCAGCCAATTTGGCCCATACATATATCAATGTATATTGTTCAATAACCCGTTATATATTTGAAACAACTGTTTATTAAGATAAGATGAGAGAGAGGAGGATAGAGGGAGAGACTTTAGGGATTTCTTGTTTTTTTAAAAAAGATGACGTGGCGCTCTAGAAAAAAAGAAAAATAAGGAGCGCTGATGTAACACCCTCCAAAGGCTTCCATTTTTATAGCTTTAATATAGATAATTTGGACAGTTTCTCTTCCTCCATATTCTCCTCATCCTAACAGACCAAAAAAATGACATTCCTAATTAGGTAAAGAACAATCTTTTACCTCACTGGTAAAAGGTAACAGTTTTTACCACAGCTCGAACTTGGTGAGGCACCTTTCTTTTGCAAGAAGGCCTTATTTTAACTCATCAAAGGTCTAACCGCTCTCCTCCCCCGAGGGCCCCTCCTACCTATCTAAGGTCTATTTTCCTCACTTGAGGCTGGGGCCCATCCCCCTATAGTTGGGATACCCAAAAAAAAAAAAAAACAGACCCAAAGGAATTCAATGTAGATAATGCATATGGCTCATGGAGAATGTCAGGTGCAAAAAATTATAAGAGTTCAACTTCAGACATTTTTCTCCACCTTTATTTTTTTTCTAACAACCCCTTATGACTTAATTTGATTTAATAGGGTGAAAGGTGGACAACCATTTCCAATCAAAGGGTAGGAAATGAGGGTCCCTTTTATAAATTCACCTTTCCTTCACTCTCACAACTTTGATATAAACAATTGTTTAGCAAACCTCATGTATGCATTACAAATAGGGCAAATGGAATCCCATGCAGACATGACACCTACATTTGCATCGCCGTGCTGTGAAAAAGGTAAAAGAAAAACAATGGTTAAAATTGGCAGGAGGGCCTTTTCTATGTAGTTGAAACTATGAGATCTTTTCTTCGTGCACTTGCCATCTAAGGGGTTTTTTCCTGTAAAAACCTCTAATTTCAATTAAATAGTGAATTTTTTATTGAATCTTCAATAATAAGTGAGGGATAAGCATTCAACTTGAAATAAAATAACTGGCTTTTGAAAAAAATTATATTCTTATGAAATGCATATGTTACAATACAACAATTAGAATAAACAGTCTATCATTTAATAGTAATGGTGAATTGCTAGTTTTTCCCCTTTTTTTCTAATTGATGAGGTAGACACATGTAATACTAAGAAACTTGATGTGGAATTAATGTTGCAATCATGCTAAAATATTTGCATGATTTAGATTATAAAATGGATCAATTTCAAGCCAAAGAAAGTACAACACCCATACCTATGCATGATACAGATCCTAGAAAAAGTAAAAACTGCTGACAAGGAGCATCATTTACCAGTTAATAATGGTGGCAATGAAAATGAGTCCCAATAAATGAGACATGTTTGACTACCAATTATTTCAAACCTTCTAATGATGATAACATCGTGTTTGTGTGGATTTAGCGAATGATACCTAGGGAATTAGCCCTCTTTGGTCAAAGACCTTAAGGACACCCATGTCATAAACAACAATGATGATGATGGCATTTCCCTATTTAATATTAACAATGTCAGGAGATCCATCTAATGATGAAAATATGATAGAGTCAACCACTAATGAAAGTTTAATGTGTGTCCCATCATATTTTTATTATTGTGTGGGCCCTGCTTAGTCTTTCATTTGTAATTTCCATCACCAAGTTGGCCTGTGTCACCCTCATGTCAATGTATGCGTATGCCACCAAACTTTTATTTCATTTAGGTGGACATTACAATCATTTTAATTGTTGAATGGGTCAACAATAAGAAGGCATTTATTTTTGGCACTTGGCACTGGGACTTTCAATAAAAGTAGGCCTCATGTTGGAGTTTCACTCTTTCAACTCTGATTTCTCCGAGACAAAGCCACAGAGGATGTGGGATCAACTCATATGGTGAAAAATCTTGGGGCTATCCCATGTAATGAAAGGGCGTTTACTTTGAGTTGCATTGATTTTCAATAAATGGACCGCACTTTGGAGTTCCACTGGTTCAACTCTGGATTCAACTTTTCGTTTCTATTCTTGACATTTTAAGAAATACTTAATCTTTTAAAAAAGATTTAATCTTTAAAAAAATATTAAATTTTCAAAAAAATATTTTAATTAAAAAAATCACAAAAGGTAAAGCCATATTATAATTCCTATGAATGCCCACATTATGAATTTTATGAATGTGGTCCTATGTTCTAATTTCTAAAGGTGGGTATCACATAATTTTTAAAGTGGGTATCGTGTTCACAATCAACAAACATAATGGCCCTACATTATAATCTATTATAATTTTCAAAAGTGGGCATCACATTGGTCCTATATGCATAATCACGAAAATTGTGGTTCAACTTTATAATTTCTAAATGTGGGTCACGTAGTCATGATCACAAAAGGTGAATCTACATTATAAATCTTAAGAATGTGGGCCCATATTCTAATATCTGAAAGTGTACACTATACTGTAATTTATAAAGATGGACCCATATTTACATTAAAAAAAAGGTAAGCCCACATTATAATTCTTATAAAGGTAGGCCATACTTTGTAAATCCTATAAATATGGGCCGTATATTCTAATTTTTAAATGTGGGTACTACGTTATAACTTTTATAGCTTCGTCCCATATATTCTAATAATAAAGTGCTGCAAATATTAAAAGGTAGGTCTCACATTTTAGATCTTAAAATTCTCTTGCTTCCATTTGTTGCAGAAATTTGTTTAAACTGTTATCAAACAAGTTTCATATGACATATTGTTAGCAGAATATTTTAATATAATGTTGCCAAACAAGTTATGCATCCAATCTCAACACAATCAAATCTGAGTACAAAATTGAAAACAACACAGGAACAATGCCAAACAGGCCCTAAGATTTTGAAATATCTAAGGTTTAATCAAATCCTCATTTAGAGTAGAACATCACAATGGGGCCAACTTATTTAAAACTCAACACTCTCAAAATAAATCCAAAACACCCCCACCCCCCCCCCCCCCCCCCCCCCCCCCCCCCTGCGCCCTACCCGAGTGAATTTGCAAAAAGTTTTGTTAATCATGTCTCTTACGCCAGGACCAACTCAAATTAGCGTTTTTTTTTTCCACGGGTCAATGATGTGTGTGAGGAGTGAATGGTAGAAGGGTGAATAAGTTGCTTGGATGAAGAAAGGTAGAAAAGTCATATAACGTTTGTTGGCTTATTTGGGACTGCATTCTTGTTATTTTTAAGCAATGCCTTTCTAGTTGCTATTGAATGCAAGGTGAAGATTTGAAAAGGTTCACCCAGCCACCATTGCCGTGAATCGAACCTTAGAAAATAAAATCGACTGTAATACTTTAGATTTAGACCTACAAAAGGTTCACCCAGCCACCATTGCCGTGAATCAAACCTTAGAAAATAAAATTGACGGTCATACTTTAGATTTAGACCTTCATTTCAGTATTCCTTCAATAAACCATCATCTTCTTTGAGAAATCCTATTGGTCAGTTTGATGCGGAAGAGTAGGGAAAACTTCCCAACACCTTAAAACTTTTAACTATCAGACATTTTTTTCTGCCTCCATTTTCTCCTACTTCTCTCACACCGTTGGATTTTATTTAGTGGGGAAAGTGTGCATGATCATTTCCAATCAGAGGGGAGATAATCGTCTCCAATACATCGATGGTTTATATCCTTCCATTACACACTTTTGATATAACCAATCATTTAGTTAAATGTTAGGCATTCTTTACTAAATAGGCAAACCCGGCCCAAATTCTTCGATGCTGTAACTTAGAAAAATCTTGAATTTAAGGAGTGGAATTTTGGAGCCCATCTATCAAAATCATAACTGCTCAATTCTCAGGGTTAAAGCCTTTGGATTCAACCAGGCCACTTCCATTGTCATAGGCTATTTAAGAACAGGTGCTCAGGAAACAAATGAAGTAATATAGGCTAATTGTCCACATTCAATTTTGCTAAGACCGATAATGTGCATTATTCCGTGGTGGTTCCAACCAATTCGATGCCTGATGAACCAGGCCACCTACATGACAAAACTCCAAACCCCAGACTACGGATGGAGTCTCTTCTTCCGCTAGTGAAAACTGTTTCGTTCGTTTACTCTAGAAGACACAATAACAGTAAAAAAAGTATTGAATTGCCTGTTCTTCTACAGTAGTCCTGGGTGACAGAATTCTGTGCTGTGTCTTGTTCAACAATATACTTAGTAGCTTATGCATTGAGCTAAAATAACTTGCCGACACATTACTCTTTTGGGCTTGCTTGGTTTCACATTTTGGTGTGTGGCATAATGAAAAACATGTATTCCGAGAATCCAAATACTGAATATATTCTTTCCTTACGGATGGAATGCTTCCCTCAGTAAAAGAGGGGCAAATTTTCCCTTTATTCTTTTCTTTAGTTCCGGCCCTGATGCTGTGTCCTAACCAAAGAAAAATATGCCTTCCAAACCATATAAAGCAAGATCTTTCCTCTTTTATTTTTTTCTTTACATAGCCTGTTAGCGGGGGGATTGGACCTGGAGGCATGCTAACAGCGGAGTCCTATCCACAGAGACATCCCCATATTCTTCAAGACCTTATTTACTACCTAGAATTCATGTGATCATGAGTGATAGCATGAGTCTGGAGTTTGGAGCCTCTGGAACTGACACAAGAATCCTGTGTTGGAGTGGAACTCTTCAATGGATCCCACCTATTGGGAAGTCAATCCAATTAAAACAAATGCTGGTCGAGCTATATCCTCAAATTTCACCCAAACAAGAGTTGAAGACATCATAAGATTGATTGTTTAATAAAAATATGATTAATAATATGCGTAAAAGTATGTTAATCACGTTTATAGTTACTCCAGAGAAGGAGGCTACGGCTTGGTACTCATGCTTGACCTTTTCGACTCTTTACTAGAATTTTCAACGAGAATGCTATGCTTATATGTTGGAGAATTAGGTTTGATGGAAATTTCTAACAAGCTTTCAGCTTTTGTCCTTTGAGTATTCCAAATACTCTGTTTGATACAAGAATTCCAAGTTTCAATTCACATGAAAAGGCAATTTTAGCCTCATGAATTCTCATAATTCCAACATTTCAAATGCACTAGAGGGGTTAAGCATTTGAAATTCTACTTTGGGGGACAATGACTGAAATTTTCAGAATTCTACCAGAGAAGAATTCTCAGAATTCTTATAACCAAATAGGCCCAAGTGGTCTCAAATGACCTTTGAAATTTTTAGAATTCCAGCACCTCTGTTTTTTAGCGGAATTTTTGAATGTTCAAGTAGAAGGGAGCATTCACGAATTCCACTATATTGGAGAACTCCGGAGAGGAGTCACATGAATTCTAGTAAAGAAACAGACCCTTGAAAAAGTCAAAAGTTCAAGCATGAAGATCTATTTTTCTATAGAAAACAGAGCGTCCACTCAACGATCTATTTCTTTTAAGAAACCATTTGCTCCACAGTTTAACCATGCTATGGCCTTTTTAGTACACTGACCATTAACCCCTCTCCCTCTCTTCCTGTGGAAATTAAGTTAGAAAACACATAAATGTACCATAATAGAAGCCACCTTAATTAAAAAAAAAATACCTAAATCATTGCATGTTAAGAAATACAGCCTCAGCCTCACTAATATTTCTTAATCAATACAGGCAGTCCTTAGTGGATAGACAATGTCTATCAACACAAGTTTGCATAATGGATCATTCATGGAGGACCATTCTACTCCATGTCAAGGAAAATCTCACTCAATAACAGCTGTTACACCTTAACTTACTATAATGATCTAAACAAACAATCCAAACTCCTCAATGAACAGGCCAAGATAAGGGGTTATATATGAACTTCACGGGAGTAAATGTCTTGTTTAAGTTTCTGATTGTCAGACCAATTTCAAGCACAGGCCAAACAATAAATATGCCTACCTCTTTAGAGTTTAGATCTTTCTTACAAATATCATTTTGGAAAATCAAAGTCTCACAAAAATATCAGGCTATTCTCAAACCTAGAGTTTGTCTTTGAAAAAAAGTTGTGAATGTAGCGCAACAACAAATGTAAGTGGTTAGACAGTATGCTAAGTCCATGTGATGATAAGAACTAGAAATTAAGATACAAATTTATTAAAATATCAGTATCCTCAAATAAGAATTCTTATATTTGGTAGAAATTACCAACATAATCTTGAAAATTACACAGCAGATCAATTACCACACATCGTATGAGATATGTTCTTTTGCTCCATTGAAGACTCAAGCTCACACAATCTCACACCCATACTGATACAACATTGTCTCTAACCAGCTGAGGTAGGAGCCACAGACCACAAAATAAAAGATATTTATAACAACACTAAGGTGAAAGTAGATTGCAAATGATTGACAATTCATGACCATTTGAAATTTGAGAATCCAGAAATAGAATATAATAAAAACTATCACGCTGGTAAGAGAGCCGAGTCAAGAACAACTATTCCCAGATAAACTTCCCAGGCTTGAAGTTGTTCATATCTCCATTGCTTATGCTTCGTCCTAACCATAAGCAATTCAGAATGCAGCAAGAAGAATGTGAGAGTGAGTTAGAGAGAGAGTATGAAACCATTCATAATCCATACCTTATTGAAATCTCAAATTATAAGAAATAGAAAAGTTTATTAGCAAATGTAATACATATTTCTATAGATTGAAGTAGAGAAATGGATTAAAAATTGTATTGAGCATATAAACGTACCAAACTTTGTCAGTGCAAAGGAAAAATAATACAAGAAAAAGGAAATCAACGAGTGTAAATTGATAAAAATTAATAATAATAATAATAATAATAATAAATAGAAGGCGAGATTTTATAATGCACTGTGTTGTGTTACAAAGAAAAAGGATTTAGACCCTTAATTTCTTCTAAAAATATGATTAGATTGGGGCATTTTGGACATGTTATTGCATGAATAGTGAAAGGTTTTTTTATTAATTATTCTAGATCAATTTAGTTCCTTCAACCTTGGTCTAAGTTGCTACTAATTATTCTAGACTGCTGCCCGAGAGCATTCAACCTACTCACTGGAAATATGATATCAAAGCTTTGATATTACCCATGAAGACAATGATGTTGGACCACTTTGTCCTTTTATAAGAACAAGGTGATATCCACCCTGCCAGGAGAGAGTGAAAAATGTTAATGTTTGGCTTCACAACAGAAACTTGCTTTTGGATTTCTCTCAATTAGCCTTCAAGTGACTGTAAAAAATCCCTGACTGAATTTCATCAGGAATTTTGCAAATGAAACGGGTCCTGATTGGATTAGTTTATCCACTTTCTCAATATTAGTGGCATAAACATAATATCCCATCAAAACCAAGATAGCTAAATATTGCAGAGTAGAAGTTGAATTGATCTTGCGAGATTTTTTACAGCAGAGTTGCTTTCCTGATCCTAATGTTCTTCATTAATTCCAACCTGAAAGCTCATATGCTCAAGCACATCACATAAAACTGAAAAGGTTCAGTTGCACACAAGTACTGATTCAAAAAATACGTTAAGGAAGTTATTGTGCATTGAGTATATAAAATGACAATTTTATGAAGCCCTAGTTCCTGCCATAAATAAATAAATAAATTTCGGGGTTTGGTCTAATAATTTGTTCATAGGGTATGGTCCTAAACCAGTGGCCCATCTGGCAAATGGGCACGGCTTGCCAAGCTCACACATTGGCACTCGTGAGTCTAAGAGTAAACCATTTTGGGTGTACGATGCTTGTTATTTAAAACCTCTCTTCTAAACAGAGAATTCCCTTAACCATTGCACAGCTGTGGACTCCTAGTACTGAGAAAATGGTTATTACTAAAATTAGAGCTTAATTTCTTAGCTACCAAGTTGCCCTTGATCCAACTTCAACCCAACCCCATCACATCATGAGTTGGCTTTTGGTTGGAAAGCTGATAAGTAAACTAGTTGGGCTTGGGTAATTCCAGACCCATAATGCTCCCAAAGGTGTTGTTCTTCCTACTCGATGGTTCAGCAGCAGTTTAAACTGGGCTTGGAGTGTCCTCATAGGCTATATCCATGTGATGTGAAAGCATCTAATCTCCACTCATCTAGTAAGTCTTCCACCTGGTAGGCCACTTCTTTGAGCTTCCTCAGCCAATCCCGAACTTTAGCATTTTCTTGTTAAACTTTGGCATTGCATTATCAACATGATACATGAGAAATACCACAAAAAATGAGATCAACATGATATAATCAACAACATATACCAGATATATTTTGTGGCAAACCATTAAAATATCGCCAATTTCTCACTCGTATCGATGACGTTATCAAAATAAATGGTCTGTATGTGCAGGGAAATGTAAGAAAAGTTTAGATGGAAAGAGAGAAAGAGATGGAGGAAGGTGACAGAACTTTCAGTACGCATGGAGAGAAAATAAAGAACAAGGCAAGAGAGAGTTATACCTGAAGCTCTTGCTTCTTCTATCTTCTTCCCCTTTGTTCTTCTGCCTTTTTCACTCTCTTGTATGCCCTTTCCCGTTACAGGATGAACTGGGCTCTGTCAAATGAAAGGGGCCCTGTTTTTCGAGTCATTTTTTTTAAAGTAAATAACTAGCAATAAAGGCCCGGCTAAGCCTGGATCAAAAAATAAATTATAGTAAAATTTAAAATTTATTATAAAAATATATGTTAAAAAACCCTATGGAAATGCAAATACCATTTCTGACCTATAATTTATTTTAGTCTATTCTTAAATTTGAAAAATCGATTAAGAGTTTACCGAAATAATTCTACATACAAAAGAATCATGAAAATCATATCCAAAGCATTAGATAATAATTCTTTGGAGAAAATATATTTATTGTAAAATAAAAATTTGATTATTATATCCATAGATTAATTTTATCTCCTCCTTAAACACAGCTATGAACTTAAACAATAACTTAAAATGTTTACTTGAGGAGGCCCACTAATGCCCGTGCTAAGCCGGGGCAAAAAAAATCAAGTACATCTCAAATGTTTTAATATTTTTCAGTATAAATAATGATATTCATAAAGACAATGGCATGGGTACATCTTTATTTGCACAAAATTGTATGCGTAAAAATACAAAATTGTAAATCATACTTGATTTAAGAAACACGTGAATAATAATAGCTGATTCCTTTTCTTTTAATTTAATAATATTATGCAATAATCATCAACACATGATAATAATCAAATAAATTAATTAATTAACATTCTAATCCCAATGGACTAACCACCAACAACACATTAAAACACTTAATAAAAAACATTGAAATCTAATTTTTTTTAAAATCTATTTTTGAATACTTTAAATTTAATGAGAATACAATGTACAGTGGTTCAGTCTAATAATAAACAATATATCAATGGAGTCGACATTAATAATAGTAGCTACATGAGAATCTTTCTGGTTTTAAATTCTATCAATAGAAACATATTTTTGGAATGATGAATGGAATGATTAGATATTAATAGGGAAAATCAAATGGAAATTTTAGAAATAGAAAGAGAAATTTTAGGAGATCCAAGTTTAAAAGATACTAATTGCCTAAAAGATAAAAGGGAGTGAGAGAGATTATATGAGGAGAGATTGTAGTATTTTACAAAGCTGACGTGGTGCTTTAGAAAAAAAATAAATAAGAGGTGTTGATGTGGCACCTTCCACAGGCCTCCATTCTTAGATCTTTAATATATAGAATGTTTTGGCTTTAGGATGTTGCTTTTTTACGACTTTTTTTATTTTAAGAGGTGGGGGCGGAATTTTTGTATTTTGATATCACTAATACATATTTTCATATCTCTTAAATGGACACTAATTCTATTTTACTCTAGTGACCTCACTCTTGACAGCATGATACACCCACAGTTAATCACTTTGTTCAAATATTCTCTTTGATAACCCATTCTTTTCAATGAATTCAATTTGGATGAGAAAAACAAGCAGATAAGGTTTTCCCTGTGAAAATTGAAATGTTGATTGAATTTGATATTGTGTAAATTTTTTCTTCACCTTTTTTTCTAAAAATTTCCAATTTAAGGAGAGAGATTGATGGTCCATATATATCTTGACGTTTCAGCCTTCCAACTTGCACCTATATAACTAGGGTTGCCAACGAGTGGGTTACAATTTGAGTCCATAGTGGAACCACAACCACAACCATTATTTTTAGGTTGGAACCAAAACCATTTTGGTTTCAATTTACTAGAATCAGAATTGATTCCGTTAAGACTAATAGGAACTGGGTTTGGTTTTAGGTCCGAAACTAGTTTTAAAAACTGTTAAAAATGGTACTTGAACTTGTAGAATAAAGGACCTCTAGTTATAGCGAACGAGAATCATACTGCTATTAGAAACCAATAAAAAATGCAATAACAAAATCTTTAGGTTAGATAAACAGAAATTTAGGTAAAGCATGTAAATGTGCGTGTGGGATATTCATGTGATTCCATTACTTTCACCTTTTTTCTTTTCCTTTTCTATTTTGCTTATTTAGATTCTATCACAATTAGAAAGATAATTAGAAATAGAATTCAAAGAAAATTGGAAATATGACCATATGAAGGAGCAATGTACAACTTGACTACAGTATATGAAGCAGTTGAAAGTTACAACAACTAAACCAATACACCATGAACCACATAGATAACATTAGAAGATATCCTTCATCCAAGCAATGAGCAATCTTTGAGAACATAAAATGTTAATGATGAAGCCCAATAGGACTCCATTGCTAAGTTAGCAGAAGGTTGAAGCTTGCATTGTTTAATGGAACTAGGTCTGTATAGGGTTTTTTTTTTTTTTTTTTTTTTTGTAGCTTAAAGTAGTGGGTCTTGGGTCTACGGGTTTGAGCCACTATGGATCCAGAACAAGACCCCTTTAGGTCTCAGTTCCAAAAATAGGACCTAGAACCATTTGCTTATGAGAGCCTAAAATAAGACCTATACCCAATTTTAATGGGTTGAAACTATCGGGTAATTAAAGAATCGAAAGCCCATTTGCAACTCTATATATAACTAATCATTTAACAAATCATCTGCATTGATTAATTATGAAATGGGAAAATGGGGACCCTATGATTAGGGTTGCAATATGAGTTCCTAATTCTTCAATTATTCCGAGATTACGATCCATTAGCATTTGGATTTGGGTCCTTATTTAGGTACCGATAAGTTAATGGGTCCGGTTCTGAATCCTATGTTTGGACCCATGTCCTAAATGGCTCCGAGTTTGCTTTCATCTTGGTTTCGACCCATGGACTTAAGACCAGACATATTACCTTTGATTTTGAGCTTTTTTTTTTTAATTAGTTTTTCTCCAAAGTATTCTCTGCACAGACCTTGCCCAACCCGTATACGGAATCAGATACGGTTCTATATTCTCATTAATGGTTCCAGTTCCAAGTTCAGGAAACTGGTTTCGATGAGTTCGGGTAAGGTCCGGGTCCATCTTGTCATTAATGGTTCCGGGTCAGGGTCCATCTTGAACTTGGATCGAAACCAACCCGTTTGCAACCCTACCTACTATTGTCACTTGCTAGCTATGAACAGATGATCAAATTAGAAAGTAACAATTCATCTTCAGAATAGCTGAGGCACAAGGACTAGAAAGTAACAATTCATATTCAGAATAGCCGAGGCACAAGGACTTTTATCCATGGTGGGCCGCATCAAGTTAATGCCTAATGGACGACCTGACATACATTGCCCAACTCGAAAAATGCATTAACATTCTAAAAATACTTGAACTCAGTTCTAAGAATACGTGATATCAGTTATCTAGAAAATAACTACAGTCAAACATTCTAGCAGGAAGATCAATTTAAGTTTTATTTCATTTTCATAGCAAGAACAAGGAGATCTATTTTGCCACAGAAAACTGATCCACTTCATGATCTGTTTTTCTTGAGAAGCCATCCTCTCTGTGATTTAACCAGAGGTGTCACACAGGCCGGGCCATCGCGAGTCAATGGGCCATGGCCCAGCCCGGCACGGCACAGCCCGGATGCCAAGTGATGGGACAACTAAGAATTTCTGATGGGACTTCTTTTTATATTTATCGCTAAACTAAAAAATATTGAGATATTTTTTAATGTTGAGTTTTCTCATGATCATGTTAATGATAAAATATGCAAAAGACAACCTTTTTAAAATAATAAAAATAATAAACATATGACAATTTTAGAGGTTTTCCCAAACTTTCTATTGTCTTTCTGATATTATCGTGACCTAGTCCTGATAAGTTTGAAATTTTGATGACATTTAAAAAAAAATCATTATATCAAAAGAAAAGAGTGTTCTGGGTAAATATCATTACGAAATATCACCAATATATAAGATAGTGCTATCATAAAAAAACTCACTGTATTTCACACCAATCCCATAACAAATGCAATCCAATTTACTTTCAAGATTATGTTTTTCCTGTCAACATGAAATTTTGAAAATAAAAAATAAAAAAGTAATTGTTTGAGTAGGTTTTAACCCTAGAGAAATATTCCGATATTGCCATCGAAAAATTGATGGTAGCATGTTATTTGATTTATCTTGTATAGGGTCAACCTTTTGCATAATTAATCAAACGGTATTATATCAAATGTCACATCTTTATAAGAACTGCCCCAAATTTATACCATACATAATTGTATTATGTAAAAAAAAAAAAAAAAGAGAAATATTTTCCATTCATGATTGAATCAACATATCATATATCACTTCAATTGAAGTGAAATTTGAGCTCTTTCTTTTAGTGACTTGCCTGTGTGATATGAGTAATTATTTTTTCTTTTCTTTTGTTTTTTCAGTGAAAATTTGTGGGCATTGAAGGGTTGGGTTGGTCAAATGGGGTTGATTTTTTGCACATAAGAAGGCACCAACCAGTTCTTTCAATCACTCAGCCCTATTCCCATAAGCACCAGAAGGTAGGCCCCACAGTAAGTGTTTATGGAAACAGATACAGACATAATTAGTAATATATATGCAGTATCAATTTTCATTGTAAAAACAAATTAGGTGAATGCTGTCTAAACTATAAATCTCTTCTTACTAAAAAGACCTTTTAACTTTCTATGAAAACAAGTGTTCTTCTTCTTCAATGGAAATGCTCAAGTTTTCTTTGTTTGCTTTTCCGAACTGATTGACACTTCTCTGAGTTTCATCAATGCTTTGTTCATGCTTATTTGAATGGGAGAAAATTGGTTATTTATATTTTATTAAATGATTGAAAAAATGAGTGAGCATTTTATATGTAATTCTTGATTTGAAAGTTCAATAAGTTTGTTCCATGTTCGTATAAAATGAAGATAACTTGCGGTTCAGTTTCTGACAATCAGGTTCTTTGTAACAATGCTCTTTCTTCATCTGGGTGTCTATTGCAATGTGTGGGAAAAAACTAGAAGAGACTCAAATGCTCTTATTGAAAATAATAAAGTAACTCTTTATTCAAATTTCAAATACACGTACAAGGGTATGTTTGTTTGCAATATTATACATAGGAATTGAATATATAAAGGTAGTTAAAAATGAAGATCAAAGGTGAATTTTTAAAAATAAACATCAAATTTACAGGCAGATATATGAGAACAACTTCTATGATAATGTTCGAACGACCCCCCGAAAATACAGATTTCTTTCACATTCAAGTAGCTGAGGTTGATCGCTTTTCCGGGAATGAGGTTGATGACTTACAAGGCCAAACTGATCTTATCGAAGAAGAGCTTGAAGAGGATGATCTGGGAAGATCAAATTAAATTGCATGACCTCAAAGATGGCTGAGGATGTGAGCCACGCGCGATGCTGCTGAGCACATGCAGTCACAAGAGCACTTTCAGCGGAAGAAGATGTCACGTGTTCAAGATATAATCTTGAAATACATGTTCAAGATGACGAACGAGTGCAGGGCCCAGGGTTTCGTGTATAGCATCATACACTTGAAGGGGAAGGCAAAGGTCTGGTTGGACCAAATTGCCACATCTTTTTGCAGAGAGTACCACCACTACAACAGAATGGTGTATTGGCGAGGAAATATGGCGACGAAATAAAATTTCGTCGCCTAAAGTCATTATTAGCGACGAAATTTATTTTTCTTCGGCAATTTAAGGGAAAAAATTTTTTTTAGCGAGGAGTAAGATTTCGTCTCTTTAAGGTAAAATATCGTCGCCAAAAGCCATTATTAGCTACGAAATTGGTATGTCGTCGCAAATTTCAACAAATACATATCTTCGTGCAAAAAAAAATTTGGGTGACAAATAGGCGACGAAAATTATCGTCGCAATAAAAAGGAGCTGTTGGCGACGAAATGAATTTCGTCGCCCCAAAGTCTTTATATTCATTTCGCTTGAGATCAGACGTCTCCTGATCATTTCGCTTGAGATCAGACGCCTCCACATGCGACCTTCGACCTCACTTCGACCTTCGACCTCCATCCTCACTTCGACCTTCGACCTCCATCCTCCTGTCCACGCCGAAGCCTCCATCCTCCATCCTCACTTCGACCTTCGACCTCCATCCTCCTGTCCACGCCGAAGCCTCCATCCTCCTGTCCACGCCGAAGCCGCCATTAATCAACTACATCAAGAGACGTCTGCTCCAACCTTCTCTAGTTGAAATCGAGAGATCCAGGTCTGTTTCAAGCCCTAAATCTCGGTTTTTTATTTCCCTCTTGTTTGGATTGTGATGTGTTTGATGAAATGCCCGAAAGAAAATCAAATGTGGTTTTGCAATGGATGACCCATGGAGTGGACACCATATAAATTGGTCCCATTGTGTTGATGATTAGAAACTAGGGTTTTCATGAGGAAACCTAAAATTGGTAGCACTGTTTTGATGATTAGAAAATGGGGTTTTCATGAAGAAACCTAGAATTGTATGGATTTTATTTTAATTTGATGTTTGGTGGCGGATTAAATTTCTTCATTATAAGATATTGAAGTTAACACCTGAACTGTTTCCTTGAAAATATACGATCTCTGCAATCTCGTCATAATTTATATGCAGAATAAATCGTGTATTCGATGGGAGATTGCGGATTCAATGTAAATTGCATTTGGATTTATTGGCAATGCATTCTAATCAAAGTTCAGAAACAGTGATAAATGTCCCCAAGTGGGGATATTTTGTATGGGAATTTCCTTAGAATTCATGATAACAATGCTCTTTAAGAATGTTGATTTCTTTGTTTGAATTGTGTGAATTCACAAAATTGACATGCGAAATGTATCACATTTGGTCAGTAGAATTTTTAAGAATCTTAGTCGAGGGATTGCATTTGGGGCCCTTTTTGTTGGAATCATTTGGAGATTTTTTCTGTTTGAATCTATTTTAAAATTTGTGAATGTTGTCCTTCATGTGGGAATTTAGAAGTCCTGAGGGGTGCCCCTAAACAAATAGACTCCTGTAGAATTTCAAGTGGTTGCAAATAAGCATGCCCTGCTTGTGTGTGTTTGAATATGATCCCCACCTTTGTAAGGCAATGCCCCATATGCAGTTAAACTTAACTGCAAATTACATCCCTTGTTAGTTGCATTTGTGGGCAGCCATTTTGGTAAGAACTCGCTCTATTCATTCCATCTTGCTTCTGTTGCTGATGTCTCTCCACATTTTGAGATTTATGGGATGTGTCTATAAAGTAGCTATTCTTCATAGTTGGCCTGTCCGTTCTTTCCCATGGCAAGGCCTTCTCTGTGTAATGAATTTACTGTTTATGTTCACATCACATCCCTTCTTGAGTAGAAGGAAAAATGAAAAACAGAGGGTTATTCTAGTTATAGTACTTTCGCCTCTTAAGACCATTCTCCCAATGGTTTCCTATCATTCATCATCTCTTGACCACTTGATGTAACTTTAGTGGAATTTGGCCTTTTTCTTCATTCCAAATTGCACAAATCCTAACATGTTGCCCTCTCATGACCTTTATCCCAAGAATTTCATGCATCTATTGACACTTGATGTAACTTTAGTGGAGCTTGCTTTTGTTTATTTCACATTGCTTTAGTTGAGCCCACAATAGTTGAACTAGAATAATTTGTTACCCCACAGTGATGATGTCTTATGGGAGCATGACATTATTTGTCTAGGTTGTAAAACTCTCTCATAGAATTAGATGGATTAAGCTTTCCATTGCTTTTATAAAGGCTCATGTCTGACTCTGTAGAATAGAGTCTTCAAATCTAGCCCAATAAAAAGAAGAAAAAAAAAGATCCGGTAGATGTTGTTATCTTTTCAATATAAATTCTTAATACCATGACGTTAGATTAGATAATTAAAAAAATCCACCATATTCATTTGTGCTAAATGGTCAAATCTAAAAATCATATTGGATCTAATAGGTATCAACTACAAGTCTACAGCATGATACCTATTTTTAAAGCAAGATGGATAGCTCCAGAGGATGTCCCCCATTACTCTTAAAAACAAAAATAAGAATTTAGACTCTCAAATCTCCCCTCCCCTCCCCTCCCCTCCCCATGGCCCAATCCCTTTCCCATAGGAAAAAATAAAAAGAAAAAAATAAGGGGAGGCAGACACCATTCTCTTTCAACTGGGGGGCATTCTCTTTCAATGGTGCTAGTGACCGATGAAACCAATAGTCACTTATAATGCTCATGTGGCTTCTTTTGGTTCCATGGATTATAATATATTGTCGCAATATATCTGTTTGGGTTGAATTGTATATTGCAGGTGATCAGTACTCATGGATAAGAGTTGGATGACACTGGCTGGGACAGCTATTGGTAGAATTAATTCGAGATATATGGAAGGGGTGAAAGCATTTGTTCAGTTTGCAATGGGGGTTGCCGACCGGGAAGGAAAGATTAGGTGCCCCTGTAAGAAGTGTGTGAACTTTTACCGGCATCCCGGTAATATTGTGGGAGGTCATCTGATTCAGAATGGAATTATCCCATCTTACACTAACTGGGTGTATCATGGTGAAACTCGTACATCGGTGGATGTTCAGGGTGATATTGAAATGGTAGATGACGGGGACGATGAATTGAGTGGTATTGATGCTTTGGTGGAAGACCGGATAAGAGCAGAAAATATTAATGGTGACGAGGCAGGGGAATCAGCTGATACGACGCAGAGGGATGAGGTGCGAAAGTTTCACAAATTGTTGGAGCATGTCCAGTGTGAGTTGTATCCTGGGTGTACGGAGTTCAGTCTGTTGAAGTTTGTCATTACAATGCTTAATGTGAAGGTGATGAACAAATGGAGCAATAAGTCTTTCAACATGTTGCTTGACGTGCTACAGAAACTGTTACCGAAAGAAAATTTGGTCCCAAGGTCAACTTATGAAGCCAAGAAGATATTGTGTGAGTTGGGCATGGGATACAAGGCCATTGATGTATGTAATAATCAATGTACCTTGTTTTGGAAAGAGAATGCAGGCCTAGATACATGCCCGGTATGCAAGGAGTCAAGATATAAGCACAATCATGGTCGGGGTAAGAAGATTGCTCATAAGGTCTTGCGTTGGTTCCCATTGCTACCGAGGTTGCAAAGACTGTTCATGTCAAGGAAGATAGCCGAGCGGATGAGATGGCACAGTGGTCAGAAGCACATGGATGACGGTTTGTCAAAGCATCCGTCCGATAGCTTGGAGTGGAAGGAATTTGACATACAACATCCAGAGTTCGCCATAGAGCCTCGGAATGTAAGGCTGGGCCTGGCAACCGATGGTTTTAACCCTTTTGGGAATATGAGCACCTCATACAGCATGTGGCCCGTCATACTCATGCCATACAACCTGCCACCATGGATGTGTATGAAGGAGCCATTCTTCATGATGTCTCTACTTATTCCTGGACCAATTCCACCGGGGAGAGAGCTTGATGTTTACTTGAGACCCTTGGTGGACGAATTGAAAGATTTGTGGGAAAACGGTGCATTGACATACGATGCCTCGACTGAACAGACTTTTCGGATGCGGGCCGCCGTGATGTGGACCATACATGATTTTCCAGCATATGGCGACTTATCTGGGTGGAGTACAAAAGGTTATCTAGCTTGTCCCACCTGCAATGATAGCCCTGTTTCGGTACGTCTGAAAAATAAGATTGGGTTCCTCAACCATCGATGCTACTTGCCAGAGAACCACCCTTGCCGGAACAATTATAAGGCCTACAACGGGAAGTGTGAGCGCCGGGTGAAATCGCTGGAGTTACCAGGTCAGAAGGTACTAGATCAGTTGGAGCGCATGCCAAAAATTAGGTTAGGAAAGGGTCCAAACAACAAGAAGGGACCCCGTGACATGTATATACTGAACTGGACAAAGGTGAGCATATTGTATGAGTTGCCGTACTGGAAAAAGAAGAAACTCAGGCACAACATTGATGTCATGCATGTAGAGAAGAATATCTGCGAAAGCTTGTGCGGAACTCACTTGGGACTCGATAAAAAGAATAAGGATACAAATAATGCACGATTGGACTTAGAAGATTGGGGAATAAGGAAAGAGTTGCATATGAAGCAGCATGCTGACGGATCTTATGAAAAGCCTCAGGCAAGTTTTTCGTTGTCACTGGCGGAGAGAGAGGGTTTCTATAATTTTTTGAAGTCGGTTAAGTACCCTGATGGATATGCAGGGAACATATCAAAGTCGGTGAATACGCGAAATGGTAAATTGTTGGGCCTCAAAAGCCACGACTGTCACGTACTTATACAACGGATTCTTCCAATTGGGATGCGTGGTTATGTGAACAAGGAGATTGGCACGGCGTTGTTTGAGTTGGGCAACTTCTTCGAGAATCTATGCTCGAAGACTCAGCGACTCAGCGACCTAGAGCAGCTAGAAAAAGGGATAGTCCGGATACTATGCAAATTTGAGAAGATCTTTCCTCCGGCTTTCTTCGATGTCATGGTCCATCTTGCCGTTCACTTACCCCGTGAGGCTATGCTTGGAGGACCGGTGCAGTATCGGTGGATGTATCCGATTGAAAGGTAACTCGTGGTCCACTTGAGTATGGTTGAATGCTATGCTTTGCATTCTTAGTTTTCTTGAGTACATGCAACATAACTCTAAACTAGTATGATGTTTATTTAAAGGTTTCTTGGAACCCTTAAGGGATACGTTTCAAATCGAGCTCGTCCGGAAGGATCGATCGCTGAAGCATACATTGTCAAAGAGTGCATCAATTTTTGCTCATTGTATCTTGATGGGATTGAAACCGTATTTGATCGAGTTGAGCGGAATGTAGATCGGGGCAAACGGCCCCCGGGTCTGGTAGTCTTCACAGAGACGGCCCGTCCAATAGGTCTAATCACGCGGGACGGCGACTTATCAAAGTCAATGCGGGATGTGGCCCATTGGTCCTTACTACTCTATAGCCCTGAGGTGGAACCATATCTAGAGTACGTGATTTGGCCCATTGGTTCTTGTTATTCAATCAATTTGCTTCTTAATAAGTGTATAATGCTAAGTCATCACTTGTACGTTGTGATTAGGGAACACAAAAGAGCCTTACATGTTCCTTTCGGAAATGACATCAACCAGATACAACAACAGAAATTTCCCAAGTGGTTTAAGCAGCGTGTAAGGCATATACAACTTTGCAATACTTATTTTTCTTTTTTACTAATTTACCTTTTAGTAACATAAGTCACTTGTACTTCATGCTTTCTATGTTTGTAGATTAATGCATTACATCATGCCCGTTCACATGAGGTAGATGATCAACTATGGTCATTAGCAAATGGTCCACAACAGTTGGTGAAAAAATATTCTGGTTGTATAGTTAATGGTGTGAGATTCCACACACGTGACCTGGACGACCGCCGTACAACCCAGAATAGTGGTGTGCTTGTCGAAGGACCACACGGGGATGAGTTGACGCACGAGTTCTACGGTCACCTGTGCAATGTTTGGGAACTCGAGTACATGTGTCGGCATACGGTTGTGATTTTCGAGTGTGCCTGGTACAATACTGGTAACGTAACCGGCAGAAGGGCAACTATACAAAAGGAACCACACTGCACAAGCATTGATATTAGGAGTCGGTGGTATGAAAATGACCCTTTCATCTTGCCTAGTCAGGCGAAGCAAGTGTTTTACCTTAACGATACTAAGTTGGGTGAGCACTGGCGAGTCGTGCAACGTGTCCAGACTAGGGGCTTGTATGATTTCCCAGTGGTGGGTGATATGGAACCCAGTAGCTCATATGGGCTTGGTGATGGTGTGTTTCAAAAAGAAATCAACACCATGGCTATCCAAGTGGTTGATGAAGATATTGATGTTCCTAATCACAGGGATGGAGTGCAAGGCGAGGTCATTGCAGGTGATATGATTATCCGGGCAAGGAGCCAGGATAACATCGGTGATGATGATGCTGATACGGATGAAGCTGGGATGGAAGATGGGACAGATGAGGAACAAGATGAGGAGCATGTTGATGCTTATGATATGGATGATGATATTGATTATGATATGTAGTTTTTTTTTTTTCATGCTTTTTACAGGACAAAATTAATTTCTATGCCATGTATGCTGATGATATGGATGATGATATTATGTATGTGTTTGTTATTTCATATATTTGTGTTATATGTTTTTTTATGTGAATTTACGTTCCGTACGTGGAGGTAAATGATTATGCCATGTATGTTTTGCAATGATTATACATAGCATGTCTTACAATCTAAGTGAATTCAATCTTTATAGCATCACAAACAATGCCTAAGGGTGGAAAACGATATGTCAAACCTGGCCATGTAACAACAAGATACGAGAATGTCAGGGCAAAAAGAATTATGGAGAACAAAAAGAGATTTGATGCCCTGGGGTTGGGGCATATTGCTTTTTCCATGGGGGAGCCCTCTGCTAAGTTAAGGCATGGGATGAATAAGGGTAGGCGAAATAGAGATGGGGATGATGCCTACATACCATCAGATCATGATGATTCCAGCTCTCCATCAGAAGAGGTAATATGTCCAATTTGTGTGTCAGGTGTGCTTAATATCTTGACGATCGGAGTGATTTGCAAAAGTATCGAGATATTTGAAATTATTTATCATTTATTGTTGTTAGTTTCATTACATATGCATATGTGTAGTAACGATGTCATGTTATGTGCACTAATACTCAATTATGTTTTGTTAGGTCTCGGAGATGCCACCGCGTCCGATGACCCGCACAAGCGCATCCGGACGTGGCCGGGATGAAGGGGAGCCCTCCACATCACATGCTGAGGAAGGGGGCGGGTCCACACAGAATACTTTGGTGGATAATTCGGCTAGGGGGGACGGGAGCAGTACAAGCAGTGCAGGTACATTTCCAAATCGATGTACATTGTTACTATAATGGATATAGATTTTTTATATTGACTAAATGAATGTTATGTTTTAACTTATAGGTTCAGCCGCTAGTAGGCGTACCCGTGGCCCGACGCGGGGTGTACAGCTTTCGGAGCTTATTCATGGAGAGAACGCCAAGCTCCCAGTGCCCATCCCCACAGAGTTCTATGCTCCTGTAGGGCGTTATGCCAACAAATTTGCATCCGAGGCAGGAGTACGGGTTCGGACCGATCTGGCAGACCTATTTACTGAGCGTTGGTCTGCCATTCCGAAGGATACCAGAGCACCGATCATCGCATCCCTGAAGGTTATTGCTTTTATGTCTATTCTGAAGAATATTCGAGTATTGTTCATTTTTACTGTTTAATATGATTTTCATAAAATGCATATATATATTTTTTTGCAGAGCAAGTTTGACTTGCAGGGTGATCCGGTCGTTATTGAGACAGTCACAAATACAAAATGTGTTCGGAGGCTTAGCGACAACAACCACAAGCTATACAAGGATTATCAGCAACTTGTTGCCAAATTTGGAGAGGAGTATGCCCGGAGCCACCCACCGAAGCGATGCCAGTCATTAGATAAGTGGATTGGTCTCATCGACAAGAAGTGGAAAACCGAGAAGTTCTTGGTAATTCATACTTCTAATGCTCATGTAAGTTTTTGTATTAATTTTTTTAATAATTCTATAATTTCATTGATTTAACTAGAAACAATCAGAGACCAACAAAGGGAACCGACGGCAGCTGAAGACCAACCATGCATGCGGCTCCAGGTCGCTCCCTGTCAGGGCCACTGATGCGGTGCGTGTCATATTTTATTTGTGATATTTTAGTGTAATCGTTGTTATCATTGATTTCACATATAGAATTGCTAATCTCTCAGATGCAAGCCAATGAGGGTCAGCTGCCTGAGTTTCCTGCGTTCTACAAAGACACTCACTTCAATAAGAAGACGGGAAAGTGGGCGGCTGCGGAGTGCGAGCGTATATATGTATGTATACCAATTGTACTTTGCTTTTAAATGATAAATGACACCAACTTCAAGTTTATAATTAATTGTTTGCTTCCTCTAAAAAATGACAGGATGAGCTTGTGGGAACGCAAGATTTGCATTGCTCGCAGCCTGATGCGATCCCACTGACAGCAGAGGAGCTGTCAGTGAAGGTCCTGAAGCCGAGGTCTGGCTACGTCAAGGGCATCGGCATGAGGCCCTCTTCCTCTCTTCGGACCACTGCCACCTCCTATCAAGGACCGAATCCGGAGGTGGTCCGCCTACAAAGTGTGGTCGAGGAGCAGCAGAGGCAATTGGATGAGGCACGACAGCTCCTCTCCTCACAGGCGAGCCAGATGGAGACGATCATGGAGTTTATGAGGAAGATGGGTTACCAAGGGCCTTCTCCGCCCCCTGATGGCTCAGCTGGTGCTGGTCTTATAGCCTGGTTAGTATTTTCTTTCTTCTCTATCTGCTATGTCCATAATTCAAGTCCTAAGAAGTTATATCTAAAATTATTATAAGAAGTTATTATAAGATTAGGGTTTGCTTAGGAATTAAGTTTGCTTTTATAATATATATAGTATTGTTGAGAATAAATTCTCAGATTTGATTGATTAATAGAATTGTGGGTTTTATTCCTAAAGGCGCATTACAAGCTTTGAATGTTATGCCATCATTTATATCGATTGAGCATTATATAAAATTATAGAATGTTATGCTCCTAACCTTCACATCAGTAAGATCAACGTTTTTTTCTCTGAGAAAGTTCATGAATTCCTGAAAGTTTTCTTTGGTTGGTCGGTAATGCCCACTGTGTAGCTAGACAGCTTGTATTATTATAGTCACTGGACAAATTGTAAGAAAAATTTAATGTAACAGGAATGGCATTGATAACATGATCATCTAATATATTTGCTACTGTCAATTGTGGCATTGGCAACAGGAATGGCATTCATATAATATTAGAAGTACAAAATAATCAAGAATCAGAGCTTAGGTGTATCATTATGATCCCATATTATAAGAGTCATAGTATGAGCTTCTATCTACGTAATATGCACATGTAATCTTTCATTATGATTCAATGGGGCTGTAGATGTGTTGGTAGTTGATCCTGGACTAGAGAAAAGATTATGCTAAAATTTCTTGGTGAATTAATCACTATTCTTTAGATTTGTCATTAAACAGCTGCTTATGATCCCCCTTCGAATACATCCATTGGTCTAGCATATGAGCTAGCTGTGATTTTCTAATCCAAGTAAAAAAGAAAGAAACAAAGAAACAAAGAAAAAAAAAGGAAATCAAACAATATAATCAGCAAGGAATTATATTCCTGATGGGTAACTACAGAAACCTCACAACCATATTTCTGACACATCCTTACTGGTGCAACACATGACAAGCTCTCTCTCGAATCCTAGTTGGTCATTTATTGTTCACTCTTTTATCTTATTTCTTGAATGTGACAGCTTGCTTCATATCTGTTATAGCCTAAACCTTTTTGTCCCTTCTTTTCTGTCAAACACAATCAGATGTTTGCAATTAGGAGGAGAAGAGCGTATTTGCAGACAGATACCTATGTACTAATGGAACCAGGAAAAGGTGAAGAATTTGTTTCAGAGGAAGAGCTGAAGGCCAGGTTGAAAGGTTGGCTAGAAAACTGGCCTGGAGATGCCTTGCCTCCGGACCTCGCAAGATTCAAAATACAGTGGTTTGAAGTTCGACTAGAGTGAGAGAAGCATAGATTAAGAAAAGTTGTCCTACTTATTTCCAAATGTATGAATCATATCTTTTGGTTCTGTTTCTCATATTATAGCATCTTAAATATGTATTTTGGTTTGCTTCATTCATAAATTGTACAGATAGGATCTATGTAAAGAACATGTCTATAAATAGTGTGAGCAGAAAATTGGAGCTGACAAAACCCAGATAGTACTGAAGGTAAGAATGATGGAATTATTTCAAATTTTAATTCATGTAAAGTGCGCTCATCTACTTTCTAAAACTCTTAGTAGAAAGATGCTTCAGTTTCCTCTTTTGAATGTAACTCTACTTTGGATGTGATCTCTGTCTTTTGTGAAGTATAGAAACACATCTATGGATCATTCTCTCTTGTGCTGAGGAGAGTTCTCATCAAAAGTAGTTTTTCTAAAAGTTATTGATTGAGAGGATTTGGTTCACACATACCCAAAGGAAGGCATATTAAGGCCTTTTCCGACATTCATCTTTTAATCCATAGTCAGAACTCAGAAGTGTTTTTTCTTACACTAATATATGTTGTCTTTCTGTTTTTCCTTTCATCTCTGAGATTTTTCTGATCTCCCTTGTTTGGGTTTTCTTCTCCATTGAATCTTAAGGTGTCCTTTACCTCTTGTTGGTTTCTGGGTACCCATGTAGCTTGTTTCTCTAGTTTGTATTGTACATTATCATATGGTTTATGTCAATCTCAGCATAGCCCTTAAGATCGCCTTCCTTCATTTCCATGGAAGCGTTTTGAGCCATAGCTGCGCCATATTGATTTAGAGGTGGCTTAGAGTTCCTCTTTGATACCCTTCTCCTCTTTTTTTTTTTTTTTGTGCCAATGTGGGGCATTTCAATGGAGCGATTTATTCCATTTTAAGTCATTAGATCATAGCTTATGCTATTCAACTCTGATGATCTTATCATGGGTTTTTTTTATGTTTTCCAATGTCTGAACTGTTCCATCCCAGAAGGTGGAGGACATTCAGTAGTGCTTTTTTTTTTTTTTGGTATGTTGGGTTGTGGTGGTTGTGGGGGTGCGGCGGCGGGGCGGTTTTATTCATTTCCAAATGTATGATAATGGGAACCGACTATTTATTTATTTATTTCTAATTTCCTTAGCAAATTAGTGTGGACAAGAGTGATGAATCAATTAGAAGTGTGAAAGGAAGATTTCTTTCATGAACTGGAATTTTGAGGCATATTAATATTCTGACCTGTCACTTTCTAATTGCCTTTCATTACAAGAAAAATAATCTTGAATTTTTTTTTCCTTTCAATTTGTAGTTTAGGCCTGCTTGATCCACTGCCTGAAACTGGGCTAACTTTGTAAATTGTTTATTATTATTGTTTTTTACAAGATTGCATGCGTACATCAACTTTTAACTATCATTTGCATTTGTCTGTTGATCAAGTTAGCATGGTCCATGCTTAGTCGGCCAGTAGTCATTTGGACGTTCTGGAACAATGTTATTGTAATGTGTGTAACTGTCATGAGATTGATGTGCATGTAACCAAGAATTCAATTCATATTATCTGAACTTTTGCCAAAAAGTTTAGGTATCTTTTAGATTTTCTTTCTGGAAAATCTTTGAATTTCTGTATTGGTGGGTGGCCCTGGCTCAGCAGATGGAAAACTGGCAAAGCTGGCAATGCCAGTTCCTTTTTTCTTTTTTCTTTTTTATAAATAAAAATGGCATAGTGGTTTCTGTTTTGCTGTTTCTATCCATAGGTATGAAGTCCAACATGCTGTTCCTAGTAAATGCATTGCAGCTAGAATTTATGGAGTATTACCTCGTATGGTGTATGCTGTAGGTTTTTCTGGTTGAAATATACTGTGCATTCTCCCAGGAAATTTGAACCTGACGGGATTGGCGACGAAATTTTTCGTCGCCTATGTTAGATTTTTCGTCGCTAAAAGTCCCCAGGGCACAGAAATTTGGCGACGGAAAGGTAGCGTTACGCGACGAATTAGCGACGAAATATCGTTGTCGCCAAATTGGCGACGACATTAAGATTTCGTCGCTAATTAGCGACGCAATTAAGATTTTGTTGCCAAACAGCATTGTCGACGAATCTATGGCGGGGATATTGGCGACGAATATTTTTCGTCGCCTATACTAAAGGCGACGAAATTTTGAATTTAGGCGACGAAAGTTTTCGTCGCCTAAGATAATCCCTGTTGTAGTGCACGCTGATACTGCCATCCAATGGCATGTACCAAGAGAGCAAATCAAAGCTAGCTTCTCCTCCAGCACTGTATGATCTGCAAGATACTACCTTGGGTTCGCTTTTATCAGCCCTTATGCAGCATTTTGATCCTCCATAGAGGTGGCATCCTTTAGAGAAGAGGATTTCTCCACCATGGTGTCCAACAAGGGAGGAGCAAAGGCGGTGGAGATTAAGTATTAGAACACCTCCCCCATACACAAAACCACATGATCTAAAGATGGCATGGAAGGTGGAATTCCTCACTGTGGTCATCAAACATATGCTGCCAGATACAGCAAAGATTTGCAAGGTGGTGATGTCCCTCCAAGGCAAGATGTTAGCTAAGGAGAGTGCTATCTGGTCCTTTGTTGTCAACGAGGAGTCACTCATTGCTGGTTCTAGCATTATACCATCTAATGGGTTGGTGAAGCCTGAAATGAGGTTATTTTGTAATATATCGGTTTAATCTAGACCCTTTGTTATAATATCAGATCCAACGGTTGTTAATGCTCAGGGGTATTATTAATTAGGGCTTCTATTCTATTCTGAGTGGTGTGAGAAAGAGATAATTGATTTCTCTGCGAGAAAAACCCTAGGAAAGTTGTGTACTCTTGTAATCACAAGAAGAGGTTTGTTCTTCTTATGGGTGATCTTTAACAATAGTGAAACATGTTTGAATCTCTATGGACGTAGCCCACATCGGGTGAATCACGTAAATTTGGTGTCTATTGTGTGGATTGTGTGTTCTTCTTGTTCTTCTTCTTTCTCAACACCATCTACTTGAGGGGGAACATTCTCCTTCAGCGCCGGTAGTGAGTTTGATATTGAATTTGTTGTGGATGATGCGAGAAATCTTCAAATATGGGGATTCTGCAAAATTATAAACAACTGGGAGTCCGTGAGTCACTAGAATCAGAGGTTGTCTGCATGAACAATGTGTCTATGATAAGAATCTCCAACAGCTTAACCCATATGTCATCATTATGAATAGTGAATCTTCATGAAGCCTATCAAGCTATAAAGTGTGGTTCGCAAATATTTTTGAAGCTCCATAAAGTTGCTGAAAGCTACATAAACCCGCTAAGGAGTCTAGGTCATGGAAAACCTTTAAAATTAAACAAAGAAATTTGGGTCCAAAACACATTGCTCAAGGCTTATTTAACTTATAAATCACCTAATCCTTCGTCTGATTTACAAGCCTTTTGGTGCCATTTTTAGCACTTTGGATTCAAGGGTTGCAAAAATCAATGTTGGCTAATTGAACACCAAATCCTCCGCAAATGACATTTGGTTTATGATCATTTCTTCTAGGCCTATCAGGTTAGTTTTCCTCAACTTTGGATCATTTTGAAGTTGTTTCAAAACTTTTAATCTTTAGAGTTGTAAAAATTGATGTTGGCCATTTAGGTCCAGATCCTCTGAAAATAATCGATTTGACTCATGATGGTCCTATATTGACATATTAGAAAGATTCCCTTCAATTTCAGGTCATGATTTTGATTCCAGTACAGTACCTCATGATTTTGGTGGGCATAAGGGCCCAAAACCCATTGATTATGACCCACTTCGCAAGTGGCTAGTGTGCCTAAGATAATATAATTTTCTTTTTCAAAATTTGGACCATTTCAAGTTCACTTGAGCTCATTTTAGCCTCCAAAAGCGGTTTCCCACTAGTGGGTTTAGCAGGAAAGGAAAATTCCTTTATTTCTTTTTAAATAAGATTTTGTCATATTCAAAATAGGGATGGCAATGGTCGGGTTTAAATGGATAACCACCCTAACCTACTTTTATTACTGGTGGATTTAGTGGTGGTTTCGACGGTTTTTGGGTGACATAGATTTATGATTCAGACTCGGGTCAGGTTTGGGTTGAGTTTGGATTTTGATTGCCCTGCCCGACATGTTCATTTATGCTTGTTGCGGGAGTTAGAAATTGCACGAGTTTCAATTAAAGATGTAAAGAAGCCAAGCTTGGTCATAAGCTACTTGAGATGACTTGTTAACAAGTTTGGCTCAAGCTTCAACTCCGTTTGGCTTTATAGTACACTAGTGCTACAGGGGCATGTCCAATGCGGGCCTTGTTGAATACATAATTATAATTTTAAATATAAATATTAATATGAATTGTAAATGTATATTAACATATAATTCATTACATAATCATAATTAAAATAGAACTTTTAAAACCAAATGTTTTATGGATTAAATAAGTCTAATGAGCCAATTAAATTTTGTTAATGTCAAGGAACCCTTTTTTCATTTTTCAGCATAATCATGAAAGCCCTAATATGGTTACAAACATATTATCTTACAATTGCACACATACTCCCCCCTTGAATTTGACATCACCCTTGTGTTTCCATCCAAATGGATTAAACCGTTGGATTGATGGTACACACATTCCAATAAATTGAACTTGTAGCCCCAAATGATAGGTTTAGAATGATCGGATGTGGTTGATTTTTTATATAGAGATGGGCCCCCACATCCAGGTACCCATAGACGCTTGGCACTCATAGAACATTGTGATTATATCAATTCAGAAGTCAATTAATATAAACACAGTTTTCTCTTATCTTCCTAATTATTTAGGGTCTGTTTGGCATTGTTTTGGTGTTGTTTTCAATTTTGTGCTTAGATTAGTTTGTGCTTGGATCGGGACTATAATCTGTAAAATTTATTTGGCAACATTATATTAAAATTCTATAATGAGAATATATTATAAGGAATTTGTTTGGTGATATTCTAAAAGTTTTTCTCCAATAAATGGAAATAATAGAATTATAAGATTTAAAATGTGCGACTCACCTTTTATTGTTTGCGACACTCTATTATTGCCGTAGTTTAGACTCACCTATAGAAATTACACCAAGGTATCCACCTTTAAAAGTTAGAACATGGGGTCCATATTCATTGGATTTGTAAGGTGGGCCCACTTTTATAGGAATAACAAAGTGGAGCCATATTTTTTGTTATTTTATACGCATGACCCACCTATAAAATTTAAAATGTAGTGCCCACCTTTATAAATAAAAAGAAATTATAATATGGGGACATTGGTCGATTGTGAACATGAAACCTATCCTTAGAAATTATTTTGGTACTTACCTTTAGAAATCAGAACACAGGACCACATTCAGAGGATTCACAATATGCACCTACATTCATATAAATTACAATGCGATCATAACCGTATAACCCAACTTTTGTAATTGTAACCATATAACCCACCTTTAAGAATTTTATAGTGAGGCCACCTTTTCTGTAAATATGGACATGGGATTCGCCTTTAGAAATTACAATGTGAAGCCTACATTTAAAAATTAAAACATAGGGTCCACACTCAAAAAGATTTATAATGTAGTTCCACCATTATAATAAATTAAGAATTTTAATATGGGATGACTTTTTGTGATTGTGAACATGTAAACTACTCTATGAATTTCAAAATGTAGTCATCTTTTTAGATAGGTAGAAAACAATTGTGTCTGTATCTCCAAAAAGAAATAATTTTTTTTTCATTTGAAACAATATCCTTTCTCCAACCTTATCTCACAAAAAGATAGGAACATTCCAATGATGCCAAATGCACCCTTACTTTTATCATCTTTCAACCTTGAAGAAGGAAAATATTTTGAGGTATCTATAATGACTTACTGAGACAATCTCCTTAAAACTCATAAAACCTCCTTAAAATCGAAGCATCTGACTCGTTGCATCATTTGATGGCTAATAGGGGTTAAGATTCCAGGATCAATCCCGTACACATGCCCCTAAGGATGTTAAATAAGAGGTAATCCGATGGCCTTGATTTTTATTTTTCATGACCCTTTCAATGATAAAATCTTTCCATCCGCCTAATCCCACCAATTGGAACACATCTGGATGCGCCCTGTTCTTAGGACCACATTTAAAACATTATGCAGTTGGCGTGTAGGTGAATATTTTCTAATTTCATAGAGACAAGAGAAGCTCTATCCTCTATGAGAAGGAATGTCCCGAGTCCAGGAGAATCCATCTAAATCGAAATTTCCCAACTGGACATCAGCATTGAACATCTCTTTATGCCACCACAATGTATTGCACGAAGAGGATGATGGACCATAACACAGTTCAGCTGGTATAAGATGAGACCACCAATAAAGCCGACTCTATGAATTCTATTTCTCCATTCTCATCTATCCCCAAGCCAAAACCTTCGATGAGACCAGCCCATCAACCATTAATGAACGCTTTAGGTCATAATGAACCCATGGCATGGCCCACCATATGAAGGTTGGAAAACTGATCCATCTTGCTACCGCCATTGAGTGTCTCGTACATTAACTACAAACTAGCAAGAATATAGGAAAGGTGAGACCAGCCCTTTTGATAGGCCTGTATGCAGCCAAGACCCAGCACAAGTATAGTGGGCTTTGTCAAAGATTTTTGCCCTGAGCACTGTGCAACAGCGCCAGACCAATATGAAAGGCCCATTAGGTGTCTAGAAGGAAACTAGTAAGCTCATTGCCCTCTCTTAAGAATAGGCCCGTTCAGCCCATTCAAATTTGTCAGTCAGCAAAGCAAATTATTATAAAATTTATAGTGAGACAATAGCCTGTCATTCTTCTAAAAGCGTGTACGACTAGCTCTAAACGGATATCACAGAAAACAAACCCATTCAAACTCGTCAAAAGCAGCAAAGTAAATTATTATAAAACTTACAGTGACACAATAGCATATCATTGTCTTGTTCTAAAAGCACATAAATGGTTAACGGATCTCACAATGAGATAGGCTGTTAATCCATGAACAGCTCATAAGTAGACCGCAACTGTTCCACACACCGAAATGAAGAAAAACAAACTGTTTTATTAATTATTCAGTGATGTCCACAAAGAGGAAGGAACACATGCTATCATGCAAAATCTCACCCTCCTTCCCTAAATATCCTGCTTAAGCAGCCCACATTAGCCAGGAGGCCAGTTCATTTGTCGACCCCCAATAAGGTGGATATGAAGATGATATACAGATTGACCTGCAAACAGCATCAAAGGGTCAATAAAAGAGCCGGCCAAAAAGCACCAAAAGTGCACTTGTCAAACTTAAGCGGCAAAAGAGAATACAGACATCCTTTTGGGCCATCATTTATAACAATCCTAAAACCATCTTCGAGGCCCTCCTGCTTAGCAACAAGTTTGGCGGTGTACAAAAGGTAGCCCAGTATCTCACAGTGCCTCTCCTCTGCCTGTAAAATAACAATGAATAAATGAGAAGACATATTCATTAAGTAGCTATAACCTGAACGCAGGGCCAGACCCAGGTAATTCAACTTGGGGCGTTCCTATGTAAAGGAATTATTGGGGGAATGGGCAAATGTTAAAAAAAAAAAATCAATTTTCAGAATTTGCAAGGGGTTCTTAAAAGTTTTGAGCTTTTTTTGGGTATGGGTGGGGCCTTCAGCTTCCAGACCCTTGCACCTGGGTCCGTGCCTGCCCGTTTGTTCTATGATGGAAATAAAAAGAACCCAATGGCTAGTACATTATTTAATTATTCTGAACTTGGGGCCTCCAGCAGACTGGTGGAGAAGGCTCAGATGATTCCAAACGTTGCAGAGTTTTAGAGAAATTAACTATTGCAGTGAAAGACATCCTCTGTTCTATTTTTTTCTCAGGTAATTTGGTTCCACGTAAGTTATAAAGCAAAACTTATTTTAAGCAAAACGGTCTCTGAAAAAACCTAATTCTAGAATCAATTAAAACATTGGGCAAAAAGGCCTAGATGCTTTTGGGCAGATCAATCACTTGTTGTTTGGTCATGAAAATTGAAGTTTTATCCCTGGTCAAGTAAAGATGATTATCCAAAAGAGAAAAAAGATGATTAACTCTATGTAGAGTGTGCTTCGGACATGGTCCAATCACAAAACTCCTGTGGATTTGAGAAGTGGGGGTGGTGTAAAATTATTTAGCCCAAAAAACATGATCCTCCCTTCCCCAGATCAACATGTGATTGACGCTGATAATGATTTACAGTTGGAAGAGGGAAAAATTATATACTACTTAACGATGCTATGATTTCCTTTAACAGAAAAAGAGAACCAAACAGCTTTATGGGTTACCATTTCATCATCATCATCATCATCAAAGCCTTATCCCAACTATGTTGGGATCGGCTACATGAATTCTATTTCTCCATTCCGTTCTATTTGGGGCCAAATCCTTATATAAGTTAAACTTCTTTATGGGTTACCATTTATGACCACCAATATGTTGAAACCGATATTGACTTGAAGTACCCAATTACACCTGAATGATAAGTTTGAGATGGCTACACTCAAGGGTGGAAGAAGAAATTTTTCTTAGGGGTGGTGCACAATGTAGAAAATAATGGAAGGATTTTCAAAAAGTTTGTGTGTGGGTTTTTGTTTTTTTTTTCCCGGTGGGTGGGGTGGATCAACAGCCATCAGCTCCAAGAGTCATGATATTGGCCAGTGAGTATAAAGTACAAGCGTCTTTCCTTCAACTGATGTTTCTTTATGTATTACTTTTTCCTTTTTTAATTGATGCTGATTAATAAAGACATACATCTCTTGCACACAAACAAATAAAAACAAAAGGAATATGTTTTTGTACTGGTAAAATAGAAGTAATCGTGAAATTGTATAAAATAATGTCCATGGCTACCTTAGAGAGGCCAGTCAATCCATCCTTCACTCTGGGGATAATCAAGATGTGGGTAGGAGCCTGGGGAGATATGTCTCTGAATGCAAGAACCTGCCAAAAAAAAGCATCCGAATGAAATTTAAGAAGTACCCTTCTGCCTGAAAGACTTTACAGTGTTCTTGTTGCCCCTTTTGATGAATGATTGCGTGCATTACTTGATGTCAACTCCGCCAAGAAGTGGCTGTGGCGCAATGAGCTAGAACAGCTTAAACTCTCACATTTCCAAGATTATAGTCAGCAAGTCCATAAAGAATGCAAACATCCAAGATATATATAATTTTTCTAAAAGGGTGATATATGGAATATTTGCTAAGAAGGCTTTTTTCTTTTTCTTTTTCCTTAATTTTCCATTTCAAATTTCTAAGAGTTCTTCTCTATGGGAGTCTATCAACAGTTATCCAAGGGTTCTTCTCTATGGGAGTCTATCAACGGTTATCCAAGGATAGACTTTTTTAGGTAAGGCAGTTGTCTATTAGACAGTCATTGCCATTCCCCAGTACACCCCAATGGGTGGAGGAATCTGGTCTCTCAAGAGTTGAATATCTTTGTGGGGAAGTCATCAACAAAATATTAGCTTTACATGCCTAAAGAAAAGAAAATCCAGGTTCCAAAATTTTTTAAGTATTTTATTTTACTAGGACCACTAGTGGTTAGAAAGGAGTTTGCAAATTTCAACATGAGCGACATTCTATTTAATTGGGAAGTTGTCTTGGTTTGCAAGAGAAGAAACGCAATGAGGGTGGTCTTTTGGTCTCCCCATCTAGCAGATGTTTCGAAGTTTAATGTAGACGGAACAGCAAGGGGCAAGCCGGGTCCAGTCGATATTGGAGGTGTTCTTCAAATTTCAAACAGTGTGGTTTTTCTTACGTCTCCTAAGAGCGCAGGCATTAAGAAGTCTAATGAGACCGAGGTTTTTGCAGTGTTGGAAGCCCTTAGGAAGTACTCACTCACGCTCTTTCCAAGCAAAGTTAATTAGTGAAAGCAACTTGGCTAATGCAGTAATGTGGACTCGCATTTTTAGGCCTTGGTCCTTGGAGGGTCCAATTTATTTTTAAAGAAATTAAGGAGTTATCTTCCCAGATATGTTGCTTTGCCATATGTTAAGGTTGGCTAGCTCTACAGAAGTTAGCAAAACAAGGGTTAGATACAATTTCACCTTCAATTGCTCACAGTATTTAATGTTGTTGTGGGGTATAATGCTCTTATACACCCTTCCCTTTTGTTGTTTGGTTATGTAATGGTTTTCCTTTTTTGAACAAATTTGTGGTTGTTACCAATCAAAAAATGATACTTTCCCTACTGTGTTAATGGGCCAATTACCAAAGTTAGGGTATTCCAATCTTGGTGTTTTTCCTGTTATCACCAATTCACAGCAGGGCCCATCCAATCGATGACCAGGATCCAGTGTTGTCAAGATCGTTTCGATTCAGCCGAAACATCCGAGTTTACTCGTTTCGAAGCCTATTCCGAACCGAACATCTCGACTGAAGATGTTCGGTTCAAATATCGTCCAAATTCGCCGAAATTTAGGGTTTCGAACAAAAAACCCCAAATTCAGACGAACAGTATCCGAATCTACAGATTCGGACGAATCTAGGGCTTGACCGTTAAAGAAGAGAAAATTGATTGTAACCGAATCTCAATACGAAATAAATGAAAACAATCGAAACTTGAAATACCTGTTCTCGCATGCCAGCAACTCCTCGTATTCCCCTGCAATTTTTTCGGCGGCATGCAACCTTCAAAATCAAATCCATCTATAAATAGGGCTGAAAGATGCAGAGTCAACCACGATTTCGAAGATCGCTGTTTGTGGCTGCCGATATCTTCGCAAAGAATCCCGTTGGAGTGGCCGTTAGCCGGAGTTCCTGGATCGCTGAAGATCTTCGTTGCTGGCTTCCGATTTGTTCGCAAACAATCCCGTTGAAGCCGAATCCTCAGGTGCGCATGATTTCTTCTCTGCGTTGCTTTCCATTTCCTTCCTGCGTTTGATTTCCCTGATTCCAGCTTCGTTTCCCCTCTGGTTTCCATCTCCGTTTTCTTTTCTGCGTCTGCGAAATGCGAATGAGTCGTTTCCTCTGCGAAATGCGAATGGGCTGTGGGAAACGACTGTATATATGGATTTAACGAATGGATTTAACGAATGGGTTCTGCGAATGGGCTGTGGGAAACGAGATTTTCTGGGCCTCACTTTGATAAACCATCACTTAACGGTGACCATCTGATCATGTTTGACATGCCGCCCACAATTTTTTAACCATGTAAATACACGTGTGGCCCACTAATTTTTATCATGTTAATACCAAAGTGATGCCCACTTATTTGTATTGAATACTCACGCTGGCCCATTCTAATTTTTTTAAGACATATGATAGTTTATCAAAGTGAGGCCCACTTTTCTTAAACATTGTAATATTACTAAATTTCATGTGATGATGAGGTACAATTAACTTAATGTTGTGTGAAATTTGTTACTGGTTTACTGTTATTTCCTTTTTAATAGTTGAGACATTAAACTTATTATTTTTCGTTGCCTTTTGTTTGCTGCCATTGTATCAGAAAATTTGGAAGATTGCTTGTTTAATTTAAAAATGAGTGATAATACACCTATATCATCTGTTGATAATACAATTAGATCCAATGATCCCGCATGGGCTTATGGTCATATAGATCCAACCAACAACAAGCATGTAATTTGTTATTTTTGTAACAAGGTCATTAAAAGTGGTAGGATCACTAGACTTAAAGAACACCTTGGGGGCTTGAAAAGAGATATTGCACCATGTAAAAAGGTGCCAGCTGATGTCAAATGGCAAATGGAGAGACTTGTTTTGGAAGGTAAAAGGAATAGAGCCAAGAAAAGACAATTAAATGAGGAAATTGGAAACCCATATGGAACTCCAACGGGTGATGCAAATGAAGATGATATTGAAGTAGAAGAAATTGAACCATTCACAAATCCAACTACCCCCACCTCAACTAGTAGGAAGGGTAAAGAGAAGGTCCCTCAAACATCTATACAAAACAAAAAAAGGTGTGTGACCAATTTCTTTGCACCACGAACGATGCCCGGATCTCAGCCAAGCATCAAATCAGCTTTAGCAACAAAGGAACAAAAAGATGCAGCTGATTTAGCTGTTGGTCGTTTTTGGTTTGATGCAAACATCCCATTTAATGCAGCAAGATCAAAATTTTTACAACCAATGGCTGATGCAATCATTTCAATAGGGCCAGGTTACAAGATGCCATCATATCATGACATTCGTAGAAAGATTTTGGGGAAAATGGTATTAGAAGTTAATAATTTCATGGGGCATTATAAATCTTGTTGGAGTGAAACTGGATGCTCTCTCATGGCTGATGGGTGGACAGATGAAAGACAACGAATATTGATTAACTTTCTTGTGTATTGCCCAAAAGGGGTAATGTTCTTGAAGTCAGTTGATACTACTCCAATTATAAAAAATGCAGATGGACTATTTAAACTTTTTGATGAAATTGTCATACTTATTGGTCTTCCTAATATTGTCCAATTTATTACTGACAATGATGCCACTTACAAAGCAGTGGGAAAAAGAGTGGCTGAAAAATATGGAACTTTTTATTGGACAGCTTGTGCAGCCCATTGCAAAGATCTGATGTTAGAAGACATGGCAAAGCCCCACTTGTTTCTAGTTAATGCATCCACAATTGAAACAGCAAGAAAAGTCACAAAGTTCATTTACAATCATTTATCAGTCCTAAATTTAATGAGAAGAGAATATACAAATGGGAGAGAATTGATTCGACCAGCCATCACAAGATTTGCCACCAATTTTATTAGTCTGCAATGCCTTTTTAAATACAGAAAAGAACTTAGGCAAATGTTTACAAGTACCTCTTGGGTTGAATCTAATATTTCAAGTACCCTGGTTGGCATGGAGATCACTGAGATAATACTCAATAATAATTTTTGGAAGGATGTTGAACATATTTTGAAAGTTAGTGAAGCTTTGGTGGTAGTTCTACGGCTAGCTGACAGTGAAGACAAGCCTGCAATGGGTTATGTGTACGAGGCAATGGATAGAGCAAAGGAGGTCATTCAAAAGAGGTTAAAGAATAAGAGGGATTACATGCTATACTGGAAGATGATCGATCGAAGGTGGGAAAATCAACTTCACAGTGCTCTACATGCTGCAGCATACTACTTCAATCCCGCATTTTTCTTTAGCCCTACATTTTCTAAGCACAGCGAAGTCATAAGAGGTCTGAATAATGTCATAGAGAGATTAGTTCCTGATTTTGATACTCAATACCTGATTTTCAAACAGTGTGATGATTATAAAGACTCTTGTTTTGACTTTGGTTCTGCATCAGCAATACGAAATCGAGATAAAATGTCTCCAGGTAAATGAAAATTTTTAACTTCTCATTAACTTATTATATGGTTGTGGTTTATAAAATATAATTTTATATTTCATATAAACTTTTACAGATAAATGGTGGGATCGGTTTGGAAATGGTACCCCTGAGTTGAAAACATTAGCAATTCGGATTTTGAGTCAATGCATCAGTGCTAGTGGTTGTGAAAGGAATTGGAGCATCTTTGAACATATTCATTCTCCAAAGAGAAATAGGCTAGAACATCAGAGATTGAATGATCTAGTTTTTGTGCATTATAATCTAAAGCTCCGTGAAAGGTATATCAAATGTTAATTTTACATAATTCTTTTTCAAATTGTTATTAATATAGTAAAGTATTAACTTATGTAAATTGTAGGGATATGCTCAAAAGGACGGGAAATGCTGCCTCTGACCCTATCAGTTTGGATAATATTAATATTTTGGCTGATTGGGTTGCTGAAGAAGCACCTCTCTTGACCATTGATGATGTCAATAATTGGACTGCTATGGAGCAACCAGCACAAGTGCAAGGGGCTATACCTGATTTTGATGGGGATGATGAAATGGATGGCCTTGTAGGAGAGGAGTTGGGAGCAAATAAAGATGATGATGATGATGATGTTCACAATGATGCATAGTAGCCAACTTTTTACTTTATTTCGTGATGTTTTGAGGGAGATGTATTTAAACTTTATCTTTTGCAAATAATATTTATGATGCTTGGTAGAATGAAATTTTCTATATATTTTTAATATATATAGTTTTTTAATATTTTCCAAAATAAATTTCCGAATTGGAAAGCGAAATGTCCGAATTTCCCGAAATGTTCATTTTGAAATCAAATCGAAATCGCCTCCAAAACGAACTTGACAACTATGCCAGGATCACAACAACATGGGCATCCAGATAGAATGCAGATTCATTGGTGGGATCTAATAAATCGAGTCTCAGCCATAGTCATGTCTTGAAGACCCAAAAGTGACTGACATCAACTACAAATTAGACGTTTCAGCAAACTGACATCTCACTAGAGAAAAAGAAAATGAAAAAAAAAGAAATTTTTTATTATCAGACCCTCAACCTAATGGCTTGACAGTAGAAAATGTGTTCTGAAGCCACATAAAAGCAGTTAGCCTGAATTCTTAGATATTATTTTTGTTGGTTATTTGGACTTGACGTTTAGGAGCTAAGTAAACACATGGCTGTGCATATCAGTCAATGCACATATGTGTTCTGAATCTGTACCATAACCATTTAGCTTGATGTATTACTTAAAAAATACATCATTGCCATGCATCCGTCACAATCCAAAATAATGATGGCATGAGAAAAGTGCCTTGAGTAGGAAAAAAATATGACTTAGAAACAAAGCAATACCTTGTCATCCTCATAAACAATGGTGGAAGGGATTTCCTTGTTTATGATTTTGTCAAATCTGCACATAAAATAGAATTCTATAATTAAACACACACACACACACACACACACACACTGTATCCAACGGATTATTATGACTGAGCATACAGTTGCTGCAACCCTTAAGGACAACAACTATGCACTGGATGAAGTAAAACAATGGGACAAACAATTGATCGAAAAAAACCAATCAGCAAAAAATTAAACAAAGAACACTTATTTCATGAAACTGAACCTTTAACACAATCACCAATATCATTCAGATTTGTCTGCTCTTTTTTAGTCATGGACTATGATTGCCAACCATTTATGAAAGGAGACCTATTTCAGCAGTCAACAGACAAAGTAGTCCCCAGATTATATTATTTGCATACTTAGGACCCAAGGGACTAATTGGGAGGTTACATCACCCTTCTATCAATAGATTTGCAGGCTGTTGAATATCTTCTCTAATGGGCAGCCTAAGTTTCCTATATAAACACTAATTTGCTCTCATAAAATTGTATGCTTGTGCGGCATGGAGATCTATGTGGTATCCGTAGGCTTCGATTTTGTATTAGCGTGCCTGTTGTTTGGTAATCCACACTTTTGACCCAATTGTCCAACTGATTGATCAATCATGCAAAAATACATAAACAAAACCTCACTGGAAGAGACTAGGGTCTCCAGATACTTAGCCAATATTTCCAAATTTGAGGATTTTTGAAGGAAACCTGCAGCTGACAAAAAGGAAAAAATGATAAGGTTGGGAGGTGAGGAGTGGTGGAAAAAGGAGTGGATCAAGAGTTTGGACAGATGTTAGAGGCCATCAACTGTAGAGTGGGAATAGTTTTTTATCTGAAAAACAACGATTCATAGTGGTTGATGAAAATTGCATTAGGTATTGGGAAGATGCATGGATTGAGGATAAATAGCAGTTTAAGGTTCTGAGCACTTTACAGGGGTCCGGTGTAAGGCGGTTTGAATTAAAGACTGTTGAAGACAGGAGAGCTCAAATAGAATGGAAACTCCCTTTAGAAAAAGGTTCAAAAGTACTTTTTATGGAAAATGTCGAATGATCTTGTGGAGACTTTAAAAGGGGTAATCTCTCCATTGGAAGATTGGGCTTTGGATTCTTCTGGGGTGTTTTCAAGGCAAAAGGCTCCTTTGAATCGTCACTTATAATCCTTCTATTCAGTAAACCTCTAAAAATATTTGAGATTAATTCATCCCACCAAGAGTGATTTTGATAGATGGTGATTTATTATTATTATTATTATTACAAAGTTTAACCTAGTATAGTTGTCACAGAAGAGGAACAGCCCTTCCTAGTGTTGGCCAATGAGGAGTCCATTGACCACCTGTCTCTTCATTGTATGTTAACTAGAGTTTTGGTCTTCTTTGTATCAATGTTTATTTGGTTTTCTTTTCATTGCCAGTTATTTGGTTTGGGAGTTAAATGCAGGTTGCTCTGGAGATCTTTTTCGTAGTGAATGCAGAACATTATGGAAACTGTTACATATGGTGATTGTGAGGTGCTTGTGGAAGGAAAGAAACACAGGGATCTTTGATGGAAGGTCCACTTCATCAAGATAAGTGATGGTTAAAATAAAACTATGGGTATCTTAATGGAGACTAGGAGATAAGGAGTTTGGAGTAATATTCATGATAGTTGTGGAAAGAGAATGACAAGCGGCCACAAAAGGAAAAAGGAAGCCTTGAAAAATGTATTCTTTAAGGATTCAACCTACGCTTGGCCAAGGAAGGTTCAATGAGATGGAATTCCTCTTGGAAAGCATGGTCCGCAAAGGAAAAAAAATAAAAAATTGATAAAATGAGAGCTTTTTGTGGCATTTTCAGGCATAGGCTGTGGGAGGTGTTAGATATTCTAATAGATGAAATATCGGCAATAAAGGATGGAGTTAAGCTGTTTCTGCTTTCGTGCTTAGGCTCATTACCAGTTGAAATGGAGCTGTAGACTCTAAGAATACTTTGGCAAGGGCACAAGTTTAGGCTTCAACACTCAGGATACTGTTAAGGAATTTTTTGTTATATCATCTTCAGTGAAGCTCTCTTTGGCACATATTCCTTGAGAGTGGAACACAGAAGCAGATTCACTCACAAATCCAAGGAAATTTGTGTGTGTGTGTGTGTGTGTGTGTGTGTGTGTGTGTGTGTTCCTTCCCAAAAAGAAAGAAGTCCAAACTGCTCAAAGATGAAGAGAGGAAGATGGAAGGAAGGAAAGAAGAAAGAAAAAGGTCCTAAAACTAGTGCTACTGAACAAATTCTTACCAACCCCCTCTTCAAGATACCCCAGAAGCCATCAGCTAAATCCAAGCAACAGATCTTAAAAACCAATCAACCAAGGAAAGATGGCTATCTATATTACCCAGAAAAAATAAAGAGCATATCATAACATTATCACACAAGCAAAACTTACAGATATACAAACAAATGGCCTGTAGAGAAAAATGAATAAATGCTGAAAGATTTGGGAAGACCATGAAGAGATTATTACACAAAGGGTGCTTTTGGGTGTTCCCCCAATTCCAACCACTACAAACAAGTTGACCAAATTGAGTGGAAATGAGTTTTGATTCAACACTGTTCTTTCCACTTCAACACCACAAATCAGCAACAGCAGTTGGAGAAAGAAATGAAATGAAAGCATCTGACAGAAACCTAGAGAGAGAGATCTTACATGGTAGGAGAATCAGATGGAGCAGCAGCAAGAGCAGCATCTTTCTCAGAGGCCATTGGAGGAGGAGGAGGTTGTAAATGAGATCTCAAAACCCCAAGTCTGCTGCTGCAGGCTTTTTTATCTTTGCTTTCCTCTCCCATAGATACCCACCTCAGTAGTCTCTCACATGTTATTCTCTTGTTTGCTGTTTTACATTGGAGTCCTTGCCCATCTCTATGTTCTAGGGCTGGTGGGCCTCTCATCAGGAGTGCATTTTGGTCAAAGATCAGATGTCCAGGGTAGTATTGGGCCAGCCAAGATGCTATTTTAAGTTGGATCTCAAGGTAAGTGGGCCCACGAAAGGTTCAATAATGTAATTTCCAATTAAGGGTACAGTGAAGGGAGGCATGCTAATTAAAATTATAATATGTTAAAGAGGAGAAATTCTAAAAAGCTCTCCATTTTAACAGGGGAGTTTTTGCTCCTCTTAATTTGATCAATGAGATCATGACACCTCACATTTACATGCCAACTCATATTAAAAGAAAAAAATTAGATATGTTTAAATGGTTTAACGTCTTAAATGATAGTGTAAAAAGAAGGTGTTAGCCAATCAAAAAATCGGTGTTCTTCATAAAACAACGTTCGAGGAGTTTTCTAACGTTCCCCATTAAAGAGAATGATTTTTTATTCAATTTTGACTTTTTAATTTAGTATTTAAAAAATCACTAAAAATTTTTAAATAAAGGAATTTTAACTCATGATCTCTCACCTTTTTAGAGAAGCAACCTAACCAATAAAGCACCCAAATGTGTATGTGTAATTATTTATCAAAAAACCTTAGGACTAATTATATGGATATGGACCCTAGCCATGTGGATCATGTCCATACTTAACACAGAGGGATTATTGTGCGAGTAGAATAAAAAAGTTGAGATTTCCATTAATTTTTTTTCTAAATCCTAAACAAATCCTCTCTCTCTCTCTCTCTCTCTCTCTACTAAAATTTGCACGATCAATGAGAACTTTTGCAGCAGTGAATCTATAATTTGACACACTACATTTAATGATACAGATGTGTAATTCAAATAAAAAATTCTAATATACAATAAGTATCTATTTGTGTGTGGGCTACTCTGGCCCCACTCCATAAGGTCCACACATACCATACCTAGACTTGTCAATTTGGCCATTTGACAAGGTGGGCCGACTTGGTTTGACCCTTAAAAAGCTCTTAAATTGAGAGTTTTTATTTTTTTTCAAAAAGCACTAGGGTCGGACTAAGACAAAATTTTGTAGGTACTCTAATTTTGAGGGCTGGGCTAGGACAATATCTTCTTTATTTTCAAAATATATAGTTACATATATGGTATGAACTACCCCTTATAATTATATATGTGGTCTAATTATTTTTAGCAAATTATATGCATTAAACGAATATATATATAATGCGTACAAATGAAACTCTCAAACTTTTTATTTTTATTTTTTTGAGAAGTATTATAGGAGATTAGGTAATATATCTAGTTCAGAGAATAAAATTGAACTAAATAACATGCCATCATGTGATGATGGTGAAGATAAAAAAAAAAAAGTAACAATCAAGGCAAAACTAGATTAAACAATTAGTTAGAAGACCCTATAGAATAATCTGTAACATTAGATATAGATTGGTGGAAAAAAAAAATAATGAAGTCTCCAATTATATCAAATTTGGCTTGTAATATTTTAGCCATTCATTTGTCCATAGTTGCTTATGAGTATGCATTTAGAACTCAAGGAAAGATGCTTAGCCCACATAGGACTTATATTAAAATCAATGATAGTAGACTCTGTAATTTGTGCACATGATTAGTTAAATGCCGAGGAGCACAATAATAGTAAATATGAAAATAGTGATGCATTAGATGACTTATTAGATATATTGAAAGAGGACTAAATTATTAAATCTTAAAGAAATTGTCAAGTATTATTGTTTTAATTAGTTTACATATAGAATACCTTTTGTATAAAAAAATAAATATCATTATGAGTATTATTAAATATCATTAGAAATTTTTATTTTATATTATTTAATATATCATTAGAAGCATTATTAAGTATCATTTGATGTGTTATTTTATATTATTAGAAGTAGTATTAAGTATTATTAGAAGATATTATTATATAAATTAATTTTTAATTTGCTATCTATCAATCAATATTTTTTTTTACTCCATCGCGCTTGCTTTATTACAATTATTGTCGTTTGCAAGCCAAAATAAGAAAGGTTGCATATAAATTAACACCTGATGCTTAATGATAATTCTAAAATGATTTAGTATTGCAATTCTTGGTCCAAGCCTTCGGGCCTAGGTGGAGTAGCCCCTTCGAAGGCTCTGGCAGTCTATGATCCACCTCATATATATATATATTGCGAGTATGGATAGGACAGGACAGCCTCAGGTTGGCCGGCCCTTTCACAGGTCTAGCCATACCCTCTCTTGAATTACCACCGGACCCAATCTTATGCTCGCCAGAGATTTAACTATTCTGAGCCGTTAAAGTGGACATCCTACATCCTGAGCATCATCACTTTAGACACGCATGATCTGCATTTTGGTGGGCCCCACTGGGCTAAATCTCATTAGATCCCTCGCTTCTGCATCCATCACCTAACATCGATTAATATATGTCCAATTTCCAAACAGCTTTGACTCTGTCTTATTTACTCCAAACCTAATTGGAACGAAGCCCATGAGACAAAGGAACAAAGGAAGCAGCTCTCTCTCTCTCTCTCTCTCTCTCTCTCTCAAACAACACGAAAACCCTATCTCTTGGGCTCTTCTCCTCTTCTCTTTCAACCCATTCATCTCTTTCAACACCAGACGAGCAATGAGCTGAATCTACTCATCGAAAGCTTCCATTCGATCCACGAGTAGATGATAGAACTTGCAGCAGATCACGGGCACTACAGCCGGCGCTTCTCTCCTTTTTTTTCGCCGTCTGGAATACTCTCGTCAAGGTACGAAGCAAAACCCATGTCTCAGAAATCTGTATAGTAACCCCTTTTCTCTTGTCTCCTCTTACTGCATTTTGCTTAACAGATTGAGCCATTTGATTTAGCGATTTGGGTGTCTGGGGTGTGGCGATTTGGGGTTTTTTTTTCGAATGAATTTAGGGTTCCGAGATTTGGGGATTTTGTGGTGGGTCGATTGGTTGGGTTGGTAGGAGTCGTGGTTGGGTCACTGTCGGGTTGATATCCGGGTTAAGCTGACTTGATCCGACCACCAATTTCCCCCAACTCTCTCTCTCTCTCTCTCTCTCTCTCTCTCTCTCTCTCTCTCTCTCTCTTTCTCTCTCTCTAGAAGGTGAAAAGGGCAATGCTTGAATGAGGGAAGAATGGGAGAAGAGGGAGAGATAGAGAAGGAGATGGGGGAGAGCTTCAGATTCTTCTGGTCTACAGTTGAGCTGACACCCATTTACGAAATGAGGTGGGATGGTAGTTGATGTCCCACCGAGGTGTTGAGGATGTGTGGCTGGATTACGACGTTGGGGTGGCTTGAATATGATGAAACTTCACACATCCTCTATTGTATGTGCTTCTCTTCATGTCTCACTATCTCCTTGAATTTACACTCATCCAGGTGGGACATGGCACCCAACCATTGCACTATAGCATTTTCTGCTGCGTGTGTTTTTTTCTTTCTCGTTTTTTTATTGGAAAGCACTTTGAATATCTCCTGCTCATCATAGAGGTTATTGTTATTATTATTATTTTTTTTGTTACGATCCTATCATTGTGTGTATGTGCAATGTGTGCATTTTTTCCTCACATGTAGAGGGCTTCCCATTGTCTTAAAGCCAACCCCACCTATCCCAACCACGCCCGCAACACCCCAAAAAAAAAAATGAAAATCTTTTTAAGAATGAAACTTAGATATTTATACTTTTAGGGTTGTGAGAAAAGATAGAAGTGATTAAAAAATTTATTGAAAGAAAGTACTTATTAAAAAATGAAGTTAGAGGTTTTAGTATTGTGGAGAAATAGAAATTTCAGGTCAGTGAAAAAAGCGATAGTATTGAGAAACATTAAATGTGAGAAAAATTGCACTTTAATAAAAAAAACCCAAATAATATGAAATTTGGTATCTAGAAATTTATGGATTACTAAAAAGTAAATAGATAAAAAAACCTGTCAACAAAAGAATGACAACCAGTTCAGAAAGGAAAATAACAATTTCTATTTTCAATTAGAAATTATATAAGAAACTACATACCGCATTAATCTAATTTAGATGGTCAAATGTTCAAAAAGAAAGAAAAAGATGAAAAAAAAGGTGCACAATCAGCAAGACTAAATAAAAGAATTAGTCGATAAAGGCATAAATATATATATTTATTGGTAATGGGAAAGGGGAAAAAGTAAACAAAAAAAAAAGAAGAAGAAGAAATTTATGGTCCATCATCATCAATGCATCATCGAAGCCTTGCCCAACTATATTGGGGTTGGTGGATAATAAGCAAATTGGTTCATTAAATTGAATAAGGAAAAAATTACATGAATCAGTTCTAGGCTAATCCCCAAGATGCAAGATCCCAGCTAAATATCTAACTTTGTATTGGGTGAAGCCAATATCAGCCTCTGTCAAAACTGAGGTGAGCCATGCGGGGCACAATAAAACTCTTGGTCAAATGTTGAGAGAGGCCATGATTTGCAAGGAGATCTGTAATGCGATTTCCTTCACACGTATTGTGCGAAAGTCATCAAGTGGTTACTGCTGGGGGCATCAATCAATTTGTTCAATTGAACCTTTCAATCACCAAGATGGCCTATTGCTAATGAAAAGTCGGATTCAATCGAAAGGCTTATAAATTATATAATGAGGGAGAAATCATTTGGACACTTCTGAAGATAGCACAACTATGCTACCCAGATACTGCATGGATATGGTTCTTAGTGTTTGGATCCAAGTAGATGCTATAACTCTTAAGAAGCTCTGCGTACAGTACATCCTCTAAGAGGACCTCTTGTAGCAGCGACACCAGCAACAAATGCTCCATCAGTATATCTATACCTGAACTTGTACCTGTACTTGAATAAAGGGCTTGGACCATGCCCAGATGAGGCCTGTTTACTTTTTTGATAGTATAGTATACGTACATACCTCTAATGTAACATACATAATACATGATATATGGCTATCGCATTGGGTATTTGACTCCTTAGGGCATGAAACACATGGACCTGAACTTGAACCTAGACCCAAATTTTATTCGGATCTATGCAGTAGAACTGAACCTGGAACCAAATTAAAAAAGGGTCCAGACATTGGACCCATGCTTGCATTTCCTGTATTTGCTTTGATGGGCTATGCACCAGCCTGTGGCCAAAAGTCCATGGCCCTCGAGCAAGTGTCAAAGACACCTAATCCCAATTAATTTAGATGAGAAGTGGATCCTGGATCCCTTGCACAACCAATTAGATCATGGAAGATACTTTTGCTCTGCCTTTTCTACTTTATTGTCATCTTTAGAACCTTTGTTTTTTGAGTATCTTATCATGATAGGTGAAAATCACGTAGAGTAGTTAATTTGTTTCTATAAAAATATAAAATTCCTTGATGCATTAAATCTTATCACGTTGGTTGTTAAAAGAGTCCAATATTAATAATTTAGGATTTGATTGTGGTGGTGGTGGTGGTGATGAATATGATGATGATGATGGCGAAGATTAAGGAGTGGAAAGATAAGTCAATTTGGGTGTGGTCTATCCTCTAGTGGCCATTTAAGTGTGGGTCCTCTTGCACTCAATCAAATAATGCTCTCTCAATTTTGGTGTTGAATGTATGTTGGAGTGAGACCGAGATGTGAGAGTGTGAATGCTGTAAGCTTCGGCTTGAAGGAGCAATCATTGATTACATCTCCCTTTCCTTTTTGCACCATGGTCTTTTGGGTATTTGGCTACTAGTAATGTCAACCCCATTCCAATTAGTTATGGCTATCAGGCAATGAGGAAGCAAGTTGGATGTCAATGCTTTGTGACCACTTATCTGTTGAAGTTTTGCCATGGACACCAGGTAAAGCAAGAGAATGAAGATCAGCTATCATTGATTTTACTCTAAGCTGCATAAAGGGAGAGTGATGCGGAGCAGGGTACTAGGTGCGGTGCGGGCAGAGATGGAGAGAGCAGAGATGGAACGTGGAAGGGGTAGGTCAAACTTTCACCAGAATAATTGGCTTCACGCCAAACTCCCCATCACGGGGGAGGAAGAAGAGGAAATTTGAAAAACCCAAATCACTTGAACCAATAATTACTTTACAGCCCAATAGGAGATAGCAAGCTAAGAATGGAACTTTCTCAATGCCCATGAGCCCAGCATGGAATACGAGGGAACCAAAGGGCATTGTGCATAAAGTAACAATGCTTGAGCCATCATGCTTGATCCATGCAAGCAGTGTTAGATTTATGGGTTTACAGTTAGGGTATGAGATAATTAATAATTAAGATTTGTTGGGTCAGTTATAAAGATAAAGTATGGTGTTTGCCTTTTCAGTATGGAGACACGTCTCCTAGTAAACTCCACTTGTCATTATTTTTTTATTTCATGGCATTGAAATATTTTGTTTCCCTAAATTAGATTTCCATTTGTTTTGATTGCCTACCCATCATGCACCCACATAATTTAGAAAATCTTGAAGATTAGACTTCATTAAAAAGAAGTTCCAACATTTTATTAATCCTCATCGATTGAATATGGCTTCACTATACACCCACCCATGTGTGTATGACTTTTGAATGTTGACAATGGGTACTTGAGTTTTATTTGATATGAAGTATATTTGTTTTAGTAAGTTCTATGTTCATTTGTTATGAAGGTCCAGCTAAATGGCAATGTGAACAAGGGATTTGAGGGATCTCTTTCTATGAATAGAAATAATTATTCTTGTTGATGGTGGTAGTATTATTTATCATGATTGTGTTCAGATTTTGAAGTATCAATAATGGTGGTGTTATTATTGTCCTGCAGCATATTAGTTGAATATGTCGGTAATGGAAAGTGATGAGAATATTTTGGATACAATGTGTTCCGAACATGAACCTAAACGTAAAAGAAAGCATGTTTCTCTTGTTTGGAGTGAATATGAAAAACTCCCATTAGATGCAGATGGGAAACAACGAGCAAAGTGTAAAAGGTGTGGCAAAAAGTACATAACTGATTATGGGACCACAAATCTAAAACGCCATTTGGTAAATTGTCCAAGGCGGGATGGTGGTTATGCAGGTCAATTACTTTTACCTTCAAGTGAGCCCATTACACCATATTCATCAAAATTGGACCAGGAAAAGTTTCGTGAAATGGTGGCAAAGGTCATCATTAGACATGGTTATCCGTTCGAGGTTGTCGAACATGAGGGATTTAGAGATCTATGCAGCTTTCTAAACCCAGATGCCAAACCAATCTCAAGGAATGATGCTGAAGCTGACATATTGAAGATGTATAAAAAACATAAGGAGAAGCTTCATCATCTATTACAGTCAGTCTCTAGCAGGATTTGTTTGACATTGGATTTTTGGAAATCTATCACAACAGATGATTATATTTGTCTTACAGCACATTTCATTGATGAAGAGTGGGTGTTGCAGAAGAGAATTTTGAATTTTTCTCTGATGCCGCCTCCACACTCAAGTTCTTCTATTGCAGAGAGGGTGTCAACATTGTTGAGTGAATGGGGTATTGAAAAGAAATTGTTTTCCATTACTTTGGACAATGCTTCATCAAATGATGCGTTGATTGAAGTTATGAAGAATGAAATTGGTCTAAAGAATGCACTTCTGAGCGATGGTCAGTTTTTTCATGTGCATTGTTGTGTACATAGTTTGAATCTTTTAGTACAAGAAAGGTTAAAAGAGGTGGATGAAGTTGTAAACAAGATTCGAGAAACTGTGAAATACCTTAAAAATTCACAACCACGGAAGACTAAATTCTTGGATTGTGTTTCACAATTATCTTTGCAAGGTAACAAGGGCTTGCATCAGGATGTTCCTACAAAGTGGAACACGACATATCTCATGCTTGAGAGTGCTATTGTATATCGTCCTGCATTTTGCCAGTTACAATCAGTTGATTCGAACTATAAGGATTGCCCTTCTCCTGAAGAATGGAACAGTGTTGAGAAAATAGTTAAGTTCCTGAAATGTTTTTATGATGTAACAAATACCTTTTCAAGAGCTAAGCATCTCACTGCTGATTTATATTTTCATGGGGTATGGAAGATTCAGTTGCACTTGAAGGAGGAGATGGAAAGTGTAGATAGTTTCATAAGCAAGTTGGCGACGGAGATGCATGGAAAGTTTGATAAATACTGGAAAGGCTACAGCCCTATATTAGCAATAGCAGTGATCTTAGACCCTCGTTATAAGATGCAGTTTGTGGAATTTTCTTACAAGAAACTCTATGGTCCAAATTTCACAGGAGAGGTTACCCGTGTCCATCAGCATTTGCATTCACTCTTTAATGAGTATTTGCGCCATAGTTCTGAAGCCTCTGCAAGCAATGTATCAGCTATTACACATCAGAGTGGTTGCAATGATGTTGCTGTTGGGGATGACGTTGACGATGACTTAAAGGTGATTATGGCTAGTAGGGTAATAATATTTAGAAAATATTTCGTGTGATATTTGATATTGGAACTTTTACATATGTTGGGATTTTTTTTTAACATGTTTTTGATGCAGGATTTTGACACTTTTAAGAGCCAATTTTCCACTGAAGGGCAAAAGTCACAGTTGGATTCGTATTTGCAAGAGCCGAAACTCGATCGGAAACAGGAATTGGACATCCTAAATTATTGGAAATCTTGTAAGTATTGGTATCCAGAACTCTCTCAGATGGCCCGTGATATTTTGGCAATTCCTGTATCAGCAGTTGCCTCAGAGGCAATGTTCAGTGTTGGAGGTAGAGTTCTCGATCAATTTCATAGTGTCCTTACGCCACAAAACATCGAGGCTTTGATATGCAGCGGTGACTGGTTGTTTGGAATAGGAGGTAACTAATTTTCATGATTAACTATTACCTTTATTTTATATTTTGTACTAGATTTGGTAATAGCTATTGTTCAAATACAGTTGATTGTATGGAGATGAAGACTGATGACATTGTTAAGGATATTCTGAGAGTGGATGCTTCCAATGATGCTTCTCATGGTTCTAATGATTTTGGTTTGTAGACATAGGTATATTTAATTGATGAGTTCCTTTTTTTTTTTTGTTGTTTTTGCTGTTGCTGTTGTGTTCTATGGTGCCCGGATATGGCATATATTGCCCATTTTGAAGTATCCGTGCATCATAGTTTGTGTCATTTGGTTTCTTTTTTGAAGCATCTAATATAATGATTTTCTGTTCTATTTTTTCCCCCTGTTTATGCAGCCTGATTTGAAGAGTTTGGAGATGGCTCAGATTGGGTGCGTTTATTTGGTATTAATTAATTTTTTAGATAGTTGGTATGTCATTTTTTTTCTTGAGACTGGAGATATGTTTATATATTTTTCCCTTTTTGAGATGGATCATACTCTCTCTCTCTCAGATGGATAATATATTTTAACATTATAAAGAATTTGAAGATTCACTCAAACAAAAGATAGAAGTTTAAAACAAACAATTCACCTTACATGCTCTCTGCAAAAACTTTAGAGGGCACACATCACTGATTCTCAACTAGTATATTATAGATGCACATGGATCATGATTTTAGTACTTCAGTGACTATGAAGCATGGGTACTTCTAAAATGTTCACGTACCCATACTGGGTACTTACCGGTACACGTACCGGGTATGGATACGGCAAAAAATATATTGGATACTGTCAAATGTACTCAGTATGTTTTGACTTTGTGGGTACGGGATAAGTACGTTCCCGATACTTTTGTGAGATGTTTTTTTTTTTTTTTGTAAAAACTTTTGTAAGAGTTTGAAAAGGCTAAAAATATAATTTTTAACTTTAGCCCTAACCCCTCTCGATGAACTTAAAAAGAGAAAGGTTTTAGCCTTAACCCATTTCCAATCCCCTCGTTTCCAATGGAAAAAATAAGATAAAATGAAAAAAGGGAAGAAGAAGAAGAAAAGAATGCTGGATTATGAAATATAAAAAATAATATTACTGTTGCTCTTTTTTTTTTCATTAGGTTGAATTTATAATTGTATTAAGTAATTGTTGGCTTGTTGAATTTAAAAATTCTAACCTATTTTAATTATTAGCATATTGTATTATTAAAATTCTAAAAAAATATAATTATTTAATGGACGTACCTCAGCCGTATCCGTATCCTGTTTTTTAAGGATTTTGCCGTATTGGCGGACCCGTACCGTACCCGTATCGGTACCCGTATCAATTCCCATGCTTCATAGTTTAGGGAAATCGAACCCATTGACCCATACCCAATGCTGCTGACAAAATAGGCTTCAGAGTTATCATTTCTGATTTTTAAGTTCATAGTCTATCTGTTTTTAGATGCCTTTCTTTGTTGAATATGTTTTAGATCACAAAAAAGGTGGGACCCTGTTTTATCAATCTTGTTGCTTCTTGTGGCTGCATATTTTGCTGGAACATATTATCTCCTTTTTCTGAATCCTCTGTAGGAATTGAAACAAACTTAGAGAAGATCAAGTTTATGATGGTTCCAAGTACCTTGAGAAATTTTCTCTTGCGAGTGGACTCAAGTGCAGTCCAGCACTATGTTGCCCAATCGGTGCCTCTTGATCAGTGTAATCTCTTCACTCGCTAAACCCTCGTGGTCTGGGAACAGGCCAAATGTGTCACGCATGTAACTTTTACTAACTGTTGGATTGATCTGAAAAGTGACTAACTGAACTTTAGGATTGTTAAATCAAGGGTTAAGATAATTGAGCAAGGCCAACCCTTGTCCACGATGAGAACTTTCAATCCCCAATAGGGATGCATGTAGTGGGTTTTACGAGCTGGACCACATATGAATTGGATGCAGTCAACAGACTTCTTTCAAAATAAACGTGGAAATACCTGAATTCAACAATTTCTCCATTTAAATTAATAGTTTATTAAAAAGCAAGTGATAAAAACCTTGAAAATTATCCTGGAACTCCCTCGTATAAGAAAAATTTGTTAGTGTAGAATAAAATGAAACATGAAATTATTTTGAAACTAACTAAATAGGGAGAATGATCTGTATATACACACACAACAGTTTAATAATAATAATTTTGGTGACAATACTAGCAAGTAACAGCGACAATAATAATACTGGAAAGAAAGGAGAGAATCTGATGAAAAAATATGGAAAGAATTCTTGAAAGAGGAAGCTCTTCATGCTATAGATCTCATATTATATAACATAAATATCTGAAACGACCTTATGATTCACTGATCTCTACTTCCTTTTTTGTTTTCTGTTTTGCTAGTTGTCCTATCTTGCAAGGCTTTTCTGCTTCTGTGGTCGAACTCTTGTCTTCCCCATGATTGGAAAGGTGCCCAAGCGTTCACTTATCTTTGCTGCCCTTCAAAAGCCTACTTTAGTACTTAGTACTCGTCAATGTTGCTGGTGATTTACACTATCGTTGAAGTTTATTCAATTTCCAGTATGAGATATATATTGATTGTATGGACTCTTTTCTCATTCTCTAATCCTCACACAGGCAAGAAGGGAATAAATGTGGGTCTATCATCTCAACCATCTGAACGCTTACCTGACATATTTGTATGTGCATTTTCGGTAGATATTACCTGCTGATCTTAAGATTAAGGGTTTTGACCAATAATTTTGCAAGGTTTATATTTCAGATTATAATAGATCCGTTGGATCGCGAATTTCCTTTCCTCCTATCTAAACTTGCTACCATTCCATCATGGGTGATGCTAAGTCTGAGGGTAGTATGGTGTGCAAAATATCAATCTCATCACATCGTTCTAACCCTCTCTTATCTATCACTCTTTTAAATAATGGTTGAATGAGTGTCGTATTTTGGATTATGTGCAAAATAGTAAACCCATCAAGGTTCTTAGTTTAATGATTTTAAAAGGTGGTGGTGGTGTATTATTATGGATTTCAATCATGGTTGAATGACCGTCAAATTTTGAATTGTGTGAAATATCAACACCAGCTAATCATTCAACCCCTTGATTTGTGGCTCTTAATTTTAGTGGTTTTAAAAGGCATCATTTATATTTTTATTTTTGTTTGTTTGTTTATTTATATTGTGGGATTTCAATCCTCGAGTGGCAATTCATGGGAGGGGGCTGAGCATATGCGAGGGAAAGGAGGAAGGGGGTGGGGTATGTAAGTGCATCATGGTTTGGTCAGGTGGCTTCAAATACTAGTCACCTGTTTGGACATCCATGTAGGGCTGGCCTTGGGCTCCACCAATCATGTTGGAGGTGGGTGATTAAAATATCTGGGTGCGACCGACGCCCATATAGAATTTCTAGTCCCATCATATCATCTAACCACTGTACCAAGCGCAAGGACGGGATTAGAACTGCATAAGCCATTATTTTAGGACTTGTTTCTGTTATCTGAAGAATTCCTACTTTGTGGAAAAAGCTCCAATTTTTCCCTGCTGCATCACTTTCGAGTGGTCCGATGGTGTACTTTTTGGTGCAAAACTTCTTTGATTCCTCAAACAATTATTGTCCAACTGGGAAAGGGGATTTAAACAACTTTTCTTCATAGTGTACACAAAATCATCCACTTTCATTATATTTATTCTAGTCCTAGCCTTATTGCCTAAAGCATCTAGAATAACCTGGACAATCTAGAACTTATAATGAAGTATCTTAAGCACATTTACTTTTCCTTTACTCTCATGTTAGCGTGCTAGAGCTTCCTGTCATTTTATCTTACCGGGAATTTTGAACAAAGAACAACAGAAAATCACTCTCATAAAGACCATTCTCATTTTCTACAAGAAATGCTCACAAAATACGCCCTTAAGTTCAGCATTTTTAATTATAATTCCTTTGGTCAAAATCAATGTTAATTAGCCATAGAGACCCAAAGCCACCTCATGCCAAATGATTGAAATACCCTAGATTATTTTACCCAATCCAACTCATGTGATCTGACTCATGTAAATTTACAATGGGATTGCATTTGGCTACACCTAAATTAGTTGTTAATATGATTTTTAACGTATCAAGCCAGGAGTAACAAATGGTCCTATTCAAATGTCATTGCTAGAATCCAAAAAAAAAAAGAAACGAGGAGTCATTACTCTTTTGGATGTTTTCTCTTTCCTAACATCAAATCAAAGGTCTTTTTTCTTAGTGATTTCATTTGGGCTGCCAATCAAATCAATTGACCTTTTTTCCATCTGAATTTCTTATTGGTAGCCTTTTGCCCGTACACGTGGCGGTTGGAATTTTCCATCTCTTTGGCTGCATTCTACCACGCCCAATTTCTAGTGAATCGTGGCGCAAGGAACCTCATTCACAGAATTACAAGTAACCTTTTTCATCTATCATGGGGTCTTCATTGCTTGTTTTTTTCTTAATATGATAATTATCATGGCTGGATCTTGTAATCAATAATTAAAAAAGCGGGTAGAGTAGGATTTAGAGACACCTATATAATTGGAGTGATTTAATTTTTAAAGATTAAGGCCTATTCGTTTCTTAGAGATAAATAATTTCTTAGAAAAGCAATACAGAGTAAATATTAAATGAGTAGGAAAGGTAAATATTGCATAAAGGTGAAATATATTTTCTGATAAACTTTCTATTTTTTTTTTCATAGTGTAAAAACTTGGATGTGAGATGAGAAGTTTCTGACCCGCAAAGTAGCAACTTTACTTAGTTTTACGGAGTATAATTTTTTGACAGTGGGAAAAGTAAAATGTAAAATCTTCTGAACAGTTGTGAGTACTTAGTCACGCTCAGTTTACCTTTTGAAAAACAAGCATTGCTTATAGTGAGAATGTTGACTTCTTATTTGCTAAATTGAGAATGTTAGAAGATACTGATTTATAATAAAGGAACATTCCTAATCCATCAAAGGTTACAAAATATAGAAGATTATGTTGTGTTTTAGTCCTATTTGAAAACTTAAATTGCATTATGGAGTTTATATTTGAATCCTAAGTCTTCTTGTTCTAATGTTAATTTTGAATCAAGTGGACATAGGCCTTATTTGATTGCGTGCTACGGCCCAATTTAGACATACGTCATGTCCAGCATCCATGTTAAAAAAAGGATCATTAGTAATCCCAAGCCATGGATTACAGTTTAACTCACAAGAAAAATCGAGCCATGTTTATGGTTTTAGCAGGAATATAATTGAATGTGGCCCATAGGTAGGTGGATAAAAATTCACGAATTTAACTGATTCAGGGCCAGCCCAAGATAGCTTTGGATGGAAATTATATAAATAAATTTGCAATATTTCATTTTTTTTTGTTTATGTTTTTTTTATTATTTTAATCAAGCCTGGGAGAACTGAGACCTCTTATTCTTCTGAAGAGGTAGGCCTCAGGTAAGGAAAGAAGACATCAAGTACTGTACGACAGTCCGGCAGAGAGGAAAGGTGAGTGAGTGTCCATATTCAAACCAAGGGCAACCTAGTACCACTGGGTTATAAGAAGAGGCCGTTCTTGGGTTTTGATAATTCATTGAAATGTGGTGGGTTTGTGTGATTACAAACCAATTAATTAAGTTGGACTAATGTAATCTTTACTACACACGAATTCTTTAATAAAATTTTTAAAAGCTTATTGCCTGAGAACTATTCTCGAAAACTCGGTACTTTTAGATCATCAGGTCAAGAATTTTATTTTAAGAGAATGTTAACGATCCACAATCAGAAAATATGAATGATCCACAGGACCGCAAGCAAGCCACGTAGTAGTACGAGACTCATCTCAGAGAGAGAGAGAGAGAGAGAGAGAGGCCCACTGCAGAAAAGCCTTGGCCTACACTGTTGCAGAGCTTTCCACAGCCACTCAAATGGTACCAAATATCCGTGAGTCATTTCAATTGGCCCTGATGGAAGTGATGGTACTTGTCTCTTAATGTGGCCCACTATTCAATTGTGATGCACGTGGCTCGAAGCTTGTGGCTTGAAGACAGAAGACCTTTTGGTTTTTTCGCAAATTTAAGACAGAAGACATGTTTTTCTTTTGGTAAAGCAAGGACAGAAGACTTGGAGAACTCAAGGGCACGTTTGTGTGCAGCCGTAGACTTTTCTCATGCTGGAAATGCCCTCCGTCGCAGGTAAGTAAAAAATGTTTTTTCCACCTTTTATAACAGGTGGTTTCTCCCTCCCTCACAGGTAAGAAAAAAAAATTTTCCAACTTTTATAACAGGTGGTTTCTTACCGAGAACTCATATAATTAAGGATTTTACACCAGTGTCAATCTTTGAGAAAAAGTGGCAACAGTATGTAAATCCATATAGCTAAAGATTCCAGATAACATGGGACAAGGTTAGACGACTTAGACCCAGCAAAATTCTCGAAACCAAGGATTTCTGTTGGTGCAAATTTTCAAAGATTTATAATTTTCAATTGTTAGTATTTCTAATTCTTAGGAAAAAAACTTGTGACATATCTATGAGGATATTTACAGTTCTCACTACATGAAACTATGAACAACGCGTTTCATAAGCGTAAATCATTGCTTTAAATTTTGACTTTGCTTGAAAATGAATTGCAAAATCTTAGTCCGTTGTATAAGAAAGTTGGAAAACAAAAAAAACTTTTGTTGTCTTTAAGAAAAGAATTTGGTGGCACAATTGTTCCTAACTTATCTATTGTCTTCTAACGAAGATCATTTAAATTCTTCAAATCTTATCATGCATCCTAAGGGCCTGTTTGGATGCAAATGAAACTAGAAGAAAGTAATATTAATGTAGAATATAATATTTTATTTTTAAAAATAAAATAATTTTGCACATTTGGTAACCCCAAAAAAATACTAAAAGAAGATTGTTTTTTTCAAAAAGCTCAATATTTTTTCCTTCAACTCTCCCATGTAAAAACTTTTTACAATATAAAAATCTTTCAAAAATGAAAATTACAAAGTGATACAGTAAAGTAAAGACTTTACTTCACTAAACCAATCATGATGTATTTGTATACAAATATGGTAAAATAAAGTAAGGGTAAATGTCATATCATGGTAAATATGGGGTAAAGTAAAAATTAGATAAAATATATGGTGAAGTAAAGTAGTAGGAAATGGTAAAGCAGTTTCTTTTTGTTTGACTTTATTTTATCACATTTTACCATAGTTCTAATATGGTAAATAAAAAGTAATTGGTGATAAAGTGACCTGTTTACATGTGTGGTAAAGTAAAATAAAGATTAATATTATATTATGGTAAAAAGGTGTGATAAAATAAGTCAGATAAAGTGGTAGAATAAAGTAAGTACTTTACTTCACTAAATCTATCATGATGTGTTTATTTACACATATGGTAAAGTAAAGGTAAATATCACATCAAAGTAAAGATTAGGTAAAGTAAAGTAAAAATTAGATAAAATATATGGTAAAGTAAATTGGGAGGGAATGGTAAAGTAGTTTCTTTTTATTTGACTTAACTTTATCACATTGTACTGTAGGTTTTTTGGGTAAATTAATGAAAAGTGACTTGTAATAAAATAACATGTTTACATGTATAGTAAAGTAAAAATAAAGATTAATATCACATCATCATAAAAGGTGAGGTAAAATACGGTAAGGTAAAATAAGTCTAACAAAGCAGTAGAGTAAAGTAAAGACTTTACTTCACCAAATCTATTATGATTTATTTGTTTACATATATGATAAAGTAAAGAAAGATAAATGTCATATCATGGTAAAGATGAGGTAAAGTAAATTAAAGTAAAGTGGGAGGGAATGGTAAAGTAGTTTTTTTATTTATCGTTACTTTATCACATTTTTACCGTAGTTTTATATGGTAAATAGAAAGTGACTTTATGATAAAGTGACTTGTTTACATATGTGGTAAAACAAAATAAAGATTGATATCGTATCATGGTCGAAAATGAGGTAAAATTAGGTGAGATGAAGTATATGGTAAAGTAAAGTGGAAAAGAGAGTTATAAAGTTATTGTTTTTATATTTACTTTACTTTACTGCATTTTGCCATGATTTTACATGATAAAAGAAAAACAGCTTATGGTAAAAAAATGTGGTAGTTGAACTTTACTTTACTACACTACTTTTTTATCCAGATTTTGTAAATTACATATAAATTAAAGTACTTAATAAGAAATTGTTCTAAGCATAAACTTTACTTTAATTGTAGCACCTTCCAAACAACTAAATTTTAAATATGTAATATTACTAAAAAATGGCAAAACAACAAAAATATTATAATATTTTAATATTACGCTATTCTATTTTATACTATTTTATTCTTACAATATTTTAATCTATAAATATTTTATTTTGTAATCATCCAAATGAGCCCTAAAGGTAGGTCTTATGTTTACAATTTCAAAGAAGGTGGCTCGGTTCTATTATTCCTAAAGTGAGTCACATGGTTACCAGCACAAAAGTGGGCCCATATTTTAATTCCTATAATAGTGAAACCACATAGTAAATCCTATAAATGTGAGGGCCATGTTCTAATTTTAAAAGGTGGACATCATGTTGCAATTTCTAACGGCGGATCCAGTATCTACAGTTATAAAAATATGCATATACTTTGTAATTCCAAAGGTAGGTCACATGGTTACAACCACAAAAGATGGATGCAGATTGTAAATCCTATGAATGTGGGTCCCAAATTAATTTCTAAAAGTACGTACCACATAATTACTAAAGGTGAGATTCCTATTCACCACATTTACTAAAAAAGCGTGGCTCAACATTATAATTTTTGTAAAGGTGGGCCCACATTGTAAATCCTACAAATATAGGACCTATGTTCTAATTATTAAGATGGGTACTGCATTATAATTTTTACAAGTGGGGCCCATGTACAACAACAATAGAGTGCGACAAATAATAAAAAGTAGCACCTACGTTGTAAATCATTTGATACGTTTGCTATCCTTGAAACAAAACTTTTATACTATTATCAACTACCAAATAAGTCTCGTACAACATATTCACATTAGAGTGTTTAATATAATGCTAACAAATAAGTTCTGCATAGTATAATCTTAGCACAATTTAATTTGAACACAGTATTAAAACCAAATGAGAAGGATGCCAAATGAGCGCTTAGTTGCTAAATATGATTTATGTTTTTTTTTTTTTTGCTAATATACTGCTCTATCATACATAAGACAAAAAAAAAAAAAAAAAAGGCATAGGAAAGGGACTCATTTATTCACTTCTTTTACTTGAATATATCATACACATGTGTGCCTAAAAGGGCTAGTGTGTAATAATACTATGTGATGCACATCCTGCATGATCACCGTGCACACAGGGGTTGTAACTGATCCACTTTGGAGGATCCATATTCTAATAAAGAATTGGACAGTTTTTGCACAACGTAGACTTCATAGACTAATATAATTGTTCTGCCTTTTAGTTTTAACAAAAGCCCCATATTAAATTTATATAAAAGATTAATATTTATATTGATTTTTATAAGGAATTTTGCTTGAGGTATTTAGGCAGAAAGTTTCAAGTAAAATTAATGAAAAAAGTGTTAAACTGAAAAAAAAAAAAAAGATGCTGTAAAAATGTCCAGCATAAAAAATTTCAACACAATAGCTTTCATATTCTAGGTTCGTTTGACATCTAAATCTGTCGGCAACTGGAGCTAGAAGACAGGGTCCCGTTTTTGTACTCATTTCATTGGCAATCTCGTGTAAAGCAAGTCTCCCGGATTTCCTTTTCTTTGAAAATAAGAAAAGTGTGATCCTCACGCCTACTGAAGTTTCGGTACTACCAACACTCGCTATATATTTTCACAAGTGGAAACTAGTCTACCCCAGAAGGCATGGGAATTCTATTCCTCTCCGTTTTCCTCACCTTTTCATCTTCCATTATCTTATCACTCTCTCTCAGACTTGTATCTCAAGCAGTGGCTTCTCTTTTCAGAACCCATCTCAAATGGACATCATCTGTACCACTTCCACGCTTGTTTCAAACAACCCACAAAGAGACCAAAGACCATAACCCCTTGGAAAATGGTGGCATCAACAAAACGTTCAAGTCAGGTGAAAAAGTGGAGTGTGCAATCTGTCTCTGCGCAGTTGAAGAAGGTGAAGAGATGAGAGAGTTGAAATGCCACCATCCCTTTCACATGGACTGTTTGGATAGATGGCTTGCGTTCGATAGACACCACACATGCCCCCTTTGCCGGGGAGCTCTGAAAGCTGAAGAACATGAACGAGTCCTCTTCTTTTCATTTTCTTCTTTCGAAAAGACTAGCGTACATAGCACATGGTGGCTAAGATGATTCAATTGCAAGCCATTGAAATGAAGAGGTGGGTCAATATGAAGATTGTTGCTGAACTATAGCAACTATAGCCACTGAATTGAAGACTTCTCTGCCATGGTTTTTGTTGTTGATGTTGTTGTTTTTGTTGTTTTTTTTTTTTTATAGACTGTAGATGGAATGAAGTTAATTTGGGTTTTGGGTAGCATTTCTAAAGCAGTTGGGAACATGTCAACGCAAATATTAATATGTATGATGTGATTTCTCAAGTTTCAAGAAAACCAACAACTTGTGGGAGCATATATGGAACACGGTTTCTTGGAACGTACTCCAGTGCTGTAAATATTCCAATGTTTTAGCGTCTGATGTTTTTTTTTTTTTTCTTTTTTTGGTTTTGTTTGGTTGTAAGAAAAGGTGCATGTAATGACAGGCGTACGAATAAGCATCAACGTGTGTAACCTGACACACATGTCGGTTGCAAATTTTGTGAGTCTGGATGGTGCCCAGATTTTCCTCCGCACCCTTTGGGCTCGTCTATTAAATGACGGAATTCGCTATTTAAAAGTAACGAAAATTTTCAGTAAGCTTATTCAGTTTTGTTTTTTTAATTCAAAAATGCCTAAATTAACCCCATCCATTTTTCTCCCCACTTACCCCTCCTCTCTTCCTCACCTACCCCTCCGGCTACTGTCAGCAGCTCCGAGGAAGGAAACCGCCTCCCCTCCCTCTCCCTCCCCTCTCTCTTCCTTAGCTCTCCTCTCCTCTCCTCTCCCTATTCTAAATATCCTTTATGTTTAGCCCTGCGAGGCCGAACATTATACTATTGGGCTGAACAAAAAGAAAATCATTAGGCAAATCTTCGCCAAATGGTGGGGTAAGGAAAAGAGAGAAGAAGAGGGAGAAAGATGAAGAGGAAGACGGAGGGGAGAAAGAGGAAGAGTCTAGCGGCATCCACAATTGTGGCTGGGAGTGGGAGGTGGGGAAGATTGGTTGTGGGGGTGGGGGTGGGGAGTTCATAGAACAGGTCCCTAAATGAAGATTGAGTCTTGCAGACTTTCCTAGCCCTCTGCTTGGTTAGTTTGCTCTTTTTTTTTTTTTTCTGTTGGTACTAGCGGTGGCAAAACCTTAATTAAGCAATGAATCCAACCCGCACCTAACCTGCATCCAACCTACAACTAATATGGGCCGGATGTAGGTCAGTAACTCTTGACTCATAGGTGGGTTCAGACAGTTTAATAAATGGGTTGAACAGTGGTTAAGCCACAACCCAAAAAGGTTAAATAGGTAAGGATCAAAATTTATTAAAAAACCAAGCAAGAGCACTACACAAAGAGATAGCAAAGACCTCAACAAAATAGCCATAACAAACCTAAAAGTATAAGAGCATTATTCCAATGTCAAAACACCAACAAATTACCCAGTCACAGCAGTAAATGGGTTGGCTCTATCACCCTCTTGCCCAAATCCACCACGTAATTAGCAGCTCTACCCACATGATGAAAGAGCATAGGGAGATAAGAGATAAGGGATTTAGGTAGTGTTTGGTTTGCTTGAATGGGGGTTGAAATGGAATGACCATGCTGTCGAAATGCCTGTTCTTGTGTTTGATACATTTACATGAGGAAATGGTTATTCCATTGGTGGGGGGGTGGGAAGGAATAATCATTTCATTCCAAACTCATTTTTTATTGAGATAAAATTGCCCTCACCCATTACCACTGTGACTCACCTACTGCCACCACCACCCCCATACCATCGCAACCCACTACCATTGCCACCACCACGACTACTACGCTCCACCACCACCAAAAAATAAAGAAGAAAATGGGGATATTTTGGTAAAATTATTGAATTTTTTTATTTCATTCATGCTTTGATTCCTGATTACTAAATATAAGAATGGGAATAATAATTTCATTTCGCCCACCATTTTAAAGATAAAACCAAACATTTGAATGGAATTACCATTCCTATCTCATTTCATTCCAGATCCATTCCAACCTCTATTCCATTTCAGTTCAAAATCATTCATGTAAACCAAATCTTACCTTAAATTTCTTGAAAGCAATCGAAAAGCTTCCAAAGGGCGGATGGTGGCTTTCATACAACGACATTGGTGACAAATTACTCTCCACATGCACTGAGCCTCTCTGCAAAGATAAATATTTTTTAACTTATAGTAATTTAAAGGTGGGTGACGAATTACTGTCCACATGTACTGAGCCTCTCTACAAAGATAAATATTGTTTAATTTATGGTAATTTAAAGGCAAGTGATTACCGAAAAAAGATGGAACATGGCAGCTGTGGATTATTGCAATATTATACGAGGGGAAATAGGGGACAGTCAAAACTTTTTATAAGCGAAAAGAATGGGATCCTTACACAGCTGCTTTTTTTTTTTTTCTATGACTCAGGATTTGACTTATAAATTTAAAGATTGCACACTCTCTTCTGGATGCGGGACTTTGAGATCATTGGCCTCTAGATGGATTACGTGGTTGACACATTACTCCCCTTAAAATTAAAGTCTGGTGGGGTACCTTTCGTGGAGGCCCGACAAGTGACATCCTCCATTGAATCTAATGTCCCTAAATGATTGATTTCCAGATTCTACTTGTAGAAGGAATAGACAATTATTTTCTAAAAGCATGTGGTGGAGATTGAGGAACCCGTTGTCCCTTTCTCAATATATAGGACATGTAGCATGAAAAATCTGTGTCATCTAATTATCTATCTAAAAATAATTTGACAACGCATAAAAATGAACCATTCGCCTTATTATCTAGACATAGATAAAATAAAATAAAAATAATCTATTGCCATAGTGTTTGTGCCCATTAGTTTTCAACAGCATTTTACTTCCCCTGTGATCAAATTTTTTATATAAATGAAAACCTAATACTTCATTTTCTGCCATTTCAATTTCTATTATTTGGTGCACAGAAAAATTTTCTTTTGGGATGAAATGTGGAAACATTGTCCCAGACGGTAGAAAATAGTCCCTCTCTTGGTTTGGAATATTCTTTTTGCTCAAAAGTACTATTGAGTATGATAACATTAAGAGTTCTTGAATACATCCTAAAGTTTCTAATATTTATAAATAGGTCGTTATGGTTTCAGCATTTATAAATAGGCTCCTGCTTTTACCTTTCATATTCCGAATTAAGTGAATTTGATAAAAAAGAGAAGATGTCATTAGGTTTCTGCTGATTTGCCCATATCTTTATTAACATTAAGAAAATCCTTCTCCTTCATATGATTTTTAAAAATGTTTTTCACTTTAATTTTCTTTTTTTGAAAAAAGCCTACAAAGTTCTTCACAGTAGGCGGCATGCGACATCCTCCCTTTTAACATTAAAAAATAAATATTTTCATCTTTTTTCTTTCTTCACATTGTTGGTTTTTCTGTAATCTAAGAACCACTTTGACATCAGGTTTTTTTTTCTTTTAAAATTATTGTGAGAATGGAGATCAGAAATTGGTTTGAATGTTACTCTCATGGAGCCTTTTTTTTCTCTCTCTGCATAATGGTTCTAATGGTTGGGAAGGTGTGCCTTGTGGATTTTAGAAATAGGCCTTCTCTCTACATAATAGTTTTCATAAATTTATGTTTTTACAGTCTATTTTTTGTATTAGTTATCTCCATTTTCAAACATTTGAAAAGGTATTTTAAAGATCCCTTCTTTTTTTTTTTTTTTGCAAAAAGGAAAAATTGTATTAATAAGAGTGACAATAATTTAAAAAAAAGTTCAAGATCTCTACTCTTGCACCAACCAATCAGATGAATATATATTATTTAGTGGACATATTAGAATGAATGAAAACATATCAATCATTTGGTTTGCTAAAATGATCCTAAATATAATTAATTCAAAATATAGTTTGAGCTCGTGCTGATGATTGAAAAAAGATTAAAGACATCAATCAAAATTAGGAAAAACGAGAGATGAGCAGGTGACACGTATATAGCTTTGAAGCAATTTAACATATTTATTATTCAATCCATTGGGGCCTATTAATAAATATTAGATATCTTAGGAGGGTATATACAAAAATTGTTTAAGGCAAAAGTATCATTTTGATAAAAGTTGAGTAAACTCCTGATGGTAGTTGTTCATTACCATCAAATCTACAAGTTTTGGGATATTAGAGGTATTGAAATGTTAAAGCAAGGTCCTATTTACAAATAAGGAAAGCAAAAGAACCTATTTACAATATTAGAAACCTTATGGGGTAAATGCAAAAAACTCTAGCAATATATCACATAAGATGAACGGCTTCTTAACGTAGTCATAAGCGGTGTTAGTTTTTATCCGTCTGAGTATGATTCGAACCTCAATAAGTACCTTTTTTTACCTGATAATGTATTACCTCACCAAATATCTCCTCCTTTTACCAGAGCGCTAAGGGTCCTAGCCCCCTAAAGCTGAGGTACAAAGAAAAAACAATAAATCACATAAGAATCATTAAGAAAAAATAATAAATCACATAAGAATCATTCTCCCTCTTGAACCATTTTCATTGACAGAGTTGAAAATGAACTTTTAATATAATAAGGATATCTCATAAAGATATTTACAACCTAGCCCCCACAAATCAAAACTGTAAAATTTTAGAATGTTCGAGAGTTCCTCTGTTACCTATGAAACTGTAAACAAGACGAGAACAACTTGAGCATTCCTACCAAATCAGTTTTATTTTCGGGTCAATCCTCACTTCAGTATACCATGCAAACGACACCTTTTCCACCAAATCTACTTATATATGCTGCAATCTCCTTCATCCCTGCATCCATTGACCCCATTCATCAATGTATCATGTTGATTTTTCGAATTCTGGCCAAGACCCAGTTCATGTAGCCATTGGGTTCACCATTTGATCCCTCTAGCACAGACTCTTGTGACAGATTGTAGCCCGAACAAGGCGATGATGAACCAATCGCAGTCAACTATAGATGCAGCATGGCTAGGCCAGATGATGATGAACTTGTGGGCTGTTCTGTTTGCTTGAGCCAGATTGAAGAAGGAGAAGAGATTTGGGAGCTTGCATGTGATCATTTTTTTCATAGAGAGTGCTTGGATACATGGCTTAGATATGGGCGCATGTCATGTCCCCTTTGCAGGGAGCCCCTACCTCGGATCATGGCTGGAAAGCTTGGTTGCGGAGAAGAAGCTGAGATCGAAGAACTCTTTTCTCAGTATTCTATCTTTCTTGGCTACGACTTCTAGCAGTCACTGTAACATCTAGCTCCCACACATGATCTTGGTTTGAATCAAAGTCGACTTGACTCCGGGTGGTTGACTCGACATGTCGATTTGACCAAGGTTTAAACTTGGCCGAGTTACTCGACTCAGACAGGGTTTAGGACCGAGTCCTGAGTTTTGGGAGTTTGTCCTTGTAAATGTAACTCATGATGGTTGCTTTGATGTAAGGATATCTCATCGATCAACTTGCTCTTGTTTGAATGCAGTTAGCAGTTTTCATTAACACAGTTTCATCTGAAATTATGTGGTAGCTTGTAAATGAGTTGAGTTGGTGACTCGACCAACAAACTTTTTCCATTTTTATTTGTTGGGTACTCCGGCCAAGGGGGTGGAGACCCATGATACGCATCAACATAGCCCACAAAAGTGGGGAAAGAGTTGGAGCAAACCATGAGCAGCTTGGTGAGTTATAGGGTTGCTAAGTAAGTAAACGCTGGTTCTCACCTTGGGTTGTTGAGTTAACACTACTCCAGGCTACAATTTGTTAACTCATTCTGGCTTGATCTGCCCCAGCTGAGTCAACATGTCTGAAGGGTTCACTGAGTTTGTTTTGTTTTTTCTTTTTGGTACCAATGGTTCACTGAGTTGAGTGAGTAGAATGAATCTGACCAAGTCTGAGAGTAGCCCCTGTCGCTAGACTTTGTGTCCTTCAACTAGAGTCGAGTTTCGAGGTTTGGAACTTTCACTCATCAATCCCTAGTTTAAGGTAAGTAAACTCATCCAACTCAGTCGATTCATTTTCTGAGTCCACTAACTCATGTGACTGCCAGAGTCTCTAGAATTTTGCGTTTAAAACCCTGATGTTTGTAAAGCAAGGGTTGCTATTGTTATGAATCTAAAAATATTATCTTAAATTTAACAAAGAAAAGAAGAGGTCTGGTTGGTTAACCCGGGTAGATAAGCCGGTTAGAATGAGTTACCACATAGATTTTTTGATTTGGTCAAGGTTTTAAAACATTGATCCAAGCCGTATAGATCATTGGATTTGGTGACCCACATGAGGAATGGCTCATTAAAAATATGGTTGCAACTTGAAACGATAGCAAAGTTTGGCACATCCGGATGGACTCTTCATTTGCAAAATACATAGAAACCGAATGCATAAGAATTCATTATGAAATGAGATGGAAGGATTACTACAGAGTTAAAAGGTGAATGATACAACTTGGGAGACATAGATGAGACTTTTTACTTTCCTTCGGTATTAAAGTATAGTAGTATGTTTGGGTCTTCATTTAAGCTCATTTCCCTTCATTTGATTTCCACAAAACGGGAGATTATTCGATGATTATTTTTAGCTATTGACATTTCATTTTTTATTTTTAACTACTTACTGAAATACAATCTTACGTGTTCAAATACGTAAAACAAGTATGGAGCTATGTGTGTCCTTTTCCTTTCTCATGGGACCCTACTTCTTGTGTATTTGGCCTAAATAGCAGTCTCCACTGAATCTAATTAGGTGATTCACTTGGTTTTGCTCGTGATAGATTTGGAACTTGTTTTTTACGATTATTCTTTTGAATTTTTGGCCAATAATTCAGAAAGGTAGGCCTCTCTCAAAACTCAAAAGTGGTCCCATAATAAAGCTCCTTATCCAAACAAACTCTAAAGCAAATCATGTTTATATGGAGTCGTTATACTAACACAGTAACACTATTGATTAGAATCATTGCGCTTGTCCATCTAAAGCCACAGAAGAGGAAACTTGTATTCCTCCTTTTGCAAAATGAAAATCCTGAGGGAGAGTATTGGAGTCGTGTTTCCACATGCTTTAAGGAAAAGTTTTTCAAAGTAAACCAAATTTTGGTGATATTCGTGTTGCACCGAATAACCACTCAATAGTATATGGAAGAAATGAACGTTCTGCAGAAAACTTCCACAAACGTGCCCTTAAGTTGAACATATTTTTTCAAATGTATGTTCTTCCTTTAAGGCACTGTCGACCTTGAAGTTCTGAAATTTGCAATTCACACATTCATTCCTGATTGCAACTCAGGCAGGGGGCCCTAACCCAACCCCAAACAAAAATTTACATATGGGTCAACCCGATATGACCCAGATCTGAACCATAGTGCCCATGGGCGTACTACGTGGGCTTGCCCAGATATTCCAGAAACTACATAGGTGTCAGAGATTTTCAGTTTCTTTTTATATTGGCTCTGCCCTTGGTAAGGCCCTCATTTAAGTTAACTTTGGTTGATTTAGGTAAGCTCCAGTACCCGAATTTAAACCTAAGAATGCTTTTCAAAAGGGTATAAGATGTAGAATATGGATAATTTGTTAATATATGCATATTGCATCTACTATTATTAGTAATACGTGTATATATATAACCCAGGTGCCCGAGGCCCCAACTGATCAAAATAAACAATGACGAATCTGATTTTCCCTTCTGGTTGAGTCATGCCATGTAGGTTCTGGTTAGGCCCAGCCCAAGTTCCACCTTTGGCGGATGACTAGCATCTCTAGATAATTTTTATTTTTAAGTGTTTTTTGAGGTACCCCAGCCTATAGGGCTTAGAAGTCCTACAAGTGTTTTACTCCAATGGTGTTTAAATACAAGATACATGATATGGATACCATGTGGTCCATCAAAGACATCCACCAAAATACAGTTCGTTAATATTATTAGAGTGTCCTTTCGAAAGAAATGAAAATATTTGTTAATTATGGTATCAATGAAAGTACATGTCTTGTCTCCATTTTTGGACATTTCAATGCCAATAGCATTTTTTTTTCTATCCATCTTGTTTGTATTTTCCCAAATTCAGAAAAAGATAACTTCACTTTCAGGGCCTGCCGTGTAATGAATCAGCACATACAGGTGGAGGTTTTGTCGAGTAGGTGTTAGGTTTATGTCTTGTATTCCGGTTTAACCGGATGAGTCACTGGGTTAGCCAGGGACTGGTTTAAGGTTAAGGGTATTTTGGTACTTGTATCGGGGCTTTCTTGGTGGCCAAGAAAGCGGAGATTATATATATGTATAGTCTGTAATCCTAGATCTTACGGCGGCAGTTGCCCGTGGTGTTCCCACACCACGTAGGAGAGATGATGTGAGAGTGTGGGAATCTCTTGTATGCTTTACTTGTCATAGTGAAGATGTTCGTCCTCCTGTGCCCGTGGATGTAGCCCTATTTGGGTGAACCACGTAAATCTCAGTGTCTCTTCTTGTGTGGCTTGTTTCGTGTTGATCTTGTGATTCCGTGGATGTGCACAACGTGTGATGTTAGAAAATCACAACAGTAGGTCATGTCACTGACATGGTAAATGATTACCTAACTTTGCTTGTACCCCGCACAGGTGATCTTCATCAAAATGCTTGTTATCAGCATTAAATCAGTTTAATATGTGATCTCTGACACTAGCAGAAAGCTGAAGTGGTGGTTAGATTCAATAAACTAGCTTTTTCTCCTCCTATCCAGGTGCAGATTGAGGTCCCCGACTGAAGATTGGAACGATTCATCCCATTGAGAGGACCAGCAGACTGACCGACCTTATCCTTATCTGCACTTAAAAGTTTCTCATTAGAAATCCATAACACTAATTCCTTTTGCTTTTATTGATCACTAACTAGTGTTATTCACAATAGTGGCAACCTACCTGTACAATATCGAGCAAAACCGACTCCAAGGTTTTAACGAGAAGCACAAAATAATCTCTTGAGTTCACTCGTGACTCAATCGACTTGACTTCATTTTGTGCAAGGTCCAAGTCAAATTCAGGAGAAGACTAGTATATATTTAGAAAATGTAACAAATTGTGTGGCCTGCATTTGCCATGAGTCTCATGTTGGATTAAGTAGTTGGCATGGGACTGGGTTGATCTCCCTGCGAAAATTTGATCCTAACTCTAAGAGAGTTACGATTGGAATCGAACTCATCATATCTTTGCTAGTTAAGAGATGTGAAATTCTTACAGGGTAGACGTCTAATATTGAAAGAGTGGCTCATCAAGATTATTTATTTGAAGAAGATGGGAATCCTTTGTTTGATCATCCAGAGATCCAAGCATTAATTCGCAGTGAATTTAGATGAGTCTACTACCATTAGAGCACACAAAGGTCCATGACAAGTTCCTGTTCTACACCCATTTGGGATTGGCAAAAATGTCATAAGGATTTTTTTTATTATAATCATTAATACCAGTGAACTGATACATAAGTATGATTTTAAAAATCTTAATTTATTTCTAAATATTCTAAAATCATTTAAAAGAAAAAAAAATGACTCCCGATAGTCTAGATTTTGAATTGGATGAGTTGAGTACGGGTGAAAGTTATCCGACCTTGGTGGATCCTGCACTAGAAATACCACCAGTTTGGAAAAAATTGATAAGCTAGTCTTTCCATCAAGTATAAAGTCTAAACACCAAAGCTGAAGGGTGGAGAGATCCTACAAGGATTATTTGAGTAGTAATCAACTTTAGCCAAAATATACCACTTTTAGCATTGGATTTTGAACATAAAACCTCTAAGGATTAGGTCGTGGCACATGGTAGATGGTGACTCAACTGTGCTGTCTGCCCCACCTCGGCATTGATCTTTTTAAACAAGTGATCATCGTCAAAGTAATTGCCACCATCATTAAATCGAATTTAATGGGTGATCTGGACAAATGCGATAAGCTTCTATCTGAAGCACCAGCACGGCAGCAGTCAGCACCACCATAATCATCTAAGCTGCCTGCCCATCACCAAGCATGCATCATTAATAGAGATAAATGAAGCATCTCTCTCTTTGCTATTACCAACCATCTTTTGTATGGGGAAGAAAGTGAATCACTAATCTCTGCACCGGTCAGGATCCATGTCAAAAATATCAATGATATTTTGAAAATACATTGATGACATCTTTTTTATATACCACGCCTAGGAGTTTAGGATTTAAAAATACGACCTTGTGGTTTCACTACAGATACATCGCTACTCTGCCATTTTAATATCTTTCATATCCCAAAAATTAATAACTTGATAATAATGACCAACCTAAGAAAAGAACTGCCATTCTGTTTTAGAGTGAATGACACTTATCCATTTATGCATACTTAAAAAATGCCATTACTGTGACACTTCAGTTATCTATTTATCTTTTTTGAGGTTTTCACTTCATTGTCTATTCCCTACTTTCTTCCTCTCATATTCAAATGGCCCTCTTTATTTTCCCTTACATAATCGGGTGAGAAGGTGTACATTGGTGAAGTTCTCTACAATCAGCAATTGGCGACGTCCACTTTTCAAACATCAAGGTGAATTTCCTTTTTTTTTTTTTTAAATAGAGACTCTTTTTCATTATAATATATTTGGTGGGAGCAAGCAACCCTATATGTATTTTTTGCAAACCTAGAGTAAGACTAAACCCACTAAATACAACCCAAACCCTACATGTATTAATTTTTACCAGTGCGGAGCCCATTTCTTTACATCTGAATGGATAATAATGACAATCAACACCAGTACATAGTTGAGTGTTGTAGGTGCCTAATTATTGCATACGTACTTAGAGATTGATCCATGAGTCATGGAGTTAAATTACCACTCGCGTACCAATAGTCCAATTTAACCAGGAAAAAAAAAAGAAAGGGAAAGGGAAAGTCTCTCTCTTCCTACTTACTCCATAGAGTAGGTGGGGACCGGAGTCTATTAATTGTGTCTCCTTAATTCAAGTATCAGTGCCGGACCGTATCAGTTGGGCAAATAGCAGATGCAAATGGTTGACCCGACCGTTGTGAAAATTTCAGGTGCTAATGCCACTCATTTGTGGCGCAAAACTACTCATTATAGTTAGAGCCGTAATAGGTAGATAGTGTGTCGGCCAAGTTGTGATGAAAATTGATTGAATCAAATCGAATCAATGATCTGGATGTAAAATAGACCAATAAACTGTTTCAATGAAGATCCGATATGTATCTGTCGATTCAGAATGTTTGGATCAATATAATCTTGGCCAACCTGAACCATGGACTTGTTATATTTAGAAGAGAAGAGCATGTTAAAGAGATGTGATTCCTATAAATTAAATGCACACCTTCAACAGCTACATAAGGTCTTGTGGTTGAGAAAATGTGCAGTGGAATTGCACACATTCCATTATTATTAGGAATACCAAGTGCAACGGATTCTATCACAATATCATAGGGTGGTAGAGTTTGTTTGACAACAGCATTCCACTTTTTAAACTTGTTTGTGGGATGATCATGACAGGATTTTATGCGTTTTGCATAATTTTGTTTCTACAGAAGACATGAATTCTGCACTCTCACTTCGTTAGGATATTTATTTATCAGAAAGAAAAACTCGTTAGGACATTTTAGGTTTTTATTTTTATTTTTATTGGAGATTATATTGAACCCTTTGGGATCAATATAGAACTAAATTGATGAATACCCAACTCCATCAGCTATTTGATTTTTTTTTTCTCAACACTTGAGTAGGTAAGTGATGGAGATTTCTCTCTGTCCCTTGACCTTACCTAAATTCACAACAACTTAAAAACTTGGCTGACCAAGAAAGAAAACCAAATATCAAAGATGATGGGGGAGAACTCATGCATATATAACATGGTGTGGTCATGTGGGCCATATTAAAAGCCATAAGTCCAACAATCTCTTCATAAGAAATTGAAATCTTCTTCTCTCGATGAAAACCAATTTGATTTTTTTTTCTTCTGTAAGGAAATGTGTTTCATTTAACAAATAAATGATACATTGCGTTATTCCGATACTATGTGTGTGGCCATGTATGTACCACCTAGAAAATAGTAATTGCTTATTAGAATTGGATAACTCTTAGGCCGAAGGCTAAAGGTCCGAATGTTGGGATGCCGTGAGATACCCTAGGTCATAAAAAAAAAAGTTGCACCGAAAATTAGTACAATTTTTCTCTCTATCATTAAAGACTCTTATTGTACAAACACACCCATTTTCTGTGGAATTAGAAATCCCTGTGAATCGGGTTCCTAACTATCAAACTCAAAATTGTTAGAAGAAAAAACTCACATTAGTAAAGAGCTCCATTTTCTTTCTATGTAATATAATTTCATTCTTAGAATCTGAGTAGGTCCTCAACCACATGAGCCAGAGATTGCTGTCTAATTCTCACTGGTTTAGAGATCATGTTAACGAGCCAAGAGAGCTTGGCTCAGTTAGATTAGGCTCACTTTCTAGTTCGGAAAATGCGCTAATCGACCCAAACATGAGCTAGCTTGATTACCTTACAAGCAAAGCTATTGGACCCTATGTCAGACTGAATGAAGAGCTATTGTCATTTCCAACATTTAAATAGAAAATTAGAATTTACAAGTCAAAACTATTAGAGCTGAACTCAGACTGAGACTTGGGCTTGACACTTTTCACTTGGTCTGGGCATAGACATTGCATGTAGGCACACTGGGCTGGGCAAGACGCAACTCTGTTGCCTGATTTAAAATGGGCTGGGCTTTCACACATCTGGGCCCTATTAAACCAGGGTCTATTAAAATATCACTCAAGACCGGATAATGGCAGTGGAAGCTCAGGCTTTCCCCAATACCCGAAGGGCCAGATTTCCCTAAGAGCAAATTTTTCTAGTCAACGGTGGTTGGCCCGGTGACTCCTGCCGCATTACATCAACCATCAAGATCATCAAACCATGGGACCTACAATCATCAAGATGTTCCCCATAACCATCTGTACAATTCTTTTTTGCGTTGTGCTTGCAGGCCTAATGTGTTGGGAGCTTTGAGATAGGATAGACAAAACCAAGGCCCATGGTCGATGTTTGATTACTTGCAACCTCATCGCACCTCAGAAGATTCTTACCGGGAAACTTCGAGGCCTCAAAAGCATCACTACCGTGGCAAAGAAACGGATGCCCCACTTCTAGGTTGGCTTTACAGGCTTGACCATCAATGTATAGGACCGGTGTTACCATTCTTGAAAATAAATCATTTTAGCATGTGCATAATACATATATATATATATATATATAGGGCTTTGATCCTGTGCAAACTGTTTTCATGTACCTATTGTGAGATTTTTTTATGGGGCCTACTTTGCGTGTCATTTGGAGATAGGATTAAGGAGATGTAAAGATTTATGTGGGACCATCCCAAATATCAAGTTTGGCCCCAATCACATATCCCTAACATTTTCACTCGTTGCCCATAAATTCAATCAATTCGGATTGGTGCACAATCGATCCAACGGTCCAGTAAAGTTTGATTCGACAGAAACTTGGAACGTGTGACTATCAGTGGAGTCCTTATGTATTACAATATTTGGATTGAGAGATAAATGTGCTCTACCTAGAATTCTCATTAAAAAATGGTGGAAACTAGTTCTTATAGAATTGTTTTTCATATATATGTGCAAAAATACAAAAAACGGCCTTACGAAAGTCCATCAGATTTATGATCAAGCCCTCACTGTAGTCTGTTAAGGGCCAGTTCATTTGCAAGAATTGTAAGAATTCTTGTTTGTGAAGAATTTTTAGAATTCTCCAAATATTATCTTCCAAATGAAATTTCAAATACTAAAGTACAATCTAAAATTCAAAAAGATGAAATTATGAGAAATCAAAAGATGCAATGTGATATTTTAGATAGATTAAGTTTTAGAATTCTAGCACAAATAATTTTTAGAATTCTAGCGCCTAATACAACATTTAGAATGCTCCAACATCCGTCTAACATCGTAGTTAGAAATTTCCAACACCCACAATTCTCATACCTCAAAAGATGAAAAAAAAAACAAGCACACGCACAAGCACACGCACACACATGTATTTCACACTGCAAACATGATTTGGGATCTAGTCATCCAGCCCTTTGGACCCAAATGAATGTCCAGGCATGCCTAATAGACTGGGCCTGGGTGGGACCGGGGCGGACTTTGGCCCATAGAGAGCAATTCCAGTTTCCGAAGAGACAATATCAGGCTCAGATATCCACCTGCCCAAAAGCAAATGCCAAAAGATATTTCTTGTGTTTGGAATTTCACTTGGATTGGATATGGATGGATAGTATTGCTGTTCACTCTAAACATCTCTTCTTCAAGCTTCAAAGTCTCCAAACACCTTTCCCTCTAATCTCCATTTTAGCTTTTGAGACACAGATTGAGACTTGGAAAGAGAAACATGGAAACCCATTGTGGAGTTGGGTTGTCTGTGATAAACCCCACTGACCTTACAAACCCATATCACCTTCCCCTCAGAATCTCTCTTTTCCCTCATTTTCATAGACTCCCAAGAAAATCTCATAGAGTTTCAGTCAGCAGAAGCTCTCTCTCTGGTGGGATATGATGCTTTCTCCCACTTGTTTCATTTCTTTTCCTTCTCCAACTTTTAGTTTGATTTGCTGTTATTGAGATTCTTAGAATTGTTTGCTTGGAGTTTTATCCCCAGTTGTTTCTTATGCATTTTAGAGAACTCTGGAATTGGAATTGATTTTGGTAGGATTTGTAACATTTTATGTAGAATTGTATAAGAAGAGTGAGAGAGATGACAACTATGGGATTGTGGCTTTCAATGCACATGGACATTGCCCAATGGAGCTTGAGAATTTATGGGGTTCTTCTTATATGATTGAATTAGAGATTTCAAAATCATTCTTGTAGAATTGGGGAAATGCTGAGTTATGTTTGGGTTGAACTGAAGATACCATGGCATTTTATTCAATAGGTTGAATCCCCTTCCAAACATGCTGGGTTCACTTGTTAGTGGGTTTAGGGGTGTTCATGGCCTTGTTTATCAGACCTAAAGTTTTTGGTCCAGACCCACCTCATGTGTCCAATTTTAAGCATATAACGGCCCAGGCATGGCCTATTTAATAACAGGAGCAGGAAGTTGGACTGGGGTACAGCCCATGGACCTAGAAAGAAAGCCCAAATCCAGCCAAATGGCAAGTTGGGCCTGGGTTGTCCCAGTCCATGAACACTTGTATGTAGGATGATGACACTGAGGAGGAGATTTCACCACTATTTTTAAGAGTGTAATCTCGGTTTCTATGTAAACAAACTAAAGAATAATGGGAATTTTGGGAGTACTTTGGTCTAAGTTGGTAATATTTGATTGTTTCCTGTGTGAATGTTGGTGTGCATTTGTAGTTGGTTTCTTGCCCTTTATCTGTTTGTTAAAATGCTGTACTTATTGCTATTTGTTGTATTTTCATTGCTTCACATGTAGACGTCACAGTTGGGCTTTGACAAGAGTATGATCAAATAGTTTTTGGGAGCTACAATCTCTTTTTGTATCATACATTCATACCTCTCTTCGGTTGTGGCAAACTTTAAGTGTGCATTTGGATGTGCCTTAAATCATAATGGATGGAAGATTTTGGTGAATGGACAGTTCCATTTCCTGGTATTTCGAATGAACTGGAACTCAGTAACTGTTTTTGGTCGGATAGTGTTTCCATGCCACCAAAGTCCAAAACCTTACCAGTGCCAGTCAAAGATTCTGATGTGGGGAGAAAAACAATATGCTGAAGGAACTGTTTTCTGATATCTTTGCTGCCTCAAATGCACAAGTAAATTTGTGGCAATTTGGGTTGCATCTGAGTCTGACCACTCTTTTTTCTTAAATGCTATATGCTTCAGGCTGTGTACCTTGAAATAATCAACCTCATTTTTTTCAGGAAGTCAAATTGTAGGAGATGAAGTCATGCAAATTTTTATGAAGGAGAGACAGTTAAATGGGGATTTAATATCAAAGACTTCTGATGCACTTTGGAGAAGAGGTGGCTTTAGTAGTGTGGTTGCAGAAACTAACATAATGGATGAAAATTCGGAGGTCCTTGAGGTATGTTGACCCTTATTGTTTAAGGCTTATCTTCTAATGCTTGAGAAACTACCAAAACCTAGACTTTCTAATGGGAAATGTAAACTAGTAGCAGGCACTAAATTTACAAATTTATTAGGCTGTTTTTGGGTCAAGAATTTATAATGCAATGATTCCATCTTTCTCTGAGTGCTTCAATGTTAAGGCATTTAGGCATTTAGCTGATTTTTTTAGTATTGCAGTATCTGATGGAATTCTATGCTAAAATCTTTTGATTATGCTTGCTTTGATTGGCAGAAGTAGTGTATTGTAATCCATCAGTCCTTGCTCAAATGCGCCTTGAAGTAGCTGTATAAAGAAAACTACTGTTCTGGGTATTTCACTGCATGAAAATGGAAAATCATGATAGTTGGGATACTGTGTTCTACTCCTATGGCCCAAATCTGTTTGTGCCATACCAATATTGATATAGAGAGAAAAATGTCCAAAACCATTATTCCACCCAGTGGTTTGCTTGCTCATCGTGGCATGGAAACACCTGGGGAACAGACAACTTTTTTTTCTGCTTTATAGGAGACTCAAACTTACACTCACACACACTACATGTCCCTAAACAAGCTAAGCAAAAGCCAGGGAAAGGTATTTATCCAATCTCAGCCTAAAGTTCTCTTCTGTTTTTGTTATTTATTTATTTTTTATTTTTTTTAATTACGTGTCTTGAACACACTACGTCAAGGTTACAACAAAGGGCACCTTCCACTGTGCCACAGCTTCTTGTTTAGTTCTCTTGTGGTATTGAGAGGTCAAGATTGTGTATTTCATGTTTATCAAGATCTTTGGGTATAGTGAAATATCCTTGAGATTCTGTCTGATGGCTTTTGGATCATAGAATTTGAATTCATTGATGGCCATTGAGCAATCCTTTACATGCTATTGTTTATAGGTCACAGATGATGACAACTCTGGTGGATTCTTGAAGCTAACCAAGACACAGGAGTGGGTTTCCGGTGACAACATGGCTCCTGTCAATAAGAAGATGGTTGCTAAGGTCAGTATTGTTGAAACAGGAGAAGATTTGCAATTTTTTTAGTTTATTTATTTATCGTTCAGCTCTTTCGATAATTGGCCCCACCTATAGTGATGTTTCTATAACTTTTTAGTAAAAGTTAGGTTTTTAATAATTTTAATAAAGTTGTATGCAAGCATTCAGTGCTTCTTGCACAATTCCTCTTCCATGTGACTTACATGGTCTCAAGAGTGTGGTTCAGCTAGCGTTGTAAAAGAGGGACATAGCTAGCCTCATAATTGGACCAATTTGGGCCTGGCTCTTTTTCCCGTCGGTTGTGGGCCCACCACGCTTCTATTGCGCTAGGGATGCAAATCATGCAATGGGTTTGGCAGTGGCTTCGCTAGGTTCATGTTGGGTATGTGTTTCAAAATTTTAACTCGAGTCACATTTGAGGTGGATTTGTGTTTTGGTTGTGCTTGGTGTGCTCCACCCCATTTTTCTTTCATTTTCATATAGCTTAGTTTTTTACGAAAACTATAGCACAAGTAGTAGCAAGCAGTGGCATTTGACTAAAGGTCATCCGTTCAAGTTCAAAGGGTTACAAGATTATTTATTTTATTTTAAAAACTAATCAGCATGAAACCCACCTGACCTTAAACCATCACAGTCAGGTCTGGTTGGATATGGGGCAGCTCATTTGTCAGTCCCGACAAAAACCTACCTACGCTGCTCCTCATAATTGTGCCAAATGGGCCTGGGCCATGGACCTATGGGTCAGGCGGACAATGAAATCTGTTGTAATTACAACAGCTCTATCTTATGGGGGTACAACGGTTTTGATGGGCACCCACAATGTACAATTTCTTATGATCTATGCTTTATTAGACAGATCAGTAGAGCATGGCATCTGATTGTAACTCTTTTACATGTATGATGACAGAAGTGGCAAAATGATAGTGAAATGAGAAAGAGACTAAACCTTCTCAACTATGATGCGGTATGATATATCATTTTTTGATGATTTTTGTGGATTAAATGTTAGAAGTGAGTTGAATCTCTTGATTTTTTTAGTCATCTATCATCATCGTCAGCATTATTTTGAGATGGTAATTGTATTTCGTGATATGTGTTTCTGTGTGCTGGTTTCTTTTACCCATTCTTCTAGCTGGATGTTGAAGATGATTAATAATTGCAAGCTAAATGAAGTGAGTATCGATGATATTTAGATATTTATCTTGGTTGCATATTGCATATTGTGCCAGAATGAATAATTTGTTCCCATTTCTGCTCAGAGTTGAGGCGTGTTAGCGTGCAATGTTTCTCTGGTGAAAAATGTCCAATTTAACGTCATCTATAACTAGGAAGATGAGGTCCTTGGTCATTTTCTGAGCTTTCTTAGGGAAAATGAGTTCCTAGAGGGAGATTAAGGACACGTTTGTGACATTGCAGATTATTCCTTGTTAGCACGACAAAGCCTCTGATTTTCTGCGCTTGTCATTTTTCTAATGTTTGGCATAGTGCTTTTCCGCTAGGAAAGAGAGGAAAATTTAACTTTCTTTCCTCCTCACGAAAAACAATTTCCTATGGGAGGGGGTAGGAATTGCTTCTCTGAACTGCAGAATTTCAACATCACTCAAATGCATCCTAATGAAAGCAGTTTACTGCTGGCCCAAATAGCCCATGCCCCAGCAGTTTACTGTACCTATATGAAGATAAACAGACAAACATTAACAATCCTTCTTGTTTGCTGTTCTCATTCAAACGGGGTCTCAGGTTCAAAACCTGTTCCATATGGGGCATAATTATGACATTTTTCATGTGACTGGGCCTGGACCAATCCCTTTTTTGAGCCTGGGGGTGGGCTTGTGACTTTAATTTGAATTCTACTACAGTTATGGGTACCATGAACCCAATTCAGGTCCGGAATTGGGTATGGGCCCTTATTAGTACTTAGTGTTTCGGGGTACTACTGGTAATCTGCTAGACACTGTGCCTGACTTGACCCAACCCATTTGCATCCTTGATTGAAAGGAACCTAATAAAATTAATGCAGTGAAAAATAAGCCCTACATATTTCAAGACCTTCCAGGCACAACTTTGTTCATACCATCATGGTAATCATGCCAAAAGATGAGATTCACAAGTAAACTTAGTTGACCTTGATGCAACTAAGCAGTTTTCCTTCTATAGAATATGGGACATCTATTATTATATTTTGGAAATTGCAGGAGATGGATCTACTCAAGATTTCTAAATTCACCTGATTCCTATATTTTGAAAATTACATGACATGCTTGCACAACTACCTGGGTATTTTGGATTTTTATCCTTATTGTGTGATTAGTCTTTGCAGTTGGTACTAGCAAGAGCTCATCGTCAATTACCAATAAAGAACAAATTTTTTTTGGGCATTATGCTTCTCTCTTCTTCCAATCACAATTTAGTTGGAGAACATCATCATCATAGCCTTCTTCCAACTATGTTGGGATCGGCTACATGAATTTTGTTTCTCCATTCCGGCCTATCCTAAGCCAAATCCTCAATTGTCTATCCTTTCTAGTTCCATCTATGGCCTCTTCAGCCTACGTTATCTTGATCTCAACCAAATTTTTTTTATTTTTTAATGGAAGTTTATAATCTTAAGCATTAGAAGCTTAAAGCTCTCTCTCTCTCTCTCTCTCTCTCTCTCTCTCTCTCTCTCTCTCTCTCTCTCTCCAGCTTAAGAGGGAACTCTTGCTTTTGACCACTGGTATTGGAGCTGCTTGCACTGGATACTGTTTAGTAACCTTATCAGTTCAGGTATGACTATCTGTTGCACTGGATACTGTTTAGTAACCTTATCAGTTCAGGTATGTCTATCTGTTCCTAGAGGCAAATGCACAAAATAGGTTGGGTTTTTCTTTTAGGTAATATTTACTTGGAAATTTTAATCACCCAGCCAGTCCAGCTTACAAACTTTCCATATAAGGTGCAATCCAAAATGTTTATACAATGAGCCCTAATTTATGCATTGGAGATATGGCCCTCATTGAAATAGCTGTATTTGTCCATTTTTTTTAACCATCGTTGTCACAGTTGAATCATCCATTAGGGAAGTTATTAGGACATGTTTGATCCTAAGATAGGGCCATGACATAGATTACTAAAATGTGGGTCCTAAATGTACCATTGCTGATCAAACTTTTGCAACCATAGGGCATCATGCAACACCTCTTGCCATGAGTGATTCCTTTCTTAGTACTTTTAGATTAGCTCTCATATAAATATAAATATATATTATTAAAAGGCCTAAAATTAGACTCACAACAACTGAGGCCCATTTTCCAGATGGCTTGTGGACAGACTGGAAATGTGACCATGGGCTTGACAATGGATGCTTCTATCTGTAGAAATATTAGACACTGAATGCTTTCATTTTTAGTGACATAGGTTGTTATTTTCAAATACATGATTGGCATCACATATCTTTAGCCTATTCCACACGGGCACACTTAAATGATACATCAGGTAGGCCACAACCAATTAGCATATGATTCTGATAAGATTCCAATCAGATGGGTCTCAAGTCTCAACTCAACAGGTATATCTTCTGGCTTATAATAGGCCTCTCTTCCTAAGGGAAACTCAAATTTATTTGACTATGGATTTTTGGTTCTTTTTAAACTCCCTTGTTTCCCATTACAGAATCAACCCATCCATTCTGAGGATTAGCCTTCTGGACCAGGCTTTCTTCAAAATGGGTTCAAGCAATGCAAGCACATGTTCCACATCTCTGCATGTTCAGCCAGATGGAAAATGAGTATGGAAAGAGTGGTACATGGAATTGGATAACCTCTTGTAGATTGTATTTTCCGGGTGTAATATATTGGTAAAGAAAATAAATTGTTCTGATGAGTCTAGTCATAAGAAATTACTTAAATGCAATCATTTCACGATTGAATGACTGCAATAAACTGAACAGGCTGCTATCAGTTATGCGGCAGGAGTTCTTTTCAGGTTGGTTGAAGCCTTCATTCTTCTTGTAATCTAGACTATTATTTATCTTAATACTAAAATTTAGCACTATTCTTAATCTAAACTCTGCATATTAATCATTTTCTTTTATCAAAGCACTCACTTGCCGTACAGTTGTCTGTATCTTCAGCTCCTCTATCACCACTCTGATAACCTATCCAACCAAGGAGTTCCTCAGATTTTCATGCAGAAGAAATCAAAGAAGTGGGTCCGACAACTTTTTTCATCTTTAGAATATTCAGTGCAATTTTCATTGTTTATAGTTTGTCTGAAGTTCCTTCTGCACTGAAAATTTGCTTCCATTGAGCAGAATAGGGATAAGAAGTGAAGACCTTCAGAACCTGTTAGAAAGGACGGTGAAGGGTAGCACTGTCGCACTTTCATCTCCAAGGCTTGTTATTCCTGCCGCAATATATGGAGTTTGGGGACTGTCTCACCATTTCTTGGATAACTTCTTTGATTTCCAAGTAATCAGTTGCATGCTTCCTGTTCTCATTGCTACTGTTTTTTCTAGCTGTCACTGTTACTGCCACTCATAATTTTCCTCGAGCTACCTACTTTTATGCTTGCTATTATGTGAGTCGTAATGAACTTTCAGCCCTAGTATTACATTGAAAATGAAGGTAACTGGTTAAAATGAGCTATACATATAGGGCGTGGGGTAATTTCCACATATGGGGCTGTGCAGGGATCTCAGCCCACCTGTTTTATTCTGGGGGTCCCACTTCTTATGGACAGCATGGATCGAAAATCTCGCACTGTTCATGTGTGGGAGTGAGTCCTGTAGGTGAAAACAGTGATAGGGTGTAAAGCTTCACAATTTATTGCTGGACAAAATCCGTACACTAGATATTGTTTCTCACCTTTGAATAATTATAGGATATGGGGTGGAAGTGGCCCAATTGATTCTACAGCCTCTCACCATAATCAGATTATTAATAATATATTACTATTATTGTTTGTTGTTTAATAATATATTACTATTACTATTGTTATTATGATGATCATGTGGGTTATGGGATTCTCTGATTGGGCAATCCTTGCTTATGGATCCTGACAATTGCAATTCGCAACCAAGCTTTCCATGAACCAAAAAAGTGGGGTATTTCCTTAGTTTTACCAAGAAGGCCTAATCATCTTAATATCTTAAGTTCATTCATTTATGCAATTTTTCCTGTATTCACAGCTTGTTCCTGCAATGTTTGGAATGTTTGCCTATAAAGCTGCAGCTCTGGTTCAGGTTTACAGAGACAACGAGGACCTAAGATTAATATTTCCTGATAATGAAGATGATGCAAGCAACTGAAAGTAAGAATTTTCCCGTAACAATCCCTGATTCAGCTCTTTTCCAAGACTTCCAAACGCAGAAATTGCATCTTCGTCCAGAGGGATTACCTGCTAAATCCATGAATATCGATTCTTCTGTCTGGCCAATGCATAAAATATTATAACAAGTTCAGGTGGATGATTCACCGAATGAATGCATGCCTCTTTTGGACAAAATAGTAGACAATCATGCCAACTTCAAATGAGTGCTACAGCCAGGAAGAGTTCTACATGAATAATTTACGATGTGTTCGGATATACTCCAAATCATGTTCTCTTTGAATGTTCCAGCAGAATGGCCTGGAAGAGTCGTCCACTTTACTCTGCATTTTTTGTGACAGAAATAAAAAATTTCTGTTGGAAGTGTGTACTTTCAGAAAAAAGGTATTTGGATTAGTGTGGTTCTAATTTTCATATATTGTTCCAAAATTTGTATCGGTGGTTAGCATTGACAATAATTAAGGATGCACATGGGGCAATGTGGAATTTGGCTTAGGATTGGAATCTGGTCACATTATTATTCCATCTCTCCTTCAAATGGACATCAGCCATCAGCATTCTGCAAACTCATGCCATTTTTGCTTTTGAAAGAGTTAAATATGCATTGCATGCATTTCTAAGAGAGCATGATTCTTATTCTCGTTAGCAAAAAATAAAAGAGCTTGATTCAGCTCCTGAACATGTTGAGTGGAGTTGAGCTTGCTGCTATAATTGGGTGACAGTCTTTGGCTTGTGGTGGGGACGTGGGCTTCCTTTCTGTTTACTGCAACTATGTCCTTGACTTTATTTATTGCTTGGGCCTAAGCTCGCTCTCTCTCTCTCATACTGACTTTTTCCCATATCGTAAGTGGGCCACTCTGATATTGAATCCAAGCAAGCTTGAATCGAGAAGCAAGAATCAGATCAGGTAACGTGTGACACAAGATGTACATGTTCTTGGGCCATGAGATCACTGCATCAAGCGTGTGTAGCACTGCAAATCATTAGGCGGTATAACATGTAGTGTTTCAGGGTCTGGAATCAATTTCTCTATACATCAGTTATGGAAAACCTTGTATCATGTAATGCAGACCATGGGATGCTAAGCATGAGTTCCCCGAGCACCAGCCTTCAAACATAAATTGCCAATGATTTTTGCTTAATATTTGGGATTGACCCACCATCCAACATTTTAAAAGGACATTTCCGTGTCTCTATCAATACATAGCTTCATTCAGAAAATGCAGGTGTCAGAAAGAACGGATTTGGTTGCATCTGAAACCACCAGTTCGAAATATTTAGCAGAATGGATCATCATCATCTGTCTCTCTGATTTTAGGTTACAAAATACGGAAATTGCATCCGGGGAGAGTCCTTTCCCGCTTTTTTCTGATCCATATCAATGTTAACGATTAGCAGGGACCATGAGTTAGTGCTGTGAATTGCAAAAAAAAAAAAAAAAAAGTACTCCACAAAACGTGGTTTCTGATTAATAGAGTGCCAAAATAGTCATAACTCTTATAACTTGGAGCACACCCAACGGCTAATTGCAGAGACTGAAAATTTATGGTACCCTGTAATTCAAGATAAGTGAATAATGAATGTACAATAACCACAAGGCAAAAAAACAAAGAGTAACCAGCAGCAAGTTAACAAGAACAACAACAACAACATCTGGAAGCTCCAATCTACACTCCTAGAAACTTGTATAGATAGCTCCGAAGTTGAACAAGTTGAAGCCAGAGCGACTATATGTTTCCAATACAAAATTCAAGAGACGCCGCATACAAATCTACAATATTTCGTACAAGTGCAGTTAGAATGGAGCTGAACTTGTTCTTCGAAGCTGATACTTTGGTACAGGAGCTGGCGCACAGTACAACATTTTCTCCAGTTCCTGTAAAGAGAAGCATATGCCATATCAGGCTTCTTGCAATTATTGGAGTTCTGCAACAATTCAAGATCGTTTTAAACAAAGGTAATGGAGTTGAGCATTGTTGTTTAATGGCCAACAATTCAACTTGATTTATCCCAATATTTAAGCCAGAGGATGGAAATCCACTCAATGAAGCTATTACAAAAGAAAACCACATTCCACAAGCTAGTTGGAAAACATCCTTTCAATGAACCATTCAGGATGCTATGAGAAAAATAAACCACATTTCACAAGGTAGTTGTCTCTTTTTTCAACTTCAGCCCTAATCATCAATTTTGATTTAGGGTAGAAAAGTTGGAAATATAGTTTCCCACTACATGTTAGATCTGATTTTCAGAGTAACAGCCTGCAACTTCAGGGTGCATCCAAATGCTCTATATATGAATGAAACACATTTTAGTAAACTTAGAAGACCAATTTTATTTTAATTGTTGATTTGCATCAAGGTAAAAGCATGGATGTCTACCCATCACTTTCAGTTGCAACTATTTGATTATTAACATATCTTTTCAGAAATCACAATTGTGAACCATGACACAAATCAATAACAGGTACCTCAGCAGGTGAATGTTTGCAGTGAATAATAAATGATAACACCATCTCATTAGGTGATTCATAACAAATGTACCTCAGGAAGACTAGCATTTCCTCAGTTTGTGGTATGAACTAGTAGTTCCTAATGCTCCAAACAAAATAAATAAATAAACAAAAAATAGTGCAACATAAAAATGTAAACTTGTTTAGCGTTTAATCATCAATTTCAAATTGCAACTATTTCATTAGTGACATATTTTCAGAAATCACAATTGCGAACCAAGAAGCCAACCGGTAACAGGTACCTCAGCAGGTGAGATTAAAATGCCTGAAAAGATGTTTGCAATGAATAATAAATGATAAAATCATTAGGTGATACATATCATATGTATCAGCCTCAGGAAGATTTGCATTTCCTCAATTTGTAGTATGAACTGCTAGTTCCTTGTGCTCCAAAAAAAACAAAAAAAAAATTAGTGCAATATAATATGGGTAACTTTTATAGCTTGTAAACCCTTTCACTGGTCTGGAGTTAAGCCAACTAAACAGTACAAGACCTTATGCACTGACTTCCACCAAATATGCACAATAGAAAAGGATATCCATCCTGCTAAAAATCGAACTTGGCTGAAAGTTAGCACACATCCAAATACACCAAGATCAATGATGCTTCCCACAGAAAGAAACTAACTGTATCAGAAATGCACTGAACTGCCACAAGAATAAGAACTCACACTTAAGTAATAACACAAAAATTGATGAGGAAAAAATCAGGTAACAGTAAGATCCTTCTTAAGATCCCTATCTCTCCATCACAATTAAATCCCACAGAAGAAAAATGAGTAGCTGGCAGTCTCTTACTTCGAAGAACTTAATGCTATTCAAGTTACTCCAAGTTGCAATTCATTTGAATATTTTGGCACTGAACTCCGCTAGTTTTTGCTGTCGGTCCCAAGCACGGGTAAAGGAGGGTTGCATTAAGTAGGTTGATAGTCAAAATAAAACTTTGTCACAACCCAAAGAAGAATTCTGAGTGGAGAAACAAACTTCATGTAGCCGACCCCAACATGGTTGGGATAAGGCTTTGATGATGATGATGATGATTTTGGCAGGAATGAAATTATCAATTCCACCACACATTTCTGTAGAGATGGACATCAGAAATTGCATTAGATTGGACACACGTGTTCAACTGTTCCACACCCATAACAAAAAATGGGATCTGAGTAGAAATAATGATAAGCAGTTCAATTGATCACTTTATTCAACCATTATTGGCTTCTCTTTTTCAGGGCAAGTGATTGGTGGCAGTTCAGTCTGCAGAATTTCTGCCTAACACAAATACCTTTTCAGCCATAATAGAACCTGACCTCAAAAAAGGAGCAGAAGCCAAACCCCACCCATTCTCAGAACTAAATTGACCCTTGCCTTAACATTGGGATACCCATGACAAACATGGATTAAATAGGGAGCACTATCTAACTGAGAAAACTCTTCACCTTCACCATAAATATCCCGAGGAGAGGGATTAAAGGTCCAGGAGAGGGATTAAGGGATGATATGAATTGGATGGCCATAGGCAAAGCATAAATGACTTAGCAGGGCAGCTATTATTGTTTATTTGTGCCAATTAATAGAGGGTCCAATGACTGACAGTATTTTCCATCTCCTGCCATTGAGCAGGTTGAGATTATCCATTGAGATGCTGTCAACAATGACATCTCGAGAACCCTTGACTAAGGCAAACCGTGTTCTTGATTAAGGAGATGGGGGAACCACCCAACCCAAAGAGAAAATTCTAAGCGTTTCTCCTGTCCATTTGGATCAATTTTGTGAGTCATACTCTTCTGCTCAAAGAGATAATTCTCAAATTAAAATAATCCAAAGCAGTCTTTCTCATGTACACTGTAGTGGGATATATGCATGCTTACTAAATCAAACTAAAAAAGGAAATACATCTAGCAAGGTTCCATAGAATCTTACCTAATCCAAAATGATCTGGGGAAAAAAGTCCAGAGGGGGTGGGGGAGCATAGAAAATGGAATATTTGCAAATGAAGTTAGGCGTTGTGGGCTAGATGAAGTGGGCACCATTCCTGAGTCCGGGCCTCAAGAACTTCCGCTTGAACTGCATAAAAAATCATCCATCTGCGGCACTACTCCCTAGTTAAATATTGTTTTAATAAAATGGCTTTCTAAGACAACCTGGTAATCACTGAATGAGCCCTTTGACAATGAATCCTACATTACATCACTCGCTATGATTTGAAGGCCATATGGAAACTTTAAAAGAAGCACTTATTTTATGATTTAGAGTTTATTTACACATTAAAGCATTTGGTAAATCACTAATTGAATTTCTAATTTCATTAGAAATAGAGCCTTGGCCTCTAAAAAACCCGGGGCGGGGTGTTTTGAGTGGGGGGGGGGGGGGGGGGGCGGCTTTTACCAGAGTGCTTTAGCTAACGTGGGAGGAGTCAGACATAAAATAATCCTTAAAATATTTCATAATAACACTAATGCCCTTCACTATGTATCTGAACACCAGATGTTTTCTAGTTAAATTTTTTATCTTTTTAGTTTTGGAAATGACAGAGAAATGTCCCTCTAATAACCTCTCATTTTTATGCTTACCAAACACGTTAACATAAAATAAGAGCTTTCTTTTAATAATTTTACGGAACACATAAATTGTATTATTGTAATTTAGAACTTAAAAAATTAGACCTTTTGTTTTAGACCTTAATCTAATTAGCCCTTATAATGTTAGACTAGGGTTTCCCAATGGCCCCTTATATAAATATTACTGCACCTATGTCATTGACATGATTCAAGATTGGAACAGATAGTCAGGATAAGGGATATGAAAAACAGATTTTAAATGGATGATTTCTCTACCAAGAGTCCATGAATTGAACTTGATGATAACTTAACAGGCACTTCAGGTATTCCCCGGATTGGCAGCATCTCTTGTGGGAAAAATAGGCAAATTGCATTATTATCAGCCAATCCAATTGGTATAAAAAGAACTCAAATTCAGAACAGGTAAGGGACTGAACTTTTCTTAATTCCTTTCAGGTTTGATAGTGTTTCTCATAACATGATCAAGTTGATTTATTTCAAGCATATGGCGGTTATACACATGTATATGATATACAAATACATTTGTGAAGATCTTTAAACTGTCTGTTGTTTCTGTCCAAAAAGAAAAACTGTGCAGATACAAAGATAGAACCGAAGTGCATAAACATACAATGTAACTCTATTATTTCACATTGTTATAAAACAAACTCGATTAATTCACATCGAAAGCACAAATTCCACATTTATATATCAGCATTGCCTCTTAAAATCCAATTTGTAAGCTACAACTTAACAGTCAAACTGCAAGAATCAAATAGTGTTCATCAAAAAGGGTATGATACAAAACAAATTCTTATCCAGGACAAGAACATACCATGAAATAATTATATGGATCATGCATGACCTGAAACCAAGAATCCCAAAAGACCAGACGAAAAATGAAGGAAACATAAGCTTAGTCCTTTATCCCCTATAAATATATCCTAGATCTACATTCTATTTCCAACAAAGTAACACAGAGCCAACCCATTATCTTAAAAAGGAAAATTTTAGGAAGAAAACTAACCTTCATAAAAACCATTATCATCTTTATAGAGTAATTAACTCAAAGGAACAATTACTAAAATTAACCAAGGAAAAAATAAATAGGAAAAGATGAAATCCTGTACCTTTTGCTTCTTAAGCCTTTCATTCTCTTCTTCCAGACGAGAAACCTTGTTCTCTAGCTCATTTGTGTAAGCCTGTTTGTAACAAATAATATTTCTCAAACATAGAGAATAGGAAAATAAAAAAAGGGGCTTAAAAAGAAAATTATAACAAGCCCACCTGCTTCCTAGCCCGTGATCGAGCTGCAGACTCCCTGTTTTTTATCATTCTCTTCTGCCTCCTCTCAACAGTCTTCTCTACAATATCTCCTGGTGCAACCCTTTTACACCCTGGGGTCTGTGCATCAGACAAGGCACCCAGCAATGGCGACATGGCTACCTGGTTTTCAGGATAGGAAATGTCCATTAGGGGGCTTGTGCCAACACCCATAGGCTGTGGAACAGAGCGGCCAGACATGTAAGCACCCATCATATTCTGCTGTTGTTGTTGATGTAATGAAGGTAGCTGATACTGCATCCATGATGCTTGAGGAGGGAAATTTTGTGGGCCCGCCATTGGATCCATGCATGGGGCAGAACCCACATTGCAGATGCCTTCTAGATTCTGTAACTCTCCATCAGCCCTCCTTCTAGTCTCTGACGCCTCTGCAACCACACCTGCCTTTACCAAGAAATCCTCTAATGTCATTTCTCCAAGAGTGGGCTGCCTTTCCTGAGCTTTTCGTTCTTCCGTGTTTATCTTCTGCCCCTGTTGAATATCCTTCCACACTTCTTCGACAGTCTTCTTACTCAAGGCACGGTTCAATGTAACACTCCCCTGTCGCTGCAGGCTAGGCCCCGAAGTAATTTGGACAGATGGATCAGCATTTTCCAGATCCACTCCCATACCTTGATTTGCTTCAACCGACCAAACATTCTTAAGAAGCTCATCTAGATTCATACTACCTAATGGTTTTCCTAAATCCCCCAAATGGTTTTGGACCTCATCCAGGGTAAGGTTATACAGAGAACCCTGCCGCGGCAATGGCTGGAAGTGAGATTGTTGCCCACCACCTTGAGACCCCATTGTCTGAATACCCATTCAAGGATGATCACCCAAAGTAACAAAATGCATCAATCAAAATCCAAATCAAATATCCCAAAAATCTCTATTAAGGGATAAAAGACTTCAGCTTTCTTTCTGCTCAATTCTACCCAATACTGCCGATCACTAAACGATAATCCTAAAAAAAAAAAAAGGGTCACTAGAAAGCCCTTGAAAGATTGAAAAACCCAATAATAAATGGAACTCTCTAGATGAACAATCTATTTTACACACATAAAAAAAAAATCAAATCTTCCCTAAAGTACACCCAGAACAAAAATGAAAATGAAAACACAAATGGGCAAAAAGATTTCAGCTTTTTGCACAAAACCCACCACCTCCTTAAAGTCTCTCAACCCAAATCAAAATCCAAAAACCAGTTCTCTCTGAGAACTTTCTCAAACAAACTAACAACATATCAACCGAAACAAAAAAGACCCAGAACAAGAAAACCCACAAACATGGCAAAAAAGCCACAGAAGAGTCTCAAATCATCAGAAATGAAACATGCATCAACATTTCCAATAACAACCAATAACCCACAAATTATTTCACACAAAGAGCTCCTACAGAAAAAAGGGTAATGCAGGAAAGCAGGAAACAAAAGCTAAACTAACCTTGCCTCAATCCTCATTGGTATGTATCCTCCCGAGAGTTTTATTTTTTAACCTGTATCTAAGATTCTGAATGGAAGGAAAAAACATGCAGATTGTACTTACACGCTTCTGGATCTGATCGTCTGAATCTATAACAGAAATCCCCATATCATCCACTCTATATGTATTTGGAATTGAAATCCCACGTACGAGTACAATTGCAGTGGGAGTACGACAGATTGATTTGGAACCCAAAACCTAAAGCCACCAAATTTGGCAAATGGCCAGGCACCTAAATGGACATGTGCCTCTTAGCATGGGACCCACTTGTGCCTTTGCTTTTGCCTTCCTTTGGATATTGCCCATGAACCCACAGTAACTTTTGCCCATACGATGGATTGTATGGGAAAAAGGAATAATTAGGATGGTTGGGGTGCCCTTGGGACAGGTTAGTACCTGCCTCAAATGAGCCTGACCTCATTTTCGTCGGGCTGAGTTTATTTTTAGGTCCAATTGTCAAATTAGTCAGAACCAGGGTGGATCCGAATCCAGATCTATCTTCGTAGATTTAGACCCGCATTCATATCCGACACAAAACCTATACATTGTATCCAAATCATATATCAACAAAAAAAAAAAAAAAAAAGTGGGTCTGATTTAGAATCCAGATCAAAGATAAAATGTGAAAGGATTCGAAATAATTTTTTTAAGTATAGAACTGAAACTATTAAATGATAAATGATTAAAGCTAAGTAGATACTCAAATGTTAATATTACTCAAGCTATGTTAGCTCTTACATTTATGCACACTTTTAATATGCGATGTAATAATTGTAATCTTTGGGTTAGAACATATAAAGATTTGGATCCAAAGTTTTCTGATCCTTTGTGCTTGGACCAATTTGGTTAGGAATTTCTCTCAGATTCAAAAATAGGTTGCATACTTCCTTTCTTTGAAATTGGATGCTCAAATAATTAGATATCCAATTGCAATCCTCAGTCAAATGGGCTAGTCTTGACTATGTGTGTTTGAAGATCCAACTTTTAAGTAATTAGCAGAAAGGAACACCTATAACACTTGTGCGTGGGAGATTTCAAACATCCACCACTTAGTAGGGGGACCTGCATTAAAGGTGGGTTAAAATTTTTTTTGTTGTCCAGAACTTTGGCAGGAGAAAATCCCCCTTATGTGCACATAAGGTGATAAGGGTAAGGGTGGCTAATGAGGTCCACACCTAAACATATCAGGTTGGGAATGGTGGCTAATGGGTTGGACCCGATCTAAGCAAATCAGGTTGAGATGGGGAGTAGTGTGGGTTGAGGTCCAACTGATTCCTACCAGGTTGATGTCCTCAAGCCACATTAAGTATGGTCAAACCACTCCGACTCAACGAAGCTAATTTAAGTAGGGTCACTTGTGGGAGAAAGCCCTGGGCAAGAGGGCCTTCATTTTGATGCACGGGATGGGTGGAGCTTTGAACTCAATTAAAATTACTTCTGCTATGAGTCAATGTGGATTTTTTATTTTGCTTACTTGGCTCAATGGCCAAGTCCATCAAAATTACTTCTCCTATGATTGGATGTGGGTTTACATTCGGATTTAATTAGGTGTGCTCAATGAGTCGACCAATGTTTCACCCAATTAACTGACCCAAAGCCCAGCCCTATTTTCTGTAGGTTGAGTTCATTTCAGGTTAATTGAGGTGAAAGTGTTGGAAATTTTCAAAAATAAGACATTCAGAATTTGAATTTTATTTTTTTGAAAAATACATTTAATATTCATGCATTGTTTATATAGAAAGGGTGTGTTTGGAAGCGGGATAAATTTTTTGTGGGATTAGATAGTTAATACCATCCAAGCCCATCTGATGGTATTATTACATAGGATGGAATTCCATTTATCCCAAAGATCAATCCAATTCCATATTTGGTTACGTCCAGATAAATGGGGGAGAAAGGACAAAAAGATCTAAAAAATATAATTCCACCCCCCACTCAAACCTAACTAAGGTGGAATACAGAGAAAAATATCTAAAAAATATAATCCCACCCCCTACTCAAAGCAACTCAAGTTATCCCACCTCCCAGGTGGGATTATTTAAACCCCTATATTAGGTATCAATTCACTATTGAGTCGGGACTAGGATAACATTATCCCATGCACTTAAAGTGCAAACAAACGCGGGATAAATGAGATAGGATACAAAAAGTAACTTATTCCCCCACTTATCTCCCCTTATCCTGCATCCAAACACCACCAAAAGGTATTGAAAATCAAATGCAAAATAAAAATTTTGAATACTCATTTTTTATTTTGAAAAAGAAAATGAAAAAACAAAAAAAAAACCTTGGTGGAGGAGTCATTTAATAACACAATAAATATTTCTGCTGTGATCCACAAACTCAAAGTTTTGACGGTAAAATGGGGAACAAAGCAATGGTTGCGCATTTAATGTAACGAGGTCAACACTGGAATCTCTTTTCATTATTTTATAGATTTTAATCAACACAGTATTTAAAACCATCAAATAACTCCAGTCAAAAACCAGAAAGACGACACTCCTGTTATGGGACCATATCCCACGCCAAGAATGGCTGCTGATAAACTTTTTGATTATCAGTTTCCCTTGTGCTGTGTGCAGACAAAATCGCTAAGAAGAAATTACACCGGATGAATATTCATTCTCTCAAATTATAGTAAGGGACACTTCGGCCCCATGTGGCAAATCTTATCTTGATGAAATAGACTTGTGGATAATAGATCTGTCTGGAATAGATTTGTATAGAATAGATGCTTTACTATTAGACTGTTTGGTAAGATCAGTTCACGGTTTGAAATAGATATTTTAGAATCCTACGGTCCAATGTTTTTGATAAATTTCTCAAGTTCTACCAAGAAATAAAGATTCAAATTTGTCCCCATAATTGTCCTTGGGCTTACAAACAGGATTAATGGTTCAGATCTTCATCTAGGAACCCATAAAATCAAGAATTTCAAATCTGATGATCGACTTTTTTCATAAATATCTAATGATTCGTGAACAATCAATGGCTGAAAGTTCTCTTCATATTCATGTTTGACCTTACCAAGAAGAACAAATGGTTTGGATTGACATTTTGGGCCCCACAATCTAAAAAAATTTAAAAAATGAGACTGGATTTCTCAGTGTGAAACCCAGCCATTTTAAAAACATTAAACTTCAATGGTCCCAAGCTTTTTCTTTATTTTATTGAGACTCTCAATGAATCAATGACTGAAATCTGACCATGAAGTCATTCTTAGGCATCTGAAGTGGATCAATGGTTTTGATCTTAATAGAGGGGCCCACAAAAGGTTAAAAATGTAGATCCAATTTCTCATTTTTCTGAAAATATCTCCATATTTATGCAACATCAACGGTTCAAATTTAACCTCATAGCCTTTATTGAGGATATTAAGACATCCAACGATTTGGATCATCAACTAGATGCTCATATGTTAAAAAAAAAAAAAAACACAGACTGTTGTGAATGCGTACTGTAGCATGCTCATCTACCCGCTTTAGATGAAAAGGTCTTTTTGAATTCATCCGATTTTGGTTGCTTCTCGAAATAGGCAAGGCTTGTCCTTATCCGTTTCCAAGTGGAGTTAGCATTGCAGTTACCAAACACACTTTTTAAGTTTAAGTGAGTAAGAGGCATAATTAAGACTTGCCAAACAGGTACTTACATAATTGTAAATGTTGATGTACAGAAGAGAAAAACCATTTATCCTTAAATGCAAAACAGAAATGTTCAAATATAAATAAGAAATACCATGTAAGTGTCCTTCATCTTATGGTGAGGGAACGATGCCTATGAATATATCTCATGATATAGATATTGCAAACACAATTATTTATTTGTTTATTTATTTCTTCCCCTTTATCTACAATATCAATAGCCAAATCACAGAAAACTTAGATGGAATAAATCATGAGGCAGAAGAGATTAGCCAAACATCCCAATTTTTCACATGGGCAAAAACATACTTGATCAAAATTTTCACATGGGCAAAAACATACTTATCCTAAATTGGAAAAAGGATAAAATTATACAAAATATAGAGAGCAATATATTGTGTTGTGACATAAGGCATCCTACATCGTTTGCTTTGTAAGTATTGTGTTTGTTGAGAGTATGTTGACTCAAAAATCCCAAACTAATTTAAAAACCATGTAGCACATTACGAGGAGACAGCCTAATGCACGACTATCTATGGAAGTAGGCTGTCAAAGGCTCAGGCCTAAGGTTGGGCTGTGGTAAGCCCTTTCCTTTTCCTCATATGCATGGGCTAGACCTAGGTTGAGCAAAGCCATTGAAGCCCCTGCATGGGCTACAATATTGAAGTCGTTACCCTATCCTCAATGGCTAGTGCCGAACTAGGGCTGGGTACGGCTAAAAGAAATAAATTTTTAATAATAATAATATTACTATATGTTATAATTTTTCTATACCATATACCATGACACTTAACTCTCCTTCTTTGAAGGTGCAATGTAAAGCCAGTAAGTTTTTTAATGCAAAAGCCATGTGATGGGGCCCTTGTTCAAAGGTGAGCCTCACTATCCAAGAAAAAGAGAAGCATTGTACAAGCCGTTAGTACGTCAGTATTTGACAAAACCCAACTTAGGGTGTGCTCACAGGTCGGACTTCCAATAGCCCGACCTCAGCCCGGCTTACAGCTGCTGGGTTCAGGTTGTGTTTCAGTCTCGTCCTGGACCCAGGACTAATTTTCTGACCAAATTGTTAAACGGGTGACCCTGGCCCTTTGTATGGTTGAGGTGAAGTCCTAACTTCCAAGCTGTGGGCTGGATCGGGGCCTGAAAATTATAGGATGGATAACTAAATAAGCCACCCTTGAACTAGGTAGGTCCAACTTGACCTGACCCATGAGCACCCCTAGCTCAAATCCTATGTAAACCATTTCTAATTTTAGTAAACTGTAACTTTTAGAAAATTTGGATTCCAAGAAATCATGGATGGCAATGAGATTTATTATTATTATAATGACTTCCTTGATGATGGGCAATGAAACTAGTGTGCAAAAGTCAGCAGCTAGCTATTGGCCCCACTTCTTACTGACCTGATGCTAATGACATCCCATCCTTAGATCACCCATCAAAAATGTGTGTACCCCACTGCCATTGGTTCCAAATTCCAATCTCGGTCCAAGCGAACACTGATTGAACCCCGATTTAGGGACTGCTCATTGAACTGGTTCAACCCCAATTTGATATTTACCTGTTTGAGCCTGCCCTTTTCTTTTGGCCACATACAAGTTGTATGATACAACATCTGGTTTTGGTTTCACATGTTGACGTCAGAGATGTTGATGGTACCTTTGAAAACTTAAATTAAGAGACAGACACCAACATAATAAGAATGCTGAGCGCATGGAGGCCTCACCTGAATGCATAATTAAGCTGGTATCCAATATCAGTCCCAATCCATTTATGTGCCCTTAGTTTAGGGGTATATATGATAAAATTTTCAGATACTAGATGCCTAGCACCATTTTTGTGTAGAAATTCAACCGTAGGTATGTGTGAAGGAGTTGAATAATCAGCAGATGATAGATTGATTTCTCTCACCTTATAGTGTGGGATTTCAGTCATCCCCGTCCCTATTGAGAGTCAAAATAGGTTGAATTGTTTTTTTCATTTTTTTCCAAACTTAGGAGGTTGGAAAATGGATGCAATTTAAAGTGGGCATTTTGGAGAATTTGTTGTAGGTGTCACCATCACTGTTTTGTTTGAGATTTAAATAATTCACTAGTTTTTGTAAGTCCAGCTACAAGTAAAACCCCTCCCACCGCAAATTAATTTGCAATTCCAGTTGAACCAATTGCTGCATTAGAACAATAACTGACCAATTGAGCAGAAAAAACTTAAGACTGTAAAATTGTACCCAACTTGTACAATCTCCGTTTCTGAAATTTCAAATCCAACCTCATTTATATTTTGAATATTCCAATTGAGCAAAAACGAACCTAATCAGTTTGAGAGTTGAAAGCTTAGATTGGCCCAAATCGATTAAGGCACTGATTTAAGTCAGATCAGATATCATGAAATGTATGAAACGGTCTTAAAACACTTTTTTGTACTTCTCCCAGCATTGCCCGAAGGTCTGTTAGGCTGGTCAGAAATAAAAGTAGTAATCAAATGGACAGTTATGACTTATGAGCAGTTGTGGTTTTCTGTTTATTTTACTGGCAAATTGCATTATCTCTGCCGGTGAGAAAAATTCAAGCTGTGAGCTCTAAGGTTTTTTTTTTTTTTTTTTTTTTTTGGGTGTGGGGGTGGGGGTAACCCTGAGGAGTTGAGACCCGAATACAATATAACTCAACACTTACTTAACTCACATATACAAAATAATATAAACTCACATATGCAAGAATACATACAACTCACACATATGGGGTAATGAGAATCCACAAATGTAAGAGGACAAAAACACACAATACACACATTCGGGGTAATAGGGGCCTACACATGTAAGGGGGTAAGATAGAACTCACACATGCGGGGTAATGGAGACCCACACATAGGAGGAGGAGGCAAGAATTGTGCCCTTACCTCTCAACGAAAACATAAACTCCTTACCACTAGGGTAAGGAGCTGTTTTTGTCGCTCGAAAGAGTTGAGACTCACAATAGGCAACCTTATGAGTCGACCTAATTCTATCAAAAAAATTCATGAGGTAATGAAAAGCAGGATCTTGAAATTCAATTGTTTATGATTTAAATTTGGGATCCATCTCATGGAACCCATTTTTTTGGTCAACCCAGGCACTCCACAGAAGTTGAATCCTTCAAATTGTTCATCTGATGGGACACAAGTGGTAAAACAAGGGGTGGCCAAGTGAATGATCTTAGCTGTATAATAATAATCGGCTTGCAAATGAGAGGAGAAATGAAAATCTAGGCAGCAATTCATCTTTAATTAAAAGAAAAAAACAACCTCCATGATCATGGAAGAAATTTTTGTTAGACCGACAGGATTAGCAATCCACTAGATCATCACTACCTATATATAGGCTTTCAGATGAGTCTCAATCTAGATCACCTAAAAACGGGCGTCTTTAGAAGGGTTCTCTCTCTTTTTTTTCCCCTCTGGATTCCTTTTGGTGCTTTTTCTTGTTTAGTACGTTTTTGCCCTTTTTGGTCTATGTTACCATTTTTTGATGTCTTCAAACGTACAATGGATGAGTGCCTATAAAGTCTGCTGTGCGTCTAGACTAAGAGAATCAGGGTCCTTTTCATAAGAAAACATAAGATACTGGCTCCACTACAGATGTCTTTGAGTGTAGTTCATTTGCAGCACAGGTGCAAATAGCCGAGATCCATGGCATTGGTGGATTGGGCCTATTGCCAACATGTCCTAACAAAATTGGATAGTTGGGAGGAAATATCTGCTTGCCGAAGTTTAATACAAGGGTTTGCTATTTGAAATAAAAAAATGGACTCAATATACTCACCAAAAAATAAAAAATTATCTAAACTACCCTCACCCTCTTCTCTCCCTACTCACCTTCCCCACCTCCCCTCCTCTCTCTTCCCCTTCCCCACCTCCCCCTCCTGGCCACGATCGGCGGCTCTGGCGGCAGCCTAATCTCCCTCCCTCCCCCTCTCCTTCCCTTCTCGCCCCCTCCCTCTCCCTCCTCTTCCTCTTCATTTCACTCCCACTCCCTTTTCCTTTCTCTCCATCTCCCCCGTCCTCCTTTCCATTTTCATTTCTCTCCCTCTCCCTCTCCCTCTTCCTTTCTATCCCTCTTCCTCTCCTCTCCTCCTCCTCTTCATCTCCTCTCCTCTCCCTATTCTTCCATTTCTAACCTATTTAGCTCTGCGAGGCGGAACATAAACTGTAATGTTCGGCCTCACAAGGGTAAACAAAAAAACAAATGTTCGGCCAAGACTAACCAAACAATGTAGGACTGTTTGGCCAATCATGGGCAAATGGGGGGGGGGGGGGCGATCAAGGCTCCCCCAAGATCAAGCAGAGGGGGAAAAGTGGGGAAAGGGAGAGGAAGAGGGAGAGGGTGGGAGAGGGAGAGAAAGGAAGAGGGAGAGGAAGAGAAAGAGGAGGAGGGAGGGAAATCCAACGGCTGCCGAAGCTACCGATCATGGCTGGGAGGGGGAGGTGAAGGTCAGTGGGGAGAGAGACGGTGAGGGTAGTTGACTTTTTTTTTCTTTTTTTTTTTTTTGAGTGCATTGAGTTCATTTTTTTATTTCAAATAGCAAACCCCTTAATACAAAGCTGCGACCCATCAGATATGTGGACCTACTGATTGCTATATAGCGGACAGTTATAATGGCACCGCAAGAGAAACCAATAACAGGATTGTATCACATTATAATAGAGTTAAACGAGTCCTTAAAATTGTCGTAAGTAAAGCAGATGGGTGGCTTCACCAATGACTTGAATCTCACAGATGTGAGCCATGCTGGCATGTTTACTCCACGCAAAATGCTTACATATCTTATTGGGCCTGATTGGTTCTAGAAATTATTCTTAGATTTTATACAAGTTCCCGGTATAATTGTCCTATAAATAAGAAATTGATGTTAAGGCACTTGCCCTGTCATTGTGGATTAGGGTATGATCTCCGGCCAACCAAAATTATAAAAAAAACACAAAAATCATGTTTCTTTTTATATGTAATCAGTCTGTCCTTGGCCATTTATCTTTCTATGATTTAGGTTTTTCATAAGTGGGCCCTATTGAAGAGCCTTTTGAATTTCTCATGGGAAGCCTCACAGGTCATATGTTTTGCAGCCATTAAAAAAAGAAAGGCCATATGTTCCCCATAGCTGGTTATCTTTTTGGTGCTGTCCGGCCAATTAATTTTATGCCTGGTTTCAGTCTTTTTTTACGTTCTTCCTTTCTTTTTATTTATTTATATAGTGGGGCCTCTTCCCTTGTTTTGTTTTTGACAAAAATTGAAAAATCACTCACATGGGATGAATCACACCATCATCCAAGGCATAGACATCAAAGGGATAGATGCTGAAAATATTTGAACTTGGGACTGGTAAAATTTGCAAATGAAGTACAACATATCATGCAAAAGGGCTAACCACCAGTTGTGCCCTGAGCCTTTGTCTGGAAGAATCAAGTCATTGTCTCCTTACTTAAAGAATTCTAAATTTTGTACGCTCTATACAAATGTTATGAGATCAACTAGGCTACACTCCATCAGATGGCTGTAAATGATTAGAGTTTCCCAGACACTACCTAAAAGTTTCTTCTCATCAAAGGCATGATATATAGAAGATATTTTACTTGGCTTGGGTGCTAAGATGCTTTTCTTCTACCCTTCAAATCACATATGGTTAATAGTTTATTAGCATGCTTTACAAATAATGATTTTGCAGTTTCTTGCGTTTCAATTGGGCATTCCAGCCAGTGTACAATAACAAATAATGAACTAACCATATTCAGCACAGAAATTAGAGGGGCATTTGCCGCAGATTGTTGCGCCCATTCTAGAACTGGTAGACCATGAATTATAAGATGCAGGCATAGAAAAAGATCAACCAAATGTTTTTTCGGGTCGCAATCTCAAGATTGCTAAATGAAAAAGAGGAGCAGCAAGAATGTAATGGGATTAGAGCAGCCTTAAGATAGAAAAGGAGAATAAAAACTTCTGTTGATATATATGTATCTCAAGGTATATTTATATCATCATCACAGTTAATTTTCGATGAAACAAAATGCCTTGCATCCTCACAAAAAGAATTGAAACACTTTCAACCGTTGCATCTCTCTCACATATGAGAGTAGTACACCTTGATATTAGCAAAAACTTATAAAACTATTCTTGGTCTCCTCACATAATCTACAAATGTGTGTGCATGCAGGGTTAAACTTACTAAATGATGTACTTCTATAAGCATTTAATAGTGCTAAACATGCATTATGGATGTATTTGCTCCAGAAAATCATCGTTAATGGTCTGACTCTGACCCTTGGTAGCTTCTAAGAAAGAATCATGAAGTTCAGTCACGATTCATCCACAAAGACTGTCTTGATTTGAAAATCTATTTTTCGAGGCATATCTTAAGCATGTGAAAATATTAGTATACTAGTATATACTTGTAGACAACAAAAGGCATATACCCTGCAAGACCATCATACCCTAAGAACATTTATTTTCCCAATAAGTTCTCTTCCACCAGTAATACCTCAAGATACTCATAAAGAAGTAGCAAAACAATAACTTATTCAACATGGAAGTACTCATGTCTCTTGTTACTGATATAAAAATGGATTCTAACTTTTGATTGCTTGCTTTCTAAGGAAGTTTATGAGACTTCATTGGGGTTGCCTTCATGTTGTCAGGATGAAAAGCAACCCCAGTTGATGGGGGTGCCGGGTCAACGTGGTGTCGCCATGTGGCATGTCCATCTAGTCCCAGGATATGTATGCCTGATGTGGACTGGTTTGGACTTAGTATTAATGCCGGCGCAATGAGGGAGGGGGTTCCAGATGGTGTCTGATTACTATACATGTTTTTGATACTGTAATGTCCACTTGTGGTTATCGTTGTGGATTGTGGTGGCAATGGGGGTCATGACACATGGAGAGTCCTCATTCATTCGTTTGTTTTCTATTCGCTTTAATTCAAATGATCATTTCAAGCTTAAGTTCATTCTAAGGCTTTCCAAAGCATGTTATAGTGATGGTCATCCCCTTTTTCACTGTCCTCAATGCATAAAATAGTGGTCTACAGTATCACCACCCCAAGTATGAATGAAAATAATATGCATTTCGGGAATAGAAAATTGTGAAATTGGAAACAGAAGGCATAAATGACTAATTGGGAACTGGCATTCATGTGTGTGCAATATGAAATAACAACTTTTCATCTAATGTCAGCTTTCTAAGCACATTTTCCTCTCTTAACTTAAATACATTAGAGATGAAGTCAAAGATGGGCCCGTGAGATGGGTTAGCTTCAAATAGAGTTTCCATGTCATGTCCCAAGAACTAATATAAAGTTTATGTCCATGTAAGCTCTATTATTATATTAAAAAAAAGCATTAGAGCTCCTTTGGTGGTTTCTTTTTTCTTAAAGTATGTTTTCTTCTGTTATTCTATCTGTGTATCCGACTAGTTATAAAATGGGAGTAAAGCAGAAGGTCGTCCTCTTTTTTTTGTGGTAAATAAACAGAAGCTCCTAAGATAAAGCAAAAGGTCTTAAGATCAATGAGTAAAGAGATGACATAGCATCAACTGAATACATCTAACTCTGGTTGTTCTTGATCAAATCAATGGCCAGCTTGTTAAGTTCTTGATAAGAGATCTTCTATTTAAGATAATGAGGTTATTGGTATTTTTTTTATATTTGTTCAATAGATCCCACTTGAGAACTTCGAAGCTCTATTTATAGAAAGGAGTTATGTGTGACTTGTTCCTCTAGTCCCAATGGAAACTGTCTTCACATTCCAGAGCATTCTTGAGAACCACAATGCTCAAATAACATTACACAGAGCAACACACACCATAACCCTAGGCAACCAAAGAGGGAAATAGAAATGATTAAAGTGGTTCACTAAGCAAATATAGTAGGATCTGCTAGAGTAAGGTTAAAGTGTGGCAGGCAAAAGGGTCAAGAAACAACCAGAGGTTGAATAAGAGTACAAATGAGGCATGTGCCTGAACTAAGACCTTCCAAAACCATCTGGATACATTTGAGTCCTTTATGCATTGGTTAGGAACTTTAGCCTGGCTAGTTAACAACACTTGCTAAAAGTCTTTATCGGCATCATCATCATCCTCATCAAAACCTTATCCCAACTAGGCTACATGCATTTCCAAGATTGGTTTTTACATCAATTCATCATGGTTTGCTTTGAAACAAGTTGATGTGCATTGAGAATTACTCACATGCCTTCCACAGAAGCTCAAATATTATCACGACAACATTGTTCAGGATTGCTAGCATGCCCTCAAACTGAGATATCTTCAGCTACTGGTAGGTTGAGTGTTACTTTCCTAAAAAGTAGGAAAAAACTTGGTTTTTGCAAGCCTTTATAGCCCACTGCATGTGCAGCAGGCTCACCTTTTCCTCAGGTGCGGACAGACACATGCCCACATAAGTCTGAATATCAACCACAGTGCAACATCAAAATGGGGCAGCAAATTAGAAATACATAAGCCAATACAATCCCACGGACTGCTTGATTAGAGAAAGGGACCATAAAAAATAGATGCGATCTTAAGCTAGTCAGAAAAAGGAGGGGACCATCGCTGGGATTTTCCTTTAATGCATTCATACTAAGGATGACCCTTAGTGCATTCTTCAATCCATTCATGCTCTGATATAAGACTGGATTTGAGTGATTGGCCATCTCTTAGTTGCAGGGACTACTCCCACCAGGAGATGGCCAACTTTCAGATAATCCTCTTGAATTTTTCTATTGTTAAGAGATCACATCATTCTATGACACCGTTCGATTGGCAGTCACAGTAGAACCGTATTAGTGGTGGCATTGCATTACTGTCAAGTTTGAACTGATCTGGCCACTTCAGTGCAAAGGCGATTTATGGTTTGAAGCACCCAGATCAGTTAAAAGTTGGTCTTGCACAAGATTGATGCATGCCGCTAAATTTCAACAAACCATTGGAAAGCCCACATCATAATTGATAATGGATGATGATTTTGAAAGTCCCCCGCCAAATAGAGATGCTCAAAAACACCTCTATTTGGCCATGAACGCCCCTACCACAAAAATGGCGGCCAATAAAAGGGAGCCCTCAGTCTCACCATTTGGCCCCAGATCTTGTTTGGTCTCCTGAATTCACCAAAGAAGAAAATGAGGAAGACTTTCAGTAGAAATTGAAAATAGTTTTACAAAGGTGCCTTCGGAGCTGTGTCCATGTCCTGCACCTGCTTAAGGTCTGAGTAGATATGAGGCCAGGGCCTGGACGAAATTGCCACAATAATTCGTAACCTTCAGTCATCCGGCCCACATCCAGGATATCTACACTCAGATCAGTCAGATCATTGTCCTTTAAACATCATTTATAATGCTGGAGAATGTGCTTATGATTCTCCTCCTTTCATAAATTAATCATGCATCTTAAATATTTTCCCATCTTTCACTTTTTTTTCATTTTATTTCTCAAATGTTTATTATTCCAATTTTCCAATCCTAATTTTATGCGTCATTTTTCATGCTTAGTGAAGAATTAAAAGATTAAGAAATAAATAGCTATAAAATCATGAACAAATAAAATAATAAAGCATGCTTAAAAAAAGTTTAACATACTTGTACGGCCATCAACTACCAGGGACCCTAGTTTGGTTGAAGAGGCCTAGTCCAACAAGTTCTAAACCAGGCCCAGATCAACCCAGCTAGCAAGTTGGCAGAATGTGAGCCCCATGCACAGAATTTTCACCTGCTGGAGTCTCCCACGAAACCGGTGCAGGATTTCTAGACGCAGCTGAATTAAAGGCAAGAACTGAAAATACTGCACAACTAAGAGAATCCCCTTGTATAAGTATCACAATTCACAACTGCCAATCCCTTAAATTCTACGGAACAAACAAAGCTTTTTAGCATTGCTAATAATTCAACAAAACCAGACCTTTAATCTGTTCCATCTCAGGAATATGGGCTGGGATCAATGCCCACCATTAATGAACAGTGCAACATGCTGACCCTACAGTGTACTCCTCTCTTACCCAAGCTGAAAAATGCATTCTATTACCAATCCAGATTACAAGACATAAACAAGGCATTAGTTAAGAAAATTAGTTCCGCATGGCAAGTCCATCCACCCAAAACCCATTTTTGAAAATCATTGCTCCAGATGTAGAAACCTTGTGAAACAGCAAATAACTGGCTTCATAAATATCTGCTCGCTCACACGTTAGCCTTTATCTGGAAAATTAATCACTTGAGCTGATGAGCACAATAAGATAGAATCCAGACTCTAGAGACAAATGAAGCACAAACAAACATAAAAACATTGAAACCAAAAAATCTTTGCTTCAGATCACATAACATGACAAAGCCAGAACATTCATGACAAGCCGGAATGTGACTGTTTTGAGCTCTACATGCATGTAACATTACATGTTTGTGCCTAGAAGTGCCATCTGGCTGCTTTTCCGAAAGGAAAAGTGCAAATGAGCTCAATTTTCCACTTTTCAGTGAGGAAAAGTATTTCCTATGTCTTCTTTTTTTCTTTTTCTTTTTTGGAGAGAGAGAGTGGGGGTTCCTGTAGATGGTTTTCCTCACTAAAAAGTGGAAAATTGAGAAGTAGATGGTTTTTTTGTCATTTTAGTGGCTTGAGAATGTTGCTTTCTGAACTTTTTTTAAAAAAGAAGGAAATTTTGAATTTTTGTATTTTTTATATGACCCCAACATCTTCATGTCTCTTACATGGAGACTCCATTTCACTCTACTATACTCTAGTAAATATCCAAACATGTTAATATTCCATTGCCAATTTGTTAAAATCCAGTCATCATCAGCAATTGTAAAATAAATCCAGCAAACAGAAACTCAGGCAGAAAATTAAACAGAAACTAAGGCAGAAAATTTAGAACAATAGTGCTAGTACATAAATGCCCTTATGGATCCACATGAACTACAGTAATGCCAGTAAATAAAAATAAGTCCTAGGGCAAGTACATGGCTGTTGAAACTCAGCCCCAAAGGTATACACAATGGCCCTTACTTCTCGATGCGAGTATAATCAGTGCTGATTCTCCAATATGGCCATTGAATTGTATTACTCAGTAATAGAATCTAACAACCACTAGTTCAATATAAGAATACATGGGCTACGACTTTAAGTTGTACATAACCCTTCCTTGGCTTCCCACCCACAATTGAACCCGGGCTTCCCCCGCCCAGAATAATAATAATAATAATAAAAGAGGACATGAGTTATTGTCACAAATAACAAAACCAGGTAATGGATTGGTGACAGAGGTATTAACTATTAACAAGTGATTTTCGAAACTGTGGGTTTTTTTGGGGTTTCAATTGGGAAAATGCTGCAGCAAAATAATTATAAAAAGCAAAAAATAATTAAAATACATATTTAAGGTAGTAAAAAATACATCCCTTAAATTCATACAGATTTATGCAAATATCATGACAATAACATGTTATTTCCGTGTTTTTGTGATTTTAAAATAGTAGTTTGATTTTCTTGTTTTGCATGATTTGAAGTTATAGTGATAATAACGGGATATTAACGTTAGATAAAAAACATACAGGATGTATTCGTCACAATGCTTGGATGCCTTCTGATTTGTTATTAATGATGGGGATCAAAATCCAAACATGGAGATTCAATATCCACTGAATACCATTTTTTTTTCCTTTGAATGATATCCACTGAATACCATGACCAGCCTGCTTTGAACAGCAGCAGACTAGATACTATCTAACCAGACCAGTAAAATACAACTCCTCGAAGGAGTAAAAATTTTACTTGACCATCGGTTCCGGAATGCACAAAGCAAGCCACAGCATGGCTGTGATCATGCACGGACTGTCCAGTAGCTGCAAACATATCTGGGCAGCAGCTATACTTCCAATAGTTAATGGGTGGTCACAATCAGATCTGGGTATGGTGCTTGATAATGTTGATTGAAGAACAGACAAGGCAAATTCCAGTCAGTAATCAATGATAGGATGTCCATCTCGCTGATTACAGTGAAATAATCTCTATGGGCGTTCACACCCAAAGTAAAGATCATTTCCTATCCTTGAGAAAATCCCAATTGCATGTAGAGGGCAGAATACAAGCAAAGAAGGTGCAGTTCAAATTTAATATGTTGATCACATGTAGAATGCACAGGTTTGAAACCCTTTTGTACAGTACAAGGTTTCAAATGAAGCCTACTCCAAGCTGCATGCAGAAAGACTACAAGAAATTCTACTGATCCAAATAAACAATTTTGCCTACTAAACCATTACAATGTTTTACAAAGAGAGGACAAGAAATATTCGTAACTGATCTAAACTCCAAAAAACAACAAAAGAATAAATCCTACCCACCAAAAGGAAAAGAGATCAACATCTGCATCTAAGAAACCTAATCAATCTTGAATTACACAACTCATCACTTTTTTTTTTTTTTGCAATACCATAAGTGGGATTTCAGAAAAATAAAAAAGGTAAAAAGCAACTACACAGTATAAGAGACAAATGCTATAAAGGAATACACAAAGAAGTCATCCCATGATGGAAGCGAAAAACAAAAAAGAGGTTCAAAGAGGCCAGAAAAGAGGCACAGTTAAAGATCTAAACTAAACAGAGAAACAGGAAAAGCTAGCCTCATAAGCTAGGAAATACAAAAAGAAAAGGAAGCACTAGGAAATTAAACAACTCCATAAACAGGAAAAGAAAAGGTCTGATCATAATTTTTGGAACATGGAAATGTGCAGGCATTTTTCATTCTTCCAATGGGAATAAATGCCTACTTGTGAATTCCTATTCCTCCAGTGTGTCAATTAATGCACGAATGTCAAACAAATGCAATAACTGGGAAGTGAGAAAAAACAAAGGCATTTGTCAAGGGGAAATGAGTTTCCCCGTCATATCAACAAAAATTATTGTCAATCACCATGAACGAGTAGGCCTCTTGGCAAAATATCCATGGATGCCAAAACATATTTAAGCACATTGCCTATTTGCTGCAGTGACGCGGTTGGGAGTTCAAGTCATGTAACCAATCGATAAGGAATTGATTGACCATTTAGTAATAATTTTTCAAACACCATGCAACAATATTCACGATGTTGTATGAGTGTACAACACAGTGGAATGTCAGAATGGATGGCTTTCAGATTCAAAAATATCTTAACTCTCTTACAATAATATAGCCGGTACCAAATGAATGGGATAAAGCTCAAGGCTCTGATGATAAACTGATAACGATGATGACGAACTTTATTCATTCACAACTATAATGGAAAGTTTTTTAGTATAGTACACAAAATATTTATTGAAGACAAAACATTAAATATTGAAGCGAACATACTCAATCACTACCAGATTGTTAGAAGGGTTGATGCAGAATCCATACTTCAGTGATGATGTTGGCCGGACCAATGGACAAGCCCAAACATCCACTATACAGCCCATGGACCGGTCCATTGCCCCAGGTCCAAGTGGCCCACAACCCAATTGAGCTTCATATCCAAAAAGGCCCAAGGGGTAGGTGTTGATCCTTTCTAAGGGCCTATTTGTTTGCAAGAGTTCTACGGATTTTTATCTAGGAGAAGCTGAAATTCTCCATGGATTTGGCTCAAGATAAATTAGAATAGAGAAACATAATTCATGCAACCGTCCCAACATGGTTAGGACAAGGCTTTGATGATGAGAAGGAGGAGAATTTGAAATTCTCCAAATGTTGTCACTCAAGTGAAATTCCTAATGCTCAAGTCCATTCCAGCATTCAGAATGCTGGAATTGTAAAAATTCAAAAGGCTAAAAGTGGTTTCTCAGGTGGGCTGGTATTCAAATTTCTGAGTCAAGATCATTTGAGTAGCCATCCCAGACATCTCTTGATTGCACCAACTGCATGATGACAGCTCAACAAGCTTTCCATGTCACTTTGAAAGTCTTAAACGATGAAAATACTTTATCTAAATAAACCCTTAGACATACATACAAAAGAAAGTAAAGGTTACTTTGTAAATTTTAAAAACAATTCCTCATCCATGAATGATACCCCTTCCATTTTTCCTATTTGATTTACAACACAAATTCATAGTGGGGCCCACTTTAAAACTAGAGTGTCTCTAGTGTCTCTATCTCATATGGGATAATTTCATATATATATATATATATAATGAGCTTGCTGCACTATATAATAAATGCAATACATCTAAAAAAACAATAGAAGAAACTCATGTGCTTATCCACTGTGGGTCCCACCAACTTAAAATCTAAAACTACTTAAATGTGAACTACTCATAGAAGTCACTTTTTCATTGGATGTGGCAAAATCTCACAATAATATATTTTGGTCACACAATAGTTTTATGAAGTGTAATACCGACAGAAGAAGTGGGAAAAAAAAACATAAGTGCCAGGAGGTACCAGGTGTGTGCCTAGAATTGGGGCCTCCCATGGGGCCCAGGCAATGCAAATCGCTCTGGTGAGCCTAAGCATGCCTCTAACAACACTGCAACTATAATTTATTACTTGGAGAACCCTATTTGATTTAAGAAATTGGTTAGCAAAATGCAACAATGGATCCCAATTGGCTAAGTTAGGAAATTAGGATGCCCCAAGGAGGGAAAATAGAGCTGTGTCTACCACTACCTCTTCTACAAATCTGGATTCCATTCTCTATTTCCCTCTTACATATCATTATTCAATCAATGAAAGCCCATTGTGGTGAATGTGTGAGATTATTATTATTATCATTATTTTTTATATTGGACAATGAATCCCAAGATAATGAGTGTTGAAGAAAAAGGATGTTCCAAGAGGTTATACTGAAAATTTTAAAGACATAGGTATGAAGGAGCAGTAATGAGTATGAGAACTACCCATGGAAGACATGTGCATTCCTAGTGACCATAGGTTTGAATCAGGGGTCAGCCTCAAGCCCTTACTCTTTGTATTGATTATGGATGAGTTAACTGCTTATTTTCAAAAGGACATACCTTGATATATATTGTTTGTAAATGATATACTGTTGATAGATGAATCAAGAGATTATGCAAATGCCAAACTTGAGAGATGGAAGGAGACCTTAGAATCCAAAGGTTTTAAAATAAGTTATACAAAGACAGAATATATAGATTGCAACTTCAGTGGGTATATACAAAGAGCTGAAACTACTGTGAGAATTAAAACCCAGGAGATACCACAAAGAGATTCATTACATTACCTTGGCACAATAATTAGTTAAAATGGAGAAATTGATGAAGATATTGAATATAGGATAAAAGAGGAATGGTTTTGTGACAGACGAATGCCAGCACAAATGAAGAAGAATTTTTACATGACACTGATTAGACCGACTATGATCTATGGGGCAGAATATTGATTAATCAAGAAGCAACATATGCATAAAATGGATGTAACAGATATGAGAATGTTGAGGTCAATAATGAACGGATACTTCAAAATCGCCAACATATCATGTCGTATCGTATCTGATACTTCACTTTTTGTTTGTAAAATCCCTGTCGTGCTATATCCATAACATGTCATTGTCGTATCCATGACGCATATGGGCATCATAGGTTGAGGTAGATGTGTGGTAAAACTAGAAAAGATAAAATTAAAAATGAGTGCTTCCAAAAGCATTTGCAAGTAGCATTAATAGAGGATAACATTAAAGAAATCCATTTTAGATGGTTTGTGCATGTTGAATGCAGGCCGGAAACGACGCCAGTAAGAAAAAGATAGATTATACCTATCAATAGCGCACTAAGGGGAAAGGATAGGCCGAAGAAGACCCGGATAGAGGTAGCAAAATTGGATCTAAAAATGTTTAACTTATTGAAGATTTGACTCAAAATAGGTTGGTACGAAAAAACAGAATTCATGTAGCCGTCTCCAACATAGTTGGGACAAAGCTTTAATGATGATGAGACGACAACAATGAATCCCATGCACTTAAGAATTGGGCTTGGGATTCGACATTGGGATCAAATCCAACTGATTGGCACAGTCAGCACACAGCGGCATGTTCCTGCACACACACACACACACCCCCATACACACACAAAGCCAATCCAAACAAGTATGAATAATGCATTTCCAAAATTCTTACTGTGAGTTGGAAACGAAACTTGCAATGGCACAGGGTAGCCAAGTCTATTTTTATCATTGTCAATGTAAGGTGATTTTTCCAATTCTCAACCTAGAATTGGCGTATTCAATGGTTCTTTTTTCCCCCTTCAATACGGTTTATTGTAAGACTAGAACACCAAAATTCACTACATAACAGACAACGATAACAACAACAAGGAGGAACAAAAAAAAAAAAAAAAAAGAAAAGGAAAGGATCTAATTTACCTATGGCTAGTGCCGTCCAAAATAAGATGATGCATATCCACCAAACGATCCAATGCCAGATTGAGTTCTCGCTGCTGCCGGAGAATGACTAGAATGTGGCCCCTGGTAAGCACCCAAACCCTGCAAAGCCGCCTGCGATTGATAACTCCCGATAACACTAGGGCTAATGCTATTGATCCCCGACTGCCCGCTAAGCCCCCCACTTCCTAATCCTGAGTGAGCGCTAAGTCCCAAACTGCTCAATCCCGACCCATAAGGAGGGGTCATCTCACTGCGATTCACTGATGGCGACAATCCGGTACCTGCAGTGGGGGTCAATCCTGCACCCAGAAGCAAATTCTGACCCACAAGAGCAGAACCCACAGAATTCAAACTCTGATGACCCAGAAGCCCTGGATTCAAACCCATCACCGTAGAAGCATAGTTAAGCGCGAGATTGTTCGGCTGCAGGATTCCGGGCGTCGGCGCCACCTGCTTCTGATTCTGCTGGGGCGCTTCAAATGCCCTCTGGCAATTCAATTGGTACCCTTCAAACACCTTCTTCGGCTCCTCCAGCGCCTTCCTACACCCTTCCACAGTCTTATAAGTGAAAATCGCAAAACCGCGGCCACACGCAGGCGGTGCGATCTCGATCTCGCCAAAGGTCTCAAAGAAGGCCCTGAGCCGCGTGGCATCAATCCCGGGGCCGACGCCGCTGACATAGATCTTCCGCCCAGGGGCTTCGGGGGCACCCTGGGAGCTGACGGGCCCTGCAGAGGCAAGCTGGCAGGCGGTCATCCGGCCGCCAATCTTCTTCTGGGGCTGCTTGAGGGCCTTGCGGGCGGCGGATCGGGTGGCGAAGAGGACGAAGCCGTAGCCCTTGGACTTGCCGGTGAGCTTGTCGGTGACGACGTTGCAGTCCTCGATGGGGCCATAGGGCTTGAAGGCGGAGATTAGGGTTTCGGAGGAGGCGTCCCAGCCGAGGCCGTGGACGAAGATCTTGCGGTGGGTGGGGTCGGACTCGGCGAAGCGGTGGAGGCGGTCGGCGAGGGAGGGGTTCTCGAGGGCGGCGGATTTGATGAGTTCGATCAGCTGGTCCTTATCGAAGGGTTGGAGGAGATTCCGGACCGATTCGCGCTTCGAATCTTCATCTTCTTCTTCTTCTTCTTCTTCTTCTTCTTCTTCGGAATCTGAGGATTCTTCTGCTTCCTCTTCCTCTTCTTCTTCTTCTTCTTCTTCTTCTTCTTCTTCCTCATCTGCATCGTCTTCTTGTTGTTGTTGTTGTTCTTCTTCTTCTTCTTCTTCATCGGAAGAAGATGAGGAATAGAGTTCGATTACGGGAGAGGGTTTTCTCTTTATCGCCATTGTTGGAGGTCGAAGGTCTTGCAGATGGAATTAGGGTTTTTGGAATTGGGGCTTTTGGGCCGCTGGCTGGAGGGAATTCAAGCGAGCGTAGGCTCTGAGAGAGATTTATATAGGGTACGTCTAGCCGTCCGATCAAAATAGCCGATGAACTCGAGCCGTTTATCTTGAACCTTTGATTTTTTTTTTTTTTTTTTGGTTTTTTTTTGCATTTTGTATTTATCTCTACTTTAAATTATCGAGAATAAACAAGTCTGATGATATGGATTGGATTCCTCTTTTATTCCATTTCATTGTAACAACTTATAACAAAACTTACTCTCATAATATAGAGGATTTTATGGAAAAATGTCTCCATTGGACTTGCATGAAATTAATTTGAAATAAATTTAGTGTACAAAATTGGTCCCCTTGGGCTGATTCTTTCTTCCTCTTCTTCAACTTCTTTCTTCATCTCCTCTTTCTTTTTCTTCTTTTTCTTCGTATTCCTCTTCATTAAAACTCAAAGAATTTTTTCTACTTCTTTGCATTACTTTGCGGTGTAATTATCTCATTTATTACGTCTCTTTAAACATCAAATTGGAAAACTCAAGATGTGAGCTTTTTTTAATCCAATGTTATAAGAGATTTCCACTTCAGATTATTGAAAGAACAACCAACAAAATCAAGATAGGAAGATCTAGAGCTCTTTGAACTGAAGCACCAAGACAAGTTCTCTGGGATTCTGATTTTGAGAGAAGATCAAAAAGATTTTAATCCACATTTTAGAAAGCAATATCACAAGAAGAGATTAGAAGAAGGAAATGATTGCAATTTAAAAAGAGAAAGATGAGAAACCTTTGGTTTTGTTGTCTTGTATAGTATTTGTGAATTTTGTTTCAACGTGTTCGACTTCGATACGAAGTTAAAGAAGTCTTAGAATTGGAAGCGTTGGGATTGAAGAGAAGATAAGCAAGAGCTTGAGTGTATAATATATGCTATATGTTGTTTTTTCATTGTCTGTTTGTTGATTTTAGATTTGGGAGAGTTGTGGTGGTTATCATTTCTTGTCGGTGGAGAAAGAAGAAGAAGAAGAAGAAGAAACAATGAAAGAAAGAAGAAAGAAGCTAGCATTGCTCCTCCCCATCCTTAAAGAAAAAAAAAAGAAAAAAATTGCAAGAAATCAGCCCAGGGAAACAATTTTGTGCACTAAATTTATCTTATATCAATTTTATGCAATGCCCAACTAGAGGTTTTTTTCCATAAATTCCTCCATAATATAAAACAAAGTGCAGTTTACTTTCTAACCAAAAAAAAAAAAATGCATTTCACTTCAACCTCTTCATTTAATTTTTTTATTTTTTACACAAACCATCCAAACACATGCACACATGACCATATTCATTTTATTTTAACCTACTTCTTTTTAACTATACACATAAGATGACACTAATTATTTCACTATTAATCTATCCTTCTTGCAAACAAATGGACTGGAGTTTGCTCCTTTGACTCAAGATTTCTCTTTGTCCAAGACTCATTGTATCCCAACTCCAGTGCAGAATACAAAATGCATTAGGATGACCAAATGCTCTAGGCTTTTAACTTCAAAATAGTTTATATAGATGCTTCGATGCTCTAGACTAGTGATATCCTATTCAATAAGCTCTAGGATACTTTGTCAGTTTTTCAATTAGTCCCTAAAAGGTTGCTTTTTTAAATAACCAAAATGCCAAACCAATGGGAATTTTTAATTTTCTTAACTAGTTTGCCCATTTAACTTTTGTAACATGATAAACTAATTTTATTATAGAAAGACTTTTCTCATATAACTTCTTGAGCATGACAAGTTTGCTCTGCTGGCAAGAAAGATCCAATTGAATTTTTTTTTTATTTCTCTAGTAAATACTCACATACCCACAAATTCAGCCACTAAGTTCCTTGACATCGGGACAAAATTGATTACATGTAATCTGATGTATTAAAACATGAACGTTCAATCCTTTGATGGGATTAACTCCTATTGAAACAAAATACCCCATCCACTTGGAGAAGTTTATTTTGAGCCACTCGATTTTCAATAAGTAGGCCCTAGGCAGAGTCCATTCCTTTTGTCTCGGGATTTTTCATACTCAAAAGTCTCATGGGATCCGGATTTATGACTCAATGATGTCCCAACTCGCATCTGTTGAGTGCATTGGTCAAATTGTCATTACAAATTTCCTTTTCTCCCTCCAAAATCAATGGAATTCTACATTCCTACTTCTTCAAGTTTCACATGCTATGTTAACTAGCTAATATGTAACACACCACCCTACATGAATGCATGATATTGTCCGCTTTGGCCTATGGACCTAATAGTTTTGGTTTTGGTGAGCCTTAGCCCACCAAAAAGCCTCATATAGGGTAAGGGTACAAGCTCTATCTATAAACGCAATCATTTTCTTCTCTATAGTTGATGTTTGATTCGAGGACGTTACAATGTACCATCCTTAGGGCTGTACACCCCTGTAGCTTGTCAGCCCTCTTGGCCCGCCAACATAGAAACTTGCCCACTTGCACCTGGCCACAACAGGGTTGCACATCCTTGCAGTCAGCTCTGATACCATTTGTTCGCTTTTGTCAATAGGCCTCACGGTTTTTGCATCCTTGTAGTCTGCTCTGATATCATTTGTTTGCTTTTGTCGATAGGTCTTACGGTTTTGCTTCTGGTGGGCTTTAACTCACCAAAAGGCCTCATGCAAGATAAGAGTGTAAGCTCTATATAGAAGCCTAGTAACTTTCTTCTCTATGGTTGATGTGGGACTCGAAGACGTCATATAATATAATAATACAATAACGTGGTACTGCTTGGTCATTATTCAATATAGATATCCATGGCAGGTGATTCAGGTCAAGCCATTGAGCACACCAAGCTAGTACAAACATCTTTTTTTCTTCTCTGAAACAGGATGAGAAAATTATATTAAATAGTCAAAACCAGATGCAATCAACCCCTGAGATTAAATGGATAGAAGAAACTTGTGCCCTACAACCAAACACAAATAACCAGCCACTTGACTTGAGAATAACAACAAACAAACCATCTGTTGGGAGTTTGAACTTTGAACTGAAAATATAACTGTAGAGATGTTCATGCCATGACCTGTCGCCAATTGGACCAATTCCATCTGTTTTGGCGCTGTACTAATTCATCTACTTGGAGCTTCTAGATCAGCAGTAATAGTCTATATAATAAGGCCATCTTATTGGATCTGAATCTGGCCAAGCACACACCACAACAAGGAAAAACAACATGCAATCACACACAAAGAAGACACGAGGATTTACGTGGTTCGGCAAAATTGCCTAGGTCAATGAGCACGAAGATTTCACTATTTAGAAATCCCTCTCTCACCCTCTTACAGTGCTTTCACTCTCCATTCCCTTTCCCTTGCTGTGTTTTTCTCTTTCCCTAGAGTTGCTCTACAACAGAAACATCAAAGAGAATATATATATATATATATAATGCTAACCTTAATCAATTGGGCCCTCCACTCAGGCCCAATAAGGATCTTTTGAGCCAAACCCAACACATCTACCATGTGCCAATGAAATTCTTCCTCCATATGCTTTTTATCCCCAGAAAAAGTTAAAAGGACAGATAAGGAAAGTATAAAATGTATCATAAAAAACACCAAGATTAATCAACCTTGCAATTTATACAATTGATTACCATAAAGCCTGCAGAAGCATATGATCTTTGTATTCAAGGTCCACACAGATTAACAAATCAGTTTCACACAGATTCCCCTCCAGCAGCTTCTGTGCAAGTGGTTAGAGTTGTGGATATACGTGACAAAGATGCACTCATGGTCATGAAATGCTCATTAAACATAAAACTTTTGGCAGGAAGAATGCAATTCAAAATCTCACCGAGACTTTCTGTGAAGTTGGACGATACCGTCCAACAAATATCAAGAATTTTTTAGCCTCTTTAGCCAGGGTTACCATGTTATGTGCGTGAAAAAGGAGCAGTTGAGGAGCAGTTGAGCAGTTGTTTCTTCCCTTTCAGTAAGTCATGGTTCTGTAAGAGTCTTGAGTCAGAGTTTGTTCTGCTTAGTCAGTCTGTTGTTAAAAGAGTCGCTATTCTTTTGGAATAGTTTAGTCAGAATTTGTTACTAGTTTGTTGGAGGAGTTGTACTCCTTAGGGATAGTTTTTTCTTCCATGTTGCTGTGGTAAGCCTTTAGAAGGCTGTAATTTGCAATGAATAAAGGTATGAAAATTAAAGACTTAATTCCTTGGATACTTAAGGAGGTTGGTTTTCCCTTGAAGCAAAACCACTGCTTTCCTGTTTACCCATTTCACGTTTTTATTCTTTTCTTCCAAAAATTGCTAGAAGAAGAAGACGGGGTCTAGGAACCCACGCAGCCATTGACGATCACAACATACCAAGATTCCTATACCACCTCGCCATCTACTACCTGGGTCATGGCAATCCATATTGCAAGTCGTTTTTCTTTGTGCCATCATATTGAACAGTCCACTTATTCTTGGTTTAGGATTCAATTCTTCCATGGATTAGATTCTCGACCCTCTTTGATCGTGACCCAAATCTTCACAGTCCAATATCCAAATCTCATTTCAATCAGGGCTAAAACCTTATCCATCCTATTAACAGCTTGAAATCTTAGATCTGAGACCTGGCCCTGCTTATGAACAGTTTCATCTAGTGAACTGGAGTCATTGAGTCAAATTGTGAACTACAGAAACGAGCCGCGAACTGTGGTCCAATGATCCAAGTACCTCTGTCTTAAAAAAGCACTATATCAATAGAAAAAAATTCTAAAAAGATAATTGTTTTTATTTCTTTCTTTTGTTGAGTATTCTATTAAAATTACAGAATAATGAATTTCCCATTAAGCTTCTTTTTACTGCATAGTGAGATTTTCAAAATAAATATTTATTTTGGTTTTTTTTTCCCTAACGGAGAGTGTCCTAATCTTTTGGGCTGGACTAATTCCTATGGGCCCATGCGAACTAAGGTAAATTTCTCGTCGCCCTAGTGCAGTAGGGCAGCTCAAAATTACAACCTCCACGAGCAATCCAATGCCTCAACTTTTTATCTACGAAGTTTTCATTTTTCTTATCACCATTGCAGATATGTCAGAATAGTTTCTATTAAAAAAATCTATAGTTTCAAACTAAAGAGATTTTTAGGTTGAAACAGTCTCTTTGGTTGAACTGACGAGGCCTGCCTTCCAGTTGAGTCTTTTTAATGGTAAAAGAATACAAGATAACTTATAGAGATTTTAGGTAAATATCACAAAAGAAATAAAAAAAAACATAATGAATTGGTATCACTTTCGGATCTGTATGTTTACGTTGAAAAATATATAAAATGAATATATAAGATTTATGTCATAAGTAGTTAAAAATAAAAACCATAGTTCAATTACCAAACATAAGCATTAAATAACCTGTCATTCTATAAAAAAATAATAATAATATGGGAAATGAATGACCATCTATTACTTTTTATTATTCATTTTCGCACCTTTTTTTTTCATCTTCATAAAAATAGCAATTTATTTGATGCTCATTTTTTAAAATCCACCTTTTTTGTCTTTATTTTTAACCAAAATACAAAAAAAAATGTAAAAATACAAAAATACATCACTCACCATACCGACTTCCCAGTTCACACCCATCCATTCATTTGGTCAAACTGTCAGTGGAACTCTCCCTTTCTCTCGGTCAAAGCAATGGAAACCTAAAATCTTCTTCTCCGAGGCTTCACATGCACAGACGTTGACCCGATGATGAGAAGTAATATCATACAGAACGGTAGTATAAACTTCACATTTTCTTCTTCCCTCAGACTCAAGCTTACCGTAGTCCCCAAGATGCAGATAGCCTTTCTATTGCACCCGTTCATAGCCAGTTCTATATCGCCTGGTTGCTCTCTCTGAGTCTGGACCAGTTTTCTAGACTACCCACCTTCACCTCTTGCTGCCATGGCAGATGCACTCATCTCCAACTTCTTGAACAATCTCAAAACCTTCCTCTAAGGAGAGCTTGGTCATGGGTTGATGGTGGATGCTGCAAATGACCTAAAAAATCTCTCTTCTACTCTGACAGCCATCCAACCTCTGCTCCACGACGCAGAGACCAAAAAACTACGTGATAAGTCAGTTAGAGACTGGCTGGACAAGCTTAAAGACTTCACTTACTACCTGGACAACATTCTAGAGGAGTGCATAACACTGCACTTCACATCACAGCTCAATGCAGATGACAAGGTATGCAACTTCTCATCATCCCCACCTCTTTCGTTTTCCAATCAAACAGAACCCTGCTACAGCATTGTATGTAGAGTGAAAGAGGTAAGGGAGAGGCCGGATTCGATTTGGAGTGAAAAAGACCAACACCCATTTGATCAATTCAACTGGGTCGAGAGTCCAATCGATCATGCAAGTGAACCCGCTTGTATAGCAGAGAAATCTTAAATATGTGGTAGGAATGGGGATAAAGAAATGATAATTATTGACTCATTCTACCAGAGACCTGTTCCATTGTGTTTGTTCCTCATATATTGGTCCTTATCTTACTAGTTGTAACAATGTGTGTCAGTGTATATTGTTAGATGGGAGAACCCATTTAAATAATGTTGATACAACTATCTGCCCTACACAATGGCACAAGTCTCTGGTAGAATGAGTCAATAATAACCAGCAAGTTGATTGAGGGAGGGTTGCATTAGCAGTGAGGAGAGAGGGATTCATGTCATCTATGTTGTGGGTATGAAGGGCATAGGCAAGACCAGTCTTACTCAGTTAATCTACAATGATGAGAGGGTAAATGCCCACTTCACAAAGAGAATGTGGGTGTCTGTTTCTGAGGATTTTAATGTGACGAGTCTAACACAGAAGATGATTGTAGGGGCAAGGGGGGACCAGTGTATTATCTCTTACTCAAATGTTTTGCAGAGCATACTAGGGGATGTGTTGGTTGAAGAGCGCACTCTTCTTGTCTTAGATGATGCCTGTAGTGAGGATAGAACAGAGTGGGAGAGATTAGTACTGCCCTTTAAAAGTGGAGACCATGGAAGTAAGATTTTGGTGACCAGTGACAGTGAGAAGGTAGTGAGTGCAATCGGTGCAAACCAAACTCATCATCTTGAAGGTTTATCTGATGATGATTGCTGGTCATTGTTCAGTAGCAGGGCTTTCTCAGGGAGAGAAAAAGGAGATATTCTGGAATTAGAAAATGTCGGGAAAAAAATTGCAAACAAATTGCAAACAAGTGTAGAGGAGTCCCTCTCTCTGCAAAGATATTAGGGAGTGTGATGAAAAGTTCAAGGACACCACAAGATTGGGGGCGTGTCCTAGAAAGTGAGATATGGGCTTCGCTAGAAGGCGAAAAGAGCACAGTGCCTGCTCTGCTGTTGAGCTATTACTTTTTGCCCATGCATTTGAAGCCATGTTTTGCTTACTGCTCATTGTTCCCTGAGGGTTACAAGATAGCTAAGGATGAGCTGGTGAAGTTGTGGATGGCTCAGGGCTTCATAAGATCTGAGGGAGTTAAAGAGTTGAAGGGCATTGGTGAAGCCTACTTTGATCAATTATTGTGGTACTCATTGTTTGAGGGTGCAGAGTAAGATGATGATGAAAACGTAAATCGGTTTAAGATGCTCGGTCTTGTTCATGACATTGCACAACATCTCACAGAAAGTGAATATTGTATTGTAGATAATGAAAAATTACACCATAGCTCTGTCAAGAGCCTCCACTTCTCTTTTCTTTCTGACAATATGTCTTCATTTTCTTCCCTGTCAAATAAATAAGAAAATTCACGCACTCTGCTGTCGCTTGGAGGTGCAATGAGTGATTCAATGCCTCTTCATTTGTTTGATCATGCAAAATTCTTTCGAGCATTGGATATTAGTGGCTCCAAGATTAAAGAATTGGCAAGTTCAATAGAGAAATTGAAACACTTGAGATATCTTAATTTGTCCAACTCTCTTGTACAGGAGTTGCCTGAATCCTTGGTCAATCTTTGTAATTTGCAGACTTTGAAACTCAAGGGTTTATATCTTTATAAGCTACCAGTAGGGATAAGCAAACTAGTTAGCTTAAGACATTTTGAACTTGACAATCACAACATGGCTATTCCTAGATGTATACCTAGAAGACTGGGGCATCTGATTTCACTTCGAACACTATGTGAATTCTGTGTGTTGGGCGAGGATGGAAATAAGATTGGAGAACTAGGAAATCTCAATCTCCTTCGAGGAGATCTAGAAATAACCTACTTGGAGAAAGCAACTGACAGGGAAGAGGCTACATCGGCATAACTAATAAAGTAAGTAGGACCTCCATACTTTGATATTAAATTGTGAGTACAAGAGGAAGCAGGAGTGGAGGGTGATTGGAGATGATGAGGTTAGGAGGATGGGGTTTTTGAAGGCCTTGGACCTCTTCATGCGAACCTGAAACAGTTGGATGTACACTATTATACAGGTTTCAAATTTCCTAGTTGGATGGAGGAATCATCATTCTTGTCCCACTTAGCCTGGTTGGAGCTGTTTAGCTGCAAAAACTGTAGACAACTCCCGGCTCTGGGGAAACTACCTTCTTTTAAATATTTGAAAATACTTGGATTTGATGCCATAGAATGGGTAGGCTCTGATTTTTTTGGGAATGGATCAGTTGCTTTTCCAAAGCTGGAACAACTTAAATTCTTCTTCACGCCTAACTGGGAGGAGTGGGAATTCAAAGCGGAAGATGGAGCGATTATTATGCCTAGTCTCCTTGACTTAACATTTGTGTCGTGTGACAACTTGAAGTAATTCCCAGTGCTTGGAAAACTGCCATCTCTTAAGTACTTAAAAATTGAAGCATGTGAAGCATTCGAACAGGTGGATCATGAGTTTTATGCTAATTGTAGCAATGATTGCAGGGGAGTCGCATTGCCGAAACTGGAAAACTTTTTTTTTGGTATTTGTGTAAGTGGAAAGATTGGGAGTTAAGAGTGCAAGATGGAGAGACTAGTATGCCTCGTCTATGCCAGCTAACTGTTAGTAACTGCCCTGTGTTGAAGTCACTGCCAAGCCACCTTCCAGATGCACTTAGGAATTTTACAATTGAGTGTTGTGATAAATTAATTTGGCGGCCTTCGCCATCCCATCCAATCCCACACTTAGAAAAGCTTATTCTGAGAGGTGGACAGAAAGAAGTGCTGCCAGGCTTATGGTCATACCTTCCAAATCTTAACAAATTGGTTATTGAAGAGGCAGTGAATCTCTCTTCACTCCCTGAAAATGGATGGGAACAACTAAAGTCGCTACACACACTCAATATTGTAAGATGCCATCGACTGTGGTGTTTGCCTGAGGGATTAGGACATCTCAAATCTCTCCTCTCTCTGAACATCACATATGGTCCTCGATTGAGTTGTCTGCCTGATGGATTAGGACAACTCGAGTCGCTCCACATATTGCACATCGGTGACTGCCATCAACTGCAATCTTTGCCTGATGGGTTGGAACAACTCAAGTTACTGCATACTCTTCACATCCACAGCCGTTCCCACCTAAGTAGTCTACTTGTTGGCGTGGAGCAATTCAAAGCTCTCCACACTCTCCACATTGAAAACTGCTCTCAGTTGAGGTCTCTGCCTGATGGGTTGGGACAACTCCCCAATCTCAAGATCTACGATTGCGATCGCCTGATGTCTGGGCCAAATTGGATGGCACAACTCATGTCACTCCGCACTCTTTACATTGGGAACTGTCCTCGACTAAGGCCTATTCCTCAAGAGCTGAAGCAACTCACTTATACTGCATGAATTGCACATCAGCAGCTGCCAACATTTGACAAAGCCTTGCAGCAAGGATAGAGGTGCGGATTGGCATAAGATAGCCCACGTCTCCAAAATCTGCATTGACGATATGAAGATCCAGTGGGAAAGGGATGAATGAAGAGCTCCCTTCATATGATAGGGATGGAAGCGAGTTAGGAGCGACATACAGAAGTAAGAATCATATTTTGTCTCTCCTATTTATTTCTCTTTCATTTGCAGAGTCATCCTTTGTTCTTGATTGAAAACTATCACTCTTATAAGCAGGAAATATAGTGAAAAGACTGTTATATACATGCCATAACTTTATGTTGATGGTAATGAAAATGGTCACTGCAGGCCACTTCTCACAAGGGTAAATCATTGGACACAAATGGCTACCATTGAAATGTGATAGACCATAGTTTCAGCCAAACTGAATTAATTTTCACCATTTAATTGAAATTATCTACTTAAGTCTAATGGTGAATATCACTTCAATTCCAATCTGAGTGCTAATTTGGTCAATTGGAATTGGAGGGTGATATTTTGCTCCAACAGTCTAGATTGAAGGGATGTGGGTCCAATTGCACTGATTTTTCTCACATGCACCATAGCCTATGCTTGACATCCGTTGGGCCGATATATATTTACTATTGTTTGTCTTTATGTTGCCTATCTCAAATTAGTTTTGTTGGGTTTCTGTCTTGTATCCTGGGTTCACCAGATTGTTCCATATGGTTAGACTTGAAATGGGCTCTGGGTCAGAGGTATTTTGCTCTTTGTACTGGGCTTTCTTTGGGGCTAAGAAAGAGAGATTTATATAAATGATGTAACTTGTAACCCTAGACCTAAGCAAAAGAGTGCAGTAAAAGAGTAGAGTTCTCTTTTGGCTGTGGATGTAAGCACATCGCCTAACCTCGTAGATCTCTCGTGTGTGCCCTTGTGTGCTTGTCTCTCTTCTAGTGTGTGGCTTGATTGTTGATCGCAGGTTACATGCTTTCACACGTACACAATAAGTTTCAAACAGTTGTGCCCATGGCAACCTTCTTTCTCTAGCTCACCTTCAGCTATTGTATAAAGTTCCATACAGCAAAAAGGCCTAAAATGTCAAACTTTGAGGGAACTTTTTGGGCTGTCTCATTCTTTCCTCTTCTTTTCTTTTTTCCAGGCAATTTCAACATTCTCCATAATAATCTCTTACATTTCCTGGATATCTCTGTTTCTAGATGATGAATAAATGCTTGGACAAGGTTTTGTTCAGTTTCCTTTAGCCTTGAGTCTGATGCTTTGAGCTGATGCAATTGCCAACTTGGATTGTATATTCCTCAAAGACCTCCAATGCTGAAAGAGAACAGGAAGCATGTGAACGTGATAGCATCAAAGTCCAAGGCAGTAGAAGATGCTATGTGAAGCCCAAGAGGAAATGTAGGCTGAAGATTTGTATCTTTGCCAGTTTCACATCTCAAAGTGAATTTGTGTCATAGGTGTGCAAGATTTGTTTGCATATCTACTATTCATCTTGTGAGAAGCTATCTTTGAAAATAATGAGAAGTAAGGTCTTTGGCTGACATCTTCTTCATTCATGTGGTTAAAGTTTTCAAGAATCTTAAAAATAAATTTCTTGGATTTGTCCCATTGATGTCATTTTCGATCTCTGGCATGTCTAATATAAGACTTCCTGAATCCACTTCTTGCATTATTTTTTTTTTTATTGATATGCAGTATCCCCTTTTGGATATCATACATAATGACAACCTATTTGAAACTCAAGTCATTGATCTGAACTTAATATTATGCATTTTTAACAATGTAGCCTTTCCCGGATGGCCAACAAGTGGATACAAAATGTACTACTCCACTTCTCACATAGTTTAGGTTGCTGATTTAACATAGTTTAGGTTGCTGATTTAACCGGATATGAGCTGCCTATCCCATGGTTGTCACCTTTGACTAATCACAACCTGCCTTGGTTCGAAGCAATGGAGGACCCAGTGTTTTTGTTTGAGAGGTGCACCTCTAATAGGTAGTTTAGTGTTGGCAGCACACTGAAGGATTTTTATGTGGATTTTGATGGTGGACCTATGATTTTTATTGAATTTTTTAAAGCACACCTCTGTTTAACTAGTGCGGCTGCACCCACATGCTGATGCAGGCCATCATAATGGGCCCCGTCTGAAAGTCTACACCCGCAGGCCCAAAACACAGTAGACTTGTAGTAGGACTATATTAATAGTAGTTTGTTTATTTGATATTTGGCAAGTCCAGTTGGATTTGATTTAGGACTTCTTATTTGTTTAGAATTAGATATTTCCTTTCTTAGAGAATGTTTTAGTTATAAATAAGGTTGTAATCTCTTCAAGAGAGATAGACTTTCATATTGAATAAAGCTTTGGGTATTGGTTATCAGTTGAGCGAGTTATTTGTCTTTGGTGAGACACCTAGACAATTTATCCATAAGCCTTTTGGCTTGGAGATTAGCCCGTTGGCTAATCTTCTTCCCTGCGCTGCTTCAATTGGTATCAGAGACGAAGATCCACGCTAGGATCGCCGCCTGATTGCCGATTCGAGGTAACCTCTTTCTCCCGATCGTCTGCTCTCCATCAGTCATCATCCATTGTGCATCTTCCCCATCGCCTCCCATCATCCGTCATCGTCATCTTTCCCCAATCCTCTACGGCAGCGTCATCTTTCCCCACTCCTCTGCGGCAGAACCCAAACCAGCCACCACCGAACCCTTTTCCCCACACACCACCCCTAGCCGAACCCAGAAACCCCAACCCACCACCACCGACCCTTTTCCCCACACCCCTCCATCTCTCATCGGCAACCCAACCCCCCCCCCGGTCCCTACTTCGAGCCGGATCCCCATCCCTCTTCTGTCCCCCACCATCGGCCGAAACTAAAACAACACAACAAAAATCGCAGTGAGCAGCATCCGAAGAAAACGAGAAAGAGACGAAGCGGACGCGACCGCCTGCACACTGCGATCCATCGCCGGCTGAGCGGACGCGACCCCCTGCGCACTGCGATCCATCGCCGGCTGAAATCACCCTCTCTCTCTCCATCGCCGGCTGCCATCGCCTCAAACAGAGGACACGACAGAAACAGCGACCAGCGACGCCGAGCACACGCCCTCGCTGCTGGCGTTCCCTCTCTCTCCATCGCCGGTTGCCATCGCCTGCTGGTGTGCTCTCGCCCCCCTTGTCGTTTCTCTCTCCCTCGCCGGCAGAGTCTCTTTTTTCCTCTCTTGCCTTTCACTTCTGCATCAGACGAGACAGGTGAGTTTATCTTCCCTTTTCTCCTGTCGTTACTGTAGCAAGAGGCAGATCTTTTCATAGTTGGGTCGTACCAGTTGGGCCTACACTGTTGACCCGACACCGCCACAGTCCAACCCACTCTGCTTCAGTCCGGGTCTGACCTGACCCAGATCTGACCCGCCTGCCTGATTCGTACCAGTTGGGCCTAAACTGCTGACCCGACACCCGGCCCACTCCACCTGTTCAGCCCAGGCCCACTCCAACTGTTCAACCCAGGCCCACTCCAAAAAAAAAAAAAAAAAAAGAGTCTTTTGTGTCCTTTGCTTTCTATAAGCAATGTCAACCCGCAGCGGTCAGTCATATCGGGGCAGATTTTCTGATCATCAGCGAGATGCTATGTTAATAGAGTTGTCTGAAAGAGTACATGCATTGGAAGAACTGTCCCGCGGTTCACAACGGCCTCCTGCCGCCGAAGCATCCTCTAGCGTTGGAAACCAACTAAATTCCGGCCGACCAGCAGAAACAGGCCCGCAAGAATCTATGCATGATTTCATTCACCGTCTTCTTACTGAAAAAGACCCTGCAGACGCACCTGCTGCGCCAAAATTTGATGATATCACAAAGCGAGTCAAAATTGATATATCGGATTTCTCTGGCCGACTCAATCCAAAGGCTTTCATTGATTGGCTCAATTCCCTCGAAGATTATTTCTCTTGGTATCATATGGATGATGCACAGCGTGTTGCCTTTGTCAAAGTCAAACTTAAAGGGTCAGCACGTATTTGGTGGCACAGCGTTGAGCACAATAATCTTGTCATAGGACGCCCTGTTATTACCAAGTGGGATGATATGCGTGAAAAGTTTGAAGGTAAATACTTGCCCTCCAATTATCTAAGTCTCCTTCAGCAAGAATATTTTGTTTTCAAGCAAGGCACCTTATCACTGGATGAGTATACAGAGAAGTTCAATGACTATGTTATCCGGTGTAAAATTCAAGATGATGATTTCACGCTAGTCAACCGGTACAGAACAAGTCTGCGAGAAGAAATAAGACGTGAAGTCCTTATGCATGATTTTGAAACTGTTGATGATATTTATAACAAGGCAAAACGGGTTGAGCTAGAATTGCGGTCCTCCATTTTGAGACAATTTGGTTCTCAAGTCGGGGAATCAACGACTCGTCGAACCCCTGCCTTTCATAATACTAAAGGTTATCCACCCAATCAAAATAATTCTCAATATAATCGTGCTCCTCCACCAGCGGGTTTTCGTCCATCTCCAAAACCGCAGCACAATCACCCCAATCAGCGTCCTTTTGCTCAAAATCAAAAGGGGACAGTGCCACAGGAGCAAGATATGCGGAATCGTGGACCTCCTCGTCAAGATCGACGAACTGATGGTTGTTATCAATGTGGACAACCAGGACATTTTGCTAATGCATGCCCTCAAGTTCGCAATCTTTATTATTGCAATGAAGATCCTTATTCGTCTGAAGACTATGATGAGCATCTTGAGATGGAACCCCGTCCTGACCATTTCCAATCAGAAGCTCAGCCAGATCCACAGCTAGAGGCTCAATCTGATCCTTCTCCTCATGCCGCTACCGGTGCAGAAGAAGGTGGCCCTGTTCTTATTATACGTCGGCTTCTCCTCACCAATGAACAAGAAGAAGCTGATTGGCGACATACTTCAATCTTCAGGACACGCGTGAGATGCAAAGGTAAGTTATGCAATTTAATTGTTGATGGAGGTAGTGCTATGAATGTTGTTTCACAGGAAGTGATCACTAAGCTCAATTTGCCTGTTGAAAAGCACCAAAAGCCTTACAAGGTCGCTTGGGTAGATGATCATTCAATCCCTGTGACCCATCGTTGTTTGGTTCATTTTAAAATTGGCATCTATGAAGATGATATATGGTGCGATATTATCCCTATGAATATTGCTCACATTTTACTTGGCCGACCTTGGTTATATGATCGAGAGGTACATACTGATCAGAAAAGGCACATTCATTCTTTTAAATGGAAAGGACAAGTGGGGGATCTTCTCCCATTGCCGCCATTAGCATCTTCACTGACAGTTTCTACCACTCCATCAAACCCTCATGTTCTCTCTATGCGGAAGTTTGAAATGGAAAGCAAAGACCAAGGAGTTGTTTATGCTCTTGTGCCTAAAGAAACCCAAGAAGCAGATAATAAACAACAGGATGCTACGCCACTAGAAATCAAGTCATTGCTCCATGATTTTCAAGATTTGATTCCCGCAGAGCTTCCTAATGAGTTACCTCCTATGTGGGACATTCAGCATGCCATTGATTTAGTCCCTGGATCTACCCTTCCTAACTTACCTGCTTATTACATGATTCCCGCCGAACATGCTGAATTGCACAAACAGGTTGAAAAGTTACTCCAGAAGGGTTATATCCGAGAAAGCATGAGTCCATGTGCAGTTCCAGCCCTCTTAACACCAAAGAAAGATGGTTCTTGGCGAATGTGTGTTGATAGCCGAGCGATTAATAAAATTACCATAAAATATCGGTTTCCAATTCCCCGAGTGGATGACATGCTTGATATGATGTCTGGGTCTTCTGTCTTTTCCAAGATTGATCTCAGGAGCGGATATCACCAACTGCGTATTAGGCCCGGAGATGAATGAAAAACAGCATTCAAAACCAAAGATGAACTATATGAATGGTTAGTCATGCCGTTCGGTCTAACGAATGCTCCCAGCACTTTTATGAGAGTAATGACTCAGCTTCTACGACCTTTTCTTGGTAAATTTGTTGTGGTATATTTTGATGATATTTTAATCTTCAGCAAATCAAAGGAAGATCATCTCGATCATCTGAGGTATGTTATGCGTGCACTTCGAAAAGAAAAGTTTTACATTAATTTGAAGAAGTGTACATTTTTGAATTCCACAGTTGTATTTTTGGGCTTTGTTGTCTCGGCCCGCGGAGTTGAACCTGATCCAGCTAAAGTCAAAGCAATCCTTGACTGGCCTATTCCCACTACTATACATGAGGTACGCAGCTTTCATGGTTTGACTACCTTTTACAGGAGATTCATTTGTAATTTCAGTACCATCATGGCTCCTATAACTGATTGCATGAAAAAAGGAGAGTTCACGTGGACCAATGCTGCCTCTCGAGCATTTGAGCAAATTAAGAAGAAAATGACTGAGGCACCAGTTCTAAAACTTCCGGACTTTGACAAAGTCTTCGAAGTTAGTTGTGATGCCTCCCATGTAGGTATTGGCGGAGTCTTAAGTCAAGACGGTCATCCAGTTGCTTATTTCAGTGAGAAATTAAATGACTCCCGTAAGAAGTACACTGTTTATGATCTGGAATATTATGCAGTAGTTCAAGCTCTTCGTTATTGGCGTCATTATCTCATTGGAAAAGAATTTGTCTTATACTCTGACCACGAAGCCTTGCAACACCTGAATTCTCAAAAGAAAATGAGCGTCAATCGTGTTAAATGGAGTGCATACCTACAGGAGTTTTCTTTTGTTCTGCGTCATAAATCTGGCACGGAAAATAAAGTCGCAGATGCATTAAGTCGTCGAACTCACATTCTTACGACAATTTCCGTCAATGTTCCTGGCTTTGAAGAAATACGCAGAGAATATGCAGCTGATAATGACTTTGGTCACATTTATACAGCCCTTCTAAATGGTGAAGGTTCAGAACATCCAAAGTTTTCTCTTCATGATGGATATCTCTTTCGTGGAAATCAATTATGTCTGCCTGCTACATCTATCCGTGAATTTATGATACGTGAGTTGCATAGTGGCGGATGTAGTGGACATTTTGGGCGTGATAAAACATTGGCCCTTGTGGAAGATCGTTTCTTTTGGCCACGCTTAAAAACAGATGTTGCCCGAATTTGTAAATTATGCAGAGTATGTCAACTTGCAAAAGGTCAAAAGAAGAATACAGGTTTGTATCAGCCTCTTCCTATTCCACATGCACCTTGGCAAGATTTGAGTATGGACTTTGTCTTGGGCTTACCAAAAACAACGCGAAAAGTAGATTCTGTCTTTGTTGTTGTTGATCGTTTCTCCAAAATGGCACATTTTATTCCTTGTTCTCACACAGCAGATGCTAAGAAGATTGCCATTCTTTTCTTTAAAGAAGTTGTTCGTTTGCATGGCCTCCCCAAGACAATAGTATTTGACAGAGATACAAAGTTCATGAGTTTCTTCTGGAAGACTTTATGGCACATGATGCGCACGAAGCTCCAAACTCAAGTGCCTATCATCCACAAACTGATGGTCAAACAGAAGTTGTCAATCGGAGTTTAGGAAATCTTCTTCGATGCCTTATTGGAGAACATATTGCTTCATTGGATCTTATTTTACCTATGGCAGAGTTTGCCTATAATAATTCTGTCAACAGAACAACAGGGAGATCACCATTTGAAGTTATCACTGGTGTTACGCCACGTCTTCCTATTGATTTAAGTCCTTTACCAGTTGACTCTAGATCTAGTCCGGATGCTGAACAGTTTGCCCAACATATGAAAGATGTTCATGATGAAGTTCGCCGGCAAATCGCTACAAGTAATGAAGCATATAAAAGGCACGCGGATTCTCACAAACGCCATGTTGAGTTTACCGAAGGTGATTTGGTAATGGTTCGTTTGAAGCCCGAACGATTTCCTGTAGGTAAATACAAGAAGCTTCATCCACGAAGTGCAGGTCCTTTCAAGATTCTAAAGAAAATCAGTTCCAATGCATATGTTCTAGACCTTCCTGCAGACATGAATATCAGCTCCACGTTTAATGTCGAAGATTTGACATTATATCATGGGCACCACAATGATGAATCCTTTGAAGAACAAGCTCTTCGCATTCCTCTTCATCAATTCCCTCCAGACGAAATTGAAGATGTTTTTTATGATCAGATCATTTCAACCAAGAATGGAGGATTTCACAAGTTTCTTGTTAAGTGGAAAGGCAAACCATTTTTTGAAGCTACCTGGATTACGGCTACAGATTTTCAAAAGATCAATCCAGATTTATATGAGCAGTACTAAGCTAGCAACTCGCCAGAGTCGAGTTTTTCCAAGCCGGGGAGAGCTAATGTAGGCCATCATAATGGGCCCCGTCTGAAAGTCTACACCCGCAGGCCCAAAACATAGTAGACTTGTAGTAGGACTATATTAATAGTAGTTTGTTTATTTGATATTTGGCAAGTCCAGTTGGATTTGATTTAGGACTTCTTATTTGTTTAGAATTAGATATTTCATTTCTTAGAGAATGTTTTAGTTATAAATAAGGTTGTAATCTCTTCAAGAGAGATAGACTTTCATATTGAATAAAGCTTTGGGTATTGGTTATCAGTTGAGTGAGTTATTTATCTTTGGTGAGACACCTAGACAATTTATCCATAAGCCTTTTAGCTTGGAGATTAGCCCGTTGGCTAATTTTCTTCCCCTGCGCTGCTTCACATGCCCATGCTTGGCTCTGCCTCTGGTTGGAAGATCCTAATCATTGAATGCAGGACCCTTCTTGCGACTACTGTGGACCAGTTTTATGTATATCCATTTTTAGACTGTAGTCCAGCAGTTAGATATCTAGACTATTCATTTTTAGACTGTAGTCCGGTGATTAGATATCTAGGCTGAGCAATTGTCATGTGGTTTTGGGTCTATGCTTCCTTGAACTAAACAATTTTACTTTTGGTAAGCCTTTGGCATCAGCTACGTGAAGATCTTCCCCTCTTACCTTTAATGTAGATTTTGTAGTGTAAACTTTGTTTTATTTTCACCAGCTACTTGCAGGCGAAGCTTAGCTCTAGAATTTTGGGATCATTTTTTTTCCATCATGAGTGTGCAGTCCTTGAAAGAACAATCAGGATTTTCTTTATAAATTGTTTTTCATCTAGGCATTCCGAGTGTAGATTACTGCAAAATGTAATTGATACTATTGAAATTGTATAAATCTTGAACAGGCCACAAAGTGCATTGGGCAGTAACAAGGTTAACTGTCAAGAGTTGCTACCTATTGCAACCAAAATGTTTAGGCATTAGAGTTGCGGAAAACAATATACTTAACACACCTGCGGGTGGGACATTGCCTGGGTTCGAAGCTCGCGCCTGTTATAAAGCTGCATGGGGCCTTTTACCCTGCACCTGCAACATAATACCATAGATGCGGCTGCGTGGATTTGAATTCGGGACTTGTGGTGGCTTTGACACCATAAAAGATACCATGTATCAACCCAAAAGCTCAAGCTTATAGGTGGAAGGTCAAGATAGGTATATGAAGCTATGTCAAACCCATTAATTGGGCGATGTGGGCAGTGTGCTTTTGGTGCCAAAAGATACTGGTGGACAGTGCAGATTCATCAACTAACAACCATGTTGTGGAGTTGAGGTGTTTCTATTTGCTCATTTTACGGTGGCAGGGTCAGCGTCTTTTTATTGTATTAAGGATTTTGGATTGCTTGTTTAGAGAATGATAGTAAGTTAACATCTAGGCTTTTTTTGTTGACTGAGACTGCCTTGGTTTTCCTTGGTGTTGGGTAAAATGGTTCTCCATAAATCATCATCATCATCATCAAAGCCTTATCCCAACAAAATGGTTCCCCATAGATGCATAATGCAAATCTGGTGTTGGTAAACATCTTCTATTTGCTAACCATTGCCTATAATAATGAAGAATGTTAGTGAGCCTGAGACTGTATTTCTTACCATCAGTGGTGTAGATAATATTTCTTCAAGGTGGCATCTTTGTTGGGGCTTTGTGGAAAAAATGCTCACTGCCATTTTAAGAGGAGGATTGGGAAAGCACTGCACCTTTCAACTCATCATTTAAAAAAAAAAGAGGACCTGGACTGTCACTATCTGATCAATATATTTATCACGAATTGGAAATAACATTGTCTGATTTGTTGCACATTTATCAGGGGCAGAGACAGTTCACATTCGAGAGGAGATAGGGCAAGAAATTAAAGGGTGATTGACACGAAAAAAACTCTCATATTCACTATATGCTCAAGTTCTCTCAAAAGAGTCTGTGACAAAGGAAAACTCCGACAAATCAAATGCATAACTCGTAGGATAGTTTGTGTTTTCTGACCTGAATTGTACAAGAGGGAGAACATGAGTTGTTAGTGGTGAGTAGTATAGAAAGGCCTCAGCATAGTAAAATCACCTGGTGGATTGCTTCTCAAGTAAACAAGTGACTGAGTGGATTCTCTGTGTATATCCTTCACGTTCTTGGTATGAAAATGAGATTGGACACATATTGATATCCATGCCGGAATCTTTGGATCTCCTCCATTTTACAAGCCTAAACCTCCAACCAATCCACTAAAAAAGGTCTGAAATGCACAAGGATGCCCACAGAATTTGAGGAAAGATGGATGTTGCCTGTTGGAACTAAAGTTTTTTTTTTTAATTTTTAATTGCAGATTGTGAACAGTTGCAACTAGTACAGTTGATGTGTAAAGTAGTTGATTGTGCATTTGAAATTAAAAAAGTTAGTTTCATGTTTGGATTTGAAAACTTCTAGGTAGCTATCAAGATTTTATAATAATTGCGTTTGTGTATTTTATAGTGGTGTAATTTTTGAAATTCAAGTTAATATATCTCTTCCACAAAAATAAATTCCCAGCTAATTACAAAATTTATCATATAAAAGCACTAACTTTGGTGGTGCTTAGAATTTTATATAGTTTGTTACCCTAAAGAGATATGTAGCTGATCCTTCGCATGTGCCACAGTACGAGCCACTAGAGCTTTACCTATGTCGAGAAGCCGATTCAGATTGTCGACACGAAAAAGCAGATTCTGAAGACGTGGACCATTCACTAGGTGAAGGTTCAGTGGAAGCACGACAATTCAAGGGAGGCCACTTGGGAGCTAGAGACCAAGTGTAAAAGCAATACTTGGATCTTCTTCCTAAGGTATGTAGGGCATTTGGAAGACCAAATGTTCTAAGGGGGGAAGGAATGCAACATTTCGAACCTTAACTTTGTGATTAGCCTAAATTCAATTGTATTTTAATTCATTAAGCTCTGTTAGACTCTAGACAGGTCTAAATTAGCCTTAAGATCATGTGTACAGAGTTTCGTAGATTTTCGAGCTCGTTTGTGCATGGTAGGGAGTGGTTTGGAATTTTAGGAAAATTAGAGGCCCTTTTTCATAATTTTCTATTTTGCGAGATTATAGTCTTGTCGGGTGGATGATTTAATTCCTTAACCTTTGGTCTTCATCACCAAAGCTAGATGGAGCCATCTTGATCATCTAATGTGGACCCAACCCAAACATAGCCTTTACTTAATATTTTCCCCAAAGTTCCAACCCCTTTCTCAAAATACCCAAAACCCACCTTCATAAGGAAGGACTCAGCCTCCGTTTCATCTCTCTCCCTCATTTTCACTCTCTGTTTCTCCCATTCTGCCTCGTTGCTCTCTTCCCACCTCCCTGCCACTCGCCAACTCAGGAATCCAAGCCTCCCGCCGCCGAAACTTCATCTCCATCGTCTTCCTCGCGTCACCATCTCTCCAAGCATCCCTCTTTTGAGATTGCCCTCTTCTCCTCAAGCCCTAGATAAGCTTCAAATCATCCTTTGGCTACGTCTTGGTGATTTTCTAATTTAGGAGATGATTGGGATATTTATTAGAGTCTTCTTGCTCTATTTGTAGCTCGGCTTGTGGAGTGGAGTGCTTCTTCTTCTTGTTTGGAGCTTTGGGTGGATTTTGGAGAGCTAGGGCATCACCCATTTTGGATTTACATCCAAGGCAAGCAAATACTCATCTTACATTAATAATATGCATGTTGTATTACTTGATTCTAGCATCTTTAATGCTCATTGTCCCCATATGCTCATTGTTTCCATTTTAATGGATTGTGCTAGAATCTAGGGTGTGTAATGAGTGGAATGAATGGTGTTGGATTGGGAGTTGTAAATGAATAAATGTGTAGTGGGCAAGGCCCTTTTTACTGCAGGTTTTGTATGGGACTGAAAGGGGATGAATCCCCCTAGAATTCCACACCAACAGGTCCCCTTTTTGGGAGCTCGCTGGTGGGGTTTTTTTGGCCTGTTTTGTGGGGCCTTTTTCAATGCCATTTGAAGACTTTTAACAGGATTAAAGTGAGGGGCGTTGGGAGCAAACCGTCTCCCCTCACTAATGGTATGGTTCGTGTATGGTGTGCATCTTACCCGCACTCGGTTGATTCAAGGATTGGGCTATGCACCAAGGGGGTTTTGATGTTGAATTGGCCAAGGGCAAGTGCAGGGCTGGGCATAGGATCTTGATGTGTCAGAGGCACATTGCCAGACATAGATATTGCATTCCATATTTGGATTTCTCTTTTACCCCTAAATGTCAACAACAGTCTAAAATTGTGGCAATCAGGCATTCTGAAGGAACAATCCTGCTACCTTCATGACGGTTGATATTGCAAATATTCCCCAAGTCTTGGGGAGCCCAGATGCTGTTGAGTTGGTTTCTGATATTAAAGGTAATATGCCACTAAGCTTGAGCAGGTTTGATGATGTCATCTTTCTGGTAATGCTCTTTGTCAATCTTTTTTTTATAGTACATCTTAAATGACTTCTGTGACTGGTACTTGACTGTTAAATTATCAATCTCACAAGCGTGCTAGGAAATTTTTTTTTATAGTACATCTTCAATGACTCCTTTGACTGGTACTTGACTGTTAAATTATCAATCTCACAAGCGTGCCAGGAAATTCTATGCAGACTTAGATGTTCAAGAGCAGTGCGGACAAAAACTTTGTAGAATATTGAGGGAGTTCTTCAGGATCCAATGACTTCCGAGTGCAAAAATCTCGACCGAGAAGAAAAGTAAGCAAGATCTTCATCTTTTTCTTCTTTGTTTTACCATTTCCACTTCTATTTGGGATTAAAGTTTGATATGTTTATATAATTACTTCTCTTCTCTCATGTTTTAGTGGAAGACTAAACATTGCATGTTTCTTCTTTCATATATTGCTATAACGATTTATTCAGGTCTGTTGTGAATATCTCTATAGTGGAATATTTGGCCTCAACATCAAGTTTTATCTGTGCCACAAGAAAGTTGTCTCTTTTAACTATTTGTGCACCACCTCAGTCCCATGCCCCACCAATAAAAAGATTGTTTTCATTAAAAAAATAAAGAAAATTAATTGTATCTTTAAATCAAAACACTTCCTCTTATAGTATAAGTGCAAATGATGGGGCTGTAAAGATTGTCAATCGCGAGTTTCTCTATAGTTTTCTATTGAGACTATTGGCATGAGAATCAAAATATTGCTATGTTAGAGAGATTATATATTGACAAATGAAATGTTTGCTTGGTCCTACTAACTGAACTCATTATCTGCACGTTTTTTGTTAACCAAAACTTCTTATGAAGTTCCCAGTACTGTGGATGGCAGATTCTATTCAATCAGATGGCTAGATCATTAAAAAAAGAATGACCTGTCAAATAGCTAGCTCACCAAAATAATGGGAGAGATTGGATAATAGTTATCCTATGGGGAACCTTCTGCTTGTTCCCACCAATCTTTAACCCTTGTTACTTTCCCCTCTCCATTGATTGAAACACTAGATGTATCTCTTAATGTAGCAATATTCACTAGGTCTATGTTGAAATATCGAAAATGCTTCAATTTTTGTGTTGTCAGTTGCACTTTTAATTTGTTCCTAGTCATTGTTGACTAAGTGAACAATTGGACTGAAACTATGGTGGCAGATTAGCATATAACAGGAAGATATATGTCAAACATCTGATAGAAGAAGCAGTGAATTATTTTGATGAGAGTGTATCTGTATCTACTTTTAGTAGTTCTGATTTCTCAGCACAGCACCAGAGGATCCACTTTTTGGCTCAGTAGTTGGTACTCCAGTGGAGGCAGATCAGATATTTCCCTGCAAAAGTTCAAATCCTTCAACCACCTATTGCTCTGATGATCATCTCAACCACTGTAAGGTTGGTATTTGACAAAAACTGATATCCTTTTACCTCTTGTTTTGATAGCTTCATGGCACGCCCATGGTCCACCTTTGTTTCAAGGAAAACAAAGCCGTCATCGTAGTCCACTTACAAAGTAAACTGTTTGGGGCAAATGGCTACCCTTGACATGTGACAGACTTAAGTTTCAGCCAAGCATTGATTTGAAATTCTCTACTTCACTCTAATGGTGTTTAAGCTGAAGCAATGACCAACTTACATAGATTATATATATTCCTAAAGAGTCAAGGTCTCCAATGCTGAAGAGAACAGAAAGCATGTGCACCTGATAGTATCACAATCCAAGGCAGGAGATGACACTATGTGAAGCCCAAGAGGACATAGGTAAGTTGAAGATCTGTGTCTTTTGCCTTTATAATTTCATTAAAATGAATGTTATTGGTTTGTGGTCCTAGTATATGTATTGCTCATCTGGTGAGAATTTTCTTACAAATGAGAGTTCAGAACTTTGTTGGCACATTCTTAATTCATGTGGTTAAAGTGGTCGAGAAATTGTCCAAAATAAAATGAAGATTTAGGATATGAAACTAAGTGTGCTGATTCTTTTCACTCATATGAGATAATTGAAAGATTTGGATCATGAATTGGGGGCCATGAAAGTGCACAAAAGTAGATCTCTAGTTTGAGATTTAATGGGCTTGAAAGTATGAGAGATGTGATTGTGTAGAGAGGGCAAGGAAAGAGATGTTAAGGAACCTATTTAGGTGAGGAAAGTTGCATATTAATACGACGCAGCATCTTTATCCACCAAATCCCAGTACGATGACTCCACATCAAGGTATAAAATGGAGAACTACTCTTTTGTACTTTTATATTACCAAAGGATGTTTACTTAATTAAACCTATTTTTTTAAAACTATCCTTGTCAATTTATTAACAAAACCATTTTCAATAGTACCCTTTATGAATTCTCACACTATGATATAAAGTGCGTCCCATGTACAACAATTCCTAAAAGGAGAGGGGACATTATAATTATTAAACGTGGATCTATCTTAATTCTTAATCGTGGGATACAGTCACAAAAGGTGGCCCACATTGTAATTCAGTAAACATAGGCCTCACATTTTAATTTCTGAAAGTGGGTCCCTTGTTGTAATTTCTAATGGTGCAGCCTAAATTATAGTTTCTAAAGATAGACCTCACCTAGAGGTAGGACCCATATAATTTTTTAAGACTAACGATGGCCCCACATCTTAACATCTAAACAGTTGAAAATCATCATTTAATTTTTCTCTTTTTGATTCTTTGCTTTTAAAAACCATGATGAATCTATCGATTAGGGTCCAAACGATACAATAGTTGGAGCTTTTATCAAGAAAAGTTATTTTGATAGACATGTTATAATCCACCAATATTTTTAATCCTTTGATTAGGCGGTTGCTATTATCCAACTTCTTTTTCCTTTTTTTTTTATTTATTCATAAAAGTTCATCAAACAAAATTTGCTAAAGGAATAGTTAAATGAATCAAAACACATGTATAGTGGAGTTGCTTTAGTTCACAAATCAAGCAAGAAATCATTGTATAGTGTAATCATGTGCTAAAGTTGAAAATTGACTCTTCTTATTTTTCTTATTTTAACATTTTCATAAAAACTGGGGATATTCCAATTGGTGTTTGCATTCATATAAATTAGTTTAATTCAAGTCCACGTCCATGTCCAAGTTTGCCTGGGGCTTACATCCTAAATTTGAATCCTATTGGATAAAAATGTAGAAGGCCAAGGCATATGCCTATTGAGTACATGAAACCAAATAAGCTTGAGCCTGCGCCATATTTTTTTTAATTGCTTGGCCATTCTTTTAAAATGTTTAATTTTTTTTATCATTTAATCACTTAATATTTATTTAAATGTATAATGAATTATTGAGTCATCCATGTAACATGAAGAAGGCACCTATGTGGGCTCCAAGAGCTCCACTGAATATAAACAGTCTAGTCGTAATAAAAAAATCACCCTATCTGCCAAATGACAATGCATGTCTTCATCTCTATGCTATTTCTTCCACGAAAGTTAGAATCCAGCTCAATGAGTGTAAAATATTCCATTTTAAAACACCATGCTTAGTCAGGTTTACAGTTTTATATGGTTGATCATCCTAAGGTCAACAAAAACAAAAGCGCAGTCTATCTGCCAAATGACAATGGATGTCCTCATCTCTATGCTATTTCTTCCACGAAAGTTAGAATCCAGCTCAATGAGTGTAAAATATTCCATTTTAAAACACCATGTTTAGTCAGGTTTACAGTTTTATATGGTTGATCATCCCAAGGTCAACAAAAACAAAAGCGCAGTCACAATCTCACACACACCCACTACATAATAATTAATAGTTTCATACGGATGCTTACAATTCTCTATGCTTAATTGCTTATCCCTTCTATAAAAAAAGTTAAAATGCCAGCTAAAATAGTTACAAAATAAACCACATAATGACATTATGTTTAATAAAGCTTACAATTTTATATGACTGATTAACATAAAGATCACTGTCTATGCTTATCCATTCTGTAAAAGTTAAAAATGCCAGCTAATAAGTACAAAACAAATGTTATAAAAACACCAACTCCAATAATTTAGCAAGAAAAAAAAGGCACTAAAGTCTAGCAAAGCTTTCAATTTTATATGATTGATTCACACATAGATTCCTCTGTATGCTTATCCCTTCCAGAAAAGTTAAAATGCATAATAAAGTAAGTATCAAATTTACCATATAAGACACTAAGTTTAGTAAAGATTACACCAATAAATAATTGATCAACATAAAGTCTCCACCATGAGAATATGATTTATTACCAATAATGTCAAGATTCATCAAAGAACAACAAAAGAGCAGTCATATTTTCCCACACAACCATTTCCTTGTATTGTATGCAAGAGGAGGGCCCCTTACGCTAAGCCTATAATTAAACTTTCTGGAGAAGATAAAACAATCAAAATGTCCGTAAATCTTTCTTTAGAAATGGAGGATGTCATTCATCAAATGTGTAAAAAAAAAATTAGCTTCTTTATCCCGGGTCACCAAGATTAGTATTTCACGTTGCCATCTACTATCTGGATTAATTTGGTTTAGGTTTCAATAGCTTGAAAGCTTACATCTTAGACCTGCCCCCACTGATAAATTCAAATGATTGGAACTTGGGACAGTAACTTTATTGCAACAAGCAGCATGGTGTCAGATAAAAATATTCATGTCTGTACAATCTAATTTAAGGGTGATGGTAAGGTGAAGACTATTCAATGGTGCTGGTGAATCTTATTTTTTAACTAATTAATTTTAGACCCTCAATTGAATGCCTGCATTAAATTCTTATGAATAAAGTTCAACAAGTAAGTGGATCCTCTATAAAAAAAAATGCATTGTAATTTCCTTTATCGCATGCCATTTAGATTTTGTAACACTTTGTTTTTTAGGTTGTTGTAACACTTTGTTTATCAGGTTGTGACCCATCTACGAATGGTTATTGGAATTGAATATCAATTCGGCACTAAATGTTATACCCCATATAAGAATCTCATGAGAATCTTGCTCAAGCAAACCCACATATGTGCTCAAATAAATCAATTTATATCGTTTTAAAAGTAAATAAACCAACAACTATGGAATCAATATGTAAATAAGCCATAGTGGAAAAAATTGGCATAATACCATGAAAACCACATGAGAATCATAAAAAAGAAATAAATAAAACAATCATATAAAAACCTAAAAAAATAAATAAAACAATCATATGAGAACCTAAAAAACAGTCATATTCAAACAAACTCATATATTTGCTCAAGTACATCCAAATATATATAAGATAAATACATCCAAATATATATAAGATAAATAAGAGGGCCAAGCTGGGCCTAACATTGTCGAAGCTTGACCCTCAAATTGATGGAGCTATAAAATTTTGTCCAAGCTTGCTATTGGGCTTCTTAAGAAAAACAAAAGCCCATGATTTGTCAACTTTGGTTTAACAGGGTATCCTAATAGGAAGTCTCAATTGCCAGTCTTGATGGTAACTAGGTATTTTAATATACTTTCAACAGCTTTTGGTCAAATCTTGCTTCAACGTTATATGCATAACACAATTTATTCTAGCTACTGTTTTTCTTAATATCAAGTGGATGGACCCACATTTCCTCTATTTTGGAAAAAATATAATATGGTCAATTTGCTAGTGCATTATGTTGTTTTACTATTTCAATCTTTTCTTGCAAGCCAAGAAATACTCATTGGTTATCAGCTTATAGATGTTCTATCGCCTATAAATTACGCAGGTGCAAGTGAAGTAGCTCTGCATACAAATATCTTTCTCACTCTGTCTCTTTGTTCACACTAAGAATAAGAAAGATAGTATGGCAGATGCAATTGTCTCAGCTGTTGTAAAAGAGTTGGGTGCCATAGCTAAAGATGAGGTGGGCTTGTTGGTTGGTGTCAAGAAAGAGGTCAGAAACCTTTTCACCACATTCACTGCCATTCAAGCAGTGTTAGAGGATGCTGAGAGGCAACAAGTGAAGAAAAAGGTGGTTCAAGATTGGTTGGGGAAGCTCAAAGAAGTTGCATATGAGGTGGAGGATATACTTGATGAGTGGAGAACCGAAGCTTTCATATCACAGAAATATGAAGATGATGTTCATAAGCACAAGAAGGTAAGCTCTTGCTTACTTTGTCCTCGTCTATTTTCCAAGCAAATTAATTTACACCATGGCACTGGACATAGGATAAGGGAAATAAAAAAAAGACTAATGAAAATTTCAACGGAAAAGGATGCTTTTAATTTCAATGAAGTTAGTAAAAGTGAAGTTCATGACTTGCCTGATCGAGAAACTGCTTCATTAATTATTGAAGCAGAGGTTTTTGGTAGAGATGCCATTAAAGACATTATAGTTAATGAGTTGGTTGTTGAAACTAGGCAAGCAGAAAATCCATTTTCTGTTGTTTCACTAGTAGGAATGGGTGGATTGGGCAAGACGACCCTTGCCCAATTAGCCTATAATGATGAGACAGTAAAGAAACATTTTGAGAAGAGAATTTGGGTTTGTGTGTCTGAAGATTATGAGGTGAAAAAGATTTTAATGAAAGTTATTCAATCGATGGGTGGGTCTAAGGATGAGAACATGGACTTTGATACTCTCCAGGAAAGAATTAATGCAGCTGTTGCCAAAAACAAATTTTTGCTTGTGTTGGATGATGTATGGGATGGAAAGCTATGGGAAAAACTGAAGGTTCCACTCAAAGGTGCTGCACAGGGTAGCAGGATTGTGGTTACTACCCGCAATCATATAATTGCAGATGTAATGGAAACGAATCACAATCATGAGTTGGACATTTTATCTGATTCAGATTGTTGGAAACTATTCACATCTAGAGCATTCAGAGGAAAAAAAGAGGAAGAGTGGCCGCTAGAGTTGGTAGAGGTAGGAAAGAGAATTTTACATAGGTGTAAAGGTGTACCTCTTGCGATTAAAGCAGTCGGAAGTCTTTTGTACTTTAAAAGGACAAAGTTAGAATGGCAAATCGTCTCAGAAAGCGAAACATGGGAATGGAATTCACCTGAGGGTCTTGACATTTTACCAGCTCTCTTGTTGAGCTATTATAATTTGCCCATCCATTTGAAACAATGTCTCTCATTTTGCTCATTGTTTCCAAAAGATTATGTGCTAGAAAAGGATGAATTAGTGAAGTTATGGATGGCTCATGGTATCATTAAATCTGAGAGAAGAGAAATTGAAGAAATTGGTGAAACTTATTTTGATGATCTATTGGCACGTTCATTGCTTCAAGATCCTAAGAAAGATGTTGAAGGGAACATCGTCCAATGTAAGATGCACGATCTTGTTCATGATCTAGCGAAATTTGTCACTACTGGTGACTACTGTATCATGGAGATTGGAAATCCGAACTTACCTTCTGTTGATAGTCATCACATATCACTACTCGTGAATGGTGATGTTTCATCCATTCCGTCTCCACTGTGTAATGCAGAGCATCTGCGCACACTTTTATTTTTTGGAGAATCAATTATTGAGGAAGTCCCTCACAGTTCATTCAACCATATGAGGTTTCTTAGAGCTCTGGATTTAAGCCAAACTAGGATAAAAAACTTGCCGAGTTCCTTAGGAAAACTAAAACACCTAAGGTATCTTGATTTGAGTGGGTTGGAGATCGAGGAGTTGTCTGATTCTGTGACTGATCTCTGTAATCTGCAAACTCTGAAACTTAATGATTGTGAGAGACTCTGTCTACTGCCATGTGGTATAGGCAAAATGGTTAAACTGCGGCATCTTGAAATTGAAAGAACTAGTCATCTCAAATTTTTACCAACTGGACTAGGGAGGTTGAGTTCCCTTAGAACATTGTGCAAGTTCCTCGTGGGGGATGAGAAGGAGGGATGTAAGATTGGAGAACTGAAAGAACTCAACTTTCTGAGAAGAAAATTAGAAATACATAATTTGGAGAAGATAATAAATGTGGATGAGGCTAGAGAGGCAGAACTCGATAAGAAATGTGATCTGCAATTTCTAACTTTACATTGCAAGGACAGAGCAGACGAAGATTGGGGAGCGGTAGAAGGTGAGATGGAAAAGATGAAGAGAGTATTTGAAGGCCTTAGACCACCTCACTCAAACCTAGAAGTCCTGAGCATCGAAAACTACGTGGGTTCAAAGTTCCCCAGTTGGTTGGAGGATGCAAGCTTTTCCAGTCTACACACCGTCAAACTGAGAAACTGTAGAAAGTGTAGATTACTGCCGGCTCTCCGAAAATTGCCTTCGCTCGAAGAACTATCTATATCTGGAGCTGATGAAATAAAAGTGCTGGGTGGTGATTTTTATTATGGGAATAATGGTAATGATGGTAGAGGGAAAGAAGGAAGAGTGTTCCCAAAACTGAAAAGAATTTCTTTCTTCTATATGTCGAATTGGGAAGAATGGAGGTGGACAAAGGAAGATGGAGAGGTTATGCCATCTCTCGAGGAATTGGAGATTAGGGATTGCAACAAGCTGAAGGCACTGCCCAACTGCCTCCCCAGTACTTTAAGGCGAGTAATTATCGGAAATTGCAAAGAAGTTACTTGGGCGCCGGACAATCCACTCCCACTCCTTGAAGAGTTGAGACTCGATGGTGATGTAACAGGGATATTTGGTAAGCTCGAGTCGCTCCCTTCCGAAGGATGGGGATTACTCTAAATCACTCAACACTCTTCAAACCTTAACTGTGATAGATTGGCATCTCTGCCTAAGGGGTTGCAAAGAGTTGTTGTCTCTGTTTGATGGGTTTGAACAACTCAAATCGCCCGGTCGGCTCCAAATCTTTGACTGCCCCAAGTTGAGGCCTTTAACCTGCAACACCTCACTGCACTTGAAGAGCTATGGATCGGCAACTGTCCACTTGTAACAGAGCGGCTGGAGAAAGAAAAGGGAGAGGACTGGTGCAACATATCCCACATCCCACGCATTTGTATTGCTGGCAAAAGGATTCAATAAGGTATGTATGGATCACGAATGGTTTCTTAAACTATGACAACTGCAGAAATTCTCTAAATATGCATTTTCCCCCTTTTCTTTTGCGGTATTCTGAATTGTTTATGGTCAAGAAGGAGGAGCGGAAGAAAGTTTCTTCTACACTAGTTGTTCGATTCAGTTCTCTTAATTACCAAACCTTTTTATTTTTTTCATCTTTTCTCTTATTTTTCTTTAGATTCTCAAATCTCAAACGCACATGTATCTCTCATCAGAGAGCTGTGTGTTGTACAAGCATGTCATATGATGTTGGTATGCACATATCCCACGTGGTCAATTATGGGCATGTATCAAGTTGAACTATTGTGCTTTAATTTCATCTTACTTACCTGTTTTAGAACTTATTCAACTGCTCATCAGGTGGCTACTCATCAGACAGTTTTCTGTGTTACTCGGCTGAGTTCAAGTCGGCTCGGAATTGATAAGTAATGAATTGAGTCACTCTTCAAGTCACCTAGTTGGTGGATTCCCTTGGTTTTTGGGCTCTTGATGCACTTATTTTGCTTTTTCTTTTTTTTTTTTCTCTTTTTTTTAGGACAAAACTAAGAGGTTTTTGAGGACATTTTGCACTCATTTTAGAAGATTTCTTTTCATAAAAAAAAATCTCTTTTTTCAATGAGTCCGGCATTTGAAGATTAGTTGTACTTTTCATCCAACCGAATGAAATATAAATGTAGGTGTTTATAATAACTTAAGTTCAGATGATTTAGGGAAGGAAACTACCGAAGCACAAAGTGGTCTGTTACTTGAAGCTCTGATCAAAATAATCAATTTTCAGGTCCTATAGAAGGAATTTGACATAGTTGTCATGTTTAAGCTTTTATTTCATTTAATGGTTACCTTTAGTTCTAATATCTGCGTGTAGTATCTGAATTTCAAACTTGTACAAATCTGTTGTTACTTTTTTTTTTTTTTTTGACAACAATAATCTGTTGTTACTTTAAAGAGATTGAAAGTGATAATAGTTCACCTGAAAGTTTGAGGGATTTTTACCATGGGAATTATTTGGCCACTAGGCAAAAAATTGCTTCTAAATTATCCATGCAAACCTGGTTATTGCAGACATGGTCGAGTTGGCATCTACTTTCAAAGTCCTCAATTGGTTCTGTTGTAAGCCTGCTTCAAACCACAACAACGTCCTCCTGAGATCTTATTCATATTCTTAATGGAAAATATGCCATGTATGTGTTTAATCTCAATCTATCATGGTCTCCTCTAATCATGAGTTCTAGATCTGAATTGGGAAGATGTGCTTTCTATGAGTTCTTGTTCAGATGCAGAGGAGTCTAAATTGGGAAGATGTGGCTTCTACGAGTTCTTGTTCAGATGCAGAGGAGAAAACAACCAAAGCAGTTTTTAAGCAGATGAAGGTACAATGTCTTTTCTTGTCTTTTTGTCACGCTATATATGGATTAGTTGGTTTAGTTGAAATCTATACTTTTGTAGTGGTTTCTTTCTTTTGCTGCTTTTTTTTTTTTTTAACTCTAAGGATTTGATATCTTGACATTACACTTGTATTCTTTTACTTCGTCTTTCCAGAGTGACCATCCAGTTGGTGATGCTGCTATTAATGGAATATGTGAAACAGTTTGTTCTGAAGTAAGACTTGTTGTTTTGAAGATTGGTAATGATCTTGAACATGTAAGTTATTTTATTGGGACAGCATGTAGACTCATGTTGCTTAGTTTTCTACTTTCTAGAGTTTGACTTAGTATTTCAGATCTTAGGTTATCTATTCTACTAGATGATCTGTTGTCTTGGTTTTGGTACATAGGGTTGCCTAATGAGTATTGACATTTGGCATAAAAAAAAGAAAACATAATCAACATCTGGCTAAGCCCAACATATTTATCCTTTTCTTTTAAAAAGAAGATGTTATATATTGGACAGTAGAAAAAAATCACTAGTTTTAGGTCTATTTGTTTGGTTACACATCCACATATTGGTTTCTCTGAAACTATTGCAAGTTGAAGCATGGGCATGATGTGGGCCATGTTGGATCAGCATGAAACCAACATACTTATCTTTTATTTACGTATTTTTTAAATTCATCCTAAATCATGATATCCTATCTATCTGAATTAGCTTTGTAAGTTTTACTTTTCCTTTGAACCCTGCTTACACTGATGTATTTTTAGTAACTCCACAAGCTATCATGCCTTTTTCTACTTCATTTAAGATCTTTACTGGTCTCCCCGTTTTCCGGGAATATGCTAGTAAGCTTGACCAGGTCTAATACTTGTTATTGTGTTCATAATATGATCTTTCTGGTAATGCTCTTTGCCATTGTTATATTTTACTGGTAATGCTCTTTGCCATTGTTATATTTTATAGTATCTGTCTTAAACAACTCTAGTGAATGGTACTTGACTATTTTACTAGCAGTCCCAGGAGCGTGCTAGGAAACTCAATGCAGACTTAGATGTTGAAGAGCAGTGGGGCAAAAAACTTAGTACAATATTGAGAGAGATTCTTCAGGATCCAAAGACTTCTGAAATGAAAAAATGTCGACCAAGAATAAAAGTAAGATATATCTTCATCTTTTCCTTCTAAATCTTAGCATTACTAATATGGGATCAGCTAGAAAGGTAAGCTAGATGAGTTTGTTTAATCACTGCTCAGCTCTTGGGTCATGTTTTAGTGGAAGACCAAACACTTCATGTTTTCTTCTACCAAATATTGCACTATCGAACGATTCACGTCTGTTGTGTGTATATTTGATGGACCTTGGCATCAAATTTTATCTGTGGCTCTGCAGTTTGGCGGCCACCATATGATTCAGGTTGGTGACCTGGTGATCCGAACAATTTGTTCCCTCTAGATCCTCTTCTAACTGTCTGTGTAACACCTCACTTCCATGGCCCACCAATAAGAAGATTGTCTTTGTTAAAAAACTCAAGAAAATATAATTTTATCTTCAACCCATGCAAAACTGATCTTGTTTACTATATCTATCTTATACCCTCCATAATATTGCTCAATAGTTGTTCCCAATTGTCAGGACTTTTCACTCTCTTGCACTAAATTATTTCAGTTTTCACCAACTCATCTTATTTGCTCTCAAATCAGATAAACCTACACACTCCATATATTTCAAGTTTTGACCATATATTTTCAATCCATTTGATAATAATCTTCTTCGAAGTTCTAAGTTGTCATTTGCTTACTTGTATGAAAATGAGTACACCATCATCTGTAAACAATAGACAGGAAGGAATTACTTCTTAATTGTCTGTTTTTTGGTATTTATAATCAATGTCGTAAGTAGGGGATTAAAAGCTGACCCTTATTGCCATCATTGGCCTCTTAGGTGTCTGTCCAGCGAGTTCTCACAGAGACACACTTATTCCTATCCCATTTTGAATCAGTTATTTTCTTTTTTTTTTTTCCTGTTTTTCTGTTTTTTGTTTTTGCAGGATCCGATATTTAGAAGGAGGTTCATTAATGAAACTTTTGTTACCAATAAAAGAGGGCCCAAACCCAGCTGGCATCAGCCTTAATCAGGACCCGGCATGTGCCGATGCAGGGCCTTAATAGAAGACGTTGTATTGGCCAAGGCCAAGCACAGGGCTGGGCATAGGATCTTGATGTATCAGAGGCACATTGCCAGACATAGATATTGCATTCCATATTTGGATTTCTCTTCTACCCCTAAATGTTAACAACAATCTAAAATTGTGGCATGCAGCATTCCGAAGGAACAATCCTGCTACCTTCATGATGGTCGATATTGCAAATATTTCTCAAGTCTTGGGGAGCCTAGATGCTGTTGAGTTGGTTTCTGATTTCAAAAGGTAATATGCCGCTAAGCTTGAGCAGGTTTGGTGATGTCATCTTTCTGTTAATGCTCTTTGTCAATCTTTTTTTTATAGTACATCTTAAATGACTCCTTTGACTGGTACTTGACTGTTAAATTATCAATCTCACAAGCGTGCTAGGAAATTCTATGCAGACTTAGACGTTCAACAGCAGTGCGGACAAAAACTTTGTAGAATATTGAGGGAGTTCTTCAGGATCCAATGACTTCCGAGTGCAAAAATCTCGACCGAGAAGAAAAGTAAGCAAGATCTTCATCTTTTTCTTCTTTTTTTTACCATTTCCACTTCTATTTGGGATTAAAATTTGATATGTTTATATAATTACTTCTCTTCTCTCATGTTTTAGTGGAAGACTGAACATTGCATGTTTCTTCTTTCATATATTGCTATAACGATTTATTCAGGTCTGTTGTGAATATCTCTATAGTGGAATATTTGGCCTCAACATCAAGTTTTATCTGTGCCACAAGAAAGTTGTCTCTTTTAACTATTTGTGCACCACCTCAGTCCCATGCCCCACCAATAAAAAGATTGTTTTCATTAGAAAATCAAGAAAATTAATTGTATCTTTAAATCAAAACACTTCCTCTTATAGTATAAGTGCAAATGATGGGGCTGTAAAGATTGTCAATCGCGAGTTTCTCTATAGTTTTCTATTGAGAATATTGGCATGAGAATCAAAATATTGCTACGTTAGAGAGATTATATATTGACAAATGAAATGTTTGCTTGGTCCTACTAACTGAACTCATTATCTGCACGTGTTTTCTTAACCAAAACTTCTTATGAAGTTCCCAGTACTGTGGATGGCAGATTCTATTCAATTAGATGGCTAGATCATTAAAAAAAGAATGACCTGTCAAATAGCTAGCTCACCAAAATAATGGGAGAGATTGGATAATAGTTATCCTATTGGGAACCTTCTGCTTGTTCCCACCAATCTTTAACCCTTGTTCCTTTCCCCTCTCCATTGATTGAAACACTAGTTGTATCTCTTAATGTAGCAATATTTACTAGGTCTATGTTGAAATATCGAAAATGCTTCAATTTTTGTGTTGTCAGTTGCACTTTTAATCTATTCCTAGTCATTGTTGACTAAGTGAACAATTGGACTGAAACTATGGTGGCAGATTAGCATATAATAGGAAGATATATGTCAAACATCTGATAGAAGAAGCAGTGAATTATTTTGATGAGAGTGTATCTGTATCTACTTTTGGTAGTTCTGATTTCTCAGCACAGCACCAGAGGATCCACTTTTTGGCTCAGTAGTTGGTACGCCAGTGGAGGCAGATCAGATATTTCCCTGCAAAAGTTCAAATCCTTCAACCACCTATTGCTCTGATGATCATCTCAACCACTGTAAGGTTGGTATTTGACAAAAACTGATATCCTTTTACCTCTTGTTTTGATAGCTTCATGGCATGTCCATGGTCCACCTGTCCAGGTAAGCTATTTAGTGGGTTGGAAATTGAAATGCATTGGGCTAGACAGTACTTGTTCAACCTACTGTCTAAATGTATAAAAGCATTATTTTTCTAACCTCTTGGGATCATTATTGATCTTTGTTTCATTATTACGGTGATAGGATTCTAATAATCAAGCTCGGTACTCAATTATATATGAAGATTTCTATCCGATTGTCCAAACCACTTGCAAAGACGCCAATCAGATGCATGCAAACTGCGAACAAGAAAATCTTTCAGGTTCTAGTCCTGGATGTGGAAACTTCCGCTTTGCATTTCTACCTAAACTGATGAAATTTAATGGTTTTAGTACCATAAGAAATTTTTTATGGAAGTTCAAGCGGAGGATTCAAGAAGGCCTGGAGATAGCATGATCAAGTTTTAACTTTGAAGACTGATTTGAGCCTGTAATCAGAGAGCTTGATGTTTGACAAAGTAATATCTAAGAACAGAATACAGTATGGGAGTTGTCTTATGTGCCAGGTTGGAATTTCTTGTAATTGTGTGCTTTTCATGTAGATGACAATTGCTGGTGATGGGAACCAATGTAGACAGATAATATTTGTTAGTCTCTGTTGTTTTCCTATATGACATTAACACAGACCTGATAGTTTGTGATAAAAGGGGAATGTATCACTTTGAAATAGTTAGTTCATCAGAATCTTCCAAGACTATAAAACATATGTTTTTTTTTCCCTATGCGTGAATGGCATATTATTTATTAATAGTTAGGAGAGGCAAAGTAGAAGATCCAAGCAAATTGTGCAACTTTGCTGGCTGCATTGAGTACATCTAAATGCTATATGAGCATCTTTATCTGCAGAATTTGCCAATAGTGTGTGGTTTCTGGCCTTCTGCAGAAGGAGATTCTGGTATTTTTGTTTTTTATTTCTTTTTTATTGTTGCAATGATCCAACTATCATTGAGCACTTCTTTCTCCCAGATATTGATCCAACTATCCCATACCTCTTTACCAAAGAAAAAAAAAATTCCCGTACCTTAGATTAAGTCATAATAAATATTGCACTTATTAGACCATTTAATATTGAGGTCCTAAAATCATTCACTTCAAGAAATTGCTTAATAGGGGTTGTTTAGAAGAGGAAAAGAGGATTTAGCCAACAATAATCTATCTTTATGGGATGTGGGTTCAGTTGTGCTGATTTTGCTCACATTCATCCAAGATTTTTAGTTGTATTGACATGAGAATATTGAATGGTTCACATCAAGGATTGAGAGTCCATAAAAGTGTAGAAAATTAGATCTAAAAGATGAAAATTTTTAAGAAGTTTTCACAAATTACTCAAAATCTATGTAACATTGTGATGCTTATCCTTAACAAAGAGCTGCAACAAGGATGGAGATGCAGGTTGGCATAGATTGCCCTGTGGGATTTTTAGAACCTATGACAGAGCAGGGAAGGAGTTGGAATAAAAATGCAGAGGTAATAATCAATTTTCGCATCTCCTTTTTATTTCCATTTCATTTGTAGATTCATCCTTTGTTCTTTATTTAAAACTGTCACTCTTATGGACTGGAAATGTAATGTAATGACTATTGTAGCTATGCATGACTTAATGTTTCAAGGAAAACAAAGCCGTCATCACAGTCCACTTACAAAGTAAACTGTTTGGTCCAAATGGCTACCCCTGACATGTGACAGACCCAAGTTTCAGCCAAGCTTTGAATTGAAATTCTCTACTTCACTCTAATGGTGTTTAAGCTGAAGCAATGACCAACTTACATAGATTATATATATTCCTTAAGAGGCAAGGTCTCGAATGTTGAAGAGAACAGAAAGGATGTGCATCTGACAGTATCACAATCCAAGGCAAGAGATGACGCTATGTGAAGCCCAAGAGGACATATGTAGGTTGAAGATCTGTCTTTTGTCTATATAATTTCATAAAAGTGAATGTTATTGGTATGTGGTCTTAGTATATATATTGTTTATCTGGTGAGAATTTTCTTACAAATGAGAGGTCAGAACTATTGGCACATTCTTAATTCATGTGGTTAAAGTTGTCGAGAAATTGTCCAAAATAAAATGAAGATTTAGGATATGAAACTAAGTGTGCCGATTCTTTTCACTCATATGAGATAATTGAAAGATTTGGATCATGAATTGGGGGCCATGAAAGTGCACAAAAGTAGATCTATAGTTTGAGATTTAATGGGCTTAAAGTATGGGAGATGTGATTGTGTAGAGTGGGACAAGGAAAGATATGTTAAGGAGCCGATTTAGGTGAGGGAAGTTGCATATTAATATGATGCAGCATCTTTATCCACCAAATCCCAGTATGACAACTCCTCATTAGGGTATAAAATGGAGAACTACTCTTTTGTACTTTTATATTACCAAGGGATGCTCACTTAATTAAATCTATTTTTTTTTTCAGAACTATCCTTGTCAATTTATTAACAAAACCATTTTCAATACTACCCTTAATGAATTCTCACACTATGATATAAAGTGAGTCCCATGTACAACAATTCCTAAAAGGAGAGGCCACGTTATAATTATTAAACGTGGATCTATCTTAATTCTTAATTGTGAAATACAGTCAGAAAAGGTGGCCCACATTGTAATTCAGTAAATATAGGCCTCACATTTTAATTTCTGAAAGTGGGTCCCTTGTTGTAATTTCTAATGGTGCAGCCTAAATTATAGTTTCTAAAGATAGACCTCACCTAGCAGCAGGACCCATATAATTCTTAAGACTAACAATGGCCCCACATCTTAACATCTAAAAAGTTGAAAATCATCATTTAATTTTTTACTTTTTAATTCTTTGCTTTTAAAAACCATGACGAATCTATCTATTAGGGTCCAGACGATACAATAGTTAAAGCTTTTATTGAGACAAGTTATTTTGATCGACATGCTATAATCCACCGATATTTTTTATCCTTTGATTAGGCGGTTGCTATCATCCAACTTCTTTTTCTTTTTCTTTTTATTCGTCAAAGTTTATCAAACAAAATTTGCTAAAGGAATAGTTAAATGAATCAAAACACGTGTAGTGGAGTTGCTTTAGTTCACAAATCAAACAAGAAATCATTGTATAGTGTAATCATGTGCTAAAGTTGAAAACTGACTCTTCTTATTTTTCTTATTTTAACATTTTCATAAAAACTGGGGATATTCCAATTGGTGTTTGCATTCATATAAATTAGTTTAATTCAAGTCTACGTCCATGTCCAAGTTTGTCAGGGGCTTACATCCGAAATTTGAAACCTATTGGATAAAAATGTAGAAGGCCAAGGCATATGCCTGTTGAGTACATGAAACCAAATAAGCTTGAGCCTGCGCCATATTTTTTTTTAATTGCTTGGCCATTCTTTTAAAATGTGTAAATTTTTTATCATTTAATCACTTAATATTTATTTAAATGTATAATAAATTATTGAGTCATCCATGTAACATGAAGAAGGCATCTATGTGGGCTCCAAGAGCTCCACTGAATATAAACAGTATACTCGTAATAAAAAATCACCCTATCAGCCAAATGACAATGGATGTCTTCATCTTTATGCTATTTCTTATAGGAAAGTTAGAATCCAGCTCAGTGAATGTAAAATATTCCATTTTAAAACACCATGTTTAGCCAGGTTTACACTTTTATATGGTTGATGATCCCAAGGTCAACAAAAACAAAAGCACAAAGCACAGTCACAATGTCACACACACCCACTCCATAAAGAATTAATAGTTTCATACGTATGCTTACAATTCTCTATGCTTAATTGCTTATCCCTTCTATAAAAAAAGTTAAAATGCCGGCTAAAATAGTTACAAAATAAACCACATAACGACATTGTGTTTAACAAAGCTTACAATTTTATGACTGATTAGCATAAAGATCACTGTCTATACTTATCCCTTCTGTAAAAGTTAAAAATGCCAGCTAATAAGAATAAAACAAATGTTATACAAACACCGAGTTTAATAATTTAACAAGAAAAAAAGGCACCTAAGTCTAGCAAAGCTTACAAATTTATATGGTTGATTCGCACATAGATTCCTCTCTATGCTTATCCCTTCCAGAAAAGTTAAAATGCATAATGAAGTAAGTATCAGATAGACCATATAAAACACTAAGTTTAGTAAAGATTACACTAATAAATAATTGATCAACATAAAGTCTCCACCATGAGAATATGATTTATTACAATACTGTCAAGATTCAACAAAGAACAACAAAAGAGCAGTCATATTTTCCCACACAACCACTTCCTTGTATTGTACGCAAGAGTAGGGCATCTCCATATTGCGACACAAGGTTCATAATCTATAACCAAACTGTAAATTAATCTGGATTGAAACATGGGCATCCTATCAATAGCTTGAAAGCTTACATCTTAGACCTGCCCCTACTGATAAATTCAAATGATTGGAGCTTGGGACGGTAAATTAATTGAAACAAGCAACATGGTGTCAGATAAAAATATTTCATGTCTGTACAATCTAATTTAAGGGTGATGGTAAGGGGAAGACTATTCGATGGTGATGGTGAATCTTATCGTTTAACTAATTCATTTTAGACCCTCAATTGAATGCTTGCATTAAATCTTATGAATAAAGTCCAACAAATAAGTGGATCCTATATAAAAAAAATGCATTGTAATTTCCTTTATCGCATGCCATTGAGATTTTGTAACACTTTGTTTTTTAGGTTGTTGTAACACTTTGTTTATTAGGTTGTGACCCATCTACGAATGGTCATTGGAATTGAATATCAATTCGGCACTAAATGTTATACCCCATATAAGGATCTCATAAGAATCTTGCTCAAACAAACGCACATATGCGCTCAAATAAATCAATTTACATCGTTTTAAAAGTAAATAAACCAACAACTATGGAATCAATATGTAAATAAGCCATAGTGGAAAAAATTGGCATAATACCATGAAACCCACATAATCATATAAAAGAAATAAATAAAGCAATCATATAAGAACCTAAAAAACAGTCATATTCAAACAAACTCACATTTGCTCAAGTACGTCCAAATATATAAGATAAATAAGAGGGCCAAGCTGGGCCTAATATTGTCGAAGCTTGACCCTCAAATTGACGGAGCTACAAAATTTTGTCCAAGCTTGCCATTGGGCTTCTTAAGAACAATAAAAGTCCCACGATTTGCCAATTTTGGTTGAACAGGGTATCCTAATAGGAAGTTCAATTGACAGTCTTGGTGGTAACTAGGTATTTCAATATACTTTCAACAGCTTTTGGTCAAATCTTGCTTCAACGTTATATACATAACACAATTTATTCTAGCTACTGTTTTTTTTTATATCAAGTGGATGGACCCACATTTCCTCTATTTTGGAAAAAATATAATATGGTCAATTTGCTAGTGCATTATGATATTTTACTGTTTAAATCTTTTATTGCAAGCCAAGAAATCTTCATTGCTTCTCAAGCTTATAGATGTTCTATTGCCTATAAATTACGCAGGTGCAGGTGAAGTAGCTCTGCATACAAATATCTTTCTCACTCTGTCTCTCTGTGCACACTAAGAAAAAGATAGATAGTATGGGAGATGCAATTGTCTCAGCTGTTGTAAAAGAGTTGGGTGCTATAGCTAAAGACGAGGTGGGCTTGTTGGTTGGTGTCAAGAAAGAGGTCAGAAACCTTTCCACCACATTCACGGCCATTCAGGCAGTGTTAGAGGATGCTGAGAGGCAACAAGTGAAGAAAAAGGCAGTTCGAGATTGGTTGGGGAAGCTCAAAGAAGTTGCATATGAGGTGGAGGATATACTTGATGGGTGGAGAACAGAAGCTTTCATATCACAGAAATATGAAGATGACGTTCATAAGCACAAGAAGGTAAGCTCCTGCTTACTCTGTCCTTGTCTATTTTCCAAGCAAATTAAATTACACCATGACACTGGACATAGGATAAGGGAAATAAAAAAAAGACTAATGAAAATTTCAACGGAAAAGGATGCTTTTAATTTCAATGAAGTTAGTAAAAGTGAAGTTCATGACTTGCCTGATCGAGAAACTGCTTCATTAATTATTGAAGCAGAGGTTTTTGGTAGAGAGGCCATTAAAGACATTATAGTTAATGAGTTGGTTGTTGAAACTAGGCAAGCAGAAAATCCATTTGCTGTTGTTTCACTAGTAGGAATGGGTGGATTGGGCAAGACTACCCTTGCTCAATTAGTCTTCAATGATGAGATAGTAGAGAAACATTTTGAGAAGAGAATTTGGGTTTGTGTGTCTGAAGATTATGAGGTGAAAAAGATTTTAATAAAAGTTATTCAATCAATAGAGTCGTCTACGTCTACAGATGAGAACATGGACTTTGATACTCTCCAGACAAGAGTCAAAGCAGCTGTTGCCAAAAACAAGTTTTTACTTGTGTTGGATGATGTATGGGATGGAAAGCTATGGGAAAAACTAAGGGTTCCACTCATAGGAGCTGCATGGGGTAGCAGGATTGTGGTTACTACTCGCAGTCATACAATTGCAGATGTAATGGAAACGAATCACAATCATGACCTGGACATTTTATCTGATATAGATTGTTGGAAACTATTTACATCTAGAGCATTCAGAGGAAAAAATGAGGAAGAGTGGCCGCTAGAGTTGGTAGAGGTGGGAAAGATAATTTTACATAGGTGTAAAGGTGTACCTCTTGCGATTAAGGTAGTCGGAAGTCTTCTGTACTTTAAAAGGACAAAGTTAGAATGGCAAATCGTCTTAGAAAGTGAAACATGGGAATGGAATTCACCTGATGGCCTTAACATTTTACCAGCTCTCTTGTTGAGCTACTATAATTTGCCCATCCATTTGAAACACTGTCTCTCATTTTGCTCATTGTTTCCAAAAGCTTATGGACTAGAAAAGGATAAATTAGTGAAGTTATGGATGGCTCATGGTATCATTAAATCTGAGAGAAGAGAAATTGAAGAAATTGGTGAAACTTATTTTGATGATCTATTGGCACGTTCATTGCTTCAAGATCCTAAGAAAGATGTTGAAGGGAACATCGTCCAATGTGAGATGCACGATCTTGTTCATGATCTAGCGAAATTTGTCACTACTGGTGACTATTGTATCATGGAGCTTGGAAATCCGAACTTACCTTCTGTCGATAGTCATCACATATCACTACTCGTGAATGGTGATGTTTCATCCATTCCGTCTCCACTGTGTAATGCAGAGCATCTGCGCACACTTTTATTTTTTGGAGAATCAATTATTGAGGAAGTCCCTCACAGTTTATTCAACCATATGAGGTTTCTTAGAGCTCTGGATTTAAGCAAAACCAGGATCAAAAACTTGCCGAGTTCCTTAGGAAAACTAAAACACCTAAGGTATCTTGATTTGAGTGAGTTGAGGATCGAGGGGTTGCCTGATTCTGTGACTGATCTCTGTAATCTGCAAACTCTGAAACTTAATCACTGCTGGAGTCTTCGTCTACTGCCAAGCGGTATAAGCAAAATGGTTAAACTGCGGCATCTTGAAAATGAAAGAACTGGTCATCCCAAATTTTTAGCAACTGGACTAGGGAGGTTGAGTTCCCTCAGAACATTGTCCGAGTTCCCCGTGGGGGATGAGAAGGAGGGATGTAAGATTGGAGAACTGAAAGATCTCAACTTTCTGAGAAGAAAATTAGAAATACATAATTTGGAGAAGATAATAGATGTGGATGAGGCTAGAGAGGCAGAACTCGATAAGAAATGTGATCTTCAATTTCTAACTTTACATTGCAAGGGCAGAGCAGACGAAGACTGGGGAGCGGTAGAAGAAGGCGAGATGGAAAAGATGAAGGGAGTATTTGAAGGCCTTAGACCACCTCACTCAAACCTAAAATTTTTAAAGATCGAAAACTATGCGGGTTCAGAGTTCCCCAGTTGGTTGGAGGATGCAAGCTTTTCCAGTCTACACACCGTCGAACTGGTCAACTGTAAAAAGTGTAGATTACTGCCGGCTCTCCGAAAATTGCCTTCGCTTGAAGGACTGATATTACATGGAGCTGATGAAATAAAAGTGGTGGGTGGTGATTTTTATTATGGGAATAATGGCAATGATGGTAGAGGGGAAGGAAGAGCGTTCCAAAAGCTGAAAAAACTCATACTCAGATCGATGTTGAATTGGGAAGAATGGAAGTGGACAGAGGGAGATGGAGAGGTTATGCCATCTCTTGAGAAATTGGAGATAAGCGATTGCAACAAGCTGAAGGCACTGCCCAACTGCCTCCCCAGGCGAGTAATTATCGGAAATTGCAAAGAAGTTACTTGGGCGGCGGACAATCCACTCCCACTCCTTGAAGAATTGATTCTCGTAGGTGATGTAACAGGGATATTTGGTAAGCCACTGCCATGCCTCCCTGCTCTGAAGAAATTAGCGATTCAGTGCACACATCTCGAGTCGCTCCCTTCCGATGGATGGGGATTACTTGAATCACTCGACACTCTTCTAATCTTCTTCTGTGATAGATTGGCATCTCTGCCTAATGGGTTGGGGCAGCTCAAAGCTCTTCAGAATCTATGGATCTCCTATTGTAGCCAGTTGTCGTCTCTGTTTGAAGGGTTTGAACAACTCAAATCGCTCCGTCAGCTCGACATCTCTGACTGCCCCAAGTTGAGGCCTTTACCAAACCTGCAACACCTCACTGCACTTGAAGAGCTAGATATCTGCAAGTGTCCACTTGTAACAGAGAGGCTGGAGAAAGAGAAAGGAGAGGACTGGTGCAACATATCCCACATCCCATCCATTGTGATTGATGGCAAAAGGATTCAATAAGGTATGTATGGATCACGAATGGTTTCTTAAACTATGACAACTGCTGCAGAAATTTTCTATATATGCATTTCCCCCTTTTTCTTTTGCAGTGTTCTGAATTGCTGATGGTCAAGGAGGAGGAGCGAAAGAAAGTTTCTACTACACTAGTTGTTCCATTCAGTTGTCTTTATTACCAACCCTGTGTTATTTATTTATTTATTTTTTCATCTTTTCTCTTATTTTTCTTTAGATTCTCAAATCTAAAACGGACATGTATCTCTTATCAGAGAGCTGTGTGTTGTACAAGCGTGTCATCTGATGTTGGTATGAACATATCCCATGTGGTCAATTATGGGCATGTATCAAGTTGAACTATTGTGCCTTAATTTCATCCTAGTTACCTGTTTTATAATTTATTCAACTGCTCATCAGGTGGCCACTCATCAGACAGTTTTGTGTGTTACTTGGCTGAGTCCAAGTCCACTCGGAATTGATAAGTAATGAATTGAGTCACTCTTCAAGTCACCTAATTGGTGGATTCCCATGGTATTTGGGCTCTAGATACACTTTTTTTTGCTTTTTCCTTTTTTTTTAAGGACAAAACTGAGGATGCTTTTGAGGATATTTTGCACTCATTCTAGAATATCAAAATCTCTTTTTTCAAAGGGTCTAAGCATTTGGAAATTCGTTGTACATTTCATCCAACCAATCGAAATATAAATGTAGGTGTTTATAACAACTTAAGTTCAGATGGTTTAGGGAACCCAAGCACAAAGTGGTTTGTTCCTTGAAGCTCTGATCAAAATAATTAATTTTCAGGTCCTATAAAAGAAATTGGACATAGTTGTCATGTTTAAGCTCTTACTCCATTTAATGGTTACTTTTAGTTATGATATCTACAAGTAGTATCTGAATTTCGAACTCGTACTAATCTTTTGTTACTTTTAAAGAGGCTGAAAGTGATTATAGTTCTCCTGAAAGTTTGAGGAATTTTCACAATTGGAATTGTTTGGCCAATAGGCAAAATGTTGCTTCGAAATTATCCAAGCAAACAAGGTTGTTGCATACATAGTCAAGTTGGCATTTACTTTCAAAGTCCTCAGTTGGTTGTGTTGTAAGACTGCTTCAAACCACAAAAACCTCCTCCTAAAATCTTATTCATATTCTTAATGGAAAATATGCCATGTCTGTGCTTAATTTCAATCTATCATGGTCTCCTCTAGTCATGCGTTCTAGATTTAAATTGGGAAGATGTGCTTTCTACGAGTTCTTGTTCAGATGCGGAGGAGTCTGAATTGGGAAGATGCAGCTTCTGTAAGTTCTTGTTCAAATGCAGAGAAGAAAACAACGAAAGCAGTTTTTAAGCAGATGAAGGTACAAATGTCTTTTCTTGTCTTTTTATCACACTATATATGGATTAGTTGGTTTACTTGAAATCTATACTTCGTAGTGGTTTCTTTCTTCTAGTGCGCTTTTTTTTCCAACTCTAAGGATTGGATATCTTGACATTACACTTTTATTCATTGTATTTTTTAAATTCATCCTAAATCATGACCGTTGAAGCCTTATATATATCCTAACTATTTGAATTGGCTTTGTAAGTTTTACTTTTCCTTCAAACCCTGTTTCTGTTTCCAATGATATGTTTTTTAGTAACTCCACAAGCTATCATGCCTTTTTCTACTTCGTTTAAGGTCTTTATTGGTCTCCTCCTTTTCCTAATTTATTGAACATATAATTCAATAAGTTTTACATGCACTATTTTGGTCTTCTATGTATGTGCTAGATTCTAACTATGTTGCTTGATATTCTCTTCAATTGGAACATCGTGCAAGTTTCCTATGTTCCTTTTCCTAATTCAACCATTACACCTCCACACATCCCTCTTAGTGTGCCCACCTCTCAACATGTACTTTGTTTTCTTCACAACATTCAGCTTCATATGATGCAGAAGGTTTACGTGTCTCATGCCCTTTAAATCAAAGTAGTACTTTACAATCGCATAAATAGTCCACCTGCTTGTCTCCACTTTCCCAGTGCAAAACTGCTTGCTTTCTTGTCTAACAAATGAGTACAACTTCATCTGTAAACAACCAAACACAAAGGACTTAGTTCTTGATTATTTATTTATGGTGTTTATAACCAAGTCCAAGGGCAATAAGTAGGGGCTTAAGAGTTGAACCTAGGCGTCATTCAACTTCCATTCAGCTCTTAGGTTTCTTTCCACCCAGTTCTCACAGTCACACTTGTTCCTATCCCATTTTGAATCAGTCCATTTATTTATTTATTTATTTATTTTTGTAGGGTTGGTTATTTAGAATTAGGCCCATCAATGATGTTTTTGTGACCAATAAAAGAGGGCCCAGACCCAGACAGCATCAGCCTTAATCAGGACCAAGCATGTGCTAATTCTGAGCCTCAAAAGAAGATGTTGTATCGGCCAAGGCCAAGCACAAGGCTAGGGATAATATCTTGATGAGCCAGTTAGGCACATTGACAGACATAGATATTGCCTTCCATATTTGATCTACTTTTTTTCCCTTGAATGTTAACAACAATCTACTTCTTGCTATTAGGCATTCTGAAGAAAGAATCTTATTGCTTTCACGGTGGTTGATATTGCAGATATTTACGCAAAATTGGTGAACCCAAATGCTATTGCATTTGTTTCTCATATAAGAGGGAAATAGGGAATATGCTACTGAGCTTAATCAGGTCCGATATTTCTTACTATGTTCATAATATGATCATTTTGTTAATGCTCTTTGCCATTGTTATATCTTATAGTATCCATCTTAAACAACTCTAGTGAGTGGTTCTTAACTATTTTACTAGCAGTCCCAGGAGCGTGCTAGGAAACTCAATGCAGACTGAGATGTTGAAGAGCAGTGTGGCAAAAACTTAGTACAATATTGAGAGAGATTCTTCAAGATCCAAAGACTTGTGAAATGCAAAAATCTTGACCAAGAATACAAGTAAGCTAGATCTTCATCTTTTACTTCTTCATCTTGGCATTACTAAGATGGGATCAATTAGAAAGGTAAGCTAGATATGCTTGTATAATCACTGCTCTAACTTTTGGATCATGTTTTAGTGGAAGACTGCACATTTCATGTTTTCTTCTGCCAAATATTGCACTATTGAACTATTCAGGTCTGTGGTGTGCAATATTTGATGGACCTTGGCATCAAATTTTATCTGTGGCTCTGCAGTTTAGAGGCCACCATATGATTCAGGTTAGTGACTTGGTGTTCTAAACAGTTTCTTCCCTCTAGATCCTCTTCTAACTATCTATGTAGCACCTCACTTCCATGCTCCACCAATAAGAAGATTGTTTTCATTAAAATATCAAGAAAAAATAATTTTATCTTTAACCCATGCAAAACTAATCTTGTTTTCTATATCTAACTTAGACCCTCCATATTGCTCAATAGTTGTTCCTAAATGTTAGGACTTTTCACTCTCTTGCACTAAATTAATTCAGTTTTCACCAACTCATCTTCTTTACTCTCAAATATGATAAACCTACTCACTCCATATATTCCAAGTTTTGACCTTCTATTTTCAGCCCATTTGACCACGATCTTCTTCGAAATTCTAAGTTTTCATTTGCTTGCTTGCTTGTCTAAAAGTTAGTACACCATCATCTGTAAACAACGGGCCGGAAGGAATTACTTCTTGATTGTCTGTTTTTTGGTATTTATAATCAATGTCATAAGTAGAGGATTAAAAGCCGACCCTTATTGCCATCATTGGCCTCATCGGTGTCTGTCCAACCAGTTCTCACAGAGACACACTTATTCCTATCCCATTTTGAATCGGTTCTTTTATTTCTTTTTTATCCTGTTCTTCTATTTTTTTGTGTTTGTAGGATTGGATATTTAGAAGTAGGTCCATCAATGAAACTTTTCTTACCAACAAAAGAGGGCCCAGACCCAGCTAGCATCAGCCTTAATCAGGACTAGGCATGTGCTGATGCAAGGCCTCAATAGAAGATGTTGTATTGGCCAAGACCAAGCACAGGGCTGGGCATAGGATCTTGATGTGTTAGAGGCACATTGCTGGACATAGATATTGCCTTCCATATTTGGAATCCTCTTTTACCCCTAAATGTTAACAATAATTTAAAATTGTGCCAATCAGGCATTCCAAAGGAACAATCCTGTTACCTTCATGATAGTTGATATTGCAGATATTCCCCAAGTCTTGGGTAGCCCCGATGCTGTTGAGTTGGTTTCTGATATCAAAAGTTAATATGCCACTAAGCTTGAGCAGGTTTGATGATGTCATCTTTCTATTAATGCTCTTTGTCAATCTTTTTTTTAATAGTATATCTTAAATGACTCCATTGATTGGTACTTGACTATTAAGTTATCAATCTCACAAGCATGCTAGGAAATTCCATGCAGACTTAGACTTTCAAGAGCAGTGTGGACAAAAACTTCGTAGAATGTTGAGGGAGTTCTTTAGGATTCAATGACTTCCGAATGAAGAAATATTGACCAAGAAGAAAGTTAGCAAGATCTTCATCTTTTTCTTCTTTGTTTTACCATTACCACTTCTATTTCGGATTAAAGTTTGATATGTTCGTATGCTTACTGCTCTTCTCTTATGTTTTAGTGGAAGACTAAACATTTCATGTTTTCTTCTTTCATATATTGCTATAATGATCTATTCAGGCCTATTGTGAATGTCTCTATAGTGGAATATTTGGAAGACCTTAGAAACAAGTTTTATCTATGCCACCTGAGAGTTCGTCTCTTTTAACTGTTTGTGCACCACCTCACTCAATCCCCCACCAATACAAAGATTGTTTTCATTAAAGAATCAAGAAAATTAATTGTATCTTTAAATCAAAACACTTCCTCTTATAATATAAGTACAAATAATGGGACTGTAAAGGTTGTCAATCGCGAGTTTCTCAATTATTCTCTATTGAGAATATTGGCTTGAGAATCAAAATATTGCTGTATTAGAGAGATTATGTCCTACTAACTAAACTTGTTATCTGCACGTGTTTTGTTAACCAAAACTTCTTATGAAGTTCCCAGTACTGTGGAAGGCAGATTCTCTTCAATCAGATGTCTAGATCATTAAAAAAAGAATAACAAGTCAAATAGCTAGCTCACCAAAATAATGGGAGAGATTGAATAATAGTTATCCTATGATGAACATTCTGCTTGTTGCCACCAATCATTAACCCTTGTTCCTTTCCCCCCTTTATTGATTGAAAAACTAGATGTATCTATTAATGTAGCAATATTTACTACGTCTATGTTGCAATATCGAAAATGCTGCAATTTTTGTGTTGTTAGTTGCACTCTTAATCTATTCCTAGTCATTGTTGACTAAGGACTGAAACTACGGTGGCAAATTAGCATATAACAAGAAATATGTCAAAGCATCTGATAGAAGAAGCAATGAATTATTTTGATGAGTGTGTATCTGTATCTACTTTTAGTAGTTCTAATTTCTCAGCACATCACAAGAGGATCCACTTTTTGGCTCAGTAGTTGCTACTCTAGTGGGGGCAGATCAGATACTTCCCTACAAAAGTTCAATCGCTTCAACCACCTATTGTTCTGATGAACATCTCAACCACTATATGGTTGGTACTTGACAAAAATTGATCTCCTTTTACCTCTTATTTTGATAGCTTCATGGCTTGTCCACGGTCCAACTAAGGTATGGGGTTTATTTTGTGTCGGGTTGGAATTTCTTGTAATTATCTTTCATGTAGACGACAATAGCTGTTGTAGGGAACTAATGTTGACACATAATATTTGTCAGTCTTTGTTTTTCGCCTGTATGACATTAATACACCTGATAGTTTGTGATAAAAGGGGAATGTATCACTTTGAAATAATTAGTTCATCAAAATCTTCTAAGACTATACAACATATTTTTTTCCTATGCGTCAATGGCACATTATTTATTAACAGCTTGCAGAGGCAAAGTAGAAGATCCAAGCAAATTGTGTAACTTTGCAGGCTGCATTGAGTACATCTAAATGCTATATGAGCATTTTTTGTTTGCAAAATTTGCCGATAGGGCATGGCTTCTGGAGGGAGATTTTGTTATTTTTGTTTTCTTAATTTTTTTTATTGCTGCAATGATCCACTTCAACCAGAATCAGTGAGCACTTATTTCTACTAGATATTGATCCAACCATCCCTTAGTTTAGATTGAGTCATAATAAATAATGCACTTATTAAACCATTAATTTTTGAGGCCCTAAAATCAAGAGTTGGGATAATTGTGTGCCACCCCATATGCCACAGGTACGTCAGATCAAGCAGGGCATGCGGGAGACTCTCCGCATCCAGATCCATCAAATTGGACGATAGAAACTCCTATACAACACCATACCTTATTTTTACCCTTATCTTAAGATTTACATTCATGAAAGTCAGCTCCATGCAAAAATGGACATGCTTTTAGTGAGCAACCCTGGGTAATGTTAGAAGTGGCCCTTTAATCTTAGGATGAAGGAAACCTATCGACTATCCAAATTGCCGAGTCAAAAATGGCTCGCCCAATGATGAAGATAAAGAGACAGAGGATCAAGACTATAGTGGGTCCACAAGTTAAAACACAATGAACTTAATCCAATGATAGCAATGCAGTGGGACCAAGTTTACGGGGCAGCTACAGTACTTACCCAATGATCTAATCATAGTTGATCCATTCAACAATAAAAATCACTATAATGTCCACATAAATGATAGAAAAATACCATGTCAAGTATATACATTGACATCAAGGTGACACACACCCCCGATGATGGAAAACACTTAAGGCTAAGCAGGGCCAACACAATGATAAAAATATGATGGGGCACACATATTTAACTTTCTTATTAGTGATTAATTCCAGCATGTTATCATCATCAGTTAGATGGGCCTCTTTTCATTCCCATTATTAGATAGGGAAATGTAATCATCATCATTAATGAAGTGGGCATCCCAGATATCTTTTGACCCAATAGAACTAATTCCTCATATGGCGCCACTAAGCCCACAGGAACACAATGCAATCTTCATTATAAGTTTTGAATTAATTGGAGGGCAGAAATGTTTCATTTTAATTGCCACCATTATCAACTAATAAATGATGCTCATTCTAAGCAATTTTCGCTTAAAAGTGTCAATTTTTACTTATCAGAATCTGCATCATGCATAGGTAAGGGTGTTTTACTTTCTTCAGTTTGAAATTGATCCATGTTTTAAATCTAAATCACTTTAAAAAGGAATTTGAAATCTAGATTAAACATTTAAAACAACGTATTTTTCAAATATTTTAGAATGTTATCATCATTAGTTAGATGGGCCTCTTGTCATTTCCATTTTTATATAGGGAAATGTAATCATTATCATTAATGAAGTGGTCGTCCGGATGTCTTTTGACCCAACCGAACTAATTCCTCAGATGGGGCCACTAAATCCACAGGAACACAATGCAATCATCACTATAAGTTTTGAAATAATTGGCGGGCAGAAAATGTTTCATTTTGATTGCTCTCATTTTGATTGCCACCATTATCAACTGATAAATGATGCTCGTTCTAAGCAATTTTCGCTTAAAAGTGTCATTTTTTACTTATTAGAATCTGCATCATGCAAAAGTAAGGGTGTTTTACTTTCTTTGGGTTGAAATTGATCCATGTTTTAAATCTAAATCACTTTAAAAAGGAATTTGAAGTCTAGATTAAACATTTAAAACACTGTATTTTTCAAATATCTTAGAATGATTGAAACTTAAATCCCACATCAACTTTCATAGCATTACAAGTGTTGATGCCTCATCAATAAAGAAAAAAAAATGGAAAAACTAGAAAATCATCATCGTTATGGTATGATAGATTTGCTGACTCTAAGTGTTCCATTGTAAATATGCATTTCATAAGAAAATAAAAATTTTCAAAGCCAATTATGGTATTTCAAGTTGAATACTAATCCACTGGTTATTATTGAAAATCTAATAAAAAATTTGGTTTACTATCTAAAGTCTTAAGTTTGACTCTCGCCCTTAACATTATCTGGGTACTATGTGTGTAGTTATGTGTGCACCCCCTAAGAATTAATCCCTGCTCGTCAGAATCGGTAACCCCTGGGCCGGAGGCCAAAGGTCCAAAGGCTATGTTGGCGATGGATATCCTAGGCCATGAAAAAAAAAAAAAGGATAGCGGTAGTAATAATTCAGAAAGATAATTTATTTAAGGATTTAACTTAAGATAGATCGTAATAGATAAATCAAATTCATCTAACGGACCACAACATAGCTTTGACAACACTTTGAAGATGGTGATGAAGAACTATCCAAACTAAAAGGAAAAATAAATAATAAAAAAAGGAAAACTTTCTCCGTATCCCCTTTCCCAAAAGCCAATAGCCCAAACCCAGGCATATGACTGAAAGATTTTTGACTCTAACTACTGAATTATAGCATATGCATTTCACAAGATTATAAGCATTTTTCAGAAGCAATTATTAGGTTTCAACTTAAAACACTTCTTCTCTATTCTCTATTTGAAATTGTTTAAGTAAAGACCAATTAAACTAGCTTTGAGTCCGACCTCACCACTTGATAGCCCCACTAAAAAAATCAGATGACTCATTTACCCATGGGGATCCACACCTATCAAAGCATGATCCCTATTTCAAGCAAAAATGCAAGGAGTACTGCCATTGTGCCGCTATCGTGAAGATTTACTGAGAAAGGTGAGATAGGAAAGGCATGGTGAATAGTCAATAGATATAGCAAGGAGTTTTCTTGGTTGGGAGAAAAAAAGTAATTACCTCTTGCAAGAAGAGGAAAAGTGAGAAGAATCAATACAAAAAGGACTTTTTTGTTGGCAAAGAAGAAGGAAAGAGATACTTACTAACTCTTGCAAAGAAGACATGAGGTGAGGGGAGAAGACTCATGAAGAGGAGGGCTTTTGTTTTTTGTTGGGAGAGATGTTAGGTTTATGTCTTGTATTCCGGTTTAGCCGGATGAGTCCACTGGGTTAGCCAAGGACTGGTTTAAGGTCAAGGGTATTTTGGTAATTGTACCGGGGCTTTCTTGGTGGCCAAGAAAGCGGAGATTATATATATGTATAGTCTGTAACCCTAGATCTTGCGGCGGCGGCATTAGTTGCCCGCGGTGCTCCCACACCACGTAGGAGAGATGAGGTGAGAGTGTGGGAATCTCTTGTATGCTTTACTTGTCATAGTGAAGATGTTCGTCCTCCTGTGCCCGTGGATGTAGCCCTATTTGGGTGAACCACGTAAATCTCGGTGTCTCTTCTTGTGTGTGGTTGATTGTTGATCTTGTGATTCCATGGATGCGCACAACGGGTGATTATCAGAAAATCACAACAATTGGTATCAGAGCCACAACAAGAGAAGGAAAGAAGTATTGTCCTTAAGAAGATGGAAAGTGAAGAGTAAGGGATATTACCAAAACAAATAAGGGTGTATAGTGGATTGAGTTTGATTTTTAGTTGTGAACCAACTTCTTCCTAAGCAATAGAATTCAATTATGAAGTAATTTCTGCAAAATTAAGAGAAAGTCAAAATTAGATGGGATGGTCATAATTGAAATCCGAAACAGCATCTTTGATAGAATATAATTGATGGATCAAATTCTTTCAAAAAAACATAATAAGAATATTGGCATGATACACAATTCATAATTGTATCACTAATAAGTTGATGTGCGTTGCTCATGTAGGCTGATCAGGCATAATCAATCTCTTTTAAGAGTCCGAGCAGACGAGGGGCGTAAAGAACTTCAGGTAGAGTTACAAAAGAAAACTGTTATTACACATGCTTTTCACAACTTTAAAGGGCAGTTACAATGCAATCCAGTCTGTCAAGGAGCTCACAATAAATTATCTCTTAAATGAATAAATGAGTTTAAAATTCCCATTTAGGGTTCTAAAATTAAAACAAAAGTTATAGGTGGTTGTTGAATAATTTCTCCGATAAATGGTGGTAAATTCAAACCAACTCATCATAGAGGGGGCCATGTTTATATCAATAATAGGTCATTGGCCTAATCTTCTTTCCATTTTGAACAATGCTGACAGTAGCAGGGCTGCAGGAGGTACATTTTGTTGGTTTGACAAAGGAGGTTTTTTTGGGTAATTTGTGCATTGACCATAGACTCCATTTCCCAATGTAAAATGCTTGCAAGAAACCATCTGATTAGCAGTGTTTGAAAACCTAACCCTCTTCCCTAATTAGGCGACCTAATTTCATGTGACTGCAGCAGATATATACCTAAAAGTAGATGGGCAGAATACTAACAACCATGACCACCTTTCATTCAATCCCACATGTGATGATGGGAAAATGGAGTTCGTAAACTATCTTTGATTATCTTAGCCGTTAGATTTGATTGTGATAACTGTTGGGATTTTTCTCTTGGCTCTAACTTGGATGCCGTAAGATTTGGCAAAACGATTTGATGATTCCAACCATTGGCTCTTCTATGGATGGGCCATGTCCGGAAATTGGGAGAATCCAGGCTGTAAATTTGCTATCTGGATGAACGAAATGCCCTCCCCAATTGGAAAACTGTTTGTGGGTAATTTTTGGTTTACATGCAAGTGCAATAGCTCCAAGCTTCATGGACTTAATAACGTAAACACCCTCAAACCTGCTCAAGTCCTTTGGGAGAGTTGCAAACAGTGGTTTACCAAAAAAGATTGGACCATTGGAAGATTAGCTAACAGTGGTTAAAGGCAAGGTCCCACCACAAGCACTTAAAGTAAATTCTCTCCTTCCTCTGTCCAAAGAGACTCTTTTACACTCCTTTCTCCTGCATACCCATTATGACAGAGTCCAAACAATGGACTCAAAAACCTCCCCCACATCTTTTCTTTTATTCCTGAAAACTCCATTGTTTCTTTCCAACCATAGCTTCCACAGTATAGCTTATAAGGCAGACTTCGACAAAATCTTGGCTAGGAAAAATTTACATCTTAGACGCCATTGAATAAAAAGATCTTCAATTGTTCTAGGCATGACCCACTCCATTTCAAACACATTAAGAATAGCCATCCAAACTTTATAAGCAGATTGACAATGAATCAATAAATGATGCATTGTTTCCTTAACTTTTAAACACATCAGGCCACCATTAACAACAACATGATTTCTTTTTCACAACTCGTCAATAGTAAGAATTTTATGATGCTTTGCTGCCTAACAAAAAGCCAAAACCCTAGGAGGCACAATAGAATACCAAAAGCTGACACTTCATTATCCCATAAATCTCTCCGGAAAGAGAAAACCCAAATAACAGCTCCACCTAGGGAATAAAAGTTATCCACAACAAAGGCTTGTTGCCTCTGATCCAACAAATAAAAATTAAGGAATTGATCATGTAACCTCATTTGCCCTCACCATTCGTCATGCCAAAAACTCACTCTCCGCCCATCATTAACCCTAAAGTGATTCCACGAATCAAACTCACCAAAAGAACAAATTTCCAAAAACCCAAAGCTTTAGGGCCCGTTTGTCTAACGCTTTTTCCGCAGAAAAAAGACGTGTTTCCTCGATAGAGGTCTTGATCTGTGTTCGTTGCAGAAAAATCGTCGGAAAACCGTCATAAAATCCTGCGATTTTTTCTTCGCTGGAAAGGATTTGGAGATCCTATGTCCCTCCATCAGAAAGCCATTTCTTGCAATGGATCATATGTTTGTATAAAAGTCCTTTTTCCAATGGAGGAAAACGCATGCTTTCTTGGATCGACAAGGGTTTTTGGTTCTTCCTCATCTCTTGACAGGTATGCTCCTTCCCTTCATCCCTTACCCACCGTCTCTCTATCTCTCTTCGCTTTAACGAGCTCAGTCCTCTCTATCTCCAATGTCGCCCCACCCCCACACCCCGCGCCACCACCCCCGCCCCACCCGGCACCAATACGCCCTAAAATTCCATTTGAAAATAAAAAATGGAAATCTATAGAACCCATCTTCTCTGCAACAGAGGATACTTTGCCATCTTTCTTCTCTTGAATCGCCACCAAGCAACCTGTATAAAGCACGCTGCCCATGTCCTCCAATGATATGAATAAAATCGAAATGTCCGTTGCAGCTTCTTGCTGTGCAAACGCCTGAATTGGTTGGCAGCAAACTTCATTTCTTCTGCCTGTGGTGCAAAAGCTTCCACTTCAGCAAGGGCCTTGACTGTCCTCGTGGATGAAGGCAAGTTGAGAGCAGACTTTGAGAGCAAGGCCCATGCCAGTAGTTACTCGGCACAGAAATCCCCACGTCTCAGGGTTATGGAATTGAAGAAACCAGTCCTGCCTCCATTAGTTGTAGAACTTTCTAGTTGCCCCCTTATAGTGAAAAGCATCTGTGTCACAGGGTTGCCCCCTGACATAATAAGCCCCACCCAAACGTTCCATACACATCCTCTGTATTTTTCTTTCTATATCTACATAATCTTTGGCCATAAAAAGTTGTTTTGTTTTCGCTGGTGTATGGAACGTCTGTTGTGTCTGTCCCTGCATTGTTTCTCTTTTCTAGTTCCCCATGCCATTTTCATTTTCTTATTATTTTCCCTTTCCATTTGATGGTTTTGCTCAGCTTTGAAGAAGTATGATTAACATGTGCTGCAATTTTTTATTTTTTTCAGAAGTAATCCATCTTTTAATTGGTTAGATTATCTCTCTCCGATAAACTGATTTCCTTGGAAGACATGTTCTTTATTTTGAATAAGCTATATGATTTAAAAGAACCTATATGGAAGCAATGCATCTTATATATTCTCACGCTATCAAATGAATATTTGATGATATATTGATTGTCATTAACACTGCAGTAGCCTAATTTTGCCTTTTACCCTATGGACTTGGAGTAAAACGGTTTGTAGTGCCTTTGCCCAACATTAAAAAAGATTTGTGGACATACTTCAAGAGAAAACTTTTTTAACATGAGTCTCTCTAGAATGTTCTGCTATTTTTAGTTTAGTATTTGTGTTGTTTTCTTTTCAGCAGAATGGGATATTTATTGCTTTGTCTGTTTTATTGTAGTTGTTCTACCTCTCGTTTGCTTGGTCTAATATCTCTTTTCTATATAATTTTGCGAGTGTTAATATGTAGGTTTTAATTAGCTGATGCTTTTCTTGTATGCTATTTGTAGAAGCCTAATTGTGGTGGTGCTCCAAAAGCATTCAAGTAAAAAGAATCTATTTAGCATATGAAGGCCTGCCACTTGCCGGATTAGGTGATATGTTAGTCCCCTATACAATTGTACCATGCTCTTTGATATCATCTTTTAAGTTCACCAGTTCTTAAACTGTTCTATAGTATAGAATGCTCTTTGATATCATCTTTTTAAGTTCACCAGTTCTTAAAACTTTTCTATATATAGAATGCTCTTTGATAAAATCTTTTTTTATTTTTTTGGATGAGATCTTTGATATCATCTTTTAAGTAGCCCAGTTCTTAAACTTTTCTATAGTATAGAGTTTCCTTCATTACTGATGTATCTCTTTTCATATTAGTCTCCTTATTGCAGGTTGCAATGTGTAGATAGGCTCGAATGTGAAGATGGAAACCTCTACAAATGGATGCTAAAAATGGTTTCTGTTATGACTCTCTGCTTTAGGTTGCCTTCATGCTCTAACTGGTTACTTAAATTGAGTTTAAAACCTTTGAAGCATTGAAGAAATTGAAGACTGATAATATAGCATTGAAGCTAGCTTTATATGCAGGCTATACATATTTTGAATGTAACAGTTCTACTGGGAAGGTTGTTTGTATTGTGGAATGGCATATTCATGTATGACACTCATGTTGGTATAGTTTCTTAATGTTACACTTGTAAAACTTATGAAATGAAATGATTGTTGCAACTTCATAATGTCTTTTTTTTTCTTTTATTATAGTGGAGATATATTTCAAGAAGTGGGCATTTTGAATATTGATATGGAATGAAATGATATATTCTTTCTAAATAAGCACTCATATTCCCCTTGAAGTTCTGCATTTTGAGGATTTGGAGGGTAGAGCTCCAAAGCGTGCATATTTCATTGAAGTTCAAAGGGCTTGAACCTTTAAAATCTTTAGTTGATATAATAATTAGATGGGGCCAAAGTCATGATGTGCTTTCTGTTCTCTGTCGAACAAATATGTAAGATTTAAACTACGATAGTGACTTCAACTATGGGCTTTGAGTTCTCAATATGATAGTGATTTCAGCTATCCAAGGTTAAAAACATTATGGAGAGATTCTGTTTTACTATTGCATTCTTTGAACTTCAATGCCAAATACTCACTAAAACAAACAAACATAGACTATTTTATTGTAACAATAGTCCATTTTTAGGTAGGAAATTAGGCTCAATTAATATTAAGGTATAATTTGATGGGGGCCCATATAATTTTATGAATGTGGTTTAGTTTGTTGTGTGAGTTTATTTTCCAACCTAGCAACATGTTTGCACCAAAACATCAATACGTAGGAATTATAGAGAAATTTGTTGTTGTACCAAAACTTTAAATTAGCTAGAGACGACCCATTATCAATTTTTTGAAACAAATTATGCATCAAACAAGCTAAAGAAAATTCTGGTATTCTATATATTCTATGCCAATTTGATAGCAGGACCCAAATGATCTACTGTTGTACTATTAAGTGAGGTAGCCCATGCCGAATATTGAGGATTGAACTTTAAAATTTGAAATCAACTTTATCTCAATGGCAAGATTTTTAATCATTGCATTTAAGAAAACCAATAAGTAAAGAACACAGAATCAAGATGCCATGAAAGAGTTCTTACACTTTTTGACTTTTTTTTTTCCTATCATAAAACTCTAATGTGATCTTGATTTAAGTGATTGTGCTCACCTTCGTACATGACAATGAGCATTTGAGGATCTTGAAAGCACCTCTCCACGTGCTAGAATGTCAACACCCTTTTCTTTTCTTTTTTTTTTTTTTTTTTTTTTTTGCAATGGTCTAAATACAGATATTCCCTATGGGATATGTCATATTTTAAGGTTAGATCTACATCTATATAAAACGCACTACAAAAATTAAAAAAGAAGGACCATTTTATTTTTTTTCATATTTATGATAGCACAATAGAAGGGTCTTTGATCAAATGTGTACAGGCTAAGATGTTTGTATAAGACACAAATTTCTCCTAATATTTTAAATTATTATTTGACGGGGCCCAAATAATTTTATGAATGTAGTTTAGTTTGTCATGTATTGTAGTAGGTAATATATCTTTCATGTACCTTTTTAAATTATTTTTGTAAGCATGAGATTATTTTCCAACCAACAACATATTGCACCAAACATCAATATATAGGAATCATCGAGGAATTTATTGTTGCACCAAACAATACCCTAAGGAATCCGGGTGCGTTTTCTTTCCTACACCAAACGCTTAAAAAATGACACCATGGATTACTAATGCCATTGTTTTCTAGAGCCAAGGAAAATGGGTTCAAAGTTTCCACTTAGGTCGGATTCCTCTCTCCGCACAAACTCACCCTTATAATGTTGACTTGACACATTCCACCTGATATTAGCTATATTATATTTGCAAGTTAAAATTTACCGCCACAACACCTCGCCTTGCTCCCCTATGCTTTATAACCACTTAACTAGTAATGCTTTATTAATAACCTTTTCAATGGATTGGATTCCCAAACCACCTTGAGCTAAAGGTTTGTAGACTAAATCCCACTCATCAAATGATATTTACAGTTTTCAATAGAATCATTCCAAAGGAAGTCACGCTGAAATTTCTAAATCTTCTGCGTGATACTTTTGGAACATTTAAAGCAAGAGAGATTATAAATAAGGAGATTGGACAAAATTGATTTGATTAGAGTAATTCGACCACCCATAGATAAATACTTGTTTTTCCACAAACCTAATTTTTTATGAATTCGGTCCAACACTCCCTCCCAAAGTTGATTTTTAGGCAACCCCAAACAAAAAGGGAGATCCAAATACTTTGAGGGCAAATTTCCTGCTTTACACCCAGAAGCATTAGCTAAAGAAACAACATGGCTCTCTTCCATTTGAACACCAAGAAACTCACATTTACCAAAATTAATTTTCAACCCCGAAAACATCTCATTCCATTTCAAAATTATTTTCAACATATCCACCTGAGATGAAGAAGCTTTACAAAATATAATGGTATCATCTGCAAATTATAAGCGAGATATTTCAATAGCACCATTATCAATAACAAAACCTTTAAGAAGAGACCTTTGATTTGCTCTCTCCATTAATGCATGCAAGGCTTCTGCTACAATTACAAAAAGCATAGGAGATAAGGGGTCACCTTGCCGAAGACCTCTAGAACTCTTAAAAAAGCCTTTAGGAGACCCATTAATCAAAATTGAGAAATGAGTGAAGGAAACACAACTTTGAATCCATTGGCGCCACCTCTTACCAAATCCCATTCTATACATCACATATTGAAGGAACCCTCAATCCACCATATCATATGCTTTTTTTAAAATCTAGCTTACAAATTAAACCAGGGCATTTTTGCTGATGTCTTGAATCCATACATTCATGAGCAATAAGCACACTATCTAGAATCCGACGCTCATCAACGAACGCACTTTGAATTTCTTAAGTTATTTTTGAAAGCACTTTTCTTAGTTGATTAGCCAAGACTTTTGCAAGAATTTTGTAAATAGTGCCAATCAAGCTTATAGGATGAAAGTCCTTAATTGAAATCGCACCCTCTTTTGTTGGGATCAAAACAATGAATAGAGCTCCCAATTCTCCTGTAATAACACCATTATCAAGAAATTCATCGAAGAACACTTGCAAGTCATCCTCTATTAGTTCCCAAAATTGTTGAAAGAAGACTGTAGGAAATCAGCTTGCCTTATCTCTTCTTTGGTATCTCTTCTTTGGTAAATTGCTCTTCTAACGAAGTAGCCTAAGAAATAGAGCTTCTTGAATGAAACCCCGTCCATCTTAGGCCTTCCTCTAGCATCACCAGTATACAACTTCTTAAAAAAATTAACAATTTCTCTTTCAATGTCATCTTTTTTTTATCCCAAATGCTACCTCCAGCAGCAATAACATGAAGACGATTAATGCAACGATGGGCATTAGCAATTGCATGAAAAAAGTATAGTGTTCTGATCTCCTGCTTCTAGCCATTTATTTCAAGAGCGCCACTTCCATTTGAGTTCATCCTGAAAGATCAATCTTCGAAATTGTTCCTTAAAATCAACCCTTTTAGCTTGCTCATCCTCTTCCAACGTGCTCACATGTTTTTTCTTTCCAACAGATTATCAAAAACTTCTGTCCTCCATGTTCTCATTTTTTCCTTAAGAAATTTCAGCCTCTAGGCTAACTGGTAACCCTTCCAAACCACTCACTGAAAATGATGTCCACCAATCCTTAACCCCTTTTTATGCAACCACGCAATTTCAAATTGAAAAGTAGGTGGCCTCCAATATACCTCACCTTTTTCTAGTAAGGAAGGACAATGGTCCGATACCGGCCTAGCCAAAGCTCTTTGAGAACAATCATGAAACAAATCCAACCACTTTGTAGACGGAATGAATCGGTCTAACCGACTCATAAACGGATCCACCTACATATTTGACCATGTAAAATCAGCCCTTCTCAAAGGCAAGTCAACAAGATCATGGAAATTTATCCAATCATTAAAATACCGCATCGCTGGAGCAATAGAGGAACCTCCTTTTTTCTTATTAGGAAATCTAATTTTGTTAAAATGTCCTCCCAACAGCTAAGGATGATTCCAAAAACTTGCCACCTGACTACTCAACTCCCTCCAAAAGTTAGCCTTATCACTAGCATTAGTTGGACCATTAATCGAAGTAGCCACCAATTCTGCATCCCAACGAACATCCTTCAATAAGACAGAAACAGAAAATCTCCGCACAAATTCATGAACCTTATACCAATAATTAGCATTTCACACTAGTAAAATACCCCCTGAACCACCACTTGATACTAGAAAAACAAATTGGCAATTCGACCAAGGGCAAATAGAATTAACAATATGGATATCTATATTCTCCATTTTAGTCTCTTGAATAAACAAGAGCTCCGCTTGACAAGACTGGACCATTCCTTTCAGCACTACTCGCTTAGCTGTGGAATTCATACCATGAATATTCCACAGCATATCTTCATAAATCTAATAACTTCACACCCGTATGTTTATCATTACCTGGCCAATCATAATTTATGGAACAAGCCAATTTGTCTAATTTCCTCCATGTTCTTGATTTTTTTGCACTTCGATCACCTGCTTTACTTCCTTCATTCTCCTCAACCAACATTTGAATGAAACTCCTCGAGTCCCTAATTTACCCTTCATAGAAATACCCAAGATATTGGCAATTTCTATCATTTTTTTTCTTCAATTTGCACACCTACTTCATTTTCCCCACATTCCAAAACAGACTTTTCCACTGCCACAGTCTCAATTTCAACAACAGCATCCACCACGACCAAAGCATTAAATTGATTTTCTACCTGCTCATCTGTCCTACCATCTTGACTAGATAGAATTTCATCCTCTGAGCTATAATCTCCCCATCCCCTTTGTTGCCTTAGCACGTTTTGTTCGTGTCCAAAAAAACAAGCAAGAGAGGAAAATAGGATCTGTACCTGTTAAGACACATGAAAAGGAGAATGTTCACCATCTGGGCCCCTGACGAGATGATGAGGGTCATCGCTTCTGGCCAACTGAATTGAAGTCCCCTTTCCACGTAAGCTCATATCAATAAAAGGGTTAATTTGTAGATTATGTGATTCATTAGGGGCATTAAGGTCATTTTGAAGTTTCTTGAAGATACCTTTAATTCATAGTCCTGCTATATGTACACAGGAAATTACTCTCCTTACAAAGGCAACAAAAAAAATATTTTCAAAATTTTCCAAAATGCCCCCACACTTTCTCTCCATACACACCTCCTCTTCCTCCGGCCGGCGGGCTCTTCCTCTCCCTCCCTCTTCCTCCCTCTATTCTCTCTCTCTTTCCTTCTCCCTCCCTCTTTCCTCCCTTACCCCCTTTCTCCTATTCCCTGCGTGGTCCCTTGCGCAGGGAGACCAGATCTCCTTGCATAAGGAGACTGAGATCTCCTTGCCCAATCTCCCTGCATAGGGGAGATCGCGCAGTGAACGGGAGGAAGGGGGGAAGGGAGGAAAGAGGGAGGGAGAGGGAAAGAGAGGGAGAATAGAGGGAGGGAGAGGGAGAGGAAGAGGGAGAGAGAGAGAGGGAGGGGAGGAAGAGAAAAAGCCTAACGGTCGGAGCTCGTCGCTGGCCGGAGGAAGAAGAGGTGTGTGTATGGAGAGAAGGTGTGGGGGCATTTTGAAAAAAAAAATTTTTTTTGCTTGTGCAAGGAGAGTAATTTCCTGTGTACATATAGCAGGACTCTCAATTTAATAGTAGGGCAACTTGCAAACTCCTGATTCTTACCTGGTGTGCGATAGTGGCGTCCATGAGCAAGATTTGACTTCTTCGAAATATTGATGATTTCATCACCAATTTGAAGATCATTTCCTGAAACATTCCCCGCCAGTTTCTCCTCCTTGATTAAGGCATTGAGATTTGTATCCCAGAAGCCCTAACATCCGACTTCGTCCCCATTTTCTCTCCGCCCTATGTAGTTTTGATGGTTAAAAAAAATGGCCGATACCGGTACATATCGGCCGAGACCATCCTGATATTTCATTGTGGAACGGTTTCAGGGACAGTCTGCGAAAAAATCACCAAAATATCGTGAGACATCAGCCGATATTCCAAAATATAGGTCGAAATGATATATCAATCAATATTTTGAAAACATCAGTTGATATCTTATAAAAGCCTCAAAACCAAAGCCATTATTAGACAAAGATCCAAAGCTAGCAGAAATGGTTGAGGACTTGATTGGGAAGAAGTTTGAACCAATGAAAACATCTGAAAGATTACAAGAGATTAATTTGACACAGCAACAGAGGGGTACTGTGGTTGATCCTACGAGGCAAAAGGAAAGGAGGTGGGTGAGAATGGTGAGTTGAGTATCTCTACATTTTCCTCATCAGCAGGAATTCCTCCTGACTCTCCTGGGACTGGTGGTCTCTATGGAGATAATAAGCCACCACTATATGAGACAGTTGAGCATTTTCCTGATGCTACAAACTTAGATACCCATCGTGGTTATGTAAGATATGTCTCACAAGCTGAGACAAATATTGGTAGTAGCATCGGTCAAGGAGTGGGGAAGGTACTTTTACGGGGCAATGTTGGACAACAGCAGGCTATGTATGGATACAACCTTCATTGGCCAACTCAGCTACTTTGAGTTCCATTGTCACAACCGTGGTATGAGTAAAGAATGATCTAACATAAGCCCCAACAAGCTATTTTTGTTCCTCATAAATTTTTTAATTTAAATTTGGGCCCCCAGTTACCTAAATTTACCGCGAATAGCTCATCGTACTATGAAGAAATTTTCGCTCCTCAGCAACAATATAAATATGGCCAACGGTATGAGAATACAGTGGAAGAGTTTTGGTCATATTATTATAACCCATACCAAAGATGAAGAAATGCTAATGATGATAATCTCAAGCATGGGCGACACTCCACTTGGAATTAAAGTGTGCATTCATTCTCTCCAATTGCTTTATGATTTATTTTACTGTCATTATGTCATGTGCTATGTTAATGTTCATGTTTTTGAATTTCACAACTTACTTGATAATTGAGTGATAAATTGATGATTGATAAATGATGACTGACAAACCATAATAAGGGTATATAGTTATATACTATACAAGATATAAGTACAACCACTATATATAAATTATAAATAAGCTGTATTCTCTAAAATTTCATACTAACAAATAGTTCATATTTCAAAAGTCATAATTATGATTCTTACAAAAAAAAAAAAAATACAATTTCAGACAAGACAGTGATACAGGAAATCATAACTTAGAGAGACCAATATTTTGATTTATACTTATTACTTATAAAAAAATATATTGTTTTCTAGCCTTTGTTAATATTTTGGATTTTTTAGATATTTTTTCAAATTTTTTGGATTAAAAAAATTCACACCACGAAGACCGCGACAGACTGCGAACCGCAACCGAATACCGTATAGATTTTTTTGATTGACTAATACCGTAACCAATACCGTGATTTTCATCCAACAGAAAGTTGATAAACCAATCCAATCAAGACCTGTTTCACTAGCAAAATTCCTGATGAAATTCAGAGTCATGGGTTTCTTATAGTCATTCAAAGGCTAATTGAGAGAATTCTCTGTTGTGAAGCCAAACTTTAGCATTTTGCCCTCTCTCCTAGCAGGGTGGATATCACCTTGTGCTTATAAAAAGGAAAAAGCAATTCAACATCATAGTCTTCATGGGCAATATCAAAGCTTTGACATCATATTTCCAGTGAGTAGGTTGAATGCTCTCAGGCAACAGTGTAGAATAATTAGTAGCAACTTAGGTCAAGGTTGAAGGAATTAAATTGATCTAGAATAATTAAGCAAAAAACCTTTCACTATTCATGCAATAACATGTTGAAAATGCCCTAATCTAATCTTATTTTTAGGAGAAATTAAGGACAAAAATCTTTTTTTTTTTGTAACACAACACAATTCATTATAAATCTCTTGTCTTCTATTTTCTTTTTCCTTTTTTTTATGTCAATTTACACTCGTTGATTTCCCTTTTGTCGTAATTTTTTTTCCTTTGCACTGACAAAGTTTGGTACATTTTTATGCTGAATAAATTTTTTAATCCATTTCTCTACTTCAATTTATAGAAATATGTATTACCTTTACTAATAAACTTTTCTATTTCTTTAATTTGAGATTTCAATAAGGTATGGATTATGAATGGTTTCATACTCTCTCTCTCTCTCTCTCTCTCTCTCTCTCTCTCTCTCTCTCTCTCTCTCTCTCATGCACTTCCACATTCTTCTTGCTGCATTCTGAATTACTTATGGTCAGGTAGGAGCATAAGAAATGGGGATTTGAACAAATTCAAGCCTTGGAAGTTTATCTTGGAATAGTTGTTCTTGACTCGGCTCTCTCACTAGTGCGATTGTTTTTATTATCTTCTATTTCTGGATTCTCAAATTTCAAATGGTCATGAATTGTCAATCATTTGTAATCTACTTTTGCCTTAGTGTTGTCAAAAATATCTTTTATTTTGTGGTCCGTGGCTACTAGCTCAACTGGTTAGAGACAATATTGTATCAGCACGTGTGTCAGATTGCGTGAGCTTGAGTCTTCAATGTAGCAAAAGAAAATATCTCATATGCTGTGTGGTAATTGATCTGCTGTGTAATTTTGAGGATTATGTTGGCAATTTCTAACAAATATAAGAATTCTTATTAGAGGATAGTGATAGTTGAATAAATTTGTATCTTAATTTCTAGCTCTTATCATCACATGGACTTGGCATACTGTTGAACCACTTAACATTTGTTGGATATCTCTTGCTTTCTTTATTTGCTTGTTGCCCTTCATTCACAACATTTTTCCAAAGACAAACTCCAAGTTTGAGAATATCCTGATATTTTTGTGAGACTTTGATTTTCCAAAAATGATATTTGTAACAATCAAATAAACTCTAAAGAGGCAGGCATATTTACTGTTTGGCCTGTGCTTGAAATTGGTCTGACAATCAGAAACTTAAACAAGACATTTACTCCTGTTGAAGTTCATATATAACCCCTTATCTTGGCCTGTTCATGAAGGAGTTTGGATTATTTGTTTAGATCATTATAGCAAGTTAAGGTATAACAGTTGTTATTGAGTAAGATTGTCCTTTCCTTGGCATGGAGGAAAATGGTCCTTCATGAATGATCCATTATGCATACTTGGGTTGATAGACATTGTCTGTTCACTAAGGACTTCATGTATTGATTAAGAAATATTAGTGAGGCTGAGGCTGTATTTCTTAACATGCAATGATTTAGGTATTGTTTTTTTATCAAGGTGGCATCTCTTATGGTACATTTATGTGTTTTCTAACCTGCTTTCCGCAGGAAGAGAGGAAGAGGGGTTAATGGTGAGTGTACTAAAAAGGCCACAGCATGGTTAAACTGCACAATACATGGTTTCTTAAAATAAACAGATCGTTGAGTGGACGCTCTGTTTTCTGCAGAAAAATAGATCTTCATGCTTCAACTTTTGACTTTTTCAGAGGGCCTATTCTTTACTAGAATTCATGTGACTTCATGCATCGGAAAGCATTAGTATCTACGTTGCCAAACACATTCTGCAACACAATTGAGTGCGTTGCCAGCATGTTGCTAAAGCCTCATCAATAAAAGTATTCACCAACGCAAGTTGACCACGTTGGGGAAAGTTAACTCTTCAGCACCGCAATATTCGTTGCCAAAATACATCTCCAACTCATTTTAAACATTGCCAAAAACAAGGTTTATGAGGAAAATTAGTTGACATACACCAACGCAGTAAGTGCGTTAATAGAAGTTTTGAACCTTTGCCAACGCACGTGGCACGTTGGCAAAAGTTTATTTTTCTAAACACAATATTTACGTTGGGAAATAAGTTTTTAGCTCCACCAGCACAAATAACTGAGGTGGCAAAAGTATTACATATCACGTTGGCATGATCACAATTTGATTTTAACAATGCCGCTATTAGCGTCAACAAAGGTATGACATCACACCAAAACATTTCTTAATTTTTTATGCACACATGTAGTCATAGAAACTTATTTCAATTGAAAATAATTTCTCAATGTCAAATATTAAAATAAAAAAATAACCTCAATGTGCATTCATAATAAAATTCATTCAAACCTCAAACCATTTTCATTAATAATAAAATTATATCCAATTCAATTCCAAAACATACTTCAATCCTAAATATCAAAATAAAAAAAGACAATATAAAAGTATTCAAACAGTATCTAAACAATGTATCAAATTCAAGTAGTATACCCCCCCCCCCCTCTCTCTCTCTCTCTTTCTCACTCACTCATGTTTCATCAAAGCGACCATACGTTCCATGATGTCACTCATCCAACTATGAAAAAATAAGAAATAAATACATCAAACATGTTTTCAATCACATTTCACGTATAATATACATGCAAAAATTTTAAACTAAGATTAGAAAAACCATTGGAGTTTTTAATCAAGTGGCTCAATAAACATAAATGCATGTTCTATTCCAAACTAAGGACCCGTTTGGATACATGTAGAATATAATATTTTTAGAATTAAATAGTAGCAAAATCAAATGTTGTAAAATATAATGGTACATTATTATAATATTGCAACATTGTCGTTGTTTGGCATATTTTGATGAAATCAATATATTTTAACCTGCATCATTTGGTTGTCGCTGAAGATTATAATATATACTAAAATAAAGTCATCACAGATTTAAAGTCAAACATCAATGATATGCAACTTGAAACCAAACCCTATGCTTCCGACTGAGATAATCCTAAATCAGACCAAATCTAAAAATTTCAGGTATGAAAAAAATGTGGCACACCCACCTATGATAATCTGTACTGAGCTCTTGGATGAGGCTCAAGGAGAGGTTTGGACAAGGCTCAGGCCTGTACACTTTTGCGACTATACACTTGAATATCTTCCAAAAACTTGAATATCTCTAAATTGGGTCCCTTGAAAAAAATGGTTTCCTAATTGTTTTTCATCCTTTTCTAATGGTTTCCTAATTCTTTCAGAAGGCCTCCTTCCAAGAATGTACTCAGCCACTTTATTATTTCTAGTTACCAACTGAATGAAGTATTCAGAGATGACACCATTGCTAGGGGGGCCTTTGAAGATTAGACAACATTTCATACTCTTCTCAAGGAAAGAGACATATCCTATTTCTAGAAAATCACATAAAAAATTAGATATTTTTTATTGGTAATGTGATGGACCAATGACCTCAAGGTTGCAAGAGCACCTTCGGCTGTGCCATGGGCTCTCATTAACACATTTAACATATTCTAATAACCAAACAACCAACGTCTGTGATTTCTTACTTATTGTAGTATGCCATTTACAAATGAAGAATGTTCTCTCTTGCATGATTCTCTTCTGCATGAGGCTGTGATTTGAGTATACTTGCAGATCATTTGTGACATAAACTGAACGCTGAAGATGGTTCTTGTAAGAAATCTCAAGAAAGAGGGAATAGGAGTGGGGTGTTATTAACGTGATTTGTGGAAGTGTGGGAGAAGATGGTGTGAGGTTCTGGTACTTATTAATGTAGGGGTTAGTGATTTGGTATGTTGGTAATGATTCATTTTCTTAAACTATTCCTTACTGTTGAAATCTAATTCCCTAATATGGATAACTTAACTATGATAAAAACTACACAAAAAAAATTAGTAAAGATGAAAGCTACATGGGACGTGCATGTACACAATGCATGGGATTAAAAGGTGGCCCAATTGGTTTCAAAAATCAAGTTTAATGGTGCTGATACAATCAAGTTTCAGAATTGAAACTTATCCAATTTTGTACGGAAAATCAGTTTAAAACTGTTGTAAACAGTCCACCAATTCATCACTTAGTCCCATGAACCATTCAGCCATTATTTGTTTTGGTTAAAACCTATTTCCAGCCCTCTTCTCATCACAAATTCTGACCTGAATTCAAGTGCATGTCCAGATCTGAATTGACTCAAACATTAAGCACAACAGTGCCCATGAAAGAGGGGAAATGGTAAACATGAAAAGAAACATGAGTAGTAGTTTTTGCAATACCACAAAAAAATTTCTCAATTAGAAGGAAGGAAACTACAAACGGTATAAGAACCTACAATTTTTTTCAATTAAAAAAAATACAACAAAGAAGAAGAGAAGAACCTCTCATTTTGTATCAAGCTAGTAAAATTGTACCTTAGAAAAAAGAGGATTCTATCAGAACGTTGAAAAAAGAGGATTCTATCAGAACATCATGTCCAATACCTGCATATCAAAAGTTCATCCAAAGATAAGCAACCAAGATATTTCAAAGAGTAAATACCAAAACCCATCAATCATATAGTCTTCCCTCTCTCCCAGTCTTAGTTTTAATAACTCTGCACTATCCAAAGAAAAGAAATAGACCCAAAATCCGGAATCACCAGCATGATATGAAACAACTTAGCATAAAAGAAACATCAAGAAGAAACATGAAATTATTTCCTTGAAATGAAGACATTTCAAATTCATCTTAGATCGCACCAAATTCATAGAATATTATATGATGATAACTCAGAATTCAACTGAGTGGCAAATACAGCCACTCATTTATTATTTTAATGAAGACATGCCTCTGCCAATGCTAACAGCCATAGCTCTAAAACTTGGACCATTCGAGCTACTCAAAACTGCATCAAATTTAGTAACACGGATTAGAACGGGTATTCAGCAGACATAAAACTCACTGGGTTCAGTGCCCTACTTCCCTCCAATTGAGTTGATTCTGGTGAATCAAGGTTAGTCTAGTTGAGTTGTTGAACTGTGCAGAAATAGAATATCAAATTGCCACTTCATGCCTTTCCATTTTCTGACCAGCCTCACTGCAAGTAGTACACCATCTGCCAATGTGCTAAGCCAACCAAAATGTAAAAGTGCATCCAAAATAGATATTACATGCATAATATTAACTATGTGATTGTAATTTCTTTTTGTGGTCTCACAATGTCACTTCAATGGAGCACATACAGTTTCTAAATCTTATTAGCAAATAACTAGTTTGAACTTTTTTTTTTTTACCAAGAAAATAAAAACTAGTGTGAACTCTTTGTCACTTGAAGCCATATACTTAGTACAGTAGGCATGGAAAGGCTTCCCCTCAAATGGACTGGTGCAGAGTTGTAAACTCCAAAAGAGTTTTCTGTTTAATCCCTTTAACATATTCAAAACCCCTCTTGTAACCCTCCATGTTAATCTTCTTTCTTCCTTGTACGGGCCTATGTAGAATGAATTTATTTTTCCTTTTCATCATCTTTGGATCTCTACTAAGTATTCATCCTCAAACAGTCAAACCTACAGTTTTAAATTACAGCATTAATGTGCAAGAAACTCTCCCTGGAATTTGTGGCTCCCATCCTAATGTAAAATGGACCTCAATCCTATGTTGGCCGAGCTCAAGCACATTAGAAATTAGCACAATTTCTGACTTGGTTAGGTAATGTCAAGAAACTTAACTCCTCAAGCAAGCTTGATCGGAGCAGAAGCTAAGATCTGGCTATTTTACATGTCACATGTGGTTGGTTTTACTCCACTTTGAGATTTGGGTGGAATGAAACTAAGATCAGCTCTGTGAATTATTCAAACTGCTCGAAATAAAGGTCTTCCCTTTCATTAGCATTGGGCTGAATGACCCACTGCCAGATTGGTCACATGTAATGTTAAGGCCAAGTCACTTGAGGAGATGATGGACCCACTTGTTGTGAGCCATTTAGTGACAGTTTATAGCGAATTATAGCGCCGATTGCACCTGCTATCTGTATGAAAATAGTCCTCATAGAGGGTACATAAAGTAAGAGTACCGAAGTGTTTTTCAAAATCTGTAAACAAATTCCCATTTTAGAAAGTTCTTGTTGATTTACATAGAAACATTATAATCTGGTTGCATTTTAATCTACCTATCTTTTTTCTTTTGGTAAAGATAATCTAATTATCTTTAATGGTGTGAACTCTAAAATAGGTTTGTGTATGTATGGCGCCCTCTAGCTGGATATTGGGATGGTGTGAAACCAGCATTTGATGGTATGGAACACTATGACAGTGCACTGGTGTACCCAGTTCAATCCTCTGGAGTGATGGGCAACCAACCCAATACCAACCCAAAAAAAAAAAAAAGCAAAATCCAACCACTCAAATAAAAAAAACAAAATCCTGAAACTAAGACAAGATCGAACAAATGCATCCAACGAAACAAATTCATATAATGTCAACACCCCCATCAATTTTCAAAAATAAGGCCAATAAATATTGAAAAAAAAAAAAACAGAGAGTGAAGGAGAAGAAGAGCGGACCCGTTGGACAAGTTATCGGCGTGTCGCGTCGGATCCCATCATAGAGCTAAGGCCTACAAAGCCTTGGAACCTGGCGAGCTATGAAGATGGGGAGAATAGGAACTCCGAGGAGATGATTGTGATGGTGTTGGTGGCGAGGTGGGTCTCCAAGATGAGTATAATGATCGTAGGCAGGGAATGAGGAGATGGGAGGACGAAGGAAAAGAAAGAGACATGAGTTTTGCAGGAATGAAGTGGAAAGCATTTGAAGAAGAAGCTAAGCGACTTTGGGATGGGATTTGGCAGGATGGGATTTGGGGCTTGGGTCTTTTTTGCTAATGATGAGTAGGGATTAAGAATTAGGGTTATGGAATCGTTCTTAATTTCGGAATTTGGGGGTTTTGACGGCTAGGATGGAGTGGGATCCCAGAGGGTTTTAGGTTGGGTACGACAATAGGGTGGATGGCAGATGAAGTCGGACAAGGGTTTGTGGCCTCAGGGTTTTGTAGATGGAGTTTCAGGATTTCGTGTAGGATTTTGGGTTTTACTGTTGTTGGGCTGGCGAGAGACGAGGAGAGGCGGAGATCCGGAAACCACCGACTCAGAAAAGGCAAATGTTGTCGATGCCTTAAGTCCGAAATCTGTCAAATGGCATGTCTCACTGTGGAATTGAGATTACTTAAAAAGAAATCAGAGATTTAATGTGCATTTGCGGCAAACAGGTGAGAAGGTGCTACTATTTGGAAGTTTAACCGAAACAGAGGATCATCAAAAGGATAATGCGGCACTATTGAAAATATTTAACAAAGTAGACAATAATCCGGATTTCTTTAGTGATAATGGCACCCAATATTTCAGCGCACGCATGTCGGCCTTTACAGTGTTACCAAAGATGGGTTTTTTGAGAGTGTTAAGAGAAGGCAAAGAGAGAAATCGAAGGTGGGAACGTTTTTCCCATTTCTTTACAAACGTGAATTTGGGCAATTAGTTCACCAAGAACGGCTTTTTCCTTCTCGAATGCATTGAAACCATTCCACATTCCAAACAGCTAAAATCGATTCCACTAATATCCATATTTGGTGTAGTGGGTCCTATTAGCTATAGAGTCATGACGGTGAAAGATGGTACCTAAGAAAAGCACATAAGACTATCAAAAGGTCCCCAGCGGTCCATTTATAGATGTGGGGAATTATTAATTCCCAACGGGGTCCAATTTGCCTCCTATGGACTCTACATGGGTCCGCCCTTGATAGGCCCTCAAATTGATTTTAATCCTTATATGAGTTTGCTCCACTGTCACATTGATCATTTATAAAAAAAATAATAATAATAAGTATTTCAAGTATTTTCACAGTAATTGTGGGCACATTGATAGATTTGTAAAGTAAAAATAGGTAAAAAAATTATAAAATGAGAATATGGACATAGGTAATTAAGATGGGTTTTCGCCAACATATACAGTGCATTAGCAATTAAGATTAGTCTTCGCCAACACATGCAGTGTATTGGAAATGTTTAAGGTTCCTTTCCCAATATATATAGCTATGTCGTAAATAGGTTAAACCATTACCAACATTTTGTTTACATCGCCAAAGAGGAACATTTCATTGCCAAAATTTTCATTGTATTTTGGGGGGATTTTTTTTTTTTCTCTCCAATGTAATTTCGACACCTTTTGCTAACACAGCCTCACTTGAATTGATAACAGTATATAATTTTGTGACTTTTTCCAATGCATTGTTACTTGCGTTGGCAAAAGGTAATATTTAGCAACGCTTTTGGAATGCTGTTGGCAAAAAGCAAATGGGATTACACAATTTATTGTATGGTGGAATTCTTGAATGCTCCCTTCTATTTGAGCATTCAAAAATTTAGCCAAAAAGCAAAGGGGCTGGAATTCTAGAAATTCCAAAGGTCATTTGAGACCACTTGGGCCCATTTAGTTACAAAAATTATGAGAATCCTTGTCTGTTAGAATTTTGAAAATTCCAAATACTAACAAAGTAGAATTTCAAATGCTCAACCCTCTAGCATTTGAAATGCTGGAATTATGATAATTCATGAGGCTAAAAGTGCCTTTTCATGTGCACTAGAACTTTGAATTCTTCTATCAAATAGAGCATTTGGAATGCTCAAAGGACAAAGGCTGAAAGCTTGTTAGAAATTTCCATCAAACCTAATTCTCCTACAAAAGCATGGCATTTGCAAATGGTAAGGGACAAAATATCATATTATATCCAAAAAACCTAGCAAGGCAAATTCTTGTTGGAAATTCTTGGAAAGAGTCAAAAGTTCAAGCATGAATATCAAGTCTTAGCCTCCTTTTCTACAGTGACTATAAACATGATTAACATACTTTTATGTATATTATTAATCACATTTTTATTAAACAATCAATCTTATGATGGCATCAACTCTTGTTTGGGTGAAATTTGAAAATATGGTTGGACCAGCATTTGTTTTGACTGGATTGACTTATCAATAGGTGGGGTGGGATCCATTGTGGAGTTTCACTCCAGCACAGGATTCTTGTGGGCCAGTCTCAGAGGATCCAAATTCTAAACTCATTCTATCACTCATGATCACATGAATTTTAGGTAGTAAATAAGGTCTTGGAGAAAAAGACGGGGATGTCTTTGTGGATAGGATTCTGCTCTCACCAGGCCCCCAAGTATCAATCCCTCCGCTAACAAGCTAAGTAAAGGAAAAAAAGAAAAAGAGAGAGAGAGAAAGAGAAAAGGAAGGATCTTGCTTTATATGATTTGCAAGGACACAGCATCAGACAGGGCTCGAATTAAAGAAAAGAATAAAGGGGAAAATTTCCCCTCTTTTACCGACGGAAGCATTCCATCCATGAGGAAAGAATGTATTCGTTTTTCATTATGCTACACACCAAAATGTGAAACCAAGCAAGCCCAAAAGAGTAATGTGTTTGCAAGTTATATTAGCTAGATGCATTAGCAACTAAGCAACTGTTGAACAATGCACAACAGAGAATGCTGTCAATTTGTTATTGGGTTTTGTCTTGTATTCCGGTTTAGCCGGATCGGTCATCTGGTTTAGCCAGAATTGAGGCTCAGGGTTAGGGGTATTTTAGTCATTATGTATGGATTTTCTTGGTGGCCAAGAAAGCGGAAACTATATATTGATGTACTGTAAGCCTAGATCTTGAGGAGATCGAGATGGAGAGCAGTTCAGTTCAGTTCCGGGTCAGGTGACCCCGACTCGGTCCGTTTCAAAAGCCTAGTAGAACAGCCGTGACGTCAGCAGTGATGCCAGCATCGATCAACAGGCAGGTTTGACCAGATTCAACGGCTGAAATTATTTCTGTGATAACTTGATCGTCCAATGTCCGATTGGAGATGCGTTTGCGCCTACGAACTCATTTTGAGTAGATCTACGTATATGTGGAAAAAGATAGGCTGTTCAATGATCAACATGGATGTTTGACCAATCAGAGTGTAGAAAACAGTTTCTGTAATATCGAAGCCAATTGGAGTCGGATTTCAGATCCGTTTCTTCCAGCGTGCTCATGGTGATGAGATCTACAAGGCTGGTAAAAGATATTGGCAGTTTTATTGGCAGAAAATTAGGGGACTGAAGAAACTGATAAGATTCACGATGATAGCATTGGTTCAAGCATCACGGGCTAGATTGAAGTGTTCGATGGAGAAACGAGTTTAGGGATTAGTAGGATAGAGTGTTGTTAAACTCCGTGATACAGCAATGATTGAAAGTGTTACTTGATGTCGTGAATGGTAGATTGCTCAGGAACTTTGATGAAAGCTCATATCCGCGTCGAAAGGGATTGGGAAGGAGCGACATGCCAAAGTGGAAGAAAAAGCAAAAGAATCAGAATTGGAAGGAGGCAGTGTGCAAGAAAGCCCAGATTCGGTTGACAAGAAATCAGTTTTGGTTGTTACACGTATGGATCGAGTTGATGGTTCATTGAATTGGGATTCAGATTCTTTCTATCATATGTTCGCGTAGAGATTGATTTGATGCAAATAACTATCATGGTTGATAAATTTGATCTTATAGGGGAGAATGCAATTGATGAGCATTTAAGATGAGAACGGTAGAGATCCAGATGTTTGATGATGTTATTCAAACCCTAATGGCTGTGATATATGTTCCGGGATTACGAAGAATTGGATTTCTTTGTGTGCCTTAGACTTCAAAGGCTGTAAGTGCACTGCAGCGGGTGGAGTTATGAAGGTGGAAATGGAACATTGGTCATCATGGAGGGTGAGATGGAACATTAGACAAGTTGATAGGGAATGTTTTTTCAAATGGAGCAGTGAAGGAGACATCAAATAACAGGGAAGGAAATCTGTGGTTCAGGTGGAGTTGGATGCGACAGATCATCGGAAGATGGATTGATGGGTCTTCAATGATATCATCTAGCGGAAATCCAAGAAGACCTGAACGGAGATGATCTTCTCGAAAAAGGTAGTCTTGCTCAGGTCGGAGTAAGCCGGTTTAAGCATTGGGTCATACCTAACCCGTATGTACTGTGCCCAACCCACTAGAACAGGCTACATGCACAACCCACTGGAACAGGCTAGAACAGGACAGTTGCAGGTTTGACGGAAAAAAAACCGGGATGGAGACAGAAAGAAGGATTCACAAGGTACCAGTGAGATCCGGATTCAGGGGGGTCTTCAGTTTTGTCTTAATGGATGGAAGTTGGGTTCATTGTGTTGCAAGGATGTATACATGTGGCAACAAATAGAGAGCACTTCAGAGATTCAAGACGGTGGTGTTGAAGTCAAAGGAGGCAACTGTGGCCACACTAGGTCGTAGCGTGTGCGGAGAGCATACCTTTCAACGAGGTATGTGAAGTGCCGGTTCAACATGTTAAAGTGTTGAAGAGAGAAGACTACGCCATCGGTGTAGTGATGTACCCTTCAGCAAGGTGCATGAAGACATTACCGGGTATCTCAAGGTGGCTCTGAGGATTTGCGGAATCCAAGCCAAGGTGGAGATTATTGGGTTTTATCTTGTATTCCGGTTTAGCAGGATCGGTCGTCTGGTTTAGCCATAACCAAGGCTCAGGGTTAGGGGTATTTTAGTAATTATGTATGGGTTTTCTTAGTGGCCAAGAAAGCGAAAACTATATATATTGATGTACTGTAACCCTAGATCCTGAGGGGATCGAGATGGATCATAGTATATGAGTTCTTTCCTCCCGTGGACGTAGGCAAGATTGCTGAACCACGTAAAATTGCTGTGTTCATGTGTGTGATTGCTTGACGATGTGATTGATTGCATAGATCGTGATTGATCCGTTGATCGAGGGTAGTTTCCGTTGTGCCGCTTTTCCCAACATTTGCACTGGCGGAAGAAAGGACTCCATCCATAGCGGAAGAAGCTCTGATCAAAATAATCAATTTTCAGGTCCTATAGATGGAATTTGACACAGTAGCCATGTTTAAGCTTTTATTTCATTTAATGGTTACTTTTAGTTTTGATATCTGCATGTAGTATCTAAATTTCAAACTGTACTAATCTGTTGTTACTTTTTTTTTTTATAACAATAATCTGTTGTTACTTTTAAAGAGACTGAAAGTGATTATAGTTCTCCTGAAAGTTTGAGGGATTTTTACAATGAAAATTGTTTGGCCAATAGGCAAAATATTGCTTCTAAATTATCCAAGCAAACAAGGTTATTGCATACATAGTCTAGTCAACATCTACTTTCATAGTCCTCAGTTGGTTCTGTTATAAGCCTGCTTCAAATCACAACAACCTCCTCCTGAGATCTTATTCATATTCTTAATGGAAATATGCCATACATGTGTTTAATTTCAATCTGTCATGGTCTCCTCTAGTCATGCATTCCAGATCTAAATTGGGAAGATGCGCTTTCTACAAGTTCTTGTTCAGATGCAAAGGAGTCTGAATTGGGAAGATGCAACTTCTATGAGTTCTTGTTAAGCTGCAGAGGAAAAAACAACAAAAGCAATTTCGAAGCAGATGAAGGTACAAATGTCTTTTCTTGTCTTTTTATCACTGTATATATGGATTAGTTGGTTTACTTGAAATCTATACTTTTGTAGTGGTTTCTTTTATCTGCGCTTTTTTTTTTTCAACGCTAAGGATTAGATATCTTGACATAACAGTTGTATTTATTTACTTCGTCTTTCCAGAGTGACCATCCAATTGGTGATGCTGCAGTTAATGGAATATGTGAAACAGTTTGTTCTTAAGTAAGACTTGTTGTTTTGAAGATTGGAAATGATCTTGACCACGTAAGTTATTTTATTGGGACAGCATGTAGACTCATGTTGCACAGTTTTCTACTTTCTAAAGTTTGACTTATATATTACTTCAGATCTTAGGTTATATATTCTACTAGATGATCTACTGTCTTGGCTTTGGTACATAGGGTTGCCTAATGAATAATGACAATTGGCATAAAAAAACATAATCAGCGTCTGCCTGAGCCAAACATATTTATCCTTTTCTTTTAAATAGAAGATGTTATTTATTGGGGAGCCAAACATATTTATCCTTTTCTTTTAAATGGAAGATGTTATATATTGGAACATAGAAAAAAAATCACAAGTTTTAGGTCTATTTATCTGATTACACATCCACATATTGGTTTCTCTGAAACTATTGCTAGTTGAAGCATGGGCATGATGTGGGCCATCTTGGACCATCTTGAACCAACATACTTATCTTTTATTTATGTATTTTTTAAATTAAGCATAAATCATGATCGTTGAAGCCTTATATATATGCTATCTATCTGAATTGGCTTTGTAAGTCTTACTTTTCCTTTGAACCCTGTTTACAATGATATGTTTTTTTAGTAACTCCACAAGCTATCATGCCTTTTTCAAGTCTTACATGCAATATTTTGGTCTTCTATGTACATGCTAGAAATATTTCTAACTATGTTGCTTGATATTCTCTTCAATTGGAACTTCATGCAAGTTTCCCATGTTTCTTTTCCTAATTCAACTCTTTCTTACACCTCCACACATCCCTCTTAGTGTACACACCTCTCAACATGTAGTGTGTCTTCATCACACCATTCAGCTTCATATGATGTAGCAGGTTTAAGTGTCTCATGCCCTTTAAATCAAAGTAGTACTTGACACTCACATAAATAGTCCACTTCCTTGTCTCCGCTTTGCCCATGCAAAATGGATATTGTTTGTTATTTCTGACTCAGACATTCTGTTTGCTCAATAGTTGCTCCCAAATGTAAAGATTTTTCATGCCCTTCCGTTAAGTTATTTCGGTTTTTACTAGCTCATCTTTTTTAGTCTCAAATCTGCTAAACGTGCTGAGTGCTCATTACATGTATTCTAGTTTTCAGTCCATTTGACTCAATTCTTCTTCGAAGTTCTAAGTTATCATTTGCTTGCTTTCTGGTCTAACAAATGAGTACAACCTCATCTGTAAACAGCAGGCACGAAGAACATACTTCTTGAATATCTGTTTTATGGTGTGTATAACCAAGTCCAAGGTCTATATGTAGGGGCACAAAAGTTGAACCTAGGTGCCATTCAACTGTCATTCGGCTCTTTGGTATCTTTCCACCCAGTTCTCACAGAGTCACACTTGTTCCTATCTCAATTTGAATCAGTTCGTAATTTGTTTATTTATTTTTGTAGGAATGGATATTTTGAAGTAGGCCCATCAATTAAGTTTTTGTTACCAATAAAAGAGGGCCCAGACCCAGCCGGCATCAGCCTTAATAAGGACCTGGCATGTGCTGATTCTGAGCCTCAATAGAAGATACTGTATTGGCAAGGCCAAGCGCCAGCTAGACATAAGATCTTGATGTGCCAGTTAGGCACATTGACGGACACAGATATTGCCTTCCATATTTGATATACTTTTTCCTCCTGATTGTTAACAACAATCTAAAATTCTTGCTATCAGGCATTCCAAAGAAAGAATGCTGCTACTATCATGATGGCCGATACTGTAGATATTCACCTAGAATTAGTGAACCCAGATGCTACTGCATTGGTTTCTCATATCAGAGAGAATATGCTGTTAAGCTTGACCAGGTCTGATATTTGTTTCTGTGTTAATAATATGATCTTTCTGTTAATGCTCTTTGCCGATGTTATATTTTATAGTATCCTTCTTAAACAACTCTGGTGAGTGGTACTTGACTATTTTACTAGCAGTCTCAAGAGCATGCTAGGAAACTCAATCCAGACTTAAATGTCAAAAAGCAGTGTGGCAGAGAACTTAAGTAGAATATTGAGGGAGATTCTTTAGGATCCAAAGACTTCTAAATTGCAAAATTCTTTACCAAGTATAAAATCAAGCTATATTTTCATCTTTTTCTTCTTCATCTTAGCATTACCAATAAGGGATGAGTTAGAAAGGTAAGCTAGATATGTTTGTATAATCATTGCTCTGCTGTTAGGTCATGTTTTAGTGGAAGGCCGAACATTTCATGTTTTCTTCTGCCAAATATTGCACAATCAAACTATTCACATCTGTGATGTGCAATATTTGATGGACCTTGGCATCAAAATTTATTTGTGGCTCTGCAGTTTGATGGTCACCATATGATTCAGGTTGATAACTTGGTGTTCAGAACAGTTTCTTCCCTCTAGATCCTCTTCTAATTGTCTATGCAGCACCTCACTTCCTTGCCCCACCAATAGGAAGATTGTTTTCATTAAACATCATGAAAAAATAATTTATCTTTAAATCAAAATACTTTCTTTTACAATATAAGTATAAAGGATGCGGCTGTAAAGGTTGTCAATCGAGAGTTTCGATATTGTTCTCCATTGAGAATATAGTCATAACAATCAAAATATTTCAATGTTATAGAGAAAATAGATTGTCAAATGAAATAATTGCTTGCTCCTACAAATGAACATGTTATCTGCACATGTTTTATTAACCAAAGCTTCTTATGAAGTGCCCAGTGTGGATGGCAGTTTCTAATTCTATTCAATCAGATGGCTAGACCAATAAAAAAAAATATTGTAGCTAACCAAAATAGCCAATGGGAAATATTGGTTATTGGTTGTGTTATGATGAACCTACTGTTTCTAGCCACCAATCCCTAACCTTTGATCTCAGCAGTATCTTTGAGGAGATAAATGATGGAGATCAAAGCGAAGATGTATCCGCCCCTCTTTTCTTTTTTTTTTTTTCTCTTTGAAAAATAGGTGTTTGTCTTTATTTGACATTATTTACTGGATCTATTTTGAAATATTACAAAATACTGCAATTTTGGGTTTGCCAGTTGCACAGTCTGTTGCTTTTCATTGTTGAGTATGCTATGATGAACAACTGAACTGAAACTATGGCAGTAGATTAGCATAGAACAAAGAAAGATGTCAAAGCGTCTGAGAGAATAAGCAATGAATTATTTTGATGACTGTGTAATGTATCCATATCTACATTTGATAGTTCCAATTTCTCGGCACCAGTGGATCCACATTCTGGCTCCATTGTTGCTACTCCAGTGGAAGCCAATCAGTTTTTTCCTTGCAAAAGTTCAAGTGCTTCTACCACCTATTGCTCTTATTATCACCCCAACCATTACAAGGTTGGTGTTTTTGAAACAAACTGATTTCCTTTTACCTCTAATTTTAACAGCTTCAAGGCAGGTCCACCTGTCTAGATCAACTATTAAATGCATTGGGCTAACCAGAACTTGTTTGAATCCATTGTCCAAAAGTATAAAAGCTTTCATTTTTCTAATCTTTTGGGATTGTTATTGAACTTCATTTCATTATCATGCTGATAAGCTCACTCGTCAATAATGAAGATTTCAATCTGACCATCAAAGCACTGGCAAGGGCAACAGTCAGATGCGTACAAACTGTGAATAAGAAATTAATCCAGGTTCCAGTCTAGGATGTGGGAACTTTCACTCTGCATTTGTGCCTAAATTGATGGGTTTAGTGACATAAGAAATTTTGTATGGAAATTCAAGAAGGATGGCCTGGAATTCAAGATCAAGCTTTAACTCTGAAGACTGATGTCAGCCTGTCATCAGTGTGCTTGCTGTTTAAGAAGGTAGTATGTCAGAACAGAATACAGTATGGGGGTCTCCTGCTGCTTCATTTTAATCATGTGTTCTTCATGTAGATGACGATTGCTGTTTAGGCAACTAATGTAGGCAGATAATATTTGCCAGTCTCTGTTTTTTGCCTGTATGACATAAACACACCCCTGATAGTTTGTGACAAAAGGGGTGTGTATCACTTTGAAATAATTAGTTCATCAGAATCTTCCAAGACTATAAAAATCTGTTTTTATTCCTATGCATGAAAGGCACATTATTTATTAACAGCTTGGAGGCAAACTAGAAGGCCCAAGCAAATTGTGCAACTTTGCTGGGTGCACTGAGTACATCTAAATGCTATATGAGATTTTTTGTTTGCAGAATTTGCTGAGAATGTGTTGGTGTGCATTATGGGCTAAAGCTTACACCTGCTTCACTTGTACATTAGACACGCCTAGCAAAGTTTCCCGGGGTGGGGGCAGTGACCTATTTATGAGTGGGGGCACTAATGTAAATATATTATATTTTTTCTTTTTCTTATCTCTATGGCTTCTGACCTTCTGCAGAGGGAGATTCTGTTATTTTTGTTTCTTATTTTTATTTTCATTTTTGCAACTGTCCACTTCAACCAGTATCAATCAACACTTATTTTGACTAGATATTGATCCAACCATCACGTACCTTAGATTGATTCATAATAAATAATGCACTTACTGAACCATTAAATTTTGAGGTCCCAAAATCAAGAGTTGGGATAATTGGATGATAGATATTTGGGCCAACTCCTAAACAACACCATACCCAAAGTGGTATCATTCAAAATTGGACATGCTGTTAGTGAGAAACCCAGAACCTGGCTAATGTTAGAAGTGGTCCTTAAATCTTTGGGAGAAGGAAACCTATCCACTATCGGGTGTAGAATATACCTTACCATGCTATCACAGCACTTAGAAAACAAATAAAAAATTAATAATTTAAAAAGAAAAGAGCAGAAAGGCCAATCCTTTGGCAAGATCAGAAAGGTAAAGTTGAATTCGGAGTTGAAGGACTGGAACTCCGAAGTGCGGCCCATTTACCGAAAATCAATGCGGGTCAAAGTAAATGCCCTTTCATCACATGTGATATCCCCAAGAATTTTCACCATATGAGTTGATCCCAGATCCTCTGAGGCTTTGTCTCAGAGAAATCAGAGATGGAAGAGTGAAACTCTAGAAGTGCGGCCTCCTTTTATTGAAAGTCCTAGTGCCAACTGCCAAAAATAAATGCCCTCTTATTGTTGACCCATTCAACAATTAAAATGATTATAATGTCCACCTAAATGATATAAAAGTTTGGTGTGACATAAAAGCTCGGTGGCATGCGCATTCATTGACATCAGGGTGACATAGGCCAGCTTGGTGATGGAAATTACCGATGAAAGACTAAACAGGGCCCATACAATGATAAAACTATGATGGGACACATATTTAACTTTCATTAGTGCTGGACTCTAGTATATTTTCATCATTAGATAGGTCTCCCGCCATTGCCAATAGTACATATGGAAATGCCATCATCATCATCATCATTGTTGTTTATGACATGAGTGTCCCTGAGGTCTTTGACCCAAGAGCACTGATGACACCTGCTAAACCCACACAAATATGATGTTATCATCATTATAAGGTTTGCAATAATTGGTAGGCAAACATGTCTCATTCATTGGGACTCATTTTCATTGCCACTCAACTGGTAAATGATGCTCATTGTAAGCAGTTTTTACTTTTACTAGAATCTGCATCATGCATAGGTAAGGGTGTTGTACTTTATTTGGTTTGAAATTGATCAATTTTAAAATCTAAATCATGCAAATGTTTTTGAATGATTGCAACATTAATTACACATCAAATTTCATAGTATGATAGACTTGTTAATTCTAATTGTTGTGTTGTCACATATGCATTTCATAAGAATATAAAATTTTTCAAAAGCTAGTTATTTTATTTCAAGTTGAATACTTATCCCTTGCTTATTATTGAAAATCCAATAAAAAATTCACCATTTAATTGAAATTAGAGGTTTTTCCGGGAAAAAAACCATTAGATGGCCAGTGCACGAAGAAAGGATCTCATAGTTTCAACTACATAGAAAAGGCCCTCCCGCCAATTTTAACCACTTTTTTTCTTTTGCTATTTTCACTACGCGGCGATACAAATGTAGGTCTCATGTCTGCACGGGATTCCATTTGCCCTATTTGTAATGCAACATGAGGTCTGCTAAACAATTGTTTATATCAAAGTCATGAAAGCGAAGGAAAGGTGAATATATAAAAGTGACCCTCAATTCCTACCCTCTGATTGGAAATGGTTGTCCACCTTTCACCGTATCAAATTAAGTTATAGGGGGTTGTTAGACAAAAAATAAAGGTGGAGAAAAATGTCCACAGTTAAACTCTCATAATTTTTTGCACCTGACATTCTCCATGAGCCATTTGCATTATCTGCATTGAATTCCTTTTGGTCTTTTTTTTTTTTTTTTTGTTATCCCAGCTATAGGGGGCTAGGCCCCACCCTCGAGTGAGGAAAATAGACCTCAAAGAGGTAGAAAGGGCCCTTAGGGGAGGAGAGCGGATAGACCTTTGACAAGTTAACACAAGGCCCTCTTGCAAGAAAAAGGTGCCTCGTCAAGTTCAAACTATGGTAAGAACTACCACCTCTTACCAATGAGGTAAAAGGTCCTTGTTTACCTGATCATGCAGGTCATTTTTTTTATCTATTAGGATGAGAAGAAAATGGAGGAAGAGAGAACTGTCCACAATTAAACTTCTAAATGTGAGAAGTTTTGGTAACTTGTTTTCACCATTTGTCCTTTATGTCCAAATGACCCCTAAAAATCCAATGTAAAGAGTTTATTGGAGGAGTATCGAATAGTTGAGGAATGAAGGGTCTAAAGTAAAGACCTAGATGTGACCATCACCTTTCTAAAATCTAATTGAACACAGGTCAGGGTGCATACCCATTTCCAATCAAATGGGAGGCAATTTTATGGCCCCTTTGTGAATATTCACTTTGAAGCATTCAATTTTAGCCCCTCATATTAAAAAAATAAAGAGGAAAAGTCTTCCTTTTTATGCTTATATGATCCACAAAAGTTAAAATTCCAGCAAAGGTAAATATAAAATCTACCATATAAAAACACCATGCTTAGTGATGAGCCCAATTTTATTTGATTGATTACCATGAATAAGGGTCATCATTTAGCCCATGGGCATTGATATTTGCTTCAAGCCCGCCTAGCCCAAGCTCGGTTGTCAGGTGGGCTGGCCCAGTGCGACTAGTGTTTGGGCTGGGCTTGGGCTTAGAGATTAAAGCCCGCCTAGCCTGGGTAGCAGGTCGCTCTACCGTTTGCCCCTTTGTGTAATGGTTTATGAATAATTATTAGACTAGTAAAAATATTATTATTGAATTTTCAATTAACAAAGTGTTGTGACTCAATTTATTTATTTATTTTTGTTCTACAATGTATTCAAATTCTTGTAGTAATGCAAACTAAACAAAGTGTGTGTTTAATTTAATTTTTATTTTTTTTAATGAAAAGTTAAAATGATGTTATTAAATTATAAAAAAGATTCAAAAGTTCAGCCATCCACCCACCTGGTCCACAGAATCCATTGGGCAGGCTTGGAGTTAAACTTTTCAGAAAAAGCCCAGCAAGCCCAGCCTATCAAAAAATAAAGCCCCTTAGGTGAAGCCCGCTGGCGGGCTTGGGTAGCTCTTGCCGGCACAGCCCAATGACGACCCTTAACCCTTAAGATTCCATTATAAGAATATGATTTGAGCATTTCATGTCAACACAAATAAATAGAAGACCAGTTCCAATTTCAAATACACCTACTCCAGCAACTTCCATGCAAGAGGAGGGTATTGACTAACAAAGCTATTTACGTATCTTTCTGTCAAAATTGGAGGATATTATCCATCAAAATGTCAGAACTTTTAGCTTCTTTTTCCAGAGTAACCTATAAAACTATACTACCGCGTGATCAGCCATATGGATCACACCAGTCTAGATTGCAGGTCGACTTTCCATGGTTCACCATATCAAACAGTCTAATTTAGGATTTAATTCGTGCATGAGTTAGAATCTTGATCCTCTTTGATTTTGACCCAAGTTTTCATAAATCTGTTATCCAGGTTGCAAATCAACCTGGATTGAAACATAGCCCATCCTATCAGCATCTTGAAATCTTAGATCTAAGATTTGATCCCACTTGTAAATTAAAATGAATAGATGTATCTACACAAGCGTTCAAGAACTGTGATTTATCTCATTTACCCCTACCAACCTTGGATCATTAGGCAGGTTGGGAATTTACAAAGGCTGTACAGAAATAAATGCAATTAATTGGTGAGGTTATTTGATGGCCCTCTATGAATCTTGACCTTTAAAATTTTCACAGAAAGACATCAAAACAGCTATTGATTTCCTTTTCTGTTTGTGACAGAAAAGGGAAGAGGAAAGTGTAGGGAAGAAGAGGGAAAAGGAGAGAAGTGAGGAGAAAACAAAGAGAGGAGTGAGGAAGAGAGAGTATAAGAATAAGAAGAGAGGTGGAAAGAGGAAGAAACAGCAGTAGCAGCTAGCTCCAGGTATCTCACTCTCTCTCTCTCTCTCTTTTATCTCACTGTAAATGTCGGGGATGATGCCTATATTTCACATTTTAACGGTTTGCTGCGAATATGATATGCACCAAATTCTCTCTGATATTTTAAATGAGAATATTATATGATATTGATGATATCATGTTAATCTCATTTTGCTGGAATTTCAAATTTCCCTGTTGGTAACATAGATGGAAATTGTGGTATTGGTCGCAACTGAATCCGCCTAAAAAACCGATGAGGTTACAATTCATGGTCTGTAGTAGCATGATTTTTTTTCCAGCCTAAATTTATTTTTTGAAAAAAATTAAAATATTGAAAACTGATAGAGAACAATCTCTTTTTCTTTTCATTACTACATAGTGTAGACCAAAATATTAGTTTTCTTAATAGTACTAGAAATATAATAAATTAGTAATATTAAACTTAAGTAATAAGTAGTTAAATCGTCAAACATGAAGTAAGATAGGACTTACAAATATGTTAAAATTTACAAGTTACAATAATAAATTCCACAGAAAACTACATAATATTAACATTAATTAAAGGGGTGGAATAAGAAAATCTATATAGTTTTAGAAGATTGGCTCCAATTCACTAGATCTAAAAAAATCCCCAAATCTTCAAAATCAAAATTCCTATATCTAGGCTCAAAATCACTAGATCTAAGTGAAAGCAATGGTCTATAGCTAAATTTAGCTCAATGAGAGGCCTTGATTGCAGTTATTTTACCCTTCAAAGAAATTCAAAAGTCATGTGAAAATCATGAAAAAAAAAGTACTTAAAAGCGTTGAAGATTAGTTCCAAACTCAAGATCCAACATGTTTCCATCGTTTCTAAGGCATTTTGAGAAAGAACATTAGAAAAATATGAAAAATAAACTCAGTGTGAGAAACTTATAAAAATTTTGAAAAATAATCTCAAAGTGCTTACCTAAAGTTACTTGGTTAAGTTCTTTGGTTTTGTAGCGATGAAATCACTCAAATTTTGAGATTTTGATGAGGAACAGTGAAAAAGAAGGTTGAGAATGATGAAATAGGGTCTCTTGTTTTAGACCGAGCTTGGAGTAAAATAGAATATTGAAAGAAAATAAGAAAAAACATTTCAAGACACTTTGCTATCCATTGTTTTGTCGTTCAGTACTAATAGATAAAGTTTTTGGTGTTTCTAGTTATTAACAATGTATCATGGCTAGAGGTCATGTGTTCAAATCCTTAAGACTGTGTTTTAGTCCATGTATAGTTGTTTTGTGCATTTTTGTTCATGTGCGGAGCCCCACTCACGAAGTGTGAAGTCTGTCACTTAATTGTTACTAATTGATTAGGATTTTTTCAATCCATCATCAAACCATTAATAATCGGTTCGGTTAAAAAACCGTGGATCTGATTGGTTTGATTTTATTGATTGATGAATTTTTGTACAACCCTAACCATGAAGATTCCATTACAAGAATATGATTTGAGCGTTCCATGTCAACACAAATAAATAGAAGACAAATTACAATTTCAAAGGCACATACTCTAGCAACTTCCATGCAAGGGGAGGGTATTTACTGACAATAAAGGTGCCCTGATGCCATGTTTATAAAGCGATTTACATATATAAGATTCTTAAAATTTTGAGATGAAGAGAGAACAACCCAAAATGTCCATGTATCTTTCTATCAAAATTGGAGGATATCATTCATCAAAATATCAAAACTTCTAGCTTCTTTTTCCAGATTAACCTGTAATACGATACTACTGCGTGGTCAGCTATATGGGATACACTAGTCTAGATTGCAGGTCGGCTTTCCATGGTTCACCATATCAAACAGTCTAATTCAAGATTCAATTCGTCCATGAGTTAGAATCTTGATCCTCTTTGATTTTGACCTAAGTTTTCATAAATCTGATATCCAGGTTGCAATTCAACTTGGATTGAAACATGGCCCATCCTATCAGCATCTTGAAATCTTAGATCTAAGATTTGGTCCCACTTGTAAATTAAATTGAATAGATGTATCCACACAAGAGTTCAAAAAATGTATAAGATTTATGTCATTTACCCCTAGCAACTTGAGACCATTAGGTAGATTGGGAATGTACAAATGCTGTATAGAAATAAATGCAAATAAATTTAAGGTTGGGGGGGGGGGGGGGGGGGTGTTATTTGTATAGAATTTCACAAATCATTGTATTCTCAGAATTTTCACTGTAAGTTCCATTGAATGAAGAGGAATACATTTATAATTAACTCTTAACTAACCTTTTCCTCAGGATAAGGATAACCTCTTGAAATCTCTTAACATCCTCGCAATAACAACTAAACCAAAGATTATCTCTAGCATCCCCCCTCAATCACAAGGTCCTTTCATAAAAGGTTCTATGTGATTATTGACAAATGAAAAATAAGAACCTTTAATCTCTCCCTCAATGGAAAACTGAAAAATAAAAACTTTAATCTCCCAAAACTAAATTGTAAAATAAGGGGAATCGATCTTCAAGTCTTTATAGTGATCACCGTTTGTCCTTTTGGGTCCATCATTATCGTAACCCGCTCCTTTTGAATCTGTTGATGCCGGTGGTCCACTTGATCATATCTATCGTGATTTCTTTCAAAAGCTTTGATTGTCCAATTTGACAAAGATGGGGAGATGGTAAGATTTGGGCATTTTGGATGAATGAGGAAAGATGTTAGAGTTTTATTTATGGAAATAGAAATATTGACGATGATTATAGCAGAAGCATAAAAATTCCCGACCTGATCACATGATCATAACCGGTCCTACTCTAATACCATATAGAGTTTAAAAAATCATTTTATTCCCATAATTTCCACCGTAAGTTCCATTGAATGAAGATGTATACATTTATAATTAAATCTTAACTAACCTTATCCTCAGGATAAGGACAACCTAAATCTCTTAACATCCTCATAATAACAACTAAACCAAAGCTTATCTCCAACAATTTGATGATCCTCTATGAATCTTGACCTTTAATAATTTCACAGAAAGACATCAAAACAGCAATTGGATAGCAACAGCATTGCTTATGAAATATGAGGAAACAAGTAGAAATCAGGCCTTAAAAAAAATGTTTATATTGGTTGCAATCTTTGTCCATTCTCTTCCACTCGGGTGTGCTGCTAAATTCTTCTACAAGAGCGTATGGAAGAGCGAATATGTAAATTTCCTGGTATCTACCAAATGCCAATCAAAGCCACGTTAAGAAATGCCAGCCAAAGTAGGATAAGGGGTGCGTAGTGGTGCTTACACTGCTAGTCATGGCAGTGCTTCCACGTTGGAGACACTGAGGCCACCCACGTTGGAGACACGGGGGCCACCTTGTCACTCGAGATCACAAGGATTCAAAGTAGTAAATAAAAAGCATCTTGCTTTATACGACTTGGAAGACATAGTTTTCTTTTGTGGGTTCGCATCAGACATGTAAACGAGAGAACCAAGGCAATCCACTCTCTATGAGGGAAAGGGATGTATATTGTTCAAAGTTTGTACAACTTCAATGATAAATTTACATGTATATGTTAAAAGCACTAGAAATATCATAAATTAGTAATATTAAACTCAAGTAATAAGTAGCCAAATATTCAAACATCAAGTAAGCTAGTACTTACAAAGATGTTATAACTTACAAGTTATGACAATGAATTCCATGGAAAACTACATAATACTAATATTAAAAGGGTGTATGGAGAGAAACTAAGATTTAGGATCCAATTCACTTCATCTAAAAAGATCCCCAAATTTTCAATAAAACTTCTATTTCTTGGATCAAATCATTAGATTTAAGGGAAAGTAAGAGTTTACCACTAAATTTAGCTCAATGAAAAGCCTTGATTGCAATTATTTCACCTTTTAAAGAGATTCAAATGTCAGGTGATAATCGTGAAATAAAAAAGAAAGTGCATAACACTATGAAGATTTACTCCAAATCTTTGGATACAACATGTCTCCATCATTTCTAAGGCATTTTGAGAAGAAACTTCAAAAAATATTTATGAAAATATATTCATATTATGCTTACCTAAAACTACTTGGTTCAGTCTCTTTGGCTTTGTCACAATGAAATCCACTCAAATCTTGAGATCTGGATGAGGAATTGTTAAAAATAAGGTAGGAAAGATGAAAATAGGATCGTTAGCTTCTAGAACTAGCTTTTGGTGAAAGAGAATGAAAGAAAATAAAAAAAAGAAGTACTTTAACATATAGCGATATTTTAAACCAAGGTTGATAATCCAATGTTAATAGTTTGGGAAAAAAAGAGAGAATTTATAATGAAGAATTTCAAACTATTGCTGGTATTTTACGTTTTTGACTGCTTGTCTAAACTTGTTAAAATTGAAAAAGAAAAAAAAACATTAGTTATTTTTTTATAAAGTGGATGGCTTAAGGATCCTTAAATATTACTACGAAGGATCCCGTTTCCTCTATTTTAGTAAAATATAATTTGGTCAATTTCCTTTGTGTAAGTTGTTTTACTACTTGGGTCTTTTGTAGTAAGCCAAGAAAGATTCATAGCTTCTCAAGCTAATAGATATTCTACTGCCTATATATAACACAGGTCCAAGTGAAGTAGCTTTGCATACACATATCTCTCTATCTCTCTGTGCAAACGAAGAAAGATAGTATGGCAGATGCACTTGTCTTAGCTGTTGTAGAAGGGTTGCGTGCCATTGCTGAAGATGAGGTGGGCTTGTTGTTTGGTGTTAAGAAAGAGGTCAAAAACTTTTCAAAAACATTCACAGCCATTCAAGCAGTGTTAGAGGATGCTGAGAGGCAACAAGTGAAGAAGACAGCGGTTCGAGATTGGTTGTTGAAGCTCAAAGAAGTCGCATACGAGATGGAGGACATACTAGATGAGTGGAGAACAGAAGCCTTCAGATCAAAGAAAGATAAAAGTAATGTTCAGAAGCACAAGAAGGTAAGCTCTTGCTTACTCTGTCCTTTCCTATATTGCAAGAAAATTAAATTACACCATGACACTGGACGTCGGATCAGGGAAATAAAAGAAAGACTAATGAAAATTTCAACGGAAAAGGATGCTTTTAATTTCAATGAAGTTAGTAAAACTGAAGTTGATGACTTGCCTGATCGACAAACTGCTTCATTAATTATTGAAGCAGAGGTTTTTGGTAGAGATGCCATTAAAGACATTATAGTTAATGAGTTGGTTGGTGAAACTAGTCAAGCAGAAAATCCATTTTCCGTTGTTTCACTGGTAGGGATGGGTGGACTGGGCAAGACGACCCTTGCTCAATTAGTCTACAATGATGAGACAATAAAGAAACATTTTGAGAAGAGAATTTGGGTTTGTGTGTCTGAAGATTATGAGGTGAAAAAGATTTTAATGAAAGTTATTCAATCGATGGGTGGGTCTACGGATGAGAACATGGACTTTGATACTCTCCAGGAAAGAATTAATGCAGTTGTTGCCAAAAACAAATTTTTACTTGTGTTGGATGATGTATGGGACGGAAAGCTATGGGAAATATTGAGGGTTCCACTCAAAGGTGCTGCGCAGGGTAGCAGAATTGTGGTTACTACCCGCAGTCATAGAATTGCAGGTGTAATGGAAACGACTCACAATCATGAGTTGGGCATCTTATCTGATTCAGATTGTTGGAAACTATTTACATCTAGAGCATTCAGAGGAAGACAGGAGGAAAAGTGGCCACTAGAGTTGGTAGAGGTAGGAAAGGGAATTTTACATAGGTGCAAAGGTGTACCTCTTGCGATCAAGGCGGTCGGAAGTCTTTTATACTTCAAAAAGACAAAGTTAGAATGGCAAATCGTCTCAGCAAGCGAAACATGGGAATGGGAATCACCTGAGGGTCTTAACATTTTGCCAGCTCTCTTATTGAGCTATTATAATTTGCCCATCCATTTGAAGCAATGTCTCTCATTTTGCTCGTTGTTTCCAAAAGATTATGATCTACGAAAGGATGAATTAGTGAAGTTATGGATGGCTCATGGTATCATTAAATCTGAGAGAAGAGAAATTGAAGAAATTGGTGAAACTTATTTTGATGATCTATTGACACTTTCATTGCTTCAAAATGCTAGTAAAGATGATAAAGGGAACATCTTCCAATGTAAGATGCATGATCTTGTCCATGATCTAGCAAAGTTTGTCACTACTGGTGACTACCGTATCACGGAGATTGGAAATCCGAACTTACCTTCTGTTGATAGTCATCATATATCACTACTTGTGAATTTTACTGTTTCATCCATTCCATCTCCATTGTGTAATGCAGAACGCCTGCGCACACTTTTATTTTTTGGTGGATCAAGAATTAACGAAGTCCCTCAGAGTTTATTCAACCATATGAGGTTTCTTAGAGCTCTGGATTTAAGCAAAACTATGATTGAAAACTTGCCGAGTTCCTTAGGAAAACTAAAACACCTGAGGTATCTTGATTTGAGTGGGTTGAAGATCGAGGAGTTGCCTGATTCTGTGACTGATCTCTGTAATCTGCAAACTCTGAAACTTAATAGCTGCAGGAGTCTCCGTCTACTGCCAAGCGGTATAGGCAAAATGGTTAAACTGCGGCATCTTGAAATTGAAGATACTGCTGACCTCAAATGTTTACCAAAGGGACTAGGGTGGTTGGGTTCCCTTAGAACATTGTGCAAGTTCCCCGTGGGGGATGAGAAGGAGGGATGTAAGATTGGAGAACTGAAAGATCTCAACTTTCTCAGGAGAAAATTAGAAATACATAATTTGGAGAAGATAATAAATGTGGATGAGGCTAGAGAGGCAGAACTCGAAAAGAAATGTGATCTTCAATTTCTAACTTTACACTGCAAGGACAGAGCGGACGAAGACTGGGGAGTGGTAGAAGAAGGCGAGATGGAAAAGATGAAGAGAGTATTTGAAGGCCTTAGACCACCTCACTCAAACCTAGAATTTTTAAAGATCGAAAACTACGCGGGTTCAGAGTTCCTCAGTTGGTTGGAGGATGCATACTTTTCCAATCTAAAGAAGATCGAACTGAGAAACTGCCAAAAGTGTAGATTACTGCCTGGTCTAGGAAAATTACCTGCGCTTGAAGAACTAGAATTAGATGGAGAAGATGAAATAAAAGTGGTGGGTGATGGTTTTTATTATGGGAATAATGGGAATGATGATAGAGGGAAAGGAAGGGCGTTCCCAAAACTGAAAAGCATTTATTTCTCCTCTATGTCGAATTGGGAAGAATGGAAGTGGACAGAGGAAGATGGAGAGGTTATGCCATCTCTCGAGTATTTGGATATTAGTGATTGCAACAGGCTCAAGGCACTGCCCAACTGCCTCCCCAGTACTTTAAGGCGAGTAGAAATTGTAGATTGTAACCGAGTTACTTGGGCGCCAGACAATCCACTCCCACTCCTTGAAGTTTTGCATCTCGAAGGTGATGTTAGAGGGATATTAGGTAAGCCACTGCCATGCCTCCCTGCTCTGAAGGAATTAGGGATTTTTCGGACACCTCTCGAGTCGCTCCCTTCGGATGGATGGGGATTACTTGAATCACTCAACAGTCTTTATATCAGCGACTGTGTTAGATTGGCATCTCTGCCAAATGGGTTGGGGCAGCTTGAGGCCCTACAAAGTCTCGAAGTCGATTCTTGTTATGAATTGCGGTCTCTGTTTGATGGGTTTGAACAACTCAAATCGCTCTGTCGGCTCAAAATCTCTAACTGCCCCAAGTTGAGGCCTTTACCAAACCTGCAACACCTCATTGCACTTGAATTGCTACAGATCAACAGCTGTCCACTTGTAACAGAGCGGCTGGAGAAAGAGAAAGGAGAGGACTGGTGCAACATCTCCCACATCCCACGCATTTCAATTAATTGGAAAAGGATTCAATAGGGTATGTATGGATCGCGAATGGTTTTTTAAACTATGACAACTGCAGAAATTCTCGATATATGCATTTTCCCCTTTTTTCTTTTGCAGTATTCTGAATTGCTGATGGTCAAGGAGGAGGAGGAGCGGAAGAAAGTTTCTTCTACACTAGTTGTTCGATTCAGTTCTCTTAATTACCAACCCTTTTTATTTTTTTCATCTTTTCTCTTATTTTTCTTTAGATTCTCAAATCTCAAATGGACATGTTTTCAGCTATTCATCAGGTGGCTACTTTCCAGATAGCTGTGTATCGTACTACTACTAGCCAAATGGTGGTTAAATTATGTGCATGTATCAAGTTGAGCTATCGTAATTTAATTTCATCTTAGTTACCTGTTTTAGAATTTATTCAACTGCTCATCAGGTGGCCACTCATGGTACAGTTTCGTTTGTTGGTGGAAGCATGCCATGCGACGGTAGACTTGAACATATCCAACATGGTAAATAATGGAAGTTCCATCTCCACTTCAATGGATACATGTGGTGCCCATGTTTTTACAATTTATTCTACTGATATGATGAGTATGGATAGAAAAATGTATGGAGAGAAAAATCTCATCCTCATCCTAGCCCATTATCTAGTTTTATAAATCAGCTGAGTTGAAGTAGACTCGGAATTGTTAAGTAATGAATCAAGTCATTCTTCAAGTCACGTAGTTGGTGGATTCCCATGGTTTTTGGGCTCTTGATGCACTTATTTTGCCATTTTTTCTTCTTTTTTGTAGGGCAAAACTGAGGAGGCTTTTGAGGACATTTTGCACTCATTCAAGAAGATTTCTTTTCATAAAAATAAAAAATCTCTTTTTTCAATGAGTCCAACATTTGAAGATCAATTGTACTTTTCATCCAACCGAATGAAATATAAATGTAGGTGTTTATAATAACTTAAGTTCACATGATTTATGGATGGAAACTACCAAAGCAAAAAGTGGTCTGTTTACTTGAAGCTCTGATCAAAATAATCAATTTTCAGGTCCTATAGAAGGAATTTGACACAATTTTTGTGTTTAAGCTTTTATTTCATTTAATGGTTACTTTTAGTTCTGATATCTGCAGGTAGTATCTAAATTTTAAACTAGTACTAATCTGTTGTTACTTTTTTTTTATATAACAATAATCTGTTGTTACTTTTAAAGAGACTGAAAGTGATTATAGTTCACCTAAAAGTTTGAGGGATTTTTACAGTGGAAAATGTTTGGCCAATAGGCAAAAAATTGCTTCTAAGTTATCCATGCAAACAAAGTTATTGCATACATGGTCGAGTTGGCATTTACTTTCAGGGTCGTCAGTCGGTTTTGTTGTAAGCCTGCTTCAAACCACAACAACCTCCTCCTAAGATCTTATTCATATTCCTAATGGAAAATATGCCATGCATATGTTTAATTTCAATCTATCATGGTCTCCTCTAGTCATGCATTCCAGATCTGAATTGGGAAGATGCGCTTTCTACGAGTTTCTGTTTAGATGCAGAGGAGTTTGAATCGGGAAGATGTGGCTTCTACGAGTTCTTGTTAAGATACAGAGGAGAAAACAACCAAAGCAGTTTCTAAGCAGATGAAGGTACAAATGTTTTTTCTTGTCTTTTTATCACACTATATATGGATTAGTTGGTTTACTTGAAATCTATACTTTTGTAGTGGTTTCTTTCTTCTGGTACACTTTTTTTTTAATCCAACTCTAAAGATTAGATATCTTGACATTACACTTGTATTCATTGTATTCATTTACTCTGTCTTTCTGGAGTGACCATCCAGTTGGTGATGCTGCTGTTAATGGAATATGTGAAACAGTTTGTTTTGAAGTAAAACTCATTGTTTTGAAGATTGGTAATGATCGTGAACATCTAAGTTATTTTATTGGGATAGCATGTAGACTCATGTTGCACAGTTTTCTACTTTCTAAAATTTGACTTAGAACTTCAGATCTTAAGTTATCTATTCTACTAGATGATCTGTTGTCTTAGTTTTGGTACATAGGGTTGCCTAATGAGTATTGACATTTGGCATTAAAAAACATAATCAACATCTGCCTAACTCCAACATATTATTTATCCTTTCCTTTTAAATAGAAGATGTTATCTATTGGACGGTAGAAAAAAATCACAAGTTTTAGGTCTATTTATCTTATTACCCATCCACATATTGGTTTCTCTGAAACTATTGCAAGTTGAAGCATGGGCATGATGTGGGCCATTTGGATCAGCCTGAAACCAACATACTTATCTTTTTTTATGTATTTTTTAAATTCATCCTAAATCATGATATCCTATCTATCTGAATTGGCTTGGTAAGTTTTACTTTTCCTTTGAACCTTGCTTACACTGATATGTTTTTTAGTAACTCCACAAGCTATCATGCCTTTTTCTACTTCATTTAAGGTCTTTACTGGACTTCCCCTTTTCTGGGAATATGCTACTAAGCTTGACCGGGTCTAATACTCGTTATTGGGTTCATAATATGACTTTCCTATCAATGCTCTTTGCCATTGTTATATTTTATAGTATTCGTCTTAAACAACTCTAGTGAGCAGTACTTTACTATTTTACTAGCAGTCCCAGGAGCGTACTAGGAAACTCAATGTAGACTTAGATGTTGAAGAGCAGTGTGGTGAAAAACTTAGTACAATATTGAGAGAGATTCTTCAGGATCCAAAGACTTCTAAAATGCAAAAATCTCGACCAAGAATAAAAGTAAGATATATCTTCATCTTTTCCTTCTAAATCTTAGCATTACTAATATGGGATCAGCTAGAAGGGTAAGCTAGATAAGTTTGTTTAATCACTTCTTAGCTCTTGGGTAATCTTTTAGTGGAAGACCGAACATTTCATGTTTTCTTTTGCCAAATATTGCACTATCGAACGATTCAGGTCTATGGTGTGCATATTTGATGGACCTTGGCATCGAATTTTATCTGTGGCTCTGCAGTTTGGAGGCCACCATATGATTCAGTTTGGTGCCTTGGTGATCTGAACAATTTTTTCCCTCTAGATCCTCTTCTAACTGTCTGTGCAACACCTCACTTCCATGGCCCACCAGTAAGAAGATTGTTTTTGTTAAAAAATCAAGAAAATATAATTTTATCTTTAACCCATGCAAAACTGATCTTTTTTTACTATGTCTATCTTAGACCCTCCATAATATTGCTCAATAGTTGTTCCCAACTGTCAGGACTTTTCACTCTCTTGCACTAAGTTATTTCAGTTTTCACCAACTCATCTTCTTTACTCTCAAATCAAATAAACCTACACACTCCATATATTCCAAGTTTTGACCATATATTTTCAACCCATTCGACAATAATCTTCTTCGAAGTTCTAAGTTGGCATTTGCTTGCTTGTATGAAAATGAGTACACCATCATCTGTAAACAACAGACAGGAAGGAATTACTTCTTGATTGTCTGTTTTTTGGTATTTATAATCAATGTTGTAAGTAGGGGATTAAAGGCTAACCCTTATTGCCATCATTGGCCTCTTAGGTGTCTGTCCAACCAGTTCTCACAGAGACACTTATTCCTATCCCATTTTGAATCAGTTCTTTTCTTCTTTTTTTTTTCCTGTTTTTTGTTTTTGTAGGATCGGATATTTAGAAGTAGGTTCATTAATGAAACTTTTGTTACCAATAAAAAAGGGCCCAAAACCAGCTGGCATCAGCCTTAATCAGGACCAGGCATGTGCCGATGTAGGGCCTTAATAGAAGATGTTGTATTGTCCAAGGCCAAGCACAGGGCTGGGCATAGGATCTTGATATGTTAAAGGCACATTGCCAGGCATAGATATTGCATTCCAAATTTGGATTTCTCTTTTACCCCTAAATGTTAACAACAATCTAAAATTGTGGCAATCAGGCATTTCGAAGGAACAATCCTGCTACCTTCATAACGGTTGATATTGCAAATATTTCCCAAGTCTTGGGGAGCCCAGATGCTGTTGAGTTAGTTTCTGATATCAAAAGGTAATATGCCACTACGCTTGAGTAGGTTTGATGATGTCATCTTTCTGTTAATGCTCTTTGTCAAATCTTTTTTTTTTATAGTACATCTTAAATGACTCCTGTGACTGGTACTTCACTGTTAAATTGTCAATCTCACATGCGTGCTAAGAAATTCCATGCAGACTTAGACGTTCAAGAGCAATGTGGACAAAAACTTCGTAGAATATTAAGGGAGTTCTTCAGAATCCAATGACTTCTGAATGCAAAAATCTCGACCGAGAAGAAAAGTAAGCAAGATCTTAATCTTTTTGTTCTTTGTTTTACAATTGCCAGTTCTATTTGGGATTTAAGTTTGATATGTTTGTATAATTACTACTCTTCTCTCATGTTTTAGTGGAAGATCGAACATTTCATGTTTCATTTTTCATATATTGCTATAACGATTTATTCAGGTCTGTTGTGAATATCTTTATAGTGGAATATTTGGCCTCAGCATCAAGTTTTATCTGTGCCACAAGAAAGTTATCTCTTTTAACTGTTTGTGCACCACCTCAGTCCCATGCGCCACCAATAAAAAGATTGTTTTCATTAAAAAATCAAGAAAATTAATTGTATCTTTCAATTAAAACACTTGCTCTTATAGTACAAGTGCAAATGATGGGGCTGTAAAGATTGTTAATTGCGAGTTTCTCTATAGTTTTCTATTGAAAATATTGGCATGAGAATCAAAATATTGCTATGTTAGAGAGATTATTTATTGACAAATGAAATGTTTGCTTGGTCCTACTAACTGAACTTATTATCTGCACATGTTTTGTTAACCAAAACTTCTTATGAAGTTCCCAGTACCGTGGATGACAGATTCTATTCAATCAGATGGCTAGATCATTAAAAAAAGAATGACCTGTCAAATAGGTAGCTCACCAAAATAATGGGAGAAATTGGATAATAGTTATCCTATCGTGAACCTTCTGCTTGTTGCCACCAATCTTTAACCCTTGTTCCTTTCCCCTCTCCATTGATTGAAACACTAGATGTATCTCTTAATGTAGCAATATTTACTAGGTTTATGTTGAAATATCGAAAATGCTTCAATTTTTGTGTTGTCAGTTGCACTTTTAATCTGTTCCTAGTCATTATTGACTAAGTGAACAATTGGACTGAAACTGTGGTGGCAGATTAGCATATAACAAGAAAGATGTCAAAGCATCTGATAGAAGAAGCAGTAAATTATTTTGATGAGAGTGTATCTGTATCTACTTTTAGTAGTTCTGATTTCTCAACACAGCACCAGAGGATCCACTTTTTGGCGCAGTAGTTGCTACTCCAGCAGGGCAAATTGGATATTCCCCTGCAAAAGTTCAAGTCCTTCAACCACCTATTGCTCTGATGATCATCTCAACCACTATAAGGTTGGTATTTGACAAAAACTGATATCCTTTTACCTCTCGTCTTGATAACTTCATGGCTTGTCCATGGTCCACCTGTCCAGGTAAGCTATTTAGTGGGTTGGAAATTGAAATGCATTGGACTAGACAGTACTTGTTCAACCCTACCATCTAAATGTATAAAAGCATTATTTTTCTAACCTCTTGGGATCATTATTGATCTTTGTTTCATTATTACGCTGATAGGATTCTAATAATCAAGCTCGGTACTCAATTAGCTATGAAGATTTATATCTGATTGTCCAAAGCACTTGCAAAGACGCCAATCAGAAGCATACAAACTGCGAACAAGAAAATCTTTCAGGTTCCAGTCCTGGATGTGGAAACTTCCGCTTTGCATTTGTGCCTAAACTGATGAAATTTAATGGTTTTAGTACCATAAGAAATTTTGTATGGAAGTTCAAGCAGAGGATTCAAGAAGGCCTGGAGATAGCATGATCAAGTTTTAACTTTGAAGACTGATTTGAGCCTGTCATCAGCGAGCTTGATGTTTGACAAAGTAATATCTAAGAACAGAATACAATATGGGAGTTGTCTTATGTGCCAGGTTGGAATTTCTTGTAATTGTGTGCTTTTCATGTAGATGACAATTGCTGGTGATGGGAACCAATGTAGACAGATAACACGGACCTGATAGTTTGTGATAAAAGGGGAATGTATCACTTTGAAATAATTAGTTCATCAGAATCTTCCAAGACTATACAACATATGTTTTTTTCCCTATGCGTGAATGGCATATTATTTTTTAATAGCTAGGAGAGGCAAAGTAGAAGATCCAAGCAAATTGTGCAACTTTGTAGGCTGCATTGAGTACATCTAAATGCTATATGAGCATTTTTGTTTGTAGAATTTGCTGATAGTGTGTGGTTTCTGGCCTTTTGCAGAAGGAAATTTTGGTATCTTTGTTTTTTATTTCTTTTTTATTGTTGCAACGATCCAACTATCAGTGAGCACTTCTTTCTACTAGACATTGATCCAACTATCCCACAACTCTTTACCAAAGAAAAAAACCTACCCGTACCTTAGATTAAGTCATAATAAATAGTGCACTTATCAAACAATTAAATATTGCGGTCCTAAAATCATTCACTTCAAGAAATTGCTTCATAGGGGTTGTTTAGAAGAGGAAAAGTGGATTTAGCCAACAATCATCTATCTTTATGGGATGTGGGTTCAGTTGTGCTGATTTTGCTCATATTCATCCAAGATTTTTAGTTGTATTGACATGAGAATATTGAATGGTTCACATCAAGGATTGGGAGTCCATAAAAGTGTAGAAAATTAGATCTAAAAGATGAAAGTTTTAAGAAGTTTTCACAAATTACTCAAAATCTATGTAACATTGTGATGCTTATCCTTAACAAAGAGCTGCGACAAGGATGGAGATGCAGGTTGGCATAGATTGCCCTGTGGGATTTTTAGAACCTATGACAGAGAAGGAAAGGAGTTGGAATAAAAATGCAGAGGTAATAATCAGTTTTCGCCTCTCCTTTTTTATTTTCATTTCATTTGTAGATTCATCCTTTGTTCTTTAGTCACTCTTATGGACTGGAAATATAATGTAATGACTATTATAGCTATGCCATGACTTAATGTTTCAAGGAAAACAAAGCCATCATCGTAGTGCACTTACAAAGTAAACTGTTTGGTCGAAATGGCTACCCTTGACATGTGATAGACCCAAGTTTCAGCCATGCTTTGAATTGAAATTCTCTACTTCACTCTAATGGTGTTTAAGCTGAAGCAATGACCAACTTACATAGATTATATATATTCCTAAAGAGTCAAGGTCTCCAATGCTGAAGAGAACAGAAAGGATGTGCACCTGATAGTATCACAATCCAAGGCAAGAGATGACACTATGTGCAGCCCAAGAGGACATACGTAGGATGGAGATCTGTATCTTTTGCCTATATAATTTCTCAAAGTGAATGTTATTGGTGTGTGGTCTTAGTACATATATTGTTCATATGGTGAGAATTTTCTTATAAATGAGAGGTCAGAACTTTGCTGGCACATTTTTAATTCATGTGGCTAAAGTTGTCGAGAAATTGTCCAAAATAAAATGAAGATTTAGGATATGAAACTAAGTGTGCTGATTCCTTTTCACTGATATGAAATTATTGAAAGATTTGGATGATGAATTGGGGGCCATGAAAGTGCACAAAAGTAGATCTCTAGTTTGAGATTTACTGGACTTGAAAGGATGATAGATCTGATTGTGTAGAGAGGGACAAGGAGAGAGATGTTAAGGAGCCTATCTAGGTGGGGAAAGTTGCATATTAATATGATGCAGCATCTTTATCCACCAAATCCCAGTAAGACTAATCCTCATAGGGGTATAAAATGGAGAACTACTCTTTTGTACTTTTATATTACCAAAGGATGCTCACTTAATTAAATCTATATTTTTTTTGCAAATTTATTAACGTAACCATTTTCAATACTACCCTTTTTGTATTCTCACACTATGATATGAAGTGAGTCCCATGTACTAAATTTCCTAAAAGCAGAGACATATTGTAATTATTAAACGTGGATTTATCTTAATTCTTCATCGTGGGATATAGTCACAAAAGGTGGCCCACATTGTAATTCAGTAAAGATAGGCCTCTTGTTTAAATTTCTAAAAGTGGGTCTGTTATTATAATTTTTAAAGGTGCAGCCTAAATTATAGTTTCTAAAGATAGACCTCACCTAAAGGTAGGACCCATATAATTTTTAAAGACTAACAATGGCCCTACATCTTAACTTCTAAACAGTTGAAAATCATCATGTAATTTTTCACTTTTTAATTTTTTGGTTTTAAAAAACATGATGAATTTATCGATTAGGGTCTAGATGATACAATAGTTAGAGCTTTTATTGAGTCAAGTTATTTTGATCAACTTGCTATAATCCGCCAATGTTTTTAATCCTTTGATTAGGTGGTTGCTATTATCCAACTTCCTTTTTTTTTTTTTGTATCAAAGTTCATCAAATAAAATTTGTTAAAGTAATACTTAAATGAATGAAAACACATATATAGTGGAGTTGCTTTAGTTCACAAATCAAGCAAGAAATCACTGTATAGTGTAATCATGTGTTAAAGTTGAAAATTGACTCTTCCTATTTTTCTTATTTTAATATTACAATAAAAACCGGGGATATTCCAATTGGTGTTTCCCAGGGGCCTTACATCCTAAATTTAAACCCTATTGGATAAAAATGTAGGAGGCCAAGGCGTATGCCTATTAAGTTCATGAAACCAAATAAGCTTGGGTCTACGCCATATTTGTTTTAATTGCTTGACCCTTCTTTTAAAACGTGTAATTTTTTTTTTCATGGAATCGCTTAATATTTATTTAAATGTATAATAAAGAAGAATTTACGGAAAAAAAGTGCCTTAATTAACTACTGATCGCGATTAGTTTCCGAAAAAAATATTGCACTTATTGGTCCATTGGAACTGATTCCGTGTAATTTTTTTTTCCAATACGGGAAGGATGCGCCACTCATTTTCTTTTTCTTTCTTGCTCGTCTCCAGTATTCTCCTCGGTTGCTCTCTACAGAAATCGGAAGCAACATGCTTTCTTTTATTTACACTCCACTTGTCGCAAACACAAGAGATAAAGACATACTCCAAGATAAACGCCTATGTGCTTTGGGATGGTATCTTTAGGTTCGTTGCCCACTTCGAGTTTTCCTGAAAGTAGCCAACACTGGCCATCGAGTTCGGCTTTCTATCATGTTCTTGCAACAACCAATCGGATCTCGTTCTTTCTAGTTTCATTGCAGAACCGAACACCAACAGAGTTCTCGTGTGGCCTACTAGAGATCTCTCTAATCTCTGAGAGCTCTGTTTCGTGTTCTTATCCGCCCTCCCTGCAGTTGCGTGCACCACCAGTATTCTCCGGGCACGGCCAGCAAGCCCCAAAACCCTATTTGTATGGCAACTTGAGATCAGCCAGATCTCAAGGTCGAGATTGGGTGAGATGTAGAAGAAGGGCACAACAGATAGTACTTTTGCTGGCTGAACGAGGAAGAACCATGGGTTTCCTACGCTCCACACGGGTTATGAAAGCTCTTCTTTACAATCTAGCTATAGCACATCCATAATCATCTACGCACGGCAAAAAGGAAGAAGGAGGAGGAGGAGGAGAAGAAGAAAAGGAGTGACGCTAGCGTTTGTGCCCTACATTTAAAAAAAAAAATTGTACGAAATCAACCCTTCTGCATTAAATTTATCTGAAATTAATTTTGTGCAATATCCAATTAAAAAAATTTTCCATGAAATCCTCTATAATAAATTATCGAGAAGGCATCTATGTAGGCACCAATGAATGTAAACAATATATAGTTTACTAAATACATCGCCCAATCTACCAGATGCCTATGATTGTCTTCATCTTTATGCTATTTTTTTTTTATGATATTAGGTATTTCTTGCCAACTTAACCTTTGGCCTTCAACGTGGAGGTTTACCAGATTTTGACAAGCAAGTACTATTCCCTAGAAGGTATACACATGACCGAACACACGATAGCTGGATAATGTAAGGGGTTGGAGTCAAATTTGAGAGCTTGCTCGAAAGAGAATTGAGATCTTGAGGAATATAAATTTTGAGGATATTCTCAACACTGGTAGAATTATTGAAGATACTTTTAATAAGCTGGACATTCCAAGTCTTGTCTAAATCCCATAGGTCTTTGACCATAAGGTTTTGGTTAATCACATCAAAAAACGGCTTTGTGAATCCCGTCTAATGGAATCCAGCTGCATCTCCAAATAGAGATTTGATCCACATTTCCAATGATTCATCCCACTCTATTATTAAAAAAATTAGTTGCTTCTGCAAATCCCTTTCAGAACAAAAAATTGCCTTTTTTTGAAATTGGCCACCAAAGAGATTTGTTTGGGCAATGTTTTGCATTTAAAATTTTAGAGCTCAGTTGATCTTCATTAGTAAGGTACCGCCAACAAATTCTAGTCAAAAGGGCTAGATTATTTTCTGTGATCCCCACTCTTAGTAACCTTGCTTGTCACCCTGCGACTCTTTTCACATGTGTGAGTTCTCTATCACACTTTGTGCTGGGGGAAAAACATTAAATCGTGCTTGGCACCTTGGCCCGTTTGAGATGGTGGCGTGGGAACATTTTGTTTGTTCCCACATTAAGACGTCCTTTTAGGTCCTAAAGTTGAAGTTTCACTCTTTCGTTTGTAGCTCAACTAAGACCAAAAAAAAAAAAAAAAAAAAACAGTAATACTGACTCGAAAAACAGTGCCCCTTTCATTTGAGAGAACCAATTTCATTCTTGAAGCGGGAAAATGAATACAAGAGAGAAAGTGCAGCATGAGCTCCAGGTATAGCTCTTTCTTGCCTTGGAAAATATCGGGAAAAAAATTGCAAACAAGTGTAGAGGAGTCCCTCTCTCTGCAAAGGTAGTAGGGAGTGTGATGAAAAGTTTATGGACACCGCAAGATTGGGGGCGTCCTAGAAAGTGAGATGTGGGCATCGCTAGAAGACGAAAAGAGCAGAGTGCCTGCTCTGCTGTTGAGCTATTACTTTATGCACATGCATTTGAAGCCACGTTTTGCTTACTGCTCATTGTTCCCTGAGGGCTACAAGATAGCCAAGGATGAGCTGGTGAAGTTGTGGATGGCTCAGGGCTTCATAAGATCTGAGGGAATTAAAGAGTTGGAGGACATTGGTGAAGCCAACTTTGATCAATTATTGTGGTACTCATTGTTTCAGGGTGCAGAGTTCGATGATGAAGGAAACGTAAATCGGTTTAAGATGCTCGGCCTTGTTCATGATATTGCACATTATCTCACAGGGAGCGAATATTGCATTATAGATAATGAAAAATTACACCATAGCTCTGTCAAGAGCCGCCACTTCTCTATTCTTTCTGACAATATGTCTTCATTTTCTTCCCTGTCAAATAAATTGGAATATTCACGCACTCTGCTGTTGCTTGGAGGTGCAATAAGTGATTCAATGCCTCTTCATTTGTTTGATCGTGCAAAATTCCTTCAAGCATTGGATATTAGTGGCTCCAAGATTAAAGAATTGGCAAGTTCAATAGAGAAATTGAAAAACTTAAGATATCTTAATTTGTCCAACTCTTTTGTTCAGGAGTTGCCTGAATCCTTGGTCAATCTCTGTAATTTGCGGACTTTGAAACTCAAGGGTTTATATCTTTGTAAGCTACCAGAAGGGATAAGCAAACTAGTTAGCTTAAGACATTTTGAACTTGACAATCACAACATGGCTATTCCTAGATGTATACCTAAAGGACTGGGGCATCTGATTTCACTTCGAACACTGTGAATTCTGTGTGTTGGGTGAGGATGGAAATAAGATTGGAGAACTAGGAAATCTCAATCTCCTTCGAGGAAATTTAGAAATAACAAACTTGGAGAAAGTAACTGACAGGGAAGAAGCTACATCGGCATGTCTGATAAAGAAGCAGGACCTCCATACTTTGATATTAAGTTGTGAGTACAAGAGGAAGCGTGAGTGGAGGGTGATTGGAGATGATGAGGTTAGGAGGATGGGGTTTTTGAAGGCCTTGGACCTCCTCATGCAAACCTGAAACAGTTGGATGTACACTATTATACAGGTTTCAAATTTCTTAGTTGGATGGAGGAATCATTATTCTTGTCCCACTCAGCCCTGTTGGAGCTGTTTGGCTGCAAAAACTGTAGACAACTCCCGGCTCTGGGGAAACTACCTTCTCTTAAATATTTGAAAATACTTGGATTTGATGCCATAGAATGGGTGGGCTTTGATTTTTTTGGGAATGGATCAGTTGCTTTTCCAAAGCTGGAACAACTTAAATTCTTCTTCATGCCTAACCGGGATGAGTGGGAATTCAAAGCGGAAGATGGAGCAATTATTATGCCTAGTCTCCTTGACTTATCATTTCTGTCGTGTGACAACTTGAAGTAATTCCCAGCGCTTGGAAAACTGCCATCTCTTAAGTACTTAAAAATTGAAGCATGTGAAGCATTCGAACGGGTGGATCATGAGTTTTATGCTGATGGTAGCAATGATTACAGGGGAGTCGCATTGCCGAAACTGGAAAAACTTTTTTTCCAGTATTTGTGTAAGTGGAAATATTGGGAGTTATGAGCGCAAGATGGACAGACTAGTATGCCTCGTCTATGCGAGCTAACTGTTAGTAACTGCCCTGTGTTGAAGTCACTGCCAAGCCACCTTCCAGAAGCACTTAGGAATTTTACAATTGAGTGTTGTGATAAATTAATTTGGAGGCCTTCGCCATCCCATCTGATCTCACACTTAGAAAAGCTTATTCTGAGAGGTGGACAGAAAGAAGTGCTGCCAGGCTTATGGTCATACCTTCCAAATCTTAACAAATTGGTTCTTGAAGAGGCAGTGAATCTGTCTTCACTCCCTGAAAATGGATGGGAACAACTAAAGTTGCTGCACACACTCAATATTGTAAAATGCCATCGACTGTGGTGTTTGCCTGAGGGATTAGGACATCTAAAATCGCTCCTTTCTCTGAACATCACATATAGTGCTCGATTGAGTTCTCTGCCTGATGGATTAGGACAACTCAAGTCGCTCCACATATTGCACATCCGTGACTGCCATCAACTGCGATCTTTGCCTGATGGGTTGGGACAACTCGAGTCACTTCATACTCTTCACATCCACAGCTGTTCCCACCTAAGTAGTCTACTTGATGGCGTGGAGCAATTCAAAGCTCTCCACACTCTCCACATTGAAAACTGCTCTTAGTTGAGGTCTCTGCCTGATGGGTTGGGACAACTCCCCAATCTCAAGATCTACAATTGTGATCGCCTTGTTGTGATTTTGACATCACCCGTTGTGCACATCCATCAATCACAAGATCAATAAGAACAAGCACACACAAGAAGAGACACGAGATTTACGTGGTTCACCCAAATAGGGCTACATCCACGGGCACAGAGACGATCATCTTTACTATCACAAGTAAAGTACACAGAGACTCTCACTCTCTTACATCGTCTCACCTACGTGGTGTTTCCACACCACGGGCAAGAGAGCTCTCACCTCTCTTCAGCACAAGATTTAGGGTTACAGACTATACATATATATAATCTCCGCTTTCTTGGCCACCAAGAAAGCCTCGGTACAATTACCAAAATACCCTTGACCTCAAACCAGTCCCTGGCTAACCCAGTGGACTTATCCGGCTAAACCGGAATACAAGACATATACCCAACACGCCTGATGTCTGGGCCAAATTGGTTGGCACAACTCATGTCACTCTGCACTCTTTACATCGGGAACTGCCCTCAACTAAGGTCTATTCCTCAAGAGCTGAAGCAACTCACTACACCGCACGAATTGCACATCAGCAGCCGCCAACATTTGACAAAGCCTTGTGACAAGGATAGAGGTGCGGATTGGCATAAGATAGCCCACGTCTCCAATATCTGCATTGACGATATGAAGATCCAGTGGGAAAGGGATGAATGAAGAGCTCCTTTCCTATGATAGGGATGGAAGGGAGTTAGGAGCGACATACAGAAGTAATAATCATTTTTGTTCTCTCCTATTTATTTCTCTTTCATTTGCAGAGTCATCCTTTGTTCTTGATTGAAAACTATCACTCTTATAAACAGGAAATATAGTGAAATGACTGCTATATACATGCCATAACTTTATGTTAAAGGTAATGAAAATGGTCACTGTAGGCCACTTCTCACAGGGGTAAATCACTGGATAGGAATGGCTACCATTGAAATGTGATAGACCATAGTTTCAGCCAAACTGAATTAATATTCACCATTTAATTGAAATTATCTACTTAAGTCTAATGGTGACTATCACTTCAATTCCAATCTGAGTGCTAATTTGGTCAATTGGAATTGGAGGGTGATATTTTGCTCCAACAGTCTAGATTGATGGGATGTAGGTCCAATTGCGCTGAATTATCTCACATGCACCATAGCCTATGCTTGACATCCCTTGGGCAGATATATATTTACTATTGTTTGTCTTTATGTTGCCTACCTCAAATTAGTTTTGTTGGGTTTATGTCTTGTATTTTGGGTTCACCAGATTGGTCCATATGGTTAGTCTTGAACCGGCCTTTGTCAGGGATATTGGTCTTGGTACCGGGCTTTCTTTGGGGCTAAGAAAGAGAGATTTATATAAATGATGTAACTTGTAACCCTAGACCTAAGCAGAAGAGTGCAGTAAAAGAGTAGAGTTCTCTTTTGGCAGTGAATGTAAGTATATCGCCGAACCACGTAAATCTCTCATGTCGTGTGTGCTCTTGTTTGCTTGTCTCTCTTCTAGTGTGTCGCTTGATTGTTGATTGCAGGTAACGTGCTTCCGCACGTGCACAATAAGTTTCAAACAGTTGTGTCATGGCAACCTTCTTTCTCTAGCTCACCTTCAGCTATTGTATAAAGTTTCATACAGCAAGAAGGCCTAAAATGCCAAACTTTAAGGGGACTTTTTGGGCCGTCTCATTCTTTCCTCTTCTTTTCTTTTTTCCAGGCAATTTCAACATTCTCCCTAATAATCTCTTACATTTCCTGGATATCTCTGTTTCTAGATGATGAATAAATGCTTGGACAAGGTTTTGGTCATTTTCCTTAAGCCTTGAGTCTGATGCCTTGAGCTGATGCAATTGCCAACTTGGATTGTATATTCCTCAAGGACCTCCAATGCTGAAAGAGAACAGGAAGCATGTGAACGTGATAGCATCAAAGTCCAAGGCAGTAGAAGATGCTATGTGAAGACCAAGAGGAAATGTAGACTAAAGATTTGTATCTTTTGCCAGTTTCACATCTCAAAGTGAATTTGTGTTGTACGTGTGCAACATTTGTTTGCATATCTACTGTTCATCTTGTGAGAAGCTATCTTTGAAAATAATGAGAAGTAAGGTCTTTGGCTGACATCTTCTTCATTCATGTGGTTAAAGTTTTCAAGAATCTTAAAAATAAATTTCTTGGATTTGTCCCATTGATTTCATTTTCAATCTCTGGCATGTCTAATGTAAGTCTTCCTGAATCCACTTCTTGCATTTTTTCTTTTTTATTGATATGCAGTATCCCCTTTTGGATATCATACATAATGACAACAGATTTGAAACTCAAGTCATTGATCTGAACTTGATATTATGCATTTTAACAATGTAGCCTTTCCTGAATGGCCAACAAGTGGAAACAAAATGTACTACTCCACTTCTCAAATAGTTTAGGTTGCTGATTTAACTGGATCTGAGTTGCCTATCCCATGGCTGTCACAACCTGCCTTGGTTCGAAGCAATGGAGGACCCAGTATTTTTGTTTGAGGGTGCACCTCTAATAGGTAGTTTAGTGTTGGCGGCACACTAAAGGATTTTTATGTGGATTTTGAGGGAAGACCTATGATTCTTATTGAATTTTTTAAAGCACACCTCTGTTTAACTAGTGCGGCCGCACCCACATGCCTATGCTTGGGTCCGCCTCTGGTTGGATGATCCTAATCATTGAATGTAGGACCCTTCTTGCGACTACTGTGGACCAGTTTTATGTATATCCATTTTTAAACTGTAGTCCAGCAATTAGAAATCTAGACTATTCATTTTTAGACAGTAGTCCAGCAATTAGACATCTAGACTATTCGTTTTTAGACTGTAGTCCAGTAATTAGATATCTATGCCGAGCAATTGTCATGTGGTTTTGGGTCTATGCTTCCTTGAACTAAACAATTTTACTATTGGTAAGCCGTTGGCATCAGCTACGTGAAGATCTTCCCCTCTCACCATTAATGTAGATTGTGTAGTGTAAACTTTGTTTTATTTTCACCAGCTACCTGCAGGCAAGGCTTAGCTCTGGAATTTTGGGATCATTTTTTTTCCATCATGAGTGTGCAGTCCTTGAAAAAACAATCAGGATTTTCTTTATAAATTGTTTTTCATCTAGGCATTCCGAGTGTAGATTGCTGCAAAACGTAATTGAGTACTATTGAAATTGTATAAATCTTGAACAGGCCACAAAGTGCATTGGGAAGTAACAAGGCTTAACCGTCAAGAGTTGCTAACCATTGCAACCAAACTGCTTAGGCATTAAAGTTGCGGAAAACAATATACTTAACACCCCCTTGGGTGGGACATTGCCTGGGCTTGAAGCTCGTGCTTGTTATAGAGTGGCATGGGGCATTCTACCCTGCGCTTGCAACATAATACCATAGACACGGCAGTGTGGATTTGAATCCGGGACCTCTGAAGGCTTTGATACCATAAAAGATACCATGTACCAACCCAAAAGCTTAAGTTTATAGGTGGAAGGTCAAGATAGGTATATGAAGCCATGTCAAACACATTAATTGGGCGATGTGGGCAGCGTGCTTTTGGTGCCAAAAGATACTGGTGGACAGTGCAGATTCATCAACTAACAACCATGTTGTGGAGTTGAGGTGTTGCTATTTGCTCATTTTACTGTGGCAGGGTCAGCGTCCTTTTATTGTATTAAGGATTTTGGATTGCTTGTTTAGATAATGATAGTAAGTTAACATCTAGGCTTTTTTTGTTGACTGAGACTGCCTTGGTTTTCCTTCGTGTGAGGTAAAATGGTTCTCCATACCATTTATGGTATGGTTTGTGTACGGTGTACATCTTACCCGCACCCGGTTGATACAAGGATTGGGCTATGCACCAAGGGGGTTTTGATATTGTATTGGCCAAGGGCAAGCGCAGGGCTGGGCATAGGATCTTGATGTGTCAGAGGCACATTGCCAGACATAGATATTGCATTCCATATTTGGATTTCTCTTTTACCCCTAAATGTCAACAACAATCTAAAATTGTGGCAATCAGGCATTCTGAAGGAACAATCCTGCTACCTTCATGACGGTTGATATTGCAAATATTCCTCAAGTCTTGGGGAGCCCAGATGCTGTTGAGTTGGTTTCTGATATCAAAAGGTAATATGCCACTAAGCTTGAGCAGGTTTGATGATGTCATCTTTCTGGTAATGCTCTTTATCAATCTTTTTTTTTTTATAGTACATCTTAAATGACTCCTGTGACTGGTACTTGACTGTTAAATTATCAATCTCACAAGCGTGCTAGGAAAATTTTTTTTTTATAGTACATCTTAAATGACTCCTGTCACTGGTACTTGACTGTTAAATTATCAATCTCACAAGTGTGCTAGGAAATTCCATGCAGACTTAGACGTTCAAGAGCAATGCAGACAAAAACTTTGTAGAATATTAAGGGAGTTCTTCAGGATCCAATGACTTCCGAATGCAAAAATCTAGACCGAGAAGAAAAGTAAGCAAGATCTTTATCTTTTTCTTCTTTGTTTTACCATTGCCACTTCTATTTGGGATTAAAGTTTGATATGTTTGTATAATTACTGCACTTCTCTCATGTTTTAGTGCAAGACTGAACATTTCTTGTTTCTTCTTTCATATATTGTTATAATGATCCATTCAGGTCTGTTGTGAATATCTCTATAGTGGAATATTTGGCCTCAGCATCAAGTTTTATCCGTGCCACAAGAAAGTTGTCTCTTTTAACTATTTGTGCACCACCTCAGTCCCATGCCCCACCAATAAAAAGATTGTTTTCATTAAAAAATCAAGAAAATTAATTGTATCTTTAAATCAAAACACTTCCTCTTATAGTATAAGTGCAAATGATGGGGCTGTAAAGATTGTCAATCGCGAGTTTCTCTATAGTTTTCTATTGAGAATATTGGCATGAGAATCAAAATATTGCTACGTTAGAGAGATTATATATTGACAAATGAAATGCTTGCTTGGTCCTACTAACTGAACTTATTATCTGCATGTGTTTTGTTAACCAAAACTTCTTATGAATTTCCCAGTACTGTGGATGGCAGATTCTATTCAATCAGATGGCTAGATCATTAAAAAAAGAATGACCTGTCAAATAGGTAGCTCACCAAAATAATGGGAGAGATTGGATAATAGTTACCCTATGGTGAACCTTCTGCTTGTTGCCACCAATCTTTAACCCTTGTTCCTTTCCCCTCTCCATTGATTGAAACACTAGATGTATCTCTTAATGTAGCAATATTTACTAGGTCAATGTTGAAATACGAAAATGCTTCAATTTTTGTGTTGTCAGTTGCACTTTTAATCTGTTCCTAGTCATTGTTGACTAAGTGAACAATTGGACTGAAACTATGGTGGCAGATTAGCATATAACAGGAAGATATATGTCAAACATCTGATAGAAGAATCAGTGAATTATTCTGATGAGAGTGTATCTGTATCTACTTTTAGTAGTTCTGATTTCTCAGCACAGCACCAGAGGATCCACTTTTTGGCTCAGTAGTTGCTACTCCAGTGGAGGCAGATCAGATATTTCCCTGCAAAAGTTCAAATCCTTCAACCACCTATTGCTCTGATGATCATCTCAACCACTGTACGGTTGGTATTTGACAAAAACTGATATCCTTTTACCTCTTGTTTTGATAGCTTCATGGCATGTCCATGGTCCACCTGTCCAGGTAAGCTATTTAGTGGGTTGGAAATTGAAACGCATTGGGCTGAACAGTACTTGTTCAACCTACTGTCTAAATGTATAAAAGCATTATTTTTCTAACCTCTTGGGATCATTATTGATCTTTGTTTCATTATTACGCTGATAGGATTCTAATAATCAAGCTCGGTACTCAATTAGATATGAAGATTTCTATCCGATTGTCCAAAGCACTTGCAAAGACGCCAATCAGATGCATGCAAACTGCGAACAAGAAAATCTTTCAGGTTCTAGTCCTGGATGTGGAAACTTCCGCTTTGCATTTCTGCCTAAACTGATGAAATTTAATGGTTTTAGTACCATAAGAAATTTTGTATGGAAGTTCAAGCAGAGGATTCAAGAAGGCCTGGAGATAGCATGATCAAGTTTTAACTTTGAAGACTGATTTGAGCCTGTCATCAGCGAGCTTGATGTTTGACAAAGTAATATCTAAGAACAGAATACAGTATGGGAGTTGTCTTATGTGCCAGGTTGGAATTTCTTGTAATTGTGTGCTTTTCATGTAGATGACAATTGCAGGTAATGGGAACCAATGTAGACAGATAATATTTGTTAGTCTCTGTTGTTTTCCTATATGACATTAACACAGACCTGATAGTTTGTGATAAAAGGGGAATGTATCACTTTGAAATAATTAGTTCATCAGAATCTTCCAAGACTATGCAACATATGTTTTTTTTTCCCTAGTGTGAATGGCATATTATTTATTAGTAGCTAGGAGAGGCAAAGTAGAAGATGCAAGCAAATTGTGCAACTTTTCAGGCTGCATTGAGTACATCTAAATGCTATATGAGCATCTTTATCTGCAGAATTTGCCAATAGTGTGTGGTTTCTGGCCTTCTGCAGAAGGAGATTCTGGTATTTTTGTTTTTTATTTCTTTTTTATTGTTGCAACGATCCAACTATCAGTGAGCACTTCTTTCTCGCAGATATTGATCCAACTATCCCATACCTCTTTACGAAAAAAAAAAAAAAAATTCCCGTACCTTAGATTAAGTCATAATAAATATTGCACTTAGTAGACCGTTTAATATTGAGGTCCTAAAATCATTCACTTCAAGAAATTGCTTCATAGGGGTTGTTTAGAAGAGGAAAAGAGGATTTAGCCAACAATAATCTATCTTTATGGGATGTGGGTTCAGTTGTGCTGATTTTGCTCACATTCATCCAAGATTTTTAGTTGTATTGACATGAGAATATTGAATGGTTCACATCAAGGATTGGGAGTCCATAAAAGTGTAGAAAATTAGATCTAAAAGATGAAAGTTTTAAGAAGTTTTCACAAATTACTCAAAATCTATGTAACATTGTGATGCTTATCCTTAACAAAGAGCTGCAACAAGGATGGAGATGCAGGTTGGCATAGATTGCCCTGTGGGATTTTTAGAACCTATGACAGAGAAGGAAAGGAGTTGGAATAAAAATGCAGAGGTAATAATCAATTTTCGCGTCTCCTTTTTATTTCCATTTCATTTGTAGATTCATCCTTCGTTCTTTATTTAAAACTGTCACTCTTATGGACTGGAAATATAATGTAATGACTATTGTAGCTATGCCATGACTTAATGTTTCAAGGAAAACAAAGCCGTCATCGTAGTCCACTTACAAAGTAAACTGTTTGGTCCAAATGGCTACCCTTGACATGTGACAGAACCAAGTTTCAGCCAAGCTTTGATTTGAAATTCTCTACTTCACTCTAATGGTGTTTAAGCTGAAGCAATGACCAACTTACATAGATTTTATATATTCCTTAAGAGGCAAGGTCTCGAATGTTGAAGAGAAAAGAAAGGATGTGCATCTGATAGTATCACAATCCAAGGCAAGAGATGATGCTATGTGAAGCCCCAGAGGACATATGTAGGTTGGAGATCTGTGTCTTTTGCCTATATAATTTCATAAAAGTGAATGTTATTGGTATGTGGTCTTAGTATATATATTGTTCATCTGGTGAGAATTTTCTTACAAATGAGAGGTCAGAACTGCTGGCACATTCTTAATTCATGTGGTTAAAGTTGTCGAGAAATTGTCCAAAATAAAATGAAGATTTAGGATATGAAACTAAGTGTGCCGATTCTTTTCACTCATATGAGATAACTGAAAGATTTGGATTATGAATTGGGGGCCATGAAAGTGCACAAAAGTAGATCTATAGTTTGAGATTTAATGGGCTTAAAGTATGAGAGATGTAATTGTGTAGAGTGGGACAAGGAAAGATACGTTAAGGAGCCGATTTAGGTGAGGGAAGTTGCATATTAATATGATGCAGCATCTTTATCCACCAAATCCCAGTATGACAACTCCTCATTAGGGTATAAAATGGAGAACTACACTTTTGTACTTTTTTTATTACCAAGGGATGCTCACTTAATTAAATCTATTTTTTTTTTCAAAACCATCCTTGTCAATTTATTAACAAAACCATTTTCAATACTACCCTTAATGAATTCTCACACTATGATATAAAGTGAGTCCCATGTACAACAATTCCTAAAAGGAGAGGCCACATCATAATTATTAAACGTGGATCTATCTTAATTCTTAATTGTGAAATGCAGTCACAAAAGGTGGCCCACATTGTAATTCAGTAAACATAGGCCTCACATTTTAATTTCTGAAAGTGGGTCCTTTGTTGTAATTTCTAATGGTGCACCCTAAATTATAGTTTCTAAAGATAGACCTCACCTAAAGGTAGGACCCATATAATTTTTAAGACTAGCAATGGCCCCACATCTTAACATCTAAACAGTTGAAAATCATCATTTAATTTTTCTCTTTTTGATTCTTTGCTTTTAAAAACCATGATGAATCTATCAATTAGGGTCCAAACGATAAAATAGTTAGAGCTTTTATCAAGAAAAGTTATTTTGATCGACATGTTATAATCCACCAATATTTTTAATCCTTTGATTAGGCGGTTGCTATTATCCAACTTCTTTTTCCTTTTTTTTAATTTATTCATCAAAGTTCATCAAACAAAATTTGCTAAAGGAATAGTTAAATGAATCAAAACACATGTATAGTGGAGTTGCTTTAGTTCACAAATCAAGCAAGAAATCATTGTATAGTGTAATCATGTGCTAAAGTTGAAAATTGACTCTTCTTATTTTTCTCATTTTAACATTTTCATAAAAACTGGGGATATTCCAATTGGTGTTTGCATTCGTGTAAATTAGTTTAATTCAAGTCTACGTCCATGTCCAAGTTTGCCAGGGGCTTACATCCGAAATTTGAAACCTATTGGATAAAAATGTAGAAGGCCAAGGCATATGCCTATTGAGTACATGAAACCAAATAAGTTTGAGCCTGCGCCATATTTTTTTAATTGCTTGGCCATTCTTTTAAAATGTGTAATTTTTTTATCATTTAATCACTTAATATTTATTTAAATGTATAATAAATTATTGAGTCATCCATGTAACATGAAGAAGGCATCTATGTGGGCTCCAAGAGCTCCACTGAATATAAACAGTCTACTCGTAATAAAAAATCACCCTATCTGCCAAATGACAATGGATGTCTTCATCTCTATCCTATTTCTTCCACGAAAGTTAGAATCCAGCTTAGTGAGTGTAAAATATTCCATTTTAAAACACCATGTTTAGTCAGGTTTACAGTTTTATATGGTTGATCATCCCAAGGTCAACAAAAACAAAAGCGCAGTCACAATCTCACACACACCCACTCCATAATAATTAATAGTTTCATACGGATGCTTACAATTCTCTATGCTTAATTGCTTATCCCTTCTATAAAAAAAAGTTAAAATGCCGGCTAAAATTGTTACAAGATAAACCACATGACATTATGTTTAATAAAGCTTACAATTTTATATGACTGATTAGCATAAAGATCACTGTCTATGCTTATCCCTTCTGTAAAAGTTAAACATGCCAGCTAATAAGTACAAAACAAATGTTATAAAAACACCAAGTCTAATAATTTAGCAAGAAAAAAAGGTACCTAAGTCTAGCAAAACTTATAATTTTATATAATTGATTTGCACATAGATTCCTCTCTATGCTTATCCCTTCCAGAAAAGTTAAAATGCATAATAAAGTAAATATCAAATAGACCATATAAAACACTAAGTTTAGTAAAGATTGCACTAATAAATAATTGATCAACATAAAGTCTCCACCATGAGAATATGATTTATTACAATAATGTCAAGATTCAACAAAGAACAACAAAAGAGCAGTCATATTTTCCCACACAACCACTTCCTCGTACTGCACGCAAGAGGAGGACCCCTTATGCTAAGCTTATTAAACTTTCTGGAGAAGATAAAACAACCAAAATGTCCATAAATCTTTCTTTAGAAATGGAGGATGCCATTCATCAAATGTAAAAAAAAAAAAAAAAAAAAGAAAGCTTCTTTATCCCGGCTCACTAAAATTAGTATTTCACGTTGCCATCTGCTCTCTGGAATAATTTGGTTTAGGTTTCAATTCTTCCATGAGTTAGCATCTCCATATTGTGACACAAGGCTCATAATCTATAACGAAACTGTAAATTAATCTGGATTGAAACATGGGCATCCTATCAATAGCTTGAAAGTTTACATCTTAGACCTGCCCCTACCGATAAATTCAAATGATTGGAGCTTGGGACAGTAAATTTATTGAAACAAGTAACATGGTGTCAGATAAAAATATTTCATGTCTGTACAATCTAATTTAAGGGTGATGTTAAGGGGAAGACTATTCGATGGTGATGGTGAATCTTATCGTTTAACTAATTCATTTTAGACCAGTTGAATGCTTGCATTAAATTCTTATGAATAAAGTCCAACAAAAAAGTGGATCCTATATAAAAAAAATGCATTGTAATTTCCTTTATCGCATGCCATTGAGATTTTGTAACACTTTGTTTTTAGATTGTTGTAACACTTTGTTTATCAGGTTGTAACCCATCTACGAATGGTTATTGGAATTGAACATCAATTCGGCACTAAATGTTATACCCCATATAAGAATCTCATGAGAATTTTGCCAAAAAAACCCACATATGTGCTCAAATAAAACAATTTATATCGTTCTAAAAGTAAATAGACCAACAACTATGGAATCAATATGTAAATAAGCCATTGTGGAAAAAATTGGCATAAAACCATGAAACCCACATAAGAATCATATAAGAAATAAATAAACAATCATATAAGAACCAATCAACTAAGGAATCATTTTTTTTTTTTTTTGTGTGTGTGTTGTTTTGGGTTGGGGGGGGGGGGGGGGGGGGGTGGTGTGGGTTTGTATTTGTATCGAATTTCACAATCATTGGATTCCCTTAATTTCAACCGTAAGTTTGATTGAATGAAGAGGTATACATTTCTAATTAACTCTTAACTAACCTTATCAGGATAAGGATAACCTACTGAAATCTCTTAACATCCTCACAATAACAACGAAACCAAAGATTTTCTCCAACATCCCCCCTCAATCATAAGGTCCTTTCATGAAATTATCTAGGTGATTATTGACAAATGAAAAATAAGAACCTTTAATCTCTCCCTAGATGGAAAACTGAAAAATAAAAACTTTGATCTCCCAAAACCAAATTGTAAAATAGGGGGAATCGATCTTCATATCTTCATGGTGATCACCGTTTGTCCTTTTGGGTCCATCACTATCACAAGCCGCTCCTTTTGACTCTATCTGTGCTAGTAGCCCACTTGATCAGATCTATCGTGATTTCTTGCTGAAGCTTCGATTTTTTAATTTGACAAAGATGGGAGATCGCAAGATTTGGGCATTTTGGATGAATAAGGAAAGATGTTAGAATTTTATTTATGGAAATAGAAATATTGTCAGTGATTATTGCAAAAACATAAAGACGCCCAACTTGATCACATGATCATCACTGGGCCTACTCTGATACTATATAGAATTTTATAAATCATTGTATTCCCATAATTTTCATTGTAAGTTCCATTGAATGAAAATGTATACATTTATAATTAACTCTCAATTAACCTTATCCTGAGGATAAGGATAACCAAAATCTCTTAACATCCTCACAATAACAACTAAACTAAATATTATCTCCAACAATTCAATGGTCCTCTATGAATCTTGACCTTTAATAATTTCACAGAAAGACGTCAAAATAGCCATTGGATACCAATAGCATTGCTTATGAAATATGAAGAAACAAGTAGAAATCAAGCCTTAAAAAAATGTTTTTATTGCTTGCGATCTTCGTCGGTTTGCTTCCACTTGGGTGTGGTGCTAAAATCTTCTGCAAGAGCTTTTGGATATGTAAATTACCGGGTATCTGCCAAATGCCAATCAAAGCCACATTAAGAAATGCCAGCCAAGGTAGGATAAGGGGTGTGTCACAGTGCTTGCACTGCTAGTCATGGGTGCTTTCCACGTTGGAGACACTAGGGCCAACTTATCACTCGAGATCACATGGGTTCAAAGTAGTAAATAAAAAGGATCTTGCTTCATACGACTTGGAAGACATGGTTTTCTTATGTGGGCCAAGGCAATCCACTCCCTGTGAGGGAAAGGGATATATATTGTTCAGAGTTTGTACAACTTTAATGATAAATTTACATATATATGTTAAAAGTGTTAGATTTAGCATGATCACATGATCAACTTTAACAGATTAGATTTGACTAGTACAATATAAAACTACACGTATACCTGGCTCTATTGTATGTTGATCGTGTAGAGAAAAACAAGCTATTTGAATGCGGGGTTTACAACTCACTTCTACTTCACCTTGATGCAAACAAGTGATGAGAGAGCCAAGCAGTAATCTCTTGAAGTGAAGTAAGTTACCTTAGACTCATATATTTATAGATCTCTGTGATAATTCCCTTCTCATCTTGGAACTCTTAAGTTGATAAGGATTATCCCTCTTATTAGTAATTTGGGTAGGAAGTAACTATTAGTTTCAAGTCCAATAGGATTTCCAAATACCAAATAGAAGAGGAGACTTTAATTGCCTTGGACTATAGGGGTGGGACCTATGCAAGGACAAGGGGTCAAGTGGACCACACATCCAATGCTAACAAAAACACTAGAAATATCATAAATTCGCAATATTAAACTCAAGTAATAAGTAGTTAAATATTCAAACATCAAGTAAGCTAGTTCTTACAAATATGTTATGAATTACAAGTTGCAAAAATGAATTCCATGGAAAACTACGTAATATTAATATTAAAAAGGTGCAATCAGAGAAACTAAGACTTAGGGTCCAATTCACTTCCTCTAAAAAGATCCCCAAGATTTCAATCAAACTTCTATTTCTCGGATCAAATCATTAGATTTAAGAGAAAGCAAGAGTCTACAACTAAATTTAGCTCAATGACGGCCTTGATTGCAATTATTTCACCTTTTAAAGAGATTCAAGTGTCATGTGATAATTGTGAAAATAAAAAAGAAAGTGCAAAAAACTATGAAGCTTTACTCCAAAACTCTGGATACAACATATTTCCATCATTTCAAAGGCATTTTGAGAAGAAACTTCAAAAAATATTTATGAAAATATATTCCAATTATGCTTACCTAAAGTTACTTGGTTAAGATCTTTGGTTTTGTCACAATGAAATCCACTCAAATCTTGAGATCTCGATGAGGAATTGTTAAAAATAAGGTAGGAAAGATGGAAATAGGATCATTAGCTTTTAGAACAAGGTTTTAGTGAAACAGAATGAAAGAAAATAAGAAAAAGAAGTATTTTAATGTATAGTGGTATTTTAAAACAAGGTTGATAATACAATGTTAATAGTTCGGGGGAAAAAAACAGATAGAATTTATAATGAAGTATTTCAAATTATTGCTGGTATTTCATGTTTTTGACTACTTTTCTAACCTTGTTCAAATTGAAAAAGAAAAAAAAACATATTATTTTAGTTTATTTTTTATAAAGTGGATGGCTTAAGGATCCATAAATACTATTGGGGATCCCATTTCCTCTGTTTTAGTAAAATATAATTTGGTCAATTTCCTTTGTGTAAGTTGTTTTACTACTTCGGTCTTTTATAGTTTGCAAAGAAAGATTCGTAGCTTCTCAAGCTAATAGATATTCTACTGCCTATGTATAACACAGGTCCAAGTGAAGCAGCTTTGCATACACATATCTCTCTATCTCTCTGATAACTAAGAAAGATAGTATGGCAAGTGCACTTGTCTCAGCTATTGTAGAAGGGTTGTGTGCCATTGCTAAAGATGAGGTGGGCTTGTTGGTTAGTGTCAAAGAAGAGGTCAGAAACCTTTCCACCACATTTACAGCCATTGAAGCAGTGTTAGAGGATGCTGAGAGGCAACAAGTGAAGAAGAAGGCGGTTCGAGATTGGTTGTTGAAGCTGAAAGAAGTCACATATGAGATGGAGGACATACTAGATGAGTGGAGAACAGAAGCTTTCGGATCACAGAGAGATAAAGATGATGTTCAAAAGCACCAGAACGTAAGCTCTTACTTACTCAATCCTGGTCCAATTTTCAAGAAAATTAAATTACACCATGACACTGGACATCAGATCCGGGAAATAAAAGAAAGACTAATGAAAATTTCAACGGAAAAGGATGCTTTTAATTTCAATGAAGTTAGTAAAAGAGAAGTTCATGACTTGCCTGATCGACAAACTGCTTCATTAGTTATTGAAGCAGAGGTTTTTGGTAGAGATGCCATTAAAGACACCATAGTTAATGAGTTGGTTGGTGAAACTAGTCAAGTAGAAAATTCATTTTCCGTTGTTTCGCTGGTAGGGATGGGTGGACTAGGCAAGACGACCCTCGCGCAATTAGTCTACAATGATGAGACAGTAAAAAAACATTTTGAGAAGAGAATTTGGGTTTGTGTGTCTGAAGATTATGAGGTGAAAAAGATTTTAATGAAAGTTATTGAATCAATGGATGGGCCTACGAATGAGAACATGGACTTTGATACTCTCCAGACAAGAGTTAAAGAAGTTGTTGCCAAAAACAAATTTTTACTTGTGTTGGACGATGTTTGGGATGGAAAGCTATGGGGAAAACTGAGGATTCCACTCATAAGTGCTGCACAGGGTAGCAGGATTGTGGTTACTACCCGCAGTCATACAATTGCAGATGTAATGGAAACGAATCACAATCATGACTTGGACATTTTATCTGAATCAGATTGTTGGAAATTATTTACATCTGGAGCATTCAAAAGAAAAAAAGAGGAAACATGGCCACTAGAGTTGGTAGAGATAGGAAAGGGAATTTTACACAGGTGTAAAGGTTTACCTCTTGCGATTAAGGCAGTTGGAAGTCTTCTGTACTTTAAAAGGACAAAGTTAGAATGGGAAATCGTCTTAGAAAGTGAGACATGGGAATGGAATTCACCTGACGGCCTTAACATTTTACCAGCTCTCTTGTTAAGCTATTATAATTTGCCCATCCATTTGAAACAATGTCTCTCATTTTGCTCATTGTTTCCAAAAGATTATGTGCTAGAAAAGGATGAATTAGTGAAGTTATGGATGGCTCATGGTATCATTAAATCTGAGAGAAAAGAAATTGAAGAAATTGGTGAAACTTATTTTGATGATCTATTGGCACGTTCATTGCTTCAAGATCCTGAGAAAGATGTTGAAGGGAACATTGTCCAATGTAAGATGCACGATCTTGTTCATGATCTAGCGAAATTTGTCACTACTGGTGACTACTGTATCATGGAGATTGGAAATCCGAACTTACCTTCTGTTGATAGTCATCATATATCACTACTTGTGAATCGTGATGTTTCATCCATTCCGTCTCCACTGTGTAATGCAGAACGTCTGCGCACACTTTTGTTTTTTGGATCATCAATTATTAAGGAAGTCCCTCACAGTTTATTCAACCATATGAGGTTTCTTAGAGCTCTGGATTTAAGCAAAACTAGGATTGAAAACTTGCCGAGTTCTTTAGGAAAACTAAAACACCTAAGGTATCTTGATTTGAGTAGGTTAATGATCGAGGAGTTGCCTGATTCTGTGACTGATCTCTGTAATCTGCAAACTCTGAAACTTTATAGCTGCCAGAGTCTTCGTCTACTGCCAAGCGGTATAGGCAAAATGGTTAAACTGCGGCATCTTGAAATTGAAAGAACCCGTCGTCTCAAATTTTTACCAACTGGACTAGGGAGGTTGAGTTCCCTTAGAACATTGTGCAAGTTCCCCGTGGGGGATGAGAAGGAGGGATGTAAGATTGGAGAACTGAAAGATCTCAATTTGCTCAGAAGAAAATTAGAAATACATAATTTGGAGAAGATAATAAATGTGGATGAGGCTAGAGAGGCAGAACTCGGTAAGAAATGTGATCTTCAATTTCTAACTTTACATTGCAAGGGCAGAGCAGACGAAGACTGGGGAGCGGTAGAAGAAGGCGAGATGGAAAAGATGAAGGGAGTATTTGAAGGCCTTAGACCACCTCACTCAAACCTAAAATTTTTAAAGATCGAAAACTACGCGGGTTCAGAGTTCCCCAGTTGGTTGGAGGATGCAAACTTTTCCAATCTAAAGGGGATCCGACTGGGCAACTGCCAACAGTGTAGATTACTGCCAGGTCTAGGAAAATTGCCTTCGCTTGAAGAACTATCTATATATGGTGCTGATGAAATAAAAGTGGTGGGTTGTGATTTTTATTATGGGAATAATGGTAATGATGGTAGAGGGAAAGGAGGAATAGTGTTCCCGAAGCTGAAAAGAATTGATTTGTCCTTTATGTCGAATTGGGAAGAATGGAAGTGGACAGAGGAAGATGGAGAGGTTATGCCATCTCTTGAGGAATTGGAGATTGGGTATTGCAACAAGCTGAAGGCACTGCCCAACTACCTCCCCAGTACTTTAAGGAAAGTAACTATCGGAAATTGCAAAGAAGTTACTTGGGCGCCGGACAATCCACTCCCACTCCTTGAAGAATTGAATCTCGCTGGTGATGTAACAGGGATAATAGGTAAGCCACTGCCTGCTCTGAAGAAATTAGAGATTTGGTCGACACGTCTCGAGTCGCTCCCTTCCGATGGATGGGGATTGCTTGAATCACTCAAGACACTTCAAATCATCCTCTGTAATAGATTGGCATCTCTGCCAAATGGGTTGGGGCAGCTTGAGGCCCTACAAACTCTCGAAGTCCGTTCTTGTTCTGAATTGCGGTCTCTGTTTGATGGGTTTGAACAACTCAAATCGCTCCGTCTGCTCTACATCTCTGACTGCCCCAAGTTGAGGCCTTTACCAAACCTGCAACACCTCACTTCACTTTAAAAGCTAGAGATCAAAGGCTGTCCACTTGTAACAGAGCGGCTGGAGAAAGAGAAAGGAGAGGACTGGTGCAACATATCCCACATCCCAAACATTTGGATTGATTACGAAAGGGTTCAATAAGGTATGTATGGATCACGAATGGTTTCTTAAACTATGACAACCGCTGCAGAAATTTTCTAAATATGCATTTCCCCCTTTTTCTTTTGCAGTATTCTGAATTGCTGATGATCAAGGAGGAGGAGGAGCGGAAGAAAGTTTCTTCTACACTAGTTGTTCGATTCAGTTCTCTTCATTACCAACCCTTTTTACTTTTGTCAAAGCTCAAATGGATATGTATTCAGCTATTCATCAGGTGGCTACTTTCCAGATAGCTGTGTATCGTACTACTACTAGCCAAATGATGGTTAAATTATGTGCATGTATCAAGTTGACCTATCGTAATTTAATTTCATCTTAGTTACCTGTTTTAGAATTTATTCAACTGCTCATCAGGTGGCCACTCATGATACAATTTCGTTTGTTAGTGGAAGCAAGCCATGCGCTGGTAAACTTAAACATATCCAACGAGGTAAATAATGGAAGTTCCATCTCCACTTCAATGGATACATGTGGTGCCCATGTTTTTACAATTTATTCTACAGATATGATGAGTATGGATAGAAAAATGTATGGAGAGAAAAATCTCATCCTCATCCTAGCCCATTATTTAGTTTTATAAATCAGCTGAGTTGAAGTCGACTCAGAATTGTTTAGTAATGAATTGAGTCACTCTTCAAGTCACATAGTTGGTGGATTCCCATGGCTTTTGGGCTCTTGATGCACTTATTTTGCTTTTTTTTTTCTTTTTTGTAGGGCAAAACTGAGGAGGCTTTTGACGACATTTTGCACTCATGCTAGAAGATTTCTTTTCATAAAAATAAAAATCTCTTTTTTCAATGAGTCTAACATTTGAAGATCAATTGTACTTTTCATCCAACCGAATGAAATATAAGTGTAGGTGTTTATAATAACTTAACTTCAAATGATTTATGGAAGGAAACTACCGAAGCACAAAGTGGTCTGTTTCTTGAAGCTCTGATCAAAATAATCAATTTTTAGGTCCTTTAGAAGGAATTTGACACAATTGTCATGTTTAAGCTTTTATTTCATTTAATGGTTACTTTTAGTTCTGATATCTGCATGTAATATCTAAATTTTAAACTAGTACTAATCTGTTGTTACTTTTTTTTTTATAACAATAATCTGTTGTTACTTTTAAAGAGACTGAAAGTGATTATAGTTCACCTAAAAGTTTGAGGGATTTTTACAGTGGAAATTGTTTGGCCAATAGGCAAAAAGTTGCCTCTAAATTATCCATGCAAACAAGGTTATTGCATACATGGTCGAGTTGGCATCTACTTTCAGAGTCGTCGATTGGTTTTGTTGTAAGCCTGCTTCAAACCACAACAACCTCCTCCTAAGATCTTATTCATATTCCTAATGGAAAATATGCCATGCATGTGTTTAATTTCAATCTATCATGGTCTCCTCTAGTCATGCGTTTCAGATTTGAATTGGGAAGATGCGCTTTCAACGAGTTCTTGTTCAGATGCAGAGGAGTTTGAATCGGGAAGATGTGGCTTCCACGAGTTCTTGTTAAGATACAGAGGAGAAAATAAACCAAAGCAGTTTCTAAGTAGATGAAGGTACAAATGTCTTTTCTTAAAATATATCACACTATATATGGATTAGTTGGTTTACTTAAAATCTATACTTTTGTAGTGGTTTCTTTCTTCCGGTGCGCTTTTTTTTTTTTTTCAACTCTAAGGATTAGATATCTTGACATTACACTTGTATTCATTGTATTCATTTACTCTGTCTTTCCAGAGTAACCATCCAGTTGGTGATGCTGCTATTAATGGAATATGTGAAACAGTTTGTTCTGAAGTAAGACTTGTTGTTTTGAAGATTGGTAATGATCTTGAACATGTAACTTATTTTATTGGGACAGCATGTAAACTCATGTTGCATAGTTTTCTACTTTCTAAAGTTTGACTTAGAACTTCAGATCTTAGGTTATCTGTTCTACTAGATGATCTGTTGTCTTGGTTTTGGTACATAGGGTCGCCTAATGAGTATTGACATTTGGCATTAAAAAACATAATCAACATCTGCCTAAGCCCAAAATATTATTTATCCTCTTCTTTTAAATAGAAGATGTTATATATTGGACAGTAGAAAAAAAATCACAAGTTTTAAGTCTATTTATTTGGTTACACATCCACATATTGGTTTCTCTGAAACTATTGCAAGTTGAAGCATGGGCATGATGTGGGCCATTTGGATCAGCCTAAAACCAACATACTTATCTTTTTTTATGCATATTTTAAATTCATCCTAAATCATGATATCCTATCTATCTGAATTGGCTTTGTAAGTTTTACTTTTCCTTTGAACCCTGTTTACATTGATACATTTTTAATTAGTAACTCCACAAGCTATCATGCCTTTTTCTACTTCATTTAAGGTCTTTACTGGTCTCCTCCTTTTCCGGGAATATGCTACTAAGCTTGACTAGGTCTAATATTTGTTACTGTATTCATAATATGATCTTTCTGTTAATGCTCTTTGCCATTGTTATATTTTATAGTATCTGTCTTAAACAACTCTAGTAAGTGGTATTTGACTGTTTTACTAGTAGTCCCAGAAGCGTGCTAGGAAACTCACTGTAGACTTAGATGTTGAAGAGCAGTGTGGCAAAAAACTTAGTACAATATTGAGAGAGATCCTTCTGGATCCAAAGACTTCTAAAATGCAAAAATCTCGACCAAGAATAAAAGTAAGATAGATCTTCATCTTTTCCTTCTAAATCTTAGCATTACTAATATGGGATCAGCTAGAAAGGTAAGCTAAATATGTTTGTTTAATCACTAGTCAGCTCTTGGGCCATGTTTTAGTGGAAGACTGAACATTTCATATTTTCTTCTGCCAAATATTACACTGTCGAACGATTCAGGTCTGTGGTGTGCAATATTTGATGGACCTTGGCATCAAATTTTATCTGTGGCTTTACAGTTTGGAGGCCACCATATGATTCAGGTTGGTGACTTGGTGATCTGAACTATTTCTTCCCTCTAGATCCTCTTCTAACTGTCTGTGCAGCACCTCACTTCCATGGCCCACCAATAAGAAGATTGTTTTCGTTAAAAAAATCAAGAAAATATACTTTTATCTTCAACCCATGCAAAACTGATCTTGTTTGCTATATCTATCTTAGACCCTCCATATTGCTCAATAGTTGTTCCCAATTGTCAGGACTTTTCACTCTCTTGCACTAAATTATTTCAGTTTTCACCAATTCATCTTCTTTACTCTCAAATCAGATAAACCTACACACTCCATATATTTCAAGTTTTGAACTTATATTTTCAGCCCATTTGACAATAATCTTCTTCGAAGTTCTAAGCTGTCACTTGCTTACTTGCTTGTCTAAAAATGAGTACACCATCGTCTGTAAACAACAGACAGGAAGGAATTACTTCTTGATTGTCTGTTTTTTGGTATTTATAATCAATGTCGTAAGTAGGGGATTAAAAACTGACCCTTATTGCCATCATTGGCCTCTTAGGTGTGCGTCCAACCAATTCTCATAGAGACACTTATTCCTATCCCATTTTGAATCAGTTCTTTTCTTTCTTATTTTTCTTGTTTTTCTATTTTTTGTTTTTGTAGGATCGGATATTTAGAAGTGGGTCCATTAATGAAACTTTTGTTACCAACAAAAGAGGGCCCAAATCCAGCTGGCATCAACCACAATCAGGACCAAGCATGTGCAGATGCAGGGCCTTAATAGAAGATGTTTTATTGGCCAAGGCCAAGCACAGGCCTGGACATATGTTCTTGGTGTGTTAAGAGGCACATTGCCAGACATAGATATTGCATTCCATATTTGGATTTCTCTTTTACCCCTAAATGTTAACAACAATCTAAAATTGTGGCAATCAGGCATTCCGAAGGAACAATCCTGCTACCTTCATGATGGTTGATATTGCAAATATTCTGCAAGTCTTGGGGAGCCCAGATGCTGTTGAGTTGGTTTTTGATATCAAATGGTAATGTGCCACCAAGCTTGAGCAGGTTTGATGATGTCATCTTTCTGTTAATGCTCTTTGTCAATCTTTTTTTTTATAGTCCATCTTAAATGACTCCTGCGACTGGTACTTGACTGTTAAAATATCAATCTCACAAGTGTGATAGGAAATTCCATGCAGACTTCGACATTCAAGAGCAGTGCAGACAAAAACTTTTTAGAAAATTGAGGGAGTTCTTTAGGATCCAATGACTTCCGAATGCAAAAATCTAGACCAAGAAGAAAAGTAAGCAAGATCTTCATCTTTTTCTTCTTTGTTTTACCATTGCCACTTCTATTTGGGATTAAAGTTTGATATGTTTGTATAATTACTGCTCTTCTCTCATGTTTTAGTGGAAGACTGAACATTTCATGTTTCTTCTTTCATATATTGCTATAACGATCTATTCAGGTCTGTTGCGAATATCTCTATTGTGGAATATTTGGCCTCGGCATCAAGTTTTATCTGTGCCACAAGAGAGTTGTCTCTTTTTAGCTGTTTGTGCACCACCTCAGTCCCATGCCCCACCAATAAAAAGATTGTTTTCATTAAAGAATCAAGAAAATTAATTGCATCTTTAAATCAAAACACTTTGTCTCATAGTATAAATACAAATGATGGGGCTGTAAAGGCTGTCAATCGTGAGTTTCTCTATTGTTTTCTATTGAGAATATTGGCATGAGAATCAAAATATTGCTACGTTAGAGAGATTATATATTGACAAATGAAATGTTTTCTTGGTCTTACTAACCAAACTTGTTATCTGCACGTGTTTTGTTAACCAAACTTCCTAAGAAATTCCCAGTACTGTGGATGGCAGATTCTATTCAATCAGAGGGCTAGATCATTAAAAAAAGAATGACCTGTCAAATAGCTAGCTCACCAAAATAATGGGAGAGATTGGATAATAGTTATCCTATGATGAACCTTCTGCTTGTTGCCACCAATCTTCAACCCTTGTTCTTTTCCCCTCTCTACTGATTGAAAAACTAGATGTATCTCTTAATGTATCAATATTTACTAGGTATATATTGAAATATAAAAAATGCTTCAATTTTTTTGCTGTCAGTTGCACTCTTAATCTGTTCCTAGTCATTGTTAAGTAAATGAACAATTGGACTGAAACTATGGTGGCAGATTAGCATATAACAAGAAAGATGTCAAAGCAACTGATAGAAGAAGCAGTGAATTATTTTGATGAGAGTGTATCTGTATCTACTTTTTGTAGTTCTGATTTCTCAGCATAGCACCAGGGGATCCACTTTTTGGCTCAGTAGTTGCTACTCCAGTGGGGGCAGATCAGATATTTCCCCACAAATGTTCAAGTCCTTCAACTACCTATTGCTCTGATGATCATCTCAACCACTATAAGGTTGGTATTTGACAAAAACTGATCTGCTTTTACCTCTTGTTTTGATAGCTTCATGGCATGTCCATGGTCCACCTGTCCAGGTAAGCTATTTAGTGGGTTGGAAATTGAAATGTATTGGGCTTGACAGTACTTGTTCAACCCTACTGTCTAAATGTATAAAAGCATTATTTTTCTAACCTCTTGGGATCATTATTGATCTTTGTTTCATTATTACGCTGATAGGATTCTAAGAATCAAGCTCGGTACTCAATTAGCTATGAAGATTTCTATCCGATTGTCCAAAGCACTTGCAAAGACACCAATTAGATGCATGCAAATTGCAAACAAGAAAATCTTTCAGGTTCCAGTCCTGGATGTGGAAACTTCTGCTCTGCATTTGTGCCTAAATTGATGAAATTTAATGGTTTTAGTACCATAAGAAAGTTTGTATGGAAGTTCAAGCAAAGGATTCAAGAAGGCCTGGAGATAGCATGGTCAAGTTTTAACTACAAAGACTGATTTGAGCCTGTCATCAGAGAGCTTACTGTTTGACAAAGTAATATCTAAGAACAGAATAAAGTATGGGAGTCGTCTTATGTGCCAGGTTGGAATTTTTTGTAATTGTGTGCTCTTCATGTAGATGACAATTGCTGGTGAAGGGAACCAATGTAGACAGATAATACTTGTTAGCCTCTGTTGTTTTCCTATATGACATTAACACACACTTGATAGTTTGTAATAAAAGGGGAATGTATCACTTTGAAATAATTAATTCATCAAAATCTTCCAAGACTATACAACATATGTTTTTGTTCTCTATGCGTGAATGGCACATTATTTATTAGTAGCTTGGAGAGGCAAAGGAGAAGATCCAAGCAAATTGTGCAACTTTGCAGGCTGCATTGAGTAAATCTAAATGCTATATGAGCATTTTTGTTTGCAGAATTTGCTGATAGTGTGTGGTTTCTGGCCTTCTACAGAAGGAGATTCTGGTATTTTTGTCTTTTATTTCTTTTTTCTTTTTTTGTTGCAACGATCCAACTATCAGTGTGCACCTCTTTCTACTAGATATTGATCCAACTATCCCATACCTCTTTACCAAAAAAAAAAAAAAAAAAAAACTATCCCGTCCCTTAGATTAAGTCATAATAAATGATGCACTTATTAAACCATTAAATTTTGAGGTCCTAAAATCATTCACTTCAAGAAATTGCTTCATAGGGGTTGTTTAGAAGAGGAAAAGAGGATTTAGCCAACAATAATCTATCTTCATGAGATGTGGGTTCAGTTGTGCTGATTTTGCTCACATTCATCCAAGATTTTTAGATGTATTAACATGAGAATATTGAATGGATCAGATCAAGGTTTTGGGGGGTCCATGAAAGTGTAGAAAATTAGATCTAAAAGATGAAAGTTTCTTAGAAGTTTTCACAAATTACTCAAAATCTATGTAATATTGTGATGCTTATCCTTAACAAATAGTTGCGACAAGGATGGAGATGCAGATTCACATAGATTGCCCAGAGGGATTTTTAGAACCTATGATAGAGATGGAACAGAGTTGGATATGTAAAGGTAATAATCAATTTTCGCCTCTCTATTTTATTTCCATTCAATCTGTAGATTCATCCTTTGTTCTCTATTTAAAACTGTCACTCTTATGGACTGGAAATATAATGTTATGACTATTGTAGCTATGCCATGACTGAATGTTTCAAGGAAAACAAAGCTGTCATCGTAGTCCACTTACAAAGTAAACCGTTTGGTCGAAATGGCTACCCTTGACATGTGACAGACCCAAGTTTCAGCCACGCTTTGAATTGAAATTCTCTACTTCACTCTAATGGTGTTTAAGCTGAAGCAATGACCAACTTACGTAGATTTTATATATTCCTGAAGAGTCAGGGTCTCCAATGCTGAAGAGAACAGAAAGGATGTGCACCTGACAGTATCACAATCCAAGGCAAGAGATGATGCTATGTGCAGCCCAAGAGGACATATGTAGGACGGAGATCTGTATCTTTTGCCTATATAATTTCTCAAAGTGAATGTTATTCGTATGTGTTCTTAGTACATATATTGTTCATATGGTGAGAATTTTCTTATAAATGAGAGGTCAGAACTTTGCGGGCACATTTTTAATTCATGTGGCTAAAGTTGTCAAGAAATTGTCCAAACTAGAATGAAGATTTAGGATATGAAACTAAGTGTGCTGATTCTTTTTCACTGATATGAAATTATTGAAAGATTTGGATGATGAATTGGGGGCCATGAAAGTGCACAAAAGTAGAACCTTTGTTTGAGATTTAATGGGCTTGAAAGTATGAGAGATGTGACTGGGTGGAGAGGGACAAGGAAAGAGATGTTAAGGAGCCTATCTAGGTGGGGAAAGTTGCATATTAATATGATGCAGTATCTTTATCCACCAAATCCCAGTAAGACAAATCCTGATCAGGATATAAAATGGAGAACTAGTCTTTTGTACTTTTATATTACCAAAGGATGCTCACTTAATTAAATCTATTTTTTTTCCAAAACTACCTTGTCAATTTATTAATGTAACCATTTTCAATATTACCCTTTTTGAATTCTCACATTATATATAAAGTAGGTCCCATGTACTATATTTCCTGAAAGGAGAGGCCATATTATAATTATTAAATGTGGATCTATCTTAATTCTTAATCGTGGGATACAGTCACAAAAGGTGGCCCACATTGTAATTCAGTAAAGACATGCCTCTTGTTTTAATTTCTAAAAGTGGGTCCCTTGTTGTGATTTTTAAAGGTGTAGCCTAAATTATAGTTTCTAAAGACAGACCTCACCACCTATAGGTTGGACCCATATAATTTTTAAAGACTAACAATGGCCCCACATCTTAACATCTAAACAGTTGAAAATCATCATTTAATTTTTCACTTTTTAATTTTTAGGTTTTAAAAAACATGATAAATTTATCGGTTAGGGTCCAGATGATACGATAGTTAGAGCTTTTATTGAGACAAGTTATTTTGATCGACATGCTATAATCCGCCAATGTTTTTAATCCTTTGATTGGGCGGTTGCTATTATCCAAATTCCTTTTTTTCTTATTTATCAAAGTTCATCAAACAAAATTTGTTAAAGCAATACTTAAATGAATGAAAACACATATATAGTGGAGTTGCGTTAGTTCACAAATCAAGCAAGAAACCACTGTATAGTGTAATCATGTGTTAAAGTTGAAAATTGACTCTTCCTATTTTTCTTATTTTAATATTGTGATAAAAACCGGAGATATTCCAATTGGTGTTTGCATTCATATAAATTAGTTTAATTCAAGTCTATGTCCATGTCCAAGTTTGCAAGGGGCCTTACATCCTAAATTTGAACCCTATTGGACAAAAATGTAGGAGGCCAAGGTGTATGCCTATTAAGTACATGAAACTAAATAAGCTTGAGTCTACGCCATATAGTTTTTAATTGCTTGACCATTCTTTTGAAATGTTTATTTATTTATTTTTATCATTGAATCACTTAATATTTATTTAAATGTATAATAAAGGAGAGTTTTAAGGAAAAAAGTGCCTTAATTGATTACTAATCGTGATTAGTTCTTGAAAAAAACTTCTTACTCCGAGATAAACGCCCATGTGCCTTGGTACAGTATCTTTAGGTTCGTTGCCCACTTCGAGTTTTCCCGAGAGTGGCTAACACTAGCCATCGAGTTCGACTTTTTATCATGTTCTTGCAACAACCAATCGGATCTCGTTCTTTCTAGTTTCACTGCAGAACCAAACACCAACAGAGTTCTCGTGTGGCCTACTAGAGATCTCTCTAATCTCTGAGAGCTCTGTTTCCTGTTCTTATCCGCCCTCCCTGCAGTTGCGTGCACCACCAGTATTCTCCGGGCACGGCCAGCAAGCCCCAAAACCCTATTTGTATGGCAACTTGAGATCAGCCAGATCTCAAGGTCGGATTGGGTGAGATGTAGACGAAGGGCACAACAGATAGTACTTTTGCTGGCTGAACGAGGAAGAAACATGGGTTTCCTACGCTCCACACGGGTTATGAAAGCTCTTCTTTACAATCTAGCTATACCACACCCATCATCATCTACGCACGGCCAAAAGGAAGGGGAAGAAGATGAAAAGGAGTGACGCTAGCGTTTGTGCACTAAATTAAAAAAAAAAAATTTGCACGAAATCAACCCAGGCCTGTTTTGTGCATTAATTTATCTAAAATTAATTTCATACAATGTCGAATTAAAAAAATTTTCCATAAAATCCTCTATACTAAATTATCGAGAAGGCATCTATGTAGGCACCAATGACCGTAAACAATATATAGTCTACTAAAGACATCACCCTCTCTACAAGATGCCTTTGATTGTCTTCATTTTTATATTATTTTTTTCTAACATAAGGTATTCTTTGCCAATCGAACTTTTGGCCTCTGGCCCAAGGGTTATCAAATTCTGACAAGTAAAGATTATTCCCTGTGAAGTACATACATGAACGAACATATGATAGCCGGATAATGCAAAGGGCGAGAGCCGAACTTGAGAGCTTACTCGAAAGAGAATTGAAACCTTAAGGAATATAAATTTTGAGGAATTCTCAACATTGGTAGAATTAGTGAAGATACTTCTAATAAGTTGGATATTTCAAGTCTTATCTATGACCATAAGGTATTGGTTGATCACATCAAAAAAACGGTTTTGTGAATCCCGTCTAAAGGAATCCAGCTGCATCTCCAAATAGAGATTTGATCCACATTCCCAATGATTTATCTTACTCTACATTAATAAAATTAGTTGCTTCCATAAATCCCTTTCATGACAAAAAATTGCCCTTTTTTAAAATTGGCTTCCCAAAGAGGTCTGTTTGGGCAATGTTTTGCTTTTAAAATTTTAGAGCTCAGTTGATCTTCATTAGCAAGGTAACTCCAACAGTTTCTAGTCAAAAGGGCTAGATTATTGTCTTTGGTCCTCACTCTTAGTAACCTTGCTTGTCACCCTGCGACCCTTTTCACATGTATGAGTTCTCTATCACACTTGTGTTGGGGTAAAAAATTAAATCATGTTGGCACCTTGGCCTGTTTGACATTATGGGGTGGGAACATTTTGTTTGCTCCCATAAAATGAAAATTATTGAAAGACGTCCCTTTAGGTCCTAAAGTTGAAGTTTCACTCTTTCGTTTGTAGCCCAACAATAAAAAAGGAAAACAGTAATCCTGACTCGAATAAAAGGGCCCCTTTCATTTGAGAGAGCCCATTTCATTCTTGAAACGGGAAAGGGAATACGAGAGAGAGTGAAGCAAGAGCTCCAGGTATAACTCTTTCTTGCCTTGCTCTTTATTTTTACTCCATGCGTACTGAAAGTTCTATCACCTTCCTCCATCTCTTTCTCTCTTTCCACCCAACCTTTTCTTACATTTCCCTGCACATACAGACCATTAATTTTGAAAACGTCATCGATACGAGTGAGAAATTGGCGATATTATAGTGGTTTACGACAAAATATATCTGGTATATGTTGTTGATTATATCATGTTAATCTCATTTTTTCTGGTATTTCTAGTTTTTCATGTTGATAATGCAATGCTAAAGTTTAGCAAGAAAATGAGTATTTAGTATTTTCCACCATGTTGGTCAAATCAAACTTTAAAAAAAAGAAAAGACTAACCCATATTTTTGTAGTTGTTTTTTGATCAAGTGGATGGATGAAGAATCCTTAAATACTACTAGGATTCCACATTCCCTCTACTGTAGTAAAATGTAATTTGGTCAATAGCCAGTGCATCATGCTGTTATACTACTTGGATCTTTTACTACAAAGGCAAGAAAGATTTTCAGCTTCTCTACCTAATTCAGTTTCCATTGCCTATATTATACAGGACCAAAGTGAAGTAGCTCTTTGCATACAAGTATCTCTCTGTCTGCACAGTAAGAAAGATAGCATGGCAGGTGCACTTGTATCATTTGTTGTAGAAGAGTTGGGTGTCGTAGCCAAATATGAGGTGGGCTTGTTGGTTGGTGTCAAGAAAGAGGTCAAGAAGCTTTCCAGTGCATTCACGGCCATTCAAGCTGTGCAAGAGGATGCTGAGAGGCAGCAAATGACGAAAAAGGCTGTTTGGGATTGGCTGGGGAAGCTCAAAGAAGTGGCGTAGGAGGTGGAAGACTTACTAGATGAGTGGAGATAAAATGCTTGCACATCACGTGGAAATGAAGATGATATTCCTAATCGCATGAAGGTGCGCTCTTGGTTAATTTTTCCTTGTCTGTGTTTCAAGCAAGTTGAATTGCGCCATGATATTGGACATAGGATTAGGGAAATAACAGTGAGACTTGATGAAATTTCAATGGAAAAGAATGCTTTCAGTTTTAATGACATTAATATCAGGGAAATTCAGTTAAGGCCTAAGATGGAAGAACGACAAACTGGGTCATTAATTGATGAATCAGAGATTTTTGGCAGAGACTACGATAAAGAAAGTATAATCAATGAGTTGGTTAATGAAACTGGTCGAGGGCAGAAGCCAGTTTCCAATGTTTCGATAATTGGAATGGGTGGATTGGGCAAGACCACTCTTGCTCAGCTAGTCTGCAATGATGAGAGAGTGAAGAAACATTTTGAGAAGAGAATTTGGGTATGTGTGTCTGACGATTTTGATGTGAATAGGATTGCAATTAAGGTCATTCAATCCATGGATGAGTCTATATCTAGGAACCCAAACTTAGACACTTTGCAGCATAGTCTTCATAAAGCTGTTGGCAAAATGCGAATTTTACTCGTTTTGGATGATATTTGGAACGAAAATGAAGCACTATGGGAAAACTTGAGGGTTCCTCTCAAAGGTGCAGCATGAGGAAGCAGAATTGCAGTTAAAACTCGTAATCAAAAAGTTGCAGAGGTAATGGAAACAACACACATTCATGACTTACGCATTTTATCTGATTCAGATTGTTGGAAACTGTTTACATTGAGAGCATTCAAAGGAAGAGAGCAGGAACAGTGCATGGAGCTGACAGAGATAGGTAAGGAAATTGTAGATAGGTGTAAAGGTGTACCTCTTGCTCTACGAGTGGTAGGAAGTCTTTTGCGCTGTAAATGAACAAAGTCAGATTGGAATTTGTCTTAGAAAGTGAGATATGGGAATGGAAACCACTTGAGGATGGAGAAATTTTACCAACTCTCTTGTTGAGCTATTATAGTTTGCCCCTCTATTTGAAACCATGTTTTTTATTTTGCTCAGTGTTTCTGAAAAATCATACGATAATAAAGGATGAATTAATCAAGTTGCGGATGGCTCATGCTTTTATTAAATCTGAGAGCGTACATATTGAAGACATTGGTGAAAGGTATTTTGATGATTTATTGGAGCGTTCATTGTTTCAAAATGCAGAGAAAAATGGTGATGGGAACATAGTTCAGTGTAAGATGCATGTTCTTGTTCATGACCTGGCAAAATTTGTCACAGCTGGTGACTACTGCGTCATGGAGATTGAAGATTCAAAATTGTGTTCTGTTGGCAGTCTTCATCTATCATTACTTGTGAATTATGATGTGTCATCCATTCCATCTCCACTGTGCAATGAAGAACGATTGCGCACACTCATATTGTTTGGAGGGTCAATAATTGAGGCAGTTCCTGGAAATTTATTCAATCATTTGAGCTTTCTTAGAGCTCTAGATTTAAGTAGAACTAACATTGAAAGATTGCCGAGTTCCATAGGGAAACTAAAACATCTAAGGTATCTCAGTTTGTGCCGGTCAAATATCATGGAGTTACCAAAATCTGTGACTGATCTCTATAATCTGCAAACACTAAGACTCAACAACTGCAGAAGACTTTGTATACTACCATTTGGTATGAACAAAATGGTGAAACTGCGACATCTAGAAATTGAATGGACTAACGATCTCCCATTTTTACCAAAAGGACTAAGGAGGCTAAGGACTAGGGAGGCTAAGTTCTCTTTGGACATTATCCAAGTTCCTAGTGGGGGATGAGAATGGAGAATGTAAGATTAGAGAACTGAAAAAGCTCAACCTTGTCAGAGGAAAACTAAAAGTACGAAACTTAGAAAGGGTAATGAATGGGATTGAGTCTATGGAAGCATAATTGGATAAGAAGAGTGACCTTCATGGTGTGTCTTTCGAATGTGAAAGTCGAAGAGATGAAGAGTGGGGAATGTTTGGAGATGATGAGATGGAACCAGTGGAGAGCGTGTTCAAAGGCCTTAGACCCCTTGGAGGAGACGAAGAGTGGGGAATGGTTGGAGATGATAAGATTGAAAGGATGGAGAGTGTGTTCGAAGGCCTTAGACCACCTCATTCAAACCTCTGAAAGTTGAGGATTCTAAACTATGTGGGTTCAAAGTTCCCTACTTGGTTGGAGGATTCAAAGTTTTCCAGTCTAGTTAAAGATGTATTGAAGGATTGCTGTAAGTGTAGGCTATTGCCAGGTGTTGGAAAATTACATTCACTTAAATATCTGAAAATATGCGGAGTTGATGAAGTAAAAGTGGTGGGTGGTGAGTTTTATGGGAATGTTGATGATAGAGTGAAAGGAAGAGTGTTCCCAAGGCTGGAACACCTCTATTTCGACTCAATGCCAAATTGGGAGGAATGGAAATTGACAGAGGAATTTGGAGAGGTAAGGCCAGCTCTCAGTCTGTTATCAATTTCCAATTGCCACAGGCTTAAAGCATTGCCCAACTGTCTCCCCAATTCTTTAGGGAAAGTATTTATTGATAATTGTGATCAAGTTATTTGGGTGCCGGACCAGCCACTCCCACTCCTTGAAGATTTGTCTCTTGTTGGCGACCTAAGCAGGATACTCTCTATGACAATAGCATTCCTCCCTGCCCTCAAGACTTTAGAGGTTATGAAATCTAACAATTCACTCTCTGATTACAGATGGGAACTACTTGAATCACTCCACACCATTAGCATCTACAATTGTCCTAGATTGGAACTGCCTGACGGCTTGGGGCAACTCAGAGCTCTCCAGACTCTAGACATATACTAGTATTCTCAATTGACATTTCTGCCCGACTGGCTGGGGCAGCTTGAAGTTCTCCACACTATAAGGGTTAACGAGTGCAATGGATTGGTATCGCTACTCCATGGCTTGGGCCAATTCAATGCGGGACAATTCAAGGCTCTCCGAAATCTTGAAATCTCCTACTGTAGTGAACAGTGGTCTCTATCTGATGGGTTGGTACAACTTGAAGCACTACAAACCATTGATATTCATTATTGCCCTGAATTGATTTATCTGTTTGGTGGCTTTGAACAACTTACATCGCTTCGTAGCCTCGAAATCTGTTTCTGTCCTGAGTTGAGGGATTTACCAAAATTACAACACCTCATTTCACTTAAAGAGTTAAAGATTATCGAGTGTCCACTTGTTATGGAGCTGCTCGAGAAAGGAGAGGACTGCTACAACATGTCCCACATCCCATGCATTGAGATTGATGGCCAAAAGTTTAATTAAGGTATGGATTATGAGTGGTTTCTTGAACAATAGGAACTTTTATCCCTGCATTTACACACACACACACACACACACGCACACACACTTTGCAGTGTCATGTTTCTCATATAGCATTCTGTGTTGCTAATGGTCAAGGAGGAGCAGAAGAAATTGATATACCAACAGTAGCTTCAAGCCTTCAAAATTTCTTCAATACTAGTAGTCCGACTCAGTTGTCTTAGCTGCCTTTGTTTCCTTCTCTTTTTCTTTAGATTATCAAATCTCAAATGGACATATATCAAGCTGAAAATTTGTAATTTAATACTGTCCTAATCACCTGGGTTGGAATTTGTTTAATTATTCATCAGGTGGTCACTTATTAGGTAGTTTTGTGTGTTGTACAAGCATGTCATGTAATAGTTGACATGCACAAATTCCATGTGGTAAACGAAGGGCACATTTTTTTAACATTTGTAATTTAATTTCTTCTTGATCACCTATTTATAACTTATTCAATTGCTCATCAAGTGGTCACTCATCAGACAATTATGTATTTTACAGGCATGATGGTGACACGCACACGTCCCGTGTGGTAAATAATGAAAGTTCCATCTCTACTTGAATACATGCATGTTTTGCCTTCTATTTTACAATTTATTCAATTGATATGATTGGCCCCATTTGTGGTCGGGTATGGCTCAGAAAAATCTTATCCGAGCCCATCTCACAGGAATGAAATTGGACAGGTGAGTCCATCAAAAGCACTGTCACAAATATTATGATAATATCATGATATATATAATATATCTGAAGCAAGATTTTACTATTTTTTCATGATAGTTTTAATATATAGAAAAAATGGAAATGTGTGTGTGTGTGTGTGTGTGTGTGTGTGTGAGAGAGAGAGAGAGAGAGAGAGAGAGAGAGAGAGAGAGGCTGAAACATATCTGAGCCCATTAATTATAGGCCCACGGCTTATAATTATTCCATTTAGACTAGATTACTCTTTAGACAAATTCAATCCTTCTTCTACCTGATATAGCCTATGAGGACACTCCAAGCTCAGTTTAAACTGCAGCTGAACTATCGAGTAGAAAGGCCAACACATTTGGGAGCATTATGGATTTATGGGTCTGGAATTACCCAAGTCCAACTAGTTTACTTCTCAGCTTTCCGACCAAAAGCCAACTCATGATGGGATGGGGTTGGAAGTTGGATCAAGGGCAACTTGGTAGTTAAGAAATTAAGCTCTAATTTTAGTATTTTTACTTAACTATAACCATTTCTCAGGACTAAGAGAACACAGTTGTGCAGTGGTTAAAGGAATTCTCCTTTTAGAAGAGAGGTTTTAAATAAAAAGCATCATACACCCAAAATGGTATACTCTTAGACTTAGGAGTGCCAATGTGTGAGTTTGGCAAGCTGTGCCCATTTGCTTGATGGGCCACTAGTTTAGGGCCGTACCCCATGAACAAATTATTAGACCAAACCCCAAAATTTATTTATTTATGGCAGGAACTAGGACTTCATAAAATTGTCATTATACTCAATGCACAATAACTTCCTAATGTCTTTATTGAATCAGTACTTATGGGCAACTGAACCTTTTCAATGTCATGTGCTGTGCTTGAGCATATGAGCTTTCAGGTTGGAATTAATGAAGAAGATTAGCATCAGGAGAGCAACTCTGCTGTAAAAAATCTCACAAGATCAATTCAACTTCTACTCTGCAATATTTAGCTACCATGGTTTTGATCGGATATTCTGTTTATGCTAATAATATTGCGAAAGTGGATGAACTAATCCAATGAAGACCCATTTCACTAGCAAAATTCCTGATGAAATTCACAGTCAGGGATTTTTATAGTCACTCAAAGGCTAATTGAGAGAATTCCAAAAGCATGTTTCGGTTGTGAAGCCAAACTTTAGCATTTTGCACTCTCTCCTGGCAGGGTGGATATCACCTTGTGCTTATAAAAGGACAAAGTGGTTCAACATCATAGTCTTCATGGGCAATATCAAAGCTTCAACATCGTATTTCCAGTGCGTAGGTTGAATGCTCTTGGGCAACAGTCTAGAATAGTGAGTAGCAACTTAGGTCAAGGTTGAAGGAACTAAATTGATCTAGAATAATTTAGCAAAAAAACCTTTCAATTCATGCAATTACATGTCCAAAATGCCCCAATCTAATCATATGTTTATAAGAAATTAAGGATCAAAATCCTTTTTCTTTGTAACACAACACAGTGCACTATAAAACCTCATGTCTTTTATCATTATTTTTTTAATCAATTTACGCTCATTGATTTCCCTTTTGTTGTATTATTTTTCTTTTGCACTGACAAAGTTTGGTACATTTCTATACTCAATACATTTTTTAATCCATTTCTCTGCTTCAATTTATTGAAATATGTATTACCTTTAGTAATAAACTTTTCTATTTCTTATAATTTGAGATTTCAATAAGCTATGGATTATGAATGGTTTCATACTCTCTCTCTCTCTCACTCGCTCTCTCTCTCTCTCTCTCTCATTCTTCTTGCTGCATTCTGAATTGCTTATGGTCGGGTAGGAGCATAAGAAATGGAGATATGAACAACTTCTAGCCTTGGAAGTTTATCTTGAAATAGTTGTTCTTGAATCGGCTCTCTTACCAGCATGATTGCTTTTATTATCTTCTATTTCTGGATTCTCAAATTTCAAATGCTCATGAATTGTCGATCATTTGTAATCTACTTTTGCCTTAGTGTTGTGATTAATATCTTGTATTTTGTGGTCCGTGGCTGCTAGCTCAGCTGGTTAGAGATAATGTTGTATCAGTATCTGTGAGATTGTGCTCATGTGCTGTGAAGTAATTGAGCTAATGTGTAATTTTTAGGATTATGTTGACAATTTCTACCAAATATAAGAATTCTTATTTGAGGACTATGAATCTATGATACTTGAATAAATTTGTATCTTAGTTTCAAGCTCTTATCATCACGTGGACTTAGCATACTGTTGAACCACTTACATTTGTTGAAATTCTCTTGTTTTCTTTATTTGCTTGTCGCACTTCATTCACAACATTTTTCCAAAGACAAACTCCAAGTTTGAGAATACCTTGATATTTTTGTGAGACTTTGATTTTCCAAAAATAATATTTGTAACAAGGATCTAAATTCTAAAGAGGCAGGCATATTTACTGTTTGGCCTGTGCTTCAAATTGGTCTGACAATCAGAAACTTAAACAAGACATTTACTCCTGTTGAAGTTCATATATAACCCCTTATCTTGGCCTGTTTATTAAGGAGTTTGGTTTGTTTATTTAGATCATTATAGCAAGTTAAGGTATAACAGTTGTTATTGAGTGAGATTGTCCTTTCCTTGACATGGAGTAAAATGGTCCTCCATGACCATGAATGATCCTTTATGCAAACTTGTGTTGATAGGCATTGTCTATTCACTAAGGACTGACTGTATTGATTAAGAAATATTAGTGAGGCTGAGGCTGTATTTCTTAACATACAATGATTTAGAGATATATATATATTATCAAGGTGGCATCTATTATGGTACATTTATGTGTTTTCTAACCTGATTTCTACAGGAAGAGAGGGAAAGGGGTTATTGGTGAGTGTACTAAAAAGGCCACAGCATGGTTAAACTGCAGAGCAAATGGTTTCTAAAAGAAACAGATTGTTAAGTGGATGCTCTGTTTTCTACAGAAAAATAGATCTACATGCTTTGACTTTAGACTTTTTTTAGAGGGCCTGTTTTGTTACTTGAATTCATGTGACTCGGAGAATTTTGAAATTCTCCGACATGGTGGAATTCTTGAATCCTCCCTTCTAATTGAGCATTTAGAAATTCAGCCAAAAAGCAAAAGGGCTGGAATTCTAGAAATTCAAAAGGTCATTTGAGACCACTTGGGCCTATTTGGTTAGAAGAATTCTGAGAATTCTTGTTTGGTAGAATTCTGAAAATTCCAAATACTACCCCACAAAGTAGAATTTCAAATGCTATGCTCAACCCCCCTCTAGCATTAGAAATGCTGGGATTTTGAGAATTCGTGAGGCTAAAAGTGCCTTTTCATGTGCGCTGGAACTCTGAATTTTTGTGTCAAGAGAGCATTAGGCATGCTCAAAGGACAAAAGTTGAAAGCTTGTAAGAAATTTTGATCAAACCTAATTCTCCTACATAAACATGGCATTTACAAATGCTAGGGGATAAGATGTCACATCATGTCCAAAAAACACAAGAAGGCGAATTCTTGTTGAAAATTCTAGTAAAGAGTCAAAAGTTCAAGCATGAATATCAAAGCCTTAGCCTCCTTTTCTGTAGTAACTACGAATGTGATTAACATACTTTTATGCATATTATTAATCTCATTTTTATTAAACAATCAATTTTATGATGGCATCAACTCTTGTGTGGGTGAAATTTAGGGATATGGCTGGACCAGCATTCATTTTGATTGGATTGACTTCTCAATAGGTGGGATCCATTGTGGAGTTCCACTCCTACGCAGGATTCTTGTGTGTCGGTCTCAAAGGATTCAAATTCTAGACTCATTCTATCACTCATGATCACATGAATTGTGAGGCCCCGCCTATTTATTTTCTATATATATATGTTATTTTATTTTCTTAGTGGTGTTTAGGCTTGGATTAGAAGATTAGAGGTCCTTGGTAGTATTTTGATCATTCCAACTCCAACCCACTTAAAATACTTAAAAGACCCATTTAAATATGCAAAAATTTTTCTTCGTTGAAACCATGCCAAAAGTATACTCATTGCGGAGCTTATTTTATTTCACGAACGATGGCGCTTACGGTGACTCAATCCGACCTTTGGTTCACAAGTTATGGCCAAAACAATTTTTAGCCCAACTATTAAATAAGAGGCAAATTTGTAAATATCTCAAAAATCCCATTTCTCTTAATTCCCTCACTTGTTTCCCTCTCCCAGGTGAGACTCTCTCTCTCTTTTATTTTATTCCTTTTATTCCCCCCTTTTTCCTTTCTTATTTATTCCCCTATTTCTTCATCTTTCTTTACCCTCATCTGTATTCCTCTCAACAGAGACGTTCCAGACTCATCTCCTCTCTACTCTTGATCTCTGTCCCCCCTCACCAAATAGGCAGCCACCATCAACGATCCGGACTCCACTTTTTCTGACGACCACGGCCACCACACTGTCATCCTTCCTTTCCTCTCCATTTCTCTTTACTTTTCTATTTTCCCCCTTTCCCCATTTTCTTCCTCCCTGTTGCTGCCGCCGGAATCCGTGCAGACCACCGTCGCCGGAGATTTCTCTTCTACCTTCATCTTCCTCCTCAAGCCTCCATCTTATCAAGGAACCCATTCTCTAAAGTTTTCTCTAAACCAAACAAGCCTTGGGTAAGATTTTCCTCCCTCATTAGATAGGTCATTGTAGTTTTGATATAATATAGATTTTGACATGTTCATTAGTTTCTCCTCGCTACATTGTAGGTTTGATTTGAGTGGGTATAGATTTGTGCGATTTGGACCTTGATTGAGTTTATTGGTGGGCTTTTCATTTTTTCATCAAAAGCAAATAGCATGTTTATAACTTCATATATGTAATTACCTTGATTGTGCTCTACATGTTGATAGATGGTTTAGAAAGAAACCCATCTCTAACTAAGCTTACGTCATACTTAGATGTATAGGTGGAAATCCGCTTTAATGGCCCTAAATGTATTAATGATAAGCAATTGCATACCAGTGTCTCTATTGATGAATGGTTTATGGTGAATGAAGTGGAGAGTGGATAATGATGATTGTGTTATATTGGAAATGAATGGGTATGATTGATGAGGACCTACAGGAGGTGAAGGCATGATTGATCATGCTTAGATACTTGTATGCAAGTTGGTAAAAGGATGGGAATTTAAGAAAGTATGAGAATATAATCCTCCATTCGGAGAAGAATTCCCAGATCGCTGCTAAGCGCACTTTACAATAAAACTAAGTAATTAGGAATAAAATGGATATTCTAAACCCAGACCTTGGACACCACTTGAATTATATCTAACCCCGACAATAGACCATAAAACATGCCCATGTGGATTCAGAGTGTGAGCTTTACCTTTTACCCACTTGTTGTAGCATAGTAGAGTATAGAAAAGGAGATGCGTACTAATAGATGGATGTTTAGATCTGGATAGAGCCCAACCATTATAACACCCAACGCGTACAACCCCTACAGGTTTGGAATGTTCATTATATGATAACTCAAAGTCCTCTATATCTTGAAATGTACAAATTAACCTAGGTTTGACTACTTTTATCATACGTTCTATTGATGGATGAAATGATATCAATCTTACATTGCTATTGTATTCTTACCCTTTTTCTCATAGATGTTTATAAGATGTTATTGTTCTTTCTCTCAATTATTTAAATGCATAAATGGTAATTTGACCTAGGGTACACTTAGAAATGACCAGAGAATATGAAATGGAGATGAAAGTAATGTCTGTGGCTGGGACAGCTATTCAATAGCTGTGTGTACATGAGAAATGATAGCATGGATGGAAATATGATGGCATAAATGAATACTATAATTATTGCATATGAGATCTTATACACGGATATTTTTGCTCACGCAAGGGGCCCGGCGAGATATAGACCTTGCATTATTAATTCAGTTCTAATGGCACTTACATCCACTCAGTTGATAGCTTAGCCTTGGGAGGCCAACCCTTGGTAGGAGCATACTTTATAGGCCCCATAGTTGGCTGAGATCCAACGGGATTGTTTTTATATAGCTGGATGCGCGATCCAATGGATACTACGGTATCAAACTTATACCGTGGATTCGGAATTTCTTTCTAAAAGTCTTATGGGATGGATATAGCTGGTTTATCATACCATGCAATAGACGTTTAGATGTGCCTCTTGTTTAGGTGATGGATGATATAAATGTTACTTAATTCAGTTGATTCTTATTTATCAATTCATGATAGTATTGCCTTTGATATTGTTAACATTGACTTCATTAATTATATCGTTTCCCTTATTCTATCTTGAAATATATATGATGTTATTTACATGCCGCGTTTGCCAAGTCCTACGTGACTTGACCATATTTGCTTTGGGTGTGTAGACTGTGAACCAGCTACCCTTACTTCGGAGGGAGAGGTGTTGGAGAAGGCCCTTGAGGTACCTCGACTAAACCAGTTTACGTGGACAGCAGTTAGTGAAGAAGTTTAGTTGAGCACTCGGAGATCATCGTCATCAATTGAGAGGTTGTTCTTCTGGATGATTTTCTTCTAGTTTTTATTAGTTGAGCAGTTTTGAGAAGTTTTATAATAAATTGTAGTAATTTTGGGATTACTTAAACTTTGTAGATAAGACTTATACTTCCAGTACTTTGTTGATTTGACCAATGTGACAAATACCATTTACTATAAGGGTCATAAATAATCAATTGCTTTTGCAGTTGTGCAAATGTTTCACTTATCCTCTTATAAAGATTGAATGTATGGAAAAGTTTTAGATTGGCCTTCAGTACAGATTAAAGATCCTGTTTGTATCATGCCCTAAGTTCGGATTTCCGCCTTATTCGGATAGCCTGGATTTGAGGGCGTTACATGAATTCTAGGTAGTGAATAAGGTATTCGAGAATATGGGGATGTTTCTATGGATAGGACTCTGCTCTCACCATGCCCCCATGTATCAATTCCCACGCTAACAGGCTAAGTAAAGAAAAAAGAAACAAAGACAAAAAGAAAAGGAAAGATCTTGCTTTATATGATTTGGAAGGCATATTTTTCTTTGGATGGCATATTTTTCTTTGGTTAGGACACAGTCACAGCATCAGATAGGGCTGGAACTAAAGAAATGGATAAAGGGAAAATTTGCCCCTCTTTTACTAAGGGAAGCATTTCATCCCTGAGCAAATAATGTTTTCAGTATTTGGAATTCACGGTTTTCATTATTATTATTTTTATGATTCAAGGTATTACTCGTTAGCACAGCCTTTTTATATGGGATGGAATAAAGTACGAAAAAAATGGAGGCAGAGAAAATTGGCATAAGTTGAACGTTCAAAGTGTTGTTTTCTCCACCCTTTTGCATCCAACTGTCCAGTAGGACTTCTCACAATAAGTGATGGTTTATAGAAGCAGTTTCGAAATGAAGGTCTAAATCTAAAGTATGACCATCACATTTCTTAGATTTGATTCATGGTAGTGGTGGGTGGGTGAACCTTTTCAGATCTTCACCTTGCATTCAAAAGAAACTAGTAAGGCATTGCTTAAAAAAAGATTACAAGAACTGAGTCCCAATTAAGCCAATGAACTCAGTCCCAAAAATTACATTAATGGGATCCCGATTGTTCGACAATTTCACACATCTGTAAACGGGACTGTCAGATTGGCTTGCACATCTCCATATCCAGCTATTTTAACACAGCATCCTAGACAAACCCATGTGACAAAATACATACGAGATTCAGCTTGCATAGTGGTTGCATATGCCTAGTATCATGCTTCAATTCATGTTTTCCATCTCGAATCAAGCCTTCAACAATATTGCTTGGAGATTGCTTCCAATTTGCCTCCAACAATCAACAGGTCATCCAATGACAAGTATATAACTGCTCCCACTACTTTGACCTAGTATCATCGCATCGTGAAATTTTCTTGTTAAGATTATTTGTTAACTTTTATCCTCATGATTTGTGCAGCACCAAATCCACAGATTACATGTAAAGCTTTTCCTTCTCTTCGTTGTGTAGGACTGTGGCCTTTACAGGTGCAGTTTCAGATCCTCACTACCAACCATTGCCCTTACGATTTATATGGATAAAATTTTATTTCCAGGGAGATTATCTCCACATAACCAAATCGTTCCATTTCTAAATCGTTGTTCCACCAATTGTGCCTAATTACCAATGTTTCATTGTTGTTTTGTTGCCAAGAACCCAATCGCACTTCGATCTTGAGATGGATCGAATAATTTTCATGCCCGGTTCTCATTACAATTAATCACCATGTTTCATAAATTAACAACGAATGATAGATTAAGATATTGCACAATTTCTACCAAATTGCTACACCAATCACCTGACCACATTGAATGTCATTAATCCTACAGGACTCCCAATAATCTGGGTTGTTCTTTGTAAAGTGGGCCCTGGCCAGGACTTATAATTACAACACTGCCAACGTTGAAACTCCCGCTTTCCATAACACCCCTCATCCTTAAGAGTTGTTGTGGTGCATCTCTAGGATTTGTAGGAGATCCACAAGGAAACACACATTTCGACCCCTCGTTATTATATGATATTCGTGATTGACCACATGATATCTTTTTAGATGATTCAATTTTTCCAACAAAAGAACAACTTTCTTCGTTTTTAATTGCAGTTGGTATTATACTTGTGGCCCACAATGGTTTGTGTACACACACATCCCCTTAATGTCATGGGTCAAATTTTAGGTTTGGCACCCAGATCATAGTTCATAAATGGGTCATTGAGCACAATTTGGAGTCATCTGATTCGATAGACATCATGCTATCAAATAATATCCCCCCTTATAGCATACAGCAGAAGATTTGTGTGGTTGACGTGGATCTGACATATCCAATAACGATGAATTTAAAATTTTCTAACCACACCATTTTTCTAGCTGGAGGGCGTATAGAATCAAATACACATGATAATCCTCCCCATGCACAATATTCTTTAAGTCGCTTTATGCTCCCTACTTAACGGATCTCATTCGTTAACTTTCTAGCCTTATTGGTTCATATTTTAGTAGCATACCACTCAAAACATTTTTACAATGCCTTAAGCTTATATGAAACTAGATAAATTTAAATGTATCTGCTAAAGTCACCAATTGGAGTAACACATCACTCCCACCCATTTAAATTTGGACATAAAAATAGTCAGCATATTCCAAAGTGTATGATATCACACAACTCTACACTTTTAGCTATTATTCAAAAAAGGTTACCCAGCCGTTTTCACTTAGACATGGTTTACATATACCATGGTCTGGTAAAAGTATCATCACAACCGGTCTATTTATTCTATCTTTGTTGATGTGTTCTATTTTCATTGACATAGGTGTGCCAAACCACACATCCAACACATACAAAATAATTAAAAGCTAGAAGATTTATACATTATATGCTCGACCAAGCAAGTACATGCCATCTCTAAAATTTATGAAAACGCAACAATCTCCCATGCATGCAAATCACAACTATATTGCCTCATAATAGGTTTTCTTAAGTTGTTCTATTATCAGTTGATCCATGGAACTAACTCATCTTAGAGTGGGAATTATTTAAGCATCTGTCAAATATAAGGTTTTTCAGAGTCTAATGGAACCAGACTCGTGTCATTTACGAAACACATCGCAATTTGTTCCATATTTTTAGAGCTCACAATTTTATGAATTAAAAAACTTCAATTCATATCCTGGAGGCTACATGGAAAACCACAAATCTATCCACCAGTTCCATTATTTCTCGCCTATCAGATGCACCGTTATATGAATAAAACCTTTGTATCCTGATTAACGAGGTTGTCTTTCTGGTTACAGTCTCTTGTCCTTCTGACTTAAAATTTTATGGTTCTTTGCCCCAAACTTCGTTTAAAAAAAAATTAAAAATTCAAGAGGCTTCGGACTTAAGAAACATAGCCCCGCTGAAGTGGAAGACCTTGACAAGAGGCATGGAATATGGAACACATCAATCAATTAGTATTCCCCACCGTGGTCAACACATTTATAAGCAACCCCATCAACCCATCAGTTAATCAAGGATCCATTAGGCAATTAATAGTACATGCATGCATCATAGATTATTTTCTACATAGATCTAGTGGTTTTTACTAAAAAAAATTTCCACTAACCAGAGCACTTGTCTCTTGTGCCGTTGGATTGTGCACATATTATTATGATCAAATCCTACTCCCCTTGATCTACACATTATAAATTTAGTGGATCAATTACTGTAACCCCACTGCACATAGTAACCTCAAGTTACCATTAGATTGTGCTGCAGTGGTCATAAGGTTTTATCAAAAAAAAAAAAAAAAACATGTTGAACCTCACCACAACAAATCAACGCAGAAACCCAATAATGCGGCACCCATTTGATATCTTCGCATGGACAAGTTTTTCCCATTATAAGATATCCCTCTTGGCAAGATTATGTAGTGTAGATTTTATATAACGCATATCCAACATTAAATAACAAGAAAGTCTAGATATCAATAACTGTATTAGCTAATAAAGAAATCCCGACCATTGAATTGTTAATCTTCCACTGCCTCTATATAGATTTCATCACCAAGAGTCCGTAAGTGCAAACAGATCGCCCATCGGAGCCCAGATGACTTTTATATTACCCAACGAAGACCATTGAAGGAGAAGGACCATGTATTGCTGATCTGATGCTTTTACTGCATGGTGCTCGTAACCATGAATCTACTAAATTAAATCGTGTATCGATCGGAGTCCGGATGCGGTAGATGTCGGTGAAAATTTCTGGCTTGAACTTAGACTTGGAGGGGCCTGAAAGCATCACCATCTATGTCAGCAGCACGTCAAGCCTACGTAAGCCGCTCTGTATGTATCTACATATCTCCCCCTTTTTCTTCATAATTAATAAACATAAGGATTAGTATGCAACATATCTATCAACTTTGCTTTAATAGCTTCCCCTTAATTGTGGCTTCTCCTAAATGTCATCTTCTTTTCAGCACTTCGTATGGGAGCTTAATCTTGCTCTTCAAGGGCCAGTAGATTTTGACCCACACTCGCGTATTTTGAGCATTCCATACATTGTGAACCAATTTAGGAGACAAGTCAGATTTCTTAACTCACATGACTCTGGTCTTGACCTTCGGTGGAGACTAGAGACAAAATCTTCTTTTCATTGCCTATTTTTTGGTAAACCATTCAACTTGTTGCAGTGGAGTTGAATACCGAAATGGTGATAGTGGGTGTGAATGCAAGATGTAACATATTCTTCATTGAATAACTCCCAACATGATTGACTCGTGCAATATGCGGAGTAATGGACGCGCATTAAAAAGGAAAACAATACTTTTAAAAAAGAGAGTTTTACCTTTAGTTTTCGAATTTGATGCAACATGATCATAACCAGGGCCTTTTTTGTCACCTAGCAACTTTTGACTGCGCAACATGTGTTTGAGTTTCTTTAAGGCAGTATTCATCTTGTCTAGCGATGCCTTGGTGGCAGTCAACTTTGACATGATCATATTGTTTTTACAAATCAAATCAGTTTTCTCAGCCTAATATGTTTGCAACTTTGTCTTCAAGGTATCTATCTGTTGTTCGAGTTTCTCGAAGTCATCATATAATGAATCATATTTTTTACTTACATTAGTCAATGTATCAACCAAGAGACATACCTTAGCAAATGTCTTTTCCAATTCTTCCTTGAGATAGGAAATTTGATCTTCTGTAGCTTTCCACTTGACTGTTATCTTCTTGTTAAACTTGATCAGCTTTATATAATCTTAAAACACAGATTGGTATTTTTCCTCCTAATCTAGTTTAGTATCGAACACGTTATCATTATTATCATCAGAATCATTGTCAGTTGAACCCTATAAAGATCTAGCCATGAAAGCTACAAATTTGGAATTGGTAGTGTTAGGAACAGCAGTTTCAATATCTTTATCATCCAAACCATCATCCCAATTTGCATTGAGAACTTTACTATATCTCTTTAACTTTCAATTTTGCACACTGAGAAGCAATATGCTCAAATCCTTTGCATTGAAAGCATTGAATAAATTTAAAGTTTTTCTTTATATACTTCTTTTTAGATTTGTGAATAACCAAGATAGATTTTTTTTATCTTTCAGAATTGATGGCTTGGTGTTGGATGTGTCTTCTTAATTGAAATCCATTCTAGAAATCTTAATAGATATACACATTAAATTTGTGCAACTCGCTCTGTTACTAATTGAAAATTCATCTGATTTCTAGATTACAGTTCGATTTATATATGCAACGGAAGAATAAATGAAACCAAGTGCTATGAATGAACAGTTGTAAGAAATACTCACAATCCCTCTCCCGTCTACACAACCTAAGGAGTGTAGTTTCTTGCCAACTCTGCATCGCTTACTGTTTACTCCGCTTTAATCCCCCACCTTGACTCGGCAAGGTGCACGATCTTTTATTAAAGAAGATAACCTTCTACAAAGATGTAAAAGTTACAGCCTGTAGAACTCAACTCAACAAAATCTCTCTCTAATGGATGCTCTAGAAAAAAAGTGTGATCTCTAATGGGTATTCTCAACTCAGAATAAGAGATCTGATATTTTAGTGTTGAGAGAGAACCATTATTTATAATCCACAACTCGTGTCTCATAGGTATGGTTTGTGTAAAATACAAAATAGACTTGGCACAAAAAGGAAATAATTCTGAATAAGGTCGTGGGTTTTTCTTTGTCATCCGCTCAAGCTCCAGTGCGCATTCGCTCAAGCGCGTGAATAAAACATCTAGTTATTTTAATTAAGCGTAACTTCTGTCAAATTGGCTTGAGTACATAAAGCAATAACTTGAGCTTAATAATTTGGATTCACCCGCTTGAGCACATGTGAGCATCTGCCCGGGCACGTCACTCTATTTCTTATCCGGAATTTCTTCAAACAGCTCTTCAAGTGGCAAACCCAATCTATTTAAATATATATATATATAAAATTACAACTAAATAAACCTATAATTTTGTCCAATTCCTAAATTATCGAAACACTCCTAATCCTCACATCCCCCGTTATATTCTTCAATTATTTGGTGGTAAGTTTTGCGCCAGTTCGAATGTCCAACAAAGAACCGTGACCTAAAGCTACTTTAAATGCACAGACAATTCAATGGTAAAAAATTATTGCACGAAATGGTGTGACCTAAAGCTTCTTCAAATGCACAAACAATCCAATAGGAATGTTTGTTAGCTTTTTGGAGAGGGGATAACCATTACCATAGATAAAAACAGGAAGCATTAGTTACCGGGTGTTCTCCTGCTTTCCCTCCTCACCTGCTTCCACCTGCCTCGTCCCTTCAGCTGCTTCAACAGTTTCTGATCCATGTGTCCTCACGTTTCACTTAGATGCCATGTCGAGGGTTCCAGTGGGAACATGAGTCATCCTTTCTTCTCTCTTCATTCTTTCTGTCTTGTCGACTCTTCCTTCGAAATGGGTGTGCTTGAAAAGAACGGCAAGGTAAGGAAATGATTGAGAACATCATCCGAGGCCTCTCAAGTCCCAATGGAAAATGGATAGAGAGCTTCGACTAGGTTGATTTTGAGGGTGGAAATGGAGAATCCGAATGAGGGTATGGGATTTAATGGAGTCTGAGAACATCGCCCAATCACCAAATAAGTAATTTCGTTGTGCTGCTTCTACCGCCAACATGGTTTCAATCTATCTCTTTCTCATAACTGTTCTTTCTTTGAAAGGTAAATTATTCTCATACCTGTGCTTTTCCTTTCCAATATCGTCGTCGTCTTCTTGTTATCACTGTTTCGTGGGAGATGGGGTCTTTTTCTGTTTGCCCAAAATTTGTGTTCTTCCCTTTCAATGTCTCTTGCGACTCCTCTGTGACAAGTTGGTGATTTGGGCGCGTGGGTTCCTTATTTGTTTATTTTGGGCTCGTGAAGTTAAGTGGATTCGAAGCGTTTCAGTCTGAGAATGCGTGAAGGTTAATCCGGATTCGCCCCATAAACAAGTTCACTTTTTGACACTTTCAGGTTTGTTATTTTGTCATTTTAACTCATGACCACCACTTGTTTCATGGATTTCCATGGTTACATAGTGATTAGGAATGTAGTTGTATGTGAAAAGGGATCAAGTCGTGGGTTGTGGGATTTTATCTTCAATTTGTTTCTGCTATAAAATTTATTATAATGGCATGATGATAGCCTCTTTTGACTGATTTAACCAATCACCTGTGAAATTACTGTCTTAAGGTAATCATTTTCGTTGATGATCACTTATTTTGTGGTCTCTTTCTCTGAGAAAAAATTGGCAAGCATAAATCGGCTGTCTACTTAGCAAGAAGTATAGTGTTGTATGTATTCTATTCTTGCCTTGTTGAATAGGCTTGTAAAAGTAAATGATTTTGTTCGATTAATGTCCTGTGTTAGCCTGGGACTTACTTTTTTGGTCTCGGAGTATTTTGGTAATTGTATTGAGTTTCTTAAAGCATACAAAAGAGGAAGTTATATATTCTGATTTTGAACTTGTAAAACCTAACTCTGAAATGAGATTGAGAATTTCTCTATCCATAAATGTAGGCACGTCACCATACCATGTAAATCTCTCATGTGATTTCCTATCTATATTGGCTTGTGTGGTTTGTAAAAGAGAGCAAAGAGTAGATTAGAGACGGGACAAGATTTAAGCTTTCAAATGAAGACTAGGGTATAGAGAAATTTTTAAGTTGCACATTTCTTCTCTTTTATATAAAGGTATAGATATTGAATGAGTGATTCTTTATCCTGTTCTTATTCTTGTATAAATTGAGCCTTCTCTTAGTAAGTAGTCTGTGTTACCTTTCGAAAAAAAAAAAAGGGTTCTCATAATGTTTTTGTCTAGTTGACCAATTCTGTTGATGAAAATTACTTGATGATGATGTTACTTTTGGACTTTGTTGGGCTTCAGGGCATCTATTTCGATATTAAGATGTGATATATTGGCATCAATTTGTTTGGTTTTTGAAATTTTAAAGTGGAGAAGACTTAGGTCTTGTCTGCATTATTATGGGTATAGCTCTAAGTCATATATTTTCTTTTGTCACCACATTTTGGGAGGAATTCATGTTGGATGCATTTGGACATTGAGAAAGCAGGTTTCTGAGCTTCAGATTGGGAATACTGAAGATTCATTTGTAGGTTTGCTATGAATTCCTATTACAAGTAGCGATCTGTTCATTTTTTGTTGTTGTTGTTGTTGTTGTTGTTGTTATTGTTATTATGGTTTTCTCCAACTATTGGTAGCAAGTTTGTTTTTCCCCCCTACTGAGCCTAAAGAGGTTTAATCCCTTATAAGTGGTTTCCATTGTAGAAGCCATGTAGGTATGTCTCAATGATGGATATACAGATTTCTATTAGCTTGCTTGGCAAGAGTATCAGTGGAATCAAGTATGGGCTTTGTTAGGGTAGTATATATCGCATTAATAACTATCGCATTTCTGTTTCTCCCACTTATGCTTGACAAGGCCTAATTGTATTAGCCCTATTATTTTTTTTCTTCAATGTTGGTTACTGCTTTTCAATGTTTGTTTTCTTCTTATGAGAGAGAAGTCATATAAGCAAGATCTATTTGAGTTTGTATTATTTGGATTTCTTTCACCGGCCTATGTGCTACATTAATCCCCAATGGCAGACACACTTCTACTTTTATGGAAACAAAGCAATGCTGGATTCATAGCAGACATGCTTGGATTTTGGAAGAATTCTTTGATCATATCATCATGCGAATGAAGATTAGGAAAAAGGAGATACTCAGTTTTGGGATTTTAGCGCAAGGTGAGTGTCTGTAATTGCATGAGATTTAATTTCTGAAATTTGTGATGGTGTTATCTCTGGTGATTTCTCTAGAATGAATTTTCTTCTCTTTTATTCCTAATAGTTGAGGCACCTTGACATCTCGATTGCAGCTCCTACCAGTTTCTGTTGTCAATTAAATGGATTCAGCTCTTACCAGTTCAGGCACTTCCTGTTCTTAGTCTAGACACGGTTGTATCCTCTATTGATGGCATGTCCTATGATCATGAAATGTGACATGATGGCTTTACAATTCATCTTCAGTAATAATTGATTAAAATTTGTTTGTTTTTGTTCATCTTTAGTAATAATTAATAACTGATTGAAGTTTGATTCCATGAAAAAAAATGTTCTCTTAGAGTACATAGTTTTCGGGTTGTTTGTATCATATACAGTAATGTATCGTAACCTAAAAGCAAGTTGAACCATGGTTTATATAGAACAAACTAAGCCGTTTATTTTGAATGCCTTTCATGAGATAGTTATAGTCATCAAATGAAGTTGCATATAGCTAAAGTGGGCCTCACAACTCACCGACGGTTGATTTGATGATTCTCTTTTTTCTATACACCCAATGGTTTCTTATTCATGTCCTTTTAAAAGGTTAACCATTTAAATTGATGGTTTTTGGATTTGTTCATATTTTTGGAGATTGACAATGGAGCTCTACCCCAACAAATATCAAAGAAGACACTGAGATTAACTTCTATTGTGATTTGTCTTTTATTTGGAGTTTATAAAGCAACATGCTCCTTTTTTGTTCTTGTTTCTTGGAGAAGAGGGTACAAATACAATGCTTTGATCCACTATCCTTTTTTTATCTTGGGAAAGGAAACAAAACTGCAAGATAGGTGAATATTCAGTTTGATTTCCTGTTGTAGGTGGCAGTTGATAAGGATTTACTACTATCGCCAGTCATTGGGTACTAGAAAGAAACTCCTTTTTTGACTGTTATAATATTCTGCACATATTCATAAACCAGAGAAGAATAATCATTAAAAAATATTAGAGAGATGTAGAGATTAAATTATAACAAATTTAGATGCATTAGTGGTGCCTCTAAAGCAAGCACTGACCATGCAAAAGTCAATTATCATAACACAAGAGAGGTCTAGAGAGGTTTTCTGCTAGATTTGAATATTATTAAATTCAGTATCAGCAGATAAATGAATTGTAATCATTAGCCTTAATTTAAGACTCTAAACCAAAAGCTACCTTGTGGGGGCAGTTACCCATATTCATACTAAATTTTATACTAAATTTCTAGAATTTATTACAAAATAGGTCTCTTTTATAAAAGACCAAAGAGTAACACGTCTTTGTTCTTTGTAATTCAAACCGAATAAAGGTAGAGCTTCTAAAATACCAAGAAAGTTCTCTTGGTTCCTTTGCAAACCTTACCTATTTTCTTCTCTCCATAAAAGCTTCAGATTATTTCCTTGAGCGAATTAGCTCGTGTAAACTACTCCTAGACCAACTTAAGAAGGAAGTCATCGTATCTTGGGACATGACTCTCCATCCTGGACAAGCTGGAGGGCCAAGTCCACCTAAAGACACCAGACTAAGACATGCTTCCTTTGCTACCAACATATGCACATTTTCCATCTTTCCTTTTTACAGATTTAATTTCATTTGATTTGCTTACTGCAGTAAATCCAACAGATAAAAATATCAACTAGTGGAGAAACCTGCCAAACAAAATGTCCCTCCTTCAATGAAAAATGATTGCCTAATTTCAGCCTGTAATTTACTGAAAATCCCTAACAAATTACTAAGTTGTGCTCTAGATGTCAAACTTATTTAGTTAATATTTGAATGATCATAATAGAGTCATAATTTTAATGCTCGAATGCATGTATGACAGAAATATTAATGCAGAAATGCATACATGAAGAGAATATTTCATTTTCTCATTCTTGATTTTAGTCATTCTTTACACTCCTATCCTTCTCATCTCATTTCATCCCCACTTAAGCACTAATAACCATAGCTAATAATCATCTACACCTTGTGTTGGAATACAAAACAGATGACCTGTACCAATGAAAGTGATCATTCTCATTAAAAAAACAGAACTAGGTTCCCCACATTAAAGGATAACAAAAGAGCCAATAGGATTATTGCAACAAAAAGAAGAAGAAGAAGAAAAGAAAAAAAAAAAAACCCAGCATCCTTGTGGCTAAAATTAATCCTCCTTTGCTGACATTATCACAAAATAGAGTTTTCATTCTTCAATGGAAAATCTTCCTCTTAACTTCCCAGGGATGCTCTATGTCGCTCCAACACCAAGAAAATCAAAGAAAGGCAAGTTGATTTCTCTCCTATAATCTGTTCCTCCATGGACATGGAGACTGAGAGCTTGCTTTTGTTGGCTAAGGATTCTGATGCTAAAATTTTAGAATTGGAGTATAGAAGATTTGCTTGATCAACAATCATCAAGGTCACAGTTGAGTCAGCCTGAGATACACTGTTGTTGTTGTTGTTGTTTTTTTTTCCATTGCAGGAGAGAAGATAACCTTTAAATCTATGTTCTCGTCTTTCCTTTTGACTGCCAAGTGCTTGCTTGAATGTGTCTAGAAATTCCAAGTGGTTGGAATATTTTGGTGGAACAAATGGGTTTCCTTTTCTCTGTGTGCTTAGAGCTGCCACATGGGGCAAGAGGCACATTTGAAATCTGTAGAATGCTTATTGGGTCAGTGGGTTTTGCTTTGCATTCAAGAGTGTTCTGTGAAACTTCCAAATTCCCGATGCTATATTTCCTATTGGGTGAAATGGGCTTGTGAAATTTTTGTGAAATTTTTATGAATAAATGGGTCACAATCAGATGAATAAAATTATGAAAATTCTTAGTCAAAGATTTCTTTTGTTGTTTTTTTTTTGGGGTTTTGCTTTGCATCATAGATGAAAATAGCAGCCGCTACGTAGCGTAACGGCCGCTATAGCGGACGTAGCAGCCGCGACCACTACGCTAAATTGAAGATAGCGCCGCTATCTTCCGTAGCGGCTGCTACGGGGCCGCTACAAGACCACTATAGTCAGCTACGGGACCGTTATGACTGCTACGGGGCCGCTATAGAGTGTAAATGATGACTGCTTTTCAAAAAAAAAATGAAATACATATTAAAGCATATTTTTTTTATTTTTTCTTTTCAAATAATATTTTTACTCAACTTTTCTACCCTTTTTCTATATTTGAAAAAACACCAAAACACATAGAATCCCCCTTGTATCACCAAAACACATAGAATTCCCCTTGTATCCTTAAAAGAACACCAAAGTACGTAGGATCTCGCTGAATTGAAGTTGATGCAGAGAGTTCCTCTCAAGTGGAGTGTTTTTATGGAGCTATTAATTATTATGTCATTCCACATTTGTTGTATTGACTGTTCACTATTTAGTGTTTACTATTGCACTCCTAAGTTCCAACATTTAAATCTTGAGTCTTGACTTCAAGTTCAATACATTATTTATTTTGTTGATATTACTTCATCACAGTTTTTTTTTAATAAGCCTTTCATTAGTTAAGTTAACATAACAACATGAATACATGTAAAAAAAATGATCATTACTATTATTTTCTAATAATACAGCGATACAGGACCTTATGCAATGAGGAGACTGCTACACCCCTTTATCTTAATTACTTTTGCAAAAAAATCATATATTCTAACATTTTCTAATATTTAGGATTTTCTGAAATTTTTTATGATTTTTTCAAATCACACTGCTACGCCGCTACATAGCGCCCGCTACGTAGCGTTTCGACGGCTAGCTGCTACGCCCGCCGCTACCGTTATTTTCATCCTTGCTTTGCATTCATGAGTCTTCTATGAAACTTCCAAATTCCCATTTTGGAGTTTGAAGGGGAAGTAGATGTTATCAGATTTGATTTTGGTACATTTTCATGCATTGATTGGGGATTTCTATAGTATAAATGTTTATATATAGCTCTATGTCCTGTCACTTCTTCAAGTAGATAGATAGGGTGAACTGGTGAAGAAAGAATGGACAAATATTATCATTATTTCCCCTGTTTGTGAATTTTGGTTTTGATTTTTTCTTTTTCTAATGAATTGAAGAAGGTAGTCTCATTTTCTGGTTGTTTTTATTGGTTCAATTCTATCATTAAGAGCTTCAAAAAATAACATATTTCCTACTTTGTATCTACTGTAGATGAAGAACTGTATTCCTGATACTAATTTGTTATTTATGAAGTTTAAGGCTTGAAAGTGATTCTGATAAAATGGTATCAAAGAAAATTCATCTATGGCATTGGCAAAAACTCTCCCTGGCTACTGATCACAACATTATAAAAAAAAACCTAAAGGTTGGAGTCCTTTAGTTGTCATTAGCCATGAAAATACTCTCTCTCTCTCTCTCTCTTTCTCTCTCTCTCTTTCTCTCGATTGGTCCCTTGCATGATGCATCTATAGGTTATAACTGGATCTTTACACCCAAAATGTAACTAGAACTTCAACTTACTTATACACGCCAAGTATTGCCTATAGTTTTATAAAAACTGTCCCATGTTTACTTTTTGCCAGACAATGTTTTGTGTAAAAACATGGATAACAATTACTCTTATTTTTGTGGTCTATAATAGGCAGAAATACCAAAGCTAGCTGAATCTCATTCAGACTGATCTAAAAAAAACCCACAAAAACATACGTTCAAATAGCAACTTGAATGTTCATAGGGTGTCTTCCCAACCTGGCATCCGATACAGCAAAAACTATTGTAACATGAACTGATATGTAGCAGTCGGAACACATAACAACTACACTTTTTCATTTGATAATTTCCTTTTATTACTTGTCATTGTGGAACATAAGTTATGAAGATTTCGATAGGTATTCTCTCGATAAAATTATGTAATATTTTGGTGTGGTGTTGATGTTGTTAAATAAATTCTTAACCTTGCAGCTCCAAAAGGGTTGTTTCTTTGCATCTCCAAAAGGGTTGTTAAATGCATTCTTAACATTCTTATTCTTGATAGCATTTGTTTCTTTCTTCCTAGACCATGTTCTTTAGCCCATATTCTACATTAAAAAAAAAAAAAGAGATCAGATTCTACATATCTCCATGATTACTATAGTTGGGCTGATAATGTGGTGGACATATGGTTTGCCCGTGTAGTGTGTTCTTATACAATGTAGAATTGTTGTCCCCAATGAATGCCCATCTTTTCATTCTCATCAAATATTTTCCATGTATTCATTTTGATTTCCATACTTCATTTTTTATTTACTTTTAATAAGGCAAGCATCTCATCTTAAATGATTCAATAATCCTCTTCCATACCCATCTGTCCTTAATGTCCCATGTAAGACAAACTCATTTATGGTCTTAAATTATATTCTTTTTTTTTCTTAATGAAGTTTTGGATTTTTTTTTTACATGGAGATTTGGCTTTGAATTCATAATTTTGGTTTTAATGGGCTCTAAGAAATGCTAGTGCAAGGTTTTTCTTTCATTTTAAGATGTGGCTTCTTAGACATGTCTGGTTTGATGTGGTTTCAACCTATTAAAGGGGTAAAATTTTGACATATTAGATTGAAAATAATTTGGCAAACATCCAATTTTGCTCTTATTGAGAAATTGTCGCTTGCTCGTGTTGTGGCATTTTTTTGTATGCAATTTTTTTGAATGAGTTTCTTTTTGCAGTCTTTTAATTTAAAAAAGGGTATTCAAATCCATGTTTCAAAGGTCTTCCAATCCAATATCTCTATCAAATGGGGAATTTTTTGAGCTTGACTTGATAGGGAAAATTTTTGAAGAAGGAGCTGTTGTATTTGCTGAAAGGTATGATATTTGTTGAAAATTATTTTGATCAAGCAAGTTTGATGTTATGCATACTATAATTTTTCTTTCCCTTCTGTTTATTTGATTTAGTCATTTTGAGATTAGCATCTTCTATTTCACTAACTGATCTTTGGTAGAATGCAAGCAATAAGCATCTTATAATGTATTATTGTAATTGAAGCACATTGTTATTTGATCACAATAGAATAAAAGTTCTATTTTATTCATTAATAAACTCATACATACATAGTAAGAACCAGGCACTATATGTTTAGTCTTTTTTGCTGATAGTAAACAGGTCAATACAACACTGAGCTTCGCACTAACACCTACGTGCAACGCATGTACCTCTCATTAGTATTTCCAAATAGCAATGTTTATGATTGTTTCAGGAGAAAAAGAAGCTGAAAAAGAAGCATAATCATGTGGAAGAAGGAATTCCATTCATCCTTGTCTTTTTTACTTTTGGCATGGGGTGGCTTGTTTCAGACTTTAACTTGATGTGATCCACTACTGAATAAAGCTCCTTTGTTGGCTTTGATATGTTGAATGTATCTAGTCACTTTATTTCTTGAGGATTTTACTGGTAAAAACCCTTTAGGTGGCCCCTAAACTTGAAAAAGCCCCTTAGTATTTTAGCTTCCAAAGTGGTCCTACTTTAGTTTTTTTATGCATTTAAAAAGTAGTGTCGAATTCGACACTTGGTTTTACACTAGTGTCGAAATCAACGCAGATCTGTTTTTCTGTAATGTTGATGAAGCCCTCTAGGTATCAAAGTTTCCAATTGAGGACTTTTTCTTTTGGTTGAGATCCAACGGTCCAATCCTTAAGGTGAACCACTCATAGGGTTGCCCATCAGTGCCCTATATGATGTGGGGATCTGATCCTTGATCGGGTGGGCCACATGGATCCATCACTGATTTGGAAAAAACCCAAAATTTTTTTTCTTTGGGTATCAAATTTGACACTTTGCAATAGGGATGAGGAAGATCTCTGCAATAGGGACAAGGAAGAAGCTCCCAGCCTTCTTCCTTTGCAGCGATGGATGGCGGACCGGCGGCGGCGATGGACCCATCACTTCTCAGGCATCCTTGCGCACTCCACTGTCAAGTCTAGTATCGCTCCTTTGTCCACTACCACCTTCTCAAGCATCCTTGCGCACTGCAACGATGGACGCCCGCTTGAGCCCATTGGCCGTAGTTCAATTGGCAGCGAGCACGATCTAGCTGTGGATGGCGGCGAGGTTGAAGAGCACGTCGGCCTTCTCAAGTGGATTTTCTGCAGTGATGCCTTTCTTGCTAGGCTTGAAGGCATCGTGCCACATGAAGGAGACGGCGCTGATATGATCGCACTTGGTGGAGAAAGGGAAGCGGGATTCCATGGTGTGGAGGACATGGAAGTAGGACTAAAGGAGGTCGTAGTGGGCCTCTCAGCTAATGGAGATGAGCTTGTCTGGGTGGAGTTGGAGGGCGAGCTTCTTCCTTGTCCCTTTTGCAGAGTATCGAATTTGATACTCAAAGAAAAAATTGGGTTTTTTTCAAATTAGTTATAGGTCCATGTAGCCCACTCGATCAAGGATCAGGTCCCCACATCATGTAGGATACTGATGGGCAACCCTGTGAGTAGGTCCCCTTAAGGATTGAACCGTTGAATCTCAACCAAAAGAAAAAGTCCCCAATTGAAAACTTCGATAACTAGGGGGCTTCATCCACGTTAAAGAAAAATAGATCTGTGTTGAATTTGACACTGGTATAAAAAACCTAGCTTCGAAACTGTTTTTTAGATGCATAAGAAAACCAAAAAATGGTCCCATGGGAACACTTTAGAAGCTAAGATATGAAGGGGCTTTTTTAGGTTCAGGGGCCATCTAAAAGGGTTTTTACCAGTAAAATCCTCTTATTTCTTTCTTAATAAATTTTTTCTTTGTAAGGTCTTTGATCCAATGTGACCTTCTTCCTGTGTGGCACCGCTAAACCCACACAACCTGAATTGAGATTCTATGATGGGGTTCGCCCACGGTCACCTTGGGGCAAACACTCGGATCCGGACTTGACCATAGGCACCCATACGTTGCTAGCTATGCAATGACAATCGAAGGCCACCAGTTTGTGTTTTTCATAAGGAATGCATGGGAGTTGCTAAAAGCTTGGTTATATCAAAGGACCATCAATATCTTAACTAGAAATGATTGTTCACCATTTCCATATTAGAAATTAAATTATATGATGCGTTTAAATATTTATCAAGAAAATAATGCAAATGTCAGAAGTGGGAAATGTAATGGATGTGTAGAAGTTAAATATTCTTTTCGATAAATTATATTTGTTTTTGTTTTCATGGTGTAAAATAATTTGAAGCTTTGTTTTCATGGTGTAAAATAATTTGAATCTTACTTCATTTCTATTACTTTCTACGAGTAAAGAGAGGAGTGAGAAGATAGGAGGGAGGGGAAGGACTTAGGTTTGTTTGGATGTTGCCAAGTTTTCCTCTTCTGCGAGAGTACTTTCTTTTAGGGGGAGGTTGGAACTCTACTTCCCCTTCTGCGCGGAAAACAAGCTAAAAAGGGGGTTTTTCGCTTCTTTCCTTCTTTGCACCAAACTGCAAAAATCCGACACTCTGTCGAGAGTTGTTTTCAGCAGAAAACCGGGCGGCGGGCACAAACAACCCCTAATGACTAATGAGAGGCGGAAGCAATCTTTTGGAGGTTGGGCTTTTCCCATTTTTGTGACAAACAAAATGTAGGAAAAGTTTTTTTTTTTACTTTACCTCTTGAAATATTGAAAAAATATATATCTTCTAAAATCATTAAATTTGATGGTTGTGGATGAAGGGTTAAGATGGTCCAATGGAGTTAAAATTTTGCGCACATAAAGGTCTCATTAAGGTCTTTGGATTCCTCACCTCACTATGATTCAGGTGTTCTCCAGTGGGCCACTTCTGCAGCTGTGAAAACTAAAGGATGATATATTTTCCTCCAATGGTGAATCTTGACGGGATGTGGGTCCAATGGCGCTGATTGCTCACATCACAGGTATGATTTCTCATGCCTGAATGTACCTGTGCCACTTTATTGTTAGTATCATTTCTCTGAACGGTTCTTGTGTTCATTGTGCATTGGCAGAGTCAGATCTTTTTAATTTATTAAGGGATTCACTGCTTCTTTAGACCATGATAGTAAATTAAGATGTAATCATTTGTCATCAACTGGACTGTTTTCCTTTGATTTCCTGGATATGGGATAAATTGGTCCTCCATGGATGATCCATTATGTTAATCTTGTGTTATAGAGACTATAGATCAAAAGACTTTCTCTTACAATATAAGTACAAAGGATGTGGCTGTAAAGGTGTCAATTGAGAGTTTCTATATTGTTCTCTGTTGAGAATAGAGTCATAACAATAAAAATATTGCTATGTTATAGAGAATATAAATTGTCAAATGAAATAATTGCTTGCTCCTACAAATGAACATGTTATCTGCACATGTTTTATTAACCAAAGCTTCTTATGAAGTGCCCAGTGTTGATGGCAGTTTCTAACTCTATTCAATCAGATGGCTTGACCAATAAAAAAAATATTCTAGCTCGCCAAAATAGCCAATGGGAAATATTGGTTATTGGTTGTCTTAATAGAACGGAATAGAGAAATAGAATTCATGTAGCTGACCCTAACATGATTGGGATAAGGCTTTGATGATGATGATGATGGTGGTTGTCTTGTGATGAACCTACTGTTTGTAGACACCAATCTTGAACCTTTGATCTTAGGAGTAGCTTTGAGGAGATAATGATGGAGATCATAGCGAAGATGTGTCCTCTCATAGCGAAGATGTGTCCTCTCCTCTTGTTTTTTTTTTTTCCTCTTTGATTGAAAAAATAATTGTTTGTTTTTATTTGACATTATTTACTGGATCTATTTTGAAATATTATAAAGTACTGCAATCTTGGGTTTGCCAGTTTCACAAACAGTCTGTTGCATTTCATTGTTGAGTGTACTATAATGAAGAACTGAACTGAAACTATGGCAGTAGATTAGCATAGAACAAAGAAAGATGTTAAAGCGTCTGAGAGAATAAGCAATGAATTATTTTGATGTGTCTGTAATGTATCCATATCTACATTTGATAGTTCCAATTTCTCAGCACGAGTGGATCCACATTCTGGCTCAGTTGTTGCTACTCCAGTGGGAGCCAATCATTTTTTTCCTTGCAAAGTTCAAGAGCTTCTACCGCCTATTGCCTTTTTTTATCACTGCAACCATAACAAGGTTGGTGTTTTTGAAATAAACTGATTTCCTTTTTGCCTCTCGTTTTAACAGCTTCAATGCAGCAGGTCCACCTGTCTAGATCAACTTTTAAATGCATTGGGCTAAGCAGAACTTGTTTGAATCCATTTTCCAAATGTATAAAAGCTTTCATTTTTCTAATCTTTTGGGATTGTTATTGATCTTTATTTCATTATCATGCTGATAAGCTCACTGCTTAATAATGAAGATTTCAATCTGACCATCAAAGCACTAGCAAGGGCACCAGTCAGATGCATACAAACTGTGAATAAGAAATTATTTCAGGTTCCAGTCTAGGATATGGGAACTTTCACTCTGCATTTGTGCCTAAATTGATGGGTTTAGTGACATAAGAAATTTTGTATGGAAATTCAATAAGGATGGTGTGGAATTCAAGATCAAGCTTTAACTCTGAGGACTGATGTCAGCCTGTCATCAGTGTGCTTGCTGTCTAACAAGGTAGTATGTCAGAACAGAATAAAGTATGGGGGTCTCCTGCTGCTTCATTTTGAAATTTCTTGATAATCATGTGTTCTTCATGTAGATGACAATTGTTGTTTAGGCAACTAATGTAGGCAGATAATATTTGTCAGTCTCTGTTTTTGGCCTGTATGACATAAACACACCCCTGATAGTTTGTGACAAAAGGGGTATGTATGACTTTGAATTAATTAGTTCATCAGAATCTTCCAAGACTATAAACATCTGTTTTTATTCCTATGCATGAGAGGCACATTATTTATTAACAGCTTGGAGGCAAGCTAGCCTAGAAGGCCCAAGCAAATTGTGCGACTTTGCAGGGTGCATTGATTACAGCTAAATGCTATATATGATTTTTTGTTTGCAGAATTTGCTGAGAGTGTGTTGGTGTGGATTATGGGCTAAAGCTTGCACCTGCTTCAATTGTACATTGGACACGACCAGCAAAGTTTCCCGGGGTGGGGGCAGTGATTTTTTTATGGGTGGGGGTACTAATGTAAATATATTATATTTTTTTTCTTTTTCTTCTCTCTATGGCTTCTGACCTTCTGCAGAGGGAGATTCCGTTATTTTTGTTTCTTATTTTTATTTTCATTGTTGCGATGGTCCACTTCAACCATTATCAATCAACACTTATTTGGACTAGATATTGATCCAACCAAAACATACTTTAGATTGAGTCATAATAAATAATTCACTTATTAAACCATTAAATTTTGAGGTCCCAAAATCAAGAGTTGGGATAATTGGATTATAGATATTTGGGAGAACTCCTGAACTACACTATACCCAAAGTGGCATCATTTAAAATTGGACATGCTGTTAGTGAGAAACCCAGAACCTGGCTAATGTTAGAAGTGGTGCTTAAATCTTCGGGAGAAGGAAACCTATCCACTATCGAGTGTAGAATATACCTTACCATGCTATAACAGCACTTGAAAACCAGATAGAAAATTAATAATTTGAAAAGAAAAAAGCAGAAAGGCCAATCCTTTGGCAAGATCAGAAAGGTAAAGTTGAATCCAGAGTTGAAGGAATGGAACTCCGAAGTGTGGCCCATTTATCAAAAATCAATGCGGCTCAAAGTAAATGCCCTTTCATTACATGGGATATCCTTAAAATTTTTCACCATATGAGTTGATCCCAGATCCTCTGAGGCTTCGTCTCAGAGAAATCAGAGATGAAAGGGTGAAACTCTAAAGTGAAAGTGAGGCCTACTTTTATTGAAAGTCCCAGTGCCAAATGCCAAAAATAAATGCCTTCTTATTGTTGACCCATTCAACAATTAAAATGATTATAATGTCCACCTAAATGTTATAAAAGTTTGGTATGACATAAGAGTTTGGTGGCATATGCATACATTGACATCAGGGTGACATAGGCCAACTTGGCGATGGAAATTACTGATTAAAGACTAAAGAGAAATCAGAGAAGATAGAGTAAAACTCTAAAGTGAAAGTGAGGCCTACTTTTATTTAAAGTCCCAGTGCCAACTGCCAAAAACATATGCCCTCTTATTGTTGACCCAATCAACAATTAAGTTGATTCCAATGTCCACCTAAATGACATAAAAGATTGGTATGACAAAAGTTTGGTGGCATACGCATACATTGACATCAGGGTGATATGGGCCAACTTGGTGATGGAAATTACCGGTGAAAGACTAAACAGGCCCCATACAATGATAAAAATATTATGTACACAAATTAGGCAGGTTGGGAATTTACAAAGGCTTTACAGAAATAAATGCAATTAATTGGTGAGGTTATTTGATGGCCCTCTATGAATCTTGACCTTTAAAATTTTCACAGAAAGACATCAAAACAACCATTGGATACCAATAGCATTGCTCATGAAATATGAGGATACAAGTAGAAATCAGGAGTCAAAAATAAAAAATTTACTACAGTCTCATCATTTAAAATAAACATCCATAGCAGGTGATTTCAAATCAGGCCATCGAGCACACACACAAAGCTAAAGCACATGAGAATGGAACTGATAACAACCCAAAAGAAAAAAAAAATGTTTATGTCGCTATCTTTGACCATTCGCTTCCAGTTGGGTGTGGTGCCAAAATCTTCCACAAGAGCTTCTGGATGAGCAAATGTGTAAATTACCTGGTATCTACGAAATGCCAGTCAAAGCCCCGTTAAGAAATTCCAGCTAAGGTAGGATAAGGAGTGCGTGGTGATGCTTCCACTGCTTGTCATGGGTGCTTCTGGGACCACCTTATCACTCGGATTCAAAGTAGTAAATAAAAAGGATCTTGCATTATTACAAAGGGAAAAGAGGAAAACAGAAAACCAAAGCAACCGACTGTCTATGAGAGAAAAGGAAAGAGGAAAGTGTAGGAAAGAAGAGGGACAAGGAGAAAAGTGAGGAGGAAACAAGGAGACGAGTGAGGAAGAGAGAGTATAAGAATAAGGAGAGGAGCGAGGAAAGAGGAAGAAGCAGCAGCAGCAGCAGCTAGCTCCAGGTATCACTTTTTTTATATCTCACTGTAAATGTCGGGATGTTGCCTATATTTCATATTTTAACGGTTTGCTACGAATATGATATGCACCAAATTCTCTCTGATATTTTAAACTAAAATATTATATGATATTGATAATAATCATAATATCAAGTGAATCTCATTTTGCTGGAATTTCCATTTTCCCTATTGATAATAGAGATGGAAATTGTGGTGTTGGTGGCAACTGAATTCTTGGTCCGTAGTAGCATGATTTTTTATCGACCCAAAATTTATTTTTTGAAATAATATAGAATATTGAAAAATGATAGATAACAATCTCTTTTTTCAATAGTACACACTGTAGACCAAAATATTTGTCTTCTTAAAAACACTAGAAATATCATAACTTAGTAATATTAAACTTCAGTAATAAGTAGTTGAATACTCAAACATGAAGTAAGATAGGACTCACAAATATGTTAAAACTTCCAAGTTACAATAATAAATTCCATGGAAAACTACATAATATAAACATTAATTAAGGGGTTGGAATAAGAAAATCTACATCATTTTTGAAGATTGGCTCCAATTCACTATATCTAAAAAATCCCCAAATCTTCAAAATCAGAATTCCTATATGTAGGCTCAAAATCACTAGATCTAAGTGAAAGTAAGAGTCTATAGCTAAATTTAGCTCAATGAGAGGCCTTGATTGCAATTATTTTACCCTTTAAAGAAATTCAAGAGTCATGTGAAAATCATTAAAAAAAAAGTACTTTAAAACATTGAAGATTAGCTCCAAACTCAAGTTCCAACATGTTTCCATCGTTTCTAAGGCATTTTGAGAAAGAAACTTTAGAAAAATATGAAAAATAAACTCAATATGTGAAACTTTAGAAAATTATGAAAAATAAACTCAAAATGCTTACCTAAAGTTACTTGGTTAAGTTCTTTGGTTTTGTAGTGATGAAATCCACTCAAATCTTGAGATTTTGATGAGGAATGGTGAAAAAAAAAAGGGCCGGGAAAGATGAAATAGGGTCTCTTATTTTAGACTAAGCTTGGAGTGAAATAGAATATTGAAAGAAAATAAGAAAAAAAGTTTCAAGACCCTTTGATATCCATTGTTCTGTCATTCACTAATAGATGAAGTTTTTGCTAATTCTAGTTATTAACAATGCGTCATGGCCGAAGGTCATGTGTTCAAATCCTTAGGAATGTATTCTAGTCCACGTGTAGTTGTTTTGTCCATTTTTGTCCATGTGCGGAGCCCCACTCATGAAGGGTGAAATCCACCACCAAACCATTACTAATTGATTAGGATTTTTTTAGTTCATCACCAAACCATTAACCATTGGTTCAGTTAAAGAGCTGTGGATCGGATTGATTAGGTTTGGTTTTACAGATCCACGGATTTTGTGTACAACCCTTACAATAAAGATTCCGTTATAAGAATATGATTTGAGCATTCCATGTTAACACAAATAAATAGAAGATCAATTACAATTTCAAAGACACCTACTCCGACAACTTTCATGCAAGAGGAGGGTATTGACCAACAATAAAGGTGCCCCTGACGCCATGTCTATAAAGCGATTTACGTATATAAGATTTTTAAAATTTTGAGTTGAGGACAGAACAATCCAAAAATGCCAATGTATCTTTCCATCAAAATTAGAGGATATCGTCCAGCAAAATATCAGAACTTTTAGCTTCCTTTTCCAGAGTAACCTATAATACTATACTACCGCGTGATTAGCTATATGGATCACACTAGTCTAGATTGCAAGTCGACTTTCTATGGTTCACCATATTAAACAGTCTAATTCAGGATTCAATTTGTCCATGAGTTAGAATCTCGATCCTCTTTGATTTTGACCCAAGTTTTCATAAATCTGATATCCAGGATGCAAATCAACTTGGATTGAAACATGGCCCATCCAATCAGCATCTTGAAATCTTAAATCTAAGATTTGGTCCCACTTGTAAATTAAAATGAATAGATGTATCTAGGCAAGTGTTCAAAGACCATTATATATATATATAAAAGAGAATTCACCCCTTTGGTGAGAGAGGAGGGAGCGACGTGCTCCGTTTCCCTAAAATCTCTCTCTCAACCATTAATTTCTACTCCTCCCCTAAAATCTCTCTCTCTCTTTCTCTCTTTTTAAATTTACAATATCTTTCTTTCTTTCCTAAAATCTCTATCATCTAAATTTTAGAGACTAATTCAAGGAAATTTCTTTCTTTTTCTTAATTATGGGATATCATTACCTAAAATCTTTCTTTTAGATTTTCATAAATACTCTCTTTGTGATATTCATAGATATCTTCTCATGATATTTTGCATCCATGAAATATATCTCTAATACAACACTACATTAAGAGCATTCCTAACAATTTTAAACAATTCATTCAAATAAGAGTTGGGTCCACCATCAAATTTATGTAGTCTTATTGGTCCAACATGTTAGCATCTATCCACAGGCCTAGCCCCGATTTTGGAAACAATGACCCACGCCGGCCCAAGCCCGACATGGGTTATAAAAGTTAGGCACAAGTCTGCCTATATAGTTATTCAATCGGGCCAGACCAAATGGGGCTTTTCATAAATTTTGTTTAGTTAATCCAAGCCCAGCCCAATTATTAAATGGGTCCTCTAAATATCCAAACTCGTCCCAAAGTGGGATGGGCCCAGATCAGGCACGACTTGACTTGACCCATGAGCACCCCTATCAGTGATTATGTGACTATTGGGCGATTTTCTTCTACCGATTTCTAAACAATAATAATAAATATAGCAATACTATTCATTTTACCACTAATATTTCTATTATTGTATTTAATACTCCCCTTTTTTAATCGTGAGATGGGCATGAGTCTCCTTTGTTATTTAAAGCCCATATGCAGCCAACCTGTGGTTGATATCATCCCATATTTTTTTCAATTTTTCAATTTGTTTGTTAAAAAATCTTAAATTTTTATATGGCCCGCGTTGGGTGTGGAGCCTATTTTGAGAGATTGATGGTAATTAGAAAGGAATTCCCTCCCTGGGTTTCGTGTGTGTGTGTGTGTGTGTGTGTGTGTGTGTGTGTGTGTGTGTGTGTGTGTGTGTGTGTGTGTGTAATATATTATTATATAACATTGAGTCCAACTTTGTTATGGCGCACTCATTACGGTTTTATGAGGACGGGAGGCCAGACAATGTACGTTTACAATGGTGAATGGAGCATGTAGTATTTATATGCTAATTTCCAAATATAAAGTTTTTATTTTACCAACTATAGGTGTTTCTTTGCATTTGTCTATATGGAACTCAAGGTTAATGTAAATACATTATGAGCATTTATATATTCCAAGATAATTTATTAATGGAAATATGGTCTTAGAGGTTTGTGTTTATCTTTCATAGTGATTTATGTGAATCTAGGAGACTGCTTAAATAGATGAGAAGATTTGAGTCCAAATTCACATATTAACTTTAGATAGTCTGTTCGTTCAAGTGGATGGTCCAAAACATTAAACATAAAGACCCAAATTCAGTCCATATTAAACATGAAGGACCCAATATGACACCACAGGCTGATCACTATATGAGTTATTTATCATTGGTGCTAGTAGTTTTGGTCCAACTATCCATCTTATAGTTTTATGATATTAAAAGTTAGCATCCTTAAAACATTTTTTTTGGGTAATATTTTAATTATGATTGTATAATGAATTATATGATAATATTCATTTATATTTTATTAAATATTATTAATCTTTAACAAAATTTAATTTTTAAATAAAATTTAATTTTATTTCCATGGACCGCTTTGGGTGTAGGCCTTGAAGTGCTAGTTATTGTTATTATATATATATATATATATTGACAATACCCCTTTTTGCGGAAGGGCGACATGTAGCATTTTTTCTTTATGGGCATGCGGCACGTGGCACACTCCAATTAAAGTAGTAAGATTCTCTTTCATATTACTCTCATGAAATCTCTCTCTTTACTATTTAATTCCCTCAAATCTCTCTCTTATCCCTTAAATTTTTACCTCTCCCCTAACTTCACTCTCTCACCCTTAACAATAAGATCCTAAACCCAATTCAACACTCATATAAATGGGGTATGGTTCCATGCGGGGTCTAAGAGCTCGAGTGGAGATGCATAATATATGATCTGCTTATAGGTGAAAATAGCACATGGATAAAATGTTACATTGAAATATTGAATTGCAAAATATCATGATCAAATTCCTGAATGGAACCCTTTCTAGAGATGGCCCATAATGTTTTTTTTAGAGATAGCCCATAGTGTTGTTATGATGAAACCCACAGTTGATGGGGAATCTTCTCTAACTAATACCATATAAGATTATACGATATATATATAGATATCATCTCTTTTTCTTTTCTTTTTTTTCCCATGCACTGCATTATTTCTTGAGGTCACAATATGTAGGACGACACAATTAGCATATTGGTGGGGCTGGCTTACTCATGTGTGAAATATTTTTTGTATGGCTAAAGTGGCCTACCAACAGGTTCAATATAAACCCACAAAAATAAATGATGATAGAAGGCTTCGAATTCAAAAGAAGTTGAAAATGAAGCCACTATGAAATGCAAAAATCCATGGGCCCAAACAGGACCCCATCCTCATAGATATGCATAGGAATAATGATTGAAGTGCATCTTTTCTTTACTGCTTTTTTCATATTCTCAAAATATTGAGGACCCTAAACAATGATCCAAACTGTTTAGAGTATTAATAAGGTTAAATACATCGCGTAACTGAAATTTCAACCATTGATCTATTTTGGTTCTTGAAATATTTGCAAAAACAAAGCATAAAATAGGTCTACTTTGTCGAATTTTGTAGGCCCCATAATCTTGATCCATCTTTTCTTTACCGCTTTTTTCATTTTCTTAAAATATCGAGGATCCAAAACAATAATCCAAACTATTTAGAGTATTAATAAGGTTAAATACATCACGTGACTGAAATTTCAACTGTTGATCTGTTTTGGATCTTGAGATATTTGTGAAAACCAAGCATAAAATAGGTCTATTTTGTCGAATTTTATGGGCCCCATAATCTTGATCTGGATTGTTAATCTTCTTTGGAAGTTTGAAAACGGCTAATAGTTTAACCCCTGATTTGATCTAGATCTCGAAAAAATGATGAAAGTGTGAGAACCAAAGGATTGCCCATGTCACTATTACAAAAGGTGAAACGTGATTATAGTAATTCATATTTTGATTTTTTTATTTAATTTTGAGCTAATAAACAACATCTTTTCCATTGTATAGTTGTAACTACCCAAATATGACTATAAGATTAAATTTGAATTGTTAATCAATCGTAGATCTCAAGAAATTTGCAAAAACATTTAAAAATCTTGATCTAATTTTCTGAAATTTGTTGGCTCCTATTTCAAGTTCTTACCATTGATCCTTGTATTTATACTAAAAATGGTAATGGGGCAAAAAATTAGCCTTTGATTCATTCCTTCGAGATATGGAGAAATTGATGAACAATTACATACCATTAGATTTAAACAATCTATTTGAATCAGCTTTGCAATGTTACCAAATTGTTTAATTCAAAATTATCTATTTCAAAGAGAGGTCATTTGAAATAGATCTCTTTCATGCATATTTGTTTCAAACCAAAAAGATTTGCTGCATTAGCCAATACAAATGTTGCATTTAATTAAATTTTATTATGTTTAATATGCAAGGATTTATTTATTATTTTCTATTTGTATTTATTGAAGAAAGAACAATCTACAAGGCCCATATAAATATGCAAAATGTCTAATGTAATACAATTTTACATGGGGCATTTTCTTTTTTTATTCACAAAATATATAGGGTACAATAAATATTATCATCTTATTTTATTTTTTTCATATTGTTAGTGACGGATATCAGACCCCATTGAGTCACCACTTATCCAAAACCAATTGGTAATGGAAAATAGTACAACAATGATTTTATGATCTTCTCGGTTGTGTTAGGAAGGCACTCGAGCATCATTCCAACATGGGTGTGCATAAGGGTTGTATCAATAACCTAATAGTTATTGATTTTTTAAATTAGTGTGTTTCTTTATTTTTTAAAATATATGAAATATGTTTTTATTTTTATCATATGATAACTAATTAGTGAATGAGTTGGCTTCACGTAAACCTAATTTATGAAATTGGCTCATCTCAATACCATAGGCCTAAAGTTTCAGTTGTTTCTATTAATTTTTGAATCTCTATTTTAACCTTAAGGCCAATATAGATTTTTTTTAATTTATAATTGGCCCACACTCTTCCTCTAATTTATTTTAATTAATAAATTTTGATACATTCTCTAATGAAATGTGCATTATAAGTTTTATACTAATGGTAAAATAACTATTCAGCTTGCTTTGTCGTTATTATTTTCTATTACAATTTATTTAAATGTTTATTCTTAAAAAATTATTTTTCATGCATTCATGTTGCTTTGTTTGATACTACTTTTTTTCTATTTTATTTTAATTATTGTATTTAAAAATATAAACTTTCTTGTAGCCTTTCTATCTTTACCTTAAGACCAATTTAAATTTTTTGGGTAATTAGTCCACACACACTAAGACTAATTTGGAATTTTTGGTAATTAATCCACACATACTAATAGGCGACTCACAATGGGATTTGGAAACCTACAAATTTCTTGGCCTAAATAACCAGGATGAGAAGCCCTTTTTATGCATTGTTCTTAAGTGTAGTTTTAATTAGCCTCACAAGTTATTTCTTGAATCATTAAAGATGTAGTCAACTCAACGTTTTTTTTTTTTTTAACTCTCACTTGGCATGCATGATAGTTTCAACCAAGACATGTGTGTGCATTTTTTTTTAACCCACATGTAATTCCTTGAATCATCAAAGATGACTTAATCTCAACGTATTTTTTTTTTCACTCTCAACTGGTAGACATAATAACCCCCAGTAAAAGTCTCAAGGCTGGGCGGGCGAGGGATACACTGGGTCATAAAAAAAATGTGTACATTTAATTAAATTTCATTATATTTGATATAAACTTCCTTCTTAAAACTTTTTGTTTTGTAAATTTTAATTTTAACTATGTGTGTGTTATGGTTTATATGATAATATCTATTCATATTTTATTAAAATATCAATAATTTTTTAAAAAAAATTGTTTCTTCATAGTCTATGGTCAAGAAAATTGAAAAAATTAACTACACTGAATAATCAACCATTTTATTGTCAGAAATTGAAAATTATAAATTTTATTTTAATGCCATCAACACAATTTCTTTCATATCAGTTTCTTTTACTAATTTATTTAAATGTTTACTTTGTAGTATCAAATTATAAAGAAAATGTGCAATTTTAAGTTGTTGGACCAATTACTTTTATTGCAATACTGAAAACAAATAACTTTATTGAGACAAATGTACAAATTGAAACAAGTGTAGGAGTTAAAAGATCGGTACAAGATGAAACAAGTACAACATCCAAGATAAGCTAAGAAGATGAACCAAGTGCAACTACTGAAACAAGTACATGCCAATAAAAAAAATATTAACATTTTTTTTCCTTAGACCATATGTAATTCCTTCAATCATTAAAGGATGACTTAATAACAATGATTTTTTTTTTCACTCTCAATTTTTATTCATCTATGATTCAAAGAAAATATTTTCTCCTTTTAAAACAATAAAGATTCAATATTTTCACTATGTTTTCGCTATGATTTATGTCATAATATTCATTAATATTTTATTTAAGTTATTAATAAATTTTTATATGACTTCATTATTATTTTTTCATGGCCTGCGTAGGGCGCGAGCGGGCCCTGAAGCGCTAGTTATTATTATATATATTAAAGCAATCCCCCCTTTCGCAGGAGGGCAACACGTGGCGCAGTCTTTTCATTGGAGAGCGACACGTGGCGCTCTCTAATTAAAGTTCTAAGATTCTCTTTCATTTTTTTCTCCTAAAATCTCTCTTTACTATTTAATTTCCCTAAAACATCTCTCTTACCCCTTAAATTTCTATCCCTCCCCTAACATCTCTCTCACCCTTAGCAATAAGATCCTAAACCTAATTCAACACTCATAAATGGGGCATGGTTCCATGTGGGCCCCAAGAGCTCAAGTGGAGATGCATAATATATATAATAATCTGCTCATAGGAGAAAATAGCACAAGGATAAAATGTTACATTGAAATATTGAATTGTAAAACATCATAGTCAAATTCCTAAATGGAACCCTTTCTAGAGATGGCCCATAGTGTTGTTTTCCAGATATGGCCCATAGTGTTGTTATGATGAAATCCACAGTTGATGGGGAATCTTCTCTAATTAATACCATCCAAGATTATAACATATATATCTTTTCTTTTTCTTTTTTTTTTTCCATGCACTGCATTGTTTTTGGAGTTCACAATATGTAGGATGACACAATTAGCATGTTGGTGAGGCCGGCTTACTCATATGTGAAATATTTTTTGTATTGCTAAAGTGGTCAACTAACAGATTGCAATATAAATCCACACAGATAAATGATGATCGAAGGCTTCAAACCCAAAAGAAGTTGAAAAAGAAGCTACTGTAAAATGCAAACATCCATGGGTCCAAATATGAACCCATAGATATGCACAAGATTAATGATTGAGGTACATCTTTACGTGGCGCAGCCCTCTTTATGAGAGGGCGACATATGACGCAATTTAAGGATTTCATCTATATTAGCTAAAATCTATCTATACCAAATCTCTAAAATCTCTTAATTTTTCTAAAATCTCTCATTTGTTTTCTATAAAATCTCTTCTTCCCTAATTTCTCTCTCTTTCATCCCTCTACAACACATGCAAGGAAGGGTGGAGTCCACTGATGTAGTATGCATTGCATCCATGAACAAGTGGGGTAGTAGGGGGTGTCATGGGATGGGCTGGGCCAGGCTAATGCATATCCAATCCCAGCCCAACGTTAGAATTATTGGCCCAGGCCTGGGTCAAGCCCAACATTGGTTGTAAAAGTCAGGCCCGAGCCAGCCAAACAAAATTGGGTTTTTTAATCAATTATGTAGCTATTTGAATACTTGTTTGTTTTAATTAAATTAAATTATATGCATTCATTACACAGGTTGGGTCGAGTTTTGGGCTTTCTATTACTTAATTTAAGATCAGTCCAATTATTACAAGGACTCTAATTGCATATCTAAGCCCGCCGAGCTCGGGTTGACTAGCCCAGAATCACTCCTAAGTGGGGTGGTCTGTAGTAAGTGATTTTTCTTATCAAAATCCTCTCTTTACTTATTTTTCATGTATTCGAAATGTATCATTAATGCAATGTTCAAGTATGTGGGTGAGTTTGATGGGCTTTTTTTTTATTAGCCTGTGTCATATAAGTTGGGGATCACTTCTATTTCATTAGTTACTGTAGCATAGTTGAGGTAATTAGATATTGAAATTTCTATTTTAATTCTTTTTTAGTTAAATAAGCAACAACACTACTATATAAGGAGAGAAAAGTCAACAAAAATTAAGTGGCCAGAGTTTGTGCCACTAGATTTGTCTCTCTTACCTTTTTTTTTATAATTTAATAATAAAAAATTTAAGGAAGAAGTTTTATTAAATTTATTTTTTCGTTTGGTTTTTACCTCCTTTAAAATCTTAAAACCTACTAAAAATTTATTTATTTTCTCTTACGATTATATTATAATAATAATTATTATTATATTATTATTGTTATTATTATTTAAATATCATTATAATAACTACAATGTTCTTTTTTTTCCCTCTCATTACTAGCTACAATCATGGCTTACGTATTTTGCTTTCCTATTGACCATTTGTTTTAAACGCTTATATCTTTTATTTAAGATTTAAGATTTATCTTAAGTTCATATATTGCAGTATCAAATTATAAACAAAATGTGAAATTTCAAGATGTTGAACCAATTACTTTCATCGCAATATCAAAAACAAATAACTTTATCGAGACAAATGTACAACTTAAAATAAGTGCATGAGTTAAAAGATCTGTACAAGAAAAAACAAGTGCAACTGTCAAGATAAGCGGAAAAGATGAACCAAATGCAACTATTGAAACAAGTAATGCCAATAAAAAATATTAACATCTTTTTTTCCTTTGACCATATGTAATTCCTTTAATCATTTAAGGATGACCTAATATCAACGGTTTTTTTTTCATTCTCAACTTTTATTCATCTATGATTCAAAGAAAATATTTTCTCTTTTTTAAAAAGTAAAGATTCAATATTTTAACTATGTTTTCACTATGATTTATGTCATAATATTCATTAATATTTTATTTAAGTTATTAATAATTTTTATAGGACTTAATTATTATTTTTTCATAGCCCGCGTTGGGCGTGGGCCCTGAAGCGCTAGTATATATTATAACAATACCCCTTTTCGTAAAAGGGTAACATGTGACGCTTCTTTTCGAAAGAACGACACGTGGCACACTCTAATTAAAGTCCTAAAGATTTCTCTCATTGTCCTTCTTCTCTCTGTAATCCCCTAAAATCTAATCGTTCCCTAAAACCTCTCTCATTACTAATCAACCTAATTTCCTCTCCTAAAATTTAGTCCCCTTCCCATTCCTCTCATTTCATTCCTCTTCAATCCCCGTTTCATTGCTGTGAACATTTGTTAGCTACTTGGAATTCGGTTTCTGATCATAACGATATTTTCAGGTTCATGTGATTTCCAAGAGATTGTGTCACAACTATATTTTCATGTTCATGTGATTGCCAGGAGATTGTCATGACTACTGTGTTTTTTTTTTTTTTTTTTGTTAATTCTGGAATTGGACTCAATCCTTAAAAAATTGGGATATGACTCATTCAACGCCAGAATACGAATCTTAGATTTCGGATTATATTCACTCTGGGGTTCCTTATCATGCATGGTATCAAAATACGGAATTTTCCTTAAATCAAAAACTCATTCAATATTTCTAATTTATCCATTGCACTTTTTTTTAAGCTAGCAGTGGCTAATAAAGCCAACCTACATTCATTTGGCATTCTGTTTTTTTATCTTTATTAGAGAATGAGTTTATTTTTAGAAGGTTTCATCTCTCAATTCATTGCACATTTACTTCCCACATGGTTCCTTACAAAATAGAATTAAAGATAGTAGTGGAAGATGACAAACCAACATTCTTTGATGTAGATGCCAAAGCCTAGTCCTTATTCTTTAGGCCTGACAATGGCCCTAGCCTATAGAAGCCATAAACCATATCTAACCTAAGCCGGGCCATGTTTCAATGTCAAAAGGGCCATGCCTACCCTTTTTTGAACTCTTAATTTTTTTCCCACCTTTTTCTCCTTCCATTTGTAGCAATTTGGAAAAATCAATTGACCAAAAGTGTTGGCTTGAGATTAATTTGTTGTCATCCCTATGGACAGGGAGACTTATACCACTGAATCATCAATGGATTGACCCTTAACCGGAGCAGTTGCCACCGAAAACAAAACTCCACATCCTGTATTTCTTAGTATGAAATGTTAAGAGGACTCAATAGTAATGAATTCCTAAATGAGAAATGTCACGTTGCATTTTTAATATCTAAAATATCTCTCCTCTCTCTTAAGATCTCTATGTCATTATTCTTTCTTTTTACATATTTCCTATATAATAAAAAAATACCTAAAATCTCTCATCACAGTCATGTCCTCCAAATACACAAGTGGGTCCCAACAGAAGGTTTTTATTTTCTTTCTTTTTTTTTTGTTTGCATTCCTTTTTCTTTGAAATAAATTTCTCCTTCCTACGAAAAAAACAAGTCCAAGACTATCCTTCTAGGATACCAGACCACCAACCAAGTCTCGCTTAATACATGAGCCAATAGTAGACTTGCTCCTGAACCATCCTTATACATACATACATGTCAATTAAGATTTGTCAAATCCAAAGCACATGAATGCTCTTTTTTTTAATGACACATTATAAAAGGACTATAATTTTCAATTATCCTTAAAATGGTTCTTTTTGGAGCTTCAGATTGTCGGGACTCTTTGAAATCAAATCTCCTATAAGTTCTAAAAGCTATCGCAACAAATCTCCTAAATATTAGGATTAAATCATAATTTTGCACAATCTTTTATTTTCATTAAGGAGAGATGGATCCATGTCCCATGGTGGGCTACTTTTAGATCATGGCCATCAATTTACTCCCTTTTTTTCTTCTTCTATTGTGGCAAGGACTAATATGAAAAAAATTAGTTTGAAAAGGATGCAAATGTTTAAGATGTATATGCAAGGATGGATGGGGCCCACTGATGTAGTATGCATTGCATCCCTGAACAAGTGGGGTAGTAGGGCTGTTCATGAGATGGGCTGGGCTAGGCTAATGCATATCCAGTCCCAGCCCAACTTTAGAATTATTGGCCCAGGCCTGGGCCAATAATCCTGGGCCAAGCCCAACATTGGTTGTGAGAGTCAAGCCTGATCCCACCAGGTTGAATTGGGTTTTTTAATCGATTATGTGGCTATTTGAGTAATTGTTTCTATTAATTAAATTAAATTATATGCATTCATTACATAGGTCGGGCCAACCTTTGGGCCTTCTATTACTTAATTCAAGACCAGTTCAATTATTAAAAGGGCTTTAATTACATACCAAGCCTACCGGGCTCGGGCTGGCCTAGCCCAAATCACCCCTAAGTGGGTGGTGTGTAGCAAGTGATTTTTTTTCATTAAAATCCTCTCTTTACTTATTTTTCATGTATTGGAAATATATCATTAATGCAATGTTCAAGTTTGTGGGTGAGTTTGATGGGCATTTTTATTATCAGTGTGTATTATATAAGTTGGGGATCACTTCCATTTCATTAGTTACTGTAGCATAGTTGAGGTAATTAGATACTGAAATTTCTATTTTAATTCTTTTTTAGTTGAATAAGCAACAATACTACTATATAAGGAGAGAAGAGTCAACCAAAATCAAGTGGCCAAAGTTTGTGCCACTAGATTTGTCTTTCTTACCTTTTTTTTTTTTTGTATAGTTTAGTAATAGAAAATTTAAGGAAGAATTTTTACTAAATTTATTTTTTCGTTTGGTTTTTACTTCATTCAGACTCTTAAAACCTAGTTAAAATTTATTTATTTTCTCTTATGATTACATAATAATAATAATAATAATAATTATTATTATTATTATTATTTAAATATCATTATAATGACTACAATGTCCTTTTTTTCCCTCTCATTACCAGGTACAATCATGGCTTAGGTATTTTGCTTTCCTATTGACCATTTATTTCAAGTACTTATATCTTTTATTTAAGATTTAAGATTTCTCTTAAGTTCATATATCGCTTCATTTTATATTATTTCATCAATATCTCAGATCAATATAGTGTATAGAGATTTGTTATTAGTTTAAAATTTATACTCTTATACATCAACAACTTCAACTAAGAAACTAACATGATTGATTTGTAATTTATGTGAATTCATTGCACCTTTTTTTTCCTTTTTCTTTTTTTTTTTTATAGAATTTCACATAGTGAATTTCAAAATGTTAAATAATATATCTATATATTTTATATTTGTTTTATTTTTTATATCATCAGGTATTTTGGATTTTTTGGCCCGTTTTGGGCATAGGCCGTGTATATTATAACAATACTTCTTTTCGCAAGAGAGTGACATGTGGCATATCCCTCTTCGTGAGAGGGCGACACGTGGCTTAATCTAAGGGCATTTTTTGATAACTTATCCAATCTACTAACCTAAAATTTCTTCATATTTTCTTCATTCCTAAAACTTCTCCATCCCACCTTCCTGAGAGAACAATTTTAATTCAAAGTGATCTTCAATTCAACTTATCCCTCATCAATCCAACGACAATTCAATCTCTATTTTTTATAGACTTGCCATATGATTCCTTATCATTCAAATTTATTCATGCCTATCACCTAAATTCTCTCATCTTATCATCTATTATACTAGACCCTAAAATCTCTTCATTTAGTTACAAAGAAAATTCCCATCACCGATCATCCCTATCCTATAAAATCTTTCCATTATATAAATTAAAGCAAACACAAAGAACTTTGACCAATCCTTATCTTTCACAAACAAACACAAGGGGCTATCTCTCACAAGCATCCATCATTCCCTCTCCATTCATTTTTCAGGTGGGTTGTGAAGAATCAATGGCTTTTGATGGTAATTTTCTTTGATAAGTTTCATTTTTAATTATGGGTTCTTTTTGGATTACCAATATAAGATAAGGAATTTTGGTATCATAAGTGATTGTTTCATTTTTGAGTGCCATCTAGTTATTCTTTTGTTAGAATTTGGAATGAAGATGACAGTAATTCTTTGGTAATTATTGATGAAATTGTAACTTTATTACTAATGTAGTATGTTATTGTGCAGTTTCATGCTAATTTTTCTTTAAATATAAATTTTAGAATTCTATAGCAGAGGAATCATTTACTATCTCAAATTGAAGAGGTCTGCTGCACACGGGCTTTGCAGCGGTCTTCTTGCGAAAGGTGTGGCCGCTTACAAGGCCAAGGCCTAGCTACTATTGCTGTTATTGGGTATGCAAATGCTCCATGTAGCTCTTAATTATAATTTGCTGTCAATAGACTTCATATCATCTAAGTGAGCATGGTGGTAATTTGGCTTCTTTTTCTATTTTACTTCACATCTTAGTTTTGTTTTCATGTTTTGTGTACAAAAAGACAATGCTCTGGGTTACAGATGAAAATGGAGAACAGCATAGTATGGTCAGTATGGTTCTTTGGACTGTTTTATTTCCTACCTGAGCTCTATTGTTGTTGTTGTTGGTTTTTTTTTTTTTTAATGTTTTGTTTACGATAAGCCTATGGTCTGGATTATACATAAAGATGAAAATAGCATGGTAAGGTGCACAGAGATCAATCTCCAAAATGATCCTCATGTCTGCTTACTTAATGTCCTTGGGCTAGGACTTTGCCTATAACATCTAGATACCAACAAACAAAAGGGTGCATGTAGTTTTTATATGTGACACTTCATTATGCTATGAGAGATTTGTATTCTTTCAGTATGTATGGTCTGTCAATGACTGTCACTTCCACATTCATCCCATATATGAGAATCATGAGGTTTTGGGGGCCCGTATTGGTACTAATATTATTATCTATAAGTATAAATTGAATTGGCCTCATGTAAACCCAACTTATCAAATTGGCTCATCTCAAGCCTAAAGTTTCAATTGTTTCATTTAAATATTTTTGAATCTCTTTCTTTACATTAAGGACAATATAGTTTTGTTTTTTGTACAATCCAATGCAAATGTGAGTGTAGTTTAATTCAGCCCACATGTAATTCCTTGAATCATCAAAGATGAAAAGATGATTTAATCTCAATATTTTTTTTACTCCCAACTAGTAGATAAGATACTTCTAGCCACTACAAAGTGCGTATTTAATTGAATTTCATTATGTTTAATATAAGCTTCTTTGTTAAAATTTTTGGTTTTGTAAATTTAATTTTAACAATTTTTCTTTATGCCCGCTTTGGGCGCGGGCATTGAAGCGCTAGTCTATATTAAGAGAATTCTCTCCTTTTATCAGAGAGAAGGAGAAAACAACACATGACATGCATTTATGAAGGCGTGGTATCAATTTTCCTAAAATCTCTCCATTCCTTCTCTCCCCCTAATTTCTCTCTTTCATTCCTTCCAAATCTAATTATTCCCAAATGAATACTTCTCCTAACATTACATTTATAGAAGGATGACGATCCAAAAGTTAAGGTTAACGAATGTGGCAGTTAGGTGTGGGAAACTCTAGATATATATGGATTAGGCTGGGTCGAGACCTCACTTGACATGACTCGACAAAAAGGGCATATCCATGAAGTCCATGTTTAAACCTCAACATAGATGCACCCTAGTCTGCTCATTGAACATTCCAAATTCCCTACATTACAGGGCCCAAACAAATCTAAATAGACTTTGGTATATTAGAAGATTAACAGCAAGTGGGTTCTACAATTTGTTTTGGCTATCCTATTGGATCCGCATCTTTGTTGTGATAATATTGGGCAAAATCTTAGGCGCCATTGATATCGATTTTACCTATTTTTCATGACATTGAATACAATTGACAACTGTAGTCAAAATATATTGGGTCAACCGAAACCTAATCTGATGATGCCCCATGTTGTAGACTCCCTTTAAAAAAATTAACTTATGGGTGCTTTCATCAATCATTAAAAAGAAAAGAAAAGGGTGTTTTCATCCAGATCACATCATTTTGGTAGGTGAGGCTGCTTTGAAAAACTTACTTTATGGCTTGGGACCATTAGAGAACCCATCCTTCATTCTTCAACCCTTTATTTTTTTTCTTTCTTTTCTTTTCTTTTATCTTTCTTTTATCTTTTTTAGGCTTCATAATGTGGTCTATATCTAGCTCCAAATTGAGGCTCGAGTCTTAGGGATGGCAATGGGGCTAGTTTGGTACGACCCAAACCGCCTTGTCTCAAATTTATCTCCTCCAAACCCACCTCGCCCTGTGACCGGTCATTGATTATAAAACCAGATCCGCCCCGCTAGAGTGGGTCAAGTCAAAATTAAAGTTAAAAACATTTACAATATATAAAAATGGATGAGAATGTATATAGTAGAGTTTCAACATGCAACCTTCTCGTCCCATATGCCTTATGTTAAGGCCCAAAACCACCTACATCACATGCATTTTGTCTATTACCTTAGCAATAAGTATATACACCTTTTCTTCCCATATGCTTTATGTGAAGGCTTAAAACTACCAACACCACATGCATTTTGTCTATTACTTTAGCAATAAGTATATAAATATTATATGTTCGAGGTGAGGTGGGTTGGGTCAACAAAACCCAAATCCGCCCCCACATAAGGAAACCACTATCAAACCCACCCTTAATAAAAGCAGGGCATGGCAAGTCTGTTTATACCGGACTCATTGTCTTCTCTATTGAGTCTCCATGGGTCTACTATAATTACAGCTTCAATCTGGTGTAGTCACTTGAACCCCTTTATGTCAAGTTGTGGCTTGTACCCTGTAACACTCCGACCCAGCTTGACCTCGTTTAGGGGTTAGTTAATCTTGTTTTCGTTGTTAATCGTGTTTTGTTGTGTTTTGGTTTTCGTTACGGGTCATGGATAGGTAGTTGGGTTGAGTTTGACCTGGATTAAGTAGACCAAGCCCTTTTTCGTAATTTTAGCTTTTCTTAGACATGGTCAGTTTTGCATCATCTTGATGTCAACACGTGTCTTTCGCTGAACTCGTTAACTTTCGTAACTACGTCAATTGCAACCGAGGTCGTGTGATTCGATTGGACCCGAGTTTGACTCAAACTGAAATTTGTATTCTAGCTTGGACTTCATTGCAATTTGACCACCTAATGAGCTTATATATCTCACCCAATTCACCAACACTCTCGTTCTCTCTCTCTCGTTTTCTCTCTTTCCCCTCACTGTGCACGTGGAGACTCCCTTGCTTCCTTGCATTCTCTTCTCCAACCTCCATCGATCAAGCTCCCCTGTGAGGTTCTTGCATGAAAGGTGAGTTGGAAACCTTTCCACTCTCTCATCTCCTTTCTCCATCTCTTCTCCCTCTTGTCTCCATCATGCTTGGTGTGTCTGTGTTTTGATTTCTCTCCATCCCTCATGCATACATGTGGTTTTGTTTGTGTGTTAGGTTGTGTTGGGATCCAAGGGCTCCATTTGTGCAATTGATTTCCAAATTTGAGGCAAGTATAACCATAACATTGAGAACCCATGTTGGTATGCTTTGATTTTGGCTAGCTCACATTGATGTGTGTGGAAAACATGTGTTTACAGCCCATTTGATACTTATTGGTGCAGTACTTGTGTATTCCCTTTGATAGATTGCATTTCTGATGCATTTCCAGACCTTCTGTACATGTTTCAGATTTCTGAATTCGTGCAGGTACGGCTAAGCCGTATAACACCTACGGCTCACAATCCAGAGAGGAGAAAAACCCAGTTTTCCTCTACGGCTAGGGCACGGCTAAGCCGTGGAATGCCCTACGGCTAAGCCGTAGCTCAGCCGTGGCCCAGCCGTAGAACAATACAGGGTGCAATTTCTGGAATAACTGAGAGTCAGCTAATGACAGACCTTCTACGGTTCAGCCACGGCTAAGCCGTAGACCACACACGGCTAAGCCGTAGCACACACACGGCTAAGCCGTAACCACACATGAAGAATAAGGCTAGGTGTAAAGATAAGACCTATATGACCTTCATGATAGAATGTAGAGCACCTAGACTTGCCCAACGGATGTGATACTACGCGTGAATGATCTCGAGGGCTGCGAATCATTCATGTTCGTTATCCGGATGTTAAGCACCTCCCCATGGGTGTTGGTTTAAGGGACTTCGTGCATCGCCCGATTCCAGGCAACACTAGACAACGGTGTATCGAATAACTTAAAACTACATCATCATGCACGGTTAGAAACACCGGATAATTATATTAGAATTGGTTTGTAACTTAAGATGATTCGATTTCGCATGATTTGTTGCATACCATATTGCATTCGATCATTGATCTCACACTCTGACATGATTACTTGTATCCCGTTACCTTACTTCCACATTTCGATTATTTACCCTGAGTATACATGTATGATATGTTCACTTCCAGACATGCACGCTTGATATATGATCACGATCTACTCAGGTTTTCTTGATTGACTTTGTATGGTCAGGCTCTACTTAGCCTCAGCCTTAGGATCCCGACGGGGTGAATTTGGTACAGTTATAAGGACCTGCTGCAGTATGGATTTTGTCTTGGGGAACCGGACCCCAGGAAACCGAGACCCATTGTACCCTGGCCCGGACAATGGTGTTCTTTGCATGTTATAAGATCCCTCTTTTGGGAGCATATGGTAATGTAGTAGCCACTAGTTATGTACACAGCATGTTATCCTTGATTCACACAGCATCTTTCTTTCTTGCATGATAGCCTAGTATACGAAAATGCTTTCTTTAATCACGTGATGTTCTTATTCTGTTAGATACAGCGTGTGTTAACTTGCTATGGGTTATACTTTGCTGAATCTTCGTATTCACAGTTGTTTTTGGTGTTGCAGGCCCAGATCCCCCTGCCGAACCCTCGCCGGTCGGCCAGGCTCCAGATGAGACCCCCGGGGCCCCATCAGGCCTAGAGGAGTGGATGTGATCACTCCACGGGAGCGCGTTCATGGCATGCATCATGTTGGAGTCATGTTTTGGGGATTTTCAAACTTGTCATGACATGTCACTATTGTATTTATCCTTTTGTTCTTTTGTAAACGTTCATATGTAATTATGTCAGTCCTTTCCTTGTATCCTCTTCTTGTGCTATTAGTTGTTTATGTTTCTGATATTTACAGCTTCCGCATACTTGCTTGGCACGTGTGCTTGTTCCCTTGTGCGTGTGCATTTAGACTCGGTCTACGTGTGCAGGCACGGGAGTACGTGTGTCATTAGGTTTGGCTTTTGCTAACCCCCGAACCCTGGGCTCGGGTTGTGACATACGTATTGTATGGTATCAGAGCATTCCTTGCTCATTCCTTGTTCTAGTGTGATAAGCATGTAGGCATGTAGGATCGTGGTGAGGATACGATTATTTCTTTGTGTTCTTTCTAGACTTTGGGGTTTGTTGGGCGCTCTTGTGTTGTGTTTGTGTCTGACTCGTTCCATTTTACAGGATGGCATCAGGTTCTGGTTCTCAGCAGAATGCCGGCAATAACGAGAGCGGATCTGCCCCGTCACCGCAGACACCGAATACAGATGAACGTATTCTCATGCTATTGCAGTCCCTTCAGGCACAATCACAAGCAATGCAGAACTTGCAAGCCCAAGTGACCACTATGTTAGACCGACAAAGCCAAGCCCCAGTTCAGTCGCACGTGGACCAGCAGGTGATCTTACAGCCTCGAGAGAGTGACCCGAATGCCCTCTATGGTAAATTTCGCAAACGAGGAGCTATTGAGTTCTATGGGACAGAAGAACCATTGAAGGCAGAACAATGGTTGGAACAGACGGAGGATGTGTTTGAGACTGTCGTGTGTACGAACCGACAGAAGGTCGGACTAGCAACTTCTATGTTCAGAGATGTCGCAAAGACTTGGTGGAAGAGCGTGAAAGATTCGTACAGAGACATTCCTAGCGCGACAGTGTGGGAGATGTTCAAGCAACAGTTCAGGAGGAAGTTCATCCCGGCTCATGTGTTTCGAGCCAAGGAGGTTGAGTTCTTGGCCCTCCGTCAGCAGCAGATGACAGTAGCAGAATATGTGAACAAGTTTATGCAGTTGTCGCTTTTTGCTCCGGACATGATCAGTACCGAAGAAAGGAAGGTGAACCGGTTTGTGGAAGGTTTGCATCCCCGGTACATGCACCACGTGACAGCGTTTCAGCGTCCCGCTACGTTTGACGATGCAGTGGACAGGGCCTATTCTGCTGAGGCCATCCACCAAGCTGCTAGAGCCGTTGAACCCAAGCGACAGCCGCCTTTCAGTGCACGAGGACAAGTACAGAAGAAGACCAAAGGCCAGCAGAGTACTTCTAGTTCTTCTGGAGTGACGTGTGGATATTGCGGCAAGAGCCACACGACCGAAGCTTGTTGGAGGAAGGCCGGTGCTTGTTTTATTTGTGGTTCGAGGGAGCATATGATCGCCAATTGTCCTCGACAGAGAGCCTCCGGTGCAACTCCATCTGGTCCTACTTCCGGTGCAGTTCCTAGCAGACCCAGTGCACCTACAGCTCCGAGCAAGCCACAGTCAGCTCGTCCAGGCTCGAGACAGCCTCGCCAGACAGCCCGTGCTTACGCTGCTACTCACGAGAGTGCCGAGGATCCACAGGTGGTTGAAGGTACTGTTTTGATTTCGCGCGTCGAGGCTTTAGCTTTGTTCGATTCGGGGTCTACACGGTCTTATGTAGCACCTCATTTCGCCAAGCGGTTGCATCAGCCGTCTGAGCCGTTGCCATATGTGTTGGTTGTATCCACCCCAGTTGGCAAGCGAGTGGAGTGTAGTATGTACTACCCCCATTGCGACGTGCAGATTGCAGGTCATCAGTTACCTGTTGATTTGATCCTGTTGTCGATGCTGGACTTCGACGTGATCCTTGGTATGGATTGGCTCGCTCGATATCGTGCCTGTGTTAACTGTTACAACAGGACGATCTTCTTCGATTTAGGCAAGGGCTTCCGTTTCGAGGGCAGTCAGCAGAAATGCCCCAGACGTGTGATTTCGGCGTGTAAGGCAGATCGCTTGATCCGCCGAGGGTGTGAAGGCTTCATTGCCTTTATCTCAGCGAAGAAGGAGCCGAAGCAGCTAGGTGAGATCCAGGTGGTCTGTGACTTTCCAGATGTCTTTCCAGATGATGTGCCAGACTTACCCCCGGTTCGAGATGTGGAGTTCGCCATTGAGCTTGTTCCCGGCACGGCACCGATCAGCAAGGCTCCGTATCGCATGGCCCCAGCAGAGTTGTCAGAATTGAAGAAGCAACTACAGGAGCTTTTGGATAAGAGTTTCATTCGCCCGAGCGTTTCACCTTGGGGAGCACCAGTCTTGTTTGTCAAGAAGAAGGATGGTACTTTTCGGATGTGCATAGACTACCGCCAGCTGAACAAAGTGACGATCAAGAACAAGTACCCCCTACCCAGGATCGATGAGTTGTTTGACCAACTTCAGGGCGCAGCATATTTTTCGAAGATTGATTTGAGGTCTGGATATCACCAGTTGAGGGTCAAAGAAGATGATATTCCTAAGACTGCCTTCAGGACTCGTTATGGCCATTATGAATTCCTCGTGATGCCTTTTGGACTAACCAACGCACCTGCAGCTTTTATGGCATTGATGAATCAGATTTTTGCTCCTTTCTTGGACCAATTCGTAGTTGTGTTTATTGATGATATCTTGATATATTCTAAGTCAGCAGAGGAGCATAGAGAGCATTTGAGAAAAGCCTTATCGTTGTTGAGAGAACATCGATTGTTTGCTAAGTTATCGAAGTGTGATTTTTGGCTTGAGCAGGTGACATTTTTAGGTCATATCATTTCACGAGAGGGATTGGCAGTTGATCCATCTAAAGTGGAGGCAGTGGTGAATTGGCCTAGCCCCAAGACAGTGACAGAGGTTCGCAGTTTCCTTGGTCTAGCAGGTTACTACCGTCGATTTGTCCAGGACTTTGCTAAGATCTCTTCTCCTTTGACGAAGTTGACCAGGAAGAATGTACCATTTGATTGGACTGAGGAGTGTGAAGCCCGTTTCAGGATTTTGAAAGAGAAGTTGACTACAGTCCCAGTGTTAGCCTTGCCAGATGGTAGTGAAGGATTCGTGGTTTATTCAGACGCTTCTCGAGTTGGTCTAGGTTGTGTGTTGATGCAGCATGGGAAGGTGATTGCTTATGGATCGAGACAGTTGCGAGATCATGAGAAGAATTACGCCACCCATGATTTAGAATTGGCAGCCATCGTGTTTGCGTTGAAGCTGTGGAGACATTATCTATATGGTGTGCAGTTTGAGGTTCGTTCCGACCACCACAGTTTACAGTATTTATTCACACAGCAGGAGCTGAACATGAGACAGCGGAGATGGCTTGAGCTTATTAAGGATTATGACTTCCCGATCAAATATCAGCCAGGCAAGGGGAATGTGGTGGCAGATGCGCTCAGCAGGAAAACAGAGTCAGTGCAGCTTTTGAGCAGTTTCCTCTTAGAGTTTCGTGGTCTCCCTGTTGAGGTTAAACTAGTGGATGAGTGCGTGACGTTGGCTAGTACGCTAGTGTTTCAGCCTGAGGTGATTCAGCAGATTAAGGACAGGCAGTTTGAAGATCTAACATTGAAGCGCATTCGAGACCACATTGGAGACAGACCCGATTTCAGACTCGAGGATGGTGTACTCTATTTTCGGAGTAGGTTGTGCGTGCCAGCAGTTGATGAGTTCAAGGAGAAGCTGATGAACGAAGCGCATTACGCTCGCTACGCGATGCACCCAGGCAGCACGAAGATGTTTCGGAATCTCAAGGATCGCTTCTGGTGGAACAACATGAAGAGAGAAGTAGCAGGCTTTGTTGCTCGCTGTTTGACATGTCAGAAGGTGAAGGCCGATCATCAGAGACCGCCAGGCTCGTTGCATCCTTTGCATATACCGCAGTGGAAGTGGGAACACATCACCATGGACTTCGTTTCAGGGTTACCACCGACGAGCAGGAAGAACAACGCCATTTGGGTGATCGTAGATCGATTGACGAAGTCAGCCCATTTCATTCCTTTTCGGAAGGGTATGACATTTTCAGAGATGGCTAGGAAGTTCGTGGATGAGATCGTCAGGCTCCATGGTACCCCCGTGTCGATTGTATCCGATCGTGACAGCCGTTTTGTTTCGTCTTTCTGGAGAGCATTCCAAGAGGCTTTGGGTACGAAGTTGAGTTTCAGCACGGCATACCACCCACAGACGGATGGACAATCAGAGCGGACGATTCAGACTTTGGAGGATATGTTGCGAGCCAGTGTGTTGAGCTACGAGAAAGAATGGGATCTTCATCTATCGTTGTGCGAGTTCGCCTACAACAACAGTTTCCACGAGAGCATTGGGATGGCACCATATGAAGCACTGTACGGGAAGAAGTGCAGGAGCCCGGTATGTTGGGAAGAAGTTGGAACTCGAAGTTTTCACGGACCGACGATCATTGCCGAGACTACGGAGAAGGTACAGAAAGCTATTGAGAACTTGAAAGTTGCTCGGTCGAGACAGAAGAGTTATGCAGACACCCGCAGACGACCCTTAGAGTTTCAGGTTGGCGAGTGGGTTTTTCTGAAGGTCTCTCCGATGAAGGGTACGATCCGTTTCGGCCAGAAAGGCAAGTTAGCTCCACGCTATGTCGGACCGTTCGAGATCAAGAGTCGGATTGGTGATTTAGCCTATCGATTAGAGCTTCCCGAGATGTTTTCAGGAGTGCACAACGTTTTCCACGTTTCGATGCTTCGGAGATACGTTCACGATCCCTCCCATGTCATTCGTTATGACGAGGTCCAGATCCAGCCGAGTGCTGCATACGTTGAGCGACCGCTCCGTATCGTGGGGACCCCGAGAGCAAATACTCCGCACCAGGACGATTCGATGGGTCAAAGTGCTTTGGGAGCATCTCAGTCCCGATGAGGCTACGTGGGAGTTAGAAGAGCAGATGGCACGTCAGTATCCCGATTTGTTTTCCCAGGTATGAGCGAGTTAGTGTTCATTCCGAGGACGGAATGATTCTCAAGTGGGGGAGGATGTAACACTCCGACCCAGCTTGACCTCGTTTAGGGGTTAGTTAATCTTGTTTTCATTGTTAATCGTGTTTTGTTGTGTTTTGGTTTTCGTTACGGGTCATGGATAGGTAGTTGGGTTGAGTTTGACCTGGATTAAGTAGACCAAGCCCTTTTTCGTAATTTTAGCTTTTCTTAGACATGGTCAGTTTTGCATCATCTTGATGTCAACACGTGTCTTTCGCTGAACTCGTTAACTTTCGTAACTACGTCAATTGCAACCGAGGTCGTGTGATTCGATTGGACCCGAGTTTGACTCAAACTGAAATTTGTATTCTAGCTTGGACTTCATTGCAATTTGACCACCTAATGAGCTTATATATCTCACCCAATTCACCAACACTCTCGTTCTCTCTCTCTCGTTTTCTCTCTTTCCCCTCACTGTGCACGTGGAGACTCCCTTGCTTCCTTGTGTCACGACCCGAGCCCAGAATTCGGGGGTTAGCGAAAAACTAAACCGGTGACACACGTACTCCCGTGCACGTGCACCCAAACTCAGTCCAGATGCACGCACACAAGGGATCTAACACGTGCGAACTAAGCGTACGCGGAAGCTGTACATATCATAGCAAGCAACAAAGGAAACTAAAATAGCGGAAGCCAAAGCAAATACGAAACGGAAAAAGACAAAGACAAATACACTGATATAAAACCAGATACACACCAAAATCAATATGCACAAAATATACAGAATACGAGTCCAAAGTCCAAAGATCCACAGTCCAAATACAAATCCCCTGAAACCAAACTCAAAATCCCAAAACGAAAAGCCACTGGAAAGCATGCATGAACGCGCTCGGCAGAGATGGTCAGGCCCACTCTGCCAAACCTGAGGGTGCCTCTACACTCGCCCCTGCAGCCTCCTCGACCGCCGGGGAGCTGGGCAAGGTATCTGTGCCTGCAACACCACAGACAACACAAATGAATACAACGGTCCAGCAAATATAAGTAACAGGGGTGAAACACGCATAGTATCAAAGAGGATATAATAATGACAGAAGATTAAATACAGAGTTCCATATTAGGAAACTAAGCAAATCGTGCATAGAAATAAAACATGATATGTGAATCAAAACATAGAATACTGAACTAGTTGGCTACTACGTTAACCATGTTCTCTCCAAAAGAGAGCAGAGCAGAGCAGAGCAGAGGAGAACACCGCTGTCCAGGCCAAAGGTACAACGGGTCTCGGTTTCCTGGGTTCCGGGGTCCCAAGACAAAGCAACACTGCAGTTAAAACAGAGATACAGAGATCTACGCCAGAGGTAACCCCGTCGGGTATCCTAGGGCTGAGGCTGAGTAGAGCCAGACTAATACCAATCAAATCAAAGCTAAAGAAAGGAGATTATCCGCTTTGGACTCACCGATGACAAGGACCGGATCTTATCCTCACGTATTAACCTCTGGGCAGAGCCACCAGGGAATACCCAAAATTCAGAGATATACAAAGCCAGAGAATATACAAAGCATAGCATAGATCAAAACAGAGTACAGAGCAAGAATAATACAGATATACAGAACGAAAGCAAAATGACTGAGGAATGCATAACATAGATTAACAGAACAGAGGGCAAAACCATAAACAATATGCAATGCATCTCAGATTAATACGGAATCAAGGTTCATTACAAGCCAAGTCTAATCTAGTTGCATCACTGTCACTAACCGTGCATGTTGATGTAGTTTTAAGTTATTCGATGCACCGTTGCCATCCTAGTGTTGCAATATAATCTGTGCGTGCACCGACGTCCCTTAAACCAACACCCATGGGAAGGTGCTTAACAATGAGCAACACTCACATGAATAAGTCACAGCCTAACAGACTATTCATGCGCTCCAAAGAATCCATTTGGGCCGGTTTACGGGTATGGTTCACCTGTATTTGAGCCCTACAAGGTCACACCATTAGCCTAAGTTTAACTGATATTTTACAGGTCTTACGGTTTAGCCATGGGTGACCTACGGCTTAGCCGTGGCATCCTACGGCGTAGCCGCAATATGCACTACGGCTTAGCCGTGGTTCCCTTCAGAACACGGCTAAACTGTCATCTTTTCCACCTCTGATCTGATACATCTCACGGCTGAGCTACGGTGGAGTCCACGGCTTAGCCGTAGACCATCACGGCTTAGCCGTAGCCTCACCGTAAGAACACTGATATCAGAAAAGTTTCGACTGATCAGAGATTAAATCCACGGCTTAGATACGGTTTGGTTCACGGCTAGCTTACGGCTCAGCCGTAGGACAAATTACGGCTTAGCCGTAGCCTAGCCGTAGAACAAACTCGAATTTGTCACTCTCTGGAATCTAAGCCGTACAGGGTTACGGCTTAGCCGTACAATACAGACGCGAATTCGGGAAGATTTCAGAAACGAAATTTTGGTACAGAAACTGAATAAAACAAGCTCAACTGATTCTCATAGCTTAGAAAATGGCTGTAACACATGCTAAACAAAGAATAAGAGTGAATCAAAGCCATCAAACAAACACCCATATGTGTTATCAAAGCCTGTACTTATACTTGCCTCAAATCTGACAAAATCCTCTGAAATCAAGCTCCAAGCAACTAAAATCAAAACAAATCAAAGCAATCACACATGCATGAGATGAAGACATAGCAACAGAGAATGGGAGATGTAATTTGGAGAAGAAATACAAAGAGTTGGGAAAGAACCCACTTACCTAAGGCAAGGACAGAGATGAGAGAATGGAGAAGAGCCCAAACCAAACAGAGGATCCAAATCCTCAATCGATCAAGAGAAGGAAAGAAGAGAGAGAGAGAGAGAGAGAACGAACGTGGAGAACTCCTCTGGAATTCCTTGCATGCAACGATCAAGTGAAATGAGAGAGAGAGAGACATCTGTAAGATGACTCACTTATATATGGGTTTTGAAAGTTAAGTCAAAGTCCTGAGAGTTAAGACTAATTACAGTTCAAGTCACACGAAGGTCCATCTTCCCCAATTGACTCCAAATGGTTCTGACACAGTTACGGAATTTGTCGAGCTCAACGAAATACGCGTGCTGACACCAAGATGATGCAAAGATGAGATGAGCAAAGCCAAAGCAAAATTACGAAAAAGGGCTTAGAACTACCTATTCCAGGTCAAAGGTCACTCAACTACCTATCCATGACCCAAAACAAGTCCAAAAGAAATAAACAAAACAAAACACACACTAATGAGCCACTAATCCGGCTCAAAGGGGATCGGAGTGTTACATCCTCCCCCACTAGGAATCATTCCGTCCTCGGAATGACTACCTACCTGCGCAAAGAGCTGGGGGTACTGGCGCGCTAGCTGCTCCTCTAGCTCCCAAGTAGCCTCATCCGGACCGTGATGCTCCCACAACACTTTAACCCATCTGATAGTCCTGGTACGGAGAATCTGCTCTCGTGTCCCAACGATGCGAAGCGGACGCTCAACGTAAGTCGCATTAGGCTGAATCTGAATGTCATCATAGCGAATCACATGGCTCGGATCTGGCACATACTTACGGAGCATCGACACATGGAACACATCGTGAACACCGGAGAACTCAACTGGAAGTGTCAACCGATAGGCTAAATCTCCAACTCGGCTCTTGACTTCGAACGGTCCTACATATCTCGGAGCTAACTTGCCCTTCTGACCAAATCGAACTGTGCCCTTCATCGGAGAAACTTTAAGGAACACCCAATCTCCAACTTGGAATGCCAAAGGTCTCCTCCGAGTATCAGCATAGCTCTTCTGCCTGGACCGAGCAATCTTCAGATTCTCTATCACTTTCTGCACTTTCTCTGTCGTCTCAGCAATGATCGTCGGACCATGGAAACTTCTAGTTCCAACTTCTTCCCAGCACACTGGGGTCCTGCACTTGCGTCCGTATAGAGCCTCATAAGGTGCCATACCAATACTCTCATGGAAGCTGTTGTTGTAAGCAAACTCACACAAGGCTAGATGCGTATCCCATTCCTTCTCAAAGTTCAGCACACTAGCTCTGAGCATATCCTCCAACGTCTGAATGGTACGCTCCGACTGTCCATCAGTCTGGGGGTGGTATGCCGTACTAAAACTCAACTTCGTGCCCATAGCTTCCTGAAATGCTCTCCAGAATGAAGATACAAAACGACTGTCTCGATCTGACACAATCGATACTGGGGTGCCATGCAATCTGACTATCTCGTCAACAAACTTCCTGGCCATCTCCGTGAATGTCATCCCTTTTTTGAACGGAAGGAAATGTGCTGACTTAGTCAATCTGTCCACTATGACCCAGATCGCATTATTCTTTCTACTGGTCGGCGGAAAACCGGAAACAAAATCCATAGTAATGTGCTCCCACTTCCACTGCGGAGTGTGCAATGGATGCAATGATCCTGGAGGTCGCTGATGATCAGCTTTTACCCTCTGACAGGTCAAACATCGAGCTACGAACCCTGCGATCTCCCGCTTCATATTGTTCCACCAAAATCTATCCTTCAAGTTCCGGTACATCTTCGTACTCCCGGGATGCATCGCATATCGGGCATCGTGCGCATCTGTCATCAATTTCTCTCTCAACTCATCCATAGCGGGAACACACAATCTGTTCCGGAAGTACAAAACTCCATCTACTAGGCTAAAATCCGGTCGATCTGAAATCCGATCTCTGAACTTCACCAGGAGGGGGTCCTCAAACTGGCGATCCTTGATCTGCTGAATCACCTCAGGCTGAAACACGATGGTAGTAGCTAATGTCACCAATCCACCTACCATCTGAACCTCAACAGGCTGATCACGCACAAGCATATAAAATCCTGCCAACACCTGAAGACTGTCTGTCCTCCTGCTAAGTGCATCTGCAACTACATTGCCTTTGCCTGGGTGGTACTTGATCGGAAAGTCGTAATCTTTGATGAACTCCAACCACCTTCGCTGCCTCATATTCAAGTCATGCTGATCAAACAGGTACTGCAAACTGTGATGATCGGAATGGACCTCAAACTTCACACCGTACAGGTAATGTCGCCACAACTTCAATGCAAATACAATGGCTGCTAACTCCAAGTCATGTGTGGCATAGTTCTTCTCATGTTCTTTCAACTGTCTGGATCCATAGGCAATCACCTTCTGATTCTGCATCAGTACACAGCCTAGTCCAACTCTAGAGGCATCGGAATAAATCACGAATCCCTCACTACCATCCGGGAGAGTCAACACTGGCGCCGTAGTGAGCTTTTCTTTCAACATCTGAAAACTACGCTCACACTTCTCTGTCCACTCATACGGGACCTTCTTCCGAGTCAACTGAGTCAGCGGGGCTGAAATCTTCGAGAAATCCTGCACAAACCTGCGGTAATATCCTGCTAATCCCAGAAAACTCCGAATCTCTGTCACTGATCTAGGACGGGGCCAATGGACTACTGCCTCAATCTTAGCCGGATCCACCATCAATCCATCTCTAGAAATCTTATGACCCAGAAATGCAACTTGCTCTAACCAGAAATCACACTTAGCCAACTTTGCATACAACTTGTGATCTCGAAGCAGCTGCAATGCCTTCCTCAGATGGTCTGTATGTTCCTCAGCAGTCTTCGAATAGACCAATATGTCATCTATAAAAACCACAACGAACTGGTCCAAGAAGGAAGTAAACACCCTATTCATCAATGCCATGAAAGCTGCGGGTGCATTCGTCAAACCAAACGGCATGACAAGGAACTCGTAGTGTCCATACCGAGTCCTGAAAGCTGTCTTAGGAACATCCTCATCCTTCACCCTGAGCTGGTGATATCCTGACCTCAAGTCAATCTTAGAGAAGTAAGCTGCACCCTGAAGTTGATCGAACAACTCATCAATCCTAGGCAATGGATATTTGTTCTTGATGGTCACTTTGTTCAATTGCCTGTAGTCAATGCACATCCGGAAACTGCCATCCTTCTTCTTGACGAACAAAACAGGTGCTCCCCAAGGTGAAACACTCGGGCGTATAAACCCCTTATCCAACAAATCCTGCAACTGTTTCTTCAATTCCAACAACTCTGCAGGTGCCATACGATATGGAGCTCTACTGATAGGTGCTGTACCTGGTACCACGTCAATAGCAAATTCTACCTCCCGAACTGGTGGCAACTCTGGCACATCTTCCGGAAAGACATCCGGAAACTCGCTGACTACTGGAATCTCACTGAGCTGTCGCTGATCTTTCTTCTCTGAAATGAATGCAAGAAATCCCTCACATCCCCTACGAAGCATCCTGTCTGCTTTACAAGCAGAGATCACACGTCTTGGGCACTTCATCTGGCTGCCCTCAAATCGGAATCCGCTGCCCAAATCGAAGTAGATAGCCTTACTGTAGCAATTGATACACGCATGATATCTCGCAAGCCAGTCCATACCAAGAATCACATCAAAATCCAGTGTCGTGAGCAACACGAGGTCTACTGGGAGCTGATGACCAGCTATCCGCACATCACACTGAGGGTAAAACACACTGCACTCCACCCGCTTACCAACCGGAGTGGATACTAGCAACAAGTATGGAAGTGGTGTGGGTCGCTGTCGAAGCTGCACAGCAAAATGGGGTGCTACGTACGAACGCGTAGACCCGGAGTCAAATAAAGCTAAAGCTTCTGCTTCGGAAATTAAAATTTTACCTTCCACTACCGTGGCCTCCTCCGCGCCCTCATGCGTAGCAGCATAGGCTCGGGCTGTCTGGCGGTTCTGCTTTTGGCCTGGGCGAGCTGGCTGGGATCTGCCCTGTGAGGTAGGTCCTGTCTGTCTCGTCTGTGGAGAGGACTGAAACTTCGGGCATTGGGCCCGCCTGTGGTCCGTAGAGCCACACCCAAAACAAGCCCCACTCTTCCTCCAACATCTGTCGGTGGGGTGATCCTTCCCACAGTGACCGCAAACTATCTGAGAACTGCTCGAACTGCCCTGTTTACCCTTGAACTTCTTCTGGAACTGACTTCTGCCACTGAAACCTGCTGCCCTCTTAGCCTCTGTTCGCTCCTCCTCAAAGATGGCCTCTGCATCATAAGCCCTGTCAATAGCGTCATCCAAGGTAGCCGGCCACATACAAGCAACCACGTGGCGTTTGTGTCTCGGATTTAGGCCGTTGACGAAGCGAGTCACCTTCTTATGCTCCGTGTTCACCATATCCTCTGCGAAATGAGACAACTCTGTAAACCTGTGTACATAATCTGCAACGGGCATCTGTCTCTGCTGAAGGTTGAAGAATTCCACTTCCTTAGCTCGCTGAATGTGAAGAGGCATGAACTTCCGACGGAATTGCTGCTTGAAGGTCTCCCAAACTGTGGCACTGGGCATAGTCTGAAATGAAGTCTTAACACTCCTCCACCATGTCTTAGCTACACTCCGAAGCATAGAGGCTGTGAGAACTACCTTCTGCTTGTTACTGCACACGATCGTATCAAAAAGCTCTTCAGTCTGCTCCAACCATTGCTCAGCCTGCAATGCATCTTCTATCCCATGAAACTCGGTCGCCCCTCGCTTACGGAACTTGTCGAAAAGAGCATTAGGATCTGATTCCTTAGGCTGGAAAATCACCTGCTGATCTACATGAGGTGATGCTACTGCAGCAGCCTGACTCTGCCTATCTACCATGGATGCCATCTGCGCCTGTAATGACTGCATAGACTGCATCATCATCATCAAGCGCTCCTCACTGCTGATATGTGGGGGTACCGATCCACTATCACCGTTATGGCCCTGTTGATTCTCATCCCTAGATCCAGATCCTGATGCCATCCTGTAAAAGGAAAAGAAACACAACACACAAATATAACATGCCCTGAGTTAGTCAAACCCCAAATCAACATATGAGACCTCGAGTCAAATAGTTGATATCGTTATCTCACCACGATCTTAGATGCCTACATGCTTATAACTAGCATGCTCTGATACCATACAATACGTATGTCACGACCCGAGCCCAGAATTCGGGGGTTAGCGAAAAACTAAACCGGTGACACACGTACTCCCGTGCACGTGCACCCAAACTCAGTCCAGATGCACGCACACAAGGGATCTAACACGTGCGAACTAAGCGTACGCGGAAGCTGTACATATCATAGCAAGCAACAAAGGAAACTAAAATAGCGGAAGCCAAAGCAAATACGAAACGGAAAAAGACAAAGACAAATACACTGATATAAAACCAGATACACACCAAAATCAATATGCACAAAATATACAGAATACGAGTCCAAAGTCCAAAGATCCACAGTCCAAATACAAATCCCCTGAAACCAAACTCAAAATCCCAAAACGAAAAGCCACTGGAAAGCATGCATGAACGCGCTCGGCAGAGATGGTCAGGCCCACTCTGCCAAACCTGAGGGTGCCTCTACACTCGCCCCTGCAGCCTCCTCGACCGCCGGGGAGCTGGGCAAGGTATCTGTGCCTGCAACACCACAGACAACACAAATGAATACAACGGTCCAGCAAATATAAGTAACAGGGGTGAAACACGCATAGTATCAAAGAGGATATAATAATGACAGAAGATTAAATACAGAGTTCCATATTAGGAAACTAAGCAAATCGTGCATAGAAATAAAACATGATATGTGAATCAAAACATAGAATACTGAACTAGTTGGCTACTACGTTAACCATGTTCTCTCCAAAAGAGAGCAGAGCAGAGCAGAGCAGAGGAGAACACCGCTGTCCAGGCCAAAGGTACAACGGGTCTCGGTTTCCTGGGTTCCGGGGTCCCAAGACAAAGCAACACTGCAGTTAAAACAGAGATACAGAGATCTACGCCAGAGGTAACCCCGTCGGGTATCCTAGGGCTGAGGCTGAGTAGAGCCAGACTAATACCAATCAAATCAAAGCTAAAGAAAGGAGATTATCCGCTTTGGACTCACCGATGACAAGGACCGGATCTTATCCTCACGTATTAACCTCTGGGCAGAGCCACCAGGGAATACCCAAAATTCAGAGATATACAAAGCCAGAGAATATACAAAGCATAGCATAGATCAAAACAGAGTACAGAGCAAGAATAATACAGATATACAGAACGAAAGCAAAATGACTGAGGAATGCATAACATAGATTAACAGAACAGAGGGCAAAACCATAAACAATATGCAATGCATCTCAGATTAATACGGAATCAAGGTTCATTACAAGCCAAGTCTAATCTAGTTGCATCACTGTCACTAACCGTGCATGTTGATGTAGTTTTAAGTTATTCGATGCACCGTTGCCATCCTAGTGTTGCAATATAATCTGTGCGTGCACCGACGTCCCTTAAACCAACACCCATGGGAAGGTGCTTAACAATGAGCAACACTCACATGAATAAGTCACAGCCTAACAGACTATTCATGCGCTCCAAAGAATCCATTTGGGCCGGTTTACGGGTATGGTTCACCTGTATTTGAGCCCTACAAGGTCACACCATTAGCCTAAGTTTAACTGATATTTTACAGGTCTTACGGTTTAGCCATGGGTGACCTACGGCTTAGCCGTGGCATCCTACGGCGTAGCCGCAATATGCACTACGGCTTAGCCGTGGTTCCCTTCAGAACACGGCTAAACTGTCATCTTTTCCACCTCTGATCTGATACATCTCACGGCTGAGCTACGGTGGAGTCCACGGCTTAGCCGTAGACCATCACGGCTTAGCCGTAGCCTCACCGTAAGAACACTGATATCAGAAAAGTTTCGACTGATCAGAGATTAAATCCACGGCTTAGATACGGTTTGGTTCACGGCTAGCTTACGGCTCAGCCGTAGGACAAATTACGGCTTAGCCGTAGCCTAGCCGTAGAACAAACTCGAATTTGTCACTCTCTGGAATCTAAGCCGTACAGGGTTACGGCTTAGCCGTACAATACAGACGCGAATTCGGGAAGATTTCAGAAACGAAATTTTGGTACAGAAACTGAATAAAACAAGCTCAACTGATTCTCATAGCTTAGAAAATGGCTGTAACACATGCTAAACAAAGAATAAGAGTGAATCAAAGCCATCAAACAAACACCCATATGTGTTATCAAAGCCTGTACTTATACTTGCCTCAAATCTGACAAAATCCTCTGAAATCAAGCTCCAAGCAACTAAAATCAAAACAAATCAAAGCAATCACACATGCATGAGATGAAGACATAGCAACAGAGAATGGGAGATGTAATTTGGAGAAGAAATACAAAGAGTTGGGAAAGAACCCACTTACCTAAGGCAAGGACAGAGATGAGAGAATGGAGAAGAGCCCAAACCAAACAGAGGATCCAAATCCTCAATCGATCAAGAGAAGGAAAGAAGAGAGAGAGAGAGAGAGAGAACGAACGTGGAGAACTCCTCTGGAATTCCTTGCATGCAACGATCAAGTGAAATGAGAGAGAGAGAGACATCTGTAAGATGACTCACTTATATATGGGTTTTGAAAGTTAAGTCAAAGTCCTGAGAGTTAAGACTAATTACAGTTCAAGTCACACGAAGGTCCATCTTCCCCAATTGACTCCAAATGGTTCTGACACAGTTACGGAATTTGTCGAGCTCAACGAAATACGCGTGCTGACACCAAGATGATGCAAAGATGAGATGAGCAAAGCCAAAGCAAAATTACGAAAAAGGGCTTAGAACTACCTATTCCAGGTCAAAGGTCACTCAACTACCTATCCATGACCCAAAACAAGTCCAAAAGAAATAAACAAAACAAAACACACACTAATGAGCCACTAATCCGGCTCAAAGGGGATCGGAGTGTTACATCCTCCCCCACTAGGAATCATTCCGTCCTCGGAATGACTACCTACCTGCGCAAAGAGCTGGGGGTACTGGCGCGCTAGCTGCTCCTCTAGCTCCCAAGTAGCCTCATCCGGACCGTGATGCTCCCACAACACTTTAACCCATCTGATAGTCCTGGTACGGAGAATCTGCTCTCGTGTCCCAACGATGCGAAGCGGACGCTCAACGTAAGTCGCATTAGGCTGAATCTGAATGTCATCATAGCGAATCACATGGCTCGGATCTGGCACATACTTACGGAGCATCGACACATGGAACACATCGTGAACACCGGAGAACTCAACTGGAAGTGTCAACCGATAGGCTAAATCTCCAACTCGGCTCTTGACTTCGAACGGTCCTACATATCTCGGAGCTAACTTGCCCTTCTGACCAAATCGAACTGTGCCCTTCATCGGAGAAACTTTAAGGAACACCCAATCTCCAACTTGGAATGCCAAAGGTCTCCTCCGAGTATCAGCATAGCTCTTCTGCCTGGACCGAGCAATCTTCAGATTCTCTATCACTTTCTGCACTTTCTCTGTCGTCTCAGCAATGATCGTCGGACCATGGAAACTTCTAGTTCCAACTTCTTCCCAGCACACTGGGGTCCTGCACTTGCGTCCGTATAGAGCCTCATAAGGTGCCATACCAATACTCTCATGGAAGCTGTTGTTGTAAGCAAACTCACACAAGGCTAGATGCGTATCCCATTCCTTCTCAAAGTTCAGCACACTAGCTCTGAGCATATCCTCCAACGTCTGAATGGTACGCTCCGACTGTCCATCAGTCTGGGGGTGGTATGCCGTACTAAAACTCAACTTCGTGCCCATAGCTTCCTGAAATGCTCTCCAGAATGAAGATACAAAACGACTGTCTCGATCTGACACAATCGATACTGGGGTGCCATGCAATCTGACTATCTCGTCAACAAACTTCCTGGCCATCTCCGTGAATGTCATCCCTTTTTTGAACGGAAGGAAATGTGCTGACTTAGTCAATCTGTCCACTATGACCCAGATCGCATTATTCTTTCTACTGGTCGGCGGAAAACCGGAAACAAAATCCATAGTAATGTGCTCCCACTTCCACTGCGGAGTGTGCAATGGATGCAATGATCCTGGAGGTCGCTGATGATCAGCTTTTACCCTCTGACAGGTCAAACATCGAGCTACGAACCCTGCGATCTCCCGCTTCATATTGTTCCACCAAAATCTATCCTTCAAGTTCCGGTACATCTTCGTACTCCCGGGATGCATCGCATATCGGGCATCGTGCGCATCTGTCATCAATTTCTCTCTCAACTCATCCACAGCGGGAACACACAATCTGTTCCGGAAGTACAAAACTCCATCTACTAGGCTAAAATCCGGTCGATCTGAAATCCGATCTCTGAACTTCACCAGGAGGGGGTCCTCAAACTGGCGATCCTTGATTTGCTGAATCACCTCAGGCTGAAACACGATGGTAGTAGCTAATGTCACCAATCCACCTACCATCTGAACCTCAACAGGCTGATCACGCACAAGCATATAAAATCCTGCCAACACCTGAAGACTGTCTGTCCTCCTGCTAAGTGCATCTGCAACTACATTGCCTTTGCCTGGGTGGTACTTGATCGGAAAGTCGTAATCTTTGATGAACTCCAACCACCTTCGCTGCCTCATATTCAAGTCATGCTGATCAAACAGGTACTGCAAACTGTGATGATCGGAATGGACCTCAAACTTCACACCGTACAGGTAATGTCGCCACAACTTCAATGCAAATACAATGGCTGCTAACTCCAAGTCATGTGTGGCATAGTTCTTCTCATGTTCTTTCAACTGTCTGGATCCATAGGCAATCACCTTCTGATTCTGCATCAGTACACAGCCTAGTCCAACTCTAGAGGCATCGGAATAAATCACGAATCCCTCACTACCATCCGGGAGAGTCAACACTGGCGCCGTAGTGAGCTTTTCTTTCAACATCTGAAAACTACGCTCACACTTCTCTGTCCACTCATACGGGACCTTCTTCCGAGTCAACTGAGTCAGCGGGGCTGAAATCTTCGAGAAATCCTGCACAAACCTGCGGTAATATCCTGCTAATCCCAGAAAACTCCGAATCTCTGTCACTGATCTAGGACGGGGCCAATGGACTACTGCCTCAATCTTAGCCGGATCCACCATCAATCCATCTCTAGAAATCTTATGACCCAGAAATGCAACTTGCTCTAACCAGAAATCACACTTAGCCAACTTTGCATACAACTTGTGATCTCGAAGCAGCTGCAATGCCTTCCTCAGATGGTCTGTATGTTCCTCAGCAGTCTTCGAATAGACCAATATGTCATCTATAAAAACCACAACGAACTGGTCCAAGAAGGAAGTAAACACCCTATTCATCAATGCCATGAAAGCTGCGGGTGCATTCGTCAAACCAAACGGCATGACAAGGAACTCGTAGTGTCCATACCGAGTCCTGAAAGCTGTCTTAGGAACATCCTCATCCTTCACCCTGAGCTGGTGATATCCTGACCTCAAGTCAATCTTAGAGAAGTAAGCTGCACCCTGAAGTTGATCGAACAACTCATCAATCCTAGGCAATGGATATTTGTTCTTGATGGTCACTTTGTTCAATTGCCTGTAGTCAATGCACATCCGGAAACTGCCATCCTTCTTCTTGACGAACAAAACAGGTGCTCCCCAAGGTGAAACACTCGGGCGTATAAACCCCTTATCCAACAAATCCTGCAACTGTTTCTTCAATTCCAACAACTCTGCAGGTGCCATACGATATGGAGCTCTACTGATAGGTGCTGTACCTGGTACCACGTCAATAGCAAATTCTACCTCCCGAACTGGTGGCAACTCTGGCACATCTTCCGGAAAGACATCCGGAAACTCGCTGACTACTGGAATCTCACTGAGCTGTCGCTGATCTTTCTTCTCTGAAATGAATGCAAGAAATCCCTCACATCCCCTACGAAGCATCCTGTCTGCTTTACAAGCAGAGATCACACGTCTTGGGCACTTCATCTGGCTGCCCTCAAATCGGAATCCGCTGCCCAAATCGAAGTAGATAGCCTTACTGTAGCAATTGATACACGCATGATATCTCGCAAGCCAGTCCATACCAAGAATCACATCAAAATCCAGTGTCGTGAGCAACACGAGGTCTACTGGGAGCTGATGACCAGCTATCCGCACATCACACTGAGGGTAAAACACACTGCACTCCACCCGCTTACCAACCGGAGTGGATACTAGCAACAAGTATGGAAGTGGTGTGGGTCGCTGTCGAAGCTGCACAGCAAAATGGGGTGCTACGTACGAACGCGTAGACCCGGAGTCAAATAAAGCTAAAGCTTCTGCTTCGGAAATTAAAATTTTACCTTCCACTACCGTGGCCTCCTCCGCGCCCTCATGCGTAGCAGCATAGGCTCGGGCTGTCTGGCGGTTCTGCTTCTGGCCTGGGCGAGCTGGCTGGGATCTGCCCTGTGAGGTAGGTCCTGTCTGTCTCGTCTGTGGAGAGGACTGAAACTTCGGGCATTGGGCCCGCCTGTGGTCCGTAGAGCCACACCCAAAACAAGCCCCACTCTTCCTCCAACATCTGTCGGTGGGGTGATCCTTCCCACAGTGACCGCAAACTATCTGAGAACTGCTCGAACTGCCCTGTTTACCCTTGAACTTCTTCTGGAACTGACTTCTGCCACTGAAACCTGCTGCCCTCTTAGCCTCTGTTCGCTCCTCCTCAAAGATGGCCTCTGCATCATAAGCCCTGTCAATAGCGTCATCCAAGGTAGCCGGCCACATACAAGCAACCACGTGGCGTTTGTGTCTCGGATTTAGGCCGTTGACGAAGCGAGTCACCTTCTTATGCTCCGTGTTCACCATATCCTCTGCGAAATGAGACAACTCTGTAAACCTGTGTACATAATCTGCAACGGGCATCTGTCTCTGCTGAAGGTTGAAGAATTCCACTTCCTTAGCTCGCTGAATGTGAAGAGGCATGAACTTCCGACGGAATTGCTGCTTGAAGGTCTCCCAAACTGTGGCACTGGGCATAGTCTGAAATGAAGTCTTAACACTCCTCCACCATGTCTTAGCTACACTCCGAAGCATAGAGGCTGTGAGAACTACCTTCTGCTTGTTACTGCACACGATCGTATCAAAAAGCTCTTCAGTCTGCTCCAACCATTGCTCAGCCTGCAATGCATCTTCTATCCCATGAAACTCGGTCGCCCCTCGCTTACGGAACTTGTCGAAAAGAGCATTAGGATCTGATTCCTTAGGCTGGAAAATCACCTGCTGATCTACATGAGGTGATGCTACTGCAGCAGCCTGACTCTGCCTATCTACCATGGATGCCATCTGCGCCTGTAATGACTGCATAGACTGCATCATCATCATCAAGCGCTCCTCACTGCTGATATGTGGGGGTACCGATCCACTATCACCGTTATGGCCCTGTTGATTCTCATCCCTAGATCCAGATCCTGATGCCATCCTGTAAAAGGAAAAGAAACACAACACACAAATATAACATGCCCTGAGTTAGTCAAACCCCAAATCAACATATGAGACCTCGAGTCAAATAGTTGATATCGTTATCTCACCACGATCTTAGATGCCTACATGCTTATAACTAGCATGCTCTGATACCATACAATACGTATGTCACGACCCGAGCCCAGAATTCGGGGGTTAGCGAAAAACTAAACCGGTGACACACGTACTCCCGTGCACGTGCACCCAAACTCAGTCCAGATGCACGCACACAAGGGATCTAACACGTGCGAACTAAGCGTACGCGGAAGCTGTACATATCATAGCAAGCAACAAAGGAAACTAAAATAGCGGAAGCCAAAGCAAATACGAAACGGAAAAAGACAAAGACAAATACACTGATATAAAACCAGATACACACCAAAATCAATATGCACAAAATATACAGAATACGAGTCCAAAGTCCAAAGATCCACAGTCCAAATACAAATCCCCTGAAACCAAACTCAAAATCCCAAAACGAAAAGCCACTGGAAAGCATGCATGAACGCGCTCGGCAGAGATGGTCAGGCCCACTCTGCCAAACCTGAGGGTGCCTCTACACTCGCCCCTGCAGCCTCCTCGACCGCCGGGGAGCTGGGCAAGGTATCTGTGCCTGCAACACCACAGACAACACAAATGAATACAACGGTCCAGCAAATATAAGTAACAGGGGTGAAACACGCATAGTATCAAAGAGGATATAATAATGACAGAAGATTAAATACAGAGTTCCATATTAGGAAACTAAGCAAATCGTGCATAGAAATAAAACATGATATGTGAATCAAAACATAGAATACTGAACTAGTTGGCTACTACGTTAACCATGTTCTCTCCAAAAGAGAGCAGAGCAGAGCAGAGCAGAGGAGAACACCGCTGTCCAGGCCAAAGGTACAACGGGTCTCGGTTTCCTGGGTTCCGGGGTCCCAAGACAAAGCAACACTGCAGTTAAAACAGAGATACAGAGATCTACGCCAGAGGTAACCCCGTCGGGTATCCTAGGGCTGAGGCTGAGTAGAGCCAGACTAATACCAATCAAATCAAAGCTAAAGAAAGGAGATTATCCGCTTTGGACTCACCGATGACAAGGACCGGATCTTATCCTCACGTATTAACCTCTGGGCAGAGCCACCAGGGAATACCCAAAATTCAGAGATATACAAAGCCAGAGAATATACAAAGCATAGCATAGATCAAAACAGAGTACAGAGCAAGAATAATACAGATATACAGAACGAAAGCAAAATGACTGAGGAATGCATAACATAGATTAACAGAACAGAGGGCAAAACCATAAACAATATGCAATGCATCTCAGATTAATACGGAATCAAGGTTCATTACAAGCCAAGTCTAATCTAGTTGCATCACTGTCACTAACCGTGCATGTTGATGTAGTTTTAAGTTATTCGATGCACCGTTGCCATCCTAGTGTTGCAATATAATCTGTGCGTGCACCGACGTCCCTTAAACCAACACCCATGGGAAGGTGCTTAACAATGAGCAACACTCACATGAATAAGTCACAGCCTAACAGACTATTCATGCGCTCCAAAGAATCCATTTGGGCCGGTTTACGGGTATGGTTCACCTGTATTTGAGCCCTACAAGGTCACACCATTAGCCTAAGTTTAACTGATATTTTACAGGTCTTACGGTTTAGCCATGGGTGACCTACGGCTTAGCCGTGGCATCCTACGGCGTAGCCGCAATATGCACTACGGCTTAGCCGTGGTTCCCTTCAGAACACGGCTAAACTGTCATCTTTTCCACCTCTGATCTGATACATCTCACGGCTGAGCTACGGTGGAGTCCACGGCTTAGCCGTAGACCATCACGGCTTAGCCGTAGCCTCACCGTAAGAACACTGATATCAGAAAAGTTTCGACTGATCAGAGATTAAATCCACGGCTTAGATACGGTTTGGTTCACGGCTAGCTTACGGCTCAGCCGTAGGACAAATTACGGCTTAGCCGTAGCCTAGCCGTAGAACAAACTCGAATTTGTCACTCTCTGGAATCTAAGCCGTACAGGGTTACGGCTTAGCCGTACAATACAGACGCGAATTCGGGAAGATTTCAGAAACGAAATTTTGGTACAGAAACTGAATAAAACAAGCTCAACTGATTCTCATAGCTTAGAAAATGGCTGTAACACATGCTAAACAAAGAATAAGAGTGAATCAAAGCCATCAAACAAACACCCATATGTGTTATCAAAGCCTGTACTTATACTTGCCTCAAATCTGACAAAATCCTCTGAAATCAAGCTCCAAGCAACTAAAATCAAAACAAATCAAAGCAATCACACATGCATGAGATGAAGACATAGCAACAGAGAATGGGAGATGTAATTTGGAGAAGAAATACAAAGAGTTGGGAAAGAACCCACTTACCTAAGGCAAGGACAGAGATGAGAGAATGGAGAAGAGCCCAAACCAAACAGAGGATCCAAATCCTCAATCGATCAAGAGAAGGAAAGAAGAGAGAGAGAGAGAGAGAGAACGAACGTGGAGAACTCCTCTGGAATTCCTTGCATGCAACGATCAAGTGAAATGAGAGAGAGAGAGACATCTGTAAGATGACTCACTTATATATGGGTTTTGAAAGTTAAGTCAAAGTCCTGAGAGTTAAGACTAATTACAGTTCAAGTCACACGAAGGTCCATCTTCCCCAATTGACTCCAAATGGTTCTGACACAGTTACGGAATTTGTCGAGCTCAACGAAATACGCGTGCTGACACCAAGATGATGCAAAGATGAGATGAGCAAAGCCAAAGCAAAATTACGAAAAAGGGCTTAGAACTACCTATTCCAGGTCAAAGGTCACTCAACTACCTATCCATGACCCAAAACAAGTCCAAAAGAAATAAACAAAACAAAACACACACTAATGAGCCACTAATCCGGCTCAAAGGGGATCGGAGTGTTACACCTTGCATTCTCTTCTCCAACCTCCATCGATCAAGCTCCCCTGTGAGGTTCTTGCATGAAAGGTGAGTTGGAAACCTTTCCACTCTCTCATCTCCTTTCTCCATCTCTTCTCCCTCTTGTCTCCATCATGCTTGGTGTGTCTGTGTTTTGATTTCTCTCCATCCCTCATGCATACATGTGGTTTTGTTTGTGTGTTAGGTTGTGTTGGGATCCAAGGGCTCCATTTGTGCAATTGATTTCCAAATTTGAGGCAAGTATAACCATAACATTGAGAACCCATGTTGGTATGCTTTGATTTTGGCTAGCTCACATTGATGTGTGTGGAAAACATGTGTTTACAGCCCATTTGATACTTATTGGTGCAGTACTTGTGTATTCCCTTTGATAGATTGCATTTCTGATGCATTTCCAGACCTTCTGTACATGTTTCAGATTTCTGAATTCGTGCAGGTACGGCTAAGCCGTATAACACCTACGGCTCACAATCCAGAGAGGAGAAAAACCCAGTTTTCCTCTACGGCTAGGGCACGGCTAAGCCGTGGAATGCCCTACGGCTAAGCCGTAGCTCAGCCGTGGCCCAGCCGTAGAACAATACAGGGTGCAATTTCTGGAATAACTGAGAGTCAGCTAATGACAGACCTTCTACGGTTCAGCCACGGCTAAGCCGTAGACCACACACGGCTAAGCCGTAGCACACACACGGCTAAGCCGTAACCACACATGAAGAATAAGGCTAGGTGTAAAGATAAGACCTATATGACCTTCATGATAGAATGTAGAGCACCTAGACTTGCCCAACGGATGTGATACTACGCGTGAATGATCTCGAGGGCTGCGAATCATTCATGTTCGTTATCCGGATGTTAAGCACCTCCCCATGGGTGTTGGTTTAAGGGACTTCGTGCATCGCCCGATTCCAGGCAACACTAGACAACGGTGTATCGAATAACTTAAAACTACATCATCATGCACGGTTAGAAACACCGGATAATTAGATTAGAATTGGTTTGTAACTTAAGATGATTCGATTTCGCATGATTTGTTGCATACCATATTGCATTCGATCATTGATCTCACACTCTGACATGATTACTTGTATCCCGTTACCTTACTTCCACATTTCGATTATTTACCCTGAGTATACATGTATGATATGTTCACTTCCAGACATGCACGCTTGATATATGATCACGATCTACTCAGGTTTTCTTGATTGACTTTGTATGGTCAGGCTCTACTTAGCCTCAGCCTTAGGATCCCGACGGGGTGAATTTGGTACAGTTATAAGGACCTGCTGCAGTATGGATTTTGTCTTGGGGAACCGGACCCCAGGAAACCGAGACCCATTGTACCCTGGCCCGGACAATGGTGTTCTTTGCATGTTATAAGATCCCTCTTTTGGGAGCATATGGTAATGTAGTAGCCACTAGTTATGTACACAGCATGTTATCCTTGATTCACACAGCATCTTTCTTTCTTGCATGATAGCCTAGTATACGAAAATGCTTTCTTTAATCACGTGATGTTCTTATTCTGTTAGATACAGCGTGTGTTAACTTGCTATGGGTTATACTTTGCTGAATCTTCGTATTCACAGTTGTTTTTGGTGTTGCAGGCCCAGATCCCCCTGCCGAACCCTCGCCGGTCGGCCAGGCTCCAGATGAGACCCCCGGGGCCCCATCAGGCCTAGAGGAGTGGATGTGATCACTCCACGGGAGCGCGTTCATGGCATGCATCATGTTGGAGTCATGTTTTGGGGATTTTCAAACTTGTCATGACATGTCACTATTGTATTTATCCTTTTGTTCTTTTGTAAACGTTCATATGTAATTATGTCAGTCCTTTCCTTGTATCCTCTTCTTGTGCTATTAGTTGTTTATGTTTCTGATATTTACAGCTTCCGCATACTTGCTTGGCACGTGTGCTTGTTCCCTTGTGCGTGTGCATTTAGACTCGGTCTACGTGTGCAGGCACGGGAGTACGTGTGTCATTAGGTTTGGCTTTTGCTAACCCCCGAACCCTGGGCTCGGGTTGTGACATACCCCTTTACAGTAGTGCCATACTGTCATTTGCAGTGTGCTACATACCAACTTGCATATGCTCTATGTTTCGTTTTTGGTAAATTTAGGATCCTAAGTGTGTTTTTTAACCATCATTTCATCTCTTACCACGTCTTCTTCCAAGGAATCTAAAACTTTAATGGGAATGGAAACATTGGAGATGGAAGATAAATGTGTTAAAAGGATGGATGAATAAATATGTATTCTAATAACACTTGTGAATTCCATCTCCGTATCTTTAGACTTGGAGCCCCCTGTAATGTTTTACCAAAATAATGCCTTTGAGAGACACCCTACCACAAAAGCAATTTAAGGTGCTTATATTTGATATATTGCAAATCTACCATGAATAGGTTTTGAGAATAAATTTGTCTTATGAAAGCTTTTTTTTTTTCTTTTTTCTTATAGCAACAAGAGGTCTAGGAGAAGAGCAAGATACTTGGTGAGTCACAAAGCTGAGAATCTTCTGCTGTGATGTTGTTTTTTTTATTACTCTTGGTTAATAAAAAATAGTCCTGATGTAAACTACTTCAATAAAATCTTAACACTGTTTAATCATTTCTTTTGGTAATTAATTTGATATCTATGAGAGTTGAGTTTCTTTTGTATTACTTTGATAGATTGCCTTTAATACAAATAATATGCTCTTCTATCTTCAATTGAATGCAATTATATTTTTAAATAATCATATTATTGTAATTCACAACTAATAATTTACTCATTTTTTGTTTAATGGATAAAAGGCCAAGGTTGCCATTTTTCATAAAAATCCAAAACATACTAACTCATACTAACTCATTCTCTTAGGGGACATGGCAGGTATTAAAATGAAAAAGCAAGGGCCTATTTACAAATACTTTAACCACAAGGGCCTATTTATAAATCCTTAGAACCTTAGGAGGTATGTAAAAAATATATATATCTAAAAAGAGTGGAGTAAATAGATGATGAAGATGTTGATTGGTGAATCTAATTCCAAATATGGAACCCACAATTTGCAACTTAGTTCCTGCTAATCTAACTTGCAAATTTTGCCTATGTACAAGCATTTTGCTTGATCATTATGAGTTGATTAGGTACACATAGATTTTGATGGTAGTTAAGAGGGATAGTTTCACTGAGAAGCCAGCGGGCCACATCTTGAACAGTTGGGTTACATACCTTCACAAGAAAAGAATTAAAGGGCTTTTTTTGTTATGATTTATATAATAATATTCATTTATATTTTATCAAAATATTAATAATTTTTAATAAAAATAAAATTTTTAATAAAGTTTAATATTTTTTCATGGCCCGCGTTGGGCGAGGGCCTTGAAGCACTAGCAAAGGCTATACAGAAATAAATGCAAATATATATATATATATATTTTGGGTTGGCGGGGAGGGGGGGGGGGGGGGGGGGGGGGGGGTGGGATGCATTTATATCGAATTTCACAAATCATTGTATTCCCATAATTTCAACTGTAAGTTTGATTGAATGAAGATGTATACATTTCTAATTAACTTTTAACTAACCTTATTAGGATAAGGATAACCTACTGAAATCTCTTAATATCCTCGCAATAACAACTAAACCAAAGATTATCCCCAACAGCCCCCCTCAATCACAAGGTCCTTTCATGAAATTATTTGTGTGATTATTGACAAATGAAAAATAAGAACCTTTAATCTCTCCCTAGATGGAAAACCAAAAATAAAAACTTGATCTCCCAAAACTAAATTGTAAAATAAGGGGAATCGATCTTCATGTCTTCATGGTGATCACCATCTGTCCTTTTGGCTCCATCACTATCACAAGCCGCTCCTTTTAAGTTTGTCTATGCCAGTAGCCCACTTGATTAGATCTATCGTGATTTATTGCAGAAGCTTTGATTTTTCAATTTGACAAAGATGGGAGATGGTAAGATTTGGGCATTGATTTGGGCATTTTGGATGAATAAGGAAAGATGTTAGAGTTTTATTTATGGAAATAGAAATATTGCCCGTGATTATTGTATAAACATAAAGACCCCCAACTTGATCACATGATCATCACCGGGCCTACTCTGATACCATATTGAATTTTATAAATCATTGTATACCCATCATTTTCACTGTAAGTTCCATTGAATGAAAATGTATACATTTATAATTAACTCTCAACTAACCTTATCCCGAGGATAAGGATTACCAAAATCTCTTAACATCCTCACAATAACAACTAAACCAAAGATTATCTCCAACAATTCAATGGTCCTCTATGAATTTTGACCTTCAAAAATTTCACAGAAAGACGTCAAAACAGCCATTGGATGCCAACAACATTGCTTATGAAATATGAGGAAACAAGTAGAAATTAGGCCTTAAAAAAATGTTTATATTACTTGCGATCTTTGTCCATTCGCTTTCACTTGGGTGTGGTGCTAAAATCTTCTACAAGAGCTTCTGGATGTGTAAATTACCCGGTATCTACCAAATGCCAGTCAAAGCCGCGTTAAGAAACGCCATCCAAGGTAGGATAAGGGGTGTGTCGCGGTGCTTACACTGCTACTCATGGGTGCTTCCCATGTTGGTGACACTGGGGCCACCTTATCACTCGAGAGCACATGGGTTCAAAGTAGTAAATAAAAAGGATCTTGCTTTATACGACTTGCAAGACATGGTTTTCTTATGTGGGCCAAGGCAATCCGCTCTTTGTGAGGGGAAGGGACATATATTGTTCAGAGTTTGTACAACTTTAATAATAAATTTACATGTATAAGTTAAAAGTACTAGAAATATCATAAGTTAGTAATATTAAACTCAAGTAATAAGTAGTTAAATATTCAAACATCCAGTAAGCTAGTTCTAACAAATATGTTATAACTTACAAGTTACAAAAATGAATTCCATGGAAAACTACATAATATTAATATTAAAAAGGTGCAATCAAAGAAACTAAGGCTTAGGGTCCAATTCACTTCATCTAAAAAGATCCCCAAAATTTTAATAAAACTTCTATTTCTTGGATCAAATCATTAGATTTAAGAGAAAGAAAGAGTCTACAACTAAATTTAGCTCAATGACAGGCCCTTATTGCAATTATTTCACCTTTTAAAGAGATTCAAGTGTCAGTGATAATCGTGAAAATAAAAAAGAAAGTGCATAAAACTATGAAGATTTACTCCAGAACTCTGGATACTACATATTTCCATCATTTCAAAGGCATTTTGAGAAGAAACTTCAAAAAATATTTATGAAAATATATTCAAATTATGCTTAGCTAAAGTTACTTGGTTAAGATCTTTGGTTTTGTCACAATGAAATCCACTCAAGTCTTGAGCTCTCAATGAGGAATTGTTAAAAATAAGGTAGGAAAGATCGAAATAGGATCATTAGCTTTTAGAACGAGGTTTTAGTGAAACAGAATGAAAGAAAATAAGAAAAAGAAGTACTATAACGTATAGTGATATTTTAAACCAAGGTTGATAATACAATGTAAATAGTTCGGGGGGAAAAAACAAAGAGAAAGAGAATTTATAATGAAGTATTTCAAACTATTGCTGGTATTTCATGTTTTTGACTACTTTTCTAACCTTGCTCAAATTGAAAAAGAAAAAAAAAACATATTATTTTATTTTTTTTTATAAAGTGGATGGCTTAAGGATCCTTAAATACTACTGGGGATCCCATTTCCTCTATTTTAGTAAAATATAATTTGGTCAATTTCCTTTGTGTAAGTTGTTTTACTACTTCGGTCTTTTATAGTTTGCCACGAAAGATTCGTAGCTTCTTAAGCTAATAGATATTCTACTGCTTATATATAACACAGGTCCAAGTGAAGCAGCTTTGCATACACATATCTCGCTATCTCTTTGTGCAAACTAAGAAAGATAGTATGGCAAGTGCACTTGTCTCAGCTATTGTAGAAGGGTTGTGTGCCATTGCTAAAAATGAGGTGGGCTTGTTGGTTAGTGTCAAGGAGGAGGTCAGAAACCTTTCCACCACATTCACAGCCATTGAAGCAGTGTTAGAGGATGCTGAGAGGCAACAAGTGAAGAAGAAGGCGGTTCGAGATTGGTTGTTGAAGCTGAAAGAAGTCACATATGAGATGGAGGACATACTAGATGAGTGGAGAACAGAAGCTTTCGGATCACAGAAAGATAAAGATGATGTTCAAAAGCACCAGAACGTAAGCTCTTACTTACTCAATCCTGGTTCAATTTTCAAGAAAATTAAATTACACCATGACACTGGACATCAGATCCGGGAAATAAAAGAAAGACTAATGAAAATTTCAATGGAAAAGGATGCTTTTAATTTCAAGGAAGTTAGTAAAAGAGAAGTTGATGACTTGCCTGATCGACAAACTGCTTCATTAATCATTGAAGCAGAGGTTTTTGGTAGAGATGCCATTAAAGACATTATAGTTAATGAGTTGGTTGGTGATACTAGTCAAGCAGAAAATACATTTTCCGTTGTTTCACTGGTAGGGATGGGTGGACTGGGCAAGACGACCCTCGCTCAATTAGTCTACAATGATGAGATAGTAAAGAAACATTTTAAGAAGAGAATTTGGGTTTGTGTGTCTGAAGATTATGAGGTGAAAAAGATTTTAATGAAAGTTATTCAATCGATGGATGGGCCTGCGAATGAGAACATGGACTTTGATACTCTCCAGACAAGAGTCAAAGAAGTTGTTGCCAAAAACAAATTTTTACTTGTGTTGGACGATGTATGGGATGGAAAGCTATGGGGAAAACTGAGGATTCCACTCATAAGTGCTGCACAGGGTAGCAGGATTGTGGTTACAACCCGCAGTCATACAATTGCAGATGTAATGGAAACGAATCACAATCATGACTTGGACATTTTATCTGAATCAGATTGTTGGAAATTATTTACATCTAGAGCATTCAAAAGAAAAAAAGAGGAAACATGGCCACTAGAGTTGGTAGAGATAGGAAAGGGAATTTTACACAGGTGTAAAGGTTTACCTCTTGCGATTAAGGCAGTTGGAAGTCTTCTGTACTTTAAAAGGACAAAGTTAGAATGGGAAATCGTCTTAGAAAGTGAGACATGGGAATGGAATTCACCTGACGGCCTTAACATTTTACCAGCTCTTTTGTTGAGCTATTATAATTTGCCCATCCATTTGAAACAATGTCTCTCATTTTGCTCCTTGTTTCCAAAAGATTATGTGCTAGAAAAGGATGAATTAGTGAAGTTATGGATGGCTCATGGTATCATTAAATCTGAGAGAAGAGAAATTGAAGAAATTGGTGAAACTTATTTTGATGATCTATTGGCACGTTCATTGCTTCAAGATCCTGAGAAAGATGTTGAAGGGAACATTGTCCAATGTAAGATGCACGATCTTGTTCATGATCTAGCGAAATTTGTCACTACTGGTGACTACTGTATCATGGAGATTGGAAATCCGAACTTACCTTCTGTTGATAGTCATCATATATCACTACTTGTGAATCGTGATGTTTCATCCATTCCGTCTCCACTGTGTAATGCAGAACGTCTGCGCACACTTTTATTTTTTGGATCATCAATTATTGAGGAAGTCCCTCACAGTTTATTCAACCATATGAGGTTTCTTAGAGCTCTGGATTTAAGCAAAACTGGGATTGAAAACTTGCCGAGTGCCTTAGGAAAACTGAAACACCTAAGGTATCTTGATTTGAGTAGGTTGATGATCGAGGAGTTGCCTGATTCTGTGACTGATCTCTGTAATCTGCAAACTCTGAAACTTAATTATTGCAAGAGACTCTGTCTACTGCCAAGTGGTATAAGCAAAATGGTTAAACTGCGGCATCTTGAAAATGAAGATACTCTTCATCTCAAATTTTTACCAACTGGACTAGGGAGGTTGAGTTCCCTTAGAACATTGTGCAAGTTCCCCGTGGGGGATGAGGAGGGATGTAAGATTGGAGAACTGAAAGATCTCAATTTGCTCAGAAGAAAATTAGAAATACATAATTTGGAGAAGATAATAAATGTGGATGAGGCTAGAGGGGCAGAACTCGGTAAGAAATGTGGTCTTCAATTTCTAACTCTAAAATGCAACGGCAGAGCAAACGACGATTGGGGAGCGGTAGAAGGCGGCGAGATGGAAAAGATGAAGCGAGTATTTGAAGGCCTTAGACCACCTCACTCAAACCTAAAATTTTTAAAGATCGAAAACTACGCGGGTTCAGAGTTCCCCAGTTGGTTGGAGGATGCAAACTTTTCCAATCTAAAGGAGATCCGACTGGGCAACTGCCATCAGTGTAGATTACTGCCAGGTCTAGGAAAATTGCCTTCGCTTGAAGAACTATCTATATATGGTGCTGATGAAATAAAAGTGGTGGGTTGTGATTTTTATTATGGGAATAATGGTAATGATGGTAGAGGGAAAGGAGGAATAGTGTTCCCAAAACTGAAAAGAATTTCTTTCTCCTTTATGTTCGATTGGGAAGAATGGAAGTGGGCAGAGGAAGATGGAGAGGTTATGCCATCTCTCGAGTATTTGGAGATTGGGTATTGCAACAAGCTGAAGGCACTGCCCAACTGCCTCCCTAGTACTTTAAGGCATGTAGTTATTCAAGATTGCAGAGAAGTTACTTGGGCGCCGGACAATCCACTCCCACTCCTTGAAGAGTTGCATCTCAATGGTGATGTTACAGGGATATTAAGTAAGCCACTGCCATGCCTCCCTGCTCTGAAGAAATTACAGGTTCAGAGCACATCTCCAGATGCTCCCTACCGATGGATGGGGATTACTTGAATCACTCAACGCTCTTGATATCTTCCTCTGTGATAGATTGGCATCTCTGCCTAATGGGTTGGGGCAGCTCAAAGCTCTTCAGACTCTACGGATCCTCAAATGCGGGCAGTTGTCGTCTCTGTTTCATGGGTTTGAACAACTCAAACGCTCCGTCGGCTCCACATCTCTGACAGCCCCGAGTTGAGGCCTTTACCAAACCTGCAACACCTCACTGCACTTAAAGACCTATGGATCAGCAACTGTCCACTTGTAACAGAGCGGCTGGAGAAAGAGAAAGGAGAGGACTGGTGCAACATATCCCACATCCCAAACATTTGGATTGATTACGAAAGGGTTCAATAAGGTATGTATGGATCACGAATGGTTTCTTAAACTATGACAACCGCTGCAGAAATTTTCTAAATATGCATTTCCCCCTTTTTCTTTTGCAGTATTCTGAATTGCTGATGGTCAAGGAGGAGGAGGAGCGGAAGAAAGTTTCTTCTACACTAGTTGTTCGATTCAGTTCTCTTCATTACCAACCCTTTTTACTTTTGTCAAATCTCAAATGGATATGTATTCAGCTATTCATCAGGTGGCTACTTTCCAGATAGCTGTGTATCGTACTACTACTAGCCAAATGATGGTTAAATTATGTGCATGTATCAAGTTGACCTATCGTAATTTAATTTCATCTTAGTTACCTGTTTTAGAATTTATTCAACTGCTCATCAGGTGGCCACTCATGATACAATTTCGTTTGTTAGTGGAAGCAAGCCATGCGATGGTAAACTTAAACATATCCAACGAGGTAAATAATGGAAGTTCCATCTCCACTTCAATGGATACATGTGGTGCCCATGTTTTTACAATTTATTCTACAGATATGATGAGTATGGATAGAAAAATGTATGGAGAGAAAAATCTCATCCTCATCCTAGCCCATTATTTAGTTTTATAAATCAGCTGAGTTGAAGTCGACTCAGAATTGTTTAGTAATGAATTGAGCCACTCTTCAAGTCACATAGTTGGTGGATTCCCATGGCTTTTGGGCTCTTGATGCACTTATTCTGCTTTTTTTTTTCTTTTTTGTAGGGCAAAACTGAGGAGGCTTTTGATGACATTTTGCACTCATGCTAGAAGATTTCTTTTCATAAAAATAAAAATCTCTTTTTTCAATGAGTCTAACATTTGAAGATCAATTGTACTTTTCATCCAACCGAATGAAATATAAGTGTAGGTGTTTATAATAACTTAACTTCAAATGATTTATGGAAGGAAACTACCGAAGCACAAAGTGGTCTGTTTCTTGAAGCTCTGATCAAAATAATCAATTTTTAGGTCCTATAGAAGGAATTTGACACAATTGTCATGTTTAAGCTTTTATTTCATTTAATGGTTACTTTTAGTTCTGATATCTGCATGTAATATCTAAATTTTAAACTAGTACTAATCTGTTGTTACTTTTTTTTTAATAACAATAATCTGTTGTTACTTTTAAAGAGACTGAAAGTGATTATAGTTCACCTAAAAGTTTGAGGGATTTTTACAGTGGAAATTGTTTGGCCAATAGGCAAAAAGTTGCCTCTAAATTATCCATGCAAACAAGGTTATTGCATACATGGTCGAGTTGGCATCTACTTTCAGAGTCGTCGATTGGTTTTGTTGTAAGCCTGCTTCAAACCACAACAACCTCCTCCTAAGATCTTATTCATATTCCTAATGGAAAATATGCCATGCATGTGTTTAATTTCAATCTATCATGGTCTCCTCTAGTCATGCGTTCCAGATTTGAATTGGGAAGATGCGCTTTCAACGAGTTCTTGTTCAGATGCAGAGGAGTTTGAATCGGGAAGATGTGGCTTCCACGAGTTCTTGTTAAGATACAGAGGAGAAAATAAACCAAAGCAGTTTCTAAGTAGATGAAGGTACAAATGTCTTTTCTTGTCTTTTTATCACACTATATATGGATTAGTTGGTTTACTTAAAATCTATACTTTTGTAGTGGTTTCTTTCTTCCGGTGCGCTTTTTTTTTTTTTCAACTCTTAAGGATTAGATATCTTGACATTACACTTGTATTCATTGTATTCATTTACTCCGTCTTTCCAGAGTGACCATCCAGTTGGTGATGCTGCTATTAATGGAATATGTGAAACAGTTTGTTCTGAAGTAAGACTTGTTGTTTTGAAGATTGGTAATGATCTTGAACATGTAACTTATTTTATTGGGACAGCATGTAGACTCATGTTGCATAGTTTTCTACTTTCTAAAGTTTGACTTAGAACTTCAGATCTTAGGTTATCTGTTCTACTAGATGATCTGTTGTCTTGGTTTTGGTACATAGGGTCGCCTAATGAGTATTGACATTTGGCATTAAAAAACATAATCAACATCTGCCTAAGCCCAAAATATTATTTATCCTCTTCTTTTAAATAGAAGATGTTATATATTGGACAGTAGAAAAAAAATCACAAGTTTTAAGTCTATTTATTTGGTTACACATCCACATATTGGTTTCTCTGAAACTATTGCAAGTTGAAGCATGGGCATGATGTGGGCCATTTGGATCAGCCTAAAACCAACATACTTATCTTTTTTTATGCATATTTTAAATTCATCCTAAATCATGATATCCTATCTATCTGAATTGGCTTTGTAAGTTTTACTTTTCCTTTGAACCCTGTTTACATTGATACATTTTTAATTAGTAACTCCACAAGCTATCATGCCTTTTTCTACTTCATTTAAGGTCTTTACTGGTCTCCTCCTTTTCCGGGAATATGCTACTAAGCTTGACTAGGTCTAATATTTGTTACTGTATTCATAATATGATCTTTCTGTTAATGCTCTTTGCCATTGTTATATTTTATAGTATCTGTCTTAAACAACTCTAGTAAGTGGTATTTGACTGTTTTACTAGTAGTCCCAGAAGCGTGCTAGGAAACTCACTGTAGACTTAGATGTTGAAGAGCAGTGTGGCAAAAAACTTAGTACAATATTGAGAGAGATCCTTCTGGATCCAAAGACTTCTAAAATGCAAAAATCTCGACCAAGAATAAAAGTAAGATAGATCTTCATCTTTTCCTTCTAAATCTTAGCATTACTAATATGGGATCAGCTAGAAAGGTAAGCTAAATATGTTTGTTTAATCACTAGTCAGCTCTTGGGCCATGTTTTAGTGGAAGACTGAACATTTCATGTTTTCTTCTGCCAAATATTGCACTGTCGAACGATTCAGGTCTGTGGTGTGCAATATTTGATGGACCTTGGCATCAAATTTTATCTGTGGCTTTACAGTTTGGAGGCCACCATATGATTCAGGTTGGTGACTTGGTGATCTGAACGATTTCTTCCCTCTAGATCCTCTTCTAACTGTCTGTGCAGCACCTCACTTCCATGGCCCACCAATAAGAAGATTGTTTTCGTTAAAAAAATCAAGAAAATATACTTTTATCTTCAACCCATGCAAAACTGATCTTGTTTGCTATATCTATCTTAGACCCTCCATATTGCTCAATAGTTGTTCCCAATTGTCAGGACTTTTCACTCTCTTGCACTAAATTATTTCAGTTTTCACCAATTCATCTTCTTTACTCTCAAATCAGATAAACCTACACACTCCATATATTTCAAGTTTTGAACTTATATTTTCAGCCCATTTGACAATAATCTTCTTCAAAGTTCTAAGCTGTCACTTGCTTACTTGCTTGTCTAAAAATGAGTACACCATCGTCTGTAAACAACAGACAGGAAGGAATTACTTCTTGATTGTCTGTTTTTTGGTATTTATAATCAATGTCATAAGTAGGGGATTAAAAACTGACCCTTATTGCCATCATTGGCCTCTTAGGTGTCCGTCCAACCAATTCTCATAGAGACACTTATTCCTATCCCATTTTGAATCAGTTCTTTTCTTTCTTATTTTTTTGTTTTTCTATTTTTTGTTTTTGTAGGATCGGATATTTAGAAGTGGGTCCATTAATGAAACTTTTGTTACCAACAAAAGAGGGCCCAAATCCAGCTGGCATCAACCACAATCAGGACCAAGCATGTGCTGATGCAGGGCCTTAATAGAAGATGTTTTATTGGCCAAGGCCAAGCACAGGCCTGGACATATGTTCTTGGTGTGTTAAGAGGCACATTGCCAGACATAGATATTGCATTCCATATTTGGATTTCTCTTTTACCCCTAAATGTTAACAACAATCTAAAATTGTGGCAATCAGGCATTCCGAAGGAACAATCCTGCTACCTTCATGATGGTTGATATTGCAAATATTCTGCAAGTCTTGGGGAGCCCAGATGCTGTTGAGTTGGTTTTTGATATCAAATGGTAATGTGCCACCAAGCTTGAGCAGGTTTGATGATGTCATCTTTCTGTTAATGCTCTTTGTCAATCTTTTTTTTTATAGTCCATCTTAAATGACTCCTGCGACTGGTACTTGACTGTTAAAATATCAATCTCACAAGTGTGATAGGAAATTCCATGCAGACTTCGACATTCAAGAGCAGTGCAAACAAAAACTTTTTAGAAAATTGAGGGAGTTCTTTAGGATCCCATTACTTCCGAATGCAAAAATCTAGACCAAGAAGGAAAGTAAGCAAGATCTTCATCTTTTTCTTCTTTGTTTTACCATTGCCACTTCTATTTGGGATTAAAGTTTGATATGTTTGTATAATTACTGCTCTTCTCTCATGTTTTAGTGGAAGACTGAACATTTCATGTTTCTTCTTTCATATATTGCTATAACGATCTATTCAGGTCTGTTGCGAATATCTCTATTGTGGAATATTTGGCCTCGGCATCAAGTTTTATCTGTGCCACAAGAGAGTTGTCTCTTTTTAGCTGTTTGTGCACCACCTCAGTCCCATGCCCCACCAATAAAAAGATTGTTTTCATTAAAGAATCAAGAAAATTAATTGCATCTTTAAATCAAAACACTTTGTCTCATAGTATAAATACAAATGATGGGGCTGTAAAGGCTGTCAATCGTGAGTTTCTCTATTGTTTTCTATTGAGAATATTGGCATGAGAATCAAAATATTGCTACGTTAGAGAGATTATTTATTGACAAATGAAATGTTTTCTTGGTCTTACTAACCAAGCTTGTTATCTGCACGTGTTTTGTTAAACCAAACTTCCTAAGAAATTCCCAGTACTGTGGATGGCAGATTCTATTCAATCAGATGGCTAGATCATTAAAAAAAGAATGACCTGTCAAATAGCTAGCTCACCAAAATAATGGGAGAGATTGGATAATAGTTATCCTATGATGAACCTTCTGCTTGTTGCCACCAATCTTCAACCCTTGTTCTTTTCCCCTCTCTACTGATTGAAAAACTAGATGTATCTCTTAATGTATCAATATTTACTAGGTATATATTGAAATATCAAAAATGCTTCAATTTTTTTGCTGTCAGTTGCACTCTTAATCTGTTCCTAGTTATTGTTAACTAAATGAACAATTGGACTGAAACTATGGTGGCAGATTAGCATATAACAAGAAAGATGTCAAAGCAACTGATAGAAGAAGCAGTGAATTATTTTGATGAGATATCTGTATCTACTTTTTGTAGTTCTGATTTCTCAGCATAGCACCAGGGGATCCACTTTTTGACTCAGTAGTTGCTACTCCAGTGGGGGCAGATCAGATATTTCCCCACAAATGTTCAAGTCCTTCAACTACCTATTGCTCTGATGATCATCTCAACCACTATAAGGTTGGTATTTGACAAAAACTGATCTGCTTTTACCTCTTGTTTTGATAGCTTCATGGCATGTCCATGGTCCACCTGTCCAGGTAAGCTATTTAGTGGGTTGGAAATTGAAATGTATTGGGCTTGACAGTACTTGTTCAACCCTACTGTCTAAATGTATAAAAGCATTATTTTTCTAACCTCTTGGGATCATTATTGATCTTTGTTTCATTATTACGCTGATAGGATTCTAATAATCAAGCTCAGTACTCAATTAGCTATGAAGATTTCTATCCGATTGTCCAAAGCACTTGCAAAGACACCAATTAGATGCATGCAAATTGCAAACAAGAAAATCTTTCAGGTTCCAGTCCTGGATGTGGAAACTTCTGCTCTGCATTTGTGCCTAAATTGATGAAATTTAATGGTTTTAGTACCATAAGAAAGTTTGTATGGAAGTTCAAGCAAAGGATTCAAGAAGGCCTGGAGATAGCATGGTCAAGTTTTAACTACAAAGACTGATTTGAGCCTGTCATCAGAGAGCTTACTGTTTGACAAAGTAATATCTAAGAACAGAATAAAGTATGGGAGTCGTCTTATGTGCCAGGTTGGAATTTTTTGTAATTGTGTGCTCTTCATGTAGATGACAATTGCTGGTGAAGGGAACCAATGTAGACAGATAATACTTGTTAGCCTCTGTTGTTTTCCTATATGACATTAACACACACTTGATAGTTTGTAATAAAAGGGGAATGTATCACTTTGAAATAATTAATTCATCAAAATCTTCCAAGACTATACAACATATGTTTTTTTTCTCTATGCGTGAATGGCACATTATTTATTAGTAGCTTGGAGAGGCAAAGGAGAAGATCCAAGCAAATTGTGCAACTTTGCAGGCTGCATTGAGTAAATCTAAATGCTATATGAGCATTTTTGTTTGCAGAATTTGCTGATAGTGTGTGGTTTCTGGCCTTCTACAGAAGGAGATTCTGGTATTTTTGTCTTTTATTTCTTTTTTCTGTTTTTTTTGCAACGATCCAACTATCAGTGTGCACTTCTTTCTACTAGATATTGATCCAACTATCCCATACCTCTTTACCAAAAAAAAAAAAAAAAAAAAAAAAACACTATCCCGTCCCTTAGATTAAGTCATAATAAATGATGCACTTATTAAACCATTAAATTTTGAGGTCCTAAAATCATTCACTTCAAGAAATTGCTTCATAGGGGTTGTTTAGAAGAGGAAAAGAGGATTTAGCCAACAATAATCTATCTTCATGAGATGTGGGTTCAGTTGTGCTGATTTTGCTCACATTCATCCAAGATTTTTAGATGTATTAACATGAGAATATTGAATGGATCAGATCAAGGTTTTGGGGGGTCCATGAAAGTGTAGAAAATTAGATCTAAAAGATGAAAGTTTCTTAGAAGTTTTCACAAATTACTCAAAATCTATGTAATATTGTGATGCTTATCCTTAACAAATAGTTGCGACAAGGATGGAGATGCAGATTCACATAGATTGCCCAGAGGGATTTTTAGAACCTATGATAGAGATGGAACAGAGTTGGATATGTAAAGGTAATAATCAATTTTCGCCTCTCTATTTTATTTCCATTCAATCTGTAGATTCATCCTTTGTTCTCTATTTAAAACTGTCACTCTTATGGACTGGAAATATAATGTTATGACTATTGTAGCTATGCCATGACTGAATGTTTCAAGGAAAACAAAGCTGTCATCGTAGTCCACTTACAAAGTAAACCGTTTGGTCGAAATGGCTACCCTTGACATGTGACAGACCCAAGTTTCAGCCACGCTTTGAATTGAAATTCTCTACTTCACTCTAATGGTGTTTAAGCTGAAGCAATGACCAACTTACGTAGATTTTATATATTCCTAAAGAGTCAGGGTCTCCAATGCTGAAGAGAACAGAAAGGATGTGCACCTGACAGTATCACAATCCAAGGCAAGAGATGATGCTATGTGCAGCCCAAGAGGACATATGTAGGACGGAGATCTGTATCTTTTGCCTATATAATTTCTCAAAGTGAATTTTATTCGTATGTGTTCTTAGTACATATATTGTTCATATGGTGAGAATTTTCTTATAAATGAGAGGTCAGAACTTTGCTGGCACATTTTTAATTCATGTGGCTAAAGTTGTCAAGAAATTGTCCAAACTAGAATGAAGATTTAGGATATGAAACTAAGTGTGCTGATTCTTTTTCACTGATATGAAATTATTGAAAGATTTGGATGATGAATTGGGGGCCATGAAAGTGCACAAAAGTAGAACCTTTGTTTGAGATTTAATGGGCTTGAAAGTATGAGAGATGTGACTGGGTGGAGAGGGACAAGGAAAGAGATGTTAAGGAGCCTATCTAGGTGGGGAAAGTTGCATATTAATATGATGCAGTATCTTTATCCACCAAATCCCAGTAAGACAAATCCTGATCAGGATATAAAATGGAGAACTAGTCTTTTGTACTTTTATATTACCAAAGATGCTCACTTAATTAAATCTATTTTTTTTTTCCAAAACTACCTTGTCAATTTATTAATGTAACCATTTTCAATATTACCCTTTTTGAATTCTCACATTATATATAAAGTAGGTCCCATGTACTATATTTCCTGAAAGGAGAGGCCATATTATAATTATTAAATGTGGATCTATCTTAATTCTTAATCGTGGGATACAGTCACAAAAGGTGGCCCACATTGTAATTCAGTAAAGACATGCCTCTTGTTTTAATTTCTAAAAGTGGGTCCCTTGTTGTGATTTTTAAAGGTGTAGCCTAAATTAGAAGACAGACCTCACCACCTATAGGTTGGACCCATATAATTTTTAAAGACTAACAATGGCCCCACATCTTAACATCTAAACAGTTGAAAATCATCATTTAATTTTTCACTTTTTAATTTTTAGGTTTTAAAAAACATGATAAATTTATTGGTTAGGGTCCAGATGATACAATAGTTAGAGCTTTTATTGAGACAAGTTATTTTGATCGACATGCTATAATCCGCCAATGTTTTTAATCCTTTGATTGGGCGGTTGCTATTATCCAACTTCCTTTTTTTCTTGTTTATCAAAGTTCATCAAACAAAATTTGTTAAAGCAATACTTAAATGAATGAAAACACATATATAGTGGAGTTGCTTTACTTCACAAATCAAGCAAGAAACCATTGTATAGTGTAATCATGTGTTAAAGTTGAAAATTGACTCTTCCTATTTATCTTATTTTAATATTGTGATAAAAACCGGAGATATTCCAATTGGTGTTTGCATTCATATAAATTAGTTTAATCCAAGTCTATGTCCATCTCCAAGTTTGCCAGGGGCCTAACATCCTAAATTTGAACCCTATTGGATAAAAATGTACGAGGCCAAGGTGTATGCCTATTAAGTACATGAAACTAAATAAGCTTGCGTCTACGCCATATGGTTTTTAATTGCTTGACCATTCTTTTGAAATGTTTATTTATTTTTGTTTATCATTGAATCACTTAATATTTATTTAAATGTATAATAAAGGCGAGTTTAAGGAAAAAAGTGCCTTAATTGATTACTAATCGCGATTAGTTTTTGAAAAAAATTTCTTACTCCGAGATAAACGCCGATGTGCGTTGGTACAGTATCTTTAGGTTCGTTGCCCACTTCCAGTTTTCCCGAGAGTAGCCAACACTAGCCATCGAGTTCGACTTTTTATCATGTTCTTGCAACTACCAATCGGATCTCGTTCTTTCTAGCTTCACTCCAGAACCGAACACCAACAGAGTTCTCGTGTGGCCTACTAGAGATCTCTCTAATCTCTAAGAGCTCTGTTTCCTGTTCTTATCCGCCCTCCCTGCAGTTGCGTGCACCACCAGTATTCTCCGGGCACGGCCAGCAAGCCCCAAAACCCTATTTTTATGGCAACTTGAGTCGAGATTGGGTGAGATGCAGAAGAAGGGCACAACAGATAGTACTTTTGCTGGCTGAACGAGGAAGAAACATGGGTTTCCTACGCTCCACACGGGTTATAGTACCACACCCATCATCATCTACGCACGGCCAAAAGGAAGGGGAAGAAGATGAAAAGGAGTGACGCTAGCGTTTGTGCACTAAATAAAAAAAAAATTGCACGAAATCAACCCAGGCCTGTTTTGTGCATTAATTTATCTAAATTAATTTCATACAATGTCGAATTAAAAAAATTTTCCATAAAATCCTCTATACTAAATTATCGAGAAGGCATCTATGTTGGCACCAATGAATGTAAACAATATATAGTCTACTAAAGACATCACCCTCTCTACAAGATGCCTTTGATTGTCTTCATTTTTATATTATTTTTTTCTGACATAAGGTATTCCTTGCCAATCGAACTTTTGGCTTCTGGCCCAAGAGTTATCAAATTCTGACAAGTAAGGATTATTCCCTAAGGGATACATACATGAATGAACAAATGGTAACCGGATAATGCAAAGGGCGAGAGTTGAACTTGAGAGCTTACTTGAAAGAGAATTGAAACCTTGAGGAATATAAATTTTGAGGAATTATCAACATTGGTAGAATTATTGAAGATACTTCTAATAAGCTGGATATTTCAAGTCTTATCTATGACCATAAGGTATTGGTTGATCACATCAAAAAAATGGTTTTGTGAATCCCGTCTAAAGGAATCCAGCTGCGTCTCCAAATAGAGTTTTGATCCACATTCCCAATGATTTATCTTACTCTACATTAATAAAATTGGTTGCTTCCATAAATCCCTTTCATAACAAAAAATTGCCCTTTTTTGAAATTGGCTTCCCAAAGAGGTTTGTTTGGACAATGTTTTGCTTTTAAAATTTTAGAGCTCAGTTGATCTTCATTAACAAGGTCACTCCAACAGTTTCTAGTCAAAAGGGCTAGATTATTGTCTTTGGTCCTCACTCTTAGTAACCTTGCTTGTCACCCTGCGACCCTTTTCTCGCATGTGTGAGTTCTCCATCACACTTGTGTTGGGGTAAACAAATTAAATCATGCTGGCACCTTGGCCTGTTTGAAATTATGGGGTGGGAACATTTTGTTTGCTCCCATATAATGAAAATTATTGAAAGACGTCCCTTTAGGTCCTAAAGTTGAAGTTTCACTCTTTCGTTTGTAGCCCAACAATAAAAAAGGAAAACAGTAATACTGACTCGAATAAAAGGGCCCCTTTCATTTGAGACAGAGCCCATTTCATTCTTGAAACGGGAAAGGGAATACGAGAGAGAGTGAAGCAAGAGCTCCAGGTATAACTCTTTCTTGCCTTGCTCTTTATTTTTACTCCATGCGTACTGAAAGTTCTATCACCTTCCTCCATCTCTTTCTCTCTTTCCACCCAACCTTTTCTTACATTTCCCTGCACATACAGACCATTTATTTTGAAAACGTCATCGATACGAGTGAGAAATTGGCGATATTTTAGTGGTTTACGACAAAATATATCTGGTATATGTTGTTGATTATATCATGTTAATCTCATTTTTTCTGGTATTTCTAATTTATCATGTTGATAATGCAATGGTAAAGTTTAGCAAGAAAATGAGTATTTAGTATTTTCTACCCTGTTGGTCAAATTAAACTTAAAAAAAAAGGGACTAACCCACATTTTTGTAGTTGTTTTTTGATCAAGTGGATGGATGAAGAATCCTTAAATACTACTAGGATTCCACATTCCCTCTATTTTAGTAAAATATAATTTAGTCTATATCCAGTGCATCATGCTGTTATACTACTTGGATCTTTTATTACAGCGGCAAGAAAGATTTTCAGCTTCTCAAGCTAATTCAGTTTCCATTCCCTACATTATACAGGACCAAAGTGAAGTAGCTCTTTGCATACAAGTGTCTCTCTGTCTGCACATTAAGAATGATAGCATGGCAGATGCACTTGTATCATTTGTTGTAGAAGAGTTGTGTGTCGTAGCCAAATATGAGGTGGGCTTGTTGGTTGGGGTCAAGAAAGGGGTCAAGAAGCTGTCCAGCACATTCACTGCCATTCAAGCTGTGCTAGAGGGTGCCGAGAGGCAGCAAATGATGAAAAAGTCTGTTCGGGATTGGCTGGGGAAGCTCAAAGAAGTGGCGTAGGAGGTGGAAGACTTACTAGATGAGTGGAGATTAGATGCTTGCACATCATGTGGAGATGAAGATGATAGCGCTCTTGGTTAATTTTTCCTCGTCTGTGTTTCCGGCAAGTTGAATTGCACCATGATGCTGGACATAGGATTAGGGAAATAACAGAGAGCCTCGATGAAATTTCAATGGAAAAGAGTGCTTTAAGTTTTAATGAATTTAATACCAGGGAAATTCAGTTAAGGCCTAAGATGGAAGAACAACAAACTGGGTCATTAATTGATGAATCAGAGATTTTTGGCAGAGACTACAATAAAGAAAGTATAATCAATGAGTTGGTTAATGAAACTGGTCGAGGGCAGAAGCCAGTTTCCAATGTTTCGATAATTGGAATGGGTGGATTGGGCAAGACCACTCTTGCTCAGCTAGTCTGCAATGATGAGAGAGTGAAGAAACATTTTGAGAAGAGAATTTGGGTATGTGTGTCTGACGATTTTGATGTGAATAGGATTCCAATTAAGGTCATTCAATCCATGGATGAGTCTATATCTAGGAACCCATACTTAGACACTTTGCAGCATAGTCTTCATAAAGCTGTTGGCAAAATGCGAATTTTACTCGTGTTGGATGATATTTGGAACGAAAATGAAACACTATGGGAAAACTTGAGGGTTCCTCTCAAAGGTGCAGCATGAGGAAGCAGAATTGTAGTTACAACTCGTAGTCAAAAAGTTGCAGAGGTAATGGAAACAACACACATTCATGACTACGCATTTTATCTGATTGAGATTGTTGGAAACTGTTTACGTCGAGAGCATTCAAAGGAAGAGAGGAGGAACAGTGCATGGAGCTGACAGAGATAGGTAAGGAAATTGTAGATAGGTGTAAAGGTGTACCTCTTGCTCTGCTAGTGGTAGGAAGTCTTTTGCGCTGTAAATGAACAAAGTCAGATTGGAATTTGTCTTAGAAAGTGAAATATGGGAATGGAAACCACTTGAGGATGGAGGAATTTTACCAACTCTCTTGTTGAGCTATTATAGTTTGCCCCTCTATTTGAAACCATGTTTTTTTATTTTGCTCGGTGTTTCTGAAAAATCATAGGATAATAAAGGATGAATTAATGAAGTTGCGGATGGCTCATACTATTATTAAATCTGAGAGAGTACATATTGAAGACATTGGTGAAAGGTATTTTGATGATTTATTGGAGCGTTCATTGTTTCAAAATGCAGAGAAAAATGGTGATGGGAACATATTTCAGTGTAAGATGCATGATCTTGTTCATGACCTGGCAAAATTTGTCACAGCTAGTGACTACTGCATCATGGAGATTGAAGATTCAAAATTGTGTTCTGTTGGCAGTCTTCATCTATCATTACTTGTGAATTATGATGTGTCATCCATTCCATCTCCACTGTGCAATGAAGAACAATTGCGCACACTCATATTGTTTGGAGGGTCAATAATTGAGGCAGTCCCTGGAAATTTATTCAATCATTTGGGATTTCTTGGAGCTCTAGATTTAAGTAGAACTACCATTGAAAGATTGCCGAGTTCCATAGGGAAACTAAAACATCTAAGGTATCTCAGTTTGTGCCGGTCAAATATCATGGAGTTACCAAAATCTGTGACTGATCTCTATAATCTGCAAACACTAAGACTCAACAACTGCAGAAGACTTTGTATACTACCATTTGGTATGAACAAAATGGTGAAACTGCGACATCTAGAAATTGAATGGACTAACGATCTCCCATTTTTACCAAAAGGACTAAGGAGGCTAAGGACTAGGGAGGCTAAGTTCTCTTTGGACATTATCCAAGTTCCTAGTGGGGGATGAGAATGGAGAATGTAAGATTAGAGAACTGAAAAAGCTCAACCTTGTCAGAGGAAAACTAAAAGTACGAAACTTAGAAAGGGTAATGAATGGGATTGAGTCTATGGAAGCAGAATTGGATAAGAAGAGTGACCTTCGTGGTGTGTCTTTAGAATGTGAAGGTCGAAGAGATGAAGAGTGGGGAATGTTTGGAGATGATGAGATGGAACCAGTGGAGAGCATGTTCAAAGGCCTTAGACCCCTTGGAGGAGACGAAGAGTGGGGAATGGTTGGAGATGATAAGATTGAAAGGATGGAGAGCGTGTTCGAAGGCCTTAGACCACCTTATTCAAACCTCTGAAAGTTGAGGATTCTAAACTATGTGGGTTCAAAGTTCCCTACTTGGTTGGAGGATCCGAAGTTTTCCAGTCTAGTTAAAGTTGTATTGAAGGATTGTTGTAAGTGTAGGCTATTGCCAGGTCTTGGAAAATTACATTCACTTAAATATCTGAAAATATGCGGAGTTGATGAAGTAAAAGTGGTGGGTGGTGAGTTTTATGGGAATGTTGATGATAGAGTGAAAGGAAGAGTGTTCCCAAGGCTGGAACACCTCTATTTCGACTCAATGCCAAATTGGGAGGAATGGAAATTGACAGAGGAATTTGGAGAGGTAAGGCCAGCTCTCAGTCTGTTATCAATTTCCAATTGCCACAGGCTTAAAGCATTGCCCAACTGTCTCCCCAATTCTTTAGGGAAAGTATTTATTGATAATTGTGATCAAGTTATTTGGGTGCCGGACCAGCCACTCCCACTCCTTGAAGATTTGTCTCTTGTTGGCGACCTAAGCAGGATACTCTCTATGACAATACCATTCCTCCCTGCCCTCAAGACTTTGGAGGTTATGAAATCTAACAATTCACTCTCTGATTATAGATGGGAACTACTTGAATCACTCCACACCATTAGCATCTACAATTGTCCTAGATTGGAACTGCCTGATGGCTTGGGGCAACTCAGAGCTCTCCAGACTCTAGACATATACTAGTATTCTCAATTGACATTTCTGCCCGACTGGCTGGGGCAGCTTGAAGTTCTCCACACTATAAGGGTTAACGAGTGCAATGGATTGGTATCGCTACTCCATGGCTTGGGCCAATTTAATGCGGGACAATTCAAGGCTCTCCGAAATCTTGAAATCTCCTACTGTAGTGAACAGTGGTCTCTATCTGATGGGTTGGTACAACTTGAAGCACTACAAACCATTGATATTCATTATTGCCCTGAATTGATTTATCTGTTTGGTGGCTTTGAACAACTTACATCGCTTCGTAGCCTCAAAATCTGTTTCTGTCCTGAGTTGAGGGATTTACCAAAATTACAACACCTCATTTCACTTAAAGAGTTAAAGATTATCGAGTGTCCACTTGTTATGGAGCTGCTCGAGAAAGGAGAGGACTGCTACGACATGTCCCACATCCCATGCATTGAGATTGATGGCCAAAAGTTTAATTAAGGTATGGATTATGAGTGGTTTCTTGAAAAATAGGAACTTTTATCCCTGCATTTACACACACGCGCGCGCACACACACACACACACACACTTTGCAGTGTCATGTTTCTCATATAGCATTCGCATTCTGTGTTGCTAATGGTCAAGTAGGAGCAGAAGAAATTGATATACCAACAGTAGCTTCAAGCCTTCAAAATTTCTTCAATACTAGTAGTCCGACTCAGTTGTCTTAGCTGCCTTTGTTTCCTTCTCTTTTTCTTTAGATTATCAAATCTCAAATGGACATATATCAAGCTGAAAATTTGTAATTTATTACTGTCCTAATCACCTGGGTTGGAATTTGTTTAATTATTCATGAGGTGGTCACTTATTAGGTAGTTTTGTGTGTTGTACAAGCATGTCATGTAATAGTTGACATGCACAAATTCCATGTGGTAAACGAAGGGCATATTTTTTTAACATTTGTAATTTAATTTCTTCTTGATCACCTATTTATAACTTATTCAATTGCTCATCAAGTGGTCACTCATCAGACAATTATGTATTTTACGGGCATGATGGTGACACGCACACGTCCCGTGTGGTAAATAATGAAAGTTCCATCTCCACTTGAATACATGCATGTTTTGCCTTCTATTTTACAATTTATTCAATTGATATGATTGGCCCCATTTGTGGTCGGGTATGGCTCAGAAAAATCTCATCCGAGCCCATCTCACAGGAATGAAATTGGACAGGTGAGTCCATCAAAAGCACTGTCACAAATATTATGATAATATCATGATATATATAATATATCTGAAGCAAGATTTTACTATTTTTTCATGATAGTTTTAATATATAGAAAAAAGGGAAATGTGTGTGTGTGTGTGTGTGTGTGTGTGTGTGAGAGAGAGAGAGAGAGAGAGAGAGAGAGAGAGGCTGAAACATATCTGAGCCCATTAATTATAGGCCCACGGCTTATAATTATTCCATTTAGACTAGATTACTCTTTAGACAAATTCAATCCTTCTTCTACCTGATATAGCCTATGAGGACACTCCAAGCTCAGTTTAAACTGCAGCTGAACTATCGAGTAGAAAGACCAACACATTTGGGAGCATTATGGATTTATGGGTCTGGAATTACCCAAGTCCAACTAGTTTACTTCTCAGCTTTCCGACCAAAAGCCAACTCATGATGGGATGGGGTTGGAAGTTGGATCAAGGGCAACTTGGTAGTTAAGAAATTAAGCTCTAATTTTAGTATTTTTACTTAACTATAACCATTTCTCAGTACTAAGAGAATACAGTTGTGCAGTGGTTAAAGGAATTCTCCTTTTAGAAGAGAAGTTTTAAATAAAAAGCATCATACACCCAAAATGGTATACTCTTAGACTTAGGAGTGCCAATGTGTGAGTTTGGCAAGCTGTGCCCATTTGCTTGATGGGCCACTAGTTTAGGGCCGTACCCCATGAACAAATTATTAGACCAAACCCCAAAATTTATTTATTTATGGCAGGAACTAGGACTTCATAAAATTGTCATTATACTCAATGCACAATAACTTCCTAATGTCTTTATTGAATCAGTACTTCTGGGCAACTGAACCTTTTCAATGTCATGTGCTGTGCCTGAGCATATGAGCTTTCAGGTTGGAATTAATGAAGAAGATTAGCATCAGGAAAGCAACTCTGCTGTAAAAAATCTCACAAGATCAATTCAACTTCTACTCTGCAATATTTAGCTACCATGGTTTTGATCGGATATTCTGTTTATGCTAATAATATTGAGAAAGTGGATGAACTAATCCAATGAAGACCCATTTCACTAGCAAAATCCCTGATGAAATTCACAGTCAGGGATTTTTATAGTCACTCAAAGGCTAATTGAGAGAATTCCAAAAGCATGTTTCGGTTGTGAAGCCAAACTTTAGCATTTTGCACTCTCTCCTGGCAGGGTGGATATCACCTTGTGCTTATAAAAGGACAAAGTGGTTCAACATCATAGTCTTCATGGGCAATATCAAAGCTTCAACATCGTATTTCCAGTGAGTAGGTTGAATGCTCTTGGGCAACAGTCTAGAATAGTGAGTAGCAACTTAGGTCAAGGTTGAAGGAACTAAATTGATCTAGAATAATTTAGCAAAAAAACCTTTCAATTCATGCAATTACATGTCCAAAATGCCCCAATCTAATCATTTGTTTATAAGAAATTAAGGATCAAAATCCTTTTTCTTTGTAACACAACACAGTGCACTATAAAACCTCATGTCTTTTATCATTATTTTTTTAATCAATTTACGCTCATTGATTTCCCTTTTGTTGTATTATTTTTCTTTTGCACTGACAAAGTTTGGTACGTTTCTATACTCAATACATTTTTTAATCCATTTCTCTGCTTCAATTTATTGAAATATGTATTACCTTTAGTAATAAACTTTTCTATTTCTTATAATTTGAGATTTCAATAAGCTATGGATTATGAATGGTTTCATACTCTCTCTCTCTCTCGCTCTCTCTCTCTCTCTCTCTCTCATTCTTCTTGCTGCATTCTTAATTGCTTATGGTCGGGTAGGAGCATAAGAAATGGAGATATGAACAACTTCAAGCCTTGGAAGTTTATCTTGAAATAGTTGTTCTTGAATCGGCTCTCTTACCAGCATGATTGCTTTTATTATCTTCTATTTCTGGATTCTCAAATTTCAAATGCTCATGAATTGTCGATCATTTGTAATCTACTTTTGCCTTAGTGTTGTGATTAATATCTTGTATTTTGTGGTCTGTGGCTGCTAGCTCAGCTGGTTAGAGATAATGTTGTAGCAGTATCTGTGAGATTGTGCTCATGTGCTGTGAAGTAATTGAGCTAATGTGTAATTTTTAGGATTATGTTGACAATTTCTACCAAATATAAGAATTCTTATTTGAGGACTATGAATCTATGATACTTGAATAAATTTGTATCTTAATTTCAAGCACTTATCATCACGTGGACTTAGCATACTGTTGAACCACTTACATTTGTTGGAATTCTCTTGTTTTCTTTATTTGCTTGTTGCACTTCATTCACAACATTTTTCCAAAGACAAACTCCAGGTTTGAGAATACCTTGATATTTTTGTGAGACTTTGATTTTCCAAAAATGATATTTGTAACGAGGATCTAAATTCTAAAGAGGCAGGCATATTTACTGTTTGGCCTGTGCTTCAAATTGGTCTGACAATCAGAAACTTAAACAAGACATTTACTCCTGTTGAAGTTCATATATAACCCCTTATCTTGGCCTGTTTATTAAGGAGTTTGGTTTGTTTATTTAGATCATTATAGCAAGTTAAGGTATAACAGTTGTTATTGAGTGAGATTGTCCTTTCCTTGACATGAAGTAAAATGGTCCTCCATGACCATGAATGATCCTTTATGCAAACTTGTGTTGATAGGCATTGTCTATTCACTAAGGACTGCCTGTATTGATTAAGAAATATTAGTGAGGCTGAGGCTGTATTTCTTAACATACAATGATTTAGAGATATATATATATATATTATCAAGGTGGCATCTATTATGGTACATTTATGTGTTTTCTAACCTGATTTCTACAGGAAGAGAGGGAAAGGGATTATTGGTGAGTGTACTAAAAAGGCCACAGCATGGTTAAACTGCAGAGCAAATGGTTTCTAAAAGAAACAGATTGTTAAGTGGACGCTCTGTTTTCTACAGAAAAATAGATCTACATGCTTTAACTTAGACTTTTTTTAGAGGGCCTGTTTCGTTACTTGAATTCATGTGACTCGGAGAATTTTGAAATTCTCCGACATGGTGGAATTCTTGAATCCTCCCTTCTAATTGAGCATTTAGAAATTCAGCCAAAAAGCAAAAGGGCTGGAATTCTAGAAATTCAAAAGGTCATTTGAGACCACTTGGGCCTATTTGGTTAGAAGAATTCTGAGAATTCTTGTTTGGTAGAATTCTGAAAATTCCAAATACTACCCCCACAAAGTAGAATTTCAAATGCTATGCTCAACCCCCCTCTAGCATTAGAAATGCTGGAATTTTGAGAATTCGTGAGGCTAAAAGTGCCTTTTCATGTGCACTGAAACTCTGAATTTTTGTGTCAAGAGAGCATTAGGAATGCTCAAAGGACAAAAGTTGAAAGCTTGTAAGAAATTTCGATCAAACCTAATTCTCCTACATAAACATGGCATTTACAAATGCTAGGGGACAAGATGTCACATCATGTCCAAAAAACACAAGAAGGCGAATTCTTGTTGAAAATTCTAGTAAAGAGTCAAAAGTTCAAGCATGAATATCAAAGCCTTAGCCTCCTTTTCTGCAGCAACTATGAATGTGATTAACATACTTTTATGCATATTATTAATCTCATTTTTATTAAACAATCAATTTTATGATGGCATCAACTCTTGTGTGGGTGAAATTTAAGGATATGGCTGGACCAGCATTCATTTTGATTGGATTGACTTCTTAATAGGTGGGATCCATTGTGGAGTTCCACTCCTACGCAGGATTCTTGTGTGTCGGTCTCAAAGGATTCAAATTCTAGACTCATTCTATCACTCATGATCACATGAATTGTGAGGCCCCGCCTATTTATTTTCTATATATATATGTTATTTTATTTTCTTAGTGGTGTTTAGGCTTGGATTAGAAGATTAGAGGTCCTTGGTAGTATTTTGATCATTCCAACCCCAACCCACTTAAAATACTTAAAAGACACATTTAAATACGTCAAAATTTTTCTTCGTTGAAACCATGCCAGAAGTATACTCATTGCGGAGCTTATTTTATTTCACGAACGATGGCGCTTACGGTGACTCAATCCGACCTTTGGTTCACAAGTTCTGGCCAAAACAATTTTTAGCCCAACTATTAAATAAGAGGCAAATTTGTAAATATCTCAAAAATCCCATTTCTCTTAATTCCCTCACTTGTTTCCCTCTCCCAGGTGAGACTCTCTCTCTCTTTTATTTTATTCCTTTTATTCCCCCCTTTTTCCTTTCTTATTTATTCCCCTATTTCTTCATCTTTCTTTACCCTCATCTGTATTCCTCTCAACAGAGACGTTCCAGACTCATCTCCTCTCTACTCTCGATCTTTGTCCCCCCTCACCAAATAGGCAGCCACCATCAACGATCCGGACTCCACTTTTTCTGACGACGACGGCCACCACACTGTCATCCTTCCTTTCCTCTCCATTTCTCTTTACTTTTCTATTTTCCTCCTTTCCCCATTTTCTTCCTCCCTGTTGCTGCCGCCGGAATCCGTGCAGACCACCGTCGCCGGAGATTTCTCTTCTACCTTCATCTTCCTCCTCAAGCCTCCATCTTATCAAGGAACCCATTCTCTAAAGTTTTCTCTAAACCAAACAAGCCTTGGGTAAGATTTTCCTCCCTCATTAGATAGGTCATTGTAGTTTTGATTTAATATAGATTTTGACATGTTCATTAGTTTCTCCTCGCTACATTGTAGGTTTGATTTGAGTGGGTATAGATTTGTGCGATTTGGACCTTGATTGGGTTTATTAGTGGGCTTTTCATTTTTTCATCAAAAGCAAATAACATGTTTATAACTTCATATATGTAATTACCATGATTGTGCTCTACATGTTGATGGATTGTTTAGAAAGAAACTCATCTCTAACTAAGCTTACGTCATACTTAGATGTATAGGTGGAAATCCGCTTTAAGGGCCCTAAATGTATTAATGATAAGCAATTGCATACCAGTGTCTCTATTGATGAATGGTTTATGATGAATGAAGTGGAGAGTGGATAATGATGATTGTGTTATATTGGAAATGAAGGGGTATGATTGATGGGGACCTATAGGAGGTGAAGGCATGATTGATCATGCTTAGATACTTGTATGCAAGTTGGTAAAAGGATGGGAATTTAAGAAAGTATGAGAATATAATCCTCCATTCGGAGAAGAATTCCCAGATCGCTGCTAAGCGCACTTTACAATAAAACTAAGTAATTAGGAATAAAATGGATATTCTAAACTCAGACCTTGGACACCACTTGAATTATATCTAACCCCGACAATAGACCATAAAACATGCCCATATGGATTCAGGGTGTGAGCTTTACCTTTTACCCACTTGTTGTAGCATAGTACAGTATAGAGAAGGAAATGCGTACCAATAGATGGATGTTTAGATCTGGATAGAGCCCAACCATTATAACACCCAACGCGTACAACCCCTACAGGTTTGGAATGTTCATCATATGATAACTCAAAGTCTTCTATATCTCGAAATGTACAAATTAGCCTAGGTTTGACTACTTTTATCATACGTTCTATTGATGGATGAAATGATATCGATCTTACATTGCTATTGTATTCTTACCCTTTTTCTCATAGATGTTTATAAGATGTTAGTGTTCTTTCTCTCAATTATTTAAATGCATAAATGGTAATTTGACCTAGGGTACACTTAGAAATGACCGGAGAATATGAAATGGAGATGAAAGTAATGTCTGTGGCTGGGACAACTATTCAATAGCTGTGTGTACATGAGAAATGATAGCATGGATGGAAATATGATGGCATAAATGAATACTATAATTATTGCATATGAGATCTTATACACGGATATTCTTGCTCACGCAAGGGGCCCAGCGAGATATAGACCTTGCATTATTAATTCAGTTCTAATGGCACTTACATCCACTCAGTTGATAGCTTAGCCTTGGGAGGCCAACCCTTGGTAGGAGCATACTTTATAGGCCACATGGTTGGCTAAGATCCAACGGGATTGTTTTTATATAGCTGGATGCGCGATCCAGTGGATACTACGGTATCAAACTTATACCGTGGATTCGGAATTTCTTTCTAAAAGTCTTATGGGATGGATATAGCTGGTTTATCATATCATGCAATAGACGTTTAGATGTGCCTCTTGTTTAGGTGATGGATGATATAGATGTTACTTAATTCAGTTGATTCTTATTTATCAATTCATGATAGTATTGCCTTTGATATTGTTAACATTGACTTCATTAATTATATCGTTTCCCTTATTCTATCTTGAAATATATATGATGTTATTTACATGCCGCGTTTGCCAAGTCCTACGTGACTTGACCATATTTGCTTTGGGTGTGTAGATTGTGAGCCAGCTACTCTTACTTCGGGGGGAGAGGTGTTGGAAAAGGCCCTTGAGGTACCTCGACTAGACCAGTTTATGTGGACAGCAGTTAGTGAAGAAGTTTAGTTGAGCACTCGGAGATCATCGTCATCAATTGAGAGGTTGTTCTTCTGGATGATTTTCTTCTAGTTTTTATTAGTTGAGCAGTTTTGAGAAGTTTTATAATAAATTGTAGTAATTTTGGGATTACTTAAACTTTGTAAATAAGACTTATACTTCCAGTACTTTGTTGATTTGACCAATGTGACAAATACCATTTACTATAAGGGTCATAAATAATCAATTGCTTTTGCAGTTGTGCAAATGTTTCACTTATCCTCTTATAAAGATTGAATGTATGGAAAAGTTTTTTAGATTGGCCCTCAGTACAGATTAAAGATCCTATTTGTATCATGCCCTAAGTTCGGATTTCCGCCTTATTCGGATAGCCCGGATTTGGGGGCGTTACATGAATTCTAGGTAGTGAATAAGGTATTCGAGAATATGAGGATGTTTCTATGGATAGGACTCTGCTCTCACCATGCCCCCATGTATCAATTCCCACGCTGACAGGCTAAGTAAAGAAAAAAGAAACAAAGACAAAAAGAAAAGGAAAGATCTTGCTTTATATGATTTGGAAGGCATATTTTTCTTTGGATGGCATATTTTTCTTTGGTTAGGACACAGTCACAGCATCAGATAGGGCTGGAACTAAAGAAATGGATAAAGGGAAAATTTGCCCCTCTTTTACTAAGGGAAGCATTTCATCCCTGAGCAAATAATGTTTTCAGTATTTGGAATTCACGGTTTTCATTATTATTATTTTTATGATCCAAGGTATTACTCGTTAGCACAGCCTTTTTATATGGGATGGAATAAAGTACGAAAAAAATGGATGCAGAGAAAATTGGCATAAGTTGAACGTTCGAAGTGTTGTTTTCTCCACCCTTTTGCATCCAACTGTCCAGTAGGACTTCTCACAATAAGTGATGGTTTATAGAAGCAGTTTCGAACTGAAGGTCTAAATCTAAAGTATGACCATCACATTTCTTAGATTTGATTCATGGTAGTGGTGGGTGGGTGAACCTTTTCAGATCTTCACCTTGCATTCAAAAGAAACTAGTAAGGCATTGCTTAAAAAAAGATTACAAGAACTGAGTCCCAATTAAGCCAATGAACTCAGTCCCAAAAATTACATTAATGGGATCCCGATTGTTCGACAATTTCACACATCTGTAAACGGGACTGTCAGATTGGCTTGCACATCTCCATATCCAGCGATTTTAACACAGCATCCTAGACAAACCCATGTGACAAAATACATACGAGATTCAGCTTGCATAGTGGTTGCATATGCCTAGTATCATGCTTCAATTCATGTTTTCCATCTCGAATCAAGCCTTCAACAATATTGCTTGGAGATTGCTTCCAATTTGCCTCCAACAATCAACATGCCATCCAATGACAAGTATATAACTGCTCCCACTATTTTGACCTAAGGACATGTATCGCATACCGAGGATAAACCAATTTTACATATCGCATCGTGAAATTTTCTTGTTAAGATTATTTGTTAACTTTTATCCTCATGATTTGTGCAGCACCAAATCCACAGATTACATGTAAAGCTTTTCCTACTCTTCGTTGTGTAGGACTGTGGCCTTTACATCCACCAGGTGCAGTTTCAGATCCTCACTACCAACCATTGCCCTTAGGATTTATATGGATAAAATTTTATTTCCAGGGAGATTATCTCCACATAACCAAATCGTTCCATTTCTAAATCGTTGTTCCACCAATTGTGCCTAATTACCAATCTTTCATTGTTGTTTTGTTGCCAAGAACCCCATCGCACTTCGATCTTGAGATGGATCGAATAATTTTCATGCCCGGTTCTCATTACAATTAATCACCATGTTTCATAAATTAACAACGAATGATAGATTAAGATATTGCACAATTTCAACCAAATTGCTACACCAATCACCTGACCACATTGAATGTCATTAATCCTACAGGACTCCCAATAATCTGGGTTGTTCTTTGTAAAGTGGGCCCTGGCCAGGACTTATAATTACAACACTGCCCACGTTGAAACTCCCGCTTTCCATAACACCCCTCATCCTTAAGAGTTGTTGTGGTGGGTGCATCTCTAGGATTTGTAGGAGATCCACAAGGAAACACACATTTCGACCCCTCGTTATTATATGATATTCGTGATTGACCATATGATATCTTTTTAGATGATTCAATTTTTCCAACAAAAGAACAACTTTCTTCGTTTTTAATTGCAGTTGGTATTATACTTGTGGCCCACAATGGTTTGTGTACACACACATCCCCTTAATGTCATTGGTTAAATTTTAGGTTTGGCACCCAGATCATAGTTCATAAATGGGTCATTGAGCACAATTTGGAGTCATCTGATTCGATAGACATCATGCTATCAAATAATATCCCCCCTTATAGCATACAGCAGAAGATTTGTGTGGTTGACGTGGATCTGACATATCCAATAACGATGAATTTAAAATTTTCTAACCACACCATTTTTCTAGCTGGAGGGCGTATAGAATCAAATACACATGATAATCCTCCCCATGCACAATATTCTTTAAGTCGCTTTATGCTCCCTACTTAACGGATCTCATTCGTTAACTTTCTAGCCTTATTGGTTCATATTTTAGTAGCATACCACTCAAAACATTTTTACAATGCCTTAAGCTTATATGAAACTAGATAAATTTAAATGTATCTGCTAAAGTCACCAATTGGAGTAACACATCACTCCCACCCATTTAAATTTGGACATAAAAATAGTCAGCATATTCCAAAGTGTATGATATCACACAACTCTACACTTTTAGCTATTATTCAAAAAAGGTTACCCAGCCGTTTTCACTTAGACATGGTTTACATATACCATGGTCTGGTAAAAGTATCATCACAACCGGTCTATTTATTCTATCTTTGTTGATGTGTTCTATTTTCATTGACATAGGTGTGCCAAACCACACATCCAACACATACAAAATAATTAAAAGCTAGAAGATTTATACATTATATGCTCGACCAAGCAAGTACATGCCATCTCTAAAATTTATGAAAACGCAACAATCTCCCATGCATGCAAATCACAACTATATTGCCTCATAATAGGTTTTCTTAAGTTGTTCTATTATCAGTTGATCCATGGAACTAACTCATCTTAGAGTGGGAATTATTTAAGCATCTGTCAAATATAAGGTTTTTCAGAGTCTAATGGAACCAGACTCGTGTCATTTACGAAACACATCGCAATTTGTTCCATATTTTTAGAGCTCACAATTTTATGAATTAAAAAACTTCAATTCATATCCTGGAGGCTACATGGAAAACCACAAATCTATCCACCAGTTCCATTATTTCTCGCCTATCAGATGCACCGTTATATGAATAAAACCTTTGTATCCTGATTAACGAGGTTGTCTTTCTGGTTACAGTCTCTTGTCCTTCTGACTTAAAATTTTATGGTTCTTTGCCCCAAACTTCGTTTAAAAAAAAATTAAAAATTCAAGAGGCTTCGGACTTAAGAAACATAGCCCCGCTGAAGTGGAAGACCTTGACAAGAGGCATGGAATATGGAACACATCAATCAATTAGTATTCCCCACCGTGGTCAACACATTTATAAGCAACCCCATCAACCCATCAGTTAATCAAGGATCCATTAGGCAATTAATAGTACATGCATGCATCATAGATTATTTTCTACATAGATCTAGTGGTTTTTACTAAAAAAAATTTCCACTAACCAGAGCACTTGTCTCTTGTGCCGTTGGATTGTGCACATATTATTATGATCAAATCCTACTCCCCTTGATCTACACATTATAAATTTAGTGGATCAATTACTGTAACCCCACTGCACATAGTAACCTCAAGTTACCATTAGATTGTGCTGCAGTGGTCATAAGGTTTTATCAAAAAAAAAAAAAAAAACATGTTGAACCTCACCACAACAAATCAACGCAGAAACCCAATAATGCGGCACCCATTTGATATCTTCGCATGGACAAGTTTTTCCCATTATAAGATATCCCTCTTGGCAAGATTATGTAGTGTAGATTTTATATAACGCATATCCAACATTAAATAACAAGAAAGTCTAGATATCAATAACTGTATTAGCTAATAAAGAAATCCCGACCATTGAATTGTTAATCTTCCACTGCCTCTATATAGATTTCATCACCAAGAGTCCGTAAGTGCAAACAGATCGCCCATCGGAGCCCAGATGACTTTTATATTACCCAACGAAGACCATTGAAGGAGAAGGACCATGTATTGCTGATCTGATGCTTTTACTGCATGGTGCTCGTAACCATGAATCTACTAAATTAAATCGTGCATCGATCGGAGTCCGGATGCGGTAGATGTCGGTGAAAATTTCTGGCTTGAACTTAGACTTGGAGGGGCCTGAAAGCATCACCATCTATGTCAGCAGCACGTCAAGCCTACGTAAGCCGCTCTGTATGTATCTACATATCTCCCCCTTTTTCTTCATAATTAATAAACATAAGGATTAGTATGCAACATATCTATCAACTTTGCTCTAATAGCTTCCCCTTAATTGTGGCTTCTCCTAAATGTCATCTTCTTTTCAGCACTTCGTATGGGAGCTTAATCTTGCTCTTCAAGGGCCAGTAGATTTTGACCCACACTCGCGTATTTTGAGCATTCCATACATTGTGAACCAATTTAGGAGACAAGTCAGATTTCTTAACTCACATGACTCTGGTCTTGACCTTCGGTGGAGACTAGAGACAAAATCTTCTTTTCATTGCCTATTTTTTGGTAAACCATTCAACTTGTTGCAGTGGAGTTGAATACCGAAATGGTGATAGTGGGTGTGAATGCAAGATGTAACATATTCTTCATTGAATAACTCCCAACATGATTGACTCGTGCAATATGCGGAGTAATGGACGCGCATTAAAAAGGAAAACAATACTTTTAAAAAAGAGAGTTTTACCTTTAGTTTTCGAATTTGATGCAACATGATCATAACCAGGGCCTTTTTTGTCACCTAGCAACTTTTGACTGCGCAACATGTGTTTGAGTTTCTTTAAGGCAGTATTCATCTTGTCTAGCGATGCCTTGGTGGCAGTCAACTTTGACATGATCATATTGTTTTTACAAATCAAATCAGTTTTCTCAGCCTAATATGTTTGCAACTTTGTCTTCAAGGTATCTATCTGTTGTTCGAGTTTCTCGAAGTCATCATATAATGAATCATATTTTTTACTTACATTAGTCAATGTATCAACCAAGAGACATACCTTAGCAAATGTCTTTTCCAATTCTTCCTTGAGATAGGAAATTTGATCTTCTGTAGCTTTCCACTTGACTGTTATCTTCTTGTTAAACTTGATCAGCTTTATATAATCTTAAAACACAGATTGGTATTTTTCCTCCTAATCTAGTTTAGTATCGAACACGTTATCATTATTATCATCAGAATCATTGTCAGTTGAACCCTATAAAGATCTAGCCATGAAAGCTACAAATTTGGAATTGGTAGTGTTAGGAACAGCAGTTTCAATATCTTTATCATCCAAACCATCATCCCAATTTGCATTGAGAACTTTACTATATCTCTTTAACTTTCAATTTTGCACACTGAGAAGCAATATGCTCAAATCCTTTGCATTGAAAGCATTGAATAAATTTAAAGTTTTTCTTTATATACTTCTTTTTAGATTTGTGAATAACCAAGATAGATTTTTTTTATCTTTCAGAATTGATGGCTTGGTGTTGGATGTGTCTTCTTAATTGAAATCCATTCTAGAAATCTTAATAGATATACACAGTAAATTTGTGCAACTCGCTCTGTTACTAATTGAAAATTCATCTGATTTCTAGATTACAGTTCGATTTATATATGCAACGGAAGAATAAATGAAACCAAGTGCTATGAATGAACAGTTGTAAGAAATACTCACAATCCCTCTCCCGTCTACACAACCTAAGGAGTGTAGTTTCTTGCCAACTCTGCATCGCTTACTGTTTACTCCGCTTTAATCCCCCACCTTGACTCGGCAAGGTGCACGATCTTTTATTAAAGAAGATAGCCTTCTGCAAAGATGTAAAGGTTACAGCCTCTAGAACTCAACTCAAGAAAATCTCTCTCTAATGGATGCTCTAGAAAAAAAAGTGTAATCTCTAATGGGTATTCTCAACTCAGAATAAGAGATCTGATATTTTAGTGTTGAGAGAGAACCATTATTTATAATCCACAACTCGTGTCTCATAGGTATGGTTTGTGTAAAATACAAAATAGACTTGGCACAAAAAGGAAATAATTCTGAATAAGGTCGTGGGTTTTTCTTTGTCATCCGCTCAAGCTCCAGTGCGCATTCGCTCAAGCGCGTGAATAAAACATCTAGTTATTTTAATTAAGCGTAACTTCTGTCAAATTGGCTTGAGTACATAAAGCAATAACTTGAGCTTAATAATTTGGATTCACCCGCTTGAGCACATGTGAGCATCTGCCCGGGCACGTCACTCTATTTCTTCTCCGGAATTTCTTCAAACAGCTTTTCAAGTGGCAAACCCAATCTATTTAAATATATATATATATAAAATTACAACTAAAATGAACCTATAATTTTGTCCAATTCCTAAATTATCGAAACACTCCTAATCCTCACATCCCCCGTTATATTCTTCAATTATTTGGTGGTAAGTTTTGCACCAGTTCGAATGTCCAACAAAGAACCGTGACCTAAAGCTACTTTAAATGCACAGACAATTCAATGGTAAAAAATTATTGCACGAAACGGTGTGACCTAAAGCTTCTTCAAATGCACAAACAATCCAATAGGAATGTTTGTTAGTTTTTTGGAGAGGTGATAACCATTACCATAGATAAAAACAGGAAGCATTGGTTACCGGGTGTTCTCCTGCTTTCCCTCCTCACCTGCTTCCACCTGCCTCGTCCCTTCAGCTGCTTCAACAGTTTCTCATCCATGTGTCCTCACGTTTCACTTAGATGCCATGTCGAGGGTTCCAGTGGGAACATGAGTCATCCTTTCTTCTCTCTCCATTCTTTCTGTCTTGTCGACTCTTCCTTCGAAATGGGTATGCTTGAAAAGAACGACAAGGTAAGGAAATGATTGAGAACATCATCCGAGGCCTCTCAAGTCCCAATGGAAAATGGATAGAGAGCTTCGACTAGGTCGATTTTGAGGGTGGAAATGGAGAATCCGAATGAGGGTATGGGATTTAATGGAGTCTGAGAACATCGCCCAATCACCAAATAAGTAATTTCGTTGTGCTGCTTCTACCGCCAACATGGTTTCAATCTATCTCTTTCTCATAACTGTTCTTTCTTTGAAAGGTAAATTATTCTCATACCTGTGCTTTTCCTTTCCAATATCGTCGTCGTCTTCTTGTTATCACTGTTTCGTGGGTGGTGGGAGATGGGGTCTTTTTCTGTTTGCCCAAAATTTGTGTTCTTCCCTTTCAATGTCTCTTGCGACTCCTCTGTGACAAGTTGGTGATTTGGGCGCGTGGGTTCCTTATTTGTTTATTTTGGGCTCGTGAAGTTAAGTGGATTGGAAGCGTTTCGGTCTGAGAATGCGTGAAGGTTAATCCGGATTCGCCCCATAAACAAGTTCACTTTTTGACACTTTCAGGTTTGTTATTTTGTCATTTTAACTCATGACCACCACTTGTTTCATGGATTTCCATGGTTACATAGTGATTAGGAATGTAGTTGTATGTGAAAAGGGATCAAGTCATGGGTTGTGGGATTTTATCTTCAATTTGTTTCTGCTATAAAATTTATTATAATGGCATGATGATAGCCTCTTTTGACTGATTTAACCAATCACCTGTGAAATTACTGTCTTAAGGTAATCATTTTCGTTGATGATCACTTATTTTGTGGTTTCTTTCTCTGAGAAAAAATTGGCAAGCATAAATCGGCTGTCTACTTAGCAAGAAGTATAGTGTTGTATGTATTCTATTCTTGCCTTGTTGAATAGGCTTGTAAAAGTAAATGATTTTGTTCGATTAATGTCCTGTGTTAGCCTGGGAGTTACTTTTTCGGTCTCGGAGTATTTTGGTAATTGTATTGAGTTTCTTAAAGCATACAAAAGAGGAAGTTATATATTCTGATTTTGAACTTGTAAAACCTAACTCTGAAATGAGATTGAGAATTTCTCTATCCATAAATGTAGGCACGTCACCATACCATGTAAATCTCTCATGTGATTTCCTATCTATATTGGCTTGTGTGGTTTGTAAAAGAGAGCAAAGAGTAGATTTGAGACGGGACAAGATTTAAGCTTTCAAATGAAGACTAGGGTATAGAGAAATTTTTAAGTTGCACATTTCTTCTCTTTTATATAAAGGTATAGATATTGAATGAGTGATTCTTTATCCTGTTCTTATTCTTGTATAAATTGAGCCTTCTCTTAGTAACTAGTCCGTGTTACCTTTCGAAAAAAAAAAAAAATGTTTTTGTCTAGTTGACCAATTCTGTTGATGAAAATTACTTGATGATGATGTTACTTTTGGACTTTGTTGGGCTTCAGGGCATCTATTTCGATATTAAGATGTGATATATTGGCATCAATTTGTTTGGTTTTTGAAATTTTAAAGTGGAGAAGACTTAGGTCTTGTCTGCATTATTATGGGTATAGCTCTAAGTCATATATTTTCTTTTGTCACCACATTTTGGGAGGAATTCATGTTGGATGCATTTGGACATTGAGAAAGCAGGTTTCTGAGCTTCAGATTGGGAATACTGAAGATTCATTTGTAGGTTTGCTATGAATTCCTATTACAAGTAGCGTTCTGTTCATTTTTTGTTGTTGTTGTTGTTGTTGTTGTTGTTGTTGTTGTTGTTATTATTATTATGGTTTTCTCCAACTATTGGTAGCAAGTTTGTTTTTCCCCCCTACTGAGCCTAAAGAGGTTTAATCCCTTATAAGTGGTTTCCATTGTAGAAGCCATGTAGGTATGTCTCAATGATGGATATACAGATTTCTATTAGCTTGCTTGGCAAGAGTATCAGTGGAATCAAATATGGGCTTTGTTAGGGTAGTATATATCGCATTAATAACTATCGCATTTCTGTTTCTCCCACTTATGCTTGACAAGGCCTAATTGTATTAGCCCTATTATTTTTTTTCTTCAATGTTGGTTACTGCTTTTCAATGTTTGTTTTCTTCTTATGAGAGAGAAGTCATATAAGCAAGATCTATTTGAGTTTGTATTATTTGGATTTCTTTCACCGGCCTATGTGCTACACTAATCCCCAATGGCAGACACACTTCTACTTTTATGGAAACAAAGCAATGCTGGATTCATAGCAGACATGCTTGGATTTTGGAAGAAGTCTTTGATCATATCATCATGCGAATGAAGATTAGGAAAAAGGAGATACTCAGTTTTCGGATTTTAGCGCAAGGTGAGTGTCTGTAATTGCATGAGATTTAATTTCTGAAATTTGTGATGGTGTTATCTCTGGTGATTTCTCTAGAATGAATTTTCTTCTCTTTTATTCCTAATAGTTGAGGCACTTTGACATCTCGATTGCAGCTCCTACCAGTTTCTGTTGTCAATTAAATGGATTCAGCTCTTACCAGTTCAGGCACTTCCTGTTCGTAGTCTAGACACGGTTGTATCCTCTATTGATGGCATGTCCTATGATCATGAAATGTGACATGATGGCTTTACAATTCATCTTCAGTAATAATTGATTAAAATTTGTTTGTTTTTGTTCATCTTTAGTAATAATTAATAACTGATTGAAGTTTGATTCCATGAAAAAAAGTGTTCTCTTAGAGTACATAGTTTTCGGGTTGTTTGTATCATATACAGTAATGTATCGTAACCTAAAAGCAAGTTGAACCATGGTTTATATAGAACAAACTAAGCCGTTTATTTTGAATGCCTTTCATGAGATAGTTATAGTCATCAAATGAAGTTGCATATAGCTAAAGTGGGCCTCACAACTCACCGACGATTGATTTGATCATTCTCTTTTTTCTATACACCCAATGGTTTCTTATTCATGTCCTTTTAAAAGGTTAACCATTTAAATTGATGGTTTTTGGATTTGTTCATATTTTTGGAGATTGACAATGGAGCTCTACCCCAACAAATATCAAAGAAGACACTGAGATTAACTTCTATTGTGAGTTGTCTTTTATTTGGAGTTTATAAAGCAACATGCTCCTTTTTTGTTCTTGTTTCTTGGAGAAGAGGGTACAAATACAATGCTTTGATCCACTATCCTTTTTTTATCTTGGGAAAGGAAACAAAACTGCAAGATAGGTGAATATTCAGTTTGATTTCCTGTTGTAGGTGGCAGTTGATAAGGATTTACTACTATCGCCAGTCATTGGGTACTAGAAAGAAACTCCTTTTTTGACTGTTATAATATTCTGCACATATTCATAAACCAGAGAAGAATAATCATTAAAAAATATTAGAGAGATGTAGAGATTAAATTATAACAAATTTAGATGCATTAGTGGTGCCTCTAAAGCAAGCACTGACCATGCAAAAGTCAATTATCATAACACAAGAGAGGTCTAGAGAGGTTTTCTGCTAGATTTGAATATTATTAAATTCAGTATCAGCAGATAAATGAATTGTAATCATTAGCCTTAATTTAAGACTCTAAACCAAAAGCTACCTTGTGGGGGCAGTTACCCATATTCATACTAAATTTTATACTAAATTTCTAGAATTTATTACAAAATAGGTCTCTTTTATAAAAGACCAAAGAGTAACACGTCTTTGCTCTTGGTAATTCAAACCAAATAAAGGTAGAGCTTCTAAAATACCAAGAAAGTTCTCTTGGTTCCTTTGCAAACCTTACCTATTTTCTTCTCTCCCTAAAAGCTTCAGATTATTTCCTTGAGCGAATTAGCTCGTGTAAACTACTGCTAGACCAACTTAAGAAGGAAGTCATCATATCTTGGGACATGACTCTTCATCCTGGACAAGCTGGAGGGCCAAGTCCACCTAAAGACACCAGACTAAGACATGCTTCCATTGCTACCAACATATGCACATTTTCCATCTTTCCTTTTTACAGATTTAATTTCATTTGATTTACTTACTGCAGTAAATCCAACAGATAAAAATATCAACTAGTGGAGAAACCTGCCAAACAAAATGTCCCTCCTTCAATGAAAAATGATTGCCTAATTTCAGCCTGTAATTTACTGAAAATCCCTAACAAATTACTAAGTTGTGCTCTAGATGTCAAACTTATTTAGTTAATATTTGAATGATCATAATAGAGTCATAATTTTAATGCTCGAATGCATGTATGACAGAAATATTAATGCAGAAATGCATACATGAAGAGAATATTTCATTTTCTCATTCTTGATTTTAGTCATTCTTTACACTCCTATCCTTCTCATCTCATTTCATCCCCACTTAAGCACTAATAACCATAGCTAATAATCATCTACACCTTGTGTTGGAATACAATACAGATGACCAGTACCAATGAAAGTGATCATTCTCATTAAAAAAACAGAACTAGGTTCCCCACATTAAAGGATAACAAAAGAGCCAATAGGATTATTGCAACAAAAAGAAGAAGAAGAAGAAAAGAAAAAAAAAACCCAGCATCCTTCTGGCTAAAATTAATCCTCCTTTGCTGACATTATCACAAAATAGAGTTTTCATTCTTCAATGGAAAATCTTCCTCTTAACTTCCCAGGGATGCTCTATGTCGCTCCAACACCAAGAAAATCAAAGAAAGGCAAGTTGATTTCTCTCCTATAATCTGTTCCTCCATGGACATAGAGACAGAGAGCTTGCTTTTGTTGGCTAAGGATTCTGATGCTAAAATTTTAGAATTGGAGTATAGAAGATTTGCTTGATCAACAATCATCAAGGTCACAGTTGAGTCAGCCTGAGATACACTGTTGTTGTTGTTTTTTTTTTTTTTTCCATTGCAGGAGAGAAGATAACCTTTAAATCTATGTTCTCGTCTTTCCTTTTGACTGCCAAGTGCTTGCTTGAATGTGTCTAGAAATTCCAAGTGGTTGGAATATTTTGGTGGAACAAATGGGTTTCCTTTTCTCTGTGTGCTTAGAGCTACCACATGGGGCAAGAGGCACATTTTAAATCTGTAGAATGCTTATTGGGTCAGTGGGTTTTGCTTTGCATTCAAGAGTGTTCTGTGAAACTTCCAAATTCCCGATGCTATATTTCCTATTGGGTGAAATGGGCTTGTGAAATTTTTGTGAAATTTTTATGAATAAATGGGTCACAATCAGATGAATAAAATTATGAAAATTCTTAGTCAAAGATTTCTTTTGTTGTTTTTTTTTTGGGGTTTTGCTTTGCATCATAGATGAAAATAGCAGCCGCTACGTAGCGTAACGGCCGCTATATCGGATGTAGCAGCCGCGACCGCTACGCTAAATTGAAGATAGCGCCGCTATCTTCGGTAGTGGCTGCTAGGGGGCCGCTACAAGACCACTATAGTCAGCTACGGGACCGTTATGACTGCTACGGGGCCGCTACAGAGTGTAAATGATGACTGCTTTTCAAAAAAAAAATGAAATACATATTAAAGCATATTTTTTTTATTTTTTCTTTTCAAATAATATTTTTACTCAACTTTTCTACCCTTTTTCTATATTTGAAAAAACACCAAAACACATAGAATCCCCCTTGTATCACCAAAACACATAGAATTCCCCTTGTATCCTTAAAAGAACACCAAAGTACGTAGGATCTCGCTGAATTGAAGTTGATGCAGAGAGTTCCTCTCAAGTGGAGTGTTTTTATGGAGCTATTAATTATTATGTCATTCCACATTTGTTGTATTGACTGTTCATTGTTTAGTGTTTACTATTGCACTCCTAAGTTCCAACATTTAAATCTTGAGTCTTGACTTCAAGTTCAATACATTATTTATTTTGTTGATATTACTTCATCACAGTTTTTTTTAATAAGCCTTTCATTAGTTAAGTTAACATAACAACATGAATACATGTAAAAAAAAATGATCATTACTATTATTTTCTAATAATACAGCGATACAGGACCTTATGCAATGAGGAGACTGCTACACCCCTTTATCTTAATTACTTTTGCAAAAAAATCATATATTCTAACATTTTCTAATATTTAGGATTTTCTGAAATTTTTTATGATTTTTTCAAATCACACCGCTACATAGCGCCCGCTACGTAGCGTTTCGACGGCTAGCTGCTACGCCCGCCGCTACCGTTATTTTCATCCTTGTTTTGCATTCATGAGTCTTCTATGAAACTTCCAAATTCCCATTTTGGAGTTTGAAGGGGAAGTAGATGTTATCAGATTTGATTTTGGTACATTTTCATGCATTGATTGGGGATTTCTATAGTATAAATGTTTATATATAGCTCTATGTCCTGTCACTTCTTCAAGTAGATAGATAGGGTGAACTGGTGAAGAAAGAATGGACAAATATTATCATTATTTCCCCTGTTTGTGAATTTTGGTTTTGATTTTTTCTTTTTCTAATGAATTGAAGAAGGTAGTCTCATTTTCTGGTTGTTTTTATTGGTTCAATTCTATCATTAAGAGCTTCAAAAAATAACATATTTCCTACTTTGTATCTACTGTAGATGAAGAACTGTATTCCTGATACTAATTTGTTATTTATGAAGTTTAAGGCTTGAAAGTGATTCTGATAAAATGATATCAAAGAAAATTCATCTATGGCATTGGCAAAAACTCTCCCTGGCTACTGATCACAACATTATAAAAAAAAACCTAAAGGTTGGAGTCCTTTAGTTGTCATTAGCCATGAAAATACTCTCTCTCTCTCTCTCTCTCTCTCTCTCTCTCTCTTTCTCTCGATTGGTCCCTTGCATGATGCATCTATAGGTTATAATTGGATCTTTACACCCAAAATGTAACTAGAACTTCAACTTACTTATACACGCCAAGTATTGCCTATAGTTTTATAAAAACTGTCCCATGTTTACTTTTTGCCAGACAATGTTTTGTGTAAAAACATGGATAACAATTACTCTTATTTTTGTGGTCTATAATAGGCAGAAATACCAAAGCTAGCTGAATCTCATTCAGACTGATCTAAAAAAAACCCACAAAAACATACGTTCAAATAGCAACTTGAATGTTCATAGGGTGTCTTCCCAACCTGGCATCCGATACAGCAAAAACTATTGTAACATGAACTGATATGTAGCAGTCGGAACACATAAAAACTACACTTTTTCATTTGATAATTTACTTTTATTACTTGTCATTGTGGAACATAAGTTATGAAGATTTCGATAGGTATTCTCTCGATAAAATTATGTAATATTTTGGTGTGGTGTTGATGTTGTTAAATAAATTCTTAACCTTGCAGCTCCAAAAGGGTTGTTTCTTTGCATCTCCAAAAGGGTTGTTAAATGCATTCTTAACATTCTTATTCTTGATAGCATTTGTTTCTTTCTTCCTAGACCATGTTCTATAGCCCATATTCTACATTAAAAAAAAAAAAAAAAAAAGAGATCAGATTCTACATATCTCCATGATTACTATAGTTGGGCTGATAATGTGGTGGACATATGGTTTGCCCGTGTAGTGTGTTCTTATACAATGTAGAATTGTTGTCCCCAATGAATGCCCATCTTTTCATTCTCATCAAATATTTTCCATGTATTCATTTTGATTTCCATACTTCATTTTTTATTTACTTTTAATAAGGCAAGCATCTCATCTTAAATGATTCAATAATCCTCTTCCATACCCGTCTGTCCTTAATGTCCCATGTAAGACAAACTCATTTATGGTCTTAAATTATATTCTTTTTTTTTCTTAATGAAGTTTTGGATTTTTTTTTACATGGAGATTTGGCTTTGAATTCATAATTTTGGTTTTAATGGGCTCTAAGAAATGCTAGTGCAAGGTTTTTCTTTCATTTTAAGATGTGGCTTCTAAGACATGTTTGGTTTGATGTGGTTTCAACCTATTAAAGGGGTAAAATTTTGACATATTAGATTGAAAATAATTTGGCAAACATCCAATTTTGCTCTTATTGAGAAATTGTCGCTTGCTCGTGTTGTGGCATTTTTTTGTATGCAATTGTTTTGAATTAGTTTCTTTTTGCAGTCTTTTAATTTAAAAAAGGGTATTCAAATCCATGTTTCAAAGGTCTTCCAATCCAATATCTCTATCAAATGGGGAATTTTTTGAGCTTGACTTGATAGGGAAAATTTTTGAAGAAGGATCTGTTGTATTTGCTGAAAGGTATGATATTTGTTGAAAATTATTTTGATCAAGCAAGTTTGATGTTATGCATACTATAATTTTTCTTTCCCTTCTGTTTATTTGATTTAGTCATTTTGAGATTAGCATCTTCTATTTCACTAACTGATCTTTGGTAGAATGCAAGCAATAAGCATCTTATAATGTATTATTGTAATTGAAGCACATTGTTATTTGATCACAATAGAATAAAAGTTCTATTTTATTCATTAATAAACTCATACATACATAGTAAGAACCAGGCACTATATGTTTAGTCTTTTTTGCTGATAGTAAATAGGTCAATACAACACTGAGCTTCGCACTAACACCTACGTGCAACGCATGTACCTCTCATTAGTATTTCCAAATAGCAATGTTTATGATTGTTTCAGGAGAAAAAGAAGCATAATCATGTGGAAGAAGGAATTCCATTCATCCTTGTCTTTTTTACTTTTGGCATGGGGTGGCTTGTTTCAGACTTTAATTTGATGTGATCCACTATTGAATAAAGCTCCTTTGTTGGCTTTGATATGTTGAATGTATTTGGTCACTTTATTTCTTGAGGATTTTACTGGTAAAAACCCTTTGAGTGGCCCCTAAACTTGAAAAAGCCCCTTAGTATTTTAGCTTCCAAAGTGGTCCTACTTTAGTTTTTTTATGCATTTAAAAAGTAGTGTCGAATTCGACACTTGGTTTTACACTAGTGTCGAAATCAACGCAGATCTGTTTTTCTGTAATGTTGATGAAGCCCTCTAGGTATCAAAGTTTCCAATTGAGGACTCTTTCTTTTGGTTGAGATCCAATGGTCCAATCCTTAAGGTGAACCACTCATAGGGTTGCCCATCAGTGCCCTATATGATGTGGGGATCTGATCCTTGATCGGGTGGGCCACATGGATCCATCACTGATTTGGAAAAAACCCAAAATTTTTTTTCTTTGGGTATCAAATTTGACACTTTGCAATAGGGATGAGGAAGATCTCTGCAATAGGGACAAGGAAGAAGCTCCCAGCCTTCTTCCTTTGCAGCGATGGATGGCGGACCGGCGATGGACCCATCACTTCTCAAGCATCCTTGCGCACTCCACTGTCAAGTCCAGTATCGCTCCTCCGTCCACTACCACCTTCTCAAGCATCCTTGCGCACTGCAACGATGGACGCCCGCTTGAGCCCATTGGCCGTAGTTCAATTGGCAGCGAGCACGATCTAGTTGTGGATGGCGGCGAGGTTGAAGAGCACGTCGGCCTTCTCAAGTGGATTTTCTGCAGTGATGCCTTTCTTGCTAGGCTTGAAGGCATCGTGCCACATGAAGGAGACGGCGCTGATATGATCGCACTTGGTGGAGAAGGGGAAGCGGGATTCCATGGTGTGGAGGACATGGAAGTAGGACTAAAGGAGGTCGTAGTGGGCCTCTCAGCTAATAGAGATGAGCTTGTCTGGGTGGAGGTTGAGGGCGAGCTTCTTCCTTGTCCCTTTTGCAGAGTATCGAATTTGATACTCAAAGAAAAAATTGGGTTTTTTTCAAATTAGTTATAGGTCCATGTAGCCCACTCGATCAAGGATCAGGTCCCCACATCATGTAGGATACTGATGGGCAACCTTGTGAGTGGGTCCCCTTAAGGATTGAACCGTTGAATCTCAACCAAAAGAAAAAGTCCCCAATTGAAAACTTCGATAACTAGAGGGCTTCATCCACGTTAAAGAAAAATAGATCTGTGTTGAATTTGACACTGGTATAAAAACCTAGCTTCGAAACTGTTTTTTAGATGCATAAGAAAACCAAAAAATGGTCCCATGGGAACACTTTAGAAGCTAAGATACGAAGGGGCTTTTTTAGGTTCAGGGGCCATCTAAAAGGGTTTTTACCAATAAAATCCTCTTATTTCTTTCTTAATAAATTTTTTCTTTGTAAGTTCTTTGATCCAATGTGACCTTCTTCCTGTGTGGCACCGCTAAACCCACACAACCTGAATTGAGATTCTATGATGGGGTTCGCCCACGGTCACCTTGGGGCAAACACTCGGATCCGGACTTGACCATAGGCACCCATACGTTGCTAGCTATGCAATGACAATCGAAGGCCACCAGTTTGTGTATTTCATAAGGAATGCATAGGAGTTGCTAAAAGCTTGGTTATATCAAAGGACCATCAATATCTTAACTAGAAATGATTGTTCACCATTTCCATATTAGAAATTAAATTATATGATGCGTTTAAATATTTATCAAGAAAATAATGCAAATGTCAGAAGTGGGAAATGTAATGGATGTGTAGAAGTTAAATATTCTTTTCGATAAATTATATTTGTTTTTGTTTTCATGGTGTAAAATAATTTGAAGCTTTGTTTTCATGGTGTAAAATAATTTGAATCTTACTTCATTTCTATTGCTTTCTACGAGTAAAGAGAGGAGTGAGAAGATAGGAGGGAGGGGAAGGACTTAGGTTTGTTTGGATGTTGCCAAGTTTTCCTCTTCTGCGAGAGTACTTTCTTTTAGGGAGAGGTTGGAACTCTACTTCCCCTTCTGCGCAGAAAACAAGCTAAAAAGGGGGTTTTTCGCTTCTTTCCTTCTTTGCACCAAACTGCAAAAATCCGACACTCTGTCGAGAATTGTTTTCAGCAGAAAACCGGGCGGCGGGCACAAACAACCCCTAATGACTAATGAGAGGCGGAAGCAATCTTTTGGAGGTTGGGCTTTTCCCATTTTTGTGACAAACAAAATGTAGGAAAAGTTTTTTTTTTACTTTACCTCTTGAAATATTGAAAAAATATATATCTTCTAAAATCATTAAATTTGATGGTTGTGGATGAAGGGTTAAGATGGTCCAATGGAGTTAAAATTTTGCGCACATAAAGGTCTCATGAAGGTCTTTGGATTCCTCACCTCACTATGATTCAGGTGTTCTCCAGTGGGCCACTTCTGCAGCTGTGAAAACTAAAGGATGATATATTTTCCTCCAATGGTGAATCTTGACGGGATGTGGGTCCAATGGCGCTGATTGCTCACATCACAGGTATGATTTCTCATGCCTGAATGTACCTGTGCCACTTTATTGTTAGTATCATTTCTCTGAACGGTTCTTGTGTTCATTGTGCATTGGCAGAGTCAGATCTTTTTAATTTATTAAGGGATTCACTGCTTCTTTAGACCATGATAGTAAATTAAGATGTAATCATTTGTCATCAACTGGACTGTTTTCCTTTGATTTCCTTGATATGGGATAAATTGGTCCTCCATGGATGATCCATTATGTTAATCTTATGTTATAGAGACTATAGATCAAAAGACTTTCTCTTACAATATAAGTACAAAGGATGTGGCTGTAAAGGTGTCAATTGAGAGTTTCTATATTGTTCTCTGTTGAGAATAGAGTCATAACAATAAAAATATTGCTATGTTATAGAGAATATAAATTGTCAAATGAAATAATTGCTTGCTCCTACAAATGAACATGTTATCTGCACATGTTTTATTAACCAAAGCTTCTTATGAAGTGCCCAGTGTTGATGGCAGTTTCTAACTCTATTCAATCAGATGGCTTGACCAATAAAAAAAATATTCTAGCTCGCCAAAATAGCCAATGGGAAATATTGGTTATTGGTTGTCTTAATAGAACGGAATAGAGAAACAGAATTCATGTAGCTAACCCTAACATGATTGGGATAAGGCTTTGATGATGATGATGATGATGGTTGTCTTGTGATGAACCTACTGTTTGTAGACACCAATCTTGAACCTTTGATCTTAGGAGTAGCTTTGAGGAGATAATGATGGAGATCATAGCGAAGATGTGTCCTCTCCTCTTGTTTTTTTTTTTTCCTCTTTGATTGAAAAAATAATTGTTTGTTTTTATTTGACATTATTTACTGGATCTATTTTGAAATATTATAAAATACTGCAATTTTGGGTTTGCCAGTTTCACAAACAGTCTGTTGCATTTCATTGTTGAGTATACTATAATGAAGAACTGAACTGAAACTATGGCAGTAGATTAGCATAGAACAAAGAAAGATGTTAAAGCGTCTGAGAGAATAAGCAATGAATTATTTTGATGAGTCTGTAATGTATCCATATCTACATTTGATAGTTCCAATTTCTCAGCACGAGTGGATCCACATTCTGGCTCAGTTGTTGCTACTCCAGTGGGAGCCAATCATTTTTTTCGTTGCAAAAGTTCAAGAGCTTCTACCACCTATTGCTTTTTTTTATCACTGCAGCCATAACAAGGTTGGTGTTTTTGAAATAAACTGATTTCCTTTTTGCCTCTCGTTTTAACAGCTTCAATGCAGCAGGTCCACCTGTCTAGATCAACTTTTAAATGCATTGGGCTAAGCAGAACTTGTTTGAATCCATTTTCCAAATGTATAAAAGCTTTCATTTTTCTAATCTTTTGGGATTGTTATTGATCTTTATTTCATTATCATGCTGATAAGCTCACTGCTCAATAATGAAGATTTCAATCTGACCATCAAAGCACTAGCAAGGGCACCAGTCAGATGCTTACAAACTGTGAATAAGAAATTATTTCAGGTTCCAGTCTAGGATATGGGAACTTTCACTCTGCATTTGTGCCTAAATTGATGGGTTTAGTGACATAAGAAATTTTGTATGGAAATTCAATAAGGATGGTGTGGAATTCAAGATCAAGCTTTAACTCTGAGGACTGATGTCAGCCTGTCATCAGTGTGCTTGCTGTCTAACAAGGTAGTATGTCAGAACAGAATAAAGTATGGGGGTCTCCTGCTGCTTCATTTTGAAATTTCTTGATAATCATGTGTTCTTCATGTAGATGACAATTGTTGTTTAGGCAACTAATGTAGGCAGATAATATTTGTCAGTCTCTGTTTTTGGCCTGTATGACATAAACACACCCCTGATAGTTTGTGACAAAAGGGGTATGTATGACTTTGAATTAATTAGTTCATCAGAATCTTCCAAGACTATAAACATCTGTTTTTATTCCTATGCATGAGAGGCACATTATTTATTAACAGCTTGGAGGCAAGCTAGCCTAGAAGGCCCAAGCAAATTGTGCGACTTTGCGGGGTGCATTGATTACAGCTAAATGCTATATATGATTTTTTGTTTGCAGAATTTGCTGAGAGTGTGTTGGTGTGGATTATGGGCTAAAGCTTGCACCTGCTTCAATTGTACATTGGACACGACCAGCAAAGTTTCCCGGAGTGGGGGCAGTGATTTTTTTATGGGTGGGGTACTAATGTAAATATATTATATTTTTTTTCTTTTTCTTCTCTCTATGGCTTCTGACCTTCTGCAGAGGGAGATTCCGTTATTTTTGTTTCTTATTTTTATTTTCATTGTTGCGATGGTCCACTTCAACCATTATCAATCAACACTTATTTGGACTAGATATTGATCCAACCAAAACATACTTTAGATTGAGTCATAATAAATAATTCACTTATTAAACCATTAAATTTTGAGGTCCCAAAATCAAGAGTTGGGATAATTGGATTATAGATATTTGGAAGAACTCCTGAACTACACTATACCCAAAGTGGCATCATTTAAAATTGGACATGCTGTTAGTGAGAAACCCAGAACCTGGCTAATGTTAGAAGTGGTGCTTAAATCTTCGGGAGAAGGAAACCTATCCACTATCGAGTGTAGAATATACCTTACCATGATATAACAGCACTTGAAAACCAGATAGAAAATTAATAATTTGAAAAGAAAAAAGCAGAAAGGCCAATCCTTTGGCAAGATCAGAAAGGTAAAGTTGAATCCAGAGTTGAAGGAATGGAACTCCGAAGTGTGGCCCATTTATCAAAAATCAATGCGGCTCAAAGTAAATGCCCTTTCATTACATGGGATATCCTTAAAATTTTTCACCATATGAGTTGATCCCAGATCCTCTGAGGCTTCGTCTCAGAGAAATCAGAGATGAAAGGGTGAAACTCTAAAGTGAAAGTGAGGCCCACTTTTATTGAAAGTCCCAGTGCCAAATGCCAAAAATAAATGCCTTCTTATTGTTGACCCATTCAACAATTAAAATGATTATAATGTCCACCAAAATGATATAAAAGTTTGGTATGACATAAGAGTTTGGTGGCATATGCATACATTGACATCAGGGTGACATAGGCCAACTTGGCGATGGAAATTACTGATGAAAGACTAAAGAGAAATCAGAGAAGAAAGAGTGAAACTCTAAAGTGAAAGTGAGGCCTACTTTTATTTAAAGTCCCAGTGTCAACTGCCAAAAACAAATGCCCTCTTAGTGTTGACCCAATCAACAATTAAGTTGATTCCAATGTCCACCTAAATGACATAAAAGTTTGGTATGACATAAAAGTTTGGTGGCATACGCATACATTGACATCAGGGTGATATGGGCCAACTTGGCGATGGAAATTACCGATGAAAGACTAAACAGGGCCCATACAATGATAAAAATATTATGTACACAAATTAGGCAGGTTGGGAATTTACAAAGGCTTTACAGAAATAAATGCAATTAATTGGTGAGGTTATTTGATGGCCCTCTATGAATCTTGACCTTTAAAATTTTCACAGAAAGACATCAAAACAACCATTGGATACCAATAGCATTGCTCATGAAATATGAGGATACAAGTAGAAATCAGGAGTAAAAAATAAAAAATTTACTACAGTCTCATCATTTAAAATAAACATCCATAGCGGGTGATTTCAAATCAGGCCATCGAGCACACACACAAAGCTAAAGCACATGAGAATGGAACTGATAACAACCCAAAAGAAAAAAAAAATGTTTATGTCGCTATCTTTGACCATTCGCTTCCAGTTGGGTGTGGTGCCAAAATCTTCCACAAGAGCTTCTGGATGAGCAAATGTGTAAATTACCTGGTATCTATGAAATGCCAGTCAAAGCCCCGTTAAGAAATTCCAGCTAAGGTAGGATAAGGAGTGCGTGGTGATGCTCCACTGCTTGTCATGGGTGCTTCTGGGACCACCTTATCACTCGGATTCAAAGTAGTAAATAAAAAGGATCTTGCATTATTACAAAGGGAAAAGAGGAAAACAGAAAACCAAAGCAACCGACTGTCTATGAGAGAAAAGGAAAGAGGAAAGTGTAGGAAAGAAGAGGGACAAGGAGAAAAGTGAGGAGGAAACAAGGAGACGAGTGAGGAAGAGAGAGTATAAGAATAAGGAGAGGAGTGAGGAAAGAGGAAGAAGCAGCAGCAGCAGCTAGCTCCAGGTATCACTTTTTTTATATCTCACTGTAAATGTCGGGGATGTTGCCTATATTTCATATTTTAACGGTTTGCTACGAATATGATATGCACCAAATTCTCTCTGATATTTTAAACTAAAATATTATATGATATTGATAATAATCATAATATCAAGTGAATCTCATTTTGGTGGAATTTCCATTTTCCCTATTGATAATAGAGATGGAAATTGTGGTGTTGGTGGCAACTGAATTCTTGGTCCGTAGTAGCATGATTTTTTATCGACCCAAAATTTATTTTTTGAAATAATAAAGAATATTGAAAAATGATAGATAACAATCTCTTTTTTCAATAGTACACACTGTAGACCAAAATATTTGTCTTCTTAAAAATACTAGAAATATCATAACTTAGTAATATTAAACTTCAGTAATAAGTAGTTGAATACTCAAACATGAAGTAAGATAGGACCCACAAATATGTTAAAACTTACAAGTTACAATAATAAATTCCATGGAAAACTACATAATATAAACATTAATTAAACGGTTGGAATAAGAAAATCTATGTCATTTTTGAAGATTGGCTCCAATTCACTAGATCTAAAACATCCCCAAATATTCAAAATCAAAATTCCTATATCTAGGCTCAAAATCACTAGATCTAAGTGAAAGTAAGAGTCTATAGCTAAATTTAGCTCAATGAGAGGCCCTGATTGCAATTATTTTACCCTTTAAAGAAATTCAAAAGTCATGTGAAAATCATTAAAAAAAAGTACTTTAAAACATTGAAGATTAGCTCCAAACTCAAGATCCAACATGTTTCCATCGTCTCTAAGGCATTTTGAGAAAGAAACTTTAGAAAAATATGAACAATAAACTCAATATGTGAAACTTTAGAAAATTATGAAAAATAAACTAAAAATTCTTACCTAAAGTTACTTGGTTAAGTTCTTTGGTTTTGTAGTGATGAAATCCACTAAAATCTTGAAATTTTGATGAGGAATGGTGAAAAAAAAAAGGTCAGGAAAGATGAAATAGGGTCTCTTGTTTTAGACTGAGCTTGGAGTGAAATAGAATATTGAAAGAAAATAAGAAAAAAAAGTTTCAAGACCCTTTGATATCCATTGTTTTGTTGTTTACTAATAGATGAAGTTTTTGGTGATTCTAGTTATCAACAATGTATCATGGCTGAAGGTCATGTGTTCAAATCCTTAGGAATGTATTTTAGTCCACGTATAGTTGTTTTGTCCATTTTTGTCTATGTGCGGAGTCCCACTCATGAAGGGTAAAATACACTACCAAGCCGTTATTTGATTAAGATTTTTTTAATCCATCACCAAGCCATTAACCATCGATTTGGTTAAAGAACCATGGATCGGATTGATTAGATTTGGTTTTACAGATCCATGGATTTTTTGTGCAACCCTAACCATAAAGATTCCACTATAAGGATATGATTTGAGCATTCCATGTCAACACAAATAAATAGAAGATCAATTATAATTTCAAAGACACCTACTCCAGCAACTTTCATGCAAGAGGAGGGTATTGACTAACAATAAAGGTGCCCCTAACGCCATGCCTATAAAGCGATTTACGTATACAAGATTTTTAAAATTTTGAGTTGAAGACAGAACAATCCAAAAATGGCCATCTATCTTTCCGTCAAAATTGAAGGATATCATCCATCAAAATATCAAAACTTCTAGCTTCTTTTTCCATAGTAACCTATAATACTATACTATCACGTGATCAGCTATATGGATCACGCTAGTCTAGATTGCAGGTCGGGTTTCTATGGTTCACCATATTAAATAGTCTAATTCAGGATTCAATTTGTCCATGAGTTAGAATCTTGATCCTCTTTGATTTTGACCCAAGTTTTCATAAATCTGATATCCAGGTTGTAAATCAACTTGGATTGAAACATGGCCCATCCTATCAGCATCTTGAAATCTTAAATCTAAGATTTGGTCCCACTTGTAAATTAAAATGAATAGATGTATCTACACAAGTGTTCAAAAACTATTATATATATATATAAACAGAATTCACCCCTTTGGCGAGAGAGGAGGGAGCGACGTGCTCCGTTTCCCTAAATCCTCTCTCTCAACCATTAATTTCTGCGCCTCCCCTAAAATCTCTCTCTCTCTAAATCTACAATATCTTTCTTTCCTAAAATCTCTATCATCTAAATTTTAGAGACTAATTCGATGAAATTTCTTTCTTTTTCTTAATTATGGGATATCATTACCTAGAATCTTTCTTTTAGATTTTCATAAATACTCTCTTTGTGACATTCATAAATATCTTCTCATGATATCTTGCATCCATGAAACAAATCTCTAATACACCACTACATTAAGAGCATTCCTAACAATTTTAAACAATTCATTCAAATAAGAGTAGGGTCTACCATCAAATTTATATAGTCTTATTGGTCCAACATTTTAGCATCTATCCACAGGCCTAGCCCCGATTTTGGAAACAATGACCCACGCCGGCCCAAGCCCGACATGGGTTATAAAAGTTAGGCACAACTCTGCCTATATAGTTATTCAAACGGGCCAGACCAAATGAAGCTTTTCATAAATTTTGTTTACTTAATCCAAGCCCAACCCAATTATTAAATGGGTCCTCCAAATATCCAAACTCGTCCCAAAGTGGGATGGGCCCAGATCAGGCTCGACTTGACTTGGCCCATGAGCACCCCTATTAGTGATTATGTGACTATTGGGCAATTTTCTTCTACCGATTTCTAACCAATAATAATAAATATTGTAATACTATTCATTTTACCACTAATATTTCTATTATTGTATTTAATACTCCCCTTTTTTAATCGTGAGATGGGCATGAGTCTCCTTTGTTATTTAAAGCCCATATGCAGCCAACTTGTGGTTGATATCATCCTATATTTTTTTCAATTTTTCTATTTGTTTGTTAAAAAATCTTAAATTTTTATATGGCCCGCGTTGGGTGTGGAGCCTATTTTGAGAGATTGATGGTAACTAGAAAGGAATACCCTCCCTGGGTTTCGTGTGTGTGTGTGTGTGTGTGTGTAATATATTATTATATAACATTGAGTCCAACTTTGTTATGGCGCACTCATTACGGTTTTATGAGGACGGGAGGCCAGACAACGTACGTTTACAATGGTGAATGGAGCATGTAGTATTTATATGCTAATTTCCAACTATAAAGTTTTTATTTTACCAACTATAGGTGTTTCTTTGCATTTGTCTATATGGAACTCAAGGTTAATGTAAATACATTATGAGCATTTATATATTCCAAAATAATTTATTAATGGAAATATGGTCTTAGAGGTTTGCGTTTATCTTTCACGGTGATTTACGTGAATCTAGGAGACTGCTTAAATAGATGAGAAGATTTGAGTCCAAATTCACATATTAACTTTAGATAGTCTGTTCGTACAAGTGGATGGTCCAAAACATTAAACATAAAGACCCAAATTCAGTCCATATTAAACATGAAGGACCCAATTTGACACCACAGGCTGATCACTATATGAGTTATTTATCATTGGTTCTAGTAATTTTGGTCCATCTTATAGTTTTATGATATTAAAAGTTAGCATCCTTAAAACATTTTTTTGGGTAATATTTTAATTATGATTGTATAATGAATTATATGATAATATTCATATATATTTTATTAAATATTATTAATCTTTAACAAAATTTAATTTTTAAATAAAATTTAATTTTATTTCCATGGACCGCTTTGGGCGTAGGCCTTGAAATGCTAGTGATTGTTATTATATATATTATGACAGTACCCCTTTTTGCGGGAGGGTGACATGTAACGTTTCTTCTTTATGGGCATGCGACACGTGGCACACTCCAATTAAAGTAGTAAGATTCTCTTTCATATTACTCTTATGAAATCTCTCTCTTTACTATTTAATTCCCTCAAATCTCTCTCTTATCCCTTAAATTTTTACCTCTCCCCTAACATCTCTCTCTCACCCTTAAGAATAAGATCCTAAACCCAATTCAACACTCATATAAATGGGGTATGGTTCCATGCGGGGTCTAAGAGCTCGAGTGGAGATGCATAATATATGATCTGCTTATAGGTGAAAATAGCACATGGATAAAATGTTACATTGAAATATTGAATTGTAAAACATCATGGTTAAACTCCTGAATGGAACCCTTTCTAGAGATGGCCCCATAATGTTTTTTTTTCAGAGATGGCCCATAGTGTTGTTATGATGAAACCCACAGTTGATGGGGAATCTTCTCTAACTAATACCATATAAGATTATACGATATATACATATCTTCTCTTTTTCTTTTCCTTTTTTTTCCCATGCACTGCATTATTTCTTGAGTTCACAATATGTAGGACGACACAATTAGCATATTGGTGGGGCTGGCTTACTAATGTGTGAAATATTTTTTGTATGGCTAAAGTGGCCTACCAACAGGTTGCAATATAAACCCACAAAAATAAATGATGATCGAGGGCTTCGAATTCAAAAGAAGTTGAAAATGAAGCTACTGTGAAATGCAAAAATCCATGGGCCCAAACAGAACCCCATCCTCATAGATATGCATAGGAATAATGATTGAGGTGCATCTTTTCTTTACTGTTTTTTTCATATTCTCAAAATATCGAGGACCCTAAACAATGATCGAAACTGTTTAGAGTATTAATAAGGTTAAATATATCACGTAACTAAAATTTCAACCGTTGATCTATTTTGGATCTTGAGATATTTGCGAAAACAAAGCATAAAATAGGTCTACTTTGTCAAATTTTGTAGGCTCCATAATCTTGATCCATCTTTTCTTTACCGCTTTTTTCATTTTCTTAAAATATCGAGGACCAAAAAAAATAATCCAAACTATTTAGAGTATTAATAAGGTTAAATACATCACATGACTGAAATTTCAACTGTTGATCTGTTTTGGATCTTGAGATATTTGTGAAAACAAAGCATAAAATAGGTCTATTTTGTCGAATTTTGTGGGCCCCATAATCTTGATTTGGACTGTTAATCTTCTTTGGAAGTTTGAAAACGGCTAATAGTTTAACCCTTGATTTGATCTAGATCTAGAAAAAATGATGAAAGTGTGAGAACCAAAGGATTGCCCATGTCACTATTACAAAAGGTGAAACGTGATTATAGTAATTCATATTTTGATTTTTTTATTTAATTTTGAGCTAATAAACAACATCTTATCCATTCTATAGTTGTAACTGCCCAAATATGACTATGAGATTAAATTTGAATTGTTGATCAATCGTAGATCTCAAGAAATTTGCAAAAACATTTAAAAAGCTTAATCTAATTTTCTGAAATTTGTTGGCTCCTATTTCAAGTTCTTACCGTTGATCCTTATATTTATATTAAAAATGGTAATGGGGCAAAAAATTAGCCTCTGATTTATTCCTTCAAGATATGGAGAAATTGATGAACAATTACATACTATTAGATTTAAACAGTCTATTTGAATCAACTTTGCAATGTTACCAAATTGTTTATTTCAAAATTATCTATTTCAAAGAGAGGTCATTTGAAATAGATCTCTTTCATGCATATTTGTTTCAAACCAATAAGATTTGCTGCATTAGCCAATACAAATGTTGCATTTAATTAAACTTCATTATGTTTAATATGCAAGGATTTATTTTATTATTTTCTATTTGTATTTATTGAAGAAAGAACAATCTACAAGGCCCATATAAATATGCAAAATGTCTAATGTAATACAATTTTACATGGGGCCTTTTCTTTTTTTATTCACAAAATATATAGGGTACAATAAAAATTATCATCTTATTTTATTTTTTTCATATTGTTAGTGACAGATATCAGACCCATTGAGCTACCGCTTATCCAAAACCAATTGGTAATGGAAAATAGTACAACAATGATTTTAGGATCTTCTCGGTTGTGTTAGGAAGGCACTCGAGCATCATTCCAACATGGGTGTGCATAAGGGTTGTATCAGTAACCTAACAGTTATTGATTTTTTAAATTAGTGTATTTCTTTATTTTTTAAAATATATGAAATATGTTTTTATTTTTTATCATATAATAACTAATTAGTGAATGAGTTGGCTTCACGTAAGCCTAATTTATGAAATTGGCTCATCTCAATACCATAGGCCTAAAGTTGCAGTTGTTTCTTTTAATTTTTGAATCTCTATTTTAACCTTAAGGCCAATATAGATTTTTTTTTAATTTATAATTGGCCCACACTCTTCCTCTAATTTATTTTAATTAATAAATTTTGATACATTCTCTAATGAAATGTGCATTATAAGTTTTATACTAATGGTAAAATAACTATTCAGTTTGCTTTGTCGTTATTATTTTCTATTACAATTTATTTAAATGTTTATTCTTAAAAAATTATTTTTCATGCATTCATGTTGCTTTGTTTGATACTACTTTTTTTCTATTTTATTTTAATTATTGTATTTAAAAATATAAACTTTCTTGTGGCCTTTCTATCTTTACCTTAAGACCAATTTAAATTTTTTGGGTAATTAGTCCACACACACTAAGACTAATTTGGATTTTTTTGGTAATTAATCCACACACACTAATAGGCGACTCACAATGGGATTTGGAAACCTACAAATTTCTTGGCCTAAGTAACCAGGATGAGAAGCCCTTTTTATGCATTGTTCTTAATTGTAGTTTTAATTAGCCTCACAAGTTATTTCTTGAATCATCAAAGATGTAGTCAACTCAAAAATTTTTTTTTTTTAACTCTCAATTGGCATGCATGAAAGTTTCAGCCAAGACATGTGTGTGCAGTTTTTATTAACCCACATGTAATTCCTTGAATCATCAAAGATGACTTAATCTCAACGTCTTTTTTTTTTTTTTTCACTCTCAAGTGGTAGACATGATAACCCCCGGTAAAAGTCGCAAGGCTGGGCTGGCGAGAGATACACTAGGTCATAAAAAAATATGTTCATTTAATTAAATTTCATTATATTTGATGTAAACTTCCTTCTTAAACATTTTTGTTTTGTGAATTTTAATTTTAACTATGTGTGTGTTATGGTTTATATGATAATATTTATTCATATTTTATTAAAATATCAATAATTTAAAAAAAATAATTTGTTTCTTCATAGTCTATGGTCAAGAAAATTGAAGAAATTAACTACACTCAATAATCAACCATTTTATTGTCAGAAATTGAAAATTATAAATTTTATTTTAATGCCATCAACACAATTTCTTTCATATCAGTTTCTTTTACTAATTTATTTAAATGTTTACTTTGTAGTATCAAATTATAAAGAAAATGCGCAATTTTAAGTTGTTGGACCAATTACTTTTATTGCAATACTGAAAACAAATAGCTTTATTGAGACAAGTGCACAAATTGAAACAAGTGCAGGAGTTAAAAGATCTGTACAAGATGAAACAAGTACAACATCCAAGATAAGCTAAGAAGATTAACCAAGTGCAACTATTGAAACAAGTACATGCCAATAAAAAATATTAACTTTTTTTTTCCTTAGACCATATGTAATTCCTTTAATCATTAAAGGATGACTTAATAACAGCAGTTTTTTTTTTCACTCGCAATTTTTATTCATCTATGATTCAAAGAAAATATTTTCTCCTTTTAAAAAAATAAAGATTCAATATTTTCACTATGTTTTCGCTATGATTTATGTCATAATATTCATTAATATTTTATTTCAGTTATTAATAAATTTTTATATGAGTTAATTTTTATTTTTTCATGGCCTGCGTAGGGCGCGGGCGAGCCCTGAAGCGCTAGTATATATTATAACAATACCCTTTTCGTAAAAGGGCGACATGTGACGCTTCTTTTCGAAAGAGCGACACGTGGCACACTCTAATTAAAGTCCTAAAAATTTCTCTCCTTGCCCTTCCTCTCTCTGTAATCCCCTAAAATCTAATCTTTTCCTAAAATCTCTCTCATTACGAATCAACCTAAGCTCCTCTCTTAAAATTTAGTCCCCTTCCCATTCCTCTCATTTCATTCCTCTTCGATCCCCGTTTCATTGTTGTGAACATTTGTTAGCTACTTGGAATTCGGTTTCTGATCATAAGGATATTTTCAGGTTCATGTGATTTCCAAGAGATTGTGTCACGACTATATTTTCATGTTCATGTGATTGCTAGGAGATTGTCATCACTACCGTGTTTTTTTTTTTTTTTTGTTTTAATTCTGGAATTGGACTCAATCCTTAAAAAATTGGGATATGACTCATTCAACGCCAGAATACGAATCTTAGATTTCGGATTATATTCACTCTGGGGTTCCTTATCATGCATGGTATCAAAATATGGAATTTTCCTTAAATCAAAGACTCATTCAATATTTCTAATTTATCCATTGCACTTTTTTTTAAGCTAGCAGTTGCCTAGTAAAACCAACCTACATTCATTTGGCATTCTGTTTTTTATCTTTATTAGACTATGAGTTTATTTTTAGAAGGTTTCATCTCTCAATTCATTGCACATTTACTTCCCACATGGTTCCTTACAAAATAGAATTAAAGATAGTAGTGGAAGATGTTTGATATAGAAGCCAAAGCCTGGTCCTTATTCTTTAGGCCCGACAATGGCCCTAGCCTATACAAGCCATAAACCATATCTAACCTAAGCCAGGCCATGTTTCAACGTCAAAAGGACCATGCCTGCCCATTTTTGAACTCTTAGAATTTTTTTCCCACCTTTTTCTCCTTCCATTTGTAGCAATTTGGAAAAATCAATTGACCAAAAGTGTTGGCCTGAGATTAATTTGTTGTCATCCCTATGGATAGGGAGACTTATACCACTGAATCATCAATGGATTAACCCTTAACCGGAGCAGTTGCCACAGAAACCAAAACTCCACATCCTGTATTTCTTAGTATGAATTGTTAAGATGACTCAATAGTAATGAATTCCTAAATGAGAAATGTCACGTTGCATTTTTAATATCTAAAATATCTCTCCTCTCTCTTAAGATCTCTATGTCATTATTCTTTCTTTTTACATGTTTCCTATATAATTAAAAAATACCTAAAATCTCTCACCACAATCTGTCCTCCAAATACACAAGTGGGTCCCAACAGAAGGTTTTTATTTTCTTTTTTTTTTGTTTGCATTCCTTTTTCTTTGAAATAAATTTCTCCTTCCTATGAAAAAAAAGTCCAAAGACTATCCTTCTAAGATACCAGACCACCAACCAAGTCTCGCTTAATACATGAGCCAATAGTAGACTTGCTCCTAAACCATCCTTATACATACATACATGTCAATTAAGATTTGTCAAATCCAAAGCACATTAATGCTCTTTTTTTTAATGACACATTATAAAAGGACTATAATTTTCAATTATCCTTAAAATGGTTCTTTTTGGAGCTTTAGATTGTCGAGACTCTTTGAAATCAAATCTCCTATAAGTTCTAAAACCTATCGCAACAAATCTCCTAAATATTAGGATTAAATCATAATTTTGCACAATCTTTTATTTTCATTAGGGAGAGATGGATCATGTCCCATAGTGGGCTACTTTTAGATCATGGCCATCAATTTACTCCCTTTTTTTTCTTCTATTGTGGGACGGACTAATATGAAAAAAGTTAGTTTGAAAAGGATGGCAAATGTTTAAGATGTATATGCAAGGATGGATGGGGCCCACTGATGTAGTATGCATTGCATCCATGAACAAGTGGGACAGTAGGGTTGTTCATGAGATGGGCTGGGCTAGGCTAATGCATATTCAGTCCCAGTCCAACTTTAGAATTATTGGCCCAGGCCTGGGCCAAGCCTAACATTGGTTGTAAGAGTCAAGCCTGATCCCACCAGCCTGAATTGGGTTTTTTAATCGATTATGTGGCTATTTGAGTAATTGTTTCTATTAATTAAATTAAATTATATGCATTCATTACACAGGTCGGGCCAACCTTTGAGCCTTCTATTACTTAATTCAAGACCAGTTCAATTATTAAAAGGGCTTTAATTACATACCAAGCCTGCCGGGCTCGGGCTGGCCTAGCCCAAGATCACCCCTAAGTGGGTGGTGTGTAGCAAGTGATTTTTTTTCATTAAAATCCTCTCTTTACTTATTTTTCATGTATTGGAAATATATCATTAATGTAATGTTCAAGTATGTGGGTGAGTTTGATGGGCATTTTTATTATCAATGTGTATCATATAAGTTGGGGATCACTTCCATTTCATTAGTTACTGTAGCATAGTTGAGGTAATTAGATACTGAAATTTCTATTTTAATTCTTTCTTAGTTGAATAAGCAACAAGACTACTATATAAGGAGAGAAGAGTCAACCAAAATCAAGTGGCCAAAGTTTGTGCCACTAGATTTGTCTCTCTTACCTTTTTTTTTTTTTTTTTGTATAGTTTAGTAATAGAAAATTTAAGGAAGAATTTTTACTAAATTTATTTTTTCGTTTGGTTTTTACCTCATTCAGACTTTTAAAACCTAGTTAAAATTTATTTATTTTCTCTTACGATTACATAATAATAATAATAATAATTATTATTATTATTATTATTTAAATATCATTATAATGACTACAATGTCCTTTTTTTCCCTCTCATTACCAGCTACAATCATGGCTTAGGTATTTTGCTTTCCTATTGACCATTTATTTCAAGTACTTATATCTTTTATTTAAGATTTAAGATTTCTCTTAAGTTCATATATCGCTTCATTTTATATTATTTCATCAATATCTCAGATCAATAGAGTGTATAGAGTTTTGTTATTAGTTTAAAATTTATACTCTTATACATCAACAACTTCAACTAAGAAACTAACATGATTGATTTGTAATTTATGTGAATTCATTGCACCTTTTTTTTTCCTTTTTCTTTTTTTTTTTTATAGAATTTCACATAGTGAATTTCAAAATGTTAAATAATATATCTATATATTTTATATTTGTTTTATTCTTTATATCATCAGGTATTTTGGATTTTTTTGCCCGTTTTGGGCATAAGCCCTGTATATTATAACAATACCTCCTTTCGCAAGAGAACGACATGTGGCATATCCCTCTTCGTGAGAGGGCGACACGTGGCTTAATCTAAGGGCATTTTTTGATAACTTATCCAATCTACTAACCTAAAATCTCTTCATATTTTCTTCATTCCTAAAACTTCTCCATCCCACCTTCCCGAGAGAACAATTTTAATTCAAAGTGATCTTCAATTCAACTTATCCCTCATCAATCCAACGACAATTCAATCTCTATTTTTTATAGACTTGCCATATGATTCCTTATCATTCAAATTTATTCATGCCTATCACCTAAATTCTCTCATCTTATCATCTATTATACTAGACCCTAAAATCTCTTCATTTAGTTACTAAAGAAAATTCCCATCACCAATCATCCCTATCCTATAAAATCTTTCCATTATATAAATTAAAGCAAACAAAAAGAACTTTGACCAATCCTTATCTTTCACAAACAAACACAAGGGGCTATCTCTCACAAGAATCCATCATTCCCTCTCCATTCATTTTTCAGGTGGGTTGTGAAGAATCAATGGCTTTTGATGGTAATTTTCTTTGATAAGTTTCATTTTTAATTATGGGTTCTTTTTGGATTACCAATATAAGATAAGGAATTCTGGTATCATAAGTGATTGTTTCGTTTTTACGTGCCATCTAGTTATTCTTTTGTTAGAATTTGGAATGAAGATGATAGTAATTCTTTGGTAATTATTGATGAAATTGTAACTTTATTGCTAATGTAGTATGTTATTGTGCAGTTTCATGCTAATTTTTCTTTAAATATAAATTTTAGAATTCTATAGCAGAGGAATCATTTACTGTCTCAAATTGAAGAGGTCTGCTGCACACGGGCTTTGCAGCGGTCTTCTTGTGAAAGGTGTGGCCGCTTACAAGGCCAAGGCCTAGCTACTATTGTTGTTATTGGGTATGCAAGTGCTCCATGTAGCTCTTAATTATAATTTGCTATCAATAGACTTCATATCATTTAAGTGAGCATGGTGGTAATTTGGCTTCTTTTTCTATTTTACGTCACATCTTAGTTTTGTTTTTATGTTTTGTGTACAAAAAGACAATGCTCTGGGTTACAGATGAAAATGGAGAATAGCATAGTATGGTCAGGATGGTTCTTTGGACTGTTTTTTTTCCTACCTGAGCTCTATTGTTATTGTTGTTGGTTTTTTTTTTTTTAATGTTCTGTTTACGATAAGCCTATGGTTTGGATTATACATGAAGACGAAAATAGCATGGTAAGGTGCACTGAGATCAATCTCCAAAATGATCCTCATGTCTGCTAACTTAATGTCCTTGGGCTAGGACTTTGCCTATAACATCTAGATACCAACAAACAAAAGGGGGCATGTAGTTTTTGTATGTGACACTTTATTATGCTATGAGAGATTTGTATTCTTTCAGTATGTATGGTTTGTCAACGACTGTCACTTCCACATTCATCCCATATATGAGAACCATAAGGTTTTGGGAGCCCGTATTGATACTAATGCTATTATCTATAAGTATAAATTGAATTGGCCTCATGTAAACCCAACTTATAAATTGGCTCATCTCAAGCCTAAAGTTTCAGTTGTTTCATTTAAATATTTTTGAATCTCTTTCTTGACATTAAGGACAATATAGTTTTGTTTTTTGTACAATCCAATACAAATGTGAGTGTAGTTTAATTCAGCCCACATGTAATTCCTTGAATCATCAAAGATGTAAAGATGATTTAATCTCAATATTTTTTTTTTACTCCCAACTAGTAGATAAGATAATTCTAGCCACTACAAAGTGCGCATTTAATTGAATTTCATTATGTTTAATATAAGCTTCTTTGTTAAAATTTTTGGTTTTGTAAATTTAATTTTAATAATTTTTCTTTATCCCCGCTTTGGGCGCGGGCATTGAAGCGCTAGTCTATATTAAGAGAATTCTCCCCTTTTATCAGAGAGAAGGAGAAAACAACACGTGACATGCATTTAATGAAGGCATGGTATCAATTTTCCTAAAATCTCGCCTTCATTCCTTGTCTATAATGTCAATGAAAATCTCTCTCCCCCTAAAATCACATTTATAGAAGGATGATGATCCGAAAGTTAAGGTTAACGAATGTGGCAGTTGGGTGTGGGATACTCTAGATATATATGGATTAGGCCGGGTCGAGACCTCACTTGACATGACTCGACAAAAGGGCATATCCATGAAGTCCATGTTTAAACCTCAACATAGATGCACCCTAGTCTGCTCATTGAACAGTCCAAATTCCCTACATTACAGGGCCCAAACAAATCTACAATAGACTTTGGTATACTAGAAGATTAACAGCAAGTGGGTTCTACAATTTGTTTTGGCTATCCTGTTGGATCCGCATCTTTCTTTGTGATAATATTGGGCAAAATCTTAGGCGCCATTGATATAGATTTTACCTATTTTTCATGACATTGAATACAATTGACAACTGTAGTCAAAATATATTGGGTCAACCGAAACCTAATCGGATGATGCCCCATGTTGTAGACTCCCTTTAAAAAAATTAACTTAAGGGTGGTTTCATCAATCATTAAAAAGAAAAGAAAAGGGTGTTTTCATCCAAATCACATCATTTTGGTAGGTGAGGCTGCTTTGAAAAACTGACTCTATGGCTTGGGCCCATTAGAGAACCCATCCTTCATTCTTCAACCCTTTATTTTTTTTTTCTTTCTTTTCTTTTCTTATATCTTTCTTATATCTTTTTTTGGCTTCATAATGTGGTCTATATCTAGCTCCAAATTGAGGCTCGAGTCTTAGGGATGGCAACGGGGCTGGTTTGGTATGACCCAAACCGCCTCGTCTCAAATTTATCTCCTCCAAACCCACCTCGCCCCGTGACCGGTCATTGATTATAAAACAAGATCCGCCCCGCTAGAGTGGGTCAAGTCAAAATTAAAGTTAAAAACATTTACAATATATAAAAATGGATGAGAATGTATATAGTAGAGTTTCAACATGCAACCTTCTCGTCCCATATGCCTTATGTTAAGGCCCAAAACTACCTACATCACATGCATTTTGTCTATTACCTTAGCAATAAGTATATACACCTTTTCTTCCCATATGCTTTATGTGAAGGCTTAAAACTACCAACACCACATGCATTTTGTCTATTACTTTAGCAATAAGTATATAAATATTATATATTCAAGGTGAGGTGGGTTGAGTCAACAAAACCCAAATCCGCCCCCACATAAGGAAACCACTATCAAACCCACCCTTAATAAGAGCAGGGCATGGCGAGTCTGTTTATACCCGACTCATTGTCATCTCTATCGAGTCTCCATGGGTCTACTATAATTACAGCTTCAATCTGGTGTAGTCGCTTGAACCCCTTTATGTCAAGTTGTGGCTTGTACCCCTTTACAGTAGTGCCATACTGTCATTTGTAGTGTGCTACATACCAACTTGCATATGCTCTATGTTTCATTTTTGGTAAATTGAGGATCCTAAGTGTGTTTTTTAACCATCATTTCATCTCTTACCACGTCTTCTTCCAAGGAATCTAAACTTTAATGGGAATGGAAACATTGGAGATGGAAGATAAATGTGTTAAAAGGATGGATGAATAAATATGTATTCTAATAACACTTGTGAATTCCATCTCCGTATCTTTAGACTTGGAGCCCCCTGTAATGTTTTACCAAAATAATGCCTTTGAGAGACACCCTACCACAAAAGCAATTTAAGGTGCTTATATTTGATATATTGCAAATCTACCATGAATAGGTTTTGAGAATAAATTTGTCTTATGAAAGCTTTTTTTTTTCTTTTTTCTTATAGCAACAAGAGGTCTAGGTGAAGAATAAGATACTTGGTGAGTCACAAAACTGAGAATCTTCTGCTGTGATTTTGTTTTTTTATTACTCTTGGTTAATAAAAAATAGTCTTGATGTAAACTACTTCAATAAAATCTTAACACTGTTTAATCATTTCTTTTGGTAATTAATTTGATATCTATGAGAGTTGAGTTTCTTTTGTATTACTTTGATAGATTGCCTTTAATACAAATAATATGCTCTTCTATCTTCAATTGAATGCAATTATATTTTTAAATAATTATATTATTGTATTTCACAACTAATAATTTACTCATTTCTTGTTTAATGGATAAAAGGGCAAGGTTGCCATTTTTCATAAAAATCCAAAACATACTAACTCATTCTCTTAGGGGACATGGCAGGTATTAAAATGAAAAAGCAAGGGCCTATTTACAAATACTTTAACCACAAGGGCCTATTTATAAATCCTTAGAACCTTAGGAGGTATGTAAAAAAAAAATCTAAAAAGAGTGGAGTAAATAGATGATGAAGATGTTGATTGGTGAATCTAATTCCAAATATGGAACCCACAATTTGCAACTTAGTTCCTGCTAATCTAACTTGCAAATTTTGCTTATGTACAAGCATTTTGCTTGATCATTATGAGTTGATTAGGTACACATAGATTTTGATGGTAGTTATAACACCGAAATAATACCTCAAACCATCTTCATCTTAGTTAAGAGGGATAGTTTCACTGAGAAACCAGCGGGCCACATCTTGAACAGTTGGGTTATATACCTTCACAAGACAAGAATTAAAGGGCTTTTTTTTGTTATGATTTATATGATAATATTCATTTATATTTTATCAAAATATTAATAATTTTTAATAAAATTTAATATTTTTTCATGGCCCGCGTTGGGCGAGGGCCTTGAAGCGCTAGCAAAGGCTATACAGAAATAAATGCAAATATATATATATATATATTTTGGGTTGGCGGGGAGGGGGGGAGGGTGGGATGCATTTATATCGAATTTCACAAATCATTGTATTCCCATAATTTCAACTGTAAGTTTGATTGAATGAAGAGGTATACATTTCTAATTAACTCTTAACTAACCTTATCAGGATAAGGATAACCTACTGAAATCTCTTAATATCCTCACAATAACAACTAAACCAAAGATTATCCACAACAGCCCCCTTCAATCACAAGGTCCTTTCATGAAATTATCTGTGTGATTATTGACAAATGAAAAATAAGAGCCTTTAATCTCTCCTTAGATGGAAAACTGAAAATAAAAACTTGATCTCCCAAAACTAAATTGTAAAATAAGGGGAATCGATCTTCATGTCTTCATGGTGATCACCATCTATCCTTTTGAGTCCATCACTGTCACAAGCCGCTCCTTTTGAGTCTGTCTATGCCAGTAGCCCACTTGATCAGATCTATCGTGATTTCTTACAGAAGCTTTGATTTTTCAATTTGACAAAGATGGGAGATGGTAAGATTTGGGCATTGAGTTGGGCATTTTGGATGAATAAGGAAAGATGTTAGAGTTTTATTTATGGAAATAGAAATATTGCCGGTGATTATTGTATAAACATAAAGACCCCCAACTTGATCACATGATCATCACCGGGCCTACTCTGATACCATATTGAATTTTATAAATCATTGTATTCCCATAATTTTCACTGTAAGTTCCATTGAATGAAAATGTATACATTTATAATTAACTCTCAACTAACCTTATCCCGAGGATAAGGATAACCAAAATCTCTTAACATCCTCACAATAACAACTAAACCAAAGATTATCTCCAACAATTCGATGGTCCTTTACGAATTTTGACCTTCAAAAATTTCACAGAAAGACGTCAAAACAGCCATTGGATACCAACAACATTGCTTATGAAATATGAGGAAACAAGTAGAAATTAGGCCTTAAAAAAATGTTTATATTACTTGCGATCTTTGTCCATTCGCTTTCACTTGGTTGTGGTGCTAAAATCTTCTACAAGAGCTTCTGGATGTGTAAATTACCCGGTATCTACCAAATGCCAGTCAAAGCCGCGTTAAGAAATGCCAGCCAAGGTAGGATAAGGGGTGTGTCGCGGTGCTTACACTGCTAGTCATGGGTGCTTCCTATGTTGGAGACACTGGGGCCACCTTATCACTCAAGATCACATGGGTTCAAAGTAGTAAATAAAAAGGATCTTGCTTTATATGACTTGCAAGACATGGTTTTCTTATGTGGGCCAAGGCAATCCTCTCTCTGTGAGGGGAAGGGACATATATTGTTCAGAGTTTGTACAACTTTAATGATAAATTTACATGTATAAGTTAAAAGCACTAGAAATATCATAAGTTAGTAATATTAAACTCAAGTAATAAGTAGTTAAATATTCAAACATCAAGTAAGCTAGTTCTAACAAATATGTTATAACTTACAAGTTACAAAAATGAATTCCATGGAAAACTACATAATATTAATATTAAAAAGGTGCAATCAGAGAAACTAAGGCTTAGGGTCCAATTCACTTCATCTAAAAAGATCCCCAAAATTTCAATAAAACTTCTATTTCTTGGATCAAATCATTAGATTTAAGAGAAAGAAAGAGTCTACAACTAAATTTAGCTCAATGACAGGCCTTGATTGCAATTATTCACCTTTTAAAGAGATTCAAGTGTCAGTGATAATCATGAAAATAAAAAAGAAAGTGCATAAAACTATGAAGATTTACTCCAGAACTCTGGATACTACATATTTCCATCATTTCAAAGGCATTTTGAGAAGAAACTTCAAAAAATATTTATGAAAATATATTCAAATTATGCTTAGCTAAAGTTACTTGGTTAAGATCTTTGGTTTTGTCACAATGAAATCCACTCAAGTCTTGAGCTCTCAATGTGGAATTGTTAAAAATAAGGTAGGAAAGATTGAAATAGGATCATTAGCTTTTAGAACGAGGTTTTAGTGAAACAGAATGAAAGAAAATAGGAAAAAGAAGTACTATAACGTATAGTGATATTTTAAACCAAGGTTGATAATACAATGTTAATAGTTCGGGGGAAAAAAAAAGAGAAAGAGAATTTATAATGAAGTATTTCAAACTATTGCTGGTATTTCATGTTTTTGACTACTTTTCTAACCTTGCTCAAATTGAAAAAGAAAAAAAAACATATTTTTTTATTTTTTTTATAAAGTGGATGGCTTAAGGATCCTTAAATACTACTGGGGATCCCATTTCCTCTATTTTAGTAAAATATAATTTGGTCAATTTCCTTTGTGTAAGTTGTTTTACTACTTTGGTCTTTTATAGTTTGCCAAGAAAGATTCGTAGCTTCTTAAGCTAATAGATATTCTACTGCCTATCTATAACACAGGTCCAAGTGTAGCAGCTTTGCATACACATATCTCGCTATCTCTCTGTGCAAACTAAGAAAGATAGTATGGCAGATGCACTTGTCTCAGCTGTTGTAGAAGGGTTGCGTGCCATTGCTAAAGATAAGGTGGGCTTGTTGGTTGGTGTCGAGAAAGAGGTCAAAAACCTTTTAGAAACATTCACAGCCATTCAAGCAGTGTTAGAGGATGCTGAGAGGCAACAAGTGAAGAAGACAGCGGTTCAAGATTGGCTGTTGAAGCTGAAAGAAGTTGCATATGAGATGGAGGACATACTAGATGAGTGGAGAACAGAAGCTTTCAGATCACAGAACGCAAGCTCTTACTTACTCAATCCTGGTCCAAGTTTCAAGAAAATTAAATTACACCATGACACTGGACATCAGATCCGGGAAATAAAAGAAAGACTAATGAAAATTTCAATGGAAAAGGATGCTTTTAATTTCAATGAAGTTAGTAAAAGAGAAGTTTATGACTTGCCTGATCGACAAACTGCTTCATTAATTATTGAAGCAGAGGTTTTTGGTAGAGATGCCATTAAAGACACCATAGTTAATGAGTTGGTTGGTGAAACTAGTCAAGTAGAAAATCCATTTTCCGTTGTTTCGCTGGTAGGGATGGGTGGACTAGGCAAGACGACCCTTGCGCAATTAATCTACAATGATGAGACAGTAAAAAAAACATTTTGAGAAGAGAATTTGGGTTTGTGTGTCTGAAGATTATGAGGTGAAAAAGATTTTAATGAAAGTTATTGAATCAATGGATGGGCCTACGAATGAGGACATGGACTTTGATACTCTCCAGACAAGAGTTAAAGAAGTTGTTGCCAAAAACAAATTTTTACTTGTGTTGGACGATGTATGGGATGGAAAGCTATGGGGAAAACTGAGGATTCCACTCATAAGTGCTGCACAGGGTAGCAGGATTGTGGTTACTACCCGCAGTCATACAATTGCAGATGTAATGGAAACGAATCACAATCATGACTTGGACATTTTATCTGAATCAGATTGTTGGAAATTATTTACATCTGGAGCATTCAAAAGAAAAAAAGAGGAAACATGGCCACTAGAGTTGGTAGAGATAGGAAAGGGAATTTTACACAGGTGTAAAGGTTTACCTCTTGCGATTAAGGCAGTTGGAAGTCTTCTGTACTTTAAAAGGACAAAGTTAGAATGGGAAATCGTCTTAGAAAGTGAGACGTGGGAATGGAATTCACCTGACGGCCTTAACATTTTACCAGCTCTTTTGTTGAGCTATTATAATTTGCCCATCCATTTGAAACAATGTCTCTCATTTTGCTCATTGTTTCCAAAAGATTATGTGCTAGAAAAGGATGAATTAGTGAAGTTATGGATGGCTCATGGTATCATTAAATCTGAGAGAAGAGAAATTGAAGAAATTGGTGAAACTTATTTTGATGATCTATTGGCACGTTCATTGCTTCAAGATCCTGAGAAAGATGTTGAAGGGAACATTGTCCAATGTAAGATGCACGATCTTGTTCATGATCTAGCGAAATTTGTCACTACTGGTGACTACTGTATCATGGAGATTGGAAATCCGAACTTACCTTCTGTTGATAGTCATCATATATCACTACTTGTGAATTGTGATATTTCATCCATTCCGTCTCCACTGTGTAATGCAGAACGTCTGCGCACACTTTTATTTTTTGGATCATCAATTATTGAGGAAGTCCCTCACAGTTTATTCAACCATATGAGGTTTCTTCGAGCTCTGGATTTAAGGAAAACTAGGATCGAATACTTGCCGAGTTCCTTAGGAAAACTAAAACACCTAAGGTATCTTGATTTGAGTGGGTTGAGGATCGAGGGGTTGCCTAATTCTGTGACTGATCTCTGTAATCTGCAAACTCTGAAACTTAACAGGTGCCGTTCACTTTGTATTCTCCCAAGTGGTACAAGCAAAATGGTTAATCTGCGGCATCTTGAAATTGAAGGCGCTTATAAACTGACATTTTTACCAAATGGACTGGGGAGGTTGAGTTCCCTTCGAACGTTGCACAAATTCCCCGTGGGTGGCGACAACAGAGGATGTAAGATTGGGGAACTGAAAAATCTCAATCTTCTTAGAGGAGAAATAGAAATACAAAATTTGGAGAGGGTGATAAATGTGGATGAGGCCAGAGAAGCAGAACTCGATAAGAACTGTCACCTTCAACGTCTAACTTTAAAATGTAATGACAAGAAGGATGAAGAGTGGGAAACATTAGGAGAAGGCGAGATGGAAAAGATGAAGGGAGTATTTGAAGGCCTTAGACCACCTCACTCAAACCTAAAATTTTTAAAGATCGAAAACTACGCGGGTTCAGAGTTCCCCAGTTGGTTGGAGGATGCAAGCTTTTCCAGTCTCCGCACCGTCGGCCTGGTAAACTGTAAAAAGTGTAGATTACTGCCGGCTCTCCGAAAATTGCCTTCGCTTGAAGTCCTGTTTATATTTGGAGCTGATGAAATAAAAGTGGTGGGTGGTGATTATTATTATGGGAATAATGGTAATGATGGTAGAGGGAAAGGAAGGGCGTTCCCAAAACTGAAAAGCATTTATTTTTCCTCTATGTCGAATTGGGAAGAATGGAAGTGGACAGAGGAAGATGGAGAGGTTATGCCATCTCTCGAGGAATTGGAGATTGTGTATTGCGACAAGCTGAAGGCACTGCCCAACTGCCTCCCCAGTACTTTAAGGCAAGTATTTATTCGAAATTGCAAAGAAGTTACTTGGGCACCGGACAATCCACTCCCACTCCTTGAAGAGTTGCATCTCGCAGGTGATGTTAGAGGGATATTTGGTAAGCCACTGCCATGCCTCCCTGCTCTGAAGAAATTAGGGATTTCGTGGACACCTCTCGAGTCGCTCCCTTCCGATGGATGGGGATTACTTGAATCACTCAACACTCTTCAAATCTACAAATGTTATAGATTGGCATCTCTGCCTAATGGGTTGGCGCAGCTCAAAGCACTGCGGGAACTATCGATCTACTCGTGCAAAGAGTTGTCGTCTCTGTTTGATGGGTTTGAACAACTCAAATCGCTCCGTCGGCTCGATATCTCCTACTGCCCCAAGTTGACGCCTTTTCCAAACCTGCAACACTTCACTGCACTTGAAGAGCTCAGGATCGGCGACTGTCCACTTGTAACAGAGCGGCTGGAGAAAGAGAAAGGAGAGGACTGGTGTAACATATCCCACATCCCAAACATTTGGATTGATGACAAAAGGATTCAATAAGGTATGTATGGATCACGAATGGTTTCTTAAACTATGACTACTGTAGAAATTTTCTATATATGCATTTCCCGCTTTTTCTTTTGCAGTATTCTGAATTGCTGATGGTCAAGGGGAAGCAGAAGAAATGGATACATACATGAACAGCAGCTTCAAGCCTTGGAGAGTTTCTTCGATTCTCTACTAGTTGTTCAACTCATACCAGCCCCCTGTTTCATATTTTCTCTTATTTTTCTTTAGATTCTCAAATCTCAAATGGACATGGATTCAGCTATATCAGGTGGTTACTTTCCAGACAGCTGTGTTGTACTACTACTAGCCATATGGTGGTTAAATTATGTGCATGTATCAAGTTGAACTATCGTAATTTAATTTCATCTTCGTTACCTGTTTTAGAATTTATTCAAGTGCTCATCAGGTGGCCACTCATCATACCGTTTCGTTTGTCAGTGGAAGCAAGCCATGCGATGGTAGACTTGAACATATCCGACGAGGTAAATAATGGAAGTTCCATCTCCACTTCAATGCATACATGTGGTGCCCCTGTTTTTAGAATTTATTCTACTGATATGATGAGTTTGGATAGAAAAATCTCATCCTAATCCTAGCCCATTATCTAGTTTTATAAATCAGCTGAGTTCAAGTCAACTTGGAATTGTCAAGTAATAAATCAAGTCACTCTTCAAGTCATGTAGTTGGTAGATTCCCATGGTTTTTGGGCTCTAGTTGCACTTGTTTTTTTTTTTTTTAGGACAAAACTGAGGATCCTTTTGAGGATATTTTGCACCCATTCTAGAAGATTAAAATCTCTTTTTTCAAAGAGTCTAGGATTTGAAGATTCGTTGTACTTGTCATCCAACTGAATGAAATATAAATGTAGGTGTTTATAACAACTTAAGTTCAGATGGTCTAGGGAAGCAATCTACCCAAGTACAGAGTGATCTGTTCCTTGAAACTCTGATCAAAATAATCAATTTTCAGGTCCTATAAAATAAATTGAACACAATTGTCATGTTTAGGCTCTTACTCCATTTAATGGTTACTTTTAGTTATGATTATCTACAAGTAGTATCTCGTACTAATCTTTCATTACTTTTAAAGAGGCTGAAAGTGATTATAGTTTACCTGAAAGTTTGAGGAACTTTTGCAATTGGAATTGTTTGGCCGCTAGGCAAAATGTTGCTTCTAAATTATCTAAGCAAACAAGGTTATTGCATACATGGTCGAGTTGGCTTCTGCTTTCAAAGTCCTCAGTTGGTTCTGTTGTAAGCCTGCTTCAAACCACAACAACCTCCTCCTAAAATCTTATTCATATTCTTAATGGAAAATATGCCATGTCTGTGCTTAATTTCAATCTATCATGGTCTCCTCTAGTCATGCATTCTAGATCTAAATTGGGAAGATGCGCCTTCTACGAGTTCTTGTTCAGATGCAGAGGAGTTTGAATTGAGAAGATGCAGCTTCTATGAGTTCTTGTTCAGATGCAGAGGAGAAAACAACCAAAGCAGTTTTTAAGCAAATGAAGGTACAGATGTCTTTTCTTGTCTTTTTATCACACTATATATGGATTAGTTGGTTCACTTGAAATCTATAATTTTGTAGTGGTTTCTTTCTTCTGGTGTGCTTTTTTTTTTTTCTTTCAACTCTAAGGATTAGATGTCTTGACATTATACTTGTATTCATTGTATTCATTTACTCCGTCTTTCCAGAGTGAACATCCAGTTGGTGATGCTGCCGTTAATGGAATATGTGAAACAGTTTGTTCTGAAGTAAGACTTGTTATTTTGAAGATTGGTAATGATCTTGAACAAGTAAGTTATTTTATTGGGATAGCATGTAGACTCATGTTGCACAGTTTTCTACTTTCTAAAGTTTGACTTAGAACTTCAGATCTTAGGTTATCTATTCTACTAGATGATATGTTGTCTTGGTTTTGGTACATAGGGTTGCCTAATGAGTATTGACATTTGGCATTAAAAAACATAATCGACATCTGCCTAAGCCCAACATATTTATCATTTTCTTTTAAATAGAAGATGTTATATATTGGACAATAGAAAAAAAATCACAAGTTTTAGGTCTATTTATCTTGTTACACATCCACATATTGGTTTCTCTGAAACTATTGCATGTTGAAGCATGGGCATGATGTGGGGCATTTGGATCAGCTTGAAACCAACATACTTATCTTATTTTATGTGTTTTTTAAATTCATCCTAAATCATGACCATTGAAGCCATATATATATTCTATCTATTTGAATTGGCTTTGTAAGTTTTACTTTTCTTTTGAACCCTGTTTACAATTATATGATTTTTAGTAACTCCACAAGCTATCATGCCTTTTTCTACTTCGTTTAAGGTCTTTATTGGTCTCCCCCTTTTCCTAATTTATTGAACATATAATTCAATAAGTTTTACATGCACTATTTTGGTCTTCTATGTGCCAGATTCCAACTATGTTGCTTGATATTCTCTTCAATTGGAACTTCATGCAAGTTTCCTATGTTTCTTTTCTGAATTCAACCCTTTATTACACCTCCACACATCCCTCTTAGTGTGCCCACCTCTCAACATGTACTTTGTTTTCTTCACAACACTCAGCTTCATATAATGCAGAAGGTTTACGTGTCTCATGCCCTTCAAATCAAAGTAGTACTTTACAATTGCATAAATAGTCCACCTGCTTGTCTCCACTTTCCCCATGCAAAACTGATCTTGTTTGCTAAAAAAGAAAAACTCAGACCCTCCGTGTTGCTCAATAATTGCTCCAAAAATCAAAACTTTTCATGCCCTTGCACTAAGTTATTTTGGTTTTAACTAACTCATCGTCTTTAGTCTCAAATCTGCTAAACCAGCTCATTACATGTATTCTAGTTTTCAGCCCATTTGACTTAATTTCTCTTCCAAGTTCTAAGTTATCATTTGCTTGCTTTCTTATCTAACAAATGAGTACAGCTTCATCTATAAACAACCAAACGCAAAGGACTTAGTTCTTGATTATTTATTGATGGTGTTTATAACCAAGTCCAAGGGCAATAAGTAGTGGCTCAAAAGCTGAACCTAGGCATCATTCAACTTCCATTTGGCTCTTAGGTTTCTTTCCACCCAGTTCTCACAATCACACTTGTTCCTATTTCATTTTGAATCAATTCATTTATTTATTTATTTATTTTTGTAGGGTTGGATATTTAGAAGTATGCCCATCAACGATATTTTTGTGACCAATAAAATAGGGCCTAGACCTAGACGGCATCAGTCTTAATCAGGACCAGGCATGTGCAAATTCTGAGCCTCAATAGAAGATGTTGTGTTGGCTAAGGCCAAGCACAGGGCTAGGCATAATATCTTGATGTGCCAGTTAGGCACATTGACAGACATAGATATTGCCTTCCATATTTTATCTACTTTTTTTCCCCTGAATGTTAACAACAATCCACTTCGTGCTATTAGGTATTCCGAAGAAAGAATCCTATTGCTTTCATGACGGTTGATATTGCAGATATTTATGCAAAATTGGTGAACCGAAATGCTATTGCGTTGGTTTCTCATAGCACAGGGAAATAGGGAATATGCTACTAAGTTTAACCACGACTGATATTTTGTTACTGTGTTCATAATATGATCTTTCTATTAATGCTTTTTGCCATTGTTATATTTTATAGTATCCATCTTAAACAACTCTAATGAGTGGTATTCGATTATTTTACTAGCAGTCCCAGGAGTGTGCTGGGAAACTCAATGCAGACGTAGATGTTGAAGAGCAGTGTTGCAAAAACTTAGTACAATATTGAGAGAGATTCTTTATTATCCAAAGACTTCTAAAATGCAAAAATCTTGACCAAGAATACATGTAAGCTAGATCTTCATCTTTTCCTTATATGGTATCAGTTAGAAAGGTAAGCTAGATATGTTTGTATAATCACTGCTCCAACTCTTGGGTCATCTTTTAGTGGAAGAATGAACATTTCATGTTTTCTTCTGCTAAATATTGCACTATCGAACTATTCAGGTCTGTGGTGTGCAATATTTGATGGACCTTAGCATCAAATTTTATCTGTGGCTCTACAGTTTGGAGGCCACCATATCATTCAGGTTGGTGACTTGGTGTTCTGAATAGTTTCTTCCCTCTAGATCCTCTTCTAACTATCTATGCAGCACCTCACTTCCATGCCCCACCAATAAGAAGATTGTTTTCATTAAAAAATCAAGAAAAAATAATTTTATATTTAACCCATGCAAAATTGATCTTGTTTTCTATATCTAACTTAGACCCTCCATAATATTGCTCAATAGTTGTTCCTAAATGTCAGGACTTTTCACTCTCTTGCACTAAATTATTTCAGTTTTCACCAACTCATCTTTTTTACTCTCAAATTTGATAAACCTACTCACTCCATATATTCCAAGTTTTGACCTTCTATTTTCAGCCCATTTGACCGTGATCTTCTTCGCAACTCTAAATTTTCATTTGCTTGCTTGCTTGTCTAAAATTGAGTACACCATCCTCTGTAAACAACAGACATGAAGGAATTACTTCTTGATTCTCTATTTTTTGGTGTTTATAATCAATGTCATAAGGGATTAAAAGCCGACCCTTATTGCCATCATTGGCCTCATCGGTGTCTGTCCAACTAGTTCTCACATAGACACACTTATTCCTATCCCATTTTGAATCAGTTCTTTTCTTTCCTTTTTTCCTGTTCTTCTATTTTTTGTTTTTGTAGGATTGGATATTTAGAAGTAGGCCCATCAATGAAACTTTTCTTACCAATAAAAGAAGGCCCAGACCCAGCTGGCATCAGCCTTAATCAGGACTAGGCATATACTGATGTAGGGCCTCAATAGAAGATGTTGTATTGGCCAAGGCCAAGCACAGGGCTGGGCATAGGATCTTGATGTGTCAGAGGCACATTGCCGGGCATAGATATTGCCTTCCATGTTTGGATTCCTCTTTTACCCCTAATGTTAACAACAATTTAAAATTGTGGCAATCAGGCATTCTGAAGGAACAATCCTGTTACCTTCATGATGGCTAATATTGCAGATATTCCCCCAGTCTTGTGGAGCACAAATGCTGTTGAGTTGGTTTCTGATATCAAAAGGTAATATGCCACTAAGCTTGAGCAGGTTTGATGATGTCATCTTTCTATTAATGCTCTTTGTCAATCTTTTTTTTTAATAGTATATCTTAAATGACTCCAGTGATTGGTACTTGACTGTTAAATTGTCAATCTCACAAGTATGCTAGGAAATTCCATGCAGACTTAGATGTTCAAGAGCAGTGCAGACAAAAACTTTGTAGAATGTTGAGGGAGTTCTTCAGAATTCAATGGCTTCTGAATGCAAAAATGTTGACCTAGAAGAAAGTAAGCAAGATCTTCATCTTTTTCTTGTTTTTTTTACCATTACCACTTCTATTTGGGATTAAAGTTTGATAGGTTTGTATAATTACTGCTCTTCTCCCATGTTTTAGTGGAAGACTGAACAGTTCACATTTTTTTCTTTCATATATTGCTATAACGGTCTATTCAAGTCTGTTGTGAATGTCTCTATAGTGGAATATTTGGAGGACCTCGGCAACAAGCTTTATCTGTGCCACCAGAGAGTTGTCTCTTTTTACTGTTTGTGCACCACCTCACTCCCATGCCCCACCAATAAAAAGATTGTTTTCATTAAAGAATCAAGAAAATTAATTGTATCTTTAAATCAAAACAGTTCCTCTTATAATATAAGTACAAATGATGGGACTATAAAGGTTGTCAATTGCAAGTTTCTCTATTGTTCTCTATTGAGAATATTGGCATGAGAATCAAAATATTGCTGTATTAGAGAGATTATGTCCTACTAACTAAACTTGTTATGTGCACGTGTTTTGTTGACCGAAACTTCTTATGAAGTTCCCAGTACTGTGGGAGGTAGAATATTCTCTTTAATCAGATGTCTAGATTATTAAAAAAAGAATAACAAGTCAAATAGCTAGCTCACCAAAATAATGGGAGAGATTGAATAATAGTTATCCTATGATGAACCTTCTGCTTGTTGCCACCAATCATTAACCTTCCCCTCTCTATTGATTGAAGAACTAGATGCATCTATTAATGTAGCAATATTTACTAGGTCTATGTTGAAATATCGAAAATGCTACAATTTTTGTGTTGTCAGTTGCACTCTTAATCTATTCCTGGTCATTGTTGACTAAATGAACAACTGGACTGAAACTGTGGTGGCAAATTAGCATATAACAAGAAAGATGTCAAAGCATCTGATAGAAGAAGCAATGAATTATTTTGTTGAGTGTGTATCTGTATCTACTTTTAGTAGTTCTGATTTCTCAGCACAGCACTAGAGGATCTACTTTTTGGCTCAATAGTTGCTACTCCAATGGGGGCAGATCAGATATTTCCCTGCAAAAGTTCAAGCGCTTGAACCACCTATTGCTATGATGAACATCTCAACCACTATATCGTTGGTACTTGACAAAAATTGATCTCCTTTTACCTCTTGTTTTGATAGCTTCATGGCTCGTCCATGGTCCACCTGTCTACGTTAGCTATTTAGTGGGTTGGAAATTGAAATGCATTGGGCTAGACTGTACTTGTTCAACCCTACAGTCTAAATGTATAAAAGCATTATTTTTCTAACCTTTTGGGATCATTATTGATCTTTGTTTCATTATTTTGCTGATAGGATTCTAATAATCTGGATCGGTACTCAATTAGCCATGAAGATTTCAATTCAACTATCCAAGCACTAGCAAAGACACCAATCAGATGCATACAAACTGTAAACAAGAAAATCTTTCAGGTTCCAATCCGGGATGTGGAAACTTCCATTCTGCATTTGTGCCCAAAGTAATGAAATTTTATGGGCTTAGTACCACAGGAAATTTTGTATGGAAGTCCAAGCAGAGGATTCAAGAAGTCCTAGAGATAGCAAGATCAAATTTTAACTCTGAAGACTGATTGGAGTCTGTCATCAGAGAGCTTGCTGTTTTACATTGTAATATCTAAGGTGTGGGGTTTATTTTGTGTCAGGTTGGAATTTCTTGTAATCATCTTTCATGTAGATGACAATAGCTATTGAAGGGAACTAATGTACACATATAATATTTGTCTGTCTCTGTTTTTCACCTGTATGACATTAACACACCTGATAGTTTGTGATAAAAAGGGAATTTATCACTTTGAAATAATTAGTTTATCAGAATCTTCTAAGACTATACGACATATTTTTTTTCCTATGCGTGAATGGCACATTATTTATTAACAGCTTGGAGAGGCAAAGTAGAAGATCCAAGCAAATTGTGTAACTTTGCTAGCTGCATTGAGTACATCCAAATGCTATATGAGCATTTTTTTTTTTTTTTGCAAAATTTGCTAATAGTGCATGGCTCCTGGAGGGAGATTCTGTTATTTTTGTTTTCTTATTATTATTTTTTTATTGCTGCAATGATCCACTTCAACCAGAATCAGTAAGTACTTCTTTCTACTAGATATTGATCCAACCATCGCTTACTTTAGATTGAGTCATAATAAATAATGCACTTATTAAACCATTTAGTTTTGAGGCCCTAAAATCAAGAGTTGGGATAATTGTGTGCCACCCCATATGCCACAGGTACATTAGATCAAGCAGGGCATGCAAGAGACTCCGCATCCAGATCTATCAACTTGGATGATAGAAACTCCTGAACAACACCATACCTTTATTTTTTTCCCTTGTCTTAAGATTGACATGCATCAAAGTCTCCATGCAAACTTGGACATGCTGTTAGTGAGCAACCCTGGGTTATGTTAGAAGTGGCCCTTTAATCTTATAGGATGAAGGAAACCTATCGACTATCCAAATTGCAGAGTCACAAAAGGCTCGCCCAATGATGAAGATAAAGAAACAGATGGTCAACACAATAGTGGGTCCACAAGTTAAATCACAATGAACTTACTCCAATGATAGCAATGCAGTGGGACCAAGCTTACGGGGCGGCTACAGTGGGACTCACCCAATGGTCTAATCATAGTTGACCCATTCAACGATAAAAATCACTGTAATGTCCACCTAAATAATGGAAAAGTATGGTAGCAAATACATACATTGACATCAAGGTGACATAGGCCCCTGACGATGGAAAACACTGAAGGGTAAGCAGGGCCAACATAATGATAAAAATATGATGGGGCACACATATTTAACTTTCTTATTAGTGATTATTTTCAGCATGTTATCATCATCAGTTAGATGGGCCTTTTGTCATTTCCATTATTATCTAGGGAAATGTAATCATCATCATTAATGAATTGGGCGTCCCGGATGTCTTTTGACCCAACAAAACTAATTCCTTAGATGGCGCCATTAGACCAACAGGGACACAGTGCAATCATCACTATAAGTTTTGAAATAATTGGCGGGCAGAAATGTTTTATTTTGATTGCCACCATTATCAATTGGTAAATGATAGTCGTTCAAAGCAATTTTCACTTAAAAGTGTCATTTTTTACTTATTAGAATCTGCATTATGTATAGGTAAGGGTGTTGTACTTTCTTCGGTTTGAAATTGATCCATGTTTTAAATCTAAATCACTTTAAAAAGGAATTTGAAATCTAGATTAAACATTTAAAACACTGAATTTTTCAAATATTTTAGAATGTTATCATCATCAGTTAGATGGGCCTCTTGTCATTCCCATAATTATATAGGGAAATGTAATCATCATCATTAATGAAGTGGGTGCCTCATATGTCTTTTGACCCAATAGAACTAATTCCTCAGATGACGCCACTAAACCCACAGGAGCACAATGCAATCATCACTATAAGTTTTGAAATAATTGGCAGGCAGAAATGTTTCATTTTGATTGCCACCATTATCAACAGGTAAATGATGCTAATTTTAAGCAATTTTTGCTTACAAGTGTCATTTTTTACTTATTAGAATTTGCGTCATGCATAGGTAACAGTGTTGTACTTTCTTCGGTTTGACATTGATCCATGTTTTAAATCTGAACCACTTTAAAAGGAATTTGAAATCTAGATTAAACATTTAAAACACTGTATTTTTCAGATATTTTAGAATGATTGAAACTTAAATCCCACATCAACTTTCATAGCATTACAAGTGTTGATGCCTCATCAATAAGGGAAAAAATGGAAAAACTAGCAAATCATCATTGTTATGGTATGATAGATTTGTTGAATCTAAGTGTTGCATTGTAAATATGCATTTCATAAGAAAATAAAAATTTTCAAAAAAAAATCTCAAAGCCAATTATAGTATTTCAAGTTGAATACTTATCCATTGGTTATTATTGAAAATCCAACAAAAAAAATTGGTTTACTCTCCACAGTCTTAAGTTTGACTCTCGCCCCTAACATTATCCAGGTACTATGTGTGCGGCCATATATGTATCCCCTAAGAATTAGTCCTTGCTCATTAGAATCAGCAACCCCCGGGCCGGAAGCCAATGGTCCAAAGGATATGTTGGCGATAGATATCCAAGTTAAAAAAAAAAAAAAAAGAAATAATACGGAAGTATAACTTATCAAAGAATTAGACTCAAGATAGATCGTAATGGATAAACTAAATTGATCTAACCGACCACAACATAGCTTTGACAAGACTTTGATGATGATGATTCCAAGCTAAAAAGAAAAATAAATAATAATTAAAAAAAGAAAACTTTCTCCCTATCCCCTTTCCCAAAAGCCAATAGCCCAAACCCAGGCATATGACTGATAGATTTGTTGATTCTAACTATTAAATTATAGCATATGCATTTCACAAGATTATAATCATTTTTCAAAAGCAATTATTAGGTTTCAACTTAAAACACTTCTTCGCTATTCTCTAATTGAAATTATTTAAGTAAAGACCAATTAACTTAGCTTTTGTGTCGGAGCTCACCACTGAGATAGCCCCACTAAAAAAATCAGATGACTCATTTACCCATGGGGATCCACACCTATCAAAGCATGATCCCTGTTTCAAGCAAAAATGTAAGAAGCACTGCCATTGCGCCGCTGTCGTGAAGATTTACTAAGAAACGTGAGATAGGAAAGGCATGGTGAATATGATATAGCAAGGAGTCTTCTTGGTTGGGAGAAAAGAAGTAGCTTCCTCTTGCTAGAAGAGTTAAAGTGAGAAGAATCAATACAAAAAGGACTTTTTTGTTGGGAAAGAGGAAGGAAAGAGATACTTACTGACTCTTGCATGGAAGACATAAGGAGAGCGGAGAAGACTTTTTTGTTGGGAGAGAAGAAAAGAGGTACTGTCCTTGGAAGATGGAAAGTGAGGAGTAAGGGGTGTTACCAAAACAAATAAGGGTGTTTAGTGGATTGACTTTGATTTTTAGTTGTGAACCAACTTCTTCCTAAGCAATAGAATTCAATTTTGAAGTAATTTCTCCATAATCAAGAGAGTCAAAATTAGATGGGATGGTCATAATTGAAATCCCAAAACAGTATCTTTGATAGAATATAATTGATGGATCAATTTCTTTCAAAAAAACATAATAAGAATATTGGCATGATACACAATTCATAATTGTATCACTAATAAGTTGATATGCATTGCTCATGTAGGCTGATGAGGCATAATCAATCTCTTTAAGAGTCCTAGCAGACGAAGGGCGCAAAGAACTTCAGGTAGAGTTACAAAAGAAAACGGTTATTACACATGCTTTTAACAACTTTGGAGGGCAGTTACAATGCAATCCAGTTTGTCAAGGACCTCATAATAAATTATCTCTTAAATGAAGAGATGAATTTAAAATACCCATTTAGTGTTCTAAAATTAAAACAAAAGTTATAGGTGGTTGTTGAATAATTTCTCCGATATATGGTGGCAAATTCAAACCAACTCATCATAGAGGGGGCCATGTTTATATCTGTAATAGGTCATGGGCCTAATCTTCTTTTCATTTTGAACAATGCTAACAATAGCAGGGCTGCAGGAGGTATATTTTGTTGGTTTGACAAAGGAGGTTTTTTTGGGTAATTTGTGCATTGACCATAGACTCCAGTTCCCAATGTAAAATGCTTGCAAGAAACCATCTGATTATCAGCGTTTGAAAACCTAACCCTCTTCTCTAATTAGGCAACCTAATTTCATGCGACTGCAGCAGATATATACCAAAAAGTAGATGGGCAGAATACTAACAACCTTGACAACCTTCTATCCAATCCCACATGGGATGATGGGAAAATGGAGTTTGTAAACTGTATCTTTGATTATCTTAGCCGTTAGATTTGATTGTGATACTGTTGGGATTTTTTACTTTGCTGGAACTTGGAGTTGTTTTGAAGATGCCTTAAGATTTGGCAAAACGATCTGATGATACCAACCAATGGCTCTTCTATGGATCGGCCATGTCCGGAAATTGGGAGAATCCAGGCAGTACATTTGCTATCTGGATGAACAAAACGCCCTCCCCAATTGGAAAACTGTTTGTGGGTAATTTTTGTTGGACATGCAAGTGCAATAGCTCAAAGCTCCATGGACTCAATTAAGGTACACAGCCTCAAACATGCTCAAGTCCTTTGCCAGAGTTGCAAACAGTGGTTTACCGAAAAAAAAAAAATGGTCCTTTGGGAGATTAGCTAACAGTGGTTAAAGGCAAAGTCCCACCTCAAGCACTTAAAGTAAATTCTCTCCTGCCTTTAATGAAAGTTTCTGTTACTTCTTATTTTAAAAAAAGGCACTTTAGTGAATCGCTATATTTGCATTTACTTTTCCTAATTTTCAAAAAATGTTTGTTGGCTTAATCCAAATATTCGAGTGTGGGACTGGAGGATTCTCCAAGCATATCACTACAAATCCATCTATGGGCCCAATTCTGAAATCCAAACCACTTATTATCATCGTCCAAAAATGTAATCCCAACAAGAACTATGCTTGCTGTCAAATTGGGCATATAGGTGAGAATGGCTTCTTACCTGAGCGATATTGAGCGGCAGTTCTCACCTGGCTGCCTATGGTTCAAATACTAGGGAGGCCACCACTTGTGTGGGCTTTCTTTCCGTATGCGTGGGCTTCATTCTCATGTGAGTAGGTTATCTTCTTATGTGATTGTGGGCTCTCTCATAGGTCCTATCCCGCTTCGCTGGGGTACCAAAAAAAGATTGAGCCTATAGATGGAGAGTGATTTCGAGCGATCTAAATTACAAACATAGAGCCTATAGATGTTTTCTTTTTCACAAAGCCGTATAGAGGTAGGTTCAACAATTTCGGAGCTCTTACTCAAACTATCTCTGTCCTAATAGATCAACGATAACATCCCAATATTACACAAATTGGGGAATAATTCGATGATAGCATCCCAATATTAAACAAATTGGAGGACAATTCGATGATAACATCCCAATATTACACAAATTGGTGGACACTTATGCCACACAATCGATTCCTTGTATATAGATACGCCACACAATGAGATTTAACGATATATCTTTGTTGTGGGGCCCGATTTGCTTAATTGAAATACTAAGATGAATTCCCCTGCCGTTGGATAAGAATTGTCGAAAGGCATTACTTTTTGCATTGGGATTAAATAAATTTTTTTTGGTATCCCAGCTATAGGGGACTAAAACCCCTTGAGAGAACATGGTAGACCTCGAAGAGGTGGTGGAGCCCTCGGGCAAGGAAAGTGGCTAAATCTTGTGAGGTGACAGGGCCTTTGTTGAGGGAAAAGATTAGCTAATTTAAATAACATGGGAGATTCCATGAAAAAAGTAATAATAATATGGGAGATGTTATTACCTCATTTACTGCCACTAAGTCCAATGGTGAACGGAGAACAAAGGGCTGATCAGATGGTTGGGAACCTTGTTCCTCACCTAATTACTCATAGATCAATTCTAGGATTGTATTTCATCCAAGTGGGCTTCTCTTATGTCCCAATCCCAGGGCTGGTACCAAAGAAAAAAGAAACAGAGAAAAACTGCCTATAGTTTAAAATTTTCACTTTGGACCTTTATTTTTTTCTCCACCTCAATTCACTTCTCATCTCACCGTAGTATGAATTACAATTTTTAGGAAGCTATCTTCCCTTGTTCTCATCCAGAAACACCTTAATTAAAATATTTGTAAAAATCTGGAAAAAAAGATCACAAAGAAGATCAATTATACTATATTAAACTTAAAGTTCTTAATTTTAATTTTGATTGTTGGTTTTGATTTTGATTGTAAGTTATCTTTTGACTTTTTCAAAACTTCCATATTCTCTCCCTACTACTTTATATCCTATAACTATATTTTTATCTCTTTTATTTTATCAAACTCCTCACCTTTACTCTCTATTTTTTTAACTTTACTTTTTTTTCTGTAAAAATCATCTCTCCTCACCTCTTATGTCCTCCTTCTATCTTAATTTTTCTATAGTCATTCTAAATTATTTGCTCTCGAATCACAAAAATAGGTACTTTCATAATCTTTTAATGTATAAACTTTTAATTTACAATGCATGAAATTACCCGTGCTAAGTACGGGTCGGATTATTGTGCTAATATGCATTAAAAAAAACGCGTTTAGAAAGAGAGAGAAAGAGTTTTTGATTCCCCCAACAGCAGCAGCGATGCATGCTTGCAGTCCCCCCTTAAATCCTATTGGAAGCATGGCAACCCTTTAAGCCAAGTGTTGGGTCTCAAACTAACCCAAGGTTAAACACCTTGCCCAAGATCCTAACCCGTGGCCAACAACCCAACCCACCTCCCCATCTCATGCACCCATGTATAAATAACCCAACATTTTTCCCTTTCTCTCTCCTCAGTGCTGCCCCTTTTATGCTCTGTTCAACGGTCTGGGTATCAAAACAAAAACAGAAGAAAACGGTGGGAACCCATTACTAGGCCCCAATACAGGCATTGCAGCAAGACCCATCGTCTTCTTCCTCAGATGGACACATCTTCTCCCCTCTCCAATTCAATCTCGTCTTCCTCCTCCTCCACCACCTCTTCTTCTTCTTCTTCTTCCTCTTCACCTCCTTCTCAGCCCACCAAAACAAAGATCAAACGCACTAGGAGGAATCTCAACCCGGAGAAGAGCCAGTTTGGTGCCAACCCTGGAAGAAGAAGTTCTATGTATAGAGGTGTTACTAGGTAACATTGATATTGTTGTGGAGTTTCTTTTAGACAAGGCTCTGTCTCCTTTTGTTTTCATTCTTTTTTCCCATTTGGTTGTTGGGTTTGATGTTTTTGGCTGCATGTCATTCATCATCCAGGCATAGATGGACAGGAAGGTATGAGGCCCACCTTTGGGACAAGAGCAGTTGGAACCCTGTTCAAAACAAGAAAGGAAGACAAGGTGACAATCTAAAGCAATGAAAGTTTTTTTTTTTTTTTAAATTTCTCTTCTCTATTTCTTCCATATTGGGCTGATCATTTTTGTTTCTGGTGATCTCTAATACACCTCTCTGTCCTTTAGTCTATTTGGGTAAGTTCTCCCTTTCTCTAGTTTTCCCTTTTCCTGGCTTCTTGTATATTGCTAATGTGAACCATGTATGTACCAATTAACAAGAAGGAACTCTGGTCTGCAAGATGAAAGTTCTCAGATTGAAGCCATGTTAGAAAACCTTTTATTTTTGTACGTCTTTTCTTTTATCTTCTTCTGGTGCATGAAGAGAAATTGCAGGAGCCTATGATGATGAAGAGGCTGCTGCTCATACATATGACCTTGCTGCTCTCAAATATTGGGGCCCTGATACCATCATGAATTTCCCTGTAAGTAATTTTATAAAATTACTTCAAACAACATATATTTTTATGAGAAAGTTTGAAAACTGAATACATCTTTTCTTACTATCCATTTAATTGTTTTGGGTACTGCAGCTGAGTACATATGCAAAAGAGTATGAGGAGATGCGGATGGTGTCTAAGGAAGAGTAATTGGCTTCTTTTTTATTTTTTATTTTTTATGATAACGAGAGTACTTGGCTTCTTTAATGAGAAGAAGCAGTGGGTTTTCCAGAGGAGTCTCTAAATACCGTGGGGTGGCCAGGTAATAAAGATCTGACCCACCTCCTGATTATGACCCACTTTCTGGAGAAGATAAAACAATCAAAATGCCCATAAATCTTTCTTTAAGAATTGGAGGATGTCATCCATTAAATGTCAAAAAAATTTAGCTTCTTTATATCGGGTTGCCAAGATTAGTATTTCACCTTGCCATCTGCTATCTGGAATAATTTGGTTTAGGGATCAATTCTTCCATGAGTTAGCGTCTCAATATTGTGACCAAAGGTTCATAATCGATAACCAAACTGTAAATTAATCTGGATTGAAACATGGGCATCCTATCAATAGCTTGAAGTATTACATCTTAGACCTTCCCCACTGATAAATTCAAATGATTGGAGCTTGGGACAGTAAATTTATTGCAACAAGCAACATGGTGTCAGATAAAAAAAAAATATCATGTTTGTACAATCTAATTTAGGGGGATGGTAAACAATTGCTTACTATTCAAGGAATGTCTATTCGATGGTGATGGTGAATCTTATCTTTTAACTAATTAATTTTAGACCCTCAATTGAATGCTTGCATTAAATTCTGATGAATAAAGTCCAACAAATAAGTGGATCCTATATATATATATATAATGCATTGTAATTTCCTTCCTCGCATGCCATTGGGATTTTGTAACACTTTGTTTTTTAGGTTGTGACGTGGGATTTTGTACCACTTTGTTTATCAGGGTGTGACCCATCTATGAGTGGGCATTGGAATTGAATATCACTTCCGCACTAAATGTTATGCCCCATATAATAATCTCATGAGAATCTTGCTCAAACAAACCCACATATGTGCTCAAATAAATCAACCTATATTGTTTTAAAAGTAAATAAACCAACAACTATTGCATAAATATCTAAATAAGCCATTGCGGAAAAAATTAACATAATTCCATGAAAACCACCCAAGAATCATATAAAAGAAATCAATAAGACAATCATATAAGAACCTAAAAAACAGTCGTAGTCAAACCAACTCACATATTTGCTCAAGTACATCCAACTATATATAACATAAATAAAGAGGGCAAGGCTGGGCCTAATATTTTCGAAGCTTGACCCTCAAATTGACGGAGCTATGAAATTTTGTCCAAGCTTGCCATTGGGATTCTTAAGAAAAAAAAGAGCCCACATTTTGTCAGTTTTTTAAGGGTTGAACAGGGTATCCTAATGGGAAGTCTTAATTGACAGTCTTGATTGTAACTAGATATTTCAATATACTTTCAACCGCTTTTGTTCAAATCTTGCTTCAATGTTATATACATAATGCAGTTAATTCTAGCTAGTGTTTCTTTATATCAAGTGGATGGACCCACATTTCCTCTATTTTGGAAAAAATATAATATGGTCAATTTGCTAGTGCATTATGATGTTTTACTATTTCAATCTTTTATTGCAAGCCAAGAAAGATTCCTTGCTTCTCAAGCTTATAGATGTTCTATTGCCTATAAATTACACAGGTGCAAGTCTTACAAATATCTTTCTATCATTCTGTCTCTTTGCGCACACTAGGAATTAGAAAGAGAGTATGGCAGATGCAATTGTCTCAGCTGTTGTAAAAGAGTTGGGTGCAATAGCCAAAGATGAGGTGGGCTTGTTAGTTGGTGAGGTCAGAAACCTTTCGACCACATTCACGGCCATTCAGGCAGTGTTAAGAGGATGCAGAGAGGCAACAAGTGAAGAAAAAGGCAGTTTGAGATTGGTTGGGGAAGCTCAAAGAAGTCGCATATGAGGTGGAGGATACACTTGATGAGTGGAGAACAGAAGCTTTCATATCACAGAAATATAAAGATGATATTCGTAAATGCAAAAAGGTGAGCAGTTTCTTACTCTGTCCTTGTCTATTTCTCAAGCAAGTTAAATTACATCATGACATTGGACATAGGATAAGGGAAATAAAAGAAAGATTAATTTAAATTTCAATGGAAAAGGATGCTTTTAATTCCAATGAAGTTAGTACAACTGAAGTTGATGACAAGCATGATCGAGAAACCACTTCATTAGCTAATGAATCAGAGGTTTTCGGTAGATACGCCATTAAAGATAATATAGTTTATGAGTTGGTTAGTGAAACTAGTCAAGAAGAGATGGCATTTTCTGTTGTTTCACTAGTAGGAACGGGTGGACTGGGCAAGACGACCCTTGCTCAATTAGTCTACAATGATGAGACAGTAAAGAAATATTTTGAGAAGCGAATTTGGTTCTGTGCGTCTGAAGATTATGAGGTGAAAAAGATTTTAATGAAAGTGATTCAATTGATGGGTGGGTCTGCGAATGTTTTCAACATGGACTTTGATACTCTCCAGCAAAGAATTAATGCAGTTGTTCCCAGAAACAGATTTTTACTTGTGTTGGATGACGTATGGGATGGAAAGCTATGGGTCAAATTGAGGGTTCCACTCATAGGTGCTGCACGGGGTAGCGGAATTGTGATTACTAGCCGTAGTCATACAATTGCAGATGTAATGGAAACAACTCACAATCATGAGTTGGACATTTTATCTGATTTAGATTGTTGGAAACTGTTTACATCTAGAGCATTCAGAAGAAAAAATGTGGAAACGTGGCCGTTAGAGTTGTTAGAGGTAGGAAAGGGAATTTTACATAGGTGCAAAGGTGTACCTCTTGCTATTAAGGCAGTCGGAAGTCTTCTGTACTTAAAAAGGACAAAGTTTGAATGGCAAATCATCTCAGAAAGCGAAACATGGGAATGGAATTCACCTGACGGCCTTAACATTTTACCAGCTCTCTTGTTGAGCTATTATAATTTGCCCATTCATTTGAAACAATGTCTATCATTTTGCTCGTTGTTTCCAAAAGAGTATGACCTACGAAAGGATGCATTAGTGAAGTTATGGATGGCTCATGGTATCATTAAATCTGAGAGAAGAGAAATTGAAGAACTTGATGAAACCTATTTTGATGATATGTTGGCACGATCATTGTTTCAGGATGCTAAAAATGTTGATGAAGGGAACATATTAGAGTGTAAGATGAATGATCTTGTTCATGATCTCGCGAAATTTGTCACTACTGGTGACTACTGTATCATGGAGTTTGGAAATCCGAACTTACCTTCTGTTGATAGTAATCATCCATCACTGCCTGTGAATGGTGATGTTCCATTCATTCCATCTCCACTGTGTAATGCAGTACGTCTGCGCACACCCCTATTTTTTGGAGAATCAATTATTAAGGAATTCCCTCATAGTTTATTTAACCATCTAAGGTTTCTTAGAGCTTTAGATTTAAGCAAAACTAAGATTGAAAAATTGCCAAGTTCCTTAGGAAAACTAAAACACCTAAGGTATCTTGATTTGAGTTGGTTGAAGTTCATGGAGTTGCCTGACTTTGTGACTGATCTCTGTAATCTGCAAACTCTGAAACTTATTTACTGCACAAGTCCTTGTCTACTGCCGAGCAGTATAAGCAAAATGGTTAAACTGCAGCATCTTAAAATTGAAGGAACTCATGTTCTCACAGTTTTACCAAATGGAATAGGGAGGTTGAGTTCCCTTTGAACGCTATGCAAGTTTCCAGTGGGGGATGAGAACATGGGATGCAAGATTGGAGAACTGAAAAATCTCAACTTTCTTAGAGAAAAATTGGAAAAACATAATTTGGAGAAGATAATAAATTTGGATGAGGCTAGAGCGGTAGAACTCGATAAGAAATGTGATCTTCAATGTCTAAGTTTAGAATGTAATTTCAAGGGACACCAAAAGTGGGAAGCCGTAGAAGAAGGTGAGATGGAAAGGATAAAGAGAGTATTTGAAGGCCTTATGCCACCTTAGTCGAACCTAAAAGTCTTGAGAATAAAATACTATGCGGGTTCAAAGTTCCCCAGTTGGTTGGAGGATGCAAACTTTCCCAATCTAGAGATGATGCAGGCCAGACCAATGGGCCACGTTTGAAAGTTTATACCTGCAGCCCAAGTCGAATTAATAATTTGCTTTATTAGTAATAGTTGCTTTCTTAAGTTTTAGAAATTGTTTTTTATGTTTTAATTAGGACTCCTTATTTGGATTAAATTAGTTTGTTTCTTTATTTGGAGAGTAGTATAGTTATAAATAGATGTAATCCCTTCTCATGGGATATCCTACATTATTATTGAATTGAGATTTCAGTTTTTTTCTTCCTGTGGGTTGAATTCCTGTCTTTGGTGTGAGAGGTAGACAGATTATCTTAAGCCCTTTGGCTTGGAGAATAGCCTGTTAGCTGTTCTTTATCTTCGTGCTACTTCAATTGGTATCAGAGCTTCAATCCGTTCTCCGGTTGCCGCTTTGATCGCCGATGTGAGGTAATTCGGGTCCCCCATCTTCTTCTTTCATTACTGCCATTCATCATCATCGTCATTCATTGTCATCATAGTCCTTGCCATCCAACGAACACCCGAGACCTCCATCCCCGACACCCACAAACCACCCGAAACCTTCAAACCCTAACCGACCGCAAATTGAGAAACTGCAAAACGTGTAGATTACTGCGGGTCTTGGAAAATTGCCTTCCCTCGAAAAACTGGAATTAGATGGAGCTGATGAAATAAAAGTGGTTGAGATTTTTATTATTGGAATAATGGTAATGATGGTAGAGAGGAAGAGCGTTCCCAAAGCTGAAAGTACTTGTATTCAGATCGATGTTGAATTAGGAAGAATGGAAGTGGACAGAGGAAGATGGAGAGGTTATGCCATCTCTAGAAAATTTATGGATTGTCGATTGCAAGAAGCTGAAGGCACTGCCCAACTGCCTCCCCAGTACTTTAAGGCGACTATATCTTTGTAAATGCAACCAAGTTTGGGCGCCGGACAATCCACTTCCACTCCTTGAAGATTTGGTTCTCAGTGGTGATGTAACAGGGATATTATGTAAGCAACAAACATACCTCCCTGTTCTCAAGCATTTAGAGATTGAGGAAACACCTCTTGAGGCGCTCCACTCTGGTGGATGGGGATTGCTTGAATCACTCAACACTCTTGAAATCAAAAGCTGTCATAAATTGACGTCTCTACTGAATGGGTTGGGGCAGCTCAAAGCTCTTCAGACTCTGGAGATCATAGATTGCAAGCAGTTATCATCTCTACCTAAGGGGTTAGGGCAACTCAAAGCTCTACAAACTTTCACTGTCTCTTTATGTTATGAATTGTGCTCTCTGTTTGATGGGTTTGAACAACTCAAATCACTCCGTTGGATCCTCATCGATTTTTGCCCAAAGTTAAGTCATTTACCAAACCTACAATGCCTCACTGCACTTGAAGAGCTAAGGATCGGCTACTTTCGACTTGCAACAGTGCGGCTGGAGAAAGAGCTCTTTTAACTATTTGTGACCACCTCACTCCCATCCCCCACCAATAAAAAGATTGTTTTCATTAAAGAATCAAGAAAATTAATTGTATCTTTAAATCAAAATACTTCCTCTTATAATGTAAGTACAAATGGTGGGGCTGTAAAGGTTGTCAATCTCGAGTTTATCTATTGTTCTCTGTTGACAATATTGACATGAATATCAAGAATCAAGATATTGCTATATTAGAGAGATTATGTCTTACTAACTAAACTTGTTATCTGCATGTGTTTTGTTAGCCAAAACTTCTTATGAAATTCCCAATACTGTGGAAGGCAGATTCTCTTCAATCAGATGGCTAGATCATTAAAAAATGAATGACAAGTCAAATAGCTAGCTCACCAAAATAATGGGAGAGATTGAATAATAGTTATCCTATGATGAACCTTCTGCTTGTTGCCACCAATCATCAACCCTTGTTCCTTTCCCCTCCCCATTAATTGAAAAACTAGATGTGTGTATTAATGTAGCAATATTTACTAGGTCTATGTTGAAATATCGAAAATGCTACAATTTTTGTGTTGTCAGTTACACTCTTAATCTGTTCCTGGTCATTGTTGACTAAATGAACAACTGGACTGAAACTATGGTGGCAAATTAGCATATAACAAGAAAGATGTCAAAGCGAATGATATAAGAAGCAATGAATTATTTTGATGAGTGTATCTGTATCTACTTTTAGTAGTTTTGATTTCTCATCACAGCACTAGAGGATCCACTTTTTGGCTCAGTAGTTGCTACTCCAGTGGGGGCAGATCAGATATTTCCTTGCAAAAGTTCAAGTCCTTCAACCACCTATTGCTCTGATGATCATCTCAACCACTATAAGGTTGGTATTTGACAAAAATTGATACCCTTTTACCTCTTGTTTTGATAGCTGCATGGCTTGTCTACAGTCCACTTGTCTAGGTCAGCTATCTAGTGGGTTGGAAATTGAAATGCATTGGGCTAGACAATACTTGTTCAACCCTACCGTCTAAATGTATAAAAGCATTGTTTTTCTAACCTTTTGGGATCATTATTGATCTTTGATTCATTATTTTGCTGATAGGATTCTAATGATCTAGATCGGTACTCAATTAGCCATGAAGATTTCAATCTGACTGTCCAAAGCACTAGCAAGGACACCAATTACATGCATACAAACGGTAAACAAGAAAATCTTTTAGGTTCCAGTCCGGGATGTGGTAACTTCCATTCTACATTTGTGCCCAAACTGATGAAATTTAATGGGTTTAGCACCAGAAGAAATTTTGTATGGAAGTTCAAGCAGAGGATTCAAGAAGTACTGGAGATAGCAAGATCAAGTTTTAACTCTGAAGACTGATTTGAGCTTGTCATCAGAGAGCTTGCTGTTTTACATGCTAATATCTAAGAACAGAATAAAGTATGGGAGTCATCTTCTGTGCCGGATTGGAATTTCTTGTAATCGTGTGCTCTTCATGTAGATGACAATTGCTGGTGTAGGAACCAATGTAGACAGATAATATTTGTCAGTCTCTGTTGTTTTCCTGTATGACATTAACACAATCCTGATAGTTTGTGACAAAAGGGAATGTGTCACGCCGAAATAATTAGTTCATCAGAATCTTCCAAAATTATACAACATATGTTTTTTTCCCCTATGCGTGAATGGCACATTATTTATTAACAGCTTGGAAAGGTAGAGTAGAAGATCCAAGCAAATTGTGCAACTTTGCAAGCTGCATTGAGTACATCTAATTGCTATATGAGCATTTTTGTTTTCTTATTTCTTTTTTATTTTTGCAACGATCCAACTGTCTGTGAGCATTTCTTTCTACCAGATATTGATCCAACTGTCCCATACCTCTTTACCAAAAAGGAAAAGAAAAACTATCCCATACCTTCGATTAAGTCATAATAGATAATGCACTTATTAAACCATTAAATTTTGAAGTCCTAAAATCATTCACCTCAAGAAATTGAATCATAGGGGCTCTCTAGACAAGGAAAAGAGGGTTTAGCCAACAATCTATCTTTACAGGATGTGGGTTCAGTTGAGCTGATTTTGCTCAAATTCATCCAAGATTATTAGATGTATTAACATGAGAATATTGAATGGATCAGATCAAGGTTTTGGGCGGTCCATAAAAGTGTAGAAAATTAGATCTAAAAGTTGAAAGTTTCTTAGAATTTTTCACAAATTACTCAAAATCTATGTAACATTGTGATGCTTATCCTTAACAAATAGCTGTGACAAGGATGGAGATGCAGATTCGCATAGATTACCTAGAGGGATTTTTAGAACCTATGATAGAGATGGAACAGAGTTGGATATGTAAAGGTAATAATCAATTTTCGCCTCTCCTTTTTATTTCCATTCAATCTGTAGATTCATCCTTTGTTCTTTATTTAAAACTGTCACTCTTTTGGACTGGAAATATAATGTAATGACTATTGTAGCTATGCCATGACTGAATGTATCGAGGAAAACAAAGCTGTCATCGTAGTCCACGTACCAAGTAAACTATTTGGTCCAAATGGCTACCCTTCACATGTGACAAACCCAAATTTCAGCCATTTTGAAGGAACAATCCTGCTACCTCCATAACGGTTGATATTGCAAATATTTCCCAAGTCTTGGGGAGCCCAGATGCCGTTGAGTTGGTTTCTGATATCAAAAGGTAATATGCCACTAAGCTTGAGCAGGTTTGATGATGTCATCTTTCTGTTAATGCTCTTTGTCAATCTTTTTTTTATAGTACATCTTAAATGAATCCTATGACTGGTACTTGACTGTTAAATTGTCAATCTCACATATGTGCTAAGAAATTCCATGCAGACTTAGACGTTCAAGAGCAATGTGGACAAAAACTTCGTAGAATATTGAGGGAGTTCTTCAGGATCCAATGACTTCCGAATGCAAAAATCTCGATCAAGAAGAAAAGTAAGCAAGATCTTCATCTTTTTGTTCTTTGTTTTACAATTGCCAGTTCTATTTGGGATTTAAGTTTGATATGTTTGTATAATTACTACTCTTCTCTCATATTTTAGTGGAAGATTGAACATTTCATGTTTCTGTTTTCATATATTGCTATAACAATCTATTCAGGTCTGTTGTGAATATCTTTATAGTGGAATATTTGGCCTCAGCATCAAGTTTTATCTGTGCCACAAGAGAGTTGTCTCTTTTAACTGTTTGTGCACCACCTCAGTCCCATGTGCCACCAATAAAAAGATTGTTTTCATTAAAAAATCAAGAAAATTAATTGTATCTTTAAATTAAAACACTTGCTCTTATAGTATAAGTGCAAATTATAGTATAAGTGCAAATGATGGGGCTGTAAAGATTGTTAATCGCGAGTGTTTCTATAGTTTTCTATTGAGAATATTGGCATGAGAATCAAAATATTGCTATGTTAGAGAGATTATTTATTGACAAATGAAATGTTTGCTTGGTCCTACTAACTGAACTTATTATCTGCACATGTTTTGTTAACCAAAACTTATTATGAAGTTCCCAGCATTGTGGATGGCAGATTTTATTCAATCAGATGGCTAGATCATTAAAAAAAGAATGACCTGTCAAATAGCTAGCTCACCGAAATAATGGGAGAAATTGGATAATAGTTTTCCTATGGTGAACCTTCTGCTTGTTCCCACCAATCTTTAACCCTTGTTCCTTTCCCCTCTCCATTGATTGAAACACTAGATGTATCTCTTAATGTAGCAATATTTACTGGGTCTATGTTGAAATATCAAAAATGCTTCAATTTTTGTGTTGTCAGTTGCACTTGTAATCTGTTCCTAGTCATTATTGACTACGTGAACAATTGGACTGAAACTATGGTGGCAGATTAGCATATAACAAGAAAGATGTCAAAGCATCTGATAGAAGAAGCAGTAAATTATTTTGATGAGAGTGTATCTGTATCTACTTTTAGTAGTTCTGATTTCTCAACACAGCACCAGAGGATCCACTTTTTGGCTCAGTAGTTGCTACTCCAGCAGGGCAAATTGGATATTCCCCCGCAAAAGTTCAAGTCCTTCAACCACCTATTGCTCTGATGATCATCTCAACCACTATAAGGTTGGTATTTGACAAAAACTGATATCCTTTTACCTCTTGTCTTGATAGCTTCATGGCTTATCCATGGTCCACCTGTCCAGGTAAGCTATTTAGTGGGTTGGAAATTGAAATGCATTGGGCTAGACAGTACTTGTTCAACCCTACCATCTAAATGTGTAAAAGCATTATTTTTCTAACCTCTTGGGATCATTATTGATCTTTGTTTCGTTATTACGCTGATAGGATTCTAATAATCAAGCTTCGTACTCAATTAGCTATGAAGATTTATATCCGATTGTCCAAAGCACTTGCAAAGACGCCAATCAGATGCATACAAACTGCGAACAAGAAAATCTTTCAGGTTCCAGTCCTGGATGTGGAAACTTCCGCTTTGCATTTGTGCCTAAACTGATGAAATTTAATGGTTTTAGTACCATAAGAAATTTTGTATGGAAGTTCAAGCAGAGGATTCAAGAAGGCTTGGAGATAGCATGATCAAGTTTTAACTTTGAAGACTGATTTGAGCCTCTCATCAGAGAGCTTGATGTTTGACAAAGTAATATCTAAGAATAGAATAAAGTATGGGAGTTGTCTTATGTGCCATGTTGGAATTTCTTGTAATTGTGTGCTTTTCATGTAGATGACAATAGCTGGTGATGGGAACCAGTGTAGACAGATAATATTTATCAGTCTCTGTTGTTTTCCTATATGACATTAACACAGACCCGATAGTTTGTGATAAAAGGGGAATGTATCACTTTGAAATAATTAGTTCATCAGAATCTTCCAAGACTATACAACATATGTTTTTTCCCTACGCGTGAATGGCATATTATTTTTTAATAGCTAGGAGAGGCAAAGTAGAAGATTTAAGCAAATTGTGCAACTTTGCAGGCTGCATTGAGTACATCTAAATGCTATATGAGCATTTTTGTTTGCAGAATTTGCTGATAGTGTGTGGTTTCTGGCCTTTTGCAGGAAATTCTGGTATTTCTGTTTTTTATTTCTTTTTTATTGTTGCAACGATCCAACTATCAGTGAGCACTACTTTCTACTAGACATTGATCCAACTATCCCATAACTCTTTACCAAAGAAAAAAAACCTATCCTGTACCTTAGATTAAGTCATAATAAATAGTGCACTTATCAAACCATTAAATATTGCAGTCCTAAAATCATTCACTTCAAGAAATTGCTTCATAGGGGTTGTTTAGAAGAGGAAAAGAGGATTTAGCCAACAATCATCTATCTTTATGGGATGTGGGTTCAGTTGTGCTGATTTTGCTCACATTCAGACAAGAGTTTTATATGTATTAATATGAGAATATTGAATGGTTCAGATCAAGGATTGGGGGTCCATAAAAGTGTAGAAAATTAGACTTAAAAGATGAAAGTTTCTTAGAAGTTTTCATAAATTACTCAAAATCTATGTAACATTGTGATGCTCATCCTTAACAAATAGCTGCGACAAGGATGGAGATGCAGGTTGGCATAGATTGCCCTGTGGGATTTTTAGAACCTATGACAGAGAAGGAAAGGAGTTGGAATAAAAATGCAGAGGTAATAATCAATTTTCGCCTATCCTTTTCATTTTCATTTCAATTGTAGATTCATCCTTTGTTCTTTATTTAAAACTGTCACTCTTATGGACTGGAAATATAATGTAATGACTATTATAGCTATGCCATGACTTAATGTTTCAAGGAAAACAAAGCTGTCATCGTAGTCCACTTACAAAGTAATCCGTTTGGACGAAATGGCTACCCTTGACATGTGACAGACCCAAGTTTCTGCCACGCTTTGAATTGAAATTCTCTACTTCACTCTGATGGTGTTTTAGCTGAAGCAATGACCAACTTACGTAGATTTTATATATTCCTAAAGAGTCAGGTCTCCAATGCTGAAGAGAACAGAAAGGATGTGCACCTGATAGTATCACAATCCAAGGCAAGAGATGACGCTATGTGCAGCCCAAGAGGACATATGTAGGATGGAGATCTGTATCTTTTGCCTATATAATTTCTCAAAGTGAATGTTATTCGTATGTGTTCTTAGTACATATATTGTTCATATGGTGAGAATTTTCTTATAAATGAGAGGTCAGAACTTTGCTGGCACATTTTTAATTCATGTGGCTAAAGTTGTCAAGAAATTGTCCAAACTAGAATGGAGATTTAGGATATGAAACTAAGTGTGCTGATTCTTTTTCACTGATATGAAATTATTGAAAGATTTGGATGATGAATTGGGGGCCATGAAAGTGCACAAAAGTAGAACCTTTGTTTGAGATTTAATGGGCTTGAAAGTATGAGAGATGTGACTGGGTAGAGAGGGACAAGGAAAGAGATGTTAAGGAGCCTATCTAGGTGGGGAAAGTTGCATATTAATATGATGCAGTATCTTTATCCACCAAATCCCAGTAAGACAAATCCTGATCAGGATATAAAATGGAGAACTTGTCTGTCGTACTTTTATATTACCAAAGGATGCTCACTTAATTAAATCTATTTTTTTTTCCAAAACTACCTTGTCAATTTATTAATGTAACCATTTTCAATATTACCCTTTTTGAATTCTCACATTATGATATAAAGTGAGTCCCATGTACTATATTTCCTAAAAGGAGAGGCCATATTATAATTATTAAATGTGGATCTATCTTAATTCTTAATCAATCGTGGGATACAGTCACAAAAGGTGGCCCACATTGTAATTCAGTAAAGACATGCCTCTTGTTTTAATTTCTAAAAGTGGGTCCCTTGTTGTGATTTTTAAAGGTGTAGCCTAAATTATAGTTTCTACAGAGAGACCTCACCATCTATAGGTTGGACCCATATAATTTTTAAAGACTAACAATGGCCCCACATCTTAACATCTAAACAGTTGAAAATCATCATTTAATTTTTCACTTTTTAATTTTTAGGTTTTAAAAAACATGATAAATTTATCGGTTAGGGTCCAGATGATACGATAGTTAGAGCTTTTATTGAGACAAGTTATTTTGATCGACATGCTATAATCCGCCAATGTATTTAATCCTTTGATTGGGCGGTTGCTATTATCCAACTTCCTTTTTTTCTTGTTTATCAAAGTTCATCAAACAAAATTTGTTAAAGCAATACTTAAATGAATGAAAACACATATATAGTGGAGTTGCTTTAGTTCACAAATCAAGCAAGAAACCACTGTATAGTGTAATCATGTGTTAAAGTTGAAAATTGACTCTTCCTATTTATCTTATTTTAATATTGTGATAAAAACTGGAGATATTTCAGTTGGTGTTTGCATTCATACAAATTAGTTTAATTCAAGTCTATGTCCATGTCCAAGTTTGCAAGGGGCCTTACATCCTAAATTTGAACCCTATTGGATAAAAATGTAGGAGGCCAAGGTGTATGCCTATTAAGTTCATGAAACCAAATAAGCTTGGGTCTACGCCATATTTGTTTTAATTGCTTGACCCTTCTTTTAAAACGTGTAATTTTTTTTTTCATTGAATCGCTTAATATTTATTTAAATGTATAATAAAGAAGAATTTACGGAAAAAAAGTGCCTTAATTAACTACTGATCGCGATTAGTTTCCGAAAAAAATATTGCACTTATTGGTCCATTGGAACTGATTCCGTAAAATTTTTTTTTCCAATACGGGAAGGATGCGCCACTCATTTTCTTATTCTTTCTTGCTCGTCTCCAATATTCTCCTCGGTTGCTCTCTACAGAAATCGGAAGCAACATGCTTTCTTTTATTTACACTCCACTCGTCGCAAACACAAGAGATAAAGACATACACCAAGATAAACGCCTATGTGCTTTGGTATGGTATCTTTAGGTTCGTTGCCCACTTCGAGTTTTCCTGAAAGTAGCCAACACTGGCCATCGAGTTCGACTTTCTATCTTATTCTTGCAACAACCAATCGGATCTCGTTCTTTCTAGTTTCACTGCAGAACCGAACACCAACAGAGTTCTCGTGTGGCCTACTAGAGATCTCTCTAATCTTTGAAAGCTCTCTTTCGTGTTCTTCTCCGCCCTCCCTGCAGTTGCGTGCATCTCCAGTATTCTTCGGGCGGGGCTACCAAGCCCAAAAACCCTATTTGTATGGCAACTTGAGATCAACCAGATCTCAAGGCCGGGATTGGGTGAGATATAGAAGAAGGACACAACAGATAATCTTGCTGGTTGAACGAGGAAGAAACATGGGTTTCCTACGCTCCACACGGGTTATGAAAGCTCTTCTTTACAATCTAGCTATAGCACATCCATCATCATCTACGCACGGCAAAAAGGAAGAAGGACGACGAGGAGGAGGAGAAGAAAAGGAGTGACGCTAGCGTTTGTGCCCTACATTTAAAAAAAAATTGTACGAAATCAACCCTTCTGCATTAAATTTATCTGAAATCAATTTTGTGCAATATCCAATTAAAAAAATTTTCCATGAAATCCTCTATAATAAATTATCGAGAAGGCATCTATGTAGGCACCAATGAATGTAAACAATATATAGTTTACTAAAGACATCACCCAATCTACCAGATGCCTATGATTGTCTTCGTCTCTATGCTATTTTTTTTTTTTTATGACATAAGGTATTTCTCACCAACTCAACTTCTGGCCTTCAACGCGGAGGTTTATCAGATTCTGACAAACAAGTACTACTCCCTAGAAGGTATATACATGACGGAACACATGATAGCTGGATAATGTAAGGGGCATGAGTCAAATTTGAAAGCTTGCTCGAAAGAGAATTCAGATCTTGAGGAATATAAATCTTGAGGATATTCTCAACACTGGTAGAATTATTGAAGATACTTTTAATAAGCTGGACATTCCAAGTCTTGTCTAAATCCCATAGGTCTTTGATCATTAGGTTTTGGTTAATCACATCAAAAAACGGTTTTGTGAATCCCGTCTAATGGAATCCAGCCGCATCTCCAAAGAGAGATTTGATCCACATTCCCAATGATTCATCCCACTGTATTATTAAAAAAATTAGTTGCTTCTACAAATCCCTTTCAGAATAAAAAATTGCCATTTTTTGAAATTGGCCACCAAAGAGATTTGTTTGGGCAATGTTTTGCATTTAAAATTTTAGAGCTCAGTTGATCTTCATTAGTAAGGTACTTCCAACAAATTCTAGTCAAAAGGGCTAGATTATTTTCTTTTGTCCCCACTCTTAGTAACCTTGCTTGTCGCCCTGCAACTCTTTTTACATGTGTGAGTTCTCTATCACACTTTGTGTTGGGGAACAAATTTAAATCGTGTTTGGCACCTTGGCCCGGTTGAGATGGTCGCGTAGGGACATTTTGTTTGTTCCCACATTAAGACGTCCTTTTAGGTCCTAAAGTTGAAATTTCACTCTTTCGTTTGTAGTTCAACAAAGACCAAAAAAAAAAAAAAAAAAAACAGTAATACTGACTCGAAAAACAGTGCCCCTTTCATTTGAGAGGGCCCCTTTCATTGTTGAAACGGGAAAATGAATACAAGAGAGAAAGTGAAGCGAGAGCTCCAGGTATAACTCTTTCTTGCGTTAGAAAATATCGGGAAAAAAATTGCAATCAAGTCTAGAGGAGTCCTTCTCTCTGCAAAGATAGTAGGGAGTATGATGAAAAGTTAATGGACACCGCATGATTGGGGGCGTCCTAGAAAGTGAGATATGGGCATCGCTAGAAGACGAAAAGAGCACAGTGCCTGCTCTGCTGTTGAGCTATTACTTTATGCCCATGGATTTGAAGCCACGTTTTGCTTACTGCTCATTGTTCCTTGAGGGCTACAAGATAGCCAAGGATGAGCTGGTGAAGTTGTGGATGGCTCAGGGCTTCATAAGATCTGAGGGAATTAAAGAGTTGGAGGACATTGGTGAAGCCAACTTTGATCAATTATTGTGGTACTCATTGTTTCAGGGTGCAGAGTTCGATGATGAAGGAAACGTAAATTGGTTTAAGATGCTCGGCCTTGTTCTTGATATTGCACAACATCTCACAGAGAATGAATATTGCATTGTAGACAATGAAAAATTACACCATAGCTCTGTCAAGAGCCGCCACTTCTCTTTTCTTTCTGACAATATGTCTTCATTTTCTTCCCTGTCAAATAAATTGGAAAATTCACGCACTCTGCTGTTGCTTGGAGGTGCAATAAGTGATTCAATGCCTCTTCATTTGTTTGATCATTCAAAATTCCTTCGAGCATTGCATATTAGTGGCCCCAAGATTAAAGAATTGCCAAGTTCAATAGAGAAATTGAAACACTTAAGATATCTTAATTTGTCCAACTCTTTTGTTCAGGAGTTGCCTGAATCCTTGGTCAATCTCTGTAATTTGCAGACTTTGAAACTCAAGGGTTTATATCTTTATAAGCTACCAGAAGGGATAAGCAAACTAGTTAGCTTAAGACATTTTGAACTTGACAATCACAACATGGCTATTCCTAGATGTATGCCTAAAGGACTGGGGCATCTGATTTCACTTCGAACACTATGTGAATTCTGTGTGTTGGGTGAGGATGGAAATAAGATTGGAGAACTAGGAAATCTCAATCTCCTTCGAGGAAATTTAGAAATAACAAACTTGGAGAAAGTAACTGACAGGGAAGAAGCTACATCGGCATGTCTGATAAAGAAGCAGGACCTCCATACTTTGATATTAAGTTGTGAGTACAAGAGGAAGCGTGAGTGGAGGGTGATTGGAGATGATGAGGTTAGGAGGATGGGGTTTTTGAAGGCCTTGGACCTCCTCATGCAAACCTGAAACAGTTGGATGTACACTATTATACAGGTTTCAAATTTCTTAGTTGGATGGAGGAATCATTATTCTTGTCCCAGTCAGCCCTGTTGGAGCTGTTTGGCTGCAAAAACTGTAGACAACTCCCGGCTCTGGGGAAACTACCTTCTCTTAAATATTTGAAAATACTTGGATTTGATGCCATAGAATGGGTGGGCTTTGATTTTTTTGGGAATGGATCAGTTGCTTTTCCAAAGCTGGAACAACTTAAATTCTTCTTCATGCCTAACTGGGATGAGTGGGAATTCAAAGCGGAAGATGGAGCAATTATTATGCCTAGTCTCCTTGACTTATCATTTCTGTCGTGTGACAACTTGAAGTAATTCCCAGCGCTTGGAAAACTGCCATCTCTTAAGTACTTAAAAATTGAAGCATGTGAAGCATTCGAACCGGTGGATCATGAGTTTTATGCTGACGGTAGCAATGATTACAGGGGAGTCGCATTGCCGAAACTGGAAAAACTTTTTTTTCCAGTATTTGTGTAAGTGGAAATATTGGGAGTTATGAGCACAAGATGGACAGACTAGTATGCCTCGTCTATGCGAGCTAACTGTTAGTAACTGCCCTGTGTTGAAGTCACTGCCAAGCCACCTTCCAGAAGCACTTAGGAATTTTACAATTGAGTGTTGTGATAAATTAATTTGGAGGCCTTCGCCATCCCATCTGATCTCCCACTTAGAAAAGCTTATTCTGAGAGGTGGACAGAAAGAAGTGCTGCCAGGCTTACGGTCATACCTTCCAAATCTTAACAAATTGGTTCTTGAAGAGGCAGTGAATCTGTCTTCACTCCCTGAAAATGGATGGGAACAACTAAAGTTGCTGCACACACTCAATATTGTAAAATGCCATCGACTGGTGTTTGCCTGAGGGATTAGGACATCTAAAATCGCTCCTTTCTCTGAACATCACATATAGTCCTCGATTGAGTTCTCTGCCTGATGGATTAGGACAACTCAAGTCGCTCCACATATTGCACATCCGTGACTGCCATCAACTGCGATCTTTGCCTGATGGGTTGGGACAACTCGAGTCACTTCATACTCTTCACATCCACAGCTGTTCCCACCTAAGTAGTCTACTTGATGGCGTGGAGCAATTCAAAGCTCTCCACACTCTCCACATTGAAAACTGCTCTCAGTTGAGGTCTCTGCCTGATGGGTTGGGACAACTCCCCAATCTCAAGATCTACAATTGTGATCGCCTTGTTGTGATTTTGACATCACCCGTTGTGCACATCCATCAATCACAAGATCAACAAGAACAAGCACACATAAGAAGAGACACGAGATTTACGTGGTTCACCCAAATAGGGCTACATCCACGGGCACAGAGACGATCATCTTTACTATCACAAGTAAAGTACACAGAGACTCTCACTCTTTTACATCGTCTCACCTACGTGGTGTGGAAACACCACGGGCAAGAGAGCTCTCACCTCTCTTTAGCACAAGATCCAGGGTTACAGACTATACATATATATAATCTCCACTTTCTTGGCCACCAAGAAAGCCTCGGTACAATTATCAAAATATCCTTGACCTCAAACCAGTCCCTGGCTAACCCAGTGGACTTATCCGGCTAAACCGGAATACAAGACATATACCCAACACGCCTGACGTCTGGGCCAAATTGATTGGCACAACTCATGTCACTCTGCACTCTTTACATCGGGAACTGCCCTCAACTAAGGTCTATTCCTCAAGAGCTGAAGCAACTCACTACACTGCACGAATTGCACATCAGCAGCCGCCAACATTTGACAAAGCCTTGCGACAAGGATAGAGGTGTGGATTGGCATAAGATAGCCCACGTCTCCAATATCTGCATTGACGATATGAAGATCCAGTGGGAAAGGGATGAATGAAGAGCTCCTTTCCTATGATAGGGATGGAAGGGAGTTAGGAGCGACATACAGAAGTAATAATCATTTTTGTTCTCTCCTATTTATTTCTCTTTCATTTGCAGAGTCATCCTTTGTTCTTGATTGAAAACTATCACTCTTATAAACAGGAAATACAGTGAAATGACTGCTATATACATGCCATAACTTTATGTTAAAGGTAATGAAAATGGTCACTGTAGGCCACTTCTCACAGGGGTAAATCACTGGATAGGAATGGCTACCATTGAAATGTGATAGACCATAGTTTCAGCCAAACTGAATTAATATTCACCATTTAATTGAAATTATCTACTTAAGTCTAATGGTGACTATCACTTCAATTCCAATCTGAGTGCTAATTTGGTCAATTGGAATTGGAGGGTGATTTTTTGCTCCAACAGTCTAGATTGATGGGATGTAGGTCCAATTGCACTGAATTATCTCACATGCACCATAGCCTATGCTTGACATCCCTTGGGCAGATATATATTTACTATTGTTTGTCTTTATGTTGCCTACCTCAAATTAGTTTTGTTGGGTTTATGTCTTGTATTCTGGGTTCACCAGATTGGTCCATATGGTTAGTCTTGAACCGGCCTTTGTCAGGGATATTGGTCTTGGTACCGGGCTTTCTTAGGGGCTAAGAAAGAGAGATTTATATAAATGATGTAACTTGTAACCTTAGACCTAAGCAGAAGAGTGCAGTAAAAGAGTAGAGTTCTCTTTTGGCTGTGAATGTAAGTATATCGCCGAACCACGTAAATCTCTCGTGTCGTGTGTGTTCTTGTTTGCTTGTCTCTCTTCTAGTGTGTCGCTTGATTGTTGATTGCAGGTAACGTGCTTCCGCACGTGCACAATAAGTTTCAAACAGTTGTGTCCATGGCAACCTTCTTTCTCTAGCTCACCTTCAGCTATTGTATAAAGTCTCATACAGCAAGAAGGCCTAAAATGCCAAACTTTAAGGGGACTTTTTGGGCCGTCTCATTCTTTCCTCTTCTTTTCTTGTTTCCAGGCAATTTCAACATTCTCCCTAATAATCTCTTACATTTCCTGGATATCTCTGTTTCTAGATGATGAATAAATGCTTGGACAAGGTTTTGGTCATTTTCCTTAAGCCTTGAGTCTGATGCCTTGAGCTGATGCAATTGCCAACTTGGATTGTATATTCCTCAAAGACCTCCAATGCTGAAAGAGAACAGGAAGCATGTGAACGTGATAGCATCAAAGTCCAAGGCAGTAGAAGATGCTATGTGAAGCCCAAGAGGAAATGTAGACTAAAGATTTGTATCTTTTGCCAGTTTCACATCTCAAAGTGAATTTGTGTTGTACGTGTGCAACATTTGTTTGCATATCTACTGTTCATCTTGTGAGAAGCTATCTTTGAAAATAATGAGAAGGTCTTTTGCTGACATCTTCTTCATTCATGTGGTTAAAGTTTTCAAGAATCTTAAAAATAAATTTCTTGGATTTGTCCCATTGATTTCATTTTCAATCTCTGGCATGTCTAATGTAAGTCTTCCTGAATCCACTCCTTGCATTTTTTCTTTTTTATTGATATGCAGTATCCCCTTTTGGATATCATACATAATGACAACGGATTTGAAACTCAAGTCATGATCTGAACTTGATATTAAGCATTTTAACAATGTAGCCTTTCCTGAATGGCCAACAAGTGGAAACAAAATGTACTACTCCACTTCTCAAATAGTTTAGGTTGCTGATTTAACTGGATCTGAGTTGCCTATCCCATGGCTGTCACAACCTGCCTTGGTTCGAAGCAATGGAGGACCCAGTATTTTTGTTTGAGGGGTGCACCTCTAATAGGTAGTTTAGTGTTGGCGGCACACTAAAGGATTTTTATGTGGATTTTGAGGGAAGACCTATGATTCTTATTGAATTTTTTAAAGCACACCTCTGTTTAACTAGTGCGGCCGCACCCACATGCCTATGCTTGGGTCCGCCTCTGGTTGGATGATCCTAATCATTGAATGTAGGACCCTTCTTGCGACTACTGTGGACCAGTTTTATGTATATCCATTTTTAAACTGTAGTCCAGCAATTAGAAATCTAGACTATTCATTTTTAGACAGTAGTCCAGCAATTAGACATCTGGACTATTCATTTTTAGACTGTAGTCCAGTAATTAGATATCTATGCCGAGAAATTGTCATGTGGTTTTGGGTCTATGCTTCCTTGAACTAAACAATTTTACTATTGGTAAGCCGTTGGCATCAGCTACGTGAAGATCTTCCCCTCTCACCATTAATGTAGATTGTGTAGTGTAAACTTTGTTTTATTTTCACCAGCTACCTGCAGGCAAGGCTTAGCTCTGGAATTTTGGGATCATTTTTTTTCCATCATGAGTGTGCAGTCCTTGAAAAAACAATCAGGATTTTCTTTATAAATTGTTTTTCATCTAGGCATTCCGAGTGTAGATTGCTGCAAAACGTAATTGAGTACTATTGAAATTGTATAAATCTTGAACAGGCCACAAAGTGCATTGGGAAGTAACAAGGCTTAACCGTCAAGAGTTGCTAACCATTGCAACCAAACTGCTTAGGCATTAAAGTTGCGGAAAACAATATACTTAACACCCCCTTTGGTGGAACATTGCCTGGGCTTGAAGCTCGTGCTTGTTATAGAGTGGCATGGGGCATTCTACCCTGCGCTTGCAACATAATACCATAGACACGGCAGTGTGGATTTGAATCCGGGACCTCTGAAGGCTTTGATACCATAAAAGACACCATGTACCAACCCAAAAGCTTAAGTTTATAGGTGGAAGGTCAAGATAGGTATATGAAGCCATGTCAAACACATTAATTGGGCGATGTGGGCAGCGTGCTTTTGGTGCCAAAAGATACTGGTGGACAGTGCAGATTCATCAACTAACAACCATGTTGTGGAGTTGAGGTGTTGCTATTTGCTCATTTTACTGTGGCAGGGTCAGCGTCCTTTTATTGTATTAAGGATTTTGGATTGCTTGTTTAGATAATGATAGTAAGTTAACATCTAGGCTTTTTTGGTTGACTGAGACTGCCTTGGTTTTCCTTCGTGTGAGGTAAAATGGTTCTCCATAGATGCATTATGTAAGTCTGGTGTTGGTAAACATCTTCTATTCGCTAACCATTGCCTATAATTACTGCACTTCTCTCATGTTTTAGTGGAAGACTGAACATTTCTTGTTTCTTCTTTCATATATTGTTATAATGATCTATTCAGGTCTATTGTGAATATCTCTATAGTGGAATATTTGGCCTCAGCATCAAGTTTTATCTGTGCCACAAGAAAGTTGTCTCTTTTAACTATTTGTGCACCACCTCAGTCCCATGCCCCACCAATAAAAAGATTGTTTTCATTAAAAAATCAAGAAAATTAATTGTATCTTTAAATCAAAACACTTCCTCTTATAGTATAAGTGCAAATGATGGGGCTGTAAAGATTGTCAATCGCGAGTTTCTCTATAGTTTTCTATTGAGAATATTGGCATGAGAATCAAAATATTGCTACGTTAGAGAGATTATATATTGACAAATGAAATGCTTGCTTGGTCCTACTAACTGAACTTATTATCTGCATGTGTTTTGTTAACCAAAACTTCTTATGAAGTTCCCAGTACTGTGGATGGCAGATTCTATTCAATCAGATGGCTAGATCATTAAAAAAAGAATGACCTGTCAAATAGCTAGCTCACCAAAATAATGGGAGAGATTGGATAATAGTTACCCTATGGTGAACCTTCTGCTTGTTGCCACCAATCTTTAACCCTTATTCCTTTCCCCTCTCCATTGATTGAAACACTAGATGTATCTCTTAATGTAGCAATATTTACTAGGTCAATGTTGAAATACGAAAATGCTTCAATTTTTGTGTTGTTAGTTGCACTTTTAATCTGTTCCTAGTCATTGTTGACTAAGTGAACAATTGGACTGAAACTATGGTGGCAGATTAGCATATAACAGGAAGATATATGTCAAACATCTGATAGAAGAAGCAGTGAATTATTTTGATGAGAGTGTATCTGTATCTACTTTTAGTAGTTCTGATTTCTCAGCACAGCACCAGAGGATCCACTTTTTGGCTCAGTAGTTGCTACTCCAGTGGAGGCAGATCAGATATTTCCCTGCAAAAGTTCAAATCCTTCAACCACCTATTGCTCTGATGATCATCTCAACCACTGTACGGTTGGTATTTGACAAAAACTGATATCCTTTTACCTCTTGTTTTGATAGCTTCATGGCATGTCCATGGTCCACCTGTCCAGGTAAGCTATTTAGTGGGTTGGAAATTGAAATGCATTGGGCTGAACAGTACTTGTTCAACCTCCTGTCTAAATGTATAAAAGCATTATTTTTCTAACCTCTTGGGATCATTATTGATCTTTGTTTCATTATTACGCTGATAGGATTCTAATAATCAAGCTCGCTACTCAATTAGATATGAAGATTTCTATCCGATTGTCCAAAGCACTTGCAAAGACGCCAATCAGATGCATACAAACTGCGAACAAGAAAATCTTTCAGGTTCCAGTCCTGGATGTGGAAACTTCTGCTCTGCATTTGTGCCTAAATTGATGAAATTTAATGGTTTTAGTACCATAAGAAAGTTTGTATGGAAGTTCAAGCAAAGGATTCAACAAGGCCTGGAGATAGCATGGTCAAGTTTTAACTACAAAGACTGATTTGAGCCTGTCATCAGAGAGCTTACTGTTTGACAAAGTAATATCTAAGAACAGAATAAAGTATGGGAGTCGTCTTATGTGCCAGGTTGGAATTTTTTGTAATTGTGTGCTCTTCATGTAGATGACAATTGCTGGTGAAGGGAACCAATGTAGACAGATAATACTTGTTAGTCTCTGTTGTTTTCCTATATGACATTAACACACACTTGATAGTTTGTAATAAAAGGGGAATGTATCACTTTGAAATAATTAATTCATCAAAATCTTCCAAGACTATACAACATATGTTTTTTTTCTCTATGCGTGAATGGCACATTATTTATTAGTAGCTTGGAGAGGCAAAGGAGAAGATCCAAGCAAATTGTGCAACTTTGCAGGCTGCATTGAGTAAATCTAAATGCTATATGAGCATTTTTGTTTGCAGAATTTGCTGATAGTGTGTGGTTTCTGGCCTTCTACAGAAGGAGATTCTGGTATTTTTGTTTTTTATATCTTTTTTTTTTTTTTGTTGCAACGATCCAACTATCAGTGTGCACCTCTTTCTACTAGATATTGATCCAACTATCCCATACCTCTTTACCAAAAAAAAAAAAAAACACTATCCCGTCCCTTAGATTAAGTCATAATAAATGATGCACTTATTAAACCATTAAATTTTGAGGTCCTAAAATCATTCACTTCAAGAAATTGCTTCATAGGGGTTGTTTAGAAGAGGAAAAGAGGATTTAGCCAACAATAATCTATCTTCATGAGATGTGGGTTCAGTTGTGCTGATTTTGCTCACATTCATCCAAGATTTTTAGATGTATTAACATGAGAATATTGAATGGATCAGATCAAGGTTTTGGGGGGTCCATGAAAGTGTAGAAAATTAGATCTAAAAGATGAAAGTTTCTTAGAAGTTTTCACAAATTACTCAAAATCTATGTAATATTGTGATGCTTATCCTTAACAAATAGTTGCGACAAGGATGGAGATGCAGATTCACATAGATTGCCCAGAGGGATTTTTAGAACCTATGATAGAGATGGAACAGAGTTGGATATGTAAAGGTAATAATCAATTTTCGCCTCTCTATTTTATTTCCATTCAATCTGTAGATTCATCCTTTGTTCTCTATTTAAAACTGTCACTCTTATGGACTGGAAATATAATGTTATGACTATTGTAGCTATGCCATGACTGAATGTTTCAAGGAAAACAAAGCTGTCATCGTAGTCCACTTACAAAGTAAACCGTTTGGTCGAAATGGCTACCCTTGACATGTGACAGACCCAAGTTTCAGCCACGCTTTGAATTGAAATTCTCTACTTCACTCTAATGGTGTTTAAGCTGAAGCAATGACCAACTTACGTAGATTTTATATATTCCTAAAGAGTCAGGGTCTCCAATGCTGAAGAGAACAGAAAGGATGTGCACCTGACAGTATCACAATCCAAGGCAAGAGATGATGGTATGTGCAGCCCAAGAGGACATATGTAGGATGGAGATCTGTATCTTTTGCCTATATAATTTCTCAAAGTGAATGTTATTCGTATGTGTTCTTAGTACATATATTGTTCATATGGTGAGAATTTTCTTATAAATGAGAGGTCAGAACTTTGCTGGCACATTTTTAATTCATGTGGCTAAAGTTGTCAAGAAATTGTCCAAACTAGAATGAAGATTTAGGATATGAAACTAAGTGTGCTGATTCTTTTTCACTGATATGAAATTATTGAAAGATTTGGATGATGAATTGGGGGCCATGAAAGTGCACAAAAGTAGAACCTTTGTTTGAGATTTAATGGGCTTGAAAGTATGAGAGATGTGACTGGGTGGAGAGGGACAAGGAAAGAGATGTTAAGGAGCCTATCTAGGTGGGGAAAGTTGCATATTAATATGATGCAGTATCTTTATCCACCAAATCCCAGTAAGACAAATCCTGATCAGGATATAAAATGGAGAACTAGTCTTTTTGTACTTTTATATTACCAAAGGATGCTCACTTAATTAAATCTATTTTTTTTTCCAAAACTACCTTGTCAATTTATTAATGTAACCATTTTCAATATTACCCTTTTTGAATTCTCACATTATATATAAAGTAGGTCCCATGTACTATATTTCCTGAAAGGAGAGGCCATATTATAATTATTAAATGTGGATCTATCTTAATTCTTAATTGTGGGATACAGTCACAAAAGGTGGCCCACATTGTAATTCAGTAAAGACATGCCTCTTGTTTTAATTTCTAAAAGTGGGTCCCTTGTTGTGATTTTTAAAGGTGTAGCCTAAATTATAGTTTCCAAAGACAGACCTCACCACCTATAGGTTGGACCCATATAATTTTTAAAGACTAACAATGGCCCCACATCTTAACATCTAAACAGTTGAAAATCATCATTTAATTTTTCACTTTTTAATTTTTAGGTTTTAAAAAACATGATAAATTTATCGGTTAGGGTCCAGATGATACAATAGTTAGAGCTTTTATTGAGACAAGTTATTTTGATCGACATGCTATAATCCGCCAATGTTTTTAATCCTTTGATTGGGCGGTTGCTATTATCCAACTTCCTTTTTTTCTTGTTTATCAAAGTTCATCAAACAAAATTTGTTAAAGCAATACTTAAATGAATGAAAACACATATATAGTGGAGTTGCTTTACTTCACAAATCAAGCAAGAAACCATTGTATAGTGTAATCATGTGTTAAAGTTGAAAATTGACTCTTCCTATTTATCTTATTTTAATATTGTGATAAAAACCGGAGATATTCCAATTGGTGTTTGCATTCATATAAATTAGTTTAATCCAAGTCTATGTCCATCTCCAAGTTTGCCAGGGGCCTAACATCCTAAATTTGAACCCTATTGGATAAAAATGTACGAGGCCAAGGTGTATGCCTATTAAGTACATGAAACTAAATAAGCTTGCGTCTACGCCATATGGTTTTTAATTGCTTGACCATTCTTTTGAAATGTTTATTTATTTTTGTTTATCATTGAATCACTTAATATTTATTTAAATGTATAATAAAGGAGAGTTTTAAGGAAAAAAGTGCCTTAATTGATTACTAATCGCGATTAGTTTTTGAAAAAAATTTCTTACTCCGAGATAAACGCCCATGTGCTTTGGTACAGTATCTTTAGGTTCGTTGCCCACTTCGAGTTTTCCCGAGACTAGCTAACACTAGCCATCGAGTTCGACTTTTTATCATGTTCTTGCAACAACCAATCGGATCTCGTTCTTTCTAGTTTCACTGCAGAACCAAACACCAACAGAGATCTCGTGTGGCCTACTAGAGATCTCTCTAATCTCTGAGAGCTCTGTTTCGTGTTCTTATCCGCCCTCCCTGCAGTTGCGTGCACCACCAGTATTCTCCGGGCACGGCCAGCAAGCCCCAAAACCCTATTTGTATGGCAACTTGAGATCAGCCAGATCTCAAGGTCGAGATTGGGTGAGAAGTAGAAGAAGGGCACAACAGATAGTACTTTTGCTGGCTGAACGAGGAAGAAACATGGGTTTCCTACGCTCCACACGGGTTATGAAAGCTCTTCTTTACAATCTAGCTATACCACACCCATCATCATCTACGCACGGCCAAAAGGAAGGGGAAGAAGATGAAAAGGAGTGACGCTAGCGTTTGTGCACTAAATTAAAAAAAAAAATTTGCACGAAATCAACCCAGGCCTGTTTTGTGCATTAATTTATCTAAAATTAATTTCATACAATGTCGAATTAAAAAAATTTTCCATAAAATCCTCTATAATAAATTATCGAGAAGGCATCTATGTAGGCACCAATGAATGTAAACAATATATAGGCTACTAAAGACATCACCCTCTCTACAAGATGCCTTTGATTGTCTTCAGTTTTATATTATTTTTTTCTAACATAAGGTATTCTTTGCCAATCGAACTTTTGGCCTCTGGCCCAAGGGTTATCAAATTTTGACAAGTAAGGATTATTCCCTATGGGGTACATACATGAACGAACATATGATAGCCGGATAATGCAAAGGGCGAGAGTCGAACTTGAGAGCTTACTCGAAAGAGAATTGAAACCTTAAGGAATATAAATTTTGAGGAATTCTCAACATTGGTAGAATTAGTGAAGATACTTCTAATAAGTTGGATATTTCAAGTCTTATCTATGACCATAAGGTATTGGTTGATTACATCAAAAAAACGGTTTTGTGAATCCCGTCTAAAGGAATCCAGCTGCATCTCCAAATAGAGATTTGATCCACATTCCCAATGATTTATCTTACTCTACATTAATAAAATTAGTTGCTTCCATAAATCCCTTTCATGACAAAAAATTGCCCTTTTTTGAAATTGGCTTCCCAAAAGGTTTGTTTGGGCAATGTTGTACTTTTAAAATTTTAGAGCTCAGTTGATCTTCATTAGCAAGGTAACTGCAACAGTTTCTAGTCAAAAGGGCTAGATTATTGTCTTTGGTCCTCACTCTTAGTAACCTTGCTTGTCACCCTGCGACCCTTTTCACATGTGTGAGTTCTCTATCACACTTGTGTTGGGGTAAAAAATTAAATCATGTTGGCACCTTGGCCTGTTTGACATTATGGGGTGGGAACATTTTGTTTGCTCCCATATAATGAAAATTATTGAAAGACGTCCCTTTAGGTCCTAAAGTTGAAGTTTCACTCTTTCGTTTGTAGCCCAACAATAAAAAAGGAAAACAGTAATACTGACTCGAATAAAAGGGCCCCTTTCATTTGAGACACAGCCCATTTCATTCTTGAAACGGGAAAGGGAATACGAGAGAGGGTGAAGCAAGAGCTCCAGGTATAACTCTTTCTTGCCTTGCTCTTTATTTTTACTCCCTGCGTACTGAAAGTTCTATCACCTTCCTCCATCTCTTTCTCTCTTTCCACCCAACCTTTTCTTTCATTTCCCTGCACATACAGACCATTAATTTTGAAAACGTCATCGATACGAGTGAGAAATTGGCGATATTTTAGTGGTTTACGACAAAATATATCTGGTATATGTTGTTGATTATATCATGTTAATCTCATTTTTTCTGGTATTTCTAATTTATCATGTTGATAATGCAATGCTAAAGTTTAGCAAGAAAATGAGTATTTAGTATTTTCTACCATGTTGGTCAAATTAAACTTAAAAAAAAAAGGACTAACCCACATTTTTGTAGTTGTTTTTTGATCAAGTGGATGGATGAAGAGTCCTTAAATACTACTAGGATTCCACATTCCCTCTATTTTAGTAAAATATAATTTAGTCTACATCCAGTGCATCATGCTGTTATACTACTTGGATCTTTTATTACAACGGCAAGAAAGATTTTCAGCTTCTCAAGCTAATTCAGTTTCCATTCCCTACATTATACAGAACCAAAGTGAATTAGCTCTTTGCATACAAGTGTCTCTCTGTCTGCACATTAAGAATGATAGCATGGCAGATGCACTTGTATCATTTGTTGTACAAGAGTTGTGTGTCGTAGCCAAATATGAGGTGGGCTTGTTGGTTGGGGTCAAGAAAGGGGTCAAGAAGCTTTCCAGCACATTCACTGCCATTCAAGCTGTGCTAGAGGATGCCGAGAGGCAGCAAATGATGAAAAAGTCTGTTCGGGATTGGCTGGGGAAGCTCAAAGAAGTGGCGTAGGAGGTGGAAGACTTACTAGATGAGTGGAGATTAGATGCTTGCACATCACGTGGAGATGAAGATGATAGCGCTCTTGGTTAATTTTTCCTCGTCTGTGTTTCCGGCAAGTTGAATTGCACCATGATGCTGGACATAGGATTAGGGAAATAACAGAGAGCCTCGATGAAATTTCAATGGAAAAGAGTGCTTTAAGTTTTAATGAATTTAGTACCAGGGAAATTCAGTTAAGGCCTAAGATGGAAGAACAACAAACTGGGTCATTAATTGAAGAATCAGAGATTTTTGGCAGAGACTACAATAAAGAAAGTATAATCAATGAGTTGGTTAATGAAACTGGTCGAGGGCAGAAGCCAGTTTCCAATGTTTCGATAATTGGAATGGGTGGATTGGGCAAGACCACTCTTGCTCAGCTAGTCTGCAATGATGAGAGAGTGAAGAAACATTTTGAGAAGAGAATTTGGGTATGTGTGTCTGACGATTTTGATGTGAATAGGATTGCGATTAAAGTCATTCAATCCATGGATGAGTCTATATCTAGGAACCCAGACTTAGACACTTTGCAACATAGTCTTCATAAAGCTCTTGGCAAAATGCGGTTTTTACTTGTGTTGGATGATGTTTGGAACGAAAATGAAATACTAGGGGAAAACTTGAGGGCTCCTTTCAAAGGTGCTGCACGAGGAAGCAGAATTATAGTTACAACTTGTAATCAAAAAGTTGTAAAGGTAATGGAAACAACACACATTCACGACTTATGCATTTTATCTGATTCAGATTGTTGGAAACTGTTTACGTCGAGAGCATTCAAAGGAAGAGAGGAGGAACAGTGCATGGAGCTGACAGAGATAGGTAAGGAAATTGTAGATAGGTGTAAAGGTGTACCTCTTGCTCTGCTAGTGGTAGGAAGTCTTTTGCGCTGTAAATGAACAAAGTCAGATTGGAATTTGTCTTAGAAAGTGAAATATGGGAATGGAAACCACTTGAGGATGGAGAAATTTTACCAACTCTCTTGTTGAGCTATTATAGTTTGCCCCTCTATTTGAAACCATGTTTTTTTATTTTGCTCGGTGTTTCTGAAAAATCATAGGATAATAAAGGATGAATTAATGAAGTTGCGGATGGCTCATACTATTATTAAATCTGAGAGAGTACATATTGAAGACATTGGTGAAAGGTATTTTGATGATTTATTGGAGCGTTCATTGTTTCAAAATGCAGAGAAAAATGGTGATGGGAACATATTTCAGTGTAAGATGCATGATCTTGTTCATGACCTGGCAAAATTTGTCACAGCTAGTGACTACTGCATCATGGAGATTGAAGATTCAAAATTGTGTTCTGTTGGCAGTCTTCATCTATCATTACTTGTGAATTATGATGTGTCATCCATTCCATCTCCACTGTGCAATGAAGAACAATTGCGCACACTCATATTGTTTGGAGGGTCAATAATTGAGGCAGTCCCTGGAAATTTATTCAATCATTTGGGATTTCTTGGAGCTCTAGATTTAAGTAGAACTACCATTGAAAGATTTCCGAGTTCCATAGGGAAACTAAAACATCTAAGGTATCTCAGTTTGTGCCGGTCAAATATCATGGAGTTACCAAAATCTGTGACTGATCTCTATAATCTGCAAACACTAAGACTCAACAACTGCAGAAGACTTTGTATACTACCATTTGGTATGAACAAAATGGTGAAACTGCGACATCTAGAAATTGAATGGACTAACGATCTCCCATTTTTACCAAAAGGACTAAGGAGGCTAAGGACTAGGGAGGCTAAGTTCTCTTTGTACATTATCCAAGTTCCTAGTGGGGGATGAGAATGGAGAATGTAAGACTAGAGAACTGAAAAAGCTCAACCTTGTCAGAGGAAAACTAAAAGTACGAAACTTAGAAAGGGTAATGAATGGGATTGAGTCTATGGAAGCAGAATTGGATAAGAAGAGTGACCTTCGTGGTGTGTCTTTAGAATGTGAAGGTCGAAGAGATGAAGAGTGGGGAATGTTTGGAGATGATGAGATGGAACCAGTGGAGAGCGTGTTCAAAGGCCTTAGACCCCTTGGAGGAGACAAAGAGTGGGGAATGGTTGGAGATGATAAGATTGAAAGGATGGAGAGCGTGTTCGAAGGCCTTAGACCACCTCATTCAAACCTCTGAAAGTTGAGGATTCTAAACTATGTGGGTTCAAAGTTCCCTACTTGGTTGGAGGATCCGAAGTTTTCCAGTCTAGTTAAAGTTGTATTGAAGGATTGCTGTAAGTGTAGGCTATTGCCAGGTCTTGGAAAATTACATTCACTTAAATATCTGAAAATATGTGGAGTTGATGAAGTAAAAGTGGTGGGTGGTGAGTTTTATGGGAATGTTGATGATAGAGTGAAAGGAAGAGTGTTCCCAAGGCTGGAACACCTCTATTTCGACTCAATGCCAAATTGGGAGGAATGGAAATTGACAGAGGAATTTGGAGAGGTAAGGCCAGCTCTCAGTCTGTTATCAATTTCCAATTGCCACAGGCTTAAAGCATTGCCCAACTGTCTCCCCAATTCTTTAGGGAAAGTATTTATTGATAATTGTGATCAAGTTATTTGGGTGCCGGACCAGCCACTCCCACTCCTTGAAGATTTGTCTCTTGTTGGCGACCTAAGCAGGATACTCTCTATGACAATACCATTCCTCCCTGCCCTCAAGACTTTAGAGGTTATGAAATCTAACAATTCACTCTCTGATTATAGATGGGAACTACTTGAATCACTCCACACCATTAGCATCTACAATTGTCCTAGATTGGAACTGCCTGATGGCTTGGGGCAACTCAGAGCTCTCCAGACTCTAGACATATACTAGTATTCTCAATTGACATTTCTGCCCGACTGGCTGGGGCAGCTTGAAGTTCTCCACACTATAAGGGTTAACGAGTGCAATGGATTGGTATCGCTACTCCATGGCTTGGGCCAATTCAATGCGGGACAATTCAAGGCTCTCCGAAATCTTGAAATCTCCTACTGTAGTGAACAGTGGTCTCTATCTGATGGGTTGGTACAACTTGAAGCACTACAAACCATTGATATTCATTATTGCCCTGAATTGATTTATCTGTTTGGTGGCTTTGAACAACTTACATCGCTTCGTAGCCTCAAAATCTGTTTCTGTCCTGAGTTGAGGGATTTACCAAAATTACAACACCTCATTTCACTTAAAGAGTTAAAGATTATCGAGTGTCCACTTGTTATGGAGCTGCTCGAGAAAGGAGAGGACTGCTACGACATGTCCCACATCCCATGCATTGAGATTGATGGCCAAAAGTTTAATTAAGGTATGGATTATGAGTGGTTTCTTGAAAAATAGGAACTTTTATCCCTGCATTTACACACACACACACACGCGCACACACACACACACTTTGCAGTGTCATGTTTCTCATATAGCATTCTGTGTTGCTAATGGTCAAGTAGGAGCAGAAGAAATTGATATACCAACAGTAGCTTCAAGCCTTCAAAATTTCTTCAATACTAGTAGTCCGACTCAGTTGTCTTAGCTGCCTTTGTTTCCTTCTCTTTTTCTTTAGATTATCAAATCTCAAATGGACATATATCAAGCTGAAAATTTGTAATTTATTACTGTCCTAATCACCTGGGTTGGAATTTGTTTAATTATTCATGAGGTGGTCACTTATTAGGTAGTTTTGTGTGTTGTACAAGCATGTCATGTAATAGTTGACATGCACAAATTCCATGTGGTAAATGAAGGGCATATTTTTTTAACATTTGTAATTTAATTTCTTCTTGATCACCTATTTATAACTTATTCACTAAGAAGCATGGACACGGACACGAGATACGGATACGACACGACACGGACACGCCGACACAGCATTTCTCAAAAAAGTAGGACACGGACACGTTGGGGACACGTTAATAATATATATTAATTTATATATATAATCATCTACTAAAAAAATAATATCATTTTAACTTTTTTAATCAATTTAGCAATCAAAAAATAAAAATTCAAGTACCAACTAACAAACATATCAAATTATCAAATATCAATATAGCACTAAAACATAATTTATAATCATTAAACATGAAATATCCATAGTTCCATAAAATCCATATAAAGAAAAGGGTGGATCATCTCTTTTCCCTCCCTAAAAAAAAATACAAAAAGCAAAAAAAAAGCTAATCTTGAGGCCTATTCATTTATTTGTCTTTTGCTTGTGATATGATTGATATTTACAATCATATATTTTTCCATGGTATAAAATTGTTATATATTAAGTTTATAAGTTTTAATAACCATATGTTAACAAAATGTCCAAGAGATATGAGCCACATGTTTATTTTTTAGTCATAGACACGGGCTAGGAATTGTGGGACACGTTGCAAAAAGAGTGTCAAACAAGTGTCCGAAATTAAAATTTTTAATTCTTAATTATGGACACGGCTAAATAGTATCGGACACGTGTCCGAGAGTGTCCGATGAGTGTCGGTGTCCGACACGTGTCCGACACGGACACGTCACTTTCTTAGAAGTGTCCGTGCTTCTTAGCTTATTCAATTGCTCATCAAGTGGTCACTCATCAGACAATTATGTATTTTACAGGCATGATGGTGACACGCACACGTCCCGTGTGGTAAATAATGAAAGTTCCATCTCCACTTGAATACATGCATGTTTTGCCTTCTATTTTACAATTTATTCAATTGATATGATTGGCCCCATTTGTGGTCGGGTATGGCTCAGAAAAATCTCATCCGAGCCCATCTCACAGGAATGAAATTGGACAGGTGAGTCCATCAAAAGCACTGTCACAAATATTATGATAATATCATGATATATATAATATACCTGAAGCAAGATTTTACTATTTTTTCATGATAGTTTTAATATATAGAAAAAAGGGAAATGTGTGTGTGTGTGTGTGTGTGTGTGTGTGAGAGAGAGAGAGAGAGGCTGAAACATATCTGAGCCCATTAATTATAGGCTCACGGCTTATAATTATTCCATTTAGACTAGATTACTCTTTAGACAAATTCAATCCTTCTTCCATTTAGACTAGATTACTCTTTAGACAAATTCAATCCTTCTTCTACCTGATATAGCCTATGAGGACACTCCAAGCTCAGTTTAAACTGCAGCTGAACTATCGAGTAGAAAGACCAACACATTTGGGAGCATTATGGATTTATGGGTCTGGAATTACCCAAGTCCAACTAGTTTACTTCTCAGCTTTCCGACCAAAAGCCAACTCATGATGGGATGGGGTTGGAAGTTGGATCAAGGGCAACTTGGTAGTTAAGAAATTAAGCTCTAATTTTAGTATTTTTACTTAACTATAACCATTTCTCAGTACTAAGAGAATACAGTTGTGCAGTGGTTAAAGGAATTCTCCTTTTAGAAGAGAAGTTTTAAATAAAAAGCATCATACACCCAAAATGGTATACTCTTAGACTTAGGAGTGCCAATGTGTGAGTTTGGCAAGCTGTGCCCATTTGCTTGATGGGCCACTAGTTTAGGGCCGTACCCCATGAACAAATTATTAGACCAAACCCCAAAATTTATTTATTTATGGCAGGACTAGGACTTCATAAAATTGTCATTATACTCAATGCACAATAACTTCCTAATGTCTTTATTGAATCAGTACTTCTGGGCAACTGAACCTTTTCAATGTCATGTGCTGTGCCTGAACATATGAGCTTTCAGGTTGGAATTAATGAAGAAGATTAGCATCAGGAAAGCAACTCTGCTGTAAAAAATCTCACAAGATCAATTCAACTTCTACTCTGCAATATTTAGCTACCATGGTTTTGATCGGATATTCTGTTTATGCTAATAATATTGAGAAAGTGGATGAACTAATCCAATGAAGACCCATTTCACTAGCAAAATCCCTGATGAAATTCACAGTCAGGGATTTTTATAGTCACTCAAAGGCTAATTGAGAGAATTCCAAAAGCATGTTTCGGTTGTGAAGCCAAACTTTAGCATTTTGCACTCTCTCCTGGCAGGGTGGATATCACCTTGTGCTTATAAAAGGACAAAGTGGTTCAACATCATAGTCTTCATGGGCAATATCAAAGCTTCAACATCGTATTTCCAGTGAGTAGGTTGAATGCTCTTGGGCAACAGTCTAGAATAGTGAGTAGCAACTTAGGTCAAGGTTGAAGGAACTAAATTGATCTAGAATAATTTAGCAAAAAAACCTTTCAATTCATGCAATTACATGTCCAAAATGCCCCAATCTAATCATTTGTTTATAAGAAATTAAGGATCAAAATCCTTTTTCTTTGTAACACAACACAGTGCACTATAAAACCTCATGTCTTTTATCATTATTTTTTTAATCAATTTATGCTCATTGATTTCCCTTTTGTTGTATTATTTTTCTTTTGCACTGACAAAGTTTGGTACGTTTCTATACTTAATACATTTTTTAATCCATTTCTCTGCTTCAATTTATTGAAATATGTATTACTTTTAGTAATAAACTTTTCTATTTCTTATAATTTGAGATTTCAATAAGCTATGGATTATGAATGGTTTCATACTCTCTCTCTCTCTCGCTCTCTCTCTCTCTCTCTCTCTCATTCTTCTTGCTGCATTCTGAATTGCTTATGGTCGGGTAGGAGCATAAGAAATGGAGATATGAACAACTTCAAGCCTTGGAAGTTTATCTTGAAATAGTTGTTCTTGAATCGGCTCTCTTACCAGCATGATTGCTTTTATTATCTTCTATTTCTGGATTCTCAAATTTCAAATGCTCATGAATTGTCGATCATTTGTAATCTACTTTTGCCTTAGTGTTGTGATTAATATCTTGTATTTTGTGGTCTGTGGCTGCTAGCTCAGCTGGTTAGAGATAATGTTGTATCAGTATCTGTGAGATTGTGCTCATGTGCTGTGAAGTAATTGAGCTAATGTGTAATTTTTAGGATTATGTTGACAATTTCTACCAAATATAAGAATTCTTATTTGAGGACTATGAATCTATGATACTTGAATAAATTTGTATCTTAATTTCAAGCACTTATCATCACGTGGACTTAGCATACTGTTGAACCACTTACATTTGTTGGAATTCTCTTGTTTTCTTTCTTTGCTTGTTGCACTTCATTCACAACATTTTTCCAAAGACAAACTCCAGGTTTGAGAATACCTTGATATTTTTGTGAGACTTTGATTTTCCAAAAATGATATTTGTAACAAGGATCTAAATTCTAAAGAGGCAGGCATATTTACTGTTTGGCCTGTGCTTCAAATTGGTCTGACAATCAGAAACTTAAACAAGACATTTACTCCTGTTGAAGTTCATATATAACCCCTTATCTTGGCCTGTTTATTAAGGAGTTTGGTTTGTTTATTTAGATCATTATAGCAAGTTAAGGTATAACAGTTGTTATTGAGTGAGATTGTCCTTTCCTTGACATGAAGTAAAATGGTCCTCCATGACCATGAATGATCCTTTATGCAAACTTGTGTTGATAGGCATTGTCTATTCACTAAGGACTGCCTGTATTGATTAAGAAATATTAGTGAGGCTGAGGCTGTATTTCTTAACATACAATGATTTAGAGATATATATATATATATATATATATTATCAAGGTGGCATCTATTATGGTACATTTATGTGTTTTCTAACCTGATTTCTACAGGAAGAGAGGGAAAGGGGTTATTGGTGAGTGTACTAAAAAGGCCACAACATGGTTAAACTGCAGAGCAAATGGTTTCTAAAAGAAACAGATTGTTAAGTGGACGCTCTGTTTTCTACAGAAAAATAGATCTACATGCTTTAACTTTAGACTTTTTTTAGAGGGCCTGTTTCGTTACTTGAATTCATGTGACTCGGAGAATTTTGAAATTCTCCGACATGGTGGAATTCTTGAATCCTCCCTTCTAATTGAGCATTTAGAAATTCAGCCAAAAAGCAAAAGGGCTGGAATTCTAGAAATTCAAAAGGTCATTTGAGACCACTTGGGCCTATTTGGTTAGAAGAATTCTGAGAATTCTTGTTTGGTAGAATTGTGAAAATTCCAAATACTACCCCACAAAGTAGAATTTCAAATGCTATGCTCAACCCCCCTCTAGCATTAGAAAGTGCCTTTTCATGTGCACTGAAACTCTGAATTTTTGTGTCAAGAGAGCATTAGGAATGCTCAAAGGACAAAAGTTGAAAGCTTGTAAGAAATTTCGATCAAACCTAATTCTCCTACATAAACATGGCATTTACAAATGCTAGGGGACAAGATGTCACATCATGTCCAAAAAACACAAGAAGGCAAATTCTTGTTGAAAATTCTAGTAAAGAGTCAAAAGTTCAAGCATGAATATCAAAGCCTTAGCCTCCTTTTCTGCAGCAACTATGAATGTGATTAACATACTTTTATGCATATTATTAATCTCATTTTTATTAAACAATCAATTTTATGATGGCATCAACTCTTGTGTGGGTGAAATTTAAGGATATGGCTGGACCAGCATTCATTTTGATTGGATTGACTTCTCAATAGGTGGGATCCATTGTGGAGTTCCACTCCTACGCAGGATTCTTGTGTGTCGGTCTCAAAGGATTCAAATTCTAGACTCATTCTATCACTCATGATCACATGAATTGTGAGGCCCCGCCTATTTATTTTCTATATATATATGTTATTTTATTTTCTTAGTGGTGTTTAGGCTTGGATTAGAAGATTAGAGGTCCTTGGTAGTATTTTGATCATTCCAACCCCAACCCACTTAAAATACTTAAAAGACCCATTTAAATACGTCAAAATTTTTCTTCGTTGAAACCATGCCAGAAGTATACTCATTGCGGAGCTTATTTTATTTCACGAACGATGGCGCTTACGGTGACTCAATCCGACCTTTGGTTCACAAGTTATGGCCAAAAGAATTTTTAGCCCAACTATTAAATAAGAGGCAAATTTGTAAATATCTCAAAAACCCCATTTCTCTTAATTCCCTCACTTGTTTCCCTCTCCCAGGTGAGACTCTCTCTCTCTTTTATTTTATTCCTTTTATTCCCCCCTTTTTCCTTTCTTATTTATTCCCCTATTTCTTCATCTTTCTTTACCCTCATCTGTATTCCTCTCAACAGAGACATTCCAGACTCATCTCCTCTCTACTCTCGATCTTTGTCCCCCCTCACCAAATAGGCAGCCACCATCAACGATCCGGACTCCACTTTTTCTGACGACCACGGCCACCACACTGTCATCCTTCCTTTCCTCTCCATTTCTCTTTACTTTTCTATTTTCCCCCTTTCCCCATTTTCTTCCTCCCTGTTGTTGCCGCCGGAATCCGTGCAGACCACCGTCGCCGGAGATTTCTCTTCTACCTTCATCTTCCTCCTCAAGCCTCCATCTTATGAAGGAACCCATTCTCTAAAGTTTTCTCTAAGCCAAACAAGCCTTGGGTTAGATTTTCCTCCCTCATTAGATAGGTCATTGTAGTTTTGATTTAATATAGATTTTGACATGTTCATTAGTTTCTCCTCGCTACATTGTAGGTTTGATTTGAGTGGGTATAGATTTGTGCGATTTGGACCTTGATTGGGTTTATTAGTGGGCTTTTCATTTTTTCATCAAAAGCAAATAGCATGTTTATAACTTCATATATGTAATTACCATGATTGTATTCTACATGTTGATGGATTGTTTAGAAAGAAACTCATCTCTAACTAAGCTTACGTCATACTTAGATGTATAGGTGGAAATCCGCTTTAATGGCCCTAAATGTATTAATGATAAGCAATTGCATACCAGTGTCTCTATTGATGAATGGTTTATGATGAATGAAGTGGAGAGTGGATAATGATGATTGTGTTATATTGGAAATGAAGGGGTATGATTGATGGGGACCTATAGGAGGTGAAGGCATGATTGATCATGCTTAGATACTTGTATGCAAGTTGGTAAAAGGATGGGAATTTAAGAAAGTATGAGAATATAATCCTCCATTCGGAGAAGAATTCCCAGATCGCTGCTAAGCGCACTTTACAATAAAACTAAGTAATTAGGAATAAAATGGATATTCTAAACTCAGACCTTAGACACCACTTGAATTATATCTAACCCCGACAATAGACCATAAAACATGCCCACATGGATTCAGGGTGTGAGCTTTACCTTTTACCCACTTGTTGTAGCATAGTACAGTATAGAGAAGGAAATGCGTACTAATAGATGGATGTTTAGATCTGGATAGAGCCCAACCATTATAACACCCAACGCGTACAACCCCTACAGGTTTGGAATGTTCATCATATGATAACTCAAAGTCTTCTATATCTCGAAATGTACAAATTAGCCTAGGTTTGACTACTTTTATCATACGTTCTATTGATGGATGAAATGATATCGATCTTACATTGCTATTGTATTCTTACCCTTTTTCTCATAGATGTTTATAAGATGTTAGTGTTCTTTCTCTCAATTATTTAAATGCATAAATGGTAATTTGACCTAGGGTACACTTAGAAATGACCGGAGAATATGAAATGGAGATGAAAGTAATGTCTGTGGCTGGGACAACTATTCAATAGCTGTGTGTACATGAGAAATGATAGCATGGATGGAAATATGATGGCATAAATGAATACCATAATTATTGCATATGAGATCTTATACACGGATATTCTTGCTCACGCAAGGAGCCGAGCGAGATATAGACCTTGCATTATTAATTCAGTTCTAATGGCACTTACATCCACTCAGTTGATAGCTTAGCCTTGGGAGGCCAACCCTTGGTAGGAGCATACTTTATAGGCCACATGGTTGGCTGATCCAACGGGATTGTTTTTATATAGCTGGATGCGCGATCCAGTGGATACTAAGGTATCAAACTTATACCGTGGATTCGGAATTTCTTTCTAAAAGTCTTATGGGATGGATATAGCTGGTTTATCATATCATGCAATAGACGTTTAGATGTGCCTCTTGTTTAGGTGATGGATGATATAGATGTTACTTAATTCAGTTGATTCTTATTTATCAATTCATGATAGTATTGCCTTTGATATTGTTAACATTGACTTCATTAATTATATCGTTTCCCTTATTCTATCTTGAAATATATATGATGTTATTTACATGCCGCGTTTGCCAAGTCCTACGTGACTTGACCATATTTGCTTTGGGTGTGTAGACTGTGAGCCAGCTACCCTTACTTCGGAGGGAGAGGTGTTGGAGAAGGCCCTTGAGGTACCTCGACTAGACCAGTTTATGTGGACAGCAGTTAGTGAAGAAGTTTAGTTGAGCACTCGGAGATCATCGTCATCAATTGAGAGGTTGTTCTTCTGGATGATTTTCTTCTAGTTTTTATTAGTTGAGCAGTTTTGAGAAGTTTTATAATAAATTGTAGTAATTTTGGGATTACTTAAACTTTGTAAATAAGACTTATACTTCCAGTACTTTGTTGATTTGACCAATGTGACAAATACCATTTACTATAAGGGTCATAAATAATCAATTGCTTTTGCAGTTGTGCAAATGTTTCACTTATCCTCTTATAAAGATTGAATGTATGGAAAAGTTTTAGATTGGCCCTCAGTACAGATTAAAGATCCTATTTGTATCATGCCCTAAGTTCGGATTTCCGCCTTATTCGGATAGCCCGGATTTGGGAGCGTTACATGAATTCTAGGTAGTGAATAAGGTATTCGAGAATATGAGGATGTTTCTATGGATAGGACTCTGCTCTCACCATGCCCCCATGTATCAATTCCCACGCTGACAGGCTAAGTAAAGAAAAAAGAAACAAAGACAAAAAGAAAAGGAAAGATCTTGCTGTATATGATTTGGAAGGCATATTTTTCTTTGGATGGCATATTTTTCTTTGGTTAGGACACAGTCACAGCATCAGATAGGGCTGGAACTAAAGAAATGGATAAAGGGAAAATTTGCCCCTCTTTTACTAAGGCAAGCATTTCATCCCTGAGCAAATAATGTTTTCAGTATTTGGAATTCACGGTTTTCATTATTATTATTTTTATGATCCAAGGTATTACTCGTTAGCACATCCTTTTTATATGGGATGGAATAAAGTATGAAAAAAATGGATGCAGAGAAAATTGGCATAAGTTGAACGTTCGAAGTGTTGTTTTCTCCACCCTTTTGCATCCAACTGTCCAGTAGGACTTCTCACAATAAGTGATGGTTTATAGAAGCAGTTTCGAAATGAAGGTCTAAATCTAAAGTATGACCATCACATTTCTTAGATTTGATTCATGGTAGTGGTGGGTGGGTGAACCTTTTCAGATCTTCACCTTGCATTCAAAAGAAACTAAAAAGGCATTGCTTAAAAAAAGATTACAAGAACTGAGTCCCAATTAAGCCAATGAACTCAGTCCCAAAAATTACATTAATGGGATCCCGATTGTTCGACAATTTCACACATCTGTAAACGGGACTGTCAGATTGGCTTGCACATCTCCATATCCAGCGATTTTAACACAGCATCCTAGACAAACCCATGTGACAAAATACATACGAGATTCAGCTTGCATAGTGGTTGCATATGCCTAGTATCATGCTTCAATTCATGTTTTCCATCTCGAATCAAGCCATCAACAATATTGCTTGGAGATTGCTTCCAATTTGCCTCCAACAATCAACATGCCATCCAATGACAAGTATATAACTGCTCCCACTACTTTGACCTAAGGACATGTATCGCATACCGAGGATAAACCAATTTTACATATCGCATCGTGAAATTTTCTTGTTAAGATTATTTGTTAACTTTTATCCTCATGATTTGTGCAGCACCAAATCCAAAGATTACATGTAAAGCTTTTCCTACTCTTCGTTGTGTAGGACTGTGGCCTTTACATCCACCAGGTGCAGTTTCAGATCCTCACTACCAACCATTGCCCTTACGATTTATATGGACAAAATTTTATTTCCAGGGAGATTATCTCCACATAACCAAATCGTTCCATTTCTAAATCGTTGTTCCACCAATTGTGCCTAATTACCAATCTTTCATTGTTGTTTTGTTGCCAAGAACCCCATCGCACTTCGATCTTGAGATGGATCGAATAATTTTCATGCCCGGTTCTCATTACAATTAATCACCATGTTTCATAAATTAACAACGAATGATAGATTAAGATATTGCACAATTTCTACCAGATTGCTACACCAATCACCTGACCACATTGAATGTCATTAATCCTACAGGACTCCCAATAATCTGGGTTGTTCTTTGTAAAGTGGGCCCTGGCCAGGACTTATAATTACAACACTGCCAACGTTGAAACTCCCGCTTTCCATAACACCCCTCATCCTTAAGAGTTGTTGTGGTGCATCTCTAGGATTTGTAGGAGATCCACAAGGAAACACACATTTCGACCCCTCGTTATTATATGATATTCGTGATTGACCACATGATATCTTTTTAGATGATTCAATTTTTCCAACAAAAGAACAACTTTCTTCGTTTTTAATTGCAGTTGGTATTATACTTGTGGCCCACAATGGTTTGTGTACACACACATCCCCTTAATGTCATGGGTCAAATTTTAGGTTTGGCACCCAGATCATAGTTCATAAATGGGTCATTGAGCACAATTTGGAGTCATCTGATTCGATAGACATCATGCTATCAAATAATATCCCCCCTTATAGCATACAGCAGAAGATTTGTGTGGTTGACGTGGATCTGACATATCCAATAACGATGAATTTAAAATTTTCTAACCACACCATTTTTCTAGCTGGAGGGCGTATAGAATCAAATACACATGATAATCCTCCCCATGCACAATATTCTTTAAGTCGCTTTATGCTCCCTACTTAACGGATCTCATTCGTTAACTTTCTAGCCTTATTGGTTCATATTTTAGTAGCATACCACTCAAAACATTTTTACAATGCCTTAAGCTTATATGAAACTAGATAAATTTAAATGTATCTGCTAAAGTCACCAATTGGAGTAACACATCACTCCCACCCATTTAAATTTGGACATAAAAATAGTCAGCATATTCCAAAGTGTATGATATCACACAACTCTACACTTTTAGCTATTATTCAAAAAAGGTTACCCAGCCGTTTTCACTTAGACATGGTTTACATATACCATGGTCTGGTAAAAGTATCATCACAACCGGTCTATTTATTCTATCTTTGTTGATGTGTTCTATTTTCATTGACATAGGTGTGCCAAACCACACATCCAACACATACAAAATAATTAAAAGCTAGAAGATTTATACATTATATGCTCGACCAAGCAAGTACATGCCATCTCTAAAATTTATGAAAACGCAACAATCTCCCATGCATGCAAATCACAACTATATTGCCTCATAATAGGTTTTCTTAAGTTGTTCTATTATCAGTTGATCCATGGAACTAACTCATCTTAGAGTGGGAATTATTTAAGCATCTGTCAAATATAAGGTTTTTCAAAGTCTAATGGAACCAGACTCGTGTCATTTACGAAACACATCGCAATTTGTTCCATATTTTTAGAGCTCACAATTTTATGAATTAAAAAACTTCAATTCATATCCTGGAGGCTACATGGAAAACCACAAATCTATCCACCAGTTCCATTATTTCTCGCCTATCAGATGCACCGTTATATGAATAAAACCTTTGTATCCTGATTAACGAGGTTGTCTTTCTGGTTACAGTCTCTTGTCCTTCTGACTTAAAATTTTATGGTTCTTTGCCCCAAACTTCGTTTAAAAAAAAATTAAAAATTCAAGAGGCTTCGGACTTAAGAAACATAGCCCCGCTGAAGTGGAAGACCTTGACAAGAGGCATGGAATATGGAACACATCAATCAATTAGTATTCCCCACCGTGGTCAACACATTTATAAGCAACCCCATCAACCCATCAGTTAATCAAGGATCCATTAGGCAATTAATAGTACATGCATGCATCATAGATTATTTTCTACATAGATCTAGTGGTTTTTACTAAAAAAAATTTCCACTAACCAGAGCACTTGTCTCTTGTGCCGTTGGATTGTGCACATATTATTATGATCAAATCCTACTCCCCTTGATCTACACATTATAAATTTAGTGGATCAATTACTGTAACCCCACTGCACATAGTAACCTCAAGTTACCATTAGATTGTGCTGCAGTGGTCATAAGGTTTTATCAAAAAAAAAAAAAAAAACATGTTGAACCTCACCACAACAAATCAACGCAGAAACCCAATAATGCGGCACCCATTTGATATCTTCGCATGGACAAGTTTTTCCCATTATAAGATATCCCTCTTGGCAAGATTATGTAGTGTAGATTTTATATAACGCATATCCAACATTAAATAACAAGAAAGTCTAGATATCAATAACTGTATTAGCTAATAAAGAAATCCCGACCATTGAATTGTTAATCTTCCACTGCCTCTATATAGATTTCATCACCAAGAGTCCGTTAGTGCAAACAGATCGCCCATCGGAGCCCAGATGACTTTTATATTACCCAACGAAGACCATTGAAGGAGAAGGACCATGTATTGCTGATCTGATGCTTTTACTGCATGGTGCTCGTAACCATGAATCTACTAAATTAAATCGTGCATCGATCGGAGTCCGGATGCGGTAGATGTCGGTGAAAATTTCTGGCTTGAACTTAGACTTGGAGGGGCCTGAAAGCATCACCATCTATGTCAGCAGCACGTCAAGCCTACGTAAGCCGCTCTGTATGTATCTACATATCTCCCCCTTTTTCTTCATAATTAATAAACATAAGGATTAGTATGCAACATATCTATCAACTTTGCTTTAATAGCTCCCCCTTAATTGTGGCTTCTCCTAAATGTCATCTTCTTTTCAGCACTTCGTATGGGAGCTTAATCTTGCTCATCAAGGGCCAGTAGATTTTGACCCACACTCGCGTATTTTGAGCATTCCATACATTGTGAACCAATTTAGGAGACAAGTCAGATTTCTTAACTCACATGACTCTGGTCTTGACCTTCGGTGGAGACTAGAGACAAAATCTTCTTTTCATTGCCTATTTTTTGGTAAACCATTCAACTTGTTGCAGTGGAGTTGAATACCGAAATGGTGATAGTGGGTGTGAATGCAAGATGTAACATATTCTTCATTGAATAACTCCCAACATGATTAACTCGTGCAATATGCGGAGTAATGGACGCGCATTAAAAAGGAAAACAATACTTTTAAAAAAGAGAGTTTTACCTTTAGTTTTCGAATTTGATGCAACATGATCATAACCAGGGCCTTTTTTGTCACCTAGCAACTTTTGACTGCGCAACATGTGTTTGAGTTTCTTTAAGGCAGTATTCATCTTGTCTAGCGATGCCTTGGTGGCAGTCAACTTTGACATGATCATATTGTTTTTACAAATCAAATCAGTTTTCTCAGCCTAATATGTTTGCAACTTTGTCTTCAAGGTATCTATCTGTTGTTCGAGTTTCTCGAAGTCATCATATAATGAATCATATTTTTTACTTACATTAGTCAATGTATCAACCAAGAGACATACCTTAGCAAATGTCTTTTCCAATTCTTCCTTGAGATAGGAAATTTGATCTTCTGTAGCTTTCCACTTGACTGTTATCTTCTTGTTAAACTTGATCAGCTTTATATAATCTTAAAACACAGATTGGTATTTTTCCTCCTAATCTAGTTTAGTATCGAACACGTTATCATTATTATCATCAGAATCATTGTCAGTTGAACCCTATAAAGATCTAGCCATGAAAGCTACAAATTTGGAATTGGTAGTGTTAGGAACAGCAGTTTCAATATCTTTATCATCCAAACCATCATCCCAATTTGCATTGAGAACTTTACTATATCTCTTTAACTTTCAATTTTGCACACTGAGAAGCAATATGCTCAAATCCTTTGCATTGAAAGCATTGAATAAATTTAAAGTTTTTCTTTATATACTTCTTTTTAGATTTGTGAATAACCAAGATAGATTTTTTTTATCTTTCAGAATTGATGGCTTGGTGTTGGATGTGTCTTCTTAATTGAAATCCATTCTAGAAATCTTAATAGATATACACATTAAATTTGTGCAACTCGCTCTGTTACTAATTGAAAATTCATCTGATTTCTAGATTACAGTTCGATTTATATATGCAACGGAAGAATAAATGAAACCAAGTGCTATGAATGAACAGTTGTAAGAAATACTCACAATCCCTCTCCCGTCTACACAACCTAAGGAGTGTAGTTTCTTGCCAACTCTGCATCGCTTACTGTTTACTCCGCTTTAATCCCCCACCTTGACTCGGCAAGGTGCACGATCTTTTATTAAAGAAGATAACCTTCTACAAAGATGTAAAAGTTACAGCCTGTAGAACTCAACTCAACAAAATCTCTCTCTAATGGATGCTCTAGAAAAAAAGTGTGATCTCTAATGGGTATTCTCAACTCAGAATAAGAGATCTGATATTTTAGTGTTGAGAGAGAACCATTATTTATAATCCACAACTCGTGTCTCATAGGTATGGTTTGTGTAAAATACAAAATAGACTTGGCACAAAAAGGAAATAATTCTGAATAAGGTCGTGGGTTTTTCTTTGTCATCCGCTCAAGCTCCAGTGCGCATTCGCTCAAGCGCGTGAATAAAACATCTAGTTATTTTAATTAAGCGTAACTTCTGTCAAATTGGCTTGAGTACATAAAGCAATAACTTGAGCTTAATAATTTGGATTCACCCGCTTGAGCACATGTGAGCATCTGCCCGGGCACGTCACTCTATTTCTTATCCGGAATTTCTTCAAACAGCTCTTCAAGTGGCAAACCCAATCTATTTAAATATATATATATATAAAATTACAACTAAATAAACCTATAATTTTGTCCAATTCCTAAATTATCGAAACACTCCTAATCCTCACATCCCCCGTTATATTCTTCAATTATTTGGTGGTAAGTTTTGCGCCAGTTCGAATGTCCAACAAAGAACCGTGACCTAAAGCTACTTTAAATGCACAGACAATTCAATGGTAAAAAATTATTGCACGAAATGGTGTGACCTAAAGCTTCTTCAAATGCACAAACAATCCAATAGGAATGTTTGTTAGCTTTTTGGAGAGGGGATAACCATTACCATAGATAAAAACAGGAAGCATTAGTTACCGGGTGTTCTCCTGCTTTCCCTCCTCACCTGCTTCCACCTGCCTCGTCCCTTCAGCTGCTTCAACAGTTTCTGATCCATGTGTCCTCACGTTTCACTTAGATGCCATGTCGAGGGTTCCAGTGGGAACATGAGTCATCCTTTCTTCTCTCTTCATTCTTTCTGTCTTGTCGACTCTTCCTTCGAAATGGGTGTGCTTGAAAAGAACGGCAAGGTAAGGAAATGATTGAGAACATCATCCGAGGCCTCTCAAGTCCCAATGGAAAATGGATAGAGAGCTTCGACTAGGTTGATTTTGAGGGTGGAAATGGAGAATCCGAATGAGGGTATGGGATTTAATGGAGTCTGAGAACATCGCCCAATCACCAAATAAGTAATTTCGTTGTGCTGCTTCTACCGCCAACATGGTTTCAATCTATCTCTTTCTCATAACTGTTCTTTCTTTGAAAGGTAAATTATTCTCATACCTGTGCTTTTCCTTTCCAATATCGTCGTCGTCTTCTTGTTATTACTGTTTAGTGGGTGATGGGAGATGGGGTCTTTTTCTGTTTGCGCAAAATTTGTGTTCTTCCCTTTCAATGTCTCTTGCGACTCCTCTGTGACAAGTTGGTGATTTGGGCGCGTGGGTTTCTTATTTGTTTATTTTGGGCTCGTGAAGTTAAGTGGATTGGAAGCGTTTCGGTCTGAGAATACGTGAAGGTTAATCCGGATTCGCCCCATAAACAAGTTCACTTTTTGACACTTTCAGGTTTGTTATTTTGTCATTTTAACTCATGACCACCACTTGTTTCATGGATTTCCATGGTTACATAGTGATTAGGAATGTAGTTGTATGTGAAAAGGGATCAAGTCGTGGGTTGTGGGATTTTATCTTCAATTTGTTTCTGCTATAAAATTTATTATAATGGCATGATGATAGCCTCTTTTGACTGATTTAACCAATCACCTGTGAAATTACTGTCTTAAGGTAATCATTTTCGTTGATGATCACTTATTTTGTGGTCTCTTTCTCTGAGAAAAAATTGGGCAAGCATAAATCGGCTGTCTACTTAGCAAGAAGTATAGTGTTGTATGTATTCTATTCTTGCCTTGTTGAATAGGCTTGTAAAAGTAAATGATTTTGTTCGATTAATGTCCTGTGTTAGCCTGGGAGTTACTTTTTCGGTCTCGGAGTGTTTTGGTAATTGTATTGAGTTTCTTAAAGCATACAAAAGAGGAAGTTATATATTCTGATTTTGAACTTGTAAAACCTAACTCTGAAATGAGATTGAGAATTTCTCTATCCATAAATGTAGGCACGTCACCATACCATGTAAATCTCTCATGTGATTTCCTATCTATATTGGCTTGTGTGGTTTGTAAAAGAGAGCAAAGAGTAGATTAGAGACGGGACAAGATTTAAGCTTTCAAATGAAGACTAGGGTATAGAGAAATTTTTAAGTTGCACATTTCTTCTCTTTTATATAAAGGTATAGATATTGAATGAGTGATTCTTTATCCTGTTCTTATTCTTGTATAAATTGAGCCTTCTCTTAGTAACTAGTCCGTGTTACCTTTCGAAAAAAAAAAAATGTTTTTGTCTAGTTGACCAATTCTGTTGATGAAAATTACTTGATGATGATGTTACTTTTGGACTTTGTTGGGCTTCAGGGCATCTATTTCGATATTAAGATGTGATATATTGGCATCAATTTGTTTGGTTTTTGAAATTTTAAAGTGGAGAAGACTTAGGTCTTGTCTGCATTATTATGGGTATAGCTCTAAGTCATATATTTTCTTTTGTCACCACATTTTGGGAGGAATTCATGTTGGATGCATTTGGACATTGAGAAAGCAGGTTTCTGAGCTTCAGATTGGGAATACTGAAGATTCATTTGTAGGTTTGCTATGAATTCCTATTACAAGTAGCGTTCTGTTCATTTTTTGTTGTTGTTGTTGTTGTTGTTGTTGTTGTTATTATTATTATTATGGTTTTCTCCAACTATTGGTAGCAAGTTTGTTTTTCCCCCCTACTGAGCCTAAAGAGGTTTAATCCCTTATAAGTGGTTTCCATTGTAGAAGCCATGTAGGTATGTCTCAATGATGGATATACAGATTTCTATTAGCTTGCTTGGCAAGAGTATCAGTGGAATCAAATATGGGCTTTGTTAGGGTAGTATATATCGCATTAATAACTATCGCATTTCTGTTTCTCCCACTTATGCTTGACAAGGCCTAATTGTATTAGCCCTATTATTTTTTTTCTTCAATGTTGGTTACTGCTTTTCAATGTTTGTTTTCTTCTTATGAGAGAGAAGTCATATAAGCAAGATCTATTTGAGTTTGTATTATTTGGATTTCTTTCACCGGCCTATGTGCTACATTAATCCCCAATGGCAGACACACTTCTACTTTTATGGAAACAAAGCAATGCTGGATTCATAGCAGACATGCTTGGATTTTGGAAGAAGTCTTTGATCATATCATCATGCGAATGAAGATTAGGAAAAAGGAGATACTCAGTTTTCGGATTTTAGCGCAAGGTGAGTGTCTGTAATTGCATGAGATTTAATTTCTGAAATTTGTGATGGTGTTATCTCTGGTGATTTCTCTAGAATGAATTTTCTTCTCTTTTATTCCTAATAGTTGAGGCACTTTGACATCTCAATTGCAGCTCCTACCAGTTTCTGTTGTCAATTAAATGGATTCAGCTCTTACCAGTTCAGGCACTTCCTGTTCGTAGTCTAGACACGGTTGTATCCTCTATTGATGGCATGTCCTATGATCATGAAATGTGACATGATGGCTTTACAATTCATCTTCAGTAATAATTGATTAAAATTTGTTTGTTTTTGTTCATCTTTAGTAATAATTAATAACTGATTGAAGTTTGATTCCATGAAAAAAAGTGTTCTCTTAGAGTACATAGTTTTCGGGTTGTTTGTATCATATACAGTAATGTATCGTAACCTAAAAGCAAGTTGAACCATGGTTTATATAGAACAAACTAAGCCGTTTATTTTGAATGCCTTTCATGAGATAGTTATAGTCATCAAATGAAGTTGCATATAGCTAAAGTGGGCCTCACAACTCACCGACGATTGATTTGATCATTCTCTTTTTTCTATACACCCAATGGTTTCTTATTCATGTCCTTTTAAAAGGTTAACCATTTAAATTGATGGTTTTTGGATTTGTTCATATTTTTGGAGATTGACAATGGAGCTCTACCCCAACAAATATCAAAGAAGACACTGAGATTAACTTCTATTGTGAGTTGTCTTTTATTTGGAGTTTATAAAGCAGCATGCTCCTTTTTTGTTCTTGTTTCTTGGAGAAGAGGGTACAAATACAATGCTTTGATCCACTATCCTTTTTTTATCTTGGGAAAGGAAACAAAACTGCAAGATAGGTGAATATTCAGTTTGATTTCCTGTTGTAGGTGGCAGTTGATAAGGATTTACTACTATCGCCAGTCATTGGGTACTAGAAAGAAACTCCTTTTTTGACTGTTATAATATTCTGCACATATTCATAAACCAGAGAAGAATAATCATTAAAAAATATTAGAGAGATGTAGAGATTAAATTATAACAAATTTAGATGCATTAGTGGTGCCTCTAAAGCAAGCACTGACCATGCAAAAGTCAATTATCATAACACAAGAGAGGTCTAGAGAGGTTTTCTGCTAGATTTGAATATTATTAAATTCAGTATCAGCAGATAAATGAATTGTAATCATTAGCCTTAATTTAAGACTCTAAACCAAAAGCTACCTTGTGGGGGCAGTTACCCATATTCATACTAAATTTTATACTAAATTTCTAGAATTTATTACAAAATAGGTCTCTTTTATAAAAGACCAAAGAGTAACACGTCTTTGTTCTTGGTAATTCAAACCAAATAAAGGTAGAGCTTCTAAAATACCAAGAAAGTTCTCTTGGTTCCTTTGCAAACCTTACCTATTTTCTTCTCTCCCTAAAAGCTTCAGATTATTTCCTTGAGCGAATTAGCTCGTGTAAACTACTGCTAGACCAACTTAAGAAGGAAGTCATCATATCTTGGGACATGACTCTTCATCCTGGACAAGCTGGAGGGCCAAGTCCACCTAAAGACACCAGACTAAGACATGCTTCCATTGCTACCAACATATGCACATTTTCCATCTTTCCTTTTTACAGATTTAATTTCATTTGATTTACTTACTGCAGTAAATCCAACAGATAAAAATATCAACTAGTGGAGAAACCTGCCAAACAAAATGTCCCTCCTTCAATGAAAAATGATTGCCTAATTTCAGCCTGTAATTTACTGAAAATCCCTAACAAATTACTAAGTTGTGCTCTAGATGTCAAACTTATTTAGTTAATATTTGAATGATCATAATAGAGTCATAATTTTAATGCTCGAATGCATGTATGACAGAAATATTAATGCAGAAATGCATACATGAAGAGAATATTTCATTTTCTCATTCTTGATTTTAGTCATTCTTTACACTCCTATCCTTCTCATCTCATTTCATCCCCACTTAAGCACTAATAACCATAGCTAATAATCATCTACACCTTGTGTTGGAATACAATACAGATGACCAGTACCAATGAAAGTGATCATTCTCATTAAAAAAACAGAACTAGGTTCCCCACATTAAAGGATAACAAAAGAGCCAATAGGATTATTGCAACAAAAAGAAGAAGAAGAAGAAAAGAAAAAAAAAAACCCAGCATCCTTGTGGCTAAAATTAATCCTCCTTTGCTGACATTATCACAAAATAGAGTTTTCATTCTTCAATGGAAAATCTTCCTCTTAACTTCCCAGGGATGCTCTATGTCGCTCCAACACCAAGAAAATCAAAGAAAGGCAAGTTGATTTCTCTCCTATAATCTGTTCCTCCATGGACATAGAGACAGAGAGCTTGCTTTTGTTGGCTAAGGATTCTGATGCTAAAATTTTAGAATTGGAGTATAGAAGATTTGCTTGATCAACAATCATCAAGGTCACAGTTGAGTCAGCCTGAGATACACTGTTGTTGTTGTTTTTTTTTTTTTTTTCCATTGCAGGAGAGAAGATAACCTTTAAATCTATGTTCTCGTCTTTCCTTTTGACTGCCAAGTGCTTGCTTGAATGTGTCTAGAAATTCCAAGTGGTTGGAATATTTTGGTGGAACAAATGGGTTTCCTTTTCTCTGTGTGCTTAGAGCTGCCACATGGGGCAAGAGGCACATTTGAAATCTGTAGAATGCTTATTGGGTCAGTGGGTTTTGCTTTGCATTCAAGAGTGTTCTGTGAAACTTCCAAATTCCCGATGCTATATTTCCTATTGGGTGAAATGGGCTTGTGAAATTTTTGTGAAATTTTTATGAATAAATGGGTCACAATCAGATGAATAAAATTATGAAAATTCTTAGTCAAAGATTTCTGTTGTTGTTTTTTTTTTTGGGGTTTTGCTTTGCATCATAGATGAAAATAGCAGCCGCTACGTAGCGTAACGGCCGCTATATCGGATGTAGCAGCCGCGACCGCTACGCTAAATTGAAGATAGCGCCGCTATCTTCCGTAGTGGCTGCTACGGGGCCGCTACAAGACCACTATAGTCAGCTACGGGACCGTTATGACTGCTACGGGGCCGCTACAGAGTGTAAATGATGACTGCTTTTCAAAAAAAAATGAAATACATATTAAAGCATATTTTTTTTATTTTTTCTTTTCAAATAATATTTTTACTCAACTTTTCTACCCTTTTTCTATATTTGAAAAAACACCAAAACACATAGAATCCCCCTTGTATCACCAAAACACATAGAATTCCCCTTGTACCCTTAAAAGAACACCAAAGTACGTAGGATCTCGCTGAATTGAAGTTGATGCAGAGAGTTCCTCTCAAGTGGAGTGTTTTTATGGAGCTATTAATTATTATGTCATTCCACATTTGTTGTATTGACTGTTCACTGTTTAGTGTTTACTATTGCACTCCTAAGTTCCAACATTTAAATCTTGAGTCTTGACTTCAAGTTCAATACATTATTTATTTTGTTGATATTACTTCATCATAGTTTTTTTTAATAAGCCTTTCATTAGTTAAGTTAACATAACAACATGAATACATGTAAAAAAAATGATCATTACTATTATTTTCTAATAATACAGCGATACAGGACCTTATGCAATGAGGAGACTGCTACACCCCTTTATCTTAATTACTTTTGCAAAAAAATCATATATTCTAACATTTTCTAATATTTAGGATTTTCTGAAATTTTTTATGATTTTTTCAAATCACACCGCTACATAGCGCCCGCTACGTAGCGTTTCGACGGCTAGCTGCTACGCCCGCCGCTACCGTTATTTTCATCCTTGTTTTGCATTCATGAGTCTTCTATGAAACTTCCAAATTCCCATTTTGGAGTTTGAAGGGGAAGTAGATGTTATCAGATTTGATTTTGGTACATTTTCATGCATTGATTGGGGATTTCTATAGTATAAATGTTTATATATAGCTCTATGTCCTGTCACTTCTTCAAGTAGATAGATAGGGTGAACTGGTGAAGAAAGAATGGACAAATATTATCATTATTTCCCCTGTTTGTGAATTTTGGTTTTGATTTTTTCTTTTTCTAATGAATTGAAGAAGGTAGTCTCATTTTCTGGTTGTTTTTATTGGTTCAATTCTATCATTAAGAGCTTCAAAAAATAACATATTTCCTACTTTGTATCTACTGTAGATGAAGAACTGTATTCCTGATACTAATTTGTTATTTATGAAGTTTAAGGCTTGAAAGTGATTCTGATAAAATGATATCAAAGAAAATTCATCTATGGCATTGGCAAAAACTCTCCCTGGCTACTGATCACAACATTATAAAAAAAAAACCTAAAGGTTGGAGTCCTTTAGTTGTCATTAGCCATGAAAATACTCTCTCTCTCTCTCTCTCTCTCTCTCTCTCTCTCTCTCTCTCTCTCTCGATTGGTCCCTTGCATGATGCATCTATAGGTTATAATTGGATCTTTACACCCAAAATGTAACTAGAACTTCAACTTACTTATACACGCCAAGTATTGCCTATAGTTTTATAAAAACTGTCCCATGTTTACTTTTTGCCAGACAATGTTTTGTGTAAAAACATGGATAACAATTACTCTTATTTTTGTGGTCTATAATAGGCAGAAATACCAAAGCTAGCTGAATCTCATTCAGACTGATCTAAAAAAAACCCACAAAAACATACGTTCAAATAGCAACTTGAATGTTCATAGGGTGTCTTCCCAACCTGGCATCCGATATAGCAAAAACTATTGTAACATGAACTGATATGTAGCAGTCGGAACACATAAAAACTACACTTTTTCATTTGATAATTTACTTTTATTACTTGTCATTGTGGAACATAAGTTATGAAGATTTCGATAGGTATTCTCTCGATAAAATTATGTAATATTTTGGTGTGGTGTTGATGTTGTTAAATAAATTCTTAACCTTGCAGCTCCAAAAGGGTTGTTTCTTTGCATCTCCAAAAGGGTTGTTAAATGCATTCTTAACATTCTTATTCTTGATAGCATTTGTTTCTTTCTTCCTAGACCATGTTCTATAGCCCATATTCTACATTAAAAAAAAAAAAAAAAAGAGATCAGATTCTACATATCTCCATGATTACTATAGTTGGGCTGATAATGTGGTGGACATATGGTTTGCCCGTGTAGTGTGTTCTTATACAATGTAGAATTGTTGTCCCCAATGAATGCCCATCTTTTCATTCTCATCAAATATTTTCCATGTATTCATTTTGATTTCCATACTTCATTTTTTATTTACTTTTAATAAGGCAAGCATCTCATCTTAAATGATTCAATAATCCTCTTCCATACCCGTCTGTCCTTAATGTCCCATGTAAGACAAACTCATTTATGGTCTTAAATTATATTCTTTTTTTTTCTTAATGAAGTTTTGGATTTTTTTTTTACATGGAGATTTGGCTTTGAATTCATAATTTTGGTTTTAATGGGCTCTAAGAAATGCTAGTGCAAGGTTTTTCTTTCATTTTAAGATGTGGCTTCTAAGACATGTCTGGTTTGATGTGGTTTCAACCTATTAAAGGGGTAAAATTTTGACATATTAGATTGAAAATAATTTGGCAAACATCCAATTTTGCTCTTATTGAGAAATTGTCGCTTGCTCGTGTTGTGGCATTTTTTTGTATGCAATTGTTTTGAATTAGTTTCTTTTTGCAGTCTTTTAATTTAAAAAAGGGTATTCAAATCCATGTTTCAAAGGTCTTCCAATCCAATATCTCTATCAAATGGGGAATTTTTTGAGCTTGACTTGATAGGGAAAATTTTTGAAGAAGGATCTGTTGTATTTGCTGAAAGGTATGATATTTGTTGAAAATTATTTTGATCAAGCAAGTTTGATGTTATGCATACTATAATTTTTCTTTCCCTTCTGTTTATTTGATTTAGTCATTTTGAGATTAGCATCTTCTATTTCACTAACTGATCTTTGGTAGAATGCAAGCAATAAGCATCTTATAATGTATTATTGTAATTGAAGCACATTGTTATTTGATCACAATAGAATAAAAGTTCTATTTTATTCATTAATAAACTCATACATACATAGTAAGAACCAGGCACTATATGTTTAGTCTTTTTTGCTGATAGTAAACAGGTCAATACAACACTGAGCTTCGCACTAACACCTACGTGCAACGCATGTACCTCTCATTAGTATTTCCAAATAGCAATGTTTATGATTGTTTCAGGAGAAAAAGAAGCATAATCATGTGGAAGAAGGAATTCCATTCATCCTTGTCTTTTTTACTTTTGGCATGGGGTGGCTTGTTTCAGACTTTAACTTGATGTGATCCACTACTGAATAAAGCTCCTTTGTTGGCTTTGATATGTTGAATGTATCTGGTCACTTTATTTCTTGAGGATTTTACTGGTAAAAACCCTTTGAGTGGCCCCTAAACTTGAAAAAGCCCCTTAGTATTTTAGCTTCCAAAGTGGTCCTACTTTAGTTTTTTTATGCATTTAAAAAGTAGTGTCGAATTCGACACTTGGTTTTACACTAGTGTCGAAATCAACGCAGATCTGTTTTTCTGTAATGTTGATGAAGCCCTCTAGGTATCAAAGTTTCCAATTGAGGACTCTTTCTTTTGGTTGAGATCCAACAGTCCAATCCTTAAGGTGAACCACTCATAGGGTTGCCCATCAGTGCCCTATATGATGTGGGGATCTGATCCTTGATCGGGTGGGCCACATGGATCCATCACTGATTTGGAAAAAACCCAAAATTTTTTTTCTTTGGGTATCAAATTTGACACTTTGCAATAGGGATGAGGAAGATCTCTGCAATAGGGACAAGGAAGAAGCTCCCAGCCTTCTTCCTTTGCAGCGATGGATGGCGGACCGGCGATGGACCCATCACTTCTCAAGCATCCTTGCGCACTCCACTGTCAAGTCTAGTATCGCTCCTCCGTCCACTACCACCTTCTCAAGCATCCTTGCGCACTGCAACGATGGACGCCCGCTTGAGCCCATTGGCCGTAGTTCAATTGGCAGCGAGCACGATCTAGTTGTGGATGGCGGCGAGGTTGAAGAGCACGTCGGCCTTCTCAAGTGGATTTTCTGCAGTGATGCCTTTCTTGCTAGGCTTGAAGGCATCGTGCCACATGAAGGAGACGGCGCTGATATGATCGCACTTGGTGGAGAAGGGGAAGCGGGATTCCATGGTGTGGAGGACATGGAAGTAGGACTAAAGGAGGTCGTAGTGGGCCTCTCAGCTAATAGAGATGAGCTTGTCTGGGTGGAGTTGGAGGGCGAGCTTCTTCCTTGTCCCTTTTGCAGAGTATCGAATTTGATACTCAAAGAAAAAATTGGGTTTTTTTCAAATTAGTTATAGGTCCATGTAGCCCACTCGATCAAGGATCAGGTCCCCACATCATGTAGGATACTGATGGGCAACCTTGTGAGTGGGTCCCCTTAAGGATTGAACCGTTGAATCTCAACCAAAAGAAAAAGTCCCCAATTGAAAACTTCGATAACTAGAGGGCTTCATCCACGTTAAAGAAAAATAGATCTGTGTTGAATTTGACACTGGTATAAAAACGTAGCTTCGAAACTGTTTTTTAGATGCATAAGAAAACCAAAAAATGGTCCCATGGGAACACTTTAGAAGCTAAGATACGAAGGGGCTTTTTTAGGTTCAGGGGCCATCTAAAAGGGTTTTTACCAATAAAATCCTCTTATTTCTTTCTTAATAAAAATTTTCTTTGTAAGGTCTTTGATCCAATGTGACCTTCTTCCTGTGTGGCACCGCTAAACCCACACAACCTGAATTGAGATTCTATGATGGGGTTCGCCCACGGTCACCTTGGGGCAAACACTCGGATCCGGACTTGACCATAGGCACCCATACGTTGCTAGCTATGCAATGACAATCGAAGGCCACCAGTTTGTGTATTTCATAAGGAATGCATAGGAGTTGCTAAAAGCTTGGTTATATCAAAGGACCATCAATATCTTAACTAGAAATGATTGTTCACCATTTCCATATTAGAAATTAAATTATATGATGCGTTTAAATATTTATCAAGAAAATAATGCAAATGTCAGAAGTGGGAAATGTAATGGATGTGTAGAAGTTAAATATTCTTTTCGATAAATTATATTTGTTTTTGTTTTCATGGTGTAAAATAATTTGAAGCTTTGTTTTCATGGTGTAAAATAATTTGAATCTTACTTCATTTCTATTGCTTTCTACGAGTAAAGAGAGGAGTGAGAAGATAGGAGGGAGGGGAAGGACTTAGGTTTGTTTGGATGTTGCCAAGTTTTCCTCTTCTGCGAGAGTACTTTCTTTTAGGGAGAGGTTGGAACTCTACTTCCCCTTCTGCGCGGAAAACAAGCTAAAAAGGGGGTTTTTCGCTTCTTTCCTTCTTTGCACCAAACTGCAAAAATCCGACACTCTGTCGAGAATTGTTTTCAGCAGAAAACTGGGCGGCGGGCACAAACAACCCCTAATGACTAATGAGAGGCGGAAGCAATCTTTTGGAGGTTGGGCTTTTCCCATTTTTGTGACAAACAAAATGTAGGAAAAGTTTTTTTTTTACTTTACCTCTTGAAATATTGAAAAAATATATATCTTCTAAAATCATTAAATTTGATGGTTGTGGATGAAGGGTTAAGATGGTCCAATGGAGTTAAAATTTTGCGCACATAAAGGTCTCATGAAGGTCTTTGGATTCCTCACCTCACTATGATTCAGGTGTTCTCCAGTGGGCCACTTCTGCAGCTGTGAAAACTAAAGGATGATATATTTTCCTCCAATGGTGAATCTTGACGGGATGTGGGTCCAATGGCGCTGATTGCTCACATCACAGGTATGATTTCTCATGCCTGAATGTACCTGTGCCACTTTATTGTTAGTATCATTTCTCTGAACGGTTCTTGTGTTCATTGTGCATTGGCAGAGTCAGATCTTTTTAATTTATTAAGGGATTCACTGCTTCTTTAGACCATGATAGTAAATTAAGATGTAATCATTTGTCATCAACTGGACTGTTTTCCTTTGATTTCCTTGATATGGGATAAATTGGTCCTCCATGGATGATCCATTATGTTAATCTTATGTTATAGAGACTATAGATCAAAAGACTTTCTCTTACAATATAAGTACAAAGGATGTGGCTGTAAAGGTGTCAATTGAGAGTTTCTATATTGTTCTCTGTTGAGAATAGAGTCATAACAATAAAAATATTGCTATGTTATAGAGAATATAAATTGTCAAATGAAATAATTGCTTGCTCCTACAAATGAACATGTTATCTGCACATGTTTTATTAACCAAAGCTTCTTATGAAGTGCCCAGTGTTGATGGCAGTTTCTAACTCTATTCAATCAGATGGCTTGACCAATAAAAAAAATATTCTAGCTCGCCAAAATAGCCAATGGGAAATATTGGTTATTGGTTGTCTTAATAGAACGGAATAGAGAAACAGAATTCATGTAGCTAACCCTAACATGATTGGGATAAGGCTTTGATGATGATGATGATGATGGTTGTCTTGTGATGAACCTACTGTTTGTAGACACCAATCTTGAACCTTTGATCTTAGGAGTAGCTTTGAGGAGATAATGATGGAGATCATAGCGAAGATGTGTCCTCTCATAGCGAAGATGTGTCCTCTCCTCTTGTTTTTTTTTTTTCCTCTTTGATTGAAAAAATAATTGTTTGTTTTTATTTGACATTATTTACTGGATCTATTTTGAAATATTATAAAATACTGCAATTTTGGGTTTGCCAGTTTCACAAACAGTCTGTTGCATTTCATTGTTGAGTATACTATAATGAAGAACTGAACTGAAACTATGGCAGTAGATTAGCATAGAACAAAGAAAGATGTTAAAGCGTCTGAGAGAATAAGCAATGAATTATTTTGATGAGTCTGTAATGTATCCATATCTACATTTGATAGTTCCAATTTCTCAGCACGAGTGGATCCACATTCTGGCTCAGTTGTTGCTACTCCAGTGGGAGCCAATCATTTTTTTCGTTGCAAAAGTTCAAGAGCTTCTACCACCTATTGCTTTTTTTTATCACTGCAGCCATAACAAGGTTGGTGTTTTTGAAATAAACTGATTTCCTTTTTGCCTCTCGTTTTAACAGCTTCAATGCAGCAGGTCCACCTGTCTAGATCAACTTTTAAATGCATTGGGCTAAGCAGAACTTGTTTGAATCCATTTTCCAAATGTATAAAAGCTTTCATTTTTCTAATCTTTTGGGATTGTTATTGATCTTTATTTCATTATCATGCTGATAAGCTCACTGCTCAATAATGAAGATTTCAATCTGACCATCAAAGCACTAGCAAGGGCACCAGTCAGATGCATACAAACTGTGAATAAGAAATTATTTCAGGTTCCAGTCTAGGATATGGGAACTTTCACTCTGCATTTGTGCCTAAATTGATGGGTTTAGTGACATAAGAAATTTTGTATGGAAATTCAATAAGGATGGTGTGGAATTCAAGATCAAGCTTTAACTCTGAGGACTGATGTCAGCCTGTCATCAGTGTGCTTGCTGTCTAACAAGGTAGTATGTCAGAACAGAATAAAGTATGGGGGTCTCCTGCTGCTTCATTTTGAAATTTCTTGATAATCATGTGTTCTTCATGTAGATGACAATTGTTGTTTAGGCAACTAATGTAGGCAGATAATATTTGTCAGTCTCTGTTTTTGGCCTGTATGACATAAACACACCCCTGATAGTTTGTGACAAAAGGGGTATGTATGACTTTGAATTAATTAGTTCATCAGAATCTTCCAAGACTATAAACATCTGTTTTTATTCCTATGCATGAGAGGCACATTATTTATTAACAGCTTGGAGGCAAGCTAGCCTAGAAGGCCCAAGCAAATTGTGCGACTTTGCAGGGTGCATTGATTACAGCTAAATGCTATATATGATTTTTTGTTTGCAGAATTTGCTGAGAGTGTGTTGGTGTGGATTATGGGCTAAAGCTTGCACCTGCTTCAATTGTACATTGGACACGACCAGCAAAGTTTCCCGGAGTGGGGGCAGTGATTTTTTTATGGGTGGGGTACTAATGTAAATATATTATATTTTTTTTCTTTTTCTTCTCTCTATGGCTTCTGACCTTCTGCAGAGGGAGATTCCGTTATTTTTGTTTCTTATTTTTATTTTCATTGTTGCGATGGTCCACTTCAACCATTATCAATCAACACTTATTTGGACTAGATATTGATCCAACCAAAACATACTTTAGATTGAGTCATAATAAATAATTCACTTATTAAACCATTAAATTTTGAGGTCCCAAAATCAAGAGTTGGGATAATTGGATTATAGATATTTGGAAGAACTCCTGAACTACACTATACCCAAAGTGGCATCATTTAAAATTGGACATGCTGTTAGTGAGAAACCCAGAACCTGGCTAATGTTAGAAGTGGTGCTTAATTCTTCGGGAGAAGGAAACCTATCCACTATCGAGTGTAGAATATACCTTACCATGATATAACAGCACTTGAAAACCAGATAGAAAATTAATAATTTGAAAAGAAAAAAGCAGAAAGGCCAAACCTTTGGCAAGATCAGAAAGGTAAAGTTGAATCCAGAGTTGAAGGAATGGAACTCCGAAGTGTGGCCCATTTATCAAAAATCAATGCGGCTCAAAGTAAATGCCCTTTCATTACATGGGATATCCTTAAAATTTTTCACCATATGAGTTGATCCTAGATCCTCTGAGGCTTCGTCTCAGAGAAATCAGAGATGAAAGGGTGAAACTCTAAAGTGAAAGTGAGGCCTACTTTTATTGAAAGTCCCAGTGCCAAATGCCAAAAATAAATGCCTTCTTATTGTTGACCCATTCAACAATTAAAATGATTATAATGTCCACCAAAATGATATAAAAGTTTGGTATGACATAAGAGTTTGGTGGCATATGCATACATTGACATCAGGGTGACATAGGCCAACTTGGCGATGGAAATTACTGATGAAAGACTAAAGAGAAATCAGAGAAGAAAGAGTGAAACTCTAAAGTGAAAGTGAGGCCTACTTTTATTTAAAGTCCCAGTGTCAACTGCCAAAAACAAATGCCCTCTTATTGTTGACCCAATCAACAATTAAGTTGATTCCAATGTCCACCTAAATGACATAAAAGTTTGGTATGACATAAAAGTTTGGTGGCATACGCATACATTGACATCAGGGTGATATGGGCCAACTTGGCGATGGAAATTACCGATGAAAGACTAAACAGGGCCCATACAATGATAAAAATATTATGTACACAAATTAGGCAGGTTGGGAATTTACAAAGGCTTTACAGAAATAAATGCAATTAATTGGTGAGGTTATTTGATGACCCTCTATGAATCTTGACCTTTAAAATTTTCACAGAAAGACATCAAAACAACCATTGGATACCAATAGCATTGCTCATGAAATATGAGGATACAAGTAGAAATCAGGAGTAAAAAATAAAAAATTTACTAGAGTCTCATCATTTAAAATAAACATCCATAGCGGGTGATTTCAAATCAGGCCATCGAGCACACACACAAAGCTAAAGCACATGAGAATGGAACTGATAACAACCCAAAAGAAAAAAAAAATGTTTATGTCGCTATCTTTGACCATTCGCTTCCAGTTGGGTGTGGTGCCAAAATCTTCCACAAGAGCTTCTGGATGAGCAAATGTGTAAATTACCTGGTATCTATGAAATGCCAGTCAAAGCCCCGTTAAGAAATTCCAGCTAAGGTAGGATAAGGAGTGCGTGGTGATGCTCCACTGCTTGTCATGGGTGCTTCTGGGACCACCTTATCACTCGGATTCAAAGTAGTAAATAAAAAGGATCTTGCATTATTACAAAGGGAAAAGAGGAAAACAGAAAACCAAAGCAACCGACTGTCTATGAGAGAAAAGGAAAGAGGAAAGTGTAGGAAAGAAGAGGGACAAGGAGAAAAGTGAGGAGGAAACAAGGAGACGAGTGAGGAAGAGAGAGTATAAGAATAAGGAGAGGAGTGAGGAAAGAGGAAGAAGCAGCAGCAGCAGCTAGCTCCAGGTATCACTTTTTTTATATCTCACTGTAAATGTCGGGGATGTTGCCTATATTTCATATTTTAACGGTTTGCTACGAATATGATATGCACCAAATTCTCTCTGATATTTTAAACTAAAATATTATATGATATTGATAATAATCATAATATCAAGTGAATCTCATTTTGGTGGAATTTCCATTTTCCCTATTGATAATAGAGATGGAAATTGTGGTGTTGGTGGCAACGGAACTCTTGGTCCGTAGTAGCATGATTTTTTATCGACCCAAAATTTATTTTTTGAAATAATATAGAATATTGAAAAATGATAGATAACAATCTCTTTTTTCAATAGTACACACTGTAGACCAAAATATTTGTCTTCTTAAAAATATTAGAAATATCATAACTTAGTAATATTAAACTTCAGTAATAAGTAGTTGAATACTCAAACATGAAGTAAGATAGGACTCACAAATATGTTAAAATTTACAAGTTACAATAATAAATTCCATGGAAAACTACATAATATAAACATTAATTAAGGGGTTGGAATAAGAAAATCTACATCATTTTTGAAGATTGGCTCCAATTCACTATATCTAAAAAATCCCCAAATCTTCAAAATCAGAATTCCTATATGTAGGCTCAAAATCACTAGATCTAAGTGAAAGTAAGAGTCTATAGCTAAATTTAGCTCAATGAGAGGCCTTGATTGCAATTATTTTACCCTTTAAAGAAATTCAAGAGTCATGTGAAAATCATTAAAAAAAAAGTACTTTAAAACATTGAAGATTAGCTCCAAACTCAAGTTCCAACATGTTTCCATCGTTTCTAAGGCATTTTGAGAAAGAAACTTTAGAAAAATATGAAAAATAAACTCAATATGTGAAACTTTAGAAAATTATGAAAAATAAACTCAAAATGCTTACCTAAAGTTACTTGGTTAAGTTCTTTGGTTTTGTAGTGATGAAATCCACTCAAATCTTGAGATTTTGATGAGGAATGGTGAAAAAAAAAAGGCCGGGAAAGATGAAATAGGGTCTCTTATTTTAGACTAAGCTTGGAGTGAAATAGAATATTGAAAGAAAATAAGAAAAAAAGTTTCAAGACCCTTTGATATCCATTGTTCTGTCATTCACTAATAGATGAAGTTTTTGCTAATTCTAGTTATTAACAATGCGTCATGGCCGAAGGTCATGTGTTCAAATCCTTAGGAATGTATTCTAGTCCACGTGTAGTTGTTTTGTCCATTTTTGTCCATGTGCGGAGCCCCACTCATGAAGGGTGAAATCCACCACCAAACCATTACTAATTGATTAGGATTTTTTTAGTTCATCACCAAACCATTAACCATTGGTTCAGTTAAAGAGCCGTGGATCGGATTGATTAGGTTTGGTTTTACAGATCCACGGATTTTGTGTACAACCCTTACAATAAAGATTCCGTTATAAGAATATGATTTGAGCATTCCATGTTAACACAAATAAATAGAAGATCAATTACAATTTCAAAGACACCTACTCCGACAACTTTCATGCAAGAGGAGGGTATTGACCAACAATAAAGGTGCCCCTGACGCCATGTCTATAAAGCGATTTACGTATATAAGATTTTTAAAATTTTGAGTTGAGGACAGAACAATCCAAAAATGCCCATGTATCTTTTCATCAAAATTAGAGGATATCATCCAGCAAAATATCAGAACTTTTAGCTTCCTTTTCCAGAGTAACCTATAATACTATACTACCGCGTGATTAGCTATATGGATCACACTAGTCTAGATTGCAAGTCGACTTTCTATGGTTCACCATATTAAACAGTCTAATTCAGGATTCAATTTGTCCATGAGTTAGAATCTAGATCCTCTTTGATTTTGACCCAAGTTTTCATAAATCTGATATCCAGGATGCAAATCAACTTGGATTGAAACATGGCCCATCCAATCAGCATCTTGAAATCTTAAATCTAAGATTTGGTCCCACTTGTAAATTAAAATGAATAGATGTATCTAGGCAAGTGTTCAAAGACCATTATATATATATATATATATAAGAGAATTCACCCCTTTGGTGAGAGAGGAGGGAGCGACGTGCTCCGTTTCCCTAAAATCTCTCTCTCAACCATTAATTTCTGCTCCTCCCCTAAAATCTCTCTCTCTCTCTTTCTCTCTTTTTAAATTTACAATATCTTTCTTTCTTTCCTAAAATCTCTATCATCTAAATTTTAGAGACTAATTCAAGGAAATTTCTTTCTTTTTCTTAATTATGGGATATCATTACCTAAAATCTTTCTTTTAGATTTTCATAAATACTCTCTTTGTGATATTCATAGATATCTTCTCATGATATTTTGCATCCATGAAATATATCTCTAATACAACACTACATTAAGAGCATTCCTAACAATTTTAAACAATTCATTCAAATAAGAGTTGGGTCCACCATCAAATTTATGTAGTCTTATTGGTCCAACATGTTAGCATCTATCCACAGGCCTAGCCCCGATTTTGGAAACAATGACCCACGCCGGCCCAAGCCTGACATGGGTTATAAAAGTTAGGCACAAGTCTGCCTATATAGTTATTCAATCGGGCCAGACCAAATGGGGCTTTTCATAAATTTTGTTTAGTTAATCCAAGCCCAACCCAATTATTAAATGGGTCCTCTATATATCCAAACTCGTCCCAAAGTGGGATGGGCCCAGATCAGGCACGACTTGACTTGACCCATGAGCACCCCTATCAGTGATTATGTGACTATTGGGCGATTTTCTTCTACCGATTTCTAACCAATAATAATAAATATAGCAATACTATTCATTTTACCACTAATATTTCTATTATTGTATTTAATACTCCCCTTTTTTAATCGTGAGATGGGCATGAGTCTCCTTTGTTATTTAAAGCCCATATGCAGCCAACCTGTGGTTGATATCATCCCATATTTTTTTCAATTTTTCAATTTGTTTGTTAAAAAATCTTAAATTTTTATATGGCCCGCGTTGGGTGTGGAGCCTATTTTGAGAGATTGATGGTAATTAGAAAGGAATACCCTCCCTGGGTTTCGTGTGTGTGTGTGTGTGTGTGTGTGTGTGTGTGTGTGTGTGTGTAATATATTATTATATAACATTGAGTCCAACTTTGTTATGGCGCACTCATTACGGTTTTATGAGGACGGGAGGCCAGACAATGTACGTTTACAATGGTGAATGGAGCATGTAGTATTTATATGCTAATTTCCAAATATAAAGTTTGTATTTTACCAACTATAGGTGTTTCTTTGCATTTGTCTATATGGAACTCAAGGTTAATGTAAATACATTATGAGCATTTATATATTCCAAGATAATTTATTAATGGAAATATGGTCTTAGAGGTTTGTGTTTATCTTTCATAGTGATTTATGTGAATCTAGGAGACTGCTTAATAGATGAGAAGATTTGAGTCCAAATTCACATATTAACTTTAGATAGTCTGTTCGTTCAAGTGGATGGTCCAAAACATTAAACATAAAGACCCAAATTCAGTCCATATTAAACATGAAGGACCCAATATGACACCACAGGCTGATCACTATATGAGTTATTTATCATTGGTGCTAGTAGTTTTGGTCCAACTATCCATCTTATAGTTTTATGATATTAAAAGTTAGCATCCTTAAAACATTTTTTTGGGTAATATTTTAATTATGATTGTATAATGAATTATATGATAATATTCATTTATGTTTTATTAAATATTATTAATCTTTAACAAAATTTAATTTTTAAATAAAATTTAATTTTATTTCCATGGACCGCTTTGGGCGTAGGCCTTGAAGTGCTAGTTATTGTTATTATATATATATATATTGACAGTACCCCTTTTTGCGGAAGGGCGACATGTAGCATTTTTTCTTTATGGGCATGCGGCAGGTGGCACACTCCAATTAAAGTAGTAAGATTCTCTTTCATATTACTCTCATGAAATCTCTCTCTTTACTATTTAATTCCCTCAAATCTCTCTCTTATCCCTTAAATTTTTACCTCTCCCCTAACTTCTCTCTCTCACCCTTAACAATAAGATCCTAAACCCAATTCAACACATATAAATGGGGTATGGTTCCATGCGGGGTCTAAGAGCTCGAGTGGAGATGCATAATATATGATCTGCTTATAGGTGAAAATAGCACATGGATAAAATGTTACATTGAAATATTGAATTGTAAAATATCATGATCAAATTCCTGAATGGAACCCTTTCTAGAGATGGCCCATAATGTTTTTTTTAGAGATAGCCCATAGTGTTGTTATGATGAAACCCACAGTTGATGGGGAATCTTCTCTAACTAATACCATATAAGATTATACGATATATATATATATATAGATATCATCTCTTTTTCTTTTCTTTTTTTTCCCATGCACTGCATTATTTCTTGAGGTCACAATATGTAGGACGACACAATTAGCATATTGGTGGGGCTGGCTTACTCATGTGTGAAATATTTTTTGTATGGCTAAAGTGGCCTACCAACAGGTTCAATATAAACCCACAAAAATAAATGATGATCGAAGGCTTCGAATTCAAAAGAAGTTGAAAATGAAGCCACTGTGAAATGCAAAAATCCATGGGCCCAAACAGGACCCCATCCTCATAGATATGCATAGGAATAATGATTGAAGTGCATCTTTTCTTTACTGCTTTTTTCATATTCTCAAAATATTGAGGACCCTAAACAATGATCCAAACTGTTTAGAGTATTAATAAGGTTAAATACATCGCGTAACTGAAATTTCAACCGTTGATCTATTTTGGTTCTTGAGATATTTGCGAAAACAAAGCATAAAATAGGTCTACTTTGTCGAATTTTGTAGGCCCCATAATCTTGATCCATCTTTTCTTTACCGCTTTTTTCATTTTCTTAAAATATCGAGGATCCAAAACAATAATCCAAACTATTTAGAGTATTAATAAGGTTAAATACATCACGTGACTGAAATTTCAACTGTTGATCTGTTTTGGATCTTGAGATATTTGTGAAAACAAAGCATAAAATAGGTCTATTTTGTCGAATTTTGTGGGCCCCATAATCTTGATCTGGACTGTTAATCTTCTTTCGAAGTTTGAAAACGGCTAATAGTTTAACCCCTGATTTGATCTAGATCTCAAAAAAATGATGAAAGTGTGAGAACCAAAGGATTGCCCATGTCACTATTACAAAAGGTGAAACGTGATTATAGTAATTCATATTTTGATTTTTTTATTTAATTTTGAGCTAATAAACAACATCTTTTCCATTGTATAGTTGTAACTACCCAAATATGACTATAAGATTAAATTTGAATTGTTAATCAATCGTAGATCTCAAGAAATTTGCAAAAACATTTAAAAATCTTGATCTAATTTTCTGAAATTTGTTGGCTCCTATTTCAAGTTCTTACCATTGATCCTTATATTTATACTAAAAATGGTAATGGGGCAAAAAATTAGCCTTTCATTCATTCCTTCGAGATATGGAGAAATTGATGAACAATTACATACCATTAGATTTAAACAATCTATTTGAATCAGCTTTGCAATGGTACCAAATTGTTTAATTCAAAATTATCTATTTCAAAGAGAGGTCATTTGAAATAGATCTCTTTCATGCATATTTGTTTCAAACCAAAAAGATTTGCTGCATTAGCCAATACAAATGTTGCATTTAATTAAACTTTATTATGTTTAATATGCAAGGATTTATTTATTATTTTCTATTTGTATTTATTGAAGAAAGAACAATCTACAAGGCCCATATAAATATGCAAAATGTCTAATGTAATACAATTTTACATGGGGCATTTTCTTTTTTTATTCACAAAATATATAGGGTACCATAAATATTATCATCTTATTTTATTTTTTCATATTGTTAGTGACGGATATCAGACCCCATTGAGTCACCACTTATCCAAAACCAATTGGTAATGGAAAATAGTACAACAATGATTTTATGATCTTCTCGGTTGTGTTAGGAAGGCACTCGAGCATCATTCCAACATGGGTGTGCATAAGGGTTGTATCAATAACCTAATAGTTATTGATTTTTTAAATTAGTGTGTTTCTTTATTTTTTAAAATATATGAAATATGTTTTTATTTTTATCATATGATAACTAATTAGTGAATGAGTTGGCTTCACGTAAACCTAATTTATGAAATTGGCTCATCTCAATACCATAGGCCTAAAGTTTCAGTTGTTTCTATTAATTTTTGAATCTCTATTTTAACCTTAAGGCCAATATAGATTTTTTTAAATTTATAATTGGCCCACACTCTTCCTCTAATTTATTTTAATTAATAAATTTTGATACATTCTCTAATGAAATGTGCATTATAAGTTTTATACTAATGGTAAAATAACTATTCAGTTTGCTTTGTCGTTATTATTTTCTATTACAATTTATTTAAATGTTTATTCTTAAAAAATTATTTTTCATGCATTCATGTTGCTTTGTTTGATACTACTTTTTTTCTATTTTATTTTAATTATTGTATTTAAAAATATAAACTTTCTTGTAGCCTTTCTATCTTTACCTTAAGACCAATTTAAATTTTTTGGGTAATTAGTCCACACACACTAAGACTAATTTGGAATTTTTTGGTAATTAATCCACACATACTAATAGGCGACTCACAATGGGATTTGGAAACCTACAAATTTCTTGGCCTAAATAACCAGGATGAGAAGCCCTTTTTATGCATTGTTCTTAAGTGTAGTTTTAATTAGCCTCACAAGTTATTTCTTGAATCATTAAAGATGTAGTCAACTCAACGTTTTTTTTTTTTTTTAACTCTCACTTGGCATGCATGATAGTTTCAACCAAGACATGTGTGTGCAGTTTTTTTTAACCCACATGTAATTCCTTGAATCATCAAAGATGACTTAATCTCAACGTATTTTTTTTTTCACTCTCAACTGGTAGACATAATAACCCCCTAGTAAAAGTCTCAAGGCTGGGCGGGCGAGGGATATACTGGGTCATAAAAAAAATGTGTGCATTTAATTAAATTTCATTATATTTGATATAAACTTCCTTCTTAAAACTTTTTGTTTTGTTAATTTTAATTTTAACTATGTGTGTGTTATGGTTTATATGATAATATTTATTCATATTTTATTATAATATCAATAATTTTAAAAAAAAATTTGTTTCTTCATAGTCTATGGTCAAGAAAATTGAAGAAATTAACTACACTGAATAATCAACCATTTTATTGTCAGAAATTGAAAATTATAAATTTTATTTTAATGCCATCAACACAATTTCTTTCATATCAGTTTCTTTTACTAATTTATTTAAATGTTTACTTTGTAGTATCAAATTATAAAGAAAATGTGCAATTTTAAGTTGTTGGACCAATTACTTTTATTGCAATACTGAAAACAAATAACTTTATTGAGACAAGTGCACAAATTGAAACAAGTGTAGGAGTTAAAAGATCTGTACAAGATGAAACAAGTACAACATCCAAGATAAGCTAAGAAGATGAACCAAGTGCAACTACTGAAACAAGTACATGCCAATAAAAAAATATTAACATTTTTTTTCCTTAGACCATATGTAATTCCTTCAATCATTTAAGGATGACTTAATAACAATGGTTTTTTTTTTCACTCTCAATTTTTATTCATCTATGATTCAAAGAAAATATTTTCTCCTTTTAAAAAAATAAAGATTCAATATTTTCACTATGTTTTCGCTATGATTTATGTCATAATATTATTAATATTTTATTTAAGTTATTAATAAATTTTTATATGACTTCATTATTATTTTTTCATGGCCTGCGTAGGGCGCGAGCGGGCCCTGAAGCGCTAGTTATTATTATATATATTAAAGCAATCCCCCCTTTCGCGGGAGGGCAACACGTGGCGCAGTCTTTTCATTGGAGAGCGATACGTGGCGCTCTCTAATTAAAGTTCTAAGATTCTCTTTCATTTTTTTCTCCTAAAATCTCTCTTTACTATTTAATTTCCCTAAAATATCTCTCTTACCCCTTAAATTTCTATCCCTCCCCTAACATCTCTCTCACCCTTAGCAATAAGATCCTAAACCTAATTCAACACTCATAAATGGGGTATGGTTCCATGTGGGCCCCAAGAGCTCAAGTGGAGATGCATAATATATATAATAATCTGCTCATAGGAGAAAATAGCACAAGGATAAAATGTTACATTGAAATATTGAATTGTAAAACATCATAGTCAAATTCCTAAATGGAACCCTTTCTAGAGATGGCCCATAGTGTTGTTTTCCAGATATGGCCCATAGTGTTGTTATGATGAAATCCACAGTTGATGGGGAATCTTCTCTAATTAATACCATCCAAGATTATAACATATATATCTTTTCTTTTTCTTTTTTTTTTCCATGCACTGCATTGTTTTTGGAGTTCACAATATGTAGGATGACACAATTAGCATGTTGGTGAGGCCAGCTTACTCATATGTGAAATATTTTTTGTATTGCTAAAGTGGTCAACTAACAGATTGCAATATAAATCCACACAAATAAATGATGATCGAAGGCTTCAAACCCAAAAGAAGTTGAAAAAGAAGCTACTGTAAAATGCAAAAATCCATGGGTCCAAATATGAACCCATAGATATGCACAAGATTAATGATTAAGGTACATCTTTACGTGGCGCAGCCCTCTTTATGAGAGGGCGACATATGGCGCAATTTAAGAATTTCATCTATATTAGCTAAAATCTATCCATACCAAATCTCTAAAATCTCTTAATTTTTCTAAAATCTCTCATTTGTTTTCTATAAAATCTCTTCTTCCCTAATTTCTCTCTCTTTCATCCCTCTACAACACATGCAAGGAAGGGTGGAGTCTACTGATGTAGTATGCATTGCATCCATGAACAAGTGGGGTAGTAGGAGGTGTTCATGGGATGGGCTGGGCCAGGCTAATGCATATCCAATCCCAGCCCAACGTTAGAATTATTGGCCCAGGCCTGGGTCAAGCCCAACATTGGTTGTAAAAGTCAGGCCCGAGCCAGCCAAACAAAATTGGGTTTTTTAATCAATTATGTAGCTATTTGAATAATTGTTTGTATTAATTAAATTAAATTATATGCATTCATTACACAGGTCGGGTCGAGTTTTGGGCTTTCTATTACTTAATTTAAGATCAGTCCAATTATTAAAAGGACTTTAATTGCATATCTAAGCCCGCCGAGCTCGGGTTGACTAGCCCAGAATCACTCCTAAGTGGGGTGGTGTGTAGTAAGTGATTTTTCTTATCAAAATCCTCTCTTTACTTATTTTTCATGTATTCGAAATGTATCATTAATGCAATGTTCAAGTATGTGGGTGAGTTTGATGGGCTTTTTTTTTATTAGCCTGTGTCATATAAGTTGGGGATCACTTCTATTTCATTAGTTACTGTAGCATAGTTGAGGTAATTAGATATTGAAATTTTTATTTTAATTCTTTTTTAGTTAAATAAGCAACAACACTACTATATAAGGAGAGAAAAGTCAACAAAAATTAAGTGGCCAGAGTTTGTGCCACTAGGTTTGTCTCTCTTACCTTTTTTTTTATAATTTAATAATAAAAAATTTAAGGAAGAAGTTTTATTAAATTTATTTTTTCGTTTGGTTTTTACCTCCTTTAAACTCTTAAAACCTACTAAAAATTTATTTATTTTCTCTTACGATTATATTATAATAATTATTATTATTATATTATTATTATTGTTATTATTATTTAAATATCATTATAATAACTAAAATGTTCTTTTTTTTCCCTCTCATTACTAGCTACAATCATGGCTTACGTATTTTGCTTTCCTATTGACCATTTGTTTTAAACGCTTATATCTTTTATTTAAGATTTAAGATTTATCTTAAGTTCATATATTGCAGTATCAAATTATAAACAAAATGTGAAATTTCAAGATGTTGAACCAATTACTTTCATCGCAATATAAAAAACAAATAACTTTATCGAGACAAATGTACAACTTAAAATAAGTGCATGAGTTAAAAGATCTGTACAAGAAAAAACAAGTGCAACTGTCAAGATAAGCGGAGAAGATGAACCAAATGCAACTATTGAAACAAGTAATGCCAATAAAAAATATTAACATTTTTTTTTCCTTTGACCATATGTAATTCCTTTAATCATTCAAGGATGACCTAATATCAACGGTTTTTTTTTCATTCTCAACTTTTATTCATCTATGATTCAAAGAAAATATTTTCTCTTTTTTAAAAAGTAAAGATTCAATATTTTAACTATGTTTTCGCTATGATTTATGTCATAATATTCATTAATATTTTATTTAAGTTATTAATAATTTTTATAGGACTTAATTATTATTTTTTCATGGCCCGCGTTGGGCGTGGGCCCTGAAGCGCTAGTATATATTATAACAATACCCCTTTTCGTAAAAGGGTAACATGTGACGCTTCTTTTCGAAAGAGCGACACGTGGCACACTCTAATTAAAGTCCTAAAAGTTTCTCTCATTGTCCTTCCTCTCTCTGTAATCCCCTAAAATCTAATCGTTCCCTAAAATCTCTCTCATTACTAATCAACCTAATTTCCTCTCCTAAAATTTAGTCCCCTTCCCATTCCTCTCATTTCATTCCTCTTCAATCCCCGTTTCATTGCTGTGAACATTTGTTAGCTACTTGGAATTCGGTTTCTGATCATAACGATATTTTCAGGTTCATGTGATTTCCAAGAGATTGTGTCACAACTATAGTTTCATGTTCATGTGATTACCAGGAGATTGTCATGACTACTGTGTTTTTTTTTTTTTTGTTAATTCTGGAATTGGACTCAATCCTTAAAAAACTGGGATATGACTCATTCAACGCCAGAATACGAATCTTAGATTTCGGATTATATTCACTCTGGGGTTCCTTATCATGCATGGTATAAATATACGGAATTTTCCTTAAATCAAAAACTCATTCAATATTTCTAATTTATCCATTGCACTTTTTTTTAAGCTAGCAGTGGCTAATAAAGCCAACCTACATTCATTTGGCATTCTGTTTTTTATCTTTATTAGACAATGAGTTTATTTTTAGAAGGTTTCATCTCTCAATTCATTGCACATTTACTTCCCACATGGTTCCTTACAAAATATAGAATTAAAGATAGTAGTGGAAGATGACAAACCAACATTCTTTGATGTAGATGCCAAAGCCTAGTCCTTATTCTTTAGGCCTGACAATGGCCCTAGCCTATAGAAGCCATAAACCATATCTAACCTAAGCCGGGCCATGTTTCAATGTCAAAAGGGCCATGCCTGCCCTTTTTTGAACTCTTAGAATTTTTTTCCCACCTTTTTCTCCTTCCATTTGTAGCAATTTGGAAAAATCAATTGACCAAAAGTGTTGGCTTGAGATTAATTTGTTGTCATCCCTATGGACAGGGAGACTTATACCACTGAATCATCAATGGATTGACCCTTAACCGGAGCAGTTGCCACCGAAAACAAAACTCCACATCCTGTATTTCTTAGTATGAAATGTTAAGAGGACTCAATAGTAATGAATTCCTAAATGAGAAATGTCACGTTGCATTTTTAATATCTAAAATATCTCTCCTCTCTCTTAAGATCTCTATGTCATTATTCTTTCTTTTTACATATTTCCTATATAATAAAAAAATACCTAAAATCTCTCATCACAGTCATGTCCTCCAAATACACAAGTGGGTCCCAACAGAAGGTTTTTATTTTCTTTCTTTTTTTTTTGTTTGCATTCCTTTTTCTTTGAAATAAATTTCTCCTTCCTACGAAAAAAACAAGTCCAAGACTATCCTTCTAAGATACCAGACCACCAACCAAGTCTCGCTTAATACATGAGCCAATAGTAGACTTGCTCCTGAACCATCCTTATACATACATACATGTCAATTAAGATTTGTCAAATCCAAAGCACATGAATGCTCTTTTTTTTAATGACACATTATAAAAGGACTATAATTTTCAATTATCCTTAAAATGGTTCTTTTTGGAGCTTCAGATTGTCGGGACTCTTTGAAATCAAATCTCCTATAAGTTCTAAAAGCTATCGCAACAAATCTCCTAAATATTAGGATTAAATCATAATTTTGCACAATCTTTTATTTTCATTAAGGAGAGATGGATCCATGTCCCATGGTGGGCTACTTTTAGATCATGGCCATCAATTTACTCCCTTTTTTTCTTCTTCTATTGTGGCAAGGACTAATATGAAAAAAATTAGTTTGAAAAGGATGCAAATGTTTAAGATGTATATGCAAGGATGGATGGGGCCCACTGATGTAGTATGCATTGCATCCCTGAACAAGTGGGGTAGTAGGGCTGTTCATGAGATGGGCTGGGCTAGGCTAATGCATATCCAGTCCCAGCCCAACTTTAGAATTATTGGCCCAGGCCTGGGCCAATAATCCTGGGCCAAGCCCAACATTGGTTGTGAGAGTCAAGCCTGATCCCACCAGGTTGAATTGGGTTTTTTAATCGATTATGTGGCTATTTGAGTAATTGTTTCTATTAATTAAATTAAATTATATGCATTCATTACACAGGTCGGGCCAACCTTTGGGCCTTCTATTACTTAATTCAAGACCAGTTCAATTATTAAAAGGGCTTTAATTACATACCAAGCCTACCGGGCTCGGGCTGGCCTAGCCCAAATCACCCCTAAGTGGGTGGTGTGTAGCAAGTGATTTTTTTTCATTAAAATCCTCTCTTTACTTATTTTTTATGTATTGGAAATATATCATTAATGCAATGTTCAAGTATGTGGGTGAGTTTGATGGGCATTTTTATTATCAGTGTGTATTATATAAGTTGGGGATCACTTCCATTTCATTAGTTACTGTAGCATAGTTGAGGTAATTAGATACTGAAATTTCTATTTTAATTCTTTTTTAGTTGAATAAGCAACAATACTACTATATAAGGAGAGAAGAGTCAACCAAAATCAAGTGGCCAAAGTTTGTGCCACTAGATTTGTCTTTCTTACCTTTTTTTTTTTGTATAGTTTAGTAATAGAAAATTTAAGGAAGAATTTTTACTAAATTTATTTTTTCGTTTGGTTCTTACTTCATTCAGACTCTTAAAACCTAGTTAAAATTTATTTATTTTCTCTTATGATTACATAATAATAATAATAATAATAATAATAATAATAATTATTATTATTATTATTATTTAAATATCATTATAATGACTACAATGTCCTTTTTTTCCCTCTCATTACCAGGTACAATCATGGCTTAGGTATTTTGCTTTCCTATTGACCATTTATTTCAAGTACTTACATCTTTTATTTAAGATTTAAGATTTCTCTTAAGTTCATATATCGCTTCATTTTATATTATTTCATCAATATCTCAGATCAATATAGTGTATAGAGATTTGTTATTAGTTTAAAATTTATACTCTTATACATCAACAACTTCAACTAAGAAACTAACATGATTGATTTGTAATTTATGTGAATTCATTGCACCTTTTTTTTCCTTTTTCTTTTCTTTTTTTATAGAATTTCACATAGTGAATTTCAAAATGTTAAATAATATATCTATATATTTTATATTTGTTTTATTTTTTATATCATCAGGTATTTTGGATTTTTTGGCCCGTTTTGGGCATAGGCCTTGTATATTATAACAATACCTCTTTTCGCAAGAGAGTGACATGTGGCATATCCCTCTTCGTGAGAGGGCGACACGTGGCTTAATCTAAGGGCATTTTTTGATAACTTATCCAATCTACTAACCTAAAATTTCTTCATATTTTCTTCATTCCTAAAACTTCTCCATCCCACCTTCCTGAGAGAACAATTTTAATTCAAAGTGATCTTCAATTCAACTTATCCCTCATCAATCCAACGACAATTCAATCTCTATTTTTTATAGACTTGCCATATGATTCCTTATCATTCAAATTTATTCATGCCTATCACCTAAATTCTCTCATCTTATCATCTATTATACTAGACCCTAAAATCTCTTCATTTAGTTACAAAGAAAATTCCCATCACCGATCATCCCTATCCTATAAAATCTTTCCATTATATAAATTAAAGCAAACACAAAGAACTTTGACCAATCCTTATCTTTCACAAACAAACACAAGGGGCTATCTCTCACAAGCATCCATCATTCCCTCTCCATTCATTTTTCAGGTGGGTTGTGAAGAATCAATGGCTTTTGATGGTAATTTTCTTTGATAAGTTTCATTTTTAATTATGGGTTCTTTTTGGATTACCAATATAAGATAAGGAATTTTGGTATCATAAGTGATTGTTTCGTTTTTGAGTGCCATCTAGTTATTCTTTTGTTAGAATTTGGAATGAAGATGACAGTAATTCTTTGGTAATTATTGATGAAATTGTAACTTTATTACTAATGTAGTATGTTATTGTGCAGTTTCATGCTAATTTTTCTTTAAATATAAATTTTAGAATTCTATAGCAGAGGAATCATTTACTATCTCAAATTGAAGAGGTCTGCTGCACACGGGCTTTGCAGCGGTCTTCTTGCGAAAGGTGTGGCCGCTTACAAGGCCAAGGCCTAGCTACTATTGCTGTTATTGGGTATGCAAATGCTCCATGTAGCTCTTAATTATAATTTGCTGTCAATAGACTTCATATCATCTAAGTGAGCATGGTGGTAATTTGGCTTCTTTTTCTATTTTACTTCACATCTTAGTTTTGTTTTCATGTTTTGTGTACAAAAAGACAATGCTCTGGGTTACAGATGAAAATGGAGAACAGCATAGTATGGTCAGTATGGTTCTTTGGACTGTTTTATTTCCTACCTGAGCTCTATTGTTGTTGTTGTTGGTTTTTTTTTTTTTTAATGTTTTGTTTACGATAAGCCTATGGTCTGGATTATACATAAAGATGAAAATAGCATGGTAAGGTGCACAGAGATCAATCTCCAAAATGATCCTCATGTCTGCTAACTTAATGTCCTTGGGCTAGGACTTTGCCTACAACATCTAGATACCAACAAACAAAAGGGTGCATGTAGTTTTTATATGTGACACTTCATTATGCTATGAGAGATTTGTATTCTTTCAGTATGTATAGTCTGTCAATGACTGTCACTTCCACATTCATCCCATATATGAGAACCATGAGGTTTTGGGGGCCCGTATTGGTACTAATATTATTATCTATAAGTATAAATTGAATTGGCCTCATGTAAACCCAACTTATAAAATTGGCTCATCTCAAGCCTAAAGTTTCAATTGTTTCATTTAAATATTTTTGAATCTCTTTCTTTACATTAAGGACAATATAGTTTTGTTTTTTGTACAATCCAATACAAATGTGAGTGTAGTTTAATTCAGCCCACATGTAATTCCTTGAATCATCAAAGATGAAAAGATGATTTAATCTCAATATTTTTTTTACTCCCAACTAGTAGATAAGATACTTCTAGCCACTACAAAGTGCGTATTTAATTGAATTTCATTATGTTTAATATAAGCTTCTTTGTTAAAATTTTTGGTTTTGTAAATTTAATTTTAACAATTTTTCTTTATGCCCGCTTTGGGCGCGGGCATTGAAGTGCTAGTCTATATTAAGAGAATTCTCTCCTTTTATCAGAGAGAAGGAGAAAAAAACACATGGCATGCATTTATGAAGGCGTGGTATCAATTTTCCTAAAATCTCTCATTCATTCCTTCTCTCCCCCTAATTTCTCTCTTTCATTCCTTCCAAATCTAATTATTCCCAAATGAATACTTCTCCTAAAATCACATTTATAGAAGGATGATGATCCAAAAGTTAAGGTTAACGAATGTGGCAGTTAGGTGTGGGAAACTCTAGATATATATGGATTAGGTTGGGTCGAGACCTCACTTGACATGACTCGACAAAAAGGGCATATCCATGAAGTCCATGTTTAAACCTCAACATAGATGCACCCTAGTCTGCTCATTGAACATTCCAAATTCCCTACATTACAGGGCCCAAACAAATCTAAATAGACTTTGGTATATTAGAAGATTAACAGCAAGTGGGTTCTACAATTTGTTTTGGCTATCCTATTGGATCCGCATCTTTGTTGTGATAATATTGGGCAAAATCTTAGGCGCCATTGATATCGATTTTACCTATTTTTCATGACATTGAATACAATTGACAACTGTAGTCAAAATATATTGGGTCAACCGAAACCTAATCTGATGATGCCCCATGTTGTAGACTCCCTTTAAAAAAATTAACTTATGGGTGGTTTCATCAATCATTAAAAAGAAAAGAAAAGGGTGTTTTCATCCAGATCACATCATTTTGGTAGGTGAGGCTGCTTTGAAAAACTTACTTTATGGCTTGGGCCCATTAGAGAACCCATCCTTCATTCTTCAACCCTTTATTTTTTTTTCTTTCTTTTCTTTTCTTTTATCTTTCTTTTATCTTTTTTAGGCTTCATAATGTGGTCTATATCTAGCTCCAAATTGAGGCTCGAGTCTTAGGGATGGCAATGGGGCTAGTTTGGTACGACCCAAACCGCCTTGTCTCAAATTTATCTCCTCCAAACCCACCTCGCCCTGTGACCGGTCATTGATTATAAAACCAGATCCGCCCCGCTAGAGTGGGTCGAGTCAAAATTAAAGTTAAAAACATTTACAATATATAAAAATGGATGAGAATGTATATAGTAGAGTTTCAACATGCAACCTTCTCGTCCCATATGCCTTATGTTAAGGCCCAAAACCACCTACATCACATGCATTTTGTCTATTACCTTAGCAATAAGTATATACACCTTTTCTTCCCATATGCTTTATGTGAAGGCTTAAAACTACCAACACCACATGCATTTTGTCTATTACTTTAGCAATAAGTATATAAATATTATATGTTCGAGGTGAGGTGGGTTGGGTCAACAAAACCCAAATCCGCCCCCACATAAGGAAACCACTATCAAACCCACCCTTAATAAAAGCAGGGCATGGCAAGTCTGTTTATACCGGACTCATTGTCTTCTCTATCGAGTCTCCATGGGTCTACTATAATTACAGCTTCAATCTGGTGTAGTCACTTGAACCCCTTTATGTCAAGTTGTGGCTTGTACCCCTTTACAGTAGTGCCATACTGTCATTTGCAGTGTGCTACATACCAACTTGCATATGCTCTATGTTTCATTTTTGGTAAATTGAGGATCCTAAGTGTGTTTTTTAACCATCATTTCATCTCTTACCACGTCTTCTTCCAAGGAATGTAAAACTTTAATGGGAATGGAAACATTGGAGATGGAAGATAAATGTGTTAAAAGGATGGATGAATAAATATGTATTCTAATAACACTTGTGAATTCCATCTCCGTATCTTTAGACTTGGAGCCCCCTGTAATGTTTTACCAAAATAATGCCTTTGAGAGACACCCTACCACAAAAGCAATTTAAGGTGCTTATATTTGATATATTGCAAATCTACCATGAATAGGTTTTGAGAATAAATTTGTCTTATGAAAGCTTTTTTTTTTTTCTTTTTTCTTATAGCAACAAGAGGTCTAGGAGAAGAGCAAGATACTTGGTGAGTCACAAAGCTGAGAATCTTCTGCTGTGATGTTGTTTTTTTTATTACTCTTGGTTAATAAAAAATAGTCCTGATGTAAACTACTTCAATAAAATCTTAACACTGTTTAATCATTTCTTTTGGTAATTAATTTGATATCTATGAGAGTTGAGTTTCTTTTGTATTACTTTGATAGATTGCCTTTAATACAAATAATATGCTCTTCTATCTTCAATTGAATGCAATTATATTTTTAAATAATCATATTATTGTAATTCACAACTAATAATTTACTCATTTTTTGTTTAATGGATAAAAGGCCAAGGTTGCCATTTTTCATAAAAATCCAAAACATACTAACTCATACTAACTCATTCTCTTAGGGGACATGGCAGGTATTAAAATGAAAAAGTAAGGGCCTATTTACAAATACTTTAACCACAAGGGCCTATTTATAAATCCTTAGAACCTTAGGAGGTATGTAAAAAATATATATATATCTAAAAAGAGTTGAGTAAATAGATGGTGAAGATGTTGATTGGTGAATCTAATTCCAAATATGGAACCCACAATTTGCAACTTAGTTCCTGCTAATCTAACTTGCAAATTTTGCCTATGTACAAGCATTTTGCTTGATCATTATGAGTTGATTAGGTACACATAGATTTTGATGGTAGTTAAGAGAGATAGTTTCACTGAGAAGCCAGCGGGCCACATCTTGAACAGTTGGGTTATATACCTTCACAAGAAAAGAATTAAAGGGCTTTTTTTGTTATGATTTATATAATAATATTCATTTATATTTTATCAAAATATTAATAATTTTTAATAAAAATAAAATTTTTAATAAAGTTTAATATTTTTTCATAGCCCACGTTGGGCGAGGGCCTTGAAGCACTAGCAAAGGCTATACAGAAATAAATGCAAATATATATATATATATTTTGGGTTGGCGGGGAGGGGGGGAGGGTGGGATGCATTTATATCGAATTTCACAAATCATTGTATTCCCATAATTTCAACTGTAAGTTTGATTGAATGAAGATGTATACATTTCTAATTAACTCTTAACTAACCTTATTAGGATAAGGATAACCTACTGAAATCTCTTAATATCCTCACAATAACAACTAAACCAAAGATTATCCCCAACAGCCCCCCTCAATCACAAGGTCCTTTCATGAAATTATTTGTGTGATTATTGACAAATGAAAAATAAGAACCTTTAATCTCTCCCTAGATGGAAAACCGAAAATAAAAACTTGATCTCTCAAAACTAAATTGTAAAATAAGGGGAATCGATCTTCATGTCTTCATGGTGATCACCATCTGTCCTTTTGGCTCCATCACTGTCACAAGCCGCTCCTTTTAAGTTTGTCTATGCCAGTAGCCCACTTGATTAGATCTATCGTGATTTATTGCAGAAGCTTTGATTTTTCAATTTGACAAAGATGGGAGATGGTAAGATTTGGGCATTGATTTGGGCATTTTGGATGAATAAGGAAAGATGTTAGAGTTTTATTTATGGAAATAGAAATATTGCCCGTGATTATTGTATAAACATAAAGACCGCCAACTTGATCACATGATCATCACCGGGCCTACTCTAATACCATATTGAATTTTATAAATCATTGTATACCCATAATTTTCACTGTAAGTTCCATTGAATGAAAATGTATACATTTATAATTAACTCTCAACTAACCTTATCCCGAGGATAAGGATTACCAAAATCTCTTAACATCCTCACAATAACAACTAAACCAAAGATTATCTCCAACAATTCAATGGTCCTCTATGAATTTTGACCTTCAAAAATTTCACAGAAAGACGTCAAAACAGCCATTGGATACCAACAACATTGCTTATGAAATATGAGGAAACAAGTAGAAATTAGGCCTTAAAAAAATGTTTATATTACTTGCGATCTTTGTCCATTCGCTTTCACTTGGGTGTGGTGCTAAAATCTTCTACAAGAGCTTCTGGATGTGTAAATTACCCGGTATCTACCAAATGCCAGTCAAAGCCGCGTTAAGAAACGCCAGCCAAGGTAGGATAAGGGGTGTGTCGCGGTGCTTACACTGCTACTCATGGGTGCTTCCCATGTTGGTGACACTGGGGCCACCTTATCACTCGAGATCACATGGGTTCAAAGTAGTAAATAAAAAGGATCTTGCTTTATACGACTTGCAAGACATGGTTTTCTTATGTGGGCCAAGGCAATCCGCTCTTTGTGAGGGGAAGGGACATATATTGTTCAGAGTTTGTACAACTTTAATAATAAATTTACATGTATAAGTTAAAAGTACTAGAAATATCATAAGTTAGTAATATTAAACTCAAGTAATAAGTAGTTAAATATTCAAACATCAAGTAAGCTAGTTCTAACAAATATGTTATAACATACAAGTTACAAAAATGAATTCCATGGAAAACTACATAATATTAATATTAAAAAGGTGCAATCAAAGAAACTAAGGCTTAGGGTCCAATTCACTTCATCTAAAAAGATCCCCAAAATTTTAATAAAACTTCTATTCCTTGGATCAAATCATTAGATTTAAGAGAAAGAAAGAGTCTACAACTAAATTTAGCTCAATGGCAGGCCCTTATTGCAATTATTTCACCTTTTAAAGAGATTCAAGTGTCAGTGATAATCGTGAAAATAAAAAAGAAAGTGCATAAAACTATGAAGATTTACTCCAGAACTCTGGATACTACATATTTCCATCATTTCAAAGGCATTTTGAGAAGAAACTTCAAAAAATATTTATGAAAATATATTCAAATTATGCTTAGCTAAAGTTACTTGGTTAAGATCTTTGGTTTTGTCACAATGAAATCCACTCAAGTCTTGAGCTCTCAATGAGGAATTGTTAAAAATAAGGTAGGAAAGATTGAAATAGGATCATTAGCTTTTAGAACGAGGTTTTAGTGAAACAGAATGAAAGAAAATAGGAAAAAGAAGTACTATAACGTATAGTGATATTTTAAACCAAGGTTGATAATACAATGTTAATAGTTCGGGGGAAAAAAAAAAGAGAAAGAGAATTTATAATGAAGTATTTCAAACTATTGCTGGTATTTCATGTTTTTGACTACTTTTCTAACCTTGCTCAAATTGAAAAAGAAAAAAAACATATTTTTTTATTTTTTTTATAAAGTGGATGGCTTAAGGATCCTTAAATACTACTGGGGATCCCATTTCCTCTATTTTAGTAAAATATAATTTGGTCAATTTCCTTTGTGTAAGTTGTTTTACTACTTTGGTCTTTTATAGTTTGCCAAGAAAGATTCGTAGCTTCTTAAGCTAATAGATATTCTACTGCCTATCTATAACACAGGTCCAAGTGCAGCAGCTTTGCATACACATATCTCGCTATCTCTCTGTGCAAACTAAGAAAGATAGTATGGCAGATGCACTTGTCTCAGCTGTTGTAGAAGGGTTGCGAGCCATTGCTAAAGATAAGGTGGGCTTGTTGGTTGGTGTCGAGAAAGAGGTCAAAAACCTTTTAGAAACATTCACAGCCATTCAAGCAGTGTTAGAGGATGCTGAGAGGCAACAAGTGAAGAAGACAGCGGTTCAAGATTGGTTGTTGAAGCTGAAAGAAGTTGCATATGAGATGGAGGACATACTAGATGAGTGGAGAACAGAAGCTTTCAGATCACAGAACGCAAGCTCTTACTTATTCAATCTTGGTCCAGTTTTCAAGAAAATTAAATTACACCATGACACTGGACATAAGATCTGGGAAATAAAAGAAAGACTAATGAGAATTTCAATGGAAAAGGATGCTTTTAATTTCAATGAAGTTAGTAAAAGAGAAGTTGATGACTTGCCTGATCGACAAACTGCTTCATTAATTATTGAAGCAGAGGTTTTTGGTAGAGATGCCATTAAAGACATTATAGTTAATGAGTTGGTTGGTGATACTAGTCAAGCAGAAAATCCATTTTCTGTTGTTTCACTGGTAGGGATGGGTGGACTGGGCAAGACGACCCTCGCTCAATTAGTCTACAATGATGAGACAGTAAAGAAACATTTTGAGAAGAGAATTTGGGTTTGTGTGTCTGAAGATTATGAGGTGAAAAAGATTTTAATAAAAGTTATTCAATCAATGGATAAGTCTAGGTCTACAGACGAGAACATGGACTTTGATACTCTCCAGACAAGTGTTAAAGAAGTTGTTGCCAAAAACAAATTTTTACTTGTGTTGGATGATGTATGGGATGGAAAGCTATGGGAAAAATTGAGGGTTCCACTCAAAGGTGCTGTGCAGGGTTGCAGGATTGTGGTTACTACCCGCAGTCAAACAATTGCATGTGTAATGGAAACGACTCACAATCATGAGTTGGGCATTTTACCTGACTTAGATTGTTGGAAACTATTTACATCTAAAGCATTCAGAGGAAGAAAGGAGGAAGAGTGGCCACTACAGTTGGTAGAGGTAGGAAAGGGAATTTTACATAGGTGTAAAGGTTTACCTCTTGCGATCAAGGCAGTCGGAAGTCTTCTGTACTTTAAAAGGACAAAGTTAGAATGGCAAGTCGTCTTAGAAAGTGAAACATGGGAATGGAATTCACCTGACGGCCTTAACATTTTACCAGCTCTCTTGTTAAGCTATTATGCTTTGCCCATCCATTTGAAACAGTGTCTCTTATTTTGCTCATTGTTTCCAAAAGATTATGTGCTAGAAAAGGATGAATTAGTGAAGTTATGGATGGCTCATGGTATCATTAAATCTGAGAGAAGAGAAATTGAAGAAATTGGTGAAACTTATTTTGAGGATCTATTGGCACGTTCATTGCTTCAAGATCCTGAGAAAGATGTTGAAGGGAACATCACCCATTGTAAGATGCACGATCTTGTTCATGATCTAGCGAAATTTGTCACTACTGGTGACTACTGTATCATGGAGATTGGGAATCCGAACTTACCTTCTGTTGATAGTCATCATATATCACTACTTGTGAATCATGATGTTTCACACATTCCGTCTCCACTGTGTAATGCAGAGCGTCTGCGCACACTTATATTTTTTGGAGAGTCAATTATTGAGGAAGTCCCTCACAGTTTATTCAACCATATGAGGTTTCTTCGAGCTCTGGATTTAAGCAAAACTATGATTGAAAACTTGCCGAGTTCCTTAGGAGAACTAAAACACCTAAGGTATCTTAATTTGAATGGGTTGAATATCGAGGAGTTGCCTGAATCTTTGACTGATCTTTGTAATCTGCAGACTCTGAAACTTAACAAGTGTGATTCACTTCGTATTCTCCCAAGTGGTACAAGCAAAATGGTTAATCTGCGGCATCTTGAAATTGAAGGCGCTGATGAACTGACATTTTTACCAAATGGACTGGGGAGGTTGAGTTCCCTTCGAACGTTGCACAAATTCCCCGTGGGTGGCGACAACAGAGGATGTAAGATTGGGGAACTGAAAAATCTCAATCTTCTTAGAGGAGAAATAGAAATAAAAAATTTGGAGAGGGTGATAAATGTGGATGAGGCCAGAGAAGCAGAACTCGATAAGAAATGTCACCTTCAACGTCTAACTTTAGAATGTAATTACAAGGAGGATGAAGAGTGGGAAACATTAGGAGAAGGCGCGATGAAAAGGATGGAGAGAGTATTTGATGGCCTTAGACCACCTCACTCAAACCTAAAATTCTTGAGCATTGAAAACTACGCGGGTTCAGAGTTCCCCAGTTGGTTGGAGGATGCAAGCTTTTCCAGTCTACACACCGTCAAACTGTTCAACTGTAAAAAGTGTAGATTACTGCCTGGTCTAGGAAAATTGCCTTCGCTTGAAAGTGTATCTATATGTGGAGCTGATGAAATAAAAGTGGTGGGTTGTGATTTTTATTATGGGAACAATGGTAATGATGGTAGAGGGAAAGGAGGAAGAGTGTTCCCAAAGCTGAAAAGTATTTGTTTCTTCTCTATGTCGAATTGGGAAGAATGGAAGTGGGCAGAGGAAGATGGAGAGGTTATGCCATCTCTCGAGAAATTGGAGATAAGGTTTTGCAACAAGCTCAAGGCACTGCCCAACTGCCTCCCCAGTACTTTAAGGCAAGTAATTATTAAAAATTGCAAAGAAATTACTTGGGCGCCGGACAATCCACTCCCACTCCTTGAAGAGTTGATTCTCTATGGTGATGTTGGAGGGATATTTGGTAAGCCACTGCCATGCCTCCCTGCTCTGAAGAAATTACGGATTTCGTCGACACCTCTCGAGTCGCTCCCTTCCGATGGATGGGGATTACTTGAATCACTCAACACTCTTGAAATCAGCTACTGTGATAGATTGGCATCTCTGCCTAATGGGTTGGGGCAGCTCAAAGCACTGCAGGTTCTACGGATCGTTGTTTGCAAAGAGTTGTCGTCTCTGTTTGATGGGTTTGAACAACTCAAATCGCTCCGTCGGCTCGATATCTCCTACTGCCGCAAGTTGACGCCTTTACCAAACCTGCAACACCTCACTGCACTTGAATGTCTAGCGATCGACTACTGCCCACTTGTAACAGAGCGGCTGGACAAAGAGAAAGGAGAGGACTGGTGCAACATATCCCACATCCCATACATTAGGATTGATTTGAAAATGATTCAATAAGGTATGTATGGATCACGAATGGTTTCTTAAACTTTGACAACTGCTGCAGAAATTTTCTATATATGCATTTCCCCCTTTCTTTTGCAGTATTCTAAATTGCTGATGGTCAAGGAGAAGCAGAAGAAATGGATACAAACATGCACAGCAGCTTCAAGCCTTGGAGAGTTTCTTCGATTCTCTACTAGTTGTTCAACTCATACCAGCCCCCTGTTTCATATTTTCTCTTATTTTTCTTTAGATTCTCAAATCTCAAATGGACATGTATTCAGCTATATCAGGTGGTTACTTTCCAGACAGCTGTGTTGTACTACTACTAGCCATATGGTGGTTTAATTATGTGCATGTATCAAGTTGAAATATTGTGATTTAATTTCATCTTAGTTACCTGTTTTTGAAGTTATTCAAGTGCTCATCAGGTGGCCACTCATCAGAAATTATGGGCAATAGTTGACTTGCACATATCCAACGTTGTAAATAATGGAAGTTCCATCCCCAGTCTCCATTTCAATGCATGCCTATAGTTTTACAATTTACTCTTGTGATATGATGAGTATGGACGGAAAAATCCCATCCTAGGCCATCATTTAGTTTGAAAAGTCCGCCGAGTTCAAGTCGACTCGGACTTGATCACTGCACTGGAGAATCAAGTCACCCTTCAAGTCGCATATTGGTGGATTGCCATGGTTTTTGGGCTCTAGCTGCCCTTATTCCTTTTTTAATTATTGGGAAAAAGCTGGAGGCTTTTGAAGACATTTTGTATTTATGCTAGAAGGTCAAAATCATTTTTTTTAAGACTCAAGCACTTGAAGATTAGTTGTACTTTTCATCCAACTGAATGAAATATAAATGTATGTGTTTATAATAACTTAAGTTTAGATGATTTTGGGAAGGAAACTCCCCATGGGAAATCACGAAGCATGGATCAGCCTGTTACTTGAAGCTCCAGTCAAAAGAATCAGTTTTCAGGTCCTGTAAATTGGACACGGTTGTCATGGTTGGGTACAGGAAGACAGTGTTGATCTATGTCGAGGGGGCAGGGGGCACCCGGGGGATGGTAAGCTTTGTCTGATTTGTTCTTGCTTCATTATTTATTTATTGGGCCACTGGGTCAGGTGTGATACTTTACTTGAAGAACTAGGGACCGATCCTGGGACGGATCCCTGGAATGTGTTGGTGGTTTGCTCGTACTTCATTAAATGGTCATTTTTTTGTTCTGATACCCATAAGCTGAATTTCAAACTTATACCCATCTGTTTTTACTTTTGAAGAGTTTGAAAATGATTATAATTCTCATGGAAGTTAGAGGAATTTTTACAATGGGAATTTTTATTTCCAATGGGGAAATATTGCTTATAAATTATCCAAGCAAACAAGGTTCCTGCAAAGATGGTCTGGTCAGCATCCACTTTCAGAGCCCTCGGTTGGTTCTGTTTTCAGTCTACTTCAAACCATAAACTTCGTTCTGTGAACTATGCCATGTGTGTGCTTAATTTCAATCCATCTCTATCTCCTCTAGTCATGAGAGCTAGATCTGAATTGGGAAGATGCGTTTTTTACAAGTTCTTATTCAGATGCAGAGAGAAGACCAAAGCAGTTTTTAAGCCGATGAAGGTGCAAATGCTTTTTCTTATCTTTTTTTATCACACTATATATGGATGAGTTGGTTTACTTAATTGTATGTAGTGGTTTCTTTCTTCTGCTGTTATTTATTTATTTATTTCTTAACTGTAAGGATTCAATATTTTGACATTGTACTTGTATTCATTTACTCAGTCTTTCCAGTGCAACCATCCGGCTGGTGATGCTGCTGCAAATGGAATATATGAAACAGTTTGATCTGAGGTAAGACGTGCTGTATTTAAGATTTGTAATGATCTTGAACATGTAAGTTATTTTATTGGGACAGCATGTAGGCTCATGTAGCACAGTTTTCTACTTTCTAAAGTTGGACTTTTTACTTCAGATCTTAGGTTGACTTATTACTTCAGATCTTATGTTATCAATTCTACTAGATGATGGGCTGTCTTGGTTTTGGTAAATAGGGTTGCCTAATGAGTAATTACAGTTGTCAGTTGACATATAAAAAAAGAAAAAAAATCTAATCAGCATCTGCCTAAGCCCAACATATTTATCTTTTTTCTTTTAAATAGAAGATGTTATATATTGGACAGTAGAAGAAAATCACAAGTTTTAGGTCTATGCATCTGATTACACATCCACATATTGGTTTCTCTGAAACTATGTTGAAGCCCTATATATCCTATGTATCTAGATTGGCTTCGTAAGTTTTACTTTTCCTTTGAACCCTGTTTACAATGATACTTTTTTTAGTAACTCCATAAGCTCTCATGCCTTTTTTCTCACTACTTCATTTAAGGTCTTTACTAGTCTCCCCTTTTTCTGAATTTATTGAACATGTAATTCAATAGGTCTTACATGCACTATTTTGGTCTTCTGTGTACGTACCTGAATATTTCTAATTATGTTGCTTGATATTCTCTTCAGTAGGAACTTCATGCAAGTTTCCTATGTTTCTTTTCCTAATTTAACCCTTTATTACACCTCCACACATCCCTCTTAGTATGCCCACCTCTCAACATGTACTTTGTTTTCTTCATAACAGTCAGCTTCATATGATGCAGAAGGTTTACGTGTCTCATGCCCTTTAAATCAAAGTAGTACTTTACAACTTCATAAATTGTCCACCTGCTTGTCTCCACTTTCCCCATGCAAAATTGACCTTGTTTGCTATATTTAACTCAGACCCTCCGTGTTGCTCAATAGTTGCTCCCAAAAATCAAGACCTTTCATGCCCTTGCACTAAGTTATTTTGGTTTTAACTAACCCATCTTCTTTAGTCTCAAATCTGCTAAACCAGCTCATTACATGTATTCTAGTTTTCAGCCCATTTGACTTAATTTTTTTTTCCAAGTTCTAAGCTATCATTTGCTTGCTTTCTTGTCTAACAAATGAGTACAGCTTCATCTGTAAACAAGCACACAAGAAGGACTTAGTTCTTGATTATTTATTTATGGTGCTTATAAGCAAATCCAAGGGCAATAAGTAGGGGCTCAAAAGCTGAACCTAGGCGTCATTCAACTTCCATTCGGCTCTTAGGTCTCTTTCCACCTCGTTCTCATAGTCACACTTGTTCCTATCCCATTTTGAATTAGTCCATTTATTTATTTATTTATTTATTTTTGTAGGGTTGGTTTTTTAGAAGTAGGCCTATCAATGATGTTTTGGTGACCATTAAAAGAGGGCCCAGACCCAGAGGGCATCAGCCTTAATCAGGACTAGGCATGTGCTAATTCTGAGCCTCAATAGAAGATGTTGTATTGGCCAAGGCCAAGCACAGGGATAGGCATAATATCTTGATGTGCCAGTTAGGTGCATTGATAGACATAGATATTGCCTTCCACACTTGATCTACTTTGTTTCCCCTAAATGTTAACAACAAGCTACTTCTTGCTATTAGGCATTCCAAGAAAGAATCCTATTGCTTTCACGACGGTTGATATTGTAGATGTTTACGCAAAATTGGTGAACCCAAATGCTATTGCGTTCGTTTCTCATATAAGAGGGAAATAGGGAATATGCTACTAAGCTTGACCAGGTCTAATATTTGTTACTGTGTTCATAATATGATCTTTCTGTTAATGCTCTTTGCCATTCTTATATTTTATAGTATCCATCTTCAACAACACTAGTGAGTGGTACTTGACTATTTTACTAGCAGTCCCAGGAGCGTGCTAGAAACTCAATGCAGACTTAGATGCTAAACAGCAGTGTGGCCAAAACTTAGTACAATATTGAGAGAGATTCTTCAATATCGAAAGACTTCTGAAATGCAAAAATCTTGACCAAGAATACAAATAAGCTAGATCTTCATCTTTTCCTTTTGCATCTTAGCATTACTAATATGGGATCAGTTAGAAAGGTAAGCTAGATATGTTTGTATAATCACTGCTCTAACTCTTGGGTCATGTTTTAGTGGAAGACTGAACATTTCATGTTTTCTTCTGCCAAATATTGCACTATCGAACTATTCAGGTCGGTGGTGTGCAATATTTGATGGACCTTGGCATCAAATTTTATCTGTGGCTCTGCAGTTTGGAGGCCACCATATGATTCAGGTTGGTGACTTGGTGTTCTGAACAATTTCTTCCCTCTAGATCCTCTTCTAACTATCTATGCAGCACCTCACTTCCATGCCCCACCAATAAGAAGATTGTTTTCATTAAAAAATCAAGAAAAAATAATTTTATCTTGAACCCATGAAAAACTGATCTTGTTTGCTATGTCTAACTTAGACCCTCCATATTGCTCAACAGTTGTTCCCAAATGTCAGGACCTTTCACTCTCTTGCACTAAATTATTTCAGTTTTCACCAACTCATCTTCTTTACTCTCAAATCTGATAAACCTACTCACTCCATATATTCTAAGTTTTGACCTTCTATTTTCAGCCCATTTGACCATGATCTTCTTCGAAATTCTAAGTTTTCATTTTCTTGCTTGCTTGTCTAAAAGTGAGTACACCATCACCTGTAAACAACAGATAGGAAGGAATTACTTATTGATTGTCTGTTTTCTGGTATTTATAGTCAATGTCATAAGTAAGGGACTAAAAGCCGACCCTTATTGCCATCATTGGCCTCATTGGTGTCTGTCCAACCAATTCTCACAGTGACACACTTATTCCCATCCCATTTTGAATCAGTTCTTTTCTTTCCTAATTTCTTGTTCTTTTATTTTTTGTTTTTGTAGGAATGGATATTTAGAAGTAGGCCCATTAATGAAACTTTTGTTACCAATAAAAGAGGGCCTAGATCCAGCTGGCATCAGCCTTAGGCATGTGCTGATGCAGGGCCTCAATAGAAGATGTTGTACTGGCCAAGGCCAAGCGCAGGGCTGGGCATAGGATCTTGATGTGTCAGAGGCGCATTGCCGGACATAGATATTGCGTTCCATATTTGGATTCCTCTTTTACCCCAAAATGTTAACAACAATTTAAAATTGTGGCAATTAGGCATTCCGAAGGAACAATCCTATTACCTCCATGATGGCTGATATTGCAGATATTCCTCAAGTCTTGGGGAGCCCAGATACTGTTGAGTTGGTTTCTGATATCAAAAGGTAATATGCCACTAAGCTTGAGTAGCTTTGATGATGTCATCTTTCTATTAATGCTCTTTCTCAATCTTTTTTTTTTTTATACTATATCTTAATGACTCCAGTGATTGGTACTTGACTGTTAAATTATCAATCTCACAAGCATGCTAGGAAATTCCATGCAGACTTAGACGTTCAAGAGCAGTGTGGACAAAACCTTTGTAGAATATTGAGGGAGTTCTTCGGATTTCAATGACTTCCGATTGCAAAAATATTGACTGAGAAGAAAGTAAGCAAGATCTTCATCTTTTTCTTCTTTGTTTTACCATCACCACTTCTATTTGGGATCAAAGTTTGATATATTTTGTATATTTACTGCTCTTCTCTCATGTTTTAGTGGAAGACTGAACATTTCACATTTTCTTCTTTCATATATTGCTATAACGATCTATTCAGGTCTGTTGTGAATATCTCTATAATGGAATATTTGGAGTACCGTCGGCAACAAGTTTTATCTGTGCCACCAGAGAGTTGTCTCTTTTAACTGTTTGTGCACCACCTCACTCTCATACCCCACCAATAACAAGATTGTTTTCATTAAAGAATCATGAAAATTAATTGTATCTTTAAATCAAAACACTTCCTCTTATAAGATAAGTACAAATGATGGGACTGTAAAGGTTGTAAATCGCGAGTTTCTCTATTGTTCTCTATTGAGAATATTGGCATGAGAACCAAAATATTGCTATATTAGAGAGATTATGTCCTACTAACTAAACTTGTTATCTACACGTATTTTGTTAACCAAAACTTCTTATGAAGTTCCCAGTACTGTGGAAGGCAGATTCTCTTCAATCAGATGTCTAGATCATTCATCATCATTTGTTCAGAATTCATGTTTGGGTTGTGACAAAGTTTTACGCTGGCTGTCAAAAAAAGAATAACAAGTCAAATAGCTAGCTCACCAAAATAATGGGAGAGATTGAATAATAGTTATCCTATGATGAACTTTCTGCTTGTTGCCATCAATCATTAACCCTTTTTCCTTTCCCCTCTCTATTGATTGAAAAACTAGATGTATCGATTAATGTAGCAATATTTACTAGGTCTATGTTGAAATATCGAAAATGTTGCAATTTTTTTGTTGTCAGTTGCACTCTTAATCTGCTCCTGGTAATTGTTGACTAAATGAACAACTGGACTGAAACTATGGTGGCAAATTAGCATATAAGAAGAAAGATGTCAAAGCATCTGATAGAAGAAGCAATGAATTATTTTGATGAGTGTGTATCTGTATCTACTTTTAGTAGTTCTGATTTCTCAACACAGCACCAGAGGATCCACTTTTTGGCTCAATAGTTGCTTCTCCAGTGGGGGCAGATCAGATATTTCTCTGCAAAAGTTCAAGTGCTTCAACCACCTATTGCTCTGATGAACATCTCAACCGCTATTAGGTTGGTACTTGACAAAAACTGATATCCTTTTACCTATTGTTTTGATAGCTTCATGGCTTGTCCACGGTCCACCTTTCTACGTCAGCTATTTAGTGGGTTGGAAATTGAAATGCATTGAGCTAGACTGTACTTGCTCAACCCTACAGTCTAAATGTGCAAAAGCATTATTTTTCTAACCTTTTGAGATCATTATTGATCTTTGTTTCATTATTGTGCTGATAGGATTCTAATAATCTAGATCGGTACTCAATTAGCCATGAAGATTTCAATCTGACTATCCAAAGCACTAGCAAAGACACCAATCAGTGCATACAAACTGTAAACAAGAAAATCTTTCAGGTTCCAGTCCGGGATGTGGAAACTTCCATTCTGCATTTGTGCCCAAACAGATGAGATTTTATGGGCTTAGTACCACAAGAAATTTTGTATGGAACTTCAAGCGGAGGATTCAAGAAGTCCTAGAGATAGCAAGATCAAGTTTTAACTCTGAAGACTGATTGGAGTCTGTCATCAGAGAGCTTGCTGTTTTACATTGTAATATCTAAGGTCTGGGGTTTATTTTGTGTCAGGTTGGAATTTCTTGTAATCATCTTTCATGTAGATGACAATAGCTGTTGTGGGGAACTAATGTACACACAGAATATTTGTCAGTGTCTGTTTTTCGCCTGTATGACATTAACACACCTGATAGTTTGTGATAAAAAGGGGATGTTTCACTTTGAAATAATTAGTTCATCAAAATCTTCTAAGACTATACAACATTTTTTTTTCCTATGCGTGAATGGCACATTATTTATTAACAGCTTGGAGAGGCAAAGTAGAAGATCCAAGCAAATTGTGTAACTTTGCAAGCTGCATTGAGTACATCTAAATGCTATATGAGCATTTTTGTTTGCAGAATTTGCTGATATTGCATGGCTTCTGGAGGGAGATGTTGTTACTTTTGTTTTCTTAATTTTTTTTATCGCTGCAATGATCCACTTTAACAAGAATTAGTGAGCACTTCTTTCTACTAGATATTGATCTAACCATCCCTTACTTTAGATTGGGTCATAATAAATAATGCACTTATTAAACCATTAAATTTTGAGGCCCTAAATTAAGAGTTGGGATAATTGTGTGCCACCCCATAGGCCACAGATATTGATCAAGCAGGGCATGCGGGAGACTCTCAGCATCTAGATCCATCAAATTGGATGAGAGAAACTCCTGAACAACGCCACCGTACCTTTATTTTCTCCCTTATCTTAAGATTGACATGCATCAAAGTAGGCTCCATGCAAAATTGGACATGCTTTTAGTGAGCAACCCTAGGTTATGTTAGAAGTGGCCCTTTAATATTAGGATGAAGGAAACCTATCGACCATCCAAATTGCAGAGTCAAAAAAGGCTTGCCCAATGATGAAGATAAAGAGATAGAGCGGTCAACACAATAGTGGGCCCACAAGTTAAATCACAATGAACTTACTCCAATGACAGCAATGCAGTGGGACCAACCTTACAGAGCAGCTACAGTGGGACTCACCCAATGATCTAATCATAGTTGACCCATTCATCAATAAAAATCACTGTAATGTCCACCTAAATGATAGAAAAGTACGGTGGCAAATACATACATTGACATTAAAGTGACACAGGCCCTTGATGATGGAAAACACTAAAGGCTAAGGAGGGCCAACACAATGATGAAAATATGATGGGCACACATATTTAACTTTCTTATTAGTGATTAACTCCAGCATGTTATCATCATCAATTAGATGGGCCTCTTGTCATTTCCATTATTATATAGGGAGTAATCATCATCATCATCATTAATGAAGTGGGTGTCCCAGATGTCTTTTGACCCAACAAAACTAATTCCTCATATGGCGCCACTAAAGCCACAGGAACACAATCCAATCATCACTATAAGGTTTAAAATAATTGGGGGGCAGAAATGTTTCATTTTGATTGCTCACATTTTGATTGCCACCATTATCAACTGGTAAATGATACTCATTCTAAGCAATTTTCGCTTAAAAGTGTCATTTTTTACTTATTAGAATCTGCATCATGCATAGGTAAGGGTGTTGTACTTTCTTCGGTTTGAAATTGATCCATGTTTTAAATCTAAATTACTTTAAAAAGGAATTTGAAATCTAGATTAACCATGTAAAACACTATATTTTTCAAATATATTAGAATGATTGAAACTTAAATCCCACATCAACTTTCATAGTATTACAAGTGTTGATGCCTCATCAATAAGGAAAAAAGATGGAAAAACTAGCAAATCAGCATCATTATGGTATGATAGATTTGTTGAATCTAAATGTTGCATTGTAAATATGCATTTCATAAGAAAATAAAAATTTTCAAAGCCAATTATAGTATTTCAATTTGAATACTTATCTAGTGGTTATTATTGAAAATCCAACAAAAAAATTGATTTACTCCCCAAGGTCATAAGTTTGACTCCTGTCTCTAGTATTATTCGATTACTATGTGTGCGGCTATGTATGTACCCCCTAGGAATTAGTCCTTGCTCGTCAGAATCGATAACACCCAGGTTGGAGGCCAAAGGTTCGAAGGCTATACTGGCGATAGATATCCTAGGTAATAAAAAAAAAAGATAGAGGCAATAATAATACTGAAGAAGTATAACTTACGTAAGGATTTGACTTAACATAGATTGTAATGGATAAACCAAATTCATCTAACCAGCCACAACATAGCATTGACAAGACTTTGAAGATAATGATGAAAAACTATCCAAACTAAAAAGAAAAATAAATAATAAAAAAAGAAGACTTTCTCCCTATCCCCTTTCCCAAAAGCCAATAGCCCAAAACCAGGCATATGACTGATAGATTTGTTGATTCTAACTATTGAATTATAGCATATGCATTTCACAAGATTATAATCATTTTTCAAATGCAATTATTAGGTTTCAACTTAAAACACTTCTTCTCCATTCTCTAATTGAAATTATTTAAGTCCAATTAACCTAGCTTTTGTGTCGGAGCTCACCACTCAGATAGCCCCACTAAAAAAATCAAATGACTCATTTACCTATGGGGATCCACACCTATCAAAGCATGATCCCTGTTTCTAGACCTGGCAAACAGGTTGGGTTGACCAAATTCGGGTCGAGTTAACCCGAACCCGAATTTGTTGGTTCTAACCCTAACCCTACCCGTTTTTAAAACGGGTTGAAAACCTTCAACCTGCACCCGTGGCGGGTCAACCCGACCCGACCCGCCTAACTCGAATTTAATGCGGGTTGGGTCGGGTTGACCCGACCTAACGTATTTAATTCCCATTTTGTTAATGATTTAACTCATTTTATGTGGCTCAATTTTATTTGTAAAGCTCTCCTTATATCTAAATTCATTTAAAATGTTGTATTGAGCATGAATTTATAATTTATCAATTTTTAATATGTAAAAAATGGGAAATTTATAAATATTTTCTAGCCCATTTGTTGAGAATTTGAGATAATCCCTTTCAATTTTTTTCAATTTTATAATTCCATATTTGAGTATAAGTATAAGACTCATTAATGATATTGTGTTTCATTTATATCTATATTTTAGAGGTAAATTTATATGCTAACATAAAAATAAAAAAACATATATTACTATTTCAGCTACAAAAACATCATATTTTCAAATAAAAAAATAAGTTTTATATTCTAAGTATTAAAATTTTACATAACTCTTTTACAAAAGATTAAGAATATATAGTTTATCGCTTACATAAATAAGAAAAGCCACATGAAAATTAGAAAATCATAGTAATTTAGTAAAATCTAAACGAGTAAAACGGGTTAGGGTGAGTTAGGCAGGTTAACCCTAACTCAACCTGTTTTTATATGGGTCGGGTTGGTATAAGCTCTACCTGTTTCAAGCAAAAATGTAAGAAGCGCTGCCATTGCGCCGCTGTCACGCAGATTTACTGAGAAACGTGAGATAGGAAAGGCACGGTGAATAGTATTTAGCAAGAAGTTTTCTTGGTTGGGAGAAAAGAAGTAGTTTCCTCTTGCTAGAAGAGTAAACGTGAGAAGAATCAATACAAAAAGGACTTTTTTGTTGGGAAAGAGGAAGGAAAGAGATACCTACTGACTCTTGCATGGAAGACATAAGGTGAGCGGAGAAGACTTTTTTGTGGGGAGAGAAGGAAAGTGGTACTGTCCTTGGAAGATGGAAAGTGAGGAGTAAGGGGTGTTACCAAAACAAATAAGGGTGTTTAGTGGATTGAGTTTGATTTTTAGTTGTGAACCAACTTCTTCCTAAGCAATAGAATTCAATTATGAAGTAATTTCTCCATAATCAAGAGAGTCAAAATTAGATGGGATGGTCATAATTGAAATCCGAAAACAGTATCTTTGATAGAATATAATTGATGGATCAATTTCTTTCAAAAAAACATAATAAGAATATTGGCATGGTACACAATTCATAATTGTATCACTAATAAGTTGATATGCATTGCTCATGTAGGCTGATGAGGCATAATCAATCTCTTTAAGAGTCCTAGCAGACGAAGGGAGTAAAGAACTTCAGGTAGAGTTAACAAAAGAAAACGGTTATTACACATGCTTTTAACAACTTTGGAGGGCAGTTACAATGCAATCCAGTTTGTCAACGACCTCATAATAAATTCTCTTAAATGAAGAGATGAGTTTAAAATACCCATTTAGTGTTCTAAAATTAAAACAAAAGTTATAGGTGGTTGTTGAATAATTTCTCTGATAAATGGTGGCAAATTCAAACCAACTCATCATAGAGGGGGCCATGTTTATATCAGTAATAAGTCATGGCCTAATCTTCTTTCCATTTTGAACAATGCTAACAATAGCAGGGCGGCAGGAGGTATATTTTGTTGGTTTGACAAGGAGGTTTTTTTGGGTAATTTGTGCATTGACCATAGACTCCTGTTCCCAATGTAAAATGCTTGCAAGAAACCATCTGATTATCAGTGTTTGAAAACCTAACCCTCTTCTCTAATTAGGCAACCTAATTTCATGCGACTGCAGCAGATATATACCAAAAAGTAGATGGGCAGAATACTAACAACCTTGACAACCTTCTATCCAATCCCACATGGGATGATGTGAAAATGGAGTTTGTAAACTGTATCTTTGATTATCTTAGCCGTTAGATTTGATTGTGATACTGTTGGGATTTTTTACTTTGCTGGAACTTGGAATTGTTTTGAAGATGCCTTAAGATTTGGCAAAACGATCTGATGATACCAACCAATGGCTCTTCTATGGATGGGCCATGTCCGGAAATTGGGAGAATCCAGGCAGTACATTTGCTATCTGGATAAACAAAACGCCCTCCCCAATTGGACAACTGTTGGTGGGTAATTTTTGTTGTACATGCAAGTGCAATAGCTCAAAGCTCCATGGACTCAATTAAGGTACACAGCCTCAAACATGCTCAAGTCCTTTGCCAGAGTTGCAAACAGTGGTTTACCAAAAAAAAAAAAAAAAAATGGTCCTTTGGGAGATTAGCTAACAGTGGTTAAAGGCAAAGTCCCACCTCAAGCACTTAAAGTAAATTCTCTCCTTCCTTTAATGAAAGTTTCTGTTACTTCTTATTAAAAAAAAAGCACTTTAGTGAATCCCTATATTTGCATTTACTTTTCCTAATTTTCAAAAAATGTTTGTTGGCTTAAACCACATATTCGAGTGTGGGACTGGAGGATTCTCCAAGCACATCACTACAAATCCATCTATGGGCTCAATTTTGAAATCCAAACCACTTATTATCATCGTCCAAAAATGTAATCCCAACAAAAACTATGCTTGCTGTCAAATTGGGCAAATAGGTGAGAATGGCTTCTTACCTGAGCGATATTGAGTGGCAGTTCTCACCTGGCTACCTATGGTTCAAACACTAGGTAGGCCACCACTTTTCGTGTGTGCAAACTCCCTTCTCACTTGTGTGGGCTTTCTTTCCGTATGCGTGGGCTTCATTCTCATGTGAATAGGTTATCTTCTTATTTGATTGTGGGCTCTCTCATAGGTCCTATCCCCCTTCGCTGGGGTACCAAAAAAAGATTGAGCCTATAGATGGAGAGTGATTTCGAGCGATCTAAATTACAAACATAGAGCCTATAGATGTTTTCTTTTTCACAAAGCCGTATAGAGGTAGGTTCAACAATTTCAGAGCTCTTACTCAAACTATCCCTGTCCTAATAGATCAACGATAACATCCCAATATTACACAAATTGGGGAATAATTTGACGATAGCATCCCAATATTAAACAAATTGGAGGACAATTCGATGATAACATCCCAATATTACACAAATTGGTGGACACTTATGCCACACAATCGATTCCTTGTATATAGATATGCCACACAATGAGATTTAACGATATATCTTTGTTGTGGGGCCCGATTTGCTTAATTGAAATACTAAGATGAATTCCCCTGCCGTTGGATAAGAATTGTCGAAAGGCATTACTTTTTGCATTGGGATTAAATAAATTTTTTTTGGTATCCCAGCTATAGGGGACTAAAACCCCCTGAGAGAGGATAGTAGACCTCGAAGAGGTGGTGGAGCCCTCGGGCAAGGAAAGTGGCTAAATCTTGTGAGGTGACAGGGCCTTTGTTGAGGGAAAAGATTAGCTAATTTAAATAATATGGGAGATTCCATGAAAAAAGTAATAATAATATGGGAGATGTTATTACCTCATTTACTGCCACTAAGTCCAATGGTGAATGGAGAACAAAGGGCTGATCAGATGGTTGGGAACCTTGTTCCTCACCTAATTACTCATAGATCAATTCTAGGATTGTATTTCATCCAAGTGGGCTTCTCTTATGTCCCAATCCCAGGGCTGGTACCAAAGAAAAAAGTAACAGAGAAAAACTGCCTATAGTTTAAAATTTTCACTTTGGACCTTTATTTTTTTCTCCACCTCAATTCACTTCTCATCTCACCGTAGTATGAATTACAATTTTTAGGAAGCTATCTTCCCTTGTTCTCATCCATACACACCTTAATTAAAATATTTGTAAAAATCTGGAAAAAAAGATCACAAAGAAGATCAATTATACTATATTAAACTTAAAGTTTTTAATTTTAATTTTGATTGTTGGTTTTGATTTTGATTGTAAGTTATCTTTTAACTTTTTCAAAACTTCCATATTCTCTCCCCACTACTCTATATCTTATAGCTATATTTTTATCTCTTTTATTTTATCAAACTCCTCACCTTTACTCTCTATTTTTTTAAGTTCACTTTTTTTCTGCAAAAATCATCTCTCCTCACTTCTTATGTCCTTCTATCTTAAATTTTCTATAGTCATTTTAAATTATTTGCTCTCGAATCACAAAAATAGGTACTTTTATAATCTTTTAATGTATAAACTTTTAATTTACAATGCATAAAATTACCCGTGCTAAGTAGGGATCCGATTATTGTGCTAATATGCATTTAAAAAAAACGCGTTTAGAAAGAGAGAGAAAGAGCCTTTGATTCCCCCAACAGCAGCAGCTATGCATGATTGCAGTCCCCCGTTAAATCCTATTGGAAGCATGGCAACCCTTTAAGCCAAGTGTTGGGTCTCCAACTAACCCAAGGTTAAACACCTTGCCCAAGATCCTAACCCGTGGCCAACAACCCAACCCACCTCCCCATCTCATGCACCCATGTATAAATAACCCAACATTTTTCCCTTTCTCTCTCCTCAGTGCTGCCCCTTTTATGCTCTGTTCAACTGTCTGGGTATCAAAACAAAAACAGAAGAAAACGGTGGGAACCCATTACTACCCCAATACAGGCATTGCAGCAAGACCCATCGTCTTCTTCCTCAGATGGACACATCTTCTCCCCTCTCCAATTCAATCTCGTCTTCCTCCTCCTCCACCACCTCTTCTTCTTCTTCTTCCTCTTCACCTCCTTCTCAGCCCACCAAAACAAAGATCAAACGCACTAGGAGGAATCTCAATCCTGAGAAGAGCCAGTTTGGTGCCAACCCTGGTAGAAGAAGTTCTATGTATAGAGGTGTTACTAGGTAACATTGATATTGTTGTGGAGTTTCTTTTAGACAAGGCTCTGTCTCCTTTTGTTTTCGTTCTTTTTTCCCATTTGGTTGTTGGGTTTGATGTTTTTGGCTGCATGTCATTCATCATCCAGGCATAGATGGACAGGAAGGTATGAGGCCCACCTTTGGGACAAGAGCAGTTGGAACCCTGTTCAAAACAAGAAAGGAAGACAAGGTGACAATCTAAAGCAATGAAAGTTTTTTTTTTTTTTTAATTTCTCTTCTCTATTTCTTCCATATTGGGCTGATCATTTTTGTTTCTGGTGATCTCTAATACACCTCTCTGTCCTTTAGTCTATTTGGGTAAGCTCTCCCTTCCTCTATTTTTCCCTTTTCCTGGCTTCTTGTATATTGCTAATGTGAACCATGGATGTACCAATTACCAAGAAGGGAATCTGGCCTGCATGATAAAAGTTCTCAGATTGAACCCATGTTAGCAAACCTTTTATTCTTGTACATCTTTTCTTTTCTCTTCTTATCTGATGCATGGAGAGAAAATGCAGGAGCCTATGATGATGAAGAGGCTGCTGCTCATACATATGACCTTGCTGCTCTCAAATACTGGGGCCCTGATACCATCTTGAATTTCCCTGTAAGTAATTTCATAGAATTACTCCAAACAACATATATTTTTATGAGAAAGTTTCAAAACTGAATGCATCTTTTCTTACTATCCATTTAATTGTTTTGGGTAATGCAGCTGAGTACATATGCAAAAGAGTATGAGGAGATGCAGATGGTGTCTAAGGAAGAGTACTTGGCTTCTTTAAGGAGAAGAAGCAGTGGGTTTTCCAGAGGAGTCTCTAAATACCGTGGGGTGGCCAGGTATTAAAGATCTGACCCACCTCCTGATTTGGGGTTTTCCGATGAACGGTTCCTGACACATTACCGGCCTTTTGCAGGCACCATCACAACGGACGATGGGAGGCAAGGATTGGTCGAGTCTTTGGAAATAAATATCTCTACTTGGGAACATACAGTATGATCTCTTTCTTCTCTCTTGAGAACACAATTTCATTCAAGCATTAAGCATGCGTTACATGCATACATTGATGGATGGCGATTTGGGATTTTTAATCCCTGCCGTTCATAAATCATAACCCCTAAATTAAAGGCAAGGGCCTATTTGGGATTTCCAATCCCACTGTTAATAAATCATAACCCCTAAATTATTTAAGGCAGGACTAAATATTCGACTGTCGTGTAGGACTTTCGTAGGACACTGAAACCATAAATCCACATGTGGTGGTGAGATTGTCTGAAAATGAGGATAATTAGGGTGCCATCTTGGTGTCGAGGGTGCACCTGGACTCATTCCAATTATGGGTTGAGGGTGGGTTAGATATCAATGCATCTGTTGATGACGGTTGCAAAGTTGAATAAGTTTAAAACGGCATCTACTTATTAAAATTGTTGTACTCTTTAAAAAATGGTGACGCTCATTACATGTGCTCATTTTGTATGCACCCCCCGGTAATATTATTATCTCTGTAGGTATTTACAAGTTTAGATATATTATATATTACGGATTGTTGACATCCAAATCTCTATCCCTAAGCACTGGGGCCATTGAAGTTAATGACAGTGGCCAATCTATTTATTTCTAAACGGCCTGATGACACATTCTCCTCACTTAATCCTCCAGACAAATGAAAGCTTATCTCACTCTTAATAACATGTAACAGAAGGTTCTTTCCGTTTTGTACACATGATAAATTTAATGGTAGGGCCAATTTAATTCTATTAAGATTCATTCTTGCTCCACTCAAATGGAAGCTTATCTCACTCTAAATCACATGTAACAAAATGTTGTTTCTATTATGTAGTTTTTGTTTAATTTAACGCGCGGGGGGGGGGGCACAATTTAATTCGAGTAAGATTCAAGCTCAATCCACTCAAATGAAAGCTTATCTCACTCTTAATTGCATGTAACAAAAAAATTTTTTTTTCAGCATACATGATCAATCAATTTAATGATAAGCCCAATTTAATTCGATTAAAATTTAGAATGCCAATACAAAAGGGAAGTATTATATGGAACAGTTTAGACTCAAGTAGGTGGGGCCATAAAGTAGAGATGCTCTGAACTAGAAAACACGGACTATTCACATGTGGCGTGTGCAATGCATGGCATGGCAAAGCATGGTGCTCTGCCGCACATGTGATGCATGCCAACATTGGACGCCTTGACACGAGCACTGCCATATGCTATGGAGGGCGCACGCACGTGAAGTGTCACGTGTTGAATTTTGTACCACTTTCGTGATTTACGTGGACTCGAGTGCTTTGTCACAAATGACCACGTCTCCTTCCTGCCATTCCATACAAAAGACATAGGTTAGAAGGACAATTTTGGTATTTTTCCATACCAGGTCTCATGGTTCGGTTTTTAAGATCGTTGGAAAACTGTTCTTGTCCTTGGATGGTCGAACGTTGACTCTGGAGTCTAATGGGAATTAATACAAGGAGTTACTAGGGCCACTCATAATTAATGAATATTGTTACATAAATCATAACGAAAACATATTTAAAATATTGAATTTTTATTTTTTTGAAAGAAGGAAATGTTTTTTTTAAATCATATATGTATAAAAGTTGAGAGTGAAAAAACAAGCCGTTAATATTAAATCATCCTTGAATGATTCAAAGAATTATATATGGTTTAAGAAAAAAAAAAACGTTGATATTTGTTTATTGGCATGTACTTGTTTTAGTAGTTGCACTTGGTTTATCTTTTCCGCTTATTTTGACAGTTGCACTTGTTTTATCTTGTGCAGATCTTTTAACTTTTATACTTATTTCAATTTGTGCGCTTATCTTAATAAAATTATTTGTTTTCGATATTGCTATGGAAGTACTTGGTCCAATATCTTGAAATTTCACATTTTCTTTATAATTTGATATTGCATTGTAAACATTTAAATAAATTAGTAAAAGAAATTGAAATGAAAAAAATTGTGTTGATGGCACTAAAATAAAACTTAAAATTTTCAATTACTAACAATAGAATAGTTGATTCTTGAGTGTACTTGATTTCTTTGATTTTTTTGACTGGGATACTGCTTTCTGGTGTTAGTTTGTTCATCATTGAGTCTAGTTTTATATAAAATAAATATTGCTTTCACAATGCTTTTTTTATTTCATTTTCCAATAGTTCATACCAATTAACCTCCAAAATAATTAAAATTTTAATATTTATATATACACATATGATAGTTAAAATAAAGAAGTAGTTTTATGTAAATAAAAATAAATATAAAATACCTTATTTGCACATTCTTGAAATTCTTCTTTTGTCACATTTATGAAAATTTTAAGTATTTCATCGTGCAATAAAAATGATGTTTGCTTAGTGTGATTCACAACTATTATAGTTGCAATGTATTTGACAATAAAAAAAAAATTAAAAACAGTTGTTTCATAATATGTGCAATAGATAAATATGTTAACTTGATTAACATAACAGCTAGATGATACGGAAATCTGGTTGAATTGGGGTTAACATGATTCCTAAAACTCCTAATTTTCAACAACCTTAAGAATGCCACTGTTGATTGCAATAACTCATGATTAAATAATCAAGATTTCTGGCTACAGATTACCATGAACAGTGTAGGGTTTAGGGATCTAATTCTTTATCTAAATAATGTCAGAAAGGGGTTATAGATTACTAAAAACAGTTTAAGAATATAACAATTACCTCTGTAAGTAGTAAATCTAAATAGTCTTAGTCAAAGGGCTACAAATTACCATAAAATAGTTTAAGAATATAATAATTAACTCTGTAAGTACCCAAATCAAATAGAAGGAATTCAAAATAAGATGCAGTTGGGAGTATGACGTACGCACCTCGTCAAGTTTGGTGGATTCATATGGACCACTTGGGGCATTGAGATGGGATTTGAAAGATTAGCGCTTGAGCATAGGCCATGAAAAAAAATAATTAAGTTTTATCAACAATATAAGGGACATGAGAATTTTATGTTGTATAGAATATAATTCATCCTTAGAAGTGAAAGAGAAATACCTTAACCTATGTATCTTTCTAGAGGAAGAATGAGAAAATATGCGGCCGTTCTACTTCTTTTATCATTATGATTTATGAATAGAATAGAAAAGTTAGAAGAGAGAGACAGAGTCTAAATTGTTACAACTTATCTCTTGGGTTTCTTTTTTTAAAAATTTTTCATGATGAGATATTCGCTTGAAGTCCAAAGTTTAGGATGAAACTTATATAAATTGACATAACTTATATCTTGGGTTTTTTTTTTCAAGGAGTTTTTCTTATCACAAAAGAATATATAACATATATCTTAGGTTTCTTTTCTTAAAAGATTTTTTCTTATCACAAATTATTTACTATTCTAAATACAATAATTGAAATAAAATGGGAAAAATTAATAACAAATAAAAGTAAATATTTTCAAATAATTCATAAAACCCATAAAGGTTAGGGAAGTGGAAATAGAAAGATAAATCGAAAAAAGAAATATTAATATATGTCTTTAAAATTTTTTTTACCTTTGTGTATTCATTATGTGTACGTCCCTATCTCCTAAACCTAAAAGGTAAAAGATAAACAAAAAATAAAAACAGTAATAGAAAAAATACGACATATTATTTTTTCTTAATAATGTTTCAATTAATCTTATATTTAAATATATTCCCATTTTTTGGGCCTAGGTTTAGCATGGGCTTTTGTATAAACTTATGGATTCAATTATGTGTAGACGTGTGGCCTTACATCTAAACATTAAATATATATATTATGTTTAGCTTAATTGTGGTTCAAACAAATTTAGAGGTGTGGTCAACATCAATAGGCCATAGTTTATCCTACTTATGATTCAGTCTGTATCTTTCCATTTACAATGACCACCTATCTATATTTTCTTTCACTGACCTATAGCTTGTTCAAAACTCAAAATTTTGACTTACTCACATCATGTATTTGCATATGAACTCGATACATATTTAAAAAACTCAATCTTGTGTTGGTACCACAGGGCAGTGGCTTTGTCGTAGCACAGATAACAACACTTTTTGCTTAATCAATTGAAGAAAATAAGAATATTTTTTTAAATAAGGTTAATAAGAAACTAAAGAAAATTTTGATCATATGGGATTCTTTGGATTTTGATCTGGGTACACAGAAGACCCGGAACCAGAATCATGAAAAAGAAACCAATCTAAATAGTTATTTTCATTAAAAAAATATTTAAAGGATAATGACATGGTGCTCCAAAAAAGGCTGGAAGGAAAATATATCAATATATATAGCATAGAATGTAGGGCTGGAGCTAGCAAATCCAATCAACATGAACAAAAAATAAAAACCAAGAGAGTAACTGCATAATATGCACATAACTGGTGATCAAGCTTGTTTCTCTATCTCTCTTAAATATCCTTCTAGAGCACAAGAGAATAGAAGAAAGATATGAGTATTTCATATGTGCTTGTGAGTAAATAAGAGAAATATGGGTGTCGAGTTATTCAAGAAAAAAGAGAATGAGACTCACTGAAACTCTTCTTTAAAAAGTCTCATGAAAATGAAGTTTCGTTAAAACCAAGAGTCCGATTAAAGAGTTTCATGTAAACCAAGAGTTCAATTAAAAAGCTAGGCATAGCCAATAGCCATATATATCATTTGTATTTAATTTCTATGCATTATATGCAAACAGTAATTAGGTGGTAGTGGGCTCATTACTAAGTCCAATAATTAAAAAAGAAGTATCACACTGGATTTTGTTACTATAAATTATATATAACTATTAACTGTTGAAGACCAAGACTCAATAGCTTTGATCATTTGATCAATTGATATTGTCCAATTCCTTCGTCCAAGTTCTAATCTATCCCTCCTATTGATTGTGATGCATGGATCGCACATGTGGGAGCACTTGAGTAAATGGGCACATTGTAGAATTTTAAAATCTTAATACATAAGTTTTAAGATTTCTACTAAAGAAATAGGCAGTGAAGCAGGGTGACCGAAATGTTGGACTTCTATAGGGGGATCGCAATATATCAAGTTGGCCTAATGAATTTAGACCATAGATTCTGTCCTTATTGTTCAATGGCTATACATTTTCGAACTTAACTACAATACAATCCAATTATAACGGTGATAATGTCGGCATCATATAAGTAGGAGTGCCAATTCAAGAATGTAGATGTTTCTATAGCCATTGGATTGATCAGTACTTTTTTTATTGGATTGATCTGTTATGGGTCATTTAGATGACCCAGTAAATAATGGTGAGGACCATCAACAAGTTCGGGGGGCCAGTCAACTGCCAACAAACTGACATGCCCTTTGCAAGAGCATCCCTTAGAATTGGGACAAATGGGCCAGGACGGCGGTGAGTCGTCTGGCGGGCAGGACTCTTTTCCACTCAAATGGCCAAAAGTAACGATGTCTTCGCCTTGTGCAATTTAAAGAAAGCATCTTCTCTCTATAAATAGGCTGTTTCTGAGGAGATGGCGGGAGGGATTCAAATGGTGATGACATGGTGTTTCAAAAAAGGCTCAAAAAATTAAGAGCTTTTAGGGATGAAGTTGTAGAGGGATGATAGAGAAAAATTAGGAAGGGAGAGATTTTATAGATAATCAATGAGAGATTTTAGGAAAATTGAGAGATTTTGGTATTGATAGAGTTTAACTAATTTGGATAGAATTCTTAAATTATACTACGTGTCGCTCTCTTATGAAGAGTGAAGCGCCACTTGTCGCTCTCCTGCGAAATGAGGTATTGTTATAATATATATAATAGGCCTACACAAAGTACAGAATGAAGTATATTCAGATATAATTTCTTTCCTTACATGTATAACGTCTACAAGCATTTTAAATAAAACAGAATACAGGAGTATTTTTTTCACAATTTTTTATATATTTTTTTAAAAAGGATGTTGATGATGGATATGAATTTAAGGCTAGATAAATATAGGAGTTCGAACTCACCATTAAATGCCTGAGTGGGTTAAGGCCCAGTCTAAATAAAGCCAGAGGCAGTTGAAGGCCCTTTTTCAGTAGAAAAGAAAACTTTGTATACTATTATTAAAATAAATTTAAAAAATGCACATTATACTTCTTTTTTTTTTTTTTTGGTAAATGTAGAAGTATGAATATGTGTTTGTATCAAGCAATGGAGCCCATGGGTCTTGTCCAACCTGAGAAGGGATTTGGGTCCTAAATTTTTATGCAGGTCAGGAGCACTGGACCCATTAGATTGTACAAATCCTTAGTTATATAACTCGAAGTTGGGCAATTAGGGCCTAGGTGGCATACTTGGTTCTATTTGCCAATGTTTTTCAACGACTTTGTACTTACTTGTAACACTAATTGGGTAAATTCAAAATAATTCTATAAGAACTAGTTCTCACCATTTTTTTGTGAGAACTCTAGGTGGGGCCCATTTATTATCTAATCCAAACCTTGCAATATATAAGGACCCCCCCTAATAGTTATTCGCACCAAATTTTGGTTAAATCTAAATTTAATAGACCGTTGGATTAACTGTGTACCAATCCAAATGGACTGAGTTTGTGGGCCATGAATGAAGGGATTAAGGACATGTGATTGGGGCTAAAATTAATATGTGAGGTGGTCCCACATAGATCTTTTCACCCCCTAGTCTCATCTCCAAATGGGACCTACAAGTGAGCCCCATAAAAAGTTCTCACGGTAGGTGTGTCAAAATAATTCTCACAGGATCAAAACCCTTGGGTAAATTTATTTCATATAGATCGCTATGTCAATTTAAAGTGGAGCATAAAACTGCTATATTAGGTCTATTATTCATGAATCTAAGCTGCTAATTTTCACGTGATTTTAAAATATTACACACCACATAACACAAAAGTTCAAAAAAATAAAAAAAAGTTAAACGATCTAGATGAGGGATTCCATCCATGGGGCGATCTAAACGATCTACATTAATCCACTTTTTCTCAACCCTGCTTTCATGATCTGGATCCAAATGGATCCAGGCTTATCTCTGCTGTGGCACTTTCCATTAACTATATGGTTAACATATTGTATGCCTTAGTGTATAGATTACATGGGCATCATTTGAACTCATTCAAGGAAAGCTCCTTGTATTGTTTATTTGTAATATCCTTGAAGGATTCTAACTTTGACATAGGTTAAAGTATCAACATAGATTTCTATATGCAAGCAATTAACCTAAGCTAACAACAATAACCACAAGAGATAGACATGCGATTTTCACTTGGAAAAACCAAATGGGAAAAAAACCATGAGACTTAACACTGGTTCATACTTGGATGAAGCATCATACAAGAGAGGTTACAAAATTTACTTATTACCCCTATTTAGTTGAACATAACTCAAAAGACTGAAGTTCTTCTTATTTATGCATACACCGTTCGCCTTTCATGTTTGATCCCACTTCAAAGCCACTCAAGACGAACAACCTTTTTACAAGAAAAAAGACAATCTTCTACAAGAGAGTAGAAACAATATTCTCTAGAACTCAACAATTTCAGCACAATCTCTCAGTAAATGCTCTAAAAAAGAAAAATCTCCAATGTGAAATCTCAACTCAAAATATGGAAATGGATGCCTTATGATTGAGAAAAACACCATTTAAATAAACCTAATTTCGTAACTCATAATGGTAATCCAACTAGAAAAGGATTTGGTATAAAATAGAAAAGTCTCACTTAAAATAAAAATAAAAATTCATGAAATGGCAGTTTTGTGATCTCCGACAGCTCAATTTTTGCAAACTTTCTAATATCAGAACTTTGTCGTTTTAGCTCTGATTGACATAATCTTAGAAAGCATTGATATCTACTTCAAACGAGCTTTCCAATGATAGGTACTTGCCCATATATGATGCTCAGTTTGTGAGATATAATATTTTTAATTCATGTTATCCTTAGAAAAATACTTTAATTTAGTTCTTATGGGACTCTTTAACCTCTTTAAACTCTTAGTTTAAAATAAATAAAAATACAATTTTGATTAGAACTAGAGTTTTATTCAATTTATGAATTTAGCCAACATATGAAGATCCTTACCATTCTCATTTTCTTTTACTCTGTTAGGTACTCAAGAAGAAGCAGCTGCAGCATATGACATGGCCGCTATAGAATACAGAGGGCTCAATGCAGTGACAAACTTCGATATCAGCCATTACCTAAGATGCCAACCCCCCCAACCCCAACCCCAACAACCCTCCCCCTTTCAGGAACATCATCATGTGGCCCCACCTCAGATTCAACTCCCCGAAAACCCCTATCCCGTTGATCAAACTGCAATCATGGACCCCCTCATAGATCAGCCCTGGAACCTCTGCATGGACCCCTCCTTCAACTCCATTCGGGTTCCCGATATCTCCCTTGACAAATCCAATGAATTACATGATCTGTTCAATGGCAGTGGCTTTGAAGACAATATAGAGTTCCTTTTCGATGGAGCTGAGGTTGGTATTCCTACTGATCCTACTCCTCCTACAGGCATCTATGAAGGTGAGGGAAATGAGATGAAATTGGATGACGGCATTTTTGAGGACTCAGGCCCGTTTGAGGGCGATTTCCTGAATGATATTGAAGAGGGTGGTGAATGTGGTTTGATGGATGAGAATGTGAATGCTTCTGTTGACTCTATTTCCTATCCTCTTCCCATCAGCATATGTTCTTAGGTTGAGTATACGGTGCACTTGACTTTCGTTGGATTGGTTGGTTTGTTTAGAGTTTGGTTTCGTTGTTGAGATGTGGGTGTGTTTGGGTGTTTGTTAGCTTCTTTTCATTGGACTTTTTTCGAGGAAACCAAGGTTGTTTATAAGAACTCTCTAAAGGGGAGTAGGATTTCATTCAAATGCAAGTTTGTTCATTTATAGTTCATCTTTAACCTCTTTTCCTTTTCTCTTTTTTTAATCCTAATCTACCTTCATAAGCTTTCCTGTTTGACTTAATTTTTCTTAAGGCCTAACCTAGCTGCCCCACCTCCCTTTGAGGACATACATGTCCCATACGGGAGCTACAGCTTGCATTGGGACATAATTATACATAATAATATATGAATGGAGTTTGATTTGGCACCCCTCTCCTTTATGTGCCCTGTAAGCACTTCACTTGAAGGGCTCAGCTACTGGCCAACGCTCAAAATCTAGAACTAGGTCATATCTTTCTAAAATCCAAACTGCTCAAACACATTTACAATGTTTGTATTGGGCATGAACCAAATCTAAGTTGAATTGAACTGATTCTCATTATTGGATTCATGGTGTCTCATACTTTTCTTGAAAGTTGTTTTAGCTTATACATTTTTTTTTCCCTTCTGAATATAATATCCCAACAGTACGAGGAACGCTGCATCTTGGACGGTGCACAGATCAAGAGCATGTTGAGAACCATTCCAACAAGTTTCAATTCATTGAGAATACTTTATAGGGAAAGAAAATGTATGGTCAAGGAAAGAGGCCAATAGTTCCTCTCGCCATTCATTTACTATCTTTTGCTATACTGGGCCACATCTGACAATAGTTTTAATTTTAATTTAAAAGAAGCAATGGGGGTCATCTCATTTTATTGAAATTGACTTTTGGTTAACAAAAGTGGGGCCTGTTGATTGGATAAGGTGGATTGCAGCAAGCCGGATTTTCTGTGGTGTCGTCGAGAACTCTTTTTTTTTTTTTTTCCTCAGTGTTCTCTATGGTTGTCGAAAGTGGAGTGCACCATCTTAATTCCTAATCAATCAAAGCCACAAACCCCACTTCAATTGTAGTTTGGGTTAAGAATGGTTCCTTACCATAGTGGTTAAGGAGAGGGTTAATTCTTATTTGGCTATTTAGAGTTTGAATCCTAAGTACATGACATTTCTTCCCATATGTATGAGCTTTTTCTTGGGTCCTAGCCCCCTTGGACTAGGTTAACAAAAAAATAGAAAAGAAATTATAGCTGGGCCTACCTGCAAATAGATCATGATTAAGGCCTAAACTACAGCATCAACCTCACCACTTGCATTGTCTCATTTGTCTTATGCTTTGTTTGGCAATCTTATCTATATGAAAGAGATCTGCATGAAACAAATCTAATTCAAATGGCCTAGTTTGAAATAGATGCTTTAGCAATAGCTCGTTTGGAAATACAAAAAAACTTATTAAAATAGGCTTTTTTAAATCAATGGTTGAAAGTCTTTCGTGATTTTCAAGAAATCCGTGAGGATTCAATTGTTGAAATTTGACACAATTGCCATGTTTAGCATTTGAAAGAGAAATAAGGGTCTGGAGCATGCAGTTGGGGCCTATAAGCTCAAAAGAAGTAGATATAAGTGATGTATTTTTTAAAAAATATATCAAAATCTATGATGATCCAACGGTTGAAATTTGAACACATAGTCATGCTTTACTCTTTGAATATATGGATCATTATTAAATGTTCTAGAATTTTTTTGGCAAAAAAGGAAATGACAGACTGCTTGTGGACAACCACAACCCTACCCAATCAACGATGCAGGGTACATTGTTGCCCACAACTTCTTTAATTTTCTTGAGATACATGAGGAATCAAGTGTTGAAATTTGACATCATATCTGTGTTTATCATTCCAAAGCAGATTAACAGTTCAGATCTTGCATTTGGGTCCCACAAGAGTAAAAAAATTCGACCTAAAATTCCAATTTTTTTTACAAATATCTAAAAATTTATGATGATCCAATGGTTGAAATTTAGAATCATAACCATTTTTTACCCTCTAAATATATCCAACGGATTGGATCATGATATAGAGTCCCATAAGTAAAAAGAAAAAGAAAAGAAAAAATCGGACTATCCTATGAGGACATCCATTTCACTGTAGTGGTAAAGGTCTTTCTGCTTTAGGCATTGTTGTCTATTTGAATTCTATCCATTTTATAATGGGAACTCATATGTGTGAGAGCACAGACACTAACTCACACATAGAGGTAATGACTGTAACACCCCCAAACCAAGCCTATCCAAATAAGGCGGAAATTCGAATTTGGAGCGCGAAACATGAAGGGTCTTTAGTTCACAGTAACAACCAATTTGAAGCTTTTCCAACATTCCATCCATATTTAAAACATTTAAGTGAGAGCATAAGATAGAATTGTAGAAGCAACGTAAACCATGATCTATTTATATATAAATTGGTACCGATCACATACGTCAAATATAATGGAAGAAGCAAAGTCTGTAAACTATAATATTTAAATAGTCCAAAGTTACTACAATTTATTGCATTTAACTTCCAATAATTAAAACTCTGAATAACACATCAAATCTAAACAATGACTCTCCAAAAAGCTCCATACTCTCCATCTATAGTTCAACTGAACTACACTACTCCAAAAGTCTCACTAGCCTCCTCCTGCACATATTCCTCTAGGCTTATAGTCTACAACACCTAAAATAAAAAAGGTCAAGTCATGAAAAACTGGGCAAATGCGGCATACGAATAATACCATACATAGATCAAGATAGAATAAGTGAACCGATATAATCAATGAGATCAATGATAATAATATTGAAAGCAATACTATCCTGAGTCAGTAAGTAAGAATCAACTGAAGTAAGTAAATATCTATACCATCTATCACCTATACAAGAGGCACATATACATAAGTTGTTGCGTGGTATGATAGACAGGCCAATAATAGCCCCGAATGACTCCATAAATAGCCCCGTAGGACTCAATAAAGTAGTTCTGAATACTCAGTCAATTTGATACCGTAGTATCAGCTAAATCGTGCACTTGAACTCCATAATAGTCCCATTGGACTCCATAATAGCCCCATCGGACTCCATAATCAAGCCAACCATGGAGCAATAGAAATTGGCTCCTACCACGCATTGGCCTACCCAAGGCTAAGCTAAATCAACCGAGTGGATTCAAGTGCCAACAATACTGAATCAATAATGTAAGGTCCGTGTCTGGCTAAGCTCCTTGCGTAAACAAGTATATCAATCAGTCCAATGTCCAATCCATGCCATACAATCCATTCATCAATATCCATACCATACAATGCAACTATCGATGTCCATGACATGTGTAATCCATGCAATAATACAATACTTTATCCGTTCATCCATGTTAGGTACCTATTCTATTTTCATCCACATATTTACTCCATGGTCAATGTAATCACATACACAAGACTATCGAATAACCTGCCTAGCCACAGACACCATCTTATGTTTTCATTTCAATTTTTGGGTCTCCACTAAATACCCCCTAGGTCAATATCAAATTATGAATTAGTGAATTTTAAGAACAATATCATAATATAACCATCTATGGAATAGAGAGCAAAAATGGCAATCAATAGTAAGATCCATATAAACTATTTATCAATGAATGCATTAAAAGTAATCATACCTAGGTTAAGTTCTGTATTTCAAGATATAGAGGACTTTGACGACCATATGATGGACATTCCAAACCTATAGAGGTTATACGCGTTGGGTGTTATAATGGTTGGTCCCCATCTAGATCGAAACATCCATCTATTGGTACAAATCCCCTTCTCTATACTCTATTATGCCACTACCAGTGGATAGAGGCAAAGCTCACATCTTGAATCCACATGGGCATGTTTTAAGGTCCATGATTAGAATTAGATGTGATTTAAGTAGTGTCCAAGGTCTGGGGTTCAGAATATCAATTTCCTTAATTTACTAAATTTGCCGTAAGTCCCACTCAAGTGCAGATGAATGCCTGCTCGAGCACACTCGCATTTGTTTGCCAAGAATTTCTACTCTGATCAATTACTCTGGGAGTTCTTAGAGCCCACTCGAGCGCGATCTGGGAATTCTTCTCCGAATCAAGAACTCGTGTTCTCATATCTCCTTCAATTCTCATCCTTTTATCAATCTGCATACATTTGTTTAAGCATGATCAATCATGCCTCCACCTCCTGTGGGTCTCCATCAATTATATGCCATCAATCACATCATCCATTTCTAATATAACACAATCCACAATATTCATTTTCATTTCATTCAGTCCAAGCCATTCATTCCACCATTCTCATCATTAGTATAAATATTATCATATACATTCATCAATATAAATATTGGTATGCAATTGCTCATCATTTATAACATTTTGGGCCATTAAGAGAGGATTTCCACCTAAATTACTAGGTATAACATGAGCTTAATTAACATAATTGTCTATGGAGCATTGCATCATACACATAAAAGGCAATCAAGGTATTTCACATGTAATGGGATTATAAGCATGCTCTACTTGCCTCTAGTAAGGTAATCCACTTCCAAAAGCCAAACAGCCACTTCTAATCCACTCTAAGTAATCCAACTCAACAAAACCCAAAGATCTAACTCTACAACTACAAAACCAAAGAATCCAAGGAAGAGAAGAACATTAGACTATAATTGAAGTAAGAGATCAAAATAGAAAAGGGAAATTTGTAGGATTGTAAGCATGCTTACCTTGATGTAATGTAGAAAGAGATCTATGAATCTTTGGGGCTTGATTGGAAATCTAGTGGCTTGCTTCATCAAGATCTAGCTTTGTAAAGATTGGTAGCCATGAAGGAATCTTGAAAACTGGCTCTAGTTTAAGGAGATAAGGATAAGAGCATTGAGAGAGGAGGGCTTGATGAGAGTTGCTGGAATTTGAGTTTATATAAAGTTGGGTCATGAGAAAAGTCTAGTTTACCCTCAAGTGAAAGGCTGCAATGACTAAGGATGAATGGGATTTTTGTCTTTTCAAGTAGGATGGGTTGAAATGACCAAAACACCCATGAGCAATGAATAGAATATGAAAGATATTTTAAGGGTAATGTGGACTTTGGTAAAGGTAGCTTATAGATTTTTCTCCCAAAGATCTCTAATTATACTAAATCTCACTTAAATCCTCTTCTACAACCTTCTATCACTAAGCTAATTACTTCTAACCTCATCTAACCCTAGACACCACTAACAAAGCCAAAATAACATATATTTATAGAAAGTAAAATGGGTGGGTCTTACAATGGGGACTTGCACATGAGAGAACACAAACACTAACTGACACATGCTAGAGACTTGCACATGTGAAGAGATGAAAAACAACTCACACATGTAAGGAAATTGGCACACTGTCCCTACTTATTATTACATTACAACTATCAAATCGGTTGAGGGTTATACTTGTGCCGGATGAACTCAAGCCAAACAAAGATTGAAGGGTTTGATCCACATATGTGAATGTTACATATATAAAGTAAGTCAATAAGCCACCATGACCTTTTCCTTTATGAGATGGAATCTATGTTGGAACATTTTCTACCCAAGAGGTGTGTAATGATTTCACACATCTTTTAGGAGCTGTTCATGTAGCTGCATAATCCACGGAAGGTCCCTTGCTTGGGCGCTGTTTGGTGCAACAATGCAGGATCTGCAAATCTGACCTCCCTAGGTCCGAAAGCATTGACACGGAAGAGGAAAACTTGGTGTTATCGAAATAATTTTTCATGTGAAAATGATCTTATTTACAAACAATTTTTACACCTAAATAAGATCAAACAAATGTGATCATGCATAACCGACAATGGAGTCTTAAGTCTATACAAGGCTGCTTGATGGGGGACGTAGGTAAAGAACTTTCCTTTCCTTTTTCTCTCTCTCTCTCTCTCTCTCTCTCTCTCTCTCTCTCTGTGTGAAAAGGTAGGTACTCCCCACTAGGGCGAACCAAGGAAATTTTTGTTTGGGGGCTCAATATAAAAAATAATAATAAATCTAAGGGAAATTAAATAAAAACTATTTAGTTTTTAAATTTATAAGGGGTTTTCTAGACTTTTTAAGATCTGGCTGGGGCTTTAGCCCCCACACAGCTCTCCTTAGGTCTATCCCAGCTCCCCAGTGACCTTATACACACTCACTCTAGTTATTAACAGAGTTCTCATTGTCCTCACATGTGCAAGCCTCTATTAGCTCACGTGTAAATCTTTTTTACCTCATATGTGTTAGTTAATGTCCTATTGGTGTCTATATATGAGCCCAGCCGCTCAACTGGTGTTTACAAAAAAAACCAAAAAAGTTTCTCACCATCAATGTTTCACGTACATGCAAATAGAAAACTTTCCTGTGAAAGTCGTCTCTCATGAGAGAACCTTTTTACCATCACACAGGCCCCTTTTTATTGAATCCCACTTCCCAACTACCTGATACCCACAAACATCCAGTAATTGTCTCACAGAAACCTGAGAGACATCCTTGGAAGAGTGGCTTTAAACATGCATGCATGCATACATGTATACACACTAAAATCCATCCATAACTAGAATCAACAGCCTGGAGCTTTGGGCCTGAGTCAAGCCAGTCTAGGAATCCAAGTACTAAATTTGGGTTTCGGCTGGCCCTATTGGACAGTCTAAATCCCCAATTGTCAGACTTGGGCTCTAGATGACTTTAGAAAATCTTGTAGAGGTTGACAGTCCTGCTTGGCTGCTTACATTCATAATTTCTTTATTTGGGATGTCAGTCGTCCAAATGCTTTCCTTAAATCGGAGGGTGTGTGCTCTCACTAATAGGTAAACAATTAAACAGAAAAACCCCATCTCTCTGTGACTGTGCTGCTTCAAGGTGGGCTCCTAATAATGACTGTCCATACATAGAAACATTCTGGGTGTCCTAGAACGACTCAATAGTGGTGTTTGGATGTAGGATAAGAGGAAGATAACAGGGGGGATATGTCACTTTTTTATCGGATCCAACTTATTTCTTCTTTGTTTGCATTTTTAATTCATTGAATAAAGTTATCCTAGTCCCGATGCAATAGTAGATTAATACCTAGTATGGGGGCTTAAGTTATCCAACTTAAGCCCCCATTCTAGGTATTAAGGGATGGCTCAATCCTTTGATTTTTGTCTCTATTCCAATTTAATTGGCTTTGAGTGGGGGTGGGATTGTATTTTTTAAATATTTTTGTCCCTTATCCCTCATTTATCTAAACGCAACTAAACAAGAGATTGAATTTACCTTTGAGATAAATGGAATCCCATCCCAAGCAATAATATCATTGGATGAGTTTGGATTATATTAGCTATACAATCCCATCAAAAATTTATCCCGCTTTCAAACACACCCTATATGTTTTCTTTTTTCCTTTTTCTTTCTTTTTTTTTTTTTTTGCTAGATGAGTTTGTAATACATAACTACTTAATTAGTGAGATAGCCGTTTTGTCCAGGGATCAATCCTTGGCAGCCTGTGTGAGATAAGAGCCCCATGAGATGACCTTGCCACTAGGGTGTCTTGTAATTCTCTCTATGTAAATAAATTAGCATAATATGTATGATATGCAATCTAGGTAGCTAGGCCTACTTTGGGTGCTTAACTCTCAAGGCTAATTTGGTATAAATATCCACACTTGAGCTTTGGCTGAACCTGAACGAGCACAGATCGAATTGGCCTCAGGTTTGGTCCTCTAACATCCTCTTTTTCTCTAGCTGACTATAGGGTTTGTGTATGAACTCCTCCCATTCTGTTTTCTCACCAATGTTAGTCTCCTTCTGCAGACGCCTTCTTCAAATCGATACCAAGTATTCAATCCTTCTCCACAATCTTCAAATCCACACTCTCAAATCCCTCTCCAACCTCTCAGACTCTGCAAAAGAACCATCTCTCACACTCAATTACCTCATAAACTCATGTGGGTTGTCTCCAGAATCTGCCATTTCTGCTTCTAAAGAAATCAATATCAACAACACTGAAAAACCAAACACTGTCCTTGAATTCTTCAAAACCCATGGATTCTCCAAAACCCAGATCACAAATCTCATCTCTGTCAGACCCCAATTCCTCCTTTCCGATGTTGACACAACCCTCAAACCAAAAATCAAATATTTCCATGATTTGGGCCTCTCTGATTTCGAAATCACCACCTTCATTTCTTCAAATCCGGTTATTCTGTTGAGAGGCCTTGAGACCCAGATCAAACCTTCCGTTGATTTTCTTCGAAATCTTGTTCAAACCAATGAGAACGTCGTTAAGGCGTTTAGGCGCTGCAGATGGACGTTTACGTGCAATATCCGGAAGCGGATGCTGCCCAACATTGGTGTTTTGAAGGATTACGGAGTACCCAGTTCGAGAATTTCGAAAATGGTCGTGATGGAGCCGAGAATTCTATCGGTGAAGACGGCTTTCTTGAGAGAAGTTCTGAAGAGGGTAGAGGAGTTGAGGTTCGAGCGGGGATCGGGGTTGTTCGTCATGGCGATCCACGCCATGTGCACGATAAAGAAATCGACGTGGGAGGCGAAAATCGAGCTGTTTAAGAGTCTGGGGTGGTCTCAAAATGAGATTTTTGATGCTTTCAGGAGAATGCCGATATTCATGAAGTGTTCGGAGAAGAAGATAAAGGCAGGGATGGATTTCTTTGTGACTAAATTGAGGTGGAGGCCGTCTGATGTCGCGCATGATCCGATGCTCTTGATGTTTAGTTTGGAAGGAAGGCTGATTCCAAGGAGTAAGGTTTGGAAGATTTTGAAGTATAAGGAGTTGGTTGATGAAGGAGAGGTGAAACGAATGCTGAAGTTGAATGAGAATGATTTCTTGAAGTTTTATGTTACTAAATATGAGAAGGAAGTTCCTTATCTGTCAAAGGCATATGGGGGCCAGTTAGAATATCGGTGGTTGGATGACAAAAGCAGAGGAGAAGATGTTGGTAATATTCAAAAACCATAATTTTGATGTTATAATATTCTTTTCTTCTGTGTTGATTTTATTTCATGTTTCCCTTACGCAGTTATGCTTATTTGTAGTGTTATTTAACCTCTTTTAGATGATCCTTTGATCTGTATTGCTTAGATGTAATTTGCTTGGATTAAGAAATTTCAATTTCTATTATTGTAACACTTGTTACAAATTTGCAATGCTCATGTGAAGGTGTTTGAATCTGTGCATATCGTGGTTGAGGCTGAAGTTGTTGTCTGTATTGTTCTGGTCTCTAGTCTATATAGTGTGCTTAAGCATGCTTAGATGCAGTCACTTCACACAGAGCTCAAAAATCATGTTTTTGCATGAATCAGATTCTAGGTGGTGAGAAGGGGCCATTATTTTTGAGTTGTAGTAAAATGATTTGTTCACCTGCAATTGAGAGCCCTCATGCTTAGCAAGCTAATCAGAATACTCCAGGATTGGTTTGAATGAGCTCATACCATTGAAGGGTCTACAAGAAATAGTAATAACACAAACGAGTCTGTTGCTTCAAAGTGAGTCACCTTATTGTGTGGTTTGATTCATCAATTTGCATTGCTGTGTAATTAACTCAAATGAATTTGAGTTTACTTTCAAATGTTTAAAAATTGGTATTTTAAAATTTCTCTTCATGATCTTCCCTAATCTTCAGGGCCCATTTGGATTCCTGAAACAAGGTTGCTCTGTCTAGGGTACCCCTAACTATTGTCACTTGTAACTGGCTGTTGCAAAGACAGGAAGGAGTGTAGACATGCAACTGAGGTTATCCAAACATAAGAACTGTAGGCTTAGGCATGTGTAATATGAATTTTAAACAGGCCAAGACCCCACAAGGAAAGTGGAGTTAAATTTCATAGTAGACTAATTTTCACCCTTGCTTTGAGCACAAGGATACTCTAGCTGATTGTTGTCAGATTGAGAGATGAATGCTTGAAATGCCTCATTTAGCAACATTTGTTATGAATTTTTGTAGCTAGTGAAATGAATACGAGAAACAGAAAACATGAAATGTAGGTTACTTTTTGAGTGAAAATGAGTTTCCAGTAACTATGAACTGCATCACATGCAAGGGTGTTCACATTGTGGCATCCTTAGTTACTAGCAGACAAGGGATAAAACCTGACTCTTATGTAATCTTGTCTGATGATGCTAGTGATGAAGCCTACTGTAATCTGGTGTTGAGAAAGATGAGGTAACTTGGCATACCTGTCCTTTGAGGTAATTTTTCACTTGCTCCAGCCCTTCAATCTTCTTCCGGTTGGTAATGGCATCCACTGGCACAATCACATTTGGGAAAGGGTGGTGTCCTAGACACTCCTGTTCTGCATCAAATTGCCTACTATCTGGGCTCAAAACTGGGGCTCGTTTTGGCACTCTTTCCTCAATATCATAATCAAGAATGTATTTTAAGAAGGGGAATTTCTTGTTCGTCTTTTGGGAGCTTTAATGCCATCAGCTGGGCTGCTATAAAGCTCAAGCAGTTAGATATGGTGATTAGTCACCCCACATGAATGCTTATTTTGTGAGCTTTGTCATTGTTGGTTTTTCTTTTTTTTACTAAAGTGAGATTTGTTGGGGGAAAATCTGGTAAAGCATACTCCCAATCATGAATTTTGAATTATTTGAAATCACTGCATTTAACTCACAAACAGAATTGCAGCTTGTGAAATGTGGTCCAGCAGGTTTGAATGCGACTATCTGCAATTAAAGATGCAATCAGCTGAAGGTAACCCAGGCGGTTTGGCCTGCCAGCAATCTCATATTAGTCCCGATGTTCTTGTGAAGTACTAATTGCTGCTGAAACCAACCTCTGGTGAGGAATACATATTTGAATATTCAAAAGGGAAAATAGCAAATTACCGTATTGTATTTTGACCCGATTGCAAAGTGCTCCCATCAACTTTAAACTTTTGCACTAAACCACCTTGAACTTAAAAATTGAAGTGCAAAAGTGATGGAATCTGTTTATTTTGACGGGAGTTTCTATTTAAACACACACAATTTCTCAGTTTACACACTCATTTAAAAAAAATTTCCCAAAATACCCCCACCCCTTCCTCCCCTCCCTCTTCGTCTTCCTCCCCTTCTCCCCTCTATTCTCTCTCTCTCTCCCTTTTCTTCTCTCTCTCTCTCTCTAGTCTCCCCACTTTTGAGTTGTTGAAGTAAACTTGGATCTTAAGTCCCAAGGAGCAAAGATCCATCTCTTGAAAGAGATAGCAAGGTTTGTTCCAATAAATAAATAATGCTCAGCTTCAGATATTCTATCATTCCTTGACTTCAATTAAGACTGTTGGGAGTTAAGAAATCCAGAAGCCTACCAAAGTTGGATGGATGAGAAGAAGCGACTTCACACTGCCTGTGTGTTCCATCATTACACCAATGCATTTCCTCTTCTTTGATCCCAGATCTTTATCTGATAAAACTCAAAGGGAATGAATTGTTTAGTGACTGTTATAACATAACAGAAAAGGTAAATTAATAGACTTTTAGGTAAGTACATACAGCAATTATTAAAATAACCAGATTTCACTGTAAAAGTGATACATGTGAAGAAATAGAACCAAAAGTAATTTCCAACTTAAAGTTCGATCACCAGAAGCAGTTAGAATTTGGGTTAATCAGTTAATCCTCGTGTCATTGTCTTTCTTGACCATTCATTTGAAAATGCTGGAAACAGTTTCTTATCGCATGGGATTCTAGACAGTAGAACCTCGCGAACCCAGAAGTTGAAGGCCCTAATTTCATTTCATTAGAAGGAAAAAAAAGGAATAATACATAGGGGGTCAGGGGAAATACAGTTTTGAGAGAGAATCCAGAGCAAAGAGATGAGGTGTCAGCAAATCACAGAACTACCACCAGAGAGCATCTTAAGACAATACAAACCTCCAACCAGAGAATCTTTGTCCAAGCCAAGAGCAAGACAACAAAACAGGTTGAAGCCGTCGAACAATTCAGTTTTGGGACAACCATGATTTTTTGGAGGATTCAAGCAGTTCGGGATGGCAAAACTTTAGAAAGAAACCTATGTGATCTTTTCTGTACTTGCCTGGTATTTGTAAATTTCAGTTCTCCTATGCCACTTGTACCCACAGGATTTGAATCTAGATCCATTTTATATTGATAAATTGTTGGATGGGCTCTGTCAAAGGTCCAGTCTCCCTGCTGTGAAACCTTTTCGTTTGTTTTTTTGCTTGAACATAATCCGAAACAGTGGTGTGCGGTGATGGTGCAGACTTGTAGTGGTGTGTGATTGGTTAGGTTTTGGGAGAAAAAGTTGGTGCTACTAAATATAGGATAGAGATGGCGCTACTGAATAGAGGATAGAGAATGGGTCTGGTGAGTTGGGGGTTGTAGGGGATTGTCTAATCTCTTTGAAGTGGGTTTGGAGGTTTAAGATGGATGTGAGAGGATAAAGGGGATAGAATGACTGAATAGTGAAGAAAAGCAATTTGGTACTTTTATAGGTTCCGCTAAGAGACATTTATTTTTCACTTTAGTTGTGAGTTTAGATAAGTTTAGTTCAAAAGTTTAAACTATGAGGGGGCACTTTGGAATCAGGTCTAACTAGAAGGGGTAAATTGCTAAGCATCGTAGTCATGTTTCCAATATGTTACTGAAGCCCTGATTTTAAATAAATTTCAGTTATTTTATTTTATTTTATTTTATTTACGTGAAAACAACTTCAGAACATACAGGAAATGTGACAAGAGGTCTTGTTGAAAAACTTTCATACAATTTATGCTTTGAGGCCATAATTTGGTACGGGGCTGAGTTAGTTGAATCACAATTGATCTACAGAAGATGCTTCAAATAGAATCATGCAATGCCAAACGAGTCAGCAGACCAAAGCTCCCCAAATCAATTCACTAAGATGAAAGAGGGTGCAAATGTTGATACATCTACAACCCATTTGACCACTCTAAAACAGTAAAATTGTGGTTGTTGTTCTATTGAAAAGGAATACGTCCAATATTTCTAATTCATCAGAGTTCAAATTACTTTCATTAAGCTAATGGAGCTGAACCTGGAAGTCGTTGGTCCTGACTTCTTTCTTATACATATAAGGTTGGTTCAGAAGATTGAGCAAAGCAATATGAGACACTGACATATCTCCATTCTGTTTGAAGAGGTTTACTACACCTCTAGGGCGTCTTTAGGGTTTTGAACGCCCTGAATCTCTTCTTCCCACCTGAGCAATGACATGGGTCTTTAATAGTCAGTAGGCTGGCTCTGGTGGTTCAGGCCCATATTTGAAATTTTTGGCTATTACCAGCCCATGATATGCTCTGTTCGGAACGATGTCAATGGGCCCAGCCAGGCAGTTGGATCTGTCAACGCGGCACCCATGGAGCTAATAATTCAGGCCCAAAGCTGAATCAGGCTGGGCTACATTGGTTGGACGCTTGATCGCGTCTAGAATGCATGCATCCACTCCTTATGCATCCACTCGTTATCTTTAAAATGTAGGTCTGAAAGGGGCCACTTAACATGGATCTCACCATCGTTTTCAAATCTCTGTGCATGGGAGACAGATGAATGAACAGTGTCATAAGCCAGTTCATTGTGGTTTTTTTTTTTACCATAGAAAGTAAAAATTCATTGAAGGTAAAAAAAAAAAAAAAACTATGGAGATTTGAGGTCACCCCATCACACTACAGCTTCCTCACATCTCGGGCAAAATCCAGCCAACCTATCATAATATTCAGAGTTCTAGGGATATTAAAAAAAATCTCCAAAAGAGAAAGCCAAATGGCGAATATTCAAAACAAATGCATTTCTCAGCCAATCCAATCCATTGTCAAAACAATGGGGCAAGGCACTGCCCCAGGACACAAGGGTTCAAACTCTCTGTTCGAAAATAATTCGAATTACAAATGTTGGAAATTTATTATGCTTATGTATTGAGAATGCTTGAATTCTAAAATCGAACCTCTTCAAAATTTAGTCTTCTAATTTTTTGAATGAAACGTACTTTGAGAATTTTGAAAATTAAACCGTATCGTATTTGGAGAATTGATAATTCTTTCTCAATTAGGCTTCTCATAATCCCCCTAACCAAACAGGAGTTTTATTTTGAAGGATGAAAATTGGTAACACGCTTAGACCCAGCAGGAGTAAAAAAAATTCAAAAAAAGGAAAATTAAATAAGCTGTATATATATATATATATAATAGTGTGCGCCCGGATCAACCGGTTCCGACAGGTCCGTCCGATCTAATTGTCAAGAAATTGGTCACACCTCGACGGGTCCCACCATTGTGAACCCCATCCTTAGTCAATAAAACCCTCAAAAGCCAGAAGTCATATTCCCCTCTGGAGTGTGATTTCTAGGGTTTATCTGCAACTCCTACAGTGCAGGCTCCAGGGTTTCTTTCTTTCAGCTATGTCAGTCTCTTTTTGTAGGAGAAAACTACTCCAAATCAATGTCAAGCATCCAACCAACATCTCTCCCCTTCAAACCCCATTTCTCAAATCCCTCTCCAATCTCTCAAACTCCCCATCTCTAACCATCTCTTACCTTATCAACACTTGTGGGTTGTCCCCAGAATCAGCTCTCCATGCTTCCAAAAGGTTCACCATCAAAACCACACAAAACCCAGACTCTGTCATTGAATTCCTGAGAACCCATGGTCTCTCCAATGCCCAGATCACAACTCTCATCTCCACCACACCCCGTTTCCTCTTTACTAATGTGCACAAAACCCTCAAGCCCAAAATAGACTTCTTCCGAGGTCTGGGCATCTCAGATTCAGACATCTCCAAGCTCATCACTCGGGATCCGTATTTGCTGACGAGAGGCCTTAAAACCAAGATCATACCATCCATGGATTTTGTCCGGAAACTTGTTCACACGAATGAGAACGCGGTAAAAGTCTTCAGGCGATGCAGATGGATGGTTTCAGGCGATGTCAAGAAGCTAATGCAGCCCAACATCGCCATTTTGAAAGAACACGGCTTAACCAATTCGCAGATCACTAATATAGCCAAGCTCAAGCCCAGCATTCTCGCGCAGAGGAGTGATTGGCTGATAGAAATTCTGAAAAGAGTGGAAGAATTGGGGTTTCAGTGCAGGTCTCCTGTGTTTGTTGCTGCACTGTTCACCATGTCATCGCTTAAGAGATCTACGGTGGAGACAAAGTTAGAGTTGCTTAAGAGTCTTGGGTGGTCGCCAAATGAGATTTCGGGGACTTTAAGGACAATGCCGTCATTGCTGATGTATTCGGAGAAGAAGATAAGGGCAGGGATGGACTTCTATGTGAATAAGCTCAACTGGAAGCCTTCTGAAGTTGCAAGCGCTCCCATACTTCTGATGTTCAGTTTGGAAGAAAGGGTGGCTCCAAGAAGTAAGGTTTGGGAGATGTTGAAATGCAAGGGATTGGTTAATGAAGGAGAGCTGAAGAAAATGCTCAGGTTAAGTGAGAAACGTTTTTTGACCAAATATGTCACTAAATATGAGGAGCAAGTACCTAATCTGTTGAAGGCCTATTATACAAGGGAGAGGTAAAATTTCAGTTTTGGTCACATGGTGTTCCGCAATTCTAGCATTGCCTGCCTTCACTGCCAGTATTTGTGTTGGGAGACAAAGGATTGGGATGGAATTCTTTGTGAGTAAGCTGCACTGTAAGCCTTTTGAGCCTGTGATCCGATGCTTCAAGAGAAAAGGTTAGGAAGATTTTGAAATGTAAGGAGCAGGTTGATAAGGAGAGTTGAAGCAAAAAAGTTGAATGGAAATGATTTTTTGTGGAGGTAGGTCACTAAGTATGATAAGGAAATTCCTTACTTACGACAGACATACTAAAGACATATAGAGGCAAGCAAGAGTTCCGTCATTGAACTACAAAACCAAAGGACATGTTGGTAAGATTCAAAGCCCTTCCGATGTTGTTCTGCAAGACAATATTTTTCATGTGGACATCACTTTGTGACTTCTATTTTGTGTTCTCTTTATTTCATTTTTCACCATTGCTTATTTGTGCTGTTATTTAACCTCTTTTTGATGAGTCTTGGATGCATATGACTCTGTGGTAAGCGACTATCATTGAGAAATTCTCAATTTCAATATAGCTGTCACCCGTTACGAACTTACAATGCCTATGTGGAGGTCTTTGACTATGTGCATGTCATGATTGTGGCTGAACCCGTTGATTGTATTGTTGTTTTCTGTAGTTTACTTAAGCAGGGGCCAAGGATATTTTTTGAATGATGAACTAGAAATGATTTACTTACCTGCAATTAATAGCCATCTTCCCCAGTAAGCTGATCAGATTGCTCAGTGATTGAGTTTATGCCATTGGAGGGTCTACAAGAAATAGTTATAATGCACCACTTGTCTATTGCTTTGAAATGATCTAGTTAGTTGTGTTTTAGTTCATTCATCAATGAGCATTGCCCTGTTATAACTCGGTAACAATGGACAGGTTTATTTTGAATTTTCAAAACTTGGAATTTTGAAGTTTCTCTCCTTTGGTTATTCCCTCTTAACTGTTTGCGTCCTTGAACCACAAGTTACCCTGTATTGTGCTTACCTAGATGTTGGTTCGTTGTAATTGGTTTTTGCTAAGACAGGAAGAACTGTAGACACACATGTAAATTAGGTTATCAAAACACAAAAACTGTAGGTTATTGTATAACTTGAAAGCAACAGGAATGGATGGTGAACTCAACATGGGAAATTGTGTGAAATTCTATAATGGACTCTCTCTTGCTATTGAGCATGAAAGAGGAGACCCAAGCCCATTGTGGTCAGATTGAGAAATGGATGCTTAAAGTGCCTTGTTAGTAACACTTTTTTAATATATTAAAAGTGTGAAACGAATGTGAGAAACAGGAATAAAAAATCATTGGTAATCTTGGGCAGAAATGTGTTTCCACAAACTACACTTTTAGCCATTCAAAACAAACTGTGCACTTCATCACAGCTGGTGTTGGCACCTAAGCATCTTTATGAGAAGCTAAGAAGCTCTTTTCTTATTTTAACCAAGTAAATCTTATGTTATTTTGTGTGATGCTCTTTGTGAAAGAAGCTACTGTTCACTGGGTGGGCAAGGAGATAAAAGGTTTGGTTTAGTAACAACAATAAACAGCAGTGCCTTCTGCCCCTTTCTGGTTTATTAGTGGAGATCTGGTTGGTATACACCGTACATACAAATTCTAAACTTCCCTATGAAAGATGAGGTAATCTGGCATGCTAATCCTTGTAGGAAATTACTTTCAGGCTTCAGGCTGTCCCTATCTTTTCCTGGATTCTATTGACATCCACTGGCACAAAAGAGATTTTATTAAGGGAGGCATCCCTAAAGACGCTTGCTATACAAAACTTGTCCATTATCTAGGCTCAAAATTTTGTGAGCTTTCTATTAAAATAGGCATTGGTTGCAACACTCTGTACTACTTTTGTAGATTAAAAAAAAGAAGAAGTATATTCACCATCCTATTGTATTTTTCAGCACCAAGATGCTTGCCAAATTATTCACCCTTGCATTGGTCTATGTTTATTTTGGATTACTTTTGATATCATCAACAATATATGATGCAGAACATCCAACAATTAAAAGGATACTATGGTGAAAGTGTGAAACTTGATCCCTGCTGTTATTCAGCATATATGTGTTGAAAGAATGAGGAGGAGTTTCAGATGATCATCTGGAAGTAAGAAGCTCTGTTTAGGAAAATTAGAGCAGATAATATCAAGTTGTTAACCAATACACCCAAAATGCCTAAGCAGTAAAGGTGCGGCAAACTAACTACTTAACACCCCCCTGGGCAAGACACTAGCAAGTAGCCTTTTTTGCCTTGTGTAGATTCAAACTGAGGATGTGTTGGCTTTGATACCATCACAAGTTTCTAACCAATACATCCGAAATGCTTAGGGGTTAGAAGGTGCGGTAAGTTCACCAAACAAATATTACTTTTGAGCATGACCCATTAGAAGGTCCAGCCAGGCCGAGCTAGGTCGCTTAGCATGGCCCATCAAAAGTCTATCTAGGTTGGATTGCATTAATTGTTCAGGCCCAAAGCATATCAGGCCAGAGGCCATTGGTTAATTAGGTCTACAATTATTATATTTTAAGCTGGTTGAGTTCAATTGAGCAATCAGCCACTTGATTTTGCCTCTTCATTAGATTTTGACCTATATTAAATTCAATCCCATGTTTTACGGAAGGTACCTTAACTCTCCACTTTACTTCCTGCAAGTCCTTTCATCTTCCTTTCACTAATGTGTTCACATGAATTTTTTTATTTCTTCATTATAAAACTCTACCGTAACTCTCTTCTTTACTTCCTCACAAGCCTCTCCTCTTCTTTTCATTAATGTGTTCACCTGATCTCTTTATTTTTTTTCTCTTAAATTCAAAACTGCTATGTAGGTGTTTCCCTCTTTCCTTCCTCAAAACATTTACACAAACTACTCTCTTTTCGATTTCTCTTCTGGTATCTTTTCTAGGTTCTGGATCTCTAGGTATTTCGCTCTGTCCTTCTTCAAAATGTTTCCACAAACCTCACTCTCTCTTTGATTTCTCTTCTGGTATCTTTTCTACATTCTGGTTTTTCTGTATATGAAGATAAGGAGTTCCCCATGTCTCCATCATATTCTAAACACTCTTCTTTAGTGACCACTGCTCCAAACCCTGGAAAAAGGTTGCCCATATCTCTCACGCCCTACCCCTCCCCCGGTTTGATGATGATGGAGGCTTCAAATCAAGCAATGATGATTGGGTGTATGTTTGCAAAGACATTTGGGCAATCACAGCTGCACTTTCAAGGGCTTGATTGGAGGAAGATGGATTTTTGTTTATAAGCAGATGCTTGGGTAATTGAATCTCTTTGATTTTCACTATTAAATTTCGTTTTCTTTATTTCAATCACACCATTTGATTTTTGTAGTATGTGCAAAGAGGAAGAGGGGATATGGATTTTTTTTTATTTTATCTAATTTTTTTGGATCTTTATTTCCTACTAGCCAGTATTTATTAAATTGTATCTCTTTCTTTATTTATTATTATTGTTTTTCTATTTCTATATTTCTATATATGTTTGATTTAGCACAGGGCAACAATATATCAAATTGTATAAAAGATGATATGCATCTGATGTCATAAGCAATTTATTCTGATTTGGTATAGAATAGAAATATAAGTGTATGTGATGATAAATATCTAGTAGAATATGTCTAATCCCAACAATACCACACAATAGGGAACGAAACACGAACAAAAATGCCACCAAACCATTGAGTTTTCCTATATATTAGGAGTCAATTTAGAATGCATCCTTTCCTTTGTAACAACATGATGAAGATGAGCTCTATATTTTTCAGGTTTGGGTGAATTTAACCTCACAATGTAATTGTTCTCACTGATCTATTTGCTTCCTCCTGTTATCTTTCTCTTAGTTCATTTTATTTTTTTAATTTATCTATTATATGTTAAACTATCGTGGGCATGGCACACATATTGTGCTATATGATTTATGGTTACAAAATTCTAAAATGAAACCTCACTTTGTGAAAATAGTAAATAGTAAAATGAACAAAATATGTTTGTATTTTAATTTGTAAAGTAGTCCCAAATTAAATATATTCTATTTATTTCTTTTTTTTTGTAAATAGTAAAATGAACAAAATTTGTAAATAGTAAAATGAACAAAATATGTTTGTATTTTAATTTGTAAAGTAGTCCCAAATTAAATATATTCTATTTATTTCTTTTTTTTGGCCCGGGCTTAACACGGGATTGTTTTGCTAGTTAAGTAGTTATAACAATATTGGGTGTTTGTATAAATGATTTATTTCATATGTTAAGAGAGATGATGAGTTCTTGACTTTATGATAGCCCTGGCCACCGATACCATAGATGTGGGTGCACCGTTAGTTGATGAAAACCCACACATAACACTAACATGTTCTCTGCAGACACTGGCCCAAGTTTCACCCTAATTGAGAGTCATCTAGACCATTTCATTTATCATATGCTTGTAATATGCATAACTTGTGGGACTGGAGTAGTAAAATTTGGTACATCTGGACTTGGGCGCTGTCTCATCTCATCAGGTTATCTAGGGATGACCCTAAAGAAATTGTTAATATCATCAAAATCATTAAATAGATGGGCCCCACCTAAAAAGTACAAAGCTTGAAATTCAACCTGACTTCAGAAGATCTCAGGTGTCCAATTTTATGGATGATTTATCTCCATTAAAATTTTTGGTTTAAATATCCATCTACAGGAAAACAATAATAATGACAAATTAATGCTCAGAAATCTGTTGAGTTTTGATGTAATTATTATTAAATACATGTCCCACTCTTATGCACTATTCATGTTGAGACCTACCCATGCAGACATCAATACGGCGATAATCAAATAATGGGCCTCGCTGTTCAGATAATGGTGGGATCTACTAATGATGGCATGTTGAGGCTGTGCATGAAGATGTGCATATTATAGGAGTCCCATAGTGAGACTAACCCATTGAGATGTGGGCCCTATTATGGAGATGTGACTTGGAGGCTTCAAAGTTAGAAATTGTAAGCCCCTGACATTAAAAATTGTAAGCCCCTGACATAATTTCTTTTTACATAAGCTAATGAGCCGATTTAAGCATCAAGCTATTAATAGTCTAGTGGGAAGGCATCTGCCTGGTGATGTTACCTGTTCATCAGGGACTTGGGAGTGGCTCCATATTTACCATAGAAGTCAATTAATTCTCTATGGGTCACAATATTGGACAATCTACGACGTTGCGGTTCAGAACTCATTTTTTTCACTAGGATAAAATCTTGTTTGCATAAATTGTGACAAAAATATTCATTAACCCAATTTTAACATTGCAATTCGACTAGACTCGAGACCTTTGATGGTCCAAATTTGTAATCTAACTTTTTGGTATAAAAAATCGTAATCTATGTTGTCAAATATCTAGAGAATAAGTAGTTGCCTCCTTCTTGCTGGAAACCCCATTTCGCACCTTTATGCACAAGGATCGACCCTTGAGTTCCACATAAGAGTGGATGTTACTTTTTTAAGGATAAATTTCCTTTCAAGAGCAATGCAAACTCAAGTCGGTTGTTCGAATGTTTTGACTCATTAAAATAAAATCCTTATTAAAATAATGAGTTTTGAAGCTGTCATATAAGTGTTGATGGTGATTAAAAAGTTCTGCAGATCTCATGACCTTTTATTTTCCTATGGCAATGATATATATTTATTTCTAAAGCTCCGTTATTTTTAAATAGATAAATCCCAAAAAATCACTCTTAGTGAAAATTTTTTCACTAAAAATTCACATCCAATAAATTTTTTGGGACTCTCATTAGGAGGACTGATTAAATCTTAGAATAAGTGGGACTGCTAATCTCTATCGACATCTACCCTATCTGAAATAAAGTGGAATCCGTGACATGTGGGGTACACGCTTTCTTATTTGCACAATTTCTCGCTGGCTCAAGAACCCTCTTGGGACTTTTATTATCAGTGCACCATGCAGCGTCGAACCCATTTGGAGAGATCTCTCCTTGGTCCTTACTAGTGAGAGGGTGAAACCAAGTTGATAAAAATGGCTTCCAAAGCCCCTCTTTCTTACTGTTAGGGTTTCTCGACAGCTTGAGCTCCTTGTGAGATGTAACGCAGCTTCTTCGCTTCCTCTCTTCCTTTGGCACTCATGTCGCTCTCATTTTGCAGAAGAAAACTACTAGTTCAAATCAATCCTCCTCTCCTTCAAAACCTACTCCTCAAATCCATCTCCAACCTCTCAGACTCCCCAAATAAACCATCTCTCACCCTCTCTTACCTCATCAACTCTTGTGGGTTGTCTCCAGAATCTGCTCTTCATGCTTCCAAGCTCTTCAAAATCAAAAGCACACAAAAACCAGACTCTGTGCTTGAGTTCTTGAAAACCCATGGTCTCTCCAATGCTCAGATCACATCTGTCATCTCTACCTTTCCCACCATCCTCTCTTCCAATGTGGACAAAACCCTCAAGCCCAAAATAGATTTCTTCAGAGATTTAGGCGTCTCGGATTCGGATATCACCAGCCTTATAACTTCTGATCCGGGGATTCTGCAGAGAGGCCTTGAAACCCAGATCATACCATCCATGGATTTCTTCAGGAATCTCCTTCACACCAATGAGAACGCGATAAAAGCCTTCAGGCGATGCAGGTGGATGATTTCAAACCATGCCAAGAATCGAATGCAGTCCAACATGGCCATTTTGAAAGAATATGGGTTACCCGATTCGCGGATCACTGATATAGCTTTGCTCAAGCCGGGCGTTCTCACGCAGAAGATGGAGACGCTGATGGAAGCTGTGAAAAGGGTGGAAGAATTGGGGATCAAGCGCACCTCTGGGTTGTATTCTATGGCTCTCCTCGCCATGTCCTCGCAGAAGAAATCGACGTGGGAGGCGAAATTGGAGATGCTGAAGAGTCTTGGGTGGTCGGAAAACGATATATTAGAGGCTTTGAGGAGAATGCCAATATTTCTCTCGTATTCGGAGAAGAAGATAAGAGCAGGAATGGATTTCTATGTGAACACGCTCAAGTGGAAGCCTTCTGAGATCGCAAGCGATCCCATTCTTCTGATGTTCAGTTTGGAAGAAAGACTTATTCCAAGAAGTAAGGTTTGGAAGGTGCTGAGAAGTATGGAGTTGGTTAGTGAAGGAGAGCTGAAAAAAATGCTTAGGGTGACAGAGAAACAGTTCTTGAGTAAGTATGTCACTAAATATGAGAAAGAAGTTCCTTATCTGATGAAGGTCTACAAGGGGGAGTCAAGAGTTTCAGTTGTGAGACAGCAAAGGTGAAGTAGATGTCAAATGGAAACCATCATATTACGTTGTTGTCAAACTCAAGGATTCTCTACTTTTGTTGTCTTGAACTTTTTGTTTCTCTGTTTCTATTTGATACATGTCACTAATTTCCTTCCCTCTGGGTTATTGATGTTGAGTTGCTTTTGTTGATCTGTGCCGTAATTATGTCGTTTTGATCATTGAAAAGAAGATTTATGACGACTTAGTAGTACCTATTTTACATTAAGTCTGGATGCCACCGAAGTGGAAGAGTCTTGGGTGGTTGAGAAATGAGATATTGGGGCTTTAGGGACTATGCCGTAGTTACTTAGATATTTGGAGGAGTAGATATGAGGGATGGATTTCTGGTGATTCCTCTGAAGGGGAAGCCTGCTGAGGTTGCAAGTGCTCCCATACTTCTAATGTTCAGTTTGGAAGAAAGGGTGGTTCCTAGAAGTAAGGTTTGGAAGATGTTGAAATGTAAGCAGCTAGTTGATGAAGGAAAGCTGAAAAAATTGCTCATGTTGAGTGAGAAATGGTTATTGAGGAAGTACATCACTAAATATGAGAAGCAAGTTCCTATCTGTCAAAGGCCTTAGAAGGGAGGGTTAGTAAGGGTGCAATAGATGTTGATTCAAAAACCATCATATATAAGAATCGCTCCATACCCTAGTGGTAAGAAGCTGCAGTTCTTACCTGGGTGTCTAGGGTTCGAACCCTAGATACTACACCTTTTGCACCTTCCTTTCCCACGTGTGTGTGCTTAGCTTCCCGCATGTGTGGGCTCTCATGGGACCCGGCCCCCTTGGCTGGGGTACCCAAAAAAACCATCATGTGGTGTTCTATGATGATAGTGTAGCCTTCTTTCTATGGCAATATTCATGTTCAGAGAAGAAGTGTCAGGTTAGAAATCCTTGTAAGCTGAAGTGAAGGCCTTTTGAGTTGCCTGGGATCCGTTGATTAATAAGAAGAGGTGAAACAAGTAGGAGGTTGAATGACAACAATTTCTGGAGGATGTAGGTGGTTAAGTATGACAAGGAAGTTCCTTGTCTGTTTAAGACATACAGCGGCAAGTTAGAATTTGGTGGTTGAAATACAAAAGCGAAGGAGAAGATATTGGTAAGATTGAAAAACCATCTGATGTTCTGCAGCACTAATATTGTTCATTTGAATGTTACTTTTTTCACTTTCCTTTTTGTGTTTATTTTCGTTTCATGTTGAGCTTTACTTATTTGTGCTGTTATTTGACTTCCTTTAGATGACTCTTGAATGCATATGACTATTGCAGAGAATTTCTCAATTTCAGAATCTGTGTAATACACATTACAAACTTACAAGTACAAGCATGCTTAAATATGGTGGTTTCTAGTTTCTATGTGACAGTTCAAAATTTTGCATTTGCATAAATCAGATCTTAGCTGGTCAGAAGGGACTGTGGATTTTATGAATGATAGACTAGATATGGTTCCTTTACCTGCAATTAATAGCCCTCTCCCTTGGTAAGCTGATCAGAATTCTAAGAATTGATTGAATGATTACATTTTTGGAGAGTCTGATCTACAAGAAATAGTTGCCATGCGACATACTCTTTTGCTTCAAAAAGGTTCAGTTTATTGTCTGGTAAGTTTAATGCATCAATGAGCATTGCCCCATTTTGACTTGTTAATATTGATGACTTCATTTGTAATGTTCAAAACTTGGATGATTCTCTCCTTTCATTGTGCCCACCACTTCAATTGCATCCTTGAGACAGGGTTACCCTACTGTGCTTACCTGTGACTCCGTAGACATCCAACCAGAAGGAAGTTCAGGCTTATGTGCTTACCTGTAACTCTGTAGACATTTGCAATAGAATTGGTCTCTAGGCACCACATGGAAGTTGGGTGAGATTTTATGATACACTCTTAAGTCACTTTTAAGCACGAGAGAATTAGCCCATTGTTGTCGCATTGGGAAATGAATGCTTGAAATGCCTCATTTAGCAACAATTTATATATATATATATATATATTAAAGTGTGAAGTGAATGTGACAATTGCGAACCTTGATCATAGGTACATTTGCGCTACCTTAAGCCATTCAAATGCACTTTCTCTTAACTACATCACAGGCAAGGGTATTGACAGCTTGGCATCTTTTCAAGGACATGAGGAAAATTTTTTTTAATATTTTAACAAAGTGAATATCATGTAATTCTAGGTTTTTTTTTTGGTGAAAGAAGCTAACAATGATAACTGGTGCGTTATGCCATTTTCGGTTTTATCAGTGGAAAATACACAGTACATGCAGATTCTAAACTTCCCTATGAAAGATGTAATAATCTGGTATTCTGATACTTCTATGAAATTATTTGCTGGCCTCAGGCCGTTACATGCTTCTTCTGGATTCTAATGACAGCCAACAGCAAAAAAGACCTCTGATTAAGGGAGGCATTCCGAACAATCCCTTTGTGTGTGTGAATTGCCAATTATATATGCTTAAAATTGGTGACATTGCTGTTAAAGTAGGCATTATTTGCAGCCCTCTACTCCTTGTGTAGATCAATAATATTAGCCACACTCTCCATCTCACAATCGCCCTATGTGGCAGTTTTTTTTCCCCTTATCTCTACAATGTTAAAAACAAAACAAATGAGCTAAACCTCCCACATAGGATGATTGTAAGATAAGTTGTGAGATGGGGAGTGTGGCTAGTATTAGTGTGTGTAGACTAACAATAAGTCTAGTAAGAAAATTTTCTCTTTTTCAGAAAATTACTCATCTTGGGTTTGGACCAAGTTACTTGCCAAATTATTTAGCTATGTTTATGCTGGAGAACTCTTCATATTATAAAGAATGTATGGTGTCGGACAGTAAAAAATTAAAGGATATTATGGCGAAACTTGCTTTTCCCGCTGGTTTTCAAGATTTGTGTGTTGAAAGAAAAAGGAGGATTTTCAGATTACCATATGGAAGTAGGAAGTCTTGTTTTGGAAAATTAGATGTACTATTGTTCAAATTTGCTTTACCCTATATATATGGGGCAAGGCTCCATTAACTATGACGACGATGATGATTTTTTGTTCAAGCTTCTTTATTTAATCCTTCCACTTGAGATGCTATAGATATCAATCCTGCCCTGAGCTTGGGCTTTTTATATTCCTTTTTTGTCCGATGTCAGAGGTGATACCATCTGCAAGTCTTAACCTAAACTTTTGTTGTGGCTAACGTATATCTTGTTTAGTAGTTGGCAATTTTCTTTCGTCTCCTGTGGTGACTTTTAACTGGTCATCAGCTTTATCATTTCGACATCTACTGTTTTTGGAGGTTCCTCAACCCCCTCAAGTGATAAAAGCTAATAGAAAAGACTAAAGATGCAATCGGGGGAGCTCAGGGGCTGGGATTACAGCAATCTGTAGAGCAGAAAATGTCATGAAGTGTTAATTAGCAATTACAACAAAAACAACCTGAAATGATGGCTTTTTTAAAGGCGGATTCAGTGTTAATTACCCTATAGGTAGCTGAAATTGAGGAAACAATAGTAAAAATCCATCCATAAATATGGACATCAAATAATCTTTTCTTCCAGAAAATATGAATAAAAGAATAAACGGAGATAAGAAATGAATGCCTAGCCATTGTCCCAGTAAATCAAATCTTAGGCCATTACAAAAAGCGGTGGAGTCACATGAGAAACCTTCATATAATATATTTTAGACTTTGTGGAGTCATCTTACTATTTATACATATGCAAGCATCCTCGAGAAGATTGAGGATAGCAATGCCTTAACAGGATTAGAGTGATTTGGAATGGCTTGAAGAGTAGCATGATCTTGAACTGTCAACAACATGCGTGGCCTAGTTGGTTGTGGCCCATTTTGGACCTGTTTTATCTGGTACAAGCCACATAGAATAAGGCTGGTGATGATGATGATAATGATGCAAATATAAGTCTGTGATCTGCCCGACGTCAATACCTAATAACTTATTTTAAACTATAAAACAAATGCATAAAGACAGAATATTGCCATAACCAAGTGTAGATACGGGCCAACTTCTCATGGGACATGCAGACCAATTGCCTAGCTAGGCCTTGGATAAAAGAATGGAACTCCACAATGAAGTTTACTAATTAAAAACTTAAGTCCTTCAAAATGACCACCTTCTCAATATGGATATCTTGAAGATCTACTCTAATAAGAGTTGATGCCATTATAATATTAAATCTGATTAAAAATGATAGCGATGAATATAATTAATAATGTATGAGATTTTGTTACCCACATCTTTAACCAAATTTTCACTTTTACCGTGGGAAAAACTCTGATTGAAGACACGGGGTTATCCAGTATATTAGGGGGGTGGTCATTTTGTAATAGATTTTAACTAGGTAGGTTCCATTAGAATTTCATCAAGGAAAAGGAGTAGGCCAAAGAAAAAAAAAAAATGAATGACTTTGCTCCAAGGCCCTATTGGTTGCTGTTAAATCAGTGCCCTAATGTATGTTATTTTGATAAAACGTCTTTCATCTCTTGGAGGCCGAGAGAAGTACTGATGAAACGCTTCAAAAAGTCCTCTCTCTCTCTTGTTTGAAGGCCATCGATTCTAGGGTTTTCTCTTCGTTTCTTCCCTTTCTTACACACTCATGTCGCTGTTCTCATTTTGCAGAAGAAAACTACTAGTTCAAATCAATGTCAGACATCCAACCAATGCTCATATCCTTCAAAACCCACTTCTCAAATCAATCTCTAACCTCTCAAACTCCCCAGATAAACCATGTCTCACCCTCTCTTACCTCATCAACTCTTGTGGGTTGTCTCCAGAATCTGCTCTTCATGCTTCCAAGCTCCTCAAAATCAAAACCACACAAAAACCAGACTCTGTGATTGAGTTCTTGAAGACCCATGGTCTCTCCAATGCTCAGATCACATCTGTCATCTCTAGCTATCCCCGCATCCTCTCTTGCAATGTGGACAAAACCCTCAAGCCCAAAGTAGATTTCTTCAGAGATTTAGGCATCTCGGTTTCAGATATCAACAGCCTCATAACTTCTGATCCAGTCATACTAATGAGAGGCCTTGAAACCCAGATCATACCGTCCATGAATTTCTTCAGGGATTTGTTTCAAACCAATGAGAACGCGATAAAAGCATTTAGGAGATGCAGATGGATGATTACAAACCATGTGAAGAATCGAATGCGGTCCAACATCGCGATTTTGAAAGAATATGGGTTACCCGATTCGCAGGTCACTGATATAGCCTTGCTCAAGCCGATCATTCTCGCGCAGAAGACGGATACACTGATGGAAGTTGTGAAAAGGGTGGAAGAGTTGGGGCTCGAGCGCACGTCTGGGTTGTTTTCTATGGCTCTCCTTGCCATGTCCTCACTGAAGAAATCAACATGGGAGGCGAAGTTGGAGATGCTGAAGGGTCTTGGGTGGTCACAGAATGACATTTTGGAGGCGTTGAGGAGAATGCCAATATTTCTCATGTATTCAGAGAAGAAGATAAGAGCAGCGATGGATTTCTATTTGAAGAGTTTGAAGTGGAAGCCTTGTGAGGTTGCAAGTGATCCCATTCTTCTGATGTTCAGTTTGGAAGAAAGACTGATTCCAAGAAGTAGGGTTTGGAAGATGCTGAGATGTAAGGGGTTGGTTGATAAAGGAGGGCTGAAAAGAATGCTCAAGGTGACTGAGAAACAGTTCTTGGGGATTTATGTGACTAAATATGAGAAGGAAGTTCCTAATCTGATGAAGGCCTACAAGGGTGAGTTGGAATCTCAGTTGTGAAATAGTACAGCTGAAGTAGAAAATCCATCATATATAATGTTGTTATGATTCTCTGCTTTCATTTTCTCGATTTTTTCCCCTGGTTTTCCTGTTTCTCTATACAGTTCTAGGGTTTCATTGATGTTGTGTGATCAATGAAAAGAACTTTATTGATGAATTCATAACATATTTTAGATGAGTCTGGAATCTGGATGCCTCTGAAGATTGCCCATGGAATGGTCTGTGAGTATTTTTGGATCATAAAATTGATATTCAGATCTAACATAGCTGTCAAACAATGCAGATTTGGACATACTTAAACATGTCAATTTGTTGTATGATTTGGGAGCTGAAGACCAAAAAAACAGTGACACTTGAACAATTAAGCTGATTTTTTTTTTCTTTTTGAAAATGATAACTGAGAACATTAATACCCCAGAAGGGTTCACCAGAAAAGTGTACACGCTTGAAAAGGAATCCCAGAACATACCAAAACGCTAACCCCTAAATTAATCAGAAACAGAACCCCACACCATCTTCTCCAACAGTACGACAAATCAAGTTAATAACAACCCACTCCTCTTTCTTGAGATTTCTTAGTCGGAAGAACCTATGAAACAACATTACCACAGCATCTTGAGTGTCCAGTCTATTACACAAATGAATCTGCAAGTTTACTCAAAGCGCAGCCTCATGCAGAGGAGCAACTGAGAACATTCTTCATCTGTAAATGGCACACTACAGTGAGAAGAAAATTACAGGTGACAGTTGTTTGGTTATTAGAATATGATAAATGTGTTGATGGGAGCCTTTGGCACAATGGAAGATGCTCACTATTGCAACATTGAGGTCATTGGTCCATCGCGTTACCAATCAAAACATATATAATGTTTAATGTGATTTTCTAGAAACAGTTCTTCACGGTTTGAACTCTGTTCTAGTAATCTGATTATCCAATCTGTCTCTTGTTTTGAGAAGAGTATGAGCTGATGTATAATCTTCAAAGGTCCTCGTAGGAATGGTGTCATCTCTGGATTCTTCATTCAGTTGGTAACTAGAAATAATAAAGTGGCTCAGTGCAGGCTTGGAAGGAGACCTTCTGAACAGAGAACACACAGCATTGCTATCTTTTCAGCAGTTTGTATGCTGGTAAATCTTTGATACTATAGACATCTTCCTGAGCAAGCTCACGCTCCAACTGTGCTCTGGTAGATTTGAGAACCTCCTAAAAAGAAAAAGATGAAAGATGAACAACATTTAGGAAACCATTTTTTTTTTTTCGAGGGACCCAATTTAAAGATAATCAAGCGTATAGTCCCAAAAGCAATGGGTGAGTATATTACATTGAATTCCATATAAGAAGCACGCTTTGCAAGCCACTGAGCATCCATCATCTGGAATGCTACACAAAATAGGTTATCAAATGTCATTTCGTCCTGTCCAAGTAGTTCCAAAAAGTGAGTCCCCGCCACAGTAGTTGGCCTTCCTGCAAGACGATGTTTAATGTAGCTTCATTTTCATTTCTGTCAATGGAAGGCATCCCACCATGAATGAACTTATTCCCTAGAACTCAGGCGAGTCCAGTGATCAGGTAAACCATGAAAATATGTTATATATAGACTTGGTCTTTTTCTTTTAGTTGCCCATGATTACCCTATCAATATGGCCCAAACAAAGACTATCAGACCTATTTGGTGCCAAGGTTCATTAGCATTGTGGCTGTGGATGTGTCCGGAAGTACATATCCCCCAAGAAGCGCATCTCCATATTCCATGTGTTCAATCACGAGGGAAAGGAGCATAAGCATAGTTACCTGATTGCAAGTCCAACATTTGTACTAACATAAAAGAAATATTAATGCCAGCAACAGCAAAGGGATATTCCCATTCAGCTCTCTTCCCTTCTTGTTTGTGCAACAGCCTCTGGAAGGAATCCTGCCCACAAAACACAAAGGCTGTTACATGACTATCCTCCTACAGAAATCCTTGGTGCCATATATGTTCGGGAGAGAATCTTGCAAACTGTAAAACCTATAATAATTACAGCAAAAAAAAAAAATGTATCAAAAGAATAAAAGGGCACCTGTTGAGAAAAACGGCATGGCATTATTCAATATTTGCTTTCCCTTTTAATTTAAAAAAAAATCTGTCAACTGAACAAACAGTCATTGCAAGCATATGCTTGCTTTTTCCAGCTGAGGTAGGGCATGTGGTGCCTGTGGAGGTAGGAGTTTTCATGGGCAGGAACGGCCTGGCTGAGGTGTATCCACATCCACCCTGGCTGAGGCTTATCTATGCCTGGCCTGCCCTTAGAGATAAAACCTATATCCAGCCCAAGCCCAACACAGGCCTTATGTGCCTGGCATGAGCATAGCCACCTTACATATGTCAAGCCCGAGCCCACCCACGTAGTCAATCCCACCCGGCCCATATATTAAATAAAACCAAAAAATTTAGATCCATTCCCAGCCCTAGTACTAAAACCCAATGCCAGAATCTGGCCCAAGGCAGGCTGGCCTTGCCCTTGAGCACCCCTCCATTAAGAGTAGGGTAAGAAAAGACTTCTTGAGTTTCTTATCACTGAATCTCCATGTGGACCCTTCAAATACCACAACCTTCAGCCAAAACAAAGAACACTATCATTTGGGCCAGTAGTAATAAAGAGGGGACAGCATGTCAGTAATCCTATCTATTTGGCAAGCCCAACATAGCTGGGATATGCCTGAAAGAACTCCCGTTATCCTATCCATCTGATTGTTGGCTTGCAGATGGTCATGTTAGAACGAAATGAGCAGTCCAAATGCAATAGAAAAAGTTCGATAATTAGATGGGCGGGATTGTTTATTGAGATGGAGTGATCCCTAACACATCCACAATGGGAGACACCAAATAATGATCTAGAAGATGGGTGCATGGTCAATGTGTAGACCGCTGATTCAAAATGAACACCACATAATTCATCTTAGAGCAAAATACAAGTAGAATGTACCAATAAAGATTAACAAAATCTATCGGCATGTTTCAGAGCATGAGAACTGAAGCCTTTCAGTTTCTTTATTAAGAATAATGTTAGTCTCTATCAAGAGGGTGATTCAGTAGTCCTAGTCAACTGCAGTTCATACAGAGTACACTCCCACCATTGGCCCACTGATATGGGTGAAAAACTGCAGACCCAACCTCACATTGCTTCGCACCAAGGGAGGCCTGTGGTTCTCAAGAATTACTTATTATAAGAATTACCAATATATCATCCCTCAGAAAAATAGTCTCCAAAAAGAATTAAGTAAACACATGGCCATAAAGAAGATGCAGAACAAACCGGATACTGCTTGGCAAAAAAGATTAGGTTCTCCAATGATATAAATCCACCACCCCTGAAACGAAAGGGAAAAACATAATTGCAAAAATAATCACATGGTATCAAGTGTTTCTACAAAATGATTCAGAACGCACCACTAATCTTAGCGTACATTGTGTGTGTAATTAAGTTAAAAAAAAAAAAAAAAGGTACTTGAATATGTATCTGACCAGAAGGCTTTCCATTTCACCAAGTTTTTAGTAGGGTGGCAATAGTTTGGTAGAGTCAAACTGCATGGTAACATGGACCCAGCCTGAAACCAACCAAACTCCAGCTGGAAATCAGAATTGTGGAATCAAATTTGGGTAGGATTGGCAGGTAGAGTTGCCAGTTGCAGAGACCCAATCTGAACCCAACCCATTTACATCAGGTTGAAGATGTCCATTTGAACCCACAATTACCTGGTCGTGTTTGGGATGGTGGACAGGTTGAGTCAGGAATTGCCTCCCCTACTCTGGAGCATCACATAAACATAACACATAATAGTGGGAATGGGATACTGTTTTGTTCCTTCCCCTGAAATAATTCAGTGCTGACCATGATATTGGCCTAGTCCAAAAAGGTGGTAAAACAGTGTTCCACAAAATGGTATTTTCATTTTCCAGTTTCAAATGCACAGCATAGTGGGTACAAAATATTAGACTGGCTGCAATTAGATATTATTTACCCTTAAAAAAAATGCTTGTGTTCATGCCTGCATACCTGAAATCTGTTGATGGGTCAGGACCTTGCCAACCCATCTCCTTCCATTGTTCTGATTTGAGTGAAGGGATATCACGATTGGGATAAGCCAATTTCCAAAGCTGCCTGAGGGCATCCTGCAACACAGTACCATTGCAAGTAGTTTTATTTCCAGAACTCATTCGGTAAACTATACCATTCAAAAAAATAAAAGGGAAAAGAAAGGAAAAAGAAACCCTGCATTCAGTAATCTAGGCAAATTTGCAACAGATAGAAGTTTAGATATTCACCAATAATGTGAAATATCATTTTCCAACAACTTTTATAATCGTAAGTTTTCAAATGTATGAGACAGAACCCAGGTGCTTTGAGGTAAGCAATTCAGGTAGTGATTGTGATTTTTGTGCATATCAGTGACATAATACAAGCATTAGAACACAGTCAAATAGGTATTAACTTATCTTTGAAGGAGGCTTACTTGATGATCCAAACAAGTATCATCATAAGGAACCTCCAAACGCTGCTGCAAATTCCTCAACCTTTCTTGCTGCAAGGTTAACAGGCATTATTAGTATCAGAGAAGCAACAATATTTATCATGTATAGGTTGTACTTAATGTGAACAAGTCCGCCCCGCCAGATGTACCAGCAAGATACCTTAGGACAGATGTAAAACTAAGCAAATTGCTTATGCTCCAAGAATAGAGGACCGTGTAGGTTGTAAGAGGTGTGAAACCACTTGTCAAACAGATTTCTTAAGCATTTGGGTTTACTAATGGCATGACACAACTCACAACATAGGTCTAGCTTGTTGATACATTCCAAAATAACTCATTTGATTCATTCTACATTAATCATCATTATCATCATCATCATCAAAGCCTTGTCTCAACTATGTTAGGGCCGGCTATATAAATTATGTTTCTCCATTCTGATGTATCATGAGCCAATCCTCAAATAAGTTACATTTCTTCAGATCTATTTTTACTACTTCTATCCACATACTCTTGGCCTACCCCTTCCCCTTGGTGGGCCACCAATTTGCATAACTTAACTTTTCCTTACCACTGATGTTGTTGACTTGTTTTGGACATGCTCAAACCATCTAAAATGGATTTCTCTAATCTTATCTCTTATTGATGCTATCCCTAAATGCTCTTGAAAGCGCTCATTTCTAATTTTATCCTTCCTAATTTTAGCACACATCAACCTCAACATTCTCATCTCTACTAAATCCATTTTGTGCATTTTTTGCTTCTTGACTGGTCAACATTTTGCTCTATAAGTCAGAGCCGGGGTAATTGTTATCTAGAAAAATTCTTCATTCATTCTTACTAGGATGTGCATATCACTAAGCACTCCAAAGGCAAGTCTCTCCACTGCAACCATTCTACTTTTATCCTATGTTCTATATCTTCATCAATCTCTCTGTCCTTATTAATTAATGAGCCAAGGTAACGAAATGAATCTCTTTATGGTATCTTGTGGACTTAAATTCTCACAGTAGTTATTGCTCTTTATATATGCCCACTGAAGTTGCAATCAATATATACCCTCTTTATATGGCTTATTTTAGAGCCTTTGGATTCTAAAGCTTCCTGCCATATCTAAAAATTTGCATTCACACCATCTCTTTACTCATCCAACAACACCATATAAGTATACACCAATATACCTCCTACTAAATATAAGTAGTTAACTCATCCAACACTATCTACACCAATATACGTCCTACTGAATATAAGTAGTTAACTCATCCATAATCACTGTAAAGACATAAGGGCTTAGGGTTATCCCCCAATGCATACCTATGGTCACCGGTAACCGACCTATCTCTCCACAGGTAGTTCACTCATTCATTACTACTATCTTTAATAATTTCAATAAAACCACTTAAAACATTCCTTTTCTTTAAAGTCCACCAAATTAAATCTCTAAGTACCTAGTCATAAGCTTTTTCTACATCAATGCAGACCATATGCAAATTTTTCCTTTTCACTGGATATTTTTCCATTAATTACCAAAGTGAAAAGATCGCTTCCATAGTTGACTTCCCTGACATAAAACCAAATTGACTTTCAGATATCTTAATCTTTTTATCTAAGTTTTTGTTTCAGTACTTTCTCCAATAGCTTGAAATTATGACCCATAAGTTTAATCCTATGATAAGTTGTATAGTTTTGTATATCTCGCTTATTCTTTTATATAGGTACTATAATATTTCTTCTCCATTCATCCGATATTTTCTTTATCATTAATATCTTACTAAAGAGCGTAGTTAACCAAATCCCCCCAATTTATTCTAAGCATTTCGAAGCCTCTCTCAGAATGTCATTTAGGCTCGTAGACTTTCCTGTCTTCACTTGATTCAATACTTTCCTCACTTCCACCAATAGTTGTCAAGTTCGTTTTGGAAACCGTTTCGGGTAGGCTACAAAGGGAAACATTTCGGCCAATTTCGGGCATTTCGTTTTCCAATTCGGAAATTAATTTTGGAAAATATAAATATTTTATATATTTAAAAAAACTATTTAATTTTCTATAGAATAATACTAATTTAACTCTACTAATTTACTCAAATTAAATGGCCCACCTTAGATTGATAAGATGTAAAAGAGTTTCATAAAAACTCTAATTAAATGAAATACTACCATTTAGAACATCTGAGGGATACCTTGAGTCATAAAAAGAAAAAAAAAAGGAGAATATCTAAGGGTGGGCCAAGAACTTTAGTAACAGTGCAAACTGACCATCACATTTTTTAGTGGGCCCAATTATTAAAAATTAAAAACATTTAATTTTGCATAGCATAGTGCTCATTTAACTAAATAATTTACTCAAATTAAATGGCCCACTTCTGATTAATAAATTCTAATAAAAATGAAAATAGCAGTGCAAATCGTATTAGGGTGGGCCTAGATCTATAGTAGCAGTGCTCGCTTCACCTATTGAATTCGAGTAGCAGAAGAATTCATCCACATGATAAGAACTGGGCCTCACAAGTCACAAATCTTATTCGGCAGTAATCAACAATTGAAAAACAGAAGGCACGTTCATATCTCATCACGCCCTTTCTTGTATAGAGGAATGCACGATCAAAACATAAAAGAAACAAACAAAAAGGGAAAAAAATAGAATAAGACGAACGGGAAAATAAAAATAAAAAAAAGATGAGGGAGGGATCTCCAAAGGGGAGAATCGAGCATACCTGGATCTTGGCGATGGGGTCTTGCTTTGGCAGCGGCAAGAAGCTTAGACGAGGGAGGGATCTGAACTTTCCACCACGAAAAGTTTCCAGCATGTGCAGAGATTTGATCTCGTTCTTCGGCAAGGAAGAATGTCACTCATCGATGGAAATGGTATGTGAAATGAGTGCTTGCCCTAATCATTCTTTTTTTTTTTTTTTTCTTTTGTCTTTTCATGATCAAACCTCAATTCGCCTGAATTGAGAGATTCGATTATGCTTTGTCCGAATTTGGGGATTTTGGACCAAAACATATGATTTCGCCCGAAATCAACCGAATTTAGAAGCAAACACCCTTAGGAAGCATGTTCGGTTCAGATTCCTTGCCGTACCAAAATAAATAGGGAATTTCATCCAAAACAAACCGAATTTGACAACTATGCTTCCACCACCCTAATATTGGGGAAAACATTATGTTCTGCTAGCATGGTATCCTCTCTTGGTCTTATGTCTCCGACATAGTCTTCATTTAAAAGTTCACTAAAATATTTCTATCTTCATTCACCCCACATTGATAATGATTTGAAATATATATCTCCAATAGAAAGAGTAACTGTCTGGCTTCATCTAAAAATTTCTTTCTTCTGTTCTCATGGCCTAGCTAGTACCTAGATGGACAATTGCTTGTTTTGTTCTAATGAATCAGATATCAAATGATTTATTTGATTTGGAAGTGAAGATACTAGCTATTGAAGCAGCAAAGGTATTTTTACATTCCTCCAATTGTCAGTTCTTATTACTCTCTTTTTTTTTTCCTTTTGATTAATCTGTTAAATATTTGAAATCCAACCCTAAAGATAGGAACATGCATTTTTCCTCTCTTAATCCAACAAATCTTGCTTTCCATAAGCTATCCTTTTTCAATGTAAACAAAGAAAGGAATTTTTTTTTTTTAGCTGAACAATGTAATCACAAGCATGTGGATCTTCGAATTAAACAAAGAAATGATGTTAAAGCTACCTGCAAAGGGCTAACAAAAAGTGGCAATTTTTTTCTGTCCTGCCCATTATGGGTGATGGAAGGGAGAGGCAGACATCTTCTTAGAAGTGATCCCAAGCAAATGGTGATGTTTGCTGGAAAGAAGTGTGAAACAAACAACATAAGACACCAATTTCTCTAACTACCTGTTGTGATGTTTGATCTAAAACATCACAAGAAAATTTATATTAGAGAAAAGTAAGCGACAGTAAACATATTTAGACACAATAATACTTATGTCAGAAATTGGACAATTTATACAAGGCAATCTTCTAAATCTCACATGAATCATCTAGTTGTCTAATAATATGACTTTCAAGTTGATGGAATTAAAAAGAAAAATATAGATTTTTTGCAACTAAAGAAGACACTAGTATGTGCCTGCTACGTGACACAGAGTCTATGAAGTAAGCAATATATATATCTAGTGTCAAAAACACAAGGACCCAGATTCTTGAATAGGATTCTTCATGACACGGTTGGATTCTTCTAATATAGTTTAAATGTTGCTTCATAATTGGAAAAAAACCATCATTTTTCTTTTGAAATTTAAATTAAATGAGAAAATTCTCATTAGTAGAGTTTCTAAAATTTGTACATTATTAAGTTTTTTTTTTCTTTAGATGAAAATAGGGTTTTTGCAAAAAAAAAAAAAAGATACTGTGCCGAATTCAGAAATCCTACTTATTTTATATTTGTCGAATCCAACGTCACATACTGGTGTTGGATGCCAATCCGTGTACCTGCATTCAAGGAACTCGGGCTTGAGTCTTTTACTAATTATAGGTGGATGAAGATACAGTGGAAAAGATCAATAGTGATACTCTTGATTCTTTCTCCATTTGAGACAAATCAACCAATTGAAGTGAATTGAATTATGGATTGAATTATGTGAGAAGTTCCTCATTGTAACAGCCTCCAGTTGACTCATACAGTAAGGGCAAACTAGTAACTAAATGGCTGGATTAAATGGGCTTCCATTTCTTCCACATTAATGTGCTGGATACTTTCACGTGATAATATGCCTATTTCATGCTCATGTCGAGTAAAGTCAAGTTGGAAAGAAGAAGAAAAAATCCAGTAATGTGGCAACGATAAGGGATTAAGGAATGGCATGAAAGAGACAGACCCAATGACAGTGGCCCAGCTAATATTCATGTCATATTCAATTCAAAGCAGGTGCCAGCGTTACCATCACACTTAATTGCATAAATGGGTAATTTACCTAAACATTGTGCACACTGAATAATAATTTGGGAACAAAAATATGTCCAATGGTGGCTCTCCTTTCTTTGCTCTTCCTGTAAATCTTGATAGTTTGCATGATCCTGAGCCTACACAAAAAAGTAGTTACAAAATGAAGAAATAAACAGCCAGATCATATAATGGGTCTTTGTCAGCCCTAATAAACTTTTTACAAGTGGGACTCACACTTTGGGGTTCAAACAGTTCATACAATGGGCCTATCATGGACCAAGAAATTTTGTCTGAAACACTCAAATCTGTAAATGATTAGATGTGACTGTCTATTTGCAAGACAAAGGTTGGATAGCTTGGAGCACCAGACAGGGAGATATCAATCCCCTGATGGGTACCATCTGTAAATGATTAGATGTGACTGTCTATTTGCAAGACAAAGGTTGGATAGCTTGGAGTACCTGACCGGCAGATATCAATCCCCTGATGGGTACCACAGGTGAATGGCTTAGATATTTGAAACATGCATCCCACATGTACTTTTAGGCTTCCGGATTCGTCTTATCTTAATCAGTTATCATATAATTTTCTGTGTTAAAATGGTAATTTCATCTCTTTATTGTACATTAGCCAGAAGAAAATATAGAAAAAAACCTCTGAGTAGCTTTCATCGCAACTGTAATCCCCAAGTAGAGGTTTGCTTAGAGGCTCATGATCCGTTCCATCGATGTCCCCTTGATGGAGCCCTTTCCTCAATGTTTTTGATGCCATAACTTGAGTAACTTTTAGTTTCTTTATTATGGCTGTTAAAATGTAATATATCATTTCTATGCATCACTTCAAAAGGACACATCATTAATTTAAAGAGCCCTTTAAAAATGAAGTTTCATCATAATCCATTTAAAAAGAGAAAAAAGAACAGAAAAGAAAAGAATGTAGTCTACATCCTTCACAAAGGTTGGCACAGAAAATAATTCAGCATCCCCTTGATATCATTTGTCATCTTCAATACCAAACCTGATCCATTTAAAACTAATACATATATATATATATAGCAGGAAGAGACTCCCGTGCTTGAACTTCCACTCATGCAGAGAACTAATACTGTAATACCATTTATTTCAAGCTATATACGAGTTTCTTGAGTGCTACCCACAAAAACTATACTAAGAAAATGAAACTTTCTAAATTCACACTTCACTACATTGGGCACTAGTAGCACGCAGTTGAGATTTTGCCTGATGCTATCACATAAAAACAGGTCACAGAAAAGTTCAGGTCATCAGCATCAGCACTTAATATGATATAAGGCTTTGTTATCACTTCATAAAAATGACAAATCTGCTAAGAACGGAAAAACTATAGCTACAAACTTAACTTATGTTGCATGTCAAGAGAGTACTAGAAAGAGAAGCATAAACTCTTTCCCCAGCCAAAATTGATTTTTATCTTCTTTTCATGCCTTTCTGTAAGGAAACAGATTGCAATTTTGAGATGAAAATACAAAAACCCACAAAATGTGTTCACTCTCTTCTAAGCATCACCAATAAAAAAAAAAAAAAAGGGCGGCCCAGGGCACGAAGCTCCCCCATAGCAGGGTCTGGGGAGGGCAAGATGGAAAGAGTTTAATTCAATCAAAATATGCAACTAATTGGGAATTTTAACTACGTCAAAATACATGATTGACCAGTAGGGACATAATTGTGTGAGCCTGAGTTCACTGAAATTCCACCAATTTTCTGCGATTTTCCACAAAACTGTGGAAAGACAGATTTTTAATTGGGTGGGGGAACTTAAGGGTCTTTCCACAATGCTTCTGACCTCTCTTAGCCTTCCCAAGAAATGGTGATGGATTCTAGAAGATGTAGAACACAAGGTACATCACATACCAATTACAGCGTTAACATAATGTAAAGCGTTGTTTAGGTGACACTACCATTGCTGCTATCTTAACAGATGGTCACTTGGTTATCTAACTGTTTGTCATCACTGTGAGTTTCCAAGCATTCTAAAGAGAATGTTATCAAGGATCCTCACAATTAATGCACGGAATCATCATCATCATCATCTTAGCATTGTCCCACCATCAAATTGGGGTTATTAGTAATATTCGAAAGAAAGTGTGACAAGTTTTTATGGCCAACTATTTAACAGACGCAATCCTCCTCCTTTCTCTGATCTTGAGACCGTGTCATGGTGGTGATCGCAACGAGGAAAGATGACAAACTCACAGAATATCACTCTTTGTTAGAAATGATCAGCATTGAGCAGAATGGTTAGGCAGCGGCCCAACGCCACACAACCTGAAAGAATCAACTCAAACCAAATCATACCGCTGAAACATTCTCTCAAACATTTCAGGACACAACAAAATGGGCATTAAAAGAAATAAACACCCTATCCAGATTAAACCCAGGCCCAAAACATCAAAAACTTTTGAAATTCAAACAAAGCTGCAAACACCCAGCAAACCCATTCTGACATATCATAGACCACCAACAAAACCCAGATTCAGAAATGAAAAACAGTGCAAATAAACCCATAAAACACAGACAAAATTAGCCCATAAATTTCAGCAAACCCCCACACCATTTCGAGAAGAACTCAATCCCACAACTGGGTAATCTTTAAAATCCAAACAAAACAGCAGATGCCCAGAAAGTTGATTCCAACTAAGCCAAAAACCCAGATTAAGACATGGAAAAAGGATGGCAATGGTAAAGGATAATGAAAAGGAAAGACTTTCTCACCAAACGCCTTGGGAAGAGTTGACTACGCTCAGGAAGAATTGTTTGGAGCTAGAATCTTCACTCAGTAAGCTCAAAGGGTTATGTGATCTGAATGCTAGAGGAAGGGAAAAACAGAAAATTTCATATGCCAGCCATGCAATCCTCAGACTCCATATGGGCACGAAATCTGTAAAATTGTCATATGTGTAGATTTGAGCTTCCAAGGAAAGGTGTTTATGGGTCCATAGATCTTTGATCTTTTGGTTTGGTCCCACGCGAGGAATGTAACAAAAATCTTCCCCATGGGGGTTGCTTGTTTCCAACAATTTTGAAATTTTTGATGGGTTTCTATGCATTCCAAATGGGGTCCCCACCTGATTTTGCAAATCTCAAATACTAACATATTGGAAATTTAACTTTTGAAAATTTTACTGACCAAACAGTGACATTTCACAGGGCATTAATAGATGAATTTAGGAGTTTTCAGCATTCAAATAGAGAATTTAGAATATAAGTAAAGTGGATTTGTGTAGTAACAAAAAAACAAAAGGCAACAGGCATTTGTGTAATGGGGCCCACTGCTGGTCATCTCTACTTCATCTGCTCCTCTTTTTCGCTGCATTGGAGTACTGGTCCTAAAATAGTACATCAACTTAACATATTGAAATTATATGAGTATTTTGCCTGTGGGTAACCTAGGCGAACCACTCATTGTCCACCACGTCACCCTCTGGCAACTTGGCATATATTGCCGGCATGCATGGCGGTTGAGAGCAATATAGTGGACTGTTAGTGGTCTACTCAAGGTCACCCTCAAAAAACCACTCAGACGATCCGAACTCCAACTTAACGATGCAGGGATTGAAACTAGGGTTACAACCACAATCTAACGGTCCACTCATAGTCACCCTTAAGAAAGCACTCAGATGATTCAGACTCTGACTCAACGATGCAGAGACTGATCCCAATGCATGGGTAAAACTAGGGTTACAACTAGAGTGTATTTTCTTTTTAATCCCTGGGAACCAATGCTTTGAAAAGCAGGCCAGAATTGACTCAGTGCCCCTTGAGTCGAGTCAACTGGGCCTAGTGCGAGTCAATTCACCAAGTCGGATAGAGTTGCCTCACAACCTAATTTTGTTTCTCGGCAATGTGTCAATAATATGAGGGGACCATGCACACAACGCATCTCCCACCTCCCCAAAAGGAATCCAATATCCACACTCGTGCTGAAATTTAACAAATTTTTAATGACCCATAAATGAAATATCAATGCACCAAACAATGTAAGTGGTCTTCCAATTTCAATCTCTTCAATTTTGGCAGCTAAAATTGCCTACCACTAGGAGCAGAGAAACGCAGGATGACACAGTGGTAAGGGTATCTTATCTCACATGCAGGAATCAGGGATGATAATTAGGAAGGTAGATGGTTTCACAAAATTTGTACCACTCACCCAATTAAAAAACTAAAAGAGAGAGAGAAAAGGAGCAAAGAAAATGCCTATTGAGTATTGGGAAGAAAAAAAAAACAAACCACTTTCCACTGCCTGACAGCAAAATTGCCATTTTTGTTTTATTTTATTTTATTGGTAAACAATAGTCATTTTTGTTGAAAACTTGCACAAGTGACAACTGACAAGTAGCAATACCTGTGTGTGTATTTGGGACTGGGTGCTTTTTCACTCAGATTGCTTTCGCGGACCATTGGATGATAGAAAGATTCTCTCTCTCTCTCTCTCTCTCTCTCTCTCTCTCTCATTCCTCGTTTGCCAATGGCCACCATCTCCTCCTTTCCTCACTATTACGTGTCTAACTTCCACATCCACTTCCACGATCCATTACTTTCTAACGACAATGTCCCTATCCTTCAACGTTCAAACCAAAAATCAAGCCTAATATAAAACTTTAGAACGGAATCAAACACACCCCACCTGCCCTCCGCACCTCCCCTAGACCCGAACGGAAAACAAGCTTTTGCAAACCATTGATTACGACTAGTTCGAGTCATGTCCATGATGTGATTTCGCTATGTCCAAGTCCAAGCCTACAAAAACAATGATGTCCATGGGGATAGTATTGTTTAAATGTTCTTTAAAAGTGGAATTAAGATTGAATTTGTCTCTGTAAATTTTCGGCCATTGTGATCAATTTAAACCCCTTGTAATCACCGCACCTTCCCCAAATCTGATATTCATCCAGGTTTTATGGACACTTGGAATCATTATGCCAACCTGGCATTTATCCAATTTTATCTAATGCTTAAATTTTTGATAACTATGCGATCCCCAAAATATTAGCTTTCACTGGGAAGTTTCCATATTTATGGCATGAACTTTCTTTATAAATTGAGATGGCTTTGCACGTGGTGTATCTTTGAAGACAATTTGAATATACCTTTTATATGTCACCGGCATAGCAAGCAATAATCTCAAAGGTAGTTTAGTTGACTTAAGATTATAATTTGCTCCTGTAGTTGTGAGTTCAAATTGTACTATCACACTATGGCCATAAAAAATTTCTTTGACTCCACCTATGCCCAAAGGTATTTATTTGACCTAAAGATTTGGAACACCATGCGTTGTTATTAACAAAAATAGAGTAAACAATGAGTTTGTCTACAAGGTTGATCATTTTTTAAATTAGGAATGACTCTTAAAGAACCAATGGTTTGGGCCAAAATATAGACCTCATAAAAATAAATAAAATGGTTATTGGAATTTGATCTTGTGACTAATTTGCATAACTAAATGCAATCACCATGTGAACCATGCACCATTGCCTTTTTTCAAATTAAAGATTTGAAAGTGTTTTCACATCTCTTTACTTGCACACAATTTTCATACTTGGATCATTTACAAACTAAATATGCAACTAAGCACAAAACACAATGATGCATTAGAATTCCCCTTTTACATGCTAGAATTCTGAAATCCATCTCTTGGAAAGCTACTTGACCCTTTGAAATACTAAGAGCAAACAAACATAATGAAATTCGCTTTTCAAATGTTAGAATTCTAGATACCAATATCTTAAAACATCACTTTAAACGTTTGGAATTTTCAAAATTGTAACTTTTTTGGATATTGAACTCTACTTAAGTTTTTTTTAAAACCAAGCTTAGAAACTCATAACTAATCTCTTTGGCAACCAAGTTTATCTTTAAGGATTTGCAAAATCCACATTTGGCAGCCATAAAACCTAAGTTTCAGACCAATGAAAATCATCATTATTGAGGATTAAAATATATACGAGTTAACAAAATAGAAAACTATGAAGGGTACTACAAATAGGGATGGCAATGAAGCAAGTCGAGTTTGGGTCAAATACTCAAACCCATCCCAAACCTAACTCAAATTAATATATGAAAAATCATATCTAACCCAAGTCCTATCAACACAAAATTCCAAATAGGAGAGGGGCGGGATAGACGTTTAAACGCGACCCATTGCGATCCAACTGCGGACGAAGAAACGAACAAAAAAAACGTGTCAAACGGCCACTGGATTCTTTTGCATTGGCTGGTTGAGCTCCGGATAAATGGATAGATTCTTCGCATTCGTCTCCAAATGCCCCAACATCTTACCTTCCAATTCTTTATTTTGATCTAAGGTAAGCAGCCCTCCCTCCTCCTGTAAATCTCCTTTTGGGATTCTGGATTCCTGTTGCTGCTTTGTTGAATGTTGAGAAACTTCTCTTTCAGTTTTCTGAATACGGCTTCAGGGTTTGAAGCTCACTTTTTGCGCATTCTGCCACTATCTTCTTCTTTCTGCTCGAGAAAACGAATTTCGAGACCTGGGTCCTCTTAAATTTTGAATCTTTACTGCTTTGGTTTGGGTTTGGGCTGTATTGAGATTGGAACGTAAGACTGTTATTTAGTGCTTAAAGATGTGAGTGACATTAGAGTTCAGGGTTTTGAGATTGACCCAGTTTTAGATATGGGTCCATTTTGATTTAGCTATCCAACTTGCAACTGGGAGCTGTGTAGATTGCATTTTCTGTTCTTTGATCGATGGAGTCCTCATGCTGCTTTGATCCAGACTGTTGATGATGGGGGTGCTGGGTGGTTAATAAGATTAGAGATGTTTTCCATCAAGCAATCTCTGCCATCCACTGGTGGGATTATTTTTCATTTCTTGTTGGATTGTTGGTTGTCTGTTCCTTTTGGCGGCCCATTTGCAAGCTAAATTAAAGGGGGACTTGGATGTTTATGATGGGTTCCTGGGGTCATCACCCTCCACTCTGTTTTTTCATATGATGGATAAATGATTATAGCTTATTTGTTTTTACAAGTAGTAAGTGTTCATCGAAATATAGGTCAATGGAAAAGGATTAGATGGTGATAATTTCCATTACTCTTCCATGCTGGCCTCTGGACTCTCCCTATGTAGGAATACTGTGTGAAAAAGAATGGAACCACCATTCTCTGTGATGCCCATAGCCGACAATGGAATTTAATTGAGAGGAACAGCCCTGCCATCCAATTCTAGCGTTGATGACTTATAGGGCTCATTCAATATCAAGTATTCAAATTATCATTTTACAGTGCTTGTGTTTGTATGTAGCGGCCGCATGGTCGGCTGTAGTGGTTGAGGCTAGTATGCAATTTAAAAAATATCGGCACAATGGTGTTAAACTTTTAGAGTCAAGCAGTTTAATTTAAAACATTATTTTCCTATTTCTTCTCCTCAATTTTCTTTTCTAAAGTTATCTGAACCCTTTTATGTTTCCAAATCATTGAAAGAATACAAGATTAGTTTTGAATTCTTTTAATTACGTCAAAAATTTACACTGCTAAGCCAATATGTATTGTCTACTATGTAGCATTTTGGCCACTACCCAACCTATAAAAAAGTGAGGGAAAAAAGGAAATCATAGTTTCTTATCAACCCTCGACATTACATTCTTCATTCTTCATCTTGTGATTAAAGTTTCAACCAATTCTAAGCTGAGTCTTCCTCCAGCATGCTGGCTTTTATGTTCACACATACATAATCGCCTGCTAGGGACAAGAAGAGGTTAATATTGTACTAACTTTTATGTTCTTCTTATGCCCTGAACTTCAAACGTGTCAGACATTTAGAAACTTATTTTTATTTTCCGTGAAAATGCTTTGCAAAAACATACCCTTGCAAGCCCTGCAAATGGTCCACCAATATTCTCATAAAAGGCAAGTCATCAAAATGCAAAAAAACTGCAACTGAAAGTTTTAGAACTGAAAAAAGCTCATATTTATTCCTTTTTAGGTGATGCTAACTCCAACCTAGGTGATGTTAACTCGAACCCACTATCTTATGGCTGCAATGGTGAGCACCTTCAAAATGTGCTAGGGGCTAGTCTTCAAATTAACACAGGGATGCAACATGAGGACTTTGTAGAAGGTAAGCCCTCCTGAAAAATATCTCTGCACTCAAAAGCATCTTGAAGCGTGCTAGTTATCTTGTGAAGTTGAGGTGGTGTTGTTTGTTTCACCCGAGAACCATCCATCAAGGCGGGCAGATGTATTTTCTACCTGTACAAAGTAGGGTTACAAAAATCATCATTATCATCATCAGCATTGTATCCTTCTCTCATTAATCTGGTACTTGCCTGTATTAGATTGCATAAATATCATGCCATTTAAGAGTTTTTATATTACACTAGTGGTGCGCTTGTGTGTAGCTGCATGGATGTGAGTTGCACAAGTATCCCCTTAAAATCTGCACTTTTGAGTTAACCTTTCACGGTCTAAATTAAATCTTTCAACCCCTTTTTAACCATCTACTTAATGCATTCATCCCAAAGAGTTTGCATTGGCAGGCATGCCCATTGATGAGCAAAGGATGAGTTCTAACAGTCTGGATTCATGAAAGGTGGGTCACTTCGAGTGCCTATTTGATGGAAAAAGATGGAATGAAACACTCTTATGTGGGTGGCTTCATATATGACGATTTCTTTATTTTGACTAGAATATGATATTAGCATACTCTAAATCTATACCTTCATTCACATGGAAAAACTTGAAAGAAACATGAAAACATCAGATTGCAGTTGGCTTGAATCTTCCAAGGAAACGTTGACTATGATGTGTATGCTATCCAAGTATGCAATATGATGGTCCCCCCCCCCCCCCCCCCCTCTCTCTCTCTCTCTCTCTCTCTCTCTCTAGGTTTCAAACCGTTTAAATCCTTTTTTATAAAAACAATTTGAGAAAACTATAGAAAATAAATGAAGTTATAAATCTTCATTTATTGTTTAGGTTAGTTTAGAGGTAAATTAAAATTAAGAAAAAAAGGAATACAAAAGGCAGTGAGAATGGAGTCGTAAACTTGTAATACATCTTAGGTTAATGACTAAACTCGTAGAAAATTGTCATTTGGTGTTGTTATGGCCAAAACTTATAAATTCTAGGTTATGCAACTTGGTTTCAACCTAGTTTTAAAACCTGCTTCAAACTGTTTTGGGAAGTTGCTAGTTACAAATTGAACTAAGCTATTATGGATGAGTTAGCTCTCATCCAATTTGAGTTGTGTGATGACTATTTTCCTAAAGTAAAATTCAAATTCAAAAGAGAAGGGATAGAAAGAAGTGAAAGCCTCTAATGTGTTGCCATTCTAAATTAAAAAAAAAAAACTCCAAAAGCTGTCATTAAAATATGATAACTTATAAATGAGGAGGAATGGGAAGCAAATTTCCTTTACCTGCTTATCCCAATTTGTTGTTCCAGTTATGCAAACAAGCACAATTGTTTGTGCTGCAACTCCACAAGTCATCCCAATCCAAATTCCCTAATATTCGAAAGTGTCAAAAGTACAAAGAAATCAACAAGTAAATAGATGAACAGAGAAAAGTATGACATTCACATGAAATAATTGGCTGAATTATATTTGGTGAAGATCCTGACAATTCATATGCTGGACCCCACCATCGATTTGCCATCAATGACGACTGCCAATGGGGAGGGCCAGCCACAGCTTTCTCCAAATCTAGCTCATTCACCCATTCTTGGGTCTAATTCTCAGGAGTGTTTCCATCCCATGGGCCAGAGATTTAGATTTTTCCCAGCCTTTGGAAATAGATAAGTTTAATAGGGCCATGAGGCTGACAGTCTCCAGCTAAGTGTATTTAGTTATTGGAGATAGTAAATAGGCCAAGTCCCATTGCCGAACCCTAAATACTTTGCCTAAATCGGCCTGGGACCAGTCTGGGGATGGCTGGCCCACTGCACTTGCATCTTTTAGCAAAAGTATGGTTTTAAAAACTCATTCAGACTCATCTTGACTCAGTGAAGTTGGTTTAGGTCACCAGTTTGGGCAAGTTGAACAAGTTTAACCGAACTCTTGGCTGTGCTACTTATCTCTGTTACCTCTTGAATTGAGTTGAGAGAGTTCTTATATGAAGAGAAACTGAGGAGATAGCACCAATAGCGAAATTGTCTCTCACTGTTCAAATCTATGATGCATAGATATGGTGTGGATATATTTGGGACACACCATAAACACGGCAGGGACACGGGTTTTATTTAAGGAAAAAAAAAACAGGGGAAGTATCCATGCACCATAGGTTTGAATCTGAAGAGCATTGAAATTTCTCCACCCTTATTTTCTCCTCATCCAAATGGCCCTTCGGGTATGGCCAATTCATGGTAGGCCTATAAGATGAAAGGGCCGGATTATGTTGATGCACTATGTGGGGGCCCACTAACCCTATTTCCAGAATTGCTTACATTAACTTCCAGATCAGCCACATAGGCGAGTAGAAGTCCAAGAGGGATCCCTATCACATAGTAGCAACCGATGTTCACGTATGCGCCAATTCTTTGCCAACCAGCACCAATTGCAACTCCTGTTTGACAAAAATACTATAAGAAACAGAACACATAAGCCTGTATTTCCTATTTCCTGAGAAATGGATTTTTTTTTTTTGCAGAAAATACAGTAAATAGGTTAGGACAATTTATTTCAATTTAAGTATATCTGTTGCTTACTCCCTTGAAATTATTTCTTTAGCCAAATAAATGGCGGGCAACTGGATGAAATCTAATTTACTTCACCATGTACTCTTTTTACTGATCTTTCTTTTCTTTCTTTTGTACTGAAAGTTAGGGATGACAATAGGTCAGGTTAAACAGCTGAGCTGCCCTTTGTAAGGGTGCATTTGGTGGTGGTCTTGACAGGTTCAGGTTGGGTGTGGGGATTTCTACCCTGGTTGAGTTTGGAGTGGTTGGTTTTAATCATTCACCCAGCCTTATTTAGGCCTATTTACATATTTATTAATGAAATATTATGCATACCATGCATTCAACTAGGATGAGTCGGAGGGAGCATTGGCTCAGCCCAAATCCCTTCTAACCTGAATTTTAGATAAAACCTGCCAGTCCAGATGGGGTAGGTATTCAAAATAATCAGCAGTGGGAGAAGGGGTTGGAAGGATAATGAGCTATCCTAGGTACAGTGCCTATTGAGTCAGCCAATGCTTGGCATCCCAATGTGGACACTCCTTGTTGGAATAACAAAAAGGCTGGTAGTTGCACTACCAAAGTTTTGTATGCCTACTTAATGAAACCAACTCAGGGGCCAAACTTTCTCTTGGAAGAAAGTATGGAACTTAAACTCTGCCATCAAATATTGAGTTTTTTTTTTTTTTTTTGGGAAAGCTTTTATCGTTGGTTACTTATAAGAGAATTTTTGCATAGGATCGTTATTCAAATTAGCCCCATTTTAGTCCTTTGTTGGTTGAGGTCAGTAGGCCACCTCTTTTTTGCGTGTCCCATGATACGCTTGTTTTGGCCACACATCAGTCACTTTGCCTATATCCCTCCATTAGACTCATACTTGGCCCAATGGTTTTGGTCCACAAGAGGAGATAGATGCATCCCCACCATATGGGCTTGTTGGTACTTCTGGAAAGCTAGGAACAATCCAATCTTCAGTCACCAACATTTCCCATCCAAGATCTGTCCTAAGACTCTACATGTAATGCATGAGTGGAACGTGGCTAACCTACTGAAAGTGAATGCAAAACTTGAGTGTATACCACCAGTGGTTTGGGTCCCACCACCCTCGGAGGGATAAGCTGAATTTTGATGGGTCTTTCAACCCCAAAGATCAAACAGCAAGATGCGGTGGGAACACTAGAAATGCCTTGGGTCCAATGATCATTGCCTACTCGGTGGCTATTAATCCCCTAAAAGCAGCGCTTCGAGCCCTCCTTAGAGGAATCCAGATTTGCGAGTCCCTCCATTTGAAACAGATAATTGTGGAATGGGTACACTATTTGGCATGCCATGCCAATAGGAGATACCATCTGTTGCAATTGATGGTAAGTGGGAAACAAATTGGCAAGATTCTAAAGGAAATCAATCAATGGAAGACTACACTCTGCTGCAGGACAACAAACATACTCGTAGACCAGCTGGTAAAATTGACCCCACCATAGGAGATTCTCTTCTACCATTCCCTCCCTAGTCATATATGGGAGCCTTAAGTCACAAAAGATTGCACTCAGAGATCCAACAGGAGACAACTAGTGAGGATGTAAGTATTTTTGTGTTGGTAAATTCATGGGTTGGATAAAACTTGAGTCCATTAGTGTTGTTTTTTACATATCTTTGAGTATAGACAATAGTTTGAGTCGCTGGATGAACTGAAGTGAAGAAATAGAAGAAAAAGCGACAAATTGAAGTGGTTTTCTATGAACAACATGGATTAAAAAGGTCATATCTCACAAACCAAACGTCGGATATGGGCATGCGACCTACCGTTTGAAAGCTCGTTTCAAGAGGATTCTGTAGAGCCCAAGATTACCTCAATCGGAGCTGAAACGAGAAAGTTATGGCCTCCGGAAGTCTGCAGGAAAATGCTAAAATTTCCACTCGTGCAGAACTTTAATCCGACCGGTCGGATAATTTATCCGACCGATCGGACAAGTGCAGAAAGTGCGCCGACTTGCGATTTTTCAGTACGAATTGAAAGGAAACTTACCTGTTTGATGCCAACTCCTTTCCTGGTTGAATTATACTTGTGAGACACGAATAAGAGGCTATAAAAAGGGGTTTTTTCTTAACCCTAAGACAGAGATCTCATTGTTCTGAGTTGAGAATATATTATAGAGATCATCTCCTCTAGAGTTCTTTTGAGAGTTGAAGGGGTGAAGTTCTACTCTAAAGATCCTTGTCTTCTACTTCTCTGAGTGTAGAAGATTGTTGTGGGGAATTAAGTGCTACATCTAAAATGCATCTAGGTGATTGGATATGTCACAGAGAACGGTAGGAGGTTGTTGCAACAGAAAGCTGTGCAAGGGAATCACAAGGTTCTTAGGTTGAGGAGCAACTGGATAAGGGTTATGAGTATTTTCTTGTAACTGTAGTATAATTCATAGTGCTTGATTCTTGACCGTGGTTTTTTCCCATGTTCGGTTTTCCACGTAAAATATGTATCTTCTTGTGGTATGTGCTTGTGGTTTGATTTATTTTCGCTATATGATTGATTGTTTGCACATATTATTAAGATTGGCATTAATCCATTCTAGAGACTCTCTCCCCTCAGCAATCTTCTACACTCAGATAAGTAAAAGACAAGGATCTTTAGAGTAGAACTTTACCCCTTCAACTCTCAAAAGAACTTTAGAGGAGATGATCTCTATAATATATTCTCAACTCAGAACAATGAGATCTCTGTCTTAGGGTTATAGCCTTTCATTTGTGCCTCACAAGTATAATTCAACCAGGAAAGGAGTTAGCATCAAACAGGTAAATTTCCTTTCAATTTGGACTGAAAAATCGCAAGTTGGCGCACTTTCTGCACTTGCCCGATCGGTCGGATAAATTGCCTGACCGGTCGGATTAAGGTTCTGCCCGGGTGGAAATTTTAGCATTTTCATACAGATTTCCGGAGGCCATAACTTTCTCGTTTCAGCTCCGATTGAGGCGATCTTGGTCTCTACGGAATCCTCTCGAAACGAGTTTTCCAACGGTAGGTCCCATGCCTATATCCGACACTCATTTTGTGAGATATGACCTTTTTAATCTATGTTGTTCATAGAAAACCACTTCAATTTGTTGCGTTTTCTTTTATTTCTTCACTTCAGTGCATCCGGTGATTTAAACCATTATCTATACTCAAAGATATGTAAAATACAACATTAATAGACTCAAGTTTTGTCCAATCCATGAATTTGCCAACACAAAAATACTTATGATCTCCTCCTTTGGCAATTCATGGATAAAACTTCCTATATATTTAATCTACCCAAAAATAAAACCAAAAATACATTTAACATTGAGTAAATTGAAATAACAAAGAAAATTTTACCATCAGCTCTATATTAGGTACAAAAAAATCATCTTCAGTGCAAAAATTCTATTCTCCCCCTGAATGCAATATATCTTGGCCGTGGTTTTTTCCCAGGCTGGGTTTTGAAAGTGCAACAGCTAGATCTCACCAAGTTCTAGAGGGGAGGGGGGGTGAATAGGACTATTAAAAAATTCTTTACAAAAAAGAGGTTTTATAAGAGTGCAATAATTAAAATTAAGAGTCCACAAGCAATATCAAGAGAGATGCTCAAAGTTGTGTGTGCTGACAGTGTATAGAAATGCTATTCAAATAAGGAAGATATAGCTTAAAGAGATGATCAACACAAGTCAAAAGGATATAAGGCATCCACCACACACAACACGCAATAAACACAGTAATTTATAGTGGTTCGGTCCTAGACCTACATCCACTTTCGAGAGCAATCTCTCTTGGTTCCACTAAATATAAGGTACTTACATAACAAACACCTCTTGCAATAATTTTTGATCCGGTAGTTTGTCTTCCACCAACTGGATTTTTTTTTATTAGGTGGTTGATCCTTGATCTAGTCCACCAACTACAACAATTTTTTGATGCGGTGGTTTGTCTTCTACCAACTACAGCAAAGAGAATTGAAATATAGAAGAACACCCAAATAAGGAATTGTATACCTTAGTTTTGATTGGTGCTCTTGATGCTTGAAAGACTAAACTCAAGCTTTGACCTCTTGTTCTTGCTCCTTGGTGATGAAGACCTTCAGATGAGTGTTCAGCCAAGGGAAGAGGTTTTAAGAGGGTTTGGAAGGCTAAGATTTTCTCAGATTGAATGAAGCCTTTCCTCAATGCACAACTACTCTACTTAGGATAATAATGATACTTTAAGAGTTGTAGAGTTGGTGGTTGTGGGAGCTTTTAATAAGATTTTACTAGTGGTGCAAAGGCTCAGCTATCTTGGGATTTTACTCAGTTTAATCAATGTGGTAGGAAGAAAGGAGAGGTCCCCTTTAAATACAGAAAAGCTCCAACGGTTAGATCTACGGCTGAGAACAAAGGGGCCTACGGCTTAGCCGTATGCTCTGACAACATCCAACGGTGAAGCAGCGCAGGGGAAGAAGATTAGCCAACGGGCTAATCTCCAAGCCAAAAGGCTTATAGATAAATTGTCTAAGTGCCTCACCAAAGACAAATAACTCTCTCAACTGAGAACTAATGCCCAAAGCTTTATTCAATATGAAAGTCTATCTCTTTTGAAGAGATTACAACCTTATTTATAACTAAACATTCTCTAAAAAAGGAAATAGCTAATTCTAAACAAATAAGAAGTCCTAAATCAAATTCAACTGGACTTGCCAAATATCAAATAAACAACTAAAGCAACTACTATTAATATAGTCTACTATAAGTCTACTGTGTTTTGGGCCTGCAGGTGTAGACTTTCAAACGGGGCCCATTATTATGGCCTGCATCAGCTCTCCCCGGCTTGGAAAAACTCGACTCTGGCGAGTTGCTAGCTTGGTACTGCTCATATAAATCTGGATTGATCTTTTGAAAATCTGTAGCCGTAATCCAGGTAGCTTCAGAAAATGGTTTGCCTTTCCACTTAACAAGAAACTTGTGAAATCCTCCATTCTTGGTTGAAATGATCTGATCATCAAAAACATCTTCAATTTCGTCTGGAGGGAATTGATGAAGAGGAATGCAAAGAGCTTGTTCTTCAAAGGATTCATCATTGTGGTGCCCATGATATAATGTCAAATCTTCGACATTAAACGTAGAGTTGATATTCATGTCTGCAGGAAGGTCTAAAACATATGCATTGGAACTGATTTTCTTTAGAATCTTGAAAAGACCTGCACTTCGTGGATGGAGCTTCTTGTATTTACCTGTAGGAAATCATTCGGGCTTCAAACAAACCATTACCAAATCACTTTCGGTAAACTCAACATGGCGTTTGTGAGAATCCGCGTGCCTTTTATATGCTTCATTACTTGTAGCGATTTGCCGGCGAACTTCATCATGAACATCTTTCATATGTTGGGCAAACTGTTCAGCATCCGGACTAGATCTAGAGTCAACTGGTAAAGGACTTAAATCAATAAGCAGACGTGGCGTAACACCAGTGACAACTTCAAATGGTGACCTCCTTGTTGTTCTGTTGACAGAATTATTATAGGCAAACTCTGCCATAGGTAAAATAAGATCCCATGAAGCAACATGTTCTCCAATAAGGCATCAAAGAAGATTTCCTAAACTCCGATTGACAACTTCTGTTTAACCATCAGTTTGTGGATGATAGGCACTTGAGTATTGGAGCTTAGTGCGCATCATGTGCCATAAAGTCTTCCAGAAGGAACTCATAAACTTTGTATCTCTGTCAGATACTATTGTCTTGGGAAGGCCATGCAAACGAACAACTTCTTTAAAGAAAAGAATGGCAATCTTTTTGGCATCCGCTGTATGAGAACAAGGAATAAAATGTGCCATTTTGGAGAAACGATTAACAACAACAAAGACAGAATCTACTTTTCGCACTGTTTTCGGTAAGCCCAAGACAAAGTCTATACTCAAATCTTGCCAAGGTGCATGTGGAATAGGAAGAGGCTGATACAAACCTGTATTCTTCTTTTGACCTTTTGCAAGTTGGCATACTCTGCATAATTCACAAATTCGGGCAACATCTGTTTTTAAGCGTGGCCAAAAGAAACGATCTTCCATAAGGGCCAATGTTTTATCACGCCCAAAGTGTCCACTACATCCGCCACTATGCAACTCACGTATCATAAACTCACGGATAGATGTAGCAGGCAGACATAATTGATTTCCACGAAAGAGATATCCATCATGAAGAGAAAACTTTGGATGTTCTGAACCTTCACCATTTAGAAGGGCTGTATAAATGTGACCAAAGTCATCATCAGCTGCATATTCTCTGCGTATTTCTTCAAAGCCAGGAACATTGACGGAAATTGTCGTAAGAATGTGAGTTCAACGACTTAATGCATCTACGACTTTATTTTCCTTGCCAGATTTATGATGCAGAACAAAAGAAAACTCCTGTAGGTATGCACTCCATTTAACACGATTGGCGCTAATTTTCTTTTGAGAATTCAGGTGTTGCAAGGCTTCGTGGTCAGAGTATAAGACAAATTCTTTTCCAATGAGATAATGACGCCAATAACGAAGAGCTTGAACTACTGCATAATATTCTAGATCATAAACAGTGTACTTCTTACGGGAGTCATTTAATTTCTCACTGAAATAAGCAACTGGATGACCGTCTTGACTTAAGACTCCGCCAATACCGACATGGGAAGCATCACAACTAACTTCGAAGACTTTGTCAAAGTCCGGAAGTTTTAGAACTGGTGCCTCAGTCATTTTCTTCTTAATTTGCTCAAATGCTCGAGAGGCAGCATTGGTCCAAGTGAACTCTCCTTTTTTCATGCAGTCAGTTATAGGAGCCATGATTGTACTGAAATTACAAATGAATCTCCTGTAAAAGGTAGCCAAACCATGAAAGCTGCGTACCTCATGTATAGAAGTGGGAATAGGCCAGTCAAGGATTGCTTTGACTTTAGCTGGATCAGGTTCAACTCCGCGGGCCGAGACAACAAAGCCCAAAAATACGACTGTGGAATTCAAAAATGTACACTTCTTCAAATTAATGTAAAACTTTTCTCTTCGAAGTGCACGCATGACATACCTCAGATGATCAAGATGATCTTCCTTTGATTTGCTGAAGATTAAAATATCATCAAAATATACCACAACAAATTTGTCAAGAAAAGGTCGTAGAAGCTGAGTCATTACTCTCATAAAAGTGCTGGGAGCATTCGTTAGACCGAACGGCATGACTAACCATTCGTATAGTCCATCTTTGGTTTTGAATGCTGTTTTCCATTCATCTCCGGGCCGAATACGAAGTTGGTGATATCCTCTCCTGAGATCAATCTTGGAAAAGACAGAAGACCCAGACATCATATCAAGCATGTCATCCACTCGGGGAATCAGAAACCGATATTTGATGGTAATTTTATTAATCGTTCGGCTATCAACACACATTTGCCAAGAACCATCTTTCTTTGGTGTTAAGAGGGCTGGAACTGCACATGGACTCATGCTTTCTCGGATATAACCCTTCTGGAGTAAATCTTCAACCTGTCTGCGCAATTCAGCCTGTTCGGCGGGACTCATGCGATAAGCAGGTAAGTTAGGAAGGATAGATCCAAGAACTAAATCAATGACATGCTGGATGTCCCGCATAGGAGGTAACTCATTAGGAAGCTCTGCGGGAATCAAATCTTGAAAATCATGGATCAATGACTGGATTTCTGGTGGCGTAGAATCCTGTTGTTTATTATCTGCTTCTTGGGTTTCTTTAGGCACAAGAGCATAAACAACTCCTTGGTCTTTGCTTTCCATTTCAAACTTCCTCATAGAAAGAACATGAGGGTTTGATGGAGCGGTAGAAACCGTCGGAGAAGATGTTAATGGCGGCAATGGAAGAAGATCCACCACTTGTCCTTTCCATTTAAAAGAATGAATGTGCCTTTTCTGATCAGTATGTACCTCTCGATCATATAACCAAGGTCGGCCAAGTAAAATGTGAGCAATATTCATAGGAATAATATCGCACCATATATCATCTTCATAGATGCCAATTTTAAAATGAACCAAGCAACGATGGGTCACAGGGATTGAATGATCATCTACCCAAGCGACCTTGTAAGGCTTTGGGTGCTTTTCAATAGGCAAATTGAGCTTAGTTATCACTTCCTGTGAAACAACATTCATAGCACTACCTCCATCAACAATTAAATTGCATAACTTACCTTTGCATCTCACGCGTGTCCTGAAGATTGAAGTACGTCGCCAATCAGCTTCTTCTTGTTCATTGGTGAGGAGAAGCCGACGTATAATAAGAACAGGACCACCTTCTTCTGCATCGGTAGCGGCATGAGGAGAAGGATCAGATTGAGCCTCTAGCTGTCGATCTGGCTGAGCTTCTGATTGGAAATGGTCAGGAGGAGGCTCCATCTCAAGATGCTCATCATAGTCTTCAGACGAATAAGGATCTTCATCGCAATAATAAAGATTGCGAACTTGAGGGGATGCATTAGCAAAGTGTCCTGGTTGTCCACATTGATAACAACCATTAGTTCGTCGATCTTGACGAGGAGGTCCATGATTCCGCATATCTTGCTCCTGTGGCACTGTCCCCTTTTGATTTGGAGCAAAAGGACACTGATTGGGGTGATTGTGCTGCGGTTTTGGAGGTGGACGAAAACCTGCTGGTGGAGCATGGTTATATTGAGAATTATTTTGATTGGGTGGATAACCTTTATTATTCTGAAAGGCGGGGGTTCGACGAGTCGTTGATTCCCCGACTTAAGAACCAAATCGTCTCAAAGTGGAGGACCGCAATTCTAGCTCAACCCGTTTTGCCTTGTTATAAATATCATCAACAGTTTCAAAATCATGCATAAGGACTTCACGTCTTATTTCTTCTCGCAAACCTGTTCTGTACCGGTTGACTAGCGTGAAATCATTATCTTGAATTTTACACCAGATAACATAATCATTGAACTTCTCTGTATACTCATCCAGTGATAAGGTGCCTTGTTTGAAAGCAAAATATTCTTGCTGAAGGAGACTTAAATAATTGGAGGGCAAGTATTTGCCTTCCAGCTTTTTACGCATATCATCCCACTTGGTAATAGCAGGGCGTCCCATAACAAGATTATTGTGCTCAACGCTGTGCCACCAAATACGTGCTGACCCTTTAAGTTTGACTTTGACAAAGGCAAAACGCTGTGCATCATCCATATGATACCAAGAGAAATAATCTTCGAGGGAATTGAGCCAGTCAATGAAAGCCTTTGGATTGAGTCGGCCAGAGAAATCCGATATATCAATTTTGACCCGCTTTGTGATATCATCAAATTTTGATGCAGCAGGTGCGTCTGCAGGGTCTTTTTCAGTAAGAAGACGCTGAATGAAATCATGCATAGATACTTGCGGGCCTGTTTCTGCTGGTCGGCCGGAATTTTGTTGGTTTCCGGCGCTAGAGGATGCTTCGGCGGCAGGAGGCCTCTGTGAACCGCGGGACAGTTCTTCCAATGCATGTACTCTTTCAGTCAACTCTATTAACATGGCATCTCGTTGATGATCAGAAAATCTGCCCCGATATGACTGACCGCTCTGATGCAGAAACGAAAGGCGATGGAGAGAAAACGGAAAGGCGATGGAGAGAAGAGTGCAAGTGCCCTGTTGCAGAAACGGAAAAGCGATGGAGAGAAAACGGAAAGGCGATGAAGAGAAGAAAGAAGAGACTTATCTTCTGCCGGCGAGAGAGAGAAAGAGAAACGATAGTGGGGTGATGGCGGTGGTTGATTCCAGCCGGCGATGGAGAGGGAGAGAACGCCAGCAGGCGATGGCGTGTGCTCGTCGTCGCTGTGCGCAGGCTGTCGCGTCCTCTTCTTCTCTTTCTCGTTTTCTTCTGTTGCTTCTTACTGCGATTTCTGTTTTTTTTTTTTTTTTTGTTTTATTCTGGGTTGGGGATGGTGGACAGCAACCAAGGGGATTTTGGTTTGGCCGATGGTGAGGGACAGAAGAGGTATGGGGATCCGGCGAGGAGAGGGATCGAAGAAGGTACAGGGGGTGTGGATCGGCAATGATGATGATGAAGAGAAGATCGGTCGGTGAGGATTGGGGGATTTTTGCTGGCGGGGAGGAGAAGTCTGGGAAAGGGGATGGATGGATGAGGGGAAAGATGGGTCGGTAATGCTGTGGTGGATGGATGGAAAGTGTTGGGGAGTTCGGGATGAGGGGATCTGGGTGACAGGGATAGGGGTTTGGCTGGACGATGGTGGAGGAGGAGATGCAAGGGTCTCGGGAGTGGGGCGATGGTGGGATAGGTACGGACAACAGAGGAAGAGAGGAACGAAACTGAACCAAACGAACGGGAACCTCGAATCGGCGATCAGACGGCGGTCCGAGATTGGATTTTCTCTCTGATACCAATTGAAGCAGCGCAGGGGAAGAAGATTAGCCAACGGGCTAATCTCCAAGCCAAAAGGCTTATAGATAAATTGTCTAGGTGCCTCACCAAAGACAAATAACTCTCTCAACTGAGAACCAATGCCCAAAGCTTTATTCAATATGAAAGTCTATCTCTCTTGAAGAGACTACAACCTTATTTATAACTAAACATTCTCTAAAAAAGGAAATAGCTAATTCTAAATAAATAAGAAGTCCTAAATCAAATCCAACTGGACTTGCCAAATATCAAATAAACAACTAAAGCAACTACTATTAATATAGTCTACTATAAGTCTACTGTGTTTTGGACCTACGGGTGTAGACTTTCAAACGGGGCCCATTATTATGGCCTGCATCAAACGGCTAGTTTAACCAAATTCAACGTTATTCCTTCTTACGGTTAAGCTTACGGCTTAGCCGTAAATCCTTATACGGCTTAATCATGAGTATCTTTCAGCCTAGCTGTGGGTTAGCCGTAAGCTGAAATCACCCAAAACTGCTTTCTAGAAAGTTGCCCCTAAACTTTACGGCTTAGCCGTGAATCATACTACGGCTTAACTGTAAAGGCCTTCCGGCTTGGCCGTAAGGTCAACCGTAGGCATTATATGGCCAAGAGCACTCTCTAAACAGTGGCCCGTAGATTTTACGGTTTAGCCGTGAATCATACTACGGTTTAACCGTATCCCTTTTTCGGTGCAGCCATAGGGTCCGCCGTAGAACAAAAGATTTAAAAATTTTCTCTCTGGAGAGTGAGCCGTAGGGTCTACGGCTTAGCCGTGGTCCAAGCCGTAGTTCAAAGACAGGGTGTTTAGAGGCCCTTTTTCATATTCTATTTCTACGGATATTAAGAGTCAATGTTACCTTACCCCTTGGCACTCAAAGAAGATCTTCTTGATTGATCTTGATTTTCCTTGAACTTACTTGATCTTCATTGATAGACCTTGAGCTTCCTTGATCTAACTTGATCTTGAACTTCAGAGATGTAACTAGGTCTCTCTAGAGCTGAACTACACTTTGGTCACGTAATTGACAACATATTCTTACAATGACACTAACAATCTCCCCCTTTGTCAATTTCGTGACAAAAATATACAAAATGAAGATGATACAACATTGTAACTCAACAATAGGATACAACAAGTATTACAATACTGAATACACCTTAACCAAACAGATCTACATAAGTCCTAAGAGTTCAACACATTGAGGCTCCCCCTTTGAAGATGCTTAACCTGCAAAAGTCTGTAAACACAGTCTACTCAGTCTACTAAAAAGGTGGGAGGTTAGAAAGCTCCCCCTGAAGGCATGCATATAATTCTCCCTCTTTTTGGCACAATATTGACAAAGAGATATACAATAAGCATCACAGCCATAAAGCATAAAGAAAGGCATGAAGAAAAACAAGTGCACAAACACATGACAATTTCCAAAACACAAAAAGAGCGCATCACCCACAATGACAAAAGATGTAACTAATAACATATCCATAAGGTGAAGCACAGCCAATGTCCAAAATACATAAAGAATGCAGTGCCAACAAAGCACATGACAGAACATCAATTAGAAGGAGGAGAGGGGGAAGGAATCGTCACATCGTCTCGCCGGCAGCTTTTGGAGATCTTTGAAAGATATTGAAAGGATTTCTTCAATAGCTTCTCCATCTTTGTTTGCCGTTGTTTGAGCGCTGCCAGCCGAGCTTCAAAAGAGGCAGAGGAAAAAGTCGGGGGAGGAACTGGAACCGGTGAAGCAGTAGAGGGTGTTGTAGGGGGAGGCCCGTCCGGTGAGTCTTCTTCATCCCCAGAATCATGATAGCAGGGACCAGCCGCTTGTTGCTTGGAGAAGCGCATGTTTTGAATATTAACACTCCCAAAGGTGGGGTAAGACTCAGGAGCTTCATCAGATGGTAAATTCACCCCACAATGAGAGGCAAAGCGAGTCATGAGATAGCCAAACACACAAGCATTGGTGCCTCTACCCGGACATAGCCAGAAATGAATAATGGAAGCACAAATAAGAGAGGGAAGGCACACTTTGACCCCCATATGGACAGAATAGAGGAAATTAACCATGAAAGGGGTCAGGTCAGAGAAATTGCCCCTCCTAGGATAGATATTACACGTGAATATGCCATACAAGAACCGGTAGTGAGGAAGCAAGGAAGCTGCGGGGAGGAAGCCCTTGTCCTTCCAAGGGACGATTGCTCCACATAGAGCAAAAGTGGCAGTTTGTTTTTCCTCTTCAGAGAGAGAATCCTTGAGGACCGAAGGGGGCACATCGGAGAGAGGAACACACAGAAGGGTAGAAATGATGGCAGGAGAGATGACATTAGTGCCATCAGTGAAATCAATCTCAAAAGAGAGAGAGTCTAAGGATGCTGCCTTGATGGATGCATACATGGTTCGCACAATAGATGGGAAGCCAGGACCACCTAATTTGAGTATATTTTTCCACCCAACTGTGGTGAGGAGGGTATGAACACCATAAGTTTCAACTGCCAAGATATTAACATTTCGCTCCATAGTAATTGGACGAGAGAAAAAGGACCTATCTCGAGTGGGTTCCCGTGGAACCAAAACTCTGGGAGAGGGTGGAGAGCTCTGTCGAGGTCGGGAGGAGCTGCGCAAGGCTCTAGGCCTCTTACCCGCGGGATAAGCATTTTTGGTCCTGGGCGGCATAGTAATAGAGGAAGGAGGAAACCCAACCAAGAACAAGAGAAAAAAAAGAAGCACACAATGACAGAAAGAAACCGAGCACAGAGAAACGAAAATACAGGAATGGAAGCAAACAAGAATCGAGGAAGAAGAGAACAATACAAAGGAGGGAGAGTGTACCGTAAAGGAGAAGACCAGAAGAGGACAGAACGAAAAAGGAAGAACTAGAGACCTAGGGCAGAAGAATAGAGCAGGCGCAGTGAAAAGAAAGAAATGAAGAGACCGACTTAAGTATACATCGGCGCGCAGAACGAGGACAAAAAAACAGTACGGCTTAGCCGTAGAGTATTTTACGACTGAGCCGTAGACCTTGACGGTTGAGCCGTAGGGTAAAGTTTGCGCAAATACGGGTTAACCGTAAAGAGATTACGGCTTAGCCGTGAAATGACTTACAGCTTAGCCGTAGGTCCTGGGCAAAACACAATTTATTCTCAACAGCAAACACTAATCAATTTCCTTAAATTTTCAAATTTTAACACATCAAGAGGTTTGGTCAAGATGTCTACAAGTTGATGTTCAGTCTGAATATATTCAAGCTCAATGATTCCTTCTTCGACCAATTCCCTAATGAAATGATGTCGGATATCAATGTGTTTGGTGCAAGAGTGCTGGATCGGATTTTTAGAAATATGTATGGCACTATTGTTATCACAATACAAGCTCATTATTCCTTGCTTAATGCCATAGTCCATAAGCATCTGCTTCATCCACAAGAGTTGAGAACAGCAGCTTCCGGCGGCTATATATTCAACCTCTGCAGTGGAAAGAGATATAGAATTTTGCTTTTTACTATGCCAAGCTACTAGACAATTTCCAACATAAAAACAGCCGCCACTTGTGGATTTTTTATCATCTAAGTTTCCTGCCCAATCAGCGTCTGAGTATCCAGCAATGGAGGATAATGAGTCATGAGGATACCATAGACCATATTCAGTTGTATTTGCAATGTACTTAATGATTCTTTTTACAGCAATCAGATGGGATTCTTTCGGATATGATTGATATCGTGCATATGCTCCCACACTATATGCTATGTCTGGCCTACTTGCAATAAGCTATAATAGGCTTCCAATCATACTCCTATATAGGCTAGAGTCAACCCCTTTACCAATAGCATCTTTAGTAAGTTTGATGGTTGTACTCATGGGGGTTTTGACATGTTTCCCAGCCATTAGACCAAATCGTTTAACCAATTCCTTTGCGTACTTGGACTGGGAAATGAAGATACCATCACGTAATTGTTTGACCTGCAAACCTAAGCAGAAATTCAGTTCGCCAACCATACTCATTTCGAATTCAGATTACATTAGATGAGCGAACTGAGCAGTCAATTCATTACACGTGGAGCCAAAGATGATATCATCTACATATATTTGCGCTATTAAAACCGACTCTCTTATTTTTTGGATGAAAAGAGTTTTATCAACACTACCTCTTTGAAAATCATTATCTAATAAGAATTTTGTCAATCTTTTATACCAAGCACGTGGAGTTTGCTTAAGACATTATAGAGCTTTCTTTAATCTAAATACATGATTAGGGAATTTTGTGTCTATTAAACCTTTAGGTTGTTCAACATACACTTCCTCATTCAAAATTCCATTTAGGAAGGCACTTTTAACATCCATTTGATACAATTTGAACTTTAAAAAATACGCTATGGATAACAAAATCCTAATTGATTCTAAACGAGCAACTGGAGCGAAGGTCTTATCAAAGTCAATACCTTCAATTTGAGAGTATCCCTGTGCTACCAACTTAGCTTTGTTCCTAACAATAACACCATTTTCATCAAGTTTATTTTTGAAGATTCATTTGGTGCCTATCACATTTTTGTCCTTTGGTCTTGGAACTAGGTACCAAACATCACTTCTTGTAAATTGGTTCAATTCTTCTTGCATTGCTTTTATCCATTCATTGTCCGAGAAGGCTTCATCAACGCAAGTAGGTTCTAAAACAGAAGTAAAGCACAAGTGACTCATAATGTTCTCCAATTGTTTCCTAGTTTTTACACCTGTTAGAGGGTCACCAATAATCTGATCTATGGGATGATCTTTTACATTCACCAAATTTTTAGTGGAAGTAGGTACATCAGTTTTTACAATGGATCGTGTGGGTTCAGTCATTGAGGGAACTTCCACTTCATCAACATCATTAGAAATTGTGGATTCATCATCTATAATAACATTTATTGACTCTTGAATGACTCCGGTTCTCATATTTAGAACACGATAGGTTCGACTCCGTGTTGAATAGCCTAAGAATATACCTTCATCACTTTTTGAGTCAAATTTACTCAGTTGTTCTCTATCTTTTAAAATGTAACATTTACTTCCAAAGACCTTAAAATATTTCACATTTGGTTTCTTCCCATACCACAATTCATAAGCTATCTAATTTGTACCAGTCGTAAGATAAACTTGGTTGATGATGTAGCAGCTGGTATTAACAGCTTCTGCCCGCAAGTCTCTAGGAAGATTCTTACTATGAAGCATGACTGTGGCCATGTCTTGAAAAGCTCGATTCTTTCTTTCAGCTACCCCATTTTGTTGTGGAGTTTTAGGTGCTGAATATTTATAATAAATCCCATATTTCTCACAGAATTTGTCAAATTGATCATTTTCAAATTCTCCACCATGATCACTTCTGATTCGGGCTACTGAAGTGCCTTTTCAATTTGCATTTGTTTTACAATCCTTTTAAATTATCCGAAGGCTTCAGATTTTTCTCTCAAGCATGCAACCCAAGTGAATCTAGAGTAATCATCTACCATGACAAGAAAGTACCTTTTCTTACCTCAACTCTCTTTTTTAGTTGGTCCAACCAGGTCCATATGAATAAGTTCTAGAGGTCGAGAAGTTTTCATAGCATTCACCATTTTATGGGCACTTCTAATTTGTTTTCCTTGAAGGCATTCTCCACAGATCATCTTTTCTTGGCTACTGATCTTGGGCAGTCCTTCAATATATTTGTTTAGATGGGATAAGTCCCTGTAATTTACATGCCCAAGTCTTTGATGCCACAACTTAGCTTCATCAATATTAGTTAATAAGCAAGAGGCGGAGGATGAAGTATTTGATTTTCTCACCACATAACAGTTGTCGGTAGTTCTAAGACCTCTCAAGATTATCTTTCCATTCCTTGAGATCTCACAACTATGACTATTAAAGTTCACGGCATAGTCTTTATCACAGATTTGAGATATGCTAAGTAAATTATATTTCAACACATCAACGCACAGAACATTCTCAAAAGGTGGTAGGTTTGGAACATTTAAAGTTCCCTTACCAATAATTTTTGCAGTACTACCATCACCAAAAGTAACCGTGCCTCTATCGAATTCAATCATTTTAGACAAATATGATTTATCACTAGTCATATGTTTTGAGCATCCACTATCCAGATACCATCTTGATTGATCTGCAACTTTAAAAGCTGTGTGGACCACTAGATTCTTGTTTTTAGGAATCCACTTGAGTGTACTAGTAGTAGGAATCCTAACTGGTTTTTGATGTTTTACTTGAAATGTTTTATGTTGGGAGGAAGGAAAGTTTGCTCCAATTTTTGCTTCATCTCTTTTGTATATTTCAAATTGTTTTCTTAAGTTCTGGACTTCTTTTAACAGATTATTCATCTTTTGGTTCAAGGGGAACTTGTTTATTTGGAACTTCAGCATTTTGTTTTCAAGTTCCACTTTCCTAAAGGTGTTTTTCTCATTTTTTAGACTAATGTTATGATGAACTTTTCTCAACTTGCACTCCATTTTGAAATGACCCATTTTTCCACAATAATGACAAATGACATTTGATGACACAGCATGAGTACTAGTAGACACTTTATCCAAAATGTTTTTAACACTGGTATCTTCCTTTTCTAGAGCACCTTTGACAAAGACAGTTCCGGAACTTGGAGATTGATTAACATTTTTTTCATATTCAAGACCGGTCATATCCTTATAAGATTTCCCAAGTTGAACAGTCTAATGTACTTCTCATCATTTTACGTAAATCTGTACTCATACTTTTCTTTATATCGTTTCAGAACAGCCACTTCATTATGGAGAGCATTATTTTCATCTTTTATTTTCCAAAGTGTTTTTTTATTTTCTCTTAATTTGATTACATTTTCTTTTTCTGTTGATAATTGGGCTTTTATACTTTCAAGTTCTTTGATTAATTCCTCCTTTTCAGCATTAATACTATCAACCTTTTCTTTTAAATTCTTAATTTTGTTTTGTTGTTTGCTTACAGTTTCAACGAGTCTACAGGTTCCCTCATAAAGTAGTTCATAGGAATCTGTGGTGTTGTCATTATCCTCATAACCTGAATTTTCATATTCACTCTCTGACTCACTTCCTAAGATTTTTTCATTTGATATTTCAGATTTAATCATTTCCTTAGAGAGATTGAATGTTATAGTGGTAGCCATCAGAACTGTATATTTGTCTGATTCATTTTAATGTGATTCATCTGAGTCAGAATCTGCTTTAGATGAATTATCCCAAGTGGCTACTAGATTCTTCTTTTTGGATTTTCCTTTTAGTGGACAATCGGTGGAAATGTGTCCAAATTTCTTACACCTGTAACACGTGGGCTCCTTATGCTTACTTCTAGAGAGGGGACTCGACCGACCTTTGTATTTATCATTAATGTTTTCATTTTTATAATCTTTCACTCTCTTTTTCTTAAATTGTTTCAAAAATCTTTTAGCCAAAAGGGCCACATCTTCATCCTCGTTATTACTAGTTATTCCTATGTTATCTTTAGAGGAAGATGTGTTATGAGAGGTGATTAGTGCAATTGATTTCTTTTTGTCATTGTTAAATTTGAATTCAAAGGTCTGAAGGGATCCCACTAAATCTTCAATTTTCATTTGTTCCGAATCCTTGTGTTCTTCTATAGAGGTTACCTTGGGATGGAATCTTTCTGGAAGTGATCTCAAGATTTTACTACAAATTTTACCTTCCGGAAGAGTTTCCCTCAGAGCCCACATTTCATTTACAATTTTCATGAGCTTAGTATGAAAGTCAGTAAACATTTCATTTTCTTCCATGCGAATGTTTTCAAAGTGACTTGTGAGCATATGAAGTTTAGATCTTTTAACAACAGAGGTACCCTCGTAAGTCAATTCAAGGATTCTCCAGGCCTGTTTTGCATTAGTGGTTGTCATGATCTTTTTAAACTCTTCTTGATTCATGGCACACACTATAGCATTGTAAGCTCTAGCATTATTTTGTCTAAGAAGTAGCTGAGCAGCAGACCATCTTGCTGGATCCAATGGTCTGGTGGTTGTGACACCATTTACAGTAACATCTTCAGTGGGTTCCGTCCAGCCTTTCTCTATAGCCTCCAAACAGCCCAGTCCATGGATTTCAAAAATGCTGTCATCCGGGCTTTCCAGAAGGCATAATTTGTTCCATCAAAGAAAGGAGGCCGGGTGATAGAGCTTCCTTCAGGATTCATGGTGATTCTAGCACAAGACGGATCTACTTCAGGTTATTACACCCTTAAGAAGTAACCTGCTCTGATATCAATTGAAAGTGCAACAGCTAGATCTCACCAAGTCCTAAAGGCGGGGGGGGGGGGGGGGGGGGGGGGTGGTGAATAGGACTATTAAAAATTTCTTTCCAGAAAAGAGGTTTTATAAGAGTGCAATAATTAAAATTAAGAGTCCACAAGCAATATCAAGAGAGATGCTCAAAGTTGTGTGTACTGACAGTGTATAGAAATGCTATTCAAATAAGGAAGATATAGCTTAAATAGATGATCAACACAAGTAAAAAGGATATAAGGCATCCACCACACACAACAAGCAATAAACACAGTAATTTATAGTGGTTCGGTCTAGACCTACATCCACTCTCGAGAGTAATCTCTCTTGGTTCCACTAAATATAGGGTACTTACATAACAAACACCTCTTGCAATAATTTTTGATCCGGTGGTTTGTCTTCCACCAACTGGATTTTTTTTTATTAGGTGATTGATCCTTGATCTAGTCTACCAACTACAACAATTTTTTGATGCGGTGGTTTGTCTTCCACTAACTACAGCAAAGAGAATTGAAATATAGAAGAACACCCAAATAAGGAATTGTATTCTTTAGTTTTGATTGGTGCTCTTGATGCTTGAAAGACTAAATTCAAGCTTTGACCTCTTGTTCTTGCTCCTTGGTGATGAAGACCTTCAGATGAGTGTTCAGCCAAGGGAAGAGGTTTTAAGAGGGTTTGAAAGGCTAAGATCTGAATGAAGCCTTTCCTCAATGCACAACTACTCTACTGAGGACAATAATGATAATTCAAGAGTTGTAGAGTTGGTGGTTGTGGGAGCTTTTAATAAGATTTTACTAATGGTGCAAAGGCTCAGCTATCTTGGGATTTTACTCAGTTCAATCAATGTGGTAGGAAGAAAGGAGAGGTCCCCTTTAAATACAGAAAAGATCCAACGGTTAGATCTACGGTTGAGAACAAAGTGGCCTACGGCTTAGCCGTATACTCTGACAACATCCAACGGCTAGTTTGACCAGATTCAACGTTATTCCTTTTTACGGTTAAGCTTACGGCTTAGCCGTAAATCCTTATACGGCTTAGCCGTGAGTACCTTTCGGCCTAGCCGTGGGTCAGCCGTAAGATGAAATCTCCCAAAACTGCTCTCTGGAAAGTGGCCCGTAAACTTTACGTCTTAGCCGTGAATCATACTACGGCTTAGCCGTGAAGGCCTTCCGGCTTAGCCGTAAGGTCAACCGTAGGCATTATATGGCCAAGAGCGCTCTCTGGACAGTGGCCCGTAGATTTTACGGTTTAGCCGTGAATCATACTACGGCTTAGCCGTAACCCTTTTTCGGTGCAGCCGTAGGGTCCGCCATAGAACAAAAGATTTAAAAATTTTCTCTCTGGAGAGTGAGCCGTAGGGTCTACGGCTTAGCCGTGGTCCAAGCCGTAGTTCAAAGACAGGATGTTTAGAGGCCCTTTTTCCCATTCTATTTCTACGGATATTAAGAGTCAATGTTACCTTATCCCTTGGCACTCAAAGAAGATCTTCTTGATTGATCTTGATCTTCCTTGAACTTGCTTGATCTTCATTGATAGACCTCGAGCTTCCTTGATCTAACTTGATCTTGAACTTCAGAGATGTAACTAGGTCTTTCTAGAGCTGAACTACACTTTAGTCATGTAATTGACAACACATTCTTACAATGACACTAACAAGTTTTCCACGTAAAATCTGTATTTTCTTGTGGTGTGTGCTTGTGGTTTGATTCATTTTTGCTGCGTGGTTGATTGTTTGCACATATTATTAAGATTAGCATTAATCCATTCTGGAGACTCTCTCCCCCCACAAAAACCTTCAAAGGATGATTGAAGACTCCATTCTCTTTGGAAGTTTCTTGTACAAGACGTTTGTAAAGCCCAATATATGGACAGCATGCTGTAGCATTTGTGGATTCCTTGACTTATTATGTGATGAGGCCATGGTTCTGATGCCCAATCATCCCGGCTTATATTACTTTTTTTTTATTTAATGTAATCCTTTTCCTTGGCAGGGGAAAAAAAACTAACAGATAGTTATGGAATGGATTTTTGGACAAAAATTCTAACAAGAGGACGCAAATGTAAAAGAGAAGATGAGAAGAAGAGCTTGCCATTGAAAACTGGTTGAATGCTATTGAGCAAGACTGTGATGGCCAGCAGACTTGAGAGGCTGGAAACTACTTTGGCCACAGCTGTGCTGCTTGTGAATGCATAGGAAATGACCTTGCCCAGAGATAAAAACACAATGACGAACACAAGTCCTATGGCTAATGAAGTGCTGAACACCACTTTAATAGCGAATTTTGCTGCTTTTGCATCTCCTCTCCCCAACTCATTTGAAACCCGCACTCTGCAAAAGAGAATCAATTTCAGACATATGATGTAGAGGTGGCAATTTATGACCCAAACCCACCAACATGACTTGAGTTTGTCCCGGCAATTCAAGGTTCCGGTTGACCCTTTTCAATTAGGATAGGGGGTTTGTGTTCAAATTTCTTACACTATTTGTAGAAGAGCTGGTTTCTGGTTAAGTCCATTCCTGTTACTCAACCTGCCAACCTTATTTGAGCACACTGACTCACCAATCCAATATAAACCCTACTTGTTAATTGAAAGCTCTAGTTGACCCTTTCAACTTTTGGGTTGCCTTTAGGTTGACATTTTAGACCTGATTAGTAAATGGTTTGCAGGTCTGGGCTGAACCGAGAACATACCCATTTCTACCCCCACAGTACAGTGCACATCGTGTAGATGCGCCATTCTGCAAAAAGTCATGGAAAAGGAATTTATTTTCTGCGTTCATTGCTTTTCCAAGAATTTTGGCACTGTTTCAACGAAGAAAAACTAGCATGATATATACTTCGATGAATATTAGAATGGATATAGAGTTTTTTTTTCCCTGAAAATAAAGTAAAATTTCATGAAAATTCACGCGGTCAAGTGTCTTGTGTTTACATTGCTGCTGTTAAGAACCCAAGAGATATCATAAGCGCCCACGCAGAAATATTGAGGCTGTAGTATCAAAATGTATCCAGAAACACCAGATTAGTATTGTTAACAATGCAAGTGGAAGATAAGAACGCTTGTATACTTAGTGGGCCCATAGTCTTGTAATCGAAGCGATCCATGGAGTTTCTTTTGAGGCATGGCCTACCAGAACAATTATCTAGACCACAGAATCAAGGGCCCCACTTGAGCATGCTAGATGTTACTGATATATGTAAACAAGGTACCAGATGGAAAAGCCAGCTATAGCTATTGTGGCGTCCTTCATGAATCCGGCAAACAGAAGAAGCAACGAATTGTACCATAGCTCGAGGCTGTTCAAAGTAACAGAAGCACCATTAATCAATGGCTGTATTTGAACTGATCTTAGCTAGAGTCCTCAGTTTCACTCCTCACCTCGATGCAATCAATGTCTCTTTAGATGAGCATAAAAAATGGTGAAGAAAATGGTCATACACCATTGGGTCAGAGTTTACTTTCATTTCACCATGCAATTTCCGTAGAAGGTAGTAAACTTTGATCCAACCCTCAAGTGTAGAATTAAGAGAAAAAGTCGAATGGACATGCATACCAGAGCATCACCCCAGAAGACACGGAGAGCTTCACAACTGCCCACAGCTCTGAGAAAGCTTTCATGGAGAATCCACCCCATGTCTGTGGACACCATCCTCCAAAAACATATGCAAGTTCTCCAATGATCGATAGCCAACAAGTTAGAATCATCGACCCCATTGCACCAGCGATCCCCCAGTTCAACTTATCAACCGTGACCCAAGATAGGATCACATGGAGAACAATGGAGGCAGCCGCCAACCATCCGATGATGGCGTTCTTGAGTTGGGCCTGCAAATACATCTGCAATGTGAAGTTGAAGATGAAGTAGAAGAGGATTGGGATGAACCAGAGAGCGATCACCCCCGCTCTCTCCGATAGCTCGTCGGTCTGTCCAAGAAGCTTTAAGAGCGGCGTTGCAAAGATGAAGAAAGGAACCAGGATAAGAGTGGTCACTGTGAGAACGACCCATGATCGTTGCATGTAGATGCCCATCATGTGATATTGCTTAGCTCCAAATGCTTGGCCACAGAGAGTTTCCAGTGCGCAGGACATACCCAACTGCAAGTATGATGAATACAGAGGAAGATGAACAAGTAACTGTTATCGCTAGTTTTAGTTTTGTTGGGTAATTTTTTTAGTTGAATGGGTATTAAAGAATTCACATTGTGTGTGGACTGAAATAGATCACATGGCTATCAAAACAAATCTTGACTCACTGGATCTGTGATGAGCAGACTGAATTAGCTTATTAATGACAATTGTATTGTTTTAACATAATGAGGATATTGTGCTCCTAATTCACCTCAGTGTGTGGAATGTGGAATGTGCATAGTTTAATCCTTTGCAAGGCAGAAAAGCTTCAGTGAGGACTCCAGAAGTAGACGCCATTTTCTTGGAACCAAAAAATTTGGTCTAAGGAAGTATGCTTGTTTCCTTCCCCATTTAAATAGTTCATTGCTCTTGCCTAGGCCTGTCAATTTGCCCCTTTGACAAGGGACTCGGCCCTTAAAAAGCTTTTAAGTTAAGGGCTTTCATTTTTTCGAAAAACCCAAGGGCTACACTAGGACAAAATTTTGCAGGCCTCTAATTTTAAAAGCCGGACTAAGCCAATATCACACCCGGTCCGGGCCGGACCTGCCCTTATATTTTTTCTTCATTTTAAAAAATATATAATTATATATATGGTTGAACTACCCCTTATAATTATATATATGGTCTAATTATTTTTAGCACGTTATACGCATTAAATGAATATATAAGAATGCAAACAAATGAAACTGTGAAACTTTTTTGAAAACATTTTTAGGAGTATTGTAGGAGATGAGGTAATAAATCTAATTCAGATAATGAAGTTGAACCAAGTAATATGCTATCATGTGATGATGGTGAAGATGAATACTTTTGGTATTTAACAAAAAAAGAACAACAAAAAGTAGCAATTAAGGAAAAACCAAATTAAATTATTAGTTGGAAGATTCTAGAGAACAATCTACAATATTAAATATATTAAATTAGGTGGGAAAAAAAATTCAACGAAGTATCCAATTTTATCAAATATAGCTTATGATATTTTAGTTTTTCATATTTCCATAGTTGCTTTTGAGCCTGCATTTAGCATTGGAAAAAGGATACTTAGCCCACAAAGGATTTGTGTAAAATCAACGAAGGTAAAGGCCTTAGTTTGTGTACAAGATTGGTTTTGTGTTGAAAAACATAGTGACGGTGAATATGATCATAATGATACATTATATTATTTATTAGATATCTTGAAAGATGACTAAATTATTAAATTTTGAAGATGTTATTAAGTATAATTGTCTAAATTAGATTTACATATACAATACCTTTTGCATTTAACAATACCTTTTTGCATATAAAAGAAGCATCATTACAACTATTATTATGTATCATCAGAAGTTTTTTTTTATATTATTTAATATATCATTAGAAGCATTGTTAAGTATCATTTGATGTGTTATTTTCTATCCTTAGGAAAAATATTAAGTATCATTAGAAGATATTATTATATAAACTAATTTTTAATTTCCCATCAGTCAATCAAAAAACAAATTTAACCCCGCCGCGCTTGCTTTATTGCAACCATTGTTAGTCTCAAGCTCAAATAAAGGAAGGTAAATGTTAGATTGACACTTGATGCTTGACGATAGTGCTAAAATAATTTAAACATGCAATTCTTATTTTCAGGCCCCAGGCCCGGCTTTGGCTCTATCCTAGCTCTTGAGGGGCCGTTTATTAATTTCCTCTCATTGTAAAGTTAAAATCATCTTTCATTTCACCACACAACAACCCAAAAGAGTCAAATCAAAATACCACATTTAAAAAAAAATTTTACCTTTTTACACAAAAAAGTTAAAAAGTTACTTTTCCATCCCACTAAGTAACAAAAAATATCTACTTTTAACACAAAAAGTCAAAAAGTTATATTCTTTTTTCACTAAAAAATAAAATATAATCATTAGATTGATTTAACCCCTCTTATTTTTTTATGTTTTAAAATTACCATTCACCTCATTTTACTCTGCCAATTAAATTTACAAATGGGCCTTGAGGGTAGGGTAAGGGCTTAGGTGAAGCAGGTCCTTCAAGGGCTTTGGCCAACCCAGGCCCGGCCATACATATATTGAGAGTAGAGCCAGGACAACCCCAGGCCCCACTCAACCGGCCCTTTGATAGGCCTACTCTCACCCCTTTCACGTGTGAAAAGCAACTACTAATTCTTATTTCTCCTTTACTTACTGTTTGGTTCCTCTTTTAAGTCATTGATCCAATGTCTGAACTGCTTGCTTCCTTTAAGAAAACTGAAAAAAGAGTATAAAGTAGGCATTTCTGGATTGTGTTTGTATTCTATTAAAAAGGATTCGTAGAAAGTGAAGCGGCCGCTTAACTTTGAAGGCTTGTAATCTTTATTTTAATAGAAGGGAGAGCTTTCCTAAGCACTTTGTTGGCAATTTGTAGTAGAAAGACATTGCTCACATTAGCCACTGTTCCACTAGGAGTTTCAGTGGACCAAAAGATGATTGAAGCTTTCGTGCAAGTATGGACGGACGTAAATGGCCGTGTTGAGCCAAAAGAAGGCATGATCTTGCAATGGAAGAAACTTGCACATTCCATACAGTCGAATACAGTTGAGACTGCACATTATGTCTCTCTTTGTCAAGCTCGTAAGTAAATCTAAAAAGATAAAAGTGTAGAATGATAGGATGAAAAATACCAGTACTCCATTTGCAAATCTCAAGAGAATGGTCTGAACAAGTGCGTAAGCTGAGAGGTCCAATTCACTGATGTGTCCCATAAACGACTGCGTCACAATAAAGAGCCCAAAGGAGCAGATTCTAGTGATAATCGCGGGAAATGCAATTCTCCACAGCATCTTTAACTCTGCAAGGATCCTTCTCTTCAGGTCTTCTTCTTGATTCTCTGATCCAAGAAGCCTATCCTGCACCCCACTCTCCTCCATGCTTCCCATGCTTCTACTCTCTCTCGTTTCTTACTCTCATCCTAATGACGTAGACATAACATGAGAAAGAGAAAATCCCCACTATTATTATTTGTTTTATCTTGATTAAACTCCCTAATTGGTTATATTATAATGTTGGGAGGGACTATGAGTCTGTACTTGCATTGATTACAAAGAATAGATCGGAAAACAGATAAAGAAGAAAGATTTAGAAGTGCTTTGGTGGTAGTTAAGTCCAGGAATTTTTTAAGTGCTTAGTATAGTATAGCAAAAAAGTAAAAAAGTGCTCACTATTGGTTGATGAAAGAAAACATGCTCACTTCTCGGGCAGCCAAAAACAAGGTAATGGAAATGAAACTGTGAATGATGAAGGTGGGATGACTTATAGAGGAGTCTGTAATTTGATTAGGTGCTACCTACTTTTGCTGCTACAGGAGAGAGATTGTAGAGCAATTGAATGTTAGCTCGTGGGCTTTGAATTGCAGATGGCAAAACCCGGAGAAAGGCAGCAGGCTCTCAATAAAGCCAGGTGTCAAGTGCAGAAGGACTTGTGTGGGAACGCCACACGTAAATGGTTTCTGAGCCACTTATTCGAGTCTGGATCGTCATCGGCAGTCTGCAACTCCACCGTGACCGCACACAATGAAAATCTTGTCGTCTAAACTGAAAATCATCTCAAATTTCATTTCAATAAAAGTGGTTTCCAACTTGAAGGGTAGGTCGGTTTGCCGAGAACTACGATTTGCTCTTAGAGTTTGCGAGTTTGAATTGCACTACCATACTAAAATCATATGAAATTTACTTAGCTCCCTCTAAGTCCAAAGGAATTCAACCGGCGAAAAACAGCTGGGACACCCACCTTTTGTAAAAGAAATGTTTACCAATATAACATTAAACACACAATTGAATACACGACTGGGCACATGGCACCACCGCTGGCTGACGTGTTAATCACGTGTTGCAGTCATGTGAACCACACTTATATTGAACTGGTATTTGATGATACAACACCGGAAGGGATGACATTTATCTTGTATGGTCCAAACTATCATTCTGTAGGCCCTGGATGATAGAATTTTGGTGACCGATTACACCTAAAAGGATGTAATAACTGGGATAGAGGATTCGACTTTACTAGTTACCACAGATACAAAATAAAAAGGCTACTCCTATAAGAAGTAGAATTGACTATGGTCATTATTTGGATCACGTTTTCAGATTTGCAATGATTTTAAGCATATAACTGTAAATGTTAGAAAAGAGTTGAAAAATACCCATGTCGATGAATGGAGTTGAGCGGATCAAATGTTTAAGACGTTTGATTTTTTTTTTTTTGTTTTTTTTTTTGTCAAGTTTGAATTTTTTTTTTTTTTTTTGTCAAGTTCCTTCTTAAGATGTTTGACTTGATCTTCTGCTAGGCACCTCTCCATTGTAGCAAGGATGAAGGCGATATTGGACACTTGTTTAACCTTGGTTTAACTTTATTATGAAATTTAGTTTACATTGAAGAAAACCGATTGGTCTAGGAATCTATGTTGGAGTTTTTCGTGGATGATCACCATTAGATGTTAATTTCCATGTCTGATGATTAAAGTAGAGATTTTTCTAGAGGTTCTCCATACAGCTCTTTTTTTTGCAATATCTCAAAACTTATCGCAATATTACGAAATGGATAATGCGATATCGCATAGAACAACCTCCTTAAAGACTCAATGAGCACATTTTTCTTTGCATAATCTAATAAAATTTTGCGTTATTGCAATAAAGTTTTGCAATATCATAAACATGAGGCAATACAGCGAACCTCTGAGAAAATACCTCGACTTTGGTCACTAGGCCTGGAAATCGATAACTAATGGTGGTTGTATAGAAAAACACAAAGAAAACCCCAAAACCATAAATAAAAATCAATTGTATGAACAAAATATCGTCCACCTGTGGTGTTGATTAACCTACCAAAATGGTTCGACATTTCACATGCTATTGATTCTAGATCCCCTGTCACGGCTATTACAGATACAGGTGAACCTTGTAATACATGATACTGGGAACTCCAACTTATAATCCACATAGAAATGATTCAGATGATTCAAGATAAATCTCATCCCTCTAATGGTATACCCTTGTATTTCACTTTACTAGAAATGGGCGCCACCATAAGTTTGATTACGTAATGTAGTATCATAGTCAATCACTTTACTAGAAAATGTGACTAATGTGGCATCATAGTTAATCACTTTTGCTATAATTCTCACCTTAGTTCTGCCCCCTGGATCTAATTTTGAGCCGTTTCGATTTCGAAAGTGGATCCTATTGATGGGTTTATAATATTAGAATTCTTTAGTCTCCTTCAAGGTCAGACCTTATGCATATGATTGGTCAACTGGTAAAGTAAAGATGAAGATCAAGTAGATCCAATTGTTGCTTTTTCTCCTTTTACTATGTTTGTTTGAAAATGTAGATCTTAAATTTTTTTTTTTTACTACAAGTCACTTTTTTTTTTTAGTGTAAGAGTGAGATAATGAATAGGAAGATAAATCCTAGGCTAAAAGCAACTGCTTAGGCACTTTCTCTCACTTAACTTAATCTCACAAAATAAATACTCACTTTACTTCACTACATACTTTGTTTTACCTTTACCATTAATGTGATATTTACTTTACCATAAAAAAACATTTCTGAAGTTAAAAGAAACTACTGTCTCTTGCTCGGAGTAGAGGTGTGAGACGGTAGTCATGGGTGGAATTGCAGAATAATCAATCTGGTGTTGGGTCCTCACAATTTCTGTACCAAAAAATTTTTATTAGAAGATTAGGAACTCCATAAAATTTCTCCAAACCATGTAAAGAATTTAATCACGATTTATTTATTCCTGAACAGTTGTAAACTACTCCTAATTAAGAACAGGGTACGACGTAATCTTCAATTTTTCGATAATGATAATCTTTCAAGCATAAGTTGCTGCTCTAGATAAGCAACTTTTATAATGTTACTTCTACGTAAGAACTTTTAACTTTTAAAAGTTTAGCTAAACACACCCAGGCATCTTTACCTTCCTTTAAACATAATTAGTGATAAATTTAAGAATGGCCTCTTACCGTTAGAGTTTTTTTTTTTTTTTTAACCTGACAAGGATTCAAACCTGAGCAAATACATTTCCCTTCCTACAGGACCATGTTACCTCGCCCAAGGTTCTATCTGTTTCCCTCGATTGAGGGCACCACTACCTCTCCGAAGCCTGCTCCCCTTTCCGAGGATGGGGTCTCAACCCCTATAGCTAAGGATATATATATATGTATATAAGGCTATAAATTTTGAATTATTTAAGGAAAAATGCCCTTTTCTTCTTTGGTCCACCTGGATGCGTAACATTCAAGGGATAATGCGAGATGGAAACGTTAGATGTTTAATTAGATGCGTTCTCCATATTGACTCAATCAAATATTCTTAGCCCTCATTTTTACTCCTCAAATTTTAATGGTTATGTAGCATGCTGACTCAAAGAGCAAAGTGTTTATGGAGAATTGAGAGTAATAAGGATGGCAATGGGTTGGATTTAGATGGAACCCACCCTGACTTGCTCCTATTAGTAACGGATTTCGTATTGCTTTTGTAAGGATTTTATATTGGCTAAATTCATATATTGGACAAAACTTGAGTCCATTGATTTATATTGCATATTCTTTAGTACAGACTGTTGATCGAGTCGCAAGAAGTATTAAAATTGATGAAAACAGATTTTAGAGCATGCATTTGAGCAGACATGCTCATGTGCTCAAGTGGGCCCAAACAGAAACGATTGCGCTCAAGCCCATAAAGACCACGCTCAGGCCTGATAGATGAATAAAAAAAAAATTGGTTGCCCGAAACAGGCATTCAAGCGGGCGTTCACTTGCTCTTAAGGGCGCATGCGGTAGAAACCTACTTTTCTGTTACGAAATTATTTCCTTTTTTGCCAAGATTAATAAGCTGAGTTCTATAAGGGCTATTTTCATGATGCACAATTTGTGAGTTATAAATAGGGTATTCCTCTCAACCTTAAGAGGTCATTTGTTTACAGCACTTTACATATGTAATTGGCTAAGATGCGTAACGGTTACGCACCATCACATTTGTTTGGCTTGATTTACGCATGGGGTACGTAAAATGAATGTGAAAATGGTGTGAAAAAGACCTTTTTTTTCTGTCAAAAATTTTCAAACCTCATATGGTGTGAAAGGGTTACATATGTTATTATTATGGGGCACTACTACAGTGCATGGAAGAGCAATCCACCTTTTTTATTTTTTTTTTATTACTGTGGGTCTCATTATAATCAGAACCGTTCATTGTCTTCAGAAGGTCAAAAACGGCCAGCATACCAATTTTCAACTATTAATGTTGCTTGGATGTTGAGATATGATCAAACAATTATAACCGTTGGAATAATCTATTATACATGATAATCCCAGTCCACCTTTTATGATTTTTCCGTTTCTATGAGAGCCATGTATAAAATCAAAACCGATCATCTTCTTAATAATATCAAACACGGCTATATATCCAATTTTCAACCGTTGATGTTGCTTGGATGTTTAGATATCATTAAAACAATACAGCTATTAATTTACTGTAGATGAAAATCCTAGTTCGCCTTTGTTTTTTATTACTGTGGGTCCCATTTTTATAATCAGAACCGTTTATTGTCTTCAGATGGTCAACAACAGCCAGCATAGCAATTTTCAACCATTGATGTTCCTCGGAGGTTAAGATTCATCAAAAAAATATACAACCTATTACATTAACCTATTGTAAATGACATTTTCAGACCCTTTTTTCACGTTTTTAAATTATGTGGGGCCTAAAATCCTGATCTGAACCATATATCCTCTTTATAAGATAAAAAACAGCCATGAGGCTAAACTCCATCCGTTGATATTCCTTGGATTGTGAAATATTTACAAAAAGATTCAAATTATTTGAATATGTGCACTAAGATTCACATGTGAAGAGGTGTGAAAAAAACAAACAAAAAATTATGTTTCACATGTGAGTCATTTACATATGTAAAGTATTTTCATATCATATGTGAAATAAACAAACGACTCCTAAATACACTTCTATATTCTGAGTTAAAAGATTACATTGGAGATATTGTCTAGAGCTTTTATGAGAAATTGGGCTGAAGGTTTCAAGTTTTGGAGTTGATGATTTTACTTCTCTATAGGAGATTTGATATTTCTACTTCCGTGTAGAAGATCTTTCTCTCATTGAAGAGACTCATGTGTTGTGAAGATCAAGACACTAATAATGGGACACTGAGAAACTGCGCCTGTGGAAATCTATAAAAAATAACTACAATACCTTGTATCAGGGAACTGACTATAGGGTTATGAGTATATTTTGTACTATGGAAGTTAGTAATTAATTTTATCCGCTTTAGACTTGTTCTTTTTTTTCCGTTTGGTTTGCACGTTAAATTGTATGTTACTTTCTTTGTGTGATTGATTGCTTTTATTTTTCCACTGCATAGAAGTAGTAATTGAATCATATTTCAGAATAAATCTTGAACATTCTAAACTTTTAGCTTTTCTTGAAATGGGGCGGGTTTGGATTTTGTCAATCTAACCTGCTCCGCCCCATATATATATATATATATTACTAAAAGTATAAACAAGATTCATATTGTGAAAGTGGTATTGGGGCATTAACTTAAGGAATGGGTGACAATATAAGATTGTGTGCTTCAATTCTACCACTCTTTTCCATTAAAATCTTTAAACTTTAAATTTGACCTGGCCCTACCCAAATGGGGCAAGTTTGGTATCACGTACCAATGACCCGTTGCAAGGACCACAACGCACCCCATTACCATCCCTAGGGACTGATCATAAGTGCGCCCTAGATGTGTTGAAGTAAAACAGGGCATCTATAAAAGCGACATTTTAGAGAATATGCCTTGTCATTTTATCATTACTTGTCATATAAATTATCACTAGCCCTACTTACAAATACTAATATGTGGTTTCACCTATGCAATAAATGCGTCGGATTTGGGTTTGACCCATATAGATATATGCCCCAACCGGACCTATTTTTCAGCCAGCACGTGTGTTAATGACAGTTTTTCGTGGCTATATATTTGTTCAAATTATCTTTTAAGGAAAAATGGAAACTTAATACTTTTTTCCTACTATCAATCTCTTTTTTTCGGTCTGGTGTTACATTTTACAAGTTGAGTTTTTTTTTTAACCTCTAGTACGATGGTCCATTGGGTATGGATATGCTTTTTTATTCTTTCACCTAAAAAAAATTAAAACAACAAAAATGATAACACGGAACAGAAAAAGAATCATTTTTTTTTTCATAAACCAATTTTATTTTGCGAGGAATATCATCAACAGATGCATACCCTAGGCTGATTGTTTGTATTAAATTATATAGGAATGTATGGTAAAATAAGTCCCACCAAAGAACTAAAGAGGTGAGATGTGAATGATTTGAAGTGAGGAGTGAAACATTTAAGTATGAGATATAGATAGGACCTTAACTTTCTTAATATTTGAATTACTAAGGTGATGACTGGTATTCACTTTCCAACTTAATTTACTTGATTTCCTTTCCATTAAGGGGAGATTATTTGATGGTTATTATTGTAGATCCACATTTATAATCATTTCAACCACTTGTAGCATAAATTCTAATGTATAATTAAAATGAAAACCGGCTCTAAAGGGAGATCATGATCTGCAGTAACTTCAGTTTCTCTTAATCTCCACCAAATGTGCCCGAGAGTTCTCTTGACAAAATGAATACAGGATAAGTTGGCCGCACTGGAAGTCTAGAACCCAAGGCAGTGGCCCAACAAACAAGTTATTTATCCCATATTTAGTTCTCTTCTGCCTTTGCTACAGGGGTCGAAGTGGGTTTGACTTCCTTGCTCGATTGATTGGCCAATGTCTACAAGTAGCTCCTCAACCCTACTGGACCCTCACCCATAGGTCTAAACCTATATGTGAGACCCCACGTGTCTAGAGCCACCGCCAAGAATTCCAAAGGTTGGGTGCACTTGGGGTTACCACGTAGGGTATGGGTGGATTGCTTTGGTTAGCACCATCAAGCTTTGTACTGGTCAAATAGTGAAAATAGCGGGGCTTATAAGTTAAATTTCGTGTTAACTCAACATGATACGCTTTATCATTGTATCGCAAATCTAAATACTTTAGTTCCTTGTATATCCAGCAAATTGTAATTTATTGCACAAAATCATTGATGGGAACACAATGTCGACAAGAATATTATCATCAGTGCTTGTTTGAATGAGATTACTTTAAAAGAGGAGACACACCAAAGAAATGACATGAAACCATTAAAATTGACAGTCTTATTGGCAAGATCCGGGGCCCAATTTTCCTCTAGTCTTTTAGTCAACCATTGATCAACCACAACAAGCTTTCCGAAAGATAGAGATTGAATGATGGATATGTTGGAAATCTGAACCTTTTTTTTATAATGATGACGAATGCCTCTTGTTATACTATCAAATGCTTGTTCATAAGGACCACACAACAAAAGAAATAATGGCAAACCATTGATCAAGAATTTTTGTCCCTTATCCAAGGTATCCTTTCCTCATCTCAAGGCTCCCATACCTCACCCTCGGGCTTGATGGGGTCTCAGACCCCTTATCTAGCGTACCCCAAAAAACTAAAAAAAATATAAAGAAATTTTTTTTTTGTTCTTTTTGCTTGTCTAACAAACAAGAGATGAATGACACCAAAAACCTATGGCTGTTAGTATTGTAGATTTGGGCTGGACTCCGAGCGGACTCAGCTACAATAAGATTGCAAGGTCCAGATCGAATTTCAGTTTCTAGACCGACCTTCGTCCAGGATCCTTCTTATTCAATAAGAGAAATCGGAGCCCGAGCTAGCTCTATAATGCCAGAGCCTTCTAGGGATAGTTTGAAGTTTGTTTGCGCTCTTTTACAGATTCAAATTATTTTCATATGTAATGGTTGTGCATCATAACGTTGGTTTGCATTAACATATTTGATGAATAAATGATATGTGAAAATGATATAATTATAGATAGCAAATTTTCACACTGGGGTGGAGGTGTCAAAGTAATTTACTTCACCATGTACTCTTTTGTGTTAAGCATCAATGCCCTTGGATTCGTTTGCATTGGTTTCCAGCAGCCCATGACCTCTGGCTGAGCTCCATTCAAATAGATTCATCGCATTAGTCTCCAAATGCCCAACATCGATCTTCAAGATAAGCACCCCTCCTTTAACTATTTCATAATGCCACATTTTTGGAATTCTGGATTCTTGCTTCTGCTTTGTCAAATCTTTAGAAATTTCTCGTTTGATTCTTCTGAATCCAGCTCCAGTGTTTGAAGGCTAATTTTTAAGCATTCACCTAATATCCTTTTTTCTCTCTGCTCCAGAAATTGAAATTTTTTTAAAATATTGGTGGAAATTGAATTTCAAAACCTAGGTTCTTTTTCTTTTTCTTCTCTTTTATTATTTTTTATTTTTTGTTATCCCAACCTTAGGAGCCTGAGACCCCTATCCCTTTGGTAAGGGAGCCCTTAGGTGAGGGGAAACACTTTGAGTGACGTTGGGGAATGCTCTGGCGATAGGAGACCTCTAGTGAAGTACACGTCTTCAGGTGAGGAACGGTACCTACCTAAATTTGAAAATTGGTTAGTCAAGTAACATTTGACATCTCTTAACACTAGGGTAATTAGAAGCCATTCTTGCCCTAGGTACTGTTAAATTTTGAATCTTTAATACCTAGTTTGCTTCTATCAAAAAAAAAAAAAAAAAAAAAAAAAACTCTAGTTTGCATTTTTCTTTTTTTGGTGGTTTTGAGATTGGTATGTAAACATGGTGGAACCAAGAAATTACCTTATTTTGCAGCGCAGGGGGGGGGGTGCCAATATAAAAAAATAAAAAAAAATACTTAAAGTTCTCATAATGGAGTGTATTTCCAAAATTTCAGGGAGGCCGGTGTTGAAAGGCCAAAATTTTACATAATAATAGGGAGTTTTTTGAAATTTATGTACATGTCCCTAGTATGTAAGAATGTTATTTAGCTGTTGACGATGAAAGTGACATTATGTTAAATAGGGTTTTAGGGTTTTGAGGTTGACCCAAATTTAGATATGGGCCCATTTTGCTGTAACTATTCAACTTGCAATTGGGAGTTGTTTAGTGCTCGTTTTATCTTACACTGGTCGATGGAGTCCTCCTATTAGATGGAGTCCTATTACTTTGATCCAACTCTTGATTATGAGAGTGCTGGATGGTTATAGGATGGAGATGTTTTCCATCAAGCAATCTCTGCCATCCATTAGCTGAATGTTAGTTTCCTTGTTTCCTTTGTGTTGGTGATGCTATGTCTCGATTTGTAGATCTGACGGTGTAAACCATTAGCTTAAACCATCCTGACCGGGTAGAGATTGGGTTTGCTTTTGGATTGTTGGTTCTGTACTCTTTTTAGCAGTCCATATGGCGATGGGTTTCTAGAATCATCTACCTCTATTCTTGTTTTTTCATATGATGGACAAAATGAATATAGCTTGTTTGTTTTTTTCTCATAGGTGGAAAGGACAAGTTGAGGATAATTCCAACACCTTTCCATGCTATCCTCTAGGCTGAATGCTGAGTGAAAAAGAATGGAACCAATCACTATTCTCCATGATGCCAATCCCCAGCAATGAATTGAGTTGGGACCATACAGTTCAAGTGGTAGATGACTTTTAGGACACGTTCGAGTAGTGTGGAATTCATATATCAACAGATTTCTCAACAGTTACCAAACATGCCTTAAGGTTCATTTAAGATCAAGCATTTGAAATATCATTTTAAGGTGCTACCATATTGGGATTTTGTTATTTTGGAATGATTGCATTTGGGATTTCCGATTGGTAGGCTCCTAAATTTTGTTTGGCACATATCAAACTTTATATTTTGTTATTTTGTAAAAATACTTATGAACTGTGAACACAGTGAACCTATAAAAGAGGTGTAGAATAGGGTTATTGTGTAAAAATACATAAAAGTATGAACTGTGGGCAAAGTGAACCTATAAAAGAGAGGTAGAATAGGGCCAACGCACTTTAAGCAACATATTTTTTTAGCCTAGATTCATTCCTTTTGGAATTCAAATTTGTAATTGCTGACTCTGATATCCTATTAAATTATCTTTGCTAAACATTTATATCAAAACTTTTAAGTGTTAGTAATGATTACATAAACACTTTTCAATACTCCCCCTTATGTAGAGTCAACTCCTCAACACTTCATCCAATAGAAAATCATATTTCCTATCAACCATCAAAATGGGTTTAGGTTAATTCATTTCAAAATAAGAGGCATGCTAACCCTCAAATCACAATCTTCATCTTGAGATTAAAGTTGCGGCGGGTTCTAAGCTGAATTTCCCTCGAGTGGCATGCCGGCTTTTATGATCACAAAAACAAAATTGTCTGCTAAGGACTAAAAAAGCAGATGTTAATATTTTACTAGCTATTATGTTCCCCTTATGTACTGGAACTCTAAAAGCGTCAGACATTTAGAAACTTCTGTTCATTTTCTGGAAGAAAAGCATACCCTTACAGGGCCCTGTAAATTGTCTGCTAATGTTTTTATATTTTTTTATGACGTGACTATTCCCCCGGAGGGCACCCCTGCACTCACCAAATCTGAGGCAGGTTTCTACTGGGGAGCAAATCCATATGCCGCCCACCATCTCCACTAATGTTTCTTATAAAAAGCAATAAAATATTGAAAAACACCTGAAAGTACTGAAACTGAAAAAAGCTTATATATAATTTTATCTTTGTGGGTGATGTGACTAGAACACACTATCTGATTGGCACCTTCTGCATCTTCATAATGTATGGGCTAGTCTGTCAACTAACACAGGGAGGCAGCATGAGGACTTTGTATGAGGTAAGTCCTGAAAATTTTCTATGAATTCAAAAGCATCTTGAAGTGTGCATGCTAACCATTTTGTGATGTGTTGCTGTCTGTAACACGCGAGAACCATCCATCAAGACGGGCAGAAGTTTTTTCTACCTGTTGAAAAGTAACATCACAAAAATCATCATCATCAGGATGGTATACTTTTTATCTCATCAATCCGGTAGTTGGCTAAATTAGATTACAGATTTTTCTCTTGTGGTCTGCATGTGTGCACCTTCACACATGGGAGCCTCTCATGTTTCCCCATGAAATCGGCACTTTTGAATTCACTTTTCACAGTCTAAACTCTAAACTATTCTCTTTCTACCAAACCATCATTGTAGACTGGTAGATCACAAAATCACTCTAAAAAGTTTCAAATGCATTGCGACATCCATCTTTTTTAGACTTGTTCAACGCAATGTGTGTGCGGATATGCATGCACACCCATTGATGAGTGAAAGATAAGATTTAATGGTCAGGATTCATGAAATTGTGAGCGCTTATTTGATGAGAACAGATGGAATGGAATATCTCAAGCGGTGGCAATATATACAATGATTTCTCTATTATGACCAATATATGATATTAAATATGAGCTTTAATTCTATGAGAAGTGTTTTTACACACCTACCATGAAAACTTTTTTATGGGGCCCACTTGTGGATCCCAATGAGACCAGGGGAGATGGAAAGATTTGGGATCACCCCAAATATCAAGTTTGGCATAATCACATGTCTCTAACCCCTTCATCCGAAGCCCACAAATCTAGTACATTTGGATTAGTATACAATCAATCCAATAGTTCAGTAAATTCGAACTTAATTGAAACTTGAAACGTGTGACTATCAAGGGAATCCCTGTGTATTGCAAGATTTGGATTGAGTAATAAATAGGCCCCATCTAAACTTCTCACAAAAAAGTGGTGAGAATTAATTCCGATAGAATTATTTCCCATTAAACATCTTCCAAATCTATACGTCTTTCACATGGCAAAATTACAAAGAAACATGAAATGATTGGATTGGTGTGTCTTCAATATTCCTAGGAAATGTTAAGGGCCCATTTGTTTGCATTAAAATGCTTAGAAATTGAAAAAAGATATATATATATATGGGGTTTGATTCTGCGAAAATTATTTTCATGCACCTACCGTGAAAACTTTTTATGGGGCTTACTTGTAGGTTCCATTTGAAAATGGAATTAAAGGGGATGGAAAGATCTATATGGGACCACCCCAAATATTAAGTTTAACCTCAGTAACATGTCCCTAACCCCTTCATCCATAACCCACAAAACTAATCCATTTATATCTGTGCACAATCGATCCAACGGTCTTGTAAATTAAAATTTCACCGATACTTGGGGCGTATGACTATCAGGAGGGGTTTATGTATATTGCAATGTTTGAATTAGGTAATAAATGAGCTCTACCTAGAGTTCTCACAAAAATATTGTAAGAATTAATTCTCATACGATTATTTCCTTATATACATATGATTTCATACCTTTAAGAGTTAAAAATGGAGATCATAGGTGAATCTTTCATGAAAATATAATCAAAAGAAGATGGAAAATGAATACCTAACCATCAACCTAATAATTCAATACATATAAAAGTGAAGATCCTATCTACATATCCACCTTATCTCCTTCCCTCTCATTTTATATCTTGCACCCCTTGCCTTTTCAACAATCATTTAGTAGAGTTCATTTCATCATGAATTCCTATGTATTTTATTGCGAATAAATTGTACATAAATATGATGTGTATGGTTTTAATCTAATTGTGGAATATGTTCTCACTCACTCACTCAAGGTTTCAAACTATCTAGATTCTTTTTCATAAAAAGATATTGACAAAAGTTTAGAAAATAAACCAAGTTATAAATCTCAATTTTATTGTTAGGCTATTTTAGAAGCAAATAAAAATTACGAAAAAGAAGAATATAAAAATGCAGATCAAATGGAATTGTAATACGTCTTGGTTAGTGACCCAACTTGTAGAAAATTGGGATTTGGTACCGATCATGGCCAAAACTTGTAAATTCTAGTCGATATAACTTGGTTTGGAACTATTTTCGAAAAGTTAGAACTGACCTAATATGGATGAGTGAGCTTTCATCTCATTTGAATCGGTTAATTACTATTTACAACTATCGGCCATAGTAGAGATTGGAGATAGTAAAATTAGATTTGAAAATTTTTAATTTATTTGAGAATTTGATTCAAGATAGATTGGAATGGAGAAAAGAAATTCATACAGTCGACTCTAACATAATTGAGACAAAGGTTTGGTAATGATGAATGAAGATGAATTACTATGTTCTGCTAAATATATTTCAAATTCAAAATATAAGGTATAGAAAGATGTGAACGCCTCTAATGGGTTGCCATTCTCAATTTAAAAAAAAAACCAAAAGCTTGTCATTAAAGTATGGTAACTGATAAACGAGGAGGATTAAGACTAAGAGGCAATTTTCTTTTACCTGCTGATCCCAATTTGTTCTTCCAGTTATGCAAAGGAGCGCAATCGTTTGTGCTGCAATGCCACAAGTCATCCCAATCCAAATTCCCTAATAGTTGAAAATGTCAAAAGGTACAAAGAAATCATCAAGTGAATAGATGAGAGGACAAAAGTATAATAGTCACATGAAAATAATTGGCTAATCCATATGAGGTGAAGATCCTGACAATTCATATGCTGAGCCCCCATGATCGATGTGCCTTAAGTTAAAGTAGGATTGGGAAGGGCCAAGGCAGAGCTTTCTCTTAATCCAAGTCATTTACTTGTTGGGTTTAGTTATCACGTCTGGCTCCGTCCCATAGGCCTGAGATCTAGGGTTTTTCCTACCCTTTAAAAATAGAATCTAATGGGGCCATTAGGCTGTAGCCTATTTAGTTATCGGATAGTAAATAGGCCTAGTACTTCCACCTCTAGCAAAGCATGGTTTAAAAACTAGGTCGGACTCATCTTGACTTGGGGAAGTTGGCCCAGCTAACTAGGCCACCAATTTGGGCAAAGTTGAACTAGTTTGACCAAGCTCTGGGCCGAGTTAGTCATCCCCATTCCATCTATAGTTGAGTTCAGTTTCAGAGTTCTAATATGAAGAAATTTTGGGGGAAAGTGGTGGTAGAGAAATTGCCACACCGTTCGAATTTGAACTGTCTTGAAATTTTCTCCACCCTTATTTTCTCGCCTTTTCTTTTCATCCAAACAGGCCTCCGGTATGACCAAGTCATGGTGGGCCTATAAGATGAAATGCCCGGATAGTTTTGATTCCCCATGGGATGGCCCAGTAACCCTATTTCTAGAATTGCTTACATTAACGTCCAGATCGGCTACATAAGCGAGTATAAGCCCAAGGGGGATCCCTATGAAATAGTAGCTGCCGATGTTCACATATGCGCCAATACCTTGCCAACCAGCACCAATAGCAACTCCTGTTAGGCAAAAAAACTAATCAGAAACAGATCACATGCTTGTATTTCGTCTTCCGTGGCAAAAAAAATATATTGTTTCAGAAAATAGAGTAAAGAGGTTACAACACTTAATTTCAATTAAGGAATATCTGTTGCTTATTTCCTTGGAATTATTTCTTTAGCCAAATAAATAGCCGGCGAATGGATGAAATGTAATTTACTTCACCATGTACCCTTACATAATGAAAGTTAGGGATGACAATAGGTCGGGTTAAATAGGTGACCTGCCCTTGTTAGGGTTGCATTTAATAGTGGTTTTGACATGTTTGGGTTGGCTAGGGAGATTTTCACCCAAATTGGGTTTGGAGCAGGTGGGTTTTAGTCATCCACCCGGCCTCATTGATGACCAACTTAAATATTCGTTAATGAAATATTATGTATACTATAGGTGCAACTAGGACAAGTCGGATGGGGTATTGGTTCAACCTAAAATTTCTAGCAAGAAGACACAAATGTAATATGGAAGATTGGAATAAGGGCTTGCCATTGAAAACCGGTTGCATGCTATTGAGCAAGACAGTGACGGCCAGCAGAACTGAGAGGCTGGAAACTACTTTGGCCACAGCTACGCTGCTTGTGAATGCATAGGAAATGACATTGCCCAAAGATAAAAACACAATGAAGAACACAAGTCCTATGGCTAATGAAGTGCTGAACACCACTTTAACTGAGAATTTTGCTGCTTTTGCATTTCTTCGCCCTAATTCATTCGAAACTCGCACACTGCAAAAGAAAATAAACTTCAGATGTAAGATGTAGAGGTGGCAATTTAAGAACCAAACCTACCAACATGACTTGAATTTGTCCTGATAATTCACGGTTGAGATTGAGCCTTCTCAATTAGGTAGGATAGGATTTGGGTTGAAATTCATTTACCCAATTACAAAAAGAGACGGTTCCAGTTAAGGCCATTCTTGCTACTCAACTTGCCAAACTTATTTGAGCATTCTAATTAGGCAACCCAGTCCAAACCCAATGTGTTAATGGAGTGTTTAGGTTGACTATTATTAACTTTTGATTCGCATTTCAATGGTTTGAAGGGTGGGCTGAGCCAAAAAACAACACAATCCATTTCCACCCCCACAGTATAATGTGCATTGCACGGATGCTCCGCCTTTCTTGCTTTCTGGTGTGGAACCACTGTCAAAAAGTGACCGCTCTTCTGCAATGCACAGAAACCCTCCTCAAGTGAAAGGATGAAAATGAGGAGGAAATGCTATTTCCAATTGTGCTTTTTAAACCAGAACCTTAATCAGCAGTGGAACTAGACGGGGCTGGGGTGGCCATGACCCACCTAGAAATTTGGAAAACACCACTAGTGTTATGATTTTTTCTACATTAATGCCCCCTAAGAAAATTTCAAAAACCCTCCATTCCAGTAGTTTTTTTTTTTTTTTAACAATAGCCTTTCGCCCCCCAAGAATTTTTTTCCCCATATAGTGGCAAATTTCCTAGTCCCCCACACAACAACAACAATAACAACAAAAAAAAAAGAAAGAAAGAAAAAAAAAACCTTAATTTCAAATAAGAAAAAAGGTGCATTTTCATGAAAAACTAAGCAAAAGTAATTAAGTTTCACCCTCTATTTTTCTTGCATGAGAAAGAGAGAGACAATGAAATTGGTAGAATAAAAAATGGAAAGTTGCATGACATGTACTTACATGAAAATTAAGGGATCTTTTTTCTGAAAATAATGTAAAATACAGAGGCCATGCGGCTTGTGCTTAGTACCTTGCTGCTGTTAAGAACCCAAGAGATATCATAAGCGTCCAGGCAGTTATATTGAGGCTGCAGTATCCAAATTGTCGCCAGAAACATAAGACTCCTATTGTTTAACAGTATAAGTGGAAGAACGCTTATTTAATGAGTGGGCTCCATAGTTAGGGGGTCTAAGCCGTTCATGGAGTTCTTTTTGTGGCATGGCCTATAAGAACTATGATTTAGACCACGGAATCATAGGCCCCACTTGAGTACACTAGATCTTACTGATATATATGTAAATAAGGTACCAGATGGAAAAGCCAGCAATGGCGATCTTCGCGTTCTTCATGTATCCGGCAAACAAGAGAAGCACCGAATTGCTCCATAACTCTAAGCTGTTCAAGGACACAGAAGCACCATCAATATCAATGACTGTACAACAATTGATCACTCTCTTGAGAAATTTTTGTGTGCCAAACTTTTTGCAGCGTTTTGTTTTAACATTAATTTCATGATAGCAAGCAAAAATGAGATCTTCATTTCTACTGTAGGTGCAGTGAAACGTTTTCAAACGAGGAAATGAATCTTCGACCTTTGCGTTAGATGATAGAAAATGATTCATATCTCTTGGGTGAGAATTTACTTTCTACTATACTTGCATGGTGAAATGAATCTTTTTTTTTTTTTCGTGCAAAGGGAACTTTTAGTATAAGGTTATATGGACATAACAAAATAGTTTTGCACCAGTTGGGTCACAATCAGCTTTCCGCAGCACAAGTTTTCAACTACTGCATTAGATAAAAGAAAATTGTTTTGCACCTCTTGGACGTTGGGTCACAATCAACTTAAAAGAGTGCATTTGTGCAATGAGGGAAATGTGTTGGCAATACGGACTTTGAATAGTCATCCAGAATCTCTAATTACCGACATGATCAAATGATAAACTTGAACTCCACGTCACCTCCACATCCCATCTCATCATCAAAGCTTGTAGCCGCCTCAACATATGAATCAAAGTGCACCACGTATCATTGCATCTCATACCATCATCACTTTTGTGTAGCCGACTTGATCAAATGGATGTGGGTGGACCACGTCCCACCTTCATTACGTGTGAAACGACCTTTCATCATGAGGCATGCAAGATGGACACATCTCCATCTCGTATCATATCAAAGTGGCCGGCATCATCACATGGTACCAAATGAACTGTGTTGCAGCTCACTGCAGGTCATGCTATTAGTCCATGATGCATGGCAACGTGGCCCACTCTACTTTCACAAGTTAATCACCCACTCAGCATTTGGACAACTATAAATATGTGTGTGGTCCTACGGCATGTATCAGTTGAATGAGTTGAATGAGTGCATGATCAGTGAAGTAAAAAGAAGAAAAAAGAGGCTGTAGCTGAGTTGTGTGAGTGGATCCATATTTCGTTACTTAAGAGAGTTTTTTGTTTCAGATTATCCATCAGTAAAATAAAATTCTCATTTCATTGTACCTCTTGTTTTGTTTGTGTTAAGTGTGTAAACCCATCTCAAGTTTCCTACAAAACGATGGTAGCGTATAGATTACTGTTATTATCAGCAAAATGAAAATTCACTGTGAGCAGAATACTATGGCGGCACAATCGTACCCAAAACACGTGTTGTCTGGGAAACCATTCTTGTAAAAGGAAAATTCACATGGACAATGCATACCAGATCATCACCCCAGAAGACACCGAGAGCTTCACAACCTCCCACAGCTCTGAGAAGGCTTTCATGGAGAATCCACTCCAGGTCTGTGGACACCATCCTCCAAAAACATACACAAATTGACCGATGACTGATAGCCAACCGCTCAGAATCATCGACCCCATTGCACCAGCGATCCCCCAGTTCAACTTATCAACAACGACCCAAGATAGGATCACATGGAGAATAAAGGAGCTAGCCGCCAACCATCCGATGATGGCGTTCTTGAGTTGGGCCTGCAAATACATCTGCAGTGTGAAGCTGAAGATGAAGTAGAAGAGGATTGGGATGAACCAGAGAGCGATCACCCCGGCTCTCTCCGCTAGCTCATCGTTCTGTCCAAGAAGCTTTAATAGGGGTGTTGCGAAGACGAAGAAAGGAACCAGGATAAGAGTGGTCACTATGAGAACGACCCATGATCGTTGCATGTAGATGCCCATCATGTGATATTGCTTAGCTCCAAATGCTTGGCCACAGAGAGTTTCCAGTGCACAGGACATACCCAACTGCAAGTATCATGAATACAGAGGAAGATGAACATGTAACCGTTATCACTAATTTTCGTTTTGTTAGGTATTCAAGAATATACATTATGTGTGGGCTTACATAGATCACATGGCTTTCGAAACACAAGTCTTGACTCATTAGCTTATTGATGACGATTATATTATTTTAACATAATGAGGATATGGTGCTCCTAGTACACCTCAGTGTGTGGAATGTGGATGGTTAAACTTCAGTGAGAGATTAAGAAGTGGATGTCCTTTTCTTTGAACCAAAAAAATCTGTTTAAGAAAGCAAAGGTCTGCAATGGGTCTTTGCCTTACCTATTTAATACTTCATGGTTGTTGTCCCGTGCACGGATGAAAATCAATTTTTAACTCTTATATCTCCTCTACTTAATTTTTTTCTCAGTCATTTAATTAAGTCACTAATCCAATGTCTGAAATGCTTGCTCCCTTTTAAAAACTGGAGAAAAGAGAAGACAGGTATGCCGATTTGGATTGTGCCAGAGCAACAGAAATCAAAGTGGGCTTTGTTGGACTTAAAGTGGTGCCCAGCATCATTAGACATGTGGTCATGACCACTCACGTCCAACAGGCTTTTCTTATCTTTGTACTCTAGCATCAGAACGTCGAACTGCCAAAGAAAGGAAGAAAGAAATCATTTGGAAAAGAAGCAATGTTTCAAGCTTGTATTCTGTTGGAAGGATTTTCTAGAAAGTGAAGGCGGTTAACTTTGGAAGCTTGTAATCTCTATTTCTATAGCAGGGATGGGAGCTTTTATAAGTGCTTTTTTTGTAATTTGTATAAAAACAAATCGATACCTCACGTTAGTCTCTATAGTCCCTACACTTTACAGCAAGGTATCTCATCAATAGAGTTCCAGGAGACCAAAAGATGGTTGAAGCTTTCATGGAAAGTATGCAGGGATGTAAATGGCCACGATAAGCGAAGAAAACAAAGAAGGCATGATCTTGCAATAGAAGAAACTTGAATATTCCTTGCAGTTGAGACTGCAGAGTGCAGAGTATGTTTCTATTTGTCAAGCTCACGGAGTAATATAAACAGATAACAGGTGGAGTCATGGGATGAGCAATACCAGTATTCCATTAGCAAATCTCAGAAAAATGGTCTGAACAAGTGCAAAAGCTGAGAGGTTTACTTCACTAATGTGTCCCATAAACGACTGCGTCACAATCAAGAGCCCAAAGGCGCAGATTCTGGTGATAATGGCAGGAAACGCAATTCTCCACAGGATCTTTAACTCTGCGAGGATCCTTCTCTTCAGATCTTCTTCTTGATTCTCTGATCCAAGAAGCCTATCCTGCAAACAACTCTCCTCCATGCCTTCTACTATCTCTCTCCTCCTACTCTCATCCTATTTACATATATAGACATAACATGAGAAAGAGAAAATTCCCACTCTTTTTGTTCTATATTTTATCATAACATGTAAGAGAAAATTCCCACTCTTTTGTTCTGTATTTTATCTTGATTGAAACCCCAAGTCCAATATGACCCAAGTATTATAATGGTGGGGCCGTTGAACCATGGTTTCTTCATTTGCTTACCTAGTTGATGTTTCCATGTTGATGTTTTTAGAATTGCAGATTTCAGGAAGAAAGATCATGATGAATAGGAAAAGTACGTCATGAAAAGTAGGGGGGAGATGGAAAGTTGAAAAATAAACGTCCCACGTCCAGCCCAATTCAGCGAAAAAAATTAATATTTTAAAGACTTGCCTACCATGAGTACTTTCTACCCAACAGAGAAAGTAATTGTTTAATAATTATCTTTCTACTTATAGTAATAAGGAAATTAGCATCTGTCCAATTCATCCAATATAAAAATGATAATAATTGCTAAATGTCTGTCGTTACACTTATTTAATAGAAAGAGAAAAGGTAGCATTTAAATTTGCATGTCTCCCTTCCCTTATCTCTGTTGACTCTAGATTCTCAGCTTTAATTACTCTAATGAAATCTTGCAATCAAAGAGTGGGATTTTCTCTTTATGACAAAAAAAAACAAAAGAGTTGGAATCTTGTCTTTCTCATGTTATATATATATGTTATGATAAAAACAAAAAAACAAAAAGTAAGCCTACCATAGGGCCTACTTTTCAATCTAAACCATTTAAGACAATCTCCCTCTAAGTATATGAGATATCCTTTAGATTTGTGTTAATCAGATGGTTTTGAAATATTTATTTGTATAATATTATTGATGAAATATCATTATTTATATATTTCTTAAAGCATCTAATTCTCTAATATAGCTATATATATGTATGTATTGAATAGCCTTTCGAATTAGTACTTCGGACTCATCGCACTCAAATTGTGGATCTAGTAAATTGAAAAATGAATTAAGTAACTTTATCCCTTCAAGTTTTTGAATTTAAGTAAATATCAAACTACAAATTACGAACTCAAATTCGAATAAACTGAATTGCGAATTAAGTAGCATGGTTGGGACCATGAGTTTGAACTTAATTTGACTGCAACAAAGAATAGATAGGATAAAAGATGGAGAACAGAAACTTAGAAGGGGATTGGTGGTAGGTAAGTAGAGTAAGTTTAAGTGCCCAGTATAGTTACCAAGAAAAAGGAGTGCACATTGTTGGTGCGTGAATGATAATTGATAAAAGCTTTTTTCGCAAGCAGACAGGAAGTGGCCCCTGGAAATCGAATTGTGAATGATGAAGGTGATATGACTTATTCAGCGGTGTCAGGAATTGGACAGGTGGTACCTGCTTGTGTCACTACAAGAGAGTGATTGTTGAGCGATTGAATGTTAGCTATTTTGACTTTGAATTGTAGTTGTGAAAATTCGGGAGAAAGGTCGCAGGCTCATGATAAAGCCAACACGAAGTTTAGCTTAGCCACGACTTGTACGGAGAGGCCATAGGAAAATGCCACCGTTATTAGCCTAGCCACGACTAGCAAGGGAAGGCCATAGGTAAATCCCTCTTTTTATTTATTGTACTTTTGTTTTTTGTTTTTTTCTTTTTTTTCCTTAAGGTAGGTTTACACACCCCAATATATACGCTCACAAAAGTCCTTCAATTGAAATCTATTCCTGGATGTTTATACGAAAAGAGGTGCTGTACCAATTAAGCTATAAGGTTTCTAAGCCACTCATTGGATGCAGATCTTCTCCTTCAGCTATTGCGTGCTTCTTATGTAATTGGTTTTCATAACTCTACAATGAGCGCCACATAATGAAAATTTAAATTTTAGATCATCTAAAATAAATATTATTTTTTCAAGGAATATATCCTATAATTTTAGTAAAAATGAAACTCACACTGACCATGCAATGAGATTCATCTTAAATGGTACTTAATATCTATGCGTGGGCGTCAAGAAGAAGTTCTCATCCTGTGTATTTTACACGGTGCCCTAGCCTAGCTGTCACAAAGGGACTCTGGACACAATAATTAGACACTTTATTAGGTTTAATAACATTCCATGGTTCTGTTTACTCACGTAAAAAACATTCGGTTGTAACGTAAGTGTCAGCGTGTCTTCTCAGGGATTAACCTCTGAGGAGCCTTCTGAAAGAATTGAGAGAGCCGGCAAACGAGTGCTTCCTGAGGGTGACGTGGCGGGTTCTGAGTGGCTCACCCAGGGTCACCCAGTGACAGTCACTCAGAGGCACGCCATCAGAGGATATTGATGGAAAAGACTTGACCCCGAAATTGGTACGGACCCTGCAAAAGTCTTGCAAACATAAATACATAGCCTCTCTTGTAGGACATAGGCAGAATGTCACCCTTTTGCAAAGATGCGCCCATTGCATGGGTGGGCGATCCTTACAAATTTTTATGAGTTTAACCTTCCTCTTTTTGTTTCTCACAAACTGTAAAAGTAAATATACCAAAGTAATCTCAGTGCCAGAAGATTTACTTTGTTATATTTATGTAGTGAGAACAAGTGTATAAGTACTTTGTTTCCTTTGATGAACTATCATTTTTAGCAAAAAAAAAAAAAAAAAAAAAAAGAACCAAGTGCATAAGTAAAGGTTTAGAAAAGAAAATACTTTTACTTTATCAGCCTCTTAGAAAGGTTGCCTCATAGAACACACCTGCAGTAAAAGTCACTTCACATTTCAGCTCAAATCATGTTATATCATGAAAATAAAAGCATTTTTATGTTTTTATGTTAGCGGAAATATATATTTTATATTTACTGAATGATTAGCATTTTTATTGATTTGATATTAGTTTACTGTTTTAAGTTAAAATTTTGTTTTATTCAAGAAAAAGGACATTGAGCCCTCCTCTGTAGTAATTGCTATGCATGGCCGTCGGGAGATGATTGAATAACCACTGTGGACGCTTTTTATACAAAAAAATAGAAGTGCAAAAGCAATCCAATATCCTTTTCAAACACACGTCCTTAGTGACGTCATTACCTCGCTCTACTGAGCCGGGATTCCAGGAGGCTTTTTGTCCATGGTGGTGATTGAGCTAATGATGTAGGTCACATCACCTGCTTTTGAATTTCCAATCCTTCAAGTAAGGATCAAGAGTAGACCACTTCCGATCCACCATTACCGAGGGCAGGCTGCACGCATCCATGACATGGCCGGATCTTATTGGTGTGGCGGATCATAAGTAGTTCACCTACAGTTATCGTTGGACAAATACTCATAAAATCTTAATTCACTGCCTTTAACGAGACACCAATGTCCACATGAATGGCATGCTTTCTTTGACGATGTGGCAAACTATGGATTGGGTCACTCATCGTGCAAAAAGGCCTTAGTCGATCCAAACTCATCTCTATGAGTGTTATCGTTAGAATTTTGTTATTGGCTAATTCATGAGTTGAACAAAACTCTAAGTCTATTGAATACTAATTTTTTATTTCTTTTATAATGTACTGTTGTATATGTCACCGGAAAAGCCAAAATGAAGATTGCGAAGAAATTGAAGAAAAAAAGCAAATTGAAGTATTCTTCTCAAGATAGTATAAATTAAAATGGTCATATGTCACAAATCGAGCAGCATATCGAGACAAGCTACCAACCATTAGAAGATTTTTTTGAGTAGATATATGTAGGATCTAAAATTGCATCAATCAAAACTAAAATGATAAAATTATGGACTCAAGAAGTTTGCAAAAAACCCTCAGGTTGCCTAATCAATTTCCGATCAATGCACAATCGATCGAACTAATAGGATTTAAAAAAAAAAATAAAACTATCTGATGGAATTGAAATCCACTTAATCAAATATTTTGCCCAATCGATCGAATGGCGAAGAAAACCCCACTAACCTTACACGGGTTAGTTTCTTTGCCAAAACAGCCTATTTCGGTTCTACATGAACTATAACTTTAGGGCACAAATATGGTTGTTAAGTAGATTGTTTACTGCAACTGTAACGCTTAAAAATTTTGATTACAATGGTTAGCAACTCTTAATATAGTATCAAAGTACCATAGGTCTTGGGTTTGAATCCAGATTATCGCGTCCTTAGTATTATGTTGCGAACGTGGGTGCACAGAGCAGAAGGCCCCATGCCGCTCTATGAAGGGTGTGTGCTTCGAGCACGGCCATTAGAGGGTGTTAAGTATATTGTTTGCCGCAACTCTAGCGCCTAAGCAATTTGGTTGCAATGGTTAAAAACTTTTGACAATGGGATTATAAACAAGGGTTCTCCCTCAACCCTAATGCATCCAATCTTTATATACTGAATTAAGAATACCTAATGAAGATACTTTTTTTTTTCTCTATAACAATAGTTGGAGAGATTGTGCTGAAACTTTGAATTCTGAAAAATATTGTTTCTACTTCTCTATAGGAAATTGTCTTATCGCATAGAAGATTCGTTGGGTCAAACATGGCGAGTAGTGGATAGTGGCGATTGTATATTTCCAGCAAGTGATACTTTTGTCTTTTTCCCTTCACTGCCAGCATGTGTGGAAAAATATTTGGGGACAACATCATTGAAGGATCTGTTGTTTATCCGTTTCTGTATCAACATCTTTCTACTTATACCTCTTGATTTTTTATCTTACTGGAAATTCTGTAAATTCAAGGTTAATCTGCACGAACGTTATGCTGACATATTTGTATCTTGCGGACTGCTTGTCCGTTGGATGGGTTCGTGGGCTCGGCCAATATCTTCTTCATGACTTGTAGATAGAATTTATCCTATCAACTTTGTGCTTGATTAAGCCGCCTGGGAGTGGTCATTTATTTTATGCTAGTTACCGTCATCAATGGTACCAAAATGAAATGTATTGTATGTAACCAATGTGCAAAAAAAAAAAGAAAGAAAGAAAAAAGGCCATTTTATTTTATTTAAGCTTTTTGGCAGTTGTTTAATGTTTGATTGCCATGTTAAATTTAGAGCTCTATTTCTTCATTGTCATGGTCTTGGAAGTACTTATAAAACCGAAATTATGCTGTTGATATGGGGAAAATAGGAGTGACGAAAGCATTTACACCCAAAAAACTGAGAGAGCTCACACATGGTAATATCTTCTTTCTCTCTTTATCAAAATATCTTAATTTTTATTTGCTTTTTGAGATATCTCTGTCTCTCTAAATGATTTTTCCCTTAAAATCTATTGTATGCCCTCTTCTCCTTTTATGCCCTCCCACCACTGGCCTCTTGAAGTCGAAAATGAATATGGATCCATTTGATAAGTTTCAACCAGATCTAGATTTATCCATTATACAACAAATCTTGGATATGGATACAGGATGGTTCCATCTCACACCTAAGTTGTTTGTTGACCTATTGATGGCATAGATGAAACACTTCGATCATATTTGGTAATTGGTAAGGAGTTACAGATTTGAGTGCACGTGAGGAATCCACAAATTTGAGGAGTTTATATTTTCTTGCTTTCAACTGAGAATTTTCTGCTCCTATATGTGCAAGGTTAAGGGAGGGGGATCTCAGAATCATTACAAATGAGGATCTTAGATCACCTAGATCCTCAAAATTTTTTGTCTCATGGGATTCTAATCCAATTTCATCGCATAGTTTTAAAAGGCCTCATATGAGTTTAGGACCAAGTCACACACTTATATGCCAAGGATTGAGACTGGATGTTTTCAATGGCGTGCCTGCCATTGCATATCCTGTCCTAAGTTTTTCTACCTCAGTCATTACAATACATAGTATTTGAACAATTCATCTTGGTTCAAAATTGAAGATCGAAATTATTAGCCAACCGCAAATTGTGAGACATAGCTAGACCTAGTTCAATTGTTAATAGTGAAAACTTTTATAAGCTACATCTATGCTAATTCTTTAATAGATTTCGTTGTGAAATACCAATGGCAATTTATAAAATTACAACCAAAGATATGAAAATCTAATCATATCTATAAAACAGGAACCCTAATCTAACCATATAATCAAATATGATTCTAGCTTAATAATCCAACCTCATCCTTACCAAATCAAATATTCTCTAATACTCTTCTGCAATCACATGGTCCTTTCAAAAAAAGGATCTCGCAATTAGTTACAATAAAAAGAACCTATTGATCTTGATTCTTGTCTTGCTAAAATGTCCATCGTGCTATGTTGGAGATCACCGTCTATCTGTAAAATCTATCACAATTGCATCCCTCTCTTTTGAGTCTGTCCGAGTCGATGGTCCACTAGATCAAATTTGTCATGATCCTCTCATATGCATTTGGACGATGAGGTTTGACAAATATATATATATATATGAGATTGAGCAGAAGATCAATGAAAAGAAGATGATAAGTTTATAGAATGCCTATCGAACATTTTATTTTGAAACAACTATTATTTTTATTTTTATTTTTATTTTTTTTGTTTGGGTGGGGGGGGGGGGGGGGTTGATTTGCAGTGCAAATACAACGGCGGGACCATAACTGGTTGATTGTAAAATCAATGCTAGCCCTATCTCTGATACCATGAAAGCTTTTATAGACTGCATCTCTGCAAATTCTTTGATATATTACATTGTGAAAAGCCAATGGCTATTTATATTGCAACCAAAGATATGAAAATTGAATCATATCTATATAATAGGAAGCCTAATCAAACAATATAATCAAATATGATTCTAGCTTAATAATCCAAATCTATTATAATCCAATCTCATCCTTACCAAATCCTATATTCTCAAATAAATAGTACATGAGGGCTGAAAAGGTGGTTCCACATCTTAACTTTGGTGTCTGGACTTGCAATGGAGTAATCAAGAGCCCATTGACATCGCCAGTAGTAAGGCCAAAATAGAAATTGCTACTCAGAAAACATTTTCACATGCCCAACTGAAATCCTAATTTGTCAACTCAACCATGCTTGAGTGGTATTGGCATCTTGTCATCACTCAGATGCTGCTTAGCAATCCATCCCTTTGTAAGTGATGGATCCCTCTTCAAGTTCAAAGTATCACTAATCAAAACAGTAGCCGAAAAAATAAAATAAACCCTATAATCTGTATTTTTTAAGATTATTTGTTACATTTTGTGTGTATCAGTGGTTACAAGAAGATGTTATTTTTGAACCATGTGTAGATTAATGCACAATTTTCAACGCTTTAGACTAATTCTTTACTTTCTAAGAAAAAAAAGTACTAAATCATTTTTTTCTAAACATAATTAACTACAAATTTTGAATTATTTACGGAAAAATGCCCTTTTCTTATCTAGCCACTTGCATGCATAATATTCAAGTGATAAGGCAATATGGATAGGTTAGCTATTGAATTAGAGCTTTTCTCCATATTAACTCTATCAAATGATTTTAGCCCAAGGGATAGCTCAGCTGGCCTAAGGCCACAATTTGCTCCCGTACCTTTTGGGTTAGAACTACCTACCACACTGGAGTCGTAAGGGATTTACCAGGGGTTTCCCTCAGTGTGAATGGATTAGTCTGGAAGACCCTTCATTATCAAAGAAAAAAAATCTTAACACTTATTTTTGGCTTCCAAAATTTTAGTGCCTAGATGTTATGCTAATTCAATGAGGGCAAAGTGTTTATAAAGAACTGAGATTGATCATAGGTTGGCCCTAAATGTGTAAAAGAAAAATAGGGCATCCGCAAAAGAGACATTTAGAAAATTTCCCATGTCTATTGTCTTTATTTGCCATATCAATCATGACTAACCCCACTTACAAATATTACCAATGTGTGGCTTCACCTTTGCAATAGATGGGTCGGATTTTGGCTTGACCCATAAAAACCCATTCCGGCTTGTTTTCCAGCCTGCATGTGTGTTCATGATCCTTTTTCTTGCCTATTTTATTTGCACTAACTTTTATAAGAGATATTATTATGGGTGGATGCCTACATTGGGGCCCACATTAAATAAGGAAAGCAATTAAGGTTAGAGTCCTTCCTTCTTAACTTGCTTGGAGAGGAAACAATCTTATTATATAAATAAGATCTTCCTCTCCCCCTTTGTGATGTACACATCTGCTATTTAATAAGAAAAGCTCTCTCTCTTTCTCCCTCTACTTCTCTCTTTTTTATCACATTATCAGCACGAGCCACCCCTCTCCTTTTCTCCCTTGGTCCTTGTGCCCCTGCCCTGCTTCAGTCCTCATGCAAGAAGAAGGCAGCATAAAAAGAAAAAAATAAAAAACAAACAATAAGCCAATGTACACTTCCCACCCTTGTACACCTTGGTTATTTACATAACTCCAGACCAACTTGATCTATGATCCTTTTTCTTACCTATTTATTTGCACTAGCTATTTTTTAAGGAAAAGGTTGAAAACTAAAAACGTTTTTCCTACAAGCGTATCACTAGTGTTTGGTGTCGCAAAACATTCTATAAGGCAAAAATTTTTAATTTCTCACCTCATGTAAGATGGCCAAAAATGGCTCTCTCCACATTGGGTATGGATCTGCTTTTTAAAAAGTTGCAAAAATTCTTTCAACTAAGAAAATGAAAACCGCAAAACAAGATATACAAAACTGGAAAAGAATTCATTCCCATTCATAAGCCACTTTTATTTTTTCAAAAAACTCTCCTGCAGGCTGCAGATTCATACCCAAGGGCACAATGTTTGCATTAGATTAAGTAAGATTGCATAGTGAAATGAATCCTACAGAAGGATTAATAAAAAGATTAGATGTGAATGATATTAGGTGAATGGTAAAGGACACAAGGAAGGGATGTATACGGACCTGAATATTCCTTTGATTTGAATTACTATGGCAATAGTTGGTATTCACTTCCCATCTTACCTTGATTCAATTTTCATTAGAGGGAGATTAATTTGCCTCTCATTTTTGTATATCATTCTTTGCTTGTCAGTTTTAACAACCAATAGCACAAATTCCTATGTACTACGCACAAAAAAAGGCCCAAGAGGGAGTTCATGAGATAAATCAAGGTAGATAAGAGGCATAGAACAAATGTTTAAAAAAAAAAAGAAGGATTTTAAGAGGCGTAGAAGAATAAAAAGAAATGTCAGGATGGCTCCGCCACTGATTAATGGGTACACATGGTCGACAAGAACATTATCATCACCACTTGATTACTGTGACCCAAAGAAAATACTTCAAAACCATTAAGTTGAAAGTCATTTTGGCAAGTTCAGGGCCCAATTTTCTTTTATCCTCATACTTGACCACTGATCAACGACGACAAACTTTCTGAAAGATAGAGATTGAACAATGAATGAGTTGGAAATCTGATTTGATCTGGTGTGGACCGTGTTTCGTTGCAAATGGAAGATGAGTTGGAAATCTTTGTTTTAATTAATCTTTTTTTTCTGATGATAAAGGCGTTGGGATGTACTTTCAAATGATTGTTCATGGGGGCAACACAAGAAAAGAAACAGTGGCAAACGATTGACCAACATTTTTTTGTTCTTGGTGCTTGTTTAGCATAATCTAAGAGTTTGAGGCCTTAAATACTTTAAACTAGCATAAATCAGATGAGTAAAACCAAAAACCTCTGGTTCTCAACCAGATGTATTTGGACCACCCATCGTGCTTATTCGGCTATAGTGATTGCAAGGTCAGATCGAATCGATGTTCAGATTCTAGACTGAATTTCTGCCAGGATCCTTCTAACCCAGAAAGAGATAAGATAGCCTGAGCTGGCTCTATAAAGGACCAGGCCTTCCAAAGGCCTTAAATAAATTGGTCCCATGTATGTTTTGTGCTAATAAAAATGGAGGGATCTCCCGATATCTCACCAAATCAAATATTTGCACTCTTTGACTGATAAAAAAGATGTCCCTAAACCCAATCAGCACGGTCCAGAGCATTCACTCTGGGTCCTTTGTGTGCTATGCATATGCAAGTTAGTGGTGGACTGGAGCCCACTTCCAAGTGAGCATTCCTCCATAACCATTTATTTCAAACCACTTATTTCAAACTACTTCTAAAAGCATTATAATCTTGCAGTGATGGAGCGGTTTTAAAATGGGTCAGATCACTTTTATATGTCACGCTATTCAATGTGGGCTCGGCCCCTTATTGATTAGTTTGATAATATCATCCTAATCCTTAGATTCTCAGGTCAGGTTGGCAGATTGTAGTACAATCAAGATTGGGGATGAATAGGGCTAGGGTGGGGATTGTTGACTGTTGAGTAGTATGGATGTGAACAACCTAAAACTCGTACAACCATTTATTAATTGGGTTGTAAATTTTAACCAATGTGGAGAATTACCAAGTTCGGTTTGGAATTAATGGTAACCTGCAAGCAGGAACGCTGGACATGTGCTGATGGGACCAAAAGCCTGTTTGGGGATAAGCAGCCGTCGATTCAGGCTGTATTTATGGCTTCATTTAAGCAGAAGTAATGGCAACATCCTGCACCTGCCCATGCAAAAAGGGCCCACTAACTGGACCTCTTGGTTTGCAACAAATTCCGGGACCATTTGTGTGGTTCAGTTTGCTTGAGTAGAGGGGTGAATTAAAATAAAGAGTTAAATGGAAATATAAGGTTGTCCTTGCGAGTAAGGGAACTGCACCATAGTAGCATCAATCAAGGATCGATCCTTTGTTGGCACAGTTTCCTTCCAAAGTTATGGCCACTAGGCCACTCAACAAAAGTAATAACAATAGTAAATAATAATAATAATAACAAAATAGAGAGTTAAATTAAGAAAAAAAATGGGAGTTAGCGAATTAAAAACAGTGAGTTGTAGCTTTTATTCCAAAGGAATTTTTTATATGGTCACCATTGGCTGTTGATTCCATGCCTGGTGAGCAAAGTGGAGATATTTCCCGAGAAGTTTTTCGTATTGTTCAAGTTTTGCAATTTTGCAGAATTTTATTCAATATTGCAAGATTTTATTGGGTTATTGGAAGCAGGCATTGAAATACAAAGAAATATGTGCAGTTTTATGCAATATCGTGTATTTCAATAAAAGTTTTGTGATTTTGTAAAAATAGAGTTGTACGAAAAACTACTGAGCAAGTGTCTCTATTTTGGTCACAAGGCATTGAAATTGAAGGCTAATGGTGACCGTACACGAAAAGCCCCTTTGTTCAATTAGTGCCTTTAAAGAGTTTTTGTTTCTTCATTGAGTACCTTCTACCCTTAATCATCTTCCTCTTTTTTTCCCTTTTTTTTTATTTAACCATTAATTTTACTCCACTTCTCCCCGCAAGCAAACAAACAAATTTGAAGTGAATTTCTTCGGTGGTACCAATGGTTTGGTTACCATATGGTTTGTGCCAAAATATACTTAATTATGAATTAATATTATCATGAAATTGAGCAAATAATTTATGTTAGAAGGAGGGTGTTGACTGTATAAGTACCTTAGACCTGATATTTGGCCAGAACAGTTGAAGTATAAATATCTTCGGCAGAACTATTCACACAATAATAATGCCATATCACAACGGCACTAGGATATTGCAGAGGGTGGTATTCGCATGCCAATACAATATGTTGTATGCTATATCATGTGTATGATATTATACGACTCTAGTATATCTCAGAAATATCACTATGAAAATACTTGAATTTTGATCTACCAGGGCGAGTGTTAAGCCTACGAGTGCAATATCAATGATGAAAAATAAAACCTTCAATAAGTCTGATGCAAGCGTCTAAACCAGCTCTCTTGAAAGCTTTTTTGCTTTTTAGTAAATGCGCTCTTCAAAAAGTTGAGCCGAGTTTGAAGGTGGTCAAATTGTGGTAGTCAGGTCAGCTTCCTTTATCACGCCCCAAATTCCGAAATCCTTAGGACCCTCACAGTTCGTGGCACAACGGTTCGACATTTCATAATATAAATTATTTATTTAATTGAATCATTACTTGAGAGGATTCAGAGTCAACTAGATTAGTTTAACACATCAATATTAAGTCATTAATAGAAGATAAACAGAAATATCTAATACCAATGCTCTCAATGTAATAGAAAAAATATCCAAAGAAATATGACATAGTCCAACTACATAATAAAACCAAATAAACACTAAAAAAATTAAGTAGTGACTCGGTTCTCAAGATTCGTGCATTTCCCGCAACTAAGCTAAGGTTCTTCATTATTGATGGGATCAATCTCAATGTCTGAAAAAAAAAAAAAAAAAGAAAACAAACACATATGGGCATAAAGCTCCACAAGTAAACAAACTGTAGAACTATAGCAAACAATTGTTCAATCAAATGATAGCAATCTGGGTACGATGAATAAATAATAATTAATTTAAGGATAATCCAGTAAAAATGAGGTGTTAAGAAATATTAACAGGATAATGGTAACATAAATAATTTCACAATAATTTATGTATATTGGCAATAAAATAAAGATCACATGATCTATTTTAAGAAAAAGGCATCTCCTCAGTCACAATACACATATAAGGGCCTGAAGCCATAATCACATATATAAGGGCCCAAAGTCATAAGGGACTAGCTGCATTCTAGTTATCACGCACAAAGGGGTTCCCACGCCTCAATGTCATACCCATAAAGAGGGCTAGAGTCCACATGTGAGAATCCCCACGTTGCATTGCTCATGCATTGGATAATGCCTCAGAAGTCAATGATTACTTTCAAGGGTGGACCATAAGACTCAAAATTAAATTTTCTTAGCAAAATATGATGTGGAACATTTTTGTAGCATAATTAGAATTATGTCATAATTTTGGAGTCCAACCATGATATCAATATTTCTTGCAAGGGATTATATAAGAATTTTTATATCTCATTGTAGCATCAAATGACCATGGAATAAGTTCAATATTTACAATTTTGATCATTGATGAGTTCGCAAATTAATTCATAAAGGTAAAATCATATCGATAAAATCAATGGCCCTAGATAAGCTAAAATGCCAGGACTGAGCCCCGCATGAAACTAAAGATCACATAACAATTTAATATTTTGAAAGGCAAATTAGAAAACTCTAATATTAGAGAACCATAGTAAAGTTACTTGCCTGGATTCACGGTGATCACTTGATCAAATTTGCCTTGACCTGGATGTTCTGGAATCTTGGTTTGGTTCCCTGGTCATGATAGGTAACTAATAATTAGGATCCAGGTTTGTGTGCAATTAATTGGTTTGGTTTGGATAAAAGTTGAGTTTGATGGGTTGAGACATGTTGTTTGAGCCCAAATTATTAAATAGTGCAAGTGGGCCCTGTGTAGTGTAACTAGTAAGTTGCATCAAAGGGCTCAGACCAGAGGTTTATTTTATTTTTTTTTAAGCTTAAATGAGACCTGGCTTAATATGCTTTTGAATGGACCCATATTACTAGATTGTACCAGCGGCCAAAATTGACTTAATTCAATCATGAATATTAGATGGGCCTGTGGTGGTAAAATAAATGAGTTTGCTCGACTTCAAGTATTTAATACTTGTGTTCAGTGGAATATTTGCAGCACATGGGTTAGGGCCAGTAAAGATTAATTACTTCTTTGAGTTAAAGACATGAGGAGTGCAACAGAGAGGTGGATATAGGAGGAAGGACTAGGCTGTTTGGTTAGGGGAATAAGATATTAGTAAATGGGCACAGCTACTAATTCACTTGAGAGTTGGAGATATGCCAAATTTAGAAGTGGGTTCTTGGACAGAGAAAAGAACAGCATAAAAACATAAAATAAAAGAAAATATAGTGAAGCAAAGTCATAAACATGGCTAGTTGTGAAAATGGGTTCGGGTAGATGGTAATGTGTGGTTCTTCAAGGGGAGGTTTGGAAGTTGCTGTGTTCTAATTATTGCACCATATTTGAAATTCTGGTAGTGAATAAAATGGGTTCAGCTCTATGCATGGAGTTTGGTTGGAGGTATGGGTTACTTAGTACAAAAAGATGGTTAGTTGCATGGCATGAGGAGTCATACTTTCTGCCAATGGAATCAAGCTAGTTGGTACCTAATAACCTGTCCATTTCTTGTGGGGCTATGTGCACATGACAATTGAACATGAGCATGTTCCTCCTGAGCCCAAACCCATCATCCTACCAAGGTCAAATAATAACATTGCTTTGCTTCTCATCCACGTTAATCACAACAATAACATTATAACAGGTTACAGAATCTTAAGCGGCGACATTCAACTCTCTTTATCCATATCACAATTCGAAATTCTCTTTGTGACATCAAAGTTGGTGGTGAGGATAAAGTATGATAAGGCAACATATAAGCTCGAGTGTTAAACATATGGGGAGAGAAGCCAACATGGATGCCTATACAGTTATGAGGAGGGAGAAGAAAGGAAGAAACCAAGCAACAAAAGGAAGGAGATGAAAATGGGTCCCTACCTCAATCACTTGATCTAAGTTGAGACAAGGTTTTGTAGCTGATCTGATGATGGGAACTTGATATAGGTAAGTTGGTTTGTACAAACAATGGTGGGGATGAGAATGGTATGGGGCAATGATGAGGGTAGCTTAGTTGTTATGCTGGAGTCATGCACACCCACAACAGATCTCAATGACAAAAAATAATAGCAGTAAAGAAGCAAAAGAAAAGTTTTCCCTAACTAATAAACAAAAGAAAGTAACATGGAAAGAAAGATGGAGAAGTACCTGAAAGAGAACTTGGTAGAAGGTGAAAATCATATGAGGAGGGAGGGAGAGAGCGTTGTGGGGAAAGAAGTTGAGCAAATAGTGCCGCCCCTTAATATGACGAGAGGGTATTTTAGTGGGAGAGGAAAATATGGATATCATGGGTTTTTTAATGAGAAAAGATCATAGAGGAAGAGGGAGAGTTGTAACATAATATTGAACATGCACAACGTGGGCATGCAGTTCCCTTAATATCAGCTAATGAGAGGAAAAAGATCTTTAAGGAGGAAGAGAGAGAAAGCACAAAGGGGCAACATGGGTTCCTCCTACCAAATTACAAAATTAAAAATTGAATTGGGTCTCATTTCCTTATCAAACCAAGTATCTTGAGATTTAAATTTAAATCTTCATCATTTAACATTGGGTCCCACCCAAAATATGATGATATCACAAAGATGACTAATTTAATTCAATGAATGGGTGGGTTCAAGCATGCTCCAATTTTAAGATCAAAATTAAATAATAAAAATAAATATAAAAATAATAATATATATAAATAAAAATCTTGGGATCGGGTCCTTACAGCCTTATTGTCCTGAAAGAACTTTTCTTGCGATCAAGAACTCAATACATGAGCATTATTAGACCCTTACCCCACTGATGTGGGTCCTACTCATTTCACCAAATGATCTGGTTGACTTACGAGGTTGTACGAACCTAATGAACTACCTTTAGATACCCTTTCTCTAATATAGATATATATATATATGGAAATAATTTTATGAGAATTAGTTCTCACCACTATTTTGTGAAAGTCTAGGTGAGGTCCATTTATCACTCAATTCAAATCTTGTAATACACATGGACCTCCTTGATAGTCACACGGCCCAACTTTCAGTCAAATTTGAATTTGTTAAACCGTTGAATCGACTGTGAACCAATCTAAAATGACTGGGTTTGTGGGCCAAGGATGAAAGGGTTAGGAACATGTGATTGATGCTAAACTTGATATTTAAGGTGGTCTCACATAGATCTTTCCATCCCTCTTGGTCCCATCCCCAAATGGGACTCAAAGTAGGCCCCATAAAAAGTTCTCATGGTAGGTGTATGAGAACACTTCTCATAGAATCAAAGCCTATATATTTAGGAGGATACCACTATACATCTATCCCTCACACTATGGTGAGAGACACTTCCATATTTAAACATTTTAATGTGCAAAAGACAAAAATCTTTATGAAAAAGTGGAATGCTTTTTTACGTTTGCACATTGATATGTCCATATATGGAGGAACACATATATATATATATAGAAAGAGAAAGGCATGCTAGAAACTTCCCGGGCATTTTCTTAAGAAAAACACCTTTCTTTTATTGGTTGATATGTTCCTCTTGCGTTATTATTTAGGATGTCAAAGTATTTAAACATGCTTAATTTTTCTCTTTGAAAATGAGTTGGCATATAAAGTTAAGGTGTCATTATCTCATTTGACAAATCAAGAGCGGCGAAAACTCCTATAGGTGGGGCCCATCTACTAGCTAATCCAAATCTTGTAATACACATGGACCCCCCTAATAGTCACACACCCCAAGTTTCAATAAAATTCAAGTTTAGTGGATCGTTAAATCAACTGTGCACCATTCCTAATTGACTGGATTTGTGGACTACGGATAAAAGTTTTAGGGACATGTGATTAGTCTTGAACTTAATATATGGGGTGATCTCACATAGATCGCTTTAATCTTATGAGAATTATTCTCATACACCTACTATGAGAACATTGGGGCCACTTGTGGGTCTCATTTGGGAATGGGACCAGGAGGATGGAAAAATCTATGCGGAATCATCCCAAATATCAAGTTTAGCACTAAACACATGTCCCTAATACTTTCATCCATAGCTCACAAATCTAGTCCATTTGGATTGGTGACTAATTAATTCAACAATCCAGTAAATTCGAATTTAATTGAAACTTGAGCATGTGACTATTAGGAGGGTCCCTATGAATTGCAAGATTTGGATCGGGTGATAAATGAACCTCACCTAAACTTCTTAAAAAAAAGGTGAAAACTAGTTCTCATAGGATTATTTCTCTCTATATATATAGGACAATATTTATGTGCATATGTACCTCACCAACTTTTTCATGAGAACTCTAGGTGGGGCTCATCTATCACCCAATTCAAACCTTGCAATGCACAAGAAACCCCCTAATAGTCACACGCCCCAAGTGTCGGTCAGATCCAAATTTACTAGACCGTTGGATAAATTGTGCACCAATCCAAATGAAATAGTTTTGTAGGCTATAGATGAAGAAGTTAGAGACATGTGATTAAGGTTAAACTTGATATTTAGAATAATCCCCTATGGATCTTTCCATCCCCCCCCCCCAACCACCACGACATAATTTCATCTCATAGTGTAGTCCACACATTACAACAAAATACATTTTTTCCTATACACAGAATTCGAAGGGCAAAGGACTACCTGCATGGGTAAATAGTTTTGCCCATGCACAGACCTACGTAGGCAAATTCATCGGCAAAGGTATGCCAGAAAACCTCTTTGCCGATATAAATCTAATTGTAGGCAAAAGTTAGATTATTCCCTACGCAATAATTCGTCGGCAAAAAGTATCGGTAATTTCATTGATGCGTAGGCAAAAGTGATCAATTAAGAGTGATTGTGCCACTTGTGAGGACACTATGGTATCGTGGGCAAAGTTTCAACCTTTGGCCACGTCAAATACGACGTCAACAAAAGTATAGTATTAATAGCTTCTAACCTCTACCCACAATAACTTGAGTCCGTAAAAGTTGACTAAAACCTTTACCCACTTCTACCGACACTTATATTTCATAGGCAAAGATTAACAAAGTTGTTTTTTATATACACTTTTGCCCACACAAAGCTAGCGTGAGCAAAAGCATTTTCCAATTTTTTTTATTGTTTTTCTAAACCAAAATTTCCCCGCATATTTATTTCAATCTCGCCCCAACTGATTCAATAAACTAACGAACCAATTGATCTCCAACCGCATACATTCATATTGAATGAATTTCAAATTCGAAAAGGTACATAAATTCTCATAATAATAAAATATACGAATTATCCCACACATTCATCCAAATAAGTCCCAAATGTATCTAAACACCCAAAAAAATAACAACATTTCAGAGACTCCAAATGATCAAAGGATGGAGAGAATAGAATTACGGACAATTGCACTGTTGAACCGAAGAAATTGCCTCGTCATCAACCTGTGTCAACAAATATATATGAAAAGGCATTAGCGTCTTTTCAATGAATTAACTCCAAACCAAACACCATATATTTCTATAATTAAGTGCTGAAAAATTGTAAGTTTTGGCTAAATTTCAAACCAAGAGTATCTTTTTCAAATTGTACATACCCTTATCATGGTTTTTAGTTGTAAGGACCCAAAACCAACAGGCCATGTGCCTTCTCATTTCTCTTCTCTTTCTCATTTCTCCTCTGCAAATGCTCAACATTATAGGGGTGTTTGTGGCAAGGCCAACCTTAGCTTAACCATAGCACATGCCACACTGGGCATGTGTTTTGACTCTGTTTTGGAGCATATGGTCTAGATCAGGTCTAGGATTAGGCACTGGCCTATTAATCATTTCAAGATGTGGCCTTCTCAAACATGTTTAGCATGAGGAATTTTATTGCAAATGGGTTATCTGGGCCAGAAAATTATATTGGATTAGCAAATACTAAACCAGCAATGCTTTGAAAGCTTCAACCTGGCCTAACATAACCATGAACGCCTATAATTCCATGTGCCCAATCTTTCCATACCTAATAAGCTTATACCAGCACTTTCCATGGATACATTGATATAGAAAACATTTACATGTCCTTTGTAAGGCTGTTTTACTTGTAATATATCAAGGGGACACAAAAGGGGAATTGTAAACGTCAATGACAAAGTTTATGCACATGTCCAAGCAAATGCATCATCCAAAACCAAAAGCTTAACTAAGCCAGTATCAAACCCCTTCCCTCCAAAGATCAGAGAAAATGCTTTGCACTTAAAAATCAGATACCATACGTTGCCTACTGTAACATAAATTCTTGTGAAAATATTAACAGGAAAAATAAATAAATAAAACATAAGTATTTCTGAATCTCGAAGAGCAGGCAGAAACTCATGCAAAGTTTTAACCCTAACCAACTCCATGTTTGTCTTCCTAAGAGCAAATCTTCTCCATTAAGCAAAAAAAGAAGATTTCATTTGATCTCGAACCACATTTTTACTCTTTTGGCGTAAAAAAAAATGAAAAGTTTGCCAAATCACATTGAGGCACCCAGTCAGAAAAAAACAGGCAGCATCTTCCCTTAAAAATGAACTATCCAAAATTATACACAGCCACAAGAACACAAAAAGTGCCTCACAGTGCCCACATTACTCAACCACCAACAATCAAGCACCACTTCCAAACACCAGCCATCAACCAAAAACAGGAGATATCAATCTGATGAACAAGCTTTTTTTTTTTTTTTCATTTTTACTCTTTTGGCACAACAATTTGAAAAGTTTGTCAAATCACATTAGCCTACCCACTCGGAAAAAATTAGGCAGCATCTCCCCCTAAAAAAGAAGTTTGAAATTATACACAAAGCCACAACAACATACTAAGGGCCTCACAGTGCCCACACTACTCAACCACCAACAATCAAGCACCACTTCCAACCCCCAGTCATCAACCAAAAACAGGAGATATCAATTTGATGAACATGGTTTTTTTCATTTTTATAGAACAATCGTAATGATTGGGCAGACAACACATGTAGGAGGTTTTTCCTTTATCCATTGCTATTACACAAATAGAAAATTAGCACAAAGTAAAGAAACATAGGTGTTCTGGTCATCATTTTACCTCTTCCACTCATTCTTGTGGAGTCAAATGAGATGAGTCAATTGAATTGTGTTATGCAGCAACAAACAAACATAAACTACAATTGAATTAAACTAAAATTCATTCACTTACCAAGGGAAGTCGCATCTCATTCTGCCCTTCACCACCACTCTTCGTAACTAAATGCCAGCTGGATGTATCCCATTTTTTGTAGTCAGCACAGGTAGTAAGTTTCGCCATGCAATCAAGGTTTTCCCCTGTTTAGCTACCTTCTGCTCGTGGTGAACTACCTTTTGCTGCAGGACGATCACCTCGATTAGGCGCATTAGACTGTCTGGAACATGAAGCGACATTATAGATCCCAAATCCTTTCAAGAAGCCTGACCTCTTCCCAAGTACATCGATGGAGATCTGAATCTTAGCCTGCGGATTCTCAACACCCTGTTGCAACTGTGCAACAATCTTCTCCTTCAGCAAAGCCTGTCGATTTTAACGATGTAAACCTATAACACATGTAGAAAATGCACATTTGATAATTTAAATAAACAAAAGAACTATACTTACATGATGTTGCTCAACCATGTCATTCATCCACAGCCCCCTATGCCGATGACATTTGTGGGTGTCCTTGAAAGCATTGACAACAGACGGCCGCACACCGCGATTCTTTGATGCTTGTTTTTTCATTAAATATTCTAGTAAAATGGACAAAATATTGAAATTTTACTAAATGTAAAAATGTATGATTCCACACTTACGGCAATAGCTACTTGCAATGAATACAATCTAGAGCCACTCATATGATTGTATTTTTTGGCACCTTGTGCCTTCTTTCCATTTTCGGACTTTTGATACAAGAAAATTAAATGGTGTAGATCATGCATATCAGAATGACTGCACATAAAAAATCTAGTGATCAGGGGAAAAAAACCATTTTCCTATATGCATCATCATCTTATTCATCGATTTGTCTACATGGAATGAAAGGACTTCTAAAAAAGTAAAGGAAATCAAACAGGTATTGTGCAAGGCCTCTTTTTATCTAGAGTATGATATATGCACATCTACAAAAAACGAGAATAAAGGATACCTTAAACTTGTCGGTCTCCCACACATGCTCGATCATGAACTTCTAGTCATCATCACTACAAGGATGTAATGTACGACATATGATGTCAGCTACCCCAGCCTTCTTGAGGCCAACATAGTACTTGTACAACCTATTTTTTCAACCTCTGTATAACTCCTAGCACTTAGGGTTAAGGATAGCCCTGAACACCATATCGCTCTCGTAGGACCCGCCATAATCAAAGATTTGCTGCATTTTCAAATAAATAAATGCAAATTCCATAAAGTTACTGCCTTATTCTATATACAAATTCTGTAATCAGTTGAATCTCAATACAAATTCGATAGAATACTTGAACTCCATCTCCATTTCATATGCCAGCATATTCCATATATAGTTTTACAAAAAATATGGAACTCCGAAAAATTCCATCAGAAAAACGATGCTACTTTTTAATAAACTAGTTGTGCACCCATGAGATGCACATGGATGTCAAATATTGAGTCTGAATAAATGACTTTGATTGGCATAAATTATGCATACAGATGACTTTGTGTCAAGCTATCACTATATCAAGTCAAAGTACTTTAGATGTAAAAAGATAGTCATCAATAAACAAAAACATAATTTGAGAACAATTATCTTCTTGTTTAACTTTTAAAAAAATCAAGGTTTGACACTGCACCCAAATCACCCAGTGCATATATCCAAAATCAATTCATCTTTCCTTTGACAACAAAATCACTTTTGAAATTAATACATTAACATAAAAAAAACAAGTACATACATTCCTAACTTCAAACCAATTTACGAAAAACAGTGAGAAAAGGACGAGTAAATTAAAAGACAGTGAGAGACTTACCAAGAACGGATTAGTGCTCCGGTACCAAGTGATTCAAACGATGTTGTTCGTTTGGGGTTCACATGATCGCATGTGATGATATTCATCTTGCCAGAGCCAAGCCGGAAAAGCAGCAAGGAGGAGCTGATGTATCAGCAGTTGATCAAAGGCCAGGTCAAATGGAGTTTTTTGACCGCTCGGAGGCAGAGGTTGTTCTGCAATGGAGTCATCTGGACTTGTATTCCCGATCTGTTTGCTTGCATGCTTGTGGTGATTGGATCTTCACAGTGATGTTGAAGATGGGGCAGGATGGTGAGTGATTCAGATGTCACTCAGATTCGCCAATGGTTTCGAGCTTTTAGTTCGAGGTGGAGTTTGACGAGATGAACTTTGCTCAAAGTTCATGTGCTGGTTCAACATGTCAAAGTGTTGAAGAAGACTGCATCCCTGGTGCAGTGACGTGCCATTCAGCAGGGTACGTGAAGACATTGCCGGTTTTATCTCCTAGTAGCTCGAGTTGTACGGAGTTGTACGGAATTCAAGCCAAGGTGGAGATTGTTAGGTTTATGTCTTGTATTCCGGTTTAGCCGGATGAGTCCACTGGGTTAGCCAAGGACTGATTTAAGGTCAAGGGTATTTTGGTAATTGTACCGGGGCTTTCTTGGTGGCCAAGAAAGCGGAGATTATATATTGTATAGTCTGTAACCCTAGACCTTGCAGCGGTGGCAGTAGTTGCCCGTGGTATTCCCACACCACGTAGGAGAGATGAGGTGAGAGTGTGGGAATCTCTTGTATGCTTTACTGGTTATAGTAAAGATGTTCGTCCTCCTGTGCCCGTGGATGTAGCCCTGTTTGGGTGAACCACGTAAATCTCGGTGTCTCTTCTTGTGTGTGGTTGATTGTTGATCTTGTGATTCCGTGGATGCGCACAACGGGTGATTATCGGAAAATCACTACAATTGGTATCAGAGCCACAACAAAAGGCTGGGGGTTTTGGGGCGCAAGAACTAGACGGGCTGGTTTTTGCTAGTTTTTGCTTGCGTGCGTGTGTGTGTGAAGGGGTGGCGGTTTTGGGGTGCTAGATGGGGTGGTTTGAGAAAGAGAGAGGGGGGGATGGAGAGATGGAGGGAGGGGTTAGGGGGGAAGAATTTGGGCATGGGCCAGTGAAACTAAAACGTAGAGGGTCGAAGAGGGAAAAAGATGAAAAGTTAAAAGCCTTTGATGTTAAGAGATTCATTCGCACGTGACATGTACATTAACCAATAACACACCGCATCTCACATAAGAAACAGTATCACACGAGCACAGGTGAAGACTTATATATATAGGATTCCCTCACCTCAGCTCAAGCGGACAAGAGAAATCTCGTCCGCCCAAGCATGCGAGGCCTACTCATGGTCCATCCAGATGGACCACATACAAGGCCTCCTTGAATTGCACACGATATATATAGATCTCCTCCCACTACAAGGGTTATAAATGGGTCTGTTCTAGTCTGGGTCTATGATGGACGTGGAATTATTAGTGAGAGGATGGACCTAGAACTAAAACTGGAACTGGTTCAAAATCAGTTTCCTAAATTCAAAACCGAAACCGTTAAGGAAAGGATAGATCTAAAATCAGAACCATGTATGGGGTGGATCCGGATCTGGTTTTATATAGAGAATGCTTTAGAGAAAAGCCAACTTTTAGGAAAACTTTTCAAAAATTGAGGTAATATATCGAGTCTTAGTCTACAGGTTGGAATCAAAGTGGAACCAAACCCGAAGCCATTTAAGTTACAAGTCCAAAAATAGGATTTAGACTCGGATCCGTTTACTTATTAGGACCTAAATAAGGACCCAAACCAGGTTATTAACATGTTAAAACCCTTGGGTAATTGGAGAATCAATGACTTATTTACAACCCTATCCACTAACCCTTCTATGGCAATGGAGGCTCAAATCATCATCCTAAGCACATGCTCAGTAGTCGACGAGTTTTCACTTTCCAAAATGAGTTCAAGCCAATCCAACGGTCCAATCAATTTGGATGAGTACCAAACTTCGTATTAGTGACTATATATGGGTTACTTGTTTTTTGGCCCACTTGGATAGATCATAAGTTGAGCCTTACTTGTATTTTAATACACGATACTTATCTTATCGTGAGCACTGGCTGCTTGATAGAAGTTTTCTATATAAATATATAACAAGCCACAAGAAAAATCAAACCCTTGCCCTCTCCATCAGATTGGTGTGTGCGTCAATGGACATAATCAATTGAAACTGAGTTCTAAGTAATTAAATATAAAAAGAAAACAGTTCAAAAAGAGCTGCCCAAAAAGTGCTTTATCTAAAATAAATTCATTCATTCTAAAATCCATTCTCCAAAATATAAATTCATATTATTTATCATCAGGAAATAATATCTCTACTGAGAAGACTATCGTTGCACTTAGCTGTACTTTGCTTACAGATGGACCTTAGCTTAATTTAGGTATTAAAAGGCTTGCCTTCCTCACCTTAGCGACATCTATTTGCCTATAGACGAATGTGTCAATGTCTTCATCATATTGTTGTGGTGCATTACTCGCGGCCTTCTGTTATTACACGCAAAGTTACATATCGACTTAAGAAATTATATCATGTTCTATCTTATATTGACCCCATTAATTATGTAGGCCTTTGGCATACTTGAGCCCCTGGGTTGTGGTCATTTTCTCTATTTTTCTTAGCTTTATGGGATATGCCCCATTTTAGTTTGTCTAAACATTTGATGATCTGTTCTGTATTTTATATGTTTTTTGAATAAAGAGGCATGCTTTCCTTGTAGGCAAGAAAATTTCTAGCTAATGTCCAACCCAAATCTGAATATAGCTCAATGGACCTGGACACAAGATGGGAAAACTCGTGACTCAAATTCGTGCTGTCCAATCAAAACAAATTTACTTGGTGAGTCAAAGAGGTGACTGGGGAGAGTCATATTGTTTTACTATTTAAAAAGTAAAATAAATGCTTTATTGTTATCTATTAATAAACTAAAGTTGGCTTACTTTCAAAAATTGTACTGGTTAAACATACTCTAATAATTTACGTTACACGAGAGGGCAATAATGAATATTATAGTAATTTACACATAAAATACAATGCATATGTGCATATACATAGATTAGAATCTAGCATATTGAAGCAAGGGCCTACTCTTATGGCAGAATTTCTGCCAAGAATTTGAGTTGTTAGGGTTTTTGAGGACATAATGTGATAGTTTATCTCCTAGCATTTGAACATGCCATGTTTCTTTATAAGAATTTCGGAATTCTAGCCATCTAAAATGCCTTTTTCACCCTAAAAAAATTTGAAATGCCAACTTTTTAGTTTTTGATGAAATTCCTTAATTCTCAAATAAAAAGAGGATTTACAAATTCTTCTATGTATGAAAATTCAGAAATTTCTGAACCAAAAATTCTTTGAATTGAATTGCATTAAAGAAAGATTCCTTAGGGCCTGTTTGTTAATTTCTCCTCATTGTAAAGTTAAAATCATCTTTCATTTCACCACACAATAACCCAAAAAAATTAAATCAAAATACCACATTTTTAAAAAATTCTTTTACCTTTTTACATAAAAATTTATAAAATTACTTTTTCATCCTATTAACAAACAAAAAATATCTACTTTTAATACAAAAAGTCAAAAAGTTTTATTCTCTTTTCACTAAAAAATAAAATCTAATCATTGAATTGATTTAACCCTTCTTATTTTTTTATCTTTTAAAATTATCATTCATCTCATTTTATTCTATCAGTTAAATTAACAAACGCGCCCTTTAAAATTTTATGCGTGTTTGCCTTAAGTGCTCATGAGTAGACTCCTAATGATTTACTATGTAGGAAGCTACCGCTTGATGATGTGATAGGTCTTGAGCTGTGCGCCCAGAGTCACGTGGGCTAACAACTCAAAAGATTCGAACTCCAACATGATACATGCTCCAGGTAAGGGAGAAAGATAGTATAGATGAGCAGGAGTTTGTCTGAGTTTTAAAACGCAAAGGACAATTCAGTCCAGATCCCTTGATTGAACACTCTACTGGTGTGGTGGCGGAGCCTGATTAATCTTACACGGCGAGGGGAGATTTCCTCAGAATCACATTTCTTATTTAAAACCGCTGGCGGGACTATGTCTCGATTCGACAAATGATGCGAAAGAGACGTAGCACCTATAATCACTATGCATATAAAAGTGGAAAGGACATGTCTTAATTTGTCTTGTCTCTTATATATTAATGACGGGGAGTATAATTATATTCACCATTGGATATTTAGTATTTAATGGTAACTTTAATCACTCCATATTTGTCTTTTGTGCCTCATATTGAGATGAGAAAGAGCTCTGGAAACATGAGGTGCAGAGAAGCGAGAGAACGCCAGAGAGAATGGGAGTCGGGATCGTCTGAGTAAATTCCCTCCACGGTAATTGTGGGTGCACCTCTTAAGGTCTTCTACATCACCATCCGGCATTATGCAGCTAGCCACCGTTAGGGATTTACTTGTATGATCTTAAATCAAAGAATGATAAATGAGAGTTGTTTCAGCTTCTATAGTTTTTTTTTTTTTTTCTTGATCATAGGTTTCATCTTCTATAGATGAAGATTTGAAAAGGAATATTTTTTTTGAATATTTAGGAAGGGGTGAGATGGGTAGAATGCATAATGCACATTGCAAACTAAGGCAAATATGAATATATTTTTTTATGTGAGTAATATATGAACTTTATTTTCTTGGGTTCAAATAAAAAGTGAATAAGAGTTTCAAAAATCCTAATAAATTTTTATATATTGTCACTGCATACCCAACTTGGGTAATGCGTAGGCAAACTCATTGAGGCTTTTTTTTTTTTGTTTTACTATGCTTCAAGAAAAATAAAATTAAAAATAATACATAAATCCGCCACTTCATAAAATTAGGCCGAGTCACCAAGTCACACAGAAACTTAGATGTGTCAAGTGAAGCTATGTCTACTTTTAAACATATTCGAGTTGTCCCAATATTTTACTCGGTCCATCTTCAAAACATTGTCACTCGGCTGAGTCCCCGAGTTGACTCTGAGTTTACATACTTTCCCTGGACTTGCATTTGGGTTTGATGCACCAAACCTAGATAAATTTTTAAAGTTCAAAAGCATTAATTAATGGACTGATCTCAAGGGTTCCAACTCCATTGAACTCTACATAAACTAGTATATATTTTATATATATTTTAGTGTGTGCACGAATCTGCATACCTATTTCACACGTGGGGCTTTCTGCTCTGTACTGTGAATCTATGACCAGAATGTGAATATTAAAACGCAAAGTCACAGGAAGTCATGCTCAGAGTCCATTGCATGATTGCCCCCTTTTCTTTCTTTTCCATGCTCCTCTTCGTAACGGAACGTCTGCTTCTGGTCTCGGTCGCGAAACTCTCGATTTGAGACCGTAACGTAACGGGAAATGGAAAAGGGTGTGAAGGAGAAGCTTCTTCTGGAATCGAGGAGAGAGGAGGCAGAGGAAAGCCTGGGGAAGAAGGCATGGAGCGAGAGCAAGAGGCTCTGGATCGTAGCGGGTCCCGCGATTTTCACGAGATTCTCCACGTTCGGTGTAACGGTTATCAGCCAAGCGTTTATCGGGCATATCGGCGCTACGGAGCTCGCCGCCTTTGCTCTCGTCCAAACCGTGCTCTTGAGATTCGCCAATGGCATCTTGGTACGTTTCGTAACCGTTACGTAATTCTTACTTAGCGGCACATCAAATATGATATTTACATTCTTACTTAGCGGCACACCAAATATGTATTTACACATGAAATACAGTGCAGATGCATAGATTAGAATCCCAATCTACTTATGTAAAAATAAGACACTGATAATTCTTAAAGTTATATACAAGAAGACAAAAAAATTCATGCATTTGAGTAAAGTTTAGTGGACCCGTGTGCTCTTACGAAGAAACATTAATTTTTATTTAAATTTTGAAGAAGGAGACTTGGACTTACTTGAATTATAAGATGCAAAGGACAATAGTCAATAGTGACTTCACACGGTAAAGGTGCTAGGGAATATATTCTTTGGCTTCGTCTCTTGCTTTTGCTTTTATCCCAGGATGGTTTTTCGGTGCTATTTTGGTGCTGAGCACCTGAAAATTTCAACCCATGGGTGGAAGAGAGTAAAGTTATATTAACCATTGGATATTTAACCTCTTTTGACCAATGGTTGAAAGCACCTTTATTGCTTTCGCTGGTAAGACATGGATGAGAAAGGGTGAAAACATGAAGATGCAGAGAACGGCTTCTGAGCGTGGTTTAATATGCAGATTGCATATTAAGACAAAGATAAATAAGTTTTTGTTTTTTTTCCTGTTTTCTTTCTTTCTTTTTTTCTATTTGTTGAATAATATATAAGTTTATGTAACTTGCTAGTAAAAAAAAAAAGAGAGAGAGAGAAGATAAAGGAATAAAAATATTTGTTTTTCAGATTCTCTCTTGGTTCATCTTTTCTTTTTCATCAATCTTTTGCTTGTGTTAAAAAGGTTAGAAAAACCCTAACAAATCTTTACAATTAGCCACTATATACATAACCGAGCTAACTCGTGGTGCACTCAACGAATTTTTCTATAATACTTTGCAAAAAATAAAAACAAAATAATACAAAACCCCGCCACTTCATGAAACTCGACCGCGCCACCCGTTGGATTTTGTCTTGTATTCTGGTTTAACTGAAACGGTCGTCTGATTTAGCTACAACCGAAGTTCAGGGTTAGGAATATTTTAGTTATTATGTATGAATTTTTTTTTGTTGGCTAACAAAATGAAAACTATATATATTCATGTACTGTAACTCTAAATCTCAGAGATTTAGATGGGATTTGATAGATAAGTTCTCTCATCCATAGACATAGGCAAGGGTGCCTAACTACGTAAAATTATTGTATTCATGTGTGTGATTGCTTAATGGTGTGATTGTGTATGTTCATTATGATTGATCCGTTGATCGTGGGTAGTTTTCATTACTCCACTTTTCCAACAAATGGTATCAAAGTGAGGTGAAAATTGCTTGGGCATTGCGATTGATAGATTGGATCTTGGTGAAGGTACGGATCTGTTGCAGGACATGTAGGATCGTAGATGCAGGTGATTTTGGAAACTAAGAATAGAGAGATTGGCTCTCGGTTTGTTCTAAGGTTTGGCCGGAGAAGAAAAATCTTTAGACTCGTCCAAACTAGTTGCTGCCAGTCAAACAAAAAAAGAAACATAGGCTTAGACTCTGTTTGCGAGATCGGATAATTGTGAACCACAAGGAAGGTGGCTGCTGTGCATAAGAAAGAGAAGAAAGCAGGGGTTTTTCTGTTTCGGTTGTGCAGAGGGGAGGCAGGTCGGCTCTCAAAGGAGCCATACTTTACGGAAGACAAGGGTGGTGCTGGTTTGATTTCTATTCCATCAGGAAATAGAGAGAGATTTGATTGTTTGATCACGGTGGGCCACAAGATCAGTTAAAGAAACCAAAGAAAAAGAGATCAGATTTTGATCTGATCTTGTCTGGGCCACAGTTTTCTTAAAGAATAGTGGGTTCTGTTTTGCCTAATTTTCTCTGAGAAAAAGATCAGAGAAGGTTTGATCGGAGAAAGAGGTACTGCTCGCCACTGCCACCATCGGTGCTCGTCTTTGCCGCTGCTGCCTCACTGCCGTCTACTCTCGCCACTGCGTTGCTGTCTTCGTGCTTCCCTCCAGTGCCGAGAAAGAACTATGGAAGGAGGGCAGAGGCCTGGGGTTTCTAGTTATTGTAACAAAACCAGAACCGTAACATAAGAGACAAACGGCCTGGGTTTCTCAACCCAAGTCAAGGTTAGGTTAGTTTGGAATTGACATGTCCACAGCAAGCTGGAAAAGATTCATTCGGACAAGAATCCCTCGGACATGATGTCCAAGGTTGTGTCTAAAGGAAAGCTGGAGCTGTGTTCAGAGTTGGCCGGACTGAACTCCCAGTAAGGGGTTCAGGGCATCTTCCCTATGGTCTGGAGGGGGAGATTGTTAGCCATGTGGGTCCAGACCATGATTGGGTTCTATATCTGGGGTGGTTTCCTAATGATATTAGGAATTTCCTATTTTGTCAAATAATAGTTTTCTAATATGTTAGGACTTTCCTTTTTCTTAAGATAGAGTTCTTGGGGGATAAGGATGTAATGGTTATATATATGATGTAATCTGTAACCCTGGAGAGTCAGTCAGTCAGAGAGGCTGAGAGTGGCTTCCAAGGCTATGGTTTCACAGATTGGAGGAGAACCTAGTGGAAATTGGTTTCCCGTGGACGTAGGCATCTTTACCGAACCACGTAAATCTTCTTGTCTTCTTGTGTGGTGATTGCTTGATCTTGGTTGCCTTTGCATACACGCTCACAACATTTACTTCACTACATACTTTGTTTTACCCTTACCATTAATGTGATATTTACTTTACCATAAAAAAACATTTCTGAAGTTAAAAGAAACTACTGTCTCTTGCTCGGAGTAGAGGTGTGAGACGGCAGTCATTGGTGGAATTGCAGAATAATCAATCTGGTGTTGGGTCCTCACAATTTCTGTACCAAAAAATTTTTATTAGAAGATTAGGAACTCCATAAAATTTCTCCAAACCATGTAAAGAATTTAATCACGATTTATTTATTCCTGAATAGTTGTAAACTACTCCTAATTAAGAACAGGGTATGACGTAATCTTCAATTTTTCGATAATGATAATCTTTCAAGCATAAGTTGCTGCTCTAGATAAGCAACTTTTATAATGTTACTTCTACGTAAGAACTTTTAACTTTTAAAAGTTTAGCTAAACACACCCAGGCATCTTTACCTTCCTTTAAACATAATTAGTGATAAATTTAAGAATGGCCTCTTACCGTTAGAGTTTTTTTTTTTTTTTTAACCTGACAAGGATTCAAACCTGAGCAAATACATTTCCCTTCCTACAGGACCATGTTACCTCGCCCAAGGTTCTATCTGTTTCCCTCGATTGAGGGCACCACTACCTCTCCGAAGCCTACTCCCCTTTCTGAGGATGGGGTCTCAACCCCTATAGCTAAGGATATATATATGTATATAAGGCTATAAATTTTGAATTATTTAAGGAAAAATGCCCTTTTCTTCTTTGGTCCACCTGGATGCGTAACATTCAAGGGATAATGCGAGATGGAAACGTTAGATGTATAATTAGATGCGTTCTCCATATTAACTCAATCAAATATTCTTAGCCCTCATTTTTACTCCTCAAATTTTAATGGTTATGTAGCATGTTGACTCAAAGAGCAAAGTGTTTATGGAGAATTGAGAGTAATAGGGATGGCAATGGGTTGGATTTAGATGGAACCCACCCTGACTTGCTCCTATTAGTAACGGATTTCGTAGTGCTTTTGTAAGGATTTTATATTGGCTAAATTCATATATTGGACAAAACTTGAGTCCATTGATTTATATTGCATATTCTTTAGTACAGACTGTTGATCGAGTCGCAAGAAGTGTTGAAATTGATGAAAACAGATTTTAGAGCATGCATTTGAGCAGACATGCTCATGTGCTCAAGTGGGCCCAAACAGAAACGATTGCGCTCAAGCCCACAAAGACCACGCTCAGGCCTGATAGATGAATAAAAAAAATTGGTTGCCCGAAACAGGCATTCAAGTGGGCGTTCACTTGCTCTTAAGGGCGCATGCGGTAGAAACCTACTTTTCTGTTACGAAATTATTTCCTTTTTTGCCAAGATTAATAAGCTGAGTTCTATAAGGGCTATTTTCATGATGCACAATTTGTGAATTATAAATAGGGTATTCCTCTCAACCTTAAGAGGTCATTTGTTTACAGCACTTTACATATGTAAATGGCTAAGATGCGTAACGGTTACGCACCATCACATTTGTTTGGCTTGATTTACGCATGGGGTACATAAAATGAATGTGAAAATGGTGTGAAAAGACCTTTTTTTTCTGTCAAAAATTTTCAAACCTCATATGGTGTGAAAGGGTTACATATGTTATTATTATGGGGCACTACTACAGTGCATGGAAGAGCAATCCACCTTTTTTATTTTTTTTATTACTGTGGGTCTCATTATAATCAGAATCGTTCATTGTCTTCAGAAGGTAAAAAACAGCCAGCATACTAATTTTCAACTATTAATGTTTCTTGGATGTTGAGATATGATCAAACAATTATAACCGTTGGAATAATCTATTATACATGATAATCCCAGTCCACCTTTTATGATTTTTCCGTTTCTATGGGAGCCTTGTATAAAATCAAAACCGATCATCTTCTTAATAATATCAAACACGGCTATATATCCAATTTTCAACCGTTGATGTTGCTTGGATGTTTAGATATCATTAAAACAATACAACTATTAATTTATTGTAGATGGAAATCCTAGTTCGCCTTTGTTTTTTATTACTGTGGGTCCCATTTTTATAATCAGAACCGTTTATTGTCTTCAGATGGTCAACAATAGCCAGCATAGCAATTTTCAACTATTGATGTTGCTCGGAGGTTAAGATTCATCAAAAAAATATGCAACCTATTACATTAACCTATTGTAAATGACATTTTCAGACCCTTTTTTTCACGTTTTTAAATTATGTGGGGCCCAAAATCCTGATCTGAACCATGTATCCTCTTTATAAGATAAAAAACAGCCATGAGGCTAAACTCCATCCGTTGATATTCCTTGGATTGTGAAATATTTACAAAAAGATTCAGATTATTTGAATATGTGCACTAAGATTCACATGTGCAGAGGTGTGAAAAAAATAAACAAAAAATTATGTTTCACATGTGAGTCAGTTGAATATGTAAATGACTCATATGTGAGTCATTTACATATGTAAAGCATTTTCATATCATATGTGAAATAAACAAACGACTCCTAAATACACTTCTATATTCTGAGTTAAGAGATCACATTGGAGATATTGTCTAGAGCTTTTATGAGAAATTGGGCTGAAGGTTTCAAATTTTGGAGTTGATGATTTTACTTCTCTGTAGGAGATTTGTTATTTCTACTTCCGTGTAGAAGATCTTTCTCTCATTGAAGAGACTCATTTGTTGTGAAGATCAAGACACTAATAATGGGACACTGAGAAACTGCGCCTGTGGAAATCTATAAAAAAACAACTACAATACCTTGTGTCAGGGAACTGACTATAGGGTTATGAGTATATTTTGTACTGTGGAAGTTAGTAATTAATTTTATCCGCTTTAGACTTGTACTTTTTTTTCCGTTTGGTTTGCACGTTAAATTGTATGTTACTTTCTTTGTGTGATTGATTGCTTTTATTTTTCCGCTGCATAGAAGTAGTAATTGAATCATATTTCAGAATAAATCTTGAACATTCTAAACTTTTAGCTTTTCTTGAAATGGGGCGGGTTTGGATTTTGTCAATCTAACCTGCTCCGCCCCATATATATATATATATATATATTACTAAAAGTATAAACAAGATTCATATTGTGAAAGTGGTATTGGGGCATTAACTTAAGGAATGGGTGACAATATAAGATTGTGTGCTTCAATTCTACCACTCTTTTCCATTAAAATCTTTAAACTTTAAATTTGACCTGACCCTACCCAAATGGGGCAAGTTGGGTATCACGTACCAATGACCCGTTGCAAGGACCACAACGCACCCCATTACCATCCCTAGGGACTGATCATAAGTGCGCCCTAGATGTGTTGAAGTAAAACAGGGCATCTATAAAAGCGACATTTTAGAGAATTTGCCTTGTCATTTTATCATTACTTGTCATATAAATTATCACTAGCCCTACTTACAAATACTAATATGTGGTTTCACCTATGCAATAAATGCGTCGGATTAGGGTTTGACCCATATAGATATATGCCCCAACCGGACCTATTTTTCAGCCAGCACGTGTGTTAATGACAGTTTTTCGTGGCTATATATTTGTTCAAATTATCTTTTAAGGAAAAATGGAAACTTAATACTTTTTTCCTACTATCAATCTCTTTTTTTTGGTCTGGTGTTACATTTTACAAGTTGAGTTTTTTTTTTTAACCTCTAGCACGATGGTCCATTGGGTATGGATATGCTTTTTTATTCTTTCACCTAAAAAAAATTAAAACAACAAAAATGATAACACGGAACAGAAAAAGAATCATTTTTTTTCATAAACCAATTTTATTTTGCGAGGAATATCATCAACAGATTCATACCCTAGGCTGCTTGTTTGTATTAAATTATATAGGAATGTATGGTAAAATAAGCCCCACCAAAGAACTAAAGAGGTGAGATGTGAATGATTTGAAGCGAGGAGTGAAGCATTTAAGTATGAGATATAGATAGGACCTCAACTTTCTTAATATTTGAATTACTAAGGTGATGACTGGTATTTACTTTCCAACTTAATTTACTTGATTTCCTTTCCATTAAGGGGAGATTATTTGATGGTTATTATTGTAGATCCACATTTATAATCATTTCAACCACTTGTAGCATAAATTCTAATGTATAATGTGAATAAAATAAAATAAAATGAAAACCGGCTCTAAAGGGAGATCATGATCTGCAGTAACTTCAGTTTCTCTTGATCTCCACCAAATGTGCCCGAGAGTTCTCTTGACAAAATGAAAAACAGGATAAGTTGGCCGCACTGGAAGTCTAGAACCCAGGGCAGTGGCCCAACAAACAAGTTATTTATCCCATATTTAGTTCTCTTCTGCCTTTGCTACAGGGGTCGAAGTGGGTTTGATTTCCTTGCTCGATTGATTGGCCAATGTCTACACGTAGCTCCTCAACCCTACTGGACCCTCACCCATAGGTCTAAACCTATATGTGAGACCCCACCTGTCTAGAGCCACCGCCAAGAATTCCAAAGGTTGGGTGCACTTGGGGTTACCACGTAGGATATGGGTGGATTGCTTTGGTTAGCACCATCAAGCTTTGTACTGGTCAAATAGTGAAAATAGCGGGGCTTATAAGTTAAATTCCGTGTTAATTCAACATGATACGCTTTATAACTGTATCGCAAATCTAAATACTTTAGTTCCTTGTATATCCAGCAAATTGTAATTTATTGCATAAAATCATTGATGGGAACACAATGTCGACAAGAATATTATCATCAGTGCTTGTTTGAATGAGATTACTTTAAAAGAGGAGACACACCAAAGAAATGACATGAAACCATTAAAATTGACAGTCTTATTGGCAAGATCCGGGGCCCAATTTTCCTCTAGTCTTTTAGTCAACCATTGATCAACCACAACAAGCTTTCCGAAGGATAGAGATTGAATGATGGATAAGTTGGAAATCTGAACCTTTTTTTTTATAATGATGACGAATGCCTCTTGTTATACTATCAAATGCTTGTTCATAAGGACCACACAACAAAAGAAATAATGGCAAACCATTGATTAAGAATTTTTGTCCCTTATCCAAGGTCTCCTTTCCTCATCTCAAGGCTCCCATACCTCACCCTCGGGCTTGATGGGGTCTCAGACCCCTTATCTAGCGTACCCCAAAAAACTAAAAAAAATATAAAGAAAAGCATTTTTTTTTTTTTTTTGTTCTTTTTGCTTGTCTAACAAACAAGAGATGAATGACACCAAAAACCTATGGCTGTTAGTATTGTAGATTTGGGCTGGACTCCGGGCGGACTCAGCTACAATAAGATTGCAACGTCCAGATCGAATTTCAGTTTCTAGACCGACCTTCGTCCAGGATCCTTCTTATTCAATAAGAGAAATCGGAGCCCGAGCTAGCTCTATAATGCCAGAGCCTTCTAGGGATAGTTTGAAGTTTGTTTGCGCTCTTTTACAGATTCAAATTATTTTCATATGTAATGGTTGTGCATCATAACGTTGGTTTGCATTAACATATTTGATGAATAAATGATATGTGAAAATGATATAATTATAGATAGCAAATTTTCACACTGGGGTGGAGGTGTCAAAGTAATTTACTTCACCATGTACTCTTTTGTGTTAAGCATCAATGCCCTTGGATTCGTTTGCATTGGTTTCCAGCAGCCCATGACCTCTGGTTGAGCTCCATTCAAATAGATTCATCGCATTAGTCTCCAAATGCCCAACATCGATCTTCAAGATAAGCACCCCTCCTTTAACTATTTCATAATGCCACATTTTTGGAATTCTGGATTCTTGCTTCTGCTTTGTCAAATCTTTAGAAATTTCTCGTTTGATTCTTCTGAATCCAGCTCCAGTGTTTGAAGGCTAATTTTTAAGCATTCACCTAATATCCTTTTTTCTCTCTGCTCCAGAAATTGAAATTTTTTTTAAATATTGGTGGAAATTGAATTTCAAAACCTAGGTTCTTTTTCTTTTTCTTCTCTTTTTTTTTTTTTTTGTTATCCCAACCTTAGGAGCCTGAGACCCCTATCCCTTTGGTAAGGGAGCCCTCAGGTGAGGGGAAACACTTTGAGTGATGTTGGGGAATGCTCTGGCGATAGGAGACCTCTAGTGAAGTACACATCTTCAGGTGAGGAACGGTACCTACCTAAATTTGAAAATTGGTTAGTCAAGTAACATTTGACATCTCTTAGCACTAGGGTAATTAGAAGCCATTCTTGCCCTAGGTACTGTTAAATTTTGAATCTTTAATACCTAGTTTGCTTCTATCAAAAAAAGAAAAAAAAAACTCTAGTTTGCATTTTTCTTTTTTTGGTGGTTTTGAGATTGGTATGTAAACATGGTGGAACCAAGAAATTACCTTATTTTGCAGCGGCGCCGGGGGGGGGGGGGGGGGGGGGGGGGGGGGGGGGGAGTGGGTGTTGCCAATATAAAAAAATAAAAAAAATACTTAAAGTTCTCATAATAGAGTGTATTTCCAAAATTTCAGGGAGGCCGGTGTTGAAAGGCCAAAATTTTACATAATAATAGGGAGTTTTTTGAAATTTATGTACATGTCCCTAGTATGTAAGAATGTTATTTAGCTGTTGACGATGAAAGTGACATTATGTTAAATAGGGTTTTAGGGTTTTGAGGTTGACCCAAATTTAGATATGGGCCCATTTTGCTGTAACTATTCAACTTGCAATTGGGAGTTGTGTAGTGCTCGTTTTATCTTACACTGGTCGATGGAGTCCTCCTATTAGATGGGAGTCCTATTACTTTGATCCAACTCTTGATGATGAGAGTGCTGGATGGTTATAGGATGGAGATGTTTTCCATCAAGCAATCTCTGCCATCCATTAGCTGAATGTTAGTTTCCTTGTTTCCTTTGTGTTGGTGGTGCTATGTCTCGATTTGTAGATCTGACGGTGTAAACCATTAGCTTAAACCATCCTGACCAGGTAGAGATTGGGTTTGCTTTTGGATTGTTGGTTCTGTACTCTTTTTAGCAGTCCATATGGCGATGGGTTTCTAGAATCATCTACCTCTATTCTTGTTTTTTCATATGATGGACAAAATGAATATAGCTTGTTTGTTTTTTTCTCATAGGTGGAAAGGACAAGTTGAGGATAATTTCAACACCTTTCCATGCTATCCTCTAGGCTGAATGCTGAGTGAAAAAGAATGGAACCAATCACTATTCTCCATGATGCCAATGCCCAGCAATGAATTGAGTTGGGACCATACAGTTCAAGTGGTAGATGACTTTTAGGACACGTTCGAGTAGTGTGGAATTCATATATCTACAGATTTCTCAACAGTTACCAAACATGCCTTAAGGTTCATTTAATATCAAGCATTTGAAATATCATTTTAAGGTGCTACCATATTGGGATTTTGTTATTTTGGAATGATTGCATTTGGGATTTCCGATTGGTAGGCTCCTAAATTTTGTTTGGCACATATCAAACTTTATATTTTTATTATTTTGTAAAAAGACTTATGAACTGTGAACACAGTAAACCTATAAAAGAGAGGTAGAATAGGGTTATTATGTAAAAATACATATAAGTATGAACTGTGAGCAAAGTGAACCTATAAAAGAGAGGTAGAATAGGGCCAGCGCACTTTAAGCAACACATTTTTTCAGCATAGATTCATTCCTTTTGGAATTCGAATTCGTAATTGCTAACTCTATACCCTATTAAATTATCTTTGCTAATCATTTATACCAAAACTTTTAAGTGTTAGTATAGAATGCATAAACACTTTTCAATACTCCTCCTTGGGTAGAGTCGACTCCTCAACACTTTATCCAATAGAAAATCATATTTCCTATCAACCATCAAAATGGGTTTAGGTTAATTCATTTCAAAATAAGAGGCATGCTAACCCTCAAATCACAATCTTCATCTTGAGATTAAAGTTGCGGCGGGTTCAAAGCTGAATTTCCCTCTAGTGGCATGCCGGCTTTTATGATCACAAAAACAAAATTGTCTGCTAAGGACTAAAAAAGCAGATGTTAATATTTTACCAGTTATTATGTTCCCCTTATGTACTGGAACTCCAAAAGCGTCAGACATTCAGAAACTTTTGTTCATTTTCTGGAAGAAAAGCATACCCTTACAGGGCCCTGTAAATTGTCTGCTAATGTTTTCATATTTTTTTATGACGTGACTATTCCCCCGGGGGGCACCCCTGCACTCACCAAATCTGGGGCAAGTTTCTACTGGGGAGCAAATCCATATGCCGCCCACCATCTCCACTAATGTTTCTTATAAAAAGCAATAAAATATTGAAAAACACCTGAAAGTACTGAAACTGAAAAAAGCTTATATATAATTTTATCTTTGTGGGTGATGTGACTAGAACACACTATCTGATTGGCACCTTCTGCATCTTCATAATGTATGGGCTAGTCTGTCAACTAACACAGGGATGCAGCATGAGGACTTTGTATGAGGTAAGTCCTGAAAATTTTCTATGAATTCAAAAGCATCTTGAAGTGTGCATGCTAACCATTTTGTGCTGTGTTGCTGTCTGTAACAAGCGAGAACCATCCATCAAGACGGGCAGAAGTTTTTTCTACCTGTTGAAAAGTAAGATCACAAAAATCATCATCATCAGGATGGTTTCCTTTTTATCTCATCAATCCGGTAGTTGGCTAAATTAGATTACAGATTTTTCTCTTGTGGTCTGCATGTGTGCACCTTCACACATGGGAGCCTCTCATGTTTCCCCATGAAATCGGCACTTTTGAATTCACTTTTCACAGTCTAAACTCTAAACTATTCTCTTTCAACCAAACCATCATTGTGGACTGGTAGATCACAAAATCACTCTAAAAAGTTTCAAATGCATTGCGACATCGATCTTTTTTAGACTTGTTCAACGCAATGTGTGTGCGGATATGCATGCACACCCATTGATGAGTGAAAGATAAGATTTAACGGTCAGGATTCATGAAACTGTGAGCGCTTATTTGATGAGAACAGATGGAATGGAATATCTCAAGGGGTGGCAATATATACAATGATTTCTCTATTATGACCAATATATGATATTAAATATGAGCTTTAATTCTATGAGAAGTGTTTTCACACACCTACCATGAAAACTTTTTTATGGGGCCCACTTGTGGATCCCAATGAGACCAGGGGAGATGGAAAGATTTGGGACCACCCCAAATATCAAGTTTGGCATAATCACATGTCACTAACTCCTTCATCCGAAGCCCACAAATCTAATACATTTGGATCCAATAGTTCAGTAAATTCGAACTTGACTGAAACTTAAAACATGTGACTATCAAGGGAATCCTTGTGCATTGCAAGATTTGGATTGAGTAATAAATAGGCCCCATCTAAACTTCTCACAAAAAAGTAGTAAGAATTAATTCCGATAGAATTATTTCCCATTAAACATCTTCCAAATCTATACGTCTTTCACATGGCAAAATTACAAAGAAACATGAAATGATTGGATTGGTGTGTCTTGAATATTCCTAGGAAATGTTAAGGGCCCATTTGTTTGCATTAAAATGCTTAGAAATTGAAAAAAGATATATATATATATGGGGTTTGATCCTGTGAAAATTATTTTCATGCACCTGCCGTGAAAACTTTTTATGGGGCTTACTTGTGGGTTCCATTTGAAAATAGAATTAAAGGGGATGGAAAGATCTATATGGGACCACCCCAAATATCAAGTTTAGCCTCAGTAACATGTCTCTAACCCCTTCATCCATAGCCCACAAAACTAATCCATTTAGATCTAAGCACAATCGATCCAACGGTCTTGTAAATTAAAATTTTACCGATACCTGGGGCGTATGACTATCAGGAGGGGTTTATGTATATTGCAAGGTTTGAATTAGGTGATAAATGAGCTCCACCTAGAGTTCTCACAAAAATATTGTATGAATTAATTCTTATACGATTATTTCCTTATATACATATGATTTCATACCTTTAAGAGTTAAAAATGGAGATCATAGGTGAATCTTTGATGAAAATATAATCAAAAGAAGATGGAAAATGAATACCTAACCATCAACCTAATAATTCAATACATATAAAGTGAAGATCCTATCTACATATCCACCTTATCTCCTTCCCTCTCATTTTATATCTTGCACCCCTTGCCTTTTCAACAATCATTTAGTAGAGTTCATTTCACCATGAATTCCTATGTATTTTATTGCGAATAAATCGTACATAAATATGATGTGTATGCTTTTTATCTAATTGTGGAATATGTTCTCACTCACTCACTCAAGGTTTCAAACTATCTAGATTCTTTTTCATAAAAAGATATTGACAAAAGTTTAGAAAATAAACCAAGTTATAAATCTCAATTTTATTGTTAGGCTATTTTAGAAGCAAATAAAAATTACGAAAAAGAAGAATATAAAAATGCAGATCGAATGGAATTGTAATACGTCGTGGTTAGTGACCCAACTTGTAGAAAATTGGGATTTGGTACCGATCATGGCCAAAACTTGTAAATTCTAGTCGATATAACTTGGTTTGGAACTATTTTCGAAAAGTTAGAACTGACCTAATATGGATGAGTGAGCTTTCATCTCATTTGAATTGGTTAATTACTATTTACAACTATCTGCCATAGTAGAGATTGGAGATAGTAAAACTAGATTTGAAATTTTTTAATTTATTTGAGAATTTGATTCAAGATAGATTGGAATGGAGAAAAGAAATTCATATAGTCGACTCTAACATAATTGAGACAAAACTTTGGTAATGATGAATGAAGATGAATTACTATGTTCTGCTAAATATATTTCAAATTCAAAATATAAGGTATAGAAAGATGTGAACGCCTCTAATGCGTTGCCATTCTCAATTTAAAAAAAAATCCAAAAGCTTGTCATTAAAGTATGGTAACTAATAAACGAGGAGGATTAAGACTAAGAGGCAATTTTCTTTTACCTGCTGATCCCAATTTGTTCTTCCAGTTATGCAAAGGAGCGCAATCGTTTGTGCTGCAATGCCACAAGTCATCCCAATCCAAATTCCCTAATAGTTGAAAATGTCAAAAGGTACAAAGAAATCATCAAGTGAATAGATGAGAGGACAAAAGTATAATAGTCACATGAAAATAATTGGCTAATCCATATGAGGTGAAGATCCTGACAATTCATATGCTGAGCCCCATGATCGATGTGCCTTAAATCAAAGTAGGATTGGGAAGGGCCAAGGCAGAGCTTTCTCTTAATCCAAGTCATTTACTTGTTGGGTTTAGTTATCGGGTCTGGCTCCGTCCCATACGCCTGAGATCTAGGGTTTTTCCTACCCTTTAAAAATAGAATCTAATGGGGTCATTAGGCTGTAGCCTATTTAGTTATTGGATAGCAAATAGGCCTAGTATTTCCATCTCTAGCAAAGCATGGTTTAGAAACAAGGTCGGACTGATCTTGACTTGGGGAAGTTGGCCCAGCTAACTAGGCCACCAATTTGGGCAAAGTTGAACTAGTTTGACCAAGCTCTGGGCCGAGTTTCTCATCCCCATTCCATCTATAGTCGAGTTCAGTTTCAGAGTTCTAATATGAAGAAATTTTGGGGGAAAGTGGTGGTAGAGAAATTGCCACACCGTTCGAATTTGAACTGTCTTGAAATTTTCTCCACCCTTATTTTCTCGCCTTTTCTTTTCATCCAAACAGGCCTCGGGTATGACCAAGTCATGGTGGGCCTATAAGATGAAATGCCCGGATAGTTTTGATTCCCCATGGGATGGCCCAGTAACCATATTTCTAGAATTGCTTACATTAACGTCCAGATCGGCTACATAAGCGAGTATAAGCCCAAGGGGGATCCCTATGAAATAGTAGCTGCCGATGTTCACATATGCGCCAATACCTTGCCAACCAGCACCAATAGCAACTCCTGTTTGGCAAAAAAACTAATCAGAAACAGAACACATGCTTGTATTTCCTCTTTCCTGGCAAAAAATATATATTGTTTCAGAAAATAGAGTAAAGAGGTTACAACACTTTATTTCAATTAAGGAATATCTGTTGCTTATTTCCTTGGAATTATTTCTTTAGCCAAATAAATAGCGGGCGAATGGATGAAATGTAATTTACTTCACCATGTACCCTCACATAATGAAAGTTAGGGATGACAATAGGTCGGGTTAAATAGGTGACCTGCCCTTGTTAGGGTTGCATTTGATAGTGGTTTTGACATGTTCGGGTTGGCTAGGGAGATTTTCACCCAAATTGGGTTTGGAGCAGGTGGGCTTTAGTCATCCACCCCGCCTCATTGATGACCAACTTAAATATTCGTTAATGAAATATTATGTATACTATGGGTGCAACTAGGACAAGTCGGATGGGGTATTGGTTCAGCCTAAAATTTCTAGCAAGAAGACACAAATGTAATATGGAAGATTGGAATAAGGGCTTGCCATTGAAAACCGGTTGCATGCTATTGAGCAAGACAGTGACGGCCAGCAGAACTGAGAGGCTGGAAACTACTTTGGCCACAGCTACGCTGCTTGTGAATGCATAGGAAATGACATTGCCCAAAGATAAAAACACAATGAAGAACAAAAGTCCTATGGCTAATGAAGTGCTGAACACCACTTTAACTGAGAATTTTGCTGCTTTTGCATTTCCTCGCCCTAATTCATTCGAAACTCGCACACTGCAAAAGAAAATAAACTTCAGATGTAAGATGTAGAGGTGGCAATTTAAGAACCAAACCTACCAACATGACTTGAATTTGTCCTGATAATTCACGGTTGAGATTGAGCCTTCTCAATTAGGTAGGATAGGATTTGGGTTGAAATTCATTTACCCAATTACAAAAAGAGACGGTTCCAGTTAAGGCCATTCTTGCTACTCAACTTGCCAAACTTATTTGAGCATTATAATTAGGCAACCCAGTCCAAACCCAATGTGTTAATGGAGTGTTTAGGTTGACTATTATTAACTTTTGATTCGCATTTCAATGGTTTGAAGGGTGGGCTGAGCCAAAAAAACAACACAATCCATTTCCACCCCCACAGTATAATGTGCATTGCACGGATGCTCCGCCTTTCTTGCTTTCTGGTGTGGAACCACTGTCAAAAAGTGACCGCTCTTCTGCAATGCACAGAAAACCTCCTCAAGTGAAAGGATGAAAATGAGGAGGAAATGCTATTTCCAATTGTGCTTTTTAAACCAGAACCTTAATCAGCAGTGGAACTAGACTGGGCTGGGGTGGCCATGACCCACCTAGAAATTTGGAAAACACCACTAGTGTTATGATTTTTTCGACATTAATGCCCCCTAAGAAAATTTCAAAAACCCTCCATTCAAGTAGTTTTTTTTTTTTTTTAACAATAGCCTTTCGCCCCCCATGAATTTTTTTTCCCCATATAGTGGCAAATTTCCTAGTCCCCCGCACAACAACAACAACAACAACAACAACAACAACAACAACAACAAAAAGAAAGAAAGAAAAAAAAAACCTTAATTTCAAATAAGAAAAAAGGTGCATTTTCATGAAAAACTAAGCAAAAGTAATTAAGTTTCACCCTCTATTTTTCTTGCATGAGAAAGAGAGAGACAATGAAATTGGTAGAATAAAAAATGGAAAGTTGCATGACATGTACTTACATGAAAATTAAGAGATCTTTTTTCTGAAAATAATGTAAAATACAGAGGCCATGCGGCTTGTGCTTAGTACCTTGCTGCTGTTAAGAACCCAAGAGATATCATAAGCGTCCAGGCAGTTATATTGAGGCTGCAGTATCCAAATTGTCGCCAGAAACATAAGACTCCTATTGTTAACAGTATAAGTGGAAGAACGCTTATTTAATCAGTGGGCTCCATAGTTAGGGGGTCTAAGCCGTTCATGGAGTTCTTTTTGTGGCATGGCCTATAAGAACTATGATTTAGACCACGGAATCATAGGCCCCACTTGAGTACACTCGATCTTACTGATATATATGTAAATAAGGTACCAGATGGAAAAGCCAGCAATGGCGATCTTCGCGTTCTTCATGTATCCGGCAAACAAGAGAAGCACCGAATTGCTCCATAACTCTAAGCAGTTCAAGGACACAGAAGCACCATCAATATCAATGACTGTACAACAATTGATCACTCTCTTGAGAAATTTTTGTGTGCCAAACTTTTTGCAGCGTTTTGTTTTAACATTAATTTCATGATAGCAAGCAAAAATGAGATCTTCATTTCTACTGTAGGTGCAGTGAAACGTTTTCAAACAAGGAAATGAATCTTCGACCTTTGCGTTAGATGATAGAAAATGATTCATATCTCTTGGGTGAGAATTTACTTTCTACCATACTTGCTTGGTGAAATGAATCTTTTTTTTTTTCGTGCAAAGGGAACTTTTAGTATAAGGTTATATGGACATAACAAAATAGTTTTGCACCAGTTGGGTCACAATCAGCTTTCCGCAGCACAAGTTTTCAACTACTGCATTAGATAAAAGAAAATTGTTTTGCACCTCTTGGACGTTGGGTCACAATCAACTTAAAAGAGTGCATTTGTGCAATGAGGGAAATGTGTTGGCAATACGGACTTTGAATAGTCATCCAGAATCTCTAATTACCGACATGATCAAATGATAAACTTGAACTCCACGTCACCTCCACATCCCATCTCATCATCAAAGCTTGTAGCCGCCTGAACATATGAATCAAAGTGCACCACGTATCATTGCATCTCATACCATCATCACTTTTGTGTAGCCGACTTGATCAAATGGATGTGGGTGGACCGCGTCCCACCTTCATTACGTGTGAAACGACCTTTCATCATGAGGCATGCAAGATGGACACATCTCCATCTCGTCATCATATCAAAGTGGCCGGCATCATCACATGGTACCAAATGAACTGTGTTGCAGCTCACTGCAGGTCATGCTATTAGTCCATGATGCATGGCAACGTGGCCCACTCTACTTTCACAAGTTAATCACCCACTCAGCATTTGGACAACTATAAATATGTGTGTGGTCCTACAGCATGTATCAGTTGAATGAGTTGAATGAGTGCATGATCAGTGAAGTAAAAAAAGAAAAGAGAGGCTGTAGCTGAGTTGTGTGAGTGGATCCATATTTCGTTACTCGAGAGTTTTTTGTTTCAGATTATCCATCAGTAAAATAAAATTCTCATTTCATTGTCCCTCTTGTTTTGTTTGTGTTAAGTGTGTAAACCCATCTCAAGTTTCCTACAAAATGATGGTAGCGTATAGATTACTGTTATTATCAGCAAAATGAAAATTCACTGTGAGCAGAATACTATGGCGGCACAATCGTACCCAAAACACGTGTTGTCTGGGAAACCATTCTTGTAAAAGGAAAATTCACATGGACAATGCATACCAGATCATCACCCCAGAAGACACCGAGAGCTTCACAACCTCCCACAGCTCTGAGAAGGCTTTCATGGAGAATCCACTCCAGGTCTGTGGACACCATCCTCCAAAAACATACACAAATTGACCGATGACTGATAGCCAACCGCTCAGAATCATCGACCCCATTGCACCAGCGATCCCCCAGTTCAACTTATCAACAACGACCCAAGATAGGATCACATGGAGAATAAAGGAGCTAGCCGCCAACCATCCGATGATGGCGTTCTTGAGTTGGGCCTGCAAATACATCTGCAGTGTGAAGCTGAAGATGAAGTAGAAGAGGATTGGGATGAACCAGAGAGCGATCACCCCGGCTCTCTCCGCTAGCTCATCGTTCTGTCCAAGAAGCTTTAATAGGGGTGTTGCGAAGACGAAGAAAGGAACCAGGATAAGAGTGGTCACTATGAGAACGACCCATGATCGTTGCATGTAGATGCCCATCATGTGATATTGCTTAGCTCCAAATGCTTGGCCACAGAGAGTTTCCAGTGCACAGGACATACCCAACTGCAAGTATCATGAATACAGAGGAAGATGAACATGTAACCGTTATCGCTAATTTTCGTTTTGTTAGGTATTCAAGAATTTACATTATGTGTGGGCTTACATAGATCACATGGCTTTCGAAACACAAGTCTTGATTCATTAGCTTATTGATGACGATTATATTATTTTAACATAATGAGGATATGGTGCTCCTAGTACACCTCAGTGTGTGGAATGTGGATGGTTAAACTTCAGTGAGAGATTAAGAAGTGGATGTCCTTTTCTTTGAACCAAAAAAATCTGTTTAAGAAAGCAAAGGTCTGCAATGGGTCTTTGCCTTACCTATTTAATACTTCATGGTTGTTGTCCCGTGCACGGATGAAAATCAATTTTTAACTCTTATTTCTCCTCTACTTAATTTTTTTCTCAGTCATTCAATTAAGTCACTAATCCAATGTCTGAAATGCTTGCTCCCTTTTAAAAACTGGAGAAAAGAGAAGACAGGTATGCCGATTTGGATTGTGCCAGAGCAACAGAAATCAAAGTGGGCTTTGTTGGACTTAAAGTGGTGCCCAGCATCATTAGACATGTGGTCATGACCACTCACGTCCAACAGGCTTTTCTTATCTTTGTACTCTAGCATCAGAACGTCGAACTGCCAAAGAAAGGAAGAAAGAAATCATTTGGAAAAGAAGCAATGTTTCAAGCTTGTATTCTGTTGGAAGGATTTTCTAGAAAGTGAAGGCGGTTAACTTTGGAAGCTTGTAATCTCTATTTCTATAGCAGGGATGGGAGCTTTTATAAGTGCTTTTTTTGTAATTTGTATAAAAACAAATCGATACCTCACGTTAGTCTCTATAGTCCCTACACTTTACAGCAAGGTATCTCATCAATAGAGTTCCAGGAGACCAAAAGATGGTTGAAGCTTTCATGGAAAGTATGCAGGGATGTAAATGGCCACGATAAGCGAAGAAAACAAAGAAGGCATGATCTTGCAATAGAAGAAACTTGAATATTCCTTGCAGTTGAGACTGCAGAGTGCAGAGTATGTTTCTATTTGTCAAGCTCACGGAGTAATATAAACAGATAACAGGTGGAGTCATGGGATGAGCAATACCAGTATTCCATTAGCAAATCTCAGAAAAATGGTCTGAACAAGTGCAAAAGCTGAGAGGTTTACTTCACTAATGTGTCCCATAAACGACTGCGTCACAATCAAGAGCCCAAAGGCGCAGATTCTGGTGATAATAGCAGGAAACGCAATTCTCCACAGGATCTTTAACTCTGCGAGGATCCTTCTCTTCAGATCTTCTTCTTGATTCTCTGATCCAAGAAGCCTATCCTGCAAACAACTCTCCTCCATGCCTTCTACTATCTCTCTCCTCCTACTCTCATCCTATTTACATATATAGACATAACATGAGAAAGAGAAAATTCCCACTCTTTTTGTTCTATATTTTATCATAACATGTAAGAGAAAATTCCCACTCTTTTGTTCTGTATTTTATCTTGATTGAAACCCCAAGTCCAATATGACCCAAGTATTATAATGGTGGGGCCGTTGAACCATGGTTTCTTCATTTGCTTACCTAGTTGATGTTTCCATGTTGATGTTTTTAGAATTGCAGATTTCAGGAAGAAAGATCATGATGAATAGTGAAAAGTACGTCATGAAAAGTAGGGGGGAGATGGAAAGTTGAAAAAGAAACGTCCCACGTCCAGCCCAATTCAGCGGAAAAAATTAATATTTTAAATACTTGCCTACCATGAGTACTTTCTACCCAACAGAGAAAGTAATTGTTTAATAATTATCTTTCTACTTATAGTAATAAGGAAATTAGCATCTGTCCAATTCATCCAATATAAAAATGATAATAATTGCTAAATGTCTGTCGTTGCACTTATTTAATAGAAAGAGAAAAGGTAGTATTGAAATTTGCATGTCTCCCTTCCCTTATCTCTGTTGACTCTAGATTCTCAGCTTTAATTACTCTAATGAAATCTTGCAATCAAAGAGTGGGATTTTCTCTTTATGATAAAAAAAACAAAAGAGTTGGAATCTTGTCTTTCTCATGTTATATATATGTTATGATAAAAAAAAAAAAAACAAAAAGTAAGCCTACCATAGGGCCTACTTTTCAATCTAAACCATTTAAGACGATCTCCCTCTAAGTATATGAGATATCCTTTAGATTTGTGTTAATCAGATGGTTTTGAAATATTTATTTGTATAATATTATTGATGAAATATCATTATTTATATATTTCTTAAAGCATCTAATTCTCTAATATAGCTATATATATGTATGTATTGAATAGCCTTTCGAATTAGTACTTCGGACTCATCGCACTCAAATTGTGGATCTAGTAAATTGAAAAATGAATTAAGTAACTTTATCCCTTCAAAATTTTGAATTGAAGTAAATATCAAACTACAAATTACGAACTCAAATTCGAATAAACTGAATTGCGAATTAAGTAACATGGTTGGGACCATGAGTTTGAACTTAATTTGACTGCAACAAAGAATAGATAGGATAAAAGATGGAGAACAGAAACTTGGGAGGGGATTGGTGGTATGTAAGTAGAGGAAGTTTAAGTGCTCAGGATAGTTTACCAAGAAAAAGGAGTGCACATTCTTGGTGGGTGAATGATAATTGATAAAAGCTTTTTTCGCAGGCAGACAGGAAGTGGCCCCTGGAAATCGAATTGTGAATGATGAAGGTGATATGACTTATTCAGCGGTGTCAGGAATTGGATAGGTGGTACCTGCTTGTGTCACTACAAGAGAGTGATTGTTGAGCGATTGAATGTTAGCTATTTTGACTTTGAATTGTAGTTGTGAAAATTCGGGAGAAAGGTCGCAGGCTCATGACAAAGCCAACACGAAGTTTAGCCTAGCCACGACTAGCATGGGAAGGCCATAGGTAAATCCCTCTTTTTATTTATTGTACTTTTGTTTTTTCCTTTTTTTTCCTTAAGGTAGGTTTACACACCCCAATATATACGCTCACAAAAGTCCTTCAATTGAAATCTATTCCTGGATGTTTATACGAAAGAGGTGCTGCACCAATTAAGCTATAAGGTTCCTAAGCCACTCATTGGATGTAAATCTTCTCCTTAGGCTATTGCGTGCTTCTTATGTAATTGGTTTTCATAACTCTACAATGAGCGCCACATAATGAAAATTTAAATTTTAGATCATCTAAAATAAATATTATTTTTTCAAGCAATATATCCTATAATTTTAGTAAAAATGAAACTCACATTGACCACGCAATGAGATTCATCTTAAATGGTACTTAATATCTATGCGTGGGCGTCAAGAAGAAGTTCTCATCCTGTGTATTTTACACGGTGCCCTAGCCTAGCTGTCATAAAGGGACTCTGGACTCAATAATTAGACACTTTATTAGGTTTAATAACATTCCATGGTTCTGTTTACCCACGTAAAAAACATTCGGTTGTAACGTAAGTGTCAGCGTGTCCTCTTAGGGATTAACCTCTGAGGAGCCTTCCGAAAGAATTGAGAGAGCCCGCAAACGAGTGCTTCCTGAGGGTGACGTGGCGGGTCCTGAGTGGCTCACCCAGGGTCACCCACTGAAAGTCACTCAGAGGCACGCCATCAGAGAATATTGATGGAAAAGACTTGACCCCGAAATTGGTACGGACCCTGCAAAAGTCTTGCAAACATAAATACATAGCCTCTCTTGTAGGACATAGGCAGAATGTCACCCTTTTGCAAAGATGGGCCCATTGCATGGGTGGGCGATCCTTACAAATTTTTATGAGTTTAACCTTCCTCTTTTTGTTTCTCACAAACTGTGAAAGTAAATATACCAAAGTAATCTCAGTGCCAGAAGATTTACTTTGTTATATTTATGTAGTCAGAACAAGTATATAAGTACTTTGTCTCCTTTGATGAATTATCATTTTTAGCAAAAAAAAAAAAAAAGAACCAAGTGCATAAGTAAAGGTTTAGAAAAGAAAATACTTTCACTTTATCAGCCTCTTAGAAAGGTTGCCGCATAGAACACACCTGCAGTAAAATTCGTTGACTTCACATTTCAGCTCAAATCATGTTATATCATGAAAATAAAAGCATTTTTATGTTTTTATGTTAGCGAAAATATATATTTTTTATTTACTGAATGATTAGCATTTTTATTGATTTGATATTAGTTTACTGTTTTAAGTTAACATTTTGTTTTATTCAAGAAAATGGACATTGAGCCCTCCTCTGTAGCAATTGCTATGCATGGCCGTCGGGAGATGATTGAATAACCACTGTGGACGCTTTTTATACAAAAAAATAGAAGTGCAAAAGCAATCCAATATCCATTTCAAACACACGTCCTTAGTGACGTCATTACCTCGCTCTACTGAGCCGGGATTCCAGGAGGCTTTTTGTCCATGTTGGTGATTGAGCTAATGATGTAGGTCACATCACCTGCTTTTGAATTTCCAATCCTTCAAGTAAGGATCAAGAGTAGACCACTTCCGATCCATCGTTACCGAGGGCAGGCTGCACGCATCCATGACATGGCCGGATCATATTGGTGTGGCGGATGATAAGTAGTTCACCTACAGTTATCATAGGACAAATACTCATAAAATCTTAATCCATTGCTTTTAACGAGACACCAATGTCCACATGAATGGCATGCTTTTCTTTGGTGATGTGGCAAACTATGAATTGGGTCACTCATCGTGCAAAAAGGCCTTAGTCGATCCAAACTCATCTCTATAAGTGTTATCGTTAGAATTTTGTTATTGTCTAATTCATGAGTTGGACAAAACTTTAAGTCTATTGAATATTAATTTTTTATTTCTTTTATAATGGACTGTTGTATATGTCACCGGAAAAGCCAAAATGAAGATTGCGAAGAAATTGAAGAAAAAAAGCAAATTGAAGTATTCTTCTCAAGATAGTATAAATTAAAATGGTCATATGTCACAAACCGAGCAGCATATCGAGACAAGCTACCAACCATTAGAAGATTTTTTTGAGTAGATATCTATAGGATCTAAAATTGCATCAATCGAAACTAAAATGATATAATAATGGACCCAAGAAGTTTGCAAAAAACCCTCAGGTTGCCTCATCAATTTCCAATCAATGCACAATCGATCGGACTAATAGGATTAAAAAAAAATAAAACTATCTAATGGAATTGAAATCCACTTAATCAAATATTTTGCCCAATCGATTGAATGGCGAAGAAAACCCCACTAACCTTACACGGGTTAGTTTCTTTGCCAAAACAGCCTCTTTTGGTTCTACATGAACTATAACTTTAGGGCACAAATATGGTTGTTAAGTAGATTGTTTACTGCAACTGTAATGCTTAAAGATTTTGATTACAATGGTTAGCAACTCTTAATATAGTATCAAAGTACTATAGGTCTTGGGTTTGAATCCAGATTATCGCGTCCTTAGTATTATGTTGCGAACGTGGGTGCACAGAGCAGAAGGCCCCATGCCGCTCTATGAAGGGTGTGTGCTTCGAGCACGGCCATTAGAGGGTGTTAAGTATATTGTTTGCCGCAACTCTAGCGCCTAAGCATTTTGGTTGCAATGGTTAAAAACTTTTGACAATGGGATTATAAACAAAGGTTCTCCCTCAACCCTAATGCATCCAATCTTTATATACTGAATTAAGAATACCTAATGAAGATACTTTTTTTTTCTCTATAACAACAGTTGGAGGGATTGTGTTGAAGCTTTGAATTCTGAAAAATATTGTTTCTACTTCTCTATAGAAAATTGTCTTATCGCATAGAAGATTGGTTGGGTCAAACATGGCGAGTGGTGGATAGTGGCGATTGTATATTTCCAGCAAGTGATACTTCTGTCTTTTTCCCTTCACTGCCAGCATGTGTGGAAAAATATTTGGGGACAACATCATTGAAGGATCTGTTGTTTATCCATTTCTGTATCAACATCTTTCTACTTATACCTCTTGATTTTTTATCTTACTGGAAATTCTGTAAATTCAAGGTTAATCTGCACGAACGTTATGCTGACATATTTGTATCTTGCGGACTGCTTGTCCGTTGGATGGGTTCGTGGGTTCGGCCAATATCTTCTTCATGACTTGTAGATAGAATTTATCCTATCAACTTTGTGCTTGATTAAGCCGCTTGGGAGTGGTCATTTATTTTATGCTAGTTACCGTCATCAATGGTCCCAAAATGAAATGTATTGAATGTAACCAATGTGCAAAAAAAAAAAAGAAAGAAAAAAGGCCATTTTATTTTATTTAAGCTTTTTGGCAGTTGTTTAATGTTTGATTGCCATGTTAAATTTAGAGCTCTATTTCTTCATTGTCATGGTCTTGGAAGTACTTATAAAACCGAAATTATGCTGTTGATATGGGGAAAATAGGAGTGACGAAAGCATTTACACCCAAAAAACTGAGAGAGCTACACATGGTAATATCTTCTTTCTCTCTTTATCAAAATATCTTAATTTTTATTTGCTTTTTGAAATATCTCTGTCTCTCTAAATGATTTTTCCCTTAAAATCTATTGTATGCCCTCTTCTCCTTTTATGCCCTCCCACCACAGGCCTCTTGAAGTCGAAAATGAATATGGATCCATTTGATAAGTTTCAACCAGATCTAGATTTATCCATTATACAACAAATCTTGGATGTGGATACAAGATGGTACCATCTCACACCTAAGTTGTTTGTAGCCCTATTGATGGCATAGATGAAACACTTCAGTCATATTTGGTAATTGGTAAGGGGTTACAGATTTGAGTGCACGTGAGGAATCCACAAATTTGAGGATTTTATATTTTCTCCCTTTCAACTGAGAATTTTCTGCGCCTGTATGTGCAAGGGTAAGGGAGGGGGATCTCAGAATCATTACATACGAGGATCTTAGATCACCTAAATCCTCAGAATTCTTTGTCTCATGGGATTCTAATCCAATTTTATCGCATAGTTTTAAAAAGCCTCATATGAGTTTAGGACCAAGTCACACACTTATATACCAAGGTTTGGGACTGGATGTTTTCGATTTGGGACGTGCGTGCCACTGCATATCCTGTCCTAAGTTTTTCTACCTCAGTCATTACAATACACAGTATTTGAACAATTCATCTTGGTTCAAACTTGAAGATCGAAATTATTAGCCGACCGCAAATTGTGAGACATAGCTAGACCTAGTTCAATTGTTAATAGTGAAAACTTTTATAAGCTACATCTCTGCTAATTCTTTAATAGATTTCGTTGTGAAATACCAATGGCAATTTATAAAATTACAACCAAAGATATGAAAATCTAATCATATCTATAAAACAGGAAGCCTAATCTAACCATATAATCAAAAATGATTCTAGCTAAATAACCCAACCTCATCCTTACCAAATTAAATATTCTCTAATGCTCTTCTGCAATCACATGGTCCTTTCAAAAAAAGGATCTTGCAATTAGTTACAATAAAAAGAACCTGTTGAACTTGATTCTTGTCTTGCTAAAATGTCCATCGTGCTTTGTTGGAGATCACCATCTCTCTGTAAAATCTATCACAATTGCATCCCTCTCTTTTTGAGTCTGTCGGAGTCGACGGTCCACTAGATCAAATTTGTCATGATCCTCTCATATGCATTTGGACGATGAGGTTTGACAAAAAAAAATATATTTATATATATATATGAGATTGAGGAGAAGATCGATGAAAAGAAGATGATAAGTTTTTAGAATGCCTATCGAACATTTTATTTTGAAACAACTATTTTTTTATTTTTATTTTTATTTTTTTGGCTTTTTTTTTTTTTGGGGTGGGGGGGGGGGGGGTGATTTGCAGTGCAAATACAACAGCGGGACCATAACTGGTTGATTGTAAAATCAATGCTGGCCCTATCTCTGATACCATGAAAGCTTTTATAGACTACATCTTTGCAAATTCTTTGATATATTATATTGTGAAAAGCCAATGGCTATTTATATTGCAACCAAAGATATGAAAATCGAATCATATCTATATAACAGGAAGCCTAATCAAACAATAGAATCAAATATGATTCTAGCTTAATAATCCAAATATATTATAATCCAATATCATCCTTACCAAATCCTATATTCTCAAATAAATAGTACATGAGGGCTGAAAAGGTGGTTCCACATCTTAACTTTGGTGTCTGGACTTGCAATGGAGTAATCAAGAACCCATTGACATCGCCAGTAGTAAGGCCAAAATAGAAATTGCTACTCAGATCACATTTTCACATGCCCAACTGAAATCCTAATTTGTCAACTCAACCATGCTTGAGTGGTATTGGCACCTTGTCATCACTCACATGCTGCTTAGCAATCCATCCCTCAGTAAGTGATGGATCCCTCTTCAAGTTCAAAGTATCACTAATCAAAACAGCAGCCGAAAAAATAAAACAAACCCTATAATCTGTATCTTTTAAGATTATTTGTCACATTTTGTGTGTATCAGTGGTTACAAGAAGATGTTATTTTTGACCCATGTGTAGATTAATGCACAATTTTCAACGCTTTAGACTAATTCTTTACTTTCTAAGAAAAAAAAAGTACTAAATCTTTTTTTTTCTAAACATAATTAACTATAAATTTTGAATAATTTAAGGAAAAATGCCCTTTTCTTATCTAGTCCACTTGCATGCATAATATTCAAGTGATAAGGCAATATGGATAGGTTAGCTATTGAATTAGAGCTTTTCCCCATATTAACTCTATTAAATGATTTTAGCCCAAGGGATAGCTCAGCTGGCCTAAGGCCACAATTTGCTCCCGTACCTTTTGGGTTCGAACTACTCTACGACACTGGAGTCGTAAGGTATTTACTAGGAGTTTCCCTCAGCGCAAATGGATTAGTCCGGAACACCCTCCATTATCAAAGAAAAAAAATCTTAACCCTTATTTTTGGTTCCCAAACTTTTAGTGCCTAGATGTTATGCTAATTCAATGAGGGCAAAGTGTTTATGAAGAACTGAGATTGATCATAGGTTGACCCTAAATGTGTAAAAGAAAAATAGGGCATCCGCAAAACAGACATTTAGAAAATTTCCCATATCTATTGTCATTATTTGCCATATCAATCATGACTAACCCCACTTACAAATATTACCAATGTGTGGCTTCACCTTTGCAATAAATGGGTCAGATTTGGGCTTGACCCATAAATACCCATTCCAGCCTGTTTTCCAGCCCGCATGTGTGTTCATGATCCTTTTTCTTGCCTATTTATTTGCACTAACTGTTATAAGAGATATTATTATGAGTGGATGCCCACATTGGGGCCCACATTAAATAAGGAAAGCAATTAAGGCTAGAGTCCTTCCTTCTTAAATTGCTTGGAAAGGAAGCAATCTTATTCTATAAATAAGATCTTCCTCCCCCCCCCCCCCCCTTTTGTGATGTACACCTCTCTTATTCAATAAGAAAAGCTCTCTCTCTTTCTCCCTCTACTTCTCTCTTTTTTATCACATTATTAGCACGAGCCACCCCTCACCGTTTCTCCCTTGGTCCTCGTGCCCTGCCCTTTTCTCCTTCGGTCCTCATGCAAGAAGAAGGCAACATAAAAAGAAAAAAATAAAAAACAAACAATAAGCCAATGTACACTTCCCACCCTTGTACACCTTGGTTATTTACATAACTCCAGACCAACTTGATCTATGATCCTTTTTCTTACCTATTTATTTGCACTAGCTATTTTTTAAGGAAAAGGTTGAAAACTAAAAACATTTTTCCTACAAGCGTATCACTAGTGTTTGGTGTGGCAAAACATTCTATAAGGCAAAAATTTTTAATTTCTCACCTCATGTAAGATGGCTAAAAATGGCTCTCTCCACATTGGGTATGGATCTGCTTTTTAAAAAGTTGCGAAAATTCTTTCAACTAAGAAAATGAAAACCGCAAAACAAGATATATATACAAAACTGGAAAAGAATTCATTCCCATTCATAAGCCACTTTTATTTTTTCAGAAAACTCTCCTGCAGGCTGCAGATTCATACCCAAGGGCACAATGTTTGCATTAGATTAAGAAAGATTGCATAGTGAAATGAATCATATACAAGGATTATTAAAAAGATTAGATGTGAATGATATTAGGTGAATGGTGAAGGACACAAGGAAGGGATGTATACGAACCTAAATATTCCTTTGATTTGAATTACTATGGCAATAGTTGGTATTCACTTCCCATCTTACCTTGATTCAATTTTCATTAGAGGGAGATTAGTTTGCCTCTCATTTTTGTATATCATTCTTTGCTTGTCAGTTTTAACAACCTATAGCATAAATTCCTAAGTACTATGCACAAAAAAAGGCCCAAGAGGGAGGTCATGAGATAAATCAAGTAAGATAAGAGGCATAGAAGAAATGTTTAAAAAAAAGAAAGATTTTAAGAGGCGTAGAAGAATAAAAAGAAATGTCAGGATGGCTCCGCCACTGATTAATGGGTACACATGGTCGACAAGAACATTATCATCACCACTTGATTACTGTGACCCAAAGAAAATACTTCAAAACCATTAAGTTGAAAGTCATTTTGGCAAGTTCAGGGCCCAATTTTCTTTTATCCTCATACTTGACCACTGATCAACGACGACAAACTTTCTGAAAGATAGAGATTGAACAATGAATGAGTTGGAAATCTGATTTGATCTGGTGTGGACCGTGTTTCGTTGCAAATGGAAGATGAGTTGGAAATCTTTTTTTTTATTAATCTTTTTTTTCTGATGATAAAGGCGTTTGGATGTATTTTCAAATGATTGTTCATGGGGGCAACACAAGAAAAGAAACAGTGGCAAACGATTGACCAACATTTTTTTGTTGTTGGTGCTTGTTTAGCATAATCTAAGAGTTTGAGGCCTTATATACTTTAAACTAGCATAAATCAGATGAGTAAAACCAAAAACCTCTGGTTCTCAACCAGATGTATTTGGACCACCCATCGTGCTTATTCGGCTATAGTGATTGCAAGGTCAGATCGAATCGATGTTCAGATTCTAGACTGAATTTCTGCCAGGATCCTTCTAACCCAGAAAGAGATAAGATAGCCTGAGCTGGCTCTATAAAGGACCAGGCCTTCCAAAGGCCTTAAATAAATTGGTCCCATGTATGTTTTGTGCAAATAAAAATGGAGGGATCTCCCGATATCTCACCAAATCAAATATTTGCACTCTTTGATAGATAAAAAAGATATCCCTAAACCCAATCAGCACGGTCCAGAGCATCCACTCTGGGTCCTTTGTGTCCTATGCATATGCAATTTAGTGGTGGACTGGAGCCCACTTCCAAGTGAGCATTCCTCCATAACCATTTATTTCAAACCACTTCTAAAAGCATTATAATCTTGTAATGATGGAGCGGTTTTAAAATGGGTCAGATCACTTTTATATGTCACGATATTCAATGTGGGCTCAGCCCCTTCTTGATTAGTTTGCTAATATCATCCTAATCCTTAGATTCTCAGGTCAAGTTGGCAGATTGTAGTACAATCAAGATTGGGGATGAATAAGGCTAAGGTGGGGACTGTTGACTGTTGAGTAGTATGGATGTGAACAACTTGAAACTCGTACAACCATTTATTAATTGGGTTGTAAATTTTAACCAATATTGAGAATTACCAGGTTAGGTTTGGAATTAATGGTAACCTGCAAGCAGGAACGCTGGACATGTGCTGATGGGACCAAAAGCCTGTTTGGGGATTAACAGCCGTCGATTCAGGCTGTATATATGCCTCCATTTAAGCAGAAGTAATGGCAACATCCTGCAGCTGCCCATGGAAAAAGGGCCCCACTAACTGGACCTCTTGGTTTGCAACAAATTCCGGGACCATTTGTGTGGTTCAGTTTGCTTGAGTAGAGGGGTGAATTAAAATAAAGAGTTAAATGGAAATATAAGGTTGTCCTTACGAATAAGGGAACTGCACCATAGTAGCACCAATCAAGGATCGATCCTTTGTTGGCACAGTTTCCTTCCAAAGTTATGTCCACGAGGCCACTCAACAAAAGTAATAACAATAGTAAATAATAATAATAATAATAACAAAATAGAGAGTTAAATTAAGAAAAAAAATGGGAGTCAGAGAGTTAAAAACAGTGAGTTGTAGCTTTTATTCCAAAGGATTTTTCTTTATATGGTCACCATTGGCTGTTGATTCCGTGCCTGGTGAGCAAAGTGGAGATATTTCCCGAGAAGTTTTTCGTATTGTTCAAGTTTTGTAATTTTGCAGAATTTTATTCAATATTGCAAGATTTTATTGGGTTATTGGAAGCAGGCATTGAAATACAAAGAAATATGTGCAGTTTTATGCAATATCCTGTATTTCAATAAAAGTTTTGTGATTTTGTAAAAATAGAGTTGTACGAAAAACTACTGAGCAAGTATCTCTATTTTGGTCACAAGGCATTGAAATTGAAGGCTAATGGTGACAGTACACGAAAAGCCCCTTTGTTCAATTAGTGCCTTTAAAGAGTTTTTTTTTTCATTGAGTACCTTCTACCCTCAATCATCTTCCTCTTTTTTTCCCTTTTTTTTTATTTAACGATTAATTTTACTCCACTTCTCCCCTCAAGCAAACAAACAAATTTGAAGTGAATTTCTTCAGTGGTACCAATGGTTTGGTTACCATATGGTTTGTGCCAAAATATACTTAATTATGAATTAATATTATCATGAAATTGAGCAAATAATTTATGTTAGAAGGAGGGTATTGACCGTATAAGTACCTTAGACCTGATATTTGGCCAGAACAGTTGAAGTATAAATATATTCGGCAGAACTATTCACACAATAATAATGCGATATCACAACGGCACTAGGATATTGCATAGGGTGGTATTCGCATGCCAATACAATATGTTGTATGCTATATCATGTGTATGATATTACACGACTCTAGTATATCTTAGAAATATCACTGTGAAAATACTTAAATTTTGATCTACCAAGGCGAGTGTTAAGCTTACGAGTGCAATATCAATGATGAAAAATAAAACCTCCAATAAGTCTGATGCAAGCGTCTAAACCAGCTCTCTTGAAAGCTTTTTTGCTTTTTGGTAAATGCGCTCTTCAAAAAGTTGAGCCGAGTTTGAAGGTGGTCATATTGTGGTAGTCAGGTCAGCTTCCTTTATCATGCCCCAAATTCCGAAATCCTTAGGACCCTCATAGTTCGTGGCACAACGGTTCGACATTTCATAATATAAATCATTTATTTAATTGAATCATTACTTGAGAGGATTCAGAGTCAACTAGATTAGTTTAACACATCAATATTAAATCATTAATAGAAGATAAACAGAAATATCTAATACCAATGCTCTCAATGTAATAGAAAAAATATCCAAAGAAATATGACATAGTCCAACTACATAATAAAACCAAATAAACACTAAAAAAATTAAGTAGTGACTCGGTTCTCAAGATTCGTGCATTTCCCGCAAATAAGCTAAGGTTCTTCATTATTGATGGGATCAATCTCAATGTCTGAAAAAAAAAAAAAAACAAACACATATGGGCATAAAACTCCACAAGTAAACAAACTGTAGAACTATAGCAAACAATTGTTCAATCAAATGATAGCAATCTGAATACGATGAATAAATAATGATTAATTTAAGGATAATCCAGTAAAAATGAGGTGTTAAGAAATATTAACAAGATAATGGTAACATGAATAATTTCACAATAATTTATGTATATTGGCAATAAAATAAAGATCACATGATCTATTTTAAGAAAAAGGCATCTCCTCAGCCACAATACACATATAAGGGCCTGAAGCTATAATCACATATATAAGGGCCCGAAGTCATAAGGGACTAGCTGCATTCTAGTTATCACGCACAAAGGGGTTCCCAGACCTCAATGTCATACCCATAAAGAGGGCTAGAGTCCACATGTGAGAATCCCCACGTTGCATTGCCCATGCATTAGATAATGCCTCAGAAGTCAAGGATTACTTTCAAGGGTGGACCATAAGACTCAAAATTAAATTTTCTTAGTAAAATATGATGTGGAACATTTTTGTAGCATAATTAGAATTATGTCATAATTTTGGAGTCCAACCATGATATCAATATTTCTTGCAAGGGATTATATAAGAATTTTTATATTTCATTGTAGCATCAAATGACCATGGAATAAGTTCAATATTTACAATTTTAATCATTGATGAGTTCGCAAATTAATTCATAAAGGTAAAATCATATCAATAAAATCAATGGCCCTAGATAAACTAAAATGCCAGGACTGAGCCCCGCATGAAACCAAGGATCACATAACAATTTAATACTTTAGAAGGCAAATTAGAAAACTCTAATACTAGAGAACCATAGTAAGGTTACTTGCTTGGATTCACGGTGATCACTTAATCAAATTTGCCTTGACCTGGATGTTCTGGAAGCTTGGTTTGGTTCCCTAGTCATGATAGGTCACTAATAATTAGGATCCAGATTTGTGTGCAATTATTTGGTTTGGTTTGGATAAAGGTTGAGTTTGATGGGTTGAGACATGTTGTTTAAGCCCAAATTATTAAATAGTGCAAGTGGGCCCTGCGTAGTGTAACCAGTAAGTTGCATCAAACCAGAGGTTTATTTTATTTTATTTTTTTTTAAGCTTAAATGAGACCTGGCTTAATATGCTTTTGAATGGACCCATATTACTAGATTGTACCAACGGCCAAAATTGACTTAATTCAATCATGAATATTAGGTGGGCCTGTGGTGGTAAAATAAATGAGTTTGCTCGACTTCAAGTATTTAATACTTGTGTTCAGTGGAATATTTGCAGTACATGGGTTGGAGCCAGTAAAGATTAATTACTTCTTGGAGTTAAAGACATGAGGAGTACAACAGAGAGGTGGATATAGGAGGAAGGACTAGGCTGTTTGGTTAGGGGAATAAGATATTAGTAAATGGGCACAGCTACTAATTCACTTGAGAGTTGGAGATATGCCAAATTCAGAAGTGGGTTCTTGGACAGAGAAGAGAACAACATAAAAACAGAAAATACAAGAAAATATAGTGAAGCAAAGTCATAAACATGGCTAGTTGTGAAAATGGGTTCGGGTAGATGGTAATGTGTGGTTCTTCAAGGGGAGGTTTGGAAGTTGCTGTGTTCTGATTATTGCACCATATTTGAAATTCTGTTAGTGAATAAAATGGGTTCAGCTCTATGCATGGAGTTTGTTTGGAGGTATGGGTTACTTAGTAAAAAAAGATAGTTGGTTGCATGGCATGAGGAGTCATACTTTCTGCCAATGGAATCAAACTAGTTGGTACTTAATAACCTGTCCATTTCTTGTGGGGCTATGTGCACATGACAATTGAACATGAGCATGTTCCTCCTGAGCCCAAAGCCATCATCCTACCAAGGTCAAATAATAACATTGCTTTTCTTCTCATCCACGTTAATCACAACAATAACATTATAACAGGTTACAGAATCTTAAGCGGCGACATTCAACTCTCTTTATCCATATCACAATTCGAAATTCTCTTTGTGACATCAAAGTTGATGGTGAGGATAAAGTATGATAAGGCAACACATAAGCTCGAGTGTTAAACATATGGGGAGAGAAGCCAACATGGATGCCTATACAGTTATGAGGAGGGAGAAAAAAGGAAGAAACCAAGCAACAAAAGGAAGGAGATGAAAATGGGCCCTTACCTCAATCACTTGATCTAAGTTGAGACAAGGTTTTGTAGCTGATCTGATGATGGGAACTTGATATAGGTAAGTTGGTTTGTACAAACAATGGTGGGGATGAGAATGGTATGGGGCGATGATGAGGGTAGCTTAGTTGTTATGCTGGAGTCATGCACACCCACAACAGATCTCAATGACAAAAAATAATAGCAGCAGAGAAGCAAAAGAAAAGTTTTCCCTAACTAATAAACAAAAGAAAGTAACATGGAAAGAAAGATGGAGAAGTACCTGAAAGAGAACTTGGTAGAAGGTGAAAATTGTATGAGGAGGGAGGGAGAGTGAAGAGCGTTGTGGGGAAAGAAGTTGAGCAAATAGTGCCGCCCCGAGGGGGTATTTTAGTGGGAGAGGAAAATATGGATATTGTGGGTTTCTTAATGAGAAAAGATCATAGAGGAAGAGGGAGAGTTGTAACATAATATTGAACATACACAAAGTGGGCATGCAGAAAAAGATCTTTAAGGAGGAAGAGAGAGAAAGCACAAAGGGGCAACATGAGTTCCTCCTACCAAATTAAGAAATTAAAAATTGAATTGGGTCTCATCTCCTTATCAAACCAAGTATCTTGAGATTTAGATTTAAATCTCCATCATTCAACGTTGGGTCCCACCCAAAATATGATGATATCACAAAAATGACTAATTTAATTCAATGAATGGGTGGGGTTCAAGCATGCTCCAATTTTAAGATCAAAATTAAATAATAAAAATAAATATAAAAATAATAATATATATATATAAATAAAAATCTTGGGATCGGATCCTTACAGCCTTATTGTCCTGAAAGAACTTTTCTTGCGATCAAGGACTCAATACATGAGCATTATTAGACCCTTACCCCACTGATGTGGGTCCTACTCATTTCACCAAATGATCTGGTTGACTTACGAGGTTGTACGAACCTAATGAACTACCTTTAGATACCCTTTCTCTAATATAGATATATATATATATGGAAAAAATTTTATGGGAATTAGTTCTCACCACTATTTTGTGAAAAGTCTAGGTGAGGCCCATTTATCACTCAATTCAAATCTTGTAATACACATGGACCTCCTTGATAGTTACACGGCCCAAGTTTCAGTCAAATTTGAATTTGTTAAACCGTTGAATCGACTGTGAACCAATCTAAAATGATTGGGTTTGTGGGCCACGGATGAAGGGGTTAGGAACATGTGATTGATGCTAAACTTGATATTTAAGGTGGTCTCACATAGATCTTTCCATCCCCCTTGGTCCCATCCCCAAATGGGACTCAAAGTAGACCCCATAAAAAGTTCTCATGGTAGGTGTATGAAAATACTTCTCATAGAATCAAAGCCTATATATTTAGGAGAATACCACTATACATCTATCCCTCACACTATGGTGAGAGATACTTCCATATTTAAACATTTTAATGTGCAAAAGACAAAAGTCTTTATGAAAAAGTGGAATGCTTTTTTACGTTTGCACATTGATATGTCCAAATATGGAGGAACACATATATATAGAAAGAGAGAGGCATGCTAGAAACTTCCCGGGCATTTTCTTAAGAAAAACACCCTTTTTTTTTATTGGTTGATATGTTCCTCTTGCGTTATTATTTAGGATGTCAAAGTATTTAAACATCCTTAATTTTTCTCTTTGAAAATGAGTTGGCATATAAAGTTAAGGTGTCATTATCTCATTTGACAAATCAAGAGCGGCGAAAACTCCTATAGTTGGGGCCCATCTACTAGCTAATCCAAATCTTGTAATACACATGGACCCCCCTAATAGTCACACACCCCAAGTTTCAATAAAATTCAAGTTTAGTAGATCGTTGAATCAACGGTGCACCATTCCGAATTAACTGGATTTGTGGACTATGGATAAAAGTTTTAGGGACATGTGATTAGTCTTAAACTTAATATATGGGGTGATCCCACATAGATCGCTTTAATCTTATGAGAATTATTCTCATACACCTACTATGAGAACATTGGGGCCACTTGTAGGTCTCATTTGGGAATGGAACCAGGGAGATGGAAAAATCTATGCGGAATCATCCCAAATATCAAGTTTAGCACTAAACACATGTCCCTAATACTTTCATCCATAGCCCACAAATCCAGTCCATTTGGATTGGTGACTAATTAATTCAACAATCCAGCAAATTCGAATTTAATTGAAACTTGGGCATGTGACTATTAGGAGGATCCCTATGAATTGCAAGATTTGGATCGGATGATGAATGAACCTCACCTAAACTTCTTTAAAAAAAGGTGAAAATTAGTTCTCATAGGATTATTTCTCTCTATATATATAGGACAATATTTATGTGCATATGTACCTCATCAACTTTTTCATGAGAACTCTAGGTGGGGCTCATCTATCACCCAATTCAAACCTTGCAATACACAAGAAACCCCCTAATAGTCACACGCCCCAAGTGTCGGTCAGATCCAAATTTACTAGACCGTTGGATAAATTGTGCACCAATCCAAATGAAATAGTTTTGTAGGCTATAGATGAAGAAGTTAGAGACATGTGATTAAGGTTAAACTTGATATTTAGGATAATCCCCTATGGATCTTTCCATCCCCCCCCCCCAACCCAAACCACCACGACGTAATTTCATCTCTTAGTGTGGTCCATACATTACAACAAAATGCATTTTTTCCTATACACAGAATTCGAAGGGCAAAGGACTACCTGCATGGGTAAATAGTTTTGCCCATGCACAGACCTACGTAGGCAAATTCATCGGCAAAGGTACGTCAGAAAACCTCTTTGCCGACATAAATCTAATTGTAGGCAAAAGTTAGATTATTCCCTACGCGATAATTCATCGGCAAAAAGTATCGGTAATTTCATTGATGCGTAGGCAAAAGTGATCAATTAAGAGTGATTGTGCCACTTGTGAGGACACTATGGTATCGTGGGCAAAGATTCAACCTTTGGCCACGTCAAATACGACGTCAACAAAAGTATAGTATTAATAGCTTCTAACCTCTACCCACAATAACTTGAGTCAGTAAAAGTTGACTAAAACCTTTACCCACTTCTACCGACGCTTATATTTCATACGCAAAGATTAACAATGTTGTTTTTTATATACACTTTTGCCCACACAAAGCTGGCGTAAGCAAAAGTATTTTCTAATTTTTTTTATTGTTTTTTTAAACCAAAATTTCCCCGCATATTTATTTCAATCTCGCCCCAACTGATTCAATAAACTAATGAACCAATTGATCTCCAACCGCATACATTCATATTGAATGAATTTCAAATTCGAAAAGGTACATAAATTGTCATAATAATAAAATATACGAATTATCCCACACATTCATCCAAATAAGTCCCAAATGTATCTAAACACCCAAAAAAATAACAACATTTCAGAGACTCCAAATGATCAAAGGATGGAGAGAATAGAATTACGGACAATTGCACTGTTGAACCGAAGAAATTGCCTCGGCATCAACCTGTGTCAACAAATATATATGAAAAGGCATTAGCGTCTTTTCAATGAATTAACTCCAAACCAAACACCATATATTTCTATATTTAAGTGCTGAAAAATTGTAAGTTTTGGCTAAATTTCAAACCAAGAGTATCTTTTTCAAATTGTACATACCCTTATCATGGTTTTTAGTTGTAAGGACCCAAAACCAACAGGCCATGTGCCTTCTCATTTCTCTTCTCTTTCTCATTTCTCCTCTGCAAATGCTCAACATTATAGGGGTGTTTGTGGCAAGGCCAACCTTAGCTTAACCATAGCACATGCCACACTGGGCATGTGTTTTGACTCTGTTTTGGAGCATATGGTCTAGATCAGGTCTAGGATCAGGCACTGGCCTATTAATCATTTCAAGATGTGGCCTTCTCAAACATGTTTAGCATGAGGAATTCTATTGCAAATGGGTTATCTGGGCCAGAAAATTATATTGGATTAGCAAATACTAAACCAGCAATGCTTTGAAAGCTTCAACCTGGCCTAACATGACCATGAACGCCTATAATTCCATGTGCCCAATCTTTCCATACCTAATAAGCTTATACCAGCACTTTCCATGGATACATTGATATAGAAAACGTTTACATGTCCTTTGTAAGGCTGTTTTACTTGTAATATATCAAGGGGAAACAAAAGGGGAATTGTAAACTTCAATGACAAACTTTATGCACATGTCCAAGCAAATGCATCATCCAAAACCAAAAGCTTAACTAAGCCAGTATCAAACCCCTTCCCTCCAAAGATCAGAGAAAATGCTTTGCACTTAAAAATCAGATACCATACGTTGCCTGCTGTAACATAAATTCTTGTGAAAATATTAACAGGAAAAATAAATAAATAAAACATAAGTATTTCTGAATCTCAAAGAGCAGGCAGAAACTCATGCAAAGTTTTAACCCTAACCAACTCCATGTTTGTCTGCCTAAGAGCAAATCTTCTCCATTAAGCAAAAAAAGAAGATTTCATTTGATCTCGAACCACATTTTTACTCTTTTGGCGTAAAAAAAAATGAAAAGTTTGCCAAATCACATTGAGGCACCCAGTCAGAAAAAAACAGGCAGCATCTTCCCTTAAAAATGAACTATCCAAAATTATACACAGCCACAAGAACACAAAAAGCGCCTCACAGTGCCCACATTACTCAACCACCAACAATCAAGCACCACTTCCAAACACCAGCCATCAACCAAAAACACGAGATATCAATCTGATGAACAAGCTTTTTTTTTTTTTTTTCATTTTTACTCTTTTGGCACAACAATTTGAAAAGTTTGTCAAATCACATTAGCCTACCCACTCGGAAAAAATTGGGCAGCATCTCCCCGTAAAAAAGAAGTTTGAAATTATACACAGCCACAACAACATACTAAGGGCCTCACAGTGCCCATACTACTCAACCACCAACAATCAAGCACCACTTCCAACCCCCCGTCATCAACCAAAAACAGGAGATATCAATTTGATGAACATGGTTTTTTTCATTTTTATAGAACAATCGTAATGATTGGGCAGACAACACATGTAGGAGGTTTTTCCTTTATCCATTGCTATTACACAAATAGAAAATTAGCACAAAGTAAAGAAACATAGGTGTTCTGGTCATCATTTTACCTCTTCCACTCATTCTTGTGGAGTCAAATGAGATGAGTCAATTGAATTGTGTTATGCAGCAACAAACAAACATAAACTACAATTGAATTAAACTAAAATTCATTCACTTACCAAGGGAAGTCGCATCTCATTCTGCCCTTCACCACCACTCTTCGTAACTAAATGCCAGCTGGATGTATCCCATTTTTTGTAGTCAGCACAGGTAGTAAGTTTCGCCACGCAATCAAGGTTTTCCCCTGTTTAGCTACCTTCTGCTCATGGTCAACTACCTTTTGCTGCAGGACGATCACCTCGATTAGGCGCATTAGACTGTCTGGAACATGAAGCGATATTATAGATCCCAAATCCCTTCAAGAAGCCTGACCTCTTCCCAAGTACATCGATGGAGATCTGAATCTTAGCCTGCGGATTCTCAACACCCTGTTGCAACTGTGCAACAATCTTCTCCTTCAGCAAAGCCTGTCGATTTTAACGATGTAAACCTATAACACATGTAGAAAATGCACATTTGATAATTTAAATAAACAAAAGAACTGTACTTACATGATGTTGCTCAGCCATGTCATTCATCCACAGCCCCCTATGCCGATGACATTTGTGGGTGTCCTTGAAAGCATCGACAACAAACGGCCACACACCGCCATTCTTTGATGCTTGTTTTTTCATTAAATATTCTAGTAAAATGGACAAAATATTGAAATTTTACTAAATGTAAAAATGTATGATTCCACACTTACGGCAATAGCTACTTGCGATGAATACGATCTAGAGCCACTCATATGATTGTATTTTTTGGCACCTTGTGCCTTCTTTCCATTTTCGGACTTTTGATACAAGAAAATTAAATGGTGTAGATCATGCATATCAGAATGACTGCACATAAAAAATCTAGTGATCAGGGGAAAAAAACCATTTTCCTATATGCATCATCATCTTATTCATCGATTTGTCTACATGGAATGAAAGGACTTCTAAAAAAGTAAAGGAAATCAAACAGGTATTGTGCAAGGCCTCTTTTTATCTAGAGTATGATATATGCACATCTACAAAAAACGAGAATAAAGGATACCTTAAACTTATCGGTCTCCCACACATGCTCGATCATGAACTTCTAGTCATCATCACTACGAGGATGTAATGTACGACATATGATGTCAGCTACCCCAGCCTTCTTGAGGCCAACATAGTACTTGTACAACCTATTTTTCCAATCTCTTAATAACTCCTAGCACTTAGGGTTAAGGATAGCCCTGAACACCATATTGCTCTCGTAGGACCCGCCATAATCAAAGATTTGCTGCAATTGGAAATAAATGAATGCAGATTCCATAAAGTTACTGCCTTATTCTATGTACAAATTCTGTAATCAGTTGAATCTCAATACAAATTCGATAGAATACTTGAACTCCATCTCCATTTCATATGCCAGCATATTCCATATATAGTTTTACAAAAAATCGGAACTCCGAAAAATTCCATCAGAAAAACGATGCTACTTTTTAATAAACTAGTTGTGCACCCATGAGATGCACATGGATGTCAAATATTGAGTCTGAATAAATGACTTTGATTGGCATAAATTATGCATACAGATGACTTTGTGTCAAGCTATCACTATATCAAGTCAAAGTACTTTAGATGTAAAAAGATAGTCATCAATAAACAAAAACATAATTTGAGAACAATTATCTTCTTGTTTAACTTTTAAAAAAATCAAGGTTTGACACTGCACCCAAATCACCCAGTGCATATATATCCAAAATCAATTCATCTTTCCTTTGACAACAAAATCACTTTTGAAATTAATACATTAACATAAAAAAAACAAGTACATACATTCCTAACTTCAAACCAATTTACGAAAAACAGTGAGAAAAGGACGAGTAAATTAAAAGACAGTGAGAGACTTACCAAGAACGGATTAGTGCTCTGGTACCAGATGTTCAGCTGGTTGGGAGGAATGATGGAGAATGAGACTGCACAAGCAGGGAGACGGCACCGGTATGTGGCAGTTGTGTTCTGTAGAGGTTTTTTTTTTTATCTGGGTGTTGGGGGTTTTGGTTCTGTGACTGGGTTGGGAGAGGCGTCTGGGTTGGTCTGTCGATGGGGATGGGTGGTCTAGGTAAGGTTTTTGGGCTGTTGGACTTTGGGGAGGGCTTGGGTTATGGGTTATGGGGCGTCTACCTGAGGATGGGAATGAGAGGTGATGTGGGGTGAGATGTGAAAGGGGGCTGGGACAATGGGTTGGGGTGAGAAGTGTTAGGACAATGGGTTGGGCTGCTCGGTAGCGGTGTGGCTAATGATGGAGTGAGAGGGGGCTGGAGAGAAGAGAGGGAGAGGGAGAGAGGGCTGGGACAGAGAGAGGGAGAGGGGGCTGGGAACAGAGAGAAAGGGAAAGAGGGCTCAGCGAGAGAGGGAGAGAGGGCTAGGAACAGAGATTGGTTTTGGGGCTGGTGGTGTGGGTTCTACAGAAGGGTTCGGGTAGGATTGGGGGTTGGGGTTCTTCTTGGTGTGGATGGGGTATGTGGAGATGTATGAATAGATCTGTAGGGGAAAGAGAAAGCATGAGATTGAGCGTGTGCTCGAGTCTGAAAGGGAAAAGAGAATACCTGCTGCTGTTTGGCGAACTGCATGGGAATGGTGGCCTGCTAATTTCTGATAGCATCCATTGAAGGTGTGGGAGAGGAAAGGATGTGCTCATTTGTGGGTTGAGAAAAAGAAATTGAGAGTTAGGGAGAGACGGAGGAGATTGGCGCCATTTGGAGAGAGAGAGAGAGAAACAAAGGGCGGAAGAGAGAAACAGAAGAGGCACCAAACATAGGAAATAAAAATTAATCTTCAATACTTTACCGACGCAAATAATACATTGGAAAAATAATAGTACATTTAGCAAGACGTTTCCCCACACAAGGAATTACGTAGAGAAAATTTTCACACATTTTTCAGAGGGAAGCTGGTGGCTGCAAACATTTTGCCACCCCACTTCCCTATGTCTAGCTCTTTGCGTGGCCAAAGAAGGTATTTTTCCAATGCAATCATCAATCTCGTAGGCAAAAGGGGTAATAAGTATTGAATTAATGTATTAATGCTTCTCTTTGCCCAAGCATTCCTTATATGCATTAAAAAAAAAAAAACTACCTTTTGCCTACGAAATTAGGGTTTCGTGGGCAAAATGTATCGGTGATGCTGCATTTTATTATATTGATAGTGGACCCCACGGAAGTTATGCACGGTCCCTCTATGAGGGAAGTATGCATTTGAAGATTACTCACATATACATATATGGAAAAAACTACTATGCATCTATCTCTCACCACAATGTGAGAAACAATTTCTATTTTTAACCTAACAAGATCAAAAAGGTGTCATAATGTGTATATCTTTTTGCACATCAATACTTTCAAAAAATGAAAGTGTCCCCCACCATAGTGGGAGGGATATATGCATAGTAATTTTGTTTAATAAATATATATATATATGTAGTATTCATGTGTATATGTCCCTCACCGTTTTGGTGAGGGACACTTCCTTTTTTAGACCTATTATAGTTAAAAAGGTGTATAAGATATGATGGTTTTATAATTTTGCATATTAATACTTTTCAAAAAAAAAGTGTCCCTTACCAAAATGGTTAAAGACATATGCACAGGAATATTCTTTCTCTCTCTATATATATATAACCCTCGTGGATGTCCTTGAAAATTAACTTGGTATGCAATGTAGGAAAAAAAATGTCTTCTACTAAAAAAATTAGATCAAAATAGATTAGGAAGTAAAAGATCGAGGGATATAGAGAGATGGGTTAAGAAAGAAAGACAAAAAGGTCTGAAAGTTGGAGAGCAGAGCGGTGGATTTACTTGAAAATTAACTTGGTGTCTAATGTAGGAAAAAATGTCTTCTGCTAAAAAAATGGATCAAGATCAATTAGGAAGAGAACGAGCTAGGGATAGAGAAAGATGGGTTGAGAGGAAAAGATAGAGAGAGGTCTGGAGTGCTGCAAAGTTGTGGATGTGGAGACATAAAAAAGAGAAAAACAAAGAAAAAAAAACTAGTCCAATGGCTTAGCACAGTAGAACCTCAAACTAGGTAGATGTGTGGTTGCATGGTGAGAGAGAGAGAAAGAAGGACGGGGGGTTTTGGTGTGCAAAAACTAGATGGGTTGGCTTGAGAAGGAAAGAGAAAGGTGTTAGGTTTATGTCTTGTATTCCGGTTTAGCCGGATGAGTCCACTGGGTTATCCAGGGACTGATTTAAGGTCAAGGGTATTTTGGTAATTGTACCGGGGCTTTCTTGGTGGCCAAGAAAGCGGAGATTATATATTGTATATCTGTAACCCTAGACCTTGCAGCGGCGGCAGTAGTTGCCCGTGGTGTTCCCACACCACGTAGGAGAGATGAGGTGAGAGTGTGGGAATCTCTTGTATGCTTTACTGGTCATAGTAAAGATGTTCGTCCTCCTGTGCCCGTGGATGTAGCCCTGTTTGGGTGAACCACGTAAATCTCGGTGTCTCTTCTTGTGTGTGGTTGATTGTTGATCTTGTGATTCCGTGGATGCGCACAACGGGTGATTATCGGAAAATCACTACAATTGGTATCAGAGCCACAACAAAAGGCTGGGGGTTTTGGGGCGCAAGAACTAGACGGTCTGGTTTTTGCTAGTTTTTGCTTGCGTGCGTGTGTGTGTGAAGGGGTGGCGGTTTTGGGGTGCTAGATGGGGTGGTTTGAGAAAGAGAGAGGGGGGGATGGAGAGATGGAGGGAGGGGTTGGGGGGGAAGAATTTGGGCATGGGCCAGTGAAACTAAAACGTAGAGGGTCGAAGAGGGAAAAAGATGAAAAGTTAAAAGCCTTTGATGTTAAGAGATTCATTCGCACGTGACATGTACATTAACCAATAACACACCGCATCTCACATAAGAAACAGTATCACACGAGCACAGGTGAAGACTTATATATATATATAGGATTCCCTCACCTCAGCTCAAGCGGACAAGAGAAATCTCGTCCGCCCAAGCATGCGAGGCCTACTCATGGTCCATCCAGATGGACCACATACAAGGCCTCCTTGAATTGCACACGATATATATAGATCTCCTCCCACTACAAGGGTTATAAATGGGTCTGTTCTAGTTTGGGTCTATGATGGACGTGGAATTATTAGTGAGAGGATGGACCTAGAACTAAAACTGGAACTGGTTCAAAATCAGTTTCCTAAATTCAAAACCGAAACCGTTAAGGAAAGGATAGATCTAAAATCAGAACCATGTATGGGGTGGATCCGGATCTGGTTTTATATAGAGAATGCTTTAAAGAAAAGCCAACTTTTAGGAAAACTTTTCAAAAATTGAGGTAATATATCGAGTCTTAGTCTACAGGTTGGAATCAAAGTGGAACCAAACCCGAAACCATTTAAGTTACAAGTCCAAAAATAGGATTTAGACTCGGATCCATTTACTTATCAGGACCTAAATAAGGACCCAAACCAGGTTATTAACATGTTAAAACCCTTGGGTAATCGGAGAATCAATGACTTATTTACAACCCTATCCACTAACCCTTCTATGGCAATGAAGGCTCAAATCATCATCCTAAGCATATGCTCAGTAGTCGACGAGTTTTCACTTTCCAAAATGAGTTCAACCCAATCCAACGGTCCAATCAATTTGGATGAGTACCAAACTTCGTATTAGTGACTATATATGGGTTACTTGTTTTTTGGCCCACTTGGATAGATCATAAGTTGAGCCTTACTTGTATTTTAATACACGATACTTATCTTATCGTGAGCACTGGCTGCTTGATAGAAGTTTTCTATATAAATATATAACAAGCCACAAGAAAAATCAAACCCTTGCCCTCTCCATCAGATTGGTGTGTGCGTCAATGGACATAATCAATTGAAACTGAGTCCTAAGTAATTAAATATAAAAAGAAAACAGTTCAAAAAGAGCTGCCCAAAAAGTGCTTTATCTAAAATAAATTCATTCATTCTAAAATCTATTCTCCAAAATATAAATTCATATTATTTATCATCAGGAAATAATATCTCTACTGAGAAGACTATCGTTGCACTTAGCTGTACTTTGCTTACAGATGGACCTTAGCTTAATTTAGGTATTAAAAGGCTTGCCTTCCTCACCTTAGCGACATCTATTTGCCTATAGACGAATGTGTCAACGTCTTCATCATATTGTTGTGGTGCATTACTCGCGGCCTTCTGTTATTACACGCAAAGTTACATATCGACTTAAGAAATTATATCATGTTCTATCTTATATTGACCCCATTAATTATGTAGGCCTTTGGCATACTTGAGCCCCTGGGTTGTGGTCATTTTCTCTATTTTTCTTAGCTTTATGGGATATGCCCCATTTTAGTTTGTCTAAACATTTGATGATCTGTTCTGTATTTTATATGTTTTTTGAATAAAGAGGCATGCTTTCCTTGTAGGCAAGAAAATTTCTAGCTAATGTCCAACCCAAATCTGAATATAGCTCAATGGACCTGGACACAAGATGGGAAAACTCGTGACTCAAATTCGTGCTGTCCAATCAAAACAAATTTACTTGGTGAGTCAAAGAGGTGACTCGGGAGAGTCATATTGTTTTACTATTTAAAAAGTAAAATAAATGCTTTATTGTTATCTATTAATAAACTAAAGTTGGCTTACTTTCAAAAATTGTACTGGTTAAACATATTCTAATAATTTACGTTACACGAGAGGGCAATAATGAATATTATAGTAATTTACACATAAAATACAATGCATATGTGCATATACATAGATTAGAATCTAGCATATTGAAGCAAGGGCCTACTCTTATGGCAGAATTTCTGCCAAGAATTTGAGTTGCTAGGGTTTTTGAGGACATAATGTGATAGTTTATCTCCTCGCATTTGAACATGACATGTTTCTTTATAAGAATTTGGGAATTCTAGCCATCTAAAATGCCTTTTTCACCCTAAAAAAACTTGAAATGCCAACTTTTTAGTTTTTGATGAAATTCCTGAATTCTCAAATAAAAAGAGGATTTACAAATTCTTCTATGTATGAAAATTCAGAAATTTCTGAACCAAAAATTCTTTGAATTGAATTGCATTAAAAAAAGATTCCTTAGGGCCTGTTTGTTAATTTCTCCTCATTGTAAAGTTAAAATCATCTTTCATTTCACCACACAATAACCCAAAAAAATTAAATCAAAATACCACATTTTTAAAAAATTCTTTTACATTTTTACATAAAAATTTATAAAATTACTTTTTCATCCTATTAACAAACAAAAAATATCTACTTTTAATATAAAAAGTCAAAAACTTTTATTCTCTTTTCACTAAAAAATAAAATCTAATCATTGGATTGATTAAATATTTTTTATTTTTTTATCTTTTAAAATTATCATTCATCTCACTTTATTTTATCAGTTAAATTAACAAACGCGCACTTAAAATTTTATGGGTGTTTACCTTAGGTGCTCATGAGTAGATTCCTAATGATTTACTATGTACGAAGCTACCGCTTGATGATGTGATAGGTCTTGAGCTGTGCGCCCAGAGTCACGTGGGCTAACAAGTCAAAAGATTCGAACTCCAACATGATACATGCTCCAGGTAAGGGAGAAAGATAGTATAGATGAGCAGGAGTTTGTCTGAGTTTTAAAACGCAAAGGACAAGTCAGTCCAGATCCCTTGATTGAACACTCTACTGGTGTGGTGGCGGAGCCTGATTAATCTTACACGGCGAGGGGAGATTTCCTCAGAATCACATTTCTTATTTAAAACCGCTGGCGGGGCTATGTCTCGATTCGACAAATGATGCGAAAGAGACATAGCACCTATAATCACTATGCATATAAAAGTGGAAAGGACATGTCTTAATTTGTCTTGTCTCTTATATATTAATGACGGGGAGTATAATTATATTCACCATTGGATATTTAGTATTTAATGGTAACTTTAATCACTCCATATTTGTCTTTTGTGCCTCATATTGAGATGAGAAAGAGCTCTGGAAACATGAGGTGCAGAGAAGCGAGAGAACGGCAGAGAGAATGGGAGTCGGAATCGTCTGAGTAAATTCCCTCCACGGTAATTGTGGGTGCACCTCTTAAGGTCTTCTGCATCACCATCCGGCATTATGCACCTAGCCACCGTTAGGGATTTACTTGTATGATCTTAAATCAAAGAATGGAAAATGAGAGTTGTTTCAGCTTCTATAGTTTTTTTTTTTCTTGATCATAGGTTTCATCTTCTATAGATGAAGATTTGAAAAGGAATATTTTTTTTGAATATTTAGGAAGGGATGAGATGGGTAGAATGCATAATGCACATTGCATACTAAGGCAAATATGAATATATTTTTTTTATTTGAGTAATATATGAAATTTATTTTCTTGGGTTCAAATAAAAAGTGAATAAGAGTTTCAAAAATCCTAATGAATTTTTATATATTGTCACTGCATACCCAACTTGGGTAATGCGTAGGCGAACTCATTGAGGCTTTTTTTTTTTTTTTGGTTTTACTATGCTTCAAGAAAAATAAAATTAAAAATAATACATGAATCCGCCACTTCATGAAATTAAGCCGAGTCACCAAGTTACACAGAAATTTAGATGTGTCAAGTAAAGCTATGTCTATTTTTAAAGATATCTGGGTTGTCCCAATTTTTTACTCTGTCCATCTTTAAAACATTGTGACTCGGCTGAGTCCCGAGTTGACCCAGAGTTTGCATACTTTCCCTGGACTTGCATTTGGGTTTGATGCACCAAACCTAGATAAATTTTTAAAGTTCAAAAGCTTTAATTAATGGACTGATCTCAAGGTTTCCAACTCCATAGAACCCTACATAAACCAGTATATATTTTATAAATGTTTTAGTGTTTGCACGAATCTACATACCTATTTCACACGTGCGCTCTCTGCTCTGTACTGTGATTCTATGACCACAGTTTGAATATAAAACGCAAAGTCGCAGGAAGTCATGCGCAGAGTCCATTGCATGATTGCCCATTTTTCCTCCTTTTCCATTCTCCTCTTCGTAACGGAACGTCTGCTTCTGGTCTTGGTCGCGATACTCTCGATTTGAGACCGTAACGTAACGGGAAATGGAAAAGGGTGTGAAGGAGAAGCTTCTTCTGGAATCGGGAAGAGAGGAGGCAGAGGAGAGCCTGGGGAAGAAGGCATGGAGCGAGAGCAAGAGGCTCTGGATCGTAGCGGGTCCCGCGATTTTCACGAGATTCTCCACGTTCGGCGTAACGGTTATCAGCCAAGCGTTTATCGGGCATATCGGCGCTACGGAGCTCGCCGCCTTCGCTCTCGTCCAAACCGTGCTCTTGAGATTCGCCAATGGCATCTTGGTACGTTTCGTAACCGTTACGTAATTCTTACTTAGCGGCACACCAAATATGTAATTACACATGCAATCCAGTGCAGATGCATAGATTAGAATCCCAATCTACTTATGTAAAAATAAGACACTGATAATTCTTTAACTTATATACAAGAAGACAAAAAAATTCATGCATTTAAGTAAAGTTTAGTGGACCCGTGTGCTCTTAAGAAGAAACATTAATTTTTATTTAAATTTTGAAGAAGGAGACTTGGACTTACTTGAATTATAAAATGCAAAGGACAATAGTCAATAGTGACTTCACACGGTAACGGTGCTTGGGAATATATTCTTTGGCTTCGTCTCTTGCTTTTGCTTTTATCACAGGTTGGTTTTCAGGTTCTATTTTGGTGATAGCACTGAGCACCTGAAAATTTTTAACGCGTGAATAAAAGAGAGTAAAGCTATATCAACCATTGGATATTTAACATATTTTAACCAATGGTTGAATGTAGCTTTATTCGCTTTCTCTGGTAAGACATGGATGAGAAAGGGTGAAAACATGAAGATGCAGAGAACGGCTTCTGAGCGTGGTTTAATATGCAGATTGCATATTAAGACAAAGATGAATAAGTTTTGGTTTTTTTTCCTGTTTTCTTTCTTTCTTTTTTTCTATTTGTTGAATAATATATAAGTTTATGTAACTTGCTAGTAAAAAAAAAAAAGAGAGAGAGAAGATAAAGGAATAAACATATTTGTTTTTCAGATTCTCTCTTGGTTCATCTTTTCTTTTTCATCAATCTTTTGCTTGTGTTAAAAAGGTTAAAAAAACCCTAACAAATCTTTACAATTAGCCACTATATACATAACTCAGCTAACTCGAGGTGCACTTAGCGAATTTTTCTATAATACTTTGCAAAAAATAAAAACAAAATAATACAAAACTCGGCCACTTCACGAAATTCGACCGCGCTACCTGTTGGATTTTGTCTTGTATTCTGGTTTAACTGAATCGGTCGTCTGATTTAGCAACAACCGAAGTTCAGGGTTAGGGATATTTTAGTCATTATGTATCGATTTTTTTTGTTGGCCAACAAAATGGAAACTATATATATTAATATACTGTAACCCTAAATCCCAAGGGATTTAGATGTGGTTATGATAGATAAGTTCTCTCATCCATGGACGTAGGCAAGGGTACCTAACTACGTAAAATTATTGTGTTCATGTGTATGATTGCTTGATGGTGTGATTGTGTATGTTCATCATGATTGATCCTTTGATTGTGGGTAATTTTTGTTGCGCCACTTTTCCAACAAATGGTATCAAAGCGACGTGAAAATCGCTTGGGCATTGCGATTGACAGATTGGATCTTGGTGAAGGTACTAATGTATTGTAGGACATGTAGGATCGCAGATGCAGGTGATTTTGGAAACTAAGAACAGAGAGATTGGCTCTGTTTGTTCTAAGGTTTGGCCGGAGAAGAAAAATCTTTAGACTCGTCCGAACTTGTTGCTGCCAGTCAAACAAAGAAAGAAACATAGGCTCAGACTCTGTTTGCGAGATCGAATAATTGTGAACCACAAGGAAGGTGGCTGCTGTGCATAAGAAAAAGAAGAAAGCAGGGGTTTTTCTGTTTCGGTTGTGCAGAGGGGAGGTAGGTCAAAACTCAAAGGAGCCATACTTTACGGAAGACAAGGGTGGTGCTGGTTTGATTTCTATTCCATCAGGAAATAGAGAGAGGTTTGAGTTGTTTGATCACGGTGGGCCACAAGATCAAGTAAAGAAACCAAAGAAAAAGAGATCAGATTTTGATCTGATCTTGTCTGGGCCACAGTTTTCTTAAAGAATAGTGGGTTCTGTTTTGCCAAATTTTCTGAGAGAAAAAGATCAGAGCAAGTTTGATCGGAGGAGGTACTGCTCGCCACTGCCACCATCGATGCTCATCGTTGCCGCTGCTACCTCACTGCCGTCCACTCTCGCCGCTGCGTCGCTGTCTTCGTGCTTCCCTCCAGTGCCGAGGAAGACCTATGGAAGGAGGGCAGATGCTTGGGGTTTCTAGTTCTTATAACAAAACCAGAACCGCAACATAAGAGAAAGAACGGCCTGGGTTTCTCAACCCAAGTCAAGGTTAGGTCAGTTTGAAACTGACGTGTCCGTAGCAAGCCCAGCAGAAGTTCAGTCTAGGTCAATTTGGGTAGGGTTAGACATGACCCATGATACAGAGCCCAGTCCTGCAAGCAGCTATGCTGACGTCAGCACACGTCAACAGGTAGTACGGTCAAGGTTAGTTTGACCAAATTTGTGGCTAAAATTATTTTTGCGATATCTTGATTGTCTAATGTCTGATTGGAGATCCGTTTGTGCCTACGGACTCATTACAAGTAGATTTATGCGTGTGTGGAAGAATATGAGCAGTTCAATTGTCAACTAGCAAGTTTGACTAATCAGAGTGCAGAAAACTGTTTCTGTGACATCAAAGCTATTAATAGTCGGATTTCAGATACGTTTCTTCCAGCGTGCTTGTAGTGACAAGATCTATGAGGCAAGTAGAAGATATTGGCAATTTGAAGGTAGAAAATTAGGGGACTAAAAAAACCAAGTGATTTATGATGATAACAATGGATTCAAGCATCATGGGCCAGATTGAAGTGTTTGACTGAGAAACACTTCAAGGATTTACAGAAAAGGGTCATAGACTCCGTGGCACAGCAATAATTAAAAAGTGTGACTTGATGTCATGTATGGGAGATTGCTTCGAGTACTTTAATGGAAAGCTTAAATCCGCGTCGAAGGGATCGGGAATGAACAACATTCCAAAGTGGATGGAAAGGCAAAAGAATCAAAATTGGAAAGAGGTAATATGCAAAAAAGCTCGAATTTGAACGATTAAAAATCACTTTCAGTCGTTACAAGTATGAGTCAGATTGGTGCTTCATAGTGTTTGGATTCTAATTCTTCTTATCACATGTTTGAGTAGAAATTGTTTGATGCATATAAATCTCATGTTAATAAATCTATTCTTATGGGAGACATTGCAAAATTGTTGAGCATTAAGATAAGAAAGGTAAAGATTTAGGTGTATGATAAGATTGTTTGGACCATAACAAATGTAGTACATGTTCCGGGTTTGCAAAGGAGTTGGATTTCTTTAGGTGCCTTAGACTTCAAAGGCTACAAGTGCACTATAACGAGTAGAGTTACAAAGATGAAAAATGAACTTTGGTTATCATGAAGGGTAAGATGGTCAAAATTTTCTATAGGCTGATAGGAGATGTTTTTTCAGGTGGAGCAGTGAATGAGACATCAAATAACAGGAGAGGAGATTCATAGTTCAGATAGAGTTCGATAAGGCAGATCATCGGAAGATGGATTGATGGGTTTTCAATAATATCATCTAGTGGAAATTCAGGAAGACCTGAGCAGAGTTGATTTCTTCAAAAAATACAGTCTTATTCAAGTTGGAGTAAGTCAGTTTAACATCGGGACATACCTAACCCGCATGTGTAATGCTCAACCCACCGGAATAAGATAAAACAGGATAGTTGTAGGTTTAACAGGATGAACACCAAAACAGAGACAGAAAGAAGGATTCACGAGGTAACAGTAAGATTTGGATTCGGTGAGATTTTCAGTTTTGTCTTAACAGATGGACGTTAGGTTCATTGTATTGCAACAATGCATGCATGTAGCAACAAATGGAGGGCTCTTTAGAGGTTTAAGACAGGGGTATTGAGGTCATGGAGGCAACTGTGAGAAATCTCAAGTCAGTTTAAATCTAATTAATACCAAACAATGTTGAGATTGTCTATGCATCTTAGCTAGGGAGTACAGGTGCCACGTTTGGGTGTAGCTTGTGCGGAGGCATACCTTTCATGAGGTATGTGAAGTAATAGCTAAACATGTTAAAGTGTTGAAGAAAGAAGGCTGCATTATTGGTGTAGTGATATACCATTTAGCAAAATACGTAAAGATATTACCGAGTATCTCAAAGTGACTCCGGGGATTTGCAGAATCCAAGTCAAGGTGGAGATCGTTGTGTTTTGTCTTGTATTCCGATTTAGTCGGATTGATCGTCTAGTTTAGCCAAAATCAAGGTTCAGAGTTAGGGGTATTTTAGTCATTATGTATGAATTTTTTTGTTGGTAAAAAAAGCAGAAACTATATATATTGATGTATTGTAACCGTAGATCTCAAGACATGGAGATAAAATCATGATAGATGAGTTACCAAGTTACAGAAAATTTGGACAAATTTGGCCGGATCAGGTTTATTTTTAAAGGTGTCCGAGCTGCCCCTATTTTTAACTTGGTCCCTCCACCAAACACTAGACTTAGCCGAGCCACCAGTTAACTTACTAGGACATGGGGGCAATCGCCCCGAGCGAGCATGGGTCTCCCTGTATAGCTCGCATAAAAAAAATGTGTCCGCCTCCAAATCCAACCCACTAAACTGCTGCTGATGCCTATTGACCGTGTTTGTTGCACCAGGATAAAGAAAGAGATCAGGGAGATCTTACATTTTGGCCAACTATTAAAAATCCTGATCTTTGAATCATTGGGCTGATGGTGTGGTGGGGCAGGTTTAATTAACATCTCTGGCCACCAGACCTACTAAGAAAGGAAAAAAGAAAAATCCTAATCGTTCTACATAAATGACATTCAAGATCTCTTGAATGGATTCTGCCAAAAATTTATTTAATTGTTAGTTGATCTCAAGATAAAGAAGAACATCCGACGAAAAGGGCTCTCTTCAAAGGAGAGAAGAGTTTCAAAGGCTGCTGCATGTGGCTGTCAGCGTCCTCCAACTGAGCTTTTCTCTGAATCACGAGCTTTGCCCCACCTCACTGCAGTGTTGTTGGGTTCCACCACTAATGCAATGCGAGTAGGTGAGCCACATTAATGATGACCTACCTGTGGTCTATCTATGGGGAAGATCTGTCACTTCTGAAACATCGCCCTTGGCACCGACACACCATGAGTTAACCATTCAGGATGAGCCACATCACCACAAAAAACCAAGTGCTCCCATTTGCAAGTAGATACCAGGATCGATGTACGGACCTTTATTGATGCAACTTGACATTCAATGGCCAGTTTGCGTTAAGTCTGTCCCAATTATTATGTAGTAAATCAGTATTAGACCATAGTTACCTAATTTACTTGATCTGCCTCGATTGAATAATCGGCCATTAAATTCAGCTGATTCAAAGATTATGAAAATCCTTTGTTCTTAGCAGTGTGGCGAAGAAGACAATGAAAAGTAACCATGAAAAACAGAAGAAGAAAACAAGTTAATGGAGTATTGTCCATTGGTCTTTTGCTCTTTTTCATTGATTATCTCCTTACTCTCTATAAGTTAAATGGGATGGTGATTAAATGCACTGTTTCATGTTTCCTTTCTCTTCCTCTCACTTGACTAGAGTGGATAGTTGCATGCGTTAATTTAATGCAATATGATTTCCTCATCCCTAGTTCTGACTAAAGTAAGGTTCTCTATATCCATGGAGAAAAAGTAGAGGTTCTCTGTAGTTTGGTAAGAACTTGGGAGGCTAGACCCACCAAAAGATTATCCTAAAAATCTCATGGAAGCCAAACATAATATTTTGTGCAACTTCATTGTCTTATAAAATAGATATGACTATCGCTCTGTTAATCAAGAATTACGGTCCATTTATAAAATCTATATCTCTAAAAATAAGTCTTTCACAAAGCAATTAGTAGTGGGCCAAATTTCAAAAAATAAAAAACCCATCAGCGTTTGTTGCCACCATTTAAGTTATTAAAATGTAAACCATATAATTTCACCCATTTATTCTTGTATAGTTTAGTCATAAGAACAATCATGGTAAATATAATGATGGACTTTGCATTGATTAAACTAAAATTTAAGCCACAAGATACGTGAAAGAGATGATGAGTGATTAAGACTTCTTAAATTGGCGTTAATGATATTATCAATATAAAAAACAATACTTTGATGAAAAATGAAGTGGGATCTCTTGTAAAGTCTCTCAAATTATATCAAATTAGTATACACTGAATTCAAATTGTGAATCAAACAAATTAAAAATTGAATTATGTAGGCATAGTCTATCGAATTTACGAATTGAGATAAGCTTCAAACTGCAAACTACAAACTCCAAAGCAAACTATATGAATTGTGAATTAAGTAACTATGTATCAAACTTTTAACTGGTATAAAATGTTAGGTCTTAGCTATGAGAAGGAATTAAATTTGTTACATCACATCATTTTAAAATTTTATATAATGTTACTGGTCATCTAATCAAGGTTGTTTATGTAAGTGGAAACCCGCTTTCATCTTCAATGGAGATGAAAATATGAAGGGTACAAATAAAATCTAATCAAAATGAAGCATCTTTTTGCAGCTGCTTGAGTTGTACCGAACTGTAACTTTTTTTTTTTTTTGGTGGTGGGGTAGAACTGTGACTTATGGTATATGGAGTAAACAAACGTTTCACTTCTGTGGAAAAACTTGTTGGATAAACATGCCCTAAAAAGAGAACTTTTGAGGGCCTGTTTTTGGGAGAAAAAAAAAAAAAGAAGCAAGGATTTTTATGTTTTGTGGATTTTCTTTCCCATACTTATGCTTGACTTTCCTCTTATCCCATTGGATTTAAGGTTCACTCTGTCTGGAAAGTAAGTTCAACATAGGTAACTTTTCCACGCAAAAATCGAGTCATCAAATGAAAAATCTAGAAATTTCCCTCCATCGAGAAATTATAATGCTTCACAAAAATTTAAAGGTTGAAATTATTAAAATTGAATTATAAACATTTAAAATAAAAATAGTTCAGAAGGAGATGCCAAAAAAGTGCATTTTTTATCTAAAAAATAAAAAGATAGAAGATTCTAAAACCTTTTCTTCCAAACGTAGGCACTGCCCATGCTCCATTATATTGAGAAGATACTCATCACGTTTCGTCATGCGGTCAGGCCTCATGGCCACTTTACTTGCTGTGGTCCAATTCGGTGCCATTTTATGCAATGGCCTGCCCTGCCTAACCACCCTCTATATGAGCGCCCCATTTGGAATCTATAGTTAGATCATCCTGACCTTGATCCATGTCAATCCACTTGTATCCCAAGTGGTGAGACGTCTATCTATTGGGCAGGGACTTAGGGTAGCAAAGGAAAAAAAAAACTTTGATCCATGACTAAATTTTAATAACTTTAGAAGACATCAATTTTCTAATATTTCAACACAATAACGAGTAACATTTGGATGTGTGTCAAGCTTTTTTATGATTGTAAACATAAAAAATAAAATCTTTAAACTTTAAAAGGAAATATTTTTTTTTTTTTTGAAAAACGATCTTCATGCCTTCTTAGTGATCACTGTCTGTCTGTAGATCCATCACTATTGCAATCCGCTCCTTTTTTTTAGTCTATCGGTGCCGATGGCCCACAAGATCAGGTCTGTTAAGTCTTCTTCTGAAAGCTTCGATCATGCAGATTGATGAAGATGACAAGATCATATGGATTGAATGCGTGGATGGATAGGACGGGATGCTGATTTTTTTAAATTGAAATAGAAAAATCGACGGTGATAATTGCGGAAGCAAGATCATACCCAACCTAATCGCAAAATCATCACCAAGCCAACTCTGATACCTTATAGATTTTCACAATTTACTACCCTCTCATAAATTCACCGAAGAGTTGAAGAGAGGATATCCTCTCCATTTATACATGTACATAACAAAGTTTATTCAAATTCAAAACTAAACCTAGAATTTCTAACAAACCAAATCCTATTTGATTTTTATCTTCATACTAGCTAACCTTCAATCCATTTCTCTAATATTCCCCCTCAATGGTCCTAAATAGGATTTGTGATTATAAACATAAATAAAATAAAATAAAACCTTTGTTCTCTAGAAAAGCAAATCAATTATTTTTTTATTTAAAAAAATGATCTTCATATCTTCTTGGTAATAACCGTCTATCCGTAGATCCATCACTATTGCAATCCGCTCCTTTTTTTAGTCTGTCAATGCCGATGGTCCATTGGATCGGATTTGTCGTAATTTCTTCCAAAAGCTTCCACCGTGTAATAATTTGATGAAAATTGTGAGATCGTGAGGGTTAGATATTTTGATGTATGAATGAAGGGAGATGGACGGTGATCATCGTGGAAAGATAAGACCATGCCCAGCTTGATCGCAAGATCATCAATAGGCCCAGCTCTGATACTATATAGAATCTCACAATTCACTACATTCCTATAAATTCAACATGGAGTTGAAGAGAAGAAATCCTCTCCATTTATACATGTACTTTACAAAGTTTATTTCTTGAATTCATCTTTTCTCTCTTTTTTCTTTCATTTTCTTTTTTCCTCTTTTCATTCTTACTCTCTGCAACCCACTTTAATGTCATATTATCTTGTGTAGCCAGCAATCAAAGTATTTTACAAATAGGCATTTATCTCGATCATTTCATTAAACTCCCTGCAGGCTTCGCCTAAGCTATCAACTCCCTGCAGGCATCGCCTAAGCTATCACAATTTCGATACATGTCGCGCAAGTGTTTTACAAACATGCATCCGTCTCAGTCATTTTATCAAACACCTTGAGGTCATCACCTAAGTGTTCTAAGGCATCATCAACCCATCTCATTCCCTCTACATTCTGTTTCCCTACCAATCTGGTTCACAACATCTAAACCAACCTCATACCTATACCTAAGAATCTCTAACACCATGATCTTCAAATTCACCGATCAGCACCATCAAACCTCCTTCACCTGGCGACCACTATTTAGAAATAAAGTTTTTTTTTTAATCTAACATAGGCGGCAATATCCTCGCTTAACTGTGAAGAAAAAGAAAAAATGAACATAAATATCCCCGCTTGTATACGCAGGTGAGTGGGGATATTGTTGTTGGGCAAAACAACTAAAAAAAAAAAAACCAAAAAGAACCCCTAAGGGTACTATAGTTGATACATATATTTTAGATCATTTTTTGTGTATTGTAAATTTGAGAGAATTTTTTCAGTAAAATCCACTAAAATATATCTAGTCATTATCGAAATGGATATTCAAAGATGGGGAGTGCTATAGCGCACGGGTATTTTTTTAGGAGAAAACACTCCTTCTAGATGGGCCTATTGAGATACATGATGATCGTGGGAGTGCATAGGATGAAAAGATCCATATAAGGCTTACCCATATGCAAGATTTTAAGTCCATATAATCATCATAATCTTTTCATTCATAGCACTAAATTTTAATGGTTTAGAGGTATTTTTTTATTTTGATTTTAATCCAATAGAGAGGAAAAGTTGGATGAGTGTCAAATTTGGACATGTGACAATACATATGAAGGTTGTATATATAAATAGACTATATTGACTCAAATGGACCCTATGACTAAAAAATAGAAGGGTCAAAAAATGCGCATAATTAAAGTAGGGCATTTTTTAAAAGTTCCCTTTAAAGACAACCCTATACATTTCCAAAAAGGCTTAAATTTATGTTAATTATCTTTTACGAATACCTTCAATTTAAGGGCAGTACTACACTTATACCCTCATTTACTCCCTTAGTTACCCCCTTATTGCTTTTTGTGGTTCACATTTATCCTACGGCGTTTCTCTAAATTTTATGCATAATATTTTAAATGGTTAATAAACATGTGATTTGGGTCAACCCAAAGACCAAAAATCCGAACTCGGTCCAATTGAATTAGGACATATTAGTTCGACACGTGGACGTTGACTTTGTCACGTTGTAGGAATAAAATCGCGAGTCACGACTAGTCACTCCCCGATCACGTTTCTCTTTCTGCTTCATCGTTCCCGTTTTCTTCTTCAGTTCCTTTTCGTAACTTCTGGCTTGTGTCTCGATACGCACTTCTGATTTGAAAGCGTAACGTAACGGGGAATGGCAAGGGGTCTGAATGAGAAGCTCCTGGAATCGGGAAGAGATGAGGAAGAGGAGAGCCTGGGGAAGAAGGTGTGGACCGAGAGCAAGAGGCTCTGGATCGTAGCGGGTCCCGCGATTTTCACGAGATTCTCCACGTTCGGTGTAACGGTTATCAGCCAAGCGTTTATCGGGCATATCGGCGCTACGGAGCTCGCGGCCTTCGCTCTCGTCCAAACCGTGCTCTTGAGATTCGCCAATGGCATCTTGGTATGTTCCCTAACCGTTACATGTTCTTTCGTAAACGTGATCGATACCAATCCGGGTTTCGCCGAAAGCGACAATTCCGATCCCATAAAAGCCGATATTGTGGCATTATATGGACCTATGTTTTTTTCTCTTTTTTATTTTTCTAAATTAAAAAAAAAAGCGGCTGCACCAAATCTGAATTTTTCACTTTCCACTCTTTTTCTACAATAAAGCATGTGAGAAGTGGAAATTGCTCACAATTTCCCCAGCAAGGTAAGTCTCACGTACGCGGTGCCACAGCTTTTACAAGTAAAAGCTAAAAAAATGAACTAATTTTTTTTAAAAAGCATTGCTATGGCAAAAAAGGTTTTTTGCCCAACTGATTTTTTTGTATTAGTGGGAAAATCAGTTTTTGGTCCAACTTTGAGCTTGACTGATTTAATTTGGATTTTTTTTTCCAATGATACCTAGACTGATTAGACAACTAACGAAACAATAATGAAAAAGAATTAAATATCTGAAAATTTTAGATGCATAATGTCATCAATGGGTAACCCTGTAGTTAAGAGTGGGAGAATGGCACGGATCAATCCATTTTGGAATGAATGGTGAATAGTGACATCAATCATTGTCGTGTCATTATATTGTGGCCCGCCGATCATAAAATTTTCACGGCCACCCTCAAATGCTTCTGTCGAGGGTCACGTTTTCTATTGCTCATTGCTCCGTAGACCAATTGGCCACGTCTCTTCAGCATCAATTTGCTATCGTTTGGACGTGGACTCATGGGCACGGACCACTTTGAGTTAAAGAGAGGCTTCTTTTTCTTTTTTAATGTCAAACCCTACCAGTGAGGGGACCAGCACACTTTAATAAGCCGGTTTAGGTAAAGCTGGGTGGTTTTTTTCCTTTTTCCTACGTTTACTGCCCATCTCTCATTAGAGCGAAGAAGACTTTGGATGAGATAAGAGAACTCTCAAGTAAGTAACTGAACTAAATAGACTTTGGGTGAAGTGTGCTAGCGAAGGTGGTTAGGACTGACTCCTATTGCCACAGTGGGAAAAGATATCGTTTGGTGTGGTCGAATGGTTGTAAGGAAACTGAAGTTTCTGAACCCCATACGGCATGACTTTATAAATGGGTTGATAAAAAAATAACTGATATACAAGACTCCAAAACGCTAGTTGAAAATAAATGTATTGGGCCATATTGGTGATGTGGATCGACATAAATGGCATGTTGCGTGACTTCAACATACGGAAAAATTAGGTGTGTGAGTGCGTAATCACACCGCCCTAACAAATCAAATGCACTTTTTTTCAATGGTAATGAGAAGTTTCATTAAAGGAGAAACAGGAAAAAGAAAGAAGTACAAGAGTATTTTATCATCCCCAATCCTAATTAGAAAACCACACCTGCCCAAGAAGCTAAATCTATCAATCCATGCAAAATCAAAGTCTGTTTAATAATGTTTGTTGGAACCAATCTTATTGGCGAATTATTTTGCAAATCAATTTCTCTTTAAAGTTGTTTGTTGGAACCAGTTTTATTGGAGAATTATTGTGCAAATCAAACTCTCTTTGATATTATTTGTTGGAACTGGTTTTATTCGTGAATTATTGGAGATTCAATGTCATGAAAATAAAAAGGGCCTCAAGAGTATATATATATTTTCATATATAAATATATGTGAAACATATTACCATATTTATCTGGAAGTATCATTTTTATATGAATAAATGTTAAGCATTAGATTACATGTGTAGAATTTTCAGATATCTCAAATTCTATGAAGATTTAATTTGTAAAACTAAATATTATGGGATTTAATAGGTTATTAATAAACTTTCAATTGTTCCGATTGGAAGTTGGGCCCCTTGGAAGTTGCAAAATATTAAAGGCAATGATGAGGTTTCATACCAACCTATTTTAAAAGTTGAATGCGCAGCTGGCACACTATGGTAATTTAACAGCTTTTTTGTGCTTCACTTTCAAACCTTTTTGGGCTTGCGCCATGCCCAAACACATTCCTCGTGAATGATGGGTTTGCATGTGGACTGTGCGAACTGGAGCCAACGAACTCATGTTCTAGAGTTGATGACACCCTGCAAGTGCCTCAGGGAATATCTTTATACCGTCAAGTTTAAATACCACTTGACATCCTCGTTCTCTCATATTTATTTGGTGTGTTGTGGGTAGGCGTATGTTTGGGGGAAGATTAGTCCTATCTAGTCAGTACCTAAGGATGTCCTCATCAGTGGAAACGGAAGAAAAAAACAGGAAGAAGGAAAGTGGATGCAAACAAACAACCCAAGTGTTTTCAATTAAAAAAAGATCCAGGTTTTTATTTAAACTTTTGAAGTTTGAAATGCTTTGTTGTCTTTTACGTCTCATACAAGATTTTGATCTCAATCTTTTGAGAATATGTAATTGTAACAAAAATAAAAAATAAGAGGAAACCATCTTAACCCACTAAATGACAAAAAAGTTATCTATCTTTTAAAAAAATTCAAAAAATTTATTCTCAAGCTACTAAAGACAATAGTCATTACATTATGGTTAGATCCATTCGTATTTTCTTCTTTCTTGATTTGAAACTTTACTTCACTTTACTTTATAATACCATTAAACAACTAGGTGTTCAAGTATAAGGCATCATTCTTTACTAGTTGTCCAACTTAAAAAAAAAAAAAAAAAAGGTAATAGTAAGACCAATGGCAGCTGAATTAGTACTACCTGCAGTACGTAGCATATTAGTTAAGACAAATCTTGATTTCAAAATTCTTAATTCAACTAGAAATGAAACATTTTGGATCTCCTGAATCTTTTGACATTCCTGATTTTCCCTCCATGTCTCATATAACAAAACAGTTGGGCATGGCAAGTGCACTGGAGACACTCTGCGGGCAAGCCTTCGGAGCGAAACAATACCACATGCTGGGCATCTACCTTCAACGGTCGTGGCTCGTACTACTCTCCTGCGCCCTCCTTCTCATCCCTGTGTTCGTCTTCACGGCTCCCATCCTACGCCTCTTGGGTCAAGACAGCCACATTGCAGCCACAGCAGGCACTTTCTCTCTCTGGTTCATACCAGTTATATTCGCATTCATCTTCTCCTTCACCATACAAATGTATCTCCAAGCACAGAGCAAGAACAACGTTATAGCCTACTTCGCTGCAATCTCTCTGTCGCTCCACGCCTTCCTTTCATGGTTGTTGTCCATGAAGCTGAAGTTCGGTGTTGTTGGTGTCATGTGTTCAACCATTTTGGCTTACTGGATCCCAGTGTTTGGGCAAATGGGTTATGTTTTCGGTGGTTGGTGCTCGGATACATGGAAGGGGTTCTCGATTCTGGCCTTTAGGGATTTGTGCCCGGTCTTCAAGCTTTCTTTGTCATCTGGTGCCATGCTTTGGTTTGCATCTCTCTCTCCTCTTTCTTTTTACTATAAAGCGCTGCGCTTTCTTTTTGTTTATCTTTATATGTTGGTGCTTCGATTCTGGTTCCTGACATTGGACACTTTTTAAGTTTCAAGGTAGGAACCTCAGTGGTCCCTCAATTGTCCTGTTGCCCAAATGACTGGGCATCGAAATTTGGGTGTGGACTCTTTAAAACCAGATTGATAATGGAGCCTATATCATTAGATATATAACTCATTTTTAAATTCACGTATAAACACCTGTTTTCTTTTATAATTACAATCACCCGTTTTTTTTAGTTTCTTTCTCAGCACCACCAGGACTTTTTTCTCACAGTATCAGTCCATCGCATTGAACAACGGTGGGACCTATTTTACATAATGATGAATGAATCTAGCCAACATGTTTTTAAGGGTTAAAAATGTCTTCTGAAGTAGTTTCTAGTAAACTTAGTGTTTTATCCTAATTAGCATAATTAAAATTAAATCACAATGTTTTACTTTAACTGCTAGATTTCCCAAGGCTAACGTCATCATAGCCTTGTGCTATGGAGGTGACTGCAGGAATGTACTATCCGACAATTTAATAAGATATGGTGCCATAATTGGGTCATTATTGAAATGAGATTTATCTGTTGGCTAGTGTGTGGAGGAATGCATAATTTATGTTGACATATTATATTGTATATAAGGATAATGATTACATAAGCATGAGTATTGAGTTCAAGTTAAATTAAGTCCTTACATGTTTGGCCTACTCTGTGAATATCTAATCCTTTCTCAACATGTGCAAACCCATGTTTACCATTCTCTCTGTATGATTCATTGCTTCAGTTGCCATTTGGTCTGGTCAAATTTGAAAACTGTGATTCAACAACATAATCAGATTTTTCATACATTGGGGCCAATGTAACATGGATCAAAACCATCAATTCAATCCTAAATCACTCATTGATTCACAACCCAAATGTCGGGTCCCCCAGTATAAGATTAATTGTTAGGTAGACACATGTGAAGACCTTTTCTAAAATATATTTACTGATCCAACGTTGAATATAATTATGATTGGACTCAAAGTTAACATTAGAGAGTAAATATTATGGAGAGGAAATATAATGTCTATTGCTCTGTCTACACTACCAAAACGGGGCTTGTTGTCCAATCTATACATTAGGCAGGCTCCAGAAGGTGTTCCTTGATCAATGAGGACCCCAAGTATAAGGTCAACGATTATAGTTTTACTCGATGAGTCTGGTATTGTTTCTACAAGGAGCCAATTTTTGTAAAAAACCTGTCATAATTTTAAAAAAAATTAATGCTAGCCTACTAAAATCTATAAAAATACATAACTATCAAATCTAAAATTTAAATTTAAATTACAATCACAAATCTGAAAATTAAAAAACAAATCAAAAATAGAAATTTAGAAACTGCAAAACCAATAGACGCATCAAACCACTAATTGAATGATAGTAAAAGTGAATAAAATAAATTTAAAAATTAAAGTAGAATGCAACAAAATAAAAGAGAAAGGGATGGCTTTTAATTGTTTAAATCTGAATTTAAAACCTTATTTGATGGAATTAAAGTAAACTTAGATCCACTGTCCCAAACGCGCACTGTCATTATGCATAAACATACGATGTTGACTCTATGGTGAAAACCATGACATCACTAACTTTGTTTATCAATGAAAAACTCAATCTAAATAAACAATAAATTCAGATTTATTGAATTAAAATAAATACATCAAAATCTATCCAAAGTTCATAAACTTTAAGAAAGAATTGTTGCTCGCCTAGCTCTTCAACTAGTCTTCTCTTCAAATCATGCTGTCTGAATAATATAATGGTGGGTTGGGTTCTGGAACGTTTGTTATATATGCACAAGAGAGAAAGTGGGTTGGTGTGAATGGATACTCTTAGAAATAGGACTTCCCTTTTTGGAAACTTCTTCTCTTGATGACCAATACAAGAAAGAGGAGATTCGTTGAGTACCAACATCCCATGTGCACCCAATTAGTGGTTTGCATCAGCACATGAATTACAAAATTACTTTCTGTTTCCTTTCTTATAAGATTCTTTGACTTGGAATTCGAGAGGAGTGGGGACCACAATTCTACCATAGCCATGAGATCCATAGTGGCCGGAATGATATGGGACGTGCAACAAGGGGCTGGGAATGTCCACAGTGTACTACAATTTCTCCAAGTTTATCTCTTTTTCTAGCCACTTTCCCTCTTTAAGTATGTCTCTTTTTTGTTTTTCTTTGATTTCCAATTTCTTTCCTTCCTTTTCCAATTCAAATTCAAATATTGACTTGAGATTTTTAGCAAGAGATTGTGATTTTTTGCAACATAAATAGGCCCCACCTTTTGCGTGACTTGCCTTGTGTGAACACACAGGTGATGTATAGGCTACATTTGTGTTTCAATTTCTTCTTTTCTTTATTTTTCTTTTTCTTCTTTTTCTCTTTCTTATATCTCTTCATGAATAATTCCTTGGCATCAAATCTTGATTGTGGGTTCCTTTCCTAAATTCCCTACCTACAAAAATGATGTTTCATTAAAAATAATAAATTTAGCCTAAAATCGCAATTGCACTAATGTGGGCCCAATTCACATAAAATGACACAATAAATTCACATCATTAATCATGATTTATCTTTAAATAATTGATGATGATAAAAACCTATGTCATTTTTATGTGAAAATTTTTATTTGAAAAACCTTTTAAAAATGGAAATCCAAAAATGAAAAGTTTTATAGTTTTATGAAAATTTGATGATTTTCAATGATTTTTGCATGATAACATTATAATGATGCTTAAGACTATAAAAAAACATGTTTTTCACCTAAATGAAGAAATTTTTGATGAATAAGTCCTTAAAATTTCCGGAATTGAATAGAAAATGACATATTTTTAAGGACTTATCATTCCGCACTATGCAATCCATAAGGACTGTCCTAATAGGTTCGATTTATATATATATGGACAATATTCAGGTGCATACATCCCTCACCAAAATGGTGAGGGAGACTCCATATTTGGAAAGGATTAATGTAGAAAAGGACAAAACTAGCACACTCGTAATACCTTTTTAATCTTGTTAGAACTGAAAAAGGAAGTGTCCTTCACTAAAATGGTTATATATATATATAGAAAAATTCTCAAGAATGCCCAATATGAAAAGGGGCGTTTCTGCTTTCTTCCTATCCTCCAATGAGGAACAAGTAATGTTGAGATTTTTTCTCCTTTTTAAAAGTAACATTAATTGCTTTTATATATATAGGGAAATGCTATATGACACCTGGGCATTTTGCAGAAGCAAAGACGCCCCTTTTGCATTTAATACATTAGGTAGTTGAAATATTTTACTACCCTACTTTTTAGGAAGAGAAGTTAATATATTTAAATGTTATCTCATCCCTAACTACTTTTTCTCTCCTTTAAATGCTATTAAAGAGGAGAGACTATAGAAGAAGATAATCAATGCAAAATGCCCCTTTGTCTTTGTACGTTTCAAAGGGGCGAAAACGCCCCCTTTGTAAGTTGCAAAGAGGGAAATGCCCCTTTTTTAAAGGGGTATTTTTTAGACAATAATAAGGGGGCCCCAAGATGCATTGCATTTGGCATAAAAATAATATTTTAGTTGGGTGATTGGCCTTAAAATATCTCCTATTTGGATGATTTGGAATGTGAAATGCCACATTCATTGCTGGTTTATCCTAATCATTGGAATGTGGAACCTACATTAATTTAAGGCTTAAAACTTTTATGACATCACATTTATTTCATTGCCTTCCTATCAATATGATGTAGCATTATATGAGTGGACTGGTCAAAAGAGGCAGAAATGCTCCTTTTAAAGTGGGCATTCTTTAGAATTTTCCATATATATATCACACACGGAAATATTTAAGTGAAAACTAGTTCGCACCATGCTGCTATGAGAATTATTGGTGAGGCCCACCTCGTAATCCATCCAAACTGTACACAAACATAGAGCCCCCCGAATGGACTGGACTGATGGGTGAATGGTTGAAGTTTTTTTAAATATGAAGCCGTTAAACTTGTGGGTTGCTAATGAAGAGGTTAAAGGCATGGGATTGGGGTCACATTTGATACTTGGGTGGTCCCACATAGATTTTTCCATCCCCATGGCCCAATCCCCAGAAGGGATCCAAGTTATAGGCCTCACGGAAAGTTCTCACGATAACACCATGAGAACAATTCTCACCTCAACAAAGCCAACATATGTGTGTGTGCTCGCATTTCATTTTTTAATTAATTTCTGTAATCTCATGTTTGTTCAATATAGCAGTTAATAACACTTCCTTTACAGACTATGCACTCCATGCGTAAACAGGGTGGACCTGTTACTTGAATAGTTGAGATCTTTAAAATTGCATTTATATATGTGATTTGACCTTACTTGGGGCAGGGGTAGCCATGGCCCTCCAAATTTCTTGAATTCTTTTTTTTTCTTTTTAATAGTGGCCTTTTTATGGGAAATTTATTGGGTTTGCCACTGCTTGACCACACCATGTGGTCATTCATATAAAATAGATGATAGCTTTATTGATGGATTTATAAACCTAGCATTAAAGTTTCTCTTATTCTAGGCATTCCATTGATTCGCTGCAGCGCGTATTATCATCATCCAGTGAATGATGATATTTTGAGTATTTAGGGAAACTGGGAATTAAGGGTGATGTCGCCATTATAATCAAGATAGGGATATATTCAGATCAGTGCCATTATTTGTATATTGTATGCAATATACATAAAAATATTAAAATTTACTGGGGTAAAGAACCTTGCATTCCAAAGGCTCTCGAACTTGTGAGTGTAAGTGTGACAACCATTACACAGCAAATTTTAATATTGTTTTTCTCTTTGTTTTGATGTTTTCTGCAGTCTGGAGTTGTGGTACAACACTGTATTGGTTTTACTAACAGGACATATGAAAAATGCAGAAGTTGCAATAGATGCTCTCTCTATCTGGTAATTAGAAACATCATCACCCTCAAGGAATCAATATTCAAACAATTTCAGGCTTATAATTACTATCGACCTATTTTTGCAGCCTTACCATCAATGGGTGGGAAATGATGATATCTCTTGGTTTCTTGGCTGCAGCAAGGTAGTCTTTTCTGACCATAATTTTCTGCTTCTGAACTTTTATCTTTAGGTCAATCATGTGGGTAAGCTTTGTTTGGAAAAACCATATATAGTTCATAACCAATGCTTGTGGCGAAACTGCTAGTATATAGGTATTAGGTACTGGGTGTATAATATAGAACAACTACAATTTATTTGATCAGCTTACCAACTGACCTTATATTTTATTTATCTTTTCATTTAAGAAATATACGGTCTGGACACAAAATTTCACACCAGTGGAGCGCATGGCTCGGTGCTTGAGACCATTGACTTGATCAAACACATCAATGAATTTAGAAGCCTCCTCAGGTATCTGTCCTGGAAGATCCTATCTGCCAAATATTTGGACTCAAATAGGCAGGAGAGAGAGAGAGAGAGAGAGAGAGTTTACAGCAAGGGCTTGGAGAGGGCTAACATCTGAATGGTTAAGATCTTTGAATCTTGAATATGCTCGCATTCCCTATGCATGGTGAACCCCATCAAATCAATGGTCTTAATCATTGGAAGTACATGTGTTGAACTGTCAGAACTGTGTAGTGAAATGAGTGTCAGCTATCTGTGTATAATTGTATAAAAGACGAAAATCTTCGTCTTTGGGATTATCATACTAAATGAGTTTAGTTTCCATTAAGATTTGCATTGTCATACAACAAACTTGCAGCGTTCGCATTTCGAATGAGCTTGGAAGGGGGAGTGCAAAAGCGGCAAAATTCGCAATCATGATGGTGGTGGCTACATCATTCTCCATCGGATTTGTGCTGTTTATAGCTTTTCTGCTTTTCCGCGGGATAGTCTCCTATGTATTTACAGAAAGCCTCACAGTATCTAAAGCAGTTGCGCAGCTTTCTCCTCTTTTGGCCTTCTCCATACTACTGAATAGTGTGCAACCAGTTCTGTCAGGTTAGTTCTTCCATTACCATGATCTTTCTGTTCATTTATGTGATGAGACTCATATGGTGTTGTATACGTTATCCAGTATTTGTGTTTGATGCAGTATACTTGGTACTTCAAATCAGATCATCCAAAATGCAGGCCTAATTGTTAATGAAATAACCTAAAATTAGACAGTTCTGATTATTCTCACAGAAATTTGATTCCCCTTAAATGGACAGTGAACTAAGATTATCCATAATTGTATGGGATATTCCACCTCAGTGGGCCCTCTAGGATGGTCTAGGTGTGCATATAGTTACCCTACTTGTTCTGTGAATGTTGTCACCATTCAAGAAATGATTGCAAATGGCAATGCACATTATAGTCTTCTCCTATTGATTCATAAACAAGAAATGCAGCCAGAAAGTAGACATATAATGACTGTATATAAAAGGTAAATATTAATATATATGGAAAGAGTTCAACTCCATTCCACCCAATGTGGCATGCGCCCTCTTGCTTGGGGACATGTCCATGTCCATGGGGAGATTTAGATAACCTTATACATTTTTAACTGCATCAAAGGGTTTACAATAGTGCGATCAGTGTTAATTTAGAACTCCTGTGAGCATTTAAAGTGATCAGAGCCATTGGTGAGCTCCATTGTGCAGATTTAAAATAGGGTGCGCTAATATTAAAAAAAAAAAACCTGTGGCACCATAAATGGAGCACCCTTGTTACAAAGATTTTAGTCATTGTAACGATTATGAAATTAGATGTTTTGATTGTTTCCCTTAAAAAGTGAAAAGGTCCACCTCAAATCCATACCCTAACAAGATGTTTTTTGTTTTATTGTATTGTTTTCATCATCAGGGGTTGCTGTTGGTGCTGGTTGGCAGAGTGTGGTCGCATATGTAAACTTAACTTGCTATTATTTGATAGGAGTACCTATTGGAGCTGTCCTTGGTTACATAATTGGTCTTCAAGTCGTGGTGAGATGCATAATGCCAAATTTTCAATTTCTCCGCCCTTCCCAATTCTTACCAACCTATGTTCAGAATACATGTTAGGAAGGTTGTGGTTGTTTATATTTCATTAAATATATTAGGAAGTTTTTAATATTATAATAAAACTCAACCAAAAAGAAGTGAATCTTGTTGTAATCAGTAGGGAAGTACTCACTTGGTGGCACACTGACCGAATGCAGGCTCTTCAAACTAAACAGGCCTTAATGTTCACGCCAATAAAACTTGAGCTGACCTTTGAGTGTGCTCTAGGAAGAGCCTAATAGTGCAATACCTCAATATCACATTACTTTAATGATGTTACATTGGCTGGCATCCAAGAGCTTTATTTTAAGACCCAACAGCAAATATTGTAATAATATTCAACTTCATGTTGCAACCATTGCTGCATTAGATCCAATGGTTCCTTCTTAACCCAGCTACAAGGATGGGATTGACCTCTGTGCTATGGAAAGAGATGTGAAACCTAAAAGGATAGTAGCAATTGCTAGTTTTAGTATGGAGTTGGGCTTGAAATAAAGGTTTTAGTTCTTCAAAAAATCATGGGATAGTTTTCATTTTTCTTCTCATTCGAAAAATTATTTGCAATTAACCAACCTACTACTCTACAATAAGTTAAAAAGTACAGTAAAATCCATTATTCAGCTGTTAGATAAACGGACAAGGAAACGAAATGGAGGGTGTGATATCTAAATAGTGCAATATATTGACAAAGCCAGAAATCCTTATGCATCAAATCCCATGTTCAGACGCAAGTTGTGAACTAACTAATTTCTATCAAGTGGATGATATTGCTAATTCCTATCCATCCTTTCTCAAATAAGTTGCGCTCTTTCCGTTCAACTGCTTTTTTAGTTAACTTTAGGAATTTTGTTTCATGGAGGAGAGATTTCTTATATTTTGTTGATTGCAGGGAGTTTGGATTGGAATGTTGCTTGGAACAGCTGCTCAAACTTTTGTACTCGTGTACATCACCTGGAGAACCGACTGGGATAACCAGGTAAATGGGTTTATTAGATACATTCTAGATTAGAATGTGCATTAATATTTATGTTGTAGTGTCACAAAAGGTCTCCGTATCTCTCATGCCTTCAACATGTGGAATTTATCCATCTATCCATGTGGTATTTCAAGCTTCCAAAAATACATTTTTTAACTTCAGCAGACATGAGAATGCTGAGGTGGATGTGTAGTAAAACTAAAAATGATAAAAGTAAAAATTAGCTCTATCAAAAACATTAGGGGTAGCATGAAGAGGGGATAAAATAAAAAAAATATATTTTAGATGGTTTGGGCATATCAAAGCAGGCTGGTAATGACACAAATAAAAAAAAGTTTGGCTATGCAAGTTGATGGCCCATCAAAGGAAAAGGGTAGGCCGAAAAAGACATGGATAGAGATAGTAAGAATTAGTCTGAAAAAGTATAACTTATCTAAAGATTTGGCTCAAAATTGATTGAAATGGAGAAACATAATTCATGTTACCGATCTTAATGCAGTTGGAACAAAGCTTTGATGATGATGATATAATGAAAGTTTGCTTTTATGGAAGGTTCCATTTACCTTCCAATACTTTTTTTTATATATGTGTGCCAGCCTCTCTACCTTGGCTTGTCAGACCTAATCCAAGTGAGCAGGTCCGCTGAATTCAGGGTGGGCTTGTGGATTTGCCATCAACAAAATCAGATCCATTACTGACCATCAGATTTTAGGCTTTGACATAGATGGTATCAATCAATGAATGAATAGGGAACTATCATAACCTTGGATGATGGACCACCAAGTGATGTCAGATAGAGCCAATTTTGGTAGGCTTCTTGTCCACAAATCCCGACTCCCCGACCATCATGATACAAGAGCAGATTGTGGTGGCCTATCATGGATGGGATCATGGGACCATATGCAATGTTCTGTTGTAACTTGTCATGATGCTAACTCGCACCCTTCCCTTCTGTTTTCACCACTCAGTAAATTCTGGTGGTACAATGACATATTCCTGCATTCATCTTGGCCTGGCAACATTGGCCCAACACAATGACTATCATACTATCAAAATTGGTGGCTGTTTTCTTTATTTGTATTTCTTTCTATGGGCTTCTGTTCCTATTTTCTGTTAACACAAATTCCCATTTGTGCTTAGATGAACCAATTTTTGTTGGCATATTTGTAGGTAGAAATTGCTCGACTACGCGTAAACAAGTGGTTTGTGCCAGAATCCGAGTCTGGTGGCCACTCACCTAGCACTTAAGCTGAGTCTCTGAGGCAAAAGATGGGGAGAAGATTGGTATGAGTCCACCACCAAGAGAAATAATCTGAATTGAAATTGAATGAATCCATTAGATTGCTGCTCAACCATTGTGGAGAAGGCCATTTTTATTTAATGATTGATTTGATCCATTTAAAACCACGTTTCGGAATCAGCAATAGCTTAAAAAAAAATTTTTGTGTGAATGTGATTGGTTTGTGTGTGAGGGGTAGGGTGTCTCACAAAAATATGGTCCCCCACAGCTGCTGTAAAAAATCTCCTCTCCAGCTAAATATAAAATTGGGTTTTTTAAGTTTTATTGTTTTCCTTTGAGTGAGAGCTTGGGCATATATCAGACTCGTCCACTCGTATTTTATTTTATTTCATTTTCATATTCAATCAAAAGCATCATTTTTTAGGAAATGTGATTTGTCTGACCTAAGTTTATGATTTGCTCAAATGAATTAAAATATGTAAAATAAAAAGCATAAATGTATTAGTAGTATGATGATGTAATCATGGTGAGGTTTACCCACTATCGAATTATTCATGCATGTGGGACCCACCCTAATTCCTTCATTTGGTGAGTCAAACCAGATGAAGGGATCACGGCAACCTCTGGATTTGTCTATTTATGAAAATTATGTGGGATCCATCCTCCTAACGGCTAAATCATGTGACGCCTCCATCTAAAATGATGGAACCATGGTGAATAGTAAGATAAATTAAAACTTTTTAAAAAACAGTTAATTTACTAAATCCTCTATTACATAGTGAGAAAGATGATTCCAGCCCAAATGTCTCATGTATCTTATTTAATTGTCCATTCTTTTAGAATTTATTATAACTAAGTACAAAGAATCTGGGAATTTTCACCAGGCAGTTTCACACTTGTGTGGTGTGGAGTACACATTCCCTGCTATCCAAGCTGAGAAAAATTAAGAACAAACTCTTGAAACATGGAGCAGTTATGAAATTCTAAAAAGCATCACCAACAGAGGGTATTTTCTGTTCAGAACTTTGATAAATGTATGAAACACTGTCCTCATGATTCTTAAAATTTCATAACTATTGTCTTTTTAGAGTTTAAGCTTAATGTTTTCTATAAGAATCTCACGACTGAAAAATAATAATAATAATAAATGAAAAATAAAATAAAAAGAAGAAGAGAGAGAGATGGGCAGTAGGACGAGAAATAACGTCTTGCGATCCGTCCAATATGTGAGCATAGAGGTGAAGGTCCCATGGAGGAGCAATTACAACGGGCCGGTAGCTGAGTACATTGAGCATTCAAATAGAGCACGTATGGCTAATATTGTGCTAGGTGTGTAAGGCTTTTTATATGTTTGGCTAATTTATGGGTCGGATAAAACTCTAAATCTATTAAGTTGTATTTTATATTTGCTTTAATATGGACTTTGATATAAGTTGCTGGATGCACTGAAGTAAATAAATTGATGAAGTAAAGAAATCAAAGAAAGAAGGATAAATTGAAGTACTTTTTAAAGAATAGCATAGATTAAAAAAGGTCATATCTCACAAACAAATTAAATATTAAGTTGTATTTTATATTTGTTTTAATATGGACTTTGATATAAGTTGCTGGATGCACTGAAGTAAATAAATTGATGAAGCAAAGAAATCGAAGAAAGAAGGATAAATTGAAGTGCTTTCTAAAGAATAGCATAGATTAAAAAATGTCATATTTTACAAACCAAATATTAAATATAGGCAAACGACCTACCACTGAAAAGCATGTTTCAAGTGGATATCCGTAGAGCCCAAAATTGCATCAATTGGAGCTAAAACAATGAAATTATGGCCACAAAAAATTTACAGAAATTGTGCTATCCATAATTATAAAAGTATTATTACAGAAAAATTATAGAACTGTTATTGCATGAAAACCTTTTCTTTTTGTGCCAGAATTAGTAATTTGAATTCTACAATGCTTATTATTAGGAGGCCCGAAGTTAGAGCTATTTAAAGGGGCTATCTCTCAACCCTAAAGTAAAGATCTCCTTATTCTGAGCAGGGATTACTTATTAAAGATTTTCTTTTTCTTTAGAGAATTTATTTGGTAGAAAAGTGCTAAAGCTTTGTTCTATGGTTTTAATTTTCTACATTTTTTATAAAAGATCATCTGAGGAGTCAAACATAACAACTAAAAGGCATTTAATTGATTGAATTTGTTGCAGTAAGCAATAAATAGCCGTGACAGTGTGTATCTGTTCAAGAAGAATTAGAATCTTTATATTGCGCGAGAATCGGATAAAGTTGTAAGTATTTATTCTTGTATTGCGAGATTCACAGTATTTGATTATTGGTCCAGTGAGGACTTTTGGTTTTTTCCCAGGTTGGATTTCCACATAAAAATCATGCTTTCCTGTGATGGTTTCTTGTTTGCTTTATTTTATTTTCCACTGTATATTGTGTGTTTGTATACAATCTAAAAAATTAGATACTTGGGAGCACCCCCCAAACTTTCAAAGTGATTGTTTACGAGAGGAAAAGTATAAAGAGTGAAAAGAAGTGATTGATGTGACATAAATTTCTATTAAACATCATATGAATGGAAGAAATAAAAGGAGAAAAACCTAATGTGTTATAATGTTATATTTCACAAGCTTTAAATTTAAAAAAATGAAAGGAGAGAAAGTAATGGATTTTCTCCTACTTTTCTTCTTTCCATTTATCTTACTCTCATTGGGGTAATAATTTAGAGAGAGTGGTGTTGTACATTCAGAATTTTAGCTGATCAACCATAAGGGGTTGGCGAGTTATTATCTTGAAAATAAAAAATAAAAAAAGGATTTTACTAGTAAAACCCCTTTGGTGATCCATTAACTTGAAAATACCCTTTAGTATTTTAGCTTCCAAAGTGATCCCACTAGACCACTCTTTTTTTTTAATGCATCTTGAACGCATTGTTGAATTCAACACTCTACCAGTGTCGAATTCGATATGGCTCTATTCCTCTTTAATTCCTCTAGATATTTACATTTCCAATTAGGGACTTTTTAGTGTAGTTGAGATCCAATAGTCCAATCCATAAGAGGACCCACTCATAGGGTTGCCATCAATGCCCTATATGATGTGGGGACCTAATCCTTGATCGAGTGGGCCACATGGAACTATCGCTGATTCGGAAAAAACCAAATTTTTTCCTCTTGGGTATCTAATTCGTCACAGCTCTGTCTTCCTCTTCCTCCTCTACCTGCACTGCGGTGCGGTGGACTTCAGCCTGAGAATCAAGATCTGTCACCTACTCTTTTCCACCTTATCAATGTTGATCATCGAATTCGACGATCGCACGGATAACCCGAGCCCCCTAAGGGCCTGTTTGGCAACGGTCTATGGAGATGAAAGAATTCTATAGTTACAAAAAATCCCTTTGGAAGCTAAAATCAACCTATCATCCTCTAAAAAAAAATCAAATATGACAAAAGAGAAGATTTCTAGGAAAGAAATATTTAAGAAATCAACTGTTTCGAACGTTTTAGCAAATATATCATAATCTGCATGGCCCCATGTTCTGAAATTTAGTTTTATAGTTATTCTTGGCCTCTAGATTAAATCTAACGTTTTGGATTTTTCAAATGAGCCCACAGAAGTCCAAATTTGCATCAATAGTATTGATTACTTTTTTTTATCAGACTCAGCAAATAAGAAAATTCAACAGTTGACATTCGGTTCCTTAGTCTTTTGGGATGATAGATAAGTCTTTTTGGGATGATAAATAATTTTAACCGTGCTGATCTATCATATGGGACCCACAAACTCTTGATCGGCGCGAAACTCAGTACTCCATCTCGGGCACTCTACGTTGCTACACAATCCTTGGGTCCGAGGGGGGTACGACCCCCGCTTTCCGCATATCCATGAAACGTGGACGCGGGCTGTTCACATACAACGCCGTTCCCAAACGTGAGGATTCTATGAAACCATTTGGTTTTTTGTGGAATCCTGGTTTGCCAAACGTGCCGTAAGAAAATCCTACACTTTGCACCTCTAGATTTCTTGAGAAGACTGTGTTCCACATTCGTCGGAACTAGCCTGGGGCCACATGAGATCGTGCCTGATCTCATGGTTGCTGCTCTGCTACTCTGTCTTCCTATGCTGGATCTTCTCTCCGAGAGATGGTCTCAGGCAACGACGATCCACAGAGGGCAGAGATGCCCTTCTTACCTGGCCCTCTGTTTCTGCAGCTCAGAAACTCGAATGGAAACTTCGATCTGTGTGGCCAGGGGCGGGAGAGGAAGGCGGTCAAGGAGCTCGAGCCAGGGGCGGCGAAGGGTAACGGAGGATATCCATGAAACGTGGACGCAGGATGAAACGTGAAGAGGGCAGCAATTGGTGCAGTGGCGTAACGGAACAATCAACGACGTAGTTTGTCTTCAGAAACAAAAAAAAAAAAACACAAATACTCCTCTGGGACTTCTCACCACTTGTCAAGCAACTAAGAAAAGACAAACAAGATGTGGTTTGTCTTTTCTTCAAATCTCTGTTCTCTCCCTTAGTTTCTGTAAACAAAAACAACGATGTGGCCGACCAAGTGGGCAGCTTGTGATTCGTGCCAACACGCAACTAGAGATGCAACTAACCCTTCTGCCGTGTTATATGATTTACAAAGGATCGTACTAATAACGTATTATAAGATAAGAGAAAAAATAAAAAAATAATAAAAAAAATTCTTATTAATGAAATATATATACATAATAAGGGAGAAGAATTTTATTTATAAAAAGAGATCGTGCTGATAACATATTAAAAAATAAGAGAGAAAGTAAAAAAATAATAAAAAAATTCTTATTAATGAAATATATATACATAATAGAGAGAAGAATTTTATTTATAGAATAAAATTATTTTTCTCAAAGCAACTTAATAGGAAAAATACTAATTTTAAGTAATTTCATTATCACGTGAGATCCTAATTTACGCATCAATTTATGATAATATATCTTATATCAGTAAGGGATTTTTAGTACTAAAATCCTCAAATGATAAATAAATAAATAATGAAATGATACGATGGAGCAAAAGTGGGCCCCATATGATATACGAAGCGCAGCACCCACGCAGCCTGGTTTACTGCAAAAATTTTCTTCATTTCCGTTTGTGAGAGAGAGAGAGAGAGAGAGAGAGAGAGAGAGAGAATGGAGGGTATTGAGAAGGAAGGAGCAAAAGAAGAGGAACCAATGGAGATCGATGAAGCTTCAACCTCCAAATCCGCCCAACTCATCGATCTGCTTCGAGGGTTTCTCTCCATCCAGCAGAGAAGAGCTGAAGCCTATGCGAAGCTTCGAAGGTATTCTAATCCTTTTTCTTTTTATCTGATTCAACCATGTGTTTCTTCAATCCCCTTCTCATTGTCCTTCGCCCATTCCATGCGTTCCTTATTATCAGAATTCCATGCTGGGGTTTTCGAATCATTGCGAGTTCTTAATTGGGTTCTTTTCTATGCCCTTCATCAGGATTCAGGTGTCCCTAATTCTAAAGTTTGCGTTTTTAGTTGAAGTGATGAGAATCCGATGCTGGGTTTTTTGAATCAATGCGAGTTCTTTATTGGGTTTTTGTATCCCTTGATCAGGCGGTTGATTTTGATGAGAAATCCGTAATTTTTTGTTTGTGTCTTTTGCTTCCCTGTTTAGGTTCTTTGTTGTTTTTCTTTCTTTCCTTATATTATAAAGGTACTTGAGGATTATGGTTTTGGGTGTTTTCGATCGTTCAAGGTATTAAGTGGGTTCCTTTTGTATTTGGGAGATTTTGGTTGATTTGTATTGACAGGAACAACCTTGGGGCATCCTTTTGCCTGACCATCAATCAGATAATCAACTCTTAAGACTTAAGATTCTCTTGGGCCTGTTTGTTTGCATTAGAATACATAAGAATTGGGATGATTAATGACATAAGCGATTAGAAATGAAGACTAAAGGTGAACATCCAAAAATTCGCAACAAATAGCCTCCCCTCCCCTTTAATGGAAATGGAAATTGAGTCGCAACTTGGACCTCCACTTGGAATCTATGACATTTTATTCATTTGGGTTGGGTGGCTGGATCCCACCCTTCGCCATCCCTAACCGCTGCAGATCCGAGCTTATGGCTGATGGGGAACTTGACAGGCCTAACTGAACTAAGTGAATGTCCAGTATGAATGCAAATGATCTCCATTATGCCTGCTGGCTTTCATTAATAACTTATAGGAATCTTCTAGCCAAAATTATGGTCTGTATGCATATTACTTAACTAAGTGACCCGGCTCCTGGCTCTACGTGATAACTATTCGACAATGACAATGAGTCAATGATGATGAAGATGATGCTTGTCTCTCAACTTGAAGAGATTATATGTTCTTATTAAATTTCTTGTAACCCTATGGAACATTGATTTTGAAGATTGTTGTCCACTTCATGGTGGTATTAATGTTGTATACGTGCATGGAGAATAGAGGAAGAGAGCTCTTATTAATGAGATCGGTGTGTACATAATGGGGGGAGGATAAGATTATATTTATAGAATAAGATTGCTTCCTCCCCAAGCAACCTAATAGGGAAAGACTTAAACCCTAAGCAATCCTCTTATCTTATGTGGGTCCCAATGTGGGCATCCACCTATGATAATATATCTTATAACACTCCCCCTTGGATGACCACCATTCAATGACAGTTGCCTCATTAAAACCTTGCAAAGGAAAAACCCAGTGGGATAAAAACCAAAGCGAAGGAAAAAGAGTACAACGTTCTACAGGATCATTGACTTGGTGTTGGACGTGCATATGCTGCCTCGTTAAAACCTTAACTAGGAAAACCCAGTGGGACAAAACCTAGAGAAGGAAAAAGAGTACAGCGCACATATGTCCTGGGTAGCATACTTCAGGATGCCTCCCCCTGATTACTACTCCCCCTGATGATAACATCTTTATACATAAGTCAGCATGTCAATCTCGTATACAATTTCTAAAATACTGAGTTTTGGCAAAACTTCGTAAACTGATCAGCCAGGTTGTTGCTTGAACGAACTTGATTGACTTTAATCTTGTTATTCTTTTGAAGCTCATGAGTGAAGAGGAACTTTGGTGTAATGTGTTTCGTCTTGTCATCTTTAATGTATCATTCTTGAATCTGTTGAATACATGCCACATTGTCTTCGCAAATAATGCTCGGAGTACCTGTACTAAGAAGTAATTGACAAGAACTACATCTATGCTGAGTTAAATATTTTTGCCATACACATTCTCCACTGGCTTAAAAATCTCAGCATGGTTAGAATAAGTAGCTATCAATAGTCAATTTAGTAGAATATCAAAAATAATGATATTGATATGAAGAAACATATAACATGTCTATGATCAATCCTTATGAGGATTAGGGATATATTCTGAATCTGTATATCCTACAAAATTTGGTTTCAATCATAAAACAGACATAGATATCATAGCATATGTTTAATACCAATCCAAAGCCTTTGTGCAAAACTATATATGGGAAGCATATTTATAAAGAATAAAAATCTCATTAGAACTTCTCTCGATCTGCGGGTCAAGATAAAATAGTCAATAGTTTTCTCGAACTCTTCTAGAGTCCCGATTAGATTTATGTTATTTATGTAAATAACATAAACTTCTACTATTATAAATCCATTTAAGGATTGTATAAAGACAAATAGGCAAATGGAATTGTTTTCATACTCTTCCTTATATAGACATTTACTAAGGCGATTGTACCATATTCTTCTGGAATGTTCAGGCTGTACAATAAACGTCTTACTTATATTGAGTACGTACTCTCTGACTTTGCTTCAGGCAAAGCAAATCCTTCTGGGATTTTCATATATATATGTCTGTGGATGTTGTCAATCCCAAGTTTCTGCAGGAAACCTTGTATCACAAGTTTGCCTTTCATTCATTTTCCTTACAAACACCCATTTGTAACCTACAGGGTTAACACCGTTTGGGGTTTGTACTATAGGTTCATATATACCACGTCTATTTAGAGATTGTAATTCCTTAATGGTATCTCTTTATTTTGGCCAATATGTTCTTTGTCGACATTCATTTATAGAACGTGGTTTTATATCCCAAACAACATTCTTAATTTCCATTGATATTTGAGTAGCTACCGCATATACAAATGCGTCATCGATGATAATTTCATTTCTATCCCATCTCTCTCTTGAATAAGATCTCTTTATTTATTTTAGGTACCCATTGCCTCTTCAGGGGCTTCCAGAGTCTCTTCTGGGACTCATGTCTCTTCTGGGACATTAATTTCTTCAGGAAATTTGGAGAGAGTGGATTTTATCATAAACTCTTCGGGAGTATACCTCTTCTGGAGTATGATTGGGATATAATTGCTCATTTCTCCTCTTCTGGGGAGCTGAGTCCTTGAAACCTATAGTTCTACCACGCTTCTGGCGTGTATAGATTCATTTGTTGCCATATTTGGACTCTGTTCTTCAGGAACACTAATTCGTACTTGTCCTACAGGGACATTAATTCGTGCTTGATATATGTGACCTAGTCACTTTTGCTGCATCATTAAAAGCATCAGGGAATTCATTTGTAATTAAGTGCACAATTCTCCGTACTTCATTCTCACATTGTGAAGTACATAAATCTAGATGAGATTGAGTGGAAGTATTCCACATTAATTCTCGTCGTTCTTCAGGAACGGATTGTTCTTCAGGAACAAGGTGTTCTTCAGGAACTCTCTTATCTCCCCCTAACGGCGAGAAGACTGGCTCATCAAGATGACAATTAGCAAAAACGAACAATGAATATATCTCCTGTCATTGGGTCTAGATATCCATTAATTAAGGTGAAGTATAACCAACATAGAGTCTACGTTGTAGGCTCATGCAAGTCACAAACCGATGATATCAAGCCTTATAAATTTAATAACATGCTTAAGGATGTGTATCCTAGGTTTAATAATATGTGCTAATGGGCAGGATTAGATAGGTTCACAAATGTCACACAATATCCTTTGCGAAAAGGATGGTCAATAGATGGTACTCTAAGGAGTACATAATAGAAGTATTAATAATTTACCAGAGAATAGGACCCCTAGAATAACAAGCTTCTGGCTTAACTTTGTCGTTTTGCTCATAATCGAATATGATTCGATTTTAGAGATTGTCTTGTAATATAACTCAGAGATTGAAGGAGAATGCACTTAGCTTTTCTAGTATCAGCTTCTGGCTGTCAATACTAGTAATGATGTACAAATATTATGTGCGGACTCTTCTGGAGCATTAAGGTATTTGTACAAATCCAGCTATGATTGATATCGTGCACGAATTAAACACTACTTCTGAGAAAAACTTCTGGTTTTTTCCATGTAGTGTGTTTTGTTGCACTGTTTACCGGACAGATATTACCCTCAGTTTCATGCATTCCATGAGACATAGAGCAAGTAATAATAAACTCACATAACTAGGTAATCGCATTGCAAAAATAAAAGTAAGAACAACTAAACAATTCAGCATTCAAAGCAAATATAACATAATATACGGGGGATTAAAGATAAGTCCTAGCATTCAACAAAATATCTAAGAACCGAACTCAATGTTCAAACTCATAAAAGTAGTTGTAGGTCTTCCAGACCATGCTTGGTGGTTCGCCTCAATTTCCAAACAAAATGCCTTCTCAATCACCTCTCCTGGGGTGGTTTATTTCATCTCTACGGGAGAACATATTATATCTACCTCTTCTGGAGGGATTTTAATTGACTAATCTGGCATTTATTTCAAGCATTGGGTGTATGACCATCTGCTGGTGATCATCCCTGTCTTATGGGGATATAATGGCGCGGAAAATAAGAGCGTATGCCATATCCTTCAGGGATATTTTATTTCCGACTTTGATAGTATCACCAAGCCTTTTAGAGTGTGTTAAGATCGATTTACTAATAACAATCAAACAAAAATAGAACTTCGGGTTCTCAATATCCGATGACAAAATATAATGAAGAATTGGCCAATCAGAAAGTTAGAACTTCGGGTTCTTAACTGATGAATCAGAACTTCTAGTTCTGTCAATACTTTAAGCTAGTGATAGAACTTCAGGTTCTTAGAACTACTGGTTCTATCAAAGCTTCAGGTTTGAATCACAACTTCTGGTTCTATCAAAACTTCAGGTTTGATTTTATGGCCGTTGTATCGATCTACACTACTTTGAATCTTTAGAAATCAAAACTCGAAGTTTGATGATGAATATGAATCTTCAGGTTCATATTCCAAATCTTAGAACTTCTGGTTCTAGATATTTTATGGATCTTCGGGTCCAGATTATTCATTGGATATAGAACTTCAGGTTCTATTATTTGGAACTACTGCTTCTGGCAATAATAAATTCATCAAAACTAAAGTTTCAGATAATCATTAGTAATAATTATACCGAAGGAATTATATCAAGCATGCAGTATAATGTTATAGAATATAAAAATAAATGTATATGAGAAACAGAAAATAAAATGTAGAACTTCAGGTTCTTAACATCCAATCAAAGATAATAATAAAAATGTGATGAAGAATTTAGAAATTGAAGTTTAGAACATCGGGTTCTCAACTTAAGAATCAGAACTTCTGGTTCTAAATTAGAATAGTTCATGGATCTTTCAGTACGAGTTAGAACTTCAGGTTCTAGATTAGGATAATTCATGGATCTTCAGGTCTAAGTTAGAACTTCTGGTTCTAAATTAAAATAACATACAGAACTGCAGGTTCAAGTTATTTATTCGATATAGAACTTCTAGTTCTAAGTATCATATGAAACTTCGAATACGTATTGTAGATCTGAAAACTTCTGGTTTCAGAGTAAAATAAACAACGGATCTTCTGGTCCGAATTTGAAAGAACTTCTGGTTCATAGATTAAAAAAAAAATTTACGGAACTTCGAGTTCGAATTATTGATTCCATATAGAACTTCTGGTTCTAAATATCGTATGGAACTTCGGGTTCCAATTTCTTGCATAGAACTTCTGGTTCTATTTATGATCCATGATTTTCAATTCTATTATGATCTCTTTTTGATAAGAGAAAACGAAGCATTCATCACAAGAATTAAAATTATAAATACTTGCAGATCTAAACTGAATAAAGATAAATGCATGTATAGAATTATTGAACTAATAAAAAAATAATAAAATAAAGAGAAATTACTTAACCTTTGAATCATCCTCCTTTTGGTGCCAATGTGTAGATCTGCTCGCGAGCTTTCCGTAGATATGAACGGATCTTAAATTGGACTCCGGATCGTCAAGATATTGCATAAATAAGTTTCTGCCATTGATCCGGTCAAATCTGCCTTTGACCGTACGACCTGCTGATGTGGGCTAGTGTCAGCACTGCTATGATGTCTGATGGACTGGGTTGCTTCATGGGTTGGTCTAACCCGAACTGGATCCAAACTGCACTTTGCACTGCTTATGTTAGAAGGTCAGGTCAACATGACCTGACTTCGACCCAACCTGACTTGGGAATGGAATACTGCTCCACGGGCTAGGCCTTGCTACGGGTCAAGCTGAACTGACCCAAGCCTGCTTTGGTTTGGGAATAAAACCCACACAGATTTTCTCTTTCCCTTTCAGTTTCTTCTTTCTGTAAGCAAAAACCCTATGCCTTCTCCCCATTTTTCTTCGAGTCAAGTGAGAGAACAACGGACGTCAATGAGGCAAGTGGTAGTACCGGCACCGGAACCCCATTAGCCCTACCCTTTTCCAGAACGCTGAGCACCGACTGGGCATAAGTTGATTATGGGCTTCTTCCCGATGCCGACCAGAGCCAGCGGCCTCTCCCTCAGCTGCGGATCCCCCGACTGTAGGAGAGGGACTGGCAGAAGGGTTTGAAGACGACCATGAAGAAGACGAGGAAGGTGATGAATAAGCCGGCAGAGATGAGATATTACCATTTTGGGTTCGATTCTGGGTTTTGCAACACCCGTCCCCCCTTCTGCTTTTCCTATGCAAACGGCAGGAGAGGCAGTGACGACAGGGGGCGAACCAGAGAACGGCAAAGGGTGGTGCGGTGACGCTGGCGACGGCGGAGCTGCGGGAGATGATGGGTGGTAAGTGAGGAGGTCGGCGGCGACTGTAGGTGTGTAGGGATCCCTCAACAGAATTAAACTCAAGCCAGATCTTGATCTTCTTTTTAGGCAGTGATCTGCAACTTAACCGTTTGTGATCCAGCCCCTTTTTTCGATTTGCTGAGGCCCATCATCTGTGAATTGAATTGATCTTTGCAACAACTAGTGGCAGCCCACTAGAAAAATCCTCAGATCTAGTCTTCTTCTTTTTTTTTAATCGAAACTCTAGGTGGAGATTCAAAAGACTGATTCTCCGATTTCTACAATGGAGAAAGAGGAGACGTAGAAAGAGGAGGACGAAGAAGAGAGCCTCGTGCTGATAACGTGTTAGAATAGAGGAAGAGAGCTCTTATTAATGAGATCGGTGTGTACATAATGGGGGGAGGATAAGATTATATTTATAGAATAAGATTGCTTCCTCCCCAAGCAACCTAATAGGGAAAGACTTAAACCCTAAGCCATCCTCTTATCTTATGTGGGTCCCAATGTGGGCATCCACCTATGATAATATATCTTATAACAGGAGAATTTTATTTATAGAATAAGATTATTTCTCCTAAAACAACTTAATAGAAAAAACACTAATTCTAAGTAATTTCATTATCACATTTGGGATCCTAATTTACGCATCAACTTATGATAATACATCTTATATCAATAAAAAATTTTTACCACTAAAATCCTCAATGATAAATAAATAAATAATGAAATGATACGATGGAGCAAAAGTGGGCCCCATATGATATACGAAGCGCAGCACCCACGCAGCCTGGTTCACTGCAAAAATTTTCTTCATTTCCGTTTGTGAGAGAGAGAGAGAGAGAGAGAGAGAGAGAATGGAGGGTATTGAGAAGGAAGGAGCAAAAGAAGAGGAACCAATGGAGATCGATGAAGCTTCAACCTCCAAATCCGCCCAACTCATCGATCTGCTTCGAGGGTTTCTCTCCATCCAGCAGAGAAGAGCTGAAGCCTATGCGAAGCTTCGAAGGTATTCTAATCCTTTTTCTTTTTATCTGATTCAACCATGTGTTTCTTCAATCCCCTTCTCATTGTCCTTCGCCCATTCCATGCGTTCCTTATTATCAGAATTCCATGCTGGGGTTTTCGAATCATTGCGAGTTCTTAATTGGGTTCTTTTCTATGCCCTTCATCAGGATTCAGGTGTCCCTAATTCTAAAGTTTGCGTTTTTAGTTGAAGTGATGAGAATCCGATGCTGGGTTTTTTGAATCAATGCGAGTTCTTTATTGGGTTTTTGTATCCCTTGATCAGGCGGTTGATTTTGATGAGAAATCCGTAATTTTTTGTTTGTGTCTTTTGCTTCCCTGTTTAGGTTCTTTGTTGTTTTTCTTTCTTTCCTTATATTATAAAGGTACTTGAGGATTATGGTTTTGGGTGTTTTCGATCGTTCAAGGTATTAAGTGGGTTCCTTTTGTATTTGGGAGATTTTGGTTGATTTGTATTGACAGGAACAACCTTGGGGCATCCTTTTGCCTGACCATCAATCAGATAATCAACTCTTAAGACTTAAGATTCTCTTGGGCCTGTTTGTTTGCATTAGAATACATAAGAATTGGGATGATTAATGACATAAGCGATTAGAAATGAAGACTAAAGGTGAACATCCAAAAATTCGCAACAAATAGCCTCCCCTCCCCTTTAATGGAAATGGAAATTGAGTCGCAACTTGGACCTCCACTTGGAATCTATGACATTTTATTCATTTGGGTTGGGTGGCTGGATCCCACCCTTCGCCATCCCTAACCGCTGCAGATCCGAGCTTATGGCTGATGGGGAACTTGACAGGCCTAACTGAACTAAGTGAATGTCCAGTATGAATGCAAATGATCTCCATTATGCCTGCTGGCTTTCATTAATAACTTATAGGAATCTTCTAGCCAAAATTATGGTCTGTATGCATATTACTTAACTAAGTGACCCGGCTCCTGGCTCTACGTGATAACTATTCGACAATGACAATGAGTCAATGATGATGAAGATGATGCTTGTCTCTCAACTTGAAGAGATTATATGTTCTTATTAAATTTCTTGTAACCCTATGGAACATTGATTTTGAAGATTGTTGTCCACTTCATGGTGGTATTAATGTTGTATACGTGCATGGAGAACTGGCAAAGTTTTTCTTTCACAGTTTGGATGTATCACGCATCATCACTGATGGTTGCAGTATCATACACCCTATATGCCGCTAGTATGTTGCTTAGTCCTTGCTATTTGAACTTAAATCCAAACACTTTTCACTGATAAGAAAGAGTTTGAGGTCTACTTTCTTTCCTATGGCCTAGAGTAAGTAAATAAGTCTTGCTTCAAAGAGATTCTATTTTCATGGCCTGATTTTCCTTAAGGAGAGATAGAACACTGATGTGATACAGTGAATATGGTGCATTACCAAGACAGTGCGAGTTATGTAATTTTAAATGTTACAGAGATTCAGATTGGGTAATTGGGCAATATTAGCAAAGGTGTTATAATGAATATAAGGTTCTTTAAAAGAAATATTTGTTTTCTTCTTATGCAAGAGAAAAAGAGACTGCCAAATGAGAATAGTAGTTTGTGAGGTTTCAGTGTTATCACCTGGTGACTTATTGGGGGATAAGCATACGGTCCATAGTCTTGAAAACTAACTTCAGTCTAAAGTGTACTTCTGTTGGATTATGAGTGGTACATTTTGGGAACTGACTTATTGAATACAAGGTGTTGAAGCATTGATGAGAATAATCTTTCTTCTTTGTATTATTCAGGGGTTTTTCTGATTATATGGTCAGTGGAGGGGAGTTGGCATACCAACAACTTTGTGGTGAGATTACCGTAGAGTTCAATGATTGCTCAAAACAAGTAGGCCGATGCAATCTAGTTTTCCATAATACATTCCATTATCGTAAACTTCAACTTGGACCAAAGTAACCATATTGATGCAGGTTCTTGAAATGGAGTCAAGGCTTCTGAACCCATATTTCTGTCGAGATGACCTCGCTAATTTGTTGAAGGCTGTTCAAGCACAAGAAAAACAGAAATTGCATCTGGTATGTGTTATCTATGTGAAATTGTGAACTTTTCATGCTAATTTGAAGTCTTTAAATTTCAATCTTGTCCTTTGATTTCCTATTTAATATTATGTAATAAAATTTTTGGTGCTTGGTAGTGTGTTACTACAAGATATACCCATTATAGATATATAATTATTGGAAAAAATCTTAATTTACAAATGGTCACATCAATCACATGAAGGACATGATTTTGGTGATAAGAATCAGATGTAGTAAGCAATCATCAAATTAATGTTTTGAGGGGGAAGAGAGGAGCACTTCATGATATTCAGAAGTGGTTATAATAATATTCAGATAGACTAATCTTTGTTTAGATGTTTAGAATGGTCAAATATGGAAGTATTGTGAAAGGAGAGCCTATACCACAACATAGGGTAATGGGAGAATGTGCTTGCTCTGTTAATCAGATTGTTCACCAAATTTTAAGTAAAATAACATCCAAATAATGGAGAAAACATGATACCTTATAAGTGAGGGTGAAGTTGTCCAAAGTACTTAGCTATCAAACTTATGACTAATAAGAAAGCTTTGTTTGCATAATAAAGCAATGCAGAAGATAGGAATTTTGCATTTTTAAAAACTAGCTTGGGTTGTGCCAAGTATATCTTCAACAAACCCAAATCTGTAGTTGAGACGAGAACTTATGGAAGAGCTTGAAGAAGAGAATATTTTACATCATATACAGCAAGGATTGAACACAATGCATCCTTGATGGTTATATTGAAATATTCCAGCATATAGAATATAAAATTCCAAGTTGAAACTGCTCCATGGGCTTCTTTAAACCTGCCCCTCTTTATATGCCTTCGTAACTTGGCAGCAAAAACTCAGATGAACTTCTTTGGTAGACTTTATTTCCGATTTTTTTGACTCAACTTCTTGGTTCAGAGACTTTTTTTTCTTTTTTTTTCTCTTCTTTTGTGGTGTTGGCTTTGCCTAAATCAAACAATGGTACAAAAATCCTAATCACAACTTTGAAAATAGGGGCACATATCACTGACCATGCCATTAGGTATGCAGGTAGTTTGTATGAAACATAACAACACAAGTTTAACCAATTCTACTAGAGGCATTATTTGTGTTCTATGCTTCACTGTTCTCCAAACTCTGACATCCATTCTAGCTGTCTGAATTGATTACGAAAGCTTATATAGACTCTGTCGGCTTTCTTTCCGAATTTACTTTTCCAATTCTTGTTATTGCTTGTTTTTATTTTTTAACAGTAGAAATGATGTTGTGGATTTTATGTTATTGTTGTTAATCCTCTAACTTTTAACTGATCTGATTCCTCTCCAAAGACTGTACAGATTCAGCTCTTGAAGAAGGCAGGCCGGCCATCAGAGCGCCTGGTGAGCCATGAGGACTGCAGGTTTAACAAGCCAACGGAGCACAATTGCATACATGTCCACGAGATAACAGAAGCCACAGGAACAGAGGATGCTGAGGCAGATGCAGAGTATGACCTCGCTCTCAAGGAAGCAATCAAAGGGGTGCAGGCTGCCGTGACAAGCATAAATGAACACTTGGAGGAAGTCAGATATGAAATAGAGGCTCTAGAAGCACAATAACCAGGTCATTCTCTAGGCTTTAGTATGGTCTGTTTCTTTTTTCTTTTTTCCTTTTTTTTTCTTTTTTGCTGCTCTAGTCTACTGCAATCTGATGCATAGGGGTTTTTTTGTTGTGTATATCTGCAATGCCTTGTGGGAAAGTTTTAATTGAAAAGATGATATTTTTAAGAATATTGCCAATTGATGTGGATACATTTTTATCCTTTTATCAGCTTTCTTTCCGAATACCCAACCCACGTCCTCATTAAACCTGGTATAGCTGGTACTGTGGCCATGGATGGAACAGTCCACTCCAGCATAAACCGGCCAACTAGCCAAGAACCTTATAAAAACCATGGTCAGACCTGTATGAACTGGCACTTTTGACTAATTTTAATGAATTTTGATTTTTATTTCATTATTTATGTTACCTTAGTAGAACTAGCGTCAGAATAGTTTTGACTCAGCCATCCAATCAAGTAGTTTGTCGGACCTCTAGTGCAATTCTGGAAACATGATGGGCCGGGCCAGGCAAAGGCATATGTAGGCCCAGCTTGACTTTAGAATGCTGGCCCAGGCCCAGCCCAAGCTAGACGTGGGCTTCAAAAGTCAGTTCGAGTTCATTTGAGCTCGCCCATTTAATCAATCAGGCTAGATCGAATCAGGCTTTTATATATTTTGCGGCCATCTGAGCAATTGTTTGTACTAATTCAATTTAAATTACAAGCATTTCTTACAAGGGTCGGTCCAGGTTGACCTTTGGGCTTTTATCACTTAATCTAAGTTCAGCCCAATTATTAAACAGGCCTTAATTATATTTCTAAGCCTGGTCCAATGTAGGCTTGGCTTGGTCAAACTTGAGTTTGCCCAGCCCATTAGCACCCCTATTTTTAGGGATGTTGATTGGTTAGGTTTAATTAAGCCTAAAATGCCTAGCACAATCAATTGAATCTAGATGTGACAGGCTCATTTTGAGAATCCTTCGTTTGGGTAAGTTACCTGCAGATGTAAAGTGAAGCTTCTATTTAAGAGAGATGAAAATATGAGTCCAATATAAAATTTTTTAAAAAAAATTTAAGTCCCTTTCCTTAAAAATTGAAAAAATTGAAAGTTTCTTAGTAAGCCATTAAAATAAAAAATTATCACGACCCACTCATATTTTATTCTATTTAAAGCGTCACTTAAATTTACTTTACAAGTGCATTGCCTGATTGGGCGCAAGGTTTTTTCTTTCCCTTTTTATTTTCTGTGCACCCATTTACATATTAAAATATGCATGTTTGCTTACACTCATTAAAATATGCATGTTTGCTTGTGCCCATTTACATATCACATGCATAAATGAGTTCTAAAAAGTAATATGTATAAATCAGTGTGAAACAATCACCTTTGTTGATGAAGTCTGTCCACTGAGGCATCAAATTCCTTTACCACCTTTTTACTACCTTTTTTTTTTAATCTCCTATGAGCAGGCCATTCTAGTTTTTATTTTTGTGGAACATTCAATTTTTTTATCCTTTAAGGCCACAAATATTTAGTTTTTTTGATGATTTTACCAAAATATCATCTAAGGGGACCACCAAATCATAAAACTCACCCTAAGTGTGAGTGCATTGGAGTGGTTACACGGGCTTTTTTTTTTTTTAAATCTAATTAGCTAGCATCAATATCGCCTCAGGTTTTTTACACCAGCAGTGAAATCAGTGCTCCCTTGTTTCCATTTAAACACAAGAAATCCTATTTCTTCTTTTTTCTTCCGTGAAAATTTGTCACAAGGTACCTTTTCTTAAGAAAATTTGCTCTATATTTGTTGAGGTTTGAAAGTACAGGATTGAGGCACTTGGAAGTTGAAATTGAAACCATTCATCTGCGAGCCACTTGAATTTGCCTTCCAATTTAACGGTAAAAACAGTACTAGTCTGCATTCAATGGAACTGGGAGGATTATAAAAATCTACCACCTCTGTTATTGTGTAGATTTCATACAGGAAATGAAGGATCAGTTTGTTTGCCTGGAGCCCTTGTTGGGATGTAAATGGGCTATCGAATTATCCAGATTTTTCAAAATCTCCTAACTGACTAAAGATAATCGAATGATTCTCCGATTTATGGCTTCGCATGAATCACATCCAAATATTGATCTGGGTCCTTCGTAATTGGTAACTAATCAATAGATCTGTAGTCATATTTCCATTGAGTGGAGTCCCAGCTATAAAAATTCTTTTATTCAAAAATCTACACAAATTCACAACAAAAATCTCCACCATTCTCTTTGAGGCATTTCATCGAACACAGTGCGGGCATAAGAGGAAACCCAGTTAAAGAGGCTAGTGGAGGATGTCATCGAACACAGAGAATGGTGGAGGAGGTGCTTGGGACTATCTCTGCCTCCTTCGCAAGTTCAAAGTCCATCACTCTCACAACGTACTCAAAAACGATCTCCCCCTCCTCAACCATCCCAATCTGCGTGAGTCGCCGGTGCACAAAACTCTCTAACTCGTATGGTTTTTTAACTTTCTCTCTGGTACCAGTTTTTTTCCTTTCTCAGGTTTTTTTAACTTTCTCAGGCACCAGCATCGATGCTCATCTAGTATACGTGAGCATCAAAATCGACGCTTCCACCCCAATGAGTTTATATAATTTGGTGAAATTAGGATTACAAATAAGTACCTATTTCTCTTATCACCTAAAGGTTCCAATCTATTAATAATCAAATTTAAATCCTCATTTAGACCCCAATAAGTAAATGAATCCATATTTAAATCCTAATTTTAAACCCATGACTTAAACGATTCCTAATCTGATTCCTAACCATAAGCCTAACATATTACTTAAGATTATGAAAAATCTCTTCCTAAAAAATAATTTTTCACAGCACAATTTTCTATGGAGACTCAGCCTTGAAATTGCTACATGAGACCAGTTTAAGTTCCAAATCCATATTTTCATTAATAGTTTCGATTCCAAATCCTAAAAATTGATTCCCAACCAGTTCCAGATCCATCTTTTGATTCACGATTATAGGTCCGACTGCACTATGAACCCAAACCAAAACCAACTCGTTTGCAACCCCAGGTGATATCCTCATAATTTATTTGGTAAAATCCCCCTAGTTTTTATCTCACATCTTAAGCATTCAATGATTTTGAAATATACAAAGAACTTTTCATTTCTCATATGAACTGTTGAGCATTTTCACTGAAAATGATGATCCCTAAATCTCAGATATGCTGAGAGGGCTCCTATTAGTCAAAACTCAAAAATATTGGAAAAATCTCAGTTCAAAAAATTAGGTAACCTTGATATTCAAAAATATGATAAAAATAATAATAAACCTAACACAAAATTTTACCTTTCTAAATATAATTCTATGAGAACTAATTCTCACCCCTTCTTTGTAAAAATCTAAATGAGGCCAACCTTATCGCCCAACTCAAATCTTGCAATATACAAAACCCACTAATTGTCACTTGCCTCTAGTTTCAAGCAAAATCAACTGTCCACCAATCCAAATGAATTGAGTTTATAAGCCACGGATGAAAAAATTAGAAACACGTAATTAGAGCCATATTTAGGGCAGTCCCAAATCTTTTCATCCCCCCTGACCCCATCTCAAAATGAGACCTACAAGTGGACCCCATAAAAAGTTAGCACAATAGGGATTTGAAAACACTTCTCATAAGATTAAAGCCCTTTTAAACATCATTTTTGTCCTTTGTAAACACAAAACAAGAATTTAGGGTCAAATTGCACATGCCCATTGTTCTGAGGGTCCATATGCAACCCACAGTGCCAGTCACTCACTACCAACGGAGCATTTTTGATACAGGAACTCGTTCAACCTCAACCATACTCATTCTTTCCACCGCATGCTCAGCAATAACAACTGATTGGATGGATTATTAATAAAGCAGGACACAGTATAAAGGAGATCTTCCTCTGCATTATGAATCCAACTGAAGGGCCACTGGTCTGGGAATATCTTATAGCAGAAGATCTTCTTTCTTGGGTCAGAGACTAATGATATGAATGAGCTGTGTAGCACCAACCACAAAATGACATACTCAACAGAATCATACAAAAACAGTAAAAAGCATGGAAACACAAATTACAGGAAAAATATAGTGAAACTAGCAAAATATAGAGAAACTAACTTCCAAACCAACTCATAGCAGATCTCAAGTCCCTATAGAATAAAGAACAATATCGTCACAGTGCAGGGGTGAAGGAAAATGTCTAACACAACACAAGGGTGGGAAAAAAGGAAAATAACTATAACAATATACCAAAACAAATCAAGCCTGCATTTTGAAGTGTTTACTCAGTTCTCAAAGATTGGATGCCAGTAATTTATGTCTCCAGATGATGCCCACATTTCCTCAAGCCTGCAAAAACAATACAGCAAAGTCAATTCACTAGCAGCATTTACGTAAGCATAGCAGAAGGTATGTAGCATGGCTTAAGTGACAGAAGGGTATCCTAATAGGGTTTTGAGGTTAGAATATGAGACCTTGTTGGCAATGTTGTTGGAGAGCCAATCAAGCCCTTCATACAATCCCTCTCCGGAGGTGGCACATGTGCTCTGGATATACCTGCAACAAAAACATAAATTGTCATATCAACTTCATCTTAGGAGTTCAAATTTGCACTACTAACCTTCAGATGCATATTGAAGTATTACAAATTATAAAATGCAAGCTGAATGGTAGACTTGGCCGAACAGCTAGCTAGTCATCTGTTCCACTGTTCAAATGAACCATGAAGTAAACAGAAAGTGCTTCACAGCAGAGAAACATAGGTTATGGGGGGTAAAGGAATTTGAAGAGAGGAAAAACATCAGTTATGTTGGTTTTTTTTTTTTTTTGGTGGTTTTTTTTCGTGTTTTTTTTTTGGGGGGGGTGGGGGGTGGGTGGGTGGGTTCCAGAGGCCTACATTAGAGCTTGTGACAATGTGTTAAAGTGCCTACTGTTAAAACAATGAAGATGTGAGGAAAGGAAAAAGTAGAGTGGCAAGAAGCAATTTACCAGTGACGCGGGGGCGGGGATGGGGATGGGGGCGGGGGCGGGGGCGGGGGGTGGGGGGGGGGGGGTCGGTGGGTTCCAGAGGCCTACATTAGAGCTTGTGACAATGTGTTAAAGTGCCTACTGTTAAAACAATGAAGATGTGAGGAAAGGAAAAAGTAGAGTGGCAAGAAGCAATTTACCAGTGACGCTGGCGCAGGGAATGGAGGCCCAGTTTGTCAGTAATTTCCGCTGCATTCATAGCATTTGGAAGGTCCTGCTTGTTTGCAAAAACAAGCAACACTGCATCTCTTAGTTCATCCTGAAACACGCAATCAGATTCCAGTTAGAACTCAGAACCATGAGAGATCAATAAGAATGACAGCTTTTGGATGCCTAAAATCTCAAGGAACATTAATGCTATTTAAACATAAACAATACAGAATGTACATAGATGCTCCTAAAGTCTTGTACATTTTACACAAATTAGATTTTATCCAGGACGACAAGCAATAATCCAAATCGGATATCATTTATATGTTTAGTTTTACATATATGAGCTTCCAAGCCCAATTAAATTCCCAGGTTTCAACAGAATAAAAACCAACTTCTTTAGAAGCAAAAATACCAACTTCTTTAGAAACAAAATCTACCTCATTCAGCATCCTGTGAAGTTCATCCCTTGCTTCGACCACCCGATCTCTGTCATTGCTGTCAACAACAAAAATGAGACCCTGTGTGTTCTGGAAATAGTGCCTCCATAGTGGTCTGATCTGTTTTTATAAAATACAGCACAGCATTCAGTCAATGTCCAAAGTACACAGATCCAAATTTCACAAATGAAGAAGATGAAAAAAAGGGAACCCTCTCTGCGGTGTCAATCATATGAAGAAAGTAAAGCATGCGGTTAGCAACCCAATGAAAAGTAATGCTGACTTTTTAAAAACGCTGCTTTATAAAAATGGAAGAATAAAATGTGCGAACACTTATCTTTTTCAATGGTCAAAGCTCTTTACAGTTATGAAGAATGTTGTGTGAAAGGATCACATTAAATCATTCACCAAAAAAACAAAAGGATCACATTAATTACAGAGCCGGATTAAAAAGAAAAAGGATCAAACCAGGTTAACATAATTTAATATGGACGAGAAGCATAAAAATCCTCTAGCTTCCACAATGCTTGAACATGATCTAAATTTAGTGAAATTAGAGCATTGTGTGCTTCTATTACAGTTGGCTCTGTCCACATCATAAACAGCAGCAAACAAAGAAACACATTTGCTTGGTGAGGGGTTGATAGAGACAACTCACAGATTGGTGTTCAATTTAATTTTTCCTTTCGGTTTATTCCATGTTTGCTGTCTACATTAGTATATTATAGTGCTTTGATACCATATCAATATGGTTTTCGCATTTTGCTATGAAACAATTCTATTGCTAATTCAGAAAGAAAGAAAGGAGTGTAATAAGAACAGAAGCATCTCATCATATCAGAGTTTACCATAATAAGAGATAGGAGAGCAAAACAGGCGCATAGCTGGGTTAATGAACACTACCTTATCCTGACCCCCAACATCCCAAACAGTGAAGCTGATGTTCTTATATTCCACAGTTTCCACATTGAAGCCTGCACTCGGATGAAAGAAAAGAAATGATAGGTAACAAATGCATAATAGTCTGAGATATAAACCTTGATAGGTAACAAATGCATAATAGTCTGAGATATAAACCTTGTGATAGATTTGCAGTGCAGTCACTTCTTGAACACAACAGGTTGACACAGGTCAAAATGACTAGAAGGGGCTTAAACAAACAAACAGGTCTGTTCCTGCACGGCATGTACTTTTTATGATTCCAATTTGTTTTCATAATTTTCTCCTATTTTACACCAAACTTAAGCCTTCAAAAAGATATCTTATTACCTCCTTTCCTTCCCCACTACTCCCAATCAAACGGAATTGTTTAATATATTCAGCTATTAAGAGTTGCAGTGCACACAACAACCCCCCCCCCCCCCCCCCTCCTCTTTCCTTTTTTCCCTCCCTCCCTCTTCCAGCAAACCCAAAAAAAAAAAAAAACACCTTCTCTCCCAAACAACAACTAGAACCCTCCCCATATCTTTACCGTCTCTGGGCACAAAAACAGGGTCAAGATATCAAAAACATCATAGGCACCCATCCTTCAATGCGATTTTTATAAGACACCATAGACAGGCCTCCATTAGTACAAAAGTGAGCAATTAGTAACGTAATCACCATTTCTATTACTTGAAATAGAATTGATCAAATGTAGCTAAATATACCAAATGACCCATCCCACATGTTTAAGACCAAATATTGACAAAAATAATAACTACAATAATCATAGAAAAGATCAACAAATATTATCATTCTTCGCCGGAACTCTTGCCCAAAAGTTTGCAATATTCATTACTTATACCCAATATGTAAAAGAAATTATTCATCAATTCTTTTTAACCTTTTGAATGGTATTTGACCGTATTTATTAATGAAAAAAATCAGAGAAAACATATGTAAAATAACAAAAGAAATTCTCATGATCTGATAGAAAAATCTCGCATAAATCCACCTTGCACACAAGCACCAATGGAAATGAAACCCTTCAGCAACAAAATCAAACCAAAATAGCAGATGTGAGATGCTCAATTGAATTGAATGGAACTAAGCAACTCCACAAAAAAAAAAAAAAAAAAAAACCAGAGTGACACTGTTCTCCACCTAATTAGGTTAGAGCAAGGCACGTATTTGGTCCCCCGGATTGGATTTGGTTATAGGTTAAGAGACAGATTAAGTAAATAAACCCAACCCAAATATCGGAACTACGTTTATTAGTATCATAAACTTTCAACCCATTAGAAAAACAGATTGACCAAAGACAGCTAAACAAAACTTAAGAAGTAGTGACAACGTATCAAGCCAATAGAAACCTCACCATCGGCTTCCCGGAACATTTTTTTATCAATAGGAAATCATCTGCCCAATATCATCAGCCCACACCAAAGATAGAGCCCCTTAAAACTTCCCATCAGATGGCACTAGATAAGTCTTTTTCTGCCACAGGATATGTCAAGGAATTAATAATTTCAGCCTACCTCTTTATTCGAGTCCCACTTGTCAATTAGGTCCGGAAACACCTAAGCGAGAGTTCCATCATGAATCCAAATTAAGCCTTCAATTCTACCAGCCATGCATTCTTACCAAAGGAAGCACCCCAAAAAAATAGAACAAATAGTAACCGCATATGAGAGCAAAACAGAAAATAGTTTGTTGGCTGATAAAACTAGTATCCATGCAATGCATTCTTACTTATGGTTATAATTACAACAACCCAGAAACTTATGGATATAATTACAACAACCCAGAATCAGCATGCAATGCATTCTTACTTACGGATATAATTACAACAACCAGGAATCATACTTGGTGTAGAGAGGTCCAGAAATGAGCATTTTTGGATCCCCGGCCTAGGCGCCAAAGTGGGTGCAAGAACCAACTGATTCCAAGCAGTACAAGATAGATCAACCAAGGTGGTCAAATGCAACGGGAGGCCAGCCACCAGGCTAATGAATAGAGCAAAAGTCAATTCTGAGGAGCATCCAAACTCAAAACCAGAAGATGGTACTCAAGAGGAATATCATCATTCTATTAGACAAACCTCTCCAACTCAATAGATTCAAAGATCTGCATGTGTATCATTAAGAAACAAAATCCAACCAAAAAAAAATTCATCTACACAACACCTGAACAGATCCACAAACATTTAGGGCTACGAGGGCATACATCCAGCGATAAACCTACCCGATGGATAAAGGATCAAAATCTCGCACATGCATACGCAGGGGGAGAACATTGCGCATTTGAATCAATAAACAAACATACACACATCCAAATGCAGAAGATAAGATCCCAATCAACTTCAAAATCGTCAGAAACAAATAGGAAAAGAATAAGATAACAGGAAAGACCGAGATCTATAGAGAGAGAGAGAGAGAGAGAGAATACCGATAGTGGGGATTGTGGTGACGATCTCTCCGAGCTTGAGCTTGTAAAGAATGGTGGTTTTACCAGCTGCATCGAGACCTACCATGAGAATCCTCATCTCCTTCTTCGCAAAGAGGCGGCTGAACAGCTTCGTGAACGTAAGACCCATTTTCTCCTCCAATTAAACCTAAAGAACAGATCAGTTTCAGATCAGATCAGATCTCATGAAACTACAAGAAAAAAAGAGAGATTAAGATGAATAGAAGATCAGATCTCACAAGATCGCAAGCAAATACAACAAGATCCAGGCGATAGAACACTAGATCTGACCAAATAGCTCAAAAACGATGCAGAAAAAAGGAAATCAAAGGCAAAACCAGATCAGAGAAGATCAAATGGAAAGATACATACATGTGGTAGATCAGATTGATGTGAAAAAGCTCAAAACACGATCAAATAACAGAAAAAAAACGAGACAAGTAGAGAAAATCGAAGATCAGATCAGATCGCATCAGGTAGAGATCGAGAGATGTTTGATTTCTTACGACTTGGAGAGAGAGAGAGAGAGAGAGAGAGAGAGAGAGAGAGGATCTCGTAAGCGTGCGTTGGAAATGGTAGATGCGCCTGGAGACGGTGAAAAGAACCGTAGGCTGCAAGCTTCGGGCTAAAAGAGAGAGAGAGAGGGAGAGTCAGAGAGAGAAGGAAGGGTCTTCGTGGCATTTTATACTAAGGGGGAATACTCGGCGTAAAAGTCACGCACATGCGACGGGCCTGTGTCACGTGACAGAGAGGGCAGGGGAGAGATGGCCTGCAATGCCTCAGATATTTCCGGGAAATTGCAGGAAATCGGTGGAAATTTGGAAATTCAGGTGAAAAAAAAACTTGGAAATAGGTATGTGGATTGAAGGGTCGATTAAAATTAGTATAGGAGAAGAAGGGCTCAAATTAAAATGTGCTTTGGAAATTCAGGTGAAATTGTAGATTAGTGGTATGAAGTAAGGAGTCAATTAAAATTTTATAAAAGAAGAACGGGTCTAATTAAAAAGTAATGAATTTTAAAAATTACCTCCTCCTTTTACCAAAAAAAAAAAGCTTAAAAGGTTATTTTCTTATGTCACTAAATGGTAAAAGGCCTTTTTTCATTTTTAATGAAAAGAAAAAATTATCAAAAAATCACCTCGGATGCCTGATGCACCAAATAGGTCTCACAGTTTTTTTATAGCAATAAAAAGCATCTAATCATTTTTCACTCTTATATGAGGAAAAAAAGGAGACCAGCAATGAGTTACAATGTTGTGGCTCGTGGCTCAAAATAGGCAAACGTTGGTGGGAGGGGCTTTTTGTGAATTGGACATCTAATATGATTCTTTCAATAATTTTTGAGAATTTTATCAAAAAAATTATATAAGTGGATCTTAAATCATAAGCCTCATTCAACGTAGGGGTGCACTATGACTACTTTGAAATTTATTTTTCATCTAATTTAGGGTAAAAAATAAAATAAAATAAAATAAAATACAGCACGTCTAGGTTTTCTTCGCATGGGCAGAAATTCCTCCTATTCTCTTCCCCATTCTCTCCACATAAGAAGATGCTACCACATACCCTCCTAATTCCACAGCATTATCAACTATCCCACCATGAGTCTAAATAGCAGCTGCATTGCTTGAAATGGATTCTCCAACCATAGCCACTGACCCATCTTCTGAAAAGTGTGTTCTCTTTGAAATTAACATTTCCCACCAACAATGGGTTGATATGAAATGTTCCAATTGAAGTTCCAACCATGGGGCGAGGGCAAGAGCAACATCACAAGCGGTTGAACCAATCTAACTTTTCTCTGCCACCCAAACAAATGGTGGGGCTCTAAAAAACACCCAAACGTGGAAAACTCCTCCTCCCACCTCCTAATCGTTCCTCCCCGAGTTCGCCATTGTTCCACAGAGCTCCACCATTTATCAACTGGCTGATGTCGACCGAATATGTCCACCTAAGTTCGCTCCTCAATGGCTCGCCTCTTTTAGCCGCATTGCTCAGACCAACAATCCCTTCATCTTCCAAAACTCCACTCCTCCCCAAATGGGTCGTCGTCGTCGTCTCCTCCAGCTCCTCGCTGTCCACTTGACTGTTGACCCATAAAACTTTGTAAATAATGCAGCAAAAACAATACAAGCTTTAGATTATAAAGTTCCAAAGTTTTCAAAACACTTAGACCTCATCTTAGTTCAAATTAGCTTCAGAGACTCTTTGCTAGCAAAAACAATACAAGCTTTGGATTATAAAATTCCAAAGTTTTCAAAACACTTAGACCTCATCTTAGTTCAAATCAGCTTCAGAGACTCTTTGCCAGCTCCTTGGAAATCACTGCGGGACATGGCACTTCCACATGTTGAAGCAAGTTCCTATTCAACGAAATACTTTTAAATACATTTAAATATTACTTCTCAATGATTCAGAGCATTTGGACATCATTTGGATCCAGACTTGGTCCAGATGATCATATACTTGCTCTGTGGGTCCCTGTGCAGAATGAGATCCCATGAAGATTAAATTAGTTGAAAACTCTCAGAGGAAGTTCAAATGATGCCCAAGACAGGTCTTACAAAATTTCGGGTTAAACAGATATCATCGGACCCAAAAGCTACAAGCATGTCAACTTGGGGTCATCCCCCCCAAGCCATGGGGTCACTGACCAAAGTCCTACTTCCTGATATCCAAAATTGATGAAATTTGGGCGCGAAGCTTCAGTTATTATCAGAAGATATCTTGCAAATTTTCAAGTCGAAAGGACTCCGTTTAGTCTGACTTTCACTGCATGTCAGCTTATAGGACAGTGACCCTGCGTTATAGAGCTCACTAATTAAAATCTTACTTTCAGGGGGTCAGAGCTAATGAAATTCGGAATAAATACTTAGAATATATTCAAAGTTACTTTTTCGAAGTTTCAGGTCAACTGGACATTATTCAGGTAGAAAAACATGCTGACTAGTTACAGTGTGGGGTGAATAGTGATTTAACACATGCAATGAATGAGTTGTTGTTCAAAATCCTACTTCCCCAAATCCAAAGCTGATGAAATTCAGAGATATACTCCAAGATGTTCCTAACGTCAGTCCCTCCAAGTTTTAAAATAAACCGAGGTCATTTGGGCCTCAAATAGCTGAAACAATGGCCCACTTTCATGAAAAGTTAACTAGAGAGTTAACGAACTTCTGATGGTCAAAATGAGCTGAAACTTCCATGACACACTCAAAATAGTATCAAGAAGCATCTCTCCAAGTTTAGTGAAGATTAAACATCGTTCGGGCCCCAAACAGGCGAAAATGAATCACATATGCAAAAGTTCAAAAATGGGCCTTGGGAGTGACCGTGGCCTGTTCATCAAATGATGCCCAAGACAGGCCTTACAAAATTTCGGGTTAAACAGATATCATCGGACCCAAAAGCTACAAGCATGTCAACTTGGGGTCATCCCCCCCAAGCCATGGGGTCACTGACCAAAGTCCTACTTCCCGATATCCAAAATTGATGAAATTTGGGCGCGAAGCTTCAGTTATTATCAGAAGATATCTTGCAAATTTTCAAGTCGAAAGGACTCCGTTTAGTCTGACTTTCACTGCATGTCAGCTTATAGGACAGTGACCCTGCGTTATAGAGCTCACTAATTAAAATCTTACTTTCAGGGGGTCAGAGCTAATGAAATTCGGAATAAATACTTAGAATATATTCAAAGTTACTTTTTCGAAGTTTCAGGTCAACTGGACATTATTCAGGTAGAAAAACATGCTGACTAGTTACAGTGTGGGGTGAATAGTGATTTAACACATGCAATGAATGAGTTGTTGTTCAAAATCCTACTTCCCCAAATCCAAAGCTGATGAAATTCAGAGATATACTCCAAGATGTTCCTAACGTCAGTCCCTCCAAGTTTTAAAATAAACCGAGGTCATTTGGGCCTCAAATAGCTGAAACAATGGCCCACTTTCATGAAAAGTTAACTAGAGAGTTAACGAACTTCTGATGGTCAAAATGAGCTGAAACTTCCATGACACACTCAAAATAGTATCAAGAAGCATCTCTCCAAGTTTAGTGAAGATTAAACATCGTTCGGGCCCCAAACAGGCGAAAATGAATCACATATGCAAAAGTTCAAAAATGGGCCTTGGGAGTGACCGTGGCCTGTTCATCAAATGATGCCCAAGACAGGCCTTACAAAATTTCGGGTTAAACAGATATCATCGGACCCAAAAGCTACAAGCATGTCAACTTGGGGTCATCCCCCCCAAGCCATGGGGTCACTGACCAAAGTCCTACTTCCCGATATCCAAAATTGATGAAATTTGGGCGCGAAGCTTCAGTTATTATCAGAAGATATCTTGCAAATTTTCAAGTCGAAAGGACTCCGTTTAGTCTGACTTTCACTGCATGTCAGCTTATAGGACAGTGACCCTGCGTTATAGAGCTCACTAATTAAAATCTTACTTTCAGGGGGTCAGAGCTAATGAAATTCGGAATAAATACTTAGAATATATTCAAAGTTACTTTTTTGAAGTTTCAGGTCAACTGGACATTATTCAGGTAGAAAAACATGCTGACTAGTTACAGTGTGGGGTGAATAGTGATTTAACACATGCAATGAATGAGTTGTTGTTCAAAATCCTACTTCCCCAAATCCAAAGCTGATGAAATTCAGAGATATACTCCAAGATGTTCCTAACGTCAGTCCCTCCAAGTTTTAAAATAAACCGAGGTCATTTGGGCCTCAAATAGCTGAAACAATGGCCCACTTTCATGAAAAGTTAACTAGAGAGTTAACGAACTTCTGATGGTCAAAATGAGCTGAAACTTCCATGACACACTCAAAATAGTATCAAGAAGCATCTCTCCAAGTTTAGTGAAGATTAAACATCGTTCGGGCCCCAAACAGGCGAAAATGAATCACATATGCAAAAGTTCAAGAATGGGCCTTGGGAGTGACCGTGGCCTGTTCATCAAATGATGCCCAAGACAGGCCTTACAAAATTTCGGGTTAAACAGATATCATCGGACCCAAAAGCTACAAGCATGTCAACTTGGGGTCATCCCCCCCAAGCCATGGGGTCACTGACCAAAGTCCTACTTCCCGATATCCAAAATTGATGAAATTTGGGCGCGAAGCTTCAGTTATTATCAGAAGATATCTTGCAAATTTTCAAGTCGAAAGGACTCCGTTTAGTCTGACTTTCACTGCATGTCAGCTTATAGGACAGTGACCTTGCGTTATAGAGCTCACTAATTAAAATCTTACTTCCAGGGGGTCAGAGCTGATAAAATTCGGAATAAATACTTAGAATATATTAAAAGTTGCTTTTTCGAAGTTTCAGGTCAACTGGACATTATTCAGGTAGAAAAACATGCTGACTAGTTACAGTGTGGGGTGAATAGTGATTTAACACATGCAATGAATGAGTTGTTGTTCAAAATCCTACTTCCCCAAATCCAAAGCTGATGAAATTCAGAGATATACTCCAAGATGTTCCTAACGTCAGTCCCTCCAAGTTTTAAAATAAACCGAGGTCATTTGGGCCTCAAATAGCTGAAACAATGGCCCACTTTCATGAAAAGTTAACTAGAGAGTTAACGAACTTCTGATGGTCAAAATGAGCTGAAACTTCCATGACACACTCAAAATAGTATCAAGAAGCATCTCTCCAAGTTTAGTGAAGATTAAACATCGTTCGGGCCCCAAACAGGCGAAAATGAATCACATATGCAAAAGTTCAAGAATGGGCCTTGGGAGTGACCGTGGCCTGTTCATCAAATGATGCCCAAGACAGGCCTTACAAAATTTCGGGTTAAACAGATATCATCGGACCCAAAAGCTACAAGCATGTCAACTTGGGGTCATCCCCCCCAAGCCATGGGGTCACTGACCAAAGTCCTACTTCCCGATATCCAAAATTGATGAAATTTGGGCGCGAAGCTTCAGTTATTATCAGAAGATATCTTGCAAATTTTCAAGTCGAAAGGACTCCGTTTAGTCTGACTTTCACTGCATGTCAGCTTATAGGACAGTGACCTTGCGTTATAGAGCTCACTAATTAAAATCTTACTTCCAGGGGGTCAGAGCTGATAAAATTCGGAATAAATACTTAGAATATATTCAAAGTTGCTTTTTCGAAGTTTCAGGTCAACTGGACATTATTCAGGTAGAAAAACATGCTGACTAGTTACAGTGTGGGGTGAATAGTGATTTAACACATGCAATGAATGGGTTGTTGTTCAAAATCCTACTTCCTCAAATCCAAAGCTGATGAAATTCAGAGATATAATCCAAGATGTTCCTAACGTCAGTCCCTCCAAGTTTTAAAATAAACCGAGGTCATTTGGGCCTCAAACAGCTGAAACAAGGGCCCACTTTCATGAAAAGTTAACTGGAGAGTTAACCAACTTCTGATGGTCAAAATGAGCTGAAACTTCTATGACACACTCAAAATAGTATCAAGAAGCATCTCTCCAAGTTTAGTGAAAATTAAACATCGTTCAGGCCCCAAACAGGTGAAAATGAGTCACATATGCAAAAGTTCAAAAATGGGCCTTGGGAGTGACCGTGGCCTGTTCATCAAGGGGTTTGACCAACTTCAGATGGTCAAAATGAGTTGAAACTTCTATGAAACACTCAAAATAATGTCAAAAAGCATCCCTCCAAGTTTCATGAAGATTGGATATCGTTCGGGCCCCAAACAGGCAAAAACAAGTCACATATGCAAAAGTCCAAAAATGGGCCCTGGGAGTGACCGTGGCCCGTTCATCAAGGAAGTTGACCAACATCAGATGATCAAAACAGGCTAAAACTTCTATGACACACTCAAAATAGTTTCAAAAAGCATCCCTTCAAGTTTCGTGAAGATTGGACATCGTTCGGCTCCAAATAGGAGAAAATGAGTCACATATGGAAAAGTTGAAAAATGGGCCTTGGGAGTGACTGCGGCCCATTTATCAAGGGAGTTGACCAACTTTAGGTAGTCAAAACGAGCTGAAACTTCTATGACACACTTAAAATAGTGTCAAAAAGAATTCCTTCAAGTTTCGTAAAGATTGGACATCGTTCTGACTCCAAACATGTGAAAACGAGTCACATATGCAAAAGTCCAAAAATGGGCCTTAGGAGTGACTGCGGGCCGTTCATCAATGGAGTTGACCAACTTCAAGTGGTCAAAACGAGTTAAAACTTGTATGACACACTCAAAATAGTGTCAAAAAGCATCCCTCCAAGTTTCGTGAAGAGTGGACATTGTTCGGGCCCCAAACAGGCAAAGACGAGTCATATATGCAAAAGTCCAAAAATGGCCCTCGAGAGTGACCGCGGCCCGTTCATCAAGGGAGTTGTCAAACTTTAGATGATCAAAATGAGCTAAAACTTTTATGAAATGCTCAAAATAGTGTCAAGAAGCATCCATCCAAATTTTGTGGTGATTAGACATCATTTGAGCTCCAAATGGAGAAAACGGGTCACAAATGCAAAAGCCCGAAATTGGACCTTGTCCGTGACCACGACTGCGGTCACGGACCTCCAAAGGACACTTCCTGCAGTTTTGAATGGTTCTTCTCCACTTTCTTTCGAAGTGTAACTTCCTACAACTCCTCTTAATTCCTTGAAACTGCCAAAAACTACTATGAGAGTTTATAAAAGGCTAACATTTGAAAAGAAGCGGAAAAGAATAGAGAACACGGAGAATTTCAAAAACAAAAAAGCAACCAAAAGCATTTAACCAAGGCTCACAGCAGTATTCCATGACCTTTTCCTCTTCTTTTCTCAGTTGCCAAGGTGAGCAAGAAGGTTCAGAGGAGGAGAAGAAGATAGGGATGGCTAAAGAACAAACCATGTCCATACATTGATGACTATTCAAAGGATGACGCCGTCACCTTTGTTTTTCTCATTCAGAGGATTTCTTGGCCATTACAAAGGTTGTGAACAAGCCTCTTTGGACCTCATTCTATTCCTTGAAAGCTATAGGTTCAGATGACACAACTTCAGCTTCCTCTTCGGACTTGAACAAAAGACAATCCGTAAACATGAATGATAAATTACAAAGTTTTCAATCGATTTCACGGTTGAATTTGATCTTCTCGATGGTTGTTCAACACCCCAAGAGTCATAAAAAGGAGTCTCAGCACTTGAAAAGAGTTGGAAAGAAGGACCACCACAAATAGCACGAAAACGGAGGTAAAACAGTAACTGTAAGGTCACTGTCTGCCAGTGACCGTGACTCACTGTCATTGGCTTGGGGGAGTGACCGTGGGTCACGGTCACCCCATTTTTCTTTGTTTTTTTTTTTTTTTTTTTTGCATTCTTTCCTAGTGCCAGTGACTGTGACCATGGTCACTGGCTTGGGGGAGTGACCGTGGGTCACGATCACTCCATTTTTCTTCTTTTTTTTTTTTGCATTTTTTCTCACTTTATGTACATTTTCTTGTATTTTCCAAATTAAGATCACATCTAAGATTTGGGGGAGGGGTTGTAAAATTTACAAACTCATTTAAACAACCTGCATCCTCGCAGTCAGGGCATTAAAACTCATGTAAACAAAGGGAAATTAATGATGAACTGTAGTTAATTCTCATTCTTCTTAACGCTTGAAGTGCGTGAATGTTGGACATTGAATCCATTACACATTTCCACGCCATTTTAAGCGCGATCATTGACGCTTCAAACCAGATGCTCGGATCAACTACCTTAACACATTAGGGTGTTTTCTGATCCTCCTACTTGCTTCCGCAATCCCTCCATGGCCGCTCTTCGGCAAGCTCTCAATCCACTACCTTGTATTCTACCTTTGGTGCCACTCCCACCTCCCCAACTTCTCCCTCCTCCGCTACAACACCTTCTCCAACACAGACCAACGTTTTCACCTTTTTTTCCCCCTATCAGTGCGGTGAGTTAATACTCCCCAATTAGATGAAAAAAAAATACGGCACATAAATAATGTCGTGCACCCATATCTTAGGTAAGGTTTATAGTTTAAGGGTCCCTTTACATGACTCTTTTGGTAAAATCCTCATAATTTTTCTATTAAAAAAGTTAAAAACTTACTTTTTTATGCCATAAACCAAAAAGCAAATCCTCTTTTTTTTGTAGCTACCCTATCATGTCATGGCTTTTTGTTAATTAGCATTTTTTTTATTTGATCCCCTCCTATTTATTCTCTACGACTATGATGATGATGTCATCATCATCAAAGCCTTATCCTAACCATGTTAGCGTCGGCTACATGAATTTGGTTTCTCCATTCCGTTCTATTTTGAAGCAAATCTTTAGATAAGTTAAACTTCTTCAAATTGGATTCAATTACTTCCATCAATGTTTTCTTCGGCCTACTCCTACCTCTTGATGGGCCATCCACTTGTATAGCCAAACCTTTTCTCACCAATGTCATTACCAGCCTACGCTCAACATGCTCAAACCATCTTAAACAAATTTCTCTAATCTTATCTCCTATTGGTGCTACCTATAAATACTCTCGAAAGACCTCATTTCTAATTTTATCTTTCCTGGTTTTACTACACATCAACCTAAGCATTCTCATATCTGTTACATACATCTTATGTATATGCATCTTCTTAATTGACCAACATTCTGCTTCATATGTCCTAACTGGTCAAACCACTGTCCTACAAAATTTGCCTTTAAATTTCGTTGGCATTCATCTTTCACAAAGCACTCAGTCTCCACTTCAGCCATCCAGCTTTTATCCTATACTCTACATCTTCGGCAATCTCTCTATCCTTATGTCACAACTCAAGCCCAGGAGATCGGGTGTTAGTAAAAGCCTAACCAATGACACACGTACTCCCGTGCCTATACACTTAGACCCAGTCTAAATGCACAGCACAAAGGAAGATTCACACGTGCTAAACATGTACGCGGAAGCTATAGGTATCAAACACAACACAAGAAATGCGGAAACCAAGTATATAGACAAAAGATGACAGATATAAATAAAGGTTTTACAAAATGAAGCCAAAATACATATACAATTCATGACTGGATCCAAGCGTGACAAATCTCAAAATGAAGAAAACTCATATGCAAATATGTCTATGACGCTCTCCGATGAAGTGACTACATCCACTCTTCTAGTCCGGATGGGACATCGTGGGCCTCCTTAGGAGTTTGGTCGACCGACAAAGGGTCGATCTGGGTATCTAAGCCTGCAACACCAAAGACAACTCGTGAATACAATGATTCAGCAAAGTATAAGCAATAACAAGTTAATACACGTTGTCTCTAACAGAATAAAGAACATGATGTAAATCATAGCAGATCAAGTACATATACTAAGTAGTCGTGCAGTACATACAGCGTGCCATTTAAATCAAGGTATACATGCTGTGTACATAACTAGTTGGCTACTACATTTGCCATATACTCCCAAAATAGGGATCTTATATCTGTGCTAAGAACACCATCGACCGGGCCAGGGTGTGAATGGGTCTCGGGGTCCTCGGGTCCGGATTCCCCAAGACGTGTCCTTACTGCAGCAAGGCCATATAACTACACCAAATTCACCCCGTCAGGATCTTAAAGCTGAGGCTAAGTAGTGCCTGACTATACATAGTCAATCATGTACTAAACATTGAGTAGATCGTGCATATTGTGACAAACATCTCATACGTGCATATTTAAGAACATATCTTATACGTGCAAGCTTAAGAACATACGTGCATACTCAAGGTGATGGAAACATAGTAAGGAAGCTAACAATTTGATGTTAACTAAATAAATCAATCATGCTTCAGAGTGGAGATTAATTATCACAATGCGAGATGTCATGCAAGCAATCATTAGCGAATCAAGGTTTATTTAGTATCCAACCCTACTCTAGTTATCGAATGTTTCTAACCATGCATGTTGATGTAGTTTTAATTCTTCAGATGCACTGTTGTCTAGTGTTGCATTGCATCATCAGGTGCACTAAAGTTCCTTAAACCAACACCCATGGGGAGGTACTTAACAACTGGATAACGAACATGAATGATTCGCAGCCCTTGAGATCATTCACGCATATTAGCATGCTTCGTTGGGCAAGTTGAAGTTGCCTACCTTTTACTTTAGAGGCCCTACCAGTCTCATTTCTTTCCTAACTTTCTTACTGTTCAGGTCTTCCAGCTCAGCCGTGGGTGACCTTACGGCTTAGCCGTAGAAGGCTTCACGGCTTAGCCGTGGTTAGGCCGTAGAAGAGCTGCAGATTTGCATACTCTCAGTTATTTTCAGACATACCTTGTATTGATCTACGACTGGGTCACAGTGGGGCTTACAGCTTAGCCGTAGTGCCAGTTACGGCTCAACCGTAGCACATTTTACGGCTTAGCCGTGCATGCGCTGGGTCGATTTCTTAATCGGTTACAGATCAACTGGGAAGAGACAAAGGCCATAAAAACCATATCTAATCGAGAAAAATGAACACAAATGGGGCTGTAAACGTCTTTCACATGCAAGATCATGAGAATTAGTTAAAATCAAGCATATATCAATATGGGTTCATGCAAATTATGCTTATACTTGCCTTAATTGAGTTCTAACACCAATTGTTATCCTTAGGGCTCAATTCACATCCAAACACAAACCTAATCTCCCATGCATGTAGAGAAAGGAAGAAAGAAAGAAACATGAGAGCATGCACACAGTAAGTGATGAGAAGAAGAAGAGAAAATCAATCTAAGGCTTACCTTAACTCACTACAAGAGAGGAAATCAAGAGTAAAGGGCACAAATCATCTTCCATGGCGTGATCGTTGGAGGGGAAAAAACTGAAATGGAAGACAGAGAGAGAGTCTCCAATGTGAGGGAAGAGAAGAGAGTGAGGAGGAGAGTTGGTGCTCAAACCTTATCTAAGATAAGGATGAGGGAAATTGTAAAAAAGGCCAAGAGTTAAGGCAAATTACAGTTTGAGTCAAATCCGAGTCCAACGGAAACATACAATATCTTTTGCAAATGACGTAGTTACAGAAGTTAACGAGCTCAACGAAAGACACGTGTTGACACCAAGATGATGCACGAATGAGGATGTCTTATAAAAGCCAAATTTACGAAAAAGGGCTTGGTCTACCTAACTCAGGTTAAACTCAACACAACTACCTATCCAAGACCCATAACAAAGCTAAAACAAAAGCAAAATACAAGTAGCAACTAAAGCATCGTTAATTAGGAGCTAAGCGGGGTTAAGCTGGGTCGGAGTGTTACACCTTACTAATCTTCAAGCCTAGGTACCGAAGAATCTCTACGTGGTATCTCATGGGTTTCAATTTTGATAGTAACTTTAACACTTTGTATATGTTCACTGAAGTTGCACTCCATATATTTTGTCTTTGTACAACTTATTTTAAAGCCTTTAGATTCTAATGCCCCCCACCAGCTCTCGAGTTTTGCATTTACACTGTCTATTGATTCATCCACTAATACTATATTATCTGCAAACAACATACACCATGGCACTTCTTCTTAAATATGCACAGTTAACTCATCATAATTAATGCAAAGAGATAAGGGCTTAAGGCTGATCCCTGATACAAACCTATAATCATGGGGAATTCATTGTTTCTCCATTGTGGTTTTCACATTTGTTACTACTTTTCATACATATCCATAAAATTCTCAATATAACCACTAGAGACATTCATTTTCTCCAAAACCCACAAAATTAAATCCCTTGGTATCCTATCATAGATCTTTTTTAATTCAATAAAGACCATGTGTAGATTTTTCCTCTTTGCTCGATATTTTTCCATTAATTGCCTCAGTGAAAAGATAGCTTCCATAGTTGACTTCCCTGACATAAAATCAAATTGATTTTCACTGATTTTGGTCTTCTGTCTCAATCTTTACTCCATTATTCTCTCCCATAACTTCATAGTGTGACTCATAAGTTTAATCCCTCGATAGTTGGTACAATTTTGTATATCCTTTATTCTTATATATAGGTACTATAATGCTTCTTCTCTATTCATCCGACATGTTCTTTGTCACATGTATTTTATTGAATAGTCTACACAACCAACTCACCCCAACCTCTCCTAAGCATTTCCATACCTCTATTGGAATATCATATGGTCCTGTAGCATCTCTTGTCTTTATTCGTTTCAATGCTTCATTCACTTTCACCCTCTAATTATACAGAAAAAAGTATACTTTGGTAATAAAGTATCCTCTTTAGCTCTTATATCCCCTATATGTTCTTTATTTAAAAGTTTGTTAAAATATTCCTTCCACATTTCTTTAATATCGGTGTCCTTCACGAGAATATTTTCCTCATTGTCCTTGATACATTTGATATGATCAAGTCCCTACTTTTCTTTTCTCTTATTTTTGCTAGCTTAAAAATATCATTTTCTCCTTCTCTTATTCCCAACCTCTTATAGAAGTCATCGTATACTTTGAATTTTGCACTACTTACTACTTTCTTAGCTTATTTATTTGCCTTCTTATACAGTTCAAAATTTTTCATACTCTTAGTCCCCTGACAAACTTTATAGCAATGTCTTTTCTTTCGAAGAACTTCCTGAACCTCCACACTCCACCGCCATATTTCTTTATTAATGTCTCCTCTTTTTTATTCTCAAAGTACTTCTTTTGCAACATTCCTAATGCAATTAGCTATTTGATTCCACATTACTGTAGTTTCTCCTTCAAGATCTCATTCTCCATTCTCAATCAATTTATCCTTAAATATATTTACTCTTTCCTCCTTCAAATCTCTCCACCTTGTTTTAGGGTCTATTTTGTTATTTTATTTTCTATGATCATTCACTTTATTTCATTTGTAAAGTAATTTATCAAACTTGCCCAAGGGGTCTCCCCCACGCTTGCCACGAGTGGAATTAGCCCTGAGACAAGGGGACCCACACCTTAAACTAAAGGCTTTTTTTTTTTTAAGAAAAAGCCTTAGGGTCGGATTTGGATAATTTTTCGTAGCCCTAAAATTTGAGGGTTGGGCTTAGGCAATTCTAATCCCACTCGGCCCTGGCCGGCTTGCCCTCCTATTTTTATTTATTTTATATAATATACATTGATTTTTACAAATAGATACACATACTAAAATTTTCTTATTACATTCACCTAGGAGTAATAAAATGGGGATAGGACAACAATTTCATACCTATGTGCCCATTACAAAATGTCCTAAAAACCCATACACACTTGGTTCATTTCACATATATTTATTATTTAAGTCATATATTGTACTTAATGTATAAACAATAAATTATGTTGCATGATTACTTTTAATCCATTTCTTCTAGTTTTACTACTTTTTTATTTCAACTTTTTTATATTATTTTTAATATATTCTTATTAGTACAAAAGGGGATGTAGTGTAGTGGGTACTAATTCCTATTAGTAAGGATACTTTTTTTTTTCTGTAGAGTTACTTGGCATGTGCCAACCAATTCATAGCGGAAGTTTGTCTATGGATGAAACTTTAAGATATGGGGTGATCCAATATCCTTTTAATTAGATAATTACAGCTCTCATTTGTTAAAACACTAAACAAATAGTTGTGACTGAAATCCAATAATGCTTAATACCCAAGTCAATGTTAAATTGAAAATAATGCCAATTGATAAAAGGTATGTGAATATAAGTAGTTTAAAATTTTCACAGATAAGACACTGCTAGAATGATTTCATACGTAAAAATTTATATGAAAGGTCTAAAATATATTAGACTCTTTAACCATTTTTAATCTTTGACAAAATAAATAAAATTGTATGTCTAAAACCCAAGTCACCAAAGCAAGTATAACTTTGTTCAATAAAAAGTAAATAAATTTCGAGACAAGTTATATAATCAAAATGTTTTCTTAATGGTTACTTCGCAATTGAGGTTAGACAAGATGATACTCAGCCAACACTTAATTCTTGGTAACAATATAAATTAATATATATATATATAATGATTTTCTTGTTTTGAGGCCCTTAGCCTGCCCTGTCCCTCAAGATTAGGCAGGGGCCTAGGTAGTGCAGGTTCTCCAAAGGCTTTAGCCTGTCCAGGTCTGGCCACACATATATTGAGGGTAGGGTTAGAACAACCTCGGGCCTGGCCTGGCCATTAGACAACCATAAGTGGATGTGTGGAACTCATCTTGGCCTTCACCTTCACTTATTGATTATCCAGAGCATTAAAATTGAATGTAACACTCTCTAGGCACATGTTCTTAGATGTTACTTTTACATTATTTGGTCTCACCATCGTTAGATTGAACACAAACTTCGTAATATAATTAGCACAATGTAATGCAGTAAATTTATTATTAATTATATGCTCAATCTTATAGTATGACAAATCATATTAAAGTAGATGACATCCAATTTTAACTGTTGGGATTGTCAATATCTTTGAGTTAGGTGATAGAAGGTCCAAAGTCCAACCATACTTGGCATGAAAAGGGTGCTTTGTACCTTAATGATTGTCTATCCAAACTAATGCTAGAAAGCTTAAATTGTAATAATAATAATAATAAGAAGGAGAAGAAGAAAAAGAAGTCAGACTCAACCTAGCCCAATTAACTAGATGGGCGAATTTGGGTCTAACACATACAACCCATATTGGGCTTGGGCAGGATATGGGCTTTTGTTTGTAAATATTCCTCATGCTTGACACCCTTAAATCTGAGTTGAAGTCGAGGACTGAGACACAAGTCAAGTTCAAGACATGTTCCGGTTTTGGTCGTCCTTCAATTCACACCCCATTTATAACTGCTTAAATTTTTTATGAACCCTAATTTATAAATTACATGTAGCTCAGCGAGTGGAATCCATAGAAAAGATGTAAAGTAAAATGATTGATAGGATTAGGACCAAGGTGATTTAGCCCGACCCATGCTCGGATTACGGTTCATTAGTCGAACGACCAAAAATCGCTCCTGCACTTGTACTGGCTCCAACAAAATTCACCCAAGCTTTGTTCATCTATCATGGATTGACATTTGAATTGGTTCTATCAGAGATGATTGACAAGTGATCAACACAGACACTGCGCAACTCCAAGGAGGGCGACCTTTTTTTTTCTTAAGAGTTAATATTAGATGTGACTCATGTGACAATGATTTTAGGAGGTTTAACTTTTAAAGGTGGACCAATGAGGCCTGCACCACGAGTATCAGGATTCAGATGTGGCAGGAACGAGACCAGAAATCAGCCAAGAACCATGCCGGCTAGAGAATATATGAAAACGGGTCAAGGCGGCAGCATTTCTTCCTTGATGAGGCTCACATTTTTCAGCTGTTTTGCCACAGAGGATAAAAATTAGCCACCAAACCAGTGAATCTCTCTCTCTCTCTCTAAATATATGAAGACCATTACAGCGTTTAAATATTTTTTAAGAGAAAATGCCGCTCCACATTTGTTTGAAACTAAAGTATCAACGCCTCACCTCGATAAGATGTAGTCGTTTTTACCTGCCTGGGAAAGGCTTGAAGATTACCGAGCACCTTTCCCTCTCAAAGGTGTTTTGTATTACATCGACTGACGTTTACCCACTTCCCTCACCCAAGGGCCTTTCAAACCCCTTTAAAATCTACTTTCCTCACCTAACGGTGGGTCCCAACTCTTATAGCTGAAATTTAAAAAAAAAACAAAAAACCAAAAAAAAACTTTTTTTTTTGGACTTTGTAACTCATTCACTCTACTCACACGTTTGTATTCCCAACTTTGTTTTTATTTAAATAAGCTAAAATCATGGTGATCTATGAGTAAGAAGTGCACATTGTAAGTTGTAAGTGACTAGATTGCTGATGATCATAGGGCCATAATCATCATCTACCATGTGAGGGACTTTAATTCCATCGATACTATTTTTGCGATGATACGTCAAAGGACAGTGACGGGAAAGGGTGTTCAAAACTACTGGTTGTTCAATGGTCAAAAAGGCTAACTATTAAAAGGAGAAAGCATAGTTTGACTGGTTGATTGAAACTTATACCGCTCCTTCCTTCGAACTTAAAAAATCAAACAATTTTCTATCATCTTTGAAGAAGGAGTTTTTTGCCTATACCACTTAAGGTTTATAAAATTTATAAATAAGCTCTCATGATTTCAATATTTGTATATAACTCTTGTCTTTCATTTCAATACCTTTTATATCCTCAATATTAATAGCCCTGGTGAGAATGAGGAACTACCCAGAAATTTGTATTACAATTTTATAAAAATGACCGCCTTGCCCTTACATCCATTAAAAAACGAGTATATCATTTTTTACAAAAAGATATTATTATTTTATCCGAAGCCCAATGATTTCTTTTTTAATAATTGTCCAAATCATATGAAGCCTAATTATGTAATTTGAACTATATATCAATCCAATAATGGGTCATCCATGGATTGGGCTAATTATAGTCAATGATAAGTATAGGTTACGACTGATTTGAATTTAACAAAATGGGTCTCATATTTATAAAAAAAGATTTATGTAGGCTTACTCTCTTTTACTAAATGTGCTAGGCATTAGATGAAAATGTAGGGGGCTATATATAAATACTAAACTGTAGGGGTCTATTTACAAATTTGAAAAACGTTAGGTTAGTATGTACAAAATACTCTTGTAGAAGCTTATAAGGGTAGTTTTTTCTAACGACCCCCGGGTGGAGGAGGGCACAAAATCAATTCACTTCTTGACAAACTTATGTGAAAAGTGTTTATTAGTAAATGCCGATATTTGTTATTTCACGAATTAGATAGCTAGTTGTAATGATATACAAAAAATCCGTTGATCGGTAAAACCAAACCGAACTAGTCCTATCTGTGGTTTTTTAATCGAACTGATGGTTAGTAGTTTAGTGATGGATTGAAAAAATCATAATTAGTTAGTAACGGTTCGGTGACGGATTTAACCCTTCATCTACGGATTAAAACCTAACCAAACCGTTAACATATGCACATGATATTCTCCTATATTATATATATATTTATATGGGGTTTGATCTTATGGGAATAATCCTCATAGTATCTTATTAGAATATATATATATATATATTCTATTTTTAGGTTTTGATTTCTATGTCTATTTTGTTATCCAATGAATTGGATGGTTTTAAGCAAACTGAACCATTGATCTATGGTTTGGTTTGGTTTTTAATAAACATCAAATTAGCTACGGATTACAAAAGTGTCAATTCGTAGGTAATGGATTGGTGGTGGATTAGGCTCAATCCGATCCAATCCAAACCATATACACCCTTAGCTAGCTTATAAGAGTCTATTTACTTCATAAAATTCAATCTGTAGAAGTACTAAGACATATATTTTTATAAGTGGTTAAAATTAAAGAAACAAATGTCAATATACAAAAATGACCATCAAAGGATTTCATCCCGTATTTAACATCATAAGAAATTCAAGTTCTCAACTATATCTCCACCTATATCAATCATCCTTTATGTCTTTAATTATCATTTTTTAGAGTTCATTTAATCATAATTTCCTACGTATGAAATTCCATGCAAACAATCAAGCTGATGGAGGAATTCCTTGGACATTGAGGTACGTGTCTTACTTGGTATGAATAGAATGAGTCCTGTATCTCTCCTTCCTTTATTTTGCTCTTTTTTTTCTTCTCCTACGCATGTATTATCACCAAAACAAGCCTTGTCTTGTTTAGAATTTCGAACTTATGCACTCACATTTTGTACACATGTTTCTAACTAGTTGAACAACAAGTTGTAAATGGCCAGGCTCAACTTAAAAACTGGCGAAACTCTTGTTGATCACATCATTGGTCTAGGTCTCAAACGCTTTTGAGAGTCGCAAATAATAGTGGATGCTTTGCAAACATTACACCCACCATTTAGACAACATACCTGTATGATATGGTTACTCCTTGCTGCTCTGCGTGCACTTTCCGGAAGAGTATGGGGTAGTTATTGCAGAGCTTGGAGTATCTCACGGCTTATTCTAGTTGATGTAAATCTATCTCCTTGCTAAAATATAATAGAAATTTTACTTAGGAGCCGCGGAGGGCATGGGCTACATCCACCCTAGGCCCATTCAACGCCCAGGTTAATTTTGAGCAGGATTGTCACGTACATGTGCCCATTAGAACACAACCTTTTATCACGATCTGCTAGATTGCCCCACATTTTGTGCCTAGATGGATCTTCGGGCCAGGCCAATCTCATGACCCATGACCAAGGGCCCATTGTCTAGAAGTTTCTACCATTCTCTACAACCTTGGAATAGTGTAGAAACTTAGATATTTGTAAAGAGTAGTGTATAACATTCTAGAGAGAGTTATAGAAGACTCTTAACCAATGTATGAATGACACGTGATGCATTCTAAGTCACACCTTGTAAGGCCAAAGTGTATATAAAGGGGTGGCCTCCCTCATTTGTATCCATCCAAGAATTGTAAGAAGCTCTCTAGTTCTCTTAGCATGCTCCAAGTATTCTTCTCTTGTGAGTGTGGTGTTAGCCTTAGAGTTGAGTGAGTTCCAATTGGCTTGGGAGGAAAGGCTGACTCGCTAAGTGCACGGAGCATTAGTTGAGTGCCGCACGAGCTACAAATCGTGGGTGAGATGATCGGTCCGTGGCTTTTAAGAAGGACATCTTCCCAAGTCCCATTTGGTCCAATTTCATACATTATGTGGACAGAAAAATTTACATATTGATTATGTATAATATAGGAAAACCCACCAACCAGATGCCCTGATTTCATAAATGCTACTAGCTGGGAATAGGCCTATATATATATATATATATATTGTTAAAGAAAGCACTTCATTAAGAAAACAATCACCAAGAGAACTCTAATAATAACAACAACAACCACCAAAACATAGACAAGGGATTTTTCATTTACTCTGCTGTTACATGGGAGGAGTAATGCTAAACTATCCTAATCCTAACTAGCCTTATCCATCATCTAAGGGGCAGCCCCATGTGACTCCATTCATGCAACAATGCTCTGCCAAAGTGCGTCTTGAGCCCCTTATTCACTAAATGGACGCAATGCTCATATAAGTCCCGCCCGGCCCATAGTAAGCCCTAATTTTAATGGTCTTACAAAGTGCACATTTTCTTCCATGGTAAATCCAAGTGTACAGACGAAATGATGCCAACAACAAAGAACTGTAAGCAGGTCCGGATTGATCATAGATGGGCCTCACATGTCTATTTTGCCACCAAGGATTGCAACCCATCCACTTGCAATGGACAAAAATGCTGATATCTGCTTCCTGGTCCCATATTTCAATCTGACACTAATATCTTGGTTAATGAATTCTACCCTCTATGGGCCCCACCATATCAACGGTCCTGACCAACTACTAGTGGGCCACTTTCAGAAGCCAAAAGTGGAAGTGTCAAAGATATCATGAAAAATTTCTACCCCAATCTCACCCCCACGGCTCTCACTCTCTTACATACCCTAAAAGCGTTTCCCACCAAGAACAGCTATCCTCTCTCTCTCTGTGGAGAAGGTATTGCATTTTCAAGAAGCTTTCAACTGCTTCTACTACAGCTATCCTTTCTTCTTGTTCTCTCTCTTTCAGGAGAAGGTATTGCATTTTCAAGAAGCTTCCAACTGCTTCTACTATCTCTGCAATGGCTACAATCCTGAGAAGTCCTTTGCTTCTGTCTCCATCAAATCTAAGCATTAAACCCATAGAAACCCAGAAGCGTTTTAGCATATCTATCAGACCCAGATGCCTCAAATCTTCAAAAGCCCAGCTTTTCCATTTGCCCCCGAAATCCCTCCATTTCCCTACTTTCATTCCATTTGCTGCCTATGAAGAGACCACAGAGACAAATGAGGTTGAAGAAACAGAAACCCAGGTATTGTTTTCTTTTATTTAAATTATTGTCCTCAGATTTGTATCTGTATTTTAGTTGAAGCTTAGGATTATGATAGTTGGTTTTTGTTACTTTATGATAATTTTTGTGGAATTGGTTTTTTTTTATTATTATGATGTTTTAGCAGAAGCTATTTTTCTTGGATTTTTTTGCCTTTGTTTGAGCTGTCAAATAGATAAGCTTTATCTTTTGTGGATGACATTTTGTATTGATTGATTGATTGATTATTATTATTATTTTTTGGTTTGTTTGAATTGGGTCTGTTGTATATTTTTTTTTCTCCATAAGGTAGATTGTTTGCAATTGCTGATATTTGGAGGTTAGTCTTGTTGTTGATTGTAATTTGTTTGATTTTTGGGTTTATTTAAAGTTGGGTCCTTTGGAGATGTGAGATTTTATTTCATAAGTAAGTTCACCTATGGAATCACTGATACTTCTGTATAATGAATTTCAATACATTCCTTGGATTAATCTCTAGGTTTGAGTTATAGCACTGATACTCCTGTAGGATGAATTTGAATACATACCTTCGATTAATCTCTAGGTTTGAGTTATAGCTTGTATAAACACAATTTAATCATCACTTCAGTGGTAGGACCTGTTTGGGAATTTGAATTTTGGCTTATGTGAATTTGGGTATATAGTGGTTGGAACAGTACACACAAGGAAATATGGAATGATGGAAATGGTGATAAGTGGGAAGAATCTGAGTTTTCATTTTATCAGAATCTGAGTTTTCAGTTTATCTTGCGCCGAGGTCCCATCTGTTTGATCCTAAACCTCATGTGAGGAAATGCTTTTTTTTTTTTTTTTTTGTGGAATTGCTAGAAGTTTTTGATGTATCATTTTATGCCAAGTCGTGAAATCTGAGATACGTGTTTTAATATTATTTTAGATAATTTACATGGAATTGCTCATGTTTGGGCAGTAATCGAGGAATTTGTTGTTATCTTTTAATATTTTAGCTTTGTATCTTTTTATTGAAACTCTTGGTGTCTTCTCTTTCTGATTTGCATGTATAACTTGAGTTTTAAAAATAGATGACATAGTGTTTTTGTGTGAAAACTTGCATTGTAGTGTTGTATATTTATTGTATATATAAAGCTGGTTCAATTTAGAAATGGGGTTTAATTGCTTAGGGCGGTTATCATAAAAAGGCTGATATTTGGAGGCATCCCAAGTATCATCATTGTTAACCAAAAGGAGCAGTATTAGTGTTACTTGTTTGAATGTATTGGTTGGACTCCTGTCTACTGTCAACAGCTTGTTTCAAAGGAAAATAATCTTTTGTTTTTTAAGTTGATTATTCAGTTTTGTATGAAGTTTGTCCTGTTCCAGATGAGGGATTTTAGTTTCATAGTTTACATGGATTGCCAAATATAGGGCTGACACCTGGGTATTATTTGGTTAGTTTTTTCGTTCTGTATTTTAGATTTTTCTCTGTCTGAGCAGCAAATTTTTAATAAAAGAATTTTTATTTTATTTTATTTTATTTTGCACCGGGTCGGGTTTTTTTGGGTGGGGGGGGGGGGGGGGGGTGTGGTGGTGTTTGGTTTAGAGCAAAATTAATGGAAATGCTTAGACATTTTATTTTGAAGTCATATCAATTTTACATGTGGGTTTTTAGATTTCAGATGGGAAGTTGGATTCTGTTTCAAAGATGGCTTATGATCATACGTTTGTACTCCTTTAAAATAGCTTAAATGAAATTCATATGTTCTGCTTGGTTGTATTTGCAATTAGATGTGGGATTTTGATTTCGTAGGGAGTTCACATGGAAATGATGCCTTTTGAACATTATAAAGATCTTTCGTTCATATATGTTATTAAGATCTTTCGTTCACATATGTTCTTCTCTGTTTCCTAGAAAATGACATAAAAAGTCAATATCCTGGATTGGAGGGTGATAATTAGTTACCCATATTTCTTTTTATTTTCCATAAGTAGTTTTCCTCTTTCTTTTCCTTTTGTAACATTCAATGGTAAAGGGCAATTGCTAGAAGGTTAGCCAGTAGAATAAGTCCACTGAGGATTAATGGACTGCTGCTACTTAAGAGATGATCAAAATTACTTGTAAAAAAGTCCATGAAATCTCTAGAGAACGAAGGACATCTTTTTAAACTAAAACTACTGTCCCATGGAATAAGTGAGAGTGATCTGCTTCACTGTCCATGTAACTATTCTATCTTTTTGGTCAAAGGAGAATGTTAGATGCTTCACAAATCTTCATGAAATCTCTTTTTTTGTAGCTGTTAAAAAAAGGCTCAGTGTCCAACCAAATAATTTTGTGGGTCCATTGGCTGGAACTCCCATAATACTTTTCGGTTTTTTCACTGTATGATGTAACTTCAGTAGTATCAGTACAACATCAACCTGGGTTTACTTATAGAAGAGTATGTTCCTGCACTATGATACCCACATATGACATGGATACAAACTCCCATAATACTTAGTTTTTTCACTGAATGTTGTAACTTCTGTAGTATCAGCACAAATCAACTTGGGTTTACTTTTAGATGAGTATGTCTCTGTTCCATTTCCATCTCATGTTCAGCTATGATGCCCACATACTGCATGGATATGATAAGGACACACCATGGGTATAGTGGGACATGAATTTTACATATAAAAAGTGAATTATCGAATACGCTGCAACACAATGCATTGCCTATGTTGGAGTGTATGGGCATCATTGGTGTTTTGTATAAATTTGAGCTGTTCTGTTGTGCTTATTGCCTTGAAGTGTCATACTCTTAAGGGTCTTGAGGCCCCAGCAAATTAGTGTGAGAAAAAGAGACTTTGGATTGCCATAGTAGCATCACATATCTTCTCTAATACCACAGGAAGATGCCTACTGAGCAATATGAACATATGAATTAAAATTTACCCTCATTCCATTCGAAGGTGGAGGCTTAATTAGATTACAGAATTCCTTATCTTTTAGCATTTATTTATTTAATTAATTAATTATTTTTATGACCTAGGGTATTCCTCGCAAGCCCAGCCTTCGGACCTCTGGCCTCCGACCTGGGGGTTACTTGATTCTGACGAGCAATCCTTTAGCATTTATTGGTTAGCTTAATATGCATCAGTTACTTAAAGTGGACCCAAACTCAATGCAGCTGATCTAGTGGTTTGAGAAGGACCCTTGTCATCATTTCAGCTGCATAGAACCTGGAAAAATGTCAGCCATTGGCATGATTGACAGAGGAGACAGTGCAGTGCAATGCATTTTTCTGTTGCTATTTCTTTCCAAGGTGGTTGTATGCATCACTGCTTTTTATGTCAGGGAAAAGTGTGTGCAATACCTGTTGCCATTTGGGTGATAGGCAAAAGTGACTCACTCTTGCTCTCTCTGCTTGAGTGTGTGGATAGCAAAATAGACAAAATCAAACAACCAAGATGCTTTATAGAGTCAACAGTTTCCATCATAAGTTTTTCTGCAGCCACTATCATTTCTTTATTTATTCTGTCTCTAGTTCTTCATTGTTAAGCACCTCAGATCCTTTCACAGCTGTCCATTTATATGGTCATTCAGTCTTGGTGGCTTATCAAGAAAGTATGAACCATGGCTGTGCTTATTTTCTTTACCATTTTTTTTTGTTCTGTTTTGTTTGCTTTTGAGTGGTAAAAGAAAAAAGTATTGCATACACTATAGAGTTGAATACTGGCTGGCAAGCATGAATCAATAACATGCTAGCTGGGTCCCTGGAGAAAAGAAACAAGGCTCCCTGGAGAAAAGAAACAAGGCGGCCATTTTTTCCCCAACCCAAATTCCTTTCCATCTAGCTTATTCATTCTGTTTGCTTCTAAACAAAGAAGAAAAGGGACATTTGGGAAGGTGCTTAAAGAAAGAAAGAATGATGGAGAGCTGGACCATCCTTCAAGTTTATGCTTGTTTTATTCATTGTCAGTCCTGTTCCCCTTATAATTGAATCAAAGAACTAGATTAGAGAATGAAATCAACCAACTTGTTGAAAAATAGGAGATGAAGGAAATAGGGAGATGGGTTGTGAAGGCCTGGCCAAGTCTTTCAGAGAAGATGGAAAATGGTTATAAGCAAAGAGAGTTGCTTGCAGGTGCCAACTGGAAGTCATTGACTCATTGCATACATGTCACCGGCTGGGATTCTGCACTGGAGCCATCCAGCTGTCATTTACCTCATAAATTTAGCAATGGAATTATGGCCAACAGGGTAGCTGCTTGCGATGGGACCCCCAGAATGCATGGGTCCCTGACTACCAAAAGAGTCCTCTTTTAGGAATTATTGTTACAATCTTAGAAGCTGGTTTTTGTGTTCAAAACCTTTTTTTCTTTTTTTCTTTTTTTTTTCTTATTTTCTTATTTCCTTTTTTGTAATGGTCTGTACAAGTCTTCAAAAGTCCCGTAGTACCACTACGCAACTTGTTTAGGGCCGACTTCAAGTCAACTCGGGCTCAACTGATTTTTTAATCCATGATATAGTGTTCCCATCATTCATTGACAAAATATTTTGAAGTGGTTTTGGTTGACCAGAATTTGTGAGCTGTGCCTTCTGCCCTTTTTAATGTTTTGCTTCATTTTTTCAATTTCAATTGTTACATTTAGGCTGCATTTGGATGTTCCTAAGTCACAAGTGTTACAGGTGTTTTGGGAGTTTGGATCCCATTCCATTATGCCGTTGATGCAGCCGTATAAAATTGGAAACTGAATTTTGTGATACCTCTCATTGAACACCTGATCATTATCATCGGTGCTGATACCAATTTTTGTTTTTGGATGGTAAACCTGGAAGAAAAGGATTATGTTCTTCCTGATGTGATTTTCCAAATTCTGTATTGCCCCAAATGCATGGTGGAATGGAGGCCATCTTTTCTGCCAAAATCTTGAGACCAAATGCGAGTTGAGGTACATCAACATGTGTCCATACTTGTATTCGATGCATGCCTTCCATCTACTAATGCTAATGTATTTGATATATCAGGAAAGCTCATCTGATGAAGTTGATGTTGATGAGAATGGTACAAGTGATGGCGGCCTTGTTGACACAGAAGAAAAACTAGCTTCTGTTATAATGACATCGCTTCAATCTTACAAAGAAGCACTATCAAATGATGACAAATCAACCATTGCTGAGATAGAGGCCTTTCTTCTATCTTTTGAAAATGAGAAGAAATCTCTTGAGAACAAAGTCACTGCTTTGTCTCAAGAACTGTCTTCAGAAAGGGAAAGGGTTCTTCGGATCAGTGCAGACTTTGATAATTTTAGGAAGAGAACTGAAAGAGAGCGCCTTTCACTTGTAACCAATGTGCAAGGAGAAGTAGTTGAGAATCTACTGCCTGTATTGGACAATTTTGAAAGAGCTAAATCTCAGATCAAGGTTGAGACAGAGGGAGAAGAGAAGATCAACACAAGCTATCAAAGCATATATAAACAGTTCGTTGAGATTCTGACTTCCCTGGGTGTTGTTGTTGTGGAGACTGTTGGGCATCCATTTGATCCATTGGTTAGTTTTCCACTTCCTCAGTAAATGTTCAAGTTACGTTTTTTTCTAGAATTCTGGAAAGCAAGTCATTGCCCTCATGAGAAAAACCAGCATTCTTTATTTATTTTTTGCCAGGGTTCCTTCTGAAAATCATGACATCTGATATGTCTACTTGGATAGAAAAAATGAGGAAGTAGAATTTATGGCTGACTGGCACAAAGTGACATTACACGGCTGTATACTGGCACCCTATGATGCCAAGATACGGCATGGATACAATAGGGACATGGCATGGTTATGGAAGGAGTACAACATGGATATGAAGGGACACAGATTTTACACATAAAAAGTGAAGTATCAGATACGATACAACACAATAAGTTTCCATTTTGAAGTATCCATGCATCATAGTTGGCAACTACAGGCCTTGTGGTTGGTGACTTCCGCAGATTTTGTAAGCAAAGCACAGTCTAATAGAACTTGTACACTGCATGAATCAAGGTTTAAAGACTTGGACTCTGGACCCAACTCGGTCATGACCGAGTCCAAGTCGACTTGGCTGAGTCGCATTAGGACTCGGCCGAGTTCCATGAGACTCTGCTGAGTCGGCCGAGTCCCATGTTTCGAGTCCGAGTCCATGCAACCCGACTCGGTTAAACCATGGCATGAATATGATAGTCTTTGGCATAATTTTGTACTTCTAGTGAAGCACGGTGGAATAGAGCTTGTTCATTGCACGCATGTTGTACTTTCATAATTAATCATGGTCTAATAGAACTTATTCACTGGAAGAATATGTCAGTAATTTGCCTAAATGAAAAGGTACAAAACCACATGTTACATGCTTGAGAAGGGATAATTTGATGCACAATTCCTGGCACCGGCACCAAACTTGTCGACACAATCTTCATCTTCACAAAACATTCAAGCACTTTATTTAAATATGATGCACAATTGATGCAGCCCTAGGGTTAGGGCTTGCGTGGAGGTGCCTAAGCACGTGTCCAAGGACACTTCGAACCGTCAAGATGACTTCACACGAGGAAATACCTCTGGGAAAAAAACCCAATTCTATTAATCAACCAAATCTGAGAATTTCTTCTCTACAATGCCATATATAGTAAAACAAACTTAATAAGCAAGAAAATCCTAGGCTAAAAATGGAAATTTTCCTAATAATAATAATAATAATCCTAATCTAATTTGAAGAGGGGCTGCTGGGTCTTAGACTGCATCATCCTCCTCGGGTTGAAAGAAGAGTTCGTCCTCGAACTCGATTCTACTTCGGATTGCCAATGTAAATGTGTTGAACATGAAGGACTTCCTTTGTGGCAGCTTTCCAGGAATTCTTCTTTGGCGGTTGTTGTTTCTCAGGATGAAAAGTAACTTGCTGTCCACCATGCATGAATGTATAGGTGTTGTCGCGCATACCATGAGTTCCATTCTTGTCATACATCCATGGACGGCCTAATAAGATATCACCACTATCCATAGGTAGCACATCACACTGGATTGTATCTGTGTAAGTCTCACCAATAGCAAAAGTAACTTTGCAAGTATGTCGAACATGCGCTTGATCACCATTTATTAGCCACTTGACAAAATAAGGACGGTTATGCTTATAAACTTTCAATTGAAGGTGATCAACAAGAGCCTGGGAGATGAGGTTTTCACGACTTCCACTGTCAATAACAAATGTGCAGTTTTGTCCCTAAATTATTCCTGTGGAACGGAAAATATTTTTGCGCAACCACTTATGCTCAACAGTTGGTGAAGCATCCTTGAGGACAATAAGAGCTTCATCTGGGGGCTCTGCATCGATGAATTCAATTTCCGCAGTGTCAATATCCTTGGAATTGTCAATATCTTTAGGATCAGTATCAGTACCCTTAATATCATCTCGGATATTGTTATCAGCACCTTCAATCTCAATTAGATGTATTCGCTTTGGACAATCTGCGGCGCGATGCCCGTGCTGGTGACAATGAAAACAAACCATCTTATTTTGACCTTCAGTCCTAGCAAAAATCTGTCCATTGGATTTAGCTTCTTGTAGAGATGAAGTCTTCGGAGAAACCCATTTGGATTTTTGTACTTGATGATTTGCAATTCCCTCGGCCTTGATAGCATGTTGGATGAATTCATCGACATTATCAAAATGTTGGAAGGTAAGGATATGCTGAATGTCTAGTCTCAATCCATTGAAAAATCTATCAACTACCACATCATCATCTTCATTCAAGCCACAACGAGCTTGCAGAGTCAAAAATTCCTCAGAATATTCAACAACTGTCTTGGACCGTTGTTTCAAATTTTGAAAACTGGAACAGAGATCTCTTGCATAGTTGACAGGGAGGAATTTTTGTTTCAAAATATTTTTCATCTCAGTCCATGTATCAACTGGGTCCATGTTTTTATTCCTCCGTTTTCTTTGCAATTCAGCCCACCAAGTTGCAGCATAATTACGAAATCTAGTGGCAATTAGTGTGACTTTATTGTGCTCAGTCATTGGCTTATGTGCGAAAATATTTTCCATGCACACTAACCAATCCATAAATTCAGCGGGCTGTAATTTTCCATTATATTCAGGAATCACAATTTTAATCCCTAAGTCGCGATCAGGATTATAAAATGGCGGATCTCGTGGATTCCGAATATGGGCACCATCTTCACGGTGGTGATGCACACGTTGATTATTTTCCAAATTTGTCACTCTAATATCCAATTGTTGCAGTGTGGTGTGCATGCCATAAACTTTAGTAGATAATTCTCTAATGGCACCAACTTAGTCTTCAAGTGAAGAAGATGAAGATTCAACATCCACTTGCTTCTTAGGAGGCATTTTTTTTTAATGTAAAATTTAAATCTTACTGACATGATGTGTAGATCTACTAACAACAAACACAATAGAGAAAACGGGTCAGAAATCAGACTTGATATGGTGCTTTTGATCTGATAATGCCAGCAAACCAACTAAAGGAACTAAGCTCTTATCAGGCTGAAGCGGATTTAGCCCAGCCGAGTAAATCCAAACGACCTTGGACACGTGACAGATAGGCACGTGAGGGTTGAAGTTGAAACCCCTTTTTGTGGTTGCGTGGATCTCGTGGTTGCTCTAAGCCGAGATTGGGGCTGGACGGTCTGCAACGACGAAGGCGCTGGCGCGATGATGGCGAGCAGGAGATGGCTTCGGAAGCTAGGGGCTACGCTGGCGATGCGAACAGCGGTGGCGACGACTGGAAGCGCAACCGTGGATGGCCCACGATGCGACAGCAACCGGCGATGGCGCACGATACGATAGCACCTACTTGCCGCTGACAGAGAAGCCAACGAGGATGGAAGCCCAGAGCCTGGTACGTTCTTTGCGCTCTTTCTAGCTCGTCTTCTATCTGCGCTGTTCTCCCTGTTTCTCTCTTCTTCCTTTTTTTTTTTTTTTTTTTTATGCTCTGGGGGTGGGTGAAGGAGAGAGGGGGTTGAGGATTTGAAGAGGGTTTGGTGCAGGATGGACCGAGAGGGGTCGATGGGGGTTGGATGGGTTCTGGCGAATGGGTTTGAACAAAGGCGTGGGGTTAGGGTTTCGGTTTGGTGTGGGGATTTAGGGAGTTGGGTACGGTAAGGTTAGGGGTTGGGAACAGGGTGGAGACAGCGATCAGGGCCTATTTTAAGAAAGGTGGGTCGTGTGGAGTTGGGTCCCGGGGCTGTGGATTTGGGTGGTGGACAGGGGAGCGACGGTGTCGGATTGGGAAACGGGGCGATGGGTCTGGAGGGCAGAAGTGAGGGCAGGGTGGATCGTTGAAGATGGAAGACGAGTTGGGGTGTCGGCAGTGGATTGGGTTGTGCTCCGGTGAAGGCCGAAAGGGTAAGGATGAGAGTTTTGAGATGATGGGGTTTTGAGAGGATGGGGTTATCGTTGGGATAGAGATAACAGGAGGCAGATGGGGTTTTGTCTGAATCGGCAGACAAGGGGGAGAGTAGGTACACACCGACGATCAAAGATCGTGGGTCTCTGGTACCAATCTGATGCAGCCCTAGGGTTAGGGTTTGCGTGGAGGTGCCTAAGCACGTGTCCAAGGACACTTCGAACCGTCAAGATGACTTCACATGCGGAAACACCTCTGGGAAAAAAACCCAATTCTATTAATCAACCAAATCTGAGAATTTCTTCTCTACAATGCCATATATATAGTAAAACAAACTTAATAAGCAAGAAAACCCTAGGCTAAAAATGGAAACTTTCCTAATAATAATAATAATAATCCTAATCTAATTTGAAGAGGGGCTGCTGGGTCCTAGATTGCATCAACAATCTGGAAAGGTAATGATTATCCTCATTGTAGAAGATAGCACCTAAATGTCAATTAGTTAGATAATCCTAACCGTTGGTTATTGGGCATCCATAATTTGAATTTGTTCACATATTATTCAGGTCTCATTTTAAAATCTTTGGGTGGCCCCTGATTAGGATCCATTTTTTTTTCCTGTTAAACCTTGTTTGGTGGGGAACTCCGCTACGTGTTTTTGCTCCATCATGAGTCAGTCTCAAGCCCTGGTAAAGTGGGGAGAGTTCCATCTAAATGGCAGTTGCTGCTGAGTGCTTGAACTTTTATAATGAGTTTGCACCTCATTTTTTTGTGGGAGCTTTTACAATGAATTACGCTCAAAGAACAAATCCAAGCAGCCTTTTATTGATGTGCTAAAGTTTCAATGATGATGGTGATGACCACATCTACAGGGGCTACAATATGGTATAATTTAATATTGCCACATGTTCAAGTGTCTGCATGCAACTGTGCATAATATATGAATTATTTGTCTTGCCGAATATCATATCTATCTTATTTAGTTAATGAGTTTTGATGTCTTAACTTCTGCTGATGCTTGTAAAATCTTAACTTAATATTTTCTTATTATTCTATAATTAATGTAATTTGTAATAAACTCCGCGGTTGGGAAAATGTTTTTTTCTTAGTTTTAAATTTAGATTCAGGTCCTTTGGATGAGAAGATAAGGTGGAGGAATCTGCCCATCATGTTCTCCACATTCATACTAATCTGTTTACACTCACTCTTGTACTAACAAAGCTTTATTCTGCCATAAAAGCTCCACGAGGCTATCATGCGTGAGGAATCTACTGAGTTTGAAGAAGGCATTATTATCCAAGAATTCCGTAAGGGATTCAAACTTGGTGATAGGCTGTTGCGACCATCAATGGTGAAGGTATCAGCTGGTCCAGGTCCCGCAAAGCCCGAAGGAGCAAGCCCACCTGATGCCTTACAGGGTAGTGGGGAAAAAAGCCAAGAGGGCAATGGTGAACAAGGAGAGTCTGGCTAGCCATGTTAGATGTCCCGAGTTTGTTGAATTCAATTTTGTAGAAGCACCCAAGCTCCAAAGGTTGCTAGTGATACAGGAAGTGTTCGTGATTGTCCCATGATGTAATTTTCACTCTACACCATTCCTCTTTCACAGGGAATTGAAATCGGTTATAGAATACCGAAACTGTATTTTTCTTGGTACTCTTTGGAAAGTTGAAACTGTTTTTTTGGCTTTCGGCTTTGGTCTGAAAGGATTGAAATAAATCTTTTATTTGTGATTCCACTATTGATACTTATGACTGCATTCTGGGGCTCTTTCATGGCGACTGGAATAAATATCATCATGCAGAGTTAGTTTCTTCTTAGTTTCACTGTAAGCTGGTACCTATATTTTGAAAACTGCTGGCTGTTGATCCATGGGCTCCTTTGGATCTGTACAAGTTTAAATGAAGCTTACTGCTGTTGTGTTTTGGATCATGTTCACCTAGTTTGTACTAAAGCTATTATAAAATGAACAGTTAGCAGGAGAAAAGTAGGAATTTCAGACTCTTGCAATCCCTTTCATGGGCTTGGACCCAACTCCCAAGTGATACGGTAACTTCTAATCGACACGATTTTTCCGTGGTTGGCTAATCACGCTGGAGGGTAGAGAGGGGTGATGTAAGTCATCTTATGAGGTGGCCCATCGGATGATGATTCTTCTCAGCAATGTAGTGCTCTCAAGAAAAATTCCCCGACCCTGGTTAAGCACTAGCTCCTTGAATCCTGCGTGTCATTGGCTACGCAAGTGTGCCACATGCCCTCTTTTAATGCTGGGCCCTTTTTTATTCTGTGGGTCATCAGAGGGATGTAATAATACATGGATGAATTGGATCATATATCTAATGGGACCATTATTGATTGCTATGATAGGAAAGCAGCACTGTAGGGCTGGATCGTCGCGATCGAATCAACTCACCGAGAGGGTTGCATGGATTCGCTAGGTAAACTTTGATAGTCAGTAAGTTGAGGTTTTAAACTTGGAAAAAAAAAAAACACTTAACTTTTTAAAATTGTTTGTACGATGGGTTCATACCATCTTCAAGATACAAAAAATTGGGTGATAATCTAAGAAAATCGTGATTTAAACCCATTCAGAAGATAAAAATTAACTAGCGGAATGGAGGAAGCCGATGCCAATGTAGTTGGGACAACCGATTTAGAAGATCATCAATAGTAACTACCGGAATGCAAGAAGTCGACCCAACATAGTTGGGACAACCCATTTAGAAGATCATATTGGAATTGAGGAACCCGGCGCCAACGTAGACAAGGCTATCCATATCTCTAATATTTAATGAAGTGCTTTATATTATCTACATATTTGCGACCTAAATCACAGATTGCAGGTTCGTTTAGCGATTGTGGTAACTCTTATCAGCATTGATATCTTGGTCATAGCCTTATGTCACTGGTCAAATCCGATGGAATCAGTTCAGCTGGAATTGTCAACAGAGGAAGATGAGCCGACATCAATCCATCAGTACGGCCCATGCATGAATAAATTACAGGATTTGACTTTGCATTTTAATCATGTTTTATGAAGTTTAATCTGATGTGGGCCTCACTCAAATCGGAGTTAAGTTGGTTAATAGCTAAAACAAGAGGAAACAATTGCTATTGAGTGGGTTGAATTTCCCATTGGCTCGCATTGTTTAAAATTAGATATAGCTATGGAAAGAATGTAAGCAAATAATTAAAATGAGGTAACTTGGATGAGTCTCTCCTCAGTTGACTTGGGAGAGCCAAGAGTCAACTTAGGAGTTTTCAACCTCGCATCAGTCTAATGCATAGGATGTAAACTTTAATTCCAGTTCCAATTGACCGGACTGAACGAAGATCCTACCCACAAGCCTATACAGGCGTATCAACTGTACTAGTGATACGTATACGTGTCCATACTGATACTTACAATTACTATGGCCCCTTCTTACCACCAGAAAAAAAAAAAAAAAAACTAGGGTCCTCAGTCCATTCCCCAGTGTAAATTTGGCAAATATCCAAATTAATCACTATTGTGACCTCATATACTGATTTATTTAATTACGCATTCCTGATGTAATGATGGCTAGGATGATTTGGAATGATTAGATTCAATACTCTAGAGAGAAAAAGATAAGGCAGAGGTAGCTGTCACCAGTTATATTTAAATATCAAGAAGCATACATCCATGTAATTTTCAATGCAACTTTTTTAGTTTTGTTTCATTTCCTTGTATTCCTATATGCATTTAACAGCTAGCTTACACAACTAAATTAGATCAAACACTTCAAACTACTAAATAATCTTCTCAAATATTTATCCATTGTGCCGTCGTGTTCATGCATGTGTATCTTGTGACAATAGAAAATATAAGTGGCTCGAATGGATACAATGTTCATAAAAAATTGTCTTCTTTTGTGATGAGAACAATTTCAGTGATACAGGTGATGATATGAAAATGAATAATTACATATCCATATGTATATATAAATATATATTATTCTTGTAAGGGACGTCTCTAGTATAAGTTTATATGAGGGGGGCTAGTCGTTGAAAAAAAAAATCATTCGTGAAAACCTATAAAAGTACAGTGTTTCAATTTAGCAAGATGAGTTTCAATTTGGTATAGTGTCAATTTGATGGCCCCAGACACCGGCGGAAACAACAAACACGAGGAATGATTTTTTTTTTTAACACACTCTCTCACGCACCACGCCCCACCGCCCCCACCACAATCCCAAGGACTTTTGTATTAAGTTATATGAGAGGCATCCCTTTGGTGAAAAATAGACCCTTCACATGTTTGAAGGACTGGTTCATTTCTTGCAATATTGATTGCTTGCCCCTTGATCAAAGGTGATGATTGTGAACGTCCACCGACATTTTATTCTCTGGTGTATCTGAAAGCCTTGAGTCGGTAAAAACTTATGAAATGGTAGATATATGAAAAAAAAACCTCATTGGAGTTGGCAAAAATGTTTGGACTTGACTCTGGCAGATGAAACTGCAACACCTCCTTGTACCCTTTTGAAATCCTCTGGTTGGGTGGAGTTGGTTAAAACCTTTGAAAGGACTGACTTTGGGTTGAGGAATCTGCAACCCCTCCTCGTACTATCTTTTATTCTTTCTTTATTTCAAAAAAAAAAAAAAAACTACTTGACTGAACATATCTCGTGTTTTTTTGCCAAAAAAAAACATGCCTTATGTCTTGTGGGAGGCCAAAATCACAGCATGTCCGGTGTTGTGGGAGGCCAGAATCACAGCATGCCTCATGTCTTGTGGGGATGCCAAATCTGATTACTTCACTGAATAAGTTTTGTAGCAGTTTCATAGACTTCTTGTATACTAATCAACTCTAAGATGTTGGGAAAAGCGGCGTAGCGAAACTATCCCCTATCGATAGATTAATTACGATGAACACACAGAATCACACCATCAAGCAATCATCACATAATCACCGCAATTTTACGTAGTTTAGCAACAATACATCAATATATATATATAGTTTTCGGTTTCTTGGCAAACAAGAAAACTCATACATAATAACTAAAATACCACTAACCATAAACATCAGTTTTGGCTAAATTAGATGACTGATCCAACTAAACTGGAATATAATACAAGCCCAACATATGATAGAAAGAGAGCTTTGAATCTTTAATCATTTAAAAGAGCATAATATGATGACGAAAAGGTAGAAAAAAAAAAGAAATGAAGAAAAGGTAGAAAAACCAAAAATGAATAGATTGCTAGAGAAATTCCTTCTTTATTTTTATAACTCAGGGTATCTCTCGCCAGCTCAGTTTTCGGATCTTTGGCCTCCGGCCCTGGAATTACCCTAATTCTGACAACTAAGAACTATTCCTTGGAGGCACATATATGGCAATACATCAAATAACGCAAGGGGCGGAAGCAGAACTTGAGACCTTAAAGAGTAAACGCAAGGTTCAAAACCAACTGTGCTAATGCCCTGACTGTGAAAAATTTCTTTGGTAGCGCATGTTAATGTCACTTGACCTTTGGATAAATGCTCTTATACTTTTGTAAGGGATGACTATAATATAAGGCCTTTTTTCTTGGGGCATCTTAGCTTAGGGAGCTGGGAACCCTAGCTCTAGCCCTCTGGTGAGGGAACCATGGTGAGATGATTAAACCTTGGGTGATGTGGGAAAACCCTCCAATGAAAAATTTTGACCTTAGATAAAGTAGACCAGACTCGGTTGAGGAAAGTTACAATGAGACTAGCTTGCTAGGGCTTGGACCCCTACTATAAGTAAATATGATGGGCTAGTCGTTAAAAAAATGTCATTAGTGAAAACATATAAACCTACAGTGTTTCAATATGGCACGGCAAGATCCTATAAGAAAAAAAAAAACAAAACAAAAAAATACAATATGGCATGGCTAGATCAGTGTCAATTTGGTATAGTGCCAATTTCAGGAAAAAAAACATCCCTAATAAAAAACAACCCAAAACCCAAAAAGACCCTTCAAAGTTAAGGACTGGTTCATTTCTTGCAATATTGATTGCTTACCCTTTGATCAAAGGTGATGACTGTGAGCGTCCACCAACATTTCAATTCTCTGGCGCATCTGAAAGCCTTAAATTGGTGAAAAAGATTGAAAATACTGACTATTTGGATAGATGAATGGGCAATCCTTTCTTGTACCTCTTTTTTAATAGGATCTTATAGAAAAAATTCTTTTTGATATTATGAAGAAAAAAAAACTCCCCAAAACGTCAATACTAATGAAAAAAGACACTATATGGGAATATTTCCATTCATATATACAAGTGAATTAAAGAAATGAGTGGCAATAACTCTACTTATAAAGTTAGTTGTGATATCGCTGTTCAATAAAATAATAAAAAGAAGAAATGAGTAGCGATATTTTGTTTAGTACCTTTTTGGTCGATATTAAGTTTTGATATATATATATATATTTATCTTCACCTGCTCCAAGGAGATTTTGCTGGATGAAACTGCAAAACCTCTTTGTACCTCTAAAAAAAAAATTACCTTACGTGAGAGTTGGCTAAAAACGTTTGAAGGGACCGTCCCTGGATAGGATGAGTTTGGAACCCCTCCAAGGACTCTCTTGCTTTTCTCCTTGTACTTCCAAAAAAAAATTACCCCACGTGAGAGTTGGCTAAAAACGTTTGAAGGAACCGTCTTTGGGTAGATAAGTTTGGAACCCTTCAAGGACTCTCTTGCTTTTCTCCTCGTACTTCCAAAAAAAAATTATCCCACGTGAGAGCTGGCTAAAAACGTTTGAAGGGACCGTCTTTGGGTAGATAAGTTTGGAACCCTTCAAGGACTCTCTTGCTTTTCTTGTTTCTAATAAATAAATAAATAAGAGGTCGAGCATGCCTCATGTCATGTGCCTCGTGGCCCCGGGGGCCAAAATCACGCCCCATGCCCTGTGCGGATGCCAAATCACAACATGCCTCGATAGTTGCCAAGTCTGGCTCGTACGAAGGACGAATTGGACGTAGAACTTGCCATGCCATCTGCGAGTGTATGGATGATTCAAGTTATTTTCAATTGATCGGTAACACTTTCATAGACTTGTTGTAGACTAATGACCTATAAGATACCAAGAGAGCTTTGAATATATAACCGTTTTAAAAAAGTAAAAAAGGTTAAGGGATCATATTCATTAGACATTTCACTTAAGGCTATGAATGTGTAGTCAACGAAATTTCTACTTCAAGGTTCTCTTGTATTTGGCAGATCGAATAGGATCACTTCCATGTATCATGTCAAGGAAAAAAGGGGAATTTCTAATGAGCTTTTAGTTACAAAAGCAACATATGATGAAGAGGGGAAAAAAATTAAAGAGATTGCTGGAGAAATTTCTACAATAGCTCATGCCATGTAACTTGGTCTTTTAGGTATAATGCTCTTATATTTTTGTTTTCTTCTTGTTTTCGTTTTATTGTGTGGTGTCTTTAATGTACACTTTTAAATTTATTTAATTTTCAGTTTCCGATAAAGAAATTAACAAAAGTTAATGACTCTAATGAACCTTATCTAATGCATGGTTGGCAGACAATGAAAAGAAGGATACTAATTCACCTGATTTTTGCGTAGCAATCAATTTCTCTTGGGACCCTACACTGCCAAATACACCCCGAATGAATCTCCACCCTCCTATCATTCTTCAAAATGGAAACCATTAGGTTAAGTTCCTATCACTTCGATCTATGAGCATATTAATATTTGCAATTAAATTGAAATAGTGAAGATGACTTATTATTATCTCCATGTATGACACACCTTTTAGCTAAGTGCAGATCTAACACTGAATGACAATAGGAACAACCCCACCACTCACGTAGGAGTGGCAGTTCCCAATCTCACCAACCTCATCTGCACCTAATCTAGTAACACAAGGTTCAAGTTGACACTTTTTTATGGATAGGTTGAATTTAGGTTGATATTTTTTACTCAATTAATAAATAAGTTGGTTTCACGTTGAGTTCATTATTGCCATTCAAACCACCAACTTGACCTATTCTTAATAGCGCCCTGTGACCGGAGAACCTGACCTGTTTAATTAATTAAAGGACCCTTCTATCTTTCTATTTGGGTGCTGGTTGATATTTTCAAGCAGATTAATAATAGGTCTAGTTCAAATTGAGTATATACATATTACCTGAAGTAGTAACAGCACTCAATGTGACTTGAACCCAGCTTAACCCAATCCATTTATGGGCTATATTATTAAAATTTATTTTCATTGCCTCTGCTAATACCTCAAGGTTTTTGTATGAATGGTTAGTTGAAAAAAATTTCATATTGCATCAGAACCAACTGGTGGTGAATTAGAATTCCAGGAGAAATGACTTGGTACTAAAAAAAAAAATGCATGTTGCAAAAAGTACGTCCACCAAGTTCTATCTAAAGGAGAGTATTGAGGAGTAGATATACTCATCAACAAAAAACAACTGATCACAATAGAGATAAGAACTGCAACAATGAATTTTACCTTTAAGTGGGGATAAACATGCAACAATGGTCAATGGGCAGCTCAGCTTGGAGATGGGAGTCGTGTAGAAAAACACAACTAGTACAAATGCAGGTGGTGTTTGGATCAGAATGATGATGCCATTTAAGCTATGCAGAAGGTTGTGATTTGTGAAAGCAACTGGTCCTTCTCATGGACAGCCCTAAGGGGGGAAGAGATTTTGGGTTGGTTAGGAAAAAATAATTAAAAAACATATAGCGTTGTGGAGAAAGAGAAGAAGGAAAACAGGGGCAGAGAGAGAACTGAATGTGTAGGATGTTGGATATCATGGGTGGTGGCCCACATGACCACCACTCACTTTGATATGTTCAAAGTATACGTCTTCCACTAAAGCCACGTCCCTGGAAACTCTCCAGTCGTGCGATCATGGAAGGCTTTCCGTTGATGGGGAGGAAAGCATTAGCGGAGTCTATAAAAGGCATTGGGAACTCTCTCATCTTCACACATACCATTACTGCTTGGCATTCCCATCGATCAGCAGGCATTACGAGAAGACTGAGAGAGTTAAAGTTACGGATCTCCTCTTCGTTTCGCGATGGATTCAGGTATGCCCAATATTGGTTGTTTTTCATAATGCAAATCGATCCGTCAAAATGCAAATCCAATCCGTTAAAGTTTTTCCTAAGGGCCATTTATGCTTACAATTGGTATCAGAGCCAGGTTTTCCATTGATGGGGTTGGATTTGCATCAAAGGGGTTTACAGTTAAAAAATAAAATAAAATAAAAAAAAAAGTTTCTGCAAGAAGACCGGGCGCCCGAGAGGATAAACAAACAAAATTGGGGTCGTTTCCGGCGGGCACTGCGCTGCGGCTGCGCCTGGCCACTGCGCTGCAGCGGCGCAGCAGCAGCGCCCAGTTCCAGTCGCTGCAACAGCGACGAAAGAAAAAATATATATATATTTGGGAACGCAGCGCCCAGCGGGGCGCTGCCCCGCAGCAGCGCAGCAGGGCGCTGCGCTGCAGAGCCGCAGCAGCCCCAGCAGGGCACTGCTGCTGTTCCAGCGGCAGCGCCCAGGATTACACAAAAAAAAAAAAATATATCTTTGTTTGCCGCCGGGAACCAGCCGGCGACGTTTACGGCCGGCGCAGTGGGAGCGCCGGCAGTCCGCTGCTGCACAGCCGCTGGCGTTGGAGGCGACTTGATTCGGTAATGGGGCAATCGGTCCTGTTTTCGGGAGGAAGATGAAGTGGAGTCGGATCGGGTCTCAGGTCGTTTAGACCTGACCCGACCCGACCCGGTCAGGTCTATTTAAAGAAATGGAACTGGGTTAACGGATCGGGTCGTTTGGACCTGACCCGACCCGACCCGGTCAGGTCTATTTAAAGAAATGGAACTGGGTTAACGGATCGGGTCGTTTGGACCTGACCCGACCCGACCCGGTCAGGTCTATTTAAAGAAATGGAACTGGGTTAACGGATCCGACCCGACCCGACCCGACTGATCCGGCCTGTGTTCTGTGTGGTCAGGTCAGTCTGACCTGACCTGATCCTACCCGAACCAACCCGTTTCATTTATATAACGTCAGGTCAGTCTGACCTGACCCGAACCAACCCGGTTCATTTATATAACGTCAGGTCAGTCTGACCTGACACGATCCGACCCGAACCAAACCGGTTCAGTTAATAAATGGATTGGGCTTTTACCTGTACCTGAATTGACTGGACTGAACAGTCCAAATTACTGACCTGGGTCTAACCCGACCCACTGGCCTGGCCTGATTTGAATAAAGTATTATTAATTTTTGATAATTGTATGTTTTGAATAATTGGGTCATTATAAAATTGATCCGTTCCGATCAGAACCGTCCATTTGATATATTTAAATGCTGTAATCATTCTGATGGGACTGGATCATTTGAATGTGATCAGATCAAGGCCAGATCAAGGAAAAATGAACGATCAAAATCTTATTTTGATCATTACGGACACATATGATATCGGATTTTCGATCCGTTTCTTTTGTTGTGTTCCTTATGATGAGATCTACCATATTAGTGAATTAATTCCCGATCCAATGGTTCAATGATAATATCATAAGGTTTTATGCATGTTTAACTCATTTAAATTCATGTTTTCCGCTTATTGTTTACATGATTAATGTTGTTTGAGTTATAATTTGTTACATGCATGAATGTTTGATAAATAAATTAGTGTCATATGTTTCAATTATGAGTTAACTAGGCAGTCACCAAAGTGGCCCAGTTATGATGAAACTCATGTTTCAATTATTGAATTAGAGATACCATAAATAACACTAAAATTGCAACTTCACTTAAAAGATAGATAATCGACCCAAAGGAGTTTATCTTTCGATTATTTGGAGATTGGGATAAAACACATTAAAGATGTTTTGTGAATTCGTGTTGATCTATGCCCAAAGGTGGGGTCTCACTTATTCACTTAATAAATTGTGGTTTTATCAAATAAACAGGAAATAATAAATTTAACGTGTTACATTTGACCCAAAGGTTACTTGTAATGATGTAAAACTATTATTTCTGTTGTAAGTGTCCCTTTTAAATTCAAAACATTATAGAATTGTGAGAATAATAGTTTATCTTTTCTTTTACAGCATCTTCCTCCAGATCCTTGTCTCTTCCCTCATGCTTAGGAACTATTCCTTCTTTAGACGGATCAAGAAAGCAGACCACAAAATGCACCCATTACTAAGGGAGACAAGTTTAGTAAAAATCAATGCCCCATGACTGACTTAGAAAAGTTAGAAATGAATAAATATCCATATGCAGAAGCAGTAGGATGTCTAATGTACCTACAGACTTGCACGAGGCCAGACATTAGCTTTGCAGTTGGAATGCTCAGTAGATATCAAAGTAATCCCGGTTTGCCTCATTGGGTAGCTGTCAAGAAAGTGATGCGTTACCTCAATGGAACAAGAAGATATATGCTCACATATCAAAGATCCAATCAACTAGAGGTCATTGGATATTCAGATTCAGACTTTGCTGGATGTCTCGATACAAGGAGGTCAACATCAGGTTACATTTTTCTGTTGGCCGGAGGGGCAGTATCGTGGAGGAGTGCAAAGCAGACGCTAATCACTCCATCTACATTTGATGCAGAGTATGTGGCATGTTTTGAAGCCACAGGTCACGCATTATGGATGCGTAACTACATCATGGGACTTGAAATTATGGGCAGTATGTCTGAACCGATAAAGATTTACTGCGACAACGACGCTGCTAGGCGTTTCGCTCAAAATGACAAGTGTTCCAGTAAATCAAAGTATCTGGAAGTAAAGTATCTTGTACTCAAAGAGAAAGTGCGGGATCGTTTAGTGTCAGTTGTTGGAGCTCCATCGAAGCTCATGATTGCTGATCCATTGACAAAGGCATTGGCGCCAAAGGATTTTAAAGACCATGTAATAAATATGGGCTTGAATGAAATGCCTTGTAAAGGTCAATGATGTATGACACTTAATATATTGATCAAATAAAGAAACGATTTTGCAATTCTTACTTTGTTATGGGCTCACATGTGGTAATTGTAAAATAAAGTAGGAATATAAAAGCATTATGACATTACAGTTCCCATTAAAGTAAGTCATATTAAAGATACTTATTAAGTGCTGGATTAGGCGAGAATATTAATGTTGTGATTGTGGAAGGAAGCATATCACTTAAGATGTGCAACCGCTACAGTTCGCATTAATAAACTAACCTTATCACAGATTAAAGGATCTTAACATTAAAGTTAAATGAAAATCGGTATTTTCAAATGATGCGCATCAGTTAGAGTTATTTCTTTCAAAGTTTTTCTTATATTTGCAACAGTTTTATAAAATAAACAGGAATTAATGGTGGTCATATGGACCAAGTGGGAGATTGTTGGATATCATGGGTGGTGGCCCACATGACCACCACTCACTTTGATATGTTCAAAGTATACGTCTTCCACTAAAGCCACGTCCCTGGAAACTCTCCAGTCGTGCGATCATGGAAGGCTTTCCGTTGATGGGGAGGAAAGCATTAGCGGAGTCTATAAAAGGCATTGGGAACTCTCTCATCTTCACACATACCATTACTGCTTGGCATTCCCATCGATCAGCAGGCATTACGAGAAGACTGAGAGAGTTAAAGTTACGGATCTCCTCTTCGTTTCGCGATGGATTCAGGTATGCCCAATATTGGTTGTTTTTCATAATGCAAATCGATCCGTCAAAATGCAAATCCAATCCGTTAAAGTTTTTCCTAAGGGCCATTTATGCTTACATAGGAGACTGGGGGCCCATTTGCTTAGCACCATCCAAGGTGAGAAAGTACAGAAGACGAGGGGTAGCGAGAGAAAGCTGAAGGTGTCGAAGACTTGGGGCCTATTTGAAAACTAGTACGATCCAATGAGCGCTGGTTATTAAATTAAAAGTCTACAAAGAGAGCTTGATACGGGTGAGGCACCAGGTGAATGAGGGATGTAGGAACTTCATATGGGTGAGGAATAGTTGGTTCTTGAAGAGGCCAAACATCCTCCATTGCCCCGGAAGACAAAGAAGTATTGGGTAAAATTTTAACCAAAAAAATCACTTTTTTTTACAATGGGTTATTTGGCAAACATATAAAATGAAGCTCATTAGAGGGCACTTTTCAATCATATTCAAGATTTTGGTGGGACTTTGGATTGGATGGGGTGAAATGGATCTACTAGCTTACTAGGTTTTGGTGGGGATTTGGATTGGATGGGGTGAAATGGATCTACTACCTTACTTATGAAGTGATTGAGTTGACGCAAGTGAGCCACATAAGTAATTAAAAAAAAAAACTCTACTTTGGCCTCTTACTGCTTTGAATTAAAAAAAACCCGCTAATTAGAAACTTAAGGTCCTATTACCTTTTTTTAGATGCTGAAGCCCTACTTCTAAACAAATCTGATATGCAATAGAGGTTTATCAAACACTCGAAAGAGTCTATTTATCTATCGAAAGAGTTTATTTGTTTATGTGAGAATTGAATACAAATTAAGAAATTTATCATCATCTCAGCTCAAAGAGACAACTGACAAAGAGGTGAGAAATGAAGAAGTGAGGGTTGCCTAGTTGGTTGGGCTTCCTGCTTCTTACATAGCAATTTAGGGTTCAATCCATGAGTTGTCTCTCTACTTGTGCAAGTGTTTCATTCCCTTTGTTGAGGTGTCCCGTCTCTGGTGTATGTTGAGGCTCACTCCTGTGGTGGTAGGTCTCTAATGTCCAGTCCCCTTGCTTAGGTACTGAAAGTATATGTAATAAAGAAGTGAGGAGTGGTGAAGGGTGAGGGCGTGAGTGTTAGAGACATGGATTATTTTGTTAGATGAGATTAGATTGCTAAGTGGTTAGATATTTTGTGATTGGTATATTGAGACAGGATAGATATATTAAAATAGAAATTTAAATTTTAAGAATTCCCCCTTTTTTTTTATAAATAGGAGATTTTCATTTATAAAACATATGAGAAGAAGTTTATGTAAATGGAGCGCCTCTTGAATTGTCATTGATGTGACTTCGTACCAAGCTTGCAATCAAGCTAGGATGGTCCTGCACAATAATCTCACATGGTTATTTCATCAAAAAATGATCTGATCCAAATTTTAAGATCTCACCATCTTCATAAAGCTGCACAAATCACAACTAATTTGATCTTATGGGCTATTGGTACCAATAGACTAAAAATAGCAGGTTACAACAGTAATGGGTTCTACAAAATAAATAGTGATCACTTGCTAAGTTTAGATCAGGTTTTATATTTTTTATGTCAGCCATTGCAATATCTTTCCATAAAAGGATTCTACCATTGTGGCAAGGTGTAAAAGTCAAACAATTAGGTTTGTTAGAGTGTGACCTTTAAATCATTCTCTTTTTTATTCATCTTCTATTGTGTAAATTAAAAAGTTTATTTCAATAGAAAGATATTCCAAATTCTACGAGAATGTAGTGTCTCTTAAATTTTTCACACAAGAAAAGAGATTGAAATAGAGATATAACTTGTGAACTAAGAGGAAGAAGATTAGAATACGAACAATTTAACTTAATATTCTTGTTTTCTTTTTTGATTATTCGCTGTTTACTTTCATCTTCTTTAGTTAATATAATAATTAGAAATCTCACATGTAAATTAAACAAAACTAATGAAAGGTCATGCAGCCACCTGTCCCTCACCTCTATTTTCATGTGGTTTCGATGGGACTTGGCTGAAAACGACCTTAAATAGAGTCCAACCAGTAATTCCTAGTTGGGATATGAAAATATTTCCATGGATTACCTCGGTAGTGATGCATACTACAGATGATGACATTTTAACTAATAAAAAGTCAGTAAAGCCTTGGGCCTAATCCACCTCATTAATTGTCTCGTTTCATATTGACTGCATTAGGCCTAAACTCCATTTTATTTCCAAAAGTGACAGGCTGCCATTACGAGAGCCCGGCCCTGGAGGCGCTTCTGGGTTTCGCACAGCTCATTCCCAGCGAAGTCGTGGTGAAGCACACTGTTTAGTGCTGGGTGCATCCAACTATACCGGCAAAAATCAAGAAGCCCCCAGTATTACAGGGTCCCTTGGGTTTTAGCCCATCCAAATAGACAATGATTGAATGTACACCAATTCAAATAATTTATATATCAATTAAATTTGTGACGCTCCATGAAGATGATAGCATGATCGGATAATAGAAGTGTTAATGCATCTCCAAATACATGTAAACCCATTAAATTTGAAGGCCTTTGATCAACTTGAAACTTAACATATGAGCCCTATACAAATGGATCTTTTCATCCCTCCAATTCTAATTATAGTGGGCCCTAGCTAGATGGGCTCTTTGTAACTTATCGCTAAGATGCCTTCAACCTCATTGAGCCTTCACTCACCATGAAATTAAATTTAAAAAAAACTTTACAATTATGATACTATAAAACTTTAAACTTATTAAATCAAGAATTAGGATAAATTGGTAGGGCTGATTATTTTTTACATCCTTTCCACGATATAGGACCTTTTCATCTCTCCTCTCTCATTCATAACCATATTAACAAAATGCTCCTAGGGTGGGTAAAAAAAAAAGACATTGTCCAAATTAGTAGATACCAAATGGCCTGTTTGGATTTTTGATCTAACGAATGGGATTTCAAATAGGTGTGCACCCTTCCTACTCAGAGGAGGCGCACGCCTGTTGGGTAGAAACTTCCGGACCATGGTATAGAGGAGTGGGTGGTTTTATGTTGAAAACCAAAACCAGCGACCCCCCACTCTCCGCGTGACCAACTTTCCTCATTTGGGTCCCACCTCTCTCCACTCTATAAAACCCCCATTAAACCTCCCCTTCTCCCAAACCTATCTTCTTCTTCTTCTTCTACTTCTAGCAAAATCAAAGGCTCATGCAAGCACAAGCATGCAACTTTCTTCCTCTCTCCTCCTCTCCCATCAGGAGCAGAAGCAGGACCACCCCCACCAACCTCCGGGTCACCGCCGCCGCCACCTCACTGGCAGCACCCAGCAGCGCCACCATGTACGAGCTGTTATCGGTGAAGGAGAGCGCCGGTCCCGACGAGATCAAGGCCGCGTTCAGGAAGATGGCGAGGAAGCTGCATCCCGACACGTGCAGGTCGTGTGAGGGGGAGGAGAAGAAGCAGATGGCCCAGCAGTTTATAAGGGCGCGGGAGGCGTACCGAGTCCTGTCCGACCCGGTCCTTCGAGAGGACTACGATTACAGGCTGAAGAACGGGTGGGTGCTGAGTCATGGTACCAGAAAGAATGGGTTTGGGGATTGGGAGACTCAGTTGGAAGAATTGAGGAGAAGATCTTCTGTTCGTGAGAGCACCTCGTCTTCTTGGGGTAGTCGTATGAGAGGAGCAGCAGCAGCAGCAGCAGCTGAAAGAAATTGATCATAATCATATGATGGTGGGTCACGAGTCATGACTCAGGACTCATGACTCAGGACTCAGAGGTCGAGTCATTGGGCCCGGTCTCTCTCTTCTTCTGTTTTTCATTGTCTTTTCTTTCACGGTAAATGAAAAGGGTGTTGGTTCCATTGTCCTCTTTTCTGCACTAGAACAATTTGATATGGCATCATTTACTGTAGAAAAGAAAAGATTATCTATGAAGGATAGATGTACAAATTTTTTATCTTTTCAAATTAGACTTTTTTATTTAAAAATTTTTTTTGTTTTCAATGATGGTAACCTAAAAGATGGAGATTCATTCTCCGCCGCCTCTACAAGACGGTTCTCATATTGATAAAAATGTGTGATATTTACATGATATTCAGCTATTGGACATATATATATATATTTATTTATAGATACAATTTCACGAGCCTATTTGTTTATAGGATAGAATAAAATGAAATAAAATAAAATTTCAAATCAGTGAGAAAAAAGTATAGAAACTTTATTATAAAAGTATGAAATGACAAAAAAGTTGTTTTTAGTTGTGCAAAATGATAAATAAAAAGTTAGTTTTAAATGCATAAAATTATTTAAGAAAAGGTGTTTTTACTTTAACTTCTGCTTTTAAAAAGTATAAACGGGGATTCATGGGTTGTCCAATGATTCGATACCCATTTTATAGCACCAATTAAAGATCGATACCCATTTTATAGCACCAATTAAGGATCGCGATCTCTAGTGGGTTCTCCGTCATTTTCCCTCTCACTTTTGCTTTTTTTCTTCACTATATAAAACGTGTTGGAAGGTGCTGGTACCTAGGTTTGGACTTTTTCCAAATTACAACAAACAACATGAATGACTTAACCAAGTCATATGGATGACACGGTTTGAATGTCCCGTCCCTTACCAAAAACAAATAATATGATAGAAATTAAAGAAAGTCATGCCTTCCATTTTCATTTCTAGAAAAAAAAAATAGCATTACTTTCCTCTGTGCACAAACCCTAGAATCTCATTTGGTTGCACTATATTAATGCATCAAATACAGATCTAAATTGTAATTTGGACCGTTCCGATACCTTAAAGCTTATTTAATTTTTGCTTCTTATAGTGGCTGTGGAACCCAACTCATCAACGAGAACTTTAAAGTAGAGCAATAATTATTTATGTACACACTAAAATGTATATAAGTGTATTTATTCTATAAAGTGGTGACAAGTATATTTATCTCATGAGGTAGGAAATAAAAAGTGAAAAAAGTTATTATTATATAGTGTTACGTCAGTTATTGTGCATTTTATGTGTATTTTTGTGTGTGTGTGCGCGTATCACAACTCTAAAGTAGAGAGTTAGAGGGGAGGGACACTTTCAATTTTACTTATTTTCTATTTCTGTATGGGTGGTGAAAGAGGAAATTTTATTGGACTTTAGCACTGGGATACAAATACTAAACAACTAACAAAGATATCTAAAGGCCCACCCAAGGAAAAGAAACTACTATAAAATAGTTTTTTTTTTTAAATCCAATTGAGGGGCTGGAATCTTATACAGACACCAATACCAACTCACACATGCAAGCTAATGGGGATCAATGTGAAGGATACACAAAACACACACTTCAAATAATGGAACACACACAACTCTAGTTGAAAAATAGTTGGATATGCTGACGCCTGAAAATTTTGGTAGGACAGACACGTGTCTCCAGCCATCAAGTTCAAGTTGCCCCATTAATCAGACAACGCAACAGTAAGATGCAAATTTATTTGTCTTCTTTTCTTCTTGGTCCCCTCTTTTGAACACTTTTATTTGTGTTCTTTTCTTCCTGGTTCCCTCTTTGGACGCTTAAAAGTGGAATGACCAGCACTCAATTACCAGTGTATTTAATTACATATAACTATGTTTACATGGAATTGATCATGGAAATAACAAAATCAGTCACCCCTAGAGGCCACTCTATTCAACCCACGAGCCCTCATTTATGCTTAAAACAGGTTTACGAAGAACCATTCATGCCCTTGTGTTTTCTCATTTTTGCCAACATGGTTGCGTCTCTTTACATCTCATATGTTGTAAACATCAAAACCCAATCTCAGATCATGGATGAATTACATGATCTCTTTGTATTTTAATTATGTGTTTTATGAGATCAGTCTAATGGTTTCCAACTCAAAAATTGGAGTTATTTATGCAAGAAATTAATTATGGGATCATGGGTCAGTACCCAGTGGTTGAGTTATCGGAACCAGCTGTCTTTTTCTGTCCTTTTTGTTTCCTGTCTTTTCTTACTTCTTTGGTTTTTCCTTTTGCTTTCTTGACTTTCCTGTACCCTAGTGATTTGTGGATATGCATTACTTACCATAAAAATAAAAGATTTTCTATACATGGGAGATGGATAAAGAGTCAAAGGTAGATAACCATGGACACCTAAAACGATAGAGACTCCTATCCCTGCAGTCCTGGATAGACATTATGAGAAAATTTTTGCCAATGATCAGACCACATGCAGTTTACGTGCTATTCAAATCCGGGGCCCACCTACATGCACGTGGATAAGTGAAAGCAAAGAATGAAAATGTTACACGATGAATAAGAGTTTGTTTTAACCCAGCTACCAAGCTAAGACTCAAAAAAGAGCCCACACTTGAAGGAAGCCTACGTAAGTGGGAGGAGAAACCTGCACATGCAAAATGAACGCCCTCTGGAGTGTGAAAGAAACCTACGCATATAAAAAAAAATGGCGTACACAGGATTCGAATTGTTGATAGCCAGGTTAGTACAAATAAGGAGCCGTTGTTCACCAATAAGAGTTAGGGCATGTTGATACAAGTGTAAAGTAGAAAATGTTTTTCCTGCTGCGGTAAATTTCATCTTTTGTGTGGCCATTTTTCTAGTGAGGAAAAGCAGAAAAAAGTGAGTTGATTTTGAAAAATAGTTCACATGGGTTCAGTCTTGGTCTTGTTCATGAAACTGGGATTCTGTAGCTTGATTTTGATCGATCAAGGAGAGTAGGTTAGGTTATGTTTGCCCCGTCCCTGGTTGTATTGGCTTTGTTTGGTTTCAGTGCTATCTCTGTTTACCAAAAAAATGGTCCGCGCGACTTAGATGGTCGAGGTTCTGAGGCACAGTGTAGCTGGGGCCACTGTCCAACGACAACAGTGGCTGAGTTGGAGTCCTACTAGGCGAAAAAAAAAATGGGAGTAGATCAAAGATGAGGTCAAGTGCGCCTGTTCCAGCACGTAGGAGGAAAATTATCCATTTACCCTGTAAGACGTTTTCTGCACCAAACAACGTAAGAGAAACTGAAGAAAGCGACCCCATTACATTTCTAACAGCAGAAAATGACATTACTTTCCTCTGTGCACAAAGGCACAAACATGCCCTAGACTCTGATTTGGTTCAACTATACTCAGGTTTTGAGTTCTAATTTGAGCTCTTCCCTAGCTCATACTTTTTCTTTTTTCTTTTTTTCTTTTTTTTTGAATTTTTGACTGCTCTGGTGGTCGGACTAGTGAGAACGTTAAACTAGAGAGTGCATATGCTGTATGACTCTCCAACCACCGAGGTGGTGTCCCTACAACATGTGCTACACAGGAGAATTTTACTTAGTTTCTGTTTTGATAGGTTGTATAAGAGATGAAATTTTATTAAGGGCGTATTTGCATAACACTGTGGAATCTAAAATAACGGAAGTTTGAGGGGAGATTTGGACTCTAGTCTTGCAACGTAGAATTTATTATACTAAAAATTTGATTTTACAGAAAGTCTGGTAGCTGCACCAAATAATGAATTATTGTCAAAATGTGCTGCATAAACTTTTAGAATTATTGGGCATTAGGTGTGGTCCAATAACCACATTCAAATGTGAGTCCCTCACTTTAGTAGACCACTATTTATTAGGACTCCAATGTTTTTAAGTCTCTTTCTGAAGATGTTTGGTGTTCAGGTAAAGTTATTAACCTGCTAGTATTCCTATACTAAGAGGAATTTAAATCCTAATTGAAGTAAGACTCCACACTGGGAAGGGTATGAAAATTAACATATATAGAGTTTAGGGGTTACAGCTCCTCTTTACACCATTACATTGATAGGCCCATCGATATCACGTATTTTAGTCAGAGTTGAAAAGTGTAGTAAATACCCAACAAAAAATTCAACTAAGATTTTGTTAGTTTCATACTAAACATGACCTAAGCTTTAGCAGAGCGCAAAACAAAATAGCTATCCAAGTTCCATTAGTTGCTCTTTGATCAGACAAAGAATTAATAAAAAATATATAAACAAAAGCAGGGACCTGCAGAGAGTTGCCTCGGCCTTCTTTTTCATTTCAAGCTACTCAATCACTACATACCTGATACCTCTCAAGTTTCCTCTTTTTTATTTCAAGCAGCCAATATTTAAATACTTAAATTAATATTTTATTATACACATATCCAAACTGTTTTATTATTTTTTAACCCAGATGTGGGGCTGGACCGAATAACTCAACTCAATATCCAAACCAATATTCTCTCCTCTATAGCTGTAAACCTATCTGACTTCAATCAAAGTTAGACCAATCATCAAATTGATTATGCATAAAATACACTACTTTTGTATTTTAATCTTGTATTATATGGCAATCAATCTGATGTGTCCCTCAAAAGTGGTGTTAAAATAAGCAATAGTTACTTGGAAAATTTTGAAATGGGCCAGGCCGTACGGCCCAGCACAACAGTCAATGTGGCTATGCACGACTTGGCACGGTCAACAGCACGACACGACAGGCATGGCCCGTACTCATGGGCCTTGCTGGGCCGAGGCTTCTAGGCCAGCAGACACGGCACAAGTCTGGGCACAGCATGAGTGATGGCCTGTTTCACCCTATAATGGCCCAACTCATATTTTTTTTATAGTCTATATTTTCTCTTTTGTTAGTATAAATATAAAAGAATGTAGTCTTTTCCATTTTATTTCTTTATTATCTATAAAAACTACAAAAGTATTGAAGGAAATCCGATGAAAAAATCTTCAATAAAATAAATTCAAATAGATTTTTTTAGTGGAGTAGGTTAAGTTTGCTCAAACCATTTAAATTTCCGTATCATTCTCTTCTATGTATATATCTTTTAAATTTTTTAGCTTATGACCCTAAATAAAAATGGAAGCATGGAATATTAGAAGGGTGACACGGCAAACCAGTACAGCACAGCCTAGGCATGGCATGGACGGAGCATACCAGTGGATTGTGCTGGGCTGAGCCCTGCCGGTGGCCGGCACAACACGGCATGAAACACTATTTGTGCTGTGCCATCAAGGCATGAAACACGGCTGGGCTGTCACAGGCACGGCAAGATTTCCATCTCTAGACTGAAGGATAAGGCAGAGGGAGCTGTCACCAGTTATGTTTAAAAACCAATAAGCACACAGCGATGTAGGTTTTTAATGCAATTTCTTTATTTCATATCTTTGTATTCCCATATCCGAACGACGGCTAATTTAGACAACTAAATTAGACCAAACACGTCACTATTAAAAATCTTCTCAAATCTGAATCTATCCTTCGGTCTTGTTCATTCCTCGTCACGATAGAGAATTCTTCAAGTGGCTCAAATTGATAAGTGTCTTTGAAAATAATGTCTTGTTCAAACGATGTCATTCATACAAGTAATGTTTTGAAAATGAATATACATACATTTATAGTATGTGTATATATAGGGGCATTTTCCTGTGCATACGTCCCTCATGGACTTTTCATGCACACTCTTTGGTGGGGCTCACTATGGACCCCACCAACGGATGAGACTAGGGGGTTGAAAAGATCTATGTGAAAGCACCCCACATATTAAATTTGACCCCAGTCATATATCCCTAACCCCTTCATCCATGGCTCACAAATTCATTCCGTTCGGATTGGTGTACAATCGATCCAACGGTCCAATAAATTTGGATCTGACCAAAACTTAGTGCGAATTGCTATCATGGGGTCCCATATGTGTTGTAAGGTTTGGATTGAGTGATAGATAGGCCCCACCTAGAGTTCTCACGATAAAATGGTGAGGGACAGATGCGTATGAAGATTCTCCATATATATATGTTCTTATTGTGTGGCCTACTCATGGGGAGTTCATAGATAAAAAATATTCATCAAATTATAATAATAATATATTAAGCTACGAGGTTTTGAAATAAATTTTGATCAAAATTATTTTAATTTTGACTTTTTTTTATTGAGCCTTGGTAAGTTAAAAAAAGTGAGCTTTGAGATTTGAATCTATGACTTTTTGCCAATGTTAATAACAAACCTAACCTCTGCACTACATAATATTAACATGTAATTTTTTATCAGAAAAATCTAAAAGTATAGTAAAAATGGAATGGAGACCCAAGTCATGTGGGTCATGCCCGTGCTAAGCACGAATTATTGTGCTAGTATTATCTTATTATGATCTCCATAGGTGTAGATTTAAGCCTTAAATGAAATTTGAAGTGAAAACAAATAATAATATAGTGGTTCAATCCAACACAAATAACAGTATGTTAAGTGTCAATTTGGGGCAGTGCCATTTCATGAGAGGATAGGTATAGGTTCATGGTACAGACCTTCTAACTTTAATGTGTATTTTCAAGCGGATTGATAAATTAAATTAAGTTAAACATGTATGGCTGGTATACATGTTGCCGACAGTTATCTGTTGGGTTTTGTCTTGTATTCCGGTTTAGCCGGATCGGTCGTCTGGTTTAGCCAGAACCGAGGCTCAGGGTTAGGGGTACTTTAGTCATTGTGTATGGGTTTTCTTGGTGGCCAAGAAAGCGGGAACTATATATATTGATGTACTGTAACCCTAGATCCTGAGGGGATTGAGATGGGATCATAGTAGATGGGTTCTCTCCTCCCGTGGACGTAGGCAAGTTGCCGAACCACGTAAAACTGCTGTGTCATGTGTGTGATTGCTTGATGGTGTGATTGCTTGCGTAGATCGTGGTAGATCCGTTGATCGCGGGTTGTTTCCGTTGCGCTGCTTTTCCCAAGAAGTGGTATCAAAGCGAGGTGGAGATCGCTTGGATTTTTGCGATTGATGGATCGTGTCGGTCGTGCGTGGAAGATCAACTATAGGAGAAGAGATTGAACGTGATCTCTTGTGGGCCGCTGTGCAACAGATCGGAGAGATCAACAGTCTCTCATTGCTGCTGAAGACCAGCTTGCAGAGGAGATCGAGGACAGAGGATTCTCGGCCATTCCATCCTGACCGCGATCGAGGAGAGAGGATTCTCGGCCGTTGGCGAGTTGTGCAGCACCGAATCGGGGATCTCGATCGGGTAATCGGCGAAGATATCGGAGAGAATCCCGCTGTAGTCGCCCGACGCTGCGTCGCCGCCGCAGAAGCCCGCCCGTCCGCTGCCGAATCGAAAGAAGGAAACCTGCAACTGACCGGCCGTCCCAGCAATCGTTGCCGTCGCCGCCGCTGCTGCCCCGCTCGGATCGCCGGAGAAGACGCACGCAGAAGAGCACCGCTGCGTCCTGCCGCTGTGCCCACTGTGCCGCTGCCAAGAGCAGTCATGCCGATCCGCCGCCGCCTCCAGTCGCTGGGATAGTCGTTCGGCCCTGTCGCAGCCCGCCGCCGCTGATCGCCTGGCCATAGCCGTGGACGGAGAACCCACGTGCTACTGCTGCTCACAACGCGTGCGCAGAGGATCCGAAAATCGCGCGACTCCATCGTCTCGGTCACCACCGAGATCTCCGCCGGGATCCTCGCCTTCTTTGTCGCCGGAGAGGCCGTCGTCCATTGCCGCTGCTGTACACCGCCGCCGGACCACCCTGTCAGATACCGGACCGCAGCCGAGGACGAAGACGGTCGGTCTCTGTTGCAGAAACAGAGGAGAAAAGAAGAAGAAGAAGAAGCGTTCCGGCCAAGGTCGGGTCAGGTCAGGTCAGGTTCGACCCGACCCGATTGAAGCGCAAGCCCATTGGCAGAAACGGGCTACGGGTCAGGTCAGGTCAGGTTAGACCCGACCCGATCGCACAGAAGCCCAGCAGTTCAGAGGTGGTTTGGTTCCGGGTCAGGTCAGGTTCGACCCGACCTGTTAGCAGACGGTCCAGCCCAGCCAGAGGGTTCAGGCTGGGTCAAGTCAGTTCGACCCGACCCGCTCGCAGCCCAGAAAACAGATTCAGTTCAGTTCAGTTCCGGGTTAGGTGAACCCTACCCGGATCCGTTTCAGAAGCCCAGTTTTCCAGAAGCCGTGACGTCAGCAGTGACGTCAGCACGGTCCACAAGCAGGTTTGACCAGATTCAACGGCTGAAATTGTTTCTGCGATATCTTGATCGTCCGATGTCCGATCGGAGATCCGTTTGCACCTACGGACTCGTTGTGAGGAGATCTACGCATATATGGAAGAAGATGGGCTGGTCAACGGTCAACATGGATGTTTGACCAATTGGAGTGTAGAGAATTAATTCTGCGATATCGAAGCCATCCGGAGTCGGATTTTAGATCCGTTTCTTCCAACGTGCTCACGGTGACGAGATCTACGAGGTTGATAAAAGATATTGGCAGTTTGATGGGCAGAAATTGGGGGATTGAAGAAATTGACAGATTCACGATGATAGCAATGGATTCAAGCATCACGGGCCAGATTGAAGTGTTTGATGAAGAAACGACTTCAGGGATTGGCAGGATAGAGTGTTAGAGTCCATGACACAGTAATGATTGGAAAGTGTTACTTCATGTCGTCAATGGTAGATTGCTCCAAGTACTTTGATGGAAAGCTTAGATCCGCGTCGAAGGGATCAGGAAGGAGCGATATGCCAAAGTGGAAGAAAAAGCAAAAGGAATCAGAATCAGAAGGAGGTAGTGTGCAACAAAGCTCGGATTCGGTTGACAGGGAATCAGTTTTGGTCGCTACAGGTATGGATCTTGTTGTTGATTCATGGTATTGGGATTCGGATTCTTCCTATCATGTGATTGAGTAGAGATTGGTTTGATGCAAATAACTATCATGGTTGATGGATTTGTTCTTATGGGGGAAGAATGCAACGGATGAGCATTTGAGATAAGAACGGTAGAAATCCAGATGTATGATGATGTTATTCAAACCCTAACGGCTGTGATATATGTTCCGAGTTGACGAAGAAATAGAATTTCTTTGGGTGCCTTAGACTTCGAAGGCTACAAGTGCACTGTAGCGGGTGGAGTTATGAAGGTGGAAAAGGGAACATTAGTCATCATGGAGGGTGAGATGGTCAAAAATTCTCTACAGGTTGGTAGGGGATGCTTTTTTCAGGTGGAGTGGTGAAGGAGACATCAAATAACAAGGGAGGAAATCTGTGGTTCAGGTGGAGTTAGATGCGACGGATCATCGGAAGATGGATTAATGGATCTTCGATGATATCATCTAGCGGAAATCCAGGAAGCCCTGAACGGAGATGATTTTCTCCGGAAAAGGTAGTTTTGTTCAGGTCGGAGTAAGCCGGTTTAAGCATCAGGTCATACTTAACCAGCATGTACTGTGCCCAACCCACCAGAACAAGCTAGAACAGGACAGTTGCAGATTTGACGGAAAGAACACCAGGATGGAGACAGAAGGAAGGATTCACAAGGTACCAGTGAGATCCGGATTCGGGGAGGTCTTCAGTTTTGTCTTGACGGACGGAAGTTAGGTTCATTGTGTTGCAAGGATGCATGCATGTGGCAACAAATGGAGAGCACTTCGAAGGTTCAAGACGGTGGTGTTGAGGTCAAAGGAGGCAATTGTAGCCACGCTAGGTTGTAGCGTGTGCGGAGACGTACCCTTCAGCGAGGTGCGTGAAGACATTACCGGGTATCTCAAGGTGGCTCTGAGGATTTGCGGAATCCAAGCCGAGGTGGAGATTGTTGGGTTTTGTCTTGTATTCCGGTTTAGCTGGATCGGTCGTCTGGTTTAGCTAGAACCGAGGCTCAGGGTTAGGGGTACTTTAGTCATTGTGTATGGGTTTTCTTGGTGGCCAAGAAAGCGGAAACTATATATATTGATGTATTGTAACCCTAGATCCTGAGGGGATTGAGATGGGATCATAGTAGATGAGTTCTCTCCTCCCGTGGACGTAGGCAAGTTGCCGAACCACGTAAAACTGCTGTGTCATGTGTGTGATTGCTTGATGGTGCGATTGCTTGCGTAGATCGTGGTAGATCCGTTGATCGCGGGTTGTTTCCGTTGCGCCGCTTTTCCCAACATTATCGACCGACCAGAACCCAACTTAACCGGACCCATTGACACCCATTAAGGGGCATGCCCCCCAACAAACAAACAATGTACCCCAACAGATAAAAGCTGCAACAAGGGGCAGTAGTTCATATTGAAGATGGCAATGGTGTTAAATAATACAACTATTAGAAAGGTACTTGGTATTTGGATGAGAATGGATGCCTTCTTTTGTTTATTTGATAGCCACGCATTTATGGATATTTATCTTTGTTTTTTAACTTTTGTCACTTTTTGAGATACATTTCATAGAATTATTGGAAATTCAATTCCACCCAAACATACCACCATTAACACCCTTAATAAATTAAGATAATTAGATTGAAAGGTAAATCAAGGCATAGTGAAAAAACAACATATAAAAAATAATGAAAAGGAAAATAAATTTAACAAATAAAAAGAGGAGATTGATTGAGAGATACATCTTGTTAATTGCTTAAGAGCAATAGGTTTCAAATATCCTGGCTTAATATTCTTCTTCAATCATTATAATAATGAACAATTCTTCATGTAAATTGTTTTTTTCCTTCTCTAGTAAATACTCATACACCCGTCTGAAGTCCCTCACCTTCACTGCTATAGCCAGAGATATAATAGAAATGATGATTCATTATATGTTATCAACTGAAATATTAACGGATAATCCTCGAAAGTCTTTGGGATGGACTCGGAAGGAGAATCTGTCCTAATTGTTCATCTTCTATGACTTTTTTGGTCAATGGGATTGCCCGAAAACAGAAGGAAGACCTTCCAATTTTCTAGAACTTGTTGGAAGATAATGTTCCACATCAACGAGTCTTCTATTTTCTAGTACTTGTTTGCTCTATTTTGGTGTGGGTACTTTCTTACCGACCAAAGGTTGAATAAAGCAACTAGTGAGGATATGCATAGAATAAGTCCGGACCTGCATTTCTGTTTTTTGTTGTTGGTGAAAGTCAGGACCTTCACTCCAGAAGCGACGACAAGTAACCTTTTTTAAGATCCTACCAACCAGAAGCTTGAAAATGACCATATACACAACACATCCGCGTAGAGAATGACGCAGCTTCTTCAGATGGGCCCAAGCCCTTACCTACAGGTTGTTTGAGAATTCACGCCTATAAAAATAAAAAATAGGCCCAGTGTTGGATTATTAACAAATATTTATTTTTTAATAAAAATTTTATTTGATGGACTACTCATCTTTTACTGAACACTGGGCCATTTGACGAGAATAGGACACCCAACCACCTATCTATCCAAAAGGAAGCCATCTGAATTTTGTTAGCACAGTCCACTGTGGAGCCTCATGAACAAACAGCGAGTCGTAAGCCTCAGAGGTAAATGTGAAAAATTAACGGTTTATCTTTATTACAAGGAGAGAGGTACAAATAAAGGAATGGCCAATTTTTTGTTTGAGGAGTGGAGAAAATTATTTTTGCTATCTTTATATGTCTGGATTTTGTTTTTCAATATTTTTTCAGAATAAAATTATTTTTTGCCTGCTAAAGGTAGATTTAGGCTTAAATATGGATAAACATTTCACCAAAAAGTAGAGATCCGTTACCTCAGGTCTTAGTTATACATTTTACAAGACAATTTTCACCAAGGATCAGACTGAATATTGTTTATCTTCAATTTAGCTGCTGGAGGCCCACCTAAGATGCATGCCTAAGTAGAGGATGGAAAGTTCTCAAGATGGATAACTGTCAAGAGAAAAATATTCAGGTACATTAGAGTATCCCAACCTTCATTTAATTGACAGCCATAAAGTTTAAAAAGTTCACCAGCCATTCCTCCTGATGGTTCATTTCCTATTTTCATTTTAATCTTGTTTCCCTAAACAGAGGCTATTTGATGCCCGTTTTTTAAGTTTCACATTTGATCTTCATTTTACCTACGAATATGTTTTCAATTTCTATATATTATAATGCACCTAAATAGGCGTTAGACTTGAGACTTTTTTTTTCCCTGCTAATAGAGGGTATCCCGGCCCTTTAGGTCAGACTAACCCTTCAGGGCTAAGGGGGAACCAAGCAAATTTCCTGTGGCCCCATTGTGGTAGCTCGGCTCAAACATGCAACCTTTGGAAGTAAACCATGGTCATAAGCCAGCTGAGAGGTAAACCATGGTCATAAGCCAGCCGAGTTACCCCTTGGGGTTGCGCTTAGACTTAATTCAATGATAAGTTAGTTCCCATGAATGTCAAATTGGACTTTGTGCCATCATGGTAGAGTACTCGCTGTAAATGGTATACACTATCGAAGGTGAACTGGTAGGAGACGGTCTGTCCAATTTACACATACACTGGAAGACGTTTTGCCCCAACAAATAATAAGACACAAACTCAAGGCAATGATGGGTTAGATTCTCTTTCGTCGCAGAAATGAAGTCACTTTCCACAGTGCACAACCATGCCCCTAGCTTCAGCTATCATCAGCCTAAACTCCTGTTTGTATCTATGGCATTCACGTGGCAATATCAGAACCTGGGTTCCAGTTTGGACCGTCCCAATACTTCCGACTTCTTTTTACATTTTATGCTCCGGTGGCAGCACGACCCAACCCCATTGGCACGACCCTTGAACAAGAGGGTGCATATGCCCTATGACTCTCTGTGACCATCAAGGCTCGAACCTAATTTTACAAGCACTGATGGTGGAATTTGAGATCCATGCAAGAATGCAACCTGTGCTAAAGAGGAAGGACCCTTCAAATTTTGCATTTGTGGTGAAAGATGTAATCTTATTAAAAACTTCAGCGGGGAAACGAGCATTAAGTAATCCTCTTTGCATGTAATAAAGAATCCAAAGGCCCGCCCAAGGAGGAGAAATCATACAAAATGTCCACCGTTTTCCAAGTTCAAGTGCCCTTTGATCAGACATAGCAGTTGTAGCTTATTTGTATTCATATGTTCTCAGGGCCTCTATTGGAACCTTAAAACTGGACAGCCCTGCACTCAATTACCAGTGTATTTAATTACAAGTAACTTGGTTTACCTCAAAATGGTCATGGGAGATGACAAAAAAAGCTCACCCAGAGGTTACTCTATACAAACCATGAACCCTCAATTTTATGCAAACTGTTTCATGAAGAGCCATACAGGCCCTTGCATTTTCTCATTTTCAACATCATGATTTGAGTCTCTTTGCATCTGATATGTGAATGCGCCATTGTGTCTATCCATCCAAGACAGTTCATCAGACAGGAAAGCTGCTAACTTTGCACCATGACAGCAAATTTTATGGATATCAGTGTTAAAATCAGATATTGTGGTAGAAGCTCCAAATAGTCATCGGATGAGAACCTTGATCGTGCAGTACCTGTGGGAGCTGATCAATGATCGGGGCAGTCCTAAAGGCTCCTCTTGTTTTGAAAAAGCTCAGAAACTCTTTTATTTATGTACTTTACTAGTCATTCAAGCTTTTTGCCCATTTTTCACAAAATTTGTAAAGCTCTAGTTTGTAAAGTGAACAAACCAATATTTGATGGGAGACAACAATTTTTTTTTTCTGGTTTCTCTTAACAATAACAAGCACAACTTCCTAATCCCCCTTTATCTAGCCTCTTAATCATCTACACTCATCTATTACATATTGTCTATCCTATAAATATATAATTCCAAATGAGCAAATTTCAGTGAAACAGATCCTGGAGATCAACAATATCAGCAAGAACTCCAGCTGCCGTAGTGTCATTGCCAGCACCGGCTCCTTGAATCACCAATGGTAATTCTTGATAACACCGGCTATATATCTCAAGCTACAAATTCAACAGTAAAAGAACCAGCTAGTCACTTATATATTCGGAATAGAAATGAATAAAGAGAATGAAATTTTACTAATCAGCGTAAGAAGACAAACAAAGAGGGACTGGCAGAAACATGTCTCCGCCGTTGTTTTCATTTCAAGCCGCTTATGCAATACAAAACTAAACTCACAAAAATTATAATTTGTCCATACTTCCATGAACTTTGAAGAAGTACAATGGTATCCTGCAAACTCGACAAAAAAATTAAAAAAAAACCTTTTATTCTTTTTTTTTTTTTTGAGCTATGTATAAATCACCCAAGTCCAAGTTGACTTAGCCTAGTCAACTCGGACTCGGTAGTTTGCTACTCTATTCACCATTTCACCCCAAGGTCACCTACTTGGCCTAGTCATATTTTTTTGACCCCTAAATGCAATTATTTCCTATTTTTTCTATTAGAAAAAATTGTAGGGGGCTCCTTTAAAGATTGAAGCATTTGAAGATCAATGTCAGTATTCATTCAACCAAATGAGACACAGATTTAGGCACCTATATAAAAACTCAAATTCATTATTAATTACTGAAATACAACATATCTTAACATTTTGAAGTCATAGAACTATATATTTTAATTTTCAGATTATCCTTTTGCTATTTCCATATTTTCAAATGCTATTGACTATTGAGCCTACGATGAGAATTGGCCTGACTTGGCCAAGTCACCCCCAGACTCAAAATTTTTTAACTAGGCATTGGCTTCACATTCAGTAATCATATTGTTGAATTGTGAATTAATTTTGTCACTTGATCCTGAACTTCTGACTCTTCGACAAAACCTAGTGATTCAATACAGTCCAAGAAAACATTAGACTAGCGAAAACAATTAGCATTGTGAAAAAAACCCTACAGGTAGGAGCTATTTTTTTTAACAAGCTCTTTCAATGGGATCAAGTCAGCATGTTCTTTTTTTTTTTAACAACATTAAGTATTGTGTGGGAATTTTTTTATGACAAGCATTGTGTGGGAAATTCAAAATCTAATAAACTACTACAGTTTAAGTAAATCTCTAAATAAAAGTAAATTAAATTTATTTCACTGCGCATTCATAAGGCACACTTCTCTTCATAAATCACTTTTTTCTAAGGATGCATGCTTACAAATCCCATTATCACTACATAGATGGCAGTAAAAAGTTTAGAACGAAAAAAAGCAAGTAGCATACCACATTATCACTTCCTCGCAGTCTTCCCAAAGGAGAATCTTTTGGAAGCTCTTTAAGTCCAACCTCACACCTGCAAGGATAGAGATTTCAATGGATATACCAGCAGGAAGTTGCTCTCATTAAAACCATAATTGAGTCACAACAACCCAAACTTTTACAAATATATGCAACGGAATTTACATTAAGCATGCAGCCTGCCATGGTGGAGCAAAGGAAATTCATGGCTCACAAGAAAATTCATGCAAAAGAGGTGTAAGTTAGACCTTTATGCAGTATATTTACTAACGTCATTATATAATGAAACAAAACAACATAAAGAGTATCTGAAACAGTTAGTATAACTTGAATACCTTGAGCCCTCAATCATGCAGACATATCGAAGAACATTCCCGTTTGAAGAAGCCACTTTCACTCTTTCTTCTATACCATCATCAAGAGTTCGAAGTCCATTGTTTAGGAAATCTTCCATAGACATTGTATTAGGTCCCATTGCATCAGGGTACAAGCTATCAACCTGCAAATTGCAAAATAAGAATAAAAGACCTTTTTTTTATCAGTTCAATAACTAAATTTACAATTTTTTAATTGAATATTTTTGTTGATTCTAAAGCCAAAAAGAGAAGAAATACCTATGGCCAAACACAAACCTTTATACTATCCAAGTTGATACGCCATCCAAGAAGCCGAGCAAGAATCAGAGCCTAATTCAAAAACCATTAAGTACCTAGTCAAAGTAGACTTAAATGAAATATATTTCCTCTACAAGCATGGTTCTATATTATGAACGACAGAGATCAATTAAGTGATACAACTAAGTATCATATCCATGTGTTGCTGATGCAGCTGGTCAAAAAATAAAATACATATGTATGTTGGTAGATGGTAGGGTCCCCACTGTAAACAACTCGGTGCAATGGCACCTGATTGCAATGAAAAGCAAGCAAGGGTTCCTGCACCAATTTAGACTAATGCAGGTAAAGAAGTTAGTCCACGTGAAAGGGGGTGATTCGACTTACTACTTGGAATATAGGAACTTTGATAAGTGAGAGCACGGAGATTTTTTATACAATGAAAAGAACAACAATTAATATAACCTAACTATAGGAAATAAATTGGAAAGGACTAAAGAAGCACAGTAAAGGCTACAAACTCTAGTATACACTAAGAAGCATGGACACGGACACGAGACATAGATACGACACGACATGGACATGCCGACATGGCATTTCTCAAAAAAGTAGGACATGGACACGTCAGGGGACACGTTAATGATATATATTAATTTATATATATATAATCATATACTAAAAAAATAATATCATTTTAACTTTTTAATCAATTTAGCAATCAAAAAATAAAAATTCAAGTCCCAACTAACAAACATATCAAATTATCAAATATCACTACAACACTAAAACATAATTTATAATCATTAAACATGAAATATCCATAGTTCCATAAAATCCATATAAAGAAAAGGGCGGATCATCTCTTTCCCCTTCCTAAAAAAAAAAAAACAAAAAGCAAAAAAGAAGCCAATCTTGAGGCCTATTTTTTAGTAAAATATTTATTTGTCTTTTGCTTGTGATATGATTAATATTTACAATCATACATTTTTCCATGGTACAAACTTGTCATATATTAAGTTTACAAGTTTTAGTAACCACATATTAATAAAGTGTCTAAGAAATATCAGCCACATGTTTATTTTTTAATTGTAGATACGGGCTCAGAATTGTAGGACACGTTGCAAAAAGAGTGTCGGACAAGTGTCCAAAATTAAGATTTTTAGTTCTTAATTATGGACACGGCTAAAATAATATCGGACACGTGTCCGAGAGTGTCTGAGGAGTGTCGGTGTCCGACACGTGTCCGACACGGATACGTCAATTTCTTAGAAGTGTCCGTGCTTCTTAGCAGTATACAGAAAGAACAATGCAAGAAACGGAGTAGAAATGGTAGTAGATAAATATTTGTAAGAAAAGATAGAAGGGGTAAGGAGATTGGAGCATAGACATATTGTACTTGATTTAGTGTAGGAGAAAGATATAATTTATATCATTTTTTTTATAACAAGATATAATTTATATCACTAGTGCTTATGCTCCATAAGCAAGATCAAATACAAGCATTAAAAGACAATTCTGGGAGGAGATGGATGGTTTAATAGAAGAAATTCCAGTTAATAAAAAAAATCTACGAGGGAACTTATATGGGCATGTAGGAAATGATAGCAGATGGTAAGAGAGGTGACATGGAGGACAAAGATTTGGAGAAAAGAGTAAGTTTGGAGACACCATCTTGGAATTTGTGTAATCATAAGACCTTGTAAAGCAAACATTATTTGAAAAGAGAGACGAGCAATTGATGACCTATAAGACTAAAACTAATAAGAGTCAGGTAGACTTCCTTTTACTTAGAAAACATGGATGTAATGTTATTCTTAGAGAAAATTTGACCACACGACATAGGATAGTAGTTTTAAATGTTTATATTAGAAATGAAAAGAGAGTAGTAAATAAGAGGTTACTTAAAACAAGGTGGAAGGATTTGAAAAGGAAAAGGGCAACAACATTTAACAATAAAATGATCAAAGGGGAGGAAAGTGGAAAGGAATTTGGATGGAGAGACTACAACAATGTAGAACCAAATGATTGATTGCATTAGAAAGGTTGCAAAAGAGGTGCTTGAAGAGCCAAAAGCAAAAAGACAATTTAACAAAGAAATCTGGTGGTAAAGTGTAAAGGTTCAAGAACCCATGTGAGATAAGATGTTGCTATAAAGTTTCGCAGGGGGGGGGGGGGGTTGGTTTAGAAAAGCAGAAATTTATGAAATTTATATAAGACAAAGAAAGAAGTTAAGAAAGTAGGAAATGTCGTAAAGTCCAAAGCATGTGAGGACTTATATAATACGTTAGGAACAAAAGAAGGAAAGAAATATATCTTCAAACTCGTAAGAATGAAGATTCAATAAAAGGCTTAAGAACGAGAGAGAATACTTCATCAGCTGGCTATACATTTTACCTCATAATTAATAGAGAACTGAAGAAAGCATTGGCAAGAATCAAGACAAGAAAGGCTACTGGGGAAAATGGCATTCCAAAAAGGTCTGTAAGTGCCTAGGAGACTGTGAATAGATTTGGTTAATTAGGCTCTTCAATAAGATATTAGGGACAAAGAAAATGTCATATGAATGAGGAAGTCTTGTAGAACCCATATACAAGAACAAAGGAAGTATACAAAGTTGTACCAAATATCATAGATAAACTTATGAGCCACGCTTGGAAAACTATTGGGGAGAGTAGTGAAGCAAAGATTTAGACAAGAACCAGATATATACAAATCAATTTGGTTTTATGTTAGGGATGTCAACTATGGAAGTTATCTATTTAGTGCTCACTTAGACAATCAATGAGAAAAGTACTAGGAGAAGAGATGAATCTTCAAATGGCCTTCATCAATAGAGAAAGACTACAACCAAGATGCCTAGATATTTGGGGCGTGTTTGGCATCGTGCTATTCGAATGTTCCCATGTTCCCAGGAGATAAGCCTGCAGAAAACATGTTTGCTATGTGCAAATCATTGTTCCGAATTTTGGTCTCGTGGGTAGGAATCTCAAAGTCTTAACCTACTGACATAAGAAATTCGGCACAAAAAACTTGGTTTTTTTTTTAAATAGCTTGTTGGCACAGTTGTTTCCTACTTGTCTCAATGTAACTCTACTACCTAATTTCTAAAGTGGGTTACATGGCAACAATCACAAAAGGTGGGCCCATATGATAATTCCTATTTCTTATAATGGTGGGACCACTTATAAATCCTTTGAGTGTGGGCCCAACGTTCTAATTTCTAAATGTATGTTATATGGTCAAAAAAATATTATTGAAAAAAATAATAAATATTTCAAAAAAAATTTAATCTTTCAAATAATATTTAATCTCTCAAAAAATTATTTAATCATTCAAAAAAAACTTTCAAAAAAAAATCTAATCTTTCAAATAAATATTAATCTTTCAAAAAAAATTTTAACCCTTCAAAAAAATTAAAATCTTTAAAAAAATCACAAAAGGTGGACCACATTGTAATTTCTATGAATGTGGCCCCATTATCTACTTTTTAAAGCTAGGTACAACGTAGTTTTTAAAGTAAGTCTCATGTTCAAAATCAACAACAAGATAGCCCTACATTATAATCTATTATAATTTTCAAAAGTGGGCACCACACTGTAATTTCTAAATATGGGTCCTATGTACAAAATTACAAAAAATGTGGCTCATGCTATATTTTTTAAATGTGGGTCACATAATCACAATCACAAAAGATAGACCTACATTATAAATCCTACAAATGTGGGCCCATATTCTAATTTCTGAATGTGTATACCAAGCTATAATTTATAAAGATGGTTCCCATATATTAAAAAGAATGGGCCTACATTATAATTCTTATAAAGATAAGCCCAACTTATAAATCCTATGAATATGAGGCCCATGTTCTAATTTTTAAAGGTGTGTACTCTGTTATAACATCTACAGGTGGGTCCCATGTATGCCAATAATAAAGTGCCGCAAATATTAAAAGGTGGGTCCCACATTTTAGATCCTATGATCTCTTGCTTCTGTTTATTAGAGAAAATTTTTTACACCGTTACCAAATAAGTTTCGTATAGCATATTCTCAACAGAGTATTTATTATAATGTTACCAAACAAGTTCTGCAGAATTTAGTCTCTGCATAATTTAGTCTCGGCACAACCAGATCTGAGCACAAAATTGGGAACAACCACGGGATCAATGCCAAACAAGCCCTTGATTTGGAGAGTTTTCAATAAAAGTAGTGTCCCAAGTGATTATATTGACATCATTAAAAATATGTATGAGGGAGAGGTAACTAGTATAAGAACTACCAATGGATAGGCAAGTGAATTCTAGTGCCACACATCCGCATCAAGGGTCATTTTTAAACCCTTATCTTTCTTTGTTAATTATGGACAAGTTAGTTACTCATATTCAATAAGAGGTACCTTCGTGTATGTTGTTTGCTGATGATAAAGTGTTGGTGGATTAATTGAGAGATGACGTGAATAAGAAACTTAAAAGATGACTAAAGGGTTTAGAATCCAAAGGCTTTCGAATAAGTTAAGCAAAGACAAAATATGTTAATTGAAACTTTAGTGGAGATGCATAAATAGATGAAATTCTTAAAGCTCAAGAGATACCACAAAGATATCCTTCCTATACATTGGCTCTATTATTAGTAAAGATGGTGAGATTAAAAAGGATGTTGGACATAAAATAAGAATAGGATGCTTGGAATGGAGAGAGTAGAGACGTGCTTGTTGAGTGATTTGTGATCAGGGGCGCAAAACAATAGGAGTGAAGGAAAATTTTTACAAGAGATTAATCACACCAGCTATCACTTATCGATCAGAATGTTGGCCAATCAACGAACAACATTTGCAAAAAAAATGAGTGTAGCATAAACAAGAATGTTGAGATGGATGTGGGGTAAAATACGAAAGATAAAAGAAAAAATAAACCCATTTGGGAGCATTTAAGAGTAGTGTCAATAGGTGATAATTTAAGATAAACTCATTGAGATGGATTGGACATATCTAACGCAGGTAAGAAGAAATTTTTCTATGCAGGTTAATGGCCACTCATAAAAAGGGGTAGGCCAAAGAGGATATGGATGAAAGTAGAAAGGATAGGTTTCAAGAAGTGCAACCTATCCGAGGTTTTGGCTCAAGATAAACCAGAATGGAGAAACAAAATTCATGTAGCTCACGCAACATAGATGGGATGAGTCTTTGATGATGATAATGGCAATGTTTAATGTGGGACCACCTCCAATCCTAAGCATGGAACTCACTTCATCATATCCAATATGGCTATGACTCATTGAACAAATATATGACATGGATCTACCTCCCTTTGTTCTTGGTTAGTGACATGAATTAGACCCAAAACCTATGGTTTCAACAACAAGCACCCTCCAACCAAGCGGCAAGCTCATAGCTATAGGCTTCTTAATTAATATTTCAATATCATAAAGAATTTATTAAAAATTTAAGAAAATAATGAAAACCTAGTAAAATTGCATAAAGTGTGAGTACTATCCAATAAAGGTTTAATGATGATGATGGCATGCAATATTTAGTAAATATATCAAAAGCCAATACATGATATCGTGGCTGCTAGTTTGGCTGGTGACAGACATAAAAGTACTCTAGAGGGAGGCAGGTTGCTAGTTTTAGCCTCAATTGGAATAGGGAGGTATCAGCCAATAGTTACTCGAGAAAAATAACATTAGATAGAGTAGCTTAGGATTAAGATTCTGTCTATGCATGAACATAATATAAGAATGTAAGCATCATGGGCACATGCTCAAACCTTTCTTGCCACATCCATTCCACCAAGGTCATCACGTGGATCTGTAAATAATTAAAGTTAGTTAAGAAAAAGTCCCTCCTTTTCACCCAAAAAAAAATTCTGAATCTTTTCTTAAACATAAACCACATAAAAAGGAAAATTATAGACTTCATTTTGTTGTTTCTTAAACATAGACGACATGGATAGGAAAATTCAGAACTTCCATGTTTGAAAACCATAACCTATTATTGAACAATTCTGACAGTACAATTATTTTGCCAGTTGTTAGAGAGAGAGAACCCTTTCCCTATTAGGCTATCACACCAGACCTTGGGATATAAAGATGAAGGTGCTGTTTGGCAAGTCTAAAAAGTAGGGTCTCTTTGAATTAAAACTGATACAAATGATACAAACAGATGTTTGAGCGCTTTAGATTGTTTGGGAAAGTCTATTTCTCTCAAATTGAATCAGCATTAAGGCCATTTTCCTCTTTTTCATAAAGCAATAAAGGGGAAGAGAATCCAATCAGACATTAATGTCTGCATCAAGCAAACAAGTTTTGGGTTTTTGGAAAACATTCGCCCATTTAACTTTTATTATATGACAAATTTGCTTTTTCAATTGAATCAGACATACTATGAAGCTTACCAAATGGTCTATTTGTAAAATACTCTTAACTTAAGCAGCTCTTTTTCAAATAGGTATAATCGAATCAATTCTTTTTAAGACGCATCAGAGTTTCTAAATAGGCCCTCATATTTGTTGAGACAGAGAAGTTGTTTATAGACATGGTAGCTTCATAGAAACAGGAAAATTCTGTGGTTTTGAAGTTAGCCTACTAGGCTACTTCATAAATGGATGGTCTACTTCACCTTAAACAGAGTTCTTCAAAATAGTATATTTGTTTTTCTTCTTTCTTTTTTTTTTTTTTTTAATTTTTCCTCCCCTTATTTTTTCATACTCCCTTTGTCTTATGTTTCCCCAGTCAACTTTTCATCCTTCCCATTTTGTCTTCAATCTTACTTCAAAAATATATACCATTTTCAAACTATGATTGAAATATGAAGTTTCTTTTCTTGGTAATCAGTTAAATGTGAAATGCAGAATAAAGCATAGTTGTGGACTGAGAGGCAGATGCAAGATTTAAATGCATGAATCAACTCATGTTGCAACTTTTTGAAGAACATTTATGTAGAAGAATGGGACAAATATGTTGAGCAGGAGGCAAGAAATGTAGAATTTTTAATCACGGGATAAGACAATAAAGTTCCATGAAGAATAAGTTAATGATTAAAAAGGAAAAATTCACAGGTCAAATCATTATAAATCAGGAAAAGAAGATGAGTCATAAGATGCTCCATTTCATCTCAAAACATCATGAGTCGACAATGCTAGTCGCCTTTCTACTCCCTTCCCACATGTATGTGTGTGTGTGTGTGTGTGTGTGTGTGTGAGAGAGAGAGAGAGAGAGAGAGAGAGAGAGAGAGAATACTAGAGAATGATAAGATCCATGCTTCACAAGGTGCCACACCTCACTACGCTCAAAGAGAGCTCAAAATGGAAATGTTCATACAAGTTCATTCACAAAATAAAGTATAAACATCCCATGCATCTCTTTAAATAAGAGAACGAAACTGTTTTTTTTTTTTAAAGTACGTAACCAGTTGAATCATTGAACTCAGATCTTAAAGAATTACCACGAAACGCTTAATGGGATGGACTTGAAGAACTCAATTTTTCATTAGGCAAGAATATTAAGTCAACCTGGTTCTGTGTACCCGAGGCCCTTAGCTGCTCGAACAACTTGACTAAATGGCTTGCCATCTTCTAATTCGCTCATCACATAACCAAGTGTACCTATCACAATTTGGATGGAAAAGTTGTAAGAAGCACAAGGAATTTTCAAACAAGATAGCCGAGCCTAGTCACATCTCCATAGCTACAAGTTAGGGGGGTTCATAGGATGTGCAAATGCATGCAGGATCCAAGATGCTCATCAATGGACACAACATGTAGATTCCCTAGTAAAAAAAAATTGTATGTGTCTTTTCTATCAGGTGTACTACGTCTATATGTGGCACATTGTGTTTGTTAACTCTCTATGGCAGTGTGTTTCCATAATTGTAGGGCCCAACAGATTAGTTATTGAGTTGTATGGCTTTTTATTTTTTTGGCCATGTTACCCAACAATGAGTACCGTGAGTCACATCTCACATGCACATTGGCAAATTCACGTGCAGAAAGGTGAGCAAGTTTGGTGGTTTGTTTGGTGCTAGCAAAATTCATTTTAGAGTACCAACATCATGAAAGATTTTCTACTAAGCAATGGAAGCAGTACCACTTAAACTCCCAATAATACGATGGATGGGGTCTCCAGATGCAATGATACGATTCAATGAAGTTATTACAGGAAGGCCAGCTCCAACCTAGTTAGAGAGAGAAGCATAAGAGAAAAATGAAGCAAGCTGAAACTTCCCCCAGTAAATGCATTAAATTTAAAAAGGTATTGCCTGCATCATATCAGCTTTATATTTCAGAAAGTTGAACATTGTATCAACATGATTATTTTATTTTATTTTTATTCTTTTCTAAAATGTGACATAGCATCCTTTCCTTTGTCTTTCTCTTTCTTTAAATGGTAACATGGATCAAAGCTGCAACCTTGTGGTTAAGACAACTAGCATTTCCAACAGTACTATGGGCTCTTGTCGTGTTAATAGTCTTACACATTACTGCATAAAATTTCATTCAACCTCTGAAGAAGAGATAAAATAGTCAAATCACTTTCTTCTTCACCATTATCTGAGGTCAGCATAAGGAGAAATATACTATACAAGCACAGAAAAACTATTTTCTCTTATATTTTAACTTTCTGACTGTAGTACAGGAAGGAAAAGCTCTCTTTCTGAAACTAGATAACAAAATATACATATGTACAAATATATGTTCCTGTATGAAAGAGTGAAACAAAGTATCTGATGATCTTAAGGAAAGAGAATGTTAGTGCCATAGAAAGACAAATACTTTAAAGGTATTAATAGCATTGAGCGTAAGGGTGTTCACAGGTTGGGCCAGGGATATCCAGGATTTTGGCCAAACATCTAAAAGATAGGCCCAAGCCCAACTCGGGCCACTTATGGCTGGCCTAAGCCCAGCGCACCTGAAAATGATTAAGTTCAAGCCCAGTCCGAGTTGGCTTTGTAAGGAAAAAAATTTTTGATTACACTATCACATGTTGTAGCTCAACTGGTTAGGTCACACATGCTATGTGATAGGTATTTGTTCGAGTCCCCTCTCTATCTCTCCCTATCACTGAAAAATACAGTCAGGCCGGGCTTGGGGTCTCAATCACTGAATTGTCAACACAATAAATTTGAACATCTGCATGCTAAGCGCTAACAGATAAATAATTCAATTTCTTCTCTCACAAAACTAAAGAATGAGTAAATGTCGATGAGAGAGCTCTGAAACTACTACAGTCAACCCAAACCATTGCGTCCCATATTTTGCAACTCTTTGTAAACTAATGTGGTTATCCAGAAATAATCAAACTCACAGTAGATTCATATCGGATGTGTCGCAAGTGAGAGACTAGCTTTTCATAATCCTCCTGCAGGCAGGCATACGAATTTTACATAAATCGCAGTGTTAAGAGTTCAAAAGTAAAGAAGAGAATAAAGAAGTATTCTGAACATCCCAGTTGCCAAATCTTTTTCATTTTGGAAGTTTAATTGTTTCATGTGGGCGTTCTTTTTTTTTCCAACAGTAACATTCAGTGCTCCAATTGAAATGGATGCACAGATAGCACTGACAGGAAATTTAGAAAAATTTTAGACCATGCTGTAAAATAAGGGTTTTACACATTTTCGACAATCTTAAAACATTGCGATGGATACTTCAATTACAATGCCTAAGGCACTAAAAGTTACAGGCTACAATAATCATCAATGGAGGAAATTTTTGAAATAATGCCCAATGGACACATACTGGAATGGACAGAAACAGTAAAAACACCAGAAAAAAAAAAAAGGAAAATCACAGGTTACACTCCAGTACAGATGCCAAAATATAGTTCAGTTGTTCAGTTGTTTCAGCCCAGACACTCAGACAGAATAGAGCTAACAAATATTCTCATAATATTTGGCCACTGAATAGTCATGAATAAATACTCAGCTGTCTAATTAACATAGAGAAGGCATTACAATTCCAGATGTAAGTGGCTTCTTATTTGCCAGCACAATGCAACAACCCAAATCAACAACCCGGTTCAAAACTCTGATGGTATCTGAACTGGCAGAGCAATCAACGAGTACCAAACCTGTGAATATGACAATAAATAAATGGTACAGGATCAATTAATCATTTCACATTAGAAATGGATGGGTGAAATAAGATGGGAAATTATGATTATATAATGGGTCAGCCACATTTTTAGGCTAACAGCAGACCTACTCTTACAGATTGCAAAAGGGAATGTCTGCTCCACTTATCCGAAGGGCTTTATCATGGATAACATTGTGGAAAATTAAATCGACTTCACAATCTTAACCCTTGAACTGGAGAGATTTCAGAAAAAGACTGGCAGAGATGGGAACTTAGGAGATGCATTCTCAACCTTGCATTTTTCCTACTCAGATACCCTTCATATGAATATTTAGAATTGTCTATGAGATAAGTATGGTAACTCAGGTCACAAATGGCGGGCAGGGGTTGCCACATTCATAGCATTGATACCTTCAACAAAATTGGTAAAGAAATGGACGCAATCACCTTGAGGCTCAAGCATTGTATCCATCAACATGCTAATGTCATAAACATGAGCATATCAAAAAATACAAAATAACACCTGAGGATAGACATGGTACAAACCAGTTGATCTGCCTAGAAGTGCAGCAATATCAACAATTTTTGTTGTCGCCTCTGAGTTTCTGAATATTTGGCATTCACCTAAATCATGTAACAAGAAGAAAAAGAAATAAAAAAAAAAACAAATGAAAGGTAATTATGATAAAGTTGATCCAAGCCAAATCTTGGGTCATGAGAACTATTGTAGAACCAAGATCGATCAAATGAAATTCATGAATGTCAAGTCCAAACACTAGAAATGAAATTATCAATAGCTGAATACAATTGTTGCTCTATTAATAGGAGAAAGACAATGAAAACCATATAAAGAGTGAAAAAAAATATACAAAACAAAAAATTCTACTCCTAATTTGACTCCCAGATAACAAATAAAAGGATAAAACTAGAAAACACAAATATGAAATATTTAGTTTAGAGAGAGAGAGAGATATATACCTAAGTCATTCAATTCAGTCAGAGGAGAACCAGACAACTTCTTTTGGCAAATTCCCAACAAAGACGTATCACTTAACTCCATCGTGAAAACATCAGCGGTGACAACTAATGACTGACTATCACATACTCCCACAACACGTAATTGCAATCCCTGCTCCACAAGTTCCCAATAATCTTAACAATGCAATTCTTGGAAGTGATTTTAGTTGGCTACAGCAAAAGAATATGATTTAGGTGCGCACTTAGGATATCAATTTCAGGGTATCCCTGAGCCTGAGGACATGCATGATAATCATGACAATCTCTCCTTTTACATAGTCCTTGGAAGTGATTGCAGAAAACAATCTAATCTAAAATGGACAATGAAAACAAGATTGAAATGATAGAGATGCCAACCACAAAATATGGACATTCCTTCAGGGTTTCTGATTGGGATATGTCTGCATATAATTTTCCACAATTCATCAATTGACTCTTTGATAAATTGTAAGCAAATCATTAGAGAACTATTAATTGGCTAGGTGAAAGTAGCCTCAACTCCTGATTCAACTCGAGGTAAAGATGGGTGACGAACGAGTTTGGTATTGAGCATTTTAATTAACAATTCACCAAATCTCCCTGGGTAAGGTTTGAACCGGAGTTCCCAGGCTGCGATTTACATGCAAGAGACACCTCACTTGCAATACATTCTTATAGCTTAAAAAAAAAAACATAAGGTGAATGTGAGAAACAAGAAGATCAAAATTGTAATTCTCTGTCAGGAGAAATGAGTTTCCCTACAATTCACTTATCGACCAGCTGGCCAACTGCTCAGCCATTGAGCTAGTAAGGAATAAATGAGGAATTATATCCTGTATAGTTCAACTCTGTTTATATACTAAAGAATGGTTTTAACTTTGTTTACATTCATTTTCAATTTGTTGTTTAAAGTATTATAATATATTAGAGAGAAGGCCTTTTGGATTTCGTTTTGACCATTACTTTACAATTTTGACAGATAGTTGTCCCCACTATCTTAAACCATTTCACCTCTATCTCCACATTTATGCGACTTCCTTCTCTTGTCAGTTATTCCTTACAGCTCCTCAATTATCAATTCCCATCTACTTAACTTTTGATATGAACTACTAACATCTACTCACTTTTTACTTTCGATATAAACCAATTAAGTTTGGCACTCATTATATTTTCACATTTTGAAGATTTGACTAATTAAATTGTCATCAGATTTAAAATTAAAATTTTAAAATTTAAAATTCGAATTAAATTGGATCTACATTAAATCTAAATTAAGACATTCCATATGGCTAAAACGAGAGGTGCTTAAGAGTTCTCTAGGCTAATTATATACGCAAAGGTTCCATCATCCTTAGCATTTTTGTCTAAACAATAAAAGATTTGAGCTATGAACAATGGGCCAAAGATCAAGAACTTTTTCATGAAGATCAGCCCCATAAGATGGGGTTCAAGAAAATAAATTAATTAACTAATTTCTTTGGTAAATAGAATAATGTGCTATCAAGTAAATGTGGTAAAATCATGTAAGTATCTAATTCTTCTCTAGTCTTTTGGATTCATTACTGAATGTTGCTGGATGCGAAGAACAATGCAAATTTATAATTTTTTTTTATTATTTTTGAGAAACAACCTAATAAGTATTTTTTGGTTAAACTAAATTGAACAGATGATATCAATCTCTTGATATTATGTTAAGATGTTCTTTAAAATTCTTTTTTGAATTTCTTGTTATGAAATATTTTTTGCCCCACTAAGAGAATATCCTGGGTCCGCCACCATGACCTCATCCAAAACTTGGATAACGACAAAAGAAACCCAGGAACAACCAAAACAAATCAGGAATCCTAAAATGCAATTTCTTCAAATCTTTGACCACTGAAATGGGGTGAGATTCAAAAAGTTATAGTTACTAAAGAAAGGAAACCTGATTGGCGTGGATAGATCGACAGGTGAGTATGTGGTGAAGCAGCTGACGGCCTACGCCGCCGCAGCCCATCACCAGCACTGGAACGCTCTTCTTCTTCATCTCTCTCTCTCTCTCTCTCTCTCTCTCTCTCTCTCTCTCTCACTGTGCAAGCCCAAACTAGTGTAAGCCAGTTGGTGCGGATGTTAATAGAACGGGTTGGGCCCACTTTTCTTGAACCCGCGTATAAGAGCATAGGATCATGGTATTATTTTTGATTAAGTGAGGAAATCCCCCAGGGGACCAATGGTTGTAAAAATAATGAGTCCGAGCTCCTGAGTAAGTCCCCGAGGGTGACCGTGGGAGACCTATCAGCTGGCCTGATGTCACCTCCTGGCACGCATGCTGCGGTCCTCACTTAAACGTCAATTTCAAAAGAATCTGTATTCTCTTATTGGTCTTCCCACTTTAGAATTTCTTCACTTAATCTCAATTCCTGTCATTCAAGGGCTACTGGCTACTCATCTTTTACTTAGTTGATCTAGGGCAGAACATAAGGAGTAAAGAGCTCCCACTAGGATTCAAAATCTAGTGGCTTCTGTCGAAGAGAGCGCCTTATCTACAAGGTCAGTCCTCTATTCTTAGTGACTACCATGTCTAAGGCCCGACATCCCTAATTCTGATTGATCCACTCATTATCACCTTTTATATTTTGTGAAACAGCTGCATAGAGATGATGTGGCCTGTTTAAAATGAGTTTCATCTTATGAGGCAGTGAAATGTCATCAAATTTCAGTTAAAAAAGAAGAGGTTTGGAGTAACATTTCCCTGTAATACCTGGTCTGATCGAACAAGTGGGGTCTATGTTTTTTTCAAATGGACTAAATATCTCAAACCCAATTTGGATTAGAATAAGCACTTTGACGCAAGTCTCCCTGAATCGAATAGTATCAGCCCCAAATTGTATGTGGGTCCACATGGTTGACACTACACTCGTTAAAGCTCGGTCGAAACTTTAACTCTTTTTTTTTTAATCAGTAACATAAATTTTATTAAAATAATAAAAGGAATAAAAGGAGCACAAATAAATAGGTGCAAAAGAGGTGTATCCACTCTAATTACAAAATAGTATCTTTTCAAGGAGAAAACCTATTAATCCCTTATTTAACAAAAGCATTTGTCATAAAGTTGGCCCATCCTAGCATATGACAAAAAACAACATCTAATACAGAAGACAGGCCACAGTTCACCTTGGCATGAAATTAAGATTTTTAAGAAAAATCCTTTTAATTTGACTTGGATTGTGCAACGGTTCCGCGCAAATGAGTACATTGCCAGATAAAAAATTGAGGCAACGGTTCATTAAAATTATTAAATGACTATTAAATCCATCTATTAAATGACTAAATTGTTATTGTTTAGTCCAAGCCTAACTTCATTTCAATGAGTATATGAATTAATCTTTTTTCTAGTCAACTATGGGTCAAGCGAATGGGGTCAACCCGATCTTGACTCCCTTTTTAGCAATATAGGAAAACCTAACTGAAATTATTATTTTTTATGTAATCTTTATTTTATTTATGTTATTTCTACTATTGTGTATACATACACACACTTAAAAGTTTAAGTAATTCCGTCTCTCTCTTTTTCCCTTGAGTATGTCTTTAGTTAGCTTAATGTAATCTTTATTCTATTTCTGTTATTTACACTATCGTGTATACATACTCACACAAAAGTTTAAATAATTCCTTCCCTCTCTTTTTTCCTTGAGTATGTCATTAGTTAGCTTACTCAACAACAATTTTTTTTTACTTTTAGGATACGGATTGTGGATATGAAAAAAAAATACAATAGACACAACAGATAAAGCAAAAAAATAAAAATAAAAATAAAAATCTGAAGTTGAATAAAAAAAAAGCGGAAGTTGAATTGAATTGTTTTAATGCATGGGCCAAATAATGATGAATGAACCTTTGACAATTGGATCCCACATTTCACATATAGAAAAATAAAAATTAAGCTTCATTTTTGTCAAAACATTCACAATAGGGCTTGAGTTTATACGAATTTGTTCAGTGCATGAGGAATAAAAAGGTTAATTGACTTTGGTCTTACCTTTTACCAATGTAAAACCTAGTAATGCACTTAAATAATTGTAGAAAAAAGTTGAAATTAGAGGTGTTTGGATAGGTGCAAATTATAATATCAATATATTTAAATATTGGAAGATTTTCTTATCATAGAATAAAATAGCGACATATTATTATATTGGATGACTTATAGTGTTTGGCAATTATTACAAGTTTCAATATATTTTTGAAGTGTTAAGAATTTTATCAAGAAGCTCACAAGATTGAGAGAAAAGTAATCAATTGACTCAATGTAGGATCCAATAATTGTAATCACATTTATTAATAATCATGGTATGACCCATCTATTGTTAAAAGATCACAAGATTAAATGTTAAAATCATGAGATCCGATTTAATTAAGGTGGGTTCACCAAATGTTGGTAATTATATTATAATAACATATGTCAATTTAATGGTGACTATCATTAATGAATTCATATACTAAAAATCATTATGAGACACATATGATGTCAATAGTCATTAATAGTAGGAGTGTTGTCAAATAGTAGGACTCATAAAAATGATGGTAATTTGATAACTGCAATAACACAATTCAATCTTGATAATCAATGTGGGACCTAATTAATTTTGGCAATATGGGACCTACATAATGTTATTAATCAAAATGAAATACCACCTAGTGTTATCTTTGTAGGACCCACATAATATTGATAATTAATAAGGTAAGAGTTATACAATCATGATATGACTATAAGACCACGGATTAAACTTGTAAGCATTGTGGGTCCATTATAATATTGGGAGTCATAATTGAAAGTCTTTGATGTTAAAACTTATGATAAGCACTGTAATTATTGGTTACTCATAAACTCTCAATGGGTTTTACTAAAACTCTATATATATATTTTTATTAGAAGATTATTTTATACAACATCTCTTTGAATATTGTAATGTGATGATTTTTAGAAAAAAGTGATATATTCTAAGATACTTTTTAAGTTATATAAATACCTTCTTTTTAGGTGAGTCGATTATGTTCTAAGGGGGTGTTTGAATAAATAGAGAGTATAATGTCACTAGATTTGAAAAATGTAAGAATTCATTTTGACAGAATAAAATAGTATGACATTATAATATTGTCTCACTTGTGTTTGGCAATTTCTATACATCTCAATATGCCTTCAAGATTGTTTTATATAGCATATTTTTAAATATTTTAATATATAGGTTTTTAAAAGAAAGTGAGATATTGTAAGATATCTTTTAAGATATCCAAACACCGACTTTTTAGGCGTTTAGATTATATTCAAAACTAAAATATAATATAATTTTTTTTTAAATATATACTTTTCAAACACCCCAGGCTAATAGATAATATTGTAAAATTTCTTTAAATATCTTGTTTCCAGACTTTTATGTCAATTTAGTTCAGGTGAAGAACTTCAATTGATTCACCAGATGGATGTGAATTATATGGGTCAACTTGACCTGCAATGGGTATACGGTTATTCGTTCCTCACCCATTTAATAAATGGCATAGATGTGGGTTAAAAGTCTTGGCTAGACCCAACCCTTATGCCACCTTGAGCATCTTCCAAATTTACATCCGTATATGTAAATATATTTATAACCTAGGGTATGAGTGTGATCTTTAGATTAACTATTCGATGAAAAGCATGGCAATGAATATGTATAAAGATTGTGTTATTAACTATTTAATTATCTGTCAAGTGGTCAATTCAACGTTGATATGAAATTTGAGGAAATCTCACATATGTACAGAACGTTGATTTTGAAAGGCTTGGATGCAATAGGACAGCCCAGATTTTCCATTCCTTTCAAACGGTGGATTCCTCTCCTCTAATTTGACATGCATCCTGGTGGGGCCATCAAACGTGCGGAGTAAGCTTCGCAGGCGGGCGGCAATCGTCCTTCCTGGTGTGGCAAGTCAAGGCATCATTATAAAACCCTCCCAAAACCCTTGCTCATCTTTCTCGCTCACACCGTCACCCTCCTTTCCCGCGAGGAGAACCAAACAAAGAAAAGAAACAACCGCCATTTTCTCCTTGCCCTAAACCCCTCCCCACAAACAACTGCTACTCTTCTTCTTATTCTTCTTTTCCTTCCTCACACTCTCATTTTCTTCTTCTAGAACCTTCTCGAAGATGGGATCGTCCTTCAGCCACGCCGCCGATCTGCCTCCGCCTTCTCCTCCGTTCGGCGGCGGCGGCGATGCTCATCCAGAGCCGAAGGAGCCGGAGGCCAAGACGGAGGAGCAGGCCGACTATTTGAATCTCCCCTGCCCCATTCCCTACGAGGAAATCCAAAGAGAAGCTCTGAGTAGGCCTCCACTCCCCTCTCCATTCCTTTGATTTAATCATTCTCTGCGCGTAATCACTCGCACCTTTGATCGCTTCAACTGCTACATTGTTCTTGTCAATGATGAAATCGGCAATGTCGATTCTGTAGTGTCGCTGAAGCCGGAGCTCTTTGAGGGCCTGCGCTTTGATTTCACAAAAGCACTGAATCAGAAGTTTGCGCTCAGCCACAGGTATCTTTCGTTCCTTATTCGTTGCTGAAATTCTGTAAATGTGATTCCTTCTACCGGCTGTGATATTTGGCTGCTGCCTCCTGCTTCTTGTCCTAGTGTTTTCATGGGAACTGTGGAGCTTCCTTCCCAATCAAAGGAGATCATCAAAGTCCCAACTGCACAGTATGAGTTCGGCGCTAATTTTCTGGACCCAAAGGTAGCTCTTCTACCGGAGGAGAATTATGGTTTTTTTTTTTAGGTAGTGATTTCATTAAATAAAATATTGGAATTATCCGTTGGATGATGGTGTATAGGAGTAGAGTCTCTACGGGGATAAAATAGAGACACTGTTGTTTAATGCTTCAATCATTCCTCTCGCGTATCTCATTATGTGTGGCATGTTTGATGTGTGTTCTGCAGTTGATGATGGTCGGGAGGATATTGACTGATGGAACGCTTGCTGCAAGAGTCAAGTGTGATTTGACTGAAAACCTTACACTGAAAGTCAATGCCCAGGTATATGGTGTCATCTTGGACGAATGGATATTATTCGATCATGGGTTGTGTTACTTGTGTATGTTTTTTTGTACTTTGTAATCCACGTGCTTAATCCATGTGCTTTTATGTTGCGTATTGTGCAGATTCAAAATGAGCCACATTTCTCACAGGGCGCATTCAGCTTTGATTACAAGGTTAATATTTCTCTCTCTCTCTCTCTCTCTTTCTTTTATTTAGTCGTCGTCATCATCATTGTCATCACGCTAGCCTTAATTGCCTTAGCCCATCAATCTAGTTTTGGCATAAAGAATCTATTAATTTATCATGATAAATTTCTTTAATCTTTTCGTATAATGATAGTACCCAAACCATTTATAGTTCATTTGCTTTTCCAATTCCATCTTGTAACATTAGTATTTGATTCATTTGGTAGAACGAGGTTCATTATTAAAATCTACCTTTTTCTTGATCTTCATCAAATCCAGAAAACCTACTGTTGACAATAATGTATTTTGCATCTTTAAGTGCAAGTTTTATGGAAGAGGTTTCTTCTGTGGTGATACATTTTTTTAAGCACGCCTCTATTGGAACTTGGAAGGCCCTTTTCACCCATAGCCTTTCTTTTTTTCATTATTGCTAATGCTTTCTTCCCTTTTGCTACACTAGTTCTATTGTTAAGTGCATGACCTGTTAATGTAGTATTCTCTATCGATCCAAAGCCTTCCACAAAATCTTCATTTAAAAGCTTGTTAATACATTCTCTTCACCTTTCTTTAATATCATTGTCCTTTGCTAATACTTTTTTTTTATGTTAATTTAAGCTTCTCTATTTAACTTCACCAATTTTTACTACTGATCCCAAGCCTGGAAAAGGAGCACTGCGTTAGTTAGGTTGACGGCCAGTGTAAAACTTTTATCACAACCCAAACATGAACAGCAGACATTAATAAAGACAATGTCAGAATGGATTTTCAAGGCGTACTATACCATCATTATCATCATCAAATAATAAGTGTCAAGCTGATCAAAGAAATATGCTGCAAACTGGGAATGATCTTCCATGCATTCCTTGAGTGTGGAAGTTAATGCTTTGGATTATTCATTGCATACATATTGTCAGTATTTTATTGTAGTTTACTTTTGAATTCCTTTAAGGGTATGTTTGGGAGAAGGGTAGGGTAAAGTAAACCCAAAATCAAGAAAGAATAATATATGATTGGGTTATGATAACTTTTTGTTATAGTTGTTTGATTTAGAATCTTTTTTACTTTTTGTATAAAAAGCAGAGATTTTTTTTTTTGTAATTTAGTGATGACTTTTTGACCTTTTTTGAAAAAAGATGAGGGAAATTTGAATTTAAAAAAAAAGAAGGGGGGAAATTTGAATTTTCAAAATTTAACTTTACTCTACTTTCCCCTACCCCTTTGCCAAACATGCCCTAAAGGGAGCAAGCCAATATTAAGGGTCTGTTGGTCATATTTACATTTGTGCTTCCTGTATATATTTGGAGTAATTCCTTCAAAAAGAAAAAAAATAGGAAAACTTTAGGATGAAAAATGTTATTTTTTAATGGTTTCTTACAGTTTTGGAACCATCAAAATGTTTTTTTTCTGTCTAGCAACATCTGTTCCTGTTTTTGTCTACTGAAAATATTTCCTCCATTAGCCTATTTTGGCAATATATTTCCTCATCTGAGAAACCATTTATTTGAACTTTTAGGACTTTGAACAAATCATTCATAAATGTAAAAGTACTTGGTCATTGAAGTATTGGAAGTGCTTGATTTATCTGTTATGCTATGTTTTGCATGTCTTTTTCAGGTCACTGTTATTCTGATTCCCATTAGCAACATGGGGATGACTACAACTTTTTTTTTTTTAATTTTTATCTCATTTGTATCTGGTGTCTGCACATTACAATAACAACAGTTCTTTCTGTAATATATGAGATGGATAATAAAGGAAAACATTAATGAGGTGGATAGAGATGAAGAAACTGCATCAATAATTTATTGGTAACGGTTTTTATGTCTTTCTTTGTGTACAGGGTAAAGATTTCAGGTCTCAATTTCAGATGGGGAATGGTGCTTTCTATGGTATCAATTATATACAGGTAAAGCAAACAAAATGATGTTCGCACAAAGAAAGGAAAAATAAAATAAAATACAATAAAACAAATCCAGGCTCAATTCTTTGCTTTAGTGATACTGCTCCATGCCTACATTCTCATCTCGGATACACTATAAGTCTTAAAATCCTCATTTCTGTGTTCTTGGTAGGTCTTGATCTAGTATCAATGCTGTTTCGTTATTCAGTTTGGGGTTTTGAGTCTTACATGACATTTTCTTTTTCTTCTGGTAGCTGGTCCACCGGCCAGTGGTGGACTGTCATAGTCAAGCAGGTAGCTCTTACTTGAGCTTGAACCCAAATCATATCCATGTCAGTTATACTAGAATTAGTTCACCTCTCAGAAGTAGTTTTTCACTTACGTGTCAGTTGTCACAGGTGATCTTGTGAATCATCCTATCATTCAAAGGCAGTGTCCTGTAAGCTTTTTAGATACTACAGCGACATTGTTTTATTGTCGGTATTTGCTTTGTTACAACTTACAAGAACCTTTCAACATTGCTTGACCAATCTAGGAATCTGTTGAAATGAAAATGAGCATGAATTTTATGGACATCTGTCTTAATTTGGATATTGGTTATCTTTCTCTAGGAACTGCAGAAATCTAGTTGTTCGAAACCTCAAATAATCTACTGGAGATACCAGATTTTGGAATTGTCCATTTCATTATTGGTTTCCTCTTTAATCCGTAAGATTCCTTCTATGCTCTTGAGAACTTGTCTGTTGCATAACTTAGTTTAACGCCTTATCAATGGGCATGATAGCCAATAATAGATGGGTGACCAATAAGGTTCCTGTTTCAGCAGCATCTCAATTAACAGATATTGTTCCTCATGAGATCTGTATGTTCTGGTTCAAAAGATACGGATCAGGGTCTAAATCTACATTATTTTGATTTTTGACACCCAGATATCCAACTATCCAAGTTTTGAGTTGGTGTCAAATTGGCTGCGCAACAGGCGAGGACAGCAGACTGGTTGTATCAAGCTAGGAAAATGAATCAGTTGTAGGCCTGATGATGTGACAATGAGCCAGTGTTTTGGGTTTAGGAACTTCTATGGGTACAGCCTCAAGTTAATTACAGTAAAGTTCTATGCAGGACTATCTTTACGCTAGTAACTGTAGTAATCTGATGAGATCCGCCTTTAAAAGTGCGCTGACAGATGAACAGTAAAGGACTCAATTGTAAAATTTACCATTGTTGACTGGATGTAATATCTTGTCCTCTTGCTACGAAAATTAAGAAGACAACACTGTGCATATATTATTAATTAAAAGCAATGTACTAATAAACCTTCCACTTAAAAGCATAGCCCCACATGACACATCCACAGTAAAATGAAGAAAATTATTTTCTTTTTCCTTCTTTCTTTGAGATTAATGGCATGTGTGATTATGGGTCCTGGCCTAGTTCTCTGTAAGCCTCAAGAGAATCTGTCTTTGTCTCTTTGATAGCCAACAATAAACTCTTCTAGGAGTCATATGTTTTCAGTCATTTACATATATGTACATGATTCCCATGCATAATGGTTATGCATTATCTCGTTTGCTTGTTCTCATTTATGCATGTGATGTATAAATGAGATGAGATGTGAAAAATGGCGTGTAAATAAGGCCATTTATCCATAAAAAATTTCACACCTGAAGTGGTGTGAATCACTTTCACCTCTCCAAACAGGTACTAATTCCTCTTACATGGTGATTTCATCCTTGTGGGCCCCATCACCCATCTTTTTTTCCTCCCATTTCTTCTGCACCCCATATTTGTAATCCAAGCCATTCAAATTGTTTATTGAATTAATGAACCCCAAGTCATTGAAGTTGATTATCTTTCTTCACAGATTTTGAGCAATTTGTGTAAAATTCCCAACTTATAGATTTAATTTTCTGCACTTCTGTGGGCCCCCAAATCCTAATCCGATCCATTCAATGATCATGTGTAGAAGGTCAATGACAATGCCCATTTTCATATCATGTGTAAAAGGTGAAATGACCCCTTTAGGAAGTTTGTCCAATTGGAATGCGTGGCTCTGCTTGTTTGTACTTCCTTGGGGTGTTGGATGTTGCTAAATGGGAATCTCCCTCTTTTATCAAAGTGGCATCAACTTCCCTTTTTTCTTTTGCTGAGAAATATCAAATATCTCATTTTACCATACATTCTTACGAGTAAGTTATTTTTGTCCTGCAGAGTGTATCTCCGCACTTATCCCTGGGCACTGAAGCATTTTGGGCTGGCCATCAAAGAAAATCTGGCATTGGTTTTGCTGCTCGTTACAACACTGATAAGATGGTATGATGTTTTTCATTAGTATTTCCCTTTCAAATCCTTTATGTGGCATTTGTACTCTTTATATGCTCGTTAGAACTCAGCAGCATAACTCTATGGGTGTTCTTGACTACTATCTGATGCTACTGATAGCAAGGAAGGGTAAATGTGATAATTGTTTGAGCATCATACTTTATGCTTACTAGAGTGACTAATTTAACTCGAGAACAATGCTATTTACCAGACCACTTATTCTATAAGTCTCAAAATATCTAGTTATATAATTTGCAGGTGCAATATGTTTGCTTCTGGTATGACACTTGGGATCTGAAACCGGGTTTCTTTGGGATGAGTTCGTAATGTAGTTTCTGGGACAGTGTTTACTTTAGATGGGATTTTAACAGGCTTCTTGAATGGAGCTCCCATCCTTTTTCTAGAGTCTTAAATAGGTGATGAGAAGTCATTGTATTGATCCAGACAATTTCTTTACTATTTTTTTCGTGATTGTTAACATTTTACTCTATGCAGATAACTGCAGCACTGCTTTTGTCTTCTAGTGTTCACATGCACATAAAATGAAAACCACACACACTCATATAAAATTCTGAGATATCAACACCAGATGATGTGCATTTGTTTGGAATGGTCTTGGTCCCTAGGATTGCTTATTTATTTATTTATTTTTGTTGAAAAGATGATAAAATAATGGGTTGGTCATTTTAGCTGAGCTGTTTTTAACATTTTAATTTCAGCAAGTGCAGTAATGTTGATATCAAGAATGGTTGATGGTTTAACATATAAGTGCCTGCAGGTTGCAGTAGGACAAATTGCGAACACTGGCATACTTGGTCTGAGTTATGTGCAAAAGGTATCAGAGAAGGTAAGTTGACAATATAAGATTTTGACTTTTGTACTTTTCATGTAAATAGACAATATTTATCTAGTGCCTCATGTTTCCCTATTTCACTGCAGGTTTCTCTCGCATCTGATTTGATATACAATCACACGACAAGGGATATAACCTCCAGTTTCGGTTATGATTGCATATTTCGACAGGTACTTATATTTTCTATATACCATTTGAGCGCTAAGGTTATGTATCTTGTCTAGGAGAGAGCCCCTTTGTGGTCTATTACCTTCATCATACCCTAATCCCTATGCATTACATGTAGGAATTTTTTTTATTATGTTTTGAATTTTTTATTTCGGATAATTTTCGCGATGTCATCTGTTGTTTCTTCTTCATGCCTTTGTCTTCGCTACCCTTTGGACTAATACTTACCTTTCTTATCTGATCTTACTCTCGGAAGGACAATGTCGTTGCTCTGATGTGAACAGAGGAGGAGTTCTATTATTATTTATCTGTCCATTGACCAGCTTTAAAGTCTATAGGGCCTGTTTGGAAGTGAATGAAACATAAATCACGACCCTGCCCAGAACTATAAGTAGAGCAGACACATTGAAAACCTTGCCCACTTGGCTGGGAAGATGCTGGTCCTGCTTAAAGTAGGATGAAGAATCTTGTCTTCAACCCAGATGGAAATTCTCAATACCATGGGATATGTCCTGCATTGTAATTATGGCTTATTATCCTCACAGACTGTTCTCTTTTTCTGCTGCTTGGTAGTTTGTGTTACAGCTGTTGTAATATGTGGTGCTCTTCTCATCTAATTTATGAAGTTGTACAATGGGTGCATCATCCATTTGTCTCTATGGCAAATATGCTGTTAGGACTCGCAATGAGAAACTAAAATCTTTGCATCTGCTTATATCTTGTACCTAGATGCTAAAAGCCAGCGACTGAGTAATGATAAGACTTAGTGTGTACTGAGTGGTATAGTAGACTTTACTAAGAACATGTTTCATCTCTCAAATCTCTTGTTTTTTCAATTGTACAAGCCTTGTATCTACATTTTATTATACTTTGATGGTCATAACTGGACTTGGTGTGGCGGGGCGCGGGGGGGGCGGGGGAGGTACACTTTTGCTGTATATGTTCCCCGATAATCAATTGTGATTAATTGTACACTGTATTTTTTGTTAAAAAATTTCATCTTCGACTTTTATTTTACTGCTTGTGGCCATTGCAGTGCCGTCTTAGGGGAAAGATGGATTCCAATGGGTGTGTAGCTGCTTATCTTGAAGAGCGATTAAATATGGGTATCAACCTTGTTCTTTCCGCTGAGGTGAGTTTAATTCTGCTACTGACTTGGCTGGTGCTGTCATGTGATATGCCTGCTCAAATGTCTAGTGGTTGGTCACTGAGTACTCATGTCGTGGTAGCCTTAATTATGGTATGTGCATGCTCTCTCCCATAATGGAAAATCCTAGCTCTCTGAAAGCTGTCCTGAAAATGGGCAATCGCAGCAAATGGTCCATCATTTAATGCTGGCAGAATGAACTGTTAGGATCATCTGACGGGGGATTTTTTGGCAAGTATATGTAGGTTAATGGGCACCTCCTATCATGATGGCCATCATATGGATTAGCACATATTTAATGTGTAGGGCTGAGCACATGGATTGATTAATAATCTTATTTTTGTATGCTCCATTTTAATGAGTGAAAAGGCCAATCATCAAGTGGGTGCCACCTGCACTAATGGGCAAGCACTTGATACCTGCTCAAGGTGTATAACCTCCTGTCCCCCTAACCAAAACTGCCTTTAATTTTGTTTTGTTTTGTTTTTTTTTTTTTTTGGCTTACTTGGCTCAGTGGCCAGGTGGGAGAGAAGGAAAGCCACTCACCAGGGATCGATCTCTAGTGAGTGGGATGGGAGTGGGGGCCTTTAACCACTAGCCTTTAACCACCAACTTAACTGCCTTTAATTTTTGCTGCAGCTGTAGCTACAGCTACTCCTGACAATTAGCATTTTTTGTGGTGTGTTAATCTCTGTAAATGGGTATTTTGCAGATTAATCATGCAAACAAAGACTACAAGATTGGACTTGGCTTGATTTTGGGAGAGTAGACAACTTATTCTCCATAATTGAAAAATGGGTTCATGGCTTTCTCTATCTTCTGCTGTTTTTCACCAGCTCAACCTCTTTTACTTTCATGGGCTTGCCTGAGACTGTCATTTGGAGCAGCTCATTGAGTGGAAGGACCGCTATTCTTTCGATAGAGGGTGGAAAGGAACACCCAGTTTTGTATTTGACTTTAATTTCAGCATTCGGGAACATTACCTTGAAGAGCAGGTCCCTGGGGACTTTTAATGGCCAGTTGATCGTTTGGTGCTTACAGCTTTGATTATTGTTCAAAGCTAGAGTAGTTAGTTTCAGATATTTTAATTGAAATGAATAGTGAGATTTTAATTTTGAATGCTTGATTATTTTTCTGAAAATTAATTTTGTTCAAAGCTGGAGTAGTTAGTTTCAGATATATTAATTGAAATGAATAGTGAGATTTTAACTTTGAACTAGCAACACAAGCCTGTGCTTAGCTTGGACTTATAAAAACTATAACATTGTCTATCATTTTATCGTAGTGCTAACCTCAAGGCCAAGTATGAGTGTTAATATCAAGATAAGAGACCCATCATTAATTTTTAAGAAAAGAATGTGGACATTAAGATCCTATGACAAATGGATCAACAAATTCAAATATATTTCCTCTCCTTGAAATTTCTGACTTAAATAAAGAATGTGGGCTGCATATATCATGATAGGAACTTAAATATATTTCCTCTCCTTGAAATTTTTGACTCAAACAAAGACTGTGGGCTGCTTATATCATGATAGGAACTGTATAACATACTGAGCAAACTCATAGGAGAAAGAAAAAGGACATTGTGATGGAAAAATTGATAACATCTACTTAAAAAAAAATACTTATAAAAAAAGAATGAAAAATATCAAATTAGTTATTGCTAAATTGAAGTAATGGAATATCAAATTATATATTTTAGTAGATTCAAACTGATGCATCCTCGCACACTTACGAATATTAGAAATATTGTCATTTCAATATTATTTTAATAAAATTTTAATTATCATAATCATCAAAATTTTATATTCCTAAGTAATATATATACATATTTATATATTTGTATACTTTTACTATGTTAGCCTGAACTTAACACAAGCCTAGTAATAGAATAAAGGACTTTATTTTTTATCCTATCAACATGTTATACCCACTGAAATGACTTTATTTTTCTGAATTCATTTTTTATATAAATAATTTTCAACATTATGTGACATGATTAGATTGATCATTTGTGTATTTTTTTTTTCAAAAACATTATAATCACGTTTTGTAGATTTCATTGGAGTTTTTTTATACATTGTTTTTTTTCCAATGAAAGCAAGATCTTACTTTTATTGGTTTTTTGAGTTTTTCTAAATTCACTAACATATGGTTCTTATTTTGATTTTTTGGATTTTTCTTTTGAAAATTAAAGTTATTATTTTAATGGATTTCACAATCCATACTAATTTAATTCATTTCATTTCTCTTTAAAATATATATTTTTAATTATAATTATAATTCTTAAATTTTTAATTTTCGCTCGGGGCTTAACATGGGGCTTTCTTGCAAGGGCTAGCATGTCAAGCCTGTGTTTAGCCCGTTATGAAATAGAATTTAGAGTGGAATATAAAATTGAAGGAGATAATTTAGTAGGGAGAAGGAGACTTTAGTAGAGAATATATTTTAGGGAAATAAATAAAATATGACTAAGATTTTTACGAAAGAAATGGAATAGATGAGGGAAAGGAGTGTAGAGGGAAAGATTTTAGGGGATAATGTAGAAACAGTGGGGAGAGGTTTTAGAAAAATAATTTATTGATGCCATATGTTAATTTTTAAAAGTTGACGTGGCGCTCTAGTAAAAAAAGAAAAATTAGGGGTGCTGATGTGGCACCCTTCAGAGTCCTCTATTTTTGTAGTTTTAATATATATAATGTTTGATTATTTATATGAAAATTAACCTTCTTAAAAAATTACATGGATAATCACTGACTTGTGATAAACACTTGTGCCTGTGAATCTGACGTTTTCTTTTAGCAATTCTTCATATTCTTGTCTACCTGCTGAGTTAGCATTAATGAGAACTGCTAGAAATTGGGTGGTGATAGTGGCAAGGGATGTTCTACAACCCAGTAAACCCTAATTGGAAAAGGCAAACAAATGGGACCCCCTTTTTTTTTTAATGTTAAGTTGCTTTATTCATGTCATATATATATATATGTTGCACTAGTGAGGTCATTATAGATGATGTGCATTCAAATGTACAAGGGTTGTAAAGCTTATGCAAAGCTGAATTTCATGCTCTCTCTGTCCCATAATGGAAGATCCTAGCTCTCTAGAATCTCCTCAAAGAATGAAATCTCTCCCATCATTTTCTTGGGTTGTGAAAGCTTATGCAAAGCTGAATTTCAATGGTTCTTCAAATGGAAGGGTTGGGCTGACTGATCTGCTGTCATTTTGCTCACTCACGGGTGGATCCTCCATTTTTGGCTCCAAGATTAGCTTAGCAGCTGTGGTCCCTGTGTTTTTGTTTTGGCTGGTAACTGGTTACTTTTAAACTAGAAAGGCATAAATCTTTGGCTTGGAGACTCTTATACCCTTAGCAGTTGGGCAGTGTTTACTAATGAGTTCCTGGGATTTCTTTCCTAGGGAACGGGCTTCTACTGTTGTACAAAATGTGCTAAGGGTAAGCATACAATCCGCGTAGTAAATCTGCAGGAAAATACTCCCCTTGCAAAATCACCAGTTGATCCTCACGCCTTTCATCAAGTCCATTTCCTATGCTACAGTTCTGACACGCTTCTGACTACATATTCCTGCGGTGGAGAGCTAACACCTCTTACGTCAGTCTATAACCAACCTGACATGAACCATTGCCCCCTTTACCCCCTTTTTCCAATGATCCATCCTATCACCACAAGCTAGCAGTTAAGTGCTGATGGTAGCTTTCCCTTGTCTTGGTCATGTTTCACATCTGATTTGAATGCGCATCAATGAAGCTTTCTTATCTTCTAATTGCAATAGGAAAAGGTTCTCCGGTTGGCATCAATTGATTGTTTAGTTTGGTTTATTTGCATTGCCTGTTTGGGTCTTTTCTTCAAACTTCCCAGAAGCAGGAAAGATGATTTTGACTTGAAACCACCAAGAGAAACTAGCTAGTTTTTTTCACATTGGTGCTCGCATTTCTTGCTCTGTCATGTGGTGAGCCATGTGTCTCTGCTAAGTCATGTATGATCAGTGAGGAAGGTTGGGCTAGAAAGGCAGTCAGCATTCAAGGGAGAATTGCTAAATCTGTGAAAGAAGCTCACTCAAAACAGTTGGAGCAGGGCATCAAATGATGTGCGAGTCTGCTGCGTTTCTCGTCATAATTTCCCAAGTGGAACTTTCTTACCACCTTTCCTATGCATGAGTTAAAAATATCAGAGGATACATACAGTATTGAGCCATATGTATCCAATACTGAATATCTGTTATATGTCTGATACACACTCAAACCACTAATGCGTCAATACGGAATGCAGGCCAATGTGACTCGGCATGGTTCATTTAACTTTTTGGTTGAAAATGAATTCTCATTATTGCAGCTCATGTGCCATTAAGCATCAGTCTTCATATCTAATTTTTGCTTGCCGATGCAAAGTCTAATGCTGATACTTTAACCCATGTTCCAGTGTATCAGTTTTGTCAAGGCGCATCTTTTTGAGTTAACGAGCCGAACATGAAACTGAGTCTAGTTGAATGGCCGAAAAGTTGGTACAAGGCTGGCCCATTTATAAAATATGTAATGTTTCATCGCATTAAATATGTTGGGCTGGTTTATTTCTTCCAGCATTCAAGGGCGTAGGCCTTGCCTATTCAATTATTGAAGGAGATCGCAGCCAACGAAGATAGCCAAAATTGGAAAACTGTGGCTTGGGTCCATGACCATGAAACAACCACGAGTAATCCGCACATTCTATGAGCTATGGAAGAGCAACTGAAAGAAAAAGAAAGAGCTATAAATCAGAAAGTGACAGGTGCGGTGGATCTTGTTTAGTTGTCTACTCATAAGTGAATATGTGATTTTGCCCATTGATTTGACAGTTAATTTATTTCTTCATCTGTGTTAGACAGGAAGGATCTTCTGATGGGCCCTGTCCGGGGCGGGAGGAGGGAGGGTGGCGGTCTTGATTGGCATATACGGTACATAGATGAGTACATATATCTAGGCCCTATCATCATTCACCCATTATCAACCGTTGGTCTTTGTCACGATCATGAAATGCAAATAAAATAAATAAAACTTCTGCCCATAAATCTAGGGCCAGGATGATGTAATTAAGCCAGCTTCCAATTGACATCACATCCTACAACCAACAAATGAATGGAATGCAACAAGATGGGCCACACTTCAACTAGATTTCTTTTTCTAAAGGGTGGTTTTCAGTCCGCTTTTCAAATCAATCCTTCGTTTCATTTTTATCAGAGTGGTTAGTCGGTATAAATTCATTATAGAAATTGGATGTACAAGCTTTGCGGTTCCCACATGTGTCTCTAATACATTTGAGCGTCTTGATTGCATTTTCATTCCCACTTTCCCCACCATACCTGCCAACATAAACAGATAGCGGCTTGCAATTGCTACCATGTACACGTGTCCAAGCTCCAATTTGCTCATCAGATTAAGCTAATAATAAGACTTTTAGGGCATTTGATAATAGGTAAGGAATCCATGACAAATCTACAGATGTAAGAAAATTTCTCCTGAGAGTTTGGAGGAATTCTCATCCGTTTTTTTTTTCACATCTATATTGGTGAGATTAAATCTTTGAGAATATAAGAATTTTTTTCACTTGCTCAAATCTTACTGGATTTATAGCTGCAAATTGTGATTTCTAGATTTTTATGAAAACCTACGAGGAATTCTCAAAGATTTGGTTTCAAAAAACGTAACCTATCCCTGCAATGGGGTGTTATTAATAAATTTAAGCCCATATCAAACACACCTTCACTTCTCATTTTCACTCTAATAAGAGCACACCCACTTTCAGCGGTCTTATTAATATAATAATCATCATCATCAGCATCATTTAATGTAGTTTAGAATCTACAAATTCAGGTGGGCCCCATTGAAGATGGCAATGACAATGCCTACCATTGTCTTCTCATCTTGCACCTGTCCATGTGATATCCAAAACCAAGCATTCAATGAAGGAGGGTGGCCGCCCTCGCTAACGTGAGCATGGAGTGTAGGATTCTTACATTCTGAGCCCCCCACCCCCCTTCAAAGCCATAAAAACATACCCAACTCATAAAAGAGAGAGAGCTGGGTTGGTACTTCTCTACCATATTCATCCCCCACTCACTTCACATACACATACAAATCTCTCTTACTACAAACCAACAAACAAAACCCAAAGAAGAAGAAGAAGAAGATGGCTTTGATTTCAGCTGCTGTAGCATTCCTGGCATTGCTATCTTGCGCAGTTGCTCAGGCCCCTGCACCGGCGCCTGTGCAAACGAAGACCCCGGTGCCGGTGCAGCAATCAGCACCGACGCCGGCGCCATCCCAAGAAGCAGCACCGGCCCCGACGGTCTCTGGGGCTCCTCCGGAGGGGTCGCCGGGTACTCCTGCACCGGCACCGACGGTCTACGGGTTGTCGCCGGAGGGGGCGTCGCCGCCGATGCAGGACTGCCACAGTGCGGTGTTCAACTTGTCGGACTGCCTGACGTATGTGTTGGTGGGGAGCAACCTGACCGCGCCGGCTAAAGGGTGCTGCCCGGAGCTGGCGGGGCTGGTGGAGAGCAACCCCATATGTCTATGTCAGCTTTTTGCGAGCTCAAATAGCTCTGGGTTTCAGCTGGACATGGCCAAGGCTCTTAAGCTTCCTTCTGTTTGCCAGATCTCCACCCCTCCTCTCAGCACTTGTGCATGTTAGTTGCCTCCCTTCCCTCCCTTTCTCTTCCCTTTTCATTTCCATCCATTCTTTTTCCTTTCTTTTCGAAATCATATACTCGCAATAGAGAAGAAAATTGTTCTGATTTTTATAGTAAATTTCTTTTTCAGGTGGTAAGACACATTCTTATTGCGAAAATAAGAGAATATGTTTTCCTTCTATAGAGAGAATTTTGCTTTATTCTAATAGAAGGGTAGGAATTCGGGATTCATCTTCCCGTGAAATGAAAATCTGCTGACATTAGAATCCACTGGTGGTACAAGTGCACCATTAGTGGGACTAATCCCCACAAATGTCCAATCATGGTTGCTCTGATCTGAGCTACTCAATCTCTATGCATTGATTTAGATGAGTGGAGAGGCTTTTAGTCTATCATTTTTTTATTACCTGATTGGAGTGTACGATTTATTTGAATATTCTGAACATTTCCATGTTTGAATGTTTTAACTTCTTTTTTATTTTTATTTTTTGCAGTGCTTGGAATTCCAGTGGGCGCTCCTGGCAGTGGCGAGCCTGAAATGGCACCTGGTAATGTTAAATGATTTTTTATTTGTTGGACTGATTACTGATTCATGTTTTCATGTTTTGGATTGGTCTGGATAAATCCATGATTTGTCACCATGTTTTGTTTGCTAATGAATCTCAGCTGTTCATATTATATGGCCCAAATGCAATGGTGCAAGGGTGTTTGCACAATCCGATTAGTGACAATGCAGCAGATTGTTGATCAGATGGTTTAGATTGATGCACAATAATGCCATTGTCGTATCCCACTTTGGACATGCTAGCTCGATTCCCGTATCTATCTTATCAAAATGGGGCTTTGAATCTGAGGTTAACTATCTATAAATATTGAGACCATAATCCAATGGCATAGGTGTGATCCATCTTTCTATGATCTGCCTCTTACTAGTGGGTCCTGTCTTAGCCTGTTTAGAGCTTGCAGGATAGAAAGGGACCCACAACTAAAAGCCCTAATTCGTGGCACATTGGCAAAGACACTTGCTTATGAAGCAGAAGAGGTGGTTCCAGATTAGCTATCTATGAAAAATCATTTTACCATCGAAAAAAATAACTTGATATTAATTAACTATTCATCATATCATCATAAGTAAAAATAACTTGACATTAATTAATTACTCAGGAAAAAATAAAGTGACCTGATAGTTGTTAGTCTTGTTGCTTATCTACTGTAGTAATTACATGTAACGCTGGCTCAATTATATCTGAGCAATTAGAGAGGGAAAATAGCCTCATGCAGCCTCGTGTATGACCAAGCAGGTTTTAAAGATGTTATAGTAATGTATACAAAATTAAGCAATGTTTTTAGTGTTCTTTTTCCATGTTCTAATTGATAATCTCATGCAAAAAACATGTAGGTATGTCCCCATCTGGGACACCAGGGACTGCAATCGCGTCTCCACCGGTGAGCAGCAAGAGCATTTCAGGCTTCAGAATCTCTGTTACAGTCTTCCTCATTGGTTTATGGGCTGGTGTTGCCGTGGTCTTTTGAGATTCCTCTGGTTGATTTCTGAAGGCCTCATTTAGGCAGTTTGCATATGGGTTTCATTCGGAAGTTTTGTGAATTATTGCATTTTTACTTTTTAATGTAGGACTTGAGATATCTGCGACAATTAGTATGATTAATTATCTCATTTAGTCATTGTTTCTTTATTTGTATGATGACTGATTATTTCAATTAAGCGATTGTGACTTCTTTGATATCACAGTAAACATGTTGGTTTGTATAATTAACAACCAAATAGATGGAAATGAGGCTATAATGATGATGAAGGGGACATGGTACTTCATATTATGGCTTGATTTTTTCATTTTACACTTTGTGGACTCTCCATTAGATGATAAACACACAAGTTCAAACTTGAAGTCTTTCTAACTTGGTTTGGGGCTGTTTTATTGGAAGAATTTATTTGAATTCTGGAGGAATATTCAACTGTTTTTTCCCTCAAAATCTTCATGAAATGCATGTCACTTCAACATATTGGCAACAGTTATTATGAGGGGCCACATCCTTACACCTGTTACGAATTCTGTGCAGAAGGCAAAATGATCTTGACCAAACACGCCCTTGTGGCACCTTTGTTGGCATAGAATTGATTTCACATGAATTTATAGTCAAATTCAAAAGGATTCGCCATGAAATAAGTTACAAAAAGTATTATTAAAGAGGTGAGGATTGAGGATATAAGGTGCAGATGTCAATAAACTTTAAAATGTTAAAATTCAAGAATTAAAAGTGAACATAAAAAATGATAGTAAATAGTCTCTCTTTTAATGAAAATTGAGTCGAGGGAAGATGAAAAAGGAACATCCAGCCATTACTTTCGTAATTCAAAAGATAAGAATGTTAAACTCCCTCTATATCTCCACTTTATATCTGGGCTCATTTGACCATTAAAACCATGTAAACAGGCCCTTGCAAGATTTGGGATTCCTCCAGAAAATCTTTGCGTGGGGCACCCAGTGTCATGGTCAAGTGCTTGCCATCCATCTGGTGGGCCATGTCATTTATGGCCAAGCAACATAGTCGGGGCACATTGAAAAGGCCTTGAAAATAAACTCATACTAGGGAACCTCTAATGGTCTCATCACACTGTCCTGCTGCGCACGATAGCAAGTCAATGTAAGGTTGTTCTTTATGGGAGTAGTTTGGAAAACGGTGCCGAACAAAGGCAAATCAATTTCTAGCTAGCTGTACTGAGGAGGCTAGAATTGAATTCCCACTACACCCATCACATGTCACCAACCAAACTATTGAAAGCAATTAAATGGTCCTCTTTCCTCTCAACTAACTTCTGTAATTTACAGTTAAAAATTAGAGAAAGTGCATCTGTGGGCATGGCTAGAAATGACCCCGTGTGAGAGGCCTTTTTTTTTTTGGGGGGGGGTGTAAAAGATCCCTTGCTGGAGTTATAGCTTATATAGATTCATTCATATGCTGAATGAATGAAAGCTGAAAGAGGAAGATACAAACTGACAACTATCTGAGGCTGGGCCGATGAATCCACAAGAGCAATAGGCTCGGAAATGCAGTGTATCCCCAACTTACTAGTAAGGCCTTTTTAAGGTTTCCATAGTTCTGATGATGCACTTTGTTATTGGCCCAATCACAGTCCATTTAGACAATTATCCATCTAACTGGTAGGCCACACCATGATCGAGCCACTACAATACTCTAAACTGGAAGATTACAATATCCAATGATAGTAAATTGAAGGGGTGTAATTGGGTTGGGCTGGCCAGCTGAGACTGAACTGGATTGAACCCGATAAAAAGCATCTTGGTCCAACATAAGACCAATCTTAAATCTTGATCTTGGGTACTGATGGGCACAGGGCCTAAACCATCCTAGTACTATCACTAGAGACCCAAATATATCTATACTAAAGATTCTTGTAATATTATATGACAACTAAGTCGAAACTCATTGGCTGAAGATGGATCCTAACCGATTGGACCAAGGTAATGGATCCTTATATTTAAACCGGGATTTTGTCAGGGCCAATCATATTGACCAACCCAAGGCTGATTCCTCCACAGCCCTAGTGATGACTGAGTGAGCTATCACCTTTATTGTTCATATAGAAGACAAAAGTACATTTAGGGCTTGTTTATTTGCAAAGAATAAATAAAAATTTATAGTCAAATGGTTCTCGGTGATGCAACGTTGTAGATGGAACTTCGACTCTCTTTGGATATGAATTTAGGATGATCACTATGTACTCATTCCCCATCTTCAATAGATTCAATTTTCATTAAAGAGGAGGTCATTTGATGTTTTTGGATATTCACTTTAGATTTTTCATATTTAACAGGTTATAGAAATACAAAGCCTAGAATTCCAAGGGATTCAATTACATGAAATAAACACGCCCTTGGTCCTTGGGAATTTCTTAAAGCCATTAATTCGATTCACCAGAGTGATAAACAAACGAAAGGTATGCAATAGATTAACAATGCAAAACCATTCCAGATCCTCCTAATTGATAAGATGGACAACTAAAACAACTTAGTTTGATTCCCTTTGATTAGATGGGATTAAATGTTTCTTTTTCTGACCCGCGTCAAATCCTAGTCAAGAAGCTATTACCAATCAAAATTTAATGAAAGCAGAGTTGTGATGTGGACGGAGAAAGCACCTTAAACTGAGCTTGTATCTAGGGTCACCATATTAAGAAGCACTGTGTAGTACTCGAAACTGGAAAGCCTAGTTTTTTAATGCCACAGCCTATAAGTGTCTTCAAAAAATGTGAAATCTTCCCTTGTGCCACGCCTCCGGATTAGTCTTTATCCTAAAACCTCAAGTAGTCCGCGAAAAGAAAGAAGCGTGCATATCTAGAAAGCCCAGGAGCTCAGACCAGGGAGAACTACTGAAACTACATTTGTAGAAACAAACATCACAGCGGGTAACCTATAACACAACCACTATGCCTGCTCCAAGGATGCTATAAGGCCCGCTCATTGTTCAGACTAACCCACTGTGTAAGAAGACACTGCAAAAATAACACTTCTTCTAACAACTGCAAGTGGGTTTTAGAATCCCCTCAAGGTAGACTTCACGATAGGATTGCCCATTAAGGATCTAGGCTGTAAGTGGGCCAAGGCATGTGCCTGGACAATGTAAATTATGAATAGGCCCATTCTCAACTCTCGGACCTGTCAGTACAAACTGATGTCCTACTGACCCATTTTGGCAGCTCTAAGTCAGGATCACCCCAGAAAGCAGCAGAAGATGAATGGGACAACATGAGCAGAGTGTATAAATATATGTAAATTTAGTATGGTTCCTCATAATTTGTGAAAAAAGTTACTAAAAAACTCAACTATGGCAACACAGTGCATTCATGGAAGATCATCCACAATCTCTAAATGTAACAAGTTCCATCCTGTTAACAGGCCCGTGAGCAGTTGCTGATCTAACTATCCAAGGAAGTTCATGATCACCAAATGGAGCACCAAATTGCAAAGGACAAAATCAGCGAAGGCACGTTCTGGTGGCAGATCCTGCATGAAAATGGAAGTTTGTTGTCAACTACAGGAGGGGATAACCTGTTACTTTACAGGGATCAGTCTAGCAGAGTTTCACCTTGAATTCCTTGTTCTCTTTGTTGACCTGAATGCGGAGGCAAACTGCATCATTGCACAAGAGAATCAATTACTGAATCGTATCATGACTGATCAAGGCCATGTTTTGTCCCAGACAATTCACTAACTCCCCAGTTTGCGACATGGAATGTTAATCTTAAAAAGAAGCTCAAACATCAAACCATCTCACTCTTCGAGTTGGATGGGATGATTTTATATCAATCGAGTCAAATTTGTGAAGCTAAGCATTTGGTACTACCTGCAAGAACAGCTGTCCCGATGCAAGAAAGTACTCCCGAAAGGAATGAGTTGAATGGAAATGATCCGACTATTGCCATGTAAACCACCTGATAGCACCACCATGAATGAACAGTTACTAACATAATATGCAGCCAAGTCCAGGGAACTATGATAAAAATATTATCTCAGAGCATCTTGATGCTTGTGAGAATTCTATAATATTATAGCTAATAATTTAAGATCTCGTGCTCACAAATTTAATTTTCATGAAATGGGAATGGCATAATAATCAGCTTGAATTCGACATGAAAGTAGTACTGCTCATAAATTACAAAATTCTAGGTAGTTGACCAATGAACCCTCTGTTGGTTTGTTCGACAAACACAAGATAACGAGGTAGGATTGGGAACCGACTTAGGGATGGATTGATGAGACCAACATGGGCTGATGATGACAAAGGTAGGGCTTACGTGGTGGGGTTCAGTTGATAAGGAATAGACGATTGGATTTAAGACAGATCACAGATTAGTACTAATCATTATCATCATCATGATAGACTTATCCTATCAATATGAGGTTGTTTAATTATCCAATCAACAAACATAATACAAATGTGAATTAATGCTTAGCATCAGAATTCAGAAGTATCATCACAAAGGACACTGCTGAAATACATGAATACAGATGCCTTGTCAAATGCACACGAATCCAACCTATTAAAAACCAGTCCCACCATTACAATCCAAAGCGAACTAAAATAAAAGAACTACTACATTATTTTAATCATATTTTTCCATGAAAAGCAAAGCTTCACCAAAAGAGGTTAATGTACAACTGCGAAATAGATTCCAGGATCAGATTATGTTTTTGTGCGACTTAAGTTTTGCATATAAACCATTGGAATAGATGGGAAGAAATTTCAATCCCCTTTACTGTTGGATCAGTGCAGAAAAACTGGTGCCATATTGGCGCAGCTCCGGATCTTAGATCGGGTGTAGAACAATCTTCCGAAGGATTGTTCAAATCCAAAGAAGGATTCAAGCTTTAAAGCACAATATAACTCACAATGAACACCATCAAGAGAGAAATCTCACTGTAAACTGAATTTAATTGATAAAAGCATATCTACTACAGTGAAAGACTCCTCCTTATATAGGAGTAACTGTTTCTAAAGTAGGAAGGACTAACTCTAAACAAGCATGGCTTGCTAAAAATAAATTAATCAAGTTCTAATCTCAACTTAATATAAAATAGTAAGTAAACATGTTAATTAAAACTATCTAACTATGGATAGGGATCCTTAAGGAGATCAAGGATCAATCAATTGGGCTTCAGGCCTTTGTGATCTGGGCTGGATCCGAGATTGGCCTGCATCACATATAGACCATATAGACAATAGACTTCAAGCACAGCAGCTTTAAAGTTCATGTTAAGAATGCGAGGCCTGCCCAATGTGCATGACCAAAGCATCTTGATTGGCATGGATTAACTCTTTCATGGCTGTTTTTTTAGAACAACCAAAACAGAGGGGTTTTTTTAAGGTTGTCAGAACAGAGAAGAAAACAGGTACAACACCATACCAAAAAAAAAAAAAGGGCTTACAGTTGCCAAATTGTATACCTTTTGGATTGTTATAATGTAATAGTTATGATTATTAACATATTCTTATTTTATTTATTGTAGGGAAAAACCTTAACATTTGTTGTGACAGTTGGAAAAAAGAGCACCATAGTTGAACTTACATTATTTCCTGAAACTGATCCTAAACCTAGCTACTACTGGATAATGAAAAAAAGGAAATTTACATTCAATAATTTTGAACTCCTCTAAAGCTTAAAAAAGGTAGAAAACAAGTTTGACCCCTATAATTATACCAACCTTCGGATCAAATCAAAATTCAAACCCCTAGCATTTATAAGATTAACTAGCATGTGATTAGAAAGCATCCAACATGCATCTTGTGATACATTCTCATCCCACTACAAGCTATAGAGCACCTAAGATATTGACCATCTGGGCTTAAAACTTTGCAAATAACCATTCCTGAGCAAATGCTTCTCTGCCTTGTGGTTTAAACCCTCTTGACAAAAAAGCTGATCATAGTTGACAACATGATACTTTCTTTTTTCTTTTTAGTTTTTAATGAACATAAATTACAGGGCCTCAAATAGCCCCCAAAATCTTAAACAAGTAAAAGAAAAATCAGAAAACAGACTGTGAACAGAACAAAGAAGAAAACCAGCCACTGCTAGAGTGGGACCAGACCACTGCTAGTCCTGAGAAAACGAACTCACTCCAATATGAATTGGAGGTCCCGATATGAGAGCCAGTCAACACTCTTAGACTTAATAAATAGTTAGTGCCTATATGGACAAAGATACCTTAATCTTCTTGATGAATGCCTCCATCGGGATGAGCTTGTTCCTAAGTATTTTGTTAATCCTTTCTAGCCACACTTGAAGGATTGTGAATGGAGTCAGGTACTATAGAATCTTCCCCTTCGCTTAAAATGGAGAAGAAATATCAAAAGCGATTCTCCACTCTCATCTGCTTAGTCTAGACAGCCTTTTCTCATCTCTCCGAGCCTTGACCCTCATACATGAGGGCTCTATAATCATTAAGCATTCAGGAGAGAGAGTGAAGTGGCCAATACAAATCTTCAATGTTGCTCCCCAAACTGAGCAGCCAGCATGAATTTCTTGTAGTAGAGTTTCTTTTTTTACCCTCTGGAAAATATTCATGCATGCACTCCCAATATACACTACACAAGTCTCTATCCAACAGGCCAACAATTGAGATTGGTCCTTGGTTGTCAATGTGGAAAGGGATCTACCTAACCACTGAAGCAACAGTGGATTGGTTGCACTAGCATTAAAACCCACCATTAGCCTTCACTGAAACAACCTTCGAATATAATGGGAATTGGTCTAAAAGGTGTCATGTCAATTTCCTTTGTAAACTTTGATGTAAAAAACAAGGAAAACGGAACTACTGGTACCCTTCTCTTAAAATGAAGTAGAAAGCTCAAAAGCTAGTCTTTGCCCTCATCTGCTACGTCTGGACAGCCTTTTCTCATCTTTCCATGCCAGACCCTTCTACTGTTCTGCATGAGAGGTCTAACATAGTTGAGCAATGAGAAGAAAGAGAGCAAAGTGGTCCACTTGAATCTTCAATGTTGCTCCCCAAACTGAGCAGCTGCCAAGGATTTCTTGTAGTAGAGTTTCCTTTTGCCCCACTGGAAAATATTCATGCATGCACTCACAACACAGTACACAATTCTCGATCCAACAGGGAAGCAACTGCGATTTATAGCTGTGTGGAAAGGGATCTGCCTTACCACTGAAACAATAGTGGATTGGTTGTTCTAGCATTAACACCCACCATTAGCCTTTACTGAAACAACCTTCGAATATCATGGGAATGGGTCTAAATTCTAAAAGGTGTTGTGTCAATTTCCCCTATAACCTTTGATACGAGAAGCAAGAAAAAGAACCTAAAAAACGGGTAGCCCAGTGTACGAGGCTCCCACCATTGTGGGGTCCGGAGAGGGTGAGATGTATGCAGCCTTACCCCCGCAAGAGGAGAGGCTGTTTCAGTGTTTCAAACCCAAGATGCCCAGGTCACAAAAACAAAAAAACAAAAACTAATTCTGTAAAAATCATCCTTTTTTAATGATAAAAAATACATCACTATCACTCAAGATGGTTGCCACATTTGCAGCTCTCTAATAGCTAGCACTGCATAGCTGTCAATATCGTACGATTTGCGATTTGATTCCTACGATTCGTATCGTATCGGTGGAAAAACGATTTGTATCACACCTGGGAATCGTATTGAATTGAATATCGTGCGATTTACGATTCGATTCACGATTCCGTCATTTCACAAAGGCGAGAATTTGAAAAGTCTAACAGCTTTTTTTAGTTTTCTTGTGATTTTTTCCTACTTTTTTCCCATTTCCCTTCTAGTGTCTCTCCCCTTTTCATTTCTTCTCCAATTAGGACTTACGATAAATCTATTATCTGTTTTAGCAACCAAAATCTAAATCACATTTGGGCAAATCTGATTTTTTTTGTCAACTTTACTGTATATTTTTTTTGAAATATAATTGATGTTTGACCTAAATTAATTTTGCTATTTGGGAGCCAGTGTCAGGTTTTTTTTCCTCGGTATGTTCTTTTGCATCTCTACTTTTTCCTCATCAACTTGTGGGCCTGCATAGTGATGGAATCCAAAATTTTCCTTTCATCAACTAGTGGGGTCTACCTATTGGTGATTCTTTAATTTTAGTACTTTTGTGATTCATTACTAATGAATATTAAAATTTGCACCCTTTTTTTTGTACGGACTATTAATGGAAAGAGTATTTTAGAGTTATGGCACCGTAAAAAAAAAAAAGAGAATACAGAGGGCCAGGCCAACAACACAATTCTAATGCAAGTATAATTTTTTTCCTTTTAAACACATGGGCATTTTGATTCTACAGATTACATGTATATTTTTTGTGTTGAAATGATAGATATGTTACTTTTTTTATATCTTAATAATGCTCATCGGTTTTGGTAGTAGTATATCAAGGTGCTAATAATTGTCACTTATTGATGTGGACATGGATGAAAAATAGATAGATTATGGACATTTATAATTTTCTCTATTTATATATACATATTTTTACTATTTTTCCATCTATATTGAGAAAAATAGAAAATATCTTACGATTTGCGATTCGATTCACCCCCTCGGGTGATTCACGATACGATTCACGATTCGACAACTATGAGCACCAGCATTACTCCACTTGCTCTTTTGAGCTCACTGCTTTGCCTTCTTTCATAAGAAAGCAGATATTGTTACAAGAAAGAAAAAGGGAAGCAGTCACCATTCACGTATATTGCATTTGATTGCAGCCTTTTCTCATGCTATCCTTTCGAGACTGGGCCGCTGTTCATTCTACCGTATTGCAACAAAAGAATGCAATGCATTCATCCTATCCCCAACCAGACTTTAGTGGGGGAAAATCCACACATCTCATTCAAGTCTCTCTATTGGTTGGAAAGCAGAACTATCAAAGAAGGCACCCAACCCAATTGTTCTGGAGACAAAAGACTATTACTGAACAAGTCTCCAACTATCCTAGCGAACATCAAGACATTGAGATGATTACAAAACATCGCTTACTAAAGGAAGACAGGCATTCACAATGATTTAAGCATGTGATCCGCTATCTCCTCTTCTTTACAGAATCTGAATCTCATACTGGTCAATCCTCCTCTTTTCCCAAAGTGGACCACACAGCAAAAATTTCTTCATGGACAGATCTTGATCAAAAAGGAAGGAACCACATCCGCAGGACTGATCCAAACATATAATCTCCTCCTCACACACCCTCAACATTGAACACACACAACATCTAGAACACGAATTCATGACACAGATCTATGGTTTGAATCCATCATTGGGGCCCACTTTTGAAATCAAAGCCGCTCAAGAAATCATTAAGGAACAAGAAACAGATCTTGAGCGGTTTGGATTTCAGAGGTGATGAAATTATTGTAGATTAGGGCTTCTGAGTCCCGCCCACAGAGAATCCGTGTGTACCTGAATCAGACCCGTGAAAACGGCAAACATCACGTACAGATCGATGATCTGCAACGAAGAAAACCTTTGTTAGTCTGCTTCTATTTTTCCATACTTGTTCTTCTTCTTCTTCTTCTTCTTTGAGACAGAGAGAGAGAAAGATATATAGATATACCTTGAGATTGGTTGGTGTGGCAGAATATGCAGATCGAAGAGACTGGATGAGAGCGTGAGCATCCTTAGTTGTGGAAGACGAGGACGGCTTTGCCATTTTCTCTCCTTGTGTGCCTCTGCCTCCCTCTTTTCGCTGGTGTCAAAAAGAGGGGATGAAAGTGAAACCCTCAAAAACCCTTGGTGTGTTTTTAGTTAGGATCCAGGCTCACAAGATACTGGTGAGGCTGTGGCCCACCCATGACCCACCAATAAACGGCTCAATAATATAATTGTATAACAATAGATAATATAAAATAAAAGACAGACGATTCATAGCACACATTTCCTTGGGTCTTATAGTCCGCGTTACCTAATGGGCCACACTTGATCACCGATCTGAATGTGACACAGACAACTAACCCTTGAATATTACTAATCCCATTTTGTTTTCACACCGATCCGATTGGAACTGACCGTTGGATTGTTTTTGTTGACCAAAGATCGTTAAACCCCTGGGCCATATATACCAATAAGGGGTTAGAGTGATACAATGGGCTTGAAATCTTCCATAAATGTTGGGCATATCCAGTTCTTTCAAGTCCCAACTTCTCATTGATTGGTGGGGCTCAAGGTGCAGGCCCTACCAAGTTGAGATGGGCGCACAGGTGAAGGCCGTGCAGGCAATCACACCTATAAGATATGAGCAAAAATTTCACATGGAGACGTCCATAGGTGATCCCCGCCGGAAAATCAATCCTAGCCATTAATGTACCTATCGCCCTTTATTAGAAAGGAGGAAGCCCTTTACCCACGGAAAATTGACCATTGCATGGAAATACAGACCAACCTGGATGCTTGCATTTTGTTTAGACTTAACCACGATGCATGTATTTTGTTGAACTAGTAAATTTCACCAGGGGCATTCCTCTAAAACTTAAAGAGGTCTCTATCTCTTCAGTCAACAAAGCCTTTAAATTGACTAGCTCTTCCTTTTCGAGAGAAGATGTTACTTCCCTCTACTTTTAGCAAAACCTTCAAATTGAGGTCCTATATAAAATTTAGGGCCTTCATAATTGGTCAATGTTAGACATAATTCTAGTTGGCTACTACTAAAAATACCGATTAAGGTAAACATCTTTATAATTGGAGTGCCGTCGAAATAATGATAGTTGATTGCTACCTAACAATAGTGTTTAGAGTTTTTAATTTCCACATTGGATGCCAAATGTATATGGTAAAAAACAACTTAAGGTGGGAGCAATCCAATAAGATCTTTAAAACTCATTCAAAAGAAAATAGGTGAGATTATAGTGCATAAATGTTATACTTTAAGGTCCCCATTAAACGTATTAGCAGTGACTGCCTTTTTTTAAATTGAAACTTGCCCACAAGAGTTAAGATATAACCCTGGTTACGGGTGCTCATGGGCTGGGCCATTTTGTGCCCTATTTGAGCTCAGCTCACTTTTCGGCCGGGCTTTATTATGAAATTAAAGCCCTTCTAATAATTGGAATCTGTTTGGATTAAGTGATAAAAGCCCAAAGTCTGGCCCGGCCCCGCTAATGTAAGGAATGCATGTAATTTAATATAATTAGTCAAAAAATTGTTTGAATGCCTATAACGTTCTCTTGAATCCAAACCCCATAGGATCCCCTTTGCGTGCTTGTTCTTATCTGTTTGTTCAATGTATTGCAATGGAAGTGTAGATTTTGCTGAACTGTCCTGGGCATCCTTGCTTCTCCCACGGTGCCACTGTCCCACATGCTTATCCTGAGTAGTATGTATGAGACTCTACATATGGGCATCATAACAATCTGGAGAGTTTAAAATGAATGTCATCCCCTCCATTGACATTCTTAAATTATATTTCAATAGAAATTGATCCCACCATAAGATGAAGCACATAATTGGTGATGTAATTAATGCAGATGACTAATAATGATTGGCACAATAATATTTTCAATGATATGCTTAATCTTAGAGTCAGATTAACTTCTATTTATTAAATAAAAATTTGAGGATAATTTGAGTCAAGTAAATGTCATTCATTTCGAATGGTTCGAATCATCAATGGATTCCGTAATCCCACTCAAGAAAGAGTGTGGGAGAAAAAGTAGCTGAGATGAGACCTAATGAACACATGAAAGAATTTTTTATTTTTTGTGGAGACATGGGGGATAGGTCCCATTAAAGATCCCATCCGTAGGGAGATAGCATTTGCTCTTGCAAAGAGAAGCTCCATCCCTATAGAAATATACTTGCTCACATGGGAAGAGAAACTCCATCCTAAAGAAATAGCACCTACTCCCACGGGAACCTAGCGATGGAAAGAATCAATATCTAAATTAACTATTTATAAAAGAAAATCAAATATTTCGAATTTTGTTAATCATCTTATAATAAACATGTAAAACTTGTTGAGGAAAGAAATGGTTTATAATCATCATCTTCGATTGAATGGCAAAAAACACTTGAAATGAGGCTGACTTTTTTAGTTAACTAAACTAAACCACATCAGCACTTGTCATGCATATGTAAAGACTCCTATGTGCTCTATTTTACCAACAGAAAACAAATAGAGTCTCTGTCTCTCTGTTGTGTGTGTGTTTTCACCTCTTCTCTCCTAAGCCACTGCTGCTATCTTTTCTCTTTCTACCTCCTTCTCTATTACTCATCTGTTGCAGCAGAGATCGGATAGAAGCAGCTTAACTAGAGCACAACAAAATTGATAAAGGGTATATTCCTACTGTTTAAATCGGCCACAACTCTTCACCTTTTTATCTGTTTTTGAATCTTTTGCTTTTCTCTTTGCTATATGATACATATGCTATTCCATTGTCTGTTGTATATATATATATTCTTATGTAACCACAGAAAGAAGTGAGATCTTTATAATAAATAATATTTGAAACAATATTGGATTAAAAAAATGAGTTATCCATAATCTTCTTAACTTTTGAAAAATGCTCTTATGGAAATCTCAGAAATTTGTTTTGCATTGTTTCACCCTTTTTTTTTTTAACTCCGCCAGTTTTGCTGCCGGTCCCAAGCCCGGGTAAAGGAGGAGGGTTGCGTTAGGTAGGTGACAATCAGCGTAAAACTTTGTCACAACTCAAACATGAATTCTGAACAAATGATATTTCACGATAAGGCTAGGGCGTTCTCCGCTTTAAGCGACGCATTGCAGCATCGCTCGGCTGCAGTGAAAAGTGTGCAAGGGCTACCGCATGACTTTGGACTAATGCGTTTAAAGAAGTTAGTCCATGAGAAGAAGAGGAGGAATATGAAAATTAGACTTTCTACTTAGAATATAGGAACCTTGACAGGCAAGAGCATGGAGTTGGTTGAGGTAATAAAAAGAAGAAGAATTAGTGTGGCTTGTATACAGGAGACAAGGTGGAAAGGAAATAAAGCTAAGGAGCTCATGGATGAGTATAAACTTTTCTATGCAGGAAAGAGTAATACAAGAAATGGAGTGGGTATAATTATAAATAAGGATTTAAAAGAGAAAATTGTGGGGGTAAAGAGGTTTGGTGACAGAATTATAGCAATTAAACTAGTACTAGAGGAAGACATAATTCATATTATTAGTGCATATGCTCCCTAAGTAGGACTAGAAAAAAGTGTAAAAAGACAATTTTGGGAGGAGATGGATGATTTAATGCGAGAAATCCCAAATAGTGATAAAATTTTCCTTGGAGGGGATTTAAACGGGCATATAGGAAGAGATAATAGAGGATATGAGAGAGTGCATGGAGGGCATGGATTTGGAGAAAAGAATGAATTTGGAAACACTATATTAGACTTTGCAGTGGCATTTGATCTTATAGTAGCAAATACTTACTTTAAAAAGAGAGATGGGCATTTAATTACATATAAAAGTGGGAGTAATAGGAGTCAGATAGACTTTTTTCTAGTTAGAAAACAGGACGGATTGGCTTGTAAAGATTGTAAGATTATCCCAGGAGAGAGTTTGACTACGCAACATAGGCTTGGAGTTTTAGATATTTGCATTAGAAGTAAAAAGAGAGCAGTAGTAAACAAAATAGACCCTAAAACAAGGTGGAGAGATTTGAAGGGGGAAATAGCAAATCTATTTAAGGACAAAATGATTGAGAAAGAAAAATGGAATATTGAAGGAGAAACTACAGTAATGTGGAATCAAATGGCTAATTGCATTAGGAATGTTGCAAAGAAGGTACTTGGAGAATCAAAAGGGAAGAGACATATTAATAAAGAAACATGGTGGTGGAGTATGGAGGTTCAAGAAGTTATTCGACAAAAAAAACATTGCTACAAAGTTTGGCAGGGGACTAAGAGTATAGAAAATTTTGAGTTGTATAAGAAGGCAAAGAAAGAAGCTAAGAAAGTAGTAAGTAGCGTAAAGTTCAAAGCATACGATGACCTCTATAATAGGTTGGGAACAAGAGAAGGAGAAAATGATATTTTTAAGCTTGCAAAAATAAGAGAAAAGAAAAGTAGGGACTTAGATCATGTCAAATGTATAAAGGACAATGAGGAAAATATTTTGGTGAAGGACAACGATATTATAGAAAGGTGGAAAGAATATTTTAGTAAACTTTTAAATGAAGAATATTTGGGTAATACAAGAGTGGAGGAGAATACTTCATTACAAGAGTATACTTTTCTTCGTAGAATTAGAGGGGTGGAAGTGAAGGAAGCATTGAAGCGAATGAAGACAGAAAAGGCAACAGGCCCAGATGGTATTCCGATAGAGGTATGGAAATGCTTAGGAGAGGTTGGAGTAAGTTGGTTATGTAGACTATTCAATAAGATACTTGTGACAAGGAAAATACCGGATGAATGGAGAAGAAGCATTGTAGTACCTATATATAAGAATAAAGGAGATATACAAAATTGTACTAACTATCGAGGGATTAAACTTATGAGTCACACTATGAAGTTATGGGAGAGAATAATAGAGCAAAGACTAAGAAAAAAGACTAAGATTTTGGAAAATCAATTTGGTTTTATGCCAGGGAGATCAACTATAGAAGCTATCTTTTCACTTAGGCAATTAATGGAAAAATACCGAGCAAAGAGGAAAAATCTACATATGGTCTTTATCGATTTGGAAAAAGCCTATGATAGGGTACCGAGGAATTTAATTTGGTGGGTCTTAAAAAAAAGGAATGTCCCAAAAGGTTACATTGAAATTTTAAAGGATATGTACGAAGGTGCAATAACAAATGTGAAAACCACATGTGGAAAAACAGGCAGATTTCCCGTGACTATAGGCTTACATCAGGGATCATCCTTAAGCCCTTATCTCTTTGCATTAATTATGGATGAGTTAACTGTGCATATTCAAGAAGAAGTACCATGGTGTATGTTGTTCGCAGATGATATAGTATTGGTGGATGAATCAAGAGAGGGTGTAAATGCAAAACTTGAGAGATGACGGAGGGCATTAGAATCTAGAGGCTTTAAAATAAGTCGTACAAAGACAGAATATATGGATTGCAATTTCAGTGGACATATACAAAGTGTTGAAACCACTGTCAAAATTGAAACCCATGAGATACCACGTAAAGATTCTTTTCGGTACCTAGACTCGATGATTAGTAAGGATGGGGAGATTGACGAAGATGTGGAGCATAGGATAAGAGCTGGATGGCTGAAGTGGAGACTAGCTTTGGGAGTACTTTGTGATAGACAAATGCCAACAAAATTGAAGGGAAAATTTTACAGGAAAGTGGTTAGACCAGCTATGACATATGGAGCAGAATGTTGGCCAATTAAGAAGACACATATTCATAAGATGAATGTATCGGAAATGAGAATGCTTAGGTGGATGTGTGGTAAAACTAGGAAAGATAAAATTAGAAATGAGTACTTTCGAGAACATTTAGGGGTAGCACAAATAGGAGATAAGATTAGAGAAACTCGTTTAAGATGGTTTGGGCATGTTAAGCGTAGGCCAGTAATGGCGCCGGTGAAAAAAAGTTTGGATATACAGGTGGAGGGTCCATCAAGAGGTAGGGGTAGGCCGAAGAAAATATAGATGGAAGTCATTAATTCAGATTTGAAGAAGTTGCACTTATCGAAAGATTTAGCTCAAAATAGAACGGAGTGGAGAAATAGAATTCATGTAGCCAACCCCAACATGGTTGGGATAAGGCTTTGATGATGATGATGATGATGATGATTGTTTCACCCTTTTTTTGTCAGTTGATTGTTATCTGATTTTTGTATAACTATCATGGGAGATTTTTTTTGGCAATTAGATGCTCAGACACCCACATGCTCACTATTTGAATTGCTGGTCCAAGATGGGAACCTTTATGCGATAGGGTGTGAGATAGATTCTATGAACTCATTGTGAATGCTGTAAATCTAGATAATCAACCAAGTATTCCTATCTCCCTTATGACACCCATTTGGGACTAGCAGTTCTAACACTCACGCTACCCAAGGTTTTATCGAAAACGCTGAGGGATACATCCCTAGTTTTATCTATGGATGGAGGGATGCCTCACCACTTGAGTTGCAAGTGGATTGGCATCAAGTGATGGGATAATCAATAATGCTGGATGAGACTTCTTTTTTTAACTACCGCTAAGCTAACAAATGTTGAGATATTCTCAAATGTCGACTTTTCTTGTGATATTTTTTAGAAAATATGAAAAAGATAACTTTTAAAAATAAAAATAGTAAACATATAACAATTTTAGGTTTTCACAAAATTCCCATTTTCTTTCTGATATTATCATAACCTACTCTTGATAAGTTTGTATTTTTGATTACATTTAAAAGAAAACATGATATTAAAAGAAAATACTGTCGTAGGTAAATATCATAAAAAAAAATTATCACCAATATTCATGGCAGTGCTATACTAGGAAACTCACTGTATTTCACACCAATCCCCATAAAAAATGCAATTCAATTTACTTTCCATATAATATTGATTAATATGAGATTTTGACAAAAAATAAAAATGGAAATGGTTTGAGTATGTTGTAACCGTAGAGAAATAATCCCATACTGCCATCAACAAATTGGGAAGCATGCTAAGTGATTTGTCCTGTTTAGGGCCAACCTTTTCATGATCATACCGTATCATATCAAATGATCCAATTTTATAGGAACTGCTCCAAATTTTACACCATATACAATTGTATTGATAATGTTAAAAAGAACAAAAATACTTTTCATTCATGATTGAATCAATAAATCATATATCACTTTGATTAAAGTGAAATTTGGGTGCATTCTTTTGGCGAGGTGTCTGTGTGATATGAGTGATCTTTTTTTATACCAGGTATGAAGGGATTCGGCCACTCAAAATTGCATTTCATCACAAGATCAATTAGGTCTCAACTATAGTTGGGACAATCCTAATAGCAATATGGACTCATTTTCTTTTTATTATAAACCCCTTTCAATATCATTTTCGTAACATATGTCCAGCAATGAAATTGGATTGATTGTTCACCAATTTTTTACTGTGAAAAGTTGTGAGCTGCAGATGAAGGGGCTGGGACGATCAAATGGGGTTGATTTTTTGCATAGCCCCAACCAGATCTTTCAATCCCCTAGCCCTATCCCCATGACATCCGCCAGGTGGACCCCACAGTGAGGAGTGCATGGAAACCAATACCAACAATTAGTCATATGCATTATCAATTTTCATTGTAAAATCATATTTGGTGAATGCAGTTTAAACTATGAAGTTCTTCTCACTAAAAAAGATCTTTGACTTTCTATGGAAAAGAGAGTGTTTTTCTTCTAGAATGGGAAAGATCAACTTTTCTTTGTTTTCCTTTCCAAACTTATTAACACTTCTTTGTAATGTATGCTGTTGTTTATGAGTTTCATCTATGCTTTGGTTCATGCTTATTAGAATGGGAGAAAATTGGTTATTTTATGCTTTTATTACATGATTGGAAAAAAATAAGTACGTGTTTTATATGTAATTCTTGATTTGAAAGTTCAATAGAGTTTTTTGCCTATTTGCAGAAAATGAATATAATTCGTGGTTCAATTTCTGATTATCAAGTTCTTTGTAATCAATGCTCTTTCTTCATATGAGTCTCTATTGCAGTTGAATTTGTATTTAATTGTGTGGAAAAAAAAAAGAAAACTGAAGACATTCAAATGCTCTAATTTAAAAAAGTGCCTTTTTTTTATTCAAATTGTTGGGTTTGGCTCAAAAGGTCCTTATTGGGCCTAAGTGGAGGGCCCAGTTAATTAGGGTTAGCATCATATATATATATTCTCTTCTTGATGTCTTTTGTTCTAGGGCAACCAAGAGGGCAAGGAGAGAGCAACCAAGAGGGCAATCCTAGGTGAAGAGAAGAACACAACCAGGGAAGGGAACACTGAGAGCATTGTAAGGGGGTGAGAGAGAGATTTCTAAATAGTGAAATCTTGTGCCCGTGGATGTAGGCAATCTTGCCGAACCACGTAAATCCTCGTGTCTTCCTTGTGTGTGATTGCTTGGTTGTTTTTTCCTCTTTGTGGTGTGTGCTTGGCTAGATTCAGATCTAACAAGTGATATCAGAGAGTTTGTTGAGATCGTAGAGATTTGGTGGCAGAGGATTCGCACAGATCTCGCTGGTGAGATCGAATCAGTGATCTGTGAAACCGGAGAAGCAGAAAACGCCTGCAAGTGACCCTTTTGGCGTGGATAGCGCAGAGGTTCGCCACGGCGCTGCTCTAGAACCTCAGATCCGGCTTGAAATCCTGTACGATCTCGCGCAGCAGGAGCTGGAACGGCAGCTCCCTTATCAGCAACTCCTTGCCATTCTCGTACCTCTGTGTGTCTCCCTCAGTGCCACCGTTCCCGGCCTGAATCGGTGCGGCTTCTTCACCCCTTGGTCGCCGGGGCCGACTTCCGGGCAGCCTTCGTCGCTGTTCGGGTAGCCGGACCAGCCGTTTCCCGCCGCCTCTGGTCGCCGCAGCCGAGGACGAAGGGGCAGGGGCTTTCCGGGTTCCCTATTGCAGAACAGGGACGAGAGAGAAGGGGAATTCCAATTCGGGTTAGGGTCGGGTCAGGTTCCGACCCGACCTGTTTCTGTAGCCCAGCAGCAGCACCAGTACAAGAATAGTTCCGGGTCGGTCCAGGGACCAGGTCGGGTCGAACCGACCCATTATCAGAAGCCCAGTCCAGCAGATCGGGTCACAGGTCAGGTCAGGCGGACCTGACCCACAGCAGAACCTAGCCCAGTCACCGCCGGATCCAGGTCAGGCTCGGGTCAGGTCAACCTGACCCGGTTCCTCAGCCCAGTCCAATAGAACAGGCAGTCTTCAGTTCGGGTCGACCAGACCCGAACCCGTCTCCAGGAGCCCAGTCCGCCAGCACACAGTAGGTTATAGTTCGGGTCAGGCAGACCCGGACTGTAGAGGCCCTGTCCAGCAGTAGTGCTGACGTCATCCAACGTCAGCAGTTGACCAGTTTGACCAGATTCAACGGTCAAAATTCAAACTCATTTTTCGGAGCCATCCGGACTCAGAATTGAGCTCCGTTTTTTCCAGTGGACTCCTGGCGACGAGATCTACGACGTGAACGGAGTAGATTGACAGTTTGACAAGCAGATATTTGAGTGAGTTGTTTTTTGAGTTATCTTCATATTTATCATGGCCACAGCGGGGACTTCTACTGCAGGAGGCATCAAATTTGAAATTGAAAAATTTGATGGAAGAATAAACTTTGGTTTACGGCAGCGGAAGATGAAAAATATCTTAATTCAACAAGGTATTAAAAGTGGCAATATTAGGCAAAGAAAAGAAGCCTGCTAAGATAAACGATGAAGATTGGGCAGACATAGATGAAAAAGCAGTCAGCTCTATTCAATTTTACCTTTCTGACGAAGTCATGCACAATGTCATGGAAGTGGAGACTGCAAAGGGTCTATGGGACATGTTGGAGAGTCTTTACATGGGTAAGAATCTCACAAATAAGCTGCATCTCAAGAAACAGTTGTATGGGTTGAAAATGGAAGAAGGTTGTGATGTGCTGGAGCACATGAATACTTTCAACAGAATGATTAATGACTTGTTGAGACTCGATGTAAAATTCGATGATGAAGACAAGTCCTTGCTGTTGTTGAATTCTCTTCCTGACTCATATGATCATTTTGTGACTACCTTGCTATATGGAAAGGATACACTCAAATTCGAGGATGTTAGGCAAGACATCATCTCCAATGAGGCAAGGAAGAAGGCCTCTAAAACCAAGTCACATGCAGAGGGACTTCTAGTAAAAGAAAGCTCCAGTTAACGTGGCAGGTCCAGCGATAGGAGCAAAGCAAAGAGGAACAACTCCAGATCAAAATCACGAAGCAAGAAAAATTCAGAGTGCTTCTTTTGCAAAAAAAAAAGGACATTAGAAGAAAGATTGCAGGGAATACAAGGCATCCAAAGATGGGAAAAATAAAGCTGCAAACAGTGACTCCGCCAGCGTTGCTTCAGAAACTGAAGTGGAACTCCTATCGGTCTCGCAAGGTAACCATTTATCTGATGCTTGGATTTTAGATTCTGGTTGTTCTTATCACATGTGCCCTAATCGTGATTGGTTTGAGACCTATGATGAGTGTAATGGTGGTAGCGTTCTAATGGGCAATGATGCACCCTGTAAGACCATTGGAATTGGCACCATTAACATTAAAATGGCAGATAGAGTTGTGAGAACCCTAGGTAATGTGAGGCATGTGCCAGCACTAAAGAAAAACCTAATCTCATTAGGCATGCTTGAATCAAAAGGGTGCACGTTCACAGCAAAAGATGGTTTGCTGAAAGTTACAAAAGGTGTTCTGGTATTAATGAAAGGTACCAGAGTTGGAAACAATTTGTACAGACTTCTGGGAAACACAGTTGTAGGTGGAGTGGCAGTCTCCACAGATGATAAAACCAGTGATGATGAGTCTCAGCTATGGCATATGCGTCTAGGGCATATGAGTGAAAGAGGCATGTTAGAACTACACAAAAGACAGTTGTTGAAAGGTGTGAAAACATGCAAGCTGGACTTTTGTAAATACTGTGTTTTCGGCAAGCAGAAAAGGGTATCATTCCAAACTGCAGGCAACAGTTGTAGAAGCAGTGGTATTCTGGATTATATTCACTCCGATGTGTGGGGACCAACCCCGGTTATGTCAAAAGGTGGAGCATACTACTTTGTGACATTCATTGATGATTTTTCAAGAAATGTTTGGGTCTACTTTATGAAAGAAACATCTGAAGTCTTCACCAAGTTCAAAGAGTGGAAGGCAGAAGTAGAAAATCAAACAGGCAGAAAAATCAAGTATCTGAGATCAGATAATGGAGGTGAATACAGAAATGGCAAGTTTCTACAGTTTTGCAAGGATGAAGGCATCATAAGGCACTTCACTGTTCCAAAGAATCCTCAGCAAAACGGAGTTTCAGAAAGGATAAACAGAACACTTCTAGAAAGAGCAAGGAGTATGAGACTTCATGCAGGGCTGCCTGAAAGTTTTTAGGCAGAAGCAGTTAACCACACATGTTATGTAGTTAATCGGTCACCATCAAAACCCCTTGATTGTAAAGTTGCAGAAGAAGTGTGGACAGGTAAAAAGGTGGACTATTCTTCATTGAAGGTATTCGGTTGTCCCGCTTATGTACACATTCCTAGTAATGAGAGATCCAAGTTAGACTCCAAGTCACTCAAATGCATATTCCTCGGCTTTGAGAAAGGTGTAAAGGGGTATAAACTATGGGATCTAGAAAACAGGAAAAAGATCTGCAGCAGAGATGTTGTGTTTGATGAAGCTTCTATGCTGAATAGAGAACATAACAGTGAAGTCAAAGGGCACAGTGTTGAAAAAGTGGTCACCGAAGTAATTCCTCTTGCAGATAATACAACCAAGGAACAAGGTCAAAGTTCATCAGAGGTTGGTACATCTGGAGGTGAGGAACAATGTGAGGATTAGCAGGAACCCTCAAGTCTAGCACAAAGAAGGGCAAAGAGAACCATCAAGTCACCTCAACGGTATGGATGGGATGAGGATGAAGTACACTTTGCTCTTATTACCAGCAGTGGTGATCCGACCTCATTTCAAGAAGCTATGGAAAGCAGTGAAAGACAAGGTTGGATGGGTGCTATGATGGATGACATTGAATCTCTCCAAAAGAACTCAGTGTGGGAGTTAGTTCCTAAACCCAAAAACAGAACAACAGTTGGCTGCAAATGGGTGTTTAGGAGAAAAGAAACTTCGCAAGAAAATGCAGAACCATGGTTCAAGGCACGTTTAATAGCAAAGGGTTACTCACAAAAGGAAGGGGTTGATTATGATGAGATCTTTTCCCCAGTTGTGAAACACACTTCTATCAGGGTGTTGTTGGCATTGGTAGCACAGTTCGACATGGAACTCGAACAATTGGATGTAAAGACAGCATTCCTTCATGGTGACTTAGAGGAAACAATTTACATGGAGCAACCTGAAGGATTCAAGGAAGTCGGAAAAGAACACCATGTGTGTAAGTTGAAGAGATCATTGTACGGGCTGAAACAATCTCCAAGACAATGGTACAAGCGTTTCGACTCCTACATGTTGCAGATCGGCTACCATCGATGTGAGTATGACTGTTGTGTTTATTACAGAATTTTAGATGATAATTCTGTTATTATTTTGCTGCTTTATGTGGATGATATGCTCATTGCATGTAACAACATGTCAAAAGTTGATGAACTCAAATCTTATTTGAGAAAAGAATTTGACATGAAAGACCTTGGGGCAGCCACAAAAATGTTGGGCATGGAAATTAGGAGAGACAGGAAGGCTGGAAAGCTGTGGTTATCACAGAAAAAGTACATATCAAAGGTACTTGAAAAATTCAATGTGCTAAATGCTAAGCCTGTGTCTACTCCACTTGCAAGTCACTTCAGTTTAAGTGCCAAACAATGTCCAAGTGATGATGAGGAAATTGAAGAAATGTCCAGGATATCGTATGCAAATGCGGTAGGATGTTTGATGTATGCCATGGTTTGTACTAGACCAGATATTGCTCAAGCAGTGGGTGTAGTGAGTAAGTACATGGCGAATCCAGGAAAAGAGCATTGAAATGCCGTAAAGTGGATTCTGAGGTACTTGAAGGGCACCAAAGACTTGGGTATTCTGTTTGAAAGAAAACAGGGGTTAGACGTGGTAGTTGGATATGTAGATTCTGATTTTGCAGGAGACCTAGACAAAAGAAGATCCACTACCGGATACGTCTACACACTCGCTAGTGGACCGATAAGTTGGAGATCGGTGCTTCAGTCTACAACTGCATTGTCCACTACAGAGGCAGAGTACATGGCAGCTTCAGAGGCTTCTAAGGAAGCAATATGGATGAGAGGTTTGGTAAATGACATGGGTATCAAACAGAAATCAATCTTGCTACACTGTGACAGTCAGAGTGCAATATGCCTATCAAAGAATCAGGTATATCATGCAAGGACAAAACACATAGCTGTTACCTATCACAGAATTCGAGATTGGATTGCTACAGGTGAGATCTCCATTCAGAAGATTCACACAGATGATAATCCAGCTGACATGCTTACCAAGCCAGTGACTACAGAGAAGTTCAAGCATTGCTTGGACTTGCTCAATCTCTCCTCTTGTTAAAGAATGAAGGTGCACCTCATCTCCCTTCGGTACAGTCATGGTGGGATTGTGTTCCCACAAAGTATGTGTTCCAAACAGTTCAACAATTCTTCAAAGGGTTGGACATTTTTCGCCAAGGTGGAGATTGTTGAGTTTGGCTCAAAAGGTCCTTATTGGGCCTAAGTGGAGGGCCCAGTTAATTAGGGTTAGCATCATATATATATTCTCTTCTTGATGTCTTTTGTTCTAGGGCAACCAAGAGGGCAAGGAGAGAGCAACTAAGAGGGCAATCCTAGGGGAAGAGAAGAACACAGCCAGGGAAGGGAACACTGAGAGCATTGTAAGGGGGTGAGAGAGAGATTTCTAAATAGTGAAATCTTGTGCCCGTGGATGTAGGCAATCTTGCCGAACCACGTAAATCCTCGTGTCTTCCTTGTATGTGATTGCTTGGTTGTTTTTTCCTCTTTGTGGTGTGTGCTTGGCTAGATTCAGATCTAACACAAATTTCAAACACATGAAGAGTTTTCGTATTCAAGGGCTTGTTTGTTTGCAATAGAATAGATAGAAATTGAATATATAGAGTGGTTAAAAATGAAGATCAAAGTGAATTTAGCATCTACTGAATTAACTCCACTTGGGTGAAATTGCAGGCAGATATAACAACTTCTATGATAATGTTCGAAGGAACCGAAAACACAGATTTCCTTCCCATTCATGCAGCTGAGGATGATTGCTTTTCGGAGAATGAGGCTGATGACTTACAAGCCCAAACTTTTATGGAAGAAGAGATTGAAGTGGTTGAATTGGAGAGGAGGATGTGGGAAGATCGAATTAGACTGCATCACCTTAGAGAAAAGCTAGTCGAGGATGCCAGCCACGATGTTGTCGAGCACATGCAGTCACAGGAGCAGTTCACAGAGGAAGAAGATGTCACGTGCTCAAGATATGATCTTGAAATGCATTTTCAAGATGATGGACAAGTGCAGAAACCAGGGGTTTGTTTATAGCATCATGCCAGAGAAGTGGAACCCAGTCAGCGGGGCATCAGATAACTTGAGCTCATGGTGGAAGGAAAAGGTCAGGTTCGACTGAACTTGCGCGGCTGCAATCGCAAAGTACCATGTTGATGCTGCTGAGACCAACTCAAAGCTGGCTTCTCCTCCCCCACTGTATGACTTGCAAGATCCTACCTTAAGCTCGCTTTTGTCAGCCCTCATGCAGCACTGTGACCTTCCACAGAGGAGGTATCCTTTAGAGAAGGGGATTTCTCCGCCGTGGTGGCCGACAGAGGGGGAGGAATGGTGGTGGAGATTAGGCATTAGAAGTCCTCCCCACTATAAAAAACCACATGATCTAAAGAAGGTGGTCATCAAACATATGCTGCCAGACACAGCAAAGATTCGCAATTTGGTGCGGCAGTCTAAGTACTTCCAAGACAAGATGTCAGCTGAGGAGTGTGCTATCTGGTCCTCTGTTATCAACCAGGAGGAGTCACTCATTGCTGGTTCTACCATTCCACCTTCTGCTTGAGGGTATCTTTCGCCCTCAGCGCTTGCAGCGCTTATGATGTTGAATTTGACAGGGATGTTGCAAGTGTTGAAGCGCAGGTACACACATTGCTGGTCCTCTTTTATCAACAAGGAGGAGTCACTCATTGCTGGTTCTACCATTCCGCCGTCTGCTTGAGGGGATCTTTCACCCTCAGCGCTTGCAGTGCTTATGACGTTGAATTTGACAGGGATGATGCGAGTGTTGAAGTGCAGGTACACACACCTCAAGAATTACTTGACACTGGTGAGGGAGAGAGAAGAGAAAGGACTCCCGTCGTGCCTACTATCAATGATGAATCCAACACTAGTTTATCGCAAAAGAGGAAGCCATCATTGGAGCCAAACTTGTTGCAAGGTGAGAACGTTCAATATCCTTTCCATGGCTGCGAATTTCGTTTTCAAAATTCAAATGCAAAAGACTACCATCAGACCACCAGTTTAGAACTTAATCAAGTTAAGTCGCGAGCTTTCTTCATGCCCTTTACTCAACAAAAGCACACACCCAATCTGCACTTCCTCTTATTCCTAACTTGGGGCTTCAAGCAAATGGTGAAAATCCGACGAATGATATTGGGATGTTCTATAGTAAGAATATTTTTCAACCAAGCGGGAGCTCCAATCAGGGAAACATAAATCCGACCGATGATCGAAACCCTTTGAATTTTCCAATAACTCAAGTAGATGCTAACTACTACTCTGGGGTTGAGGGTTGCTCATGTGACAAGTTCTGCGAACAATCATCCATATCTGAGAAAGGAACACCAATATCTGAGAAAGGAACACCAATTTGATCACTATATTGAACAACCATTTGAAAGTTACACATTGACATCAACAGTAGCATTCCATTAGAAAGGAACACCAATTTGGTCACTATATTGAACAACCATTTGAAAGTTACACATTGAAATCAACAGTAGCATTCCATTAGAAAGGAACACCAATTTGGTCACTATATTGAACAACCATTTGAAAGTTACACATTGACATCAACAGTAGCATTCCATTAGAATCAAATTTTGAAAATCCTCCCTCACTGGTTTTTCTGAATCATTGTCAAGAGCAGGGGATAGAGGAGCAGATATGCCTAGGAAGAAGAAACCATACTGGCATCGCTGAAGGAGAGTTGGGAAGGCGATCAATTGATATAATTCTATACTTCATGGTAGTCTCCCATTGATCATATTGGGAAGGGTCCAAATCAATCTTCAAGGATTTGCATTTTACAGGATTCTTTGAATCAAGTCTCAAGTGGTTAATTGAACTAATATACTACATGATTTTAGAGTACTATTTCTAAATTTTGAATCGTGATTCCTAGGATTTGCATTCATTGACATGCAGTTAAACTATGAGTGCATAAGACTTTTTTGTTGTGTTCTTTTGTTCAAGTTATGTATGGTTATTTCCTCTAGTTGTATTGATTTGGAAATGAACATGTCATACAAGTTAGTTTGTTGCTAGGAAATTTGTTAAACGTTCTTTTAGAATGGTAGGGATTGAAAATCTTGCGCCTTGCGCCATCATTGTGGGAGACTCTTATATGAAAAAAATTTAGCATTGAATTCATAAATTTTGCATCATACAGAATTCAAACCTATGATCTCTTCCAACAGGGCTGAATGAGTTGTGTGTATAATGTTCTATAAGTAGATGAAAATTAATCATAAACAAAGTAAAATAGGTTAGCACAGTCAAAACTCTATCTTGTTCCTCCAACCTAACTAGGGTCAAAATTTATAAACCCATACCCACCCCATACAACTGGGAAGCCAGTGGATGAGGGTGGGTCAGTCACTTGACCTGACCTATTTGCATCTCTTCAATCAATAGATGATATCGTGGATTGGCGTCAAGCTAGAAGTAGCTCCATCGTATAATTGTAAGCCATCCTATTAATGACATTGATAGTGAGCAATTCATTGGTTTATTTGGACCATCCATGCAAACCCCTTCAATTAGTTTAGTAAACTCTGGGAGAGGTTGACAGCCAATGTACACTTCACTAAGACATCTCACGCCTAATAATTCAAGTAACCTTCTTTCTTAATTGTACCATTCACTAGTCACAGTTCCCACTAGGTATGAGAGGAAGATCGGTTTGAGTTGAGTCTATATGGCAGGTTTAGGCCCAACCTGACTTAGACTCGCTGACTAAACGGTTCAAAAACCCCACAACCCACACCCCATGGGGGCCAACACGATGTTCACTCGTAGAAATGAACACATGGAACTCAGTTGCCCAATTGCCGTGCAATCACGTTTTATGTCATTTTTGTCAACCTAGTACTTGAGGAAAAGATCTGTGTAAAGGTTATGTTCAACAATTGTAAACCCACGAGGAATTAGATCATTGAGGATTTTCAAGTCTATTCTCCCCCATAAAATTTGGAAATCCTCACTTACAGATTTATATATCCAAATCTATTGGTATGAATTCCTCCACTAAAGTTATCCTCACTGAGGAATCTCTGTTCCATATCCTCACTGAGGAATCTCTGTTTCATAGGCAGTGTGAAAATTTCAGATTTGGGGATTATGCACCCGTCACCAAACATGCCACAAAGATCTTGTTTGTTTGTGGAGTAAAGTAAACCTAAAATTAGGATAAAATATGATTGGGTTATGATAATTTTTTGTTTTTAATTGTTTGATAAGGAATTTTTTGACTTTTTTTATATAAAAAGTAGATATTTTTTGTAATTTAGTAGTTGCTTTTTTGACTTCTTTTAAAAAAAAGGAAAAAATTTAAAATTCAAATATTTAACTTTACTCTAATTTACTGTACCGCATATCCAAACAAACCTAAATTATAACAATGAACATACTGACTCTGACTCATTGGAAATAGAGTTTGTCCATATGAACAGATTGAATATTGTTGGGAAAAGTTCCATGTCCTAGATCTCCCAAATATTGAGTTTGATATGGCTTTATATATTTGTTTATGCCTTCCACTTATCAGTTTAAGATTTTTTTTTGTTAGTATACGGTATCTTACATTGCATTAAAGCGGGTGTCGTTTTTATGTAGCCCATCTGGCACGGCCGTCTATGAAATTTGTCGGGCTTGTACATGAGGAAAAGTATTAGGAAAAGTCCTATGTCCCACATCACCCAAGTAATGGATTTGATATGATTTTATATATCTATTTGTGCTTTTGATATTATCATGACCTAGTCATGATAAGTTTGAATTTTGATGACATTGAAAAAAATAATGATATTAAAAGAAAAGACTATTCTAGGTAAATATCATAAAAAAATATCACCAATATCTAAGACAGTGCTATAATAGAAAACTCACTGTACTTCACACCAGTCTCATAAAAAATGCAATCCAATTTACTTTTTGTATTATGCTTTCCCTGTCCACATGAAATTTTGAAAAAAAAAAAACAAGAAATGGTTTGGGTATGTTTTTACCCTAGTGAAATATTCTCATACTGCCAGCAACAAATTGATGGAAGCATGCTATTTGATTTATCTTGTATAGGGTCAACCGTTGCATGATCAAACAGTATCATATAAAATGTTATATCTTTATGTGCACTGCCCCAAAATTTACTCCATACACACTTGTATTATGTTAAAAAATACATAAACAATTTCCATTCATGATTCAATCGGCATATCATATTTCACATTGATTGAAGTGAAATTTGGGCTGTTTCTTTTAGTGAGGTCTGTGTGAAGTCACAGTGGTTTTTTTTTTTTTTCTTTAGTGAAAAGTTGTGGACTGCAAATGAAAGGGTTGGGATAGTCAAATGGGGTTGGTTTTTTGCACATAAGAAGGCACCAACCAGCAAGTGGGCCCCACGGTAAGCTGTGCAAGGCACAAATTAATACACACACAATTAGTCATATGCAGTATCATTTTTCATTGTAAAAACAAATTAGCCGAATGTTGTTTAAACTATGAATTTCTTCTTACTTAAAATACCTTTAACTTTCTATGAAAAGAAGTGTTTTTCTTCTACAATGGAAAAGATCAAGTTCTATTTATTTGCTTTTCCGAACTTATTGACACTTCTTTGTAATGATCCTGCTGTTGTTTATGCGTTTCACCAATGCCTTATTCATGCTTATTTGAATGGGAGAAAATTGGTTATTTTATACTTTTATTACATGATTGAAAAAATAAGTGTGTATTTTACATGTTAATTCTTGATTTGAAAGTTCGACAGAGTTTGTACCCTGTTGGTATGAAATGAAGAAATCGCGGTTAAATTCCTGACAATCAGGTTCTTTGTAACAAATTTCTTCTTACGGGTCTCTATTGTAGTTAAATTTGTATATAATTGTGAGGAAAAAAAAATAAAGAGATTCAAAAGCTCTAATTGAAAAAAAGTGCCTCTTTATTCAAATTTCAAATAGATGAATAGTTTTTTGGTACAAGGGCATGTTTGTTTGCAATAGAATATATAAAAATTAAATATATAGGGTGGTTAAAAATAAAAATAAGGCTTAATTTCCAAAAATGAACATCAAATAATATTTATTGAATTAACTCAACATGGGTGAAATTGCAAGCATATTTCCTTGACATTCAAGTAGCTGGGGATGATCACTTTTCCGAGAATGAGGCTGATGACTTGCAAGGCCAAACTCTTACCGAAGAAGAGATTGAAGTGGCTCAATTGGAGAGGATTATCTGTGAAGATCGGATTATATTACATCACCTAAAGGAAATGATGGCCAAGGATGCCAGCCCTGAGCACATGCAGTCACAAGAACACTTACAACGGAAGAAGATGTCACGTGCTCAAGATAAGATCTTGAAATGATGTTCAAGATTATGAACGAGTGCAGAGCCCAGGGTTTCGTGTATAGCATCATAAACTTGAAGGGCAAGGAAAAGGTCAGGTTCGACCGAAATTGGCACAGCTTCTTGCACCGAGTACATCAAAGCTGGCTTCTCCTTCCACACTTCATGAGCTGCAAGATACTACCTTGGGCTCACTTTTGTCAGCCCTTATACAGCACTGTGACGTTACATGGAGGTGGTATCCTTTAGAGAAGGGGATTTATCCGCCATGGTATCCAACAGGGGAGGAGGAAAGGTGGTGGAGATCAAGTATTAGAACACCTCCCCCATACACTGTTGGGAAAAGAGAGAGAAACAAGAAGAACAATCAATCCACACAAATAGACATAGATTTACGTGGTTCATCCGATGTGGGCTACGTCCACGGAGATTCAAACCTGTTTCACTATTGTTAGAGATCACCCACAAGAAGAACAATCCTCTTCTCGTGATTACAAGAGCACACAACTCTCCTAGGTTCTTCTCTGCAGAAAACCAACTCTCTTTTTCTCACCCACTCAGAATAACAGAAGCCCTAATTAATAATAACTCTGAGCCGTAACAATCGTCGGATCTGCCCTTACAACAAAGGGTCCAGATTAAACCGACATATTACATAATTACCCCAGATCAGGCTTCACTAACCCATCAATCTCTCACTTGAAGACTGATCACACTGAATGGCAGTAGCAACAATAGAACACAGGTTCAAATCTCATCACCTTGTCTTCAAACAAGAAGTCCAACTGAAGCTGAGCACAGCTTCAGTTTCTCGATGTTCACCACCTTTGTAAGCATGTCTGCTGGATTCTGACTTGTGGGAATCTTATCCAATTTCAACACCTTTTCTTCTAGAAGCCACCGAATGAAGTGATATCTTATCCGAATGTATTTGGTTCTTGGATGAAAGGCCGAATTCTTCGCAAGATGAATGGCACTCTGACTATCACTGTACAGCTTGCTGTCCTCTTGCTTCTTACTCAACTCTTCCATTAGCTCCTATAACCAAATCATTTCCTTGCTAGCTTCTGTAGCGGCGACATACTCTGCTTCTGTAGTAGAAAGTGCAACAACATCCTGTAATTGTGATTTCCAACTGATTGCTGCACTACCCAAGGTGAAGACATATCCAGTAGTACTTCTACTTCTATCAAGATCTCCTGCCAAGTCTGAATCAACATAACCCTCACGAACATCTTCACTATGACAAGTAAAGCATACAAGAGATTCCCACACTCTCACCTCATCTCTCCTACGTGGTGTGGGAGCACCACGGGCAACTGCCGCCGCCGCAAGGTCTAGGGTTACAGACTATACATATATATAATCTCCGCTTTCTTGGCCACCAAGAAAGCCCCAGTACAAGTACCAAAATACCCTTGACCTTAAACCAGTCCCTGGCTAACCCAGTGGACTCATCCGGCTAAACCGGAATACAAGACATAAACCCAACAATCTCCACCTTGGCTTGAATTCCGTACAACTCCGTACAACTCGAGCTACTAGGAGATAAAACCGGTAATGTCTTCACGTACCTTGCTGAATGATACATCACTGCACCAGGAATGCAGTCTTCTTTAACACTTTGACATGTTGAACCAGCACATGAACTTTGAGCAAAGTTCATCTCGTCAAACTCCACCTCGAACTAAAAGCTCAAAACCATTGACGAATCTGAGTGATATCTGAATCACTCACCATCCTGCCCCATCTTCAACATCACTGTGAAGATCCAATCGCTACAAGCATGCAAACAAAACAGATCGGGAATACAAGTCCAGATGACTTCATAATTGCAGAAAACCTCTGCCTCCGAGCGGTCAAAAACTCTATTTGACCGGGCCTCCGATCAATCAATCAAACAAATGTTTGACAACTGCTGACACATCAGCTCCTCCTTGCTGCTTTTCTGGCTTGGCTCTGCCAAGATGAATAACATCACATGCGATCATGTGAACACCAAACGAACAACTTCGTTTGAATTAGCAAACCCTTTGCAACTAGGCCGGCAACTCCTATTATTGGGTTTGCAACAACAACCAGGTCGAGTAGACCCGATTCTAGCCTCAATCCACATCTGTTCAGATCTCCTCCAGATTTCTGCATCAAACTATAGATCTTATCACCACGAGCACGCTGGAAGAAACGGATCTAAAATCCGACTCAGGATGGCCCCGATAACGTAGAAACAAGTTTCTACGCTCCAATCGATCAAACCTCCTCCTTGATTGTCAAACAGCCAATCAACCTCTTCCACTGCGTAGATCTGCTCGAAACGAGTCCGTAGGCACAAACAGATCTCCGATCGGACATCGGACGATCAAGATATCGCAAAAAACAATTTCAGCCACAAATCTGGTCAAACCTGCCTGTTGACAGATGCTGACGTCACTGCTGACGTCACTGCACTGTCTGCTGGGCTTCTGGAGCGGACCCGGGTCGGGTTCATCTGACCCGGAACTGAACTGCAACATGCGCTGGGCTGGACCGTCCGCTAACAGGTCGGGTCGGACCTGACCTGACCTAAACCGAACTTGCTTTGAACTGCTGGGCTTTGATGCTAGCGGGTCGAGTCGAACCTGACCTGACCCGGAACTGAATTTGCAGCCAGTCGACTGGGCTTGTACCACGGGTTGGGTCTGACCCAACCCGAAACCTGGAACCCGAACCGTAACCTGTTCTTCTGGGCTGATTTCCACGGTGGATCGGGTCAAACTGACACGACCCGTACCCGGACCCGCCTGGGTCATCTTCATCTTCTTCCCCTGTTCACGGGTTCTGCAACAGGGACGCGCCGGCTTCCTTCGTCCTCGGCTACGGTCCGGTGATCAACGGTGGCGGGCCCGGCGGCGGGGTACAGCGGCGGCAGACGGCGTCCTCGCCGGCGACAAAGAAGGCGAGAATCCAGGCGGAGATCTCGGAGGTGACTACAACGATGGAGGCGCGCGATTTCGGTTCCACGGCGTTGATCTGGCCGCCTCTCTTCGGTCGTTTCTCCGTCTGATCCGGGCGGAGCAGCAACGGCGCGATGAGGAGGTCGGTGGTGCTGCTGCTGCTTGGCAGCGGTGGCGGCAGGCCGGGAGGAGAGAGAAGAACAGTGGTGCTGCTGCGTGGTTTTTTTTTTTTTCTTCTTCTTCTCCGGCTGTCTTTTTCACAGAAATTCCAGCAGGATCAGGAAACCAAAAGGCACCAACATAACCCACTCTGCAAAACCGATTTCTCTCCTTCTCAGATCTGAAAGCCCGGAAATCCAACCAGCCGCGATTTTCTCCGAGATCTGAAAAACATGTGGATCTTTTTTCCTTCGATTCAGCGAAACCGGAGAACCCAATCTCGTCTTCTTCTTCTCCGATGGAAACTCTAATCCGTGGCTCAACTAAAGATCACCCGGGATCTCTGATTTTTCTGCAACGAGAATCGCAGAACTCCGGATCCTCAAAGAAGATCTGATCCGTTAATCTTCCATGCACAACAACCACCAAGCCACCGAGCGAGCTCCACCTCGTGCAGAAACCCAAGGAACACCAACCTCGGCTTTGATACCAATTGTTGTGGCTCTGATACCAGTTGTTGGGAAAAGAGAGAGAAACAAGAAGAACAATCAATCCACACAAATAGACACAGATTTACGTGGTTCACCCGATGTGGGCTACGTCCACGGAGATTCAAACCTGTTTCACTATTGTTAGAGATCACCCACAAGAAGAACAATCCTCTTCTCGTGATTACAAGAGCACACAACTCTCCTAGGTTCTTCTCTGCAGAAAACCAACTCTCTCTTTCTCACCTAGTCAGAATAACAGAAGCCCTAATTAATAATAACCCTGAGCCGTAACAACCGTCGGATCTGCCCTTACAACAAAGGGTCCAGATTAAACCGACATATTACATAATTACCCCAGATCAGGCTTCACTAACCCATCATACATAAAACCACATGATCTAAAGATGGCATGGAAGGTGGACATCCTCACTGCCGTCACCAAACGTATGCTGCCAGATACTGCAATGATTTGTAAGTTGGTGAGGCAGTCTAAGTACCCCCAAGGCAATATGTCAGCTAAGGAGAGTGCTATCTGGTCCTTTGTTAACAACTAGGAGTCACTCATTGTTGGTTCTGCCATTACACCTTCCACTTGCGGGGGAACATTCTCCTGTAGTGCTGCCAGTGAGTATGATGTTGAATTTGTTGGGGATTATGCAACAAATCTTCAAATCTGGGGATTCTGTAAAATTATAAACAACTGTGAGTCTGTGAGTCACTCGAAACAGAGGTTGTCCTCATGAACAATGTGAATCTATAAAAAAAGAAAGCATGAATAAATACATGAGTATAAAACCCTTTAAGATCAACTATTTTCATTGGAACATAAAAAACTTAGGGACCTAAATGGAAAGGAATAAACCATGCCAAAGAAGGGAAACAATTGTATCAACCGGTTAAGGAAAGTTAAGGGCCCGAAAAATTATCTAATCCTTTTTTTTAATGAGAAAACAAAATGAAATGGAGAAAAGTAATCCTCTGATAAAAATATTACCAAAAATAATCAATGAATAAAAAGAAAGGGAGATAAGAGGGCATCCAGAGTGATGAAGATCGTGTCACGCCCCCAAAACTGGGCCGGATCCAAACCCGGTTCCAGGGGTGTGAGAATTGGGGCTAATTAAAATTTTTCTAACATATACAATACGAGCCCCAATTCCGGGTGGATCGAAGTCCTTCGTGAGGCTATGCTTGGTGATCAAGCAACCATAATCACACGCGGAACTAAAATCCATACTCATCGCAGACGGATATCACATAACATCCATGTAACAAATCTCGTTAATAATAAAATCAGGGTCAAGTGCTTCGAAGCATAACAATTAAAGTTGTAATTTCAAAACAAATAAATTTAATTAAATAAACTAATGGCCCAAAAATAGCCTTATGACATAACCTAAAGTTTTTCGAACTTTGCACCGCACTAGGACACATCAGATGATGTCACCGGTGCTCAACTCAACAACTCCGCCATCCAGCGGAATTTTCTGCGTAGCCTGACCCTCCGGTTCGGCACCGGTAACGGAACCTAGACACCAAAAGTAGTGGGTCAGATTGACATAATCTGGCAAGAGGGTAAGCTGCAACAATGGATTAATCAACTGAATTAAATGATATAATCATTATGAACCAAAATAAATCAGATGCAAACCCCAATGGCATGAATGCACAGAAACGGGTATTCCCGCAGATAAATATACAGAAGCGGGTAAATCCCGCATACAGATAACAGAAACGGGTAATCCCGCAGATAATAACAGAAACGGGTAATCCCGCAGATAATAACAGAAACGGGTAATCCTGCAAATAATAACAGAAGGCACAGCTGCATACTATTATCCACAGTACACGCTGACCCGATGGCGTACGTCCACCTCCGAACTGCAGTCGGTCAATATATATATACAAATATACATACTTACAAATACATACGTATACAGATGCAAAATGAACCATGATATGAAACCCTCAATCCCAACATTCAATCCAATACCATTTTGAGTACTTAAATTTAAAAATGTATTATGAACGTGTGTCAATTCAAATTATTGAGGGTAAGCACTAATCCACCAACGGTCAAGTTAGATAAATATGCACATGAGAACTAACTTTCTATCACAATGGAAATATAAGTCCACGATGCCGATATACTACTTTTGGTGCCTATCATGTGGTGCATCCCGAACCTCACATTCTCATTTTGCATTTAGTCTAATTCTCATGTGAACATTCAACTAACATACCTAAAAGACATAATTCATCTAATCCAATTATATATAATTAGTGTGTTTTACAAATTAGGTAAAAGATGTTCAATTTCTGAATCTAAAGTTAAATCAAGTTACGATCAAAAGGGGAAAGAAAATAATTAATTCCTTAATATCATTATTGTGTACAAATACACATTATCATTTTATACAAAACAGAAGGTACAAATTTCGGATCCCAATTTGAAATCTAACTCAATTAAGAATCCAATTTAAAATTATAAATACATTCTATTTACGGTTTGATTGCTACCAAATACATTTTTATTTTATTTCAAACAACCTAAATGAACACTAATCAAAATTTCATAATTCTCAATTAAATTTATAAATAATCCAAAATACATTTCTAATAACATCAAATTAAAATTAATTTAATAAACCTAATCTCCATTAAAATACTAAACCATTAATCAAAACTTAACCCTTTAATCCTTTATAAGAATATCCTAACCTAATTATTTATTTAGTAATATTATGTACAAATATATATTTAATAATATATATTTTTTTGAAAGAATGGGCTGACGGGCCCAGACCCGACCCGGACCCGGGCCCAGGCCAGCCAGGCCGGCCCAGCCCGCCAGGCCGGGCCCAGCCCGCCTGGGCTGCTGCCAGGGCGGCGGCGGCTGCTCAATTTTTTTTTTTTTTTAAACAAAACTCAATATAAATCACCCTTATAATTTTTTTGAGAAAACCAAATCACACTATTACCCTCTAAAAGCCATTAAACCAACAAGAAGAAATCATGCTCAAAGTATGTAAATCAACAAGCAACTAAAACATATTGCAAACACCAAAAACCATTGTTCCAACTATCCACTTGCCTGGATCTTGAAGCCAAAATAGATCTGAAGATCGAAGCTTGGAAGAGCCCACCTTGGTTTCCCCCTTAGAGAGCCTCTAGGGTTTTGGTTGAAGAAGAAAAGAAGAGGGTTGGGGAATGGGGGAAAACCCTAAGAATAGAGTTTATATAAAAGAGGGGGTTTTTCTAAATTACAAAAAAGGGCCTCCTGCTTTCTAGTGGGTTTTAAGAAATTACAAAAAGAGTCCTCTGGCCCAAAAAGGGTCCATTAACTCAGGCCCAAATGTGTTAAACCGATCTATTTGACCCTCTTAACCCAACTCAAACCCGTCAAACCGGTATGACCCAATATAAAAAATTCAGGACTTGACAGATCGTACCCTTCATATCAATAAATATTAGATTGATTAAAAATGTTAGATATGTGCCTATGCATAGATGTGTTTGTAGGAAGCAAGGTGTTAGGATCCTAATAATAATAATAATAATACAAAACCTACAAAGATCACTCAAAACCCTCCTTCAAGTTGAACAAGACCATCCTTCTCTAACATAAGACAATCTCCAAAGTCTTGAGAGTCGAGAGATCGAGAGATAGATAGGGAGGGAAAGAGAGGTGTTGAACTACAAAGTAACGAAGACTGCAAGTGAATTTATAAGAAAAATCTTTAGATTTTGGACTTCAACAATATGACAATTTTAGGCCATTTTAATCACAACAATGGACTTTAGCGACACATTCATTGTCTCTCCAACAACGCTATTTACTAATAGAACAGTGGGCTAATATTAGTGGTAGTGGTGCATGTAATTGACTAGAATAACATAATTGACTAAACCACCCTTTCCTCTTCTATATGAAAAATATAATAGGAAAGCACAATCCTGTAAAAGGCATGGCATAAAATTTTTCCCTTCCCCCCAAGGCAAGTTCCAAAGTTGCAAGAAGCCCTAGAAATGGGTATGGGTTGCTCTAGCCCATATTTCATCATTATAAGTAGTGAATCTTCATGAAGCCTATCAAGCTACAAAGTGTGATTCCTCACTGGTTATAGTTGCTGAAATTAGCTCCATAAAACTACTGTGGACTCCCAGGTCATGGAAAACATTTAAAATTAAACGAAGTAAATTGGGTCCAAAAAACATTGCTCAATACTCATGTAACTCATAAATCACCTACTTAAACTTACTAAAAGTCCCTCCTCTGATTTACAAGCCTTTTGGTGCCATTTTTACAGTTTGGATACAAGGGTTGCAAAAATCAACGTTGGCTAATTGAACACCAAATCTTCTGGAAATGACTTGTTTGGTTTATGATTGCTTCTTCTTGGCCGATTAGGTGGGTTTCCCTCGATTTTGGATCATTTTGAAGTTACTTCAAAACTACTAATCTTTAGAGTTGCAAAAATTGGTGTGGGCCATTTAGGTCCAAATCCTCTGAAAATAATCGATTTGCTCATAATTATCCTATTTTGACATAGTAGAAAGATTCCCTTCAATTTCTAGTCATTTTAATTCCAGTTTAGCGCCTCATGATTTTGGTGGGCTTATGGCCCCAAACCCATTGATTATGACCTGCGTCGCACATGGCTAGCTTGCTAAAGATAATGTAAATTTTTTTTTTCAAAATTTGGACTATTTGAAGTTCATTTGAGCTCATTTTAGCCTCCGAAAGGGGATCCCACTTGTGGGTTTGGCAAGAAAGGTAAATTCCTTCCATTCACTTCAAATATAACTTTTTCTAGTAGGAAATAGGGATGACAATGGTCAGGTTTAAACTGGAAACACCCTGATCTACTTCTATTACAAGTAGATTTAGTAGTAGTTTCCTCGGGCTCCGGGCAATATAGATTTTTTTATTCAGACTTGGTTCAGGTATAAGGCGAGTTTGGATTTTGATTGCTGTGCCCAATTTTTTCATTTATGCTTATTGCAACTGTAATCAAAATTTATGTTCTAGGGCATGCTTTTAAAGCAGGAGTGAGGTGGAACTTCTTTTGGAAATCAAATTCGACTCAACCTATTCCATGATTGGCAGGTCTGGTACATAACCCACCAATTGACCTTTCACCGAGCGGGTTGGATTTAGGTTATTTAAATATGAGGTTGCTAGGCGGGTTTGTGTTCACCTCGACCTTCATCAAATCCAACCCTACCCATATCAATGACTGGGCCGATTCGATAACTGAGTCCAGTCCTAATCCACCGCCAAGTGGGTCAGGTATAAATTCCTTGAGGAGCAAAATGTCTTTGGTTAAGCTATATAAATGAAAGAAGATTTCTGTTCTTCATCTCCTTCTTTTGAGGCCGTGACAAGTTGATATTGTAAAAATCCAACACAACGATGATTGCATTTCAGAATCCTCCACGATTCTAAGCATAGCTCACGAAAAAGAACTCCCAATATCTCATGAACAAAAGATTCTGGATTAATTCAATGGTTCTTTATATTGTCTTTTATCCAATGATGATTATACACACATGATTTCAGAGAACGAATTGAGAAGAATTAACTGTTACCGTGAGCCCAGTTGTAGTAACATGAAGACCCATGCAGTCAAAACATTTCATAGATGTTTAAAATAGTCTCTGGAGAGAAGTGAAGAAATCTTAAGCCAATATCTTTTTTGAGATTGGATTTATCCCATACATGTGAGTTTGGTTGTAGTAGTAAATTTTGATTGAGATGTCTCTCTATGTCTAGAGAGGTTCATCTCTCTTCAATTTTGCAAAGCCTTCAAATTGATTGATTCTCCCTTATCTAAACTCTAGAGCATAGGTTGTTTCCTTTACATTTAGCAAGGACTTCAAATTGAGCTGCTATCTTAAATCAAGTGCCTTCACAGTTTAGACTGTCTCTCTAAAAAACACATTTGGCCAACAAAGAATATCTACCCTTAAATGTTTCGTATTTGTTGGAAAATCTAGTATTGTTGTAGAGGTCTTATGCTCGAATCCTCTTTGAGTATCTTACGTGATTCATGGTTTTACCAGTAGCCTTACAATGTTTATGAGATGAGATTGAGGGTTTTTATTTGTTAAAAGAAAGAGAGAGAGGGGGGGAGAGAGAGAGAGAGTGGTATCATGTTTACAATTATTATACTTGGTCATTGACTGGGAATGATTTTTAGGGTCTCTAATTTATGCATCAGATGCCTAACCTAGTGCGTGGAATTACAACAATATGAGAGCTGTGTCTCACATTTTGAGGCTTTTTGACTATTTGTAAGCAGTGAGTGCCTGAAGATAGCATGACGTTAAATGTGACATCTTTGAGTCCCACATCGACTATAAAGAGGAAAGTGATTGAGATTATATGTAGAGCTTACACCTTTACTTTGCATTAGGTATTTTGGTGGGTTGAGACCCAACCAGAAGCAAAACCGTGAGGCTCATGAGCCAAAGTTGATAAAATCATATATACATATAGGGTGGGCATTATAAATGGTATCAAAGCCGACTTTCAACTAGTTTGAGTGTGGGTTCTTGCCGTGGGCGGGCCAAGAGGGCTGTTATACTACTGTACAAGGACATGCAGCTTGTATCCTTACTTTGCATGAGATTTTTTGGTGGGTTGAGACCCATAAAAAACAAAATCGTGAAGCCCATGGATTAAAGTAGACAATATCATGCATATGTATAGGGTGGGCATTATATTAAAAGTTTAGAATCATTTTATTGTTACTGGTGTGTATGCCAACAGAAAGTGTCATTTTCTTAATTATAAGCAAATGAACCCTTATCTACTTTGCTGTTACCAGTTGGTGTGTCTGCCAACATGAAGTGTCATTTTCTTAGTGAAGCAAACCTTATCTACTTAGCTGTAACGAGCTCTAAAATTACCACTTCAAAGTAATTTCATACAAATCCAAATGGGTTAAATATTTATTATCAGATATTGTCAAGTGCAAATGGTTCATTAAATTCTAATTTTCAATTATGTTTTGTCTAACAGTTTTCCTTTTTGAGTGATCACCCAACAAACCTTAGCGTTCCTCGTGGCTTCTAAAAATATTTGAATTCCAGAGGAGAAGACCACCCTAAAAATTGAAGATTCTCGAATTTTATGTCGGCTAATTTTTAAATTTTTTACTTACAATGTCTAAAACAAACCAAAATATAAATAAGAGACCAATTTATTCATCTGTTAAATGAACTGGCCTGCGGGGCCCACCTTCAAGAATAAAAATCATGTGGACAAGATGGATGGTTGACAAAAAAATTACGTGGGTGCCGATTTTCTTGCATGGTGTACGTGGGTCTCCTGAAAACATGCAAATCATGTGGTATTAAAAAGGGCCTTGGTAATTCAGATGAGTGTTGAATATGTCGTGATACGAAAGGATAGCACGTGTGAAGGGCATAGATAACGAAAATTTATTCAAATGACCAAAATGCCCACAGACAAATAGATATGCATACACACTTAACAAAATACATTTCTTCTAAAATATACGATCTTCAAACAACCAATGTTAGGGACATGATTTAAGGCCTGTTTTGGTTGGTATAAAAAGTCTAAGAATTGTAAGAAATATTGCTTCCAAAGTGACTAAAATTGAAGCAATAAATTAATATGCCAACATTTTATATGCTTTTGACGACGAAATTATTTGTAGCTAAAAATGTTAATTGTTATAGTGCTAATAATCTCCGCTTTGGTAGAAAATGACAACCCTTAATTTACTTTCACAAAGTAAGTCCTACAAAAATTACAATTTCATCTACGCCTCTTGCTGATAATTTATGCCGTTTATCGCTTTAAATAATGCTCCTTAGCTGGAATCTATTTCACTATATATTCTTTGGAACTCATTTCATGCTAACTACGAGCCTTATAGCATTACGGACTTGGATAGAGTTCCACGTTCATGTTTAATGAGTACAACGAAAAGTAAGATATAGATTCTAATGCTATATCATTTGCAAATCATGCTTGTTATCTTCGGAGAAAAGGTCTCTCTCCAAAGTATATTTACATGTGTTTAGTATCTAACAATAACCATTTTTTTTTTTTGTGACACGTGCTTCATAATTCTTTAGGTCCACTGTGGGAAGTTACGACATGCTAGTATATAAGATAGTTCATTTTGCATCTGAGTTGCTATGAATTGTGGTGTTTTGAAAGTCCAAATCCAAATCCAAATCATGTTTGATATTTTGGAAAGTGTCCTTAAGAATGGCCTTAACTACTCCATTTCCTTCATCATGTTTGATATTTAGGAAAGTTTTAAATATTGTAGATCGATTGAGTTCTACCATTTTCCTAGGAGTCTTAACAGATATCTACAATGAGAACCATCAATTCTCTATTTTTTTTGTGGATTTTGAAATATCTTTGGAGTTGAAGGAGCTCTTTTTTTTATTGTTACTTCGGACTAATCTAAGAAATCAGTGGAAGATTTCTTTGAGTAAGAATCAATGGTATTTTGGGAATTTTTGGTGCTTTCTTAAATGTGGAAGTGTCACAAGTGGTCAACTGTACTAGAGATGGTCAACTATACTAAAGATATGCGTTACTTCTGCTGTGTTTTGTGTTGACTAAAATCTATATAAATAGCTTCTACACAAGTTATCAGCCTACATACAGACAAAAGAAGAAGAGGAGGAAGAAGAAGTGCTTCTCTCTCTGTTTCTCTCTCTTGAGGTTTTCTCCTCAGCTTTGTCTCTCTTGTCAAAGCTCTTCTGATCTCTCTCTCTCTCTCTCTCTCTCTCTCTCTCTCTCATAGTTTGTTGTTGCAGAGCTTCTTGCACATAACAAACCTGTAAAAGGTATTGTTTGCTATATATGAGTGAAACTGATTGTTCTCTACAGAATGTTTTTGCAATTTCATGCTCTACCACTTTCTGTGATGTTTCAAGAAGCTGTCTGTCACAACCCGAGCCCAGGGACCGGGGGTCAGAGGAAGTCTAACCAATGACACACGTACTCCCGTGCACGCACACCTGGACCCCGTCCAAGCATACACACACAAGGGATCATTCACACGTGCAAACAACTGTACGCGGAAGCTGTACGTATCAAGGCATACCACAATAAACCAAAAGACATAGGAGATTACAAAACAATATGCACTGATAATAAGAACAAATACAAGAACGTATGACAATAGAGCGGGCTTACAACGATCAAAAATCAAAATACAGATATCACTCAGGCCCACAGTACAATTACAGAAACACTCCCTCAAGAGACTCAGACTACAATGAATGGGAGAGAACAAAATGATGCGAACCGTACTCTGGAGGATGGATCAAGTCCACTCCTCTAGGCCGGAGGGGGCCTCGCGAGCCTCTCCTGCAGTCGGGTCGACCGACGCAGGATCGGGAGAGGGATCTGAGCCTGCAACACACAAAGACAACTATAAGTACAACGACTCAGCAAAGTATAAGCCAACAAGAAGATAACACGAATTGTGTCGAATACTGAATAATACTGAACAATAATCGTAAGGCAATATCCATTTGAATTATGATTTCATACTAAACAATTATGCAAATAACTAAGCATGCTGTAAGGATCATAAACAGGTAACAATCAAGTGGCTACTACATTGGCCATTTTCTCCCTTACGAGAGCAGTCAGGATGAGAACACCAGCGACCGGGCCAGGGCACGCATGGGTCTCTAGTTCCCGGGGTCCGGAGTTCCAGGACAAGACACTCTGCAGAGGTAAACATTTAAACTAAACCAAAGTTAACCCCGTCGGGTATCCTAAGGCTGAGGCTCAGTAGTGCCAAGACCAATCACAATCAATCAGATGATGCACCTCAATCAATCAATCAATCATATCATATCACATGCCACATACCGATCTCACATATCACGTTGAACAAGCAATAGGAAGTGCATCGCATATACTGATACTAATACTGAATGTACATAAACTTACACTGATACGGAATGTACATAAGCAATTACAAGAAGTGCTGACAATGAGTATCAATCACAATCACTGACTCATAACGGTTGCAAGTACTCCAGTGGAGCAAGGATAATACACAATACACAATAATAGAATGGTTCCGCCCGAGCTTCGCTCTGGGGTTGCTGCATTTCCCACAGAATCGAGAGGTCCAGCGCAGAACACATAAGAGGGCATAACCGTAATCAATATGCTGTACAAATCAAACCATCAAGTGCTTATACGAATCAAGGTCAATTACAAGCCAATCCTACACTAATTATCCAGTGTTTCTAACCGTGCATGTTGATGTAGTTTTAAGTTGTTCGATGCACCATTGTCTAGTGTTGCAGTGTCTGGAGTGTGCACCGAAGTCCCTTAAACCAACACCCATGGGGAGGTGCTAAACAGCTGGATAACGGGCATGAATGATTCACAGCCCATGAGATCATTCATGTCATGTAAACATTCCATTGGGCATGTCTAGGTTAGCTACATTCTATTATGAAAGCCATATACGGTCTGTTGCTTAAACCTAGTCCCTTTTTATTCACTTCTCAAGGTCTCACGGTGTAGCCGTAGGTAACCTTACGGCTTAGCCGAGGCATCTTACGGCTTAGCCGTACTATGCACTGCGGCTGAGCAGAGGTTCCCCAAATATCCATCCGGATTTACGGCTCAACCGTATTTTACTCTACGGCTCAGCCGTATCCTGGTCCACGGCTTAGCCGTAAGACAATGTACGGCTTAGATCAGGCTGGGCCGTAGAAGAATGGCAATTTGCCAACTTCCAGTTATTTTCAGATAACAGTCGGTACTGTTCTACGGTTTGGGTTACGGCTGGGTCTCGGCTTAGCCGTAAGCCATTTTACGGCTTAGCCGTAGCACATTTCACGGCGTAGCCGTGAGTGCACGGACTCATTTTTTTCCTGAAATTGTTACAGTCATACAGAAAGTGTGCAAAACGGCTGGAAACAGCAAGATAACAGTGAAATGAGTTCAATAGGGCTGTCTAACACTGAGATACACACTGACGAAGCAAAACACAATAATCAAATCCATATCAATTGGTGTTGATACAACTTGAGCTTATACTTGCCTCACGGATGGAATCACTTTGTTGCTTGGCTCAGTCCACCGGAAACACGCACAAACGAGCTCCTTTCTTCCTCCCTCAGGCAGTCGAACAGAGAAGGAGAAGGAGAGAAAGAGAGCTGTCGAGAGAGAGAGACTAACTGAGAGCGAGAGAGACGATCGAGAGAGAGACAGGGAGTTGGTGGGATTTTTATAACTAAATTTGAGTCCAAATTGCACTTCAGTCCAAACGGTTTACACAATTATCAGTTTGAGTCAAATGACGGTCCAACGAGAGCAAACGAACTCATTCGGATCCAAGACAGTTACGAGAATCGACAAGCTCAACGAAATACACGCGATGACGTCAGAATGACACAAAACTGACAAGGTCAATCAAAAGCCAAAATTACGAAAAAGGGCTCGATCTACTTAGACCAAGTCAAACTCAACCCAAACGATCTCTCTACAACTCAAAGCCAAAAACAAACAAAATCAAAACACACTTAACGCTCAAATCACACGAAATTACTCGCTAAACCAGGTCAACTCGGGTCGGAGTGTTACACTGTCAGTGGGTTTGATTTTTCTGCTTTTTGTTTATTGATTTTAACACAGACTATATATAGCTGCCTCCATTTCTAAGATCGATAAAGGAATGAGACCTTAAGGAAGGCTTGCTTCCCTGAACTTCAGAGTTTTTCTTTATGATCTGTCCATCTTTTCATTTCATTTTCACTGTATCTTATTATTCATCTCTGTTCTGAGTTTCTTCTTTTCTCGTGTTTTTTCCTCTCAGCATTTCCATTTTTCCTGTTTTTGATTTTCTTTTCCCAAGTTACATTAGTTTAATGTTATCGAGTCCATTTGCTGGAGATATTGATTTCGAAATCTGGACCTGTTAGTTTCCATAAAACAGTCTGATATGAGAGTTCGTGGTCAATCTTGCAGTTTTATTCACCCCAATTTCCTTACAAAATGAGGCATTGCAGTTGAAACATCTTCATTTGGTGAGGAAATAAGGAGAAATCTACTTTTCGAGATCCATCGATTTTCTCTAGCAGGTTTGGATTTAAATTAATAATCATAAAATACTTTTTCCAAAAAATAATTGTTAAGTGGTTAAAAATATATCCCCCCCTTTAGCAATTAACATTTTTTTGAAAAAATGGGGATGGATTTTTAGTTTTATTATTATTAATTTTTAAAAGAGTGGACGTCCTGGATATATTTTTTAAATGGAAAAGCCCATTTGGTTGAGGAGATGGCTTTTAAGGTTCTTCTTTTTCTCTATCTAGATTTTTCATGATGGAATTGGTTTTTCAAGATCTCCTATGCGCCTGTGTTGAGTTCTTAAGTTTGTAGCGTCTTGTGAAATCTTTTATTTTCTTAGTTGGTTACTTCCATAAGCCATTCTTGTGTTTAGTACTAAGATATATATATATATATATATATAGAGAGAGAGTCCCGTGAGGACTATCCTTATTGTCCTTATAGACTGTTTCATATGGTAGGGCCCATATTGCAAGCTACCTAAATGGATCACATACACATAATTCTTCTGAATTGCTTATGTCCACTAATTTTGCATCCCATCAGAATAGAATAGATTGGAACGTCAGATCAAGTGTGCAGTCATTATATAGTCGATCAAATGTTCCAATTTATTCAAATGGGACCCAAACTCGACGGAGGTATGCAATTTAGGGGGGTCATGTTTGTGTTTAATTTGGATGGCTCACAATGTGAGCAATAATATTTGAAATGGTCCAAAATGGCCTGTAAGGACTGTCCTACTTAGATGAAATGTCACCCTCCAATCGTCCTAGATTTCATGTAAGCCACTCTTCCTACCTAAAGCTCAATTTTAGGGCAAACAACTGGTTATTTCATGGCCTGTAGATTTCATGTACTTCTTCATAGATAATTCTAGGTTCAAATTTCTTACATGTGAAAACTGCAAGTTTTAGTGCTGGATGCAGTAATGGAGAGAAAAGAGAGTGAGCTTACACTTAAAAATAGTCACAAATCATCGGAGTGATGAACTTTTCCCAAATTTTTTCTTCCACAAAAAATTTCTGCTGCAAACATCAAAGTAGCACTTAGCACTTTAAACAACTTCTGTTTCTCCGATGAAATGTCACCCTACAATCGTCCTCTGATCTGCTAGGTTTTTGAAGACTGCTTCCTGAAATTCTGAATTCTTATGTAAATTTTTTTTGTTTTTTGTTTTCATTGATTCTTATGAAATCAGTTTTTGTTTTTCTATTGAATTAAAATGCCGTTGAAATCTATTCAAATTATCAGGAATAGATCTTTTTCTCAATGTTGGTTTTCATAAGCTCTTTTTATTTAAAAAATGATTTTTATAAGCTTCCTTTTCTTTAAAATATGATTGAGGATATGCGCTTAGAACTGATGAATGTGTCATCCATACTGTTGATCTGGTGGGCCTTACCATAACAAGTTCAGGTATTGGATGGAACCCATATTGGCTTGGAGAAAGGCCAATCTGCATCATTGATATGGGTTGACAAATTGGCCATATCAATGTGATTTTTCTTAACTTTGTAAAAAAAATTATATATCTGTATTGACCTCTATCTGTTTGCATTGTCAGATCCATATCAGCCATTAACGGTAGCGATATAATTGTAAATCAGGTATGATATGGATACTGTATTAATTTCTTGAAAATCAATGCGTACTGTCCAATCTGTCTTAGCTACTATTTAAAATCATGCTTATCATGTATGGCCCATTACCCTAAACTCTAGCTCCCATGGGGAGAAACCTAAGCTATTGTTTCATGGCCTTTAAACAGATGGCTAAAAAAGAATAAAATGGCTGGCACATTGATTGAAAAATAAGCCATGCATTGGATTGCCATGGTAATCCAATTGGGTTAGTTTTCAGGGTGTAGTCCATCCACATGGGGCTTTCACATCAATGTTATAGTATCCACATCTACGAACTCAAGGAACAGTGTTAATTATCATTTCTTCTTTCTAGAGATAATCAGATGACTTGTATATGCATTAGGAGCAACCTTTTTATTTTCTCCTTTTTGGTATTCAAGTATTTGATGTGATTCCTTGGTTATGGAATGTGAACATGATGGTGGAAAGGCTTACTCATTTTTGTTTTTCTAGAATATTTTATGTGAAGTTTCTATATTCATATCATGCTTGCTGTATGGGTGAACGTTGTTTTTTATTTCTCCTCCTTTCTATTCAATTTTGCATTTTAGCAAAAAAGGAGAAAACGTTGTTGTTTATTTGAGTTTCATGATCACCATAGCTAATGTTTAATTGAATGGAAGAAAGTTGGGTTTTGTGGTGGGACTTTTATATAATCATTGAAAGTAACTGTATTCTGTTTATTTAAAATTTGACTAATGATTTCATTTAATAAAGTTTATTCCCTATTGGTAGAAATTGAGGATAATAATTACGTCCACCTAATATTTATTTGTTACCAAGTTCTCTAGAATCATTACATGTTGTGCACATGTGGAATCTCTGTTACCACTTGTTGTGGGGTTGTGGGTTTGATACGACCTGCTAAATCAAGTTTAAGGCAAATACATCAACATCCATGACATACATAGAGAAAAAGATAAGTATACAACCATGACATACAGATTTTACGTGGTTCGGTATGATTGCCTACATCTACGGGCTATGAGAATCTGGTCGATTTCATATGAAGAAATTGGGCAATTTGTTACAAGAATTCCCATTCCTCTAACACATAGCTTATTCACTCTTCATAGGTTTTAATTTTACTCCCACAACTCTCTGCCATACGTAGTGGGTTATACTCTGAGCACCACAAGGGAGAGTACTCTCACCTCTCTTACACCTAAATAGCAATACGTGGTTGGCACCATGGGGAAGATAGCTCTTACGCCCTAAACTTGTTCATTAGCTAGACCAATGAACCAATCTGATTATCCAGGAATACAAGACATAAATCTAGTATTACATTCTTCATATGAGTTTCTTTATTGTAGTCGATTTTTTATTGTGTGTGGAAACTTTGGAATAATGCAATAGATATAAATGGAGTAATTCGTCTATCAATTCAAAATTTGAGAACATGAGGTCTTTTTCCGTGCAAGTATCGACTCGACTGAATCCATTTGGGTTTCATTGCAGGAGATATTTCCTAACAGGCTTTACAACAGGAGATATTTCACAATAGACTTTACAATGGACAAATCTAAAGAGGCCATGAATGTGGATTTTTTCCGTTCTCATGTTCTTGGGGATGATGAATGGCCAGAGACTGACGCTGAAGAGTTGCAAAAAGCCATCTTTAGTGACAACGAGAGAGAAGTGGTTGAATTGGAGGGAAGCATCCAAGAAGACCACCTTAGACTACAGCATCTCAAAGAGCAGATGGGAAAAGATGCTAGTGCCAACATTGCGAAGTGCAAGCTATCGCAAGAGCCGGCGTTGAGGAAGAAGATGGCGCGTGCTCAAGATGGGGTACTTAAACACATGTTGCAGATGATGGAAGAGTGCAAAGCCCAAGGCTTTGTATATGGCATTGTCTTAGAGAATGGGAAGACTGGGGGCGGCGCATCAGATAACCTGCGCCCATGGTGGAAAGAACAAGTCATGTTCGATAGAAGCGGGCCGGCAGCAATCACAGAATATCAGAAGGAGAATTCCAATCTACACATGGGCGGCAAGAGAAACTCGGAGCTAACTTTTTCTCACACACTGATGGAGCTGCAAGACACAACCCTGGGCTCCCTTTTATCGGCTCTCGTCCAGCATTGCGACCCACCTCAAAGGCATTTTCCATTTGGGGATGGTATTTCTCCTCCGTGGTGGCCAACCGGGAGAGAGGAATGGTGGCGTGGGCTATGCATTCCAACTCCTCCCCCATACAGAAAACCTCATGACCTGAAGAAGTCGTGGAAGGTCGCAGTCCTCACTGCAATAATAAAACATATGTTGCCAGATGTAGAGAAGATTTGCAGCCTAGTAAGGCGGTATAAGGGCCTCCAGGACAAGATGACAGCCAAAGAAACTGCTATTTGGCTGGCTGTTATCAGGCAAGGGGAGTCTCTATGGCGCCGCCTCCATTTAAATGTCTACCCTCCATCTCCTCTTAGTTTTAGTGAGCATGACATAGAAGTTGTTGGGAAAGATGCAACAATTGTAGTCCAAACGTGCAAGCCCAATGAAAAAAGGGTTAGTCTAAAGGAAGAAAGCAGCGACACTGGTTCCATACAAAAAAGAAAGGCAACAGTGGAGCCAGATCTATTACTGGGCAGGAGGATGTACAACTGCAAGAATGTTCAATGCCCATATCATAATCCCAAACTTGGGTTTCTAGATAAGAAAGAAAGAAACGAACATCAATCTAAGTTTCACTTTCGACACAGTTATTCTCCTAGCATTGGAACCAGTTCTAGTTCCCAAGCCAACCTGCAGGATCAGCTGTCTTCTATCTCCCTACCCTTTTCTGAGCCAAACCATACAGTGCCTATGAACCCTCTTCAAAGTTCTGCATCAGATTTTTCAAATGTCCAGGTTGATAGCAGTTTCTTCCGCGTAGGGGTTGACATGGGTGAAGTTATTCCTGAAAACCCCAGTAGTGATGCCAACAATCCTCCTCATGTTGGAGATGAAACCCAACTTGAGCAATCATTTGAAGATGATCTTATTGACATGAACACGGATTTTCCATTAGGGTCATTTTTTGAGAATCTGCTTGATATGGATTTTGATGAACCGTCATAAGGAGAAGGGGATGTGTTTGGGCAGGAGAATCCACCACGACATTGTTGAAGGTGAGCTTCTTATACTTTCTATAATCATATTCTATTATAAAACACAATAAAGTTGGTTATTCTTGTTGTAATTGATAAATGATGTTTTCGTTGTTGTAAATGTTATTATTTTTTTGAAATTTTATTTTATTTTTTTTGTTCCCAGTTGGTAGAGAAGGACGAGCCAGGGAGTTGTGAATCTATCTAGGGACAATTCTTTCAGGTCACGTACACACACACACACACACGATATATAAGTAGGCCTGGGCTACTGACGTCTTTAAGAAGAAAGGATCTTACATAAAATATCAACATAATATGTAAGCCTATTCCTTCGGTGAATATATCTGCCAATTGAGAATATGATACCACAAGTTCAGTTTAAATACTATTTCACCATGTTCATCCTCTAGTGAAATGATAGTCAACCCATGGTGTGCTTTGTTGGAGTGCATGATAAGTTCCTAAAAATGCATCATTTTCATTATCATTTTAGGAGATTTTAAGGATTTATTCATTAGATATTTCCCCATTTAGTTAAAAATCATGCTTTCATAGTTTTGAGTATCATTATATAGTTCTCATCTATGATGCCCAGATACGGCGTGGATACGTCCGGGACATGTCATGGACACGGCATATACACGAATTTTACATATAAAAAGTGAAGTATTGGATACAATATGACACGATACGTTGCCCATTTTGAAGTATCTGTGCATCAGAAGTTCTCATATAAAAATCATTGCAAATCATCAATTTTTCATAAAATCATTAAACTTTTCATTTTTGGATATCTATTTTTAGAAGGTTTTTTAAATTCATAATTTTCACATAAAAATGACAAAGGTTTTTATTAGGGTCCACATTAATGCATTTGTGACTTTTGTTCAAAATCATTATTTGTAATAAAATGTTACTTTTCTTTGTAGGAAAATTGAAGAAAATGGACTCATATACATGTGCATATGTGCATACAAGCTTCGATGTCAAAGAAGGGTCTCACTCTTCAATTGTTGCATGAATCTACATTTGGATTTCAAGAACTCAAATTAGAATGAAGAAAGGAAAGCCATGGTGGAGAAAATCCAAGAAAAGGAAAGTCAAAGAAGAAGAGATAAAAAATGGAAAGTCAATTCCATTTTTATTTGAACAGCATGGATTAAAATAGCCATAACTCTTAAATTGAGTGCCAGATTGAGGCAATTTAGGTACCGTTTGAAAGCTCTTTTTGAGTAGATATCCGTGGAATCCAAGATTATACTAATTAGAGTTAAAACAACAAAGTTATGGCTTTGGGAAAGTGGCTGTGTATTTTTAGACGGGATTACATAAAATTAAAGTCTTGTTTTGATTTTAGAAAGTAGGTGTGGAGAGAAATTTGCACAAGAAAAGAAACCTTGAATCTTTCTACTTACTATTTATTTGCTAACTTTGGCCAAAAATGGAGAACAAACATTATAAAAATGATTCAAGGGGGAAGTTGCTCAACACCACAAGGCCCCCCCTCTCTTTCTCCATCTCTCCTTTACCCCAAGATGGGTTAGGCCAGCCCACGTAGGTTCCATCCACTCCATCTATTCCATTCCATCATCATTCTCTTGTCCAATTATTCTCTCATGGTGTGAAGCATGAAGATTAGATCCCGAATTGCGTGCAAAGTCCCGTTTCTTTTTTGATGTCTTGACCTAAGGTAAAGATAGTTTTTTTAGTTTTTTTTAGTTTTAATTGTTTTTGGGGATTATTGGTTGTACTGGTCCATTTTAATTTAAAAGATACAATTAGTGAAGTCAAGGTGTCCCACCTTGAATCGGCATCATGTGTTTGTGTATGGTGACAGTACGTATTTGGTACGGTATTTTTGTGGTTTTTTTTTTAATTCGGCCAATATGATGTCCTAATTTTCCATAATAAAAGAAACAAAAATTCTTTTTGTTTTATTTTTTTCCAATTATCTTTGAATGATTCATTTCTTATTTTTAGTTTGATGCCTGGTTTATTTATTTTTCTACAATAGGTGGTTTGATGAATTTTATGGTTTTGAAGTTTAGTAGTTTAGGCTATTTTTTTAGATTAGGAATTTTAGATTAGGTTTTATTTTTGATTTGTAATTTTAATTTCAGATTTGGGATTGTAATTTTAATTTAATTTTCAATTTAGTAGGACATTATTCTGTATAGATTTTATTAGGATAGTGCTAGTTTTTCAATAGGACAGGTTATGAGATACAAAGCTCCCTGTGGATACGATCCCAACTTACCAGATAAAACTACAATTTTTGAGGTCATTGTTGGGGAGCTTTCATTGCTAAGGTAATTTTCCAACTTTCATTATTTACTGCTTCGTGGGTGTGGTTACTATTTTGAGCATCATTCTAGATTTAAGGATAGCATGCATGTAGTGTCTAAACTAGCCCTAAAACATTAAAAAAAGGAAGATTCATCTCCAATTTTTGTTAAAAATTGGACTAATTTAAATCTGAAAAATTAATTCTGATTTTACAAAAACCACATTTATTTTTGAAAAATTACCATTAAACTAGTCCTATTGTTAGCTAGTTTAGGTTGTTTCTTTTTGTGGCTGTTTAGGCCCAACTAAAATTAGTTTTCTTTTTGTTTTTAATCTCTTTTTAGGTTGTTAAAGTTTTCAAAAAAATTCTGAAACTTTCCTTAAATAGGCAAGTAAAAAACTTTTCAATTTTTGGCCTTTTGGCCAAGAAACTTGCCAAAAAATAAAAAATTTCAGAACTTTCATGGAAACTTGTTTCTTTTAGTTGTTTTAAATTTAGGAATCAATTTTTAGGAAACCTTTCTTGTTCTTATTTTTTTTATTAGCTTCCTCATAAAAAAACAAAAAAACAAAAATTGGCTACCCTCTCCTCTTGACACCCATCATGATGAATCAATGGGACTTTGTGGTCAAGCGTCCATCCATCGACTGTAAGAATTTTTCCGATAAAATTACTAAATCTTTACGTGGTTACTTATACCCCACATCGGTATTCATTTCTTCCAATATGGATGTATGGGGTAGTGATCACTAAATTAGGGCCCTACATGATTACCCATACCATACACAATTTTGCACTCCTTCCGATGTTGATGTCTAGGGAAGTTATCAAAGAGACATTCAAACATCTACGGATTCAAATGTGAGATTAGAAGCTATTTTAGAGATGTTGCAAAAACAAAAGGCAGAATCAAATGTACAAAAATGTCCTTATTCGAATGAAATGGGTAATATATGTAGTCCAAGTTGGCAAAATCACCCCAATTACAATTGCCATAGCGGGCCTGATGCGCACAATGCTTACATGTTTCAAGATTCTACTCCGGGTGGGTCATACGGATGTTCCTTATAGGAGGATTCTTTTGCACCTCCAATATCCCCATAATCATATGCCCACGATAAACTCCCTCTGTCTAAATGGGCATATGAACCACCACCACCACCCCCCTTGGAGAAATCTTTGGAGGATATGCTCCCTGAATCCATTCGCAGACAAATAGAAATCTATCAATTAACTATACGCGCTTTCAAAGATGAAATAAGATCTTTATTAAGTGAATGTATTTCTCAAGTTGCACTCCATGTGGAGCAATGAGCTATAACCCTTAGAAGTGACACAAAGATTCCACAAAGTGATTCAACATTTACTGAATATCGTTTATCAATGGATCACGCAAATACACAATTGAAATATAAGGGTGATGATGAGCAAATTACTATTGATATGATGGATGACGGTTCTGACTTTGACATATATAAGCACATGGCCCTTTTCCCTTGAAGATTTGGCCAACCCGATGAAGAAAATTCGGACTTCCTCTATGAGAATGTTGGTGATACTCTTTATGAGTCTAATTCTTCTAAAGAATCCAGCATTGTAGATTTCCAAGAATTTCAAGTTCTCATAATTGATGATACTGCAAATACACCCCATGAGACCTTGAAGAAAAATCAAAATTGGGAGGAGAATCCAATTTTTCATGCTTTAGAATTTGAGACTTTGGAATATGTAGAAAATGATGTAGCAATTAGTGTGCAATTACATGATACCATTCTTGGAGAAATTGCACATCCAATTCTAGAGTTGTTGGAATTGCCAGAAGTGAAAGAAGAAATTTGCATGGATGAATTCTTGGAGTTAGAGAAAAACGACCATAATCAGACCTTCAAATCTGATATTTTGGAATCCCTTGTGGTAGTGTTTAGTGCAGAAAACTGAACTGAATATGATTACTTTATAACACTTTGATTGCCAACAAGAAGAGTAGTGTAAGGTATGTTATTGTTAAACTCACATAGACATGAAGAGACCATGTAATATCATAGATTGTTGATGTATACTTCGTTTATTCAACATTGGAACTTGCAATAGTGTTTTACATTTAGCAATTAAAAATAGTTAAAAAAATGTAAAATAACTATACAAGAATCATCACGAGCTCAAGTTCTTCTACTTTCTTTAACTTAACTAACAAGATTGTCAAAAGATTGAATTGGAATTTTGGCTCGAGTTCAGGAAAAGTTGGAAATGGGGGTGAGTCATAAAGATGTCACCAACATTTGTACTTAATTCTAAGAGTAGCCAAAGTGTAGCTTGCTTTGTCTTGGTCGTTAATCGGATTCTTGTTCATGTTCATGGTATTGTCAAATATATTTCTTTGCAAAAAACAAGAAAATCACTAATGGAGCTCTGAGGATTTTTTTAGAACCTCCAAAGTTGAAAGGTTCAAAGTCCCAAACTGATTTCTAGAGTGTAGTCCAATTATGGTGGAAATATAAACGAACTGTAAATCAATCAATCACAAGAAATAAGACACACAATTTTTACGTGGAAATCCAACACGGGAAAAAACCATAAGTCTTATCATCCGGATCAACGGAAACCAAGCAGTATGAAATTGATCAGTTATAAGATACTTACAATCCCTTCTAGTTCGCCACAACTTAAGGACTGTAGTATTTTTACTTACCGATGACCTTGCTGTTCACCATTCCTTGTACTTGAATCAACAAACTTCAAATCCGCATGGCAAACGAATCAATACACATTGAATCTGCAAGATGAACGAATCTTCCACGAGAGAGAAAACAATCTTCTACAAAGAAATAGAAGCAACAATATCTAGAACTGAGCAACCTTAGCTCAACCCACTAATAGATGCTCTAGAGAAGACAAGGGATTTCTAATATGTCTCTTAGGTTTAAAACAAGAAGATGCACACTTAGGGTTGGGAGGATAATCCTTTAAAGAGTTCAAAATTCCTGCATAAGAAATATAATCCAATCAGGGCTTAAATAGGCAATCTCAGTAGAAAAAGGAAAGTAATTCGCATAAGTCGGTTTCAGAAAACATGTGTTTGGTTAGAATGAATTGGGTTTGGCTCGAGGAAAGACGTTTTTGTCTTGTGTATCTATACAGGTTCATTCCAACGAATTTTTTCTGGTATGAACTAATTGACATTCTGCAAACTTTTCAAGGATATAACTTTGTCATTTTAGCTTCGATTGAAATAATCTTGGGCCTACGGCTATCCACTCGAAAAGATTTTTCCAATTGTAGGTGGATTTTCCTGATCTAACACACGGTATGAGAGATATAACCACTTTTCTCCAAATACCTTCATTCAAGCAATCCATGAAGCATGCAATAGTCCAATTTAAAAAAAATGAAAATTACAACTCAATCGAACCTCGAGGTTTTCCAACTTATGAATTAGCCAAACTTAAATTAATCATACCAATCTCCCCCTATGGCAATTTATGAATAAAACTCCCTAAACAATACAAATATTTACCCAGTAATTTAACTTAGAAATTTACCTGCAAATCAAACAATTATACATGAACCATGCAAATCCTTTATTCTCCCCCTTTTTTTGTCCATAATTGACAAAAAGTGATTAACATTTATCATATCTGTCACTTATCTTCTATAATTCCCCCTAGATTTGTAAACTCAAATTACTTTGGTTTTGGCCTTTGGTGGAGACAACGTCTTCTTCCATTGTTGATTTCTTGATAGATTACTTAGCTTATTATAATGGGGACAAATGTTTTGTTTTTTTATTTCATAATGATGACATATGTGAACGTTTGCAGGATGTGGCTGATGCTTTTTTGCCAGAACTCATAACTAATTTTACTTGTGCAGGAGGTGTTATAGAAACCAAAGTAGAATTTTTAACAAACACATTTACCATTGTTCTTCGAAGTAGATGCATCATGAGTGTAGCCTAGTCCATGTTTGTCAAAAGTTACTTTCTGATTACATAGGATGTCATCAAGGTTTTTTGATCTAGTACTTATCCTGTCTAGGGATGCTTTGGTAGCAGTCAGCTCTGACATAACCATCTTGAGCTTTTAATTCAAATCAATTTTCTTTTCTTGAGATGTATGCATCTCTTGAAGCACGGATTCCATCTCTTGTCCAGATTTCTCAAAAACATCATACAATAATTCATATTTTTAATTTGCATCAGTCAGCTTGTTAGCCATAGTATTTTTCTGAATTTTCAAGAGATGTACCTTTGTATGTGTTGCTTCTAATTCTTCCTTGAGGGAGGAGGTTTACTCTTCTGCAACTTTCCACTTGACGGTTATCTTCTTGTTGAATTTGGTTATCTTCACACAATCTTTCAAAAAGGGATTGCATGCTTCCTCCTAGTCCTGTTTTGCATTAGACATGGCATTAATTTCAACATCAAAACTAGAACCATTGTCAGAGATGCCCCACGAGGACGAAAGGTGAGAACTTGTTATAAACGTAATAAACTTGGAATTGGTAGTATCAGCGAAAGTGGTCTCAATCTTAGTAACCTTTTCATAAGCAATTAAAATCTTCTCCTTGGTTTTTAACTTTCGATTTGCACATTAAGATGTCTTATGCCTAAATCCTTTGCATTCATAGCATTTAACAAATCGAGGGTTTTCTTTGGAGACTCAGTTTTGAACAAGTTTAAGCCGGATTTCTTACCTTTCATCATTGATGGCTTGGTGTTGGATGTGTCGTTCGATTGGAATTCATTCTAGAGATCTTAGCAAATTTACACACAATGCCTTCTTTGATACACTTGAGGATTTTTTTTTAAAACCTCCAAAGTTGAATGGTTCAAGGTCCCAAACTGACTTTTAGAGTGCAGTCCAATTAACAATGGTGGAAATATAAAATAATTGTAATCAATCAACCAAAAGAAGAGAGACACATGATTTTTAGATGAAAACCCAACACGAGAAAAATCCATGAGTCTTATCATCCGGACCAATGAAAACCAAACAGTATGGAATTGAACAGTTATAAGATACTCACAATCCTAGCTTCAAAGTTCGCTACAACTAAAGGATTGTAGTACTCTCACTTGTCGACATGCCATTCATCGTTCTTTGTGCTTGAATCAACACACCTTGAATCCGTAAGACGAATGAATCAACACATGTTGAATCCTCAAGGTAAACGAATCTTCTACGAGCAAGAAAACAATATCTACAAGGAAACAAAAGCAATAGTCTCTAGAATTAAGCAACTTCATCACAACCCTCTAATGGATGCTCTAGAGAAGATAAGGGATCTCCAATACGTCGTTTATGTTTAGAACAAGGAGATACACACCTAGGGTTGGGAAGATAACCATTTAAATAGCCCAAAATTCCTGCATAAGAAATATAATCAAATCAGGGCTCAAATAGGCAAAAAGCAATTCATGCAAGTCAGTTTCCAAAAAGCGCATTTGCTTAGAACGAAAAAAGTTTTTGTCTGGCGAATCTGTACAGGTTCATTTGAACGAACTTTTTCTAGTTTGAACCAATTAACATTCTACAAACTTTTCGAGGCCATAAAAATTTCATTTTAGTTCCAATTGACGTAATCATAGGCTCTACTGATACTACTCGAAAAGAGCATTCAAATTATAGGTAGATTTCCAAGATTTGACATTCGGTTTGAGAGATATGATTATTTTTCTCCAAACAACTTCATTCAAATGACTCGATGAAGCACGCAACAGTTTAATATAAAAATATTAAAAATTACAATTCAATTGAACATTGAGTTTTATCCAGCCCATTAGTTTGCCAAACTCAAATTAATCCGAACTAGCTCTTTTCATGCTGACGAGTCTGCAATTCATGATTTCTGGAGTGCATTAATCGAGCTTTCAGTCCACATGACTACAAGCAGTATAAAAAACTTGATCATTTCAGAGAAGAAAATTATCATATCTTATTAGTTTTAAAGATAAAATCTTTAAAGATTGTCATCAAGCTTGATAGGTTAGAAGTGACCCCAAATTTGGTCCAGGTTACAGGGTTCGAACCCTTTCGGATACAAATGAAGGGCTATAAAAAGGCCTAAAATGAGGCACAATAACTCTTAATGTTATAAGATACTGAATATACAATACAAAATATACAACTATTACATATGGTAGAGTCTGGATCCATTGATTAAAACCCCCAAATGTTGTTCCCCCTACTTCAGCAGTGGATATCTTGCCATGCACACTAGCAGCGTGGGTAGGCTGCTTGGCCACTGGTGAAGTTGGGGGACGTGATTGGTCCCCGTGGGCGGCTTTCCTCACTTGATCTCAATTCATATATACATATATATATATCTTTGTGGCATTAGTTATATAGGTCACTGGGCATGACATCCATGAAACTGAGTCAACACTCGAATTAAAAGGACTCCATTTTCATTTGTAGCTTTACTTTACATAGTGATCTATGTAATATGGTTGTAATCAGAAGGTGATGGCATTACTATAAGTGCTAAAGGCATTTTACATTGTACAAGAGAAAGGTTTTAGCCAAAAGAGAACTGTTAAAACAACATCAGTTTTTGCTCAGGTTACACATCAAAAAAGAAAAAAAAAATTTCCAAAATACCCCCTTTCCTCTCCCTCCCTTCCCCCTCCAGCCGACGATGAGCTTCGGCGGTGGATTGAGCTCTCCCTTTCCTTCCCCTCTCTCTCCTTATCCATGTTCCTCTTCCTCCTTCTCCTCCTCTTCCTCTTCCTCTATTCTTTTTCTCCCCCTCTCTCTTCCCTCCCCCTTTCTCCCCCTCCCTACAACCCAATCTCTATAGGGAGATTGGGCTGTAGGGAGGGGGAGAAAGGGGGAGAGGGGTAGAGAGAGAATAGATGAAGAAAAAGATGAGGACCAGGAGGAGGAGCAAGAGGAAGATGGAAAGCCTGCTCCACCACTAGAGCTCGTCACCGGCTAGAGGGGAAAGAGGAGGAGAGAGGAGGGAGGGAGAGGGAAAGGGTGTGGAAGAAAAAGGGGGTATTTTTGAAAGTTTTTATTTTTTATTTTGGCTCTATAAAAACTGGTTTTGTTTTAACCACTCTCTAGCCAAAAAAGCATCTTGAATCCTTCTCATATACATTACTTTACCTTTCCATCGTACAAGTCGTTCCCAAAACCGAGAGCTCTTTTGTTGTATGTGGCGTTGAAATCTTCAAGTGCGCCACTTTGGAGGAGAAGGCATTGATGATGCAAAACAACCAATCGAAGAAGAGAGAGCTTAGAGATGTCTTTCTTCCTTGCCCCTTTATTTTGTAAAGACAAACAAGGAAATTCCCAAGTAAAGAAATACGCAGTGAATGATTTACTACTTTGGTTCTCTACAATCAATGCTCTTTCCTCCTGTGAGGTTTTTTAGTTTTTGGTTTTTTTTTGTTTTAAGTTGAATTTGTATATATTTACGTGGAAATGACATACCAATACTTACGTGGAAATGATTAGTAGTTTAAGATAAGAGATTAACATTATTAGATGTTTAGATAAGGATAGGTTCTTAAAATCTCTCTCCAATTTAAAATAGAGTAAAATTGAAATCTCAATTGAGGCTCAATTACTCAATCAATTACGAAATTGGATCGCAGTTGAAAAATCAAATTCTATACGATACAAATATAATAATAGCTAACATGTTCTAAATAATTAAAAAAATGTAATAATTGGAGAAGTGTTGCCAAATCATATACCATGCTTCCTAAGATTCCTTTTACTTTAAAAACATGTATTTCAATGTTAGTGGAAGGTTTCAAATGAGTGGGTCTGCTAAATTTGGAGAAGCTTGTCTCTCCACTTCACAAATCATTCAAGTTGTTGGACTCTCCATTATCTGTTTGAAGTGTTGCCAAATCATGTACCATGCTTCCTGAGATTCCTTTTACTTTAAAATCATGTGTTTCGATGTTAGTGGAGGGTTTTATGTGAGTGGGTCCTCTAAATTTGGAGAAGCTTGTCTCTACATTTCACAAATCATTCAAGTTGATAGACTTTCCATTATCCTTTTTTTTTTTACCCTACCATGGGGTTGGACCCAAGAGAGATCCTGCACACGCTAGAAGAAAGGTGACATGTTAGGGTTTGAACCCTCGATAGCTAGCTAAGAATTGTCACTCCTTACCACAAGGGTATAAGGAGCCATTCTTATGCTCTCCCTTATCTTAGTTGAGATATTTTCCTTTATATTTTCTAAAGTCTTTGAGTGTATAAATTAGATGCTTATCTACTAATAAACAATAATGCTGGTCACACTCTCCATCTCCCAACTCAACTCGCAGCCCTCATTTGTTTTGTTTTGTTTTATTTTGGGCTCCACTCATTTTTAGCACAACTCTTTTACAAACTCCAAAATTAGATGGAATCTTCCTCATCTAGAGTAGGCTCTTCCCTCTAGGCTCTCCCTCAACTTACATTTAGTAAGGCCTTTAAAAGTGTAAATTAGACCCTTTATCTACTAATTAATATATCAAAAATCAAAATCTTTACAAAGATTTTGCTTTGAAGCACCCAAAATTAGACGGACTCTCCCTTCTTTAGGGCATGCTTTCTCTTATCTTGAGTTGAGATAGTTTCCTTTTCATTTTTTTTCTAAGAAGTTTCCCTTTCATTTAGCAAAGCATTTGAGTATGTAAATTATATCCTTATCTACAAATTCATATATCAAATCTTTACAAATATTTCATATTAAAAAGAACACCAAAATTAGAAAGATCCCCCCTTATTTGGAGCACTCTCTCTCTCTCTCTCTCTCTCTCTCATCTTGTGTTGAAATAGCTTCCTTTATATTTAGCAAAGCCTTTTAAGTGAAAATTAGATATGCATCCACGGTTAGAAAATTCCCTGAGTTGACTCTTGACTCTTACGAGTTATATTGGTTTGATGAAGGGCTAAGACAAATATAGGGGAGACTCATCCGAGTCGCCTCAATTTAATAACCGTAGATTTGATTTTAAACAATTGATGTTTATTTTTTAATAACTATACACCAAGTTTGGAGAGCAATTTAAAAATGTTGACTAGCATCTAATTTGAAACTTATATTGATCTTTTAGATTTGATATTTGGATAGACAAATTACATAGTATGCAATATTTTTCCTTTTTTCTTCCTTATTATAGAATTTTCTTACATATATAAATTGATTATCATGAATGCATGTAAATAAATGCTTATCTATCCATATATACATATTTAATTTGAAAGTATTTAAAAAACACGACTCTCTAGTGTTTCAGCGTTTACTTTATCCATGTCATATTTTTTTTCCATAGGATTAGTCAAGTCACGAGTTTTCCAACTTTGTACATATCTACAATGTAATATATCAATATCTTTGGAAATATTCTGTTTTCAAGCACTCTAAAATCATACAGACACTCCTGTATTTAGAGCAGGCTCTCTTAATCTTTATTTGAGATAGTTCCATTTACATTTGGCATTTGGCAAAGGCTTTAAGTGTGTAAATTAGACCCTAATCGACTAATTAATATATCTCGATCTTTACAAAAATTTATTTTCAAGAACCCCAAAATTAGATAGATTCTCCCTAATCTAGAGTTGGATCTCCTTTATCTTGAGTCGAACTAGTTTCCTTTACATTTAGCAAAGCCTTTAAGTGTGTAAATTAGATCCTGATCTACTAATTATTATGCTGAAATCCGTGCAGAGATTTGTTTTCAAGCATCCAAAAATTAGACCGACGTACTCAACCAAATCTAGAGCAGGCTCTACCTTAGCTTGGGTTGTGATAATTTCCTTTATATTTGGCAAAGTCTTCGAATCTGTAAATTACACCCTTATGTACAAAATAATATATAATGAAATCTTTACAAAGAATCTGTTTTCAAGAACCCCAAAATTAGACTGACTCACCCTTATCTTGAGCATTACTCTCTTTCTTGTCTTGAGTTGCGACCTTAAAAAAAAAGGCTTGAAATGTGTAAATTAGATCATTATATACTAATTAATACATTCTAATCTTTATGAAGACTTTGATTTCAAGCACCACAAAGTAGACGGACTCTCGCTTATCTGGGGCAGGCACTCCCTTATGTCGATTTGATATAGTTTAGTAAAGCCTTGAAGTGTGTAGATTGGACCATTAGATACTGACTAATATATCTAGTCCTTAAAAGATTTTTTTTTAAAGCACCCCAAGCTTAGATACATTCTGCCTTATTTAGACCAGGCTTTCGCTTATCTTGGGTTCGGAAACTTTCTTTTACATTTAGAAAATCCTTTTCAGGATGAAAATTAGAAAACATAGAAATCATTCCAAAATTTTTTTTTGAAGCTCCCACAATTATATTTACTTTTAAATTTGGAGCCGTTTGCAGTTGGACTATCTTTTTGATAATGATAGTTGGCTAGTATTAAGAATATTGGTCAAAGTGCCTTAATAGCAAGACCTCATATTAATGATGCTTTGCTAATGCCTGAGAGCAGAGTTTGGGTCTCTAATTTTCACATTGGATTTGTAGCATGTAGGGCAAAAGACAACTATGAGTGAGTGTAACTCTATAAGTGAAAGTTTATAATACCTGGGATTTATTCTAAATTATGATTCAATTACTATTTCTATACAACGAAAAAAAAAGCAATCAACCACACATAAAACCACACATAATTTAACGTGGAAATCCAAACGGAAAATAAGCACGAGTCAAAAGTGGATAAAATCAATTATTAACTTTCGCAGTGCAAAATATACTCATAACCCTACAATCAATCTCTCGACACAAGGCATTATAGTTGTTTTTACTAACTCTCTACAATATATAGTCCCTCGGTATTATGCTATTAGTGCCTTGATTTTCACAACGAACAAGTCTTTATAACGAGAGAATAATTTTTTACAAAGATTTAGAAGCCATAAATCTCCTACGAAGAAGTGGAAGAATCTAGAATTTGAAGCCTTTAGCCCAATCTCTCATGAAGCTTTAGATAATATCTCAAATGATATTCTCAAGTCAAAACATGGAGATCAATATGTATTGTATTGTACTTAAGGTTGTGCGGAACCCTCTTTTTATAATCCTGAATTCATGCCTTAGGCTTGAAAACTAAATCCAAGTAAAATAGGTAGTTTTTGCCGTATGCACGCTCGAGCGCATGCTACACGCATCTAGTTATTTCTGATCAATCTTGTTAGACTTGAGTGCGGACGTCTTGCTCCCTGCTCAAGTGCTTGAACAAGCCGGCTTAAGCGCATGCACAATTTTTTGCTTTTCCTTAATTTAGCACTTTTTGCAATTTGTTCAACAATTATACTTAGGAATATGAAATACAAATTAATAAATTTAAATTTTGTCCAATACATGAATTTAGCCAATATAAAAATCCTTACTATAACATAATTAAAGTCCTTTTAACATGATTTCAAGTCATTGTAAGATTGTTTATGTGCATTCCAAAAGATGGTTTCAAGCCATCGTAATGCTCAAACATGCCTATCCACAGGGCAACATGAAACATATGGCTTGATAAATCTTTCTTGGCCCACTAGGGGCTAGCCCAGCGTGTCGGCCCAGGTAACTTCACCGGCCGTGCTGTGCCCAGCCGCTGGGTCTTAGGCCAGCACAGCCCGGCTTGCTAGATTTCCTTAGCCTTTGTTCTATCAAGCAAGCATCATTTGGAATACTGTCTCTTCTGGAAGCGACCAAGCAGTGAGGCGATGTTTGGCTGCTCTTTTCTTCTCCACCTTATACTCCATTCGGATAGCAAGGAACAAATATTCCTTTTACCACCAGAATCAAAAGTTAAAATCCTCTTTCCTTCTACCACTAGAATCAAAAGTTAATATCCCCTTTGGCCTGGCACCATACAATAAACTATTCATACATCCATTTATATTCTTTTTGTATCTTCTTTTCCCTTTTTTTAGGGCTCCTTTTCGGCTATTTGGCTCTCTCCTATATTTTAGGGTCTGAATTTCTCATGCTTTCCTCTCTTCTAGCTTTCTTCTAGCTTCTCGTACTATATGTCATTAAGTTAAAAAAAAGAGCCAAAAACAAGACTGCCCAGGTGCCAATTTTTTATCTAATTAAAAAATACTAAGGACAAGAAGATAAAAATATAATTTTCTAAATATCAAATTGGAGGAGAATTATGTTTTCTATACCACCGCATTAATCATCAATCAATCAAATTTATTCTTCCCATTTACATTAAATCAATAAACTAAAATGTGAAGATAATTTGATGGCCCATCATCAATCGTTGCCCTTAGTCATTCATGTTTAGGGCCCACTCACCTACTTCAAGTTGAACTTCAAGGAATACATTACAAAGGGCCACCGTCTAAACGGGTATTACAGATCAGGTAAGGATTGAAAGGTTTAAGGAGGAGATGAGGACAGTACCACCAGTTCCGTAAGAGCAATTTTTTCATGCCCCCAACCTGAGAATTAGGGTGGATTCCGAGGCACAGCATATGTGATTTGAGGCAATCCGTGTCATGTCAAAACATGTACGAATTGTCACTAGGGTGATTCCACATCAATTGCTTAGTGGGTGAAGTTATCCTCAACCCAGCTTACACTATTGATAATTTGAGGCTCCTCTGTTTATTGCAAGCACAATGGAGTCCACATTTGATGGAATGTTATCTTGGTCAACCCTGACTTGGTCTACTTCTATTGGTTTTTTAAGTGTAGGGATAGTGTGTTTGCTTAACAAGAATTGCTTCCAATGGTAAGTAGGTTGTCCATATTTAACGTTCAATTTGTGAGATATGACCTTTTTAATCCATATTATCTTAAAAAAAATACTTTAATTTGCATTTTCTTCAATTCAGCTTATCCGGCGCGCAATCAAGTCCATTCTAAAAATAGAATACAACTTAATGGACTTAAGTATTGTCTAATACATGAATTAGCTAATCATACAAAAATCCTAATAATCTCTCGCTTTGGCAATTCATGAACAAAATTTCCTATACAATCAATCTACCCAAAATAAATCAAAAAATACATTGAATAAAGCATAGAGTAAATTGAAAAAAAAATTTGTATCAATTTGAAGCCATAATTGAAAATCCATTTTGAAAAGCCTACTGTTGCTCACTACTACCTTTCACTATGCATAATTATTGGATCCATCCAAATAAGAAGGCTTGGTAGTAGATGTGCTTTCTTAATTGTTGAATTCCAGTCTAGATTCTCAAGGATCTAACACCGTAGATTAGTGTAACTTGCTTTGATACCAATTGAAAGTTTTTATAGGGTCCTATATTTCTAGATTGTAAGCCAAACAGTATGTAGCGGGATAATAAAGTAAACTTAAAAAAAAAAAAAGAAAAAACTTAGCCACATAAGAAGAAGACATACAGATTTTTATGTAAAAACCCTATGGGAAAAAACGCACGAGCTACACAAATTAAAAACCAAGTACTACTTTCAAGTAGTTACACGATATACTCACAACTTTATACAGTCAGTCCCTAGAGCACATGATGCAGTTCTTCTTGTAAGAATTTGCAACATGACTCAATTCTGTGTGCCCTACTCTCCGCACTTGATCAATAATATCTTACAATGAAATATAAGTAACAAATCTCCTATGAGGAAGTAGAAGTGACAACTCTAGAGCTTAAAGCAACTCTAGAACTTAAAGCCATTAGCAACTCTTTCCAATGGAAGCTTTAAAGGAAAATGATGTATCCAAAAAGTATTCTTAACTTAGAATAATGAGATCTATGTATGGATGCCCTTAGGGCAGCTGAGAGGGATCTTCTTTTTATAGCCCATAATTTGTATTTTAGGGTTAGAAAACAAATTTAAACAAAACAGATAATTCTGTCATAAATAGGAAAGGTTTTCGTACAAGTTGGTGGGCTTCTGCGATAACACTCCGACCCAACTTAATCCGGATTAGTGCTTAATTAATAGCGAATTAGTTGTTAAGAGTGTTGGTTTTGTTGGGTAATGGCTAGGTAGTTGAAGTGAGATGGACCTGGGAGTAGGTAGATTGAGCCCTTTTTCGTAATTTTTTATTTTGTCGGACGTCATCGGTCTTGCATCATCTTGACGTCACTACGTGTATTTCGTCGAACTCGTCAATTCTCGTAACTGACTCGCATGCAAACGACTGCATTTGCTTCCGTTGGATTCTTTAATTGACTCGAACTGTAAATTGTGTAAATGTTTGGATCTTCTCGCAAATTTCACTCATCTTTATCTTATAAAAGCTCAACCACCGCCTCACTCCTGCCTTCTTTAATGGTTCACGCTCTCTCTCTCTCTCTTGTTCGTTCTTCTCTTTTTCTTCTTCTTCCATTTCCTTCTTGATCAAGCTAAGGAGGGAATTGTGCACTCGTTATCTTCTTATGTATTTGTCGGTAAGTTTTGTGTCCTCGATGTGTTTCTCTCATTTCTTCTCCTTCCCACGTCAGTCACTGTGCCTATCCTCATGTTCCTTTCATTTCTTGCATGCATGACGAGTAGAATTGAGTTTGGACAGCGGATTGAGCGTAAGGACAGCTATGTGTGTGTTTTGAACCCATTTAAGGCAAGTATAAGTACGATTTGATTGAACACTTGTTGGTATGGTTTTGATTGCGTTTAATCTTGTTCTTTTGCATAAAACGTTAAGTTTATAGCCCTGGTAACTCAGTTTGCTCCTGTTATTCTCTTATTCCATGTTGTATTCGAATTTCAGTTTTCTGTAATAGGTTCTAGAAATCGACCCAGTGCAGTCACAGTTAAGCCGTGAACTGTGCTACGGCTGAACCGTAAAGTGTCCTACGGCTAAGCCGTAAACCTAGCCGTGACCCAGCTGTAGATCATTACTGGGTAACACTTTAAAATAACTGAGAGTTAGCATTTTTCTACTCTTCTACGGGTTAGCTATGGTTAAGCCGTGAATTATTCTACGGTTGAGTTGTCCCCTCGCCGTGATTGAGCAGTAGAACAAAACAGGGTTAAGCCGTATGCCCATTGAAAAATAACTGAAAATGGATAGGTTAATACCGAGACCTTGTAGGGCCTTCGTGTTAGAATATAGGTAACCCGACTTGCCCAACGGAATATAAATATCGCATGAATGGTCTTTAGGGCTGTGATTCATTAATGTGTGTGTCTTCCAGCTGTTAAGCCCTTCCCAATGGGTGTTGGTTTAAGGGAATTCAATACACTTCTCTCGAGACAACGCAACACACTTCGTATGAACAACTATGTATCGAATAAACTTAAAACTACATCAGCATGCACGATTAGAAACACTGGACGATTAGGTTAGGGTTGGCTAGTAAACTCCCTTGGTTCCTAGTAATGATTTGATTTGCATTGCATCTCGACTTTGGTCTTGCCCTCTTAATTACATGGTATACGTTCTGCGCTGGGGTAACGATTGGTTAATCCCTGAGGGCGCTGTCCATGGTATATCCCAGCCAGAACAGCTGATTCCAGGTTCTTATCGTATATTGATGGGTAACTGCTTATTGTATTGATATTGCCAGTGTTCATACTTGCTTTTCATGTGATGCACATACTATATTGTATTGCTAGTGATAGCTTGTATTGCTTGATCAACTGACATAATTGACGTGCATCATAGGACTTGACTGACTTTGTCTATATGGCTCTACTCAGCCACAGCCTTAGGATACCCGACGGGGTTAACTTTGGCGTAGATTGTTACCGCCTCTGCAAAGTGCTACCGTCTTAGGATTCCGGACCCTGGGAATTAGAGACCCATTCGTACCTTGGCCCGGTCGATGGTGTTCTTGTACCGATTGCTCTCGAAATGGAGAATATGGCAAATGTAGTAACCACCTTGTATAGTACTTCTATCATTGACTTCTATGGCATGTTTTATTTATATGCACGAGTTGCATAGCATACGAATGTGACCTCAATGACCTGTGCATTAATGTCTGTTAATTCTTTTATTGATATAACGCTTGTTAATTCATTGTTGTTTATACTTTGCTGAGTCGTTGTACTCATTAGTTGTTTTTGGTGTTGCTGGCTCAAATCCCTCCCCCGACCCCTCGTCGGTCGGTCAGGCTCCAGGAAAGGCACGCGAGCCCCATGGGGGCTAGAGGAGTTGTCACGACCCGAGCCCAGAATTCGGGGGTTAGCGAAAAGCTAAACCGGTGACACACGTACTCCCGTGCACGTGCACCCAAACCCAGTCCAGATGCACGCACACAAGGGATCTAACACGTGCGAACTAAACGTACGCGGAAGCTGTACATATCATAGCAAGCAACAAAGGAAAATAAAATAGCGGAAGCCAAAGCAAATACGAAACGGAAAAGACAAAGACAAATACACTGAGATAAAACCGAATACACACCAAAATCAATATACACAAAATATACAGAATACAAGTCCAAAGTCCAAAGTCCAAATACAAGCTCTCAAAAACCAAAACGCAAAATAAAAGCCACTGGTATGCATGCACGCACTTGGCAGAAGTGATCAGGCCCACTCTGCCAGACCGGAGGGTGCCTCTACACTCGCCCCTGCAGCCTCCTCGACCGCCGGGGAGCTGGGCAAGGTATCTGTGCCTGCAACACCACAGACAACACAAATGAATACAACGATCCAACAAATATAAGTAACAGGGGTGAAACACGCATAGTATCAAAGAGGATATAATAATGACAGAAGATTAAATACAGAGTTCCATATTAGGAAACTAAGCAAATCGTGCATAGAAGTAAAACATGATATGTGAATCAAAACATAGAATACTGAACTAGTTGGCTACTACGTTAACCATGTTCTCTCCAAAAGAGAGCAGAGCAGAGCAGAGCAGAGAACACCGCTGTCCAGGCCAAAGGTACAAGCGGGTCTCGGTTTCCTGGGTTCCGGGGTCCCAAGACAAAGCAACACTGCAGTTAAAACAGAGATACAGAGATCTACGCCAGAGGTAACCCCGTCGGGTATCCTAGGGCTGAGGCTGAGTAGAGCCAGACTAATACCAATCAAATCAAATCCATAGAAAGGGGAGATTATCCGCTTTGGACTCACCGATGACAAAGACCGGATCTTATCCTCACGTATTAACCTCTGGGCAGAGCCACCAGGGAATACCCAAAAATCAGAGATATACAAAGCCAGAGAATATACAAAGCATAGCATAGATCAAAACAGAGTACAGAGCGAAGAATAATACAGATATACAGAACGAAAGCAAAATGACTGAGGAATGCATAACATAGATTAACAGAACAGAGGGCAAAACCATAAACAATATGCAATGCATCTCAGATTAATACGGAATCAAGGTTCATTACAAGCCAAGTCTAATCTAGTTGCATCACTGTCACTAACCGTGCATGTTGAGGTAGTTTTAAGTTATTCGATGCACCGTTGCCATCCTAGTGTTGCAATATAATCCTCATGTGCACCGAAGTCCCTTAAACCAACACCCATGGGGGGGTGCTTAACAATGAGCAACACTCACATGAATAAGTCACAGCCTAACAGACTATTCATGCGCTCCAAAGAATCCATTTGGGCCGGTTTACGGGTATGGTTAACCTGTATTTGAGCCCTACAAGGTCACACCATTAGCCTAAGTTAACTGATATTTAACAGGTCTTACGGTTTAGCCATGGGTGACCTACGGCTTAGCCGTGGCATCCTACGGCGTAGCCGCAATATGCACTACGGCTTAGCCGTGGTTCCCTTCAGAACACGGCTAAACTGTCAGCTTTTCCACCTCTGATCTGATACCTCTCACGGCTGAGCTACAGTCAGTATACGGCTTAGCCGTAGACCAATCCACGGCTTAGCCGTAGCCTCACCGTAGGAGTACTGATATCAGAAAAGTTTCGACTGATCAGAGAATTAATTCACGGCTGGGGTACGGTTGGGTCACGGCTAGCTTACGGCTCAGCCGTAGAACAAATTACGGCTTAGCCGTAGCCTAGCCGTAGAACAAATTCAGATTTTCGAGTCTCTGGAAAGCGAACCGTAGAAATTTACGGCTTAGCCGTACAATACAGAATACGAGTTCGGGAAGATTACAGAAACGAAATTTTTGTACAGAAACTGAATAAAACAAGCTCAACTGATTCTCATAGCTTAGAAAATGGCTGTAAAACATTTCTCTAAAGAGAATGAGAATGAATCCAAGCAATCAAACAATACCCATATGTGTTATCAAAACCTGTACTTATACTTGCCTCAAATCTGACAAAATCCTCTGAAATCAAGCTCCAAGCAACTAAAATCAAAACAAATCAAAGCAATCACACATGCATGAGATGAAGACAAAGCAACAGAGAATGGGAGATGTAATTGGAGAGGAAATACAAATAGTTGGGAAAGAACCCACTTACCTAAGGCAAGGACAGAGATGAGAGAATGGAGAAGAACCCAAGCCAAACAGAGGATCCAAATCCTCAATCGATCAAGAGAAGGAAAGAAGAGAGAGAGAGAGAGAGAGAACGAACGTGGAGAGCTTCCCTGGAATTCCTCTTGCATGCAACGATCAAATGAAATGGAGCAAGAGAGAGACACCTGGAGAGTGACTCATTTAAATAGGTTTTGTGGTTTAGGTCAAAGTCCGGTAAGTTTATACTAATTACAGTTCAAGTCACACGAAGGTCTAACTTCTCCAATTGACTCCAAACGGATCTGACACAGTTACGGAATTTGTCGAGCTCAACGAAATACGCGTGCTGACACCAAGATGATGCAAAGATGAGATGAGCAAAGCCAAAGCAAAATTACGAAAAAGGGCTTAGAACTACCTATCTCAGGTCAAAGGTTGCTCAACTACCTATCCAAGGCCCAAAACCAAGTCCAAAAGAATAAAATAAAACAAAACACACACTAATGAGCCACTAATCCGGCTCAAAGGGGATCGGAGTGTTACATCCTCCCCCACTAGGAATCATTCCGTCCTCGGAATGACTACCTACCTGCGCAAAGAGCTGGGGGTACTGGCGCGCTAGCTGCTCCTCTAGCTCCCAAGTAGCCTCATCCGGACCGTGATGCTCCCACAACACTTTAACCCATCTGATAGTCCTGGTACGGAGAATCTGCTCTCGTGTCCCAACGATGCAAAGCGGACGCTCAACGTAAGTCGCATTAGGCTGAATCTGGATATCATCGTAGCGAATCACATGGCTCGGATCTGGCACATACTTACGGAGCATCGACACATGGAACACATCGTGAACACCGGAGAACTCAACTGGAAGTGTCAACCGATAGGCTAAATCTCCAACTCGGCTCTTGACTTCGAACGGTCCTACATATCTCGGAGCTAACTTGCCCTTCTGACCAAATCGAACTGTGCCCTTCATCGGAGAAACTTTAAGGAACACCCAATCTCCAACTTGAAATGCCAAAGGTCTCCTCCGCGTATCCGCATAGCTCTTCTGCCTGGACCGAGCAATCTTCAGATTCTCTATCACTTTCTGCACTTTCTCTGTCGTCTCAGCAATGATCGTCGGACCATGGAAACTTCTAGTTCCAACTTCTTCCCAGCACACTGGGGTCCTGCACTTGCGTCCGTATAGAGCCTCATAAGGTGCCATACCAATACTCTCATGGAAGCTGTTGTTGTAAGCAAACTCACACAAGGCCAGATGTGTATCCCATTCCTTCTCAAAGTTCAGCACACTAGCTCTGAGCATATCCTCCAACGTCTGAATGGTACGCTCCGACTGTCCATCGGTCTGGGGGTGGTATGCCGTACTAAAACTCAGCTTCGTACCCATAGCTTCCTGAAATGCTCTCCAGAATGAAGATACAAAACGACTGTCTCGATCTGACACAATCGATACTGGGGTGCCATGCAATCTGACTATCTCGTCAACAAACTTCCTGGCCATCTCCGTGAATGTCATCCCTTTTTTGAACGGAAGGAAATGTGCTGACTTAGTCAATCTGTCCACTATGACCCAGATCGCATTATTCTTTCTACTGGTCGGCGGAAAACCGGAGACGAAATCCATCGTAATGTGCTCCCACTTCCACTGCGGAGTGTGCAATGGATGTAATGATCCTGGAGGTCGCTGATGGTCAGCTTTCACCCTCTGACAGGTCAAACATCGAGCTACGAACCCTGCGATCTCCCGCTTCATATTGTTCCACCAAAATCTATCCTTCAAGTTCCGGTACATCTTCGTACTACCGGGATGCATCGCATATCGGGCATCGTGCGCATCTGTCATCAACTTATCCTTCAGCTCGTCCACAGCGGGAACACACAATCTATTCTTGAAGTACAAAACTCCATCTACTAGGCTAAAATCCGGTCGATCTGCAATCCGATCTCTGAACTTCACCAGGAGGGGGTCCTCAAACTGGCGATCCTTGATCTGCTGAATCACCTCAGGCTGAAACACGACAGTAGTAGCTAATGTCACCGAGTCTCCTACCATCTGAACCTCTACAGGCTGATCATGCACAAGCATATAGAATCCTGCTAACACCTGAAGACTGTCTGTCCTCCTGCTGAGTGCATCTGCAACTACATTGCCCTTGCCTGGGTGGTACTTGATCGGAAAGTCGTAGTCTTTGATGAACTCCAACCATCTTCGCTGCCTCATATTCAAGTCATGCTGATCAAACAAGTATTGCAGACTGTGATGATCGGAATGGACCTCAAACTTCACACCGTACAGGTAATGTCGCCACAACTTCAATGCAAATACAATGGCTGCTAACTCCAAGTCATGTGTGGCATAGTTCTTCTCATGCTCTTTCAACTGTCTGGATCCATAGGCAATCACCTTCTGATTCTGCATCAGTACACAGCCTAGTCCAACTCTAGAGGCATCTGAGTAAATCATGAATCCCTCACTACCATTCGGGAGAGTCAACACTGGCGCCGTAGTGAGCTTTTCCTTCAGCAACTGAAAACTACGCTCACATTTCTCTGTCCACTCATACGGGACCTTCTTCCGAGTCAACTGAGTCAGCGGGGCTGAAATCTTCGAGAAATCCTGCACAAACCTGCGGTAATATCCTGCTAATCCCAGAAAACTCCGAATCTCTGTCACTGATCTAGGACGGGGCCAATGGACTACTGCCTCAATCTTAGCTGGATCCACCATCAATCCATCTCTAGAAATCACATGTCCCAAAAATGCAACTTGCTCTAGCCAGAAATCACATTTAGCCAACTTTGCATACAACTTGTGATCTCGAAGCAGCTGCAATGCCTTCCTCAGATGGTCTGTATGTTCCTCAGCAGTCTTCGAATAGACCAATATGTCATCTATGAAGACCACAACAAACTGGTCCAAGAAGGAAGTAAACACCCTATTCATCAATGCCATGAAAGCTGCGGGTGCATTCGTCAAACCAAATGGCATGACAAGGAACTCGTAGTGTCCATACCGAGTCCTGAAAGCTGTCTTCGGAACATCCTCATCCTTCACCCTGAGCTGGTGATATCCTGACCTCAAGTCAATCTTAGAGAAGTAAGCTGCACCCTGAAGTTGATCGAATAACTCGTCAATCCTAGGCAATGGATATTTGTTCTTGATGGTCACTTTGTTCAATTGCCTGTAGTCAATGCACATCCGGAAACTGCCATCCTTCTTTTTGACAAACAATACAGGAGCTCCCCAAGGTGAAACACTTGGGCGTATGAACCCTTTATCCAACAAATCCTGCAACTGTTTCTTCAATTCCAACAACTCTGCAGGTGCCATACGATATGGAGCTCTACTGATAGGTGCTGTACCTGGTACCACGTCAATAGCAAATTCTACCTCCCGAACTGGTGGCAACTCTGGCACATCTTCCGGAAAGACATCCGGAAACTCGCTGACTACTGGAATCTCACTGAGCTGTCGCTGATCTTTCTTCTCTGAAATGAATGCAAGAAATCCCTCACATCCCCTACGAAGCATCCTGTCTGCTTTACAAGCAGAGATCACACGTCTTGGGCACTTCATCTGGCTGCCCTCAAATCGGAATCCGCTGCCCAAATCGAAGTAGATAGCCTTACTGTAGCAATTGATACACGCATGATATCTCGCAAGCCAGTCCATACCAAGGAACACATCAAAATCCAGTGTCGTGAGCAACACGAGGTCTACTGGGAGCTGATGACCAGCTATCCGCACATCACACTGAGGGTAAAACACACTGCACTCCACCCGCTTACCAACCGGAGTGGATACTAACAACAAGTAGGGAAGTGGTGTAGGTCGCTGTCGAAGCTGCACATCAAAATGGGGTGCTACGTACGAACGCGTAGACCCGGAGTCAAATAAAGCTAAAGCTTCTGCATCGGAAATTAAAATTTTACCTTCCACTACCGTGGCCTCCTCCGCGCCCTCATGCGTAGCAGCATAGGCTCGGGCTGTCTGGCGATTCGGCTTCTGACCTGGGCGAGCTGGCTGAGATCTGCCCTGTGCTGTAGGTCCTGTCTGTCTCGTCTGTGGAGAGGACTGAAACTTCGGGCATTGGGCCCGCCTGTGGTCCGTAGAGCCACACCCGAAACAAGCCCCACTCTTCCTCCAACATCTGTCGGTGGGGTGATCCTTCCCACAGTGACTGCAAACTATCTGAGGACTGCTCGAACTGCCCTGTTTACCCTTGAACTTCTTCTGGAACTGACTTCTGCCACTGAAACCTGCTGCCCTCTTAGCCTCTGTTCGCTCCTCCTCAAAGATGGCCTCTGCATCATAAGCCCTGTCAATAGCGTCATCCAAGGTAGCCGGCCACATACAAGCAACCACGTGGCGTTTGTGTCTCGGATTTAGGCCGTTGACGAAGCGAGTCACCTTCTTATGCTCCGTGTTCACCATATCCTCTGCGAAATGAGACAACTCTGTAAACCTGTGTACATAATCTGCAACTGACATCTGTCTCTGCTGAAGGTTGAAGAATTCCACTTCCTTGGCTCGCTGAATATGGAGAGGCATGAACTTACGACGGAATTGCTGCTTGAAGGTCTCCCAAACTGTGGCACTGGGCATAGTCTGAAATGAGGTCTTAACACTCCTCCACCATGTCTTAGCTACACTCCGAAGCATAGAGGCTGTGAGAACTACCTTCTGCTTGTTGCTGCACACAATCGTATCAAATAGCTCTTCAGTCTGCTCCAACCATTGCTCAGCCTGCAATGCATCCTCTATCCCATGGAACTCAGTCGCCCCTCGCTTACGGAACTTGTCGAAAAGCGCATTAGGATCTGATTCCTTAGGCTGGAAAATCACCTGCTGATCTACATGAGGTGATGCTACTGCAGCAGCCTGACTCTGCCTATCTACCATGGATGCCATCTGCGCCTGTAATGACTGCATAGACTGCATCATCATCATCAAGCGCTCCTCACTGCTGATATGTGGGGGTACCGATCCACTATCACCGTTATGGCCCTGTTGATTCTCATCCCTAGATCCTGATCCTGATGCCATCCTGTAAAAGGAAAAGAAACACAACACACAAATATAACATGCCCTGAGTTAGTCAAACCCCAAATCAACATATGAGACCTCGAGTCAAATAGTTGATATCGTTATCTCACCACGATCTTAGATGCCTACATGCTTATAACTAGCATGCTCTGATACCATACAATACGTATGTCACGACCCGAGCCCAGAATTCGGGGGTTAGCGAAAAGCTAAACCGGTGACACACGTACTCCCGTGCACGTGCACCCAAACCCAGTCCAGATGCACGCACACAAGGGATCTAACACGTGCGAACTAAACGTACGCGGAAGCTGTACATATCATAGCAAGCAACAAAGGAAAATAAAATAGCGGAAGCCAAAGCAAATACGAAACGGAAAAGACAAAGACAAATACACTGAGATAAAACCGAATACACACCAAAATCAATATACACAAAATATACAGAATACAAGTCCAAAGTCCAAAGTCCAAATACAAGCTCTCAAAAACCAAAACGCAAAATAAAAGCCACTGGTATGCATGCACGCACTTGGCAGAAGTGATCAGGCCCACTCTGCCAGACCGGAGGGTGCCTCTACACTCGCCCCTGCAGCCTCCTCGACCGCCGGGGAGCTGGGCAAGGTATCTGTGCCTGCAACACCACAGACAACACAAATGAATACAACGATCCAACAAATATAAGTAACAGGGGTGAAACACGCATAGTATCAAAGAGGATATAATAATGACAGAAGATTAAATACAGAGTTCCATATTAGGAAACTAAGCAAATCGTGCATAGAAGTAAAACATGATATGTGAATCAAAACATAGAATACTGAACTAGTTGGCTACTACGTTAACCATGTTCTCTCCAAAAGAGAGCAGAGCAGAGCAGAGCAGAGAACACCGCTGTCCAGGCCAAAGGTACAAGCGGGTCTCGGTTTCCTGGGTTCCGGGGTCCCAAGACAAAGCAACACTGCAGTTAAAACAGAGATACAGAGATCTACGCCAGAGGTAACCCCGTCGGGTATCCTAGGGCTGAGGCTGAGTAGAGCCAGACTAATACCAATCAAATCAAATCCATAGAAAGGGGAGATTATCCGCTTTGGACTCACCGATGACAAAGACCGGATCTTATCCTCACGTATTAACCTCTGGGCAGAGCCACCAGGGAATACCCAAAAATCAGAGATATACAAAGCCAGAGAATATACAAAGCATAGCATAGATCAAAACAGAGTACAGAGCGAAGAATAATACAGATATACAGAACGAAAGCAAAATGACTGAGGAATGCATAACATAGATTAACAGAACAGAGGGCAAAACCATAAACAATATGCAATGCATCTCAGATTAATACGGAATCAAGGTTCATTACAAGCCAAGTCTAATCTAGTTGCATCACTGTCACTAACCGTGCATGTTGAGGTAGTTTTAAGTTATTCGATGCACCGTTGCCATCCTAGTGTTGCAATATAATCCTCATGTGCACCGAAGTCCCTTAAACCAACACCCATGGGGGGGTGCTTAACAATGAGCAACACTCACATGAATAAGTCACAGCCTAACAGACTATTCATGCGCTCCAAAGAATCCATTTGGGCCGGTTTACGGGTATGGTTAACCTGTATTTGAGCCCTACAAGGTCACACCATTAGCCTAAGTTAACTGATATTTAACAGGTCTTACGGTTTAGCCATGGGTGACCTACGGCTTAGCCGTGGCATCCTACGGCGTAGCCGCAATATGCACTACGGCTTAGCCGTGGTTCCCTTCAGAACACGGCTAAACTGTCAGCTTTTCCACCTCTGATCTGATACCTCTCACGGCTGAGCTACAGTCAGTATACGGCTTAGCCGTAGACCAATCCACGGCTTAGCCGTAGCCTCACCGTAGGAGTACTGATATCAGAAAAGTTTCGACTGATCAGAGAATTAATTCACGGCTGGGGTACGGTTGGGTCACGGCTAGCTTACGGCTCAGCCGTAGAACAAATTACGGCTTAGCCGTAGCCTAGCCGTAGAACAAATTCAGATTTTCGAGTCTCTGGAAAGCGAACCGTAGAAATTTACGGCTTAGCCGTACAATACAGAATACGAGTTCGGGAAGATTACAGAAACGAAATTTTTGTACAGAAACTGAATAAAACAAGCTCAACTGATTCTCATAGCTTAGAAAATGGCTGTAAAACATTTCTCTAAAGAGAATGAGAATGAATCCAAGCAATCAAACAATACCCATATGTGTTATCAAAACCTGTACTTATACTTGCCTCAAATCTGACAAAATCCTCTGAAATCAAGCTCCAAGCAACTAAAATCAAAACAAATCAAAGCAATCACACATGCATGAGATGAAGACAAAGCAACAGAGAATGGGAGATGTAATTGGAGAGGAAATACAAATAGTTGGGAAAGAACCCACTTACCTAAGGCAAGGACAGAGATGAGAGAATGGAGAAGAACCCAAGCCAAACAGAGGATCCAAATCCTCAATCGATCAAGAGAAGGAAAGAAGAGAGAGAGAGAGAGAGAACGAACGTGGAGAGCTTCCCTGGAATTCCTCTTGCATGCAACGATCAAATGAAATGGAGCAAGAGAGAGACACCTGGAGAGTGACTCATTTAAATAGGTTTTGTGGTTTAGGTCAAAGTCCGGTAAGTTTATACTAATTACAGTTCAAGTCACACGAAGGTCTAACTTCTCCAATTGACTCCAAACGGATCTGACACAGTTACGGAATTTGTCGAGCTCAACGAAATACGCGTGCTGACACCAAGATGATGCAAAGATGAGATGAGCAAAGCCAAAGCAAAATTACGAAAAAGGGCTTAGAACTACCTATCTCAGGTCAAAGGTTGCTCAACTACCTATCCAAGGCCCAAAACCAAGTCCAAAAGAATAAAATAAAACAAAACACACACTAATGAGCCACTAATCCGGCTCAAAGGGGATCGGAGTGTTACAGGAGTGGAGCTGATCCATTCCCTGGAGCGCGATTTGCATCATAGTGTTTGCATTGGTTTTGTTCTCAGGGTTTTTGGGTATACTTGTATCTTGTTATTTTTGTGACTTTTCCCCTCCTTTTGACTTTATCTTTTGTAAGTACTATATAAGCTTTTGTCGTGATCATTCTTTTTGTATACCTTGTGTCATGCAATGATACGTATAGCTTCCGCGTACACTTAGTTTGCACGTGTGAATGATCCATTGTGTGTGTACACTTAGACTAGGTCAAGGTGTACGTACATAGGCGTACATGTGCCACTGGTTAGGTCCTAACTAACCCCCGATTTTTGGGCTCAGGTTGTGACATCTGTTGTCCGTGGGAGTGTGATCAAGCACGTTTAAATGAGCGCTCAAGCGTGCTAGCTATTGCCTTGAGCGCAAAAGCATGTTCAAATGGGCGCTCGAGCACGCATACAATTTCTACATGCATCAGTAAACTTTCCGATGTTATAACTTTCTTGTTTTAGCTCCAATTTACGCAATCTTCAGTTTATGGATATCTATTGAAAATGAGCTTTCCAATTGTAGGTAGCTTGCACATATCCAATGTTCAGTTTGTGAGATATGACCTTTTTAATCCATATTGTCCTCAGAAAAAATCTTCAATTTATGTTATCTTCAATTTAGCTTATCCGACTCGCAACCAAGTTTATTCTAAATATAAAATACAACTCAATGGACTTAAATTTTGTTCAATACATGAATTAGCCAATTATTCAAAAATCGTAACAGTTTTGTATGTCATTTTTCTGCAATCCTATTTCATGCTTAGGATTTTCCATCTCTCATGCAAGAACACTTCCATCTCTCATGTTAGTTGATGGATATGACATGTCATGAAGTGGGCCTAGGGTATTTTCTTGGTTAAGTTTTTTTCCATTGGAGGGATTTGTTTTGTTTACTTTATTCGACTGTTAGAAACTCAAATATGAAAGATTTTGAGTTATTCTTGAGGACGAATTAGTCAACAATGGATAAATGGAGAGTGATAGTGGAAACATGTAAGCTCTGTACAGTTTGACTGCTAAACAAAGGAGGTTTTTTTAAAACCCATAATACAAGGGCTTTTTTGAGGTTTCATGAAAATATATGAACCTTGTCACAACTCGAGCCTAGGAGATCGGGGTTAGTAAAAGGCTAACCAATGACACACGTACTCCCGTACTTGTACACTTAGACCCAGTCTAAATGCACATGCACAAGGGAAGTTTCACACGTGCCAAACATGCACGCGGAAGCTGTAGATATCATAACATTACACTAGAAAATACAACAACAGAGGATAAAAACAGAAGGTGACATATATAGATAAAGGGTTTACAAAATGAATCAAAATAAACATGTACAAATCATGACTGGATCCAACATGACAAATCTCAAAATGAAGAGGACTCCTATGCAAATGCATCCATGACGCTCTCCGATGGAGTGACTACATCCGCTCCTCTAGTCCGGATGGGACATCGGGGGCCCCGCTAGGAGTTGGGTTGATTGACAAGGGGTCGGTCTGGATATCTGAGCCTGCAACATCAAAGATAACTCGTGAATACAACGATTTAGCAAAATATAAGCAATAACAAGTTACCGCATGTTGTCTTTAATAGAATAAAGAACATGACATAAATCATAACAGGTCAAGTTCGTATACTAAGCAGTCATGCAGTAAATAAAGCATGCCTTTTGAATCAAAATATAGGTGCAGTATACATAACTAGTTGGCTACTACATTGCCATATGCTCCTAAGATAGGAATCTTATATCCGTGCTGAGAACACCATTGGCCAGGACAGGGTACAAATGGGTCTCGGGTTCCTGGGGTTCGGATTCCCTAAGACGTGTCCTTACTGCAGCAAGGCCATATAAACTACACCAAATTCACCCCGTCGGGATCCTAAGGCTGAGGCTAAGTAGTGCCTGACCATACAAAGTCAATCATGTGCAAAACCTTGAGTAAATCGTGCATATCGTGACGAGCATATCATACGTGCATACTCAAGAACATATCTTACACGTGTAAGTTCAGTAACATGCGTGCATACTCAAGATGCTGGAAACATCGTAAAGAAACCAACGATTCAGTATTTAATAAAACAAGTCAATCATGCTAAAGAGTGGAGATCAATGAGCGTAATGTGAGATGCTATGCAAGCAATCAATACTGAGTCAAGATCATTTACTATCCAACCCTAATCTAGTTATCCAATGTTTTTAACCGTGTATGCTGATGTAGTTTTAAGTTGTCCGATGCACCGTTGTCTAGTGTTGCATTGTATTATATGGTGCACCGAAGTCTCTTAGACCAACACCTATGGGGAGGTGCTTAACAACTGGATAACGAACATGAATGATTCGCAGCCCTCGAGATCATTCACGTAGTTTAATCATGATCCATTAGGCAAGTCGAGGTTACCTACCTTCTACTATTACAAGGGCTCTACAAGGTCTCATTTCTTTCCTAACTTTCTTCCTCATTATAGGTCTTACAGCTCAGCCGTGGGAGACCTTACAGCTTAGTCGAGGGCACCTTGCGACTTAGCCATAGAAGGCTTCACGGCTTAGCCGTGGCTGGGCCGTAAAAGAGATGCAGAGTTGCATACTCTCAGTTATTTTCAGGTACACCCTGTATGAATCTATAGTGGGTTTTCGGCTGAGATACGGCCTAGCCGTAGTGCACCTTATGGCTCAGCCGTAGCACATTTTACGGCTTAATCGTGAATGCACTGGGTCGAATTCCTGCATCTGATACAGAATCACTGGGAAGATACAAAAACAGCAAAAACACATCTAATAGATGAAAATAAACACAAATTGGGCTGTGGACGTGTTTCACATGCAAAATCATGAGCATTAGTGAAAATCAAGCATATATCAACATGGGTTCATACAAATTATGTTTATTACTTGCCTCAATTGAGTTCTAACACACCAATCGTTGTCCTTGGGCTCAATTCACATCCAAACCCTCTTCTAATCCCCCCATGCATGCAGAGAAAGGAAACATGAAAGAGGTGTGACTGCAACTCAAGAAATAAGGTGGAGGAGAAGGAGACTTCAAAACTTAAAGCTTATCTTAAACTTACCATAAGAGAAAAATCAAGAGTTAGGAGCACAACTTTCTCTTTCTTGGCTTGATTGAGAAGAAGGAAAATCGAGAGAGAGATGGACGCTCCAACATGAGAGAAGAGAAGAGAGGAGAGTGAGAGAGAAGAGTTGGTGGAGACTCTTATCTTAGGATAAGATTAAAGAAAAGTACAAGAAAGTCCGAAATATAACACAATTTACAGTTCGAGTCAAATCAAAGTCCAACGGAAACATACGACATCTTTTACAAATGATGTAGTTGCAGAAGTTAACGAGTTCAATGAAAGACACGTTTTGACACCAAAATGATACGAAAATGACGATGTCTTATAAAAGTAAAAATTACGAAAAAGGGCTTGGCCTACCTAATCCAAGTCAAACTCAACCCAACTACCTATCCATGACCCGCAACAAAACCAAAACAAAGGCAAAACACAATTAATAGCTAAAACACCATTAATTAATTGCAAAATGGGGGTTAACTCGGGTCGGAGTGTTACAAACCTTTTTTTAGAAAAACTCATGTTATTCTCTCTTTAATTGACCTTTTACTTCACTTTCTACCAAACATGCTAGAAGGTGGGGTTAAGGACAGTTGGAGAGGCCTAGCCACATGATTCTTGTGTCCAAGGATGTGTGTTTGACTCATAGGTGTGGGGTGATGAGTTTTGTTTTTGGTAACCGAGCTAAGAAGCTACTATCCTCAAAGACTCACATACGTAGGGTGATGGGACTTGCACATACAAGGAGACACACACATTTGAGATGATAAGAACTTACACGTGTAAAAAGTTGCAAGTTGTATATATGAGGTGATGGGAACTCGCACATATAAGGAAACTTAGAGACACACGTGCAAGGCTATAAGAACTTATATATGCAAAAAGACACAGCTCACACATACAAAATTATGAAATGTGAGTGTGGTTGGTAGGTTTGAAACCTGGATATGCTGGTGTGGGGTGACAGTTGGAACAGTCTAGTAGTGTTTTTCTTAAGCATTCGCCCATCTATCTATCTTCTTCACTCAACCCAAAGGCCATCCTCTCTTTCCTTTGTATCTATGTTGGTATAAAGACTAGGATAGCACAAAGGCCCAATCCCATTCAAAGTTCATGCAAACCAATCAAAATTGCTGTGGGAACTGAATGTGCAATTTTCTCCATCTAGTTTTCTCTGTCATTGATAAATTAAAGACAAGTCTTATCAAATATACTAACAAAATGTTACCCACATCCCAAACTTAAAATGTTCGAGTGGTAGGGAAGTCATGGAGTGACCTGGAGGTCTCTAGTTTGAACCTTTGTAAGGACTTACTTTATACACATGGCTTGTGGGTGGTTGTGTGCATCTGGGGTTTTTCCAATGATCAACCGTAAGGGACGTCAGCGGGTTTCTTCATTACAATATATATATATATATATATAACTATTATGCATTCATCCCTCACTTTGTTGTGAGAGACAATTCCCTTATTAGACCTAACAAGGTCAAAATGTGTCATGAGGGTGATTGTTTTATTTTTTTGCACATCAATACTTTCCATTTATGGAAGTGTTCCTCACTACAAGGTGAGGGATAGAATGGACAAAACTACTATGTATCTATCGCTCACCTTGTGGTGAGGGACACCTCATCTTTTGAAAAGTATTAATGTAAAAGAAGACAAAATCATCACACATTATAACACCTTTTTTACCTTGTTAAGTCTAAAAAAGGAATTATCTCCCGCTATAGTGTGAGGGACATATGCATAGTAGTTTTGTCCATATGTATATAATAACAATATGGTGAGTGACACTTCCATTTTTGGAAAGTATTAATGTGGAAAAAAAAACTATTATGCATCGAAGGTAAGGGACACTTCCATATATGAAAAGTATTGATGTGCAAGAAGACAAAATCATCACTCTCATGACACTTTTTTACCTTGTTAGGTCTAAAAAGGGAATTATCCCTCACCATAAGGTGAGGGATGGTGAGGGATTGATGTATTGTAGTCTTTCTCATATATATAGGGCTTTGATCTTGTAAGAACTATTCCCATGCATCCACTATGAGAACTTTTTATGGGGCCCACTTTTGGGTCTCAATTGGGGATGGAATTGAGGGGATAGAAAGATCTATATGAGACTACCTTACATATCAAATTTGGCCCTAATCACATGTCTCTAACCCCTTCATTCGTTGTTCACAAATTCAGTTCATTCGGATTGGTGCACAGTCAATCCAATGGTCCACTAAATTCAAATCTGACCGAAACTTATTGTCAGTGACTATCAGGGCGGTCCCTGTGTGTTGCAGGGTTTGGATTGCATGATAGATAGGATCCACTTAGAGTTCTCACAAAAAAATGGTGAGAACTAGTTTTCATATAATTATTTCTCATATATATAGGAAAATATTACTATGCATCTATCCTTTATCATAGGTTGAGGGACACTTCCTTTTTCAGAAAGTATTAATGTGCAAGAAGACAAAGTCATCACATTTCATCACACCTTTTTGACCTTGTTAAAAGGAAGTATCCTTCACCCTATGGTGAGGGATGGATGCATAGTGATTTTCCTCATATATATATGGGAATATTCATGTGCATATGCTCCTCACCATTTTTTTCTTAAGAACTTTAGGTGAGACCTACTATATAGTCCATCCAAATGGACCACATACATGACCCCCTTAAATTGGACCCGTTCACAAATTTTTGGTCAAATTTGAATTTATTGGACCGTTGGATTGACTTTGCACCCATTTGAATGGAATGAATTTATGGGTCATGGATGAAGGGGTTAGGGACATATGATTGGGGCCAAACTTGGTATCTAGGGTGGTCTTGCATAGATCTTTTCATCCCCCCTGGTCTCATCTCTTGGTGGGGTCACCATAGGCCCCACAGAGGAGTATGGATGGTCTCTTGATGAGGGACATATGCATATGAATATTTCCTATATATATATATAATAACAAAATGTACCAACTTGAGAACAAATGGAAAGTGGTGTCTCCCTTCACGTAGCCACCCAAGGATGATGGACAAATCCTTGGGCCAGTGGAAATACCAAATGTTCAGTACCACTTACCCAATCTAGCAAAATAATATGCATGCCAATTTCTTGTTCAATTACAAAATCATGGGCGGCTCTATTAATGGTATGCAATTTTATCTTTCATCAAGCTACAGGGTTCATCCTTGGATATACTATCTTTTCCTACATGTATGGGCAGTCGGCTCTTTTCTCATGGAATCTAAGTTTAAGAGGGTTAAACTGTAGAAATCCCTATTGATCTACATTCTACTTATCTACTAACAACAGAATTGAGAATGACTGAATGAGATGGGGGTCAATCCCCAGGCAAATATAAGATTGTATGGAAAGTATTGTAAAAAGTATCATCAATCGCTGACAAGTTGAAAGAAAATAAGAGCAAAAAACATTGACTCTATGAAGTGCCGTCTGTGGAATAGTTGTGATCAGTTGCATCAACTTTTAATTTAGACAACCTGATGGGACCCACAGTAGATTGATGACGCTAAGATCATCTCAGTTGACTGGGAAAAAGGGCTAAAGACTCCGTGTGGCAATTAGTGACAAGTTGAAAGAAATAAGAGCAAAAAGACATTTGACTCTATAAAGTTCATTAACGCCGTCTGTGGAATAGTTGTGATCAGTAGCCATCAGCTTTCAATTTAGACAAGCTGATGGGACCCACGGTAGATTGATGACCCTAAAATCGTCTCAGTTGACGCGTGACCACTTGAGAACAAGATACCCTAATTGAAAGAGGGTGCCTTTTGTCGTACAAGGGACCACGAATCAATCTTTGGGCTTATAGACAGTACCAAAAGTACTGTACCACTTAACCCAATCTAGCAAAATAATACGCATACCAATTTCTTGTCCAATTATGAAACCAAGGGCCGCTCCATTGCTAAGCAACCCTGCTTCCCAATCAGTTGTCCAATGTTTAAATCCGGGGCTGGCCTCTTTCAACTTGTATGGGATCTCTTTCTATTTGTGTGGACTTTATTACCACATATTGGTAGCTTTAGGTATTGCGGAAGTATAGATCAGGATCACATGGCCACTACGAACGCGATGAAACCATTGTCGGCTTGGATCAAGCAATGAAACTAGAGATCCTTCACTGTCTACTAGAGATCAGCCATGTATGATTTACTCTTTATAATTTCAGAGCAAAGATGGACTACCCCAATCGAGAAGATGGTAATGAATAACTTATTTATAAACTTTACTTATTGATATTGAAATGTTCTGCTACCACCCTGCAATATGTATTTATAGGTTTGACTTAAAGGGTGATAATTAGCTCCAATTCAAGTTATATTAGGATAAGATGGAGAGTTGGTTTAAACTCTCTTAATTCCAGTTGGAGTCTTAGGAGGATTAACACATCCTTTCTTTATTCAAATAAACTCCTTGTAAGGGTGTCTTTCTGTATTGGGGCTACCCATGAGTAGGCCCCAACACAGATGTCAACACACGTACGGTGTGTTGTTAGGTCCTAGCCCCTTGGCTAGGGTAATAATATATAAGAAAATAATTTTATGAAAACTAGTTTTTACTATTTTTTGTGAGAACTCTAAGTGGGGCTTATCTATCACTCAATCCAAACCTTGCAATATACAGAGACCTCCCTGAGAGTCACACTGCCCAAGTTTCGGTCAAATTCGATTTTATTGGACAGTTGGATTGACCGTGTACCAATTCAAATGGATTGGATTTGTGGGCCACGGATGAAGTAGTTTGGGACATGTGATCGGGCCAAACTTAATATTTGGGATGGTCCCATATAAATCTTTTCATTTATATATACATATTCCTATATTCATTTATACACATCAGCTGTCACATTCTGTAATTCTTTGTTTGCTCTTTTCATCCATTTACACCAGGTTAGATAATTAAATATTCAAGCTTTTCCTGGACCGGTCAGGCAACTATCTTAGACTTATTAAATTTCCTCGGATGACAAAAAAAACTTCAATACAATTATTAGAGGAAGCCGAAATTTTTTTCAGTCAGGCCTGACTGAGCGTCAGGCCATGCTGGGATGCTTTGAGTTGTGTTACTAGATTCGTGGTGGGATTTCAATTTTAGCTGTTGAATTTAGAAATTAGCACAATCAAACAAAGAAATTGGAGAATTTAGTATGACGGTGGTGAGTTGAGGCTCAACGCGAGCTGCAGATTGGGGGAGTGGAGTTTGTTTAACCGGTATTACAGTTAAGGCTGGCAAATGGACTGGGTCAAGCCTATTCGGATTGGATTATAGGTGGGTCACAATTTCTGAATCACACCCCTAGTCTGACCCGTTTTTAAAGCACGTTGCAAACATGTAACCAGCGCTCGTGATGCAGCGGGTTGGTCTAACCCACCTAACCCGTGCAAGTCTTTTTCGTCTTTTTTTTATTTTTTATATTGATAAAAAAAACCGCTGCCAAGAGGATTCCAATCATGAACACATATTTTTTTTGAAAAACCAACTAACCACATTGTCAAAGCCTTTTATACAACTTTTATCCAAAAAAAGTGTAAATACATTAATATAGGGCCTTTAGTACTTTTACATTGACTAACGTTTGTGTTTACAAAAATGTGTAAATACATTGATAAAGGACCTTTACTACATATACATTGTATAACATTTGAGTTTTATTAAAATATATTTATACAGCTAATTATATATTAAATTATTGAACCCTACCAGTATTATTCTTTTATGCTTATATATGTCTTCTACTTTAAATACAAGTAGGCAATTTTTTGAACTAATCATTATCTATGATTTTCTTTTTATTTATTCATTTTTATGATAATCATTATGTAATAAAAATAAATTCAAATAATTATACAATATATGGAATTGAAAAAAAATAATAATAAACTATTATAATTTATAAGAAAATAATGTTTTTTAAAATAGACAAAGCCAATAAAATTTTGCGTAAATGTTATAAACCTTGTTGAATTACAAAATCATGGGCTGCTCTATTAATGGTATGCAATTTTGTCTTTCATCAAGCTACAGAGTTCCATCCTAGGATATGCTGTTTTTTCCTGCATATATGGGCAGTGGGCTCTTTTCTCGTGAAATCTAAGTTTAAGAGGGTTAAACTGTAGAAATCCCTATTGATCTACATTCTACTGATCTACTAACACAGAATTGAGAATGACTGAATGAGATGGGGTTCAATCCCCAAACAAACGTAAGATTGCATGGAAAGTACTGTAAAAAGTATCATCAATCACTGACAAGTTGAAAGAAAATAAGAGCAAAAAGACATTGACTCTGTAAAGTGACTTCTGTGGAATAGTTGTGATCAATTGCATCAACTTTCAATTTAGACAACCTGCTGGGATCCACTGTAGATTGATGACCCTAAAATCATCTCAGTTGACTCCGTGTGGCAATTAGTCATTAGTTGAAAGAAATAAGAGCAAAAAGACATTGACTCCATAAAGTTGATTAACGCCGTTTGTGGAATAGTTGTGATTAGTAGCCATCAGCTTTCAATTTAGACAATCTGATGGGACCCACTGTAGATTGATGACCCTAAAATCCTCTCAGTTGACGCGTGGCCAATTAAGATCAAGACACCCTAATTGAAAGAGGGTGACTTCTCTCATACAAGGGACCACGGATCAATCTTTGGGCTTGTAGACAGTCCCAATAGTATTGCACCGGCCACGTAACCCAATCTAGCAAAATAATACGCACACCAATTTCTTGTCCAATTATGAAACCAACGGCTGCTCTATTGCTAAGCAACTCTGCTTCCCAATAAATTGTCCAATGTTTAAATCCGGGGCTGGCCTCTTTCAACTTTATGGGATCTCTTTCTATTTGTGGACTTTATTCCCACGTATTGATAGCTTTAGGCGTTGCGGAAGCATAGTTCGGGATTACGAGACCACTACGAATGCGATAAAACCATTGCCGGCTTGGATCAAGCAATGGACCAAAAGATCCTTCACTGTCTACTAGAGATCAGCCACATATGATTCACTCTTTATAATTTTAGAGCAAAGATGAACACCCTGATGAAAAAGATGGTGATGGATGACTTATCTCTAGGCTTTGCTTATTGATATTGAGATGTTCTGCTACCACCCTGTAATATGTATTTATAGGTCTGACTCAATTGCTGATAAGCTCCAATTCAAGTTATATTAGGATATGATGGAGAGTTGGTTAAAAGTCTCTTAATTCAAGTTGGAGTCTTAGGAGGATTAACACATACTCTCTTTATTCAAATAAATACTTTGTAAGGTTGTCTTTTTGTGTTGGAGCTACTCATGAGTAGGCCCCAACACAGAAGTCAACACACGTACTGTGTGTTGTTAGGTCCCAGCTCCTCCGCTTATGTGTGTTGTTAGGTCCCAGCCCATATATATATATATATATATATATATAGTCCTATATTCATTTATACATACCAGCTGCCACATTCTGCAATTCTCTGTTTGCTCTTTTCGTCCATTTACACTAGGTTAGATTATTAAATATTCAAGCTTTTCCTAGACTGGTTAGACAACCCTAGCACTCATGATGCAATAGGTTGGTCTAACCCACCTAATCAGTGCAAGTTTTTTTTGTCTTTTTTTGTCTTTTTTTTTAATTTTTTTTAATTTTGATAAAAAAACCGCTGCCAAGAGGATTGGAATCCATGAACACGTATTTTTTTGAAAAACCAACTTAACCACGTTGTCAAAGCCTTTTATTCAACTTTTATCCAAAAAAATGTAAATACATTAATATAGGGCCTTAAGTACTTATACATTGACTAACGTTTGAGTTTACAAAAAACGTGTAAATACATTGATAAAGGACCTTAACTACATATACATTGTATAACATTTGAGTTTTATTAAAATATATTTATTCAACTAATTATATATTAAAATATTGAACCCTACCAGTATTATTCTTTTATGCTTATGTGTCCTACTTTAAATACAAGTAGGTAATTTTTTGAAATAATCATTATCTATGATTTTCTTTGTATTTATTAATTTTTATGATAATCATTGTATAATAAAAATAAACTCAAATAATTTTACAATATATGGAATTGAAAAATAATAATAATAAACTATTATAATTTATAAGAAAATAATAATGTTTAAAATAGACAAAGCCAATAAAACTTTGTGTAAATGGTTTAAGAAAAAGAAACTAACACTAGTTCGATCAATTTCAATTTAGCCAATTGATAGCCATTAGAATTCAAACAAAAATAAGAAGTTATTATAATTTAAGAAAAATATTATTGAAAGAGGACAAACCAACACTAACAATGTAAAGTTGAAAAAAAGAAGTAGAAAACTTTTTATGTAACTAATGTGCTGCCATGAATGCTGGCCGAGGGATTGTTTGGTGGATTTTGGATTTTTTTTATGTGTTGCTTTGACTTTTATAAATTGCAATGTAAATAAAGAAAAACACCACGACCCACCTTATAAATTGCAATCTAAATAAAGAAGAACACCACAACCCACCTATTAAAATTACAGTTATTAAGACAAACATCCTAAGTACTTATGGGATATCCTTGAATTTCATCTTAATCTGAAAATTTTCCATTGTCAAACTTATTTTATTGTCAAATTGAAATGAATATTATATGCATATTCATTATTATGTTTTTCATCAAATTATTAATCCAAGGTGGGTCTAACTTCGATGGAGATAAAATCTTGGACTGTCCTATGTAGTTGAAAAAGATTTACTTTGAACGGTTTGACTTCAATACTTGGTCCCTACCATGAAATTCGGGCTATTTAACGTAGGATTTATCATAATCAAAGTCTTAGATTGACACTGAGTTGTAACTTTTTATCTGTACAGTGGTTTGACAGTAAGATTAACAACAATGAGATTAACAAGGGGCTAACATGCATCAACTTGATATTGTGTTTTGTGCACTAAAGAAAACTCTTTGTTTTCCTTATTTAGTGCTTATTCATCTCAGATGTTTGCAAAAGCTTGAAAGGAATGAGTGGATATAAAAGACTATATAAGATCCTCCCTTTTTTCTCTTAATCTAAATCGCTTATTTAAAAAAATTTTAAAAACCCACATCCCATAAATATAAATATAAAAGACTGTATGTAGGTCATGTGAGTTAGGCGGGTCAAACCTAATGACCCATTTTTTTACGGGTTAGAAAAACCTAACCCATGCACAATTCGTAGTTGATGTGGGTTGGGTCATGCGGGTCATATGTGGACCTCTAATTATAGTAGTTAGTTGGCCAAGTTCATCAACTTGAGTAGTTTCATATTTAGGGTGCAGCCCAAAATATGATCCACACATTTGCATATTGAAAATTGCCTTCATGTTGTGCCCTATTTAATTGTATTAAAATACATAAAAATTGAATACATAGGGTAATTAAAAATGAAAATTGAGAGTAAATTTCAAAACAAGAACATGAAAATAACATCTTCTTTTAATTATATTCTTTCAAACTAATATATTATTTGATGTTCAGTTTTAATTTTTATTTCTAACCATCAAATTCCTATCCATTCTAATCCAAACAAAAAAAGCTCCACAAGTTGTGGGGTGCTTTGTGGCCACTGCCCTATTGGCATATATTATTCTATTTTGATGGGCACCACTTGTCCACTTCCGTGGCGTTGCCCTATATATGAGGTGTTGCTCTATATGTATGAGGTGTACCCACAACCTCTTGCCATCTCAGAGATCGTTGGTTTTCTTCTTGTTTTACACAATCATGTTTTCGTCCAAGTTTACTCTTCCTTTCTGGGTTGGGTTCTTGTACATTGCAACCTTGAAATTCAAATTCATTTCCTGTAGTGTTGGAAATGCGAACGTGGGTTGCTTGGAAACAGAGCTACAAGCTCTGCTCAACTTCAAACAGGGTCTCAATGATCCTAGTGACAGGCTTTCTTCATGGGTAGGAGAAAAATGCTGTAGATGGACAGGCGTTCGCTGCAACAATAGCACAGGGCATGTCGAAAGCCTAAGCCTCCAAAATCCATATGAACCCCACATTTCCATCAGAGAATTCGTTCAAACGATTATGTATCACGAACTTGAACCAAAATTGATGAGGTCATGCATATCTGGTAAGATAAATCCATCTTTGCTTGAGTTGAAATACTTAAAACACTTGGACCTAAGCATCAATTGTTTTGGAGGAATAGGCATCCCAAAATTCATCGGTTCATTCAGCCAATTGAGATACCTTAACCTCTCTAGGGCTGGATTCGGTGGAAGGGTTCCTCACGAACTAGGAAATCTCTCTTCCTTGCGTTATCTTGATCTCAACAATGAAGGCTTCCTGGAATATGAAACTGGTGGTGCTCATGATGATTTTGATTGGCCAAGTTACAACTTATATGCGGATAGCCTTCATTGGCTCTCGCACCTCTTTTCTTTGAAACACCTTGACATGGGAAACGTGAACATCAGTAGGGCAGCTGATTGGCTATTATCACTAAATATGCTTCCTTCTATTCAAAATTTACAATTGAGCAACTGTAGTCTCGGCAGCATTCCATCGTCGCTCTCGTATGTGAATTTTACATTTCTTTCCACCCTTGATCTTTCTCAAAACATGCATGGCCCTACGATTCCCATATGGTTGTTTAATGTTAGCAGGATGACATCCCTTAATCTTGGTTTCAATAATTTTGGAGATTTCATTCCAACCGCACTTGGAACTCTTTGCAGGCTGAAGAGCTTAGATCTATTGTCAAACTCTTTTAGGGGAGACATTCCTTATTGGTTGGGCCATTTCACAAATTTAAAATCTCTTGATCTTAATAATAACTTTCTTGCTGGAACCATTCCTCCATCTCTAGGAAGATTGTCATCCTTAAGGGAATTATGGCTAGATATGAACTCCCTTTCTGGAATGATTCCTTCAACTCTCATGAGGTTGTCTTCCTTGAGAACACTGTCACTCTCTAATAATCAATTGAATGGGTCTATCTCTGAAAGCCTTGGACAACTCTCTGATCTAGTGACTTTAGATGTAGAAAATAATTCTTTTAATGGTGTTTTGTCGGAAGCTCATTTTTCCAATCTCAAAAACTTGAAACGTTTAATCATGTCTTCAAATTCAATTACTTTCAATGTGAGCTCTAATTGGATTCCCCCTTTTCAACTCGAAGGTATTGTAATGGATAATTGCAAAGTAGGGCCCCAATTCCCATCATGGCTTCAAACTCAGAATGAATTACAATTTTTATCCTTCTCAGAAGCAAGTATTTCAGACACCATCCCTGACTTTTTCTGGCAATGTTTTCCAAACATTTTTTTATATAGATCTCTCAAACAACTCAATTTCTGGCTTAATTGGAGAAAGCGTTGGAGAAAAGACCACCAACCTACTGCTTTTGTCACTTTCCTTTAACCGTTTAAATGGAAGCATCCCTCTAACTTTATGTAAAACAAAGTATTTAGTGGGTCTATTTCTCTCCAACAATCATTTGACAGACGAAATTCCACAATGCATTGGAGATCTGCAGTACTTGGCGGCTATGGTTTTCATGAATAACAATCTTTCTGGTGTTATTCCTACCTCAATAAGTGGTTTGTCTCGGCTTTCATCATTACACTTGAACAAAAACAATCTTTCAGGAGAGATTCCACCATCTTTGAAAAACTGCACAGCCTTGGTCACGCTTGATTTTGGAGAAAATAGATTCTCAGGGAAGATACCAAAGTGGATGGGTGAAGAACTGTCATCTCTTAAATTCCTCATCCTACGATCTAATAAATTTTATGGTGACCTTCCTCCAGAGTTGTCGCTTCTTTCCAAACTTCAGTTCTTGGATCTGGCACAAAATAATATAACTGGAAGGATACCAACATCCTTCAGTAACTTCAGTGCTATGGCTGCTGTTAACAAGACAAAAAAAAGGATGGACCGTGCATATTATGATTTAGAGAGCATTTGGGTGGATTGGAAAGGAGGTGATTATGAATATAGCAGTACAATTTCACTCTTGGTACAAATAAACTTGTCAGGAAATCATCTAAGTGGAGAAATTCCTACAGATATTACTTGTCTTTTTGGATTGCAAAATCTGAATTTGTCAAAAAATCATCTGACAGGAAAAATCCCCCAAAATATCAGTAGCCTGCGATGGATAGAATCTCTAGATCTCTCATGTAATCACCTTTCAGGCGAAATTCCTAATGGCATGTCACTCTTGACTTTCTTAAGCAGCTTGAACTTGTCATATAACAACTTCTCAGGAAGAATTCCATCAGGCAGGCAACTTGATACCATCATTGATGCATCCACGGTCATGGGAAACCACTTTTTATGTGGGCCGCCACTTCTGAACCAATGCCCAAAAGATGAGACATCTCATGATACACAGCCAGTTGATGACAACGAAGAAAGTAAAGATAAGTTGCCCATTCATCTATTTTATATCAGCATGATACTGGGATTTATTGTGGGGTTTTGGATCGTATGTGGCACTCTGCTTCTTAAAAGGTCTTGGAGGATTGCATACTACCATTTCTTTGATGAGATTCTCCTTGAATGCAGAGGTAAGAAGAAATAAGACCAAATTCCAGAAGAACGAAGAATTGGTGGGTAATGATGACAATAATGTCTGAGAAGTGCCTCTTCTCTCATTGGTGTGGTTGATGATCATTCATGTAGCATAAATAAATACCAGACATTTCTAATGTAAGGTGTCTTTTTTTACCAAAAGACCAAAAAAAAAAAAAAAACAGAGTACAGTGCATGTGTTGTTTTTTTTTTCTTTTCTTTTTTTTTTTTTTTGTGTTTCTGGAGTAAGTGTGTACTTTAATTTTCAAAGCTTGTATTAGTACTTTTTTTTTAAAGAATTGTATTAGTACTTTCGTAGCAGCTGAAAGCATTCTTAAGATTATCTGCATATGTGGCATCTTACGATTAGAGGATTTTAGTCTGGATAAGAATGCATGTGGCACATGTATCCTCTCCTATAGCCTGCCGCATGAAGAATACAAAAAAATAAAAAATAAAAATAAAGGCCAGCAGAGATTTCAACTAGAGATTTGAAGATTAGAGTTTGCTATCCTTGAATCTGGCTCCATTCTATTTGAAGACCAGCAGGGTATGTGTTTCTAATAGTAATTAAGACTTGGTTAGACTCTAAACGAGATTAATTGACTAATGCTAAACACTATATTAAGATACGGAACCTTACAATGTGGTTTCAACCAGTTACCAAGGCCAGCCATTGCAGCCCCAATGACAGCTCATTCTTCCATGTTTTTCTAGATGTTTTTCTAGGTTTGTTTCATGGTTGGCTCCTGAATGTTTTTATTTTCTTACTGTTTTTCTGTCTGGCCCCATATGAGTTGACCTTTATCTTGTATTTTGTCTCTGCTTGCCTGGCTTGTGGGGCTTTACACACTAAAGACCTTGCTTTACTTTTGGAGTCATGTTAGCTATACTTCACATTTCACAACTCATCTCACAATCATCCTATATGACACTTTTCCTATCCATCATCCTTTCAATGTTAAAAACAAAACAAATGCGTTAGCCTTGCTACAGAGGATGGTTGTGAGATAGGTTATGAGATGGAGAGTGCGTCTAACATTATTTTTATTTTTGCGAGTTTGGTTTGGTCTAATGTCAATTGGGCTTTTGGCCTTTTTCTTTGTTTCAGATGGTTGGCTTGTGGATTGCTATAGGCTCTATCCTTGTGGCTTTCTGCCTATCACTTCTAACCAGGCGCCCATGTGCCTTTAAAGAACTAGTGGCCTTAATGAGGTTTTGTAACAGGTTGAGGGCAATTTATTTTGTGCAAGGGGTTGCGGGTTGCCTACCTAATTTTGAGAGTTAATATGTTTTATCTTACTTTCCACAAAAGGCTACTCAAATGTAGAAGATGTGCAAAAAGGAGGATTTACCTACACAAATATTTTGAAGATGGTATTTTAGTTTGCCAATCCATTAATAATAATAATAATAATAATAATAATAATAATAATAAGAGTAATAATCCTTGTGGCTGCATAATATGAAAAAACTTTTAGTGAAATAGCATAAATCCCCATGTGAATTTGTTCGTCTCAAAGTAAAATTTACAACTGAGAATAATAATGACGTAGCTAGCTATTAACACCAATGTTACTAGCTCCTTGATTAAAATTTTTAAGAAGCTAGCATCAAATGCAAACAAAGGAAAATTGCATCATTACATAATTAAAGAACATCTTACTAGAGATTCTAGCATTTAACCAAGTGAGAGACTGTTTGAGTGTTTTCAATCCTCAGATGGAATGTTAACTGTCCAGATTCTCTGGATATGTTGTTGGGGAGATGCGGTGAATAACTTAAAAATTCAACTGACACAAATGCTATACACTTTAATAGATGCAACCAATAGCAGTATTAAAAAAAGAGAAATAATAGCCACACTCCCCAACTTACAATCCATCTCGCAACTGTCTTATGTGGCATGCCTAACTAATTTGTTTTGCTTTTAACATTATAGAGATAAGAGAAAAGGAAATTGCCACATAGGACAGTTGTGAGATGGATTATGAGTTGGGGAGTGTGGCTAGTATTGCTCTTAAAGAAAATAACAGGAGGAAAGAGTAAAAGGATCACACACCAATATAGGCGAAGAAAGAAACCCATCAGATAAAAGGAGGGAAGCTTTTTCTTCCCAAGTTACTAACTTCTGGGACAGCCCTAGTTAGGTTCATGGACAAGAATGAAAATATACATAGAAAAATAATCACATTCATACATGAGAGATGAATCTCAATTCAGTCACTGTAGGATGTTAGAACAAACATTTGATTAAAGCCAAATCTTCCATCCATGGATATTGCCAATTAACCTCATAAAGAGGATGGGATCGATGGGGGGCTGTGCCGAAGCAAGAGAATTCATTTAGGTATTGCTGTAGCGGAGGTGGGAAGATGATGAATGGGTCATTGGAATCCAACTACAGATAGTGCTAGTCTCTTTTGTTGGTTTAACTTGGGATAGAGATGCATCAATCATCAGATACGGTATCTGCATTTGACAAGATCGTTTGAATCAGTCTCGAGTAATTAATTGAACTGTTTCTAAAATTGAAACTGTCCATCCATGGACAGTAGTGGTGATCATGGTAGGAATAGTTCACATTGGCTTATTATGCCATGGCCCAGCCTGTTTAAACGATACTGACTTGTCAGAATTTCTGACAATGCCTTCAATATGTCAAGAGGTAAAAAATTAACAATTAAAGGGGGAAGACTCATATGGAACCCCAACTACATCTCTACCTTTGGCCCTTGGCTACTCACCCCTTTAATACTCTCATACGTTCTCCTTTATTATGGATTTCTAGGAACTCATGTGGAGTAGCACTATACCAAAATTGAAGATTACCACGTAATTTGGAACGGTTTTAAACCGTTTCAAAATAAAAAAAACTGTTCTTGAAGTAAAAAGTGGGCCAAAACAGTATTTCTCTTCTCATCGATATCATAAAGTGGTGGGAAAAATTTAACAATCTCATTTGATTAATGCAGCTATCTTTCAATTTGATTTTGTATCTTATGTGTTTGTGGAAATGCCCGATCTGAAAAGGCCTCCCCATTCCCAGTTCAATGTCGCTTGGATTCAGTTCCTACATTGATCGAATATCGACCAATCAGTCTCATTTATTTTGTCTGCTAGATCGAGATTTTTGGCTCATCTTTACAGCTTCTTTTTATCTTTTTATTGTGGAGATTATGATTAGTTGATTGTTTATATGGAAATGTCAATTATTTCTCAGTGAGAATGATTTTCCCTAGTTTTGCATCACCAAATAAGAGAATCTGATATGAGTGATACAAACATGAATTATATTTGTCACTGTTACTTTCCTTATCTGAATATTTTTTGTTGTTACCAGCGTCTGTATGTTTATTTTGATGCTTCTAGTTCTATAGTTATATTTTATTCAGTGTTCTACAACACCACCATGCTGTTCCAGCACGTTTCTTCTTCAAAGAAGCTATTGCACCTTCTTTCAAGGGATATGGTGAGTGGATTGGCAACAATTTCAATGCTTTAACTTTGTCAACTTATTTTTTTTTGTCAACTTATTTTTTTTCTATCTTTTTATGTGCTAAACTGCTAATACATGTTTACCTGATATGAGCAAGATATTTGACTACCAATTCTATTTGTTAACAGCATGTGATCTTTTTTAGTACTTTTGGAGACCTTGTTCTTGGTTCTCGACTTTCCTTTTGTAAAGGAATTGTCTTTGTATTTGTTAGGATAATAGAATGTTAGGTTATTTTTGGACGAGATTGTGATCAGATTAGATTTGTGCTTAGATGGAGTCTTTCATTGACTTTGTTAGTCTCTTTGATTTTATATCAAATGCACATTATGTATATGGTGGGAAATTATCATTTTTATGCAGGACTCCTTAATCATCATGGTACCAAAGCAAACCCAGCTGATAAATTGGCCAATCCAATCACCAATTTACAGTTCCATCTCCACCTGATCACACCCCCCTTCCACATCCAATATCTAGTTCACATAGAGCCTTCATGGCCTTGCCACAGCCATTGCAATTATCTATTCTGTCATCAGCTGTTTTCTCACTCATGGATTGCCCTTACCCCAACCTCCAATTCACAGCTCCATCTCCACCTGATCACACCGGCCATATCAAACGTGAGTCATCATAACTTTAAGGGCAATTTGCACAAACCATTTTGTGTCAATATCCAAGAAAGCCAATAGAATTGTTTGTGCATTTGCCCATTTTTTGTTGACAATATTATTTGGTCTTCTATATCATTTGCCCGTTTATTCGTCTGCACATGAATAACAAGGTCTACATCGGATCCTTTTGTCTTAGTTTTTCTAGAATTTCTTTCAGTTGACTCCAAATGCCCTGGGCTAAATTCTTAATTAATCATGTTTTATCCTTAATTACTATTTTATTAGATTAATTGGGTTGATTAAGTAGATTAGTGGGACTAAGTATGTGCTTTATATTGTTACATCATCTCATCATGTCACTACCACTGATCCCCCTATGGCCCCACAAGAGTAAGTTATGTCTCTCAAGAAAGCCATTGAGCCCTTTTATTGTAAATATCCCAGAGGAATGGGTTTGCTCATAAATTTAAAAAGTTACCTAAGCTATAAAAAAATCTACTTCCCAAAGCAAGGAACCCTAGTGCCTTCTGTGTAAAATCTTAGCCCCATCTCCTTATCTTGTTTAGAGAGTGAAAGACTTTATTTGGGTGATTTAGAAGAGAGGAAGCTTGCTAGCACATTTCCCAAGGTATATGATCAATCTTTTTTGAAGTTTGTTTCCAATAATTGCCTAAAGGAAGCTCCATTAATGTCATACATCTTATTATGTTTTCTTTTCTTATGCATTTTTGTTTAGGAGTGAGATTTGGGTAGAGATTTAAGGATTTCACTTCTTGGAGCTTGGTTTTGGGCTAAACACTTCATTAAGGTAAGTTTAAATGAGTTTTAGAGAGTACACATGATTAAATCTTAATTATTTAGTGAAATAAGGGATTTATAGTGATTTATTATAGGTGAATGTAGGGGTAAAATAAGGGAAAATAAGAAGAAATCAAGAAATCCCAAACTGTAGCAATGAACATGCGCTCGAGACGACCTGGGAACATCCTGTTCAATTTCAATTTTTGTTAAAACAAGTGTTGAGGCTCGAGCGCATCCCGAATATGCTCAAGCGCATTTTTTCTCTAGTAGTGTTTTTCTTAAGCATTCGCCCATCTCTCTATCTTCTTCACTCAACCCAAAGGCCATCCTCTCTTTCCTTTGTATCTGTGCTGGTGTAAAGAGTAGGATAGCACAAAGGCCCAATGCCATTCAAAGTTCATGCAAACCAATCAAAATTGTTGTGGGAACCAAATGTGCAATTTTCTCCATCCAATTTTCCCTATCATTGATAAATTAAAGACAAGTCTTATCAAATATACTAACAAAATGTTACCCACATCCGACACTTAAAATGTTCGAGTGGTGGGAAAGTCCTGGAGTCACCTGGAGGTCTTTAGTTTGAACCTCCGTAAGGACTTACTTTATACACATAGCTTGTGGGTGGTTGTGTGTATTTGGGGTTTTTCCAATGATCAACTGAAGGGAGGTCGGCGGGTTCCTTCATTACAATATATATATATATATATATGGGAAAAACTATTATGCATCAATCCCTCACCTTGTTGTAAGAGACAATTTCCTTTTTAGACCTAACAAGGTCAAAATGTGTCATGAGGGTGATTGTTTTATTTTCTTGCACATCAATACTTTTCATATATGGAAGTGTACCTCACCACAAGGTAAGGGATAGAATAGATAAAACTATTATGCATGGACACTTCATTTTTTGAAAAGTATTAATGTAAAAGAAGACAAAATCATCACACATCATGACACCTTTTTACCTTGTTAAGTCTAAAAAAGGAATTGTTTCTCACCATAGTGTAAGTGACATATGTATAGTAATCTTGTCCATATATATATATTAACAATATGGTGAGTGACACTTCCATTTTTGGAAAGTATTAATGTGGAAAACAAAACTATTATGCATAAGGTGAGGGATACTTCCAAATATGAAAAGTATTGATATGCAAGAAGACAAAACCGTCACTTTCATGACACTTTTTTTACCTTGTTAGGTCTAAAAAGGAAATTATCCCTCACTATAAGGTGAGGGATGGATGTATTGTAGTCTTTCTCATATATAGGGCTTTGATCCTGTGAGAACTATTCTCACGCACTCATCGTGAGAACTTTTTATAGGGCCCACTTTTGAGTCTCAATTGGGGATAGAATTAGGGGGATAGAAAGATCTAAGTGAGACTACCTTATATATCAAATTTGGCCACAATCACATGTCTCTAACCCCTTCATCTGTGGTTCACAAATTCAGTCCATTTGGATTGGTGCACAGTCGATCCAACGGTCCACTAAATTCAAATCTGATCAAAACTTGTCGTCAGTGGCTATCAGGAGGGTCTCTGTGTATTGCAAGGTTTGGATTGCATGATAGATGAGCTTCACCTGGAGTTCTCACAAAAAAATGGTGAGAATGAGTTTTCATAAAATTATTTATCATATATATAGGAAAATATTACTATGCATCTATCCCTTATCATACGTTGAGAGACACTTCTTTTTTCAGAAAGTATTAATGTGCAAGAAGACAAAATCATCACATCTCATCACACCTTTTTGACCTTGTCAAAAGAAGTGTCCCTCACACTATGGTGATAGATGGATGCATTGTGATTTTTCTCATATATATGAGAATATTCATTCGCATATGTTCCTCACCATTTTTTTCTTGAGAACTTTGGGTGGGACCCACTATACGGTCCATCCAAATGGACCACATACACGACCCCCTTGAATTGGACCCGTTCACAAATTTTTGGTCAAATCTGAATTTATTGGACCATTGGATCGACTATGTATCTATTTGAATGGAATGAATTTGTTGGTCATGGATAAAGGGGTTAGGAACATATGATTGGGGCCAAACTTGATATCTAGGGTAGTCCCATATGGATCTTTTCATCCCCCCCGGTCTCATTCCTTGGTGGGGTCACCATGGGCCCCACAGAGGAGTATGCACGGCTTCTTGGTGAGGGATATATGCACATGAATATTTTCCATATATATATATACATAATAACAAAATGTACCAACTTGAGAACAAATGGAAAGTGGGGTCTCCCTTCATGCAGCCACCCAAGGATGAGGGACAAATCCTTGGGCCAGCGGTAATACCAAATGTTCAGTACCACTTACCCAATCTAGCAAAATAATATGCATGCCAATTTCTTGTTCAATTACAAAATCATGGGCGGCTCTATTAATGGTATGCAATTATCTTTCATCAATCTATAGGGTTCCATCCTTGGATATACTATCTTTTCCTGCATGTATGGAATAGTTTTGATCAGTTGCATCAACTTTTAATTTAGACAACCTGATGGGACCCACAGTAGATTGATGACCCTAAAATCATCTCAGTTGACTGGGAAAAAGGGCTAAAGACTTCGTGTGGCAATCAGTGATAAGTTGAAAGAAATAAGAGCAAAAAGACATTTGACTATATAAAGTTCATTAACCCGTCTGTGGAATAGTTGTGATCAGTAGCCATCAGCTTTCAATTTAGACAACCTGATGGGACCCACTGTAGATTGATGACCCTAAAATAGTCTCAGTTGACGCGTGATCACTTGAGAACAAGACACCCTAATTGAAAGAGGGTACCTTCTCTCATACAGGGGACCACGAATCAATCTTTGGGCTTATAGACAGTACCAAAAGTATTGTACCACTTCACCCAATCTAGCAAAATAATATGCATACCAATTTCTTGTCCAATTATGAAACCAAGGGCCGCGCTATTGCTAAGCAACTCTGTTTCCCAATCAGTCGTCCAATGTTTAAATCCGGGGCTGGCCTCTTTCAACTTGTATGGGATCTCTTTCTATTTGTGTGGACTTTTTTCCCATATATTGATAGCTTTAGGTGTTGCAGAAGCATAGATTAAGATCATAGGGCCACTACAAATGTGATGAAACCATTGTCGGCTTGGATCAAGCAATGAAACTAGAGATCCTTCACTGTCTACTAGAGATCAGCCATGTATGATTTACTCTTTACAATCTCAGAGCAAAGATGGACTACACTAATATAGAAGATGGTGATGAATGACTCATCTCTAGACATTGCTTATTGATATTGAGATATTTTACTACCACCCTGCAATATGTATTTATAGTTTTGACTCAAAAGGTGATAAGCTCCAATTCAAGTTATATTAGGATAAGATGGAGAGTTGGTTTAAACTCTCTTAATTCCAGTTGGAGACTTAGGGGGATTAACACATCCTCTCTTTATTCAAATAAACTCCTTGTAAGGGTGTTTTTCTGTGTTGGGGCTACCCATGAGTAGGCCCCAACACAGATGTCAACACATGTATGGTGTTGTTAGGTCCTAGCCCCTTGGCTAGGGTAATATATATATAGGGAAATAATTTTATGAGAATTAGTTTTCGCCATTTTTTTATGAGAATTCTAGGTGAGGCCTATCTATCACTCAATCCAAACCTTACAATACACAGGGACCCCCCTGATAGTCACACTTTCCAAGTTTCAGTCAAATCCGAATTTATTGGAGAGTTGGATTGACCGTGTACCAATTCAAATGGATTGGATTTGTGGGCCATGGATGAAGTGGTTTGAGACATGTGATGAGGCCAAACTTAATATTTGGAATGGTCCCACATAGATCTTTCCATTCCCCTGGTCCCATCTCCAAATGATATCCACAAGTGGGCCACATCAAAAATTCTTATGGCAGGTGCGTAAAATCAGTTTTCATATGATCAAAGCCTATATATATATATATATTTTTTTCTCATATTCAGTTATACACACCAGCTGCCACATTCTGTTGTTTGCTCTTTTCAACCCTTTACAACAGGTTAGATAAATAAATATTCAAGCTCTTCCTGGACTGGTCAGGCAACTATCTTAGACTTATTAAAGTCCCTCTACCGACAAAAAAACTACAACACAAATATTAGAGGAAGCCGAAATTTTTTTCAGTCAGGTCTGACTGAGTGTCGGGCCATGCTGGGATGCTTTGAGTTGTGTTCCTAGACCCATGGTGGGATTTCAATTGTAGCTGTTGAATTTAGAAATTAGCACAATCAAACCAAGAAATTGGAGAATTTAGTATGACGGTGGTGAGTTGAGGCTCAACGCGGGCTGCGGATTGGGGGAGGAGTGTGGTGTGTTTAACCGGTGTTACAGTTAGGGCTGGCAAATGGACTGGGTCAGGCCTATTCGGATTGGGTTCTAGGTGGGTCACATTTTCTGGATCACACCCCTAGTCTGACCCATTTTTAAAGCGGGTTGCAAACATGCAACCAGCGCTCATGATGCAGCGGGTTGGTCTAACCCACCGGTCTTTTTTTTTAATCAAAACCGAACCCGTGCAAGTCTTTTTTTTTATTCTTTATTTTGATTAAAAAAAACCGCTGCCAAGACGATTCGGACCCATGAACACATATTTTTTTGAAAAACCAACTTAACCACATTGACAAAGCCTTTTATGCAACTTTTATCCAAAAAAGTGGAAATACATTAATATAGGGCCTTAAGTACTTATACATTCACTAATGTTTGAGTTTACAAAAACGTGTAAATACATTGATAAAGGACCTTTACTACATATACATTGTATAACATTTGAGTTTTATTCAAATATATTTATACAGCTATTTATATATTAAAATATTGAACCCTACCAGTATTATTCTTTTATGCTTATATATGTCTTCTACTTTAAATACAAGTAGGCAATTTTTTGAACTACTCATTATCTATGATTTTCTTTATATTTATTAATTTTTATGATAATCATTATATAATAAAAATAAATTCAAATAATTATACAATATATGGAATTGAAGAATAATAATAATAAACTGTTATAATTTATAAGAAAATAATATTTGTTAAAATAGACAAAACCAATAAAACTTTGTGTAAATGTTATAAAACTATTATAACGTTTCTTGTTCAATTACAAAATCATGGGCTGCTCTATTAATGGTATGCAATTTGTCTTTCATCAAGTTATAGGATTCGATCCTAGGATATGCTGTTTTTTCCTGCATGTATGGGCAGTGGGCTCTTTTCTTGTGAAATCTAAGTTTAAGAAGGTTAAACTGTAGAAATCCCTATTGATCTACATTCTACGCATCTACTAACCACAGAATTGAGAATGACTGAAAGAGATGGGGGTAAATCCCCAAACAAATGTAAGATTGCATGGAAAGTATTGTAAAAAGTATCATCAATCACTGACAAGTTGAAAGAAAATAAGAGCAAAAAGACATTGACTCTGTAAAGTGCCTTCTATGGAATAGTTGTGATCAGTCGCATCAACTTTCAATTTAGACAACCTGCTGGGATCCACTGTAGATTGATGACCCTGAAATCATCTCAGTTGACTCCGTGTGGCAATCAGTCATTAGTTGAAAGAAATAAGAGCAAAAAGACATTGACTCCATAAAGTTGATTAACGCCGTTTGTGGAATAGTTGTCATCAGCAGCCATCAGCTTTCAATTTAGACAACCTGATGGGACCCACTGTAGATTGATGACCCTAAAATCCTCTCAGTTGACGCGTGACCAATTAAGGTGAAGACATCCTAATTGAAAGAGGGTGTCTTCTCTCATACAAGGGACAACGGATCAATCTTTGGGCTTGTAGACAGTCCCAATAGTATTGTACAGGCCACTTAACCCAATCTAGCAAAATAATACGCATAACAATTTCTTGTCCAATTATGAAACCAACGGGCGCTCTATTGCTAAGCAACTCTGCTTCCCAATAAATTGTCCAATGTTTAAATCTGGGGTTGGCCTCTTTCAACTTTATGGGATCTCTTTCTATTTGTGGACTTTATTTCCGCGTATTGATAGCTTTAGGTGTTGTGGAAGCATAGATCAGAATTACGAGACCACTACAAATGCGATGATGTCATTATCGGCTTGGATCAAGCAATGGACTTAGAGATCCTTTACTGTCTACTAGGGATCAGCCACATATGATTCACTCTTCACAATCTTAGAGTAAAGATAAACACCCAAATGGAAAAGATGATGACGGATGACTTATCTCTAGGCTTTGCTTATTGATATTGAGATGTTCTGCTACCATCCTGCAATATGTATTTATAGGTGTCAACACACGTATGGTGTGTTGTTATAGGTCCCAGCCCCTTGGATATATATGTATATATATATATATATAGTGTCCTATATTCATTTATACATACCAGCTGCCACATTCTGCAATTCTCTGTTTGCTCTTTTCGTCCATTTACACAGGTTTAGATTATTAAATATTTAAGCTTTTCCTGGACTGGTTAGGCAACCCTAGCCTGACTTGTTTTCAAAGCGGGTTACAAACATGCAACCAGCGCTCATGATGCAGTAGGTTGGTCTAACCCACCTAACCCGTGCAAGTCTTTTTTTGTCTTTTTTTTTAATTTTTATTTTGATAAAAAAAACCGCTGCCAAGAGGATTTGAATCCATGAACACATATTTTTTTGAAAAACCAACTTAACCACATTGTCAAAGCCTTTTATTCAACTTTTATCCAAAAAAGTGTAAATACATTAATATAGGGCCTTAAGTACTTATACATTGACTAACGTTTGAGTTTACAAAAAACGTGTAAATACATTGATAAAGGACCTTAACTACATATACATTGTATAACATTTGAGTTTTATTAAAATATATTTATTCAACTAATTATATATTAAAATATTGAACCCTACCAGTATTATTCTTTTATGCTTATGTGTCCTACTTTAAATACAAGTAGGTAATTTTTTGAAATAATCATTATCTATGATTTTCTTTGTATTTATTAATTTTTATGATAATCATTATATAATAAAAATAAACTCAAATAATTTTACAATATATGGAATTGAAAAATAATAATAATAAACTATTATAATTTATAAGAAAATAATAATGTTTAAAATAGACAAAGCCAATAAAACTTTGTGTAAATGGTTTAAGAAAAAGAAACTAACACTAGTTTGATCAATTTCAATTTAGCCAATTGATAGCCATTAGAATTCAAACAAAAATAAGAAGTTATTATAATTTAAGAAAAATATTATTGAAAGAGGACAAACCAACACTAACAATGTAAAGTTGAAAAAAAGAAGCAGAAAACTTTTTATGTAACTAATGTGCCGCCATGAAACTTGCCGAGGGATTGTTTGGTGGATTTTGGATTTTTTTTATGTGTTGCTTTGACTTTTATAAATTGCAATGTAAATAAAGAAGAACACCACGACCCACCTTATAAATTGCAATCTAAATAAAGAAGAACACCACAACCCACCTATTAAAATTACAGTTATTAAGACAAACATCCTAAGTACTTATGGGATATCCTTGAATTTCATCTCAATCTGAAAATTTTCCATTGTCAAACTTATTTTATTGTCAAATTGAAATGAATATTATATGCATATTCATTATTATGTTTTTCATCAAATTATTAATCCAAGGTGGGTCTAACTTCGATGGAGATAAAATCTTGGACTGTCCTATACAGTTGAAAAAGATTTACTTTGAACGGTTTGACTTCAATACTTGGTCCCTACCATGAAATTCGGGCTATTTAACGTAGGATTTATCATAATCAAAGTCTTAGATTGACACTGAGTTGTAACTTTTTATCTGTACAGTGGTTTGACAGTAAGATTAACAACAATGAGATTAACAAGGGGCCAACCTGCATCAACTTGATATTGTGTTTTGTGCACTAAAGAAAACTCTTTGTTTTCCTTATTTAGTGCTTATTCATCTCAGATGTTTGCAAAAGCTTGAAAGGAATGAGTGGATATAACAGACTATATAAGATCCTCCCTTTTTTCTCTTAATCTAAATCGCTTATTTAAAAAAATTTTAAAAACCCACATCCCATAAATATAAATATAAAAGACTATATGTAGGTCATGTGAGTTAGGCGGGTCAACCCTAATCACCCATTTTTTTACGGGTTAGAAAAACCTAACCCATGCACAATTCGTATTTGATGTGGGTTGGGTCATGCGGGTCATATGTGGACCTCTAATTATAGTAGTTATTTTGGCCAAGTTCATCAAGTTGAGTAGTTTCATATTTAGGGTGCAGCCCAAAATATGAACCACACATTTGCATATTGAAAATTGCCTTCATGTTGTGCCCTATTTATTTGTATTAAAATACATAAAAATTGAATACATAGGGTAATTAAAAATGAAAATTGAGAGTAAATTTCAAAACAAGAACATGAAAATAACATCTTCTTTTAATTATATTCTTTCAAACTAATATATTATTTGATGTTTAGTTTTAATTTTTATTTCTAACCATCCAATTCCTATCCATTCTAATCCAAACAAAAAAAGCTCCACAAGTTGTGGGGTGCTTTGTGGCCACTGCCCTATTGGCATATATTATTCTATTTTGATGGGCACCACTTGTCCGCTTCCGTGGCGTTGCTCTTTATATGAGGTGTTGCTCTATATGTATGAGTGTACCCACAACCTCTTGCCATCTCAGACATCGTTGTTTTTCTTCTTGTCTTACACAATCATGTTTTCGTCCAAATTTACTCTTCCTTTCTGGGTTGGGTTCTTGTACATTGCAACCTTGAAATTCAAATTCATTTCCTGTAGTGTTGGAAATGCGAACGTGGGTTGCTTGGAAACGGAGCTACAAGCTCTGCTCAACTTCAAACAGGGTCTCAATGATCCTAGTGACAGGCTTTCTTCATGGGTAGGAGAAAACTGCTGTAGATGGACAGGCGTCCGCTGCACCAATAGCACAGGGCATGTCGAAAGCCTAAGCCTCCAAAATCCATATGAACCCCACATTTCCATCAGAGAATTCGTTCAAACGATTGTGTATCACGAACTTGAACCAAAATTGATAAGGTCATGCATATCTGGTGAGATAAATCCATCTTTGCTTGAGTTGAAATACTTAAAACACTTGGACCTAAGCATCAATTGTTTTGGAGGAATAGGTATCCCAAAATTCATCGGTTTATTCAGCCAATTGAGATACCTTAACCTCTCTAGGGCTGGATTCGGTGGAAGGGTTCCTCACGAACTAGGAAATCTCTCTTCCTTGCGTTATCTTGATCTCAACAATGAAGGCTTCCTGGAATTTGAAACTGATGCTGCTCATGGTGATTCTGATTGGCCAAGTTACAACTTATATGCGGATAGCCTTCATTGGCTCTCGCACCTCTTTTCTTTGAAACACCTTGACATGGGAAACGTGAACCTCAGTAAGGCAGCTGATTGGCTATTATCACTAAATATGCTTCCTTCTATTCAAAATTTACAGTTGAGCAACTGTAGTCTCGGCAGCATTCCATCGTCGCTCTCGTATGTGAATTTTACATTTCTTTCCACCCTTGACCTGTCTCAAAACATGCATGGCCCTACGATTCCCACATGGTTGTTTAATATTAGCAGGATGACATCCCTTAATCTTGGTTTCAATAATTTTGGAGATTTCATTTCAACCGCACTTGGAACTCTTTGCAGGCTGAAGAGCTTGGATCTATCGTCAAACTCTTTTAGGGGAGACATTAACAGATTTAAAGAGTGTTTTCAGGGATGCATCAGCAGTAGTTTGGAGGACTTAGATCTCGGATCTAATGAGCTCAGTGGGTGTCTTCCTGATTGGTTGGGCCATTTCACAAATTTAAAATCTCTTAATCTTTCTAATAACTCCCTTTCTGGAATGATTCCTTCAACTCTCATGAGATTGTCTTCCTTGAGAACACTGTCACTCTCTAATAATCAATTGAACGGGTCTATCTCTGAAGGCCTTGGACAACTCTCTGATCTAGTGACTTTAGATGTGAAAAAGAATTCTTTTAATGCGGTTTTGTCAGAAGCTCATTTTTCCAATCTCAAAAACTTGAAACGTTTATCCATGTCTTCAAATTCAATTACTTTCAATGTGAGCTCTAATTGGATTCCCCCTTTTCAACTCAAAATTATTGAAATGGATAATTGCAAAGTAGGGCCCCAATTCCCATCATGGCTTCAAACTCAGAATGAATTACGATTTTTATCCTTCTCAGAAGCAAGTATTTCAGACACTATCCCTGACTTTTTCTGGCAATGTTTTCCAAACATTTTTTATATAGATCTCTCAAACAACTCAATTTCTGGCTCAATTGGAGAAAGCGTTGGAGAAAAGACCACCAACCTACTGGTTTTGTCACTTTCCTTTAACCGTTTAAATGGAAGCATCCCTCTAACTTTATGTAAAACAAAGTATTTAGTGGGTCTATTTCTCTCCAACAATCATTTGACAGATGAAATTCCACAATGCATTGGAGATCTGCAGTACTTGTCGGCTATGGTTTTCATGAATAACAATCTTTCTGGTGTTATTCCTACCACAATAAGTGGTTTGTCTCGGCTTTCATCATTACACTTGAACAAAAACAATCTTTCAGGAGAGATTCCACCATCTTTGAAAAACTGCACAGCCTTGGTCACGCTTGATTTTGGAGAAAATAGATTCTCAGGGAAGATACCAAAGTGGATAGGTGAAGAACTGTCATCTCTTAAATTCCTCATCCTCCGATCTAATAAATTTTATGGTGAACTTCCTCCAGAGTTGTCGCTTCTTTCCAAACTTCAGTTCTTGGATCTGGCACAAAATAATATAACTGGAAGGATACCAACATCCTTCAGTAACTTCAGTGCTATGGCTGCTGTTAACATGACAAAAAAAAGGATGGACCGTGCATATTATGATTCAGAGAGCATTTGGGTGGCTTGGAAAGGAGGTGATTATGAATATAGCAGTACAATTTCACTCTTGGTACAAATAAACTTGTCAGGAAATCATCTACGTGGAGAAATTCCTACAGATATTACTTGTCTTTTTGGATTGCAAAATCTGAATTTGTCAAAAAATCATCTGACAGGAAAAATCCCCCAAAATATCAGTAGCCTGCGATGGATAGAATCTCTAGATCTCTCATGTAATCACCTTTCAGGCGAAATTCCTAATGGCTTGTCACTCTTGACTTCCTTAAGCAGCTTGAACTTGTCATATAACAACTTCTCAGGAAGAATTCCATCAGGCAGGCAACTTGATACCATTATTAATTCATCCAGAGTCATGGGAAACCCCTTTTTATGTGGGTTGCCACTTCTGAACCAATGCCCAAAAGATGAGACATCTCATGATACACAGCCAGTTGATGACAACGAAGAAAGTAAAGATAAGTTGCCCATTCATCTATTTTATATCAGCATGATACTGGGATTTATTGTGGGGTTTTGGATCGTATGTGGCATTCTGCTTCTTAAAAGGTCTTGGAGGATTGCATACTACCATTTCTTTGATCAGATGCTCCTTGTATGCAGAGGTAGGAAGAAATAAGATCAAATTCCGGAAGAAGAAGGAAGAACTGGTGGGTAATGATGACTATAGTGTCTGAGATGTGCCACTTCTGTCATTGGTGTGGTTGATGATCATTCATGTAGCATAAATAAATACCAGACCTTTCCAATGTAAGGCGTCTTTTTTACCAAAAGACCAAAAAAAAAAAAAAAACCAAAGTACAGTACATGTGTTGCTTTTTTTTTTTTTCTGGAGTGTGTACTTTTATTCTTAAAGCTTGTATTGGTACTTTTTTTTTTTTAGGATTGTATTAGTACTTTAGGAGCAGCTGAAAGCATTCTTAAGATTATCTGCATATGTGGCTTCTTACGATTAGGGGATCAAAGTATGCCCGTATCCCCCTCCAATAGCCTACGGCATGAAGAATACAAAAAAATAAAAAATAAAAATAAAAAATAAAAATAAAGGCCAGCAGAGATTTCATATAGAGATTTGAAGATTAGAGTTTGCTATCCTTGAATCTGGCTCCATTCTATTTGAAGACCAGCAGGGTATGTGTTTCTAATAGTAATTAAGACTTGGTTAGACTCTAAACGAGATTAATTGACTAATGCTAAACACTATATTAAAATACGGAACACTCAAATGCAACCAAAAGAAAATTGCATCATTACATAATTAAAGAACATCTTACTAGAGATTCTAGCATTCAACCAAGTGAGAGACTGTTTGAGTGTTTTCAATCCTCAGATGGAATATTAACTGTCTGGATTCTCTGGATATGTTGTTGGGGAGATGCGGTGAATAACTTAGAAATTCAACTAACACAAATGCTATACGCTTTAATAGATGCAACCAATAGTAGTATTAACGAAAATAAGTGGAGGAAAGAGTAAAAGGATCACACACCAATATAGGTGAAAAAAGAAACCCATCAGATAAAAGGAGGGAAGCTTTTTCTTCCCAAGTTACTGACTTCTGGGACAGCCCTAGTTAGGTTCATGGACAAGAATGAGAAATACATAGAAAAATAATCACATCCATACATGAGAGATGAATCTCAATTCAGTCACTGTAGGATGTTAGAACAAACATTTGATTAAAGCCAAATCTTCCATCCATGGATATTGCCAATTAACCTCATAAAGGGGATGGGATCGATGAGGGGGCTGTGCCGAGGCAAGAGAATTCATTAAGGTATTGCTGTAGCGGAGGTGGGAAGATGATGAATGGGTCATTGGTATCCAACTACAGATAGTGCTAGTCTCTTTTGTTGGTTAACTTGGGATAGAGATGCTTCAATCATCAGATACGGTATCCGCATTTGACAAGATCGTTTGAATCAGTCTTGAGTGATTAATTGAACTGTTTCTAAAATTGAATCTGTCCATCCATGGACAGTAGTGGTGATCATGGTAGGAAAAGTTCACATTGGCTGATTATGCCATGGCCCAGACTGTTTAAACGATACTGACTTGTCAGAATTTCTAACAATGCCTTCAATATGTCAAATGGTAAAAAATTAACAATTAAAGGGGGAGACTCATATGGAGCACCAGCTACATCTTCACCTTTGGCCCTTGGCTACTCACCTCTTTAATACTCTCATACATTCTCCTTTATTATGGATTTCTTGGAATTCATATGGAGTAGCACTACACCAAAATTAAAGATCACCGCGTAATTTGGAACGGTTTTAAACCGTTTCAAAATAAAAAAACTGTTCTTGAAGTAAAAAAGTGGGCCAAAATGGTATTTCTCTTCTCATTGATATCATAAAGAAATGGGAAAAATTTAACAATCTCATTCGATTAATGCAGCTATCTTTCAGTTTGATTTTGTATCTCATGTGTTCGTGGAAATGCCCGATCTGAAAAGGCCCCCCCATTCCCAATTCAATGTCGCTTGGATTCAGTTCCTACATTGATCGAATATCGACCAATTAGTCTCATTTATTTTGTCTTCTAGATCGAGCTTTTTGGCTCATCTTTATAGCTTCTTTTTATCTTTTTATTGTGGAGAATATGATTAGTAGCTTGTTTATGTGGAAATGTCAATTATTTCTTAGTGAGAATGATTTTCCCTAGTTTTGCATCACCAAATAAGAGAATCTGATATGAGTGATACAAACATGAGTTATATTTGTCATTGTTACTTTCATTATCTGAATATTTTTTGTTGTTACCAGCGTCTGTATGTTTATTTTGATGCTTCTGGTTCTATAGTTATATTTTATTCACAATGTTCTACAACACCGCCATGCTGTTTCAGCACGTTTCTTCTCCAAAGAAGCTATTGCACCTTTTCTCAAGGGATATGGTGAGTGGATTGGCAACAATTTCAATGCTTTAACTTTGTCAACTTATTTTTTTCTATCTTTTTATGTGCTAAACTGCTAGTACATGTTTACCTGATATGAGCGAGATCTTTGACTACCAATTCTATTTGTTAACAGCATTTGATCTTTTTTAGTACTTTTGGAGACCTTGTTCTTGGTTCTCAACTTCCCTTTTGTAAAGGAATTGTCTTTGTATTTGTTAAAATAATAGGATCTTAGGTTATGTTTGGACAAGATTGTCATCAGATTAGATTTGTGCTTAGATGGAGTCTTTCATTGACTATGGCAGTCTCTTTGATTTTATATCAAATGCACATTATGTATATGGTGGGAAATTATCATTTTTATGTAGGACTCCTTAATCATCATGGTACCAGAGCAAACCCACCTGATAAATTGGCGAATCCAATCACCAATTTACAGTTCCATCTCCACCTGATCACACCCCCCTTCCACGTCCAATATCTAGTCCACATAGAGCCTTCATGGCCTGGCCACAGCCATTGCAATTATCTATTCTGTCATCAGTTGTTTTCTCACTCATGGATTGCCCTTACCCCAACCTCCAATTTACAGCTCCATCTCCACCTGATCACACCGGCCATATCAAACGTGAGTCATCATAACTTTAAGGGCAATTTGCACACACCATTTTGTGTCAATATCCAAGAAAGCCAATAGAATTGTTTGTGCATTTGCCCATTTTTTGTTGACAATATTATTTGGTCTTCTATATCATTTGCCCGCTTATTCGTCTGCACATGAATAACAAGGTCTACATCGTATCCTTTTGTCTTAGTTTTTCTAGAATTTCTTTCAGTTGACTCCAAATGCCCTGGGCTAAATTCTTAATTAATCATGTTTTATCCTTAATTACTATTTTATTAGATTAATTGGGTTGATTAAGTAGATTAGTGGGACCAAGTATGTGCTTTATATTGTTACATCATCTCATCATGTCACTAGCACTGATCCCCCTATGGCCCCACAAAAGTAAGTTATGTCTCTCAAGAAAGCCATTGAGCCCTTTTATTGTAAATATCCCAGAGGAATGGGTTTGCTCATAAATTTAAAAAGTTACCTAAGCTATAAAAAAATCTACTTCCCAAAGCAAGGAACCCTAGTGCCTTCTGTGTAAAATCTTAGCCCCATCTCCTTACCTTGTTTAGAGAGTGAAAGACTTTATTTGGGTGATTTAGAAGAGAGGAAGCTTGCTAGCACATTTCCCAAGGTATATGATCAATCTTTTTTGAAGTTTGTTTCTAATGATTGCCTAAAGGAAGCTCCATTAATGTCATACATCTTATTATGTTTTCTTTTCTTATGCATTTTTGTTTAGGAGTGAGATTTGGGTAGAGATTTAAGGATTTCACTTCTTGGAGCTTGGTTTTTGGCTAAACACTTCATTAAGGTAAGTTTAAATGAGTTTTAGAGAGTACACATGATTAAATCTTAATTATTTAGTGAAATAAGGGATTTATAGTGATTTATTATAGGTGAATGTAGGGGTAAAATAAAGGAAAATAAGAAGAAATCAAGAAATCCCAAACTGTACCAATGAACATGCGCTCGAGACGACCTGGGAACATCCTGTTCAATTTCAATTTTTGTTAAAACAAGTGTTGAGGCTCGAGCGCATCCCGAATATGCTCAAGCGCATTTTCCTCTGTTTGGCCCGCTCGAGTGTGCGCTCCACCACGCTCATGCGTGCCTGGCTGACACGCCTGATTAACTTCTTTTAAATGCAAATTAATTCTTGTAGAGTTTAATCTAGATTAAACCATACCAACCAAATGGCTATAGATTAATACGAAGCTTATCATCATCGGGTTAAGTTATGCCTTAGACTTTAGGATTACTCTTATAACTTTGTAAAGTTTTACTCAAGGATACCCATCATCACTAACACTTGGCCAACGGAGAAATTAATACAATAAGGAAATATCATTGGGTTAAGCTATGCCTTAGACTTTAGGATTACCCTTATAACTTTGTAAAGTCTTACTCAAGGATACCCATCATCACTAACACTTGACCAACGGAGAAATTAATACAATAAGGAAATAAAGATCTATTACCTTCCTTGTCAGATGTACTTCATCGTTCAAAGCTAAGCCATTTCTGATTGGGCATAGGGATCCAGTATCCATTCTCATATATAATACAACGCCAAAAAATGGTAGTACTTGACATTGGTGATCTTATGGTCATCCAAGTTGGAAGGCTTGGGACACGGGGCATCTTAGTATAGGGTTGGTTACATCTTATTTATTTACCTTCATGATCTTATCTTGTCTTATCAGATACATTGATTATCATTTTAATTATTGATATTATCACTATTACTTGTTTATTGTCTCTAACAACACACTCCTTTTTTTCAATGATTGATCTAGTGATAAACATAACTGTGGGAGTTGATAAAAGTGAAAAGAAAATGTTTTTAGCTGTGGGTCGCACAAAAATCATGAGGGCAAAAAAATTCCTATGGCCTACCACTCGAAGCAGAAATGTCTTCACCGAGTTGATATCACATTATCAAAACAAAAGAGGAGATTATGACATTTGATTTCTAAAGCCTCCCTCATTAAAAAAAAAAAGAAAAAAAAAGAGGAACAAAAAACAAATTACCAATATTTATTGAGTGTAGGCCCTAGTGGGGCTCATTATTAGATGGGCCGAAACTCAAGAGTGTATTAGGCCTGCTTATGGATACACATCACAGCTTTGGAAAGGTTTATTATGTAATGTAGTAATGTATGGGGTACAATGCTGTTGTACATCTTTATACATATCTCCTTTCTTTTATTTCCTTTTTTTCTTTGTCTCTTTTCTCTTTAATTGATTTTTTTATACCGATGGAAAAAGAGTGTAATTCAAATGATATATATTAGTTCCAATTGATACAATCTTGGAACCTACGGATAAAACTTTTTGCGGCCATAACTTTATTTTTTGAGCTTCAATTGATATAATTTAGAACCTACGGATATCTACTCGAAAAGAGCTTTCCAATAATATATAGATTGCTCTGATCTAACAGTTGGTTTAAGAGATGAAGTATGCTACAAGCGACTCGATGAAGTATGTTACAGTCCAATTTAAAAGATATAAAATCACAACTCAATTGGACACTAAATTTTGTCTAATCTTTGAATTTGCCAACACTCAAAACTCCTAATAACTTTCTTAGAAAAGACTCATTATGTACTGTTGTAATGTATGGGGTACAATGCTATTGTACCTTGTAATATTCCACTTCTTTCTTTTCTTAGTTTTCTCTTTTCTCTTTGAATGGGATTTCTTTTTTAGTTTTTATACCGACGGAAAAACTAAAAAAGTGTAATTCACATGGTCTATATTACAGCCGTTAGTTTGGCCGAGTGCAAAGAGGCATTGAGCACCATGTAAAGCAGTTTGGCATTTAGGGGTGATTCACACAGAGGCAAATTGAGAATTTGCCTTCGTGCTGGGTCCTGATCCCGTGGAAGTTTTATAATAATCAAGTAACAAATGCCCCGGTATCTCCATCACAGGGCCCATATATAGATAATCTGGATTTATCAAGATGAATGTCATCCCTCAAGGATATATCTTCAAATTTGAGTTTAATAGATATGAGTTCCACTGTCCGATTAAGCACGTGAGGAAATTTAATTAACACCACAACAGCATCCTACCCATTTTTAATCATAGGCTAAATCTTAAAATGGGACCACTCCTATATAAGTGAAATCAATGAAAGCTCAGATAGGATTCATCTTGAGTTATAGTGAGTGTCTCTAAGGGGGTCCTGACAATGAAGTTTCCAGCATGTGTTCCATAGTTCACGCGGTGTAAAAACAGGGGTCACCTTCGTGCTGCACACAGCGGATCCCAGTTGGTTTCCTGTACGGCCACTGTGCCCAACAAACAAGCACGTGTTTCACTATGGGCAGATTAATCTATTTTGATGGGCACCACTTGTCCACGTTCGAGCCGTTGCTCTATTTATAAGAGGTGTACCCAGAACCTCCAGCCATCACTTACACATCATTGCATTTCTTTGTTTTATTTACCAAATCATGGAACACAACCATGTGTTCCACGGTTCACGCGGTGTAACAGCTGGGGCAACCTTCGTGCTGCACACGGAGGATCCCAGTTAGTGCCTGTTCGGCCACTGTGCCCGACAAACAAGAACGTGTTTCACCATGGGCAGATTAATCTATTTTGATGGGCACCAGTTGTCCACTTTCGAGCCGTTGCTCTATTTGTAAGCGGTGTACCCACAACCTCTTGCCATCTCACACACTTCATTGTGTTTCTTGGTTTTATTTGCACAATCATGATTTCGTCCAAATTTACTCTTCCTTTCTATGTTGGTTTCTTGTACATTGCAACCTTGAAATTCAAATTCATTTCCTGTAGTGCTGGAAATGGGAACGTGGGTTGCTTGGAAACAGAGTGACAAGCTCTGCTCAATTTCAAACAAGGTCTCAATGATCCGAGTGACCGGCTCTCTTCATGGGTAGGAGAAAACTGCTGTAGATGGACAGGCGTTCGCTGCAACAATAGCACGGGGCATGTTGAAAGCCTAAGCCTCCGAAATCCATATGAACCCCACATTTCCATCAGAGAATTCCTTCAAACGGTGGTGTATGAAGAACTTGTTCCAAAATTCAGGAGGTCATGCATATCTGGTGAGATAAGTCCATCTTTGCTTGAGTTGAAATATTTGAAACATTTGGACCTAAGCATCAATTGTTTCGGAGGAATAGGCATCCCAAAATTCATTGGTTCATGCGGCCAATTGAGATACCTTAACCTCTCTAGGGCTGGCTTCAGTGGAAGGGTTCCTCACGAATTAGGAAATCTCTCTTCCTTGCGTTACCTTGATCTCAACAATGAAGGCTTCCTGAGATTTGTAACTAATATTGCTTATGGTGAAATTCATTGGCCAAGTTACAACTTACATGCGGATAGCCTTCATTGGCTCTCGCACCTCTCTTCTTTGAAACACCTTGACATGGGAAGCGTGAACCTCAGTATGGCAGCTGATTGGCTATTATCATTAAATATGCTTCCTTCTATTCTAAATTTACAGTTGAGCAAATGTAGTCTTGGCAGCATTCCTTTGTCGCTTTCGTATGTGAATTTTACATTTCTTTCCACCCTTGATCTTTCTCAAAACATGCATGGCCCTATGATTCCCATGTGGTTGTTTAATATTAGCAGGATGACATCCCTTAATCTTGGTTTCAATAATTTTAGAGATTTCATTCCAACCGCACTCGGAACTCTTTGCAGGCTGAAGAACTTAGATCTATCGTTCAACTCTTTTAGTGGAGAGATAAACAGATTTAAAGAGTGTTTTCAAGGATGCATTAATAGTAGTTTGGAGGATTTGAATCTCAGATCCAATGAGCTAAGTGGGTATCTTCCTAATTGGTTGGGGCAATTCACTAATTTGAAATCTCTTTTTCTTAATGATAACTCTTTTTCTGGTTCCATTCCTCCATCTCTCAGAAGGTTGTCTTCCTTAAGAACACTACTTCTCCATAATAATCATTTGAACGGGTCTTTCCATGAAATCCTTGGACAACTCTCAAATCTAGTGTCTTTAAATGTATATAATAATTCTTTTAATGGTGTTTTGTCAGAAGCTCATTTTTCCAATCTCAAAAACTTGAAATATTTAATCATATCTTCAAATTCAATAATTTTCAATGTGAGCTCTAATTGGATTCCCCCTTTTCAACTCAGACGGATTAAAATGAATAATTGCAAAGTAGGGCCCCAGTTCCCATCATGGCTTCGAACTCAGACTGAATTACTATCTTTATCCTTCTCAAATGCAAGTATTTCAGATACCATCCCCGACTTTCTCTGGAAATTATTTCCTAATATTTATTTTATAGATCTCTCACATAACAACATTTCAGGCTCAATTGGAGAAAGCATCGCAACAAAGACAACCAACCTAGTGTTTTTGTCACTTTCCTATAACCATTTAAATGGAAGCATCCCTCTAACTTTATGTAAGATAAAGTATTTAATGGATCTATTTCTCTCTAATAATCATTTGACTGGTGAAATTCCACAATGCATGGGAGATCTGGAGCACTTGTCGGCTATGGATTTCATGAATAACAGTCTTTCTGGTGTTATTCCTACCTCAATAAGTGGTTTGTCTCGGCTTTCGTCACTGCACTTGAGCAAAAACAACCTTTCTGGAGAGATCCCACCATCTATGAAAAACTGCACAGGATTGGTCATGCTTGATCTTGGAGAAAATGGATTCTCAGGGAAGATACCAAAGTGGATGGGTGAAGAACTGTCATCTCTTCAATTTCTCATCCTACGATCTAATAAGTTTCATGGTAAACTTCCTCCAGAGTTGTCGCTGCTTTCCAAACTTCATGTCTTGGATCTGGCACAAAATAATTTAACAGGAATGATACCAACATCCTTTGGTAACTTTAGTGCCATGGCTGCAGTGAACAAAACAAATGAAAGTATTTACCTTGGATGGCTACGCACTCGTTTTGAGAGTATTCATGTGTATTGGAAACGAGGTGATTATGAATATGGCAGTACAATTTCACTCTTGACACTGATAAATTTGTCAGGTAATGATCTATGTGGAGAAATTCCAAAAGAAATCACTCGTCTTTCTGGGTTGCAAAATCTGAATTTATCAAAAAATCATCCGATAGGAAAAATTCCTGAAAATATCAGTGGCCTGCGATGGATAGAATCTCTAGATCTCTCTTGTAACCAGCTTTCAAGTGAAATCCCAAATGATTTGTCATGCTTGACTTCTTTAAGTAGCTTGAACTTGTCGTATAACAACTTCTCGGGAAGAATTCCATCAGGCAAGCAACTTGATACCATCATTGATGCATCCACGGTCATGGGAAACCACTTTTTGTGTGGGCCGCCACTTCTGAACCAATGCCCAAAAGATGAGACATCTCATGATATACAGCCAGTTGATGACAACGAAGAAAGTAAAGATGAGTTGCCCATTCACCTATTTTATATCAGCATGATACTGGGATTTATTGTGGGATTTTGGATCGTATGTGGCATTCTGTTGCTTAAAAGGTCTTGGAGGATTGCATACTACAATTTCTTTGATGAGATTCTCCCTGTATGTGGAGGTAGGAAGAAATAAGGCCGAATTCCAGGAGAAGAAGAAAGAAGAACCGTGGGTAATGGTGGACTATAATGTCTGAGATGTGCCCCTTCACTTATTGCTTAGGCATTGGTGAGGTTGATGATCATTCATGCAGCATAAGTAAGTACCAGACATTTTCTAATGTAAGGTGTGTATTTTTTTACCAAAAAACCAAAAAAAAAAAAAAAAGTACCGTGTGTTGCTTCTTTTGTGTGTGTGGCTGGAGTAAGGTGTGTACTTTTGTTTATAAAGATTGTATTAGCACTTTTATTGCTGTCAAATGCATTGTTAAGATTATCTGCATATGTGGCTTCTTAGGATTAGAGGATCAGAGTAGTATGGATAAGAATGTATGTGGAACATGTATGCTCTCCAATAGCCTAAGGCATGAAGAATACGAGATAAATAAAAAATAAAGGAAGCTGAGATTTCACCCTGAGATTTGAAGAGATTAGAGAGATTTCAATCTGGCTCCATTTTTTTTGAAGACCAGCAGGATGTGGTTTCAACCAGTCGCCAAGTCCAGCCATTACAGCCCCAATAACAGCTTGCACTTCCCTATTTTTCTGGGTTTGTTTCATGGTTGGCTTCTAGATCTTTTTTATTTTCTTGCTGCTTTTCTGTCCGGCCCTATATGAGTTGGGAGTCTGGATCCTTTGATTAAAAACCCCACTGTGACCGTGGCAGGACTTGATTGTGTGGCAGGTAGGGCTTTACAGGGGAATGACCTTGCTTTATTTTTACTCCTCTTTTGTTTGGTTTGGTCTAATGTGTGTTGGGCCGTTGGCCTTAATTTTTTTCTTTGTTTCAGATGGCTGGCTTGTGGGTTGTTAATAGGCCCTGTTCTTGTGGCTTTCTGCTCTGTTTGTTACTTCTAATCACTGCAGGCACCCATGTGCCTTTGCAGATCTAGCCCTAGTAGTCTTAACGAGGTGTGGTAACAGGTTGAGAGCGATTTATTCTGTGTGAGGGGTTGCTTACACAATTTTGAGAGTTTTGTTCTCTCTTACCTTCAACAAAAAGGCTATGCAACATGTAGGAGTTGTGCAAAAAGGAGGTTTTATCTACACAAATATTTTGAAAATGATATTTTAGTTTGTCAATCCATTACTACTACTATTACTACTACTACTACTACTAATAATAATAATAATAATAATAACAAAGTAATCATCCTTGTGGCAGCATAATTTGAAAGAATTTCTAGTGAAATGGAATAAATCACCATGTGAAATTGTTCATCTCAAAATAACTTACAACTGAGAATAATAATGATGTACCTAGCTATTAACACCAGTGTCACTAGCTCATTGATTAAAATTTTTGAGATGCTAGCGCCAAATCCAATCTAATAAAGGAACATTGCATCATCACATAATTAAAGAACATCTTACTAGAGGTTTTAGCATTTAACCAAGTGAGAGACTCTTTGAATGCTCTTAAACCTCCATATGGAATGTAATTGTCTGGATTCTCTGAATATGCGATTAGGGAGATGCAGTGAATAACTTACAAATTCAACAAACACAAAGGATACACAATCTAATAGAAGCAACCAAAAGTAGTATTGAAAAGAAAAAGAGGACATACCAGAAGGATCACACACCAGTTTACGCGGGAAAAAAAACCATTAGATAAAAGGGAGAATCTATGAAGCTGCGAATCAAATCCATTAAGCAAAAGTAGGATTTTGAAAGCATTTTCTGAAGAAAGACGGTTATTTGCAGAACTCTAAAATCAAGTATCAGTCACGATAAAACTACTTATCAAATCGTATTAATAATTATGGCAGAATAGGTTTTAAGTGAAAAACTCAAGGCAAAAATGCGTATAATGCATTTGCATAGAGATGATAACTAGTTTAAATAATATAATTTCTCTAACATGTTTATGAATACAATAATTCTAGCTACACTTCTCATCTTACAACTTATCTCACAACCATCCTATGTGACAGGCCTAACTGATTTGTTGTGTTTTTAACATTGAAGAGATGAGGGAGAGGAAAACTACCACATAGGACGGTTATAAAATGGGGAGTGTGACTAGCATTATGGTTATGAATAAGTACATGCTATTAAGTCATGAACACCTGTAAGTAGGATTTAATTAACCCATTGTCAATTTAGTTAGTGGACACAATAAGAAGACACCAATATATATATATATAAAGAGAGAGAGAAATGGTTCTATAAGGACTGTCGTTACCATCCTTATGGACTATTTTTCACTGTTTTAGATAGTGCGGTCCACATTGCGAGCCATCCAAATGGATTGCATACATTACTCCTGTGAATTACACACATCCACCAATTTTGGGTCTCATCTGAATAAATTTGATCGTTTGGTTGATATAGATAAAAATATATATATAAAGTATATTCGGATGGCTATGCAATTGATCAATGGTCCAATCTATTCAGATGGAAACTAAAATTGGTAGACGTGTGCAATTTAGGAGGGTCATGTATGGGATCCATTTGGATAGCTCTCAACATGGGCCAACCTGTCCAAAAAGGTGAGAAATAGTTTGTAAGGACTATAAGGATAGTCCTTACAAGACCGTTGACACGCCCCCCCCCCCCCCCCCCACCCCCCCCCCACACACACACACATTTTTTAGAGAATAAAATGACCCCTTCGTGTGCCAATGAGAATAGGATGAGTTACAATGAAAATAAGTGCTTAGCTAGATTTCTTGTCCACATGTGAAAAAAGCCAAACTCCTACCTTAAGTATTGTTGTTGCTATTAAAGAGAAGATAATGAAGGGCATGACAATTAAGATTGCATTTAAAGGAGAAAAAGTCTCCACCAACATCCAAATCTCATTGGACGTTACCAGTCCTAACTTCTAATTTCAAATACAATAGTTGGACCCACTTGTAAGAATCATGTATCTCCTATAGGTACCTTTCTCATTAATGGGACCCATGGTTAAAACAAATATTTACGTGTAATCACATCTTAGCCATGGGGAATTGTTATTTCTATTACAGAGGAGAAATTGTAGGGCAAGACAATTAAGATTGCATTTGGTGGAGAAAAAGTCTTCAGCAAAACCAAATTTCATTGGACGTTACATGAGGGCTGAAACGTGCCTTTTTCAAAGGCTCCATGGTTTTTTCTTTTTCTCTCCTCATCCGGCTGGAAAACCATGAAAATGGTAAGAAACTCACTCTGTTATATTATTAATGTGATGAGGGCAGAAACGCCCCTCTTTCAAGGGGGGTATTTTTGAGACTTTCTCATACATATATATATATATATATATTAACCCCAGTTGAAGTTTGGGCATTGCCTAAACATCCCATTGGCAAGTGATATGAGAAGAGTCTTCAATGTATAGCTATATTGAGTTGTGCCTCTTATTAGTCTTACCTGTGTCCAATTACATTAGCCCAAACCGCCACTAAATTTTGTATAATATGTAAAATGAGGGCGTTGGCTACAATTAGCAACAATTGCAATAAGAATATAATAAACAATATAATACTAAACTCCTCAGGAATATGAAGGCGTACATGTGGTATGTTATACAACAAGTAATGAGGAAAAGTTTAGTTGTAATGTCTTAGGCCCTAGTCTTGATTACATGCTAATTGTAAGGCGGCACTGAGATATCATACTACAACCTTTCAAATAATCTCTAATAAGGGTATTGTACTAAAAATAGAGACCACATATTCTCAGATCTAGCATTTGTAGGGCCTTTTTTGATATTTTGTTTTGGGCAAACCATCAAACGGTTTGTGTGCATCACAAATCCCCTTTTATTTTAATTAGTTGTCATATTTGTAGAAATGGACAGCGTACCACCCATATATGGATTTGATGCCATTCGTGGTCCATAGGCATCGGTGATCACTCACATTTGTATATATTGCAAATATTGAAACAACAATGTTACAATCACAAACACCAAGTGTCATCAGCATACAAATGAGTTAAGATTTATATGCTAAGTTGCTGAGACGTATGAAGATCAAAAAGGAATTTTTTAAATCTAGTTATGAAAACACATATGGCACCTAAAAAAAATTTCTTCAAGCAGAAATTGAAAATGAAACAAACATTTACGGGTTGTGATTTGCAATTCTAGATAACTGAGAGCTTCGATACCAAATGTTGAAAAATTAAAGGATCTATCTAGAATCATAAAATCAACAATGATAAATATTTACAATTAATATTATACATTAATAAATCTAAATCAAAACGTATATATTGTAAATTCCAACATTTTCGACCCAAGTTACTAACTTCAGCCGTAAGAGATGCGAATGTATCTTACCTTATTAGGAGTTAGGTTTATGGACAAGAATGAAAAATATATAGAAAAACAATCATCCATACATGAGAGATGAATCCCAATTCTATCAGTGTAGGATGCTAGAACAACCATCTGATAAAAACCAAATCTTCCATCGATAGATATTGCCAAACCTCGTAAGGAGGACAGGATGGATCAGCGGATGTGCCAAAACAAGAGAATTCATTAAGGTATCGCTTTATAAGAGGTGGGAAGATGATGAATGGGTCATTGGTATCCAACTACATATAGTGCTAGCCTCTTTTGTTGGTTATCTTGGGAAAGAGCTGCATCAATCTTCAAGTATCTGCATTTTACAACATTGTTTAAATCAGTCTCGAGGAACTATTTCCCCCTTGGCTACTCACTTGTTTAATATTCACATACAATCCCCTTTTGCTATGAATTTGAAGGAATTCATATGGCGTAGGCAAATGGAGCTTGAATTTCGAGGAAATCATATCGAGTAGGCAAATGGAGCCTTGCAAGTGAGTGATTGAAGTGAATATCCAAGGGCACCAAAGGTTTTGTCATTTGATAGGAAATAATTACGCACTCTTTACTACTCTTTACTCCTCATAGTTTTCATTGGTCACCTCTTTAATACTCCTCTACTAAAACCCCCCTTTAACATGAATTTCCTAGAATTCACCATGTAGGCAAATGAACCTAAGGCACTTTAAAAAACACACTAGCACAACAGGCATCTTCACCAACAACTGAAAAATATATTCTATGTTCCATTTAAAAAATTAGATCATGTATATTCTATGTTCCATTTAAAAATTAGATCTTGTAAAATCATCCTTAAGCACTAACAGCTGTTTGAATTTGATAGATCACAAAATTTTAAAAATAAACTAAAAACGGAGAAGATTATGAGAGCACCTTTTTTCTCAATTCAAAAGTCCGTAGAATAGAAATAGGCCAGGAGAAGTAGAATAGGCCAAGAAAATTGGAGAATTAGGTTTGGGATGAAAAAGAATTTGGTGCAAAGGAAAAAAGTGAGAAGCATGTTGAAAGTGCGAGTAGTAAGTGAGTTAGTCATAAAATATGGATAATAGCTTTTAGTTAAAATCAACACTTGCACTCAAAATTAAAGAAAAACCAATGGCTTTAAATTATTAAAGTTGGAACAGTGACACGTCAGATTGAGAATCTCCTTTCACATTGTCCACCGATGGAATTTATTACGACTAAAGTGCATGATCGATGTATAGTAATTTAACGATGAGGACATATAATTAAGTGCTAAAATAGACCAATATCTCATATTTCTACTAGGTCCAAATCATTTCGTCATCATGCCTGATTGTTTTGCATCCAAGTGTGCTAGACGCAAGTGCCTAAAATTGAAACAAAAGTAAGAAAGAAAAAACAAGTTCATAGTGCAATAAATTAAAAAGATGAAGCCACCTGCAACATTTCATTTACAATTGTACCTCTATTCTTTCTTCATACAAAATATATATTCACATAATAAGGGATTGTTGCTTCTATATACAAATGTTAGACGCAACTAAAGATTTGTAAGTATCTGGGGATCCTACAAAATTCCTTCACTCGTTGCAATGATACTAGAATTTGTTGGGTTTATGTCTTGTATTCCGGTTTAGCCGGATGAGTCCACTGGGTTAGCCAGGGATTGGTTTAGGGTCAAGGGTATTTTGGTACTTGTACCGGGACTTTCTTGGTGGCCAAGAAAGCGGAGATTATATATATGTATAGTCCGTAACCCTAGACCTTGCGGCGGCAGTTGCCCGTGGTGTTCCCACACCATGTAGGAGAGATGAGGTGAGAGAGTGGGAATCTCTTGTATGCTTTACTTGTTATAGTGAAGATGTTCGTCCTCCTGTACCTGTGGATGTAGCCCTATTTGGGTGAACCACGTAAATCTCACGTCTCTTCTTGTGTGTGGTTGCTTCGTATTGATCTTGTAATTCATGGATGCGCACAACGGATGATTGTCAGAAAATCACAACAATTGGTATCAGAGAAACAACAATTGGTATCAGAGCTGAGGTTGGTGTTCCTCAGGTTTCTGAGCGAGGTGGAAATCGCTCAGTGGCTTGGAGGTTGTGCGCATCCTGGTTAGGTCAAGCTTGTTGTGATTGGATCTTCATAGTGATGTTGAAGATGGGGCAGGATGGTGAGTGATTCGGATATCACTTAGATTCGTCAATGGTTTCGAGCTTTTAGTTCGAGGTGGAGTTTGACGAGATGAACTTTGTTCAAAGTTCATGTGCTGGTTCAACATGTCAAAGTGTTGAAGAAGACTGTATCATTGGTGCAGTGACGTACCATTCAGCAAGGTACGTGAAGACATTGCCGGTTTTATCTCCTAGTAGCTTGAGTTGTACGGAATTCAAGCCAAGGTAGAGATTGTTGGGTTTATGTCTTGTATTCCGATTTAGCCGGATGAGTCCACTGGGTTAACCAGGGACTGGTTTAGGGTCAAGGGTATTTTGGTACTTGTACCGGGACTTTCTTGGTGGCCAAGAAAGCGGTGATTATATATATGTATAGTCTGTAACCCTAGACCTTGCGGCGGTAGTTGCCCGTGGTATTCCCACACCACGTAGGAGAGATGAGGTGAGAGAGTGGGAATCTCTTGTATGCTTTACTTGTTATAGTGAAGATGTTCGTCCTCCTGTACCTGTGGATGTAGCCCTATTTGGGTGAACCACGTAAATCTCATGTCGCTTCTTGTGTGTGGCTGCTTCGTATTGATCTTGTGATTCATGGATGCGCACAACGAGTGATTGTCAGAAAATCACAATAGAATTTGTTACAGAATTAGTTGTTTCAAGTACATATTTTGGCAAAAAGCTTCATGAAAGGGAGATGAGAGATACCTTGGCATAATTATCAATTTCATTTCGTTATGGACAAAAATGGCCAAAAATTTTCATTTCGATCGTGGAGGAAAAACGAAATGAGTATCATAACATTTTTGTTTGACTTTTAGTCATATTCTGTTTGAAAACAATGCATTTCGGCTGCAATTGATCAAAATATTTAAAATTCTCAAAATAGCAGAAATGTTTGCTAGAATGTTTCAGAACTTCAATTTTATTACTTGTTGACTTCTATGGTTATGAAAATCATGTTTAAACTTTGCTATGATGAGAATGTGCTTACTTTTTTTACTTATATGTTAAAATGTTGTTTTATCATAATGAATTAAATGCATAAATTATATTCTATATTTTATTATTTTTTGTAGCATATATGTATATTTTGATTTATTTATTTTTTTGAAACCTAACTTCAAAATGTTTCACTGAAATTTTGATTCAACCAAAACAATGCTTTTGAAGCCCAGACCCAAATAGATCCAAAATGATATTAGAGACTATGTTCCATATCCTCTGGGATAGATTAAACAAGAAACGCTATAATGATTGCTTTAAATATAGAGTAATGTTATGATGATATGAAATATTGACACAAAATATTTACATAGTTTTGTGTCAACAGAATGATTGGTTGAAGTAAATAGCTGGACATTCGCAAAGTGGAATAGTAGCCAATCATGACATTAACACATTAGCATGTAAATGTTTTCTGTCAACATGAACAATGGATGTTGATCAGCCCACGTGTCATGAGGCAACTGGGACGACTAATCAATCTCCAACTCTACCGAACACGTCATCATGTGAGAGAGCTCCGTGGCACAATGCCACATGTTGATCGGGGCAGCAATCACTGGAAGGTGAAGGCTTAGGGCCAGAAAGTCATACTAGTATTACAATTTATAATCCTGTCCTAGGCATCTCAATTGGTGAAATTGTCCTCAACCTAGCTGACACTACTGTCAAACTGAGGCCCCTCCGGTTATAAAATCGCACCCACAATGAAGTCCACATCTAATGGAATGTTATCTTGGTGAACCCTGATCAAGATTCTCAAAAACTCTGTCACCTTGGTCTACTTTTAGTGGTTTTTAAGCGTAAGGGTCGTGTGCAACCCCATTTTATAGTTTAGGAAACAGGAACTGCTTCCAAAATACAAAGGCCTTTGATGTTTCTTTGAAAGGATTCTTCAAACATGTGTGTTTTTCCGTTTTTATTGTTTTACTTTATTGTTATTGAACTTCTCAATATATAACCAAAAAATAAATTTAAACAAAAAGACTCTACAATACTTTTATCAAACTTAAAATACAGATGTGCACAAAATTAAAAGGCCGTTATTACTACCATTGGAATGAATATTCACTCGATTACCAAATGTGGGGGCTACACAATCTTCTTGTATGACATCCCAAATGGAACGAATACTTACTCTTCTTGTAAAAGTAAAATCAAACATGACATAACTCGGGTGACCAAGAGTCGGTCCTTGCTTATTTGTCGCCTTGTTGGTTTGGTACATATGTGCATTGTGTGAGAGTGTGAGTACTGAAACTTAAAATCTTGTAATCTTCATTTTACAATTTTCAATTTTTTTTCAATTTATCATTGTTATCCTCATTCTCATTATCATCACTGTAGCCTTGTTGGTGAAGGCTTATTGGAACCCAGTGGTCCAAGTAATAGAATCCAATATAAATTAAGATTTCAGTGGTTTAAATCTGTGAACTATGGAACCCAATTAAAATAAGGAGAGCTTTTTGTACATACGCCCTAAGAATTTTAGGAATTATAAATTGACCAATGTGGTTTTAGTATTTGTAAATAGGGCTGTGCCTTTTCACTTTAATACCTTGCATGTTCCCAAAGTCAATACCCTTCAAACCACCATAAAAACTTTAGAGTGAGATTACACTATGGCCCATCCTTTTATCCAAATATACATGATTTTAAAAGCTTAGACTTATTTTTCTCTAAAGCTGAACATTAATAATTACATTTAATGGCAACGAGTAACTTTACATAAATTCATTTTTCTCACTCTAGGGCATGTTTCATGAAATCTAAATCATTCATAATGATAGTCAACACATACTTATAATAAATATAATTGATCTAATCCATGCAAGACCAACCATTGGACTGACCAAAATTTTAAAATACATGATTAGACTTCATGTTTATGAGAGCATTATCGTGAGAGTGGCCGTTGGGACTTAAGATTAATAGCTATATTTTCGTAACTAATAATATACTCATTTTTGTTAAATGAATATGAGGGCAACGTTGTTATTTTAAAAAAATCCAAAACATACTAACATTTTCTCCTTAGGTACACTAATTTTGGCGAGATGGTAGGTATTGAAATGAAAAGACAAGGCCCATTTATAAATACTAAAGCCACAGGGGCCTGTTCATAATTTTTTTAAACTTTAGAAGGTTATATACAAAATAAAACTCAAATAAGAACATAAAAACCAAGTCTAGCTAAGCAGCATCTAGATGATAAAAATGTAGTAATTAGAGAAAGGTTGCCATATCAGATGACATCAATTCGGAAGATTTTTTGTATCCCAAAATGTGTAATTCAATGTAGCAGTAAGTTTCACATGATGTCATCCTACATCTCACAAACTCTTCAAGTTGAAAAACTCTCACTCATCTACAGCAGACTCTCCCTTCGAGTTGATGTAGTTTCCTTCATATCTAGCATAACCTTTCAAGTGTGTAAATTAAACCTTATCTACCAATTAATATATCAAAATCTTTAAAAGATTTTGTTTCAAAGCACCCCAAAATTAAGAAATATTTTTTAAATCAGAGACTTTATAAAATGGAGCCTTTATGGTTAGACTATCCGTGTGATAATGATAGTTGACCAGCATTTAAGAATAATCATAGTGCCTTTAAGTGAGACTTTGTAACTGCCTTGGGCCCCTAATTTTTTTCATTGGATTCGTAAACTTTCGGGTAAAAGATAACTATAGGTGAGTCTTAGCCCCATATAACCTCCTAAAAATCTTTTCAATATGATTTTCCATCTTCCGTTTTTAGAAAACTAAGAGCTGCATCCATAGTAACGCACAAAAATGCATTTCCATACTGGTCAGTATGATACACATCAGATGAAAAATCAATCTGGTATAGCCATTGCATAAGGTCGGATTAGACAGGTGACCAGTCTTGACCAGCTTCCTTTGAGCGTGGGTTTGGCAGTGGATTAGTTGGATCTGTTGGGTCATATGTGCATAAGATGCACACAAGTGAAACGATGTCACAACTATATCTTCTTGAATATTCATTGTCTTGGGACGATGTTGAGATATTTTTAACTTTGGGTTTTCTCTTGTATTATTGGAAATGTGTTGTAGAAAAAAAATTAATTAAAAGAATAAGAAATGAAGATTTCTAAAATAAAATGTTGCTTAACTAATTCCTATTGTGCTTTCTCAATTTCATTTTTGTATTTCCAATCATGACAAGATTCTAAAAGTACCATGATATGTATCAGGAAACACCACTTTATGTAAGTATCTCAACATTTATCGAGATATTGTCAAAACATCGTCGATAATGCTAGGAGTGTATATCATTGATGCAGTATGTAGGCAAATCAACGGTTGACAGTCATCAATTCCGTACAAGTTCAAACAAGACATCAGTGAATGCTTACAATGTGGCCCCCAATTGAGTGTTGCAAATATAAGCAAGCAAGCAAAAACTATTCCGGAGCATTTAAGGGGAAAAACAAAAAAAGAAACAACAAGTATTTTATTTAAAATAAAAAAATATATGAAAAAACAAATGAAGACAATGTTTCATCATGGTTCATGAGCTCAGAACCTACAACGGCCATGGCTGAAAAAGTTATTTAATGGTTTAAAATAGTGGCTCAAACCAGTGAAAATTTGTCCATTTTTTTCTTATTTAAAATTTTAAAATCTTACGAAAATTGCTTGAGGGAATATAAAAGCAAATACTAACAAAAGGAAAAATAAACTATTAAAGTGAAGATATTGGGGGATACAAAAAGCTGAGGCCTTTCCTATCTAATGAGTTCAGATCTTTTAATTAAAAATTCTATAGTGACCATGATTGGATCAATCTGGTCCTGTCTTGCATGGAAAGCTGTCTGGTGGTGACTCAATTGGTCCTGTCATAGTCACTGTAACGGCTTTCCTCACTTAATTCCCATTCCGTCAAATAGGCAATTAGGTAAGCATTAGTGGGACCTAAATCCAGGTGGCATTCATGTAGTGGCTAATAAGGGAGGGTGTGAGCATGCGCAAGTCACATCAAGGTGATGGCTAACGATACATAAAAGGAAATATTAGGCTTAATAAATTTTCTTACAAAACTACCCCTGCTTAGCAAGGAGATGACGTAATGCAATGTAAATCTCAATAATACTTTTTTTTAATTTTCAAGTGAAACACCTTTTTCCTAAAAAGATAAGATCTTCATGCAAACAATTACGGGAAAAAAGTTAATAAAATGATAAAAAAGCTTCTAATTTGAGTTCATGCCTTTTCTTTTTTTTTTTTCTTTTTTTTTCGGTTGCTCTCATGATGTTAAATATAGTTTTAAATGAAAAATTCCTCGACATTTATTTATGCTACTAATAACAAGACTGATTCGGCACATTTTTCATTTAAAAAAATACTAAATATGAAGAAAATAGAAAATATAATTAGTTGAATATCAAATTGGAGCATTGTTGTGTTCTATACCACCACCTCAATCGTCATTTGCTAAATCTAGCTATTATGTTTATAAGGGCGTCTCCCCAAAGCTCAAACTTTGTGTAAGGTAAACTCAAGTGTGTGGTTCACACAGGTGAGGCTCATGTGGGGACTCCCATGATGATGGATATGGGGGGATTTGAAGAACTCTCTGGGACCCTCCTCGCTTCAAAATATCGGCTCCAATAGTAGATCTATTTAGATCTATGAATAGTAGATCTAACGGTCTAATAAATTCAAATTTTACCAAAAATTGGTGGACAAATGGAATTCAGGGGGATCGTGTGTTTGGTTCATTTGGATGGACCAAAGGTGGGTTGCAAGGGCTCAAGTTTACGAAATTTCATACAAAAGCTCAAACTTAAAAAAACTTTTCCCATATTTTTATACATTAAATGAATAAACTATAAAACGTCAACACAATTATATAGATAAATGGACAAAGTTCTCAAAAACAGTGCAAAAGAAGAACAAAAAAAAAGAGCAAGCGAGTCTTCCAAAGAGAGGCAGAGCATGGATAGAGCTCAGAGATGACATATTACTTTTTGAGTGGTCATCTTTAAGTCTATTAGCTTAATCATCTTCAAGTCTATTAGCTTAATCATGTTACCAATTTTTAGGGAAAGAACACTAGCAATTGTCAAATTGACCAAAAATTTTGAATGTTGAACCCTAAAAATCACAAAAGTTCGATATAAGAACAATGACTAATATGTTTCTTCGATGTAAGAAACATGATTTATATATATTTTTCTTATTCTCTTTAATTCTAATTCCCTTATATCATCTCATTTATTAAAAAAAAATGAAACAGAAAGTTTTTATTAATAATAACCATTACTTAAGAGCAGCAGGAACCTAGCATAGATTGCCATGTTTACACTTGAAAGTGAAGTGATCAAGAAGAATAAGATACAAACTCAAATTTTATTATTCGTCAGTTATAAGTTCTTTGACAATCAATGACCGATGTATGAATTTTTTCTTTGCAGGGGGCGGGGTTGGTTATATAAATTTATTCTCTGAGGGAGCTAAATGTAAAGAACAAATAAAATAGGGACATCAGGGTTAGCTTGGTGGATAGGCAATTCATTCCCATAGCATCCACCAGGAATCGATCCTTAGTAGGTGCTTCGACTTTTCCACTTCTTGGCTACTAAGCCAACCCAGCAGAAAAAAAAAAGAAAAGAAAAGAAAAAAGAGCATATAAAATTTTCAAACACTTTGGGGGATTGGAATTAATCACCCATCGATGTAAATTTTGTCGGAAGTCAACTGATTTCATGTGCCAATATCGCTTTTAACAGTGATAGAGCTTTAACCACTTTTCCAACATATGCTTTGCCTTCATGATTAAGACTTACACCCCAAATATTTGGGAAGATTTTTTATCTTTTTTTTTTGTACTCCAATTAAGGGACTCAAACCCAAGAGAGAGCCCACACATATGGGCAACCCACACAAGCAGAAAAAAAGCTTGCACACGTGGAAAAAAAAGCCTATAAAAGTGAAAAATAGCCTATACATGTGGAAAAAAAGCATGTACACACAGAATAAGGTGGCATACCCATGGTTCCAAGCTTGAATAGGCAGGCAAGAACTTGTACCACTTGGGTAGGGAGCCGTTCTTTATGTGATTTTTGACCGTTAGCACTACCAATAATTGACGTAGATAAATGCAGAAAAAGGACATCCAAACACATTTAAAACAAGAATTTATACTTTCAGCCTATTCAGCTTTCAGAATTGAACTATATACTCTAAAAGTAAAAAATTTATTGTTTATGTTTACTCTCCAATCCAATCTGATATAAAGAAGCCAATAGAAGAGGTTTTTTTTTTTTTTTTTTCAATCTCCATGAGTAAGACTCAGTGGTATTTTGGAAAATTTATTTGCTTTCTTGACCGTGGCCAGGGCAGCAGTGGTTAACTAAACTAGAGATGTATGTGGAACCTACTGCTTGGGTTAACTAAAATCTACATAAAGACCTCCACTCAAGCTATTCTAGTACCAACACAAGAAGAAGAAGGTTCTTCTCTCTCTCTCTCTAGCTTCTCTTACTTTGATTTCTCTCTCTATCTTGTCAAAGCTCTACTTTCTCTTTCTCTATCATTCATTTCTCTCTTTTTCACTTTCTCTAGTTTTCTCAGCAGAGCTTCGAAAGAAGCTTTACTTGCATACAAGAAACCTGTAAAAAGGTATCATTCGATATTTATTTTTGTACTCTCTAGACGATGTCAGTGTTTCCATTCTCTACCTCATTTTGTTATATTTCTAGCAGCTTTTTATAAGATTTTTTTTTTTTTGGTATAGATGCCTCTACTTCTAAGATAGACAAAGAAAATGATATCCTTCAAAAGGAAACTTCCCAAAAAGTCCAAAGCTTTCTTTTATTTATAATCTATTTCAATAGAAACATCTACATTTCTTCTCCATCCAATCCTTGCAACTCCATCTGGGCTGTCCGTAGTTTGTGTGTTCTGAGTCTCTTTCCATTGAATCTCCATTTTGTTTTCTTTATGTTTCTTTTGGACAGTTTTCTCAACCTTTTGATCACACATATAGACCTTTTAGGCTGGTTTTCTTATGAATCACTCCTAGATGGAGAAATAATATCAAATTTTGAGTTGGAAAATCTTTTAAGAGACACCATTTTTTCTTCTTGCAGTGATTCTTCACTGTATTTGAATTTATCTTATTTTAATATGTTGTTTAAATATAATAACACAAACTCATTTTTACATGAGAAAAGGGTGAACACCTTTGAGGTAAAAAAATTTCTTACTTTTGGTTAAAAGTAGTTAAGTGGGAAATTGCATTTTTCTTCTAAAAGAAAAATCCATACTAACGAAATGATATTTATTTTAAAAAAAAAGTTTCTCTTATCTTTTCGGTCACTCAGGCCTTTTAATGGCAATCATTTGTTAATGATTTTTTGTTTTTTGTTTTGTTGTTTTTATTTTATGTGCCCATCAATATTGGCTTTCCTTCCATTTCATGAATCTCATACATTTGTGGAACCTCCTCATTTCATGTAAGAAAAATGAGGGTTTTGAAAATCTAGCCAACTTTAAAAAAATTGCTATCTAATACTGTTTTGATAACCTCAAACAAGAAATGGATGGTAATAAGCCAATAAAGGGCAAAGTATATATTAAAACATTCAATTTTATGTCCTAAGATGGCGGGCCCAGGAAATTTTACTTGATGAAGCCACTATGTTTAAAAAATTATATCTAAGAGGGCCATATCTAATGAAAAAAAGGTTTTAATTTTTTTTTCTCAATTTGACCCTGCTATTATGTGTCTATTTTTTAAAGCAGCATTGAGCATCCTGCTGTTGAAGTTGTAAAGGACCTGCATCCATCCATTGCCGCTTTGAGTTTAGACCTTTCTTCCTGCTTAAAACTATTTAGCGATTGGAGATTCATTTCTGACAGTTTTTTTCAAATCTTCTTTCTAAAATTTACAGTTCTAATGTAATTAATTTCTTTTTCCATCTGTGTTATATGTTGTTGAAATCTATGCAGATTGCATATCATTTCTTAATGTTGGGTTTCAAAAGGTTTCCTTTTATGTAATATATTGATGTTTTTTGTTTTTATCTTTCTCTTCTCGATCAATGGGCTTACTATATATTTGTAGAATCCAAGGACCTTGAGTTAACACTGTATTTAGTGGTCCTTACCATTGTGTGTTTGTTTTTGGTAACCCAGCTAAGAGGAGGGGACCCATATATAAACACTAACACAACACCAACACAAACTCATACGTGTGAGGTAATGGAGACTTGTACATGTAAGGGACATACATAACTTAAACTTGTGGGATAATAGAATCACACACATGTGAAGGACATACAACTCACATATGGGGAATAATGAAATCACACACATGTGAGGGACACATATGTAATTTACACCTGCGGGGTAATGGGGACTCACATATGTAAAAAAATACAACAAAACTCACATATGTAAGGTAAACAAACTCACATATGTAAAGAAATGGGAGGTAAGGATTAAACTTGAGACCTAGTAAGAACTAATACTCCTTGTCACTATCGTTAGGATCTGTTCTTAGGCCTTACTGTTGTTAGGTACTTAGTTTGTCATACTTTTTAATGGCTAGGTATTTTGAGTGTATTGGTTTTAAAGTTGAAATGGTATCAAAGCCAACATTTTCCCAGTTTGAATGTGCAAAGGACAAAAAAAGGCATCATGTCACGTCTTTTGCAATTGTGTGCTTTGAGTTGGGTTGGTGTCCCGCTCAAGGGGCGGTATTAAGTACTTAGTTTGCCACACCTTTTAATAAATAAGAATTTTGGATGTAATGGTTAGCAACTTGAGAATCATGATGAGTCAAAGTATTAGTATCTCAGTTTAATTTACTAGGTGATACGAATTGATGCATTAGCCATATTGACTCGATTTTATTTTTATTTAGAAAATTAGACTTTGGCCCACATCAACCTGTATCATCTTGTATCAAGCGTTTTAGATGCAAATCAGCCATAGCAAATGATACAAGTGTGAATTAGGTATGACATCAATACTTTTGTATCATTTTCTTGCAAACTGATATTTAACAGTCAATGAGGGTAAGCCAATATTCAAAGTCATGCTCAACATGGATTAGTATGGCCTGCAAATAGATGGCTAAAGAATAATGTAACATGTAAGGCACATTGATAAAAAGGAGGGGGCAAAAAGGCATGATATATAATCCAAGTTGGGATTAGTTTTCAGTTGTAGTCCATTGACAAAGACGCTCACCACATCAATGGTTTGGATCAAGGAAAAAATGGGCCCCACATCTACAAACTCAAGGAAAAATGTGAGTTTGCAGGTCTTGTGTTTGGAGATAATCAGAACAAAGTTCTATTTCAAGTATTTGATGTGGTTCCTTTATATCAGCGATAAATTTAGTTCTTTTTTCCTGCTTTTTAAAAACATTTCATGTTTAAGGCATTTTTTTTATGGAAGGGATTGGTCTCTATTCATATCATGTTTGCCCTTGGGATGAGTAATCCATGCTATTTTACAGTAGTTAAAACCTACTATTGAACAAAAAAAAAAAAAAAAAATCCCTGCTATCGAACCTGTAGTTTCCCATTGTCCAATTTAATCATATTTGGTCATGGAAACAAAGATATGGTTGTCTAATAGGAAACTGTTGTTCATGTTTATTAATTTGAAGGGAGGAAGTTGAGTTTTCTAGTCAAGATTTTATGATATTAGTGACAGTAAATTATTTTTTATTTATTCCAAAATGTAACTAATGATTTCACTTTATATAGTTTGTTCCCTGTTTGTAGAAAATCAGATAACCTCATTCATCCCTGTAATCAATACTTTCTTCATCTGAATTTCCTAACTTAATTAGTTTTATTTGTATATATGTGTGGAATTCTAGAGCAATGCAAATGATAAAGCTGGAAGAGACTCATCTTTAGAACATGGAGAATTTTCTTGTTTAGTTTCTACCCAATCAAATCCATTTGGGTTTCATTCCAGGGACAGATATTTGAGAATAGGCTTTACAATGGCTACGTCTAAACAAAATGAGAGAACGGAATTTCTTCCCTTTCATGATGTTGAGGAAATTCTCCTACAGAAGAATGAAGCCTTGGATTTGCAAGATGCCTCCCTAACCGACGAAGAGGAAGAAATGGATGAATTGGAAGAAATGTCCGACAGTAGACTAAACAAGGATGATGAGAAGATGGAAATTGATGCAAGGGGGGATATTGCCAACCAAAATCAATCTAATGGGCAGGCATTGAGGAAAAAGATGTTGCGCAGTCAAGACAAAATATTGAAGTACATGTTGAAAATGACGGAGGTGTGCAAAGCACAAGGTTTTGTGTATGGGATTGTCTTAGAAGATGGGACGACAGTGGCCGGGGCATCAGACAACTTGCTCGCATGGTGGAAAGAAAAGGTCAGATTTGACCGAAACGGGCCTGCTGCAATTCTAGACACACAGAGAAATAGGAACTCAGCGTTGGCTTCTTCAACCCTGCACGACTTGCATGACACAACCTTGGGTTCACTTCTGTCTGCGCTCATGCCGCATTGCAACCCCCCACAGAGAAAGTATCCCTTAGAGATGGGTATTCCCCCTCCATGGTGGCCAACGGGGGACGAGGAATGGTGGCCGCAGCTCTGTATTCCATGTCCACCGCCTTTCAGAAAGCCCCATGACCTGAAGAAGGCATGGAAGGTGGCCGTCCTCACTGCGGTCATCAAACATATGTTGCCAGATACTTCTAGGATTCGCAAGCTGGTGAGGCAGTCTAAGTGCCTCCAAGGCAAGATGTCAGCTAAAGAAAATACTATTTGGTCAGCTATTATCGACCGAGAGGAGTTCTTATGTCGCGAGCTATATCCAAATGCCCTCCCTCCTCCTTCCTCTGGCAACAGAGCTATGTCCTCTGGAAGTAACAGTGAATTTGACGTTCATGATAGTGATGGTGCAGTAGTAGAAGAAAAAAATTGCTGGCCACATGAATTTTTAGAACTTGGTGGGACAAGCACCAAAATGGGAGAAAGCAGCAGCTCAAGCTCTATGGGAAAGAGAGAGGACCCAATGGAGTTGGATCTATTGTTAGGTCGAAGGATGCACACCTGCAAGAACATCCAGTGCCCTTATCATGACCACAAACTTGGGTTTCTTGACCTACAATCAAGAAACGACCATCAATCTAGGTGTCCATTTCGACATAGTTCCTCTCCAGGCATTGGACCCTCTAACATCCAAGCCATTCAAAATAATTTGTCAGCATTCACCCCACCCTCTACTCAACTATACCCGGCACTCTCTGCAAACCTCCCTCATATTCCTGACTTGGGGCTTTCAGTAGATAATCAACAGCTAGCCGGTAATCCTTTGGCAATCTATGAAAATAGTCCTTTTCAGCAAGGCACAAGCTTCAACATTAGTCTCATGAATGATCCTCGCCTTTCGAATTCACCAAGAATTGATGTGGATGACAACTTCTTCCGGTTTGGGTTTGATATGGGTGATGGTGTAATGGAAAATGCAAAAAATCCAATTTACAACCATCCACACATGAGAGATGAATCCCAGGTTGATCGGTGTAAGATGATGGAGCAACCACTTGATGACAACCCAACCAATTTTCAGCTTGGAGCGTCTTTTGAAAATCTTCCAGCCATGGGTTTTGCTGAACCATCAGTAGGAGATAGCGGGGCGAATGTGCCGAGGCAGGAGAATCCATTCTGGTATCAATGAAGGGGAGGCAAGAAGTGTTCGAGAGACACTGTTATCCAGTTCTACCAAAGGATATAGAGCCTATAAGCATACAATGCAAAATATGTCTTCTTTTCGAGTAAAACCAAAATATGTCATGTTGTGATGTTATGCATCATTCTTTCCTTCAAACTAACTTCGTTGCTTCTGTGGGATCTTTGTTACTTAATATGAATTTTTTCTATTTGAACTTGCATGGAGAGTAGGGCTCACACCCTCATCTTCTCTAATGAGAGGGAATGCCTCTACGACCAGGCTATGCCTGTGGAGGTGGTCATAAGACCCATTGCTTAGTAGGGATTGCTTTTCTGGGATTTCTAAGCAATGATTTTTATTACAGGGGCTGAAAATGCAGGATCAAAGGTAAGGTCTGCAAGTAGTGATCATGAATCTTTCTCACCGGGTAGGAAATCATTACCCAATGAGCTAGCAAAATCCAATTTGACCCACAAAACCAACCCGACCCAACCCACATATAACCCACATAACTCGACCAGCATGATAGACCGGTCAGTCACGGGTCAAGAATATCTGACCCACAACTAAACGGGTTGGGCTAGGGTTAACCCGCATAACCCGTATTAATTCTTACCTTTACTTAAACCAATTTAAAAACATAAGCAGATAGTGTTCTTCATGGTTATCTCTACTTCTATCTTTTCACATTCCTTGGTTTCTTCCTTGCTCTTCACTTTCTTCCTTATTTACAATTGATACAGGTTATATGGCTCAACTGGACCTGCATAACCCGTATAGGTTATGCAAATTAAAGCTGGTCGGGTTGGATTGACCCGTGGCAGGTACGGGTTAGGGGTTCCTGACCCGTTTAATAAACAGGTCAGATGCAGTTTATGTTGTTTTGACCTGTTTAGCCAGATGTGACCCGATTGCCACCTCTACATCCATCACCTTATTAAAATTAACTCTTACCAAAATGATTGTCTCATTCAGGTCTCCACCTTAATCCCTCTAGGTCTTGCCGCTTTAATTCCCCTTTAAAATGACTCTAGGAATACAAGATAAAGTAGGCTAATGGGCCCTAGTGAATGACTCGGTGAAGAAGATTGATGGTGGGTCTTAGCCACTGGCGGTGAGAGTTCAGATTCACTGTATCACTTGCTAAAAGAAGGTAGAACCAGTGACAGCATAGAGTAACGTGACATGGTGGTGGAATTCACTGCCCTGTGATGTTCAAATGAGAGTGTGTAGATTATTCATCTAAGAAATGAACCTTAAGAATTATCTTTAAAAAATTCTTACCCTTAATGTCCTCTTCAAAACCTTGGCCAGTTGGCCTAGATGGGTGGTAAAATAGACCGATAGAGCTTATTCCATTAGATGGATAATCCATATGACCACCATTGAAATTTCATTTGGTCAGTGACCCCCCCTGTGTGTCCTATCAATTGCACATCCATCTTGGAGATGATCCAAACTGTTGCAAAGCAGGTTAAAGTCTCGACTCTTGAGTCCCATTTGTCTACGTACAGCCTCGTTGGTAGAGGCTTCTGTTTGATCGGATGAAAAATGCCAACCAGGATCCAACCTAGAAATAAAGAGTTATCAACCAAACCCGAAATAATAATTAGGTCTCAGGTGAGGGTATCTTTGTGGATAGCAAAGTTTGAACCCAAACCCAACCCATTATTAATCAGGCTAGAATGTCAACCAAAATCCAAATCAAAAGCGAAAAAAGGATAAACCCAAACCCTGAATTGTCATCAGGTTCGAAGTGGATCAGTTGGCAAGATCAGGAATGCCACAGCTACTTTTGGGTTTTGATTATAACCTCCCATTTGACATCTAATTCATTTCTTGGACAAAATGTTTGAAACCTTCTTCTTTTTTTTTTTTTTTTTTTTTTTGTCTCATATACCTACTGTTTTAAAACACCATGAACTAAACATAATCCTTCATAAATGGCTGAAATGGCAAAAACATTGAAAGATAATTAAAAAAAAAAAAAACCAACACCACGACAATGATGGCCCAAAGATTAATGTAAACATGTTTATATACTTGGCAAATGAATGAATTACATGCAGATCAGTGATACATCAAAAAGGCACCTCGTGGACCACTGGTCAGCTCTTACGACTCACACCATCAAACAGAGCGTGGACGATGGCGACGGGCGCAGGCATTGAGTTGTAGGTGCACTGGCACCTGCAAACAGTTGGATAATCATGAGTTGAAAAATAGAACTATTCTGATTGAGAAAACCTTACCCATAATGTGTTAGTAAGATGTTCACATCTCATCAATGGCTTGTGATACTTGGTAATCTACTAATTCTAAAAATGTACAGTGTTTTAGTAAGATTCGAGAGATTGTATGGGTTTCACTTCCTTTCATGTATTATCACAAGATCTCAGTATTTTCTTCTGTCTGTAGTCTGTTCGATTTAGCACCTGAATCAAGGGATTGAAAAAGAGGGTTAGCTCTTGAGATGATACTTCATGCCCTAATATTTGAAAGTCACATTAATTAGTGAGTCATGTAACAAAGTCATGCAAACAGTGGCAGACCCAAGATATTCATCTGAGGGGGGCAAACCCAAACAGGGGGTTTTGGGCACAAACCCATGATTTTCATGTGAGTTTTGGGCAGGTTTTCGAAGGGCACCCAAGATTTTCATCTGTCTTTTGGAAGTGGACTCAAGACGGAATCAATATATGTAGGTCCTCCCCCTGCATGCAAATGCCTAAAAATAGATTTTGGCTGATTTGCAGATCTAACATATGAATGGCCAAGTCCTTGGTCCAGAAAATAGGGCTGCAAATGGCTAGCCTGGACAACTCAACTTTGGACTCCATCTTGAGGACCATAAAACCCATGCCAGACCCTTTTTTTTTTTTAATGTGGCTCTGCATGAACTACTATCAGGCCCATTAATAACTATGGGTTTGCTTTTCATGACTCCTCTGAAATAGAAGTAGGGCAGGCTGTTGTTAACTGGGCTTGATTTTGGGCCAACTAATTCATGGGCAAGAATCTGTCCAAGACAGCCCAAAGCGCACAGGTGCAAAAGGCCCAATAAGATGGTCCATCCCATTAAGAGCTAATTTTATTTTTTTTAAAGAAGCCCAACTTACATGGTTTCTAGTTCCATATAACTACTGCTTGGAGGTAACAGCTCGTCCACTCCTATTTTCATGTTGTAGTTTCCCTTCTTTAATCTTCCATCAAGCACTCCAACCTCAACTGTGAAAACAGCACAAACAGGCCGGTGATCAGAAAACCTCGACTCACCACGGATGTATGACAATTGCTCTATTCCATTCCCATGCCATAGTATTCGGTCACACCTGAAATTCAACATATTCTTCACTTGAGAACTAATGTAGGCTTAATGACTAGAACTTTTGTTGACTTAAATGCTGAACAAAAAAAAAAAAAAAAAAAGAAAAGTACACATACCATGCTGGAGTTCTTCTTTTCTTCTTTGAAGTTATAGTCTCCCCAGCATAAGCATCTGAATTATTGGAGTACTTGTATGTCGGAGCAAAGTATATATTTCCTTCATTCCATCCGTTGAACACTCTCCCAGCTTCTCTTTCGATTTTAAGCTATTAATTGAGAGAAGCTCAACGGTGAACATTTTTCTTTTTTATTTTTTATTTACAATTTTCCTATAGTAAGAGAAGGAAAGAAAAAAAAAGGGGCATCCCATCAAGTGAGGGGGCAAGATGTTCACATGACAACCTAGGAACCCAAAAAATCTGATTCCAATGGAAACCATGAATGAAAGTTGCAAATATGTAAAATAAAGTTATATATATTATTAAACACTGCGTTATGAAATGGAAACAAATAAAACTCTTTATCTCTCTCAAAAAGTTCCCAAGTAGATCTTTTATCCTATTTAAATTGGTCAGACTACTGATGAGTGTAAAACATGACTGAGTGAAATTCAATGAGTGGTACTCAATTGAGTCTTGAGTTAACTGATAAGTTTTTAGGAAAGGACAATTGGACTGCTGCATTACACACAATTGGAGGCAAATAGAATATCAAAGGAGCAAGATCAATCTCCAGAGTCCTATTAGAATCTATAATCTATCAGGGTGAGAAAATTCAAAATAGGCCCAACCTGATTATGACTAGCAACTCTGTTTTTGGAAACTAAAAGACTAGCAGCACATTAAAACAAACCCACTTCTTTAGTTCACTACTTCACTAAGATGTAAAGTTTTAACTTGTAAAAGTTTCAACTTTAAGAACGCCACCAGTTTGTTTTAACCACTGGTCCCAAGCCCAGATAAAGGAGGATTGCATCACATGGGTGACAAGTGGCATATAAAGCTTGTCACAACTACAACATGAATTTGAGAAAATACTGACTTTCCTTGATGATGTTTCAACTTTTAGAATTCCAAGTAGACAGGTTCAAGACAATACACTTCTCTGTGCTAGATAGGTGCTAGTGTGTGGGTAACGTGTCTGACACATCAAGGGAGCTCATTGGAAATAACGCCATCAATTTATGTACTTCAATGTCTTCTAGGATGATTTTGTACTCTATACAATATGAAAATTTCTGGAAACATAAGTAGGGAAAAGACTCTGGGTACCTGATCCTTCCCAAGAAGAGTGTCCCAGTCATTCTCCTCCATAAGCTTCCTGGTTGCTGAGTAGCTCAATGCAATGCGGTAGTTCAAGTCTCCTAGCCAAATGATTCGACTGATGGAATTACCAAGAAGTTCAGAGATAATTAAGTGAAATGCAGAAAAATATGAATGAAATTTTTCAACAGGATCATGTATATGGTAGAAAGAACTGCTTACTCGTGTTCAAGAATTCTCTCAGGAATCCTACGACTGCGCATCTTGCAGATCTTAGGGAATTGAGTATTCTTCAATATTTCTATAACATCCGAATTCCTCCTAAGCTCATCGCCTTCCTTCTCCCCAGAAGCTAAGTGACTGCAGACAAAGCAGAAGCTCGTCTGATGCAATGACATGCTCACAGATATACATCCCTGAATACAGAAAAAGAACAAACTGGCATTTTGAAAATTTAAAGTTCCATTGACATTTGTTCATGAACAAAAAACAGATGGAAAAAGAAAAACAACATTGCATATTTTGAGATCCTGAACTGTTACAAGATGTGCTACTAACCAGTAAAGTCAATGGATTTGAAAATAATGCCAAAAATGAATGAATTCTCACCTTGTTTCCAAGGTAGCCCATGATCCCACGCCCAACACAGGACAGCCTCAGATGGCTTATGTGCTGAACATGCTCCTTCCTAGCCCAAATGGTAAGAAAAATCCCCACCATCTGCTTGCTCACTATAAGATTATACTCGAGATGGTTGGCAGTAGACGTGGCCATTATATCAGTGACTATGAAACCATTAGGTCCATCTTCATTATCCGATGAAGAACCATTTTCACTGGTGCAAGCCTGTTGGCATCTGAAAAACGAATCTTTATACTTCTTCTGTATGTCAGAAGGGCAATTACAGGCCCTGACCTGCCTTCGCATCTCTGTCCTGAAATTCTTACTAACATTTTTGAGGGAAGGCTTCTGGAAGAACAATAAGTTGGTGCTACTTGCACTCTTTGAGTTTTTAGTGACCAATGAAGTTTCGGTGCTAAAGAAGGTTCCATAGTTTGATGGTGTGCATGTACTGTTGGTTGAGTCAGCTGGTAATGGTTTGTTCAGAGCTTGGTTGATTAAAGATAGCCATTTTGAGGCAGGTTCATTGTCTTCTATAACCAGCACATTTCCAGCATTGAGCGGGACTATTTCCTGGAAGCTGATATATTTAACAGTAAAGTGGACTGAGAACTCTTAATCAAACAGAGAAGAAGAAGATAGAAAATCAATTAAAAAGAAAAGCAGTATTAATTACCAAATAATTCAAATCACTGTGACCCTTTGCATGAACAAATGAAAACTAATACTTGAAGAAAGTATTCGGGGTTCACAAATAACATACCTTGAAAGGAGTGTATAATTTATAAAAGAAAGAACAGTCACCTTATTTTCATGCAACTAAAGAAAAGGTTTCACCAATCCACTAGTGTGGCATCGCCCTATCCATGGATGCAACAAAGGATTGATCCTTGGGTATGTTTATTGAGGAGTGGGCTCCATCTGATGGAGAATATTGAAAGTTATTTATGTTACCTCTACTAACACCTCGAGGTTCTGGTAGCAATGGTTAGCTGAGGAAATTTACTATGATATTAGAGCCAATTGGTAGTGAGTTTGAATTTCAGGAAAAACGACTCAGCACTAAAAAAATGCATGTTACCAAAAGTACGCCAACCAGGTTCCACCTGTGGGGGAGTATTGAGGAGTAGGCTCCACCCGATGGAAAATTTTAAAAAATATTTTCGCTGTCTCTACTAATACCTCGAGGTTTTGGTAGCAATGGTTAGCAAAGGAAATTTAATAATATTAAATAGGGATATGGGTAGCATGACTGTGTGGGGTGTGTATGTACCATAAAAAAAAACAAGGTTTGACAAATTATTTGAAATTTTTTTAAATGGTTTATTATTACGAACATTGTGTATGCAAAGTGGTAAGAATGAAGTACAAATATGTTACTTTTCCCAGAAAATAGTCTATACCCTATAACATAAATATCTGAGCGATCCTCTACATGAAGAAAATCATCAAGACTGAGCCCATCATGAGGTGCTTTTCCTCCAACATTCCATGTAGCCACGAATATCCTGGATGAAGAAACAGACAAAAGGAAAATAATTACATTCATATAACACAATATAAGCAATGAATGAACAGGAAGTATAAAGTAACTGGGCCAAAGGGAAGAAATTTCTGCACATACTGGAAGTCCCTAGTGTCCGAGATGTTTGACATAGGAGATTCGAAGCCACTGAATTCCGGATTCTCAAGCCTTGATGTAGAATGTGGTTCTGCAATAAAGACATCAATCAGAAAAAAAATTTTTTGAGAAAGATTTAAATTACAAAATACCTCACAAAGATAAGAAACTGAAGGATGTATCTGCCGTGTATACCTGAGAAGCTCTTTCTGGGGTCTGAAGGGGTGGCAGAGAAATCTAGACTTCTGTCGAATTCCTCTGTTTTTTTTTTTCACAAGAAATAAAAACACAAAATTAGAGGCGGTAATACATGTACACAAAAATTTTATTATGAGAACGGTCCTCACCAAATTATGTGAGAATTAGTTTTTTGGGTCCACATGGACCAATTAATTATTGATCTAACCACCCTCACTTACACTAAACCCCCATGAATTAGCACTTACCCCACTTTGACATTCATTGTTGGATTGTAAGTTGTAACACCCAGCTTTCCATATGTTTTGACCATTGATCTTTACAGTCACATAGGGTTGGTTAAGAGAGAGAAAGATTAAGTAGAATTAGAAACATAGGAAATACCATTCTCCTAGGTTTACAGCCTAGAAGGGCAATCAAATAACTTTAACATAAAATGTTTTAGAATCCTCTTACTGATTCTTCTCTCCTTTGTGTATTATTCTGAAACTGGTAGCAAGTTTGTGTTGCCTTTTCATTGTACTTATTCCCTTGAAGTGAAACCTCAGTAGGGGATATTTCAACATTTTGCTTGCAGTTTCACTAAACTTAGGACCAGTTACACTAGCTGACAGGACTCAGCAGGACTTCTCTCACAATGTGGAAAGCAAACATCATTTTCTCATTAGTTAGGTCCGTAGGTAAGAAGTTCTTGTGCTGTCTGCTCTGGCAGAGATTTGGAGTTCCTTGTCTTCTATCAATCCACAATGACCGCTAAAAATCACTGGAGTTTTCATCCTTAAATCTATGAAAGAATTTCACTTGTGTGTCTGATAAAATTCAATAAATTGGGTATCATGAAAAAGGAGGGGAAAAAATTTCTCTTCTACTACTGTCTTGGAAGGTCTAGTGAGCATTATGGGCCCAACATTATACTTTCCAGAATTGATTAAAGGGTTTCCATGAAGGAAATACAATGTTTTTATCATGCATGAACAACACCACTAATTTACTATTTTCTGTTAAAAACGTTCTTGAAGTTCAGGGGAAACTAAGGTGGTTAAATGTTCCTTACCAGAAAGGTTACATGAATTTACATCTTCCTTATGTTTGCTCTTCTCTTTTGAAGAAAAGATTCTTGGTATGAAAGACTACAACCACGAACAAACAATTTAGTGCATAAAACCTCCTGTTTCAGAAATATAAAAATAAAACAAAATTACCAGCTTGTCAAGCAAGATGTCGTTCATCAAACAATTATTGGTAAAGATCCAATTAGTCAGAGGATAGAAAAGAAGCAAAAACCTAACTGATTGCAAAGAACACAGACCTTCTTCTTATCATTCCTAAACGTCATTTCTCTTAGAACTCTGTTTTTCTTCGTAAAGGAGAATGAAAGTCGCAAAATATCAAATTCAATTGAATGTCCTCCCCACACTAGGATCCTGTAATCAGCGCATAAAATCAACATTAAATTTGAGAAAATTATCATGATTGCAAAGTAAGTCCCCATATGAAACTAAATACCTACAAGAGGATAGTGACAGAAAAGCATGATTATTCAGAAATTTGAATTCACAAGCAGTATCACAGTAACAAAATAACAAAAAAAAAAATACCTTATTTATCGTCACACTTTGTCATAACAAGCTCAGCTCTAATCCAAGAAGTTCAAAGTTTTAGTCAGCCAATTATATTCATTGATTTAATGAATTTTTCTAGTATGAAATAGTCGTTCTTTCAGATCCCCAGAGAATACTGCAAGCAGAAGTAGAAAATCTGTCAACCCACCTTCTAAGATAACTCAAAAATGATAACTATTTGAACCCAATTACATTAAAAAGAAAAAGATGAAAAACAGAGAGAGGTAAAGCTCCAGTATAATGAACTAGAGTATCAGCACATTAACATTAAATGAATCAATCTGGATATAGGGAGGAAAACAAAGTGACGATAAAAATTATTCCAAAACAATAACACCAATATCTCAATGTAGAAAACTCAAATCACACCTATGTCACCATTTTAGAGATAAAATGAGAACAATTGTAAAATGACACCACTTCATACACTCCAAATTGATTTCTACATGCATTAAAAGAGGAAAAAAAACAGCATAGGCGATATGATTTCTCCAGATAAAGAGAAACTAGAATCCAACAACCTGAAAAACGACCCTGAGAGTAGAAAAAACCAATATTTCTATGAAACAGAATCCAATGCTACAAACCTTTGGAAGCATTGCAACCGTTCACTTCAATTAAAGCATAAAAATCGAGAAAGAAAAAGATACATCCAACATAAATCAGAGACCTTAAACCCAACAACTTCACTAGATGTTGACACCAATCTATTTGAAATTAAACGAGCAGAATCAGAAGAGAAACAGGAAAAAGCAAGGGTTTCATGAAGTAGAATCAGTGTCAAAAGTATATGCTCAAGAAATTAGAGAAATGCATCAACCCATTTCAAATGAACCCATAAAGCAATGACCTTTCTTAGACAAATACAACCCAAGCCTAATTAGCATAACCAGAATTCATTGCATGACATTTGAAAACATCCCAACTTCAAACCCCCTCTATCCATTAAAAGAAAAGAAAGGAAACGCATCAACCTAGCCACTAAAGAAAACTGTTAAGAACTATAAAAATTTTTCTAACATGCAACCCCCCACACTAATCGCCCAATGGAATAAATCGTCAAATGTCTTAAAAACAAAATGCATGAAATAGGAAGACAACCTACCTAACCAAATAAACAGAAAAACCTCAACAAAGTGAACCTCCTCAATATCAAAACACCCCAAATCAACCACAAAAAAAAAAAAAAAGGAGAGATGAAAGGAAGCAATCATGAACTATTCAAATGACAACCCAATACCACTAACCTTCAAATACATTCTACCTAAAAACCATGCAAACCATGCATATATAAAGAAAGATACTCCCCTTCAACCAAAGCACGAGGAAATCACATACTGCACATGGGTTCTCGAGATAGACAACCACCCATTTCCCAACACACAGAAAACAGATGAGAAGACAGGAAAAACGACCTGAACATTCGATTTCTAGAACTTGCTGTTGTTTGACTTCTTTTGTGTTCTTCCAAGAATTGGGTTCCGAAGTAACTGTCGAGATTTCACGTGGAAGGCTTCGGTTTCCGTAACGAAGCAGTCAAAACCAAGCGTGTGGGGGCAGTTCATGGGATGTCATTCGAGGAATATATCGTTCTGCCTCTTTTCAGGAGTCTGGGAAACTCTGTACTTCGTCCTTATGTCCTTGTTTTCTTCTACTAACAGAACATTTGATCCTTCTTCAATATTTTAACCGTCATGTGATGTGGATTCATACAAAATTTTAAAAACGGGTAATGAAACCCTTCCTTTTTAATCTTCTTATGTATGTGTACAGTATAACTGTAATTACAGAGACTGCATTTCTTCTCTATTCTAATTTTTGACAATTCAAAGTAAGACACTTTGACCCGCAGGTAAAGGCCCATTTATTATTCAGTGACTTGGTTTTGACCATCTATTTTTCCTAGGAAATCTTCCAATTGATGGGCTGGGATTATCTGATCATTATGATGTACTGGCCAATCCATAATAGATGTCTTCGGATAAAGGGTTCAAATCCCCAGGACTGGTCAAGTCAAATGACTCATTAAAAACTGTCATTACTCAATAAAAAGGTCATTATCCACTGAGATACTGCGAATCAAAGTCCTGGGTGCGTCTAGAACCTAAACCTAACCCCTTGACAATTTTACACAAAGTGGGCTTACCGCATGTCGTTTGAAATTTTTACCATTACTCCAATGTAATGACCACCAAGTTAAATAAGTTTATATATATATATACAATATTTATGCAAGAACTCCTCACGGAAACAGCTTCTTCAAAATAAAGGTAAGGCTACGTACATCTTACCCTCCCCAGACCCTGCTATGCGAGAGCCTCGTACACTGAGCTGTTCTTTTTTTTTTAATTTATGTAAAAACCCCTGACCACTTACTATTTGTAAGGAAAAAGTAAAAAAAAAACTACCTTCAAAATGTTAAAAAACACCATTAACAACCAGTAAGTGTTGTTCATATGTTCTAATCAAATTGGTGTTAGATAGCACTTCTAAAAGGGGAAAAAAATACATTTATCTTCAGTCTCTTAAGAAATTAATTTGGAAAATGATCAAACGTATTATTTTAATTCCAAATGATGCAAATTAAAATGGGCCGTTCACCAAATTCCAAAATGGTGAAGCTCCCCACCATGATAAAAAGAAAAGAGAAAATAAAAAAGTTCAAGCAATGGGCCCACCCATCTCATCATTGCCATTAAGCCATCTATTCACGTCATATAGCCAAACAATCGTGTTTGGAGGGATGGACGGTGATGATGAGTTCCACTTAAGTCCCATGTTGTTGAGGTCTTTTTCAAAGAAGTCTTATTGGGCCAACAAGTCTGAGACTGTATTTATTCACAGACAGCCCATGACTTTCAAAATAATGGGTAGTTAGCTATGCAAGTCAAAATACAAACTCCAAAATTGATTGGTAACAATTGGAAAAAGTTTGACAAGAGGTCAAGAAAAATTCTGGATATGCTAACAAAAGAATGAAAGTAATTTAAAAATGGGTAAAAGAGCAAGGAGTCAAATGCAAGAAACTGAAGAAAGAAAGACTAAATTAAAAAAAAAAAAAAAGGGAACACTGTAGCTGTACTCCTTATTTGTACAGTTCCCAAGGAAGATGGAATAACTTGCATCTTGGAACGAGGAGAGGTGAATCTTCCCACGATGAAATTTCTTGGAGATGAAGATGGCGAAAAAGAAGCTTCAAATGAGAGCAGCAAGGCACTCTCCTTAGATTTTATATAGGGGGTTGTGTGATACAGAGGTGATGGTCCTTGAACATGAAGCAGGTCTCCCAATTTCAGTGGTTCGTGTCCTAAGGTCTGCATGCACAAGGAGTAAGAACAGTAAACTGACTTCTTTACCCTCATGAGTTTCAAACTTTGATGCAAAATGTCAGGGGTGAAGGAAGGATAAAAGTGCCAATTCATGAGGATGTGATCCCCTGACGGAAAGCAGTCTTCCTCCTTTCAGTGACTCATGTCAAAGGGTGTCTGCAAGCAAAAGGAAACATTTTTTTCTCATTTGGACCGAGATTTTTTTTTTATGTTGAAAGGCAAGCAGAAATGGCAATAGAGAGGCAAGGGTTGGAATGGGAAGGCTTGAAGAATGTATTCTGCAGTCTTTAACCATTTGTTCTAGCTTTGCATTAGGAAATAGCACATTTGCGCTCTCCTATATTCCAATAGCTCCTCTCTTCTCTCATGGCTTCCAAAATCATACATTTTTCAAGAGTTTGTGTTGCTCATTTTTACATAAAAAAAGGCCTCAAGGACTGGCCATATATGAAGAATTAGGCTCATGAGATGTTGTCATTGTCCCTTAGAATAGACAAGTGACAAATAGCTCCCAAAGAGTAAGGCTTATAAATCACTAATTCTCAAAGCCCTTATTGTTATGTTTAGAAATTATGTTTTGCTTTTTGTTAGTTATAATTTTAAAATACACCAATATATTCTACATATTATTAAAACCCCCCAAATTACCACTTTTTTTCTTTGCTCATTGACTCAGTAGCCGAGAAGCAAGAATGAAAGGCTCCTCCCAAGTGTCGATACTTGATGGTAGTTATGGAGTAGGTGCCTATACTAACGGGACAACCCTAAGTTCCCCAAATTGCAAGTTTGTGCCCATCAATTGATGATGCTTTTCTTAACACAACAGTTGAGGTGCAAGGTAGGTACCCTATACTTTGATTTACTTAATGTGAAAAACAAATCCCATTATATCGGCTTAACCGTTGGATTTTTTACTCTAAGATCAAAAAATAATTGTAATTATAAAGGGATTGGACTAAATGCATTGCAAGTAGACTGAGCAAAGTTGGTAGTGATGATGATGATGTTCACAGTGAAAGCACTATAACTCCTATATCAATTACAATTCAGTAAGGAAATAAATGGTATTCAAGCGCCAATCCCAATATAAATAAATGACCCATCTATAATATACACTGCAAAAAAACCTCTTTATTAAGCTAGACTACCTAGTCGCCTAAGCATAGTCATATTGACTCACGATGCGGTGAAAATGGAAAATCTTTTAAAAATTCAAATAAAAGTGAATATAAAAGGAAAAGATCATTAAAGATTTCATTAAGTACATAGAACGCCTGAAAAGAAGCTACGATTAGGATCTCATAGATGAATATATGCAACTCAAGGTCATGTCAACTATGAATGTGAGATTTAGAAAAAGAAATCTATTAGAGGTTATTTTCCATTTTACACATGAGATAGGAAAATGAGTTTGACATACATAAGTATTGCAAATATAAATGTTATATATGAGAAACACACTACCATGTTGGTCAATACCACTACTTTCATTTTACTACAAGAGTGTGTCCAATGGCTTTAGATATGATTGAATTTTCTCAACATTTTTCATAAATTTTCAAAATCCAAGAAGTTTGATGATATGAAACTAAACATCTTAATGGTTATCATTAATATGAAAATATTAATATTTTTGGGTCACAAATTAGGACCCTACATAAGCGCAAACAATTAGATCCATATGATTGGATTTCTGGAAAAAAAAATTTCACAAAATTTTCAACATCTATATAGATTTAAGATATGAAATCAATAAAGAAAATGAGCTCCGATCATGAATTTGGGTCTTACAAACGTGCCCAAAAAATGTGGTTAAAGAAAGGCAATTTGTTTGTGCATCCACTAGTAGCTCAGTGGTGCGACACCTCACTTCCACAAAAACAACCAATGGTCAATCTCTTATGTAGCATTAATGGTGAAGGACTTGGTGTTTTATGTGTGCGTGAGTATTTACAAAGGAAAAAAGGAAAAAAAATAAAAATAAAACTTGCAACCTCTCTGGGAATTAGAACGTGTACAACTACCTAGCTACAATCACAAATGCAACCATTTACCACTTCCTTAGATAATTAATAAAGAGGCTGAAAATGATAACATATTTACTTTACTACATGAGCGCAAATAAATATGATGATGCATAACCATTATGCATATGCATCATTTACATGTTAAGTAAGTGCAAACAAGTGAAACCCTTTGCAAGCAAAAGTTTATCGACACAAGAAAATGAACATGGATTAGGAATCACAACGATTCAATTAGTACATTATTCTCAAGATCATTTATGAAAAATATTAATAATAAAGACTTGTTTGAGGTGGTTCGGATAGCAAACTAATGAATTGATGAGAAAAAAGATTTTATATACAAGTTGACGGCATCTCAAGAGAAATGGTTAGGCTAAATAGGACATGAATACAAAGAAGTAAAAATTATTAGAAAATCTGTTACAAGATAGACTAAAATGGCAAAACATAATCCCTACAAACATATCAAACACATATTAAACAAAATCTCTACACCTACAATCCAATAATATGCTTTCCATCAAATCTCAACCAAGATCCCTAGAATTCAAATAGTATGCCCTTCAACAAATATCAAATAAAGTTACTCAACTCAAAATTATTGTGCTGTTATTTCTGCATAGATCATCATCATTATCTTACCCTTGAAAACTAAATATAGAAACAAAATCCGCGTAACCTAAAGTCACTATTATCCAACAAATATCAGACAAATTCCTTATAACCCAAAATCACTATCAACCACAACTCATTGAAAAAACAGGAGAATTGTTACCCTCCCAATGTTCCATAACTCTATTTGCATCCCAACCTTCACGTCATCCACCTGCCAATACTTATTTACATAAATTTTGTTGGTAAAAGTTCTCCAAACATTATACTCTTCTACATACAGGAAGAATCTAAAAATCATTTCTTTTTGGAACATATAAAAAAATTCCTTAAAGCCAACAATATCGCTCTCTAACGCATATAAATGAAATCCCTAAAATCAACATCATTGTAATATTATTCGAACAAAAACCCTTGTCATTGTAGCCTTACAAAAAATGATCGGCGTCAAAATCATTGCTTCCAACATACATCAAATGAAATCTCCAAATTACAAAATCACCACTCTCCAACGCATATCAAACAAAATTCTCAAAGCCTAAAAATTTCAAAAATTCAAAATCATGAATCTCCAACATATAGTAAACAAAATCTCCAAAATGAAAAATCATTGCTCTATTATTCATATATGTAGCTCAGCACACCCCGCCCCAAAAGCCCAATTCTTCGACACATAGATATCACATAAACCTCCTACACGACCAAAATTCATAGACGGCTCAAGGGTGAGGCATCTCTCTTTCATAAGGACAATTAGGAATTGATCCCCATAATAGCCAGCGAAGGACTTCACTAGTACATGAATACGGGGTTCCTAGGATCCTAACGAAAAACAATATCCATACAAACTAAAATATCATAGCTTTTCAATAACTAGATATGCAAATATTCTAAGATAAAAAACAGAAATCCTAAGACCCAAAATCACTACTCTCTGCCCTATTAGGTAGAAACCCTAATAATCAAAACATTGCTCTACTATTTGTCATCATCACCATTATAGCATCATAAAAGAAGACAATAAATTCCCTACTCTCTTACAATTAAAAAAGAAATTTCCCACAACCCAAAATCATTGTTCCTCCTAACTATTTCTAACAAGAACAAAAAAAAAAAAAAAAAAAAAAACTTTCTAATGCTGTTAACCATGATTTTTTTTTATTTTTTTTAAGCATAATTCTATTTGCAAGTTCAAAATCCCTAAAACCCTAAATTACTTTTTTTTCTTTTTTTATTAATACACAAATAATCATCAGTGTAGTAGCTCTATAAAAAACTTGAAGCATATCTACATAAATATAAAAAAAATGGAAATGAGAGAAACCTGAAACCTTACCCCGCCTCTTCTATGGACTATGATGAACTCATCCCTGAAAGATAAACCATCTTCTTGATGAAGGAAATTATCACTCAGGTTTATACACAGTACGAAAGAGAAGAAAGGAATGAATGGACGTATAAACTGTTGGCATACCATTAGTAGTGTGCCAAAAAAGGAGTTTCCAGTTCAAAAACCGAAGTGTTCTGAAATTATCCTTACAATGCGGAAAATGACAACAAATGCCCTTATTTGAATGAAGAAATTGACAAAAAAAGTACAATTGAAAGTATTCTTTTCTAATTGCCATACATTATCTTAGTTAATTAATACCCTAATTGTGAAACTAACCTTATTTTGGGTCAGAATCCTTTTCTTTAAATATATCAATTAGATAAACACATGATTGTGTAACCTGTTTTACTTTTAAATGCCCCTAGACTTCCATTACAAAAAAGAACATTGAAAATCATTGATGGATATATCTAATCTTCCTTTTCTTACCACAAACATAGTAAAGGTCATAAAATCATACCTCCACAACCTTTAGCTTCATATTGCAACAACTTACAATTCTAAAAAGCTTTTATAAAAAGAATGATAATTAAAAAAAACTTTGATAATAAATAATAATTTTAAATATATCTACATATACTTACCTCATTGATAAAATTTTTTCCGTTTATTATATATATATTTTTAGAAAATATATGTTTAATAAAGTTCAACCATGGTCAGAAAAAGAGAGAGGAAAAAAAAAAAACCATTGGTGGAAAGAAGAAAATTAATAATGGAAATGGAGAAAATGGTGGAGGTGCAGAGAGAGTGATAAATGGAATATATCTTTTTTTTCATGTAACTCAAGATTCTATTAGCAAACCTCAAGCATGCAGCATTCTCTGTATCTTCTCTCTTCACTTTCCTTCTACAAAATTGAGGATTTGAGATTTTAGATTGGGGATTTGGACTAGGAGTTATAATCTGGGGGCATCTGAATTGAGGTTTTTAATGCTTCTCTGCTTTCAAATGTAACGAATTCTAACTTGAGCTTTGGGTGACTGGGGCTCTTGAAATTCAAACATGGGCTTTCTGGGGTTTTGATTTAGAGCTTTTGGTTTGAGTTTCTTTCAATAATTCTTGTCATTGTATGCTTTTCTCTTTCTTCTTGTCATTCTTGGTTGTTTTCAGATCAAGATCTTATTAAATTCTGCTTTTTCTTAGGTTCGACAGATGTGGAAGATGATTTTGTTTCTTCATATTTTGAATTGGGGATTAGTGTTTTTGATGCGAGGTTTTAGAATTTGGTTTTTATCTTGAATATGAGATTTGGGGTTTTTTCCTTTTTTGGGTTGGAGATTAGGGGATTTTGATCTTTAGAATTAGAATTGGGAATTGTGGGAGAAATAGAACTTCAAACTGCAGCTTCGATGGTCCAAAGATCATCAAAGAGATCGGAACTGCAAAACTGCAGGTCAAGTCTGATGTTGACCAGGTACGCCAATACGTACTTCCCTTCACAAGGAAACTTTGATATCGATTTAAAATTGCACTTCTCTTGTGGAAAAGCTGATGCAAAGTTTTCTCTTGGACACTAGATTTGTGCAACGGCTTTACTTTTAAGTCTATGAAGATTTTGATCATACCCATCTTTAAGAACTCTTGAATGCCTCTGTTTCAATGAGGAAAGGTGTGGCTTGAATTTGTGGGTTGACAGTTGAGAGCAGGTTGTTTATTGTATTTGTCACAATTGGATGTGACTATGTGACTAGGTGTTTTTACATATCAAATGTGGTTCAAATGATCTGCAAGCTATATCACTGGTTGGAATTCACTTTTAATTGCTATCGGAATATATCTATAGTAAATTGTATGTCCAACCCCCAACAGTTGTCAGGCGGTTAGATTGGTTTAATGAATTAGAAAAGGTGCTTAAAGAATGCCCATTCTCTTAATATCATGTTTAGATTGGTGGGCCAATAGACTTTTCAATCACCTGTCAATTTGGTGTTTCCTAATGAGATTTGTCTTCATTGTGGTGAATTGTATCTAAGCTGCATTGCTATAAAAATGTGTCTAAGCTACAAATTATCATATGGTGCTAGAGTTTCTGGCCATGATTGTTGCTAGCAAGAGTTTTTGAGACTAGCATCCCTCTCTTCATAACAATCACTAACAACAAAGTCATTATTAGTCACCACTTAAAAATCCTAGAGATAGCCCACACAAAGGACCGACCGCCATCCAATCATCGAAGCTCACACCCCTTCCCTCCTTCCACTACAAAGCCCACCCCTTCGAACAATGTTTTAGCCATCATTGTTGAATCATCCCCAATCGAAACAATACCTCCCTATTGACTTGACCTACAATATCTTGGTCCAAGACTAGGCCACCATCCCAGCTTATCCACCCCATATTTTGCTACAATAACTCTCCTCCAAAGAGCCTCCTCTCCTTCCCAATCCTCCACCGCCACTTAGCTAGTAAAGCCCCATTTTTATTTTCCAAGTTGCCTAGACCTAGGCCTCCATTCCACTTTGGTTTAATTACCTCATTCCACCTCATGACATTTAGCTTCTTCTTATCCCCTTGACCTTCCCAAAGAAAACTTTTGAGGATACGGTCCACCTTCTCAACCACATATTTTGGCATCTTGAACAAAGACATATAACACATAGAGATTAGACAAGCACGCATTAATCAACATGATTCTATTGCCTAGTGATAAATAATGTTGCTTCCACAAGCATAATCTCGTCTCCAATTTATCTTTAACGGATTCCACAACACCTTAAACCTTGCCTTAGACCCAATACGAAGTCCAAGATAAGTAATAGGAAGCCTTCCAAATTTACAGTGAACATTGTCAAAGACCTAGTGGTTTCCATAGGGCACCCAATCCCCACAAGCAGTCTCTTGGATAAGTTAATCTTTAGATCTGAAACTAGCTGACAACATCTTAAATTCTCTTAAGAGTCAAAAGCTCTTCCCTCTTAGTCGAACTAAATAGGATGGTATTATCTGCAAACTTAAGTGAGTAATGGCCTCCCCACCTCGAATTATCTCAAAGCCCTAAATCATCCCCAACTCCCTAGCTTTGACTAAAGTGTACTCAAAGGTTCCACCACCATAGTAAACAAGAATGGAGAAAGAGGATTCCCTTGACAAATACCCTTAGAAGCTTTAAATAACTTTGAGGGGGATTTGTTAACTAGAACTTAGAAATGCATTCATGAATCCACCCACGCCTAGTTTCTACTACACCAAACCTGAACAACATATAGTCAATAAAATTCCAATCCACATGGTCATTAGCTTGCTCCAAGTCAAGGATAACCCCTTCATGTCTTGACCTCTTCCTCGAGTCTATGAGCTCATTGGCAATCAATACCCCCATCAATGATTTGCCTTCCTGCCACAAATGCTCCTTGGAAAGGAATAATAATTGAAGGAAAGACCTTTTTTAGTCTATTTGCCAACACCTTAGCCAGTAACTTATAAAGATATCTTGCCCGCAAAACTAATAGGTCTATAGTCACACAATTCCATCGGGGTGGGCATCTTAGGAATTAGTGTTGTGGTGTATGAGAGCAAGATCATTGGGGAAGAAAACCATGATGAGCAAGTAATTGTTAAATTCAATAGACATGTATTCTTCCCTTGAATTTGATCGTAAGATCTTGAAGTGCTCATTAGGGTGGCCTCATGAACTAAACCCAGCTCCATGTTTGACCTACTATTGTTGCTGCTCATGGTGGATGACTTACTACTGCTCATGGTGGACGACTTACTAGAAGTTTGATTGCGATATTTGATAAACCTTCTTAACTGATTGCTCAAGTCTCAACCATGGTTTGAAAAAATCAGCCGAGTCCAAGTCGACTTGGACTCGAATCATGCGACTCGGCTGAATCCTATGGGATGCCACCAAACCCTAATACGACTCGGCCGAGTCGACTCGGACTCAGTCATAACCAAGTCAAGTCTCGAGTCCGATTTTTTAAACCTTGGTCTCAACCACTTTGTAACGTGCCTTGTTGGGTTGATTTTTTGTTTTCTTGATTAACCAGATTGGTCCATTAGGCCAATTAGGGACTAGGTTTTAGGTCCAGGGGTATGTTGGTAATTGTACCGGCCTAGGTATGTTGGTAATTGTACCGGCCTAGGTATGTTGGTAATTGTACCGGCCTGGGCTATTTTTTTGTGCCTAAGAAAGAGGAAGTTATTATATGATCTAACTTGTAAACTTTAGATCTATCTGTAAAAGAAAGACGTTTCTCTTTGTCCATGAATATAGGCCAACTGGCAAACCACTGAACCATCTAAATCTCTTGCTTGATTTTCTTTGTGTTTTTACTTGTGTGTTTTGTCAATGGAAGGTTTTTTCTTAGTGTACAACTGGTATCAATGTATAGGTTGATTTCGATCAACTCATTGCTGGATTTCTTGGAGTCATGCATGCTTGAGAAAGATGAAGAAGATGAGAAATGTCCCGTTTAGATTGCTACCATAGTGAAAAGATCTTGGTTTTCCAATTCAGACGAAATGATTTTGGTTGTTTGCACGGTTTTGCAAAAAAATGAGGGCTCGATTTTCTTTGAGAAAAGAGACCATGAAAACAAAGCAGGGAGAGAGAGACAGACCACTGGAGTGACAAGCTGATGGAAAATCAATTAGCTATATTGCTCACCATATAAATTGACCAGCGATGGGCATTGGAGCTCCATTGTCTGTAGCACTTTTTTCCATTCAGCCATAGTTGACATGTGTCACATAACAAAAGTCAACAATTATTGATAGTAACCGATGTGAGTGGCTGTTGTCTAGTTTCGATCAGTGCCCTCCCTTAATGTTGTACCAGAAGCTTTGCCTAGTGGTTGACGTTAGTGCTGATGTGAGTGACATGTCACCATAGAACCTATCAACGTTGGGGTTTGACCAGATCAACACCAAGATTTGTTTAGTTGATTTTGGACTCATCTATGCTCATTTCAGATCTGCTCTCGATTGCACACTCCTAGAGACCAAATCCTATACAGTGGTATGGAAATCATAACAATTGGATGGGTAAATAAGGAGAGTTTGAGATTTGAGAATACACTCAAGATGTCAAGAAAGTCTCTGAGTGTCAAGTTCGAGGTGGAGAAATTTGATGGGAAGAGAAATTTTAGCTTATGGCAAGTCAAGGTTCACTATTCTTGTTCTACAGGGTCTGTGTAAGGCATTGAGGGGAAATTGAAGAAGACTGCTGAGGTATGTTACGTTATGTTTGAGAGGATTTGCATTTGAGGGCTGTAAGTGTGATCCGCTTATCTCTTGTGGATCATGTGTTTTATAATGTCATGAATGTGTCTTTAATAGATAAGTTATGGAAGAAACTTGACTACTTGAGGCCTGTATATGAAGACTTCATTTTAGACCAGTTATATTTGTAGTAGTAGTTATATACTTTTTGCATTAAGGTATACAAATCCATGATCATCTTTTTGAATTTATTAAATCATAGTCAAATTTTCAGGAATTGATTTTAGCTTAAAAAAGAGGATATCGCTCTACTCCTGTTATTTTCTCTTCCTCCGTCATATGAATATCTATTTACTACTCTTCTATATGAAAAAGAAAAGACTGACATGGAAGATGTCATTTCGTCCCTTATTTTAAATGGATAGAGGAAAAACTGGTAAAAATTACGATTCTCAAGGGAAAGGCTTGGTTGCATGAGGAAGAACAAAAGATAAAAGTTCCAGTAAGATGGGCAAACATGGATCCTAGTCTAAAACAAACAAGAACAATGTTGAATGCTGTCATAAGCAAGGATACAATAGAAAGAACTATCTTAAACTAGAAGGGAAATAGATAGATGGCAAGTTCTCTGATACAACCAGTGTTGTGGAGGATAGATCAAATTATGATGCTAATGGTATTTTGTGTGTAATGGCAAATAATGTTCATCTCTAGGATGCATAGATTTTTCATTTGGATTCATCTTATTATGTGTCCTAATAAGATACGGTTTGTCACATATAGAGAAATCAATGGTGGTAGTACCTTGATAAGTGACAATCCTCATCATCATCATCAAAACCTTGTCCCAGTTATATTGGGATCGGCTACATGAATTATGTTTCTCCATTCCTACCTATTCTGAGCCAAATCCTCAGATAAGTTAAACTTTATGTCTTCTTCGGCCTACCCCTTCTCTTCGGCAGGGCATCCACTTGTACAGCCTAACTTTTTCTTACTGGCGCCATTACCAGCCTACGTTCAATATACTAAAATCATCTTAAACAGGTTTCTCTAATCTTATCTCCTATTGATGCTACCCCTAAATGTTTTCGAAAGCGCTCATTTTTAATTTTATCTTTCCTAGTTTTACAACACATCCACCTCAACATTCTCATCTTTGTTACATCCATTTTATGCATATGTTGCTTCTTGATTGGCCAATATTCTTTCTCATAGGTTATAGTTGTTCTAAGTATGGTCTTGTAGAATTTTTCCTTCAATTTTGTTGGCATTCGTCTATCACAAAGTACTCTAAAAGCAAATCTCCATTTCAACCATCTCACTTTTATCTTATATTCAACATCTTCATTAATCTCCTCATCCTTACTAATCATCTAGTCAAGGTATCGGAAAGAATCTTTATGTGGTATCTCCTGGGCTTCAATTCTAATAGTAGTTTCAATACTTTATATATGCTCACTGAAGTTGCTACCTATATATTCTATCTTTGTACAACTTATTTTAAAGCCTTTGGATTCTAAAGCTTCCCGTCATCTCTTTAGTTTTGCATGTATACTATCGCTTGAGTCATCCACTAATACTATATCATCTGCAAACAACATACACCAAGGTATCTCTTCTTAAATATAAGCGGCTAACTCATTCGTAATAAAGGTATAGAAATAAGGGTTTAAGGTTGACCCCTAATGCAAACCTAGTCATTGGGAACACACTTGTCTTTCCATAGGTAGTTTTCACATTCGTTACTACTCTTTCATACATGTCTTTAAAAACTTCAATATGACCTTTTGAAACATTCATTTTCCTCAACACCAACTAAATTTAATCTCTCGGCTCCTTGTTATAGGCTTTTTCTAAATTGATGAAGACCATATGCAGATTTTTCCTCTTTGCTCGATAATTTTCTATTAATTACTTAAGTGAGAAGATAGCCTCTATAGTCGACCTCTTTGGCATAAAATGAAATTAATTTTCAGAAATTTTGGTCTTTTGTCTAAATCTTTGCTCCATTATTCTCTCGCATAGCTTCATCGTATGACTCATAAGTTTAATCTCCCGATAATTAGTACAATTTTATACTTCTCCCTTACTTTTATATATAGATCCGTACTACAACACTTACTCTCCATTCATCTGGCATTATTTTTGTCATTAATATCTTATTGAAGGACCTAGTTAACTAAATCACCGCAACATCTCCTAAGCATTTCCAAGCCTCTATTGAAATGTCATATGGACCCGTAGCCTTTTCCATTTTCATTCGTTTTAATGCTTTCTTCACTTCTATCACTCTAATTCTGCGGAAAAAAGCATGATCCGCTAACAAAGTAAGCTCTCTTGTTCTTGTATCTTCTACATTTTATTTATTTAAAAGCGTGCTAAAATATTCCTTTCACCTTTATTTGATATCATTGTCCTTCACTAGAACATTTTGGTTATTGTCCTTAATACATTTGACATGATCTAAGTCCCTGCTTTTCCTTCCTTATTTTTGCAAGCTTAAAAATATCCTTATCTCCTTCTCTTGTTCCCAACCTATTATAGCGGTCATCATATGCTTTGAACTTTGAACCACTTACTTATTTTTTAGCCATTTTCTTTGACTTCTTATATATCTCATAGTTTTCCATATTCCTAGTCTCCTGCCAAACTTTGTAGTAGCATCTTTTCTCTTGAATAGCTTTATGAACTTCTACACTTCACCACCATGTGTCTTTATTATACTGTCCTTTCCCTTTTGACTCTCCAAGCACATCTTTTGCAACCTTCCTAATATAGTTAGCCATTTGATTCCATATCATTGTAGTTTCTCCTTCAAGATTTCATTTTCCTTTTTCAATTAGTTTATCCTTAAATATAGCTGCTCTTTCTTCTTTCAAATCCCTCCACCTTGTTTTAGGACACATTCTGTTTACTATAGCTCTTTATACTTCTAATGCAAATATCTAAAACTACTAGTGTATGTTATATAGTCAAACTCTCTCCTGAAATAACTTTACAGTTCGGTCATGTTTTTTACTAGAAAAAAGTTTATCTGACTCCTATTAGTTCCACTTTTATAGTTAAGTAAATGCTCATATTTCTTTTTAAAGTAAGTGTTTGCTACAATAAGATCAAATATTAATGCATATTTCAAGATAGTGCTTTCTAACTCATTCTTTTGCCAAATCTTTACCTATTATGCACTCTCTCATGTCCTCTATTATCTTTTCCTACATGCCTGTTTAAATCCTCTCCTAAGAAAATCTTATCACTATTTGGAATTTCTCACAGTAAACCATCCATCTCCTCTCAAAATTATCTTTTTACGCTTTCCTCTAATCCTGCTTAGGGTGCATATGCACTAATGATATGAATTATGCCTTTCATTAATACTAGTTTAATTGCTATTATTCTATCACCCAACCTTTTTACCCCATTAATTTTCTCTTTCAAATGCTTATATACAGCTATACCCACTCCTTTCTTCTGTTACTCTTTCCTGCATAAAAAAGCTTATAACCCTTAGTAAGCCCCTTAGTTTTATCCCTTTTCCACTTTGTCTCTTGTTTATAAGTTACACTAATTCTTCATCTTTTCATTACCTCGACTAAGGTTCCTATATTCCAAGTGGCAAGTCGAATTTTCCTCTTCGTCTTCTGGATTAACTTTTGTAGTCGCACTTGTCTAGAGTGGTACGGTAGCTGTAAGGACCCATCCTTAGATATTAATTTTAAATAATTTTAATTAGTTTTGAAAATTAAACATTAAATTAGTAAAATATACTGCTTTGAATTCGGGAACGATCAAGGTTGAATTGGGGAAATCTATCTACATTGAACAGTTGGGGCAGAATTAGGGTATGAATGCAATTAGGGCTTGATTTGGGAATTATAAGATATGTTTGTTATTTTTCGAAAATATGAGGGGTATTTCCATAATTTCAAAACATAGCTAATATGGGGCTTTTTGGATAGAGAATAATTAATTATGAAACTATTCCTTGAGACTCAAACCCATTTAGATTAATCTAGTGCTTCGATGAAAGGTTTTAAGTTAAATCACATTACTAATGAAGTGGGGCCCACTTATTTGGCATAGACCAAAAGAGAAGATAAGTGGGAAGTGTTGACCGTATGGAATTATATTCCTCATACAATGAAGAGGTAAAAGTTGCTTTGGACTCTGCTAAAAAGAGAAAAATTCATAATAGGGATACAGTGTATAAACCCTATTTATAGGACCAAAGCCCTCCACCTACAACACTCACGTACAACTCTCTGCCTCTCTCTTAGTTGCTCTTTCCCTAGTCTTTCTTAACTAGGAGGTTTGCAACCTTAGGCTTAAGGATTTAAGAAGAAGCCATAGAAGAATTCCTTTAAGGCTTTCTGTGAATTGGAGATTTAAATTCGGTGATTAAAGCAAGTGCACAAGCCCAAATTTGTGGGTGGGGGGTTGTGGTCCTATATATAAAGGGTTTATACACTGTATCCCTATTATGCCTCAAAGTACAAAGTAGTGTAGGACTTTTTCTCTCTTAAGTAGAGTCCAAAGCAGCTTTTACTGCTTCATTGTATGAGGAATATAATTCCATACAGTCAACACTTCCCACTTATCTTCTCTCTTGGTTTATGCCAAATATGTGGGCCCCTCTTCATTAGTATTGTGATTTAACTTAAAACCTTTTGTCGAAGCACTAGATTAATCTGAATGGGTTCGGGTCTTTAGGAAAAGTTTCATAATTAATTATTCTCTATCCAATGAGCCCCATATTGGCTATGTTTTGAAATTACAGAACTACCCCTCATTTTTTCTAAAATTTATAAACATGTCTTATAATTCCCAAATCAAGCCCCAATCGCTTTCATGCCCTAATTTTGCCCCATTTGTTTAATGTAGATTGATTTCCCCAATTTAACCTTGATTGTTTCCTAATTCAAAGTAGTATATTTTTACAAATTTAATGTTTAATTTTCAAAAATAATTAAAATTATTTAAAATTAATATCTAGGGATGGTTCCTTACAGTAGCCCTTGCCCACTTTCCACTACAATCGGGCGATGCTACAATGCATTGTTTAAAGCGGGGAACGTCCAAACTTGATTGCAAAATATTGTTAACTCTAAATTCATATTTTTATTGTGACAAAGTTTTACAGTAGTTATCAACCTACCTAATGCAACGCTCCTCCTCAACCTGGGTTTAGGACAGGCAGTAAAAACTGGCAGAGTTACATTGATAGGTGACAATGTGTGCTATAAAATGGTTAGAACAGGAACAATCAAAATCAAAATGCATGATGGCATATGAGAACATTGTCTAAAGTTTGGCATGTACTTGATCTAAAAATGGATCTTATCTCTTTAAGTGCCTTGGACTCCAAGAGTTGTAAAGAGTTAGATAAGGGTGGAGTAATGAAGGTTGTGAAGGGTGCTTTGGTTATAATTGTAAGAAAACTGGCAATCTATTTATTTTGTTCAAAAATATAGTTATATGTGGAGCACCTATGCCTTCCTCAAATGACCGTGATTCTGAGTCAATACATCTATGCAATTTTGCATGGGTCAGATGACAGAGAGTTGATTAACAGATCTAATAAACAGGGTTTCTTATGTGACACAAGTACATGCTAGTTTGACTTCTATGATCATTCCATTTTTGAAAAACATTTTAGAGTCAGTTTCAAAATAGGTGTTCACCACATTAAAGGCACATTCATTCAGATTTGTGGGGTCCTACTAAAGTTACTTCTAAAGATGGATGGATGTATATATTGACTTTTATAGATGATTACTCAAGGAAAGTTTGTGTTTATACACTAAAAAGGAAGGACGAGACTTTTGTCACATTCAAGAGATAGAAGGCTATGGTTGAAAAACAGATTGGCAAGAAGGTGAAGCGATTGAGGACTAATGATAAAAAATTTAGATTGGCTGAGTTTAAGAACTTTTGCAAGGATCAAGCCATAATTCAACACTATACCCCTGTAAGAACTCCACAAAAGAATGGAGTTCCAGAGAGGATGAACAAGATGCTCCCATAGGGAGCGCTATGCATTTTGTTTACGATAGAATTGTCTAATGACTTTTGGGCAGAGGCAGTGAGCATTGCTAGCTGCTTGATTAACACGTCTCCCTTCATAACTATAGAATGCAAGTTGCCAGATTAAGGTTTTGGTTAGGTAATCCAACTAATTATTCTAACTTGAGAATCTTGGGTTGCCACCTTTTGCTCACATGATACTGCTAAATGAGAACCTTGGAAAGTTGAGTGTATCTTAGTGGGATATCTCATGGCACATCTTGTAGCAATAGGTTACTCGCAAAGGAAAGGAATAATGAATTTTCACAACTTGATGTGAAAATGACTTGTTTATAGGATAATTTGGATGAGCAGATTACATACATCAGCGAAAGGGATATGAGGTTTCGGGTAAGGGGAATCAAGTATGCAGATTGAAGAAATCATTATACAAGTTGAAGCAAGCTCTTAGAATATGGTAAAAGCGATCTGATGCGTTTATGATGATATAAAGCTACACACATAAGTGTACATGAAGATCTAAAGGAGGATGCACCCTCTAAAGCATTGTGAAAATACTTGGTAGGAAATGCCCTAGAGGGACTAGGTTTCTAGATATGCTCATTGGCTTCTTACCTGCACAAAAGCATGTTAACAAGAATAATGTTTTTAGACTCCTACTTGGAATGCTAGTACTGGTGAGAGACTCTCCACAAAGACACATTCCAAAACATTCCACAACCCAACACCAACCACCCCCCACCCCGCCCCACCCCCCCCACCCCCCCCCCCCCCCCCCAACCCAACCAAACCCCAAAACCCAAAAAAAAAAAAAAAAAACCCCATATCCCTCTCTCCCTAGTATAACAATCACTCACCAAGAACAATTTATTAGATGCCACTGAAACCACCTATGAAACAACGTAGATAATGTACCCAACACCCAATCATCGATTTAAAATTGGATTCTATTTCTCAAAAGATATTCTCTTGTGCACAACCTCCCCCCTAAACTTAGGGTGAACGGTCTCCTTCCATTTCATCAAATGCAATTTTTTCCTCACTCCTTCCCACAAGAAATTACTTTTGATAACTTCTAGTCTTTCTCTAACCAAGGCTAGCATCTTGAAAAAAAAAAGGGCGGCCTAGTGCACAAGGCTCCTGCATAGTGGGGTCTGGGGAAGGCAAGATGTACGCAATCTTACCTTCATTTTGAAGAGGCTATTTCAGTGATTTGAACCCACGTCCTTCAAGACGCTATCGGTAAGCTTTTACCATTGGGCCAAGCCGCCCTTCAAGGCTGGGATCTTGAATAGGGATATATAATAGCCCGGCAAGTTGGACATCATAGCTTTGATCGAGGTAACCCTCCGTCCCATGGACAATTACATCTTTTTCCATGAAGAAAGCTTCCTCTTAAAATTCTCCACCATAGGGTCCCAAATGCCCTTTGACCTTGGATTTTCCCCTATTGGCAAATCAAAATACCAAATGGGGAGCTCTTCGACCCTACAAAAGATCCTATTGGCCAAAGGTAGAAGAATATCTTCTTACGAACAACCCACACCATCAATTACAGTTTATCGAGGTTGATCTTCAGTGCAAATTCTTATGAAGGTTGACCTTTAGCCATGAGACCCACTCAAAACATCTAAGAATTCTCCTCAGAACAACCTCCTCTCGATCACCTGAATTGAAGAACATCATGTAATCTGCAAACTGAAGATGTAAACTTGCCTCATCATTGCGACCAACTTGAAAACCATGCAAAATATCTAATTGGACCTTTTTGAAGATGGATTTTTGTGATATGCTTGAATTCCATATGACGGGGAGGCTTAAATCGGAGATTAACTTTTTCTTATCAAACCACCAAAGCAAAGAGAAAGGGAGAAAGTGGTCGCCTTGCCTCAGGCCTTAGATGCTTTGAAGAGATGGGAAGGGAACAAAGTGGAAGTCATACACCCCTGAATCCATCTCCTTCTCTTGCCAAAACCAAACCTTGGGAGCATGTAATTAACAAAGTACTATTCAACATGTTCATATACCTTTTCCATATCAATTTTTACAAGCATGCCCTTTATCTTAGAGCGTTTTCTATACTTAATAAGTTAATTGGCCACTAGCACACTGTATATAATCTATATGTTCTTCACGAAAGCTCCTTGAAGTGGACTAATGATGCCTGGAAGAACCATCAATATGTTGGTTAAGGTTTTAGAGAGCAACCTATACACACACCCACTAAGCTGATAGCTCTAAAATCCTAAAGCTCAACACGGTTAGGGACTTTCAAAATACTGACCAAGAAAGTCAAGTTAATCTCTAATTTAAGTCTCCCCCTCATATGGAATTCTAGAAGCATGTCACAAAAATCCTTCTTCAGAAAGCCCCCAGCTGTCTGAGTGAAAGCGAACTTAAAACCATCCAGCCCTCGTGCTTTATCTGCCACAACAGTGCTTAATGCCTCACTCATTTCCTCCTTGAACCCCCTTTCCAGCCAATCCTGCTCATCCACAGAAATAGCAAGGGGATAAAACATCCGAAGTAGGTCTAAGAAAACCCTCAGCTGACTATAGTTGTTAGAAGAATCTGGGTGATTTCCTCCCTGACTTCCTCTGGGTTCTCTGTATAAATTTTTGTTTTATGCACTGACTGTTTAGGGCCTTACTTGATACACAATGCTAGTGGGTGGTGTTGTGTATTAGAGGTTTTACCAATGATCAACAGAAAGGGGCGTCAGCAGGTTCCTCGTCATCAGTTTACACTGTCATTCCTTTACAGTTTTAAGAGGTATGATTTTACAGGATGTGATTGAATTACAGACATTCACTGCAGCTCATATGTTTTCACTGGGGAGAGGATATAAAAAAAACTATTTGCCATCATAAGTGGGAAAACTGGATCATCTTTTCCAAGCGCCATATAATTTGCACATTATCTTCTACTTTTCATGCATTTCTGACTGCTCTATTTTCATATACAACTGACATGACTTTGTCAAATGCCTCCTCGTTGAAGATTTACATATGTATTGATACATGTCACATGTGTAGAGATTATATGCATGTCATAAGGGTTGCATATGAAGTTGAAAAACATGCTTTTTCAGCCAGAAATTTCCAGACCTCCACCCCATGTCAACTAGGCTATGTGCTTTTCAGATGATGTGGATGTGGAGAACGTGAACTACATTGGCTTTTCAGAGAATGGAGATAGGGCCTACTGTGCAGACTAATCTCAGGTTATTTTCCTTACACTAAACATCTTCCCTTTCATTTTATTCCTCACACTAAACAGAAATGTCGTTTGATTATTGAGGTTGATATAATTGTGCTTGGAAACTTGATGGCAGGTGGAAGAGATGTGTTTACTTACAAATGTTCACTTATTACTGAACACCCAATCTCCTTAGGCGATGTGCATGATGCAGCATTATGTGTCGTTAGCTTGTTGCAGGTGTCTAAGTTCTACCAACTGATGGTACACACTGCACAGAGCGTTTGGATTGCACTGAGGAAGGAATTTTCATCCTATGTATTGTGGTAGACTTCTGAGTTTGATCGGTTTTAAAATATGGTTTCATTCAGTGACCTCCAAAGGCGAAAGCTTTTAGCTATGGGCTGATGTTTTTCATGACTTGATATCTTGGTCTGTCTTAGCCCTTTCTATTTAAAAAAAAAAAAAGAAAGAAAAATGTAAGTTATATATCTGCATCAGAAGAAAGGAAGCATATACTATGAAAGTGAAATAGATCATTCTCATAAAACAGAACTATTAAATGATGGCCTTTTCTTATGATTAAGTTGTCTGTCAGCCCGCTGCTCAGCTGACCCATCTACTTTTTCATTGATATTTCAACATAGAGGTGAAATTTGGGCTGGGCTAAAACCTAAACCTGCATGTTCTGACTCTGACCCAATTAAAGGTGGACCTTTGGTCGTGCTTGGGTTGAATTTTGCAACCTGAATGGAATTCAGGTTTGGATTTGGGCTTTGGTACTAGAATTAGACTCGAGTACCTGATTTATCTAAAAGTATGTTCGTGCATATATAATGCTTAGTTCATGCATACACTGTTTGTTATGAAGTAGATACTTTTTTTTTTAATTTTACATTACTAGAAAAGAAAATAGAACCTATTAACTGACCTGACTGTAGTTGAACGGGCTCAACTTGAATTGCAGTCTGGTAGAAATATTGTGAACGGGGACGGGGCGTGGTTGGGTTTTTCAGGATTCATTTGATTGGCTTTGGTTTGTGTTCACTTGTATGCAATCACTTAGCATTGATAACCTACGGCAAAGAAATCATGTTCTTGTTAATGGTCGTCCAATATGTTTAAAAGAGGAGGAAGTAGTGCAACATTTGTTGATTCATTGTCAATTTGCTTATAAAGTTTGGATGGCTATTATTAATTTGTTTGGAGTGGATTGGGTTATGCCAAGCACAATTGACGACCTTTTTCTTCAATGGCGTATAAGATGTAAGTTTGCGCGGGCCAGAATTTTACGACGATATGGCAAATCCTAAAAAGATAGGATATAGATATGGCTAGGACATGGCAAATACTAAATATATATATTTTTATATATAATTATAAAATTAAAGAATAGTTATATTTTTAGCCAAATTAAGAAGCATAATGTCACAATTAATAGAAAAGCAAAACATAACTAATACTAGAAAAGTAAAAAAAGATGAGACCAGCCAAAAAGATAAAGAGTTAGAATAGAGGGTAGAAAAAAAAAGATTGTTGGGAAAATTTCATATTTGGTTTGAAATTGTTTTTGAATTATTTATGAACTTTTGAAACTTCATTTAACACTCTTTTTTTGTTTTTGATAATAGGACTTGGTCATACTCAACGATTAAAAAAAAGAAGAAAAAAGAAAAAAACAAAGGGATTTAAAATTTTAAAATAAAATTGCCGGGTCTTGCCTTGTCCATATTAAAAAAAAAAAAAGAAAAAACAAACGCATTTCGTGGCGTGTGGGACACGTGTTTGGTCATGTCCGAGCTATGTCCGTATCCAACACGTGTCCGACATGGACACGGGACCCTAGGCACATGTCCGTGCTTCTTAGGTTTAAAGGAGTCTCTTTGGATGATCTTAGGAGGCCTTGGATAGCTTCTATAGAGGGGGGCTGTAGTGTCAAACTTAGGCATACTGATTTTTGAAAGAATCCACCTCAAGGTCTCTTAAAGCTAAATTTTGATGATAGTTGTTTACGTTCTATTCATCTAGGTGGTGTTGGAGGTGCCATTAGGGATTGGAATGGCTATATCATCGAAAGCTATTTTGGTCCTTTCGATGCATTGGATGCAAATGAAGTTGAAGTATTTGCTTTGCTTATCGGTTGTAGGGAGTTGTTGAGATTGGACAGTTATAAGGCCATTATTGAAGGTGATTCTTTCTTAGCAATTCAACGGGGTTTCAGTAAATCTTCTCATCCTTGGAGGATTGCAGATTGGGTGGAGGAGGTGTAGGACATTTCTCAGAAGCTGGATGTTCAATTTGTTTATATTTAGTGAGAAGCAAATGTCCTTGCGGATAAGCTTGCGAAAGAGGGAGTATCTTGCTCTTCTCTTTCTTTTGATGTTTAGTTCTTTGTTCTTTGCTTAGCTTCATTGATTTTATGTTTATTCAGGCTGCCTTAGCCTTGTTTGTTTTTTCTGACTTTTTGAGCAATAAAATTTTTGCAGTTATCCAAAAAAAAAAAAAATTTCAAGCTAGAAATGACCAACTACCTGTGTTGCACCCATACTACATACATCTTCAAATGGGACTTGCATGACTACTATATATATATATATATATCTCAAATCTCTCAGATGTTCACGACCTTCTTTTTGTCTAGTTGAAAGCATTTTTGGAGTCATATGAAGAGACCATCCTGCTGTGTTTATTCTGTGGGTTGTAGTTGCACATCTTCTATGTGCATGTTCAAACAAGACTTGCCTGACTGCTATCTCAAATCTCTTATAGATGTTCATAACCTTTCTTTTTGCCTAGTTGATTACATTTAGAGTTGCATGAAGAGACCTTCCCACTGAGTTTATTCTAAGGGTTGTAAATAGTAAAACTATAATATAAAATGTTTTTAATGTTGTTAATACAACTACAAAGTGACCATCCCACATTTGTATGTTTTTAAAACAAAAACATTCCTCTCGTATTTACGTTGGCCATTGTGTGTTCACCATCATATCTGCGCCCGTTCAATGGGGCGTCCATTTTGACGATTAAATGGGTTTGTGCCGTTTAATACATCCATGTCATTCTTTCATCAATGGTGCATACGCTGGCCTACCAGTGACGGGGCTCCCAAAGCTCATGCCTTCCACTATGATGTAGATTGGAGTAGCACTTCTTATCTTTCTCAGAGCTTGTGTCCATGGAAAGCCCTTTGCCAACAGGGTACGGGCTCCAAAGAGTTGAGATATTGGTTCAGTTGAAATTTCTGATTCACTAAACTAGTACCCTATGCTCCTTTATTAATCATATTTGCTTAACTGAGTTGTTGAGATTGTTTAGAACTATGCTTTCTATTTTTTTTAATAGTAACTTTCATTAAAAATGCTTAACTGTACAAGAAAACTATATTTATTAGCATACACCATAAAGGCAAAGATGATAATTTACAGAACAACCAAAAAACCAAAGGAGACTAAAATCTGTTGACTCCTTGGAGAATAGGCTTTAAGAAGAGCACATCAATGAGCAGTGATAGAGAGCACCACCTCCCTCTGATTAAAGGCTCAAATCTATATATATTCCTGGGAGATGGGAAGGATGGAAATTGGAAGCCCAGGATGCAACCAGGAATTTGACTTTTTTTAATCAAAATGCCAGTAAAAGAAGAAAACCCTTCATTAAATCTTTCATCTCTCCTTCCAAATAACTTATAAGATCACCAAAAAGAGGACCTCTACATAATCTTCCCTCTAGCCGACACCACAACCATCATTCTTTCCATTTGTCACATCATGCGTAGTTCAGCCTAATTCCAGTGTAGACTGCTCAAACAGCTGAGTCAACTCCACATCTTAGCCTGCAGATGGAGTTCAAAATTGTTAGACATCTTTTATATGTGTGGTCCCACAAGAGGTTCTGCATGATTCAAATGAATTACATTATTATATTTTGGGTTTCCTTGAGAAAAACTTGATTATAAATCTTGTCAATGCCCAACTTGAAAGTTTCCTTGTTAAACTGGGAAGCATAGCAAATAAATAATTACAATATGTAGCCTAGTTTGATGGTTTAACCCTTCGATTGGGATCAGGTCATGAGCTGAAGATGTGGCGCACCAGCAAAAATATGGTCAATCGGGTCCTTATAAGAAGACCAGGCCATATTTTGAACATTCTATCTACTCAAATTCCTATCTCAGATACAGATACGGATACAGGTTTGTCTAAGGTCTTCCCTAGTTTATTTTATGTGATCATTTAATCTTAAGAACCAGTCACAGCAAGCCATGGACTTGCTGCAATCGAGAAACACTACTCAGTTTTATATTTTCAAAGCAGCAAGGCAGCAACAGATCATAAAGTCCGCATGGGGTCCCAACTGAAAACTTTTCTGCATTAAGGCTGCGATAGCGATGGCACATGGTGTGAACCCAGACTGAGTTAATCCTGATCACGACTCAACATTGGTTACAAGCCCTCCAGGAAAAGGTCCGTTGGACCCATGGTATGTGTATGTGTAGATTCTGTACATTGAACCACTGAGCACTCTGAGCGGACAGCAATATGTGCAGCCTTGCTCATGTGGGTAGAGAAAATATTTGGGAAGTTGATTTTCACTCAAGGAAATGGCGACTATACAAATAGAAGAATGAGAGGGAATACCAATCAACAGCAGCAGCATTGAGTATGAAAGTGAGATGGCATGGAGCACATACAAGGAGGAGCTCTTTTCTCTCATCTTTGTGTGTTTTTAACAAGAAAATTAATCAGAACACATGGTATGGATGTCGGGCACTGTTGCAGTGGAAACTTATTCATTTCTTGCTATTTTGACTGGCCGCTGCTGTACTATGTTCTTGCTTAATTCAGCACTTGATAACCATTATTTTGAGGGTCTCTTCACCATAATTATTTGTTTCAATTCTATGATAAATGCATATTTCTTGTTCTTATTGAACATATTTATAACTAGTCCTCTTGACTGATGGTAGACATTACAGCTAAGAGTCAAGGGTGTGTGAAATGATTGCTTTACTCTTAGTGCATTGGTCTACCACTCCATCTAGATAGGCCACAGATCTGATTTACGACACTACTAATTTCCTTTCTTGTGAGATACTCTTTAGCCCTTTATTTGACAGCATGCAAGTAGATAATGCAATACAGATGCGTAGCGTTATGCAGGCTGCTATTCTTAATCTCCATACGTAGTGGGGCCCTTCCATCATTTGTGGTGATGAAAGTACATACATTCCAAGTTTAAGATGACTGAAATGAGCAGTGATTGCTCTTTGTGAGGACAGATTGGCAACACATGAACATCTTGCTGTGTGATTTATACAGAAGTAACAGGCACATGGGCACACATGGAGGGAAAGGGCATACACTTTGAAAGTACATTAGTCTCTTTTTCACGTAGCACATGAGGATTTAATGTCTCATTGCTTTGGATATGAACTTGGGCCCCGTTTCAACAAAGCCAGACCACTCATTTGAAGGGATTGCCCATGGCCGGAGAAGTTAAGATCCGAGGGACCTAATAATCCTTGAAGAGCTTGCAGATGGTCCCCTAGTAAGAAACAAACGATCATAAAAACTATATGTAAACCACCAACCAATGAGCTAGAATCTATGAATGTCCAAGGGGTCTGCATATTAATTGTTTGGAGTTTGGACCACACATGATTACTTTGATTTCACTTTGTATGGTAATTGGGAAACTAATATATATGTATATATATATATTTATGTATGTATCTTTTCCCAGAGAGGTTTTGTTGTGATCCGGATGATGTCAATCTATGGAACATTCTATGTAGATTGTAATAATAGATTGATCGTCAGTTGTTTCAATCCTCTTTGATGGGTTTGTAATTATAGACAATAAACGTTCAGATACTTAATTGTGTGCAATTACTACTAGTAAAATACTGATTTCTCAAGATTTTCTTGGCTTTCCTGTGATGAGCAGGTATGAGCATGACTAGGTGAAAGCCATAAGTAACAAATTGGATGCCAGGAATTTCACAATTTTTTATCCCTTGTCATTCAACTTCAATTATTTAAAGTTGTTGAATCTAGTCGTAACATAGATATGTATATAAACAATAAACAATGGTCTAGAGGACATGGACAATATTATATTGGTCAATAGATGTTGCTGACATAGTATGAATGTGATATGTAATTTATATTGCTGATATGGCCGATGCAAACCAACAAAAGTTGATATGGGTTTTCATTTTGTTTCAAATTAAAAATAAAAAATAAAAATTGCATCAGTATGCATGTCGGATACATTGACATAAAATTGCACCAGTAAATGTGGCTGATGTATAGAAATTTTTGCCCGACTGATGCAGTGTCCATTCCAGTTCTTTGAAACTAATAGTGTTGTGCATTGACAAAAGCAAGATTTGGCAGCTTGGTAAAGCTATGAACAAGCTGGATCTGGCAGGACAAATTTTGTGTTCAAGCCCGATTACATTTACATTTGAGGAGTTTGAATATGGATCCTGATCCAACTTGAAACATAAAGCTCAAAGTCAGGTCCACCCATTTGAGACAGAGGTAGTCCCGAGTCTACCTGTTTATCTCGGTAGTACAACTGGAACCAAATCCATGCTTTAGGACCGAGATAAAAGAAGAAAATGTGATAAAATCATAAAATACTAGACATATATATATGGTTTACGTATATTTAAGTTAATTAATAGATATTATAGGTTAATTAATAGATATTACAGGATCTATGTTAAGATATATATATATATATATATACATACATACAAATATAAAGTGGAGTATGATAGGCTTATGACCTTAGGCTTGGATTTAGCCAGTTAAAACCTTTAGACCTCAGGGGGCGTCTGTTTTGGGGGAATTCCTTCTACAATTCCATATGTTGCGAATTTTTTCATGCTACTAATCGTTGTCCCAGAGCATATTTAGAGTTTCCCATTTGATTGGTGAGAATGTCAGAATCTAGAACTGTGGATTGTAATTTGCAGCTTATAGAATTTTCCGAACTCCATCTATTCGAGTGTTTGGTTTACTTGAGTAATAAGTTAAATGTTGTCTCAATAGAAATTCCTAGAGGATTTCGTGCAAACAAACAAGCTTTGAACATATGTTTGACTTGAACTTGGCAAACCCCAAATGCATGTCTACGCCTGCCTAAGCAACCCAGGATCCAAAATGGACTTGAGCTAGATCCAGGACACCCTTACAACTTTCTTTAATAAACCAACGAGCACAGTCCACTCGCATCGCTTCATATAAAATGTTCAAGCTTTCGAGGTTTCAAATCCAAACCAAAAAAGAAGAGAACGTTTACAAGTTTTGATTTTGATGAATCCATGGGTCTAAACTGTGGCAAAGGCAGCTCTCCCTGATGACTTGGGTTTGGGTTGCTGTGTAACACTCCGACCCGAGTTGACCCGGATTAGTGCGTAATTTCGTGTGTTTTTATCGCTAAGAGTGTTTTGATTTGGTTTTCCTTTGGTTTTGACTCGTAGAGAGATCGTTGGGTTGAGTTTGACTTGGTCTAAGTAGATCGAGCCCTTTTTCGTAATTTTGGCTTTTGATTGACCTTGTCAGTTTCGCGTCATTTTGACGTCAGCGCGTGTATTTCGTCGAGCTTGTCGATTGTCGTAACTGTCTTGAATCCGAATGAGTTCGTTTGCTCTCGTTGGACTGTCATTTGACTCAAACTGATATTTGTATAAGCTATTTGGCCTTAAATGTAATTTAGACTCAAATTAAGTATAAAAAAATCCCACCAACTCCCTGTCTCTCTCTCGATCGTCTCTCTCGCTCTCTGTTTGTCTCTCTCTCTCGACAGCTCTCTTTCTCTCCTTCTCCTTTCTGTTTCTGTGCTTGAGGGAGGAAGAAAGGAGCTCGTTTGTGCGTGTGTTCCCGGTGGACTGAGCCAATCAGCGTGTGGATTTCGTCCGTGAGGCAAGTATAAGCCCAAGTTGTATGAACATCGATTGATAGTGATTTGATCGTCTTGTTTTTATGTTTCATTGTGTTTCTCCGTATTAGACAGCTCTATTCAGCTCATTTTGCTGTTTTCTTCCGGTTTCCAGCTGTTTTGTGCACTTTCTGTGTGACTGTAACAAGTTCAGAAAAATGAGTCCGTGCACTCACGGCTAAGCCGTGAAATGTGCTACGGCTAAGCCGTAAAATGGCTTACGGCTAAGCCGAGACCCAACCGTAAACCAAACCGTAGAACAGTACAGACTGTTAGCTGAAAATAACTGGATGTTGGCAATTTGACATTCTTCTACGGCCCAGCCTGATCTAAGCCGTACATTGTCTTACGGCTAAGCCGTGGACCAAGATACGGCTGAGCCGTAGAGCAAAATACGGTTAAGCCGTAAATCCGAAGGGATATTTGGGGAACCTCAGCTCAGCCGCAGTGCATATTACGGCTAAGCCGTAAGATGCCACGGCTAAGCCGTAAGGTTACCTACGGCTACACCGTGAGACCCTGAGAATTGAATGAAAAGGGACTAGGTTTAAGTAAAAGACCGTATATGACTTTCATGTTAGAATGTAGCGAACCTGGACATGCCCAATGGAATGTTTGAATGACATGAATGATCTCAAGGGCTGTGAATCATTCATGCTTGTATCCAGCTGTTTAGCACCTCCCCATGGGTGTTGGTTTAAGGGACTTCGGTGCACACTCCTGACACTGCAACACTAGACAATAGTGCATCGGACAACTTAAAACTACATCAACATGCACGGTTAGAGACACTGGATAATTAGTATAGGATTGGCTTGTAATTGACCTTGATTCGTAAAGGTATCATGATGTGTACAGCATATTGATTACGGTTATGCCCTCTTATGTGTTCTGCGCTGGACCTCTCGATTCTGTGGGACATGCAGCAACCCCAGAGCGAAGCCCGGGCGGAACCATTCTATTGTTATATTGGTATCAGTGTTATCATTGTTCCATTGGAGTACTTGCATCAGTCATGAGTCAGTGATTGTGATTGATATTCATTGTCAGCACTTCTTGTAATTGCTTATGTACATTCAGTCCGTATATGCGATGCACTTCCTATTGTTGTTCAGCATGATATGTGAGATCTGTAAGTGATAAGTGATTGATTGATTGATTGAGGTGCATCATCCGATTGATTGTGATTGGTCTTGGCACTACTGAGCCTCAGCCTTAGGATACCCGACGGGGTTAACTTTGGTTTAGTTTAAGTGTTTGCCTCTGCAGAGTGTGATTGTCCTGGGACTCCGGACCCCGGGAACTAGAGACCCATGCGTACCCTGGCCCGGTCGCTGGTGTTCTCATCCTGATTGCTCTCGTAAGGGAGAAAATGGCCAATGTAGTAGCCACTTGATTGTTACCTGTTTATGATTCTGATAGCATGCTTATTCATTTGCATAATTGTTTAGTATACAGACAAAATTTCTATGGATATTGCATTATGACTATTGTTCGGTATTCTTCAGTTTTAGACACAATTCGTGTTATCTTCTTGTTGGCTTATACTTTGCTAAGTCGTTGTACTTATACGTTTGTCTTGTGTGTTGCAGGCTCAGATCCCTCTTCCGATCCTGCGTCGGTCGACCCGACTGCAGGAGAGGCTCGCGAGGCCCCCTCCGGCCTAGAGGAGTGGACTTGATCCATCCTCCAGAGTACGGTTTGCATCATTTTGGTTTTCCCCATTCCTTGTGTTGGAGTCTATTGAGGGGATTTTTCTGTAATTGCACTAAGGGCTTCGAGTGATACCTGTATATTGTATTTTGATTTTTGGGAGCCCTCTTCAGTTACATACGTTCCTGTATTTTGTTATTGTTATTGTTATCAGTTTATGATCGTTTGTAATCTCCTATGTCTTTTGGTATATTGTGGTATGCCTTGATACGTACAGCTTCCGCGTACAGTTGTTTGCACGTGTGAATGATCCCTTGTGTGTGTATGCTTGGACGGGGTCCAGGTGTGCATGCACGGGAGTACGTGTGTCATTGGTTAGATTTTCTCTGACCCCCGGTCCCTGGGCTCGGGTTGTGACATACGTATTGTATGGTATCAGAGCATTGTCTCTCAGAGCTTTGTCTCTCAGGGCATTGTCTCTATCTTAGTGTGTAAGCATGTAGGCATATAGGACGTGGTGAGATTTCGTAGTCCAGTTTTGGACTGTTGTGTTTGGTCCCCTTGTCTTGTGAGTCTGTGTGCGTTCCCTAGTGTGTTAGCAGATTGACTTTTGTGTTTTGCAGGTTATGGCATCGGGATCTGGAACACACAACAACAATGATCAGGGAGATAACGAGAGTGGGTCAGCCGCTCCACAGCCACTTGTGAATTTTGACGAGCGCTTCTTGACTATGCTACAGGCTATCCATTCCTTGCAAGCGCAGGTTGTTTCGATCGTAGACCGACAGAGCCAAACGCCAGTTCGGCCTGCAGAGCAGCCAGTGGTTTTCCAGCCTAGAGAGAGCGATCCAAATGCGTTATACGACAAATTCAGGAAACGTGGAGCCACAGAGTTCTATGGTAATGAAGATGCGTTGAAGGCTGATCAGTGGCTAGAGCATACTGGAGATCTCTTCTCGACCATTGTCTGTGACGACCGGCAGAAGGTTATGCTTACGGCCTCGATGTTCCGAGAGGTGGCAAAGACGTGGTGGAAGAGTGTTAGTGCAGCCTATCTGACCTTGCCCAGTGAAACAGTGTGGGAGACGTTCCAGAAACAGTTCAGAAGGAAGTTCATTCCTGCTCATGTTCGACGCGTGAAGGAGGTTGAGTTTCTGGCCTTACAGCAGCAGCAGCTGACCGTTGCAGAGTACATTCACCGCTTTACCCAGTTGTCCCATTTTGCTGAGGACATGATCAATACCGAGGAGAAGAAGGTGAATCGTTTTATTTCTGGTCTACACCCGAGATACGCGAATTTTGTGACTGCCTTTCAGAGACCAGCTACTTTCGATGATGCGGTCGACAGAGCACACGCTGCGGAAGCCAACCACCTAGCAGAGAGAGCCATGGATTTTAAGAGGAGTGCACCAGTGAGTTCCAGGGGACAGAGTCAGAAGAAATGGAAAGGGAAGCAAGGCACTTCGAGTTTCTCCGGAAGCAGATGCGAGTTTTGTGGATTTGGACATCCGACGGAGAAGTGTTGGAAGAAGTCCGGAGCTTGTTTGAGTTGCGGATCGATGGAGCATAAGATAGCTCAGTGCCCGAAGACCAGGACTTTCCAGTCGTCCAGATCTATGGGGTCATCCAAATCTCTCAGTTCAGCAGCTTCGAACAGCCCCCATCCGTCTCGCCAGAGCCAGAAGCCCCAGCGTCAGACTGCTCGTGTGTATGCAGCCTCCCATGATCATGCAGAAGATGCGAAAGTGGTGGAAGGTAAAGTTCTCATTGCCCGAGCTGAAGCACATACACTTTTTGATTCGGGATCTACGCGTTCGTATGTTGCCCCTCGTTTTGCGGAACAGTTACCGCAACCCCCTCGACCGCTACCCTATTTGCTAGTGGTGTCCACTCCTGTGGGCAAGAGAGTGGAGTGTAGTGTATACTACCCTCAGTGCGACGTGGTGATTGAGGGTCGCCAGCTGCCAGTTGATTTGATTTTGTTGTCCATGTTGGATTTCGATGTGATCCTTGGAATGGACTGGCTAGCGCGGTATCGTGCCTGTGTTAACTGTTACAACAGGTCGATTTACTTCGATTTTGAGAAGGGGTTTCGTTTCGAGGGCAATCAGGAGAGATGCCCGAGGCGTGTCATCTCCGCATGCAAGGCGGATCGTTTGATACGCAGAGGTGGTGCAGGATTTCTTGCTTTTGTCTCAGAGAAGAAGGAGGTGAAGCAGTTGAGCGATATTTCGGTAGTACGTGAGTTCCCGGATGTATTTCCGGAGGAAGTACCCGAGTTACCCCCTGTCCGAGATGTAGAGTTTGCGATCGACCTAGTGCCCGGTACAGCACCCATTAGTTTAGCTCCTTATCGTATGGCCCCTGCTGAGTTACTCGAATTGAAGACGCAATTGCAAGATCTTTTGGAGAAGGGTTTCATACGGCCGAGTGTGTCACCGTGGGGAGCTCCAGTGCTGTTTGTGAAGAAGAAGGACGGTACCTTACGGATGTGTATAGATTACCGGCGGTTGAACAAAGTCACGATCAAGAACAAATATCCATTGCCGCGTATTGATGAGTTGTTTGACCAACTTCAAGGTGCTGCCTATTTTTCCAAGATTGATCTGAGATCGGGGTATCATCAACTCCGGGTGAAGGAAGACGATATTGCCAAGACTGCTTTCAGGACACGGTACGGACATTTTGAGTTCCTCGTGATGCCATTTGGATTAACCAATGCACCTGCTGCCTTTATGGCTTTGATGAACAGGATCTTCGCTCCTTTTCTGGATCGTTTTGTAGTGGTCTTTATTGATGACATTTTGGTGTATTCGAAGACCCCAGAGGAGCATGAGGAACATCTACGTCGAGCCTTGCAGTTGTTGAAAGAGCATCGCTTATATGCCAAGCTGTCGAAGTGTGATTTTTGGCTCGAGCAGGTAGCTTTTCTTGGTCATACCATTTCACGAGATGGGTTGGCAGTGGATCAGATGAAAGTTGAAGCAGTGATGAATTGGCCCAGCCCAAAGACTGTGACGGAGATACGGAGTTTTCTTGGATTAGCTGGATATTATCGTCGCTTTATTCAAGATTTTGCCAAGATTTCTGCACCATTGACTCGATTGACCAGGAAGAGTGTTCCATTTCTGTGGACGGACGAATGCGAGTGCCATTTCCGGATGTTGAAGGAGAAGCTTACTTCGGCTCCAGTTTTGACGTTACCAGATGGGCATGAAGGATTTATGATCTATTCAGATGCTTCTCGAGTCGGTTTGGGATGTGTTTTGATGCAACATGGCAAGGTGATTGCCTATGGCTCGAGACAACTTCGGGAGCACGAGAAGAACTACGCCACGCACGATTTAGAGTTGGCAGCCATCGTTTTTGCGTTGAAGATGTGGAGACACTATTTGTATGGCGTGACATTTGAAGTGCATTCAGATCATCATAGTCTACAGTATCTCTTCACGCAGTCTGAGTTGAATATGCGACAGCGAAGGTGGCTTGAGTTGATCAAGGATTTTGATTTCCCCATCAAGTATCATCCAGGGAAAGGCAATGTTGTTGCAGATGCCTTGAGTAGGAAGTCGGAGATTCTTCAGGCTTTGGACAGCCTTTATTTTGTGAGGCACGCACAGCCAGTGGAACTGCAATCGGTGGAGAACCGTTTGACACTTGCCAGTACAGTGAGCTTTCAGCCTGATATTATTCAGCGTATTAAAGACCAGCAGTTTGAAGATGCGATGTTGAAGCGAATTCGGGATAGCATTGCAGATCGACCAGACTTTCGTTTGGAGGGTGATGTTTTGTATTTCAGGAGCAGATTATGTGTGCCAGCAGTAGATGCTTTAAAGGAGAGTTTGATGACCGAAGCACACCATGCACGTTACTCTATGCATCCTGGAAGTACGAAGATGTACCGAGCTCTCAAGGACAGATTCTGGTGGAACAACATGAAGAGAGAAATTGCTGGGTTTGTTGCCAGATGTTTGACTTGCCAGAAGGTGAAAGCTGACCATCAGAGACCTCCAGGTTCCTTACATCCATTGCATATTCCCCAGTGGAAATGGGAGCACATTTCGATGGACTTTGTTTCGGGTTTACCCCTGACGAGCAAGAAGAACAGTGCCATTTGGGTGATCGTGGACAGACTGACGAAGACAGCCCATTTTCTTCCATTCAAGAAAGGCATGACATTTTCCGAGATGGCGAAGAAGTTCGTTGATGAGATCGTGAGACTACATGGTACGCCCGTGTCGATTGTGTCAGATCGAGATAGCCGCTTTGTTTCTTCATTTTGGAGAGCATTCCAGGAAGCCATGGGAACGAAGTTGAGCTTCAGTACGGCGTATCACCCGCAGACTGATGGACAGTCAGAACGAACTATTCAGACGCTCGAGGACATGTTACGGGCCAGTGTGCTGAATTTCGAGAAAGAATGGGATTTGCATCTCTCGTTGTGCGAGTTTGCGTATAACAATAGTTTCCACGAGAGTATTGGAATGGCACCCTATGAAGCTCTGTATGGACGGAAATGTAGAAGTCCTGTTTGCTGGGAAGAAGTTGGAACAAGGAGTTTCCACGGACCGACAATCATTGCTGAGACTACAGAGAAAGTTCAGAAAGTGATTGACAATTTGAAGATTGCCCGATCGAGACAGAAGAGCTATGCAGATACGCGTAGAAGAACCTTGACATTTCAGGTTGGAGATTGGGTATTCTTGAAGGTCTCACCGATGAAGGGCACGGTACGATTCGGTCAAAAAGGCAAGTTAGCGCCAAGATATGTGGGTCCATTTGAGATCAAGAGCCGGATTGGTGATCTAGCGTACAGATTGATTCTACCCGTGGAGTTTTCTGGAGTACACGATGTTTTTCATGTGTCTATGCTTCGCAAGTATGTTCGAGACCCGACGCACGTGATTCGTTACGATGATATTCAGATGCAACCTAATGCGTCATACGTTGAGCGTCCGCTCCGTATTGTTGGGACTAGAGAACAGCTCTTGCGTACGAGGACTATTCGATGGGTTAAGGTACTTTGGGAACATCATGGACCTGATGAAGCCACGTGGGAACTAGAAGATCAGATGGCACGACAGTATCCTTATCTGTTTGCTCAGGTACGCGTTCATTCCGAGGACGGAATGATGTCCAAGTGGGGGAGGATGTAACACTCCGACCCGAGTTGACCCGGATTAGTGCGTAATTTCGTGTGTTTTTATCGCTAAGAGTGTTTTGATTTGGTTTTCCTTTGGTTTTGACTCGTAGAGAGATCGTTGGGTTGAGTTTGACTTGGTCTAAGTAGATCGAGCCCTTTTTCGTAATTTTGGCTTTTGATTGACCTTGTCAGTTTCGCGTCATTTTGACGTCAGCGCGTGTATTTCGTCGAGCTTATCGATTGTCGTAACTGTCTTGAATCCGAATGAATTCGTTTGCTCTCGTTGGACTGTCATTTGACTCAAACTGATATTTGTATAAGCTATTTGGCCTTAAATGTAATTTAGACTCAAATTAAGTATAAAAAAATCCCACCAACTCCCTGTCTCTCTCTCGATCGTCTCTCTCGCTCTCTGTTTGTCTCTCTCTCTCGACAGCTCTCTTTCTCTCCTTCTCCTTTCTGTTTCTGTGCTTGAGGGAGGAAGAAAGGAGCTCGTTTGTGCGTGTGTTCCCGGTGGACTGAGCCAATCAGCGTGTGGATTTCGTCCGTGAGGCAAGTATAAGCCCAAGTTGTATGAACATCGATTGATAGTGATTTGATCGTCTTGTTTTTATGTTTCATTGTGTTTCTCCGTATTAGACAGCTCTATTCAGCTCATTTTGCTGTTTTCTTCCGGTTTCCAGCTGTTTTGTGCACTTTCTGTGTGACTGTAACAAGTTCAGAAAAATGAGTCCGTGCACTCACGGCTAAGCCGTGAAATGTGCTACGGCTAAGCCGTAAAATGGCTTACGGCTAAGCCGAGACCCAACCGTAAACCAAACCGTAGAACAGTACAGACTGTTAGCTGAAAATAACTGGATGTTGGCAATTTGACATTCTTCTACGGCCCAGCCTGATCTAAGCCGTACATTGTCTTACGGCTAAGCCGTGGACCAAGATACGGCTGAGCCGTAGAGCAAAATACGGTTAAGCCGTAAATCCGAAGGGATATTTGGGGAACCTCAGCTCAGCCGCAGTGCATATTACGGCTAAGCCGTAAGATGCCACGGCTAAGCCGTAAGGTTACCTACGGCTACACCGTGAGACCCTGAGAATTGAATGAAAAGGGACTAGGTTTAAGTAAAAGACCGTATATGACTTTCATGTTAGAATGTAGCGAACCTGGACATGCCCAATGGAATGTTTGAATGACATGAATGATCTCAAGGGCTGTGAATCATTCATGCTTGTATCCAGCTGTTTAGCACCTCCCCATGGGTGTTGGTTTAAGGGACTTCGGTGCACACTCCTGACACTGCAACACTAGACAATAGTGCATCGGACAACTTAAAACTACATCAACATGCACGGTTAGAGACACTGGATAATTAGTATAGGATTGGCTTGTAATTGACCTTGATTCGTAAAGGTATCATGATGTGTACAGCATATTGATTACGGTTATGCCCTCTTATGTGTTCTGCGCTGGACCTCTCGATTCTGTGGGACATGCAGCAACCCCAGAGCGAAGCCCGGGCGGAACCATTCTATTGTTATATTGGTATCAGTGTTATCATTGTTCCATTGGAGTACTTGCATCAGTCATGAGTCAGTGATTGTGATTGATATTCATTGTCAGCACTTCTTGTAATTGCTTATGTACATTCAGTCCGTATATGCGATGCACTTCCTATTGTTGTTCAGCATGATATGTGAGATCTGTAAGTGATAAGTGATTGATTGATTGATTGAGGTGCATCATCCGATTGATTGTGATTGGTCTTGGCACTACTGAGCCTCAGCCTTAGGATACCCGACGGGGTTAACTTTGGTTTAGTTTAAGTGTTTGCCTCTGCAGAGTGTGATTGTCCTGGGACTCCGGACCCCGGGAACTAGAGACCCATGCGTACCCTGGCCCGGTCGCTGGTGTTCTCATCCTGATTGCTCTCGTAAGGGAGAAAATGGCCAATGTAGTAGCCACTTGATTGTTACCTGTTTATGATTCTGATAGCATGCTTATTCATTTGCATAATTGTTTAGTATACAGACAAAATTTCTATGGATATTGCATTATGACTATTGTTCGGTATTCTTCAGTTTTAGACACAATTCGTGTTATCTTCTTGTTGGCTTATACTTTGCTAAGTCGTTGTACTTATACGTTTGTCTTGTGTGTTGCAGGCTCAGATCCCTCTTCCGATCCTGCGTCGGTCGACCCGACTGCAGGAGAGGCTCGCGAGGCCCCCTCCGGCCTAGAGGAGTGGACTTGATCCATCCTCCAGAGTACGGTTTGCATCATTTTGGTTTTCCCCATTCCTTGTGTTGGAGTCTATTGAGGGGATTTTTCTGTAATTGCACTAAGGGCTTCGAGTGATACCTGTATATTGTATTTTGATTTTTGGGAGCCCTCTTCAGTTACATACGTTCCTGTATTTTGTTATTGTTATTGTTATCAGTTTATGATCGTTTGTAATCTCCTATGTCTTTTGGTATATTGTGGTATGCCTTGATACGTACAGCTTCCGCGTACAGTTGTTTGCACGTGTGAATGATCCCTTGTGTGTGTATGCTTGGACGGGGTCCAGGTGTGCATGCACGGGAGTACGTGTGTCATTGGTTAGATTTTCTCTGACCCCCGGTCCCTGGGCTCGGGTTGTGACATGCTGCATCCCAACTTGAACAGATATAGCATGGGTCTGCAATAGCAAGCAAGAATAATACAATATACAGATGTTTGTAGTTACTACAAATGGGATAAGCCATGTTGTCATATGTCCATTACCATCTGTTTGGACCTTAATAGAGGTGGTTGGATTCAGTATCAAATGCTGGGGTCCGGATCCTGGGAGGAAAATTCCCACGGTCAGCGTGGGGCAGCCTGCCCACGTGACAGTTTCCCTTGTATAGTCTCAATTCCAAATGCTGATGTCTGAGCAAGCATCTATTAGCCTGTCTGGCCCCACTTGCTATCACCTGGCAGACATTTGTCGAAGGAAATTTAAGGGCCATCACTTGTCTGGCCCTGATGCCGGCGTTTGTCCTTCGGCTCAGTAAGCCAGGTCGGCGACATTGATAGAATCTCAGGTAGAAGATTCAGGGATAGCATGAACATGTCACATCTCTCCCTTGTCAAAAGCCATGACTATGGTTTCCTTTCATAGGTGTCCTACACAGCCGTGGGGGGTGTCATCGGTGTACCTAAAGATAAAGATAAGTGACATGATTGTTGGCCGCAACAACTTCGAACGATTTTGTATTTAAGATTGAAAGCTTTAATCTTGATTGATTCACAATTTGAATGTTTTATTATGAAAGTTTTGGTTACAAGTTGTTAATGAACTATTTTTTAGCTAATTAGCGTTGGTTATGGGTCATTAAGGTTGGGCTAATTCAAATTTTAGCTCACTCAATTTTAATGGGCATGTATAAACAGTTGAACTTATTTTATGAATTGAAGCTTATAAAGTACAAAGATATAAAAAAGAGATTCATTATGATATTTTCATTTGATAATTAGGAAGAATGGAAACATTAAGATGTCGAACATATGATAAAAACATAATGATTAAAGTAGAGACTTGCTTTTGAAGTGGTTTTTAATCGGGGCATGCCAACTACATTGAAATAGAAATTTTATAAGACACCAATTAGGCCAAATATGAAATATGAAGCAAAATGCTAGCCAATCAATAGGCAACAACACAAAATGAGGATAGCAAAAATAAGAATGTTGATATCTAAATGTGGTAAAATAAGTAATAATAAAATAAAAAATGAATACTTTCGAAAGCATTTAGGGATAACATTAATAGATGATAAAAAAAAAAAGAAAGAAACTCATTTGAGATGATTTGGATATTTGTCCAATGCATCTTAGCAACAATGCCAATGAGGAAAGACTTATGATAACCCATTGACGGAAAAGGGTATGTTTGGATGAAAATAGTAATAATAGATCTAAAAAAGTATAACCTCGCTATCTAAACATTTGACTTAAGATAAATCGAAATAAAGAGATAGAATTCGTATAGCCGACTTCAATATAATTGGGACAAAGCTTTAACAATGATGATGACAATAAAATCTTCCAATCTTTCCCTAAAAGAAACAAAAAGGGCTGAAAAACCTTTTAATAAAAGTATAATTGTATAAGCATTTTTTGAAAGGCAGGTACTTACACCACCCACCTATACACTTACTTAAGCCTTTTACCATTAGTGCTGTTGTTAGAGATTGATTTTTGGTTGTTTGTATGGAACGGAGGCGCCTCGCCAACTAAACTACATGTGGATTGTCCTATATTGGCTCCTATAAAGAGTCTGTTAGTAATGTAGATTGTAGTGATCTTATGCACGGTTGTGTGGTGGTATACGGGTCTACATAACCCTAGCAGTGATTACGACTTAGCTTGGCCTGGTAATTTGAACTCAATATATCAGCTAAGGTTTGAATTAACCTTGAAGTTTTGGCCTTGGTCTTTACTAACCCAATCTAGATCAATGCATTATGACACACCAAGCAGTTCAAACTTACCATGTCAATTAAGGCTTTGATTAACCATTAAACTTTAGATTAGCTCCAACATGATTAATAAATGGGTCGAATTCACATTCAGCCTATTCATATTATCCAAAGTGCTATTCAGTTCTACCCCAAACATCACCCCCCCACTCCCTCTTTCGTGCACGCTCACAAAAAGAGGGAGTATACATTAGTACACAATCAAATTAGTGGGACATCGCTCGCCATTCAATTTAATTATGTCACACGGACAATCAACAAGCAAATGCCTCTTCGATTTGTAATTAGTATTTTTGTTTGAACACAACATGCGTATTACTTGAGCAAAGGAGATGGTAATGCCAGTACAATAATTAAAGATATTTTTGTTGTTCGGCTTCTTAGTGACATGTATAGTGCTCATGGTATAAGCGTTCTAAAATCTTTTAAAGAAAATTAAGAAAAAAAAATATGGATTTTTAAATTTGGCTGGACTAGATTTGGATGACAGGTGAGAGATCTTCATTTGATAGTAAAATGAGAAAAAATGCAGGGGGTGGTGTAGAATAACATAAAATCTTTTTAAAAGTAACTATTACTTCAATATATAAGTGTGTTTCCTTTGGAGAGAGTAATGATGCAAAGTAGTACAGTGACGGAGCAAGGATTGTTTCCCAAAGGGGGCAAAAAAGAATTAAAACTTTCAATAGGTAAAAGATTTATAGAAAGTTATGAGGTTTATTAATATTAACACTTATACATAAATTAACCATTCGATTACATCAACGTTTTTCAATTGGGAATAAGAATTAGTGACCTTTTTAATTTTTTGACCTTTTTTAATTTTTTATTTTTAACTTTTGTAAAATTGTAATATTTTGTATGATGTTATACATATACAATTAATCATGTATTCAATCCAATAGTGGGCTCCACTCCTATTGATATGAAATATTAGGATATTTCATTAAAGGGGATGTTATTCATTTTGAACAAACCCGAATATGATTACGTAGGCACAGAAATGGATCTTTGGAAGCCTGTAAGTTAACATATAATAGTATTTTTTATATGTAATATTTTTTTAACCCTTCACTACACTCTTTCGTTATCAACAGTTCTAACCTGTAGCAAAAAAGCAGGCCATAAGTGGTAAGTAATGGAACTAACAAGTAATAATAAGAAAACTGGGGATATCATAAAGATTACCCTCATTGAATCTAGTGGGCCATCGTTTTTGCCAATGCAATTTAATCTATTCATTTACTTAGTATTGGATTTTCAATAAACCAATAATCTTGGTGGATTAAACAAAATGGCATAAAAAAAATCTCACAAATAAAATAAAATAATAGATAACATTAAGAAGTAATCATATTTGACAAAAATACACAAGACATGAAGATTAAAAAAAATAATGCATGCATCTAAATAACTTATCAAAGAGGTAACCATTGAACTAAAGCAAAAAAAAAAAAAAAAAAAAAAAAAAAAAAAAAAAAAAAAAAAAAAAAAAAAGAGAAACAAAAGGCAAATGGGTTGAAGAATTCCATTATATTTTGAGAACCAATGCAAATGAGTTCAAAAGGGAGAAGAAGGAGAAGATTTAGGGTATGTTCTTCTGGTAGAATTTCTGCCAAGAATTTTGGCTGTTGAGGTTTTTCGGACATGATGTGACATCTTATATTGAGGCATTTGCAAATGTCATATTTTTTCATAAGAATTTCAGAATTTCAGCCACCTTAAAGGTCTTTTTTTACTACCCAGAATTTTGGAATTCCAACCGCTTTAGCCTTTGGTGGAATTTTAGGATGCTCAAGGACAAAAAGCATCTAGGAATTCCAATATATTTGGTAATTTAGAAATTTTCCAAACAAAATTCTCTAAATTACAACAAAGTAACAGCCGCTAAGTTTCCATGTGAGGAAACTTATTGTCTAAAGATGCCATACTTTCGAAGTAAAAAGATAGTTTTACCCCAACTTCTTTTGTAATTTTATTACTTGATTGTACCAAAAAATGAGGGGTACAAGTAGGGAAAAGGCAAAATCATCCATGAAAAAAATTTAAAATACTTGTACCATTTGAAAATTTCAAAAAGTTAAGGGGCAATTCCCCTTCCCCGCCCCCTACATATATCGGTCCATGACCCTTGGAGCCATACTTAGTGAGAATGGCTACATGGAAAATGGCAAGAATTAAGGGAAAATAGAAAGTAGTGTTTGACATATGCCATTTTTATTCCCTACAATGGGCATACCTTTTTTCAAAGCACATGAACACCCCTTATTAATTGGTGCACTCGCTGATATAAGACTTGAAAATTTTTTTAAAAATTTTGTATGTTCGATAAATTCATGGATTCAACAAAACTCAAATCCTAGTCAAAGTTGTATTTTTATTTATTTTTAAATGAGGAGTTTAAAGAGGTTGCAGAGTCTCAGAAGAGTTAAATCGAAGAAAATTCGTAAAAATCGAAGTGGAATGCCCGATCAATCGAGCAGATACACAATCGATCGGATAAAAGGCAATGGCCTAATTCAATTGCTTGAATCATTGTCCGATCGATTGGACCTCCACAAAAAGTCGACCGACTTGTGAATTTCTATTTCGAGTTTAAGTGGAACTTTTCTATTTGATACCAATTCCTTTCTTGGGTTAGAATACTATTATGAGGCATGAATTTAGGGCTATATAAAGGGGCTCTCTCTCAACCCTAAGTACAAATCTAATTGTTCTAAGTAGAGATTACTTTTTGGAGATCATTTGCTCTAGAGTTTTCTTTAGAGAGTTGAAGGGCTGAAGTTCGATTCTAGAGATCATTGTCTCCAATATCTTTTTGTAGAAGATTATCTTCTAAATGTAGAAGATTTGAGTCAGCATACAACTAAAAGCGTCTAGTTGATTGAATTTACAACAGAGGATGGCAGGCAGTGGTTGCAGCGGGGTGCTGTGTAATGAGAATTACAAGTCTTTAGGTTGCGCGAGAACTGGATAAGAGTTGCAAGTATATCTCTTGTAATTGTGATACAATTTATTGTGCTTGATTATAAATCTCGTAGGGACTCGTGGTTTTTCCCCGATTTGGGTTCCCACATAAAATCATATCTTCTTGTGGTGTATACTTTTATTTAATTTATTTCCGCTATATAGTTGATTGTTTGCACACATAGTATTAAGATTGATTGTGTTAATCAATTCTAGATGGCCCACCCAAAACCTTCAAGACTAATCTAAAACCCATCAGCGATTAGATTGAATCAACATTAGAAAAAAAATAAATTTATACAACTCAAACCCATTCAGGTGCTATGTTGGCATTAGGCATGGGTTTACTCACTACATTTTGTGTTCTACAACTTCAGAATTACTTGGTGCACCTGTTTTAAGGGGTTGTTTACATACCTATGAAATTAGTCATGTCAGGTCAAATATTACAAGATATCCTTATCATTAAAAAAGAAAAAAAATTCGGAGTTAAAAGGTACATTAGATAGATATGCTCGCATGGTGGAAATTATGAATGTTTGGTGGTATTCTACCTTAGACTTGATTAAGCAATATGTAATCAGTGACTTTTTGTCTTAAACTTTTTAATTTAATTATGTCCTTTTGATAAAAAAAAAAAAAGAGAGAAGAAAGTGACACTTGGCCAAAACCAAATACAGACCATACCTTTATCATTCCCCTACTCTGATCAACGTGGACCCCAAGTGTAAGGTCTCGATGTAGTTTTACCTGGTGAGTCCAAGATCATATCCACAGGAAGCTGGTATTCACAGAAAACATGTCCTAGTTGAAAAACTAAAGCTACCCTAATAAAATCTACAAGAATACACACTACTACTTTTGGAAATTAAAATTAAATTACAATTCCAAATCTGAAAATTAATCACAAATTGAACCTAACCTAAAAATCATAAACTAAAATAATTTTAGAATTAGAAATTGCAAGACAATAAAGTAGATCAAACCACCAATGTAAAATAAATAAATAATCATGCATTAAAAAAATAAAAAATCAGAAATAAACCATCCAAATATAATAAAAAAAATAATGAAAAGAATGCTAGTTTCTCTTATTTTTGGAAGATTAAAACACTGTATTGGCAGAATAAAAAATCCACAAAACACCACACCAAGTGCGTGCTGTCACCACACACAAACATACGGTGTCGATCCAAGGCGGAACACCTTGACCTCACTAATTGTGTATCTAAAATTAAACGAACCAATACACCCAATAATATTCCAAAAATAATTACAACTAGAAAAAGAAAATATACCCTTACCCTAGATCAAGACATCAAAAAGAGGAGACTTCACGCGCAATCCAAGCTCTTATCTTCAATCTTCACACCAATGAAGATTAGATGAAAGGATAAGATGATGGAATGAAAAGAATAGATCCAAGTGGGCTGGTCAAACCCCAGAGGAGAGATGGAATGGGTGTAGAAATTGATGCGGTACGGTAGAGTATGGAAAAGAAAAAAAGATAGAAGTGATGGGCGTATGATATGTGGGTTCGGTTCTTGGGAATTGTACTTTTTCGCCTTATATATAAGAAGATATATAGATCATGGGAAGTACAGTAGAAAGAAGGAAAGAAAGAGAGTGGCATGAATTTGGCTGCAGGAATAGTAAGTTGTAGGTTGGGTAGGAGTACTGTTGACTACAAGTACATGGAAAGGATTTATGATAAGATACTCTTTTTCAAATTGGAAAGTGAATTGGGGAAGTTGATTGGCGTGGATTCCTCCTCTTTCTTCTTCTTTTTTTTTTTTTATAGAAAGTATGTGATGGCATGATGTCCAACCATTTTTAGACTTCTTTGCTTCCATGAAAAAAAAAACTTCATAAAATTGGCTCCACCTTGGATTTCTTCTTAAATAATGTCTTGGTATTATAAGATGCATTATCATAAGTGGATGCCCACATTGGGACCCACATGAGATAAAGGGATTACTAAGGATTAGGGTTTTTCCCTCTTAGGTTGCTTGGGGAGGAAGCAATCTTATTCTATAAATAAGATCCTCCCCCCTATTATGTACACAGATCTAATGAATAAGAATCTCTCTCCCTCCCTCTATTCTTCTGTTTTTTATTCTAACACGTTATCAGCAGGAAGAGCTCCCTAGAGTCGGAGAAGAAGGAGAGAGTGTTCACTTGTCTCGTTCTCCCTTTTTCCCCTCCGAAAACCCGAATGACCCTCCTCGTCGCAGCGTCCTGCCGCTTCGTCGCAGCATCTGCTGGATGCTGCCTGTACTCCCAGCACGTCACCCTCTGCAAGAACCGCATTACATGTCACGACCCGAGCCCAGAATTCGGGGGTTAGCGAAAAGCTAAACCGGTGACACACGAACTCCCGTGCACGTACATCCAAACCCAGTCCAGATGCACGCACACAAGGGATCTAACACGTGCGAACTAAGCGTACGCGGAAGCTGTACATATCATAGCAAGCAACAAAGAAAAATAAAATAGCGGAAGCCAAAACAAATGCGAAACGGAAAAGACAAGATAATTACAACTGGAAAACCAAATACAAGTCTGAGTACACGACAAAATAAAGATGTACAAATATACAGAGTACAAAGTCCAAAGTACCAAAATACAAGATCTCAAAAAAAAAACCAACTCAAAACAAAAGGCCACTGATATGCATGCACGCACTCGGCAGAGGTGATCAAGCCCACTCTGCCAAACCGGAGGGTGCATCTACACTCGGCCCTGCAACCTCCTCGACCGCCGGGGAGCTGGGCAAGGGATCTGTGCCTGCAACACCACAGACAACACAACTGAATACAACGATCCAGCAAATATAAGTAACAGGGGTGAAACACCCATAGTATCAAATAGAATAAAGACAGAATAATAATTTCAGAGTTTCATCTTAGTATGCTAAGCAAATCGTGCATAGAAGTAAAGCATGATAATTGAATCAAAGCAGAGAAATACTGAACTAAGTGGCTACTACGTTAACCATATTCTCTCCAATAGAGAGCAGAGCAGAGCAGATGAGAACACCACTGACCGGGCCAGGGTACAAGTAGGTCTCGGTTTCCTGGGTTCCGGGGTCCCAAGACAAAGCGACACTGCAGTTACAGAGATACAGAGATCCAAGCCAAAGGTAACCCCGTCGGGCATCCTAGGGCTGAGGCTGTGTAGAGCCAGACTAAGACCAATCAAATCAAATCCATAGAAAGGGAGATTATCCGCTTTGGACTCACCGATGACAAAGATCGGATCTTATCCTCACGTATTAACCTCTGGGCAGAGCCACCAGGGAATACCCAAAATTAGAGATAGACAAAGCCAACAAAGCATATATATCAAGCCAAAGCACAGCATAGATCAAAGCTTAGTGCAAAACGAAGAATAAAACAGATATACAGAACGAAAGCAAAATGACTGCGGAATGCATACATAGATTGGCAGAACAGAGGGCAAAACTATAAGCAATATGCAATGCATCTCAGATTAATACGGAGTCAAGGTTCATTATAAGCCAGCCCTAATATAGTTATTCGCTGTCACTAACCGTGCATGTTGATGTAGTTTTAAATTAGTCAATGCACCGTTGCCATCAAAGTGTTGCAATGTAATCTTTGCGTGCACCGACGTCCCTTAAACCAACACCCATGGGGAGGTGCTTAACAGTGATCAACGCTCACATGAATAAGTCACAGCCTAACAGACTATTCATGCGATCCAAGGAATCCATTGGGCCGGTTTACATGGGTGGTTAACCTGTATTTGAGCCCTACAAGTCTCACCATTATCCTAAGTTATATTTCAGAATTGCCATGCCTAACGGTTTAGCCATGAGGGACCTATGGTTAAGCCGAAGACATCTTACGCGCTCGTCGTAATATGCACTACGGCTTCACCTTGGTTCCATTCAAAACACAGCTAAACTGGTCATCTTCCACCTCTGATCTGATACCTCTTTCGGCTGAGCTACGGTCAGTATACGGCTTAGCCGTAGACCAATCCACGGCTTAGCCGTAGCATTCCACGGCTTAGCCGTAGCCACACCGTAGGAGTACTGTATTGGAAAAGTTTCGACTGATCAGAGATTTAATTCACGGCTGGGTTACGGTTGGGTCACGGCTAGCTTACGGCTCAGCCGTAGGACAATTTACGGCTCAGCCGTAGCCTAGCCGTAGAACAAAATCGAAAGTTCAAGTCTCTGGAACATGAGCCGTAGAAACTTACGGCTTAGCCGTACAATACAGAACACGAATTCGGGATAGTTACAGAAACTGAAATTCGGTACAGAAGCTTAACAAAACAAGCTACAGAGGTTCCAAATTCACCAATTTTGGCTGTAAAACATTCTAAACAAAGATTAAGATGGAATCAAAGCAATCAAACAAAACACCCATATGTGTTATCAAAGCCTGTACTTATACTTGCCTCAAACTCTGTCAATCCACTGAATCAAGCTCCAAATCAACTAAAATCAAGACAAATCAAAGAAATAAACCATGCATGAGATGAAGGAAAACACACACAGAGCTTGGAGAAGGAATCCAATTGGAAAAAGGAAATCAAACCCCCTTACCTCAAGCAATAGACAGAGATGAGAGAGAAGAGGAAACCCAAATCAAGATGGGTGCAAGCTCCCAACACCAACCAAGACCGAAGAAGAGAATGAAGAGGGGAGAAGGAGTGGAAGAGAAAACGTGGAGCTCTCCTTGCATGCAACGTTGGAGACAAATGGGTAGGGAGAGAGAGACACCTGGGATCTAACTCATATATATAGATTTGGAAGTTTAAAACAAGATCCAATGAGTTTAAGCTATTTACAGTTTAAGTCACACGAAGGTCCAACTTCTCCAATTGACTCCAAATGGGTCTGACACAGTTATGGAATATAACGAGCTCAACAAAATACACGTGCTGACACCAAGATGATGCAAAGATGATGCAAGCAAAGCAAAAGCAAAATTACGAAAAAGGGCTTAGAACTACCTATTCCAGGTCAAAGGTTACTCAACTACCTATCCAAGGCCCAAAACCAAGTCCAAAAGAATAAAACAACAGAAACACACACTAATGAGCCACTAATCCGGCTCAAAGGGGATCGGAGTGTTACATTACATCCGACTACTTCTTCCTCTTCGTTTCGGTTTTTGGGTTCTGCAACAGACCCCTGCGACCTCTGTCCCCCTTCTCCTTTTGCTTTTCCTCCTCCGTCAAAACCCCAAGACCCGACTCCAGATCTCTCATCCTCCGTGAATTCATCAACAGAAGAGAGAGAGACGAATAGAATTCAAATCGGATCGTTCCTCTTTCTCTCTAAAATTTTGGTTACTGCTGAGTCATCTTGACAGAGAGAAAGAGAGAGAGAAAGATGATGGCGAGGAGACTTGACGAGGAATACAACTACCTGTTCAAATCGCCAACGCTTCTTCCTCCAGATCTGCAGCAGCAACCCATTGCACATGGTGATGTCTGGCAATCCCTGTTGCAGGAAATAGAGTGATGAAGGAGAAAGAAGGTACCTGGTCTTATGGGTCGGGTTAGATAGGGTTAGGTTGACCTAACTCATGAGGCTCAGTCCAACCCAGAAGGCAAAAGGAGCAATTCAGGTCGGGTCAGGTTGACCCGAACCTGACTGCAAGAAGTCCAGGTCAGGTCTGGGTCAGTTCAGACCGGACCCGCTTTGCATAACCCAACAGTTCAAGCAATGTTGTTTCAGGTCGGGCCAGGTCGACCTGAAACCGTTTTGTAGCAATCCAGCCCGTGTGTCAGTTGCTGATGTCAGCATACGTCAGCTAGCCGTACGGTCAAGGGCATATTTGACCGGATCAATGGCAGATTTCTCCTTATTTTATGATCTCTTGTTAATTTAATAATCATACACTTGCATTTATTTTTATTCCTTTTCGATATGCAAGTATTTATAATTTTAATTCGAATGAAGAATAATTTATTATTTATTATAAAAAAAAGAGATCATGATAAAAATTGAAAATCATGGATTATAAATAGAACCAGAAGTTCTATACAAGTAATTGGAACCCGAAGTTCCATACGATATTCAAAACTTAAAGTTCTTTCGAATTCGGACCAGAAGATCCGTTGGTTATTTTACTCTGAAACCAGAAGTTTTCAAATCTATAATATTTACTTGAAGTTTCATATGATACTTAGAACTAGAAGTTCTATATCGAATAAATAACCTGAACATGCAGTTCTGTATGTTATTTTAATTTAGAACCAGAAGTTCTAACTCGGACCTGAAGATCCATGAATTATCCTAATCTAGAACCTGAAGTTCTAACTCGTACTGAAAGATCCATGAACTATTCTAATTTAGAACCAGAAGTTCTGATTCTTAAGTTGAGCACTCGATGTTCTAAACTTCAATTTCTAAATTCTTCATCACATTTTTATTATTATCTTTGATTGGATGTTAAGAACCTGAATTTCTACATTTTATTTCTGTTTCTCATATACATTTATTTTTATATTCTATAACATTATACTGCATGCTTGATATAATTACTTTGGTATAATTATCACTAATGATTATCTGAAACTTTAGTTTTGATGAATTTATTATTGTCAGAAGCAGTAGTTACAAATAATAGAACCTGAAGTTCTATATCCAATGAATGACCTGGACCGAAGATCAATACATTATCTGGAACCAGAAGTTCTAAGATTTGGAATATGAACCCGAAGATTCATATTCATCATTAAACTTGGAGCTTTGATTTCTAAAGATTCACAGTAGTGTAGATCGATACGAAGGCCATGAAATCAAACTTGAAGTTTTGATAGAACCAGAAGTACTTGTGATTCAAACCTGAAGCTTTGATAGAACCAGTAGTTCTAAGAACCTAAAGTTCTATCACTAGCCTGAAGTATTGACAGAATTAGAAGTTCTGATTCATCAGTTAAGAACCCAAACTTTTAACTTTCTGATTGGCCAATTCTTCATTACATTTTGTCATGGGATATTGAGAACCCGAAGTTCTATTTTTTTTAATTGTTATTGGTAAATCGACCTTTACACACTCTAAAAGGCTTGGTGATACTATCAAAGTCGGAAATAAAATATCCCTGAAGGATATGGCATACGCTCTTATTTTCCCCGCCATTATATCTCCATTAGACAGGGATGATCACCAGCAGATGGTCATACACCTAATGCTTGAAATAAATGCTCCCTCCAAAAGAGGTAAATATAATATGTTCTCCAGTAGAGATGAAAACAACCACCCCAGGAGAGGTGCTTGACAAAGCATTTTGTTTGAAAATTGGGCAAACTACCAAGCATGGTCTAGAAGACCTACAACTACTTTTATGAGTTTAACTTTGAGTTCAATTTTCAATATTTTGTTTGATGTTAACTTATTCTTTTATTCCCCGTCTTTTATGTTTACCTACTATATTTGCCTTGAATGGTAAATTGTGTCGTTGTTCTCATGTTTTATTTTTATGATGCAATTAACTAATTATGTAAGTTTATTATTACTTGCTATATGGATCATGGAATGCATGAAACTGAGGATAATATCTGTCCGGTAGACAGTGCAACAAAACACACTACATTGAAAAAACCAGAAGTTTTTCTTAGAAGTAGTGTTTAATTCGTGCACGATATCAATCATAGCTGGATTTGTACAAATACTTGAATGCTCCAGAAGAGTCCGCACATAATATTTGTACATTATTACTAGTATTGACAGCTAGAAGCTGATACTAAAAAAGCTAAGTGCATTCTCATTCAATCTCTGAGTTCTATTATAAGATATTCTCTAATATCGAATCATATTGAATTATGAGCAAAAACGACAAAGTTAAGCCAGAAAGCTTACAGCGAGCCCTCAACTTCGTGACCATCAGGCTTTAATGCTTTGGCATGATAGATTAGGTTATCCTAGGGGTACTATGCTTTGGTAAATTATTGATAATTTTGTTACGTACTCCTTAGAGTACCATCTATTAACCATCCTTTTCACAAAGGATATAGTTTGACATTAGTGAACCCATCAAATCCTGCCTATTAGCACAAATTATTAAACTTAGGGTACACTTCCTTGAGCATTTTTTTAAATTTATAAGGCTTGATATCGTAGGTTCGTGACTTGCATGAACCTATGACGTAGATTCTATGTTAGTTCTTCTTCACCCCCAATTATTGGATATTTAGATAGGAGATATATTCATTGTTCGTTTTTGCTGATTGTCATCTTGATGAGACAGTCTTCTCGCCGTTAAAGGGAGATAAGAGAGTTCCTGAAGAACACCTTGTTCCTGAAGAACAATCTGTTCCTGAAGAACGGCGAGAATTAATGTGGAATACTTCCACTCAATCTCATCTAGATTTATGTACTTCACAATGTGAGAATGAAGTACAGAGAATTGTGCACTTAATTATAAATGAATTCCCTAATGCTTTTAATGATGCAGCAAAAGTGACTAGGTCATATATATCGGCTATGAACACACAAGCACGAATTAATGTCCCTGTAGGACAAGTACGAATTAGTGTTCCTGAAGAACAAAGTCCAAATATGGTAACAAATGAATCTATACACGTCAGAAGGGTGGTAAAACTATAGATTTCAAGGACTCAGCTCCCCAGAAGAGGAGAAATGAGCAATTATATCCCAATCATACTCCAGAAGAGGTATACTCCCGAAGAGTTTATGATAAAATCCACTCTCTCTAAATTTCCTGAAGAAATTAATGTCCCGGAAGAGACACGAGTCCCGGAAGAAACTCTAGAAGCCCTTGAAGAGGCAATGGGTACCCAAATAAATAAAGAGATCTCTATACTTTATAATTATTCAAGAGAAAGATGGAATAGAAATGAAATTATCATCGATGACGCATTTGTATATGCGGTTGCTACTCAAATATCAAGGAAAAATGAGAATGATGATTGGAATACAAAACCACGTTCTATAAATGAATGTTGACAAAGAACATATTGGCCAAAATAAAGAGATACCATTAAGGAATTACAATTTCTAAATAGACGTGGTATATATATGAACCTATAGTACAAACCCCAAACGGTGTTAACCCTGTAGGTTACAAATGGGTGTTTGTAAGGAAAATGAACGAAAGGCAAACTTGTGATACAAGGTTTCCTGTAGAAACTTGGGATTGAAAACATACACAGTCATATATATGAAAATCCCAGAAGGATTTACTTTGCCTGAAGCAAAGTAAGAGAGTACGTACTCAATATAAGTAAGACGTTCATTGTACAGCCTGAAGCATTCCAAAAGAATATGGTACAATCGTCTTAGTGAAGGAAGAGTATGAAAACAATCTCATTTGCCTGTTCCCGTTTATACAATCCTTAAATGGATTTATAATAGTAGAAGTTTATATATCTAATCGAGACTCCAGAAGAGTTCGAGAAAACTATTAACTATTTTATCTCGACCCACAGATCGAGAGAAGTTCTAATGAGATTTTTCATTCTTTATAAATATGCTTCCCATATATAGTTTTGCACCAAGGCTTTGGATTGGTATTAAACAAATGCTATGATATTTATGTCTATTTTATTCTTATGGTTGTAAAGAATTCAAATTTTGTAGGATATGCGAATTCAGGATGTATTCCTGATCCTCACAAGGGTCGATCATAAACATGTTATATGTTTCTTCATAGCAACATTATTATTTTTGGTATTCTACTAAATTGACTATTGATAGCTACTTATTCTAACCATGTTGAGATTTTAAGCCAGTGGAAAATATGTGTGGCGAAAATTTTTAACTCAATATATTCGTAGTTCATGTCAATTGTCTCTTAGTACAAGTACCCCGAGCATTATTTGCGAAGACAATGGGGGATGTATTCAACAGATTAAAGAATGATACATTAAAGATGATAAGATGAAGCACATTTGTCACGACCCGAGCCCAGAATTCGGGGGTTAGCGAAAAGCTAAGCCGGTGACACACGTACTCCCGTGCACGTGCATCTAAACCCAGTCCAGATGCACACACACAAGGGATCTAACACGTGCGAAACAGACGAACGCGGAAGCTGTAGATATCATAGCAAGCAACAAAGGAAAATAGCGGAAGCCAAAACTCAAACAAATACGGAACGGAAACGACAAAGACAATTACACTGATAGAAAACCAAATACACACCAAAACCAAAATATACAAAATACACAGAATACAAGTCCAAAGTCCAAATACAATCTCTCAAAATCCCAAAATGAAAAGCCACTGGAAGCATGCATGAACACACTCGGCAGAGATGATCAGGCCCACTCTGCCAAACCTGAGGGTGCCTCTACACTCGCCCCTGCAGCCTCCTCGACCGCCGGGGAGCTGGGCAAGGTATCTGTGCCTGCAACACCACAGACAACACAAATGAATACAACGATCCAGCAAATACAAGTAACAGGGGTGTAACACTCATAGTATCAAAGTGAATAAAGTAATGACAGAAGATTAAGCACAGAGTTTCATATTAGGAGACTAAGCCAATCGTGCATAGAAGTAAAACATGATATGTGAATCAAAACATAGAATACTGAACTAGTTGGCTACTACATTAACCATGTTCTCTCAAGTAGAGAGCAGAGCAGAGCAGATGAGAACACCACTGTCCAGGCCAAAGGTACAAGTGGGTCTCGGTTTCCTGGGTTCCGGGGTCCCAAGACAAAGCGACACTGCAGTTATACAGAGATACAGAGATCTAAGCCAAAGGTAACCCCGTCGGGCATCCTAGGGCTGAGGCTGAGTAGAGCCAGACTAACACCAATCAAATCAAATCCAAAGAAGGGAGATTATCCGCTTTGGACTCACCGATGACAAGGACCAGATCTTATCCTCACGTGTTAATCTCTGGGCAGAGCCACCAGGGAATACCCAAACTCAGAGATAAACAAAGCCAGCAGAGCATAGATATAAATCCAAAGCACAGCATAGATCAAAGCATAGTGCGGAACGAAGCATAGAACAGATATACAGGCCGAAAACAAAAATGACTACGGAATGCATAAACATAGATTAACAGAACAGAGGGCAAAACCATAAACAATATGCAATGCATCTCAGATTAATACGGAGTCAAGGTTCATTACAAGCCAGTCCTAAGCTCGTTGTTCACTGTCACTAACCGTGCATGTTGATGTAGTTTTAAGTTAGTCAATGCACCGTTGCCATCACAGTGTTGCAATGTAATCTTTGCGTGCACCGACGTCCCTTAAACCAACACCCATGGGGAGGTGCTTAACAGTGATCAACGCTCACATGAATAAGTCACAGCCGAACAGACTTTTCATGCAATCCAAAGAATCCATTGGGCCGGTCACATGGGTGGTTAACCTGTATTTGAGCCCTACAAGTCTCACCATTATCCTAAGTTATATTTCAGAATTGCCATGCCTAACGGTTTAGCCATGAGGGACCTATGGTTAAGCCGAAGACATCTTACACACTCGTCATAATATGCACTACGGCTTCCCCTTGGTTCCATTAAACACAGCTAAACTGGTCATCTTTCACCTCTGATCTGATGCCTCTTTCGGCTGAGCTACAGTCAGTATACGGCTTAGCCGTAGCCCAATCCACGGCTTGGCCGTAGCATTTCACGGCTTAGCCGTAGTCCACACCGTAGGAGTCCTGTGTTGGAAAAGTTTCGACTGATCAGAGATTTAATTCACGGCTGAGTTACGGTTTGGGTCACGGCTAGCTTACGGCTCAGCCGTAGGACAAATTACGGCTTAGCCGTAGCCTAGCCGTAGAACAAAAGTAAAATTTCGAGGCTCTGGAATGTGAGCCGTAGAAACTTACGGCTTAGCCGTACAATACAGAACACAAATTCGGGATAGTTACAGAAACTGAAATTCGGTACAGAAGCTGAACAAAATGAGTTACAGAGGTTCCAAATTCACAAAATGTGGCTGTAAAACATGCTAGACAAAGAATAAGAAGAAATCAAAGCCATCAAACAAAATACCCATATGTGTTATCAAGCTTGTACTTATACTTGCCTCAAACTCTGTCAAATCCACTGACTCAAGCTCCAAATCCACTAAAATCAAAGACAAATCAAAGAGATACACCATGCACGAGATGAAACCACAGAAATCAGAGAATGAGAGGTGCAATTGGAGAAGAAATACAAAGAGTTGGGAAAGAACCCACTTACCTAAGGCAAAGACAGAGATGAGAGAATGGAGAAGAACCCAAATCAAACAAAGGATCCAATCCTCAATCGATCAAGAGAAGGAAAGAAGAGAGAGAGAAAACGTGGAGAGCTTCTCCTGGAGTCTCCTGGAATTGCATGCAGTCGATGAAGACAAATGGGCAAGGAATTGGACATCTGGAACATGACTCACATATATAGGTTTGGAAGTTTAAAACAAGGTCCGGTGAGTTTAGACTAATTACAGTTCAAGTCACACGAAGGTCCATCTTCCCCAATTGACTCCAAACGGATCTGACTCAGTTACGGAAATTGTCGAGCTCAACGAAATACGCGTGCTGACACCAAGATGATGCAAATATGATATGAGCAAAGCAAAAGCGAAATTACGAAAAAGGGCTTAGAACTACCTATCTCAGGTCAAAGGTCACTCGACTACCTATCCAAGGCCCAAAACCAAAACCAAAAGAAATAAAACAAAACAAAACACACTAATGAGCCACTAATCCGGCTCAAAGGGATCGGGGTGTTACAACATTATACCAAAGTTCTTCTTCACTTATGAGCTTCAGAAGAATAACAAGATTGAAGTCAAGCAAGTTCGTTCAAGCAACAACCCGGCTGATCAGTTTACGAGGTTTTTGCCAAAAATCAGTATTCAAAAGATTTGTATATGAGATGGACATGCCTAACCATGTGAAAGGTTGTTACCATCAGGGGGAGTAGTCAATCAGGGGGAGGCATCTTGAAGTATACTACCCAGGACATACGTGCGCTGTACTCTTTTTCTTTCTCTAGGTTTTGTCTCACTGGGTTTTCCTAGTTAAGGTTTTAACGAGGCAGCATTATGCACGTCCAACACCAAGTCAATGATCCTGTAGAACGTTATACTCTTTTTCCTTCGCTTAGGTTTTTATCCCACTGAGTTTTTCCTTTGCAAGGTTTTAATGAGGCAACTGTCATTGAATGGTGGTCATCCAAGGGGGAGTGTTGTAAGATGTATTATCATAAGTGGATCCCCACATTGGGACCCACATGAGATAAAGGGATTAGTAAGGATTAGGGTTTTTCCCTATTAGGTTGTTTGGGGAGGAAGCAATCTTATTCTATAAATAAGATCCTCCTCCCCCCTATTATATACACAGATCTAATGAATAAGAATCTCTCTCCCTCCCTCTAATCTTTTGTTTTCTATTCTAACACTTGGCTTATAATCTTTTATGCAGGTCCTTTTTCTTCAATTTTCCTACACACAAAATTTTTTTTAATTAAAATAACAATTTTGATTGAAAGTCATAAATGCATTAATGCGGGCCCAATTCACTTAAAATGACACATTAAATTCTCATCATTGATCATAATTTAACTTGATAAAAACTTTTGTCATTTTTTTTATGCAAAATCATGAATTTGTTCTAAAAATGTTAATCTAAAAATGAAAAGTTTTATGATTTAATGAAAAAGTGATCATTTTTAATGATTTTTGCAAAAAAAATTCTAAAATGAATTTTAAAATCATAAAAACATGAATTCCCAACTAAATGAAGAAATTTTTAATGAATAAGTCCTTAAAATTTCTAAAAATACACAAAAAATATTGCATTTTTAAAGACTTATCATGCTCCTAATTTTCATGTTTCCAAATGAGTCTAAAAAAGAGAACCTATATTTAGCATTTCCCTTGCACAATAGCTTTTACTTTAAAGGCCTAAACAGGCCAAAATCAAGGACTTTATAATGGAAACCTGGGCTGGGTCCTTTTCTCAATAGGGTCTTAAAATCAGGCCTGAGATTATCCCATGGGCCTATGACGTACCAAGTCAGGCCAACCCAGCCCATCTGCAAAATTATTCGTCCATTTGTGTTTAAAATGTCAGGTCAGACCTTAGAATCTCAATAAATATGGGCCCACGTCAAGTCCCAATAGATAATTATTCTGGATGCCTGAGCTCAATCCACAAGAATAAGGGGAGAAAAAAAGTTAACCACTTTTAATCTGTGAACTGTCAGGATGTTTATTCCCATTGAATTTCTTTCCACGCTTTCACTCGAGGTTGGCTATGAGGTGACAAGTGTAGCCTATGCTCCCATGATATATATATATATATATTTATTAGTGAGCCATATTTTACTAAGCCTCTTGGGGGACCCTTATGATCAGTCAAACCCTCTCACATTGACTACGAAATGAATTCCAACTACTCCCAAATTGACACTAATTCAACTTATATTAGGGTTGGATGGGTGTACATATCTCACGGTTTCTACCCTGTATAATAGTCCACTTGGACGTATATGTCAATCATGGAAGAGCATTACAAGCAAAAGTTCTCCTTGTAGATTTTTTTTTAAGTAATTGAAAAAAACCCAACAGATTTTATGGACAGCCTTGATTTAAGAGCCCCACATTTTGATGGCTTATTAAGTTGACTTTTGTTTAGCGGACATGGATGAAATCAAAGCTTAGGATAGATACGCAGAAATGCATTCTATCTAAAGATTTGTCGTCATTATCATTTTCGTCAAAGCTTTGCCGTCCCAACTATGTTGGAGCTTAGAATATATTTGATTGGGAAAGAAATTAATCCATGTACCTGATTCAAATCTAGCTGAGAAAAGGATTTTGATGATGATAATGGTTAAGTTACCTTAAATTATTTTTTACATGTTATTAAATTTGATAGTGAAGATTAGTGCATTAAGGTTCAAATAGGGGTAGCGTCAATTCATGCATTAGTGAGTGTGTAGGGGTTTAATTGATGATGTAAGAAATGATACGTGCACGCATTAAAATACATACAAAATGCACACAAGCATATATGGCACACCAACATTAATGTATGGGATTTAGGCCCCATGTTTTATTCCTCTCTTTTACACACCAACATTAATGTATGGAATAAATACATTTTTGATAACAAGTAACCCAATATATGGATTAGTTTCTTCCATTTGATGAGGCCGACCTTAATTGTATGTTCCCTCTCATAATGGGTCATAAAGTAACAGTACTGATGGTGGGGCCCACTTATTATTAAGCACAAATGTATTTATCACATGCACCGGTATTAATGTGTGTGAAAGATGGGAATAAAAAGTGGAGTATAGGTGCTATTGTATGTTGGTATATCAGCTTTTGTATATTTTATGTACATTTTATCTGTATTTTAGTATGTGCACGTATCAGTTCTTGATTGATCGGGTTGTAATGGCTACTTCTCACTCTATTCTAGAAGCGATAACTCTAGATTCAAAATTAATACCCCATGTGGATGTGAAAGAGTGGCGTGAAAGAGTGGGAGATTACAAATTCCAAATTTCCAAGAAGTGACACGTGAAACTCAATTTAGGATTTATGGCCATTTGGTGCGAATGTATCTATTGTTAATATGTGGTGGTTATGAATCAACATCATATTAATTTTATATTAATGGGATGATGAAAGGAGCTTTTAACGTTAGTTTTGTCTTAATTTTCTAAACTCACAGTCCAAAGTAGTCCGAGAGTATACATTCATGGACAACCAATAACTCTCTCTCCACACCGCGCAAAGCACACCCCCCCCCCCCCCACCCCCCCCCCCCCCCCCCCCCCGGGGTGTCTTGAAGTTTAAGCCCGTGAGTTGGACCGCGGCCTAATTTTCTAGCCTGAAATTCAATTGGGCTGGGCCACAATATGCATAAAAGTTCCACCTGCCCCAACTTATTCAATACAAAAGTATGTAAGGTCTTGCAAATGAGCTAGACCTGAGCCAGACTATCAGGCCCGTAGCTACATTTGGTCCGGAAACTGAATCTTAATATCTAAATGGGCCAGGTTGGGAAAGCTTAATCCCTGGCCTATGATTGTTAGTACTGTGAAAATCGCCCATCTTTCTCTCTGATCTGTTTGTGTGCATGTATATGGTAGTACTATGAATTCCTTCAACGAGATACGTACTATATATGTATTCATCTCTTTGTGTGAACGCAGAGATGACTGTGTACTATGAGCTGCTCCAACAGATACATACATACGTAGGTTGTAAAAGCCGGTCTTGTCTCCTGTGCTTGATGAAGAAAGGGGACCAGTCAGGACGACCTAAAGTCGAATGACAAGGGCCCTTGAATCTAACTTCATTCACCAACCAAAGCTTCGAATTTATGGCTTCTCAATTACATTTGTTTCTCTACAGTAGAGCCTCTTTAATGTTGGTAATCCGGCTCCTCACCGTTCACACTCGAAATTTTGCTTAGAAGTCAAATGGCGGTGCAAACAGACCAGTCTCTCTTAACGTTTGCATAAACTGTTTTAGCAACTCATAAGCTGATAAGCATATTCTTTTATAAATTTGAATAAGAATCAATCAAGTGCAATGCACATGTCTAAATGAATCTTTAGAACAAATGTATCTCACACCAAAACGTTGGAAAGTGCCTGGCTCATCTTGCAATGGGGCCCACATCGCCCACATCTGGATGAAGCAGTATCCAAGACAAAGTTATTAGTCTACCGATCAGGTGGAGTGGTCCACTATAACGAGGGAACTCCTTGGGATTGATATTTAAGGGAGATGGAAACCACTGTTAGGATCACCCAATGTTAGGTAATAGTCTCAGCAGAAGATTTGCCGCTGCTAACACAATGGAGGATTGCATTGGCTAGGATCAAGTATTAGATGCGAAGATTAGTAACTATCAACGACAGTTCAGTCATGTATGATTCACTATTCATTATCAAGGGCATGGTCTCCTCATTTATCACGTATTAAAGGACCGGGCAGCCGTACTGTCTTTTGGCAAGGGCGATAATATCTAACACATCCCATGTTCTTGGGATTGAAGGCCCAATTACATGAAAACACAGGTGGCCCCTATCACCACAAGATCCACAACAATTACAAGAGAGTCTCACGATTACAACCGTCGGGAATATAAAGTCGTAAGGAGGATAACCATGGACGACCTCATCTGAGACTAGCACAAAAGGACTCAACATGGACCCTGGTTGCAATGTGTACCCTAAACCTAAGTCTAGAGAGTCATTGTCTTTTATGGCACGAACAATCACAATATCATAACTTCTACATAGATAAATATTGTTTTCTTCTCAATCTCAAAATACCAGCTTCTATCAAATGAGAAGAGTAGTTAAATACACTCTTTCCAATTAGAGTCAATCAAATATGAAATAAACAAAAATGCAGTTATTACTTGAAAAGATTCAATTCGTAAAATTTTTCAACAAAATGTGGGATAACCAGATAATTTTTCAATTTTACATGCTTTCGATCGAAGTCCTTGACACTTTATGCCACCCAACTTAATACTATGGCCTCTTATATAGTAGAAGTTTGTATATATGTGTAGAAACTCCAAGGGGGCGTTTGGTTCGGTGGAATGAAGGAGGAAATGGAATGGTCATTCCGTTGGAATAACCATTCCGACGTTTGGTTCATTCAAAATTGACGGAATTACCATTCTTGCAAGAATTTCTATTCCTTTAGAGAGAGGAATAGCCATTCCATCAAGGGGGCAGAGGAATGGCCATTCCATTCCTTTGTGATCATTTGTGAAGTCGAAAATACCCTAATTCGATCGAGCGCTCACCATCCTTCACCCATCTTCGTCTCTTGCGTCTCTCCCTCTCGTCTTCTGCATCTTCATCTGCGCCCTCTCTCCTCCTCACTTTCTCCATCTTCATCTGCGCCCTCTCTCCTCCTCACTTTCTCCATCTTCGTCTGCGGCCTCTCTCCCTCTCGCTTTCTCCATTTTCGGCTGCGACCTCCCTCCCCCTCGCTTTCTCCATCTTCATCTTTGCTCTGTTTTTGCTTCTCTGTCATCGCCGATCACACGCCATCGAGCCATACCAGGTACTGATCTCTCTTTCTCACTCTCTCATGTTCTCCTCTCTTTTTAGAAAACACTGCTACAGACACACATACAGATCTCTGCCTACATTTGAACCCTAACTTTTGGGGGTGGGACATAGGGAGAGTGAGAGGGCTCGGTGAGAGGGAGAGCTGGGATAGAGGAAGGGAGAGGAAGGGGGGACAGAAAGGGGGGCACAAAGAGAGGGAGGGAAGTTGGATAGAGAGAGGGGGGCTGGGACAAAGGGAAAGTGAGAGGGGCTGGGCGAGAGGGATAGAGGGACAGAGGGAGAAGGAGAGGGGGCTAGTTGAGAAAAGAAAAGAGGGATGGGAGAGAGAGAGGGAAAGGGGGCTGGGCGAGGGATGAGGAGGGCTGGGACAGAGGGACGGTGAGAAAGGGCTAGGAGTAAGACAGAGAATGGAGGGGGGTGGGGGTGTGATGAGACAGAAAGGGGGTCTAAGACAGAGGGAGAGTGAGAGGGGGTGGGGCTGAAAGAGACAGTAAAGGGGCTGGGATGAGACAAAGAGGGGGAGTTGGGACATAGTGAGGTGAGAGGGGGGCTGGGAGTAAGGGCCAGTGAAAGAGGGGCTGGGAATGAGGGAAATTGAGAGGGGGGTTAGGATTGAGAGGCATAGATAGAGGTGGCTGGGATTGAGAGATAGAGATAGAGGGGGCTAGGATTGAGGGACAGTGAGAATGCTTGGCTGAGACAGTGAGGGGGGTGGGATGAGACAAAGAGAGAGGGAGCTATGAGACAAAGAGAGAGGGAGCTAGGACTGAGGGACAGTGAGGATTGGGCTGTGACTGAGGGGCAGTGAGGGGGGTGCTGGGACTGAGACATAGTGAGAGGGGAGCTGGGGTTGAGGGAAAGTGAGAGGGGGGCTGGGGCTGAGATTGAGTGAGAGGGTTGGGCTGAGACTGAGGGAGGTGAGAGGGGGCTGGGACTGAGGGAGGTGAGAGGGGGTGCTGGGACTGAGGGCTAGTGAGAGGGTAGCTGGGGATGAGGGAGAGTGAGAGGGGGGCTGGGGTAGAGATTGAGTGATAGTGGTGCTGGGACTGAGGGAGGTGAAAGGGGGCTGGGACTGAGGGCTAGTGACAGGGGGTCTGGGACTGAGACAGTGAGAGGATGGTTGGGCTGAGACAGTGAGAGTGGGGTGCTGGGACTGAGTGTGAATGAGAGAGGGGCTGGGAATGAGGGAGGTGAGAGGGGGCTGGGCTGAGGGAGGTGAGAGGGGGGTGCTGGGTGTAACACTCCGACCCAACTTAACCTCGTTTAGCGGCTAATCAATCTTGTTTTCATTGCTAATCGTGTTTTGTTTGTGTTTTTATTTTCGTTGCGGGTCATGGATAGGTAGTTGGGTTGAGTTTGACCTGGATTAAGTAGACCAAGCCCTTTTTCGTAATTTTAGCTTTTCTAAGGCATGGTCATTTTTGCATCATCTTGATGTCAACATGTGTCTTTCGTTGAGCTCGTTAACTTTCGTAACTACGTCGTTTGCAACCGATGTCGTGTCACAACCCGAGCCCAGGAGATCAGGGGTTAGCAAAAACCTAACCAGTGACACACGTACTCCCGTGCATATGCACTTAGACCCGGTCTAGATGCACACGCACAAGAGAAAACACACGTGCAAAACATGTATGCGGAAGTTAAAAATATCAACAAGAGACACGAGGCACACAAAAACAAAGACATAATATCCAAAGGCTGATACAAAAGTCTGAACATACACACGGGATCCAATCACAATGTATAGAACATGTGTATAATCAATGACATGAAAGGAAAACAATATGCATGCATGCAGAGAACAGTCGCGCTCTAATGGAGGGATAACACCCACTCCGCGAACCTGAAGAGACAGTTGGAGTCTCCCAAGCAAACTGATGACCGATAAGAACACGGTCGAGGGTACCTGAGCCTGCAACACCAAGGACAACTTATGAATACAACGATTCAGCAAAGTATAAGCAGTAACAAGTTAACACGTATGGTCTCTAATCAACTAAAAGACATAACTAATCATAACATGTCAATATAGTAGTCTAGGCAGTTGTGCATTCAAATTAACATATGCTCTGTGAATCAATGTAAGTAACATAACATGTACATACTAGTTGGCCACTACGTGCACCATATGCTCCCAAGTAGGGATCTTATAAACACGATGAGAACACCATGGGCCAGATGGGTCTTGGTTTCCTGGGGTCCGGATTCCCCAAGACATGTCCTCCTGCAGTAAGGCAATACAAACTATACCAAAGTCACCCCGTCGGGATCCTAAGGCTGAGGCTCAGTAGTGCCAAACCATATCGAGTCAATCAAGATAAGAACATGCATATCATAACGTGCATAGCTGAACATGTATCTTATCAGAACGTGACGTGCATGTCTTGTTAAGCATATATCAACAACCATATCCAACTGAACAGATCAAACCAACAAGATAATAGATGATAACGAAGTAAAAGCATCTCAACTCATGTCTAGCAAATAGTAAGGTCGAACATGCAAGACCGCTATTCCACCCGGGATTAACCATGGACAGAGCTAGAAATATCCAATCGTGTGCCCCAGCGTAGAACGCGTATAAGAGGACAAGAACCGAAGTCAATAAACCATGCGATCAGATTTCCTTGTAAGGATCATGAGCTTTTACTAGCCAATCCTATTCTAGTTATCCAGCGTCTCTAACCGTGCATGATGATGTAGTTTTAAGTTGTCCGATGCACTATTGTCTAGTGTTGCAGTGTATCGGGAATGTACACCGAAGTCCCTTAAACCAACACCCATGGAGAGGTGCTAAACGACTGGATAACGTGCATGAATGATTCGCAGCCCTCGAGATCATTCATGTCATACATTCATACCATTGGACAAGTTTAGGTGATCTACATTCTATCATGAAGGCCATATCAGTCCCTTTCTTAATCCTATCATTTCATTCATTTCTCAGGGGTCTCACGGCTTAGCCGTAGGTGAACATACCGCTTAGCCGTAGGCATCTTACGGCGTAGCCGTAATCTGCACTGCGGCTCCACCGCGGTTCCCTTTACTGTTCATCCGCAATTACGGTTCACCCGAATTTTGTTCTACAGCTTAGCCGTGTCCTGTTCTACGGCTTAGCCGTGGCTGAGCCGTAGAAGGTCTGTCAAATTGCTTACTTGCAGTTAATCCAGAAACCGGTACCCTGTATTGATCTACGGCTAGGTCACGGCTGAGCTACGGCTTAACCGTAGGACAATATACGGCTTAGCCGTGTCCTGGCCGTAGAGGAAAACTGGGTTTTTTCCCCTCTCTGGACTCTAAGCCGAAGGTGAGTTACGGCTTAGCCGTGGTACACACGAAGCAGTTTCTGAACTGATTATAGAGTCATCGAAACATGACCAAACTGACGAAATCACTTAGAGTAAAAGGAAATGATCACGAAATGGGCTGTAAACACCATTCATACTCAAGAATACATGATTTAATCTTAATCAAATACATACCCACATGGTTAAACCAAGTTATGCTTATGCTTGCCTCAAATGGAGTCTCACACACGATCTTGTTGTCCTTGGGCTCAATCACACTGCCAACAAGCTTCTAATCACCATGCATGCAAGGAAAGAAGAAAAGAGAACCGTGAGGATCCATACCCATCAATAATGAGAATAAGAGGAAGAAGAAGGAAGGAAGCACAACAAGAACTAAAGCTCACCTCCAATCACGCGAGTGATGCTCAAACGTGAACATGCACCGATGCTCCCCCTGACTTGATCGATCGACAGAAGCAAGGAAGAACGAGGAGGAGAAGAAGACTCGAGAGAGAGAGAGAGAAAGAACAGTGAATGAAGGAGAAGAAAAGGTCGGTGGTTATAAATATAAAGGCCAATTTGCAAGAAAGTCCAATTGTTCCAATTAATTCCAGTTCGAGTCAATTGCGGGTCTAACGGAAACACGTGACCTCTTTGGTAAATGACGTAGTTACGGAAATCAACAAGCATAACATAAAACACGCGTTAATACTAAGATGATGCATGAATGACAACATCACACAAAATGCAATATTACGAAAAAGGGCTTATGCCTACCTGAACCAGGTCAAACTCAACCGAACTACCTATCCAGGACCTGAAACCAAACAAACACAAGAACAAAACACCATTAGCAACCAAATCATCAAGAATTAGCAGCTAATCCAGATTAAATCGGGTCAGGGTGTTACATCGTGTGATTCCATTGGACCCGGATTTGACTCAAACTGAAAATAAAATTTTAACTTGGACTTCATTGCAATTTGGACATCTACTTATATATATATAAACATAAACTTCCCAGAACATCGACTACAAACTCACGTTCTCTCTCATTTTCCTCACTGTGCACGTGAAGTTTCTTTCCCTCTCTTGAATTCTCTCCTCCATCAATCACCTCCATCGATCAAGCTAATTTGAGGGATTTTGGCTCTTTTTCACTGGTGTGTTGATTGAGGTGAGCTGAGTTTTCTCTTCCATATCTCTCCTCTCATTCTTTTTCTTCTCCTTCTTGTTTCCCTGTTGCATGCCGTGTCTGTGCTTTGAGATCCTTTCAAATTCTCATGCATGCATGTTGTTGTGGTTGGTGTTAGGTTGTGTTTGGATCCAAGGACAGCAAGTTGTATAATTGAATTCAATTGAGGCAAGTATAACCATAACCTTTAAGAACCCATGTTGGTATGCATTTGATTCTGATTAGTTCACATGAATTTGTATGGGAAAATGTGTTTACAGCCCATTTGGTTAGTACTCTATCTATTTCCATTGGACAATTGCAATTCTGATGATTTCACAGGGTTTCTGTACGTGCTTCAGAACATTGACTTCGTGCACATACGGCTAAGCCGTATGTCACTTACAGCTTAAAGTCCAGAGAGGGTAAAAATCCAGTTTTCCTCTACGGCTAGGGCACGGCTAAGCCGTGTATTGCCCTACGGCTAAGCCGAACCTCAGCCGTGGCCCAGCCGTAGATCAATACAGGGTGCCTTTTTCTGGATTAACTAAGAGCAATCAATTGACAGACCTTCTACGGCCCAGCCACGGCTAAGCCGTAGAACACACACGGCTAAGCAGTAGAGCCGTACGTTCACCTACTGCTACGCCGTATCCACACTAGAATAATAAAGGACAAGGATAGGTGTAAGGGAAAGACCGATATGGCCTTCATGATAGAATGTAGAGCACCTAGACCTGCCCAACGGAATGTGATACAACGCGTGAATGATCTCGAGGGCTGCGAATCATTCATGTTCGTTATCCGGATGTTAAGCACCTCCCCATGGGTGTTGGTTTAAGGGACTTCGTGCACCGCCCGATTCAATGCAACACTAGACAACGGTGCATCAAATAACTTAAAACTACATCATCATGCACAGTTAGAAACACCGGATAATTAGATTAGAATTGGTTTGTAAATAAAGATGATCCGATTTCGCATGCTTTGTTGCATAACATATTGCATTCGATCATTGATCTCAACTCTCTGATATGATTACTTGTGTTCCGTTACTTTCACATTGTGGTTCTTTACCTTGAGTATGCATGTATAATATGTTCACAGATATGCACGTATGATATGTTGTCACGATCTACTCAGGGTTTTCATGATTGACTCTGTATGGTCAGGCACTACTTAGCCTCAGCCTTAGGATCCCGACGGGGTGAATTTGGTATAGTTTATATGGCCTTGCTGCAGTAAGGAAACGTCTTAGGGAACCGGACCCCAGGAAACCGAGACCCATTGTACCCTGGCCCGGACAATGGTGTTCTTTGCACGATACAAAATCCCTCTTCTGGGAGCATATGGCAATGTAGTAGCCACTAGTTCTGTACACTGCATGTGTCCATTGATTCTCTTAGCATATTTCTTTCTTGCATGACAGCCTAGTAGACGAAAATGCCTTATTTAATTTACATGACGTTCTTTATTCTATTAGACACAGCATGCGTTAACTTGCTATGGGTTATACTTTGCTGAATCGTCGTATTCACAGTTGTTTTTGGTGTTGCAGGCCCAGATACCCCTGCCGAACCCTCGTCGGTCGGCCAGACTTCAGACAAGACCCCCGAGGCCCAATCAGGCCTAGAGGAGTGGATGTGATCACTCCACGGGAAAGCGTTCTTGGCATGCATGGCATTGGAGTCTTGTTTCTTGTTTTGAGGATCCTCATACTTGTATCTGTCATGATATGTCATGATTGTATATATTATTTTGTTCACATTTTGTAAGACCTTCATATGTAACCATGTCAGTTCTTTCTTAGTATTCTCTTCTTGCACTGTTAGTTTGATGTTTCTGATATTTACAGCTTCCGCGTACATGCTTGGCACGTGTGAATGTTCCCTTGTGCGTGTGCATTTAGACTCGGTCTACGTGTACATGCACGGGAGTACGTGTGTCATTAGGTTTGGCTTTTGCTAAACCCCAAACCCTGGGCTTGGGTTGTGACACTGGGACTGAGGGCTAGTGAGAGGGCAACTGGGGATGAAGGAGAGTGAGAGGGGGGCTGGGGCAGAAATTGAGTGAGAGTGGTGTTGGGACTGAGTGTGAATGAGAGAGGGGCTGGGAATGAGGGAGGTGAGAGGGGGCTAGGATTGAGGGACGGTGAGAATGCTTGGCTGAGACAGTGAGGGGGGTGGGATGAAGCAAAGAGAGAGGGAGCTGGGACTGGGGGACAGTGAGGGTGGGGCTGGGATTGAGGGGCAGTGAGGGGGGTGATGGGATTGAGACATAGTTAGAGGGGAGCTGGGGATGAGGGAAAATGAGAGGGGGGCTGGGGCAGAGATTGAGTGAGATGGTTGGGCTGAGACTGAGGGAGGTGAGAGGGGGCTGGGACTGAGGGAGGTGAGAGGGGGGTGCTGGGACTGGGCGCTAGTGAGAGGGCAGCTGGGGATGAGGGAGAGTGAGAGGGGGGCTGGGGCAGAGATTGAGTGACAGTGGTGCTGGGACTGAAGGAGGTGAGAGGGGGTTAGGACTAAGGGAGGTGAGAGGGGGCTGAAACTGAGGCTAATTTCTGACAGGGGTGCTGGGACTGAGACAGTGAGAGGAGGGTTGGGACTAGGGGACAGTGAGGGTGGGGCCAGGATTGAGGGGCAGTGAGGGGGTGAAGGGGCTGAGACATAGTGAGAGGGGAGTTGGGGATAAGGGAAAGTGAGAGGGGGGCTAGGGCAGAGATTGAGTGAGATGGTTGGGCTGGGACTGAGGGGCAGTGAGGGGGGTGATGGGACTGAGGGAGGTGAGAGGGGGGTGCTGGGACTGAGGGAGAGTGAGATGGGGGTTGGGACTGAGGCTAATTTCAGGTGGGGTGCTGGGACTAAGACAATGAGAGGAGGGTTGGGGGTGAGACAAAGAGAGATGGGATTTGGGATTGAGGGAAAGAGAGGAAAGGGTGCTGGGACTGAGTGTGCATCAGAGTGGGGCTGTGAATGAGGGAGGTAAGAGGGGGCTGGGACTGAGGCTAATTTCAAGTGGACTGCTGGGATTGAGACAGTGAGAGGAAAGGGCTGGGGCTGAGACAGAGATAGAGGGAATTGGGATTGAGGGACAGTGAGAGGAAAGGGTGCTGGGATTGAGTGAACATGAGAGTGGGGCTGGGAATGAGGGAGGTGAGAGGGGGCTGGGACTGGGGCTAATTTCAGGTGGGGTGCTGGGACTGAGACAGTGAGAGGAAAGGGTGCTGGGACTGAGTGTGCATGATAGTGGGGCTAGGACATAGTGAGGTGAGAGGGGGCTGGGACTGGGGCTAATTTCAGGTGGGGTGCTGGGACTGAGACATTGAGAGGAAATGGTGCTGGGACTGAGTGTGCATGACAGTGGGGCTGGGACATAGTGAGGTGAGAGGGGGCTAGGACTGGGGCTAATTTCAGGTGGGCTGCTGGGACTGAGACAGTGAGAGGAAAGGGTGCTGGGACTGAGTATGCATGATAGTGGGGCTGGGACATAGTGAGGTGAGAGGGGGCTGGGACTGGGGCTAATTTCAGGTGGGCTGCTTGGACTGAGACAGTGAGAGGAAAGGGATGGGACTGAGTGTGCATGACAATGGGGCTGGGAATGAGGGAGGTGAGAGGGGGCTGGGACTGGGGCTAATTTTAGGTGGGGTGCTGGGACTGAGACAGTGAGAGGAAAGGGTGCTGGGACTGAGCGTGCATGACAGTGGGGCTGGGACATAGTGAGGTGAAAGGGGGCTGGGACTGGGGCTAATTTCAGGTGGGGTGTTGGAACTGAGACAGTAAGAGGAAAGGGTGCTGGGATTGAGTGTGCATGACAGTGGGGCTGGGACATAGTGAGGTGAGAGGGGGCTGGGACTGGGGCTAATTTCAGGTGGGCTGCTGGGACTAAGACAGTGAGAGGAAAGGGTGTTGGGACTGAGTGTGCATGACAGTGGGGCTGGGACATAGTGAGGTGAGAGGGGGCTGGGACTGGGGTTAATTTCAGGTGGGCTGCTGGGACTGAGACAGTGAGAGGAAATGGTGCTGGGACTGAGTGTGCATGACAGTGGGGCTGGGACATCGTGAGGTGAGAGGGGGCTAGGACTGGGGCTAATTTCAGGTGGGCTGCTAGGACTGAGACAGTGGGAGGAAAGGGCTGGGGCTGAGACAGAGATAGAGGGAATTGGGATTGAGGGACAGAGAGGAAAGGGTGCTGGGACTAAGTGTGCATGATTAAGGGGCTGGGAATGAGGGAGGTGAGAGGGGGCTGGGACTGAGGCTAATTTCTGACAGGGGTGCTGGGACTGAGACAGTGAGAGGAGGGTTGGGCTTAGACAGTGAGAAAGGGAATTGGGACTGAGGGACAGTGAGGGTGGGGTGCTGGGACTGAGTGTGAATGAGAGTGGAGCTGGGATTGAGGGACAGTGAGAGGGGGCTGGGCTATGATTGTGAGAGGAGGGCTGGGATGAGACAGAGAGAGGGGGTTGGACTGAGGAAGACAGTGAGGGTTCTTTCTTCTATTTTATAACGCAACTTTGAAATGCTTGGTTCTTCTATTTTATATTAAATTGATGTATATTTCTTTGATGACAACTATGGCACATCTTACTTTAACGAATAGAAAATTGAAAGTGAAGAAACTGGCACTGGTTATGCAATGGTGGTTGGACGTTCTACATCTTCTGGGGCTATTCCTACAATTATCATATAAATTATTCGAGAAACAATGCATGCGTGGGGTTAGATCTAGGTACCAATTAGATTACTATGGCAATAGAGAAACAATTGAGAATTGGGTGTATAAGAGTGATCAAACATGTTTGAACAATTTTAGAATGACTAGGCGACCATTTGTGAAGTTATGTCACTTGCTTAGCACAATTGGGAAGATGGAACCAACCAGACACATGTTAGTTGATGAGCAAGTTGCAATATCTTTGCATATCCTTGCTCATCATGTTAAAAATAGGGTAATTCAGAGTGAGTTTAATCGTTCAGCTGAGTCAATCAGTAGGCATTTCAAAAGGTTTTTGGTTGCAGTCATTAGATTACAGGGAGAATTATACAAGAAACCTGAGCCAATACCAGAAAACTCGGTAGATGAAAAATGGAAGTGGTTTAAGGTAAATGATTCATATTTTTTTTTTAAATTATAGCTGTGTAATTTATCATTTATGTGTAAATATATTTTGATGCATTGTAATGTCTTGTAGGGATGTTTAGGAGCTTTAGATGGGACACACATACCGGTCCATGTGCCGGCTATTGACAGACCTAAGTATCGAACTAGAAAAAATGACATTGCAACTAACGTCCTTGCAGCGTGTAACCCAGATCTACAATTTACATATGTATTGCCTGGATGGGAGGAGTCAGCCGCTGATGGTCGAGTGTTACAGGATGCAATTGCTAGAAGACATGGTTTAGTTGTTCTACGTGGTAAGATAAAATACTGTTACAAAATCAATAATAAACTAATTTCTTGAAAAGATTATATATCACTAACATAAAAAAATATTCAATTTATTTAAGGTACCTACTATTTGGTTGATGCTGGGTATACAAATGGTGAAGGATTTCTTGCACCGTATAGAGGTCAACGTTATCATCTGAATGAGTGGAGTAATGGACGTCAACCGACGAGCGCGGAGGAATATTTTAACATGAAGCATTCAATTGCTAGAAATATAATAGAAAGAGCCTTTGGGATATTGAAAAAACGATGGGCAATTCTTAGGAGTCTTGCCTTTTATCCCATTAATATTCAAGTTCATATTATCTTGGTGTGTTGTTTGCTTCATAACTATATAAGGAACGAGTTACTTGTGGACCCATATGAAGATATAGAACTAAACGAGGATAACAACAAAGGAGACAGGGATGTAATTGGCACTGTAGAGACTTCAAATGAATGGACCTCATTTAGACAACAAATGGCTGTTTCTATGTTTAATGCGTGGAGATGAACTATTTGAATTTGTTTTTATTTTAAAGGCAAAGTTTGTAATGGTTGCATCTTTTATATGCTTGTATTGGAGTGATTATTTGTAATGGTTAATTTAAATTGCTATATCATGTTATTTTTATACATTATATTCATTGTGCCATTTTTCTATATTATGTTGTTGGTTCATGGCTAATTAAATATCATGTTATTGGTGATTTGGTTGTTCCAATATTAATAGGCATGGACATGAATGAAGATATAAACATCAATGAGAAGGGGCCAGGGAAGAATAAAAGAAAATGGACAGAAGTTGAGGGCAGAGAGTTAGTTTTTGCATTGTTTGATATGGTTAATGCTGGGACTCATAAGGTTGACAATAGGTTCAAGCCAGGCTTTCTTGGAGTGCTTGAATCTGTGTTAAAGCAAAAGTTACCTCAAAGTGGAATTAAAGCCAAGCCACACATTGATTCAAGAATTAAGACAATGAAAAAGGACTTCCGTATTGTGTATGATATGCTTAATGGGGTAAATTGCAGTGGATTTGGATGGGATTCACAAAAAAATTTGGTGGTTGCAGAAGATGAAGTTTGGAATGGTTATGTGAAGGTATTATTATTTGAGGAATTATTTGATGTTTGCTTATCTGTCCTTTGAATATATTACTTTATGTGTCTTTTTTATATATTTTTTTGTAGACGCATAAGGGTGCAGCTCAGTGGAGGACTAGGAGTTTTCCACATTATGAAATGCTTTGCACTATCTTTGGTAGAGATCGTGCCACAGGAAGGGCAGCTGCTATCACTAAAGATATCTTGGATGAGCTGACTAGAAATGAGGAGGATGAAGATACAGAAAATTGTCCTGTGAATTTAGAGGAAATGTCCAGAGCTTCATTCAATAATGAAGGAACTAGTCAGAAAGGAAAAAGGAGAAGGAGCATCGATAATATGGATGGATTTCGAGAAGCAGCCATGATCATAGGCAACAAGATTGATGAAGCTACTGAGAAGTTCAGTAGAACTATTGGTGTTGATTTGGATATAGCGACGAAGAGAGATAAAATCAATGAAGAACTTCGCAAGCTTCCAAATGTATCAAGGATGGAACGCCATAGAGCCTTGATTACTGTAGGCCGTGACCATGAGATGACTGCAGTTTTTTTTACTTTGGAAGATGATCAGAAAGAAGAGTTTGTGAGGGTTTTGTTAAGTGGAGCTCTTTGATGCATGCATTGATCATCTATAGTTTATATTTGCTACTCTTTGTTTTAAGCACTATATGGATGTTATTTTGGACAAGTTGGATGAATTCAAACTTTTAAATGACTTGGTTTAGATAATATATGTGATGTTTAAGTTTAGTAACATGTTATATGGAGATTTTGTTGATGTTGATTGCTATTGTAAATCATGTTTAAGGTATCTTATCACAGGGGTATATTGGTCAGTTTATATAAATTTTATTCCATTCCTAGCATCATTTCAGCGTACCAAACACAGGAATCGGAATGAGAATCTCATTACTGGATTGATTCCTCTGTCTAACCAAACATTGGAATGGGAATTACTATTCCAGACTCCATTCCATTCTAGGCTCATTCCAGCCTCCATTCCATTCCTGTTAAAAATCATTCCAGCGAACCAAATGCTACCCAAGTTCAAAATGCTTGTCAGAGGTCATCTAATTTTGTGTACTTCCATAGGCCAATGGATAAACAGGCCTATAAATACTGCTCTAGTTGATGACTTTTAAGAATTCTTTTTCGTGGCCCACGGATGATCAATCCAAGCCCCTGTCTATACCTATTCGAGCAATCCAAGATTTTATGATGGTCCCCTGATCATAGATTAATCATTGGGGTGATGACAGTTGGTGAGAATTTTTTTTTTATCAAACCAAGATAAATTGACACATACAACTCAGATATGCACGATAATGAGACCATACACATATGAGTGATACACACAACACATGCATACTAGCTAATGAGATCTCGCATGTGTAAGAAAACACAATAAAACTTACACCTGAAAGTAATAAAACTCACATATGTAAAAAAGAAGAGTTGAGGATTGAGCCTAAAGACCTCCCAATAGAAACTAACAGTCCTTACCAACTATTTTTGGTATCAATTTTAGTTGTTGCATGATTGGTTTGTACATAGAAATTTTGGTTGTCTTTTCTCCAATTTTTTATTGCTTTTACTTATTGAATTTGTACATTCTTTCCAACACACTCACGATTAAATGGTGTTGGCATCCTAATTTCACATACATGTATAAAGATCGATCCCGGCATCTTCAAGTTAATGTACCACCTGAACCACGTTCCCTACTTAGAAAAAAAAAAGTGCTGCATGCTTTCATTATCCTTCTTACCATGCAATTAGCTGTTTCAAGCTTTTTCCTCAAGTGCATTAATAAGTGGTTGGAGTGTGTTCCTTACATGCCTTGTAGGTTGTCTCAAGCGGGTCCCACGAAAAGGCCTCTATTGATTCAGTGCATGAAGCTATTGATAAGAAATGGCCCGATTCGAGCCCTACAGTTAAATTGATGAGACTAGGCCTACATATTGTCATTGAGCCCATAATACCCTCCTAAGATGATTCTCAACATGCCCTAATGATATATTTCATGCAGATTTATTCCATGCACACATTTATTCCAAACATATAAGATTTGCCAAATAAGACCTTAGTTGCTTAGCCTTAGGAACGCACGTTTAAAGTAAAATTTTATTATGCTGTCATACCTGAAATGATACTTGGGTTTTTTAGGCCCCTTTTCTATTAAAATAATAAAAAATGAAAATCCTTTTTTCTTGAATTTCTTTCAGGGTGTTCTAGCTTTAAATAAAATAAATGATACAATACAAAGGTTGTCAGAGTGAACTTTCAATACAATTTAAGTTTCAGGATAGAAGAGAAAACATGGATATCAGTCATGATATTTTATTTATTTAAGCTGAGTTAATATTTTTTTTTATTAAACTTACTCTTTTCCTCTGCCTGTTAGTATTCTCCGCCACACTAAGCAAGCATTCTTGCAAAAAAATACACAAGATAAAAAGTTACTCCATATATTGACCTGAAGTCAATTAGATAGTACTTGTGAAATCACTAAGCAAGCATCCTTGAAAAAATTACACGAGATAAGAAGTTATGCTCTATATTGACCTGAAGTCAATTAGATAATACTCGTGAAATCCACAGTTGAAAATTGAGTCAGCATTCACTATGGGATTTCCTAGCATTCATTATGGCAATTTATGAGCCACACCCAGACGTAGATTACTCAAAGGGACGTCCAACTTGGGCCTTGTCAAGATCATGCCCAGACCCGAGTTTTAATCCGGATCTGGACCAGAATAAAGGGCCTGGAGTTGGGACTTAATTGAGAGCCAAATACTAAATAACTGTTTAATTAAATTGCATAGTTACATGCATATATAATATGGCGGGGTTATATGGAATTTGTGATGTGGGTCCTGTAGATACTGGTGTTCCAATATGGGTCCCGTAGATACTGGCGTTCCAATATGCTCTGGATCATAAATCTAACATTAATTGAATAGGTGTGATTATCCATTAATCTTATTGGAGATGTTATCAACGATTTGTATCTGTGCTACTCCTCAACCAATCCAAGCTAAGTGCTTCATCAGCAGAAGGGAAAATCCAATTCAAATAGATTTAACTCTCTAGTTAAAAAAATTAAGAGTCCCAAAAGTAAGTTAATTATAATGGCATATATACATAACTTATTTAAAGAGGACAGTCCAATAAGGATAAAAAATAAAATAGTTTGGATATATAATTAGGTGGGCCTATTGGTATTGGGTGAATGGAAGTGGACCATTTTCCTGCTTGGGCCCCCAAGGAATGCTTCCACTAGTTGGGTGTATCAATTTGTGACTCAAGTATGAAACCCACACACCAAACCCCAACCTGAAATGAAAATGGGTCCATATCTCAGGTATATATCATTTATATCTTTGATAGCCCCATAGACCTATATCATGCCAATGCCTTAAGGTAGGCCGATCATGCCTATGTTTTAATGGAAGGTTTGAGTTGGCTTTCCATTTTGTAGTAAAGTGAAGTTTCTTTTTAATTAGGACTTTCTAATTTGGCATTAGTGTTTTTTTTAACCTAACTGAGGCGTTGAGACCCGTATACAAACACTTATATGACACAAACATTAACTCATATGTGCGAGAAAATGGGGATTCGTACATGTGAGAGATACATACAACTCACACATTCAGGATAATGGGACCACGCACATGTGAGAGACACACACACAACTCACACATGTAAGATAAAGGGACCACACACATGTGAAGGATACACACAACTCACACATGTGAGGTAATGGGGACTTATATGTGTGAAAAAATGAAAAAAAAAAACTTGCACATGTGAGGTGATAAAACTCATATATGAAAAGAGTAGGGAGGTGAGACCTCTCAGTAAGAACCAACACTCCTTACCACTAAGGTAAGGAGCCGTTGTTTTGGCATTAGTATTTTAGTCATATTAGGAGTGAGACTTTGTAATTGTGGATTTCACCATCTTTATATGTATGTAAAGAAACCTAATAAGTGAGAGCTAGAAGAAAGCATAAGCATCATTGAAGAGTGAATGCCCTTGGAGTTCTATGAGTACTAGTGCTATGTGCACAAGAGAAAGAAAATATCTTATAATGTTCTCCTATTATCATTGAAGAAGAAAAGTTAGATTGTTGCCCGTGGACAGGGGTGGAACTAGGTAGTGGGTGCTAGGGCTAGATATTTCATAAACCCTCTACTACTATGTAAATTTTTTGTCTTTTAATATTGGGCTCCCAAAAGTTTAGGAAAGGCACCCTAATGTAACGAGATTGTTTAGTTGTTTTTAATTTAATTTTTTTTTTTACTATATTGGCCTCCCATGAATGTCTATTTCTATAACAACCCCAATGCAATTAACCTGGTTTCGCCCCTACCCGTGGACAGAGGCAACTAGTGATAGGCCCCAAGCCTTAATTACATAGGTTGAGTTGGTTAGTTGGGTTTAGGTCGGCTAATCTAATTTAGATGTGTATTTGGTAGGACATTTTAGGAATTAAGGTCATATCATACATAACATGTCATTGTGGGAACCACTGGTGATGGGTGACCCAAGCCCGCCATGAACCAGACCTTAGTCCATTGGACCATTAAGCCTAGGCTTAAAAGCCCTTTCTTGATACTTTGTAAAACTCACTTAACTAAGCAAGGAGCTCTTTTTCGTAATTGAGGCAGACTCTTATGAACCATATTTTCTTCCGATCATCCCATTTCCTTCCTCTTTCACATCTCTGCAAACCTTCCTTTCTTCCACTCTTCCTCTTTGCAACCATAGCCCTAGCAGATATTATCCAAAGCTTCCTAGAATTAGGGGGCTCTCTCACCATCATCTCTTTCATCTTCCTTCTCTCTCTTACATCCATCTAGGTAAGCCTTTTCCTCCTGATCTTTCATGTAGTTCTTTTTTTATATTAAGTCACGCAGTCATGTTGCAATTGGGGATTGTGTTCTTTTGTTTGTAGGAGAAGATCTCAATTGGTAGCATCAAGGTTGTGGATTTGTGAATTTAGGACAAAGCCTTAGATCTCTACAAAAGGAGATTGTTTGTGCTAAAAAACTAAGGCAAGTAACTAGTTATAGATGATGATTATTATGTGTTTGGAATATTTGGAATCACATAATCTCTATTATATATAATAATGTCCAAGTAATTGTATGCATTGGTAATGAGGAATATAGCTTTTAATTAGAAATTGGGATTCCAAAGATATGTTGTTTAATTGGCGATGAAGCGATTGGATTACGTTTCTAGAGATGTCCTTAGAAAAGGGTTGGAAACCTTACTAAAGTTGGGGAAGAATACCCGTTTGCTAGTCCAAATGAATTTGAACAGACTCGTCATTCATCAGGTACGCTCAAGTGGGCATTCTTCTACAACTAGGTAAATTAAAAAAAAAAATACAAATGCCGTCAGGCTTGCTCAAGTGAGGATCTATGCACTTAAGTGGAGACTTGAGGAGCCTCAGTTATTTCTATAAAATAGTACCTTTATTAAATATACTCCAACGGGGTTTGTCCCACACTTGAACGGGAGCCTTTCTGTCTGTGGGTCGTTCCATATAGGATCATTTTCTGTCACACCCGCTCGAGCGGGGTGCCTCCTACACTCGAGCGGACAACCTTACTATGCACCATTTAGTGTTGATGGTGTACACATATAATCAAACCTCATAGATGGATGTGGCCACATAGGACTAACGGTGACTTCAATTCCTGAAGTGATACTTTTGGGAAAGGGAACCTATAATCTAGGATCATGTTCTTAGACTTAAATTAACCGGTTAGGATAATGGACTGAATGTGGTAAGGGTATACAATCATAGGTTCCCCTGGTTGACCAGATGCATACCATAAGCTTACTTTGAGTTCATAATGGTGATACAAAACCCCGAGATACTTTACATGAAAGGCACCAAATGAGTGTAATTCCGTTTCACTGACTTGGACGATCATTGTGTTGTCAGTGTAGCTCAATGGTATGTGTACCAGTTAGCCTAGCCCATAGGATGGTTAAAACTAATCCCTATTCTTAATAACATCGACTAACATTAGTTTAGTGTTGGATTAGAGGTATGACGATTTGATTATGATCACATAATACATTTACATAATATACCTTCAAAATATTTATTATTTCTTTAATTAAAAAAACCTTTATAATAATGTAATTTCATTTGTTATTATCCTATGGGACGTTTGTCTATAGATAGGCTTTGGGATGCATTTGATACCAACTGCAATTGGAAGCGGATGTACGTCATCAGGCCAGCATGTATTGTGTGATACAATATGCATATGAGCTAAGTAGGTTCACCTGTGTGCATCTGCTTCAGATTATACATTTATATATTTACTTTTCCATAATATACTCTGTCAACTGTTAATCTTAATCATGATCAAACTATGAGCCACATCTATGATTCATAATCTATAACCATCTATTTGCCAAATTATGTCAATCTAACATTGCTACATTTGATGTTTAGGTATCAATGCCATAGCCAAACTAGAAGGTCAAGAGACACCGGAGATTCTGCCGAGCGACAAGGTTATTGAGTGGTGCGTCGATAACCTAATTAAGTTGTTATGGTTGGCAAGAGAGTGACTTTACAGTTATCCCTATCTATTGGTTTGACTTAGAGTTTGTATTGTTAGCCCTTAGTTGTTTGGCCCATAATTTATATAATAAACGATTTAAATTCCGCACTTCAATAATTATATAGGAAACCATTGGAGATTTGACCATGTTCTCATTTATTAATATTGATATTTATGTTGGATTTATTTATACTAGCTAGGCAGCAATTGTATCATTGATTTCACGTGTGATTATGGTGACTGATCATCATACAAAACTTTACGTAGAACTTTGATCCACCCAGAGTTGGAGCCTATGGCGCTTTTATGAGAAGATTTTTAATTGGCTCCAATTCTCACACCTTTGAAACTGGACTTGGATCGGGCCTAATTTTAGGGGCATAACAACTAGCAAAACCACATGAACTCCAGTGTCTCCTTCTCTTATTATTTTGCTTTCTTATTATTTATTTTAGATCTTGTGTGTTTCCTATATATATGCGCAAATTTTGTCAACATATATCATGTGTCTCGTGTTTTGGGTTTTCCATTTTGCATATCTACTATTTGGGTATTGGAAGGCCCATCCAGGCCCGTGACCCATTCATGGATGGATAAGGTTGGACCCTCTCAAGGCCAACTAAAGTGGAGATTTCTGTTGATGCACTAGTTATATATGGTGGGTGCAACTGGGGACAAGTCAATAAAAGGAGTGGTCCATAAATGATTTTTACCCTTTACTAAGTTTCTACACATTGTTGGTCTAAACACCGTACAAACTGTGGTGTAGCAGTTTCCACTTTTCGAGAGGGATGCTCATTCATGTGATTGCATACTTCAAACATCAAAGAGAAAAGAACCAGCTGACTTTGCATTCAGTAACTTGACTGCTTTGAAAGGTTAATAAAAAGGGTAAAGGATCCAAAGGTTAAAAGGAAAAAAAAAAGAGAAAGACAAAAAGTCACTGAAAATAGGCCACCCATCTCAAGTCATCCTGTATATAAACACTCACATGTCCACGGGAATAGTTCCTGCAGAAAGGGAGACAGTCGGAAAGAGGCAAAAGAGGAGGAGAGAATAAGGTGAGTTGAGTAGCCATGGGAAGGCCTCCTTGCTGTGATAAGGTTGGAATCAAGAAAGGTCCTTGGACACCAGAAGAAGACATCATCTTGGTGTCTTACATTCAAGAACATGGGCCAGGAAATTGGAGATCAGTGCCCACAAACACAGGTGAACAACCCAAGAACCTTTTTTTTTTAATTTTCTTTCTGTAATGGGCTAGAACCCATCAGACTCCAAATTGGTTTTGTTTTATGTATTGATCTTTTGTAAAAGAGAACACACTGCCATTTTCTTTCTTCAATTGTATCTAGGCCTCTAAAAATTCATTGCTTTTTTTTTTCTATGAATTTTACAGGATTGCTCAGATGCAGTAAAAGTTGCAGACTCAGATGGACTAATTACCTCAGGCCAGGAATCAAGAGAGGGAACTTCACCCCTCACGAGGAAGGGATGATAATCCATCTCCAAGCTTTGTTGGGTAACAGGTAGTATTCTAAAATTCACAGTTTAATTCTAATAATTCAAAACATAGTATCTCACAACTTTATCTCATAAATATTAAATACAATATATTATTATTATTATTATTATTATTATTATTGTTGTTGTTGTTGTTGTTTGAAGGGAAATCTCCCAAGTCTGTTAAAAGATACTATGTTGTTTGTCCATATACCCTCAACAGGAAGGATTTTCCCTTTTTTTTTTTTTTTATCAAAGCCGAGGAACAAACAAGTCAAATCTAAAGCAAAAATCCTTCTACTTTCTTCAATCTCTTTGTTTTCTTTCCGTCTTTTCGTGTGGACAGATGGGCAGCAATAGCATCCTACCTTCCTCAGAGAACAGACAATGATATAAAGAACTACTGGAACACCCATCTCAAGAAAAGGATGAAGAAGTTCCAAACAGCTCTAGACAGTTGCCTTGTATCCAATTCAAGTAGCAGCTCCCAGCTTCTTTCCAAAAGCCACAATGACATGAACTCCACCTCTCCCAGGAGCTGCTCCACCTACGCTTCAAGCACAGAGAACATTTCAAAGCTCTTAGAAGGGTGGATGAAAGCATCACCAAAGGCTACTACTTTGAAGAAGGATCAAGAGAAGGAGAAACCAAGCAATGAAAACACCAATGTTGTTGGTACAGCCTCTTCTCAGTTCACCCAACCTAAAGTCGAGGAAGGGGAATGTGGTGTACTATCCCATGAAGAGCTTGAGAACTTCTTTTCTTTTGAGAATTTGAACAGCATGGCTTGGGAGAAGTCCTCAACAGATTCTACACCCCAGGGCTCACTATCCAGCCTCAGTGACAAGCTCAGCACCATGGCAGAGGTGAAGGAGAGGTCTGCGAACCGAACCGCATACGGTTTTTCGGAGAAATGGATTTTGGATGAGGAATCAGGTCAGGTGGAAGATTTGATGGATCTCTCTTTAGACGGCTGCTCGGCTCCTATCTTCTAAGAATAATCCATAGTAATATGCTAAGCTCCTCTAAGGTATGGGAAAAGAAAGTAAGACCTCATTCCATTAAGCACTGTCTGTTGGTATTATTTCTATTTAGGGTCTGTGAACTTGGCGGCCCTTTATCAAATGTAGGGTTAGAAGAAATGCTTTTGGGTGATTTTTATGAAATAACCAGCTCCTCTAGTGTTAGCATCTTATGGTTTTCTTTAAAAGAGGAAAAAGAAAATTCATGACTATGAATTGCATCCACCGGAGGAGTTAAATGTATCTTTTGTATACTTATGTTTAATAAAAGTGTGCTAGATAGATTATATGCTTGTGAATTTTCTTTTATATTTATCTGCTGTTCTAGAAATACATTTATCATGTTCTTTTCGTACTCAATTATTCTATAGCTCATGAGTCACTGTATGTGAAATCTTTATATATAGTATCATTAGTTAACCAAATATAAAATTAGAACAAGGGCTTTGGTTATCAAATTCCTGAGCTACCGTCATTAAATTCTCGTAATTAAATTTCTTTATAAAGTTTTCACGTGCCTATGAATCAGTGGAACTGAAAAATAGGATTTAGAGTTATTACTCTTGTAAGATCAGCAAAAGCTCTTTTATAAGGTTCGACTACATGCTGATTATTCGATAGTTTGAGCATGAGTTAATTAATTATTCAATTCATCGGAAAATATCATTACAGTTGAGTGCAAAGTACATACCAATTCATAGATTTCATGGATTTCTTCAAACAATTCCATTGCCAATTCACTTTATGAAAATTACATCTAGAGCATTTTCTGTAATTTTATTACGAGAGGTTCTCATGGGTGTTCTTAGCTTTAGTGTAGGCTGGTTTTAACATCGCAGTTCGCAAATTGTGGTATGTGCTCATGTATTTGTAGTTCATCTCCGGATATGGGTCTGAGTCAGGTGGACTCGAAAGAAAGGAAAAGGCCAAGGACTCCAATAAGAGTCTGCCAGGGGCCTCGAATAAGAGTCTGACACATATTTAAAAGAATTTAAGGCTTCATTTATTTGCAACCTTTTATGGCCAAAACCTTACAAGCTAAGCAACCTACTTCCAGCTCTAGCATTTAACCTATTGATGCTATTTTCATGTTGATGACAATTGACACACACCCAAGAAATGTGGGTCTGATTCGGCCAGGTGGCCAGGTTACCACCAATGGTGGGACTACAATCTCTCTCTCTCTCTCTCTCTCTCTCTCTCTCTCTCTCTCTCTCTCTCCACCCCGCACCCCCACATCAATCTGGTGTGAACTCTTTAATCGAAAATCTGCTCCAACTTTCCTAATAAAATGATTGATATTATGACCAAAAGACTACAAGATCAAGATTTTTTTTTCTTTGGTTCGAGTTCAATATAATTAATGAATATGATATTATGACCACACTAATGTTGTACACTGCGGTCACAGAAGTTAGTTGTGAACGTCTTTGTTCACTTTGAAGGGCCTCAAATTTCAAAATTGAACTTTTGAGCCCCCGCCGGTTGAACGTATCTCAGAACATAGGAAAGTGGATTTTAAAGATCTTAGTTTGTGGATTATGGGTGAGTTAGAAATTCAAGTTAATTTTGTCATTTTAACCATCTGTTCAAAGACTCAAATTTAACAGTTGTACATATGCAAGTACTATGTTATTTATTTTTGGGGCTATTACATAGTTTGAATTGTTAGATCGAGCTGATTTTTTTAGTCAGGAACCTCAGGATAGGCCTAGACATACTTATGAGACATCTCATTAGTCTTTTTAATGGGGAAATAAATGTTATCTTCTTGTATTTCTCATCAAATTTTACTCTACCAGAGTTGGGTTTGCAATCAAATGAATAATGTAAAATATACAATCTAGTCACCTGACTTTAGGACCAGCTTCTAATGAAGTGAAATTTGACCAAAACTAATAAAAGAGAGGGGCACTTTTGTTATTATTATTTTTTTAAGGTTGATTTTTTTTTGGAAGATATTAGAAAATAAATTTTTGAAAGGTAGAAAACTTTTTTGGGTACGGTATTAGATTATTTATTTATTTATTAGAATTTAATAAGCAGGTTTCACTGAGGAGCCTTATGGGATATCTTCTAAGGCTTGACCTCCAAGGATCCACACATTGAATTTGGATCCACACTAAGATACTCCAACCATGCGATCGGCATCTTCCAGTAGGCCCCACAAAATAGGTTCTTAATTTTGCCTGTTATTAGACTTGTTAACCTCAAAGCTTTTGTTTCCTTGCGACGTTGGAAGAGAATAATAGACATTTTATGGAATGCAATCGGTTTGTGTCAGTTACCAAATATGAGGAAGTGTTTAACATTTTCTCTTATCAGAAAAATGCCTTCGAAGGCGTCACAGGTGACATGCCTTTATGAGAGGGGTTAAAGAGCTGAGAGGACAGTTTTGGGTTAATACATACGGATGGACACCATGTTTTTATAACTTGGACGGAGAGTATCGGTATCCCAATAGAGCAGAGAGAGACATGAAGGCTAGGTTTCAATCATGATAACACTGGTTTTTTTTTATTTTTTTTTTCGTTACAGGAAAAAGGAAAGGATATTGAAACTCTATTTTTTCTACCTTTATATTATATATTTAGTTCCTTACCAAAAAATAAACTTAAACTTTTATAACAAGGGTTAGTCAAGAGATTTTGGCAGGCATCAGCCGAATGCTTCGTACAGGTCTTTTTATAAAAATGACCTTAGTTGTGATACCGTGAGTGAATCACAAAATTGTGAGTGTAGTTGCCTTTCTTTTTTTCGCATTCTGATTTCATGTGTGATTTGTCATGAATATGAAGATGAAGATGAAGGTGACGGGACGAGAAGATTGGTGGGTTTGGTTTTGTAATGGGTTTTTGTGAAGATGGATTTTTTTGTTAAATTGCAAAGATAGGATTTTTGGAAATTGTGAAGATGGATTTTATTTGGCGGGAGGTGAGTTTTTCATCTTCATCTTGTTCTTATCTTCCCTCACCTTCATCTTACCTTCATTTTTGTGAGGAGCATGATCAAGAAGGAGATCAGAAGAATACATGATACATACGCCAGTGGTCTAGATCTAGATGATATTAGCCCAATAGAGGAAGTGGACTGTTTCCAAGGCCTGCCGCACGGTTTACCAAACAGTTGCATAAGAAATTGAAAGTTTTTGCATTGTTGCTATTCTTCGAACTCGCACTTGGTTGGCTCCGCTACAATATTAAATTTTATAAACTAATCATTCTTACTAAAAACTTAAGATGTCAAAGAGGCAGCGACAATATTTTACAATATTCCTCATTGGATGAGGCCCACTCCTCAGCAGAGTCTTACATATGTATTAAAAAAGATGAAGCCATTGGGCTATCCATGTGAAAAATCGATATTTATGATTTCTCTTCTCTCTTTCTTAGCATAAAACAAAAGTCAAAATAGTTTCAAGTTTCTATAATCCAAAGTCAAGATATTTCCAAGTTTCTATAAATCACATATTGCATCGGAATACTTCAGTTTAAGAAAGGGAGTTTCATGTCTCACAAAATGGTAACTACACTCATAGCTAAGGACATTTTCATCAAAAATAAAATTGACGTCTGCATGAATCACTCTACTGATGATTTCTAAATTTTGATAACTTTTCCTTTTCTAAGAGTTTAAGCTTAATTTTTTTATAAAATTCCCTTATTTATATCTTTTTATTCATATGAACAACATCCTAAGAGATTCTTTGCATAATTTAACTGACTTTCTAAGAATTCTAAGGCTTTGGATATTTATAAGCAACTAAGAATGAAGGATCAAATATGGAATATCTAAAAGCAATCGTTCAACAACCTCCCTTTTAATGGAAATCGAAATAAAGAAAGATGGAAAATGAATGCACCCTAAAAAATTTAAATCCTAAAAAAGTCAAGGTCTCATGTATATCGCCCTCACCTCATATATTTTAGCTCTCAACTATTGAATTATCTTTATATTGCATTTATTTGACCTTGTGTTTCTATGTATTCTATGCAAACTAATAGACTCTGACAGAAACTAGAAGTGAAGTTCAATTTTTTTTCTCTTTTTTCTTTGTAGAATTTAGCACCAACGTTTTTTTTTTAAGAGTTCCAAAGCTGAGTTAACAACCTTATTGGTTTTTCTTTTCCAAAACAACTGCTTGGTGGATGACAATGCGCATAAAGGTTCAACTCCAAAAGGAGAAGGATGTTGAAGGCACATTCTCCAAATTCTATTGTTTGCAAATGCCATTTGGCCAGTGGACTCATGGAGTAAGGCTCACTACTGGAGCTGTTGAGGTTCCTAGGCCACTCTCTACCTGACATACAGCGGATTTGAGGAGAAGGCCTTTTAACACTCGAGATTGTACTGAAACAACTAAACTAATTGACCTGAGAAGGCAGAAAATTGACTAAGAGTTCCAAATAAAGAGAAACAGGAAGGTTGAATTTCTTGAATGTGAAATTTAAAGGAATCAATTGAAACTGTTTTGGATTTAAAAGTCTTTCCTATAAGAAGAAAGATGCAACAGGAGTGGATCATATACAATCTGTTTTTATGTTTGGAGAAAAGCGGGAAGGCAGAAGTATGTCACAGTTTTAACTACACAACCAAAGCAAATTAAGAAAATAGTTTTCTACTCCCGGACTTTCAGCATGTGAGAGTTCAGATCTTAATGTTGGTGAGGATTTTTTTTTTTTTAAACCCTTGAATTAAAGGTGCTTTGCATAGGGATGTCCAATTGGAGGAAATTAACCTATGATAATAATGTTAACTTGGAGTTTGCCAGCTTCGAGGAACAACTGTATGATCTATCAGTAGGGCCCACCTGTAAATTCGCATTGCTCAAAAACTCTATCCCACCTTTCTATATTACCAAACAAATTTCAATAATCAATAATGATATTATCCACTTTTAGATTGATCACCTCTATGGTACGATATTAAAATAGAAGAAAAAAAACCAACAAAATAAGTCAAATTTTGTTTTAGGATGAAAATCAATAAGAATTCATCAAAATTATTCTTTAATTCATAAGATTTTTCGCTTTCTTCTTTGTTTTTTTATACACAAACGTTATGTCAATAGTAACACCATACGAGGTAGAAGAAATTATTGAATGTCAATATCATATGACTTTCTTGAAAATGATCGGACGGTGCCTTCTGCCTTACGTAGAGTTGGGAACATCAAAACTCTTCCCTCGCAGATTAGGGCACAGACTTGAGCCCTGTTAATGCTTATGTGACTCCCATAAGGGCTCTCGAACTTTAGGGTCTTTGCCGATAGGCTGGAGCCCACTGTGCCACTAGTCACTCGGGTGGTCACCTGCTCGGAAACCAAAAAAGTACGTATGGTGGTAAGAACGTGAAACGAGGGTGTCAAAGTAGCATTTATAAATGACAAGGTTATATATCAGGGGTAATGTATGTCCATAAAACTATTAATATACATCCATTTTTCACTCTAGGATGAAGGACATTTTTATATTTAAATATATTAATAAGTGAAAAAAAAAGATCTATATAAAAAAGAGAATGCTCAAGTATAAATAAGAAACAGTTATGTAAGCATCCCTCATCGTATGGTGAGGGAAAGATGTATAGAAATATTTCTCATATATATATTGAGAATATTAGTATGCATTCATCCCTTATCCTATGGTTATAGGACACTTCCATATTTAAATATATTAATGTACAAAAGACAAAAATTATATAAAAAAGAGAAATGCTCAAATATATGGAGAATATCAGTATGAATCCATCCCTCGCCATATGGCCAAAGACAATTATGTAGCTTTTCCTCTTTATATATGAAGATTGTTCTTTTTCATATTACCATAAATGACTTTTTCATTTTTGTGCATAAATCTTTTCAAATATGAATTTGCCCTCACCACATGGTGATGGAAAAATGCATAGTAATATTATATTTATGAAAAATAATCCTATGAGAATTAGTTTTTATCATTTTTTATTAAGACTCTAGGTAGAATCCACCTATCACCTAATCCAAATCTTACAATACATAGAGACCCATCGATAGTCATATGCCCCAAGTTTTGATCAGATCTAAATAGACTAAACCATTGAATCTACTTTACACCCACTTTAATGGACGAGACTTGTGGTCCATGGATGAAGGAGCTAGGGACATGTGATTGGGGCTAAACTTATTTAGAGTGGTCCCACATTGATCTTTCCATCACCTGGTCTCATTGATAAATCCTTAAAAATACATCATTTTATGTGTACTTTAGGAGATTTTAAGAACTTATTCATTAGAAGTTTCTTCATTTAGATGAAAAATATTTCTTTATAGTTTTGAGCATCATTATTGTGTTTTTCTACAAAAATCATTAAAAATCATCAGTTTTTCATAAAATCATAGAACTTTCCATTTTTAAAAGGTTTTTCAAATCCAGATTTTCACATAAAAATGATAAAGGTTTTTATCATCAATAGTTTATTTAAGTTAAATCATAATTAATGATGTGAAGTTATGGTCTCATTTTATGTGAACTGGGCCCGCGCTAGTACGTTTGTGACTTTAAATCATAATTATTATTTTTAATAAAAGTTAATTTTGTGTGTCGGAAAATTCAAGAAAATGGACCCCACACATCACATGCCTGTTCATGCATGCAAACCACAATCACCATTGTTTGGTGGGTCCCACTTCATCAAATGAAGCCACATGAAGATCTACCAAAGGCTATCAATGAGAATTATTATCAATCAACAGTAGGCCCATTCCATGGAGAATTATCTGAAATATATATTTACAAAGTGTGTATTGGTAGGAACTCTCAAGATTGGCAAGCTATTTTTTCTCCATACTTCCTTTTTTTTTTTTTTTTTTTGCAAATACGGAGCCAAAGAAGAAACTCTTACTTAATAGAGTTGTTGCAAAGCTATAAACTTAGGTAGTGTTTGGTTCGCCGGAATGAAGGTCGGAATGGAATGGTCATTCCGTTGGAATGATCATTCCCACGTTTGGTTCTTGAAAAAGTGGCGGAATGACCATTACTTCAGGAATCACCATTCCTTTATACAAGGGAATCACCATTCCTTTGGGGGGTAGAGGAATGGCCATTCCATTCCATTGTAATTTTCCTTTGAGTCCAAAATGCCCCTTTCATCAAACAAAACCTTTAGATGTCCAATCATAAGATCTAGTCTCCTTCCTCTTCGTCTCTGACCTCTCATTCTAAGGGTATTTTGGTCAATTTTATGTAATTTTTTTAGGGGTATTTTGGTCAATTTTATGTAATTTTTTTAGGGGTATTTTGATCAATTTTATATAATTTTTATTCCATTCCTGGCATCATTTAAGCATGACCTGAGATGTCCAATCATAAGACCTAGCCTCCTTCCTCTTCGTCTCTAACCTCTCATTCCAGGGGTATTTTGGTCAATTTTATATAATTTTTATAGGGGTATTTTGGTCAATTTTATGTAATTTTTATTCCATTCCTGGCATCATTCAAGCATGCCAAACACAGGAACTAGAATGAAAATCCTATTACTGGATTGATTCATTTGTCCAACCAAACGTTGGAATGAGAATTACCATTCCTGCCTCATTCCATTCTAGGCTCATTCCAGCCTCCATTCCATTCCTCTCAGCAATCATTCCAGCGAACCAAACGCTACCTTAGAGTATACAACGAAACAAAGAGGATTCCAAGTACACATCAACAATCAAATCTTATTCAAAATTTATCTCTCAAATTGATAGAGATTAGGGAAAGTCTTGCCACATACGGAAAGGATGCTTTGAATTAGAGATAAAAGTGGAGAAAAAATCAGAGAAGTGCTTCATGCAAAAACAAGTCACGGCCATGATCAAATTGTAGGGTCGGCTTCTAGCCAATGCAAGATAATTGAAGACCAATTAAGAGCTAGATGTAATGAAGATCAAATTAGTGGGCCACTATGAATGAAATCCAATTCAAGCTCGTATCATTCCACACTATCTACTAGTAATACATGACCCATTTTCTATCAATTGAATTGCCACAAGTAGACGTGGAGATTATCATCACCACTAGATATCCCCACGTGACACGTACAGAGCCATATTTTTGTATCTAAAATCAAGCCATCTCAAGTCCAAGGATTCCCGGCTGGAACCATCTATCCATATCCTCCACTCCACGCCAATCTCTCTCTCTCCCCCTCCCTCCTCCACCCCAAGGTGGGTTAGGCTACCCTACCCTTGGATCCAACTCATCCATTCCATTACCTTTTCTTGTTCATCTACTACTCCTTTGGTGATGCATGAAGATCAATGATTCCATATTATGCGAAGTCCTTTTTTCTTGATGTTTTGATTTAGGATAAGGAGAGATTTCTTTTACTAGTTTTAATTATTTTTGGAGATTATTGGTTGTATTGGTCCGTTTTAATTTAAAAGACGCAATTAGTAAGGTCAAGGTGTTCTGCCTTGGATTGGCATCATATGCTTGTATGTGGTGATAGTACGCGCGTGGTGAGGTGTTTTTATGGTCTTTTATTAATTTCATCAATATGATATTCTAATTTCCCATAATAAAAGAGACTAGAATTCTTTTTATTTTATTCTTTATCCATTATATTTGAATGATTTTATTTCTAATTTTTAGTTTAATGCATGGTTTATTTATTTTTCTACAATTGGTGGTTTGATAAATTTTATGGTTTTGTAGTTTAGTAGTTTAGGTTATTTTTTAGTTTAGGATTTTTTAGATTAATTTTATTTTTGATTTGTTATTTAATTTTCAGATTGGTGATTGTAATTTAAATTTAATTCTTAGATTTAGTAGTTGTGTATTTTTATAAATTTTTTTAGGCTACCATTATTTTTTCAATTAGGATAGATTTTCTGCAAAAACTAGCTCCCTGTAGATTCAATCTCGGATTCATCGTATAAAACTACAGTCGTCAACCTTGCACTTGGGGTCCACGTTGATCACCCATCCCCAAATGGGACCAACAAGTGTGCCCCATAAAAAGTTCTTGTGGTAGGTGTCTAAGAAAGTTCTCACTAGATCAAAGCCTTATATGTATGTATGTATATATATGGGCGCTCCTTACGTACGCACAATTGCAGATAACGAGCATCCGCGCAATGGTGTGGGGCCCACCTAGGGATGGGGATGGGGATGGGGATGGGGGAATTTGAAAGACATACAAAGGCCTTCCTCCCTATAAAAAAATAAGCCCCATCCGTGATGTCTATCATCTCCATTTGAGCCCTATAATTTTAACTGTACACAATCTATTTAGATTGTTGTGCTGTAGCTCCGACAATCCAGTCCACTCGAATTGGGCAAAAAATTGGCTGTCCGATGGAATTCATAGGGGCCTGTGTGTGGTCCAATTAGATGGACCACAGGTTAGCTACACATGTTCAGGTAGACGAGATTTCTCCCGTCGGGTTAAGATAAGGTGAAGGATCCCTTATATATATATAGGAGATGATCTTGTTAGAACAGTTCTCACAAGATCCATGGGAACTCAAATCTCACCTGTTTATTTCAGCTCAAAATTTAACGGCTGCTCTCATGCCTTTATATAAGAGTGCAAAATGCAAGGGAATTTGAATTTCGACCCAAAATCTACAGTAACCTTCATTGCAGAATAGGGAAACGGAAGAGAGTGGAAGAGGGATTTTCGAAACAAGGTTCATCGCAGCTCCCTACCGGTTCAAGGTTTCCCCTCCTCCCTCTCTCTCTTGCTCCCTCTGTAACACTCCGACCCAGCTTGACCCCGTTTAGCGGCTAGTTAATCTTGTTTTCGTTGCTAATCGTGTTTTGTTTGTGTTTTATTTTCGTTGCGGGTCATGGATAGGTAGTTGGGTTGAGTTTGACCTGGATTAAGTAGACCAAGCCCTTTTTCGTAATTTTAGCTTTTCTAAGACATGGTCATTTTTGCATCATCTTGATGTCAACACGTGTCTTTCGTTGAGCTCGTTAACTTTCGTAACTACGTCATTTGCAACCGATGTCGTGTGATTCGATTGGACCTGGATTTGACCCAAACTGAAAATACACTTCTAACTTGGACCCTCTTGTAATTTGGCCACCTCATGAGCTTATATAATCTCACCCATCGACCAAGAACCCACGTTCTCTCTCTCTCTTTCTCAATTTCTTCACTGTGCACGTGGAAATTCCTCTCTCTCTCTTGACTTCTCTCCTCCATCGATCTCCATCGATCAAGCTCCTATAGTGAAAGAAGTTTGGGTCTTGCATGTGAGGTGAGTGGAATTCTTTCCATTCCTCTCATCTCCTTTCTCTATCTCTTCTCCTTCTTGTTTCTCATTGCATGGTGTGTCTGTGATTCCAATTCTCATGCATGCATGTTGTTTGATTTGTGTTAGGTTGTGTTTGGGCTTTATGACAACAATTGTGCAATTGAATTCCAATTAAGGCAAGTATAAGCATAACTTGGAAGAACCCATGTTGATATGCAATTGATTTGGTTAGTTTACATGAATTGAGATGGAAAAATGTGTTTACAGCCCATTTGATTACTCATTGATTCAGTACTTGTCTATCTCCATTGGAGAATTGCAATTTGGATGGTGTTACAGGAATTCTGTACATGTTTCAGAACCTTAACTTCGTGCAGGTACGGCTAAGCCGTATGTGTAACACTCCGATCCCCTTTGAGCCGGATTAGTGGCTCATTAGTGTGTGTTTTGTTTTATTTTATTCTTTTGGACTTGGTTTTGGGCCTTGGATAGGTAGTTGAGTGACCTTTGACCTGGAATAGGTAGTTCTAAGCCCTTTTTCGTAATTTTGCTTTTGCTTTGCTCATATCATCTTTGCATCATCTTGGTGTCAGCACATGTATTTCATTGAGCTCGACAAATTCCGTAACTGTGTCAGATCCGTTTGGAGTCAATTGGGAAAGATGGACCTTCATGTGACTTGATTTGTAAATAACCGAAACTTCCCGGACTTTGACTTAAACCCCAAAACCTTATATATATTAGGAGTCAGTTTCCAGATGTCCTCATTTCTGTGAATTTGGCTTCAACGTGCATGCAAGGAGAGCTCCACGTTTCTCTTCCACTCCTTCTCCCCTCTTCATTCTCTTCTTCGGTCTTGGTTGGTGTTGGGAGCTTGCATCTCGATTGGGTTCTTCTTCCTTCTTTCTCTCCCTGTCTTTGTTTTGGGTAAGTGGGTTCTTCTCCAATTCTTTCTTCTTCTTCTCCAATTGCTTCTCCCATTCTCTGATTTCTTTGTCTTCATCTCATGCATGGTGTATCTCTTTGATTTGTTTTGGTTTTAGTTGCTTTGGAGCTTGAGGTTGTGGATTTGATAGAGCTTTGAGGCAAGTATAAGTACAGGCTTTGATAACACATATGGGTGTTTGTTTGATGGCTTTGATTCACTCTTATTCTTTGTCTAGCATGTTTTACAGCCACAATTTGTGAATTTGGAACCTCTGTAACTCATTTTATTCAGTTTCTGTATCAAATTTCAGTTTCTGTACTCAGCCCGAATTCATCTCTGTATTGTACGGCTAAGCCGTGAACTTCTACGGCTTGGTTTCCAGAGACTCGAAATTTGAGTTTTGTTCTACGGCTAGGCTACGGCTAAGCCGTAAATTGTCCTACGGCTGAGCCGTAAGCTAGCCGTGACCCAACCGTACCCCAGCCGTGAATTAAATCTCTGATCAGTCGAAACTTTCTGATATCAGTACTCCTACGGTGAAGCTACGGCTAAGCCGTGGAATGCTACGGCTAAGCCGTGGATTGGTCTACGGCTAAGCCGTATACTGACTGTAGCTCAGCCGAAAAAGGGCATCAGATCAGAGGTGAAAGATGATCTGTTTAGCTGTGTTTTGAATGGAACCAAGGTGAAGCCGTTGTGCATATTACGATGAGCGTGTAAGATGTCTTCGGCTTAACCATAGGTCCCTCAGGGCTAAACCATTAGGCATGGCAAATCTGAATTATAATTTAGGATAATGGTGAGACTTGTAGGGCTCAAATTCAGGTTAACCACCCATGTACACCGGCCCGATGGACTCTTTGGATCGCATGAATAGTCTGTTAGGCTGTGACTTATTCATGTGAGCGTTGATCACTGTTAAGCACCTCCCCATGGGTGTTGGTTTAAGGGACTTCGATGCACATCAGGATTATATTGCAACACTAGGATGGCAACGGTGTATCGAATAACTTAAAACTACATCAACATGCACGGTTAGTGACAGTGATGCAACTAGATTAGACTTGGCTCATAATGAACCTTGATTCCGTATTAATCTGAGATGCATTGCATATTGTTTATGATTTTGTCCTCTGTTCTGTTAATCTATGTTTATGCATTCCGCAGTCATTTTTGCTTTCGTCCTGTATGTCTGTTTATTCTTCGATCTCCACTATGCTCTGATCTATGCTATGCTTTGACTCCATCTATGCTCTGTCTTTGGCTTTGTATATCTCTGATTTTTGGGTATTCCCTGGTGGCTCTGCCCAGAGGTTAATACGTGAGGATAAGATCCGGTCCTTGTCATCGGTGAGTCCAAAGCGGATAATCTCCCTTCTATGGATTTGATTTGATTGGTATTGGTCTGGCTCTACTCAGCCTCAGCCCTAGGATGCCCGACGGGGTTACTCTGGCTTAGATCTCTGTATCTCTGTTTAACTGCAGTGTTGCTTTGTCTTGGGACCCCGGAACCCAGGAAACCGAGACCCGCTTGTACCTTTGGCCTGGACAGCGGTGTTCTCCTCTGCTTTGCTCTGCTCTCTATTGGAGAGAACATGGTTAACGTAGTAGCCAACTAGTTCAGTATTTTATGCTTTGATTCCATTATCATGTTTTACTTCTATGCACGATTTGCTTAGTTTCCTAATATGGAACTCTGTATTTAATCTTCTGTCATTATTATATTCACTTTGATACTATGCGTGTTTCACCCCTGTCACTTGTATTTGCTGGATCGTTGTATTCATTTGTGTTGTCTGTGGTGTTGCAGGCACAGATACCTTGCCCAGCTCCCCGGCGGTCGAGGAGGCTGCAGGGGCGAGTGTAGAGGCACCCTCCGGTCTGGCAGAGTGGGCCTGATCACTTCTGCCAAGTGCGTGCATGCATACCAGTGGCTTTTATTTTGCGTTTTGGTTTTTGAGAGCTTGTATTTGGACTTTGGACTTTGGACTTGTATTCTGTATATTTTGCGTATATTGATTTTGGTGTGTATTCGGTTTTATCTCAGTGTATTTGTCTTTGTCTTTTCCGTTTCGTATTTGTTTTAGCTTCCGCTATTTTCTTTGTTGCTTGCTATGATATGTACAGCTTCCGCGTACGCTTAGTTCGCACGTGTTAGATCCCTTGTGTGCGTGCATCTGGACTGGGTTTGGGTGCACGTGCACGGGAGTACGTGTGTCACCGGTTTAGCTTTTCGCTAACCCCCGAATTGTGGGCTCGGGTCGTGACAGTATGCCACTTACGGCTTAAAGTCCAGAGAGGATAAAAACCCAGTTTTCCTCTACGGCTAGGGCACGGCTAAGCCGTGAATTGCCCTACGGCTAAGCTGAAACTCAGCCGTGGCCCAGCCGTAGATCAGTACAGGGTGCATTTTCCGGATTTAACTGAGAACCATCAATTGACAGACCTTCTACGGCCTAGCCACGGCTAAGCCGTATACCACACACGGCTAAGCCGTAGCACACACACGGCTGAGCCGTATCCACACTAGACTAATGAAAGAAAACAAGGACAGGTGTAATGGAAAGACCGATATGACCTTCACGATAGAATGTAGAGCACCTAGACTTGCCCAACGGAATGTGACACAATGCGTGAATGATCTCGAGGGTTGCGAATCATTCATGTTCGTTATCCGGATGTTAAGCACCTCCCCATGGGTGTTGGTTTAAGGGACTTCGTGCACTGCCCGATTCAATGCAACACTAGACAACGGTGCATCGAATAACTTAAAACTACATCATCATGCACGGTTAGAAACACCGGATAATTAGATTAGAGTTGGCTTGTAAATAAAGATGATCCGACTTCGCATGATTTGTTGCATAACATATTGCATTCGATTATTGATCTCCACTCTCTAATATGATTACGTGTGTTCCGTTACTTTCACATTGTGGTCTTTACCTTGAGTATGCATGTATAATATGTTTTCAGATATGTACGTATGATATGTTGTCACGATCTACTCAGGGTTTTCATGATTGACTCCTTATGGTCAGGCACTACTTAGCCTCAGCCTTAGGATCCCGACGGGGTGAATTTGGTATAGTTTATATGGCCTGCTGCAGTAAGGATATGTTTTAGGGAACCGGACCCCATGAAACCGAGACCCATTGTACCCTGGCCCGGACAATGGTGTTCTTTGCATGTTATAAGATCCCTCTTTTGGGAGCATATGGTAACGTAGTAGCCACTAGTTATGTACACAGCATGTATTCATTGATTCACTTAGCATATTTCTTTCTTGCATGACAGCCTAGTATACGAAAATGCCTTCTTTAATTTATATGACGTTCTTTATTTTATTAGACACAGCGTGTGTTAACTTGCTATGGTTTATACTTTGCTGAATCTTCGTATTCACAGTTGTTTTTGGTGTTGCAAGCCCAGATACCCTTGCCGAACCCTCGCCGGTCGGCCAGACTCCAGATGAGACCCCCGAGGCCCCATCAGGCCTAGAGGAGTGGATGTGATCACTCCACGGGAGAGCGTTCTTGGCATGCATCATTGGAGTCTTGTTTTGAGGATTAGCTCACTTGTATATATATCATGACTGTATATGTTATTTTGTTCTTTTTGTAAAAACTTCATATGTAATTATGTCAGTTCCTTCTTGGTATTCTCTTCTTGCACTGTTAGTTTGATGTTTCTGATATTTACAGCTTCCGCGTACATGTTTGGCACGTGTGAATGTTCCCTTGTGCTTGTGCATTTAGACCCGGTCTACGTGTACAGGCACGGGAGTACGTGTGTCATTAAGTTTGGCTTTTGCTAACCCCCGAACCCTGGGCTCGGGTTGTGACACCCTCTTTGTCTCTCTCTACCTCTTTCACTCCCACTCTCACCCCCCTCTCCCGCTCTCACCCCTTCTGTCTCTCTCTCTCCCCCTTCTCACCCCCCCTCTCTCTCTCTCTCCCCCTTTCTCAGCACCTCTCTGTCTCTCCCTCTCTCTCACTCTCTCTCACCCTCTCTCGGCCCTTTCTATCTCTCTCTCCCGCTCTCGCCACCTCTGTCTCTCTCACTCTTGCCCCCTCTATCTCCCTCTCTCACGCCCTCTCTATATCTCTCACTCTCGCCCCCTCTCTGTCTCCCTTCCCCATTCATGCCCTTTCTATCTCTCTCACTCTCGCCCCGTCTCTGTCACTCTCTCTCTCTCCCTATCTCACCCCCTCTCTTTCTCTCTCTCTCTCTCCCTCCCTATCCCACCCCTCTCTCTCTCTCCCTATCTTGCCCCCTCTCTCTCCCTATCTCATCCCCTCTCTGTCTCTCTCTCCCTCTCTTACCCCCTCTTTGTCTCTCGCCCCCTATCTCTCCCCCTATCTCTCTCGCCCCCTCTCTTTTCCTCTCTACCCCCCTTTGTTTGTCTCCCTCTCTCTACTTTTACAAGGTTTTCTTTCTTCCAGGTTGCAGGAGTTTTTATTTTTAATAAAATATTAATGTTGTGGAAGTTGATTCAAAATAGCTTGTATGACCCACTCATTCCTTGTTATTATTGAAGCAAAATTGATCCAAGAAAATTTCATCAAGCAATTCTTATTCCATAGAATTCAAGCCCAAATGCATACATGGAGAGATGATTTGCTTAACCTCTCGCACAAGGGGTAACCCAAACAAAAAATTTTGGAGATGTCCTAATTGGAAAGTGAGTGATTTACTTTTTTAATTTAACAGTAATATTATAATGTGTGATGTTTGTAATTTTTCTAATGAGATGTCTCCTTGTTTTTGTAGGATGAAAACTGTTGTGATGGATTCATATGGAAAGACCAAATATATGATGACAAAAATTTAGCAATGGTAATTGACGATATGAAGATGACAATGGAGAGGCAAAATCAAATTCAGTGGTAGCTCTTCAAGAAATCAAAAAAAAAAAAACAAATAAATATCTTTTTGTATTAATAATTTTGTGTTTTATTGTAAGTGGAATTTGTATGTTAAAAACAATATCTTAAAATGTCATGGTAGAAAAACATGAAATTTGTATGGAAATATGTTTTGTATGGATATTTTGTTGAATGGATAGTTGGCAGTCTTTCTCTTGCAAGGCCATTTATTTGTCTTAAAACTGATCTTCGAATCCTTTTATGGTTGATGAGTATCCATAATTTCTTTACTCTCAACTGTTAGCCATATAGGAGAGGATATGCAAATTTGTTGAGTTTACACATTGTTGAGTTCGTAAACTTAAGGACTACTTTGTAGAATTTCTAGGATACCCCACCCTCATTGGCTATCTAAATCTGATGTCCATGTAAGAAGGCTTCCTTTTTTCACTAGGGGCATGAACTAAGGCACGAGAGACAGAGAGGGGGGTAGGGGTGAGAGATGGGGTGAGAGAGGGAGTGTGAGACAGAGAGGGGGGTGAGATAGGGAGAGAGGGGGCAAGATACGGAGAAAGAGGGGGCGAGATAGAGAGAGACAGAGATAGAAAGGGGACGAGATAGGAAAGAGATAGTGACAAAGAGGGAGCGAGAGTGAATGTAACACTCCGACCCAACTTAATCCGGGTTAGCGACTAATTAATGGTGAATTGGTTGCTAATTATGTTTTGCCCTTGTTTTTGCTTTGTTCTGGGTTATGAATAGGCAGTTGGGTTGAGATTAACATGGTTTAGGTAGACATAAGCCTTTTTTTTGTAATTTTAGATTTTATAAGACGTTGTCATTCATGCATCATCTTGGCGTCAACGCGTATCTTTTGTTACGCTCGTTCATTCCCATAACTACTTCGTTTGCCAAATATGTCGTTTGTTTCCGTTGGACCCGTAATTGACTTGAATTGTAATTTGTCATAATGCTTAGACTTTTTTATAATTTCCTCCGATCCTTATCCATATATAAACCTGTACTCCACCAACTTTCTCTCCCTTAACGTTCTTCTACTCCCTCTTACCTATTCTCTTCTTGGTTCTTCTCTTTTCTCCAACGATCAAGCCAGGGATGGGATCTTGTGCACTCTTCTTCTTCATCATCCTGTGTGTATAGTGTAAGGTGAGCATGAGTTTTGGGTTTCTTTTTCTTCTCCTTCTTCTTCATGTTAGCTACTATTTCATGCACTCACGTCCCTCTCTTTTCTTCTTCTTTTGCATGCATGGGTGTTAGATCATTGTCTAGAAGTGTGAATTGAGCCCAAGGACAACAAATAGCGTGTTAGAACTCACTTAAGGCAAGTATAAACATGACTTCGATGAACCATGTTGGTATATGTTTGATTTTGATTCATTTTTGAAATCTTGTATGTGAAATATGTTTACAGCCCAAATTGTGTTAGTTCCATCCGTTTAAGGTGATTTTGTCACTTTTGTACACATTCAGTTGTCTCTATAACAGGTTCAGAAAATGACCTCATGCAGTCTACGGCTAAGCCGCAATTGTACTACAGCCAAGAGTCCAGAAACCTGAGAAACTCAGATTTCTTCTACGGCTAGGACATCGCTAAGCCGTACAATGTACTACGGCTAAGCCGTGGCTCAGCCGTGACCCAGCCGTAGATCAGTACAGGGTGAAATTTTCTAAAGTAACTGAGAGCTAGCATATTTACAGACCTTTTACAGCCCAACCATGGCCAAGCCGTCATATGTGCTACGGCTAAGCCATAGAACAGAACACGGCTGAGCCGTAGAACAAAATACTGGTGAACCGTAAATGCGGATGAACAGTAAGGAGAACCGCGGTTGAGCCGCAATGTATATTACGAATAAGCCGTAAGATACCTACGGCTAAGCCGTACGTTCACCTACGGCTAAGCAGTGCCAACCTTGAACTAAAGAAGTAAAAAGGTTAGGTTAATGAAAGACCTTGTAGGGCCTTCGCATTAGAATGTAAGCAACCCTGACTTGCCTAATGGTTTAGGATCATAGTTGCATGAATGATTTCGAGGGCTGCGATTCATTCATGTACGTTATTCAATTGTTAAGCACCTCCCTATGGGTGTTGGTTTAAGGGACTTCGGTGCACATGTAAAAGACAATGCAACACTAGACAACAGTGCACCGGATAACTTAAAACTACATTATCATGCACGATTAGAAACACTGAACAACTAAAATAGGGTTGGCTAGTAAAAGATCGTGATTTCGGCAAAGTAATCTGATTTGCATTACATGTTGGCTTCCGTCTTTGCCCTTTTATACGTGTTCTACACTGGGATAACAATTGGATATTCCCTGGCTCTGTCCATGATTAATCGCAGGCAGAACAAAGGTTTTGCATGTTCGATACTACTCGTTTGATTCTTGTGAGTTGATAAGCCTTCAGCTCTTTTGTTATCTTGCTCCTGTATGCTCTGTTTGGCATCCATTATATCTTTTGATCTGGTAAGTTTGATTTATTTGTTTTGTTCGATTCGTATGATCAGTCTAACTCATATGACCTCATGATTTGTCTGATATATACCTGATGAGACATGCACGGCATTTTCTGATAAGATATACACATTATGATATGCATATTATGATAAGATATGCATGTTCTTATATTTGTTTGACTCCATATGGTCCGACACTACTAAGCCTTAGCCTCAGAATACCCGACAGATTTGAATTTGGCGTAGTTATATGTCACCGCTGCAGTGTGCTCACGTCTTGGGGATTCCGGACCCCAGGAAACCGAGACCCATCTGGCCCACGGTGTTCTCATCACATATGCTATCTCTACGAAGGGAGAATATGGCATATGTAGTAGCCACCTAGTATATACATGTTATGTATACATGGATTCTAAGAGCATATTTTAATTCAAATGTGCGACTGTCTAGAATACGAAATTGAAATGATATGATTTATTTAATGTCATTTATTCTGTTAGATACAATAGGTGTTAACTTGTTATTGCTTATGCTTTGCTGAATCGTTGTATTCATGAGTTGTCCTTGGTGTTGCAAGCTCAGACCCTTTAACTGAGTCCTCGTCGATCATTCAGATTGCAAGGGAACTTCAGCTGTCCCTTCAAGTTCGTAGAGTGTGTGTAATCACTCCATTGGAGTGTGACCGTATCATACATGTATATCGTCTTCTTCCCATGTCATTGGTTTTATTCTTGTTCTGTATATTTGTGATGTGATTCCGTTTGTATATTCCGACCTTTATGTAATCAGTTGGACATCATTCATTTGGTTTTCCTGTATTTTTAGTGTTACGATTTGATACCTAGAGCTTTCGCATACATGTATGGTACGTGTGAATTTCCATTGTGCGTGTGTATTGAGACTGGGTCTAGGTGCATATGCATGGGAGTACATGTATCGCTGGTTAGAGTTTCACTAACCCCTGATCTCCTGGGCTCGGGTTGTGACAGTGAGAGAGACAGAGAAGGTGTGAAAGAGGGAGAAAGAAAGAGACAGAGAGGGGGTGAGAGTGAGAGATACAAAGAGAGCGTGAGAGAGGGAGACAGAGGGGGCGAAAGTGAGAGAGACAGAGGTGGGAGAGAGAGAGGGCCGAGAAAGGGTGAGAGAGAGGGAAAAAGAAAGACAGAAGGGGTGAGAGTGGGAGAGGGGAGCGAGAGAGGGAGAGAAAGACAGAGAGGGAGTGAGACAGAGAGAGGGAGGAGGGGGAAACCTTGCACCAACAGGGAGCTACGATGAACTTGTTTCGGAAATCTCTCTTCTACTCTTTTCCATATCCCTTTTCTACAATGAAGGTTGCACTAGATTTTGAGCTAAAATTTAAATTTCGTCCAGTTTTACACTCTTTTATAAAAGCATGAGAGTAGCCGTTAGATTTTGAGCTAAAATAAACGGCTGAGATTTGAGTTCCCATAGATCTTATGAGAACTGTTCTCACAAGATCATCTCCCTATATATATAGGAGTCTTCATTTGCATATGTTTGGTGAGGGACACTTCCTTATTTAGACCTAGTAAGGGCTAAAAGGTATGTGAGGTTTGAGGTTTTTGTCCTTTTGTACATTAATATCTTCCAAAAAAGGAGTATTCTCCACCAAAATAATGAGAGACATATGCACATGAATATTGTCCATATATATATAGGAAGCTCCTCTGCCAAGCACTAGTACACCACTTTCTAATTGGGGCCACTAGGGGCCCCACTTGGGGTTGGGAACTGGGTGATTAAAACATCACCCCCCCCCCCCTCCCTCAACCCTTCTACTACGATAAAGGCTCAAATAATCATGTTAAACACTTGATTAATGGCAGACAAGTTTTCACCGTCGAAAATGAGTGTAAGCTGATCCAATGGTACAATCTACTTGAATGGGTACCAAACTTGGTATCGGTAACTATCATAGAGGTAGTTGTTTTATGGTCCTCTTGAATGAATCATAAGTTATGTTGTATTTCAAATTAGAAAATTATATATATTAAAACTGTCATAACCCGAGCCCAGAAATCGGGGTTAGCGAAAAGCCAAACCAGTAACACACGTACTCCCGTGCATGTGCATCCAAACCCAGTCCAAATGCACACACACAAGGGATCTAACACGTGCGAAACAAGCGAACGAGGAAGCTGTAGATATCATAACAAGCAACAAAGAAATAGCAGAAGCCGAAAAATGCGAAACGGAAAAGACAAAGATAAATACAAAACTATGAACCCAGATACAAATCTGAGTACACGACAAAATCAAGATGTACAAATATATAGAGTAACATAGTCCGAAGTACAAAATACAAAATCTCCAAAAACCAAAACAACTAGGCCACTGATGATATGCATGTACGCACTCGGCAGAAGTGATCAGGCCCACTCTGCCAAACCGAAGGGTGTCTCTAAGCTCTGCCTTGCAGCCTCCTCGACCGCCGGGGAGCTGGGCAAGGGATCTATGCCTGCAACACCACAGACAACACCAATGAATACAATAATCCAGCAAATATAAGTAACAGGGACGAAACACTCATAGTATCAAATTGAATAATGATAAAATATTAATTACTGAGTTTCATATTAGTATGCTAAGCAAATCGTGCATAGAAGTAAAGCATGATAAGTGAATCAAAGCATAAAAATACTGAACTAGGTGGCTACTACGTTAACCATATTCTCTCCTATAGAGAGCAGAGCAGAGCAGACAGATGAGAACACCACTGACCTGGCCAAGGGTACAAGTGGGTCTCGGTTTCCTGGGTTCCGGGGTCCCAAGACAAAGCGACACTACAGTGATACAGAGATACAGAGATCTAAGTCAGAGGTAACCCCGTCTGGTATCCTAAGGCTGAGGCTGAGTAGAGCTAGACTAATACCAATCAAATCAAATCCAAAAGAAGGGAGATTATCTGCTTTGGACTCACCGATGACAAGGACCGGATTTTATCCTCACGTATTAATCTCTGGGCAGAGCCACTTAGGAATACCCAGTGAATCAGAGATATACAAAGCCAGAGATATACAGAGCATAGCATAAATTAAGTCAAAGTACAGCATAGATCAAAGCATAGTGCAGATCGACGAATAAAACAGATATACAGGATGAAAGCAAAATAACCTCGTAATGCATAAACATAGATTAGCAGAACAGAGGCAAAACTGTAAGCAATATGCAATACATCTCAGATTAATATGGAATCAAGGTTAATTACAAGCCAACACTAATCTAGTTGTCCACTGTCACTAACCGTGCATGATGATGTAGTTTTAAGTTATTCGATGCACCGTTGCCATCCAAGTGTTGCAATGTAATCCTCACGTGCATCGAGATCCCTTAAACCAACACCCACGGGGAGGTGCTTAACAGTAAATCAACGCTCACATAAATAAGTCACAGCCTAATAGACTATTCATGCGATCCAAAGAATCCATTGGGCCGGTTTACATGAGCGGTTAACCTGCATTTTAGCCCTACAAGGTCACACCATTAACCTAAGTTTAATTGCAGGAATTTCCAATCTTACGGTTTAGCCATGGGTGACCTACGGCTTAACCGTATACATCTTACGGCCTCGTCGTAACATGCACTACGGCTTAACCGTGGTTCCCTTCAAAACACGGCTAATCCTGTCATCTTTCACCTCTGATCTGATACATTTCACGGCTGAGTTACAGTGGAGTCCACGGCTTAGCCGTAGACCAATCCACGGCTTAGCCGTAGCTTCACCGTAAGAGTACTGGAATCAGAAAGTTTCGACTGATCAGAGTGTTAATTCACGGCTGGGTCACGGCTAGCTTACGGCTCAGCCGTAGAACAATTTACGGTTCAGCCGTAGCATAGCCGTAGAACAACATACAAAAATTCAAGTCTCTGGAAATCTAAGCCGTACAAAATTACGGCTTAACCGTACAATACATAACACGAAAATGAAGTGAGTACAGAAACTGAAATTTTGTACAGAAACTTAGCAAAACAAGCTCCATAGGTTCCAACACCACAGAATTTGGCTATAAAACATCCCAAACATGCAAGATGCAAGAAATCTAAACAATCAAACAATATACCCATAATGTTATCCAATTCTGTACTTATACTTGCCTCAAAGCTTAGCCAAATCCACTGAGATCAAGCTCCAATTCAACTAAAACCCAAGCAAATCAAAGAAACAATCCATGCATGAGATGAGAACACAGCAAGAAAGAAAGAGAGATCCAATTGGAGAAGAAGAAGTAAAGAACCCACTTACCTCAAAGCATAGACAGAGATGAGAGGGAGAACCCGAATTGAAATGGATGGAAAATCCCAACACTAAACAGAAGAGGAAGAGAACAGAGGAGGAGAGAATGGACGTGGAGCTCTCCCTGGAGTTTTCTTGCATGCAACCGATCAATGAAATGAGCAAGGAGAAGACACCTGGGCTCATGACTCAATATATAGTTTTGGAGTTTAGAACAGGGTCCAATGAATTTCGGTTATTTACAAATCAAGTCACACGAGGGTCCAACTTCTCCAATTGACTCCGAGTGGATCTGAGGCAGTTACGGAAAACAACGAGCTCAACAAAATACACGTGCTGACACCAAGATGATGAAAATATGATGCACTCAAAGCAAAAGCAAAATTACAAAAAAGGGCTTAGAACTACCTATCGCAGGTCAAAGGTTACTCAACTACCTATCCAAGACCCGAAACCAAGTCCAAAAGGATTAAACTACAGAAAAGCACACTAATGAACCACTAATCCGGCTCAAAGGAGATCGGAGTGTTACAAAAACTACAATAATTGAGGCCTCTGGAGGGTGCCACATCAACACCTCTTATTTTTTTTTTTTTCTAGAGCGTTATGTCAGCATTCTCGAAAATTACATGTGGCATCAAGAAATCACTAATTCCCTTAAAATCTCTACATCTACTACTATCACTAAAATCTTTCACTCATCTACCTTTTTTGCACATTTTTTTGTTGCTTAATCCTATTTGTTGCTTAAATGGTATCATGATAATTTTTCTTGTAAAGCCTCTTTATAAAGATTTGGCACCAATCAAAATAGATGACTCCATTTCTTATAGGAGTTAAGTTCATGATCAAATTATAATGCTAATTTTTCCTGTGGGGTCTATTTATAAATATTTGAGACCAATCAAAATAGATGACTCCATTTCTTACAAGACCATCAAATTATAAAACTTTGTAATACTTTCAAAATATGGAAATGGGCCTTACCAAAATCATTCCCAAAGGATATGTCTCTAGGCCACTATTAAATGATAAAAATGTCAAGTTTTTTTATGGTTATAATGGGCTCAACTTATATTCATTTGAAATTTGGTTTGGGTAAATTCAAGCCTGTAACACGTACTTCTTTAATTTGATATGAAATGTTGTTTTATCTAATTTTTTTCTGAATGGTTTCCAAGTTAAATCAACTTTATTCAAACAACTCCAAGGAAGAAAGTTGATGTTGCATTTTTTTTAATTATGAAAATGAAGCTTCTCAAGTAATTTTGGTATTCTGTTACTTGTTTATTTATAATTGATTCTAGAGATGAGGATTTTGTGATTTTTTCTTTAGATATTTAACTTGGTGGAATAACGTTTATATAATATCCTTTAATTTTCCTCCTTTTTTTTTCTTAGTAGGAAGTGAGCTTTTTTAATAAAAATTTTTGAGATTTAAGTAGACTCAAACTACAAGAGTTTTTTCCTTTGAGGATGTTATTTTTTAATTTTATTAAGATAAATTCTCAATCATCATCATCATCATTTCCTTTTTTGTAATTCTTTTTTTATCAATTTTAAATCAAGTAATATTAATATTTCAATCTAATTCTAATAAATAAATTAGCTTGACAGATAATATATTTATCTATTATTTATTTATTTTTATCAACAATATTTTGAAGAATATAATAATATTTGATGTATTATTTTGTGCAGCAAAAACCTTTAAAATATCTATCATAAGTAAGGACTAGCAATGCAGGCCCGTGCTTAGCCCGAACCTATATAAAAAATTTAAATAGGTTACTACAAAGTTTATAAAAATAATAAAAGTCCAGATGTTTATAAAATTTAATAAACTTTTGAATGTTTTTCTCTTATGTAAACCATGAGAATCATTCAGTGGGTTATTTACATTTTCAAACATTTTCTAATTTTTATTTTATTCATTTAGTAGATGGACTTCTATAAATATCTAAAAGTTTGTCTTTTTATAAATTTTTTAATAAACTATTTAATTTTTTTTGGAGGCTAGGGCTAAGCACGGGCCTGTGTTGCTAGTAAAAATTAAAACTTCCAAACCATTTCTTCGCCTTTTTCACCAAATTAAATGAACTCCAGGCCAAGGGAAAATAGTAGTCGGTGACTTTCCGCAGAAATTGGCAAACTTTTCAAAACAAAAATTGGTAAACTTTTCATTATGTGGGCAGTTGCCCCTATCCCACTTGGATCTACATTCAAAACTGGCATGAAATCTTGGAGTCGACCTCTAAATCTATAGGAAAATTTTTGGTCTTCCCTCAAAAACTTACACGAAAATATTGGATTTGCCATTTTTTAGTTTGTTTTAATGTATAAAAAGTTATAAACTTAATATGACTCGGTCTATTAACAAGCTGAGTCAACTCGACCAACTCACTCATTGCGAAGCTGCCGACCACCCAAAGTTACGTTGACCATGAAAGGAGAACACCCGTCCGACTCATTACATAGCCGAATCTATATGAATCAATGGTTTTGGTTGATTTTAAGGAATTCTGGTATCTATTTAATTTGTTCTATTTATGGACAGTGATCCAGTTGAACTAATCATCCAGCTAAGCAATTCAACTCCAGTTGATAATGGTCCAGTTGTATCAATGAGGTTACTCTTGCAAAAAGCAAAAAATTATTGGGACCTATCAACAGATCATATATCAGAGTTGTATACAAGCCAAGCTCGAGCTGAATTTCCTGATTGACAGCTCAAGCCAGAGTCAAGCTTGAGGGATTTTATGTGTATTAATAAGTTGAGCTTAGACAAAGCTTATGTATTGTGTCAAGTAAATCAAGCTCAACTCGAGCTTAAACTGGAACCAAATACTCAATGGAGCTGAGTTCAAGCTGACTAGCTAAGCCAATTAGCTCGTGAATTGCGCTCAGGCCTGACCCCAACAAAGCCAAATTGAGCTTGATCACAAGATCTCTTCCCTCCCTCTTGGCCTTACTTTTATTAGTTAGTTGTGCTTAAGGCTGAGCCAAACTTGACATCAAGCTCAATGCAAAATGAACCACCTCAGGATCAAACCAAGCCGAGATTAGCCTATGTTAGACTTCGATTGAGCTAAGTTACGTTGCGCTTGATAGTACCAAATCAAGCTTGATCTTGGTTATAATTAAGCCAAACTGAGCATCGAGCTTGACTTGTCAAGTCAGATCAATCAGGATAAAAGAAAATTTTGTTTCTGGGCATCACTTAATTATGGGCATATTAAATTGAGCGGACCTAGCTTGTGAGCCAGCGCGGCTCCTTAACGGCCCTAATAGCGTTATATTGTAATCCATAGCCTTCTTTCAACAGTGTATTTCAGTTTCTAACCGACAAAAGACAGGAAAAACAGTATCGGTCAGGGAAAAGATACTTTCCACGTTATGAATGCTACTAATAACAAATTAACAAAACCATGTTTCATAGTTCCTGAACAGGAAAACGAGCGCATTTATAATTTAAGTGAAGTTTAAATTGCTAGAATAATTGGTCTGGTTCAAATCGGTTTGCCAGGTGGTTCTACCACTTCTAATAATAACAATATGATTTTGGCCTCCTTTCGCTTTAAATATAATTTCTCCTATGAAGCATGGGTACTTTCAAAATATACACGTATCCGGTAAAGATATAAGTATGGCAAAAAATATATTAGGTACAGTCAACATACCTAGTATATTTTGACTTTGTGGGTACGAAATGGATACGTTTGAGTACAAAATGGGTACGTTTGTGATACGTGTTTAATACGTACATGGGTACATTGCCGGTACTTTTGTAAGAGCTTTTTTCATTTTATTTGTAAAAACTTTTGTAAAAGTTTGAAATAGATAAAAAATGCAATTTTTTAACTTTAGCCCTAAACCTTCTCAATAAATTTAAAAGGAAAAAGTGTTTAGCCCAAACTCATCTCCAAACTCTTCATCTCCAGCGGAAAAAAGAAAGAAATCAGAAAGGAGGATAAAGAAGAAGAAGTAAGCAATGCTAGTTTATGAAATATAAAAAATAATATTGCTACTGCTCTTTTTTTTTTTATTAGGTTGAATTTGTAATCGTATTAAGTAATTATTGGCTTATTGCAACTAAGGATTTTAACCTTTTTTAATTATTAGCATATTGCATTATTAAAAATTTTTTTAAAAATAATTTTTTAATGCATATACTCCAGTTGTACCTATACCCTTTTTTTTTATATAGAATTTTACTATTTTGGCGTATCCGTACCTTATCCGTACCGGCACCACTAATCAGCACCCATGCTTCATCGAACCTCTCTATTTCAGTTAGTTATACCTCAATATAATTATAAGTCCTTTTCAACTAATAGTAAAAATATCTAATTAATATTGTTGTCTAATGGGTGTTCGTAGAGAAATATTCCACCTCTCATAATAATCCTCAACCCAATCGGTGAAATGAAGTTCTTTCATTTGTGGGAAACCATGTAGAATAATTCATCGTCATGATTGTAAGAAAGGAACTCATTTACAGAAGAGAAAATAAGATGGAGAAACTTAGTCAAATTCAAATATTTAAAATTTGAATAAGCTTTATTTAAGACTTAAACTAATTTTCTAATATTTCTTACACCCAAGTCCTAGGTTGGATCCAACCCGCTAAAAAAAAAGGCTCATAAAATCTGATTATTGTATACAAATGTCCAGTCTTCGTATGTGTGAGCGAAACAGAATCAAGAAATGACTTATAAAATAGAGGAAGTTGATTAATTACTTTACAGGCCTGAAATGGTATTAAGGGGCCTGAATCTGGGCCAGGTATGGACAAGATCCGAGTCTTTTTAGGTGGGCATGGGTAAATTCAAAGCAACATAGTCTTATCGATGGCCATCATCTCTGGGCAATCCATATTGTTGCAAAAATAAATAAATAAATAAATAATAAACGCACGGTAGAAAATTTGAATGTCCGACTTCAATGATCCGATATAACCATTATTGTGACCCACCCAATAAATGATCCAAACCACTTTCTTGGGCCGAAGCATCTTATACAATCTCACCTCTTAGGCGGGCTGGTCCCCATAATCCATCTGTAGGAACCATCTCCTGCATCCGGATCTATCATGCATCCTCACAAACACCAAAATGATTTGAGAGAGATCATGTTCTATCCGTTTGGGGTGCCCATAAAAGGAATTTGCATAATATCACATCCGACTTACGAAAGCCCTTTATTTGATGATCACCAACATGTGGTGAGAGGTCTTTGAAGTGAAAGACTACAGATAACAATCTAATCAGATGTATTTTCATATTGCCAGCTCCTACTTGGAGGTTATCATTACAAATTATTAGTAGAGTTTAAGCAATTTAAAACATATTAATAAATTAGACCCAAGGATAAGCCAGTTGACCTAAAATCACAATTTGTGCCTAGAGATTGACTTCTTCTAGGCTGAAAGGATTTAATTATAACTATTGTCTAATTAGATGTATTTTCATATTGCCAACTCCTAATTCGAGGTTATCATTACAAATTAATAGTAGATTTTAAGCAATTTAAGATATATTAATACATTAGCTCCAAGGATAGTTTAATTAGCCCAGAATAACAGTTTATTCCTAGAGATTGGCTTCTCCTAAGGTCATAGGGGTTTAATCTTAACTATTGTAAAAGAACAAAGACCAATAACTAATGCATCAATTTTATCTGGTCACTTACGGTGCATTTAGGTGGCCGAGTGGGTCCCACAAGCAGGGTTAGATTGCTATCGTACTAGCCAGGTTGTTGGAGACCTAGCATTTGTCAAATACAATTTTTTTTAGCATAAAAAAGGTTGTTGTCGGTTAGATTGAAAAGAAGTGCGATGATCTCGCTGTCGGATTGTGGAACGTACGGACTTGGGGTCGTTTGTTTCACACTATTCACATGTATAAGCATCTCTATGTAATGATTGCTCACATTTTATATTTGTTTGTAACTTTTACACATATTGTATGTAAATTGGGTATGATTTTGATGTGTAAATTATATGGGAAAAGGGGCTTGCACTTTCACATCTTTTAAGGTAGGAAACTATTTCACACCCTTCTCAAAAAGACGCTACTACACTACCAGTCCACCCATGACAACTTTTATTTTTTTTTAATTTGTTGGTAGCCACAATCAAGATCTGAACCGTCCAGAGTGTTTAGAATGCTCAAAACGACTTTGATACGAATTTTCAGTCATTTGATCATCTTAAATTTTAAGATATTTATGAGTAAATTCTGACCGTTAATCTTTAATTCTAGGATTTTCTGGGCCCGATTTTCACAATCCGAACTATTCATCTAGTTCAAAAGGCCATTTTCATCTATGATATCAAATTTCAGGAGCTGATTCAAAATGGATCTTAAGATATATTCAAAAAACATATTAGTCATTTGATACATACACTACTGTTACACATAATTTAATCGATTGAATAGGCAGTCTGCTTTTTTCAAATTTCTGAATCATCATAGACTCAAATTCAAGATTTAAACCGTCGAATCTCTTTAAAAGGTCAAACGCTCGTACTAGATCAAATTTTAACCGTTGATCCTTCATATATTGTGAGATATTTATAAAAAATGATAGACCTTTTGATTTTCAATTCTAATTTTTGTAGACCTCTTTTTTCTAATTCAAACTATTGATCTTCTTCAAAAGGCCAACAATGCTTACTATATAAAATATCATCACTTAATTCACCATGGATTTTTTAAAATTTGCAAAAAACTATAAAAGACATGTAAACCATTAGGTGCAATAAGATTCACATCGGAAGAGGTGTGAAAATAACAAACAATGAATTATTTTTCACATATGAGTCATTTGCATATGTAAATGACTCACATGTGAGTCAATTAAGTATGCATTTACATATGTAAAGCATTTTCACATCACATGTGAAATTAACAAACAATCCCTTATGGGTGAAGACTACTTAAATGAGTTTGTTGTGGAATTTCAAAGTGGGCCTACCTAATTGTAAATTTTGAAATGTTCAAGATGAATATTCTTATGGGATGTCTCTAAGTATTACTCTAATAATATGAGGTAATCTTATAATAATATGAGTTAATCCTAACATAAAATGGAGCATTTGGCAAATAACATGATTAATGAATATAAATAATGAAAAATTAGATCTTGTTAATCATGTTAGTAGTTTTAGATTGAGAGTACCCAATTCAAGTAGACAAATATTGGTTTAGATCAACTGAATACAATTTCATCGCATGGTGTCTCAAACTTTATCCAACGGATAAACTCATTTCAATCCTTCTATTAAAAAAAAAAATCCCTCCCATCATTCCTATGTTTTATCACTTTTATACCACTTTTGATTGAAAGGAGTAAATTCAATATGTTAAGAATATGGTACTTTATTTACCAAATAAGAGAAAAAGATGGTAGCTTGGATGAGCGAGAAACATTTAATGTCCTTGTATAACCCACTTGAATGCATGTAATGGTTTGATGAAAGGTCTCATTGTAGATATGATTACGGACAAAAAATCATCTCAATCAAATTATTGCAACTATTGATTTAAAAGCATTAATTTTAATAGTTTCTTAAATTATAATTATAATTCGTATTAGGATCGAATTAGGTTGGATGCCGAAAGGTACAAATTTGGTGAATAAAACATTTATTATGAGTTTTGATTTTATTCTCTTACAAGCAATTGGATGCAGGAGATCACATCTCGACCCTCAATTTATAGAAGAGGCTCATCATGAAAGGCACCGATCCATTTTTCACATCCCATTGCTCATGGAAGAACATCTGTAGGGCCATCTAATCAATGGGTAATGTACAAAGAGTTTCGAGAATAAATACTAAGCCTTTGTATCTTTGTAGGTTTGCATTTTTTGACAAAGTAAATATTGGTGACATTGTAACAAAGACCATTGTTAAAAAATTAAATAATGCTAGCTACACTCTCTACCTCATAACTCATCTTACAACAGTTCTATGTGGCAGTTTTCCTCTTCCTCATCTCTATAATGTTAAAAGCAAAACAAATTAATTAGATCTGCCATATAGGACGGTTGTGAGATGAATTGTGAGATGGGAAATATGACTAGCATTATTATAAAAAATTATCATCTCCGAAATATGTTGTATATTGTGAATATTAATTCATTAAAACTATATGCATACTACTAAGAATTGTTTTTTGTAGTTTTCGTCAGTTTTTCATTTCTGTTCTGCATATTGTTAACCCTATGTTCTATGTATTGTAATTAATTCATTATTTATGGATTTTCTATATTCGTGATGTTATGATCATATAAATAATTAAACATGGAATTGCATTGTTGGGGTCGAGAAATCAATCAAACCAAATCTGCAAAATTAAAAAATCACATGTAAGACATCATTTCTTCGGGCAAAATACGAACTTTGCTTTAAAATGAATGTGTAAATAATGACTGCCTCAAAGTAAAATAAACTACTTTCGCAGATGAGATTGTAATCGAATACTCTTGGATGGAAACAAAGTGTGCACCAGGGTAAACAATTCTCCACCCAACGTATAATTTAGACTTTGAGATTATACCTAACAGATCCATCTCCAAATTTTCGATGATTTACTCTTGTAGGATTGATGTGATTATCTACATGAGTTAGTAGTACTACATGGGTGGTATTTTAGTTTTTTTAGTATACTTTTCTTCAATCATCATTACCTCTACTCTGATCTCTAGTTTATACATTCTTGCCATTAATTTTTTAATTTCAAAAGTTTGTTCTAATAGAATACATAAGAGTTGAATACATAAGAAATGCACCAATGGATTATTAAAGAGACGAGAGGTATTTGAAAAATATAAATTGTAATTTAGGTGAGACTTTGACTTTCTTAGAATTTAAATTATTAGGATGAAGGCTTTGTATTTATTTCCATATATTTAGTTTTCATTAAAGAGAGGCTATTTGATGGATGAGATTTTTAATGTTCACCTAAATTTTTATTTTGATCATTTATAAATATGTATGCCTTAAAATTCTTAAAAATTCAACTACGTTAATTAAACAAGCCAGCTTTGAGGGATGGTTTTGACTGTGTGATTAGTCTGGTTTTTAAAGACATATCCAAGCATAAACCTTTACATTACGTTTAGTAAGTGAAACACATATATTGGAAAATATAATATCAATCTTACAATTATATGAGGTGCATATCTTTAGAGAGAAGTGTAACATATAGCCACTAATGCTCAGTTGTTGAGGCACATTCTTTGATTAAGCCATAGCGATAGGTGTATGAATACTTACCTTATCAAAAAATCATATAACACACAGACGCACAAATAAGCATTGTAATATGATGTATATATATATATGTATATATATATGAGAATATATATATATGGGGATGCATAGTAATATTTTCATATATATTTGTTTATATATATGATAATATTTATGTACATATGTCCCTCACTATTTTTTCGTAAGAACTTTAGGTGAGACCCATTTTATGGTCCCATATACCTAAATGTTTCCATATCAAAGTTTTTCATTTTAGCATCTTCATTGAAAATATATATCTGCATTTTCAATGTCAAGACCCAATTTTATTTGAATGTTTTCTCTGCCATATTTTATTTTCATATGTACATAAAAAACTCCATCAGTTTTTACTGTCCGTCTCAAGTTTGAGTAAACGACGAGAGTTGTGTTAGGTAAGTTGACAGCCAACGTAAAATTTTGTCACAACTCAAATATGAATTCTGAATTAACAATGCTCAAAATAGAACGGAATGGAGAAACAGAATTCATGTAGCCGACCCCAATATGATTGAAATAAGGCTTTGATGATAATGATGATGTCGAATAAGTAAATATAAATTATAAATTAAACATGTCGATTAGACTAATAACTCATGAAGAATATATAAACTTCAATTTTGAAGATATATCCAAATGATCTGACCATATCAACAATGTGTTATCCCCGATTAAGTTCCCAAGAATAGGTTGCACTCATTTGTAAGTGCTACTATGTTACCTTTTGCCTTTTGTATAAAAGCAAATGATTTGGCAGTAGATAGCTTAAGTATGTAAATCAACATCATGATCATCATCATTGACCGTTGTTGACTTGCTTTGGAGATGTTCAAATCATCTCAAATAAGTCTTTTTTAATTTATCACCTAGTGATGCTAACTCTAAAAACTTTCAAAATCATTTCATTCTAATATTACCCATCTTGGAACATAAGTGTCTACATCATAGTTAAAATTCAACTTGGAAGTTCATTCAACTAGTTAAAATTATAAAAATAAATAAATAAATAAATAAATAACCCTTAAATTCAACTAGGAAGTTCATTCACCCAAGCAACTCAGGAGAGTCAGCAATGTTAGTCTCGTGCGTATAGAGATTCACTCAACCCACCAACTTTCCATGCTGAGTCAACCGAGCTACATCAAAGCGAGTCATGAACAAGCTTATGATCGCCATACAATATTGTGTTGAAAAATCAAAGTGACCTTTTTTCAACTGGAGAAGAGGGATGAAGTGTTGCCCTCCCGTGGCTCCCCAGAAATCGCTGAGCTACAGTCCAAGACAATGTCATTTCCAAAAAGGGGCCATACAAAATTGCTGATAGGTCTAGTACTTTTCATTTTCAATCGATTCAGGCCTGAATTTGGTATCGTGTCAATTCTCTGCATTTATTTTCCGGAAAAAACTATTATGTATCTATTTTATATTAAAAATCTTGGAGCTACAGCAAATGTCCAAGTACATGACGCTGATAGCCGTCTTTGCATGTGCTTATATCACATGGGAGGTGCTGCGTGGCGGACCCACAAAAATTTTGTTGCAGGAGTTGTAAGGGCCTCTATATAAAAATTATAAACAAGAGGGTTTTACTAAAAAAATTCCAATAAATTTTTTTGAGATAAAAAATAATTTAAAATATATATAACTATTGCAATGGTCTCATGGGTACTTTTGTTTTTTTTTTTTTTTATTGTTTTGCTGAACAGCAATATTTGCCCTTACTCACATATACGAACTTTTTCTTTTTTATCCTTTTTTCTTCTTTTTCCTTCTTCTCTTTCGTTTATGATACGGTAACTTTATTGTTTTAGACTTGAGTGCAAGTGGAAGCTTATTATCAAAACACCTCAGTATCATATATACCTATTTAAATACATCGTCTTCCACATCCCTTTTTCTTTCTTTCATTTTTTTTTAATCTTAAATCCCTCTTAATCATTTCATTAAACGTTTTATACGTATATCTCAAGCTGTCATACTTTTCATACATATCGTCCAAATGCTTTATAAATATGCATCCCTCTCAGTCATTTCGTCAAACACCTTACGGGCATTTAACTTGAAATGTAAAATCGTATATTGGCCAGCAGCAATATCCCTGTTCATTTGCTCATTTTTTTTTCTTCTTTTTCATAGTTAAGCGGAGATATCGCCGCCTATGTCAAATTCAGAAAAAAATCACATGCTTGGCCAACAACGATATCCCCGCTCACTTGCTTATTTTTTTTCTTCACAATTATGGCGGGATATCGCCACCCATGTCAAATTTAGAAAAATAAAAAAACTTTATTTTTGGATGGTGATCGAGTAGATGGTGGTGGTTGGATGATGATGATGGGTGAATTTAAAAATGGTAGTGAAAGAAAAACATTAGAGGTTTAAATTAGTTTAGATGTTGTGAACTAAAATAGTAAGGAAAGAGAATACAAAGAAAATGAGATGAGATGATGGGTTAGAACACTTGGACGATGCCAGTAAATTATTTGATGAAATGACTGAGAGAAACGTCTGTTTATAAAATACATGGACGACATGTATAGAAAGTGTGACAGTTTGGGACATGCCTGTAACGTATTTGATAAAATGACTAAGAGGGACTTAAGATTTAAAAGGGAAAAAAGAAAATAAAAGAAAGAAAAAGGGATGTGGAAAATGATATATTTAAATAAGTATATATGATACTGAGGTGTTTTGGTAATAAGCTTCTATTGCACTCAAGTCCAAGATAATGAAATCACCATATCATAAAGAAAAAACCATGAAGAGGAAGGAAGAAGGAGGATAAAGAAAAAGAAGCTCGTATATGCGAGTGAGATGAGATATCGTCGCTCAGTAAAACAAAATAAAAAATAAAAAATAAATAAATAAAGGCCTATGGGACCACTGCAATGGTTACATATATTTTAGGTCTTTTTTATCTTAGTGAATTTAAATGGAATTTTTTTTATAAAATCCTCTATAAAAAAAAGATAAATAAATCATTAAAATTTTAAAATTATAAAAGAAATTTCTTAAAACTTTTCAGGTTTCAGTAGAACCTTCGGCCCATTCAAGTCTACTTGGGTCTGCGGACTAGGAAAGTATCTGCCCACAGCCGGCGAGGAAGGTGCGTCGTAATGGGGATCAAAATTGCTAGACGTATTCATTGCAAGGCAAATGAAGACAACTGACTCTTTGTCTTTTTGTTTTTGAGCACCCCATTTCCAATGTGGTGATACACACGGTGTCCATGCACTGTCCGATGAACATTACCTCATTACTTTACTTCCTCTCGTAAAACAGGATATTCCACATTCCCTAATCACCACTGGTCTAGATGTGGGCCTAAAGCACCAAGGGACAGACTAGATTTTGGAGGGAACAAGTCACGTCTGGATGTATAACTCATTGCGAATGGTCCCTGTATGCGTCACAGTTGGATAGGTTTTAAGGTCAAACAAAGCGTCTAAACCATTATTAAAACATAAGAAGGCCCGAGAATCCAGCCATTTATATAAAATCAGGTCCACTAAGTTAAGTCCATGAAATGAACTATATCAGAAGGAAAAATATTGTTTAGGAGCCTAAAGTTGAGTAATGCAAAATATTTAAGTTAGAGAAACAGATGGGGGAGGAAAGCCGACAGATGGCAATGGAAATTGTAGTAACTGGGTGAAGAAGAAATTACTGCTAGGAAAGCTTCAGAGGATACAAGCCACTATTGCAGAGTAGGCCTAACCGGATGAAGAATATTAAAAAGTATTTTTGCTACCTCTATTAACACCTTGATATTTTTATTACAATGATTAGCTAAGAAAATTTAATATTGTATTAGAGCCTATTGGTCAGGAGTTCAAATCCTAAAAAAGACGACTTGGCACTATAAAAATTGCATGCCCCCGAAAGTGTGCCGACTAATTTTCACCCGATGAGGAATATTGAAATGTTGAATATGACCATCTATTTGAATCTTTCCAAAGTTTTAATGATTACACGGGTTCATAATGAAATGCTAGAACTTAAGTTGGTGAAGAGAAGATTGCATTTATCAAATTATATTTTGTGTTTCCTACCTATAATTCATGTAAAAAGCTTTTAGGGTGAGTTTATGCCAAGAAAGGATTGTACTCATTGTGCATTTTCATTTTTCTGAAAGAGAGAACCTACATTTCTAACTCCTTACATAGGAAATCAAAGTGCTCTCTACTATTGAGAAAATTATTTTATTTTTTTTTCAAAGGAAAATGCATCACACTAAATAGGGAAAAAAGAGCAGCATGAAAAATTAGGACAAATGTCTCAATCATATGGTGTTTGGGCACAAGCAAAATAAAATATGTATAGATTTAAATATTGATAAATTCTTTTATCATATATTATAATACTTAGTTATTTTTTTGCGTTTGACAGCTTTTGCAAATTTTAATAGATTTCTAGTTTTAGTGCTTGGGAATTGTAAAATATTTCTATATATTCTAAAATGATGTAATATCTACTATTTCTAAAGAAAACCCCATATTGTAATCTACAATATTCACCCACCCCCTGAAGAAAGCAATATCTACTATTTTAAAAGAAAATGAAGAAAGCAATATCTACTATTTTAAAAGAAAACCCCATATTGAAACTTATAATCTTCACTTTTCAAACAATGCAAAATAAAATTAAAGTATTTTCATCTACTACATCAAAAAAAATATTGAAATCTCTTTGGTGGCAAATATTCATATTAGCATGCATAGTTGCCTGTCCCATAGAAAGCCTTACAAGTTTGAAACGTGCAAACAGTTTGCAGTCAATTTTTACCAATAAAAAAAAAGATTGATTAGGCTAGTGTTTATTATTTATTCTGTTTATTTTTGGTATCATATTGAAAGAAAGGCAAGACTGTTGTATCCAATCTATAATATCATGGCAGGAATATTGACATGATGCGCATGAGAGACTTATTAGTTGTTCCAAATATTCCCCAAGTTGTTGATTGATCATGCATATCCTTACACATTTCGGTAAGGATTCTTCATGATTTTTAGCAAAACATGTGTAATCACAAAAGTGGTTAAGACAAACCTAAACTTGTACTTAAAGACAAAAGTAGTTAAGACAAACCTTGTACTTAAAAGACATTGCGCTAGTCTGTTTGCCACCCAGATCTTTTTATTTTGCCGCTAAGAACCCTCCATATATGGATGTAAGGCCAAATTTCACTTCTATTTTAGTTGGGCTCACCTTCAAATTAATCATGTATACAACACTGTTTACATGCAAAAAAAAAAAAAAACGAAAAAAAAAGTGAACCACAGCCACAAAAGACTAATTAGTAACCAATGCACACTGCATTTATACGATGTGCCTAGTTTTAAAAGTTGTACCTTTTGAGGCCTTGAATGGTCCGCCATTGGTCCCATTAAGATTTATTTTGTGACTTTACGGTGACGTACTAGTCGATGGAAATAGTGAGCAGAAAAGCAAATGAGTTTTTGAATTTTTTTAACCTAACCAAGAGATTAGGAGCCAAATGGAGAGCTTGTACAAATGAAAAAAAAACATGCACACATAGAAAGATGTAACATACCCAAGGTTTGAACCTGTGTAACCAAACAAGAACATATATATCTTTCCACTAGGGCAAGAGGTTAGCTCTTAATAAAAATGAATATATATATATATATATGATGAGCGCTAGATAGAGCACGAGCGTTTTTAAAAGTGACAACACCCATTTTTGCAATAAATAAGAGATTAGTAATGTGAAGAAGCAATTAATGTTATTTTTAAAAAAGAGAAAAAGTTACCATATGACTTGTCTCTCATTTGAAGATAAAAAAAAGACATAAAGGCTCCTTTTTAAATGGTGCATTCTTGAAAATATACATATACGAAAACGGTCCTATAAAGACAGTCGTTACGGATCATTTTATGTATATATATATGTATGAGGAAGATTACTATGCATTTATCCCTCTTACTATAGTGAGGGACACTTTCTTTTTTTGACCTAATGAGGTGAAAAAAGTATATGAAGTGTGATGGTTTTGTCATGTAGCATGTTAATACTTTCCAAAAATGAAAGTATCCCCCACCATAATGTGAAGGATAGATGCATAAGAATATATGACTTGTCCTTCATTTGAAGATTAAAAAAAGGACATAAATGCTCATTTTTAAATGGTGCATTCCTGAGAATATATATATAGGGAAACGACCATATAAAGATGGTTGTTACAGATCATTTCTCATATATATATGTATGAGGAAGATTACTATACATCTATCCCTCCTACTATGGTGAGGGACACTTCCTTTTTTAAACCCAATGCAGTGAAAAAGGTATATAAAATATGATGGTTTGTCATGTAGCACGTTGATATTTTTCAAAAATGAAAGTATCTCCCACCATAGTGTGAAGAATAGATGCATAGGAATATATATAGCATGTCAATACCTACCACACCATAATTGTCTGTCTTTTAGATTATTCTAATAAACTGAATTAGGTACATGTACTTTTTTTTTTCGTGTGTGTGTGTTGTGTGCATGTATATTATTTCAATTTTGGGAGCACTCTTAAGTTTATCCTTGGTAGATGTTAAGCAATATTAGCTATCGCAGAATGATTTTTATTTTCAGCTGATAAAAACAATGACAAGGGATTGCAATGGGTTTATGGGTTAAAAGTGTGACAACCGCTGGCAAAATCTGACCCAATCCACTTACCCAACCAGTATGATTTCACTGGCAGTAAGTACAAGTTGGTCGGGGTTTGAGTTGACTTGTATAACCTACCTAACTTCTTTTTTTTTTTTCATAATCCAAGGGCAAGGACTTAATAAAAATAAAACTCTACAATTCAGCTCATGCATACGAGGTAATGAAAGTACAAATGCAACTCAACTACTCAACTCACACATGTAAAGTAATGGAAAGGTTAGGTTTGAATCCTTGACCACCCAATGAGAACATGTACCTCTTACCTCCAGGGTCAGCCATTCTAATAACCTACATAACTTGAATAACCCATTTACATGGTGAATTAGGGTTGACTTGCAATCTCCATTTAACGATTTGGCCACATAATATTTGGTAATCAAAATAGTTTAATTTATATAGACTGAGCCGGTTTTTTATTGTACCTTTTTAGGCCTAGTATCAAATTCAAATATAGCCTTATTGTACAAAATGGAATTAGCTAAGTGCAAGCTTCTGCAGGTTGGATAGTGTCAAACTGGTTGAACCTCCATTGGATGCTGGTTATGGAATACAGGTATTGTTCGGTTTGAAGTGGGTTCAAGTTTTACTGCTCGATCTATTTATAACTAAATTACATATTTGTTAATAATATATAATGTTATCTTCACAATTAGAATGGGAATTTACAAAATTATGTGCTACTGTTTCTTTCATATCAAGAATGATAAACCTGTCATCTGTTCACGTGCTGAGCCTAATGGGTGAAGTTAAGACCCAATGTTGACGACAAAGAGATGAGCATAAGACAACTGCACACAGATTTTTCATTTCTATCAATCAGATGAGCTTTTGTCATGTAGAAAATCAGATGATCCAAACCGACCCTACAAAATAAGTGGCTTCTTTAGTTTTAGATAAGAAGGACTCCTGAGTTAATGCTAATCAGTGAAGTTAAGACCCACAATTGATGACAACACGTATGTTTAATGTGATCTGATAGGTAGGTTTCAATCTACAACAGTCTTTTATTTCTTCTTTAAGACTGTCAAGCGTAGGGCTGTCCTTTCTTTGAAATTTAGGCAGCTTGACGTACCATTTCTTTTGAAATCTAATAAGAAATTGATAAGTTATCAATTTATTTATGTCATTGTTTATAATAAGATTTATATATTATTTTATGCAAGTCACTTTTGCATATTAAAAATAAATATTTATTTAAAAATTGAGCCAAATCCATAAATACTTTGTGAAGCTAAATGAGTTTTGGTTCTTCACACTGGAAGATGCTAATTCCGCATTGAGAAAGTAGAAAAAATTAAGTTGCACCTCTAATCATAGTCGTTGGCCGCTGCCTTCTTTAAAATCTCAGTCAATCAATAGGTAATATTAAAACTAGCAAAAATGAACTGAATTAGACAAACCTAACTCTCAAATAGGAAGACATCTAAAGTGAATTAGCTACTAATTAATTTTCATTTGTGGTCAGTTCTGTTCAATTTGAGTGACATCACAATCCATCATGATCTTTGTCATTACTTCATAAAGGGTGTTTACTTTAATGAAATGCCCTAATCCAATGATTAATTCTCGAATTAAAATTCATATCACAAGTTTTAGAGTATAATGCCTTTCTACCATCCTGCCTTTTGGTCGGCCTGTGTCTGTAATAGTGCAATATGATGAAAATACTGCACATGTTGGAGTTATCATCATTTAATTACAATGTGTCTATATTTTCACCTAAACAGCCTTTTGCACAAGGACATTGCTGAGACGCTCAATTAAGCAAATAAATGTGGGTCGTGCCGGCTGCTGGCCCAGCCGTGCTGTGCTGTGCCTAGGCAACTGGGATGTCAGCCTAGCACGGCCCAAGGCACGACCTATGTTGTGTCGTGCTGCGGATAGACCTGCCTACATGCCCTTTCTATTTTAAAAAAATTAAAATTCTTTAATATAAATTTAGGGAGAGATTATACACTTTTTGGAATTTCAATTTAAAATATAGTCGAAAGTAGTAAAATAAATGCACAAAAGTGGATGTTAATTTACAAATGAAGAAAAAAATTTTAATTATTTTTAAATTTTAAAAAATTTTAATTATTTTTAAATTTTATACTTGATTTTTATAAAATAAATAAATATATTTTAATATAAATATTGTGTTGGGCTGTGCCAGGCCTAAGCGGCCCACTCATATTTGTCTCCCTTCGTTCAAACCAAACTGCCCATAAAAGATGGAAACCCTATATTAAAGGCAGCGACCAAAACCCTAAAAGCGTAGGTGAAACTCAGCCTTATATTATGTATCTCTTTGGCGTCTCTAATTTTGCCTTTTTATATTATATTTTTATATTCTTAAAGTGATCCTCCACCTCATTTTATTAGTAAAGTGAATTTACAAAGAAGCAAAAGACAGGGTCAGAATCATATAAGATGCAAGAAATATTTCAAATTCGCCATCCCAACTAGGCCGGACTCTATGCTAATAGCATCAGGAACTAGGGGGTTCCTTTGGCTAATCTTAGAAGTTAGAATAAACAGTTGCAGAATTTTGGCCCTGGGCTGTGGACCCCTCCTGGCCTACATCCCTCCACCGAACTCACAAACACTCACAACTGGGATTCTTTCAGCCGGCTCCACAGAAGCCATCCGAAAAATTACTCATATGCTAGTAAATAGTATATTTGATTTCTTGTGTAACATATATATATATATATATGCACACACATATAATTGGGCGAATGAGCCTACTATGTAGCCCAATGGAGCTCCAGAACTAGGCACAAGCCCAGCTCATTTACTAAATAAAACATATTAGAAAAAAGCCAAGACCCAACACATTAGGCATCTAGCAGTGTCCAAGCCCACAGTAATTGGGCAGGCACAGGTCTAAACTTGGCCCATTGGCACCCCTAATCCACCGTGTAATGAGTTTCTGAACTTATATATTTAAGGCTGTTAATAGGTGTGAATTTAGCTTGGATCTGACTCTATTTGTATGTGCCTGGACATCCATTTTGTGATGGACCCTCACTAGGACAATTTTGGGTGCCTACAGAATTTGGATGCCTGTCAAATTTAAGCTGGAACTTGCCATACCATACTTGTATATAGTAAACAGATTTCTATCAACATATTACACTATATAGAAAGGTAGTTTAATGATTTTCTCAAATTATTTTACACATCCAGGGTAAGTCCATAATCCGGAATCCAGATCCAAATGTACTATTGGAGTCATGCTGAACGTACTGGGATTCAAGCACTATGCTCCATATTGAACCGTAACTCATTCTTGGGCTCCTACATTGTACGTGGACTGAGGCCTGAACACAAGTAATCTGGCTCGTTGACAGCCTTCTCTATTTTATTTTTCTGGAGGATTTGATAAAAAAGCTGGACTCTAAAATCTTGATGACATGGTGGATTTCAAAAATCCAAAATAATGTGGCCCCCAGTTAAACTGATATACTTCTGGGATTCCCGGAAGAAATTCAAGCATCAAAAATTTACTTTCTCCAAGGATACATGGATCGCAGAGAGAGAGAGAGAGAGAAAGATTTGCATTTGAAATTTTAAGCTCAGCTTGATGTAATTAAGAGTTTTATCAAATCTCAGTCAGCCACATGTTACACATTGGAAATTATTACATCAGAGCTTCTCAGTTATCCTAATCATGAAAGAATTCACGGCGACAGTATCTAAAACAATCCATGAAGACTCAAACAACTCATGAAAGAACTCTCCTCCAATCTCCTCAGCTGCAGATTTAAATGCGACCCCAAATGCGTTACCCTGCATCACCCCAAGTCTTGGTTTTCCACACACCCCAACAATCAGGACTTTGTTGGGTTCTTGTGCCAAGCAAGCACATATCAAAGGCTTCATCTTTGCACCCTTCTCCCGCAATGCATCCATCAAGAAATAGCAGAACTTCGTTAAAGCTTGCGGGTATCCCAATAGCTTAGTATCAACTGCATCTTCAAGCTTCACCCACCTGAATTTTCGACTGCTTCTAATAAACCCAGTTTTTGTAATTGCTGAGCTACCTTGTCTCAATATTGCTCTTTGGACTTGGATCGCACTTTGCATCCCTTTTCGCAACTTATCAAGATTGCTCAAAGACAGTGCTGAATATGCAACCCAAAACTGTTCAGAAGCTGATGAATCATCAGCTTCCATGAACGACTCGAGCAATGCGGTAACCCCATAAACCACATCTGCAGCTGATACCTTTGAGCTGTATCCATGTAACCTCAGAAAGCTTCTGTAGTAGAACTCTGTCAGCCCATACTCGGGTAAGAACCGCTCGAACTCATCCTTCATCTTCTGCTTCACTTCAATGCTCATGTACTGAAATTTCTGCTGGCAATCAATGAGAGGAAAACCCATTCGGGCAAGAAGAAGCTGAAGCTTCTTCAACCCATTGTCGCTCCAAGTCTTCAATTTGGTTGCAATGTATGAAGAACAGAGCATCGAATCAAACAGATTCCATTCTCGCAGGAGCATCAACCTCGGTTCATCTTCATAGGCAATTCTGGAAGCATCAGGTGACTGGATTTTGGTGCCATCTTTGAGAGTCACTGAAGTGACTGCATCCAAATTGCCTGAGCTGTTAATATGCTGCTCAAGCTCCATCACGCCCGCTTGGTACCTCTCATTTGTAAGCCTCTCGTGCACAAACTGATCCGTGAGTGACACACAAGCCAACCAAAGCAGCTCATTTGTGTTCTTGCGGAGAGAATGAGATAAATCAAACATCAAACAACCCGAGGGCCTTCCATGGAATGTTCCCAACTTGTAGTACTCCAATTTTAGCTTTCCAAAGAGCCTAACAGGGTCCGACTCTGCTCCTTCAGACACCCTCCTCCGCTTTCTAACGCCGCCGCCGCCATCATCCTCTTCGTCGCTCTGACTTTCATCGCTATCAGAGCTCTCATTGTCCATCTCATCGTCGCTATTCAGATCCGATGCATTCGCGAGGGCGGAGATGTCGAAATCATAGGCCAAATCAGCCTGGTGCTCATCGTCCCGGGTGTAAAGAACAACCACCCGGTCATTCTGTTCACTGAGATTATGGAGATGAATTGGGCGGTGGCAATCGACAACAAAGACATGGGCAGCAGGGCCCAGGTTCAGAATTCGGCGTAGATCGCGATGGCAGCCCCAGTTTATGAGAAGAATTGATACAGGCTGATGAGAAGATCGAAGATTTGGGCCAGCGTATTTGTCAATTTCGGTGAAGGAGGAAACAGGGTAGCACGAATAGCGGACTGAATCCGAAGATAGGATGTGGGTTATGATCTTGAGAGCGCACAAGGAGTCGACATCGGAGGTTGATGGGAATATCAACAAAGGAGAGGAAGACGAAGCCGAAGCAGCGTCGCGCAGCCGAGTGTAGAAAGACTCAACTCGGTATTCCCTCACCATAATTCCCCAGTTTGGCAAGCGAAGTTCTTCAAAACAGGGATTTTTATAGGGAGAATTGGGGGCAACAACATGGAGTTGAAGTTTCCAACTACCCCACAAAAGCCCCACAAATCTCTATACCTACCAACTCAAAAGCCCCCTTCTTCTGTTGTTTCTACTCATATGTTTTCCAATTCAGCTGCAGCAATGCATGGTGGGAGACTGTATCCGCAAGCAACTAAACACAAAGAAAAAACGGAACTCAAACAACTGATATTCCAGAAAACAACACAAGATATATACAGATCGAATGGCAAGAGATCAACAGATTTAGTGAAATTCCATCACACCCCATTTTCAATTTGTACGAAATATTGAAGGAACTGAAACAAAGACTTCATTTTGGGATCTCATGAATAAAAAATCTGACCTTTTTTGCTATTTGAAGAGGGAAATGTGACTCGAACTGCAGATTCTTGAGAAAGCTTTGATTTTTGGGATGTGATTCGAAGTGGGGTTCTGCTACAACGGGCTTCTGATTCCTCTTCCTCCCACTCTTCCTTCCGCCAATGAAGATCTGAAGAGATCTGAATTGCAAAATGAGAGAGAGAGAGAGAGAGAGAGAGAGAGAGGTTTTGAGCGGTCTGGGGTATTTGAAAAAACCAAGTTTTGAGTTTTAAGACGTTTGAAATTCGAAATTTGTAGTGAGCGCCAAATGTTGGGCGGGCAAATTGGGAACCTGCAGTGCTTTTCCTACATTTGGAGCGGTTTCGCAGGCTGCGGGCCTTGCAACGTAGATGGACCTCTGCCTACCGTACTTTTTACTGTTGACTTCTTTCTCCCTATGGGAATTGGTTACATGACCCCTTGAGCTTTCTATAATTACATATGAACTCCTTCCTTTACCGTTTTTACAGCTCTTGCAGTATCTATTAAATTAATCCATAGGTTCGTGAATCTAAGAACGTAAGGATTTGGAGAAACTCCTCCTTCTCCTATTTGTAGGAATTAGGAGATTATAGCCTTTGCAATATCTATTAAATTGATTTGTGAATTTGTGAATCTAAGAATATGAGGATTTGGAGGGGAAAGAAATAGTTGACTCGGATTCTTTTGCTCCAAAATAAACATGGTCCAAAGTTTGTTCTTCATAGAAAAATATCAGTTTGTTCCCATTCTTGCTTCAAAAGGGGGTTGAAATTGTGGATCACTATTTTATGAATCACTTTCTTGCAATAGTTGTTTTTACGTAATTTGTTGCGATAATTTTTTCGAATAAAAATCTGGAAAAGTAATTGATTTGTTTTAATATTTTGGAAAATATTTTTATATGATGGGGACTAAGTTTCTTTTTTTCCGGTGGAAGAGAAAAAGAAAGTCATAGAACTACTCTTTTGCAAATATATACCAACGTCAACGTGCCTAAGATGAATATTTATATGTAGTCCAAATACATAATATATATACAAATGTGATATATATGGAACCATGCCAAAAATGGATTGTCAATAGATTAGCAATTAGCTAATTAGCGCAAGGAACCAACTCTAAAAATCTAACTACAGATCGTTTTCTAAGTTCCATTTGATGAATACCCTGCATCCCGGTCGATTGGGACTCACCCATTGCCCCATTTTAACTTAACATATCATATATATATATATATATATTAATACATATTACTTTATATAATTATATTACATGTAATGCAAATAACTTATTATATAATAATGATATTTTTATTATAATATAATCATCAGCATCATCATCATTATGCTCCAAGTCTAGTTTGCCCCCATTCCACAATAGCACGAAATCTCAAGTTATTGACACTGTAGAATGTCTTTTTTTTTTATAAATAAAATTTGTATGTCAAATTATTCAATGATATTGCAAAATGGAGCTCCTTTGCTGTCATTATTCAATGTTTAAGCCGTCCACTGTTTTTTTCAAATATAAAGAGCATTTTAGTAAAATTATAAAATTTTAAGAACATCACATTCAACTCTTCTTTCCTTTTTTACTACAACAACCCTCTCCTCTCTTCCTATTTCTACACTCACTCCTACCTTTTCACCCTTTCTTTGCATGATTTTTACTAAGTATTCTACAACTACATCAAGCATTATCTCCAATTAGCCAAGAAAAAGTGTTTTGCATCAAATACCAACTATTATATTTCCACAAAACTCTTTCCCGCATAATACATTTCCATGAACTTTGTTATTGTAACAATTTTCTCTTTCCACGAAGAAAATGTGTATACAAACATACCCTAAGTGTTTGCCCCACGGTGACTATGATGTGGCAGCCCATGATAGATCCATTAGCTCACTACTTTCTATTCCCTTTGAACTCTTAACAACTCTCCGACCAAAAATGCCATGCCCATTATTTCATAATTCACATTTGCTGCATTCTAAAAAGGGATTTTGACAGTACTGTTGAGGCGTGCTGCTACTAATACTTTGAGATTTTAATAAAAATAATTAGATAAAGAAACTTAATATGGAATCCAATCGGTAAACACATCCGAACAAACAAAAGAGTTCGGGCACAAGAAGGTTCCAACATTACAATTTCATAGAACGGTGCTAAGTGAATGGCTTTGGTTTCTTTTATGTCATATCAAGCAATGAAAAATCATCAGCACTTTATTCTTGGCCACGACAAATACTTCCTCTTACATTTCATAGAGAGGAGCATTGCAAACAGGGAACTTAAGACTAATAAGCCACAGTGCCACATGCCTATTATCCAATATTTAGGTCTCTCTGTGGATCAGGCCAGCCAGTTGCAGCCCAAAGTTCAGCCTGCTTTCGGTTGAGTTTTTAGGCCTAAAGACAGGCTGAGAAGTGACACTTTAGACCAAACTGGTCCAACATATCTGAGACTATCAAGCCTTATCTACTGACTAAGGGTTGGACCAGATCCAGAAAACCAGACTCATGGGGTACAAGCAAGCAGCATGTGGCCAACAGCCTTCTTTTAATACATCATCTACTAGTTTAAGCTTTAAGCCAAGCATTTCTGTTCCACCTTTGGCTAAAATTATAGTCTTGAAGAGTTGCAAACTACAAAAATGGAGCACGTTTGATTGTCTCTTTTATGATAAAAATCAGAATCATAAGGATCAAGAAGGTTCAGAACTGGAATTGCATCTCTGCTGTGTATCCCAGCACATCTAAGTGAGCAGCCATGGCCTTGTTCATGGGTGGTGGGCCACACCTCAAAATCTGCAAATCAAAGAGTAAAGCTTCAGTCTACAATGTCTGATCATGCACAGGTATAGATCTAGAGAAAACATACACCAAGTTGGTTATTTATATATTTTTCCGAAAAAATGTACAACAAGTTTTGTCGGATGGCCAAATGGTTTGCTGTCTGCCTCAAACCAATATCAGCCATCAGCCCAGATATAATGATTTTAGTGAATGGGTTTTAAAACCATAGTTATCCCACCATTCCAGTTGAAGATTAGATTTTAGTAAAGCATGCTATCGCACTAACAGAATGTAATGGAATCCAAAAATCCCCTTGCAATTTGGTATATATTTGAAGGCACCCTTTGAACTTTCAAGTCTTGGATTATCTAATAAAACTGGATGCATTCAAAACCAAAAGAGTTACCTGGATGTCAGGTGCTGGTGCTGGGCAGTGAGTTTGAATCATTTCCTTTGACACGAAACCAACGCCACCATCCCAAACTTCAGGAGGCTGCGAATAAATAAAAACACACAAGAAAACTATTAGTTCAAAACAGTGCTCAGAGAATAAGAATAAAGTCTTTTCATACATAAAAGTGGTATTATACATTTAAACTACATACAATTTTTTTTCCTAAGAGAAAAGATTAGATACACACGACCTTAAGATAAGGCCAGGTCAAATCTATGCATATGGGATGCACTTTTAATGATGAGAATTTCATGGATCTCAACCTAGAACATGATAGGTGATGAGCTTGAAAATCACCCATGATAAAGTGCTACTCACCAGTGGATCAAACCACAATTTCAGTAATAGAGTTGATTTCAAGGTTCAACCAAAAGCATGGTTCAATTAACAGTCAATTCCGCTCCTATATGGTTAACTTTTAGGTCCATTACCTGTCATGGGGTAAGATTGAGATTCAATGGGTTGTTGACATCATTAATGGTACACACATTTGCTCGAACATATAAGATGACAAGATCAAGAGAATACCATCACCCTATTTTTCTACTTTGTCTGACGACGGTAAGGTCTATCCCGACTTTCATTATTTTTGAGCCATCGATCTTAAGAACAGATACATTTCATCTCTTATTCAAATAGAACAATCGCATTTTACAGAGCATATTGCTGTCATGTGATTGGGTCATAGATATTTATAGAAGACAAGATCAGACCTGATTCAGAACATAGTAGACTTTGAAGCGGTTGGGGTAGTTGCTCACAAGATTGCCCAACTCTTCCTGCACATTGTAGAATTATATAATTTTTTAATTAGCTTCAGTGGAAATTCCAATTCCTGATTCCGATTGTGCTTAATAAATTAAAAAAAAAAGCAAAATACTGTGAGTAAAAATCAACCGATCCTTGTCACTAGAAAGTAAAAATTAACCAACTTCCGCAGCCCTCACCTGTGTTATGAGAACCTTATTAAGAAACCAAGGTCCAACAAATCATTGATTTTAATAGAGGGAGATAGTTCAACTTCTAACACATAACAAAAACGAGAGCGGGGGGTTGGTTTGGTTTTTTGTGGGGGGTGGGGGAGGGGGGGGTCTCCAATAAGCACCCGATGTACTCCTAGGCATGGAGAGGAAATAACTGATTTCAATAGTGGGATAGTTTAATTGCTCACAAAATAACTGATTTCGATAGCGGGATAGTTTAATTTCTCACAAATACCAAAAAACAAGGGATCAGTGGGGTCCAATAAGCACCGATGTACTCCTTGGTGTAGAGACAAGACCATTAGATAGTGGTTATCCCTAATAATTGTAGCTGTAGCAGCAGCAGCAATAGTGGTACCAGTACTAGCACTAGCAGCTATAGCAGTTGTAGCAATAATAGTAGTCATAACAGCAGCTGCAATAGAATTAGCAGCACCAGAATAGTAGTATTTCCTTTGATAGATAAGGAAAAATTCAACTTGCATAAACAAAAAAGAAAATAAATATTATAAATTACACAAGACCTAAGCAATGCAAGCAGAAACAATCAGAACACAAAAATATACATGCTATATAATGGCAATAGACAATGAAACTAAAAGAATTCTATGAAATATAATTTCATGTAAATAACAGGTCTGGTGTAAAATATGAAATCCTGTAAGCAAATATACAGTTTTAATTTGCCCTCACAAACAATTTAAAAAAAAGAAAAAAAAAAAAAACAAAGTATAGATCATGGTCATGTATACCTAGACACAGTACCAATAACACCAAAAATATGACTTAAGTTTAGTCTGAGATGCTAGCCCAAATAAATATATAAGAATCAACCATGTGAGATCTTTTTTGTGGGACTCAAGTGGTAAATCCAGCCTTCATGATTGCCTACACCCTTATTGGACAGAATCACCAAAAAATTCCATTGTAAAATATTAGGGAAACTTAAATTGATATCTTGCTATCATCATTCGACAAGAATATCATTTTAACCAAGGCTCGTCTGCGATGACTCCCTCCCACCCCACACTGAACAACAATGATTGGGCTCAAGTGAGACAGACAGGACCACAACGGCATGTCTTACATAAATATGATAGTCATAAGATGCTAGCTTTGAAGTTCCCACTGGGAATTAATTCTCTATAAGATGAATCATTGTTTTATACCATGATTACCAGATACAGAAAAATGGAGAGAGAGAGAGAGAGAGAGAGAGAGAGAGAGAGAGAGAGTAATGATGTACCTTCAGAAGAATGTCTTCCAACGTGACATTTGCATAAATCAGATGTACCTTGGTGCCGTCTTTTGGGTTCTCCAATATGGCCCTAGCAACCTAAATAGAACATAAAGATAGATTAAGGCGAGATGCTTGTTTCAAGATGAACATGGTTCAGCATATTCTTATGCTGCAATCAACCAGGTTCAAAATCACCACTTTGACTATTACAAATTGAAATTTACTTGAAACATGGGAGTAATGCCAGATCCTCCAGCAAGCATCCCAAATGCTCTAACTTGGCCAGGTTGGTATTTGAATCGCCCCTGAAAGAACAAAAGAAGAAATAGTAGTATGACATCTACAAATGCAGGTATACAGAGCAACATGCACGGTCTCAAAACCATATTGAATCCTTAGTGACGGAAAAAATTCAGAGTGATGATCTTTGTAACTGCATCCTTTCCGTTTACCGTTATGTGTGCCCTTTCTGTAGAAACTGCTTTGATCATTCAACTCTTCTGCATGCTCAATCTCACACAACCATGCATACATTCAAATTTGTTTTACATGCGCCTCATACATGCAGTTCATCAGGTGGGACTTACCAAAAAGATCAACCAACCAAAACCCAAGCAATTCATTGGACTCACCAAATGGACCTCACATTTACATTAATGTGGAATTTTTACTGAGATTTTTAATTAGTTTGTATTCTGATTCACCTGATGAGTAGTTTGGCCAGATTTTTGGAACACAATCTACAATGTGAGGCCCACCTTGAGGCAGCTGCAGCAAGGATTTTGCAAGCCTGTGCCATATTTGGCATGTGCTGACACAAGTAAAATACTAACACCCCCCAAATCACGCAGATACTTCAAAATAGCCATTGGGTTGAGTCCTATCCATAATTCCATATACGGCCTTTTATGTGTAAAATCAGTGTCCTAGTTTCATCCATCCTGTATCTGGGCATCACAAAGCTGTTGGAAGAGATCGAGCAGAGTTTGGAATGGAGATTTGGCAATTAGGAGAAGCTCAATTGTCATTTAGAGACGAAAAAATTCCCATGAATATGTCAACAGCTCAATTTGGCTCGAACAGATTTGATTGAAAGAAATTTTTAAAACTTAATGACCTTTTAGATATTCGTTAGTGTTATAAGAGATATTACCATATGTGAATGCCCACATTGGGGCCGACATTGGATAAGGAAAGCACTTAGGGCTAGAGTTCTGCCATATTAGGTTGCTTGGAGAGAAAGTAATCTTATTCTATAAATAAGACCCTCCTCCCCACTTTTATGATGTACACATCTCTTATTCAATACGATCTCTCGCTTTCATCACGTTATCAACATGAGCAAGAAATAAAAGACAGCAGCCTCCCCTTTCCTTCTTGTTCATGCCTAGGCCAAAGTGCAGCAAAAAGATTGCCCTTCTTTTTTTTTCTTTTCTCCGGTCAACGTGAAGCAAAGCCTTCACTTTTCTTTGTTTTTGAAACTTCAATTAAAGGGTAGTACCTCACCTTCCCTTTTGCCTCTACACGAGGCTCAAAGAAAAAAAAAGAGTTACATCACCCCCTCTACCTTGGCCCACGTGCAAACAAGGATAGTAAAGCCTTTCCTCCCTCACATTTTCTTCTGCCTTCTGCCATTTGACGTGAGAAAACAAAATAAAAAATAATAAAAAAAAAAGTCCTATTGTCCCATCACCTTTCTCTGCCTCGGCTCGCGTGAAGACAAAAGAGACAAAAAGACAAAAGTCGCTGACATCAGCAGTGATGCAGACAAAGGTGCAAATCGACCGTCTAACTTCAAACCACGATAGCCGTTCGGCATCCGATCAACAATCCGTTTGAACCTATAGAAAGCCCGTGAGCAGATCTACACAATGGAAGCTAAAAGCAGCAAAATCAAGGTTAAAAAAATAATTTTTTTTATTTTTCAATGTTTCTTAGATTAACAAACATATATATAGACTTTTATCATTATTTCCTTTTAGATTTAGAGATGAATGGTTTATTTTATTTCATTTTTTTAACAAGGGGAGATCAAGATATAATGGATCATAAATAAGAATATAAAGTTCTATATTAATACAGACCTATAGTACAGTATGAACCAGAAGTTCTTTTCTAATCCGGACTAGGAGATCCGTGAGCTATTCAAATCTGAAACCAGAAGTTCTCAAATCCACAATATGAACTCGGAGATTCATAATCCTAATCAAACCTGAAGTTTGATATTTAGATCCAAAAATAAAACCAATCAATATTAGGTTATAATATCAAGCCCAAAGCCTCGGTAGAACCTGAAGTTCTAATTCATGAACTTGAAATTCCAAATCAAGCCAGAAGCCTTGCCAGAACCCATTGTTCTAGATTATTAAAGTTGATAGCCTTAGCCTGATGTTTTCAATTTTAAATTGGCCAACTTGATTTGACATGACTCACACCTTGATTTATTATGAATGTTTTAAACTTTTATTGCTTATCTTTTATCTTCCTCTGCATATCAATGATCATGTATATTTTTTACAGCTCTAACATAATGTCGAATTTAGCCAAACTTAAATTCAAAGCTTTTAACATTACTGGGGACAACTACTTATCCTGGTACTTGGATGTAAAAATACACTTGCAATCTGATAAACTTGGAGAGACAATAATAGATGGTAATAAAGAGTCCCCAGAAAACAAGGTGTTGGCACTTATCTTCTTCCGTTATCATATACATAATGACCTCAAGATCGAATACCTCACTAAGGGGGACCCAGCAGGTGTTTGGAAATCCCTGAAGGATAGATATGATGTAACATCTCGGTCCCCCACATAATATTGTCCACTTTGGGGCCGTACGGTTTCACCGCTCCTGCTCCCCTCACGGCTTTGCTTCTGGTGTCCATACGGCTTCGCCGCTCCTGCTCCTACCAAAATGCGTTATGTGGAGTACAAGAACACATCCTTATAAGGCCCAAGTCAGGACACTCTCATAAGCGATGTGGGACTTTGTTCCCTTAGGATTCAAGAGGTCCTCACCCACCACTCAGAGGAGAGCCGTCCCCGGCTCTAATACCAAATGTAACGTCCCAGTCCCCCACATAATATTGTCCGCTTTGAGGCCGTACGATTTCACCGCTCCTACTCCCCTCACGGCTTTGCTTCTGGTGGGCCATACGGCTCCGCCGCTCCTGCTCCCACCAAAACGCATTATGTGGAGTACAAGGGCACGTCCTTATAAGGCCCAAGTCAAGACACTCTCATAAGCAATGTGGGACTTTGTTCCCTTAGGATTCAAGAGGTCCTCACCCACCACTCAGAGGAGAGCCGTCCTCGGCTCTGATACCAAATGTAACGTCCCGGTCCCCCACATAATATTGTCCGCTTTGGGGCCGTACGGTTTCACCGCTCCTGCTCCCCTCACGGTTTTGCTTCTGGTGGGTCGTACGGCTTCGCCGCTCCTGCTCCCACCAAAACGCGTTATGTGGAGTACAAGGGCACGTCAGAAGCAAAGCCGTGAGGGGAGCAGGAGCGGTGCAACCGTACTGCCCCAAAGCGGACAATATTATGTGGGGGACCAGGACGTTACAATTGTCATACACCAAAAGAAGTGGTGGAACAATATAAAGGATACAACGCTTTTATTCATTCTGCAGAGTCAAATGATCTGCAAGATTGAGATTGGAATAGTCCTACAAAACGATGATTACCAGTTGGATATCACAAAGTTGGACACTAGAGATTTTTTTGAAAACGAGAATGGCCAATCTCTAAGCAATGAGGCATTTCATGCTAAGATCAGGACCCCTCCTGGCATGGTCTAGAAGTACAAACAAATTTTTATTATTATTATTTTTGTAGAATCTCTATTTAGAATGATATTTTCAGATATTTATCTTTCATAGATATTTACAATGGATGATTTATTATTTTCAGTTTATTAATTTGATGGAAATTTTATGGATGCTTTTTTTTTATATCATATGATTGCTTAGTTATATTATTCTATTATCTTTGTTTAAAGGTATAGATCACGAAATTGAGGATACTCACTGTCTTGTAAAAAGTGCCACAACACACACCATTCTAAAAAATTAGAAGTTTTTCTCATTGGTATTCAATCCATGAAAGGTATCCATCATAGTTGAATCCGTGCAAATAATTGAAGGCTCCGAAAAAGCCCACATGATGTTACCTAATGGTACCCATCTATTCATTAAAGATACATTGCTTTCTAGCAGTTCCTGAAAAAACTTGCTCAGTTTCAAAGACATCAAAATAAATGGATACCATATTGAGACTACTAAACAAGGTAACAAGAAAATGTTATTTATCGTTACTAGTATTGCAAGTCAAAAGCAAATACTAGAAACATAAAAGTGCACCCTCTTCAGGGTTATATTATACGACAATATCTATCATCAAATCACATTCGATTTTGAGCAAAACAATACCGTTAAGCCTGAAGCTTAGCAACCCTCAAACTTTATCCTTTTGTCTTCACGCGGGCCTAGGCAAAAAAAGCTGATGGGGCAATAGGACTTTTGTTTTGGATTTTGTTTTTCATTTTTTCCCCCCTCACGTCAAATGGCGGAAAGCAGAAGAAGAGGGAGGAAAGGCTTTACTCCACTTGTTTGCATGAAGGCCGAGGCAGAGGGGGTGATGTAACTCCTTTTTTTTCTTTGAGCCTCGTGTAAAGACAAAAAGGAAAGAAAGGTACTACCCTTTGACCGAAGTTTCAACAACAAAGAAAAGTAAAGGCTTTGCTTCACATTAACTGGAGAAAAGAAAACAAAATAAAGGTAGTCTTTTTGCTGCACGTTGACCTAGGCGTGAACAAGAAGGAAAAGGGAGGCTACTGTCTTTTTTTCTTGCTCGTACTGATAACATGATAAAAGATAGAGACCTTGTTGAAAAAGAGATGTGTATATCATAAAAGGAGGGAGGAGGGTCTTATTTATAAAATAAGATTACTTCCCCCCAAGCAACCTAATATGGCAGGACTATAACCCTAAGTGCTTTCCTTATCTAATGTGAGCCTCAATGTGGGCATCCACATATGATAATATCTCTTATAACAGAACGTATTGTTCCTGCAAAATAACCCGTTCCTGAAGAACGGCATGAAGTAACGTGGAATACTTCCACTTTGTCTCATCTGGACCCATGTACCTCACAATGCAAAAATGAAGTACATAAAATTATGCACTTACAAGATATTGCAAATAGATTACCTGATGCATTTAACGATGTAGCAAAGGTTAACCCAAGTCACATGAATGCACCTGCTAAAATTAATGTCCCTATAGGACGATGCCAGAAAGTAGCGACAAAAAAATTTGCAATACGCCAGATGCGTGACAAACGGCAAACCTATAGGTTCAAAGGATACAGCTCCAAGGAAAAGAAAAAATGTACAATCATCACCATGTCCTCCCAAAGATACACTTAATACTTCCGAAGAGGCGCATAACGCTCCCGAAGAGGTTATAACAAAATCCGCTCTCTCTACAATAACGAAAGTCCCTAAAAAAGACTATAAAAGCCGCTGAAAAGGCACCGATACCAAATAATAAAGAGATCTCTATGCTTAAAAATTATTCAAGAGAGAGATAGGATAGAAAGGAAATTGTCATCAATGATGTAATTGCATATGCAGTAGCTACACAAATATCAAAGGAACATGAGGATGATAATTGAGATACAAAACCACATACTATAAATGAATATTAACAAAGGAAAGATTGACTAAAATAGGAAAGTGTTATTACAGCAGAGTTAGAGTCTCTCAATACAAATAGTGTATTCAAACTTATAGTTTAAACCCCAAATGGTGTTAACCCTATAGGTTACAAGTGGGTGTTTGTAAGAAAAAGGAACGAAATGAATGAAATTACTAGATACAAGGCAAGACTAGTGGCACAAGGTTTCCTACGAAAACCTTGGATTGTTTATAAGGAAACATACTCCCCTATTATGGATATAACAACATTCAGATATTTGATAAGTTTAGCGGTTTCTGAAAATTTCAACATGAGACTCATGGATGTTGTAACCATTTACTTATATGGGGACTTAGACAAAAATTCATATAAAAATCCTGGAAGGATTTACTTTGCCTGATGCAAAGCCCAAGAGTATGTACTCAATACAACTGATATGATTATTGTACGGCCTAAAGCAATCCGAAAGAATGTAGTACAATCGTCTCAGTAAATTTTTGTCTAAGGAAAGATATAAGAACAATCACATTTGCCCATGTATCTTCATAAAGAAATCCTTAAAAGGATTTGCAATAGTGCCAATTTATGTTGATGACATAAATTTGATCGGGATTCCAGAGGAGCTTGAAATAACTGCTGATTATTTCAAATGAAAGACCTTGGAAAAATAAAATTTTGCCTTGGCCTGCAAATCGAGAGAATTTTTATTGGAATATTAGTCCATCAGTCTAATTATACCAAAAATATTTTAAAATGCTTTGGCATGGATAAATCACATCTAATAAGTACTCCCATAGTCGTTCGGTCTTTAGATATAAACAAAAATCCCTATTGTCCAATTAAGGAAAATGAAAAGGTATTAGGTCCTAATGTACCATACCTGAGTGCAATCAGTGCTTTAATATATTTAGCACAATGTACTAGACCGAACATTTCATTCTCAGTGAATCTACTTGCCAAATATAATTCTGTGCCAACACAAAGGCACTAGACCAGTATCAAACATATCCTATGCTATTTACGTGGTACAATTAATTTAGGACTCCTTTATTGCAAAAATTCTAAGTCCGTAGGATATGCAGATTTAGGATATTTCTCTGATCCCCATAAGGGTCGATCATAGACATATTATGTATTTCTTAATGGTAATCCTGCTATTTCTTGGTGCTCTATTAAACAAACTTTGGTAGCTACTTCTTCTAACCATGCTGAGATTTTAGCTCTCTAAGAAGCCAGTAGGGAATATGTATGGCTAAAATCTTTAATTCAGCATATTCATAGTGCTTGCCAATTGACTCTTAGTACAGGTACCCAAGCGTTATCTACGAAGACAATGAGGCATATATTCAATAGATTAAAAAAAAAATACATTAAAGATGACAAGATGAAGTACATTGTACCAAAGTTCTTCTTCACACATGAGCTTCGGAAGAATAATGATATTGAAGTCAAGCAAGTTTGTTCAAGCAACAACCTGGTTGATTTGTTTACCAAGTCCTTACCAAAGTCAACATTCCAGAAGCTTGTACATGAGATCAACATGCGTAGTGTCTATTAGCAAACAATGTAAAGGTTATTGTTGTCAGGGGGAGTAACTAATCAAAGGCAGGACATATGTGCACTGTACTCTTTTTCCTTTTCTAAGTTTATCCCACTGGGTTTTCCTAGTTAAGATTTCAACGAGGCAGCATTATACACATTCGACACCAATTCAATGATCATGTAGGACATTGTACTCTTTTTCCTTTGCTTTGGTTTTTATCCCATTGGGTTTTTCCTTTGCAAGGTTTTAATGAGATAACCATGATTGAATGGTGGTCATCCAAGGGTGAATGCTATAAAAGATATTATCATAGGTGGATGCCTACATTGAGGTCTACATTAGATAAAGAAAACGCTTACGGTTAGAGTCCTGCCATATTAGGTTGCTTGGGGGGAGAGTAATCTCATTCTATAAATAAGACCCTCCTCCCCGCCTTTTATGATATACACATCTTTTATTCAAAAAGATTTCTCTCTTTTATCAGTTAGGGCCCCTTGTTGATATTAGTAAAAAAAAATTGGAAACTATTTTGGAATTCTCTTTTTATTACTAATGTATGAGGTAGGCATGGGTCATGAGTCATGACTCATTTTGCAAGGGGGTAGGTTTAAGTTTTGAAACTCTAGGGGATCATTTCTACTGGGTGGATTCTCAAAGAGGGTAAATGTTATTTTGCAAAGAAAGGTCAATGGGTCATCTGAACTTATGATAGGCACTAAATTTCAACAAGATCCACCATGAGATTAGTTCAACAATAATATATTGAACTCGTCAAGATCTATCAGATTTATAGGTGTCATTATAGTGATGCCACAGATTGGATTGTACCAATTATTTTACAAAGAAATCTGTTAAGTTTGGGTTTTGTAGCTATCAGATTCATTTTACTGAGTGGTCGCATTACGGCCATCTTCCCACATCCACCCATTGGGCAGCATGATGGTGCCCACAAATAGTTCGGATGGTCCTAGATGGGATCTGGGTCAAAGATTGGTGGAGTAAGAAACATCAAAGTGGGAATCCAAGCACATCCAAATTTAACTAATTAAATACACCAAGTAGGTCTCTTCAGACAAACTGAAGGCTTCCATTCCATGTTAATGAGATTTAACATTTGATCATTTTTCTCATAGATTAGAAGAGGCAAACATAGTCACATTCTCAAGTGTCTACCGCTAAGGATGGTATTCAGAAAGATTCATTTCTTGTTGCTCTTCCATGACCACCTTCTCACCAGTTTGGTTTATTCTGATCAAACAAATCTTTTATGAAACACTAAGACAATAGGGAGTACAATCTATAGATAAATCATCACTAGAAAGTAGCCAAATGTAAACTATGAAGGCTTTAACACGTTCCATCTTGTAAAGCATGGTTTGTACCTTAGGTCCCCTTACAGACAAGTAATTGCCGACGCGCATTTCACGGAAATGGTGGGACATCCTTCCTTGTGGGTACATCTGTGTATTGGTGAAAATTGTAGCACACAATCAAATTAGATGGAACCAAAAACTCTCATTTTCATTCACTAAAAAAAGATTGATAAAAAGATTTATTAAAATAAAAAAATGATGTATTCAACAATTCAGCTTATGTGAAACACAACTAGTGTGTTGGTTAAGAAATTGCCTCATTAGGAGGCACAGATCCCGTGATCAAGTTTGGGTGTCATACTAGTTTCATTCTTGCCTCAATCAACTATGTAATGACCAAAATACATATGGGAACAATGGCAGACCAACGATTCTCATTTGAGCGGTGTGAGCAATGGCAGCGTAAAGAAGTCAAATACGAAAATAGAATTTCTTAAGGTCTAGTTTAAGGAATTTCTCAAATCAAGCAGGTGTGGTCGCACCCACATGCTAATACCTAGGTCCGCCCCTGCATAGGAATCCTTCATCTTACCAACTGTACTAGGTGAATCCACACTATCTCAAGTATGTAGGCCTCATGGTAAAGTGATCCAGAAAGTTGGTCAAATGGGCCTTGCTATGCATAGAGGATGCCAACGTTATCTAGAGTTGAACGTAAAAACACTCAACGTTTGCCACCTTGCAAGACCTTTGCAGCAACAACAATTAGTGTGTCCTACTGATGGTGGGCCATCCAAGGAGCCATGCAACTAGAATAAAGAACCAAGAAAAGCAAAGAGGAGGTCAAAGAGGGAAGGCAAAATACATCATGTTTCCTCGCATAGTGGATTGTTTCCTCTAAAGTTGTAGCAGTTCCTTCTGCAGATACAAGTAGTTATTTGTATTTCTAGAAAAATGGATGGGCAGAATTTAATGTTGGTTCTTTTGTCAAGGGCTAGAATTTAGAAAACTATTTGTTGAGATTTTGTATGTATGCACTGTTCTTGTTTTGAATGAATACAAGACAGCTTTTTTTCCCTCTCATCTATAACCTCTGGCCTAGACAGAGCCATTGTTAAGTTGGGTTGCAAGCTTGCAACTTGGAAAATCCTACTCATCCTGCTGTGGAACCATGTCGTGTTAAGGCAAACTATATCAACTACCAATCAAAATATTCATCATCTTCCAATGATCCAATCATCATCATCACCATCAAAGCCTTGTCCAAACTCTCAACTGTGTTTTAAGTTAGTTACATGAATTTATTTTTGACATTCCAGTCTAGCTTATTATCTTCCAATATGGATGATATTTATGGCATCCTTCATCCATGGTAGGGCCTCTCAGATATAGAGCCATTTGCCCCAAATGAATGGATTTCAATATCTAAAAAAATTATACATTTTTTTAAAGCAACATCATTCATCTGAGAAAACAAACCTTTATAACCAGTTCAAAGTATCCCACATCTGAATCCAAGGTTGTTGGAGTATATGGCTTAATAACTTCTTCACCAGTGCCATCCTTACCCCTATTCAAACAAAGAGTCAAAGCTTTAAAAATGGGGAAAAATCAACAAGGCACAGTCTAAATAATCATCAACATCACCTTAGCTTTATCTGATCAATCTAGGGTCCAATAATAACACTTTAGGAAAAAAAAAACGATGAATTTGAAACATCCCAAATCAGAAAAGTCTAACCTGCAACTTATATGTTGCCCAATTGGAAGACCCAACACCGAAGTAGGTGTAGGCAGAGCAAATTGAAACTTAGCCACATTATGGCTGAGTTGAGTGCGTTTCACAAGCTTGAAGTCTTTGAAGTTTTCTGGGTCCAAACAACCTATAAACGCAAATTAATGTATAAATCAATCAATATTCATCTGTTACTTCTAATTCTCGAACTATCAATTATTCAATGTAAAATCACAAACCAATGCCAAACCCAAATTTCAGAATCTAAACAACTCATAACAGACAAGGACTAACACATCTAAAAGGAATGCTTGAGTTCAGAGTGAAAGATCTAATCAAGCCCAAAACTAAGGCAAGTCAACTCCCAAAATCAAGAACAAAATGAACTAAGATAAGATGTTTGCTAAAAGAAAAGGTGCTGATATCATTAATCATAACAACCATTGTCACAAATGAAACAAGTAAGGAACATCAAAAGCATCAACAGACAACACTCAAGAGCTAATACAGAACTTTAAAAAAAAAAAAAAAACAACTACATATGAGTATATGATATCAAAATGATTATATAAAAAAAGGGACACTGTCAAACAATCAATCAAGCTCATATCAACAAGTTGTCACAACTACAGATTACTCAATCAAACTTCCCACAATCTAATATAAACCCAGAAATACAAACTCCTGAGGATGAGATTAAAGCTAAAACTGATGTTAAAAAAGTATACCCTTTGGCTTCTTAGAGAGATAGATATAAGCAGAAACAGCACCGATAACGGCAACAGCCACAGCAATACTTAGAATCTCAACATTGGGTGACTGGAAGAGCTCCATTGATGATCAGAACAGACCCTTATCAGTCTGTTCAAGATTGGGTGGTTTCAACGAAGACCTTCCCCGGTCAGAAGTAGTAGAAGAAGAAGAAGGTGGCGACAAGGACGAGGCACAAAGGTTGGGATCTGGTATACCAACCAACCCATCTCTTTGTTTTAGAAGGGCAGCTGAGAGAGGACGATTGCTGTCAATTTACCGAAATGCCAACATTGGCTTCTGGGCCTGGTTGTCTTTTGTTATTGTTCTGTCCCATTTTTGGCCTTCATGGGCCAACTAAATGAATGGGTTCAGCCCAGGACTTATTAACGGGCTTGACAATTGAACATGGAGTCCGGATCCTCTTTCACTTTGACTTAAAAAAATTTGGAGTTGGAGGAATGGAACTCCACAATGGAACCTATCTACTGAAAAGGAGTTGCTACAAATAAAAGAGGTCAACGTGTAGAGAGTTTTTCAAATTTTAACCTAATAGGTGTTGATTCCAATTAAAATTGACTGTTTAATATTAAATTAGAAATGAATAATGTAAAAGATTGTCTTAATCATTGCATTTTATCTTTTTTTTCCCAAATCAAACCACCTATCCCATGGTGGTTGAACTCCAGTGGGATAAAATTTGGCACACCTCACATCGGAGGAGGGAAGATGAGAGACAATGTTTGCTGTCAATTTACCAAAATGCCATCCATCATCAACTTTTGCCCTCATTCTGTTTCACATGGCCAAGTCCCATTTATAGATCTCATAGGTAGGGTTATCAATCTAGTCCTTTGATGAGAGAATTTGGCTCGGCCTACAAAAGCCCTCAAAGTGAGTGCTTTGCTTTGTGTCCTAAAACCCATGGTAAGATAGGGCCCAATTTCAAAAAGCCCACAACATCAAGGGCTAAACTTAGGCTTGACTTAGTTGGCCCGAGGAGGCCTAGCCTTGCTCTTGGTTTATTAATATGTAAAATAAATAATGTATAATATAATATATATTGGAATTTCTACTAAATGTTTTTAATAATAAATTTAATATTGTGTCAAAAAATAATAACCAAATCTTAAATAAGTTTTTTTTTATGGCTATCCCCATACATCACAATCTTGATGCAATTTGTTTCTATTCCTGGCTTTTATGATTGTTGTTTCATTCATGTGGACCTCACTCTTGAGTTAAAGTCTGTGACTATCAAATCATTTTAGTCATTCATCTACTTTAGTCAAAGTTTAATTGCTTTATTATAAAATCAAAATGATGTTTTAAAGGATTACATGTTAGGGTTATTGTTAATTTGAAAGTGGTCTAAAGTTTATCTGAATCACATATTAAAAATTATTTGGAAAACGTCTAATGCCTATTTTAAAAAAAATTAATTGAATCACATGAGAACTGATAAACATGGTTTGATGGTCCTTATTATTACTATTTTAAAAAAATGTAGTACATGAACTAATGAAAAATGGTACAACTAGCAAAACTTCAGCTGCAACGCTCTGCTAATAACCTAATGATAAATAAAACACATTACATTATTTGAACTATGTAACTATTGCTAGTACACTAAGGTATTTAATGGTGTCTTCCACATCCTAGTTTCTTGTCATAATTCTATGAAATTAGTTTATTTCATTTGATCTTAAATAATAGTTTTTATATGAGGATAAAGTAACTTATTTTGCGCACCTTTTTAGAAGTTGCACAAAAATATACTTTTGCATTTCACTAATTTATAGTTAAAAAAAATAAGAGTTACCATCATGATATAGAAAAATTATTATATATAATATTGTTTAAAAAATTATTTTTTTGAGCCTTGGCCTTTGAGGGTAAAGTAAGGGTTTCGGTATTATAGGCCCACCGAAGAATCTAATGGCCACACTTATATATACGAGGGAATGGTAAAGAGCTTACCCCAAGCCCGGCCTTGGGCTAACCCTTTAACAGCCCTACTTATAGGCTACTAGATGAACGGATCCAAACGTCTTATAAAGAGGGCTAACAATTAAACATGGAGTCTAGATCCTCCAAGGCTTTAAATTAAAAAATATATATATATATCTAAGTCAAATGAGTGGAAATCCACATTGAGACATATCTAGTGAAAATCTGAGTTGCTTGAAATAAAAGCACTCCATATATGAGTTTTCAAATTTTACCCAAATAAGAGTTAGTGAGATTGATCTTTTTTAATAATGTGATAATGAACTATTAATACATAAGATTGTCCAAATCACATTTCTTTCCTTTTCAATTATACTGTCATTGGTCTTCATTAGGGCAACACCCACGTTGAGAAAATTTAGGGATATCCCATGCATTGGGATAGCTTTTTATTTCAAGCCAATTGAAATATTCAATAGGTGGGCCCTATTAATATGATAGAGTTTGACTCCTCTAAGTATGAATTTCTTAGGTTACCAAAAGCCAAAATAGTCAGAGTTTCTCTTAGTCAAACTTAGGGGATCCAGTCTCTTAAAACATAGTTCAAGAAATTCCATTAACTTGGCCTTACTTGATCACATGAGCATGTCTAATTAACTCTCCCAAAATCTCAATCGTGTTAGCAGAGTTACTCATCTCGACTAATGCCTTTTCAAGTAAGGGTGATAATGGTACTGATTTTACCCAAACTAGTCATGAAAATCTGTTTCATGTTATTATCATGGACCATTTGATTTTGAATTTGAAATTGGGTCCACTTAATTTTATTTTGGACTTTTTTTTTTTTGGTAATCGAGCTAGGGCAAGGTTCACACATATTAAGAATACACATAACTCATACATACATAATAGTGGGATCACATAATAAAATTTTACTTATGCAAAGCAAGGTGAGGGAAAATTTGAATCGAGACCTACTAATAAAAACTAACACTCCTTGCTACTAGATGCAAGGTGACACCTTTACATGAGATGTATGTAAGATAGAAGCACTTGGAGGGCCTTAGCCAATTCCAGCACATGGATTGCCCTCAGCAAATGTCTCTGGTGCTAGTGGCATCTTCATCAAATTATGAACACTAGGAGGCTCTTTGGTCATTTGGGTGGGGGGAGAGGGTTAGGTGGCTTATATGTGTGGAATCGAGAAGTGTAGTTTTTAAGTGATTTTGGTCAACTTTCCCTTCATGGTTGGAAACTGGAGAGCCAACCAATGGGCTTTTTTCAATTCCAGGAGCCGATAGCACGTGGTTTTCAGCTGGTGGAGAGAAGTGAGAACCATGTGCACTTAGAATTCCAAAACGGTCCCTGTTTTATTACGACAATTGTCACAAAAATCCTTTGCAGATCTCGGGAAAATATCGGGATATTTTGATATGTGATCATGGAAATGTGCAAGGAAATTGTATATTTCTATTTGATCTTTTGAATTTTTTGCGATATTTTGAGAACGGCGAGATTATCAAGAATATACAATTTCAGTTATATATTGCAATAGTTCTATTTTTCTAATTTTTACAAGATTTTCACATTTTTCTCATGATGCCTTGAACTATGTGATTTTTGAGAATGGTGCCATTATTAGGAATTTGGGGTGTGTATCCTCTGTGCACAAGGTGGGGCCTTTGTGAGGGGTATCATGTATTTGAGGACTCATCTTGAGGTTCTCAGATATTTTAAGATTTTTCTCGTAATTGTCCCATTGCAATATCATTGACAAATTCTAAAAAAAAAAAATCAGAAATGCTTCCTTCTTTTTGTGGCTAATCTTGGAGACATCCAAGGCCTGATAAAAGTAGATGGGCCAAGTCTTAGGCCCGAATGTAAGCCCATTTTAAAGGCTTTTTGGAGTCTAAACTCTGATCAGGCTCCAGTCCTTTTTAGAGTCTTGTGCATGTTTAGCCCTGCATAAATGCATCAGATCTGGGCCAAACCGTGGCCAAGTTTGGGCTTTTTGACAGATTTAGCATTTGTGTCCAATACTCCTAAATTCACAGGGATCTTGAACTGCTTTATACATGGGTGGGCTGCTGGTTCAAATGAGTTTGACAATGATTTCATAAAAAAAATGATAAAAATATTAAAGCGGAGAAAATTTCCCACATTAAAATTGAAAAATTCTGTACAATTTTCTCCACGATTTCTCCTCATCCATGTCACCGAAGTGTGCATGGTTAGGAATAGAAAGTCAGGCTTAGGCCTTGCTTATCCATTCATCAAAATGCCCACGCAGATTCTTCAAATCTTTTGGGCTATATAGTTGGGCCTTGAGGCAAACATGTCTTAGACCCTGCTTGTTCAGTATCAAAACAGAAATGGTGCTTGTGATTTGATTGATCTTGACTGATGGGGCCATCAACCCTCTTTATCCACATAGATCTATATCCAAAGTTGTTTAGATATGCAGGGTCTGGACATGGGTCAAGATTCTGATTAGGTTTAAAGATCATAGCTATGAGCTTTTGATAATAAATATTCTAAGCTTCAACCAACCTGTTCTATATATATCTGAATTCACATAAACATCTTGATCCGGGACTTGAAGGATGGTCTGGTGGTGGGCATCCCTTGTCCCCTGGCCAGTGAGCCAGCCGAAAAAAAAATATCTTGATCCAACTCAAATATGCATCAGAAATTCAAGCGAAAAAAAGGCATCCGAAAGAAATTCTAACCAGGGCTATTATAATGAAGTCCTCCAGACTCTAAATGGGCCTATCAGAGCAGATTTCCTATGTGCCAATACTTTAGTAAGACAAATATTAGTCTGGATCCTCTAAGTGTGATTAACACTGGGCCCAAGTGCCGGTACCCAGATGTGCTCCGATGAAAACTTGGACCACAACCAGAATCCACCCTTGGCTGGTTGGATTCAAGATCATGCAAAAATCTGTCTAATTTGTACTGGGCTTTACCCATTTTATTGGCCGAATAGTAATATCATTGACAGTTCGCTGGGATGAGAGCAGTCGTGTAAGATTGCCTACACATCTACCGTCTGCCTTTGAGGGCCTTAGGTGGTGTGCACCCTATTTTGTCATTAGAGAAAACTGTTGGATCATGGATGTGTGAGGGTATCGCCCGCTTGACACTTCCTTGGAAGACTAGAAATGCATGATGGTTCCTAAACATTTGGACTTAAAAGATTAAATATTCAATTATTAAAGGATCATGATTTGGTTAATGATAGGGGAATCAAATCCACCTTAAGTAAAAGATTCCTGATGGGAAGAGAATCATAATATATTAACTACTAACGTCTCGGGTAATTTCATACATTGCAAATTAAATATTCATACAATAAGGTCAAAGAATATGGTTTAAAATGGGAATAAAAGAGGTGAGATAAAAAGAGCAATTTTGGAGAATAGAAGAAGCATAAATTCTAAAGAGTGGAAAGCATATGTGAATAGTTTGATGTAGGATGCCCATGGGCTGGGCTGGGCCGGGCCCTGGCCCAAATCACTTTTGCCTAAGCTTAAGTATAAGGTATAAGTCATTGGGCCGGGTTTGGATTAGAATTTTGGGCCCATTTGTTTTATGGGCCTAGATTGGGCTAATTGGTAACAAGTGCTAAGCCTGGCTCAACCTGAATATGTGTTTTAAGTTGCAACTTTTCCTTCCTACGTTTCTTATGTTGCATGTAAATCTTTCATGTTATAAATTTTAAAAATTATTTATGAAAGAACATTATTCAAAAGGCGAACAATGTTCATTCTAATTGGTTTGTAATAGACAAAAATCTCTTGGTTGTACCAACGTAGTTTTGTTGTGTTGATGAGTCATATTTTTTTATTAAAAAAAGAGGTAACATCATTTCAAAGAACAGAAAAAATAATTTTATATGAAAATTGTAATCACTTTTAATAAAGATTTTTTTACATTTTAGATGGATTCATTTGGACGTGACCATATATATGAATAAGGATTTGTGCATGATAGCTATGTTGGTCTCACTAGATACCAACTTAAGGGTGCTTAATAATAGGGCCCGAAAAGAGCTAGGCTTGATTAATATATGGGCCAGACGAGAGCTTAATGGATTTTATACGGGCTAGGCTCAGGCTATCCACTTATGGCCAGGATCAGGCTTGAGCTTAAGGATTTTGATCCAAAGCTCAAGCCCAACTCAACCCAACCTATAAGCACCTCTAGTTTGATAAGCGAAAGGGATAAGAAGTCTTTGCATAAGATAAGTACTAACACAATCACCCATGCTAAACATAGTTATGACCTACATGGCTAGGGTCCATGCTCCATATATAATTAGTTTTGAGATTTTTTTGTAAATGAATATAATTTAATATTTGAGTGCTGTAGTGGTTAGATTGCTTATTTAAAATGGTAAGTGGTTGTGTGTTCAAATCCTTTGAACTATATATTTTTTTAGCATTTTTACAAATACTCACTAAAATGTCAAAATCGAATTCTAAACCCTTCTCTTTAATATATTATAATTGGCGAGAAAATGTAAAACTTTTTTTTAAGAGAAAGATAACCTACTATCAAAATCTTGACTATAGTTAAAATTAAAGCCAACACCCTAGGCATTAATATTTTATAATGGGTTTTAGGGTGACTCTTATTTCATAGTTTTCTATTCTAATTTGATCACCATCACTTATCACCTATTAAGGATAAAGGAGAAGAGAGTTGTAATTCCCAAATTAAAATTAAGGGTAGTGCATGTGGTGTATATCCATGAAGAAATATGCTGGTAAGCAGGTATGCTTCTAAGTTATCTGTTGTTCAACTCTATTAGAATTGTAATAAGATTTTAAGTTGTTATATCTTGTATTATAATTAAAAGTGTTGACAAATTCATGGACTAGACAAAACTCTAGTTCTAGTTAAAATTGCATTTTTATTTAATTTATACTAGGAGTTTGAAGAGGTTAAAAAATCTCAGAAAAGCAAAATTAATTATTTTGAAGTATTTTTTTAAGGATAACATGGATTAAAAAAAGGTTATATCTCGCAAACTAAGTATTGAATATGGGCAAGCGACCTACTGTTAAAAATCTTATTTCGAATAGAATCCTTAAGTTTTAAGATTATGTCAATCAGAGCTAAAACGACAAAGTTATGACCTTAGAAATTTTGTAGAAACTGTGCTACCCGAAATTACAAAACTGCCATTATACAAAAAATTATAAAACTATCATTATGTGAAAACCTGTCCTCTTTGAAGTGGAATTTTTTGTTTTGTGCTAAATCATTTCCTAGTTGGATTACCATTATGAGGCATGAAATTGAGGCTATGAAAAAGGGTTCTCTCTCAACCATAGGGCATGGAATACGGATTTCAATATTATAAGTGAAGTTTTTATCTTGAAGATCAGCTTTTTTAGAGCTTTTATTGATAGTTGAAGTGCTAAAGCTTTGTTCTGGAGAGAAGTTACTTCTATATCTCTTGTAAAAGTTTCTAAGGCCATCTTGCGTATTCAAGGTGCATGTTAATCAAATAGAGAAAAGTGTACGACGAAAGAGTGTTTGTAAGTAAAAGGAGTTGCTGCAAGAAAAACTCAATCTTTACATGTGACAAGGGCCCTTGTGAGTATATCTTGTAATTATTTAAATTTACTTGATAGTTGATCTTTAATGGGATTCGTAGTTTTTTACTCGGTTGAGGTTTTTCACGTTAAAATCGTATTTTCTTGTGGTGTGTGCTTTTACGTTTATTGATTTTAGTTCCAGTGTATGGTTAATTGTTTGCATACATTGTTGAGTTGATTGAGTTGATCCATTCTAAAAACTCCCCCAAACCTTCAAACTCTATCCTAATGACAGTGATTTACAATTGTGAATTGTGATTAATGCCAACAAAAACTCTGTGAAAATAGTAGAGGCATTGAGACTCAAAGTATTAGCTCTTTGCATTTTTCCTATTGGATTATCATTCCAAACTCGACTGACAATTCCCAAGCAGATTGACAATTCCAGGCCTTCAATTTGTAATCATCCCAGTGGGTGGCATCTTCTGGGCCTACTTGGGTCAGTGTAACTCAGTTTATGCGTAAATTGGGAGATAAAGCGACGGTTAATCTTAGAACTCAGTCGGGACAAAAACCTCACAACCCTGAAAAAAATATGTACAGGGAACCCAAATAAACGTCACTTTGCTTGTGACTAGCTACGACTAATTCATTCCAAACTATCCAATTTATGATGCAAATGGGCCCAATGAAGTCGATGGTTCGGTCAATTGACATGTGAACTAATCCAATGGCCCATGTGGACCACACCATTTAATGTGTACCAACTCCTAGACATATCAGGTCACCTTTCTGTCCTTGTAATTTGACAAATTTGGCTTATTTCTAAACATGGGTTAATAGATGTTTAGCTCTACAAGAAAGTCTTTGTCCATAATTTCAACTTTGTTTGGGCACATTCTAATATCATCCACATAGAAGTATTACCAAAAAGTTCGTTGTATTATGGATAAGCTAAAATATGTGAATTCTTCAAAATAAGCAACATGTCCAAGTTTTATCTTAATTGATATTTCATTTTTGCATAAAATTTATGTTCTTTCATGTTCTGTTTGATAGGTGATCACTTACTACTAACTGTAGCAGAAGGTCTCCCAAGAACAACCTCTTACTTGATCTAGTGGTAAGAGGTGTTGGTTCTCCAAAGTTCAAATGTGGTCAAACCCCTTTATTCACCCAAGGACTTGTTGCCTCACCTGAGGCTTTCTTCCCTCACATAGGGTTCTACAACCTCACCCAGGGTATTTCCTCTCTCTTGTGTGCTCCTCAGCAGATGACTAGGGGTCCCATCCCCCCTAAGGTTGGGGTGCAAAAAAAAAATAAGTCTCCCAATTTGCTTATTATTAGTTTTTTGGTTATTGTTGTTCAAATAAGATTTGGTGATTCTAATCCATTGAGATGTGGGGGGAGGGATAAAACTAAATGAGCTAAGGGGAAAAAATTATCATATCTAACGATTTGCTTGAAACTATAGTGAGTTTAGGGACTATAGCTGCTGATATCATCATCTGGATCAACAAAAGTTATTGGACTATATCCTCAGGTAACCTACGGAGATTTCATGTTGCTCATGGTCCACCCTCTGCCTTATTGTTCATGTGGCACATGAGCATTGTTGTTCAAATTAATAGTAATGTTAATGCTCATTTGTTTGAGAAACAGAATTCAAGGAGTCTACTCTAACATAATTGAGAAAATGCTTTGATGATGATAATTAATGCCCATTTATTTGCTCAAAATTGAACTTTCATCTAAATAAAAGGATAAAAAATTGGAGTAATGAAGATCTAAAGAGACCATCAAATAATTGCCCCTTTCGGGGCAGAGGGACAAGGTGGGGGTTCATCCTCCCCACCAAGCCAAAACAATTTTATAATCTTATATAGTTGCCATCCAAAAGAAGATTTATTGGTTCCACCACTACTAACTTATGCAATAAATAAGATAATAGGGAGATGAGAGGTTGATCTAGATCCCTATTTCATATCCTTTACTGTTCGTTTCTTTAAATAATCTTTCATTCGACCTTGCTTCATTAAGGATTCCAAAAATTCAATAGGTAAGTAGGCAAACCCTCTCAAAATAAATATAGATTGAGGCTGTGTTTGTGTAGCGAGAGGATTTCTTTTTCCGCAAATTTTTGTTTCTATGAAGTGTCGAATCCTACATTCGTATCTCTCATACGGGAAATCAAAACTTTCTCTATTGAGGAAATCTTTTTTTTTTCTCTTATTCACAAGGGAAAGGTGTCATATCAAACAAGCAAAAGAATGGGTTTCATAGAAAATTAGAAAACTTCTTCTCACTATTATGGAATCCCCTCTCTTTGCATAAACACACACTAAGGGCTGGTTTGTTTGCAATAAAATACATAGGAGTTGAATCCATAAGCTTCATACCATTAGTAGTTAAAAGTAAGGATCAAATGTGACTTTTTAAAGTTAAGCATTAAATAACCCTTCTTTTTACAAAAATGGAAAGAAAAAAGAAGAAGGGAAATGAACTACTAGGGTGATAGTTGGTTCATTCATTTTCCATCTTATTTTGATTCTAATTGCACAAAAATGAAAAGGTTACTCGATGCTCAATACTTAAGACAAATATTTGATCTTCATTTTTTACCACTAATTGTGTGAATTCCATGTATTCAACGAAGTGTTATGTTACACTTGTGGCTCTTTTGTAGAAGGGCATTGGATCTGGCGAGCACCCACCAAAGAGAAAAGGCGGGGCAAACTCTTAAGGACTGGGCATGTAGTGGTGCAGATATTCCACATTGAAAATTTGTATCCTAAGTATATAAGTGTGGCCTTGTCCTTAATCCTAGAAGCCTTTTAAAACTGTGAGGAAAGATGGATTGAAATCTCATAAGCCAAAACGGATAATATCATGTGGGTATTAGGCCGCGTCATTACAACCTTTGTTCGCTAGCAACCCTATCTCTCATGGGCATTACTAATGATCAACCCTCACTCCGACCGACTCTTTCCATGTGTGCATTCTCACTTTCCACATCTTTGGGTTCTCTATCAACACATGTGTGAGCCTCTTGGAGTCCCAACCTCATCAATTGAGTTACCAAAAACAAATATGCAAACAAACAAACAAGCACTTAGAGATTCTGGTCTAGAAAACGGCTCATTACCATAGTGGTAATGTACAGGAGTTCTTAATGAGAGGTCTAGTCTTCAAACCTGAGTTCTTCCCTTATTGCATATGTGAGTTATCTATTACCTTGCATTTGTGACTTTGTATTTCCTTGCATGTGAGAGTCATTATCACCTTGGATGTGTAAGTTTTTTCTCCTTGTGTGTCTGAATTCCCGCCATGACTTTACTAGTAAAGTGAAATGTCAAATTAATGGACAATTTTGTGTGTGTGTGTGGGGGGGTGGGGAAATTACAACAAATGGCGCAATCCCTAATGCTTTTTGCCCGCGTTATTTCAAAGGTGTTGCTAAATGTTATCTTTTGCCAATGCAAATTACAATGCGTTGGCAAAAGTCACAAAATAATATACTTTTGTTAACACAAATGAGGCTATGTTGCCAAAAGATGTCTACATTACATTGGCGCCCAACAAAAATTCACTTAGGAAAAGAGTGAAAATTTTGGCAATGAAATATTCTTCTTTGGTGACGTAAACAAAATGTTGGCCATGGTTTGACCTATTTACAACGCACCTATATGTGTTGGGAAAGGCACATTGACTATTGCCAACTCATTGTGTGCATTGGTGAAGGCCAATCTTAATCGCCAATGCACCGTGTGTATTGGAGAAGATCCATCTTAAATTCCAATGCATGTGGCTGCTCCAAGTAAGATTTGTAAATCCCTTTAAAGGATCCTGCGTCGAATGGACGATGCACCAAGTAAATAAAAGTTCCCATCACCTACCTCTATATTTTTAGAAATCCAAAGTGGGGATAGGGCCCAAACGTGAATTGGTCATCCATCTCTTTTACTATTTGTAATTTATTTATTTATTTATTATTATATAGTTTTTTTATTTCTCTTTACTATTGTTTCTCTCTCTTTTTTTTAATGGGCAACCTTTGAACAAGGTAGGCCACCCCTGGGCGTGACATGTGCCACGCCTAGGTGGGGCCTACAAATGATTGAGAGCCCACCCTATTTGGTTGAGGTTTGTGGTTCGTTGTGGTGAATGGGGTGGACCTACATGACCTAACCTGGGGCCAAAGCCCCCCCAAAAAATTGAAAAAAAACCCATAAAGGCCCTAAGGCCCCTTTAGCCAAGCCCCTATTCCACTCAATTGCATTGCGGATTGTGTTTGGAAATATAACTATTAATATTTGCCAACGTATGATTGCATTGACAAAAATTTTTTTTTTTTTAAAGATAGTTTTTGGTCATTTAGTCCCATGAAAAGATAACCTTTTTTTTTTCCAAGTAAATGTGTTTTTCCAAATATGATACTTTTGATTGGAAACTTTTTTTTTTTTTAATGTCCCTCTACCTCATTTACTCATTTACCCGTCCCGCCCCCTAGCGGCGCTACCAAAGAACAAATAAATAAAAAAATAAAATAAAAAATAAAAAAGAATAGAGATTGTGGTCAACTAATCTCACACGCTGGAAAGACGTCGTGGAAATGTTTGCATGCATTTATGGTGGACTGTAAAGGGGCTCTTGGAGCATGTACACATGGTGGGCACTGAGCACCATGTACTTTCTAAACTGGACTTACATCATAGGATCATGGCACAGAACATGGGATGCAGTTGCAACTTTCCTTGTATGCACCAGCGTCGCAGATATTTTAAAGCAAAAGTGGGGGTCTGTTTCAGGTCCTTTTCTTCTACCCAATTCTCGTTGGATTTTATGCTGGAGAGACTCTTAACACATGAGCTGTTGGGTTGGCCTGCCTTACTTTCATTTTCATCTCCTCACACGCCACAATCGCTAGCCCTTACATTAATGACATCCTATGATCCTAGCCCTTTGTTTTGGGAACTTTGAATAGCTCTTCATCTTCCTCTTGTTGAGCATATAATTAGAAAAATAAAAGCTTAAGTCAAATGCATAGAAGGAAAAACAAAAAAAACCAATAAACTCGCAGTACTTTGCATCATAATGTCAAACAAGATGACGGTGAAATGCACAGGCTGTGAGTTGGTGAATGCCCTAACAGGTGCACCCATGAAATGGGTGACTTAAAAAAATCCATGTCAAAATTTCTATTTTAATTGTTTAAGTTAAGCGAATTGATATGGTTAAGATTTTTTTTATTATTTTTTGTTTGCCAATTCTAAAGGTCTTGCATGGTTATCTGTCACCTCTTTTACTTCACTTTCTACAAGTCTTATACTTTTCTCTATAGTTTCTTCTATCCTCTATTACCCTCTCTCATCCAATTTCTATTATTACCTTTTACTTTCTTTTTCACTTCTATTATTATCCTTTCCTCATTACCAATGAACTTCAATATTGAATGATGATTGAGGATGTATGCTCCAAAACAGAATGGGAATCCCATGTATGTGATTTGATGTCTTGAACTGCACAGGCACCCACATGTGCACACAAAAAATAAAAAATAATAAAATAATAAATAAAACCCTGAATATTAAACGAAACAATGTTACATGGGTTCTAAATTAGCTTTAGGAGGTTTGTGGTTTTGTCAGATAGCAAGATGTTACATCACCATATCAGCCACGTTTCAAACCCATGATAATTTAGCACTGAGGTAGACTGCAGTAATGTATACCTTCCACAACTTGCGACTGTGTCCATCGTGCATTGCACACTCATGCACACCAATCTGGACTGAACTGTTGGCCCCCTTTTTTAAAAAAGAAATTTGTAGCATAGGCAACACATCACATTGAATCGATTATACTTATTGTTCGATTCGTGTTCATCATGGGGATTGGTGTTCTATTTGGGGTCAGCTGCTCATTTGAATACCCATATCATGATGATGATGAACATGATGATAAAATCAGCATAATTCTTTAGTTAAATACCATCTACACTAGATGAATTGCCACAAATCTGAGTAGTAGAAGACGATCATAGTAGCCTGGTCTATTCCATTACAATTAATAATAGCCTCCTACCAGTTTGTTTTTCCTCTTCAAGAATCTTTCCAGTGCATAATCATTTTGCTTCCTGCAATGAATGAATAGGTCCCTTTCCTATGGATCCTTTTTTAAGTCTTTATTTTGAATCATATGACATGGGTTGATCCTATTTTGCCCTTTTCAGTACTGATCTAGAGCATCTAGTCTGAGATTAATTAATGGTAATGATAATGACCCATTGACCAATTTCCCATTCATTCTTTCTAGAATTCAGAAACTATTATGTCTTGATTGTGAAAGACTTATCTTCTAAGAAGCAGTTCTTAGTTTCAACTGGATTTTCAATTTCTACCTTTAAAAAAGTGAATCTTTAATGAGTTTTAAGTATATTCTGCTGTTGCAAGTGAGTCTGAAATTCTAAAGAAAGTAGGTCCTTCTCACTCAATAAACATTCACATGATCAACAAGCACAAATATAAAGAACTAACTACACGCTATTGTTTGAAACTATAGATCATCAAACACAGGTGAAAGTTAAGAACAAAAGCATGTAAAATCTAATTAAACTAATAACACATGTATATGTACTTCTTTCCTAGTCAAAATTGAATTTCTTGCACTGAACCCAAATATGATCATTTTCTTGCATTGATAATTAACATAGCTAGGGTGTGTGTGTGTGAGAGAGAGAGAGAGAGAGAGAGAGAGAGAGAGAGAGAGAGAGAGAGAGAGAGAGAGAGAGAGAGAGAGAGAGAGAGAGAGAGAGAGAGAGGCTAATACTAGTCACAATCACCATTGTAGACAGCATTTACAAACACCAATGCCACAAATTATATAGTAATTCTCAGCATAAACAATAAACCCTCTGCTTAAATTCAATAATGGGTTTCCATATATGTTCCTAAGAGATCTCATAACCACCGTATTTTCGGGTAGAATTTGGTAGATTGGCATGTACTATTATAGCAATTCCAACATGTGACTACATAATTGAAATTGAATGTCTAACCCAACTGGTGCACATGATAATTTAGTGCTACTATGCGGCACATGGGTTAGTCACTCAGACAAGTATATAAGCTCTTTGGTCACAAAATCTCGCGCACAAGAGGTCATCAGCAAGTGTATCTTTGCATTGAGTTTTGACCTAACAGATTGTTCACTACTAAGACATGCTTGTTCAAAACATGTGGAAACTTCATGTTAAGGACTCTTATGATCATCTTTTGGATTAGTAAACTCATCAAAAAGTATCAACATATATAAAAGCCATGCTATTTCTGATGATATGATGTACAACATTTGAGCTACAATTGTCATCTATAAAGATTTATCATAAGTCAAATGGACCATCTGATTTTCTTGTCTTCCTAATTCAAGAATGTGGAGGACACCATCAGGTAATCTTTTTTAAAATTGAGAAAAGGATTGGATGGAATGATGTTTTTCACAGAAGATTCAGGTCCTTTTTGTTCGCTTTAAATAAAATGGCTGTGAGATGATATTACTTAGCTAAAATAAATTAAACAGTACTCAAATGATAAGGATGAATAGGAAACAAGTTTTCGAGAAGAAAATTAGTGTAAAGATAAACAAGTTTTCGAGAAGAAAATTAGTGTAAAGATTTGGTCTTGGTAAAGGAATTAAATCATGGTCAAGGAACTACATAAGATTGGATGGATCTCTCTCTCTTGAGCTCTCGAGCTCTAGCTATATGTATATGTGTGTGTGTGTGTGTGTATATAGGCATATATATCAAGCATCTGTTCATTTGTTGGCAAAGAGACAGTTCATTACAGTCTAACCTCATCTTGATATTGAAAAAGAGTTCTCATATTAAAAAGACGAAGTTAATAAGTAGCAAAATAAATTATTTTATAGACATCAATGTGATATATAGATCTTATTATAAGCAAAGGCAACGAGACTAATGTCTTGCTTTATACAGATGCAAACGTAAAAGAAATCATTGTAATGATCACCAACAGAATAGATGGATATAAAACATTCGTGAGATTGTGGCCATCACACCAATCTCCTTTGTCCATACAGAGCAATAACTCCAATGGATGCACATCATGAGAGACTTATCTTTGAACTTTTTGAAATTGATATTGCTAATTATATATGCAGTTACAAAACCATGAAAGCTTCTCAATACATTATTTCATTCCTAGCTTGCATCGCTTATTTCATAATTCTATCCAATCACCCTGGTTGTAGAGTCCCATCATCTATGCCTCTCCATGTGCGCACGTAACCATTTGTGCAAGTGCAAATACATGGAAGTGCAAACCACAGGTACATGCTGACCCACGTCATGCATAGACTCATTAGGAACACTATAGTAAATTAGTAGAACATACTTCTACTTCCAAGAATCTTGTCTTAAAAAGGTTTGATTTTCTACTTGTGATATTTGAAAACAAAAAAAAAAAAAAAACGAAAACATAAGAAGTTTGAATAGATTGATAATAGATTCCTGGACAAGTGAATCTGTTTGATTAATGGCAGGCAGTAAGCTTCAAATAATTAAAGTATTAACTCTACTACACAAGTAATTATCAATGACACCCAACTTTTTATTTGTGAAAATTGAAACCACATGTAAAAAACCTAATTCTTCGGACCCACCAAGCATGAACCGCACATTCCCTTCTAATCCTAGTTTGGTTAAATCATCAAAACCCTCATTTAAATTTACACTACTCAAAACGATAGTTTCATTCTTTCCAAAGAAGAGTAAGTAATTAAAAAAAGACTATTCCAATTCCGAATCCCTAGCTGAGAGCTGATAGCTGATAGCTGATTCAATTGGAAATAATGTTAAGAAAGCAAATTCATCAAGTATAGTATTCCCAGCCAAAGATTTCATGCCAAACAGATAAGACCATGTACAAGTCATGCATCACTCACACAAGGAATGTCAACCACAATTTCACAACTAAAACCCACCTCCCACAAACATAACTGACTTTTGACAATTCCAAAAGAAAGCAATATCTTACAAGATAAAACATTTTCCTACCCTTCATATCTCACTAAAGTGTCAAGCCCTGGTTTCATTTCACTCTTCTTCAAAACCCTGTAAAAACAATAAAAAGCCAAATCAAATCCTCTGTAATACCATAATTCCTTTCACTATCAAACCACAGACAAACCCATCTAAATCTACTATTTAAGAGAAAAAAACCCTTAATATCCAAATGAAAAATGTAAACAAGATGGAAGATACCCAGATGGATTATCGCATAGTAGACTCATTTCCGACTAGTCGAGTTCGATGAGCAATCAAGCAAATCTTCATTTTCGACCTCCTTCTTGTGGAAGTTCCTGTGGCAGTTGCAGGCAGCACACTTGAGGGCTGCACTGGTGCCTTCCTCCCCAGAGGCCATGAATTCTCTACACCCATCAACAGCATAGCCACCTATGTTGGCTGCATGGTTTTTCCTGCACTCTCTGTATCTGATTCCTCTCTCTTTCTTTGCCGAAGAACCATTTGGGACCTTCTTGTGGTCTTCTTGGGGCCTCATGGTGTTGGGGTTGGAGCTTGCTTGAGGTTGGTCCTCTAAGCAAGGGCTAGAACTGTTTCTGGGTCTTGTGTGGGTTTTGAGATGAGAGGTGAGAGGTGAGTTGAGGAAGAAGAAATTGGCATGGATGGGTGAAATGGGAATGTGAAAGGAGCTCCATTTCTTCCCTCTCTAGAGGTGGATTTATATGGGAAAAAAAGGCTATGCCTTGATGAAGTGGGTTTTCTTGTTGGGTTGGTGTAATAATGCAAAAAACAGTTGCCATTTCTCACGATATTTCGGTTGTTGCATGTCACACCTAACGATATTTTGTGGACTGTGGGGCTCTGATAGAGCCTTCAGCAAAAGTAAGGTCTTTTGTGGCAACTCATCTACGGAACCCGTGGCTCAGTCCAGATACTTCTTGATATTGGGCAGACTCCAGATAGAATGAACCAAAGTTCAATGTGAATGAACAAGCCTGCTGGCCATCTTCTACCCGTTGAATTAGATCACGATTAACACTTGGCTAAAACTATCAATTTGAGAGACTAAAGTCGGATTAGAATGATTATTTGATTGATTCAAGTTAAGTGATAAAGCTAAATTTACGAAAAAACACGTATGCTTTGGAAGGTCTGGATTTATCACCATGGTCAAAGTCTTATTCTATTGATTTGTGGTTGACTTAAATGAGTGCAACCAACCTAATTGTAAACAATAATGCTACACTACATCCCTATTCATCCACCCAATTACTCCCTAGGGTTCGATGTAAACCACAAGAAACACTAAAGGAGTAACTAGAGGAGCAAGTGAGGGAGAGAGAGAGAGATTTGATCTGAATGACCCTTATTGTGAAATTGGTGCGATAAACTCTACATCTCACACAAAGGGTAATGACAATCTTGATGAAGGTTTGAAGTTGAAAAGATCTTAATGAGACCTACAGCTGTAACAAAATCAATCCACCCCATGGATCAATGACCCTCAAGTTTATTAGTTTTTAAGACATTATTCTTTTAGATCATAATCCGTTAGTGATCGATGAGTGCCAAATTCAGTCCGTTCCATATTAGGGCGTTAACTCGATCAAAGGTAGGCCGTTTCACAAGCTCGTTACACCATTGCACCCTAAATTCACCACACCAAATCATTATTCTATTCTTTATATATGGTTTGTATTAATGTCCTTAAGTACCATTTGTACAACAAATGAAATGAGTTGCCATAAAGATTTTGTGCGTGGGAGACTAATATGGAAATATATTTCTTTGGGGTGATGGACCGTTCCGCAGATTTACTGCTTGGATGGGTTTTTTTTTTTTTTTTTTGGGTAAGACTGCTTGAATGGGTTTAGTCATCATAAAATGTGGTGATGGATGGGGATCGTTAGGGTAGGCCAGCAGATAGTGGGTCTTCTAATTATTATACCTCTATTTGTGCCTGTACGTTAAATTTTACATCTTGTTGCTGTATGATTCCTTAGGCTCAAGTTTGTTGAGTCCTCATGAATTTCTGATCTTAAATTACATACACAAAAGGGTCTGTTTGTTTGTCTAGAATACAAAGAATTTCAATGTGTGGGAATTCTTGTTGTAAGTGGTTAAAAATGAAGAATCAAAGGTGAATATGCACCTTTGATCATCAAGTAATGCCACTGAATCAGGCAAAGAAGGGAACTAAATACAGGCCATCAACCTAGAAATTCAGTACCTAAAAAAATCAAAGTCCCATCTACATATCCAGTTTATACCTTTCACCGGCTGACCCATATCATTCACACTATCCTCATTAATAATCTTGAGGCAGTGACGATTTAACCATTTAATCCTGTTTATTCAATTCCTTCCAATGTATTCTAATTCAGACAAATAGACCTAAAGAGTAAAAGATCAAATATGGAGATCTATAGAGATCATTAAATGTACCCACTTTCATAGAAATAATTGCTCACACTTTAGACTATGAAATAAACCAGTCTGTTTGTATCGAGAAATGATAGCCACACTCCCCAACTCACAACCCATCTCACAACTGTCCTATATGGCATGCCTAATTAATTTGTTTTGGTTTTAACATTGTATAGATAAGGAAAAGGGAAACTGCCACATAGGACAGTTGTGAGATGGGTTGTGAGTTGGGGAGTGTGGCTAGCATTTCTCATTTGTATCCGTTATAAGGGTAATGGGTCATAAAAATAGAGCATCCATCACTCTTCACGATTTAATGTATTATAGGTTGAGGGTTGGGTAATCATTTCGTGACAATGGAGAGATTATTTAGTATCCATTTAGGGATCTCCATCTTTAGTTTCTGTACCTCTTTCAGTAATGTAGCGTTAATCCTAAGAATTCAAATACTGACTAGAAAAATGGGCCTTAAGTAATCTTAGTTTTAGGCATTTGGATAACCTAAATTTTTTGTTTTTTGTTTCTTTAGTTATAATAAATATGTACTCATATACTAACACACATTACACGAGTCCCCAATAAATAAAATAACAAGTTAGAAATTGATCTCTAGTCATGCTCCTGTTTGATAATTTCACCTCTAAGTGAAGTTAAAGTCATATGCCATTTCAAGATACAATAAACTAAAATAATCAAATTAAAATACTACATTTCAAAAAAATTCTTCCATCTTTTTACACAAAAAAGTTAAAAAATTACTTTCCATTTATAACTGACAAAAAATATCTATTTTTAATACAAAAAGTCAAAAAATTACATTTTCTTTTTTTGCTAAAAGACAAAATCTAATCATGATATTGATTTAACCCTTCTCTTTTTTTTATCTTTTGAAATAATCATTCACCTCTTTCCATTTTACTAATTAAATTAACAAATAACCCCTTAAGTAGTCCCCTCAAAGACTCTTAATCACTGCTATTCTATAGCCTTTTTTTTTTTTTTAAAGAATTCAGTCGAATTGCAAATGTGCCGTTTGGTCTGAGAGGACTAACTTGTAGTACTATATCATTACATCATTGGCCCTACAGTGAGGATCCATGCAATTCAGAAGTAGATAAGTGGAAAGGTTCCATCAATTTATGCCAATAGGAATCTACAAACTGCCTAGTTGTCATCTCTTAGCATGTAGTAAAGACGTGCCTTTCATTTTTGTAATAAGTATTTTAACACCAAAGTGGCCTGTATTCGTGTGGGATGCTCCACAACTTTATAAGCATCACCATCAATTTAGACAATAGCATAATTGATGCCTTGTTTCTCTAAAGGCATATTTGGCAAACATCCATGAAAAAAATTAGGTTTGAGAAAAAAAAGGATTTCCAAATAAGAGACTTTTAAGAAATCAACGACTTGAAATGTTTTACCCAAGATACACAAGGCCCTATATTATGAAATTTAGTCCCATAGTTATTTTTAGCCTTTAGATCAAATCTAGCGATATACATTCTTTAAAAGGAGCTCACAGAAGTCTAAATTTAAGCATGAAACGTTGATCACCTTTTTAAAAATATATTATCACATTTAAAAAGAATCAACAACTTAAAGTTGCTCCCATAGCCGTTTTGGGAGTACTGCTCACATTTAATGGTCTAGATTATCCATAAGAGGCCCACCCCAAGAAAAGGCATATTGCCCAAAATTACCTCCTAGACAATGTTCTCTGCTGCAGTATGGGGGGGGGGGGGGGGGGGGGGGGGGGTGGGATTCCACTAATGAGTGGAATGTGGAAAGTTACTTTCCAATTTCCACTGTGTTGCTAAATGTGAAAATTTCATGATCACGAGGTTTTTTTCAAAAATCTGCAGCGACCACCTTTTCCAAACGTGCCCTAAAAATTTATTTTTGAGTGTTCACACTTGAAGAGGCGTCTTTATTTCATTGAAATAATTAGGGATCAGTCTCCAACTATAATGTTAATAGTAAAGGACTTCAAAAAAAATGTGTGGGTGGGTGTATGAGTACTTCCCTTTTTTCCTTATAGATGAAAAAACGAAAAAACTTGGGAGTGTTTTTGGCATGAAAGTACAACTTGGACCAGGCTTCTGTTTCGGTTTATGGTCTGTGGTCAAATTTGCGCCAGCATTTTAAAGCCTGTTTGAAACTTGAGTAAGCCTCCGGCGCTAGTGCTCCGACTTGGCAAATCCGGTTTCATCTCAGCTTGTTATAATCTTTAGCTCACCTGCAAGCAATTTGGATAGGGTTTTCGTTGGGTCAATATCCAATTCGGCCCACCCAAAGTTAATTTTAGTCTATGGAGGGTCCCGTGTTTGAACGTGTAGCCCGATATGGTTCTATGGTCTTTCCTAGTAGTTTACTACATTTGCCTACACCCTCTGACGGGTTTTGTCCAAAACAACCTATATCGACTTTATCCAACTACTACAAGGAAGAAGTTATTATTATTATTTTTTAATTTTTAACTTTCAATACTGGCCCTAGTCTTTTTTTTTTTTTTTTTACATTGTTCCACCCACAGTGGGCCCACCAGATAAATGGTAATTATCACTCTTTAATTGGGCCCCAGTTGTATGCCTGTATATCCTGTTGTGATACAGAGGTGAGAAATTCTACTCCATGTGACTGTTGGATGGTTGGTGAGATTCCTTTCCCTCTCCTTCTTGCATGGGTTTCCTTTTGAGAATGGAATGAACGTAGGAATGGAATATGTGAGAGGTGGAAAGGTGGGCCCCACATAAAGATGCCGACCGCCTCATAAAACTGCTATCTACTTTGCTTGGTCGGATCCTCTTCTTTTCTGCGGCTGAAAACGAGTGGAAGTCATTCTATTTCCTCTAATGCCTAAACTGTCCCTCCTTATAATCATATTTGCAAAAAGGCCCCTCCTCGGACAATTTACATTTTACAGTATGAGTGGAACCTGGCTGTCAGTGAAAAATATGGATTTTTCAATAGATGAAATTGGCTGCCCGTGAAAGAGTGTCGATTTCCATTTGATGGAGTTTCCTTGACATTTCGTCTTTTTGTTTCCATGTAATTGAGTTTTTAGGAAATTTTTTTAAAAAATTATTTCCATTAATGTTAGTAAAATTAAAGAAATAAAGGTAAAGACTCTAAAAAATTTATGAAATAATCTCTCCTTTACATGGAAAACGAATATTCATCCATCAACTAAGTATATCAAATCCTAGAAAGTGAAAGTGTACTCTAATTTATGTATGTCTTCACTATATACCGATCTTTCACTCTTTACCTTTTTTAATTATCCTTCTTTTACGACTCAACTAAAGGTATTGAAACCATAAGATTCCCTAGCGGGAAAGAAGTCTACTACAACAAAAAGTGGGATGTAGGTTCAAATTCTCTACAGTTGGTGAGAAATAGCCATAGAGATACCAATGAATCTGGCAAGCCCTAATTCTTTAATTACCCAGCCTTTGTTGAATCCATTTAACCATGCATTCATGGGATTTTTGTTCTATGCTAACAAACGGGCCCTATGTGTCCAGTTTGTCAAAGGTCGAGGTTATCAGATCATGGCAACCACATATTAAATCGATTGGTGTCTTGTTGGTGAAGGAATTGAAATGGGAGGGTGATTTTGCTATTATGGAGGAGGCCAAGGGCAATGGATTTCAGGCAGTGATCTTCTTGAGATAGTATGAGGTCGTAAATTACAGGTCTACAATCAGGTTCATAAAGGTGCATGACCCATGTACCTAACCTAGAGGCTATACCTAACAAGGGGCCCACTCAAGTACATCATCATTGATGACTCCTATGGTACAGGGAGGTGGCTCCATTGCTACAAGCTGAGCCTCGTGGACCATTTATCATTTTCCACAGTGATTTCTTTCTTCCGGATCACATAAATTGCCTGGCAGTTGGCATTGAGCAGGATGTGTTGTTTAGCTTTCGCCTTTTAGCGACACCCGCTCACCTTGAACTTGTCCATTCGAAGGGGTGTCTACGTGGTGGGCCCCACAAAAGTTAAGATCTTTCATATGGAGGATCACAAACAATTGTCCTTAGCCTATTATTCCACCATCATTAAACCAAGTAATTATCTAATTTAGCCACCCTCATATTGATAGGATAATGAGTGATTTGATGATCATAGTGGTAAAATTATCCTTTCAGCCTTTTTGATAGGGGGGGTTTTAGAGAAGTTTGAAGCCCCACTCCTTTGTTGCGATCGACATTTTTATAAATTTTCTATTGTGAAATCTCACAAGAGCATTTAAGATTTCCCATCATGTTAGGATAGAAATAGACTCGCTTATGATCATTCTGATCCCTTCACATGATATCTTTGCCTCTTTTTCTTAATTTCAAGTCACCACTAATTTCCATTTGACTATTTTTCAATTTGATTTAATCACAACTTTTATTTTAATATTTAGAGCAATTAAAGTTTGAGTCTCTTAAATTAAAATTTAAAAAGGTCATTTAAAATTTGAGTATCTTAAATTAAAAGTTAAAAGATCATTTAATGAGGTTAATATGAGGCACACTCTTTATCTACATTCAAGCATATTTACATCTTGTGTTGCTCAAGGGGTCACTTGTTTGCAAGAATTTCTAATCAAATTTCTTGCCATTGGGGATTTTTGACAAAATAATCCTTTTCAAATCATTTTGAAATTGCAAGGTAGATTGTAAATTTTCATAGATTCAATCACCTTTGAATCACAAAATTCTTTAAATCTTTATATAATTAGATTTTGCAGTGCTAATGAGTCTTTAAGAATTAAGCATATGTGAATCCATTTCATAAAAACATTTGGAATTCTTAGATATCCTTTAATGAAATTCTCATTATCATATGTATATATATATTGTGGTAACAGTATTCTCATTATCATTATATAGAGAAATGAATTCTGATTATCATATATGGAGGCCCTAAATTAATATCTAGTGGGCTCACATGAAATGAGCTCTTTTCAAATAAAAACAGCATCGCAACTTCTTGTCGATCTCCTTTTAGAATTATTCCATCAAATCGTTAGCAATAGATCAGAGCTAGCTTTTTAATAGAGATAAAAGTGAGATTTCAAGTTTAGTTGCAGGACCCAGCATTCAAGCAATTGCATGGCTAGGATTTTTGAAATGACTTCAGTGTGGCCCACCATGGATCTGTAGATCTACATCAAATCTGATAAAAAGGAGAGGAGAGCCAGAGCCAAGCCGTTGGGAAGTCTACCCTGGATGGTTTATGGCGGGAAAAGCGTGTACGTGAGCAACTGTTAGATGCAATCATTGCCCATCAACGGTTAATCGCCAAAGGTCGCTATCAGCAAACAAGAACAGAAGGAAGAGGCGATCTATTTCTATCTTGCCTGCTGGGCGCATTGTCCCCCAACCAGTGGACCAGCTCATAAAGCTTGAAAAGATAACTCCCCCCCTCTCCCTTCTCAAACTTTCCAATCCTTCTCATCGAACACATTAAAATAATGGGAATATGAATGCCAAAGGGCCTCCTCCCATCCACTCATATTCTAGTGATCCGGACCATTCATCTGGCGGGCCATACCATGGACAAGCCACTAGCGGAACAACCAAGTCCATTCAAAATCATGATAAGGATAATGATCCAAATCTCAACTCCTTTTTGTATAGAACCATTCATAGGTGTCAATAATAAGAATACCCAATTCATGGGTGGCTTATGCAAGTAGCCCTCCCCTGATGAATGTTATAAAAGCATGTATAGAAAGCAAGATTTTGGCTTGGATCATAGGCAACCATTAGATTGGTGGGCCTGGGAAGAATCACCATTTGCGTGGTCCACCTTATTTTAGCCATAGTATTTATCGGAGGTGATGATTAATTGATTTGAAGGTGATGAATAGGAAAAACCACGTACAGATAGAAGGCCTTGATCCATGCTTCTAAAGAAGGATTGAAGGGATGTAATGATCTTGTTTACGGATACAGATATTAGCTTTATCATAACACTAAATGGTTCTTTAATAGTTGCAAGGGCATTCAAGAAACCAAAGAAGTTGAAGCGAAAGCCATCTTCCTTGTGTTGAAGGTAGGGTACAGATAGAATTTCTTTGAAATTCCTGTCTTTTTAGAGGCTCTTAGAAGTGACCAAAGCCATTAATGGCATCATGGAATAGACAATTAATGCAGTTATTTTAGATATTTTGGAAACAACAAGCGAAAATAGTGTCTTCTTGTGCTGAAGCTGTGGAGGACATTCAACCCTTTGTGGTGTGTTTTTTGGTTTTCCTTTGGTTTAATAATCATTGTTCCTTTTCACAAGACATAAATAAGGAAATAGACAATTTGAAGGTAGAATTCTCCCACCTATGGAAAGACAAAGTTCTAATTTTAATGTAATAAGTGAACTGCTTGTATTGGATTAGCTAACGCTATTTATAAGTTTTATTGTATAACAATCTTCCGTTTTCAGTTGAGACTCTAAATATCTTCTAACTACTGATTACACCACCACGACATGTATTCAATTTCAGAATAAAAATCTAGACATCAAAACAGCTACTGTGGTTGAATGTTTGAGGCCTTGAACTTGAGTCTTGGGCTCTCACATAATCTTAGCATCTGGTTGAGCGAATGCAAGATGGACGACAAGACACCTTGTAGACTATCATAACAGTTAATAAAGATGATATGATCAATGGCCATGATAAATATTTTGCTTTTTGGAAGAAAAACCATGATAAATAGTTGATAATCCAACTGGAGTAATTCTGGTAAAAAAACTCCTACCCGCCAGTGTATGTGATAATATGAGATCATCCTTTAATGAATCTCTATCAATCGTTGGACTGATGCACGCTCGCCCATAATTTTTGGACATTCATTTTTCTAAATCATCCGTCACTTCCCATCAATTGGACAATTAGCATCATCTGATTTTCATAATGTGCGTGGTTTCGATTGAGGTGCACCACATGTACAATAGAGACTTGCATGCATTTAATCCATACTACCATATCTATATCTCAAATGATTCTTCTAATTTCTTATTTCTTTACTTCGACATCCATGAACCAAGAACCTGTTTCCATCTGCATGTTGTACTTTTATATTAAATTAAAGAAGATGTGAATCGTCAAAGGAAGATGAGCAAAATAGTGTGACCTGTGATTTAGCTATTCATTTGAAATTTGCATCATTCCTTTGCTTCTTTTCTGATATAAAGTAGATGTACCAATGTCTGATAGAAATGAATAATAAAGCGAGAGGATAATATTGTTTAAATGCATCCTTGCTTTATTTTCACGCATGATGTTTCTCAAGCTTTTTTCTTGTATTTCATGTGTGACCCAATTAAAGTGGGATTGAGCCATGCATGATTTTAATATATAGGGACGGTAATAGCTTGCCCAAGGTAGGATGGTGTTGATCCATACTAAGTGGCCGCTATTGATGCTTTTGAGAAGCAATCCTATGCTTCTCATGACATTTTCTGTTGAAAGTAAAGTAATTATTCTAAATAGTGCTTTTTTTTATAACAGTTATCAATGATTATTTTAGTCGCTATAGACATTAACATAAAAACTAAAAGAGTTCGGTATGCTTAAATAAGAAAACTGGGTATATGTTTTAATTTGGGACTTACAAGTGGTTACTTCTTATTTCCTATAGTCCTTACGTTTGCGGACATGCTAGCTGATATTAAAATTTTGAATTGAATTAACTTCATATGATCTCCTTTGAATGTTCAAAAATGTTTTTGTTTTGTTCTTCTTTTCTATTCTCATGCGTGAATCTTCAACTAGTGCAAGCTTCAGCAAGTACTTGAAAAATGGATTGTGAACCAATTAAGTAATTGTAAGGTTCTTATCATATTAAGAGCAATCAGGGTTTATTGCGCAGGTTCTTTTCACAGTAGTGATGGAAGAAAATTTTAAACCGCTCTGTTTAAATGGATTAGACTACCATAAATCCAGTAGTTTAAGGAACTAGATATTCTTAGGCTTTCTGATATGACCCAGTTAACCTACCTACCCATGACAACTTTGTGATAAGATGAATAGAACTTAACATCTTATTACAATCAAATGCCTCTCTTGGTTGGTCTTCAAGACACAGGTGCCTTAAAAGTAGCCTAGTATTAGAGGCTATGGAAATTGGCTAGCCTCGTATTAGAGGCTATGGAAATTGGTTAAGGGAATCAGATGTTTTATTAACTTTATCATTCATTTGACCCCGATGAACAAAACATTGGTGGCGTCATGGATGGTGTCATGCCTATAGCGAAACTCAAAAGCACATTTAGTCTTTTCACACTGGCTAGAATTTGTTTTGGGTGCTATGTAGGGTGGGTTTATGAATGAGACATGTTTGGGAAATAGATTTCAAACCGTTTCATTAAAGATTGAGAAGTATGAAAATTGATGAAGATATGCATTTCTCTTTCCTATAAAGACCCTTCCCAGGTTGTTTTTATTGGCAAAGGACTAGTCTTATGATAGGCATGAAAAGCACTTGGATCATTTTCACATGTGAATGAAATCTATAGTGTGAGCATCTTCTACAGAGTACTGACATGGCTGTTTTCCTAGGGTTTTAACCAAACATGGCAGTTTGGCTGTTACCAAAGGAGAATGATAAGAAAATAAAATAATGGGTGTTGAAGCACCCCACCATGGTTCACTAACATGCACTTGCTTTTGCTTTTAGTTTCTTTAAGGTGATAAAGAAAGCTTGTATTGAAACTAGTTGATGTGGTGGGTCTGAGTCAAAGAGAGTGGAGGATCTATGCTACTCAACAACCCTACCCTATTTAAGATGTCTAATGGGGGATTTGGAATTTGGCTCTAGGAAGGGTGCAAGAGAGCATCTTTGGGGCCAGAAATCACTTTTTTTAAGGGTGACAAGATTCTAAGAAAGTGAGGAAACTAAAAAGCTGGTGGATATGGAATAAAGGGATGTGAGGAAAAGATGGGCATATCTTTAAACACTGTCCAAGTGAAGTAATATAAATGAAAGAAAAGATTAAACATGAATTCCAACATTGTGGGTTGGATGGTCGTAGCCATTTGATGAATTATTGGTTAATCTGGTGGTCTAAATGAATTAAAATATAAAAAGTCCCAGCCATTAATCAATTTGGACTTATATGATGGGTCCTACTTTTATTGTCCACCTCTATGAGGAAGTATAAAATGAAATGAAATGAAAACTTGGAAATTGAGGATGGCAGTGACTGCAAAGCAAGTTACATAATGTATTTGAATCAAATTTTGTTGCTTTATAAAGTTCTCTTCAAAGGGCTTTTGGGATAGACAAAAAGAATAAAACCTGGGGACCCTTCATCTTCTTTCCCTTTGTGTGCATTTCCTTTCTTGAAAGCTAAAAGAAGTCAATTGTTATGATTTGCATTCTTACGAGTTTTAACAGGATAAGTAAAATATATGTCATTTACTTTTACACTTACAGGAAAGAGACCCTAGACTCTTCAACTCTTTTCTTTCTGGGGTGTTTTGAGCTTGACATAGTGAATAAAATCCTAGTGTTCCCTTTTCCCATTCCCTTTGCCTATTTCTATTTCCACTTCTAATTGTAAGCAAAAAGAGTCCTTTTGTATTCATCCACATTTCACAAGTCTTGATAAATATAATTGAAAGCCTCTAATTAAACTATATTTACTTTTCCCATCTATTTTTTACATCCCAACTCAGATTCTATATGTAATGTTTCATCGAGCAAAATATGTCAATAATCCTCTTTTGATTTTTGTTTTTCTTGTTAATGACGACTAAGTAGCGCCATATCCAATTCCAATTCACCAACCTACCCGTAAAAAGATTATGTTGATTGCTAAAAAGTAGCTTAAATCGTGCAATCTCTCTTCATTAGGTATAGTTAAACTACACTAATAAATGTTAATTTCTTAATTTATAGCTGGATCCTATTATCCAGTACAAGTATGAGTCTCAAGTTATAGCTGGATCCTATTAGCCAGTACAAGTATGAGTGACTTCTTTCAATTCAAAAGCACAGCAAGATTGCATGGCATTGATGTTTCAATGCACCTACCTTGAAATGATTTGACAAAAGTGGGATCCAATTCACATTAAACTGTATCTACCTGCCACAAATGATAAATGTCAAAACAAAAATTAAATGACATGTAACGACTCAGAAATGATCCATCATTCGATAGAAGTATTCAAATTCAGGTCAAACACTTTTCAGAACTACATTGGATCGATAAGCAAACTGCAATCTCTTCTTTCAATTCGGTATAATTTTTGCATGTAATAAGTGCATGTTACTTTGATATTAACTGTTTTCATATGGTAAAGAAAATCTTGAGGGGATGTTTGTCATTTTCCTATAGCTAACATAAGAAAATAATACTGATTTGAGGGCTAAGGAGCGAAGCATCAATAATAAATACGTGCAAGTATATATCAGTTCTCCCACCTTTGTTAGTAAAAATAGGTTTTCATCCTCTCCCCAATGGAAGTAACATGGGAAATTTTGGTTGTCATGAGAATAGCCATACTCCTTTTCATCATCTTCTTTCTTTTTTTTTTCAATTTGCTGGATATTATTTACCTTAACCTCTATTCCCTTATCTTTTCTAAGTGAAGGGATTTTCTTTTTTTTTTTTATGTAGAAAATGCAGAACTTCCACTCCGGAAATCTAGCCATTCAACATCACCTAAGCATGAATGACTCAGAAATGATCCATCATGCAATAGAAGTATCTAAATTCATGTCAAACACGTTTTAGAACTACATGTTGCAATTTAAATATCACATGTCGTGTACATATATATAAATCGCAAGATCAACAAAGAAACGACCATACGCAAGAAGTGACACAGAGATTTACGTGGCTCAGCCAAATAAGGCTACATCCATGGCACAGAGACGATCATCTTCACTATGATAAGTAAAGATACAAAGACTCGTACTCTCTCACATCATCTCTTCTACGTGGTGTGGGAACACCACGGACAACAGAGCTCTTACCTCTCTTCAACACAAAGATCTAGGGTTACAAACTACATATATATAATATCCGCTTTCTTAGTCACCAAGAAAGCCTCGATACAATTACCAAAATACCCTTTACTTTAAACAGGTCACTGGCTAACCAAATGTACCCATTGGACTAAACCAGAATACAAGGCATAAACCAAATATTACATTGCATCAATAAGCAAACTACAATCTTTTCTTTCAGTTCCGTACAATTCTTGCATGTAATAAGCGCATGTTACTTTGACATTAACTGTTTTCATATGGAAAAGAAAATCTTGAGGGGATGATGGTCATTTTCCGACAGGTAACATAAGAAAATAGTACTGATCTAAGGGTTGAGAAGCGTAGTATTAATAATAAATACGTGCAAGTTTATATAAGTTCTCCCATCTTTGTTGGTCAAAGTAGGTTTTCATCCTCTCCCAGCCCCAATGGAAGTAATGTGGGAGATTTTAATTGTCATGTGGACAGCGATACTCCTTTTTCATCATCTTCTTCCTTTTTCTTTTTTCAATTTGCTGGATATCTTTTACCTTAGACTCTCTGTACTTCCTCATCTTTTCTATGCAAAGGGATTTTTTTTTTGTAGAAAATGAAAAAATTCCATTCTGGAGAAAAAACAAAACAACAATCCATCAAAAAGGGAGGTATTTTAGAAATACACTCCGGAAATCGATCCAACCATACAACATCACCTAAGCCTGATTTACCAAAGTTGGCTGCCATTTGAGAGGCCCCGTTCAAAAATCTAGGAAAGTAACAAAACTTCAAAATGGCCTGCTAGATCCGGAATATCCAAAGCATGGGAAGCCACCGACCATAGCCTATAGTCATATTGTCATACAAAAATTATGCCTCATCACCTAAAGGATATTACCCAGTTGTGTCCCATATGTCTTCAATCCCATCCTAACACAAATAATGTTTATATTGAAAAATAGTTATAAAAAAAAAGATAAACTTGTCCGTCATAAGAGATTAGGACTTGTCATCATTGATCGGATTTAGTTTTACTCTAACAGACAGGTAGTAGGACATATGGGGGGAGAGAGAGGGAGAGAGAGAGAGCACTAAAAATGGTTATAAAATATGACCCATCAAAGTAAACACAAACCCTTGGTCTCTCAAAACCATGAAAAAGTACACTAATAAGGATTATAAAAGATGACCCATCAAAGCGAAGCACAGACCCTTGATTCCAGGAAGCCTAACTATTACTACCAATATATAACTAACCTAAAAAGTCTACAGCCATAAATAGAAATATTAAAGATCATAATTCATGATGTCCTGACTTTGCTTTGTATAAAGATAAAGCATTATATTTTAATTCTATGTATAACTCCCACAAAACCAATTGATGGTGTAGTAGTAAAAGTCAAGTGTCAAATTTTTCCATACACCTACAATGAGTTGATGTGATAACAAGAAAAGCACCCATTAATATTGGGACACGCACCCCCACATTATCATGCATACCTAAAAGTGATAGTGAAATCGTATCAAACGACCACATATGGGCGACTTTCTTGTGAGTTTCATCCTATTAGGAGTGGAGATGACAAGAGCATATCTAATCAGAGTTCTTTTGGTTTCTTAAAACACTTTTCCATCCTTCCTTATGGTCTTTATTACTTCGATGGCCCGCATTAGGTAAAACTGTTTTACCAACTTCCATTATCTTTATTCTCATCTCTTTGAATTTTACATCATTTTTCTTTGTTAATCTTATAAGATTCACAATTAGTTTCGATAATCATGTACAATTTAGTTTCAAATTATTACTTTTTTCTTCTTTATATATGTTGGCATGTAATGGCAGTCGTAGGTGTTAGATCTGGATTTAGCCAAGCACACACTACAGTGAGTAAAAACAACTAAGCAATCACACACAAAGAAGACATGGAGATTTACGTGGTTCTGCAAGATTGCCTACATCCATAAGCACAAAGATTTCACTACTTAGAAATCTCTCTCTCATGCCCTTACAATGCTCTCAGTGTTCCATTTCCCCTATAGTTGCCCCTTGGGTTGCCCTCTGGTTGCCCTCTCCTTGCCCTAGAACAAGAAACACAAAGAGAATATATATAGTGCTAACCCTAGTCAACTGGGCCCTCCACTCAGGCCCAATAAGGACCCTTTGAGCCAAATCCAACAATCTCCACCTTGGCGAAAAATGTACGACCCTTTAAAGAATTGTTGAAGTATTTGGAACACATACCTTGTGGGAATGCAATCCCACCATGACTGCACCCAAAAGAGATGAGGTGCACCTTCACTCTTTAACAAGGGGAGAGATTGAGCAAGTCCAAGCAATGCTTGAACTTTTCTGTAGTCACTGGCTTGGTAAGCATGTCAGTTGGATTATCATCTGTGTGAATCTTCTGAATGGAGATCTCACCTGTAGCAATCCAATCTCGAATTCTGTGAGAGATAACAGTTATGCGTTTTGTCCTTGCATGATATACCTGATTCTTTGATAGGCATATTGCACTCTGACTGTCACAGTGTAGCAAGATTGATTTCTGTTTAATACCCATATCATTTACCAAACCTCTCATCCATATTGCTTCTTTAGAAGCCTCTGAAGCTGCCATATACTCTGCCTCTGTAGTGAACAATGCAGTTGTAGACTGAAGCACCGATCTCCAACTTATTGGTCCACTAGCAAGTGTGTAGACGTATCTGGTAGTGGATTTTCTTTTGTCTAGGTCTCCTGCAAAATTAGAATCTACATATCCAACTACACACTCTGACCCCTGTTTTCTTTCAAATAGAATACCTAAGTCTTTGGTGCCTTTCAAGCACCTCATGATCCACTTTACGGCATTCCAATGCTCTTTTCCTAGATTCGCCATGTACTTACTCACTACACCCACTGCTTGAACTATATCTGGTCTAGTACAAACCATGGCATACATCAAACATCCTACCGCATTTGCATACGGTATAATGGACATTGCTTTAATTTTCTCATCATTACTTGGACATTGTTTGGCACTTAAACTAAAGTGACTTGCAAGTGAAGTAAACACAGGCTTAGCATTTTGCATGTTGAATTTTTCAAGTACTTTTGAGATGTATTTTTTCTATGATACCCACAGCTTTCCAGCCTTCCTATCCCTCCTAATTTCCATGCCTAACATTTTTGTGGCTGCCCCAAGGTCCTTCATGTCAAATTCTTTTCTAAAATGAGATTTGAGTTCATTAACTTTTGACATGTCGTTACATGCAATGAGCATATCATCCACATAAAGCAGCAAAATATTAATAGAATTATCATCTGAAATTCTGTAATAAACATAATAATCATACTCACATTGATGGTAGCTGATCTGCAAGATGTAGGAGTCGAAACGCTTGTACCATTGTCTTGGAGATTGTTTCAGCCCGCACAATGATCTCTTCAACTTACACACATAGTGTTCTTTTCCGACTTCCTTGAATCCTTCAGGCTGCTCCATATAAATTGTTTCCTCCAAGTCACTGTGAAGGAATGTTGTCTTTAAATCCAATTGTTCGAGCTCCATGTCGAACTGTGCTACCAATACCAACAATACCCTGATAGAAGTGTGTTTCACAACTGGGGAAAAGATCTCATCATAATCAACCCCTTTCTTTTGTGAGTACCCCTTTGCTACTAAACATGCCTTGAACCTTGGTTCTTCATTTTCTTGCAAAGCTTCTTTTCTCCTAAACACCCATTTGCAGCCAACTGTTGTTCTGTCTTTGGGTTTAGGAACTAACTCCCAGACCGAGTTCTTCTGGAGAGATTCCATCTCATCCATCATAGCACTCATCCAACCTTATCTTTCACTGCTTTCCATAACTTCTTGAAATGAGGTCGGATCACCACTGCTGGTAATAAGAGCAACGTGTATTTCATCCTCATCCTATCCATATCGTTGAGGTGGCTTGATGGTTCTCTTTGCCCTTCTTTGTGCTAGACTTGAAGGTTCCTACTAAACCTCACATTTTTCTTCACCTCCAAATGTACCAACCTCTGATGAACTTTGACCTTGTTCCTTGGTTGTGTTATCTGCAAGAGGAATTACTTCGGTGACCACTTTTTCAGCACTGTGCCATTTGACTTCACTGTTATGTTCTCTATTCAGCATAGAAGCTTCATCAAGCACAACATCTCTATTGCATATCTTTTTCCTGTTTTCTGGATCCCATAGTTTATACCCCTTTACACCTTTCTCAAAGCTGAGGAATATGCATTTGAGTGACTTGGAGTCTAACTTCGATCTCTCATCACTAGGGATGTGCACATAAGCTGGACAACTGAATACCTTCAAAGAAGAGTAGTCCACCTCTTTACCTGTCCACACTTCTTTTGCAACTTTACAGTCAAGGGGTTTTTATGGTGACCGATTAACCACAGAGCATACGTGGTTAACTGCTTCTGCCCAAAAACTTTCAGGCAGCCCTACATGAAGTCTCATACTCCTTGCTTTTTCTAGAAGTATTCTGTTATCCTTTCTGCAACTCCGTTTTGCTGAGGATTCTTTGGAACAGTGAAGCACCTTATAATGCCTTCATTCTTGCAAAACTGTAGAAACCGGCCATTTCTGTATTCACCCCCATCATCTGATCTCAGATACTTGATTTTTCTGCCTGTTTGATTTTCTACTTCTGCCTTCCACTCTTTGAACTTGGTGAAGACTTCAGATTTTTCTTTTATAAAGTAGACCCAAACCTTTTTTGAAAAATCATCAATGAATGTCACAAAGTAGTATGCTCCACCTTTTGACGTAACCGGGCTGGTGCCCACACATCGGAGTGAATATAATCCAGAATACCACTGCTTCTACAATTGTTGCCTGCAGTTTTAAATGACACCTTTTTCTGCTTGCCAAAAACACAGTATTTACAAAAGTTCAGCTTGCATGTTTTCACACCTTTCAACAACTGTCTTTTGTGTAGTTCTAACATGCCTCTCTCACTCATATGCCCTAGACGCATATGCCATAGTTAAGAATCATCATCACTGGTTTTGTCATCTATGGAGACTGCCACTCCACCTACAACTGTGTTTCCCATAAGTTTGTACAGATTGTTTCCAACTCTGGTACCTTTCATTAATACCAGAACACCTTTTGTAACTTTCAACAAACCATCTTTTGCCGTGAATGTGCACCCTTTGGATTCAAGCAAGTCTAAAGAGATTAAGTTTTTCTTGAGTGCTGGCACATGCCTCACATCACCCAGGGTTCTCACAACTCCGTCTGCCATTTTAATATTAATGGTGCCAATTTCAATGGTCTTACAGGGTGCATCATTACCCATTAGAACACTACCACCATTACGCTCCCCATAGGTCTCAAACCAATCACGATTAGGGCACATGTGATAAGAACAACCAGAATCTAAAATCCAAGCATCAGATAAATGGTTACCTTGCGAGACCAATAGGAGTTCCACTTCAGTTTTTGAAGCAATGCTGGCGGCGTCACTGTTGACAGCTTTATTCTTCCCATCTTTGGACGCCTTGTATTCCCTGCAATCTTTCTTTCAGTGCTCTTTCCTTTTACAAAAGAAGCACTCTGAATTTCTCTTGCTTCGTGATTTTGATCTGAAATTATTCCTCTTTGCTTTGCCCCTATCATTGGATCTGCCGCGTTCACTTGAACTTCTTTTACTAGAAGTCCCTCTACACGTGAAGTAATTTTTGTGGCATTTTTCCTTGTATCATTGGAGATGATGTCTTGCCTAACATCCTCGAATTTGAGTGTGTCCTTTCCATACAGCAAGGTAGTCACAAAATGATCATATGAGTCAGGAAGAGAATTCAACAGCAGCAAGGACTTGTCTTCATCATTGAATTTTACATCGAGCCTCAACAAATCATTAATCATTCTGTTAAAAATATTCATGTGCTCCAGCACATCACAACCTTCTTCCATTTTCAACCCATACAACTGTTTCTTGAGATGCAACTTGTTTGTGAGATTCTTACCAATGTAAAGACTCTCCAACATCTCCCATAGACCCTTTGCAATCTCCTCTTCCATGACATTGTGCATGACTTCGTCAGAGAGGTAGAATTGAATAGAGTTGACTGCCTTTTCATCTATATCTGCCCAATCTTCATCTTTTATCTTTTCAGGCTTCTTTTCTTTACCTAACAATGCCACCTTAATACCTTGTTGAATCAAGATATTTCTCATCTTCCGCTGCCATAAACCAAAGTTTATTCTTTCATTAAAATTTTCAATTTCAAATTTGATGCATTCTGCAGTAGAAGTCCCTGTTGTGGCCATGATAAATCCGAAGATAACTCAAAAAACAACTCACCCAAAAATTTGCTTGTCAAACTGTCAATCTACTCCGTTCACGTCGTAGATCTCGTCGCCAGGAGTCCACTGGAAAAAACGGAGCTCAATTCCGAGTCCGAATGGGTCCGAAAATTGAGTTTGAATTTTGATCGTAGAATCTGGTCAAACTGGTCAACTACTGACATAGGATGACGTCAGCACTGCTGACGGGTCGGGCTTCTACAGACGGGTTCATGTCAGACTGACCCGAACTGAAACTGTTTGTGCTGGTGGACTGGGTTGCTGAACCGGGTCAAGTTCACCTGACCCGAGCCTGACCTAGACCTGCGGTGACTGGGCTGGGTTCTGTTGTGGGTCAGGTCTGCTTGACCTGACCTGTGACCTACTTCGCTGGACTAGGCTTCTGACCTGGACCGGGGTCGGGTTCGCCTGACCCGAAACTGACCTGAACTGCACGCTGGGCTGCACTCTGTGCACACGGGTCAAAACTGACCCGATCGGAACTGGCCCGGAACTACTCTGCTGCTAGGCTTCTCTTTAAATAGGCCAGTTCAACCCGACCTAACCCGAACCGGAACCTGCAACCTCAGTTCTACCGGGCTTTATCTCCACGGGTTGGGTCGGACCCAACCCGAAACCATGGAACTAACCTGGGATTTAAAATCCCAAGTCGTCTTCAACCCGCTCCGCTTGCAACCCAGTTACAGACGGAACTTGCAGCGGTTGCCTGCTGCGGCTCCGACTTTGCGGGTCCGGCAACAGCGGTGCGGCGACGTCGTGGCTAGTTCGGCGACCAACGACTGCGACGACGGTGAGCTAGCGGGGACCGGCGACAACCACCGGTGAAACTTTTTTTTTTTTATATCGGCAATGCCTTCTCCGGTCCTCTTCCTCAAATCCGGCAGCAGATCCGGCGACGGTGAAGAGAAATCCGGTGACTCCTCCACGATCTCAACAAACTCTCTGATACCACTTGTTAGATCTGGATTTAGCCAAGCACACACCACAGCGAGGAAAAATAACCAAGCAATCACACATAAAGAAGACACGAGGATTTACGTGGTTCAGCAAGATTGCCTACATCAATGGGCACAAAGATTTTACTACTTAGAAATCTCTCTCTCACCCTCTTACAATGCTCTCAGTGTTCCCTTTCCCCTATAGTTGCCCCTTGGGTTGCCCTCTCCTTGCCCTAGAACAAGAAACACAAAGTGAATATATATATATAGTGCTAACCCTATTCAACTGGGCCATTCACTCAGGCCCAATAAGGACATTTTGAGCCAAACCCAATAGTAGGCCTTATGCCATTGAGATGTGTCACCAGCGTTCTAAAACTAGGTAAGACTCAAGTTGACTCAGCCAAACTGACAAAGGCTTGATCAAATTCATGTAACTCAATGAAAGGCTCAAAAAACGCCATGACTATGTCAAAACATGGTCAAAACTTGGTTGATTTGGTATAAGTTAAAGTGCTTCTTAAAACTCAAGTAAAAAATTTTATAACGTTTGTATCTATCATATCACCAAGTTAGTATACTCACAAGATTTTATGTGAGTCAACGAGTCGATTCAATTTGGTATACTTTCTTAAGGTTGGATCGATCTACGGCGTACTTGCCAGCAAGGCAAGAAATCACAGCGATTTGACTATTGAATTCTTGAGTCACCTCATCATGATGAAGCACCTAGCTAGCTAAAGATTGAGTACATCCAGCTGAGTTACCTTCTTTTGATAAGCTGCATGCAATCTAAAATATTTAATAGATAGATTTGGTTTTAAACAATTGGCATTTATTTTAAGTAATTAATGCTCCAGGTGTGGACTTAGCGATTCAGAAATGATGGTTGAAAAATAAGTTGAGACTTATATTTGATCTTCTACATTCGTTATTTGGACTTCAGATTATATAGATATTCTCTTAAAAAAAAAAGAAGATTATATAAATATTCAAGACTATCTTTCCTTTTGTTTTTCTTCCTATAGTCATTTTCTTGCAATTTAATTTAAATTTGTTAATAAGTGTAAATAAATGTATATGTTAATTTTTTAAGTTTCTAATCTACTTTTTAAAATAAACTTTTAAAAATCATGACTCACCTAAGTCATTGTCCGTGTTGTACCTCTACGAGTCATGAGTTTTTTAACTTAACTTGCTTGCACTTGCATTCCCCTGGTTCACACTTGTGTTAATTTGTTGAGTTTCTAGGTCTAACAATTGGCAATTGGCAGGGCTGAGAGCTCAAGAATAGCTGTGCTCGTGGGTCAAGCCCAACGAACGCCGACTGAGCCACGCCCCCATGGATCTGGCCTCGGGCTCGCTTCTAAGCCCATGGTTTTAGGTGTCTAATGTTCAGCCCAATTATTAAATGGGATGGCCCCAGACTGCCTAACATGTGCTAAAGGCCTGAAGTGACTTCACAAAAAGTGTGTATTTGTAAAGGGGCGTAAGTCTCAAGCTCGTGGCCTATACCTGAGCCTGAGATGTTGGGTCCAGTATTTAAATGGGCTGCTCTTGGACAAGCTTTCACTTGACTGTCCTGACCAACCCAGTGAATGAACACCGCTGGTTAGACCTCCCAATATGACACCGCATACCCCATTCTTGGGCATCTTTTTAGTCGTAATAGATTAGGCCTGGACGGAGTTTGATTTATTGTTTCATCTAAATCCTAGAAAAAGATCTACTCCATACCCTTTTTATAACTAACGTAGATGAGCCTAATTTTAGGCCCGATTGAAATTGGGATCAATCTCAGTCTAAACTTTAAAGCTGCAAGCTCATGGTGGCCAATCTGATGATGCATTCACTAGTTTTTCGATTCTGTTTCAACAGCTGATTCCCATTTAAACTTGCCCAATTATTACCCCACGATGACAATGATATGGGCCCTGGCCTGGTCCTGGTCCCTTAATTATGCCCATCCCTTGGGCTGGATCCGTGCCTATGCCCACTAGGCTGAACAACTAGCTTGGCACGCATATGGGCAGGATGGTCCTGTTGGAAGTAGGTGGGTCTCGTGGATAGATTTTCAAAACTTTTGACCCACTTGACACAGGGATCAACTATCCATAAGACCAAAACCCAATCCAGGATGCATTACCCTCAATCTCGTGACTATGTACAGTAAATATTCTACCAGCACTAATCATCCATAATAATCTATGACATGCAAGAAGTAGATCATACGTTTGGAGATCCGCAGTGCTCTAATAGGTATCTTCAACACCTCTTAGCTTTCCACGCTATGACCCGAATTGGATTTCTTTTCTCAAGAAGAATGGTGGAATCTTCAGGAGAAATTCCAACTCGAAAACTCCAAGGAACTAGAAGAAAGAAAGAGAGAGTAACTCGTGCAACTCTTGCACGAAAGGATTTTGGGCGTGAGAGAGACTCTTTTGAACGTCCAAGGAGATTTTATATAAACTTTCAAATCTCGTCCTTGCCTAATTGAAATAGAAGTCTTACTTCCAAAGCAATTAACAACTTTCTCCTTTCTTATCCCTTCTTTTTAGAGTTCGAGTCGGATTAGTATTTTCCAATAACTTGGGCTAGTGTGGGGACCACTAGGGATTCCTTAGAAAGCTGGCTTCAACTGGAACACCGCGACCCCACATCTCATGTGCAATCCGGGCCCTCAGTTAATTGCAAATAACACCACTATATAAATGCAATTGCACTCCAGTCTTAGGAATAAATTACAATGAAGACCCTAAACTTCCCAATTACCACAAGTAGGCTCCTCTATCAATATCCGTGGATCAATTGGAATAAATCCGTCTCTTCCAATCTAAGTTCCACATCTTATTATCCTTGAGCCCCAATTAATCACAGTAATCATCAGTACCATCTAATTAACTCTTAATTGAGATGGGTGCGCACTTACTAATGACAAATCCATTAATTGGCACAAGGGGATAATAGAGATAGATTCTATCTTGATCATTCAACGTTCCCACAGTTCTACTACCACATACCCAAGACACCGAGGTGTTAACCTACAGTCGGCCTCACTCATTGGTGACTCAAAGCAAATGAATAGATAGAAACTTGAGTTCATCAATATCTCAGGATTGGGGAATTATGAGAGCATACCTTATTATTGAGATGAAATTCCATAAGGTGCATCTCATGGTCTTTCAATACATCCAATGTACCAGCACCGTGATCCAGAATCTTACATTCTGATGATCGAGACAAATCATACTATTTCATAGTGATCAAAGTGCTGCAACCTTATCAAATGAGATGCCTAGTCTCATTACTGATTGTGAAGCTATTTAAGTATAAGATTTGTGACATATATCTCCCACGTGTGGATCTCATCCATGCACATATATCACATCTAATATACTAATGGGACCCGGTTCAACTCATGAACCATTATGTCATATGTATTGGTCATGTGCATGAATTAGTAAAATAACACTCATCTCATGAAAGCAAAGCATGATTTTATTGATAAATAAAGAAATTAATCAATTTATTACATCAACTGATGGATTGAGTCCACAAAATCTAACAAAGCCTTGGTCACATAATTGCTAGTTACATGCACAGGCCAGTTGTGATAACAGAACAATGTGAAGGTCCAAAAATTTCCATCCCTAAACCAATTAATGAGTGAATGAACATTTTAAAGGAAGTTGTTTAATGAACAACCCAAAATTCATATTGGTAGATCTTTCCTTGTTAATATAATTGACTCAAAATCAAACTGTGCCAACCCATGAACTTCAAAAGATGAACTTAGTTTCCAAGCTAGACCCAACCTACAGCCAATTAAGTACTGTCCAAACTCTTGCTTACATGGCGTCAAATGGGCCGTTGGGACAAATTTCTACACCCGTTTGTAAGGCCCAGGCCTAGACATGGCTGTTTGATAAAAACGCTATCAATGGCCGCAGACTCTCCAAGCCCACTTAACTCTTTTCTAGTTAGATTAGTAGTACAATGATATGGGATTCGAAAACTGGGGACCAACAAATGTACAGAGTTCCCAAACAACAATTTCCCTCCTTTCAGATGGAGTCTTTTGCGCTTACTATCAAGTGATCCTGGATGTCCGTACAATAGGGCTTCTCCTCTGATTCACCATTATCCACTGGCTTCCAGGTTGCAACTAGAGAACGTATTTATAAAATTTAAATCAAGCACTTTCACTCAATGCGGGGATAGCTCAGTTGGGAGAGCGTCAGACTGAAGATCTGAAGGTCGCGTGTTCGATCCACGCTCACCGCATTCATTTGTCTTTTTTTTTTTTCAACTCACACCCCTGGGACTGACTTTAGATTTGTGTTTTTGTGACTTTCAGGCCCATAATCTGAATACAGGCCAGGACTTCACCTGGCCCACTCTATCTTATGACCATTATTGGAAGATTTTGTGCTCTTTTATTTGCCTATTGGCTCACTTGGATATACTTCCGCTGATCGCGAGAAGGATGGGCTTGAACCTTGTCAATTCATGGCCCAGTTAGATGGTCTCTGTAACCACGAAGTTATATTAAACACACAAGGACCTGATATTCTATTGATAACCTGTCCAGAGGGTGAAATTTCAAGCCTCTGATTGGACCTGTGCTAGAATATAAAGCATGACAACTACATGGACTGGGCCTGTCAAGCTCGGCCCAGCTGGTAAGCTGTCTTAATGATTAGGCAAACCATTTAGAGCCTCATGAAAATTTCAGAACATCTACCTTGTGCCCTATGGATCCCATCAACCATAGATCTATGTACCCCATCCACCTTGACGGGCCATGTTGAAGAGCTGCCCTTACAAACCCCACAATTGTGGGTTTCCACCGATGATAGACTGCAAGTTTGTCCTCTTTGCTCCTTCCACTCCAACTCTATCCTTCTTTGTATAAATGCATGTTTGAAGACAATCACAGATGGTCAGTCTTGTCTAATTGATTAGGCTTTCGTACCATATCCTCAATGGGCAGAACCCTCTCAGGTTGGGAACGGTTGTTGAATTGGACCCACCATCCAATCATCTATTTGCTCTTGACAGTTCCCTTTCTTAAAGAAGGGCATGAAATGAAAATGATGCGAGGGTAGCTTACTCTCCGTAACAGTTAGAGGGCCCTCTTTCTAAGTTGGTGGCCAGTGTTAGTTTCAAAGCTGATAACTCAGGTAGCCCATCCACAGCATTTGGTATTAGTAGTTTTTCCAGTAGGTGAAGCTTTCCTATCAAAGCTGAGCTCCTTATGGGGCAATGTTGAAAGATCTAATTATGTATGAGGGTGGGTCTCATGGGTTCGGTCGAATTATAACAACCATCTATTTAGGGACCTCATTGTCAAGTATAGTCCTGGCTGTTTCATGTAATCAGTGTGAATACAAAGAAAAAAAAAATTCTAAAATAACCTTTCCTTTAATGGAAATTGAATCGTGGAAGAAGGGAAAAGAAGAGTCAGCCATCACCCAGGTAATCCAATACATAGAAAGTCAAGGCCGCACCATTATACCTTCACCATTCATCTCTTTTATAATTTTTGGTAGAGCTCATTCACCATGAATTCCTATGTGTTTTATGCCAAAGAACTTACCTTCGATATTTCAAAAATCTAAAAATAATGGACAACTCGATGGTTAGGAATCATGTCCACTCAATTTTCAATATTACAATTCCTAAGTCCTCTTCTATACATGTGTGGGCGGTCATCTCCACTATATGTGTGAAGGTTCACTCTCATTCATATTCTGCCTCTAGGGTCCAACCCACCATGGCTAGTACAAGGGAAAAACAAAAAATAAAGAAAACAATCTAGAAAGAGAATATCAATTGGACAGTTAGGATCATGTGATTAGTGAGCTTTCAAGTTAGGGGCATTGGGTAGTAGTAATTACATGTCGATCAATCTCATACTCCCACTGGTTGTATATGTTTCATCACAAAATAATGTTTCAATTTTACCATAAATATATATATATATATATATCAGGAGCGTTATACAGCGCCCAAGCGTTTTTTAAGAAGAAACACCCCTCTTGATTGGGGCCCATTGAGATGTATAATGATCATGGAAGTCTATTTCATATGAAGATCCATATAAAGCTTACCTTGAAAATCCTTGAGTCCATAAAATCATTCTAATCTTTTAATCTATGGTCCTAAAATTTAGTGGTTTAAAAACATCATTTTTTTATGATTTCAATCTAACGGAAAAATAAAATTGGATGAGTATCAAATTTGGACATGTGACCATATATAAAAGGGTAGTGTGTATGCAAAAACTAAATTAACTCAACATGGGTCCCATGACAACAAAAAAACAGAGGGAAAAAAAGAGGCATTTTTTAGAATTTTCATATATATATTATCATGTTTCAATATCTAAATTAAAGTCTTTTTCATTTCCGAGTTACAAATTAAAGTGTATCTATCATCCATGATTTGCATTGTACAAAGGAGTCCAACAAAATCTATAGTAGTAGTTCAACATAGAATATAGGGTTTGGATAATAGGTAATAAAATCCAAATCCAAGGCTCACTTCCATGTCTCCTTACACAATCGAGATTTGTTGCCAAAACAAAAAAAAAAAAATCAAGATCTCATCAAAATCAAAATCTTCCTAGGATCTGGTTCCACCAAATTCTCGTTTTCCAAGGGCTTGCCAACTTTCACTTCGGGCTATAGGTGGCCATTTCTGACCTTGCCTGAACGCCACGTAGGCATTCCAGATTCAGGTTCACATTTCTATTGGGGTCAAATTCAGCTTGAATCCATTCATGTTACTCAACCCGCCAACTTCACCTAGGGTTGCAAGGTTCAGGTCGGCATTTCCAACTATTTTATAAATAGTTAGCATTTGGGTTAGACACAAAAACGTAAACTTGGAAGATCAACCCAACCCATATAGAACCTGACCCCACCCATTTTCATCCCTACTTTGGAGGTTCCACAAATAGTGACCTATCTATCACAATGACAGGGTAATTACATAATTAGTAGATTGAGGATAGCAGAATGGAAAGAAATCATTATGCAAGCAACTAATTAGCAGTCAAAAAGTCAATTTTAAAATGATGATTGTTTGGAAAGAAACCATTTAGCAAGACAATTGAATGAAAGATTTATGGTACCATAATTGCAACTTTTACAATTTTAAAGCCATCAGCCTAGGGGTAGCAAATGGGTAAAGAGGTGGGTTTGAGATGGGAGTCTACATGGCACCCAACTATGGTATTGACCTGATTATGAAATAGTTAGATATTTCAAAGGTTCCAACCGGCACCAGATGTGGGTTCCACCCAAGACGACCCAGACCATAAATTTGTTTCGGCAATAGTTGTTGTCTTCTTCTTAGCACCAGAAACTTTACTCCTCAGGACCTTAGCACTATACAGGTCATCAAACCCATCAAGCTTGTGTGCCCAGCTTGGATGGTACACAAGCTAAAACTAACACCAACCTCAGTTGGAGGGCGTAAGTAACAACCATTCGGCCCAAACAAAACCCTACTTTGGGTTTAACATTGAAAGTTTTTATGTTTCAAAACCATAATGTTCACACAGTAGGTGAAGGTTGAGGTTCAATTCAGCTTGGCTCATCTGATAGTTCCTTTTGGTCAAACTTTAAAGTTAAAATTTGCACTCACCCGTAGCTGAAGGTTGAGGTTCCATCAAAACTTGGACCCAAGCAATAGGATCTGGAACATTTGTTATCCTACTACAATCCTTAATTGCTTTCATAGTTTGAAAACTATTGATATTTGAGAATTTATTTAGCTTTAATAAAATAGCATTTGATGGACTCACTTATGTGTAAGAAAGTTAATTTAAAAGCCCATTGCATTCCACATCATATTCTGAATATGGGCCTCAAAATGGTCCGAATTACTATAGTTTTGCCTCGGATGAACCCATTTGGATCCCCATTTCAAACCGATTACTAAATGGGTCGGGTTGGCTCAGGTTAAATGCCCCACCCAAGGAGGAGCTCAACCCAACCTCAAACATGACCCCAAGGCCCACGGCTCATTCCCACTCCAACAGCTGTGGGAGTATCTTTTTGTGTGCTCCTTTGTATCACCCATTCCAGAATCTAGTATAGAAAATGGAAACTCGAGCAGGAGCCGCAGAAAGAGTTGCAGTGCCCGCTTCTACCGAAAGCACCGAATCCAACGCCTGCGTGGAGAAAGCCAGAGAAAAGGGTGTTGTTATTCGTCACTCTGCCTTTCTTCCGATCAATCCATGCTACTGTGAAAAGAAAAATCATCTCAGGCGTACCTCTTTTTCCCCCTCTTCCTTGATAATACTCTTGCAGCAGCTTGTTGCTTCTCTTGATTTGATTTCCAACAGTTTCCCTCACTTTTTGATTGATATCCTTTGATGGGTTGTTAGGAATTTGTATGAATTTATCTGGGTATCTTTCATTTCGTGCGGTTTTTGTTCGCCTGTTGAGATGTAGGATTCGTTGTTGTTATTGTTATTGTTTGTGATGTGGGGTGCCATAGATTCAGTTCGATGATAACAAAAATTGACACTTTTGAATGTTTTTTGGATGAAGATGGGGTTTGGGTGCTGTTTTGGATGATGGTGATGACTGTTTTTTGAGGAAGTGTTTGTTGTAGTAGTGAATTTGCATGTTTATTGGTGATCATGAGGTTGATTTTGGATTGGGTTTTGGTATTTGGGTGGGGAGAAATGTGGCTTCTTTGCTGATTTGGATGAATGGGATTGGACCCAAATATGTTTGTTTAAGGGAGTACTAGTCTTCTTCGTTTGGGTGGAAATGATCTTTGGAAGATAATTTTGAGATTTCATTTGATTGGTTGCACAATGGCGGTCAGGAACGCGAATTCCCATGGACTTTTAAACCGAAGTTATCTGTTTTTCTTGTTCACAGTCGTGTCTCTGGTGCTTTTTTCTTTCGTGTTCTTCTTCTTGCTTGGTTCCACGGGCAGCCCACTTTTCATATACAAAAGCTTGTTACCCAATCCAAAGATTTTTGCTATGACTGAAAATGGGAGTTTCCCATCCCCGAACCAAAACAGATTTCACCCCACAACATCCAACTCCTTGTTTTTGTTAGATGACAGTGGGTCTGAAGAATCCCAGAAATGCAATCCAGATAAAGCAGTCCTTAAAGTTTTCATGTATGATTTGCCTCCTGAATTCCATTTTGGTATGTTAGATTGGAAAGGGAAAAAGAAAGGTGTCTGGCCAGATATTCGCTCTGTGATTCCTCACCATCCTGGTGGGCTGAACCTCCAACATAGCATAGAGTACTGGCTTACGTTGGATCTTTTATCTTCAAGGTTTCCTGATCGACCTGGTCCGTGTACTGCCGTAAGGGTCGAAAATTCTAAAGAAGCTGATGTTGTATTTGTGCCGTTCTTTTCATCCTTGAGTTATAATCGCCATTCAAAGCCACACAAGACAATAAACAGAGACAAGTTCCTACAGGAGAAGTTGGTGGAGTTTCTGGCCGCTCGACAGGAATGGAAGAGGTCTGGTGGGCGGGATCATGTTATTATGGCGCATCATCCTAACAGTATGTTGGATGCAAGGATGAAATTGTGGCCTGCCTTACTCATTCTTTCAGATTTTGGACGGTATCCTCCAAATATTGCTAATGTGAATAAAGATGTTGTTGCCCCATACAATCATGTAATCAGAACATTTGTTAATGACTCCTCTGGTTTTGATAGCCGACCGACCTTGATGTATTTCCAAGGAGCGATCTACAGGAAAGACGTAAGAACTTTTTGTCATGCCTTTTTTTGCAATTGTCTGTGTGATGTCTCTCAATTTTTTCTCTTTTAATTTATCTATTTGATTCTTACGAATCAAATCCATTTATTTGATTCCTTCTTCCGTAACAGTTTATATCCTTGATTTTCTTCAACTTATCATTGCAAAAATCAAATGCATTTTTATATTTTAATAATAATATGCTTCTTCCTTCCACACTTTTCTTCATGGGAGTAGATATAGGACTTTTTTGTGCAATGAGAGGGATCCCCATTCTGCAGATTTTTGTCTCCACAGGAGAGAAATCTTGTATTCCTGCGTCCCATAGAAAATCAAAATCCTCTCTATCGAGGAAAATCAATTCATTTATTTTTCCTTTTCCTTAAGGATAATTTGCCACACCAAACAACGAAACTGTGGGTTGCGTAGGAAATTTAAACAATTTTTCTCTCAGTTGCTGAATCCTCTCCTCACAAATGCACCCAACCTGACACAACAATGTGTTTACCTTGAATATGCAATGGGTAGAATATTTTCTTTTGCAGATGGTTTTGAGTATGGATATCAATTGCATAAAGTATACTAGATAGCATTTCAATTTTTTAGTATTTGAAGTGTGGAAGTGTCAACATACATTTTATTGTATTTTCTATCCAATAAATTATGTGTATCATGGCAATGGACTAATTTAATTTGTTTGTCCTAGTTGTTTTACATTTTATGCTTTATGCTGTACATGTAAGCCTTTTCTGCACAATTATAATACCTGTTTTTGGAAATTGCTTGCTTATTAGAAATTTTCACTCATAAAGAAGATTTTTTTTTTATTGGTCATTCATAAATAAGATCCTGCTCTTCATCTATAGCAGCCATCTTCCACATTATGTACTTCACTATTAACACATTTGCGACACATGAATCCCCATTTGTGGACATTCTAGTTTCCAGAAATCAGCACTATTATATGTATGCTAACGTACATTTTTCAGGGATTTTTTTTTTAAGTACTCATCTTGATTCGTAAGATTGGAATCACATCATGAAGACCTTTCGTAAGTGGTCAGTTGTTTGTCTCCAATGAGAATCTGAACCAGCAGCTGACTGACAATCAAGAGGGATAAATTTGTTAACTTTGGTCTTGGAAGTATGCCGAGGCTGAGATGATGGAGGTTTTAATAAAAGACACTTCTCATGTTTCATGCTTTGCTTGCCTTGTTTTGGCTGAAAGTATTGAGATTCTGTCATCTGAGAGGGTCAAAAGATGTTCCTATATAATAACTCAGTTGTGCCAGTGACCTTAGCCAGGTGGCTAGAGAAGCTGACGTACAAGGTTATTGGAGAAAATAATATTTGAAAAGAAAAAAATAAAAAAAATTAGGCATTCGAAGATTTCTAATCTTAAATAATGTATAGGAAAGTGGGTTTAGATATTGGAATAGAAGTTTCTCTAATAGTTTGTTTTTACAATGCTGATGGAGGACAGAAAATAGAATCTAGTCTCTGATGAGTGGGGGTGGGGGTGGCGGTGAGGGTGGGGCTATGCAGATGTTAACCCTCCTTCATGATGTCCAGGCACTTGTATTGAATCTTTATTAAATAAGAGTATTCTTTCGTGGCAACCGTCATTACGTTGGAAATATGTTTGCCTGACATGGACTTGCTGTCCAGGAATTCCAGAGTGCCATAATCATTTTTTCTTTGTTTGCAACTTCACTCAGAAGGATGAGATTTATTTCTCAACCTGTTCAGGGGTAGTTTTGGTATTTTCAGGTTCATTGTGGACTTCTTGGAGCATGCTTTTGGTTGCAGAATACCTGGATCTTTGTGAGGGGTACCCTTCATGCCATTAGAGAATGGGATCACACGATTTTCACAGGCCTTAATCCCACATTTTTAGTGGTAACAGATAGTATTATATCCATGATTATGACATAGTTGGGATAAATGCGGACGTTAGAGAAGGTCGCTTTGCCTCCTCCATGATTACTTCCTATCTAGAGTTCCATACCACTATGCGGGAGAATCACCATGAGTTGATTAATCATTTTAAGTCTACCATTATCCCTCAAATTTAGATTAGTTATATTCACTTGCATTCCCTTCTTTAATTCTTGAATCAAACCAAACAGGGGAAAATCTTACTGTAATTAGGAAAATTCATCCTCTGAAATGTTGCAATGTTACTTTTGTGTCTAAGACACAGCGACAAGAGGCTTCTCTTTTGATGCCAAACCTCCACCACCACTTGTTCAGTAAGCTGTATTTCCTTCCTTAAATTGCCCAACTCTGTCCCCCATCCTTTATACTTTATTACTTTTCATACCTTATTGCTACTATGACTGGTATCTTGCGCAAATAATACAATGGGTGATTAGCCAAGCATGACTTAATGGGTGATGCATACCCTTAATGGCAACTACCTCCTTTTTTATGTTGCTAAACTTTTTTTTTTCCATCCTTTCTACAAGTGGGTCCCACTGTCATTCTGGAATTCGCCCCAGTGGAATCCTAAACACTTAATAATTGAGCCATTTGCTTTGAACGTGGCTAATTAAGATAGTTTGGATATCTATTCCAGTGAAACTCCCACCTTTATCAGTGTCCTCTTACCAGTGTTTATTCTCAATTATTGCAGCTTTTATGTGGTCCTTCTCAATGATGTGCCACAAAATATCCATGTTACTCACCACAAACTGCTGATGTGCTTTCTCCTATCTGCACCAATTTCAAAACCTTTCACCAAATGAAGCCTGTGATTTTCTTTGGTAGTCTTTCCAATCCTTTTGCTAACACTGTAAGTTTTTCACTGAAAAATCCTGAAGGGGATTTTGTTAGTAAGACAGAAAAAGTTATGGAGTATCTTGATCCAGTGACACTGATGAAGTATAAAAGTGACTGGAAATTCAATGTGATCTCCATCACAGTCCTATCCAATCAAAGTGAAAGGAGTTGGGGGGCCCCAGCATTGCGGTGTCACAGCGAATCTGATTTGGGCCAAGCCCAAGGGGCACACAGGCAATGCACCTGGCAGATTGACTGGTTTTGCACCTAAGCCACTGAAAATGTAGCCCAACTCAACCTATCCTATTGGTCTCCTTGGCCTGCGTAATCCTCTATAGATAGCATAAAGCTTGAAGAAAGATGGATCAAACCATGAATAAGACCATTGAGAGTGCTGATGTTAATGAGATCAAACCTTCTCATTCAGTAAACTCCAAACCACTGTGACAGAGAAAGGAGGTCCGCCAGGATTGAGAGACTTCAAATTGAGACTTAAGATGACGTCATAGATATATAATAACTATATTTAAAATATTCTAAAATTCTATTTAATTAGTAATTTTGAGGAATTTCCTGGCCATTCCTATGCTTGCAGCTGTCGAGGTGTAGGCCCACAGAAAGCAGGAGTGCATGATGATTAACGTAGAGGTGAGGGCTTTCATCTATTGACAAGAACCCGTGGTAAAGTAGTAGGTGCTCACTGTTGCCACATTGAGGTTATGGGTTTAAATGGCCAAAAAAGGGGGAAAAGTCTTTATTTGTTTAGCCTAAGTGTGTAAAACAACTGAAAACCAGTGATCAAGAGAGGTACTATTAATAATATAATGTAAGAATTATCTGGCCCACTGCCATATGAGCCCCTGTCAGATTAAGTAGTTGGCTTGGTGCCAACTGCCAAGGTTATCTCCCAAGAAAGTCTTAATCTCCTAGTCTTGATTTGGATCAACCTCTCGGCACCAAACTTGTTGGGCTGCTTGGGCATTGTTCCCCACTAGTCGAGAAATGTGGGATTCTTAGCTAGAGAAAAATTCTACAGAAGATTTGCAGCCAAATATCCTAGCTAACATTGTGTCTGCTCTTGTATGCATGCATACCAATTACAACACTTTTTTCCCCAAGTCAGTGTAAAGATGTAAAAGCATTTCAAAGCATCTCAATTCTCAATAGCTCCTTACTGACCACATCCTCCTCTGAGTCCTTGTGAATATCACAATTCTTTTATTGGTAACGATGAAATATATTGAAAGAAGAGCTAAAGCTCAGAAGACATCACAGCCTATCACAGAGATGGGGGAAGGACAATGGTATAGGATATATATACCAATCCAAGAAAAAATTATACAGTGAAGACCAGCAAATCAGTAGACCAATCTACCCCTAATTTTGCCAAAGAATCTGAAAAAGTATTAGCTGTCCACCTAATGTGTTGAAAGATAAACCCAATACCAAGACAATATGTTTTTAGTTTCACTGAAGTAGAATTGAAACCTCCAAGGCGCCTTGTCAAGGGATGGCACCCAAAAGATGGCGAATATCACAGCTTGCAAATGAGATTTGGAAGACCTCCCCTGTATACCTCAAAACCATGTATTGTCCCTTCAGCTTCCTCTACTTTGGAGAATTAGATTTATTTGTACAAAGGAGAGCAAGTCCTTTGAACTCCAGAGGTCCTCTGGATTTTAGGAAGTAAGAAAAGTAGAGGAAAAGAAAAAGAAGTGCAGAAGATGGCTCTTCCAACTTAAAAGTATGAAGAAACAGGAATTTGTTACAAGTTTATGAACAAGTTGGTGAAGAAAGTGGTTGATCACAAAGAAAAATGTTGCAAGAATCCTCTGTACAACAGAACAATTCTTGATGAGTCGGGAACAGCTACAATAACCTTGGAAATCAGTCAATGAGAATTTGCTTGATTTGAAGTGGAGGGAAAATTTGCAAGATTGGTAGATGATTGGTTGCATAGACCCATGGGTACTGAGTTCTATGGAAGAATACAAAGGGGAATAACATTGATGATGAGCCTCATTCTTTCACCTTGTCTCTATGTTTAGTGTATGCAACACCACTGTAGTCACCAAGACAGTATTTCTCCTTGTCTAGGGGAAAAAACCCTCAATAAAGGCAAGGTTAAAATTGTCTAAGATCTACACAGATGCTTATTATCACTTCCTCAATCCATTAAATAAGCCATCAGTTCCAGACCTAATTATTGTTGACAAGCCAATTTAAGAAGTGTCATAGGAAAAATGAATGGACTAGTTAAGTGAAACTGGGTGAGCAAAGGAGAAAGATCACAGGGTCCTCAAAGGGACAAACATGAAACTATTTTTGTCTGTACTGAAGAAGGATGATTGGCAGGTTTATGGTTTTCACTCCATTTGATAGAATTTCTTTTGATTTTAAAAGCAAAGATATGTGTGAAATTGAAATTGTGACCACAAGCTAAATTCGTTATAGATGATTAGATTAAAACAACTAAAAGTATTCTATCTAGGTTGAGCCAAAGCGTCGAAACTCAAGGGCAAGTTCTCTTCAGGGAAAGCATGGTCAATGGGCTATCTAGGCATTGATTCAACGACTAGAAGTGATTGGAAGGTGGATGGAACCACTATCCTTTAATTAAGCAATGTAATAAATTATTGTTAAGTTGTATTTTCTAATAGGAATTGTATTTATTTATGAGGATTTTGTTTTCATCATACATTTTCTAATGAAGTCTTAAGAGCTAGAAATTGTTGTCATGAGTGTTTCTATTGAACAATTGTAGGAATTTGTTTGTCTGATATGACCAAGATACACGTATAGAAGTCACTGCTAAATTTGACTCATCCTTTCCAAAAAACGCTACTCAACTCAGCCGAGTCACCAGTCTATTTGTTGAGTTTGCCTACCACCATGATTTCAGTCTTCAAAGTCCTCTATTTATACTTCTCTTTTTTGCTTGTACATCTTTGCATCAATTTAGCATCCAACTGCTGTTTTAAGAAACAAAATAATAAGTCATCCAATTAGATGTAAGATGATGCATCTCATAGGCATCAAAATTGGATACCTCATACCTTTCTACTCTAGAGAAGTCTGATGTTGGTATTTTGTTAATTGCTTTCCTGTTATTGGATATGCATTATACTTGCTTAATGAATCTTGTTTATTATTCCTCTGTTGCTTTTGTTGCTGCTATAGCTGATTGGTTGTTTGTCCGTCATTCTGTTCAGGGAGGCATTATTCGGCAAGAGCTGTTTTATCTTCTCAAAGATGAGAAGGATGTCCATTTTTCTTTTGGAAGTGTCCAAGCAGATGGGATCCGCAATGCAAGCCAAGGGATGCATCTGTCTAAATTCTGCCTCAACATTGCTGGTGACACTCCATCTTCTAACCGGCTATTTGATGCCATTGTCAGTCACTGTGTCCCTGTTATAATCAGCGATGATATAGAACTTCCCTATGAAGATGTGCTTGACTACTCAGAATTCTGCATCTTCGTGCGCACATCTGATGCTCTGAAGAAAGGCTTCCTGATAAACCTAATCAGAAGCATCGGAAGGGATGAATGGACCCGGATGTGGAAGAGGCTGAAGGAAATCGAGCATCACTTTGAGTTTCAGTATCCGTCGCAAAAGGATGATGCAGTCCAAATGATTTGGCAGGCAGTTGCTCGCAAGGTACCTGCAATTCACTTGCAAGTGCATAGGTCGAGCCGATTCTCCGCACAATTCTCTAGATGATCCTCTCGGTCAGTTAATAAACTAAATGCAAATCATGGGATTCTACTGTGAGGAAAATATTGGCGACTGCTGATTATTTGTTTCCATCCGCAATAGCATTAATGAACTGAATCTTTTGTCACATTTCTTGGAAAGTGAAAGAAATGAAGAAAAGAAAAGCAAAATTCTACATGGAGGAAGTTGAAAACTCAGTTACAATTTTTTTTTCCAAACTTGTAAATTATTAGGGAGAAACACAAAAAAATTGCAGTTTGTATTTTGAGGCTTGTTTTTACTGTGGCGGGAACTTTGTCCCTGACTATTACTTCTGTGTTCTTACACTCACATTTACAAAAACCTTGAGTTTTGGATGAAATTTGTTGTGTGTTGAGTTTTCTTTTTACCCTTATTTATTTATCTAAGAGAAGGAAAGTGTAATATCTTCACCTTTTCTCTGAGGGTATGAATGTTTTGCATAGAATATAGGAACTCAGTCAAATGATAATTAGAGGAGGTGAAGGGTTAAGGATATGAGGTGAGCTCTGAACGATATAAAGGCATTGATGCAATGTGGATAGGATATTGACTTTTCTAGAATTTGAATTACAATTAGAAGGGTGCTGATTGGATGTTTAGTTTATATTTTTCATTTTTCAGTTTCCATTAGAGAAAAGGTTATTCGATGTTTGATCCACCTTTGATTATTCATTCTTACCAAAAAAAAAAAAAAAACGATTATTCAGTTTTAACAAATTATAGAAATAAAAAGTCTTGGAATTCATGGGAATTCAGCTTCTTGAGCCAAACAGGTTAGTAACTCTATTCCCATGAGAATCCAGGCAATTCTTATTCTATAAATCTTACAGATTGATATGGTAATACTTTTAGGATACAGATCAAACGGTTGAAGTTAAAATTATCTCGGATATAGATTTAGGATATCCAACAGATGTGATTTGTTGGCCATGGCATGTGGCCCATGCATGGTTTGGATCTCATACAGATGTCCCTCGTGTACTCAAACCAAAGATGAATATCCACTCCAGTAATCATCTTTCTTTTCCAACGATCAACCCACCGGTGGTAATCATTCTGGTCATAAGGATAAATAAGCCTTTAGTCTCTACCAATTAATCAAGATAACGATCCACTAAACGCTTTTGATGCTAAGTGGGCCAAATCACTCCACAATTAGAGGCGCTAGGGGCCCAAGCTGTGGATCCAGGATCACAGCTTGCTTGGGCCACATCTCTGTTGATGTGTGGACCATGATTCAGTGATCCATGTCTCGAAATGGTAGAACGGTGGGCCCCATGTTAATAAAACTCGCAAGAGGTCCCAAGTTGATTTGAAATTAGGGGTGTTCATGTGCACATTTCGGGTTCTCGTGGGACCTGAAATCGAAAACCTTATTTGAATTTGGACCTGAAATCCAAAAGTCGAGTTAGTGGTGGTGGTAAAATAAGTTTGGCAGGTCAATGTACAACAATAAGTCAGGTTGGGTCCAATTGCATCGGGTGGCAAGTGAGTAAGAGTTTCGCCTCAGCCCGAACCCGAGACATTTAATGACTAGGTTGGAAATGTTAACCTGAAGTTGGAACTACAGAGTTGGGTCTTATGGGCGACCCATTTATAGTGAGCGTGGATATACGATTGCATTCATCTATCACAACAGGATGAGTATCCAGTGCTGTATAACAAGACCGTCGCACAGGTGTTTGTTAAAATTCCGCAACGAGTATTCAACGGAAACTCGACCTCTCCTCAAGCGAAATCCACCCATGTCTTGCTCCATGGCTCTTCCAGTGAGCTTCGGGCCAAGGCGCGGGAAGGGGAAGGCCTCCCATGCCAAGGACCGCAGCCGTAGCAGCCCCGGCTTCGGCAGAGAGAGGAAGGAGGTCTGGAGCTGTGCGCAGGGGTGCGGTGCTTGCTGCAAGCTCGACAAGGGCCCTGCTTTTGCTACGCCAGAGGAGGTTTTCGACGACCCAGATCATGTCAAGGTCTGTTTGAATTGCTGCTAGTGAATAAATGAAAACGTCAGTTATCAAACACTTTCGTCACATTGCTTTGGGATGTTGGGTCGACTTTGTACCAGGTTGAGTCTACTCAACATGGTCATACACTGGATGACTGGGTCGGGTTGAACTTATTTTGGATAAGCTTTGGTTAGAACCTAAGTTGACTGACTTGTTGACTCTCCATTCTGGTTTGAACCATCCTTCCTGGTCTGACTGTATCAACCAGGTCGTCTTAAGGTATCTGTCCTCTGCTTGATAGGAAAAAGAAACAAAAAAAAAAAAAAAAAATCATATACAAGCATCACAGTTTTATAAGTCATGTAGTTAAAAATACTTGTATGAATTTTGAAAATAAGAATTATAGTTTGGATGAAATTTTATGTAATTTTTATTGAAGTATCCATACTTTTTTTTTGTAATTTTACATTGTGTTATATGTTAATTCTTGTATTGTATATATTTAATTGATGATAATGATGATTTATAATAAAAATTAATTTACCAACTGCATGGTCAACCTGTCGAGTCTCATCATTGACTAAATCCAGTAACTAGCTGAGTCTAGTCAACCGACCAGATTGAAAACTATGATATTACATTTCTATTGGGCTTTCCATCTTGTCTGTCAGATTCAGAAAATGTGTGGGTGGGGGGGGGGGGGGGGGTGGAGCGCGCACGTGTTTTCCCCAGAGAAAAGTGTATAGCAGTGGAATGTATATGAGAACTGGACCTCAGTAATGGATGGTTAAGAACAGAGCGTATGTCTCCATATCCATCTTGGAGTGGGAAAAAGAGCAACCAAGGACTGTTGGGATTGTTCCATAATAGACATGTCAGAATAAATGCAGGAGAAATTAGTCTTGACAGGGTTGAGTGGTGAGAAGTAGCACTGGCAAAGCCAGACCTGGAATATATCAGATAAAGCGTCCGTTGTGAGGATATAAATCAACTATCAATGATCCATACTGAGCATGGAAAAGGCTTCACACAGATCACTAGGTTCTTACATTGCAGGTTTTCTCTGAATCATGTTCTGTCAATGAGGATGACATCATAAAGGTTCGTGTCACCATGTGATAGTGCATGTGCAGGAAAATCTCATTCCAGCTATCCATTTGAAGAGTTTGAATAGATGAATTTACATGAAGTATGAGAAATTGCCATCTAACTGTAAGATCTATGGGTTAATATCACGCACAGACGATGAGTGTGGATTCAGCTATAGTTTAAGAAAATTCCAACTCTAGCCAAAAATTTTAAGTATTGGGCCAATATTGCATTCCAGGGCATGTGGTCAATCAAATTCATTTTCCATTTGGGGAAAGGGTGTGTGCACCAAGGCCTTGAAGGGAAAATAATAGTGGATGGATATGTCTACAACTAGAACAATGGGTGGTAGTTTCCGTTCATTGAGGAAGAAATAGGAGTTGAATTGGCCAAGCTATGCTGAGTCAACTCAAAAGCTGTATTGGTTGGAGTGAAATGTTTGGCTAGGGTGGAGTCTCTTACATGCCAAATGTTTTGGTCTCTTTCCCATGTAGTTGGGACACATGGATGGAGGGGAGTTGCCACTTTGAGTGTTTCGAGGGAATCCTCCTCTATCAATGCTAATGGTGCGTGGATTAAGAATAGCAATTATGGTAATGTGAGCATCCAAGATATAGTTGATATTTCAGGGTTCCCAAGGACAATCCCCAAAGAAAGGCTATGGGGTCATCTTTGAGTTCTACATTTAAACAAAACTGTATTTAAAAATATGTTCTATGTAACCACTCTCTGGCATGTCCTTTCTTTTTCTTTTTCTTTTTTCATTTAGTTTTTTGGGCTTCCCCTTCCCCTAGGTCCTTGAGTTTGTAGCATTTAGGCATCTTGTATGGGCCTGCTTCTGGTTATGCATGGACAGGCCCAAACCTTTTCAATTGTCTTTCCTTTATTTTCTCCTACGGTAGCTTGCTATAGATTTACTCTTATACATCCAAGTTTTACCCTGTTTTTGTAACTATTGTACATCATGAGACCAACGAATGTTAGCTACAATTGGCACAGTATCACTCCCTTTTTCTATCTTCATTTGGCCATTATCAATAATAAGATCAGGTGATGCTGGAAAGTTTATGCATCCAGGAGACATTTTACATTTATCTAAATGGGTATGAATTTGAGAATGCATGTAAGTTTTTTTTTTTTTTTAATTCCTGCAGAGCATATCCATTGTGTCTTCCATCTCTCATCTCCCATCTACTTTAAACCACCTCACCCCCCCCCCCCCCCCCCCCCCCCCCCCCCCCCCAACCACCACCCACACACACATATATTATTTTTACTAAATGAAAACCTTACCTTCATATAGCCATTTACAAACCTCCCTAATGCATACGATAATTCAAGCCTCATGATCTCCTCCCTTTATTCAACCTCTTCAAATGAGATTTTTTGTTCTAGTCACATGATCCTGCTCTTTGTGCTATGGAAAAGATCATAACAAATCTGATCTAGCAGGCTATCGGCTTTGACAAACTCAAAATATGGGAGCTGCAGTGATGATGGACTCTAAAAACATGTGGAAACCACCATCATAGCATGATTGACATTTTTCTTGCGATGTTCCAACTTTACATTTTAAGAGATCAAGGTGTTGTATTCAGTGTAACCAATTACACGGTCCTTTTGTGAGGGAAACATGTTGTTTAGAGCAATGGCGGACCCAGGATGTCTCTTAGAGAGGAGAGTGTTTGGTGGGGGGGGGTGGGGGGGGGGGGGGGGGGGGGGGGGGGGGGGGGGGGGGTGGGGTTTGGTTTTAAAAAATTTTTCATAACAAGATATTTGAAAAAGAATTTTAGAAAACATCTTAACATAATATCAATATATTGATAACATGTGTTCAATTCAATTTAACCAAAAAATAGTTATTAGGTTGTTTCTCAAAGATAATAAATTTTTTTTATAAATTTGCATTGCTCTCCACATCCAACAACAATCAGTAATTAATCCAAAAGATTAGAGAAGAATTAGAAATTACATGATTTTACCATATTTACTTGAAAACACATTATTCTATTTACAAAAAAAATTAGTTAATTTATTTTCTTGAGCCCCATATTATGGGGCTGAGCTTCATGAAAAAGGTCTTGATCTTTGGCCCATTGTTTATAGCTCAAATCTTTTAATATTTAGACAAAAATGCTAAGGATGATGGAACCTTTACATAAATAATTAGCGTGGAGATCCCTTAAGCACCTCTAATTTTAGCCATATGGAATTTCTTACTTAAGATTTAAGGTAGATCTAATTTAATTTGGATTTTAAATTTAAAATTTAAAATTTAAAGATGACAATTTAAACAGTCAAATCAGCAAAAAAAAAAAAAAAAGAGTGTCAAACTTGAGAGGCTTTGGATTATACACTCAATAGGAAGAAAAATAAATCTAAAAAATAAGGAATATGAAAAGAAGGCTATAGTAAGAAAGGAATAAAATTACTTGGATTTGTCTGAAAGAAAGAGATAAAAAAGTAAGTAAAAAGAAACATATTTGATAAATCTGGTTAAAGAATGGGAAAAGTAGTTTGATGAGTTATCTTTTTGATAAAAATATATGACGTCACTGGCCTTAGTTCTCTAAGTTTCATCATTTGCCAAAAGGGGAAAATTTTGATGGGGGGCAAAAATGAAAAAAAATAAAAATTGAGGAGGGGCAAAGTGAAGACAACCAAAAATGATCCTTTGAATCTTTGGTTATTCTTCTCCCATTTTAAAGGAGAGGAAGAAGTCTCAACACTATGTGGTTACGACAGGATAGAGTTCATACGAATTAAAGTGTAAAATTTATCATATGGAATTGATTATGTTTTTATTATGTTAGGACAATTAAGAATTTAAGATAATTATGATATGAATGTCGAGGTTAGTTAACTAAGATTCGGTTAACTGGATAAGATTCTACAATGATTTCTTTCCTACGTTTTCTCATTAATTGTGCTCTTTGTATGGTGTAATATTTCAATGGAGTAACTCTTGAAATGTAATATCTAAAGCTTACACTATCCATATTGTTTTTAGAAATCATGAAGTCTATATTGTACTATCAATGATGCTTGAAACTTCTTTCTAGATTAAGATGTTGATCATTTCATTTTCTTGAGTAACATGGAAATTGTACTCCAATATCTAATCTTCTTGTGTGAACTGTGAAGTACTCTGATATACAATGAGCCAACGATACAAAAAGTTACAAACCATGCAGCTTTCCGCGAACCCTTCTTCAAGTCCTTCTATGCACTTTATTTGTGAAATGCAGCTTTATAGGAGCATGATAGGTACAGACGGATGGTGCATACACTTTGAGAAAAACACACGTACATGCACCATTTACCAAGGTAAGAACAGCTTCTGTTGTTGCCACTGTCATTAGCTTCTTTATTTTCGAAGCTTAATTTGTGACCATATCAACTTGTATTGCAGACCGGCCTTATTTTTGTCGTGTGGAACCAAGGGTATTTGAAGAATTATATGGCATTCATGAGAAGAAATTCAACAAGGAAGCATGTAGGTGCGCTACATTCTTACTCTTAAACCAAAGTTCAGCCTACCACCCTTTTTAAATCTATTTGGCTTTCAGTGACCTTTTCTTTTTTCTTTCAGGGATGATGATCAACATATTAATTATATTTTGTGCAAAAAATATACACAGTACAAACCATTTGAAAAAAAAAAAATCATAGTCCTAGAAAGAAAGAATTTAGGGCGGAAAGATACAAAGGCAGTTGGATACATCCATTAAGACAATGTATAAACAACAGAATATTGAATACACAAAACAATTTGACTGTATGTTGGGAAAAAAAATAATAGTGATCGATTCCAACTTGAGAGTAACTTATCGTACCATGGTGCTTTGGATTTTGCCAGAACTGTCTAGAGTCTATAACCAAGTTATACTTTGTAAGGATTTTTTTGTTTCTTGTTTTGTTTAAGAAGAAACATTATAATCATTTTGTTAAAAAAAAAGAAGAAAGGTTTAAAAGAGGCGAATCTATTAAGGTAATAGACTGTTCTTACAGCAAAACAAGATCTGAAGAGACACCTTACAAATGTAATACATTTCCCATGAGTATTTCTTGTACCTCTCTTTAGCCCAAGAGTCCACCCTTATTCCACTATCTTGCAATATGGTAAAAAGAAACATCTACCAGGCCCCTGATTTCCTTCAGAACATAGTAAAATAAAATCTCCACAGTTCTTTTGCCTCATCCTTCATTCCTGAGTTGCATTCCTTGAGTCACTCTCAATTGACACAAGAGTTTTCGAACATCTCCTTTTCAGCTGTTGTAGGGATACCATCAAAGCAGTATATGGAGCACATTCAGAGGAGTTGGATAATTTCAATCGTTCCATAACCAACTCGAGTATTGGTTAGATTATTTCATTGAGCTGCCAAGTCTTATTTTGTCATAGTTCTTTTGCACATTAAAAAATCATTTGGCTTCTCCAATAAATTTGTCGGCTTCTCGACTTTGGTTAACTGCGACTTTTCTTGCTAAGATTTGCACAAGTCTTGGGATCAAAGGAAGACAACTGCAGCAGAAGATGGACCAGAATAATTTGTATCTCCATAAATTGATCAGAGGAGCACCTTGTCTTTGTTATGTGCCTGAAGTCAGTTGTGAAGTATGATTTAGCAACAGAAAGAAAATAGTTTAGTTTCACACTATTGAATTTATATACAATAGATGAGGCATGTGTTAAAGGATATAAGTACTGAACTACTGATTCCTACAATCAAGATACATTCATTTGGATACTGAAGATTAGATACATGCCTGCTTACCTTGTTCATGGGTATGTAAAACTTCTTCAATTTATTGGTTCTACCGCACTTGAACTGTGATCTCTTTTAACAATAGATAGTTATGTGTTGGTAATTACATTAAGCCTCCATTGGTCAGCCTCTCCTGAGCATCTCTCATGACTCACGAGCACCAGCAATAAGCACCACCTTGTGGGGTCCACCCAGGCCATGTCGATCTTGGGGGAGGTGTATGATTGAATGATGCAAATGAGACAGAGATTTTTTATCAACCCCATTAGATCATCATAACCTTTTGATCTATGGTCCTTAAGTTTAATCGGTTTAGAACGCATCATTTTTTTTTGGATTATAATCCAACAGTGAGTGTGAGCGGGTTGGATTGATCATAGTGGAGTCCCCTGTGCTAGTAAAAAATAGGTGCTCATGGATGGTGCTCATTTGAGGAATTTCCACACATGCATACATGGTTATACAAGGGAGACATTCACATGATTAGAATTGAGGGTAAATATGTAAGCATGTTTGTAACATTTTTAGCAAGAAGAAGAAACAGCACCTTGCACTGTGAATATTTTCTGTTGAAATGAGAACTTTACTTCTGTGTTATATGTGGGGATGGGGAGCTGCCCAACCCGCAATCTGCAACCACCACCACCCAATAATAATAATAATAATAATAATAATAATGAAATAAAAAAAAAGGAAAGAAATATAGGGGAAGAAAGGTGAATATAGGGCATAATAGTTCATCTGCTTCCCACAATTCTTGGAATGGCAGTTTCATCATTGCCCACTTGTTTCAGTGTTAAAACTTAAGGTCTTCATTGTACTCACCAGAATCCAGAGATTTAGGCCACAAGCATGATGTGAATCTTGTATCTTGGTGGTGATGTATTGCATTGAGGCCCTCTAAGTACACCAATCGAGACAAATGTGATTGGCCCTTTCTGTGTATATAATTCCCATAAAAGTATGAGAAGTTGATAGAACTAGTGATGGGATTGTTGAATTAGGCAACTGAGTACAAGAACTACTGTTGGATACTCCTGCAGTGAGTCCAACAGGTGGGGAGGAGAGTTTTGTGGCATCTTGTTGTGTTTAACTTAAATAGATTTTCTCCATCCCAACCAATCTCAATAGATGGGATTTGTGCTATTATGTGCCAATCTTCACCTTTCTTTTTCCCACATCGTCTTTCCAGGTGGGGACATGGTATAATGGACAGATATTGTAGTTTTGCTAGGTATTGCATCCCAATTGGCAACGAGTTTAGACTAGTGCAGTTCCAAATGATGAAATATCAAAGTGATGTCAGGTTTCCCAGCCACTCTGGCAATTCCGTTAGTCTTGAACAGTTTCCAATTTGTAGCTCTTGCAATTTTGTGGCGTTTTGTAGCTCATCAGGCAAGGATGTTAACTTTTCTAAGCTCCAAATGGTCAAGCTTTGAAGGTTGATAAAGTGTTGCATTACCTGTGTCAACAAATAGAGCGGGGGACATTCATTTATAGGCAGGTCTTGAAGGGCTCTCACGTGCTGCATTTCACCAATCAGTGTCTCTAAGCTTTGACATTGTTGAATTGTTAGATATTGAAGAGAGTTCAGGCATCCTAACTCCAAGGATTTTAGACCATTACATGAAGAAATATCAATGTCATGCAGAGAAGTGGGGCTTTGCAATGATACCAGTTTCTTACAATTGTTAATTTTCAAAGATGCTAGAGCAGTGAGGTTCTTGAGGTCCCTTGAAAGATAGCTGAGCTCTGGGCAGTTGCATATTGATAGATATGAAAGATGTGTATGATTTTGCAGCAAACCGTCCTCTAGAGACTCTAGCTCGGCAAAATTTTCAATATAAAGGGACATGAGTGAAGTAAAATTTTCCAGGGATCTTTGTAATGTCCCATTATTCTGTGTGAGATGGAGTTTTCAATAGATGGAAGGCGTGGAAGGTTTCTTAGCTTTGGGCATCTCACAACTGTTAACCTAACAAGGTGAGGAAATAGTTTTCTTTCATTGCGTACCAAACATTCACTCAAATTGGGCATATCTTTGATGTAGAGTTCTTTCAATGATGGGAATCCGCCTGTGACATTACTGCCATAGAATGAGTTGTCAATCCATTCAACAGAATCCATTCCACAAATTGTTAGGACTTTAAGCAAAGGTGGTTGGCCAAATGAGGGCAAAGGTTGACATCTTCTACAATTGACTAGTGCAATTTCAATCAGATTTGGGAGAAACAAATCGCTCATCCAACGTGGTAATCTGATACCGGCATACTCATTCACCGGCAATCTTTTGAGATTTGGATGTGGCTTAAGGCCTCTGAGGACTTGCTCAACATTTTCTGTAACTGTAGCATGTCACAATGGCTCCATGAAAGTCCTAACATGTGAAGGTTTTGCTTGTGCTTCAAATTTGCTTCCTTGGAATCATTTGCATCCTTCACATTCTCAAGGTTTTTAATGAATAATTCACCGCGAAGGTTTAGATCTTTTAGCTCTCTTATACTACATCCCATGCTTGTACCCACAATAAATATCGGTAATGTCTGAAGACATTTCAATTTTCCGATATGCATTGGCATCTCACTGAATGATATAAACCACCTCGGCACATCAATCAGTGATTTACATGTAGTGATCTGAAGATGTCTTAGGCTAACCATTTTCCGCATGTCCTTGGGTAGCTCTTGAAGATTAGGACAATATGAGAGTTTCAACCTTTGCAAATTCAAAAAGGTACTGATGGATTTAGATATTTTATGTATCAAAGTACGAGGCACGTCAAGGTACCTTAGGTGTTTCAACTTACCTAGTGGAACCAGTATGTCCTCAATGCAAGCTGTTGAAGTTGAGTCCAGCACACGTAAACGTGTTAAATGAGAGGAAATATTTCGAGGGAACTGGATGTTGACTCCATGAGAAGCTCCAACAAAAAGTAATGTGCGCAGTTTCTTTTCTTTATTTATTGCTCTTGGTTGTATTTTGTCCTCCATGTTGAGCATCAATGACAAACGATGAGAACTTTTAGGAGTATTCATTTCCTTGCCTATCTTTAAAATCGAGCATTCATCACGTGCAACGTCCAGTGCAAGATCATGCATCTTGCACTGTGTTATATTCCCATACCCACCATATTCCCATACCCATCTGTCTTTGCATCTTGGAAGAAGGACCGACATAACAAGTTGTTAAAGTACTAATTCCCAGTATCTTCTAATTGTTTATTACTTTTAGATGGTTGTATGAGGCCTTCTGCCATCCAAAGTAGAATCAACTTCTTCTTGAATTCATAATCTTTTGGGAATGTGGAGCAGTATGCAAAGCATTGCTTCAGATGCAGTGGTAGGTGATAATAACTCAACCTTTGAGCTGGAAGAATGCTATTTTCCTCATCACATAAACTCCAAAACTCACTTTCTTTCAAAAATATCTACTCTGATTCCTTTCTCTTAAAGCGCATCAGACTGCCTAGAGCCTTGGCTGCAAAAGGCAGACCTCCACACTTCTTCACAATTTCCTTTCCATGTTTAATGAGATTTGGATGTCTTATTTCTTCTATGGGACCAAAGGCTCGTTTCTGGAATAGAGACCAACAATCATCTTCCGATAACCTTGTTAATTTGTGTAGAGGAAGTGTACCCATGATCAAAGCAACCTTTTCACTATGAGTAGTCACTATGACTTTGCTATCCTGTGCACCTCTTAGATAATGTTTTAATCGATCCCATTCCTCATGATTTTCATTCCACATTTCATCTAGAACAAGTAAGAACATCTTGCCTCTCAGCTTTTCTTGGAGTCATCGTTGGAGAAGATCAATGTCTGACAGTTCACAAGTACTACCAGTTGCAGCTTCTATGATTGCTTTGGTTACTCTTTTTAAATCAAAATCATCAGACACACACCCACATTCGTAATTCAAAATGTCTCTCTAGCCTTTGGTCATTATAAGCTAAGCAAGTGTTGTCTTCCCAAGACCCCCCATACCAACAGTGGGAATGACTGATACATCCTCATTGAATCTGTTTATTAGTGAATCCACCAGCTTCTTTTTATCATCTTCTCTGCCGAAAGTTTCTGATTCAACCACAAGAGAGTTGCTCTGCAGTCGATTGCTGGTTTCTAACCTCCTCCTTCCCTCTTTTAAATGGAATTTAGACCTCTCACTTGCAGTTGCATCTAATCTTGCTCTGATCAGCTTTATCTTATGATGCATCTTTAAGTGAAATAAAAATGGGTTACCAGGAAGTGTTAAGAAACTTATCTTGTTTGTCATTCCCGAGATTCTATTTTTCTCCGTAGAGCTTCTGTCATGAACTCATCCAATATGTAATCTGCCTCATAAGCTGCATCTTTAAGCTTTGCTAACCGATTCATCACCGCCTTGTCCTTCAGTTGTTGCTCCTCTGCATCTTCAAGCACAGCTTGAATTGTTGACAGCGTGCTCCTTAGTCTCTCCATCTCCTCTTTTAGACCACACTTCAGCCCTTGCTCTTCTGTAACGTGGGAGGCCAAACACTACTGGTAGCAGAGCAGATATAAGTGCTTCTGCCATGCCTTCGTGCTGCAAGGAATTCCGAGCAAAGAGATGGTTTGTATTTTGATGGTAATATCTCAGTCTCTTGAGCAGATGAGAGGTGGGTCAAACAAGTTGTATTTTCTAGTGTTTCACCAATTTCTTCATTGACTTGAGTTGGCTGTCGACTTCATTCACCTGTGCCTGTAGCCTAACATTGACCGGTAGCTTATGGTAGCCATTCACACACACTAATCACAGTACCAGAAGCTGTATTTGGGACTACAAGGTTGCCTTGTGCTTAGTTTACCTATAATTTTGTTTAGTTGTAGTTGGTTGTGGAAAAGAGGAGACAACGTGACTTAAAAAGTTACTCAATTTATCTGGATGCATGAACTCTTGTTGACCGTAGAATGATCAACATGAATTTGGTCTACAAGATCAAAATGGGTCCAGATGAAAGCTCTTGTGGCACAAAATTTGAACAGTTCTAGTCAACATAAATGCTAACAAGGGAGGGAAAGGGAAGGTTGTGTGGGGGGCGGCGGTTGTGTGGGGGGCGTGAGGTGTGTGTGGGGCGAGGTGGGGTGGGGAATCGTATTTTCGGTTAATATCAATGTCTATTAATAATAAAAAGCTTCATAAGCTTAACAATGCTGTTGGTGGGGTGGTTGTGAATCGAAGTTTCGGTTAATATCTATTAATAATAAAAAGCTTCATAAGCTTAACAATGCTGTTGCAAGGGACTCATGGCATTTAAGTGGGACTACTGGTACCACCATATAGCCAATTGCTTGGTTGATAACCCATCTGGACTTTGTTAGTGAATATGGCTGAATAAAAAAGGGTGAGCCATTTTCATGCCTCCCAAAAACTTAATACAATCTGCTGTTGGATCCCCATGACTTGTATCATGCCATAACAATTTTTATTTTCACCTTGCCCAGTCACAGGTTTTTATTTACACCTGCCTGTTGAACTTTACATATGAGGGAATGATCTAATTCCAACAGACTGTAATTCAACTGACATTGCTGGGGCCCTCCGCCATCTCTATGCAGGACATTATTTTTCTCCAGTTATCTTCTTTCGAGTTCATTTTATGCCTTTTGATCCAACGAGTGAGATTAATTCTCTACCTTGCAATTGGCACAGGTTTGTGGTGAATGGGACCATTTCCATTGTGGGCCACCATGTGGATGGGCTACATTGGGAACTTCTTACCAATTAAACAGTTTTCACCATCCCCTCAGAAAGATTGTTTGATGACAGTATTAACTGTTCTTGCTTTACTCTTGGGGGAAAAAACTGTTTCTGCTTCGCCGAAAAAGGATTTTTTTCCCTTTTGTCGCTAACTTTTGATATTTTGTGTTTAAGTACACTATCAACTGGACAGTAAGGATAATCTGATTGTTTCCATTAATATTAGCCAGATTTGCAGAGCTTCTCTAAACCCATTTCCTTTTCTTGTTTCATTTTTTTAAAATCTTTTTCCTTTCCTTTTTTGGTGTGCACAGCCCTCATGAATCAAGTTGTGTTGCATTTATGATAATACAAGTGCTCTGTTCTCCCAACCTTTTTATTGTATTTTGCTATTTGATATACATATAAAATATTCCCTTAGGTCTCATTTGTTTGCATGGAATTGAATTTCTAGGAATTCTAAGAAGTATTTTTCAAAAGTGATTATACTTGGAGAAACAGAGGTAAAAATCCATGAATGGTCATCAAATAATTTGTCCTTTAATAGAAAATGGATTAAGGGAAGACAAAGAATGAATACTCATCTATCATTTTAGTAAATCAAAGTCATTGGAAAGTCAGGGTCCTATCCATCCCCATCTGTAGCTTATATCATTCAGTCTCACCTGGTTATTATTTTGTTGTAAGAACCTGTTTTGCTATGACTTCCTAAAATACAGCCCCTTCTATAAGCTTTTGATCCCCTTCCAAAATCTTCGCCTTTCTTCTTTGGTGATGACTGTCGAATGATTAGTTTATAGATAAATTACACACAAAAGCAGAATACCCATTAAAGCTCTCAATTCAGAGCAAAAAGGATCAGTTGATAAGAAAGGCTTTGCATAAGTAAGCATAAAATCTTTTCATTGCAAAGAACACTGCCGATACCTGTCTGCTGGCTCACCGGCTATCATACACGAATATTTCAAAACATGCAACGTATCTGTGCCAAGTTGTATTCGATGCGTTATTTTTATGCATAAAATCTAAGCCCTTCCATACCGATGGCATGACACCTGTTGTGTTCAAAGCAGAATCCGGGCATCATTTCTCACAAGACCGTCTAAGTTCTGCATGTCAGGGAGGCGGCCATCTCAGCATTTGGCTCCAGCCCATTTTGGAAGAGACAAGAAATTGGCTATTCCTAGCTCCTAAAATAATTGTTAGCCAAGAATAGCCCTTTACACAAAATGATCCAGATTCACAAAACAAAATGATTCTAGTCTCAAAGTTCATGAAAACAATTTGCAAATCAATTGAAGAAACTCAACTAAACAAGCAGGAAAGATTTCCCACTGGAACGACTATGAAAATGATCCAAACAGAAGAAACCATAAAATATCTAGTGCAGTGGGGACAACAGGATGGAAATAGCTGAGTTTACCACCTCAAATGTTCTGATTGGCCTTCCAGTCCATCACAGTTAGGAATCAGCAAATAGATGGTTGAAAAGATACATCAGATCATGGTATATCTACCTCAGCATGACACTCAAAACACAACAGTATCACTAATATATACAAACGAAATATAAGTCATTAATTGGTTTCACTGCTCTCCATTGCATCCATGTTCAACTCTTAGACACCCACGCATTAGAAGCATGCATATAGATCTCCAGTAATTCCATATAATTCCATAACACAGAGAACAGATCTATCCAGCTAGAGCAATCATACTTATCACCTGCATCCTGTTCCTTCTGCACCCTGTCTGGCCAAGATTTTCTGAGGGAGTAGATGGCGCGACCCAAATTCCGGGGCCCTGACGGAATCTGAGTTATGACCCGATGGCATACCATTCATACATATAAATCAAATAATTACATAAGGTCAAAGCATCATTTATTAAAATAAATCCCTCCATATAAAATTTAACCAATAAGGCTTCCAATATCTAAGATTTCAAGGTAAATCAATCAAATACTAAATAAATGCCAAAACTAAAATTTCCTAAACTACTGAATATGAAGGTATCGCTCTCCTCAGCCACGCATGCCAAACACTACGGGCTGATCTTCGCCATTCTCTGGTCCAACCGCAATCCGATTACCTGAAGGGGGTAAACAACATCAGTATAAACTGGTGAATGATTCTCCTGCTCTAGCATACATTTGCAATTAACATAGTGACAACATCAGCACAAATAAATATAGGCAATGAATAATTCAAATCAATCAAATAATTCAAGAATAGTACTCGTTTTACGATTCATTTCTGAACCACATCCTTGCACCAAGTCTACATCCATATAACATTTTATTATAATAAAATTTTCGAGATGCCACTCCTGCATCTCCACATCTAGCGGTCCCTAGGACCCTTCACTTCAGGACCTCATTGTCCTAATCTCCACATCCACAGACAACATAACAATCTATCAATTGAATCCACTGATTCCAAACCAGACAATTACAATTAACAATTTTTGTGCTAGTGGTTCAGATCAAATCATACATAGCAGGACTTATGGATCAGAATACTATTTTATTTATTATTTAATACATACCCAGCCCCCTTATTACCATACATCATCAGTTTAACATCATTATAATAAGCTTTATTTCAATTTAACTGCTCAGGTTGTAGCATATGGGAGGACTTCTATGAAATTTGTATTAACATTATGGTTAATTTTACACTTCCGTTGAAATATCTTCAAGTGGTATAAAATTATATCAACAGAAGCCACCCCCACTCGTTCTCATCAGAAGGTTCAAGACCCACTTCGGTGGAGGTCTTCTTCTCGCCCTACCCTTTTCAGGTCATCAGATCTTGGAGTCCAACGGTTCAAATCCAGGGAAATCGCAACTCCCAGGTTCGCCCAAGGGTCCCTTACCAGATCTAAGATTCAGATCTAGCATCAGGTGGGTCATGTGAACCCACAACTTCACGCCAAAAATGTTCCCAGTCGGCATGCTGTTTCAGAAATTTGAGGGTAGTGAGTAAATTTCTGATCAGGATGAAGGAAATCTGGGTTAAAAAGCTTCTTCCTCATCTCATCAATGGTGCTCCGTTGCATTCCACAAGATCGTGCCCCAGGAACATAGATCACTTCCCAGATTTTTCCTTTTTACCGGTGGTCAGACACTGTAGCAGTCACGTATGAAGGGGAAAAACCAACGGCCAGAGATTTGAACATCCCACACAGAACTAGGTACGTATTTAAACAAATTTGTATTGCCTTGGATCACCCTAGTAGATTGTCACGACATTATCTAACGAATCTATGTCCAAAACTGAAATCAGAGCAATTGTTCCATACATAACTCCTCCGATATTTATATGGCTTTACTCACAGTGATCTAGAGAATGATTTCTTCTCTGTTACTAATCAAAACCAACTTAATTATCTTTACCGAAACAGAAACAAAAATAGGAAATCACTCACCTTCTGTAAACTCTTGTGGTTTGTGGTCGGGAATGGGACATCAACCACGCCTTGGTTGATTACTTCCTTCTTCTTCTTGATGTCTCACCGAGTGCTCCCCCTCCTTCTCTTGGATCTCTCCCCTTCTCTGGCTCTTTAGCAGAAACGAAGGTGAGTAAACAAGTAACTCTCTCAGTATATATATATACACGTCTCAAATCCCTATCTTCTAATAACAGCTGTATATACAGATCTTTATCTCACTCAAGGATTTGTTTCCTCAAGGGTGAAGGTGTGTGATCCTCACTTTCTAATAAAGGCTGTGTACAGGGATCCTGATCCCATTCATGGATTTACTTCCTTAAGAGTGGAAGTGTCGAGCACAGAATCCTCCTCCCCTTCCTTTGTTAGCATACTACAAGTAAAACATGGGTCCTAAATAAAACGTGGGTCCCATCACTTTTATATATAAAAAGTAAAATTATATAATTCATTAATTTAAACCAAGCTCAAAACTTCCAACCTTGGGTATTACAGTAGATGATAAATATGAGTAATCATTTCTAATTCAACACAAATTCTTCACAGTAGAACACCCAAAAAGTCCACAAGTGGGAGTACAATTGAAACTTTGTCACAAGAGACTTGTGAAATCAGATCCTTACAGTACTGTGGTACTGAACTAAAGCAATATACATACAATTTATCAAGTCCTTTGTATCTACAGGAAAAACTAAAAAGAAATCCTATTTCTGTGTGGCATCTATGTACCTATTAAAGACCACTCAACCAAGGGTACCAAGGATCACATTATGGAAAAATCACTACCAATGATTGAAAACTTTGGAGGATAAATCACACAAGTTGATGGCCAGAAAAACTTCCAGCAAATTACCCAAATTCAATGGCCAAACATGCTGTAATTAACAAATTCTGAGATATGGCCCAGCCGATGAGTAGCTCATGTTTACAGGTATAGGGGATTTTGATAATTATATAGCGCTAAATGGATTTTTTTTTTCTCTACTGGTAAAGAATGGATTTCCTCGAATGCCAAAATCCTGTGACGAGGAAAAGCAATTATCCAGATAACTTGTCTTGCAGTGATAATCTAAGGAGTCCAGTTATTGTGTTTCTTGTCTACTATAGTAGATTTGTCAATAATATTTTGAAAAAGAAAAGTTTAATTGATACAAAAGGACTATGACTATGCTACTGGGATATATGGAAATGGACAATATAACTGTATTATATTGTATGGGATAGATGCTTCATTATCAAGTGTTGGATTCCATGGCACGCTGCATCCATTGTGTCTTCCACTAGGTTGTCCAACATTCCAACCAAAGATCAAGCCCAAGGTCCCACCCACAAAGTGAATGGGGTCAGGTTGGTTTCTGTTTCCCCCAATTTCAGCATTCAACGATCATTGTCCTCTTAAAAGTACCAAATGAGAGGACTGCTGCCTTTCTTCATGTGGATTGCATTAACAAGTGTTTTCTAAATTCATCATTAGTAAATACTACAAATATCAAAAGATGACTAGGGAAATATATGAAAAGGGAAATAAACAGATTGAACATGCTTTGTATAGTTTCTGTTACTTTTAGAAAACTAAAGAGCATAATGTATTACAGTATTATCAGTGCTGTTTATTACTTGAGAAGAACTAAATAAATTTAATTACAGTATCATCGATGGTGTTGACTACTTCAGATGAACTACATAGTTTTAAGGTAAAGGGCTTCATAAACTTTGGCTCTGCAGTTCAAAGATCCATATGGATGATTGGTGGACATGGGCATCCAAACCCTTCAATCTTTGGCTATTTATGGATCAATGAAGACACTTTCTATGTCTTAACCATTCATTTTCAGGCAACTATATGGTGACAAGTCGTAAAATATGAATCTGAGAGATATTTGGGCTATTGGCCTTCCATGGTTAAGACCCTTGACAAAGAGACACATGGTTTGGATCACTGTAAGGCAATGAGACCCAAATATATGGGACCTAAATGGTATATGCATGATTTTAAACTGGAAATAGAAATACCTTGATCTTTTTAAGATGGTCGAGAGATCGAGAGATTATGCAAAATCTTATAGATGTATTCAGAGCTCTTCGCGAGGGAGGAGCTAGAAACCTTGAGGAGTCTCTGAAAAAAAATGCAAAAATAATAATAATAAGTGGGTTTCATGTTTTCTCTATACCCATGAAACATCAGTTGGTTCAAAATAGGGAATTTTAATCCACTCACCCAGTGAAAAACCTCACATCTCTCCACGTTTCTGAATAAAAAAGAGGACGAGATTTCTTAACTAAATGAAAAGGACGACGAGATTTCTTTCGGAGATCTTTCCCACCAATCCAAAGATCTGGAATGTGTTTTATTTTGTGCCAATCTTCACCTTTCTCCTCCCGACATCGTATTTCCAGATGGGGACATCCAGAAATTGAGAGATATTCAAGTTGTGATATGGATTGCATCCCATCAGGCAACGAGGTTAGACCAGTGCAGTCACTAATCAAGAAATACCCAAGTGATGTGAGGTTTCCCAGCCACTCTGGCAATTCCATTAGTCTCGGACATCTGTCAATCACTAGACTTCGCAGTGCTGTCGAATTTTGTAGGCCATCAGGCAAAGAAGCAAGCTGAGGACAATCAATTAAATCCAGTATTTGAAGGGTTGTGACATGCTCCATTTCACCTAGAAAGGTCTCTAAACTGTCACAATGATGAATTTGCAGTTCTCGAAGAGAGGTCAGGCCTCCTAACTCCAAGGATGTTGGACCATTACTGGAACGAATATGGAGATCAGTGGGGCTTGGCAACGACACCAGCTTCTGACAATAGTAAATTTCCAAAGATGCTAGAGCGGTGAGGTTGTTGAGGTCCCTCGAAACATAGCTGAGCTCTGGGCAATTCACAATTGACAGACGTGAGAGATGTGTATGATTTTGTAGCAACCCGTCCTCAAGAGATTCTAGCTTTTCAAAACCTCCAATCCAGAGGGACACGAGTGAAGTAAAATTTGCCAAGGATCTTAATAATGTCTCGTTCTGTCTGAGCTCGAGGCTTTCAATAGATGGAAGGAGTGGTAGGTTTCGTAGCTTTGGGCATCCGTCAACTGTCAAGCGAACAAGGTGAGGAATAATCATGTTCGGTTCACTACCATCCATAAACAATTCCTCCAAATTAGGCATATCTCTGATGGTGAGCTCTTTCAACGATGGGAATCCATTATTGCAATCATGGACGATATATTTAACATCATCCATTCCACAGATGGTTAGGACTTTGAGAAAACGTAGCCGGTCAAATAAGGGCAGAATTTCAATTCTTCTGCAACCGACCAGTGCAATTTCTGTCAGATTTGGGAGCCATGATTCACTCATCCAAAATGGAAATGAGATTCCGGAATATTTATCTACCAGCAATCTCTTGAGATTTGGATGCGGCTTGAGGCCTTTGAGGACTCCCTCAACCTTATGTCCAACTGTAGCTTCATCGGAATAATAGCTCCATGAAAGTCCTAACTGGTGAAGGCCTCGCTTGTCCTCCAAATTTGCTTCCTTGGCATCAAATTCATCCTTCACATTCTCGAGGTTTTTAATGAATAATTCACCTCCAAGGTTTAGGTCTTTTAACTCTCTTATTCCACACCCCAAGCTTGTGCCCACTACAAAAATTGGCAATTTCTGGAGGCATTTCAACTTTCCAATATGCACTGGCATTTTCGTGAATGGACTAAACCACTCCGGCACTTGACTCAGGGATGCAGGCCCAGTAAACTCCAAATGTCTTAGCCTAACCATTTTCCTCATGTCCCTGGGTAGCTCTGGGACTCCACAAAAGATTTTCAAGGTTTGCAAATTTACAAGGGTGCAGATGGATTCAGGTATTTTAGGCATACCAGGCAGGGCAAGGTATCTCAAGTGTTTCAACTTACCAATTGAAATAAACATCTCCTCAGTGCAATTCGTCTGTCTTAAGTCTAACACACGTAGACACATTGCATGTGAGTAGATGTTAGAAGAGAGTTGAATACAGGTGTAATTAGGTCCAACAAAAACTAAAGTCCGCACCTTCTTTGCTTTCTTTATGGCATCTGCAATTATTGTGTTATTCATGAAACGCATCAATGACAAACGACGAGAGGTTTCAGGAATACTTACTGCATTGTCCACCTTTACAATCGAGCATTCACCACCTGCAACGTCTAGTGCAAGATCATGCATTAGATCATGCATCTTGCACTCTATTATATTCTCATATTCGTCTTTCTTCGCATCTTGGAAGAAGGACCGCCATAACAAGTCGTTGAAGTACTCCTCGCCAATATCTTCCATTTGTTTATAACCTTCAGATGATTGTATGAGACCTTCTGCCATCCAAAGTTGAATCAATTCCTCTTTTACAAATATATAGTCTTTTGGGAATATTGAGCAGTATGCGAAGCATTGTTTCAGATGTGGTGGGAGATGATTATAACTCAACCTTAGAGCAGGTAAAATGCCATTTTTCTGTAAATTCCAAGCCACACTCTCTTTCAAAAGTATCCATTTCCTTTCCTTTCTCTCAAAGCGCATTAGACTGCCCAGAGTCTTGGCTGCTAAAGGCAGGCCCCCACACTTCTTCACAATTTCCTTTCCATGTACAATTAGATCTGGATGCTTGTCTTCTTCTCCGGGACCAAAGGCTCGTTTCTTGAACACAGACCAACAATCAGCTTCTGACAAACCTGCTAATTGGTGAGGAGGAAGTGTACCCATGATCAAAGCAACCTTTTCGCTACGAGTAGTTACTATGATTTTACTACCCTGTACACCGCGTAGATAATGTTTGAGTCGATCACATTCCTCAGGATTTTCATTCCAAATGTCATCTAGAACAAGTAAGAACTTCTTGCATATCAGCTTTTCTTGTAGTTGACGTTGGAGAAGATCCATGGCTAATGGTTCACAAGGAATACCAGTTGCAGCTTCTATGATTTCTTTGGTTATTCTTTTCAAATCAAAATCATCGGAGACACAAACCCACATTCTTAATTCGAAAATTCTCTTTACCCTGGGGTCATTATACGCTAATTGCGCAAGAGTTGTCTTCCCGAGACCCCCCATACCCACTATGGGAATTACTGTGACATCCTCGTTGGATGGGCTGATTAATAAACCCACCAACTTCTCTTTATCATCTTCTCTGCCAAAAATTTCTGATTCAACCACACAGGAGTCGCTCTGCAGTCGGTTGCTGGTTTCTGGTGCCCTCCTTCCTTCTCTCAAATGGAACTTAGTCCTCTCACTTGCAATTGCATCTAATCTTTCTCTGATCCTCTTTATCTCAGGGCCCATCTTGATGTCAAACAGCGGAAGTGATAATGAGCTGCGTACCTTGTTAATCATGCCATCCTCAGAGTTGACTTCTCTCCGCAGAGCTTCTGTCGTGCACTCATCCAATATGTCATCTACGTCATAAGCTGCATCTTTAAGCTCTCCTAACCAATGCATCAGTGCCTTGCCCTCAACTTGTCGTTCCTCTGCATCTTCAAGCACGTCTTGAATTGTTATCAGTGTACTCCTCAGTCGATCCATCTCCTTGGGGACACCTCTCAGCAGCCTGTGCTCCTCTGTGGTGATGGAGACCAGCTTATCAAAAACTACTTTCAGCAGAGGAGATAAAATTAACTCGGCCATGCCTGCAAGGAAATCCCAACAAAGAGATGGGATGGTGGTTTGTATCTGGTTTTGATGGCAGTAAACTCAGGAGTCTTGGGAGCAGATGCGCCGTGGGTGTGGTGGAGGAAAAGTAGATAGCTTTATCCCCTGTTTCCGTGTTCCACCATTGACTTGACGTTGGCTCTTGAGTTATGACGCATTTTTTTAACCCACTTCCAGGAAGCTGCGGAAAGAGGGCTTTCGCTCCGACTCCGTATATGCGCGTGTTCGGTGCAGATTAAATTCCAACGCACGTTTTTTTTTCGATTAAATTCTCGCCACTTTTTAAATTTTATTTTTCTGAAAATTTTATCTAAAATAATTCTTTAAATGTACAGTAATTACGATCCAGCTCTAATTCTTAGCTTGCACTGATCAAGTCATGGGGCCTAATCATGTGAAAAAAAAAATTGAATGTGTGGCTGAGCAACACGTACATAAGAAAAAAACAAAATGCATATAAGAAAGGAAGAGGAGAGGAGAAAAAAAAGGGAGAGGAAGAAAGGAAGAAGAAGAGAGAGAGGAAAAAAAGGAGGAATAAAAAAAGAAGATGAGAGGAAGAAGGAAAGAAGAAGAGAGAAAGAAAGGAAGGGATTAATATTTTTCCTCTTCTTTCTCCTCCTTTCTTCCCTTCTTTATCGTCTCTTCTTCTTCATTTCTTCCTCTCTTCTTCTTCCTTTCTTCCTCTTTTCTTTTCCTTTTCTTTACTCCTCTTTCATTCTTTTCTTCTCTCCACTTTTTTCATTTTTTTTTTATATGTAGCCTAAGTGGCCACACATTTAAAAAAAAAAAAATTGAACACGATCAGGCCCATAGACCAGATCAGTGCACATTAAAAGTTGGAGCTTGATCGTGATTAGTATACATCTAAAGAGTTTTTCCCAGTAAAATCCTCTATTTTTTATTTTATATTGATTTTTACAAAAAAAAAAATCAGTCATGATCTTTGATTACAGTAATTAATTAAAAAAACACTAAAACATTGAATTAGAGTGTCATAGGCAGCCAAAAAGACCACGTTGCTCTGAAATGATATCATAATGGCTCTTTTTAAAAATTCTTATTTAAAAAATATATATATATGGTTTTCTATTGCCTCTTATCTTTTGCTCTTTGCAACTCAAAACATCTCTTTTCCTATAATTTCTTATTTTCAATTTTTCAACGATGTTCTTCTGTGCTCCTCATAGTTGGTCACTTGTGCTCATTGTCTCACTTGCAATAAATTTTTTTTCTCCATCACTTGTGCTCCCAATTATGGTTTCTATCATTCTTCCTTACCACCACTTCTCCAACCTTTGCAACTGAAAGATATAACTGATGTAAGTTTTCTTATTATTTTCATCATGTTTTTTGAAAGGAGAAATTGTAGACAAAGAGGTTTTGATTCATGGAAGGTAAAAGAGGAGAGGCAAGAGAAGGCGATGAATTTCTTTATTTCTAAGCAGGAGCGAAGATAGGACAAGAATATCAATTGAGGAAGGGAAAAAGTCTAAAAAGGAGCTTTAAAAAAGTGCCCCAATTAGTCTTTTCGTTATGTATGAACTCTAATTTGATATTTTAGTGCCTTTTTTAATCAATTCATGTGATCAAGCTAATTAATTTCGGGATGCATATGTGAGAAAAAATGAATTATTGGGATGCCACTTGTAAGGAAAAATGAATTATGTGATGGTATGCCATTTGTAAGGAAAAATGAATTATGTGATCCTTCACCGGATGAAACTGAATAATGGCGATGGATCGCATCCTGGTGAAGGCGTGTGGGGCCGTCACGCAAGATTCTTTAAATAGATGGAAAGACCAGAGGGAGAAGTATCCTATGCTCCTTCCTTTAAGTCTAACCGGGTGGGGCTAGATGATGTAAGCCACTGAAATGATGAACGAGGATCCATTTGGCTTGTGGGGCCAGATTCTTTTAAATAGATGAAAAGACCTAAAAAGTAACCTATGCTCGTGCTGTTGGTCAAGCCGTGGGGCGTTGTGTGATGTAATTCATTTGGCTAGAATTGGGATTATATGAGGAAAGAAATGGCAGTGAGCAGTCTACCCGCATTCTGACTTAGGGCATGTTTGGTAAAGAAGTAGGATATAGTAGAGTAAGTTAAATTTTTAAATTTTCAAATTTTTCTTTCTTTTTTTAAAATATTCAAATTTCCTCGTTTTTAAAAAAAAATCAAAAAATCATCACTAAACAAAAAAAAATCTCCACTTTCTATAGAAAAAGTCAAAAAGATTCTACATCAAACAACTAAAAATAAAAAGTTATCATAACTCAATCATCTATTATTCTTTTTTAATTTTGGGTTTACTTTTACCTTACTTTATCCTATCCCTCTCTCACTTCCAAACATGCCCAGGGACACCTCATTAGTTTAGGGACACCTTATTGGTTTCCCCATAATCCCCGTGGGGATTTCCATCAGAAAATTTGGACTCCATTTGGCTGGACGTGTGTGTGCCCGTAGTGATGTGGCAGACTATAATAGGTTTCGTCACTATCACCATGAGGTAAAAAATTAAAGGATTCAGACTCTCCTGTGCACCTACATTCAATGTAGTCGTGCTGGGGCCTTGTGATGTAAGCCACTAAGATGATGATCCATTTTGCTAGGACTATGACGAACCCATTTCACAATAGGTTCTTTCGAGGGCCCAAGGACTCACCCTTTAAGTTGAGTTTCTCCTGGGGTTTATTGGACAGGGGCGTACCCAGGGTACTGGGGCAACTTGTTGGTAGATAAGAGTACTCTACTGTGATATGATGCGAGTGTGATAAAGTGAGACCAATTGGGTTTCGGTTGTGTACATACATAAATCAATGATACAATTCTTGTGTTTTTTTTTAAGAAGTTAAAATCCACCCCACAGCAGTCATGGGTTGGGTCAGATTTGTTAGTAATTTATTCAAGGGTTTTAATCTTATGAAAAGTGTTTTTACACAACTATCGTGAAAATTTTTTTATAGAGCTCACTTGTGGGTCCCATTTGGGGATGAGATCAATGTAGGATCACCATAAATATTAAGTTTGGACCCAATCACACATTCAAAACCCCTTCATTTGTAGCCTAGAAATCTATTCTATTCAAATTAATGCAAAATCGAACCAACGGTCTAGTAATTTCAGATTTGACTAAAACTTGGGGCGTGTAACTATTAGTTGGATCCTTGTATATTGCAAGTTTTGGATTGAATAATAGATAAGCCTCATCTAGACTTCTTACAAAAAAAAAGTGGTGAAAATTAGTTCTCATAGGATTATTTCCCTTTATTTAAAATTTTGCAACCCACGAAAAGAGGGTTTCTACTTCCTATATGTTGTTGTTGTTATGTGTGAGGTGTATAAACTAGAAAGCCGATAATCTCTAATACATATATGCATGTGTATTTATTATGGTAAGATATAAGAGGTATGGCCCACCTACCAAAGCCATGGCAAATGGATCAGGTTGACAAGAGATATCTATAGGTTGAAGTCCAAACCCTATGCCTTCCTAGTAAGGTCAACCTGCTTCTGATGTGGGTCAACTCAACCTGCATTTAGTGCAAGGCTATCTGTTTAACCCAACCAATCATGAGTGTATTGGCAATCCTATACCTTAATTAAATTTTCAATGATGTATTCAACTTCACATGAAAGTATAGATGAGAGTAGAGTTTGAGAATATGCGACCGTATGAGGTATTCCTATTTTAATAGTACACTCGAGGGATCTGGACCCCTCCTTGTAGAGGTTGACGCATAGACTAACCTTTGTTGACTAGGTTTACAACATCAACATGGCCCCTGATGAAAGATTTGGTGGCACAAAATCAAAACAAATCACATCAGCATGAATGCAAATTTCATAAGGCTTTCTCCAACCCTTGATTAATGACTAAAAAGTTTTCACCATCCAAAATGAATGCAATCTAATCTAACAGTCCAATCAAATTGTATGGGTGCCAAACTTGGGATTGGACGCCTTATCATGACCATCAGTGCTTTGCATAGGTTTATATATATATAGGAGAATCTTCATACGCATCCGTCCCTCACCATTTTTTTTCATGAGAACTCTAGGTGGAGCATATCTATCACTCAATCCAAACCTTGCAACACACATGGGACCCCATGATAACAGCTCACCCCAACTTTCGGACAGATCCGAATTTATTGGACCATTGGATCAACTATACACCAATCCGAACAGAATGAATTTGTGAGCCATCGATGAAGGGATTAGGGATATGTGATTGGGACCAAATTTGATATGTAGGGTGCTTTCACATAGATCTTTCCAACCCTCCCAGTCTCATCCCTTGGTAGGGTCCACAGTAGGCCCAACCAAAGAGTGTGCATAAAAAGTCCATGAGGGACATATGCACAGGAAAAGATCCCATATATATAGAGAGAGTGTGTGTGTGGTTACCAAGTGCGCACCATGCGCACCTAGGTGGGGCCCACTGGATGACCCATCCAAGTGGATCACACGCACAACCTCCCTGCATTTTATAGGTCTACCAGTTTTGTACCGTTTCAAATGGACAGGACCATTAGATCGACTGCACACCCATTCAAATGGACTGTGCACTATTAAACTTGTAGGGCCTAGATGGTGTTGATACAGGGAAGTATGGGGCTGATTTTTTTTTTTTTTTTTTTTTTTTTTTTTTTTTGCAGAGAGGAGGGGCCCAGGGAGATCTTTCGATTCCCCCTAGTACTAGTCCCAAGTGGGGCCCATATGGGTGTCCGATGCAAATTTCAACAACTAAGAGAGAGAGAGAGATAGCCATTCATCTATATATATGATATTTAATTTTGAACATTGAAAATGAGGATTTTGACTACCTTCAAAATCAACGGATCACGATTGCCAGTTATGGAAACAGCCGTAACACTGCCCTTCGGCAACACACGATGGTTATCCCTTCACTTAATTTGGGTTCTCCAAATATAAGTTGAATTAAAAGTCATCACAAAGGTCCGAACTTTAGCGTTAATCCTCACATAGAAATATATATGATAGTAAAGTCAAGTAACATAGAGTAACTAAAATAAATAAAGGGAGAAGGTGCCAAATTTTAAAATAAGAGGGATGGTTTCGTTTCTAGGTACCCCCTTCAAATCCCTTGGCAAAATAAGTTTTAAAGGCCAAATTTTGAAATCAAAGCAATGACACAAATAAGGTTTCAATGTGTGATATCAGTGCTAGGAAACTCACATCCCACATCGCGTCATGAGTGAAGAATCAACCCAAAAGCTCGAACTTGAAAGTGGAAAGCCCAAACAAACTATTAAGCCAAGTTAGAACCTATTGTTAGGCAATTGTTAGGCGATTTAGGATGTGAGGTTCCTAACACTCCCCCTCACCTGCAGGCCTAATAGATTTCGTGAATAGACCTGCAACGCGAGTTACACAAGAAATTAGCTCTGATACTATATCATGAGTTAGGAATCAATCCAAAAGCTCGAACTTGAAGGTGAAAGGTCCAAACATACATATTAAGCCAAGTTAGAACCTATTGTTAGGCAAAGTGGGATGTGAATTTCCTAACATTTGGTGTGTGTGATAAAAAGTAAAATGACATAAAAGGTGGCCAATGGGCCGATTGATTGAGGGTGACCACTTTGGGGTCAATTTGTTTGATTAATTGATTGTTGGTGAAATTTATTTGAAATCACGCACTTAGTCTTATTATTCCCATTAGTTTAATTTTTAAAATTAGTCTTTATTCCCTTTGTCATTAAGCTCATTACAATATTTGGCATGGGGGTGGAATAAAAAGGAGAAAGTCTCTTCAGGTTTAATTTTGTTGATTTTATAGTTTTTTTTGGTTTTTTAATAATGGGGCTAGAAGAGCCTCGCAAGGGATTTCTACTTCTTGACTTTGCATGATTAGTTAGTTCAAATCAATTATCAGATTCACCCTAATCCTAAGATCCTAAACCATCCGCATTAGCTTTTCCGATCCCCCTAACGGAACAAGAAGAGTGATGAGACGAAACCTAACACTATACTAATCCTAATAGAAAAATTCGGTTCATTCTAAAGTGCAAGCAACCTAAGTTTGAAGAATTTCAGAGCCCAAGTGATTTATTTGATGTGACTTTACGTTGGTTTGGTTGGTTTTTTTATTTTTTATTTTGTATTTTTTATAGCAGATGGCCCCATAAAATAAATAAATAACCCTTCACCAGCAGACCCCATAAGAAGACAACAAGATGAGATAGATAAGTTTATCATCCCAAAGATTCTGACAGGCCTTCATTCTGTTGAAATCAGCGAATAGATGGGACAAAGTATATGGTGAAAATCCTAAGTTCGAAGAATTTCAGAGCCCCAAGTGATTTATTTGATGTGACTTTATGTTGGTTTGGTTGGTTTTTTTTAATTTTTAATTTTTTAATTTTTATTTTTTATAGCAGATGGCCCATAAAATAAATAAATAACCTTTCACCAGCAGTCCCCATAAGGAGACAACAAGATGAGATAGATAAGTTTATCATCTCAAAAGATCATCTCAAAAGATTCTGACAGGCCTTCTAATGCTTCCGTTGAAATCAGCCAATAGATGGGAGAAAATACATGGTGAAAAATCACAGCAGCTTACGACTGACCTGAACCTAACACTTCTACCAAAAAACCAAAAACATAACACTTCAAACAAATCGGATCCGGTCAATTATATGAAACACAATGGTATCAGTGAAGTATATATTCTTCCATTCTCAACAAATATAAGCCATCAATTGCATTTTTTCGCTCTCTATCACCACCATGTTCTACTACCAGATACCAATGTATTGGAAGCATGCATATTGCTTTCTAATAATTCGACATGAGATAGATCAGATCTATCCCGGCTAGAGCAATCATCCTTACCACCGATTCATGGTTCTCTCCTGTTTTCAATGAAGAACCTCTAGTCTGTTTCAACATAGTAGTAATAGAGGTAGCCATGGTCTTGCAGATGAGCAATGTTTACATTGTTTTGAAATTCTAGTAAAGCTTCTTTAGTCTTAGTTCTTAGCAAATATGAAAAAGAGAAAGTCCCAAGTTATCAGTGCTTCTCAAACAACGAAGGGGGATGTGGTTCAGAGCTGCTGCTCCATGGACTCATGGCGCTGGATGGGGCAGATGCTTGGTACACCTAATGTTGCAATATGGTCCATGCATGGAATTCCAGAACCGATAAGATCATGGCCACAATGGTGACATGGATATTCAGGATTGAAATGCAGCCCAGATCCAGCTTTTTCAGGATGCATTGAGCGCCCGATATCTCTGGAACAAAAACAGCATGCATTACAACAAATTGTCAAATTCTAAAAAAGACATCGTATAACACTAAGGTTCGACACTTGGATCCACTAAAATCAAAACCGTCTTTGTATGTATTGGCAAACCAATATGGTAATCCATTTTATTATATAATTAGGGAGCAAGGAAGAGAAGAGAAAATGAATCAATTCTGGAGAATATCACTGTCCTGCCTTTAGCACCTCCCAAGCTTGAGCAGTGTTGATTACTGATTTGGATACAAGCTGGAAAAGGCTGAAAAACAGTATCCAACCTAATGTGGTGTATGTAAGTTTCTGTGCATTCCCAGTAGCATAAAACAGATGACCATCCATCGTACCAAAGTATTCAAACTAATTTGATATTTGGGATGCATAGAAATGAGCCATAAGAGTTAACTATAAAAATAAATAAAAATACCTTTGGGCCACTGGGAAGATGTGGCCACTACTTGAGCTCCCACCACCAAGGCCAAAACCATGTGTCTGAGGGAAGACTTGTTCCTGTAGACATTTCTAAAACATTCTCAAGACCATCTCTTTGTGAGAAAACACACATTAATGCCCTTGTGAGTTGTCCCTTTACTTCAGTGGAGTAGATTTAAATTAAAAGAATGACATTTTTGTTCCATATCTAGAATCTAACCCATTTTCATAGCTGGAATTTACAAAAAGGAATTTAAACAAAGCTCACCTTTGGAGGAGCAAATTTTCCTTCTCTTCTGGCTAAGAATTCCTGTGGAAGTATGTGATATGAATAATCATTTCGAATTCAAACCAATTTCGTCACAGAACTCCCAAAAAAAATCCACAAGTGGAATAAAATTGAAAGTTGAAACATTGTCACTAAAGACTAAACCAAATGAAGAACCAATATATTTTTTTTTATGACCTAGGGTATCCCTTGCCAAATCAACCTTTGGATCTTTGGCCTCCAGCCCAAGGATTACCCGATTGTGATGAGCAAGGACTATTCCCTAGGTGGTACATACATGGCCGTACACAGAGTATCCAGATAACGTAAGGGATGGGTGTCAAACTTGAGACCTCGGGAAGCAAACCCAGGGCACAGACCAGCTGAGCCACTGCCTTGACAGCAATGAAGAACCAATATAAGTCCAAGGTCTCAAATGCTCTGTTTCTGTGGCATCCATGTACCAGAAAAAGACCACTGAATCAAGGGCCTATTACCAATAGGTAACACCAAGAATCACATCATTAGGATGATCTCTTCCACGGATTGAAATTTTGGAGGATTACACAGGTGTACGTCAAGAAAAATGTCCTGTTAATTGGCCAAATTCAATGGCCAAAAACACTGCAATTGGCTACTTTGAAGGTATGGCCAGCAGATGAGAAGCTCGTATTACAGTTATAGAGGGTGTGATGATTATATACCAGTTAATAGCTTCTTTTTCCCATTTGATAAAGAACAGATTTCCAATAACACCAAAATCTTGTAATAACAAAAAACAACCATGCAAATCAATTGTCTTGCAGTGACAATCTAACAAGTCCGGCGCTTGTGCATCTTCTCCCTTCAGAAGATTTGTAAAAAATATATATAAAAAAAAAAGTGTTTGCTTGATACTAGGACTCAAGCTATCCTACTGGATTACTTGGAAATGGAAAACATTTAACTGTATTGTATTGTATAGGATTGTTACTTCATTATCAAGCTCTGAGATTCATGTCGGGCCACATCCATGATGTGTCCTTTTAATATCCATGTGGTATCTGACCATTATAGGACTGTAGTCCTTGGACTAGGTAGTCCTTTGCACTGAAGATCAAGGACCCACCCACCCACAAAGTTGATGTGGTGAGGTTGTCCATCCTTCCAATTTCATCACTCAGTGTGGTGTGGCCCATTGTCCTGTTAACTTCCAAATGAGAGGACTGCTAGGCTTCTTCAAATGGGTTGACTTAAGTAGTGTTTTCTAAACTACCAATAGATGGATGACTAAAGAAATATATGAGAAGGAAATAAACCAGATCGAACAACATTTGTATAGTTTTAAGTGGCATATTTTTCTTATTTTTATCAAACTAGAGGCATTATCTATTTACAGTATTAGCAAATGCCATTTAATACTTCAGATAACCTATACTGTTTCTTGGGCTCCACAATGATCAAAACTGTAATTTTATGGGATTTACTGAGGATGGACATCCTAGCCCTTCAATCTTTATGCTATTTATAGATCAAAGAAAATCTTTTTATGTTTTAAGTATTCATTTGTAGGCTACTAAATGAAGAAAAGTTAAAATATTAATCTGAGAGATATTTCGAATATTGACCTTCCATGGTGACACCCCCCTGAGACCCAATTCTTAGGATCATTGTACCCTGACCCCACAAGACCCAAACATACAGGAGCCTGAATAATATGCAGGATATCAAGGTGGAAATAGAAATACCATGATCTTTTGAAGACGGTCAAGAGATTTCACAGCAGACTCCTCCATTTGGCAGAGTCGAACCATATCGTTGACCTTCTCAATGTTTGCCCAACAACTGCAGAAAGATAGTTGAACTATCAGAAGTTGCACTCTCTTGGTCTAATATTCATTCATTAAGAAGGGTATTTGCTAGCTATCTCATGATCCCCAAGGAAAGACGTTACAAAAGAAAGAAAAGGAGTGGCATCAAATAAGCACTGTTTCAACTTCATTGTAACAGACTATGTAATAGACATGAGTTTGATGGGCCCAATCACACCTATCGGGGTCAGACTAAGGTGTTTGGCATGAGAGATTTATTCTTGTACTCTTATTAAGAGCAAAAAGAATGGATGAATAAACTTCTAACTGTTTTGTCAAAAAGAACCCGACACAAATGATATTAGTAGAGAATATAAAAATTAGAAAGGGTGCTGTTTTTTCTGCTAACCCCCTTGGATATTGGTAAGTTGGAGTTCCATAAGTGTTAGATGATATTTCCATTAGCTACAAAAAGTGATGGAGATTGCACTAGCCTTACCAAAAACTAAATATTTTTATAAATGGATTTAAGATGCAATTAAATGGTTAAATTTGTATGTTTTTAGAGTTTTCTATTATTTACTAATTTTTCTTAATTTTTAAGACTAGGGAGGGCAATACCAACATGTCCTAGTCTTGACTACCTATATACGGCACAGAGATTTAAAATATTGGTTACACTTTCATGTGTGTATCAGAGAAGGAGGGGGTGAGTGGGAGGGAAAAGCAAAAGATACATAAGTATTAATACCATGAAGTTTACAGGCTCAAGATATAAAAACAATGCCTACCCCAATCTACAGTTGGCATCAAGAGTTGATGCTTGTAGTATGCTCAACTTAGATTTCAGCTCCTGCATGCACGTAAGACCACAAAATCATTTACTAATTGAGCTTATAGAGAACTTTGGGATGATAATACATAAATTAATCAACTGTGAACATACCTCAATTCTTTGGAAGAGGAGCAAATGTGAAACAGAAACAAAAAGGGCAAAAATCATTACCAACCTTATAAAAAATCTTGAATGCACATTAAATTAATAACCAAAGAAACATAAGTACCTTACATCACTGAAGGTTTCTAAATCTATAATCTGATTAGTCCTTTTCAGTGCTCTCTTCAGAACCTTCCGAAGATACATACAACCACAGGAACCAGACATAAACCATCAAATTGAAACGGGAAAAAACAAAAGGAACAGGGCTCCAACAACAACAGCTCTTTGTAAGGGACTATTTCCTCTTAAGTGTAAGCCCTTGGTTAAAACTCACACCAAAAGTAATAACCCAACTCACACCAAAAGTAATAACCCAACTCCATGCTACCCCACCAACCAAACAGAGAGAGAAAGAAATAGCAAACCACTAGATAACATATGTTAGATGTGTGAGGGTGACGCCCACATGATTACATTAAAGAATCCTTTTGATTTGGTTTCCTAAAATCCTGGACTTAAAAAGGATTGAATTTCAAAGTGTTGGGGGGTTTTGTTTTGGCTAATCAAAACCTACTAAGAGGCCTGATGGCAAGGGAATTTTTAAGAAACCTATAAACAATTTACAAAGGGCTTTAGGTGACCTCTCTTCACTTCTTGAGTTTTCTTGGATCCATATATTTCACCAATCACCCATAAAGGAGAAGGAAAAGAGAGCTCTAAGATGAAAGGAAGAAATCAACTATGAGTTTACACAAACTAATTTGCTCCTGTTGTGCATATCTAATTCCATGATGGATGATCCTAGTGATTGTTTAGTTAAGAATGCTAACAATAGATATAGGGCTATTTAATTTGGACCACAACATCACATGTGCATGAGAAAAGTTCATCAAGATCTTACTTCAAGAGTCTCATGCCTCCTGTTGCAAGAAAAAACAAAAAAAAGAAGATAAGCATATAAAACTACCCAAGTAAATAAATGGAATGAATAGTTCTATTTCTAAATGAAAGCAAAATCAGGCCGGTTTTACCTTTTAGCTCTTTCTTGACGAGGTACCCTATATAATTTTTCTACAAATGTCTCGAAATTGCTGAAAGATAAATAAGTAAGAAGGAAGTAAGGATGCTATTGGAGAAAATAATACAATTATGCAAATAAGTTAAAATTGATTAAGCAATAAGACCAATGTGTTTTGAGCAGGGCCAGACCCAAATGCATCCATGCGGCGGTGGTCACACCGATGGGCCTTTTTAAATTTTAGCTCAACTTTAAAAATTTTATATAAAAATCTTGTATATGCCCTGAAATCTACATGAAAATCCAGGGTTTATTTCCAAAACCTAATTTCCTATTTGGGTCTACACCCCTCACTTTAAAATTCTGGATCCTGCTTTGAAAAAATAAAAATTAAAGCAAGAGCATACCCAGTATATATAAAAATAAAAAATATAAAAAAAAACTATGCTAAAAAATCCATTTGTACCCCTCAAACCCCCAGAAATCAATAATGAAATGCATAAAGGAACTCAAGACTTGCAAAGCTAGAGGAATTTCTAAGTCACTAGCAATTAATTTACTACAATGATGTATAGCAATATAATATATGTTCTTCTTTTATCCCATAGATCATGATTCCTGGGTGAAACTAGATAGTTTCACCTAGGGAACCAAAATATAAAAAGACTTTGTCACAAAGGAGGTAAATTAGACTGGTAATGGGAAAAACAATGGAGAAAAGAGCCCCAGTGACCCTGTTTTTTTGTTTAAAAAACCAATCTAGAGCATTTCTTCATATATTTCTCAGCCCCTTTGCCTCTCTCTTTTTTAACCCAAATGAGGGGCTAGGACCCGAATACAAACACAACTCAACAAACACAACACAACAACTCAACTCACGCATGCAACATAATGGGGACTCATACATGTGAGGATACAAACACAACTTACATATACGAAGTAATGGGGACTTGCACACGTGAGGATACGAACGCAACTCCCACATGCGAGGTAATGAGAACTCACATGTCAGGAAACAAGACACAATTCACACATGCTAGGTAATAGAGATCCACAAATGTGAGGGGACAAGACACAACTCATACATGTGAGGTAATGGGTGTCATTCATAATCTAATGATGCGGAGAAAATAGAAAGAGAGAGAAGTATTAAGTGCAGAGAAAATCTGATCTATGGGAGTTGACTGATACTCCCTTTATAATTCCTCATTGCCTTAATCAAGACTCAAATCCATGCAATTATAATCCTATACACAGCTAGCGTATCATACAAAAGAGAAAATAAAGGATATACACACTAATCTCTTTGACTGTGTCGATCTTATCATTATAATGGGTCAAGACCCATTTGATGTACATGAGCTACTATACACGAGCCAATGTTAACATCCCCCCTCAAATTGATGCTGGTCAACCAGCACCAATTTGCGAACCAGGAACTCATGACGTAGCCTAGGGAGCCCTTTAGTGAAGATATCAGCCAGTTGGAGTTCGGTGGATACATGTGGAAGACTGATGACTTTGTGACCGTATTCATCACGAATAAAGTGACAATCCACCTCAATGTGCTTAATTCGTTCATGAAAGATGGGATTTTCAGTAATTCGAATGGCACTTGTGTTGTCACTTGCCAGCATTTGTGGGGGGGGGGGGTTGATGTAGTCTGAGGAAAGCCAAGGTCACGGTAACCCGCGTAACCATAGAATCTCGAAACAGGCAGCAGACATAGCTCGATACTCAGACTCGGTGGAGGATTTTGATACTTTATCTTGCTTCTTACATTTCCATGAAATGAGAGACTCACCCAAGTAAACACACCAGCCTGTTGTAGAACGACAACTGTCTGGACAGCCAGCCCAGTCAGCATCTGAATAAGCAGTAAGAGTGAGAGGCGTGCCAACTGGAAAGAAAAGACCACACGTTGGAGAACCAAGCAGGTAGCGAATAATGCGTTTCACAGTGGCCAAACGCAGATGCCTTGGTGCAATCATAAACTGACTCACCACATTCACAGCATAGGAGATGTCAAGGCGAGTGATAGTCAAGTAGACCAGACTTCCAACTAAGCAACGATAAATTGTTGGGTCAGGAAGAAGATCACCTTCATCTTTACACAATTTAACATTGACTTCAAGAGGTGTGTCCACTGGAGTGGACTGCTGAAGGTTGGCTAACTCAATTAAGTCAGTGATATATTTATGTTGATGAAGGAAGAGCCCTGTTTTACTCTGTTGAACTGCGAGGCCCAAAAAATAGGTTAATGGCCCGAGATCTTTCATATGACAAACCTCCCATTGAAAGGATTATAGCTTGCTGATCATTTCACTATGGGTTCCTGTGATAATGATATCATCAACATACACTAAGAATATGGTAGTGCCTTTAAAAGTAATTTGGGTAAACATAGATGGGTCATAAGGGCCTTGCACAAAACGAAGATCTTGCATAGTAGCACAAAAAATTTCAAACCAAGCCCTTGGTGCCTGTTTAATGCCATATAGTGAGCGTCATAGTTGGGCAACAGAATTCGTAGCAGTGGATGGATAGCCTTGAGGGAGATCCATATAAACCTCCTCTTTTACATCCCTATGAAGAAAGGCATTTTTTACATCCATCTGATATAGGGGCCATAACTAAGATGAAACAAGAGCAAGAACTATGTAAACTGTAGTCATCTTGGCCACAGGAGCAAAAGTCTCCTCATAATCAATTCCATATTCCTACTGATTCCCTAAGGCGACTAACCAATCCTTATAACGAGCCAACGAGCCATCAGGGTTTAATTTGATAGAATAAACCCACTTACATCCAATTGGTCGAACAGAAGAGGGACAAGGCACAACATCCCAAGATTTTTTTTTTTTTTTAGAGCCTCAAGTTCCTCTTGCATAGCTTGCTGCCAACAATCATGCAGTACCGTGTGCCCGTAAGAGGGAGGAATTTGAACAGATGAGAGAGTAGTAAGTAAGGATGTGTGAGCAAAGCCCAAACAATTAGGAGGCCGCAAGGGTCGTGTCGACCGACGAAGAGGAACTGTTGAAGCCACAGTAGGATCAAGGGAAGAGTCGGTAATAGTATCAGGTGGCTTCGGTGCCATATCTCTTTGTAGTCTACGTCTTTCATATACAATAGTCGGTTTAAATCTCGTGACAGTAGTTGAATCATAGAAGTTAGGAAGAAGTGAAATTCAAGATGGCTCAACATTGTCAACATGATTTTGAAAGAAATACTGGGTTTTAAAAAAAAACAACATTTTGCAAAACCCTGATGCCGCTTACCACAAGATCATAACAAAGAAACCCTTACTGGTTAGTAGCATATCCTAAGAAAACACAGCGAGATGACTGAGCAGATAATTTTCTTCGCTCAGATGGCGGAAGAAAAACAAAGCACACTCACCCAAAGGTGTGAAGATGAGAGTATGTGGGTTGTTTCTGAAAAAGACGAAAATAAGGAGTTTGGTTTGCAATATGAGAAGACAGTAACCTGTTGATTAAATGAACTGCTGTAGAGAGTGCCTCTGGCCAAAATCGGCCAAGAATAGAAGATTCCAAAAGCAGGGAATGAACAATATCCAGTAAATGCTGATTTTTTTCATTCAGATACTCCATTTTGTTGTGGAGTGTATGGACACATTCGTTGGGAAATAATGCCCTTTTGTTGTAAGAAATTTTAAAATTCAAATGTATATTCACCTCTAGTTCCTGAATGAAGAATTTTAATAGAAGTGGAAAATTGGTTTTCAACATATGCTAAGAATGCTTGGAAAGTGGAAAAAACTTCAAATTTGGAGTGAAGAAAATAAATTCATGTAAACCGACTATATTCATCAATAAATGTGACAAAGTATTTAAAATGAAAGTGAGAAGGCACGGGGGCAATGTCCCATACATCACTATGAACAAGATTAAAACTCTTTTGAGAGAAAGAGTCATGTGTTGAAAAAAGTAGGGTTTTACTTTTCCCCATTTTACAACTAATGCAATCAAAAGACACATTATTGAAAGAAGTTTTATTACCATCATTAAGCAAAGAAGAGTTCAACAAAAACAATAAAGCCTTAGAATTAGGATGTCCTAATCTGTTATGCCAAAATTGGCTGTTATTATTCCTAGAATTGTCACTCCCCAATCCCGGGAATTGAGGATTAGAATGGGCCCCCAGGGTGTGAATACGTAATCCCGTAATAATCCGTGCCATGAAGAGATATGTACAAATTCCTACAAGGGAGATTCCACAAGAACGTGTAAGGTATGACCAACAACATGTAGACTAAAAGTCAACATAAAGCGAGCACCTGTGAAATACATCGGTAATGATCATAAGCAAAACATAAAATAGCATATCATACCATTATATATAACTTAGGTCTTTTAATTAAACATTCCCGCACATACAAATCCACAAAAACCTAAACAAGTCTTGTACACAAGGCCCATTTTAAACATCTCCATGCAAAAGACCATAGTCACAACCGATTCACCCAACTAAACCACTGGACGCTCCCCGGATTAGGACTAATAAAAGACATCGTCATCCTTTTATTCTTCTATACCCCGAGGTACCGTTGGGGCACCCTCCAGAGACGCGTCAATAACCGAGTTGGGGTTTGGTTTTGTACCTGTAACGCGAAGGGTAGTACTATTAACACGACGGTTAAGCAATTACAGAGATATATGAAACTATCATAATGTATCAAGTGCATTAAGAAGTAAACATTAATTAAAGAAGGCGATAACCGTATAGTAGGCATGTTGTGCATGAGTAAACATGTATAACGAATTATAAACAGGATGTTATACATACTAATTGGCGACCACGAGGCTAGATTCTCCCAAAAGAGAGCATATCATCTAGAGGGACCATGCATATGGGTTGCCAGGGGATCAAACTAACTTCCCGAGAGCACCAACAACTCCTCCATAGACTACTGTAGTAACGACATAAAGATACCCAAAGGACACAAGTTAAGTGGTGCTGACTCAACGTATCAAGACCGACTCAAATTCATATCTTTCATACATTTCAGTCATACTTATCATATCATTCATAAGGAAGTATCGGTCTTGAAGTCATATTCAATCACGAAAATTAGAATTAACAAGATAACTGAACAATGCATACCTATATGAGCTAGGACAGCTCGAATCATCTTAACCTTAGCTACACATATTTGACTAACAGACACACACTCAGCAGAAGCTCAAGCCTGACAAACACGCACTTAGTAGAAGCTTAGGTCTGATTTGTCTCAAGATGTATCAGGAGAGTGGGCACATGACTAAGTTATGTTGAGGGCAAGGTGTCTTAACAATGTGAATGCGTTCATATTTAAATAGGTGCCAAAGACGTTTACTAGCCAACCTTAAGCTAGCTAATGCGTGATCCCGAGGTCATTCAATACGATGTATTCATAAAACGTCCAATGTCATTATGTTATCATATCTTGGTATTACATAGTGTACACAAATGACACATCTTCTTATGCCAACACCCATGACATGACAACGGAATTCGTCCGGAAAATCAAAGGGGATAAGTGACAGCCCTACACTTGTCTTCTTTGTCATTTGAGTACCATTGGGCTAATTTAATTGTAGGAAAGGAACCATATCTAAAGCCCTTGGCGCAGCCCTGGATCTTGGATGGGTGGTAGAACAATCTCCCGAGGGATTGTTCGAATCCGAAGATTCAATGGCAATCACGATCACAATATAGAACAAAAAAAACTATGGCACTCTGAAATTGTATTGATAAAAACGTACCGAATACAGTGAATATTACTCCTTATATAGGAGTGATCGGTTCTAACTATAGAAGGAGGACTAATTCTACACAAATAAGACTTACTAAAATAGGACATAACAAAAATAAGACTCTGTATCAATCGGATGTCTTCCTACTAAATTAAGAAATAGCAAAATAGAAAGTGTATCAATCGGATGTCTTCCGATTATGGGATCTGGGCCGGACTTGGGTTCGGCCTGCATCAGCTCTCCCCGGCTTGGAAAAACTCGACTCCGGCGAGTTGAGCGCTTGATATCTCTCATAAAGATCAGGATTGATGCGCTGGAAGTCAGTAGCTGTAATCCATGTAGCATCAGAGATAAGATGATTCCGCCAGCGTACATAAAACTTCTGATAACCTCCTTGACGTGTAGAAACAATTTGATCATCAAGGACATCAATAATTTCATCAGGAGGTGGAGAATGAACTGGTAAAGAAATAATCTGCTCTTCATTTTCTCCTTCAATATCATGGCCACGATAGAGAGTAAGATCCTCGACATTGAATGAAGAACGGACGCCTGAAGCAGTAGGGATATCAAGAATATAGGCGTTCGAATTAATCTTCTGGAGAATCTTGAATGGACCTGAACTTCGAGGGTGTAATTTCTTGTTAGCTCCAGGTGGCAATCTCTCAGGTCGAATACGGACCATAACCATATCGCCTTCATTAAATTCAACAAACCGACGATGTTTATCAACTTGCTGCTTATAAACATCATTGCTGGCAGATATATGGCAACGTACTTCATTATGGACATGCTGCATGTGTTGGAAGAAATTTTCAGCATCTGCACTTACTCTGACATCAACGGGTAAAGGAACAAGATCAACAGGGAGTCGAGGACGAACTCCTGTAACAGCTTCAAATGGGGAAAGTCCAGTTGATCGGTTGACAGAATTATTGTAAGCAAATTCTGCCATAGGGAGCACTTGATCCCAATTTGTAATTCGGTCACGTACAAGACAACGTAACAATTGGCCAAGACTTCTGTTTACCACCTCTGTTTGTCCATCAGTTTGAGGGTGATAAGCAGTAGAGAAATTCAGTTTGGTGTTGGACAGCATCCATAATGTCTTCCAGAAGTAACTCATAAACTTCGTATCGCGGTCAGAAACAATAGTTTTGGGAAGCCCATGGAGACGAACAACTTCCTTGAAGAATAATTTGGCCACCTTGTAAGCATCAGCAGTCGCAGTGCAAGGAATGAAGTGTGCCATCTTTGAAAAGCGATCAACAACAACGAAGATGGAATCAACCTTTCTAGCAGTCGTAGGTAAACCGAGCACAAAATCCATGCTGATGTCTTCCCAAGGAGTATGTGGAACAGGCAAAGGCTGATATAACCCAGTATTCTTCTTGTTTCCTTTTGCAAGCTGACATGTTCGGCATCTTTCACAAATATGAATCACATTGGTCTTCATACGAGGCCAATAATATCTGTCACTGACAAGGGCAAGTGTTTTGTCGCGATCCAAATGTCCGCTACATCCACCTGCATGCAACTCGCGCACAACATATTCACGAATAGAAGTGGCTGGAAGGCAGAGTTGCGTACCTTTGAATAGAAAACCATCATGAAGACTATACTGAGGATGTTGAATATGATTGCCATTACGGAGATCCGCATAAATAGAACTAAAATCTTTGTCGGCTGCATAATCTTGTTTGATTTGCTCAAAACCAGGCACATTAATAGACATAGCAGTTAAAAGATGTTTTCTCCGGCTTAATGCATCCGCAATCAGGTTATCCTTTCCAGCTTTATGACGAATGCTAAATTTGAATTCTTGTATATATGCACTCCATTTAGCTCGGTTAGCGCTGATCTTCTGCTGAGAGTGTAAATGTTGCAGAGCATCATTATCAGAGTAAAGTACAAACTCATTTGCAATCAAATAATGTCTCCAGTGACGAAGTGTTTGGACAAGTGCATAGAATTCCAGATCATATGTAGTATACTTTCTCTTGGCATCAGAAAGTTTCTCACTGAAGAATGCAATAGGATGTCCTTCCTGGCTAAGGACTCCGCCAATGCCAACATTTGAGGCATCGCAAGCAATTTCAAATAGCTTGCTAAAATCAGGAACTTGCAGAACGGGCGCTGCAATAATCTTTTGCTTGATCTTCTCAAAAGCCCTGGTGGCTGCATTGGTCCACTTGAAGTCACCTTTCCGCATGCAATCAGTAATAGGAGCCATAACAGTACTGAAGTTTCTGATAAACCTTTTGTAAAAATTGGCAAGACCATGAAAACTGCGAACTTCAGTAAGGGTAGTAGGAATTGGCCAATCGAGAATAGCGCTTACTTTTGAAGGATCCATCTTAATTCCTTCTGCAGATACTACATATCCCAAGAAAATAACAGAGTCACTCATAAAAGTGCATTTCTTGAGATTGATATAGAAACGCTCCCGGCGGAGAAGTTGGCAGACCTTATCTAAATGCTGAAGGTGATCTTCTTTTGACTTGCTGTAAATAAGAATATCGTCGAAGTAGACGACAACAAATTTTCCAATATAAGGCTGCAATAATTGTGTCATAACCCGCATAAAAGTACTAGGAGCATTGGTTAGACCGAAAGGCATGACCATCCATTCAAAGAGACCATCCTTTGTTTTAAAGGCAGTTTTCCATTCATCTCCTGGTCTTATGCGAATTTGATGATATCCGCTCCGCAAGTCAATTTTGGAAAATATACATGCACCAGTCATCATATCTAACATATCGTCCAAACGAGGAATAGGGAAGCGATATTTTACCGTGATTTTGTTGATTGCACGGCTATCTACACACATTCGCCAACTTCCGTCCTTCTTTGGAGTGAGTAGTGCCGGAACACCACATGGACTGAGACTTTCCTTTATATAGCCCTTCTGAAGCAAATCATCAACTTGCCTTTTTAACTCTGCATGTTCTGCTGGGTTCATCCGATAAGCAGGTAAGTTAGGCAAAGAGGCTCCAGGAACCAAATCAATAGCATGCTGAATGTCCCTTAGTAGGGGTAGTTCCTTGGGTAACTCTTCAGGGACTAGGTCGGCAAACTTGTCCAATAATGACTTCACTTCCCGAGGAATAGCATGAGAATCATCAGCAACTTGTTTAGTGACTAAGGCATACATGATATCTTGCTCTTTGCTTTCAACTTCAAATTTCCGCATGGTTAAAATATGCGATGTAGGAGTAGTTGCGGCGGCAGCGGGAGAAGAGGTAGGAGAGGATGGTGGAGTTGGCAATGGATGCAGCACGATACGTCTACCTTTCCAATTGAAAGCATAGGTATTGTGTTCATGATCTGTGATTATTTTAAGCTTCTGTAACCATGGCCGCCCGAATAGAATATGAGTGACGTTCATTGGTATGACATCACAAAGAAGAGTATCCTCATAGTTGCCAATCTTAAAAGGCACACAGCATTGCTGACGAACAGGAATAGAATAGTTATCAACCCATGCAACTTTATATGGCCTTGGATTCTTTACCGTGGGAAGTTTAAGCTTCTCAACTGCTTCTTGGGAGATAACATTCATAGCACTTCCACCATCAATAATCATATTACATGCTCTGTCCATACATCTGACACGAGATCGAAAAATAGAAGCATGATTCCAATCTTCATCCTCTTTAGCATCTGCTACTAGCAAACGACGATCTAGAAATAGAAGCGGAATACCATCATCAGCGTCTGCATAATCTACCTGATCAGCTTGATCTTCATAAGGAGGATCTATATCAGCGTGCCCTGATTCGACATGCTCATCATGCTGAGTATCAGTTTCAGGCTCATTTGACGTATATAAATTACGATGAGGGCATTTATTGGCATAATGTCCTCGTTGCTTGCAGGCATGACAAACAATATCCCTCCTGTCTGTTCTTGCATAAGCACGATTATTAGGCTGGTTCTGTGGACCCCTCTGATTCTGTTGGGGATTCATCTGTCTTTGCTGCATCCCTGGCCGAGGATTCTGAGAAGGCTGCTGAACTTGACGCTGAGGAGGAGGCCTATAAACTGTTGCTTGATTGCGATTATAAGTAGGATCAGGACCTCTTTTTATGGAAGACTCCCCGGCTTGGAAGAGATTACGCTTCCGCAATTGAATTTCATGTTGGGCTTTGCGGGCTTTATTGAATATTTCATCCACTGTGGCATAATCAAACATTGCCACCTCTCGTCTGATATCGGCACGCAGATTATCCCTGTACCTAGTGATAGTCAGACGATCATCAGTCCTCAAGTTACAGCGAACAATGTATTCGCGAAACTTGTTGGTATATTCTTCCACCGTCATATTGCCTTGCTGGAGACTCAGATATTCTTGGTGAAGTGTATCCGTATAATCAGAAGGAAGGAAATTGCCCTTGAGTCTCTCTTTCATAATATTCCACCGGAGAATCGGCTGGCCTACTGCGAGCTCATTGTTTTCAACACCATACCACCAAATACGAGCAGGACCCTTCAGTTTGACTTTGGTAAAGGCTATCCGCTGTGTATCATTCATACCATACCAAGCAAAATAGTCTTCCAAAGAATTAAGCCAATCAACAAAAACTTTCAGACTCGCATCACCACTAAAGTCAGCAATGTCAATTTTGACTTTCCTAGTGATGTCATCAGGTGGGGGTGCAACATGGTGAACTTGATGATCTCGTTCAGCCAGAAGGCGCTCCATAAAATCACGAATGGATTCATGATTTTCGGGTCTTTCTGGTTGAACAGGCGTGTAAACCATAGAGATATTAGAGGATCCTTCTTGACTAACAAATTGCTTTGTTTGTAGCTCAGCAATGGCAGTTTCTGCAATTTTGAGACGTCCCGTGACATCTTCTAATTCTTGACTCAGTTTAAGGATGGTTTCATCCCTCTGGCGGTCCGTCATCCAATGCTGAAGATCATCACCTCTTCTAGGCATGATTTTTTTTTTTTTTTGTTTTTTTTTGTTTTTTGGTATGTAGGCGGGTTGCTTGCGGGTCGGTGGGCCGGACCAACTTGGTCCACTCGGGAGCCCAGCACCTCACGTGAAGGCCAGGGCAGTTCGAGAGGCTTCTGTCTCGGTCGATGTGCAGAGAAGGAAATAAAAGAAAGTAGGAAGAGACTTAGCTGGAAGAGGAGAAAGAAAAAACGAAGAGGGAAGCAGGCGATGGGCGACCGTCACTAGTGCTCGGGGCTGCTGCGCTGGAGGTGGAAGCGACCTCTGTGCGTGTGGCCGCGGCAGAGGAAGGCGACGACGCAACGGTCGGAGGCTCGGGGCTGCTGCGCTGGAGGCGGAAGCGATCTCTGTGCGTGTGGCCGCGGCAGAGGAAGGCGACAACGCAATGGCCGGAGGCCGACGCCGTCGACAGTGACGACGAAACCGACGTCGATGGAGACCACCGGCGACAGGTACGCTGCTTTCCCCTTTCTTCTCTTCTTGCGGCAGTGTCTGTTCTCTCTATTTGTCTCCCTTTGTTTTTTTTTTTTTTTCACTCTGGTTGGGGAGAGGGAAGAGATGGCCGAAACAGTGGGATTTTGCAGGGCTGGGGTTCTCGGTGGCGGATCGGGGTTACGAGCAGGGGGTTACGTCCTGGGGTTTGAAGAAAAAGTTGGCCAGTGGGTTCTGGGGTTGCGGTAGTGGAACGGTAGTGGAACAAGATGAGGGTGAGGGTTACTGTTGGGATGGGGAGTTAGGGTTTCGGCAGTATGGGATAGAGGAATTGGGCGAGCGACTGTAGGGCTTCGGTGGTGGCGATGGTAGATCGGAATGGAACCTGTCGTGGTCTGGGCTGAGCGGGAATGGGTGTAAGGTGGGAACAGAGGCCTCGGGTAGTCAGGGAGGTGAGGATTTGTGGGCGCCTGGTGGTGGTGGAGGGGATGACCGGTGAGCAGAGTGGATTGAGCGCGGAAACAGAGGTTGCGGCGACTGGATCTGGTCTCTGATACCAATCTGGCGCAGCCCTGGATCTTGGATGGGTGGTAGAACAATCTCCCAAGGGATTGTTCGAATCCGAAGATTCAATGGCAATCACGATCACAATATAGAACAAAAAAAACTATGGCACTCTGAAATTGTATTGATAAAAACGTACCGAATACAGTGAATATTACTCCTTATATAGGAGTGATCGGTTCTAACTATAGAAGGAGGACTAATTCTACACAAATAAGACTTACTAAAATAGGACATAACAAAAATAAGACTCTGTATCAATCGGATGTCTTCCTACTAAATTAAGAAATAGCAAAATAGAAAGTGTATCAATCGGATGTCTTCCGATTATGGGATCTGGGCCGGACTTGGGTTCGGCCTGCATCAGCCCTACAAGGTCCTTTGAAAACCCTAATATTCTAGGTTCGCAGTGTTTTTACGGCTTAGCCGTACATACATTACAGCTTAGCCGAGTGGCTTAGTTTTTTCCTCAAATTCTTGCACATTTACGGTTCAACTATACAATAACCAACAGCTTAGCCGTGCTAAGCCTATGGCTAGGTTATGGCTGAGATACGGCTCAGCCGTAGTGCAATTCACGGTGTAGCCATAGGTAAGCTCTGAAAGGAAGTTGGATTTTCAGGCTCTCGAAAAAGCTTGCCGTAAAATGCTCTACGGCTTGGTCATGGGATGGGTACGGCTTAGCCTTAGTTCATTCCATGGTGCAGCCGTGGGTTAGCCGTAGTACAAGAATGGTTTTTAGTGCTCTCGGGACTTTGAGCCGTACATTTTTACGGCTTAGCCGTAGCTTCACCATAAGCTTCAGAAATTCTGAAAGTTATTCTGAATCTCAGGTTTAATACAGAGTTCTGGCTTAAGGGATTATAGTGAGCTTCCTATGAATTCAAAATGTCCTTAAAGGTTATCCCATGCTCACACAACACCTATGAAGCACGGGTGCTTCCAAAATGTACACGTACCCGTACAGAGTACTTACCCATACACGTACCGGGTATGGGTACTGCAAAAAACATACCAGATACGGTCAAACGTACTCGGTATGTTTTGACTTTATGCATACGGGATAGGTACATTTGTGGATACGGGATGGGTACATTCCTGATACTTTTGTAAGAGTTTTTTTTATTTTTGTAAAAACTTTCATAAGAGTTTGAAAAAACTAAAAATATAATTTTTAACTTTAACCCTAACCCTTTTCAACGAACTTAAAAAGAAAAATGTTTTAGTCTTAACCCATCTCCAATCCCCTCATTTCCAATGGAAAAAAAAAAAAGAAAATGGAAAGGAGGAAGAAGAAGAAGAAGGAAAGAATGCTGGATTATGAAATATAAAAAATAATATTACTGTTGCTCTTTTTTTTTCAGTAGGTTGAATTTATGATGGTATTAAGTAATTGTTGGCTTGTTGCATTTAAGAGTTTTAACCTATTTTAATTATTAGCATATTGCGTTATTAAAATTTAAAAAATTATAATTATTTAATGGACGTACCCCAGCCGTACTTGTATCCTGTTTTTTTAGGATTTTGCCATATCGGCGTACCCGTACCGTACCCATATTGGTACTCGTACCAGTACCCGTACTTCATAGCCCAACACCCACATTACCTACTCATACTATAATTCATTCAATTCAACACATATAGGCTTAAATCCAAGAAAAAGGAGCTATAACTTAGAATTTGAATAATCAATCCAAGAGTCAACAAAATTAAACACACATGCAGTGCCATATATACTCTAATACTTGCCTTACACAGTGCTTAACCCTACTCAACTCCTTCTTGGTGTGTGATTAGGGAAAATCCTCAATGGGAAGTGGGTTCTCTAAATAAAAGGCATGCAAATGGTGAATATGATGTAAAATGTATGCATGTCATATAATTAAGTCTTTTTGACTCTAACAAACCTAAAAATGTGAAATGAAAGCAGATTCCTTACCTTAAGGATCAGTAACTTAGAGGAGAAGGTGCTTTCCAATGAGAAGATGCACAAGGGAAGATGAAAAAGAGGAATGGGGGCTTTTTACCTTACATGCAAAGATTCAAATCTTGGTTGGCAGCTCTAGGTGAAGTGAGGATGAAGAAAAATGAAGAGGGAGACGAGCACAGTGAGAAGGAGGAGAATAAGAGAAATGTTGAGTTTTTCTTTTTAAATGAAACTTTTCCAAGTGTTTACATGCAAGCCCAAGTTTTTAGAGTAATTATAGTTTAGGTCAAATGGACCTTAATTGGGCTAGGATGAGTTCGGATCAAGTCGAGTCCAACATGAAAGATGATCTACACAAAGAATTACACAAGATGCAACTAATAAGGTGTTAATATGATGCATGAACAAATTACAAAAGGGTCCTCAACTACTTAAGTAAGGTTCAAACCCGACCCGACTACCTATCCATGACCCAAGCCCAAAGGGTTTAAGTTAAATTAGTCTAAATGCATTTTAATTAATGTAAAACAAAATTAATTAGTACAAATCGAGGTTTGTTGGGATTAGGACCTTACAAGAATTACACAACAAAGCAACTTCAGATTTATTCCTATCATGTGTAGAAAGTTGTAGCGAAAAGAGACGACCACACTTAGGCCCTTTCGCTATCACCTTCCCCGACGCTTGATCATGCACAACACAGCCAGTACAAGAGAAACAAATGAAGCAATTATTATCAACAAGTTGACCGACAGATAATAAGTTGGTAGTTAATTCAGGTGAGACAAACACAAGGCTCAAAGCAAGGGAATGAGAGATTTTACCAATAGCAGTAAAGGGAATGCTGCCACCATTTGCGGTATTGATTTGGAGGTTTCCATCATATTTATTAAGATGAGAGAAATTTTTGGAAGAAAATGTCATATGATTAGAAGCCCCTAAATCAAAATACCATGTGGATGGTGATGCAGTTTTACCTGAAACTAAAAAAGCAGAAAAGGCATTGACGATCATTTGTTGGACAAGTTAAGGAGTGAGGGAAGGCAAAGCAATAGGTACAGCAACAGAGGCAAATGTAGAGGTGGATTCAGTCATAGTTGCAAGATTTGCTTTCTGAGTTTGGTTCTAAGGACGTTCCAACATTCTGGAAGAACATGGCCCTTGATTCAACAATAGATACAATATTTTTGGTCGCACTGAGTGGAGACATGTCCATATTTCTGGCAACTGTAGCATTGAACTTTGCTCATGTCCCAAGCTTGCGGCATCCCGCAAGCGGCATATGCAACATCAATTGGACCTCCTGGGGCTTTTTGCATAAGCACAGCTTGAGTGGCAAACCGTTGTCCCTCACACAGAAGTTCTGCCAAGCAGATTTCGATGGAGGGAGAGGGCACACGGCTCATGAGGTTTGATCTGATATTCTCAAACTCCGACCTTAGTTTCATTAAGAATTGATCCCTTCGACTTGTATTATGAATTGCTTGAATAGTAGGGAGCGACATGGCAGAAAGGTCCGCATAAATCAATTCAGTAAAATCAGTCCATAGGCTAACAAACTGAGAATAATACTCTTGAATGGATACATTTCCTTGAGTAAATTGAGACATTTCATGCTCTAAGTGAAATCTACAGGCAGAGTTTTCTTGTTGATAGATAGTTTTCAGGTAAGTCCACATTTTTTTTGCAGCTTAATCGGGACAGAGATATAGAATAAATTGAGATTCAACAAACCCTAGAACCCAACTCATAATCTGTGCATCTTTGATCTCCCAGTTGGCCAAGTCTTTTTTGTCAGTTAGGCTGTCATTGGTCCCATCAATATGGCCCCACAAGTCTTTACCCTTAAGGTAAATTTGTAGTTGGAAGGCCCAGGAAATATAGTTTTTGCCATTAACCTTGACAAGAGCAAATTGTCACCAGAAGAACAAATAATCACAGGCTTATGTAAAATGTCTAAATCAGATAAGGAACTTGGCAGATCTGTGAACTCAAATGATAAAAAATCCAAAAAAAAATCTTTAGAAATCTCAACACCCTTGGTCGACCAACATAGCGTCGTCTGTTTGGAGAGATCTGGTTAATGGGTGGGCTACACCAAGAAGAGTTCTGCTTACAGTCGTTGGATCTACAGCTTTACAAATAAGAAGGGATTGCAGATATGATCACCAAGATTCCTTGATCTTCTAACATTAAGTAATTAGTAGAGAAGACCCTTCATACATATGCTCTGATACCATGTCATTCATGATCCAATGATGCAGAGACAATAGAAAGATAGAGAAGTATTGAGTACAGAGAAAATCCGATCTGTGGGAGTCGACTGATACTCCAGTTATAATTCCTCATTGCCTTAATCAAGGCTCAAATCAATGCAATTACAATCCTATACACAGCTAGCATATCATATAAAAGAGGAAAGAAAGGATATACACACTAATCTCTTACCTGTGTCGATCATATCATTATAATGGGTCAAGACCCATTTAATGTACATGGGCTACTACACATGGGCCAATATTAACAATGGGGATCCGCACATGTGATGGAATAAAACAAAACTTGCACATGTGAGGTAATAAAAACTCATACATACAAAGGAGGGGGGATGCTAGGTTTGAACCCATGACTTCCCATAAGAACATGCACTCCTCACCACTACAGTAGGTAGCCATTCTCCTCTACTCTCTCTTTTAAACCTTCCAAGTCTCCCTTTTTACTCTTAAAGATCCTTTCAAACTTTAAATCTCTTCACCTGATCATCTCTTTACCTCTCATTCATCCCACTTTCATTTTCTTCCTTGAAACCTCTCTATTCTCCTTTTTTTTCATGGTTTCTCAGGCTTAATTACTTATTGTAAAGTCATAAATCAATATTTTAACTTCTATGCTCTTAGTCCCAAGTCCTAACTTCTTTGCAATATGGAGTATGAAATATGAACTTTAATATTAAATTATATGTCATATTAATGTCATTTTTTAATTGTTAACTTACGAATCTTTGTGTTTTATGCTCAAGTGTTCACTAATTAGTTACATGAAGTCGTGAGCATCAAGTCAACGACACTCGATGCTAACAATACTGACCACCAATATAAGTGAACTGGGATAGGACTTCCTTTTACTAAATCAAAGATTCAAACTTATGCACTCATGTCCTTTAGTTAAGCTATGACTAGGCACTACAACAGGCATGTTTTTAGGTGGTGAAACTTTTCGTTGCCTAAACTCTTGATTTCACCACCCATATTATATTGTCCTCGTCGCAGCTCCATCAACAATACTATTTAGCAATGAAATTTTAATTTTATCACCATCTAGCGCCAAACTAATTTCATCACTAATCCATCACCCAAACACAGAGGTTTTCGTCACCAAACCTATTTGTCGCACTAAAAATGAGATGTTTTGACAATTAAAACGTTCCCATGGGCGACAAAATCTAAAGTTGGCGACGAAATGATTTCGTCCCCTAATGAAATATAGGCGACGAAATGATTTCCTCGCCAATATTAGCAACAAAAAGAATATCTCATTAATGGATCATAGGCGGGGAAAATTAAGCAGTAATTTTTGTCGCCAATAAGGATGAGGAAACCATTTCGTCACCTAAATAACTACAGGTGACGAAAAATATTGGCGACAAAATATTTTCGTCGCCAATGACATTTTAATATGGCATAGGCGAGGAAAATTAAGCAATGGCAATGAATTAATTTCATTGCCATAATAATTTTAATTTTTTTAAAATTTTAAAAATGAAAATAATCAAAATTTCCCTGTACATTTAATAAACCTACAAATATAACAAATAGTTGAAAACCACCTTGCAATCTTTTCTAACATGTGAATAAAGACTCCATATTACTCCTATAAAACTCTTGGTAGCATATGCATTGAATAACGGCTAACCTAAAGGATGAAGGCCTAAATGTCCTCCCCCTAAAATGGCCCGCTTCCCAACCCTTGACCTCAATGATGCAATGATATTTGTAATAACCAAGGCCATGGCCCACCTAAAGAAGGCTTGTGAAACACCCATCCAAAGGAAAACGTGTGAAGATTAGATCCAGCTGGTCTCTCCCACAATCACTCCATTCTGTTGCCTATTATAAATATTCATGCCAACCCAAACCATATACAAAAGATTTGTACAAATCACCTTGACATGTAATTCATGTGTACAATATCCTAATATATATGAATGAAATCATACTCACTCTCTAGGAAAGAAGAGAGAAACAAACATGTTTCTACAACTGTTTTTTAGTAGAAAAGAGAAAGAAGAGGAGTTAAGCATTGAAGAAATAAAGGTCCCTTCACCAGCAATTGAACCCACGACTACATTTGTTGCTGTTAAAGGCCGTGGTCGTAGTGGGTCAAATTGTGGGGGCTCCAACCGCAGTGGCTCAAGTGGTTTAGGCCAAGGCAGCCAAGGCCGTGGAGGTCAAGGCCGCGGTGAAACTGGTTGTGGAACCCCCAGCTACGGAGAAAGCAACTCGTTTTCAAATCAATCTAGCTTTTCCAACAGTCCAACGTGTTAGATCTGCTATCGCGTTAGGGCACCTTGCCATCGATTGCCATCATATGATGGATTATGACTACCACCCACACTTGCTACCATGGTTGCAAGTCACTCTCCCACTAAAGATCAATGCGCTACTCATCATATAACCTTTGACCTAGTAAATCTATCAGTACGCCCAGATAATCAAGGAGGCGATACAGTTCATGTTTGGTAATGGTCAAGGTTTGTGTATTTCCCATACTGGCTCCTCCACTTTTCACACACCAAGCTCTAGTTTTTACCTTCATAATATTTTACATTGTCCCACCGTAGCAACTAACCTCCTTTTTGTTCAAAAATCTTCTAAGGACAATGATTGTTTTTTCTGTTTTGAAGCTAATGGTTTTATTGTGAAGAACAAAACATCGAGGAGGACTCTTTCCCGCTGACAAACTGAAAATGGATTGTACCCTTTCTGCTTATCCAGAAACCACAACAATAACTTTGGACTTGCTACTTTTCTTGGTGAACGAGTCTCTTGCTCTACTTGGCATTCAAGACTTGGTCATCCTTCATCAAGAACTTTGCGTAACATTCTTACTCGATTTGATTTATCAAACTCGGGGCTCTCCATCCTTGATTCAATATGTTCTTCTTGTCAATTTAGAAAGAGTAAGAAGCTACCATTTTCTTATTCTGATTCATTTACACTAGACCATTAGAATTAACTCACTCTAATGTATGGGGACTGGCCCTGTTCCATCAATAAGTGGTTTCAAATATTACATCGTGTTTATAGATGATTATTCACGTTATTGTCGGTTGTTTCCTTTGGCTCATCAATCAAATGCATATGATGTGTTTGTCAATTTCACTTCACTTGTTGAAAGTCTTTTAGACCAAAAAATTAAAATTTTTTGGTCAGATGAGGGTGGAAAGCTCATGAGCACTTGCTTTCGCAGTTTTTTGTCCACCGATGGCATCTCACACCAACTCTCTTGCCCACACACCCCAGAACAAAATGGCATGGTTGAGAAAAAACATCGTCATACTGTGGAAACAGACCTTACCCCTTTTGCTCACTCCTATATGCCCCCAGTTGGCTTGAAACTTTTAATGCGGCTATTTTTTTAATTTATCGCATGCCCACAAAAGCCATTTCAAAAATATCTCCTTAGGAAGCTCTCTTTCATAAACCTCCGAACTACTCCTTTTTACATGTATATGGGTGCGCATGTTACTCATGGTTATGCCCCTATGCCCATAAAAAGTTGGAATTTCGCTCTTCCAAATGTGTTATTCTTAGATATAGCCTAAACCATAAAGGCTATCGATGCCATGACCCAACTACAGGCTGTGTTTATCTCTCACACCATGTTGTGTTTGATGAGCTATCATTTCCTTTTAAAAATCAGTCACATGAGTTTTCACAGCCCATTTTTAGTCATGCACCAAGAAAAGATGACCTGAGTTATTTTGGTCCATTGATAAGTTGGCTTCTTGCTCCTAAGGTAGGTTGTTGTTTTCACAATATCAATACTGGCATCTCCAACTTAACTCTATAATCAATCTCTCCAACCCAACTACTACTACCTTGGACCTACCTACAAACCTCAATCCTACACTAGACCCACCATCTCATTATAGTGCCTCAACAATGCCTCTCCAACTTTGCCCGAACCAAGCCCTTCCTCCGATGAAACCAACCTCTCTTCCAATGAACCCAGACCAAACTCTCATGAACCATGCCCATCACCTCATGATCCCAACCCACCTTCTACTAACCATGGTACGACCTTTCCATCCATCACTACCCAACATGTTGCCACCAAAAAATCAAACTAAATCAATGACCACCCAATGATCACATGTGCCAAAGATGGGATTACTCGGAAAAAAAAAATACTCCTCTCCACCAAACATCCCCTACATAAAGGACTGACTGCTGTACTTGAAACAACCGAGCCCACCTCTTTCACCCATGCAAACAAACATGTTGAGTGGCGCCATACAATGGATCATGAGTTTAATATTCTACAATGGATCATGAGTTTAATACTCTCAGCAGTGTAGTACTTGGTCCTTGGTGCCTTACAATCAAAACATAAACATTGAGGAATGCAAGTGGGTGTATTGAATTAAAAGAAATTTTGATGGATCCATTCAGAGGTACAAAGCACGCCTTGTATCTAAAGGTTTTCATCAACAACGAAGTGTTGACTTTTTTGAGACTTTTTGTCCTCTGGTCAAACAAGCTACCATACGTATACTTATGTCAATTGCTCTTCACTATAATTGGCAAATCTAGCAATTAGATGTTGAAAGTGCATTTTTGTATAGGGATCCCTATGAAGAAGTCTATATGGCCCAGGCTCTAAGATTTGTGGACCATATGTTCTCAAATCATGTTTGTCGCATGCATAAGTCCATTTATGGCCTTCAACAAGCCCCACGGGCGTGGCTTGACAAATTCAGAACCAAATTATTGGAACTAGGCTTTCTTCTTTTCAAGCGTAATATTTCTTCTTCCCTCTTTTTCTTCTCATTTCATTTCCTTATTCTAATTCTCTTCCTCATCTCTTCTGCTTATTTCTCTTATTGATTTTCTCTTCTTATTTCACTTTTCATTACACACTCTCATTCTCTTTCTCCTCCCAAAATTTCTTCTTCTTCCTTATTCTTCTTCTTTTCTTTTATTCTTCGTTCATCATCTTCCTTGTTTTCTCTTTTTCTTTTGTTTCTATTTTCTTTCTCTTTTTTCTTCTTCTTGATTTTCCCCTTTTTGCCCCGAACTGAACCTAAATAGGACCTCCGACCAAACTATTAAAAGGAATAAAGAAGAGGAAAAGGATTTAATGCATGTTACTCTTGAGCATAGATATCTATGCTTATGAATAATATTGAAAAACAAACCGGAAAGGGCTAAAGCGAGTACTCAGGCCATAAAAATCTTTAGAATCCTTTTTGTTCTATAAAAACCCTAAGGGGATTTTTCTTAGAAAAACCCCTTAATAGTTTGTTATACAAGTGAAACTTCATTCAGCAACACACTTCAACAAACAAGCCAAACCTCCATTGTTAGACCCCAGAAGACCAAACCATCACCAAAACACGAAACCTCCAATGGCTGTCATGCTTGTTTCCCGAAAAGCCCTCTCTTCTGCTCGCCTCCTTCAAAAACTCATCAATCCTTCTAGACCCTTTGCCCATGGATCCTGTAGCACCATTTGATCCTTCAACACCGACAACAAGAGCAATCTAGGCGATCATGACTATGGATTGCACCAGCTTTGAGACGCGTTCCGACCACTCCATCTCTCGACATGGTCAGATAGATGACTTAATTGTCTCAGCCCTTTCTTCATCTCGCCTCCTTCAAAAATTCATCAATCCTTCTAAACCCTTTGCCCCCGTATCCTGTACCACCATCCGATCCTTCAACACCAACATCAGGAGTGATCAAGGCGGTGATGACTATGATGATCGTACCAGCTTTGTCTCTCGTCGCGGTCGGAGAGATTACTTAGATGTTTTGGATTCATTCTTTCTGGCAAGGAACCTAAGCGAGGTGTTGAATCCGTGGTGCCTGAGAAAGTAAATCAGTCTGATGGACATAAAACCATTTGCTGTGGGATGTGATTTGAGAAGGGTTAAAGTGAGAAAGGAGAAGAACGGTCAGAAGTATTAGAGTGTGGACTTGAGCGGGCGGATGTGAAGGTGTTTTGGGAGCAAGGGAGGGGTTTTAATGTGGGAGAGGATAACGACACTCTGAATCTGAGTGTGGACATGCCATTGGTTCGGAAAGAGGATGCGAATGTGTTTGTGGAGCAGAACACGCTGGTAATCAAAGGAGAAGGAGGAGATCCTTACAAAGAGGTGTTTGGAGCGAGTAGGTACAGCAACCAAATTGATATGCCTCCAGAGCTATTAAAGTTGGATGAAATCAAAGCAAGGATGGAGAGAGAAACTCTCAACCTTGCCTTTCCCAAGGTGAAAGAAGAGGTAAAGGAATAAGAGGAGAGGAAGGTTGTCTTCCATATGAAGTGATTGATGAATCGCCATATATAGGGCTGCAGATAGTAGCAATCAACATATTTGTGCAGATTGCTATGGAATTGGTAAGAATTCCACAATAGGACAGAGTAAGATAGCCAATTAACATGTGCCAATGATAATATGTTTGTCACATGTGTGAGTTTCAAATTTTATGTTCTAAATTTTGTTGGGAATTGCTGCATTTTAGTGCAGCCAGGCTTCAAGACTTTGTGCATTAAGGGCATGCTGGGATAGGGTGAAGTGCACTGGAATAAGGTAGAGCCTCCATTTTACAGAATTGATTTGATGTGCAGGTCAAATCAAAGGTATAAAATTTTATATTTTTTTTCAAACAAAAGTAAAAAAGCAACTAATTGGCAAAAAATTATTTACTTTTTACGTAAAAATTAAAAAAAAAAATTTAAGCCACTAAAAATAAAAAGTCATTATAATCTAATCATATTTTTTCTCTCTTGATTTAATGCTTCACCTCACCACACTTCACTCCACCACATATTAAACACACCCTAAAGGGCATTTTAAATGTTTATCATGTTGTCCAAAGCTATTTAAAGTTCGTGTTAAGGAGATTTTTTCATTTTAAATTTGTTTGTGAAAGTTCTCTGGTAAATGATTGAACCTGCAGTTTGTGAGACATTTAACGTTGATAATTGTATACTCTCAATTGAACTGACATTTTTTGTTCAAGCCTCTTTCCAACATCTACAAAAGATAGTCACGTGTCCCTCTTCTTAGTAAGCAATTAGCACCACATTTAGTCCCCCTAAAATCTTGTCATCATCCAAGAAAGAGGGCATATTTTAACCTCTATTTTTCTAATCGCCAAAGGATACGTACAATTGGATTTGGCGTATTTTACCATGTGGTCTCTCTCTGTATATATATGGCATACATCAGATCTTTTTATTTGCTCTACTGATGCAACATAGACCTCAATGGCCACATGTATAGGGCCTAATCAGATTTAGGATTTTTATTTAGTAATTATATATCATTAGATTGCAAATTTTATTTAATAAGTTGTAATTAGGATTTAGTTTTCTAGTTTAATTAGATTTCTTAGACTCTAAGTTATATGTTCTTATATATATGGTATTGTGAGAAGAATTTCTCAGACTTTGATTATTGAATAAAATTGTGAGTTTTATCCCTGAAAGGTGCATTCTCGTGTGTGAAGTCTTGTCGACAATTCGAAACATCCTCGAACACGTACTTTCACACCCCTACGCAAGTCCTAATCCTAGAGCCTATATCATTTACTATAGCCTATACGGCACATGAGTGGTAGTTCATATTTATAGCTTTTGTTCCGAGTTATTCCACATCAGTTTACACAATTTTCTTTGTTTCGCATCATCCTTTTGACATGTTTCTTGTGTTTGTAGATCTCTCAAATTTGACGTAGTTGAGTTTCAAAAAGAATAGTTTAGGTGAATTTCAAGACTACTTTAAGTGTTTTGTAATGTTGCTGTACTGTGGTAATTATCAGTTTATATTTTAGGTTCTGCTCCATTTCCTATAGATGTTCTTTGTTTAACGTAAATTGACGTTTAAGGTGTGGTTACATTAAACAGGCCGTATAAGAGACTGGTTTCGATTACATCATAAGAAAAAAAAACCTTCATTCAGCATTACCCCATATGTGAGTTGATGAATCCAAGTCAATCAACTCTCGTCAATCGACAACAATAACAACAAGAGCAAAAATTCTATTGTTTTAGAATAACTCTCGCTTTTGCAATGAAGATCCTAGTGTAGATATTATGAAGTTCCCCCGCCACCAATTTACAAGATCTCCTAAACATCACACTTCACTTTGGAGTTTGGCAGTGTATAAGGTCGTCAATGGTCCAAGCTAGATCTAGGCGTATGCACACGAAACATGCTTATGATCAATATAGTTTATGGCCCTCTCCAACACTCTGTTAAGTTTCCTAGCTCAATAGCAGTAGGGTTATGGAAATTATATAACCTTGTTTGAAGATGGTTCTCACCATACTTGTATTCCGAGTGTATGAATCACTCTCATAATCACATGGGGCACATTTGTTCAATCAGTATTGAATTTGTACGATTTCTAAATAACATCTTTCTACTATACAGGATTTAAAGTAAAAAAAACCATGGGAGGAAATAAATAATCGCATTTTCATAGGAAACTATTGCTCACCCTTCACTCCATCAATCAAATCCTGCAGGATGGTCCCATCTTACATCTCTAATTCCGGTGGAACCAAAAGGGAGAGGACTAGTGGCCCCATCCCTACAAAACTTTTTGATAAAATATATCATGCATTCATATATGATCACCTAAAAAAATATATTTGAGAATTTTATTGAAAAAGTCCTCTTAAAGTCAATATACCACAAAAGGGCCCTAAAGATATCGTTTCACAATATTAGTTCTACAAGTCTTTTTTGGTTTATGTTTTTAGAACCTAACTTGGGTGGAGAGATCCCACTTGTTTTTTTTCTTTATCTTCTTCCTCTTCCTTCCTCCTTCGCTTTTTTCTTCTTCTTCTTCTTCTTCTTCCTCCCTTCTTTCCTACAACTTCAACTTAAACTCAAACATAAACTCAGCAACCTAATTCCAATTTACTACACTTACTTATTAAACCCAAAACCATTAAATCCAAACCTATGTCCACCTTGCCCTCACCAACAAACCAACATAATTTTTTCTTTTTCTCATCTTTCCCTTTCCCTTAAACTCACTAAAACCCGTCATCATCATCTATCTCTACTCTCTTCTCTTCTATCTCATTTTTCCAACATCAAAGCTGTAAATCTCTCTATCCCTTTTAAAGAAATGACTTCCACCTCCTTCTCTCATCTCCACTTGGGGCTTTTCGGGAATGGTGCTTCTGATTGGTAATCCTCTAATTTTTTTTTATCTTTGGGGTGTATTTTGAGGTTGGAGGAAGGAGGAGGAAGAAGAAAGAGGAGGAGAAAGAAAAAAGAACAAGTGAGATATCCCTGCTTGTGTCACATTGTTCAGAAAATAAAAAAGCAAAAAAGGAATGAAGAAGAAAAAGAAAGAAAGAAAAAAAAAAGCCAAAAGCAGGGATATCCCTGTTCATGTATATGGGTGAGCAGAAATATCCTCACTCGTGTCGGTTAACTCAAACCCAACTAGCACTATTCAAAACAAAAAAATACCAAAAAAGGAATGAAATGGAAGAAAATAAAAAACGAGAACGGAGATATCCTCGCTTATGTACGTGGGTGAGTGGGGATATCATCGCTCAACTTAGATTTCAAAATTTTAAACAGAACAGGACCCCTACGACTACTATAGTGGAATTATGTCTTGAGGTTCTTTTTTGTATGGAGTGATTATAAGAAGATTTTTCTGATAAAATCCTCAATTTATTTACATAGTGGCCTCTTCAAGGAAACTTTTCTGGATCTGTCCTTGCTCTATCTTGTACCCTTCACCTCTTTAATATGTTATAGATAACCAACCCAGAATTTCAAAACTAAAGTAGTCACAGGGCTCATACCAAAAAAGCCTCTGGATTATCTCTCTTCTGGACATGCATAGCCTCATACCAAAACAAACCATAAAAAAATGTGTTTCCGGCATGCGTGTTCACATAACATGTACGGTTTGTCATTGAGAACTACTATAATTCCAAAAATAATATCTTTTTAAAAAAATCTTAAATTTGTACATTTCCAATTGGGACTTCAACTGGACATTGTTAGCTTACCCCCTCACCACCACCACAATAAAAAAAAAACCTGGACATTGTTTTGCATTTAGGAGTCTTCAAATCCAAATAAGTTCAATCCAAAAGTATTCATTATTCAAAGAGAATACATGAGAAAAGAGATTTAGGTTCACAATGGAAAATTACCTATGTGCTCCTGTGATTAGGGTTGGCCTTCCACCGGGGGAAAACATGAGTAGCATGACATCCACGTCGCATAAAGTCGCCAGTTCCTCAGCTTTGTTAGCGATTCCATTCTTGCGTTTAGAGTAAGTGTTCTGCCTTGCAGCTGTAGATTCCAACCTCCTTATTGTAATCTTAGCCTTTCCCATCTCACAACTGTAACAACTAATAGATTTTAGTAAGGCAAACTTATTTTGATTTTAAAAGAGGACAAGATAATGTTCAGCTAATAATCAAGAAAATCAGGTTGGGGCATGTGTTGGATTGGAAAAAAAAATTGTGTAAACTGCTTTTTATCAAATCAGATTAGAAGAAACAGAACCCATATCACTATTTCATTGATAAAGCTAAAAAAAATCACAAACGGGTTCTATCTTTCTGGTAACAGGAAAATAAAGAGATCTAGAAAAAGCCAAAGGAGACCTATAAAATCACTAGAGCTTTGCATGACAGTTTCCAAGGTCTGTTATTTTTCACAGCTTTTTTCTCTATTGTGTAGGACCCCAGAAGGTCTATTCAGCAAAAGTTGAAAATGAAATGCACGAAAACATTGATTCTGAACCATAACATTCATTCTCCTCAACCAAACAACGCTCTGTTCAGGCATACCTTTTGAGAAAAAAAAAACCCACATGAAAAGAAGAAGAAGAAGAAGAAGAAGAAGAAAACCAGAAATAAGACAGCTGATTCAGCTATCTATATATAAGAAAAAAGGATTTATTTTCCAGAAGGAAAGAAACAAACATGAAATGGCTTCACTTACAGTACAGAGATTTTGAGTCTCCAGACTCAGACCTTGCTTTAGCTTTCTTCGGAGACTTTGCTCATGTCGATACTCATGCAGTGAGTCGATTTAGTAGAAGTAGAAAGGAAAAAGACAAGAAGTGTTACGTCACGTTTACTTTACACTGTCGTGGAAAGATGGAGAATCCTCATAGATCATAGAGCCAGTCTTGCAAGGAGATGCTTCTCTATCTCGAACGCCCATGAAATGTAACGTAACTAGGGCTGTCAAAGGACCACACCTGGCCTGGGCGGGTAAGTCCTTGCCCTGGAGTTCATTGGCGGGCTTCCAGTACCTTCTTGTTTGTTGGGTCCATCGGACTTAGGCCATTTACATTCATTGGGTCCACTACAGATTTAGTATCTGACTAAGGCTGCAAACGATTACTGAATTTTAGTTTATCTGAAGGTTTTGACGTGTGAAAAAACTAATTTAAAAGCTATTTGATATTTTGATTCACAAATGGGTTCTGGTTCGAGTCCGTAACCCAATTTAGACTCTAATTAGTAAATAAATCTAATTCCAGATCTATATAATTTCTACCTCGTGGATTCAAGATCCAGCACAAAAGCATTTAATATTTTTAATTATAGTTCAAAATTAACTTTAATTTAATATTGTTATATTTAATTTTAAAAATAATAGATTTATCCATTTTTATAGGTTGAACAATAACCTCAATTTAAAAAAATATATATTACAAAAAAGTTGAAAGGAAGTCCAAACTAATTTTAAAATTAGATCTAAATTCTCTAGTCAAAACCATTTCCCAAATCAAATCTGAGTCCTCTTACTAAAACCAAATCTGAACCAACAAAACAAGTTCAAATTAAAACCTATTCCGAGCGATCTTTTAAAAATAGGCTTGGAATCAAGTCCAATATAAACCCAGTTTGGAGCCAACCCGTGTCTAACCCTAGCCCTCCCTATATAAACCCTTACTCTACCCCCAAATTACGGGATTAGGTTCGGGTCGGGCTGTACGAGGTCAGCCTAACATCCGTGCGGACTAACATACTGCTGGTATTGTATATCACTCCAAAGATCTGCTTACATCAAGCAATGGCTTTTCCGTAATTCCTGAAAACCAAACAGTACTAAAACGTCAGCAAAAGTTCTCTCCCTCTCGATCGCTCGCGCTCGATCACGATCTCTCGATCACGATCTCGAAAACCCTCTCTTCTCTCTCCTCCTCCTCCTGTAAGTAAATTCAATCCCAATCCTTCTTCAATCCCTTCCCTTCATGCGAGAATCCTCACGTTCGATTCTCAATTCCTCCTCTTTCTCTCTAAACCCCTTTTTTTTCCGAGAGAAACCGATATCTGTGTTGGATTCTAGGGTTTCGATTGCATCTCTTATGCGCAATCCAGCTGTTGCTTGTCTTGTGTTGCGTTTGGATTTCTTGATGATCATTTGAGATCTTTTTGAATGCCCCCCCTTTTTTTTTCTTGATGAGGTTCAACCAGAACCTTTGATGCAAAGGTTCTTGTTTTTTGAGGGATGTTTTCAATCCATCTGGTTTGACTTGCTTTGCAATTCCTGCCACTTGATGCTATGTATGTAGTAGTGCTGATTAGTGCCTATTTTGGTGTAATCCAGTGCCAACACAGTACATTATGGCTGCAAATGTGGAGAATGTTGGGGAGCAGCATCCCCAGAAACATGGACAGGACGATGGTTCAGGAGTGGCAGAGAAGAGGTGGCCTGGGTGGCCTGGGGAGACTGTTTTCCGCTTACTGGTGCCGGCGCAAAAGGTCGGCGGCATCATTGGCCGCAAGGGAGAGTTTATTAAGAAGATGACTGAGGAATCGAGAGCGCGGATAAAGATTCTTGATGGCCCTCCGGGCACAGCTGAAAGGGCTGTAAGTTGCTTTTGTCATTACTACATGTTTTCTTCTTTGGATATGGAGTTGCTTGGGTTTTTTTTTTTTTGCAGCTCTTTGTGAATAATGTTAGATTACCATTCTGTCTTTTGGGTGCCTTGACTGTGTCACTTACAACTTTATCAGTGTCCCCATAATTTTTTTTTACTTATGATTTAGGGTGCAGGTATGTGTTTTGAAGGTAATTTAAAGTTTTTGAATGAGGATGCTTGTTGTATTCGAGTCGGTGCCTCTTTTTATTTTTGGCTGATTTAGCCTAGTGGCCAAGGGGGTACAACCTAAATTTGCCCACCCAGGGATCGATTCCTAGGCAGTATGGTGAAAGTAAGAGTAATACTTGCAGAGACATCCTTATATTCTCTGCAGTGAATGCCATTGGTTTGCACAAAATATCCATAAAGGAGAACCCTTTTTATGACTAATATAATTCAGCTACATTGACTTTTTTTTTTCTTATTTTTGTGATTTTTGTGCTGATAGGGCATTCAAGTGTAAATGTTTCTTTCCTCATCCCATCCGTCCCTCTCAAGAAACTGATGGTTTTTATTCAAAAACAAAAATCGGGAAAGAGATACAAGTCAAAAAAGGATTAAAAAGAAAAAACAGAATACAAAATCAACAACCTTAATTTGTAGGGCCAAATCTTTTTTAGATATAAGGGATGCATGCCTTCATTTAACCAAGAATGCTTCTTTTATACTTTTTTGTTATTTTTTTAATCTTATCACTTAGTCTTTATTATTGTTTAAGTTGAAAGATTTCGATCACCAGTCCATTATCAACTAGTTTTAGTGCATCCATTTCTTTCATGAAAAGTTGAAAGCCTAAAACATGGGTTGGAAACCGTTAAACAAAACAACGTTAAGCAAATGCTTCTGTCATATCTTTGAGAAAGGTAAGGGAAGAGATAAAAGAAATGATAATATCGAGCAAATGTTCCAAAAGATGCCTTTCGTCACAATGATCACCATGAATGTGTGCAGGTTCTGTCCGTGAACCTAAGGATACAAATCAATCATCGTCACTCCAAAATAGAAGAAAGATCCAGATTGCAGTGATGAGTTATTGAGCATTACTTTTTCCAAGAGGCTTCGCATGTTATCTGGTAACTTCAGAACTCGGTTGAGTGATATTCATGACAACTAGTTAAACTCCTACAATAAAATTTCTCTCTTAATCAAGTAAATAGAACCAAACATTTGCACATGGGATTTGTGGAACTAAAATGTGTTATTAAAAGTATTAAGCTCCTACAATAAAATTTCTCTCTTAACCAACTAAATAGAACCAATCATTTTCACATGGAATTTGTGGAAATAAAATGTGTTAATAAAAGTAAAATTTAACACATACTTTTAGATGCCTTAAGAAACAGAGAATCATCTCTCTCTGACTCTGAGTTTGCATGTCCAGTTCTAGTATTGTGCACATGTTTTACATCCATTTACTTTGAAGGAGGTTTCATTCACAATAATATAATGAAAATGTGGAAAGATATCCTATAATGGTATTTAATGGATACTTATAGAGAAAATGGCATGAATACTGATTCATAAAAAATGAGAACCATATCAATAAAAAAATACAAAGAGAATGTGATCTTTTTTTAGTGCACGTGAACATTGTAAATAAATTCAATTATGTTGCAACCATGACATTCCAATTTCGAGTCAGCCTACCTTTCTTTTTATTTTGACTGGTTAGTCAGCTTACTTAAAAAAAAAAAAAAAGATAAATAAGTTCAACAAATGATACCCGGATACCTCATTTGTCCTAAGGTATCCATACCAATACGGTCCAATATGGGTACGGGATATGGTAGGGATACGGTGCATAGTTTTAGGATATGGCTTTCTTATATTTTATAAAAAGAAAAAGGCGAAATTGGAGGTATTCATCCAAAATTGAGCTAAACAACAAATCTTGTTTAAAATCTTTGTTTTATTTTAATATTGCAAAACTCAAAATCCACTCTATATTTGATGGTTGTTTTCCCCCTTGTACTCTCATATTTAAAGTTCTGCCATTTTATTTATAATTTTTTACTGGATGGGGAAGTGGCTTTTCTTATCATGTCATTTAATGTCCTTCTTTTCTCAATTTAAATTATATTTCCCTCTTCTTGAAAAGTTAAAACTTCTCTCCTTCTTTCCATTTTAATTTTGATAGTTGTAATTGTTTAGGATTATAAGTTTGACTATATCACCCCACTTTAGACTGAGATTTCCATATATACATTCCTAGTGGTTAGTCACATATGATGTGTAACATACTACTAAAACGTGATATTCATACCTATATCCATGTCCGTATCGTATATTAAGTGATACCATACCCGTATTCGTGTCCTAAATTTTTGGAGTTGCCGTGTCGAATCTCCATTATCCATGCCAGTATTCGTATCCGTGTCCGTATAGAGTTCAACTTTGATATGTAATTAAAAGCTGATACTACAATGCTGATGTCAGTGTGTATAACAACTACATAAGGGTCATATGGTTAAAGGATTCGATTCAAACCATTCAACCTAAAGACTTGTATCTTTACTTGTGGCTTTAAATATATTTTAACTAGAAAGTAAAATTTAGATAACAACCTCAGGTAGTTGAATAATACTTTAATGATGATGTGTTTGTCATTGATATGCTACTATGTGGTCATTTGTTTTCACCCAGTTGCATATGTAAATGTTACACATGTATAACATTTATACATTCGCATGTTTGTTTGTGCTCATGTATGCATCACATGCGTGCATTTGAGGTGTGAAAATGGTGTAAGTGAGGCTATTTTCATATGAAAATTTTCACACCTGAAAAGTTGTTAAACAATTGCACACCTCCTTGCTTAAGATGGTGCCTATAGAAGGGAAACTTGCGACAAGTCTACATAGCAAATCCACCTTTCATTATTTGCAACTTTTGTGGGCCCAGACATTTAATCTGAAACATCCATTTTTTTAAACCCCAAAACATTAGTTGCATGTAATCATAGATTTTGAGATATGTAAGGAGTTTGCATATTTAATCTGATGTATTCAATGTTCGCTCATGTGAAGAGGTGCTTCCAAGCAAACGTAGTGTTGTGTTTCACATTTGTAAATTTATGGATGCTTATTTTACATTTGTAAATCACATTTTCATATCCGATGCATAAAAGACAAATGACCCTTAAAGTATACTTATTCTCTATGCCCAAAGTTTTTTTATTATTTGTTATGGTGTTTTTTTTTATAATATAATTTAGTTGATTTTGAAGGGTATGTTATAAAAAAAGAAGTGTTTGCCTGTTCAGACCAAAATAAAAAATAAAAAATTTACCGTATAACGTGCAAGTTATTCCAATCATTTAGGAAAATATCTGGCAAGCATCAAAAGTAAAATTTAGTTTAAGTTATACTCTTTCCTACTTGTGCTGGATAACTCTCATTTGACCGGTTTGCAACCATCACAGATTTTAACATCTCCATCGCCAGTTAGAGTGGCTGAAATTTCCACGACATACTATTCTTCCATGCTCATGTATTTCTTTCAAGTTCCTTGGCTACGGAATAGTTGTTTGTTTAGGAATATGATTTAGCTTTGTTATATTTTAAGCTTGTGCAATTTTATCCAATTGTTTTTTGAAATTGTATGTTTTTCCATGCCTCTTCGTTGTGAGTATGTCACTGTTTTGTCTGTTTGCTCAAATTTGTCTCTGTTCATGAAAGTGGATAACGAATAGCGTTTTTCATTTGATAAGATGTTATTTCTCAATGCCATTCGAGAGTGACTTTTTTGTTTATTGATCTTTTAAAGGTCATGATTTCGGCAAAGGAAGAGCCGGATGCTTCTGTCCCCCCTGCGATGGATGGTCTGCTCAAGGTTCATAAACGGATCATTGATGTAAATGAAACTGCTGGTGCTCGACCAAATGCTGATGTTACGGTTACAACACGTCTCTTAGTGGCTGGTTCACAAGTTGGAAGCCTGATTGGAAGACAGGGAGGAACTGTGAAATCCATCCAAGAAGCTTCTAATTGTATTATCCATGTTTCAGGAACAGGTGCCCGTAATGATATTATTCCACTTAGTCCTTTGATTGATGACGACATGACGTTGAGTTTGAATATTTTATTTATTCCTTTTTTTCTTTTTGATCTTCCTGTTAGGTGATGTTCTTCCATTATATTTAAATCCTCTCTTTCTTCAGGATGACATTTTTTTCGTCAAAATAAGTTAAAACTTTTTTGCTTTTACAAAATAGACACACTTCCCTAAATAGGAAAAAAAGAAAAAGAGATTGAAGATTATGTTTGTGTTTCTAATACTCTGAAAGGCAGAATCAGTATTGCTGAGTTATCAGGTCAAGCTGACCCATTGACAGTCTTATTTATATCACCAATGCCTGTTTGGAAAAGGATGCAAGACTGACAGAAAATGTATACTTTTTGTAAAACAAGTAACAGTGAATCTCTGTAAGAACCATTCTTTTGCAATCTCCTTCTCACCAAGAAAAATCAGATTTCCCAGAATATTTCAAACTTCTACGTGGTTGAATTCTTTCACCGGTTTTTACTGCTGATCCTAAGACCGAATAAAGGAGGGTTGCATTAGGTAGGTTGATTGCCAACTTAAATTTTTGTCACAACATAAATATGAATTCTGAGCCCCAATATAGTTGAGACAAGGCTTTAATGGTGGAGACGATGACGATGACAATGATGATGGCCCACTTCTTGCTGCAGGTGTCTCTAATTTAAGTACCAGTGTCTGGTGATCTTGGATTGCCAGCTATTAAAATTCATGAGTTGTTCCCTCGAGGTTTAAGTCTTAGGCTCCTTATTCATTGTGGATGATTCAGGATTAAATCTGCTAGTTCAGAAGTTGCTTGCCTATCAGGGGGAATTTCTAGATCTTCTTTATTCTCTTTTACTTAGCTTTATGTAGTCCCTTTGTATATGTGGTCTGCTTGTTGATTGTTTTCATCTTTGTTGTCATGCAGTTCTTCAGCAATAATAATTTTTATCCTCTGACCAAACAAAAAAATTTGTGGTGGTGTCAGATTCACTATTCTTTGCATGAATTAGATACAGTAAACTGCCACTATCTAGTCATGACAGATTCCTAATACACTAACTTGCACGAGTATGGGTACTTTGTCAGGAATTCGATACCAGCGCAAGGTGTCTAGCTTGGTAAATCTCAGGACATAGGTTTTGTGGATTCAGCAGGAATTATATACAGCAGACTACACTATTTTGTCATGGCATTCTATAATATCAGATTCCTAATGCCCTAAGTCACATGAGTATGGGTTGGTGGCTCTAACTTTGTTTTGCACACGGTGTCCAATTCACCAACACGATATTAAAATAAAAGCAAATATATGTTTGTTTTTCTAAATGAAGAATTATGACAAAATGTGCTAATTAAAAATGTACAGGTCTTGCTGCAAATAACCAAGAAATAAACATTTCATTATGTTGGTAAGATTTTGAAGAATTAAAAGTTTTCTAGTATTATATCAGCTATAAAAAAAATTATTTCAATTAAAAAATAGAAGAATCTATGAAGAATCCGTGTCCGACATTTTCAAAGCATCCATCCAACACAGCGATCAAATCATATTAAGTGGTTGTTAGACCGCTTTCCAAAAATGTGATGACTTTCACATTTGTCTGAATCATTGTCGTCTTTTCTGGATATGATTTAGTTATATTATTTTTCTGTGCTTCTGCAGAAGATCTACCAGCTCTTGCTCAGCAAGAGGACAGAATTATTGAGATACAAGGGCAGCCCGCAGGTGTGCATAAAGCTGTTGAACTGATTGCATCTTTTCTAAGGAAGTTTTTAGTCGATCACAGCGTACTTCCTCTGTTTGAAAATTATGTAAGTATCTTTTCTTTAAGGGGAGGCCATTCTTTTCAAGCCAACTGATCAGACAACTCTACAGTGATTGTGATTGGACAACTAAGTGTTGGAAGCACTCTGTTAAATTATATGATTGGTTGATTCTGCAGATGACAATGCCAAATTCACACATGGATCGAAACATGCCACACCCATATTGGGGCTATCCCCATGGTCCTCCACCAAATGCTGGTGCTTCTGGATTTGGGGGCAATACTGCTTTCATGCCTCCCGGTCCCCCCCTGCAACATGATAATTACTATCCCTCGTCTGACCTCTCTCCTCTAGGCAAACAGCTGCAACAGGGTGTACCTGCATTTGGTAGAGATGTACCCGTGGGGGTTAATCCATCAACTAAAGCTAGGGCACATCCCCCGCAAATGATTTCACAGGTGATCTCTTGTTATATATGACATTTGAGACTGTAATCTATGATCTGTTTGAACTTTTTTTGAACTTTGAACAAATCTTATCAAACTCTTATAAAATTCTTATCATGTAAGACCGGTCTTATCCTTAGGTTACACAACACATGCAAATTCCACTATCATATGCAGATGCTGTAATAGGAACAGCTGGAGCAACTATTAGCTATATACGTCGGGCCAGTGATGCAACCATTACAGTCCAAGAGACCAGGGGTGTGCCAGGAGAAATGACTGTTGAGATTATTGGCTCTGCTACGCAAGTCCAAACTGCTCAACAGCTGATACAGGTAAAGTTCTCTTCATTGGAATTCAACATAACCATCCTTCCCACTGCTTACACTAATTCTTTTTATTGGTTGATCATCAGAAGTACATCTCAGTGGTGCATGATGTAGTTTTCTTGAATTTAGTATTTCTGTTAACAATGAAAGAACTTGATGGGAGAAACCTGATACATGATTGATGTGATAGTACCTAAAAATTAACTCATTTTTTTATGCTGTCTGACTAAATCTGTGCCAACTGCCACCATGTGGATCGATTAAGGTCAATTTCAATGGATGCTCCTAGGGTTAATCCTGGATTTGCTGGGATTGTAGTTATTGAAGATGTGCATGGCTCTTTTTTCTTTTTTCTTTTTTTTTTCTTTTTTGGCAATTTATTGGTGTTTAGACTTGGTTGAGATCATTTAAGCAATGCTTCTAGGCAACCGATTTCCTAAAATGCTGCATGTCCTTTATGGTTGAAAGTGATTAGTAACTCCATAAAATGGATGGCACACAACAAGAAGAATTGTTATAGGTTTGCTGACGCAGCCACTTGCCACGGAGGCTGGACTGTGAGTGAAGACCATGGCTTGGCATGATTTCGGCCTAATGGGGCCCACAAGTCATTGAATTTTTTTTATTATTTTTTATGATAATTAGAGATTTTTTAAACTGATATGTGGAGATATAATATGAATTTTGATTTCATTTTTTAATCAGATATTTAGGTGTATGGCTGAGATTTAATCTCATTAGGTTTTCTTTATGTTGATGCATTAAATTAAGTGGCATGATTGAATTAATGGAAGAAGGGACTTTTCTTGGAGGAATAATATGACTTTTTACTCCAAACTAGGCCTTTGAACCCCTTACAGATCATGTAGGGTTATTTTCAGTATTTGCGAAATATTCTGAGGACTAATATTTTAGTAGAATCAATTAGGGGGTTTCTGCAATCAGTTGAAAGTTGAAAAGGTCGCCTAACCTAGGGGAACTTATCAATCCCATCCGTTCTCCTCAATTCCCTTGCTTTTATTTTTTTTTTATTCTTCTAATCTAAGATTTTCCATACCCTCTTTGGGAAAGCCCTAGAAAGTATTCAGAATGTGTTACATGGAACAAGAGAGTGCCTCTCAGTTGAAGAGGTTTACTTGATCTGATTAGAGAAAAGGATCTAGTTTTTACTTGATCTGATTAGAGAAAAGGATCTAGTTTAAGTGTTTCTACTGAGGAACATGTTCACAATCTCTTACTGAAATTCGACAGTCTTGAAGGACGACTGCGAGACTGTCAAATTTTCTAAAGATGTTTTTGGTATGTTTCTGACTAATCTGATTTTAAATCAATTTTTTTTATTCTTTTTTAAGCATAATATAGCCATCTGATTTCACAGAACGTGCTCATCATGAGTCCAGTTCAAAAGACTATTTGCTTGGAAGATTGGTTGCACAGTAATATCTTCCATCAGCAGCTTGGTGCACAGGCAGACTGTTGTCTAACCTCACCAGTGATTGGGATGTGGGGGTCTTGTACACAGGTTGAAGTTGTTGGTCAAGACACATCCAAACCTGTTCCAATTTGCATGGATGGACAATAGTATCCATGTCTTGGATTTCAGGAAGCATAGGACCCATATACTCATTCCCTAGATTGCAATAGTGGTGCATTTTTTTGTTAATTTATTGATTGTATTGTAGAGAAGTACAAATGCAACCAGCCGCAGTACCATAGTGCCAAACTACTTTGTGTGGCCAATTTAGCTCATGTGTCGGGGGATTGTTAGATGAGGGTTTGCTTATGGCTTCTCCTATCATGACTTTACATTTGCCTGTAGTCAAACCCAATAGGATGACCAATTTCAATGACTTATCTGTTCGGTTCTTATTTTTATGATTCCAGGTCTTTTGGGCCTTGCTTTTATCCTGTGTGCCACTTGTACTATTTGGAAATGCACTGCTACGCCATGTGCTGATTAACCCCTCTTTTGCCTTTTTTTTCTCTTTTTTCCCCCTTCCAGAATTTCATGGCAGAAGCTGCAGCACCAGCACAGAACCAAGTTGGCACTCAATCGGGTTCATGGCAGAACTCAAGTAGCTATGCTGACCAAGGATACCATTCTTTTCAGAGTCACGGTTCCATGTATGCTTCACCCCAATCTAATGATGGGCTTGCGGCTGATCATGCTGGTGGATATACAGGCCATACTGGTGGAGGCTATGCTTCTGCTGGTGGAAATGCAGGCCATACTGGTGGAAGCTATGGTTCCGCTGGTGGAAATGCAGGCCATACTGGTGGAGGCTATGGTTCAGCTGGTGGGAATGTGGGCCATACTGGTGGAGGCTATGGCTCAGTCTATGGCACCAAATATGGATATTAGGTGTAAGAAGACCCAATTCAGTAGGCCATATAGACAAGAGGAGTTTTTTTTTTCTCTCTCTCTCTCTTTTTTCCTTTAAAAAAAATCTGGGGACCTGCTGTTGCCGTCCCTTAATTGGGACAATGATGCTTAACTCTGCTCAAGTCCGCATGATGGTCATGTGGTTGGCAACCCTAAGTTTGGTTGGGTGTTCTTACAAGTGATACGAGGCTGCTTGATTGAGGTGTTGGATTTCGGCTGTATACTTTTAATCAGGCTTGAGCATATTCACTCAAATTACCTTTATTTCACTGTAGCTGTATTTGGTTTATTGCACTTTCAAAAGAACTGCAGATGTATCATTCGGAACAGTGGGCCACTCAAAAATTTGGTAATTCAGATGTGTTCAGGTGACGTTGCTCTTAAATCATTTTTAGCATGTTTGATTGCATATCTAACTAGAGACAGCAGACAGTTGTATTTGATCAGGAGGAAAAAGGAATTGCTGTTGATCTGTGTTTTCAGTCTGGGGAAAGCACTGGCATGAACCCTCAATGATTTGAGACTGCAGAAAGCAGCATCCAATGTATATATAGTAGGCATGCTATGAATGATCTAGACAATCAAAGTTTGGATTTACTTTTACTTGGCGGATTTGAGTATTGGCAGTTCAATGATTATTGGCAATCGGTTTTAGTATGTAAACAATACAATATAAATAAATTTGCAATGTAACAATTTAATATATTATATTCACCTGATTTTTCTTTGGCCTGGTTTGGATGAGATAAGCAAATGCTTTCTGCTTTGGTTGGATGTATTAGAGGGAAAAGTGGGATTCACTCGGAAAAAGAATTGTTTTTTTTAAATAATTAATAACCATTTACCCTATTAGACGTGTTGCTTTATAGTGCGTCTTGCCAATATTTTTACATAATTAGAAGACATCATCAAATGATAAGGCGCCGGGTTCAAAATATGGTGCTACCACCGAAAGACAGGCTAGAGGAAAGGATTAGGTCGGGTCACCAAGTGTAGAGAATGACTTAAGATCCGAAGGTGGTGTCAACTGAATCTGGATGGGTTATTGTGGAATGGCGCAATCTATCAACATAGCATGCTAAAATTCACTAAATAAAAGCTGGGCATAAACATAGCATGCTCACCTCTAAGTATCTTCCTTTTACTGTGAGCTATGCAACAGATATACAATGCTTAACAGGAGCGTAAGAGGACAAGAAAGGATCAACACAACAAATTAATCTCCAAAGGTTATAAGGGACATCTGAACTGCAAATGGAACTACAATAAAATCTAAAATACTAACTAGAATCACATGAAACAAGCCTTATAAAAATGAACTTCAAGCCGTAAGACAAATTTCATCATCATCCATTAATCTGTTGAAAAGAGAAATTTGATACACTGCCAAAATGAATTAACTCTTGAGTTGAACTTCACTTTTATCCCAACGAGCAGGATTTTACCTTCAAACATGGGTGAAGGGTGTGCCCGTTAGGAAATATACCCAAGATCTGTTTCTTGACCAAAACTCATACATAATGATTAAAATACTCCTAACCATGAACTTCAGTACTGACTAACCCAAATGACAATACTGACTAACCCAAATGACCGATCCGACTAAATCGAAATACAAGACAAAACCCAACAGTGCCTTATTAAGTGTGAATTATAGAATTTTAAATCAAATCAGATATTCATCTCTATTCATTTTTTTAGTAACAGCACAGATGTCTCATGTCTCCTTCCCATAAATTCTCAAAGCTGTTTCCAGTGGAAGGACAGCCTACACTATCTTTGTCATTTTTGGTACAATATGTTGAATATGCATGGAAAACTAGAAATACATATTACAAAGAACAGGCGATTAGATAACACCTAAAAGACTCCTTCAGGAATATCTCAATCCTCCAATACGTCTTGCCAACTCAAAGTCTTTCCGCACTGTAGCAGAGATACATACAGAAATGGTCACGTTCACAAGCAATTTCATGCAGAAAAAAATATAAGAAAAACCAGAACAAAATAATAAATTAGAACTTAAAACACACTACAGAAGCACGGTATGTTCGAGCTAACAGACTTTAAAGATACAACTAATGCCTGTCAATTAGGTCACAACATGTTTCTTATATGCAGATCTGACATCATACTAATTTAGTATGTTCATTGATGGGCTCCAGATGGGTAGGGCCATAACTGTCGAGGATAATTGAGGGATCATCCACCTTTCTTTCTGTATCAATGACTATCAGCAGTTGATGGCAATAAAACGTTACACACTACTCTTACAATGTAGACTGAAACTGCCTGATACTAGAATAAAAGGGCAGTGTATAAGTTCCAAGTTATTTATGGGTGCCAGAGTCATAGCATAATCACAAGTGTGAGCAACCATGAGCCTTTGTCTTTTATTGTTAGCAATACATGCACAAACAAAAATTTCAGATGTAAACTTTCCAGTTTAGAACTAAATAGGATTAGGAACTTCTATTAGGGCCCACCTACTGTCCATCTTTGGAATTAATCACAAGATTTTGCAATTATAAAGCCATTAGAAATGGCACTAGATACAATAAAGGTCTCCACTATGTTGCAGTGGCAAGTCTGGTTTGCCCTTCAAATGGAACTTACAAGATAGAATTGCCACTCTGGAAAATATACTCATAAAAATAATAATAGAAATATTATTAATAAACAATAGTAGAAAACTAAAGAACATTAAAAATGCATTATCACAGAATTTAACAAATCTACGTCACAATCAGCTATGTCTAGATGTCAAATATGTGAATGTCATGCATCTAACTAAAGTCACAAAATTACAAAATTACACAAAATGATCATTTCTTTAGGAGTTAAACATGTATATGACTGGTAGAAATGCATACGAATATAAAGTAGCTGTTGTGTGAGTCTTGTGAATTCCAATTCAATAAAGAGGGTTAAAAGACTTCTGCCCTTTAATTTCAACCAAATGGGTTGTTCGTTTGCACTCATTCTGACACATGTAAATGTTACACATGCATACAGATTATACACGGGCACGTTTGTTTTTCTCATTTACACATCAAATACTTAAATAAGGTGTGAAAATGGGGAATATTTTCTCCTGCCCTCCAACATACAACAGTCCATTGAGATCGGTATCGGTCATTACAGGCAAGCGTGTGAAAAACAGGAAGGATCCACCTTTTGGACACAGCCCAAATGAGCGCTCCCACGGACCATTACACAGAGAAGAAAATTTTCCATGAATATAGTGGGTGATGGGGCCATTTTCAGCCCCAAATTTAGACACCTGAAGAGTTGGTAAATCATTACACAACTCCCTTTTGAAAAAGATGCAGTACGAAACGCCTCTTCATTTCCACCTGCCATAGGTCAGCTCAAATCCTATTAACCACCTTTCTTTTTTTTTTTTTAAAGTCTTGTGTGGGCCCCAATTTATGATCCAAACCATTAATTTTTCTGTATTAAACTAATAAGCCCCAAGAAGATTAGAATGAAATCTTGCATCCTCAAAGATTTTGAGAAATATGTGAAACACGCATACAAATTCCCAACCAATAGATCGGATTTTACATGTAAAATTTAGGAGATTTGAGTTTTCATTTGCAGCATCAGACCAAATCACAACTCTCGTCTATAGTCTATACTATCCTCCAGTAAATGAGATTTTAGCTTGCGGCATTCAATTCATGAATTGATGCATCAAAATCACTTGATTTAGTGACAAAAACAATGAATAAAAATCATCTACAGCCAACATACTTTTAAGCATTTAAAAAACTTCATTTAGAATCTATAAACATTTTAAAAACCATGTTTAGAATCCAGAAAGAAAAGACAAAACTTCCTTCGAGCAAACTTACTTAGCGTAACGCGTTTTGCATGAATCGCACAGAGCATTGAATCTTCAAATAAGTTGACCAAATGAGCTTCAGCCGCCTGCATAATAATCATTTTTTACATGCAGCAACGAAAGTAATGCAATTCAGCGAAGCAAATCAACAAACACTCAACATCATGTGCGATTAAAGTTGGCAAATGTGGGGAGAAGGGGGAAAATAACAAGAACAATTTTGCAGATTAGCGAATGGAAAGCATTATTATTATTATTTAATCTAAGTGAGTGCTAATAAAAAAAGTAAATGCCAATGATATTTGTCTGGAAGATTAACCTACGATATTTACAGTACAGGTACCTCTTGGATTGTCATTAAAGCTTCAGCTGTCCAACGAGTAACCTCCCTGGAATACATATGACTTATCTCCCTAACCTAAAAGAAAGGGCAGGAACAGGAATGTAAGTAGAGACTCATCAGTTTCTCAAATGCCGCAACTATCATATTGGGCAAGAGACAGTAGTTGAAACAACAATACAAGTAGTAAGCAATGTGAGAGAGAGATGATGATGATGCTCACACATCTAAAGAAAGGGGCGTGAGGAATCAAGTGACTGAAGGACTTTTGATATTTCCTGATCTCCCGAAGCGCCACAGTCCCCGGCCTGTAGCGGTGGGCCTTCCTCTGCTTACTTGTCTCTGCACTGCCAGATGATGTTGGATCTGCTCCTCCATCAGCTGCTGCCACAAATACACACATACACAAACAGAGAGAGAGAGAGAGAGAGAGAGAGAGAGAGAGATAAAGGGGGAATTAGGGTTTCTGAAATGGGGAAAGAAAGAAGAGAAAAAAAAAAGTGTAGGGCTTTGTTCATTGGAGAAACAAGGAAGAAGGAATCCCTATTCACTAGTACCATTCATGTATGTATTTATAGAGAGAGAGAGAGAGAGAGAGAGAGAGAGTGGTGTAGCCGTAGGTCTGACCAGGTCTAGTCGAACTCGAGGATCGATTGAGGCTCCGTCTCAGGGCAAAGTGTTTCGTCCGAGCCATTAACAACTAAACTCTGAGAGAGAGAGAGAGAGAGAGAGAGAGAGAGAGTATAATAAGAAAAAAAAAAAAGTAGGAGAAGAAGAAGGCGCCACTTCACATACAAAACTCCCGCTCGACTTTCATTCGTTTTTTATCCAGCTCAGCCTCAGCTTCTGTTTGCTGCAGTTGGCACGTCTGACGGGGGTGGGCCTGGGTACTGGCCTGGGCCCAGTATAGTGGACATGGATAATACTATACTACATACTCTCGCCGCTGGTCTCCTTCTCAAAGGAGGCAAAGAGGTTTTGCAAGGCCAAAAAGCTTCAACTCCCAATACAACCTTTTTTTTTTTATCAAAATATTCATTTTTTCTTTTGGAATTAGTTGTTCTTTGAGAATCTTTACAGAAAGAATATTTACACTTGCTAGTTGCAATAGACTACAGAAGAACGTCATTTTGTGCGGCCCTTCTATGGAAAGAAAGATCCATTCCACTCCAACACTTCAAATTTTCCAATGGAACTATAATAAGTGAAATCATAGAAAATAAAATTTTCATTTTTTACAGAAAATTTAATGCAATAGTTACCATGGAATTTTTTTTTCTCCTCATTAATTTCATTTCCTACAATCTCCAATTTCTATTGTTTGGTGTGGCAAAAACATTTTCTGCAATGAAATATGTTTTCCCCTATAACATGAAGTGTCTGAAACTGCTTTCCACAATTATTATTAGAAATAAAAAATGGCACTGAAACCATAGAACGTGTTTCGTTAATGGAACCTCCCACCGAAACCATTTTGATCTTCCACATAAAAACCTCAGCACAAACATATCCATACAAATAATATGGGTGCCACCAAATTGTCGCATACGAATAGGTTGGCTGACCCAACCTCACTCTTACGACCCACTACTGGTTGCTGCAACACTTGCCCAACTGATAAAAGTTGGTATTAGTGTTTGAAAGTCCCATGTCTTTGTTTGAGAAGGAGATGCAGGATGGACAGCCGACCATCCTCAAATTTGCAAAAGTTTGCACATACTCTAAATCTTGAGTTCTAGCCCTTGAGGCGGCATAAACTCACCCCCCATCAAAGCTTGGAGATTGTCCCATACTAGAGGAACGATGCCAGGAGCAGCAAGGAGATGACTGGCAAAGGATGGCACACATCCTCGTTCTCTTCAACTGAGAAGCATTTTGAACGTCATGTCTCGAAAGCAAAGGCTGGCATCAACAATAGGTAAACGTTAACAAAAATTGTTTTTTTATTGGATTCTCTTTCATTTATCTTTTTTTTCCTTCAAATGTAAATGCATGATAATCCACTACATCTATTTCCTAGCTCAAAACTCTTGTTTGTTCTCACTTCCTTCCATATTAGGGTTCAGACTTCAGCGGGCGGTTATCACTTTCTTTTGCATAAGGTCTCGGTTCTGGTGCATCAACTTCTACAGCAACCAAGGATGAGTGGCGTTTAACCTTCTTTAGTGCTCTTTCTGTGTTGTATGTTTCTACCTACACAGATTTTTGACAGAATGTATGGAATGATAAATATTTATGACCAGACAAAATCAACATAAGCAGTTTAAAGATAAAAAGTCAAAGGCATCATTAATAGCGAAGAATAGCATTATTAGAGAAACTCACTGCATTTTTAATTTTGCTTGTAATATCAGCAGCTTTCAAAGAAGCAATACGTAAACATTGCATGACCACACTCTGAAGAACTCCCTCTCCACCAGCCTTCTGAACAGCACAGACATCACCACTTGTGTTCATTGTAGCAGTCATCCGTCCTCCCATGAGAGCCTCTTCCTTATAAGAAGGATCGATTACCTATGTAGCACTCCACGATTCAAAGAGACTAAGCATTACTACTGACCGAAAACAACCTTGATAGATTACACAAACAATTACTCAGAGAAACTGACACTAGGGTGACAGGCTTCAGGATCAATTTGCATACCACAATGTTACCATTCCCAAAAAATGCAAAGCTTACTGCTACAGGAAGATGGTGTATTATTAAAGGATGTGGCTCCTTGACCTGTCAAAAGGAGAAACAAACATCACATACACACACAATGAATCTTTCATCCCAACTGGAATAAAAATGGCATTTATGAAAAGTTTAAACCGCAAGAATGTACAGTTTGTTCGTGCAAAATGTTCCCTAAAAGTTAGGTCTCATCAATTCCGACATTGATTGATCAACCAGCGGCAACTGATTCAATAATGACAAAGAAGAGCTCCCCAAGTGGACAAAAGTCAATAAAAATCCATCTATCCGATCATTGGTTTGCAAAATTTTGGTTAAAAAGGGCTACTGCAATAACTCCATATATAATTAAAAAAAAATTCCACAAAATTCCACTGTTGGTTGGGATTGTCCAACAGAGGATGTTTTTCTTTCATAAGCTCTCTGTGTTAAAATCAATATGAATGCACAATATAGATAAAACAAAAATGCCTAAAAGGGCAGCAAAATTTTCCATAGAAATGATCCTTAATGACCACTTCCCTATCCAATTCACAGTTTACATCTCTCCCCACAAGAGATAAATTATCCCTAGAAAAATCAGTCCCAAGAACATGCTACACTATTTTATTAATCCCCTTCAACAAAACAAACCCTATGTTTTACAGTCCTCACCCCGATCTTAACTTCCCTTAATGCAGGAACCTGATCCAATCAAGCCTTATCATTGCGAGAGGGCAGGGAGAACGTGCATTACTGCCTACATTTTAATTCCAGCCACAATGAATTTAAACATAGCCAGAGGTGGATTCCACCTTATATTCCCACCCTAGAATAGCAACAACTTACAGCCCCTCAAAGCTCCATTCTCAATGCCCACATTGCAACTGTTATGTTATTTACCACCACCACCTTCTTGAATGGAGAAACATATTTAGTGTATCAATCTGTCATTTCCCTCTAACCCAACAGAAGCATCGTTGAGTAAGAGTTTACCACATAATTTTTACCTGTGCCACATAATTTTTACCTTTTTGAAACAGACATTTGCCCCAGCTTGCAAATTTTCTGCTAGTGGCTTGTGAAAGGCGAGCCTAGATAGTGCGGAGAAATATTCATCGGATGAAGAGATGATACACCATCGTACTCTCTTAAATACAGGGCACATGTTCAAGATAAAATGGCCCATACCACAAAAGTGAATTACTGGAAAAATCTTATCAGCAACCACAGTTCAAATAGAAATCCTCATACAAGAAGCAAACCAAACATTCATAGGCTTACTAATTTATAAACAACTGATTAATGATTTGAGTCACTGAAATATCAGCCCCACCTATATCCCATGATTGGCACAAACATATATGTGTCGTATAATATGTCAAAGAATAGAGTTGTGCATAAGCAAGATATTTGACATTTGACAAGAGCCCAAAGCACATTTTGAAGGTGCTTATTGTCACAACCATGAGGCTGCTGGTTCAATTCATGTTATCACCAATCAATAAAAAGAAATGATATGTCTTAGAAATGATTTAAAACTTGGTGTCTTTCACTGACTAGAGACCATGGAGAGTCCTTTGACCCTACCGACACACACAAGAGTCACTCGAGTCCTAGGAACTCAATAGAATGAGTCCAATACGACTCGCCAGAGTTTTAAAGCCTGGATAACATGTATACCTTGCATTCACAGGTAATGCTGAAAGCCTCTAACATTTTTTTTTTTAATTTGTTTCAGACGTGTTGCTATAGTGGGGCAATACATGACAAATTGATACATACTATGGCATCAAAGCTTCCTCTACAGGTTACTAATCTTAAAAACACCAGTAGAAGCTAACCTCAGGTGGATGTACAATCACTTCCTGGCCATCTTCACCCCCTACTGTACATTCAGGCCTCCGGAATGTCAAGAGTGCAGCTAAAGCCGCAACATTAGCAGCATCAACAAGATTCCTGGAATTTTGACATAATCAAATTTATGAAAATACTGAACCACAAGTCAGCATTGGCCTTATGTAACCAAGAGGTCATCACATACCCTCCATTATCAAGAATGTGAAGATCAACACGAATGGCCCACACTAACTTCCCAGCAAGGACACAAAGCGATTCTGTATCTATTGCTCTGCTTTCTCTACAATACCAATTCCAAGCTTTCATAAAGACCAAGATTTAGTACTGAGATACATAACTGATTGACTGAGAAAGGAGAAGCATATGCTTGGATAGGCTGCATAGTAGTTAGTCTTGCATCACAATATGCGAGTGACTGTGCACTCATGTTGCTAGAAAGAAATAACTACATAGAAAGAAGTAAAATTGAAGGCATATGATAAAATTAGTATAACAAACAAGGTGCAAGACAGCAACATGATACAAAGCTGTCACTTCCATTTACTGCTGTCTAATTTTTTACTTGTATCTAAACGACTAAACCTAAGACAAATTAAACAGTTCATGATTGTTTAGCCTATACAAGAAAAGATAATACTGATTTTGGAAGCCTTGTAAATTCAAAAACCAAAAAAAGAAAAAAAACAAAGGAAATTTGAGAGGTCATCTAGACGTTATATTAAAAAAATCCAGACATAGAATCCTCTTTGTATCATAAAATTCAACTCATACACTGTAATATTTTGATGACAGTTCCCCTAGCAGAATACTTGCTTAGTCAGTTGGGTAAAGGACTTAACATAATCTCTGTAGCAAACAATGTTGTGCTAGTACATAAATACATTACAAAACAACTGATATAAACATAGACTCAAAACACATATGTAGTAAAATGTTTTTTTTTTTTTTAACAATGTGGGCTAAGCTCAGAGTAAATTCATAAAAAATGTAAGAATGTGATTATGAATGTAGGCTAAAGATCTCCTGCACAAGGTTCTCATGCAAACCGTGCACAAGAGTAGTGATAGAGGTGGGCCCCACTTGTTTAAAATCATCCGTATGACTTCTGTGGACGGTTTGAATGAGAACCATGCGCAAGAATATTTTCCTATGAATGTATACATAGACTTATGTTTTTTAAATGTAGAATTATACATAGATGTTGGAAGGAGATAGATCTTTTTCAACCTTGTGGTTACACCCTTGAATGCCTTCCAACTAGGCTACAAGGTCTTGTTCAAAATAGATCTTATTAAGCAAATAAAAAGGATGTAAATAAAAGATTACAGTTCATTAAGGTAATAGACTGCAATAGAGAGAGAGAGAGAGAGAGAGAGAGAGAGAGAGTACTAGCTAACAACAATTCAGCATGGGTCAACCCCTGCTTTTGCAAATACATCAGCCTCTTCATCCCGTGCTCTAGAGATGTGTGCAAAGGCCAACGCCAAATGAAGATAACATCAATCAAATCTCCTTTATCACATTTTTCAACCACCATAGTAGGCAAGAACACGCTTGAACCCATCCTAATACTTTGATGCCATTTGCTTCAATTAACATAGGCCCTAAAAAAACCCTTTAGGGCCCATTTGAGTAATTCACTTGTAAAGTGATGTGAAGTGCGACCTCTATTTAAGAGACATGAAAAGATGAGGGGGTCATATAAAAAATACAAAAATTCAAAATTTCCCCCTTCTTTAAAAAAAAAAAACACAACATTTTTAGGCCACTACATAATAAGAAGTCATCTACTCTTTTGCTTAAAAAAAACACAACATTTTTAGGCCACTAAATAACAAAAAGTCATCTACTTTCTAAAAAAAGTAAAAAAGATTCATTCTCAAGTCACTAAAGACAAAAGCCATCGCATTATTATTAGACCCCTCATATTTCATTCTCTCTTTATTTGAGGCTTCACTTTGAATTCACTTTACAAGTGAATTGCCAAACTGGCCATAAATCAAACTTTGGCTCCCTCCATTAATGAAAAAAATTCTTCCATTATTGTCCTTGTCGTCGAAGCCTTATCCAATCAATTTGGGGTTGGCAAAACAGTAAGCTATTTATCTTTATATATATATATATATATAAATTGTCCTAACATAGCAGTGATGATGACGATGAAAACTAGGATGATGGCAGTAGTGACAATGGTTGATGTAAGTATGGTGGCAGTGGTATGAGTTGCCATTTCAAGTTTTCTTCTCTTTTACAAGTGTCACGTAGAAGATATGGTGGGAAGTATTGATTAGACAATTTGTCACCTGATAATGGGAACTTAAAGAAAGAGGATCTGATGCACCAACATGGGGTAGAATGGCGAGCTCACTTACACAGATTAGGCATAAAGGGGGAGCACAAAGTTCTGGCTTTGGCCCCACAAAACAGGTACATGAGCCGGGACATGTTCTGTGGTGGGAGCAAGGGATGTATCAGTTCTCAAAGCAAGATTTGATCCTTGAAATCACATGATCATATGCAATATCATGCGTATTTCAGTATGTTAATTTATGAAAGTTAACTTAGTGACTACACTACAAGACCTTTGAATACACATGGAAAAACTACAAACAGTAAAAATGAGTTGATATATAGATGTTCTTAGTGAAATTTTACAGCAGTGGTTCATGTTCTATGGAGCTAAAAACTTCAGTTGAATATTTACCCCATATTAATAAATGAAAAGGTTTCATCACCATGGTTCTGGATAATAAATCTAAATAACGGAAATTAATCCATGAAGTGATTTTTTTTTTTTTTTATGAAGCAAAATTTTACATAAAATAAAATAAAGTTCTCCATGTTAACACAAATCTAACTAAAGGTGTTATAAAAAAAAATCTGACTAAACATGATGCAGCTAAAAGTATGCTCCCACCTCAGGCCACGATCAATGATACGTCCCAGTTCCACAGCAAATTCTCCAGGACGCCCTACCTCAAATGAAGGATCAGCCATGGGTGAAAATTCAATGAAGATGGAAAGAGTCCCTTCATTTGGCCGGTCTCGATAAGGTTGGACCAGTTGAGAAGTCACAAATGCCAAAACATGAGTTTGGCCAAGCTGCACCTCCGATGAACCATCTTCGCTGCACATGCCAACAATAATTTCAGTTGATTTTGTAATATTCCTCCTTTTATGGAATTTGTGCAAGAAGTTCAGGTAAAATAAATGCACAAGAACCACAGCATATGCCCACAATACTGTAATCACGGAAGACAACATGTGACTACTTAGATCAGCTCATTTGAGATGATTATCATACAATGCTGTCAACCCACTAGACATTAACACACAATCCATGCTTGTGGCAAGCAAAAATTAACATAAGAAAGGAAGAAAACAACCTCCCCAACTTGATAGTTAATCGACGATAGTCAAAGGGGCGGCGGCCATCAACCCTGAGGTCTGAAACCAATGCTTGCTCAATGAATTTCTTCTCATTAACAGTCATCCGATAGCTATTACCTAACCTTTGCTCCATTCAGTTCCAGCCCTCTGAGACACCACCCCAGAAAAATTAAATAAATAAATAAATAAAGAAGACCATGTGTGTTCATCTGTCACAGAGAGAGAAAGGCTGCTTAAATGACAGAAACAGCCCATATTATGAGCATTATTCTACGGGCAAAAGGTCCTACAGAGAATTATACTTTTTCACCAATAAACAGAATATTATCAAACACACAGCCATCATCTTCATCAGATAATTTCCCTCCATTGCATCCAATAGATGTAGTAGAGTTGCGACATTGTGTTGGGTTTACCATTTGGACCCACAATCATGACCTCACATTTCCACATCCAAATTGCATAAGTTACAAGTGTACCAAGTTGCAAATTAGTGTTTAGCGATTTCTGCGCAGTGAAAACTCACAAACAGAAAAGAGGGTTTGAAAACCAATCTGCAAAAACATTCAGCTTCGAAGCATTACAAGAGACAAACAAGAAAAAAAAAATCCAAAAATTTGCCTCAACTCAGTGGAGAATTTCATCAAACATTTAGCGGGCGTGATGAGAATCCACGATCAAAAAGGTGACAACAGAACACCACAACATGACATCAAAACGGAAACATCAAACTGTAAAAAAGAAACCAAAGATGCATTTTTTGCGAAGAACAGAAGAAAGGGGTTGCTTGAGAAGATGTTTCTGTGGACAACTTCTTCTAGTAGTAGTGGGTGCAGGTTAACGTCCATAGAAAAAAAAGAGAATGGGTTTTACCTCCTGTTCGTGCTCTTGAATCTTTTCCTTCCAACTTGTGTTTGGATGAGAAGAAAAGCAGAGAGAGAAAATGCAAAGCTTGCAGAGATGGCAGGCAGGGTTCGAGTTTCCACTTTCCAGCCTCCAGTGTCTTTCAGAGGACAGGCTTACGCGCGAAATCGGAATTTAAGACGAGTCGCGTGAATCAGTGAATGTGTTCCCCTTGCGGGCCGTTTCTGTGGGGCCCACCTAAGGAATGGCCCTGGGTGATCCGAATATTTGGATGGGTCCTACATCCTCTATCTAATTTGAGGCCCACCTGATCAAACTAACCCCTTAATCAACAGCCTATAAAGTTTCACCCCTTTTTAATTTTTTGAAGCATTGATCCAATATTGCAGCCCGTTTGAATGGGTGTAACGAAAATGAGATGCGAGTGTAATGCAGAGAAAATATTCACCAATACACCTGTGCACCGTGCACCGCGCACCGCACCGCACGTCATCACCATGTGCTTATGAAATTAGAAAGTGAGTCGCACCACTGAGACTCTCCAAATGTGAGGTGTGCATGAGAAAATTATCCAGCAATCCGGGGTGGGGGCATGGGTTTCCATGTGGCCCATTGGATGCTGATCAGGTGGGTCCTACATGGATGTGCACGGGATAATTTCTAAAATTTAAGATTGCATGCCTTATAAACTCAACCATGAAGTTCAAGTAGGGTTGCAAATAGGTTCCCGATTCTCTAATTGCCCAAAGGTTTACTTCCAACCTATTAATAACCAAGTTTGGATTCTTATTTAGGTCTTAATCGGTAAATGAGTATGGGTCTGAATCCTACTTTTGGACTCATGACCTCACAGTTCTGGATCTAATTCTACCTTGATTTCGGCCCATAAACTTTAGACCCAATATATTACCTCAGTTTTTATTTTTTAAAATAATTTTCCTTAAAAATGAGTTTTTCTCTAAAACATTCTCTACAAAGACCCATCCCCGCCTCATACATGAGTCTAGTTCTCATTTTGGTTTTATATTATCATTAATGGTTTCAGTACCAACAAACTAGTTCCGAACCGGTTGCGGGTCCAACATAGACCCAAAATGGAACCAACTCATTTGCAACCCTAAGTTCAAGCATGGGCCCTTTTTGGATACTACAATAAAAGGGTTTGGAAATACCAAATTAGTGTGGATGACAACCCGAATAGCCTGTACACCCAAAGCTCAGATTTGGGTTACAGGATACAATGAGGGGATTTACACACGTAAAATTTAAAATTTATACATATAAAATATTATATCATGCTTGTTTGGAAGCACCATTTTCACTTAAATTTGTTTTAGAATGGTTTAAATTCTACTGGCAAAAGTAATAAATAATTTACGGGTTTTTTCTTTATAACCTAGGGTATCGCTTACAAACCTAGCCTTCGGACCTTTGACCTTCAACCTGAGAATTACCTGATTTTGATGAACAAAGATGAAAACATAGGAGGTACATATATGGCCGCATACATTGTATGCGGATAATGCAAAGAGTGGAAGTCGAACTTTGAAATCTTAGGGAGTAAACCCAAGGCTTAAATCAACTTGGCTAGCACTTTGACAGCAAATATTTTATGGTTTAATGAGACAATACAAAATTTGATCTATTAGTCAGAAGCAAGGTGTCTAAACTTGAATTATTTTGCACCTTGTAAACCAAAAAGGTAGTTCATCACTTATGCTATCTTATATGTGAAAATCTTCATATAAAAATGGTTATATTCACACACCATTCTCATATCTAATTTATGCATGTGATGCATAAATGAACAAAATAAGTGGGAACAAAATAAATGGGAAAACACCTAAATGTTACACAAGTGCAATGCTTCACATGTAAACGAATACAAATAAGGGAGAAATGTTTTCCTACAAACCCTCATCCCCATAATTTACATCAGGTCCAACTTCACCCTCAACAAACCTTTATAAATTGTCAACAAACCTTTATAAATTGTCGGATTGACCTAAAAGTAAAACAATCTATAGTTAAAAGCCCACTAAATTTTATGGCTATTAATTCAAGTGCCGATTATTTATTTAACCCTTATCCACAAGAGGACATTACCCCCAAGAATAACCCCACATCTTACAAATTTGATTTTGCGCTAGTCCAGGCACCATCCGGTGCCCTGCATGAAGTCTATATTCTCAGCTAACATTAGACGAGATAAAGAAAGAAATTAAGATGATTAGAAAATCAAACGAACACTCTCAGTGATTGTTACAACTGTCCAATCTGTTTTTAATGGTCCCCAGTGTCCACAGTTTGTGCTAGATCAGCAATAAAAAAACAAGCAAACCAACAAACTTTCATCTGTTCCATATTTCTTAGAAAAAAAAGTCTCACCTGTCTTAAAATCCACATTCCATACTGCTGATTTTGTAAGGTGACCAAGACCTTCTGTAAAGGCCGATTCTTTAGAGAGAGGGATGTTATGGGCTGATCCGCTTAACAAAATATCAGTGTGAAAATAAAATATCTGAGAATCAACTTTGGTCTCTGGGCCCCGCTAGAGGTCAGAAACACAAATGGATCCTAATTGTTTAAGGACGCTACTAATATTATTAAAGTGCTAATTATGAAGGCCAAATTTTCCAACATGCATAGGGGTCGAAGCCCTAGCGCCCCCCACCCCCAGTGAGAGCGACTGTAGGCTATGATGCACAGATACTTTAAAATCGACAACATATCATGTCGTATTGTATCCTATCCGATACTCTATTTTTTATGTGTAAAATACATATTCCTGCCATGTCCACGCGTGTCCCTGCGCATCATAGATAGGAGGGAAACTTTGATTTGCCTGGGCTACACTGAATCAGTGCTTAGATTTGTCATATAAACCATAGCATGAGTTAATAACATGATCTGAAAATAATAACAGGCTCAATATGCGGTCAATTCATAGCAAAATTTAGCCTCAAACTATCATCTGATGTCGATGAAAAATATACCAACCACAACATTGAATATAAACCAAATGGGGTCATCATTTAACGAAATTTCTTCCTGGTGAGGGACTGTTCTTGCACGTATGGAAGAAAAGTCAGAGCCTCTTAGCAGACACAAAAGACACTAAAAAACCAACATTAAAAACTACATTGAACGAAATCAACTCCAATAAGTCTCACTGATCACCAGGGACGCTTTTGATAATGTCCGAATCACCTGAAACATAGATATGCAGCAATTGATCAGGGTTTTTTTTTTTTTTTTTTGGATGTGTGGGCTGGAATGGAAAATGCATATAGAATGATAAAGCTAAAATGGGGAAACAGCAGGATAACAGACACCATACCTGGATCAATAATGCTTAAGCAACAAACCCGGAAATACTTGCCACAAGCAGTGCCCAAATCCACATTATCTGATGAACAAAATATGGATGCAAAATCAAGCCCAGCAGAGGGAAGCGCTAAAATTGAATTAGAAGGCAAATAAATATCTTGAGAAGACACAAATAAAAGGCTGGATTGGTGGCTAAGTGTTGGCTAAATGAACCGAATGCTGAGCTGGATACCCATGATGTTCTTTTGCTCAGAAGATTATCTTCTTTTGGTTGATCAATAATTTGCATGACAGTTTCCAATAATCCCAAGCCCAAGGATATAGACATCCTCGAGTGAGAAGCTCAGCCAAAGTAATGGCACCCCACTTGACCAAGGGAACCACCAGTCTGGCCTTCTCATAAAAAAATTTTCTGCTGTGCAGACTGCTAATCATCTGCAAGCACATGATTAACCAAAGGGCTATAAAGATTGGTTTTTGATTATAGGAGCATCCACCACCCCATAATGGGCCACCCATCCTACTCCCGCTGTACTAACAAGTTTTGACTCCCACAACATGGCTGCACTAGTGTGAACTCAGCATTATACCATAAAAAAATAAAAAATCAAACCTCCTAAAGAGGTTCAGAGTAACTCCTCAACCTAAGTCATCCCAATGTTAAACCATAAAAGGACATGAGAAGAAACACAACAAAGTGGTCATACACAAACGACAGTCTACCAACTCAATGTCAACTTCGGTTCCAACAGAACAGAAATCAGTCTGAGTATCACTCAAAATCAACTGACAATTGGCTTGATCAAGCCACCAGTTTATTTAGAATTCCACCTGGAATTCATTGAGATAAGCTGTAGAGGCCTAATAAAAAATCAGAATTCAATTTAGAAGCAGTGGCCGAAAAAGACTTTTGGCAAATGGGTGCAGAAGAGGAGTGATGCGTGCTATCATATGGAGTGCAGGTTTAGTGGATGAGTTGAGAGTGGAAATAGAAAGCCTTGTGTTGGAGTTTGATACTTTTCATTATTTAGGAGTTAAATGTATAATAAGGTGGAGGTTTTAGTATAATAATAATAATAACTAGTAGAGTAAATACAAACATAGAATAAGTGGAGACAAGCTAGAAAAGCCTCATATGATTCTTTAGTGGCATTTATATTAAAAGGACATTTTTATAAGACAACAATTACTCAGTATGTTTATAGAACTGAATGTTGGGCAACAAAAGAATGTCAAAAACCTATAAAGTTTACGTAGCACAGAAACCGCACGATCATAAGTGTTTATGCTTTTGCTCGAAACTATAGATAACTGAAACTGAAGAAGCTGCATATATCATTTCAAGTAGATGAGTTTTGCAGCAATTAAAGATGAGGTTACAGCTCTATATAGCCAGAGAGGGGGGACATCGTATAGCATATGTCATGTTCTAGGTAGAGAACTTCTCATTCTTACCAACAAGTACGCAAAGACAGACATACAGGAATGTGGGCATGTGCACAAGAAAAGAGAGACCTTTATTGTTCACAAATATATTGGTAGAGTTTTGTAGATTAGGGGATAAGGGGCTGTTAACAATGATAACCCGGACCGGAATACGCTAGATAAAAGGACAAATACTTTTAACAAATGAACAAAATACAGTTAACTAACTACAAGCATGAGCAACAATAAACAGAAGTAACCACTACAAAAAAAAAATTTCAAAGATGAATGAAAGAATCAGACTAAACCAAAGAGAGACTAACAAGAACAAAGTTCTAGAAGAGGGAGAATGATACTTACTCCCATTGAAATGGTGGACTCCAACCTTGGCCAACATGGCATAATATTCAATTTCAGACTTCCTAAGGGGAGGGCAGTTGTTTGCAATGATAATCAACTTCCCTACACAAACCAATCAATATCAATTGATCAACTAGTAAGTACCCCATATACAAAACCAAATAAAATCAAGGGTTAGGATGACCCAATAAAAAGTGATATCTGCCCAAGCCCTAATCACATCACGCTCCCCTCATCCCCATGCATCCGTCATTGGCTGGATCCAGGTGGGTCCCACCAGAAGTGGTCAGCAGAGAATGGTAGCAAAAAATGAATGAGGGGGATATGGAATTAACATGAAATGATGAGGGTGAAGAATCAAAAAGCAAACCTTTGGAGCTCCTGAGAGATTTGAGGACGGTCTTGTAACCAAGGGTGTACTTGCCACTCTTCATAACGAGGGCGAGACGATTGTTTATGCTCTCATGAGTCTTTTTCTGCATACATCAGTGCACCGAAAACGCATAGATTGTTAGATTCATATGAAAAGAGAGAGAAAAAATCTGAGAAAGAGAAGAAGAAAAAATCCCCTAGATCAAATGAACTTCAAGAACATGAAATCTATCATTTCCAAGAGAGAGAGAGAGAGAGAGAGAGAGAGAGATTACGCTCTTCTTCACGGCAACCATGATCGCTGCTGCGCTGCTCTCTCTGAGAAGAGGATCGAAAGAAAACCCTAGATCCAAATGGCAGCCGAGGAACCCTAGGGTTTTGGAGATGCTTTGCATATAAAGAAACCCTAGATTCACGTTTTTACCAAACTGCCCCTGTCATGCAACATTTAGAAGTAGCAGCCCCGGATCCATAACGTGTGAAATGTGAACCGGTGCTCAGCCCATCAATCTACAGTGGGTCGCGCCCATTTTACGCCCCCCACACCCGTGGTGCACTCTGGAGTCTGGACCGCACGCTATAGCGCGTTCACGATGTGCACCCGGCTATTACACAAGAACAATGTAACACATGTGGGGATCTCCCCCGTGGGGCCTATATGGAGAAAATTTGGACCATTCAATAAGAATCCCATTCTCTAAGGATACATGTCTTCAAATTTCAGTTTGGCAGGAGTGAATCTTACGGTAAAGTTGAACCCACGGTGAAAATGTGATGTTGCTGGTGTGCCATTATACATGTTCCCTGTCATGTGCTCAATAATGGTGAGGCCCGCTCCTGTTGAATGGTTATTTGAGGATATAAACCAGGCACAGTGACACCCACTCCCGTTGAATTGAGATTTGAGGATATAAAGTTAGAGGGGATATGATTAATCTTAAACAATCCGGGTCATCTCTTTATAGGCTCCACTATAGAGATCCTGACATCTACAACAGGAACCGAACTCCTTACAGTTTGGACGGCTAAACTTTAATCACTTATAATAAGCTGATTGCACTGTCTTTTGTTGTAAATATTAATTGGACGGTCCTAATTATAATTGGAATGAAATATGGTCTAGTGGCAGCATCGTGACTTTGATTGGCTAGGGTTTATCAATTAATCTCCCCATTAGTGGAAAATATGTGTGAGGGAAGAGGAGAATGAATACT